>OU830603.1:47094443-52423165 GCA_917563855.2 Limnephilus lunatus
TTAAATTTTTTTAATTGCTTTTCTGTTTGTAAAATACAAAATCTGAAAGTCTTTCATCTGCTTTCAAAAATCGTATTTCGCTTTCGGATACGTTCAAAAACAGCAAATTTATTTGAAATTGAATGTCAAGCAGGAATATTTCTTAATAACACATTCACAAAATTACTACGAAAGTCAAGATGAACCCGCTCTACTCAAGGTGTACACTTTCAACCGGCTGAAACAAAGGTTAGTAAAAGACAATCAAGAGGTTTCAGATGCGTGGTCCATTAGCATTAGCACGCTAACGTCAGTAGAGAAACCTAACCGCCTAGAATCCAGCACCTAGTCATCTCCCGAGTGATGCGTGACGCTTCATCACGCCGGATCTCTGTCGGGGTAGGCGGCGACACGGGGACACACCCTCAAGATGAGGCTACTCTAAATCAAAGCCTCTTTTGACGAGTGTAATTAATAATTAGGCTATATGTTGAACAGGAACTAGAATAATCGATCGAATTTAGGCAAGTTATTATCGATTACTCATTCGATAATGTGCTGCGTCACTATTGGTTCAGTGCATTGATGATATAAACCGATAGATGTGTGCTGTGAACGTCTGAAGTAAGCACAATTCTCTTTTACTTCTAGTGCACAGATAAACAATTTTATTTATAAACAGTTGGTAGAGTAGTTGACCGGATATCAGAAGGACGCGGGTTCAAGTCCCGTCGGCGGCATTTATCTTTTCTCGGGAGATTTTTTCAATGTTGATGAGTGTTTCAGGCTAATAATAATTGCCTATAATAATTGTTACCCTTTGTGCTATGCATAAAAATCTTGTCTTAAACATTAGTTTACTAATTAAAAATAATAATTTATTTTATTTCTGTCTGGAGCTTAGAAGTCTAAAGGTCTTTAGGTAAATGTAAATTTACCACAGGAGGTGTTGAATAAAACCATTTCTCTAAGGGACTTTGTTATCTTTAGATATGCTGAATGCAGGATCTATTTAAGAAATTGAAGGAGAATAAGATGAAGTTCTGTATGCGTAGAAATCTGGAGTTAAGTGCGTCCAGGAATGACGGACTTATGAATCCATCCCTCCCACTGCAGTGCAATTCGTTAGGTCGAGAGACTCTGGCTGAAGAGGTCAAATGGTCTCCCTCAACCGGTCTCTTCCCGGTCTGGTAGGCAGACGCAACCGCCACCAAAACCTGAACAAACCTCTTCCTGTGAAGCCGAACACCCTTGCTAAGGCACAATACATACAAAGCAAGCCACTTGGGATGACTTCTGGCAGAGGTGTTGGTTATCCAGTGAATGATTCCCAGGGCGGTGGTATCCATAACCATCTCCCAAATTGAGACATCCTTCTTCAAATTTCTGAGTTAATGGTTTGATGATGCTCCTATAAAATTATTAACGTTCCAATTTATTATCTTTATTTTTAATGCTTAGTTTCCAGTTTAAGTTTAGAAACTACGTTGCAATTTAAACATAGGTTCATTGCGTGCAAATTGTAATAAAAATAATGTCCTTTATAAAAATATAATGCGTTTGAATTAATTCAACTAAAATTAGCACCCTTCAAACATTGACGTGAAATCATATTCAATGCTTGTAATGTGATTTTAATTGGGCGGATCTTTACAAATTCTACACCCCGTGGGTTCACACCCCTAACCCTGCAAACTACACACTACCCCCTACCTAATTGAGGGTTTTTTTTCGAATTTTGAAAGAACAGGGGTCATAAAGTTATGCATTGAAATATTCGTAAGTAAAAAATATGCTGTACTAATTTTGGTCTTGTACCAAAAGTCAATATCTTTTTAAAGAAAGGCGAACATGTTAAGATATACCTGACGATTATTTTTCGATTCTTTCCACTATCATCATTATCAGTTGAAAGTTTGTTGTGTGATGGTGGAGGAAATAACTTGGAAAAATTTTTAAGAGGTGTGATTTGGGAATTCGAATTTTTTAACTGCTCAATCATACTTACAAAACCATCGTTTAAAGTCATACTTTCTTTTTGTTTTTCTACCAAAGATAGTTCCGTTATTATTTATTGTTAAAAAGCTTATTTTGAAGAACTCCATTTTAATTTTTAATTTTTCTTATATAATCAATAATATTATTACTTAATCTTAAAAATAACAATTTATTATAAAACAAGTTCCATTGTATAATTATTATTACAGCTGTTTCGCCCTCCAAAAAAACCGCGCCTTAATACCCGGGCACCCCTGCTAAGTCATCAAACGTAGCGAACCACTTGGGGTGACCTAGGGCAGAGGTGTTGGTTATCCAATAAGTTGTTCTCTAAGCGGCGGTACCCGTACCGCCTCAAAAATTTAAAGAGTGGTGGAAGACCACCATTTTAAATCGCAAAGTTACTTGAAATGGCTGTAGTCGTGTTTAGGGTCCAGATCTGAATAGCCAAGTTCTTTGTAATTCTCTTCCCCTCCGAACTCCTTCAGACTCAAAACATACCATAATTGTGGATGTCATAGCTTTGGATAGTGTGGAGCAATTGAGACTAAAAAAAACATTATAATTTACCGTCCCATTTCATTCAACTCTTGATATGGGGCCACAAAACTGGAAATACAAAAAAAATGAATGTGGATATATGTTGGTTATATATGGTTTTACGTAACTTTTAAGACCCCTGAGCGAACGATATCTCAAAGAAAAAAAACATCCATACATGACGACCTACAAATAGCACCCCTCTGTGTAATGGGCCTGCTCACTGAGTTGAAGTGTGAATTAGCAACCCTCTAAATAAGGGTAGAATGGTAGAAACCCCCCTAAACTCGCCTCTTTCATAGTTTAACTGATGATTAGCGGATGTACGCCAATGTTATATTAATATTAGTATACGCGTAGTAAAGTTATATTTTGCATTAGTCAGAAGTACACTGGTATATGCCTCGCCAATTTGGAACCCGCAGTACAAAGTATACATAGATAGCATAGAACATATTCAAAACAAATTTATAAAATATCTTACCTTCAAATTCAACATAACTTTGAATGCACATTTCAAACTTTGCAACAAAGGCGAGCAATAGCTGATTTGACAATTATACGCAAAATTTTAATTAATAACATTGAATTTACTGAACTTATCTCCCTAGTTAATTTTAACATATCATTAAGACGTACACGCCATACAAAACTATTCCACACGCTTAATTACAAGACAAATGCAGCAAGTAATCGCCAATCAATCGTGCTCTTCATATATTCAATAATATTGGTATAAATTCTAACATGGACATTTTCTCCGATTCACTACCTAAATTTAAAAAGAGCATCATTTCAATAACGTAATTTGTTCAATGCACATACATTCATACTCACACACACACACACACACACCTTCCCACTACGCACATCACCCGGTAATTACTTAATATACATACCATAAATAAGACACTACAAAGAAACACTTCATAGGTACCCACCATGAAATATCTACTTCTACTTATTATATTATTTATACACTAAATATAGAGGTAATATTTGTTTGTTTGTTTGTTTGCATTGAATAGGCTCCGAAACTACTGAACCGATTTGAAAAATTCTTTCGCTGTTGGGAAGCTACACTATCCTTGGGTAACATAGGTTATATTATATTTTTAAAAAAATAGGCATCCTTACTGAAACTTCAATAATGTAACCCAAGGTGTAAAAAAATTACCTAAAATATTCTTTACATCGAGTGCGCTGCGAAAACTGTTGATGATAGAATAAAATAATGTACTACGACTTTGTAGAACACATCATTTACAAAAAAGATCGGGACAACATAAGTCTAACTATTATGGTTATGCCACAATAAGTATTCTTTTATTTTAAAAATTTAATTAAAATGCCGCTGCTTGAAAAGGCTCTATATTTGTTTCTGGGTTTTAATCCTTATCAAAATAAATTACTTCATATTCAAGACAGCTTTAATACCTTTATTAACCTTTTTCAATTCGGATATTTAATTAGAAAGATATCACGAGTTTAAAAATGTTAGTATTAGAAATAAGTTTCGGCTACGGGCCGGGCGGGAGAGGAGTCAAGAAATGAAGTGCTAGGGGGGTTGGCGGGACGGGGAAGCGGGAGAGCGGCGGCGGGGAAGGTGGAACGCTGGAGGGGAACGCACGGGAAAGGACATGCAAAGAGTAACATTTTATTTATTTGAATATGGGATTTCAACGCATGCCGGGAAACAGCTATATATTATAAAAGAAAAAAAGAAAAAGCTCGGAAAAACTCAGAAAAGAGTCCCGATATGATCAATGGAGTTATATAGTATGGTAGATCTCTATCCCCCCCCCTATTCCCGTTTTTACCGAAAGGGCATGCTTTTGAAGATATCAGCGCTGAAAGTTTCGCCCTCTTAAAATTTCTAGAACAGTCTTCCGGAAAGTTCTAAAAGGTTCCATAGAACTCTAGAAAGTTCTGAAAGGAGTGGCGGAGTATGTCGTGGAATGTTCGGAAATAGGGAATCGGGAACAACATCGTGGAGCATTCCAGAACACTCTCTAATGTTGTCCTGAGCGAAGCCGGGTAACCCAGCTAGTACTTAATAATTGTAATTTGTTTTCACCACTTTAAATAATGTACTGTTTGTTTCTGTTTATAAATAAATAAATATATTAATAAATTTGGATGTTTGTGTGTATGTTTTATTATTACGCATTATCTTAGCAATGGATTAAGATGCGCGGTCAATTTGAAGTTAGTACAATGTTTTATTTTTTTAACTTACTTGAACTTCATCTCTGAGGTCAACGGAGGTCACAAAATGTTAAATTAACATTAAAAAAACTGAACGTGCTTGGAACAACAAATTGAAGAATACAGAAGCTTTTTTAATGAAAACTTCTTTAGCACCGTTGTGATTTGACATTCGATGGAACGAAAAAGTGACACTAAAAAGAGACAAACACATACATCTATAGGATTTAGCTTCGAAAGAATGATATAGAATAATCGCTCTCCTCTTTGTGCGGTGCTTCGTAGCCTCTCCATTATTGTCTACTTTAGTTCTTCTACCGCATATGAACTGCACGCATGTTTTTTTAATAGTGAACGACGTAAAAGGAAACTTATCTAATAGTTCATAATAGAATTCTGATTCCAACTCTATTGCATATCAATGAGGCATGGCACTGACAAAGGAAGGACGATAGTTTAATCAGATATGTGATCCCTAAGTTAAATAGATGCTGTCGGCATCGACCTAGTCAAAGACCACCATTCAGAATTGAAACGTTGCTTGAAATGGCTTTAGCCGAATTTGGTGACCAAATCTAAATCGCCAGGTACTTTTGAATCTTCCTCTCCCTCATCTACTTACCTCTCCCATTCCATTCAACCTCACAAAATACCCCAATTGCGGATGCCATGCGTTGTGCAATATAGACGTTGATTTCAAGCATTTATATTTACTTTTACATTCATAGGGCATTTATATTAATAAAAAACATCACTTTCATGGAATTAAAAAATATTTATTTTAGAAATAACCTCGTTTGCCAAAATGCTACGTTACCAGCTCTTTTGCGGCACAATTAAACACATATTTATATTCGTAATATTTCAAAACAGAGCTTTTATAGTATTTATTCAATGTGTAACTAAAACACCATTTAACGGTTAAGGAGTGGTTTTTTAGTAAGGCTGCCATAATATGGGAAATAAAAAATAAAATAAAATCATTTGTTAGTTTTGTGAAAAATACATACCTACCTACTGCATCCGTACGAAATTCATCAGCATTACAAATTAAACATTCCGTTAAATTACACTTCGATGAACATCTCAGCATGTTTTTTTATAGCAGGGGTCCATTGGACCCCTCATGGGGGTATAGAGGGCCTTAGGCTAAGCCTCCAGGCGATGGACCTCCCTCCATTTTGATGGGGACCAATGAAATGTCTTGATTTTGGAAGTCAATCAATTTAAATTTGGAACGCAATACGATTTGCCAATCGAAAATTATCAGGGGTTAATAATTTTTATCTGAAGATTCGATAGGGTTGAATATTACATTAGGAAATTACAGATTCAGAAGGTGAATAAAAATTATTGTTTTTTAATTTACGTTTTCCTGAGATAAATACATTTTTATTGACTCTCATGTCATAAATTTTTCATTTTAACGTTCTAACATTTTAATATTCATTTTTATTATTTGTAATTTAATGAGTAAAACCTCCAATGTAATATTTAACTAAATGAAGACAATATTAGCAAAACTCAATCGAAAATCTGAAATCAGAAAAATCAGAAAAATATACCGTCACATCTAGGGCTCGAACCTAGGACCTACGCATTGCCGGGCGGGATTCGAGTCCCAGATGTGACCGTATCTTTTTTCTGATTTTTCTTTTTTTCAGATTTTCGGTTGACTTTTGATAATATTGTCTTCGTTTAATTAGATTTTAATATTTGCCTGATTTAGTCGGCTAAGTTTTTTTTGGTTGATTTTATAAAAAAATTATATTTTTGCTTGAAAATAATTGCGCTGAGGTAGAAATTTCGACCAGAAAAGTAATGTAATTTTCCTGCTACTAAAAACAGATTTTTATTATTTATTATAGATAGCTAAAGAAATATGAATTTTTCGCTTTCTAACAACATAAATAAAAGCTAAATGATATTTATACACATAACAATAATACATTTACATAATATAACAATAACACTTAATACATTATCTGAAAAATTATGCTAAATTAAAATACTTCGTAATTTCGTTAAAATAAAAGATTTTATTTATTTATTCTATTCCTCGTTTTCGGGCTACTGGGAAGGAGATTGTAAAAGATAGATTAAATTATTTTTTACAGTGTATTTAAAAAAAACTGTGAAATTGTGATGTAGATCAACCTAAACCATCATACTGCACAACACAATTACGACACAAGACATAGACATCAACACATGACTCCGAAGACAAATACTACATATGGACAAAAACATTTTCATAATCTGGCTCCAAAAATTTTTAATTTAATTAAAAAAGATGATAAAGATATCCACATGACAAAAATGCAAAACACAAAATTCATATGTGGTTAATCGACAAAGGCATTGCATACTGCGGTCAGATAACTTGAACAATACAAGAACACACTCAACACCTGTATTTTTTCTCTTTTCCTCTCAATTATTTTTATGTCTCTAATTTGTTTCTTTCATATTTTTTCTATTTTACTCTTTTCTTTTTATTTATCTTTTGTTGTATTTATCTATCTAAATTAAAATATTTCTATTTTTTTATCGAATTTTTCTTCCAAGATTAAGATTTCAAAATTAGTTTAAATTCCTGCCACCTCGGAACAGGCTCAGCCTAGTGAGGTGGTTTATACCAAAAAATAAAATGGACATTGTATTTTGTATATATGTATTGCAATATCTTGGTTAAAAAATAATTTAAAAAAAAAAAAAACAAAAAGATAGAGGTGGATCTTGACATGTAGAAAGATTGAACAAATAAAGCAGTATGTAAGAGAATACACTATGCGAATGTTAATAATAGAAAAAGTCGCGGACGCCCGTGGAAGACATGGCGAAGTGAATCAGACACTTGAGTCGGGCCATGTCAAGAGTCAGAATAATAGAAGAGCATGTATGAGACGATGTATGAAAGTGAACGAGCAAGTAGTGTGTGCCAAGACTGAGTTGTTTGGCGGTCCATCCTCTCGGCCTACGGCGTGATGGTTAGTTAGCTAGTTTTTTAGTACGGGGAATTTAAACTTTGTCACGTTATTCGTAACCATACAATATTTTTCTTTATAATTAATTAATTACGAAATAATCAATGGCCATACGTCTATTGAATTCCTAAGAAAAATTGATAAACTATACAAAGCAAACATACACATGAGGACATGAGACGAGGAAAAGAAATGAAATAAGACTCCCCTTAAAGAAAAAACACAGAGTCAAAAGTCATTGATGTACGTAGCATTGAAGATATTTGGAAAATTACCAGACGAAATAAAATTGGAAGAGAGCATAAAGGCATTTAAAATTAAATTGCGAAGATATGTGATTGATTTGGTATAGAATGTTATTTTAAGTGTATGTATATATATAAGGATTGTAATAGGACATAGATAACTATGTACCTATTTAAAATACCGCAATAAGCAATAAACAATATAATAATTAGTTAATAACATTTATTTAATTAATATAGATCCATATTTAATCGTAAGAAATCCACTAAAAATAGTCTGAAACAAAAATCGTTGTAAAATGTGCGTTTTTAATTACACACATAAACTACATTCAGTTAGTGTAAAAATATTAAAATATTCAATACAAATTACAATTTTAATTGGTATTTGTAATCTCTAATTGGTATTTTAATTACGATTCGCTCAGAAATCCGTGAGAACTGACTATATTCGTAGAAGTTTCTGACAATTAGATCTAATGTTTCGTAATTTATTCAAAAAATGCACTAAAGACATTCCTTTACATTCCTGGATAGCTTTTTATTGTTATACCTACATTAGGCTCAACGCAGTAAGGTCCAAAACTACATAGTTGTTTTGCAATTTAATATAGAAAATATTACCATTTGCCTATTATATAACGACCTCTCAGCATTTTGCAGAATTAAATGTGTTATTTTATTATATTTAAAGTGTAAAATGTTAAGATATAAAAAAAAATATTTTTACCGTTTTAAAATTTTCTGATTCAATGGTTGTTTCAGACTTGACTTTTTTTAAACTGTTAATGGTATTATAGACAGCCCTGATTTACTATGCCTATACCAATAAGAACTATTTGACCTAAAATTATTTTTATTGCAACGACAATATCATCATGCATAGTTACTATTCTCTTTTGCAGTACTTTTGATTCCCTTGATCGTGCCATGTCTTCCTTGGGCATCCACGACTTCTTCCACCTTTTAAATTATTCAGACTTACTGAATGTGAAAATAAATATCGCAAATTTTTTTGCGATTTTTTGTTTTATATTAGCTCCACACAGGAGGCCCTGAAATAAATAATTCCTCTCAGGGCCTGTGTCATCTTTGAGGATGCTGTGTTGAGGATATTTTAAGGTAAGGAAGGAGAGGAACTGAAGGAAAAAGATATGAGGGGTGTGTAGAAATCTGGGGGTCAGTGTGTCTAGGAGTAACGGACATATGAATTTATCCCTCCCACTGCGCTGCAAGGCGATCTTCCGAGAAAGTCCTGCTGTATAGATCAAAAGGACTCCCAAAACCAGTCTCTCCCGATCAGGCCTGCCACGCAGTTGGTGGCCAGACGCGTCCGCCGCCGAGATACCGTCAAATCTCACCCTATAAACTTAGGCGCCCCTGGTAAGTCACCAAACTTGGCGCAAACTTGGGCTGACCTATGGCAGAGGTTTTGGTTATCCAAAATTGAAATTGAAATATTTCTCCCAAATTGAAATATTTCTAGCCGTAATACTCTCGGTATGTTGCCAAAATGCAGACGCTAAGAAATGCGTTATCGATTTTATTCCGAATGTCGTTAAAATAAGAAAAGTCAATATCTCAGCACAGCCGTGGTCCCCCTTTGCCGTTGTAGCGTGGAATCTTTATCTGCCATCTCTTTCAAATTCCCAGGAAGAAGCGGCCGTAAAGGAGAGGAAGCTATGGCAGTTAGGGCACAATGGACCATACCTTAATGTTGCAAGTGATTTCTGATCTCCCATTTTAGTTTCGAGGCTGTCTGGAAATATTTTTAGGAGTTAGTTCGTATTATAAGAAACTACTTCAGATCGAAAGTTTGAATTTAATATTATTTCTTAATAATTCATTTTTTATAAATTACATTGCGTGTATTTTATTCATTACTAACCGCTTGGAGCCAGTGAGACTATGTCATCCCCTATTGGGGTGTATTTTGTGTTTAAAAGTAATGGGGATGGGAAGGGGAAATGAATTGTATGAGAGGTTGGGAGAACCTCTCGTCTATCTGAGACTTATTATTATTTCTTTATAATTGTTATCTTCCTCTTCAATGATATCTATCATTGATGGGAATAACCTTCAAAAGAGAGTTTTCTTATAAAATATTGATTTTTATTTATTTATGTATCTATTTAAAGTTTAAATACAATAAATGCATACAAATATAGTTACATGAATATTATCTAAGGTTTAATACATTTAAACTTCAATACAAAGGAAACAATAAACAAAAATTTTAACAAAACAAAAAACGACTTAAAAAAGTGCACTAAAAAGTAAAAAAATTATTTCGTACGATTGTTATTTTTGGAGTCGGTGTCAGCCAAGGTAGTTATACATACATAGGTAGTTATAGGTGAGATGTGAAGTATTTGGCTGACACCGACTCCAAAAATAACAATCGTACGAAATTATTTTTTTACTTTTTAGTGCATTTTTTTAAGTCGTTTTTTGTTTTGTTAAAATTTTTGTTTATTTTTTTGATTTTTAGTGACGAGCGTGCGTAAAGAAGTTTTACTTCAATAAAAAGAATCATCGAAATCTGTTGGCGTAATACTTGTCCATTTGTCGCCCACATTCTTATTGCAAATTTAATACATATATGATTTTCTCGTGGATCCCATTGTCAGAACTGAACCAAATTAAAATAGGACCACACGGAAAGCACCAGCTTTCTTATTTAAAAAAATAATAATCAATATCGGTTCACCCAATCGAAAGTTCTGAGGTAACAAAAAAAAATACCGTCAAATTGATAACCTCCTTCCTTTCGAAGTCGTTTAAAAAAAGAAAGATAATTGAAAAGAAAAAAAATTAAAAAGAAAGATAATTGGAAATGTGGATTAATCCTTCAAAGAGTATAATCTTAGAAATGTAAGAAAAAGATGAAGTAAAATAGATACTAAAATAAAATCATCAAGTAAAATAGATTAGTTAAATTAGTTAGGTTAGATTTGAGAGGATTATATTATTCTATTTGGGATAGGTCCTATGTAAATTAATATTCCTATCTAAGTGCAGTTTGTTTTACAGATGTTTGCAACAATGGGACGTCATATACTTGCAATTCAATTCTTTATTTCGTGTTTATATTATTTGGTCATTGTTTGTGTTTGTCTAATTGTATAGCTAGTAGTCAATCTAAAAACTAATCTCTGTTTCCCTTGGTCACGCCATAACTTCAGAACGACTTTACCTATTTCATTTATCCTTCTTTTTAAAGTTTTATAATACTTTGTAAAAGGTTCTTACGGAAAGAAAAATTAAGAAAATTGGATAATTTCAGAAAACTTAACGACTATTTTAACTTCGCACGATTAACAAACAGTTCGCGCGTTTGTTGGACGTGAATTTAGCAGGCAGCTGTTTTTTTTGTGACAAATGTCTGTGATATTTTAAAATTACAAATATTTTAAATAGGTACCAAATTTGATTGCTTGTTCTTATAATATACAAAAATTAATATTTGTAATATATAAAAAATGAAAAAGGTGGCACGCGAGCTATTTTAAAATTGAATATACTGGGACTGAATATATGTAACGCGTCAGGTGGGTTGGTGGGATTGTGGAGCGGGAGGGTGGAGAGGGAAGGCGGGGAAGGTGGAAAGGGAAACGCTGAAATGGAAGGGGCGCGGGAGGGGAAAGGGAACGCACGGGAAAGGACATGCAGGGAGAAACAATTTATTTCTTTGAATATGGCATTGCAACGCTTACCGGGAACAAGCTAATGTATTGTATAGTTTGCAAGTTATGTATTTAAAATGTATTATTATGTGAAGAATTCAGACAAGCAATAAAGTACCTACCCATTATGTAATTTTTTTACAGAAAATCATTGTAATTGTCATTTTCAAAATTGTATCTGAGTTTTCAAGAATTTAGAATTTCCCTTGACTTCTCGCAGGTCTGCGCTGGTTGACTCTAAAAGCTTAAGCAAATAGAAAAGATGTTAAAACATTATCATGTGTAATTTTAATGAGTGTAATGTTATCTGTACTAATGAGAGTTATTTTCTCATTAAAAGATGTAATACGGGTAACGTAAGTACCTGTACAAATTTTGCTTTTTTTCATATGTCATTCGCATTGTTCTGTTTGTTATGGAACCGTTGTTACTTGCGCAGTTCACATGTCAGTACCTGCGCACTCAGCTGCCGGATCTCTGTGGACTGTGGCACTTGACACAAACAGCGCTAGTCTGCAGCTCCTCTTGTCCATAGATAATAATGCGATGTATAAAGCGCGCGCAATTTACTAGCCCGTCTGCGCCACAGAAGGTACCTACTGCTGAAACCGTAAAGGCAGTAACGGATTGGATAAATACCACACCTTTATAATTTATACTTATTAATAATGTTCACATTTATGATATTTATGGTGCCGTTATACGGTAATGCGTCCTCCATCCATCCAAAAACATCCTCCAACAAAATATCTACTAAAATCTAACCTAACCTAACCTAATCTAACTAAAATATTAGAGACATCCTGTAAACTCAATAAATTATCATTAAAAAATAGTAAACTGGGACCAAAATAATACAGAAATCCTGTAAAGACAAAAAAATATTATTATAAAATAGTAAAATATAAAATAAGGTTAGGTTAGTTTTTAGTAGATATTTTGTTGAAGAATATTTTGTCCAGAAGATATTTTGTCGGGGATATTTTTTCGCGGGATTAAAACGCGCAGTACCGTTAACCCCTCAGGCTAATGTGTTCGTTTTTTGGAACACCTCGTATAGGTCTCATAGAAATCGTTGTGTCTCACTCCCTATCGTGGTTAGAAATATGACCTAAACGGAGTTAAAAAGAGAAAACATCACGCTATACATTCAAATCTAAAAGTTAACCACAAAATAATTTAAATATACATCTTTGTGAAACCACAGTTCCCGACCAAAATGTGAAAAAAATACAATGTATATGAAACCATAAAAAGCGAGTTGACGATAACGTTTATAATACATTTGCCAAATAAAATATGTGCGCGTTTTTTTTTTCGTTATCAATAATTTTAGTTAGAGAAAATGTAAGATGAGCCATTTAAAAAAAAAAAAATTATGTTTGTTTTAAAAATATTTATATTTCTATTTTAAATTACATAATTATAATATATATGTATTTCTATTTAAAATTTTATAATTATATAATATGTTTATTTTAAATTATATAATTTGAAAGCGTATTTTGTCACCTTTCAATAATAGTTTTTCAGATGCGATGAGAAATATTCCATTTATTTGGATGTTATTGCAAAGCGGAAATATTTTGACCTTCCGACAAAATTGGCCCGAGGCCTGAGAGGTTAAGGGAAGTTCTTGACGTATAAATAAATAAAAATACTTTTTAATTCAATTCTTCTTTTCGGTAGATAAATCTACAATAATTCATACCTATTCAACGTTATCTTCTACCAACCGAAAACGTAATATGAAATTTTTACAATTGATTTTAACCCGTTAAAAATTTAAAATTCAGCGTATGTAAACAGTGGTGGTGGCTTGTAGCATTATACAAACACTGCGTACTTAATGCACAACTCAAAATTTATATATACAATCGTAAAATCAAAATGTAATCTCGAGAATGATGTTGCTTATGTGTAAAATAGTCCAATCCGCTCCCCGTGCACTTTATCAGAACTGAATATCAAATGCAAATAAATAAAGCAGCTTATAAGGCAAGTAAATGGCGACCCACAAGCGATAGGATAACATATATGTAACATACCATATCTTAAAGTAACATTAGACATACGCGATATGTTATAGACAGATATAGTCATATATTTTAGAATTTGAAAGGGTTATCGCAAAAGCTTTTTCCAAATTGCGGTTTTAATATGTAACAATCCGACCGTAGAGAATTCAATTTTTATTCAGTATATAGTATTTACGAGTACCTATGAGTATACATTAATTGATTTCTAGTGGGATGAATATCTGGACTGATGAAATTCTGACTAATTTTCAACATATTAATTACAGTGGCTAAAATATGTAACATAGGGGCCAGTTTTTTTCTCAGAAACGCCAATGTAACATTGTCGTCTGATGATCATTCAGCGCCATTTTGTTTTTTGAAGTGAACACTTCTTTAGCATCGTTGTGATTTGAAACTCGATGAAACGGAGGCGACCTACACTAAAAAGACACATATATCTATAGAATTTAGCCTGCGAGAGAATGAGATAGCAATAAAAAAATTATGTATTTCACGGGAACTCGTTTCCAATATAGTACGATAAATCCACAGTCCCGTGAAAGTCTCTTTTGGTCTAGTTGTACAAAGCGCCTGACTAATCTTAGCGGCACAGACATTCAGCGCACCAAAGATCGAATCTTACGAAATCCAAAAATAAAAATAAATTATTTTTGTAAAATCAATATCCAATTTTCAAACCACTTAAAATGAACAGGCAAAGCAGAAAACATAAAAGAAAGCGACTCCGAAGACGAAAACATAAATACTAGTAAAATGACCAAATGTATAGGAAAATGTGTACCTACAGGAATTCGACGACTAAAATTTGGAAAGAATCATCCTTCACATTGATAAAAAAATGTGCTTTGTAGTCTTGTCTACTTTAGTTTTCTGAAGGTTTCACTCCTATCGTGTGTGAATTGCACACTCTGATTTTCTATTATGGTCGTACATTGATTGTATTGTTATTTGTTTTTCTATTATGCTCATGTTATAAACTGTGCCTGGTCCCAAACAGGAGTTCCTAGTGAGACAGGCATAGTAAAACAATTGTAAAAGAATTAATAAATATGAATAAAGTTTAAAATAAAAACCATAAAAACAATTAATTAAAAATTCTTAATAGTAGGCATAATACAAACCCTGCGTACAGCATAAATAAGACACATGGTAATAATATATCTAGTTAAAGACAATGAGCAATCGATATAATATATTATAATGTAAATAGAACTGTTTTAAACTATTTAGGAATTCCCGATTAGGGCCGGGTGTCATGTAATCGCTTGCGCAATAATTTATTTAGCAACCTTTAGGTCCGTGTTAGGAAATACTGACTGAAATCGACCAAATGCTCCGAATATCGCACATATTGAAGTGAACTCTAGATATGTAGATAGATGTTGAATTCAGATTATAAATCTAATGATTTTATTATTTGTAAATGTGGCGCTCAGACTGGTGGCTGGTTTTTCATGCCCATGTTTAAATAAATACACACATTACTTCTCTCTGAAAGGGCATGCTGTTTAGAGAAAGCTGAAAAGAACAATCTAGATTTATCTATGCAGATATCTTTGACTGGTGGGTAGGTACCTTCATATTCTGCAATTCTTAATGTCGGAAAACTTTAGACGTATCTAAGAAAATCAGTCATTTTTAATATCGGATTCTTTTGCTAGTCTTGACTGAGCGACCGCTGAGAGAGTGTGTATAAACTGTGCGTCTAGATTGACAATATCAAGGAGGATACGGTATTTCTACTTATAATGTCGACAGAATAGCATTTATTCCCAAACATGGGGACACCTCAGCACAGGTTCGCCTAGTGAGGTGGTCACAAAATACTTCTAGATACTTACCTATTTACATACAGTTAAGGATCATTAAATTTGTTTTTTTCTTATTGCTAAACTTATTATCTATGTATACGTATATGTTCAAGAATAGAAATAAAAAAAATTAAATAAAAATAATTTTCCGGTAATTTTTATCAATAACGAGATTAAAATTTGCTAAAAACTCAATCAAACTGGGCAATTCAACTTAAAAATAATTAGGTAGGTAAATAGGTACCTACATTTACTTGTATTTTTTCGTTACGCCATTTTATTTATTTTTTATTGTTACTGTATTAATTCTTTTAATTAATTAATAAACAATGCATTGAATAAAGAAACATTAAAAAATCACTACGGAGAGGAAAACTAAAATATATTTCAGCAAAGAATTCGGTTAATTTAATTTAATTTTGCTCATTTCTAATACGGAAATTCTGTAGGTAGGTATATTATGGTGACAACATCCCTAAATCCGATTTTTAATTTTTTTATTTAAGCGACTATATAATTTTTTTTTTATAAGTATACAAAATATAATGGTTATGTAAGGTAAAAATATTGTATTTCTTAGTCCTCACTAGGGGTTCCTGTGCCGAGGCGGACTAAAATTGTTTAATTATAGTTTATTCGTCTTCTATGTCGTTTTTAGTATCTTCATTACGTTGTTTTCGTTGACCTCTTTCAACCATATTTTTATTCTTGATTTGTACGCATTAAATTTTTTTATTAGTTTAATATCTTGGGGAAGAATGTTATGGAGTTTAGTTGCAAAATAAGTGTAGTTTCTTTGTCCGAATGTGGTTGAATAGTAAGTTGATTCAAAGCAAAAAAGGTAATGATTGTAATTTTTTTGCTGAAAATATATTATAGTTGAGAGCAGGCGCAATTTATAGTAGGTATAATAAAGTCATACAAAAATAGAAGACAATCAGTATTGTACTATAGTAAATTCATACTTATAAATTAGTTTTGATAAATGGCTTCCAAAGCTCACCAAGAAAAATACGGATTTAAGGGTATAGTTGTATATCAGTGAGTTCTGAAGCCATACAATTTGCACAGCTTCATCTGTCTGCATATTCTAGGTTGATAAATTTTATGTTAATTATTGCGAAATATTTTGAACCGGAAAAGTAAAAAAAAAAAAAATTATTATTAATTAAATTAAAAAATCAAACGTTCTTGATAATTTTCTTCGGTTTTCCTTACACACTCAATCCCGTTGCAGTAGGCTCCTGCCACGGAGTCGAGATACGCTATCAGGCAGGTCATTGGCCCGCTCGGACCACGTGGTCCCCAGAGGCGTGGTCTCGCCCACAAGTGACGGATGCGCGCCGTCCTCAGTAGCGCTCCTTCAGTCGGCGGCGTCACACTAGCCAGTCAACCAACCCACATCTGTCAGTGTCAGTTGCGGCGCATACGTCAAACCGTGCACAGCGCAAACGTCAGATTTTCGCGCGCGATCTTGCTTCAAAGTTCGTCGGAAAATTCTCGCGCGGAAAATCGTATTATTTTACAAAATTCGACATGTTTTAACAAAGTTTCACAGTGACATTCTTAAACTATCAAAAAACAATAAGATTTATCTAATATAAATAATAAAAAAAGTGATGTATTTGGTAGGTTTTTTAATCAAATTAGTATGCTGTTTTATAAGGTTTGAATAATAACAAAAGTAGGTACCTACTGTTAATAGATTCCCATAATAAATACCCATTTTTTATTATGTATTTGTTTTGTAAACAAAAAAGGTAAACACCTCAAATTTTTTAATATTACTATATGGACAAATTTGAATGAAATAAATTTTCCAGTTGGCATGCGCTCTGTCTCAATTACACTCGTCTGACATCGTAGATCTAGTACCTACTCGTCTGACATCGTAGACCTAGATACCTAAGTATTGATAGATTCCCATGAAAATATGCTTTTTTGTTGTTTATTTGTTTTGTAAACAAAAAAGGTAAATACCTTAAAAAAATAATATACATATATACTACAGAGAAATTTGAAAAAACAAATATTCATTTCAGCATGCGTTTTGTCTCGCTTACATTCGCCTGACATCGTAGATCTCCATCCCATTTGAATTACGTAAACACAGTTTGTATTGAAAATTTAAGCTTCGATTGGACAAATATTTGGATCAAGATACACGCCCATAAGGCACTTCCTGTGTTGTTCTTTATTCTATGACTACAAACCTTTTCACTGAGCATGAAAATGGATTAAATCGAAAAACTCGGCCTGTCTAACTTTTGGTCAAGCGTCCTACCCGCTGGTTTATCGACCAATTCTATTCAACGCTTATTCGTTTGACTTGCCTCTCAATCGAAACCACCTTTTGGTCTACGTAAAAATCGTCGGCAATGCTATTTAAATAAAATAAGGTATTCGTTGTAGCCATGTAAACTGTAAACCTAAAGACCGTTCGCATACAAGTCGAAAAACTAATTTATAAGTATGCCAAACGATCAGTAGGTATTGGATTGCGTGAAGATTCAGAAGGGGTGAATTTAGACTACAAAAAGTTAATTTGACATTATTCTCATTTAGGTAAGTGCGGGGCAAGACGAGGGGGGGGGCAAGATGGAGTTTTTGCTATATGGCTTTGTCTAAACTTGCTACGATCCTGATAATTCGTCCATATGTGTCCCCCACTGCACCCCGTGCCTTTAATACTGCGACTTGGGTCTTTTCTGCAGTGTTCTTAATTTGAAACTAATTTAACTTGTTTGATTGATTGTCTTTCGCTCTGTTCTAACTAAGCTCGTTTTTTTATTTATAGTTAAATTACGTAATGGATTATTTTACATAAAGTATAGGATTTTATAGTTCCATCGGCTCCGAGCACTTGAAACTCTTGTGTAACATCAATTAAAAAAAATCATATTTTTATGTTATCTGCATCGGTTCTTGCTTTATGAATATTTCTGTTCTAAAATAAACTGCTTATATTTATAAACCATGCTCTTTAAAGGAATATGTTCCTTCTACATTCTTAGTGTTCATAAATTTTGACGAAATCTTATTTCGTTTAAAAGTTTAAAAAGCAATCAGCAACAGAAAAGATTGCAATAAATATAAATTGTAATTTGGGTTCACATTCAAATTTCCCCAACGCTTGTAGATCCGTCGGCTTTTGCGAGTAGACATTATTTTAATAATGATTTTGGAGGCGGGTATGGGTACCGTTCATTATGGAACCATTTATTGGATAACCAACACCTCTGCCATAGCTCAACCCAAGTGGTTCGCTACATTTGGTGACGGCAGATGCATCTGCCTACCTACTGCATGACGGGCCGGATTGAAAGAGACTGGATGAGGGAGGCCTTTTGACCTCTCCAGCCGGACTCTCTCGACCAATCGCCTTGCACCGCCATTGGTGGGATGGATTCATACGTCTGTCACTCTTGGACACACTAACGCTCAGTGTTCTACCCACCCCTATGCTATTTTCCTTCCCAGAACTTCATCTCCTTCCTTTCATATAAAGACCAACATATCCCCAAAAATGACACAAGGGAATTATTCTTGTGTAGAGGTAATGTAAAAAAATTGTTTGCAAACGTGAATATTTGATGACGTGATATTAACTCTTTCCGGGGCTTTGCTCTAGCCCGTGACCTAATTCGTCCCAATTTTTAAACGACTTCGAAAAGGAGGAAGTTATCAATTCGACGGTATTTTTTATTATTTTTTTTATGTTTGTTACCTCAGAACTTTCGATTGGATGAACCGATATTGATGATTCTTTTTCTATTAGAAAGCTGCTGCTTCCCGTGTGGTCCCATTTCAATTTGGTCCAGTTCTGACAATGGTATCCATGAAAAAACCATATATGTCTTAAATTTGCAATAAGTTTGTTCGCGACAAATGTACGAATAACTCAGTATTTTGTCACTAAAAATCTTAAAATAAACAAAAATTTTAACAAAACAAAAAACGACTTTAAAAAATGCACTAAAAAGTAAAAAAATAATATCTCGCGATTGTTTTTTTTGGAGTCGGTGTCAGCCAAGATCTCCACATCTCACCTATTACTACCTATGTATGTAGTTACTTGGCTGACACCGACTCCAAAAATAACAATCGTACGAAATTATTTTTTTACTTTTAAGTGCATTTTTTGAAGTCGTTTTTTTTTTTGTTAAAATTTTTGTTTATACTGATTAAGTTATTCCAAAAATAAAAAAAAATAAACATTTCTCACTCTACTCTTCGTTTCGACAAGGCTTCTACTGGCTTCTCTGTCTTGGGTTATTTCAATTGCCTCCGTCCATAGCAATCCCAACATCTCCTCGGACAGTATTTGCAGTTTCTTTCCTCTACTTTGCCCGGAGTGGTCCACTGAAGGTCTTCCCCTGGAAATGCTACCATTTTTATGCGATAGTTGGTATTCTGGCATTATAGGTCGATGCCACCTAAATTGTGACTTTTCTTTAAAGAAAACAACAGGGATTTTAAGTTTATTGTAGATAAATCTCTCAAAGTCTAAAGTCATGGTGTTTGAAAGAGAGAGTACGAAGTATGCAATATAGTTGTGAATAATTAATACTTGGAGCAGGTGGATGAGTTTGTGTATCTGGGTAGTATGTTTACGAGAGATGGGAAGGTTTATTATAGATATTGAAAGAAGGGTAAATGCAGGACTGAATGCCATTTGCGCTAAAAAAAAACTGTCAAAAGAAGCCAAGCTAGCAGTCCACAATGGAGTGCTAGTACCTACCCAGATATATAGCAGTGAAGCATGGAACTGGCAGAGAAAGGATGAAAGTAGACTGAATGCAAGGCTGATACAAACGTAATTATTAAGATTAAGAAAGGGGCCCTCAGGTTTGGGCATGTAGAGCGAATGAACGAAGAAAGTAGTGTAAGAAGAATATTTGACGCAAATGAGAATGGTAGAAAAAGTCGGGACGCCCGAGGAAGACACGATAGGGCTATGTCAAGAGTCAGAATATTAGAAGAGTATGTATGAATGATGTATGAATGTGAATGAGACCAAGACCGAGTTGTTTGGCGGTCCGTCCTCTCCGCCGACCCCTGCGGAGAAACAGCGTAATAGTTAGTTAGTTACATCTCAAATAGTCGAACATCCCGCTCGATCATATTTTGTGACTCCTCTCAAAAATCTCATTCCTGCAGCAAATTCAAATTTCGACTACAAGCATTTTTTTTTTTTGGTTTGTCTATTAAAATCGAAATAAATATCGCAATTATCTTTACAATATCAATCATTATTGCCTCTATTAGACGTTCACAAATCCCCTGCGAATAGTTTCTGTTCAATCTTCTTCCACACTCATGAACCATCATTGACTAAAGCAATTTCGATATAATCATTATTCCATTCGAACCCGGCACGGAATGTTCGAGGCAATCTATTTTATTTTTTGTCTATGCATTCCAAGAAATTGACCATAGACACTTCTACCCACATGTAAAAGCAGCAGTGCGGTCAGCCGCGAGAGCATAGAAAAAACTTCAATAGCCTAAATGCAATTACGCATCTGTAATTTTGACCCCAATTTATTTTTCTATTGTTTTTTAAGCCGGTACCTACTTGAGATATGTTATTAGAAAAGTACCTACTTTTGTGTGTTTAACGAACGTTTTTCGTGTCCGTGTATTTCATATTATTATAAACAATAATAAATATTAAGTTATTTATCTTCATAATTTCCATATTTTTGTGTTATTTTTTAAAGAAATGCAATCATTACCCGTAATTTGTTACGTATAAGAAATATTTTAATTCCTCTTTCTACGAGTAGGTACCATCGTAATCAGCGAAATATGTTGATTACTTATGGGACTTACGGAGCTAGGAAAGGGTAGAACCCGCAACGCCTGAGTGAGAATCCGAGGTTTTAGACCGATCGATTAACTAACCGATCAAAATAAATACTTCTTAAAACCAGTTAATAAAATTAATGTTTTTTTTTCATTTTTTCGGCTTGGTTTCGTTTAGCCAAATGTCACATTTTTTTCACAGTTTTCGAAACTTTTTTCAATGGTTTCTTTTGTGTGCCAGCGAATGTTTAAATGCGTCCACTTTTTTAAATAAACAAATGAATCTTACCTTTTTATATCTCTTACTGGATTTTTTAAATATTTCTTCTCTCTGTTATTTATTTTATTTCGAAAAACACGATTTTTATTAAAGAAAAGACAATTGAAAGTGATTTTTCAAATTATTATTCCTGTTTATCTAAACAAACAATTTTTTCAAATCTAAAAGTTAAAAAGTGCATTTATTTAAAAGTTAGAAAATCGGAATTGGTTCGCAATACCTAAAATCTATAGAGGAAATAATTTTCTTTTACCATTGACATAATTTAGACAATTTTTAAGACATTTTTTTCTCCATTTTTCACAGTTTATTCCACAAGTCAATACAATTATTTTATTAAGATATACAAGTAAATTATTTACCTACCTAAATTTAAGATAATTTACATCATTAAACCTAATTAGTTTACGGCATATTTAACGAAAATGATAAGTTACTCATTAAAAAAATATGATTATTTATTTATTTTATAAAGAAAAAAACTTATATATTTAACCGCTATGCTAGGGGATGTCCCCGCGTTACGGAGGATAAAATTTACAGATTGAAATTATACAAAATGAGCTTTTCAATAATAAATTATACAATTCAGAAATACTTTACATAGTAATTAAATTAGGAAAATTGGATAGGGAATATGGGAAATGAATATCGGAAGTTTAGGTGGTTAGAGTATAAAATGTATGGGTATTGTAATTGAGTAAGAATCCATGGCGTTGTTTGTGTTTTGAAAGCAAGGAGTTGGGTTCCGGTTTTAAGTTATCAGGGAGAAGGTTGAAGACTTTAGGAGTAGATGAATAATTGTCTTTGAGCTGTCGTAGTGTGTAGTTTATGTACATTTTAGTGTCGGTTGTTTATATTTCTGTGATTTGTTTTTTTTATTTGTGTTGCAAGAGTGTTTTTTGTTATATTTGTACAAGAAACGGAGTTGTTGTATATTTAAGAAATTATATTCGATGATGAAACAATCTTTTTGACGATATCTTTCCAAATAAACAAAGAAACGGTTTTCTGAAATTGCAGCTAGTCAATGAATGGTCAGGTACCTAATTATTCTAAATTCAAAACGTTTTAATAACCAAACATTTACTCGGTGTAAAATTCCCAGATTATCTTGAACTCACATTGATATTTAGCAATTAAATTCAAATGAGGATTTGATTTATTTCTTCGTATCAAATGATACCCGCATGAAATACCTTACCGTATTATTTAAATTTACTTGTACAAACTACCTTCCGTTTGAAATATTAATTTGCGAATTTGTTTGCGTGTGTTATTATGTATTTTTTCGGCTGCTTGACAACAGGAATAATACGTTTATATTCTTAATCTGGAAGACATCTTTGTTTGCAATTTATTTCGGTTAAAGCAGATGTTCCCAATCATTTTAGGCCCATTGCCCACTTTTAAAATGTTTTTTTCTTCAGCTAATCGTTAACCGCTGGTTTTAGGCCTGTCAAAGTTTGAATATTGTTTTATTTCATTATGCTTCGTTTGATCAAACAACTTAACATCAAATATGACAAACTTCTGACGGCTCGAGAATGTCGTATGTGTTATTGAATGTCAATAAATGAAAAAAAATCAATATGGCGCTGATTTTCGATTTAAAACGATGTCAATTTTGATCCTTCGTCAAACAGCTGACCCTTGGGGAAGTTTTTTTTACCCCTCAGGCGTAGATCAAAATATTCCCGCTTTCCAATAAAATCCTGAAAAATGAAAACTGTTTTTGAAAGGTGATAATTTTTTTTAAAAAACATTTATATTAGCGAGGCTTTTGACTCACATAATATTGTCATATTTGCCTTAACTGTTTTGAAATTATAATATTAGTATATTATCATTATACTCTATAATGTTCTTTTCGAATTATAAGGTGATAAAATACTCTTATAATTCAAAATTAAATATATATTTTTTAAATACTTTTTTTAATGCAATCATAAAAAGTTTTGAAAAAGGCTCACCTTACTTTTTTCTAACTAAAATTATTAAGGGGTAAAAAAAATTTGAAAACCGACATTTTATTTGACAAATTGTAATTGTAAACGTGCTGCCCGCTGCCCGCTTGCCAGCCCGCTCCCTTTATTTATATATTTCAACCAATTTACACAAAACCTTTACAAATTATATACCTAAAAACCTTCCTCATGAATCACTCTATCTATTGGTGAAAACCGCATGAAAATCCGAAGCGTAATTTAAAAGATCTAAGAGCACAGACAGCGGGAGCGACTTCATTTTATACCATGTAAAGATTATTATAAATTCAATTTTTTGTCATTTCATGTGTGAATTATTTAATATTAAATTCTTCCGTAAATTTCAAATTGCGATCGGAAACTTTATTTTCATAAATGTGTACATTTTAATTATTTTGTGGTTAACTTATAGATTTTAATGTAAAACGTGGTGTTTTCTCTTTCTAATACCGTTTAGAATATATTTCTACGATAGTAAGAGAGACACAAATATTTCTATGAGACCTTTATGCGTTGTTCCCAAAAGCGAATATATGAGAGCTTAATGGCTTGCAGAAGTTATCACAGGCAAACCAGAGCTACTGCGTTTCATTCCATAGACAAATAACATAGTATTAACATCTCTCGTTTATAATAATCTTATTCTACCAGCCCCTAGATAAACATCGCAAGCCTAGCGCATCTCGCGATATAATCACCTCGGCAGGTCCTGCTAAACAGGAGCCATCAGTCAGACAACTACCAGCTACAAGATTGTAACATCCCGCATCTTAATACCCCATACATCAACTCATCTTCTCGTATAATCTGAGCACGGTGGACCAAAATTTTGTTCGAAACATTCAATTTATTCATTTTAAATACATTACAAAACTACAATTTCGAAGCGTTTTTAAAAGAAAAAATATTTTAGATGAGATAAACACATTTAGACTAACAGTAACAAAGCTTGCTATTTGAATTGTGCTTCATTGATGTTAAACATATCGATATAATATAAAACAGGCCTCCTGATAACCATTGGAAAGTTAGTTATGCAAGCCGGGACATAAAACAGTCTATGCTGTCGGTGACGGAGATAACCATCGGGAACATTGAAACTAATGCTCTCCATGATAGCCAAGTTTTCGAACCATCCACGAATCAGCCTGAAGAAATGTGTTACAATGAGCACATCCCTTCTGACCTGTAGATGGTTCATATCGAGCATGACCAAGAGAAAGTCGGCAGGGTAGAGCCACAGGTAGTAGCCATACTCCCTCAGGTAAAGAAATCTCAGAAATTTCTTCTGAACCTCTTTCAGTCAAGGGATGCGCCGTATCCACATACTGAAAGATCTTCACACAAAAGTTGAAATTTTGAAAAAAATAAAATTCGTTTTCAGCTACAACAACATCAGCAGCGTCTTATTTTTCAATCTTAGCACTCTAGCTCGCCGCACTGATTGGCACCTCTGGGATGAACCCAGGACCTTCGGCTTTCCAGGCCATGGCTCTACCAACTGAGCTAAGGAGTCCCTATCCGATTCAGTCCTTTTTAACTGTATCTAAGAACCACCAACATTATCTTCATTTTTCATTTCGTTCAAGAACACCTTTTCTCCTGTCATTCTGTTCTTTGCTAGAACCCCTGTTCTGCCATGTGGTATCTTGAACAAGTCGTGATGACGACTACAGCTGAAATTTTCAGACACCTTTGCTTCCATCCCTACTCCCTTCAGTAACATACCCCAATTAGGGTTTTCATGGTCCCACTGGCCTCGGGCGGTCGAGAATCTTATGCAGTATCCAGAACATCAAATGAAATGTGTCGCTTTCTCTCTGGATCACCCTGTGTTTCCGAGAATTATTTTTTAAACGTTTCCTTTAGTCCATTATAACGGTAGTTCAGATGGACAATTTGTCTTGGAGATGAGGAAAATTGTTTGCATAATTTAAGGCTGTATAATTACCTCGAAGCCTGTTCAATTAATATTATTCTTCCAATGGAGGTTTGTTGTAGATCATTAGCGACGAAAAAAAACTGTATGACTTTTTATGGAACCGTCACAATGCTTTGTCATTACAAACCTAATGAGATAGGCACCTATTAATATATGTTTACACGTTTAATGATTAGAAATTTACATTGCTTTATTTCTACAACTGAATGGATGTGAAAATAAATAAATCTAGACGTGTCTTACATACCAATTGAAGTAAAATGAAAAATTCCCAATTAACACAACCTTTCAATTCCTAGACAGGAAAATTAAATTGTTGAACTACTCAAGAAAGAAATTCGATGTACGAGAGTATTTGTTCAATTTCTCAAAAATTTTTTAAAAAAAAATGCTTACTGCGGGCACGAACACGCCAACAACACATAACTATCAATTTATCTGTTTTAATAGATATAAAAATGATTTTTTCTTCATTTTAAAATGAATTTTTGAGCCTTTTCATACCTATTTTTTTAAAGTTATTTGATATAGCAGTAGTAGCTGCTTATGACGACACTTTATCTATCCTAAAATATATTCAGAATCTTAACGACATAAGTAAATAATACAAATTGCGACCCTCAACCCGTGTATTTGAAGGACCTTTTGTCGAATTTGCCCTATCAAAGAAAAGAAGAAGATGAAAAATAATGTGGGAATTTTAACAACCTAAGTGAAGAAAGCCTGTAAACAAATATGCGCCCGCGGCACGGGCGGCGTATTGGACAGACGTACGGTCGAATTCACCTTAGAAGTCCTGGAGTTCATTTTAATTAATTTTCTGAAGAACGTGTTACTAATATTTAAGATGTTTCTAAATTAATACCTCCCGAGTTATTAATTCGTCATCTAGAAAAATAAAATCAGGTGCTCACCGCTAACTTTAGTTGTACAACGTATTACATTTTTTTAAAGGCGTTGTACGTTAAAAAATGATGGCAACGTACTGTTTTTATTTACCTTGTGAGGGATGGAAATGATTTAGTCGGTGTTTAATTTCACACGTATAATAGTATATTTTTTTTATTTCAAACAATAAAATCTCTATAGGTTAACCGTTGTCTGTGGATTATTAATCGCAGCCTACATCAAACGTATAATTAAACAAAGTTTATAAAGAGTGGTTGGGCGTTAGTAAATAAATGTCTGCATCGACTACGTAAACACCTGCGGAGTACTCGGGGTCTTGGGACCTGACCCAAATGTAAATGTCAAACACTTGGACTGTAAGCTATCGAGAAACACAAACACTCAAGTTTTAATAAATAATTAAACATAGTAATAATTTAAATTGTTTGTGCATGGATGACTTGGTAATCGATGTGAAATTTTCTTGCGTGATGGGTAACATTATCATGCAAGTTCAATTAACTTTTCATTTTCAAGATTGGAACTACGTATCATATATCTATCAGACAAGCGATAAGGTAGGTACCAAAATTAATTTTGGGATTAATAATTCTTTGTTTTTATATGAATACCTCACAAGAGTCTCAGCTGCTCTCGTTTGGAGCAAGTGAGTCTATTGCATCCCTAATTGGGGTATGTTGTGAGGCTGAAGGTAGTGGGGAAGGGAAAGAGATCGGGAAGAGAAAGGAAAGGAAGTACCTGGCTATTCAGATCTGGTCGCCAAATGCGACTAAAGCCATTTCAAGCGACGTTTCAATTCTGAATGGTGGTCTTACACCAGGGCGATACTAAGAGCATCTTACACTCTGGAACGTGCCGCAAATATACTAACTAACTAACCATCACGCCGTTTCCCCGCAGGGGTAGGCAGAGAGGACGGACCGCCAAACAAATCGGTCTTGGCACACACTCCTTGCCTCGTTAACATTCATACATCGTCTCATACATGCTCTTCTATTATTCTGACTCTTGACATGGCCCGACTCAAGTATCTGATTCACTTGGTCGTGCCATCTCTTTCTCGGGCGTCCCCGACTTCTTCTACCATTCACATTTGCGTTATATCTTCTCCTTACACTCCTTTCCTTTCCTTTATATTATTTTAAATGAATTAATCGTGGA
Organism: Limnephilus lunatus; assembly: GCA_917563855.2. Taxonomy (NCBI): domain Eukaryota; kingdom Metazoa; phylum Arthropoda; class Insecta; order Trichoptera; family Limnephilidae; genus Limnephilus; species Limnephilus lunatus. The sequence continues at coordinate 47,122,028 of OU830603.1, forward strand.
AAAATACAAATTCATCAAATTAAAATTTATTTGCCCATGCCAGGATTCGATCTCGCGACCTTCGGATTGCGAGTAAAAAGCCTTACCGCTGGACTACGCCGGCCGTCCGTAATACATAATTATCAGATAATGTTATTATACAATGTACCTATTCATTTAAAATACCATGAGGTATCACATCACCCAGTATCACCATTCAGAATTGAAACGTAGCTTGAAATGTCTTTAACTATCTTTGGTGGCCAGATCTGAATAGTTAGGTACTTTCCCACAATCCTCTTCCCCGTCTTCTTCCCCTCCCCACTACCATCAGCTCCACAACATACCCCAATAGGGAATGCCATAGTGTCACTGACTCCAGACGGTGATTCCATACATTATTTGGAGTAAAAAATGTGAATAAAATTTTGGCCACTGATGACTTTTTCGATGTTTTTTTTTTCTTTAAAATCAAACAACACCAAAAAAATCTTACATATGTCGTCACTGGTGACTCAGCCGAGTAACTTCCTAAGCCATCACCCCGCCCCCAGTTGTCCAATAACTATTTGCTTTTTAAGTATTTTTTGTTGAATAAAAAAAACATCAAAAATGTCACCGTAGACCAAAAGTTCATTTACATTTATTACTCCAAATAATGTCAAGTATCACTGGCAAAAAGTCAAGTACGTCCCTAGGGATGTTATGGAGATCCGTAACCGTATCCGAAACTATCGGATATCCGAAATAAAAAAAATATCCGTATCCGTAACCGAAACCGATATAAAAGTTTCGGATAGTTTCGGATAGAGGTGGAGTGTAAATGACAGGTTACGACAGGTTTTTGTTTGTTTTGCCCGGCCGAGCCGTCATTTGTCATAAAAGCCGCGCGTGACTGATTGTAAAAACAAATGATAATATACACTAGAAATAAAAGTCAAATCTTGTCATTTGTATTTTACTTTTAGAATTTTAAAATTCTAATATCCGTAACCGAAATTATCCGAAACTAGCGGATAATCCGAAATAATTTCATATCCGTAACCGTATCCGAAACCCTTATCCGTATCCGTATCTAGATCCGAAATTGCATATCCATAACATCCCGTCCCTTAACACCCTTTATGTTCCTACATTCATTAAAAAAATCAAGTTTTTTAATCTATTTTAAAAGATTTTCGACCTCTGCCATGATTCAAAATAACCAGTGAACGTCTCGTATGAACGACGCTATAAAATAACGACAGCATGCATTACCTGCTCCTATATTTACCGAATAATTGATACGGTGTAATTGTGAATATATTATATGTAAATGTTGGTGTACCTAGTCCCAGTCTTGGCACCGTCATCACTTTAGGTACTGCAAGTCTTAGATCCGGCTCAATCAACTACCAATGATTGCTTATTGCTCTGATAATTCTAATTGTATCAGTAATTATTATGTTTCGATATGTGTATACATATGAATATATCTAAAAACCATTTAAGTCATCGAAATAGTTCAATATATGCAGTGGACCGGCCCGGACGGCATTTTTAAGGGGCGGCAAAATTTCACAATAAATAATAATAACATCTCGTCAAAATTTGAACCATCTCATTTCATATTTTTGTCGCATCTACGATTCGGACCGATTGAAATGAGCACGAAATTTTTCATTACTTATTCTGTGATGAAACCTGGGAATCCCCTTTATTTAAATTAATGTATAATAATGACATCTTGCACATTGTAGCGACCGACAACGCAGTCTGTACTGAATTGCAGGAATTCCCTATTTTATTTGTGCTTGGATTGTTCATGACTTATGACTAATATTCAGCGAGAATGACTTTAAACTGTAATATTTATCCATTGAAAACAATATTATTTATTATATTGGAAGTTTACGTCACCGTTTCTAGTTGAATTGACATAAAAAAGTAACTACCTACACGTTTTATCTATCCAGATAGCTTCTGCACGAAACACCGAAACAGACATAAAAATATTAATATATAAAACAAAGGCTGGACCAATTTTTATGATCTTTGATTTGTTGGATTTGTCTCCGCCCTGAATAGCAGAATAGCTATTAAAACATCGGAAAAATTCACGAAAAAAAAATTATGAAGAAAATTATTTTCATCATACATTTTCGAATTCTCATATTTTGAAAGAGCTGCAGCAATATTGTGATAAGTATAATATTGAATAGTGAGTGAATTCCAAAAATTGTTTTTTGGAATTCACTCATTAAATAAATTAACTTAAAAATTACTGACTCAACACAGGCTAGCCTAGTGAGGTGGATTACGAAAAACCATAATTTATAACTATTTTCTATTTTTCAAGTAGGTACCTTCTGTTCATATTTATATTATTTATCTTCTGTTGCTAATCTTTTGTACTTACATAAACCATTGTAAATATTAACGCTGAATATGTACGTTTCCTTTTTTTGTTATAAATCTTGCAAATTTTGTTGAATAAAGATATTTATTTTTATTATTCTGACTGTTTTGCTTTTGTTCTTAAAGATATAATGTTGTTCCTCTTTCTAACTTTCTAATAGTCGAAAATTAGACAAATGGTGAACGTATGTCTGCACCCCTCCAAAGGAAAAATGCAATTATTATAATAAATCTCCCCCCTCGCACGTGTAAAGAAAATGAGACGTAATTCCCGTAAGTAAGTGGAAAAGTAAGAAAACCACAAAAATTATATATCCGTACAGAACGCCATCTCTAATACTAACAAAAACAGGTCAGTTGCGCATCGATAATTGCTTCTTTTTATCATTTTTAGCTTAGTAAAAACACTGCATTTAATTCAGCTATAAGTTAACACAACATTTATTGACTTTGAGGCAGTACGAAGTTCCCGGGTCAACTAGTAATAAATAAAATATACATTTTTAATATTCCAATTATTAATCTTCGAATTACTATTTCTATTGGTTCTATTTTAAAATATAAATGACTCATTTTTTTTTTAATATTGGACCCACATTTTATTATTAATCTTATATCGACGGCCTCCGTAGTCCAGTGGCTAAGACTCTTGACTCACAATCCGGAGGTCGCGGGTTCGAACCCGGCGAGCGCAAATAAATTTTATTTGATTAATTTGTGTTATTTCACAATTAATTCATTTAAAATAATATATAGTATATTTGCGGCACGTTCCAGAGTGGAAGATACTATCAGTATCGCCCTGGTGTAAGACCACCATTCAGAATTGAAACGTTGCTTGAAAATGGCTTTAGCCGTGTTTGGTGACCAGATCTGAATAGCCAGGTACTTCCCAACCTTCCTCTTCCCCACCTCCTTCCCCTCCCCACTACCTTCAGCCTCACAACATACCCCAATTGGGGATGCCATAGTCTCACTGGCTCCAGACGGGAGCAGTTGAGATTCTTGTGCGGTATTACTGTAAAAAAAAAAAAAAAAAAGTAAACCTTATTATCAGATCTAATGGTTATGTAATGCGATGTATACATAGATCAACTTTTTGATTAAAATATTTTAGCTATAGAATTAATTATACATCTTTTACATTAAAATATTTTATTCCGATATTATCTTTCTCACATTAATTTCCTGCCTTCAAATACACTCATGACGATGGGTGTCGAATTTAATCTCAAGATTGTAAATCTAAAAACTCGCAGTCTTTTATAAACCCAATTGAGGCGATTTTTATTACCAACAAATTACGTCGAAATGTCAAATAACTGTCTGAAATAATTTTAACCCGTTTCAATCACAAAATAGTAATGAAATATGTTAAATTAAAATTAAAATTGATGGTGAAATTTTTGAAAATGTTACTGAAATGAATATTTAGAAGTTATATTAGATTCCAAACAAACATGCTTAACATTGAAAAGATACAACGGAAGTTTCTAAGGTTCATAAACTATAAATTGCGTTTTTTTTTTATTTTTATTAATTATTTTTTTGGTACGTACATTTGATACTGTTACATAAAATACTGCATTACAAAATTGACTGTCCTGAATAACTTCAACTTATCAATATCCATGTCCCCAAAAAATCATGTCGACATTTATTACCCTTTTACTTCAATAACACCAGGACACTAGCTTATCAAAATTCTCCGTTTCCGAGACTGTGAAGTCTCGGAAATAAATATTCTAATCTAGGTGATATATTTCATCTTAAAACTAATCAGTATAAATGTAGATAACAAATATTATAATCAATAATTATCAGCCTGAAACACTCATCTACATTGAAAAAATCTTCCGAGAAAAGATACTGGCCGCCAACGGGAATTGAACCCGTGTCCCTCTGATTGCCGGTCAGCTGCTCTGACCACTGAGCTATGGCGGCTTATCTAATCCCCGCCAAATAATTCAATATATACTAGTGTTTCATTCGACAATTACCTATTATTACATTTTTCCAACTGAAAACAACCAACTTTATTTTTGTGAGAGAGGTATTACTAAATCTCCCGCTAGGTGCGTCTTTAACTTGTCAAATATTAATTATTATTTTTAATTAATAAACTAACGTTTAAACAAGATTTTTATGCATAGCACAAAGGGTAGATAACAAATATTATAATCAATAATTATCAGCCTGAAACACATAAGTTGAAGTGAAACTTATATATATTGAATTATTTGGCGGGGATTAGATAAGCCGCCATAGCTCAGTAGTCAGAGCAGCTGACCGGCAATCAGAGGGACACGGGTTCAATTCCCGTTGATGGCCAGTATCTTTTCTCGGAAGATTTTTTCAATGTAGATGAGTGTTTCAGGCTGATAATTATTGATTATAATATTTGTTATCTACCCTTTGTGCTATGCATAAAAATCTTGTTTAAACGTTAGTTTATCAATTAAAAATAGTATAAATGTTGTATATTCTATCACTTTTATTCTTCTAGACACAAATAGATTTACATAATTTCTGCAATTTTTGTTTATTTAAATGTGAGACATCTTATCATTTTTACATATGTACTTTTTATTTATTATGTGGTTTTGTTGTTACGTTGTATTACATATTTTATTTTATCATTGTATAATATTATCTTCATTGTTTTTATACTCAACTTATAAACTATAATATAAAACCCCATTATGGCGTGTAATAAATAAATAAATAATACATCCAAAAGAAAATTGGGAAAAAGATATATATTTTTGTGAAGAATTCAGAAAAAACTTTGAAGAAAAACTGCAATCACTATTTACAACTTTTATTGCTCCTCACTTTAACTACTGCTCAACTATTCTTTTCCTGTGTAACGAACGAGACCAAAATAAGTTTCAAAAATACTTTGGCGAAATAGATTTTCAAAATTAAATAAAATATTAAAGGAACTAAATTTGCTAACAGTGAAAGAGATACTGACCTTGAACACCATGATATTTATCCATAAAATAGTAAACAACCTGTTACCAAAATACATACAATACAATTATATACAACAAGGACATTCACAGAGATAACGCAAGGACGTGCCAGGAAATCAGGCTACAAAAAGTTAAGTTAGGTTAGCAAATTTTAGCCCGGATTCCATAGTATCAGATGAGTTTCGTTTAGCTGTAAATATTTTCATTTATTTGAATTGTGTCATTCGTTAATCAAAATTACTTTCTTATTTCATGAACGTATTGAACTAACGAAGATTTTTTTATTGAAATAAGTCTTATGCGCGATCCATAGACTACATAATTCAACTAAGACGCGACCAAATTATTCCGTTCGAATTTTGAGAAACTAAAGTGGTTGAAATATGACTAAAGAAATGATAACTAATTAACTCCCGTGTAGTGTCAAAAAGCAAATGCGGACTGCCAATGCATATTTAGTTAACGGTGCTCCAGATTTTATGTCCGGGTTAAATCTTTCCCAAATGAAAAAGACTAAACCCTTCCACACACTTTTCCACAAATGATTATCTAGTAAATTCACGCAATGTAAGTGCACTATATAAGTATAATAAATACAAAACAATAAAAGAACAATACGTCAATCCACCAGAAACATAATGGGAAAATATTTCACCGACTCCAGATATTTTCATATCAGAGGGTTCGGCTCTGATGAAATCCTAACTGGTCCGATAAATCCTACTGATCCCTCAATATAAATATTTAAAAAATCTTTCGTAATCCTACATGTATTTAAAATGACAAACTTTTGCATTTAGTATTTCAATTTAACATTGCCAAAATATAATATTTTTACGTATTTGACTGACGTTTGACATTTCTGAATGTGAATTATAAGATAGTGCCGCTAGTGTTGCCAGCGTATTATCGAGTTCTAATTTATTCCCCACCAATATCGGTCCGGCTAACATCAGTGAAACTGTGCTAGGGATATCGATATAAAATCATCGGAAGTTACTCCTAACGATCCGATATTGTAAAGTTATCGATTTCACCATGCTAGAACCCCAAATGCACGATTTGGTAGTTTTGCAGTAGGTACTAGATATTCGATATTTGCCATTTCATTAAAAATTCCGAAAATACAGACTTTAAAATCAATAAAATAAGCCAACAGAATGATTTTCAATTTTTAGTAGATCAGACAATATTCTTCTGGACCGTCGATTTAAATTGTTTACATTTTCGGGATGGTACGTTTGGGAGATGTAATATTTGAACCCATAAAAATATATTCTATCGTTAGAACATTTCAGTACCTACCTAGTTAAATCATTTACGACCATAATTGGATTTATAACACTCAGTTATCGATGAGACATTTCGACTTCTGGGCTTCAAATAGACCATAAAATTGATTGTTTGTTCAGGAAAGAATTTCGTTGTTCAGTATGTACGACATTCGCAAAAAACTTAGGAGTTAAAATTAAACAATAGTCGCAAGCGCAGCCAGCGGGTTAAATGAATTTTAAATGGCATGAATCTGCGATGAAAAAACATATAAAACGACTGGTTAATTGAGTCAAAACGGCGGCCTGTTTTCTGTGAACAGGATTTATTAGGCTCGCTGTATTACAGTTAGAATGCTTTTGACGCCCATTTTGTGAACATTCACTTTACATCTTTTTATTGTCATATTGTGCTGAAGATGTGTGGAACAATTTAAGTTACTTTTTAATCAAATTCTAATAATAATAATACGTAATATTTATGTAGTGTAGTTTAGTGTTATTTCACTTCAAGTGCGCTTAAATGCATCTTCAGGCCCATTAACCAGCGGTTCAGATAATATTCTAGATTCTAAGGTGTTTGTGAATATTAAGACACAAAATTACACAAATAAGTAGCTACAGACAATGTTATATCCTTTATATTCTTTTCAGAGAATACCTTCAAATGGTAAGTACTGGTTCCTGTATTCTCCAGTACTTATTATCCTTATAAACCATTAGATGCTTCATCGAAAGATTTAGGTTCTTAATAACAGAGTGACTGTTAATTGTCGTATTAAAATTATTAAAATACTTCTGAGGACAAATGTCCTTCTAGGCTGAAGGCTACTTTTGAACTAAACAGCTCCTCAAAATCTTAAGACTTCGTACATCTACCTTCGATCACCTTCGGCACAACTCGGCAACGAGACTACGTGACCCGAAGAACCCATAGACTACTGTGATAAAGTGTGTACTAGAACATACACTATTAAGATACACCACAGACAAAAATATGACGAGAGGGAGAAGGCAATTAATTGATTAATACGTTTTAATATTATTAATCAAACCTTATTAAAAACTTATAAATTTTCACAGATTTTGTAAATAAAATGTGTTAAGTGACAATTTATAATAATTACAAATTAAATTTCAAACAAATGTTAGTTATTTGAAAAGCAATCCTCGTGTGAAAATATCAGAAGTGCGCCGCGGATAAAACTAGATAAATCTCCTCTCGTAAATCACTTTAGATAAAATCTAAAACACACACGTGATTTTATCTTTATCTGCTATGTGTTGTGACATTCCGGAGGTGCAGAACCGGGAGTTTGCGTAACAGTTCGGTGGTAGTGACAACGGGAAACTCGACGCCATTTTGTGAGTTTTATATTTCGAATAAAGAACGTGAAAACTCAAACGTGGCGCTGGCTTACGTAGACCTTTCCAGTGTCATAGAAGTCCAGGTAATTATAAAAAAGAACTACATTATTAAGTAAATTAATTTTAAGTGTGACATTTTTTAAATTGAAACTGATAATATGTTTTGTATGTTTAGTTATTAATTACATTATCAATTTTTTAAAAGAATCCTAAAAGGCAAACAATTCTGGGAAACATTTATTCCAACATTCCTTCCATTGGTCGCCCCAGGCGGTTCGCTACATTTGGTGATTTGGTTCGGTTGCCCGGGTTCGTAGGGCGAGGTTTGTCTAGGTCTTGGTGGCGAATGCGTTTGTCCTCTACTGTGTAGCGGGTCAGATTGGAAGAGACTGGTTGAAGGAGATCTCACCTAGACATCTCTCGATCCATCGGCTTTCACCGCAGTGGGAGGGATTTATTCATACTTCCGTTACTCCTGGACACACTGAATCCCAAATTCCTACCTTCCCCTCACCCCTTTTTTTTTCCTTTCTCTAAAAAGACTCCCCACACTTCATGCCCAAAGATTACATAGGCCCTGAGGGGAATTATTTTCCTCAGGGCCCTCCTGTTTGGAGCCAATTAAAAAAAAAATAGCCCCAATCTTGTAGGACTATTGATACCATTCTCAATATAGGGTGTTTTAAGGCTTAAAAAATCAAATGGAGGAGAAAGAGATCGGTAAGAGCAAAGTTGGGACATAATTGGCTTTTCAGATCTGGTCACCAAACACGGCTAAAGCTTTTTAAGCAACATTTCAAATCTAAATGGTGGTCTTTCACTAGGGCGATACTAAGAGTATCTACTACTCTGACTTATTTATATAATATTTTGCGAAAATGCTTTACGAGTTTATGAGACCTTTCGTAAATTGACCTGGTTTTGGTACTTGCCCATGCGTTGATGTCTTTTCCTACAAAAACATTTTAGTTCCGCGATGTTCATGCTGAAGGGAAAATCCAAATTATACATAAGTCGATCGTCCAGTTGATTACACAGACATCTCGGAAAAATCGATGAGTGCAGTATGCAGTTATATGAAAAAGTGTACCCTCTATCTAGTACAATACTCAGATTACTCATAAACACCACCAAATCAATAATAATGCACAAAAATTTGTAGTGAATTAAACAAATTTTTGATGTTTTCTGGGTTAGATACTATTAGTCATGGAACCGTTTTACTAAATAATTTATTATAAAAACAGATTTTTGGTAGTAAAAAATTATTTTTTTTTATGGATGGATTTTTATAATTAAAATTTAGATTGCAAAAATAAACTCTCTAGTGCACAGAGACCTAGTGAGGTTTTGTAATAATTCTGTACCCGTTCCGTAACTTGCAAAACATTTTATTGAATACTAGTTTAGTCAAATCCATCAATAACATCCAACAGCTTCTGATTGATTATCTAAATGACCCAACAATCATCGTCGGCTTCCGTCGATTTGTTTACTTGATCAAATATTAAACCAATATTTTCATATCACACTACGTAGGTACATAATCTAGTAGTTCTGAGAGCAATATACCTTGTTTAATAAAAAGTGCGTTTCTAATTTACAATTATTTAATAAATCAAAAAGAAAATTTCCTCGAAATCATAAGGTTTGTAAGAAGGTTCTTATTATATTTATTAAACCATTAAACCGTCGTGTGCTGACGCAAAATTTTCGCCGTGCGTCAGCTAATTCTATTTTTGTAATAACTTCTTCTCAAGTTGGTTCCTCATTGCTGAAGATCGATTGTGACACCTACTCCAATTTCCATGGTGGACAAGGCTCCTACATTCCTCACAGTCCTGCTCTGCGTGGAGATACAAGGACACCGATGGACCAGACGCCAGTGAAACTTGATCACTCCAGCGCATTGGTAAACTTCCTCTGCGTTTTCTGCCGTCCACTTTGTCAATGACGATGATTTTCTGCAAGTTGGTTTCCTCAGTTTGGCGAGTAACGTGTCCAAAGTATTTTAAGATATGTTGTAGGCAGATAGTTGAGAGCCTAGCTCTTGCAGAATGAACACATTTATGTGTCTGATTGTCGATGGAATCCTAAGCATTTTTCTCCAGCACTACATTTCGAGGGCGTCTATCCGTTTTCTTTCGCTGGCTCTGAAATATGAGGAAAATCAGTACCCAAACGAGTTTTAGATAATTTCAATTTCTCGTAATAACTTACTTCTTTTTAATTGTACCATTTTACCAGATAATGTACAAATATATTATCTCTTCCCCAGAAGAGCTACTTATGTATATACAGACAAATGTTTGTACGTCAGTGATTATCGGCTACTGTGGCGCGCGTACGCGAAACCGGAATACAACAAAACGAAACGCTCAAGAAGGTAGTCCGAGTTAAAACGGGCTACGCTAAACTCAGTCCAAAAATACGGTTGAAAAAACATGGTATTGAATTTTGAAATCCGTTCTTCTGCTCTAAAAGACTGAGTTATCAAATCAAATCATAGAGTCGTGGTAAATCCTGATTAAGATAATACCGCGCGAGGTCGCCAATACAGGCTTTTGATACTTCCCAAGTGCAGAACCAACTTATCCATATTGTTGCCCCTGTCAGTACTTAATAAGTTAGTCAACCGCCTCAGATGGACATCAATCGCTCAATTGATTAGTCAGACATCTCCGAAAATCGAAATCTGATTTGAGTATGCAGTTATATCTAAAAGTTTATCCTCTATCTGATACAATACACAGATAACACATAAACATCACCAAATCAATTATAATGCAGAAAAACTTGTAGTAAATTAAAGAAAATGGTGATGTTTTAGTAGGACATTTCAAAATTTCATACTAATTTACCGGAACGTTCCGATACTGGTGTTATTTTATATACTACTAGCTTTTACCCGCGGCTTCGCTCGCATGGTATTAGTGGGAAAATATTGGCATAATTATTGGCATAATTGTTATTATTCTTGCTTTTTTGTCTAATAAAAAATAATTATTATTTAACCCTAGAACCGTACCCATCATGGACCATACACTAACAGTACCCAGGGGTACTGGAGTACCCTGTTAAGTAAAACATCTTTTTTACCTGAGAAAAAACATTTATTCAAAATTAACTTACATAGACTGTTATGGCACTTATTTCAGTCTTACATAATACAATAAGGCTTAATTAAAAGTAACTTTTCTTAACAATTTTGGCAAATCTTTGTTTGGTGCTCTAAACATATGAAACGTTTACATTTATGACATTGAGTGCGTGACTTACGATCTTTTGACCTGGGACAAAATGAACGTCTTCCAGATTTTGATTCTGAAGGGGTTGGAGCATCATAAGACCGCTTTTTTTCCCAATATTCCGCCAATACTTTCTTGGAGATGCATCGGCAAAGTTTTGTATAAAAATCGATCCTCCAAGTGAGGTTTTATAAGGTCAAAAGCTAAAGTCTTCAGATAAGTTCGTCTATTCTTGAAAACTTGTTTTCCGGTAGCATTAGATGAATGCAGTAATATCATAGAATTGATTCTGAGCCATAGCCATCTAAAAAAAAAAGAATTATTCAAGTTACACGCAACTAAATGCAAAATACGTAAATATAATAAATAATTACACATTTTTTCCAAAACTAAGTTACGTGTAAGGTTATTATGCAAATAAAAATAACATTCAAATAAAGAAACACGTATCAAATAGCACAATAACATGCTTTATTTCGCAAAAACATTAAAATCATAGTAATCAAAATAATTACCTTAACCGTACCCAGGGGTACTGGAGCGCCCCACGCACGTTTTGCCACGATCACACACTAGCAGGACTCCCGCTCGACAGATGTTTCGAAGCGACTCCCCCCCACTTGCAAATACGCGGTGGCGCGAAAAGATCCGTCGTGAAACGAAAAAGTTATCGCAAATTTTCAAAAAAAAAAATAATTTGTACCCCAGGGTACGGTTCTAGGGTTAATAGAAAATTTCAAAATTTGAGAATGACATTTCGCAAATAAAAATTCTATTTTAGAAAATATTTAAATTATAGAAATTTATTTTAAGTACCTACTCCCCTAATTTATTCTGATGATTTCGCCTCAAGTAGGAATTAGTATTTTATTCATATTTGAATCCAGAGAAAAACCTAAAGAAATAACAAAATTACAGTCACGTCAAATAATTACATAGCAACGCTATGCTTTTCGTCCGGACAATAAACTTTAGAGATAGGTAGATATTAACTATGACGCCAACAAAGCACTATTTTTAGGGTGAACTGCCTAATTTTCAAAAAAAAACATTTTTTCCAAGATAACAATTTGTTTGACGTTTGCAATAACTCGATTTTATTAGGGACAGAAAACGTATGAAAAATAATTGCATAACGCTACAGCTTATTCATAACGCCAGAGCTTACCAATATATATAGCCTATGTTACTCGCAAATAATGTAGCTTTCGATTAGTGAAAGAATTTTTAAATTCTATTCGGTGTTTATTGCGTGAAAGAATAACACTCATCCATACAAACTTTCGCCTTTATAATATCTATAAGATTTAATATGTAGAAAACAGACACATGTAAATAATGCTAGATTTATGATGAGCATTATAATACTGCTTTCCTCATTATCTCAAAACATTGTATTTGGAGATGTCTGACTAATCAACTGGACAATTGACATTTCCAGTATCACCAAGATGGACATTTCTCCATGTGACCAAGAATACCGATAAATGTTTTTAAAAGTTTAATACTTGAACTATTTTTTCGCTTTTCTTGCTATTTGCTGTCGCTTTTTGGTTTATTGTTTCTGAAAAATGATTGACGACTCAAGTGAGAACTTGATATTTATTATTATCTTTTATATCTCAATTCAACCTTACGATTTTTTTTCTACTGTTTGATTGTTTAATATGCCTTATCAGTAATAATTACAATTTAACTGTAAAATATTCATATAATTATGTTCATGCGTTCAGCTCAAAGAAACTAGATCAGGCAAACCAGTTTTTTAACCAAGTCCGGAAGCCTGAAGAATTCTCGTGTGTCAAAAGAATCGGTTGGTGTTAAACAGTGCCGGATCCACCATTACAATAACAAAAATGTACACCAGAGTTTCATTTTATTTAACGCCGTCTAATGATTTATAGTTGATATTATAATACAATTTATGAAAAATCAAAAATAATAATAAATGAAAATAAAATTGAACCTAATACTGATCCTTGGGGAACTCCCTGGTAGTATTCAATTGGTTCTGATACTGAGCTTTCAATTTTTGTTAGCTGAGCTTTATGGGCACTGCTATCCGAAACATTGGCTAAAGAAGAAGGTAGAGCAAAACGGCATAATACCCCATAAATAAATCACGATAATACATTTACATTAACTAAAAATAAAATTGAACCCAATACTGATTCTTGGGAAACTCCGTCGTAGTTTTAAATTGGATCTGATACTGAACTTTCCATTTTTGTTACCTGTTATTTTCTTTAGAGGTTTGAACAAATTGAAAGCGATCTTCGAAAAGCCAACGACCAAATTCAATGGCATGCCAAGTACACCAAAAAAGGTAGAATTTTTTATTCTATTGATGCGTTGGTATCTGAATCGTAAATATCGATAATGACCATTTTGGAAAATTATAGTTTTTAAACGTAAAAATGTGCCCCGTTCTTGATATTCAAATAAACCTATTGACTTACGAGTTCAGTTCTGAATAGGCATGATCCTCAAGTTAAAACTTATTGATTTTTCAGGTTAAAGGTGTAGACTTAAATACGTATTTTATACGTATGTGTAGATGTCAAGGGCTCTTTAATTCTTTGCTTATTTTTTAAGAATACACACGTGCTTATTATCATTGACTTAATTATATCATTAATCTAAAATGTATACTGTCAAAGAACTACGAATGATAGCAGATGGTTTTAACTTTTAGTTTATACCAGAAAATACCTTCAGTCCGTCCCTGGTTTCAGATTCTTGATTTAATAACTTTAAAAAGAGGTTATCCAACCATACATTAAGAATTACGAGTGTTTATTATTACTGCTTTTTTAGCTTCTAATAGGTTTTTACTTCTTACACGGTAGGATTGATGGAAGATCACGACTTTGAAATAATATAGACCATTTCGTATTTAATGAGGCTTAGTTTTAAGAAATCACAGCAAATTGTGAGGAAAAATAAGAGGTAATATAAAATGCGAACTTTAAAATTGCAATTTTATTTATTATTATATTTAACCCCCGACGCGCAAGGAGCGGTGTTATAAGTTTGACTTTCTGTGTGTCTGTCTGTCTGTGTGTGTGTCTGTCTGTGGCATTGTAGCTCCTAAACGAATGGAGCGATTATGATGCGTTTTTTTTTTGTTTGAAAGCTGACGTGATCGAGATGGTTCTTTTCTTGTTATTTATTTTTGGGGTTAGTACCCTAAAATTAATTGCCGTGTTGCTCTACCTTCTCCTTTAGCCAACGCTGATGGTTCTTAGCTACAATTTTTCTGTACAGGCGTTTCAAGGTTATCAGCTCTTTTTTGAGATGGTTCTTAGCTACAACTCATGAAAAAACGTAATTACATATTACGTCATTGCCTGTCCCGGTGTCTAGCTATCACTGGATGACAGTGGATCCGAGGAACGGGCTATTTTTGGAACCAGTTCCTATTGGATTTATAAAATGGTCACTTACACTATCTGGACGAAGCCGAACGAAAAGCCGCCTGCAGGGCCTAGCAGTAAAAACCTGCGGAGCAACATATTTCAATAAAGAGTTGAGGTTCGACGCTAAGCATAACATCTCAGTCAGATCGTCGAGCTTCAAAACCGATTCCATTTTGTGACTTGCATGAAATATAGATAATATTACGAACTCTTTGGTATATAGCTTTGGACTGTTCTACTTTTAGCGTCTCGTTTATCATAATATGTTGGCGGTGTGTGCCGCCTCTTATCTTGCAGAAATCATCTGAACTGATCTTTATCGTAATGCGTATATTTATTTGTATAGCTAAGTAACTCAACTCAAGTTATCTGAGCTATTCCATAGAAGGTGACAGATACGAGTATTATTCATATGATATTTTTTTGTTCTATTACATATTCATCATCAAACGTACTATTTTCGGTTTTCTATGCGACTTGCATGAAGTCTGATTCAATGAACTCAAATTTGATTTGAATTTTCAAAAAAATTGGAATTGATTGTGTGAAGAATTCAGACAAGCCATAAAGTGGGTAGGTACCTACCTATAATATCAAACATGCTAATTTTCGTTGTCTGTGCGTTAGTTCTGCATTAAAATCTGTTTAAATGAACTCAAATTTGATTTGAATTTAAGTGCGTTTTTCAAAAAATTGAAACTGATTGTGTGAAGAATTCAGATAAAGCGATTAAGTAGGTACTTACCTATAATACAATATTTGTAATGCATTTTCAAAATTGGAACTGATTTGCCAAGTTTCAGACTATCAAGTACCACCTAAACACATTTTAAAAATTGGAACTGATTCGTCAAGATTTCAAACTGTCCCGTGATTTTTCTCAATAAAGTGGCTTTCACATTATTTAAAATGTTAGAAGATTAAAATTTTGGAAAATAAAATGCTGTGCGAGGAAAGATTTGAATTGAAACGTTGCTTGAAATGGCTTTAGCCTTGTTTGGTAACTAGATCTGAATAGCCAGATACTTCCCCACCTTCATATTACCCATCTCCTTCCTCTCTCTTCTACCTTCAGCCCCACAACATACCCCAATTGGGGACGCCATAGTCTCACTGGTGATGGTTGGGAGCAGACGGGACTCTTGTGCGATATTCACTTAAAAAGATGGGCCTACTATGAACTGAGACCGCTATGCAATAGAACAGGGACACGTGAAGTCGCCTTGTCGAAGCTGGTTTCTGATCCGAATAAAACTATTGGGAAAAGGTTTAAGTTAAAATTTTGCACTGGCATTCTCAATATTATGTACAAAGGTAACGCCACCGACTGCAAAGTTAACTGTGCCAACTGTAACAGTAAATATATATTATCGTTATCGATTTTTAAATGGCAACACATCGTTACAAAGCCAACCTCACATATACGACTTTTCAATCTCGTTTATTGTTCGCTCACATTCATTATTGCCGAACCGAGTAGGTACCTCTATTTAGGATACATACGGCAAACCGGTTTTTTTTAAGAACGCAATTTCTTCTCGCTGTGCAAAAAATGTGATTACACCGCCGTTTTCGTGTCTATGGTTATAATTTGCCGCTTTTTATCTATGGAGAGAAACACATTTGAAAATGGTTTGATGGTTGATCGTTTGCTTTGGGTTTTTTAAGAACTATTATTTCTGATGCAGTATTTTTTTGCTTTTTTAATTGTGTTTTTGACAGATGACTTTTATTGGTAAGTCTTTGATTTATTACGTAAAGAATCTCAGTCTTCTTCTAATTACTGACATAATGGATACTATAAAAAATATATATATCTACACTAATAATGCGGTTATCTAGTTAATTAGACAGACATTTCAGAAAAATCTATTTTCTAGTTGAGTATGCAGTTATATGTAAAATTGTACCATCTGTATGGTACAAACTCATAAATATCACCAAATCATAATATACGCGCATAACTTCCGAACGACTGCACCAAATTGGATAATTATTTTTTTTGTGTTCCTTGTTGTTAGGACAAGATTGAGCTCAACAAACTACTGGTGAGCTCTGCCATTATGATATTTTCAATAGGTGGCACGCGAGCTGTTTGAAAACTTAATGTATGGAATGTGGGAGGGGAACTCGGGTAGAGGGTTCGCGGAATGGGGGGAGGGGAACCAGGGAGGGGGTAGGGGAACCTGGGAGGGGGAAGAGGAACTTGGGGAGGGGTCGCGGGACGGGGGAAAGGGAAGGGGGGAGTGGTGGGGGGGAAGGTGAAGGAGGTGGAGTGGGAACGCGAGACGGGAAAGGGACGCGGGAGAGGAAGGGAAGGCGGAAGGGAAACTGGACGAATGGGAAAGGACAATTTCTTTTTTAAATGGTATAGCAACGCATGCCGGGTACCAGCTAGTAAATAAATAAATTTGAATATTCCATTCCTCAAAACTTAGTATTTGGAAATATCTGACTAACCAACTGGACGATCGAAAAGCACACAGATTTGTGTTTAATGTCAGGATCACATCTGATCTATTCTATGATATAGAATCTATGAATTAGATCAATGAGAACCGTTTTTCTATGGAAAAGACCCAAAATTAAAATCTAATTCAACTTTTGTTCTATAAATTAATCACAGATACTCATATAACAGACAGATCAGGTGCGAACCCTGCATTCCATAGAGAAAATTTCTGGGTAGACAAATTATAAAGATTTTTTCTTATTTAGTTAATCAACATCGTAAGAACTTTTAGTAACGTTGAAAAATAACAAGAATATCGTGTTATTATTTATTGATTGCGGTATTTACAGGCATTATTTTTTTTTTATAAAGTCGCTTTCACTCGCGAATTTTAATCAACCGAAAATAATAAAACGTAATAACATCCAGTCAAAATGGCGACTCATTCATTTGACGTTTTTTTTATTCGTTTCTGTTCGAATATCAAAGACTTTTTTTTGTTAATGTACATTATTATTTACATTTATATAACCAGAATCGCGATGATAATAACAAATCGCTTCGATAGAGCCCAAATAATTTATTTCTGTAATCGCAATTGCAAAAATAACAAAAAGAATTTGAACTTTCTTCGAAATAATAATTGCAATCAATTTCAGTAATGAGAGAAAGTCTTCTAAAGAAGATAACTTTGTTCGATAAGGAACACTGAAGCGATGTACAGATAGAAATGTATTGGGAACGTATAAGTGTGCTCGAATTTTCTTACAGATTTTTTTGTCATCTTTGGTGATGCGGTGTGGAGGGCCTTTTAAGGGAAAGGAAGGAAAGGATGTTCTGGGAAAGAAAAGGGTAAGAGGGGGGGTAGGAATCTGGGAGTCAATGTATCTATGAGTGACGGACGTATGAATCCATACCTCCAACTGCGGTGCAAGGCGATAGGTTGAGAGAGACCGGCTGGAGAGGTCTTAAATATAATTCATTTGTCAAACTTTCTTCAGGCAGGTAGGTATCATACTGTTGAGCACGAAGATTTTACATTTGAAAAAAGAATCTTCACTAAAACATAAAAACAGCCACCATCTTGAAACGGATCTGGAACGTACAAATTTGCTGACAGACGAAATGTAAAACAGTCAAGTTAAAAAATATCTAAAACCTATTTTGATCAGATAATCAGCTTCATTGCGCTGCCTGGGTTCTAGGAATTGATATAAAATGTTCGACATCAGTTTTTTTTTCGAATCAGTATAGATCACACTTCTAGCAATTTTCTGATCAGTGGGCTCTCATAAGATGAAATTCAAATATGGCGGAGCAACTACTGTCAAACGACGCCATAGACAAGTGATCGAGTTTTAATTATTGTCTGTGAAATTATTATGCAACTGGCAACACCTTGTTAATGTTGCAGTTATAAGTAAGTGCACTTGCATTAATTTAATGGTAGAGTAATTATTATTGCTAGTTATGGTTTATTATTACATGTAATGGAATAAATTATTACTAGGAAATATCAGAGAGTTACTTGACACTGGAAAGATCGAAAATATTGTATTTACGATAATTTGATATTTTCATAATATTATTGGGCAGAGTATTGAATTTATTTTTTAACTTTTAAAATTAAAGAAGTATTTCAAAATGTAGTTATTTAAAAAAATTACAACTTTTTTATTTTAATACCGCTCAAAAGTACTTACCGTGGGTCTATGGCATTACCGCTTGGGGTATGTTGTGAGGTGTTAGAGGGAGACGTGAAAAAAAAGGGTGGTGAATGTCCAGATTAAGTCACCAACACGGCTAAAGTCATGTAGCTAGCTGAAAACAGTTAACATAGCATATAATTTAAATTTTTTTATTTGGTTTTTAGCCCAGATGGGCTCTTACATAGATGAAAATTTTAACAATTTATCAAATATTTTAAGTTAATTTTCACGTTCTGTGTATGTTCTATTCAAGTTCTGTTATTATATCAGTATAGGCCAGTTGCTTCATAAAACAAAATTTGAATAGATATTTTACAGAATGTGAAAATTAATTTCAAATGGTTGATGAATTGTTCAATTTTTTTTTAAACCCATCCTTAATGAGCTTTCGAAAACTACACAAAAAGTTTTTAAAGCATGAAGTAGTTACAACTGATAAACTGAACTTGTAAAAATGGTAGGTATGAGGGGTGGGCAGGAATCTGGGGGTCATTGTGTCCAGGAGTGACGGACGAATGAATCCATCCCTCCCACTGCGATGTTCCGAGTCCTGCTGGAGAGGTAAAAAGGTCTTCCTCAACCAGTCTGACCGACCCGACCCGGCCTACTACGCAGCTTGTGGGTAGACGTCAAGGCTCGGAAAATCCTCACCCCATGAATTCTGGAACCCCTGTTATTTTGTTAAGATCTTAACCGTGCTAAATCACCAAATGTACCAAACCTCTATTAAATATTTTCAATTAGTCACTTAAATTGATCATAATTACTTTATCCACATAACCTTTACTGCTACGCCACCAACTGACTACTAAGTTAAGCCTATCAATCTGTTAAAGAGGTTCATGTCAGTTTTCACATAGTTAATATACCAGGAGCACATAAGTTAGAAGCAGGTGCTCGCGTCCGATTTCTTTCATATGAGACTCCACCTATCAGAACGAGTTTGTACCAGGAAGACATGATGCTGAGGACTGCATAGAACTGGGGCTGTGGTAACTAGAAAACCGGAAGGGTTTAAAGCCATTAAAGATAACTGGAGGCTGTCCCACGCCATATGGTGTGCTTATAGTTTAAATGCTCGCAAAAGCACTGGCAACAACAAGTGCTAAATATTATAATTGCATGATCACTCAATGCGACCGAAGTAAGCTATTCCTCTTTTCACTTCTGGTGAAATTGGTCAAACATTTTCAAATATTTTCGGTTGTCGGCTAACATGGCTAACAATATATTTTTGTGAGGCTTAACAACAAGCCTTTTTATTCTGATTATTATGAATACTAGACATGTTCTTGTTTGTTATAATATATCCCGAAGCTATGTTTGTCTCTTGGCATAGGCCTCCTCTAATATTTTCCACTGGGACCTGTCACGCGCTACTCTTTTCCGATGATAACAACCATGACGTTGGTTTACCGATTATAAAATATCTTTTAAATCGCTGGAAAAATAGCGTGTAAGCACTATTGTTTCATGTGAACGTCAGTGAAATTTTATCGATTAAAATTTTCATGTGATGTATGCAACAATTATCATATTATAAGGTATTAATCTATGTACCTACCTATTTAAATTATGTTTTACTTACTTGATACAACCCTGAAAATGCAGCTTTAGATTTGTATTTACCCACTAAAGCTGTTTTTATCATGATACCATATTTTAAATGAATCTTGTAAAACATTATACATTCAACCAAGCAAATTAATTATCTTTTTCAAAAGATTTTTCTCGAAATAACTGCATATTTCTCACGCTCTTTCAAGAAACAACAGACGTATTTGGTCAAAAATTGACACATTAAACAAAGAAGTATCAAAAACAATACAAATAGTGCAGTCATCGATACAAATTATTTGTACTTTTTACTCGGTGTTAAACATTTGTTTTCTTTTTTTTGAGGTTACAATCCCGTATCAGAAAATTGTGTGGGTAGATTTCTACTACAGCGACCCGCCCAAGTGTTGCCATAGTGTAGACAGGCCATTTTTATTCGTTTGTATCGTTTATGGCTATTGCGTAAAACCATATATGTAGATATAAATTTTATATATGCATCCGGGCTGGTACGCCATCAATAAATTGGCTATGCTCGATATAATAATATGTACACATAGCTCTAATGGCTTACAAACATAACGGTTTAATTATGTTGAATATGCCTTTGCTGCGCGCGGGGAGAACATTAAATTAATTTGTGATAACATTAATATTGTTTTTGATACAATGTGCTCTTAGTTGTTTACAGTTTTTTTTAATAAATCTGACTCATTTTATGACTCAATGGTTGACGCCTCGTATTCAAATGTTTCACCAATTATTGATAGTTGGATATTAAAATAATAATAATAATAACACAGCATTGCAGTGTCCATCATCAGGGCAGATCCGGCAAATCCGACAGGTCGGCTAAAGAAGGAGGTAGCGCAACACGGCATAACACCCCAAAAATAAACAACGAAAATGCTTTTGGCCGTGAAAATCTGAAAACGTATCTCACAATTTAATCATTTTAAATAATATAAGGTATATTTGCGGCACGTTACACAGTGAAAGATACTCTCAGTATCACCCTTGTGTAAAACCATTCAGAATTGAAATGTTACTTGAAATGGCTTAAGTTATGTTTGGTGACTAGATCTAGAGCCAGATACTCCCCACCATCCTCTTATGCAACTCATTTTCCTCTCCCCACTACATTCATCTCCTTCTCTTGAACTCTTACCTTCAGCCTCACAACATACCCCAATTGGGGATGCTGTAGTCTCACTGACTCCAGGCCTGGAGGCTCCAGGCCAGGCTGGGAGCAGTTGGGACTCTTGTGAGGTATACACATAAAAATAATAATATATCTAAGAAATCTTTTCAAGGCAAATTTATCTTTCCTACTAGAAAAGTTGTGCCTGCCCCTTTTTTTCCTCTCTATATCCGAAATCGATTTGCACTAAAAACAGAAAATAATAAAATAAGTACCTAAAAGAAAACAAAGTGATTGATTTCTGCTAATTCTTACTCGGCAATTATTCAAGTCCCGCGGTAGGTACTTGACACTTGCCGCTTTCAATTTCCCAATCATTTTCTTCAGTGGCAACACTTCCTCCGCGCTTTCCCGCGCCATTCGCTGTCAGCGGCGGGAATTATTTTGACTCATGACGGCTAATGACGCCGCCATTACGATATTGCATCACGAATGGACTACAAGACCGCGTGTTGTTCGTAATTGATGAATATACAAAGCTTAAAGATTGGATATTATCCTAGGCCTGCTTGTTGTTAGCTCCGGTACTGTTATTCGATCTAACATACATCAATCAGAAGTACATAAACACACGTGAAAAGGTGCGGCCATTTATATTTCGGTTTATCGCTCGAAATGGGATTGAAGTCTTTGAATAAATTATAACAATAAAATATCAAAATTTGTGTTCGTATTACACCCATAATTACAAGCAGATCTGTTCGATGTAGGTATTATAAATAAATGTTTTGCATTGTTGGTTGATGAAGCCATGCGAATAAATGCAAAATCATACAAAATCATATGTTTTTGATTTAAAAATTTCCTTGTTATTACAATAAACAATCCGTAAAAAAATGAGTTCATGTTTTTTACATGCCTTTACGAAAACAACCTGTAAAATACCACTCCTAAATACCTTCTCTAACCTTTCCACAAAAGGCTTTTCAAGTATTTTTAAATCCCTCCCAAAAAGAGGCGGGGATTTCGATTTGTTCGAATTGTTCAAGGACTAGTGGATCACCTTAACTTGTCTATATTTGGTTTTAAAATTATATATCCGATGGTTATCAGGATAGACAGATAGTATTTTAATTTTCATAATATATTTTAGCTTTTTGTATCTGAAATTACTTCACAATGATTATGTCAAAAATTATGAAAGTGATAAAGTAGGTACCTACCTATCAATTAAACAAATTAATTTCGGTTTTCTGTGCGTTAGTCCTGCGTGAAATATCTGCCTCAAATAATTCAAATTTAATTTATAATTGATTATAATTTTCACAATTAGAACTGATTTGTCAAGAATTCAGACTATACCGTGATTTTTCACGAGTCTGCAGTAGTTCAGTAAAAGTAATATTATGTAATAATTTAAGATAATATTAGCGACTCTCTAAACGAAAATTTGACACAGGAAAGACCGAAAAAAATTCGAAATTCGCATCTAGGAATTGAACCCAAGACCTCTTACTTGACGGGAACTGCTATTGGGCTATTTACTGTTCCATGTTTTCGTTTGAGAGACGCTAATATTGTCTTTAGCATTTAACTAGCTAGCGGCCGAAAATCCACATTTCGTCGAAAGATATTCTTACGATCGTACAGGGCGGTTCCAATGAGAAATATTAATTACTCTCCGTACCAGCTTTTTAAAATTATAACTCAATATCGAATTTATTTCATTCCAAATTTGCTTTAATTTATACCTACATCCAAAAATGCTGAAAGGCATGTTGATAAAACTATTAAAATTATGTATTTTTTGTAATTATTTTTTGATCAAACGTATTTATCATTTTTCAATAATGTCTGAGCAAAATAATAATGTAAAAAAATCTTAAATATATTAGTCTGTAAGTGCGCAAATAAATACACAAACGGACCAATTTTCGTCAAGAAACACATGTACGTATATATCTTTTTTATGATTTTAATTAAACTAAAATTAAAATTCTGTAACATACGTTTACCAGATAATATTTTGATTTATTTTACTGCGTGATTATATGATTTGAAATGGGTGTTGTATAGTACAAAATCTTTTTTTTAAGTTTAACAAATCTGCCAACCAATTTTCCAAAAATTAACCTTATTATTCTAAAAATAAACATTTTTCTCAAAATTTAAAACATATCTACGTTTACTAGATAAAAAAAAAAACAATCTTTCGAAATCAATTTATATTTTTTTGTGGAAAAGAGTCAATACGTCCAAACACTGATTTAAAAATGACATATTTCTGGTTTTTTCTGGTGATACGCTCTTAAATGATTAAATATTACAATTTGAGATTAAGTTATTGCACTCTAAGAATAATATTTTGACGTTGTGGAATAATATAACAACAAAATAAGGTCCGTTTAATATGATTACCCATAGGTACAATTACTATCGAATCTAAACGCTCCGACTTGGCTTTGACGTCATTTTAATCCATTTTGACAACAATAAATCCCTTGGCGCCACTTACACCTAATATTGGACCCATTTTCATGAATTTTCCCTTATTTTCTTTTCTTTCTTTTTTCCATTCTGAAAATTCTTCTCCTTGTAAGTACTCTACCTTACCGGAAATTAGCAATCATCTGATTGCTTATTTCTGATCAAAAAAATTTATTATTAAAATTTATGATTAAAACAAGGCTATAAATATAAAATAAGAAAGATGTTCGGTTCAGACAAATGCAAACAATATGAACATGTATCAGCGAAGACGCGTAGCCATCTCTCATTGTAACTGTTATTTAAAATATTTAGTCATTAGAGAAAGAACAAAGGTAATATACAAGCCGAGATGAATGGCTCATTGGCTCGGCACGCGACTGGGAGATTGATGAAACCGGCACAATGATTACCAAACCAGAATATCAAGTCGGATGAAGACAAAAAAAACAATGAAATTAATCTGTTCTTGATGCATAGAAGAAATTATGGAAAATTGGTAGAGTGCTGACTTATATCTACTAATTTAGTCACAGTTTTATTTCTACTGGTAGTCTGTGTTTACAGTATGTAGGCAAATTTTCAATGCTTTACGATTTTATGTTTTTTACCGTTTAAACATTTTATTCTTAATGTGCACAACAGACTTTAACAAATAATAAATAATCACCTTCCAAAAACGGTGTTCTGTTGAAAACCTATCTCAAAACATTATAAATTAAAGTCCTCCGCCGCGTCTGTCTGTCTGTTGGTGATAAACTCAACAACTACTGAACGGATTTTCATGCGGCTTATATAATGATTCATGAAGAAGCTTTAGATGTATAATTTGTCAAGGTTTTGTGTAAATTGGTTGATATGTAAAATATACAAAAGAGAATGTCTGTATGTGGTGGACGAGCGGGCTGGCAAGTCGGCTCTGTGGATTTGATTTGTATGCAAATTAACAGATGGCGGTGGTAAATGGTAATAAAGATTGGGTTACCAACCAGTAGATGGCGTTGTATTTCGTTAGCCACAGCAACGTGTGGCTGGGTCAGCTAGTTATAAATAAAGTACTTCGCCGCGTCTTTCTGTCTATTCGCAATAAACTCAAAAACTACTCAACGGATTTTCATGCAGTTTTCACCAATAGATAGAGTGATTCATGAGAAAGTGCATAATTTGTCCAGGTTTTGTGTAAATTGGTTGAAATATATAATATTATCTATATAAAGGAGAATGTCTTGGAAGAAGGAGTGGTGGACGAGGGAGCTGGTAAGCAGGTGGTGTGTCACTGTCTACATTTGATTTCAAAATCTCTGTGTAAAACCCTGGAATCGCCGGGGACTTCAGCTAGTAGTAGATACGGGTTCATGTGGTGAGGTTTGTCTAGGTATTGGAGGCGGATGACCAGGACACACTGAACCCCAGATTCCTACCCACCCCTTAAACCCTTTTCCTTCCCAGAACTCTCCTCTCCTTCCTATCCCCAAAAAAACCCTCCACACAGCATCCCCAAAGATGACATAGGCCCTGAGGGAAATTATTTTCCTCAGGGCCTCCTGTGGGGAGCTTATGTAAAAAAAATAATAAAAAAAGTGGGAGGGGAAGGAGATAGGGAAGAGGAAGGTGGGAAAGTACCTGGCTATTTAGATCTGGTCACCAAACACGGCCAATGCCATTTCAAGCAACGTTTCAATTCTGAATGGTGGTCTTACACCAGGGCGATACAGAGAGTATCTTCCACTCTGGAAAGTGCCGCAAATAAACTATATATTATTTTAAATTAATAAATTGTGAAATAACACAAATTAATCAAATAAAATTTATTTGCCACGCCGGGATTCGATCCCGCGACCTTCGGTGTGCGAATCAAGCACCTCACCGCTGCACTACGCCGGCCGTCAAACTTATTCTGATCTGGGTAGCACGGTCGATCGATAAGGATCGATAGCATAACTTTTGATAACTTCTCATTCCTTAGCATGACTGCAGATTGCCAACGATAAGTAACAGTTCACAATGACTAAGTTTATTTTATATATTCGGGTCAACTATTACTTGTACATTAGCGATCTGCTTTTGTATCGCGATCTGAAAGTTATGGTATCAATCCTTATCGACCGACCGTGCTCGAAGGCCTGGTCACAGCTTAATCCATTTCAATCAAAGTTTCGGCGTTAAATAGTATTCTATCATCAAAGTAAGAACTCTCTTAGTGGTAACCACCCTAGTATCTAAATTACTAATGTTTTGCTAGTTTCACAATCACAAAACTTTACAAATCAACTTTTTACAATTATTTTTTTGCGTTATTCTTATATGTAGACCTTTTCATATTTATATAATATTTCACGTGAAATGTATAATAAACCCATAAACAATTAATTCTCATAATTCTGACACACCTTTGAAAAATATAATGTCTGCTGTATTCAATCAAACCTGTCCCTTGTCATGCGAATAGATGGCGAAAATCTTATCAGAACTATTTATTTATTGCCCAGTACGACTTTTTTAATTGCCGATTGTGTTGCTTTAGCTGTTGACATATTTATGAGCCAATCTAAGCGGCTTTGACCAACGCAACTGATCGTAAATTCATAATATTGCACTCGGAAAAAATATCTTGTTCGCGAGTGAAAAGAAGCAAGTTTAAGAACAGAACCGGACTTAGATACTGAACTTGGCGAAAGGTAACGGGAGCCAAACAGATAAATAGCTTCCCTCCTAACGAAAATTATATTTTTTTACATTAGCTACACACGAAGAGGAGCTGAGTAAAATAATTCCCCTCGAGGTCTGTGTCATCTGCGTAATGAGGGTCTTTTTAGGAAAGGAATGAGAAGAAGTTCTTGGAATATGCTATACATAATTCCAAATCCAACCTCTGCCAGTGCTGCAGATATTCGTCGACATCACCTGTTTCATAGGTATTAGTCAGCAGTTTGAGCTGTAGATATTCGTCCTCACTTTGGTTCTCATAGATATTAGTCCAATTTGTTCAGTTTTTGGAATTCCTGTAGATATTAGTAGACGCCTCCTAAGGGGATGAGTTAAAATCTGGGGGTCAGTGTGTCCAGGAGTTGCGGACGTATGAATCTATCCCTCTCAGTGCGGCACACGGCGATGTTCCGAAAGAGTCCTTCTGGAAAGATCAAAATGTCTCTCTCAAGCAGTCTCTCCCGTTGCGGCCTGCCACGTTGTTAGTGGGCAGATGCATCCACCGTCAAAACCCGGGCAGATCTCACCCCATGAACCCGGGCTCCTCTACTAAGTCACCAAACATAGCGAACTATATAGGGTGGAATGATGTTGGTTATCCAATAAATGGTTCCTAGGCGGTAGTACCCATACCCGCCTCCCAAAGTAAATCCTGATAAATAAAAATACTGATCCATTCCAACTGTGATTTTCGATTACAATCTTTACTAACATGTGTTTTAAAATTATCGTGATTTATTTTTGGGGTACTGTACCGCGTTGTGCTTCTTCCTTCTTAAACCAATGTTACAGTGTCCACCATTGGGGCAGATGTGTTTATTGTGGATGTAATAGTAACGCTGCGTCCAGAACGTTGACTACCCCAAAAATAAATCACTATAATTCTTTGACGGTGCATATCTCAAATTATGTGCTTTAAAGTTCAATTTTTACCATTGGTCGTTATATTAAAATGGCAGTGAAAAATACGACGAACTTTTGGATTTAATGCTATTCCTAGCCAGAGATTGTATATACTTTTAGCACTTATTTTCGAAAAGTGATAAATTTTTCCTTGCGTCTTTCACGACTACCACCCTGGTTACATATTACATCTGTATTTATTCCAAATCCGGTCCTGCTTAGATAGGATACAAGTTCATTTATCATATTTCTGTCATGTTGACATTTCATAATCTCTGACGTTTCACCGCTCTATCGAAATTTTCCGAAAGTTAAAACCTTTTTGTTTATGGTTTTACTGAGAACGTAATTACACCATTGCACGTCATGCAATTTGCGTCATTAATATGAAGATTTATATTTACAGACTGGAGGACTTTTCCTTTTGAGGGGTGCAGACATACGTTCAACGTTTGTCTCATTTTTGACTGTTGACATTTAGTGTGTAAGTAAGAAGGGCAGCATTACATGTTTAAGAACAAAAGGAAAACAATCAACGCATTGACATTTGGCGTTTTTGAATTTTTGGAATTCACTCACTATTCAATATTATATTTATCACAATATGGCTGCAGCTCTTTCAAAATATGAGAATTCGTTTCACACAAAATATATGAGGACAATAATTTGCTTCATAATTTTTTTTCGTGAATTTTTACGATGTTTTAATAGCTATTCTGTTATTGGGGCGGAGACAAATTCAACAAATCAAAGATCTTAAAAATCGGTCCAGCTGTTCTTGAGTTATAAATGGTGTTACTAACCCGACTTTGTTTTATATATTAAGATCTAAAAAGTAACGATTGAACAAAAACTAAAATGGTCGTATGGACAATTAAGAACTAAGGCGACAAACAGTATGACTCAAGCAACTTTATATTTCATCCAGAATATGAAAGGTAGTCGAGTAAAGAGAGTGATCGTGTTTTCGATTAGCATTTAATATATCACCAATAACATTGCCCGCATTATACCAGCCGTCTAGAAGCTGCGTCGGTAAAAGAGAAACCTTTATCTGATGTGTTATCTATCAGGCTGTTATCACATATGAGAGATTTCCTTTAATCAAAACCGACCTAAACATGTCCGACGTTATTTTCTTGTGCAAGTTCCTACCTACCTATCTTATTTTATTTGCAACTTTCACCTATTAATTATTGTAAGCATATAAGTAGTGATGTAGATACTTTTAGTAACGCCCTACTGAAGACCAACAATTAGAAAATAAAGGTTGCTTAATAAGCTAAGCTACGAATCGGCATACTTATATGCAATATGCAATTGGTTTAGGGAAAATACGGTATGCTAACTATAACTAACTAACGGTCAGTCGCGGTCGAGGGGTAAGGCTCTTAACTCTCAATTTGAAGGTCGCGGGATAGAATCCCAGCGTGCGCAAAGAATTTTTTTTTTAAATTTGTTTTGTTTCACAATTAATTCATGTAAAAAATATATTTAGTGTATTTGCTGCACGTTCCAGAGTGGAAGATACTCTCAGTATCGCCCTGACCACCATTCAGAATTGAAACGTCGCTTGAAATGGCTTTAGCCGTCTTTGGTGACCAGATCTGAATAGACAGGTACTTCCCCACCATCCTATTCCATTCCCCTTCCTTCCCGTGGCGGCTGGTGACTTTTGGGTGTGCTAGGGTGCTAATATTTAAAAAGTGGCATTTTGAATGTTGTGGTAGGCGAAAAAAATTTTTTTTTTTAAATCGGTTTTTTGTATGAAGATTTTTCAGGAAATCCGTGTGGCACACGGCCAAAAACAAATTTCCAAAAAATAAAAATAAAGAATTTTCGGCTACAACAACATAATAATAAAAATAATGCCATTTTTTTTAAATTTTAGCGCACTAGCATACCCAAAAGTCACGAGCCGCCACTGCTTCCTTCCCCTCCCCACTACCTTCAGCCTCATAACATACCCCAATTGGAAATGCCTCAGCTTCACTGACTCCATACGGTTAGGAGCAGTTGGGACTCTTCTGCAGTACTAATAAAAAATTAATTACAAAGCCACGTTTAAAAAACCTTCCTTTTCCATTTTCAATCCCTCTGTACTCCCTCCAGCCACACAAACATACCTTATTTGGGGATGCCATAGCCCCACTGACTCCAAACAGCTTAGAGTGGTTGTGACTCTTCTGCAGTATTCACATAAAATAAAAGTACATTAATTAATAAACCGTAAAAGATTAAACATTTAACCTTCACCCAAGAAACGAATTAACCCATTCATATCGATCTCAAGCTATTAATAACATATTTCAGTCATTAAATTACACGTAAAGCGTAAAGGTGTTATCTTAATTGCGACCAATCGGCTTCCAGTTTTCAAATTTGAAAAATGCGGTTCTAAAATTCGGTCAGCGGCGCAGCCCACGAAATAGACCTTATTTTAAATTTCAATTTGGAACACGCTTCGTGCGGCCGCCAAGCGTTCTTTTTTTAAATTTTTAAACGTGTGTCAGAACTCCGAACCCAACCAATAATTAGGTACCCACCGTAGTATGACCGTTTGTTGATTGAATATTGTTTTAGTTAAAATGTTTGGGACGCCATTTTCATTAATATTTTCTGTATTTTTTATTTATTTTAAATACCGCACAAGAGTTCGGGGCCAGTGAGATTAAGGCATTTCTCAATTCGAGTATGTTGTAAAGCTGAATGGAACGGGGAAGTGATGGAGAAGAGGGAGGTTTAGAAGAACCTGGGTATTCCGATAAGGTCTCCAAACACGGCTAAAGTAATTTGCGTTACTAAGTAGTGTATTGATTTTCGTGTAGTTCAGTTTCCTTAAATAGATCAACAGTAAATTATCTAGGAAAGCTACTTTTCTGAATTTTAATTTTAGTTCTTCTGTCTCGACACAGGTATATCCTAGTGAGACAGGCTTAAAAAAATCCAATGACAAACATACTTTATATAAATAATAAATTAAAAATTTTAAAAAATTCAAATAAAATGAAAAAAAAAATACGCACACGTGTTTTGTGACGAAAATACTTCAGTTTGTCTATTTATTTACTGTCTTACAAACTAACATATTTCAGATTTTTTGCACCCTTATTTTTCTTAGACATTATTGAAAAATTATAAATACTTACGATCTAAAAATAATTACAAAAATTACACAATTTTTAATGTAAGTATACATTAAAGCAAATTTTGAATCATATAAAATCGATCATCATTATCACTCTTGGCTCTACAACCCCTGGTGGGTCTTGGCCTCCTCAAGAGTCTTCCTCCACTCATCTCGGTTTTGTGCCAGCTCTCTCCAGTTTAGAAGCTCCAAGGTAGATATATCTTTAAGGACGTTGTCGCTCCATCTTAATATTTGCCTTTCCAGGCTCCTTCGCCCTATCGGTCTTGAATTCAGCAGGGACTTTGGTGCTTGATGCTCGGTCATTGTCTCCACATGACCCAGCCACCGAAATCTTCCAAGTTTTTTAAATTCTGTGACGTTTAGCTCCTTAAACAGAGTATATAGCTCATTGTGGTAACGTCTGCGCCAAAATCCATTTTCTATAACCATTTCAAAGATTCGCCTAAAATCTATATTGAATTATTATGGTAAGGAGACTAAATGTAAAATTGCACCAGGATGATCGCAAGACCATCTTTCGACGAAATTTGAATTCTCGGCCGCTGGTTAAAGGCCTTAAGAGGAATATAAACGCTAGAAATATTTCGATTCTCGTGCCTGCAAAATTTGCAATCGAGCGTCTTATTTGCGCGCGGCAAGTAAGCGAAAAAGTGGTTTTTATTTATTATGTCCATAATTGTATAAGAGTGAAAAAAAGTTAGAACATAGAAAACCTCAAAAATGGTCTTAGCCATAAAGGGGTATTTTTATTAAAAAATTCTAGTATTACTTCATAGTTAAGTCATGAAAAAACATTTTTTATAGTGGTTTACGCTTATTTTTTTTGTTATGTAAATAAATTTTTTATTGTAATTCCGTTAAATAGAAAAGCTAGTAAAAGCTTCAATTTATCCGTAGCATATTTTTTGATGTTCATACTGTAAGCCAATTTGTCATAAAGATTAATGTAAATAGTATCTAAATAGGATTTCACGTATAACTTTCATTATCACCTTCGCATTTTATCAGTATGTTAAGTAGTTTATAGCTCATTAAGTTGTTTGAAATATTACATTTTAACCTTTCCACGTTACTAGGGTCTGTTTACTTTACCTCAGTACGGGTTTTGTAGGAAGTTAGGCCCATTGCACTAGAAATGCATATTATATTCACACGCTATGTCTACTAGTACTCATTCACTATCAAATGTGTCGGATTTCACTAACATCCTGTTATAATAATTATAAGAGATGGTAAATTTAACTTAGGTAAAAATGTTAACAAATTCCACAACGCAACGGCAGATACCTACCCAACACATTAAAATTAAATTTTATTTCATTTTTGTTTTAGTTTAATTAACGTTTTATGCAAATTTGAAATATTTTACGCCCATTATGAAAAACTTTGTCAGTCGTAGTGAATCTCAACTAACTCACCATCACCCCTTTTCACCGCAGATTTTTTTTTATATGAATGCCGCACAAGAGTCACCAACTGCTCCCGTCTGTAACCAGTGAGACTATGGCATCCCCAATTGGGGTATCTTGTAAGGCTCAAGGTAGTGGGGAGGGGAATGAGATGATAGGGAGGTACCTGCCTATTCAGATCACCAAACACGGCTAAAGCCATTTCAAGCAACTTTTCAATTCTGAATGGTGGTCTTACACCAGGGCGATACTGAGAGTATCTCCCACTCTTGAATGTGCCGCAAATATATAATATATTTTTTTAATGAATTAATTGTGAAATACCATAAAATTTATTTGCGCACGCCGGGTTCGAATCCGCGACCTTCGGAATGTGAGTCGAGAGTGTTACCTCGGGACCACAGAGGCCGTCAAGAATGTACCGCCACAAAAATCATGACAAAAAAAGACATTTGACACTATCCACAGTACCGACATAATATTTGATTAACTTGTTAATGCCTTGTCTTGTTTGGGCATCCTCGATTTCTTCAAATTCTTTAATTTTCGAGTCACATATTCTCCCTACACTCGTTTTTTTCATCCAGTCTACATATTCAAACCATCTAAGCATCCCTTTCTTAATCTATTCTTTCTTGATTAAATTTATATCACGGTCATACAAGGCTTTCACATACGCCTCGGGGATCTCATTTCTACAAGTCAGTTTACAATTCAGTCTATTTTCATCCTTCCTTTGCCATGTTCATTCCTCACTGCCAAATATCAGGATTACTAGACAAGATTAACTCTGGTCAATAAACGTGGTTAAAGCCATTTCAAACAATGCAAATTTTCGATATTTTTCTTTCTTTCTGAGACTTCCCTAGATAGACCTATATTAATTAGTCCCGCCACACAGCATCCCCAAAGTGGGTCTCGTGTCCTCATGTGTTATTTATTTATTAATCTCACATCGTCGCGTTTGCTAATAATTTTACAAGCATATATAAATACTAGCAAATACGTTGCTGTGGCTAACGAAACACAATGCCACGCCATTACCCAAACTTTATAACCAACGCCATCTGTTAAATTAAATCCACACCGCCCGCTTGCCAGGCCTCTCCATTTATTTATATATTTCAACCAATTTACACAAAACCTTGACAAATTATATACCTAAAAACCTTCCTCGTGAATCGCTCTATCTATTGGTGAAAACCGCATGAAAATCCGTTGCGTAGTTTAAAATATCTAAGCGCACAGTTAGCGTGAGCGACTTCATTTTATATTATCCATGTAAAGATATTGATTATTTGCATGTTTTCCATTTTCTCTTCATTGTAGACAAAAAGAATACTTGAACGGCAATTGAAGTGTGGTAATATAATTGTATTAAATACATGTGTGGAATTTTAATAAATTTTTTGACTGTTTGTCAAAATGTCAATTCCAGACATCAATTAAATTTAGATATAATTAGGTACTTTACATTGCGAAGTAGGCAGGTAACAATCCAGTTAAACCAAATGTAAACACTGAGAATACGTAACATTTCTTGTTCTCCGTGGGATTAGCATAATTTACCGTTTCGTCAATACTTCTCGGACAGATCTAATCGAAGAAATCAATCTGAAATCATCCTCAAGTTGTCTCGGTATTGAACTCATTCCGATTCAATCAATCGGCTCAGTTGGTCATGTCACAACATTACATTGAAATTAATTTGATTACAGGTCAGAATTGGGCTTTATGAAACTCCTATTGCCCAAATTCATGCATAATCATTCCTCCCGTTTTTTTTCACAAAATTTACAATTTTTAGAGAAACCTGGATGCATTTTGTCCATATAAACGTACTCCCCAATTTCTTCTTTAGATTTTGACACTACTGCTAATATGTTTTAATATAATATAGATATCGACCTGTCTGTACGTTTTGATTTTTTTGATTAGTTACTTCTTATAGAAGTTGGAGATGGTAAGTTCTGCATTTTGCCGGAGCCCTCCGAGACGTGCTTCCTTTTAAAAGCGACTTCTAAGAAGAAAACACAAATACTAATAAGATGACCAAATGTATAGGAAAAGGTGCACTGGAATTCGACGACAAAATTTGGAAAAAATCATCCCTTGCATTGATTAAAAAGTGCCTCATAGTCTCCCCACTCTTACTACTTTAGTTTTCTGCAGGTTTCAGTTCTACCGCGTGTGAATTTCACACTCTGACCTTTTTTAAATACATTCAGCTTCACAAGCCTCGCATTTAAAATATCCCGCGATTTTTCGCGGGTTTGCGCTAGTATTTAAATAATAACACAATCACACCTAGTACGATTATGAAATGTTAATAAACTAACGAGTAAATGTGGGAGCCTTTTGCAAAAGTTTTTTTTTGCAAATTTGAATAAATTTAGTTTTAAATCGTTTAAGAACAAAGACCCGAATTCGCACCTGAATCATAATTCAAAATCGTAACGTATAATGCAATGTTGCCCGTCTGAAAAAACAACGTATTGCTCGATTAATTATTTTATTTTAATGTCGAACGGAATCCCCGTTATTATTTATTTATTCATAGCCGGTAGATTGACAGGATAATTTGATTGTCAGATCTAGTCATCCGCGACGAGTGGCCGTAATGCTTTTATCAAAATGAAAGTGAAAAAAAATTATGTATTACAATAATCTGACCAATGTTTTAGCTGTGAACATCGCTCCATCTGTCGAGAACAGCTCAAAAACTAAAAGTTGAATAGATACGTAAAATAAAATTAAATGTAGGGATTGCAATTATGAATAAAAAATATCTCTACATATCATTAATTAAAGTACTCCGTCGCGTCTGTCTGTCTGTCTGTTCGCGATAAACTCAAAATCCACTGAACGGATTTTCATGCGGTTTTCATCAATAGATGGAATGATTCATGAGGAAGGTTTAGTTATATAATTTGTCAAGGTTTTGTGTAAATTGGTTGAAATATAAAGGAGAATGTCTGTATGTGATGGAGGGCGGGCTGTCGATTTGATTTGTATGCAAATTAACAGATGGCGGTGGTTATAAAAGTTGGTTAACCATCCAGTAGATGGCGTTGTGTATTGTAAAAGAACGTGTACAAAAGTGTGCGTCCCGCTAAAACTCAAAAACGAGTCCCGGTATAATCACAATCAAGGGAGTTATATGGTGTGGTAGCCCTCTATCCCCTATCCATGAAGAATGTTCTCGTTTTTACCTGAAGGGCGTGCTTTTGAAGATATATGGACTGGAAGTTTTGCCCTCTAGAAATTTCTACAACAGTCCAGAACATTCGAGAGCATTTGATAGCATTCCACAACATTCCAGAATAACCCTGAAAATTCTGGAATGTTCAGGAATAGTCTGGAAAGTTTGAGAAAATCCCGGAACATTCCAGAACATTGTGGAACATTCCAGAACACTCTCGAATGTTGTCCTGAGCGAAGCCGGATACCCCAGCTATTTTTTTAAATTAGACATCATCTGATTGTTGTGTGTGTTTTGTTGCAGGAGCGGCTGACGGGGCACGGCGGCGTCAGTGCCTACCCTTCCGCGCACTCCCACGGGGGGGGCCGAGGGGGTGGGGCGGCGCCCCCCCACCACCAGGCGCCCCCGCCCTCGGCCAGCGACTTCCAGCCGCCCTACTTCCCTCCGCCCTTCCACCACGCGCCGGCACAGAGTCCCCCGCAGGTAAATTAACAAACATACTAAATGCTTCGTAGTAAGCGATCAAAAAGAAGAAGAAGACTTCTAAAGATGGTTTGAAAGAGAAATCTATACATACGAATGGTAGAGGGAGTGCGCTAATATTTTTAAAAAATGAGATGGATAGTACACTATCGTTACTTTTTTGGGTTAAAACGTATTTCGTTCGTCATTGGGTTAATGTGTGTTTTTTTTGCTCAGCTTAATTTTTAGAGCACCTCAAGATCTACATGACGACGTACAAAAAAACGAGTGTGCTTTAGACCACACAACTGAAGTAAAACTTCACTAACTTATGCCGTCCATTAACAATATATATAACAATAACGGGAATAAAAATATCCCCATCCCCTCAACATCCCTATCAACTCAACTCAACTCTCAACTCTCAACTCTCAACTCTCAGCTCTCAGCTCTCAGCTCTCAGCTCTCAGCTCTCAGCTCTCAGCTCTCAGCTCTCAGCTCTCAACTCAACTAAACTCAACACAACTCAACTCAACTCAACTCAACTCAACTCAACTCAACTCAACTCAACTCAACTCAATTCAACTCAACTCAACTCAACTCAATTCAACTCAACTCAACTCATCATTGATTAGCGTTTCACATTGATAACGTTTCGTATTGATTAGCGTGTCACATTTTTTTGTAACGTTTCATATTTTTTCGTAACGTTTCATAACGTATTCATCATTTTACCCCCAAGTGTCGAGCGTGCGTAAAGAAGTTTTACTTCAATAACACGTGTAACCCTTTCAGTTGCGGAGTTTTGAGTGATTCAGTAGTCGCGCTTTATCTGACCCCCTTCCCAGCTAGATGACTTAATCGCACTAAGAAGCAACGGAAAATTGTCTATTTTTAAACGACTTCGAAAAGGAGGAGGTTATCAATTCGACGGTTTTTTTTTGTTACCTCAGAACTTTCGATTGGGTGAACCGATATTGATGATTCTTTTTATTAGAAAGCTGGTTCTTGTGTGATCCCATTTTAATTTGGTCCAGTTCTGACAATGGGATCTATGAGAAAACCATATATGTCTAAAATTTTCAATAAGTATGTGCGCGACAAACGGACGAATAACTCAATATTACGCCAACAGATTTCGATGATTTTTTTTTTAAAGTAAAACTTCTTTACGCACGCTCGTCACTAAAAATCAAAAAATAAACAAAAATTTTAACAAAACAAAAAACGACTTAAAAAAATGCACTAAAAAGTAAAAAAAATAATTTCGTTCGATTGTTATTTTTGGAGTCGGTATCAGCCAAGATCTCCACATCTCACCTATAACTATCTATGTATGTAGTTACCTTGGTGACACCGACTCCAAAAATAACAATCATACATAGACATATGAATATTGATAGACCAGAACATAAAGGTGAGGGGTAGAAGCCAACTACAGCGGGACGAAGGGCAGGAAGATGGCTTTGGTGATACGTGATTCGCCAAAACTCAATCTGACAGTATATAGGCATCTCGCACTATAAAATCATCATTTAGTTCTTAAAAATAAACTCTGCTTTTGAATGAATAGACCTTTTCACATGGGAGCGCAAATTGCTCACCACGCAATGAACAAATTTGAAGTTCAAATACGTCAAAGTAAGGTCGCCTATAAGGTCAAGTCCAATATTTTGCTCCTATAGTTAGTTAATACACTTTTACAAATGTTTCATAATTTACTTACCCCAGTAAACAGTGACGGGCACACGTCATGTATCTCGGAGTGAGTGTATGTATGGGTGGTTTGGTATATTTTTGGTGTATGTTCAAAAACGATCATTTTATGTGAACTGAATTAGCTTAAAATAGTGTAAAATAATGCTTGCTTATGGAATGTAATACCACAATTGGGTTTATTCTCTTTTTCTCTTCTATGTTTACACGTATTTATAGCACAAGCCACCATTTTTACCGTGTTATTAACGATGAGAGCTCGACACTGGTCCGGACACGAATGATGACGTCACATTTTTTAGATTGACGCGTGGCTCTCGCAAGCCCAGCCGGTTCCGAAAAATGGTTCCAATGGGAGGGGGAAATAATACGCCTTTTATCGCTTAGGGCAAGTCCATGTATTTTGTACGTCCGTGCAATCGTACGAAATTATTTTTTTAATTTTTAGTGCATTTTTTGAAGTAGTTTTTTGTTTTGTTAAAATTTTTGTTTTTAGAATATACACCCCACTGGGCGCCACATCCCTTGAACCACGAAATATATTGAAATATTTGGCAACAACAAAACTGATTCATCGTTAATTCTGGCGGGACTTTATATGGGAGCCTTTTCCACCTTAAAAACGATTATAAACGACAAAAATATCTGTAGCATTTTAATAAACAGTGTGAATCTTTAATGCTTTTCATGCTTTACGATTTTTTTTTCTGTCAAGGGAATTTTATTTAATTCCTTTGTCAATGGTGGTCAATTTGTCTTAAAATATAAAAACCTTTATAATGTTTAGGTTTACATATTTTTATAATTATTAGAGACTGCTTTTTCACAATATTTAAGATAGACATAATTTTGAAGAATATACGACGCAAATGTGAATGGTAGAAGAAGTCTTGGACGTCCGAGGAAGACATGGTACGATCAAGTAAATCAGATACTTGAGTCGGGCCATGTCAAAAGTCAGAATAATAGAAGAAAATGTATGAGACGATGTATGAATGTGAGTGAGGCAAAGAGTGTGTGCCAAGACCGAGTTGTTTGGCGGTCCGTCCTCTCTGCCTACCCCTTCGGGGAAACGGCGTGATGGTTGGTTAGTTAGTTAGACATAATATAAAGCCAAAAATACTAATTATAAATTTCTTTGCCCCCCTTAGCAAAACCATGGCCCCCTCGAGTACCTGTCTGCAGACCCCTACGGACAAGCCCTGGGACCCCTGCACCACGCCGGTTCACTCCAGCACCACTACTCACAGCTGGCCTCACTGCGTCCCTCACAGGACCAGCTCCTGCACAGGAATCACAGGGACGCCGAACTACAGAACCATGTGGTGAGTTTTTCATCATTACAGTGGTTTACATATCCGTGAATTCTATTTTCGTTTGAATTGTTAAAAAAGTATATAAAAGTGGAAAAAATTTAATAATGACTCTGTAAACGAAAAATAATAAAACTATCGGCCCTTAAGACGTTCTCCGTGGTCGAGGGGCAAAGCTCTCGATCCGGAGGTCGTGGGTTTGAATTCCGGTGTGCGCAAATAAATTTAATTTGATTGATTTGTGTTTTGATAATTTAATCATTTAAAATAATGTAAGGTATATTTGCCGCACGTTTAAAGTGAAAGATACACTCAGTATTGCCCTGGTGTAAGTGTGAATTTTGGAAATAGTCAACAAATAAATAAAATCGGATTTGTTTATCCGAGACGGTAACTGCGTTTTTTCATCCTACAACAAAATATCCCCGACAAATATCCTACTGACAAAACATCCTCCAACAAAATATCTACTAAAACCTAACCTAACCTAATCTTATTTTACATTTTACTATTTTTGAACAATAATTTATTGTCTAATATAATTTATAGGATGACTGTATTTGTTTTGTCCCATTTTTTTGTTAGGTTAGGTTAGGTTTTAGTAGATATTTTGTCCGTAGGATATTTTGTTGGTGATATTTTGTCGCGGGTTAAAAAGTCGCGGAACCTTCCAAGAAACTATCTAAGCTATAAAAAAACGTTAAAGTACTTTGTAACCATTCAAAAAGATAGCAGGCAATAACATGGGGATAATTAGTTGAGGATAATACTGTTAATTCTAAATTTTTGAAATATGAGTTCGACCAAAATGATAAAGGGCGCAATGGCTGAGTTTTTTGGCGCTGTGTCCCGGTAAGACTAGGGATTCTAGGTTCTAGTCCCAGTTAAGAAAAATGTTATGAATTAACTTGCACGGAAGCTAATGCAGTTGTTACATACGAGACGCACTGCGGTACCTACCTATCTGGGTAGGTAGGTATCGCATAGAATTCGAATTTCAAAAACATATATTCGAAAACAAATAATGACAAATTCTAAAACATGTATTCGAAGACATGTATTCTAAAACATAGAATTCGAAAACATAAAATTCGAAAACATGCCGT
The DNA here is from genome assembly GCA_917563855.2 of Limnephilus lunatus. Lineage (NCBI taxonomy): Eukaryota > Metazoa > Arthropoda > Insecta > Trichoptera > Limnephilidae > Limnephilus > Limnephilus lunatus. The sequence goes on from OU830603.1 coordinate 47,162,002, forward strand.
TCGAAAATTTTTATTAGAAAACATAGAATTCGAAAACATATATTCGATAACAAAGAATTCGAAAACATAGAATTCGTAAACAAATCTTCAAATATTGAGGACCGTCGTGAACTTGACAGATTTAACTCTTTAGTAATGTCGTAATCCCCATCCTTCGTAACGTCTTCAAGACTGCATAGCTCCAAAACTTGAAACCGCAAGATCTATAATAATTTTCCTCGCTTCTCTCGTAAGATTTCCGACGATGCGGTCTGCTCTAAATATCTTTAATAATAATGTTCTCCCCGGGATAGAGAGAAACACGTTTCCCCGGGACATGGCCCCGGGACATACGGGTCCCCGGGCAAACTATGTTCCATGGATTAGCCCCCGCGCCGCGCCCCTGTCCCGAGTGTAGTTTCTTGGGAAATAGTTGGAATTATTAGCGCATCTTGGCAGATTGGGGTTATTTATTAATATTTGAGAAATGTGAGGGAATTTCTTACACTCCGGCAACTCGCGAATCTAGATTACAATGTAAACCGATAGATAAGTGTGTACAATTTATTATTATTATATTTATTTTTTTTTTAACTTTATGAGTAAAATCTCAAATTATAATATTTTATTAAATGAAGACAATTCAATCGAAAATCTGGACACAGAAAAATCAGAAAAAGATATTGGCTCCACTGGGATTCGAACCCAGGACCCTTTGCTTACATGGCAAGTGCTCTACCAACTGAACTACGGAACCCATATCAAATTCGGTCACTTTTAACTGTATCATACTTCGACTAAGAACTACCGACATTATCTTCATTTTTTTAACGCATATATTATTGGCTGCTATATTTATATATGACTAGCAGGGTTACCCGGCTTCGCTCAGGACAATAAGATAGTGTTCTGGAATGTTGCACAATGATGTTCCCGATTCCCTATTCCTGATCATTCCACGACATACTCCGCCACTCCTTCCAGAACTTTCTGCAGCTCTATGGAACCTTCTAGAACTTTCCGGAAGACTGTTCTAGAAATTTCAAGAGGGCGAAACTTTCAGCCCTTATATCTTCAAAAGCATGCCCTTTAGGTAAAAACGGATACGCTTATTCCCTAGGGGATAGAGATCTACCACACCATATAACTCCTTTAATCGAACCATGACTCGTTTCTGAGTTTTTGCGAGGTGCACGTTTTTTGAGCTTTCTTTTATAATATATGCCATATTCAAATAAATAAAATGTTACTCCTTACATGTCATTTCCCGTGCGTTCCCCTCCAGCGTTCCACTTCCACCTTCCCCGCCACCGCTCTCCCGCTCCCCCGTCCCGTTAACCCCCCTGGCACTTCATTTCTTGACTCCTCTCCCGCCCGGCCCGTAGCCGAAACTTTTTTCTAATACTAAAAATTTTAAACTCGTGATATCTTTCTAATTAAATATCCGAATTGAAAAATTCAAAAAGTTAAATAAATTTATTGAAGCTGTCTTGTATATGAAGTAATTTATTTTGATAAGGATTACCAAGGAAACCAAGATACAAATAAAGAGCCCTTTCAAGCGGTGACATTTAAATTAATTTTTTTAAATAAGAGAATACTTATTGTGGCATAACCATAATAGTTAGACATATGCTGTCGCGACCTTTTTTGTAATGATGTGTTCTATAAAGCCGTAGTACATTATTTTATTCTATCATCAATAGTTTTCGCAGCGCACGCGATTTAAAAAATATTTTAGGTAATTTTTTTACACCCTGGGTTACATTATTGAAGTTTTAGTAAGGATGCCTATGTTTTTTTAAAATATAATATAGCCTATGTCACCCAGGGATAGTGTAGCTTCCCAACAGCGAAAGAATTTTTCAAATCGGTTCAGTAGTTTCGGAGCCTATTCGATGCAGCAAACAAACAAACAAACAAATCTTACCTCTTTATATAGTGTAGTAGATAGTAGATTATATAGTGTAGTAGAAGTAGATTGCAAGATTCAACTCGAACTAAATGCTCTCTAGATAGTGACTGGATAATTTTTACGCCACATCTATTGACTTTTCTGCAATTTTGTTTTTTTTTTATATGTAGGTAAATACTTACACATCTTTCTTCGTTTATTCGCTTTGCATAACCAAACCATCTGAATAACCCTGTCCTAATATTACTAATTAAATTAAATTAAAGCTTAAATACATACGCGTACACACATATAGGACATCAGAAATAGAAATTATACTGACACCAAATGCAGACTGAAACTGAAACCACTCAACTGCACTAAAAATTCACAATCTAATTAATTTAGTGAATATTTAGGAAAAAACACTACATATTGTATTTATAATTACTTTAAGTTATTCTTATAATTATATTTTAATATATAAGTGTAAAACCTAAGAACGAGAGATCTCAGTGAGGATATAATTATATTTACTTGTAACGAAAAAGGAAGTCAAAACCTTTATTTTATTAGTATTATTCGATTTTAAATATTACCGCATGATTCTAATGCGTGGTGTGGTATGCGGGAATATTATATGCTGCAAGAAGATAAGATATAGGGGAGGGGAGAAGAGCTCTGATCTTACATAAATTGTATATTTAAGGGTGGGGTTCATATTCACTTCAATAACACGATGTTTCAAGGTTAAATAATACCGTCAAAATACTAATTACAGCTGTGAGTCTGTCTGTGAATGATTGTGACTCTTGTTAATGAACTCGGATTTGTTTCGAATTATAATGTTTTTTTTTTTCAAAATTGTGACTGATGAAGTACCTACCTACCGACTAAAATATAATATTTAATTAAATGAAAACAATATGGCACTTGATAAAAAAATTAAACTTAATAAAACTTTCAGATAGAAGACTTGTTTCCGACCTGACTTTTATTTTTAAAATTGTTAATGGTATATAGACAGCCCTGATTTATTAAGTCTAATTACCTTCCATATACCTACAAGAACCACTCGATCCAAAATTATTTTTAATTGCAACAACAATATCAGGACTGAGTAATTTAGATATTCGCTTATAGATTGCATGCAGTTGGCAATTCTGTTCATGTCTGTTCTGTTCTCAGAAGTAGTAGATATGTTCAACTGCACGGAATATAGTTATAAGAAGGCTATAATAACATACCTCAATCATAATAATCAATGATAGGCATGGTAATATTTATCTGCAAGGCTTCTTTATCATATTTTACTAGAGATTCAGAACTACTTAATTCAGATATCTTAACCATCAGACGCAAGTGTCATAGCTAATAAGTGCACTATTTTAATAAAATTTATTATTTTTAATCCATAACTATTATCAAATCTCCAACTGACAGCCCTGAAACCATACGCGAATGTATGAATGTATGATATACCAGACTTTGCTCGATTCTACTTGCTAACAAGCCACCTTTATTTTACATATTTTTATTCTGCGCAAATATAATGTGAATGCCCACATTATTTGTTTGGTTGTAACACATATTTATATCATATACCTATTACCTATGAATATACTAGCTTTTATCATACATACTACACATTTTTTTAAGTTAGGTCTTATATAAACCTATTTAAATATTGCTTAACTATTTTATTTCTGTTATTTTTAACATACTGATATCCTCCTGTGAACCATTGTATCATGTATCACTTGAATATAAAAGCCATGTATGGCGTTTAAATAAATAAATAAATAGATATTAGCGAAACTCAATCGAAAATCTGGAGACAGAAAAATCAGAAAAAGATATTGGCTCCACTCGAGTGAAAAAGATATTGGCTCCACTGGGAGCCAATATCTTTTTCCGATTTTTCTGTCTCCAGATTTTTGATAGAGTTTCGCTAATATTGTCTTCATTTAATTAAAAATTATTATTTGAGATTTTACTGATAAAGTTAAAAAATAATTAATAATATTTTATTTTTTTTAAACTATCGTATTCAAAATTGTAACTGATAAGCTGAATGGTCATTTGATGATTTGATGATAATTTTACATTTGTATTTCTGTGAAATATCCCATCAAGAATATGGACCAAACTGCTATTTCGTTATTAATCTCTTTTTATGCTTCGAAAATATTGGATTATAAATCGCAAACGAATATAAAAACTTTTTTCGCTAGCGAGTTGCGACTTACCCCAAATAGAGAGATGAAAGCATCCCCTCTCCCCCCTTTTTGTGGAATTTCCTCCTCCCCTTACAAGAGTCGAGAGGGGCTGAAATATGAGGAATTCGGGGTCAAACATGCCTCGGGGCAATACACTGTGTCGTCATTCAATCTATACAGAACGCTGTTAGCAAGCTTTCAAATTAACTTAATGTACCCTTAACTACCACTAAGCTTTGATAATTTATTTTTATTAATTAGTATCTAATAATATTAAGTACTTCCGTTCATTTTTATAATTTCTGGTACTAACAATGAGAATATAATTTATTTTTTCAAATGTTGAGATAAAAAACTATTCACGTCGATTTAAAAAAAAATTAAATGCCGCGTAAGAGTCCCAACGGCTGTATGTTGTAGTGGGGAAGGTCTCTATTGATTTTATTTTTACATGAATACCACACGAGAGTCCCAACTGCTCCCGTCTGAAACCAGTGAGACTATGGCATCCCCAATCTGGGTATGTTGTGAGGCTGAAGGTAGTGGGGAGAGGAAGGAGATGCGGAAGAGGAAGTTGGGGATGTACCTGACTATTCAAGTCTGGTCACCAAATACGGCTTAGGCCATTTCAAGGAACGTTTAAATTCTGAATGGTGGTCTTACACCAGGGCGATACTGAGAGTATCTTCCACTCTGGATTGTCCCGCAAATATGCTATATATTATTTTTAAACAAATTAATTGTGAAATAACACAATTTAATCAAATAAAATTTATCTGCTAACGCCGGCATTCGATCCTTAAGAGCCTTAGCCCTCGACCACGCCGGCCGTCAAGATAGGGAAATGGAAGTTTGATGTGTATTTGACTATTCAGATCTGGTCCTTAAATATGGCTAAATCTATTTCAAGTTCAACTTTTCTATTCTGAATGGTGGTTATCCACCAGGGCGATACTAAAAATAATAAATTCAGATACTAACAAACTTATTTGCATTTATGTTATTGTGAAAAAGGTAAAATATAATCAAAAATTAGACAAGATTTTCTCATTTTGTCTCTTATAATACCTACAAGTATAATCTTACGTCCACAAGTAGAGTCATACCTTTATTTATTTTATTTAAGCGAAATTTACTGTCTACAATTGGTTTATGCTTGTCTGAGAAACAACTTCCTTGTAATACAGAAATATTATACTTAATAAAACTATATATTTAACGAAATAACATTTATTGCATTTATATAATTATATATACATGTTTCGACTTCCATAATACGGGCATGTGCCTATAGTGTGTTAGTCTAAAAACCTGTAAAAACTGTTACAAAGTTATTTTATGAATAAAGAAAAAAATACGTGCGCATGTGTTCCATCATTTGAAGGTGTTCTTTATTGAATCTTCTTCTTTCAGCTCCACAACTCTGGCTTCTCATACGGAGGTGATAGAGGTCGCGGTTTCGGCGACGGAGGGGGCGGTGGGGGTGGGGGCGGTGGAAGGATCCCTCACCATGAGCACCACGACCCCCTCTCCCTGCACCAAGCGCTGCAAAACGCAGTTGATGATGGACAGGTAACTGTTTTTTTTAATTAACCTCAAACCCTACCCTCTACACTGCATCCCCAAAGGTGATAGGACCTGATAAGAATGATCTCCCTCGTGACTCGTGACCTCCTGTGTGAAGCTAATATAAAAAAAAAAATTTAAGAATAGTAGAGGCACTAAATTTGATCCCTGTGGTACTCCACAAAGTGTAGTGATTGCCTTAAAGCCGTTAAATTACTTTAGATGCATGCAATCAAGTTGCTGTCTATTCCTTAAATAGTATGAAGAAAACATTTTTAAAAGTTGATGCATTGATACATTGAACATTGAAAGTATCGCATCTTCAAAACAAACTCATATGCGCAAATAAAAAATGTATATGTAGTTCAGACAACCAAGACCAAAAAAGACCAAATAGCGGAGATAATTTATGTAGAAGTCCTTAACAACATACTAATAGTACTGAGGGGTGGGGGTGGAGCTAAGGGTAGTGGGTCTCTAAAGATCCCTTTTTCCAGTTTTTCGTTAATAACTCGAAAACTACTACCTCTAGCGAAAAAATTTGGAAGTATTAAATTATCTACATAAAATTTTCTACTAAAAAGATTCTTTAAACTTTTTTGTTAAGATCAATTCTCAAGGAGATATGGAGGGGGGAAAATCACAAATTTTAAGAAAAGCAATTTTTATTGTTAAAAATTAAAGTTTAATTGCTAAAAAATAACCAGCAGGTGGCTTAAAAAGGAACTAACAATCCAGCCTACTTTTTGGCACTGTAAACCTCAATAATAATAATATTATTTAGCACAAAATTTTTATATAGTTAGTAGCCGAGTTGACCAATTTTCTGCAGACTCTTGTCCTCCATCATTGATCATTGTACAAGCAAAATTTTCTGCTTATAATAATGGATTTAGGAGGAACTCGTAAATATTTGTTAAACAAAAAGGGTGCTCCACCATTGTGCTAAGACAAAAAAAGGAATTATTACTTTGCTAATCAATTCAATCAATTTGGTTGCATTGATAACAATTAAAATGGTTTAAGTTTTGTAAAACATTTTAGGTGGGTAGGTACTTATTTGCAATGAAAATTAAAAATGGCTGCGTTGTTACATACAATACGTTTTCCTTGGTGGATATTATTTTCCGAACAGCGCATACCATTGTGTTCATTTTACGAACGTTCGAGTTTGCAGCTTATTAAAAATATTCCTTTTCCGATCATAGATATTACTATTATCAAGCCAGCTGGAGATACGAGAATGGTATTGGTAAAATGGGTGGGTTGTTCACTTAAAGGAATTTAATAAACTTAAGAATCATTTTCCAGTAGCCATCCAAGATATATATTACTAGATGGGAATTAATATTGGATTCCTTTAGCGTTCACCGGACATATTATATCTGGAAATGGGGGTTACAAGTTGTATCGCGATTGGATTTTGTTTTGAATTGTTTTGTGGAGAATTTAAGATTTTTAAGAGGGGTGATTGGAATTTTTTAAACTTTATTGAACATATTAGAATTAAGCGATGTGAATTTTTATGAAATTCTTAATTTTAATGTTTGTATCGATTATTTTAATTGATTGATTTGTACGTAGTGAAATCCTTTTTTAACTCGACCTCTGTATTCGCCTATGCGTTCCGTTTTCGTTTCAAGAAGGTGACAGTTTTCATGGGTTCGGTATAGGATTTTTTTTTTCAAATATTTAAACATGCTTATTTGGGCTTAGGTACTTATTCGCATTTTTTTAAATTATTATGTATCTGCTCGAGGAAATTTTGAAAAAGAATTATCATCAAGATAGAGAAGTTTCTTTGGACAAATTGTATTGGATAAATTACATGAAATGTATGATTTATAATTAAGTAGGTATTTAAGTACCTACTTACAAATCTTATGATTTCTGAGGAAAATTATTTTTTTTACGTCAGCTAGGAGGCCCTTCTCTCAAGGCCTATGTCATCTTTGGAGATGCTGTGTGTAGTGTATTTTTAGGGAAAGGAAGGAGAGGAAGTTCTGGGAAGTAAAAGGTATGAGGGGTGGGTAGGAACCTGGGGGTCAAATTGACCAGGATTGACAGACGTATGAATCCTTACCTCCCACAACAGTACAAGCCGATGGGTCGAGAGAGTCCAGCTAGAAAGGTCTTGATTAGGTTTCCCTCATCCAGTCTCTCCCAATCCGGTCCGCCACACAGTAGGTAGGCAAACGCATTCGTCGCCACGACCTAGACAAAAACCTTACCCCATGAGCCCGGACACCCCGCTAAATCACCAAACTGAAAATGTTGGTGGTGGGTACGAATGGTTTAGGTATTAAATAAGAGAAAATTAGAAACATTAATTTTTGGGCGCGAGGTCTATTTAGTGTTCACAGAACTATTAGTTTTATATTGTTGACGAATAATTACAAATAAAAATAAAGTTACAGCTTCACAGTGATATCTTTGAACACTTTGCAATAAGGAACTCTAGTGAAAAATATTATGTTTTCGGGGGATCTTGAAAAATTAAACTTTGACAATTATTTTAACTATTAAAACTAACTCTAAAAATAAAAATAAATAGGCAGTTATTTCAGTTAGAAGGTCATTCATTATTCATAAAAAAAAAAAAAAAAATTGGACTGGAGTTCTCTATTGGTAAAGCCTAATAATAAAATGTTCATAGAATAAAATCCATGAATTAAAAAAATTTCATTTGTTAGCCCATCTTGTATCCAAATTCAGAAAAAAGTTTTGACTAGCAGCCGTTAGTTTTATAATAATATAAAAGGTATATGTTCTTCTAATATAATTTATAAGTTTTTTATTTTATTTCAGAATACTGGATTGGACGACAACACTGGTTTTATGTCAGATCTGCCACTATTAAAAAGTAAGTCCATATTTTATGTTTTCATTTAAAACTAATCCACGTTTTTGAACTGTATGTACGTACAGTAAAGTATTCACAGGCAGAGCTCGAATCCACGTCATCATGAAGCATTCGAAAGGAACGTAGGTGGTAACTTGCTTTTTATAATATAAAAAATTCCAATATTCAAAATTGGGTTGTGTCTTTTAAATTTGATTACGTGGCATTTAAATTCGAAATGTTACAAACCTAAAAATAAGTCGCCCCGGACAGGAACTTTATACTTTATAACGATACTATCATATTATTTTAACGGTAAAATTATTAACGAATAAGTATGTAATTAGTGTTAAATTTCTACCTCGGTAATGCGTGTTTTCATCATATGACAAAATATCCCCGATAAAATATCCTCCGACAAAATATCTTCCGAAAAAATATCCCACGGACAAACATCCCCCAAAAAAATATCTACTAAAACTTAACCTAACCTAACCTAATAAAAAATAGGACAAAAATAATACAGACATCCTTTAATAACAATAAATTATTGTTAAAAAATAGTAAAATGGGACAAAAATAATACAGATAACAATAATTTATTGTTTTTACAGGATGTCTGCATATTTTTTGTTAGGTTAAGTTTAAGTAGATATTTTGTTGGGGGATGTTTTGTCCTTATGATATTTTGTCGGAGGATATTTTGTCGTGGACATTTTGACGCGGAACCGTCCAGCTCATCCTCGGCGAATTTTATTACCATAGTGTGCGTTTCATGAAATAATGCATTTAATTGTTTGTTTACTTGTTTATAACTGGCAACACCATAATATGTAGTTCTACAATTCGAAAGAAACATACGTTCGCGAAATTTCTTTAGGGAAATGATTAAAGACTTTAGACATTCCAGTATTTTCTGTCTTTTTCGTTTTCATACAAGACGTGTGAGAAGGAAGATTTGAACGGCTTTTAGAACGATCGTCGGTAACATACATACGATCTCTACCTGGGACCATTATGGACTATTATAAGTTGTATATGTAATATACAATATACATCTATATTGCAAATATAAATATGAAATCCAACTTGAAATTGTAAAGAGTACCGTAGGGATGTAAAAACATCTAATCGTCATTGTCAATTACTTCGGAGATCTAATACTGTGGATGACACTACTAGTGATGTCCATATGCGAAAAAACTATTTTAAAATGTCAATTTTCGAAATGCGATAAACTAAATAATTTCTTCGTTTTCTAATTCATACGCTTTCTGGATTATAATTTACACTTTTTTATTTTTTATATGAATACCGCACAAGAGTCCCAACTGCTCCCGTCTGAAGCCAGTGAGACTATGATATCCCCAATTGGGGTATGTTATGAGACTGAGGGTTGTGGGGAGGGGAAGGAGATAGGGAAGAGGAAGGTAGGGAAGTACCTGGCTATTCAGATCTGGTCACCAAACACGGCTAATGCCATTTCAAGCAACGTTTCAATTCTGAATGGTGGTCTTACACCAGGACGATACAGGGAGTATCTTCCACTCTGGAACGTGCCGCAAATATACTATATATTATTTTAAATGAATTAATTGTGAAATAACACAAATTAATCAAATAAAATTTATTTGCCACGCCGGGATTCGATCCCGCGACCTTCGGTGTGCGAGTCAAGCGTCTTACCGCTGCGCTACGCCGGCCGTCAAATGAAACAAATGAAATGAACAAATTACTTGAATTATAAATAGATAAACCGACAGCTACCGATAACCGATAAACCGATTGCCCATTGCTGCGTAGCAGGTCAGATCGGCGGGAATGGCTGGTTAGATACCTAACCTAGACCTCTCCAGCAGGACTCTCTCGACCCATCTTCTTGTACGTAGTGGGAGAGATGGATTCATACATTCGACACTCCTGGACACATTGATCACAAGATTCCTACCCACCTCTCATACATTTTTCCTTCCCAGATATTCCTTTCATTCCTTTCCCTAAAACGACCATCCACACAGCATCCCAAAAGTTGACATAGGCCCTGATGGAATTTTTTTCCTCGGACCGTCCTGTATGAAGGCAATGTAAAAAAAGTTATTTTTTTCTTAATTCCGTTGAAATGAATCTAATTTTGAAATTACTTCTTGAACAAGTCAATAATTTCATTGTCCTATTTGGGGTCTAGAAATCGAAAGTCCTTATTAAAATTGGCTTTTTTTCTAATCAGTATACAACACATTTCATAATTTTAAGTATTCTCCCATTCTACTGGCAGTTCTCTTTGGGTTATCTGTCTATCTCCTCTGTGGGCAACCTCTGTTTGTTTACTCCAACAAATGAAATTAATCTTCCAACAAAGCTTTCTTAATCCAGATCAAAGAAATTCACTATAAATGTAACGTAAGTGTAATCCACGCTCCATCTCGCATTCTTGAAATTACATTATTCAACGACTGAAAAAAAAACGTTCATTATTCTCTGATGATCATAAAGCAGACAATTGCCAGAACATGAAAAGTTTTTTTGGCCAAAATAGATTGACCTCACAGTACCTACTTCACTCCGTCCACGGCTCCACGAATCAGTTGGTTTGTAATATCAAACTGCAAATTCAAAAAAATAGTTCTGAAGCTCATATATAAGAATTTGATATTTTCAAAAAATATGTTATTTTGAGCTCTTTTGTCTGAATCCTTTTTTTTCAATGTTTCTGGCTTTCACCCTTCAACGGTGTTGTTCATAGGCCACCATTTCAAATTATGACGAAATGAAAGGTGAATTTATATATTAATTCAATTTAAAGAACAACTAAATAATATATTAAAATATATTAATTCGTTTTAAGAACAACTAAAAACTTTAATTCCATAGAAGCCATTAAACTATTATATGTATCTCTAGTTAGAAGCCAAACTGAGTATTACTCGGTAGTTTGGTCTCCATCTTACAAAATTCACGTTAATAATATCGAGCGAATACAAAAAAAAATTCTGCGTTTTATAAATTTTAAATTAAATATCCCACTAGAAGACTTAAAATATAATCTATTACTAAATATTCTAAAAATACACACACTAGAAGACAGAGTAAAATAAACGACTTGACATTTTTATTCAAAATACTTAACTCTAAATTCGACTGTTGCGAACTCCTACAACTCATAAACTTACGAATACCGACAGTAACCACACGACAAAATGCCCTATTCTACTGCAGCATTCATAAGCGGAATTACATTGCCCACTCTCCGATACAAAGATTTCACACTATGGGAAATCAGTACTTAAGTGATGTTGACATATTCAACATCAGGCGAATTTTGTGGATTTTGAAAAAAACTTATTCCAAAACTATTCCTAAACATATATGTATTTTTGTAAACTTATCAAATCACTGTATTTTTGTGACTTGTGTGCATTTTTATTTAATTTTATTCTTATCATTTCTCTATCTGTTTAAAAATCATCTGTCATCTGTCTATGTGTTTAAAAATCATCTGTCATAAACAAATTGTACTACTGTAAAAGCCCTCTGGGCGTTGAATAAATAAATAAATAAATAAATAAATTGGCAATTTTCAAAATTATATGGAAGATTGGAGTCAAGTTCAGTTCTAGAAGAGATGAGTTGTTGAATGGAGGGAAGGCAATTTTAGATTAGGCTTGATAGAAGAGAGGATATTTATTTAGAGATGAATAACCAAAAATGTGTGATCTTAAGTTCCCACATCTAGACCACAGAATGTACAATCTGGGGAATCGAGGATGTGAATTTTAAAAAGGTGAGAAGGAATGGACCAATCTCCAATTCTCATTCAAATAAGTGAAGAAATTTCTTTTTTTGAAAAAAGGGGGAATTGTTGAAACCACAGTTGTGTTTTTTTTGGTCATAAACTACGTACTTAGTGTATCAATTTTGTATAAAACTGTTATTTTTATAAGCCTTATGCCTTAACCTATTTCGTCTTAAGTGTATTTTATTTTAAGCTGTTACGTCTCTAACTGTTTTCTTCAATTTTTGTGGCAGTTTTGCCTCCGTCTGTTTTAGCTCAAGTTTATTTCGTCGCTGTTAACAGCAATTTTAACTTTGTCCATCTTTCTGCATATGTATATTACCTTAATGCTATTTTGTCTTAAATTTTTTAACATGAGTTCAATTTATAATGTGTTTTGTTTCTTGTAATGGTCTTCTAATACGTAAATTAAACTTGTGATGGTATTATTTTTTTGAATACTTATAATCCAAGAAGTACGCTCTATTTCACAAGAAGTAAGGAAAAATGCGCTTATTTGGGCACACAGATAAATTACACTGCTACTGATATATTTCTTCAGTGTAACCGACAATCTTGTCGAGTCCTTATTGTACAAACAAATTTTAAAATCCATCTCTTGTCTAAGTACCACATAGAAAAATCAAAATAGATTGACGTCCATTTTGCACAGATTCAATCCACTCTCAATACGATCCAATATCAATAATGAACGTTATTAAATTCGCCATCTTTCTTCTCAAGAAATAATAATGAAATATTAACATCGGCATCACCTCGGGTATTTGAATACAAAACTGCCCGCCGTCTTTGATATTATTCTATGTACGCCATTACGGAGCTATTTGAATTTTAAAATTGGAATGTGAGATAGTGTTGCCAGGTGTTCACGTGTGTTTTAAATTAGGTACTGTATCGAGTACCTACGCGGTGATTTTGTGTTATTTAGATCAATACGTAGGTACTGGAGTGGGCATATTAATATGTTAAACAATGTATGATTGAGCGCTGAACTAGAATCAGATTGGGTGTAGGTACTTACCTAATCGATATTTCGTAGATATTTTATGATATTACAAGATGGTTCCCGGCATGCGTGGCAATGCCATATTCAAATAAATAAATTGTTTCTCCCTTCATGTCCTTTCCCGTGCGTCCCCGTTCCATTCCCGCATCCCCTACCCTCCCGCGATCCCCTTCCACCTTCCCCGCCCACCCTCTCCCGCTCCCCGTCTCGCAAACCCCCTTCCCGCATTCCATATATTCAGTCCCAGTACATTCAGTTTTGAAAAGCCCACGTGCCAATTAATTCATATTAATTAAAATTTTCATTTTTCGTATAATATAAATATTCATTTTTGTATATTATAAGAACAATCAATCAAATCTGGTAGGTAGGTACCTAAGATAGGTACTATTTAAAATATCTATAATTTAAAAAATCCATAGATAATACTTTTAATACAAAAAAAGCTGCCTTTTAAAATCAATTTCATCAAATGCGCGTCAAACGTGCGAAGTTAAAATAGTCGTTAAGTTTTCTGAAAGTATTAAATTTTCTGCCCAATTTTCTTAATTTTTCTTTCCGTAAGACCATTCTATAAAGTATTAGAAAACTTTTAAAAAATATATGAAATAGGTAAATTCGTTCTGAAGTTATGGCGTGACCAAGGAAAACCGTCAATATCACAAAAGCGCGCAGGCACAGAACTATTGTTGTTCCGAGATGTAGAACTAACCTATTATTAGTAATGCCCCTCAGAAAAATGATTCTATTACTAATTTACCTGTCCCCTGACATCAATTTTTTTCTACTGAACATTCAACAATTTTAAAATCTTCAAAATATGTTTATTATTGGTTATGTTAACTGCAAATGTGCATTTAAAATAAAATAAGTCATTTAAATTATCAAAACTAAAAAAATAGTGTTGAAAACTGTAATAATATATTGTATAGCGTTGGGAATAAATAAACAACACCCCAATTATTATATTTTTGGTTTCTTATTCGTACAATATAGCTAATAAATGTAATAATTATTATTCTTACATATACGCCCATTAATGTAAATTTTGTAAATCAACACAATAGATTCTCCCCTTGTAATAAAGTGTAATCCGAAACCAAGTTTTGTGGTCATTCATTCAAAGGTGTATAAATATAGTTGAAAAGAAATATAATTCTATGCGATTTTTTGTAAGCCCTCTCCGTTGCAGAATTTAATACCGGTATTTTTTCTATCCTAAATCACATATCTAATTGCGTTTTAATAACACTTCAGAAAGCGTAATTAACTGTGGATCACTGGAGAAATACACCGAAGTGTGATATGGGCGTGTCAGCATACCTAAAATAAGGCCAAATTTGACTTACTTTTGGTGAAATTGATGAAACATTTATAAATATCGTTTTTTTTTCATTAACTCCACACAGGCGGCCTTGAAGTAAAAAAAAATACCTCGGGGCCTATGTCATCTTTGGGGATGCTGTGTGGAGGGTATTTTTAACGAAAGGCAGGAGAGGAAATTCTGGGAAGGAAAAGGATATGAGGGGTGGGTAGGAATCTGTTGGTATGAAGAAGTTAAAAGGTCCGGCTGGAGAAGTTAAAAGGCCTCCTCCAATCAGTCTCTATTTATCCGGCCCGCCACGCAGAAGGTGGGCAGACCCAATCGCTGCCAAGACCCGAATAAACCTCACCCATTAACCCCGATATTCCTGCCTATCTATAAGAGAGGTGTTGGTTATCCAATAATGGTTCTCGGGGCGGCGGTATCCATACCGGCCTCCCAAATTAATATTAATATTTTCTTTCCTGAATGTAAGACACTCTTAGTAATGCCCTGTTGAGAGACTTCTATATTCTAAAACGAAAGATACTATCAAACTTTTTTATGAAATATAAATGGTCGAATCTAAATCAAAATTAAATGAGTACGATTTATGTTTTCTACATTCGTGTCCATTATTTGTCATTCAGACATTTTTATCTTGTTATTTATGTGTTTATAAGTATCTGTTTTAATCCGACATATTTACATGTTTAATCTTTCTAAGTTATGGGCATCATGTTATATATAAGAGTTTATAATATTTAAAAATTAATCTGCTAGAAATTAATATTGGAGAGAAGCAGGCATTTAGAAAATAATAAATTCACCTGACAGTGAAAAATTAATTGCGAGAAAGATTATCAAAATAAATCCCAGTTTTAAATTCCTCAGGCTGTAAGTTAGTAGGCACCTGCCAAAACTCTCTTAAAATAAAGTCATATTTTTTTCTCTGCCAACATTTATTTCGCAAAGAGATTTACTTTTGGAATAAAATTTCAAATGCCACGAATAGTCGACATTCCATTCCATTCCATAGAAAAAGTTGTTAACCCTTTTTGTTGGAAGTACTCGTAGATAAGTAGCTACTCTCAGAAGGGTAGGTACCTAACTACCATAAAAGGGGTAAAAAAAATAACAAAAATTTCTTTTTTTTAATTTTGTCTTTGTCTCGAGAATCCTTCAGAGGAACAATTTTACTTGAAAATGAATTATTTTGCCCAAAGATGTTTCAAAACTTATTTTTCTGCACTACTTGAATAATTCTCTGAACTCTACTTCTAATTTATTTATTTGCTTATTCTAATCCAATACATTATTATCTAAACGGTTCCACGACAGTTGATGCAATCAGTTTAGGGAAAATACGGTATACCTAACTATACAAAATATGACTAAGTGACCCGAAGAGATGTGCAGATAGGATGTACCGCCGAATAAAAAAGTATAAAACATATTTTCATTCAAATGCACCAAGGAAGAATCTACTTATCTATAGTATACTCTGTATACTAACACATAAGTACAAAACTCGACACTGTAGGTAGGTACATAAATTCGTTTGATATTCATGTCAACTCATTATTAAGGGTATTTTTTAAGTGGATTTTACGTTTGAAATTGGTAAATAATTAACATTTCTTGACTATTTTACCGAGTTAATTTGTCAAGATCTTTAGCGATTAAAACTTAGGATTTTTTTCATGTTTATTAAGTTTCGACTACAATTGGTGATGTGCTAAGCCTGTCTTACTAGGAAATTCTGTGTTGATAGCAGGCGCAGTTTATAACATGAGCATAAACATCAATAACAATACAATACTACATATAATATAACAAACAATCATCATCGTACCATTGGAAATGCATTCTTATTATAACAATAATAATACAATAATAATGGTCTTTATTCCAGGGTGTAGAATGTGCAATCCCACACATCCCATATATAGTGTAAATACCTATATTGAAACAAAAGCAAAGAAACGTAGGAAAGAAAAAAGAATAAGTGGATGTAGTTTATAACATAATCAGTTTTTAACAAAAATGCAAAAACCAACACACTGTTACGTTTAAAATAATAGACAATCAGCATTGTACCATGAAAAATGCATACATACAATTGGTTTTGATAGAATCTGTGATGATAGATCTGTCTTGGCTGATAATCCAAGACTTGATTTATATTAAAATTGACATGTGTTTTGTCTAATGACCAGGGAAGTGCATTGTATAGCTTTGTTGCAAAGTATCTAAAATGTCTTTGGCCAAAAGTAAGAGATTATGCCCTTTGGTTCTGGTAACTCGAGCAGTATCAAATATTCGTATTTTCAAAACCAGTTCTGTGTTTGAAGAGGTATGCTACTATATTTTTGGCATGTAGTTGTTTAATGTCTAAAATACAGATGCTCTTGAAGATTTTATCCGAACTGCTATTGATCGATAGAATTTAAATTGAAACATTGAAATCGCTTGAAAATTTATCACTTAAAATTATGGTTTACGATTTTTTTTCGCGATTTCGCATTCATTTGAATATAAAAATTTATGTTTCTTCTTTTGTCACTTATGCGCTCCTAATCCTGATTTGTTGCGCGTGTGCCCGCGATGGTTTCTATATACAATAGTGGGCTCTGGCGTTACGAAATTATTTCCTATAGGTACTAATCATCCAATCGCAATGAAACTTTGATGAGTTGTTGTGCGCACATCAGCGAAGTTTTCTATACATAATTGTGAGCTCTTTAGTTATGAATTTTGTTTAGAATTTTTGCAATAGGTAGCGCGCGTGTTGTTTGAAAAATGAGTCAATTTCATATAGTTAAACGGCAAGAAGGGGACTCCGGGAGGGGGGAGGGTAACTAAGGAGGGGCAGAGGCTCGTGGAAGGGAGTGAAAGAAGTGAAGAATGCGGGGGGGAACGGGGACGAATGGGAAAGGACACGCAGGGAGAAACAATTTCTTTATTTAAATGGCATTCAACGCATGCCGGGAGTTCGCTAATACTTTTATAAAATTCAGTCTCTAATTCGGAGAGCCGTTAATATAGTTTCATTAATTGATCTATAACTTCGGACATTTTGTCTCTGTTATATCACGACTGGTTCTATATTGGTTTTGTTGCAAGTCGACCAGTTGTTTTTATAGAAGTATATTCCCATAAATTCGCGTATCGTGCGAGTTGCATAACGCCATCGGCTCCCGCCATCATAAATAATTCAAACCTTCAATTATAACGACGTAAATTACACATGTCCGTTGACATATTCGCCGTACGAGGAGGTAATAAGTAATATCACGGATTATATTTGCGAAACACGGCCATACTTGCGAACGCCCTGGCTCGTCAATCACATTGACACAAAAGCAAAACAATTTACCAATATAATTATTTTCTAGGCCTGGTTGGTTGAACTCCCGTCACATTTGACGAAGTCATCAAGTCGGCAATCAAAGCCGCTGTGAATTTTTGACTTAATGTTAATGCCACTTTGTTAATGGTCGCTATTAACCGTCGATGAGCGGAAACGACCCGTTCTCTTCAACAGACATGCCGAATATACCCAAAAGAAAATTGGCAAAAAGATATCTTTTTTGGGAAGAATTCGGCCTAAAATTTCCGGAAAAACTGCCATCACCATTTACAATTCAATTATTGCTCCACACTTCAACTACTGTTCAAGTATCCTTTTCCTGTGTAATGAAAGAGAACAGAATAAGTTTCAAATTCTCCAAAACAGAGCAATGAGAATAATTCTCCAAAGAAAAGATTTTCGAAAATAAATAAAATGTTAAAGGAACTTAATTGGTTAACAGTGAAACAAATGCTGACCTTGAACACGTTGATATTTATTCACAAAATATTAAACAACTTGTTACCAAAATACTTCTCAAATAAAATCGTATACAATAAGGACATTCACAGACATTACACAAGGACGTGCAAGGAAATAAGATTAAACCAAAAGGACAAAACGAATACGCAAAACAGTTTGCTATTCAAAGGAATTAAGTTATATAACACACTACCAGAAACTCTAAAGTCCTCACCAATTGAAAAGTTCAAGATGTATTGTACGAGCTACATAAAACAAGAAAAAAAGAAAGAAAAAATACAGTGAAATTGAAATATTATAATTAATTAGCTGAAATATAAAATATTGTAATTAATTAGAAATTTGTAACCTTAAATGTACAAATTACTAAAATAAAATTCAAATAAAAATAAAATGTTGAGCGCGCGTTTGGGGTGTTTTCCGACTATGCATATATTGTGGTGCCGAAGGGATCGATAACGCTAGTTCCTAGGAGATTATTTCATTGAAATACCGGTAGAACGAGGACAATATGTCCCACCTGATGCATGTACTCTAAAGATTGCAATCCAGTTTGTTAATTAGGGGAATCTATCAAACGGACCGTTTTTTTATAAGAGTAATTTTTTTTAGCATTGTTGTGATTTGAAACTCGATAGCGACACTAAAAAGAGACACATACATCTGTAGGATGTAGCCTGCGAGATAATGAGATAGACATATATCGGTATATATCGGTCTCCTCTTTGGGCGGTGCTTCGTAGCCACCCCACTCTTGCCTATTTTAGTTTACTGTAAGTTTCACTTTTACACCGCGAACTCCACATTAAATCCTCATAACTAGGGAAATAATTTCCTAATTGGAATATCATCTTTGAAGATGTTATGTGGAGGGTCTTTTTGAGGAGATGAAAGAGAGAAGAGACCTCAAGTCTCTTCAAGACTCATGATATAGGAGAGGCCGGCTAATCATTTCGTATCCGAGCCGTTGAACTTAAGAACCAGTCGTAGAAGCGACCCGTTCTCATGTGATAAAAATGTCAACCGTGAACATAATATTGTGTTCCCCGCCTATGCACCGGTGCCAAAGGGATCGATGCTCCGATGCTGATTTTCCTTGTACTTTTACTTTAAATGTAAATAACATTGTTGTTGTTATCCGTATTTTTGTGTTAATAACTTATGCTAAAATGCGCCTGCTCTCAACACAGGAATTCCTAGTGAGACAGGCACAGCACAATCACCTATGTAACTTGATAAATTAAGATTATAATAAAAAAAAACGACGCTAGTTCCTCGGAGCACCATCCATTTTAATACCATTGTGTTTCACCACAGAGTCAAGGGTTTTTTCCAAGTATTTTGGAGCTCTAGACCTTACATTTTAATCAATCAAGAATATAAGTCATCATTGCTTGAGGCATATTATAGTTTAATATTGTGCCGCACGTTAATTAAAGTGAACAACTTTGTTGATGAAGACAATGTTTTAGTGATCATGATCATAGACCCATTACACATTATCATTATAAATTTACCATTATTATAGTAAATTTAATGCATTTACCTACTTTATAAACATGACAATATTAATACATGGATTAGATAAACCACTGTACTATATACGAGTCAAAAAACTTTGAACATAAAACCGCTTTTCTTCGCGACCGAGTTGCGTGGTTTTTATTAATTGCCTATTCTAGGCAATTCCTAAGCCACAGCCACCTGTGCACATACAGCCATTACCGAGAAATTATCTGTACTTGTGACAATACCTTTAATTCTCTGCCAATTATTATTTATAGATAACTGGGTTGGGAAACATCGAACACAAATGGCGAGCATTGGAAAACGTTACCAATAGAAAATGCGTAGAAATGGACTGCATGCTTATTGTGTTCTCTTAACCACTGGAGCGACGGCGCGTTTTTTATTTTTTTCCTCGGATTGCTCGTGATATTTTAATGACCGTTTTGAATATTTTCCGCCAACCTCAAAAAAATCAAACCTCCGAATTTTAATATGGAGGCATAAAAACTGATCATAGTTCTATAATCCCACCATATAATTTTAACTTTTATTAGATATGTTTTTGACTGTTTGTTATTCCAAAGGTTTTATGTACATCCTATATATATATTTTGTTTAATTACCCTTATAATCTTTAAAAAATATGTTATTAAGTCTAAATCTATTCATAAGTTAAGTTCTTAAGTTTGTTATAAGGATTTGAAAAAAAAAAAAAAAAGTTATTATCAAGTTGTCCTCTCCTAAACACAAGCACTTGCTTTAGTAGGAGAGTATATGAAATATGTAATATTAGAATGAAATAAACTTATTGTAAAAAATTTACTCAATAAAAAAAAAAAAATAAAAATAAAAAAAAAATATAGTCAATCAATAACCACAAAACTTTGTTTTATCAATAATCACTGAAATTTTAAGTTTGAAACACGTTGATACAGTTAAATGCATTACTCATTCAATTATTATAACACTGGTACACAAATTTGTTATAAACATTCACTAAAATACGATAAAAACCCCGAATTTTAAACTGACAGCTTCAGACCAGAGACCAGCTTCAGAGAACTACAAAATACGAATTTTCGATGGAATATTAGCCAACATTACTAGAGTACACTGCCATCTGTTGAATTTTAATAGAATTAGTTTCTTTCAACCAACCCAATAACGTCAAAATGTAACCGCGGGCTTATTTGAAAATATTTCAAAAAAAAATTAATGTATCTAGGGAGAATTTTCTGTAAATCGGCAACTTAGCAAACTTAGGTTTTGTAAATGGTGCCGAAATTCGGCAAAAAGCGTTCCATTGGATAAACAGAGATCTCCGACACTTCGTGGAAGGAGAGGAAAGTGAGACGATCCACTAGTCCTGAAGAAAATTGAAAACGGAATCCACGCCTCTTTTTGGGAGCGATTTAAAAATACTTGAAAAAAGTTTTTGGAAAGGATGGAGAAGGCATTTGAGAGTTGTTTTTCATAGGTTGATTTCGTAAAGGCCTGTAAAAAACATCTAACCAGAGGATATAGTTTCATTTCCAATGACAATCCTAGTGAACTTTATAAAAGGGACTGGGTTACTGTCAAAGGAATGAGGTAAAATAGGAGATAGCACAATGGGCCTATGGCCTAAGTGCTCACGGGAACTATATGAAAATCGTCACCGCTAATGAAAAAAAAAACAAAATCAAAAAAAATAGTCGTGACGATAATTTTGAAAGTATGGAATATAGCTACTACAAGGGTAATATTGATGTGTGAGTGAATTCCAAAAATTCAAAAACCTCAAATACAATCTTATCATTCATCTCCCTAAAAAAATCTCGTCGCCGCCGTAGCTATTTCCTCCAAAGGAAAAAGTAGTACTTTGGAGGAAACAGTCACACGTATTTTGTATGTCTCATCTTTTGTCTCACCATTATTTAATGTGTAAGAAGGAGCTGCAGCACTATAACGATAATAAACGTATGTTTATTGCCTTTTTTACCGTAACCATGAATCGTCGCGGTAATTATAAAAGCGTCTGTAGGGTTTTATCGATCGACCGTTCCGGAC
Organism: Limnephilus lunatus; assembly: GCA_917563855.2. Lineage (NCBI taxonomy): Eukaryota > Metazoa > Arthropoda > Insecta > Trichoptera > Limnephilidae > Limnephilus > Limnephilus lunatus. The sequence goes on from OU830603.1 coordinate 47,183,997, forward strand.
TAGGCTTTTCTTAAGAGTACCAGCAATCTGCAGTCAAAAAAAAATATATTCCACAATATCCTCCGTTTATGCTGTTATTATATGCAGGTACTGACTTATAGCCCGGTAATTGATATGGGGACTTTAGAAATTTCTACACACCTGGCGATATGTTAAACATTATGGTTCTCGTAAGCATACAAAATGTATACATAAATATTAACAGGTGTTTGCATATTATTACTGAGTACACTCCGAGTCTTGTTAATGCTGATATTTGATATGTCGTATTTAAATTTTAATCGGCCGATCATTGTACGGTATTTTTTTTTGCGCTGATATACATGAATTTATAAATAATATATCACCGTGTAACGAGACGGGATATATTTTTAACGGAGATTGGCTAAATTTTTTTCTTTAGAACTATCTCTTAATTGTTTTAATTTCATCAAATATTTCAATCCATTTATGGTAAGGGAATTTATTAAAGAGACCGCTCGTTTCTGCACAAGGTCGAGGTTTTTTCAAGTACGAGTATTTTAGGGCTCCAGACCAGAAGTGGCTGCTAAATCCAACAGTGGGGCGCACTTGCAATTTGGGAGGCGGGTTTGGGTACCGCCGCCCCGGGAATTATTTAATGGATAACCAACACCTCTGCCATAAGTCACCCCAAGTGGTTCGCTACAGGGTCATGTTTGTCCGGATCTTGGTGGCGGATGCGTCCGCTCACCAATTGCATGGCAGGCCGGATCGGGAGAGACTGGTTGAGGGAGATCTTTTGACCTCTCCAGGAGGATTTGGACTGCAGTGGAAGAGATGAATTCATTCGTATGTCAACTCTGGACATACTGATCTTCAGATTCCTACTCACCCCCCATACCTTTTTACTTCCCAGAACTTCCTCTCCTTCCTTTCCCTAAAAATACCCTCCACACATCATCCCCAAAGATGACATAGGCTCTGAAGGGAATTATTTTAATCAGGGCCTGCTGTGTGAAGCTAATGTGAAAAAAAACTACCGATTTCTACAGTGAGGGTCAGCTGTTATTGTTGTAGTATGTTGTATCTGCAGTATTTGCGGGCTATGTACATGTACAATGTGCCCAGCTTCTGATATTCTTAATGACTCTGGCTTCGATGGAGCCCCCGTGCCTAAACTGGTCACAGAGTTCCACCAAGCATATTATCAATGGAAGGTTTTTGAGCAGAATTGTAATCATGTTCCCTTGTTCCAGGTATGAAAGGAAAGGACATGGGCGGCTTGGGCGGGGGCGGGTCCCCCTCTGATGTATTCTGCTCCGTCCCAGGGCGATTGAGCCTGCTCTCCAGTACCAGCAAGTATAAAGTCACGGTGGCAGAGGTGCAGAGACGACTATCGCCTCCTGAGTGCCTCAACGCATCCCTACTTGGAGGAGTATTAAGAAGGTAGGATACTTTAATCAAGTATTATTTATAAACACCCAGTTAGTCCACCTGCCCACGCCCTCACTGTGCCATCTCAATGCCCCCTAATTTTCTCTGGGTCTTCTACTACCCCCCTGAAAGTCTCAAACGCCCACAAGGGGGCGTTATCGCCCACGTTGAGAACCTATGAGTTAGATTATATACCGAATATTTACGTCGCAACAATAGAAAAAAACAAGTATTATTATATTTTAGTTAGTAGAATAGTAGAGCTAACCAAAGCGTTATGTTCCCAGTTCCCACACAGATATATCATATTTAAATCTCTTCTAACTAAGTCAACCACCGTTTCCCCAGAAACATTTTCTGTTTTGTAATTTTTATTTTATGGTAGGAAGAATTAAAATAGTGTCAGGTTATTCAAATGCTGTCAGTTTGTTCAAATATTGTCAGGTTATTAAAAATTTTGTGAGGTTATTCAATTATTGTCAGGTTATTCGAGTTTTGTCAGATTATTCAAATATTGTCACTTTATTCAAATATTGTCACTTTATTCAAATATTGTCACTTTATTCAAATATGTGAGGTTATTCGAATATTGTCACTGTATTCGAACATTGTCAGATTATTCAAATAATGTCACTTTATTCAAACATTGTCACGTTATTCGAATTTTTCAGATTATTCAAATATTGTCACTTTATTCATTATTTAGATTATTCGAATTTAGGTTATTTAGATTATTCGAATTATTATTTAGGTTATTCGAATTTAGGTTATTTAGATTTTTCCAATTATTATTTAGGTTATTATTATTGTCAGATTATTCAAATTTTGTCAAATTACTCAAATATTTCCAGATTATTCAAATACTGTCAGATTATTCAAATTATATTATCAGGTTATTACAATATTGTCAAATTATTCAAAAATTGATTTGTTTTTCAAATATTATAAGATTATTCTAATATTATCAGGTTATTCAAATATTATTAAATTATATAAATATTTTCAGGTTATTCAAATATTGTCAAATTATTCAAATATTGTCAAATTATTAATATATTTTCAGGTTATTCAAATATTGCCGTAGGCTGGGAATTTGTATTTATTTTTTAAAAGGTGGTGTTTTCTTCCTTCCGTAAACTAGGTCTCTTCATGACTCTTTCTCATACTAAAGTAATCCAGTTAATATATTTGACAGATTCACTTCCACTTCTTAAGATAAGATCGCAATCCAAATAAGATATCAACGGGATATTTGATAAACCTCCGCGGGGATAAAATAAATATTGGCAACGGTCTTAAAATGTACCTAATGGCGCATTCCCAAGAGGGGTCCGTTTCGCCTCTCCGCTTGAATCCCGATATAAAGAGTGCTGTCAACTCAATAAGAGGGCTGGCTGCTGGCCGGGCTGATGACGCGTCCCGTTACTTCACGGAACTATCGACAGATGGCGTTTTACGTTTAAAATGCAAATCATATTGGGTAGTTTGCATATTCGATGGCCATTCGAAAGGCTGAAAGAATTTTAATATGAGATCATTGAAAATATATTTATAATAAACAACAATCTACTATCAACGATCTTGAAGATGAGTTCTACAAACAAAGAGATGGGGAAATCAACAAATATGAAGATGAGATCTATAAACATGGAGATGAATGAAGATGAGAAACCAATAAATATGAAGATGAGGGAATCAACAAATATGTCAATGAATTCTAAAAATATGGAGATGAATGAAGATGGGAAATCAACAATCATGAGAACGAGGAAATAAACAAATATGAAGATGAGATCTACACACATGGAAATGCTGTCTATATTTTATGTACCTGCCTCAATTTAAAAAATAAATGTTTAAAGTACCCGTTGACAAACTGATATCGGTTTAACGGGACTTAATTTCAAAAACATTAAAAAAAATAATAATAATAATGGAATTTATCAATAAAAAAAAACAAAATACGAAGATGAGATCTACAAACATGGAGGTGAATGAAGATTTCCTATCTCGTCTTCATAATTATTGATTTCCAATCAAGACGAGAAAATAAAAATCTTAAGATGAAATCCACAAACATGGAATTAAATTAAATGATAATTCAACAAATATGAAGATGAGGAAATCAACATAAATAGATGAGGAAATCAACAGACATGAATTTGATGTCCAAAAACATGAAGATGGGGAAATCATAAAAATTGTGTTTTTAACGCCAAGTTAACTTAACCCACAGCCCGCCTCGGAAGAGGAATCCTTAATGAGGAGAACCTTTCTTTTCCTTATCTCCAAACCACTCATATCCTTTAGACTCACAACATACAACATATACATACAGTTGGAACTCTTGTGCGGTATTCACGTAAAAAAAAACGAGTGTGCTTTAGACCACACGACCGAAGTAAAACTTCACTAACTTATATCTCCCTCTCAACTTCCGTTCGCCTCGCCCGACCGTTCGCCTCGCCCGATCACACTTTTCATTACGCTCTCGTCACGCATTCATCAGCTTACTCCCCAAGTCAAGCGTGCGTAAAGGCCCGAACGATCACTGTTCGCCCGATCACCGTTCGCATCACACTTTTCGTAATGCATTCACCAGCTTACTCCCCAAGTCAAGCGTGCTTAAAGAAGTTTTACTTCAAAAAGAAGTAAATCTTTTTACTCCTCTTTTTGTCTATTTTTTTAAGATCTACGATCAACGATCTTCATCTTTGGTCTAAGTTGTATTGAATGCGTTTGAAGATAGATCACATCTCATAAATTTTTAAGAATAAATACCAATAATAATTACAAATTTTAAAAAAATACTTACGTATGAGATGAATGACGCTATATTGAAATTGTGACATTTATGGTAGGGTTGTTTCTCAGAAACTTGTATGTAACATTGTCATCAAATGTTTGGTTTTATCATATTTAAAAGGACCACTTTAAACGCCGGTTCTAGGTGCATTTCAGCGTAATATCAAATTGTAATAAATTGACAAGCTTAACAAAATGATGTTATTGTCATCTTCTTCTGATCATAATTTGTTCAAAAGCTGAAACGGGCGTAGAATCAGCATTTAACGAGGATCCTTCAACTCTAAAAAAAAAAAGAAGTTAAATGACCATCAATAACAATGTTACGTTTGCATTTCTGTGAAACAACCCACCACGGTTTCACGCATTCATCATAGGTATGCGTCCCTTGAAATTGTATAATCTTTTGGTCGATATTAATCGAGGTAAATCGAATTCAATATTTTAATTCTTACCGCATCTCTGTTGATGAATATTGTATTACAATCGTTATGTATAATCGAAAATCGATATTTAATTATTTATTGAGATAACTTCCTATTTACACCTCTGTTGTTGGTTACCTAAAGTGGTTCGCTACGTTTGGTGACTTAGCAGGGTGCCCGGGTTCATGGAGTGTGATTTGTCCGGGTGTTGGCGGCGGATGCGTCTGCCCACCAGCTGCATGGCAAGCCAGATTGGGAGAGAATGGTTGAGGGAGTCCCTTTGATTCCTCCAGCCGTACTCTCTCGGAACATCTCCTTGCACCGCATTCGAAGGGACGGATTCGTCCGTGACTCCTAAACACACTGCCCCAGATTCCTACCCACGCCCCATACCCTTTTCCTTTCCAGAACTTCCTATCCTTATTTTCGAGGGGAATTATTTGCTTCGGGCCTCCTGTGTTTAAAAAAAATATATAAATATATGTATGTAAAGGAATACCTACCTAGAAATGCCTAGGATTCCTTTGTGTTCGATTAATGAATTTCAAATGTCAAGCATTGATGTGTTGTCATGGTGACATAAAACAATGTGGGAGACATTAGAATAATCAAATTATAAAGGAAAATAATTTAACTTGTTTAAGATCGACAAATAAACTTCAAATGTAGTTTCTTTGTTTACAGAGAAACATGTGATTTGTTTTGTCATTACAAATAAAAAATACAACAAATGGACAAATTGTGTTATAAAACTATAGGGGAAGGTAGGGCAAGATGGAAGGCTTAACTTTAAGACGTAAAAAAATATATAACAACATAATATCAATCGTTTATTTTATGTAATCAGTCTTCAGAAAGATCTTACATGCTTATAAAATGGAGTTTTTAAAAATAATTAGAATTGAGTATTAAATCTGTTAGGGCTCATAAAAGAAAAAAAGGAAAAATTCCATCTTGCCCTAACCCTGAGGACAAAATGGAAAGCTTATAAGAGCAAGATGGAATGAATAGGATATCCTTACATTTTACGGTTGACACATAAAAGACAACCGTTTTCTATGTCTGAACATTGTTCATGTGTCCAACCACAACACTCTGGATACTGTACCCAGTCCTCTGTGGGTGTTTCCACATATGGTTCTCCACATAATACACACAACACATCGTCTTGTGTTGACTGCTCCTGATGATGTAGTATATTCTCATCTTTTTCTGTCCTTTTCCCTCTTCTTTTACCCTTTCCTTTGGCCTTTCATTCGTTTCCTTTGTTTACCTTGCCATTGATGACCAGATTAAGGATTAATTTTATCTTGTTAATTATTTCATACATTATAATATTTCCATCTTGCCCTAAAATGCAATTTTCCATCTTGCCCATATGCTCACTGCCAATAATAATATTAACGCTAAGAAAATCCTTTTATTTTTTTCCTCTTTAAATATCAATTCATACAATCTATCCCTAATAGTTAGTGTATATAAAAACAAAATGGTCGTATTACTTACTTTGTATGAGTAATCGCACTTAAAAAGTCCACTGATTTCGTAATAATTCGTCGCAAAAAATCGAAATACGTGCACAAGTCGCTAGGTGGCGCGAGCCGAATTGAGTTACCGGACATAAATACAACATGGCCGCTTATAGCTGTGTACGTAGAGACACGGGCACTTTGTCGCATGGTTTGCGATATTATGTTTGCGACAAGAATGTATTAATTTTAAATTAAAATTAAAAATTGAACCCATTACAATGTGAACGTCAAATAAACGACCGTCGCGTCGTCACGAACGAACTCGTCGAGCGTACGTCAAATAGACCGACCTTTCAACTGTCAAATAAACAAAATGGCGCTGAATGACAATTAGATGACAATGTTATATTTGAATATCTCTAAAACAACCCGTCCTGAGCAATACGCACCACACTTTAAAAAGCTCCAAATAGATCATCGACCACCTCGTATATAGTCAATCTGACCGTGCAATCTACGAACCCGTTCGCAAAATGGTCGCTGGTGCCATGGCTGACCTGAATGCAGATGGGCATTTAATTGACTAGCAGCCATCAGTCTCGCTCGACTTGGTCGTGTACCTCTGTGCGTAGCGCAGCATCCGTCAACGGCTCCAGTAATTGGAGGGTGAGGAAAGTGGCCTGGCCGAAACGCAACAGTGCCGCATTGAAGAAAACGGTTACATGAACAAAGAGATCAGTAACAAAACAAATGTTCATATTGCACAGCAAACGATATCAATTTTGTTTTGGGCCTACATACTTAAGGGAACCTAGCAGTCATTTATCCAAACTTTTATTATCGATTTGATTCTTATCACTCTCCACAAAATCCCCATTAATATCAATAGCGACGACGGGGCTAAGCGTAACAGTTTTGGCATCCGGTATTTAACGGTCGCGTCGTACCAAAACCTATGGCCGAAAATCGCATCAAGTTCACTAATTATTATTCCGAAATACCAACCATAAGAGGATTAATACTTGAAACAAGATATCACTTCTACATCGTGATACGAGAACCAAAGGGCAAAATTTCTTACTAATCCCTTTCGCCAAAACAACGTTTGGTCAAAGAAACTTCAGGTAGGTACTTTGCAACAAAACTTTATAGTATATTGTACTTCCATTGACCATTAGACAGCGCACTAATTACGTAAAATACAAATCAGACACCAATTCTTGGATCACTAGCAAAGACAGATCATATATTAATAATATTATTAGAACCTCCTAATAATGCATGCTTTCCTTTTGGTAAGATGCTGATTGTCCTTGTACTTTTACTTTAAATGTAAATAAAATTGTTGCTGTTATCCCTATTTTTGTGTTAAACTACTTATGCTAAAATGCGCCTCCTATCAACACAGGAATTCCTAGTGAGGTTGAAGAAGTTGGTATTCCTTTCATTGTAAATTCTATCAATTAAGATGTTGTGCAGTCAACAACCACCTACCCTGATGATGGACATTGTAATGCGTTGTATCAAAGCTGTCCCAAACGTCGACTAAAGGAGAAAGTAGCGCAATACGGCATAATCCAGGGAATTCACTGCGTACTCTGGAGTACCACAGGGATCAAAACTAAGACCTCTACTATTCTTTATTTTAAAAAATATTTATAAAATACTAGTTAAAACTGTAAAGAGTTGATGACCGCCATTTTCTACTTCATCCCTGGCAACGCAGCGTTTCTTATTTAAAGCAGAACGAAGGAAACAAGTTAATTGATTTTTGCTACCGCTAAAATAATACCCCAGATAATCAACGTAATCATCGTCGAAGCAGTTTAATACTGCAATTAATTTTCTCAATAATTAACAGTAGGCAGAGGTGTTCTTGCGTCAATTTTCTTTCATATCAAACTAATTTTACATAATTAAAAGAGCATAAGGTGGGTATTAAATGATAAAAATAGGGATAATATTGTCGCCACACAAATTAAATAAATTTTCTCTTTTTTTAAAAGAAAGACAACCATTCCCAGGTTATAGGGTATTATAGGATGTGGCAGGATCACTGTTAGAATACGATATTATAGGATGGGGCAGTGCAAATAAAAACATACTAAATCCACTAATTAAAACTCAAAAATCCACAATGAAAATTTTACTGAAAGTTCCTGTAAGAACTAGCATTGACGAAATCTTCAACAATCTTAACATCATGTCAATTAAATAACTATATTCTAAAACTAAACTAATTTACATTCATAAGTACAAAATCCAAGAAATAACAACTAACACGTACATTAGAAACACTAGATCTCATGGTCAAAAACATATCCAACAAGTAACTACTAACACAAAATTGGGGCAAAAAAGCTTCGTATATTATGGTATTAAATTCTACAGTAAAATACCCCTCTCACTCAAAAACCTCAACATTAAAACATTTAAATCTCAAATAAAAAGCTGGATACTAAATATAGGGAGATCAGAAATAGAAAATATACTGATATCAAATACAGACTAAAACCGATTCTACTGAACTGAATTCTATAAAAACATTACCTTATTTACTTTATAATTATTTAAAAAAAATGCTTCATGACATATGTTTACAACAAATTCATATTAATTTCTTATAATTAAATTATAATAAGTAAATGAAATCCTCAGCACGGGAGAATACCTGAAACACCAGTACCAATTTTAAAATGACAATTATATTAATTTTCTGGTAAAAAAATATGTCTTAGGTACTGTAGGTAGGTACTTTGTCGCTCGCGTCTGAATTCTTGACACAATTAGATAGTTCTAATTTTGAAAATCACACCTAAATTCAAAACAAATCCAAGTTCATTGAACCAGAGTTAAAATCACCTACCGACAGACATAACCGAAATTAGTATCTGTTTAATAATTATCCGGTAAAATGTATTGTCGGTAAGTAGGTACTTGATAGGTTTTCTAGATTTAAAAACATCTCTTTTTAAATTAACAATTTTCTTAACTGAGTCAATTTTGAAAATGTCACATGTCGTGAGGTGAAAAATAATCTGTATGAATAAATTGTTTTATAAGTCTTGCTTTGTACTTCTAATAATATCTATTGATAATTATTAACAATCAAATCGTTTTCTAGTCGTGAATATTTATTTTTATCCAAATCAAATATTTTGATGGACCTAAATCATGAAGAGTGCCTACCAACTTTCCGATCAAATCTACAACAGTGTGATTTATATTTACAATAAACAAAAATTTTAACAAAACAAAAAATGCACTAAAAAGTAAAAAAATAATTTCTTATTCTTCTACAACTTAATAATCAACTTACTTTTTCTACTCATCAATATGTAGGTACGATTGTTATTTTTGGAGTCGGTGTCAGCTAAGATAGGTTTGTCGCGCGTGCACACAAGCTCATCTCACCTATAACTATGTATGTAGTTACCTTTTAGAATCTGAAGTACACTAACTAGTTTGTCATACTTAAAAAAAAGAATCATCGAAATCGGTTGGCGTAATATTGAGTTATTCGTCCATTTGTCGCGCACATACTTATTGCAAATTTAAGACATATATGGTTTTCTCATGGATCCCATTGTCAGATCTGGACCAAATTAAAATGGTACCACACGAGAAACACGAGCTTTCGAATAAAAAAAGAATCATCAATATCGGTTCACCCAATCAAAAGTTCTGAGATTTAAAAAAACCGTCGAATTGAGAACCTCCTCCTTTTCGAAGTCGTTTAAAAAGACTACACGATACGATCATATATATTACTAGCGAGTACCCGGCATGCGTTGCAATGCCACTTAAAGAAATAAAATGTTTGTCTTTTAATTCTGTTTATCGAAGTGCATTTGGAAACCCAGTAATTTTTTTTGTTTTTCCTTCTGGTGCGTACATGAATAAATCAGAAGGATTTTTGACGGGTGAGGAGGTCACATACAGCTGTCCATATGAGAAGCATGAATTACAACTTAACCCCCCTGCTACCCCCTACCGCTATTATTTCTCCCTCTCCCCTCTCGCGTCCCCTCCAACAAAAATCGCCCAAATTTCATCGGAATCGGGTGAATATAGGAAATAATTTCATAACCGGCTAATCGGGAATCCTTCGCGGGCGTTCGCACAACAAATCACCAAAATTTCATGAATGAATAGTAGATACTTACAGGAACGCATATGGGACAAACAAAGAAGCATTCATTTTTATATACAAAGATTATGAAAAGTAGATACCTTCCTACAAAATAATCTCAACCACATTCTCCGGGCCTAAACAATGTTATGCAAATACTTGTCATGTAAATATGATCTGAGTAGGTACATAGATTACCTAGCTGCCTTTAATGTATTTTTTACAATAATGACGTGCGCTGAGAGTAGGTACTTTTTAATTACGGACGTGCCTTTAATAAGTTTAACTCGTATAATCACACGAAATCAAATTTGTCCCAGTTCACATATATATCGTTATATTATGGTGAGAAATATCATTTAACGGTGTTAGAAGGAGTAAACTCAATGCTTTATATTCAAATCAAGAATTAACTGTGAAATTAAAGTTTCCGATAGCAATTTGAGAAAAATGTATTAAATTTCAAGAATTTTTTATTATTCTTTTATGTAACGACAAAAACATTCACGGATTCTTACGTCCGTCACTCTTGGACACATTAACCCCTAGATTCCTACCCGTCATTCATATATTTCCTTCCCAGATCCTTAAAACCTCCACACAGCATCCCCAACGACAATAGGTCATTAGGGAAATTATTTTCTTCAAAGCCTTCTTTGTGCAACTAATTAAAAATAAAGTTTTAGACATCATTTTCCAATCCTTCCACGGATAATATCAGCCAAGAAAACCTTTTTTTGGACATACTATCTACATACCTAATATTTTAGAAGCTATATCAAAAAATCTTAAAATGGAGTGATTTTGAACTACAGTTGTGTGAAATTACAGTAGGTACTTGTATATTTTTAAACGACTTCGAAAAGGAGGAGGTTATCAATTCGATGGTTTTTTTTTATGTTTGTTACCTCAGAACTTTCGATTGGGTGAACCGATATTGATGATTCTTTTTTTATTAGAAAGCTGGTGCTTCCCGTGTGGTCCCATTTTAATTTAGTCCAGTTCTGACAATGGGATCCAAGAGAAAACCATATATGTCTTCAATTTGCAATAAGTATGTGCGCGACAAATGGACGAGTAACTCAATATTACGCCAACAGATTTCGATGATTAAAATGTCACTAAAAATAAAAAAATAAACAAAAACTTTAACAAAACAAAAAACGACTTCAAAAAATGCACTAAAAAGTAAAAAAATAAATACGTACGATTGTTATTTTTTGAGTCGGTGTCAGCCAAGATCTCCACATCTCACCTATAACTACCCATGTATGTAGTTACCTTGGCTGACACCGACTCCAAAAATAACAATCGTACGAAATTATTTTTTTACTTTTTAGTGCATTTTTTGAAGTCGTTTTTTGTTTTGTTAAAATTTTTGTTTATTTATACTCGTTATTCCTTGAGATATTCTGAAAAATATTCAAGCCCAATTAAAATGGACTCCAGATCATAAGTAGGTACCCAGGCACTAAAAGTGAACAACCCCGTAATGATTCATATTTAAATTTAGTCATCATTATACGGTCGACTTTCTAAAATGTATTTAATATATTCCGACATTAGAGATGGAAACGCAGCAATATATTTATTTTAAAATATTCGTCTCTGTAGGAGCAATATTCAATAATTACATCTAGATTAGGGCGTAACCCCGATAAATGCAGGCTGCCATCTTTGAAGTTGATTTTGACGCGAGTTCAAATATGGAACGGCGCTCTTAGATTAATGGAGTCTGGTGTTGCAAGTCGATTTTTGGCATAAGTGAGTAGGTACCTACTTTTTTTTAATTCTAAATCATCTTGAACATTTTTCGTTTCTTGTTCAATGTCCAGATAAATGGGATATTTAAAAATTTATAAACAAAAGTAATGATTTAGGTGCATTTACACCATTGAAGTCAGAAAAAATTTTGAAAAACAAAATTTCGATTTCACGATGTAACCAACATCTCTGCCCTAGGTCACCCCATTGGTTCGATATGCTTGATGACTTAGCAAGGGTACCCGGGTTCGTGGGGTGAGGCTTGCCTAGGTCTTGGCGACGAATGTTTTTGCTCACCTACAGCATTGCGGGCCGGATCTGGAGACACTGGTTGAGGGAGACTTTTTGGCCTTTCTAGCCGGGCTCTTTCGACTTTTATATCACAGTGGGAGGGATGTATTCATACGCTCGTCACTCCTGAACCTAGCCCCAGATTCCTACCCACCTCTCATACCTTTTTCCTTCCCAGAACTTCCTCTCCTTCCTTTCCTAGATAGACCTTCCGCATAGCATCTCCAAAAGTGAAATCATTTTCATAAATAAATATCTCTTGTCCAAATATGTAACTGTCGCCGAAATACAGCTGGTTTTTTTTCATAAGACATTACTTTTCACTACATAGGTACGTTAATTCAAGAAGGAAACATGTTATATATTCTCATCTTAGGTAAATGCAGATTTAACATTGGGTCATTTAAAAACAATTTTTGATTATTAATAATATTAAAATTCGCATTCACGATCTTTCTGATTTCCAAAATCTCTAACTGAATGCCATCAACATTACAATGTAATAATAATTATTGAAGTTAAAAGTGTAACTAGTTTCCACCAAATGATTTGCAAACTCCGAGAAACATTTCATATGTTCTTTAATCCTTATTTCGAAGTTTTTAAAAGTAAATAATATATGTTCTTTTGTAACTTTTGTAATGTTTTTTTTTTAATTATTTAATTATAAAGTTTAATTTTTTATTTTTATTTTTAACTTTATGAGTAAAAACTCAAATTATAATATTTAATTAAATGAAGACAATATTAGCGAAACTCAATCAAAATTTGAAGACAGAAAAATCAGAAAAGGATATTGGTACTACTGGGACTCGAACCCAGATACCTTAGCTTATAATTAAATAGCTTATAATTAAATAATTTAAAAAAAACATTGGGTTCGAGTCCCAGTGGAACCAATATCTTTTTCTGATCTTTCTGTCTTCGGATTTTGTTTGAGTTTCGCTAATATTGTCTTCATTTAATTAAATAAAAAGTTTAAATTTATCATATATATATTAATTTTATATTTTTTACCTAATTGTTCCTACCTACTTGTTGTTGATTATATGATAAAAATTCAGGCTTTTCAACTTTTCTAAAATCGACCTTTCTCCTCTGAATTTTAGACCACCTTAAAATGGCTATTTTTGCAAATCATTTAAATGATGCCATTATAGTATATAATAATGGAATAAAAATTTACAAAAATACGTAACTGGCTGTTGCAGCGTTCGCGATTTAGGTATGCGATAAATAGACGAATTAAAAGTATTTTAAAATATGTTAATAACTGCACAAAACTAATCAAATACTTTGTGATTGATTCTACAAATTAAAACAAATCGAAATGTTTCGATTCTATCAATGATTGATCACTCGAAATTACGGCTTCGATTATCACTGCTATAAAACTTTTAGGTATATGTATCACATCTTCGTTTGATAGATAGGTACCTACCACCGTTATACATATATCTGCAAAGATATGAAACCTCTCGATACACCTATCCAAGCTAATGGTATTTAGATTTATTAATCGGCAATGGACATTATATCAAACAGTGCAGCGGTAATAGCTTATTGATTGGCAGACTTCCATCATGTTTGCTCGTTGGAGATATCTACCTACAGCGCAGCTCACGGCAGCCATCTTTGATCATACGTCAAATTTCCCGCGCGGCATCGGCTACAGACAAAAAGATCCATATTAGAACTTAGAACACGGAATAAATAATGTGGCGTGTGGCAATAAACTTTGATTAGGTAGGTAGGTACTAGGTACCTGAATATCAGTGATGCATTATTATTTTGTTTTTACGTTGATACCGTCTCGTAAAATATTCAGGAAGAAATAATATTCTTATTATCAAGGTTCGTAGAAAATGCGTTCAACAACGTTACCTCATCGAGTGGGTAGAACTGTGGTTGGCTAAAAATTCGTGACGTAGCTTGAAGTCCATTTTCCACTGGGAAATTTGATTTAAGTGGCAGTGTCTTACTTCAAGCTATGTCACGCATTCGAAATTTCGAAAGCGGCCCAATGAGCTTTTTTCGAAAAAGGTCCGTATGAGCTACGCATTTTCTACGAACATTGACTTATTATGATTATTCAGAAATATGTAATAATTTCTTTTCTATCAATTCGCACATTTCAGATGAAAAAAAAAGCTGAAAGAGCGGAGTCATCCAACATTGTCGGTCTAGTAAATACCAATGTTCAGAAAAAATAAGTTGTTTTTTGTTTTTTTTTAGTAAATTCTTCAACCGTATGCAAGTAATGTTAGATACGCATTTGTCCGGTTTGTAGTGTCTCCTCCCTTTGCGTCTCCGGTGTCGATATAAGCTAGTTCGGAGTTCCTTCCATTGAAATACCGGAAGAACAAACTTAACGTTCCCACCTGACTTCATTGTTCTAAAGATTGCAACCCACAAAGAAGATTTCTTCCGAAAGTCTTCTATATATTATATTTTTGAACACAACAAAAAAGTTACAAAATAATTTCCCCTTTAGGTATTGACGCAGTATGATACATCTGGGGTTGAAGTGAATGCCTTTCTCTCTTCTGTAAAAGCTTGTTTACGAGATCGTATAAATAATAACATCATATTATTATGAGCGTTAATTTTCCTGTGTCCACTTGTAATAAATTATGTGTAGGTACACCCATGGGGAAAAGGGTACTAAGTACCTGCTTAACTGGATTGGTCATAGAGAAATCGTAGCGGTCGCTAAACGGGTTATGAAATAAATAAATAAAAACTTCCTTCGCAGCTTTTGTACATTTGTCTATGCCCTTTACCTACTTCGTGAACTAATTCATAGATAATGTTTTAATTGAGGCCCTAAATCAGAAAATAAACTTTCGTCAAATATTGACAATGAATAAATATTCTAGGATCCCCAATTCGTTCAATATATAATATTGTATGTATTTGCTGAGATCACTGATGGCAAAAGGGTGGTTGGGAATTACCTATCTGGCTAAAAGGCTTGGTCGCTAAACAAGGCTAAAGCAAATTCAAGCAATGTTTTGATTCTAATTTTAAATTACCGTCTTTCACAAGGACTATACTGAGTTTATTAACTACTTTTTAATGTGATGCGTATTATTTTTCTGTTACAGGTAAGTATATTATTTCATTCAAATTACTTGGTAATTAGTAAAATATCATCGTTTTGCACCGCAGTGGGGGGATGGATTCATACGTCCATCACTCCTGGACACATTGACCCCTAGATTTCTACCCACCCCTCATGCCTTTTTCCTTTCCAGAAATTCCTCTCCTTCCTTTCCTTAAAAAGGGTCTCCACACATCATCTCTAAATATGACATAGGCCCTGAGGGAAATTATTTTCCTCAGGGCTTCTTGCGTGGTGTTAATGGAATAAAATGAAAATTATGAACTGAACGCATTGAAAAAACAATATTATTTATAAGATACTATTTTATAGCATAGATTATTTTTCTTGAAAGTTTCCCTTTTATGTCTTTTTACTTTTTTACATTAACTCCACACAGGAGGCCCTAAGGAAAATTGTTTTCGTCAGAGCCTATGTCATCTTTGGAGATGTGTGGAGAACCTTATTGAGAAGAGGAAGGTAGTGAGGAAACACAGAGGCTGGCAAATCATTCCATAGCCGAGCTGTTGAACTTAAAAACGAGTCAACCGTATAGATACATATGTTGAGGGCGCTATTGTTGTGTTACCCGACTAAGCACCGGTGCCGAAGGGATCAATAACGCTAGTTTTTCGGACCATCTTCCATTGTAATACCAGTAGAACCAGGACAGCATACCTATCTGACACATGTGCTCTAAAGATTGCAATCCGCATATTTATTTATTTTTATTTAAGTACATAAAACAGGAATGTTGTCGAAAAATTTATATACATGGATGATTTAAATACAGTGTATAACGGAAATTATAACAAAAATACTAAAAAAATAATTAGCTAAATATGCAAAAGTGAATGAGAAACAAGAATGAGTAAAGGGTAGAATACAAAAATATCACCAACAATGTTTGCATCACCAACAACGCTTGCCAAAATAGGTGAATCTAGCGAATGGACCGCTCGATTCTAGACAGAATCTAGGGTTTTTTACAGGAATATTGGGGCTCCAGACCAGAAGTGGCTGCCAAATTCAACAGTTGTGTGTACTTGCGATTTATACAAGAAAGCAGTTGCGTAGGTACTATCTGCAGTATCTGCGGGTCCTGGTCAGTACGCCCAGCTTCCGAGAGGCTCTCTTTCTTGACTCTGACTTTGATGGAGCATATATATACAACTTTACGATAGTTTACCATTTGTAGACTCCGTTTTCCAAGCGATTTTTATTCCTATTGCCTACATTCATGTATGGTGATATAGAACACACTAAAAATAGACTTCATTTTAGCTTGTGTAATCTTCCTAATTAAAATTAATTTTCTACTATTATATTATAGTGCCACGCATTAGTCAGAGTTTTCAATCTACACATACATAACCATAAAACTTTTGTTAATCTTCATTATAGAAAATAATTATATCTGATATCTAGAACGGATATCATAATAATCACATTCAAATCCAATGGGCCAGCCAGTCTGGTACCAATCCATTTTATAGTGACAGTAAAATTAAGCCATAAAACGATTAAGTATAAAATTGTTTTAAATCAAACAACATCTTGCCCCGTATTCGGATTTGAGTTTTATGGCAAGTGGTCCACACAACAGACCCCGGTTTTACCGTTATATAATTCAGTCATTATTTATTTGTTACCAATTTTGTACCATACGATCAATAAATCTTTTTAAAGTGTTCAAAACACAATAAAGCGTTTTTTTAATAATTAAGCGGTCTTATTCTGGTTGCCAATCTTGATTTTTTAAATATTTTAAATACACAATGTGGGTAGGTACCTAACTACGTCAAAATGGCGCTGATCGACGATTTTGTGGTTAAAACGTGACGATAATTTGTAACAACCCAACCCAATTTAGCAAATAAATTTCAAATAATTTACAAGGTTTCCGGGGGTAAAGTGACTATCTTAGGGAGGTGACTTTTTTACATTAGCTCCATACAAGAAGCTCTGAGGAAAACAATTTAAGATGCTGTGTGAAGGGTTTTTTTAGTCTAAGTCACCAAATGTAGCGATTGTAGATATTGGCACCTCTGGTACCAGAGTTCGCACGATTATGGTAACTGGTATGAGCTTTTAAATCTGAAAAAACAATATTATGGTGCCTACAGGCCGCAACCGGGCCGACAGAAATTTTAAAAAAAGAGTTCTAGTGAGATGGTTACATTTCTTTTGAAAAGTTGTATAATTCTTTATTGGAAATTTTTAAAATGTTATGTGTAATATTTGTCTATAATATGGGAGTATTTGTGTAGGTAGATATACTTACAGGTCGTATGATTTCAGAAGAAATTTTTGTTTTGATTTATTTAATTAAATAAAAATAGAAACATACTTTTTTGCACACCAAATATAATGTTAAACTAAACTTACACTTGAAAATATGTATTTTATAATGTCTCTTTACCTTTATTGTGAATGCTTAATCTTCTTTAGATCGTAAAAAAGTACCAATGTAAATTGAAATAATATACCTATACCTAAAACATTCGTACGTTTTATTACACAACGTGTATTCAAATTCATTGATAGCTTCAAACTTGTTTCCGCTGCAAATCAAGTCAGGTTTTATTAATTGTTTGTTTTATTAGTGCATTTTTGTTATGGGTTGGAAAGATGTTCAATTAAACGCTGGAATCGTAAATTTCATTAAAGTCTTTACCAATTTATAAATTGTTTTCGTATATATTTTTTTAATCGGCCCACCTTTCAGAACTCGAAAACTTTTATCAGGTTACCTAAATGCCATGTTCCTGTATGCGTCAATACCTACATCCCTTTATTTTTTTATTCTTGAATATTCATAGTTTTCTTAGTTTACTGCCCTCTCCTATCTTAAATTTGTTTTATCTTGTTTGACCATTCAAACATCTAATTTTGTATTTTTCTATGCTTTTCAGAGCGAAGAGTAAAAACGGCGGCAGATTACTTAGAGAAAAGCTGGAAAAGATCGGCCTGAACCTGCCCGCAGGAAGAAGGAAAGCTGCCAACGTTACACTTCTAACTTCATTAGTTGAAGGTTAATAATATTATACTTTTTAAACATTTATTTTAAAAGTAGATTCGCACTCATAACCATAATAAAAATTCTCTTCTTTTCGAAAATTTCTTCTTCATATTTGACGCGAGTAATTTTAAAAAAAGAATTCGTATTTTTGTCGTTTTGTAGTTTTCTATACTTTGATTGTTCTACACATAAAGCTACGGACACACACATGGTCGTTACTCGCATGCTCTTTTGCTACTAATGAGCAAATGATACCTAATAGCATGTGTGTCACGCCCAAATGAGCATGCTCATTGATTTGCAAGTCGGAGGGGTAATGAGCAAGCTCATTTATGAGCATGTGTGTCAGTAGGTACCTACCATAAGACATAATTGACATAGTCGCACTCGATAGGTTTCTGAAAAAAAATGTCATGAAAATATAAAAACACTAGTTGATCTAGCCAAGTCATCTACTGAAGCCAATCTGCTGTGGCTAACGAAATACAACGCCGTCTACTGGATGGTTACCCAACCTAGATAACTATGTGTTGTGTCGATAAATTAACTCACACCGCCATCTGTTAAAACTTATTTTGTGAAACTTATGGAACTCGCAAATAGTTACAAAGGATTTTCCTATGACAAATATTTAATTCGCAATAATAAATATTGAGGTCAATAATGGAGATAAAATTTATCTTATCAAAATTTATGCTAATACATTTCCTGTTCAAATACAAAAACAAAACTCTCTTACAACACAACTACACCACCAGAACAATAACCAGCGGACACTACAATGTACCTAAACTACACACCACGACAGCTCAAAGACAATTTTTCTTCCTAGCTCCTAAAACCTTTAACCTTATCCCTGAAAACTTAAAAACGTTGAGCCAACCCCATTCCTTTAAAAAACAAATAACGAAATGGATCCTTACACATGGAATACATTACAATTTTAATACCCATTCACTTTACACTCTATCAATTTAATCACCTTTCAGACAAAACATAATATATCTCCATTTTCTAAATTAGCGGCATTGTATGTACAAGATTATTTAATAACTTAACTTAATTAATAAATAAATTAGTGTGATATATATCTAACAACTCCTCAAATTTTTCATTTTCTAAGAATTCTTTAACTTCCTCATCTTCTTGTAACTGTAAACTTCACCCGCCATAACACAGGGTCTTCCCTAGCATGGAGGGTGAAATATCATAAAAAAACTATTTGTACTTTCGATTTTTCATGTATTAAATAAATAAATAAATAAATTTAAGTTGGACCACACAGTAAGCCAAATTTCATTAAAATTGGTTAATTGGTTTCTGAGTTCATCTCGAACAAACATTGTGACGCGAGATTTTTATATAAAAGGATTATTTTTTTTTAAATTAAATTGAAATAAATTCTGTTTCATTCCAGCTGAAGCAGTCCACCTAGCCCGCGATTTCGGCTACGTGTGCGAGACTGAGTTTCCCGCGCGTCAGGTGGCGGAGCACCTCTGTCGCCAGCACGCCACCACGGAGCCCCACGGAGCCCCCCGCCGCCGCGAGCTGCTGCTAGCGGCCCGCATGGTCACCAAGGAGCTGATGGACCTCCTCAACCAGGACCGCAGCCCGCTATGCAACACGCGGCCCCCGCACTTGCTGGATCCCGCTGTACAGAGGCACCTCACGCACTTTAGTCTCATCTCGCACGGATTCGGGGGGCCGGCGATTGTGGCTGCTCTGACGGCGATACAGGTAACTAATTGTACCTACTACCAAATATCATCACACTGCTGAAAATACCTTAGCATTTAATACCTACCGACTGCAATTTGGAAAGCGTATATGAGTACCTACTGCCCTCTGTTCAGGAGGCGCAATGGGTAACACCCCTGTCATAGGTCGCCCCAAGTGGTTCGCTTCGTTTGGTGACTTGGCAGGGGTTTCCGGGTACATGGGGCGAAGTTTGTCTAGGTCTTGGCGGCGGATGCGTTTGCCCACCTACTGTGAAGCGGGCCGAATCGGGAGAAGCTGATTTCGGGAGACCTTTTAAACTCTCCGGCCGGACTCTCTTGACCCATCGCCTTTCACTGTGGTGGGAGGAATGGATTCATACGTCCGCCATTCCTGGATACGCTGACCCCTAGATTCATACCCATTCCTCATTTTTTTTTTCTTTCTCAGAACTTCCTCTCCTTCCTTTCCTTAAAAAGGCCTTCACACAGGATCATCAAAGATGACTGATGGCAAAGGCACTGAGGAAAATTATTTTGCTCAGGTCTCCCATGTGGGGTTAATGTAAAAAAAAAATTGTTTTGATGATTATGCCGACATAATAATATTATGTAGTATCGTATAATAATAATATTAGCAAAGTAACGTACTTTGATGCAAGCGGATACCTCCACCATGAATACATAATTAAGTTGTAAAAAAGCATAATATAATTAATGAACTTTGTGTTCTTTTTTTCAGAACTTCCTGAACGAATCCCTGAAACACATGGACAAGCTGTATCCAGGCAGCGGGATGGTGTCGTCTTCCTTAGATAAAGGCAAGATGGATCAGGACATCAAGAAGTAACGGAAGGCTGGGGGACCTAGCCTCAGGGATGGCGGCAGAACTTCCGCGAGTTGGCAGCACCTGCACCGCCGCTGGTGCCAACTGACATAATAGTCGTGCAAGTGGCGCCATCTGATGTGCCGTTTCCACGCTTGCCAAGCCTACGCAAACCTCCACAAACGCCAGCGTGGAAACAGGTCGTTTGCCTTGGCTTGCGTAGGGTTGCGTAGGGTTTGCGTAAGCTTGCAAGAGCTTGCCGCCGATCCAGTCGGGGTCGGATCCAGCGGCAAGCTTCGGCAAACGCTCAGTGTAATTTCAGAACTGACGGCGAATGCACGCCGTTTTTGCTCCATGCGGTATATCGATAATTAACATTACGAGACATATGTATGACGAAAGAGGCATGCCTGACTTATTAAAATGTATAAGAACATAATTTGAATGCACTAATTTAATTTATTGGATTTACCTAAAAAGTCAATATAAATAAATAATCTTTTATTGATGATTTATTATTTATTACAATAAAAAAACATATGATTTTTGTTGGAATAACTTTTTTTTATAATACAAGACAATATTATATTGTTTTTTTATACTTTGCTTGTATTTCAAATAAAAGTATGTTAAACCAAACGCAATAGCCTACACAAATTCGGCGTCCGCCATGCTCGGGTGTTGGTAGCTCACTGACGCAGTCACAAGCGTGTAAACGGCTTCCAAATGCCAGGCGAGATTTGCGTACGCTTGGAGCGTGTGGAGGTTTGCGTAGGCTTGGCAAGCATGTAAATGTACCATGACATAAATCTAATGAAAGTGGCGCCACCTGGCATAAAACTAAAGCAAGGGGCGCCATGTGACATAAAACTAATGCAAGCGGTGGCATCTGACATAAACCCAATAAAGCGGCGCTATCTGACATAAAACTTATGCGAATGATGTCATTTAACATAAAACTAATGCAATTGACAACACTTGATATAAAACTAATGCAAATGACATCATTTGACATAAAGCTAATGCAAATGACATCATTTGACATAAAACTAATGCAAATGATATCATTTGACATAAATGACATCATTTGACATAAAACTAATGCTCGTGGCGTCACCTGATATAAAACATATCTCTTGGTGTCAAATAATTCAGTTCTTGCCTGTGCAAAGGAGTGCGAATTGTCGTAAACCAAACGTGCTTCAACTTTCACTAAAATAGATATATTTGTAAGCAAGCATAAGAAAGGTGGTGCCATCTTTAAAAAAGCAGAAGAAGAGTAGTGCCAACTGACAAAAAAAATGTGAAAACTGGTGCCATAAAACATATCATTATAATGAAAAAACGCCAAAACCGTGTTAAAAAAGGACATAATTAAATAATGTTGATTTGCGAGCTCTCGGCTGTGGAGGTCAGACAGAATTGGGATACTGTAAAATTAATGTTCTGTTGTTGACTTAGGATCGGTATATCAGTATTTTTTAGTAATGGTATCACTAGGATTATCTTGTCAGGGTTTCTAGCATAGAGCAACTTAACGGACGTAAATATCTCTCAAGAACAACTACTGATATACCGGCTCATAAAGAGAAAATCTTACGCAAAGTGCAATTACAATACTCATATTTTAAACGTATTTATAATAATTAAGATAAGTTTGTTTTGTGTATATTAGCCAAATAATGAAGTTACTATCTTTGAAACACATAATATTAAAAAAATAAAATATAATTCATTTCATATTTCAAGAACGCCAAACTTTGTAACCCTGAGACCGTGTTGAACATATAAGTATGGCATACATTAATTACGTGAGCAGTTTTTCTTCCAATCTAGACCCCCCCCCCCCCTTGGTGAGATAAATTTGGGCCACTTCGTATATTTTTTTCAAGTAACTTGAGATTTTGTTGGACCCCCCCCCCCCCCCTTTTTTAAACTCACGTAATTAATGTATGCCCCCTAATTAGTATGTACTAAACTGGTAATAAATAATCGTTGTCTCAAGGGGTAAAAAAATAACATGTAATAAACAAAAATATATTTTTAAACAATTATTTTGTCAATCCAACAATTAAAAAATAATATTATATATTTCACGTGTTATTTTAGGCCATGTGGTTCGCCAAATCACAGAGTAAGAAAAAAACTTCACTTGTACAAAGTTTGTGTAAACGGATATTTTTAATACATTCATAATTTTCTGATTTTATTTAGGTTTATTTAGAGAGACGCCTAAATCTTGTACAATTAATAGTCAAAAAATTGTACATATATAATATTATTACTTTGCAAATCTTCAAGTACCTATGTGCCAAGTTTTTTGTACGTTTATTAAGATTGTATGTATATTATTTCCGTGTAATTTATTTGTATAAATTCAAAACAAATACCTACGCTTATACATATTTTGAACACGAATTTATTTTTATGGTGGAAATTTTTTTAACAATAAAAACACGTATAATTTGATGTTATTACATTATACAACTAAACAAAAATGGAAGTAGGTACATCTTGTAAATATTTCACTATAAAGTAGAGATTTTATTGACTCATTTATTTGGAGTACCTACCTATGAACATGAAAATCCTATTATCTGTTTAGTTATATTTTTTTGTAATAAAATCGCTAAGATAATGTTCGACTTTTTAATACGCAAGGGAAAAAATGTTTCTAAAAATACTTTTTTCAAAAAAATATCATTAAAATTTCCTGGTTATTCAACATTTTAAAATACGAATGGAATACGTTTGAAAATTTTTATGATATGTCTAGAAGGGTCGTTTCGCAGAATTTGAAAAATCGTTAAATTTCAAAGTCAATATTCAAGTTCTGTTATTTATAAAGTAATGTGAAACAACCGGCCCGGGATGAAATAATAACAGAACTTGAATAGAACTTTCACAAAACTCGAATTTTTACATTGAAATTTGATGAATTGTTCAAATGGATAAAACCCTTTGTGATTCATTAATATTCTTTTTCTACTCAACAAAACACAGGGAAACCGATTATTTAAATTTATTCTGAGTCCCAACGTGCCCAACCAGCGGGTTTATATCTACGGTATTCCAATATTGGAGTCTTGTGAGGCTAAAGGAACGAAATATCTTTGATTGTGGTTTTTAAAATAATTTTCCAAAAAGCTGCTTATACTATTTAGTCCCAGCGAGAGATCATACGTAACGTCATCAGTATCTTCTATCTTTTTCATTTTCAAACAAGACACGTGACAGCGAAGAGGAAGAACGTCGATGACATCTGTACGAGCTCTCGCTGGGACTACTTTATGTGATCTCTTGCCATTACCATATGCTATATTAAAAAAATAAATTAAAAAGGACATTATGATATTTGAGATAATTTTAAATTTTGATTTATTTTTCAATAATAATACCAACGTATATTACCTATGTACCTACATTTTTATCAGAAGCCAGAATGTTGCCATATTTTATTAACATTTTGAGGAACTTTGGTGAAGTTTTTTTACAATATCACAGTATATAAATGAAATGGTAGAAACTCTTTTTAATAATCTTTTCATAAAATAATACATTTTTAAACAGTGTTTTTTTTACGTCGTGAAAGCAATTCCGACTTGAAAGCTACGTGTGATTTTGAAACAGAAGGATGATTCTGTATATATTCTGTTATCTTTTGCGTTAAGACAGCGTTACGAGACAATTAAGGCAAAAGGTCAAAATCTGACAGATATCGGAAGGTTTCCGTCGTGGGTTATCAGCTGTCAAATCTCTGTGTTTTTCTATGGCTGTCAGTGGCTTGTCTATGCGTTTCGCGTGTTAAGTGGATTAATTACCTACTGAAAAACATGAATTACTATTTATTAGTGATTAAAACTACTTGCATATAAGTCTAATAGGCGTTCATAAATGACTATCCGTTTGTCGTATTATTTTGATGTTGGTACGCGATGACATCTCTTAACGAGGATTTCGCGGCAAAACGCGCCGTGTTCTATGGTGTTAGGGTAACTACTTCTTAAGAGTTGATGTCTTAACACAAGTACAGTCTTAGGCTCGTTAAGGCGATACGGAATACAGCATTTAAGAAAACTGTCAAAATGTGTCTAGTACGGCCGTTTTAACACGCGTTACGCTTTCTCAAGAGATTAACAACGTCATCTGAAGAGTGATTCTGTATCACTCTTCAGATGACGTTGTCAATCTCTCCCACTGTTAAATATATTTTGAAATGGAGCCATTTTTTTTTATGTAGGTACCTACCTATCTTGGTTTATACTCAATGTTATTGAATGATACAATGATTTTAAAAAGTGTTTATAAACTTAGTTTTATAAAATTACAATTCGAGCTCAATTAGAAATGCGTCAAATGTAGGTTGTTTGTCATATTATAAGTGTGATGGTATTCTGTATTTTACAATAATTAATTGTGATAATTTTATATTTACGTTTATAATACTGTACATCTTTAGATTTCTCCAAATCTTTGTTTTTGGTTATCCTGCCTAAAATTTCTATTATATTTCTATAGGTATCTTTTTCAAATTTTTGAAAACAAACAATTTGTGCCAAATAAACTCATTTTTTATATAAATATTTAACAAACAATGAGGCGTCTAAGGATTGTTTCGCGAAAATGAGGGTTGTTTCACAGAAATTCAAATGTAACATTGTCATCAAATGCCATACGGCACCATTTTGTTTCTTTGACGGTTCAAATGGCCCAGCATATTTCCCTTAAATACTGCAAGTTTTTCTTTAAAAAATATATGTTATTCTTGAAGATAATATCTAAAAATTTCGCATGCCGAAAGGGTAATTACATGAAATTCCCTCGACACCTAGAAAAAAATCGCAAAGTATGCTCCGAAAATCAATAATAGAAACATGTTTTTTTCCAGTTAGTTTACAAGTTACACCTACGTACGAAAAAATTCACGGTGTTTCTTTATATGCTATTTTAGACAATCTCCACGAGATTATTTTTGCTCTATTTTAGACGAGTCGTGTTTTATTAAACATTTTCACAATTTTCTCTTAAATATTGTCATTTTTAATATAAGCTCGCTCTCTCTAATATTCGTATTTACACATCTCTCCATCTTCTTCTTTTTGAGCGGGTGCACCGCGTCTTCTTCTGCTTCTAAATCCGTTTCAGCTTTTGAACAAATTATAATCGGCAGAAGAGAACAACTATGGTGTTGTTAATTGCAATTTGATTGAAAGCAGACATCTATAAAATCGGCGTTTAACATGGACCTTTCAACAAATGTCAAAAAACTAAATGGCGCTGAATTTGATGACAATGTTAGATACATTTGAATTTCTGTGAAACAACTGGCACTTAATTTTCTCACTTGAATGAAAAGACGTAGCGACCCAAATAACGTTCATTGATTTAAAAATTCCAGACAGATAAGGCTGTGCAAAATTCATGACGCCAGAGCTCACAGATCAAGAATATTTACAACTTGAGAAAATAAATTTCTACTTCATAAAATGGATGAATATTATCTGATAATTATAATTTATTAATGATTTAATGTGTTCCGTAATATTTTATATTGAATGAAGAAGTGTGATTTGCAAATCAATCAATTCATATTTTTACAAATAGACTCGAATTTACTGTAAATAAAACAAAAACACGTGGTGTTAAGGATAAACTTAAAATAATTCATAATCTTCTATTTCATAGATGGCGCTAACACTTTTTGCAAGTTGTGCTTTAAAATGTTAAAGATTTGTTCGCGCCCTTATACGCGCAGTATGAATATGAATAAATAGTTTTGTCCATAGAAAATTCAAATCTTTCAAAAAAGGCATTCGAATACAATATTGGATTAAATCAACGATACGATATTTTATTTTTTATTCCTTTATTGAAAGAATTGATTTTTTTATGCACGAAACTATTTATTTATATTTATATTGCGTGTGTGAGAGCGCAAACAAATAATTCATCTTAATATTTTAATCCCTCAGGACTCAGCCATATTTTTTCAGGGGATCAAAATATTTCCGCTTTATAATAAAATCCAAATAAATAGAATATTTCTGGACGTATCCGAAAACTAAAAACTGTTTTTGAAAGGGGATAAAACACGCTTTCAGATTGTATAAATCGAAACAAACATAATTTGTTAAATACCAAAAACTTTGCACGCAATAAATTTTAATACATTTTTTCTAACTAAAATTACTGAATAACAAAAACCTTTTCATGTTTTATTAGACAAATATATTATAAACGTAATTATCACTTCACTTGTTTGTCGTTCCATGTAAAAATAATTAATAAAAAAATCTCAAAGTTTCATTTTTTTTTTTTCAAATAGCGATCCGAAATTTTGATTTCAAAAAGGTGTGCATTTTACTTGTTTTGTGGTTAACTTTTATATTTCAACATAAAGCGTGGTGTTTTCTCTTTCTAACAAAGTTTATATCATATTTCTTACTATGATAGTAAGGGAGAGACAACGATTTCTATGAGACTTATAATATGGGTTGTTCTGTTAAATACAGAACAACTTGCAAAAAGTATTTTTACATAAAATAATTTGATTAACGTCATCTATGAAAGAGCAGATTATAAATTATTTTAAGTTTATTCTTAAATTCGTATTTAACAACACGCCTGCCAAATTGTGGCTGTCAATACTGTAACACTTCAACTAGCTTGTAATGTTCCTTCACAATGAGATTTTGCTCACAAAAGTATTATTTTACTGTCTAATTTATAATAATGTATTATAATTGTATAATCTTATGAAAATTCTCTTCCATTCAATAAATACTCTATAAATATTATATTATATATTATAAAAGTATTCTTTTTGACTTAGTAGGTATACCAATTAATTTAGATATTTAGTGGGTAAGCGTATTTTACATTATAAGGATTATATAGTTTTTATTCAATGATTATTATTATTATTATTACTGGGGTATTTTTAAATGTATGTATAAAAGATAATTGCCATTGTATTGCCATATTTTTTTTTATAAAATGTTATTTTCGAAACATATCCATTATTGTGAATCTTTCTTTGAATGTGCGGCAGACTGTTGATGTCTGTCCGCCGAGTGGTCTGTACTTGTTTCACATTACATTAAATAAAAAAAAGTTACTTATAAAAAAATAATTGATTTCTTATTTACCTATCACTCCGATACAAAAACAATAAAAAAATCACATGTCGCACGAAAAATGAAAGAACTATGGAAATATATAATACGTAGTAGATATCTTTAAGATGAAGCCATGCGAAATAATGAAAAATCATAAATTTTATCACTAATTTTATCATTATAGATGCTTCAAATAAATACTGCGTGTAGAACACACCTTGGCCCTTAAAAATATCGGTCATTTTTTTAAAGTCTCTTAATAAGCCTATAAAAAAATAAAGTATTAGGTCTTTAAAAAATCACTTTCAAGTGCAAACTTCATACTTACAAACCCCTTTTCGTATATGGTTTTATTTTTCAATGTGGCAAATTCAGTTTATTTTAAAATAATTGAAAAAAAAATATATATTTACACCTGAATACTTTCACCTACGAATTTGGATTTTTAAAGTTAACCTTATGCCATCGGCAAAAGAACCATGCACTTGGCACACCCATTTAGTATTAGTTAAGCTCCGCCTGCGAAGGGTAATAGACGTCCTAGACTCCGCGGTGCTTGGTTCCGTGAAATCACTTTTAAATTTCCTTGTTATTACAATAAACAATGCGTAAAAAAAGGAGTTAATGTTTTTCACAGACCTTTACGAAATCAAGCTGCAAAAAATATTTCTCAAATACCTTTTCCAACCTTTCCAAAAGCTTTTTCTCAAGTATTTTTAAACTCCTCCCATAAAGAAGCGTGGATTCCCATATCGATTTTTTCCTGGACTATTGGATTACCTTAAGGTTGCGGACACACACGCGAGTGGATAAAAATCTAGAATATCGTGTTGGACTTATAAACATATGTTCTGGTAAGTGGAAGATCTTCCCACAACATCCCCTAAGATGACATAGGCCCTCGGGTTAATTATTTTCTTCAGGGTGGGGGAGCTCATTAATGTAAAAAAAACTGAGGTTCATGGTGCAATAGGTATATACATTGTCGACTGGTTCCGAGATCCGTGACGTCAGAATCAGCAGCAGTGTCCATTGCGCGGGCAAACGCCAGACTTTTGACAGTCCCACACAACAATCAAGGTCATACTTAAACTCCACACTGCTAGCGAAGTTCCTCGACGAAGTACTCGGGAAAGTTGACCGAAATGTTTGACAATTTTTGCCAACACTCAAGGTACACCAACATCGTTTGGGGTGAAGTTCGCGCGGTCCAGTCCGGTCCACACAATTTGACAAGTGGTCTGAGGTACGGACGTGTCCACGGCACGCTTACACTTGGCGTTTGAATATTAAAATGCGTTCTGATGACAAAAGAGATGCATCAGGGAGAAAACACAGATATTTTAATAGATATTTATTTATCAGGAAAGATTTCCGACAAATACGCACGACCTAAAGTTACTATTTATTAAGAATTTAGAGTGAATACGTTTTGATGCTACGTAAATAATTACGTAGCCTCAAAAATTGAATATCGATTTAAAGTGGTCAATTTCTTCCGTGTCTCTGAAACCGATTAATAAATGAATAGACTTTATTTACAAGTGAGTTCACGAAAGAAATAATCATCCATTACGACAGTGTGTTTATTTACAACTTAAAATCATAATTATTAGGTCCATGTATACCAAAAAAATTGACGTTTGACGTTTATCGTTTACATAAATGTTAAAATGCGTTCGATGTAGAAAAGATGCTACCTGCATCAGGAAGAAAGCACAGATCAGGGTTTATCAGGAAAGATTTCCGACTAATATCGATTATCGCACCAATGACATTAAATAATAACCTCATTTTATTGCACGACCTAAAGTCACTATAGATTTTAGAGTACGTAAATATTTACGTCAAAAACAGAATAATTATAAATATTTGATGTTATATTATAATTCTATTATCAAATATTTCTATTATTACATTATATTTAGGTATAATAATATTTTAAACTCTTGATTTTGTTCGCTCATACATAGCACATAACCACAAAAATCCGTTCCGATTATTCTACATACACGACCGCACCGCGTGACTTCTGTCAAAAAATGAATTCTCCCGCCCCCCGCTGGCCCCCGCCTGCCTTCCCGCTTCACCCGAGATGAGATATTTAAGTTTTGTTTTCAGCCGAACACGGGAAGCTCAAACACTGCAAACATTTATGACCTTGAGTGTTGGCAAAAATTGTGACCTTGATTGTTGTATGGGACTTCAAACAAAAGTCTGGCGTTTGCCCGCGCAATGGACCCCGCATTACCCACCGAACAGGGTTTAATGTGACGATGTTATATTAGTTTTTAAATGACGATTTATAAATTCTTCGTATTTAATAAAACATTTATGCATAATCAGCGTTTGGTGATCTCTATCACCGGTCGCAAACTGCGGCTCTTCGAAACTGCTCTTCAATTAATTAAAATACTTTTTATTTTACTAATAAGGAACTCCAGTGAAAAATATTATGGCTTTAAAAAAAATATTTTCATATAGACCTGAGGTTCCCAGACTTTTTTTTTCGTAGACCACTTTCAAAATTTTACTGGTTTCGGTGGACCCCCTTGTTTAATGAATACCGCACCAGAATCCCAACTGCTCCCGTCTGAAGCCAGTGAAACTATGGCATCCCCAATTGGAGTATGTTGTGAGGCTGAGAGTAGTGGGGAGGGGAAGGAGATAGGGAAGAGGAAGGTTAGGAAGTACCTGGCTATTCAGATCTGGTCACTAAACACGGCTAATGCCATTTCAAGCAACGAAAACTGTTGCTGTTACATTTCTACCATATTCTCAAAACTCATAAAAATGTGAAGATTAAATTTTCAACGCGGCTGAGTTCCAACCCTTAATTCGGAGTGGTAAAATAAAAAGAAAAATAGTGTATAGTATATTTTATTAAAAAGAAGTTAAAGCAAAATAACGTTTCCCAACGTCCCAACCTTCTCTTCCTTTCCGAAACGCAGATAGCTGAGCCTACAGACGCCTCCTATCTGGATTGCCCGGGTTTCACCCTCATGGGCAAATTCAGACCCAAAGGAGGTGTATGTCTCTTCAGCCGAGCTGACGTCAACTGTGTGCGACTGTTGAATCTGGAGAACTCCAAATTCGACGTAATGTGGGTGCGCGTCAATCTTGCCAGTACGGTAAGGTTTTACGCGTGTTTATACCGCTCACCGAACATTAGCGTTTCAGATACATCCGAACTCTTCAAACATCTAAGTAATACTGTTGATGACCTCTTGCCCCGCTTCCCTACAGCAGAGTTTGTGGTCCTGGGGGACTTCAATGTTCATAACGAACCTTGGTTAAAGTTCTCAGGACCAACGGACTCGGCTGGACGAGAGGCGGAATCCTTTGCCCTCTGCTACGGACTGGAGCAAATGGTTCAGGAGCCTACAAGGGTTCCTGATGTCCAGACTCACCGCTCCAATCTGCTAGATCTGTTTCTAACCACTGTGCCACACGGCTACAAGATTGAAGTCACAGCGCCTCTAGGATCGTCCGACCACTGCCTGGTGACAACATCAATCCCCGTAACCTTCAGACCGCCAAATGAGCGGCTGAAGAGAAAAGTGTGGCACTATAGATCAGCAGATTGGTTTGGTCTGCGGGCTCATTTCAATGCCTTCCCGTGGTCAGCTGTCTGTTTTCAGACTTCGGATCCCTCAAGATGTGCCCAGGAAATTGGTGAAGTCATCACATCCGCGATGGATGGCTTCATCCAATCCACTGTGAAAGAAACTGGTGTGGGCTCAAAGCCGTGGTTCAGTCGACAATGCTCCGAAGCAGTGCGACGAAAAAACGCGGCTTACCGAGCCTACAACACATCTCGAACGTCTGAAAGCAGAACAGTATATAACAAAATGGCAAAGGAATGCAGGAGGATCATTAACAGGTCAAAATTCGAGCACGACCTGCAGATCAGCAGTAAGCTGGCTGCCTGCCCGCACGGCAGCAGAGCGTTCTGGTCGCTTGCGGGCTCAATAGGTCGCAATTTCTGCAAATCCAGTCTGCCACCTCTTACCAGACCTGATGGCTCTCTAGCAAATACCGCCGCCGAAAAGGCTAACTTATTAGGCAAAATGTTCGCGGAAAACTCGACCCTCGATGATCAAGGTGCTACCCCGCCGTCGGTTCCTCATTGCAGTTTTCGTATGAAAAAGCTGAGGATCCGGCATCGGGATGTACTCCAAGTCTTACGAGGGCTTGATGTTAATAAAGCTAGCGGGCCTGACGGAATACCTGCCCTGGTATTGCAGAGGTGCGCTGTAGAAATAGCTCCAATTTTGACGAAGCTTTTCAAAATGTCCCTGAAGACTGGCTCTGTGCCCTCTGGTTGGAAAAAAGCGATCATTCACCCTATTCCAAAGAAGGGTGACCGCTCCAACCCAGCCAACTACCGCCCCATAGCGATCACATCTGTTCTGTCAAAAGTGATGGAACGTGTGATCAATGACAAACTGCTCACATACCTCGAGAAGAACAAAATTATTAACGACCGTCAATACGGATTCCGGCGGAACCGCTCGTGCGGTGATCTTCTCGCGTATGTGACGCATGTTTGGGGACGGTGCCTGGAATGTTTTGGTGAGACCCAAACGGTTTCACTGGACATTTCCAAGGCCTTTGACCGGGTTTGGCATCGAGCGCTTGTCAACAAACTGCGTTCTTACGGACTTCCCGCATCCTTGTGTTCGTGGATTGCCGACTTTTTGAGGGGGAGGTCGATTCAGGCGGTTGCTGACGGTTTCACCTCTTCCTCGCATTCGATAAATGCTGGCGTCCCACAGGGATCGGTTCTGTCTCCGACTTTGTTTCTGTTGCACATCAACGACCTCTTGTCATGTGCACCGATTCATTGTTACGCGGATGACAGTACAGTCCATGATAGCTTTTTGTTTGACAAGCCTCCAAAGGGCACACAAACCCCAATAGCTCGGAGGGCTTTGAAGCAGAGAATGGACGGTTACCTCGAGAGTGTTTTCTCTTGGGGTAAGAATAACCTCGTCGAATTTAATGTTTCAAAGACCCAATCATGTCTGATAACGTCTAAAAGGGATCGAAATGATAATCTAGTCTCCTTCAACGGAAGCATTCTCCCGAACAGGACCTCCATTGATATGCTTGGTGTAACTCTTAGTGACCAGCTCAGGTATGGGGGCTCCATCGAAACCAGAGTTAAGTTAGCCTCTCAGAAACTGGGCGTACTGTACAGGGCCCGCAGATACTTTAATAGTACTCAACTGTTAACCCTGTACAAATCGCAAGTGCGCCCCACGGTTGAATTTGGCAGCCACCTCTGGTCTGGAGCTCCAAAATACCTTAAAAAAACCCTTGACTCTGTGCAGAAACGGGCGGTCCGTTTGATAGATTCTCCCATCTTAACAGACGGATTGCAATCTTTAGAGCATAGGCGTCAGGTGGGAATGCTGTCCTTGTTCTACCGGTATTACAATGGAAGATGCTCCGAGGAACTAGCGTCATTGATCCCCTCGGCACCGGTGCATAGTCGGGAAACACGCCAAACACGCGCCCAACATTTGTACACAGTTGATATTAGTCACATGAGAACGGGTCGTTTTTACGATTCGTTCTTGAGTTCAACAGCTCGGCTGTGGAACGATTTACCGGCCTCTGTGTTTCCTCCCTCCTACAACATGAGTCTCTTCAAGACCCATGTTAACTCCTTCCTTTCCTCAAAAAGACCCTCCACACAGCATCCTCAAAGATGACATAGGCCCTGAGGGAAATTATTTTCCTCAGGGCCTCCTGTGTGGAGTTAATGTAAAAAAAAAAAAAACAGGCTATATAATCCATACTCCGGCATAACTGAAAAAAAACTTTATGCCCGTAGACCAAAAAAAATTATAATTTTTTTTTTCTCGTTATTGTTAGGATTGCATGAGAACCGTATCTCCTAAAAAAAATTGCCAAAAATCTGAAAATTAAAATCTTAAAGCTTCAAAATGCTTTTTTAAAGTTTCAATACGACCAGCTTCCACCGAAATACAAGCCTGTCAAAAATCACCGAAAAATTTGTTATTTTTTTATCCCTTAATTTTTTTCAGTAGTGTATTATCTGCCTACATTATTAGGTAAAGCCAAGCCAACATTTTTGTTCTTTACTATCGAAACCAGATAAATTTTCATGGACCCCCACTTACAACTTATGAACCCCCATTTTTCTATCACCCCAACGTAGTCCCCCAACGAGTCTCCCGTGGACCCCTGGGGGTCCACCTGGACCACTTTGGGTATCACTGATATAGACCAATAAACGCTGATTCTGAATATGTAAGTTTTATTAAATAATATTAAACGTAGAGTTTTAAAAAAATGATTAAAAAGTTCGTTTTAATCGTATCATTAAAACACACTGTCGAGCTGGTATTATTGAATTTTTAGTGCTGACGTCACTGCTCACCATAATTTTCCAGTCATTGTATTGAAATGTATGACACAAGCCATCGGTACAACATTTCATGTTATTCGTTTATTTACATACTTTTTGTAGAGATTTAGTTGTTGTGTTTATTGAAACATTATTTAGGCCTAAATAATTCAGTATCAAAAGTAGAGGTTTCTCTGTTAGTTTGTCTCTATTATTTTAAATATTCAAAAACTCTAAACTGTACAAAAAAAAATCGTAATGCTACTTTCACGGCCACCCTCCGAACTACGAACTCCTAAATGGCGGATGTCGAACAGCTGATCCGGCGCCGTATTTATCAGTTGCCTACCGATGTATGCTTTGGTTTTCGTAATATTGATTTCGATTCGTAAAGCTAAAAAAATAATAATTTCAAACAATTTTTATTCCACTCTCCCGTAAATAATATTGAAAAATATAATAATATAATATAATAAATAAATAATTCCACCTAAATAATGTTTTTACTTATTGGATAGTTTCATAGCTTCTTACATAATATAACTGTCATTCAAAATGACAACATCTGTTGAAAATAAAACAAAATTTTGGTGAGTGATGACGTCACACGATTCACCACACATACGGTGGTTTTCGGGGATCTTGAAAAAATACAACTAAAGCTCTAAAAATAAATATAAATATACAGTTATTTAAGTTAGAAGGTCATTATTCAATAAAAAAATGAAAAAATTGGACTGGAGTTGCTTATTATTTAATAATAATAATAATGTTTTTATTCCAGGATGTGAGGAGGATATTGCAATTCCACACTACTCATAATATAATTATACATATCTACACAACATATTTTTTTAAATAAAGAATCAAGTACATAGAATAGTAAAAAACAAAATAAAAATTACAGAAAATAAAAATTACAAGTCTGAATAATCTGAAACGCTCAAAACAGCCGTTGGCGCTGGTGTATTTGGATACCATGCCAGTCATTATTCTAATACAATGGCGAAAATATTTTTTACACAAATTTAGCAATGAAAGTAATTCAAATGTGGCCTTATTAACGAGACCGTGTGGAAATAGTTTTCTAGGTGTAAATAAAGAAAATACTGGATTGTGCCTTAAAAATACACAAATATAAACCGAAAAATTCTTGTTTTTGCAATAAACATTGTTCTATGATACTATGTAATGCCACTTTGCCACTGCCATAAATAAACCAAATCACACGCCACTGCGTTTTGTTATACTCGTAATCATTAAGTGCAGTCTAATTTGAGCAAAACGCTATTCAAGTTAGGTACCGCGCGAGTGCAGCTTTGCAGGTGTCGGTTTTATTCTAATGTTGGTAGAAACTGAATACAACTTCATGTCAATCTAATGTGAAACGATTGTCATTTTACAAAATCTTGTCATTGTTTTTTGGTATAAATTTCTCGTTGCCGTAGTTGTACAATAATAATTAAAAATGGCTTTGCAAGCGTATATCGGGCTGGAAAACTACCTGAATCTGAATCCTTTGGATCGGTACAGCGATATACAAAACGAAGTAGCTCACCACACCAGAAACTTCACCGCCAATTGCGACCTGAGCGTGCCGCCGTTCACGGATCCTGCTGAAAATTTATCCCGGTTCACCAAAGATGGATCCGGTAAAGCGATCAAAATGGACTTCAACCACGGAACAACTACGTTAGGCTTCCGATACCAGGGTGGGATTGTATTAGCAGTTGATTCTCGAGCGACCGGGGGCCAGTTCATCGGCTCTCAGTCCATGAAGAAGATTGTGGAGATCAATGACTTCCTGTTGGGGACCCTGGCCGGAGGAGCAGCGGACTGCGTATACTGGGACCGCGTTCTGGCCAAGCAGTGCCGCCTGTATGAGCTGCGTAACAGGGAGCGGATCAGTGTGGCAGCCGCCTCCAAGCTGATGTCAAACTTAGTCTACAGTTACAAGGGCATGGGACTGAGCATGGGCATGATGTTGGCAGGATGGGACAAGAGGGTTAGTTCAATCCACTTTAATTTTCTATGCATATATTTATGTCGAGGAAATCCTCATCAATCCGCTGACAGCAATTCATATTCTTGCTGTCTTCGTACCTGAAAGAACCCTGACCGAACTAATTGTTTTCAGCTTTCAGTAGTGCATTGGTTAGAAACCTTAATTTCTAATGATACTAACTATTATCTACCTAGTACAACTTATTTTAATTTTTTAAAGTGTGTTTTGAGCGTGGACTCAATAGCGGAACATTTACCTCGATTTTTTGCAATTCATAGTTTAGATCAGTGATGACTAACATTTTAACAAGTGCGTAGCGTACACACACTTGAAGTGGTTAACTTTGCAGTTGGTGGTGTTGCAAAACCTATTTATATTTGCTTAAACCGTAATTATTTTAATAAAACACCGAATACAAAACAAAGCGCGGTAAGTGAAAAATTCTTGTCTGCAAGCCTAAACCAATAAATTTTGATATTTCATCACTCTGAAATATTGAAGAACATATATAAAAAAAATACTCGTTTTGAGTGGCTGATTAAAATAGACAGACAAACATTTGTTGGTAAACCCTCTTGTATTTTGTAATGTGGATTTTGAAAACGTAAAATATTTTATCATAGCACTTGGAAATCTGAACGATTTAATGAAATGAACGATAATAAGACATAAATAAACTTTAAACGGTAAGATCCAACTTTTCTCTCACATCATATTCTCATTATTTTATGCAATTAAATATATGAAGAAGTCGGGGACACCCGAGAAAGACATGCCACGACCAAGTGAATCAGATACTTGAGTCGAGCCATGTCAAGAGTCAGAAGTTGTTTGGCAGTCCGTCCTCTCTGCCAAACCCTGCGGAGAAACAGCGTGATGGTTAGTTAGTTAGTTAAAAGTTAGTTAAACTTTCTTCTGTTATTTATAAATGGAATCTGTACAAAATATCGAGATATCAAGACAAAATTTTTCCACTAAACCCTTTTACAAAACAGAACAGAAACCGTTTAATATTTTTTGATGTGTTATTTAGCCGCGCCATTGAGATGTGTGAAAAGTCTCAGGCCGCGTGTTACTCATCACTGGTTTAGTGACATTTAATTGACTCATATATTGCACAATATTTAAAAATTGTTGATGGTGTGAAGTTAACCAGGAATATTTTCATTGAATACTGTGAGAACTGAAGCATAATTAATCTTTTTGTTGACATTTGTAGGGTCCCAGCCTATACTACGTGGATTCTGAAGGCACCAGAACCGCGGGAAAGTGTTTCTCAGTGGGATCCGGATCTATCTACGCCCTGGGAGTGTTTGACTCTGAATTCAAGTGGGATATGCCTGATGAGGTTGCTTTCGGTAAGATACAGCTTTTCTCATATTCTCATTATTTTGTGCAATGAAATATTCCGTACTCCGCTTACTTCTAAATATGCACAATTATTGAAATAACTCTTCATTTACTACAAGAAACAACTATTTTGAGATGTAAAAAAGATGCATTCAAGTTGCAATTAACCACTCAGCAACGTAAGCAGATATAGGTACACGTTAATATGACAATAGCAGTCAAGTACAATAAGCGTGTTTTCACATCAACGCGTATGTTTCCACAGAAATCGTCATAACTCCGTTATTGTTCTAGGGACATCCCTAAAACAAAAATTAGAAGCTCAATAAAAAATCAAGCTACCCATCACTATTCATGTTGTCCATAGAAATACCTAAAAATACATTAAAAATAATCCAACACGGTTGATACATATTTTACCCGCGAAATTGCCTACGGGCCGCTAGACGTTGTTAATTTTTATTAAATATTCTTGTATGAAATGATAAAAAAGTGAGATGACTAAATTGTTTATTATACATTTAGAGCGTGTTCACACACAGCTATAATATGCGTGGGATGGCGTATTTCGGCATATCGCTCGCCGTACATTCCAAATTGGAATATATGGCGAGCGATATGCTGAAATACGCCATCCCACGCATATTATAGCTCTGTGTGAACACGCTCTTATACAATAGAAAAAGTATTGTTTTTTTACATAATCCGTGATTTTAGTACCGTTTTCACATAAAAACATCACATGAGTCATTTTAACATTTTTTTTATGTTTGCATTCTAAATTTTAATATTTTCAAATGTTAATATTTATTTGTAAAATAACAATTTGAAAGTTTATTTCGTACCCTTTCAAAAACAGTTTTTAGTATTCGGCTACGTTCAGAAATGTTTCATTTATAGAGCTTTAATTGTGAAGCGGAAATAACACAAAGTTTTCGTAAATCTGACATTTCGTTTAAGATGTAAAAAGTGCATATTCGCAATATATTCAAGTGGTTAAAGTGCCTACCTGCTGCATGGATTGAGAGAGACTGGTCGAGGGAGGCACTTTGATCTCTCTAGCCGGACTCTCTTGACCCATCATCTTGCATCGCAGTTGGAGGGGTAGATTCATTCGTTTGTTACTCCTGGGCACACTGACCTCCAGATTCCTACCCACCTTTCATACCTTTTTCCTTCCCAAAACTTTCTCTCCTTCCTTTCTTTAAAGATAAAAGCAACGGGCCACGCAAACGTTCTTCTTAAGTACTCGAATTATTGGTATGTTTTTTTTATAGAAAACGTCATTTGACTTTAAGACCTAGTATTATTTGTACTTTTTTGTAGACGATGTTGTTTGATTTTAAGCTGTCTTTAGCAATAAATAATAACGTGAATTATTTTTTGACATCCTGGAGTGATTTTCATACAATAGAATCTATTTTCCTATACATTTATGCTTTGTTTTTTTTTTTCACAGATTTCTGTGGAACGTATCCCCCATGTAAAAATAAAATTAATTTCATCTCGATATACACTAGTGGACTTATGTATGGACACTTTTTATAAATTTCTTGTATTTGATGTTCATTTGCTCTTTTTTAAATCACGTTGGTATTTAACAGTAATTTTGTTAGCTAATTAATTCAACCACATATTATACTGTTGTATTTTGAATAGATTTAAAAGTTTTGTTTAGAAAAATAATAAAAATGCTGAATAAAACAACGTCATGGCAAAACACAAATTATTTATTAATTTCGAAGATTTTGCATAATATTTCAAATTAACATTTTAATGTTACTATTTCGTTGGAAATCCTTTAAGTTTAATAACTTCCTCAATTCTTCTACACATGGAGTCCACCAAACGTCACTAGTTTTCAGTTTTGATGACATGGAACCATGCTTGAATAATCACTTCAATTATTTCTCTTTTATTTCTGGGTTTGTGACGAGAAACCATTATTTTCAATCTAGACCAGAGATTTTCAATAGGATTCGAGTCCAAGTGGTTCCCTGACCAAGGTAGAACAACAATATGGTGGTTCTGTAATCATTTCATGTTCCTTTTGCTATGTGGCATGGGGGTCCATGCTGCTGGAAATTGCATTTACCACGGTTACACTCGAACAAATCATTGTGCTGGGCAATAATTTTGGCTCCAGAATCACATATTGATGTCTGTTAGTCTTAATTGTGCCTTCTACCACTTCCAGACATCCAAAACTGTCCCTTATCATGCAAGCCTGCACCATGACACTCAGAGGAAGTTTCATTGTCGCAGTAGTGCATTCTGGTATCAAATCTTCAACTTGATGGCAACGAACAAATCCGATTCCATCACTCTCAAAAGTGAAAATTTTGGTCTCATCACTCCATATCACCTTTGCCCAGTCTTCTGAAGTCCATTCCTTATGTGTTACAGCCCATTTCAGTTGTTTATACCTCTGTTTCATGTTATGGTTAGACTTTTATTATTCTTGCCTAATTTCTTCCTAAATGTTATATCTGTAATATCGGGTCCAGCAACTTTAATGACCTTGTTAATATCTTTGGATGTTTGACGATGGTTCTGCAGGGTAAGGCAACATATGCTTCTTTCATTTTGTGGCATAAGCTTTGGGTTTTGGACGATTTTTGGTCTGTTTTTGTGGTTTTAGTCTCCTTGCAGCGTTGGCCAACCTTTCTTACTCCAGACTTGGTAGCTCCTCCACCCAATATTTTTGCAATTTCTTTGTATGTGTAGCCTTCTACACAAAGTGCAACACCTCTGCTTCTCTTTAGTGACCAATCGGCACGTTTTGGCACCTAAGGAGCCATTTTAATAATATTTATTAAAAAAAATATATATAACTTTTCTTCAATGGATGATTGACTAACACGGGTGTAGAACTTATTCGTGTTGCATCTTAAAGTGTTCTGATTGGAGCCCACAACGATCCTCTGCACTTTGTGGTTGGTTAAGATAGAACACAAGACATTGTAGAGTTGCCAAAACTCAAAAACGTTATTCTCAATAATTGGTTGTTTTAAAGGTATTTGCTCCCATTTCTCATAAAGAGTGATAGGAATTTTGAATCACCATATGGCATATCGTATGGTATGTTTTTTAATCGAAAATAGCACAAGGAACACGAAAAAAAAACTTATAAGGGTTCCGTAACAAAATAAGTAATTTTTTTACAAGGCAAACGACAAGATACAAGAAATCTCAAAAAGTGTCCATACTTTAGTCCACTAGTGTAACTCTTTCTAACTTGTTTCTGTATTAAAATGACAAATTGTTATGAACTAATTGTTATTTTGGCTGAGCAGAACTCGGCCGCCGTGCCATCTACCACGCCACCCACCGAGACGCCTACTCCGGCGGCATTGTGCGCGTCTACCACATCAAAGAGGACGGATGGACGAACATCTCCAACGATGACTGCATGCTCCTTCACTACAAATATGTGGCTGACAAAGAGGCCAAGACCAAGC
Organism: Limnephilus lunatus; assembly: GCA_917563855.2. Classification (NCBI taxonomy): domain Eukaryota; kingdom Metazoa; phylum Arthropoda; class Insecta; order Trichoptera; family Limnephilidae; genus Limnephilus; species Limnephilus lunatus. The sequence continues at coordinate 47,225,260 of OU830603.1, forward strand.
CAAGCCCAAGCGTAGTTATGGCGTAAACACATTGTTTTCTAATTCAGTGCTCCGCAACTGTTTAGCACCCACGGCACATTACCACTCAGACCCATAAGCTTGTTTTTAAGCTACATACAACATTACCAGACATGTAATGACGAATAAAGCGTACCTGACTTATTAAAGTTCTTCCCAGAATTCAGCAGCACATCAAAAATAAACGTATATTTTCCTCTAATTGGGAAAATTTTCGCAAACTGTATGTCAGTCTCGAAATGGGAACCTCCCAGTGAGACAGGTGTAGCAAATACCGTTTTTTTAGTAATTAACCTGATCTACATGGTTCTTGCATATTATGTGATTCATGAATCTTTGTAAAGGTTTAAAGAAGAAAAAAAACCTTTCATTACCGCAGTGGTGGAAAACCATTCTCGTGTTCTGACTGTAACTATTCATGTTATAAAAGGTCAAATTTGCAGAAGCACGTTTGGACTCATGGTGGAAAAAACCATTCTCGTGTTTTGATTGCAGTCATTTGTGTACTCAATAGTCGTATTTAGACAAATATATGCTAAAACAAAAAACAATCTTGTGTTGCGATTGCAACTATTCGTGTTAGTTGATACATGCAAGTATTATGATTCAAATTAGCCAAAACTTTGCCTTAATGTTGCCAACTTTCTTAGTGTTAAACAATATGATTCATAGCAAATTTAGCCATCACCCTCGGCTTAGTTTCTACCTAAATGCTGCGAAATATTTATTGCTTTGCGCACAGATCTTATTCTGTCATTTGGCATTATTGTGATTTCGTCCTCTTTCAGTGCTGCGGCACATCTTGCATTAGCCCATGGTACACCTGTTGTGGAGCACTGTTCTTATCAATCCAATGGCAATACTACATACTAAACTTGTAACTATTCTGGTAAGGTTCAAAACAAGTTCAGCAAATTTGTATCGTTGATTGGTAAAAGTGATGTTTTAATTCTGTCTTACTTTTAATTGGAAATACATATACATTTTTTATGATGATTACCTGTTTTTATTTTATTTATATGTAGACCTATCCAAGTTAAATGCTGGCTTGACTGACTGACAGCAACCTTCATGATGATTACCAGTTAAGATCTTAGCCACTGATCTATAGGTCGCAGGTTTGAAACCTAGCAAATGCAAAATTTTATTTTACATATCTAATATTCCAGAGTGGTGGACGCACACAGTATCGTCCTAGTGAAAGACCACCATTTAGAATCAAAGCGTTGCTTCCTCTTCCCCTTTTTCCCTTCCCACTCCCTTCAGCCTTGCAACATACCCCAATTATTGTGAATACCATAGTCCTACTGGCTCCCGTCAGTTGGATATTAACATAAACTTATTCAAAAGTCTTCTGGTGGGGTTTCAAAATAAATAAAAAATTATCTTTTTTATTAACAACGGTATATTTTTAATTAACACTACAGGTAAAAATTGTACAACAGATCAATTATTTTGTTTCTTGTTCTCTAAGTCGTCCTCTAATTCCCAACTAGTAACTTCCTTTGGGGATAAATTTCTAAACTTTCCATGTTTACCTATTTCTGTAAAGAAAACAAATAATTAAGTATGTAACACCACAATAATAAATACATACGTATTTAAAATTACTTCAGTCCTTGTTGTTTTTCAATATTATCAGACGATTGTGAATCTCCTTTAACACAAGTAATCTTCTCAACAAGCCTTCCATTTATATTACTTAATAAAACCGTAAGTGATCAGCTTAGTTACGGGGGCTCCATCGAAGTCAGAGTGAGCCTCTCAGAAGCTGGGCGTACAGTATGTATAACACAGATATTTTAAAAATACATTGCAACGCCGACCCTGTACAAATTGCAAGTACGTCACCCTGTTGAGTTTGGCAGTCATCTCTAATTAGGTATCTAAGGAATCCCTTAGATACCTAATTTGATTCTGTACAGAAACGAACACTCTGTTTTATAGATTGTAGTCTTTAGAATATGAACGTCAGTAAGGTGGGAATTTTATTTGTTCTACCAATATTTCAATAGAAGTTCCTCTGAAAAGACGGTGTTTATCGCCAGTGCATGGCCCAGTTAATTTTCTTAAACAGACCCTCCAAACAGCATGAAATTATTACCTGTGGAGAGTTAAACCACTGGATCAATTATGTAAAACATTTCCTTGGCCAGCCATTTATTTTAAAACAAAGGTATTAAAATGCTTTATCTATAACCATAGTTGTCGCAAATCCGAATTTCGTAGACTATTTTAGAACGATGTTAAAAATAAAAAAATTTCCCGCCAAATTTTTGATTAGTTGTTTACGGTTAAAATTAAGTCAATTTTTATAAGAAAAACTTTCTTTTTGTACTTTTTTGAAGGTTATTCCCATCAGTGAAATATATCATATTAGAATAAGTTAACAATAACAATCTAAACTAAAATATGAAAGAGAACAAGACACAGAAAAAAAGACAATGGTCGCAACTGGGACTCGAACCCAGACCTTTCGTCCCGGTTCGACGGAGAGGTCTGGGTTCGAGTCCCAGTTGCGACCATTGTCTTTTTTTCTGTGTCTTGTTCTCTTTCATATTTTAGATTGTTATTGTTAACTTATTCTAATAAAATTAAGTCATTTTATTATCAAGTTTACCACAGACAACATGCAGAAATCGAAAATATTCTATGTTGACTCGAATAAGTACCCCTCACGGCAGTTTCAAAGTAAAAAAACACTCAGGATTCGCGCGGTTATAAAGTTTACGATTTTTTTATAAATCCTACAAATATGAGATAAACGGTAAAATACAGGTTAATTCATTGTCTACATAGCACTAAATTAAGTTTTTATGTCTTCCATGTTTAAAATTCAAAGGTATGATTTTTTTAATGTTGGCGAAAAATTTAATAAATGATCTACCGGGAAATCTCAAGCAATCGAGGCAATTTTATTTATTTCACATGATCGTTCCAGTGGCTAAAAACAAATTGAATACTGATAAAACTTACTGTCTTCTATAAATCTAGATGCATTTATTTCCAAGTCTTTAATGGCTGCTACTTTTAATGTTTTCAAGTCCTCTTTATTCTGAGCGATCCATTCCTTGTTGTGGCCCAAACAGGATTCATAGATGTTCAGCTTATCGTATTGTAAACCATTTAAGGGGTATTTTGCGATGGACTGAGCCAAATTCAGAGCTTGGCCCAATGCTGAAACATAAAGTACCTACAATATTATATATTGATTAACTTCAAATCATTGATAATAAAAACATTGAAGATGGGCCGTGAATCATTATTAGTATAAAACTGTCCATCGCCAACATTATTCACTAGCTTCAAGAACCTCAGTAGCTTCAGGATTTTTCTAATACTACTCATATGTAAGAAGTATTTTAGAGTACGGCTCCGTGATTTGGTCCCCACACATGCAATTCATAGCAGCAAAGTGGAGTCTGTTAAAAAAAAATACTTAGAATACTAGCTTACAAATCTGGAGTACATCGGAATCTAGAGAACTATGCTGAAAGACAACAAAACAAAATAAATAGCTACTCTGAAAGTGCTCGCAGTTTAGTTGTAGCTTAACTACATTCGGCACGGTGCCATGCCTTATATATCTTTCTTTCTATTATCTCTACTTAATGTACTATGTATTTTAACTTCTTTTTGACAGGTACACATCCATTTATGTTTTAAAGTTCCATTTTTTAACGTTAGCTCCACAGGAGACCCTGAGGAAAATAATTTCCCTTTGGGAATGCTGCGCAAAGCGTCTTTTAAGGAATTGAAGGAGAGGAGGTTCTGAGAAGGAAATAATGAGGGGTGTACCCAGGGATGACAGACCAGTGTGGTGCAAGGCAATGGGTCGACAGAGTACCGCTAGAGAGATGAAAGGGTCTCCCTCAACCTGCCTCTCCCAATACGGCTCAGCAAGCAGTTGATGGGTAGACGCATCTGCCGCCAAGACCTGGACCAACCTCACCCTATAACCCGAGCATCACTTCTAAGTCACCAAACGTAGCAAACCACTTGGAGTGAGCTATGGCAGAGGTGTTGGTTGTCCAATAATGCAATACTTTAAGAGTCCTCTCCGCCTCTAGGAAACGCCTGTCTCCTGGAGTCTCCCTCCAGTTTCTCATCCCCAAGGATGTGTTGGACTCCACACCGTCCAGCCATTATTATGCTTATTCATTCTGTAGACTTATCAAAAGACCCTTGTTGGTAAACAGCTATCTTTTAGATATTGTGCCTTGTCCCAGTTTTACATAAACATACCAGTGCCAGTTCCAACAGATCTGGCAGCCATGCCCCACTCGTTGGCGTTAGTCCCCGTGATGGCCCTTCCAGTGAGGATCAGGTCAAGGGCTCTGGAGGCACCCACCAGGTCTGACAGCCGCTTTGCACCACCGAGAAGCATGGGGGCACCTGAAAATATCATAACTTCATTTATGTTTTATGTGAAACCTTGCGCACTAAAATGTTGTCAACATCGTTCACCCATGCTAGTGCAATTCGCATCCACACACAGCGGAGTCCTGCTTTTTTTTACAATAGCTCCATACAGGAGGCCCTGAGGAAAATAATTTCCTTCAGGGCCTATATCATTTTTGGGGATGTTGTCTGGAGGGTATTTCAAAGAAAAGGACGGAGAGGAAGTTCTAGGAAGAAAAAAGGTATGAGGGGTGGATATGAATCTAGGTATCCGTGTGTCCAGGAGTGACGGACGTATGAATCCATTCCTCCCACTGCAGTGCAAGATGGTGGGTCGAGAGAGGTCAAAGGGTCTTCCTAAGCCAGTCTCTCTCGATCCGGCCCGCCACACCACTTTTTAAATTTTAGACACACGGTAAAGTCGGGCTGTGCGATGCAGGTAGAGCTAAGTTTACCGCACGTTATATTTGCAATGCTAGGCCCATTAGCAAAACTCTTAAAAATGACGATCTTATTCATAAATATTTTTATACAAAATTCGAATTTTGACCAAAAATAGGACATCAAAACAGCTTCTGTCTGTCTACAGCTTATCCTAAGATATATATATAAAAATGCATCCCTGTTTCCCTTGGTCACGCCCATAACTTCAGAACGACTTTACCTATTTCATTCATTTTTTTTTAAAGTTTTCTAATACTTTTGTAGAAGGTTCTTACCGAAAGAAAAAATAAGAAAATTGGATAATTTCAGAAAACTTAACAACTATTTTAACTAATGAAAGTGAAACGCTAATCGATATGAAACGTTGAATATCGAGTTGAGTTGATAAGGATGTTGAGGGGATGGGGATATTTTTATTCCTGTTATTGTTATATTGTTAATGGACGGCATAAGTTAGTAAAGTTTTACTTCAGTCGTGTGGTCTAAAGCACACTCGTTTTTTTTTTTTTGTAACAAAAGAATTGTCTATGGATTTTTTTTAAATTATAGATATTTTAATTAGGTAGGTTATGTTAGATACCAAATTTGATTGATTGTTCTAATAATATACAAAAATAAATACATATTTGTAATACCTATACGAAAAATGAACATTCAATAAAAAAATTGTAATAGGTGGCACGCGAGCTGTTGGAAAACTGAATGTACTAGGACTGAATATATGGAATGCAGGAGAGGGTGGGCGGGGAAGGTGGAAGGGGAATGGGGACGCACAGGAAAGGACATGCAGGGAGAAAAAAAATATTTCTTTGAATATGGCATTGCAATGCTTTCCAGGAACCAGCTAGTTATAAGATATTTTGCAGGCAAAACTGAGAACTCATGAGAAATTCATGGTTACTGCCAAAGTGGAAGGTAGGAGAAGCGAAGGAAGATCACCGGTGCGTTGAAGGGATCAAATTCAACTCTCAAGGCTGCGCAGGACTATGAGGAGTTGAGTGGAGGTAACGACTAAAGAATGAGATTACACAAAATTCGAATTTTGTTTTTTTTTTATCAGTGTTACCGTAATTTTACCATGAAGTGAGTTTTGGAAATTAAAATATTACCGAATCTCCTTCCAAGAGCGCCCATGGATGCTGTGTCCTCGATGACCAACAGATCACAAGACAAGGCCAGCTCGAATCCTTCAGCAACAGCAAAGCCATTTATGGCCCCAATCAGCGGTTTCTTACAAAGAGGTCTGCCGTCTAGATTGGCCTGAAGTACATACACAAATGACTAGTTATTACATAGTATAAAGTAAAGTCACTCCCGCTGTCTGTAAGCTTAGATCTTTTAAACTATGCAATGGATTTTCACCAATAGATAGGGTGATTCATGAGGAAGGTTTTTAGGTGATAATTTGTCGAGGTTTTGTGTAAATTGGTTGAAATATATAATACTAGCTGACCTGGCCACACGTTGCTGTGGCTAACGAAACACAACACCATCTCTGACATTGCCATTACCAACGCCATCTGTTAATTAGCACACATACAAATCCACACCCCCGCTTGCCAGCCCGCTGCCCGTTGCGTAGTTTAAAAGATCTAAGCGTACAGACAGCGGGAGCGAGTTTACTTTATACTATTTAATGATATGCGGGAAGTGGGCTGGCAAGAGGGCGGTTTGGATTTAATATGTATGCAAATTCAGATGGCGTTAGTTATAAAGGTTGGGTAATGTAATGGCGTTTTCAGTAGATGCGATTGTGTTTCATTAGAAACAGCAACATATGTCCGGGTCTGCTAGTAGTAGATATTTCTAGACAGATTAAATACTTCATATTATATTTAAAAAAATATACCTATGATTATATTAGACCACATGAAGTGGATCCATTTTATGTGTAGGTACCTACATATAAAGTGAGGTCTCCCATGATGCGTTTGCACAAAAATTACTGTAAACATTGAACCAAATATGGAGATCCGAAAATAATAGAAGCGTAGAGAAAAATATTAAGAAATTAGATGGTTTTTTTGCGAAAAAGCGAATTTGAGAAAAAGTCGGGCACAATCAAATGTGAATCAAATACTAGAAGTCGGATCGTGTCGAGAGTCAGGATAATGGACAATACATGAATGTGAATGAATTCAGATTTGTGTGGCGGTCGGTCCTCGGACAACTCCAGAGACACGGTGTGATAGTTAGGTTTAGAATGTGCTCGCTAGAGCGGAGGATCTTACAATAGTCTTAAGCATTGGATCATATCCTTGTGTCATGATCTCTTCCAAATCAAATCCTGAGCAGAAGTTTCCCCCCTCTCCATGCAATATGGCCACCTTGGCATCACCGTCCTCATCAAAAGTCTGTAACTCGTTTATTAGTTGACCAAATGTCTCAGAATTCAAACAATTTCTCTTGGAAGGCCTGTTAATGCCAATCATGGTAACATTGAAATGTTTTTGGATAACAACATCTGAAATTAATACATTACATTTGATTAAAATAATTATGTCGTGCTGTTGTGTTTTCCTTGTTATAATTCATTACCTCCAATTGGACTTACGGTTTTTATTCGAATATGATGCAGTCGATGACAAGTTTCGGCTCAAATTGATTTTGGTATGTCTAATAAGTTGTTTTAGTTTATTTAAAGCCTTCATTTTACTAAAACTGTTATTTTTTTATCGTAATGTCAACAAACTATCAATAATGTTAAACGTCAAATTTGACATAACACGATTATTAAGTGAGACATACACGTAATCTCCAAAACTAAATATCGACAAAAATACATCAGCCGAGGTTTAACCATTTCATGAAAAATTCACAGCTAAAATATATTGAAATAGTAATATATATTAAAGACTCAAAAAACATTCTGAACTCTCTGATATATTTCTTTCAGCTAGTGCGGAAGGCGGAATATCAGATCGTCCATGCCGTCTGTGGGTCCCATTTCCAAAGCTCAATAAACATAAATTACCATAGACCGAGAATTATCTTTGTTTCTTTATGGTGAATGTTTTCCCAAACGTCAAAAGCAGCAAAAGTCAAAAACTATTTCCCTGCTGTCAGATCACGTCAGATAGAGAATAGTATTTAAAACTTTTAAGGCCGCTGTGCTTTTCCAGCAAAAGCACAGGGTTTGTTGAATTATTAAGTGATACTTATAAAAATACTGAATTAACGTAAAAAAAGTACCTAAGGCTTAGAGAAATGTAGCTGCAATTAATTATCACAGCTTTATATGTATGAAAAGGGTTTTGTATTCCTACTGAAGCATTACGATGGTTGGTGGGAATAGCTCTACCTGTCGAATTTGTCTAAATGCAGACAAAACTGGTGTTTCAATGTATGAACAACAGGGCAGTAAGAAATACGCTGATCTTATAAACGAGTACACCGGATTAGAAATTATCCAAAATGATAACCTACCAAATATCATCTGTGAAGAGTGTTCAACCGAGCTGACTGTTGTGATTAAATTTGTTACAAAGGTTCGTTTATCAAATGTTAAACTGCAAGAAGTCCTCGATTTAAATTTGAAAATATTCAACGAACAACCTGACATTAAGACCGAAGATGATATCCCTCTCAGCGCTCTAACCGCCAACATCAAGAAGGAAGAGGGGGAATTTTCCGACGATTATGCGTATTCTCCTGGGAACCACGATGATGAAGAGTGTGTTATGAAGGTAGAAGAAAAACACAAAATGAAAGTCTCTAATAAACGAAGAAGTGTCGAAAAAGGGATAAAAAAGTTGATAAAAGTTTCAAAAAGAAAAGTTAGTGAAAAGTTGAGTAAAAGTGAAAAATTACCAAAGATATCAAAAAGAACAATTAGCAAAAGGATTTCAGAGAGTGATGATTCTTTGACCTGCGAACAATGCGGCCAGACAACTCAAAGTAGGTCTGCCTTAATAATCCACGCTAGAAGACACACCGGCGAGAGGCCATTCAAATGCGACACTTGCGAGAAGTGCTTCGCCCAAAAGGGCACAATGAGAGAGCACATCGCCAGACTGCACGGCGGCGAGAAGCGAACGAGGCGAAGGAACTTCATTTGCGACGTATGCGGCAGGTCGGCGCGCCACGCCATGGACCTCATCATCCACATGCGCGTACACACCAAGGAAAAACCATTCCAATGCACGTACTGCCCCAGCAAGTTTTCGCAAGTCAGCACATTAAACGCACACACCAGACTCCACACGGGAGAGCGTCCGCACGCCTGCCACGTCTGCGGAAAGCGCTTCATCTCTTCATCGTCCATGCAAATACACATCGCATCGCACTCCGACGAGAAGAAATACCAATGCAATATATGCGAGAAGCGCCTCAAGTCACTCTGCGCTTTAAAAAAGCATCGCATCTGCATGCACATCTCCGAAAAACCCCACGTTTGCGACAAATGTGGTGCCACATTCTCATTCTCAAAAAGCTTGGCTAACCACTTAAAATCCAAACACTCGGAACTCTCTGGAACGTGCGAACAGTGCAATAGACACTTCATCAATTTAGGAGAACACATGATGGTTCACATGGGACTGCGGCCGTTTGAATGCCAAACTTGTAATAAGAAATTTACAACGAAAAGAAATCTGGGCCTCCATAGCGTGCGGCACTTAAACGCATCTAAATACGCCTGCACCTATGATAAATGTTCCGCCGCCTTCTGTACGCAGATGCAACTGGACTATCACATTAAAAAAATCCATGTGAGAAGTTTTACAGACTTTTGTCCGTTGTGTTATAAAGGCTTCTATAGAATATCAGACGTGACGAAACACGTCAAATTAAATTATTGTAAAAAGAGTAAGGTGTCTCCAGAGCCTAAGAAATAATGTTCTGTTGAAAACAATGTTTTACGCCTGTTGATGAATCCAAAATTTGGGAAACATATACTCCAACAATGGTGGTCCTTCCTTCAGGTCATTTAGTCAAAAACCTCCCAAAATTATACGACGACAGTAAAACCTTGTGAAATATTATGCTAATCAAAACAACTGATATTATTCTAATGTATTTGAAATGCACCGCGAGATAGCCAGCAGCGGCAAGCAGTGACATCTAACGTCTTAAATGGAAGCTTCCCATGCACTAAGATTGGCTCGGTCAATTTTTCAAATGTCCCAATATCATGTCTTCTGTCTCTTTATGCGCCATACAATAAACGAGATGGCACTATACCGTCTAGAAGAAATGTTTTCGGATTCTGAACAGACAGTTTGGGTCATGGCCATGAGCGAGAGAAAGCATGATGAATGTCCAGGAGTGACGGACGTATGAATCCATCCCTCCCACTGTAGTGCAAGGCAATGGTTCGATAGAATTCGGCTGGAGAGATCAAAAGGTCTCTCTGAACCAGTCTCTCCCAATCCGACCTGTATGAAGTTGGTAGGACGCATTCGCCACCAAGATCCGGACAAACTTCACCCCATGAACCCGGGCACCCCTGCTAAGTCACCAAACATAGCGAACCACTTGGGTTGACCTATGGCAGAGGTGTTTGGTTATCCAATATTATAATGTAACTACAAATTATGAAAAGTACCTACTTGTATTTATCTGATATATATTATATTTCTGCATTTATATGTGAAATCTCGACTTGTATTATTTTTGTAAAAGCCCTATGGGCTTTTTATTTTTTTTTTATTATCCCCACGCGGGAGGCCTTGAAAACAATTTCCTTCGGGGTCTATGTCATCTTTGGGAATGCCGTGTGGAGGGTCTTTTAAAGGAAAGGCAGTAGAAGAAATTCTGTTAAGGAAAAAGATATGAGGAGTATAAATCTGGGGGTCAATGTGTCCATGAGTGACGGATGAATGAATCCATCCCTCCCACTGTGGTGCAAGGTCGAGAGTCCGGATAGAGAGGTAAAAAGGTCTCTGCCGTTATGGCACAATAAATGGTTCTCTGGGCGGTGGTACCCACACTCGTCTCCCAAATTGAAAGTTAAATAAATATATGCAAGTAAGATAGCTGTTACGCTACTTTTCTAAAGTAAATTTAATTTATCTATGAAAACCAATAGGCCACTTGCAGACATTCCATATTTTTTAATTTTTTTTTATCTTATTTTTGAAACCCTGGCGATTTTTTGAAAATTTCAATCTGAAAAATCAGACCATTTTTTATAAACCGGAAAGACGGGACTTAATTTTATGGGTGCGAAAAAACGATAATTACATAAAAAAAATCGCCGAAAATCATTTAAAAAAAGAACGTTTTCCAACCGAATAGGAATAAATTGTACGGGGTTCTCTTCGTAACATCTGTAAAAACACCGCCATCTTTACCAAAAAATCAAACCAAAGGATAAGTATGCATAGAGCAAACAATAGATCTAGTGAACGTTAAACGCAAATTTAAAAATTCCGCCGTAAATCAAAGTGTTGCCATATAAAAAAAAATTAATCAGTGTGGAATTTTACAAAATTAAGGAAACATAATCGGAGACGGGACATTTTCATGTAGTGACGTCACGAGCTCAAATAATGGATTTATTTATTTAAAAATAAAAAAAAACTATACATGTCTAAAAAATTTTACTAACATTTTCGTAATCTTAGTAAAAAAAAATCTATCCACACGATTTTTTCCAAGTCGTTATGAAATCCATGCAAGTGGCCTATTCCCACAAGTCTTGGGCATATTTTTGATTCATTTTTTTCCTTGAGCAAAATGTCATTTCCCTTGAAAACTCACGAGATATAACTTGACGATTATTTTTAATTGATAAACTAACGTTTTTTAAGACAGAGATTTATGCATAGCACAAAGGGTAACAATTATTATATGCAATAATACAATAATCCAAACAATTATTATAAGCAATAGGTATTAGATAAACCGCCATAGCTCAGTGGTAGAGCACCTGACCGGCAATCAGAAGGGCACGGGTTCAAGTCCCGTTGGTGGCATGTATCTTTTCTCGGAAGATTTTTTCAATGTAGATGAGTGTTTCAGGCTGATAATTATTGCTTATAATAATTATAACTTGATGAATTTAATATTTTTGTATGGTAAACGGTTTAAACAGTTTATAAATTGTGTAAAACTTAGAAAACTTTTATTAGTAAAGCCATCTTTTAGAACAAAGTTACATGTGCAAACATTATTTTTACATGTAACTTTCAATTTGTGAGAGAAAGTTACATATACAAACATTATTTTTATATGTAACTTTGCTCTACTAATATATTTTACCAATATACAAGAAGATTCAAGAAGATCCAAGGGGACTCATAACAAACCAAGAAGGGGCGAGAAGAGACAAGAAGTACAGCGAAAAAAGGAGAAGATCCAAGAAGGAGTAAGAAGAGACAAGAAGTAGGAAGGCATAAAGAAAAGGAAAAACGCGTCATAATGCTCAATCCATTCCTTTATTCCTGCGCATCCTAAATTCCAATATTGGCTTATTAGGTTGCCATGTATACCTATCGATTAAACTCCAACTCCCTTCCCATCCTCAGAGCACGTGTTCCGAAACCTAACAAATCAGTGCCCCTCGGTGTACCGGTCTCACCGGGACAGGAGTGCTCCTGGCTGGGGGGTACAATCGTATCGTAATTTGACTGTGTTACGAACGTTTTCAGAAAAAAGTTAATCCTAATTTTTTTAATCATTGTGGGTCATCAATAACATTGTTTATAATAAATAGTCTATAAACTGACCTAAAATATTTTATCTTTTAATTTACTTGCATCCAACTTCTGGATCTCCAACATTTACACACTGTTAGGTTCGTCCTAACCCACAGAGGCGTGTAACCCATTGGCTAGACAATCAAATCAAACAAGTATCAAGCAGTAACAGAAATGTCTGAATATATTATTTTGTTCAAAAATGATTTTATTCGTTTTATTTTGCCCTTTTATTTATTTGCTGGTTGGGAATGTATGCTGTACATGTGGCTGTCTAGACCAGAGATTCCCAACTTCATCTGGCTCACCGCTCACTATTCAAGTATTTGATTATTATTATGAAACAAAAAATATTGCTAATCCATCAATAATAACCAATCACTAATTGAACGGTTCATTTACAAGATTCTTGCAATAATAATAATTGGCTAATTTATATAGCGCCGTTTTCGTGGAAAATCACCTCAAGGGCGCTGTACAAATAAATATATAAAAGAATTAATATTACTGGCTTATAACTAAGATTTACAATTAGCCGTAAAGTTTAAGTTTAGACTAACGTAATTCAATACATAACTAGTGACTTACATCTAAGACTTATAGCTAGTGACTTATATTACTGGCTTACAACTAAGATTTACGATTATAACTAGTGCCTTACATCTAAGACTTATAGCTAGTGACTTATGTCTAAGACATATAAATTCTGATCTAAAACTAGTGACTTAATAACATACATACATATTTACAATTAAGACTAGCGCCAGAAGAAGTAGGAAGTTTTTACATAATATTACAATTCAAGAACTTTGGTGTTCTTGAATTGTAATATTATGTAATAACTTCCTGATCTTAATGGGTTAACTGGATTTACAGGAAGGTATAGATATCTCGAAGCAATGATGCGCCTATTGATTAGGTAAATGTTTTGTTTTTAAATTCCAATGACGCCATTTCTGCCCATTCCACCCCCTTGGAGTCTTTCACCGCCCACCATTTTTCCTCGAGGCCACAACTGCCCTCCTGGATCTCACCAACGCCCCCAGAGAGGCGGTATCGCTCTTCTACTCGGTCGCTTCTACAACTCGTTCTTGGGTATCAGCTAGACTGTGAAATGATTTACCGGACTCTTTGTTTCCTCCCTCCTGTTACATGGGTCTTTTCAAGACCCGAAATCACTTCTTCCTTTCATCAAAATGACCCTTCACACAGCTTCTCCAAAGGTGGCATAGGGCCTTCTGTGTTATGTTAGTTTAAAAAATATTTAAATTAAACAATTTTACTTTGTTTGAACCACTTGTATATTTGTTTGAAGCCGACCGGTTTCGGAACGACCGTTCCTTCCTCGTTCCGAAACCGGTCGGCTTCAAACAAATATACAAGTGGTTCAAACAAAGTAAAATTGTTTAATTTATCTATAATGGATTACCACAAAGTTATAGCTACATTCAAAAGTAAAAAAATATTTCTTAATAATTGGTATGCCGACTGAAGAAGACTGGTTTTAGTTTAAAATCTAACTTCGCATTTGGGGACCTATTGTGCTTTTTTTTTGTTGAATACTTCTAAAAAAGTTTAAAATATTGAAAGTAGCAATAAGTTATAATTTATGTATTGAATAAAATATTTAACTAAAAATTTTACAATAATTCTACATCTGCCAGTTTATTCAGGTTTGAAAGGGTTAAATTTTAAAGTAAAATACATTTTTTTTTATTGATCTATATACGTGATGTTTACAATATATTATTCGATGCCTGTCTCGCTAGGGTATACCTGTGTTGAGACAGGCGTTATATACCTAGCTTATTTTATTTCCTTAAACTTACATAGTTCCAGGATTAAATTTTAGATAATTCTGAATAAATATTTTTTGCAACCATAACATCCCCGGATCCACCATCGCAAAGGACCGAACTTAAGTTTTTTTTAAATGCGTGTGAAACACTTATTTTAGATTATTATTAGAATACCGTGTTTGAGTAGCCTCATCTAAGGGGTATATTAAATATTATGTGAATGATTGGAAAAATTGAGACTTCCTGGGAAAATATTACAGTCACGTGAAATAAATACTAGATAGGTGTCTGGCACTTTGTCCTCCATACTGTGGATTGCCCTGTGGGTAAACGAAGTGAGGATTAGTTACACAATTTACGATCTATCTTCAGAATATCACGAGTATCTCACATTCTCACAAAATAATTTGTTTGATTGCCATATTTTATTGCAAAAGATGTAGGTAAGAACTGACCATAGAGGATATAAACACCGAACTTGCATTATGGTATAGTCATAGAAGAAAAATATGGCGGTAATTGAATATTGAATTTGACACTGACAGTTGTTGACTGAGGGGTTAGTATATTTATGGTTGTTGATATTGTGCTGCGCGTTTTGTTTGATATAATGGATTGCGAAGAAGATATAACCATTCCAACCAATTTTTTAGAATGTTACAAGATTCGAGAGAAAACCTATTTACCATTGCGACTGTTGAAGTACGAATTCAACAATAGTTTCATCATGATTCTGTGGAATAAGTTTACCATCATGGTTAAAAAAGTCGAAAACTTGTCAATCAATCAAGCTCTTCACTATCCCCAGTTCGTAATTAAAAATATCTATTTGTCCAAAAATATATTTCTTTGCCTGGATCATGACTGCTTGTTACACTTCACAATTTTAAGGAAAAGGGAAAATCAAGCAAACTTACTTGAATCACTCGAATTCAAAACTATTGCCAAAAACGTTTTACGAGTACATCACAACGATGAAGAAATATTTGTACTAATTAAAAAAGAAAACTACATAACCCTTTATATTTATAATATTATTGGTACATCAAAGATGAAAGTTAGAGACACTTATAAAATCAAATTGAATTGCAATGATCTTGTTGATGAAATCCTAATTGAGGTTCAACCTTTAAAATACTTCTCCATTGATTTTATATCCAGTGTCTTCCATATTGAAATATCGCAAATAATTCTCGAATCTCTTTTATTATTAATCACGAAAAATAATGTTCTATATTGGACGCTTTTGACCGGTGAATCAAAAACAATTCTTAATCTATCGGTTCTGATGGCTTGTCCTCTTCCTATCAAAGATCTGCACATTGAATCTAATTCTAGAATATATCTGAGCTTAACAACTGGATCCATTATCGTCCTATTCTGCGATGTCATCAACCGATGTCTTGCATCTGAAACAATTCATTTAAACTCTTCGATAGAACGGATAACTTTTATCAATGAGTCAGTGCTGTACACCGATGGACAAAAACTATGGCATACCACCATCGAATCATGCAATAATGATTTTAAACTTAAACACAAAATGTTAAACATAAAAATGCCTTATGATTTTTTCTACATTAAAGAAACTCAAAAAGCGTATTGCATTTCTATGTACAATATTATTTACATTGTGGATGTTCCATTAAATGAGTGCGTGGTGTCAAATGAATTAAATGACGTATTTGAAGTTCCAAAGAATCTCACAGATACGAAGAAAATAATCAGCGCAATTCATGAAGAGACAAATAAAAATGAAAACATTTTAAGTGCGATAATGGAAGAAGAAAATTATATTGTCGCTTTATTTTTGAATAGGAAAAAGGATTCTATTTTGGAGCACTTTATACCAACGGTAAAAATCTATGACATTGCAAATTTGGAATATGAAAATGATATTGTCCTTATAGAAAATACTCAACGTTATTGCGATGAAGATGCCCAAATATATGTTGTTGAATTTGAGATTTCAAAATGTTTGAAAGAAAAAATTGAAAACATGAGCAAATTCAATAATAAACTCTGGCATTTGGATGTTCAAATTAAATTAAACCATCTCTATGATTCTTATAATGCCAGTTTACAAATAAGCAAAACTCCAAATTTAAAAATAGCGCTGCCCGTTTCACAAAGGCAAAAATATTTGCACATTTCACTTGAAACTAAATTAGTTGCGCTGACACCTGGCGTATATAATAATCAGCACGTTTTTTGGTGCATAATGCCATCAAAACCTACCATTATTGATTCATTGTACTATTTAAAAGTGCCCGCTTCAAATCCTCGTAAAAGAATGCTTTCAATCTCAACAAACAAAGGAAAATTGTTTGATAGAATAACAGATTTAGCTAGAAAAAATTATGGTTTACTGTTTGATGTTGAAGAAAGATTTAAAAAGAACAATGATACAATTTCCTACTACATTAAACTTCCTCAAACTCTTAATAAATATGCAGAAACATTTGCGGACAATTTCCTGAAAAAAATATCTGGTTCCAATGCGGTAAACTTAAAAGAAGAAATCTGCAGCAGTGACTTTATCGACCGAGCGAAACAGTTACGAATTTCCGTGGCAAATGATTTTGTGGAAATTTGCAATGAAAAAATAGAGGGAAATTTTGACAGACTAAAAATTTCCAGTACAAATGTTGATGTTTGCTGGGAAGTGTATAAATGCCTACTGGACATTTTCAGAAATATTAATAATGACGGCGCTCCAACCAAAATTGTCAAGGCGGTGCCACACTTCGATTACATGATTTTACAGGTATTTTTTTATGATTACATTGTTTTTATTAATCTTTATAATTTGTACACCTCTTTTTATAGTATGCATAATTTAAGCCAAAGTTTTACAAACCTATTTGACTCATAAAAAAACCCTCGACTCTGTGCTGAAACTGGAAACCCGTCTGATAGATTCCCCTCTCTTAACAAATGGATTGCAATCTTTAGAGCACAGGCGTCAGGTGGAAATGCAGTCCTTGTTCTTCCGGATTTCAATGGAAAATGTTTCGAGGAGCTAGCGTCATTGATCCATTTGACAACGCCAAATGCTTACTCGACATTTGTAGACGGTTGACATTTCGTCGCTTTAGTTCGTATTTGTCCAACAGACCATTAGGAAATTTTTCAGGAGAAGAAGGTTTTCTTTCATTATCTCAATAAAACATTATGATAGGTGTTTATGATAAAGCTATTTCCGTACAGGTAAAGGTTCAATTAGTGTAAATAATTCTTAGTTCAGTGATTAACTATCCTTTTTTATACCTTATTCTTAATTTTAAAGTGAAGATTGAACAAAAACTCAAATGGTCTGTTGGGCAAATACGAACTGAGGCGACGATTTGCCACATGAGAATGGGTTGTTTTTACGCCTCGTTCTTGTGCTTAACAGCATGGCTTTGGAATGATTTTCCAGCTTCTGTATTTCCTCCCTATTCTACATGGGTCTCTTCAGGTTTACTACTTCCTTTTTTTTTAAAAAACACTCCACACAGCATCCCTAAAGATGACATAAGTCCCCTATATGGATTTTCCCCTAGGAAAGGTCCTCAGTTCAGACATTTCCTCTTTTAGTCCCATTGTTGGAACTATTAATAGAAGAAACAAAGGAGATAAGTCATGAATTATTATTACCATATTTATTTTATTACACCGCATCTACACACAGCGGTGCCCCGCCAAATGCATAATTTCATTGGCTCCTTCGTTGTGCAGTTTGGTCGTAACCCTTATCTCTATATCTTTTGTGGGATCTCTTTTGTGCGATTTGTGTGATTTTCTATGGCTGTCAATTGCTTTTTCTATGGGTATCAGGCCAGCTTCGCCGATTTGTGATAGCTCACAGTTGAAATCTGACATCGGCCCATAGAAAAAGCAAATAACAGCCATAGAAAATCACACAATCTGACAGGAACACAAAATCCCACAAGAGATCCCACAAAAGATATAGAATATCTCGGCAGAACAGATGTATCGAGTGTTATTTTAAATTCAATTATTGAACTTTTTCATATTGTTTGCTTTCAGAATCTTCGCGAGAATATTGGAAATGTTATAAATTTAAAAGAGGACCCTACCAGAGATATTCTCGGTGAACTTTCAGAGGGATTTTACCGAGATGTCATTGGCATTTTACCAATTTGATATGATGACATCCAATAGCAAAGAGATTTCACAATAACTTAAAAAATAAACGAAAAGGCAAGCAGACCCTTGTGAGTAAGTAAAAATTAATTTATGTCCTTTTCAATTTTTTTAAATTTTCATGGGAGGGGTGGTTACTGGTTAGTCAATACTGAAAAAAAAATTGACTTCCCAGATTAACGATATCTGATATTTGAGTCTCTCATTTGTTGTTGCAAGTGGCCTGAAAAGCGTAATGCAAAATTTTTGGAAATTGATTAAAACTGATTTTTCAAAAATCGATGATTCTTTCTTTGGATATATTTTTGTGAATATTGAAATGAATTGAAAATTAATTTTTGTCAGAAATAAAATCATAGTACCGTATGAAAGCTCCATTGTAATGTGAATAACATTATCATTGAGATTGAGACAGTGTTGCCAACTCGATATTTCCGTTCCCGCTAAATGATGACGGGTCATCGGTCAGAATTCCATTGAACACCCATATTTTCGTCCATCCTGGGAGGGGGTGGCTTGAGAATTTCTCCATAAATATAGGCTATTTTCGCCTGTAAAATTATGTACTTTGTTATTTTATTCGATTCCACCAGGAAATTTGTCATCTTTTAAATTCCGTAAGACACAAAATTCTCCCGTTTCGGGACACTCAATTAACCAGATATGACGGGAAATCCTTCTAGTTGGCAACACTGGATTGAGAGCTCTGTTTTGCTTCTCGTGAAAACATAGACAAAATGATGCAAGGACAATTTTGTTGTACAAAAATGAGGATAAAATGTGACAAAGATGTGAAATTGAAAGTAAAAGGGTCCATAGACAGAAATGAATCAAGACAAATTTAAATATAGAATCACAGGAAGAAAATGAAGTTAAATAATATTGCATCTACGACGACACAACACTTAACAGTTGTGTCGATACATAACAAACTCACCAAAGTCCACTACCAACCATTTTTTGTTTTTTTTTTTTTGTGTATTCGATTCAGCAAAAAAAACGAATCTTTTGCTTTAGATCGATCTAGCCAAAGTCCACGGCTTCCCAAAGAAATTAAGGGTGAAAGTTGGTAGATTTTTTCAATCCAACCTAAGTCCCACACCCGCTTCAAATCATATGAGCTAAAGTGCCAACCAAACGTCGTTTTCACTCTGTCATGGCCGCCATTTGTGTTTGTTCAAACTTACCCAAGTCCTATTTCTTTGATTCAAACACACCTAAGTCCAGTAATTCTATTTCAATATCGACTAAGTCCATAGGTATTATATCAAATGCGCCGAAGTCCATGAAAAAATCATTGAAAATGCATATTTACTTCAAGAAATTTATTTTGATTTTTATGTGTCTGTGTTCCCAGGTGCAATATGCATAACATAAAGTAATATTTACAGGTATTTACCAGCTAAAAGTTGAAACTAGAAAAAATCGCCATTATCCAAAATCGACTTAGGCGAGTTTGATATGTGTCGACACAATTGTAACCCTAACTTTCTGTTATAAGTTTTGTTTTTGAAAAAGAGAATGAGCTTACAATGGAACTGTCAGCAATGGTATGGGTCACTATTTATAAAAAAAGAGCACAGTTTTTTAATCTCTCCCTTGTACCAATTTGCAGGTGACATATTCCTGGTGCTGTGGTGCTCAGCTGTGGCCCCACTCCAACTTCTACTCAAGGAAAGCAAGGCTCTGGCGTATGGGTGTTTCTACGTCTAACAGAGAACTGGTCCCAGCCAGACTTATCCCATGTTTTGAATATCAGATAATATAAACAAAGGGAGATATGGCATGGAGACATATCTCAAATAATTATGCCGACATCAGGCGAGCGGCGTGGATTTAATTCTTATACAAATACACAGTTTTATTCCTAGATTGATGAAATTTTGCACACTTATCCTTCAAAACGAGGGGAAAGTCACTATATACATCTGATTTTGAAAAACTCTGTAAAGCCCGGGCAACGCCAAGACCAGATATATACTAATTATTATTTAATTTAATTTATTTATAAAATACATGCTCTTTAGTTAAGACATTTACAGAGAATGGATACGTTATCACCATACTATAGGCAGCTGCCCATGGGCGTAGCCAGGCTTTGATTTAGGGTGGGCAAAAAATTAAAATCCAGTGTAGATACCCAAAGAATATTTACTGTGAAGAATCTTAGGAGCGGTGCGAGAGGGAGAGGCATGGAGAATCCGCCACAACAATGAGCTCTATGATATTTATCAAGCTCCCAGACTCTCCACCCATTTAAGGCTCCAAAGATTAAGATGGGCCGGACATGTGCACCGAATGCCAAGCACACGAGTACCGAAGAAGGTTCTGACAGGACACCCGGGAGGTAAACGAAAGGCGGGCAGACCTAGACTGAGATGGAGGATGATGTCAGGAAGGAAGCAAGAGGATTACGCCATGTTGCAGATTGGAAGACGACGGACGAGGACAGAGGGCGGTGGAGGCTTATTTTGAAGGAGGCCAAGGCTCGAAATGGGCTGTAGCGCCATTGAAGAAGAAGAAGAAGTAGATACCGAAAAAAGTAGGCTTCCACACAGTGGCGTAGCTAGCATGGGTGGCACCCTCGGCAGATAGGGCGGATAACGTGGTTGGTGTCACCTCCCCCCCTTTATTAAAGTTGACAAACACAAATTTAGTGCTACAAAATATTAGTGCTTTGGGCTGTATGAATACAAAGAATATGAACGGAAGAAAGAAAAACTATAATTTGAAGTGCTGTAAATTTGAAAACGCGACTCGGTCGACAATTCCAGAGCATCAGCCAGCCAGGGTGGGGCAGACGCCCCACCGTGCATATGCCCATGCAGCTGCCTGTTTCATGGTATCGAAAGGAATATAGGTAGTTATTTTATAATGAAGTCTAGTGTAAACGTTGACCGGCCAACTTAGAATGAAACAAACTCAGGGCCATCTCAGAAAGGTCATTAAAGATGAGCGTCCATCTACCTGCGCCGGCCGCACCGCACGCAACGGATTTTTCTATATCTTTATATGAATTAGTACAGCACTGCATCGACACCGGCAGATACCGGTGGTCCGTCTCGCGCAACGGATTTCTCTATATAAAGATATAGAAAAATCCGTTGCGTGCGTTGCGGCCGGCGCGGGTAGATGGACGCTCATCTTAAGAGTGATGATAAAAAAAATGGTTAAATAGGTTAGGGTTACCGGCTATTTTAAAATTATTTATTCATAGCTTTTAATTACCTTTCTGAGGTGGTTCTGAGTTGGTTTCATTTTGAGTTGGTATGGAACCAGTGTAAACATATGGATTAAATGGTGATCAGACAACTCAGGAGCACCTCAGAAAGGTCTTTAAGAGTGATGATAAAAATATATTAAAAATTGGTTAAAAAGTTCAAGTTAGGTTAGGGTTACCGGCTATTTTAAAATTATTTTTTCATAGCTTTTAATTACCTTTCTGAGTTGATTTCATTCTGTGTTGGCATGGAACCGGATTAAATATATAAATATGCTGAAAATTGGAAAAATTATATGTCATAAAAGTATTCATAACAAGGTGCGTGCACCCCCTTATACACACGTTATATATGGTTTCGGTGTGTGTCACCTCTAGTGCTTGCCCATTGACATTTGGGCATTGGTAATATTGCGAGCCCTGCAATATTTTGGAATGCAACAGTTGTTGATCCTGCAGAGATTCAAATCAGTAGATTTGAAAAGAAAGCACGCCATTCTTTGTGGAGCAGCCGATCCTCTCGACCGCTACAATCGTGATTGTGAATTTTGGACGTCATGCTCGCCATCTTGGGAGCTGACTGGAAGTCATCCTGGAGGGATGATTGGCATCGAGAATCGCCTTTTCTGTTTCTGGAGGGTCCTTTTGGCTGGGTGCCATTTCTCTGGAGTCCTGCCCTTCTCACGATGTGAGAATCATTTCATAAAAGAAGATTTCTTCATGCGTCATTTCAACTTACCACGATATCAAAATGAACTATAACCTAAGCAAGCCCATGCCAGACAGCCTTATTTTCAGGATGTCTTTTTTAATTTTTTTTATATTTCTTTGGCATTAACTATGGAACAATTTCTAGACATTTTGTTTTGAAGTTTAATTTTCAATGTACATTTTAATTTTAAATTTAGTTAATAAAATAATAGCACCACGTAAATCACCTTTGCTTCCATGTAATGTTGACTCCTCCCACTGTTCTCCCCCTCCCCCAAAATCCCCCCTCCCACTACCCCCACCTAATTAATTTTTGTACTTGTATAGAATTTTTATGGTGCGTTTCCACGCTTGCCAAGCCTCCACAAACGCCAACGTGGAAACAGGTCGTTTGTCTTGGCTTGCATAGGCTTGCAAGAGCTTGCGAGAGCTTGCGAGAGCTTGCCGCCGATCCAGTTGGGGTCGGATCCAGCGTCAAGCTTCGGCAAACGCTCAGTGGAATTTCCGAACTGACGGCGAATGCACGCCGTTTTTGCTCCACGCGGTCTATCGATAATTGACATTACGAGACATGTATCACGTATGAGGCGTGCATGAATTATTTAAATGTAAAAGTACATAATTTGAATGCACTAATTTAATTTATTGGATTTACCTTAAAAGTCAATATAAATAAATAATATTTTATTCGTGATTTATTATTTATTACAATAAAAAATTCAAGACAATATTATTATTTTTTTTTATACTTTGCTTGTATTTCAAATAAAAGTATGTTAAACCAAACGCAATAGCCGACACAAGTTCGGCGTCCGCCATGCTTGGGTGTTGGTAGCGCACTGACGCATTCACAAGTATGTAAACGACTTCCAAATGCCAAGCGAGATTTGTGGACGCTTAGAGCTTGTGGAGGCTTGCCGAGCCTTGGCAAGCGTGGAAACGCACTATTAAGTTAATTTTAAGTTTGCTCGTGAATGACACGGATGTGTCGAAACTGGTCGCAGAAAATTTTAAATCAAAGTAAATGTACATTGAAAATTAATCTTCTAAACAAAATGTCTTTTTTTAGTTAACATATATTTTTGTACTTCTAATACGTACCTTCTTTTCTTTGAAAATCGTTAACCTATTCCTTACATCTGCCATGCGAGTCATTTTTGCTCATAATAATCTACCTTGGTGCATTCTTGCCACCTCATCCCCGGTAACAATTATAATAGAAAATAGAAAAATACATGCATAAAGGTTAGATTATATAAATTCACATACACACCGAGTTAATTGTCAATAAATACATCCAAGTATCTAATGGAATCTACTTGTTCCAGTGGGTTGCACAGTTGCTAGAGAGATATCTACAAGAAAATATTTTTAGTACATGATTAGTAGAGAACTGACTTGGATTATTGAGGCTAAATTTTAGATATTTCGTCATAAATAATAGTAAAGAAAATGACAAAAAAAATCTGGTGCTCGGATATCCTCTGATGTCAGGAGGTTATTAACCCCTTGTGTGCCTAACTCGCCACCCCGATTTGAAAAAAAGTGTGCGAAAATTACCTTCCCGGTTTTTGCTCGAATTTTGTATAAAAACAAAGGAATTGTTTTTTTTTGTGATTGTTTTCTGTTTGCCAGATAATGTATCTTATTATTCATATATATTACATGATAATATCATTACAAGTTTTCCCAGAATAGCTAACTTTAGCAAAAAAATGATGTAAAAATTTTCCCATTCCGGAAAAAAATCGTAAAAAAATATATTTATAAGAAAATGAACTGATTTTTTTATTTCTACACAAACCTGAATAGATACCCTACATGAAAAAAAAACAATATAAGGGTGTCTTCGAAGAAATTATGACATTGGCACTTCTTTGAAAATGTAAAATATTTTCATCTTTTCAAGAAATATTCGAAAACCAAGTGTGCACTTTAGCATTTTTTTTGGGTCTGATTTCTTCAGTTTATGATAACAATTCTTTCATATTTTGATAGTTTATACAATTGTTGTTACTAAAAATATTTTTTTGTATTAGAAACCCACAACTAAATAATGCTAAAAATATAATTAGTCATTATGACGTCAAAAATTTGACATTTCTAGGAGAATCTTACGAACTGAATATTTATGACATTTCGTTTGCGAAATATTTCGAAAATTACATGAAAATAATGTAGATAAAACGATCTTTCTGATTATATCTCAAACTTATTACTTCTAGAATGAATTTATATCAAAAACAATGCAAGAATGTAGAGTTTATTTCACAAAATTTCCCACCTCTTTCTCCTAGGCATGATCCAAGATGGCCGCATTCTGTATACAGATAGGCAAACCACAGTACAGATTGACACAAAATATCATGAAAATAAAAATTGGTTATATTTTTTTAATATATTTATTTCAATTTCATATAAGTATTATGAAAATACACAAAATACATTTTTTTAAATTTAGATACTGTGTGGTTCAATAAAAAATAAAAGTTGAAGTTTTTTTTTTCATCATATTGATTTCAGTTTTATAATACATGAAACACATTTTTAAACTTTTGTCGAGAGGTATGGCTCCGGACTACGAAAAAAATCATTTTACACATACATAAATTTATTATTATAAAATTCAATTTTTTTTTACTTTGTTTCTGTCCTCCAAAAAATTACAATGAATTGACACGAAACTTCAACATAACATTATAACAAACAACATTCAAAAAACAAACAACAACTAAAAACATCAAAAAATAAAAAACATAAAATAGCGACACACTCCCTGAACTGTAATTGGGACTGCCACTATTAGGTATAATGAATTTCCTCTTCATGGCAATTTTTAAAGTTTTGTATAAAAAAAAAGGGAATCTAAATGGAAAAAAAATGATTTTAAAGTTAAAAAAAATTATGCTAAACGTTTCAACGTGTGGTATTCCTCAAAACACCCAATGCAAAGGTAAACATTGCATTGTTTACAATACGTAGTAATCCGCTTTGATTTTTTACGAATTGTACACAGTACGCACCTTTTGCGAATGCGTCGATTCGTACCGTCCGTGTCTGAGGATTCGCCTAGAAAATGCATTCCTGTATGATTTAATCTGCCATGCGTGGGAAGATTGCTATCGGCGGAGGAAGTAGACGCGAGGACTTCTACCGATGCGAGGAATGCTTCAATGTCGGTTCCCTCTAGGTCCATCGGGGACTGATCTGCCATTCTATAACAATACAAACAATCATGTATTTCATCATCATATGAGGTGTGTAGATGCAAAGGCAGCAATCTCCAAAATATCGAAAAAAAAGTTATGAATGCAGTTCCATAGATATTCAAATTGTGCATCTAATAAGTTTATTGGTTAGTTACAAACTCAACTTATTCCCATCAAAATTCGAGTTTGAAAACACGTATCGAAAGCAAAGGCAGCAATCTCCACGTTCTTTTCAAAGCAAACATAGCATTCTCCATTTCGGCCAATCAAATTCATAGGAAGTGTCACGTGACAAGATGGCCGCTCCATACTAAAGTATCATTTGGTGCTGATTTTTCTATATGAGTTTTTGATGTTTTGAAGTATGTAAAAGTGTGTTTGGAATAAATATTTACGATAATTATTAAAGGTGGATTGTCACCTGACCCCAGCATTATCAAAAGACGCCCGCAAACCTATTATTAAGTCTGAAAATTGGAAACGAAATGTTACAAAAATATCAAGAAATGTTGCTGTCACATTTCATTTTGGTTTGGAGGAAAGCATTATAACTATATATTATTTTATACATATAATATTTAAGATAATCTATTTATTTTTCACCTTTGCACTTTTTATTTCAAATATACCTAGTATCATTTAGATAATAATGAGAAGTAAGTATTTTTGTTTCCGGAAATGGAAAATAATGTATTTTAGTAGCTATTTCATTAAAAATCAGACAATTTGACATCTTTTCTTCATGCCATGTTTGATGTTTTAACGGCCTCCATGGTCCCGAGGTAACACTCACAATCTGAAGGTCGCGGGTTCGAACCCGGCGTGCGCAAATAAATTCTATTTGATTAATTTGTGGTATTTAAATAATTAATTCACTTTTTAATAATATGTAGTGTGTATATATTTTTATATGAGCTCCACACAGGAGGCCTTTTCCTCAGGGTCTATATCATCTTTGGAGATGGTGTGTGGAGGGTTTTTTTAAGAAAAAGGAGTTCTGGGAAGGAAAAGGGTTTAAGGAGTGGGTAGGAATCTGGGGTTCATGTGTCTTGGTCTTCGGCCTCCACGACTTAGACAAATCTCACCCCATGAACCTGCTAAATCACCAAACGTAGTGAACCACTTGGGGTGACCCATGACAGAGGTGTTGGTTATCCAATAAAGGTTTCCGGGGCGGCGGTACCCATTCCCGCCTCCCTAAATATTTGCGGCACGCTCAAGAC
This sequence comes from Limnephilus lunatus, assembly GCA_917563855.2. Classification (NCBI taxonomy): domain Eukaryota; kingdom Metazoa; phylum Arthropoda; class Insecta; order Trichoptera; family Limnephilidae; genus Limnephilus; species Limnephilus lunatus. The sequence continues at coordinate 47,252,074 of OU830603.1, forward strand.
TGGAAGATACCCTCACTATCGCCCTGGTGTAAGACCACCATTCTGAATTGAAAGTTGCTTCAAATGACTTAAGCCGTGTTTGGTGACCAATAGCCAGGTACTTCCCCATCTTCCTTCCCCCATCTCCTTCCCCTCTCCACTAGCTTCAGCCTCACAACATACCCCAATTGGGGATGCCATAGTCTCACTGGCTCCAGACGGGAGCAGTTAGTGACTCTTGTGCGGTATTCATATAAAAAATATATATTTTGACACAATAATATTAAAATAGTTTTTCAGGCTAGTTTTTATTTTCCTCGTTTTCTATTTTTTTTTCTCATATTTTTGCTTCACTTTCTGAATTTTAATTATTCAGAATATTATGTATCATCTTTTCTCATATTTTTTGTTCCACGCATAATAACACCTGTTTTCTAGAAAAAAAATATTCAATAATATCTTCAAAAAGTTTTTTTTGCAATTACCCCTTATTGAGTTATAAAGTATTCCTTGAAGCCAGTCAACACAAAACAAAATTGGCGGTTTTTTGGGAAGGTTTGTAGCAAACAAAGCAATCTCCAATGTTGTATGAAGCAAAAGCAGCAATCTCCAACACTTAGTAGCAAAAGCAGCAATCTCCGGATTAAAAAGTTATTTATCTTTTTATAGGCGTGCATCAAACAAAATCGGATGATGCAAATAATCTATGATATCAAACTGCTATTTAATGTAATTTTTTCAGCGTTCTGTGAAATTCCATTCAATATGTACAAGTTTTTTGCCTTTTTCTCAAAAACACAAAAGTGGGAGATTGCTGCCTTTGCATCTACACACCTCATATAATATAATCATCAATACGCTTGTATTTATAAATATTTTATAAAGTTCTTTATAACTTCGCAATTTTTTTTCCATAATATAATGAGCAAAAAAAATTTTTTTAGCACACCCTATATAACTGATCTAATTTTGTATAACTGATATAATTTTTTGATATTTATATTTATTTTTCATAAAACATTGAAAAATAAATATAATATATTCCACACGGATTAATTTTGCCACCCAGTACAATCCTATAGAAAAAATATATTTCACGCATTTCATCCAGAGGGCAGCACTGGCAAATTTCAAAGTTCCTTACTTCTAACACCAGGTAGCAGCACTCGGTCTGCACACATACATACAAATACAGCTATGTGTGTGTGTGATAATGAATGCCGCCGGGAATTATTTATTTACAATATTTTTACTAAATATTCACAAAACAAGGACTTTGATACATAATCCCAATAGATTTCTCTAAATAATGATGTAAAAACTTTATAATATCATCGGACATTGACGTAAATATCGTTCTAGAAAGATGACGCTTCTGCCCGCGAACAAAATGTCGGGCGTCCCGCCGCGGAACTTTATTTTTTGTAAATTCTAAACTGAATATGAACAAAACAAACACTTTGATATATAATCTCAATTGATTTGTCTATAAAATGAATGCATAATCATTGCAAAATAAAAGATACTTCGTCTTCAAAACTCAAAACGAAAACGAAAAATTTTCAAAACAAAATAATGCTCTCACTTTGATGTCAAAATTTGTCGGCTTATTTCGAGATATCGTATAATATTTTTACCAAAACACGTGCTATGAACAATAAACTATGTATAAATAATAACATTACTTACGTTTACTTGACGAATTTCCTAGTTTCCGACGTTTTTTGGTGGACGGTTTTCACTTTGTGTCGGCGATTTCGGCGGTTGAAAATGAATGACGCAACTTGTCCATAGAATATTTTATATGAATTTTTCCGAGGCACTAGAAGCATTCTAGTCTTTGGCTACGTCAAGAACAAGAATGGCGCAAGCCATTCTGACCTTATCTTTGATACAGTTTTTTTGTACATAAGGGTCAAAATTGCATCTAAAAATTTTTTTTTCATAGGGTCATAGGGTCAAAGTTTTAAAGAACTAAAAAATTTTACAGCAATAATTCTTGTAGGATTCCCGTTTGAATTTGAAGTCAATCCCCATGGAAAAAAGTTGCTCCAAACTTCAAACATGTTGGGAACCCGATGATACGTATCGAAACTTTGTGTTGTAGATTTGGAAAGATAGGTAACTACTTTCCTCTTCCCATCTCCTTTCCTACTCACGGCATTCTTCAAATGGGATGCCATAGTTCCACTGGCTTTGGATACAGCTGAAAACTAATACTGTAAATTATTAAACCAATATTGTTGCTTTAGAATGTACCTCAGCATAAAGCTGAGACATTTCTGGATCCAGCTTGGATTTTAGAAAAATTCTTGCCTCCAAATTGAAATGCGTGTACCTAATTTCATACATCAATAAAGGACATGACATAATAATAATAATATTTGGATGATTTATATAGCGCCGTTTTTGTGAAAAATCACCTTGGGTTAGTAATGAACAAAGTGTACAAGTATACCAAAGTTTTAAAAATATACAATATCTAATCTACGTAAATGTCTAATATATGTAACATGTATTTTATAAATAAATACATAATTTGCGCGAAATACTACAAATATTCGAATTTTCCGCACAATGTTCATAAATGTTCCACTTCTGACAAATACCGTTTCCAAGTGTTTTTATTATATTGTAATGCTTAATCCACACATTGTGCACACCTATTGACAATACAATGAATTGTGTAAAAAATCTCTAAAATACTGTTATTTTTAAACTTTTTTATCAGTTTTTAAAGTTAAATTCGATATTTTTTTTCTATAAAAATGTAAATACGCAAAGAATAAATATTTTATTGGTTAACTGTGGATGCGCCATTACAATTTTATGTTTTAATACTGTGTTTTTAATTTAATTATTATAAAAAAAAATTGCAAATAATTAAGTAAAACATTCATAAAATAATTTATGAAATCCAAAAAACTCTAATGTTTATTGTTCAGTGTCGGGGTAAGAACTATAGATATTTGCATTTTTGAACAGCCAAAAGCGCCGGAAATACCGACGATCTGCTCTTTCGTTCTTTTTAGTTGTTAACACACGTGTCGCGAGGATTTTACCCGCTGGTGAGTAAAATAATTGTATTTTTATTGCAATCTTTGGACTTTTTCGCCGAATATAATGACCTGATCCATCCTTATACTCCGTAGAATGTTATTGTGTAAAATTTCATTCGAATTGAGGCGTAATTACTTATATTTTTAACATCCTTGCACTCGTGTTCCCGTAGAACTCGGTTGTCATAATTTTGCATAGTAAGGCCACAAGTTTGTTTCTTGTGCATTTATTTGACTGTCAATTGCACAAATGGATATGGGTTTATAATTAGTGTCTTGTTTTACATAGTGTTTTGTTGCATCTGAGGTAAACATGCCTCCTAACCTACAACTGTCAAAGGAGTCAGCCATGTCTAACCGCATTGTCTTCATTTATTGCAGCACGTTATAATGGTTGCCACCACAGTCAAGGCTCCAGCCAAGGCTGAAGCCAAGAAAAACGAAGTTAAGGATGGCAAGAAGCTCCCAGCAGTGCCAGAATCCGTTCTGAAGCACCGCAAAAGGAGAGAGACAAACCGCGCCAAGCTTGTCCAGGTAAATAAAATAAAGCAAGATGTATATAATGTTTATTTTTAACACGTTGGTAGTATTTTGCGTTGATTCTGTGATTTTAAAATGATGATTACATAGTTCAGCTGAATTTTGTATTGATGACAACTTGACAATGTCTTTCGTCCCTATCTGATTTTATCACAGTAATCAACTGGCATGCAATGAAGGCTTAAATAAAGGCAATAATTTTAATAAATCATTCGTGAACCAATATTTAAAGCAACATGTGACGATACTGTCAAAGTTTGACAGTACTATTTGCACAATTATACACATTGTGTTCAAGAATTTCGAATATTATTTTTATATGTTTGAAACTGTATCGCAGGTTGAATTAATAAAAACTAGAAGACAAAACCATTAATTTTCCATTAGGTTCGAAACATTTGTAACCACATGCGTTTTCAATTTGACGACTACAATAATATTTTTTTATTAAATAATCCATAAGCTGCCACATTTTTAAGAACGGATTATGGAAATCACACTTCATTTCAAAAATTAATACAAGAAACAACTATTTACGTACACAAAATTAGGTTCTTAGTTTAGGTAATCTAAGTAATTCATGCATATTTACTTAGTTTGAAACAAAACTTCGCAAATGTTAAATCCGTACAAAAAATGGCAGTAATGGAATTTTTTTACTTTGAATGAAAATCGAATTTTAATGCATATTTTTCCGTCGATCCCGACTGAAACCGATGTTTCTTTTGGTAATTTAAGTTTAAAAGTAGTTTACTTTTCAAAATCTATGTCTATTAAAAGTGTAGCGGCTCGTAGATTATTTACCATTACTTATATTCAATTAGAATACAGTATTTGAGAAATACTAAACCAGTGATTATTAACAGGGGCGCCAGCGCTGGAGCTCCAGGGGGGCGTTTTTAACACGTGGGCATTGTGTCAAAATAGAAAATAATCTCATTCACGAGCTATGCACACTGGCACATTGACACACTTTCCTGCAACAATTTGACAATTCCTGTTAACCTCTCAGAAATAGACTTTTGTTTATTACGTGACCCTTAGAAAACTGTCAAAACGTGACAATATTTGTGTTATTTATGATTTTTACTAAAAGCTTCATAAATCACGTTTTGGGAAACGTAGCCTCATTCTAAAAACTGTTTTGGAAAGGTTATGAAATAAACTTTCAAATTGTATTATTATAAATAAATAATAACATTAGTAAATATTAAAATTTATAATGCAAACATAAAAAAATTGTAAAAATGACCCATGTGATGTTTTATGTGAAAACAGTACTAAAATCACAGATTATGTAAAAAAAAAAAAACCCACTTATTAGATCGTATAAATGTATAATAAACAATTTTATCACCTCACTTTTTTACCATTTCATACAAAAATATTTTAATAAAAAACTAACAATGTCTTGAACAAATGACAATCAAACAAGATGGAGGTTCCATTCAGCTCAGATAATTAATCTCTACGTTCCATAGATATTTTTTGAATACAGACTCGTAGCGTTGTTTTTTATTTCATGGTAATCCGTACACTAGTGATGGAAATAAATCAATTTTTGTAAAATCTCGCGCGTTGACGTCAAAAGACGCTCTAATGTCTTGACCGCTATTATTATATTCGCGTCTTTTGACGCTCTAATGTTCCGAGTGGTTAAATAAACTTTCGTTTCGGGGGGGGTATATAATAATAATGACATTTATTCGTCAATAGATTTTTACAATTTTATATATTTTGATTCTATTGATGAAAAGGTCACCCTGCTCAGCAGGATTTCTCCTGGAATGTAGCTAGTTTTCAGCAGTGCTTCTAATATTGTGTTGACACTCTTTTAATGAAAATAAATGATAATTCCAGCTCACAATCAAGCGCCGCACCAGCGCCGCCAAGAAGCGCAAGGATATCTTCAAGCGTGCCGAGAAGTACGTGAAGGAGTACAACCTGAAGGAGCGTGAGGAGATCAGGCTGCAGCGTCAGGCCAGGCGCAAGGGCAACTTCTACATCCCCTCAGAGGCGCGTCTCGCCCTCGTACTCAGGATCAGGGGTATCAACCAGCTCGCCCCCAAGGTAACACACATTCATTCACTCGGACCACTTCCAACAGTCTAACCTGCCTCTGGGCAACATTTACATTGCTACTACTCCTGTGGATTTATTCCAACTACAGTAGAATCCGAATATAACGAGGCGCCAGAGATGCTTTGTCGTACTAAACAGTGTAATATAGCACTTTTTTCTTTAATTGTAATACACTTCACGGAACTCATTGTGTCAAGCTTTTAACCTAGTCACAACAGATGATGGTAAATTGGTCCACCCGATAATACGGAACGTTTGTGTTGTCAAAGTTTGAAGCACGGATAATACGGAGTGTTCCCTTTTTTAGGTTGAGGTTAAACTACAAAAGCTGGATGTCATCATAATTTTAAAAAACATCCCAGGTTTTGTATGGTATGTTTGGCAAGGCAGGGTATATCCTAGCGGATTTGTGTAATTATGATTGATTGTCTATGAAATAAAAACAGTAAATGCAAAATGGCGTTATGCGTAGGCGAATTATATTTTTTAAAATTAAAATGTTAAATATAATTTTTTTGCATTTTTTTTGTCTCCCGTGACATGATAATAAAGCTAAATCTAAGTGTTCAAATAAAAAATATTCCGTATTAACGAGTAAGCGGAGTAAGACATAATTATTCAGATGATAAACACCATCTGTGATTTACGCATGCTAATAAGGAGCGCACGGGGAGTAGGCGGGGGGCGAGGTATTAGTGCGTAGGTTTTGTAAACAAAACACTGCGTGTTGTTCTAACCGGACGAATTATCATTAAAATAGGTCGCTTACAATGGAGTTGTACTAAACGGATATATTTTCCTAGTACCTAACTATGAAACCTAACTTAAGTTTACATTGTCGTCGCTAAAAACAGTAAGTAACAGTAGAAGTCATTATATCCAAATTCTACTGTAGTTGTTACTGTCAAAAAAGCATTGAGTCTTGTTTTATTAATTAGCATAAATTCATGCTTGTATCATCATCTTATCAGCAATATCTTGTCAATCTCCACTTCTTAATACAGTACTCTTTCAGTATTCCGTCGCTCGGTTTTCTGACAACTACTATAATTTGCCATTATTTTTACTAATTAAAGCAACAAAATCAAGCTCTTTATTTTGTCAAATTCAGTAGTTCGTCACGTGCTTAGGCTCTAACACCAAGCTTTGTACACCTATGCGATGGATTGGTTTATCTTACTCTAACGCCCTCAGTTGCTTTTCAAAATGTCTACTCACAAGCCCAAACATGACACCTTAACTTTATAATCCGTCGCTTTCACCAATTGGACACTTGCCCGATCTTTGGGGTGGCGGATTAGTAGAAAAGAGTAGTACTGCAGTTGTTTAATTTTTAACCCCTTTAGTGCCATTGTTTTTTTACTCATATATACTTAGAAATGCCAAATAAATCTTTTGTTTTTGATGTCATTTACCCTTGACTCGAAAAAAAACTGCATCTCTTCCAAAAATTATCCAATTTTGATAATTTTTTCAGTGTTTTCTTAATAAAAACTTGTACAAGGATAATAAAACACAAAGAAAATTATGGAAATACGTGCGGAGTTTGTTTATTGTATTGCGCATCCGGTGGTAGGCATGTGAATTGGATCAAGGTCACATCGTCATTTTCGCAGTCCGGTACATCCTCCATATCAGCAAAATAATTGTTATCGTCACTATTATCACTATCACTCAAAATTTGCATTACGAGGTGCGAGCGCACCACAATGTCACTCCCACTGTCACTTTCTTCACAACTTGAAGATCGTTCATTTTCACTCGAACTATTTTCGTAATCCGACATTTTGAGTTAAAAATTTTCTTTACCTAAATCCTTTTTATATTGTAATTCCTAAAAATATTATAATTTGAACTTTATGTAACACATAGAAAGACAAAAAAATTTGCGACGCGTGCGAGCGGCCTCCCCTACCGCGCGCTAAACAGCAACTGATTTCGCGAGCGCTATCGCGCCTGTGGCAATTTTAGTTATTACGCAAACGGGCGCGATGGCGCTCGTCGGCACTATAACAGTTAAAGATTCTAATAAATAATTAACACAACGTCAAAAACACACTGCAAATACGGAATCAGTTCTGTTGTAGTCATGTACACTATTTGAGTCTTTGGGTCCATTGGAAAATGGAGAAGTGGTGAAGAGTTTAATGAAAATGTACACATGGCTGCGAATGACATGTTTTGTTGCTGGGAGTGATTTTAGAGACTTTGGAAGTGATTTCAAAGTGTAAAGTTAACAATTTATGGACATTTGGGGCTGGATATTATGCGTGGGTTTAATTGCAAGTGGTTTTAGAGTTTCACCAAAAATGGAGCTATTGTAAAGTGTTTTTAATTATTTTTTTTATTGATGACAGCCGTTATTATCATACTTTCGGCAGTTCTATTTTTTACGCTGGTTCTACTTGAACATCTGGAAAAGCATTGCTGTCAAACATTTTTGTATGAATATTGTACCCATTGTCTTTTGTGAAGAATAATATTTTATCAAAAGGAAAGTTACACTTTGGCCTTTGGCACTAGAGATGTGCAAATTATAATGATTTATACCAGGGGTCTCCAAACTTTTTAGCCTTAGGGCCACATTGATAAGTATGATACTAACTCCAATAAGCTCCAAGGGCCAATTGGGTGCAAAATTCGCTTTTTGCGGGCCGGATTGATGACACTGGCGGGCCGGATGTGGCCCGCGGGCCGTAGTTTGGAGACCCCTGATTTATACCGAAGTAATAAAATATGAACATTTTTTACACATAAAACGTCACTAAAACACCAACACTGACTTTTAAACCTCTGTTTATGGAGTCCTATTACAAAGTAGGCTATAATTTTGCACAATACTTGTATAGTTGGGGTCAGGGCTGGGCAGTATTTGAAATACTTGTAATTGAAATATGTATTTGAAATACTAGTATTTCAATTACCTGGTCCTGGTGCTGAGGTATTTTGTAATTTGTATTTCAAATACTTATGGTTTCAAAATATATTTTCAAATACATTTAGCGATCATAATAATGATAATGAAAAATAAACTGACATTGGTAGATAATACTTAGACTAAAAACGCTAGAATCCAGAGAAATAAGCAGTGGCGGCTCTCCCCTTAGGACAATGGGTGTTTGACCCCCCAAAATTATAAGACATAATAATAATATTTTTTTACGGAATAAACGGCTCAACGCATTGAATTCTTTACTTGAAATTTGAAATGAACCGCAAAATAATAGCAGTTAGCGGCGACGACTCGCCGGGTGACGAGCAGTGACATCTATCGTGTCAAATGGAAGCTCCAATTCTCACAATATTTAGATCCCTGGGTCAATTTTTGACTTGCCCCCGCTATAGGATATCTTCTGTCTCTATGCGCGCCATACAATAAACGCGATGGCACTATGTTTTTATCCTGGAGTAAAAATTCCCGCGTATAGGTACCATAGACACCCTAGCGACGTTTTGGACATGACCGAATGTCGTGGAAGGGAGACAGCATTACGTCTCTTATGCGTTGTTGAAAGAGATGGCGATACAACATAGGTCGGTTTGCATTTTGCACCCATGCCTCGTCCATTGTATTTGCACAGTTCGGGAAAGATTTTGAATAATAATTATTTACGTTGTTATCGGCGAAGTTTCAAATTCAGTTTGGCGGCACATGGAGAAGTAGATCTTTTCAAAGATTATTAATTATTATATTATGATCACTTTTCAACGGACATGGAAAACAGCTTTTAAAACAATGTTCGTTTTTTAGGTTCCTAACCTAAGTGACAGCAGATTCTATAGGTACATTTAATTATCTAGTTACAGGTAAATCATTTGAAAGGGACCTTTGCTTGTGTAGTGGTGTATTAGATAGATACAAAATATCTAACATAATTTAATAATAAATCTCTTTTTGTTAGGTAGCTCAAAAATGCAAAAAAAAACATCGTCAAATTGAAACGCAAGTCTAAATTTAAATTAAATTGATAAATGTCTTTTCTCACCCAATATCTTTGGGCATATTAGGGGTAAAAGGGGACTGCGGATGTGTGTTTCAAAGTCAATTTTTGTTTTTAAATTTTTGATATTATCGGTTTCTATTTTTTCTAATCTACCTACCTAATTTTGTTTTTAAATTTTGGATACTTAGGTACATACTATCGGTGTGCATAACTATATTGAAAAGTGCCCTCTTTAAAATGATGTGCCAGCAAGTAAATGAATTATTTAGTGATTTTGCAATTTATAAATAATACCCATGTAATTTGAGTTGCGGATTCATGACCCTACCTATCTTCAAATTGATATAGATATTAATATGTCGGCATTTTTCATAATATCAAAAAAAGGTAATTTCACAATTTCTTTTCAAATGACCTCCCATACCTGGAGCCCTAGAGCCGCCTCTGGAAATAAGTATTTTTTATTTACTTCTATGGATATGTTAATATTTAGAGTTTGCAGACTTCCTGTGCTATAAAAGCACTGTTATTGTACATTATATCTACATTATACACATTTATTTATTTATTATACTTGTCATTATACTTGTCATTGCTTTGTATTGCATATTTGTGTCATATTATTAGTTCAAGCACTACATGAATAATTTGACTGCATACTAGATTATTTTTAAGTTAATTACAATAGAGCTCACTTGAAGTCAAATAACACAAAACTGCGCTATTTAAATGTCATGTGATAATAATAATTATTATTATCTAACCCCTGGGTCCTATACCACAAAACTTTGCAAGTGCAGCGGAGATGAGATGTGTCTTCTGAGCAATAATATTGGTAAATTTTTGCACGTCTCTGTTTCACTCTGCTCAGCTTTGCTTCTATGGAAACGCACCCTTAGATAATGGCACTTATGACAATTTATTGTAACGAAAGGTTCTACCAAAACCAAATGTATTTTGTAATTTGTATTTGAATTGAAAAAATGGTTAAAATACTGTATTTTGTATTTCAAATACACAACTTAAAAGTATTTTGTATTTCGTATTTTATATGCATGCGAAAAAGTATTTTGTAATTTGTATTTTAATTACAGCAAAGCATGTATTTTGCCCATCCCTGGTTGGGGTACGTCAAGTATGTACTATAGAAAAAAAATCATTCAAATTTACATATTTTTTTCAATTTTCTCCAATGGGTTTCTTGTTTTTGCCTGCCTGAAGTGTGTTATTATTGTTAGCCATTAAAGCATTAAAATTACTTGAATAAATTAATACAATTAGGACCTTATCTATTACTTTGCAAGATTATCTAATATAAATTAAACGAAAAAATCAATCATGATGATAACATAGTTCATCTGAAGCACCATGTTGCCTACAGCATTTGTCTTTCGCTCCTATCTGATTTAAAATCGATTTCCAACCAAATTCCACATATTCTTTCAACCTTTTACTGACCCTTGTGTTTGTTGTGTGTTTGGTGCAGGTCCGCAAGGTGCTCCAACTCTTCAGGCTGCGTCAAATCAACAACGGTGTGTTTGTACGCCTCAACAAGGCCACCCTCAACATGCTGCGCATCTGCGAGCCCTACATCACCTGGGGATACCCCAACCTCAAGACTGTCAGAGAGGTCTGTTATCTTTTCATTTGCACTTATATTGAACATATTTTGTTGATGAAGAATTTGCGGATTGAAAAATTGAATATTTATCCCCCAGACTTGTAAAAAGTCAATGGATGTCAAATATTAAAATAAAAATTGACGTATTGATTCCGGACACTATTGTAGATTGCAATATAATTCAGCTAGTATCATACATAAAGATAGCAGCCAAAAATTTGCATTGTGCAGGAAACGTTTTTAGTTCTTGTGTCGATGTACGATGCTTTTATAAGTGACTGAAGTTGATATCGTCGAATTAGCTCAGTGGGCAGAGCAATGCCCCAGCGAGGCATAGGTTCTGGGTTCAATATTTTTCTGTTTCACATTTTACTTTTGAAAGTGATTAAAATTGTCTTCAAACGATCAAATATTACAATTTGAGGTTTCACTCAATAAGTTACTCCTCTGTAATTTAAAAAATATATACCTATATATTAAGGACTACTATCTGCTGAGATTTATAGTAGAAACCTTTTGGATAAACTCAATTGCTTATCGAATAGGGAGAAGTCAGTGCCTGCTGTGAGTTTTGAACTCAATCTGTCTTTACTGGCAGGCAAGCACCCTTCCTACTGGGTTATCCACCATCTCAATTGCTAAGGAATTACAACCTATCCTAACCTCCAAATCGCATGTGTTTACTGAATATTTTGCAAGGGCCTTGACTCTCAAGTAAATAAATAGACAATGACACAAGCAGTTGTTTGTATTGGTGATTTATTTGGTATTTGTATCAAAACACTTTGCTATTTTGTTAACTTATTGAAGTGAAAACTTTTTTAGCACCGTTGTGATTTGAAACTCGATGAAACGAAAAATAGCAACACTAAAAAGAGACAAACACTTACATCTATAGGATTTAGCCTGTGAGAGAATGAGATAGTATCGTAGCCTCCCCACTCTTGTCTACTATAGTTTTTTGAAGTTTTCATATGTATCTTGTGTGAATTGCACACCCTGTTTTTTTTTATTTATAATGTTTATTTAAATTTACAATGGTTACAGTGATGATTACATAGTTCAGCTGAATTTTGTATTGATGACAACACGACAATGTCTTTCGTCCCTATCTGACGTAACCACTAAAATGATATTACAAGACGACTGCTTTAGAAGGCTGTATTAATAACGCGTGTTTATTTGTTTTAGATCATCTACAAGCGCGGTTTCGCCAAGGTGAACAACCAGCGCATCCCCATCACCTCCAACACTATCGTGGAGAAGCAGCTGAAGCGCTCCAACATCATCTGCGTGGAGGACCTCGTCCACGAGGTGTTCACAGTGGGCAGCCGCTTCAAGTACGCCACAAACTTCCTGTGGCCCTTCAAGCTAAACACCCCCACCGGCGGATGGAGAAAGAAGACCACCCACTACGTGGAAGGCGGAGACTTTGGCAACAGGGAAGACAAGATCAACCGTCTCGTCAGAAAGATGATCTAATGTGTATTCGGGGTGTACATTATGTGATAAGGATAAAAATAAAATAAAAATGCGTAAAATTTTAATTGTTTTTATTTATACAGTCACTCGCATCTCATATACATTATACAAACTTCAAAATTGATTTGCAATTTAAAAAAAAAGAAAAAATTACGGCAGTGAGAAGAGCCACAAACTCCTGGATTGATTCCAACTGATTTCACAAAGTCACTGCTGCGGCGAACAATCTTTAATATGATTTTAAAATAAGTAAAATATCTCTTCATTACGTTGGGGTATGTATACATAATATCGTCAACGAATTTACAGTACTGCCAAAAATCAATAGGCCACTTGCATGGATTTCATAACGACTTGGAAAAAATCATGTGGATAAATTTTATTACTAAGATTATGAAAATGTTAGTAAAAGTTTTTAGGAATGTATAGTTTTTTTAAATAAATAAATCCATTATTTGAGCTTGTGATGTCGCTACATGAAAATGTCCCTGATTATGTTCCCTTAATTTTGTAAAGTTCCACACTGATTAATTTTTTTTTATATGGCAACACTTTGAATTCCGGTGAATTTTTGAATTTGCGTTTAACTTTCACTAGATTTATTGTTTGTTCTACGCGAATTTATCCTTTGGTTTGGTTTTTTGATAAAGATGGCGGTGTTTTTACAGATGTTACGAAGAGAACCCCGTACAATTTATTGGTATTTGTGTGGAAAACATTCTTTTTTTAAAATGATTTTCGGCTATGTAATTATCGTTTTTTCCCACCCATAAAATTATGTCTCTGTCTTTCCGGTTTATAAAAAATGGTCTGATTTTTCAGATTGAAATTTTCAAAAAATCGCCAGGGTTTTAAAAATACGATTCCAAAAAAAAAAAACAGAATGTCTTAGAATATTTGCCTCAACCGGATTTTTTTTTTTAAATGTTATGCAAGTGGCCTGTTGTGCAGGAGACAAAGTTTTGGAGAAAATCAACTTTCCGTGGTACGTCAAAGCTATGTTGTGGCGGGAGTATTAGAGGTGGTATTTGATTCAAAATTATAACTGATGTCAGTTGTCTGATAGCTTATCTGCTATTGGGCACGGTGTCTATTGGTAACATGAACCAAGTGGTAAAAACACAGGAGGAATTCACTTCTCTATTGAATTTCATAAAAAAGTGATTTTTAGACTATGTCACTTAGGCGGTATTGTTTCTTCAACTATATGGCAACAAATAAGGGCTAACTAGCACCTGAGAGATATTCGCTACAGGCTTATCGTAGGTTTCAAGCACTTTCCTGGTACAACCAGTCTCCAGTGATAACCAATGACGTTATGTACCGTGATAACTCCAAAATGACTTTCGAGCATTGCAAATGGACGTTCGTTGAGCTGTCTGAAGAATTTGTGACATCGGCAGTTGCCTCACCCCCCTTCCTACTCTCCATGCGGGGACCTGGACAGTATTTATATTATTCTATGCTTCATGGTATCTGTACTCCTGGTACATTATTTTTTTAAATGTTATAAAATTCATGAAGGCTCAAAGCAAGCATTTATCCTTCATGCCTTTTGTGTAAATAATGTTTTTTAAACATTATGAATACTCAATAAGTTTTTAACTTTATGCCTTCTGTGCTCCTGGTAGATTCTTATAAAATATTGAAAAATTGGCGAATGCTCAAAACAAGATATTTAACTTCATGCATTCTGCGCTCCTGGTAGATTATTCTTTTAAAATATTATAAATTCATGAATAAACCATAAGTAAATCTTCATGCCTTTTGTGCTCCTGGTAGATTCATTTTAAAATATTGAAAAATTAGTAAATTAGCCAAAGCGCTTAGAGAATAAACCAATCCCTGCCCAGTTTTTGGCGAGGCGAAGAAATCAACTTGCGTCTAAAGCAGTGGCGGATTTAAACTTTTCATAAGTAGACTACTTCATTTGCGCCGCCCCTTTCTCCTTAGAAGTTGCCACCTATCATAATCACTCTTGTAGGCTTGGCGCCACTCCCTGAAATCTGCCGCGGCCTATTGACTATTGACAAATCCAGGACTGGTCTAAAGGCAACCTACATTGTAGAATCGAACAGTATTATTACCCCAGCATATGCATGGTTGAATTTCAGAACCCAGTTTCGAGTGCATGTTGACGCCACGCCGTACGCATTGCCACACAAATAACATCTACCATTGTAATTCGGTTTTGAATTCAAGAATTCGTAACAATGTCACTACTTACGTCAGCAGCTCGCATGTAGACGTTTCTTCCCTAGGTATAAGTACTACGGATTAATAGAATTTAAGTATCTTTCCGGATATGGAGACTACATATAGCATCATTGCCTGTCACAGTTTACTTTATGTCACTGGATCACAGTGGATCCGAGGAACTGGCAATTTTTGGAACCAGTTCTTATATGATTTATAAAATGGTTACCTACACTCAAACTGGGCGAAACCAAACTAAATGCCGCTCACAGCAAAAACCTGCAGAGCGGGTTTTTAACTACTAGTCACTATTTAACATTCTAAAATAAAATCTGCCTACGAATAAGTCCTATTTACATGTGCGAATTGCTCACTACATGTAATAGAGAATCCCAAATCTGGCAAAAAAAAGTTCGGCTTTCAAAATCCAAAGTTTTGTTGCACATTCAGCAAGATACTATTACAATGTTTTATAATCCACTCAGCGCAATAACACAGTGTACATTTTATCAGAGGTCAATACAAATGACATCGTACCTAGTGTACACGCCTTGACTAGAAAAAAAAAATTACCTGTCTGTCAAACTGCTAGTATTGCAACAAGATAGCCCCTATCATTATTATTTAATCTTGTAATTTTGTTTCAAGTTTTTAACTTTTTAATGTTGGGTACCATCTCCAGCATAAAATATTAAGCCTGCCCCCTCAAGGATTGGTATGAAATCAAATCACCAGCATATAGCAGAGACTCTGGCAATGGATTTATGGAACATTACTCGTAATACAAAATGTACAGACAGATACAGCATCACACTTTCTTACAGCAATCTCTCAGTGTATGTTGATTCCTTGTGGACCGTTGTGGAAGCAGGTTTAAGATTTATCCCAACTAAGTATAAGTAAATGTACTAGAAATAAAACAAAATTATGGTATGTATAATCTTTATTTGATCTCTTTTTACATTAAAAATATTGTTTTCATGAGTTCTTCTTGTAACAGCACCGCGTGGGACCTGCACAAATTACAAAATATTAGATAATTGGTCAATTTTTAAAGAGCGATTTTGGACGCTTTTGTAGATTCCAGCTTGACACGGTCTACTTTAAAGGCAGCCAAAAGAGGAACAAACTATTCAAATTTATTTTTTGTATCCACAAAATCTACACCAGCAATGCCACCAAATGTGGATAACTTTGTTAAGCTGTAAACAGCAATAAATTTTATTCATAGATAATAGAAACAGAGGTAGACGTTATTCCATGAAAGCGTGCTGACTGTCGTTGAGCTACAAATTATACGGATAATCAAGGCAGCTATGCAACGGAAGTCATGCTTTTAGTCGCAAGTAGAAACAAAATGAGATAATAGATCAACTTGTCCCTTTCACTCAATGTGGCGTAAAAACAAAACTTTCAATAAAATCACCCACAGGGTTTGCATAAAGTCGGCAAAAAATAAATGACCTAATAAAGTTATCGGGCTATATAAAAATTATTCTGCAAAATAAATTATGATTTTACTTACAGCGGAGTTAACTTCCAAAACATTCCGAACATCTCCGATGTCTGTGGAAGAATTGCGAATAGTTAGAAGACAGTTAAAAGAATTTAAATAGCACATTTGTTGAGAAGCAGAATATAAATCAGACGTAACCAGGTATCATCGTCACAAATGTTTTATTTGGGTTCTATCGGATGAGGGAGCCTGTTGCATATCATCATTAAATTCACATCAAATCTCTGATATCGTTTGATTATAAAATTACAAACTGTTTTGCTGAGATGAACATAGAAATCAAAAATAATAAAAAATATTAATTATATTCTTACCTTCTCATATAGCAGTAGTCATTCGTTATTTGATCAGCATCAAATGGTTTACAGCTCTCTGGAAAAAATATATAAATATCGTTATAATGGTATCTTAATTTTTTTTTTAGTAACCATTTGTAATATTTAAAATCAGATATTTTTCGTCCAACATTCATTTGTTCGGTCCACTACTTTTCTAATCATCATTTTGTTTTTTATTTTTAATTTTCATCATCAACCCTCTGTAGTAACCACCAAATTCTTAAATATAATATTAATTATAATTCTAAGATATAAATCGAAAATACATTCTATTTTCCTAATACAAATGTGTTTTTCTATCGACTCCAATGTTTTAATTAACCTCTAGTCTTTTTGGGAAATATTTCTCACAGCTTAATAAAACTAAGTCATGTTTTTGCATTGTGTATTCTTCTTCTTCAATGTCGCTACAGCCCATTTCGAGCCTTGGCCTCCTTCAAAATAAGCCTCCACCGCCCTCTGTCCTCGGCCGTCGTCTTCCAATCTGCAACATGGAGTAATCCTCTTGCATCCTTCCTGACATCATCCTCCCATCTCAGTCTAGGTCTGCCCGCCTTTCGTTTACCTCCCGGGTGTCCTGTCAGAACCTTCTTCGGTACTCGTGTGCTTGGCATTCGGTGCACATGTCCGGCCCATCTTAATCTTTGGAGCCTTAAATGGGTGGAGAGTCTGGGAGCTTGATAAATTTCATAGAGCTCATTGTTGTGGCGGATTCTCCATGCCTCTCCCTCTCGCACCGCTCCTAAGATTCTTCGCAGTACCTTTCTTTCGAAGATGTCCAGCTGTTCTGCTGACTTTGCTGTCAGTGTTCCCGCCTCACATCCATTGTGTATTATGGTGAGATATATTGCCAAGCATCCATGCACGTTCATGTTTGATGGCTTTACGTTCATTCGAACATGTCTTAACGTGTGCTCAATCTCTTTTTGTTTAATGCGAAAAAGATTCAAGGTCTGTAATTCTTGTTGATGTTTGACAAAATTTCGTATACACAACGCATCTAATGTTAGTTGCTCGTCTTGAGTTCAATAAGGTTGGATGTATTGGAGAACAAAAATGGATATTCAGAGTTTTCTTTGTGAATTTATTGAAAATTCTATTAATTTATATCATGAATAAAAGAGTGCTGCTTATGGAATAAATGGAAGTCTTCAGATTTGACTATAAAAAAAACACTCACATTTGACCATAGATATACGAGTAGAATTTAAAAAAATTCTATGAAACTTTTAGCACTTTAGATACAAAGTGAAGTTACAATAATTTTTATAAAATCTAGTCGTAAATGTTTTTTAGTTTCGTGTAATTTTAATTCAGTAAGTTCATAAACAGTGTATTAATTTTGAAACAGTATGTTAGGAGAAGGCTAGCAAGGGTGCATTGTAAATTTTTTTTTAAATTTATAACATAGATATAATATTTTAAATTGTAACATTCTATGCAAGATTTGGTTCAGCAGTGAATGTTGCTAAATAACTAATCTGATTAAGATTTTACACTCACATGTCAGTTCAGGCATTTTGTCCAGCTGGTCAAATTCTTCCCGTGTTGAAGTGGAAATTATTGGGCCATCTGAAAAAAAATAAACAACGCTGTAGAAAATTTTATATTATATCAAGATGATATTATAATATTTAAACGTTAATTTGTGATTTCATCAGATAGGGACGAAAGACATTGTCGTGTTGTCATCAATACAAAATTCAGCTGAACTATGTAATCATCATTTAGTCACAAACTATTGTATTTAAAACCAATGGGGCGTACCGCTTTAGATCAACTTCAGCCTTGAGTACTCTGAAATTTTTAAGTGTTCGGTTTGGAAATTTCCGGCCCTCGTTCAAAAAATCATACTGCAAAATATGAATATGGAGACAAACTGCTTAGAGTAATTGAATGCTCCAATATTTGACTGTATATTCAATATTTTAGGATTCATAAAAAAAAAATTAAAAAATCATTACAATTTATAATGTGTAAATCCTGAAAATATTTACTTTAAAATTGTGGTACCAACTTGGAACAATAAAATACTATTGACTTCTGTGTGTTTTATCTATGGCCAAGTTGATAATCACAGATATAATGAATTGCATTTTTTTTATATGCAAACACATGATTTGCAAGAAAAAACATCAATCGTAAATAATTCAGAAGAGAAGTGAGACATCTCTTGTAAAGTGGGAAACTACAAAGTTAGCTTTGAATAATAGAAGATTCTAACTAAAAGCTACACTTAAAATGATCATATATTCGTAAATTGGACAGACGAAAAAGTCACACATCCATAAATGGACGATAAAATTGCAAACCTGGTTTATAAAGCTAGGCTTAAACCTTTTGTGCCTATATTTTTACACTTTTAACACAAAAAATCATCAATCGTTTTATATTTAAATCAAAGTAGCGTTTGATTTTATGATAATTTTACCTATATTTAGTTTTGAGTTATTTCCTAGCTTCGTTAAGCACACTCGAGGTGATAAAAATAAATGTTATTACTCGCTAACCAGAAAATTAGGCATTTATCTACACTTTCGCAAATATAACTAGCATTACCTTATCTACTTCTGCTTTCAACAAATATAATGTTAAAGTCAATGACAATAATACTGGACGCGGGGTAGAAATCTCAAAGTGGGAAGCCAAACACAAGACGATTGTAGCTGTCTCTATTTCTAGTACTTTACATAGTACGAAACTGCTACGCGTTGAGTGAGGTCGTGTCTTACCAGTAAGTAAATTGCATTGCAAAGCGCCAAAATGCCCTCCTGTGTGATGAGAAAATGCTTAAATTACACGGCAAATAGTCGTAAAGGCGAAGGAATAACACTTAATTTGCAAGTACACGCAAATATTACTTATTATTATCAATTATTACAATTAATTTTATAATAATATGTCATTGTACTCTTTATCCTTCCCTGTCCATTGTGTAACCGAGTGAGAGTATCTTATCTTATCTCAGTCACACCCATAGGTCACACCCGTGATGTGAAAGCAGTATTCGGCGAAGAAATTAATAAGCCGCCCTACCATATATCTATGACATTCACACACGCACATTCTTTGATTGTCTATCTTTATCACACAGGAATAGAGTTTTGAATTTATAAAATATACTGAAAACCGCTGAAAACAAAAGAGTGTTGCTTGCTTTCCACATTATATTGTGAGTATGTGAGACTATGGAGAGTCTATTTGTATAACGTCATTGGTTAAATTCATAAAATTAATAGATAAGGAGAAAATACTTACAATGGGCAATTGTCTCATTTTCCCCGCTCAGATCCTGCAAGTAAATAATTTTGGTTATTATTGGAAATTACGATAATATAAGGCAGGAAAATTAAGTTGCTAATCAGATAGGGACGAAAGACATTGTCGAGTTGTCATCAATACAAAATTCAGCTGAACTATGTAATCATCATACAAAATGAGAATGTGTAATCTGGAAACAAGAGAATGCGCCTGATGGTAGATTTTGAGGTCAAGTCAGGGTCAATGGAAAAAAACCACGGTAATTTTTGGATAGGGCCTGACACGCTTATTATGAATAATTTTTAGAAAAAAACTTTAGATTAGCCTTAATTACTATAAAAGGAAACTTTTTGCATTTCGGGCGGCGGAAAATTATGCATTTTAATTTTCAATTGCGCAAAATTAAAATTCACTTTGTGAACCGATCGGCGACTGTCAGCGGCCATTAGGTACGCAACTGTTATGTTGGTATCCCTGATGCATTAACAAGAGCTAAATACGACCGTAGCCATCTTCGTGGGATACAAGAAGACGCGCGTTATCATGAAAAACACAATTAAATCATAATTACACAAACCCGATAGACAAACCCTGCTTTGCCAAACAAACCATTCAAAACCTGGGATGTTTTTTAAAATTATGATATGACATGCAGCTTTCGTAGTTTAACCGTGTTTTCATGTACCCCACGAAGTTGGCGACAGTAGTATTTAGTTCTTTGCAATGTATCAGGGATACCAACATAGCAGTGACGTACCCGATGGCCGCTGACAGTCGCCGATAGGTTCACGTAGTGAATTTTGGTTTTACACAATTGAAAATTAAAATGCATAATTTTCCGCCGCCCGAAATGCAAAAAGTTTCCTTTTATAGTAATTAAGGCGAATATAAAGTTTTTTTCTAAAAATTATTCGTAATAAGCGTGTCAGGTCCTATCCAAAATTTACCAAAACCGCTCTGGTTTCCTGAATAACTTTGGTCAAGCCGAGCAGCACACGAAGGGCAAAGCGTATTCTCTAGTTTTTCTAAAAATATCATTTCAGTTATTACTTACATTGTATAATTACTTGTCTTCAGGGCGATGCGACACGTTTCATGAATCGTGGAGACTCCTATAAATAAAGACAAAGCTGTATTAGTAACAGAGAATAATGAGACCTTTTTTTACATGGACACTTGGAAATTGTTAGATCAGATAGGGACGAAAGACATTGTCGAGTTGTCATCAATACAAAATTCAGCTGAACTATGTAATCATCATTAAACGGGGTAGATTATTAATAAAATTTGTTAAATAATAATCTACAAAAATAGTTCGTTACGTAAGGTAAGGAATAGTGCCAGTTCATTTCACTGTTAGCGGTTCACAAGTTGAACCATTGCATCCCGGCGTTTCACCACGTGGCTCAAGGAAAAACGAAAAGTATTGGGAAACTTCCGTGATTGCAGATAGTAGATTAATCGATAAACTTTACCCGTTATATCCAAAGATCGTCTTTGATGAGGACATTGAAGTTCTGCGACGAAGGTTCAGCGAATTGTCCATCCTGATATTCCTGATTTCGAAATTGAAGAAAGTAATCGCCGGCCCCGCACACACCGCTGCGCAAAAAAGTTTTATGACATGCGGAAATTGCGGAAAAGGAAATTTGGCAAGCCAAACCATAGACACAGAATGTTGCCATTACCGTTAGTAGAAAAATATTGTGAAATTGTTTATGGTACATAAAACACCACAATCACGGTAAAATTTTGTATTTTTTTTTTATTTCAAAATAAAAATCCTAAAAATAATAAAAAGTGAAAACTTCTTTAGCACCATGATTTGAAACTCGATGAAACGAAACTTAGAGACACTAAAAAGAGACAAACACATACATCTATAGGATTTAGCCTTCGATAGAATGATATAGTATAATCGGTCTCCCCTTTTTACGGTGCTTCGTAGCCTCCACACTATTGTCTACCTTAGTTTTATGAAGGTTTCATATTTACCGCGTGTGAATTGCACAATCTGTTTTTCTTTTATCAAATTTTTAATACAGCATAACTGGGAGGATAGTACGATCCCAGCCTGCCATATTACATGATATATTCAGGAACTGGTATCTGGGTAGTATGTTTACGAAAGATGGGAAGGCTGATAGAGATATTGAAAGAAGGGTGAATGCCGGTAACTCCATTAATGGAGGACTGAATGCCGTTGGCGGTAATAAAAAACTGTCCAAAGACGCGAAACTAGCCGTCCATAATGGAGTTCTGGTACCTACCCTGATGTATGGCAGTGAGGCATGGAACTGGCAGAGGAAGGATGAAATCAGACTGAATGCTGTAGAAATGAGATCCCTGAGGCGAATGTGTGGTAAAACCATGTACTATCGTGAGAGAAACGTGGATATCCGCAAAGAATGCAAGGCTGATGTAAGCGTGATGTGTAAGATTAAGAAAGGGACTCTCCGATGGTTTGGGCATGTAGAGCGAATGAACGAGGAAAGGAGTGTAAGGAGAATATATGATGCAAATGTGAATGGTAGAAGAAGTCGGGGACGCCCGAGGAAGACATGGCACAACCAAGTGAATCAGTTACTTGAGTCGGGCCATGTGAAGAGTCGGAATAATAGAAGAGCATGTATGAGACGATGTATGAATGTGAACGAGGCAAAGAGTGTGTGCCAAGATCGAGTTGTGTGGCGGTCCGTCCTCTCTGCCTATCCCTGCGGGGAAACGGCGTGATGGTTAGTTAGTTAGTTATTCAGGAACAACTATTATATTAATTAGAGAAAAAATTAAAATAAAAACAAAACTAAAATTAAAAAATTATAGGTAGGTACCTAATGACGACATAAAATTAAATCATCATATGAATATGTGAAATTAAATTTAAATAAATGTAAGATTCTCCATAAGGGAGGTCGCCTCATCATCATCTGCATCTATCGCTTATTTAGCGGAGGGCTGAGCCACTCGGGTGCAGCCAGGACAATGACATTGGTTGACTTTCATGTCCTGCCCCAGAAGCTGGCTAGTCGACAGCAAAGTAGTGTGGGGAACGAGTGCACCCTTCCTTCGGTGAATATCGTTCATCGAGGCATTGCAGAACCTAGGAAGTTGCTTGTATGAATTCCGTAAGTCTAAACATAAACTTTAGGGCGCACAGTTTACACCCGCGATGTGCAAGCGGGTTCCCTACAGAGCATCGGACCATTCCATTATTGTAGCACATCTTCAGCTTCTCCCATTGCACTGCTGGGTATTGTGTCCACAGCTCAGATATGTACAAGCCAGTACAATATTTTAAAAAGAAATTTCCTGACACTATCGCTGCAGTGTTACCAGTCTTGAGAGCATTCCGGCCCCTAAATTAATTGCTCTTTTTTGTCATTCCATGTATCCTGTAAGGATATGTCCCAGGTATTGAAAAATATGTGAGGCCACAAGCAGTCATTACCTTCTAGCCAGATTGGTGGAATATTTTTTGGCCCCTTAATGTCTTTGAAAACGAGGATGACTGACTTTTTAGTATGTATTGTAAAATTTATTTTTGCTTGTGGGATTTTTACACACACACTACGGAAGTATTATGTTGTGGGAGCTCGACTACAATTGGAAGCGTCGCTACTAAGGCCACCAGTGCAAATTAAATAGTTCATTCATTCCGCTTTTGGTTGTCTACACAGAGTTTTTTAATCTTCCCGAAAAGGACGGTTTTATTTTAATATAAATTAATTAGTTCATTATTGTTCTATTGGCATGCTACATCTGTTAAGGCTATGTATTCACTGTAAACAATGTTTCAGAAACAAAGTTTTTCAAACACGTAGATGTTTACAAAAATAATGTTTCGGGAACTTGGCCGTCAACGCTCAGTCGCTTCAAATATGTAGCCTGAGGATTAGTTTCAAATAATTTAAAAACGTCGTTTGTCGTCCCACATTACCGTCTTGCTTATAAACAACTGAAACACACTTGTAAACAGCTGTCGCGATACTGATTTGTTTCCGTGCTCTTCACATTAATCGGGGAGCACAGAAACACATTGTGTTTACCGCAACAGTTTCAGAAACATATTAAATTGTTTGAGAAACATTTAGATTTTTTTTCTGAAACAGTGTTTATAAACAATTGTTTCTCAGTAAAACGGCTTACAGATTAAAAAGTTTTGTTGGCGTGTTCAAGTGCCCAAAGTAAGCTCTATTTTCTCTTACATCTGGCAAATTTGATCAATTACGGAAATTCTGATGCGCAGAACTGTTTTTTTTTTCATGCACATATAAATTACACTTATAGTGTCTATTTGTTAAATCCCAAGGCAATATTTTCTTTTTGAGTTCAATCAAAAGCTCACTAGGTACAATCTACTTACAGGTCGACATACTTATCTTTGCAGTGGTCAGTTTTCGACAAAAAATTGATCAATTAAAAAAAAGTTATTTTGCTCGCTAGTTACAAATTTATCGTGTAATTTTAGGTTAAAAATAATCAACATTCATTTCCAACCACAAAAAAAAATCGTGGTTTTTGATAACATTTTTTTCATCTATTTTTATCGTAAACTTTTGCTAATATTGTCTTCTTTTAATTAAATATTAGAGTTTGAGTCATCTATTGACTTGCAGGAAAGTCAATAGATGTCACACATTGGAAATAAAAATGATTAAAATTTATCCAAGGCACTATCTAGACAGCATTTAGTTCGGGTTTGAATCTTGCAATCATACAAAAGATAACAGTCAATAAAATATGCAATGAGAAAATGTTGGTAGCTCTTAGTCATAGAGTTAAAAACATACAGTTACAAATGAACGAATCAGATAGGGACACTTTAGCTCAGTTGGTACAGTTGCGACCCGGAAAGCCTAAAGTCCTGGGTTCAAGTCCCAGATGTGACCGTATCTTTTCGGTTTCCAGAATTTCGATTGTTTCGCTAATTTTGTTTTCATTTAATTAATAAAACAATCGTTAGATTATGAAATAGGAGGTATTTTCAGAATTCTAAAAACAGTTCTTCAGCATTTCATTACGGGTCTCACAGGGAAAGTCGACAGGGGTATAAATAAATAAAATGCCATGGTGTTTTATGATTTTTTTTGGTTTATTTTGTTGGTAAATAGAAATAAATCTAAACGTAAAGCCTAGCTGGATGACTTGAGGTAGTCCTTGAGGACATCCAGGGCTGGAGTCTCCTCACCAAAGTCCTGTAAAACAAATAAATTAATTATTAGACAATATTCATTATAGATAAATGAAACAATGTTACTTTGTTTGAACCACTTGTATATTTGTTTAAAGCCGACCGGTTTCGGAACGACCGTTCCTTCCTCAGGGCAAACGTATACTGACTTGACAATTATAAAATTAACTCTCGACGGGGCCAAGATGCCAAACATAACGTCCGTAACCATGTGGGTCAGCCGATGACCCCATGCATTTTTTGTCTTATGAGCATTTAAACCATAGATTCTCAACCTTTTTTTGCCCACCGCCCACTTTGAGAATATTAATTTTTCTAACGCCCCCCAACTCGTGAATCTGAAACAGCAATTGTCGTCACGATTATATTTACCACAACGGTGGTGGAGGGAGTGGAGGGGTGGGGGGAAGGGGGGTATATATATAAAATAAATTTCAAGATATATGACAATTTCAAAAAAATTGAAAGACATTGCTAGAGTCATCCGTTTTTCTCGCTTTTTGCTGTTCGCTGTCGATCTAAAATTATTTCTTCTAATAATGGGAAGGGGCCAAATGAGATATAATAATAATATTTTGTAATTAATTTCTTACACCATTACAAATTTGAATTTATTATACATAAGAAATAAGGCAAGAAATATGGCAATTTCAAAAAAAAAATCAGGTGGTGGTGAAGATTTCGTCAATGTGGAGAGACTCTTTCAAGAATCAAAAGAATTTGCCTTTTGAATCTCTCCTCACTGACGCCAAATATATCAATCTCTGAGGAGATTTGGTTCAGAAGCAAAATACTCCTCCCTACCGGGAGAACCATTGGCAAGTTATTCCTATAGGCAGGAAGATAGAATAATCTATGATGACGCTGTCTAAGTTAGTCATCTGGAACATAGAGACACACGCGCTCCAAAATGGCTGAGTTCTCAATATAGCCTCGCAACAGTCTAAATAAGTGGGTGGCGGCATACCCCTCTCTTCTGAGCTGCAGGGAGTGAAGTCCCAGCATGCCCAGAAGAAAGTTCGTCAGGAAGAGCCATATATAGTGGTCGTACTCCCTCATGTAGAGAAATCTCAGAAACTTTTTTGAACCCTTTCAAACATAAGGGATCATCCCACCTTATGAGGATTCTAGATAAGCGAACCACTCTCCAGCCTATTGCGGACCAGGGAGAAGTATAAAATCTTCAGAGCACGGGTATCGCGAAAAACTCTGACGGTTATATGAGGACGAAATGTCAGCTTACTTTCATACGTAATCACAAGATCCTTTATATTTGAAACTCGTTTGAGATTATGACCGAGCATGGTATACCTGTGTAAGGTGAGACTGGTATGCTCTGGTAAAAGTCAGAACTACGCATTTCAAGACATTGAAATGAAGCTGGTTTCGTTGACTCCATTCTGAAATGTTATCAACATCAGCTTGACGGCGCTGGCAGTCCTCAATATTTCTTATAAGAAGAAATAATTTTAGATCGTCAGCGAACAACAAAAAGCGAGAAAAACGGAGGACTCCAGCAATGTCATTAATGAAAATAGAAAAGAGGAGAGGCCCTAGGATCGATCCTTAGGGAACCCCAGAAAAAACGAGAAATTCAGCAGATTGGAAGATTCCGTGTGTGACAAATTGCTTTCTGTTCTCGAGGTAACTTTTAAAAAAATTTAATATCCGAAGGGAAAAATCCAACTGCGCAAGTTTTATGAGTAAGATATCATGATTCATAGTATCAAAGTCTTTGGAGAAGTCGTTATACGAATAGTCTACTTGGTATCCGCTATCTAGGGACCTAGCAACATAGTCGGTGAAAACCATCAGATTGGTTTCAGTGGATCTTCCTTTCCTGAAACTATGCTGTTCGGGGATAATGTATGCGTCTATCTGAGGCATAAGGAATTTATAAATTAATTGTTCAAATAGTTTAGCTGTTAGCAGGAGCTGAGAGTATGGCAACTGGTCTATAATTTTCGATTAACTTTTTTGAACCTTTCTTAAAAATAGAACATATTTTTGGAAGCTTTCCATACTTCAGAAAAAGTGGAAGTACTAATCGCGAAGTTAATGATAAGACATATAATGGTGTTTTTAGAAACTCGGTGCACCCTTTAATAAAAAATACGGGAACGAAGTCTGGTCCGATAGAGGGTGAGTTCTTCATGAGACTTGTGGCACTCATAAGGCCAGATTCCGTAAATATATCGAAATCAAAGTTTGAAGCTCCTCTGGTAGTAAATGTGGCCGTATTATTAATGTCTAGAGGTGGAGGGTCTTTATTGTAGACCGATTGAAAATGTTCAGCAAATGCGTTAGCCACACTCAAGCCACGAAATTCTTGATTACCTTTTATCATGGTGTGTTCAAGACTCATCCTTCAGAATGGATTTTATATAGTGCCAAAACGTCTTGGGATCATGCGTGATGTTTTCTTCGATTTCAGACAGGTAGGCTCGATAGGCCACTCGAAACTCGCACCTAACTAACGCTCGGTAAGAACTAAACAGATCGTATTCACTCTGAAGGCCTCCAGCTTTCCAACGCTTATGAAGGGCGTGTTTGATCTCTATATTCGAGATGACTTCTCTCGAGAACCACTTCTCAGATACTTGCGACCACCACCGCTTGTCGTTAGCAAACGAAGCGCACTAGTTTCCTCGTTAATATCAATTAGGATCAACTTGTAAATCATTTTAATAATTTTAAAATTACGGCGCGCAGCGAAAAAGACGTACGTCCTGCCGACGAACTATCTGGAGCACTGAATGGGTAAGATGGGTTTCTCTGGGTCTTCTACCGCCCCCCTGAAAGTCTGAAACGCCCCCCAATTTGCTCTTGGTCTTCCACCGCCCCCCTGAAGGTCTGAAACGCCCCCAAGGGGGCGTTATCGCCCACGTTGAGAACCTATGATTTAAACCATGGAAATCTCTTATTCTTTTTGTCCATTTATTGGGCAGGGAATATTACCTATATTTGACAAAATATTTTTTCCTGCGATCAACGATTTTTTCAATTTCTTTTTTAAACGATACATTATCAAGACCCAGACAAACCTCAACCCCTGCCTAAGTCACCAAATGTAGTGAACCACTTGGGGTGACCTATGGCAGAGGTGTTGGTTATCCAATAAATGGTTCCCGGGGCGGCGGTACCCATAATCGCCTGCCAATTAAATTATTTTCATCTTAATCTTATTTATAAACAAGTTATGTTGTGTAAACAGAAGGACTTGTTTATAAATAAACTAATGAGGCTTTCCTGTAAATAAATATACTGACTTAGACTTTTGAAAACAAAGAATTTGCGCAACGATTTTTCCACAGATAAAAAATTAATATTTGCAAGTGACGAAACGACAAGCTCGAATAATATTAAGATACATTATCCACGCCAAGTGAATAAAATTAATTTTAGCATTCTAGGAGCATTCTTGGGACAAAACGAAAATGATGGTTCAGAGCAGGAACCCTTCACACAGAAGAAGTAGTGCACAATTTAATCATTTGAGTGCCGATTGTCATCCGGGTGACAATATTTCAAGCATATGCGGCCACATTCGGCACACAACAAGTTAAAGACAACTACTCATACGAAGTGGTCGATAAATTCACCTACCTGGGCTCCAGTCTAACAGAGAACAATGAGGATCCAACAGAAATCAGGAGAATCACAGCAGCCAACAAAACATACTTATCTTTGCTGCCAGTGTTTAAGTCACACAGTGTCCACAGAAAAACCAAAATAACCATATATAAGACCATTGTTAGAACGGTATTGGCATATGGATGTGAGGCGCTGACACTGACGGTAAAGATGGCTGAAATTCCGGATACTTTTGAAAGAAAAGTGCCGAGAAGAATATGCGGACCCTTGAAAGAGGGCGAACAGTGGCGCATCCGGCACAATACAGAATTGTATGACATATATAAGGCCCCTAGCATCTCAGCACATGAGACTCCTCAGGCTGAGATGGGCTGGGCATGTACAGAGAATGCCGGATACACGCGTCCCAAAAAGAATTTTGACTGGACACCCAGGTGGAAAGAGAAAAGTGGGAAGACCCAGACTGAGGTGGGAAGATGAGGTAACATAAGCACAGCTTCTCCAAGTACCAAACTGGAAGTCAGCCGCTGAGGACAGGAGGAGTTGGAGGCGACTGTTGCAGGAGGCCAAGGCTCGATATGGGCTGTAGCGCCATCGAAGAAGAAGAGGAGGAGCATTCTTGAAGGTTAAATATGCAATAAAATCCAAGCAAAGCAAATCCAGAGGCTGGTCCTGCCATGGATAGATGCTACTGAAGTAGTCCAAGATGGAAAACGGGAGGTGTTTTGTCCAAGAAATGGAACCCCGACCCAAGCAGGTTAAGAGGAGGATTTCAAGGAGCTATATCCAAATAAGAAATAGAAAGTTTTGGATTTGGTATGACGAAAGAGATAATGGTCACTAGCACTGGAGTGTTTGGCAGAAGAAGCAGAAGAAGGCTATCGATGCATCGGACTGATCTAATTTCACAGGCTTCTAAAACTTCGGTGTTTGTAGCTCTCCATGCAGCACTAGAGGTGGGTAAGTTCTGCATTTTGCCAGAAGCCTCCGAGACTTGCTTCCTTTTAAAAGTACACGAGTTCCGGAGCCGGACAAGACCTGCATGAGGGCTTGGACCCGTCACCCGTGCAATGTAGGTACCTTGGACGGGATTTTATTGAGAATTTAAATAAGTACATTAGCTGTAAACTGTGATGCTTTATTATAAACTATTACTTTATAATGCACTTCACCCTTTGATTATACCAAGATAACACGCTCAAATTAAAAATGACTCCGTGTCTAGCCGAATATTCAAAAATCTAATATACCTACTAAACAATCCCGCGAGAGCAGTATAGTGTTATGTCAAGCGGTCACGCACGTGCATGTCAATCAGCGGACAGCGATCGAATGATCGGCCGCCCGCCGGTCGCGACGTGTCGTGACTCAAGGGGAAGTGTCGTAGTTGGCGGGTCGAGGGGAGTGTCTTGCGGTTCACGCAGTTCCGAGAACCCGAGACTCGCGACTCGGGAGTGGAGTGGAGAGTGGAGCGCGTCGGGGACGCCGGACGGTGATTCCTAGTTCCTACTACTCAGTACTCGCAGAGAACACGGGGACGCCTGCCGGCCGGTGGAGGCATCCGAGTTTCGGGTTTGGGAACGAGCCCGAGTTCCGGGACAGGGTTCTCTTGGAGTAGTCGCTTTGAAAAAGGAGTAGGAACCCCTTACCGCAAAGGAGCGGATCACATGAGCCCATTCCGGCTGAACCGACACATCGCTATGCAGCACAAGATCGCAAGGAGTCTTGTTCACCATGGAAATGGAGTGGGCGGTCACGATCCTCGGTGATGAGGAAATGACTAAAGAACAATATAGTTATAATTACCTTGATGACAACACATGAGCATCCTACGATCTTCCTGGCTTTGCCGTCTTTGTCGATCTTGCAGAGTCCTGCCCATTCTCCTAACTTCTTGTTGTTGTCAACCTGAAAACAAACATTACACTTTATTATCAACCATCCGTCCCATCAAAACACACAAAACAAATCAGAAGCTGAGAAATTAAAATTTACGAATGTAGCACTAATGGGAGACCAGTTGATCAACTCGTAATCAGTTGGTACTATGACACGTGCATTGATTTGGGCAACAAAGCTAGACCACCCGGCTACAAGGCACCGGGTGATATTTCTGCAATGATCTAACCTAGAACAGGTCAAATCAAAGCAAATATTGTTTTATATTCATTGCCAGCAGTTTAAATAATACAATAAAGAAATCTTACAAGATATTTAATAAGTTGAGTGCCGATTGTCATCCGGGTGACAATATTTCAAGCATATGTGGCCACATTCGGCACACAACAAGTTAAGTGAAAACAAGAATTAGTCCACTTGTAGAAGAAGTCAAACGAGGAAAACATGGAAAATGAGCGATCAGTGGTTGACTTGGTATTTCATTTGGGTCCCACCCAGGCATTGTGTGTTTAATTCCTCGGCTGGCTAAGTCCTCCATCACAACACAAGCAATATTTTTCGCTTAGTGTGGTGGTAGAAGGATATTTTTTTTAAATCGACCCCTTGGAATAACAAGGCCTCCTTCTTTTGTGGTAACATGATACGATAATGAATTCTAAAGTAGCTTACTATATCCCATTATTGCATGACGTTACAGCGATAGAAGGAACCTTGTTATTCCAATACGTGTCAGGTTATTCGTAACCCGGGAATGTTTGTCTTTCTTTAAAACAAAAAAAAATACATGAGTCAAGCCATGATAAGAGCAGGGTGTGTATGAGACGATGAATGAAGTAAAGAGTGTTTGTGCCAAGACACACAAGTTGTTTGGCAGTCCATCTTCTCTGCCTACGTTAGTTAGATTTATTTAGTTCATTTTTACAGACGGTAAGAAGTGTCTAATTTTTTAATGTATAAAAAATAGACCAGAAAGATCTGGACACAATTTAGACTCGAAATGTTGCTTGAAATGCCGTGTTTAGTGGTCAGATCAGGATAGTTAGGTACTTCCAAACCTTTCTCTTCCCCTCCAGCCTCACAACATAGTAACACTGGTTCCAAGCAGTTGGGATTCATTTATTCCTCTAAGTTCTAACAATTTTCAAGACAACTCTAGTACTAAGTAGATTAGGCAAAATGTTTGTTCACCTTGATGAGAGGAATCTGGTGTTCGTTGCACAGAGCCTGAACCAGCTTCTTGTACATGGGCTCGTCGCAGTTCTCGGCGAGGACGGCAAGCACGGCTTGCCTCCTGGAAACAACACAAAACAAATATTTAATAATATGTCCTCTAAATGTAGCACACATAAATAAAACATGAGAGATTAGTCATGACTAGTATCCGGCTGGCGGTGGCAAAACCAAAATTCCAGAGCTGCTCTTTATTTAAGGCAAAACAATTAAATTATCCTTACTTAACCAGTCAAATTTGTTTAATGGGGCTAACAGACTTAGTTATAAAAGATCATTTGGCTTTGCGTATTTCGGAATATCGCTCGCCATACATTCCCAATCGTTTTGCCACTGCCAGCCGGATACTAGTCATGACACTTGTACCACACTAAGCTTTAAAAGATCATTTGGCTTGACCTATTTCAGCAAATCGCTCGTCATATATTCCCATTGGGAATATACGGAAAGCGAACGAAACGCTGTTCAGACTTGTTTAGACTTCTAGAGGCCAACACTACATAAAATTTTGACGAAAAAAATGCATTCCTGCTTTATAGATTTAAGAAATAACTCGCAAAGGGTTTTCATTAATTCGTAGACTAAATCAAGAACAGTCAAAATCAACAAAAGATGGAGCAAATGTTAGCTTCTTGATCTAGAAATTGCTACCTCAAAGTAGTTAATCTATTTGTATAAGCGCAGGATGAAACGGAAGGATGAATGTAGCACTAATGGGAGACCAGTTGATCAACTGGTGATCAGTTGGTACTATGACACGTGCATTGATATTGGCAACAAAGTTGGACCACCCAGTTACAAGGCACCGGATGATATTTCTGCAATGATCCAACCTAGAACAGGTCAGATCAAAGCAAATATTGTTTTATATTCATGGCCCCACTTGTAAGACAGTTTTTTTTATGGTTTCGGTGATCAGGATTTAAGACGTTATTGAATTAGAAAGGTTGGACGCGAATTCTTGATTCACAGTAATTTTACACTTCAAGATAAATTATTATTTGTTCATAAGCAGTTACTTTGTAATGTGACATTATAATTTAAAATAAAACAATAACTTATAAACACCGCTTTTATATAAAAGTGGAGTTTACAAAGTTATTGTTTTGTTTTAAATTAGGTATTATTGATTTAAGTTTTTCATGCACTACAATGTTGTTTCACATCTCACCAGCTGTTTTCAGCAAAATTCTTGTGATTAGTTATTCGAGCAAGTTTTTATTATATTTTTTATCTATTTAAAGTATGTTTGTTTACATTGGGTTTTTCGATGCCTGTCTCATTAGGATAGATGTGTTGAGACAGGGAAAAAAACAGTTGATTATTTATGTCTTACTCCGCTTACTCGTCCTCTTGTGTGCCTGATTCGCCAGGCCGATTTGAAAAAAAGCGCGCGCAAACTACCTTCCTGACTTTTGCTTAAATATCCATATAAATACGAAAATTAACTGATGTTATTATTTTCACACAAACCTGAATACACAACCTACATGAAAAACACATTTCAAAGGTGATTGCTAATAAATAAATACCTTTAAATGCATTTGAAAAAGGAACAAAAAGTCCGCTTTCTCCCTACTTTCCAGTTTTGACAGTACAAATCGTGTAGTGATGCCACATGCATGAAATCTTTAAAGCTACAAAGAGAGATATTGGCGCAATCGATTGTAACCTTATCTTTCATACAGTTTCTTTATACATAAGGGTCAAAATTGCATGCATTTTTTTTTTTTTTTTTAATACAGCCGTGGCCACCGGGTGACCATCGGCACAGGTCGGCTTTACGGAATATTTGTTATTCAAACAGTTAGATTTAGCTTTATTATTACAAAAAGTGAGTATTTATGTCGGGGGAGACCAAAGTACATGCAAAAATATGCATTTAACATTTTAATTTTGTTTAAATTAATTTGCTTATGCGGTAACGCCATTTTGTATTTACAGTTTTTAATTCATAAACAATCAATCATAATTACACAAACCCGCTAGGCAAACCTTGCTTTGCCAAACAAACCATTCAAAACCTGGGATGTTTTTTAAAATTATGATGACATGCAGCTTTCGTAGTTTAACTTCAACCTAAAAAAGGAATATTTCGTATTATCCGTGCATCAAACTTCGACAACACGAACGTTCCGTATTATCCGTGAGGTGGACTAAATGCATATTTACCTAGTTATTTTACACTATGCGTTACTAAATCTGAATAATTGAAAATGATATTTCTTCTGGGTAAATTTTGGATAAGGCCTGACACGCTTATTATGAATAATTTTTAGACTTCTTCTGTTGACTCGAGATATTTACAGCGAGATAGTTATTTTATGACAAACACTAGCACCAAGAAGTAACCTAATGTTTTTAATTATCACAATTGTTATGTTTAGAATGCTATCTGACTGGTTACTCACTTGTCAAGAACCTTGGCGGCCTGGTGAAGTCCATGGACTAGTCCATCGTGGATCAGAGCAGTCTTCAAGACTTCTTGGAGGGCTGTGTTCACATCAAGGGGTCCTCCACCCAGAACTGGCGCGGGGGGAGCTTCACTAAAAACATGATAAAAACCCTTAGTATTTCACGCAAAACACAGGAACCATCGGCACTTAATTAATTACAACCAGACAGATTAGAATAGGGTTATGTTCGGTTCAATCAGATGAGTGAGCCTGTTGTCATGTCAGATCAATGTTTATCATCTCGAAATAGGCACTTCTTGACATCAATATCCATGAACACTTAATTTATTTTATCAATTCACTTGAATTACATCAATTTCACTAATATTTTAACTGTTTAGCGAACTACACGAGCATTTGACATTTTACAAAGGGGCATGAAATCTACTCACACTTCAACGTCGGACATGTTTGTGAATGGCGTCTGAGCTGAAATAAAGATATAGGGTGGTTAAGAAACATTTTTAAGAGATTGCTTGAACAATTTAACTTCAAATAACTATACGATTATTGTATATTTTAAGGATTTTAGATGGAAGTTTCGAAAACATAGGTTACGTTTACCTGACACACCGGAAAAAGAGAGACGATCGGTGATGTCAGTGTTGAAAAATGAAAATAAACAATAAATTCTTTATTTCTGTTTATTCCGTGTCAAAGCGGGGCATATTTGAAATTGTAAAGATAGCCATTCACGAAGGCACTAATCAGAATCGGACCAAATTCTCAGTCTAATAAAAAACAAAACATATATTATATCAAATTATGTAAGTACAACAAAGTTTTTTCGATATTACATTTATTAGAAACTAAACAGTAATTTTCAAAAAAAGCAGTTAGCAAATATAATTTTTTCTTTACAAACAATAATAAAAACACTAAATTCACGTAGAGCGTAATACAAAGTAAATATTTATTTTCAGGTGTGCTAAAGTACGCAAGACGGTGAATTTGTAATAAAATAATAAATGGCTACACAAATACCTTCTGCATACAAAAACATCAGTCAGAAATTCAAAATAAATTTTGAATTGGTTAAAAATATCAAGAGAATTAACCACTTTCCACAACTGCGAAGTTCTTAAATTTTAGGAGCATAAAAAAATAACCTCTAATAATTTTATAATGTTATTTTGCTTGTATCTTATTAGGTTTTCTTCAAATTTATTGCAATACTGGTAATAATGACAATTGATGCTGCTTCTAGCATTCAAAATCTTATACATTTAATAAAATAATAATGGACCTCAGTACACTTATCCTCAACAACACTGACTGCTTTTTTGGTCTCTAAATTAATGATTCTAGTATTTCTTTCAAATTATTTACTATAACAATAAGTACTGTAAATAAATTAATAATAATGTCAATAATGTAATATCTTGTAGGTATTTAAGTTTAAAAATAAATATGTAAGCGTTTATATATTTATATTTAAGTTTCAACACAATCTAATGTAATATATATCTCATATTTTTCTAATATAAGTAACTAACAATCATTCAGGAAAATATTTATTTCGTGACCACTGAAAATGCAAATTAGAAATCCCTCCCGTGTAGATTTAAATGAAACCGATGTCGCCACTTTCTTAGTACCTTTTGGTTCTGGCCCATTTTGCACTGGCTCTATCTCACACTGTCCGACATTCGCCCGCCATTCTATTCTATACATGAAAAAAGTATAACGATGACGGCATGTGCGCGGTGCATGTTTCCGACTATTTAATATATGAAAATAACAAATAATTGTTATGGTTTAAGGTGTGCATACAAAGTTTATTGAAATATGTTTCAATGGCTTACTAACGTATGTATAATTAGTATTAATTGAAATGTTAACATAGAGTGAGTTCAATTGTCGGTCTTGTTCATTGCATTATCAACTTAGCGATAGACACTAACAAATTCTTGCCCTGATGGAAGTCCACCATTCGGAATCGATAAGTTGCTTGAAATGAAGCTAGTAAAAATATGGCACCTGAGTAAGAAGTGGCAAGAATTTATTAAATATTGTTAGACGTAATTGCAAATATAGCCGTGTTCAGTGACATACATGAATAGCCAGGTATTCCCCAATCTTCCTCTTATCCATACCCACTCCCTTCAGCTTCAAGGATGACATAGTCCCACTGGCTCCTGGCAGTTGAGAATCTTGTACCTGTAGGGTACCTATTCAAATAATTTAAAAATCGGCCGAGTAGCTACTGATGCCTTCTGATAAATTTAACGCAGTTTGTGCATACAATGCTTTATTTTTAAAAAGAAGTGACGTATCGTTTTGGTTTATGCGTTTTGGTTTGTTGCTAGCTTCATTGATAACAACACAAATATCAATTTTCATGATTTTTTGACAAATTCGAAGGGTACACGTGTACCATTCGCCCACCCCGATGTCCCTTTAAACCCGTATTAAATAGCCGGGATAGTGAAATAAGTGTGGTGCCGACATCATTATAATATCTCGGAGTTTTAACTTCCAGAAGTTGTGTAAATTTTGTCTGGACTTCGCTCCTAAACGATAGTGCCACTGCCTGACGTTTAGGCAAAATAAACATACCATATGATTATTCTCAGTGATTAAAATACTAGTTTGATTTATCAATTATCTGCTAATCATGGCTGACTTTAAGGATTGGTTTAATGGCCTTCCGTTCTTTACGAAATGGTGGTTGAGTTTGACAATTGGTTTCAGTTTATTAGGGAGATTCGGTTTGATAAAACCGTACTATATGATGCTCTTTTTTGAGCCCCTTTTCAAAGAATGTCAGGTATGGTATAGTAGTATTGAATTATTTCATCATAGTAAACAAATATTTCTGTATTTTTTTAGGATCCAAATAATTGGTCCTATAGTACCCACAATGTGCCAATTATTAGATTAGAAACGGTAGGTATCATGATTAAAATTATTATTGAAAGATGTAAGAATAATAATACGCATCTGCTGACCCTGCATAAGTCGCAAGTTCGCCCCATCGTTGAGTTTGGTAGCAATCCATGGTCTGGAACCGTTATACATCTGATTGTATACTGCACATCTTGAGTTGAAATATCTTGAATCTGCGCTATAGAAATTCGGTTCCATGACAGTTGATCCACTAACAATAGTTTAGGGAAAATACGGTATACCTAATAACTAAAAATATAATTAAATAACCCTGAAGAGATGTGCCGAGAGGATGAACCGCCGAATGACAAAAGCATGAAACATATTTGTATTCAGATACATCAAGGAAAAATCTTTAATGTGTACTGCGGATATCAGCGCATAAGTACAAAAAAATTGACACTGTATAAATTCGTTTGATATTCATACCATCTTTTATTAAAAGTATTTTTAAAGTCAATTTTATGTTTGAAATTGGTAAACAATGCACAAAAAACTATGATTTTATAGTAAATCTTCGATTTAAATATATTTTTTCTAATTTTCTAGATAGTTTAACCATATTATGTAATCTGAAAATGTTTATAAATAGTTTAGAAATTCACAAACAAAAATAAGGTAAATATTCGGAACAAACGGTAACGGTTAATACGCACTTTTTTTTTATAAAACTTTTAGATTCTTCTTAATTACCATAAAAGACAACTATTTGCATTGGGGGCGGTTGAAAATGTTACATTTTTAATTTTAGTTACGTAAATTGAAAATTTGCTTTCGTATTTAGACACAACGCTTCACCATATGCAATTTGTAATGATTATTGTCATTTTATTATGTTGGTATTACTGATACTATATGGAAGGCTACATCATACCATCACCGACTTCATGGCAATATATTCAAAGGCGCGTAACCGAAAAAACCTACGGCTAGAAACCATTGATTTTCACTTTTTTTTAATATTAAATAGTACCTAAAGGAGGCGGGGGGTGAGAAAAACATCCCAGTTTTCAAGTAGTTAGGTTTGTGTAACATGGTTTGTGATTCAAAAGAAAGTGCCCCTTTATAACGCCTACTCGCGTCAAGGCAAAAAAAACATCCCAGTTTTCAAGTAGTTTAGCGGCTACGCTAGGTTTGTGTAACATGGTTTGTGATTCAAAAGAAAAAATCGTTAAACATCAATTCTTTTAAAAAAACACCCCAGGATTTATCTAGTTTGAATTCCAAACAATGTTTCTAACCAAATTAGTGCTTACCTAATTCACACAAATTGGTGGTATAACTAATTTTCTAGCCACTCGTTATCTTATACAGCCAGTGCAATGTAAAATATCAGCAATACCAACATATTAAAATAACAATAATATGGCAAACAGAGTGATTTGACAGTGAAAGCAAATTTTCAATTTACGTAACTAAAATTAAAAATGTAACATATTCAACCGCCCCCAATGCAAATAGTTGTCTTTTATGGTAATTAAGAAGAATCTAAAAGTTTTATATAAAAAAAGTGCGTATTAACCGTTACCGTTTGTTCCGAAGAATTACCAAAAATAATTTTATCAATAAAATAAAATACTTTTTTGTTTAAAACCACGAGTTTTATTAATTTTTTGAACTGACCGGTTTCGCTTTACTCAAGCATCGTCAGGGTATAAATTAATACAATAATACATTTTCTACAATAATAATTTTATCATACTGGTGTTAATTTATAAATACTATATGTATACATGAATTATATTACGAACTTTAAACTACAGCAATAAAGTACAGTAACATCAGTACAAAGTACATAAGATACAAAGCATCACCAGAGACTGGGCCTTGGTACCTAGTACGGTCGATTCGATAAAGGATTTAACGATAGTGTTGGTAATTTGCCATCATTCCTGAGTACGACTCCAGATCACCAATGAAATAATAATAATAATATTTGGATGATTTATAAAGCGCCGTTTTTGTGAAAAATCACCTCAAGGGCGCTGTACAAACTTACCATACATGCCTAAAATCTAGAAAGACTACAAGCTAGACAAACAATTAAAAACAACTTATGGCTAAAAATTGCATACACCGGTTCATTGATCACCGATACGAAAATATATGTACAATATTTTTACCAATGAACGCGATGCTGCCTAAAAATGATTTAATACAGGACCATACTTACCTGGGAGGTCGCTTGAAATTAACACTGTTTATTGTCTATTTATAGAAATTTAGATAGAGTTCGCACGCAGAGGACATAATTGTGAACACATATTGTTTAATCCTGAAAATATTTTAATATTAATATGTAATATATTCTTTAATGAGTGTATTTTGGAAAGTAAAAGCAACATTTAATGGTGGGCGGTGCAGTAGTACAAGGATTTGATCTTCCGAGAGACAGATTGATGTGTAAGGATTCGAGTAATTTTAATTCAGTATGAAAAGTGTGATTAAGACATATCATAGGCAATACAAGTATGATACTCTCAGATAGGTATATTTAAATTAAGTTAAGGGTATGAGAGCCCGAAAAGGTAGGTTTTTAGTTTGGACCTAAACTCTGTTGGGCTTTTTATGCATCTTAATTCCGGAGGGAGTCTATTCCAAGCCTTAGGCCCAGATACTCCGAAAGCACGATCTCCGAACTTAGTATTTGGCTTTCGTTTGGGTTCTATTAGTCTGCCTATAGCAGATGAAGTTGCCGATCTAAGGGTTAATTGCCTCGGACCGGTATTTTCCGGGACGCATAATTCAGAGATGTAAGGTGGGGCCATTTCGTTGATTGATTTAAACACCATCCAGCACAATTTGTACTGGATTCTTTCGGGGCACTTGAGCCAGTGAAGGTTACGAAGGTGTTCTGAAATGTGTGAATATTTAGAGACCCCGGTTATGAGCCTTGCCGCTGCATTAAACACGGATTGAAGTTTGTCAGTTTGGTATTTTGGGAGACTAGCGTAGATGCCGTTACAGTAATGAACAAGTAACAGTTCACGTCAAATAAATTAGGAACACTTAGTCGCTTTGAAACGTTGTTTGTTCGTTAGTGGCCTGCAATCGTGCTCGGGAGCGATGACAGTTACCGAAATTTTCGATAAAACCTATATCGACCGACCATGCTAGATACCCTGCAATGGACGGAGGCCACTGAAGTAGCCAAGAACAGGGACACCCTGAGGCACCTAGTCGATGCTATCGGTCCCCAATCTGAATAGACCAAGAGGAAGAAGATGAGATGATTAAATGAATAACAGATGATAGTTGAGAGAACGTTATCCAACTGTATTATAGATCAGTCAATAACCTTAAATAAAACATTTGAAGAATTCTTGTCATCATTGACTGAGCATACTGAAGTCCTAATTTAACTCGACCGTTTTGCATTTCGTCTGCCTGAAAATTTGTTTGTACTTTCCCGTTTCCGTTACAAGATGGTGGCCATTTTAATGGTTCAGTAAAGATTCTGTTTTCAAATGTTAAAACGTCGTGTTTATTTGGGCTTTCTTATTTGCATTTTTTTAATATGGTGGTATTTACCTACATGCTTGAAGAAAGTTTGAAAAAAAGAATCATCACCAAAATAGTGACGTTTCTTTGGATAAATTAAAAATTGTCACAGTTTTATAATTAAGTATGTAGGTATTTAAATATGCCCGAATCAGATAGGGACACATTAGCTCAGTTGGTAGAGCTCCGTTCCCGGCAAGGTGTTGGTCCTGGGTTCGAGTCCTAGATGTGACCGTATCTTTTTCTGATTTTTCTGTTTTCAGATTTTCGATGGAGTTTCTCTATTACATATTACAATTTGAGGTTTTACTCATTAAGTCAAAAATAAAAATTCATCTTAGACTTGCAGAAAAGTCAATAGATGTCCCATATAACGAAATAAAAATGGATAAAATTTATCCAAGACTATCTAGATAGCGTTTAGTTCGGGTTTGAATCTTGCAAATAATAAAAATATGCATTAAAAAAATTAAGATAATGTTGGTACTGTTCTTAGTCGAAGTATGATACAGTTAAATATGACCGAATCATCGATAGGGACATATTAGCTCAGTTGATAGGCAAGGCGTAGGTCCTGGATTCGAATCCTAGATGTGACTGTATCTTTTTCTGATGTTTCTGTTTTCAGATTTTCGATTGAGCTTTTCTAATATTTTCTTCATTTAGTTAGGGTATTTAAGTATCTACTTATAAATTTTATGATTTCAGAGAAAAATATGGTTTTGATTTATTAAATAAGACAAAATTAAAAGCAATTTATTTTGGATGTGAGATCGATTTTTAACAGTAAGGTGTAATTCGTTTTTGTTTATCTTTCAGTTATGGAGAGTTCTAACGGCCGTGTTCTACTACCCCATCACGCCCCAGACTGGTTTCCACTTCCTCATCAACTGCTACTTCCTGTACAATTATTCCTTACGGCTGGAGACGGGGCTGTTTGCTGGACGGCCGGCTGACTACTTCTTCATGCTGATCTTCAACTGGCTGCTCTGCATCATCGTGGGGCTCATTGGAGAGATTCATGTTAGTATTACATTAGAACTGCCTAGGTAGAGGGTACCAGGGACAGTCCAAATTTTGGTTTTGATTTAAAATAAGAAAATATTAGGAACATACCTTTTTGGACGTGAGGACTGTTCACATAACTACTAATGTACTACATCGGATAGTATAAACCAGTCAGAGGAGCGATTCTATATCTTTTGTGGGATCGTGATTTGATCGTGTATCGATTATGAGATAACAAAAGTGACCTCCCATTTGTGTTTTTTTTTTTTACATATTTACTGTCACATATAATCTGGTTTAGATCATTTTAAACTCAAATTCCTGCAAGTATGCATCATTATTTCGACGGTCCCGAAGAACAATGTCGGATGTGCGATTTAGAATTTTTGCAGTGGAGCTTTTTAAAGTATCGTTTCTGCATGCTTACTGTTTTTGGTATCAAGAAATGTAGTATTGTTTTGTTCTTTGATACTTAATCTCATTTCATTAAAAAATCCGAAAATACAGACTTTTAAATCAACAAAATAAGCCAATAAACAAGCCAACAGAACGATTTTCAATTTTTGTCGCATCCGACATTGTTCTTCTGGAACGTCAATTTATTCATTTAATCATTTGAGTGCCGATTGTCATCCGGGTGACAATATTTCAAGTATATGCGTCCACATTCGGCACACAACAAGTTAATGTACGTTGTACATAGAAAAAGCAAATAAATCACACAAATCTGACAGGAGATCATGTCCGTTATCTTGCGCCCGTGAGGTGATTTTCTCACGAGAATGGAGTTATAGAAGTCATCCAATTATTATTATTATTATTATCTCATAACTAGACATCGGATTACATATACGCATTTGCATATTTGCATATTTTTGCCTTTTTTTCCCAATCGTGCATATTTAGCATTTGAAGACGCATCCATAAAGCAGAATATCGCCCTCATCTCAACACATTTCCACAAGTTACCAGATGTCATAGAAAAATTGGAAACAAAAAACCTTCCTCTATTTAAATCAAGAGAAATACTGGAAATAATGATTGAACTCGCCAACGCCCTTCCCAATTCA
This sequence comes from Limnephilus lunatus, assembly GCA_917563855.2. Lineage (NCBI taxonomy): Eukaryota > Metazoa > Arthropoda > Insecta > Trichoptera > Limnephilidae > Limnephilus > Limnephilus lunatus. The sequence continues at coordinate 47,294,930 of OU830603.1, forward strand.
ATATCAGAAAAGATTCGTGAAAAGTTAGACGCTACTTTGTTTAAAAATCCGAGTTTTGAAAACATCATAAATTTTTGCCCGAAAATTTGGAAAAATACTTAATTATATATTGTCACAAAAACAATGCATAATTTTAAGAATATTTCGCTGTTTTTGTATCGTCTTTAATTAAAATATACAAAAATAAAAATGGTATTTTGATTTTGCATTGTGCATATTTTAGGCATATCAAGAGTTTTTAGTGCATATTTCGGCCTTTTTTAGTGCATATTTGCATGCATATTTTGGCACTTTGTTAGTGCATATAATCCGATGTCTACTCATAACGATCCCACAAAAGATATAGAATAACTCATCAAGTCTATTTGTTCAGTTTTCGGAACAAATCATAAAAATCATTGTGTCTTCCTTACTACCATGGCTAGAAATATGTTCTAAATGGTGTTAGAAAGCGAAAACACGTTTTATATTTTAATCTAACTGTTAACCGCGAATTAATTAAAATGTACACCTTTATAAATCCAAAGTTACAGTCCGCATTTTGAAAAAAAAATTATGAAACTCTGGGAATTTTTTATTTATTATTTTTACGTTAAACGAGTAAAAAATGAGTTGACGATAACATACATAATACATTTGCCTATTATAATGTATGTTATTTTTTTTTTTCGTTATCAGTAATTTTAGTTGGAAAAAACTCAAGGTGAGCCATTTTTAAAACATTTTTATGTTTGCATGGAGTATTTTTATATTTCAAAAATTATATGATTATTTCGAATTATAAAAATTGAAGGCTTATTTCATAACCTTTTCAAAACAGTTTTTAGTTTTAGGATACATTTAGAAATATTCCATTTATTTTGATTTTATTATGAAAAGGAACTATTTTGACCCTCTGACAAAATATCGTCGAGGCCTGTGTGGTTAAAATGCCAGGTCCTACGTATCTGTATTGCATTTAAGATTTCATGTTGGATTCATCGTACGTGTACACACGTTTATTTACTATACAGGATATAACAACTTCGCTTATAACGGCTTACCATTTTTAACGATGATAAAGTAAACTCAAGTTAGGTTTCATAGTTAGGTACTAGGAAAATGTATCCGTTTAGTACGACTCTGTTTTAAGCAACCAACTGCTTAAAGCGTCCTATTTTAATGATAATACATCCGGTTAGCATATAGAGAATAATGAAATTTATTAGATCATGTAAACTGGAAAATATTTGAAAGTGAATTTTTATATAAAATGAATATAAAAGGACTAAGCACTTTTTAAAGATCATTAGAGATTATAGATAATATTATAATTTAAAAACAGATGAGGCAAAAAATGACAACATTGTGTGAGTCAGAAGCCTCGATAATATACATGATTTAAAAAAAATACATCCGGTTAGAACGACGCGCAGTGTTTTGATTACAAAACCTACGCACCAATACCTCGTCGTTCCCGGCTACTCCTCGCGCACAATCACCTATCCTTATTAGCAAGCGTAAATCACAGCCAGTGTTTATCATTTGTTGTGACTAGGTTAAAAGCTCGACACAATGAGTTCCGTTAAGCGTAAGTGTTTTTCAAGTGCTATATTACACCGTTTAGAAACTGGTGAATCAAATGCAACCCTCGCGAAGGAGTTCGGCATGTCTCATGTAAAAACAAGCTTAAATTATCCAGCCGTTTACTGCGCCGTCTGGTTAATACGACAAAGTATCGCCAGCCCATTGATTATATCCGGATTCTACTGTATTTATAATAGCCACCGAAAAAAGTGCAATAATTAGTAAGAATTTTATTGTTTTAATTACTTAGTAATTATTAGTTTTGTGTGTATCTGTTTCAGGTGCTGATGGATCCGATGGTGCTGTCAGTGCTGTACATCTGGTGCCAATTGAACAAAGACACTATAGTGTCCTTCTGGTTCGGCACTAGATTCAAAGCAATGTACCTCCCGTGGGTGCTTTTTGCTTTCAACCTGGTCATCTCGGGAGGGTGAGGATCTTTACTATACCAGTTGTTCATAAAGAATTCCAAAAAATAAAAATAGGAAGTTATGATACAAATTAATTATTATCATAGAAATTGCATTGAATTAAGTGGTTGTTTTGTTTTAGTGGAATCTTGGAGCTGGTTGGTATCCTGATTGGTCATCTGTACTTCTTCCTGATGTTCAAGTACCCCCAGGACATTGGAGGACCTGCCCTTATTAGCACTCCTTCTATTCTGTGAGTATTTATTTATTTACTTACGGCACGCGAATTCCATTTACACAAAGTCTCAGTATATAAATTAATACAAAGAATGTTACATACAGGAGGACATTTTGGAAAAAAAAACTGACAAAAGCCATTGAAAACTATTCATTTTGCTGGTGTGAAAGTAAAGATGAATCATTTCTTATGTTTTTGGTACCAAATCAATAAGGATACACAGTATCCAGACACTTAGTAACCTGGTGAATTTGGTGTCAGTTTGTTAGGTCTCTAAGAGCATGTTGAGTTTAGAGGTCTCTTTTGAAAGCCGTAAACCTTCAGGAAAACAATGAGACAATTTTTTTTCTATAATTTTATTGAAGGGCAATACAGTGTTGATTGGGAGTGAAAAATGTGTTATTTGGGCAAAAGCACCAAAACTTGTTGATAGAATTTAAAATTCCATAGATTAACTAATATTGCTAGTCAATCCAAGGGAGTATGCTACGACTCAATACAAAGGACTATCCTATCAAAACAGTGGTTTCAACAATTCTCCCATTTTTCCAAAAAAGAATTTTCCTCACTTATTCAAATGAGAATCAGACATTGCTCCGTTCCTTCTCACCTTATTAAAATTCACATCCTTGACTCCCCAGATTGTACATTCTGTGGTCTAGAAGTGGGAACTTTAGATCACATATTTTTTGGTTGTCCCTCTCTAAATAAATATGTATTCTCTCTTCTATCATGCTTTATCTAAAATTGCCTCTCCTCCATTCAACATCTCATCTCTTCTCTAAGTCTTAACTTGACTCCAATCTTCTATATAATTCTGAAATTTGCCCATTTAAATAAAATTATTATATAAATTCACCTTTCCTTTCTCTGTAATTTTAAATGATGGCCTAGAACACCCTTAAAAAGCCAGAAATATAAAAAAAACTAATATCAGTGTTACCACTGTGAAATTTTATTTAAAAGAAAAAATAATTCAGTGCCTACTTGCTTAATTATTAGTGAATTTTGTCACAGTGAGGCGGGGTCCATTGCGACGGCAAACGCCAGAATTTTGCTTGACAGTCCTATACAACAATCAAGGTCACAATTTTTGCCTACACTCAAGGCCGCAGTGTTTGTGCTTCCCGTGTTCGGCGGAAAACAAAACTCAAACATCTCATCCCGGGTGAAGCGGGAAGGCAGGCGGGGTCGAGCGGGGGGGGAGAATTCATTTTTTGACAGAAGTCGCGCGGTGCGGTCCGTGTATGTAGAAAAATCGGAACGGATTTTTGTGGTTATGTGCTATGTATGAGCGAACATAATCACGAGTTTAAAATATTATTATACCTAAATATAATATAATAATAGAAATATTTGATAATATAATATCAAATATTTATAATTATTCTGTTGTTGACGTAAATATTTACGTACTTTAGAGTAGAAATAGATTTTAGATAGATAATAGAATTTAGATTCTATAGTTCTAAATTAGGTCGTGCAATAAAATGACGTTATTATATAATGTCATTGGTGCAATAATCGATATTACCGGAAATCTTTCCTGATAAACCCTGATCTGTGTTTTCTTCCTGATGCAGGTAGCATCTTTTCTACATCGAACGCATTTTAACATTTATGCAAACGATAAACGTCAATTTTTTTGGTGCGCGGACCTAATAATTATGATTTTAAGTTGTAAATAAACACACTGTCGTAATGGATGATTATTTCTTTCGTGAACTCACTTGTAAATAAAGTCTATTAATTTATTAATCGGTTTCAGAGACACGGGAGAAATTGACCATTGTAAATCGATATTCTATTTTTGATGCTACGTAATTATTTACGTAGCAACAAAACGTATTCACTCTAAATTCTTAATAAATAGTAACTTTAGGTCGTGCTTATTAGTCGGAAATCTTTCCTGATAAATAAATATCTATTAAAATATCTGTGTTTTCTCCCTGATGCATCTCTTTTGTCATCAGAACGCATTTTAATATTGATATAAACGTCAAACGTCAAGTGTGCATGCCGTGGACACGTCCGTACCTCAGATCACTTGTCAAATTGAGTGGACCGCGCGAACTTCACCCCAAACGATGTTGGTGTAAAGTTATGGCCTCGAGTGTTGGCAAAAATTATGACCAATTATGACCTTGATTGTTGTGTTGGACTGTCAAAACTCTGGCGTTTGCCCGCGCAATGGACAAAGCTTGATGATGCTGTTTTTATTTTTATTTTACCACTAATATAAATGTATTGTTTTATGTGCAGCAAGAGATGGTTCCCCGAAGCGCGCGGCGGGATGGGTGGGTTCGGTATCCCACCGCAGTCGAGGGCAGCGGCCCCGCAGCCGGGTGCCGCGGGTGGCGGCGGGGGCATGGGCGGCCTATTCCGCGGACACCAGTGGGGCCGTGGCCAGCAGCTGGGCAACTAGACGACAAACCTTCTTAAAACAACCTTCCGTACTAAGTTGTCTTCGCTGTACATACTACCAAAATTGAATGATATCAAAAAAATTTAACTAACCATTAATCAAACAAAAAATAACGAACCTAACTTGTTTGCTTAAGACAATGGAAAAGAATTACGGTAAATATGCAGAAATTACTGGACACGGTTAATACACTTAAATTATTTGAAAGACAATCTGTTTAATAACAACGAGAAACATTTCAGTCAGTGGAAAGAGAATTTTTGTTTTTAATAGTTATTTCGTTAAAATTAAAGTTCACTTGGTGGCCATTGTAATTGATGTGAAAGTTTAAAGGTTATTTTTTTTCTTCTCTTATTTAACCCAAACTATGAACCCGAAATAGGTTCTAAAAGAAAACAAAAAGTAGCATAAAAAACCTTTTTTTTTAATATTATTAAGTCAAAACATAATGAGAAGAAACAATGTCAAATTATCCATATTTTGAACGAAATAGCTATTGAAAAGTATAATTTTCCATTTCCAGTGACTGAAATAGTTGATTCTTATTGTTATTAAACTAATTCCAAGTATTTATAGAATAGTTTGCGCGTATTAACTGTGTCCAGTAATTCTGGATATTTACCGGAATTACATATGTAAGGAAAAGCATATAGAAATAATGAACAATTGTGAGAAAAAGTAGTCTCAGGTTGGACTGCCAGACAACTGTCTTGAAGCACACTCCTTGGATGTGTTTTTTGTGTATCATTGTTCTAAATGACCTTATGCGTGTATGTTGTTATATGCATGCAGGTGTTCAGATTGAATCCAGGTGTTTAATATATCAGGCATACCTACAACCATACTAAATAAACACTGTCAAATATGTAGCTCTTTATATGTAATATTTATTTACAAATAACATAATACTTACCTGCCAAGTTACATTAAGTTTCCGTCAAATGATTGAACAAGCACCAATATGGTTTTAATACAAACTACATACCAGCCCTTGGAATGAAAATTAACCAGTTCTTTAAAAACAGTTTGTGGTTCTTAGATTTTTAAAAGATTTAAGCTGGAACTTGTTTTAATAACAAACACTTGCACAGTGGTAACTTTTATGCTTTGAATAATAGTGTTTGAAAATGACAACTTTGTGGTGTTGCCGTTTTATAAATTTAAGAAAAGTTCTTAAAAATTTGTTTTTTTGTGATGGGGTAAATTTGGAATGTCCAAACAGTTTTCTTATGTAATTCAGTGCATCACAAAATTTGCACATTTTTTATCCCAAGTGTTGAAATGTGAATTTTTGTTTTTTCTGTAAATGAACTTTCTAGGATTATTAATAATAATAATAATGTTATGGGTCCGGGGAACAAGGATTAGGGATGGACGATATACATCGATGTATTGTAAACACTCGATGTATTTTAACGATGCATCGTATTGAAGCGATGTATTGTCAATACTTCAACATCGAATATACATCGATGTTTTTTATTCGATGCATCGAATACGCTAACTTTTTTTTGTGTCTATGAATGACCATAAATAAACCAATCCCAGTAAAACCAACACTACGACTGCAGTGTTTCACGTCGTTTCGTAATCAGTTCGGCCAATACAATAAAACCAAAATAACAATATGGCCGACAGAGTTTCCGCTGCATGCCGTATTTATTTATGTTCTACTGTGTAAAGTGTAAACATTAGTTCATTTATGGTGTAAACAGTAAACACATTAGTTCATTTATGTGTGTAAATTAGAATACGAGTCAACTTATATACGAGTGTTTGCTTCGATTTATGAACAGGTGTGTGTATTAAATAGAATAATTGGTAATTATCGGTTCGGACTGGACACGCTTATTACGAATAATTTTTAGAAAAAAACTTCAGATTCGCCTTAATTACTATAAAAGGAAACTTTTTGGCTTGGGGGCGGCGGAAAATAATGCATTTTAATTTTCAATTGCGTAAAATTAAAACTCACTTCGCGAACCGATCGGTGACTGTCAGCGGCCATTAGGCACGTCGCTTTTATGTTGGTATCACTGATACATTGCAAAGAACTAACATTTGTTTTTATTTCACAGACAATCAATCATAATTACACAAACCCGCTAGACAAACCCTGCTTTGCCAAACAAACCATTCAAAACCTGGGATGTTTTTTTATAGTTTGATGACATGCAGCTTTCGTAGTTTAACCGTGTTTTTACGTATCCCACGAAGTTGGCCACAGAAGTATTCAGTTATTTGCAATGTATCAGGGATACCAACATAACAGTGACGTACCTGATAGCCGCGATTTGACATCGTGTAGATTCGCGAAGTGAATTTTAATTTACGCAATTGAAAATTAAAATGCATTATTTTCCGCCGCCCCCAAGCCAAAAAGTTTCCTTTTATAGTAATTAAGGCGAATCTAAAGTTTTTTTCTAAAAAATTATTTGTAATAAGCGTGTCCAGTCCCAACCGATATTTACCATACTTTTAAAGTATTTTTAATTGTTTTAATGAAAATAAATATACAAAATTCAATACTAATAAACTATAAAGACCAACATATTAAATTACAATATAATATTACACTAAAATATTGACATCAGCGATGAGAGATAGCCTCGTATCATTCGCCCAGTACAGGTGAAATGTCAGATACTTGAGGATACCCATCAGCGGTGGATTTGAAAATGCCATATCGCAGTGAGAATCCAAAGGCTCGTGATCCTTCTTAATCCACCGGAGATCTGCTCTCCGTCCATGGGAAGTTGTGGCGTCAACGGGCTGTCTTTGGGGCACGATGCAGGACTCTGGCTGTTGCCTCTCTTCCAAACTCTATAATTGAAAACATAATACTTTCATTTAAAACCCAGCTACGTTTTTAGCGAAAACAAAATGAAAAAGCAGTGTTTTTGAATGGAAATCATATTTATCTATCAGATTAGACATGTATATACAGTATAATAATTATTTTCAACAGAAAAATTCTATATCTTACCTGTAATGTTATGCAGAAATCCCCGATAAGTCAAACTGTCAAACCGTTGAATGCTGTCAGACGCCTTTTGACTGTGCTGCCAGTATGCGATTTGTTATATTCCAACAAGCGATACACAAAATACGGGGCTGTTTGTTTCAGAAAAGCGTATTTGATGAATAATAAGCGCGTAATTATTTGAATAATTTGCATGCTTACATTGTTTCAAAGTTCGACTCCCCCCCCCCCCCCCCCCCGACGTGGGTTTTGATTTGTACCACCGAATGTAGGAAATTTCACATCAGAAATACATCGATGCATCGGAAAACATCGATGTATTTCTCAATACATCGTATTAACATCGATGCAACCGTTCGATGCATTACATCGGAAAAAACATCGATGTATTTTTTCAATGTCCATCCCTAACAAGGATTCAAGTCGCAAGATTTCCATAAATTTTTTGTAAGAGGTGATTAATTATGGTTGTTAGATCTTTTAAACTGAAAGTAGGCACCAGTTCCAAAATTATTGTTGTAGAAAATGCATTTGGTGCCGAAACATAATATATTTTGAATAAATTTTTAAGAATTTTAGTTTAGTTAGGTATTTTATGTTGTTTTCATTTTATCTCATTTTCTATTGAATTGTTACTTATATATAATAATGTCATAAGACTTGAATGTACGATAAATGAATATCTGTTTATGAAAAATATTGTATCAAAACAATGTACTTCACGAATACATATTGTAATAAAATCGATAACAATTGTTTGGTAAAAATTTTTGTTCTTTTTTTTTTTTAATAGCCACGTTGGATGGATGTGAATAAAGCCTGTTAATTTTAAATCTCGTTTTTATACATTGTTTTACCACGCATATGCCCCAGGGATCTCATTTCTACAGCATACAATCTATTTCATCTTTCTTCTGCCAGTTCCATGACCCACTCCCACACATCAGGATAGGTACCAGCACTCCGATACGTAAGCGGATATACACGATAATATAACGATAGCAGTCAAGTACAATAAGCGTTTTTTCACGTCAACGTTTTCACAGAAATCGTTATAACTCTGTTATTGTTCTAGTGACATCCCTAAAACAAAAAGTAGAAGGTCGATAATAAGTCAAGCTTCACATCCCTATTCAAGTTGTCCATATAAATACATAAAAAGACCTATTCAGTCAGATACATGGTAGATACAGATTTTACCCGCCAAGTCGCCTACGGGCCGCTAGACATATTATTTTTTTAATTAAATATTCTTGTATGCAATGATAAAAAAGTGAGGTGACTAAATTGTTTATTATACATTTATAAAAACAATCATGTGATTCATTTTTACTTTTTTTTTAATGATTGCATTCTAAATTTTAATATTTACAAATGTTAATATTTATTTGTAATATAACAATTTGAAAGCTTATTTCATAACCTTTCAAAAACAGTTTTTAGTATTCGGCTACGTTAATAAATGTTTCATTTATAGAGCTTTAATTGTGAAACGGAAATAACACAAAGTTTTTGTAAATCTGACATTTCGTTTAAGACGAAAAACATGCATATTCGCGATAGATCGGAGCGGTTAACTTTTTGATCGCCGATGCAAAATTTTATATTTTCATCATAACTTGTTTTTTTGTATAAATAAAATTGCAAAATTACGTTTTTGTAAATTGTACTGTCTTACTAGATAATGTTTTTATACAGGGTGTAGTATCTGGTACCCAAAGGATTTTAACCAGTGATTTCTGAGCATATTTGGAGTAAAAAATATTGATGTCATTTTGCTGTTTGATGACATTTTTTTTCAATTGAAAACACTAAAAATATTTTTCCATCACACGTCGGAACTGAGTAGAAAGAGTAGCACATTTAGCCTAGCGTCTCGTTCTAGTAGCACAGTAACACACGGAAACAGCGCTCGTACCGCTCAAACCTGTGTTTGAAAAAATATTTTTAATTGAAAAAAAAAATGTCTTCGGATAGTAAAAATTAATAAAAATTTGTACTCCAAATATGCTCAGGAATTGCTGGCTAAAATCCTTCAGATATGTGCTGTTAAACCTTGCATATTTATAAAAGAAAAGCAGTTAAAAACCCGCTCTGCAGGTTTTTGCTGTTAGACCCTGCAAGTGGCTTTTAGTTCTTTGAGTGTAGGTAACCATTTTATAAATCTGATAAGAACTGGTTCCAAAAATAGCCAGTTCCTCGGATCCACTGTCATCTAGTCACCGAGTTAAAGTAAGCGTGACAGGCAATGACGCCATATGGAATCTCTCCATAATATCTGGAAAGATAGTTAAATTCTATAAATCCATAGTACTTATACCTAGGAAAGAAATGTACACATGCAAGCTACTGACGTAAGTGGCGACATCGTGTGACGATTTCTTGAATTCAAAACCGAATTACAATGAAAAAATTACAATGGTACTTTTGTTTGGAATTCCACGTACACAGATGTTATTTGTGGCGCAACGCATACGGCTTGGCGTCAACGTGCACTCGAAACTGGGTTCTATAATTCAACCACGCAGACGCTGGGGTATTAATAACGTTCGATAGTACACAATTTACCATAGGTAGTTTCCTCAGAACACCTAGTTATATTCAGTTTAATATTTAAGGGGTTAATAGAGTAAATAAAAATAAAATGATAAATAATAAATTAGATTGAAATCTAGACTATCGTAAAAAAATAGGCACGAAGGTTCACTGGATATGTGTATGGGAGCATAACAAACAAATAAAAACACACAAAAACTATGAAATATTTACATTTAATTAAATTGCAGAGATATTATAACAAATCTCCAAAGATTCAATGGTGTCCATCGTACTCTCCGGGCTTGGGCTTGCCGTACTGGCGTTCCCACCACTCGACGTACTCCTTCTTGCGCAGTTCGCGGCGTGCAAAATACTCGGGGTACATGGCCTTCTCCAGGGGATGCCAATAGTCCAGCACCCAATCGGGGGCGAACACATCACGCTGGTATGCCGCGCCGCCTGGCGAGTGAGGGACTAAGGACAAGAGGAAATAGATCAATTGGTAAAGTATCAACAGTGCCATGACAAAACTGAACTTTTTTTTTTCTTCATTTTTTAAAATTTTATTGTAAGAATAGTTAATACAAATCACAAACAAGTCCTGCTAAGCCAATTGAATTGGCTAGTCAACAGGTGTTTATAGTTAAGTTACATATATATTTTAAATGTTATAATTTTACATCTTATATCTGCAGATTCAACATTTTTTCATACAAATCAATATAAAGCCAATTTTTCACCATATATTTAACCTTATTCATATTACATTGCTTTATGGTGTCAGGTAATAAATTAAATATCTTTGGTATGTTGTATTCAAACGTTCTCTGTCCATACTTTTATTAAATATCGTAACTATTAACCCGTCGTTGCGCGTGAATCTAGTGCTGTATTTATGTTCTAATTTCTCTATTTGCTGCTGGGTAAATAAAGAGAAGAAAAATTAAGAGAAAAACACACAAGCAAACATATTCTTCTTTCAAATTATGTTTTATCCGGTTACCGGTTTCTTTCTACACATCTGTCCTGATGATGGACACCGCAAGACTGTGTGAAATCTTTGCTAAAGTAGGAGGAAGAGCAACACGGTGCAAGCCAAAAATCAGTAAAGTGTTCTGCTCCGTCAATGAACTACAAAGGTTGAGAAGGAACAGTCCCTGTTAAGCGCTGATTCTTTGTCTGTTTCAGCTGTTGATAGAATTGTGATTGACTGATAAGATTCAATCTGGGACGAGGGAATGGACACCGCCGCCCCGGGAACCATTCGTTGGATAAATAACTACAGTGTATCTAAAAGCTTCCGGCTTTTAGACATAGATGGCAGTGCTAAGAGTTGTCCTTAGATTCCGCTAGATGGCAGGTAGTTTAGTACCTGTGGGGACCAACAGAGGGTCAAGCAGCTCAGGGTGAGTGTTCACTGGAACCCTCTCATCAGAATCCATTTAGCCAGCTCCTAGTTAAGTCGACTAACGAGGTCAATATTGTAATACGCGAAGTATATAATAAAACCAGATAAACTTCAAGAATCTATTATTCAAAAGAAGTAATCTCCATCCACGGTGTTATTGGAGAATCTGTTAGTGTGTCTAAAACTACAGAACACTACAATAACCAACACCACTGTCACGGTAGTTTGTTATGTTTGGTAATTTATCAGGGGTGCCCGGGTTCATAGGGTAATGTTTTTCCAGGTCTTGGCGGCAGATTGCTGAGAACACCAGCTGCATGGTGGACTGGATCGGAAGAGGTCGGTTGAGGGAGACGCCTTTTTCTTTCCAGCTGAACTCTCAACCCATTGTCTTGCACCGCAGTGGGAAGGATCAATTCATACGTACACACTGATTCCCAGATTCCAGACACATACTATTCTCCTTCCCAGAACCTCCTCTACTTTCTATCCTTAAAAAAAAACCTCCACACAGCATCCCCAACCAAAGATGATATAGGCCCAGAGGATAAATATTTTCCTCAGGGCTTCCTGTTTGGAGTTAATGTAAAAAAAAACATAAAAATATGATCATTAAGGGGTGTTCAGATACGGCTATAATATATAAAAGATCATCGCACGCCACATAACGCTTTCCATACAATCCCTTCAGACCATTCACACCTAAGCGGTTTAAGCGTAGATCAACCATAGACAATACAGATCTTACGCCGTAACCGCTCCCTATACGATATGCGAAAAGTTAAGCGCCCCCCTCTCCGACGAAAACAGGAGAGGGGGTCATTTTAATTACGGGGCTGCCTAGGCCACTGGATGACAGATGTCAAGTTGGCAGATTCATACAAAAAATGTGCATTCCGTGGCCGCTCCCTAATTCATCTGACCCCCTCTCCTACCGTAGGAAGAAATATTTGATAGCGTCGTGTGAACGGTACAAAAAAATATATAAGCGCTCGCGGTTCAACAGATATATGCTCGCGGTTTATAGCCGTGTCTGAACACCCCTTTATGCTTGACAACAAACGATCGCATATTAACAGGAAATGACATTAGCCATTTTGGTGGCCAGATCTGAATATCTAGGTAATTCCTAACATTTCCTACAGCCTCGCAGCACACCCCTATTGGGAATTCCTTAGTTCCACTCAAAGACATTAATACTGGACGCGGGGTAGAAATCTAAAAGTGGGAAGCCAAACACAATACGATTGTAGCTGTCTCTATTTCTAGTACTTTAGTACTAAACTGCTACGCGTCGAGTGAGGTCGTGTCTTACCAGTAAGTAAATTGTATTGCAAAGCGCTCCTGCGTGATGAGAAAATGCTTCAATTAAACGGCAAATAGTCGAAAAGGATACAGCGAAAATTGCATCACAAAGTGACATAAGCATAACAGGGACAACCTACTAACAGTAAGTCGGTTCACACAGCGTCCCGCATTCGTTTTATTCCATTGGGAACGATGGGGTAAAACGTACAAAGGGTAACGCGTTCATTAATTTAATAATGTCCTTGATGAAAATTGTAAATAGTAACGGTCCTAGGTGTTATTAATCTGTATAGATTTGTATAATCATTTGAACCTATAACCTGTACTGTATAATAAAATATGTACTTAACAATACTACTATAATAGTACCAATATTGTATTACTAATGATAACTCATATAATTATAATAAAAAATATTTGCCCGTGTGTCACGTTTTACCCGCCTTTACCCTTCCCTGTCATATTGTGTAACCGAATAAGAGTATCTTGTTATCTCAGTCACACCCATAGGTAACACCCGTGATGTGACAGTAGTATTCGGCGAAGAAACTAATAAGCCGCCCTACTATGAATCTATGTCATTCATACACACACATTCTTTGATTGTCTATCTTTATCACACAGGAATGAACTTTTGAATTTAGAAATTATACTGAAAACCGCTGAAAACAAAAGAGTGTTGCTTGCTTTCCACATTATATTGTGAGTATGTGAGACTATGGCGAGTCTATTTATAATATAACGTCATTGGTTCCACTGGCTTCGGTGCAATTGGGAGACTGGATTTTCGAATAGTTTGAGACTTGGTGCATGCAAATCGTATATATAGTTTTTTTAATATGTTGTCAACCTGCTGAGCGATCCCGTATTTTTTGTGGGATCGTTATTAGATAGCGGACGTAATCTCCTGTCAGATTTGTGTGATTTTTATGGCTGTTATTTGCATTAAATTAATAAATAATCATGTGTACTTGCAGGAATTTGTGTTTAAATCGATCTAAACTAAAATATGTGACAGTAAATTTGTAAAAATCACTAAAATCTGACAGGAGATAATGTCCGTTATCCAATAACGATCCCACAAAATCGGCAGGTTGAAATACATAGTTTCGAGAAAAACGCATTCAAAGTTTTACTGAAGAGTAATTCAACATAAAAACTGTTTCTATCGGTTTCATACAATATGCTGTATCTCTGTCAATCTTACAAAAAAATTTGGTGAGAGCATTCTTAACAAATTCATCTTTCAGAAAATGAAAAAAAAAAAAAAAGTTTTTTTTACATTTGTCTTAAATAAATGTACAAAATATCTTACATTTCTTTGGTTGGTAATGCAATTCTTGGAAGAGTTCCTCGTTCCCTGCAGCCAGAAGACGTCGCGCTTCCACCATGTCTTTGATGTCCTTGTTCTTATCGAACCGTTCGCGCAGCAGCACGCATTTGTAGCGCATCACATCCCTACAAATAGAGAATATTGCTTGTAACACCTTTACAATGCTGGTCCTCTAAATGCAATCTATTCCACATGCAAGCACGTGATGACACAATGTAGTAATTGTACTATTTTAACAAAATTTTATGGATCACAATATATTATGCGATATTCGCGTATGGGGATAGCTGCCGATGAATCAGATATACCACAGTCGCGTCGTAGATACGGTTTACTTTGTCACTCTGAAGTCCCAAAAACATTTTGGACGGAGGAAATAGACTCATTTTTTCTTTTTTAATCCCTCACGCCCCCCTTTAACCCATCATGGTGAGAAATATTATCCAACGGTATTAGAAAGGGAAATCACCACGTTTACTTTAAAATCTAAAATTTAACCACAAAATAATTCAAATGTACTTACACCTTTATAAAACAAAATTTCCGATCGCAATTTGAAACATATTTACGGATCTTTGGGAATTTTTTATTAACTATTTTTACACGAAATGACAAAAAAATTTAACTATATCGTTTGTAATACATTTGTCTAATAAAACATGTGTTTTTAGTTTTTTCCTCACCAGTATTTTTTCTTTTTATGTTTGCTTTCAAAATTTTTATATTTCATAAGGTACATGTAGCATTATAAAATTTGAAAGAGTATTTCATCACCTTTTAAAAACATTTCTTAATTTTTGGAAAACGTTCGGAAATATTCCATTCATTTGAATTTTATTACAAAACGGAAATATTTTGACCTTCTGACAAAATATGCCTGAGGTCTGAGGGGTTAACTTATTAATTATTAAACTATAGTTCCGAACCTTTTGGTCGGACGAAGAGACTCCTTTTTTCTTTTTTAAAGGAAAGAAATACTCTTGGTTTACGAATAACCTGACAACATTTGAAAAACTCCTACAACCACCATTATAAGTGGAAAATGCCTGGGAGAGAACCTGACGCTTTTGTCCGCAGTTATCAACCATTCGGACGGAAGGAGAGTCCTTCGATTAGCTCTCATTTCAGTGTGGCTGTCACAAGTGGCTGACATGAGAATTCTCATTCCTGACTACACTGGGGTTTTATTATACAGTGAAACCGTCTTAACCTCTCAGAAATAGACTTTTGTTTATTATGTGTCCCTTAGAAAACCGTCAAAACGTGATAATATTTGTGTTATTTACGATTTTTACTAAAAGCTTCATAAATCACGTTTCGGGAAATGTAGCCTCATTCTAAAAACTGTTTTTGAAAGGTTATGAAATAAATTTTCAAATTGTATTATTACAAATAAATAATAACATTTGTAAATATTATACTTAAACAATTTTGTCACCTCACTTTTTTACCATTTCATACAAAAATATTTTAATAAAAAACTAACAATGTCTCTAACAAATGACAATCAAACAAAATGGAGGTTCCATTCGGTTCAGATAATTAATCTCTACTTTCCATAGATATTTTTGAATACAGACGCATAGCATTGTTCATTATCGATATTCCGTTTTTTATTTCATGGTAATCCGTATACTAGTGATGGAAATAAATCAATTTTTGTAAAATCTCGTGCGTTTACGTCAAAAGACGCTCTAATGTCTTGACCGCTATTTTAATATTCGCGTCTTTTGACGCTCTAATGTTCCGAGTGGTTAAGAAGTTCTCTCTTAAGACGTTTCGTGGCTTAAGAAGTTTGGTTTTTTCGGTCCCTCGACTCAATATTGGCCCAATTTTTTCAACATTTAAGGTTTTCCTGCTTAAGAAGTATGTTTTTTCCAGTTCCTTGGAAAACTTCTTAAGAGGGTTTCACTGTACTTCCATCAATAGGGTAAGGTGTTTCCACAGTCGTTATGCCCACATGACGCATAGGTGGAGCCTTGAGTCGGCAGTGTGTGAATAAGATGTGGTGCAGACCATTGAACCTGTGGTCAACGAATGCCTGCTCCATTCATTCTGCACAAGAATTGATGTGGGTGGTCCACAGGGCGACGCCTGAGGACCTACTCTGGCTTGCAGATCCAGCCGAGCGATTCTGTATCTTTTGTGAGATCGAGATCTTCTGACTTCTGACGGACAAGATCTCCTGTTAGATTTGTATGATTTTCTATGACTGTTATTTGTAGAGATGAAACGGATATCCGGTAACTATCCGGTACCCGGCCTAAATTTACTATCCGGCCGGATACCGGATATTAAAAAAATAGGACAATTTCCTATAATAAAATGCAATATATTAATATTTGTGAGGTAAATATCAATAAAATGGCTTATAATTATGACGGCTTTTATTTAAAGTTGAAAAAGTTACAAAAAAGCCATAAGGCCTTCCAAAAAACTAAAATTTTCTTCTGAGATATTCACTCTAATGATAAATAGTAAATAGTAAATATCTAAACTAAACTTACAAAAACCTCGCAGAGTAACATGATTAACTAATCACAATCACCATTATAGTGAACTAAAAATTGTAAAATTTAATTTTCACTATTCAATCACACACAATCTCGAATTGATCTGATCGCGTTCGCCGCACCTGTGCGCACTCGTCACAAAATGCAACGAGGCAATGGGCCGAAAATCCGGACATCCGGCCTCGCTGGATATCCGGTATAAGGCCAAACAACTATCCGTTTCATCTCTAGTTATTTGCTTTTTCTATGGGCCGATGTCAGATTTCAACTGTGAGCTGTCACATATTTTAGTTTAGATGGTTTTAAATCGGCGAAACTGGGCTGATACCCATAGAAAAAGCAAATAACAGCCATAGAAAATCACACAAATCTGAAAGGGGTTCTCGTCTGTCAGGAGATCGCGATCTCACAAAAAATATAGAATCGCTCGGCAGATGTTCCCCTATGACCCCCGTCGTATGAAAGAAAAGTTTTTTTGATAAGGTAACAGTTTGTGTAGCTCGTAAAGTACTCCGTCCATAGGCCATTTGTGATAACTACCATTTTTTATGTGATACCTCAATCCACGCTTGTAGGATGGTGCACAGAAAAGGAAACTATATTGCCATTTGGCTGGGAAACATTGTGAGGTCACGAAAGATCATCAATTGTACTCATTGAAGAGAATATATACTGAAAAATAAATTATTTATGGTTTCAAAAGCTACCAAATAGCAGGTATTGTTGTAGTCCATTACAATGGATGTATTATATCGATTAAAATTCAACGATAAATTGAATTCAATTCATAATTTAATCATTATCCATCATTCACAGTTTTCATGAGTTATTACTGTGAAAATCTGACTTTCCAGAGGCCATTTTTCACAAACGAATAATTAGAATTGACCTATCGAAACATTAAAAATGTTCAAAAGAAAACAACATATTATATGACACGAAACGTGAATTGTTAATTTAATTACAGAAACTGCCTTATTTATGACAAGAAATCAAGAGCTAATAATATTTTTATAAACACTTCAGGATTTTGACAGCTCAATTATGTAACTCTCCTAGAAACTTTGCGGTAGGTTAGAAAAGAGTGATTTTTGTAATGGATTTTAATTAAACCTGTATTTACCTATGGGGTGTCCAGCTTTCTATATTACGAAGCGCTTCTTTGTACAAGGTACAAACTTGTTGTGCGTGAGTACGCAATCCGGCAATCGGAAGCTTTGCGCCAGCCATTTTTCCCGACCATAGAAACAATTTTGACAGTACACATTTTCAGAACGATTTTGCATAGAAAATAGAGATAATATATTTCAAATACGAGTGGCTATAAAACACGATAGGCTAAAAGTAATAAGACAAATTATTTAATTTTAATTAGGTAGGTACCCAGAAATATATGAAGATTATAAACGGTCATAGGAGGGAATGCAAATTCGCTTTCTTACAATGAAAAGTCCGAATTGAATCAGTTTTTTTTGTATGGTTAATTTTAAAAACATATTCGGTGACGCTCGTGACATAGCTGGGATAAATGCTATGCAAGAAGACTAGAGGTTATTGTAGCTTGAAAATATTTTATTGAGGCGATGGGTCGTCGGACCTAATTACGAAAAGTATTAATATCTAAAACGGCTATGAAAATATGGTTTAGGAACAAAGGAGTCTAAATTACTAGTATAATTAAGCTCATGAATTTAAAAAAGTCGAAAGCACCAAATAAATATTCCTAACTATGCTGTCTGTTACAGCGCCAGTGTAGCTTATACAGAAAAATTTATCGATTTAAGATACCTTAGTTCAATAGATCAGTGGTGTACCGTGGGTGTCAGCCCGGGCGGAGGAAAATTTCGCCACATCCTTATTATTATGCAACAAAAATTTCTGGACTAACTACCACATATATTTCTAGCTTTCATATACTATGAAACAAATGCACCTATTTCTAGCTTTCATAAACTTTGGAACAAATTCACATCAAATATCGACATATTTAAAATTTTTATTTATTAGAGTACCTTTTTCATAAATCCTGAAGGTTTTTTTTATGTGAATCCCACACAAGAGTCTTAACTGCTCCCAACCGCCTGGAGCCAGTGGTGGTGATAGCCAAGCTATGGCTTCCCCAATTGGGGTAAGTTGTGAGACTGAAAAGGTAGTCGGGAGGGAAAGGAGGTAGGAGAATATTTAATACTCACATATTCGAAAGTATACATACACAAACAATACAATTTTTCAACACAATTCAATAATTTAACAATCAACACTGACGGACGATCCACCGATGTACGAAACATTCTTAGAATTGTCAACGCATCATTAAAGTCATCTCGCTGAATATTAGTCATAAACAATCCAAGCACAAAATAGAATACGGGGAATTTCTGCAATTCAGTACAGACGGTGTAGCCAGTCACAACAATGAGCAAGATGTCATTATTATACATTCATTTAAAGAAAGGGGATTCCACGGATTTGTCACAGAATAAGTAATGAAAAATTCCGTGCTCATTTCAATCGGTCCGAATCGTAGGTGTAACAAAAATATGAATTGAAATAGTTATTTTTTTTACAAGATATTATTATTATTTATTGTGAAATCTTGCAGCCCCTTAAAAGTGCCGCCCGGGGCGAATCGCCCTTGCCGCCCCCACTACATGTGTGCGTGAGATTTTATATTATTTCTTAAAAAAAAAATTGTAATATATTGGTTTTGTCGTGTCTGCAAAGTGCCAAATATACAGATGCATATTGTGACTTCTCGAGTTAAGTGCTTTTAGATTTACTTTTCATATCCTACCTAGATTGGATCGTTTGCCAGGTTCTTTCAGAAATCCACGCTTTGCGGATGTTATTCGTATTTTTTTGATTTTGGATCTTTTCCGCTGATTTCAAAATAGTAATTTTAAGATTCTCCCATAGTGCATTTGCGTTTCCGGGCATGGGGTTATTAGTTTTATCAATAGAGTGGTCTTGAAATGCCTTATTTGAAAACCTTCCACTCTTGTGTAGGTATTTATTTGTGGGTCTTTAAATTGTTTTGAGGTGAAGCTTAAAGTCCGCTATAAGGAGTTAGTTGGTGGTGAACCGCATTCAGCATCAGGAAATGTTTTGAAATTTGTTATTGAGCTTCGCCAACTCGATTAAATCTCCTAGTGAGGAGAACTATGAAAATAATCTATTTTATATTTATACTTTATATGCATCTTATATAAATGAAAACATTATAATAAAGTAATTACGTAGATACCATATACATTATTATATTTTGTACGTCCGTGGTAGATACCCATTTTTATGACGAACCGAACAGGTTGAATCACGTGCTACGTTTTAGCCTGAAACCTGAAATTATGCGCTAATTTTAAGAACGTCCATTTTTCATTATATTTTTGTAGTAGTCGGTGTGTTTCGGTAAATAGTAATCTTTAACGATTTGATTGAAAACGGTTATCGCTAATTTACAAAAGACCTTTTGATTCCTAGTCCCCGAAAAGCAAATGAAATTGATTATCTACTCAAGAAAGAGTTTCGATATTTGAACTTGTTCGATCAATACGGACACGCCGAAGACAACTTCAATCAGTTAATCTCTTCAGTGGGAGTACTTAGGTAAGCTTCCAGTAAGTAGGTAGATCCTAGCAAGGGCGGATCCAGGATTTTTTTCTGGGGGGGGCACAAGGGGCGGAGGGGGGGCCCACCCCGGGTGCCACCCGATGGGGGGGGGGGTGCCACTCAAGAGCACATTCCCCCCCCCCCCTGGGACGGACCAATTTTTTATGAAGTCGAAATTTGTGTCTGGGGGCGTTCAAGTATTGCGTAATGCAATTATTGAAGATTTTTCACCCCCCCTCCCCCCATGTAACGCGCAGTAACGTTTTCTTATACACCCCCCCCCCTAAACGTTACGTAACGCCCAAGTGACAATTTTTACCTGAAAGTCACAATTAAGTTGCGCAAAGTACTGTAAAGTCGCTTAATTACCTTTTTTCTTGTTTTAATCGCGTTTGCGGTAATAAATAAAAGAATAGATTTTTAACTCGCGATACATGCGTATATTGTTTATTTTATTTATGCAAGTTGCTATTTATTAAAAAATTGGGAATTATTATTATTTTTATCCGCTTTGTATTCCTTCCGGACCTTCACAATTTAACAGTCTTTCCTCATGTCCCAAATGCAGTTTTACAAGTTCTCAAAAGGAAGATTTAAAAATCTACAGTATGATTCACAGAAGAGAAAAACCTTTTTCATGTCCTGACTGCAACTACTCGTGTTCTCAAAAGAGATACCTAAGAATAGGGATGTTATGGAGATCCGTAACCGTATCCGAAACTATCGGATATCCGAAATAAAAAATATCCGTATCCGTAACCGAAACCGATATAAAAGTTTCGGATAAAGGCGGAGTCTAAATGACAGGTTACGACAGGTTTTTGTTTGTTTTGCCCGGCCGAGCCGTCATTTTCATAAAAGCCGCGCTATAAAAATTATAAAAACAAATGATAATATAGACTAGAAATAAAAGTCAAATCTTGCCATTAGTATTTTACTTCTATAATTTTAAAATTCTAATATCCGTAACCGAAATTATCCGAAACTAGCGGATAATCCGAAATAATTTCATATCCGTAACAGTATCCGAAACCGGTATAATATTATTCCTATATCCGTATCCGTATCAAGATCCGAAATTGCATATCCATAACATCCCTACCTAAGAAGTAACTTGCTGACTCGTAGTGGAGAAAATTCTCCGACTGCAACTATTTATATACGACGAAGTAATTGCAACTATTCATGTACTACGAAGTAAACGAAAATCTAAAATTCACATGTTTAACCACAGTGGAGAAAAACCTATTTCATGTCCTGACTGCAACTATTCTTTTTCTCGAAAAAAAACTAAAACGGCATTTGCTGACTCACAGTGATGAAAAACCTTTTTCATGTCTCGACGGCGACTATTCATGCGCTACAAAACGGTATCTAAAAATTCACATATCCACACTGGACAAAAACCTTTTTCATCTCCCAACTGCAAGTATTCATGTTGTACAAAGGAACTTCTTACAATTCATTTTCTGACTCACATTGACATAAAACCTTTTACATGTTTCTACTGCGAGTATTCACGTTCTTCAAAGAGGTACCAAGAAAATCACATGTTTATGCATAGTGGACAAAACCATTTTCATGTCCCGAATGCAGTTAATCAAGTTCTCGACAGGGAGATTTAAAAATCCACAGCGCGATTCATAGTGGAAAAAAACCTTTTTCATGTTGTGAGTGTAACTATGCTTATACGAAGAGAAATTTAAAAAATCGCATATTTTCTAATAGTGGATAAAAACCTTTTTCTCTGCAAATATACATGTTCTACAAAATAACAAATGAAACGTCACATATTTACCCACAGAGGAGAAAAATCTTTTTCATGTCCCGATTGCCACTATTCATTTTATCGCAGGGGACATCTAATCACGTGTCAACCCACAGTGGACAAAAACCTTTTTCGTGTCCCGATTGCAACTAATCATGTTCTCAAAAGGGACGTACAAGAACGCACTCACTGATTCACGGTGGAGAGTAACCTTTTTCGTGTTCTGACTGCAACTTTTCATGTACTACAAAGGGATATCTAAAAAATCTTATATTTACCAACAGAGGAGAAAACCTTTTATCAGAAAATTTTATTCCATCAAAATTTGAACACTGAAGAAGTTCAAAATAGTGCGAGTAAGTATGTTAGTAACGACATAAATTTGGAGGTTTAGAAAAGTGCTTTTTTGATAAATGTATCCATCTACAATATTATTTAACAGCGATAGCTTGAGATGGAGAACCTCCCCGAAAAACCAAAGCGATTTTACATTTTAGGTTCTAAGACGTAAATAACTTAAAACAATTTACCCAAACATTGACGTAGCCTTAAGAATGTGCATTAAGTTTCTAATTCCTATTTTTTATTTAAATAGAAAAAACATGTTACGTAACGCGTTGTTCGACCCCCCCCCCCACTCAAGTGCGTTACATAATACTTGAACGGCCCCTTTGTCAACTTTAATTAGGGGGGGGGGGGGGATTTTTCCGACCCCGCTTTCCCCCGACTGTACCGCTCTCGCAAACGCTGATTATCATATTTCATTTGCAAGTGCACGAAAGGGATGCAACGAACGAAATTCGCAATTCCGGCCAGAAATAGACAAGAGTTTGACTCGTGTTTTTTCTGTTATTTTATTCATATATAACAACTCTGATAATTTGATTTGCTTCCAAATATGTACTGTGATGGAATCTCCACAGTACACAAAAATACCGTCCTGGGGGGGGCACGTGCCCCCGTGCCCCCCCCCTAAATCCGCCCTTGGATCCTAGGCTACGAATTCGGAGGTTGCGGGTTTAAATCCCGGTAAATTTGATTGGATTAATTTGTGTTATTTCACAATTTATTGGCTAAATGGCTTTAGACACGTTTAATGACCAAACCTGAATAGCCAAGTACTTCCCCACCTTCTTCTTCCTCACCTCCTTCCACTCCTACCTTCAGCCTTACAGCATACCTCAATATTCGACATGTCATAGTTTCACTGGCTCAAGGGTGGATCCAGGGGAGGGGGGGGGGGGGGGGGGAGTCATGACCCCCCCCTGGGCTGGGTCCAGGACCTAGGTGACCACTAATTAAAATTGTTAAACATAATGTTTTAGTATATTTTTGTCACAATATAGATTTTATTTAAGTAGGTACTTAATAAAATACCTACTTTTTACTGGTATCTATTATTATCAAAATTAAATTATAACTTCTTGTGACTTGACCACGATTATATGACCCCCCCCCTGGCGCCAAAGCTGGATCCGCCCTTGCACTGACTACAGACTGTTGGAAACAGTGGAACTCACATAAAAAATAAATT
Source organism: Limnephilus lunatus (assembly GCA_917563855.2). Lineage (NCBI taxonomy): Eukaryota > Metazoa > Arthropoda > Insecta > Trichoptera > Limnephilidae > Limnephilus > Limnephilus lunatus. The sequence goes on from OU830603.1 coordinate 47,318,563, forward strand.
TATTTACTTAATACAAGAACTATTAATCCTGTGTAGGTAGGTACTAAAGGTTCCTACCTAAAGCACACCTTGAAAAGAGGTTGGCTTGTTACGTTCCATACTCGAGTCGCCTCTTCACTTCAAAGCAGAAAAACCAGAGTCTTACTAGGGAGGTAGGGAGGGGGAACTAGTACGGGTAGGTACCTACTCATTTTAGCACTCAAAGAAAGCCAGTAGGGTTTGCAAAACGGAATTTCGCCCAAAAAACATTAAAAACATATATTTCGACTTGTTTTGGTAAAACCCTTGAAGCCAATTTTTTTGGGAATGTTACTTTTCAATGATTTATGTAGAATATACCTAATGTAGAATAGTTTTCGAAGTACAACGTGGAGAAATAATTTTTGCTGATTTAGGCATTTTTGCGTAATTTTTGAAGTGAAAACTTCTTTAGCACCGTTGTGATTTGAAACTCGATGAAACGAAAAATTGCGACACTAAAAAGAGACACACACACACACACACACATCTATGGGATTTAGCCTGCGAGAGTCTCCTTTTTGTGCGATACCTTGTAGCCTATCGGTCTCCTCTTTGTGTGGCGTTTCGTAGCCTCCCCACTCTTGTCTACTTTAGTTTTCAGAAGGTTTCACTTTTACCGCGTGTGAACTGCACACTCTGATTTTTTTAGGTTATTTCGAAAAAAATCATAGATACTCAACCCTCAAATCTTTCGTAATTATTTATAAATAGACATGCAATATTTTACACCGAAATTTTGGAAAACAAACACATTCATATACATTTTTTTAAAATTAGTTTTACGAATTTGTAAATATATATTAGTTTTACGAATTTGTAAATATATTCGTTTTTATCGTCTCCTGCAAAGTTTTCATTTTAGGATTGAATGGTTTTACAAAACCGCAGTCGATATTTTAATTAAAAAATACATGAATATTTCAAAAACATTATTCAATCAAGTACACTAACTTATTGAATCTGGGTACTAGCGATTTCAGAATTTCTGTGATGTTCTGGAAATTTTATAATATCTATTTATTTTATATTTTATATACCTATCTCCCACATATAGCAGAAAATCTGTAAAGTTTGAGGTCTGCCATAACGCAACGGTATGTATGGTTTTATATCGCGACGTCTATCGTCATTCCAATCAGTAACAATGAGGCTTTGAAATAAGAGAAGCAACGTGGTATAAGGGAAAAAAATAACAAGGGTGTGTGGTTTAACTGTACCACTTGTACGAACTACAACATCACATCATCACTAAGTATATAAGGGCATACAATGATTTTATAAGTTACCCCTCGATACAAGAACAGAAAAAAACTACGACAATCATGAAAAAGATTTAAGTACCTACCACCCCTCATATCTCTTTCCTTCCCAGAACTTACTCTCATTTCTTTTCTAAAAATATCCTCCACACATTTATCTCCAAAGATAAACTAGGCTCCGAGGGGAATTTTTTTCGTCAGAGCCTCCTGTGTGGAGTTAACGTAAAATAACACAAAAAAGTAATTAAATAGAGATTTACCCCTCCCTGAAGAGTGTGAAGAATCGACATAATTTGTGTCAGACCCCATCCCTAGTGAGAGCCATCACACACTTGAAGGGAGGTTTTCAGAACACGTGACCTAGTTTTTGAAAAGAGAAAAAGGTGCCTGCCTACTTCAGCCCTCCAGGAAAGAAAATTCAAAGTAGAAAGAAAAAAGGGTAGGTACCTACTACTTTAGCGTACGGTCTATCTATCTGCAATTCTCATGCTTTAGTATGTGTATGTCTATATACATACATATGTCTGAAGAAGTAGGCCAGGTTTAATATAAAATTTTATAAAAAAAGTGTCGTCATTTGAATAATAGCTATTGGGCAATTGCTATTGGTAAACTTGAATAATAGCTATTTGTAGACTTCAAGTTACTGGAAGTCGAGCATGGACGATCGATAATACACTATACTGTATCAATACGATTTTGACTAAATCCGTCATCTATTGTCAGTTATCAATATTTTCGAGCACGGTTAACAGTTGATAAGATATATTTGTATCGACGATTGATAAATTTTGGCGCACCATCCTAATGCCTACAATACACGACATATTTTTTCAGCCCGATTCCAATTAGAGACCAAAGAAAACATTTTTCGCTTTGCGCGATCGTTATTTTCATATCTACGAATTCAATTGTCATCACTGCAAACAACACAAACATGAACCATGATGTTTGCTGTGATGCCAACTGAATTCGTAGATATGAAAATAAAGATGAAAATGGCGATCGCGAAAAGCGAAAAATGTTGACTTTGGTTTCTAATTGGAATCGGGCTGAAAAAATATGTCGTGTATTGTAGGCATAAGTGCCAGTTAAGCTGTCAATATAAAAAAAACATTTTGAATAATGTCATTCGTTATGTAAAATAACTGGCTTTGTTTAATGAATTGATGTGAACTAACGAAGGTCTTAGAATTGAAAGAAATCGTATACGCGAGCCATAAACTCATTCAATTAATCTGCAATTTATTCCGTTCGATTTTGGAGAAAAAAAGAGGTTCAAACATGACTAAAACCTCATAATTAACTCTCGTTTATTCTCAAAAAGTACCTAGATACATGCGAATTGACAATGTATATCAGTGGCGGTCCGTGAGTTTCCAGTGAGCTAGAGCGCTAAGATTGAAAAATATGACGTTATTAACGTTGTTGTAGCCGAAGAAGATGTTTATTTTATTTTAAATTTTAGCTTTTTATATGAAGATCTTCAGGATTCTTTCAGTCAAGAGATCCGCCGCATCGACATACTGAAAGATCTTCATACAAATAGTTCAAATGTTGAAAAAAAAATCATTTTCAGCTACAACAACATCAGTATTGTCGTATTTTTCAATCTTAGCCCTCCAGCTCAGTGGTCCCCAACCCATGGGCCACCGCTCTGTACTGTGCTGCGGACCAAATGGTATTGGGCCGCGCAAGGGCTTGCTTAAAAATCAAAATACTTTAGAAAAAAAGTTAAAGCTGTTATTCATTGTTCTTATGTAAATTTAAAATTCAGATGAAGGTTAATAATGAATGTAAGAAAATTCTTTAATTGTCTGTTGCTACCTATCAACTATCTTATCCAAAGAAAAACATTAGATAATAAGGAAAATATATCTGCAAGATATCAGAATAACATTAAAATCCCGATATTAAGCCCAAAGCATTCTCAAAATTCTCTATCTTTGAAAAATATACTTTCAACCTTCCGTTGAACCTTAAAAATACAGAAAATACTTGTGAATCGAAATTGAAAAATTATATGAAACTTCTGGAATAATCCTTCATTGTTATATTGTGTTTTCTCTACTATTATTTGTCACTACAACTTATGTACCACAATTGTAATATTTATTATTATATATTGTGCAAATATTTTGTTATTAAAAAAAAAAAAACTACATTCAATGTGTCCAACCCCGAGTGGGCCGCGGTGAAATTATCAAACTTTGACCGGTCCGCAGCGACAAAAAGGTTGGGGACCACTGAATCTAGCTCACTGAAAACACACGGACCGCCACTGATGTATACTTATTAAAGTTAGTATTTCAAATCGAAAATAATCTATTTGTTAGTATTTTATTTTTAAAATAGCGGTTTGATGGAATATAAGTCCATAGATAGATCCGCCAGTGTTGCCAGCGTATATCGATTTCTTATTTATTTCCTGTCAATATCGGTCTGGCTATCAACAGTGCAGTTATGCTTGGAAAAACGGTATAAAAACGTCGGTAGTTACGCCTATCGATCCGATTTTGTAAAATTATCGATTTCACTTTGCTAGAGCTCTATTTGGTCTTGAGTTTAGTCCGGGATTAATTTGTACCGTGCAAATAATGTCCATTGGTCATGTCACACGTCGCATCATGAACTGCCTTGTCCCACATAGAAAGTACCTCCGAGAGAATTTTCATGGGCAGTGTTGAATAGGTATCTATTCAATATCAATTTATTATTTTTTATTACTCAAAATATGCTCCGCACAAATTTAAAGGAAAAAATGAGTAGGCAGTAGGTACCTTACTGACCAACATACCTAAACTATGGACGAAAATCTTAAATCTACTGAACATCACAAAATTAAGTATATTTTTGGCCCGAAACCCAAATTTTTTTGTGCGATAAAATGATATAATATATTGCCCTTCTCGAGAGACACCGCGATTTAAAACTTTTTCATCCGATTGCTCGTGATTTTTTCGAGATCATTTTGAATATTTTCCTGGTCGTAGTTTATTATTCTTTTATTTACTTAATCCTGATTTTTTATAAGATTTATATTGTGATCTGCTTGTTGGAACACATTTTTTTACGTAAGACGTAGAAGCTACCTTCTTTTTTTTCTTCTATAGAACTAATTCGAATAATGGAACAGAAAGAAAATAATAAAATTAGGTAGGTACTTGCTTAGAAGTAACTGCCCATAGAACAAGTACGTACTTAATAAGCATCGATTTTAACCAAATTCGGAGGTATGATTTTTTTAATGTGGGCGGAAATATTCAAAATGATCTCCAAAAATTACAAGTAATAATCGGAGGAAAAAGTTTTAAATCGGTCCGTCGCTCGAGTAATGAATGAGAATCCAAAGATCGCGGGCCGGATACGATATACTCTGTATAGTTACCCCCTCAGGCCTCGGGTTTATTCTGTCAGGAGGTCATAATATTTCCGCTTTACAATAAAATATTTATTTATTAGTGCTATACGCCCATAGGGGCTTTTAAATAGATTATAAATAAGTTTTATATAAGTTATCAAGTTAGAATTTATACCAAAAGTTATAAAAGTGAAAAATTTAAAAAAATTTACAAGTAGTTTTTGAAGAATATGGCGTAAAGAAATATTTTAAACAATATTATATTTGACAATAACATAGAACAAAATATAATATAAAACATTACAATAACACATCAAATCGTTAAATATATCATATCCACATTACAATAATTTGTAGGATTCCACAAAGTGTTGGTTTAATTTGCATTTAAGATTATAAAGGGAATCAGCGAATATATCTATAATACCACCAAACTTGTTGCCCAAATCATGCATCCTATTGGTAAGTGAGTGTGATTGATAGTTAGTTGTGTATGTGTCGCCAAAGAATGTTATATTTTGTCTAGTATTCCTTGTCGGTACATAGAGTTTAATAGCAGCAACGATGGCAGGGCTGTCAATAAGGTTGTTCATGACTCTGTATAATAGAATTAGGTCTGAAATGGTTCTTCTGTCAGACAGCGTAATTAAATTAAGTCGATTCATCAATTTACATATTTAATGTTTTATATTGGAATTTTGAGCTTGACATTTAAGTACCTAAGAAATTTGTGTTGAACCCGTTCTAATTTGTTAGAGTGTACTTTATGGAAAGGAGACCAAATAGGTGAATTATATTCCACTTGGCTTCTAACTAGTGAAATATAGAGTGTTTTTATGCAATCCAAGGAATTAAAATCAGTTAGGGTTCTACAAAGGAAGCCAAGAATCTTTAAAGCCTTGTTAGTTATATCATCTATATGTGCTGTGAATGTCAAGTTTGATAAATAAATGAAATATTTCTGAACGTTTTCGAATAGCAAAAACTGTTTTTGAAATAAGCTTTCAAAAATTTATAACTCGAAATAAACATATAATTTTTTAATGCAAACGTAAAACAGTTTTAAAAATAGCTCACTAACTAAAATTGCTGATAAAAAAATAAAAACTCATATTTTATTAGATAAATGTATTATAGACGTTATCATCACCTCGCAATTTTGTCATTCCATGTAAAAATAAATAATAACAAAATTTCATAATTTTTTTTCAAATTGCTGTCGGAAACTTCGGTTTCAAAAAGGAGTACATTTTAATTATTTTGTTATTAAATTTTAGATTTAGATATTAGGTCCTTACATATGAAATTGGCGTTTTGTATCGGAGGAACTTTGTATGGGAGCTTATGGGAGTTTTGTATGGGAAGCTTTTTCACCTTCCCAATTTGCTTCAAGTGGATTAAAACAGTTTTATCACTAACACCGCAGCCTGCAGCTAACTCGGACGTGGTTTGCGATGGATCCGCTTCCACAATACCCTTCAATTCTTCATTATCAACTTTGGTCTCCGGCCGTCCACGGGGCTTGTTCTGCAGGTCGAAATTTCCGGAACGAAAACGTTGGAATCAAAAACGCACAAGTTTTCTTTTGCGGCACCGTCGCCATACACATCATTAATCCTTCGAGCCGTTTCTGCAGCACTGGTGCCACGATGGAACTTGTACTCGTAAATAACGCGATTTTTCAAGTTTTCCATTTTGTAAACTAAGTGACGCAAAGAAAAAAAAAACAATTAAGGAAAAAACAAAACAAATGAATAATAATTTTCGAAACACAAATACATGAGTAAATAGCTGTAAGGACCCAGTATAAAGCGTGGTGTTCTCTTTTTCTGACACCGTTTATCTTATAGGTTCTCAACGTGGGCGATAACGCCTCCTTGTGGGCATTAGAGCCTTAAGGGGGGCAGTGGAAAACCCAGATAAAATAAGGTTGAGAACCTACGGTTTAGATTTAGATCATACTTCTCACTATATATGGTAGTAAGGGATACACAACGATTTACATGAGACCTATACGAATAGTTTCCAAAAGCAAACAAATGAGTCTGAGGGGTTAAGATATTAATTTTAACCTCTAGGTCGCCCTAAACATATATTTATTTATATTCACAGTAAGTAGAAACAAATAATTAATGCTCACGTACATACCAACCATTGGTATTTCCTGGAAAGATTCATTCAAGGTATATAGGTGGGAGATGTATTATATAAACAATCAAAGGAGAAATATCAATGTTTGCCAATAATGTTATGTGTTGCCAATAAAACCACAAAGCGTACTGTGCAAATAATAAATAAATGTTTACTTATTTCATTTCGCCGAGAGGGTGCGAATGAATATTGTGGATATAAGACTGAGCAAAGTAAATATAAAAAAGGATAATAAATATGCATGCATAAGTTTGTTTTAATGGCTGAAATAAACAAAATTTTAACAAAACAAAAAAACGACTTAAAAAAATGCACTAAAAAGTAAAAAAAATATTTTCGTACGATTGTTATTTTTTGAGTCGGTGTCAGCCAAGGTAACTACATACATAGATATTTATAAGTGAGATGTGGAGATCTTGGCTGACACCGACTCCAAAAATAACAATCGTTCGAAATTATTTTTTTTACTTTTTAGTGCATTTTTTTAAGTCGTTTTTTGTTTTGTTAAAATTTTGTTTATTTTTTTATTTTTAATGACGAGCGTGCGTAAAGAAGCTTTACTTAAAAAAATAATCATCGAGATCTCTTGGCGTAATATTGAGTTATTCGTCCATTTGTCGCGCACATAATTATTGCAAATTTAAGACATATATGGTTTTCTCATGAATCCCATTGTCAAAACTGGACCAAATTAAAATGGGACCACACGGGAAGCACCAGCTTTCTAATAAAAATAATCATCAATATCGGTTCACCCAATCGAAAGTTTTAAGGTAACAAACAAAAAAATAAAAATATACCGTTGAATTGATAACCTCCTCCTTTTCGAAGTCGTATAAAAACAAGGCTGTTTTTCATAAAATTAAAATAACTTTTTAAACTTTACGCTTCCATTATGATATTAATTATAATAACAAAGGAGTGCAAGGAGAAAATAATAAAATATGACGCCAATGTGATTGGTAGAAGAAGTCAGGGACGCCCGAGGAAGGGGTGAAGACATATTTGTATTTTTTTACATTAACTCCACACAGTAGGCCAGCGGTCGGGAAACTTTTTTAACCATTACCCCAAAATAGTTTTGCGTAAGTCGATATTACCCCTTCCCCCCATTTTGAAAAGAAGACAATCAATGTATATAAATAAATATTATTTATTTAATTAATTTACACAGAAAATAAAATAAAAAGTTACATGAAAATAGTAAGTATGTAATACACAAACAAAATAAAATTCTCAAATTGGATAAAACAAAAATTCAGATTTTCAGGTTTCCCTTTCAGTTTTTGGAGAAATTATGTTGCTTCATGTTTGATACAATTACTTCAAAATTGGGACTTTTTGATGTAAGAGCAATTTGAATAGAGTCTTCGGAGTTTAATCGATTTTTGTTCTTCGTTTTTATGTTAGTTAGAGTGGAAAAGTCCAGTGGAAAAGTTCACTTTTGAGAGTCCATATTCGATTGAGAACATTTCCGCGAGAGAGCCACCTTACTTCTGTATAATAAAGTAGGTTCGTATATTCAGCACACAACGCGCGTCTCTTACTTCTCACGCACAAACCTGAATTGATTAAGTTTGTAAAAATACTAACACGTTTATGCAAATGCAAACTAGAAAAATTTCCTTATTACCCAAAAAAAAAACTTGGGGTAATTTACCCTGTTTTTTACCCATTTGGGGTAATTTACCCCGGTTCCCCGACCGCTGCAGTAGGTATGCCATTATTGGGAAAAAAATCGCTCAGAGTTTATGACATATTTTGGGATGCTGTGTTTGGGAATATTTCTATCATGTTGCCTTTCCTACAATTTCCTACATACACACCTACCTACCTACATACTTCCTCCTACCTACGAATGACATTGCAAATCAGTGCAGTGATAACTTCCGAACAAGCAAGCAGCAAAAAACAGTGTCTATGTGTATTAATCTTATCAAATGCAAAATTACTTTATATAAGTATTAAAAGTCTAACTACTGATGGTGACCAGATAATCTGTGCACAGATGGAAACATTTAGTGAATTGTGAATTCTTTTGTGGACACCATCGATCCAGCCTGCTACATTTTACAGTGAGTTTTTTACGCTTCCTAATTTCCTTCCTTCCAAGAAAGTTTCTAACATGCTGCATGGTCGGTCTTTTTAGGGAAAGGAAGAAGTATGAGGGGTGGGTAAGAATCTGGGGGTCAACGTGACGTATGAATCCACCCCTCTCACTGCGATGCAAGATGATAGGTCGAAAGAGTCCGGCTGGAGATGTCTTGGTTAGGTCTCCGCCAACCAGTCTCTCCTGATCTGGTCCGCCACATAGTAGATGAGCAAATGCATTCGCTGTCAAGACCTAGACAAACCTCACTACTTATATATACCCGGGCACCCCTGCTAAGTCATCAACGTAGCGAACCACTTGGGGTGATCTATGGCAGGGGTGTTGGTTATCCATTAAAAGGTTCCCAAAATTGATTACATTACATTATTACACCTATGCAGTCTATGCACCAATACACACAATGAGATGTGTGCGTTGTTCACATAAGTCGAATTGCGTGACCTATAATCGTTAACACTACGTTCAGAATAAGATTTTGGTATTTTTATGACGGTTAATAGAGCAGAAACGTGTGGTCAGCCACGCGACCATTTTAGAGAAAATATACCTCAAGTCACACACATTCGCATGAGATCACATTCATTAGGGGAACATAATATATTTATTTATATTTTTAACTTTGTGAGTAGGTATAACCTCAAATTATTGTAATAATCAATAAATGAAGACAATATAAGCGAAACTCAATCGAAAATCTGGAGACAGAAAATTCAGAAAAAGATATTGGCACCTCTGGAACTCTAACACAGGATCTTCTGCTTTCATGGCAACAACTCTAACAACTGAGCTAAGGTGTCTATATCCAATTCGGTCACTTTTAACTTCGACTAAAAACTACCGACAACCCGATTCTATGATACCCGAATAACCCTTGCAATCATATATAAAGATAGCACCCAATAATATGTGCGTTAAGAAAATTAAAATAATGTTGGTAGTTCTTAGTCGAAGTATGATACAGTTAAAAGTGACCGAATTAGATATAGACACCTTAACTCAGTTGGTAGAGCTGTTGCCATGAAAGCAGAAGGTCCTGGGTTCGAGTCCCAGAGGCGCCAATATCTTTTTTGAATTTTCTGTCTCTAGATTTTCGATCGAGTTTCGCTAATATTGTCTTAATTTATTTAAATATGATATATTTATATTGTTATAAACTCCAAAATCTTTTTCTTTTTAAACTTCTTTATTTATTAATTCATCTTTAACCAATGAGCGTTCCGCCGTATAGTTGATTTCACGGACGTATATATAGCTTTGATAAGGGGGGGGTCCGCAAATTAAAAAAAAATATTTAAGGTCATGTTTTCGTGAAAAAAATAGTCAGTCTTAATCAATCAGCCTTTATTTCTACAATCGGCGCGGTGCAATGGGGGGGGTCCGGACCCCCAAGAACCCCCCCCTTATATACGTCCATGGTTGATTTCAATTTCGAGCGCTCAGGAATTTTTGGGCCTTCGGTTGGGAAATTTCCCGTCTTTTAAAATATCATTCCTCTGAATTTTAATAACGCTATATATAAACTACTCTTTCGTAAGGCAAGATCTCACTATTATGTATGTAGAAACCATCGAAGGCATGCATACATCAAAATTACAAAAGCTTCATCCCAATCGGATGAATGGTTTAGGAACACATACGGGACAAACAAAGAAAAATTCGTTTTTATATATTATTTTATAGCGAGTTCCCGGTAAGTGTTGCAACGCAACAAATAAATTGAATTTGCGAGGCGGGAATGGGTAACATCGCCCCGGGAACCTTTATTGGATAAACAACACTTCTGTCATAGGTCACCCTAAGTGGTTCACTTCGTTTGGTGATTTAGCAGGTGTGACCGGGTTCATGGGGTGAGGTTTGTCTAGGTCTTGGAGGCGGATGACCAAGACACACTTAATCCCAGATTCCTACCCATCCCTTAAACCCTTTTCCTTCCCAGAACTCTCCTCTCCTTCCATTAAAAACACGCTCCACACAGCAATCCCAAAGATGACATAGGCGCTGAGGGAAATCATTTTCCTCAGGGTCTCCTGTGTGGAGCTCATGGAAAAAATAAAAAATAAATATAGAATTTGTGTCTCCCTGTGTGTCTTTTTCCAATCGTCCCGTTCCCCTTCCGCCACCTCTTCCCCTCCCATGTCCCCTTCCCATCACGTGTTCCCCCTCCATCTTCCCTCTCCCGCTAACCCCCCTCTCGCGATCCCCTCCCTTCTCCCGCGTTCAATATATTCAGTCCCGGTACATTGAGATTTTCAAACAGCTCGCGTGTCACCTATTGAAATTTTTTTGTTTGAAAGTTGACGTGATCGAGATGGTTCTTAGCTACAATTCATGAAAATCTGTTCAGGCGTTTCAAGGCCATCGGCTCTTTTTTGTGTTGGGGGTTGCTTAAAATTTTTTAATTTTTTAATTAATTAAATGAAGACAATATTAGCGAAACTCAATCAAAATCTGAAGACAGAAAAATCAGAAAAAGATATTGGTTCCACTGGGACTCGAACCCAGATACCTTAGCATCCATGGCCAACTGCTCTACCGATTGAGCTATGGAACCCATTTCCAATTCGGTCACTTTTTAACTGTATCATACTTCGACTAAGACCTACCAACACTATCTTCATTTTTCTAAACGCACATATTATTGGCTGCTATCTTTATATATGAGTCTTCATTTAATTAAATATTATAATTTGAGTTTTTAAAACAAAATTTTAAAATTTTACTTATGAATATTAAAAGAACAATCACGGATCGTCACGGTAATATTAAAATAATAAAAGCGCTCATAATGTCCCCCAGTGGCGAAACGAGGGGGGGGGGTTGGTCCGCCTGGGTGCCACCTGTTGGGGGGTGACACCCGACCGTGAAAAAAAAAATTACGATGGATATTGTTACAAAAATATTGAACACGGTCTGTTATTTATATTTTCGTAACTTTATGGCTCCCCGTGAAGTGCCCCGAAACGGGAGAATTTTGTGTCTGACTGTCTTATTATAGGCGAAAATAGCATGTGTCAGAAATTAGCCAACCCGTCCAGGACGGACCAATTTTCTACAAATTTGACTAGGTTGTAATGTTTTTTATTATAAGCAATAATTATTAGCCTGAAACACTCTCTACATTGAAAAAAATCTCCCGAGAAAAGAGACAAACTAATGTTTAATAAAATTTTAATTATTATTTTTAATTTTATTTGCATAGCACAAAGGGTAACAATTATTATAAGCAATAATTATTAGCCTGAAACACTCATCTACATTGAAAAAATCTCCCGAGAAAAAAACATGCCGCCGACGGGACTCGAACCCGCGTCCTTCTGATGTCCGGTCAAATGCTCTACCATTAAGCTACGTCGGCTTATCTCCTACCCACCAAATTATTCTATATATACTAGTATTTCATGCAACAATTACTGCTTATAATATTTTTCCACCTGCAAACAACCAACTTTATTTATATGAGAAAGGCATTGTAAGTGCTAAACCTCTCACTAGGTGGCGTCGAGCCAATTATGTCTACATTTTTTGGTGAAATACTTTAACTCGTCAAATATTAATTATTATTTTTAATTGATAAACTAATGCTTAAGACTATGCATAGCACAAAGGGTAACAATTATTACAAGCAATAATTATTAGCCTGAAACACTCATCTACATTGAAAAAATCTCCCGAGAAAAGATACATGCCGCCGACGGGACTCGAACCCGCGTCCTCTTATGCATAAAAATCTTGCCTTAAACATTAGTTTATCAATTAAAAATAATAATGCATTGTTTTTATTTTTAAGATTTCGAAATTGTGGAGGGGGGGGGGGGGGGGGGAGGGGGTGAAACCACGTTATCAGCCCCGGGATACACCCTTGCTAGCTACGCCACTAATATATTTCTCCGAAATATTTTCTTGATTCTACTATTATTAGGAGCTCACCATTCAAAAAGACTAGGGGAATGTTTTTTGAGCCTTCCTCGTGTTTTATAACCAATGGTGCTATTTTTTTCGAATTATAATTCATGTTCATAAAACGAAAAAATTGTGGAAGTTGCAAGACATGACATGTGGCCACCTAGCAACAGCGAAAAGCGTTATTATATTAGTTTTAAAGATTACTTTCACTTTTCAATGACTGTTCTTATAAATACGGAGAAGACAAGAAACCAATCAAGTGGATGCTAAAAGAGATCAAATAGAAAAAAAAACATAAATATAACAGAATTTTGTATTGTGTATTGAAAGAGTGTCGCCGTTCTGATTTTTCAATGCCTCTTTTATTCAAAAATTTATTGAAAAAGTTGTCTGCAGGTGCCTGTGTCATTCCGTAACTTTTTATTCGACTTTCGCCAATTTCCAGATCAAAAATTGGTTTATTGGCCATTTAAACGTAAACTCGAAATGAATACATTTTCATTCGAAATTAATGGAATACTTAGTTTTTACCATCTTGATTGTTTATAAAAACCAACATGTTTCATGATCGACGCTCACTTCTTCAGGATTTACTTAAAACGTGTTTAACGGATGACAAAGTCATTGAATCATTTTATAATTACCGTGACGATTCACGGTTACGGTAGCGTGACGGAAAAAAGGGCAAAAACGTACGTTCCTCATCGCTATGAGGCTGCAGCTCTTTCTAATACATTAAATAATGGTGAATATGTGTATACTGTTTCCTCCAAAGTAATACATGTGTTTACTGTTTCCTCCAAAGTACTACTTTTTGCGACGGGAAATGGGTTTCAATTTCTTTATACGTGTACTTTATAATGATTTTTTGTTTCCTTTGGGGGGTGCAGACATACGTTCACCGTTTATCTCATTTTGACTGTTGTTATTTAGTGTATAGCAACTTCTCGCTCTCTTCTTCAGGGTTCACTTAAAACGTGTTAAGAAGAAGTGTGCTCGTGAAACATGTTGGGTTTTATTAAGTATTCTGTTAATTTCGAATTAAAATGGCGCCACAAATTAAGTTTGCTGTATTTGAAGAAGGGAAATGCATATTCTCTACGGGTTTCCATGTTTTATTTTATATTTTAGTTTGAGAAAAATATTTGTAATAAAATAAATATTTGTATAGAAAAAACAATGGCCTCTCACCTTCTCAGTAATATTTAAATAATCGTGCACTTTGCATAACGAATTTTCAACATTATTGTGAGTAACAATGGAAGGTCTCTTTAAGACACGGGTCAGTGAGTCCCATATTCCACAATTATTCTCTCTCACTCTTTTTTGCAACGTTCTCAACATTATTGTCAAAACTACCTATTTATTAAAGAAAAAACAAGAAACAACACTAAGAATTTTGGTAATAACCAGACAAAACCGGAAATATGTAATTTTTAAATCAAATTTTAGACGTATTGACTCTTTTCCACAAAAAAATATAAATTGATTTCGAAAGTGTGTTCTTTTATCTAGTAAAGCTATGTTTTAAATTTTGAGAAAATATGTTTATTTTTAGTACAATAAGGTTTTACCGTTGATCGTTGGCAGATTATACAACACACATTTCAAATCATATAATCATGCAGTAAAATAAATCAATAAATTATTTGGAAAAACTTATTTTCAGAATTTTAATTTTAGTTTAAATAAAATCATTAAAAAAATATCCGCGCCCTTGTTTTACGACGAAAATACTTCAGTTTGTCTATTTATTTTCGGCCTTACAAACTAAAATTTAAAAAAAAAATTGCATTCTTGTTTTGCTTAGACTTTATTGAAACTTTATAAATACTTATGATCAAAAAATAATTACAAAAAGTACATAATTTGAATAGCTTTATCATCACGAGGTTGAGCATTTTTGAATGTAGGTATTTATCAAGGCAAATTTTGAATGAAATAAAATCGATATTGAGTTATTATGTTAAAATCTGGTATGGAAAATAATTAATCTTTCTCTTCGAAACCGCCCTGTACAGTTGCAAAGGTATCATCGTTCGACCAAATTTAAATTCTCGACCGCTGGTTAATGGCTCTTAACCAACAAATAATAAACAAATAATGCACGTTCAAACCATATCGATTTTATGTAGTCCATACCAGAAATGCAATTAGTTTTTATTGGTCTACTTTTTAATGGTCTGCAGATTCGTAAAAAAATCGCGCTGAAAGTATTTATAAAAATATATTTGCCTCAGAATCTTTGCCTTTCAAAAACAATCATTGTCAATTTTAGAGGTAATCATTAATTAACCTTTCGAATGGGCACCGTTAGTAAACTTGACAAATTACAACATTTGAAAGAATTTTGATATTTGAAAATGTTAGATAAATTTTATCAGAAATTAGGAAAAATTGAGCCCAGTTCGGGCAGACGAATAAACCTATCTTTTTATCTCTACAGTGCACGGTACCTACTAACTGGGGACACAGCGATTGAAACGCTTCATTCAAGAATTGCTGAAGTCTGAATTTTTACAAAATTCTACACAGAAAATAAAAATAGTATATTAAGTTATTAGTTGATTAGTCGGCCACTTGTTCTTCAAATCATTATTTTGCCATTATTGTGTTAATAATATCTTCTTAACAAAACACATTAATACCTATTTATGAAAAATACTCCACATTTTTCACGACTTTGTACAAATATACAAAAAAAATTAATGTATATTTTTTTAGATTTAAATAGATGGTAATTCTATCTATTTTTTAATTATTTAACTATATTAAACTATTTTGCATAGAGAATCACATTTCGTGGGCTTATAATTCTTTATTTCATTATTTATCTATATGTACTTCTCTACATCCTCTCTCCACAAACTTTCTTCCTTCTTGGTATTATTACCTAAACATAAGCTTTCACTTTCCAGACAAAATTAAAATACTGTTTTGTCGTACGTAATGGCACTACAACTATGTCAATTTAATGTATTATATTTTGTAATTATGCACTTATGTATCTTGTAAATTAAATAAACTTTATTTTGGCAAGACTGTGTTCAGTATTATTTTAAATTTCAATAAGGATTAATAATTATTAGCATTGAAACACTTACATGCTTCAAAATTAAAAGAATGTAACTGTAAAAAAGGATTTTGGTCCTGGTGCATATTCTGCACATACGAACGGTGTTAAAAAATGTGTGGTACCAGAGTGGAAGATTATATCAGTATAGCCCTGGTGTTAGACCACCATTCAGAATTGAAACGTTGCTTAAAATGACTTTGGTGACCAGATCTGAACAGCCAGGTACTCCCCTACCTTCCTCTTCCCACCTTCTTCTCCTCCCCACTATACCTTCGCCCCCACACAATATACCCCAATTGGGGTTGCCATGGTGGCTTCAGATTGTTTTTTTTTTTTTTAATATTTTGCAACCGAGATAATTGCATTGAATTGCATTTTTGAAAGTTTATAATAAACTATCAAAGAAGTCAATGATATCGTTAAAATGGGACATACCTTACGATATGTAGACATTTTCAATTGTACTTTAAAAACGTATAAAGTTAATTTGGCTGAATTTACCATATGATGCAAAAATTGTACTCAGCTATTGTTTTTTTTTCTGTAATGTAGTATGAATGCATAAACCATCAATTAATTTTCTTATGTTCTGGGTATAAATATTGGTTTCTAAAATATTTATTATGTAAATATATTTAAAAAAATGTTAAAAACTAAATCAGCGTCAGGTACTCGGTGTTTCCATAGTAATGAAATATTTTTATCTAAACTTAATTATATTTAGCGTTGGGCCCGCGCTCACTCAAGACCACTCCCTACATAATTGATTACTGTCATAGACATACAAATAGATAGACGAGAACTTACAGATGAGGGGTAAAAACCAACTATGGCGGGACGAAGAGAGGAAATGGACTTGTGATTCGCCAATAAATCAATCTAACAGTATATAGGCACCTCGCACTATAATATCACCATTTATTTCTTGAATATACCTTTTTTATATGGGAGCGCGAATTGCATGCCACCTTATGAACAGATGTGTCAAGTCCAAATTCGCAAAGTAAGGTTCTGAGTATTTTCATAGTCGAATATTTTGTTTCCGTAGACACTTTTACAAATGTTTCATGATTTACTTACCCCAGTAAACAGCGGTTTTGTGTTTCGCGTCGCCATGAATCTCGATGTCATAGTATGTGTTCCATAGCATACAACGTCCGTGCGTAAAATGTACGATAAGAGCTCAACACTGGTCCGGACAAGAATGATGACGTCACATTTTTTAGATTAACGCGAGGCTCTCGCAAGCCCAGCCGGTTCCGAAAAATGGTTCCAATGGGAGGGGGAAATAACACGCCTTTTAGCACGTAAGGGCATGTCCATATATTTTGTACGTCCGTGATTACTGTTTATTTTAATAATTTTTCTTAATATTTATTGGGTTTACATTCTATTGTACTATCAAAACGTTTAACGGGATGTATGGGATTGCACGATCCTCTCGACAAGAGAACAACATAGTTATAAAATCTCAGTTAATTATACAAATAAGACAAAAGGTAAAAACTTATATAAAATCAATCAGTCAAATTATACAATGATTAATTTTGGAAACGGTTTATATACAAATTAGATAAAATAAAGCAAAAAAACAGTTAGAAATAGAACATTATAAAAAATCAAAGTTTACTCAAATGACAATTCAAGACAGACATAATAGGCCACTTGCATCACATTTAAAAAAAAAAATTCCGGTTTAACCAAATATTCTAAGATATTCTGTATTTTTTTTAAACGGATTTTTGAAGCCCTGGCGATTTTTTGAAAATTTCAGTCCGAAAAATCAGACCATTTTTTATAAACCGGAAAGACGGGACATAGTTTTATTGGTGCGAAAAAACGATACTTACATAGCCGAAAATAATTAAAAAAAAATAACATTTTCCACACGAACAGTAATAAATTGTTCGGGGTTCTCTTCGTAACATCTGTAAAAACACCGCCATCTTTATCAAAAAATCAAACCAAAGGATAAGTTCGCATAGAACAAACAATAAATCTAGTGAACGTTAAACGCAAATTCAAATATTCGCCGGAAATCAAAGTGTTGCCATATAAAAAAATAATAATCAGTGTTGAATTTTACAAAACAAAAGGAACATATTCGGAGACGGGACATTTTCATGTGGTGACGTCACGAGCTCAAATAATGGATTTACTTATTTAAAAAAAAAAAAAAGTTTTTATTTCTAAAAATTTTTGCTAACATTTTCGTAATCTTAGTAAAAAAATCTATCCACACGATTTTTTCCAAGTCGTTATGAAATCCATGTAAGTGGCCTATTAGAGACCCAAATGATACATAATAAATTAGCACATTTTCATCAATTGCAGAGAACTTTTTTTGAATCCATATAAATTATCGACAAAAATATCTACTTCAGCACACTCTATCTTATTATATAGTCGACAAATTTGGGTCACAGGGCTAAAATAGGCGATATTATTTTTAAATGTATTCAGGTGAAACATATTATGGCGTCTTAAACAATGGGAATTGGGAACAATTACATCAATATTGCTAAGACACAATGAAGTATCATAAACATTTAGTGGACTAACTGTATGCAACAGCGCTTTTTGAAGTTTTAATTACATAAATGTCGATATTTGTAATTAAAACTGGAACCGAGAAAGGTGGACGTGCGACTTTACTAGTAGAACCTCTTCAATTATTTCTTTTAAGTAGGCCGCTAACTACCAAACTTGCACGAAAACTGGCCATTCATTATTTTGAAATTCGAATTCTCTCATCCCACCTCCCGCCAAACACCTCATTCGATTCGAGCAGCCGGCGATCGTCGCTTGTTTTCTTTCCCCGCTTTTCAGTCGCCGCGTGAATTTCGTGTTGGTCGGATTGTTTTAGGCGGGAACTGCAAGTTTCAAACTGACAATTTATTTTTTCGTAAATATTGTCCTACTACTACCTTTCTCCTTTCATTTTACCTCTACTAAATACGAGCGAGACCTTGATTATTCGATTATAAACTCGAAAGTACAAACTACAACGTGAAAAGTGAAAATATTCGGATAAAGTTGTGCATCTTTTGTGAAACTTTTCTCTGCTCGTTTTAGCTGGTAAGTAACTACTGCATTTTTCTTAGATTTCTCATTGAATATTAATTACTTTTCTTTGGTGAATTCATACTTCATTATTTTTATAACAGCGATTTTTGCTACAGGTATGTTCTTTATCTTTCAAAGTATATTTTTGGAAAGATGTTAAGTAAATAGTATTTGGTTTAAGTAAATAGGCACAGCGAGCGACGTTGAATGCTAATTTCATATTTATTTTATTTTAAAACTTACTTGAAAATCTACTTAATAATAAAACAAATTTGGTAATTGATTAATGAATTTATTTTATTTTCTTTTGATAATTTTGACTGTGAAAGAAAAATAGCACAAAAAGTAAAATGTCTTGTCGTATTTTTTTGTTGATTTTTGACAATATTTATTCTACAATACGATTTTTTTTAAAGTGATGTTTTCTCAAATAAAACAATATGAAATGGTCATTAACTCATACTTCCAAATCAAATTTTCATTTCACATAAATGAAATTTTGAATGCGATTTTTTCCATCGACCCGAATGCAAATTAAGGTGAATAAAAGTTCATATACTAGAACTTATCTTGTTTTTTTTTTATGTGTACTACAATTATATGTATCGTGTTATACTTACACACTGATACGCAAATCAGAAGACATATATACTTATCTGGGACTGAAATTACATATTATATAATAAAATCCTCCCAGAATTAAATATTAAAACATGCAAAATGTCCTACATCGGTTCAATAATAACTAAATGGTTGATTAGCTTGTGCAGGGTGGAGTCTGAAAAAATATTAAATAATGTCACTTAAAATTTTATTGATGGTACATTTGGCTAAAACTTAGTATACACTTAATTGAAAACATTTTTTTTAAAGAATAAGTTTTTGGAATTTTCACAACATTTGGTTCCTTAGAACGGGCAATCTGCCTAGTTAGGAACTTATATCGATCTACAAGATATAATAACATTTGTACACATTTTTTAATATTTTCAGTTATTATTCAATATTATTAATATGTTATTTTTATATATAAATAAATGTATCTAATGTAATGCAATAAAAAAAAATACGGCAACCAAATGTTAAACTTCATGTAAAAGCCCACTAGTTCGTTAATAGATCTCCATACATTATAAATTAAAGTCCTCCGCCGCGTTTATCTGTTTGTTTGCAATAAACTCTAAAACTACTGAACGGATTTTCATACGATTTTCACCAATAGATAGAGTGATTCATGAGGAAGGTTTAGAAATATAATTTGTCAAGATTTGTGTAAATTTGTTGAAATATATAATTAAAGGAGAATGCCTGTATGCGGTGGAAGAGCGGGTTGGCAAGCGGGCGGTGTGGTTTTGATTTGTACGCAAATCTATAGTTTTATGCCGGAGTTGATGAAATTTTGCACATGTGACCTTCAAAACAAGAGGATGGTCACTGTCAAAAATTAATTTCGAAAACTCTGTTTAAAGCCCTAGCACCGCCGGGAACTTCAGCAAGTAATAAATAAAATTAAATTTGTTCAGAGGCACGGAAATTTTTATTTTATTTTTTGTATAATTTAATAATTTTGGCATCACTGGGTGGCTTACCCATACTGCGGCCTTCATTAAGGCCAATATTGATTTAAATTAGGTACAACAAAACGCCCATAGCATACTTCTATCGGTTAATCTCTTCAATGAATACAAACCGGTTTTATTTAATCAAAATTCATCAAATTTCTTTCAAATTGTCATCACGACTGGAAAATTTGTATATCTGTCACGAACTGGCACGTTGGAAATTATTTGGATTAATTATGACACAATTTAATTGGTTACGTAATTAATTAATTATTCATTCATTTTCTAATCATTACTATTAACAAACATTTTATCGGTGAGCTTAAACAGTAGAAACCTCGTTTTGTAATATTTTTATTATTATTATTTTGATCGTCCAGTTGATCAGTCAGACATCTCCGAAAAATCAGTTTTCAAGTTGAGTATGTAGTTATATGTAAAAGCGTACCCTCTCTCTGGTACAATACTCAGATCACTCTTAAACACCACCAAGTCAATTATATTAATGCAAAAAAACTTGCAGAGAATTAAACAAAATGTTGATGTTTTCTGGGTCACTAGTAGGATATTTCAAAATCTCAGACTAATGTACCGGACAGTTACGTCTTCCGGTGTTATTTTATAGCATATTTACTATGTAAAACAAAGACACATATAAACAATATTAAATTTATGGTGAGCATTCAAATATTACTTTCCTAATTGTCAGGAAAACATAATATTTGGAGATGTCTGACTAATGAACTTGACGATCAATTTATTTATAAGGGATCTCCATAGCAACCTAAGCGAATAACAAAATGACAACGCATGTCAAAAAATTACCTAGCAACGCTTTGCTTTTCGTCTGGACAATAAGCGTACATTTTTTTACCAATTTCATAATGCCAGAGCTCTAAGCTATAGCCTATAGGCTATTCTAATGTATGAGCTATATTACTGAAAAGTTTCATTAAAATCCGTTCAGTATTTATTGCGTGAAAGAGTAACAAACATCCATACATCCATACAAACTTTCGCCTTTATAATATTAATAAGAGGATAGTAGGATTTATTATACATAACTGAACTGCCTTAGTAAAAACATTTTGTATTTGTTTAGTGATAAGTTGAACATGTCCAATGACTTGGTATAATTATTTCCCTCCATTAATCTTCTGGGCAAAGTGGAATACATATGGTAGTTAGTTCCAGAATTTCTATATTATATTTATCTGAAGAGGAACCCATATTTCTTTCTAAAATTTATTCTCTAATGTTCATATTATCACACAATATATCGTTGCATTAATTCGTAGAATGCGTAACCACCAAATGTCAAATTTTACAAGAGGCACAAAAAACCTCATAGTGAAAAAAAATGAAAGACGGGTCATTGTTTTTGTTTATGTTCCAAACATATAATATATTTCGAAATTTATTTTCAATCATTTAACTTTTGTAAGTTAAGGCTTTCTATTTCAAATCGGAGTTGGGAAGTTTAGATAAAAACCGAGAATGGACATACGTATTTTACAAAGATACCTACGTACTTTTCTGCGAACAGTTTTATGAACAACTAGCTGAAGACTTGGGAGATAGGAATTTTACATTAAAAAAATAAAGTAACAATATAGAACTGCAATATTTATTTTAGAAATTACTCAATAACATTTTAATTGACTTTTATATTAAGTGTCTATGTAAGAATAACAGGATAAATATAATAGTACTTAGTACACAAGGCATAACAGCACAAAACTAATATTAGGAATAATTTTGAAGTTAAATAATAAGACCTGAAATGGTAAATAAAATAAAGTATGTGGAGTTAAGGAGTTTCGAAGATTCGCAAGTAAAAATGGCACCATGGTGTTACGCAGTTTCCTAATTTGTGTTTATCTAAAAAGATGTTTTTTTTTTAATTTGTGAGTTTTACTAGTCTATGCGGGACTAATTTTAACACTAGATGGCATAAAAAACATATTTTCGAAAAATTTGGAGTTACGCAGTCTACGAATTAATGCGACGATATGATAAATTTCGATTGTCCGTGTGTTATACTTCATACACTTAAATTGCTATGAATTTGAGTGTCATTTTCAAATTTGAAACCCTGGTTGTATGAAGAATTACCTAAAATGTAATATTTTAACATCAAAACTATTTTAATTGTCATTTTCAAAATTGGAATTGATTTGTCGAAAATTGTGACTATCCCGTGATTTTTTACGAGTCTGCGCTAGATTTTTTTATGTGAATAAGTGTACCATTTGCTCCCAATTCCTTGGAGCCAGTGAGACTATGGCATCCCCATTGGGGTAATTGTGAGGCTGAAGGTAGTAGGGAGGAGAAGAACCTGGTTATTCAGATCTAATTGCCAAACACGGCTAAGGTGAATGTTGTTCTATAACAGGGCGATACTGAGAGTATCTTCCACTTATTATTCCACAGTTTATAATAATTTCTAAACATCTAGCTTAGGTTTAAACTTAGGATTCTCTGTATTGGTGGATATGTATTCTCTTCCGACAGTGGTGTCTTCGCCAAACGTCCCTGAGAAACAGCATTTTCCCTTGTTATGCTTGCTTATTGTTTTTATTCAGATTAGAACGACAAAAAGTTATGTTGGGAAATGTGGTGTTCGAAAAGTTAGTCATTGCAATTTTCATTTGTAAAGTCGAATAACAGGTTAAAAAACAAACTGTATTCACGCAATGCATCTTTTTTAATATTTATTTATATAATTAACTTTACCATGTTCTTCTAAACGGAAATGTATATGGTTTGCGATGTTTATTGGACTATAGTTTGAAAATCGAATAGAAACTACGTTATGGCGATGGTTGAGTCATAATACTTACGACATAACCTTCCATCTATTGACGAATTACCTAACTTCCCTGCCAATATTGATGGCAATCATATCAGTGCCATGTTGCAACACTTTTGGCATTCGTAACTAGATCGGATATTGAATTGGAAATTTTGCAACACGTACATTAAATTTTTAAAAAGCCTTCAATGAAACACGAACAAATGTAATCGAAATATATGGTACCTAATCTTTTGAAGACACTTATTCCTTTCGCCTCTAGTCCTCAGTTCTTCTCATCGTCCTCCAATCCTCCATATAGTATAATAAATGATGACACCGTAAACTACTGTAAGGAATCATCATCATCATCATCACTCTTGGCTCTACAACCCCTGGTGGGTCTTGGCCTCCTCAAGAGTCTTCCTCCATCTCATTTCGGGTTTGTGCCAGCTCTCTCCAGTTTACAAGCTCCAAGGTAGATATATCTTTGAGGACGTTGTCGCTCCATCTTGGTCTTCCCAGGCTCCTTCACAGTTCAGCAGGGAGCCAAGGTAGGTTTGTAACTGCATTATAGGTGAGATGTGCTTGTGTCGCACGCGCGACAAACCTACCATGGCTGACACCGACTCCAAAAATAACAATCGAACCTCCGTATTGATGAGTAGAAAAAGTAAGTTGATTATTAAGTTGTAGAAGAATACAAAATTATTTTTTTACTTTTGAGTGCATTTTTTGAAGTCGTTTTTTGTTTTGTTAAATTTTTATTTTTTATTTCCAACTTTATGAGAAAAACCTCAAATTGTAATAGTTAACTATATGAGGACAGTGATAATGACAATGCGCAGTGGTCAGCGCATTTGCCCGGAAAGCGAAAGGTCCTGTGTTCGAGTCCCAGAGGTGCAAATATCTTTTTCTGATTTTTGTGTTTCGAGACTTTCGATTAAGTTTCGCTAATATTATTGTCTTCATTTAATTAAATAAATAAAAATATCTGCTCAAAAGGAGATAGAAATATATCTATTTCATCAAATAAAAAGGATCCACAAAGTAAGGTTGTTTTCATGAACCCATTAGCACCATAAGGCACCCACGAGAATCAACTTTAAACAAAATAACTTGTTACCCTAAATGTCATTATCAATTATAATTGTTTCCATGTAAAATATGACCATATTAATTTAAAAACAATAATATTATACCAATCCATAATCCATCATAATTAATCTGACATACTAGAGATCCATCTAGACCCCAAAACACACTTATCCTGAAAATAAACACCACAATCGCAATCACAAGTAAAACATTGCAAAACCACAAAAAATCTACAATAAAAGTGATATTTTAAAACTAATAACAAATTTAAGATTTGTGCTCCACAACACAGGTGAATTCCTGTCTGCGCTTGGGTCACTTCATCTGGGGCACTCACTTCGTCATCTGGTGTCCTGTCATCAGATCTGTCATTCTTTCAACGTGTCTGGCAGTTTTGTTGGATTCAATATATTAACATTAACAGAGAATTAACCATAATACTTTATTAGTTTTCATCTTGATAAGTCAAGTTATATTTCGTGATTTTTCACGGATCATAAACTGGCATTCAAATTAAGCGGGGAATATTGTGCCACAACAGAATCGAAGTTTTTTTTATCGACAACTTACGTTAGTAAATCCGGCATGTGCTGGCCCCGGTGCAGTCAACGGTGAACATTCGATACTCGATACTTCAATCTACAATGAATGTAATATTTAGGCTTTGCGAAAGTGACCGTTGTGTAACGGACAGGAAAGTGCCTACTGTTGGTTGCGAAAGCGTAGCGTGCAGTTATAATATTAATCTGCATAGAATATACCAACATACCTACGGAAGGCAAGTGGCATTTGAGATATTTTGGCACCACGTTTAATCTTGTAATATTTTTTTTTACAAAACAAGAAAATATGATTTAGGTAAATTATGAAATATTTTGCAAAAATGTAGAACTTTTTTTTTAATAATGTCCATACAAAAAAGTTATGAAATATTTGTAACGTTTGTGTGGTTTACCCAGCTTTGGTTTATAATAATTATTTCTTCCGATTCGGTCAACTGTTCTATTTAGGAGGAATGACTGCGTCAACTGCGTGGCCATTTTTATACAATACCTGAATTTGGATTTGTGGTCAAAATACTCGACCAAATTGAAAAATTATTTTTTTTAAGAAATCTATTAGGGATATGTGTTACTTTGCGATTTAAATTATAAAATATAGGACATGAAAGAATTCATTTTTTCATGATTTCAGAGGCAATCCGGCAATTGTTTATGAGTAAATATGTAAACACATGACCATTTTTTAATATGTGATTTTACATGATCAATGATTTGTAAGAATAAATATATCATAAATACTGTCGGTTTGCGAAAAGTTACTACATGTATTATATATTATATAATAAGTTAAAATCCTCCGCCGCGTCTATTTGTCTGTTCGCGATAAACTAAAAAAAACTGCTAAACGGATTTTCATGCGGTTTTCAGCAATAGATAGAGTGATTCATGAGGAAGGTTTAGGTATATAATTAGTCAAGGTTTTGTGTAAATTGGTTGAAATATATAATTACATAAAGGAGAATGTTTGTGTGTGGTGAACGAGCGGGCTGGCAATCGGGCGGTGTGTATTTGATTTATATGCGAATTAAAAGATGGAGTTGTGTTTCATTAACCACAGCAACGCGTCTCCGGGTCAGCTAGTAACAAATAATTTAGAAGAGATGCGAAACATCTCTTATCAATAAGTGAAAATACTAAGTTATTTTTGTGATTAATCAAAATAAGCATGCGCATCAATTTTTGAAATAGGTAATTCCAATACATGTTTTAAAATATCTTTTCGTTTGCAAGTTGGTCAAAATGGTTCATTTATGTATGAAAAAGGCCGCGCAGCCGTTCCTCTTAAGATTTTTGTGTTTTCCATATACCTAACCACTATTTATAGGGCGAAGCTCTGTATCGAAACGTTTTCAAAAAAATTCTGGGACTTTAAAAATGCGGATACAAAGTTTAAAAAATATTGTCATAGAACCAAAACTGATGCTTTAATGGACACTTCCTCAATTTTTGTAAGTTATTAAAACGATTTATTTTCTATTGTTAATATCCTGGCGTCCTATTGATAGTTGATGGTAGAGGTCAGAAATAAGTAAGAACTATGAGTCTAATTAATGATACGTGTGCTGTGCGGTGTGTACCTACTATATATCTACTTGAAGCTAAAATTATAATACATTTCAAGATCGCATCGCACTTAGAATTATAATGTTTTATTTATTTAGTAATGTTAGGACAACAGTAACACAACCATATATAATAGAAACAAGTGATATTGGCCATGAACCATCTGATAGTAGATATTATTATCTTAACGATTGTACAGTATCTATAGGATTGTTGTGGCGTCCATGTTATTTTCATAAAGAACTGTTAAAGTTTTCAAACGACATCCGCGATGAGAAAATGTTAAAAATAAAATTTATAAAACTTCAAATCAAAATCTTCTATCAGTCAAAAACTTGTATACAATTTCTAGACCATTTCTAAGCATATTATTCACGATTTTCAATTTTCCCGGAAGAAATTAACCGGGTTTTAAAATTTTCCAACATGAAAAATAATTACATATGACAATATCAAAAAGATAAATCCATGTATATAAAAATCTCGTGTCGTGGTGTTTGTGGAAGCACTCCTCCGAAACGGCTAGACCGATTTTATATGATTTTTTATAATGTATATTTGGTAGGTATGAGAATAGGTCGTGATGTATATTTCATACCGCTAGGTGATTAGGGTATCTATATACTTATAACCCCAAATTTTCACCCTCCTACCCCCACCCTCCCATTTTTTAATCGCGATTTTAGATTTTTTGTATGAAAAAATTGCGTCGTTTTTTCAAACAGAACAATTATTATAATGTATATTATTATTTTATTTATTTAATACAAGAATTATCGAGAGTACATATAGTTTTTTTTATGATATTTCACCCTCCATGCTAAGGATGACCCTGTGTTATTTCGGGTGAAGTTTACAGTTTGCAGATATACATTCATTAGTATAGGTTGAAAATTGAAAATTTTCACTAATTAATATATGCACACAGATTCTTCTACAATAAGAGAGTTTATGTAGTTATATTAGTTTACAAGAATAAGGTGAAGAAGTTAAAGAATTATTGGAAAAGAGAAGTAGTGATAATGATTATTATTTATGCTGTTAACCAAAATATTCACTAGAAATAATTTATATGGCAGAATAACTTTTTCCGGGTCAGCTAGTGTTTTTATAAATTCTACAAGGTTAGAAATTAAATTTCTAACCTGATAAAATTCCTAACTTCACATAATGTTTAAAAGATGTCCAATGTCTTAAAAAAAATCCCGATCGATGTTTTGACGAATTTTACGATTTTCCCAACACGAAGACATTTTTCAATTTGAAAAATATCCAAACTTCAAATAACTAAATCAAAAAGATTAATGCCTAACCAAACCAATTTTTACCAAAGTCAAATATAAAAATTGAAAAGAACAAAATTTGTCTCCGACGCAAAACGGACGGCTGTTATAAGTTTGACCGCCGTCCGTGTGTGTGTCTGTGGCATCGCAGCTCCTAAACGAATGGACCGATTATGATGTGTTTTTGTTGCTTGAAAGCTGACGTGATCGAGATGGTTCTTAGCTACAATTCATGAAAATCTGTTCAGGCGTTTCAAGGTTTATCAGCTCTTGTTTGTGTCGGGGGTTACGTTTTTTTGTCCTGGTGACTTCTGCCACTGGATCACCCGATATTATATTTCCAAGGAACCGGCTATTTTTGGAATCGGTTCCATTTGGCTTTTATAAAATTCTAAAATTTGAACTGTGTCATGTATTACGTAGATATTCATAAATGCCTTTTGTTTAAATAGAAAAATGAATGGGTATGATTAGTAAAATTTTGCACATATTTAAATAATTAAATTACATTCAAAGGGTTTTAAATTATCAGGCTCCGCCTTTGTTTCTACCTACGCACCAAATGCATTACTTTTAATTGCATTTCATGCAGCTACTTAAGAGGGAATAACCAGACAAAACCGGAAATATGTCATTTTAAAATAAAATTTAGGCGTTTTGACTCTTTTCCACAAAAAAGTATAAATTGATTTCGAAAGATTTTATCTGGTAAAGTTATGTTTTAAATTATGAGAAAATATGTTTATTTTTAGCATAACAAGGTTATACCGTAGGTCGTTGGCAGATTTGTTAAATTTTCAAACAAAATTTTGCATTATTCAACACAAATTTCAAATCATATAATCACGCAGTAAAATAAAGCAATAAATTATCTGGGAAAGCTATGATTCAGAATTTGAATATTAATTTAAATAAAATCATTCAAAAAAGATCCGCGCATGTGTTTTGTGATGAAAATATTTCAGTTGGTCTATTTATTTACGGTCTTACAAACAAATATGTTTAAGATTTTTTTACATTTTTAATTTGCTAAGACATTACTGAAAAATTCTAAATTCTTATAATCAAAAAAAAAAAATACAAAAAGTACATAATTTTAATCGTTTTATTATCACGCCTTTCAGCATTTTTGAATGTAGGTAGAAATTAAAGCAAATTTTGAATGAAATAAAATCGATATTGATTATTATTTAAAAAAGTAGGTAAAGAGAATAATTAAAATTTCTCTTTGGAACCGCCGTGCACGATCATAAGAACATATTTGGACGAAATTTGAATTCTCGGCCGCTGGCTGGTTAATGACCGTAATGATTGATCGTAACTCGGTGACAGTCAGCACACTTTTCTTATAGTCACACAATTCTCCAGGATTTGAATGTCGAAAACGTGCAACGTAGTTACTTCCATTTTTTTGTGATTATTTTTTTTTGTTTCTTTTTAATTTATGTTTTTGTATTGTGAACATCGCACAAAGTTTACACATAAAAGATATGAGTTTGAGTTGTTGAATAATATAATAGTATATTAAAATATAAGTGGATAAACAGGTCTTTAAAACACGCGCGATTTTTCGAGCACGACGGCGTAGCCGAGTGCTCGAAATAAAGCAAGTGTTTTAAAGACCAGTTATCCACGAATATTTTACGCAATTTTTTTTTATTGGTACACTTTGAAAACATAAATATTGATATTATTATTAAAAATTTGGAAATAAAACTATTAATGAATTCGTGATGTGACATCACAATATCTTGTTGTCATGGAAATGAAAAACACAAACATTAATTTGCAATCTGTCACATTTGACGTTTAAAATATTCCTGTCAGATTTATAGTTAAAAGTTGACATTTAGACTTCACATTTTGTTGATTTGTTGATGTTGCCATGGTAACTTTAAAAAACGCGCGTTCCATAAAGTGCGATTTCAACACGCTAGAGCGTACTTTAAATGAGTAAAAAAGGGCACCAATAAATTTTTTTATTTTTTTTATTGTATTTTTTGTTTTGATCTCTGTGCTGCATCCCGTTTAAATAATATTAGGTGACAAATGAGCTTCCGATTATTAATGGTGGTGTTCTATTTCCTAATAGACTATACAATGTGCCATTGAATTCACAGACAAAGGATACTCGTGTAACTATGATGAAGATATATTGTAATATAATAGTACATTACTAGATTTTACGTGTTTTGAAGATCAGGAAATTGGACCTTCGGCCGTTTCGGTGGTGTAGTGGTTACAACGCCTGTCTTGGGCTCCGATAGACGCAAAATAATGTGGAATAACATGGACCAATTGGCGACTGATTTGACAAATGCGTCGTTTTACCAACAAGGCATTTCGTAGTGGGTTTGATTCCTTTCCTCTACTGGCTAAGTACTCTGTCATTGCACAAGTCATATCTTCCTCTTATGATGATAGTAGTAGGAGTTTTTCAATTTTAAAAAAGTTTTTTTTTTACAATAGCTCCTAACAGGAGGCCCTGAGGAAAATGTTTTCCCTCAGGGCCCATGTCATCTTCGGGATGCTGTGTGGAGGTTCTTTTAAAGGAAAGGAAGGGGAGGAAGTTCTGGGAAGGATAAGGTATGAGGGGTGGGTAATCTGGGGGTTAGTGGGTCTACGAATGACCGACGTATGAATCCATCCCTCCCACTGCGGCGCAAGGCGATGTTTCAAAAGAGTTCTGCTTGAGAGGTAACATGGTCTCCCTCAACCAGCCTATCCCGATCCGGCCTGCCGTGCAGCTGGTGGGCAGACACATCCGTCGCCAAGACCCGGAAAAACCTCCCCACATGAGTCCGGGAACCCCTGCTAATTCACCAAGCGTAGCGAACCACTTGGGGCGACCTATGGCAGAGGTGTTGGTTATCCAATAAATGGTTCCCGGGGTGGTGGTACCCATACCCGCCTTCCTGAAATTTTATGAAAAGTTTATTCGTAACTTGGGAATGTTTGTCTTTTCTTTAAACAAAAAACAAAATAAAGCAATGTACGAGTATGTAGAATATTCGCTCAATATGCCAAAATGCATTCTAATTAGTAATTACTAATCTTGTTTTTTATAAGATTCTATAATAATATTGGTGTTATTTCAGAGGATTCCAAATGAGCGATATTCAACGCTTTATTTTTTTTTATTTGAGTGTTGCAAAAAGTCACAGCTGCTGCCAACTGTCTGGAGCCAGTGAGACTATGACATCACTAATTGGGGTATGTTATGAGGCTGAAGGTGATGGGGAGGAGAAAAATATGAGAAAGGGGAAGGTGGAGAAGTGTATGGCTATTCAGATCTGCTAACAAAACGTGGCTAAAGCCATTCCAAGACACATTTCAATTCTGAATGGTGGTCTTACACCATGGCGGTAGTGAGAGTATCTTCCGCTCTGGAACATGTCACAAATATAGTCATTATTATCTTATATGAATAAATTGTGAAATAACGCATGATAATCAAATTAAACTTACTTACTCACACCGGATTCTGTTCATTGATTGGATTCTGATTCATGGCTTTTTCCATGGATCTTTGTGGGTGACCATTATCGTCAAAAAGTGCTCGATTAGAGTCCACAATAGCGCACCGAGCAGTAATAAGTACTAGAAATATACTTTTATTAACGATAAAGTTACTTGCTATGTGCAATAACTTTCACTGTAATAATATGATGCGACGAGCATGCAGTACCTACCTCTACAACAACATTAATTTAAAGTTCAATGTTGAAAGTTTTGAAGCAGAGAATGGGTTTGTATCTTGTCCATTCGTTGATGTTTCAGTCACAATAATACCATCGTTTTAATTTTAAAGCTTTTTAAAAGAAGATGGTTTGAAAGGGATATGTAAATACGAATGTAGGAGGGAGCGCGCTAATATTAAAAAAACTATTATAATTAAAGTTTTCGAAAATATTTAATAAAGAAGGAATAATTTACTTACTTTAAAACAGAGCAAAAATCTCTCCACAAATGTCTAAAGCAGAATTAAAGAAACACATTGATTTTTTTCATATCTAGAAGATGTTAAATAATATAACACAATATGTTACGGAGGAAATTTCTTATAACGAATAGATATTATCTTAAAAAAAGAACATATATTTACTGACGACCGGCGTGGTCTATCGGTAAGGCTCTTCACTCGCACACCGAAGGTCGCGGGATCGATTCCCGGCGTGGCAAATAAATTTTATTTGATTAATTTGGTTTTTCACGATTAATTCATTTAAAATAATATAAAGGATATTTGCTCCACTTTCCAGAGTGGAAGAAACTCATAAGTATCGCCCTGGTGTAAGACCACCATTCAGAATTGAAATATTGCTTGAAATGGCTTTATCCGTGTTTGGTGACCAAATGTGAATAGCCAGGTACTTCCCTACTTTCCTATTACTTATCTCCCTCCTTTTCCCTCTTCCTTCAGCCTCACAACATACCCCAATTTGGGGATGCAGTAGACTCACCGGCTCCAGACGGGAGCAGCTGGAATTCTTGTTAGGTATTCATATAAAAATAAATATTTTTTTGAGAATTCATAAACTTAAAAATATGTTTATTTTTATTTTAACTTTATGAGTAAAACCTCAAATTGTAATATTTAATTAAATGAAGACAATATAAGCGAAACTCAATCGAAAATCTGATTTTCGATTGAGTTTCGCTTATATTGTCTTCATTTAATTAAAAATTAAAAATATGTTGTTGTATGGTGGACCCAATTTTTATTAAAGAAATAATATTTGGACTGTTCATTTTTAAATCACGGCCAGTTGCGCAATGTGTGATTAATTTTTAAAATCGAAATATCTTTAACGCTTTTCAAGAGAGTTCTATCAACAATTCAAGATCTTGAATTTTCCAAATCATTCCAGAATGTTCTCAAATGATTTAATCAGAAATTCTAGAAAAATCCATGACCTTGATAAAATAATCATTAATTTGAAGAAGTTGAAACCTATTCAAAATTGAAGATCAAAAGTTTGATTCATGTAAGGCAGTGTCTTAACTAGAACTATGCAAACATTTATTTATTTATTATTTATTGAGTTAGTTTATACTACATGAATATAAACTAATAAGCACAATGTAACATTTCATTTGATAAATTTAAATATTTTTACAGTAAGCATAACATTTCTTTTTAAATACATTAATTCTTTCTTCATTCTTCATACTTTCAGGCATTTCATCATACATCTTTAGTCCTCTATACATTAGGCAGTTCTGTGCTTTTGATTTCTTCATTTGTGGCAATCGAACTCTGTTTATATTTTTTGTTTCATAATTATGTACGTCTCTATTAAAAACAATTTCATCCTTAAAGTATTTTGGCATTTGGTTTTTCATAATTTTATGCACAAAAATTAATACATTAAATAGTAGTCTTTTTTTAATTGGAATCCAATTTAGCTCTTCTCTCATTTTATTAATCCTTGCGTATTTGCCTTTTCCCAGTATACATCTCATAGCTCTGTTCTGTATAACTTCTATTTTGTTTAAATTTCCTTCATTGGCCAAATATAACATTGTAGAGCAGTAATCCAAATGTGGAGCAACAATAGTTTTATAAATGAGCTCCGTAGTGTTTCTATTTAATTTATGTCTTAGTCTTCTAAGAAAATTTACCTTTTTTGACACCTTTTTAAGCACATATTCAAAGTTTGCTGTGAAAGTCAGTTTTGAATCGAGTATTACACCCAGGTATTTGATTTCATTTACTTTTCCAATTTTTTCACCATTAATTGTCAAATTTAACCCTGTGTTACGTTTTTTATTGCCTTTTTCCATATATTTTGTTTTGTTTAAGTTCAGTTTCAATTTGTTTAATATCAGCCATTTTGATATATTTTGTAGGTCTTCGTTTATTTTGTCAATTGCGTCTATGTAATCTTCACACGAAATATAGATTAAGGTATCGTCTGCAAATAGTCTAATTTTGCAATGTTTAATAGTTTTAATAATATCATTTATGTAAATTATAAATAGAATTGGACCTAGTACCGACCCTTGCGGAACACCAAGGTTGTTTTCTATCGGTTCTGATTCTGAGCTTTCAACTTTCGTTACCTGTTTTCTTTCCTGGAGATATTCTTTGAATAGATTCAGAGCTACGTCAGAAAGACCTATGTCTTCTAGTTATAAAGTTTCGAGAGGTAACAGTTGATAAACATTGATGTTATATCAAAAACACGGTTGACGCAATAGGTCAGTGGTTTCTATTATCCAACCTATTTCTGAAATTTTCAATCTATTTATGTCTGTAAGGTTCCTAGTTCCATTCTGGTCGTTCAATAATCCCTCTTCCTCGTTTTTTTTTTTAATTATTGCTAGGAAAGAACCGTGAACAATTACAGGATATTAAAATTGTAGGATTTGTGGAGCTGAAAGTTCAGATAAAGACATATAAAAACAAGGACAGTTTCTGCAGAATGATTAAAAAAACATATTTACATCAACTCTTTAATAACAATATTATTGATCAATATTCTTTTCGACCAGTGTAAGTTATCAAATTATGTCTTAATTCTTGAAATATCAGTCGTTTAACTCAAGCTCTTGCCCTATACAATGTTATATTATAATAAAGTTTACATATTTATTTATTTATACTAAGTTTTACGGTTGTTTACACTTACATGAGAACAATCCAGTTATAAAACTCAGTTTTTACACAATTATAAAAATCTACAATTACATACAATTAAATGCAAATAAATACAATTAGAAAAACAAAAACATCACAAATAAAAATACAGAATTACATACAAGGTCACTCAAGTAACACATTGCAATGAGTGGTAAAAGACATATGAAATACGCGAGCATGCATAGAAAGACAATTCACACAACATAATTAGTTAGTACTTTTTAACAGCGCTAGAACTTTTTTTTAAAATTCGTACAAATTATCAACGAAAATATCCACATCAGCGCACTCTATCTTGTTATACAGTCGACACATCTGGGTCAGAGGGTTAAAGTAGGCGATATTATTTTTAAATGTATTCATTTGAAAAATGTTATGGCGTCTTATACAATGGGGATTGGCGACATTAATTTCAATACTGTTAAGACATAATGTAGTATCAAGATGGCCGTGAATAATTTTATGTAAACATATTAGATCAGTCAATTGCATTATAGTTTTAAGTGTATCAATCTTGAAGTAATCACGACGTACTTCGTATGATCTGAGATGGTCGTGTAGTCCAAATATGAAGGATAACATTCTTAGTAATTTTTTTTGAACTGATTCTATAATGTTTTCATATTTGCAGTAATGTGGATTCCAAATAGTGCTTCCATATTCAAGTTTACTTTTAATTAAGGTATTGTAAAGAGTTAGAATTGATTGAGGATCTTTGAAAGGTTTACATATTCTGTGAATAAATCCCATCATTTTTAATGATTTGCACAGATAATAACCATTCCCTCGGGAATACCTCAAGGTTCCCATTTAGGGCCCCTGCTAATTTGAAATCCCAATTTTGAAAATGACACAAATTTTTTTATATTATAACTGGGTTCTTTATTGTATATCTGAATTCTTGACACAATCAGTTACAAGTTTGAAAATAAACTCGATTTCAAAAAAAATCCGAGTTCATTGAACCATAGTTACAGCCACGAACAGACAGATCCACAGCCGAAATAAGTATGTTTCATGATGTATGATTTAATTATTTGCATAAATTTTGTTTCAGTATTGTTTATAACTAAAATATTTATTTAGTTGTGGTAAATTGACCGGATGGTAGCCGAGTGGATACATGCATCAGGTTTCCACCCGGTCGTTACGGATTCAATCCTCTGCTAGTAAAGTCCTCCAGCATTTGCAAAATTTTCGAGAAATCTAATAATTTTCTCTTACCTATAGGTTATTTTTGGACAATTTCAACTTTTAACAACTCATTCTTTGGCAAAACAAGGAGCGTCCAACCCTATTGTTACCCTCGTAAACCATATTCCCCTATCTGATATTTTTCCATCATCAAAGATAGATCCCGCAATGTTTGGACAGAGTATTGGAACATTGCTAGTCAATCCAAGGGAGCCCGCTACGCCTCAATACAAAGGACTATCCCATCAAAACCGTGGTTTCAAAAATTCCCCCATTTTTCCAAAAAAGAAATTTCCTCCCTTATTCGAACGAGAATCGGACATTGTTCCGTTTTTTCTCACCTTTTTAAAATTCACATCCTTGACTCCCCCGATTGTACATTCTGTGGTCTATATGTGGGAACTTTAGATCACATATTTTTTGGTTGTCCCTCTCTAAATAAATATCCTCTATTCTATCAAGCGTTATCTAAAATTGCCTCCCCTCCATTCAACATTTCATCTCTTCTAAGTCTGAACTTGACTTCAATCTTCCATTTAATTCTGAAATTTGTACATTTAAATAAAATTAATATATAAATTCACCTTTCCTTTCTCTGTAATTTTAAATGATGGCCTAGAACACCCTTGAAGGGTGAAAGCCAGAAATAATTGAAAAAATAAAATAAAAATATTTGAAAATTTGCTAGTAAAAGAAACGCACAATGAAAGTAGACTATGGATTTTATTTATGCAGAATAGACTGCGAATAATAGAGAGTGGTATAAATTAGGTTTGGTCCATTGACCGAGAGCGATTTCCTTCTCGCAGTCGGCTTGAAAAAACTCAAATTACTTCAAATCATTTCTAGTCGTAAAAATTGATGCAGTTTTGACCAATTTTCTGCCCCATGTAGTACTAAAATTATATCTTAGAACGCATATTAAACTTAATGAGGCAAATCTGTAAATAGGATTGAGAAAATTTTGTTATTAAAAATACTAATATCGGTTATGTAATTTATTTAAAAAAAAAAAATAGGTATGTGTATACCGCTTATATGTGTATAACTGTTCCCAACCGTCTGTAACCAGTAAGACTAAGGCATCCCAAATTGGGGTATGTTGTGATGCTGAAGGTAAATGGGGAGGGAAGGAGATGGTGAAGAGGAAAATGGGGAAGTATCTGGCTATTCAATCTAGATAACTGACACGGCTAAAGCCATTTGAAGCAACGTTTCAATTCTGAATGGTGATCTTATTCCAGGGCACTCCTGAGAGTAGCTTCCATTCTGTAACGTGTTCTGTAGGTACTCTGTATATGACTTCGATTCATATACAGAGTACCTACAGAACTACAGAACGACTTAGGAACTTTTGCTTAGAATTAAAGTTTTATTTTCAGGATTGGAAACTGAAAAAATTGGATCAAATTTTTTACTTTTAATGAGTCCAATTTGACCTCCAAAGCTCTAACGTCGAACAACTGGAAACTAACGAATCCGGTCCTAAACACACTCACAACTCGGGTGATAATAGTGGGAACGCGTTTCAATAAGATGTAGATGTCTAGTTGATTAGTCAGACATCTCCAAACATTAAATTTTAAGATAATAAGGAAAGCAATATTCGAATGCTCACCATAAATAAAATATTATTTACACGTGTCTGTGTATTAGGTTTAATAGTCCAGTACAGTAGATTACATTTTGAATAATTCTACTAGTGTCCCATAAAACATCAATGTTGTGTTTAATACACTACAGTTTTTTTTCGCATTAAAATTGATGTGGCTGTGTTTATGAGTAATCTGAGTATTTTTATTATTCATTTATTTATTACACGCCCTAATGGGCTTTTACATTCTAGTTTATAAGTTGAGAATCACATTTATAACAATGAAGAAAAAATAATACAATGCAAAAAGATCAGTAAAAATTTGAAAGCAACAAAAGCATATAATAAAATAAAATACATACCTAGCTAAAATGATAAGAAATCTCACATATAACGATATGCAATAATAAGCGAAAATTGCAGAAGTTATTATACACGTCTATTTGTGCCTAGATATATAAAAAAAATTGGTATAAAATATATTTTTACTGATTATTTTTAAGGTGAAATATATCTCCCAGATCAGAATACTTATTTACTTCACAGTCTCGGAATCGGGGAATTTTGGTAAGACAGTGTCCTGGTGTTGTTAAAGTAAACGGGTAATAAATATCGGCCGGATCTTTTGGGAATATGGATGTTGATTAATTGAAGAAATTCAGGACAGTCAATTTTGTAATGCAGTATCTATTTTATGTAACAGTATTAAATCTGTGTTTATTCTTCTTTTTGAAAGTTTTAATATGGATATTTTATCCAGTAGGTAAATATAATCAATGTTTTGTGCCGGAATATGCAATTTATAGTTTATATACCTTAGGAACTTGTATTGAATCTTTTCAATGTTGTCGGAATGAATATTGTAAAAGGGAGACCGTAATGTAGAGTTATACTCTAGTTGGCATCGTACAAGGGTATTCTATCAAATTTTTTCTATCAATATTAATTTAAACTATAGAATTTTTTATGTAATTATTATATCTCTGGTGCCATTTCACAATCAAATGCCACAACTAATCGTTATTCTTTTTTTATTATTTCTAATGCTTTTATATTTCCTTTGATTTTGGGACACGTTATCATTGTTTATGGTATATTTATACAATAACGTCGATATTAAATAAATGTCTGACTAATCAACTGCACGATCGAAGTATAAACACACAAAAGCGCCTCTTTGACTATTTCTTGATTTTTCACGGGTCTGTGCTATAAATTTATAAAGTTGACCATTTATTAACATTATTATTGTTAAAGTGGCTACGTGGTTTGAGCTCCGCAAGTTGTTGAAGGTATCCGATTTGTGTCTGCCAGTTCCAAAACACTTGGAGAAAGTTTTCACTCGCTTTACAACGGTCGCAGCGGCCCGTCTGGCTGTGTGGGTGTGTGTCTGTATGTGCCGTAGCTGTGCATGTATAGGTGACCAAAGACGATGAAATAACTTGCCTATTTTGAGAAAGTGTTGCAGTTAGTATAAAACAGTTTTGTTTTGAAGAGTTTTACTTTCCGTGTAGATTTTTAGTGAAGATTAAAGAAAAACAAAATCATAGCTTTTTAACAGAAAGTCGTACTCGTCAAAAACATATATTTCCAACACAAAAATGTAACACCCCATTTGCACAACATCATTACGTATATCTAGGGAAAAAATACTTCAATAGCCTACCTGAAAAGGTAAGAACAATCGAAGTCGATAGATGCCTACTAAAAGCAATTAAAGAGCAATTCAAAGTAAAAATAACAAATTGATGAAATTATCTTCATAACTTATATAACTATTAAATTTGTCATTTTTTTAAGTACCTATCATAATTAATTATACGATAAATATATTTATATGACAATTGCATAATTAATTAATTATACGATAAATATATTTATATAACAATTAAATATATTTTTATCTCGATACTCGTCTCTCTTCTAATCACAAGCGTCTGCTTTTATAGAAGAG
Organism: Limnephilus lunatus; assembly: GCA_917563855.2. NCBI lineage: Eukaryota > Metazoa > Arthropoda > Insecta > Trichoptera > Limnephilidae > Limnephilus > Limnephilus lunatus. The sequence continues at coordinate 47,357,764 of OU830603.1, forward strand.
AAATATCATTAAAAAAAATTGTTAGTTAAATTTTAATTTATCTGCTACCGATTTTGACACATCCGTGTCATTCAGTAACAAACTCAAAACTAACTTTAAAAATATACAAGTAGAGAAATAATATAGGTGGAGGTAGTGGGATGGGTGATTTTGAGGGAGGTGGAGAGTGGTGGGAGGAGACAAAATAACACGGGAACATAGTCAATAAGGGTGATTTACAAGGTGCTATTATTTTGTTTAATTTTTTTGTTTATTTCTAAGGTTTCTAAGGCGCAGAAATTAAAATATGTAGATATTTATATTTGAATCATTAAACTTGGTTTTTTCTTTGTTGAAGCTTAGCTTGTATCTATTAAATGATTAGCAAACTCGAAATAGTTATTATTTTGTAAACAGACTCCTGTTCCTTGATTCTAGTTTTAAAATTTCTAGTAGTCATACCTTTACACTGTGCGTCAAAATCATTATAATCTAAAGTATATGTTAGTTTATTTTCGAATATATTAAAAACTTCCTTGTTAGTAATTATTTTTTATTTAAGTCAAAAGCCATCTCTCACTGATCTACTTCATAGATTCTATGAAATAGATCATGTGTGATCCCGGCTTAAAAGAACTTGTTTTTTTTTTAATTATTGTTTTGCCATGAAAATCATGTTGCTCATTTTTTGTTGCTATCTAAAAAAATAACAAAGAAGTTGGTTACGGCTCCATGACCACTCAACACAGTGGCAAATCAATACACATTTAAAAATTGGTATAAGTCATAAAAAGCGACGACAAAAACTAAGCTGTAAATCACTTTAAAAAAGGGTGTTTTGTTTGTTACGATACGCCCTGTAGCGGATTACCTAGAGCACAAGACGCAGCGAGTCCACAGTTCGGCCGCCCCCTCTCCCCGCCCCGTTTCCTGTTTCCCCTTGCCTCTCCCCCGTGCCCTGCCACTCGGCATTCCCGCTGCGCTCGCCAGAGAAGTTCTGACCGCCTTTGCGAACGGACGCTCGCGGCCCACTTGTAGCCGGCGGACCCAATTCAATGGGGCCGCGATGTATTATTGAAATACCTTTGAGTAGAATCGGCCTTTTGCCGCACTGTAGTTCGGTCTATTTAGACTACGAAAGTGCCTGATGGAGCTGCCACATGAGACGAGGTTCCTGCCAACCTACATGTAAGCTGTATCTTGATTTCCTCCTTTAAATGTTGTCCGTAATCAGTGAAATGTAGGGCCCCCGCGAAAATCACCACTCGGAGAGTTTCGTTTTGAGAGAGAAACAGTGAGAGTTAAACGCTTTAGCTAGGTTTGTGTAATTTGCATTCCTTGTAATTGAATTGTACTGTAGAAACCTATGTATGTGTTTGAGTTTACATTACATGTCTAAATGATTTAACTTTGTTATTATTCTTCTACGGCGGGAGGATTGTTGACCAGTGTGGATCCCGTGGGTCACCGGAAGATGGAGAGAAATTCCATAGCTTTGAGCTGCTCACCCCCTGAATAGAGAGTACCATAGTCCCGCTGAGAGCTAGCCAGGGACGTGTTGGGCCCTGGTGTTGGTTTAGAAGCCGACATCGAGGCACCCTAACATGTTTTAAAATTGTTTAAAATGAACAAATATTTAAATAAAAAGGGAATAAACCTTTGTAAAACTTACCGACTCTTAAGGCTATATCATGTGCTCAAGAATCCTAGTTTGGGAGGGGGTGTCGGTACCGCCGCCCCGGGAACCATTTATTTAATAACCAACACCCGTACCATAGGTCGCCCCAAGTGTTTTGCTACGTTTGTTGACTTTGCAGTGGTTCCCTGGTTCATGGAGTTAGGTTTGTCTAGATAGTGGTCGTGAATGCGTTTGCCCTCTTACTCCGTAGTGGGTCGGATCGGGAGAGACTGGACTCTCTCGACCCATCACCTTTCACTTGCAATGGGAGGGATGGATTCGTACGACCGTCTCTCCTGGACGTATTGACCCTCAAATTCCTACAACCCTTATCTCCTTTTCCTTCCCAGAACTAATCATTCTTCCTTTCTTTATCAAAGTGGAAATAAAGCAATGTGTCAATCGGCCTCTGTGTTTCCTCCTTCCTACAACATAGATCTCTTCAAGACCAATGCTCATTTCTTACTCTCCTCAAAAAGACCCTCCACACAGCATCCCTAAAGATGAGAAAGGCCCTGATTTTTGTGCCCATGCCCTCCTCCTGGAAGGTGTCGTAAAAAAACGAGAGAATGGCGATATTTGAAAAGGTTTAATCAACAATTTCACCAGAAATGAGGAAAAATAATTTTTTTTTTCAGGAAAATTACCCACTAACTAACGTGTTTAACTCGTCAGTGATTGCCACCAAAGATTCATCGTGAAGCTGCATCCACGAGATGTAAGATATCTTGCAGTATATAAAATAATAATATATGCCATATTCGCCAGAGTTTATCAAGCAGAAAACTCTATGATTCATTCTTGGCTATGAAAAGCACATTATTATCTAATCTGTTTGCTGGTGGAGTTGAATCGATATGATAGAGTCCGAGATGAAAGCCAGTCTACCTCTGATGAAGCGACATTATCTTTCTAATAATAATATATGATATTAAATATTGTAATGGTATAAAAATCGATAGATATATCTTTCCATAATACTATGTACTGTTTATCAAGAAAGTTCCGCGCAGGATGTATTCTAGGTCGGAAAAGTCGAAAAATTCAAATAATTGAACATTTCTGTATGTATTCGAAAACTAATTTTTGAAAGGCGGTAAATACGCTTACAAATGCTTAGATTAGAAATAAAAATATATGCTTTTTGAAATATAATTTTTTTTTAATGCGAACAATGAAGTTTTAAAAATAGCTCACATTAAGTTTTTTCTTGAAAAACAAGAAAATCACATGCATATTTTATTGGACAATGTATTATAAACGCTATTTTAACCTCGTTTTTTATGGTTTCATAAGAAAATAGTTAATAAAAAAATTCAGGAAGTTTCAAAGAGGTGCAAAATTTTAATTTTTTATTTTAACTTCTGGATTTGATTACGTTTTTTTTTCTTTTTTATCACATTTCTCACTATGACAATAAGCAAGATACAACGATTTCTTTGAGACCTATGTGAGCTATTCCTAAAAGCAAAAAAGTTTGCCGGAGGAGCTCGAAAAAAATCTGTGTTTTTTTAATCAAATGTATAATTGAAATATTTTTATTGAAAGTTGTATAATGATCGTTTTACAATACCCAGAACGTACAAACCAGATTTATGTAGGTACCAGAACATAAAGGACTGGTCACACGAACTCTTAAGTTACTGAAAATGTATCATAACTTATTTGATTTACAAGCGCAGCCGTGAAAAATAACGGGATATTGTAATTGTAGGATTAGTGAAGCTGAAAATGTATGTAAATAACTTGTCAGAATAAATTTTTTAAAAATATATTCATAGATATATTTGAATAACAATAACTTTTTAATAACAACATTTTTTGAATATTTTTTCTTGATCAGTTATGTAACTTTTTTTTTACATGAATATCGCTCACGAGTCCCAACGGGAGCTAGTAAGACTATGGCATCCCCAGTTGGGGTATGTTGTGAGGCTGAAGGTAGTGGGGAGGGGAAAGAGATAGGAAAGAGGAAGGCGGGGAAGTACCTGGCTATTCAGATCTGGTCAACAAACACGGTTAAAGCCATTTCAAGCAACGTTTCAATTCTGAATGGTGGTCTTACACCAGGGCGAATAACTGACTTCAAATTATGTCTGAATTCTTGAAATTCCAATTTCAAAAATGACAATTAAAATTTTATCGCTTTTCTGAATTCTTGACACAATCAGTTACAATTTTGAAAATGACACTCAAATTCAAAATAAATCCGAGTTCAATGAAATAGATCACAATTACAGTCAGACCCACGACCGAAAAAACATTTAAGAAAGAAATTGTGAGTAGGTAGGTAGTTAGTAGGTCCCAACATTTTCTAAAAAAACACACCACATCCACTCTTCGGTGCGGAACTGCCACCTGTGAATGTTATGTCCCGAAACATTTATTTTATTCACTTGGTCATGCCATGTTTTCTTTGTGCGCCCCCCTACATCTTTTACCGTTCATTTCACCATCCTTAAGGACCTAGAATCCATAGAATTCATAGAATCTATTAAATAGATCAGTGAGAATGGAAACCGAAAGTTGAACTAATTTCATCGTTCGATGTAATTGACCATAGATTCTCACAGAATACAGATAGGAATCCTGCATTAGAAAAAATTCTCAACAGAAAACAAAATCATTATTTCGTGCAATTTGTTTAACACCATTCTACCTTTTGTATTCGTCTTTGTAAATAAAAACCGCATTCTACAATTTAAATTTAGAACATTGCGTCACTTGGCGGCAAACCATAGAGACATTATGTACTGCGTTGGTACCTCGTTTGATTTTTAAATACATTCTGTATTCAAATTTCTTCTTACGTAATTTTCACGGTCATAAAGGAACCACGTGCTTTACAATTCGATGGGGTCAATTGGGAGTCAATTACGAAAATGGAACGAATTGTCCTTATTGACTTCAACAAGTTTCCATAATTCCATTTGATAATGGGCTCTAGAAGAAGTTACTTTAGAGCACATTATCGCATGACATTTGCTGTGTCGTATGAAATCTTAGTATTCTAAAGGGTTGATACGATACCTAAAGGTTTAGTGGGTTAATTAGAGAAATAATTAGACACCTACCGAGCGAATACTATACTAAAATATGAATGACGTATGACGTATGACGTGGCCATACAATGGAAAGTTATCTAAGCGAGAATTTACATGAAAATAATTATTTTTAATATTGAAACTATTTTTTCCCAGTTGAGCAGAAACCGTGAAAGAGAAAACTGAAAAGATTTTATCTGGTGATTTGATTTTTGAATAATATAAACATTAATTTTAACATCAGGAGGAGGAGCTTATATTATATATTTCGTAAAATTCTACTGCCCGTAAAATTTTATTCAATGTTTTTTGAAGCAGAAAAAAATTTCGTAGGTACGCTTTTTTTAAAAGTGAAAACTTCTTTAGCACCGTTGTGATTTGAAACTCGATGAAACGAAAAATAGCGACATTAAAAAGAGACAAATACACACATCTATAGGATTTAGCCTACCAGGGAATGAGATATTAGGTATTATCGGTCTTCTCTTTGAGCGGTGCTTCATAGCCTACCCACTTTTGTTTACTTTAGTTTTCTGAAGGTTTCATTTCTACCGCGTGTGAATTGCACACTCTTTTTTATATTTTTTTAAATTAGCTCTACAAAGGAGGGCCTGAGGAAAATAATTCTCCTCAGGGCCTTTGTTATATTTGGGGATGCTGTGTGGAGGGTCTTTTTTAGTGAAAAGAAGGAGAGGAAGTTCTGGGAAAGAAAAATATATGAGGGGTGGATAGGAATCTGTGGGTCAGTGTGTTCAAGAGTGACAATCTATTAATCCCACTGCGGTGTAAGGCGATGTTCCGATAGAGTTATGGTGTAGAGGGTGCTTTGAGGCTGCTCTCTCAACTGGTCTCTTCCGATTCGGTAGGCAGAAGTATCCGCCGCCAAGATCCGGAAAAATAGTCTGCTAAGTCACCAAATGTAGCGAACCACTTGTGGTGAACAATGGCAGAGGTGCTGCTAATCCAAATGGTTACCGGGGCGGCGGAGCCCATACCCGCCTCCCATTGTGCTTAGCACTGGCGTCATTAAATTGGCAAATTATCTTTTTATAGTCTTCTAGTCTAGTCTTAACACATCCATATATGAGAAATCTACGAAACCATGGCAAAGAAAATGTCATTGACACCGGAAAATATAACCACGTTGCTCAAAACAGTGTTTTTTTTGACACCTCACAAGAGCTTATAGTGTAAATATATAGCCACCCAGTTGGGCAGCATTGTAAGGCAAATTATAAGATAGAATTGAGGCGATTATAAAATGTTGTGATTTTTTTTTTTAAGTTAATATTTTCTAGCTTCCAATTGCTGCATAAATAGTATTGTTGTCTAAATACGTTTTTGGTGAGATTTTGGAAGAGTTGCGGAATGTATAAGTGTTTTTTGGTGTTTTGAGATAAAAGAGGAATGCTTTTAGCAGTTATTACATGGGAAACCATCATCAGCAGATAATAAAGTACGTATATCGTTTTTAGGTTAGACGACTCCAAATAAAATTTTAAAACGTTCCGTGTTCACGGAAGAATCATGTTTTTTTATTATTTCAAAATAGTACCTACATATATTTTTTTTACATTATTACTATTAACACATACTCCTTCAAAAATATTACGAAAAATCAATAGATGCCGCATATTAAAAATAAAGTGGATAAAAATTTATTCAGAAACTATCTAGATAGCATTTAGTTTGGGTTTGAATCTTTCAATCATATATAAGAATAGCATCCAATAATGTGTGCGTTAAGAAAATGAAGATAATATTGGTAGTTCTTAGTCGAAGTATGATACAGTTAAAAGTGACCGAATTGGATATAGACACCTTAGCTCAGTAGGTAGAGCATTTGCCATGTAAGCAGAGGGTCCTGGGTTTGAGTATCAGAGGTGCTAATATCTTTTTCTGATTTTTCTGTCTCCAGATTTTCGATTTAGTTTCGCTAATATTGTCTTCATTTAATTAAAAATGAATTAGTTATTTCGTGTATTTTTTTACAATAAATATTAAATTTTCATAGTGTATTATAAAGTAAAAAATCATGATAGGTTTTCACCATAAGTAGACAAGGCTTTTGTGTTTGGTGAGGGAATTTAAGATCAAGTAATAAATTCATGAAAGTAAGTAAAATAAAATAAAGTTTTTTAAATTTTTTCTTCGAGTGAACAGTGAGACTATGGCATTCCCAATTGAGATAAGTTGTGAGGTTGAAGGTAGTGAGGAGGGCCAGGAGATTGACAAGAGGATGGTGAGGAAGTATTTATCTATTCATATCTGGTCCCAAAACACAGCTAAAAGCCATTTCAAACAATGCTTCAATTCTGAATGGAAGTCTTACACCAGGGCGATACTGAGAATATTATTTTAAATCTTATTTTAAATGAATTAATTGTGAAATAACACAAGTTAATCAAATAAAAATTATTTGCGCTTGCCGGGATTTGAACCCACGACCTTTGGTTGCTGGTTTAGATCCCTACCCTTCGACCACAGAATACTGTCACTCCAATACAAATATATTTTATATCGATTTCTATGTTCTAATTCTAATTTAAATTAGCTAAACTCCTTATAATTTATAGTATTAATGTTATTTAATTCTTAATATTTTCATAATTAAGTCGGCTAAACAACAAATTTTCTGTAATACAAACTAGGTATGTCTTATTAATATTAAAACTAATCTTAATATGTAAAAATTATTCTTTCTTTGGTTGTCCCTTATGCGTTCCTTAATCATTCAACCGATTGCGATGAAACTTTGGTTACTTGTGTATATAATAGTGAGCTCTGGCTTTATAAAATTATTTCCTGTACCATTCTTCCAATTGTGATGCAACTTTGGTGAGTTGTTGTGCACACTCCCGCGAAGGTTTCTATATATAATGGTGAGCTCTGGCGTTGCGAATGTTCTATAAAAAATTACAATAGTTGGCCCCCGAGTTGTTTGAAAAAATGAGGTATTTCATATAGTTTAGCAGCTGGGAGGGATGGAGAGAGGAGGAAGGAAATCTGGAAGGGGTGGGGGGGAATATTGTGTATCCAAAAACACTTCAAGAAACACAATTGCCACAACGCACGCCGGGCACTCTCTAGTTACTCATAAAAATGAAAACCAATGTCAAGTCTACAGCTTATGCAATTAGCACGTCGAATCATCCGAAACCGCAAATTTCTAACATAAATTACAAAGTTATAGAGTTATCATTAACTAACATTACATGAACGTTAACGAACATTACATAACATTCTACAGAAGGTCAAGAATATGCTTAATCAATTTCGCGAAACATATCGTGAATAATAAATTATTATTTTGTAAGCAGTTGTTTTTTGTGAAAGTTGGCTCGACCGAAGAAAGTTTTCAAAGCGGCCGAAGCAGAAATTAAACAATGCTGCTACCCAATTTGGCGCTTAAAACTTATTCGTTTTTAGCATACAAATTTCGCGATACTCGTCTGATTGCAGCGTTGAGACTGTTGTGGAATTCAATCTGTTTTCGGTTGACATAATATACAAAGGACGTATGTTATGTAATATTGTTATGCTGTTCTTATCGTTCGATCGATAACTTTCTCACTATTAAATTTAGTATTCAGTTATAAATACATTTATTTTATTTTATTATTATTATACAACAGAATAATTCCAATTACAGTACAATTTAGTTACCTTATCAGCATTTAGGCAAGTGACTCTTCAAAAAATTATTTTTAAGGCATATAAAGAACAGTCACTTACATCCAAATGGTTTGCAATTTCATTTAACAGCACCATTCCCCTCGTCATTCTATGCTTTGCCAAGACGTCTGTTCTGACGTTCAGTACTTTTAATAAGTCATGATGTCGACTTCGGCTGTAGTGGTTTGGTACAAATAAATCATAGCATTCCAAGAGAAATGGGCTGTCGATGAAATTGTTCCAAATTTTGAAAGACAGAATAGCAAGACTTGCTTTCCGCCTAGTTTCTAGACTCACAGAATCAGTTTCCTCAAGTAAGTCAATATGGTGCATGAACACTGGATAGGTTCCATGCTTCCGCATATAAACATACCTGAGGATGAGGAATTTCTTCTGGATTAGCTCTAACATATCAATGTACTTCTGGTGGTACGGTGCCCATTACAAGTTCTGATGATGAACCGAAGAAGTTTGTAGAAAGACTGAGTGAGCTGCGATATTATGGCAAGAGAATGTCAGTTCGGGATCAAAGACGACACCGAGTTCCTTCACGAATTTTACACGTGATAACGTTTTTTTACCATAAGTAGGTATATGATAATATTATTTAGTAGGTATCATATTATTTGTTTCGTTTAGTTGTTGGCCCTGGGTTGATGTTTGTAGGTTGCTGTTTTTATAAGAAATTTTAAAAATGTTTGAATGTGCTTAATATTTGGTCTGCGTCAGTCATTCTATGTTTTTCATGGTTCCATGACAGTTGATCCGCCGATAGTTGACCCCCGGCATTCTTATATACAACTAGCAGACCCGAACACACGTTGCTGTGGCTAACGAAACCTTTATAACCAATGCCATCTGTTAAATAAAATCCACACGGCCCGTTTGTAAGACCGCCGCCCGCTGCCGCTTGGCCAAATATATTATGTATTTCAACCAATTTACACAAAACCTTGACAAATTATACCTATACCTGAAAACCTTCCTCATGAATCACTCTGTCTATGGGTGAACACCGCATGAAAATCCGTTGTGTAGTTTAAAAGATCTAAGCAAACAGACAGCGTGAGCGACTTCATTTTACACAATGTAAAGATATGTAGTCGGCTTAGGGAAAATACGATAAACCTAATTACACAAAATACAACTAAGTGAACACAAAGGGATGTGCAGAGAGGACGTATCTACCGCCGAATAACAAAGTGTAAAACATATTTTCATTCAAATGTATGAATAAAAAATCTACTTGTCGAAACCAGCGCATAACAGCGCATAATCACAAAAAATCGACACTGTATATAAATTCTTTGATATTCATACCAACTTATTATTAAGGGTATTTTTGAAGTCGATCTTACGTTCGAAATTGGTAAATAATGCACAAAATTATAATTTTATAGTAAATATCATTTCGGGCCAATTGTCGGCGGAACAACTATCGGGTAACCGAATCAACTATCGGCTCGGCGGATCACTATCGAGTCATTTCATGTATAGTTTCCTGTACAATTTTTATATGAGTTTATTGCTCCTCCCCAAGCAATTATTCCATATTCTACAATGGATTGACAAAGTGCAAAATGTATTGTTTTAATTTGTCTTAATTTATTTATGTCTTGGAGAAGTTTATGTTTAATGTAGCTCAGTTACCTGCTGCACATAAATAAAATCTAAAAGATGATTTCATTATTTTCTTGTACAAGTACCTGCTTATCTTTCATTAAAACATTTTTACAATGGTAGGACCTTGCCAACTTCACTGGAATGAATGGCAATAAATCTACAATAGGTGTCACGACAATAGTTTAGGTCAAACAAACCATTGTTTTATTTTAATAATTTATAATTGGCAATTTGTCACGCATGGTGTCGATCAATGACTGTAACCGGTGATAACTTTGAAGAAAAGTCACTTTGTAATTATTAATTGAATAATATTATGAACGAAAACGTTTCTAATCAATATATATTATTAAAGAAAGACTTAAAAACGTGCGGAATGCAAAAACTCAGAAACGAGTCCCGGTACGACAAAGAGAGTTATATGGTGTAGTAGATCTCTATACCCCCTATGGAATAAGGGTACCCGTCTTTTCCTAAGGGGCGTGCTTTTCAATATATAAGGGCTGGAAGTTTCGAAATTAGAAAAAAGAAATTTCAGAAATTTTCTCTAGAAATTTCAAGAACAGTCTTCCGGAAAGTTCTAGAAGGTTCAAAAAATCTCTAGAAAGTTCTGGAAGGAGTAGCGGAGTCAATGTTCTTGGTGGAACATTCCAGAACACTCTCGAATGTTGTTCAAAACTCTAGAAAGTTCTGGAAGGAGTGGCGGAGTCAATGTTCTTGGTGGAACATTCCAGAACACTTTCGAATGTTGTCCTGAGCGAAGCCGGGTACCCCAGCTAGTTACCAATAAAAATGAGAAAAAATTAAAAATACCTCAAAAAGAAAAACGCCCTTTTATCCTTTTTATTGAAGTGATCACTTCTTTAGCACCGTTGTGATTTTAAAAAATAGAGGGTGAATTGCACACTCTGATTTTTTAAATTTTATTTTTAATCATCAATTTATATAGTAGGCGGAGAAAAAAATATATACCATAAACTCAATAGATATAGCGAAAAAATATTTCTTATATATTTGTATATTTTATGTGAATACCACACAAGAGTCCTATTGCTCTGGTACTAAGGCGTAAGTTGTGAGGCTGAAACCATTTCACGTAACGTTTCTAATCTGAAGTATGGTCTTTCACAAAGGCTATAATGTGAGTATCTACCAAAAATAAGGCAAAATGCAGTCTACAGAATACTTTTTTTTTTTCAATAAAAAAAGACTAAATTAATAACATTCTGTGTAAGTATTGAAAATTGACATTATGAGGTCAGGAAAATAATAATGTTGTTGGAACAACAACACTAAACTTATCTACATTAATAAAGTTGTAAAAACGCTTTGGAAACACTCCATAATTTAATATCAACATTCGGTGAGCTCGGGTAGTTCAGATTGTGAGGGCAAAACAACGCCGATTAGATCGCCCGCTATCTGCTGATCAGATTGAGATGGAAAAATAAACGTCGATTAGGCTGGCTTTCGATATCTGATGATTAACGTGGAAATATTCAGAGGAAAATTTTATTTTGTTATTAAGAAATAAATGAATTCCTCTCTAGTGAAATAAAGAGATGGTGTTTCAAAATGTACCTGCCTATTTACTACAGTTCCATTTTGCATTCATAGGTAAAGATAGCAGCCGATAAAAATATGCATGAAGAAAATGAAGATAATGTTGGTAGTTCTTAGCCGAAGTATGATACAGTTAAATATGACTGAAGGGAATAAGTTCGAATTAGCTCTTAGTTCAATTCCTAGGTGCGACGGTTTCTTTTTATTATTTTTCCGTTTCAAATTTTCAAAAAGTCGCTAATATTATCGTCAATGATTAAACCTTGTTTACGTTCAAAACTTTACGTAAATGCGGAAAATGGACAATATCTTTACGTTGGTGTTTTTTTAAATAATAGAAAACTATTCGCTATGTAAATGTAAATAAATGTGTTCCTACATACCTATTTCCTGCTTTGTTTTTCTTTAAAAGTTAAATAGTTATAGATGTTTTAAGTCTCTATGTAAATATTTTCCGTCTTCTCAAAGATGACATTCATCAATATTAGCACAACTAATATAGACTGTGTCCTTAGACAATAGATACAATGTAGATATGCCATGAAACACCATTAAGACGACATTATACCCTAAAATATATTCAGAATCTTAACGACGTAAGTAAAGAAGTATACAAATGGGTTCATTTTAATTAATTCCGATGAACGTGTTACTAATATTTAAGATGTTTCTAAATGAATACTTCCCGAAGTTATTAAGGCTCCGTTACCGGCCCCAAAAAGAAGAAGATGGAAAGATATGAAATTACGAATGTTAGAAGAGCGCGCTAACATTTACAGCGATAAAATTGATGCAAAAATCATGAAAATCTTAAATAAAACACGACTCGTTAAAAATAGAGCTAAAATCTTGCGATAATAGTCTTTAATTTTATTTAAAGAAACGCTGTGAATTTTTTCATACATATAACTTGAACCGAAACAAACGTGTTTATAATAATTTTTGGAGCATACTTTGCGATTTTTTTCTATCGAGGGAATTTTATATAATTTGTGTTTCGGGACAAATGTCTAGATATTATCTTCAAGAATAACATATATTTTTCAAGAGCCTAAAAACTTCAAATATTTAAGGGAGGTTTGCAAGAAATCTGTCGAAATTCGGAGAACCGCCTCCTAATTCATAGTCTGGAAATATAAAATCTGATGCTCACCGCTAACTTTAGTTGTACAACGTATTACAATTTTTTAAAGACGTTGTACGTAGGGCTGCCACAGAGATGTGACCCGGAGTCTACGGATTTGCATGGTGCATGTCCGGACTACGGGTTTAACATCGATATCTACGGATCAGACCGGGTGGTGGCAGCGAAGCGACAGACGACCATCACGGAGCAAATACAACTTGTTCATTAAAAAAATTATGGTGACATACTGTTTTTATTCATCTTAAAAATAAATAACTCGCATCCCTTGTGAGGCATGGAAATAAAAATGATAATTCAATTACGAATTCGCCGAAATAAATTAAATCTGAGCCTCAAGCAAACCCCCGATAAACGTGGTTATGTATCGCCTTAATGCACCGTGTGCACAAAAGTGTGGCCAACATCGTTCATCCACACTACTGCAAATGGCATCTGCGCACTGTATAACCATCGATGTATTTTTTTGGTCAATGGAATAAACGAATGACGCTCATTGACTATGACGCTTTCATATTTCGTACCGTTCGTCTTATTTCGGTACCAGTCGGCACGCTTCCAAGCCATATCCTTTTATTTTTATTTTTTTTCATTAGCTCCACATAGGTGGCCTTGAAGAATGTAACACCCTGCCAACGTGGATGCTGTGTGGGGAGTCTTTTGAAGAAATGAAAGAGGGGAAGTTTTGGGAAGGAAAAAGGTATGGGATATGGAATCTGGAGATCAGAGTCTCCAGCAGTGATGGACGTATGAATCCATCCCTCCCACTGCTTTCGGTGGAAGGCGATGTTCCGAGAGAGTCCTGCTGGAGAGGTCAAAACGTCTCCCTTAAGAGGCCGCTATCCGAATTTCTACCGATTTCTTGCAAACCTCCCTTAAACATTAGAAGTTTTTAAGCTCTTAAAAAAAATGTTATTTTTGAAGATAATATCTATACATTCCCCACGCCGAAACGCAAATTATATGAAATTCCCTCGATAGAAAAAAATCGCAAAGTATGCTCCAATTTTTATTTATTTTCAAGTCTGTTTCCGTTATTTTACAAGTTATATTTATGTAAAAATTCACAGTGTTTCTTTAAATACTGTTTTAGACAGCCTTCATGAGATTTTAGCTCTATTTTAAACGAGTCGTGTTTTATTAAAGATTTTCGCATCGATTTTGGCGCTGTAAATGTAAGCGCTCTCCTCTAACATTCGTATCTCTCCATCTTCTTCTTTTTGGGGCCGGTAACGGAGCCTTAACCAATCTCTCCCGATCCGGCCTTGCACGCAGCTAAAACCCGGTCAAACCTCACCACATGTACCCGGGCACCCCTGATAAATTACCAAACATAGCAAACCACTTAGGATGACCTGTGGCAGAGGTGTTGGTTATTCAATAAATGATTCTCGTGGCGCCGATACCCAAATTGTGAAAAAATCAATTGTACTGCAAATGAGAAATAAATCTGTCGCATAATAATTTTCAAAAAAGTGTGTCAAACTGGAGTTATTACGTAGCTAAACCCAGACAGTAAAGTTCTTACGTCTTCTCAGTCAACGCATTACATCTGGTATGCGATTCTACGTGTCAGGAATGCGTAACGTCCAATGTCTTCATGCTTGAGACGACATAACCCAGGATGGTCTTCAACACCTCATAAGTGACAATGGGTCTGCATAAATTATCAACAAGTAGTAATACCTACAATATGTACTTAGTATCGGCGGCCTCAGTATCGTGGAATAGCAACATTATTATTTTACATGAATACAATGGTGACCACGAAGTGCTAATAAACAATACTTCGTATTCGAAATAATGTGTTCCGGGTCGAAATAATCAATCATATACCTATTTTTCTAACTTAGCAGATCTTCCACTAGAATTACCATTTCAAGCGGCAAAATGGAATGCAAAAAGTTTTTCCAAATGGAAGTTTTAAGGGGTATTTCACTATCTCCTTGATAGCTCATCCTTGGGATAACGCCAAAGACATAGAAATATAAGATGTATGCTATTCCCGGTTTTACTGGGTGGAACTGTGCTTCCTGGTGTCGCCTTTATTATTTACCAATTAACGAATAAACTAAATGAACGTTGAACTAAATGATCGAATTCTTTCCATATTAAAACTATATAGTTAACCAATAATACTGCATATCTTCAAATGTCAACTAAATGAATGTCTTTTCGTATGCAAACTATGCCCATTAGTAGTCCGATGACAGTCGGGCGGCCATCATAGCATAATATCTCTTTGTATTTCAATATCTTTGGATAACGCATATTTTCGATTTATATTTAACCCTTTAAGTCTATTCGTTTGGTTTTCCGAACAGCTCATATATGTCTCATAGAAATCATCGTGTCTTCCTTACTATCACAGTGAGAAAAATGATATTTGTATTTCTTTTTTTATTTATCGTTAAAAGGAATTTTAGTTGGATAAAACGTAGTGTTAAAAAAAAAAAAAAATTTATGTTTGCATGCAAAAATTTTATATTTAAAAAATTATGTGTTTATTTCGATACAACATTTGAAAGCCTATTTTATCACCTGTCAAAAACAATTTTTAGTTTTCGGATACGTTCAGAAATATTACATTTATATGGATTTTATTGTAAAGCGAAAATATTTTGATTTCTTAAAAACATCGTCGAGGCCTGAGGGGTTACCGTATATTTAAGATTTAACATACGTTTAACCTTAAGGTGTCACCACGTCGTGTAAAATTCAGGATCAGGCCGCTAACATTAACAATCCTTATGTAAATACTTGTAGCAATAAATTTTAAATTCCAATAAATTTTAACACCAGCCGCCTGTGCTGATTTATTTACAAAAAAAATATGACCAAATGAATGGTGTTTTCTTTAATTTTTTGAGGCTCAGGCACAAATCTATTTATGTTTTACTATCATTTTCTAAAGAATTTAATTTTAAGGTTAAGAACAATTCTGCTGTCATCCGAGAGAACTGGAAGCACAGAGTAAAAGTCGTTAATAATTTTAAGGTTAAGAACAATTCTGCTGTCATCCGAGAGAACTGGAATCACAGTTAAAGTAAAAGTCGTTAATAATTTTAAGATTAAGAACAATTCTTCTGTCATCCGAGAAAACTGGATTCGCTGTTAACGTAAAAGCCGGTAATAATTTTAAGGTTACGAACAATTCTGCTGTTATCCCAGAAAACTGGAATCGCGGTTAACACGTTAATAACGTAAAAGTCGTTAATAATTTGAAGGCTAAGGGCAATTCCTTATCCTTAAGTAGAACCGGAATCTCCTCCCAAGTATGGATAATAAAACTATTCGACTGGTGTTTGGGCTATTCTTGTACATAATATTTCTTATTCAGCGTCCAGTAATGAGACCTCATTTTATCGGCATTAACTTTCTCCCAGTACCGGCTGAATAGCCAACGCCATCAAGACTGCTGACACAATAAAACAACGGAAGTGATCTTTCACGGTCGAAATTAGCTTTGTTCAGAGCATCGTCACCTTCCGTGGCTCTCCAAGGAAAAAACGTGCTAGACATTGAGGGCATATTGTTGCAAATTACACGGTCGGTACCGAGAATAGCTGTTAACCTAATAAAAACTACATTAGATTGTTATCCATCAGACCATAACGCATTAAACAGACTTAATATTTGACATTAAACTCAGATCAGTAGTTCATGGAGACTTTTGTACGAAAACAACTAAATCTAATCTAGGAGTATCTGATCTTGACATTAAAAAGTAATTCCGTGAACCTTCGGTTCTTCACATCTTCACTAGTCTTCGGTTTGTGATTTAGAATTTTATTTGATTTCACAGCCTGCACAGATTATAAGAACACTATCGAAAATTATACAAAAGTTTTAAAGGGCCGGTAGTACCCTTTCAAAAAGAAGAAGAAGGAGAGATGTGTAAATACGAATGTTAAAGGGAGCGCGCTAATATTAAAAACGAAAATATTTTATCAAATGTTGTAAAAATGTTTAATAAAACACGACTCGTTTAAAATAAAACGAAAATCTCTTAGGGAATGTCTAAAATAACATTTAAAAAAACACTGTAAATTTTTTTAAGCATATAACTTTTAAAATAACTGAAAAAAACATGTTTATAATAATTTTATAATAAACATGTTTTCTACAAAAACGTAACAAAATGGTGTTAGATAGTTAGAGGCGGGGTAAGGGGTTGGTCGATTACTCGGCTGAATGACCAGTGACGACATGCGGAAGAATTTTTTTTGTTTGATTTTGAAAAAAAAGTCACTGGAGACCAAAATTTCATTCACATTTTTTACTCCAAATAATTGTCAGCAATCACTGGTTAAAGTAAGTCAAGTACGTCACTATACGTATTATACGCATATGGTCATGTCGTGAGGGTGAAGGTAGTGGGGAGGGGAAGGAGATAAGAAAGAGGAAGGTGGTGAAATATCTGTCTTATCAGATTTGATCACCAAACACGGCTAAAGTCATTTCAAGCAACGCTTTCATTCTGAACTGTTGAACTTAATGATGTGGCTGTATCACTGGTGACATTCGACAAGATATATTAGTATCTAGGTCTGTGAACGTTGAAGAAATATTGATTATTGCGATTAGATGGGTCGCAACGCTTATGCGCTTTGGCGGAATTAAATGGTACTGTCAAACATGGCTACCATCTTTACGGAACACGTAAACACATAAACAAAGATACTGAGAGACGAAATACAAATTGGTCAGTTAAAACAAGACTTCGCTATGCTCAGTCAATAATATATAATTTCTTTCCAGATTGCCTGAAGCATGACCTCTGTGGCTTCCCCCCCGGCTATGCCCGTGCCTTGTGAGGCGGCGGAGGGCGAGGTGCGCATGCCAGAGGACCTGAGAGCCGTGGCGCTGGAAGAGCTGCGGGAGGACGACCTGGTGCGGGAGCAGGCCCTGCAGCAGCTGAGGGACTGGATCTCCAAGCACCCTGCCATCAAGCGCTGCAGAACTGGTGAGCAAATCTTCTCACCGAACCGAATTCAATAACAGGCTCCATTTTAGGATGTCGATTGTTCTAAGAAAAGTTATTTTAGAAGTCATTATCGCATAAATTGCTGTGTTATTTGGAATCATGTTTTTTTTAAAGGTTTTGCTGATGAAGTAAGTACCAAGCGAAATAGGCCTTGTCACTGAATAGAAAATCTTTAAGTTTCGTCTATACCAATTTAAATATAAAAAAAAAGAGAATGCAATTCACACGCTGTAGAAGTGAAACCTTCAGAAAACTAAAGTAGACAAGTGTTAGCACCGCACAAAGAGGAGACCGAATATACTATCTCATTCTCTCGCAGGCTAAATCCTGTAGATCATAGGTTCTCAACCTTATTTTGCCCACCGCCCACTTTGAGAATATTTTTTTTCTAGAACCCCCAATTTGGGGGTTTGTATTCATGATATAGTGTCAATACTTAACAAAAATAATACACGTAAGATGATAATATTACATAATAAAAAAAATCACATCGTCAAATTTACTGTAGATCTGCATATGAATGTAATGGAATCTTTCAGTTAAATTTTCATCCACTTCCCGAATCATTGAAATATGGGACACACATAATAAAAATGATTACAATACATACAATAACAAAAAATAGCCAATAATACAGTTAACTTTGCTTCAGTTAATATCTATTACATAATAAAAAAATCACATCGTCCAATTTACTATAGATCTGCGTCTGAATGTAATGGAATCTTTCAGTTCAATTTTCATCCACTTCCCGAATCACCGAAATATGGGACACACATGATAAAAATGATTACAATAACAAAAAATAGCCAATAATACAGTTAACTTTGCTTTATAAGTACGTGCTAGGCGTGTTTTTTGTCTTTTTTAGACCATATTTTTTACCTGCCCACGACCTCACTGTGCCATCTCAATGCACCCTAATCTTCTCTGGGTCTTCTACCGCTCCCCTGACAGTTTCAACGCCCCCTAATTTTCTCTGGATCTTCTACCGCCCCTCTGTCAGTCTCAAACGCCCACGTTAAGAACCTATGCCGTAGATGTATGTGTTTGTCTCTTTTTAGTGCCGCTATTTTTCGTTTCATTGTGTTTCGAATCACAACGGCGCTAAAGACTTTTTTACTTAAAAAAAAAATTTTTTTTAGACCTTTTGAAGTGAAAATTGTGAGATTTGAAACTCGATGAAACGCAAAATAGCGACACTAAAAAGAGACAAACACATACATCTATAGGATAGTACAATCGATCTCCTCTTTGTGCGGTGCTTCATAGCCTTCCCTCTATTGTCTATTTTAGTTTTCTGAAGATTTAACTTCTACCTCGTGTGAATTGCACACTCTTGTGTTTTTTTTTCATTATCTGCTCAATAATGAATTTCGTTATTTGATTCAGAAATCTATATTGATTGCTTTCAAAAATTGTCATAGCTTTTCGTAACCAGAGAGTACAATTTGGATAACACTGAGTTGAATCAACTTCTGTACAGTGTACCCGTGTATATACCCGCCCGAGTGTCATTTTAATAACGTGGAAACTGTAATTGACGCTAACCACGCTAAATTTACATTCTCGTGTACCTTATTCGGGAATTATGAAAGGAAAATATCATTACATTTCAAGGTGACACTTTGAGAGAAATCTTATAAAATTTACAACTACACAAAATTATGTGGCTAAAACAATTAGCCACTTTGTTTGAACTCTCGACCGGTTTTCAAATTCCAATTCAAAAAAACATTTATTGCACAAAAATACAGAAACTACAATAGGCATAATTTATAGGTAGGTTCATCCTATTTCTTAGTTTAATGCCTACAATACACGACATCTTTTTTCAGCCCGATTCCAATTAGAGACCAAAGTCAACATTTTACGCTTTACGCGATCGCTATTTTCATATCTACGATTTCAGTTGGCATCACAGCAAACAGCGTGGTTCATGTGAGGTTTGCAGCGATGACAATTGAAATCGTAGATATGAAAATAGAGATGAAAATAGCGATCGCGTAAAGCGAAAAATGTTGACTTTGGTTTCTAATTGGAATCGAGCAGAAAAAAGATGTCGTGTATTGTAGGCTTAACCCATAGATTCTCAACCTTTTTTTTTCCACCGCCCTCTTTGAGAATATTTTTATTTCCAGCGCCCCCTAAATCGTGAATCCGAAAGAGCAATTGACCACGACGAAGGGGCATAATTGGATACCACGACAGGGTCACTGTCCCTACGGAGAGGGCGTACCGGGATACCATGACGAATGGGGCGTAATGGGATAGGGAAAATATTTGGATGGGGTGGGATGGGTTTCTCTTGGTCTTCTACCGCCCCCCCTGAAAGTCTGAAACGCCCCCCCCCCCAATTTTCTCTTGGTCTTCTACCGCCCCCTGAAGGTCTAAAACGCTCCCAAAGGGACGTTATCGCCCACATTGAGAACCTATGGTCTAACGTCTAACCCAACAAATACGATTTAATTTATGTAAGGTATTCATTTATAGTGTAATGACATTTGTTTAAAAGAAACGTTTTAGTGATGATTTAAATTTGTTTTTTGAAGGTTTTTATATAATTTAATGGCCATGTAGTAGGGTCCTTTTTGAAATATAGTTTTGTTTGCTTTTCTCTGAACCTTGTAGCATGTTTATGTGTTGAGTATTTTGTGGAAACTTTTCTGGAGATGATCGAACTAACGGGCATAACTCCATTATATATGTGTCTGTCACCGTCAGAAGTTTAAGATTTTTACATATGTATCAAGTTGATCAAAGTTTGCAATTTTTCGTAAGCATCTCTTTTGAATGAAAACATCTTTGGCGTTTACTGAGTTTACCCAAAAAACTATTCCGTATTTTATCATTGAATATACGTATCCATAGTATGCGGTGATTACAGACTCGATATTTAAACTAAATCAAATTTAATATAAAATTTAAACTTAAAACAGATACAAAAAAGACATCTTAGATATTTATAATCCATCATATTGCTTTGGAGAGGGACATTATCCACAAGGAGAATGATTTCAGGCAAAGGATATGCCGTGGAAGAAGAACGATTGATGTAAACTAAGTAGGTACATATGTTTAGTATAATAACTTTTAATTTTAGTTACATCGTAAGTCCTCCATCATGACATCAGCAACATTTTCCGCTTGCTATGATGGTAGTAGGAGATTTTCAAATATTGTCAGGTTTATTGGAAAAAAGGAAATTTTTTAATTTTTCGGAATAATATGTGTATCAACAAAATTTTGGCTGTTTTTTAATGAACGAAGAAAGATTTGAAATCGGGCAACAGTTATTCAGGATATCACGTAAAATGACTAAATATTATCAATTATTAAATAAGTAAAATTTTCAAAATTTTAAGCAACCCCCGACACTAAAAATAGCTAATGAACTTGAAACGCCTGAACAGATTTTCATGAATTGTGGCCCACCTCGATCACATCGGCTTTCAAACAAAAAACGCATCATAATAGGTGCATTCGTTTAGGAGCTACGATGCCACTGACAGACAGACCGCTGCTTGCGTCGGGGGTTAAAAACTCAACAAATGCCTAAAACAAATTATAAATGCAGTTCTCCTAATTTGAAGTTGACGTTTCGAAGCAATTGATGAAATGTGTCAGTGATGACATTGTAGGGCGATTATTATTTCCAATTAATTTTCTAATAAAAAATACATTTCATTTTACAATCATTATCTATCCACTGGTGAAGTATACAAAAAAACATTCACTTCTCTCAGTTGCCCTTCAATTTATTTTCGGTAATTTACAGTTTGTGAACAGATCACACATAAAAAACGGTTGGCTCTTTTAATTGTACTGTTTTCTAGATTGGGTTGATTTGAAGTTAAAAGATTCGACGCTCACTCACTTTCCTGACCTCTAAGTCAACATTACAACATCGAGCCAAAAACTCATCGATTTTCGTAAGATTGATTCCGATTTTCACTTTAATAATAATTGATTCGACCTCGTTGGTCGTGTCACGAGCCATCTCATTTTGCTTATGTGATTCGCTATGAAAGGAGTTTACATATTTATTTATTTATTTAACGCCCTTTTACGTGTTGGTAGTAAAATTTTAACATGACAGATAATTTTGAAACTTAAGAAAGAAATAATAAAAATAAAATTACATTAGATAAAAATACAACAAATCATAAAAATATAGAAACAAAAACTGAAAAATACAGCGACTAGATAGACAATTTTTTTTACAAAAATTCAAGATGTGATCCATAAAACTCGTAAAGTTGATAGTAAATATGTCAACATTGCCTAACTATTATGCTATTTGGGGCGAAGACACATCCAACGAATTAAAGGTCATAAACATTGGTCCAGCCGTTATCGAGTTATAAATGGTGTAACTAACCCGACATATATTAAGATTTATTTTATTAATGTACATAACACATTGGGGTTAACAATAAAAATCACGAAGAAACAACAAAGAATAAATATCAACCGTCCAATAACGGTGTACGGTGTATGTAAACATACCTACTAACTACTAATAAGTTTTTGTATCATTAACAATTGTTTATGAGTTAAAATTAAAAACACGTTTATTAATAGGGCATGTATAAAAAAACGAAAAAAGAAATTAATGTACGAGTCGAGTTTCGAAAAATATTTTAAAATTTTAGGGTCCATCGCTAAGTATCTCCGGAATCTTGAATCCACAGCGGATTTTATAATGTAGACCATAGACATATATATGATGTAGACACATACCCGCAAGAGGTTGGGGGAAGGTTAAATTGTTTCTTTCGAAAGGAATATGGAAAGTTTCAGAGTTTCTCAGTAGATGATGATTGATATTGTTGTTGATTATGGTCAAGAGGGAATATTCTAAATGATTATTTATAATTTTGAAAACAAAATTGATATAATTTTTGTTGAGGTTTAATGGGGCTGGCCACGTGGAAAGAATGGAAAAACTAGGAGTAAATGGGTCTCTCAGTGAAAGCTACCGAAAGATAGATTAAAGAAGAGGTGGATAGACTGCGTGAAAGAAGATTGAAACAGGATTGGAAGATCTGATGATGGGAGACAAATGACTAGGAACAGGAGACAACGGAGAACGCAATAATATTTTTTTGTAGATTTTCGAAAACTGCATTGCAAATAAATAAACAGCAATAAAAAAGTGTTACTTATACCACCTTCTTAAAATGCATTGATTTTTTCTTTTCTGTCAACACAAGTTCAAGCACAATTTTGCTAATGAAATACTAATTTTGTTTTTTATATCATGAGAAATTTTGTTTTCATGGCTTTTCACCTTTTATGTTAAATTTCTCGCCTTGAGACTGAACTTGAAAGATATCATTCATATTTGTTCAACACCAACATCCTGTCACAATAAACATAGTTTACGTGTTTTTCTTTAAAAATTCTTGGGTTTGTGCAAAAATATGTTTACGCTGTTATTGTTTTTTGTCAATGCTTGTAGCGACGTTTGACGACCTACCTGACTTTTTATTTTTTTTTATATGAATACCGCACAAGAGTCCCAACTGCTCCCGTCTGAAGCCACTAAGACTATGGTATCCCCAATTGGGGTATGTTGTGAGGCTGAAGGTAGTGGGGAGGGGAAGGAGATAGGGAAGAGGAAGGTGGGGAAGTACCTGGTTATTCAGATCTGGTCACCAAACACGGCTAATGCCATTTCAAGCAACGTTTCAATTCTGTATGATGGTCTTACACCAGGGCGATACTGAAAGTATCTTCCACTCTGGAACGTGCCGCAAATATACTATATGTTATTTTAAATGAATAAATTGTGGAATAACACAAATAAATCAAATAAAATTTATTTGCCACGCTGGGATTTGTTCCCGCGACCTTCGGTGTGCGAGTCAAGCGCCTTGCCACTAGACTACGCCCGCCGTCAACTGAGAGGATAGGATCCTCGGTTTCTTGACAGTCGATCCCCCGGCATACTTATATACATTATATACAATGTACAGTCAGTTTAAGCCCCGCATTCAGCATTTTTACTGATTTATAACATATTTCTTTTGAACACTTTCAGTTTTTAAGTTCCTTTAAATTTATTTGTTAGTTTTGAAGATAATATCTATACATTCGTAGAGCCGAAACCGTAATTACATAAAATTTCCATGAGAGAAAAAAATCGCGAAGTGTGCTCCGAAAATTATTAAAAACACACTTTGTTCTGTTATCATGTTATAGGTATGAAAAAATTCAAAAATTTATCTTAATCTAGTAATCTCTATCTAGTAAGGATTTGTCGAGAGATTTTTATTAGTTTTATTAAACATTTTCACAAGTTTCGCTTAATTATAATATATTTTTAATATTAACACGTTCGCTCTCACATTCGTATTTACATATCTCCCTTACTTCTTCTTTTTGAACGCTTACTACTGAGCCTTAAGGTTAAACTGAACGCACGTTATAATCTACGCATTCACAGATGACGCCAATCAAATTATTTTAGGTTTTTAATACTTTTTGCACGATACGCTTTAAAATATTAAGGTAAATTAATGGTTCGCGCCCGTACATATTTAATTAGAATTTAAATAAATAGTTTTGTCCATAAACAAACCCAAATCTTTCAAGAAAGGCTGAAAAATACAATATTGGATTGAGTCACCGATACAAAATTGAATTTTTCAGCCTTTCTTGAAAGATTTTGATTTATTTATTAAAAGAAAATAACTTAGTTTACATCACTTTATTAATTTTTTGTACACTATCAACATGTTTCGTGAACCATGTTCACTTCTTCAGGAATAAAAGTATAAAAGTAATAGATTTTGATTTGTTTATGGACAAAACTATTTATTTATATTCTAATTAAACATTTACGATTGCGGACAATTAATTTACTTTAATATTTTAAATCGTAACGTGTAAAAAGCACTATAAACCTAAAATAATTTGATTGGCGCCATCTATGAATGCGTAGATTATAACGTACGTAACGTTTAACCTTAAGGCCCGGCTTCCCACATTTCGACTGTTTTATTACATATTTTTCTTGAATGAATTTTAAAGCTCTTAAAAAAGTTATTCTTGAAGTTAATATATACTATCCCCACGCCGAAACGGCAATTATAAGAAATTCCCTTGATAGAATAAAAACGCAAAATATACTAAGAAAATTATTATAAACACGTTTTTTTCAATTATTTTTTAAGTTATATATGTACGAAAAATTCACAGTAGGTATTTCTTTATATATTATTTTAGACAATCTCGGCGAAATTATTGATTTTTTTTTAAACGACTCGTGTTTTATTAAACATTTTCACAATTTTCGCTTATATATTATTGTTTTTAATATTAGCGCGCTCTCTCTAACAATCGTATTTACATATCTCTCCATCTTCTTCTTTTTGAACGGGTTCACCGCGCCTTGAGGAAAATACAGTATACCTACTTAACCCCGAAAGGGTATGCAGAGGGGATGTACCGCTGAATAACAAAAGGATAAAACATATTTTCATTCAAATGCATCAAGGATAAAACTACTTGTCTATATACTGCATTATAAACCAGCGTATAAGTACAAAAAATCGACATTGCAAGTAAATTCGTTTAATATTCATGACAACTTATTATTTTAAAGGTCTTTTTGAAGTCCATTTTAGGTTTGACCTTGGTAAAACAACCACAACGAATATTATCTAAGTACTCTTCGGAGACCAACTGTCGATAAATAAATAAGTAAATAAATAAAATAAATATTCGCATTTAAAGTTTACTATGTCAAGCTGTAAATAAGAATTGAGGGTTTATTTCTTAGAACAAATCATCCACACCTTTTCACAGAAGACAACAATATAAGGTGTTATTGCTGACATAGATTTTGCATCAGGTTATTGCTTTGCCATTCGTGCCGGCAGGCTTATATCTAAAAATCATCATCATTACATACTGTATCCATAAACGCTGAATGATGTTTACAGTAAATTGTGTGTCTGCATGAAAGGATGTAATGTATTTGACCGGAAAATCTTAATTTACTTTGTTAATGCGTTGATTTTACGCATTTCGAAATATTGCGTTGTTTCGTAATAATTGGCTATCAAATTCTGTTCTCGTGATTAGTTTCTGTAAGATAAAACAAACTAATGAGGCCAAATGTCGAACGTAAAAAGGTAATACATGTAAATGCGTTTCGTGTCTTCGTTTAAATTGCCTTTTTAGAAGTTGTATTAAAGTGCAATGTTTAAGGTTAAGGAGACGTATTATTACGTACGTACATTTATAACCAAATAGCGAGTTCCCGGTATGCGTTGCAAAGAAATTGTTTCTCCCTGCGTGTCTTTTCCCATTCGTCTCGTTCCTTTTCCGCCGCCCCTTCCTCTTCCGGGTCTTATTCCCCTCACGCGTTCCCACTCCGCTTTCTCCGCATTCCCTCTCCCCACTCCCCTGTCCCTCTTCCCCGTCCCGCGAAACATCCCTCCCGTGATCCCCTCCCCTCTCCCGCGTGCAATATATTCAGTCCCAGTTTGCAAACAGCTCACTGTTGTGGAATGTTCGGGAATAGTCTGGAACTTTAGGAAACATCCCGGAACATCCATCATTGTGGAACATTCCAGAACACTTTCGAATGTTATGGAATGTTCTGGAACATTGTGGACCATTCGAAGCCTTTTTTGTATGGGTAGGGCTACCCAAAGAACAAACATATACCCCAAATGAAACAAGATCCGTCGTGGGTTCGAACGTCAGTTCAAACTCATATCAACTCCCTGAGCGAAGCCGAATACTCCAGCTAGTAATTATATGTATAAATGAATAATAAATTCCGTATTTGGTTTGTTCCAGATGCACCATTTCTGCTGCGCTTCCTTCGCACCAAGAAGTTTTCAGTGCCGCAGGCCTGCGCCATGCTGGAGAAGTACCTGACCGTGCGCCAGCTGTACCCGCAATGGTTTCAGAAGCTGGACATCAACGACCCAAGCATGGAAGCCATCATGGACAGCGGCTACCTGGTGCCGCTGCTGAAGAGGGACGCCAACAACAGGCAGATCATTCTGTCCTGCGCAGGTAACTAGAATTGAACCCCACTCCAATTTCTCTGATGAATAGGGTTCCTCCATTCTCCTCATTTTTTTGCTGCATTGATACATCAATCGATGTTCGACGAAACAGTGATATTCCTCTTCTTCTACAGCCCACCATTTTGCCAATGACTGTGCTTCTCCAGTGTTTCAATTCTCAGTTTGGAAAGCATAGTTATTTATCTTTTGTTTCTTTTGTCTTTTTCTTTGCTAAATCTATGTAACATGATCGATGAACATTAGATATGATTTTCCATTTTTACGTAACGCTGTCCAAAACGTTGGCTGAAAATGGGTAGCGCAACACGGCACAACACCCCAAAAATAAATAACTATGTTACTTCATTTACTTAAAATTTATACTTTTCTTATAAATTCGAGTTACTGATTTCGTAAATTTGACGGAAGTCCGTTAATGGATAAATAAAACATAGTAATTTGAAACATTCGTCCATTTTCAGACTCCCAAATGTAAAATGTATAAACAAAAATTTTAACAAAACAAAAAACGACTTCAAAAAATGCACTAAAAAGTAAAAAAAGAATTTCGTACGATTGTTATTTTTGGAGTCGGTGTCAGCCAAGGTAACTACATACATAGGTAGTTATAGGTGAGATGTGGAGATCTTGGCTGACACCGACTCCAAAAATAACAATCGAACAAAATTATTTTTTTACTTTTTAGTTCATTTTTTGAAGTCGTTTTTTGTTTTGTTAAAAAATTAATTTATTTTTTGATTTTTAGTGACGAGCGTGCGTAAAGAAGTTTTACTTCAAAAAAAGAATCATCGAAATCTGTTGGCGTAATATTGAGTTATTCGTCCATTTGTCGCGCACATACTTATTGCAAATTTAAGACATATATGGTTTTCTCATGGATCCCATTGCCAGAACTGGACCAAATTAAAATGGGACCACACGGGAAGCACCAGCTTTCTAATGAAAAAAGAATCATCAATGGGTGAACCGATACCCAATCGAAAGTTCTGAGGTAACAAACAAAAAAAAAATACCATCGGATTGATAACCTCCTCCTTTTCGAAGTCGTTTAAAAACGTGCAATAGCCTCTCCGGGTAATATACAAAAATCACAACAGATATATAGCGCCCCTTGCAGAAAACGTCTCAGACGTCGTAAAAGACGTCCAAAATCCAAAAGCAATTCCATTCGCGACTCTCGACTTGGATGGACAATATTTTTACTTTTTTTTTTACTTACTCATGTATCGTTTTACACTTAGAACCGGCTAAAGAAAGCGGATAAATGCCCTCGAAATGTGGTGCTGGAGAAAAATGCTCAGGATTCCACGGACAGCCAGACGCACAAATGTGTCCATTCTGGAAGAGTTTTGCATCCACAATAGACTCTTCACTATCCGCTTACAAAGTATTTTAAGATATATTGGGAAAGTTTCTCGCCAAATTAAAGACTCCAACTTGGAGAAACTCATAGCTCATAGCCACTGGCAAATTACTGTTATGCGCTGGAGTGACCAAATATCACTGGCGTCCGATATGTCGGTGTCCGCAGCTCTCTATGCAGCACAGGACTGCAAGGAGTGGATAAGCCTTGTCCACCAAGAAAATTAGGGTAGGGGTCACGATCCACAGCAACGAGAACAGATTTACGAAGAAATATCGTCCTAATATCTCCTGAAAGTGATTAATTAATGGTATTATTTTGTTTCGCAGGCCGTTTCGACCCCTACAAGTTTACCTCCGAGCAGATGGCCAGAGCCCACGGGCTGGTGTGCGAGGCCCTCATGGACGACCAGCTAAATCAGGTGTACGGGTATACCTACATCAACGACGAGAGTGGCCTGCTCATGGGACACGTTAGCCTGTGGTCGCTCACCGACATCAAGGCCATCATGGGATGCATCCAGGTGAGACCAGCTTCTTTAACACCATTTACATCATAGGTGCTGGTAAACAACACGTCCCTTGATATCTTCGTAATCATTTCAATGGAAGATGCTTTGAGGAATTAGATTCATTGAACCCTTCGGCATCGTTGCAATCGGGGGACACTTGCAAAGATATTGGAACATCTTTGGCCACATGGGTAACACATAATAACTCACAAAATAGCACACATTCGTACTAGATATTTGCTATACCCTTTGATTGAAACAAATATTATTTAGTTTGGTTGGGTATTTTGGACTCAAATCCAAATTTAAGTTTTGCATGAAAAGGGTTGAATATGCGTTAAAAAATTTAGATGTCGGCGAGTGAAGATTATTTATTGAAGATAGTTTGAAAATGAGATATGTAAGCGACTGTAGTGAAAATATTTAATAAAAACCGACATATTTATCAGTAATAAATCTCTCGACATATGAACATTTAAAAAAAAACATAGCATTATTTTCTGTATTTCTTATAACTTTCGAAGCATACTTTGCGATTTTTTTTAGAGGGAATTTCATACACATAATTACTGTTTCAACTCGGCATCTGATTTGAAATTTTCTTAAAAAATAACGTTTTTTTCTGAAGAGCTTAACAACTTTAATTGTTCAAGGAAAGTATGTATATGTTGGCAGAAATTCACAATGCTGAGCTTTAAGAACTTACCACTTAAATTAACTTTTATATTAAATCTGGTATAGGTGTGTAAAAAATCAGGGTTTAAACAAGGGTTATCTAAATTCTTGACACATTAATTCCAATTTTGGAAATTACATTTACTTAACACCCATCGAATCCTAGGCACTAGACAGGCAGAAATCGATTATCACCTCTTCAAGAAAAAAACATTTTTTTAACGTTTATTCATCAATAGATTTTTATAGGTGCTCCAGATTTTATGTCCGGGTTAAATCTTTCCCAAATGAAAGACTAAACCCTTCCACACACTTTTCCACAAATGAATATCTAGTAATTCACGCAATGTAAGTGCACTATATAAGTATAATAAATACAAAACAATACAATAACAACACATCAATCAATCAGAGACCAAATGGGAAAATTATTCACCGACTCCAGATATTTTCATATCAGAGTGTTCGGCTCGGTAGAACTCCTAACTGGACCGATAAATCCTATTGATCCCTCAATATAAATATTTAAAAATCTTTCTTAATCCTACATGTATTTAAAATGACTGATTTTTGCATTTTTACATATAAATTCTTTGACAAATTTAATAAGCCTAAATTTTGAATGATAGAGCTAGGTATATTGCCAGTAGCCGAAATAAAAAATTGTAATATTTTTATATTGTGAGATTTTTTAACAATAGGCATTACATATTTTGTTATTTTATCATTGATTCTATTGACGAAAAGGTCACAACTGCTCATCTGCAATTCAGGTTTTCTCCTAGAATGCAGCTGGTTTGCAGCAATGCCCCAATTTGACTTTTTTTTTGATTTATTGCAGCGGAAGTAAGATAAAAATAAACTTAATTTATTTTTCACAGATGAGTCCATAACGCAGTTCTATTTTTATATCCTTCTTTAGTGGTTGCGGTGAACGCAGTTCGATAAATTAAATAAAGGTTTAGTAAGTTTGTATCGATTTCGGCTTTGCCAATATACTATTACGAGTTACGAGTAGGTTTACTCTCAACATTATTAGTTATTTCTCAACTAAATTTATTGCTGATTTTACGATCCAACCACAAATAACCAATAAAAAATATGGCTTGTATTAGTGTCACTATTTCCAAACGTTTTATGATAGACATATTCGATATAATGAAGCATACATTTGTACTTATGTAACATTAGTCATTTTCGTTACGTTTGGTGACTTGGCAGGGGTGCCCGGGTTTAGCTTGGGGCGAGGCTCGTCTAGGTCTTGGCGGTGGATTCATACTGCTGCGTGGTAGGCCGGATCGGGAGAGATTGGTTGATTTTTTGACGGACTCTCCAGCCGAACTCTCTCGACCGGCTCGACCCATCGCCTTGCACAGCAGCAGGGGGATGGATTCGAATGTCCGTCTAACTCTCGCAGGATACAAAGATAGTATCCAGCAATTTCACCATCTTGAACCGAAACCGGAACGTAATAAACAAATACACATACAGATGAAATGCGTAATGGTTGAATTAAAACAGGAATTCGCTACACTCAGTCAATAATGGTTCATCATAGCCCATCTCTTTTGATATAGGTATAACTCTAGATATCTACCGAAGAAAGCGTGTAAACATATATGCGCCCGCGGCACGGCGTTTTGAACGGACGTACGGTCGAATTCACCCTAGCAGGCCTGGAGATTCGACCTTTCCGCCGGGTTTCATTTTAATTAATTTTGAAGAACGTATTACAAATGTTTAAAATGTGGCACTCCCGAAGTTATTAATTCATCGTCTAGAAAAATAAAATCTTGTGCTTACGGCTAACTTTTAGTTATTTTTAAAATCATCGTACGTAAAATATATTAATCGTAAGGTATTGTTTTTATTAATCTTAAATACAAAGAACTTACATCCCCAGTGTATTGTTGAATTTAAAAAAAAAATTATAGTTACGAATTCGCCGGAAATGATTAAAATGCGAGTTTTGAGCAAACAAAAATTATTAGGGTTGTGTACCGCCTTAAATATGCAAATTACCTGGTAGTATAACGGTTCAGTAGATTTGTGTGAAGCTTTGAAATATTCTACTAGTGATCCAGAATACATCAAAATTTTGTTCAATTCACAAAAATTTTTTCTGAATTATAATAAATTTGGTGGTATTTGAGTAATCGGTACAGGGGGCATAGTCCCTATCTTTTACGTTTTACTAACAGCCTGTTAGCTTAACTTGGTGGTTTGAGCAAAGTTGTCGCAACTGGCTAAAACTGGTAGTCAGTAACTTTAGAAATCAATTCCTCTTGTTTTGAAGGTCAACTGTGCCAAATTTCGTCAATCTTAGAATAAAATTGTAGATTTCTATAAATATGAAATCCACTTTTCTGTCGGTCGCTATGATAAATTAACTAAACCTTAACAGAAAAGTTACTGACTACCATTTTTAGCCAGTTGCGACAACTTTGCTCAAACCACCAAGTTAAGCTAACAGGCTGTTAGTAAAACGTAAAAGATAGGGACTAGGCCCCCAGTACCTATTGTACCAGATAGAGAGTACACTTTCACTGCATACTGATCGATATCTAGAATTGAGAGTGACACAAATTCGGTCAAATAAATCGACCACCAATAAAACCAAAAAAACATCGTCTCACTTCAAAAGCATAATATCTTAGTAGACAAATTTGATCCCTGCAGACAAACAAAAGACTAAAAGCAATGCTTTTTGATAAATAATGTTTTTGAACCCAATTTTTGGAACCAAAAACTTTGGTTTAGGTGTCATTTTTAACATGCCCTGTCTAGACTTTAATGGTTGATGTCTGTCTCTCTTGATTCTACTTTATACTAATACTACTGTACTGTCACCCATAATAATAATAAAGAAGATCACCTCAACCAAATTAGGTCCATGAATGAGATTCTGTACGAAGCTCTTTGTTGCGTGTTTATAATGATTGGCCTCTCGGTAACCACAACCCACAACATTACACATAATATTCTAATACTGAACACTGTATGGCAAGCTGTGAACAGCCGCTAGAACAGAGGCGAGCAGGCCGCTTTCCCTTTCGGTATCAGCTGATTTGTGGTGATTAGATTGGTACTTGATTACCTGCACAAATAATATTGTACAGTTTGACATGGTTAACTTTGAAGGCGGTCAAAAGCAGAAATAAATATGCTGAGTTTTCTGTTATACGGTTGTCAAAATATGGATTTATAGTACCAGAGTGGTAAAGTATTGTCTTGGTAAACGACCACCCTTCAGAATCTAATCGTTGACTTTGCTTGAAATGGCATTAACCGTGTTTGTTGATCAGATCTGAATAGCCAGGCACTTTGCTCTTCCCCTTCCACTCTCTCCAGCGTTACAATATATTCTCAAACTTTGATGGTATAGTTCCCCTTGCTCCAGGCAGTCGGGGCAAAATTTAAAAAAATTTGGCTGACAATAAAATTTCATTTATGTTTCTGCAAAGTTTTTTTTACCTTATCACTAGCTGCAGTCCCCGACGTTGCCCGGGCTTTACACGTAGTTTTTCGAAATCAATTCCTCTTGTTTTGAAGGTCAACTATGCCAAATTTTGTCAATCTTAGAATAAAATTGTAGATTTCACGATGTAGATCACGTGGCCACCGGCCACAGACATTTTTCTATTTATAATTAGATAGATAATGTTTTAAAGAAAATGTATCTACAATTGGAAAAAGACGTAAAAAGTGATGCAAGAAACTTTATCATCAAGGTTTTGGCATTTATGGACTGACAGACATTTTTCTTTTACATTACACAGGATTATTAAAAGCTTCGATGTTTCCAATATTATAATGACTAGTTGCTGCAAGTTTAAAGTTGCGTTGTCAGCTTCGATTATCTATGTCTTCGATTATCTATATGACTTCGATTATATCTATAGCTTCGATTATCTTTGTGGCTTGGATTAGAATATTCAGAAAAAGATTAATTGCTCCAAATACAGCAAAATATACCCTTAAAATAATCAAAATATATATCGAAAATGGTAATCTCAAATTGTCTAAATGCATAAAAATAGCACCAACCTCTAGAGCGAACGTCTTCCTGTAAAAGCGGTTTTTCAGACCTCCAAATGGCATTCACACATTAATTAGCACCTCGCACAATAATTACAAAATAATATTTTGTAATAAAATATTAGAATTCCTAAGCTTACTCAACGAGAGAAAAATTGTTAATAATTGAACCGCAGGTGATTTCTTCATGTCACATATAATAAAAATATTCTAACATTTTAATTGTTTTCCAAACGCCAATTACAATAACACAGACACAACAAAACCATTTTTGATCATATAAAATAATATATAAATCTCGCGTCACGACGTTTGTGCTCGCACTCCTCCGAAACGGCTGGACAGATTTTTATGAAATTTTGTATGTATATTTGGTAGGTATGAGAATAGGTCGTAAAATATATCATACTACTAGGTGATTAGGGTGTCCCTATCCATAAAAATAATTCTTTTTTATGACAAAAAAAATTT
Organism: Limnephilus lunatus; assembly: GCA_917563855.2. Taxonomy (NCBI): domain Eukaryota; kingdom Metazoa; phylum Arthropoda; class Insecta; order Trichoptera; family Limnephilidae; genus Limnephilus; species Limnephilus lunatus. The sequence goes on from OU830603.1 coordinate 47,391,568, forward strand.
TTTGGATTTATTTTTTGGCATACAAAATATACCCATAACCCCAAATTTTCATCCTCCCATTTTTTAATCGCGATTTTAACTGTCGCGTCGTTCGTATTTCAGAACAAAATAAAATTATTATGTTGTTAACCAAAATATTCACTAGAAATAATTTATATGGCAGAACAACATCTACCGGGTCAGCTAGTATAAAATAATATTCACTCAATTTTTTATAAGAAAAACTTTCTTTAGAGTTAAAAGTTATAACTTTTGAAGGTTATTCCCATCAATGTAACATATCATTGAAGAAGAAGATAACACTAATAATCTAAACGAAAATATGAAAGAGAACAAGACACAGAAAAATAAAAAGATAACGGTCGAGAACGCAATATGCTGCTTAACCAACTGATATGCAAAGACCGACTTCAAAGTCAAAAGTGTCGATCTGTAAATAAGAAGTAATTTAGCCTGGCTGTGCCAAGTCATCTCGCATTTTGATTATAGTTTTGGTTTGGTAATAACATCCGTAGATACAAAAGGGAAAGGAGTGATGACGGATGCGAATCATTAGAATTGCATTTCACTTCCACTATAGTTATATTATGACATGTATTTACATTTTCCCCGGCTTTGCCTGTGATTTGGATGTATTTATAAACTTTACAATTCAATAAACATATTTAAAAAATATTATATTTTGAAGTAAAACTTCTTTACGCACGCTTGACTTGGGGAGTAAGCTGGTGACGAGAAAGTGTGATCGGGCGAGGCGAACGGAAGTTGAGAGGGAGATATAAGTTAGTGAAGATAGAAAGAGAGAGAGTTACGTTTCGTATATTACTGTAGGGGCAAGAGAGAGGTGCGATCACACATTTTCTTTCTCGCTTTCTCTCATTGCCAATTACGTTTCGTATATCTAAGACACAGTGCAGGCCTACTGTCTGTATCACACTGTAGGAGCAAGAGAGATCAGTGCGCGCGCACATTTTCTTTCTCTTTTCAGTGTACTTGTACTTCAGTCGTGAGGTCTAAAGCACACTCGTTTTTTTTAAAATTTATTTTAGCACCATACATGCCATAACAAAAATAATTTCCTTCGGGGCCTTTTTTAAAATGCTGTGTGGAAGTATTTTTAAGGAAAGGAAGGAGAGGAAGCTCTAGGAAGGAAGAATCTGGAGGTGTGACGTGTGACGGGATGTATGAATCCATTCTTACCACTGCGGTGCAGGGCGTTGGGTCGAAAAAGTCTGGATGGAGAGGTCAAAGGATCACCAAACCTGTCCCGATCTGACCTGCCATGCAGTTGATGGGCATCCGCCGCCAAGTCCTGGGCAAACGTCACCCCTGAGCCCAAGCACCCCTGCTATTCACCAAATGAAGCGAACGACTTGGGTGACCTATGGCAGAGGTGTATTTGTGATTTTTTTTGTTTGATTTTGAAGAAAAAAAATGTGAAGAAAAAACATCAAAAGTACTTTAAATAATGTCAGAAATGGTTAAAGTAAGTCAAGTATATTAAATTTAAACACCCATTTAAAGATGTCGGGGGGTGCTAAAGTTTTAGTACAAATTACTTACACACCAAATACTTATCTTTCATTGCATAGCTGTTTTGATAGTCCGTGCAGTTTGGTCGTAGTTCGGCATCAGTTGGCACGCTTACATGACGCATATCCCTGTGTTTTTATCTACGTTACTGAATCAAGTATATAATCGAAAGTCTTCCTGTAACCGGTACACTTGAACTTTTTATAATGAATGCTATGCGTAAAATAAAAACAGAAAGCACAATCGCATAAAAAATGATAATAATATATTACCTGTCACGCTATATTGTAAGTAAGTACATTAAAATGATAAGTACCTTTACCTTTACTCTATGATACTCTATAATCACCGAAGAAATAAATCGAAAGAAGTGTTATGTGGGCGTGTCCCTGTACCCGAAGTCAGCTCAATTTTGACCTACTTCTGGTGAGATTGATTCTAAAATTTAAAATACGAAAATAATTCTTACTCAGATTACTAGAAGTTCTGTGAACAGTAGACCTCGTTAATCAGAAGTAAAATTAGTTACTTAAAAACATGGGAAAGGACATGCAGGGAGAATAGATTCAATTATTTGAATGGCATTGCAACGTATGCCGGGTACCAGCTAGTTATATATAAAATATCACAAATTATGTAAAAAAATGTATTTTAGTAATAATTGTTCATCTTTCTTACGATAGGCACAGTTTCTCCACCGTCATTCATAATCGAAACTTTGCTTGAAAGAATATAGAAAATTCGGAAATTCATATTTAATTTTTTTCCATTATGACACATCCTTTAAAGACCTTATAATCATCGTTACAGTGTCACACCAGTCTGGTCCCAAACCGGTTTCCCGCTTTATAATGCTTCAGTTTAACGTAAATAATTATAGTTGACATGCTTTAGATTTGAATTCAAGAGATCTGATTTGCCTATTTAATCTATGACTTTGGGACTTAATATATACTATTTAATCTATGACTTAGGGACGTAGGTACTTGACTTACTTTAACTTACGACTAAAATTTTGGTCCCCGGTGATATTTTTTATGTTTTTTTTCAACTTCACACGCGGTAGAAATGAAACATTCAGAAAACTAAAGTGGACAAGAGCGGGGAGACTACAAAGAACTTTTTCTATCAATGTGAAGGATGATTTTTTTTCTTCATATTTTTATCGCTGAATTCCAATACACCCTTTCCTACACATTTGGTCATTTTATTAGTATTTCTGCTTTCTTTTTGAGGAGTGGCTTGAAGATTGGATAATATTGATTTTACAAAAATAAAAATATATTTTTTTGGATATCGTAAGATTCGATCCTTGGTCGTATGTGTTTGTCTCTTTTTAGTGTTGTTTTTGTTTCACCGAGTTTCAAATCACAACGGTGCTAAAAAAGTTTCACTTAAAAAAAAATAACCAAATGTTTCCGGAGACCAATTTACATTTTTACTCCAAATAATGTCAGGAATCACTTGTTAGTAAGTCAAGTACTGTTTAAATTCATAGTAGAAATAATTGAGGGTAATGGCAACACTAAAAAAGTTATAACATGAAAAAACACTACATTCAAAGTCCATATTTTTCAAATTATGTATAAACGGAAATTAGTGCTACAGTGCTACTTTCCAAAAGCTACTTTTTTGACGCTTTGTCTACGGAAAAGTTTTTTGTATTTTTGAAATCCAACTACGTCCATCAAGTAGCCTTTATTAGATGTTAAATAAATAAATAAACAATCTATGTGTAAGTAACGCACTTGAAGCAATAAAAAAGTAAGTAAACAAATGTATCACATCCCTGTGAATGTGGTAAATTAAATTCAGGAATAGAACATAACCTCACAATTGAATTTACCACAATTTGTTCCAAAATCGGTGTTGCCAGAATAGTGAAAAAAATGATCGAGTTTATTATATTTCTACATTTATTTTGTCGAACTGCAGGTACTATCATTTGAAATCAATGTTTATCATTTATGCAACACACGATCAAATAAAAAAACGGTTATGAATAATTAGTGAAATGAGTTCATGGCACAATGACATTAATGTTTCAGTCTCCAGTGAAAGTTATGTGAGAAATTTAAACCCAACGATACACTTTTAATGAATTTATAATATTAACGAGCGCAAAGGTTCTTTAGATTGGGAGGCGGGTCTTAAAGGTACTGCCGTCCCGGAAACCATTTGTTGGATTTATTGTGGTGCCCGGGTTAATCGGGTGAGATGTGTTCAGGTCTTTGCGGCGTATGAGCCTGCCCACCGAATCGGGATGCCTGAATTGGGATAGGCCGGTTTGGGGAGACTCTTTGACCTCTGAAGTAGGTCTCTCTCGACCCATCGCATCGCCTTGAACCACAGCCGTAGGAATGTATTTACTCCTGGACACACTGACCCCTAACTTCCTGTCCTTTATTTAATTAAAAATACCCTCCACAGAGCATCCCCTAAGATGACATAGGCTCTGAGGGAAAGTATTTTCCTCAGGGTCTCCTGTGTGGGGTTAATGTAAAAAAAACTGCAATAATGAATGAACCTTCGTGCTATTTTCTCTCAGAGGTAAGCAGAGAGGATGGAACGCTACAAACTTCGTGCTTCATTACACACAAACTTTTCTGTTATACCAACTCTTGACGCGTGATCTGTCTCAAGTAATTCATTTCTTGATGTCCTGGAGTGACGGATGTATGGGGTACGGATCCATCCCTTCCACTACAAGGTGATGGGTTGAGAAAGCCCGGATTGGGATTTCAAAGGGTCACCCTCAACCGCCCTCTCCCGATCCGCCCGCAATGGGTAGACGCACTAACCAAACCAACTGAAACCGGGCATCCCTGCTAAATCGCCAAACGTGGCACTTTTTACTGCAAACGTGTTGGTTAACCAATGAATGATTCCCGGGGCGGTTGTACCGCCTGCCAAATTGTAATAGTATTGCAGCATCCGCTTTGATTATATCATATTTCCCCTTGATTCTATTGTCTAAGCAAACTGTTCACCATTAAAAACACTGTTATTGTCAACATAAAGATGTTTTCTATAATTATTTTACGTCTTTATTTTGAAATACAGTTTGCAATTCCCAAGGCTGGCTAAATTATCCTCTCGTAGACTCACCGCTCCACTTTTGAAAGGCCGAATAAACCGCAAATTTCGAAATATAGACGCCATTATTAAAAAAAATACAGTGTTATTTTCTTTAAAATAATTATATAGTAACAGTTGTCTACATTGATCGTTTAACTTTTAAGGTCTATGGGTTTTTCTCATGGTTGTTGTAATTGACGTGTCTGTTGAGAATGAAATGTCGTGTGTTTTGTGTCTATGGTGATGCAACACTGTTTAAATTATTCAAAATTCGAACCAATGCGAATGATGAAAAATATATATTAGTAAGATGCACATCAGGGACATCACCAAAATTTCCGATTAAAGTGGGGGTACACCAAGGATCTGTCCTCGGCCCACTGCTATTCATAATGGTCATGAATTATCTGACGATTCAAGAAATGGACATTATTCTCAATACTATGCTTTTTGCAGATGATGTAGTAATGATAACGGATAATCATTGTGACTTACAGAATAGCCTAGAAAGGTAGATAAAGATCCTGGAGGATAATGTCCTAAAAATTACCAGGAAAGACTGAATATTTGTATTTGACACGCTTGAATGTTTTAAAGAAAAATAACTTTTTTATTCACCTTCCTTACCATAAAAGGTCACTATTTGTATTCGAGGCGATGGAAAATACAGCAGTCAAAATTTAAATTATGTTAAATTAAAAGTTGATTTCGTCGTATGAGATGGCGGCTATTTACAATAATTTATGTAATTTTGTTATATTGGTATTCCTGATACTACCTATGACATAACGAAGGGCTAGAAGAGCCGTTATTGAAAATGCGTACGTATTACAGATAAAAACAAAAATAAATCCTAGGTAAAGTGTAACCTCCCCATATTGCAGCCATATCCCTTAAAAAATAATTTTTAATAAACTCCCCTGTTCCCTAATACGCGTATATCCAAAAAAGAGACAACGATTATAATCGTATATTATAGTCATAGTAAACTATAATTATAGTAGATACCTACCTATCTATGTATATAAAAATTAATCCCTGTTTCCCTTGGTCATGCCATAACTTCAGAATGACTTAACCTATTTCATTCATCTTTTTTTAAAGTTTTCTAATACCTACTTTGTAGAAAGTTCTTACCGAAAGAAAAATTAAGAAATAGAATAATTTCAGAAAACTTAACGGCTATTTTAACTTCGCACGTTTGACAGTTCACGTGTATAATGAAATTGAATTTAGCAGGCAGCTGTTTTTTTGTATTAAAAGAATTTTCCATGGATTTTAAAAATAATAGATTTTTTAAATAGGTACCTATATTAGGTACCAAATTTGATTGATTGTTCTTATAATATACAAAAATTAATATTTTTAATATACGAAAAATGAAAATTTGAATAAAAAAAATGTACTAGGTGGCACGTGCGTTGAATTTTAATGGAAAATTATTTTAATTATTATTTTCAAAATTGGAACTGAATTGTCAAGAATTCAGACTATCCCGTGATTTTTAGCAGCTCTTTTTTTACATTAACTCCACACAGGAGGCCCTGAGGAAAACAATTCCCCTCAGGGCCTATGTAATCTTTGGGGATGCTGTTTGGAGGGTTTTTTTGGGGAAAGGAAATAGAGGAAGCTCTGGGAAGGAAAAAGGTATGAGGGGTGGGTAGGAATCTGGGGGTCAGTGTATCCAGAAGTGACGGACGAATGAATTCATCCCTTCCACTGCAGTCCAAATCCTGCTGAGAGTCCTGCTGAAGAGGTCCAAAGATTTCCTTCAACCAGTCTCTCGATCCGGCTTGCCACACAGTTGGTGAGCAAGATCCGGACAAACCTGACCCCCATGAACCCGGGCACCTCTTCTAAGTCACCAAACGTAGCGAACCACTTGCTGTGACCTATGGCAGAGGTGTTGGTTATCCAATGAATGGTTCCCGGGGCGGCGGTACCCATACCCGCCTCCCAAATTATCCATAGAACCAAAGGTTAGTGTACAAGAAAAAAAGTAAAAAATACATAAATTCGTGAAATCATTAACGTGGATCTCGTAAACAGATGGTCGATTCATTTCAATAATTTGAAAAAAAAGATAATTTTAAGAGAATATCTCAACTTTGAAAGTAATTTAGGGCAAGGTCTTCCACCCATTCGGAGAGCTTCGTTAATTTGGTTGTTTCTAAAGTATTAAAATAATTTTGAATTCGGTTTATGGTATGATTACACAACGCATTAGAAATTACGTAATAAATTATTATGACTGTGGCTAAAGTTGGTGCCGGTTTTGGTCTGGGTTAATCCAAGTCATCTAAAATAATGGAAGATTAAAATTTATTATTATTATTAGTAGTAGTTTGAACTCTTGTACGATAGTTTCTAATATATAAAGTTGATTGTCTGTTTGTGGCTTTGATATCTCTATGGTTTGTGACGGTTTTATTTTGTATACAAATCTACAGTTTTATTTCGAGGATGATAAAAATTGGCAGACTAGATCTTCAAAACTTAACATTTATGTTCAAAATTGTAAATGATAGAATAGACAGTCCTGATTTAACTAAGCTCATTGAATTCCATATTCCCACGAGAACCACTCGTTCTAAAATCCTTTTTAAATGCAACAATAACCGGACTGAGTATACGAAACACTCGCTTGTACCTAGGTTACATGATGTTAGTAATAGATATGCAGATGTGGCAGATCCATTTCTTTTTGACGTTCTTAATTTAAAACAAATATATGCCAAGAATATTCTTATACATCATTTTAAAAACAGAAAATCTCCTAATGAAACTCGGATACATGACACAAGAGCCTCAAAAAAGGATATACGAGATGTTCCAAAATTCAAGACAAGTTTTGGCCAAAGAAACCACATATATCTTGCAACTAAACTTTACAACATCCTTCCTCCAAGTCTAAAAAAGATAGAAAAGATAAATAAGTTTAAGGAAAAAATCAAAACATGGATGAAAGAAATTAATGCAGACATACTAGAGAATGTATTAAAAACATCATTAGAGTAAGAGGGCTACGCTATCACATTTTTTAAATCAATATTAATTTTATTTGTATTATAGATTTTTGCATGTAAATGTATCTCTGGTGTCACTTTCCAATGTAACGCCACAGTTAACTGCTAGCCATACACTTTTTTTATAATTACTAATATTTTTCCTACGATATTGTGACATGTGATTACTGTTTATGGCATATTTATGCCGTTTATATTAAATAAAACAAGAAGTAGATCAATGTCTCTGTGATATTTGGAAAAAATACCTCCATCTCCTTTTCCCCACCCCTTAAAGCAGTATTTTGATGAAATTTTGTGCATTTGACGTTCAAAATAAGATGAAAATTACTGTATAAATCCGATTTTGAAAAACTCTTCGTAAAGCCCGGACAACGCCGGGGACATCAGCCATATATAATCTGTTAATATCTATGTATATAAAGAATTGTCCAGGTGCTTTGTTTTTTTAAACAAATTTACAGTTATATATCAATATACAGACCAAAAAAGGTTACCATCTACATCAGATTTCGAAAAAACCACCCAATCCATTTTTCTCACCTCTTGAAGCAGAATGAAGTCCGGGCAACGCCGGGTGGTTCAACTAGTATTCACATAAAATAAAGAAGAGTTTCTGTGGCGGCGTGGCTTTGTTTTTTTATACAAATCTACAGTTTTATTTTGAGAATGATGAAATTATTCATACTTGACCACTAAAATAAGAGAAAATTGGCTAGCTACACGAGATTTCGAACAACTACCCTCGTCCCCTATTCCCACCCCCTAAAGCAGTATTTTGATATTTTTGATGAAATTTTGCACATTTGACGTTCAAAATAAGAAGAAAATTACTGTCTACGTCTGACTTCTAAAAACTCTCAACCTTTTCCCGGGAATTCAGCTCTCATTCTCATGAAAAATAGATGGAACCTGGCAGCCGCGAGGGCGCCATATAATTTTCTCCTTCTTCTAAATATCTGTAAAGTGCTGTTTTAAATACGTGATAAATTTGATTTAATTATTAAAAATGATTTTTATTGCGCTAATCTTCATCTATTTCAAAATCAAAGATCAAATTAATGAACAAATCGTCTCTTATATTTTTTGAGATACCTACAACAACATAACATTTAAACATTTCGTCTTTAGAAAAACGTAGAAAGGACTCTGATCTAATATGCATTTTCAAAATTATCAACAGTATTACTGACACACCTGCTTTGTTACAACTCATTCAGTTCAACATCCCTTCCCGTAGACTCCGAAACAATGAATTGCTGTTCCTCAATCAACATTCTACGAATTATGGATATCATTCTCCTTTATCCAGAATGTCGAGACTCGTCAATGCAAATCAAAGAACTGAATTTTTTGGTGTAAGTCTAAATGACTTTCGGCAGTCGATAAGCAATGTGATTTTTTAGTCTTTTTAAATCCATCTTCAAGCTACTTATGTACTTTTATATTATATATGTATTTATATTATACTATCTTCTATATGTACTTTTATATTATATGTATTTTGTCAATGCTCTTCATATATATGTACTCTCCTTCCATTGTCATCTCTCTTTTTTATTCGTGTTATAATATTATATTGTTAATGGACTATGCGATGCGATTTTTTTCGAATATTTTCAAACTACGCGTGTACCATGGTTTTAATTCGACAGACACAATATGTTTTCACCAATCTTCGCTCCTTTTATACAAAGTTTGGTAACTAAATAATTGGTACTTATGTATGACAGTTACAATAATAAAATTATTATAATTTTTTAATGTTCTTATAAATATTTTTATTTCATCATTTGAAGAAAGTGAAATAGAATAAGTCTTCAATCTTAGCAAATTTACTTCTCGGCGTCATTTAAAATGACGGTCATTTTTAATTAAAATAAATCAAATCACTTTGTAAGACATCACTTATTTGATCAAAATTATTTACATAATCAATGTTATATTATAAAAGAAAGTCCAAAAAAACACGCGGCTCGCAAAAACTCAGAAACGAGTCCCGGTACGATCAAGGGAGTTATATGGTGTGGTAGATCTCTATCCACCCTAAGGAATAAGGGTACCCGTTTTTACCTGATAAGATATAAGGGCTGGATGTTTTGCCCTCTTGAAATTTCTAGAACAGCCTTCAGGAAAGTTCTAGAAAGTTCCATAGAGCTCTAGAAAGTTCTGGAAGGAGTGGCGGAATGTCATGGAATGTTCGGAAATAGGGAATCGGGAACATCATTGTGGAACATTCTAGAACACTCTCGAATGCTGTCCTGAGCGAAGCCGGGTAACCCAGCTAGTATTCTATATAAATGCCAAATGATAATTTTCATTAAATAAATGGTGTTTAACAAAGTGATTTGTTTTCATTTTAAAGAACATTATGTATTTCTCGCATAAGAACAACGCATATCTCATTATCTCTCAGCCTTTTTTGGGTATTACACCGCGTATGTCATTTAAAATTTAAAATACCTAACAATACGTTTTAAAAAAAAAAACTTCTTCAAATAACTGATCCCTAAATATTAGTTGACTTTTTTTTCATATTGTGCTATTTTTATTCAATAAATTAAACGGTATTTTGTTAACGACGAAATCGACGGTCAGGAAGAACAAAGTCGGAAGTGCGATTTTGTAGTTTTGCAGTAGAGCTGTTTAAAGTTTCGTTTCTACATTCTTACTGCTTTTGAGATCAAGAAATATGGCGTTGTTTTTCATTTTCTTTCATTTCATTAAAAATTCCGAAAATACAGACTTTAAAATCAACAAAATAAGCCAATAAATAAGCCAACGAAACGATTTTCAATTTTTAGCCGATCCGACATTGTTCTTCGGGAGCGTGGAAACGTACCTACCTGTACTCAATTAAATCTAGAATAATAAGATTATTATCAACATATAAATAATACATAGGTAGGTAGTAAGGACCTAATTAAATCCATTGAGAAATTTGCATTCGTCCTTATTATTTTTTTTACATTAGCTCCACCCACATAGTTTTGAGGAAAATTTTCATCGGGGGCTATGTCATCTTAGTGGATGTTGTGTGGAGGATCTTTAAAAGGAAAGGAAGGAGAGGAAGTTTTGGGAAGTAAAAATGTATGAGGGGTGGCTAGGAACTGGGGGGTCAGCGTGTCCAGGAGTGACGGACGGATGAAGCCATCCCTTCAACTGTGGTGCAAGGCGATGGCTCGAGAGAGTCCGGCTGGAGAGATCAAATGGCCTCCCTCTACTAGTCTCTCTCGATTCGGCTCCTTCGCAGCATGTGTGCAGATGCATCCGCTGCCAAGACCCGGATAAACCTAACCCCATGAACCCGGGCACCCCTGCTAAGTCACCAAACGGAGCGAACCACTTGGGTGACCCATGTCTAGGGTTGCAAGATACGGGATTATCTTTTCCTGGATATTTCTACTACTACTGAAAAATGATGAGATTCTTTTAAATCAGATGTCAACTTTTCCTGCGAATATGGTCCTAAAACACTGCGTGTGATTGCCGAAGCCTTTGTTCGTCCACATGTCATTTTTGCAGTTATTACTATCTGGAATTATTTTGTGTATTTTTTTCCCAAGCAGTCTAAACTAATGTAACTCAAACCATGTTTTACATTAATAAACTAATGCTACTTCTGCATTTACGATCGAAATTTCTTCCTTTATCTTTCTTTATGAAAAAAGTGTCAATGCACCTTGAAGTCTTTTTGGCTGACACTATCTTTTTATGCTTGGCACTATTGGCGTGAACCTACAACAATGCAATATAAGCATACCTACTTTTACATTTCACCCACAGTTAAAAACCTACCTAATAAATATACCTAATAATGGTGACTTACTATCAACGCGAGGCGACCTTCATACTGAATTGCGATATCTGAGTTACATGTTTTACAAATTGCAGTAAACTCATTTTTTTCCCAATCCAGTATTTAAAATCACCTCCCCTTGCATCTCACGCACTCACTCTCACACAGGCTCTGTGAGTTGTGTGTGTGACACGACCGACGACACATACCTACAGACCGCGGCAACATTTTCTTGTTGCGTCGCCCCGTGATACCGTAATTTTTTAGAAAAAAAAACTAGTATTCATGAATTTCGGGACAGTAAGGTGTAATTACTGGACACGGGACCACACGGAAAATTCCGGGACTTTCCCAGAATTCCCGGCTATCTGGCAACCCTACCCATGGCGGAGGAGTTGATTATCCAATAAATGGTACCCATCCCCGCCTCCAAAATTATTAGATAAATTATTCTGATGCGAACTTAACAAAAAATTCAATTTTATAAAGTCTAAAAAAAATATTATAATATCACGTGATATTCGTGGGAAAATAATATACATAGCAATATGATATGTATACAAGGGAACAGCAATATTTTGCGGACGCATAAATTTACAAAAAAAAACTCACATTTAAAAATATCCGTCCATTCAAGAATATAACTGAAAGAAGTTGATAATGAAGTAGTTACCTATTCCGTTCGGATTTCTTTATACGTTTATTGGTTTATGAGTATTACGAACAGTTTATGTAACACATTCGTTTATTATTATAATGGTAATAAACTCGAAGATTTGCAAACGTAATCTATCGTAAAATTCAAATTGGAAAGAAATCGAAAGTTTAACGTTTTTTACTGATTTGTATTAACTATTCGTCGGCCCAAAGGTGATTCGACTTTTTCGTAGAGATTTTCCTAATCAATCGATATTATTTGTCATTCTTTTAAAAACTTTGTAAAAAATGCATTTATTTATCACACAGTTAATATGAACAGACATCGTAAATATTCAGGCATGATTATTTATGTTAATTAAGCGACTTTTGAAGTGAAGACTACTTTAGCACCGTTGTGATTTAAAAGTCGATGAAACGGAAGCGAACGACACTAAAAAGAGACAAAGACATACATCAATAGGATTTAGCCTGCGAGAGGATGAGATAGCAATAAAAATATTTATTTATTTAACGGGTAGGTACTTGGTTCCAAAATAATACGATAAATCAACGGTCCCACGCAAGTCCCCTTTAGTCTAGTGTTATAAAGGGCCTGACGAACCTTAGCAACCAGACATTCAACGAACCAAGGATCGAATCTTACGAAACCAAAAATAAAAATATTTTTATTTTTGTAAAATCAAAATCCAATCTTCAAACCATTCCAAAATGAACAGGCAAAGAAAATACAAAAAGCGAAATCTAGCGACTTCGAAGAAGAAAATACAAATACTAATAAGATGACCAAATGTACAGGAAAAGGTGTACTGGAATTCGACGAAAAAAATATGGAAAAATTCATCCTTCACATTGATAAAAAAAAACAGTTCGTAGTCTCCTCACTCTTGCCTACTTATGTTTTCTGAAGTGTGTGAATTGCAGACTATTTTTTTTGTCCATTTCATTTGGTACTATAAATATTCTTTTTTCTAATGCGAATTTTTCGTGTTTATATGGACTTTCAGCATTTATTCAATATTAAGGTACCTACCTACCTGAAGAAAGTTTGAAAAGAGAATTGTGATTTCGATAGTCACGTAGCCCTTTTATTTTTACGGTGCTCCAGATTTTATGTCCGGGTTGAATCTTTCCCAAATGAAAGACTAAACCCTTCCACACACTTTTCCACAAATGAATATCTAGTAAATTAACGCAATGTAAGTGCACTATATAAGAATAAAACAATACAAGAACAATACGTCAATCCACCAGAAACATAATGGGAAAATATTTCACCGACTCCAGATATTTTCATATCAGAGGGTTCGGCTCTGATGAAATCCTAACCGGTCCGATAAATCCTACTGATCCCTCAATATAAATATTTAAAAAAATCTTTCGTAATCCTACATGTATTTAAAATGACCGACTTTTGCATTTTTATGTACAAATTTTTTGACAAATCTAATACGCCTAAATTTTGAATGAGAGAGAGTAAATTATTTTATTTTTTATTTATTTATTTTTATTATTTATTTGGCTTTCACCCATTAAGGGTGATATTGGCCATTTCTTAAATTTAGTTAATTATTTTTTAAATTAGTGACATTCTCAGTTTCATAAAATTTTGAAGATTTTTTAAAATAAAAAATATTTCATAAAATATACGGTTTATACACTTTGTCAAATAAGAGTAGAAAAAATAGGAGGGAGGGCGCCACTGTTTTTCAAATGGCAATACTAAAAATATAACCATGGTGGTAATTTAAAGCTGTGTAACCTACATTTTTAAAAATTAAATAGGCATAATGTGAAAAAAGATATATCATTACAATATGGGAAACTTGAATGATTTTCTTATATTTTTAGAAGAAATAAAATCTGTGGTAAAGTTCCATGTACTAATTCTCACTGAATGCAGGTTAAATGATTCATACATAGCCAAACAAATTTCAGGCTATAACGAATACCATACAACATCGCATATTAACCAAAATAGCGGAATAGTAGTATATGTATATCGACATCACATTAAATTCCTTAGTACAAGAAATTTTACCTTTAACTTTAATTTTACCTTATCAACAGTGCTTCTTCGATTTAAATATATATATTTTTTTAACCAAAAATGTAGTACAGTGTTCTGTATTTTCAGTGTCATTGCACTCTAAATAATATTTGACAAGTAAATTGGTGTTGCCAGCCTAAAAAATTTTGTAGCTCCATTTTTTATATTTTCTACTCTTATTTGACAGACTCTACTTATTTATCTACTGCTAATTACAAGTCTTATGTTTTTGGAGGAAATTTTGGTTTTGATTTAATTAGAGAAAACTAAAAACATACTTTTTTGGATTCGAGGGTTACAGAACTATTAGTTCTATTGCCTATGCTATAATTTCTCTAAAATGTGAATAATAAAACAATCTGATTGTTTGTTTCAGAACTCCACCCCTATGCGACACAAGGAAACCCACTTTGTGAACATACCCTCCTACGCCAACCAGCTCGTGGTGTTCGCAGTCTCCGTCCTCAGTGACAAGCTCAAGAACAGAATCATGGTAAGTAAATCATATTCAACAACATCGTCACTACGTACAACATCCCGGGTGGGATATGGCCGACTCCTCACATGCTCTCCACTGACTGCAGTCTCTTCCAAATAATCTTGTAGATATTAAATAATACACACGTAAATGATGTAGATGTAGATCGGAGGCGGCTCTAGTGGTCCAGAAGTAGAAGGTCATTTAAAAAAATGATATTATGATACAGTATCAAATTAAATATGGTAATATTCATTTGTTAGATTTAATACACTCAGTAAATTATTTCATGCGACAAGCCTACAAATAGCCTACAATATGCCTACTAACCTTCGTTTATCAAACCATCTCTTTCAGACGCATAATATTCATCGTGCTTTATCTCGCTCATGGCCATGACCTAAACTGTCTTCAGAATCCGAAAACATTTCTTCTAGGCGGTATAGTGCCATCTCGTTTATTGTATGGCGCGTAAAGAGATAGAAGACATGATATTGGGACACTGGAGGTTATTCACCACATACCCGCCCCGGTATAAGTAACTTATGGTTACTCCTTCAGGGCTCTCACAAGGAAGCTAATTTTTTTATTTGAACGTCTCTACATTTAATTAAACAAAAACTAGACCCCCAATATTGGGACATTTGAAAAATTGACCGAGCCAATCATAGTGCGTGGGAAAGGAAGCCTCCATTTAAGATGTTAGATGTCACTGCTTGCCGCTGCCGGCCATCTCGCTGTGCATTTCAAATACATTAGAATAATATCAGTTGTTTTGGTTAGCATAATATTTCACAATGTTTTACTGTCATATAATTTTGGGAGGTTTTTGACCAATTGACCCGAAGGAAGGACCGCCACTGATGTAGGTGAATGTTGCCTGTGTCCCTACATTGAGTGCACTACACAGATGAACCTCGGACTCAACATTGGTCCATATCTTAAATTGAAATCTTCATAATTAAATAATTGCAAACCAAATAAGAAAAATGAAGCTCTTTTTCAGGACTATACGAAACTTTCTCGACTTAAAACACTTGAAAATTATTTATTTTGCAGTCTGTCAATCTGTTATTGAGTATGGTATCATAACATGGGGAGGTGGCACTGCATCTGCACAAGATCAAATCATAAAGACACAGAAAATTATTATAAAATTAATCCTTAAGCTGCCTCTAATTACAGATTCGAACTTAATCATTAATATTATTAATGTGTTAGATGTTCGACAGATATATGCAATAACAATCCTCACTCATCTATACACAAATATACATAAATACTATGAAAAAGTTTGAATACTCACTGTACTCGAAACAATAACAAAGACTTACTACAAATTTCCATAAAGCGTACTATTTTTGAATGAAACTATAGATACCTTGCAACAAGACTTTACAACATTCTTCCAGATAGAATAAAAAAACGTGATTCACAAAAAAATTCAAAGAAAAGTGACCTACTTCAGTTTAAATATTACTCATGAATATTTTCATACTTTACTTGGACTGGTTGTCTTTATATTATGTATCTCATCACACCAGTAGTACAGATTGAGAACCGCTGATTTTGTGTGGGCGGAGGGGAGTGGGGAATGGGTGGACGACATGGAATCGAAATGAACTGGAACCAAAATGTTCTAAGTCAATGGCGACATTGGTTCCCCTTCAAATCTATATGAAGAACATTCATTTCTGGTGTTCTTTTTCATTCTATGGCAGGATGTGATTTGCAGTAGTATGGATTAACAATGTTGGCGATTTCATTCTAGTAATAGTTCATGGCCCATCTCCCTTGCTTGTAAATAATCTGATTGTTTAATAAATGTTTCAGCTTCACAAAACAGCCGACGAGATGAAGGAGAAGATCGACCCCTCCATTCTGCCCAAGGAGTACGGAGGCGAGGTTCCCATGGCTGACATGATTGCTGCCTTGAAGAAGCGGCTCCGAGATTGCCGAGAGTCGGTGTTGGCCCTCGACGATATGTTCATCGATATCGACAGCACCATCAAGCTGGACAGTGACATGAAGGACGAGCTAGGCACAGGTGTCATCGGCAGCTTCAGGAAGCTGCAGGTGGATTAATTTAGACGCTATTTCGAGGTTATGTTTAGTGGTAATGTTAATTATTAAGAGTGGCCTCGTTTCACTGAATCTTGATCGTCTGCTCATTATCATCAAGGCGCTTATCATTCCAATGTGAATATGGACTCCTTCACTGGCTGCGGACCCTCGCCATTCACCTCCAGTCCTCAGTCCTTCCCGTCTTGTTCCAATCCTCTTCCATATAGTGTCCACCTCTTCCTCTGCCTGCCTCTGGGTCACTTCCACAACTTCAGAATAACAAGTTTCGACTTTCAATCATCTGACATTCTTTCCAAATATCCAGCCTATTGCAGTCTTTAGGACCTACAGAACCTTACAATGGTCTCATGATCTAGCTCATGATTGACCTTTATCCCATAAGATCCATTTTCTAGTGTAGGTCCGAAGATTTTTTGTGGAATTTTATGTTCAAAGATTGCTAGCTTGTCATTTTGTGATAGGCACCATCGTCTGCTATTTGTGACATTATCTTAGCTTCTTCTAAGTCAATTGCTAATTGCTGAGGATAGTGATCACCACTCCAATTTCAATAGTGGAGATCCAAGGACGCCGACGAGCCGGACACCAGAGATAATTGGTCACTAAAGCGTATTGGTGACCTTCCTCTGCTTCTTCTGCCAAAAACTTTGCCAGTGATTATGAGTTTCTCCAAGTCGGAGTCCTCAGATTAGCGAGCAACGTGACCACAGTATCTTAAAATTTGTCATACGCAGATATCGTGGATGCCTACATCTTCCAGAATGGACAAATCTGTGTGCCTGGCTGTCCATGGAATACTGAACATTTTTCTTTAGCACTTTTCAAGAGTGTCTATCCACTATCTTTCGCTGGTTCTAAGTGTCCATGTGTCCACACCATATAAAAATGTAATTAAAATCAGCACTCGGACGAGTCTCATCTTGGTGATCACGCTATATCGTTTGTTCTTTGCCCATGGCATCTTATGCCTTGCAAATCCTTCTTTTCACTTCTGTTAAACATTGGAGGTTATTATCCACCACTTACCCGCCCTGGTATAAGTAACAGATGGTTACTCCTTCAAGGCTCTCGCAAGGACTCTAATTTTTTTGAAAGAACGAAGCTACATTTAGTTTAGAACGAATTTAGACCTCCAAAGTCCCTGCATACGTTGTTAGCAAGCAGTATGCAAGTGCTTAGCGGGAAATACAAGATAAAATATGTGTTAGTATTACAAAATATAGACAAGACAATGGGACAGGTTGGTGAAAGTCCTTGAGGTGGCAAGCGCTGGGTGATTGTATCCAGCGTATCCTACAAGCACCTGTTACTTCTGTTAAACAGCCTCCTTCATCACTTTTAGACAAGCCTAGATATATGAAGTCGTTTATCATTGTCTTAGCTTTCTCATATTCTTTCCCTTGTCAGCCTCTGAAGCTGTTTTTATCAACTATTTTAAATTCAAAATGAAAAAATGTTTTTCTCTAAAAACTATTGAACATTGTAAGACAAGTAGGCATCTCAATCATAACTTAAAAGCTGGAATGTTTGTTTTCTGATGTTTTAAGCAGCAAAATCTGTCAAACTAGAGTCATCTCTGGCATCATGAAATCTGAAATTTTTTCTATCTGGAATTTAAAGGTAAACCATAGACATATGAATATTAGTAGACCTGCCCTAAGTGATAAAAGCGTATTATTTCCCCCTCCCATTGGAACCGGCTGGGATCAAGTATGGCTTCGCGTTAATATAAAAAATGTGACGTCATCATTCTTCTGCGAACCAGCGTCGAGCACTCATCGGTGCATTTTAAGAAATAACTCGGTAAAAACAGTGGCTTGTGTTTTGAAAACGTGTAAAATAGAAGTGAAAAAGAGAATAAACCCAATTATCGTATTACATTCCATAGGCAAGTATTATTTTACACTATTTTAAGCTAATTCAGATCACATAATATGATCGTTTTTCAAAATCCACTATCAGTCGAGATACATGGCGTGTGCCCGTCGCTTTTTACTGGGGTAAGTAAATTATGAAACATTTGTAAAAGTGTCTTAACTGAATACCGCAGCAAAATATTGAACTCGACCTTATAGGCGACCTTTCTGTGCTTATTTGGACTTCGCAAAATTTTTCATTACGCGGCGAGCAATTCGCGCTCCCATGTAAAAAGGTCTATTCATTCAAAAGCAGAGTTTACTTTTAAGAACTAAATGGTGATATTACAGTGCGAGATGCCTATATACTGTCAGATTGAGTTTTGACGAATCACATATCACCAAAGCCATCTTCCCGCCCTTCGTCCCGCTGTAGTTGGTTTTTACCCCTCACCTTTCTGTTCTGGTCTATTAATATTCATATGTCTATGAGGTAAACGAAATGTAATTGAAATAACTCAGTATCTTGGCTGTTAAAAAAAATAACAGATCGATATCTGCTACAGATTTGAACCTAAATATTTCAATATCTTACATACTTAAATTGTTATGAAGCAAATATCAGTTTGATTCCAAAACATCATATTTACCCGAGGTCACTCTTACATAAAAAAACTACAAATATTATTTAATGTTTAAAAATTTAAATAATAATTAGATATATAAATCATGAAAACTATAAGAAATAGATCTTTGAAACATTTTCACTTCATGTAATGATCAAATTTCTTATATACACATATGGTAAAACTTCATAGAACATCTCATTTATTTAAATTTAGTATTAATTAATACCTGTAGATCTAAGTTTTTATATTTTTTGATATGTTAAAAAGCACATTTAGTTTAGAGCAAATAAAACCTAAAAACTAGCAAATGTCTCTTTGGATGTTATATCCATTGACCTAAATAAAACTGTAACAGGCTTTAAAAGATAATTTTGTATATCTTTGCCATTGATTAATTTAATTTAATAGTTACCTAAAAAATTGCTTAATATTTTCGCGAATAATCAATAGCTACGAGTATGACAAAGCTATTGAGTTTCTTGTTTGGTATGATGAACCATAGATAATAGTAACAAAGAATATAAGCCGTGAGTCATTGCACAATGTGTGTTGCCAACATTGTTCACCCCTACTGCTTCAAATCACATCGATACAAAGTGTCTCTTCGCCTTTGTCTCTATCTGCACACCAAATGCATATGTTCCTGCAGTTTGATCATAGATCAGCGATAGTCGGTACGCTTCCATTTCAAATTTACTTTTGTTTCTATTGTCTATGGTACTAATTTATTAGGCTCGTTATTGTAATAAGATCAATCAATTATTTCTTTTGACAAACTCAGGGGATTTACTCTTTCGTTATTTTATGACTAATAGAATATATCCATTGGTGGACATGTGTTACCAAAAAACTAACTACATTATCATATTCCCTATAATTATTATAAAAACTGAAATTTTTGCAAAAACATTTTCGGATCAAACATCAATCTAAATTTTCAAAACTTTATTAACGCCTGATATTGATTGAAAATCGTCGCAATAGGTGAGTTTAAGAGTAAAAAAAAAGCATGCCCCCCACCCATGCCTTGCTCTGTTGCATGTATGTTTTTACGCATCTTTCTCTCTCGCTTACTATGTTCATATTCATGCTTCTACGTTGTAAACTCAGTAACTGCTCGAGAATGAATCATACCATGTTCAGGCCTATCTTAAAGTTTGGCGTGTACTATAATTTAGCACAGTAAAAAGTCACAAGCGCCACAGTTGGGGTCTAGGAGTTAAAAGGTCTTAAGGGCGACAATTTGTTTTCTTTCGAATTAGTTTAGATCACACTTCTAACATTATTAGTTTTTCCTTGTCCTTCGATATAATTTAATAAATCCGTGGTGTGTGTGCCCCTTGAATCTAAGTTTTAAATTTTGCTCTGATGAAAGAAAACAGGATTTTCGTTCTATATTATGATTAGTTGAACAAAGCAATCTTATTGGCCAATGAAGTTCAAATTCATGCCACCAGAGCTTAGACAAAAATATATATATTTTTTTTATTAGGTTTGTCAACGGTGATTTACATCAAAGCTTTCACAGATACAATTACACTGAACATGGTTGATGCTATCACTAATTAAAGACAAACACAACATTGATAACATAATACTTAATTTTGTAAATTTTTGTGGAGCGATTTTTGACATGCACTCTGTTGAAAAAAATAATAATATAATAATTTCAAGTGATATATTCAAAACATCAATCTGTTTTGTGAGTGCCGCAAGCTTAGAATGGTGTATATAATTATTTTAATAATAAAACACACTTTTTTTTAGACGTCAGTGTCTTAAGTATTTTCTAGCAGTACGAATGAAGAAAACAACTAGAAAATTAAACAATTTATTTACCTTTTATCACAATTTTTCGTAAAATATTGTCTTTTTTTTGATCATCAATTTTCACCTACTTAGTTCTACATATCGTCGCAAGAAAGCAATACTGCTGTAACCACCACTTCCTATGAAAATACTTTTAAGACTTTTGAGGTGTGCACATCAGTTAAAAAACGTATTGTTGACAAAATGGCTAATTTTTCCAACGTCGTACAGGTCTTATTTATCATCGTAGAGTAACGGGACCCAGATAGATCGACGCAGAAAAAAACCCCATGCAAAATGGTGTTTATAAAGTATTTTCGTAGGTAGTGGTGGTTACAGCATTATTGCTTTCTTGCGACGATATATTAAAATGAATGGTTTATACATATAACTTGCTTAGTGATTAAACTACGTTTGGCTATTCATATTCACACTAATTTTACATGCATTTAGTATAAAAAAATATTGACAAATCCTAATTTTATACAAGCGATGAGGCTGGCGTCGGGCATCGCGATTGGTTTGCGTACAAAGCAGGTATTTCTATGGTGCTCGCGCACGCCACAGGTTCAAGTGTATTTTCTCTCCATACATCGACACCTGTACTTACACCAATAGAAACAATAAAATCCATAATTAGTTTAGAGTCATCGTTTTTGGCTGACATTTGATTTTTCCCAGTATTAATATATTTTTTACATTGCTCTCTTATCTAACTAGATATTATTATCGCAAACTTTACATCTGGGGAAAATTTTATTGCCAATATTTAATGCACGAACCTAAACTATGTATGCACTTAAGAGATAAGCTGGTAGAAGCATATTTTAGGCATGTCCGTGCAGCTGAAGTAAGTTCAATATTTCCTTACTTGTGGTGAAACTGTTCAAACATTTTCAAGTAATGAAATTTTTAAACAGATAATAGATTTCATCAGCAAATCGGTGTAGATAACACTTCTAAGGATTATCTAAAGAGCGATTCTATATCTTTTGATCGTTATGAGATAAAAGACGTGATCTCCTGTCAGATTTGTGTGATTTTTACTTATTTACTGTCACATATTTTAGTTTAGATCGTTTTAAACACGAATTCCTGCAAGTATGCATTTTTATTTGTTCATTTAATAGGCCTTGTACACACAAAAAGCAAATTACAAGAAAATCACACAAATCTGAAAGGAGATCACGTCCGTTATCTCATAATGATCCCACAAAAATATAGAATCTCTCTTCTGATCAGTGTACTTTGATACATATCAATTCATCTGTAGTTAATTTTTATATGTATTTGAACATAAAGCGTGGTGTTTTCTCTTTCTAACACCATTTAGATCACACCACTCACCATGATAGTAAGGGATATGCAACAATTTCTATGAGTATGTTTATTATGTATGTATACTAAGTATTGTATGGGTTAGTTTTTGGTGTTTAGAAAGATGTTCTTTGCATCGCAATGACTTTTGAATGATTTTTATTTTGAGCCGATTCATAACAGTAATTTCTATGTGTCAAGACAATGTGATATATTATGTGGATGGATGAAGTGTTGTAAAGGGAATTACTTTTAGAATTAATAAAGATAAATATATTTATAAATGTGTTATTATTTTATTGAACTATTTTCACCATCCTCACCTAGGTTTTATAAACAGAACACATTGAAGGTTGCCTAATTTTTTATTATTCTGGAGTGAACATCTATTTCTGGAGTGAACACGGTCTTGGAGGTTGTAGGATGGAAGAAACACAGAAGCCGGCAAGTTGTTTCATGAAGAATTCGTTGTAAACAAAAAAACCCATTGTGGAAAATGTTAAAATTTTGAGCTGCATATCATGTTGAATGGACCAATAATGATTCTAGTTCTTGAGAAGAACTTTCAAATACGGTAAAATAAATACAGTTTTCCTAACTAACATGTTCCAAAGATTGCAATCCATCAAAAAGATTACCCATTTGTTTTTTTTATCATATTATGAATATCGAACAAGAGTCCCAACTGATATAATTTGTATAGTGTTAAGGCAAGTTCTCCAACTCGCCTTGGAAGGAGATTACTTCTTATTTGGGAAGAATAAAGTTCTTTGTATTAATCTAGGTTTATTTGACACTTTGCGTGTACAAGGGGTGACCACGATAGTCGACCTACCTGGAAATTAGCTAAATGGAATCTGATGCGAATGAACTCCTAAAGACTGCGCCCGGGCCCTTGGCCCCTCTGGTGCCCAAACTCCGAACTAAACTACCTGCCATCTAGCGAACTTTCGGGACAGCTCTTAGCACTGCCCTCTACGTGACAAACTTGGAAACTTTTAGGTATACCACAATTTGAGATTGGCATTTTTGAGTTACTATGCTGTCTTGCGCTACCTCTTTCTTTAGTCAATGATTTGCACAGCGTTGTTGCGTCCTTAGTGTACATCTGCCCTGATGATGGACACTGTAAGCAGTCCGAAACGTTGGCTAAAGGAGGAAGGGCCACACGGCATAACTCAAAAATTGATCGCTATAAGAGTCCCAACTCTCCAAAAACTGTAAAATAGGAAAATATCTGTGAAATATGTTGCGAGACTGAAGGGAGAGGGGGAGGGGGGGGGGGGGAAAGGAAGGTTGGGTAGTACCTGGCTATTCAGATCTGGTCACCAATCACAGGTGATACTGTTTCAATCAATGTTTCGATTCTTAATGGTGGTTTTTCACACTTTTTTTATACTGTAAACATCAGTTTAATCATTTGAGTGCCGATTGTCATCCGGGTGACAAGATTTCAAGCATATGCGGCCACATTCGGCACACAACAAGTTAATGCATGGTGTTGTCTACGTGTTGGTTTAGACAAAAAAATATTTTTACTTATTGAGGTTTCTTGCCGGCCTGTGATCTTTCACCAGGGATATACTGTCTGTACATGTTATTTTGGGTGTGATCTTCTATCTTAGCCGAGGACCTTAAGAGGGCATTACCAGCAGCCGAAAATTCAAATTTCACAAAAGACGGCCTCGCGATCGGAAGTTTTTTAGAACGAGATAGAAATACCACATTCGCTCCGCCGCAAGCAGCATATCCCACTCAACTGGCGATATCTATAGGATGGTTCAGACGACATCGATATTGAATTCTCTGTTCCAGCTTTTTCCGAATAAGTAGTTATTTGTAATTTGTTTACCGAAGTGCATAAACATAAATAGATACAAGTGAAATGCGTAAAAATAGTGGGTATAAAATAGGTACTTACCTAATATACAAATTTCTTGATTTTTGAAATGTTTTTACGAGTATTCTGTTGTTGTTTTTTAATTGTATTTCTACTGAGTGATTTTCAGTTTCATTGTAAGAAATATCTCATTTTAACATATTTATTCTTCTCACAATAGGTATTATCAGTAATTTGGGAGGCGGGTATGGGTACTACCGTCCGGGAAACAGGGAGATTATTGTTGGTAATCTAAATTAAATTGAATTTCAAAAACCTCACCCCATGTACCTGGGTTCATTTATTTGTCCGGATCTTGGCGGCGGATGCACCTGCCCACCAACTGCATGGCAGGCCGGATCAGGAGAGACTGGTTGGACCTGGGAGATCTTTTACCTACCCAGCAGCACTCTCCGAAACATCTCCTTACAGTGGGAGGGATAGATTTTTATGTCCGTCACTCTTGGACTGACCCCCAGATTCCTACATGCCCCTGATACCTTTTTTCTTCTCAGAATCCCGAACCCAATTTGGGAAATGGAACTCAATTTGGACCCCTAGATTCCTACTACTCCTGGTACCTTTTTCCTTCCCAGAATCCAGAACCCAATTTGGGAGGCGGGTATGGGTACCGCCGCCCAGGAAACCATTTATTGGATAACCAACACCTCTGCCATAGGTCACCCCAAGTGGTTCGTTTCATTTGGTGACTTACTTGCCCGGGTTCAAGGGATATGGTTTGTTCGGATCTTGGCGGCGGATGCGTCTGCCCTCCAACTGTGTGGCAGGCCGGATCGGAAGAGACTGGTTGAGGGAGATCTCTTGACCTCTCCTGCAGGATTCTCTCGAAAGCCTTGCACCGCAGTGGTGAGGATAGACTCATACATCCTCTTGGATACACCGATCCCAGATTCCTACCCACCCCTCATACCTTTTTCCTTCCAAGAACTTCCTCTCCTTCCTTTTTCTAAAAAGACCTTCGACACAACATCCCCAAAGATGACAAATTTATTCTTATTATGAAATATTTTCCTGTATGGAGCTAATGTCAAAAAGTAAAATGTATTTTTAACATTTATATTTTTACCAAAATTAAGTAATTCAACTATAAATAAAGATAACTAAAAAACAGCAGCATTATAATAAAAAAATATGTAATATATAGCAACAAGCATATATTTTAGTATAGTCTACATAATATATGTACAGAACTTGAAAATATAAAAACAGTAGGACTGTTAGTAGTTGTACAGTGAAAACAGACTGCAATACAATAATGTGAAGGTTGTCCAAGAATTAACTACCTTTGCTCGTTGTTTCTCAAAATATGGTGGCACTAGCGTTAGCTCAGACTTTCCCAAAAAACCGAGCGGTGATCCGGCTTAGTAGCTGCTTCAGTGCGATCTTTGCGTTCGTTTGAGAAAGACGCTCCGTTGTCGAATCCCGCCCCCTGCGAGGTGCGCTCAATTATTCGCTTTTTCAATTTAGAGGGAGTTAGCCCTGTTGAAGTTCATAAGCTTGCAATTTTAATCCCAGATGTCTGTAAGTCTACCACACAAATGATTTTGAGGGAAAAATGGAGTATGCAAATTAATGCTCGTTGCGCAAATGCACTCGGATCTCTTCGAACTGTTTTTCCAACCAAGGCGAAACTTTTTTGGGTTGAAAAATGGGTTCACCACCTAACCCTACCAAAAAGGCAATGAATGACATGAATTACACCTCTTTCTTCACCTGAAGCAACACATGGACGAAAAATCTTTGGAGACCGACCAGGATGCGGAGGGAGAGTTGATAGCATTTTTGACGGCGGAGTTGAACGATAAGGGAATGAAGACCTGGTTCCACGGCTCACCTAGTGCATTGATCGTAACAGGGACTATGTCTCTATGGCATTATTAATAGAATAAAACTGAAAATAATATAAAATATACTGAATATACTAGTATATTAGTGACTTGGTCATTATAACAGAAATTATTAACAAAAACACGATTTGAATTACACATTTCCGCTTATATCTCGAAAACGGTGCGTCACAGAGAAATTTTTTCTTAAAATAAGTAAAAGCTTGTAAAATTATCTACAACTTTTGTTTTAAACGTAATTCTCGAAATTTCAACCGTTTTTAAGTTACACGCTCCACAAATGTAGACATTTTCGAAAAAAATCATTTAACCTTACATTTTTTTCATAAAACATTCCTTCGTATCGTCTAAAATATTCATCAAAGAAATACATTTATTTTAAGGAAGTTATGAAGAATTTAATTCCCTTTTAGAATATACATATACAAATGCAAATTAATCTCAAACCGGTCAACATTTACAGCAATTTTAAGTTTTTTCGTAAAATTTTGTCCTGAGATAATTATAATTTTCATTATAAAATAAAATTTAAAATTTTTCAAGTGATTATTTTTTTCTACTTTCTTTAAAAACTGGCTTTAAACTGTGATCACACGTATTATTAGGCGAACGAACAAAATGTGTGTCAGTAATGAGATAAAAACAGCTTTGTCTCAAAATGATATTTTACGAAAAAACTTAAAATTGTTGTAAATATTTACTGGTTGGAGATTAATTTGCATCTAAATATAATTATATTATAAAAGCAAATTAAATTCTTTACAACTTCTTTAATATAAATTTATTTTCTTTGTTGAATATTTTAGACGACATGAAGGAATGTTTGATGAAAAATGTGAGGTAAAATGATTTTTTTCAAAAATATCTACGTTTGTAGAACGTGTAACTCAAAAACGGCTGAGATTTTGAAAATTACATAAAGAATAAAAGTTGGAGATGATTTTATGAGCTTTTACTTAATTTAAGAAAATTTTCCTCTGCAACGCACCGTTTTCGAGATATAAGCGGAAACCTGAAAATTGGGACCTCCCCCCCACCCCTTAACTCACCACCTAAACGTCAAGACTTTTAGTATGTTTACACCCTAAACAATTTTTTGAAGGAATCGCTTAGGTTCCTGCTCACGCACCCTAAAACCTTTTGGATCATTCATTGACTGGACGAACTTGTCTTAAGCAAAGTAGATTCAGAATCAAATTGAATTTGAGGACAATTTACGCAGATTATTGTTTATAAATTAATATGTTCGTAAAAAGAAAAATAAATAAGTTAAAAATAGAAGAAAAAGTATGGTAAAAAGCTTCTGTTCCTGTGGTGAAATTTGAGTCCTCAGTTTTCCGCTTCTACCACGAATTTCCTGACACCGTGTGTACAAGGTAATGTTGCATGTCTATAATTTGCGCAACGTTGGGTATTAATGCTAGTAAATTATTGTTCATAATTAGGTCACCGTAATGTACCACGAGTTTCCCGCCACCGTGTATATGTCGCAGGCAAACCGTAAAATCAGGCCGTTCTTGATGCGTCTGAGGCACTTCACGATCTGCTGCCAGGCACTTCACGAAGTAACTAGGCGCACCATGATCTGCCTGATTTTACGATCGACCGCCGACATATATAAGGCAATGAAGTATGCGTGTAACTCGCGCAACGCCGGGTATGCAAGTAAATTATTGTTTATAATTACCACGGTAATAACAATGAATCTGTCACCGTAATGTACCACGTATTTTTCGACACCTTGTATATGTCGCAGGCTAATCGTGAAAACAGGCAGATCACAATGCGCCTCAGGCACATCACGATCTGCCGCCATTTCACGATGCAGCAAATCATGATGTGGCTAGGCGCAACATGATCTGCCTGATTTTACGATCGGCCTACGACATACATATGCAAGGTAATGTTGCGAGCGTATAATTCGCACAACGCCGGGTATTAGTGTTAGTGAATTATTGTTTATAATTACGTCACCGGAATGTACCACGGGTTTCCCGCCACCGTGTATATAAGGCAATGTTGCTTGCGTGTATTAATGCTAGTAAATTATCGTTTATAATTACCGCGGTAATTACAATTGAATCGATCACCGTAATGTACCATGTATTTCCCGACACCGTGTATACACGGTAAGGCTGGGTAGTATTGCTAGTTTATAATTTCCGCGGTATAAACGGATAAATCAGTCACCGTAATATCCATGAATCACAATGTATTGAAGTTATTACCCATTTACAATTTTACATTGATCAAATATACTTTGTCGAAGCCCATTTACGCGTACATAATAATATATATATAATAAAAATTTGAATTGCACATACCGATGAAACTTTACAGTCATTATTTACTTTAGAATGTTGATTCTTTTCTCTAAAAATTAAACAACATGTTATAAAAAATACACAATAAATCTGACAGATTCGTTCCAACGACCCTGTAGCATATAAGGTATGTACAACGTAAATTGATAATTAAATATTACTAATCTTTGTTTTTTCTCGTTATATTTCTCCCAGTTATGTTTTTGGTGTGGTAATTTTGATTTTTTTATGAAAGTTCTCTCTTTATTGATTTTTCTCCCCATTTTAAGCGGACGAATAAATTTAAAATGTTATGAACTGGACCGGCGCGGACAACACGACCGCTCGCTGCCGTGAATCGACAGATACTAACAGTTTTGGTTAACGCCGTGCGCGTCAAAATACAGAATAAAATATTCACAAAAGCGTATCGCAAATTCAACAGAATTATATACTCAAGAAAACATTTTTGGTTAAAAATTATTTCTAATATTTCAATAACGTCTTAAGTTAAGTTTCTGTGTTAAAAATTCTGAGAGAAATCAATTTGTAAGTGTGTAATAAATAAGTCAAGTTGTAGTATTTTCGGCACAAAACGGGTGCTTGGATTTTTATTTTAATGATTTTATTTGAAGTTAAATTAAAATTCTAAATCATAGTTTGCCTAGATAATGAACAGTTTTATAATACTGTATTACTATTTGGTATGATATATGTATTTTATAATAACTTTACTCGTTTGAAAATTAACAAATATTGCCATCGACCAACAGTAAAACTATTTTTTTATTAAAAAAATGTAAACTGTTTCAAAATTTAAAACATAAGTTTACCACATAAAATAACGATCTTTCGAAATCAATTTATCGTTTTTCTGTAAAAAGCTTCGATACGTCTATGAGCTCATTCAAAAATGTCATTTTTCGGCTTTGTCTGGTTATTAACTCTTAACCGCTAGGCCACGGAGGTCGCCAATGTTTCAGTTATGACCCATGCAACAGTCCAGTGTGGAGTCGAGGAGAGGATGAAGATAGAAAGAGAGTGTTCAGCTAAATAATAAGTTTATTAATAGTATTTTGACAGTCGACATCATTTCTTAATTTATTCATACAATATATAAACACAAAAATAGAACAAAAATAATTTACACATTTGTAAGGCGCTCATTCTGTCACTTCATGTTCAGACATGATTGGATTCAGTAATCACTACTTATTGTTATTGATTCATACTATGGAACTGGCGGATTGACTGATTATAATTCATTGGCTTACACAAAATAAGCGTGATTGTAAATAAATAATTTGTGGTATTTAGTTTATGCTATAAAAAATAAATTTTGTGATTCTTCGAGATGAAAGCACTGCTTCGGAATAAAACAAGTCTTTTATACTATTAACTTAAAGCGTCCCGGAAATCATCAATGATGATGTGTTTACATGATTGACATTTGCAATTGAAGTGTGATTGAGGAAACTTCAATATTTAATAGTGTGCGAATAATGTGTTAAACTTTTGATTTTATATTCTATAACTTCGGACAATCGGTACAATTAATCTTGTTCTGCGATGAAACTGAATTACAAAAGGCTCTATATGTATATAGAACAATTGAACAAATGATGGTCAATCGCACAGCGAAACAATCATTACATTGCGTCAAAGGCGCTTACATCTATGCAGTAAATCAAAATACCAGTCATACTTCCATCAATTGAGAATTGCAAATGTCAATTGCATCAATATTGTAAATATGGACAATTGTATTGATCTATATCTGGGGGCGCTTAAGATTATTGATTGAAGAAGTCGCATTTAGCACTCCTACAGTATTTTTACATGTTATGATTGCCAACTCAGTGTATATTATAATATGTGATGTCGGTCTGGCATATTTTGAGATATGGCAGTATAACTATAAAGTGGGAGTGCGATTTGTACAAGTAACTTGAAAATTTGCAGCATTAATTTGATTGCCAATACATGTTTCGAAAAAAAAAAAAAAAGATTCCAATCTCTTTGATATAAAAAAATTATAATCTAATGGGAGTAAAAGGTGTACGTGTATAAATCATCATGATGTAAAAACGTTCCATAGTATTAGCATAAAATGAAAAATATTCACTTAAATCATAGAATAGACACGACAATGTATGCATTTGTGTAATTCAATAAAATTAAATGAAAATAAAGTAATATAGGGGACACAGAAAGGATACTTATAATAGGAAGAATAATGAATTTCATCATTATTGAGGAATCACCCAACACGTTTTAATCAGAAAGTCAATATAAGTATACCTTATGTTTATATAAATATTATAAAACGCGCTGCTCATTTGCCCGCACCATTCTCTCAGCCCAGACTCACCACAAGAATGCTAACATTTCACAAAACAGCCACTTCTGTGCAACGTCATTGGTATTATTCAACTTCTTCAGTGTTTACACCTTCAATAAAACACTCATTTAGACAGACGCAAATAATGTCACGTGACCTAAAATCATTGCGACTATACTCTATTTGACGGCAGGCGAAAAAAAATTACAGTAAAACCGGAACAATGTTTTCTCATTTAAGAAATTATATTAAAAACTAAAATGAAAAAATGACCCAATTTGAAACTCATATGCAAGTTTTTTACTACATTATGATCTTCTTTCTTCCTCTCTGCAATTTCTCCATACCTCAAATTGGGGATGCCATAGTCCCATGGGTTCATATTTATAAATTTTTTTTATTACAAACCGAAAGTTTTTTCCAGTATCTTGAAAATATTATAAAATGAAAAACTTTATGTTTTTATGTCATGAAACCTGAAAATGATATGATTTGAGATTATCACGGCCAAAAGTATTATTGTGATTTATTTTTGAGTTATTATGCCGTGTTGTGCCACCTCCTTTTCATTAGGCGAATCGGTCGAAAAGTCTTGTCCGAAACGTTGGCTAAACTAAAAATAAACCACAATAATAACCCGAAAATGTTCATTCTTTCCTTTCCTCAAAAAGACCCTCCACACAGCATCTCAGATGACATAGGCCCTGAGGGAAATTATATTTTCCACAGGGCCTCCTGTGTGGAGTTGTAAAAAAAAAAAAATTGGGATTAAACTAGCTTTTCTTTTGTGACTACCGCACAAGAGTTCAAAAAGGCCAGGAGCCAGTGGGTATATTGTGGGATAGAACGGATGGGGAAGAGGAGGAGATGGGAAAGAGAAAGTACCAGGCTATTCAGATCTGGTCAGATTGATTGACTTAGGACATTGTTACTGAGATCGTTACGCCCATTTAAAAAAGATTCCGTTACTGAAGACCCACTATATATTTTATAACATTTTAGTAAGTAACAGATGTATGTTTTGTGAAATGTAAACACTATTGTTGGACCATTCAGAACTAGCATAATATGTATAAGTTATTCAACTATCGCAGGGATAATCACCTATCCGTTCCTGATCACTCTAATTCACATCGCCGACTTCTAATTATAAATCAACGCAGCGAAAATTTTCATTTTGCATTTTGACAAAAATTATAAAGCCATATTTTACGGGAGTCCACGCAAAACAGATTAGCACGGCGTAAACCCGGATATCCACTCATATCGAGTTGACATCACCGTTGATTGTAGCAAATTTTTAAAAATATATATGTTTATAAGTACCACAGGGCATATCAGAAGTATCAAAAGAAATAGATTTAAATTTGTAAATTTGGTATAACTGTTTTCAAATTTGTTGACTTGCAAACATAAGAATGTTAACCTGGCGGAAAATACTGCCATTTTGCAATCGATTACTTGCTAATATGTCTTTTGGATAAGAAAATCCGTAATGTTAGCAGATAAAACTTGAACGTAAATTCAATAAGCACAAATTTTGTACGCTTCAGGAGTGTCGTATTCAAACAAAATTCAAAACTTCTACCGGTTCGTATCTTATGATAATTAATTTCATGGATTTTGCAAGGTTCTCAATCTGAAAATTATTGAATTTTTAAAATGTTAAATAAAAAAATAATGCGGACATTTTCAAAATCTGAACACATTATTTTAACAGGGTTACACTAGAGCACAACTTGATTTGATTTATTCATATTATTAAAAGGCAAAACATGATTATTTTTTAGTTTAGAGTCATAGTTTGGGAGAAACCACGAGGAAAATATTGAGTGGGATCATTTGTTTGTGAAATCACCAGCAAAACATGAGTTGGACCGTATTATCATGTGAAATCACTAGCAAAACATGAGTTGGAACATATTATTACGGTAAATCACTAGTAAAACAGGAGTTGGATCGTATTGTTGTGTGAAATCACTAGCAAAACATGAGTTGGATCATATTATTACGGTAAATCACCAGTAAAACATGAGTTGGATCGTATTATTATGTGAAATCACTAGCAAAACATGAGTTGGAACATATTATTACGGTAAATCACCAGTAAAACATGAGTTGGATCGTATTGTTATGTGAAATCACTAGCAAAACATGAGTTGGATCATATTATTATGGTAAATCACCAGTAAAACATGAGTTGGACCATATTATTATATGAAATCACTAGCAAAACATGAGTTGGATCATATTATTACGGTAAATCACAAGTAAAACATGAGTTGGATGGTATTGTTATGTGAAATCACTAGCAAAACATGAGTTAGATCATATTATTATGGTAAATCACCAGTAAAACATGAGTTAGATCGTATTATTATGTGAAATCACTAGCAAAACATGAGTTGGAGCATATTATTACGGTAAATCACCAGTAAAACATGAGTTTGATCATATTATTACGAAAAATCATCAGTAAAACACAAGTTGGATCATATTATTACGAGAAATCATCAGTAAAACATGAGTTCGAACAAATTATTACGAGAAATCACAAGCAAAACATGAGATTTTTGTAAAAAATTGTTAAAAAAAAAAACTTGTCTAATCGGCGACACTGACTAGTAGTCCTAAAACAACCGAAAAATGTAACCATTAACTTTTTTACTTCTTCAATGCACTTTCCTTCCGTACGTAGCGTTGACACGAGTCAAACGGTAAAATAACTAAACAATGTCATAACAGATCTTGAACTGGCGATTGTTCCCTTCAGATTGAGACAAATACTGGACTTGTTTTTTCAACGTTTTTGAAAAAAGTAATCCTCGATTGGTGACAGCACCATGTGATGACTGCAGAGAGGATGTGGTTACTCCTCGATGTCTACCATCTGTCGTTTGCTGGGGGGGCCGCTTTCAAGGGTCTCTGACTCCGTTGAATCCGTGAGCCCGGGGAGCTGGATCTGTGTCTCGGAAGCTTCTGACGGCTGAAAGTCAAACAATGTTATGTGTTAGTTGGGTCTTGCAGTTTCAACTGGTTCAACATTGATTTTGGTGACCGGCCAACTCAGAATGAAACCAACTCAGAACCACCTCAGAAAGGTCATTAAGAGTGATGATAAAAATTTATAAAAAAAAATTGTTAAATAGGTTAAATTGGTTAAGTTAGGTTAGGGTTACCGGCTATTTTAAAATTATTTTTTTATAGCTTTTAAATGACTTTTCTGAGGTGGTTCTGAGTCGGTTTCATTCTGAGTTAAAACCTACTTTTGATATATTAAAAATTTGAATGCAAACATAAAAAAGTTAGAAATAAATGTTCACTTTAAGTTTTTTCCTAACTAAAATTACTGCTAATGAAAAAAAAAAACAACACAGATTTTCAGTCACCTTACTTTTCAGATGTTTCATAAAAAAATAATATTAAAAAAATCATGAAATTACATAAATTTTTCTCAAATTGCAGTTGGATACCTTAGTTTCTTAGAGGACAAAATTTTAATTATTCTGTGGTGTTTTCTCTTTTTAAGACCGTTTTGCTCATATTTCTCACATTGACGTAAGGGAGATACAATTATTCCTATAAGACCTATATGAGCTGTTCCCAAAAGTGAACAAATTAGCCTGAGGGCTTAAGAGAGTGTGACGAAATAATAAATATTTACTTAATTTTAAATAACTAATTAAATATTGATCAACTTAACTTTTCAATTAATTACTACATCGCACAGCTTTAATTTATTTATTTCAACCATTCGAGCGACAGCTCGATTTTTAACTTTTCCTGTGATTTTTTGGTGACCATTTTGAATATTTTCCGCTGACATTAAAAAAATCATACCTCCAAATTTTAATATGGAAAAATGGAAAAAAAAAATTAACGCATCTAGGGAAAATTTGCCTAAAACTGGCAGCAAAGCAATCCGAGGTATTTTAAATGGTGCCATATTGTGGCAAAAAGCGCTCCAGTGGCTATAAGATAAAAATATTTTTGTATGTGTGTTTCATGTCTGAATTGGTTTTAACATATGTAAATATATCCAACTCTGCCATACATTTAGTATTCTATCAAATCAATGCAAAACATAAAACAAAAAATACAAACAGTACCAATGTGATAAACAATACCAACCCAAAACAACCAAATAATGTACGTGGTATAAACATTGCAAATTCATTCCATTATGGTATTTAATTGTTACGTTGGCGGTATTGTTTATTCGTAGACAGGACATACACAACAGCTAAAAACAAAAATAAAAGAAAGAGATATATACACTCAATACCTGGGCGTCAATACTTCGTGACCGTTCCAAATGATGCTTGCAAAAGAACACACATACAAAGTTATAGCGGTTAATCAAGTTGTTAAAGACATGAAAAGTTAATGAATTGTGTTTGGCGGACCAGGTACAACCTGAACCAATTGTTTGCAGAGTCCTCAATAATAAGATTAGCAAATCTAGGATGGCTTCGCTGAGCAGGGCTTGTGGTAAGGATGGAAAATAGTCAAGCTCCAATGATGCTTCTCTTATGAACATGCAAGATAGTCCTAGGTCAATCGTGAAGTACCCAAGGATTTTTAGCCGATCACGAACCACCAATGAGCGATCGGGTTAAATTTTTCAAAAATAAGATTGGATCATCAGCACCATTGTTCTGTGATGGGTGATATTTTCATTAATAGCTAGCTGGGGTACCCGACTTCGCTCAGGATAACATTCTAGTGTTTTGGAATGTTCCACAATGATCTGGGATGTTCCAGACCATTCGTTCCAGACCATTCCAGAATGTTGAATGTTGTGAAATGCTCTCAAATACTCTTGAATGTTCTGGAATGTTCTAGAAATTTATAGAGGGCGAAACTTCCAGCCCTTATATCTTCAAAAGCACGCCCTACAGGTAAAAACGGAAACCTTCTTCATGGATGGGGGATAGAGGGCTACCACACCGTAAAACTCCCTTGATTGTACCGGGACACGTTTCTGAGTTTTAGCGGGATGCACACTTTCTTTTATAATATATAAAGATTATTGATTTTAAAAACGAACTAAAACGCACATTCTGAAACAGTTCCAACTGGTTACGTCATTATGACGTAGAAAATGCCAACGGCTGGTAAAACAGCTGGCACTGACGTTGTCTGGCTTAAAGTCAATGCTGCCCAATCCACGAATAAAAAGGAACATCTTGTTTTGTCGGCAAATCGAAAATGGCACATTTTAAATTGTACATTTTTTCAATAAAAAAACAGTGAAAATACCCTCATAGCATTCCTAATTTGGGGTATGTTGCGAAGCTGACGGAGGAAGTGGAAAAATTAAAGAGATAGGTCAGATCTGGTTGCTCAACACAGCCAAAGCCATTTCATGCAACGTTATGGAACCCATAAGCCAGTCATCATTTAAAGCAGTTATACGACTGTGGCTCATGAAAAGGGAAACAATAATTTAGTTATGGGATTACCATGACATCAGTTCCATGGGGCCCCGTGCCCTCGGGCTTCTGTTTGGCTTTCCTCTTTCCTCGCGTGTTTTCTGACGCCTGCATCATGGCGTACGTGATGCCGCTCTTCTTTGTCGCCTGGTACTGTGAAAATTACAAACAAACTGAATGTAGCAACATATATAAATAACACTAACAACATCACAAATGTCATAATACTATGGATCAAGTGCACATTTTTCATGAATATTAAGAAGTGGCAACACCAAAATGGTTCAATGATAAAAGGGAGTAACTTAAAAAAAAATTACTATGGATGAAGTGCACATTTTCATGTGTAACTAGCTTAAGTGGAAACACCAAAATGGTTCAATGATAAAAGAGTTTAACCTTAAAAAAAGCATAGTTCAAAAGCATATTTTTCTTGTACACATGTTTTTTCAGAAATTAGTGGTACTTTTCAGTGGTAATATTCTAAGGTAGTTCAAAATTAAAACATGTTATTTTTGTTATATTTGCATGGAATAGTGTTTTTTTAAGTACTTACATACTGTCAAGGAAGTAATTTGTCAGGTGTTTAATCAAAATAGAAACATAAAAAAATAATTGAGTTATGCCCAGTGGCGTGCACAGAGTTTTTAGTGAGCTAGAGTGCTAAGATTGAAAAATTCGACGTAAATGATGTTGTTGTAGCTGAACTGATTTTTATTATTTTTTTGAAATTTAGCGTAGGCATACCTGTAGGTAAACACTAGATAAAAATCTACGCTAGATAAAAATCTTCACACAAAAAATTGAAATTTCGAAAAAAAAAAAAATCATTTTCAGCTACAACATCAATAATGTTGCATTTTCCAGTCTTAGCCCTCTAGCTCACTAAAATTTCTGTGCACGCCCCTGGTTATGCCATTTATCCAGTCAAATTTGGGGGGTCAAGTATAATCTCATATCTGCCATGCGATTCTGTATCTTTTGTGGATACGGAATCGATTCCATACGTAATTGCCTGTCAGATTCGGGTGATTGTCTATGGGTTGAAATTGCTTTTTCTACGTAAAATAGAAGATTTTGAGTTGCACTTTTTTACGGGATGTACAATATATAAGATATTATCTACAAGGTCACTAGGCTACACGAGCAACTATAGCAGATAGAATGAATGAAGGGAACGGACATTGACCTGCAGCTCGGGTGGTAGGAAGACGCGGGTGTTGACAAAGTGCTCGGGCTGCTGGGAGAAGTACATGGAAGGGATGCGCGTCTCCGTGGGGAACTCTTTCATCTCGTAGTTGGTGGTCTTGGACCAGATGATGCTCATTGCCAGATCGCATATCGCCCACATTTTCTGAAATCAAATAAAACAATTAGTGTATAGAAGAAAGCATTATCTTCGTGGCTTTACATGATTTACAACCCCAAGAAGACGGAACTAATCGCATTCCGTCAAGGAAAAAAACCCAAAAAGATGCTCCCCATACAACTAAG
Source organism: Limnephilus lunatus (assembly GCA_917563855.2). Taxonomy (NCBI): domain Eukaryota; kingdom Metazoa; phylum Arthropoda; class Insecta; order Trichoptera; family Limnephilidae; genus Limnephilus; species Limnephilus lunatus. Next base: position 47,429,205 of record OU830603.1, read on the forward strand.
AATGTAAAATACTTGGGGCACATCGTTACTGAGGACCTCTCGGAAGACGGTGATATTGAACGACAATCAGTATAATGTCTAACATGATAGCCCGAAGATTCTTCCAATTCAGCAACAATGTTAAAAAAAACATCATTCAATGCATTTTGCACTAGCCTATCTATAATATACATGTGAAACATGGTGTCACTACCGAATAAGCTCGATAGAACGACTCCAGATCTAATATAATAATGCCTGCAGAATTATATTTGGATGTAAAAGGTATAGCAGCGCATCAGCAATGTTTACAGAATTAGGACTCCATGGATTCGCCAGCCTGATGAGACACCGGGTAACTGGAGCCAGAATGCGGATAATGGCCTCCGACAACACGGTGGTGACAGCAGCCTTCCAGCACCTAGTGCAACTCCTGAGTGAGCGTTGGGCCCGAGCTCACATTTATAACACACAATAGTCAACTAGTTTCGGATATAACTAGATTTCTTTAGTACCATATATATACATATATTAATAATATAATAACTTATTGATGTAATAACTTATTGATATAAACTTATTATTAATAAATTTATATCAACGGTCCTGAAGAAATTGAAAATCGTTTTGTTAGCTTATTTTAATTTTCTTCTATTTCGGATGAAATTGTGTGATGTCAAAAGATACATGTTGAGATGTTTTACCCAAGTTCACATTAAAATCTATGTACTTACATAATTAGTAGAATCGTCATCTTCGCTGATGGCGTCCTTGTGATTTTTCATTCTGTCAATGAGATTTTTGTAGAAGCCGTAACAATAGAAGTCGTTGCGCATTATAAGGGGCTCCAGTACAAACCATAAGCACTGCTTTACAATCTAGAACAAACAAAAAGACAATAAATTATGTAGTTCCAATATTACCCTGAATACCCTTATATTGGGTGTACCCTCATACAGTTGTGGCCTCAAATTTAGTAATAATATTTTTTTTTAAATTGCTCCACACAGATTTAAAAAAAAATACCTTTGTTGCTGTGTGGGGAGTCTTTTTAGGGAAAAGAAGGAGAGGAAGTTCTGGGAAGGAAAAAGGTATGAGAGGTGAGTAGGAATCTGGGGGTCAATGTGTCCAAGATATATCCAACGTATGAATCCATCCCTCACACTGCGATGCAAACCGATGGGTCGAGAGTCCGGCTGGAGAGATCTAGATTAGGTCTCCCTCAACCAGTCTCTCCCCATCCAGCCCGATGTGCGGTAGGAGGGCAAACGCATTCGCCGCCAAGACCTAGACAAACCTCATCCCATGAACCCCCATCCCCATCTTGATAAAATTCTTATCGCCGTACATGTTATGTTTTGCCTTTGCAAAGGTTAAATTACTCACAAGAAAAACAGTAGATCTTGGTAATGTTTTTAGGCACACTGCGACGCATGTATTTATGTAATCCAGGCTCCCATGCATTTCTTTCAAAGATAAGAATAACTTGTTGGATGTTGTGTGTTGTGATTGTCTTATTTCATATTTAACTTCATTTTAGCACTGAGCACTTTTAATTTATCATTTACTAAATCTCGATGTATAGACTCTCTTATTTTAAACTTTCACGTCTATGTCACCTTTTACTCAAACATTACAACACTTCTTTGTGTCTATGATCGCTTTTGTCTGTGGCCGCGTATAACTTTCTCTTTTTTGTCTATATAATGAATGGCGTGTTGTCATTTAGCGAGTCATTCTCTCTACTCAATTCTCTTCAGTTCTCGATTTAGTTTTACAATTCTTGTCAAGTGTTCAGAATCAAATCAATCTCTCTCTGAAAATTTATTCATCAGAATAAACAAGTACAACAATTTTCAGTACAAACACAAGTGTTTTTACTATACTAGGATAGCCTCAACCATAACCTATCTCAAACTATATGCCAATCCTTGGTGTGGACACGCAGGAAGTTACCAAAGGCAGCGCAGTTTACGCCTGACTGCAGACTATCTGGAGACCACAACCAGGACGCTACGCATAACTAACCCTATTAACACGTGTAGACAGACACTGCACGATTTTAGCCCAATAATTAGCAATAAATGGCCCAATCTCAGTTGTCCAATGACATTCGTGGAGTCTGTGTTTCATTTGCAAATCCTTATCCAAGGTACCCTGAAGAGTAGGCTGGCAATTTACAGTCGATATCACTGGCATGAGTTTTCAGTACATTTATCCATCCATTGCAGGCCTAACTTTATCCTGGGCATAATAAATAAAGATTGAAGGTTTGCACTTACTTTCAATTGATCTAAGTTGTCGAACCTCTCAAACAGAGGGTCGTGTGTGAGCACAGGTACTGAGAACACAAGCATGTAGTCTGGAAGGATATGAGACAACTGGCTCATGGCTTTCTCCACTGAAACAATTCAAATCATTTATTAGGTATAGGTAACGAAATGAGAGTAGGCAGCTATAAAAAAAAGCATAGCATTTATGTAAGTTATTTTACATTTATGTATGAAGCCCTTTGCCTTGTTTATGTGGTGAGTAAACTATGAAACTTTTGTACAAATGTCGCACATACTGTAACCAAATATTCGTGGAAGCAAGACAAACTATTTTCACCTGATTTAGGATGCAGTGAACAATTCGTGCGCCATTGTAAAAAGGACTACTCATTTGTAAGCAAATTTTATTTTTGAAAAGTAAAATAATGATGCTGCAATGCGAGTTGTCTGTAGACTGTGGGATTCATTTATGTATTGACAAATCACTGAAAGAGACACGTCCTCGCCACTTCACCCGCTACTATTCTGTTCCCCTCGCCATTATGAGCAGCGGTCTCCGTCTGTGGCTGGCCCGACACGGGACAACTCTTCACTTGAAAGCCGGTCTTCTGGCATTTTTTCTGCATGTCCTAGCCACCTAATTTTTTACTTTTCTGTGAAGAGAAGTAGGGGTTGGATGCTAAATATGAATATCCATTGTTACCTTGTGTCCCCACGGTGATGGTCTTGATGTAGTCCCTCCTGCGCGTGACGTCGGCGATCATGAACTGGCGGATAATGTTACGTAGGCGCTTGTCGGGCTCCTTGCCGGCGAGTGCATACACGCCCATGAAGTCCAGCGGCAGGCACTTGTTGGGGATGCCCTTGGAGAGACCCTTGTGCAGTTTCGTGGCAAACACCTCACGCACTTGCGGCACCTCGTCCTAAACAAAAAATGAACATCATGTCCATTGAACAATACAATTGCCAACTTATAGGTAACATCACAATGGTACAACCATAGATAATAGAACAAAGGGAAATAAGGCATGGAAGTGGACAGACTTTCAAGCGCAATTATTAAAGTGGCTCTGTAATGAAAGTTATGAGCCAGGTGCTTATTTGCAATACATATACAGAACAGTAGGACGTATCGGTCACAAAGTGTTGTCGGTGATTTGCAATTTTGAAGAGGAAAATCTTTGTGTTCAAAGGAACTATAGTGGAGATGATAAAACAGAAATCTACAGAAAATGGTTTTATTTTGTGAAGCTAAAATTGGTTACGGATGGTAAAAACAGAAATCTACTAATATTGAAAAATTAAATAGATTAAAGAGACATTTGTTTTCATATAAACATGGACCATCTTTCTTGTTTGTATTATATAAGGGTACAATGAAACCCCCTTAACCACTCAGCAACATAAGCAGATATACACATTAATATGCCGACATCAGTTAAGTTGATATGCAATCCATAACATATCGCTATTTGTTACGATACCTTCGGTAGCAGGGTTTGATGAGCTTTAATGTTAATAACACCGCTTGTTAAGTGGGTGTATGATTATATGTAGGTACATATATTAAATATTATAATGGCCATCACTGTGGTCAGCTTTGTTCCCGACGGGAACTCGGACGCCAAACCTTGCCGGAGGCAAGGTATGCTGACTCAGCGGGAAGGAATGGGTTCTCATCATCAGGGATGGGCATGAGGTGCTTATTCACAAGTAATCTCAATCAATGAAAGGCAAGATCTTCTGATAACACAATTAGAATCTATTTCATTAGAAGTAAGGTGTTTACAAATACAGGTGAAAACTTACCCCATCATTGACCGTATAACTAAACCCTATCTACTACTATGTCTCTACCGATGGATGGGGACGCCTTCCTCCAGGGTTCCGCGACTGCTTCAGAGCGGCATCCAGCCTGCCAGCTCGTCTCTCGTACAGAATACAGGCCAGAACTATACCGGGACCTCGTGGATTACCTCCGGTATCCTTCCATCCATATGATTGCGTGACTTCCCCGGCGAGCGCGGCAAAGTGGGTAACATGCGATCTCGCCCCCAAATACGGATCTCATCCGATATAAAAGTAACTAATAGTCGATCCCGACAGTCAACAGGTTCGAAGCGAGCGAGGATTACCCTCCGACACATCGATTCTACAAATGGAATCTCGAATCTCCGGAATACGCCGACACGCGATTTACGTTCGCGGATCCGGTTTTGTTTCACGCACCATGCGTATTTACTCGCGATTCGCACACGAACTTATTATTCATACTCATCCAGGATTGGATGCCTTGATCAATTTAAAAGAGCATTTGCTCCGCTCGATTTTTAAAAAATCACTTATATTTAAACTTGGCACTGTGACGTTCCCACCAGGTCTGAGCCCATCTAGACCCCGTGGGGAAGTGTTGAGCCCGCCCATAATAAAACACTTCCTGCCTATTTGCACCAGTATATGGCTGTCAAAAAACCCATAGACAATATTAATAATAGTAATCAGTACCTGATTACAATTGTTATGAATAAGTTCAATGTTTTCATAACAAAGTACAATAAGCGTGTTTACATTTCAACGCGTGTGTTTATACAGAAATCGTCATAACTCCGTTATTGTTCTAGTGACATCCCTAAAACAAAAAGGAGAAGCTCCATAATAAATCAAGCTACCCATCACTATGCAAGATGTCCATAGAAATAGATTAAAAAAATCTTTTCTGTCAGATACATGACAGACCGCCAAATTGCCTATCCACTGTTCGACAACATTATTTTTTTATTAAATATTCTTGTATGAAATGATAAAAAAGCGAGGTGACCAAATTGTTTATTATACATTTATAAGATAGAATAAATATTGTCTTTTATATAATCCGTGATTTTAGTACCGTTTTCACATAAAAACATCACTTGAGTCATTTTATTGTAACATAACAATTTGAAAGCTTATTTCATATCCTTTCAAAAACAGTTTTTAGTATTCGGCTAAGTTCGGAAATATTTCATTTATAGAGCTTTAATTGTGAATCGGAAATAACATAAAGTTTTCGTAAATCTGACATGTCGTTTAAGACGTAAAAAGTGCATATTCGCGATGTAACGGAGTGGTTAAGAAGTTTTCCAAGGGACCGGAAAAAAAAAACTTCTTAAGCTGGATAACCATACATGTGGGAAAGATTGGGCCACTTTTGGGCTGAGGAACCGAAAAAACAAAACTTCTTAAGAGGGTTTCACTGTATTCAAAGAGTCAATAGGCCGTACAGGCCGCCAGATTTCAGGAGGCGGCGCCAAGCCTACAAGTGAGTGATTATGATAGGTGGCAACTTCTAAGGAGGAACGGGAGGCGCAAATGATGTATACTTGTGAAAAGTATAAATCCGCCACTAATTCATATGTATAACACAGTCCTGGACATGACAATTGTGATGTTATGCTTACTAAGAGGGGCAATTAATTTTTAATTTTCCCAATACCATAGGAAACCTGAAGTATATTCAATATGTGACGACTTACCACCATGAGCTGTGACAGGTTATAGAACTGGTCAGCGGTGAACTGGTCTCCGACTCCCTTCTGTTCGCAGATCTTGAGCATGGCCACTCCGGCAGCTAACCGCAGGTGAGACATCTCTGCCCGGGACAGTTGGCCTTGCTGGAAACACAAAATAACAAACTATATTGATCTAATCTCAACTACTTCCAACGTTAACGGCGTTGTAAGCCATCCAAATTCAATCGGTCTTCAGAGATGGCCGTAGACGGCTCTGAAATGTTTCGGTCTTAACACAAATCGTCTGGTGAGTGACCGAGTTGGCATCGCGTTTTTGACCAAAAATGATGCGTTAGTTGCAGGTTTTCGTAAGTATGTAAAAATTGCGCTCTGTTGAACTAAGCCTTTTTACAAAAGCTCTACACAGGAAGCGACGAGGTAAAAATTTTTCTTCGGAGCCTATGTCACTTTTGGGGATGTTGTGCGTAGGGTCTTTTTTAGGGAAAGGAAGGAGAGGTAGTACTGGAAAGGAATAAGAGGTGGGTAGGAATCTTGGGATCAATGTGTACAGGAGTGATGGAAGTATGAAACCATCCCTCCCACTGCGGTGCAAGGCAATGGCTCGAGAGAGTTTAGTTGGAGAGGTCTAGGTTAGGTCTCCCTTAACCAGTCTCTCCCGATCCGGCCTGACACACAATAGGAGGGCAAACACATTCGCCACCAAGATCTAAACAAACCTCACCCCATGAACCCGGGCATGCTTGCTAGGTCACCAAACATAGCGAATCACTTGGGGTGACCAATAAATGTTTCCTCTCGAGTTGTGTAATTAAAAGTGTGCAGTGATTTATCCTGACCTGTAACAGATCTCCTTTGTGAAGTATAAAGGCGTTGAGCATGCGGAAGGTCTTCTGCGCCGAGAGCTCGTCCCTCTTGAGCCCCAGCAGCCAGCGGGCCATGGTCTTCAGTCCCTCCACCTTGCAGCGGGTCTCCAGGGGCAGCTCCGACTCGGGGCACCAGTCCCCCTCCACGTACTCCCGACCTTCTGACGATTCTTTTACCAGGAGTTCCTTCACTATCTGTGTACCAGGGATAAATTACAATATTACATTCATGCATTATTTATAGCTGGTCAAAAACAAACACCCAACAATGAATGGAGTCCATAAAGATAGAAAAACTCTGCCTATCCCACGTTTGGCTCTCTACTGTCACATCTATCAAGGACCTTGGGGTCACTCTAGACTGCAAACTTTCTTTCTATGATCACATTAATAACACGTAAACCAATCACTTAAACTACTCGGCTTCATTAACAGAATTACCTCTGACTTTAAACATATAAGTACAATTTTTATAAGAAAAACTTTCTTTTTATACTTTTTTGAAGGTTATTCCTATCAGTGAAATATATCATATTAGAATAAGTTAACAATAATATTCTAAACGAAAATATGAAAGAGAACAAGACACAGAAAAACAGAAAAAGACAATGGTCGCAACTGGGACTCGAACCCAGACCTCTCCGTCTAACCGGGACGAGCGCGTTAACCAATTTCGCTATTGCCACCTTCTGTCAAAGCCGTCATATTTGTCAATCTCATATTCTCAAATTTTAGAATTACATTATTATCAAATAATTATTTTTCTCCATATTACGGGCAACTACCCTTTTAATTGGAAACAATCATTCTAAGAATTGGTTTGACCTGGATAGCGTCTCAGATAGATATATCGGAATTTATTTATATGGAACAATTGACTTTTACGAAAGTCTAAATGAATATTCAATTTTTATAAGAAAAACTTTATTTTTTTCCAATAATAATAAATAATAATTACGAGGAATTGCTTGGAGGTTAGGACTTGAAAGAGGCGAGTACTCATATGATGAAATTGAACAAACTTTAAACATTTTTTCTTTAGAAAAACGTAGAAAGGACTCTGATCTAATATGCATTTTCAAAATGATCAACAGTATTACTGACACACCTGCTTTGTTAAAACTCATCCAGTTCAACATCCCTTCACTCCGAAATAATGAATTGCTGTTCCTCAATCAACATTCTACTAATTATGGATATCATTCTTCTTTATCCAGAATGTCGAGACTTGTCAACGCAAATCAAAGCACTGAATTTTTTGGTGTAAGCCTAAATGACTTTTGGCAGTCGATACGCAATGTGATTTTTAAAGTCTTTTTAAATCCATCTTCAAGCTACTTATGTACTTTTATATTACATGTATTTTGTCAATGCTCTTCATATATAAATATGTACTCTCCTTTCATTGTCATCTCTCTTTTCTTTTATTCATGTTATTGTTACATTGTTAATGGACTATTTCCGTAAATAAATAAATAAATAAATTACGTACCTAAAACTTCCTTGATTCCTCATGAATCACTCTATTGGTGAAAACCGCATGAAAATCCGCTCAGTAGTTTTTAAGTTTATCGCGAACAGACCGATAGAAGCGGCGGAGGACTTTAATTTATAATATGTAGAGTTTTTTCAATAGTGAAGGTATGCGTACCTTTCTGGAGACAATGTTCTTGATCTGCACAGGATATTTGTCGGGGAGGTTGAAGGCGATGTGCCCGAGTGTGACGATGGCCGTGCGGTAGTGCTCCGAAGAGGGGGTCAGCGTGGACTTGAGTGTGTCCAGGATCTCCATGAAGATGGTCTCGTGCTGGTCGGCCATGTTCACGAAGATGCAGCGGACGGCGTTCTTGGCCTGTTTGGGCGTGCCCACCTCGGCGTACGCTTTGCACAGCATTGTCAGGCGGGGGAACAGGGCGGGGCAGGCTTCATCTAAAATATATATATATATTTTTTTTTACATTAACTCCACACAGGAGGCCCTGACGAAAATAATTTCCCTCAGGGCCTATGTCATTTTTGAGGATGCTGTGTGGAGGGTCTTTTTGAGGAAAGGAAGGAGTTAACATGGGTCTTGAAGAGACTCATGTTGTAGGAGGGAGGAAACACAGAGGCCGGTAAATCTTTCCACAGCCGAGCTGTTGAACTCAAGAACGAATCGTAAAAACGACCCGTTCTCATGTGACTAATATCAACCGTGTACAAATGTTGGGCGCGTGTTTCCCGACCATGCACCGGTGCCGAGGGGATCAATGACGCTAGTTCCTCGGAGCATCTTCTATTGTAATACCGGTAGAACAAGGACAGCATTCCCACCTGACGCCTGTGCTCTAAAGACTGTTAAGATGGGAGAATCTATCAAACGGACCGCCCGTTTCTGCACAGAGTCAAGGGTTTTTTTTTTATTTATTTTGGAGCTCCAAATGGTGGCTACCAAATTCAACCGTGGGGCGCACTTGCGATTTGTACAGGGTTAGCAGTTGTGTACTATTAAAGTATCTGCGGGCCCTGTAAAGTACGCCCAGTTTCTGAGAGTCTACCTTAACTCTGATTTCGATGGAGCCCCCATACTTGAGCTGGTCACTTAGAGTTACACCAAGCATATCAATGGAGGTCCTGTTCGGAAGAATGCTTCCGTTGAAGGAGACTAGATTATCATTTCGATATTTACAATTATGTATATCAAAAAGGTGGAAACCGCAAGTATTTAAAACAGCCATTGTTTTCAGTGCCTTGAGAATGGGAATACTGTCATGAAGGGAAATAAATCTTTTGGCAGCTTTCTATGCCGGGAGCATTTTATTGAGTTTTTCAAATCTAACAAAAAACCCTCATCATATTTTTTACATTAGCTCCACACAGTCCCTCAGGGCCTCCTGTGTGGAGTGTCTTTTTAGGGAACGGAAGGAGAGGAAGTTCTGGGAAGAAGGTATGAGAGGTGGGTGGTAAATCTGGGGGTATGCATCCATTCCTTCCACTGTGTTTGCCAGGCGATGGATCATCAGAGTCCGGCTGGAGACGTCTAGGTTAGGTCTCTCTCAACCAGTCTTTCCCGATCTGACCTGTCATGCTGTAGGTGGGTAAATGCATTCACCGCCAAGTTATAGACAAACCTCACCCCATAAACCCTGCTAAGTTGGAACCCCTCAGGTTGACCTACGGCAAAGGTGTTTGTTATCCAATAAATGGTTCCCTGCTCAACTCTGCGCAGAAATAGACGGTACATTTAACCGGTAATTGGCCGGAGCCGCGCGGATGCGTTCGGTCTGTGCGCATGCGCGCGGAAAAAAGTTCTAAAAAAATATTTTTGAATGCGATTTTGACCCTTCTGTGTACAGAATTTGTATGAAGAACAAGGTCATAATAGCTTGCCCAAATATCGTAGAAGATATAGCAACTAGTTTCATTCACCTGGCAGCACCAGAATATTTTTAAATGATTTTTATCTGTGAAGTCGAAGTGTCAAAATTTGCCGCGATTAAATCTGATGCGGAATTCTTTACGAAAACATCGTAAAACCTATCAATTTATCAAATTAACACAAGTAATGAAGTTTTAGTACATAGTTTATTGTTCTAGGAATGTGTTTCGGTCAATAAAATATTTGAGAGCTTAAAATTAATTCACAAAACATTCAATTCAAAATTCAAAGTGGTGCTTCAAAATTCAAAATTTTGGAAAAAAGAAGAAAAGGGCCGGTAAATGGTGACAAATGACAGGTTAATTTCGCTTGATTCCCCTGTTTTAACGGATTGTAATCTTTAGAGTACAGACGTCAGGTAGGAAGACTGTCTTTGTTCTACCGGTATGTCTATGAAGAATTGACATTCGTCACATGGGAACGGGTCATTTCTTCGACTTGTTCTTAAGTCCAATGGCTCAACTGTGGAACAATTTGCCAGCCTCTGTGTTTCCTCCTTCCTAAAATATGATGTATTCAAGCCCCATGTTCACCCCTTCCTCTTCTCAAAAGACCTTCCACATACCATACCAAAGATGACAGGCCTTAAAGGAAATTAATTTCCTGTTGTGTGAAATTAATGTTAAAAAAAACACAAACTAATACAGTGGAACCCTCTTAAGAAGTTCCCACTTAAAAAGTTTCGTGGCTTAAGAAGTTTGGTATTTTCGGCCCCTCGGCCCAAAATGGCCCAATTTTTCCCACTTATAAGGTTTTCCCGCTTAAGAAGTTGGTTTTTTCCGGTCCCTTGGAAAACTTCTTAAGAGGGTTTCACGGTATATCGGCATCATAGTCTGCAATTGTATTGACACCTTTCTTGTTGCAATCGATCATAAGGATTCCTTCCGAATCCCTAAAACACAATAGTCATGATATTCTCAGCCAATTTAGCGATGTGCATCAGTGGTTAAAGCAAATAAGATGGTACTCACTGAGCGGCTTGTACTTCCCGAGGAAGGTGAGGACGGCCAGGATCTGCGGAGCCACATTCTCCTCCTCCATCTCCAGCATGGCCAGCAGCTGCAGCAGGATATCCTCGTGCAGGAAGTGCGACGGGAATACAAACGAGAGCATCTGGAACACAAACATAAAACACCAGATTAATATTGAATTTATTATTTAAATTAGAGTCACTATCCTTCTCTTTAGCCAATTTTACTCCTTATTTATCCAATGTGATGCCCTGGTGATGGACTCTGTAACGCTGTATGAAATGTTGTCTAATGAATGAAAAGCCCAACATGTGAAATTCTCATCAGTCTTTAATTTTTATTTTTTTAACACCACACAAGAATTTTAACTGCTTCCAGCCTTTTGGAGCCAATAAGACAATGGAATCCCCATTTGGGGTAAGTTGTGAGACTGAAGATAGTGGGGAGGGGAAGGAAATGGGGAAGTACCAGGCTATTCAGATCTAGTAACATTTATTTTTCATTTATCAGAAATATTTATTTTTCCAATTTGGGAGGCGGGTATAGATACCATCGTCCTGGGAACCATTTATTGGATATCAAACACCTCTGCCGTAGGTCACTCCAAGTGGTTCGGTGACTTACCAGGGGTGTCGGAGTTCATGGGGTGAGGTTTGTCAAGGTCTTGGCGGCGGAAGCGCCTACCCATCAGCTGCGTGGTGGGCTGGATCGGGAGGTTTGGCGAGACCTTTTCCCTTAAAAACACCATCCGCACAGCATCCTCAACAATGTCATGGGATCTGAGTGAAATTACTTTCCTGCGTGGAATTAATGTAACAAAAATAAAACTTCGATCCTGAATGGTGGTTTTTCACCAGATTGATACTGAGAGTATCTTCCACTGTAAGATGGTCATTCTTTACTCACCACCAGCAAGCGTAGTCCCCTCTCCCCGGCTGTGCTGGGGTTGAGGGACGCCTCGTCTATGATGTTTCCTCCGCGCAGGCAGTCCTCCACGTACGCGATGAGGATCTTCAGGGCCTCGTGGTCTATCATCACGGAGCTGACACGCTCCAGGAGCATCTTCACCGTGTTGTAGTACAGGTTGGTCATGATGGGCTGGCCCAGCTTCTTCAGGACGGATGCCTGGGGACAAACACACACACTTATTATCATTAAATTCCATACACAACGGAAACAATTGGAGACAATATTAGCGAAACTCAATCAAATTTGAAACAGAAAAATCAGAAAAAGATACGGTCACATATACGACTCGAACTCAGGACCTATGACTCCCTTACTATCATAGTGAGAAATATGATCTAAATGGCATTAGAAAGAGAAAACACCATGGTTTATATTCAAATCTAAAAGTTAACCACAACTAAAATTAAAATATACATCTTTACAAAACCAAAGTTTCTGGCAATTTGAGATAAGTAATCGCCGACACAAAAAAGAGCTGATGACCTTTACACGCCTGAACGGATTTTCATGAATTGTAGCTAAAAACCATTTCGATCACGTCAAAAAAACCGCATCATAATCGGTCTATTCGTTTAGGAGCTACGATGCCACAGACAGAGGTCAAACTTATAACACCTCTCTTTTTGCGTCTGAGGTTAAAAAAAAAAAAAATTGTCTATTAATTATTTTAAATGAAAATACAAAAAAGGTTTTATATGTAAAAAAAATTATGTTTTTTCCAATACATAATAAAATTTGAAAACGTATTTCACCTTTCAAAAACAGTTTTTAGTTTTCGGATACGTTCGGAAATATGCCATTTTGTATGGATCTTATTGTAGAGGGGAAATATTCTGACCTCCTGACAGAATGTGCCTGAATGATTAACGAATGTGCTATTGCTGATAATATATTGAATTACAAAAGTCCATGTGAATCAGGCAAGGAATGTGTGCTATGACCGAGTTGTTTAGCGCTTTATCCTCACTGCCTACGCCTTTGGAAAAACGGGCATGAAGGTTTTTTTTGATTTTATTCTTGGCGGAGACGGTTTACGATTAGTTCCCGTGAGCACTTAGGCCATCCTTTAACAACAACCCAGCCCCTTTAATAAAGTTCACCAGAGTTGTTATTGGGAATGAAGCTATATCTTCTGGTTTGACAATGTGTCTTCCAAGGTCTCATTTCCCCTCTTCACTCGTCCTTGGTTCCCTGAAGGCCCCACGAGGGAAGAGGGCTTCATCTCTCCTCTCCACTCCTTAGTTCCCCGAAGGCTCCACGACGGAGAGTCCACCTCCCCTAGGTTCCCTAAAGGCCCTACAAGGGAAGAGTCCACCCCACCTTGGTTCTCCGAGGGCCCCAGGAGGGAAGAGGACTTCATTCCTCCTTGGTTCCACAAAGGCCCAACGGGAAGAGTTTACAGAGATGGTCTCATATTTCCACTTTACTCCTACATGGTTTCCTGAAGGCCCCACATGGGAAGAGGACATCATCTCTCCACCTCACTCCTCCTTGGTTACTCGAAGGCCCCACGCTGGAAGAGTGCCCTTCCCCTAGGTTCCCTGAAGGCCCCACAAGGGAAGAGTTCATGGAAGTGGCCTCAGCTCTCATCTCCATGGCTTCTCCTCTTGGTTCCTCCTATAGGCTCCAGGAAGGAAGTCCACAGAGGTAGCCTCAGCACTCCTAAGTTCTCAAAAGGCCCCTAGTTTTCAAATGGTCCAATTTTTTGTCCTACGAGTTACCAGGGAAATAGAAGGCCCACTCCAGCAGAGCCCCGAGTGCTGGAGTAAGGTCTAAATACTCCGAGATGCGACCTTGTTTCTCGGAGGCACCGTTGGTGACACTGTTCCCCAGGACATTCAGCCTGAGCACGGTAGCTCACACCTTGGCTTGGGATGGCTATTGCAGGTTTGTGTTTCTACTCCCTGAGTGATGGGTTCGCCACACTCCCTAAGCTACAGGCATGATGCTTAGTTAGGTAGGCAGCAGACACAAACATTCAGCATTTTATTTATCGCTAACAGTAGGTGTTAAGAATTTGAACAATAATGCAACTAGAGACATCTATGTTCCGTTATTGTATTGAATTGGTTTTAATTACCTATTAGCATTTTAATGTTCGGCACTGCCGTTAGATGTCTTATGTTACCTCTCTGCTTACCGACTTAATTGTTGTTTAGTGACACAGGGTTTTATTTGTTCGCATTCACATCCATGTTTTTATTTCGTATAAAAAGTCTGACTACTAAAAACACTCTCTCTCGCATTAATATTGTCCTAGTAAAAGGTTACCTTTAGCAGATTAAGTGGGGGTCGGGCTGTACATAAAGTTTATAAAGTGTTGATTCAATCCAAGTTGTAGCCAAAAAAGTTATTGTGAATAAATGACTCAACCATTTAAATACCCAATCATGAAATAAATATTAACATTAGGTACATTAAATAAATAGGAGGGTAGGCATACCGTGGTCCTGACGCAGGTCTCGCAGCTGACATCGGGACTGACGATGGCCTCCATGCCGCGCAGCAGCTGCGAGTCGTGGCGCATGTGCGCGCTGAACTTGGTGAGGAACTCCTGCGCCTTCACGGGCTCTGGTAGGAACTTGCTGCTGATCTGATGCACGCGTGCCTGGATCTCCTTCAGCGTGGCTGCTGTGTTGGGCCTCTTGTGCAGCTCGATCCATTCCGCCACACTGCGCCTCACACTTCACAACACAAGCACAAATTAGTCAAAATCTAAATTATTACTTTATAGAACTTAATAGGCTCCATTATGATATTGAATTGTAACCATGGATAATACAAAAAGACATACAGCTTGAAAATGTGCCAACCGCCACCCAGTTCTAATCAAACTGCACAGACTGTCAAAGGGGATATGCTATAAAAGTTGGGTGCGTAGGTAGAAAAAGAGGCACTGTTGTGCGTAGATACGATTTAGTTAACCCACTCTTGGATTCTTCCAAATTTCCACAATTTCATCAAGCTACCCTCACTCTTGCATTCTTCCAGATTCCCACAATTTCAACAAGCTTATTCATCCAGATTCCCAAAATTTCAACACATTACCTCACTGTTGCATTCTTCCAGATTCCCACAATTTCAACAAGCTACCCTCTCTCTTGCATTCTTCCAGATGTCCACAATTTTAACAGGTTACCCTCTCTCTTACATTACAGATTCCCACAATTTCAACACATTACCTCACACTTGCATTCTCCCAGATTAACACAATTTCAACATGTTCATACAAAGGTTTATCAAACATACACCTCAGAGATTTAATTTCATTTCTACAGTATTTAGTCTACTTTCATCCTTCCACTAGTTTTCCATCTCCTTTATTTCTAATATCTAAGCCTATGCAAGTATAATGATGAGTAAGAACTTGCGGACAGGTTTACTTACGCAAGCTGATGTTTCTGTAACTCAACGAAAGCCTTGGTGGCATTCTCGTCAATGTTTCCAAGCAGGTAATAGAGTTTCTTCATGCGGTCGGCTGCTGGCAGCGTGTACGGTACCAGCGAAGTGTTGAGGAGTCGCTCCACCAGCAGCCGGTCCTCCATTGTGGTCATGTAGTATCCTGGAATAGACAGAATAGTTGTTTCATTCACATTGAAATAAGACATTACCGATAACAAGAAAATTAGCGATAATTTAAGCATAATTAAGAAATCTCAGAAGATAAGATTATGTATTACAGGTTGTGAAATATCACAACCAACCAGTTGGTAGTTGCATTGCATACACTCGGGCGGTGCGGGTTCTTAAAAACTTACATTTATGTTTTCTTCATAAGAATTAGATATGAAAAAAAAAATGATTGTGACCGATGGTGCACAAAGCATGGTGGGAAGGAATAATCCTATGGCTCCGCAGGCCAGAAGAGAGCTCTCCAGATCTGGTCCGTGGGCCGTCAATTGCCGATCGCTGGTCTATGCTGTTCGTTACAGAGATAACGGCCGGGAATGTAGAAATGAAAGCTTTCCATGACAGACAAGTTTTCAAACCATCCACAAATCAGTCAGAAATGTGTAGCACACCACACACTGTTCAAAACCAATAACACTTTTTCAACACAAGTGGCTTTTTGTGACCAGATCACGGCCAAATCTAAATTTCCTCAACTCTTTTTGCTACCCCAACTGTTAAAGTCTCAAATATATCGGCCATAGTTTTCCATTGGCCCTGGGCATTTGGGACCATACTAGTCATATAATTACCGTGTAAAATCTTATCCTTAATCCACATGACAGCCTTTTTAGTGGCCTGCGGCACGTTGGGGTCCATCAGGTGTTTCTTATAGATCATGGCGAGCCCCGCCATGGCTTCCTTACGAATCTTGAACTTCTTGTCGAGTGTTCGCTCCTTCACAAAGTCCAAGAGGTCATCTGACTGTGAAACCACCTCAAAATCGCGCTGGGCTGTGGTTACTATGGCCATCACCACCTCGTATCTGGAAATAATACAAAAAAATGTATTGAAATACGGTGTTTTTGGATAGAAATCAACTCTCAGAATAATATTTTTTGAATACACAATAAACAAAATTTCTCTCTGAAAATTAAAGATGGCAGCAAATTTGCCTCAATACATGTAATTGGTGATGCTATATGGAGGGTCTTTTTAGGGAAAGGAAGGAGGGGAAGTTCTGGGAAGGAAAAATATGAGGGGTGGGTAGGAATGTAGGAGTCAATTGTGTCCAGGAGAGAACGACGTATGAATTCATCCGGCCCACTGCTGTCCGGCTAAAGATGTCAAAAGGATTCCCTCAACCAGTTTCTCCCGAACCAGCCAGTTAGGTACCATCCGCCGCCAAGACCCGGGCACCCCTACTAAATCAACAAACGTACGTACGAACCACTGGGGGTGATATATGGCGGGGGTGTTCATTATCCAATAAATGGTTCCCGGGGCAGCGGTACACACACTCGCCTCCCAAATTGAAAAAGACTGTATATTACAGCAGATGAGCGTATCAATGGTATGGATGGTGGTTAGTATTCTGACCTGACTTGCTCCTCCCCATCGTGCTGGCGCATCTTGAGCGTGTCGGTGATGTCCTTGCGCAGGTCGGGATGGTGCACGAGGAAGTGCATGCAGTACTGCACGCACTTGATGCGGATCTGCACTGATATGTCATTGAAGCGGCCGAGGAATGCACGCCATAGGGCGGGATACATGCGTGCCAGGTTAGAGTCCTTCTCTGAGAACATGCGTGCAAGCAGGGCCACCGCACCTATATAAACAACAGATATTAGCACGCAGGTAAAAAAATAAAATATATACATGAGGACCCCATAAGTAAACATGATTAAATTGTTGTTATAGCTTACATTTTATGTGCTATTTTAACTGATTACAGTGAAACCCTCTTAAGAAGTTCTCTCTTAAGACGTTTCGTGGCTTAAGAAGTTTGATTTTTTCGGTCCCTTGGCTCAAAATTGGCCCAATTTTTCCCACATATATAAGGTTTTCCTGCTTAAGAAGTTTGTTTTTTCCGGTCCCTTGGAAAACTTCTTAAGAGGGTTTCACTGTATTTATAGGTGATGACTGCAATGAAATAAAAAAGAATATTAAAAATTAGATATTTATTTTCAATTCAATGTTAAAGCTTAAAAATCAACAAGGAACATTTTTAAAATATTTCGTTACAATTTTGAATCACACTTTTTTAATAGAAATCTTTTTAAAAAAATCTAACCAATTTCTATCAAACTTATTTGTGATTAATACAGACTTATTATTATTACAAAAAAAAAATCAACAAAATACAATAAAAAAACATAAAAAAATTATTTTTCATTGTATTTTGTTGATTTTTTTGAGCCTTACGCCGAAACACAAGTCTGTATCTCACATCGCACATACGCAGACTGAATGTTGGCTGTGCTAGCGTCAAGTATAGTCTCTTTTAGTAAGCTACCTAAAGTAAGGAATGAGTGGAAACATTTAAAATGTATAAAAGTGGCATTCCTGTAAAACCTGGGCTTTTAAAGACCCCACGCGACGGGTCGAGGGTTAACACAAAAAAATTCTATTTGTTGTCTGCGGGATTTATGAATTTAGTGGTCCAAAAGTTTGACGACTAGACTGGACTAGATTGTCATTTGGATTACTTTTAGATGTAATCAGACACGATTGAGTTTTTAAAGGTTGCCACGATGCAGGCGGTATATAGAGAGGAAGGTACTCACAGAACCTCTCCACCTCGTGGGCACTCTTCAGCTTGCACTCGAGCTGAGGTAGGACGGCCAGGAGGACGGAGGGGCTGCAGAGGTTCAGCTCATAGATCAGTTCATACACCTTGGCGCAAATTGGGAGACCCTTTTCTTCTTTGCCCAGGATGAGCACATGGTTGAAGAACTAAAAACAAAGAAATCAACAATTCGTTTTTTACTTCTCAAAGTATCAAAGTTAAATAATTTACCTCAGCGCCTGTGTCATTTTTGGAGATGCTGTGTGGAGGGTCTTTTTAAGAAAAGGAAGGAGAGGAAGCTCTGGTAAGGAGAAAGGTATGTGGGTAGGAGTCTGGGGTTCAGTGTGACCAGGTCATCCGCCGCCAAAACCTTGACAAACCTCACCCCAAGAACCCGAGCACCCCTGTTAAGAAACCAAACGTAGCGAACTAAGTGGTTAACTATGTTCGGTTACTTAACAGGGGTGCTGGGTTCGTAGGGTGAGGTTTGTCCAGGTCTTGGCGGCTGAAGCTTCTGCCCACCTGCTGCGTGGTGGGCAGGATCAAGAGCAATTGGTTGAGGGAGGTATTTTATCCTCTCTAGCCAGAATCTCTCGACCCATCGCCTTGCACCGCAGTTGGAGGGATGAATTTATACGTCTGTCACTTCTGGACACACTTACCCCTAGATTCCTACCCACCCCTCATACCCTTTTCCTCCCCATCCTTCATACCCTTTCCCTCAAAATACTTTCCACACAGCATCCTAATAGATGGCATAAACCCTCGCGGAAATTATTTTCCTAAGGACATCTTGTGTGGAGCAAATGAAAAAAAAAAATTGGAAAATATTTCTCGTGCACTCCGCAATAAGAGAAATACACTACAAAATATAGAGAATCTAAGGGTTAAGAAAATGATTAAGAAGAGTGTCGTGTACAGAAGTGATATTTTGTGCACATCAAGAACAGAGTGAAAAGGTTAAGCTACGGAGGACAGTAATTTTAAAGATTTTTATTTACACTTATGAAAATATAATATTTGGAAAGGTTCACATAGACTCACAGTCTGTATGTACGGCTCCAGCGTATCGCTGGTCTTGATGACCAACTCCTTGGCCAGGACGTAGGCGTTCTTCTTCTCCTTCTTGTTGGGCTCCACCAGGTTGATGAGGACTATGTTCAGCAGCTCGTTGGACACCACGTCGCTCTCTGTGATGAGGGGGCACAACACGTCCAACATGAAAGATTTTACCTTGCTGGAGTGCTCGTCACTGTGGGGAATACAATGATCATTAGGCAAGGGTTACACTCGTAATTAAAATTTATGGATTACATAAGATTTTGACAGATCACTCACAGGAGTGTTTACATATGCGTCCGACTTGTGGTAATTAATGATCACGGAAGTTTTTCGGAAGTTCGACCTGTATAAATGCTCATGCGACCGTTTACATCTGTAAATTTATTTGGGGTAAGATGGCTTCATGGTAACAACGACCTGCTACTGTCAAATTTACGCGATTTTGTCAATAAAGACGAAAAGGCCCAAATAAAGTGTTGAAATAGATTTTGTCTTTAATTAAACAATTCTCTACTCGCTTTTGTGCCGTCAAAGGCGGCAATTAATTTCATTTTATCCGAATGAAAGCTACCTGACATCTGCTGACAGCACCCGACTTCGAATTCAAAATTTCAAATACGTAAATGTTAAAAACAGAAACATCAAGATTGGAAAGGATTGGACCGATAATTGAATAGAAGGATGCTCGTTTTCCAGAAAACTTAAATAAGTGGAAATAAATACTAGTTTTGCAGGAAAAAATCCTATGAAAACAATTCTTTTAATTTTTGACATTTCGCAATGGCGCATTTCGGAACTATTTCTTGCGGTAAGTCTATTAGCTTATCAAACTGATTTTATAAGCTGTAAGAAGGCTGGAAGTTCGCGCGGGCGCAATTAGACCTGTCAAAAAACTTCCGAAAGAATAAGTTCTGTAACTTGCTATAAATTATGTTAAGAGTATATTATAGGGGCAGAATTGTAATTTGCTGAAAAACGGCTCTCTAAAACGGCTTAATACTACCTTTCGTGTGTCATTCTTAGACTTGATATTTTTTGTTACCAAATAATGGACTTTTATTTTTCAATCTGTTTATTTTTTTTTGTAATCGATGTAGGCATTTGACCATGAAAAATAAAAACATTGATACACCATTCAACCCACTTTTAAAACTTTAGTCTATGATTATCGCGTAAATAATGATTTTACACAATATTTTAAATTTAAAATATATACATAATACACACATCTGTAAAAGTACGGCCTCTTATTATCGTTATGATATCTGTGAATATTGATAATTAAATAAATACTTCATTTTTCACCAAAATCGAACACATTTCGTAGCTTCTATTCATTCCGGGCTAGAATCTCCCGTTGGCAGGTAGGGAATCTGTACGCTCCTCGTTTGACAGCGTATATATTTTGAAAATACGGGCGAAATGTTTTATTAATAGCTTTAAACATAGAATACCGACTCACTTGAACCACTGCAGTAAACTCAGTAAGCTACAAAAACAGGAAGTACTCGAAAATTCTCTTTTTTAGTCTAAGTTTGTCGAATTGTATTTTTTCAACCGCCATATTGTATAAATCGTTTAAAATATAACATTTCATGTGCGTTATACTTCCGAAAATGGTTTGTGCGATGTTCATATTGTTCCATGCATGTGGCGACGGGCACGTTTTGCAAGTATGTGTGAGAATTCAATGCTGCGTACACACACACAGCTATAATATATGTAGCGTGACGTATTTCGGAATATCAGTATTAGTCTCGTATTAGTTCATTTGTTTGTGTCGTGGACATTCATTCACTCGTCGAACATTTCTCCGTAGGTACATTATGTACGCTGTGTTTGGTAGTAGATACAAAAATTACCTTATATGATTAGTATTAGTATTAAGTATAATAGACAAAGAGACAAGATAGGTAAACCCTACGTCATCGAGTATACGAATGAAACTACTT
Source organism: Limnephilus lunatus (assembly GCA_917563855.2). NCBI lineage: Eukaryota > Metazoa > Arthropoda > Insecta > Trichoptera > Limnephilidae > Limnephilus > Limnephilus lunatus. The sequence goes on from OU830603.1 coordinate 47,450,379, forward strand.
TGTAGTGATAATGGACGTTTATAAAACCTTAAAAAAGCTGGTCTGCCGGTGCGTCTTTTGGCAGGAGCCGCGCTGTCACGGAAATAGTCAGTGATTTTTTTCGAAAAAATTACGACATCAAAACAACGAGAATAATAAAAGTCGATTAGAAAATGAGAAAAAAGCAGGTCTGCCAACCGACAGCCTGGCACGTTCGCAGGCAGCCGGCGTCAAAGTGGGGTAAAAAATAGTAAATTTTACGTCATCGAGTACACGAATTAAACCAATGAATAACTATAGTCCAGATCATTTCATTTAAGAATTTCTTGGTCTGCCGACCAGCAGCCTGGCAGCTTTTTGGGTACGACTTTAAAAAAAAAAAAATTATAATTTTTCTTTTTCTGAATTATTATTTTTATTTCATTATAGTTTTAAATTAGAATGCCATATTTTTTTTAAATAAGCCAAAACCTGCCGCGGTGCCCCTCACTGCTGTCGCGTGTCCATATTTTTGTACAAATTTATAATAATAATAGTCATTTTAAGATTGCCAAAATAGTCCATACTAGTTGGAAGTTCGAACAACCAACGCACCGTCGCCGTAAGAGCTGTGTTCATCCGTAAAACGACGTAAATTTCCGAACCTCGTCCGTTTCATATCGGTTTCGCATGCCCTGCTGCATCGATTACATCGAACACAAGATCGAAACTAACAAAAAACTGTAATCTAGATCATCCCATTCATGATTTCCTTGGTCTGCCGACCAGCAGCCTGGCAGTTCAAAAATAAAAACACCATAAAATCGACTCCAAATGTGAACCACGAGAATAATTACGAAGCAGAATATGTTTATAATAAACTGTTTTTATTCAATACATAACTACGAAATACATAATCACGAAACAGAACTTGTTTATAATAAACTTTTTTTTATACATTAAATAATAATATTATTGAACATTTAAAAAAAATAAAAAACGATTGTGCAAGACCACACGACTGAAATAAAATTTCACTTATCTTATAAAAGAACATATGACATTGGGGTGACATAGACGTTGACATTCCAGACAATTTGGTTTGTTGCATTTCACACAGTAGTACACACTCAGGCGTCTTTTTTTCGCTGGGCAAAAGATGCCCCGTTTTCTTTTGCATGCTTCGTTTCCTTTTTTAATAACATTAATCACCGTTCGCATCGATCACTGTTCGCATCGATTACCGTTCGCATCACACTTTTCGTAACGCATTCACCAGTTTACCCCCAAGTGTCGAGCGTGCGTAAAGAAGTTTTACTTTTAAAAAATTATTTATACAATGCGAAATACATAATTACGAAGCAGAACTTGTTTATAATAAACTGTTTTTATACATTAAATAATAATATTATTGAACATATAAAAGAAATAAGAAATTAAAATGGAGTTCTACAAAATAAACTTAATAACAATAAATGCACCACGAGATTCCAAACGTCGCGTCGGTAGTTTATAATGGGAGCTGCGCGAGTGTATACGAATGACGTGAACTATGGGAAAAAACCATCAACAAGCAAATAATGAAACATTCGTAAAAAGGATCATACTAAATATTCTACCAAAATAATAAGTTCCATAAATTAAACACACTTTGTTATTGGTTTGGTTTTTACTTCGATATTTAAAAATATTGTGCACGTCATAACATAACACAAGTTGAATGTTGAAGTTTTAAAATTCGCGATGGCATTACTACCGACATCTAGCGATGTAATAATTAATACATTTTGACAGTTTTCGAATTCGGCCGTGGCTAGTACATCCCTTTAAATGACTTTTGGTGTCGTTTACATTGGTAATTTGGCCATAAATCGCTTACAAGAGCGATTTACAGGAAAAAAACTTTCGAGTCTAATCCCAGCCTTACAATTAAATGATTTGGGAAGAATTAAGACAGTTTTTGAGTTTCGAATCACAACAATGCTAAAGAAATTTTCACTTCAATATGCTAAAAATGATTATTTTTTATTTAAATTTTTTGGCTCTGAGGAAAATAATTCATGGGGATGAGAATCATCTTTGGGGATGCTGTGTGGAGGGTCCTGATTCTGCAGGATTTGAAAAAGGTTTGCAAGCCCGGAAAAAATTCGGTTTAGTGGCGAAATTCCTAAAAATACAAACTAGTTATTTTTATACTAACTATGGGCCGGGGAATACGAATCTGAAAGAATTAGGCGGCGGCAAGCAATATTAACTGAATTATACGACTTTAAAAATTTTTTTGACACCTCTAGGAAAATGGCCATTTTGGAAACATTCTGATTCCTAGAAAATCAAACTAGTTATTTTTATACTAACTTTGGGCCGGGGAATCCGAATCTGAAAGAATTAGGCGGCGGCAAGCAATATTAACAGAATTACACGACTTTTAAATTTTCAATAAACACAAGCCATCTTTAGCATTTTAACACATGAAAACCATAGAAAAAGAATAAAGATGTTACATCACATAAAATTAAGTGTTGCCATTAAGCAGTAATATCAATAACGTAAAACTTTCCGACACGATAATTCTTCACATGATAATTCATCACATAACACATTAACCTGATGAATTATGACTATCTCAACGGCCGTATTCTTAAACCAAAAGTATGAAAATTCGTAGTCTTAAAAAGTTGTTACCTAGACCGGTCACCAATATCAATGTTATTATATAAAACCTAACCTAACCTAACCTAACCTAACCCAACATGGTTTGTGCCCCTTTATACCGCCTGCTCGCGTCAATTTAAAAAAACATCCCAGTTTTCAAGTAGTTTAGCGGCTACGCTAGGTTTGTATAACATGGTTTGTGCCCCTTTATACCGCCTGCTCGCGTCAATTTAAAAAAACATCCCAGTTTTCAAGTAGTTTAGCTGCTACGCTAGGTTTGTGTAACATGGTTTGTGCCCCTTTATACCGCCTGCTCGCGTCAATTTAAAAAAACATCCCAGTTTTCAAGTAGTTTAGCGGCTACGCTAGGTTTGTATAACATGGTTTGTGCCCCTTTATACCGCCTGCTCGCGTCAATTTAAAAAAACATCCCAGTTTTCAAGTAGTTTAGCGGCTACGCTAGGTTTAGGTAGCATGGTTTGTGATACAAAAGTGAGTAAAATTTATAAAAAGTAAGTACTTAAATTATAAACATGTCATTTTACGTTATTGATATTACTGCTTAATGGCAACACTTAATTTTATGTGATGTAACATCTTTATTCTTTTTCTATGGTTTTCATGTGTTAAAATGCTTTAAAGATGGTTTGTGTTTATTGAAAATTTAAAAGTCGTGTAATTCAGTTAATATTGCTTGCCGCCGCCTAATTCTTTCAGATTCGGATTCCCCGGCCCAAAGTTAGTATAAAAATAACTAGTTTGATTTTCTAGGAATCAGAATGTTTCCAAAATGGCCATTTTCCTAGAGGTGTCAAAAAAATTTTTAAAGTCGTATAATTCAGTTAATATTGCTTGCCGCCGCCTAATTCTTTCAGATTCGTATTCCCCGGCCCATAGTTAGTATAAAAATAACTAGTTTGTATTTTTAGGAATTTCGCCACTAAACCGAACTTTAGCCGCAAGCCCTAATCACATTGGTAGGGATTATGGATTGAGTGGGTTCAAACGACCTTACAGATAGAGGAAGTTGCTGACGGAAGACCATGAAGTAAACTCACTTGACGATCTTGAACATGAGTGAGAAGAGGGCGCAGAAGATCTCCTGGCAGTCCTCCAGCTCGAAGCACATGTTGAAGGACTTGACGTAGGCCAGATTCTCCAGCAGGTAGAAGTAGCGCTTGAAGGCCGGGTCCTTGGGATCACGCAGCCCCGACAGCTGCTTGATCAGGAACATGAAGATCATCTGAAAAATGAACAGGAACATTAAACATATAACTGGTACTTTTTTATGGTAAATGTTTGGTTCCTAACTGACTAAGATCACTTTGTTTCTTGGCAAGGGTAGGCAGAGAAGATGGATCACACAACTCTCCAAGTATTTGATTCAATTGAACTTGCCACGTCTTCCATGGACGTTCCTGACTTCTTCTACCATTCCTTTACATTAATTTGGTAAGCAGGTATCGGTACCGCTCCCATTTATTGGATAGCCAACACTCTTGCCATAGGTCACTCCAGTGGTTCGCTACGTTTGGTGATTCAGCAGGGGTTCATTGGTTTGACTAGGTCTTGGTGGCGAACGCGTTTGTCCACCCACTGCGTGGCGGGCCGGATCGGAAGAATGGTTGAGGGAGTCCTAAATTACACCTCTCCAGTCGGATCCTCTCGACCCATCGCCTTGCACCGTAGATTGACCCTCGGATTCCTGCTAACCCCTAATACCTTTTTCTTTCCCAGAACTTCCTCTCCCTACTTTCCTAAAAAACAAAAACCCTCCACATAGCATCCACAAAGATGACACAGGCCCTGAGGGATTTTTTTTTCCTCTACTTCCTTTGTAGAGTTAATGTAAAAAAAAACATGCCCAAACCATCTAAGCGTTCCTTTCTACATCTTAACCATTCCACTTACATCAGCCTTGCATTCTTCCTGAATGTCCACATTTGTAACACGTCATACATGGTTTTATCACACATTCGCCTCAGGGGTCTCATTTGTATAGCATTCTGTGCACTTTCATTCTTCATCTGCCAGTTACATGCTTGACTGCTGTACATCAGGGTTAGTATCAGCATTCCATTGTGAACTGCCAGACTCATTTATTTGAAACGTTTGGAACATGGGAGTCTGGGCTCTCCAAGTAGCGCAGGACTACAAGAAGTGGAGGAGTCTAATCCACAATGGAAAATGGAGTAAGGGTCGTGACCCTCAGCAACGAGAAAGTGACTGAAGAAGTTTAAGATACTGACCTTGACTTGGTCCTGCTCCTTGTAGGGTGCCTCGGGAGCGTAGACTCTCAGCACGTCGGCGATGCAACAAGCGATGAGCAGCTGCACATCGCGGGAGGCGTGACCCAGGAAGTGCTCCTCCGCCAAGTGCAACGCCAGCGGGATGTACTGCTGGTACATGCCCTCATCCTGGCCCAGCCCCTGCAGGGTGTGGGCTAGGGTCTGTGCAAAAAAAAAAAAAGGTTATAAAGAAATCATATTCATTGTCATCATCATCACAGAGCTACATCTGAAGATGGAATCTGGTCTCCTCCGCAAACCCTTTCTAACACCGTTTAGATCACATTTCCAACCATTTATTTATTTATTTAATACATATATTTTTTTTTATGATATTTCACCCTCCATGCTAGGGATGACCCTGTGTTATGGCGGGTGAAGTTTACAGTTTTCGGATTACATTCATTAGTATTGGTTGAAAATATTCACTAATTAATACTATGCACACAGATTCTTCTACAATAAGAGAGTTTAAGTATGTTGGTATTTTGGATTATAAGAATAAGGTAAAGAAGTTAAAGAGTTATTGGAAAAGAGAAGTTATTATTAATATATTAAGGAATTATTGGTATATAAGTCACAGTCATCAGTCTTATACATAATATCAGTCTTATACATACTTATACAAAGCTGCTTAGATAGTAAATAAAAATATGTAAAAAATATATCATGTTATGCCTGCTCTTAATACTATGCACACAGATCTTCTATAAGAAAATGATATATAGTTAGATTGGGTTACAAGAAGATGAGGAAGTTAGAGAATTCTTAGAAAATGAAAAATTTGAGGAGTTGTTAGATATAGATCACACTAATTTATTTATTAATTAACTTAATATATAATAATTAATCTTCATCACAAGATCTATATGAGTTGTTCTGAAAATCTAACAAATTAGTTAGGGGTTAAAATCATCTATAAATTGAACTCTGCAGCCACTTCTGGTCTGGAGCTCCAAAATACTTTTAAAAAACCCTTGACTCTGTGCAGAAATGAGTGATACATTTAATAGATTTCCCAATCCTTACGGCAGAAGCATCGGGCGGGAATGTTGTCCTTGTTCTACCAGTATTACAAAAGATGCTCCGAGAAACTACCATAGTCGGGAAACGCACACCTGCATTTGTGCATGGTTGACATTGAGAATGGGTCGTTTCTGTGACTCGTTCTTGAGTTCGCTCAGCTGTGGAACGATTTGCCGGCCTCTGTGATTCCTCCATCGTACAACATGGGTCTCTCTAAGACCCAAAGATGACAAACCCAGACGGAAATTATTTTTCCCAGGACCTTCGGAGTTAACGCAAAAGGGAAAACAAAAATATATTTACCTTAAGTCTTCGCACCAGTTCATCAGGACCAAGATCATCTGTCACAGGGCGACAGCCCTGTGGGTAAACTATGTCCGACATTCTGACAACCTGCAAAATATATTACATATTACTTACATCTCAAGCGAGTAGGTTACCTGCCTTTTTAATTAACTGTTTTCAAAACAATGGCTGCCTGCCCATTAATAACCAAACCAAAACAATGTAAGTATATTTATAATTTGAACAACTAAACAAACTTGCATTTCTTGTACAGTACAATCTCACTAATCCAGCACTATTAAAAACCAGAGGGTGCCAGATTATTGGAATGTTCGGATTACTGGATTATAGAGAAAAAATCATAATAAATCTAGTGACTTGTGTTTCCGTTTATTTGACATTTTTAATTACACACTATTCTCACTTCAAAACAACAGGTAAATACGTACACACATGCATGTGTGATAAATTTTGAGGTTAGACTGCTAGACGACGACGCGGCGATGGAGCGCATAGGTGTAGAGGGGTGAGGGAGGCGCGGGCGGAGGGTGCCGGATTTATTGGACGTATCGGTCTGTTGAAGTGCCGGATTAGTGAAATTGTACTGTACTTACAAAAAATGTTAAAAAAGGCAAACATTCTGAGGTCACAAATAAACTGACGGACTAACCCATCATGCCGTTTCGTTTTGAGGATCGACCGCCAAAGAGCTCGGTCTTGGCACACACTCCTTGCCTCTTTCACATTCATACATGCTCCTGATAAGGTCCGACTCAAGTATCTGATTCACTCGGTCGTGCCATGCCTTCCTCGGGCATCCCTGACTTCTTTTGCAATTTACTTCTCCTTACATTCCTTTTCTCATTCATTCGCTCTACATGCCCAAACCATCTGAGCATCTTTCTCTAATCTTACTCATTAAACTTAGCCTTGCATTCTCACACGACCATACACGGGTTTCGTACATTCAGTCTACTTTCATCCTTCCTCTGCCGGTTTCATGCCTCACTGCCATACATCAGGGAAGGTGTCAGCACTCCATTGTGGTCAGCTAGCTTCGCTTCTTTGGACAGTTTTTGGTTAGCACTTACGGTGTTCAGTTACCTGCATTTACCCTTCTTTCGAATCTCTATCAACCTTCCCATCACTTCTAAACATACTTTCCAAATACACAAATTCATCCACCTGCTCCAAGTATTCATCATTCACAACTATAATGCACATAGGATAAATAACGAATAAACTGACATACTTATTATTAGCATTCTTCCTAGAACCATCACAAAGGTGAAAAATGTTGTTTGTGCAGTGATGGAGGACTAACTTAATAGAGGACTGAAACCGCGACACCTGGGTAGAAATTCATAGTTATACATCGGTAAGCCACTAACAGAGGTCAAGAGTGATTTACCAACAAAAATTACTCCATAATGACAAATTGTACATTCATTTCAAGTTTCATTACTCCGTTTACTTCTTAGTTGTTGCGTTCAGACAAACAGTTCTCCAACTTGTCTTGGGAGGAGATTACTTCTTGGGAAAGAATAGAGTTCTTTAATGTTAATCTGGGATTTATTTAATACTTCGCGTGTACAAGTGGTGACTACGATAGTCGGCCTAACTGGAAGCTGGCTAAATGAGATCTAAATTGAATGAGCTCCTTCAGACTGCACCCAGGCCCTTGGCCCTCCTGGTGCCCAAATACCGAACTAAACTAACTGCCATCTAGAGCAGTGTTCCGCAAAGTGTGTGCCGCGGCACACTGGTGTACTGTGGTCATTAGTTGGTGTGCCTCACCGAAATGCTACATTGTCACGGGCAGATGCTGAACAAAAAAATTAAAGGTAGGAATTCTAATATTTTAACGTCAATGGACAAGATTGAAAGCTTTCACGCTAAGTGGTGTTATGGATCGGCTAAGCTACCAATGGTAGTAATGAAATGTTCCAAAATGCCATGGCAGCCGATTCAGAGGTTTTGATAGTGAAAATCTTGGAGTAATAGCAGAAAAAATTAACTCATATAAGTATGACGTGCAACCTATGGATTGGGTACGAAATCCATTCTCAGATAGCATTTCCCTTGGATAGTTACCGATAAATGAGCAGGAAAAACTAAAAACTGATCGGACATTAAAACTAAAATTATCCGAAACAAAGCTTGCCCTTTTTTGGCTGCATATAAAAAATGAGTATCCACTCCTTTCAAAGCGTGCTATTGCAATTTTCTTACCATTTGCCATATACATGACCTATTTATGCGAATTGTTGTTTTCAACTCTCACTACGATTAAATAAAAAAAGGGGACCCCTGAAGACAATCGACGAAGAGATGAGATTAGCGTCATCAACGAATGCCCCAAATTTATTGGCAAAACAAGCATTAAAGTTTTGTCTAGGTCTTGGCGGCGGATGTGTTTGCCCACCTACTGCGTGGCGGGCCGAATCAGGAGACTGGTTGAGGGAGACCTAACCTAGACCTCTCCAGCCGGTCTCTATAGACACATTGCCTTACACTGCAGTGGGAAGGATGGATTCATACGTCTGTCATTCATGGTCACATTGAGCTCCAGATTCCTACCCAACCCTTATACGCCGCCATCGACATTACAATATATAAAGACTTGCTGTAGAAAACTCAAAATGGCAGACAAAAAAAAAAAATTGTGTTTTCAATTTCATAGTTTTAGTTAAATTGTAAATTGCAATAAAAAAAGTGGCAAAATGCCCTCGTGTGCGTTTATTTATATGCGTGCGGAAAACAACATACAAATCAGCAGTAACGAATATCAACAACAATAGCCGCCATTTGCAATACTTTTGTTGCTCTATTATGGCACGGCACAGACTAAATCACTTGACACATTAAAATCACAATATTCTTGAAATTCACACATATCTTTGAATGTCCATCTATCGTTGCCCCAGTTCTTATTTGTCCAACAGACCATTTTAGTTTTTGTTCAATCTCTACTTTAAAATTAAAAATAAACTATAAAAAATGATAGTAAATCACTTAAATAAGAATTATTTTAACTAATGAGACCTTTAACTTTACATAAATAGCTTTATCTCAAACAGCTTTCATAATGTTTCATTGAAAAAATGAAAGAAAACCTTTTCCTCTTGTAAAATTTTCTAATGGTCTGTTGGACAAATACGAACTAAGGCAACGTTTTGTTATACCTACATGAAAAATGTTTGAAAAGAATTTACTGGAAACAATAACAAGTCTAGATGTATTGTAATGTAATTGATTGAAGTTCAATTTTTTTTTCAAAGTTCTAAATTTCCAGGTTCAAAAGATGTTTTGCATTTTATTAGTATAAAGTGACATTTGTTTAAATTAATATTATTTAAATAACTCAAACAAAAGAATTTAATAATATTTCGAGCATGTTATTCCCTCTCCTCTGAAATAAATAGCTGTTTATTGTAGAAAAGAAGTGTTTCAAGAATTTGGATGTATTTTCCAGTAGTGACCGGAGTAAGGAAACTTTACACAATATAAATTAAGTACTATTAGCGTTTGAAAAGACAGTGTAACAACTTTATAAAATTAGAGATAGCATTGGTCATTTTTTTCAAATCTGCATAAACATAGTCAATTATACACCAGATTTTGAGGAAAAGGATTTGAGGATTTTAAGGATATTATGTATAATGAGCACCCCCTGTCCACATAATAATCCAATGAGGCTAATATTTACAAAAATGCAGAGTTTCGAGACACTAAGTTAAAATATAAATATTATGTATTTCAGACAACAGTTTCAAAAGCCACAAAGCCATTATTTTCAGTCAGTGATTTGGCAAAGTAATTTTCACGGGTCAGAGTTTGACTATAGTGAGAAATGGTCTAATAAGGAAAGGATGCTCTTATTTTAAAGATATATTTCAAATTCAAACATTGGTTGTAGAAAAATCGAAACAATGATTAACCTCAAAGTACCGTATCAGTATTCTGTCAACAAAGCAAGATTGATTTATAATGGACGCGAAATTATTGAACCGTAGTATTTATAAAAACCGTTCTTTGACAACTTATGGAACTACCAAGATTATCAGATCATTGATTATCGTGATAAATAACAAACGCTCTAGTGAGCTGTTCAGAATCTTTTGCTTTTAAAATGGTCGTGTACAAATCACGGCCTATCTGACACGAATTTCATGGTAAACAAATGGAAATTTTGACATTTCCCTTCCGAAAATAAACTCACGTACACATTAAAACAATTGCCAGGGAAGTTATTCGAGGTACACTGATGTTTAAATACCGGAAAACACATGTGAGAATTGAATATTACCTATTAAAAATCATAGACCCAAAAGTGTGTTGGCTTTCGTAAGAGTCGATGTTTACGCCTCGATTTCGAAGATTCAAATCACATTCAAAGTCCAATGCTTATATTATATTTCCACATAACACTGAAATAACGACAAACCAAGCTTGGTGCCCGACTCAATCGGTGAAATTCACTATTTTAACACAGAAAATGTTTAATAAATGAATCCGAAAACAGAAACGCCGTGCAGACGCCGAAACTGCGGGAAACATTAGTGTGAAATCAGAAATGAGTCGTGTATTGTCATTTCAGGGTCATCGGTAATGCCATTTTAGGTGAAATATACTATTATACAAACAAATATGCTAAAATGATCATGCTCGGTTAATATTTAACACTTCAATATGTAAATACAAGTAAAAATATTTTTTTACCTTTCAAACCACATGAAAAACAAAATTTCTAATCGAGATTACGGTTTTATGAAGTTGGTAGCTTGTGCGGCCTCATTCACTCGGAGCGGCCATCTTGAACTGTCGGTAAAACAGATTTCTGCATTATCGTCATCATCTTTATTATTGGAAAATCTGACAGCCGGCGAAGCAGATAAATGTATAACCTGCATTTTTATCAAAAACTTAATTTTTTCATTTACTAAATTAAGTGAGCTATGCTATTATAACTTCAAAAGTTCCATTGAGAAATATTCAGTGTTGTAATTTGTTTCTAGATCTGTTTTTCGTATATCCAAAAAATGGGGCTGTTATCAGATCCTGAGGTAGGGCACAGCAAATGGGCCCACTTGTTAATTAAATATCATAGGCCTTTTTGTTTCCTCCTGTGCATATCGGCCTACGTCTGGTTTTGCTTGCTAGCCCATAAGTCATTCAATAATGCAAACTCTTATTCAGAAAATGCTCTTCTACCAGGTAAGATATTAATGAAGATAATTATTAATATTTTAGTTGACCATAAAGCAACTTTGAATTCATTAGTGCTATTTAGCACTTGAACAATCCTAATTTTTGTTAAATATTCCACTAACCGCCGCTCTCTTATTAGGCACGGATTTTGGAAATTACACTACGTTTGAACTTAATTACTACAAGAAACAACTAATTATGTTTGGCAAAGCAGGGTTTGTCTAGCGGGTTTGTGTAGTTATGGTTGATTGTCTATGAAATAAAAACGTTACATATAAAATGGCGTTACCACGTAAGCGAATTAATTTAAACAAAATTAAATGTTAAATGCATATTTTTTGCATGTTTTTTAGTCTCCCTCGACATAAATGAGGGAATATACATGCTACCCATTCCTGTATCCATCGTTGTTTTTAACAGGAATGCTCGATCTTAACACCTTAGAAGCCCGCCGAAAAATATTTTTGGGGAAACATTTTTTTAAGCTGATCTCCGGTACTGTACTGAATCCACCTATGTTGAAGGAGATTAATCTATATGTCCCTAACGCGTATACTCGTGGGAGATCCCACGCTCTTTTTTATGCTCCGAAAGCGAGAACTTCTTCCTTTCAGAATGCGCCATTAGACAGAGCAATTCAACTGCTTAACGATTCTGTATTGAGCATCGACATCTTCAATGTTACCTATAGAGTGTTCTGTAACTATCTTTTGAAATATATCTCAACATATTGAAACTGCCCCCTTGGACTTTTTTTTTTAAATTTTGTAATCTTCTCCGTAATAATTTGGTGTATATAAATTTAACCATAGACATTCAAATAGATCAGAACATACAGATGAGGGGTAAAAACTAACTATGGCGGGGCAAAGAGAGGGACGATGACTGTGATTCGCCAATAAATCAATCTAACAGTATATAGGCATCTCGCATTATAATATGACTATTTAGTTCTTAAAAGTAAAATCTGCTTTTGAATGAATCGACCTTTTTACATGGGAGCGCGAATTGCTAGCCATGATATGAACAAATATCTGAAGTCCAAATTTGGCAAAGTAAAGTTTCACTTATTTTCGGAGTGAAATATTTTGTTTCCGTATTTAGTAGAGACACTTTTACAAATGCTTCATAATTTACTTACCTCAGTAAAAAGCGGCTTTATGTTTCGCGTCGCCATGTATCTTGATGAAACAGCGGCTTTGTGTTTCGCGTCGCCATGTATCTTGATGTGTCATCATATTATATGATCTGAATAAGCCTAAAATAATGCTTACCTATGGAATGTAATACGAAAATTGGCTTTATTATCTTATTCACTTCTATTTTTACATGTTTTAATAACACAAGTCACCATTTTTGCCGTGTTATTTCGTAAAATATACCGATGAGAGCTCGACACTGGTCCGGACAAGAATGATGATGTCACATTTTTTAGATTCACGCAAGGCTCTAACAAGCCCAGCCGGTTCCGATAAAATGGTTCCAATGGGAGGGGGAAATAATACACCTTTTATCACTTAGGGCAGGTCCATCTATTTGTATGTCCATGTGTATAACTGTTTTATGGAGAACCTGAAAAAATAAATACTCACTTTTCGTGATAATAAAGCTAAATCTAACTGTTTGAATAAAAAAATTCCGTATTAACGAGTAAGCGAAAGCATAAATAATACGTTTGGATAGATGATAAAAGTTGCACTAAAATTCCATTTTTGTTCAATCAAAGTTCAAAATTTCCAGTGTAAAACGATTCCTTTGCCATAATTTTAATTTATTTTTGTATGGGTTGACATTTGCCTGAGGTTTGTTCCAATCTAAATATGCATGAATTACTTAGTTGACCCAAATGAAGAACCTAATAACCTATTTTGTGCATGTAAGTGGTTGTTTCTTATAGGAATTGTTGAAACAAGGTGTAATTTCCATAACCTGTGCCTAAAAGTGCGGCGGTTAGTTTAATAATCACCCTAATTTTAATAGATAAAGGAAACGATTTCGCCACAGAAAAAATCATTAACACAGCAGCCATACTGTGTGGAATATTATGGAAACTATGTGGATGGAAATTAAATCAGATTTTGAAGTGAAAACTTCTTTAGCAACATTGTGATTTGAAACTCGATGAAACGAAAAATAGCTACACGAAAAAGAGACAAACACATACATCTTAAGGTTTTAGCCTGCGAGAGAGTGAGATAGTTAATCTGTCTCCTCTTTGTGCGGTGTTTCGCAGTCTCCCCACTCTTGTCTACTTTAATTTACTGAAGATTTCACTTCTACCGTGTGTGAATAAGGAACTCCAGTGAAATGTATTATGGCTTTAAAAAATATGTTCATATAAACCAATAAACGCTGATTCTGAATATATAATTTTTATTTAATAATATTAAACGTAGAGTTTAAAAAAATATATATTAAAAAGTGCATTTTTAATAGTGTCGTTGAAACACGTTGTCAAGTTGGTATTGCTAAAATGTTAAGTATTGACGTCACTGATCACCGTAAAGTCTTTGTAGGGGAATGTAGGTATGACACAAGCCATCGTATTAACAACATTTTATCTTATTAGTTTATTTACATACTGTTTATAGGGATTTAGTTGTTGTGTTTATTGAAACATTATTTAGGCCTAAATAATTCAGTTTCAAAAATAAAGGTATCTCTTATTAGTTTATCTCTATTATCGAAAATATTCAAAAACTACTGTACAAAAAATATAGTAATGCTACTTCTAGGGAGATTCCTTCGAATTCCGAATTTCAAAATGGCGGCGAGTTGAACAGCTGATTGCGCGACGTCGTAGTAGAAGACGTCACACGATACCACCATAGATACGGTGGTTTTCGGGGGATCTTGAAAAATTAAAACTTTTTAAAAATTATTTTAACTATTAAAACTAACTCTAAAAAAAAAAATGCACTTATTTAAGTTAGAAGGTCATTCATTAAAAAAAAAAAAAAAAATGTACTGGAGTTCTCTATTGCACACTCTGTTTTTTTCCAATTTATGGATGTAACCCTGCAACAATCACAGTGTTACGATCCACTTCAAACTCATTTAGTAAAACAATTGACAAGTTTGTATTTTTTCAGGATTGGTGCGATCTGAGTTTGTTGATGATGGCACAGCAAAGCGATTATTTAATGAACTTAATGATGAAGTAAAGGTTGGTTTTACTTTTTTCTTTATCCTACATTGTTTTTCTAAATGTATATACGAGGGCAGGTCAATAAGTCCGTGACTTTTTTAATGAAACACAGGTTTTTGGAAGAAAATTTTTTTTTTTTCAACATTGTCGCCTTTTAGCTCCATACACTTTGTCCAACGTTTCTCCAATTTTTTTTATCCCTTCCAAAAAATAAGATTTGTCGAGGTCATCAAAATAGGTATTTTTTGTGAGATGACTTCATCGTTGGAGTCAAATCTCTTTCCGCCGAGCCATTTCTTCAGGTTTAGAAACAAAAAATAGTCACTCGGGGCTAAATCCGGAGAATAGGGCGGATGAGGGATGAGGGAGCAATTCGTAGCCTAATTCATGGTTTTTTTCCATGGAAACTGCACATGTGTGCACCCTTGCGTTGTCTTGGTGGAAAAGAACTTTTTTCTTGGCCAAATGCGGTTGTTTTTTTTTACCAATCCTCATTAAATCGACCCAATAAGTTGGCATAATATTCGCCATTGATTGTTTTACCCCTTTGAATTAAGTCAATGTGGATTGTTCCGCGAGCATCCCAAAAAACGGTCATCGTGACTTTATTGGCTGACAAACCCATCTTGGCCTTCTTTGGCGCCGATTCACCCCGAGAAACCCACTGTTTTGACTGCTGTTTGGTCTCTGGTGTGTTGTGGTGGATCCACGTTTCGTCCACGGTTACGAAACGGTGCAAAAATTCGTCTATATTGCGGTTAAACAACGCCAAACACTCCTGCGAAGTTGTCACACGATTGCGTTTGTGGTCGATTGTGAGCGATTGTGAGCCATGTGATATGCCTATGGCTTACACAATCTCTCGCACTTTCAATCTCCGATCTGCCAACACCATATCATGAATTTTTTCAATTGTTTCGGGTGTAGAGACCTTAACTGGGCGCCAGAACGTTCGGCATCTTCCATGCTTGTACAGCCACAACGAAATTCAGTAAACCACTTTTTAACCATTGAAATTGATGGTGCAGAGTTCCCATAGCATTTATCAAGCTTAGATTTGGTTTAAGTATTGATTTTTTTCCGCAAAATATAATGCTTAATTAGCACACGAATTTCACTTTTTTCCATTCTCTTTTCAAATTACATGGTAGTCTGCTATCAATGGCTGTCAAACACAAACTAAATGATGTAGCTTGTTCAAATTTTGACAGGAGTCTACTGACAGATGCCTGTTGACAGGAGCGGTGTTACCATTTCAGTCAAAAGTCAGGAAATTCAAAAAGGCACAAACTTATTTACCCACCCTCGTATATATAGAAAAGTTGTCCAAAGAAGCGAGTCTAGCGGTACACAATGGAGTGCTGATACCAACCCTGATGTATGACAGTGAGGCCAGAGACGCATGGGACTGGCAGAGGAAGGATGAAAGTAAATAAAATGCTGTAGAAATGAGATCCCTGAGTGTGCAATATCAGCATTTTGACGGCTTATATCTTTTTTTATTTATCGCGGAGACGGTTTGCGATTAGTTGCGCTATCTCCAATTTTGCCTCAATCCTTTAACAATAACCCACTTTAAGAGCCCGTTCACACTACTGTTTTAAAAACGGAGGTGGGTCCCATTTTTAAAACGGAAGCCCTAGCCGCTGTAGTGGCTCTATGGAGCTGTTCACACTTGTCGGTTCCGACTTGAAAACGGATCCGTCATGTTTTGCCGGAGAGATCGCCTACGCAGAGCATCCGTTTTGAAGCCGGAACGGAATGTGCTGGCTCATACATTTCAATGGAGCTGTTCACACTACACGGAGAAAGGATCCGTTTTGACCCCGCCACATCCCGCTTCACCACCGCACGCTCGACCACCGCCCGCTCCCAGACGCAAGCGAGCAGGCAAATTACGCGGTTGTGTTTTTATGGGGCGCGTGTTTGGCGTTTATAATATTATATAATATATATTATATTAATAATTAAAATAATGAATAAGGAAATAAATCCCGAAAATTTAATCTCACTGGTCAAAGAAAGAGTTGTGCTATGGGATAAAACGCCAGAACGATATAAAAATAATTCATTAAAATTATAGGCTTGGCGAGAAATTTGCTGTTTATTCATGCCGGATTTTGAGAAAATAGAAGAAAAAGAGCTTCATCGTCGTCCATTACGCACGACCGTCTACTGAAGAATAAACAAATAAAATATTTTGGTCGTTTTCGTAGAGTAGGATCCGTTTTCAAAACGGATCTGTTTAGAAAACAGATCCGTGAAAAAAAGTGTGAACAGGGGCCTAGGGCTTCCGTTTTAAAAACGGGACCCGCCTCCGTTTTTAAAACGGAAGTGTGAACGGGCTCTAATAAAGTTCATCAGAGTTGTCATTCGATATATGGCGCAGTCTTCTGGTTGTAAAGTGTGTCACCCCAGGTATCTGAGCCTAGTTCCCACCAGGGCAGGACATTGGCACCATAAGTGAAATGCATCCTCTTATTTTCTACATCTATTGGTGCTTTCCACTCCCAATAGCTGCATGTGTCTCCTGAGATGGCAGTGTCCCGTTAGTAATCCTACCAGTTCCCTCAGTGAGTTTTTGTCCATATGGGGTAGTTTCCTGGTCCGTCTTGGTCCGGTGCGTTTATGAGTACTTGGGATTGCCTCATTCCAGGTGCCCTCCCCCATTCCTTCCAGTGCTGGGATTTAATCCACCTCTCAATATGTAATTTGGTTTGGCAAGCTGCTACTCCTACGGCCGGCTTAGATCCCAGCTTATATCTTTATTATCTTCCTCAAATTCTACGAGTTCTGTCCTCAGAATTATTAAAAAAATATGGAATTTCATTGTAGGAGACAACGTCATTGCGATTTTTCTATGAATTTTGTTTAATATATTGTTGTGTCTATCCATTTTAGGAAAACTACGAGACTAGAGATGCTTTACCCATTCCGTGGCTGGCGGCCAAAATGAGGCAGATGAACTTGGATGTGTACACGCACAACTTCACCCTCAAATTCCCACTTGGCACCAAAGAGGTAGGTTTATGTTCATTCCATTCCATTTAATTAATATCTACCTCAAAATATTAATGCAAAAACATATGAATTGCTTACTGTGGGTTTAAAGCCAATTAATCCACCCATCGTTAAGCATTTAGCCCATATTTTTAAGTTTTATAAAAACATTTCAAAACAATCTTTAAATTTATAATTCATAAAAATCACTTTCCCAAATTTGGGTGGTTGGTTAGATACTCGTTAATATGAAAAAGGGAGATGACACATGAACCATTACTAGTGTTGCACATTGCGCAATCCATCATTTCTGTTGTTAAAAAAAAAGTTATTCCACATAACATATTTCTACATGCAGGATATTTGAAAAATATATTACATACTAGCGGTCCCGGCAAACTTCGTACCGCCTAAAAAATAAATAACTGTTGTGCTAACTTATTAGCTGAATTAAATTAAGTTTTTTTGTTAAGTTAAAAATTACACAATGAAGCAATTATCGATGCGCAACTGTCAGTGTTTTGTTTTTGTCAGTATCAGAGATGGCGTTGTGTACGGATTTATAATTTTTGTGATTTTTCTTACTTTTCCACTTACTTACGGGAATTGCGTTTCATTTTATTTATACGTGTGAGGGAGATTCATTATAATTACTGTATTTTTCCTTTGGAGGGGTGCCGACGTACGATCAACGTTTGTCCCATTTTCGACTGTTGACATTTAAGTGTGTAAGAAAGAGGGGCAGTATTATATGTTTAAGTACAAAAGCAAAACAATCAGCGCATTGACATTTGACGTTTTTGAATTTTTGAAATTCGCTCACTACTCAAAATTATACTTATCATGATATTCCTGCAGCTCTTTCAAAAGATAAGTATTCGTTCCATACAAAATGTATGAGGAAAAAAATTTCTTTATAATTTTTAGTGAATTTTTCTGATGTTTCAATAGCTATTCTGCTATTCGGGGCGGAGACAAATCCAACAAATCAAAGATCATTAAAATTGGTCCAGCCGTTCTCGAGTTACAAATGGTGTAACTAACCCGACTTAGTTTTATATATTAAGATTACTAATGCAGACCTGTGAAAAATAACAGGAAATTATGAAAAAAAGACAATTGAAATCATTTTCTTTTAAAATTCTATATTGAAGGTAGGTACCTACTGCCTGTCTGATTTTTTTACACAAGGATTACAATTTTGAAAATAATACTTAAATTTAAAGCAAATCCAAGTTCTAGAGTCCAATGAACCAAAGTTATAAACGAAATTTACATTTTCGATGACTAGTTACTAAACTTTTTTTTTTCTAACTTTATGAGTAAAACCTCAAATTGTAATATTTAATAATTAAATGAAGACAATATTAGCAAAACTCAATCGAAAATCTGGAGACAGAAAAATATATTGTGGAACAGAGAGTCCCAGAGGTGCAAATATCTTTTTCTGAATTTTATGTTTCCAGATTTTCGATTGAGTTTCGCTAATATTGTCTTCATTTATTTAAATAGTTTATAAACTAGCTGAAGTCACCCTGAAATCAGACTTGACAGTGACCTTCCTTCCTTCAAGTGTGCAAAATTTCATCAATCTCAGAATAAAACTACAGATGCATCAATCCACCCTTCTCACCTGTCACAGACAGGGTTGCCAGGTTTTTTCCAAATATATACCGAAAAGAGCAAAAAAAAATTTCGAGGCGAATTTCCCTAGATTTCGGTGGTACCTTGGCAAATCAAAACCCGGGGAGGGGGGAGGAGGAAATGGCTCAAAGAACCGCCCATACTTCGGTAATTTTATCATACCGAACACGGTCCTAAAATATCGAACGGTTCGGTAGAATATCGCCTGGCAACCCTGGTCACAGATCACAGCCACTCTTCTTTGCATAAATAGATTTAATTTTTTTTATTTGTTGTGTGAATATAAAATTAAAAACCAAAATTTGGCACTAAACTAAAATGATGCGTTTTTGTCAATTTCAGAAATTCCAGGGTGAGAACGTGTATGGTATCCTGAGGGCGGGGCGTTCCGCCTCCACAGAGGCCCTGGTCATCAGCGCCCCTTACCGACCCCTGTCCTCGCACGCCAAGAGTACCAACGCCGGCATTGCGCTGATGCTCGCCATGGCCAAGTTCGCCCGCTGTAAGTCTCACCCTATCTACTACATCATCCCTCATCAAATGTCTCTGTTTTCTTACGCTAGGGCTGTTAAGGCAGGTTTACCTAATTCTTTGGTCTTTTTTACTTTCTATTTACTTCAAACCTTGAAGAGTTCCGGCTGCTTCTAGAAAACTCCTCCACTCCTTCCAGTCTCCTGTTTTCTTCTTTCAGTTTCTTATACCTTAGTATATGGTGCGGTCCTATCATACATGCTTTGTATTTATTTATTCCAAATAAAAAGCTTTTTCACTTATTTTTTCAACGAGTGGTGCACCAATGGTGCTCCAGAGATTTTTTTTTCATACAGGAGAGCCTGTTGAAATTTTTTTTCCTCAGGGCATCTTTGGAGCTTCCGTGTGGAGGGTTTTTTTAGGGAAAGTAAGGAGAGGAAGTTCTGCGAAGGAAAAAGCTATGAGGGGTGGGTAGGAATCTGGGGGTCAATGTTTCCAGGAGTGAGAGACGTATGAAATCACCCCTCCCATTGCGGTGCAAGGCAAGCAGTCTCTTCCGATCCGGGCTGCCACGCAGTAAGTGAGGAAACGCATTTGCCACCGAGATAAACGAGATCAACTGCACCCCAAGAACCTGGAACCCCTGCTAAATCACCAAACTTGGGGTGACTTACGGCAGAGGTGTAGGTTATCCAATAAATAGTTAATATCCAATAGTCACATTCCTTGTTGCATTGGCCATCTCTAACGTCTTCATTGCTGATCTCTTCATGCTCAGTTTTTCACTCTTGTCTTGATCTTTCCAGCTCGCAAGTACTGGGCCAAAGACCTGATCTTCCTTGTGACTGCACACGAGCAGCTGGGAGCGCAGGCCTGGCTGCAGGCGTACCACCACACACACTCGGACTGGCTGGACGCGGGGGACCTCAAGGGGCGGGCGGGGGCCATACAGGCCGCCATCAACTTGGAGATGTCCACCTTGTCTGTCAGTAAGTATCAATACATCTATGGGTCAGAATAGTTGTACACTTTTCTACACACTTCTTCAGGCTGATTCGTGGATGGTTTGAAAATTCGGCTATCACGAAAAGCATTCAATTCTATGTTTCCGATGGTTATTTCCGTCACCGACAGCATAGACTATCTCTCAACCTGCAGGACTAAATTGCCAATGGGCATGCCGGTGGGAAGAGCAATTTTGCTGTTGGTTGAACAAAATCAATTCAGTTGAACAAAATGGCCTAGAACCAATAGGTACTGAATCAGTGGCACATTTTTTTCCTATAAAATTTGTATGGAACTTCTGTGTTATATTCTTTATTCTATGTTGATACCCATTGTTCATATTTATGCGATTCTCCTTTACAAATTTATTTAAAAATGAAATTGATATGGACAATTTGTAATGTTTTTAACCACTCCGATACGTAAGCGGATATACATGATAATATAACAATAGCAGTCAAGTACAATAAGCGTGTTTTCACGTCAACGCGTGTGTTTCCACAGAAATCATTTAAACTCCATTATTGTTTTAATGACATCCCTCAAACAAAAAGTAGAAGCTCTATTCAAGTTGTCCATAGAAATACATAAAAAGACGTATTCTGTCAGATACATGGTAGACCGCAAAATCGCCTACCCGCCGTTAGACATTGTTATTTTTTTTATTAAATATTCTTGTATGAAATGTTAAAAAAGTGAGGTGACTAAATTGTTTATTATATATTTAAAAAATTAATAAAAAAATTCAATGAGTAAATAAAACTTAAAAAATAAGTATTGTTTTTTACATAATCCATGATTTTAGTACCGTTTTCACATAAAAACATCACGTGAGTCATTTTTTATATTTCTTTTTATGCTTGCATTCTAAATTTTAATATTTACATATGTTAATATTTATTTGTACAATTTGAAAGCTTATTTTGTAACCTTTCAAAAACAGTTTTTAGTATTCGGCTACGTTAAAAAATGTTTCATTTATAGAGCTTTAATTGTGAAGCGGAAATAAAACAAAGTTTTTGTACATCTGACATTTTGTCTAAGACGAAAAACTTGCATAATCGCAATAGATCGGAGTGGTTAAAATAATAAATTGAATCGGATTGAATACATTTATATCTCCTGATGACTGTGCACTGGAAGCTGGTCACTATTGTAGACTTATGAGCATCTTTGAAAAATGTTCCCTTCACCCTAATTTACACTAGCGATGTGTAGGTTCAGCTGGAGTGGGCTCTTGAACTCGGGTTCTTTGGGAAGTGGATCCTACTCCTACTCCTTTTTCAAATCGATTACTCCCAGAGAACCCGGTCCAGTACTCGAACCCAAACCCGGAACTCAGCGGTCCGAGCCACTCGCAAGTCGGGAGCAGCTTCCGGGGTCGAGATCTTTTGCAGGTTCCGGCTCTCATCGAATTCGTGCGTCTCGGTCAGAGCCACTTGCGAGTCAGGAGTGGATCCCGGGTTCGAATTCTTTTGCGGGTTCCGGTTCTGAGGTGCGGCTCCGGTCGAACCCATGCGTCTCGGTCCGAGCCACTCGCTAGTGGCTTCCGGGACCTGCTTCAAGAACTGTAGTTCTTTTAAAAGGAAGGGGCCTCTGGAAAAATGCAGAACTTACCCATCTCTAATTCACACATTTCATCTCTTGTAAGAATTCTTTACTCTGTGATTGAACCCACTGCGATGTTTCCCTGTAAAATGTTCCCCTCATTCTAATTCACACATCTCATCTCTTGTAAGAATTCTTTACTCTGTGATAGAACCCACAGTAATGGATATGT
The DNA here is from genome assembly GCA_917563855.2 of Limnephilus lunatus. Taxonomy (NCBI): domain Eukaryota; kingdom Metazoa; phylum Arthropoda; class Insecta; order Trichoptera; family Limnephilidae; genus Limnephilus; species Limnephilus lunatus. The sequence goes on from OU830603.1 coordinate 47,472,850, forward strand.
TTCCACTCCTTATTTCCAGAGTACATGGAGGTGAAAGTGGAAGGACTTAACGGACAACTGCCCAACTTAGATTTGGTCACCTTGGTTCATAAGATGTGTGTTCAGTCCAGTGTGCCTCATGCGTACAAAAATAGGTATGTTTCAATCATAGTTCTTTAGTAAATTCAATAGGGCAGGTCCCGTGAAAAATTATAGGATATTATGATAAATCCAGCGAAGAATAGCAAATGGATGGAAGAAATACTGGTCTTTGAAAGAAATTTTGAAATCCAAGGAGCTAAGTATGCAAATTAAAAGAAAAGACTTCAACACATGTATACTTCCAGTCATCACCTATGGATGTGAAACTTGGGCACTCACCAAACGCCACAGAGAAAAGTTGGAACGCTGCCAGAGAGCCATGGTGGGAAGTTTGACAGGAATTAGAAAACAGGACAGAGTGAGATGTAGCGTAATAAGGGAAAAAAACTAAAGTTGCCGACATAGTTACCCAAATAGACCAACAAAAGTGGAGATGGACAGGTCACATGATCCGCGATCCACAAGAGAAATTATGCAAAAATGTCACTGACTGGTATCCCAGAGATGGCAAGAGAAGTAGAGGACGTCAACAAATAAAATGGGAAGACGACCTAAAACTCACGGCTGGACATCATTGGAGAAGAGTAGCGTGTGATAGGTCCCAGTGAAAAATGTTGGAGGAGGCCTATGCCAAGAGGCAAACTGAGCTTCGGAATACATTATAAAAAACAAGAACATGTCTAGTATTCATATCTAACAGAAGTCCAGAATAAAAAGGCTTATTATTATTATATGATTGTAGGATTTGTGAAGCTGAAGAAAGCATTTATAAAAAAAATATTTGCCTCAGGATCATTGCATTTCGAAAGAAGAAATTTACCTGTCGATAGTTAGTAAACTTACGACATCTATCCAATGACATTACAAAAAATTAAGTCATGTTATATTCATATTAATCAAACTAAACATGTAGCACCGCTCATGAAAAGGACAGTCATTCAATAGATGGTAGTTCAAATTTTGGAAATTAAAAGTTCATTAAACTTGAATAATGTTACGCATTATGCAGGAATATTTTACATGATTTACTTACCCGTGTCCCAACAACCGAAATTGGTAAGTTTAATTGTGAATTGACAGCCTCCATGGTCGAGGGATAAGGCTCTCCACTAGCAATCCAGGTTCGAATGTCAGCATGCGCAAATAAATTTGAATTGTTTAATTTGTGTTTTGTCACAATTACATTAATTAAAAATAATGTATAGCGTATTTGCAGCACGTTCTAGAGTGGAATATACTCTCAGTATCGCCCTGTAAGACCACCATTCGGAATTGACACGTTGCTTGAAATGGCTTAAGCCGTGTTTGGTGACCAGATTTGTATCCCCACCTTCCTCTTCCTCATCTCCTACACCTCCCAAATACCTTTAGCCTCACAACATACCCCAATTGGGGATGCCACAGTCTCCCTGGCTCCAGACGGGAGCCGTTGGGATCATATGAGGTATTCACAAAAAAAAAAATATTATGTTGATAGTCCTGTATTCATTCTCTTTTTATATATTTTTAGCTTTTCCTGGACACCCAGAACCAGTCCATGGAAGACTTGGCTGAATTCTTTCAACACTCTCATCTCTATGGTCACAACTCAAGTTACAGGGGTAAGTTCTTTTTGTTACACATTTAAATTACAGCGTTGAAAGTTAAAACTATATATTTTTTTTAAATTTTAGCTCCATACAGGAGAATAATTACACTCAGGGCCTATGTCATCTTAAAGGAAAATAATTACACTCAGGGCCTATGTCATCTTTGGGAAGGCTGTGTGGAGAGTCCTTTTAGGGGAAGGAAAGAGAGGAAGTTTTGGGAAGGAAAAAGGTATGAGGGGTGGGTAGGAATCTGGGAGTCCAGGTGTGAATATGTCCAGGAGTGACGGACGAATGAATCAATCTCTCCAACTGCAATGCAAGGCGGTGGGTCGAGTGAGTCTGGCTAGAAAGGTCAAAAGGCCTCCCTCAACCTCTCTCTCCCGATTCGGCCCGTCACGCAGCAGGTGGGCAGAACCCGGGCATCCCTGCTAAGTCATCGATCTTAGCGAACCACTATCGTAACGTACCACCATTTTCTGAATGCTCTATGAACACTCACTGCCAGATCCCTACTGGTCGTAATTTAGATTTCGTAATTGAGTTGATATTAAATTGCACTGAGAGAGTTGTTAAGAGGACATTACCAGAGAAACCAGAAATATGTCATTTTTAAATCAGTGTTTAGACTTATTGACTCGTTTCCACAAAAAATTATAAATTGATTTTGAAATATTGTTCTTTTATCTAGTAAAGGTATGGATAAAATTTTGAGAAAAAATGTTTATTTTAAGTATAATAAGGTTATACCATAGGTCGTTGGCAGATTTGTTATATTTTCAAAAAAGTACATGTATTATACAACACCAATTTCAAATCATATAATCATGCAGTAAAATAAATCAATACATTATCTGGTAAAATTATTTGTCAGAATTTTAATTTAAGTTTAAATAAAATTATTAAAAAATATATACGTACATGTGTTTCTTGACGAAAATTGGTCTGTTTGTTTATTTATTTGCGCACTTACTAACTAATATATTTCAGATTTTTTTACATACTTATTTTGCTAAGACATTATTGACAAATCATAAATAATTTTAATGGAAAAATAATTTTAGGGTGTATTTAATATTAATTAATTTACAGCTTCGCGTTTCACAATTTTTCTTATCAACGAAAACACGAATCGAGAGCGCTCATTCAGACCGCAACTGCGGCCACTGGCGGTTGTCTTCGCGGCGCTCTACATCGCAACATTTTCAAACGAATAACGAAGCAAAATAAATAGGATTTCATGTTTGTAAAATTTATAGGGTTGCCCCAACGCAAAATTTCATGTTCATTGAATATTTTTATGATAAAATTTTTATAATTTTGAAATTTTTTTTATTGTAAATTATTTTTATGTGAATACCGCACAAGAGTCCCAACTGCTCCAAAATATTTATTTTCAAGTAAAACTTCTTTACGCACGCTCGACACTTGGGGGGTAAGCTGGTAAATGTGTTACGAAAAGTGGTGATTGTTACGAAAAATTTCCTTCGAACGGTAATCGATGCGAACGGTGATCGATTGCTAGGTGGGTCGTGCCTTTATGCACGCTTGTTATTCGTGTTATTGTTTTATTGTTAATAGACTATTTTTGCGTAAATAAATAGATAAATTAAATTATTTAAAAATATATACGTACATGTGTTTCTTGACGAAAATTGGTCCGTTTGTTTATTTATTTGCACACTTACAAACTAATATATTTCAGATTTTATTACATACTTATTTTACTAAGACATTATTGACAAATCATAAATAATTTTGATGGAAAAATAATAAACACGAGAATCGGGTATGGGTACCACCGCCCCGGGAACCAATTATTAGATAACCAACACGTCTGCCATAGGTCATCCCAAGTGGTTCATAACATTTGGTGACTAGCAGGGGTGCCTAGGTTCAAGGGGGTGAGGTTTGTTTAGGTCTTGGCGGCGGATGCGTCTGCCCACCAGCTGCATGGCAGGTCGGATCTGGAAAAGTTAAGGGAGTCCCTTTGACTTCTCCAGCCTTACTCTCTCGGAACATCGCCTTGCACCGCAGTGGGAGGGATGGATTCATACATCCGCACTCCTGGACACGCTGACCCCCAGATTTCTACTCACCCCTAATATCCCTTTCCTTCTCCGAATTTCCTCTTCTTCCTTTCCCTAAAACGACCCTCCACACAGCATTCCCAAAGAAGAGATAAGCAGTGTGTCGAGCGAGTGTAAAAAAAACGGTCTCTCCCGATCCGGCCTTCCATGTAGTTGGTGGATGTACCTTCCAAATTACTGATACTACCTATTGACGGCCGGCGTGGTCAAGGGGTAAGGCTCTTGACTAGCAATCTGAAGGTAGTGGGATCGAATCCCGGCATAGGCAAATAAATTTTATTTGACTAATTTGGGTTATTTCACAATTATTTAATTTAAAAATAATATATTTGCGTCACGTTTTAGAGTAAAAGATACTTTCAGTATCGCCCTGGTGTAAGACCACCATTCAGAATTGAAATGTTGTTTAGTGACCAGATCTGAATAGCCAGGTAATTCCTCGCCTTCCTCTTCCCCCACCACCTTCAGCCTCGCAATATACCCCATAGTCACGTCATAGTCTCACTGGCTCCAGTAGGAGCATTTGGGTCTCTTGTGCGGTATTCAGATAAATATAAAATAAAAAATTGTGCATACGAATAAATATTTCAAAATGAGACATTTTTTACAATCCAACTGAATATTACACTTTTTTCATAAGTATACCGCACAAGAGTCCCAACTGCTTCTGTCTGGAGCCAGTGGGACTATGGCATCCCCAATTGGGGTATGTTGTAAGACTGAAGGTAGTGGGGAGGGTAAAAATATAGGGAAGAGGAAGGTGGGGAAGTACCTGGCTATTCAGATCTGGTCACCAAACACGGCTAAAGACATTTCAAGCAACGTTTCAAATCTTAATGGTGGTCTTACACCAGGGCGATACTGAGATATCTTTCGCTCTAATGGCCGTAAAATAAAATTAAAAAACAAAAAACCAAAATATTAAAAAGAATTTAACACATTGTTTATTCATGTAGGTATCTATTTAATACCTACTGTGTTTACGCATTTTACTTGTATCTATTTATGTTTATGCACTTCGATATACAAATTACAAATAACTACTACTAATTAAAATTCTGGACGCTAGAATATAAGCATACCGTAGCAATGTAGCCGCCCTAGCTCCGCGCGATACACAAAAGCCAGTTTACAGCGGAACGTTATCTAATTCCAAAAACTTCCGCTAACAAGCTCTGATATGAGAGCGCTGGTGCAGGAATCAGAATAATGATTAGCTGGTAAGACACTCTTAATTGCACACATTCTTTAATAGACTGATTGTTCCATGATAAATTTTTGCAAATGTCACACATAGATAAATTGGCCACACACTGTCAGATAAGGATAGGTGGAGAAGGGAGATGCATCAACAGTTAGGTTTGCTAGTTATTTTTCTTCACCTTTCTTCGATGTTCTGTCTTGTCATTGTTCTGTTTTTCTGTGGAACCAATACAAACATTATAATAAATAAACATAATAACGACTCTTATATGTCCAGGTGCCGACGGGAAATCACGGTCTGTTCCACCGCTACGGCATAGAGGCCGTGACACTGATGTCGGCGGGGCAGGGTGGAGGTGGTGGTCGGCCAGCGCACGCCCTTGAGGCCTCGCTCCGGAGCCTCAACAACCTGCTGGAGAGGTTCCACCAGAGCTACTTCTTCTATCTGCGCACTGGAACCGACCGTTTCCTCAGCATCAGTATGTTTATTTAATTTTATCCAACAATATTATAAATTTGATTTCAAATTACAAAAAAATGCCCTGATTTTTTGCCTTCATACACTTTTTTTTAATGACCTCACAAGAGTCCCAGCTGCTCCCGTCTGGAGCTAGTGAGACTGTGGTATCCCCAATTGGGGTATGTCGCGGGGCTGAAGGCAGTGGGGAGAGGAAGGAGATGAGGAAGTACCTGGCTATTCAGATCTGGTCACTAAACACGGCTAAAGCCATTTCAAGTAACGTTTCAATTCTGTATGGTGTACGTTTAACGTACTTGGGTAAATTCAAAACTTTATTCCTGTGTGATAAAGATAGACAATCAAAGAATGTACGTGTGTGAATGTCATAGATATATGGTAGGGCGGCTTATTAATTTCTTCACCGAATACTGCTTTCACATCACGGGTGTGACCTATGGGTGTGACTGAGATAACAAGATACTCTCACTTCATTACACAATGGACAGGGAAGGGTAAAGAATACAATGACGTATTATTATAAAATTAATTGTAATAATTATAATAATTGATAATAATAAGTAATTTGCGTGTACTTACAAATGAAGTGTTATTCCTTCGCCTTTACGACTATTTGCCGTGTAATTGAAGCATTTTCTCATCACACAGGGGGGGCATTTTGGCGCTTTGCAATGCAATTTACTTACTGGTAAGACACAACCTCACTCGACGCGTAGCAGTTTAGTATTAAAGTACTAGAAATAGAGACAGCTACAATCATCTTGTGTTTGGCTTCCCACTTTGAAAATTCTACCCCGCGTCCAGTATTAATGTCATTGGTTATTTCACAAACCACGATAAAATGTCTGAGTCAGTAGTTGATTAAAGAACATAATAATAGTACACAAGGCACACGATAATGACAACGATATGGTTTATGCTTTATGTTACAAAATTACGATTTATATAAATAACACTTCCACTTAGAGCGAAATATTCAACGCATTAAATAACGACATCAAAAGATCTGATACAATTACTCATTTTGCATGCGGTGTCCAACAATGGATATCCGGAAAGGGGCGAAATTTCTTTAAAGATTTTCTTCAAAGAACATTTATTAATAACATTTAAATAGCCGTAAAATAAAACTTTTTTTTTTTTACATTGAATACATTTTACAATTTTCTTTTCCATCCATCGACTTTAAACTGTTCGTCACCACTGATATGTCCGATGTACTCTAATGCCTTACATGTATTCTGCTGAGACAAAAATTGTTACAATAAGAATTCACTGCAGTATTAATAGGTTGAATACATGAATCTATTTGTACAAAAATTAAAACTCCTTTTTATTATTATTTATTTTTGGAAAATTAACAGTTTATAATTGAATTAATTTATGCATGTATAATTTACCAAACTGAGAAACCAATTATAGATTTCCTCATCATACCATTATATTGTGTCTAGAAATTAAACACAAAATCTTGCATCTAAAAAAATATTACATTATTATAACAGAAGGGAAGTAGTACAAAATATATGTCAATACAGTGAAACCCTCTTAAGAAGTTTTCGAAGGGACCGGAAAAAACCAACTTCTTAAGCGGGAAAACCTTATAAGTGGGAAAAATTGGGCCAATTTTGGGCCGAGGGGCCGAAAAAACCAAACTTCTTAAGCCACGAAACTTTTTAAGTGGGAACTTCTTAAGAGGGTTCCACTGTATATTTATGCAGTTTTGTACTTATTTAATATATTTCTAATGCACTCTTGAGAGAGTTTTTATATTTATTTTCGTTACACGAACTTGTGAACGAACGTGTGATTCTTATTGCACCCAATTATGTAAAAATCGACCACCATAACACGGGCATCAGCCTAGCATGGTGGTCGAAAAATCCACTTTATGTAACCATATTATTATGCAATGAATAAAGAAATATTAAAAAAAAATTTTTTTTTTAAATGTTGCGATACAATTCAACGTTGTCTACGGACTGGCCGTTATTCGCAGCGCTTAACCTACGTAGGTACACATAAATGTGCTGAATTCAACACTCTGAATTCCTGCTGATTTCATTGGCCGAAACGGAACAAAACACGCAAGAAACCCATCAGCGTTATGAAACAGGTGTCTTACACCAGGGCGATACTTACGACTATCTTCCACTCTGGAACGTGCTGCAAATATGGTATAAATTATTTTTAAAAGAATTGCTTGTGAAATAACAGAAATTAATCAAATAAAATTTATTTGTCCACGCCAGGATTCAATCCCGCGACCTTCAGATTGCGAGTCAATAGCCTTAGCTATTTGTTGTTATTTCATAATGCTATAACCTTCGCAGGCGTACCCACAACAAATCACAAAAGTTTCATCGCATTCGGATGAACGGTATGGTAGCGCATAAAATACGAACAAACAAATATTGATTTCTATATATAAGAAGATTATGGTTGATAATTATTGATAAATTATTAATAAATTATATTTTTGTTAAACAAGCTAATATAATTTATTTAAATCGTAAAGTTGAGTGAATTAAGTTGCCAACTAATTTTAGTTTGGCTTCGGTTTCTCCATGAGAAAAGGGCCTAACAGAAGAAGATGTGATTATAATCTTTTGCTATTTTTTGTAGGTCAGTACATGCCGCCTCTCGGTCTACTAGTTGCCGCACTGTTTATCCGATCGTTCGCCCTCTGGCTCACGTCGCAGAAACAAGAAAACGCCAAAACCCGCGATAACAAGGAGTCCAAAGACTGCAGCGAAGGAGACACGATGGCTACCAATCAGGAAATATCGGACATCGACGAGGATTCGGCCGACGAAAGCGGAGATAAGCTGGTGGAGAAGGAATGCTGCGACGGTTTGGGCTGTGACAACCATGATGCCGATTCGACGCCGAACCACCTGAATCTGATGAATTTGCTGATTACGTTTCTGGTCATTCACACAATCGGTTATGCTGTAATGTCTTCGCCACCTTTTATAAGCGTCTTAGGTAAATATATTGTATTATTACACATGCCATGTTAGTAGCGTCAACAGTTTGCATCTATATACCACCTTAATAAAAAAGTTTTAGTACCGGCCACCGTGCGGCGCTGTCAGTCACCCGTTAGAATTATTTTTTTGTTAGGTTTCCATGTCTGTCATCGACACTTCCCTCCAAATTTCAGCGTCATAACTTGACATTTGTAAAAGTTACGCTGTACTGAGTACATCTACCTTTGTGCGTGTTTTCGATTTTTTACAACCTGTGGATTTTTCACCACGATAACGCACCGTCGCACAATGCGATCCTTATCCTTAAAATTTTGACCAAAAACAACACAAATACTATCCACGTGTTTTGAGGATTGGATCAAGCACTGTCGTTAGTGCGTTGCAGTCAATGGGGAGTACTTGGAAGGGACCACATTGATGAATAAACTTGTATTTTCCATAAGTCCTAAAACTTTTTGATCATGGTAATATTTCAAAATCCAAATGATTCAAAAACTGTCTCCCAAGTGTCACACAAGGTGATGTGAAGTTTCTTGCCTGGACTTACATTTAATTTTCTGCAAAATACCCTGTTTAGTGTAAGATGTCAACAGATGTCTCTGTGGTTCCATTTAATTTTCAATATTAGTAGATTCCTGTTTTATCATAGTAACCATTTTCCTTCATGCAATAGAGCCATTTCTGTAGATTCCTGTTTTATCATCTCCACCATTTTTCAAGACTAAATTTTCCCACTTCAGATTTACAAACTCATGGAACAAACAGCTTGTGACCGAAGCGTCCTTTTTTTCTATATAAATAAAAATGAATCGCTGAAATGTATGTAAGCGCATAACTTCCAAATGACTGCACCAAATTGGATAATTTTTTTTTGTGTTTGTTATTGTCTAAAATTTGTAATTTGTATAAAAAAAATTGCAATAGGTGGCACGTGAGCTGTTTGAAAACTGAATTTTCCGGGAATTAATGCATGGAATGCTGGAGGGGGGAGGGGAACTTGGGTAGGGGGTTCGCGGGAGCGGGAGGCAGGGGAACCCGGGAGGGGGGAGGGGAACTCGGGAGGGGGGTTCGCGGGAAGGGGGGGAGTGGAGTGGGAATGCGAGAGGGGAAGGGGATGCAGGAGAGGAAGGGGAGGCGGAAGGGGAACGGGACGAATGGGAAAGGACACGCAGGGAGAAACAATTTCTTTATTAAATGGAATAGCAACACATGCCGGGCACCAGCTAGTTATTATTATAAATTTGAATAAAATATGTGATTGACACACAAAAACAGTGCCCTGTTTGCTCAACACCCCCAACTGTTCTGTGTCACACAATATTTCCACACAAGATAGTAATATTTACCTGTATTAAATTTGTTTTTCATTTCTAGGAGTGAAAAAATTCGCTCTTCGCACGGAAGAAGCCCTATTCTACGGCCTCGTCGCCTTCTCCGTTGTATCCGTCCTGGTGCTGCCCCGCCTCTTCAACAGTCTGATGTCTGGTGGTGAGAAGGGGGCAGGGGTGGAGAGAGGGGTGCAGCAGCGCTCCCTGCTGATAGTGGCACTACTGGAGCTGGGCACGCTCGTACTGGCCGTGGGCATGCACAACTTCTCGCTAGGATTCTGCCTGGCTGCCGTCTACGCACCCGTGGGGCTCATGGTCACCGTCGGGGGCACTAGATCTCAGTAAGTCAACTCTTCTTTGTTTACTTTTTCACGAGTCTTCTGTCTTTGTTTACGAATAATTTGGCAGTTTCCATGTTTTCAGGTTAGGACGACATGTGACCAAGTTCCTGTGGCTCCTGCTACATCCGCTGGTGCTGTCCATGCTGGTGGTGTTCTGCTACACGAAGCTTTCTTTCCCAGAGGAGGAGCTCCGGGGGCTGATGGGGCGAGGTTTGGATGCCTCCAAGCAGGCCATCATCTTCTCTGTGGTCGACGGAATGGTAAATATTTAACAAACTACATAAATAATTTTTATTTCGTTTAATTCTCCACAGATGTCTCTGTTGTTACCTTGATTTATCGATAGAGTGATAATAGTAACTTCCTGTTTTATCACTGGAACCATTTTCAGTTGAAAATTAAATTTTCTTTCTTATAATTTCGAACTCTCAATAAACAACAGCTTAACCACTCGGAACCATTAGCATGTTTACACGACAATGTAACATCTATGGCGTATCTGAGTTATTAAGAGCAAAGCGTCTCTTTCTGTATTATTATTATTTTGGAAATGATTGGAATAATAAAAGTGATTGACTTCTTATAACAATAGTGCTCCATATTTCACAATTCCCTTGCAATATTTTAGCCTTTATTTTTATTTGTACCCTATGAATTAAAGTTTTACCATTTTTTTAAGTGAAAACTTCTGTAGCACCGTTGTGATTTGAAACTCGATGAAATGAAAAATAGCGACACTAAAAAGAGACAAACACATACATACATCTATAGGATTGAGCCTGCCAGAGAATGAGATAGTATAATCGGTCTTCTCTTTTTGTTGTGCTTCATAGCCTCCCCCCACTCTTGTCTATTTAACTTTTACCACGTGTGAATTGCACTCACATTACATTAGCTTCACATAGGAAGCCCTGAGAAAAATAATTTCCCTCAGGGCCTATGTCATCTTTGGGGATACTGTGTGGACAGTAGACGTTGGCAAAATTGAATGAATGAATAAAAAGAATAAATTCAATCTTGCTACACACTCGATCTGATTCTCATTTTCAAAAGGAATTAAATCTTTATTTCTTACCCTTGGCCTTGCATCCTACGATTTTTTAACAGCACCATATTTCTTTTAATTTCTATTAATTTATTTTACAGTTTAAATATTTCATGTTATATTGAGGTAAGAAAATAATAATTTACTCTGTATATATTATAGTGTTTCGTAGGAATTTAATTAAATATTATTCTGGATATTTGTTGCACGGATAGGTACACCTAATACAGGCGGCACGCGCCGCGAAATTGCCTATCACGTGTAGTATCCCGCGTAGTAAATCTATACAAAAAACCCCGTAGGCCAGAGAGGCCCCGTCCCCAGTCCAAGCAACAAAACCGCCAACCGACAAGCGAGCGAGTCAGCAAAGAGCCAAGCATAAATATACCAGACCACGGAGCCAAGTAATTCTGAATTCTGAGTGTCGCATCCCGCCAGTCCCACTATTCATCTACAAGTCTGTTCAATTCTCAACCCCAATCTCTGTTTCACTTATTCAAGGAATCAAAACATTTGTGACTTCGTCGTACCAAATCCCAGGTCCCACATATCGAGTTGATCCGGCTGAACAGTTCAATTCCAATCTGTTGAAGATATCGAGTCCTTATAAGGTCCGCGGAATGCTAGTTATTCAAGTCACAGCAAGATAAAAGACACTTATTAGTCAGAAGTTCCTAATTCGTTTCTTGATGCCCGCTGAGAATCGGTTCGTCGTTAGTCCCCTCGCGGCCAAGTAGTCATCTTAGGGCGAAACTTGAACGGGACCACGAACTTTTGCTAATAAAAAGACTAAAAAGCGAAAGTTAATCCTATATTTTTTCTCCCTCACACGTGCGTAAATTATGCAATGCGTTTAGAAACAAAACGATGTTTATTTATATTATTGTTTTTATGGTATCTGTCTACCTAGCCGTAAACAAAATATCAGTTGCTGTCGGATCGTGATAAATGATAATAAAGTGATTTGTTCCTTTATTTTTGTAATAAATTGTATGACGCGTGTTGCTCAGACTTTTAATTAGTTTTTATTCGGTGCATGGTTTTAACTTCACCATTGAGGTAGCTGCATTTAAAAATATATATTTGAGTGAAGCTTATTCCAGGTGACCGGATCGGATATATGAAAGCGCGATAATAGTATCTAGAATATGTTTTTATGTGAATACCGCTCAAGTCCCAACTGCTCCCGTCTGGAGCTAATGAGACTATGGCATTCCCAATTGGGATATTTTGTGAGGCTGAAGGTAGTGGGAAGTTTAAATCATGTGAAGTGGAACAATTTTAAGTTTAATAGATAAAATAAAATTAGTGAAAGTTTAGGGTGAACCACAAAAACTGTTTAATTTTAAGATTTAATTGCTAGCTTAATATAAATACATTTTTCTTGTCAAAAATTTTTTTTTGCTTGCAATTCTTTAGCACCGTTGTGATTTGAAACTCGATGAAACGAAAAATAACCACACTAAAAAGAGGCAAACACATGCATCTAAAGGATGTAGTCTGCGAGATAATGAGATTGTATTATCGGTCTCTTAGTGAGGTTGCTTTTTTTTTTTTTTTTGAATAAATTGAATTAAAGGAATGAATAAAAGGAATCAATTCACTTCTGGGAATGAATCTGCCCATGTCTAGTGGACAGTGTTTTTAAGGAAAAAAAATAAGTTTTGGGAAGGAAAAGGTATGAGTTGTAGGTAGGAATCTGAGGTTTAGTTCGTGCTTGGTAATCCAATAAATGGTTCCCGGGGCGGCCGGTACCCATTATAAATTTCCAACCAAATGTACAGCTTGTCAACGCCAACCATACAGCTTGCTAACCAAACGTAAAATCTAGAATATTTGGTTACGCCAATACACATACCTACACATACACACACCTACATAGCACGCATACATACTGTTACTGCTTGGGATTGGTATTAATATTGTTGCAAATCCTGTCCTACCTTGTTCCAAAATCCGCACCTAAAAATATTATCACCACGTGCTCCAGTCTGCAATCAACAGCCCGCGCCGCAACATACACTATAGCCACTGTGCTCCCGCTACCTGTGAATCGACATTGACATAATTCCGCCGTGTAAACGAAACGCTCGCCTATTGCTGTTTCTGTGCCTATTGGATGGGGAGAAAGCAGACAAAATTGCCAGCATACAAGTTCTTTATCCTGTTCGGTGAGTCCTTTCCTTTATATGCAGCATATGTTTTTTCCTCATTTCAAGCAGTAACAGTGATACAAAATCAAGGTCCTTCGTCAGTCAATCTTCACACATATCAAATCCACTCTACACACACAATCTCATTCAATATTATTTGTAAAACGTTTTGAATGTGTTTGTTTGTTTCAGATCTATGGAAATTGGCTGTTCAACATTGTCACACTGATTCTTCTGCCGATATGGATAATGTTCTGGCAGATATTAAATTTCAAAGGATAAAACGGATAACCAAAACATTATAGAATACTTAAATTTATTGTATACCATATAGTAATTATTTTATACAAGCATTAAATCGTTACTGCAGTGAAATAAATATGAATGAAAATGCACAATTTCAGAAACAAATCTCTTCTAGTCTACTTTAAACATTTTGTTAAATTAATTTTATGTTACGGCATTCCATCACTATAGTTTTAAGTAAATGAATTTAATACATTTCTAATTAATTTTGGTATGATTTTATATCATTATTTTCCTAAAAAGAATGAAAAATTTCTTAAATGTGTGTCTGAAATTATTTGAAATAATAAAAAAAAAACATTCAAGAAAAAATTGTGTTTTAAAAAGAAGAAATTCAATTAACTCGTTTTTCAGTTTTATGGAGTAAATCGAAAATGCAATTCAGTAACCAATTTGTAAACCATGTCTGCCTCGGGCATCCCGACTTCTTATACCATTCATTTCACTTACTATGTATATTCTCATCATCCGCTCTTAAAACCGTTCAGTGGACCCTCGTTTACCGGTGAGATCGGCAAAAAAAATAAATTATATGCGATTTTGACCTGTAACTGCGATTTGGAAGAAACTGTATGAAAGACAAGCTCAGAATCGCTTGCGCCAACTGTACTGTTGATATCGCCAAAAGTTTTATTCATCTGGGAGCACTGGTATATTTTAAATAGCATTTTCTGTGGAATACGAACGTCATATTTTTCCACGATTGAACTGTCAAAAGTCAGTTGATAATGGGTCACAAAAACTTTAAAAAAACCTGTCAACTCATCAAATAAACACAATTAATGTTGTTTTTATCGATAGTTTATTGTTCAAAGAATGTGTTTCGGTGAATAAAATAAACAATTGTTCAAAATAAATGCACAAAATATTACTCCAAAAGTATTCTCTCCGAGATTTTATACGATGTATGGGCAAAAAATCCTGGCTTGGAAGAGGTTAAATCAAACCTCCGAAGCGCCAAGACATTTACAAAAAAATGCATTGATCACTGGAGATTTTCATGTTTGGTTTTAAAATGATCTCACCTCGCAAATCACAAACATAAAAAGCTGCGGGAAGTTTCAAATATATTCTAATTAATTTTGAAAAGTAGGCACCCACATTGAGGGCGCCTGGAGTTCAAATGTAAAAGCTATCTTTCCACTCTGTGGGCACAGTGGTTAGGTCCCTTTCTCAATCTTTTGTTATTACGCTTACTACCAGTCTTGCGTTCTTTTCGGATCTCCGTATTTGTAATATGGTCATACACACAAGATTTTAGCAAACATACAACTAAGGGATATCATTTTTACAGCTTTTAGTATACTTTGACACTTCTTCTGCCAGTTCCATGCCTCCTGCCATACATCAGCATTACGTCCGTTAGTATGGTCAGTCAGTTTTTGCCATAAAAAATAAACAACACAACTCCTATAAATCGCAAAAAGCTAGAGGCAAGCAAAAAAAGGTACACGTCTCAGAAAGGGACAGATTTTATTTGTAATTCGCTAGATTTCATTGGTTACACCCCACTCGCCTCTACCGTACTTCACTCCAGATCAGTGTTTTTCAATCTGTGGGTCTTCTTCTCAAAAGGAAAAATTCGAGGTTCTAACTACAATAAAAACACTATTTCAGTGAGAAGGATGCGCTTGTTTATTTTTCAAAAATGTTTCAAATCGTGGTTCAATTTTTGATATGTTAATAATCAAATCATTTTCTATGTTAAGTCTGTTTCTCTTTTTAGTTTTAATGTCCACCATTGAAGAGAATGTCTGTTCACATAAGTATGAAGTGGCAAATGGCACTAATAATTTTAGAGCTTCTGAACTGGATAGAGCTGGCAAGGGAAACTCTTTTCTTTTTATCCAAAACACGTCAACACTTTGAGAATGAAATGCCATTTTAAGCATGCCGTCAGAAGCTAAATCTATAAGATTTTCTTTCATATTTGTGGTGAGATCAGCCAGTTCTATTGATTTATCCAAGAAAGGGTTTAAAATCCATCTACGCCCATTGCAAGCTTCAGAGTGCAAGTCTGGAAAGTATGGTTGTCTTGCAAATTATGCAAACTCTGTACCATGCAAGGAATCTGAGCACTTACCATAAGTGATGTCTGTTGCATTATCTTCAACAGTCTTGTGAACACATGGAAAATACTCAAATATATTATTTTGCAGAGAGGTTGATCACAAATTTCACATGAAATGCTTTGACTTTATCTTTAGCTGTTAAAATATTTTCTTCTCTTCAATTATTAAGGTGGCTAAAAAAATCTGACAGAAATGCTAATTTCAGTAGGGTCAGAAAAATGGTTAGCATATTCAGATTTGGCATCTTCTAAGAACATCAACAATTCAGCTTTGAGTTCTAGAACTCTTGTCAATATCTTTTCTTTGGATAGCCACATTACCTCTGTGTGATAAAGGAGATTGTGATGAAGCGAACCCATGTCTTCCCAACTTACCTCGTACTTACTTTCAAAGCTCTCGCGGCTTCCTTGCAGAGTGTAGGCCGTAATAATGAATTTGGGTACCAAAATAGAGAAAATAATTAACGTATTTAAATTACTAACTTTTGTCTGTATTTATGGCCAAAGGGGGTGGCCAAAATTTTTCAACCTTTAAAGGTGTCGTGTATTCAAAAAGATTGAAAAACACTGCTCCAGATGATGCTTGGTATGGTCTTTGGTTTTTGGTCAAACACTACCCTTTTAATTTTAAACCATTGAAAAAATCCCCATAAAATTAACACAGCTTTTATAGTTAGACTGCGAGTAAAGAAACTGGGCATACACGTGTCTCTCGACAGGCGTAGAAAGGGCGTGATTTATTAGCAGTTTGCTAGCATCCATTGGTGACTTTTGTTTTGGGTCAAACTAAATCAAGTTATAGTATCAGAGACAATCCTATGCGTATCCATATGCCTCTTAACATGCGCCTTTCGCCCAAACACCTTTTCACAGCCGTTCTTGAGGCAGGGGAACTTCTTGACCACCGGCATCCTTTGGATCAGGGAGACAGGATCGAGCCCACTGCGATGAGTGCGGCGGTGGCTGGCCAGGGTGCTTCGCTGAGCGAAGGAGGCGCCACATGTAGCGCAGTGGTAAGGGCGCTCGCCCGAGTGCGTACGCTGGTGGGAGCGGAGAGATGAAGGCTGACGGAAACCTGCCAAGATAAATACATAATTTCGTTATGTAGGTATCTTTTTTTAAATTAATTTTAACAATTTGTTATTTATAACAAATGCATATCTATACTAATATTATAAATGTGAAAGTGCGTGTGTTTGTTTGTTACGCTTTCATGGCTAAACCACTAAACCGATTTAAATTTTTTTATTTTATTTATTTATTTCTTTTTATTGTAAGAATAGTTTTTACAAATCACAAACAAGTCCTGCTAAGCCAATTAAATTGGCTTGTCAGCAGGTGCTTATAGTTAAGTTACATAGTTAAAATGTTATAATTTTACATCTTATATCTACAAATTCAACATTTTTTCATACAAATCAATATAAATATAAATATTTTTTTTCCGATAGCCAATTTTTCAGCATATACATATTTAACCTTATTCATAGAATTACTTTGCTTTATAGTACCAGGTAATAAATTAAATATTTTCGGTATGTTGTATTCAAACGTTCTCTGTCCGTACTTATTATTAAATTTCGGAACTATTAATACGTCGTTGCACGTGAATCTAGTGCTGTATTTATGTTCTAATTTCTCTTTATGCTGCTGGGTAAATATATGCTGAATTATAATTTTGTGCCATAGATTTGCTAAGGCACAGGTAAAATTTTGGCACTCTGAAACAGTAATGGTGTATTATGTCTCTAGGGACGACTAATAATTTTACAATTGCGTTTTGCACAACTTGGACTTGTTTCAGATTTGTTATAGTAGTATTTCCCCATATTGTTAATCCATTAATATCTTATTATGGATTCTGCCAGTGACATATAAATTATTTTTAGTGTTTCAATTGATAAGAAAAAATTTAATGTGTACATTCTGCCAGCAATTTCTCTGAGTCTTTTACAGGTTTTTTTAATATGTTTGTCCCATTTAAAAAAAAACAATCTACGGTAACACCAAGATACACATATTCCATAACTAATTCTAAACTTTCACATTTACAATTAGTTGGAATATTTTTATGGATGCAATCAAAATTATTTTAATTTGTAACGCATTTTGCAACGCATGCCGGGTACCAGCTAGTATATAATAGTAAAAATCTATCCATTCTGGAAGTAAAAATCAATCGATTTTGCTTGCCAAACTGAAAACTCCAACCCGGAGAAGCTCATACTGGCAAAGTGGAAGGTAGGAGAGGCAGAGGAAGATCACAGGCATCCAGAACATCTGTGTCCTCTCCGTGCAGTGCTGAAGCAGAGGAACCAGAGGAAGCACGGAGGAAAGAAGGGAGCAGAGGTGGTCGTAAGAAAATTTCCCACAAAACTTTTGTCGCTAACTTCGGAGACGGAAGCGGTGCAGGGAGGGAATTTAAAAATGACATGCCCATTCATTGCGGTACACTTGCCGAGAGTTAGTCAAATTAGCAATAGATTGGTCTAATTAAAAAATAAAATTATTTAAATGAATAAAACTGGTCGTAAAGTGTAACAAAGCGATTAACAAATATCATATTTATATTATAATATTTTACAAGCCAGGCGAGATACACTATATTATAAAAATGGGTTTTTTTGTTTATTTATGTAATTATAACGAGAGGCATCTAGTGGAATTAAAAGAAACAATGAAATCAGCATAGCATATGGGCTCTTTGAAATGACAATGATCCATCTGAAAAGCCGATGTTATGCGATTATGAGCTCTAAAGAAACTTTATATAATCATAATCTTTTTTTCCAAAGGAGTGTGCTTTTCAATATTAGTAGATTCCTGTTTTACCATGGTAACCATTTTCTTTATTTGAATAGAACAATATTATCTATAGATTCCTTTTTTACCATAGTAACTATTTTCTTTCATATAATAGAGCCATATCTGTAGATTCCTGTTTAATCATCTCCACCATTTTTCCTTTGTTTTTTCAAGACTGAATTTTCCGTCTTCAAATTCGCAAACTCATCGAACAACATCTTGTGACCGAAGCATCCTACTGTTTTTAATGTTATAAAAGGAAAGGATTTGATAACATAGATTGACCTAAAAAAACAGTGCCCTTTATTTGAAACACTAACAGCCTTACTAAAAAAAACCCGTGAAAATTTTATTCAATTGACAAACGGCCGCGGATGTGAAAACATAACATTAAAAGATTGTGGATTGACGGATGTGAAAACATAACTAATTAAAAGATTGTTCTTGGAAAGAAATACACATTGTTTACACAGCGTGAGAGGGTAGTTTATCTCTGTTTTATTAATGATGTCTGAACGAAATTTGGAATTTTTCCAAAGTATTTTGAATGTTCCATATATTTCTTATTTTTGAAGGTGTCGTAAAAACAAATACCATTTATAAATTACCTTTTAGATTTGTGTATTTGAAGTACACTTTAGTTTTAAAAAACTGACATATTTTAAGATTCAAACACGGAAAAAAATTTCTTACCAAAACATTTTTGATGAAAGTGTAGAGAAATTTATAAAAAATATTAAAAAAAAAAATAGAGTCCTTTTATATAATGAATTTTGAAGGAAACTGTCACTTCAATTTTTCCTCATGCATACAATAAAAATAACCTAAAAATAAAACCCGACATTTAAACAGAGATCTTGCATCTCTAAAGACGTTAATTTCTTTGATACGTTTAATACCACACGTATTAGATATAAATATTTAAAAAAAACACAACATTTATGAAATTTTCATAAAATAAAGATCCTTAAATGTAAGTTTGAATTTTCATGTATCGTATAAAATACTTTTTGACATTTCAACTTTAAACGTACGATTATTGTTATTATAACTTGACTAAAACTTATGAAAAACCACAAGAACATGGTAAATATATCAATTATATGAATAAAAGAGTGAATTGGTCACTATAATAGAAAATCATTTGGTAAAATCGCAATATTTACTAACAAAATTCCCGCCATACATAAACCAAAATGTTATTTTCTGCACGGGCAACAGACTACATATTATGTGCCGGCGCCACGCCATCGCCACCTAGCGGTTATGAATGAAAACAAACAATTTAATATGTACAGTATAAAAAATTACATTGTTGCCAGATTTAAATGCATTTTAAAGTGTGACCGCGGACAAAGCTTATTAGTAGACATCGGATTATATGCACTAACAAAGTGCCAAAATATGCACTGAAAAAGGCCAAAATATGCACTAAAAACTCTTGATATGGCCAAAATATGCACAATGAAAAATCAAAAAACCATTTTTATTTGTATATATTTTAATTAAAGACGGTTCAATAACAGCGAAGTATTCTTAAAATTGTGCATAGTTTTTGTGACAATATACAATTAACTGTTTTTCCAAATTTTCGAATGCTAATTTGTGACGTTTGTCACCCAGTATTCATTTGTACGCCGAAAATTGACGTCATTGTACAAAATTTAAAAATTGGCGCCATTTCTGGAGATACCTGTTTAGGCAGGATATCACCTATACCGTTGATGCAGGCATTAATGTTCTTCATGTCTTCAAGACTCGGGTTCTTAAGCAAAATAGCATCTAACTTTTTACGAATCTTTTTCGATATTGAATTGAAGGGCGTTGGCAAGTTCGATCATTGTTTCCAGTATTTTTATTAATTTAAATAGAGGAAGGTTTTTTGTTTCCAATTTAACTATGGCATCTGGTAACTTGTGGAAATGTGTTGAGATTAGGGTAATATTGACGACCTCCGTAGTCCAGTGGCTAAGACTCTTGACTCACAATCCGGAGTTCGCGGGTTCGAACCCGGCGTGCGCAAATAAATTTTATTTGATTAATTTGTGTTATTTCACAATTAGTTCATTTAAAATAATATATAGTATATTTGCGGCACGTTCCAGAGTGGAAGATACTATCAGTATCGCCCTGGTGTAAGACCACCATTCAGAATTGAAACGTTGCTTGAAAATGGCTTTAGCCGTGTTTGGTGACCAGATCTGAATAGCCAGGTACTTCCCGACCTTCCTCTTCCCCACCTCCTTCCCCTCCCCACTACCTTTCAGCCTCACAACATACCCCAATTGGGGAAGCCATTGTCTCACTGGCTCCAGACGGGAGCAGTTGAGATTCTTGTGCGGTATTCACTGTAAAAAAAAAAAAAAAATTTATTGGGTGCGTTTTCAAATGCTAGCTTGCGCTTGACTGAATTGCAATGGCCTCAGGATTGCCAAATTGACGAAAACGAAACGAAATATGCACGATTGGGAAAAAAAGGCTTAAAATATGCATTAACGTCGTAATTAAAGAGTTATATGCATTTGCATATGCAAATATGCAAATGCGTATAATCCGATGTCTACTTATTAGTAATTTTTGGGTTTTGGTGTATATTTGTTGTATTCATGTTGCTGCAGTTACACAGGTTATCAATTGTGCAGTGGTTTTTTTTTAGTGTAAGGATGTAAAAGTCGGGGTAACCTTTTCCGCAAATCTCGCACTTGTAGGGGGTGTCTCCTGTGTGGATATTCTGATGCAGCTTCCAGCCGACCCGGTGGGCAAACTTCTTGTGGCAAATCTCACAGCAGTAGGGCTGCTCTCCCGAGTGGGTCTTCATGTGCGACCTAATAACAAATAATTTATTGATTTTAATGAGATTTACATATGGCGAACTCTTTTATAAGATTTTTTAACCAAGTGAAAAAAAATAAGTGGAAGAATCATAGATTATAGAAACAAGTTGATATATGGCATTGAAGTGTTCGCAGCTGTTATGTTACGCGTTTCATGTGTAGATGGAAAAAAAATGGGGCTCTGTGTATATGTTATTTTATGTTTCAAGAATGTAAATTCTTATTGTAATTAATGTTTTTATGCTTGGAAAATTATTATATGGTTTATGGGGTGAGGTTTGTCTAGATTTGGCAGCGGATGCTTCCGCCTACCTGCTGCATGGCGGGCCGGATTGGTAGAGACTGGTTGAGGAAGACCTTTTGACCTCTCCGGCCGAACTCTCTTAACCCATCATCCATCCCTCCCACATCACTTTGCACTGCAGTGGGAGGGATGGATTCAAAAGTCCGTCACTCCTCGACAAACTGACCCCCAGATTCCTACCCACCTCTCACATCTTTTCCTTCCCAGAACTTCCTCTCCTTCGTTCCCTAAATATACCCTCCACACAGCATCCCCAAAGAAGACGCAGGCCCCGAGGGAAGTCTTTTCCTCTCGATTTCCTGCATTGTTTTTTTACATTAGCTCCACACAGGAAGCCTTGATGAAAATAATTTCCCTCAGGGCCTATGTTATCTTTGGGGATGCTGTGTGGAGGATATGTTTAGGAAAAGAAGGAGAGTAAGTTCTGAGAAGGAAAAGGGTATGAGGGGTAGGTAGGAATCTGGGGGTCAGTGTGTCAAGGAGTGACGGACGTATGAATTCATCCCTCCCACTGCGGTGAAAGGCGATGTTCCGAGACAGTAGGCAGGAGAAGGCAAAGGGCTCCCTCAACCACTTTCTCCCGATCCGGCCTGCCATGCAGCTGGTGGGCAGACGCATCTGCCGCCAAGACCTAGAAAAACCTTACCACCCATGAACCCGGGCACCCCTGCTAAGTCATCAAACGTAGGGAATTACTTGAGGTGAATTATGATGGAGGTTTTGGTTTAAAATGGTTCCCGGGGCGGCAGTATAAAATGTAAAAAAAAAAATATATGAAATTTAAATTGATGGCGATATGCAATGTCCGGCAAGTGCATGCTAAAAGAGACAGTGCATGCTAAAAGGACTAGAATCAAATTAATCTATTAACTAGAATCTAAAGAATCAATTAAATGGTGAGAAGAAGATAGGGAAGAGGAAGGTGGGGAAGTACATGGCTATTCATATCTGGTCCCCAAATGTAACTAAAGCCATTTCAAGTAACACTTCAATTCCGAATGGTGGTCTTACACCAGGGCGATACTGAGAGTGTCTTCTACTCTGGAACGTGCCGTAAATAAACTTAAAAAAAAAAAAAAAAATTGTGAACAAAAAAACATGCCAGGATTTGAACCTTCAGATTGTTAGTTGAGAGCCTTACCCTCGACCATGGAGGCTGTCAGTCAGTTCAATCAAATCAGTGGTGATATTTATTTCAATTAAAATCCACACGGTAGGCATTTCTAGTGTTCTTGTTTATTCAATGTAATACACTACACATCTATCATCCAGGTGATTAGTCAGATATCTCCGAAAAATCGAAATTTAAGTTGAGTATAATACAGTTACATGTAAAAGTGTACCCTATCTTCTTCTTTGTCACAGGTCATCAGGTCCCCCCGACGTTGGCGATCACTCTTGAAAGGGTCTTTCTGTCTTGCGCTGCCCGGAATAGCTCCTCCACACTTCTAATGCCGGTCCACTCTCGTATGTTTCGCAGCCAAGACATTTGTTCCCTACCAGGACCTCGGCGACCCTCTATCTTGCCTTTCAATATTAAATGGAGCAAGTGATACTTCTCCCCTCGAAGTATATGACCCAGATATGAAATTTTCTTGATTTTAATTAATGTAAGCAGTTCTCTATCTGCTCTAGTGTTGGTGATCATGTCGGTCCATGGGACCTTGAGCATTCTCCGGTGAAGCCACATTTCGAAAGCCTCTAACCTGTTCATGGTATTTATTTTCAAGGTCCATGTTTCACAACCATACAGCAAGACCGACCATACATAACATTTTAGCATTCTCTGCCTTAGTTTTAAGCTGATATTGTCATTGCAGAAGAGGGATTTCATTTTTATGAACGCAGTTCTTGCTACTTCAATTCTGCACCTAATCTCTATATCTGGGTCAAGAGTCTCCGTGAGAATACTGCCGAGGTATCTAAATCTCTCCACCTTTTCGACATTACAACCATTTAACTGTATCATTGATCCAGAGTGATCTAGTCGTCCAAAAGTCATTCATTTAGTTTTATTGACTGTAACAGACGTGTGCTACAAGACTGTAGAAAAGGGCACCGGTGGCTGTGCACGTGGATGTCGACTATTGTAATATTGTTTTGAAATGCAGTACTGGCTGGCCTTCCTTGAAGGTGACAGCCCTGCTGTACTGGAGGGTGGTAACCCTTGATCTGCCTCTCTGCACCCAGAGCTGGTGAGTGGTAGCCCTGGATGTCCTTGGTCTCTGCCTGAGCCTGGCGCCTTGCGGTGTCCAGTAGTTGGGCCGGCTGGTCTTGAGGAGGTAGGCACCAGACTTGTGTTCAGGCAGAGCTTCAGCAGGAGGCAGGTCGGAGAGAGGTTTCTTCCAGAGGAAGGAGTAAAACACGAAGATTTAAAGAAAACGTTGAACTGATTTATTATCGAAAAATTTGTCGTATTTATACCAATCGGTAGGTGGCTAATGGAAAGTGGAGGGGGAAACGGAACCCAGGCACTATTCCTTTATAAAGGGCAAGAAACTGCTTAGTATCTATTTTGCCGGCTTAATCCGTAAAAGTGCTCGTCTAAATTTGGCAACTTTTACGGATTTTGTAGCCTTTATTAACAATCAAAATACATATTAAATAGAAAAAACATATAAATAAAGCCAAGATTTATGACAAGAATTTTAGTTTGGTGAATTTACCGTGATTTTAAGAATTTTTGATTTTTAAGGAAATGTTTTATGATTTATCAAGTTATAATTATTTTTCCTAGGTTCCCTGTGAGATAAGTTAACGAAATCTGTTTATTTCACCATCTCACAGGGACCCTAGAATTTTGTAGAGGTAAAAATGTAAAAATGTCATGACCGAAATTTTCTAAGTCTTTTTGACATGGCAAATTGAGCTCTAATTTTGGCTCTAAGTATTTTGAGAGCAAAGTCTCAGTTTGACTGGAGGCCTTGTAGGATCAAGAATTTAAAACTGATTATTTCATTGTCCTACAAGTCCCGCAGGTTTTGTTATTTGGAAAAACATAAAATTTACACCTTCGAAATTTTCTAAGTGTTTTTTGGTAGGCAAAAATGACTTTATTTTTGCCTCCCAATATGTTGTGTGATAAATCTTGGCTTTACTCGAGACCTTGTAGGATTTCAAATGAAAACTGATTATTTCATTTGTCCTACAAGGCCCGTGTGTATAAAAATTAAGACATAAACATTTAAAAATAGGTACAAAAATAAAACATATTTAAAACGAGTTTACAATCTCCCCAGTAGCGATTTCTCAAAGTATTATTTATTGATCGCACCGGGGAGATGTACATGAAAATTAAAAAACTTAAATATTTTAAAACCAATAAGAAAATAATAAGTAATTAATAAAAATGACATTTTCTAATTAGAACAAATATTTTCCATCAAAGCGTCGCCGGCGGCACGGTACTCCAGTATTGTGAGGGCAGGCCATTTTTTCCTGATTCCCAAAAATGATCACAAAACTGTAGAGGACCGGCCAAGCGATGAGCTTTGATGAAAAATATTTCGAGGGTGTGAACACGTCGGTTACACTCCCCCCGTGTGGCGATGTCACACTAATCATCTCGACGTGTTTTCGAAGGACGAGTAGGTGAAGCTGCATCCGTAGGCGGGGCTGGCAGGATCACAGCGAGCTGCACGGCAGGTCTCACGTAAACTCTGGTTCTCGGCAGGTCGAACGTAGACTCTGGTTCTCGTCTGGGTCCTGGCGGTCCACACTTGGCCGTCTTCAGCAGGAGTGGCGTCAAAGACTCGGTCGCGTGTCCAGCTGACGTGGGCATCACGGGATCCATGACAACCAGCAGATTGTCATTTTTAATGGGGTTCACTGACTCCCCCCGTGTGAGAAGCGCCACTTCTTTGACAGTGGCACTGCTGGGGCAGGGCGGGCTCGTCTGCACTGCGGGATGTGGTTGGTCATCCCTCTGGGCCGGCGTTTGGTACCTCTGTTCGCGCAGTGGTACGGATCCAGCAGGTGCTCTCGGTTGATCGGCTAGCTGTGCAGAGCTGGCTGTCAGGTGGAGCAGGGGTGAGGGCGGCCCGGGGCCAGAAGGTCCAGGCGGCAGTGAGGACCACTGCTCTGGCAGCGGAGCGGATCCGGCAGCTGTTCTCTGCTGGTCGGCTGGCTGCCTTTGATGGAGCAGAGGTGAGGGCGGCCCAGGACCAGAAGGTCCAGGCGGCAATGAGGACCACTGCTCTGGCAGCGGAGTGGATCCGGCAGCTGTTTTCTGCAGGTCGGCTGGCTGCCTCTGATGGAGCCGAGGTGAGGGCGGCCCGGGACCAGAAGATCCAGGCGGCAGTGAGGACCACTGCTCTGGCAGCGGAGCGGATCCGGCAGCTGTTTTCTGCTGGTCGGCTGGCTGCCTCTGGTGGAGCAGAGGTGAGGGCGGCCCGGGACCAGAAGGTCCAGGCAGCAATGAGGACCACTGCTCTGGCAGCGGAGCGGATCCGGCAGCTGTTTTCTGCAGGTCGGCTGGCTGCCTCTGGTGGGGCAGGGATGAGGGCGGCCCGGTACCAGAAGGTCCAGGCGGCAGTGAGGACCACTGCTCTGGCAGCGGAGCGGATCCGGCAGCTGTTCTCTGCAGGTCGGCGGGCTGCCTCTGGTGGAGCAGAGGTAAGGGCGGCACGGGACCAGAAGGTCCAGGCGGCGTCGTGGTTGGGTCCCTCTTGTAGTAAGGGGCTGGTGGCGCAGGGCCTCCTGGCCCTTTCTGCGCTGGTGATGCGTACCTCTGGTCCAACAGAGGTACAGGCCCAACAAGCTCATCGCATACGGCTTCTCGTTGCCTCAGTTTGAGCAGAGGTACGGGCGGCACGGGGCTGGAAGGTCCAGGCTGCATCCATCTTTCCTGGAGTCGCCAAGCTTCTTCTTGGCTCGGATCTGTGTGGCCAGTTGACTCCAGGATTGCATCAGGTTTGGAAGGCGCTGAAGTTGCGGCTTCTGGTGGTGCGTACTTCTGGTTTCCCAGAGGCACAGGTCCAACGGGCATCTCTCGTACAGCTTCTTGTTGCCTTGTATTGTGCAGAGGCGAGGGCGGTACGGGGCCGGAAGGTCCAGGTTGCAGCCATCTAAAGCTCCCATTGTAATGAGGGGGCTGTGGCGCGGGGCCTCCAGGCCCTGGCTGCGCCGGTGATGCGTACCTCTGGTTCTCCAGAGGTACAGGTCCAACAGGCATCTCGCGTACGGCTTCTGGTTGCCTTGTAATGTACAGAGGCAAGGGCGGTACGGGGCCGGAAGGTCCAGGCTGCATCCATCCGGGGCCCCCATCAGAGTGAGGGGGCTGCGGCGCGGGGCCTCCAGGCCCTGGCTGCGCCGGTGATGCGTACCTCTGGTTCTCCAGAGGTACAGGTCCAACAGGCATCTCGCGTACGGCTTCTCGTTGCCTTGTAATATACAGAGGCAAGGACGGTACGGGGCCGGAAGGTCCAGGTTGTATCCATGCGGGGCCCCCATCAGAGTGAGGAGGCTGCGCCGGTGAATCGTACCTCTGGTTCTCCAGAGGTACAGGTCCAACAGGCATCTCGCGTACGGCTTCTGGTTGCCTTGTAATATACAGAGGCAAGGGCGGTACGGGGCCGGAAGGTCCAGGTTGCAGCCATCCAAAGCTCCCATCAGAGTGAGGAGGCTGCGCTGGTGATGCATGCTGAGGCTCGGGTCCCGCAGAAGGACCAGGCTGCATCCAGGTTTGGCCCCCATGGTAGTGAGAGGGCAGTGGCACCCCTTGACCCCTTGGTCCAGGTTGCGCCGATGATGCTTGCTGAGGCTCGGGTCCCGCAGAAGGACCAGGCTGCATCCAGGTTTGGCCCCCATGGTAGTGGGAGGGCAGTGGCACCCCTTGACCCCTTGGTCCAGGTTGCGCCGATGAGGCATGCTGAGGCTCGGGTCCCGCAGAAGGACCAGGCTGCATCCAGGTTTGGCCCCCATGGTAGTGAGAGGGCAGTGGCACCCCTTGACCCCTTGGTCCAGGTTGCGCCGATGATGCTTGCTGAGGCTCGGGTCCCGCAGAAGGACCAGGCTGCATCCAGGTTTGGCCCCCATGGTAGTGGGAGGGCAGTGGCACCCCTTGACCCCTTGGTCCAGGTTGCGCCGATGAGGCATGCTGAGGCTCGGGTCCCGCAGAAGGACCAGGCTGCATCCAGGTTTGGCCCCCATGGTAGTGAGAGGGCAGTGGCACCCCTTGACCCCTTGGTCCAGGTTGCGCCGATGAGGCATGCTGAGGCTCGGGTCCCGCAGAAGGACCAGGCTGCATCCAGGTTTGGCCCCCATGGTAGTGAGAGGGCAGTGGCACCCCTTGACCCCTTGGTCCAGGTGGCGCCGATGAGGCATGCTGAGGCTCGGGTCCCGCAGAAGGACCAGGCTGCATCCAAGTTGGGCCCCCATGGTGGTAGAGGGGCGGTGGCGTCGGACCCCTTGGTCCTGGTTGCGCCGCTGATGCATTCCACTGTGCAGGCCCTGCCCCGCTGGGTTGTGCAGGCCCTGTTGCGTTGTGTGGTGCAGGCCCTGTCCCACTGGGTTGTGCAGGCCCTGTCGCATCGGGTTGTGCCGGCCCTGTCCCATTGAGGTGTGCAGGCCCTGTCGCACTGGTAGTTGGTGCCAGCCCTGCTCCGTCGAGGTGTGCAGGCCCTGTCGCACCGAGTTGCAATTGACGGGCTGCCATCAGCTGTTCAATTTGTTTCTTCTGACTGCGCAGTTGTCGGCGCAGCAGGCGCACCGTGTCCTCAATAGATGTAGAGGCCGGTGATTCTTCGCTTTCGTCTGCAGAGCCTGCCGGAGTGGAGCTGGGCGTTGGTAGGGGCGTGACGTCATGTGCGGGCACGGCCCTAGGCTCGGCTTCCTGGGCAGTTGGTAGCTCAGCAGGCGGGGGTGGAGGCGACTCATCGTCCTGAGCCGTCCTCTTTGATCTTAGTGATGGTGGTGACATCCTGGCGTGCAGCTGATCCGGCTCGAAGGACCACTTGTAACAGACGTGTGCTACAAGACTGTAGAAAAGGGCACCGGTGGCTGTGCACGTGGATGTCGACTATTGTAATATTGTTTTGAAATGCAGTACTGGCTGGCCTTCCTTGAAGGTGACAGCCCTGCTGTACTGGAGGGTGGTAACCCTTGATCTGCCTCTCTGCACCCAGAGCTGGTGAGTGGTAGCCCTGGATGTCCTTGGTCTCTGCCTGAGCCTGGCGCCTTGCGGTGTCCAGTAGTTGGGCCGGCTGGTCTTGAGGAGGTAGGCACCAGACTTGTGTTCAGGCAGAGCTTCAGCAGGAGGCAGGTCGGAGAGAGGTTTCTTCCAGAGGAAGGAGTAAAACACGAAGATTTAAAGAAAACGTTGAACTGATTTATTATCGAAAAATTTGTCGTATTTATACCAATCGGTAGGTGGCTAATGGAAAGTGGAGGGGGAAACGGAACCCAGGCACTTTTCCTTTATAAAGGGCAAGAAACTGCTTAGTATCTATTTTGCCGGCTTAATCCGTAAAAGTGCTCGTCTAAATTTGGCAACTTTTACGGATTTTGTAGCCTTTATTAACAATCAAAATACATATTAAATAGAAAAAACATATAAATAAAGCCAAGATTTATGACAAGAATTTTAGTTTGGTGAATTTACCGTGATTTTAAGAATTTTTGATTTTTAAGGAAATGTTTTATGATTTATCAAGTTATAATTATTTTTCCTAGGTTCCCTGTGAGATAAGTTAACGAAATCTGTTTATTTCACCATCTCACAGGGACCCTAGAATTTTGTAGAGGTAAAAATGTAAAAATGTCATGACCGAAATTTTCTAAGTCTTTTTGACATGGCAAATTGAGCTCTAATTTTGGCTCTAAGTATTTTGAGAGCAAAGTCTCAGTTTGACTGGAGGCCTTGTAGGATCAAGAATTTAAAACTGATTATTTCATTGTCCTACAAGTCCCGCAGGTTTTGTTATTTGGAAAAACATAAAATTTACACCTTCGAAATTTTCTAAGTGTTTTTTGGTAGGCAAAAATGACTTTATTTTTGCCTCCCAATATGTTGTGTGATAAATCTTGGCTTTACTCGAGACCTTGTAGGATTTCAAATGAAAACTGATTATTTCATTTGTCCTACAAGGCCCGTGTGTATAAAAATTAAGACATAAACATTTAAAAATAGGTACAAAAATAAAACATATTTAAAACGAGTTTACAATCTCCCCAGTAGCGATTTCTCAAAGTATTATTTATTGATCGCACCGGGGAGATGTACATGAAAATTAAAAAACTTAAATATTTTAAAACCAATAAGAAAATAATAAGTAATTAATAAAAATGACATTTTCTAATTAGAACAAATATTTTCCATCAAAGCGTCGCCGGCGGCACGGTACTCCAGTATTGTGAGGGCAGGCCATTTTTTCCTGATTCCCAAAAATGATCACAAAACTGTAGAGGACCGGCCAAGCGATGAGCTTTGATGAAAAATATTTCGAGGGTGTGAACACGTCGGTTACACTCCCCCCGTGTGGCGATGTCACACTAATCATCTCGACGTGTTTTCGAAGGACGAGTAGGTGAAGCTGCATCCGTAGGCGGGGCTGGCAGGATCACAGCGAGCTGCACGGCAGGTCTCACGTAAACTCTGGTTCTCGGCAGGTCGAACGTAGACTCTGGTTCTCGTCTGGGTCCTGGCGGTCCACACTTGGCCGTCTTCAGCAGGAGTGGCGTCAAAGACTCGGTCGCGTGTCCAGCTGACGTGGGCATCACGGGATCCATGACAACCAGCAGATTGTCATTTTTAATGGGGTTCACTGACTCCCCCCGTGTGAGAAGCGCCACTTCTTTGACAGTGGCACTGCTGGGGCAGGGCGGGCTCGTCTGCACTGCGGGATGTGGTTGGTCATCCCTCTGGGCCGGCGTTTGGTACCTCTGTTCGCGCAGTGGTACGGATCCAGCAGGTGCTCTCGGTTGATCGGCTAGCTGTGCAGAGCTGGCTGTCAGGTGGAGCAGGGGTGAGGGCGGCCCGGGGCCAGAAGGTCCAGGCGGCAGTGAGGACCACTGCTCTGGCAGCGGAGCGGATCCGGCAGCTGTTCTCTGCTGGTCGGCTGGCTGCCTTTGATGGAGCAGAGGTGAGGGCGGCCCAGGACCAGAAGGTCCAGGCGGCAATGAGGACCACTGCTCTGGCAGCGGAGTGGATCCGGCAGCTGTTTTCTGCAGGTCGGCTGGCTGCCTCTGATGGAGCCGAGGTGAGGGCGGCCCGGGACCAGAAGATCCAGGCGGCAGTGAGGACCACTGCTCTGGCAGCGGAGCGGATCCGGCAGCTGTTTTCTGCTGGTCGGCTGGCTGCCTCTGGTGGAGCAGAGGTGAGGGCGGCCCGGGACCAGAAGGTCCAGGCAGCAATGAGGACCACTGCTCTGGCAGCGGAGCGGATCCGGCAGCTGTTTTCTGCAGGTCGGCTGGCTGCCTCTGGTGGGGCAGGGATGAGGGCGGCCCGGTACCAGAAGGTCCAGGCGGCAGTGAGGACCACTGCTCTGGCAGCGGAGCGGATCCGGCAGCTGTTCTCTGCAGGTCGGCGGGCTGCCTCTGGTGGAGCAGAGGTAAGGGCGGCACGGGACCAGAAGGTCCAGGCGGCGTCGTGGTTGGGTCCCTCTTGTAGTAAGGGGCTGGTGGCGCAGGGCCTCCTGGCCCTTTCTGCGCTGGTGATGCGTACCTCTGGTCCATCAGAGGTACAGGCCCAACAAGCTCATCGCATACGGCTTCTCGTTGCCTCAGTTTGAGCAGAGGTACGGGCGGCACGGGGCTGGAAGGTCCAGGCTGCATCCATCTTTCCTGGAGTCGCCAAGCTTCTTCTTGGCTCGGATCTGTGTGGCCAGTTGACTCCAGGATTGCATCAGGTTTGGAAGGCGCTGAAGTTGCGGCTTCTGGTGGTGCGTACTTCTGGTTTCCCAGAGGCACAGGTCCAACGGGCATCTCTCGTACAGCTTCTTGTTGCCTTGTATTGTGCAGAGGCGAGGGCGGTACGGGGCCGGAAGGTCCAGGTTGCAGCCATCTAAAGCTCCCATTGTAATGAGGGGGCTGTGGCGCGGGGCCTCCAGGCCCTGGCTGCGCCGGTGATGCGTACCTCTGGTTTACCAGAGGCACAGGTCCAGAAGGCATCTCTCGTACGGCTTCTCGTTGCCTTGTAATATACAGAGGCAAGGACGGTACGGGGCCGGAAGGTCCAGGTTGTATCCATGCGGGGCCCCCATCAGAGTGAGGAGGCTGCGCCGGTGAATCGTACCTCTGGTTCTCCAGAGGTACAGGTCCAACAGGCATCTCGCGTACGGCTTCTGGTTGCCTTGTAATATACAGAGGCAAGGGCGGTACGGGGCCGGAAGGTCCAGGTTGTATCCATGCGGGGCCCCCATCAGAGTGAGGAGGCTGCGCCGGTGAATCGTACCTCTGGTTCTCCAGAGGTACAGGTCCAACAGGCATCTCGCGTACGGCTTCTGGTTGCCTTGTAATATACAGAGGCAAGGGCGGTACGGGGCCGGAAGGTCCAGGTTGTATCCATACGGGGCCCCCATCAGAGTGAGGAGGCTGCGCCGGTGATGCGTACCTCTGGTTCTCCAGAGGTACAGGTCCAACAGGCATCTCGCGTACGGCTTCTGGTTGCCTTGTAATGTACAGAGGCAAGGGCGGTACGGGGCCGGAAGGTCCAGGCTGCATCCATCCGGGGCCCCCATCAGAGTGAGGGGGCTGCGGCGCGGGGCCTCCAGGCCCTGGCTGCGCCGGTGATGCGTACCTCTGGTTCTCCAGAGGTACAGGTCCAACAGGCATCTCGCGTACGGCTTCTCGTTGCCTTGTAATATACAGAGGCAAGGACGGTACGGGGCCGGAAGGTCCAGGTTGTATCCATGCGGGGCCCCCATCAGAGTGAGGAGGCTGCGCCGGTGAATCGTACCTCTGGTTCTCCAGAGGTACAGGTCCAACAGGCATCTCGCGTACGGCTTCTGGTTGCCTTGTAATATACAGAGGCAAGGGCGGTACGGGGCCGGAAGGTCCAGGTTGCAGCCATCCAAAGCTCCCATCAGAGTGAGGAGGCTGCGCTGGTGATGCATGCTGAGGCTCGGGTCCCGCAGAAGGACCAGGCTGCATCCAGGTTTGGCCCCCATGGTAGTGAGAGGGCAGTGGCACCCCTTGACCCCTTGGTCCAGGTTGCGCCGATGATGCTTGCTGAGGCTCGGGTCCCGCAGAAGGACCAGGCTGCATCCAGGTTTGGCCCCCATGGTAGTGGGAGGGCAGTGGCACCCCTTGACCCCTTGGTCCAGGTTGCGCCGATGAGGCATGCTGAGGCTCGGGTCCCGCAGAAGGACCAGGCTGCATCCAGGTTTGGCCCCCATGGTAGTGAGAGGGCAGTGGCACCCCTTGACCCCTTGGTCCAGGTTGCGCCGATGATGCTTGCTGAGGCTCGGGTCCCGCAGAAGGACCAGGCTGCATCCAGGTTTGGCCCCCATGGTAGTGGGAGGGCAGTGGCACCCCTTGACCCCTTGGTCCAGGTTGCGCCGATGAGGCATGCTGAGGCTCGGGTCCCGCAGAAGGACCAGGCTGCATCCAGGTTTGGCCCCCATGGTAGTGAGAGGGCAGTGGCACCCCTTGACCCCTTGGTCCAGGTTGCGCCGATGAGGCATGCTGAGGCTCGGGTCCCGCAGAAGGACCAGGCTGCATCCAGGTTTGGCCCCCATGGTAGTGAGAGGGCAGTGGCACCCCTTGACCCCTTGGTCCAGGTGGCGCCGATGAGGCATGCTGAGGCTCGGGTCCCGCAGAAGGACCAGGCTGCATCCAAGTTGGGCCCCCATGGTGGTAGAGGGGCGGTGGCGTCGGACCCCTTGGTCCTGGTTGCGCCGCTGATGCATTCCACTGTGCAGGCCCTGCCCCGCTGGGTTGTGCAGGCCCTGTTGCGTTGTGTGGTGCAGGCCCTGTCCCACTGGGTTGTGCAGGCCCTGTCGCATCGGGTTGTGCCGGCCCTGTCCCATTGAGGTGTGCAGGCCCTGTCGCACTGGTAGTTGGTGCCAGCCCTGCTCCGTCGAGGTGTGCAGGCCCTGTCGCACCGAGTTGCAATTGACGGGCTGCCATCAGCTGTTCAATTTGTTTCTTCTGACTGCGCAGTTGTCGGCGCAGCAGGCGCACCGTGTCCTCAATAGATGTAGAGGCCGGTGATTCTTCGCTTTCGTCTGCAGAGCCTGCCGGAGTGGAGCTGGGCGTTGGTAGGGGCGTGACGTCATGTGCGGGCACGGCCCTAGGCTCGGCTTCCTGGGCAGTTGGTAGCTCAGCAGGCGGGGGTGGAGGCGACTCATCGTCCTGAGCCGTCCTCTTTGATCTTAGTGATGGTGGTGACATCCTGGCGTGCAGCTGATCCGGCTCGAAGGACCACTTGTAACAGACGTGTGCTACAAGACTGTAGAAAAGGGCACCGGTGGCTGTGCACGTGGATGTCGACTATTGTAATATTGTTTTGAAATGCAGTACTGGCTGGCCTTCCTTGAAGGTGACAGCCCTGCTGTACTGGAGGGTGGTAACCCTTGATCTGCCTCTCTGCACCCAGAGCTGGTGAGTGGTAGCCCTGGATGTCCTTGGTCTCTGCCTGAGCCTGGCGCCTTGCGGTGTCCAGTAGTTGGGCCGGCTGGTCTTGAGGAGGTAGGCACCAGACTTGTGTTCAGGCAGAGCTTCAGCAGGAGGCAGGTCGGAGAGAGGTTTCTTCCAGAGGAAGGAGTAAAACACGAAGATTTAAAGAAAACGTTGAACTGATTTATTATCGAAAAATTTGTCGTATTTATACCAATCGGTAGGTGGCTAATGGAAAGTGGAGGGGGAAACGGAACCCAGGCACTTTTCCTTTATAAAGGGCAAGAAACTGCTTAGTATCTATTTTGCCGGCTTAATCCGTAAAAGTGCTCGTCTAAATTTGGCAACTTTTACGGATTTTGTAGCCTTTATTAACAATCAAAATACATATTAAATAGAAAAAACATATAAATAAAGCCAAGATTTATGACAAGAATTTTAGTTTGGTGAATTTACCGTGATTTTAAGAATTTTTGATTTTTAAGGAAATGTTTTATGATTTATCAAGTTATAATTATTTTTCCTAGGTTCCCTGTGAGATAAGTTAACGAAATCTGTTTATTTCACCATCTCACAGGGACCCTAGAATTTTGTAGAGGTAAAAATGTAAAAATGTCATGACCGAAATTTTCTAAGTCTTTTTGACATGGCAAATTGAGCTCTAATTTTGGCTCTAAGTATTTTGAGAGCAAAGTCTCAGTTTGACTGGAGGCCTTGTAGGATCAAGAATTTAAAACTGATTATTTCATTGTCCTACAAGTCCCGCAGGTTTTGTTATTTGGAAAAACATAAAATTTACACCTTCGAAATTTTCTAAGTGTTTTTTGGTAGGCAAAAATGACTTTATTTTTGCCTCCCAATATGTTGTGTGATAAATCTTGGCTTTACTCGAGACCTTGTAGGATTTCAAATGAAAACTGATTATTTCATTTGTCCTACAAGGCCCGTGTGTATAAAAATTAAGACATAAACATTTAAAAATAGGTACAAAAATAAAACATATTTAAAACGAGTTTACAATCTCCCCAGTAGCGATTTCTCAAAGTATTATTTATTGATCGCACCGGGGAGATGTACATGAAAATTAAAAAACTTAAATATTTTAAAACCAATAAGAAAATAATAAGTAATTAATAAAAATGACATTTTCTAATTAGAACAAATATTTTCCATCAAAGCGTCGCCGGCGGCACGGTACTCCAGTATTGTGAGGGCAGGCCATTTTTTCCTGATTCCCAAAAATGATCACAAAACTGTAGAGGACCGGCCAAGCGATGAGCTTTGATGAAAAATATTTCGAGGGTGTGAACACGTCGGTTACATTGACGTTGATTGTTAGGCCCAGTTGCTCACCAGCATTATTAACAAGATCTAATAGGTCTTGGAGGTCACTGATGCTGTCAGCTAGTAATACAGTATCATCTGCATATCTTACGTTATTAATGACAACTCCGTTGATCTTGAGACACTTCTCGGTATTACTTAGGCCTCTTTTGAAGACATAGTTGGAATAGAGATTAAATAATAGTGGCGACAAGATACAGCCTTGTCGTACTCTGCTGAATGGCGATTGCATTAGATCTCTCATACCCTATATCTGGTACAATACTCAGATTACTTATAAACACCACCAAATCAATTATAATGCAGAAACTTGTAGTGAATCACAAAAAATGTTGATGCTTTCTGGGTCCTTAGTAGGATATTTAAAAATATCTTACACCGGAATGTATGCCTCCCGGTGTTATTTTATAGCAATTAAATATGTAAAACATAGACACGTGTAAATAATATTTGATTCATGGCGAGCATTCAAATATTGCTTTCCTTATTATCTGAAAACTTAGCACATATTTGGAGATGCCTGACTAATCAAATGGATGATCGATATATCTCACTTGAGATGAGTGGAGTTGATGAAGGCCTTCCCGCAGTGCTGACACTGAAAGCGGCGCTCCCCGGCGTGAGTGCGTGCGTGCTCCCGCAGCTGCCCGGCCTGCGTGAAGGTCTTGGGGCACTCGGAGCAGGCGAAGGGGCGCTGGCCTGTGTGCAGGCGGAAGTGCACCTTCAGGGCGTGGGAGTACCTGCAATATTAACTTCTGCTTTAGTCATTTAATTAGTGCTGAAGGTTGTGACCCCCACTCCAATTTTCCTGATGGAAAAGGCTCCTTCACTCCACACGGTTCTGCACTGCATGGAGAACCATATACGTAATATTTGATCACTTTAATCATCGACATTTTCTCCGATTCACTGCCCAAATTTAAAAAGAGCATCATGTCAATCATATAAATTGTTTAATGCGCATACTTACATACATACATACACACATATTCACACACACACACACCTTCCCACTCCACTCATTACCCGGTAATTACTTAATATGCACACCATAAATAAGGCACTACAATGAAACACATAATAGGTACCCACCATGAATTACATTTATTAATTGTAAATTTTCACCAATGGATAACATAATGTACTGTCTGTTTCTATTTATAAATAAAATAAAATAAAAATCAGTGATCTTCTTCCACTTCTTCAGCCAAAGACTCTGCCGCTGACCATGAGTTTCTCATTGTTAACATTATAAACAATTATTGCTCAAGTTTGTGTCAAGAGCGTTTTACAGAGATTCAAATATGGCGCCATTTTGTTTTTTTTTTTACATTTGAAAGATCCCTGTTAAACGCGGTGTTAAATAAAGAGCCCTGTTTGTAATGCTGCATATACATGCACAAATATGAACGCGAACTGAGCCACGAATTATGAGAACTGAGAACGAAACAACTGCAAGCGAAATGCCGCTTGCAATTGTTTCTTTTCATTCCCATAATTCGTGGATCGGCTCGAGTTCATGTTCCTGCTAGTAAACGCAACAGTACGATTTTAAATTCGTTTTCCCTATACTTTATGTAGCTAAGAATGAATGTCTACAGGGGTTTTATTCTTTGCACACAAAAAATGAATTACAGAGCGTAATTCACACCTGGCGGCGTATTTACTTTTCCGTGTTCAATACGAGGCAACCATGCCTCGAAATCAACACGGGTTTGTAACGCTATTTATCCACCAAACCCGTGTCCAGTTGTAGGCAAGCGGCATCCTACTGTACATGGGTTTGTAATGCCAATTCCCTTCCCAAACCCGTGTTCAGTACGAGGCATGTTAAGTGAATGCATTATAGACAAGTTTGTACCTGTATTTATAACAGCAGAACATGGAAAGAAATGTATTAGAATAATTACACATACCCGCTAGACAAACCCTGCTTTGCCAAACAAACCATTCAAAACCTGGGATGTTTTTTTTAAATTATGATGATATGCGAGTTTATTTTAGAGAATTTATTTTATAAGATCGGTACTATACAGTGTTTTTATTTATTTTATTATTAAGACTGTTTGCGTTTTATTGCCCATCCATTATATTGTGCGTGCATTCACAGCCTTCTTTTTTATGTTAAAATCACGTTTGGAGGACGCGTGCCTCGTACTGAACACGGGTTTGGGAAGGGATTGGCGTTACAAACCAGTGCACAGTAGGATGCCGCTTGCCTTCTACTAGACACGGGTTTGGAGAAAAAATGGCATTACAAACCAGTGTTGATTTCGAGGCATGGTTGCCTTGTATTGAACACGGAAAAGGAAATACGCCACCTGGCGGGTGCGGCGAGTCGAAGCTCCATCGCGGACGGCTGTCACGCCGAGACTAAGCGTCGCAGGGAGTGCAGCTTGGCGAGGATTTGGCATGGGGAAACCAGTCAATGCCAGTGTTGCCGGATCGCGCGTAAAATCGTTCCTCGCGACTGCAGCATCTTGAAGACCTTATTTTACGGATATCTGTTGAAATTACATGACTAATCCTATACACCATATAATGCCATAGAACGTTGGTAAAAAACTTACCTAAAGATTTTATTACACTCTGTACAAGGATATTCTTTCAATCCCTTGGTAGGCTTTTTTCCTTCAGTTAATGCAACAGAATGACCATTTGTTTCTTTGATTCCGACATTTGAGAATTTTTTAGAATCTGACTCTTGAAGGTTTTTTGATTTACTGATAACCCTTTTCTTTGGTGATGAGATTAGAATTTGAGATTGGTCTTCAGCTTTGTTTGTCTGAGTTATTTCTTTGGAGACAGCAAAATTCAGAACCTGCAAAAAATACATTGATATGGTTTTAAAATAAATAATAAAAACTTTCGTTCGACGGCCTCCGTGGTCGACTACGAATTCGGAGGTCACGGGTTCGATAGTGTAGCCCTGGTGAAAGTCCACCATTTAGAATTGAAACATTGCTAGAAATGGCTTTATCCATGTTTGGTGACCAGATCTGAATAGTCAGATACTTCCCCACCTTTCTCCCCTCCATTTCCTACGTTTCCCCACTACTTTAGGTCACAACATACCCCTATTGAGGATGCCTTAGTCTCACTAGCTCCAGACGGTTGGGAGCAGTTGGGACTATTGTGCAGTATTTTTATATTTCTTTGAAGATTATTTCCACAAAGGAGGCATTTTCCTCAGGGCCTCTGTTGTCTTTGGGGATGATGTGCGGAGGGTCTTTATTTGGAAAGGAAGGAGAGACAGTTCAAGGAAGGAAAAAGGAAGGAGAGGAAGGGAAGGAAAAAGGTCTGAGGGGTGAGTAGGAATCTGGAGTCAATGTGTCCAGGAGTGACAAGACGTATGAATCCATCCCTCCCGCTGCGGTACAAGGCGACGGATAGAGAGAGGCTGCTTGAATATATAAAAAGGTCTCCCTAAACCTGTCTCTCCTGATCTGGCCCACCACGCAGTAGATGCGTAAACATATGTGCCGCCAAGACCTAGACAAACCTCACCCCGTGAACCCAGGCATCCCTTCTAAGTCACCAAATGTAGCAAACCACTTGGGATGACCTATGGCAGGGGTGTTGGAAATACAATAAATGGTTATGAAATACAATAAACGGCGGTACCCATATCCGCCTCCTAAATGGAGATTAGTATACACATTTAAAAAAAAAAAGTCAAAACTTCTCAAGTGGAATCTACTCGGGTATGTGATGCGTTTGGTAGAGACCCAAACAAAGTAATTGGGCTTAAAATAAATATCAAATCAAAAAAAAAAATTGTACAAATAAAAAATACAAAAGGCGTAGCTTATGGGTAGACCCCATTTCTTCCAGCTAACCACATACATGTTTTATTATAATGTTTATACAAAGAAGAATATTATAATATTTATACAAATAAAAAAAATACAAATATACCAATAATAACAAGTATGAATGTTGAGACGATCCATAACCATTAGAGCGACAGCGCATTTTGAAATTTTTCTCCGTTTGCTCGACATTTTCAGAAGATTTATTTTAAAATTTTTCGTCAACATTAAAAAAATCATACCTTCCGATTTTAACATGGAGACATAAAAACTTATTATAGTGCTATATAGCCAATAAATTAATCTGTATTTTACCCTTTATCTCATATTTGTAGGATTTATAAAAAAAAACATTCAAAAATCGTAAAGTTTATAACTGCCCGAATCCTTCGTGGTTGTTACTTTGAAACTGCCTTGAGAGGTACTTTTTCGAGTCAACATAGAATATTGTCGATTTCTGTATATTGTCTGTGGTAAACTTGATAAGGAAAGGTACATATCTATGGAAAAAGGACTTAATTTTAACCGTAAATAGCTGATCAGAAATACTGCATGAAATAATATTTAAAAAAAAAATTTTTGTACATCGTTATAAAATAGTCTACAAAGTTCCGGTTTGCGACATCTATGGTCATAATATGTAGATAAAGCATTTCAATAGCTTCGTTTTAAGTCCAAAATAACAAACGTGGGAGACACAATTTTTTTTTTTTTTAAATTGCCGAATTGACGAGATAATTGCCTTTTTTAACCGAAAAGCAATGGGAGACATTTAAAATGGCGCCAATATACGGCAAAAATCGCTCCAGTAGTTAAAAAGTTAAAATAAAAACTAAATACCTGGGAAACACTGGAATCTTCATTATCCATAAAATTGCTTTCAATATTTAAACTGTCTTCATCCAAATGGTCAAAAGTTTCATGGATGCTGACCACGGACTCCCTTTCGACATCGATCTCTATCATAGAGTTATCAACATTTTCAAATTCACGCATTTCTGAATTAGTATTGCCAGTAACAAAATTTAATTTAGTTTCTAATTCGAATTCTTTTTCATTTGATTCTGTAATATTGCCAGTCATAAAATTGAATGCAGTTCCTAATTTAAGTTCATTTTCATTATTTGACTGTGAAAAATTGAACTTTTCGGCTTGTATGTTTGTGATGCTGACTTTTTCTTCTTCTGTGATTTTTACAGTTTCTTGTGGCAAAGTTTTGGCTTTATTTTTTTTCTTTGGATATATGTTTCTACTGGTAAAATGAGAGTTTAAGATCGGCTGTAGCAGTTCTTTAGGAACTATTTTTAATTTCTCTCTGGGAATTATTTCTTTCTCTTCTAAAATTCCGGACTCTGGATTGGTTACCTGCAAAGAACAAAATAGATTAACCACTAAGATCCGTAAGCGTGTTTACACGACAATATAACACTAGCAGTCAAGTACAAGTCAGTCAAGTGTGTTCCCACAGAAATCATTATATGTACATAATAAAATAAAATACTTTTTTGTTTAAAACCACGAGATTTATTAATTTATGAACCGACCGGTTTCGCTTTATTCAAGCATTATCAGGGTACAAATTAATACGGTGGTTAATCTCGTGGTTTTAAACAAAAAAAGTATTTTATTTTATTAAATATGTCAAACCACAAAGTGATTGCTTTCAACAATAATAAATCATTATAACTCTGTTATTGTTCTAGTGGCAACCCTAAAACAAAAAGTAGAAGATCCATGTTGAATCATGCTTCACATTTCTTTTCAAAGTTGTCCATAGAAGTTCATAAAAAAGACTTATTTTGCAGAAACAGTTTTCACCCACCAGATCGCCTACGCGCCCGTTCGACATTGTTAATTTTTTATTAAATATTCTTATATGAAATGGTAAAAAAGACAAAAATGTTTATTATACATTTATACAATAGAATAAATATTTTTTTTATATAATCCGTGATTTTAGTATGTACTGTTTTTACATAAAAACATCACGTGAATTTTTTTATATTTGCTTTCTAAATTTTTATATTTACAAATGTTAATATTTATTTGTAATATAATAATTTGAAAGCTTATTTCATAACCTTTCAAAAACAGTTTTTAGTATTTGGCTACGTTCAGAAATGTTTCATTTATAGAGCTTTATTTGCGAAGCGGAAATAACACAAGTTTTTATAAATCTGACAGTTCGTTTAAGACAAAAAAACTTGCATAATCGCAAAATACCTGAGTGGTTAAAGGGAACAAATAGAAATACAAGACAAATTCATCTTTTTTGGAAAATTGTAGAAATAAAATTAAAAATGAACTTGAGTATCTCATTGAGGTCAAATGTGTGGTGTTACAGTGGAAGTAACCCATTGGAGGTTACCCAACCACTTTCCCACGGCGTTCTAAGGAAACAGATGGTTTCCTCCTTCACCGTACACCTCAGGACTCTATTTAATTGAACAACTCTAGACCCTTCAATGTCCATGCATACGGGGTTAGAAAGCAGTATGCAAGTACTTACATTAACATAATACAAAAGAATAATAAATGTGGCAGCCCGTGGAATAATTCTTCTGAAATCTATAGAGAAAAATATATACAGATAAAAATGTCAGTAAGTAAAAAATAAAATAAGAGCTGCGCCCGGTTGAGGAAGCCTGGAATAAGAGAAATAAAAAATAACAGTAATAATATAATGCAAGTATTTACAATAATAACAGAGAGAAAATAAAATGCATAAAAAGAAAATATTCAGAGAAGGTATTCCACAAACCACCAGGCAGTCCAAGTGAAATAATTACAGTGGAAGCAACCCAGAGGCAGACCAAGGAAGAGGTAGATTAGACTGTGTTTAAGAGTACCGGAGCAGAATGGGAAAGACTGGGACTGGAGACTGGGACCAGTGAAGAGCACTTGTGAAGGAGACCAAATTCCACCCAGGAACGATGGTGGCAACACAGTGAAACCTGCTTAAAAAATTTCTATGCTTAAGAAGTTGGGTTTTTTCTGTCCCTTGGAGACGGAATGGCCCAATTTATTCCGCATACAATGAAACTCTCCGGGGGACTCTCCAAGGTTTTCCAAGGGACCAGAACAAAGAACTTCTTAAGCCGTAAAACCTTATACATGTGATAAATTGGACCATTCAGTTTTCAAACGAACCAAAAAAAAAACAAATTTCTTAAGAGGGTATCACCGTATGTATAAGGTTTTTCCGTTTAAGAAGTTTTTTCCGGTCCTTTGGAAAACTTCCTAAAAAACTTTCTCCGGTTTCGCTGAATATAATATAAACTTACCAGTTTCGTATATTTAACACGTGGCATGGAACTTTTATGGTCGCTGACATGCTCCATCAATTCATTTTGCTGTGAAAATCCTGTATCGCATATTCCACACTGCCAAGGTTTACAATTATCCGCCATCTTGAGATCGTCCTCTTTACAACTGTTCTTCAAATGGATTCCAGTATTAGGGTAGCGCCATTTGCAACTACTTTTCTCTTTTACTTCAAAAGACATCTCTGGCAATTTTTCCGCTCTATAAATATTTTCTAACCTCGGATAAATCCCTTGCGCATGATCGTAAACATTTCTTAAAATATTCTCATCTGTGTTTTTATACGCCGCATAATTTATGCACTCATTTCTTTCTTCAAAATGATTTCTATGTTCGGCATTAAGATTGCCCTGTTTACAGAATTCGTAAGCTTCAGATTGATACTTTAAAAATTCACTAGTGAATCTGTTACTGTGTTCGTAAATGAAGTTATTCGCCGTCATATTGTTCAATCTTTGTTTATTATAGTCGTGCTGCAATTGTAACTCAGCAGCTCCGTCAGATATTATATATCCGTCAAGTGCGGATGTATTTCCGATATTATTAAACCTATTATGTAAATTGGGAAAATGTTGAAAATCGGCCGTAGCATTTTGACAGCTGAGCAATGGCCGACAATTTACGACGTTTGTTCCATTTTCAAAGTAATTGTTAAAAGCGTTTATTCGTGAAAATGATGGTGCATCTTCTATAGGTTTATTGGTTACATGACTGCCATCATTGATGGCATTATCGTATTTGCATTCTCGATTGTTTAAAGCGTTTGAATCTTGCGTTTTCTTGCTGCGGAAATGGATTTTCATGTGTCTTGTGAGGTGATTGCTCCGTCCGAAGCAGGAGTTGCAGAATTCGCACTTATACGGCTTCTCGCCGGTGTGGATTCTGCGATGCTTGACCAAGTCCGATTGGCTGATGAACTTCTTGGTGCATATGTCGCAGACATAGCGTTTGTCTCCTGCATGCATTCTCAGATGACAGGCCAACACGGATCTGGAAATAAACAAAGAGGGTATTACCTAACACTGCTATCAACTGTCTGACTACAACATATCCTTAAGAGGAATATAAACGCTAGAAATATTTCGATTCTAGTGCCTGCAAAATTTGCAATCGAGCGTCTTATTTGCGCGAGGCAAGTAAGCGAAAAAGTGGTTTTTATTTATTTTGTCCATAATTTTATAAGAGTGAAAAAAAGTTAGAACGTAGAAAACCTCAAAAATGGTCTTAGCCATAAAGGGGTATTTTTATAAAAATATTTCTAGTATCACTTCATAGTTAAGTCATGAAAAAACATTTTTTTAAGTGGTTTACGCTAATTTTTGTTGTTATGTAAATAATAATTTTATTGTAATTCCGTTACACAGAAAACCTAGTTAAAGCTTTAATTTATCCATAGCATATTTTTTGATGTTCATGCTGTAAGCCAATTCGTCGTAAAGATTAATCTAAATAGTACCTAAATAGGATTTCGCGTATAACTTCACCTTAACCCCTCAGACCTCGAGCTAGTCATACGGTCAGATTATTTCCACTTTGCAATAAAATCCAAATAAATTGAATATTTCTGAACAAATTTGAAAACTAAATACTGTTTTTGAAAGATGATAAAATATGCTTTAAAATTTTATTATTAGAAATGAACTTATAATGTTTTATATAAGTACAAAAAATTTTAAACGCAATAAAAAGCTTTAAAAATGGCTCACATTACATTTTTTCTAAGTAAAATTATTGATAACGAAAACAAAAATAAAAACACGTTTTGTTAGATATATATTATTTTCATGTAAAAATATCTAATAAAAAAATTAACGAAATTCATTCTTTTTTTTTTAATTGC
Source organism: Limnephilus lunatus (assembly GCA_917563855.2). Classification (NCBI taxonomy): domain Eukaryota; kingdom Metazoa; phylum Arthropoda; class Insecta; order Trichoptera; family Limnephilidae; genus Limnephilus; species Limnephilus lunatus. The sequence goes on from OU830603.1 coordinate 47,517,343, forward strand.
GATCCGAAACTTTGTTTATACATTTTAATTCGTTTGTGGTTAAATTTTAGATTTGAATTTAAAGCGTGGTGGGTTCCCTTCTAACACCGTTTAGATCATATTACTCACTATGATAGTGAGGGAGACAATTTCTACTTAGATTCTGCTTATGACACGTTAGTAGAGAGGTCGGTAGCATTTTTGAAAATGTATACATATATATTTTAAGTGAGTATGGTAGGGTAGGTTGCGCTAATGTGCCTATATGAAATATATGTGTCTCTGCTTGTTGGGATTATGTGTTGATTACCTCTGGGCGAAGCATTTGGAGCAGACTTCACACTGGAAGGGTTTCTCACCGCTGTGAGTTCTCATGTGGGAGACTAGCAGCGCCGGCAGACTGAAGCTGCGACTGCACACTCCGCACTTATAGGCCTTCTCCCCTGGAACACATAAGTTAGCCTAATAACCTGGCAATATTTGAAGTCCTCCTACCACAAACATTATAAACTAGCAGTTAGATTAAACCTGCTTCACTGGTTTTTGCTGCTAGGCCCTGCAAGCGGCTTTTGGTTCGGATTCGCCCAGTTCGAGTGTTGGTGACAATTTTATAAATCCGATAGGAACTGGTTCTGAAAATAGCCGATTCCTCGGATCCAGTGACAGTTTGTCACCAGGACAAAGTAACCGCGACATGCAATGATGTCATATATAGTATATGGACGCGTGGTAGAAATCACAACGTGGTTTTATTATTCACAACTGTCAGTCAACTGTCAAATAATCTTACCTTCCACCTCTCCATACCAAGAGAGGTCGACGAAAGTACGAATTCAACAGTACTTACACCTGCCAGTCGACGCTCCTCACGCTAGCTTTTAACGTAAGTGGCTCCATCTTTTGGCATTATTGGCTACTTGCTTGCATTTGGTTCTATTACTAAAGTAGCTTTTTAAAAAAATTAAAGTATGAAGATGGTTTTGTATAAGGCCCGGCGTCAGAGATGTATTCGAAGTCAGGTTCTTAAATTTCAACCATACAGAAGCAAGGCTGTTTATAACATCTGATGGAAAATGTTAAAATTAGTGGATTGTAGGCTGATGATGCCGTGCTGATTCCTAACAGTAAGATCTACAGTCTCTGGTGTCTAGGATGAACGAAGTATGCATGAAGAATGAGTTAATGATGAATGTAAGTAAGTCTAAAGTCATGGTGTTTGAAAGAGAGAGTATGAAAACAGTGTGCAATATATTTGTGAATGATGAATACTTAGAGCAGGTGGATGGGTTTGTATATTTAGAAAGTATGTTTACAAGAGATGGGAAGGCTGATAGAGATATTGAAAGAAGGGTAAATGCAGGTAACTCTATCAATGAAGGATTAAAAAACCTGTCCAAAGCGAAGCTAGCAGTCCACGATGGAGTGCTAGTACCTGATGTACAGCAATGAGGCATGGAAATGGCAGAGGATGAAAGTAGACTGAATGCTGTAGAAGTGAGATCTCTGAGGAGTGTGAATGGTAAAACCACATACGATCGTGTGAGAAAGGTGGAGATCAGCAAAGAATGCAATGTTGATGTAAGCATAATGAGTAAGATTAAGAAAAAATGGTTTGTGCATGAGGAGAGAATGAAAGAAGAAAGGAGTGTAAGGAGAATGTATGACACAAAAGTGAATGGTTGAAGAAGTTGGGGACGTCCGAAGAAGACATGGGGTGATCAAGTGAATTAGTTACTTGGGTCGGGCCAATGTCCACAATCAAGGAAGAGAATGCATGAGACGATGTATGCATGTGCATGAGGAAAAGAGTGTGTGCCAAGACTGAGTTGTTTGACAGTCCGTCCTCTCTGCCTACCCCTGCGTAAAGGGCTTAAAGGTTAGTTAGTTATATAATGAATAATTGATCACTTTGTTTAAATTGTTTTTTTTTGTTAAGATAACATTGTTATCGAAACATGTAGATATTGTCTATAATATAGTGGTTTCAACATAGTGATCAATTATTCATTATATAATTAATGATGCCACAAGGTAATTTTGCGAAGTTTGAAGAAGTTATTTAGTTAGCTTAGATTATTAAAGGAACATTATTTAATTTGTGCATTGATTGGTCACTTATATTTTTTAACCTGTGTGTCTTCGTGCGTGAGTCTTCAGCCTGGCCAGCTTCTGGAAGCTCTCTCCGCAGGCGCTGCAGCGATAAGTCCGATGGTGTGGTGCGTGAGAGCGTGCATGGCGCCGGGCCAGCAGCGCACTGCTGCAACGCCGCCCACACACGGAGCATATGTGCGCACCCGAGCTGGAGTGGGTGGACTGATGGGACTGCAGATGGGACGCCTGGGTGAATGCTGGAAACAGGTGAAAATTAATATTGTCAAATTTCTCACACATTACAAACAAAAATTTAATTCATATAACAAAACATCTTTTGCATCCAATCCTAGGAAACACTTCCTTGCAAATAGAGTAGTGAAAGCATTGAACAAACTACCACAACATGTCATCCATATCTTTACATAGTATAAAATGAAGTCGCTTCCGCTCTCTGTGCGCTTAGATCTTTAAAACTACGCAACGAATTTTCATGCGGTTTTCACCAATAGATAGAGTGATTCATGAGGAAGGTTTTTAGGTAAATAATTTGTTAAAGTTTTGTGTAAATTGGTTAAAATATATAATATATCTGGCCAAGCGGCAGCGGGCAGCGGGTTAGCATGCGGGCGGTGTGGTTTTTCATATATATATATATTTTTTTTCAGGTTCTCCATAAAACAGTTATACACCAAATTATTACAAGGGGGCAGTTTCACTGTGTTGAGACGTATGTCAAAAGATAGTTACTGAACTCTCTATATGTAACATTGAAGATGTCGATGCTCAATACAGAATCGTTAAGCAGATGAATTTTTTTTTTTTTTTTTTTTTTTTTTTTTTTTTCTTTATTTTTTCCCATTGTATCTACATACATACAAAAGTAATTTTACATAATTTCTGAATACTAATTATAATTTTACATAATTTCTAAATACAGTAAAAGTAAATATAAGGTACAAGTAATGTAAAAGTTAGCAATAAGTAAAATATATAATAGAAAAGAGTAGGTAATGGGAACCCACTAAGGCACTGCCTGTGTGTGGGTAATATAAACAAGATTGCTATATATACATCAATAAGTAAAAAATGTAAATTTTAAACTAAAGGTTTAGAAATATAGTAATCTGTGAAAACATTAAAGTAAAATAAAATAAATTAAAATAGTGAAACATAAATTTTGTTGATTTTTTGTTATAGTAAAGAAAGTAAATAAAGTTAGAATTGTATTGAAAAGTGAAACATGAAGGTTTTCAAATAATTTATAGAAAAAATGTTCCAACATCTGCATCATTCAACCATAATTTTAATTCTTTTACGTAAAGTGATATTTTATCTGCCATTTGAATGTGTTTTGGTAGAAGATTAAAAGTACGAGGACCAATAAAGCTGCTATGTGTTTGCATTAATTTAGTGTTGGTTTGGGGGGAGTAAAACATATTATTAGTTCTTTTGCTAATTCTATTTTCATTTTTTACGAAGCAATTTTTATTTTTATATATATATTTCATAGTCTGCAATATAAATAATTTACGGATATTGAATATTTTTGTCTCTTTGAATAATAACTCTGTTGAGAATGTTTTTTTTCTATTATACATAACTTTAATAATGCGCTTTTGAGTGGTTTGTAAAGGCTTACTAAATGCATCAAGCGCACCACCCCATCCTATAATGCCGTAGATTATTGAAGATTGAACCAGGGAAAAGTAGATCATTTTTAATTTGTCGAGATTGAGTACTTCCTTAAGTCTATAAAATGTGTAAGTAAGATATCTTAATTTCGAGGTGGTTTTATCAATGTGAGATTTCCAATTTAGATGTCTATCAATAGATATACCTAAATATTTAATATTTTCAACATTGACAAGTTCATTGCACAGTGAACATGTTTCTTGATTGCAACTCGTATTGTGGATTCTAATTTTAAGGTTATCGTGAGGTTTGTTTTTAATGTTTTTATAAAAAGTTAAATAAAATGTTTTGCTGTAGTTTAAAATGAGTTTGTTACATTTTAGCCATGTTGAAACAAGTGCAATACATTCGTTTGCCTTAGAAAAAGATTCAATCCAAGAATTTCCGTTTACTACTATTGCCGTGTCATCGGCGTAAGAAATAATTTTTCCTGGGATCACAAAATTACATAAATCATTTATATACATCAAAAATAGAATCGGCCCAAGGACAGTTCCTTGCGGAACTCCATTTTTTATATGTGCTTCTGAACTATAAAAATTCCCAATTTTTGTTTTTTGTGTTCTGTCTGTAAGATAGTTTGTCAGTATTTTTAATGTGTCTTTTTTGAAACCTAGTTGAGTTATTTTTTTAATTAGTAATTTATGATTTACAGTATCGAAAGCTTTTCTTAAATCTAAGAATATAGCAAGACATTTCTTATTTTTATCGATAGATGTGTATAATTTTTTTGTTAAATCATATATTGCATCTTCAGTGCTTAGATCTTTACGAAAACCATATTGGTTTTGCGATAGAATATTATATTTTTCTAAGTGTTCTATGATTCTATTTTTGATGCATTTTTCTAATATTTTTGATAGGTTTGAAACAAGTGAGATTGGTCTATAATTATCTAATTTATGGGCTTCACCAGATTTATGAATTGGTATTATGGTGGAGATTTTAAACTGTTTTGGAAATTGACCCTCTTTAAGGCACATATTGAAAATATGTTTCAGAGGAGTTAAAATATGTTTTTTAATTTTTTTAAATGTATTACTAGATAATCCATCAGTTCCCTTAGAATTAGATGGTTTAAGGCTATCTATATATTTTTCAATTTCATTTATTGTGATAGGTGAAAAATATTCTATAGGGTTGATTGATTCATTATCTGCAATTGATTGCGAAGATGTCTCTATGAAAGTATTATTATCATTCATACTGGATGATTCAAGTACCTCATCTACTATATTCGTAAAGAAGTAATTGAAGTTTTCGGCAATGGTAGATTTGTCAGTTATTAATTTGTTATTGATTTTAACCTCATTTACAACACTTGAAGAAATATTTTTTTTGTTCATAATTTCATTTATAATATTCCATGTTTTTTTACTATCATTTTTAGCGTTTTCAATTTGTTCACAGTAGTATTTCTTTTTACAATTTCGAATCAGCCTATTGAGTAAGTTTCGGTGCATTAAATATTTTGTTTTCATAAAAGACATTATTCTGACATTATTATTTTGGCAAGCTATTTGATATTTTAACATTTCTCTGTATAATTTGTCTCTTTGCTTAATTGAGACAATTAAGCCAACAGTAATCCATGGTTTGATTTTTTTATATTTTCTGTTTGTTACAACAATTTTACTTTCACTTTTTCGAATATTATCTTGTAGAGTTTTGTAGAAATTTTCTAATGCTGAATGTGGATTAACTAAAGATAGAACATTTTCCCAACTTTCTAAATGAAGTAAAGAATTTAATGTATGATAATTAATGTCTATTTTTTCAAGAGTTTCACAATTTTGTTTTATAGATGAATTTTTGAAATTATGCCCATATAGTGTTGGAAAATGATCAGTGATGTTTGTTTCTAGAATTGAGGAGATAATATTAACATCTTTGTGTGTCTTGACAAAAATGTGGTCTAAACACGCGGAGTTTATTAAGGTTACTCTTGTTGGTGAGTTAATATATGAAAGGTATCCATAAATTGATAAACAATCTAGATATTCGTTTAGACAATTAATATTTTTTGTATTTTCATTAATATTTATATTGATGTCCCCCGTTAGTAAGGAGAAAGTAAAGTTATGTCTGTCAAGATTTCTAACAAATGTTTTTAGTTCATCTACAAATAGAAAATCATTTAAAGAAGGGGATCTGTATACGGCTACTATGAGATATTTATAGTTATTTTGCTCTGTTTAATGGCGCATTCTGAAAGGAAGAAGTTCTCGCTTTGGGAGCATAAAAAAGAGCGTGGGATCTCCCACGAGGATACGCGTTAGGGACATATAGATTAATCTCCTTTAACATAGGTGGATTCAGTACAGTACTGGAGATCAGCTTAAAAAAATGTTTCCCCAAAAATATTTTTCGGCGGGCTTCTAAGGTGTTAAGATCGAGCATTCCTGTTAAAAACAACGATGGATACAGGAATGGGTAGTATGTATATTCTCTCATATACAGGTAATGCATAAACCTTTTCTGTACTCTTTCTATTTCTAGGATATGGTTTTGTTCAGAGGGGGCCCAAATAATAGAGCTGTATTCCAGGATGCTGCGGACAAGTGCTTCATATGTTTTTCGTATTGCAATTTCATTAGTAAATGATCTCTATATGCAAATTAACAGATGGCATTGGTTATAAAGGTTGGGTAATGGCGTTGACATTAGATGGCGTTGTGTTTCGTTAGCCACAGCAACGTGTGTCTGGGTCTGCTAGTTACTAATATAACCCAATTTAAAGCTCTATTGGACTCTTATTTGGAGAGAAGGAATTATTAACTTATTTTTAAATTGGAACAACTCAATTACCGTTAAATTTATTGTAAATCATATATATATACGTACAATAATAATAATTGGATAACTTGTAGAGCGCCATTTTTGTGAAAGATCACCCCAAGGGCGCTGCAAATATATATACATATATTTTTTACATTGGCTCCACATAGGAGACCTGAGGAAAAAAATTCCCCTCAAGGGCTAGGTCATCTTTGGGGATTCTGTTTGTGGGGGAATTTTTAAGAAAGGAATTGCTCTGAACTCGACTCCAATCTTCCATATAATTCTGAAATTTGCACATTTAAATAAAATTAAATATAAATTCATCTTTACTTTCTCTGTAATTTTAAATGATGGCCTAGAACACCCTTGAAGGGTGAAAGCCAGAAATAATTGAAAAAAAAGGAGAGCAATTTCTGGGAAGGAAAAAGGTGTGAAAGGTGGGTAGGAATCATGGGGGTCAGTATGTCCAGGAGTGACGGACATATGAACCTCTCCCTCTCACTGCGGTAAGGCGATGTTTCAACAGAGTGGCTGGAGAAATCAAAAGGTCGCCTTCAACCAGTCTCTAGATCCGGCCTACCACCATCATTTGGGATGATGAAGGATGGGGAGGTGTTGGTTATCCAACAAATGGTTCCCGGGATGGCGGTACCTATACACGACTCCCAAATTGAGCATCATCAGAATTCTGCCTGCTAATTAAATAATAATAATAATAACATTATCATCAAATGGCAAATTACCGCCATTTTCTTTTCTTTTTCAAATTGTGATCAGCTGACATGATTAACACCATGATGGCTGCGCTTTTCTACTGATCAAAAATTTCTTCGGCAGTTCGCATGGGCACGTGCCCCAGGCAAGTATAAGTACTACGATTTAGTGAACTTGCAGTATCCCTCCGCGGCTATATATTCCACATATGACACCATTGCCTGTCTCGGTTACTTTGTACGGTGACTAGCAATCACTAGATGACAGTAGATTCGAGGAACAGGCTATTTTGGAACCAGTTCCTATGCCTTTGCCTGTCTCGGTTACTTTGTACGGTGACTAGCAATCACTAGATGACAGTAGATTCGAGGAACAGGCTATTTTGGAACCAGTTCCTATGCCATTGCCTGTCTCGGTTACTTTGTACCGGTGACTAGCGATCACTGGATGACAGTGGATTCGAGGAACAGTTTTTTGGAACCAGTTCCTATTGGAGCACGCCTGATTACGGAGGCAATTGAAATCTAAAACAATTTTGAAGTACACTGTAATACCAGCTCGGAGTGGAGCTGACAACACAGTATCGCTTCCAAGTACATAAGCACACATTTCACAACTAACAATTACACATCTACCATAATGATGGACATTGCAACGCTGTCCGAAACATTGGCTAAAGAAGGGGTTAGCGCTAACATGGCATAACATCCCAAAAACAAATAACGAAAATGATCAAAAATTGTTCAAAAGCTAAAATAGATCCAGAATCATCGTTTAACTGGGACTTTCCAAATGTCAAAAAACAAAATGGCGCTTGTTGTCAATGTTAAATTTATTTTTTTATTATAATCTTTATTTATCAAGTTACATAGGTGATTGTACTGTGCCTGTCTCACTAGGAATTCCTGTGTTGAGATCAGGCACACTTTAACATAAGTAGTTTAACATAAAAAGAAGAATAAGGATAACAACAACAATGTTATATACATTTAAAGTACAAGGACAATCAGCATTGTACCAAATGGAAAGCATGCATTAGGAGGTTATAAAAATATTGTTAATATATGATCTGTCTTTGCTAGTGATCCAAGACTTGGTATCTGATTTGTATTTTACATAATTAGTGTGCTGTCTAATGGTCAGTGGAAGTGTATTATAAAGTTTTGTTGCAAAGTACCTGAAGTTTCTTTGACCAAACGTTGTTTTGGCAAAAGGGATAAGTAAGAGATTTTGCCCTTTGGTTCTCGTATCACGAACAGTTTGGATATTGTCAAAAATAAATAATATTATTTAATTAATGTCTGTGAAACAACCCAACCTTACCTTTAGCGCAGAGTTCACACTTGTAAGGTCTGTCTCCGGAGTGACTCCTCAAATGGACCTTGAGGGAATGACTGAGGCGGAAAGCGGAGCCACAAACTCCACAGACAAACTTCTTCACGCCATTCTTGCGCTCTGGAGGAACCTGAAAATATTTATTATAAAAGTATATCTATTAACGCATATATTATTATTTTAATTAAATGAAGACAATATTAGCGAAACTCAATTGAAAATCTGAAAACAGAAAAAGTTAGGGTCACATCTGGAACTCGAATTCAGGACCTTCGCCTTGCCTTGGGGAGGGGAACTCTAGAGGGAGATTCTCGGGAGGGGGGTGGCGAATACGGGAGGGGGGAGGGGAACCTAAGAGGGGGAGGGGAACTCGGGAGGGGGGTTTGCAGGATGGGGGAAGGGGGGAGTAGAGTGGGGAGAGGGAAGGTGGAGGAATCAGAGTGGAAATGCGAGAGGGGAAGGAGTCGCGGGAGAGGAAGGGGAGGCGGAAGGGGAACGGGATGAATGGGAAAGGACACGCAGGGAGAAACAATTTCTTTATTAAATGGTACAGCAACGCATGCCGGGAACCAGCTAGTATATATATATATATATATGTATTAGAAAGTACTTACAAAGGATCGGTATGCGGGCCTTCCATGCTTGGTGGCGAGGTGCCCCTTGAGGGCGTGCAGATGTGCAAAGGTGGCAGGGCACTGGGGGCACAAGTAGGGGCGCTCCCGGCTGTGGGAACGCGCATGGGCACGCAGGTGCGACCCATTCACATAGGAGTTTCCGCATTCGGCGCATTGGTACGGCTTCTCACCTGCAAAATATCTTCTTTTAGTAACTTATACGGATTGGAGAGGTGGTGTGACCGTCTCCCTTTTATGTGACTTGTCAAATTATAATTTTTTATGCATTATTTACCAATTTCAAACATAAAACTGACTTCAAAAATACCCTTAATTATATGTTGGTATGAATATCAAATGAATTTATATACAGTATGTATATAATTTATATACAATAATTTATATGCTTAAAAGTCAAATAAATAGGATAGTAAGCACCGGCTTTTTTCACCTAAGACAACTCAAGTCAGTTCGAAGAAACCTTCCTACAGAGGCGACAAAACTATTAATCAACTCTTACGTAGTCTCACGGCTTGATTACTGTAACGGCATCTACGCTAGTCTTCCAAAATACCAAACTGACAAACTTCAATCCGTGTTTAATGCAGCGGCAAGGCTCATAACCGGGGTCTCTAAATATTCACACATTTCAGAACACCTTCGTAACCTTCACTGGCTCAAGTGCCCTGAAAGAATCCAGTACAAATTGTGCTGGATGGTGTTTAAATCAATCAACGAAATGGCCCCACCTTACATCTCCGAATTATGCGTCCCGTAAAATACCGGTCCGAGGCAATTAACCCTTAGATCGGCAACTTCATCTGCTATAGGCAGACTAATAGAACCCTAACGAAAGCCAAATACTAAGTTCGGAGATCGTGCTTTCGGAGTATCTGGGTCTAAGGCTTGGAATAGACTCCCTCCGGAATTAAAATGCATAAAAAGCCCAACAGAGTTTAGGTCCAAACTAAAAACCTACATTTTCAGGCTCTCATACCCTTAACTTAATTTAAATATACCTATCTGAGAGTATCATACTTGTATTGCCTATGATATGTCTTAATCACACTTTTCTTACTGAATTAAAATTACTCGAATCCTTACACATCAATCTGTCTCTCGGAAGATCAAATCCTTGTACTACTGCACCGCCCACCATTAAATGTTTCTTTTACTTTCCAAAATACATTCATTTTAGAATATATTACATATTAATATTAAAATATTTTCAGGATTAAACAACATGTGTTCACAATTATGTCCTCTGCGTGCGAACTCTATCTAAATTTCTTTAAATAGACAATAAACAGTGTTAATTTCAAGCGACCTCCCAGGTAAGTATGGTCCTGTATTAATTCATTTTTAGGCAGCATCGCGTTCATTGGTCAAAATATTGTACATATATTTTCGTATCGGTGATCAATGAACCGGTGTATGCAATTTTTAGCCATAAGTTGTTTTTAATTGTTTGTCTAGCTTGTAGTCTTTCTAGATTTTAGGCATGTATGGTAAGTTTGTACAGCGCCCTTGAGGTGATTTTTCACAAAAACGGCGCTATATAAATCGTCCAAATATTATTATTATTACAGTGTCGATTTTTTGTACTTTTGCGCTGGTATACACAGTATATAGACAAGTAGATTTTTCCTTGATGCATTAGAGTGAAAATATATTTTATACTTTGTTATTAGGTGGTACATCCTCTCTGCACATTCCTTCGGGATCTCTTAGTTATATTTTATGTAATTAGGTATACCATATTTTCCTTAAGAGCGAATAACCAGCAAATTTAAATTCAGATTCCGACGTCAGCGCTACACACTCGCTAGCGGGCATTTTTAGAACTAGAGTTCGATCCGCTCCAAGCTTGGTTTCGAGATATACTAGCTCACGCGCTAGGACTGTATAGACGCCACAGTATGGGTCAGATGAAGATGTTAAATTCTCGCTTTCAAAATTTTGATGAGTAGTAGTTATTTGTAATTTGTATATCGAAGTGCATAAACATAAATAGTTACAAGTAAAATGCGTAAACCCAGTAGGTATTAAGTAGATACCTATATGAATAAACAATTTGTTATATTCTTTTTAATATTTTGTTTTTAATTGTATTTTACGGCCATTAGATATCTCAGTATCGCCCTGATGTAAGACCACCATTAAGAATTGAAACGTTGCTTGAAATGGCTTTAGCCGTGTTTAGTGAACAGATCTGAATAGCCAGGTACTTCCCCACCTTCCTCTTCCCTATATCCTTCCCCTCCCCACTACATTCAGCCTTACAACATACCCCAATTAGGGATGCCATAGTCCCACTGGCCCCAGACGGGAGCAGTTGGGACTCTTGTACGGTATTAATGAAAAAAAAATAGTAATATTCAGTTGGATTGTAAAAAATTACTCATTTTAAAATATTTATTCGTGTGCATATTTGTTTATTTTATATTTATGTGAATACCGCACAAGAGACCCAAATGCTCCCGTCTGGAGCCGGTGAGACTATGACGTGACTATGGGGTATATTATGAGGCTGAAGGTGGTGGGGAGGGGAAGGAGATGGGGAAGAGGAAGGCGAGGAATTACCTGGCTATTCAGATCTGGTCACTAAACACGGTCATAGCCATTTCTAGCAAGTTTCAATTCTGAATGGTGGTCTTACACCACCCAGGGTGATACTGAAAGTATCTTCCACTCTGGAACGTGACGCAAATATATTATTTTTAATTTCAATAATTGTAAAATAACCCAAATTATTCAAATAAAATTAATTTGCCTACGCCGGGATTCGATCCCACGACCTTCGGATTGTGAGTCAAGAGCCTTACCCCTTGACCACGCCGGCCGTCAATAGGTAGTATCAGTAATTTGGAAGGCGGGTATGGGTACCGCCGCCCCGGGAACCATGTATTGGATTATCAACACCTCTGCCATAGGTCACCCCAAGTGACTTAGCAGGGGAGCTCGGGTTCATGGGGCGAGGTTCGTCTACGTGGAAGTTCAGATCAGGAGAGACCGTTTTTTTACAATCGCTCGACACACTGCCTATCTCTACTTTGGGAATGCTGTGTGGAGGCTCGTTTTAGGGAAAGGAAGGAGAGGAACTTCGGAGAATGAAAAGGGTATTAGGGGTGGGTAGAAATCGGGGGGGTCAGCGTGTCCAGGAGTGCGGATGTATGGGGCCATCCCTCCCACTGCGGTGCAAGGCGATGTTCCGAGATGGTAAGGCTGGAGAAGTCAAAGGGACTCCCTCAACCACTTTTTCTAGATCCGACCTGCCATGCAGCTGGTGGGCAGACGCATCCACCGCCAAGACCTGAACAAACCTCACCCCCACGAACCAAACGTTGCGAACCACTTGGGATGACCTACGGCAGACGTGTTGGTTATCTAATAAATGGTTCTCGGAGCAGTGGTACCCATACCCGATTCTCGAGTTTGTTATTTTTGTAATACGAAAAATGGATATAAAAAAGGCCTACCCTCCCACCCCCTCTCAACCCCCCCCCCCCCCTAAACCCCCCTCCCCTCACCCCCTCACCCCCCACCTCTAACACCTCTCCACCCCCCGGCTCCTTTACCCCCCCCCCCCCCCCCCCCTCAGCCGCCCCTTTCATCTCATCTCAACTCTCCTCCAACCTCTCTCCCTTGGGAGCTGTTGGACTCTTATGCGGTATTACATAACAATATTTTTTTGGAGCATTTGGGACTTTTGTGTGGTATTCACATAACAATAATTTACAATATATATATATTTTTTTAATTTAGTCTGCTTTAGAGTCAAACACGACTGAAGTAAAACTTAACAAACTTATAACAATAAATTTTAAAAAAAAACGTGCTTCTCAAACGGACAGCTGTATGCGACCTGCGGACGTGTCGGACGAAAACACAAAAATTTATGTGAACCTATTCAAAAGCACTTCAACAAACAGAATTAAAGCGCACAAACCCTTTCTTTCTTTGAGTGGCCTGGCAACGCCCGCCGGGTGTCCGCTATATATAATGTTATATAGTGCAGGCGCTTGCATTATAATGCAGTTTTCCGGGACTTGGGATGGAACCATTACAGTTTAGTTGACCCCGAGGTTATAGTGGCCTTGCAACGCATGCCGGGTACCCGCTGTATTTAATGTTATATAGTGCAGGCGCTTGCAATATAATGTAGTTTCCCGGGACTTGGGATGGAACCGTTACAGTTTAGGTCTTGCAACGCATGCCGGGTACCCGTTGTATATAATGTTATATAGTGCAGGCGCTTGCAATATAATGTAGTTTCTTGGGACTTGGGGTGGAACCATTACAGTTTAGTTAACCCCGAGGTTACATTGGTCTTGCAACGCATGCCGGGTACCCGTTGTACATAATGTTATATAGTGCAGGCGCTTGCAATATAATGTAGTTTCTTGGGACTTGGGGTGGAACCATTACAGTTTAGTTAACCCCGAGGTTACATTGGTCTTGCAACGCATGCCGGGTACCCGTTGTACATAATGTTATATAGTGCAGGCGCTTGCAATATAATGTAGTTTCTTGGGACTTGGGGTGGAACCATTACAGTCTAGTTAACCCCGAGGTTACATTGGTCTTGCAACGCATGCCGGGTACCCGTTGTATATAATGTTATATAGTGCAGGCGCTTGCAATATAATGTAGTTTCTTGGGACTTGGGGTGGAACCATTGCAGTTTAGTTAACCCCGAGGTTACATTGGTCTTGCGGTACCCACTGTATATAATTTATTTATTTATTTACGGAAAAATAGTCCATTAACAATAATACGAATAACATGCGTTCGTTAAGGCCCGACCCGCCTAGCAATCGATCACCGTTCGCATCGATTACCGTTCGCAGGACATTTTTCGTAACAATCATCACTTTTCGTAACGCATTTACCAGCTTACCCCCCATGTGTCGAGCGTGCGCAAAGAAGTTTTACTTCAAAAAAATTATTTTGAAGCTGTTGGGACTCTTGTGCGGTATTCACATAAGAATAATTTACAATAAAACAAAAATTTCAAAATTTTCATAAAAATATTCAATGAACATGAATTTTTGCGTTCGGTAAACCCTGTAGTTTTTACAAACACGAAACAATGAAATCGTATTATTTGTTTCGTTTTAAATTCGTCATTTCCAAATATTACGATACAGAGCGCCGCGGAGACAACCGCCGGCTGCCACGTTTGCGGGCAGAGTGAATTCTCAATTCTCGAGTCGTCGAGCTATAAGAAAAATGGTAAAACGTGAGCTGTAAATTAATTAATATTAATTACTTCTTATGATCATTTTTCGATCAAAATTTTTATGACTTGTCAATAATGTCTAAGCAAAATAAGTATTTAAAAAAATCTTGAAACATATTAGTTTGGAAGTACGCAAATAAATACACAAACTGGCCAATTTACGTCAAGAAACACATGTACGTATATATTTTTTAATGATTTTATTTAAACTAAAATTAAAATTCTAAAACATACTTTTACCAGATAATGTATGGATTTATTTAACTGCATGATTATATGATTTGAAATTGGTGTTGTATAATACATGTACTTTTTTGAAAATATAACAAATCTGCCAACGAACTATGGTATAACCTTATTATACTTAAAATAAACATTTTTTCTCAAAATTTAATCCATAACTTTACTAGATAAAAGAACAATCTTTCAAAATCAATTTATAATTTTTTGTGGAAACGAGTCAATAAGTCTAAACACTGATTTAAAAATGACATATTTCTGGTTTCTCTGGTAATGTCCTCTTAAGGCGATCCACTAGTACAGGAAAAAATCGAAATCGGAATTCACGCCCTTTTATGGGAAGAGTTTAAAAATACTTGAGAAAAAGCTTTTGGAAAGGTTGGAAAAGATATTTGAGAATTTTTTTTTACATGTTGATTTCGTAAAGGCCTGTAAAAAACATTAATTCCTTTTTTATGCATTGTTTATTGTAATAAAACGGAATTTTTAAATTGATTTCACGAAAACAAGCAGCGCGGACCCTAACACGTTGTTTCTCCGCTCCGTTCGGAGGAGTAATGATGGAAGAATGGGGCGGCTGCCAGTCGTTCTTCAGTGGACGGTATAAGGTTCACTTTGATATAACAAATTCGTCGACTGCCGTATAGTCGCCGTGATGTCAAAAATACCAACGCGAAAATGCATATTATATTTTATTTTGTGAGGTACGGGCGTAAATATCATTTTTTTTCGCGATAATATATAAGAAACTGAATTTGCCACATTATGCAATAAAAAACCATATCCGAAAAAGTGTTTATAAGTAGGAGAGTTTTCAGTTAAAAATGTTTTTTATAGACCTAATACTTTATTTTTTTCTAAGCTTATTAAAAGACTTATTAAAAAAAATGACCGATATTTTTAAGGGCCAAGGTATGTTCTACACGCAGCATTTAATTGAAGCATCTATAATACTTCTAAGCGGTCAAATTTTCAAAACAAAAACATGTGATTCTGTATGATTATTCATTATTTAGTATGGCTTCATCTTAAGATGAAGCCATACTAAATAATGCGTTTTAGTTTTGAAAATTTGACCGCTTAGAAGTATTATAGATGCTTCAATTAAATACTGCGTGTAGAACATACCTTGGCCCTTAAAAATATCGGTCATTTTTTTTAATAAGTCTTTTAATAAGCTTAGAAAAAAATAAAGTATTAGGTCTATAAAAAACATTTTTAACTGAAAACTCTCCTACTTATAAACACTTTTTCGGATATGGTTTTATTGCATAATGTGGCAAATTCAGTTTCTTATATAATTATCGCGAAAAAAATTATATTAAGTCTTTTAATAAGCCTAGAAAAAAATAAAGTATAAGGTCTATAAAAAAACTTTTAAGTCCAAACTCTCCTATTTACAAACCCCTTTTCGGATATGGTTTTATTGTTTAATGTGGCAAATTCAGTTTCTTTTATAGCAATCGCAATAAAAATTGATATTTAAGCCCAAACTTCACAAAATTAAATAAAACATAAATGTTGGCGATGTTTTTTTCCGGTGCATTAAAAGAGGCGTTACCCAACTGCGAATATAATCCCTAAGCCATCTGCAGAAGGGCCTATAGCGCGTAGTATATTCACAGTCAGTTGCCGCCTGGATTTTGGGCCGAAAAGACGTTGCTCTGTTCTCCGCGTCGCTTCGTTCTGTGAAATTGTACTTGCGAACCGTTGTTGGGTACTGATTATGGTTTTTATTGGTCAACGCCCTAAAGTCCCTAACTCTCCCCGATTTCGAATGGGTCCAGTACTAGGTGATCGCTTTAAACCGACTGCATATTACATTTATATAAGTATGCCACGGAGCCAATTGTCGGCCGATCAACTGACATACAAACTTGAATATTTGGCCTGTGTCAGTCATTCTACGTTTTTTAAGTATTACTTTATTTTTCTATGACTACAATAGTAAAATAAATTCCACCTGTATGAGTTCTGGAATGTTCCTTGAGGTGTCCCGACTGTGTGAATTTCTTGTTGCAGACGTCACACTGGAAGGGTTTCTCGCCAGTATGGGTCCGGAGGTGTGTCTTTAGAGTGCAGTTCAACTTGAAACTCTTGGGACAGAACTCACACTTAAATGGTTTAGTGATCAGCTCATCTATTTTGGAATTTCTATCCATTTCAGGAATTGCTTGGAGGTTAGGGCTAGAAAGATAAGATTACTGATAATAATATGATGAAATTGAACATACTTTAAACCTTTCTCGTTTAGTAAACATAGGAAAGAATTTCATCTAAATGAATCTAATTGAAAAAGTGATACTAGCACCCATAGACATATGAATATTAATGGACCAGAAAAGAAAGGTGAGGGGTAGAAACCAACTACAGCGGGACGAAGAGCGGGAAGACGACTTTGGTGATATGTGATTCGTCAAAACTCAATCTGACAGTATATAGGCATCTCGCATTATAATATCACACTTTCGTTCTTAAAAGTAAACTCTGCTTTTGAATGAATAGACCTTTTTACATGGGAGTGCGAATTGCTCGCCGCGTAATGAACACATTTGCAAAATCCAAATATGCAAAGTAAGGTCGCATATAAGGTCGAGTTCAATACAATTTTGTGGCCGTATTTAGTGAAGACACTTTTATAAATGTTTCATAATTTACTTACCCCAGAAAACAGGGACGGGCACACGCCATATATCTCGAGTGATAGTGTATGTTACAAAAACGATCATATTATGTTATCTAAATTGGCTTAAAATAGTGTAGAATAATGCTTGCCTATGGAATGTAATACGACAATTGGCTTTATTCTCTTTTTCACTTCTATTTTTACACGTTTTCAAAACACAAGCCACTATTTTTACCGTGTTATTTCGTAAAATGCATCGATGAGTGCTCGATGCTGGTTCGCAGAAGAATGATGTCGTCACATTTTTTAGATTAAAGCGAAGCCATACTCGATCCCAGCCGGTTCCAATGGAATGGTTCCAATGGGAGGGGGAAATAATACGCTTTTATCACTTAGGGCAGGTCTACTAATATTCATTTGTCTATGCTAGCACCAAAAATTGTATATTTTATTTTAAAATTTATTATAATCAGGTTCTAATCTCAGCTCTGTTAGTAGTTTCATGTTCATATCGTAATTTTATTTTATGTATTTATTTAAACGCCCATAGGGCTTTTACGTAGAATGCAGTACATTTTTTTTTAGACAGCATAGACTGTTTTATCTCCCGGCTTACAGAACTAATTTGCCAATGGTCATGTCAGTCGGGAGAGCTGTCTTGTTGTTAAATAGAATAACTTCGAAAATCAATATGTTTAACATCAATGAAGCACAATTTACACAACAAGCTTTGTTGCTGTTGTCTGATTGAGATTTAATATAAATCTTCTTATCTAATCTTAATATTTTCTCTCTTTTAAGAACCTTTTGAAATTTTAATCCCGCAAAACACGTCAACTATCTCAACAAAACATATGTTGACAAAATTTCGTAAAACAAATGGTTGAGTATTGGAGAGTTGAGCGCAGAAATAGAAGGCTTTATGCTTGCCATTCAAGATAGAGTTATTAATACTTAAAATTATAGGAAGCATATCATCAAAGATACAAATCAAATCGATGATTTATGTAGAAAATGTTTGGCTTTTCCGGAAACTATAAAACATATCTTCCATCCACAAGCAAATGCTTTTAATGGAAGATAAGTATTATTATAATATGTTCCATTTTTTTAAGAACAATAAAAAAATAAAATAAAATAAAAAAAATTATATCGGGATGTTCTGTATTAGCGCCGTCCGAGTATACATTTAGGCACAATCAAGTTTTAAAAATAATTCACCAAATTTTGGTAATTAACTTGTTGTGTGCCGAATGTGGCCGCATATGCTTGAAATATTTTCACCCGGATGACAATTGGCACTCAAATGATTAAACATAACTTGATTGACTGCCGTAATGTACCATATTATGAATATGAACCAAATTCATTTTTAGAAAATGAATTTTATAAAATTTATTATGATAAAACTATTCTAACATACAGAACAATTAGTCATAATAGACCCGATATAGTTTTACATGACAAAATTAAAAAAATAACCTATATCATTGTTGTCGCTATTCCAAATTCTTGTAATATTCAGAAAACTGTTTCTGAAAAAATAAGAAAATACCTATACAGATTTAGGAAATGAGAATAAAAGAATTTGGTATTCTCAGACTATAAAAATATTACCATTTGTTATTTCGGCTACAGGCATTATACCTAGCTCTCTCATTCAAAATTTAAGCGTATTAGATTTGTCAAAGAATTTATGTATAAAAATGCAAAAGGCAGTCATTTTAAATACATGTAGGATTACAAAAGATTTTAAAAATATTTATATTGAGGGATCAGTAGGATTTATCGGACCAGTTAAGATTTCATCAGAGCCGAACCCTCTGATATAAAAATATCTGGAGTCGGTGAAATATTTTCCCATTATGTTTCTTGTGGATTGACGTATTGTTTTGTATTTATTATACTTATATAGTGCACTTACATTGCGTGAATTTACTAGATAATCATTTGTGGAAAAGTGTGTGGAAAAAAATACCTAAAGTATAGTAAAATTATTTTTTTAATCATTTTAATTTACTCACAAATAATGCAACACAGGTACTTAACCACAAACCCCGGCGCGCTGACAGGCTAGCGTAGGTTCGCCAAAAATTAGTAAACGAGCACGACAGTGACATTTTTTAATAAAAATTAAAATGCCGAACGTTCTGTAGGCAATAAATCATTTATTTTGTTGAATTGGCAATAATATTTTTCTTATGTTTTTTCCCCGATATTTGTGTTTAAAGTTTTGTATGCAGCCAGCTGCCATTTAATTTCTTCAAAATTGCGAGTGGTTCTAGGCTTTTGGTAGTGACCCTGAACGTCCCTGATTGCTTTGACGACTATCATACCAATTTTTTATATTAGTTATTAGAATACATCTATGTAAAAAATAAAAATTATTACTGTTCGATTTATGAATATTTTGTTTTTTGTAACTTTTTTAATAAAAATGTGGAAAAAAAACTCAAGAAAAACGAAAGGTTATATTTGTATCCTTATTTACATATATTTCAATATTTAAATTTTTTTTTTTTTTTACCTTAATCGAGTATGTAAACAAATGTTTTTAAATTAATTCATTTGAATATAAGAACATTTGGAAGTTTTTTTCAATCTAAATAAGCATTAATTACTTACAACTTAATAACCTATTTTGTGCACGTAAATAGTTGTATCGGTAAATATTCGGAACAAACGTCAACGGTTAATACGCACTTTTTTTTGATAAAACTTTTAGATTCTTTTTAATTACCATAAAATACAACTATTTGCATTGGAGGAGGTTGAAAATGTTACATTTTTAATTTTAGTTACGTAAATTGAAAATTTGCTTTCGTATTTAGACACAACGCTTCACCATATGCAATTTGTAATGATTATTGTCATTTTATTATGTTGGTATTACTGATACTATATGGAAGGCTACATCATACCGTAACTGACTTCATGGTAATATATTCAAAGGCGCGTAACCGAAAAAACCTATACGCTAGGTTTGTGTAACATGGTTTGTGATTCAAAAGAAAGTGCCCCTTTATAACGCCTACTCACGTCAAGGCAAGAAAAACATCCCAGTTTTCAAGTAGTTTAGCGGCTACGCTAGGTTTGTGTAACATGGATTGTAAAATATCAGTAATACCAACATATTAAAATAACAATAATATTGCAAACAGAGTGATTTGACAGTTTAAAGCAATTTTTCAATTTACGTAACTAAAATTAAAAATGTAACATTTTCAACCTCCCCCAATGCAAATAGTTGTATTTTATGGTAATTCAGAAGAATCTAAAAGTTTTATCAAAAAAAAGTGCGTATTAACCGTTGACGTTTGTTCCGAAGAATTACCGTTGTTTCTCATAGTAATTGTTGGAAAGAAATGTAATTTCGATAATCTGCGCTTAAAAGTGCAGCGGCTAAAGGAACATTTAATAATGTTTGAAATATAAGCTTCAAGTCTTCGATACAGCGGCTCAAATTAAGTTGAAAAAATGCCCAATTTAAAAAAAATTACGAGTTATTTGAAGACATGGTTTCAAAAATATTATTTAAAAATAAATAACATAATAAGAGAAGACCACATCCTATAGTTATAATACTCTAAACTACATACCTAAATGTTATTATTTTATTTGTTTATTGCACAAAATATTGTTTACTTCTTGACAAACTTGACAAATGTCAGACGTCAGATACAACCATAGATAAATCTAATAATCTATGGTTTTATAGAGATGCGCCCAAAGGAATCGTCTTTGGACCGTATTTTTTCGGACCAATCTTTTTCAACAAAATAAATTTTTGGGGATTTTTTTTATTGAATCGTTATCGTACCATAATTTTCAGTACTAAAACATTCAGTGATTTAAATCAGTCGCATGACGGCAATCTGTCGCGTACATTTATGATATATCAATATATTTTGAAAAAGTAGAAAGGTACTTCCTAAACTGCAAAGAAATCTTTTTCTTGGAGGGTAACAAAGTAAAGAAAAAAATATTTATCAGGTTATAATTTTAATTTTATTTTTATCTATCAATTATTAATTTATACACGACATAAAAATATGCATAGAATAAATATAATAATAACAATTATTATTATTTCGTCTAGCTCTGGTATGACGTAGGTACGCCAGTATAATGCACAAAACAATAAAAGAATTAGCAACGGGACATCTCTTAGCTTGTTGCTTATGAAGAAATCATCCGAAGTATTCATGGTATCATCGTCATCAGCTGGTGTTTCGATAAATGGCCCGAGTTCCACAACGATATTTTGAATAATATAGTTGCCTTAGTAGCCATTGTCGCGACGACTCCCCTCTTTGCGGAAGACGCACATTGAAGCGTGTTTTTGGAAAATCTGTAAACATAGAGAAGACATCTGTTATAAATTAATACCTTAGGATCTGTATGCAGTTGAATTTCAAAACCCAACCCAGCCACGAGTTCATGTCGACGCCATGCTTAACGGCCGCACCTCAAATAACATCTTTTTTTTTTTTTTTTTAATTATTTCTGGCTTTCACCCTTCAAGGGTGTTCTAGGCCATCATTTAAAATTACAGAGAAAGGGAAAGGTGAATTTATATATTAATTTTATTTAAATGTACAAATTTCAGAATTATATGGAAGATTGGAGTCGAGTTCAGACTTAGAAGAGATGAAATGTTGAATGGAGGGGAGGCAATTTTAGATAACGCTTGATAGAAGAGAGGATATTTATTTAGAGAAGGACAACCAAAAAATATGTGATCTAAAGAGCCCACATCTAGACCACAGAACGTACAATCTGGGGAGTCAAGGATGTGAATTTTAAAAAGGTGAGAAGGAACGGAACAATGACCGATTCGCATTCGAATAAGTGAGGAAATTTCTTTTTTGGAAAAATGGGGAAATTTTTGAAACCACGGTTTTGATGGGATAGTCCTTTGTATTGAGGCGTAGCGAGCTCCCTTGGATTGACTGGCAATGTTCCAATACTCTGTCCAAACATTGCGGGATCTATCTTTGATGATGGAAAAAATATCAGATAGGGGAATATGGTTTACGAGGGTAACAATAGGGTTGGACGCTCCTTGTTTTGCCAAAGAATCTGCAATATCGTTACCCACTATGCCAATGTGTCCAGGGATCCAAACAAGAATTACGGTTTTTCCAGAGCTTTGAATGGAGGCTATCAGCACTCTAATGAGGCATACAAAGTGATCATCAGGATGAAGAAGAGGACAGGATTTAAGTTTTTGGAGGGAACTGAGAGAGTCAGAGAGAACAAGGGAATGTTCACAATTATTTTTGATTATATATTTGAGTGCTTCAATTATTGCAATGCACTCAGCAGAGAATATTGAAAATTGGTTTGAAATTGAATAAAATATTCTATCATTAGAATTATTGTGGTAAACGTTAATACCTATACCACAGTTAGGAGAGTCAGGAGATTTGGAGCCATCAGTAAATAAAAGAGAAGAGTTGGGCCATTTAGAAGAAATAATGTCATTGAACATATTATTAACAGTACGGGCTGGGAGATTGGAATGACTTTTAAGGATGCCGATCCCTTCCAAAATTGTTGGGGATAGGGTGACGTGACTATATTTTAATTTGTATAGTGGAAGAAGATCATTTTGGATAATTTGAAGCTCTGAGAGAGAGCGAAAATTTTTACAGATGGCAGGAAGAGGTTTAGTTCGAGCTCTGATTGTAGATGAATGTGTTGAGTCTTTGAACAACGAAACTCTGGGAATAACCTGATGACATTTAGAATTTAAACATTTAAGAACAAATTTGTCAGCAAACAGTTGTCGCCTTAAATAAAGTGGGGGATCAGAACATTCCACTTGAAGGGAATTGATGGGCGACGATTGCATCGCTCCAGTTATTATTCGCAATGACTTAGATTGAATTTTGTCTAATTTACTGAGTGCATTTTTGGAGGCAGTACTAAAAAGTGGGCAGGCATAGTCGAGATGACTTCGAATAAGTGCATTGTAAAGCAACTTAATGCAGGTAGGGTGAGCACCCCACCAAACGCCAGTCAATGATCTGATGATATTTAAATTTTTTTCACATTTAGTAACTATATTGTGAATATGGGAAGACCATTTAAGTTTCCTATCAAATGTTACTCCCAAAAATTTTACTTCAGAGGCGTTGGGGATTGGAGAGTTCTTAAATAAAATTTGAACAGGAGGATTTTTATGACGATTTGAGAAGGTGACACACTGACTCTTTTTAACTGAAAGTTCCAGACCATTTAAAGTGAGCCATGTGCAAAGGGCATCCATGGCTTCATTAAGATATTTGACGGCAAGTGGGATGATTTTGGATGATAAGTAGAAAGCTAAATCATCTGCGAACTCAATAACTTTTACTTGAGGGGGAATAGAGACATGCATATCGTACGTGTATATATTATACAGTATAGGGGATAATACATCGCCTTGGGGTAAACCTTTCCAAATTGATCTACTCTGAGGAGTAACATCTGGTAGTTCAATGAAAATTTTTCTATCAAGAAACAGATTAATAATAGATTGGACAAACATGGGGGGAAGGCCAAGGCCTAAAAGTTTTTTTTTAAGGATTGGGATGGAAACATTGTCAAAGGCACCTTCTATGTCTATAAAGACTGCAAGACATACTTCATGGTTAGAAATGGATAAATTAATATCAGTGCTGATGATGGCAAGGTTATCTTGCGTAGATTTTTTTTTCCTAAATCCAAATTGAGATGGAGAGAGAAGCTGATTACTTTCGACAAAAAATTCTAACCGGTTTTTAATTAATTTTTCATAAATTTTACTGAGGGTGGATGAAAGAGCAATTGGCCTGTAGTTGGATCCAGAATTGGGTGATTTGTTTGATTTTAGGATTGGGATGATTATTTGAGAACTCCAGTCATCAGGCATTATGCCAGACTGAAAGATTTTATTTAAGATGCTTAGGAAGTGATTTAGAACATTATCATTACTATTTTTGATAATGCTATAAGGAATACCATCTCTGCCTGGAGATGAGTCTTTGACTGTTGATAAACAATTTTTTAATTCAATTAAAGTGAATGGAGAGTCTAGCCAATGATCAGACATAGGAGTGTTGTGGATGGGAGTTATTTCATCTAAGTTAGGTACAGAAGGGGGGGCAATTTTGTCCAAGAACTCATCTATCCATTTAGAATGAGACGCTCGAGGAGATGTTGAACTGAAGGAGGATCGAAATCTTCGAATCATAGACCAAACTTCCGAAATTGGAGTATTCGGAGATACTGAACTGCAGAAGTTGTACCACCCGGATCTTTTTTTTGACCTCAATACCCTTTTGGCATTGGCTTCGGCATTTTTGTATATAAGATAGTTCTCCATAGTCATATTGTGACGATACGAAAGAGATTTAGCTTTCCGAATTCTCACTACCTTAGAACATTCCTCATCCCACCAGGGAGTCGGAGGGAGTTTTTTAAGAGATTTGGTTTTAGGGGGAGGATTTGATTTATGTATTGCAGTTATGAGCATCGATTTGAAGTTATCGTAGTCATCTTTGACAGATAATACATCGGAAGAGGGTAAATTTTGTATAAACTTATCCATATGTGAGTTAAATTCGTCCCATTTGGTGTGTTTTGTTTTAATCTTCGTCGAAATATGGGACTTGTCTGAATGGAAAGAAGTTTGATAAGTGATGGTGATCGGGAAATGATCACTGGAGCAAGGATCGGGGGACACCACCCATGAGGAGAGAGGTGCCAGATTTGTAGAGCATATGGAGAGATCCACTGCACTGGGGTTTGTGTTGGGGCGAGAGATTCTCGTAGGAGATCCGTCGTTCAAAAGGAAAAGGTTGGATTCATCTAAAAAATCCATAACATTTCGACCATCTCGATCAAAGAAAGCAGAACCCCAGACGGGGGAATGGGCATTAAAATCGCCCAATAAAAAGAATGGAGGGCTTAGTTGACGGACGATTTGTAACCAAGCTTGCTTATTGAAGTGAGAAGATGGGGGAATATAGATAGAAACAAAGGATGTGTCCTTTATTTTAGCTGCAACCATTTGAAAGTCAGCATTGGGGGGTTTGATATTATTTATTGGGGAAAACGGAAGGGATTTTTTAATAAAAAGGGCAGCACCGCCGCCCGTACCTTCCAGGCGATCACCACGGAGACAGGAGTACCCTCCCACATTAAAGTGGGTGGATGGAGTAAACCATGTCTCCGAGACAGCAGCCACAGAAACAAGGTTTGAATTTAATAGGTTAAGAAGGTTCGATTTGTTAGAAATAGCACTGCGGCTATTCCACTGAAGTATTCTGACATCTTGAAGTGCCATTTTGAACAAATGATTTTAACGTGGAAATAATAGAAGCAGCGTTGGACGGTAGATTAGTTTGAGAAGAAATTAGGTCAATTAGAAGCATAATAAGAGTTTGTATAAATGAAGAATTATCTTGCGAGAGTTGTTCAGAAAGCTTTTGATGGTTTGTTGAGGACGAATTATAGTTGTTTGCGCACCCATTTGTGGCATTTGAAAGAGGAGAACCATTGGGATTTAAGAGAAGTGAGTTGTGTTGTTGCCGATCGTATCCAGGAGCCGGTTTAGAGACAGGGTTTTTGTACATAAATTTAGTTGATCGAGAAGATGTTGAGGAGAAGGGGAGAGGGTTGGATGGAGAGTTACTGGATAAAACCTCGGCAAAAGATTTTTTGACAGGCGGGAATAGTTTAGAAGCCTGCAGAAAAGACAAGTTTTCAGAGGCCATGGAAATTTTTATATTTTTTTGGCGAGTTTGTTCAGGACAAGAAGGGTGAATGGCGGAATGAGCGCCTGAGCAGTTAAAACATTTAGGTGAAGAGAGAGAAGAACATTGGTCAGCCGTGTGGTTTTCTCCACATTTGAAGCATTTGGGAGGGGATCTGCATGCAGCTTTGGTATGACCAAAACGGCAGCAATTGTAGCATTGGGTGGTGGGGTAAGTATAAATTTCAACTGGTAAGGAGTTGAAAAATAAATAGATATGGGAGGGAAGAGATTGTCCTTCGAATGTGATCACAACAGATTGGGAGGGCTTCCAGGAAACATTGCCCTCCGAGGTGGCCTTATAATTTAGCCTCCTGGCTTTTATGGGATTGCCGATATGTTGAGGGGTTGAAAGAGAAGACAGAATTTCTGGAATGGACAGATCGGTCGAGATACCCCTGACCAGGCCCATACGAGTGACATTGAAAGTTGGGATGTACGCCTTGAATTTAGAATTAGATGTAATAAAAATGTTTTTAATAAAGTTGTTGGCGGCTGAACCTGAGAGGAATTCAACAGAGATTCGGAAGCGACCCTCGGCTTTTACACCTCCGGGCTTAATCGAAAGGTTCTTGTTGGTTGAAAGGAATTTACCAAATTCAAGAGGATGTATGGTTTTACCTTGCTCAGTTTTTTGCGCATAAACAATGTAGGGGCCACAGGAATGAGTAGAGTAAAAATTGGTTGGAGGAGGTTGATGAAGATCTGGTAGAGACTGAGAAGTAGAAGGAGAGTCATGCTTTACTGGGGAAGAGGGACTAAACTTCCTTTTTTTTGTGGAAGTTAAAATGACAGATTCACTGTCAGAAATTACAATATTTTCACCATCTGGAGGGTCAGGGGGAGGATCTGGGGGCTTTTTAGGATGTCCAGGAGGGAAATCCTCCTCCATTGTTCACAAAATTACAAAAAAATATATGTATGGAAAGTGACAGTAGTGAAAAAAAGGTTATAAATATCTGGAAATCAGCGACGAAAAGTGACTCCTGGAAGATCAGAGGGGAGAAGAATCCTCAAGGAACAACACACTACACTTTATTGACCAGAAAACATAAAAATATTAGTTAAAATAATAAAAAAGATTATTTTTTTAAGAGAGAAAACAAAACAACTGAAACAAATAACATCTGTGTAAGTGGAGTTTCACGTTTCACACAATGCTACCATTGTAGTTCGATTCAAGAATTCGTCACAAGATGACGCTACTTTTGTCGGCAAAACGCAGAGGTTCCATTTCCATTCCTAGATATAAGTTCTACGAATTTGTGAAACTAACCTAGACACTCACATGGCACACACAGATCAAACATACAATTAAAAAAACCAAAAACGCTGCTTCATCCCTTTACCCGCTTTTACATTATAACAGTCAAACGCAGCGTTGCCAACTCTACGTCTTTTTACGTAGATCTACGTATTTTAGGTCCTTCCTGAACATCTACTAACTTCAGTCCAGAATCTACGTATTTTTTGTCAAATTGTACAAATTTGTAAAATAACATAACTCATTAGGCTGAAGAAGCATATTTTCCGTTACTTTACGGTGGCGCCCCCGTCTGCGGGGCAAAGTATGTGGCGCGGACTCCAACAAACGTTCCGTTTCATATTAGAGTCCGTGCCGGAGTTGGAATGTCTAGGGAAATTACCCTAGATCTAGGGGAGAAAAATATTTTTTAGGCAAAAGGGAAATCAGTACAAATCTAGGAAAATTTCAAACTCTTACCATTAATTTTTTTTATTGGAGTTGTAATCTTCTACTTACCGGTAAAATACACAATTTCAGACAAAGGCATCGCTAAGTTATTTATTGCTAGTATTTGACCTTAAATGTTTACTCCATATTCAAGTTTTTTTTCCTAAATATTGCCTATTACCCCACATTTGCATAATTACCAAAACTATATTTCGTTTCATTTAAACCTTTCTCAACGTGGGCAATAAATAACGCCCCCTTGTGGACGTTTGAGACTTTCAGGGGGCAGTAGAAGACCCAAAGAGAGGGCGTTGAAGAAGCACAGTGATGGCGAGGGCAGGTAAAAAATATAGTCTAAAAAGACAAAAAAACACGCTCATCACGTACTAATAAAGCAAAATAAACTTTAATATTGGTTAATTTTTGTTATTTTATGTATTGTAATCATTTTTATCACGTATGCAAGAATTCACATGTTTCGGTAGTTGAGGAAGTGGAAGAAAATTGAATCCATTAACCCCCCCCCCCATAAGAAAAAAGGGGGTCTCTAAAAAAAAATCTCATAGTGGGCGGTGGGCAAAATTGAGAACCAAGAGTGAGAGGCAAGGTTGAGAACCTATGATAAATGCATTAAAAATAATGGATACAATTCAACTTAATTACTACAAGAAATAACTAATTTCGTTCACCTACCCTAACTTCTATATTTCACTCAGAAAAAAAGTACGTAGATCTACTTTTCATAATCCAAATTATACGATTCTACGTAATTTTCTAGTCCGATCTACGTCTTTTAAAAAAAAAACGGGTTGGCAACACTGGTCAAACGTCACTTCAGAACAAACTTCTCATTTACAAATCAAAATTACGACCCATCATGACTTACGCCGCTCCAATTTGGGCCACAAGCAATACTAAGAGTCTAGAAACCTTCCAAAATGTCTTGCTTAGAAGATTCACCAAAAGCCCTTGGTTCGTCCGAAATAGCATTATTAATTCAGGCACGAAAATCCCTCCACTTAAAAAACACATAATAGACCTGGCCAAAACATTTTTCTCAAAACTTGCTTCAAATCCGAACCCAAGCATCTCATGTCTCGGGCATTCAAGTCCCGATGACAATCCCCTCCACCGCCTGCCCATATCCATCCTTCATCCACCTTGATGCGCGGGCTATAACAAAATTTACCTTTATATTCTTATATAAAAAATTAAATACTTGTATATATTTATTATGGTATACATATTTGTGGTATATGAATACATACATGCATGGGTGTATGTAAAAATGTCTGTATGTGTGCATATATCTCTACAAAATATATGCCACTCGCAGATTTAAAACAAGCAATAAAAAAATATGAATGCCCTTCATCTTGCCCAAGGCAGCCCGAACATATGGGTTAAAAAAAAATCCATCAGGTGACATTACTACAGTTTGCAAGACAAAGGGGTTAATTTCTCCCTGTAACTTGCTAAGAACCAATATATAATATAATATATACTAACCTAGAGTATCTCCCGGATTTCGGAAGATTGACCGATTGACGGAAATTCTCAGTTGTCAGTTGTGTAAAGCGGCTGTATATTACAGACTAGCTGGGTTACCCGGCTTCGCTCAGGACAATAAGATGGTGTTCTGGAATGTTGCACAATGATGTTCCCGATTCCCTATTCCTGATCATTCCACGATATACTCCGCCACTCCTTCCACAACTTTCTACAGCTCTATGGAACCTTCTAGAACTTTCCGGAAGACTGTTCTAGAAATTTGAAGAGGGCGAAACTTTCAGCCCTTATATCTTTAAAAGCACGCCATTTAGGTAAAAACGGATACCCTTATTCCCTAGAGGGAATAGAGATCTGCCACACCATATAACTCCCTTGATCGAACCGGGACTCGTTTCTGAGTTTTTGCGAGCTGCACGTTTTTTTGGACTTTCTTTTATAATATATGCCATATTCAAATAAATAAAATGTTACTCCTTACATATCCTTTCCCGTGCGTTCCCCTCCAGCTTTCCACTTCCACCTTCCCCGCCACCGCTCTCCCGCTCCCCCGTCCCGCCAACCCTCCTGGCACTGCATTTCTTGACTCCTCTCCCGCCCGGCCCGTAGCCGAAACTTTTTTCTAATACCAATAATTTTAAACTCGTGATATCTTTCTAATTAAATATCCGAATTGAAAAATTCAAAAAGTCAAATAAAGGTATTGAAGCTGTCTTGAATATGAAGTAATTTATTTTGATAAGGATTAAAACCAAGATACAAATAAATAGCCTTTTCAAGCGGCGACATTTAAATTAAATTTTTAAAATAAAAGAATACTTATTGTGGCATAACCATAATAGTTAGACATATGCTGTCGCGACCTTTTTTGTAAATAATGATTTTTTCTATAAAGTCGTAGTACATTATTTTATTCTATCATCAATAGTTTTCGCAGCGCACGCGATTTAAAATATATTTTAGGTAATTTTTTTACACCCTGGGTTACATTATTGAAGTTTTAGTAAGGATGCCTATTTTTTTTAAAATATAATATAGCCTATGTCACCCAAAGATAGTGTAGCTTCCCAACAGCGAAATAATTTTTCAAATCGGTTCAGCAGTTTCGGAGCCTATTCGATGCAAACAAACACACAAACAAACAAACAAATATTACCTCTTTATATAGTGTAGTAGATGTAGTAGATGACGTCGCGGTACTTTTTTTGCGGTGACTTGCCGTCACTGCAATCACTGGTCGACGCGTTGACACTGTTGACAGTGGATACACGGGCTAATTTTGAAACCGGTTCCTATTTCCTATTGGATTTACAAAATGACCACCAACACTAACCTGGCGAAGCCGAGACAAAAGCCGCCCGCAGGGCCTAGCAGCAAAAACCTGCAGAGCGGGTTTTTAACTGCTAGTCTGTTATAAATCTTTTAAAAATATTATAAACAAATATGTGTCTAGGTCTACAATCCACACCTACATACCGTAGTAATAATTATTAAAAATAAATCTTTTAGAGCCGTGCTTGATACGTACATTTTAAATGTAATAATAATATAAAGTTAAGTATCAAAATATTAAGTTAAATATCAAAATATTCAGTTAAGTATCAAGATATTAAGTTGAGTATCAAAATATGAAGTTAAGTATCAACATATTTAGTTAAGTATCAAAATATTAAGTTAAGTATCAAAATATTAAGTTAAGAATCAAAATATTCAGATAAGCATGAAAATATTAAGTTTTGAACAAAAACATATTTTTGAACAAAAACTATTTTTAAAAGTTTGTTGGAATGGTGCATTTCTTTTTTACTTTTACTCGTGTAGATACAGGCAATGTCATGTCGTAGGTGGTAGCTTTTTATTTTTTCAACTGTAGTAATATTTTATTTTATCTATATTATATAATAATTACTTCATGTTATAAATATATACATATATAGAATATATAGAATTAAGCTATCTTTAAATTTAATGTAAATAATGTTAATGTTATTAAGTTGTTGATCCATAAAATAATGTTATTAATCCATAAAATAATGACCCATGATTTATTTTAAACAATTTCAATGTCATGTAAATATGTACATAATATATTATTTTCACCTTACCTACATTCTTTTCAATGTGATTTCTCAAATTGTTCCTCATTTTTTTTCATCTGTGATAGCAAGGGCAGTATTCGTACATTGGAGGGGACCCCACCACTTTCCCAACGGCGTTATAAGGAAACATATGATTTCCTCCTTCACCGCACACCTCAAGCCTCTATTTTATTGAACGGAGCTACATTTATTTGAACGACTCTAGACCCTCCAATGTCCATGCATACGAGGTTAGAAAGCAATATGCAAGTAATTACATTAAAATAAAACAAAATAATAACGAAGAGGAAGAACTCTGCATTAAGCGGTCCGTCTTCTGCCTAGCACTGAATTCCTGAATTGGCACAAACATATACATATAGGTTCCAATAGCCGAGTTTACGATTAATCGGTATAACCTTCAAAAGTTATTATAAAAGGTGTTCCAAATTGTAAGTCACTATCCATTACACAGATTCCCCGCTGGTGTAGGCAGAGAGGATGAACTGCTACACAACTCTGTCTTGGCATACACTCCTTGCTTCATTCACATGCATCGTCTCATTTATTTATTTATTTATTACGAATTACGCTGATTAACAGCTTTTACACAGGAATTGGAATAATTTGAAGAATGGATAATTTGAATTATTATTATTTTCATTATTATAAGTAACAGCATAGTTACCAATAGGAAGCAATACGAAGAAAAAAGAAAACCTCGCGTACATGTATACAAGATATTTAGAAAAAATCGGTAGTAAACTTTAATAAAGAATATAAACAATCAAAGTATATCTAACAAACAGCTTTAATAAAAAAATGTTTGTATGTTGATAATCTTTCATTATTTATCACAACATCAACAATATACTTATTACCAAGTATATGCAGGCGATTTATATTAGAATACTAGCTGGTTCCCGGCATGCGTTGCAATGCCATATTCAAAGAAATAAATTGTTTCTCCCTGCATGTCCTTTCCTGTGCGTCCCCGTCCCCCTCCCGCAACCCCTACCCTCCCGCGTTCCCCTTCCACCTTCCCCGCCCACCTTCCTCGCCCACCCTCTCCCCTCTCCCATTCCTCCGTCCCGCAAACCCATTTAGTTCCATATATTTAGTCCCAGTACATTCAGTTTTCAAACAGCTCGCGTGCCATCATCTATTACAATTTTTTTTATTCAAATTTTCAATTTTCGTTACAAATATTCATTTTTGTATATTATAAGAACAATTAATCAAATTTGGTACCTAACATAGGTACCAAAATAAATATCTATTTAAAATATCTATAACTAGCTGGTACCCGGCATGCGTTGCTATGCCATTTAATAAAGATTTTTTTTCTCCCGGCGCGTCCATTCCCATTCGTCCCGTTCACCTTCCTCCTCCCCTTCCTCCCCCACGTCCCCTTCCCTTCTCGCGATCCCACTCCTCCTCCACCTTCCCTTTCCTCACTCTACTCCCCACTTCCCCCATCCCGTGAACCCCCCTCCTGAGTTCCCCTCCCCCCTCCTGTATTCACCGCCCCCTCCCGCGGATTCCCCCGGGGGTTCCCCTCCCCCTTCCCGAGTTTCCCTCTGCCCTCCCGGGTTCCCCTCCGCCCACCTTAGTTCCCCTCCCCTTCCCGTGTTCGTCTCCCCTCTCCCGCGGATCCCCCTCTCGGGTTCCCCTCCACCTTCCCTCTCCCCACTCCACTCACCCAATCCCCCCGTTTCCAAGGCAACAATTTGTATGTTTTCTTCTGACGTTTGCAATAACTCGATTTTGTTATTCTGAACAGTTTATATGGGAAAATGAAATTGTTGTTTTTACCATCTTCCTCGCAATTTTTCCATATTTTCTCATATTTTAAAGCTTTCCTGGACTATGACAAACATTTCAAAACCAAAATCAGCTAAATCGGCCCAGTCGTTCTCGGGTTTTAGCGAGACAAACGAACACCAATTGATTTATATTTATATAGATTTTAAAAATCCACAGACAATTCTTTTAATACAAAAAAAAACAGCTTCCTACTCAATTCAATTTGAACTGTCAAAAGTGCAAAGTTAAAATGGTTTTCTGAAATTATTCGATTTTCCGCGCAATTTTCTTAATTTTTCTTTCCCTAAGAACCTTCTACAAAGTATTAGAAAACTTAAAAAAAAAGATGAATGAAATAGGTAAAGTCGTTCTGAAGTTATGGGGTGACCAAGGGAAACAGGGATTCATTTTTATATATTACAATATATTTTAGCATTTGATCCTGTATTGTTACAATAGTAAGGTAATTTGTGACGAACTGATAGTGCTCGGTACATGAAAACATAATAACGAAAGAAGTTCAGGAGAGTTCAAAAAGTTAATGACAATTTTAAATAAATAAAATAAGTGTGAACAAATTCTTCTTTCTTTTCATGTATCGTGTACCATTAGTTGTAAAGCAAAGAATCACAGACCGAATTAACGCTATTACAAGGGCGATGCTCCAGCGAGTGATTGAAAAATTTAGTGCCAGGCTAAATAAGTGTGAAGAAGTGGATGGTGTGCACTTACAAACGGTTATTTTTCCAATTTTAAAACCTGCTCTTTAATTTAACAGTTATTATAAAAAAGTTTGAAAGAATTCTGGTGTTTTATTTTTAAGTATCGGAAACGAAAAACAATCTGAAACACCGTTTATATCATAAATATTTTAAAAACTATGAACATAAATGTCTTGAAATGAAACTACTTCGCTTTTAGTTATACTAACTATGAATATTTGGCATAATCCACATAGTTTTACTACATATTATTCTGGAGCAGAATCGAACGGTATTAAAAATAAGTTTTTTGTTTTCGTACAAAAGTGCTTGTTTCAACCATCACACTTTCAATAATAACAAATAACACTGTTTGTGATGTGGTCAAAATCTGAGATCATTTTCCTCGTGTAAAAATTCAACAATAAATAAATATGAAATGTTATGAAAATTATTGAATTTGTGGTTTGTGATGTGATATCGGATTACAAAATATTGCAATATTAAATAAAAAAAAACTTTAATAACCGGGTAAAGGACTATAAAGTGACATTATATTTTTTTTGTAACCTCTTATCGCCTACAAAAAAACCCAACACTGAAATGATAGTAATAAAACGTTTATTATCTAGTTCTACTGTGACTTACCTACCATTATTATTTAACATTTTCCTTATAATTTTTCTCTTAAAACTGTAGACAATCAATCCATGGGGACCCAAATAATTTTACACAACAAAAGAAAGTTTGTTTCCAGACGAAAATAAATAATTTTATTTAAAATTTTAATAAAGTGTTACAACTCGTACACAATAAGGAAAAAAAAACACCTATGTGTAAAGAACCGCACTAAAACAAACTGCCCACTGTCCACTACCTGGATACCAGAGAGTAATGTAGGTTTTACAACATCTCTTTTTTTCAGCCCGATTCCACTTAGAGACCAAAGTCAAAATTTTTCTCTTTACGCGATCGCTATTTTCATCTCTATTTTCATATCTACGATTTCAGTTGGCATCACAGCAAACAGCATGGTTCATGTGTTTTTTGCAGTGATGACAATTGAAATCGAAGATATGAGCATAGATATAAAAACAGCGATCGCGTAAAGCGAAAAATGTTGACTTTGGTATCTAAGTGAAATTGGGCTGAAAATATATATGGTATAAAACCTATGCAGAAACAAAATTTTTAAAGCATTTTATCGAGATTTGGACGGACACAGTTCGGATGTTTCAAAATCATCACTATTCTACTGCAGCATTCATAAGCGGAACTACATTGCCCACTCTCCGATACAACGATTTCACACTATGGGAAATCAGTACTTAGGTGATGTTGACATATTCATTTATTTATTTATTGTTGTTATACGCCCATATGGGCTTTTACTAGATTATAAAATAATATTTAAGTTATCGAGGATTACACATATATAGAATTTATACCAAAAGTTATAAAGTAAAAAAAATTACGAATATACAAGTAGTTTTTGAAGAATATAGCGTGAAACCGTGAAATATTTAAAATAATATAATATTTGACAATAAAATATAACAAAATATAATATAAAACATCACAATAACACATCAAATCGTTAAATATATAGGCACCCACTGTAATGCACTTAAATATCTAGGTAAGGTACATTATACCCACTTTACAGTTATTTTTTAATTTGGAATTTCACGCCCGGCTGGGCTTTTACATGCATTTTTTTAAAACAAAGAACATAATAACAAAATAAAAAACAAAATCAAAATCGAAATCGAAATATTCATGTCATTAGTGAAGGCCCAGAAATCCATAATTAGAGTCATTATGCGTAAACCCTATAGGTTTTCTAGCGACCAGCTCTATAAAAAAATTTATATACTTGATGTTCGTCAAAACTATATAAA
Organism: Limnephilus lunatus; assembly: GCA_917563855.2. Taxonomy (NCBI): domain Eukaryota; kingdom Metazoa; phylum Arthropoda; class Insecta; order Trichoptera; family Limnephilidae; genus Limnephilus; species Limnephilus lunatus. The sequence continues at coordinate 47,553,130 of OU830603.1, forward strand.
AAAGGTTAGTATCCACGTACATAAAAATGTAGAAAATCTTAAACAAATTGACCATAAATATATAACAAGAAGTCACACCAGAAAGGATCTCGTGGTACCAGGGAGCAATACGGCAATTTTTCAATAGACATATACATATCTAGGACCGAAATTGTATAATAAAATCCCCCCAGAATTAAATATTAAAACATGTAAAATGCAATGACGTTATATTATAAATAGACTCGCCATAGTCTCACATACTCACAATATAATGTGGAAAGCAAGCAACACTCTTTTGTTTTCAGCGGTTTTCAGTATAATTTCTAAATTCAAAAGTTCATTCCTGTGTGATAAAGACAGACAATCAAAGAATGTATGGGAATGAATGTCATAGATTCATATTAGGGCGGCTTATTAGTTTCTTCGCCGAATACTACTGTCACATCACGGGTGTGACCTATGGGTGTGACTGAGATAACAAGATACTCTTATTCGGTTACACAATATGACAGGGAAGGGTAAAGGCGGGTAAAACGTGACACACGGGCAAATATTTTTATATTTGTTATATGAGTTTCCATTAGTAATACAATATTGGTATAGTAGTATTTTTAAGTACATTTAAATCTGTTAATCGACACATCTCAAGTTTCTCTTACTATATCTATTGTTAATAGTTGCAATATTATTATTCACCTACTCAAATGATAACATTGATAACATAATTGAGTATGAATTCACTCACCAAACACAAGAGCCTTGACTCTTTATGGTGAGGAAAGGCTTTTATTACATTAATATTACAAATCTGTTTAATATGTAAAAAAAATTTATAATTATTGTAAAAACAAACAAATATTAAATAAAAAAATAAAAAAATAAAAAAAATTAAAAAAAAATATTTTATTATACAGTACAGGTTATAGGTTCAAATGATTATACAAATCTATACAGATTAATAACACCTAGGACCGTTACTATTTACAATTTTCATCAACGACATTATTAAATTAATTAACGCGTTACCCTTTGTACGTTTTACCCCATCTTTCCCAATGGAATAAAACGAATGCGGAACGCTGTGTGAACCGACTTACTGTTAGTAGGTTGTCCCTGTTATGTTTATGTCACTTTGTGATGCAATTTTCGCTGTCTCCTTTTCGACTATTTGCCGTTTAATTGAAGCATTTTCTCATCACGCGGGAGCGCTTTGCAATACAATTTACTTACTGGTAAGACACGTCCTCACTCGACGCGTAGCAGTTTAGTACTAAAGTACTAGGAATAGAGACAGCTACAATCGTATTGTGTTTGGCTTCCCACTTTGAGATTTCTACCCCGCGTCCAGTATTAATGTCTTTGGTAAAATGGCATTCATCGGTACAATAATAACTAAATGGTTGATTGACTTAGGTAGGATTGAGTCTGAAAAAATATTAAATAATGTCACTTAAAACTTAAAATTATATAAGGTTAACTATTAATGGCACAATCAGTAAAAACTTAGTATAGTATATTTAAACTTAGTATATGTATATTTAATCTAGAAAAACAAAAAAAAAACATTTTTTTGTTTTTTTTTTACTTTTTACAGAATACATTTTTTGCATTTTTCTCCAGCATTTGGTTCCTTAGAACAGGCAATCTGCCTAGCTAAGAACTATATTAGGAACTAGGAATATTCTACGTTCGGATAATTTTAATAATTTTATAGTTGATACATTCCCTTGTAATTCCCATTCTGAAATTAATATATCTTAAGAATTTATTTTGAATTCTTTCTATTGTGAGTGAATGACTAGCATAACTAAGTGCCCAAACTATCGAGTTGTACTCGATTTGACTCCTAACCAATGACATGTACATTTTTTTAATGTTTTTTTCGTTGTTAGTTTTTGGGGTATTATGCCGTGTTGCGCTACCTCCTACTATAGCCGACGTTTCGGACAGCGTTGCAGTGTCCATCATCAGAGTAGGAGGTAGCGCAACACGGCATAACACCCCAAAAACTAACAACGAAAATGCTTTTGGCCGTGAAAATCTAAAAACTTATCATTTTTTAATGGTTTGAATATTTTTAAATTGGCTGCAAATTCTTATTACAAAACTCAACATTTTCAAAGCTTTATTTGATGTTATTTCAATATGATTTATAAATTTCAGTTTTTGATCAAAGTTTACACCTAAATCATTCACCTCGGTTACAGGTTTTAGTACCTACTACGTCATTAATGGAGTATTCATAAATTATTGGATTGTTTATTCTATGAAATCTCATAATAAGACATTTACCTAAATTTAGTTGTAAATAGTTCTCTTGACACCAAACAAAAAGTTTAAACAAGTTATTAGACAATGTTTGACAATCATGACTTCTTGTAGCTTTATATATTTTCATGTCGTCCGCAAACATTAAAACTTGGACATCGTTGAAAATAGAAAGAACATCATTCACAAATATCAAAAATAAAATTGGTCCCAAATGTGACCCTTGTGGAACGCCGCTGGTAGCGATAAATTTATATGAAGTAAAGCCATCAATTTTAACGGCTAATTGCCATTTACTTAAATAATTTTTAAACCATTTTAACACCAACTTGGCGAAATTTGTGGATCTTGTAAAAAACCTTTTCCAAGACTATTCCTAAACATATCTGTATTTTTGTAAACCTATCAAATCGCTGTATTTTTTGGTATTTTTGTGACTTGTGTGCATTTTTTATCCAAGTTTATTTTTATTATTTCTTTATCTGTTTAAAAATCATCTGTCATGAATTAATTGTACCTACCTACTTCCAAACATTTAAAAGCCCTCTGGGCGTTAAATAAATAAATCACCAACAAGGAAAAAATAGTGAGTATATGTGTAGTTGTTATATAAAACAAACACACAATAAGATAGTGAAATAATCACAAAGCATAAGGATAAATTAGGCAAATATTGAAATATATAAGTATCATTGCGCTCATTACAAAAACATTCCAGTTGTTCCCTCTGTCCGCGATGTTCGTGCTTTTAGTGATGCTGGTCTGTGGCTTATCAGGTAAGAAATTAACTAACTAACATCGCCACATCTTCTAGGGTAGGGGTAGACAGAGAAGATGGACCGTCACACATCTCTGTCTGGGCACAAACTCCTTGCTTCTTTCACATTCATGCTCCGTTCTGTTGTTCTGTCTGTTGACGTTGACACGACCCGACTCAAGTATTTGATTCACTTGGTCGTGAGATATCTTTATTGGGCGTCCCCGAATTCTTCTACCAATAACGTCATATATTATCTTTGAACTCCTTTCTTTATTCATCCTTTATGCTTTAATCAGCATTAACCAAACCATTTCAGATTACATTTCTTAATATGTATTTCTCATTACGCTTAGGGCGAAGCTTGATGCTTTATCACTTATTTAGATCGATTTTTACTAGAATCGGTTAACATTAAAAAAATATATATATTTTTGGATTAATTGAGGCTTTTCCTACCTTCCATTGAGTAAATTAAAATAAAATTATTTATTACTTTATAAAATATAGTATAAACTACTAACACAGGTATGTTTTATTAGAAACTAGCTGACCGGCGAACTTCGTACCTCCTCATAATCAATAACTGTTGTGTTACTCGTAACTTATTAGCTGAATTAAATTCACTCTTTTTATTAAGTTAAAAATTACACAATGAAGCAATTATCGATGCTCAACAATCCGTGTTTTGTTTTTGTCAGTATCACAGATGGAGTTGGGTACGGATTTATATTGTTTGTGATTTTCTTACTTTTCCACTTACTTAAATTACGGGAATTGCGTTTCATTTTCTTTACACGTGTGAGGGAGATTTATTATAATTATTGTATTTTCCTTCGGAGGGATGCAGACATACGTTCACCGTTTATCTCATTTTCGACTGTTGATATTTAGTGAGTAAGAAAGAGGGACAGCATTATATGTTTAAGAACAAAAGCAAAAAAATAGCGCATTGACATTTGACGTTTTAGAATTTTTGGAATTCCCTCATTATTCAATTATACTTATTAAATATTGCTGCAGCTTTTTAAAAAGATGAGAATTCGTTTCATATAAAATGTTTGAAGAAAAGAATTTTCTTCATTATTTTTTTCATTAATTTTTACGATGTTTTAATAGCTATTCTGCTATTCGGGGCGAAGACAAATCCAACAAATCAAACAAATCATAAAATTCGGTCCAGCCGTTCTTGAGTTATAAATGGTGTAACTAACCCGACTTTGTTTTATATATTAAGATGTGTAAATGCATATAAGAATAAAATTCTTAAAAATACAATATTATGGCTAAAATTATTTGTGACAGTTTACATTGAATAGCTTCTTCTGTTTCTTAATAAATTATAAAAAATAAAAAAATGGCACCTGGGCACTTAAAATCGTGTCCTCTATTTGCCAAGCGATTTTTATGCTTATTACCTATATTCATGGCGATAAAAGGCACACTAAGAATACATACAATTTTGAATAACCAGATAACTGGAAATGCGTCATTTTTAAATCAAATTCTAGACATTTATTTACTCTTTTCTTCAAAAAACATTAGTTAATATCGAAAGATCGTTATTTATCTAGTCAAGTTATGTTTTGAATTTAGAAAAACATGTGTTTATTTTTAGTATTTTAAGGTTATAGATACCATTGGTCGTTGGCAGATTTATTAAATTTTCAAAAAAATATATTACACAGCACACGTTTCAAATAACAAAATCATACAGTAAAATAAATCAATTAATTTTCTAGGAAAGCATCTTTTCAGAATTTTAATTTTAAGAGGGAGTAACCAAACAAAACCGGAAATATATCATTTTTAAATAAAATTTTAGCCATATTGACTCTTTTCCACAAAAAATGTAAAAATTGATATCGAAAGATTGTTCTTTTATCTGGTAAAGTTGTGTTTTAAATTATGAGAAAATATGTTTTTTTTTAGCATAATAAGGTTATACCGTTGGTCGTTGGCAAATTTGTTAAATTTTCAAAAAATTCACGCCTCACGGGGTTGGTATCAACACTCCATTGTGGACTGCTAGTTTCGATACGAAGTGAGATAACAACTAATCTGTGCGTGATTTTTAGGTACTTTCATTTAAAAAGATTGACCTCTATTTGATATTCCGCCAGACCTTATAAAGTTTATCAGTAATCTTGACATTGGGAAAAAACATAATTTACAACAGAACTTGCTGTGTACAGGAGAAGAGATAAATTAATGCAATTGGTTCATCAATACAAAGGATAAACAATACAAGTTTGTTGTTTATCTTTTGTATTTCTATAAAGATAAACAATACAAGTGTGTTGTTTATCTTTTGTATTATACAACACTCGTAATAGTAGGTTTATTCATTCAGTTCAACAGTTCAGCTGTGGAACGATTTGCCGACCTTTCCTTCCTACAACTTAAGTCTATTCATGACCCATGTTTACTTCTTCCTCGTCATAATATGACAGAAAATTATTTTCCTCAGGGCCCCCTGTGTAGAGTTAAGGGCGTTTAACCAGCCAGCGGCCGAAAATCCACATTTCGTCGAAAAATGTTCTTACTATCGTACAGGGTGGTTCCGATAAGAAAGATTAATTATTCTCCGTACTAGCTTTTTAAAATTATAACTCAATGTTGATTTTATTCCAATCCAAAGTTGCTTTAATTTATATCTGCATCCAAAAATGCTGAAAGGCGTGAAGATAAAACTGTTAAAATTATGTACTTTTTGTAATTATTTTTTGATCATAAGTATTTATTATTTTTTAATAATGTCTAAGCAAAATAAAATTAAAAAAACATCTGAAAAATATTAATTCGTAAGTGCGCAAATAAATACACAAACGGACCAATTTTCGTCAAGAAACACATGTAATTATATATTTTTTAATGATTTTATTTAAACTAAAATTAAAATTCTGAAACATACGTGTACCAGATAATGTATTGATTTATTTTACTGCATGATTATATGATTTGAAATGGGTGTTGTATAATACAGGTACTTTTTTGAAAATTTAATAAATCCGCCAACCACCTATGGTATAACCTTATTATACTAAAAATAAACATTTTTTCTGAAAATTTAAAACATACGTTTACTAGATAAAAGAACAGTATTTCGAAATCAATTTATATTTTTTTGTGGAAAAGAGTCAATGCGTCTAAACACTAATTTAAAATTGACATATTTCTGGTTTTCTCTGGTTATACGCTCTTTGTAAAAACAAATAAATATACAAAAAAAAAATTAGAGCTCTGGCTTACCTTAAAATAAAACTTAAATTGCAGAACGATAATAGTTTTTATAGATTAGCTGGGGTTCAGTGTGTCCTGTTCATCCACCTCCAAGACAAACCTCACCCCATGAACCCGAGCACCCCTGCTAAATTATCAAACGTGGCGAACCACTTGAGGTGACCTATGGCAGAGGTGTTGGTTATTCAATAAAGGTTCCCGGGGCGGCGGTACCCATTCCCGCCTCTCAAATTGAAAAACAGACAGAAAAGCCTGAACAGACTTTCATGAATTGTAGATAAGAACCATCTCGATCACGTCAGCTTTCAAACAAAAAAAAACCGCATCATAATCGGTCCATTCATTTAGAAATTACGATTTTAGACTGACACACAGACACGTCAAACTTATAACACCCTTCCTTTTGCATCGGGGGTTATAAAGTGGCGCTAAAATTCTGTACCCGAGAAGCATACGGATGCAAGTTCAAAATTTGAAGGAATGAGTTATTGACGCCGACTTGAAGTAAATTATCACGTTTATCAGTGGCAGAAAGATACAGGTCCCATCCAAGGGCGGCTGGTTGCACAGTGTGTTCATGTGCAGCATTGGTAAATTATATCGCCTAAAATTGCTTTATAATATCTTACCGAAAAATATAAAATCTATGAATCTCATTAAAAATATCACCTACCAATATAATGCCTAATATAATTTGAATCAGGGAGAGCAAATTCCCAAATTTCCGCGCGAAGTTGCCCTTTCCCCGTGTGCAGGCCGATTGCAAGCGGAACGAATTATGTTTTTGTATCGAATAACCCAAACATTGCCTGCGCGCAACGCCAGCCATATGCATGAAAATTAAGCTATATTCGTGTGCCACACGGGCGGCCTTTATCATACAAATTTAAACTTAGATTTGAGGAAAAAATACTTAGCAAAACTAAATAATTATTTTTTTAATCAAAAGGTACAGCAAATACCTAAATTTTACATATATTTGTTTTTTTATTGATTTGTGTTTAAAATTATAAAACGCAGATCATTAATGAATTCAATTTTTTTATGGGTTAATTTGACAATTTTGCCCACGTGCTGTTTATACATTGTTTATAAATACTGTTTGTATACTGTTTATAATGAAATATAAAACTAACTAACTAACCATCACGCCGTTTCCCCGCAGGGATAGGCAGAGAGGACGGACCGCCAAACAACTCACTCACATTATACATCGTCTCATACATTCTCTTCTATTATTCTGACTATTGACATGATACGACTCAAGTATCCGATTCACTTGAACGTGCCACGTCTTCCTCGGGCGTCCTCGACTTCTTCTACGATTCACATTTGCGTCGTATATTCTTCTTACACTACTTTCAAATTAATTTTATTTTATGAAACATTAATTAATAAAAAAATAATAAATTAATTATTGATAAAAAAAAAAGTTTTTGGGTTAAAATTTAAGATTTACTTACGAAAAATATGTGTAGTGTTCTTATATTCTTAGTACAGAAAAAATATCTGTAGAAATTTTTTTTAATTAAAAAGCGATATGTAGAAGTTTTCGCCCTTTGAAAACAGCTTAAAATAGACCTTCTCCAAATAAGATTATTGGAATCATTTTTACCTAATATTGCTTAGTAATCGTTATCTCATATAGGTACGGATTATCAGTGAACCACCACATTTTCAGGGCAGCGGCCGCCACTGGTCCTATCATGAAGAAAAATAGGATTTTCAAAAATGTATACGGACGCAACTACCTTTAATGCAACAAATATCTTAGAAGCAGAAAGATGTACATTGACTTGCAATTATATGATTTAGTTGCATTTTGAGTACAAGTATTATGACTCAAATCCATTTGCATTCATCTGCCTCGAACATTACTACGCTTTCTATGGAAGTAAACAATTTTCAAACATTGATCCTTTCATAATACACCACATGTTATAACATGACTCAAGTCAGCGTTTTTTTAAACAATATTTTTATAGGCTTCACATATAAAATATTTCGTTTTATTTTCTCGTTTTTAAAACCAAAGTAATTGATTGATTTAATAATTACTTTTTTTGTTATCTATCATCAGCACGGATATCCGAAGAAGTTATGAGATCATAATTACAGAAAAAATAGTTTTTTGGATCTCCTGAACATTTACCTTTTTGGACTTGCATCCGTATTGCTTCTCGGGTACAGAGATATTTTCTTGCAAGTAATTTAGACTCATGTCTTATTTATTTCAGCTCCAGTGCCATTAACCGCGACTCCGTCTCCAGCAAGGTTAGTGTGCGTTTAAATTTAGTATCTATATTTTTTTCTTAAACCCTCAGGCCTTGGGTATATTTTGTGAGAAGTTCAAAATATTTCCACTCACAAACAATTCTCATCATGATTGTAAGGGAGACGATAGAAGTTTAAAATATTTCGACAAATGTTTTCTTCTTTACAGAAATGTTAGCAGTAGTGGATGCGTACTCCCCAAGATGCCAGCCAATGGGACATACGTTATCCATAATAACGACGGCGCATTTACTCCTGGCTCATTTGTCGAAGATTTTACCATACTGGAGTACACTTGCAACAAGGGTTACGTGGCAACCAAGCATATTATATCCGTATGCCATCGCACAATATGGACCCCCATTCCAGTTTGTGAGAGTAAGTTTTAATGTTTTTTTATCACATTCGTTGGCGTATCAACGACAATTATGGATTCTAAATTACAAAACATTGATAAAGCGTATTCAATGGTATTTTTTAAAATTCGAATAATATGAAAATAATATCCGTAAAATTTTGCCTTTCTAGTTTGTACGAAAAATTCTCGGTTCTTCCCATGCATTTTAAAAGTTCCTTTTTATGGGTTATTTTTAACCCTTTTGCAAAAACAATTTATTTTTCTAAAATTTAGATAAAATAATCTTTCCGATGTATTTATTAGATATCAACATTTTTGTTTTTGAATATTAAAAGATTGATATTGGAAATGTAAATTGATTTAAAAATACATACCTACGAATATTTGACTTACAATACTTAAAATAGAATAAACTTAAAATTTTCAATACACATTCCTTTTCTTAAAAAAATATGTAATAAAACCTTCACTTCACTTTACATATTAAATACAAATTTCATTCATAACAACAGTATAATATAAATAAAAATATTTAAAAATATACAAATAACGCGTAAAATCAATATAATAAATAAGAACATAACTAATGCTTATCCACATGGATGACATTATAGAACTCGTGGGTACAATTCATATACATAAGAAGGGGGGGGGGGGGGTGTATGTGAAAATCCTATTTATATACGAGCCGATTTTTTAATGATCACATATGACGAGTATTCTTCTAACTACAATCATGCTTATATAAATTCTACTACGAAGTTTATAACTGCTGTCGGAAGAATGGTATTCTCAGAATTTTTCAGCATGTGGTATGCAACTCAAACGTAAAACTCGTTCTTTAATTTATCGTTGTATTCTGAACAAAAAAAAATAGTTTGAATGCGATGAATTAAAACTACAATCAGAACATGAAATGGTTTATCTTTGATTCTGGCCTTAAATAAATAGTCTGCAACTAGAATTTTATAACTGCACATCAAAAAAGAGATTTTTTTTCCTTCGAAATGATTCAGCAAATGAATCCAACTGGAATTTTATATTCTGAACCCATAAGTGGTTAAAATTAAATCTGTACCTGGTGAATTAAAACTACACTTAGAACATTAAAATGATTTTTCTTTGATTCTGGCAGCACATACATAGTCTGCAACTATAATATTATAACAGCACTTCGAATAAGAAAATGTTTTCCTTCGAAATGTGTCAGCAGATGAAAGCACAGCATAAATTTTATCACTTCTTCTAAAACAGCAAACTTATTTTGTGGCACCATTTTAATTCAAATTAATAAATTACTTTGTTTTTATCACTATAATTGATTATAAAAAACCGACATGTTTCGTAAGCCAAGCTTACTTCATCAGGGTTTTAATAATACTAATTTTTAAATATAGACATAGACCGTAGTTTCAAAGAAAAAATAATAAACATAGACAAATAATAAACATAGACAATGGTAACAATGGAAAAATTTAAAATGGGTAGGGACAATATGGAACGATTTACAAAGGAAATAAGTTTAATATTGGGTCATTTATAAATAATTTTTGATTATTAATAATATATTTTTTATGAAATTTTACATTCTGAACAGAAAACTGGTTTAAATTATATCCGTATGCGGCGAATTAAAACTACACTACACTGGATTCTCTTTGATTCTGGCAACACATACATGGTCTGCAACTAGAATTTTATAACTGTATTCGAGTAAAATAATCTCTTTCAAAATGCATCAGCAGATGAATACGCAACTGAAATCCAATCGTTACATTCTGAACACAATTCTGGTTTTAATTAAGAGTGAATCTGTTTGCGAGATCCTAGCTTTAATTAGTATTACTCTCATAATATGCGCACGGTTTTCCTACGAATTACGAAATTTGCAGCCTAAAAAATATAATTATTTGCATTTATAATAAATAATAAGAGGAAGAGTTGGGTTCGTTAACGAAAGTATCATAAAACATCATCAAATAATTATTATACATTTAAAAAAAAAACTTAATTTACTGAAATTTATTTTTCTGATTTTTATTAATTAATGAATTATAGTTTGAACAACGAATCAGGTAGTCAAATATGAAATTACATAAATAAATAAAAATGTTAATATTATATTTATAACTCACGTCACACGATCCAGCAATGAATGAAACTTTCTTAGAATTGTCAATCACATTATATCGCACACAGACCTCTCTCAATCATTCTCACTGTAAATTAGTCATAAGCAATCGAAGCGCAAAACAAAATACGTCACTACATACGATGTTTCCAGTCACTACAGTGATCAAGATGAAATTATTATGTATTCATAATAATAAGTAAGTAATGAAAATTCCGTGATCATTTCAATCGGTCCGAATCGAGGTGCGACAAAAATGTGAAATTAAATGGTTTAAATTTTGACAAGATAATATTGTGAAAATTTGCCGTACCTCTTAAAAGTGCCGCCCGGGTGCCCCCCCCCTTCGCCCCCATACGCTACGCCACTGTTTCCCCTGCATTTCTGTAGGAGCTTCTTGGTTCACTTTTTATTTTTAAATTAGCTCCACACAGGAGGCTCTGAGGAAAACAATTTCCTTCGGGGCCTATGTCATCTTTGGGGATGCTTCTGACACCAATACCTAGACAAAACTCACCCATAGACCCGGGCACCCCTGCTAAGTCACTAAACATAGAAAATCACTTGAGATGACCTATGGGAGGGGTGTTGGTTATTCAATAAATGGTTCCCCGGGCAGTGGTACCCGTACCCACCTCCCAAATAAGAAAAGAAAAGATTTCAAAATCCAAATCCAATTGCATTTATAAAAACTGGGTTCTTAAAAAACTTTTTTTATGTGAATACCTCACAACAGTCCCAGCTGCCCCCGTCTGGAGCCAATGAGACTATGGGTAGGTTATGAGGCTGAAGATAGTGGGGAGGAGAAGGAGATGGGGGAGATGAAGGTGGGGAAGTACCTGGCTATTCTCGTCAAACACGGCTAAAGCCATTTCAATCAACGTTTCAATTCTGAATGGTGGTCTTGCACCAGGGCGATACTGAGAGTATCTTCCACTGTGGAACGTGTCGCAAAAATACTATATATTATATAAAAATAATTAATTGTGAAATAACAAAAATTAATCAAAGAAAAATTTATTTGACCACGCCGGGATTCGATCACGCGACCTTAGATTTGCGAGTGAAGAACCTTACCCCTAGACCACGCCTTCCATCAGTAATAAAAAGACACACAGCTGTCGGAGTGAGTTAAAACTAAATACACATCTTGTTCCTCATTACTGCAATGCAATATGTGAGGCGGGAATGAGTACCGCCGCCCCGGGAACCATTTATTGAATAACCAACACCTCTGCCATACGTCACTCCAAGTGGTTCGTTACGTTTGGTGACTTAATAGGGATTCATGGGGTGAGGTTTATCCAGGTCTTCGCAGCGGACGTATCTGCCCTCCTGCTGCATGGCGGGCCGGATTAAGAGAGACTGGTTGAGGGAGGCCTTTCAATCTTTGCAGCCGGACTCTCGAACCATCGCCTTGCACCGCAGTTGGAGGGATGGATTGATGCGTCCGTCACCCTGGATATACTGACCACCCAGATTCCTACCCACCCCTCATACCTTCTTCCTTCCCAGAACTATCCTTTAAAAAAAAAACCTACACACAGCATCCGCAAAGATGACATAGGTCCAGAGGGAAATTATTTTTTCTCAGGGCCTCCTGTGTGGGGCTCATGTAAAAAAAAACCTACAACGCCCACTCTGTGTTTTTTTAATTTTATTGAAATTGCTACCCTGGTGAAGCAAACCCAGCAATACAAAGTGTTTTTAAATGATATTATGTTATGAAAATTTTCCATCTTTACTTTTATTTTTTTTAATATATTTTTTTATAATTTCCAGTTTCCTCGACCTCCACTCCGCAACGACAGTTATATGGGTAAGCATATTTATTTATATTACTACTTTTCTCAAATTCAATTTATTTTGAAAATTAATTAATTACAAGAAGCCGGGATCTGAAATTCAACCACGCTGACGCTACCCTTAAATACAGAGTCACAGAGTATTTAAATGAAAAGTAGAAGAGGGAAAGAGAACACCAACCTGGTGGGGGACGGGGGGAGGTACTTTACTTCTTAGTTTTACTCCTCCTTTTATAGTAAATTTTCCATTCTTAGAAGAAAAACCAACAAAGCCCCAAAATTCACCATCACATATTAATGTAATTCGTACTTAATTGTTCATACTTAATTTGCAATTTTTGCTAATAGAGCAAGAGCTCATGATGATCAGACCTTCGTTATTTTATAAAAACTGAAAGTTTCTCTGTGTATGTCCCTAATACAAGTAAATACGATCCCCGATTATGAAGTTTGGATCACGGTGGCTTTGAAAGATAGCAGGTAGCAAAGGTGGTGCAATATAAAATTGCACCACAATTTCAAGAGCATTTTGCTTGCACTTTTACAAGGTAGCAGTCTGCAAGCGTCGAAATTTCGCACTATTTCGTAAAATTTTATCGTTTAATTTGTGTTATTTCACAATTTATTAATTAAAAATAATATATAGTATATTTGCGGCACGTTCCAGAGTGGAAGATACCCTCAGTATCGTCCAGGTGTAAGACCACCATTCAGAATTGAAACGTTACTTGAAATGGCATTAGCCGTGTTTGGTGACCAGATCTGAATAGCCAGGTACTTCCCCACCTTCCTCCTCCCTATCTCCTTCCCCTCCCCACTACCTTCAGCCTCACAACATACCCCAATTGGGGATGCCATAGTCTCACTGGCTTCAGACGGGAGCAGTTGGGACTCTTGTGCGGTATTCATAAAAAAAAAACGTAAGTTCAATTATAATTAATTAATATAATATCTTTCAAAGCCACTGTGATCTAAACTTCATAGTCGGGGATCGTCTTTACCTATATTAGGGACATACACAGATAAACTTTCAGGTTTTATGAAATAACGAAGGTCTGATCGTCACGGGCTCTTGGACTATAAGCTTGTTCAGTGAATAAGAGGTGAATCTATGATTGTTTTACTGAAAAAATATTTTTAAAAAATGAGCAAAATCATGTTATTATAAATACCCTCCGGAAAGATAAAAATGTGGACATTTGAGATTTTCTTACAAATATCTTTAATTGTTTAAAAAACTCGCAACGAAATTATTCATTCTATCAAGAACAACAGACTTTCAATGAAGACGAATTGGACAAAGTATAATTTTTTTTTTTTTTAATGTGTGTTGTCATCCTTTCGTAGATCTGAATGCGCCTTGCCAAGCTACCCATCTCACGGCAAGTTCAATGTGTCGGGTCTTAACAAGAACTTGCTGCCTGGGACTATCGTTGATGAGTACACCATCATCACCTACTATTGCGATACCAACTACGATGCTTCCACAGAAAAAGGGTACGTCGCTTGCGAAGCGGGCAAATGGGAATTTCCACCGCCAATTTGCAGGGGTAAGGATTTTTTCACAGCTGTTATTTTTGTAGTCTTTCGCAAAATTTTGCAAATAAAAATTAGCAATTAGGTGAATCCGAAAAATTCGTGAATTGTTATTAAAATTTAAACGTTGCCGACAGTAGAGTAAAGAAGAACACAAGAATTGCTGTTAAGCACAAGATGTGTGATCCAAATGTAAACAATATATTTACCTATTGCCAATGAAATCAACTATTTCTAAATGTCATCACATTACCTTTTCAAGAAATAAAAATAAAACATTTTTCAATTATTCTATAAATAACAACAACATTGCAACAGTCTCAGATATTCGTGATCTTGGAATAACCCTTGATAGTAAACTATAATATAACCTCCATATACAACAAATCACAAATAAAGCTGCTAAAATGTTAGGTTTCATCATAAGAAACACAAAACTTTTTAATAGCATCAATATCATTAAGCAACTCTACTTTGCCTATGTACGGAGTCATTTGGAGTTTGCATCAGTTGTTTGGTCTCCATTTTAAAAAATCCACATAAACAAAATTGAGGCAATTCAAAACAATTTCCTAAAATATCTTTGTTACAAGTCATTTGTAAGATTTAATAATTATGCAGAGGCAGCTTCACACTTTAAAATTGATTCATTGAGTGTACGAAGGCATCATATGGCTGCACTATTCCCGTATAAAGTAGTTAACAATAATATTCAATGCCCAGAGTTGCTAAATAAAATTCATTTCAATGTACCTGCACGTTCAACACGCTCTTCTGTCCTGTTCGGGGTGCAATGCAAGACAAACTGTAAGAAAAATTCTTGCCTGAACAGACTATGCAATAGTTATAATAGCGTATTATCCAATGTGGACATTTTCAATTGCGAACTTACCAAATATAAGAGGTCCGTAAAAGAATATTTCTCTGATGGTTCGTGAATAATGTTATGTTTTTATTGTTTTATATTTCTGTTATGATTCTACTTTATATGTACAACCTCTCTCCATGGCTACCAATGTATTGAAAGATTTTTTTTTTGTTTAGTAATGTTTCATTTTATATAAGAAAAAAATTGTTTTATATTTTTTGTTCTTTGGTTTTTGTTTTATATAATTTTTGGATTCATATTGCTTTTTTATAAAATTAATTTACTTACTCTTATTATGCTGTCTCAGTACAAGTAAAGTCACAAGGAGGAAATCCATAATTGGTTTTATGTTGGCTATTTAATATTATGTACAAACTGAAATAAATGTAAACTGTCGATATTCTGAAAATTAATAAATAAATTAATAAATAAATAATAAATAAATAAAAAAGACTGACAATTCTAATCATTCTTATCTTTATTATAAGCAATAATTATTAGCCTAAAATCTCCCGAAAAAAGATAAATAGATAAGAGTGTTTCATTCAACAATTACTGCTTATTACATTTTTCACCTGAAAACAACCAACTTTATTTTTTGTGAGAAACACATTATAAGTGCTAACTCTCCCACTAGATGGCGTCGAGACAAATTAATTATACTTTAATTGTTGAATGAAACACTAGTATATATTGAATTATTTGGCGGGTGGGAGATAAGCCGACGTAGCTCAGTTGGTAGAGCAGTTGACCGGATATCAGAAGGACGTGGGTTCTAGTCCCGTCGGCGGCATTTATCTTTTCTCGGGAGATTTTTTCAATGTTGATGAGTATTTCAGGCTAATAATTATTGCTTATAATAACTGTTACCCTTTGTGCTATGCATAAAAATTTTGTCTTAAACATTAGTTTACCAATTAAAAATAATCATTCTTATCTTATTGATAAAATGATTCAAATGGGATAGCGATCCATGATAGACTAGGATCCCGCTATGACAAAGCCTACATCATCGAGTACCTACCTAGAAACTACGAGGGTAGGCTGAAAAGTAATGGGCCCTGAGGGGAATCATTTTCCTCAGGACCTCCTGTACTCCTGTATGGAGCTAATGTAAAAAAAACGCGGCGTGCCTCAAAAATTGAATTTCTGTTTCTCAAATAATTTACTTTTAATTATTTGCATGAGAGTAAGGTGGCATCTTTTACTTAGTGCAATCCAGTGTTCCCACTACTGCGACTGGGTCAGAATCGCACTGGTTTCTGTGCATCAACAGTCTGAGTAATTCGTTGATCCTCATACCATATTAAAAAAAATAAAATTTCAGAAAGATGTCCTATGGTCCGATCCTTCAGTGTGGACTTCACGTGCTATAAATCGGGAACCGAGATGGACTGTCCCAAGTTTCTGCCTTACGGGTCAGTGATTTCTCCGTCTTGCAAGTCCGGGCACGAAGATTCCAACGATTATCTTGAAGACCTGACGTGCGGGGAAGACGGGAAATGGGACAAACCTACCCCTTATTGTAAACCAGGTGGAGTATTTTGTTCTAATTTGTCTTGCTCGATGAAATGCCTGACAAACTTGTTTACTCCGAGGCATAGGGTAAAAGCTGGATAGTTGCACTACTTTAAAAAAAGCTCTATTTTTTTTTTAATGTACCTGCTTACTTACTTAGAATAATACAACATGCATATTAAAATGTAGGTCTTTGATCTTTTATAGTAGCTTATTTTTTAAAACATAAAATTAACTAAATGGAATATTGCAAAGAAATTTCATGGTCTAAGTCATAAACCGTGTTACGGAATAAATACTGTAAAGGTTCCAATCAGTTTTGCTGATGATGCTGTTTTATTATTTCAAGAAGAAAATTGTATGGACACATTGAATGTGGCTGAACAAGGTCTTAGTGCACTTCTTCAAAATTGGCTTAAAATCAACTCGCTTACCCTTAATATAAGTAAAACATATATAAAATTTTCAATGAACTCAAGGAGCCAATTTTAGAAATAATGTTCAATGTCACTGCCCAGTTGTAAAAAAACACAAAACATAAAATATCTCGAAGTAATAATTGATGAAAATCTTACATGCGACATACACATAAAAGGTATTACCGAAAAACTCACAAGCCTTATATATACACTCAACCACTGACCGGTCAATGGTTGAGTGGGCATCGCGTTTGGGTCACGTGTTCGATTCCTCGGCTGGCTAAGTCCTCCATCACTACTCAAGCAACATTCGGCTTACTGTGGTGGTAGTAGGAGATTTTCAAATATTGTTGGGTTATTCGTAACCCCGGAATGTTTTTCTTTCTTTAAAAAAAATATTTCTTTAAAAATCTGAGAAACGTTGTAAATAAAAAGGCTATGATAAAAGTTCACTACGCGTTATGTTATTCTAAAATTGAATATGAAATCATAAGAAGGGGATCTGCTACACATAAGTACAACCTGAACACGATTCAGAAAGGAATCATAAAGTTCATATTGAAAGTACCCATTAGAACGCCTTCAATTGAAATTTTCAATAGCTTTGACGTACAAAATGTATAACAAATATATTATTGAAGCTATTTAAAAATACTGAATCCTCTACTAGACCATACATACATAGCACTAGATCGAATAAAAAAGATATAAAAAATATTCCAAGTTATAAAACCACATTAGGACAAAGAAACTACACATACTTTGTAACAAAACTCCTTCCATCTTTCCCCAAGACATGAAAATAATAAAAAAATCTAATGAAATCAAAAATAAAAATATAGCTGAAAGAGGTCATTGAAAAAATCCTAATGAAGACACTAAAAACGACGTAGAGGACAAATAAACTATTTATATTTAAATAACTTTAGTCCGCCTCGGCACAGGATCCATTAGTGAAGAGGACTAAGAAAAACAATATCTATACTTTAATTCACAATTATATTTTGTGTGTACAATTATTTTATATCATCGCTAAAATAATAAAAATATATACATATATAATGCACTTGTTTAGTTTTGTGTTTACACCTAGGCTAGGGCATTACCAATGAACGTACAATTGGTAGAAATAGACGTCTAAAATCTGATACTTAATTTATGGTTACTAACAAAACAGTTTTTACGCAGATTGCGGTTTAGAAAAACCCTTCGGTGAAGTACACATGGTGAATAGTGTCACTGTTAAAAAAGACACATTTCCTTGGCACGTGGCGATCTTCCAGTGGGACGAAACAACAGATAAAAACGAACAGATTTGCGGAGGATCCATTATACATACTAATCTTGTAATTAGTGGTAAGTCTTTTTCAATAATACACATTTCTCATCAACTTTGTTATTTTATAGTACTCTAAGTTCTACCTCATTCAACGCTGTCTGTCCACCTCATGGTAATTACGATGACGGTTTGTAATTAGTATCTCTTCATTTTTTAGCCCCCGCATTCCTAATTTCTACCAACTTATAACACATTTCGACTTTTAACAAGATCAAATCAAATTGATCCATTTAAGAGCGTATACTCAGTGTTTAGACGTATTGACTCTTTTCCACAAAAAAATATAAATTGATTTCGAAAGATTGTTCTTTTATCTAGTAAACGTATGTTTTAATTTTTGAGAAAAATGATAATTTTTAGAATAATAAGGTTAAACCATAAGTCGTTAGCAGATTTGTTAAATTTTCAAAACAGATTTTGTAATCAACAACACCCATTAAAATCATATAATCATGCAGTAAAATAAATCAATACATTATTTGGTAAACCTATGTTACAGAATTTTAATTTTAGTTATAAAATCATTAAAAAAATATATACGTACATGTGTTTCTTGACGAAAATTGGTCCGTTTGTGTATTTATTTGCGCACTTACAGACTAATATATTTCAGATTTTTTACATTCTTATTTTGCTCAGACATAATTGAAAAATGATAAATACCTACTTATGATCAAAAAATAATTTAAAAAAGCTCAGAATTTTAATAGTTTTATCAACACGCCTTTCAGCGTTTTTGGATGTAGGCATAAATTAAAGCAAATTTGGAATGAAATAAAATCGATATTGAGTTATAATTTTAAAAATCTGGTACGGAGAGTAGTTAATCTTTCTCATTGGAACCGCTCTGTACGATCGTAAGAACATCTTTCGACGAAATGTGGATTTTCGGTCGCTGGCTGGTTAAACGCTCTTAATGATGCAAAATTAACTGCATGAAACTTAATGTTGATAAATGCATAATTTTGTTATTTTTATAGAACCATAAACTTATCCGGTTCGATTATACAGTAAATAATATTTATCCCTCTACTGTCAAATCTATCAAGGACCTTGAGGTCACTCTTGACTGCAAACTTTCTTTCCGTGAACACATTAATAACATGGTAAACAAATCACCTTTACTACACGGCTTCATTCATAGAATTACCTCTGACTTTAAACGTATTAGTACACTTATAACTCTTTACTGTTCGCTTGTTCGCCTTCACCTTGAATATGCTACTGTCATTTGGTCTCCTTTCTATGCTGTCCATATTTGTCACATCGAATCTGTACAACATCCCTTCCTACGAGGAATTCCTGGAGGTTAGGACTTGAAAGAGGCGAGTACTCGTATGATGAAATTGAACGAACTTCAAACATTTCTTCTTCAGAAAAACGTATAAAAGACTTGCATATTCAAAATTATTCAGTATTACTGACACACCTGCTTTGTTACAACTCGTCCAGTTCAACATCCTTTCCTGTAGACTCCGAAATAATGATTTGCTGTTCCTTAATCAACATTCTACTAATTATGGATATCATTTTCCTTTATCCAGAATGTCGAGACTTGTCAACGCAAGTCAAAGCATTAATTTTTTTGGTGTAAGCCTAAATGACTTTCGGCAGTCGATACGCAATGTGTAACTTTTAAAGCATTTTCAAGCTACTTGTAGTTATCTTCTATGTACTTTTATATTATATATTGTCAATGCTCTTCATTTATATGTAGGTAGATACTCTCCTTTCATTGTAATCTCTTTTTTTAATTCATGTTATTGTTAATGGACTATTTGTCCGTAAAGAAATAAATAAATATATTTGCCGAGCCGAAATAGGTAATTACATGAAATTCCCTCGACAGAAAAACAACGCAACGTCCGTTCCGAAAATGATTAAAAACACATTTTGTTATGTTATTTAACAGGTTATAGGTATGAAAATTGACAGTCTAAAGATTTTAATGCTGCTTTAGACAGTTGTAGGGAGATTTTTGCTCTATTTTAGCGATTAGTATTTTAATAAATATTATCATAGCTTTCGCTTGATTATAATAGTTTTTTTTTTTTTTTTTTTAATATAGATGTGCTCTCTCTAACATTCATATTTACATTTCTCCCTTTCACACCATAGTCTTCTTCTTTTTGAAAGCTAATAATTTCACTTTTGTTAAATATAAGACATGTTTATCTTTTCAGCCGCGCATTGCTTCTTTGACCCGGTTAACATGAACCAGATAGATGCCAGGTATTTCAAGGTGGCCGCCGGGAAGTTCCTCAGATCCTGGGATAACGATTTGCCTGAAAACCTTAAACTAATCCAGAAATCAGATGTTGGTAAAATTACTTATGTTATTTATTTATTTATTTATTTATTTATTTATTTATTTAAGGAACATAAACAGTCATAGTAATAAAATATACATAAGAGGATGGCAAAAAACAGACCAATTATTAATGTTCACAGATAGGTATTTAGAAACATAAAAGTAACTGAATGTAAACTAGAAAATTTAAGAAAAACAGAAAAAATAAAAACAGAACTAAGCAGCAATTTAAAAAAAATAATAATACAGATGTTAAGTCAACAAGTGATAAACATGTTATAAACAATAATAAAATAATTAAAACAATACTTAAATAGACTGCGAAATAGGTATTTGGGTTGGGACGGGTAAGGGGAGGAGAGGGATAAGGGAAAGTTGCCACGTAAGTAATATAATAATATTAGGTACAATGAATTTAGTCATGAATATGTGTTATTCGCACCTACATAGAATGTAATAAAGAAATTCTGTAACGACAGTAACTATCAGTGAATATGTCAGCAAGTGTGTCTATATGTGCAAGTTATTATTATAGTATTTACATGCCCTTTGTATAAATTCATTTTGGTTGGAATTAGTGTTGCATCTATCAATGTAGAAAAGGGTATTTTGTCTGCTGTATCGAGTCGGCGTGTGGAAATTTATTTTATTTAGCAGCTCCGGGCAGTCAACTTTTGAGTTAATAATTTTGTACAGGAGCATCTGATCAGCGACAAGCCTCCTATTGAGCAGTTTCGAGATTCGAAAATGTTTCTCGATTTCGTCGTAAGAATTGTATATGTTGAATGATTTAAAATTGAGAAATTTGAGAAATCGCTCCTGAACTCTTTCTAACCTGTTAACATAAACAATATAGCGCGGGTTCCAAACCTGTGAACAGTATTCCAGGTGAGGACGAACATGTGAATTGTACAGAATCAGATAAGTCTTAGTATTTTTGAAAAATTTGCATGTTCTCAGTACAAAGCCTAGACTCTTTGTTGCCTTGGTGACAATATTTTCAATGTGTTTATCAAAAGTAAGTTTAGAGTCCAAAATAACCCCGAGGTCACGTATATAATCTTTATTTGTTAACAGAGATCCAGAAATGGTGTATTCATGCAGTATTTTTTTATGGTTACGTGTGAATGTGACTTTGCAACATTTGGAAATATTGATAAAAAGCTTATTTCTGAGACAGTAATCCGTCAGTCGGTCAAGATCTTCTTGTAAACGCACAGAACAGTCATGGGAGCTTATAGGAAGGTATATTTTCATATCGTCGGCAAATAGTAAAATTTGAGCGTTGTGAAAACATGTAGTAATATCATTTATATAGATAGAGAAAAGCAAAGGACCCAAAATGGACCCCTGAGGCACACCAGAAGTAATGATTTTCCAGATGGAAGAAAATCCACCTACTGTCACAGCCTGGGACCTGTTTGTTATGTATGAAGATAACCAACGAAGGAGATCTCCATGAATACCATGATTAGCAAGTTTTCTAAGCAGGATCCTGTGGTTGATCTTGTCAAAGGCTTTGCTATAATCAGTATAAATTGTATCAACTTGCACACGTTTATCCATAGAGGCAGACAAGAAATTTAAAAATCTTATAAGATTTGTAGCAACAGAGCGACCTGCAAAGAATCCATGCTGAAATTCGTTGATCGAATTCTTTACCACAGGGAATAACTGGTCATAGACTATGTTTTCGAACACCTTTGAAAAAATGCAGAGCTTGGAAATGGGTCTATAATTATCTGCTTCGCACTTAGTTCCCGATTTAAGAATTGGTGTGATGTAGGCTCTTTTCCATATATCTGGAAATGTACCAGTCTTAAGCGATATATTATACAGTATTGATAGCGGAATTGACAAATGATTTGCACACTCCGTAATGAACAGTGGTGGGATACCATCTGGCCCAGCACCCTTGCTGGAATCGAGCCGTTTTAAATATTTAGATACAAGATCAGCATCGATAAAAACTGATCCTATCTCACAAACCTGATTAACAACGAAGTCGTGGCAGGAAGTCCCCAGAGGGTCAGCCGGTTCATAGACGGAATGAAAATATTCAGCAAATAAATCACAGACTGCCTGGCCACCCTCGGCTGTTAAATTCTTAAGATTTAATACGCTAGGAATAGATGCTGATAGTTTTTTTGATTTAACATATGACCAGAATGCCTTGGGATCTTTGGTGATATTCTCTTCAGCATTATTAATAAAGTCTTCATGACACTTCTTAGCCATTTTTTTCTGTCTGGTGCGTAGCCTAGAAAAAGTAATGTAATCGGAAGGGTTCTTATAAGTAGTATATAATCTGTGAAATTTCTGCTTTTCGCGAATAAGTTTTATTAATGATGAGCTATACCACGGGGGATAGGAATGTTTACCAGAACGCCTCAATGGAACCTTATCAGAAATTAAATTATTAATAATATTATAAAAATGTGATAGTGCAGGATTGACGGAATCGGTTAAGTTAAGTGTGTTCCAATCTACTTGCGCCAGGCTGTCTCTTATGTCATCGTAGTTAGCTTTGTGGAATGAAGGCCTTTTAATTGAGTTTTCCTTTATGACCGGGGGTTCAACAAACTCAGCAGTGATAATGATAGATTTATGGTGAGTATCCTCAGGAACCAACGGGTCGTTCGCGGGAGCAACGCGTACCGAGAAATTACAGAGAACGAGATCAAGAATTCTTCCTAACGTATTTTGAACACCATTATATTGGTGGAGGTTACAGTAATTAATATTATCGATAAATGTTGAACTTATTGTAGAAGTATAGTTGCAAGGAATCATGTTTACCTCATCCACAGGAAGAGACCAGGTAATATCAGAAAGGTTAAAATCTCCCATAATAAGAAACTTGTCGTTAGGTTGATTCAAAAGCTTAAAACCTAGATCATTCGAAAAGGCGGAGATTCGAGCATTGAAATTGAAGCTTTTGGACAGGTAGATACAACAAAGATGAACGCTAGTAAATACATTGGCACGTGGGATGCGAAGAGTCACCCAAATGTCTTCATCCGTAGAACACCAGGAGTAATTAAAAATAGCATTGAGTTCTTTTTTGACAGCCAAGAGCACCCCACCACCCATTGTTACACCTTCGATACTTCTGTCGCGTCGGAAAACATTGTATCTTGAGTCAAAAAGCTCCCCATCTAAAATAGAATCAGTAAGCCAAGTCTCTGTTATACCAATCACGTCATAATCACCGCTCGTAACACTGCGAAGAAACGTGTCATTTTTTGTTCTCAGTCCACGTACGTTCTGATAAAAAATACTTAGAGGCAGGGACTCTTTTTCAGTTTAGTGTCAATAACAAAAATATGCAGAGAATGTGTGAACATAATATGAGGTGTAATATGTATAGACACTTGAAATATGGCCAAGTATGTTAAAAATAAAAAATTGAGTACAGAAAGTGAGAATATCTTGCAGTTGACAGGAGTTGAGAACAGGAAAATATAATAAGGTAATGCAGTGCGAATGTAATAAATATATATGTGTAATAAATAAATATATGTTATGATTACGTATACTTACTTTTAATTTTCTCAGTTTGGAAAGTGGAAAAGGATTAAAACATGGTTTCGGCATTGAAATATTGTACAGGGAACAATTCAGTTAACTATAACCAGTCGAGCGACAGACCAAATAAAAACTTTTTCTCGGATTGCTTGCGATTTTTTTAAGCTAATTTTGAATATTTTCCGCCCACATTAAAAAAAATCATTCCTCCGAATTGTAAAATGGAGACATGCAAACTGATTATAGTTCTATGTAGCCAAGGAATCACCTATCTTTTTTTGATTATCACATATTCGTAGGATCTTTAAAAAATATATTATAAAATCGTAAACTTCGCAAAATTACTTTGTGGCATCATAAATTATATAATGAATAACAAATCACTTTGTATAAACCACTATATTAGATATAGTGGTTTATACAAAGTGATTTGTTATTCATTATAATAATATCGTAAACTTCTACTTAATTACTTACAAATAAGGGAAAATTTGCCAAAATTGGCAGCAAAGCAATCATGGGTATTTTAAATAGTGTCATATTGTGGCAAAAAGCGCTCCGGTGGTTATGTCTGAGATATTTTGTCCCACAACTGAGTCTAGAAAAGATACCGGTAGCAACAGTATCGAAATAAACCACGTTAAAAA
Organism: Limnephilus lunatus; assembly: GCA_917563855.2. NCBI lineage: Eukaryota > Metazoa > Arthropoda > Insecta > Trichoptera > Limnephilidae > Limnephilus > Limnephilus lunatus. The sequence continues at coordinate 47,578,114 of OU830603.1, forward strand.
AAGCGCCGAGTACACTACCTCAGAGGTGGTCCGGAAATGTGTGCATACCTACGGTCTGAAATCGGGATAATTAGGGAACAGTGCTTCGTAGGAAAAAAGTATTTAACTTTTTTTGTAGAAAATTTAACGATCTACAAACTCTTGTCATAATTTTTTTGGGTAGTCCTCACCTTTTCCGAGATATATGCAAAAAACAAAAAATTATGACCTTTAATCTCGGATAAAAAACAACGCAAATGCTATATCGATGGGGACTTTTGACAAAACATTTGTAATGTAATGCCGTATTCAAGACCTGTACAAAAATTTAGCTTTTACGGATTTAACGGGAACTCGGCACTTTTTTTCGTCTATTTTGACTGGACTACATGTGCGCCGTGGGAGGGATGGATTCATGCGTCCGTCACTCCTGGATACATTGATCCCCTGATTTCTACCCATCCCTCATACATTTATCCTTCACAGAACTTCCAATCCAATATACACTACAATCGTAGTTCGAACTAAACCTCTTCCTGCCATCTGTAAAAATGTTTCTCTCTCAGATCTTCAAATTATTCAAAATAATCCTTTTCCTTTGAACAATTTAAAACATACTCATGTCATCCTATCACCAATTTTAGAAGGGATTGGCACCCTTAACATTTACTGACTCTTTTATTTACTGATGGTTACAAATGTCCAAATCATCATTGACTCTGCGATCGATCTGTTATAACCCGTCCATTACCGATGCTCAAAAATATTGTCACAGTACCGAAACTGTGGTATTCTTTTCCAATATTCCGTGTTTTCTTCCATAATTCTTGCGCTGAGATTGTTGGTTTTTTTTATCAGGCTGCGCCACTGTTATATAAGACTATGGCACTATTAAGCCCGCCTTCCTCTGCGAGCGGAGCGGACTCTTTACGGACTCCGCTTGACTAGCAAACGTTAACTGCATACAAGTGCTTCCATCAAGAACGAGGTGAGCGGAGTGGACCAAACGAGTTAAAATAGGTTAGAACGATTCCGCTCCGCTAGAGCGGACTCCGTACGAACTCCGCTCGACTTGCAGACGTTAACTGCATACATACAAGCATCATACAAGTGCTTCGATCAAGAACGAGGTGAGCGGAGCGGACCGAACTAGTTAAAATAGGTCCGAACTAGTCCGCTTGCGCACACCATCGCTGACTAATTTCTAGCGGACGCTGCTCAAAAACTGTCGTCAATTCAGTTGCCTCGACTGCATTTTTTGTCGAGATGGAGGTGTTTATTGAATACAACTAGCAAAGAATGTTGCAATGTCGACAAAAGAGAATTCGGCTAAGAAAAGCATTATTAAGATGAAATTGGCGGAAATAAGAAAGTTAATTTTTTTTTTTAATTTTTGGGAAGAAAATCTTTTTATAAATATACATTATTAAACATTTTTTCATTACATAGGTACATGCTGTCAGAATCATCTTTACTAGAATCAGTACTTAACATCACAAAAATCACTCTGTTCACTTCGAAAGACAAAGTGTCAAAGCGATACTGACTCGTTTTCAATAAAAGGGCAAAATTATTTCTCATTTTTCCTTGACCTCGCTCCGGTCGCCTCGCTCATTTCTCGCACGGGCAGAGGGCTTAGAATCTAAGCGACTCTTTTTTGGTGGAAGGTCAAAGCTATTTTGCTCATCTCCCACCCCGCTCCGCTCAACTCTCTACTGCTCAAAAATTACATCTTTCACTTTTATTGATATAACAAAAAAAGTAAAATAAAAAATGTAACATATACCACAATAATTTAATTGCTGATTTCTGAGCAGGATAAACATAAAATTATAGAATGATCAGGTAAAATTATTTTTTTGCATTTTGCATACACTTTTCGTATTGGCTAAATGTGTTACGTAATTGGTCGCGCGGAATTACAGGTGTAGACCATGGAGTTTGCGGAGCTCCTGTAACACAACCAATGCGTGCCCGACACCAGCGCTGAGCCGAACGCGTTATCCAACTTAAAGTAAACGGAAGATAAAATTATTCGCCCCACCCGTTTTTGAGGAATCTTTAATTTTGCATGAGTGGATTACATATGTAATCCACCCGACCACTCCAGGGTTAAATAGTACTAATACCACAATATGCATTTATAATTTGTAGGTGACAGCCATTTATCTTCCTAAGCGCTATGGCGGGGATGAACAAAACCAACAAAGTGACGTGGCTCTACTGCAGCTGACGACCCCCTTCAGGATGGCAAACTCTGTCCGGGCTGTTTGCTACGAACTTTTCAATGAGAGGTTTGACAGATTTCAAACACAACCTGGAAGATTGGGCAAGGTAAAATGTTTTTTCTTAAGTAAACAATTCATGTCTATGTTGTGCATTTTATTTATTTCGAAATACACGGCACAACATGTGCCATTAACATAGTTAACTCATAAATAGTATCTACAACAACAATATTAACATATACATATATGTAAAATATAGTATAAAATATAAAGTAAAGAATACAAATTATAAAGTTTTAAGTAAAAAGTTAAAATAAAAGGTAATTCTTCGGAACAAACGTCAACGGTTAATACGCACTTTTTTTTGATAAAACTTTTAGATTCTTCTTAATTACCATAAAAGACAACTATTTGCATTGGGGGAGGTTGAAAATGTTACATTTTTAATTTTAGTTACGTAAATTGAAAATTTGGTTTAACACTGTCAAATCACTCTGCAATATTATTGTTATTTTAATATGTTGGTATTACTGATATTTTACAATCCATGTTACACAAACCTAGCGTAGCCGCTAAACTACTTGAAAACTGGGATGTTTTTCTTGCCTTGACGTGAGTAGGCGTTATAAAGGGGCACTTTCTTTTGAATCACAAACCATGTTACACAAACCTAGCGTATAGGTTTTTTCGGTTACGCGCCTTTGAATATATTGCCATGAAGTCAGTTACGGTATGATGTAGCCTTCCATATAGTATCAGTAATACCAACATAATAAAATGACAATAATCATTACAAATTGCATATGGTGAAGCGTTGTGTCTAAATACGAAAAAATACGAAAGCAAATTTTCAATTTACGTAACTAAAATTAAAAGTGTAACATTTTCAACCTCCTCCAATGCAAATAGTGGTCTTTTATGGTAATTAAGAAGAATCTAAAGGTTTTTTTTTTTTAAAAATGCGTATTAACCGTTGACGTTTGTTCCGAATATTTACCAAATAAAAAGTAAAAAATAATATAATAAAACATAAAATATAGAAATACAAGGTATCTTTAAAAGGCACAAAGTTTTAAATATTATTAACTAGCCGGGTTACCCGGCTTCGCTCAGGACAACATTCGAGAGTGTTCTGGAATGTTCCACAATGATGTTCCCGATTCCTTATTCCCGAACATTCCACGACATACTCCGCCACTCTTCCCATAACTTTTTAGAGCTCTATGGAAACTTCTAGAACTTTCCGGAAGATAGTTCTAGAAATTTCAAGAGGGCGAAACTTCCAGCCCTTATATCTTCAAAAGCACGCCCTTTAGGTAAAAACGGGTACCCTTATTCCCTAGGGGGATAGAGATCTACCACACCACATAACTCATAACTCCCTTGATTGTACCGGGACTCGTTTCTGAGTTTTTGCTATCAATGGCTCTCAAACACAAACTAAATGACGTAGCTTGTTCAAATTTTGACAGGAGTCTACTGACAGATGCCTGTTGACAGGAGCAGTGTTGCCATTTCAGTCAAGAGTCGGGAAATTCAAAAAGTCACGGACTTATTGACCCGCCCTCGTATGTTTACGTGGTACTAGTAGACAAAATTTGTTTGATTCGTCTTTTGGATGAGGTCAGATTACCAGCGTGATCGATATTAGCGTATTCATTCAACTTTTGTAGTCAATATTAATTTGCTAGGTGTATCTTAGGAATGAAATTACACCTGATCTTACATATCCCAACGCAACGCAATCTTGATAAATTCATCATACAAGAATATACCTGCATCTATATAATGTATCTATCTATCTTCTATCTATCTATATATCTATCTATCTATAGGTATATAAATAAAAGTGAATTGCCGAAATGTATGTACGCGCATAACTTCCAAACGACTGCACCAAATTGGATAATTTTTTTTTGTTTGCAATTGTCAGGATAATGTTTGTATAAAACTACTGGAGAGCTCTGGCATTTTGAAATTTGTATAAAAAATTGCAATAGGTGGCACGCGAGCTGTTCCTGTAAAGGAATTGAATGTATGGAATGCAGGGGCGTGCACAGAAATTTTAGTGAGCTAGAGGGCTAAGACTGAAAAAAACAACATTGTTGATGTTGTATCTGAAAATGATTTTTATTTATTTTCGAATATTCAATTTTTTGTATGAAGATTTTTATCTAGCGTAGGCATACCTATTACCTACAGGTATGCCTACGCTAGATAAAAATCTTCATACAAAATATATAAATTTCGAAAAAAAAAAAAATAATTTCAGCTACAATAATATCATTAAATCTTCTGCATAAATGAAAACGGAGAAAGTAGACAATAATATTATTTATTTATTTATTAAGGGACTTAAGTTCAATATAGAGGGGGGAGGGGACAAATATGCGAGCGAAGCCGGGGGTAAAAGCTAGTAAATAAATAAAGTCAAATAAATAAATAAATATTGTGAAATAAATCTGTTGACATATTACTTTGGCAGTCTAGCGGTTGCTCATAATGAAAAATAAAAACTTAAAATTAATAAAAGTGCTTTGATAGTTTGGTCAACATGCTGGGAGATCTCAAATATCAATTTTCTAAATGATATGCATTCATAACAACGATGTTTTTTACGCCAACCTTTTTATTGGGGGAAGTGAAAGTTCGATATTTTTATTTTATTTTTATTTTATTTTTATTTTATTTTTATTTTATTTATAAACAGAAACAAACAGTACATTATATTATCCATTGGTGAAAATTTACAATTAATAAATATAATTCATGGTGGGTACCTATTATGTGTTTCATTGTAGTGTCTTATTTATGGTGTGCATATAAAGTAATTACCGGGTAATGTGTGTAGTGGGAAGGTGTGAGGGTGTGTATGTGTGTGTGAATATGTGTGTATGTATGTATGTAAGTATACGCATTACACAATTTATATGATTGACATGATGTTCTTTTTAAATTTGGGCAGTGAATCGGAGAAAACGTCGATGTTAGAATTTAAATTAATATTATTGAATATATGAAGAGCACGATTGATTGGCGAATTAGTTGCTGCATTTGTCTTGTAATTAAGCGTGTGGAATAGTTCTGTATGGCGTGTACGTCTTATTGGTATGTTAAAATTAACTAGGGAAAGAAGTTCGGTACAGTCAATGTTATTATTTAAAATTTTGTGTATAACTGTCAAATCAGCAATTACTCGTCTTTGTTGGAAAGTTTTAAATGTGCATTCATAGTTATTGTTGAATTTGAAGGTGAGATATAAATTTGTTTTGAATATGTTCTATGCTATCTATGTATACTTTGTACTGCGGGTTCCAAATTGGCGAGGCATATTCCAGTAGACTTCTGACTAATGCAAAATATAACATAACAACTGTACGCGGGTTACTGAACACTTTACTTATACGAAGAACAAAACCAAGCATTTTATATGTCCTGTGAACGATTGAGTCGATGTGATTATTAAATATAAGTTTGCTATCAAGGTAAATCCCAAGATCTTTACATTCCGTTTTAGAGATGACAGGTTCATTGTTGAGTGAATAAAAGTACTTAATTACATGTTTATTTCTGGTGAATGTCATAGTATGACATTTAGAAACATTGACATCTAAACAGTTAACTTTGCAATACTTGCAAAGTCTATCTAGGTCACTTTGTAACGCTTCACAGTCAGAGAGAGAATATACAACTTTAAATATTTTCATGTCATCAGCGTAAAGCACATAATCGGAATTTTGAAAGCATAATCCAAAGTCGTTTATATAAATGTTGAAGAATAGTGGACCTAGGTGGGAACCTTGCGGGACACCAGATTTTACCTCTATTGACTTTGAGTAGACACCGTTGATTAATATTACCTGATTGCGATTACTGATGAAGGACTTAATCCATCTAAATAGGTCGCCATGTATGTATACCAAGTAGGATGAGTTTCTTCAAAAGAATTGAGTGAATTTAAAGGCTTTAGAGAAGTCTGTATACATAGTATCAACTTGCTCCTTATCGTCCATCTTGCTATGCAAGAAATTAATAAAAAGGGCAAGGTTGGATGTTGTAGACCTACCTTTCATAAATCCGTGCTGATTCGGCATAATGTTTGTCGAAATAGACGAGTACAATTCATCAAAGACGATTTTTTTCAAGAACTTTGCTTAAAATAGGTAGTTGGTAAATTGGTCGGTAGTTTTTAACGTCATGTTTATCACCAGTCTCAAAAATTGGTGTAATAACAGCTGATTTCCACTTGACAGGAAACGATACTTCCGTTAGTGACTTTTTATAAATGGCGCAAACCGGAAGACAGATATATTTACAGCAGTTACTTATAAAAATTCCAGGTAGCCTGTCTATTTCTGGTACTTTATTAATGTTTATGTTTGATAGGTATTTTAAGGTGATTTCTTCGTTTATTGTGATTAAGGATATTAATGTGTTGTTAAGAGGATCTACCGTATAATCAGCATCATGAGTTGGAATTTCATTTTTAAAGACCGTTGAGAAGTAATCAGCAAAAAGGTCTGTAACTTCTTTGCTGTCGTGTGCTGTTGTGGAATGATACGTCATGATTGTTCTTTCCTTAGAGAGAATACATTCTGTAAAATAATATTTATTTGTAGGTGTAGCAAAACCACACATTTTCTGAGAAAACAAAAAAGAAATTTGGAATTCAAAATTTTTCATTTAATGACTGATTAATTCAAAGTTTTTCTATAAATATTATTATTAAAGATGATGGTTTTTAAATAGTGTTAAACAGTGGCGAAAGCAATATTAATATACATAATATCATTGATTGGGTTTTTGTAACATGCAAATAATATTCTGGGCAGGTCGCTGGCTGGGGAAGAACAGAGAATGGAGAGCCATCAGTGGAACTGAAGACCCTGGAACTGCCAGTCATTGGTTACGAGGAGTGCCGCGTAGAGATGTCCAAGTACAAATTCATCAAGTACCTCACCACGGATAAGCTATGCGCTGGACATCTCAATGGTAAATACTATACAGGATGTAATTGTGTAACATTTTATTTTATTTGGTATTACACCCAGCTGGGCTTTTACATAGATTAAAAACAGAATTAGGTGAGCTATCGAGAATTATACAAAAAGCTTTTAAATCATGAAGTAATGCGTAACTGATAAGCTAATATTTATTTATCTTTTGTATAATGTTAATGTAAGTACTTGCATACTGCTTACTAACCCCGTATGCATGGAAATTGGAGGGTTTAGAGTCGTTCAAATAAATGTAGCTTTGTAATGAAAAAAGTAGAGTCTTGACGTGTGCGGTGAAGGAGGAAACCATATATTTATTCATAACGCCGTTCGGCCGTTGGGAAAGTGGTCCAATGATAAGCTAAATATTTAACAATATTAGTAAAACATGTACCTAACAGCATCATAAAATACTATGGAAACTTAAACAAAACTGATACAAATCAATAAATCTACATTATTTACGCTACTATAACTTGTAGGATCCACAAAGTGCTGGATTCGCCTAATTCTATAAATGGAGTCTGTAAATGTACCAACAGTACCCCTAAACATTACACGATGGGATTTTCAATTGAAGAACTGAGTTAGTTACTAAGAGAAGGAGAAGTTTCAATGGAGCTTAAAGTGGTTTCCTTGTGGATTGTTTTTTTAGTAGATTTATTAAATATTTTGTTTCTTTTTTCAGGAAGGGCTATGTGCCAGGGTGACGCCGGTGGGGGACTGGTCTTCCCTGCCCAGGACAAGGAGGGCTCCACCCGCTGGTTTCTCCGCGGGGTGGTGAGCAACGGGCCCCTTAATGATGACAAAACTTCCTGCCGATCCGACACCTACACGGCTTTCACACACATCTTCAAGATGAGGAGCTGGATAAAATATACTATTAAATATCTACGTGACACGACCCAACTCTAATGACTATGTAAACCAATAAAAACGGATTTTCCAAATAAAGTGCAATAAATAAAGTTTCCAAATAATAATAATAGATGTTTATTCCGGTATGTGGGGAGAATAGTGCAATCCCACACATTCCATAAGGGTTATAATACATACACAAAATATTTTAAAAAGAAAAGCAGGTGAATATGATTGTACATGAAACAAAGGCAATAACAAACGAAAATCATAATAATTAGCTTTTAGGATTCTGTGACCACATTAGGAGCCAGTATTTTTCTCCAGTGTGCATCAATGCTGGATGATGGACTGAGGCGGGCTTCCATGACGAGGATATTTCCAGAGCTGCTTATCCTTTCCCTCATTCCTGCCACCCTGGATCTAATAAGGGCTGCATTATTTTTATCAGTCAGTCAAACGTAACAGTCATAATATTTTTGCTCTGCGTTAAAGTAATTACTAAGTGACAAAACACAAAAACCGAAAAGTTAACGGTAGTGATTCCTTTTCGTGACATCAAGGACTAAAATCTATAAACTTCATATTAGTGATTTATCGTACCTACGGAGTATAATCAGCAAAAACAAAAATATAACTTAATATCATCACCAAGGTGTAACGCAGGTAGTAATTAAATTTACTTACAAAATGCATTGCAATATCTGCCCGGATCCAGTTATAACAGAAGAGTCAATTTTTATGTGCTCTACGTGCAAAGGCACATTTCATCTAGCCTGCGGGGGAATAACTGAGAACAGTTTCCGTAGGCTCACTCAGGAACGGCGTGCGCTACTAAAATGCAAACAGTGCAAAAATACGAAGACAGCAGTGGCGGCCGCTTCGGGCGTAGCGGAGACAATTAGCGGTAACGAACCTTTGGAGCCAGGTAGAAAAATGAACAATAAAGGACCGACGATCACCGCTCAGGCCCAAGCAAACTTAGAAGATCTGCAAGGGTTAGTCTTGGATAAGACATCCAATCTTGAAAGGAAACAAAATGACATCATGGAACAAAACAATAAAATTTTAGAAAGCATTCAATTCATGAGCTCACAATACGAGGACTTCCTAGTAAGGATCCGTGAAATTGAATCAAGGAACGAGGCGCTTACAAAAAAGAACATCGATTTGGAAGCCCGGATTAATGTACTGGAGGACCGTCTTGAATTCCAAGAGAGAGCTCTTAAGGCCAACAACTTAGAAATCAGAGGAATCCCGGAAAATAAAGGAGAAATACTACAAGACGTCATTTTTAACATCTGCCAAAAAACTAAGTCCAACATCCAAATCAAAGACATAGACGCTATTCATCGAGGAGCAAAAAAATTAAATAACAAATATCCGAGAGAAATAATAATCAAACTCAAATCGAATATAGCAAAAGAACAACTGTTAGCGGATGTGAAATCATATAACAAAAACAACCCGAATTTGGAAGACAAATTAAATACCTCGAACATTGGTATTGCTGGCCCGACTTCAAGAATCTACGTTTCCGAACAGCTGACATTTCGGGGCAAGCAACTATTTTGGAAGGCTAGACAAGAAGCGAAAGGAAAGGGGTACCGGTTCACGTGGACCCGAGCGGGTCAGATATATGTTAGACACGATACAGGTGCTAATGCAATATGTATATCTGATGAAAGCAAGCTCGCAGCGATGTAATACAACGGAAAGAACCAAAATATCGAGGTATGTACCGTCTCGCCCGTCTACAGGTATATGCAATAAAGCCGAAACTCAGCGATACAGCGAAGTTACCAGTCCTCATTACACTATTTACCATGATGTAAAACGATTAGCGTTGATTAATTATTTCACTAGTCAATTGTACGAACACACCCCATCCCGCTCATTTACACTTATTATTTTGTTACCATCAACATATTATAATTTTTTATCACAACGTTTCAGCGGTTGCAAACATTCTGCTTTATATTATCAAATCACTGTCAACTTATTTCCACACACACCTATCTATTCAACTACATTGAGAAGAGTTTTAATTTTAATAACATATTATTGGAACGCTGTTTGCTATTCTACATTCAACTAACTTTTAATTATGTTTGATTTACCTTATGATATTAATAACCATTCAGGTATATTCTGTAACTCAAAGATTATTGATAACTTGAATAATATAAAAAACTATAATTGGGGCTCCTACAGTCTAAAGATTATACATCAGAACATAAGAAGCATATCTAAACTTGACGATTTTCTAATTTTCTTAGATCAATTTAATAACGCGTTCGATGTAATAATCTTATCGGAGTGCTGGATAAATAAAGAGTACACCTCAAAAGCAATTCAAAATTACTCAGAATATCATACTAACATAATTCTAAATAAATCAAGTGGAATTGTAATTTACATCAGAGACGGTCTACAAGCACAAGTTGATGAAATATTACTACCACAAGCAAACTGTATGAAAATCGTATTGAACAATAACTTATGTATCTTCGCAATCTATAGGTCACCCTCTTTCCAAAATATTGACACTTTTTTGAATTCTCTACAATCTAACATCAACAGTTCAAAACAATTAGAACGGCAAATAATTTTAGGCGATTTAAATATTAACACGATCCCCGAGTACCACCGTCAATCCGAAGATTATCTGTGTCTGTTAACGGAAAATGGGTTCATGCAAACAATTAACAGCCCAACTCGAGAACAGGGCTCAAGTAAATCTTGTCTTGACCACATTAACGTTAAAAAAATTAAACATTGCGACTCATTTGTTATTCACACCACAATTTCTGACCACTACACTACAGCTCTCTGTCTTAAAAATAAGCCTCCCACCGCAGTCAAAATTAAATACATACCTCGAATAAACTACTTCAATCTACTTGAGGACTTAAATTCAGAAAAATGGGAAAACGTTCTAGACCAAAGAGATACTGACTCAGCAATGACAGAATTCATCACCAAGTTACATGATTATATAGCCAAACACACTAGTAAGAAACTCATATCTAATAAACAATTAAAACTTACACCATGGATCACCCCTGGCCTTGTCAAATCAATTCATAGAAGGAACCAACTACACAAAAAGGCGAAAAGTAGCCCAGAGAATAATATATTACAAACCCGCTATAAAAAGTATAGGAACTTGTGTAAAAAAATAATCATTTCAACTAAAGAAAACTATTTTAAAAACATTATTTACGAAAATAACTATACACCAAAAAGGCTATGGGAAGCATTTCGCAGTATAACTAAAACCAAAATCAATAAATCATCTGAAATTAAATCACTACACATTGATAACACTATCACATCAGACCTAAAAAAGATAGTAAACTTTGCAAATAACTATTTCACGTCAGTGGGAACCACTCTGGCCAAAAAAATTCTCGACAAAATTAACACAACTGAAACTGATCTCGCTAAGAAAACTGGCTGTAATCTCGAGCATAAAATAGATAATATTCGAACTACGTCACACGAAGTGATGAAAACAATTGACGAACTTAAGTCATCCAATGCGTGTGGCCCAGATAAGATCTCTACAAACCTGTTAAAAATTATAAAATCCGCCATAGTATCACCCATAACGTTCATTTGTAATCTAAGTTTTAACTCTGGAAAATTCCCCAATCATTTAAAACAATCAATTGTTATTCTTCATCACAAAAATGGGGATAAATCACAGATCAACAACTACCGACCTATTTCTTTGATCAACTCTGTGTCTAAAATTATTGAGAAAATTGTTAAGAATCGGCTCACCCTATACCTAGAAAACAATAACATCCTTTACAATAGTCAATACGGTTTCCGTCCAGGTTTAGGCACTGAAAATGCCATTGCTAAATTGACAAAAATTATCTCTAATAACATAGATAGAGGTACAAAATGCATTGCGCTCTTCCTGGATCTAGCCAAAGCATTCGACACTATCTCTCATAAAATCCTGTTGAATAAACTACAGCGCATTGGTATACAAGGTCAGCTCTTCAATCTGTTGTGTAGCTATTTAGATAACAGGAGCCAAAGAGTGCTTATCAACGACACTATAAGCGATTCAGCTAATATTAAATTCGGTGTACCCCAAGGAAGTACTTTAGGACCACTTTTATTTAATGTATATATAAATGATCTATGTAACAGTTCCTTTGCCGACCACATTATTACCTTTGCTGACGATACAGTTTTATTATTTGAAAGCAAAAACTGGAATGTTGTTCACAGTAAAGCAGAAGTGGGTTTAATTAAGGTTAAACAATGGTTAGACAACAATCTCCTCACGCTTAACTTAGATAAAACCAAATTCCTCCGTTTCAGTGCAACACAAGCAGGAAAACCAAAAGAAATACACAACATCCTTATACACCATTGTAATGACCAAACCACTTGTAAATGCTTAAACTTAGAATGTGTCGATAGCATAAAATATCTTGGAATTATGATAGATAAGTCTCTGAGATGGGACGAACATATAGTCTCAACTTCCATAAAGATCAGAAAACTTACTCATCTATTCATGTCTGTTAGAAATATTCTTCGCGTAAAAGATCTGAAACAAATGTACCATGCCTTGTGCAACTCATTGCTAGAATATGCTTCCTTGGGATGGGGCGGCTGTTCCAAAACAATAATGGATCCTTTAGCAAAAGCACAAAAATCACTCCTAAGGGTCATCCTTAAGAAACCCTTCAGGTATCCCAGTGATCTATTATTTGAAGAGATACGTGTTCTTGATGTACGGCAACTATACATAAGAAAAATTATTTTACATACACAAAAACACCGACACCAATATTCATCCATTGATCATCTCCACAACACCCGCCATGCAGGGAGGAATCCAGTGGTTCCACCTACTACAAACACATCACATGCCCAAAGACAATACTCCTACTTAGGGCCTAAATTGTTCAACATCATACCCGATGCATGGAAATCGAAAAATACAAGCACTTTACGGAAATGGGTTAGCAATTGGCTTCTAGATATGGGGAGAGTCAAGAGCGAACATATGCTAACACAATCTCACATACCTAATATGTACTAAAAAGTTTATGTTATTCAAAAAAATCTTTTGCTCTGTTTTCTTATCCTTGTAATATAACGACTGTTCTTTGATTCTTGTAAAATAACGACCAGGCGTTTCAAAAATAAGTCCTGAAATTATCTATATAAATACATAGGAAATTCATATGTCATGTCATAATTATATTCTGGTTTAAATGGATTATTTCTATTACTTACTTATGGTACTTATTAAAATTAAATAGTCAAAAATAAACTGGGAACTAATATGTCAAATATTGGCAAATTATAAATATAAATGTGTAAATTCTAATATGCAATTGTTAATGTTCTCCAAAAAGACCCCGAAAGAATTTCAAAATTGTGATCGCCCGAAAGAAGCTATTTACCTATTCTGAAGACAATTATTGATGTAATTAAATTTAAAATATTATATCTAAAATATAAAAATCCACAGTTCCGAACTCCTGCAACTTGCAGTGGGAGGTACTGAAGGTACTCGTACCATCGAAACACCGCGCTGCGGCGCATTGGAACTCGAAACATACTAAGGTGTTATTGAAAGTTATTATTGCAATTTTGCAAACGATCACCTTACTTTAAATTTTGGTTGTATACATTTTTATATTATGTTTGTATTCTTTCTTATCGTAACTTATTGATAACACATATCTCACTGTACTTAAATTTATATATTTTTTTTGCTCATATCTTTATTTCATGTATATGTTTTTATTTCCATCATAACTTTATTTGTTCTAGTTTTATTTTTCTCTTAAAAAAATAGAACAAATAAAGTGACGTATATAAAAAAGTTACGTATATAAAAAAAAAAAAAGTATTTATATATCATTTGTCATAATATATTGAGTATATAAATGGTTTCTTTCAAGATATCCTATGATATCTTGAAAGAAACCATTCACATGTTAAAAATATTATGAACTGAATATACAATTTGGCTGTCCTGAAACGGGTATCCTTCCCAGTTGGACAGACAAAGTATAATTTTCTAACTTATTGTAATATGTATGCATATAAATAAATAAATAAATAAATAAATAAATATCCGGGAACTCGCCCCTCCGTGAACATCCGGGAAGCGCTGCAATATCTGGGGAGACCAAACATTATGCGAACTATACTGAACCCGAAGTCTTTCTATACTACTCTTCTTGTAGTTTGCCCAGAGTTCACACGTGTACAGCGTTGCGCAGAATGAAAGGAATAGCGTCCTTTTTACAGCGGTACTGCAAAGGCGGAATCTTCTGCTGAGCATGTTTGCTTTTACGCTGAGAGTTCTTCTTTGCCTATCGATGTCATCATCGTCCATCAGATTACTGGTGATTATGTGTCCAACGGGAACCGTCTATTGGATAACCAACACCTCTGCCACAGGTCACCCCAAGTGGTTCGCTATGTTTGGTGACTTAGCAGGGATGCCCAGGTTCATGGGGATGAGGTTTGTCTAGGACTTGGTGATGGATGCGTCTGCCCATCTACTGCGTGGTATGCCGAATCGGGAAAGACTGGCTGAAGGAGATCTTTTGATCTCTCCAGCCGGACTCTATCGAACCATTGCCTTACAACGCAGTGAGAGGAATGGATTCCCGCATCGCCTTTCCTGGACACACAGACCCCCCAGATTCCTACCCACTCCTCATACCATTTTCCTTCTCACCCTTTTTTCCTTTCCTTCAAAAGACCCTGCACACAGCAACCGTAAAGATGACATAGTCCTTGAGAATTTATTTTTCTCATAGCTTCCTGTGTGGAGCTAACGTACAAAAAAAATCGTTTGTGTTTCTGATTATGATAGAGAAGGAGGGCAAATAAAATTAACAATATAACACTGTAAAAGTTGTGAAAACAACATTGCACTTCATGTGGGAGAATGCTTCGAAAACTATCATACCCTAAAAACTATAATTGATGGTGATTTAGTAATAATAAGTAAGAAATTTATAATAACATTGGACCGAATCGTGAGTTTTTTGAAATAGTAAATGTGACAGAAATGTACAGACTCAAAATAAATAAACAACTAAATAAATTAATGTTCTCGAAAACGAGCCTGAAAAAAATTCATTTATCAGATTTTGGCTCATAAATGTCTAAATTCTACTATTTAGGAGATTCTAAAAATTTTAGTACCCTATTAAAAGTACTTTATTAAAGCCATAAATTCACTGGCAATATGTCATATATTGTTTTATAAACGTGTAAATTCTAATTATACAATTGTAAATGTTCTCTAAAATGGCCTGGAAAGAATCTCCTACTTGTGATCTCACTAAAGAAACCACTCATTCACTCTGAATGCAATAATTATTAATGTTCTCCAAAATAATACTTGGAAAAAAAAATCACATTTGCGATTCTTTCAAAGACATAAAGAAACCATCCCTTCGTTCAGAATACAATTTTTAATGTTCTCTAAAGTTGTCTTGACCGAAGCTCATTCCTATGGGCTGTGATATCTTGAACGAAACCATTAATTTGTTAAGAATATTATGAACTAAATATACAATTTGGCTGTCTTGAAACGGGTATCCTTCCCAGTTGGACAGACAAAGTATCATTTTGTGAGGCATTGTACCTAATACATATATATGAATGTATATAAATAAAAAAATAAAAAAAATGTGACGGTATTATATTATGTATAAAATGTACAATACTAAACACCATGTAGAATGTTTGCCAAACTTATTATCTATTTTATGTGTTGTGAACTGGTCTATCTTTTGTTTCCTAAAAGAGGGTCGAAACTCAGAATAACGTAACCAATGCAAAATAAGAAACCATACACTACCCATAAAATCTAATCCAATCAAGTCCAGGAAGTCACTGGTCATTACTGGTCAACCGCTGGAGCTGTGCGGTACAGGACAATTATAAAGGAATTTCTCCAAGGATTTAAAATGGATTTTCTGTATATTTTACCAGTATTATACAATATATTGCTATGCAATAAAATATATTAGGCAAATAAAATACATCGAAATCAAATGAATTATCTTATAGTTATCTAATCAGTGATTTAACACGTATTTTATGCAAAATATAAATCAAATCAAATCAAATCAAATCAAAAAATATTTATTGTACATATAAAAAATACAAAAGGTATTGCTTATGGGTAGATCCCATTTCTTCCAGCTAACCACATACATGTTATATTATAATGTTCATACAAAGAATAATATTATAATTTTTGTACAAATAAGAAAATACAGATAACAAGAATACAAAAATAGGTGTTTCATTTATGTGAGGTATTCACTTAAGGTGTAATGACATTTGTTTAGAAGTAATGTTTTGAGTGATGATTTGAATTTGTGTGTGTCTTGAATTTGTTTGATGTTATGTGGAAGGTTGTTATATACTTTAACGGCCATGTAATATGGTCCTTTTTGGACTATTGTTTTGTTTGCTTTGGGAATTGATAAGTTTTCTGTGAATCTTGTAGCGTATTTATGTGTCGAGTTTTTTTGTGGAAACTTGACTGTAGATGATCGCACTAGCATACATAGTTCCATTATATATATGTCTGTGACTGTCAGAATTTTCAGATGTTTAAACAAAGGTCTAATGAATCCAGACGAGCAGAGTTTGTAATTTTTCGCATGGTTCTTTTTTGGATGATAAAAACATCTTTAGCGTTTACTGAGTTTCCCCAAAAAATTATACCATATTTTATTATTGAATAAACATAACCATAGTATGCGGCTATTACTGATTCAATGTTCAATACCAAAACACCAAATACCAAACAACTAATGGTCACACGAATTATCAGATAGGGTGCCTCAAAAATAATTATTTTTATTTTACACATATAATATAACATATATTTTTGATCGGAGTAAAGGTAAAACCATTTAACTACAATATATTTGTACTATTGTTGGGCTGTGGTGATGTAACAGCGTGGAACAGTTGTAGAGCCAAGAATATTAATTTGTACTATTTCTGTTTGAAAAAAGAGTTAAGCTCGGCTAAAAGAACTTAAATAATGACCCTCGACCAAATCATTAAAGCACAAAAAATAATGAAAATAATTCTCAAACTGCCGCTTATTACCAGCACTGATATGATCTTCAATACCTTCGATTTTATGGACATAAAACAGCTCTACTCAAGATCCATTTTAGTTAATTTACACAAAAACAAAAAAACACTATACAAAGCTACGCAAACAATATACAATACCCTATCCAAAAATAAAGAACTTCTCCAAACTCCTTTTCCCAAAACCACCTTTGGACAAAAATAAATAGCTTGCAAACTTTACAATACACTACCAGCTACGATCAGATAAACTGAATCCTTGACAAAATTCAAACAAGATATAAAGAAATGAATTGTAAGTATTGGACGCCACACTATTACAAACTTCTGTAAATAAATCACACATAGACAGAAATAACTATTCACGTACGATCTAATCCATATAAAATAAATTCCGTCTTGAGTACGGAATTCTAGTATGGGGATCTGCTACAGCCAATCATATTAACCACTTAGATATTGCTCAGAAGAGCATTATAAAAACCATACTAAAATTACCCATCAGAACCCCCTCAAAAGATATTTTTAAGTGTTTTGACGTTCTTAATTTAAAACAAATATATGCCATGAATATTCTTATACATCATTTTAAAAACAGAAAATCTCCAAATGAAACTCGGATACATGACACAAGAGCCTCAAAAAAGGATATACGAGATGTTCCAAAATTCAAGACAAGTTTTGGCCAAAGAAACCACACATATCTTGCAACTAAACTTTACAACATCCTTCCTCCAAGTCTGAAAAAGATAGAAAAGATAAATAAGTTTAAGGAAAAAATCAAAACATGGGTGAAAAAAATTAATTCAGACATACTAGATAATGTATTAAAAACATCATAGAAACTAAATAACGGAAAATCAAATATATCTACCAGTCCGCCTCAGCACAGGACCACCTAGTGAGGAGGACTAAGAACAAACGAATTAAATATTTATATATATCATCATATCTTGTAATTGTCATCAAACCTGTAACTAAATAGTCACTAATAAAAAAAATTTAAAAAAAAAAAATGAAAATAATAAAATCCTGTCAAATTTAACTCCATTAATAGATCAGACAGAATTAACTACTTTACTTCATCTCTTCCAACATTTATAAGATAACTCTCTTTAAAAGATTTACCCACTCTTCCAATCACCTTTCTGTGTACATTTTAATATGTATTTTACCATAAATATTCTTGTAACTTCGATATTCATTTATATACCTCTACGCCTGTCTCGACACAGGTATATCCTAGTGAGACAGGCATCGAAAAACCCAAGGTAAATATACATGTTATAGATGAATACATTTTTAAAAATGAGTTTGCAGGGAGTAGCAGCAGTCCTGTAGCATGACGTACGCGACTTATCCACTAATCCCTGACATCAATATTTGGTAATAGATTATATTTGATCTAATCTGATCAAACAAAAAATATTATTTAATAGAATTTTTCTTTCTTCTACTAACTAACCATACGCCGTTTTTCGACAGTGGTAGGCAGAGGATGGAACTCTCGATTCCCTCAGAATTGCAAATCAACTTTTCCCAATAATAAACATAACGTTCCTATAACATAGTGTAAGTACTGTGTTTGCCATTACAGAACAAAAATAAAATGAAACAATCAGGGAAATCATAAATAAAACCATTACAAATTATTATAGGTTATTACTTTAATAGATTACAAATTACTTGGATTTAGAGTTAAAGCAAGATAAATTCAATATAAACAAGTATTTTTGGTGGAGTCAAACAGACATTTTATAGACTAATCTTCCAATCTGGGTTTCTTGTTGTAGTGAAAGATGGCGTTAACCCTCTTTCGCTTGACTGTTCTCCTGATTGGAACATCTACTTCATCGGAGAGTTCTGCCACGTCATCAGCGTAGAATGTCTCCATTTCCACTTCAGCTCCAAGTTCTGCAACATTATCATCAGGAAGTTCTTCAATCTCTCCATACACTTCTTCGTCAGATGATGCTCCTTCCATGTAAGCTTCATCATCGGTACTAATGTCACCGTCCGTTTCAATTTCGTCGTCTGTTTCGTTTTCACTGTCTGATTCAATTTCAACGTATTCCACAGGGTTCATGCGCTGTCTTATCTGTGCCAGACGTTCCATAATTTCATTGTGGAACATTTCATCTTGTAACACCTCTGCTTCGTCTATTGTTGTCTGTGATTCAACGTTTGAATAGAGTGCAGTATAATAAGGGTCTGTAAGATCGGAGATGGCCACGAGGGTCTGGCCTATATGAATTCCCCGGTAACCATTTGGGCGGCGGCTTCCCTCTTCTTGAAATATGCACATCTTCGTGAAGAGTTTTGTTAAATTCACGGACTGCAGAATATATCCAGTAGAACTCTTTCGACTATATTTTCACTTATTTGCAAGAACGCAGATTTACTGTGAAAGCGCACTTTAAAAATTTATCGAAAAGTTTTTTTAAAAATAAAACAAACTGTGGAGCAGCGCAACAATGTAACTTGTTGGCAGATGTTTTGTAATGGTTTGAGAACCACTGGATACTGGCTATTTATACCCCATAATCCACCCTTAATGACCCTAGGATTTAATATGTTTTTGGGAGGGGGTGGCGCAATTAGCGCGGAATGAGCGAGCCACAGTTTGAAAATCCCTGGAAGCAATGGAGTGATGCATAATGGTGTTTAAGTACAATTTGAAGTAATATAAATATGCTTTTTATTTCATGTAATGAATTGACGTCTAAACTTATTTAAAAACTACTCCATTTTAAAATCATAAAAATACCTACTTACTAATTGAATTTCTTTATTTTTGTCTCTTTCATATCAGATTAGTTGGTTTGGGCATTTAGATCGGAAAAGCAAAGAAATTAATGTTGTATAAGGATATAACATGAGGCGGAAATGAATGGTTTGGGCATTTAGATCGGATAAGCAAAGAAATTAATGTTGTATAAGGATATAACATGAGGCGGAAATGAATGGTTTGGGCATTTAGATCGGATAAGCAAAGAAATTAATGTTGGATAAGGATATAACATGAGGCGGAAATGAATGGTTTGAAGAAGTCACAGACGCCGAGAGATACATGGCATGATCAAGTAAATCAAATGCTTGAGTCGAGTCACTTCAAGAGCCAGAATAACAGAAGTGTAGGTATGAATTTTTTTTTGTGGCGGTTTATCCTCGTTTATCTAATGCTTACATATACCTGATAACAATATACAAGTACCTATTTGTATATTGGTATCCCGATAATACTGGATTATTTCACATAATATTATTCATTAAAAAATAATAGACAAACTTACAATGGCTTTAACCGTGTTTGGAGATCAGACCCGAATGGTAGGCACGTATTTCGCAATCTTCCTCTTTCCCATCTCCTTTTACTCCCACTACCTCCAGCCGCACAACGTACCCGAAAACATGTTTAAATGCAGTATGTACCTACATTTATGGCCCGTTCGAGAGTTGTAGATACTTTCAGTATCACCCTGGTGAAAAGTATCTGCGAGGGATAAGTTGGCAGAGGGATCAACTTTCCTGAGTCAACTGTCCGGCGGATCAATTGTCCTGGAGAGCCAACTGACGCCGGATCAATTGTCCTGGAGAGCCAACTGACGCCGGATCAATTGTCATGAAACCTCGTTGCGTATAATTTATTCTGTAATTATTATTGATTTTCTTTAAATTATCTAGCAAGTGTGCTTTGTATAATTTGAAGTGTAATTCATAATAAATAGGTTGTTAGCTCCCTAATATTAATGTAATTTGACCAGACATGAACAGCCCGATGTATCCCAACCTTCATCTTGACTATTTCCTCCCCCACCCCACTTCTATCAGCCATGCAAGGTAAAAAAAAAATTATTGGTAACGATGTAGTTCCACTGATTTCGGTTAGTCGGGACCGTTTGCGGTATTCATTTTTTAAAAGGCGACATTAATTTTTTTTAATTAATTTTAAAAAAAAATTATATTTTTTTTTTTATCAAATCTGAATAGTCAGGTGTACTTCGCAACCTTCCATTGAGAAAAATGTTGGAAAAAAGTTTGAATTTTTACTGATTTTTTTTTGAGGTAACGCGTATGGTTTCTGAACGAGGTTAGTTAAAGTGCTTTATCGGGCCGTTTGTATAGCTGTTTCTTATGCGCACAAATATTATTTGGTTATTCTTTACATAAGCGGTGCTAAAATATTAGGATAAATTTCGTAATTTTTCAAGTTTGCTTACATTTCCCGGGTTCACGGGATGAGGTCTTGGCGGCCAATGCGACTGCCTGTCTGCCGCGTGGTGTTCAGGATCGAGAGAGACTTCGGAATCCGGAATCTCTCGACCCATCGCCTTGCACCGCGTTTTGAGGGATGGATTCATAAGTCCGTTACGCCTTGACGCGCTGATCCCAGATTCCTACCCACCCCTCATACTTATTTCCTTCCCTGAACTTCCTTTCCTTCAAAACCCCTCCACACAGCATCCCCTAATATGATATGGGTCCTGAGGGAAATTCTTTTCCTCAGAACCTCCTGTGTGGACCTAATGTAAATTTTTTTTATTGGAAATGTTAAAATCTTATATTGAAAGTTAATGATTCTGAGGTAATTTTTTTTTATTAAATGCTGTCAGCTTCACAAAACCTGTTATAAAATAAATAAATATTTTCCTTAATTTATTTTGTTCATATATTATTTTTCATGTGAAAACCACAAGAGCCCCAACTGCTCCCGACTGGAGTCAGTGAGACCATGGGATATGTTGTGATGCTAAAGGTAGTAGTGTAGGTAAGGTAGTAGTTCAAACCAGTCTCGATTGTAAATTGTGGTGATACTGAAAGTATCTACCACTCTGGATCGGACTGAAAGTACACAGTATATTTTTTTAAAATAATAAATTGTGAAATAATACAAATTAACAACAACAAAAATTACGTGCGGATATCGGGATTTGAACCTGTGGATTGTGGATGAGACGTGCCCTGTAGATTCATCGCCAAAGATGTAATCACTCAACCACGGAGGACCTAAAATTTGATTAACTTGATCGTGCAATGATCTAGGGCGTCTCCGACATCTTCTACCATTATTTATCCCCCTTAAGGACTGTAATAGGTGAGTACGGGATAAACTTAGTAAAGAGTAGTCAATTTACAATACATATTTCCTTTATAATATTTCACATACAACAAAATATAATAATATTACTGGATAAATTTCAGCAAAAAAATTTATAAAAAATAATAAGTATTTACATTCCTATCCATTTACAAAACTAGTCATTCAATGCTATTTCCGAAAAAACGTCCTCCTGTACAAAATACATTAGGGAATTCAAAATATTAAGAATATTGTAACAATGATTTTTTATTACGTACTCATTAGTCGTTTTGAATATGCTCAATTCAGGGAAAAATCAAAAACAATATTACATCACTAATTTCATAATGGATAATTGGCTAATGGCGAAGATTTCTAATTTATGAAATTTTAACATGGACTGTCAAATGTTTTTTTATGAATGTGACAGTTATGACGGCCTCCGTGGTCGAGGGGTATGGCTCTCGACTAGCATGCGGGTTGAAGGTTGCGGGTTCAAATCCCGGTATGTATAAATACAATTAATTTATTAATTCGCGTTATTTCACCATTAATTAAATAAAAATAACATGTATATTTGCGGCACGTTTCAGAGAGAAAGACGACGCCCTGGTATAAAAACAATCCGTTCAGAATTGAAACCTTGATTGAAATAGCTTTAGCCGTATTAGGTGACCAGATCTGAATAGCCAGGTACTTCCCCACCTTCTTCTTCCCTATCTCCTTCCCATCCCCACTAACTTTAGCCTCACAACATACCCCAATTGGGGATGCCATAGTCTCACTGGCTCCAGACGGTAGCAGTTGGGACTCTTGTGCGGTATTCATATACAATTTACAATTACAATACAAACAACAATATACAATTTCAAGCAACGTTTCAATTCTGAATTGTGTTCTTACACCCCATGAACCCGGTCACTTCTGCTAAGTCACCAAAAGTAGCAATCCACTTTGGGTTGCCTATGGCAGAGGTGTTTGTTATCCAATAAATGGTCACCGGGGCAGCGGTATCAATGCCCGCCTCCCAAATTAAAATAAACCCAATAATAAACATGTAAATACTGTGCTTACTATCTCTGAATGAGAAAAAAATAGAAACAATCAGGGAAATCACATTGAAAAGAATGGGGGTTAGGTTAAAATATCATATATTTACAAAACATTAAAATTCTTAAAAATAAATTATGTATTTATTTATTTTTTTTAATTCAAAATTAGTCAATAACATATTATTTACATTTAAAGCTAGCTAATTTCTACATGAATGTACATTTTAATAACACGAAGTAATTTTCAGCAAACTTTTAAAAATAGTTTTTTGTTCAAAAGTACAAACAGACGAAAAATGATTATTCAAGATAAACTAAAATCTATTAAAACAGACGTGGAATAATTAAATTGATTTTAAGCTGCGCAAACATCTAAAAATGGGTTTTGTCCAAAAAAATAAATGCAAAAAAGACAGATACAACAAAACAAAACAGTCCAACAGGTCAAACAGGTAGGTATGTTGTAGATTAATCTTCCAATCTGGGTTTCTTGTTGTAGTGAAAGAGGGCGTTAACTCTCTTTCGTTTGACTGTCCTCCTGACTGGAACATCTTCTTCATCTGATATTTGTTCAGCAACATCACCAGCGTAGAATGTCTCCACATCTACATCTGCAACATCGTCAGGCTGGATTGCCTCCATTTCTACTTCTGCAATTTCATCATAGTTGATTGTTTCCACTTCTACTTCTGCTATATCATTAGGGTGGAATGTTTCAAATTCTACTTCGGCAACATCATCAGGGTGGAATGTTTCCAATTCTACTTCTGCAACTTCATCAGGGTGGAATGTTTCCGATTCTACTTCTGAAACTTCATCAGGGAGGAATGTTTCCACTTCTTCTGCAACATCATCAGTGGAGAATGTCTCCACTTCTACTTCTGCAACATCATCAGTGTAACATGTCTCCACTTTTTACCGCCGCCCCGGGATCTATTTATTAGATAACCAACACCCCAGCCTAGTAATTCGCTATGTTTGGTGACTTAGCAGGAGGGGCCGGAATCATGGGATGAGAGGTTTTTCTAGTTTGCCTTTTCTCTTGAATGCATTTGCCCACTTCATGGCTGGCCGGATCGGGAGAGACTGGTTGAGGGAAACCTAACCTCTCCACTCATTTTCTCGACCCATCGCTTTTCACCGCAGTGGGAGGCATATATTCTCCTCTCACTCATAGACACACTAACCCCCTAATTTCTACCCATCTCCCATATCTTTTCCTTTCCAGAACTTGCTCTCCTTTCTTTCCCTAAAAAAAAACGCTCCACACAGCATCCTCAAAGATGACACATGTCCTGGGTGATTTCCTCAAAGTGAGCTGTGTGGAGATAATGTAAAAAATACGGCTCTTTGCTTTTTTATTGTGTAATTTTAATATGTTTTTTTATAATACCGTTATTTGCTTAACATAGTTATTAAAATAATATTAATTTAAAAAAAATGTACATAGGTACTTAATAACATATAGATAACTTAAAAAACGTACAATAGCCGGTGTTTGTTTAGCTTGGTTATTGAAATGATAAGAATAAATAAAAGGTGTATATTATAAAATATACTTAAGAGCAAATAATTAAAACATTAAGGTAACTGGTGTTTGCATTTCATCTTATAGTCGTACGTCCTACGTATACATTTTGTATAAATGAGAACTAGAAAGAGAACGGAGACAATAACATAAAATAAACAATTAATAAACAATGTATTTCTCTTTTAAACTCATCGCAGAATTGGCAGAAAATGTATGTACTTATTATTATTGCATTTGCCATTGAAAATATCATTCTTTTTTTTTTAAATTTACTCCATACAGGAGGCCTTGGGAGAGGAAGGAATGATCATTGGTCTTGAAGAGAACCCTGTTGTAGGAAGGAGGAAACACAGAGGCCGGCAAATCTTTCCACAGCCGAGCTGTTGAACATATGAACGAGTCGAAGAAGCAACCCGTTCTCATGTGAAAAATGTCAACCGTGTACATATGTTGGGCACGCATTTGGCGTGTTTCCCGACTATGCACCGGTGCCGAAGGAATCAATGCCGGTAGAACAAGGATAGCATTCCCTCCCGACGCCTGTGCTCTAAAGATTGCAATTCGTTTGTTAAGTTAGGAGAATCTATAAAACGGACCGCCCGTTTCTGCACAGAGTCGAGGGTTTTTTCCGGTATTTCGGGTCTCCAGACCAGAGGTGGCTGCCAAATTCAACCATGGGGCGCACTTGTGGTTTGTACAGGGTGAGCAGTTGTGTACTATCAAAGTATCTGCGGGCCCTTTACAGTACGCCCAGTTTTTGAGAGGCTAACCTTCGATGGAGCCCCCATATCTGAGCTGGTCACTTAGAGTTGCACCAAGCATATCAATGTAGGACCTGTTCGGAAGATTGCTTCCGATGAAGGAGACTAGATTTTCGTTTGGATCCTATTTTAACCCCCGACGCAAGAAGCTGCGTCTGTCTGTCTGTGGCATCATAGCTCCTAAACGAAAGGACCGATTATGATGCGTTTTTTGTTTGAAAGCTGACGTGATCGAGATGATTCTTAGCTACAATTCATAAAAATCTGTTCAGGCGTTTCAAGCTCATCAGCTCTTTTTGGTGTCGGGGGTTGCTTAATATTTTGAAAATTTTACGTATAGACGTAATCAGAAATGATCGGGTCTGTGAAACATTAAATTCAATGAGATTATTTTTCCCCAACAGAAAACACTCTCGAAGTAACCGTCCATTCTTTGCTTCAAAGCCCTCCGAGCCGTTGGAATTCCTACTATAATAAATTATATTGCATTTTGCACTTGAGGTCATTAAAAGCACATTATTGTCATAGTTTTGCCTAAATATTTTAGGGGTTTTAAAGTGACTCATTTTATTAGGTTTCGTTGTTATTCATAAAGCGTAAGGATTTAATGGAAAGCCAACAAATTAGTAACAAATAAATAGACAAGCAATTTTATGGAATTTCCAAAAGAAGTCATTATGGTTCAAACTAGTATTAAAAGCAAATTATGGGTAATTTACAAATGATATTCATTCGTTAGTCATTCTATGGTCTTTAGTTAACTTGCTTTCTGTAATGTCCTTGATAGATTTATAAACAAGACAAACAAATGAATTTGTAATGAGGAGAATAAGATCGTAATAGACGAGTTTATTGAAGTTATAAAGTTTACAGTGTAATAGTATCTCCTATGCTACGGTCTACGAAAGAATGCGCGCTCAGCGGCCGATGTACCGCGCGCTGCCTGCCTCCGACTACCGACTTCGGGTGCCATCGGAAGCGTTCGGCTATTTCCGTAAATGTTGCCCTGCTGAATCAAGCTTGCGGATACTACACTTTCTTAATTTGGATTATATTGACAACAAAATTTCAACCAAGTAATTTAATAAAAATAAAGGACTTATTTTTCGTCCTGGGCTCACCGTCGAACCTCTTTTGCGGTGGTTTTCTGGTAAGGCAGAGACGATTAACTGCAGCACACCTCTGTCTTGGAACAAGCTCCTTGCATCTTTAACATTCATGTATCGTGGAGATCCGAAAATAATCCAGGGTTGATAAAAGCGTCGTGAACAAGATTGAAAGTGAGAATATATCTGAGGCGAAAGCTAATATTTATTGGAAGAAATTGGGGATATCCGAAGAAGGTATGGTACGATCAAAGAACCAAATACTAGAGTCGGGTTATTCTTTTTTTTTTACATGAGCTCCACACAGGAGGCCCTGAGGAAGATAATTTCTCTAAGGCTCTATGTCATCTTTAGGAATGCTCTGTGGTGGTTTTTTTTAGGGAAAGGAAGGAGAGGAGAGTTCTGGGAAGGAAAAGGGGTGGGTAGGAATCTGGGGTTCAGTTTGTCCTGGTCATGAATACCGCACAAGAGTCCCAACTTCTCCCGCCTGAAGCCAGTGAGACTATGACATCCCCAATTGGGGGTTGTGAGGCTGAGGATAGTAGGGAGGGGAAGGAGATAGGGAAGAGGAAGGTGAGGAAGTACCTGGCTATTCAGATCTGCTCACCAAAAACGGCTAATGCCATTTCAAGCAACGTTTCAATTCTGAATGATAGTCTTACACCATCATTCTTTTACGTCATCATTTTACCTTACATCTTATCTTCTTACTAATATTATGAACGCGAAAGTTAGTATGGATGTATGTGTGTTTGTTACTCTTTCACGCAAAAACGACTGCATGGATTTTAATGAAACTTTACAATAATATAGCTCATACATTAGAATAACATACAGGCTATAATTTACAGAGCTAGCTAGAACGTTCGGTGGTAAAAGGTGATTCAGGGATAAACAATGTATTTTTTTTAATATGGCTTTGCAACGCATGCCGGAAACCAGTTAGTTTTATATATAGTTGACTTAGAAATCAGAGGAATGAAATTCAGTATACCTGAGTATAACCCATGTATAACCCTTACGTATTTATCCACTCAATTACTAATTATTAAAATGTCTAACTAATTGTGTTTTATTTTTTCATTTATCGTTTCAAGGTATTTAGGAACATAGTGTTACATTTTCTGATATAGAATTCTGAAAGCTTTAGTGAGTTGCGCATTTAGAGATTTTTGATAAAATATTTGATTGTGTGAAGAAGTCGGGGACGCCCGAGAAAGTCATGACACGATCGAGTGAACCAAAGAGTTGAGTCAATTAATTTCAAGAGTTGAATTGTCAGAATAACAGAAAATATGTTTTGAGACAATGTATGCATGCGAATGAAACAAGGAGCGTGTTCCAAGACAGAATTATGTTGCGGTCCATCTTCTGCTTACCCCTGCGAGGAAACCACCTGATGGTTATTATATTATTTTTAAAAATAAAATTAAGCCGGGATTTGAACCCGCGACCTCCGGATTCGAAGCCGAAGATCGTTACCACTTACTCACGGAGTTTGTCATTAAGCGTAACAAGTAATGCATAAGAATATGCTCGTAAGAACTATGTTAATCGTTTAAATCCCATTGCATCTCAAGGCCTATGTCAACTTTCGGGATGCTGTGTGGAGGGTCGTTTTACGGAAAGGAAGTTCTGGAAACGAAAAACGTAAGAGTGGTGGTTAGGGATCCAGGAGTCAATGTGTCCAAGAGTGTCGGACATACAAATCTATCCCCCCAATTGCGGTGCAAGGCGATGGGTCGAGAGAGTACGGCTTAAGAGGTTTAGGTTGGGTCTCCCTTTCCCAGTCAATCCCGAACCGGCCCGCCAAACGCAATTAATTGACAAACCTCACACCATGAACCCCGGGCTCCTCTGCTATGTCACCAAACGTAGCGAACCACTTGAGATGACCTAAGGCAGAGGTGTTGAATGATGACATTACTTTGGGATTACCTTGGTATTTGCACTAAGAAGTCATAAAAAGCACATTATTATCGTATTCATTAAGTACGAAAAGTTTTACCGTTTTTAAAGTGACTCATCTTATTTCGTTTTGATGTTATTCTTAAAGCGTAAGTATGTGATGGAAGAACAACTAATCGCTGACAAGTAAATAGACCAACAATTTAACGGAATTTCCAAGAAGTAGTCATTAGGGTTAACATTATAATATTAAAAACAAATCGGTGAAAAAAAAATCATGGATAATTTACAAAAGGTTTGACTTTTCTTTTTAATTTGAATTATATATATACAAAATAATTTCAACCAATTTAATAAATAACTGTCGAATTAACTTTTTGTTGATTTTCTGTGTAGGCTGAAAGAATGATCTCTTTGTTGGAACAAGCTCCTTGCTTCATTCAAATTCATGCATCGTGATCGTGAAGATCCGAAAATAACGCAGGGCTGATGGATGTTTAATTTTTTTTATTGTTAGATATGTAAAGAATATGAGTTACTGACAGCCGGCGTAGTCCAGCGGAAAGGCTCTTGACTCGCACACCGAAGGTCGCGGGATCGAATCCCGGCGTGGCAAATAAATTTTATTTGATTAGATTAATTTGTGTTATTTCACAATTTAATTATTTAAAATAATATATAGCATATTTGCGGCACGTTCCAGAGTGGAACAACGCTCAGTATTGCCTTGGTGTAAGACCAACATTCAGAATTGAAACATTGCTTGAAATGGCATTAGCCGTGTTTGGTGACCAGATCTGAATTGCCAGGTATTTCCCCACCTTCCTCTCCCCTATCTCCTTCGCCTCCCCACTACCTTCAACCTCACAACACACCCCAATTGGGGATGCCATAGTCTCACTGGCCTCAGATGGGAGTAGTTGGGACTCTTGTGCGGTATTCATATAAAAAAATATATAAATATATATACGTAGATATATATATCTACAGTGCCTGGATAAGGGAATAGTTAATATTATAAGAAATTCGGAATATCCGGAGAAGATATGGCACGATCAAGAAAACCAAACACTAGAGTCAGGTCCTTCGAGAACCATAATAACAGAAGTGTTTGTAATGTATGAATGTGAGTGAAACAATAGGCTTATGTTAAGTCGAGAGAAGTGTAAGGTGGTCCATCCTCTTTTTCTTCCCCTTTTATACGTGAGGACCCCACAAGAGTCCCAACTACTCTCAGCGGGAGTTAGGAATATCATTGCATCCCCAATAGTTAGGGAATGTGAGGCAAACATTATTCAATCATACTGTAAAATTTTAACTAATGTATCAAAAAAAAAAGGAAAAAACATTTTCAAGGCTAGGGGTATTGAGGGGGAGGGGGGGGGGGGTATTCAGATCTGGTCACCAAACATGGCTAAAGATATTTCAAGTAATATCTGGATTTCGATTGGTGGACTTTTACAAGGGCGATACTGATAATGTCTACCACCCAGAAATGTGCCGCAAATGTACCATATAATATTTTTAATAAATAAAATATGAATTTGCCTCATAACTCATTGCACTAAATCGTTTGGATATAAAGCTGATTTTTTATGCATCAAAAAATTATTACATTTACATACATTTTTTACATTAGCTCCACACAGGAGACCCTGACGAAAATTATGTCTTTTTCATATTTGTGGATGTTGTGTGGAGGGTCTTTTTAGAAAAGGAAGGAGTGGAGGTTCTGGGAAGGAAAATAGTATTAGGGGTGGGTAGGAATCTGGGGTCGGTGTGTCCTGGAGTGACGGACGTATGAATCCATCCCTCCCACTGCGGTGCAAGGCGATGTTCCAAGAGAGTACGGCTGGAGAAGTCAAAGGGACTCCTTCAACCATTCTCTTCCGATCCGGCTAGTAGGCAGACGCATTCGCCGCCAAGACTCGGACAAAACTATAAACCCGGCCACCCCCTCGTAACATGTGGCAGAGGTGTTGGTTATCCAATAAATGGTTCCCGGGTCGACTGTATCTATACCCACCTCCTTATTTGCAATGAAGCAATAAAATCATGTTAAAAACGGTTATTAAGGTATTTTTAAAATATCTTTTGGTAACCTTTTTTAAATTGATTGTTATCATTTAATTTCATAAAAATATTATTAAATTTAATACATCTAATATAAACCCTTTGTAAATATAAATCAATAAAACTCAATATAAAATAGTTACAAAATTAAGTTTCTAGCGTTTCTAAAACTGTGGCTCGGGCTGACTAATAGCCGTTGGTACCCCTTCCCCGGTTCATTAAGGGTGGGCGGGTATATATAGCCATTCTCAGTGGTCCTCAAACCACACAGAGTCAATCCGTCAACAAGTTACAACAAGTTGTTACTCTGCTCCACAGTTTGTTTTTTACCGGTCTATAATAATAACAAAATTTTGTTAAAAAAGAGTTTTTACAATATCCATTAAAATTTGTTTGTGAAAGTGATTTATTTAATTCACTGCAAAAGTGCTTCGATTCTGCAGTCTCTTCAAATCTGGTAATTATAATTATTTTATACATATATATATTTTTACTTATTAATTTTTAAGCTGCGTGACCTTTTTCATACTGAATTTGAATTTGAGACTTAAATATTTAAACTGAGGATAAATATTTAATTAAAAGTTATTTCAAACATCTAGTATCTACGGATATGTGCTACTTTATTTATTTGTGTTTTAAAATATAAAATATAGGCCATTAAATTTTTTTATTATTTTAGAGGCATCTTTGACATTTTTGTGACAGATGGTCATTCTTAAAAAAAAATCTTGCCCACCATACGAGTCGTATTTCCTATCTACGATAAGTCCACTAGGGTGAAATGTTTGTAAACCATTTTTTTCTATCATAACTTTTTATATATAAAAATCAAGAAAATTATTTATTTTGTGTTGTTGGACCGAATTGGATATAGACACCTTAGCTCAGTTGGTAGAGCTGTTGCTATGAAAGCCGAAGATCCTAGGTTCAAGTCCCAGAGGTGCAAATATATTTTTTTGATTTTTCTTTCTCTAGATTTTCGATTGAGTTTCGCTAGTATTATAGATATTTTCGCTATATCTTCATTTAATTAAATATTTCAATTTGAGTTTTTACGCATAAAAGTAAAAAAAAAAATATTGTAAGAAAGCGTTTTGTGGCTGATATTTTAAATTTATATGCGATACATTTATTATCCAAGATAAATCTATTATTTTTAAATTTAAGCACGTCAAAATGCTTTTCCTTGTACTTATGAGGCCGCTATCCAAATTTCTACCGATTTCTTGCAGACCTGCCACACTTTCAGTTTTAAAGCTCTTAAAAAAATAAATGTAATATTTGAAGATAATATCTATATATTCCCCACGCAAATTATATGAAATTCTCTCGATAGAAAAAAAAACGCAAAGTATGGTCCAATTTTTTTATTTTCAAGTCTGTTTCCGTTATTTTATAAGTTATATGTATGAAAAAATTCATAGTGTTTCTTTAAATATTTTTTTAGACAGCATTCAAGAGATTTTTGCTCTATGTTAAACGTGTCGTGTTTTATTAAAGATTTTCACAATTTTTTCATCGATTTTATCGCTGTAATGTAAGCGCGCTCCTCTTACATTCGTAATTTCATATCTCTCCATCTTCTTCTCTTTGGGGCCAGTAACGGAGCCTTAAAATTTATGTTTTTAAATTTTGTATTTGACTATATTTTCGAATAAAAAAAAAATTGTAAAAGTGCCTCTAAAATCATGAAAACTAGAATCTTATGATGAAATAAAATTTGATACATAAATAAATAGCCCAAATCTGTATACAGATATTTGCTACAACTTTTTATTTAAAAAAAATCAGTTTGTTGCAATCGATCCCCTTTGCGTATGTTTCTATTTTGGGTAAATTTTATATTTTTGTTGAAAATACGAGTGATATATTTTCACAATAGTTGCTTGCAGTTATTACTCATAAGTTATCGTTTTTTTTATTTTATATATTAGCACGCTTCTACTATCATTCCTATTTAGGTACATATCTCCCCTTTAAAACATTTTTAAAAAGCATCTTCTTCTTCTATTCACAATATGTATTTTCTGATATAGAAGAATCTCCTGTTACTTATAAATGCATTTTCTAACGAACGTCGTTCCTTTCTTTACAGCTTTATTGACCAGCTGCAGCGATGTGCAAATTCAACGAAGAGGGAAGTCGACGCGAAAATGGCTACGAAGGAACGCACTTAGGACAAAACATAATCGTTGAGTTCCAACCATTTGTCGAAGTGCCGAATATCTACGACGATGAAATCGCACGAAGGCTCGCGGTGATGAGGGCAAAAAGGGAACCAACAGCAGAAAATCTGGAAGCAGTTCATGACACTAGCTTTAATCTGCTGAACCAGTATCTCACTGAGTATCTGCCGGTCTTCGATTATGAAACAACACGGAACCGCTTCGACGAACGTGCATCGATGGACAAGGAATACGTTTTGCAAATTGCTGGAGAAGTGGAGATTTACAGATATCCTGCTACTCCCTATGACCAGGAGAGAATCATTGAGGTCTTGAATCTTCGACTCGAAGAAGCCTCAATCACAGAAGATAATGCGACAGTTAACGAAGAAGATGAGGTTACAGAAGAATCTGAGATCAATGCTTCACGGGATGGATGGTCGTGAACAATGGACCAAGAACGTAGTGAGGTTGAAGAAGACCTTCCAGTTAACAGACTGACGTTGAAGAGTAAGTGATAACCTCTCCAGTTTGGAACAGTGTTAATCCTGATTACTCTCTCATCTTAACCACAGTTTTTGAAGCTATAAAGACTGCAACCCAAAAGATGATGCACCATGATGAAGAGGATGAAGTACCGGAATGGTCTAACGTCAACAATAGTCAATCGATGGTCGGCAATAATGGATCAAGAGAATAAATGACGCAGAGTAATCTATGGAAGCCATTTCACCAAACAAACATATAGATGAAGAAGAGGAAGCAGAGACAGACTCTGCAGTATTGAGCATTTTCAATCTGCCTATATTATTAACACTTCAACAACATCATAATAGTAATAATGCTTCGATGATTTCTATAGCGCCATTTCCGTGAGAAAATCACCTCAAGGGCGAACTGTTTTCAGCTTGTGCAAGAGCTTTTCTTCTATAGTCAAACAGATACCAAATGCACTCCCAAAATTTCACACGGAGATTAACATACAGTAAAAACTTCGAAAAACCCAAACTTGAAAGGCACTCTATATAAAATATAAATAGTAGAGTGCCTTTCAAGTTTGGGTTTTTCGAAGTTTTTACTGTATGTTAACCTCCGTGTGAAATTTTGGGAGTGCATTTGGTATCTGTTCGACTATAGTATTTTATTTTAATTATTTTTCTATTTCTTTTTTTTTCTTTATGTAATCTATTTTACATTTACTATTTACCGTACATAATTCAGATGATTTAGAAAACGTATTTTTTGTTTTTTCAAAATTTTTTCGGTTTAATTTTTGTTTTAATAAAGAACCAATATTTTATAAAATACCTAATGAATTCTTCCTATCCCATTTTTAGAAATATACAAGAAATTTAATAAATTTATTTATGTAGGTGTACCAAAAGGTTCAAATATCTGATTTCCTTCGGAATAAAAAAATTGCAAGTTGTCATGCAAGAATTTATAATAAATTAAAAGAATTTATATGGATTGTATGTATTGGACGCCACACTATTACAAACTTCTGTAAATAAATCATATATAGACAGAAATAACTATTAACGTACGATCTAATCCATATAAAATAAATGAAAATAATAGAATCCTGTCAAATTTAACTCCATAAATAGATTAGACAGAATTAACTACTTTACTTCATCTCTTCCAACATTTATAAGATAACTCTCTTTAAAAGATTTACCCACTCTTCCAATCACCTTTCTGTGTACATTTTAATATGTATTTTACCATAAATATTCTTGTAACTTCGATATTCATTTTTATACCTCTACGCCTGTCTCGTCACAGGTATATCCTAGTGAGACAGGCATTGAAAAACCCAATGTAAATATACTTTTTATAGATGAATACATTTTTAAAAATGAGTTTGCAGGGAGTAGCAGCAGTCCTGTAGCATGACATACCCGACTTATCCACTAATCCCTGACCTAAATATTTGGCAATAAATTAAACTTGATCTGATCTGATCAAACAAAAGATATTATTTAGTAGAATTTTTCTTTTTTCTACTAACTAACCATACGCCGTTTTTCCAAAGTGCTAGGCAGAGGATGGAACTCTCGATTCCCTCAGCATTGCAAATCAACTTTTCCCAATAATAAACATAACGTTCCTATAACATAGTGTGAATACTGTGTTTGCTATTACAGAACAAAATTAAAATGAAACAATCAGGGAAATCATAAATAAAACCATTAAAAATGATCATAGGTTATTACTTTAATGGATTACAAATAACTTAGATTTAGATTTAAAGCAAGGTAAATTCAATATGAACAAGTATTTTTGGTGGAGTCAAACAGACATTTTATAGACTAATCTTCCAATCTGGGTTTCTTGTTGTAGTGAAAGACGGCGTTAACTCTCTTTCGCTTGACTGTTCTCCTGACTGGAACATCTTCTTCATCGGAGAGTTCTGCCACGTCATCAGCGTAGAATGTCTCCATTTCTACTTCAGCTCCAAGTTCTGCAACATCATCATCAGGAAGTTCTTCAATCTCTCCATACACTTCTTCTTCAGATGATTCTCCTTCCATGTAAGCTTCATCATCGGTACTAATTTCACCGTCTGTTTCAATTTCGTCGTCTCTTTCGTTTTCACTGTCTGATTCAATTTCAACGTATTCCACAGGGTTCATGCGCTGTCTTATCTGTGCCAGTCGTTCCATAATTTCATTGTGGAACATTTCATCTTGGAACACCTCTGCTTCGTCTATTGTTGTTTGTGATTCAACGTTTGAATAGAGTGCAGAATAATAAGGGTCTGTAAGATCGGAGATGGCCACGAGGGTCTGGCCTATATGAATTCCCCGGTAACCATTTGGGCGGCGGCTTCCCTCTTCTTGAAATATGCACATCTTCGTGAAGAGTTTTGTTCAATTCACGGACTGCAGAATATATCCAGTAGAACTCTTTCGACTATATTTTCACTTATTTGCAAGAACGCAGATTTACTGTGAAAGCGCACTTTAAAAGTGTATCGAAAAGTTTTTTAAAAATAAAACTGTGGAGCAGCGCGACAATGTAACTTGTTGGCAGATGTTTTGTAATGGTTTGAGAACCACTGGATACTGGCTATTTATACCCCACAATCCACAATCCACCCTTAATGACCCTAGGATTTAATATGTTTTTGGGAGGGGGTGGCACAATTGGCGCGGACTGAGCGAGCCACAGTTTGGAAATCCCTGGAAGCAATGGAGTGACGCATAATGGTGTTTAAGTACAATTTGAAGTAATATAAATATTATTTTTATTTCATGTAATGAATTGACGTCTAAACTTATTTACAAACTACTCCATTTTAAAATCATAAAAATACCTACTTACTAATTGAATTTGTTTATTTTGGTCCCTTTCATTTCAGATTAGTTGGTTTGGGCATTTAGATCGGAAAAGCAAAGAAATTAATGTTGGATAAGGATATAACATGAGGCGGAAATGAATGGTTTGAAGAAGTCACAGACGCCGAGAGATACGTGGCATGATCAAGTAAATCAAATGCTTGAGTCGGGTCACTTCAAGAGCCAGAATAACAGAAGTGTAGGTATGAATTTATTTTGTGTGGCCGTTTATCCTCGTTATCTACTGCTTACATATACCTGATAACAATATACAAGTACCTATGTGTATATTGGTATCCCGATAATACTGGATTATTTCACATAATATTATTCATTAAAAAATAATAGACAAACTTACAATGGCTTTAACCGTGTTCGGAGATCAGACCCGAATGGTAGGCACCTACTTCGCAATCTTCCTCTTTCCCATCTCCTTTTACTCCCACTACCTCCAGCCGCACAACGTACCCGAAAACATGTTTAAATACAGTATGTACCTACATTTATGGCCCGTTCGAGAGTTGTAGATACTTTTAGTATCACCCTGGTGAAAAGTATCTGCGAGGGATAAGTTGGCAGAGGGATCAACTTTCCTGAGTCAACTGTCCGGCTGATCAATTGTCCTAGAGATCAACTGTCGGCGTGCCAATTATCGGAGAGCCAACTGACGCCGGATCAATTATCATGGAACCACGTTGCGTATAATTTATTATGAAATTATTATTGATTTTCTTAAAATTATCTAGCAAGTGTGCTTTGTATAATTTTAAGTGTAATTCATAATAAGTTATTCTTTACATAAGCGGTGCTACAATATTAGTTTATTTCCTAATTTTTCAAGTTTGCTTACATTTCTTTGGTTCATGGGATGAGGTCTTGGCGGCCAATGCGTCTGCCTGTCTGCCGCGTGGTGTTCAGGATCGAGAGAGACTTTTATCCTCTCCAGCCGAAATCTCTCGACCCATCGCCTTGCACAGCGTTTTGCGGGATGGATTCATAAATCCGTTATGCCTGGACGCACTGATCCCAGATTCCTACCCACCCCTCATCTTATTTCCTTCCCTGAACTTCCTTTCCTTCAAAACCCCTCCACACAGCATTCCCTTATATGATATGGGTCCTGAGGGAAATTATTTTCCTCAGAACCTCCTGTGTGGACCTATTGTAAAAAATTTTTTATTGGAAATGTTAAAATCTTATATTAAAAGTTAATGATTCTGAGGCATTTTTTTTTATTAAATGCTGTCAGCTTCACAAAACCTGTAATAAATTAAATAAATATTTTCCTTAATTTATTTTGTTCATATATTATTTTTCATGTGAAAACCACAAGAGCCCCAACTGCTCCCGACTGGAGTCAGTGAGACCATGGGATATGTTGTGATGCTAAATGTAGTAGAGAGGAAATAAGACGTGGAAGAGGAAGGTTGGAAAGAACCAGGATATAATTATCTTATTACTTAACACGGCTAAAGCCATTTCAAACCAGTCTCGATTGTAAATTGTGGTGATACTGAAAGTATCTATCACTCTGGATCGGACCGAAAGTACACATTATTTTTAAATAATAAATTGTGAAATAACACAAATTAACAACAACAAAAAATTACGTGCGGATGCCGGGATTTGAACCCGTGGATTGTGGATGAGACGTGCCCTCTATTCATCGCCAAAGATGTAATCACTCAACCACAGAGGACCTAAAATTTTTGATTAACTTGAACGTGCAATGATCTAGGGCGTCTCCGACATCTTCTACCATTATTTATCCCCCTTAAGAACTGTAATAGGTGAGTACGGGATAAACTTAGTAAAGAGTAGTCAATTTACAATACATATTTCATTTATAATATTTCACATACAAAAAATATAATAATATTACTGGATAAATTTCAGCAAAAAAAATTATAAAAATAATAAGTATTTACATTCCTATGCATTTACAAAACTAGTCATTCAATGCTATTTCCGAGAAAACGTCTTCCTCAGCAAAGTACATTAGGGAATTTAAAATATTGAGAATATTATAAAAATGAATCATTCGTCGTTTTGAATATGTTCAATTCAGGGAAAATCCAAAATTAAAAACAATATTACATGACTAATTTCATAATACGTAATTGGCTAATGCCAATATAATCTAATTTATGAAATTTTAACATGGACTGTCAAATGTTTTTTTATGAATGTGACAGTTATGACGGCCTCCGTGGTCGAGGGGTATGGCTCTCGACTAGCATGCGGGTTGAAGGTTGCGGGTTCAAATCCCGGTATGTATAAATACAATTAATTTGATTAATTCGCGTTATTTCACCATTAATTAAATAAAAATAACATGTATATTTGCGGCACGTTTCAGAGAGAAAGACGACGCCCTGGTATAAAAACAATCCATTCAGAATTGAAACTTTGGTTGAAATAGCTTTAGCCGTATTAGGTGACCAGATCTGAATAGCCAGGTACTTCCCCACCTTCTTCTTCCCTATCTCCTTCCCATCCCCACTAACTTTAGCCTCACAACATACCCCAATTGGGGATGCCATAGTCTCACTGGCTCCAGACGGTAACAGTTGGGACTCTTGTGCGGTATTCATATACAATTTAAAATTACAATACAAACAACAATATACAATTTCAAGCAACGTTTCAATTCTGAATTGTGTTCTTACACCCCATGAACCCGGTCACTTCTGCTAAGTCACCAAAAGTAGCAATCCACTTTGGGTTGCCTATGGCAGAGGTGTTTGTTATCCAATAAATGGTCACCGGGGCAGTGGTATCAATGCCCGCCTCCCAAATTAAAATAAACCCAATAATAAACATGTAAATACTGTGCTTACTATCTCTGAATGAGAAAAAAATAGAAACAATCAGGGAATTCACATTCAAAAGAATGGGGGTTAGGTTAAAATATCATATATTTACAAAACATTAAAACTCTTAAAAATAAATTATGTATTTATTTTTTTTTTTAATTCAAAATTGGTCAATAACATATTATTTACATTTAAAGCTAGCTAATTTCTACATGAATGTACATTTTAATAACACGAAGTAATTTTCAGCAAACTTTTAAAAATAGTTTTTTGTTCAAAAGTACAAACACACGAAAAATGATTATTCAAGATCTATAAATACAGACGTAGAATAATTACATTGATTTTAAGTTGCGCAAACATTTAAAAATGGGTTTTGTCCAAAAAAATAAATGCAAAAAAGACAGATACAACAAAACAAAACAGTCCAACAGGTCAAACAGGTAGGTATATTGTAGATTAATCTTCCAATCTGGGTTTCTTGTTGTAGTGAAAGAGGGCGTTAACCCTCTTTCGTTTGACTGTCCTCCTGACTGGAACATCTTCTTCATCTGATATTTGTTCAGCAACATCACCAGCGTAGAATGTCTCCACATCTACATCTGCAACATCGTCAGGCTGGATTGCCTCCACTTCTACTTCTGCAATTTCATCATAGTTGATTGTTTCGACTTCTACTTCTGCTATATCATTAGGGTGGAATGTTTCAAATTCTACTTCGGCAACATCATCAGGGTGGAATGTTTCCAATTCTACTTCTGCAACTTCATCAGGGTGGAATGTTTCCGATTCTACTTCTGCAACTTCATCAGGGAGGAATGTTTCCACTTCTTCTTCTGCAACATCATTAGTGGAGAATGTCTCCACTTCTTCTTCTGCAACATCATCAGTGTAACATGTCTCCACTTCCACTTCAGCTCCAAGTTCAGCAATATCATCAGGGTATATTATCTCCATGTCTTCCAGTTCGAACCCTGAAGACTCCTCATCCACTCCATCGGTAAAAGATGCTGTATCCGTTGTACTATAATATTCATCTTCTATATCACTTTCTTCATCTTCCACAGGGTTCATGCGCTGTCTTATCTGTGCCAGACGTTCCAAAATGTCATCTTGAAACATTTCGTACTCCGTCACCACTTCATCTTCGTTTATTGTTGTATCTCGTTCATTGTTTCGATAGAGTGCAGTATAATAAGGGTCAGTTATATCGGAGATAGCCACGAGGGTCTGGCCTATATGAATCCCATTGTATCCGTTTGGGCGGCGGCTTCCATCTTCTTGAAAGATGCACATCTTTTGAGTGTTGTTGAAATCACGAACTGCAGAATATATCCAGTAGAACTCTTTTCACTTATTTGCAAGAACGGAGAATTACAAATGATAAATGAGCAATTTGAAAACTGACGAATTTTTATTTTAATAAAAAATACTGTGGAACAGCGTGACAATGTAACTTGTTGGTAAATGTTTTGTAATGGTTGGAGAACCACTGGGTAGGGCTATTTATACCTGCCAACCAACCCTTAATGACCCGGAGAGGGAGTAGTGCAATTAGCACGGACTGAGCGAGCCACAGTTTGGAAATCCCTGGAAACAATGGAATGACGCATAATTGGTGTCTTTTATTTGCAGTCACACATTAATTCCTCTATTGAATTTAAGTCTAAATTTACTTAAATACCTTTAAATTTGGGAGGCGGCTATGGTTACCGCCGCCCCGGGATCTATTTATTAGATAACCAACACCCCAGCCTAGTAATTCGCTATGTTTGGTGACTTAGCAGGAGGGGCCGGAATCATGGGATGAGAGGTTTTTCTAGTTTGCCTTTTCTCTTGAATGCATTTGCCCACTTCATGGCTGGCCGGATCGGGAGGGACTGGTTGAGGGAAACCTAACCTCTCCACTCATTTTCTCGACCCATCGCTTTTCACCGCAGTGGGAGGCATATATTCTCCTCTCACTCCTAGACACACTAACCCCCTAATTTCTACCCACCTCCCATATATTTTCCTTTCCAGAACTTACTCTCCTTCCTTTCCCTAAAAAAAACGCTCCACACAGCATCCTCAAAGATGACACATGTCCTGGGTGATTTCCTCAAAGTGAGCTGTGTGGAGCTAATGTAAAAAAATACGGCTCTTTGCTTTTTTATTGTGTAATTTTAATATGTTATTTTATAATACTGTTATTTGCTTAACATAGTTATTAAAATTATATTAATTTAAAAAAAAATGTACATAGGTACTTAATAACATATAGATAACTCAAAAAACGCAATATATTGCATTTGTGGTTTTCTGTATTTGTCACAGAGTGGATTATTATGTTTATTGCTTTAGGTGTTTCTTGTTTTTTAATGAAAAATGGTAAATAATAGGTTTTTTTAGAATTTAAAGTCAACATGTTTTTATCAAACCATAATTTTAGTGCATTGATATCTGTATTTGCCATTTTATTTAATTCAGACCAGGTGTTTGCTTTTAGTAGTAGGACTGTGTCATCAGCGTAGGATACAATGTCTCCAAATTTGGATATATGGAATATATCATTGACATATATAATAAATAACAACGGTCCCAAAACTGTACCTTGGGGTATCGAAAAGTCGCTATATTTTGAGTCGCTGATTTGATTGAGTAATTTTACTTGTTTAGGTCTTTTGTGTAAATGACTAGTTATCCAAATCTCTTCATCTTCTTCTTTTTGGGGCCAGTAACGGAGCCTTAATATTTATGTTTTTAAATTTTGTATTCGACTATATTTTCGAATAAAAAAAATATTGTTAAAGTGCCTCTAAAATCATGAAAACTAGAATCTTATGATGAAATAAAATTTGATACATAAATAAATATCACAATCTGTATATAGATATTTGCTACAACTTTTTATTAAAAAAAAAATCAGTTTGTTCAAGTATTTTGGCCTCAAATTCAAATTGAAGTTTAGTACGAAAAATGCCATGCAATCGATCCCCTTTGCGTTTGTTTCTATTTTGATTAAATTTAATATTTTTGTTGATAATACGAGTGATATATTTTCACAATAGTTGCTTGCAGTTATTACTCATAAGTAATCGTTTTTATTTTTATTTTATATATTAGCACGCTTCTACTATCATTCCTATTTAGGTACATAACTCCCCTTTAAAACATCTTTAAAAAGCATCTTTTTCTTCTATTCACAATATGTATTTTCTGATACAGAAGAATCTCCTGTTACTTATAAATGCATTTTCTAACGAACGTCGTTCCTTTCTTTACAGCTTTATTGACCAGCTGCAGCGATGTGCAAATTCAACGAAGAGGGAAGTCGACGCGAAAATGGGTACGAAGGAACACACTTGGGACAAAACATAAACGTTGAGTTCCAACCATTTGTCGAAGTGCCGAATATCTACGACGATGAAATCGCACGAAGGCTCGCGGTGATGAGGGCAAAAAGGGAACCTACAGCAGAAAATCTGGAAGCAGTTCACGACGCTAGCTTTAATCTGCTGAACCAGTATCTCACCGAGTATCTGCCGGTCTTCGATTATGACACAACACGGAACCGCTTCGACGAACGTGCATCGATGGACAAGGAATACGTTTTGCAAATTGCTGGAGAAGTGGAGATTTACAGATATCCTGCTACTCCCTATGACCAGGAGAGAATCATTGAGGTCTTGAATCTTCGACTCGAAGAAGCCTCAATCACAGAAGATAATGCGACAGTTAATGAAGAAGATGAGGTTACAGAAGAATCTGAGATCAATGCTTCACGGGATGGATCGTCGTGAACAATGGACCAAGAACGTAGTGAGGTTGAAGAAGACCTTCCAGTAAACAGACTGACGTTGAAGAGTAAGTGATAACCTCTCCAGCTTGGAACAGTGTTAATCCTGATTAGGGGAGACTGGGGATGGTTGAAACACTTTTACTTTAACTAGGCCTAGTAATATTTCTTATGTATTTATGGAAAAGATGTTTATACCAGATGTTCTATGATCTATCTAGTTATCAAATTAAATTTATTGGATGGCCACAACTCGTACAGGTAAGCTACAATGACCACTTAAAGACGATGGGGAAAATTGTTTCAATTATCCCCATAGTGTGGACGATTGAAACAGTATGTGGGGATAATTGAAACACACTAAATATCTATGTAATAATTGGAATAATTTTAATAAATGTTCAATATTTTCATTATTAAAACAGTACTCAATGAGATCATGAATAGTGATTAAATATATCACAAGTATTTAAAAAATTGTAAACATAAATGTCTTGAAATGAAACAACTTTAAATATATTTTTTATTATTTATGTTTACGTGCTCTTAGTTATACTTATTATGAGTATTTGGCATAATCAACATACTTTTACTGCGATATTATCCTGGAGCAGAATAGAACGGTATTAAAAATAAGTTTTTTGCTTTCATACAAAAGTGCTTGTTTCAACCATCACACTGTTTCAATCATAACAATGTAGAATTTACATCTGAATTAAGAGCATTTTTTGTGTGTAAAATTCAACAATTAAGAAGTCAAAAAAATAAAAATTTATTGAATTTATGGTTTGGGATGTGACATCATTATACAAAATATCGCAATATTTTAGATTTTTTTTTTTAATATTCTGTTAAGTTGCATTAAAATCTATTAAACAAGTAAATATTATCTATTAAAAGAAAAGAAAAATCTGGATGAAAAAAGATTCACATGCGTTAGAAGTGAAATATACAGAAAACCAAAGTAGACAAGAGTGGAGACTACGAAGCACTTTTTTTATCAATGTGAAGGGTGATTTTTTTTCATATTTTTGTCCTCGGATTCCAGTGCACCTTTTCCTATACATTGTTCATCTTGTTTGTGGTTTCTTCTTCGGAGTCTCTAGGTGTAGTTTTTTTTTGCCTGTTCATTTTGGAATGGTTTGAAGACTAAATATTGATTTTACAAAATAA
Source organism: Limnephilus lunatus (assembly GCA_917563855.2). Classification (NCBI taxonomy): domain Eukaryota; kingdom Metazoa; phylum Arthropoda; class Insecta; order Trichoptera; family Limnephilidae; genus Limnephilus; species Limnephilus lunatus. The sequence goes on from OU830603.1 coordinate 47,622,092, forward strand.
TATTATTTTTTGATTTCGTAGGATTCGACCGCGATGAATGATTATCAAGTTATAAAAGAACTTTGCGATCTAAGGACGAAATGGTGAATTTTTGAAAATGAATAAGAAATTTGGTAAAATCTTCTTCTTGCATCCAGACAGATTTGTTCGTGGTACCGATACTACCAATCGGACTATCTTTTAAGAAATGGCTTAATTGATACTTAGAAATGTGAACATCGGCGGAATTGAGTTGCCAATTGCATTTGCCGCTACAGACAGTTATGAAAGTTCCTCGTTCGGCCGACGTTACTGCATCTACTTGCCGAGTTCCTCTCCTGGCTATAAACCGATTAGGTTTTTGAACAGTTGTGACACCGGTCTCATCTACGTTATAGACGTCCTTTGGTTCAAATTTAAAACTATCCATAACGTTCGCTAAATTGTTGAAAAATTTATCAACATTATGTCAATTAAAACTTGTTGCTTGTGCCATACCTACTCGTGGCTTGGGCACATCTTATAGATAATAAATTCTGAATAGCGCGCAAAAATCCTCGGAGCCATTCTATTCCGGCCATCCCATTTGTATACCATGAATCTGGCCTTGTGTTTTGTGTGGTCAAATCAAATGCCAATTGTCTTAAATCTTTTGAAGATAGCCCAAAATAGGTAAAATGTTGGCTCTTTTTTAGAATAGTTTGCAACCTCGGTTTCTTGAGAAGGGGAACACACTTTCTTCAAAACATTTTTTTTTCTCTGTTGTTTTGTACTTACATAATTGATAAAACAATGTATACTATTAACGTTGAATTTTTTTTAGTTATAAATGTAAGAAAATCAATAAAGATATGTTATTACGAAATTGTCACGTGAGGGTGTGTGACGTCGAATGTGGTCGAATGAGATTGACTTCATCAACCAAGATCACAGAAGTTCACCATTCAAGATCACAGAAGTACATTAGACTGATTTGAATTTGAATAATACTTAATGATTTAAATTTCTGACCTTTTTTCATTATAACTCTTAAATTTTCTCTCAGTGTGGACGATTGAAACATGGTTATGATTGAAACGTTGCAATCATCCCCACACGAGTTGTTTCAAACATCCCCATGCTGCATTTTCTGCTTCAAAGTCAAAAACATGCCTTTTAAATAGACATTAACGCCACGCAAATGAATTATAAATACTCTTAAATAGATAAAGAAGAGAATGTAATGAAACATTTCGTCAAGCTGCGAGAGTAAAATGAGTTATAAGATAAGCAATAATGTCTTAAATATTTACGTTTTAGTGCGAAATTCAATAATGTCCCCTATGTACGATTGAGTCACTCGCCGGCTACTGCGCTTTTGTAGAAACGTCCCAACAGACCTGACGGAGTTTCGAGTATTGTATCACACTCTTAGGTATTATAGTTTTCGAGTAAATTGAGATGTTTCAATCATAACGTGTTTCAATCGTCCCCAGTCTACCCTACTCTCTCATCTTAACCACAGTTTTTGAAGGTATAAAGACTGAAACCCAAAAGATGATGCACGATGATGTAGAGGATGAAGAGGATGAAGTACCGGAATGGTCTAACGTCAACAATGGTCAATGGATGGTCGGCAATAATGGATCAAGAGAATAAATGTCGCAGGGTAATCTATGGAAGCCATTTCACCAAACAAACAAATAGATGATGAAGAGGAAGAAGTGACAGCCTCTTCGTAATGGAGCAGCTTCAATCTGCCTATATTATTAACACTTCAACAACATCATAATAGTAATATTGCTTCGATGATTTCTATAGCGCCATTTCCGTGAGAAAATCACCCAAGGGCGAACTGTTTTCAGCTTTTGCAAGAGCTTTTCATCTATAGTCGAACAGATACCAAATGCACTCCCAAAATTTCACACGGAGATTAACATACAGTAAAAACATCGAAAAATCCAAACTTGAAAGGCACTCTACCATTATATTATTAATATATAAAATATAAATATTAATAATATAATGGTAGAGTGCCTTTCGAGTTTGGGTTTTTCGAAGTTTTTACTGTATGTTAATCTCCGTGTGAAATTTTGGGAGCGTATTAGGTATCTGTTCGACTATATTATTTTATTTTAAGTTTATTTTTCTATTTCTAATTTTTTCTTCATGTAATCTATTTAACATTTACTATTTACCGTACATAATTCAGATGATTTAGAAAATGTATTTTTTGTTTTTTCAACAATTTTTCGGTTTTATTTTTGTTTTAATAAAGAACCAATATTTTATAAAATACTAATGAATTCTTCCTATCCCATTTATAGAAATATACAAGAAATTTAATAAATTTATTTATGTAGGTATACCAAAATGTTAAAATATCTGATTTCCTTCGGAATAAAAAAGTTGCAAGTTTTCATGCAAGAATTTATAAAATAATATGGTGGAAAGTAAGTATCATAATCGTGATTTATTTTTGGGGTATTGTTGCGATACCTTCTTATTTAGCCAACGCTTCTGACAGCGTTAAATGTCCAATTATCAAGAGCAGATGTGTGCACACCGTAAAGCCTAGATTACATTGAGCGATTTACAAGCTACTAGCCGGCGAATTCACTATCTGCTAGTAAACTTGTTCAGTGTAAAATCTGCTTGTTAGCTAGTAAATATGATTACACTGAGCGTATTTATTAGCATTTTGTATTGAAGAGTTTTAATTTTCCATGCACATTTGTTATATAAATTTTAAATTTTCTGCGACCGGTTTCGACACGTCCGTGTCATTCACGAGCAAACTTAAAACTAGTTTTAAGTTTGCTCGTAAATGACACGGATGAGTCGAAACAGTTTTAAGTTTGCTCGTGAATGACACGGATGTGTCGAAACCGGTCGCAGAAAATTTAAAATTTAAGTAACAAATGTACATTGAAAATTAAAACTCTTCATAACAAAATGTCTAGAAATTGTTACATAGTTAATACCCAAGAAATACAAAAAAAGTTTATTAGCAGATAGTGAATTCGCCGACTAGTAGCTTGTAAACTCGCTCAATGTAATGGAGGCTTAACCTTGTAAGAAACGTTGACTATTATCATGTCAGTAAGTAATATACTTTAAGAATCTCTAGGAAAACCCAAAAAAAAAACTTTATAAAGATTGTTTGCATTATAATTGGACCCTTTGAACTCTCTCAACCCATCGCCTTTCACAGAAATTGAAGGGATGAATTCATGCGTCCGTCACTCCTGGATACAATTACAACTCGATTCCCACCCACTCCTAATACCTACCTTTATACTTCCCAGATCTTCCTTTCCTAAAAACTCCTTCCACACAACATCCCCAAAGATGACAATCCTCCTGAAGTGAATTATTTTCCTCAAAAATGATTATAATTATTATTGCCTCCTACGTGAGCCAAAAGAAAAATATACTTTGACCCTGAGGAAAATAATTTCCCTCAAGGCCCATGTCATCTTTGGGGATGCTGTGTGGCGGAAAAGAAGGAGAGGAGAGTTCTGGGAAGGAAAAGCGTTTAAGGGGTGGGTAGGAATCTGGAGTTCAGTGAGTCCTGGTCATCCGCCACCAAGACCAAGACAAACCTCACCCCTTGAGCCCGGACCTGTTAAATCACTGAACGTAGTGAACCACTTGGGGTGACCTATGGCAGAGGTGTTGGTTATCCAATAAAGGTTCCCGGGGCGGCGGTACCCATTCCTGCCTCCCTTATTGCAAATACGAGTAGGAATGCATATTATAACACCAATGGTCAATTAATTCACGAGGTACCTACCTATAACACGATATTCCACTCAACCCCACAATATACTCCAATACACCATATCGAGATGCAATAATCCCACTGGCTTCAGGCTGTTGGGATTCTTGCGTGGTGTTAACACTAAAAAGTTAGGTAGATATAAAAACCAAAGAATTTTTGAAGTGGGGATCATGCGAATTATTTAAAATATTCACAAAATACTTGGTTTAAGTTAAATTTCTAACGTTAATCGGTGGTTTTCCCGATGCCTTTTAATTTATTTCGGCAAATTCGTAATTGAATTATCATTTTTATTTCCATACCTCACGAGGGATGCGAGTTATTTATATTTCAGATTAATAAAAACAGTACGTTGCCATCATTTTGTTTCAACGTACAACGCCTTAAAAAATTGTAATACGTTGTACAACTAAAGTTAGCGGTGAGTACCAGATTTTATTTTTCTAGACGATGAATTAATAACTTCGGGAGGTATTCATTTAGAAACATCTTAAATATTAGTAACACGTTCTTCAGAATTATTTAAAATGAACCCAGCGGAAATGTCGAATCTCCAGGCCTGCTAGGGTGAATTCGACCGTACTTCTCTCCAATTCGCCGTACCGCGGGCGCATATTTGTTTACACGCTTTCTTCACTTACGTCGTTAAGATTCCCACAATATTTTACTTCTTCTTCTTTTCTTTGATAGAAAAAATTCGACAGTAGGTCCGTCGAATACAAGAATCGCGAATCGCAATTTGTATACACGGCTTCTTTACTTACGTCGTTAAGATTCTGAATATATTTTAGGGTATAGTGTCGTCGTTTTGTCCATATAAACGTATTCCCCAATTTCCTCTCTGGATTTTGATGCCACTAAAAATACTGTGTTATGAAATGAATCGATTTTGACCACTAGCGTTTCGGTACGTTTTGCTTTTTTTAATTTATAAGTTACTTCTTAAAGGAATTAAGGCCCTCCAAAATCATCAAAATTGCCCAATTTGAACGCCATCAACAGAGGTTCAGTATAAAAACCGGTTATCTTCTTCATCTTCTTCTTTGTGCGCCCTATCAGGTCCCCCGACGTTTGCGATCACTTTGGAAAATGTCTCTCTGTCTTGCACTGACCGGAATAGCTCCCCCACACTTCTAATACCGGTCCACTCTCGTACATTTCGCAGCCAAGACATTTGTCTCCTACCAGGCTCTCGCGACCCTCTATCTTGCCTTTCAATATTAATTGGAGCAAGTGATACTTCTCCCCTCGAAGTATATGACCCAGATATTAAATTTTCCTGACTTTTATTAATGTAAGCAGTTCTCTATCTGCTCTAGCCCGTCTGAGAATTTCTGTGTTGGTGATCATGTCAGTCCATGGGACTTTGAGCATTCTCCAGTGAATCCACATTACAAAAGAGTTAATGTTTTTTTTTAAAGCAAAACGTACAGGCATAGAGTATTTTCTTTTAATATAATTTATAAAATCAGTATAGTTTTGGAGGAGACAAATAGAATACAAAACCACAATTTTGACGATTTTATTTAGGTATTATCATCCTTGGGTGCAGTTACCCCTTCGTTGACTATTCGGGGGAGCAAGAACGACAGGGACAGCAACAGTTTAGTTTAATACCTATTGTTCAAATTTGTCGATGACCAGATTTCCTCCTATCTTCTAAAGGTAGATATCTAATACATTAAAATTTTTACGGTATTTTTAATATTTATTAACATAACCCTTGACTTGGATGAACTGTCGGCTGGACGAACTGTCGGCCGGACGAACTGTCGCCGGATCAACTGTCGCCGGACGAATTGTCGCCGGATGAACTCTCATGGAACCGTTTAAACTACAATTTAATTGCGCGGTTGTCCGGTGAAAGTACCAGTTTTTTTTAACACTATCTTAACAAGAGCCTCTCAGGGCCTATGCTATCTTTAGGGATGCTGTGTTTAGGGTCTTTTTAAGGTACAGGAAGGAGAGGAAGTTCTGAGACGAGGGGTGTTTAGGAATCTGGGGTTCAAGGTTCAATGTGTCCAGGTCGTGTTATGAAATAATTAATCTTGTCTTTATTTCATTTCAACGAGTCTAGTCCCGTACCCTCATTTAAAAAATAATCTAGGTGAAACATCAGTTAACTTTATTTTAAACGTGGAAGTTTAAAGACTCATTTATATATTTTCGAAAGAATACATATAAGGTTTTGAGTAGAGCAATTCTCACTTGTTGGACGACTGCCTTGGAGGTTAGATGGTATTCCGAAATTCAACGTGATTTTTTTCCATATTAAATATTTATAATGTAAAAACATTTAAATACGTTTCTTAAAGTGATATCTCGCGTGTACCGCTTATTTCGTAATTAATATGGCATAAAACCATAAGAGAATTATCCTAACAATAATCTGTGTTACGTAAAACTCGTCGCCGATTATTTTTCTTTCGACCAAAACGGATCACAAAATGTCGAACGCGAGTACCGTGGAGTATAATATAATATTTTTATAACATTTTAATATCAAACTTGGAGATCCCACGATATACCGTCTGCCGGATTGTTTTTCTTTACATGGAACGCGGCTACCCTGTCTATGGAACTGGATTTGTTCTGACACCCGTTGCACCCGGCTCAACACAGGAAGACGAACGACACCCTTTTGCGGAGTTCTTCCGTTTTTCTGGAGCAGAAGGCCACACATCTTTCATCCACCCTCGTTGCTATCGGTCAAGAGTGGTGTTTTAATTAGATAGCTATATACCTATTAGATTTGGTCAATCCAGGGGGGTAAGCTACCATTTAAAGTTATTTTGTTTTCATGTTAAACACTGTTCGAATATTTAATTTATAAATGTATTTTGTTATTCCACAAACGTTATAAAATAAATAGAACGCTAGATAATTATGTCGCATTCTCTGTTCGAATATTTAATTTATAAATGTATTTTGTTATTCCACAAACGTTATAAAATAAATAGAACGCTAGATAATTATGTCGCATTCTCTGTTTTGCGTAAGGATTGTACCAGAAAATCGAAAGTATGTTTTAAGAAATACACCAACAATGTTGAAAATTCTATTTTAACAAATATTAATAAATTTTGGAATTACGCTAACTCATTTCGGAAAAATAACTCTAACTTTCCTGGTACAATGTTTTACGGGAAAAGGTGGGTCATGATAAAAATGATATTGTAAATTTATTTGCAGATTTCTTTAAGAGTGTATACGTTGAAGACAATGACAGCATTTTATCTGATAAATCCCAATTTAGTGAAAGCTCACTCAACTTGCATAACATCCATGTGGAAGTAAATGATGTTGTGACTTTTATCAATATTACTTAAAAACTGTGTTCATGTTCTAGCTCTTCCTATTACTATAATTTTCAATTTATCTTTATCTACAGGATGTTTTCCTGAAATTTGGAAAAGTAGCTTTATAACACATATTTTTAAAAAAGGAAATAAAAGTCAAATTGAAAATTATAGACCCATATATGTATTATGTCATCACTACCTAAACTTTTTGAAAAGATTATATTAAGTAAAATCATGCATCAAATTAAACCACTTAAATCGGCGCAGCGCCTCTATTGTATAACTCTATGTCTGAAAGGCGAAATATTTGATCTCCTTTTATTGTATAAAATTATTCATTCAAGGTTGGACTGCCCTGACGCTATAAACTTGTTATCCTTACACATACCTCCAAAATATACTAGACGGAATATTTTATTTTACAACAATAACTTCGCTACGAATTTTGCGGTAGAAAGAATACATAGGTTGGGTAATGAACTGACTGATATCGCTGACATATTTTATTTAAACTTCGATTCATTTAAAGCCATATTAGTCCACCACTTTTTAGATGTAAATAATGAATGAGAAATCATTTTATTTTATTTCGATTTTCTTTTGTTTGTTGTTTTTTTTATTGTTCTTATTCCAATAGCATTTGAGTAATTAAGTAAAAATTAATGTGTTTTGATTTTTTTATGTTTTTGTTGTTCGTAGGTATATGAATTGTTGTACCTACGAGTTCTCTAAAGTCATCCATGTGGAATTGGCTTTAGATGTATGTATTCCTATTTTTTTTTTATTGAGTTAATGCTTTATTTGTATATTTTGTAATCTTTTTTAAGTTTGTTATAGGTACTGTTGTTATAAATGTAATTTGTATTTGATATGTTAAAGCCCAATAGGGCGTCAATAAATAAATAAATAAAAATATAGTATGTATTTCCCAAGGCCCTGATAGAGGATTTTGCTCTTCCGTCTGCTAGCCTGGTCCAACGACCAGTGGCGCCCTAAGAAAATTAAAGCTGGCAGAAACGGACAAATCACATTCACATTTCCACATATTAATTTGGGTTACAATTGATAATTAATAGTTCACATAATATGTCCGCATTATTTTTAAAACAGTCGTCTGCCGCCAAGAACTAAACAAACTTCATCTTATGAACCCGAGCACCCCTGCTAAGTCATCAACGTTGTGAACCACAAGTAAGGTGTTGGTTATCCAATAAATGATACCCGAGGCGGCGGTACCCATTCCCGCCTCCCAAATTATGATAAATTAGATTATTAAAACTAATTTAATAATAAACGCAGGATAGATTGTAATTTGAGTGAGGAATCAGTCATCTGTCAGTTAAGTCAGATGATCATATTTAATTGTAATTTTTCTTGATTGTAACGGTTGCAATGAGGATATTTTGTCATAACAAGACACAGTACCTTTACCAACTCGGCCGTTGGCTATATTTTACTGCCATTTCCCCAAAGAAGCAGAGCATTGAAGCCTAATGTCAGTACTGAGTTCCCATTCAACATTGTAAAATATGTAGGAAGTTACCTATTCCCAATAACAAACATAATGTACTTAGTGTGCGAATAGTGTACCTACTTGTTAAAAAAACAAGGAAAAATAAGGAGGTTAGGTGAAAATAATTTATTTATTTACATAACATTAAATTTGTTCACAAGAAATCAAAAATCATCGGTCATTATTTTTGTGGATTCTTAACTACTTAATAACCTTAACATTATTTTAAAGCTATCAGTATATTACACAGACGAAATAATATAACATATTGAATAAATGAAAACCTACAAATCAATCATTAAAATGAATGTATTTACACAAAAATTAAAGTTGTAAAAAATAATTTAGAAAATATTATACAACGTTAAATAAATAAAAGGTTACCAAATAGAGCATCAGAAATATAAGAGTAAGAGAAATCATTAAATTTACAAGTTCAGCAAACTTTTAAAAATAGTTTTTTATACAGGCGTCAAATAAGGGTACAAGATAAGCGAAAAGCTACCAGAAAAGATGCATATAAAATCAGGTGGAGAGTCACTTAAAAATTGATTTTTAGTTTAGCAAACATTTAAAAATATGTTGTATCCAAAAAGTTATTCAAAAAGGTAGATAAAATAAAACAATAGAGTAGAAAAGGTTTACAGATATTTTATAGACCAATCTCAAAATTTGGGTTTCTTGTTGTAGTGAAGAAGACCGCTAACCCTCTTTCGCTTGACCGTCTTCCAGATTGGAACATCTTCTCCTTGTTCTACAGCATCGTCAGGGTAGAATGTTTCCACTTCTCTATCTGCAACATCATCAGGGTAGAATGTCTCCACTTCTACTTCTGAAACATCATCAGTGTTGAATGTTTCCATTTCTCCTTCTGCTACATCATCAGGGTAGAATGTTTTTACTTCTACTTCTGCAATATCAGTAGGGTAGAATGTCTCAACTTCTCCTTCTGCAATATCATCACGGTAGAATGTCTCCACCTCTCCTTCTGCAACATCATCAGGGTTGAATGCCTCCACTTCTACGTCTGCAACATCACCAGGGTTGAATGCCTCCACTTCTACGTCTGCAACATCACCAGGGTAGAATATGTCCACTCCTACTTCTGCAACATCACTAAGGTAGAATGTCTCCACTTCTCCTTCTGCAACATCATTAGGGTAGAATGTCACCACTTCTACTTCTGCACTAACTCCTCATCCTCTTCATCCACTTCTTCATCAGATGATGTACCTTCCAATGTGTAATATTACTCGTTTGTAGAAATTTCATCGTCTGCTTCATTTTCATTATCACCATCTGTTCCAATTTCATAAATTTCCACAGGGTTTGGGTGCAGTCTAACCCATGTCAGACGTTCCATAATTTCACCATGAAACATTTCGTATCTCGGTACCAATTCCGCTTCGTTTATTGATGTCTGAAGTTCAATGTTTGGATAGAGTGCTGAATAATAAGTAAGATGGAGATGGCCACGAAGGTCTGGTCTACGTTTATTCCCGGTAGCCGTTTGGACAGCGGCTTCCCTCTTTCCGAAAGATGCACATCTCTGTAAAGAACGATTTTTTTACATATTTTCAAACATTTTATGATAATGTGGGCTTATCTGTGTACTTTTGCACGCGCTAAAGCACCCATTTTAAAATTAAATATAATTAAAAACAAATTATATAAACTTAAAAAAAAAGAGAAGATTAAAATAAATTATTAAAAACGGTAATGAAAAAATAATTAAAATAGGAAAATATTATAACTCATCGTTGCATAATAATATGAGTTTGGGTTGTGTTAATAACCTCAAACCCTCAGGAGGTAATGTCCATTGAAAACATTATGTTGATTGTGAATCTAATCGTGGACAAAATATCTGCAAAAAAATGGTAATCCGACAAAATATGCATACACAAAAAGACACTAACCTTTCAACTTGCAAGGGAGATAAAAGCGGCCTTCCTTGATGTTATTTCCAGGTTTCCAGTTTTATTGGTGTTTTGGTATATTTATGCGTAGCCGTAAATCTTATAATCAAAGCCGTAAATATACCAAACCACCCACCATGCACCCACCTTGTAGCAATAACCACATTAGCCATAATATAAAATATTCGAATTTTTGTTCTAAAAAGGGCACGTGGGTGACATCTATTGTGACACGAGCACGTTAGTGAAATTCAGTTGCTATCATTTAGCAGTTTTCTGCGCACAATAAAACAATGTCTTCAACAGATGTCAGCAGGATCCGATTTTATTTATTTTTTGTTTTTTTATCGAGTAGAAAACGTTTAAAATATTATGATGCCCAACCACCTATCATTGGAACATCCCGTGTTTTTTCACGATTCGCAAATATATTTAAATAAATAAATACTCTTCTTCGTTTATTTTTTTCATCCATTGTTTTTTATATGAATTCCGCACAAGATTTTTCAATTCGAGAGGCGGGAATGGGTATCGCAGCCCCGGGAACCTTTATTGGATAACCAACACCTCTGCCATAGGTCACCCCAAGTGGTTCGTTACGTTTGATGATTTAGCAGGGGTGTCCGGATTCATGGGGTGAATTTTGTCTAGGTCTTGGAGGCGGATGACCAGGACCTTTTTCCTTCACAGAACTCTCATCTCCTTCATTTCCTGCAAAAACAACTCCACACAGTATCCCTAAAGATGACATAAACCCTGAGGGAAATTATTTCCATCAGGGCCTACTGTGTGGAGCTCATGTAAAAAAAACAAGAGCCCCAAGTGCCCCCGTCTAGTGCCAGTGAGACTATGGCATCCCCAATAATTGGGGTATGTTGGGAGGCTGAAGGTAGAAGGAAAGGTAGGAGATGGGGAGGAGGAAGGTAAGGAAGAACCTGACTATTCTTGGCATAATGGTGTCTATTTGAAATAATTTAAATTCTATGTTTATTTCCATGTACCTACCTACTAAATTTATTTATAAATTAATATAAATAAGGCATATTGTTTATTTGTTGTGTAATTTTGACATCATCTGTTGACTGCAAACTATTCCATTTATCATAAAAATAATAACTTACTAATATTATTTATTTATTTTGTTCCCCTGTTATCAAAATTAGATAGTTTGGGTATATAGAGCGAATAAGCGAGGAAATTAAAGTTAAGAAAGATATAACATGAGGCAGAAGTCCTACAGCGGTAGTTAAGACTAGATTATATTGAGCGAGTTTACAAGCTACTAGCCGGCGAATTTACTACCATCAGCTAGTAAACTCGTTCAGTGTAAAATCTGCTAGTTAGCTAGTAAATATGATTACACCGAGCGAGTTTACTAGCAGATTGTAAACTCGCCGACTAGTAGCTCGTAAACTCGCTCAATTTAATCGAGGCTTAACCTGTAATAAATGAATAAATATTCTCTTTCGTTCATTTCAATTGGCTTTATTAAATTTCCTAATTGCCAAATTCGTCATGCAATAGCGTTTTGATTTCGGATTTTCGCTGAATTGAACATGTGGAAATCGAATAATTAAATGACCATATAATAAAAATCCATTGTTAAAATATTCTCAATAATTTCATTTCTTTTATGCTCAAAATTCGAGATGACTTTTTCTCGGAAATAGTCTTGAATGACTAGTTTTGTAAAATTAATGGGAAGGTATACACTTATTATATTTATAAAAATTTGATACTAAACTTATTACATTATGTTCTAATTATATTTTTTAATAAGGCTATCCCATACTCCTCTATTACAGTCCACAAGGGGAATAAATATAATGATAGAGGTAGTCGGAGACGACCTAGGTAGTCATTGCACGATCAAGAAAACTAACTGACGATCAAGAAAGTTGACTGCCTCCGAGTTTGAGTGGTAACGATCCTTGGCTACGATTCCGGAGTTCATAGGTTCAAATCCTACGTAAATTTTATTTGATTAATTTAGGAACGCGGCCCGTTTCATTCAAATCTTAATTTTGGATTTGAGATCAAAATACCCAACCAAACCAAAAAACTATTTTCGTAATCCAAAGGTATATCAAATATCTAGTACGAATATGAGCTACTTTATTTATTTTTGCGTTAAATTATAAGATATTATAGGCTATTAAAGATTTAAATGTTTCATGATTTAAGAGGCAATTTGCGTAATGATTTTTGCGTAAACGAAATTTTTTATGAATATTAATTTTAAAAATATGATGAAAAATAATAAAAAAAAAAACATGGTTAAAAATGAGTTTTTTGGTTAGTAATTTTAATGTATAAACGACATTTTTTTGTTCCGTCGTAACACACTTCAATATTATTTATTTTATTAAATATTATTAGCATTAATAAAATTAATAATCTGAGTTCAATAGGTAAGCGTTCTATGTTGCGCTATGTGTAGCAATGAATTTAATTGAAATTTAGTTGAGTTGACATCTAAACTAATACATCTAATCTAATACATGGGTAGTTCAAGTATGAAATTGCCAAGCAAAGGGTTTTGTGTTTTTCCGAAATAACCGCCATAATATTTAATATGTCGATAGGATTTGAATATTTTTTATTTATTTAATAAACCTACCAAATGGTTCATGTTTTTATACCCTTAATAATAAAGTTTATTCCAGAATGTATGCAGGGGTAGTGCAATTCAATACATTCCATATTTTGAAACAAAAAATGTGTTAATGTTAAAAATAAAAATAAAGTAAATAACAACATATAAATAAATTAAAAAAAAAACGAATAAGCATGAAAAATAATAATAAACAGTAAAATTAATTCATGCAGCTGTTTACGGAGGGTATTTTATCGTCTCCCGTCTCCAGAGGGCCATCAGGGGGGACTCCAACCAGGTAGTCATGGCGGTGATGATTGCATTCTTCGATTGGCGTAGTCTGCGCCATAAACTTCCCATGCGGTGGCGGAGAAGTGCTCGGAAAGTGTGCACTCGTCCCTCCAGGAACATTTCCGTTGCACTGCAGTATCTCGGTAGGCGGAAAAGTTGACGGTATGCGTTGTTGTAAGCAACCTTTAACTTGTTCCATTGGGATGCAGTGTAGTCAACCCACAGTTCTGATGTGTACAGCGAGGTACAGAAAGCGTTGAACAATATTTAATAAAGTTTTTCTATTAAATATACATTAATTATTACGTCTAACACCTTTCTTAGAGCAAATATGGAGCTAAAAAGACGGAAAAAAGCATGCAATCAGCAATTTAACAAAGTAAAAATAATATTTTTTTATACTGTATACTTAAAACAAAAAAAATAATTGATAAGGAATATAAACAGAATGAAGAAGAGGAGTTAAAAAAGAAAGGGGAAAAATAAAAAAAAAGAATAAGGATATCTAATACTACCACTCTAGCGATTTTGGTCCAAATTTGGAGCGCTTTTATTTATCAGCGATTGATATCGGTCCAAAGTTGGACCACATTTAACGAACCTACAAATCGTAATATATAAAACAAAGTCGGGTTAGTTACACTATTTATAACTAATCTTTGATTTGTTGGATTTGTCTCCGCCCCGGATAACATAATAACTATTAAAACATCGCAAAAATTCACGAAAAAAAAAGGAATGGAGAAAATTCTTTTCCTCATACATTTTGTATGTAACGAATTTTCATTTTTGAAAGAGCTGCAGGAATTTTGTGATAAGTACCTACCTATAATATTGAATACTGAGTGAATTCCAAAAATTCAAAAACGTCAAATGTCAATGCGCTGATTATTTTGTTTTATTCTTAAAGACATAATGCTGCCTCTCTTTCTTACACACTAAATGTCAATAGTAAAAAAAATGTGACAAACGGTGAATGTATGACTGTATCCATCCAAAGGAAAGATATAATAATAACAATAAAAATCCCTCACACGTATAAAGAAAATGAAAAGCAATTTCTTTTTTACATCAGCTCCACACAGGAGGCCCCGAGAAAAATTATTTTCCTTAGGACCTATGTGATCCTAGGAGATGCTGTGTGGAGGATTTTATGGAAGGGAAGGATAGGAAGTTCTGGGAAGGAATAAGGTATGAGGGGTGGGTAGGAATTTGGGGTCAGTGTGTCCGGGAGTAATGAACTTATGAATCAATCCCTCCAACCGCGGTGCAATGCGATGTGTCGAGAGAGTCCAGATGGAAACGTAAAAAGGCCTCTCTCAACCAGTCTCTCTCAATCCGCCGCCAAGACTTGGACAAACCCGGTCACCCCATGAACCCGGGCATCCCTGCTAAATCGCCAAACGTAGCGAACCACTTGGGGTGTCTTATGGTGACGTATGACAGAGGTGTTGGTTATATGGTTCCCGGGGTGGCGGCACCCATACCCACCTCCCAAATTCCCGTAAGAAAGTGGAAAAGCTACTGACAAAAACAAAACACGGACAATTGCGCATTGATGATTGCTTCATTGTGTAATTTTTAATTTAATAAAAAAACTGAATTTCATTCAACACTTATTGATTCTGAGGCGGTACGAAGTTCTTCGGGTCAGCTAGTATGAGATAAACGCTGGAATCGTGGATTCATTAGCTTTAAACCGCAGTAAGCAGTTTACATGTTTCCATATTAATATTTTAGGGAATGATATTAATTAAATCAAATGGCCAAATCAAAAACTGAACACCAATCGCTCGGGTACATGAAGTTATTGCTATAAGTTATATATAAAGTGTTTTTATTGAATTTTACACAATTAACAAGTTTTCAATCTGAACAAATTTAACTGGTAATTGGTTAAACAATTTAACTTCAATATATTATTATTGGACCAATTTTATTTAAAATATACGTTAACCAAATGTTTAAATTATCACTTAATGGTAAACTTATATCTTTTGCTGACGACACTGCAATAATTATTGAAAAAAAACGTGGAACGATATTACCATTGCAGCCAATCAAGACATGAATGTTATAAAAAAATGGTTCGATAACAATTTATTATCACTCAACACAGAAAATTTTTTTATATTCCATTCTTTCTACAAGAAGATGTATCAAATAATTTAATTAGCATAACAATTCATTCCAAAAATTGTGCAAATGACGATACATGTAATACGGACTGCGCTAAACTAAATCATAAATCAAATGTAAAATATCTTGGAATCCTAACTAACTAACTAACCATCACGCCGTTTCCCCGCAGGGGTAGGCAGAGAGGACGGACCGCCAAACAACTCGGTCTTGGCACACACTCCTTGCCTCGTTCACATTCATACACCGTCTCATACATGCTCTTCTATTATTCTGACTCCTGACCTGGCCCGACTCAAGTATCTGATTCACTTGGTCGTGCCATGTCTTTCTCGGACGTCCCCGACTTCTTCTACCATTCACATTTGCGTCATATATTCTCCTTACACTCCTTTCCTCGTTCATTCTCTCTACATGCCCGAACCATCGGAGCGTTCCTTTCTTGATCTTACTCATTACGCTTACATCAGCCTTGCATTCTTTGCGGATCTCCGCGTTTCTCACACGATCATACATGGTTTTACCACACATACGCCTCAGGGATCTCATTTCTACTGCATTTAGTCTACTTTCATCCTTCCTCTGCCAGTTCCATGCCTCACTGCCATACATCAGGGTAGGTACCAGTACTCCATTATGGACGGCTAGTTTCGCGTCTTTGGACAGTTTTTTGTTGGTGCCAACGGCGTTCAGTCCTCCATTAATAGAGTTACCTGCATTCACCCTTCTTTCAATATCTCTTTCAGCCTTCCCATCTCTCGTAAACATACTTCCCAAATAAACAAACTCATCCACCTGCTCCAAGCATTCATCGTTCACAACTATATTGCATACTGTTTTCGTACTCTCTCTTTCAAACACCATGACTTTAGACTTACTTACATTCATCATTAACTCATTCTTCATACATACTTCGTTCATCCTTGACACGAGAGACTGTAGATCTTCCATACTGTTAGATATCAGCACCGCATCATCAGCATCTTGGAATCCTAATAGATAAAAATGTTAAATGAAGAGATCATATCAATCTCACTGTGGAAAGAATAAGAAAACTAATCTATATATTCTATAACATATGAAATATTTTAAACAAAAAAACTATAAAAATGGTCTATTATGCATTAATTCAGTCCTTATTTACAGTACGGCATTATTGGGTGGGGAGGGGCCTTTAAATCTTCCTTACAGCCCATAATTATAATTTAAAGAATAATTATAAAAATCATCCTTAGGAAACCATACGATTTCCCTACTCTAGAATTATTTCGGGAATTTAATGTACCATCAATCATAGAATTGTATAAGAGAAACGCCTTATATCAAATATATAAAGAATATTTTATTCAAAAAATTCACTCCTCTGATAGCATAAGCAATAGATTTAAAACTAATGGCTTAATAGCCATTCCTGTGCTTAGAACAACCACGGCTCAGCATCACTATTTGTATTTAGGTGTAAAATGGTACAATATATTATTGTCCAAAAACAAAATTAATATAACGGGAACATTGAACGGGAACGGGAACGGGAACATTTTTTTTTTTCTGTGGATGTCAACCGTCAACAACAACAATTTCATTAGCTCCAGTTTTTTTTAAAAATCATAACATTAAATAATGTCTAAATCGAATTAAATTTGCTACTGAAGTGCAGTGTTTTTCTCGGGCTATCACCCGGTGTGTCTGTCTCCCGGTATTCTACCGAGATGTGCTTATAAAGTGACTTTTTCCAAAAAAAAACTGACACACAATCTACCTATAATTTTATCACCTAGAAATGTTTTGAGAATTCGTACTAAAAGTGGTTAACAAACTGAAATTTTGAATGTATAATAAAACTCGGTGCAGAATTTATGTTCTCGTGTGTCTGTTTTATCGATACTCAAACGGGGAGTGATATAATAACTGAAAGTCTTAACTTTAATTGTGTATAAGTGAACTAAAATAGAGTCTAAACCTTAATAAGTGAACTAAATAAAACAATAAACATCCGGAAAAAAATCTGGAAATAAGTGAATCCTTAACAAATTTGAATTGTGAATTAAACAATAAAAGTAGTGTATTGTGGTAAAAACAACTAAAAAAACACTCGTTTACATTTACATTTTACATTTCGTTGGCAGTTTGTTTAATATTAACTTTAATCTCGCTGACACTCAATAGTGAATTGGCGTAGGTGTAAAGTGTTTGACTCCCGTATCTCCGGAGAAGGGTTCAATCCTCGAACAAACCATATATTTTTTAATTTTATTATTATATTTTTAAAATAACTGTTCGTAGATGGCGCTAAATACACAGAATAAACCAAAAATCATTTTAACGAAATACCCTACCAGTCAATAGGTGGCACTAAATGCGTAATCTGAAAATTAATTAAAACTGCAAACAGGCGTAAGTACGGAAAGTTCTTACGGGTGTGCCGAAATTTTGCCCAATAACAGGCGCTAATATAAATAAATCAAATCACCCCATCTGAACAATTGTATAGAACATAAATCATAAATGCATGCGCGTAAAAAAGGAGTCTTGGACAAAGTAATGTCTCCTAATTCTGAGAAGAATAGTGGAAGGTATGGTGCCGATGAATCTGAGGATGAAGATGCCTCAGATGAGGTATCTCAATGCTTAGAAGGGACAGAGGTGGAGTATCCCTGCGTTTCTGGAGTGGATGTTCTAAATGAAGCCCAATCTCATTTGATTGCCTTGCAAGACGTCCTAGCTGAGAAGCAGACCAAGGTTTCAAAGGACCAGCAGCTGAGGGTTTCAAGGAGCATTTCTGAAGTCTTTAGATCCGTTTCCCAACTTCTTCTAGAGCGTGAGGCCTCGCGTGCTGACTTCGCAACTATCACTGCCCAACTAAGAGTCGCGGAAAGTAGGCTACGACAGGAAACACGAGAAAAAAATATGTTGAAACAGAAAATTATTCAACTAGAGACCGACCTCGGCCCTGTTATGCGTCGAGTAGCAGTGGCAACGGAGGCTAGCCTCTCCTTTGCGGACATCGTTCGTAATCAACAAATGAACTCTCAGGAACAACCGCCTATAACGATAAAATCTGGACATCGCGTTGGAGTACCAAGGCCCGCCATCTGCGTCTTCCCAGTAAACGCTGAAGCCACCATGGACAGCGATGCCACAAAAAAAATGGTCCAAGATGTCATCCGACCGTCCGAAATAGGCGTTCGGATCACGGGCATGCGCAAAATAAGGAACAAGGGCGTGTTGCTCAACACGGCAACTGCAGGTGAGCAGGAAAAATTATTAAATGCCACTTGTCTTAATAATTCGAGCATACTTAAGGCCCGGTTACCCACCAAACGACTCCCGAGGCTGATATTTTTTAACGTGCCGAGGGCTTTAACTGATGCTGAATTTTTGAGGATCGCTCTAACGGGTATTCCCAATGTTCAAGACGTCGAGGGAACACTGGCAAGCTGCAAGCTTAGTCACTTGGCTGGCGCTCGTACAGGAGATACCTGCCATCGAGTATATGAGATGCCTGCTGCTGTGCGCAAAACACTCGTGGAACAGGAGAAAGTGTTTGTTGATTGGACTGTGTGTCGCGTCCGAGACTTTTTTGGACTTACCGTCTGCACTAAGTGCCATGGGATTGGACACTCCTTCAAATATTGCCGAGATGAAACTTGGTGTGGGCACTGTGGCCAAAAAAATCACACCCGCGAATCCTGCCCAAATGCCGCTTCCGATCCAGTTTGCGCTACATGTACCAGATTTGGCAAGCCTGCTGCTCATTCCACTGGAGACAGGGACAACTGCCCGGCCTATCAAGCTGCACTTAAAAAGGATCTTGCTACAATCGATTATGGAGTGTAACATACATGAGCATAAGTGCCTCACCATCGAGGATTATAATCCCGTGATGAACTGTCTACGAATAATGTACTTGAACGCGAGAAGCATCCGTAATAAGTTTGATGAGATCGAAGAAAAAGTTAGAAATTCGCTGTATATTGTGCACGTCCTCGTCATCACTGAAACGTGGCTCAACGTTGGAGAGGAAGAGTTTTACTCCCTGAGTGGTTATAAAAGTGTTTTTGCTTCTCGCCCCAACGAAGGAGGAGGCGGCGTAGCAATATACGTGATTGATACTATGAAGTGTGCAATTATTGAAAAATTCTCAAATGAAAATTCCTTTTTAGGTATAAGTCTATGTAGCAGTGATAGGAAACCAGTCAACATTTATGCTATCTATCGTAAACCTAACACAAACATGCAGGATTTTTTAATACACCTAGAAAACATACTGAACGAAAGTAGACAAGATACATTATTATTCGGAGACTTTAACATTGACGTATCCATATCCACACACTCTTCATTAAATTTTTGCAACATCTTAGAATCTTACAATTTCTCAATACACAACAAAACATTTCCCACGAGAGTTACTGATACAAGCAGCACCATTATAGATCACTTCATATCAAATAGGCAAAACATTCAGACTACTATATCGAATATTGATGATCCACTTAGTGACCATAACATACTTATTGTTGACTATAAGAACAACTTAAAAAAATGTTTTAATAATAGAACTAAATCCCGGATTACGAGACCTACCATCAACAGTATGTCAGTAAAATCCTATCTTCTTGATAACAAATTCACGATTGACTTAAGCAACTCAGAAGACCCCTTTAAAAGTTTCAATTATCACATTAAAAAGGCAATAGAATCAGGTACAACCAAACCAAAAACAAGATTAGGAAGACGGGAACAACTGAATACTCCATGGTTTGATTCCAAATTAAATTCCTTAATCAAAGAACGAAACCAGATTCACAAACAGTGGAAACAAGACCCTGGTAATATTGCTCTTGTAACACTTAAAAAGAGATTGAGAAATACCATTACTAATTATAGGCGAAGTCTAAAACACAAATATTATGCGGACAGCTTTCAACAAAACCAAAATAACCCCACTAAAACTTGGAAAATCATTAACTCTATTCTATCAAACCGAGCACATAAACCAACCAACGAAATAGAATCCCTCATCGTAAATGACTGCGAAATTAAGGATCCGGATCAAATAGCATCAGCATTTAATGAGTTTTTCCTCTCAATAGGAGAAAAGTTAGCAGCTACCATTCCGTCATTTCCGGATGACTGTAATACCGTCCTTGTGGAACCGAAGGCTTGCCAATCCTTATACATGGCTAGGACAAACAAAGATGAGGTAATGAGGATCATCTCTAAAACAAAGCTGAAAGCAGCACCGGGACTCGATGGAGTAACACCATCAGTTCTTAAGGCTTGTAAAGAAGAATTAGCGGGTCACCTAGCAGAACTTTTTAATTGGTCTCTGTCCTCGGGAAAGTTTCCAAATGAATTAAAGCTTGCGAAAATAATACCTATACACAAAGGAGACTGTAAAACATGTATTTCTAACTATCGTCCTATATCACTTCTATCGGTATTTTCAAAAGTATTTGAGACCATAATCAAAAATAGACTCCTAAAATACATATCTGCGAATAATATCCTTACACCACAACAATATGGCTTTCGGAAAAATTCTAGTACTCAATGTGCCGCCTTTGATTTTATCTCTACCCTTCAACAGTATATAGACCAGGGTGAATATGTGGCAGCCATATTTATAGATCTCAAAAAAGCCTTTGATACGGTCAATCATGAAATACTCTTAAAGAAATTGGAATATTTGGGAATTGTTGGGAAGCCCCTAAATCTCCTCCGAAGCTACTTAGATGATAGATTTTGTCTTGTTAAAGTCAAAGGGGTCTCGAGTGGCTTAGGTAGAATCACATGTGGAGTGCCACAGGGATCAATTCTTGGCCCTCTGCTATTCTTGCTATATGTCAATGACATAACTAAATGTGGTATCTCTGGAAAACTCCAACTTTATGCGGATGATACTGTAATCTACTATCACAGTAAAAGCCTGAGTGACCTTGAGTCTCTAATGAATGCAGATGTCTCAATTTTAGCTAATTGGCTCCGTATTAATAAATTGAGCCTCAACATAAAAAAAACGCACTACCTAACATTCGGTAATAAGGATTATGTGTCCATGAATATCTCACTTGGAACTGATAAACTCCAAAATATGGAAGTTACGAAATATTTAGGGCTGTTAATAGACTCTAAACTCTCGTGGAATTCCCATGTTGAGCATGTAAAATCGAAAATTTCCCCAATTACCGGTGTACTGTACCGACTCCAAGGTCTTCTCTCCATATCTCTACTACGTGCCACTTACTATGCGATGATTCACTCCCATCTGAGTTATTTAGTTAGTATCTGGGGCACTATTACTAAAAAACAAATATCAGAGATACAGGTGATTCAAAATCGAGCTATAAGGAATATCTACCATCTTCCGTGGGATACACATATCAAACATATATATTCAAAGACAAACATACTTCCTTTTACGGTTCTACCTAAATACAATATCACTAGTGCAATATTACAAATCATACATAGATCCTCACACACCAACATCAGACCAGCCTTTAATACAGACATACACCAGCACAAAACACGATCCCAAAATCAAATACACTTAGCATCATCTACCCGCACAACCAAATTTGGTATTAACTCATTACAATATATTGCATATAGACAATACAATGCATTACCTAATGAAATTAAGCAATCAGTACCTTACAAAAAAATATTAGTGAAAACGCTTAAAGAATATTTCCTGAAAATGTTTTTAAACCAGTAAATATTGGCTCGCCTTCATACATTTGTTTTTTTTATGTTTAATGTGTATGGATGTCTCTCAGTATTTTTAAAATCTCTATTCTTGACAATGCATTTTTTTTTCCTTTCCAATATGTTGTATTTGTTAAACGTGTAATATCCGTGTAAAATGTACTTATTGTCTATCTGTCCTTCCCGTAATGAGTTTTTTTTCTCAACTCATTGGGAATAATGTGTTACTTGCCATGTTTTTGTAATACATTATAATTAAATAAATAAATAAAATTGAAATATGAACAATTTAAAAAGCAAATTAAGTCCCTGAAATTGGATAATGATATATTGTACCCTTAATTTAATTTAATTTACCCTTACTTGAACTGTAATATCTTATATTAAAAGTATATATATATATATATATATATATATATATATATATACATCCCGCAACAGATTTGGCAACCTTTCACTTCGCATCCTTTTGGCAACCACTGCTTACGGTAGGTTTTTAAATAAAATTGCTGTGAATGTTCACATGTTTTTAGCTTAAGAAAAGAGTGATAGTAAAAGAATTATCCAGAAATTGTGTTTTAAGGGTATTCAAATTTTTGGTAGTTACGTATACTTTAGAGTCTTTTGGACTTCCTTTCATATTGCCGTCGTATTGGTAACCGCGTATATCCTACGTATATCACACTTCATTCCATATTTAGGGCGTCCGTTCATTACGAACATTTGACGACCTCCGTATATTCCTGTATGCATTACGTTTATATTATGACGCTTTCAGAATCGGTTCGATTCTGATTGGTTATCATACAAAGGCTAACTTGACGACATAATAAAATTTGGCATTTTTTTTAAATTTACTTGTTTGGTTTGGTGGTGTTTGGGAGTGGGGATAATGCTCGCTTCCTGAATAGAATTCTACCTTCAACATTCTTCTACCACTACGCGCTTAGTTTAGCGAGGAAATTAAATTAATGCATTCATGTACAATCTTCTTAATATATAAAACAAAGTCGGGTTAGTTACACTATTTATAACTCGAAAACGACCGGGCCGATTTTGATGATCTTTGATTTATTGGATTTGTCTCTTCTCCGGATAGGATAATAACTATAAAAAAATCACAAAAATTAACGAAAAATATAGTTATTAAGAAAATTCTTTTCCCCATACATTTTGTATGGAACGAATTCTCATATTTGAAAGAGCTGCGGGCATTTTGTGATAAGTACCTATAATATTGAACTGTGCGTGAATTTCAAAAATTCAAAAACGTCAAATGTCAATGCGCTGATGGTTTTGTTTTATTCTTAGACATATAATGTTGCTTCTCTTTCTTACACACAAAATGTCAATAGTAGAAAATTAGACAAACGGTGAACGTATGTCTCCACCCATCCAAAGGAAAGATACAATAATTATAATAAAAATCCCTCACACATCTAAAGAAAATAAAAAGCATTTTTTTTTACATCAGTTCACAAATGAGGCCCCGAAGAAAATTATTTTTCTTAGGACTCAGGACCTATGTCATCTTAGGGGATGCTGTGTGGAGGGTATTTTTAAGGAAGGGAAGGATAGGAAGTTCTGGGAAGGAAAAAGGTATAAGGGGTGGATAGGAATCTGGGGTCAGTGTGTTCGGGAGTGACGGACGTAAGAATCCATACCTCCAACTGCGGTGCAAGGCGATGGGTCGAGAGAGTCCAGCTGGAAAGGTCAAAAGGCCTCCCTCAACCATTTTCTCTCGATCCGGCCCGCTACGCAGCAGGTGGGCAGAAGCATCCGCCACCAAGACCCGGACAAACGTTACCCCATGAACCCGGGCACAGGACAGGGGGATTGGTTATCCAATAAATGGTTCCCGGGGCGGCGGCACCCATACCCGCCTCCCAAAGTCTCGTAAGTAAGTGGAAAAATAAGAAAATCACAAAAAATATAAATACGTACACAATGTCATCTCTTGAGTCTGATACTGACAAAAACAAAACACGGACAGTTGCGCATTGATGATTGCTTCATTGTGTAATTTTTAAATTAATAAAAAACTTAATTTAATTCAACACTTATTGATTCTGAGGCGGTATGAAGTTCGTCGGGTCAGCTAGTCTTTTATGATTTAAAAAAAAATAGCGTTCAGAGCCGCTAATATTACAAATATTATTTTGAAGGAAACCAAAACAGAATCCCAATAATTCAAAACGGTAAACGATTATTATGATAACGTTTAACATTTGGGAGGCAATATCAAACAAATTATAAATTTGGGAGGAGGGTGTGGGTACCGCCGCCCCAGGAACTATTTATTGGATAACTAACAACCCTCCCATTGGTAACACCAAGTGGTTAGATATGTTTGGTGACTTAGCAGGGGTGCCCGGGTTCACGGGGTGAGGTTTGTCTAGCTCTTGGCGGCCTATGCATTTGCCCACCTACCACATGGCGGGTCGGATCGGGAGAGACTGGTTGAGGGAGATCTTTTCATCTCTCCAGCCAGACCCTCGATCCATCGACTTGTACCACAGTGGGAGGGATGGTCACTCCTGGACACATTGACCCCAGATTCCTAACCACACCTCATACTTTATTCCTTCCCAGAACTTCCTCTCCTTCCTTTCCCTAAAAATACTCTCAACACAACATCTCCAAAGATGACATAGGTCCTGAGGGAAATTGTTTTCCTCAGGCCCTCCTTTGTGGAGCTAATGTAAAAAATATAAAGTGTCAAAATTAACAATCGCTTTTGGCTTCTATTTTAAATCTCTGCATTGATCCAATCGTTATTTTAGTTACCGATTAATCAGAATAAAAGTGGCTACCGTTTTGCGATAGGTAGCAAGGTAATATTTTTATAAAGAAAGACAATCATTCTCGGGTTACGAATAACCTGTCACTTATATTAAACTAGCTGTTACGCGGCATGCGTTGCTATGCCATTGAATAAATAATTGTTTCTCCGTGCATGTCCTTTCCCATTCGTCCCGTTTCCCTCCCCGCCTCCCCTTCCTCAACTGCGTCCTCGAAGAAAAAGATGTACCTACCTATGTTTCACTTCATTCCTAACTTTTAGTGGCGATCGGGTATGACGTATTCCACATTTCATTCCTAGCCTTTAGTGGCGACCGGTGGCGAAACAACAAACAACGTTGCCGGTTTAAGTCAAATCCCGTACGAGTGTTGAGGTGCACGCCGCGGCGGCGTGATTTGCGACGTTGCCGCACATATTTCTTCTTTTCGATCGTTTTTACGGTCAAAAATTCCGTTTTCCTATTTTTTAATTTTTTTTTATTATTATATATTGAATTAGTTGTACTACATGAATATAAACTAATAAGCACAATGTAACATTTCATTTGATAAATTTAAATATTTTTACAGTTAGCATAACATTTATTTTTAAATACATTCATTCTTTCTTCATTCTTCATACTTTCAGGCATTTCATCGTACATCTTAAGTCCTCTATACATTAGGCAGTTCTGCGATTTTTATTTCTTCATTTGTGGCAATCGAACTCTGTTTTTATTTCTTGTTTCGTAATTATGTACGTCTCTATTAAAAACAATTTCATCCTTAAAGTATTTTGGCATTTGGTTTTTCATAATTTTATGCACAAAAATTATCACATTAAATGGTAGTCTCTTTTTTATCGGAATCCAATTGAGCTAATCTCTCATTTGATTAATCCTTGCGAATTTGCCTTTCCCCAGTATACATTTCATAGCTCTGTTCTGAATAATTTCTAGTTTGTTTAAATTTCCTTCATTGGCCAAATATAACATCGTAGAGACGTAATCCAAATGTGGAGTAACGATAGTTTTATAAATGAGCTCCATAGTGTTTCTATTTAATTTATGTGGTAGTTTTCTAAAAAAAATTGACCTTTTTTGATACCTTTTTTAGCACATATTCAAAGTTTGCCGTGAAAGTCAGTTTTGAATCGAATATTACACCCAGGTATTTGATTTCATTTACTTTTCCAATTGTTTCACCATTAATTGTCATATTTAACCCTGTGTTACGCGTTTTATCGCCCTATTTTGTTTTGTTTACGTTCAGTTTCAGCTTGTTTAATTTCAGCCATTTGCTATATTTTGTAGGTCTTCGTTTATTTTGTTAATTGAATCTATGTAATCTTCACACGAAAAATAGATTAAGGTATCGTCTGCAAATAGTCTAATTTTGCAATAATAATTTATAATTTACAGGAGTTCACTTACTCTGACGGTGATGGTGGGATACGACCTAAATCCCAAATTAACACTGATTTCAGGTTTTAGACAGCGGATGTGTGAAACAAAGACGAGCTCACCAGTTAATTTTACTCTAAAAAATATTAAAAAATTCTGATAACGACCTTCGTACATCGTTTCCACAAAACTTCAATGTATTGACCAAATCCAAGAAGAAAATATGAATAAATGATATAGAAATAACAAAATAAATACACTGCGCAGTTCACACGCCATAGAAATGAAACATCAGAAAACTGAAGTAGGCAAAAGTGTGTAGGCTACGAAGCACCGCACAAAGAGGAGACCGATTATTCTCCTCTTTGTGCTTTGTGATTAAAGTTTTTGTCCCTTTTTAGTGTCGCTATTTTTCGTTTCATCGAGCTTAAAATCACAAAGAAAGATAGACTAACATTGCTGGGTTACGAATAACCCAATAATGTTTGAAAATCTCCATCATTATTGGGTTACGAATAATCCAAAAATGTTTGAAAATCTCCTACTACCACTACAGAAAGCCGAAAATGTTGTTTGTGAAATAGAAGTCTGAGGAAAATAAATTCCAAAAGGGCCTATGTCGTCTTAGGGGATGCCGTGTGGAGGGTCTTTTAGGGAAGGGAAGGATAGGAGGTTCTGAAAAGGAAAAAGGTATGCGGGGTGAGTAGGAATCTGGGGGTCAGTGAGTCCAGGAGGGGACGTATGAACCCATCCCTCCAACTACGGTGCAAGGCGATGGGTAGAGAGAGAGCACTACTGGAAAGGTCAAAAGGCCTCCCACAACCAGTCTCTCTCGATCCGGCCCACCACGCAGCAGGTGGGCAGACGCATCCACCGTCAAGACCTGCACAAACTTCATCCCATGAACCCGGGTATCTCTGTTAAGTCACCAAACGTAATGAACCACTTGGGGTAACGTACGGCAGAGGTGTTGGTTAACCAATAAATGGTTCCTAGGGCGGCGGTACCCATACCCGCATCCCGAACCTAAACGCGATGCCCATTAAACCACTGACCGACATCGACACTGACATTCTATCTTTAAAATAAATATATAAAACTTGTGTGCAGTTCACCTTCACAAACCTACCTTACACCCAACATAATAAAATTGCCAAATATATTATGTAAAAATGTTAATAATTAGGTACTAACTAACTAACTAACTAACCATCACGCCGTTTCCCCGCAGGGGTAGGCAGAGAGGACGGACCGCCAAACAACTCGGTCTTGGCACACAGTCTTTGCTTCACTCACATTCATACATCGTCTCATACATACTCTTCTATTATTCCGACTTTTGACATGGCCCGACTCAAGTATCTGATTCACTTGATCGTGCCATGTCTTCCTCGGGCGTCCCCTACTTCTTCTTCCATTCACATTTGCGTCATATATTCTTCTCACATTATTTTCTTCTTTCATTCGCTCTACATGTCCAAACCATCTGAGGGTCCCTTTCTTAATCAAATCAAATAATTAGGTAAATACTGCAATACTTATATAGAAATAATCATACTAGTATTAAAAATTATATTAGGATTAAATTTAAAACTAGGATCAGAAAAATTTTGAAATGCAATCTATCTGCTAAAAATTTAGTAAAGGCGATAAATACTTGGGCAATACCTCTATTAACTTACTCATTTGGCATAATTAAATGGTCTAATACAGATTAAGATAGCTTAGAACGATTAATTAGAGCTACATTAACAAAATTTCATTCCCATCATCCAAATTTCATTCCCATCATCCAAATAAATAAATAAAGTTCACACGAGGGAGAAGTGAAGCCTTCATAAAACTAAACCTAGAAAGAATGAAACGAATCAGGAGTAGGATAATTGTAGAGTTTATTTATTGTAATATTTTTACCAAGTGTAAAAATTATTTTATTCTACGAAACACCGCACAAAGAGGGCACAGATTAGTGTCATTCTTTCGCAGGCTAATTCCTATATATGTATAATCCTAACATCTGGTCTCTGAAAATGCAAATAAATGCACATCCATTGACAAAGTATGGCTCAATCAAAACCTTATAACTCTGAACTGCGGAAAAACTCTTTATATTCCATTTAACAATACCAAAAAGGCGACAGACACCCTTAACTCCCTTAAATATAAGGTTTCACAAAAATACTTACAATCCTGTCTAATGCTCTAACTGTACGGAAATGAATACGGGGATTTTTTTATATGAATACCTCACAAGAGTCCCAGGTGATCCGTCTGGAGCCAGTAAAACTATGGCATCTTCCATTGGGGTATGTTGTGAGGATGAAGGTGGCGGGGAGGGGAAGGAGATGAGGGAGAGGAAGGGTAGATTCTGGCTATTCAGATCTGGTCACCAAACACGGCTAAAGTCTTACACCAGGGCGATACTGAGTGTACTTTCCACTCTGGAACGTGCCGCAAATATACCATATATTTACTTCTTCAAACTTCGCAAAATTACTTCGTGGCATCATTAATTATATAATGAATAACAGATCACTTTGTAGAAACCACTATATTATAAACAATATCTACATGTTTCCATAACAATGTTATTATTAATATCCATATCAAAATTAAAAATGTAACTACTAACGCCATCTATTAACAAGATTGTTAAAACCTTTTATTACTAATAAAAGCCAGTCTTTTGCGAACTGCATAAGCGTGTTGTCATTCTAAGAGGTTATGGGCAAATATCCATTATATTTTTCGGTTTTTACTGTGTGAATTTAGTATAAAACAGTCGAAAATTGTTGATTTTTCGTTGAAATATGGCAGTGAACTATTTTCAAAGCATTGAGAAGTTGACAGGACGCCAGAATTATGATCAGTGGAGTTTTGCAGTCGAAAATCTGTTGGTGCTTGACAATCTGGTGAACTATATCAAGTCGGAACCAGATGCCAATTTCGAGAAAAAAGCATCAGATGACGCAAGGGCCAAGGCGAAGCTAGTTTTAACTATTGATCCTAGATTGTACGTGCATATTAAGGAAACAAAAACAACTTTAGAGTTATGGATTAAACTGAGGTCTATGTTTGATGACTCAGGTTTTTCTCGTAAAATATCCTTACTAAGACATTTAATCTCGTTACGACAAGAAAATTGTGATTCCATGACTTCATACGTCACACAAGTGGTCGAAACAGCTCAGAGATTAAAAGGCACAGGATTTGCAATTACGGAAGTATGGATCGGATCATTACTTCTAGCTGGTTTGCCAGAAAAATTCATGCCGATGATTATGGCGGTGGAGCATTCGGGTATGCAGATTACCACCGATTTAATAAAATCTAAGTTGCTTGATGTGGAGATTTCACAGAATGACGTGAATACCAGCGGCGCTGCATTCGTTGCAAATAATAGCAAAAAGCATAGATTTAAAAATGGTGCGGTATCATCGATAAACTCAAAAGTGACGGTTGACAATAATGTCACTTGTTACAAATGTAAACAGACGGGTCACTATCGAAACCAGTGTCCATTGTTAAAGAAAAATACAAGTAAATGTGTTTTTAATGTTGTTTTCCTGAATGGAAAATATAACAAGAATTCATGGTACATCGACTCGGGGGCAAGTGCACACATGACGGCGAAGAAAGATTGGGTAAAAAATGTGAAAACAACGCCGTATTTGCCAGAAATTACTGTAGCCAATGAATCTAAAGTGCAAGTTGTTTGTTCCGGAGATGTCGAAATTGTTTCGGAATTAAATTATCATATAACAGTTAAAAATGTGCTGTGTGTGCCTAGTTTGACAACCAATTTATTATCCGTAAGTGAACTTATCAAGAATGGAAATAAGGTCATTTTTGAAGAGAAGCATTGTTATATTCGAAACAAAAACAATGATTTGGTTGCAACTGCGGATTTGTCAGAAGGTGTTTACAAATTGAGATTACAATCACAAAGTTGTTTGTTGACTGTTCCTGTCAGTGGAAAATTATGGCACAGAAGACTAGCACACATTAACAGTCAAGATATGCAAAAAATGAGAAACGGTGTTGTGGATGGTTTGAATTATGAGAGTACTATTGACATAACCAAGTCTCAGTGTATTATTTGTTGTGAGGGAAAACAAATGAGATTACCCTTTTCTCATGTGGGTGAGCGGAGTACAGAAACGCTTCATAGGATTCACAGTGATGTCTGCGGTCCGATGGAAACAAATTCTTTAAATGGAGCTCGATATTTTCTGCTATTTATAGATGATTATAGTCGAATGACGTTCATATATTTTCTGAAGCAGAAGAGTGAAGTTTTCAACAGATTTAAAGAGTTCAAATCAGTTGTTGAAAATCAACTTAGTAAGAAAATTAAAATATTAAGAACAGATAATGGTCTAGAATTTTGCAATAAGGATTTTAAGAGTTACCTAAACCAGGCTGGTATAATACATCAAAAATCAAATTATTATACACCAGAGCAAAATGGACTTTGTGAGAGAGCTAACCGTACAGTGGTTGAGAAAGCTAAGTGTTTATTATATGATGCAAAGTTAGACAAAAAATTTTGGGCAGAAGCAGCTAATACTGCTGTATATTTGAAAAATAGGTCTATTGCATCAGGATTGGATAAAACACCATATGAATTGTGGTATGGATCAAAACCTGACTTAAGTCACCTGCGTTTGTTTGGCAGCAAAGTCATGGTGCATGTTCCTAAACAAAAACGTTTAAAATGGGATAAGAAAGCCACAAAACATATTTTAACTGGATATGGTGAGGATGTAAAAGGTTATCGTGTGTATAATCCTACTAAGAACTCCGTTATTATTAGCAGAGATGTCATAGTGATGGAGGATGAGACAGATGGGATGTTAACCAATGAAGAGTCGGCCGTCTGGATTCCTAATGAGGAGACGACAGAAGACAATCAGGTGGAAGAGAGTAGTGATTCAGTGGGGGAATTATCTCAGAATATTCCAAAAACTGAGGATCTTTTTGATTGCTTTTCAGATTCTTTAATATATGATGATGGCAATGAAACAATAACTGAATTTCCAACACAAGATGTCTCAGAACACGTAGTTCAATCAACAGAACCACCCGAACAAGTGACAGAAAGCAGCACGCGTCAGAGAAAGAAACCAGAAAGATATGGTTTTAGTAACATGTGTGTTTCCAGTACTTTTCCAGCATCTGAAGAGATTGTATTCGCAGAGGCTCTTGAGGGGCCAGAGAAGGAGCAGTGGAAGCAGGCAATGGCTGAGGAACTGCAGTCATTTGAGGAGAGTGAGGCGTGGGAGCTTGTTGATAATCCGGGTGATGTGACGATAGTGAAGTGTAGATGGGTGCTTGATAAAAAATTTGATATTGAAAATAAAGTGCGTTTTCGAGCTCGGCTTGTGGCAAAAGGTTTTTCACAGAAAGCTGGTGTCGACTACACAGATACTTTTTCACCGGTAGTGTGACATTATACCATATGATTATTGTTTGCCCTTAGTGTAAAGATGAGAATGAGTATTACTCATTTAGATGTATGTACTGCTTTTCTAAATGGAAACTTGTATGAAAATATATTTATGTCATTACCTGAAGGTTTTGTAAACAAAAGTGGGGGAAAGGTATTGAAGTTAAAAAGGCTATTTATGGATTAAAGCAATCTTCCCTAGCATGGTATGAAAGAGTTAAAGAGGTTTTAACTAAATTAGATTTTAAAAATAGTAAATATGAACCATGTTTGTTTACAAAAATGAATGGTAAAATTAAAATTGTAGTAGCACTGTATGTAGACGATTTTCTAATTTTTTCTAACAGTGAGGTTGAAACTACTAAATTAAAAAATGTATTAGGTTCAGAATTTAAGTTAAAGGACCTAGGGCCTGTTCGACAATATCTAGGCATGAGAATTAATTTAGATAAAAATAAAAATGTTATTACTGTAGATCAACAACAATATATTGAACAGTTAGTTTCTAAATTTCAGATGTCTGATTGTAAAACGCAAAGTACTCCAATTGAGCCTAAATTGAATTTGGATAATTCAACAGATAAATGTTTACCTAATGTTCCTTACCAAAAAATTAATTGGAAGTTTAATGTACTTAGCCGTATTAACGAGACCAGACATTGCTTATTCTGTCAGCTATCTTAGCCAATTTAATAATTGTTATGGTCATATACATTGGAACTATGCAAAACGAATACTGAGATATTTACAATTTCATGAGTTTGCTTGGCGTTGTATGCAATGAATTAACTGTATGTTTAATTTATTTTGATAAGTGGGGGTATTAATATCCATATCAAAATTAAAAATGTAACTACTAACGCCATCTATTAACAAGATTGTTAAAACCTTTTATTACTAATAAAAGCCAGTCTTTTGCGAACTGCATAAGCGTGTTGTCATTCTAAGAGTTATCTTCATCAGGATATATGTTAATATAAAGAAAAATAAATGACAAACAAGTATAGACACTTTAGAATAAACTAGAACATAGACAAAATATTAAAAAAGTAGAGGTGATTAATTGCTTAAAAATCATAAAAATAGTTATACAAAATTAAATATAAAAATTATTTAATGAAAAATAAAATTGCATTTAGATAATAAAAAAACTTTTAAGAACAAATAATTCAAATAATTAGTCTAAATCAAAAAATAAATAATTATAATTATTGTAAGTATAAAAAAGAAAATAAATTTAAAAGATGGCTATTTTAAAAAAATGTTTGGTTATTTATAAAATTTAATTTACTATTAATGCTTTTTCTAATTTCTAAAATTTCTAAATTATCCAATTGTATGCCCGTAGTGTTAATTTTAAGACCAATATCAAAGGAATATCAAAGGAATGACTTGTTTCCAAAATATGGTTGGCAAATTCAGAATAATTATTATTATTTAAACATCTTATATGTTCCTTAACTCTAATGTTAAAATTTCTAGAAGTTTTTCCAAAATAAAAAAGTTACAATCATTACAAATTAATTTATAAACCCCAGACTTGTTCAAAAAATCACATTTATCCTTATTATTTAATATATAATTTTTTAATTTGTTATTTGTATAAAAAGCTGGTTGTACATTATTTGGCATGTTTTTAATTTTTAAATTTGAAATGCTATTATTTAAAAAAAAAAAATTCTCCATTTATTATCATTTTCAACAACGTGTGGATAAACAAAAGATCTAAAAAACTTTTTCTTATATTTTTTGTTTAACATATTGTCTATTAATTTTGAAGTATAACCGTTATTAATTGCAATTTGTCTAATAGTATTTAATTCTGTTTTAAAATTACGCAAAGATAAGGGAACATTAATTAATCTACTTAGCAAGGTATGAAAAGCTGCTAATTTTTGTGAAAATGGATGATTAGATGTTTCATGTATAATGATATCTGTATATGTATCTTTACGAAAAATATTAAATTTAAAAAAATGTAGATATTGTTTATAATACATATAGTGGTTTATACAAAGCGATCTGTTATTGATTATATACCATATATTATTCTAAAATAATAAATTGTGATATATAACAAAATTAACAAAATAAAGTTTATTTGCTAGACAGGGATTCGATCCCGCAACCTTCGGGTTGCGAGCTAAGAGCCTCACCGCTAAACACCGGCCACACCGGCCATCGAATACGGTTTAATACTTAGAAATTACATTAGACAGCCAACTCAAATGGACAGATCACATAGAAAAGCTTGTAAATAAATTTATGTATTTAACTTATATTTTTAAACGTTTAAATTAAAGAGTCGACATTAAAATAATGAAATTTGTGTAACATGCATTGGTGCAATCATAAGAATCTTATGGAATAATTGGATGGTAGGGGAGGGGGTGTATAATAATAATAATAATGTCGCATAAAGATATGAACTACCCCTTCCTGCAATTATTCCAAGAAGCTGAATTGTAAGAGATGAGAAAAATTTACTGTGTACGATGTTTAAAATACACAAAATGTATAAAGTCTTGGATAAATACCATTGAAACCGACATTTACTTGCTGTAACATCTGAGCCGATGTAACTTCACAAATTTTATTAATCTTTATTAACATGTCGTGTGAATTGTAATTCAGTAATCACGATCACAATGATTTTATTTTTTATTTATTTAATTTTATTTTTTAATCTCTACGAAGATAGTGCATGTTTATGAGTAAAATTTTAACTGTTTTAAAAACACACAAGTACACCCACGAACTGGCGATGCCTGTGTGGGATTCTTTTGGTTAATCTGCTAATTGTATTATTCTTTACTTTTCAACTGTTTATATAAAAACAATTATATGTATTTTAAATTTATACCAATTTAGGTACCAAAAAAAAGCGGAGCTTTAAAATAAAAGTCAAAATCGATTGATAATTTTGACACCCGAGAAGAAAGATATTTATAGATTTGTGTTATTTTTCTGTTCAATTATACAACATAAAATGATATCATGAAATCGTCTGCCGTTTTAAATTTTCAGAATTCTATTCTGAGTTTTTTTAAATAATAATATAGTGGAGTATTAACGGCTCTGAAAGCAAATTATGTTTAAAAAAAGAGAAACCTTATAAAATTGTACAATAATACACTATTTCAATTCCATTATTTCCACGCATAGCTAAAGGGCTTGTTCACATTGGTCAAGTGGTAAGTCAAGTAGAGGGTACGCTTGCTACATGACTCGCCGAAAACCGTTCGCCTTAATTTCAAATAGAGTAGATACATTTGTGCCCGCCGCCCGTTGTAGGATGACGGGCTGCTACAAAGCAAAGTAAATACGCTAATTAAGCTGATTTTAATGCTTATTATAGAAGACGTGGAAGAATAAATTAGTGAGATAATAATAAATAAAATGTCCACAAAAAGAGATTAATAGCAGCACAAATAAATAATTTTAGAGTAGCAACTTCGCTCCAATGCCTCGACATTTCCGCGGGTCTACAAATGAACTCTGCTAAAACGGCATGTCAGTGCACAGGGATGCGAGGGGGGGGGTCCCTATACGCTCTAAAAATAGAACGAAATTGATTGAATCCACTAAAAAGCTGACTAACCCACTCTACTAAAATGATGGTGTTCGGACGCGTTTAGATACTACTTTACTCCCCACTCGAATAAAATATATAGCGTGTTTGAACGACTCTTAAGCGCTTGGGTAGTGGAAAATAGGACAAAATCTGCGGACGTGGGTAGGATTCTAACCACAGGTCTTCTGTTCAGGAAGCGAGTATTATCCCAAGCACCACCAAGACAGACAAGTACATTAAAAATACCAGTTAGTGGTTGAGTGGGCATCGCGTTTGGGTCCCACCCGCGGGCGTCGCGTGCCCTATTCCTCGGCTGGCTATGGCTATGTCCTCCATCACAACACAAGCAACATTTTCGGCCTTTTGTGGTGGTAATAGGAGATTTTCAAATACTGTTGGGTTATTCGTAACCACAGGGAATGTTTGTCTTTCTTTAAAAAAAAAACAAACAAAAAAATCTTTGTTTATATGAATGCGTCTTTAAAATGACAATGCATATGCATGACCTGAAGTTCAGCAAAAAGCTGCCCGCAGAGTGCTTGAAAACGCCCTTTATTCAGGGGGACGTTTTACGGTGAAAATTTGAATGTGGGATGGAAGGTTACAAATAAACTTATTTTTTATGTTGTTAGGGTACCCCGATGTCGGCTTCTAAACCAACATCAGCACACCAACACGTCCCTGGCTAGCTCTCAGCGGGACAAGGGTACTCTCTATTCAGGGGAGTGGGCAGCTCAAGGCTAGGGAACTTCTCTCCATCCTTCGGTGACCCACGGGATCCTCACCGGCCAACAATCCTCCCGCCGTAGCAGAATAATAACAATGTTAAATCATTTAGACATGTATTGTAAGCTCAAACACATACATAGGTTTCTACAGTACAATTCAATTACAAGAAATGCAATTTACACAAACCTAGCTAAAGTGTTTAACTTTCTCTGACTGACTCTCAAAACGAAACTCTCCGGGTCGTGATTTCCACGGGGGCCCTACATTTCACTGTATTACGGACAACATTTAAAGAGGAAATCAAGATACAGCTTACATGTAGGTTGGCAGGAACCTCGTCTCATGTGGCAGCTTCATCAGGCACTTTCATAGTCTAAATAGACCGAACTATGGTGCGGCAAAAGGCCAATTATACACAAAGGTACTTCAATAATACATCGCGGCCGTTGAATTGGGTCCGCCGGCTTAAAGTGCGCCGCTAGCGTGTCCGTTCGCCAAGGCACTCAGATTGCTTCTGCGGCGAGCAACGGATTGCCGGCCGCCGCGTCGCCGGGCAAGCGGGGCGGTGAGGAGAGGCAGACAGGATATGGGGGGGAAGAGGGGGCGGCCAGCTGTGGGCTAGCTCTCGCGTTCTCGAAACTATTCGCTTCAAGGGCGTATCGTAACACTTCCCCCCGCGCTCGGAAAAAAAGCGACGTGGCAATGGAGCTGTAGGATAAAAAAATCCTCTTAAACTTCCATTGGGGTTTTTTGAGAGATTCGTTGCTTGAGAGATGCCTAGCTAGAACATGCAATTTATGTTATAGTTTAGGTCACAATGTTTGTAGGGAATGGGTGAGGGGTACATACAATGTTTGGAAAAGAACAGTTTTGGTGAAAGTACATGGTGTGAAACAACATACAAGATTATGCAATTGAAAGATGACAATACATGGTTATGCAATTGAAAAATATAACAATACATGGTTATGCAATTGAAAAATAACAATTCATATTTGTACAATCGAAGAATAAAAAAACAAGAACAAAAATGCCTGTGTGATTCTAAGGTTTCATTGGTCTGGGAGCTAAGTTTGCGAAGCGTGGATTTGTTTGGTTTCGGAGAATTTCGAAGAGGAGGACGTGGTTTCACAGATTCTAAGGATTACATTATCACTGTAATCAGACCCCTTTGAGATAACACTCAGAAGTACACTTGGGCCTTAGAAAACACTTGGTTTTGTCGAAGACGTCGAAGTTCATGAAGTGGAGACTGTGGTTGCTGTGCCGCGACTATGGTTACAGAGGTCATTGAAGAGGAGAATCCAGTGTCTGCAGACATGCCAGTACGAATCCTAAAGTGTTATTAAGGTAAACACGGATCGTATATAATGGTTATTGAGGCATAATGTAGCTCAATCATAACTTATTGGTACGCATTCAGCGAATACTGGAGGTCAAGGTAATGATGGTTTACACATGACGATATATGCGTCACTGCATGACAGCGCAAGAGACGACATGGTTGGCATTGATAGCAAGAGTAAGAACAAACCTA
Organism: Limnephilus lunatus; assembly: GCA_917563855.2. Taxonomy (NCBI): domain Eukaryota; kingdom Metazoa; phylum Arthropoda; class Insecta; order Trichoptera; family Limnephilidae; genus Limnephilus; species Limnephilus lunatus. The sequence goes on from OU830603.1 coordinate 47,659,781, forward strand.
GGAGCTAGCGTGCCCAAAAGGTGGTTCAGAGTGTCATAATATATAGTGGGACAACTCAACTTGCTGTGGCACGACAAAACAACATACATATGGGTGGTATGGTCTGTGCTTTCAGGAACAAATGCGTAGAAAAATGGCAGCGGGAGGGACCTAGTAACCACAGCGCGTGCTGTCAGGAAGTGGAGCTCAGCTTGGCTGTTGGTGATGACATCCGCCTGGGCTTCTTTTTAATCCGGGAGAAATTATTATTAGAGCAAAATTCTTGAAGTTTACCTGCCTAGGGACCAATGAAGAAAAGGTTTGGAGAGAAACAAAATGTGTCCAGATTATGAAATAAACGAAGTTTTAATCACCGACCCAGAGAGTGACGAAGAGAGAGTTTTCTAACTAAATTGTGATTACATGAACATTTTCCTTTACCAGGATGACTTGGCGTTTGCCGAGTGACAATATGTCTTGGTTAAAAAACAACCGGCCTTCCATGGCCTATGTTAACATAAAGGTGGTAACATTTTTTGTAGAATTTCAAAAAGCAAGACAAAGAAGTCGTGAATGAGTCACGGTAAAGCAGAGGAACCAATTCATGAATAAAGGTTGTCAAAAGGAGACAGACGGTACGCCAAGTGCATATCGTACATATCCAACATTCATGAATGTGTTTCGTAAAATTGAGAAAAAGAACAAAAGGTGAGACATATGCAGAGAGTGAGGGAGAAAGCCTGCTGATAATTGGTTAGTTTACCGATTCGCACTCCCAGAGAGGGCGAATTATGGTTAACAACAGATTTTCCTCTTCATAACATATACCTGAGAACATGATGGTGAGGAGAAAGGAAAGGAAAAGGAAAGGAGTTGAGTGACGAAACTTGCTAGAGACTGGACTAATTTCCACTTCAAACTCCATGTGAGAATGAAACATGATCAACCAGCAGATTTCCTGACTCTTTACAATTGTTAAAAGGATGAGGAGAAATTTGAATACACATTAACAAAGAGACTAATCTTTTGCGTGTATTGGGCAAAAAATTAGGGGTCATTTTAAAAACTCCTGCGTGATTGTGAGAAAAGACAGACCCTTGCTCCAATTTCACAAACCTGGGGGTTTTCTTATCCGTTCCCCAGACAACGAGTTATGCAAAAAAGCACAAATTGCATCATAAAAGATGACACACGATATTGTATCGTTCGCACGAATCATGGTGAGTGTTTTAACGTCTCCACGTATAGTGTATAAAACATGTAAGTACATACAAGATAAAACTCAATTATAGACAGAAGTCAAGAGTTTATACAATGCCTCTTAAAGAAGATGGCAAGGCCGATATTATGTCGTTCGCACGAATCACGGTAAGTGTTTTAACGTCTCCACGTATAGTGTACAAGAACATGTAAGTACATACAAGATAAAACTCAATTATAGACAGAAGTCAAGAGTTTATACAATGCCTCTTAAAGAAGATGGCAAGGCCGATATTATGTCGTTCGCACGAATCACGGTAAGTATTGTTATTACGTCTCCACGTTTCGTGTACAAAGGTTGTACACAATTATACATACAAGCGGTACTCATGACAAATTAATGACACACGACCAAAATACAAAAGCGGTACTCATGACAAATGAATGACACACGACCAAAATACAAAAGCGGTACTCATGACAAATTAATGACACACGACCAAAATACAAAAGCGGTACTCATGACAAATGAATGACACACGACCAAAATACAAAAGCAGTACTCATGACAAATGAATGACACACGACCAACTCAATAACATTTAGCTATGAGCAAAAGTGATTATGACGAACTTCTCGTATCGTGGCAGGTATTTTAAGGATCCCTCCTATAACGGTGGATGTTCTAAGGATCTCTCCTATGACGGTGGATGTTCTAAGGATCTCTCCTATGACGGTGGGTTACGTTTAAATACAACACAATAAACGTTAACGATGCTCGTTTTAACACATTTTATAAAGATTCGTTAGATTAACTAACTCCGTAGCCCAAGAGCGTACGATAGAGAAGATAGACAATTTGATGTCACTTCATGTGTTACAAAGTACAAGGGTGATGGCAGAGTATAATTCTACTTACACCAAGTATTTAAAACAAAGACAGACCTATAATGGTTTTACATACTGTCTGTTGTGGCAACCTGCAGTGAGGAAGACCAAAGAAAAGGGACCAATTACGGTTTTACATACCCTTTGTGCAGTTACAAACATACCAGGTTATGTGCAATTTGGGTTGCAAATACTTGGTTAAAAGAACACCTAAAAGTTGTGAATTCCAAAATCAGTATGACCATAAGGTTTTATTTAACCTGTCTTGTAGGGTTGAAACGTGTCATATAAGACGTACGTAACGTACAAGCAAAAAAAACAAAATAACAAAAAAGTGGCTTTGTTATAACAACCAAAGACCGGATGATTCGGTTTTACGTACTTTAGTTGAAACGAGCCAAATTGATTTATATACAGGGTTATAAAGACCAATCATTGGTTTTATAAATACAAGTTCCAAAATGGACGTGTCGATATCCAATTTGGGTACATGAGCATGAATTTGGGTAGGACGCCATCAATTTTTTAATTTAAGAGGAAAAAATTGAAAAAAACTTATATACACGAGGGGCGACTATGTAAGTAACCACTGTTTGATTTTCATGCTAGAGATACCTCGGAAGGTTTTACAACTCATGATGAACAAAATAAAAGGACAAATTGTAAAGATAGTTAACTGGTTCTGAGTCGGAATTTAACACTTTGGAATTTACAAAACCCGACTTCTAGAACGACACGCCGATGGGCAATTGTCAACTACTTTACATGACAAAATAAACAAATGAGAAAGTTCCTTTCCGCACGACAAAAATGCAACAAAAAAATAGGAGAAAAATTACAAAATTACATGACAAGGCAGGGTATGACGTGGCATGAACATTGCGTAGTGTACGTGTTGAGACAATAAATGGGCTCGCGACTTCCCAAACATTGAAACTCAAAAAGTGTCTCCGTTCCAAAGTGATCAGTTTTAGGACAGGTGAAAAAAAGAAAAAAAAATTGCCGTGAGTGAAAGAAAAAACAGTGCAAAAACAACATTTGAAAGTGACTTCAAGGAGAGTACGCATTAATTTACAAAATAATTTACAACTTGTTTCATTTATGAAACGATGGGCATGTGATTGACACAATACACGCCTGACGTAGTAAGACTCTGTAAGCTTACAAAAAAAGGTGATGCATACTGGATCATTTTACGTTTGCTGAGATAGTGGGGGCAGTTTTACTTGACTCCTCACTTCCAGACTTTACAATGTCCTTAATGTGGTAATTACCAATGTGCTTTCCAGATGAGTCAGACAAGGAGTACACTAGGTCTGATATTTTCCTTAGGACTTTGGCCTTCACGAAACGTGGTGCCAGCTTAGCAGAGAAATACATGGCTCCTTGGGAAAGTGTGTTGTTCTTTCTCCAAACTATGTCTCCTGTATTGAAGGTGACATGTTTTCTTCGTAAGTTATATCTGTCCGCACTCTTTTGGTGAGCCAGGAGCAAAGCATCAGTGACTTCACTGTAAATGGCCGACAGTTCTTCCAAGCGATGGGCATAGTCTGCGGTAGGGTTGCTTGTGGTGGCAGATGACGTAGGAAAGTTTGTGTCCCTATGTAGAGAACCATGGACGACTTGTTCCATACCGTGTTTTAAGAAGAAAGGTGTGTAACCAGTGGCCAGATTAACAGTGTTGTTCATAGCGGCCTGAATTTTATCTAGGTTTTTACACCAAGTGCGTTGATCTTTATCAACTAGAATAGCTAGAGCTGTGTTGATTGTTTGGTTGTAACGTTCGACAGTGTTATTCTGGGGAGTGTACAAGGTGTTATAATAAATGTCCTTGATTCCGTATTTGGCAAGAAATTCTTTGAATTCCTGGGCAATAAACTGTTTTCCGTTATCAACAATTACGGTTCTGGGTGTTCCGTAAGGTATAAAAATGTGTTTTTCCAGAAGTTTGATGATGGCGGACGCATTGGCTCTTTTTAAAGGGAAGATCCAACAGAATTTGGTGAAAACATCCACTACACTAAGTATGTGCATGTGTCCGGCATAACTTCGAGGAAAAGGTCCGACGAGGTCCATTGACAATGACTGTAGGGGTCTGTCGGCGCGTTTGGGGTTACCCATTAGGCCGGCAGGTGCTGCCGTGCTATGTTTATAAGCTTTACAAGTTTCACATTTAGAGATGTAATTGCGAATTTGTTTGAAAAGACCAGGCCAGTAATACTTCAAGGAAATCTTTTTATACGTCTTGAAAGTTCCTGGGTGTATAGAGTCGGGAGCACTATGATTGTCAATTATTATTTGTTCTCTTCCTTCGAGGGGAACGACAAGTTTCCAAGAGTAATCTTCGAGGATGGATAGTGGTGCCTTGCAATTACGGTATAGTTGTCCTTCTTTTATGATAAAATTAGGAAACTTTTGTTGATTATTTTTACAACCTTCGAAGATTTTCAAGTACCATTCATCTTTTGTAGATGGAGGGGGGGCAATTGTGTCAACATTTAATGAAGCCAATTCAATTCTTGAAAGAGCGTCAGGAACAATATTGTCCGCGCCTTTACGGTGTACAACATCAAAATTGAATTGAGACAAACGGGAGGCCCAACGAGCGAGTCTACCGGAGGGATTACTTAAAGAGATCAACCATTTCAAACTACTATGGTCTGTGACTACAGTGAATTTGCTACCGTCTATGTAACCGCGGAAATGGTGAACAGAATCCAATACAGCCAATAACTCCTTTTCGGTAATTCCGTAGTTTTTCTCGTGTTTATTTAATGTACGGGAAAAATACGCTACAGGGTGTTCGCCATCTGGGAATTCTTGAGTTAGGACTCCACCGATTCCTACGTTGGAGGCATCCGTGTGGAGGGTAAAAGAGAGTGTAAAATCCGGGCAATTCAGAACGGGGGCTTTTTGAAGGGCATTTTTTAAAGTTGTAAACGCTTCTTCAGTTTCAGCAGACCATCGGAAGTTGCTGACACCTTTACGGGTGCCGGTAATTTTATTTAAGGGGGCTGCAATTGTGGAAAAGTCTTTGATGAATCTTCTGTAGTAACCTGCAAGTCCAAGGAAACCTTTGACTTCCTTCGCGTTTTTGGGTCGGGGAAAATTTGCCATGGCTTCCACCTTAGCGGGGTCTGTTCTTAGACCTTTTTCGTCGACAATGAATCCCAAATAACGTAAACGGGACTTACAGAATTCAGACTTCTTCAAGTTGATGGTTAAACCAGCGAACTTGAGTTGTTGAAAAACCTTTTCCAACATTAATAGGTGTTTTTCAAAGGTGTCGCTGACGATGATGAGGTCGTCAAGGTAACAAAACAGGCTGTTATCGACTTCAGGACCGAAGAGTTTGTCCATCAGTCTTTGTAATTCGGCGGGGCTGTTCTTTAGACCAAAGGGTAATCTTTTAAAATGGAACATTCCCCTACCAGGTACAACGAAAGCAGTTTTTTCACACGATTCTGCGTCCAAAGGTATTTGCCAAAAAGCTTTGCTTAGGTCAACAGAGGAGATGAACTTGGCGTTGCGCAGTTGGTCTAAGGTCGCGTGGACGTAAGGTAAGGGGTATGCGTCAGCTTCCGTACAAGAATTTAAACGTCTACTGTCAAGACAGAAACGTGCGGAGCCATCTTTTTTAGAAACCAAAAGAGTTGGGTTGGTCCATGCACTTCTGCTGGGAACCACCACACCCATTTTTAACATTTCATCAAGTTCTTTTTCCAAAAGTTTAAGCTTTTGGGGGGCTAAGTTGTAATAACGTTGCTTTATGGGTGGGCCATTGGTTTTAATGTGGTGTTCTACCAAATTTGTCAAACCCAATCCACATTTTTCGAAAGATATTGATTCGAATTTATTGACCATTTCCTTTAGTTGGAGAGCTTGGTCCGTGCTTAAATTTTCGTGAGGTATTATTGTGCGGATCTCACTAATTTGAGCAGCAGTGGAGGTTTCGCCAAGAGTATTAAATACTTGGGGAGCAACGTTAAAAGCCTTCCAGAAGTCAACGCCAAGGATGAAATTCTGGGATATAGAGGGCACTATTAGAAAATTGATTGTAATTATTTTATTGTTACAATTAATTGGCAGTGCAAGGGTACCGATGACCGGCTGGGAAACATTATCCGCAGTCGTCAGGTGTGTTGTTTGTGGCGAAATTTTAAAATCACTGTTAACAAAAGGCAGGTGAGCATTGTTGCCAAGACAGCTGACAGATGCACCGCTATCAAGTAATCCGGAAAAGGGCACATTGTTAACAGAGAAAAGAGCATAGGGTCTCCCATCTTTAGCTTGTTTGCAACAAACCGAGGAAACATTTAAGGTCTGGTTAAAATACTTAATGTGTGATAACCAATCAGTCCATTCTTTAGACCTTGGTTCAGAATGGGTACCTGAGAGGTTATTATTTAGTTTTTTGGCCTCTTCATGTAGAAATTTGGTGGGGGCTTGGAGAAATCCACCTGAGGTCTGACATCGCTTGGGTTTTGTAACCTTTCTGCATTGTGCCTTGATTTCTTAAAAATGTTGCGCAGTTCGTCGCGTGGAGGAGAGCGGTCCCTAGAGTGGTGTCTCTTGGAGGTTCGGGGTTCCTTGGATTCCAGAAGTCTTGCTTGCTTGAAACAAGTAGCGGCCAGGTGGCCTACTTTTTTGCAAAAGGAGCACACTTTTTTGTTGTCGAATTCTGGCTTTAAACCAGACGAACGGCTTGGCACAACCACATTATTCGACACATTCTTTATGTTTTTCCTATCCTGGTACGATTCCAGGAGGAGGCAGACTTCGTTTAGCTGGGCCAGGGATGCAATTTTCTGTGAGGTGATGATGTTCTCATATTTGCTTAAAAGGCCATCAGTTATGACTGGTAATAGTTCAGCTTCCGGAACAGGATGTGAAAGCTTGATGTTGATGGACTCAGCCCTTTCTATGAATGTAGCCACAGGTTCATCTACTAGTTGTTTAATAGATAGTAGAGATAGTTTGATCCGGTGCTGGGCCTCCTTTTTTCCAAAGCTAGAGATTAGGGCAGCTCTGAGTTTATTCCAATCTTTGCATTTAGTCTTTTGGATGCGGTGCCACGGAATTAATTCTGGGGAGATGAGTTCTATAAAGTTTCTCCGTAGAATCTCGAATGGGATATTTTTGATTATAGCCGTTTCTTCAATACGGTCAATGAAATCCAGCACATCGGAGACGCCATTATATTTGACTTTCCAAGAGGATAAATCGTAAGTTTTATCTTGTGTCAAGATGGGTGCGACGTCCTGTTTTATCATTACATGCGGCGTAGGTTCTTTGTCAAGATTATCCAAAACTTGCGTAGCCGAACATGAATTATTTTCGTTGGAGGGGGCGAGGTTTATTCTCCTAATGTACTTTTTGTTGAATAAAAGTGCATATGCCTTCAATGTAGATTTAGATTTGCTTGATGGCGAGAGTCCTCTATCCCTTAAAGCAGCTTGTAAGTGGGCTTTGGATAAACTATGCACATTGGGAATGGTACCCAAGTTGGATGGTGTAATAGCTTGCTTGTCCTCCATTGCGAGTTTCCTGGGTGGTTAGGAGAAGAAAAAAAAATTGGCCAGGGGTTTCCTTTAGAAAGCGCAAAATTAATTTTTGTGAGGCACTTTTCACTTGGTGATCACTGTTGGCACTTCCAAATGTGTTTTGTATACATGACACCAGAATTCTTGTCAAAGAGGGGCAGATGAGAAAAAATTTTGCGTGGAAAGACCTTAGTGGTAAAGGTTTTTGTATTTCACTGACCACTTTTGAGAAAACTGTGAAATTCACAAGTATTTATTTATTTTAGAAAAATTTTGCCAGGATTGACCTTTAGAAAACAGGTTTTTTATTTTTACAAAACACTTTGCACTGAGAAAGGCACTAAAGTTCACAAACGGCACATTTCTGGCAAATAAAGGACAAACTTCCGAATGAAAATGACTGAATATGGGGTTTATTGCATCCAACCATATTAAAATTATTTTATTTATTCATGGAATCAGTCATTGGTTTTATTATTATTCCACTTTTCACTTATGTAAGGAAAAAAAACACAATTCACTTTCACTTATGCTGAAAAAAAAACAGTACCTATAATGTACAATGGGGAAAGAAAGTCATTATTTTGTCCATTTGGAGAAACATTAAATTGTACTAATTTGACAGACACAAGTGGGCCAATTGGTATATTGTGCAGAAATAATAAAAATACGTAAGTCCGAAATTTTCATTAAGGAATTCGCAAAATAACTGGGGTTCCAGAATCAAATTTATAATAATGATTTCCGTTGGTATCCCAGTTCAGTCATAAAAAACGGTTTGGATTTAAAACGCAGCCTAGCAACAGTCGGTTAGGCGGGAACAAAGCATTTGCGCGCAATCCGGAATATCGCGTGAAACAAAAGCCGTTGGATTTTGGGCGCGAATAACTGTTGCTGTGCGCCCGCCGTTTGGAGACGCGTGCGCAATCAGATTCGCGGCGCTTCGGGTGCTCAAAATGGCCGTTGTTTCAACTTGCGATGCAATTTATAATTCCAGTCAGATCCGTTATGGATCTAATTTACATATTGGTTTCTGTGGTTTTTCACAGGATTCACTGTAGAATAACAAGGCATAATTAATGTTTACAAAACAGTTGTTATGCGGGGAGGATTTCGACAAACAAGGGTCCCGCAAAGCGACCGGGTTAGAGAAAAAAATTCCAGCCCCACGATCGGGCGACAATTGTTAGGGTACCCCGATGTCGGCTTCTAAACCAACATCAGCACACCAACACGTCCCTGGCTAGCTCTCAGCGGGACAAGGGTACTCTCTATTCAGGGGAGTGGGCAGCTCAAGGCTAGGGAACTTCTCTCCATCCTTCGGTGACCCACGGGATCCTCACCGGCCAACAATCCTCCCGCCGTAGCAGAATAATAACAATGTTAAATCATTTAGACATGTATTGTAAGCTCAAACACATACATAGGTTTCTACAGTACAATTCAATTACAAGAAATGCAATTTACACAAACCTAGCTAAAGTGTTTAACTTTCTCTGACTGACTCTCAAAACGAAACTCTCCGGGTCGTGATTTCCACGGGGGCCCTACATTTCACTGTATTACGGACAACATTTAAAGAGGAAATCAAGATACAGCTTACATGTAGGTTGGCAGGAACCTCGTCTCATGTGGCAGCTTCATCAGGCACTTTCATAGTCTAAATAGACCGAACTATGGTGCGGCAAAAGGCCAATTATACACAAAGGTACTTCAATAATACATCGCGGCCGTTGAATTGGGTCCGCCGGCTTAAAGTGCGCCGCTAGCGTGTCCGTTCGCCAAGGCACTCAGATTGCTTCTGCGGCGAGCAACGGATTGCCGGCCGCCGCGTCGCCGGGCAAGCGGGGCGGTGAGGAGAGGCAGACAGGATATGGGGGGGAAGAGGGGGCGGCCAGCTGTGGGCTAGCTCTCGCGTTCTCGAAACTATTCGCTTCAAGGGCGTATCGTAACAATGTGTAAACCTTAAAAAACCAAATTCATGTACAGGATTTAGCCTGCGAGAAAATGGGATAGTGTAATCGGTATCCTGTTTGTGTGGTGCTTCGTAGCCTTCCCACTCTTGTCTACTTTAGTTTTATGAAGGTTTCACTTCTACGGCGTGTGAATCGCATACTCAGTTATTTTTAAATTTGAAACTACAAAAATCTAAGGTGGCAATAACGTTTAAAAAACATTTGTCTAAAAAAATATGTGTTTATTGATTCTTTTCTCGGTATCTATAAGTAGTTTTAGTTAGAAAAAACGTAAGGTGAGCCGTTATTAAAACTTTTTAATGTTTGCATTGAAAAATTTAATGTTTTCAAAATTTTTTTTCTAATAATAAAATAATAAAAATCTTTCAAAACCAGTTTTTCGTTTTTGGATACATTCGAAAATGTTCCATTTATTTGGATTTCATCGCGAAGCAGAAAATTATGTGACATTCCGACAAAACATGCCCGAGGACTGGAGGGGTAAATTAATGTAAAAGTTCAAAAAGGTGGCAGATTTTAATTGATAATTTTTTTAATTAGTAAATTAAAAAAAAAAAAACGAATCAAAATGTACACATCTATGAAAAAAAAAATTCCAAATGTGTTCAGCATTACTTAACTATACTAAAAAATGCAATTTTATCAAATTTAAAGAAAAATATGAGTACCTTGCTGACCAACACACCTACACTACAAGGATGAAATCCTCAAAACTACTAGACATCCCGAAATTAAATAGATCTTTTGGGCAGAGAAACCATAATTTCCATGCTACAAATTATATAATGCCCTTCCAATTGAAATTAAGAACACCATGCAGAAAAAAAGTTTAAAAAAGACATCAAATTATGGCTACGTAAACATGAAGATGAGGAAATAATTAAAATTATAGAGTAATCCTAACGTAACCTACAGACAACAAACTTAAATACTTTTAATTTTATTTATTGTTTATTTTGTGAAAATCAACAAAAGATGCAAAAGTGATTCGTAAATAATAATAGCTACTGGTTTTAAAAATATTCGAATGGAACCTCGGGGGTGCCCGGAGCTACGATTTTTAGAAATAAAGATAGCATTTTTGTATTTGATTGATGTACGCTTTTACTCATGCGTTAATGTAAAAAAATATAACGGATTAAAATCTTTCAAACAATACAAACCGATTGCATCAATACAAAAGGATTGCAATCTTTAGAGCAATCTTTAGGGGTCGGGTGGGAATGCTACCCTTGTTCTACCGGTATTTCAATGGAAGATGCTCCGAGGAACTAGCGTCTTTGATCCCTTCGGCGCCGGTGCATAGTCGGGAAATACGCCAAACGCGCGCCCAGCCTGCAGTTCATTCCTAGTTTTTAGTGACGACAAGAAGGGAAGATGCATTCTGCATTTCAAAACTCGTTGTCAGTTCGTTTGAACTCTCCCGTACGAGGATTGGGGTCAAGGGTCAGGGGGCGGCGCGCGGCGGGTTTATCACGACGCGTGCCGCGTGTATTTTGGAGGTTGAGCGTGTTCACTGTTCACACACAGCTATAATATGCGTGGGACGGCATATTTCAGCATTACGCTGGCCTTATATTCCAATTTGGAATGTACGGCAAGCGATATGCCGAAAAACGCCATCCCACGCATATTATAGCTGTGTGTTAACAGAGATATCCGGGTTTCAGGGGGGGGGAAGTTTGTCCAGGTCTTGACGGCGGTCTACCCACCTGCTGCGTGGTGGGCCGGATCGAGAGAGACTGGTTTTGAGAGGCCTTTTCACCTTTCCAGTAGTGCTCTCTCTCTACCCATCACCTTACACCGTAGTTGAAGGGATGGGTTTATAATATATGTCCCCTCTTGGACTCACTGACCTCCAGATTCCTACCCACCCCGCATGCCATTTTTCCTTTTCAGAACCTCCTATCCTTCCCTTCCCTAAAAGACCCTCCACACAGCATCCCCTAAGACGACATAGGCCCTGAGGGAATTTATTTTCCTCAGGGTCCCTGTGTGGAGCTAATATAAAAAAGTCCCACCTCAACACAAACAACATTTTCGGCTTTCTGTGGTGGTAGTAAGAGATTTTCAAACATTATTGGGTTATTCGTAACCCATCAATCTTAGTCTATCTTTCTTTGTGATTTTAAACTCGATGAAACGAAAAATAGTGACCCTAAAAAGGGACAAAAACATAAATCTATAGGATTTACACTGCGAGAATAATCGGTCTCCTCTTTGTGCAGTGCTTCGTAGCCTACACACTTTTGTCTACTTTAGTTTTCTGAAGTTTCATTTCTATGGCGTGTGAACTGCGCAGTGTATGTGTTTGTTATTTACATATCATTTATTTATATTTTTTTCTTGGATTTGGTCAATACATTGAAGTTTGGTGGAAACGATGTACGATGGTCGTTATCAGAATTTTTTAATATTTTTTCGAGTAAAATTAACTGGTGAGCTCGTCTTTGTTTCACACATCCGCTGTCTAAAAACTGAAATCGGTGTCAATTTGGGATTTGGGTCGTATCCCACCATCACCTTCAGAGTAAGTGGAACTCCTGTAAATTATAAATTAAAATTGCAAAATTAGACTATTTGCAGACGACACCTTAATCTATATTTCGTGTGAAGATTACATTACAAATGGCTTAAATTAAAAAAGTTGAAACTGAACGTAAACAAAACAAAATATAATATGGAAATAGGCAATAAAACGCGTAACACAGGATTAAATTTGACAATTAATGGTAAAAAGATTGGAAAATTAAATGAAATCAAATACCTGGGTGCAATATTCGATTCAATACTGACTTTCATAGCAAACTTTGAATATGTGATAAAAAAGGTATCAAAAAAGGTCATTTTTTTTAGAAGACTAAGACATAAATTAAATAGAAACACTATGGAGCTCATTTATAAAACTATCGTTACTCCACATTTCTATTACTGCTCTAAGATGTTATATTTGGTCAATGAAGGAAATTTGAACAAACTAGAAGTTATACAGAACAGAGCTATGAGCTGTAAATGTGATGAGCTAAATTGGATTCCAATAAAAAAGCGACTACAATTAAATGTGTTAATTTTTGTGCATAAAATCGTGAAAAACCAAATGCCAAAATACTTTAAGGATGAAATTGTTTAAGTAGAGACGTACATAATTACGAAACAAGAAATATAAACAGAGTTCGATTGCCACAAATGAAGAAATAAAAATCACAGAACTGCCTAATATAGAGGACTAAAGATGTACGATGAAATGCCTGAAAGTATTAAGGATAAAGAAAGAATGAATGTATTTAAAAATAAATGTTACGCTTACTTTAAAAATATTTCAATTTATCAAATGAAATGATACATTGTGCTTATTAGTTTATATTCATGTAGTATAACTAACTCAATAAATAATAAAAAGGGAATTTTATAGAAGTAAATTTGACCGTAAAACGATTGAAAAGATGAAATATTATTTGAAGGCACACATCTCACAATATCTGAATTCTACGTCAGAGGGCTGGTGTGACTCCGAAGAGTAATCTTGGTATGGCTATTCTGTTATTCTTTCAATTATTTTGTTGCATTTCAATGCATCAACAGTAATCAAGACTGTATTGTAAATAAGACACTAAAATGATCGGTCGCCAAATACACCCTAAGCCGCATGGACGTCAATGCTCGGTATACGATAATACGGTTGATCGCGACAAATTTTGAAATGGCAAAACATTCGCAGCAACCGGCCAAATATGTGCGGCAACGTCGCAAAATCACGCCGCCGGGGTGTGCACCTCTACACTCGTACGGGATTTGACTTGAACCGGCAACGTCGCCAATTTGGGCTAGTACGAAATGCCGAATACACCACCAAAATTTGCCAACGTCACCGGTCGCCACTAAAGGCTAGGAATGAAATGCGGGATACGTCATACCCGGTCGCCACTAAATGCTCGGAATGAAATGTGGTATACGTCATACCCGATCGCCACTAAAAGCTAGGAATGACGTGAAACATAGGTAGGTACATCTTGTTCTTCGCGGTCGCCATTTCGGACTTTATGAAATGCAGGATACGTCGTTTCTGGTCGCCACTAAATGCTAAGAATGAAATGTGGAATACGTCATAGTCGGTCGCCACTAAGGGGTTGTAATGAAATGAAGAATACATGGCCATGTATATCACCTAGCGCCTAGCTGCGTAGCGACAGACTCCGGAACTTTAATATTCAAAATCATCCACTTCAAGCCCAATTTGGCGACCAGGACAAATTTCGCCAAGATGCTTGTGACGACATATATTAATGAACTGTGTAAAAATTTCGAAAAATAAAGTGGCGACCGTATATCGGTCGCCAAATGTCGGTGGTCGCCACTTTAAATGCATATTTGCCCATGATGGTCGCCAAATAGACGGTGTGATATATATATTGACCTCTTCTCGTAATATGCTGATCCAGTAAGAAGTTATTTGACAGTGTTGATCCACCTTTAACACCGAATAACTTGGCTTTAATGGATTACTTCTGTATGAATTTGCAACAACGTTACATTAAATAGCAAGGTTGCCAGTTTCCCAGTAAAAGTAAACGAAATACTACACATAAAATTTTCGATGTTTGTATGGAAATCATACGCTTCGTAACTGTTGATCCGCCCAATTTACCATGCGTTGATGATCCGCCCAAATTGCCATGCGTTGTTGATCCACATAATCGTATATCTTATGTACCTATATGTGCTTTTACTATAAAATTGTTGATCTGACAATGACCAATCAGAATGGCGTTCAAGATGGCGTTATGAACGAAGCCTTCTGATTGGTCATAAAAAAACATATACCTATATCTGGTTTTACTGCTCATTGGTTGAGCCGATATGGAAGTTGCAAAACGTAATATTATAACGGCCGCGGCACCGACAGGAAAAATATATCTTTCTGTATTTTATAAAATTCTAATAATATACTTCCGCGGGTTTTTGTTGCTAGGCTCCGCCGCCCGGGAAACATTTATTGGATAAACACATCTGTCATACGTCATCCCAAGTGGTTCGATACTTTTGATGACTTAGCAAGGGTGCCCGGGTTCGAGGGGTGATAATGCGTTGCATTACGATCTTGGCTACGAATTCGGAAGTCGCAAGTTCAAATTTTGGCGTGCGCAATAAATTTTACTTTGATAAATATATATGATTCCTCGATAATGCATTGCATTATGATCCTTGACTACGAATTCGGATGTCGCAAGTTCAAAATTGGCGTGCGCAAGTAAATTTTATTTTGTTAAATTTGTATAATTCCTCGATAACGCGTTGCATTACGATCTTGGTTATGAATTCGGAAGTCACAAGTTCAAAAATAATAAACTTTATGTTGGTAAATATTTAGATATAATTCCTCGATAATGCGATGCAGTACGATCTTGACTACGAATTCGGAAGTCGCAAGTTCAAAATTGGCGTGCGCAAGTAAATATAATTTTGATAAATATCTACGTATGATTACTCAATAATGCGTTGCATTATGATCCTTGACTACGAATTCGGATGTCGCAAGTACAAAATTGGCGTGCACAAGTAAATTTTATTTTGATAAAAGTCTATGTATGATTCCTCAATAATGCGTTGCATTATGAACCTTGACTACGAATTCGGATGTCGCAAGTTCAAAATTGGCGTGCGCAAGTAAATTTTATTTTGATAAATATCTATATATAATTCCTCAATAATGCGTTGCATTATGATCCTTGACTACGAATTCGGATGTCGCAATTTCAAAATTGGCGTGCGCAAGTAAATTTTATTTTGATAAATATCTATGTATTATTCCTCAATAATGCGTTGCATTATGATCCTTGACTATGAATTCGGATGTCGCAAGTTCAAAATTGGCGTGCGCAAGTAAATTTTATTTTGTTAAATTTTTATAATTCCTCGATAACGCGTTGCATTACGATCTTGGTTATGATTTCGGAAGTCACAAGTTCAAAAATAATAAATTTTATGTTGGTAAATATTTAGATATAATTCCTCGATAATGCGTTGCGGTACGATCTTGACTACAAATTCGGAAGTCGCAAGTTCAAAATTGGCGTGCGTAAGTAAATTTTATGTTGATAAATATCTATGCATGATTCCTCAATAATGCGTTGCATTGTGATCCTTGACTACGAATTCGGAGGTCGCAAGTACAAAATTGGCGTGCACAAGTAAATTTTATTTTGATAAATATCTATGTATGATTCCTCAATAATGCGTTGCATTATGATCTTTGACTACGAATTCGGATGTCGCAAGTTCAAAATTGGCGTGCACCAGTAAATTTTATTTAATAAATTTGTTTTATTCCTCGGTAACGCATTACAATACAGTCGTAAGTTCATATTGTATTTTATTTTGATAATATATGTATATGCTCGGGTTCAAGGGATGAGATTTGTCTAGGTCTTTGCGGCGAACGGGTTTGCCCACCTACTGCGTTACGGACTGGATCGGGAGAGACTGGTTGAGGGAGACCTTTTTTCTTACATTAGCTCCACACAGGAAGCCCTGAAGAAAATAAATCCCCTCAAGGCCAATGTCATCTTTAGGGATGCAGTGTGGAGCGTATTTTTAGGAAAGGAAAAAGAGGATGTTCAGGGAAGGAATGGGGTAGTAGGTGTGAGTAGGAATCTGGGGGTCAGTATGTCTAGGAGTGACGGACGTGTGAATCCATCCCTCCCATTTCGTTGCAAGGCGATGTTCCGAAAGGTTCCATGTCAACTCAGAAATAAACCAACTCATTATAACTCAGAACCTCCTTAGAAAGGTCATTAAATGCTATGAAAATATAATTTTAAAAAAGCCGGTAACCCTAACCTAACTTAACCTATTCAACCTATGTTTTCTGAAGTGCTTCTCAGTATGTTTCATTATGAGTTGTTCCACCGTTCACCGTTCCGAAAGGCGATCATTCTAATCTAACACACTTCTACTATCTACTACACTATAAAGAGGTAAGATTTGTTTGTTTGTTTGTTTGTTTGTTTGCATTGAATAGGCTCCGAAACTACTGAACCGATTTGAAAAATTCTTTCGCTGTTGGGAAGCTACACTATCCCCGGTTGACATAGGCTATATGATATTTTCTAAAAAAATTAGGGATCGTTACTAAAAGTCCAATAATGTAACCCAAGGTGTATAAAAATTACCTAAAATATTCTTTACATCGCGTGCGCTGCGAAAACTATTAATGATAGAATAAAATAATGTAAAACGACTTTGTAGAACACATCATTATTTACAAAAAAGGTCGCGACAGCATATGTCTAACTATTATGGTTATGCCACAATAATTATTCTTTTATTTAAAAAAAAATATTAAAATGTCGCGCTTGAAAAGGCTATTTATTTGTATCTTGGTTTTAATCCTTATCAAAATAAATTACTTCATATTCAAGACTGTTTCAATATCTGTATACAACTTTTTGAATTATTTAATAAAATCTTTCTTTTTTATTGCTTTTGTGTGATATAGGTATGCAATAATACTTCAAACCAAATTTTTTTTACCAAGGTTTTTCTAATAAAGCACCGATAAAAATCGTCATCTATGAAGACCTATCTTTTTTAATTTAAAGACAATGTACTTAAATAAAATAGTATTCAAGCGTACGAAAACACACAACTTTTGAATAAAAAAACATGTTCCATGGATAAACCGTTGGTAGAATGCCAGTTTACTCCCTCTCTACATTTTTTTTATAATACATTACTAAACAACCTTTAGGCTAGTAATTCTGAGGCAAAATGAATTGGGATATGGAGGACATTTTTTTAAAATCGATGTGGACGGGGAATAATTTTAAATATGGGGAGAAATTTTAAATCGATGTATATGGGACGGGGTAAATGAAATACAGTTAATTACAAATAATAATATTATTTTATTTATTTATTTGTTTACGACTTGATGGATTTTACATGTGATTAAATTGTACAGGAGCATTATAACAAGTATATAGCATAATAAGAAGTACATAATACATAAAATAATAAACAGAGCATGAGAGACATAAGTAGGCACAACACAAGTGTTTATTTCATAAAAAAATATTTTGCATTATGATAAACTAATAATTATTATCTACTCTAAAAACAAACTAAATCTAAACTAAAAGCTACGAATCCGGTGGTTGAATTCCTTTGTACAATTCACTTATCGAATACTCATACCTCTCATACACAATGAGTATTCGATAAGTGAATTGTACAAAGGTTGGTTGAATTCCTTTGTACAATTCACTTATCGAATACTCATTGTGTATGAGAGGTATGAGTATTCGATAAGTGAATTGTACAAAGGAATTCAACCAGCGGATACGTAGTTTTTAGTTTCGTAGTTTTAGTTTGTTTTTAAGGTAGATAATAATTATTAGTTTATCATAATGCAAAATATTTTTTTATGAAATAATCCCTTGAAAAGAAGTTTACCAAATTTAGTCTCAATAAAATAATTAATAATGTGCAATAAAAGCGTCGATCAAGTATAAAGTATAATAATTTTTTTTTTAAATGTTACACAATCAAATACGGGTACTGTAAAAATGTAATTATATAAAATAAGATTCCAAATATTATAATCAATAATTATCAGCCTGAAACACTCATCTACATTGAAAAAATCTTCCGAGAAAAAATACTGGCCGCCAACGGGAATTGAACCCGTGACCATCTGATTGCCGGTCAGCAGCTCTGACCACTGAGCTATGGCGGCTTATCTAATACCCGCCAAAGCCATAAGCCGCCATAGCTCAGTGGTCAGAGCTGCTGACCGGCGATTTGCCTACAGCAACACATTTGAGCTACAGCTCAATTCTTATGAACTTTGATCGGTACGGTACTTGAACTACATTAAAAAATTGGTTTGGTTTAAGTCAAACCGGTAAACTACTATCCGGTGAACTTTGGTTTAAAGTGAAACCGGTAATCTACAATAATTTGATGAACTTTGGAGTCACACCGGTAGTCAAACAGTTGAGCTTTCACACCCTTCAGCCTCACAACATATCCCAATTAGGGATGCAATAGTCCTACTGGCTACGAGCATTGGAGGTTATTATCCACCACTTACCCGCCCTGGTATAAGTAACAGATGGTTACTCCTTCAAGGCTCTCGCAAGGACTCTAATTTTTTTGAAAGAACGAAGCTACATTTAGTTTAGAAAGAATTTCACAAAAAATCTAAAACACGATCTGGTTTGGGAGTGTACTTCATAGTATTATTCATTTACTTATAAAGTTTTTCAGCCACGCAATATGTTGTATGGGGACACCGTAGTTCAATTGATAATAACCGGATAATGATTAATTGTTAAAATTATTAATCTTTTATGCTGACGAAGATAACATTGTTTTTGAAAGATGTCGATAATATTAATAAAATAGTGGTGTTTACAAAATTACTTATTCTCATTGAAGCAATAATGAAGCCACAAAGTTTATTTGCGAAGTTTGAAGAAAAAAAAATTACCTACACTTCATATTTGATTTCGAATGTGCATCATGCACTAATTAATATACACGATAAACAGACGTCATGATTACAGACATTGCCAAGTCTGGCGGTGATTATAACACTATTCACATTGATTAATATTATAGTTTTCCCATAAGTTTTGGAGTAGAAAACTGTATTTCCTGTAAATGTTCAACAGAAATTATGGTCACCTCTGGTCGGAAATCGTTTGTTTACTATTAAAATTAATATGTATCACAATATTTTAACCACTCAGGTATTTTGCGATTATGCAAGTTTTTTGTCTTAAACGAACTGCCAGATTTATAAAACTTTGTGTTATTTCCGCTTCACAATTAAGGGTCAATAAATGGAACATATCTGAACGTAGCCGAATACTAAAAACTGTCACACATCTGCCGGATCTGCCCTGATGAAGGACACTGCAACGCTGTCCGAAACGTCGGCCAAAGAAGGAGGTAGCGCAACACGGTATAACACCCCATAAACAAATAACAGAAAAAAACTAAAAACTTGAAACGTTTGTTTGAAATAAGGTTTCAAATTGTTATATTACAAAAAAATATTAACATTTATAAATATTAAAATTTAGAAAGCAAACATAAAAATATTGTAAAAATGACTCACGCGATGTTTTTATGTGGAAACGGTACTAAAATCACTGATTATGTAAAAATAACACTTATTCTATTGAATAAATAAACAATTTTGTCATCTACCTTTTACCATTTCATACAAGAATATTTAAAAAATTAATAATGTCTAACAGCGCGTAGGTGATTTGGGGGTGAAAACTGTTTCTACAAAATTAGTATTTTTTATGTACTTCTATGGACAACTTTGAATAGAAATGTGAAGCATTCAATATGGATCTTCTACTTTTTGTTTTAGGGTTATCACTAGAACAATAACAGAGTTATAACGACTTCTGTGGGAACACACGAAAAAACGCGCTTATTTTACGGCTATTGTTATATATATTAACACGCTTACGTATCCGAGTGGTTGAAATATTCTAAAAACCATTGTATTAAAGACCGGATGTCGGTAACTTGATATATTCATGTTGCCGCTATTTAAAAATATATCTGAATATTATTTTAAATTTTTAGCAAATCTACAGTGTGGTAACAAATTCAATAAAAATTAATCAATTTTTACGATTATGTTTTATGTTAAAACTTATTTCACAGTAGCCTCATTAGTATTAATTAATGAAAATGTGGGCCGAACTGCATTGGCAAATTTTATTTATTACATAAACATAAAATTTCAGAGACAGAAAGAATCGACTGTGTACCAAGTTTCATCTCGATTATGTGACGGAAAGTGGATTTTTTAGACTTTTGAGACTCAAACAAACTCAGAATTCCAAGTAAATGTGATACTTAAGAGGAATATAAACGCTAGAAGTATTTCGATTATCGTGCCTGCAAAATTTGCAATCGAGCGTCTTATTTGCGC
This sequence comes from Limnephilus lunatus, assembly GCA_917563855.2. Lineage (NCBI taxonomy): Eukaryota > Metazoa > Arthropoda > Insecta > Trichoptera > Limnephilidae > Limnephilus > Limnephilus lunatus. The sequence goes on from OU830603.1 coordinate 47,680,327, forward strand.
GCGGCAAGTAAGCGAAAAAGTGGTTTTTATTTATTTTGTCCATAATTTTATAAGAGTGAAAAAAAGTTAGAACATAGAAAACCTCAAAAATGGTCTTACCCATAAAGAGGTATTTTTATAAAAATGTTTCTTGTATTACTTCATAGTTAAGTCATGAAAAAACATTTTTTTAGTGGTTTACGCTTATTTTGTTTTTGTTATGTAAATAATAATTTTATTCTAATTCCATTACATAAAAAACCTAGTAAAAGCTTCAATTTATCCGTAGCATATTTTTTGATGTTGATACTGTAAGCCAATTCGTCATAAAGATTAATCTAAATAGGATTTCACGTATAACTTCACCTTAAAAGAACGCCTCTATATTATATGTAGATGGCGCGAGTTTAATTATTTTAGCGTAAAACTTTTTTTAAGTTGTGCTTTAAAATATTAAGATGAATTAATTGTTTGCGCCCGTACAGTTGCAATATGAATATGAATAAATAGTTTTTTTGGTTTGAATAAATCTTTCAAGAAAGGCGTACAAATACAATAATGGATTGAATTACCGATACAATATGGTATTTGTTTGCCATTTTTGAAAGATTTATTTAAACCAAAAAAACTATTTATTCATATTCATATTACGCATGAATGGGCGCTAACAATTCATTCATCTTAATAAGGCACTACTTGTAAAAAGCGTGTTCCCTAAAATAATTAAACTTGCGCCATCTATGAAAGAGTAGATTGTGAAATCTTTTTAATATCACTTTAATATAAAAAGGCGGCTCCTTGGCCGTCGCCGTCGTAAGAAAGTATTAATTATGATTTCTAAAACATTTTCTTAAGTAAGGTAAAAACAATGATATAATTTTTTTTTTTTTTTAATTAAGCTAGTCATTCCCGAGATAGTATACTTTTAGTTAAAAACTAGCAGACCAGGCCACATGTTGCTGTGACTAACGAAACATAACGCCATCACAACGCCACGCCACTACCCAACCTTTATAACCAACGCCATCTGTTAAATCAAATCGACACCGCCCGCTTGCTGCCGACTGCCCGATGCCCACTGCCTGCTTGCCAGCCCTATTTCAGCCAATTAACACAAAACCTTGACAAATTATATACTCTAAAACCTTCCTCATGAATCACTCTATCTATTGGTGAAAACCGCATGAAAATTTGTTGCTTAGTTTAAAAGATCTAAGCGCACAGACAGCGGAAGCGACTTCATTTTATACTATGTAAAGGTAACACAATTTTTTGCCCAAAAAAATAACATAATAAATACCTACTCTAAAGAACTACTTTTCGAAAAAAATGTCCTTACTTATTAAAACGTGCTTTATTTTTTAAACAACTGATAAACAAAAATATACCACACATAATTTCATTTTTCTCAGTTAAAACGAATTTCTAGTAATGGGTTATGCGATTAGATGTTTTTAAATATTTAAAAAAGCGGGATTTCAATGGTTTTTACTTCGGGCATTCTTCATTGAAGTTCAAAGTTGATAAGCTTTTAGCCATTCCAAATAATAAAAACATCTATATAAATAAAATAATTAAAAAAGAAAAAATCGATAATTATTTTCTTCCAAACATTTTTAAACACCCAGTTTGTTTTGAACACCTGCACTCATGCCTAGCCAGAAGTGTGAACGGGCTCTACCACCCACAATGATAATCCACACTATGGAAACTATTTTCAAGGCACTCCGTAAAAAATGATACCGAACGAGTTGGTTTAATTTTTACGTAAAAGTAAAGAAAATACATTGCTGTGAACCGTTTTGAAATATTTGACATTTGTAATCCATTGAAGATATGCATGTTACATGATGTATGTTTTAAAATATTTTTGGCAGCAATTCAGCAAACCTACATACATTAATACTATATTTTCGTTTTTTGTTTTGTGTTGGCTACCTCCTTCTTTAGCAGACGTTTCGGACAGCGTTGCAGTGTTCATCGTCAGGGCGGATCCAGCAGGACAATCTGCCGGATCTGCCCTGATGATGGACACTGCAACGCTGTCCAAAACGTCGGATAAAAAAGGAGGTAGCGCAACACGGCATAACACCTAATAAACAAACAACGAAAATGCTTTTGGCCGTGAAAATCTAAAAACTTATCATTAATATTATAGGTATATTGGGAAGAGGATTACGCACACCACCGCCCCGGGAACCATTTATTGATTAACCAAACCTTTGCCATAGGTCATACCAAGCGGTTCACTACTTTCAGTGACTTAGCAGGGGTGCCCAGGTTCAAGGGGTGAGGTTTGTCTTTGAGGAGAATGTGTTTGCCCACTTACTTCATGGCAGGCCAGAACGGGAGAGACTGATTGAAGGAGACCTAACCTAGAACTCTTCTATTGGACTCTCTCAACCCAATTTGGGAGGTTGAGAGAGTCCGATTTGTTCCATCGCCCCGGGAACCATTTATTGGATAACCAACACCTCCGCCATAGGTCACCGCAAGAAACTCACTACGTTTAGTGACTTAACAGGGATTCCCGGTTTTAAGGGGAGAGGTTTGTCCAGGTCTTTGCGACGAATGCGATTGCCCACCTACTGCGTGGCGGGCCAGGTTGGGAGAGACTAATTGAAAGAGTCCTAACCTAGAACTCCCTCAACTCGCCTCTCAACTGGGAATAACATGGGAGGTGGATAAGTGTATCGTCGCCCCGAGAACCATTTATTGGATAACCAACACCTCTGCCATAGGTCACCCCAAGTGGTTCTCTCTGTTCGGTGACTTAGCGGGCGTGCCCGATTCCTCGGGTAAGATTTGTCCAGGCCTTGGCGATGGATGCCTCTGCCCACCTGCTGCGTGGCGGGCCGGATCGAGATCGAGAGACTGGTTAAGGACGGCCATTAAATTTTCTGCAAGTCTAGGATGAATATTTATTTTTATTTAGAACAATGAGTTAAACTTCAAATTGTAAAATTTAAATAAATGAAGACAATATTAGCGAAACTCAATCCAAAATCTGAAACAGAAAAATCAGAAAGAGGTACGGTCACATCAGGGACTCCAAGCCAGGACCTTCGGCTTTCCGGGCAGCAGCTCTAACCATTGCGCTAAGCTAATTAATTAGTCCCCATCCGATTCTGTCATTTTTAACCGTTTCATACTTCGACTAGAAACTACCAACATTATCTTCATTTTCGTAACGCAAATTTTATTGGCTGCTATCTGTATGAAAGATTGCAAAATTCAACCAGAACTAAATATAATCTAGATAGTGTCTTGGATAAAGTTATCAATTTTTATTTAATATGCGACGTCTATTGACTTTTCTGCAAGTCTAGGAGGAATATTTATTTTTAACTATGAGTAAAACCTCAAATTGTAATTTTGTAATATAATCAAATATTTTAAGATAATTTTCACGTTCTATTCAAGTTCCGTCATTATATCATTATAGGCCAGTTGCTCTATCAATCTGAAATAATACAGAATTTGAATAGAACTTACACAGGTCGTAAAAAAATAATTTCAAATATTTGATGAATCCGTAAAATTTTTTGAAACAACCCGTCTTTAGTTTCATTAGCTCCAGATAGAAGAGAGCATCTGGGACTATTGTGCGGTACATTCATAAAATACCTATATTAGTCCCTCGACCCGTCTCCCAACAAAGGAATATCAATTTGGAGGCGGATATGTGTAACTCCGCCCCGGGAACTATTTATCGGATAACCAACATCCTTGCCGTAGGTTACTCCAAGTGGTTCACAACGTTTGGTGACTTAGCAGGGGTGCCTGGGTTTAGAAGTTGAGATTTGTCTAAGTCTTGGCGGAGAATGCGTTTACCCACCAACTGCGTGGCGGACCGGATGGATTATGAATTCTCCAATCAGACTTTCTCAACCCTTTCCCCAAACGGGGCTATTTTTAAACTCGTGGTAACTTTAGAATAAAATGTCCGAATTGAATAATTCAAAAAGTTAAATAAAGGTATTGAAGCAGTCTTGAATATGAAGTAATTTATTTTGATAAGGATTAAAACTAAGATACAAATAAAGAGCCATTTGACGCGGCGTCATTTTAATTAAATTTTTAAAATAAATAAACACTTTTTGTGGCATAACTATAATAGTTAGACATATGCTGTCGCGAAACTTTTTGTAAATAATGATGTTTTCTACAAAGTCGTACTACATTATTTTATTCTATTGTTAATAGTTTTCGCAGCGCACGCGATGTAAAGAATATTTTAGGTATTTTTTTTACACCTTGGGCTACATTATTGGAGTTTTAGTAACGATCCCTAATTTTTTTTTGAAAATATCATATAGCCTATGTCAACCGGGAATAGTGTAGCTTCCTACCAATGAAAGAATTTTTCAAATCGGTTCAGTAGTTTCGGAGCCTATTCAATGCAAACAAACAAACAATCAAATCTTTCCTCTTTAAATAGTGTTAGATTGGTTCCATGCAAACTCAGAAAGAAACCAACTCATAATTCAGGTCATTAAGATGAAGCCATACTAAATAATGCAAAATCATACAAAATCGTATGTTTTTGTTTTGAAAATTTGACCGCTTAGACGTATTATAAATGCTTCAATTAAATACTTCGTGTAGAACATACCTTGGCCCTTAAAAATATCGGTCATTTTTTTAATGTCTTTTAATAAGCTTAGAAAAAATAAAGTATTAGGTCTATAAAAAACATTTTTTAGTGCAAACTCTCCTACTTATAAACACTTTTTCGGATATGGTTTTATTGCATAATGTGGCAAATTCAGTTTCTTATATAGCGGAGAAACAACGTGTTAGGGTCCGCGCTGCTTGTTTTCGTGAAATCAATTTAAAAATTCCGTTTTATTACAATAAACAATGCATAAAAAAGGAATTAATGTTTTTTACAGGCTTTTACGAAATCAACATGTAAAAAAAATTCTCAAATATCTTTTCCAACCTTTCCAAAAGCTTTTTCTCAAGTATTTTTAAACTCCTCCCATAAAAGGGCGTGAATTCAAATTTCGATTTTTTCCTGTACTAGTGGATCGCCTTAAAAGCTATGAAAACATAATTTTAAAATAGCCGGTAACCAGAGGCGGCCCCTGCCTTGTAGGCCAGTCAATAAAGGCTCAAAATGAGACTAACCCAAACATTAATTCCTCCGTCGATGAAATTTTGCAGTTACAATAAAAAATAAAAAATAAAACCAACCTTTATACCTTATTTTATTGTATTTTTGTTATATGTTTATGGTCAGTTAGTAAATGATCTTTGATGTTAGTTTCGCAAAGTAATGTTAATAAAATGTTAAACTTTTTTCATATTATAATATATTTTGATATTATAATATGAAAAATGAACAATAAAACGATAAAAATAAAAACTGATCCCAATTGCTGTCATTTGTAAATACATAGATATTATAATGTCTTATAATTAATATTATTATTCAACAACAGTAACTAATTTTCAATCAAATAAATAGGCATTTGTCAAAATAATTAATTAGTTAAAATAACATTGTATTACGTAAGTATTTTAAAATTAAAATGAATATAGAAGCTTACGTCTATTTCATTGATTTTAACAACGCTTTCGGAATTGCCTGTTTGTGTTGATTTCTTTTGAGAATTTGAGTTACGAAAAAACCTCATTTACAATGCCACAATAATTTAAAAATAGACATTGAGTTATTTTATATTGCACTTTTATAATCAAAATCAAAAGTCAAAATCTAAATCTAAATCGAAATCGAAATCGAAATCAAAAGTCAAAATCAAATTCAAAATCAAAATCAAAATCTCAAACCAACACCAAAATCAAAATCAAAAATACCTACCTACCTAGAGAAGTGAACAGCTGTCAAAACATCTCTGTTATTTTAATAAAGTTTTTGTGAGTTTTTGGATGATATAAAGCAGTTACTTCAATAAACATTATTCAAAGAATGATACGCTAGTGCATCTTCATCTTGTTGTGCTGTTAAATCGTAGTTCTTCAACAAAGCATCATTTTTTTCCCTAACCTCAATCGATATTTCGACAAAACTTTCTGTGCTTGAAAAGTATAAAGTGATTAAAAGTGACATTCAAATCATTTTCAAGTGCTCAAATCATCAGCATCTTTTTAATACGATGCTTTTATAACAAAATAAAATAAAATTTAAATAAATTAAAGTTCTTATATATCAACCACCTAGCGAATTATATGAACATTTCAGCAGTTGCCTACCGAGCACAGTTATTTCTAAAGAAGATTTCGTCGATAGATGTCACCTCAGTTTAAATAAAAATATTGAAATATATTTTTTAAATAATAACAATGCGTCCAAAAAATGATAAAAGTGATACTTCAATCGAACAAAAATTTGATCGTTTCAAAGAACAGTTACTTCAAACAATGAGTGAAAGAATAAACGCACAACTAACAAATTTTCTAACAAATGATTTTAATAAAATTTTTTCGGACATCACGAAAGAAATTCAAGATCTGGTCAAGAAAGTGGAATACTGCTCCAATAAAATTCGTGATTTTGAAAGCGAACTAAAAAAAACTAAAGATTACCTTAAAAATAATGACACAAAAATGGAAGAAATGCAAAGAGAAATTAAAAATCTTAAATCTTCTGTCAATAACATTCAACAGCGCACGCTAGAGACATCTATCGAAATCCAAGGAATTGCTGTGAAGGAAAATGAAGACATTAAAAATCCTATAGAACTTCTGTTAAAGACTCTTGACTGCAGTGACCTAGTAAAAAACAATTCCATAATTAATTATTACAACAACCCTTCTAAAAATATAATAAGTATTCAATTCAATTCAAAAGAATCAAAGGACCGGGTTATTAATAAAAAAAAAACTAAAGGATTATTGAGCCCAAAAGAAATAAAGTACTCGGACTCCACAGATAATATTTACATTAATGAAAAACTAACACCATCAAATAAGGAACTTCTCTGGCTAGCCAAGTCTACGAAATCTATTGGATATAAATATATTTGGACCAAGAACGGACATGTTTTCCTAAGGAAAAGCGACGATTCTCCAGTAATTCGCATACAAGATAAAAACGACATACCACTGCTGTAAATATGTTACCTTGCAGAACAACGATACTCAAATATATTTTTTTATATCTGTTTATTAAAATAATAACTGAAAAGTTTCCTCTTTTAAATATTGGGAAAATTTTATCTTTTATAATTTAAATAATATAAAAAAACTAATATTTTCTGGTATTTAGTTTGTTTATAAAGTTTGGTTTGATTAGGACTTCACTATTATTTTGTTTTCACTTTAACAACTGTTTTCTAGCTCTTGAATCTGTCGAAATTAAGTTTATATTATTTTATTTAAAAATATGTTTATCACAGTATTCCAAAATTTGCCTTCCCACCTAATATCTAAGAATGTAAATATGTACCTGTAGCACATAATTATTAGTGTATACACTTTTTACACAAGCTGTTCAGACAAAATGTAATCATGATTTATCCCCACTGTATTGTTTCTTTCTAGGTACCTACAATAATATTATGTATTTAACCATATTACCCACGCACAGGCTGCGCCTTAGTGGGTTCCCATTATTCTTACGTTTTTTTTAATAATATTGTATATGCCAAATGTAAAAATTGGGAAAAAATAAAGGAAAAAAAAAAAAAAAAAAAAAAAAAAAAAGTCAAAGACCAAATCAAAATTAAAATCTCAAACCAAAACCAAAATCAAAATCAATATCCGAACTTGCGACATCCGAATTCGTAGTCAAGATCGCACTGCACTGCATTATTGTTGTATTATACAAACGTTTCAAATAAAAATTACCTCCGCACGCCACAATTCGAACTGGCGACTTCCGAATTCGTAGCCAAGATAGTGAGGCAGTGCATTATCGAGGAATTATATGTATTTATCAAAATAAAATTAACTGGCGCATGCCATTTAAACTTGCGACATCCGAATTCGTAGTCAAGATCGCACTGCACTGCATTATTGTTGTATTATACAAACGTATCAAATAAAAATTACCTCTGCACGCCACAATTCGAACTTGCGACTCCTGAATTCGTAGTCAAGGTCGCAATGCCCCTTAGATATCGTTGAATTATACATTTAAATCAAAATAATATTTACTTTCGCACGCAACAATTTGTTCTTGCGACTTCCGAATTCGTATTGATCGTAATGCAATTTGTTCTTGCGACTTCCGAATTTGTAGAGATCGTAATGCAATGCATTATTGAGGAATCATACGTATTCCCCGATAATGCATTGCATCCCCAAAGAAGACATAGGCCTTGACGGGATTTATTTTCTTCAGAGCTTCCTGTGTGGAGCTAATGTAAAAAAAATAAGGTCTCCCTCAACCAGTCTCTCCCAATCCGGTCCGTAATGCAGTAGGTGGGCAAACCCGTTCACCGCAAAGACCTAGACAAATCTCATCCCTTGAACCCGAGCAGCCCTGCTAAGTCACAAAAAATCAGTCTCTCCCAATCCGGCTTGCCACGCAGTAGGTGAGCGAACGCGTTCGCCGCACGGACCTAGACAAATCTCACTCCTTGAACCGGGCACTCCTGCTAAGTCACGAATGTCACTGCAAAGTGACATATGACAGAGGTGTTGATTACCCAAAAATGGTTCCCGGGGCGGTGGTAATCATACCCGCCTCCCAAAATTAAGGTATACCTTAAGTGGTTCGCTATGTTTGGTGACTTAACCGGGGTGCCCAGGTTCATGGGGTGAGGTTTGTGCGGGTCTTAGAAGCGGAAACGAAAACAAAATCAAAAGTCAAAATCAAATTCAAAATCAAAATCAAAATCTCAAACCAACACCAAAATCAAAGTCAAAGTCCAAATCAAAATTAAAATCTCAAACCAAAACCAAAATCAAAATCAATATCCGAACTTGCGACATCCGAATTCGTAGTCAAGATCGCACTGCACTGCATTATTGTTGTATTATACAAACGTTTCAAATAAAAATTACCTCCGCACGCCACAATTCGAACTGGCGACTTCCGAATTCGTAGCCAAGATATTGAGGCAGTGCATTATCGAGGAATTATATGTATTTATCAAAATAAAATTAACTGGCGCATGCCATTTAAACTTGCGACATCCGAATTCGTAGTCAAGATCGCACTGCACTGCATTATTGTTGTATTATACAAACGTATCAAATAAAAATTACCTCTGCACGCCACAATTCGAACTTGCGACTCCCGAATTCGTAGTCAAGGTCGCAATGCCCCTTAGATATCGTTGAATTATACATTTAAATCAAAATAATATTTACTTTCGCACGCAACAATTTGTTCTTGCGACTTCCGAATTCGTATTGATCGTAATGCAATTTGTTCTTGCGACTTCCGAATTCGTAGAGATCGTAATGCAATGCATTATCGAGGAATCATACGTATTCCCCGATAATGCATTGCATCCCCAAAGAAGACATAGGCCTTGACGGGATTTATTTTCTTCAGAGCTTCCTGTGTGGAGCTAATGTAAAAAAAATAAGGTCTCCCTCAACCAGTCTCTCCCAATCCGGTCCGTAATGTAGTAGGTGGGCAAACCCGTTCACCGCAAAGACCTAGACAAATCTCATCCCTTGAACCCGAGCAGCCCTGCTAAGTCACAAAAAATCAGTCTCTCCCAATCCGGCTTGCCACGCAGTAGGTGAGCGAACGCGTTCGCCGCACGGACCTAGACAAATCTCACTCCTTGAACCGGGCACTCCTGCTAAGTCACGAATGTCACTGCAAAGTGACATATGACAGAGGTGTTGATTACCCAAAAATGGTTCCCGGGGCGGTGGTAATCATACCCGCCTCCCAAAATTAAGGTATACCTTAAGTGGTTCGCTATGTTTGGTGACTTAACCGGGGTGCCCAGGTTCATGGGGTGAGGTTTGTGCGGGTCTTAGAAGCGGAAACGAAAACAAAATCAAAATCAAAATCAAAATCAAAATCGAAATTGAAATCGAAATCGAAATCGAAATCGAAATCGAAATCAAAATCGAAATCGAAATCGAAATCAAAAATCAAAATAAAAACAAAATCAAAAATCAAATTCAAAATCTCAAACCAAAACCAAAATCAAAATCAATGTCAAAATCATAATTAAAATCTCAAATCAAAACCAAAATCAATATCAAAATCTCAAACCAAAAGCAATATCAAAATCAAAATGAAAGTAAAAATCAAAATAAAAATCAAAATAAGAATGCAAATAAAAATTAAAATCAAAATCAAAATTAAAATCTCAAACCAAAATCAAAATTAAAATCTCGATCCAAAATCAAAATCGAAATCCAAATCAAAATCAAAAACAAAATCAAAATAAAAATTAAATCTTAAACCAAAATACATTAAAAAAGAAATGAAATAGAACGAATTGAAATAAGAACGTACAGGTACCTACTAAAAGAAGCTAAAAAGTACGACAGACGGGCACCTTTGTTGGCGGTCAAAACTTGGCATTTATATGGATCAACAAAAAAAAACGTGTAAAATGTATAAGACACCGAACAATGGGCGTGGCTTACAGCGAAATCTTGATGGTATAAATTGATCCACATGGATCAGGATGTGTATGCCAGCTTGTGTAATGGATCAGCATATCCGGATGGATCAACACGTCCGAACGGATCAACTTAAAACTGGTGTACCGTCGCGCAAGATCAACGTTTTACGAGAGGAGATAAATATATATATATATATATATATATATATATATATATATACTGTTATTTGTCCTTCTAAAACTATTTTTTCTAAATTATGTACCTTTGTCAAGTAATATTTGTATTTTCGTTGTTAGTTTTTGGGGTGTTATGCCGTGTTGCGCTACCTCCTACTATAGCCGACGTTTCGGACAGCGTTGCAGTGTCCATCATCAGGGCAGATCCGGTAGATCCGACGATGTGTAATGACACATCGTCGGATCTACCGGATCTGCCCTGATGATGGACACTGCAACGCTGTCCGAAACGTCGGCTATAGTAGGAGGTAGCGCAACACGGCATAACACCCCAAAAACTAACAACGAAAATGCTTTTGGCCGTGAAAATCTAAAAAATATTTGTATTTATTTTCATAAGTTCTTTGATCATTGTTTAAACATCTCACTAAAACACTATTAATTTTTTTTTGCATGTTAATACTCCTCCCATAAACACGAGCTCTTGAGCTCAATTTATGGAGTAGTAGTAATATAAAATGAATTATTGTATAACCTTGCACATGTAACCATTTGTATTGTAAAAACAAAATTCTTGAAATAAATAAATAAAAATAAAAAAAATAAATAAAAAATATTGGTAATATTGATGGGCTGTGGTGGTATAACAGCGTGGGACAGTTGTAGAGCCAAGAATATTAATTTGTTCTATTGCTGTTTGAAAAAGGAGTTAGGCTCTCATTATTGAAGCTATCTTTGTGTATTTGTAAAACTGTTACATCTCACATCACATTTTCTTCCCATTATCCTATTCGGGTCGGGGACCCACTGCAACGGCGAGGCTCCTCCATACGCCCCTATCTTGTGCTGCTTGTTCGACCTCCGTCCAAGGCAGTCCCATCCTCTCCTCACACAGTTTCTGGAGTTGCCTCTCCCAACTGTGTCTGGAGCGGCCCACTGGACGTCTACCCTCTGGAATCGCACTCAGTATTTTCCTCGGAATTCGGTCATCAGACATCCTTAGTACATGCCAAAGCCACCTTTTATCAACATTTTTCTATGAAGAGTAGCAGTAGTTCGATGTTTAGATCGTCTCGGATCGTCGAGTTACTTATATGATCCCATTTCGTAACCCCTGTCATTCCTCTCGAGTATCTCATTTCGGCAGCTTTGACTCTAGAGCGTGTTCTTTCGTTTAGCATCCATGTTTTGTAAAACTGTATTTTTTTAAATTTAAATTATACCTGAATGCCGATTGAAAAGGAATGGCTAAAAGAACTTAAGTAATGAGTTTGCAGGGAGTAGCACCAGTTCTGTAACACGACTTACCCGACTTATCCACTGATCCCTGACAAAAACATTAGGTAATAAGTAATAAATTAATGATCTAATCTAATAAAAAAAAAAATATTATTTTCAATAGAATGGTGTAGGCAGAGGATGGAACTCTCGATTCCCTCAGTATTGCAAATCAACTTTTCCCAATAATAAACATAACGTACCTATAACATAGTGTGAAATTGTGTTTGCTATTACAGAACAAAAATAAAATGAAACAATCAGGGAAATCATAAATAAAACCATTAAAAATGATCATAGGTTATTACTTTAATGGATTACAAATTACTTAGATTTAGATTTAAAGCAAGGTAAATTCAATATAAACAAGTATTTTTGGTGGAGTCAAACAGACATTTTATAGACTAATCTTCCAATCTGGGTTTCTTGTTGTAGTGAAAGAGGGCGTTAACTCTCTTTCGCTTGACTGTTCTCCTGACTGGAACATCTTCTTCATCGGAGAGTTCTGCCACGTCATCAGCCTAGAATGTCTCCATTTCCACTTCAGCTCCAAGTTCTGCAACATCATCATCAGGAAGTTCTTCAATCTTTCCATACACTTCTTCGTCAGATGATGCTCCTTCCATGTAAGCTTCATCATCGGTACTAATTTCACCGTCCGTTTCAATTTCATCGTCTGTTTCGTTTTCACTGTCTGATTCAATTTCATTGTGGAACATTTCATCTTGGAACACCTCTGCTTCGTCTATTGTTGTTTGTGATTCAACGTTTGAATAGAGTGCAGTATAATAAGGGTCTGTAAGACCGGAGATGGCCACGAGGGTCTGGCCTATATGAATTCCCCGGTAACCATTTGGGCGGCGGCTTCCCTCTTCTTGAAATATGCACATCTTCGTGAAGAGTTTTGTTAAATTCACGGACTGCAGAATATATCCAGTAGAACTCTTTTGGCTATATTTTCACTTATTTGCAAGAACGCAGATTTACTGTGAAAGCGCACTTTGAAAGTTTATTGAAAAGTTTTTTAAATAAAACAAACTGTGGAGCAGCGTGACAATGTAACTTGTTGGCAGATATTTTGTAATGGTTTGAGAACCACTGGGTAGGGCTATTTATACCCCACAATCAACCCTTAATGACCCTAGGATTAAATATGTTTTTGGGAGGGGGTGGCGCAATTAGCGCGGACTGAGCGAGCCACAGTTTGGAAATCCCTGGAAATAATGGAATGACGCATAGTGGTGTTTATGTACAATTTGAAGTAATATAAATATTCTTTTTATTTCATACATTGAATTTACGTCTAAACTTATTTAAATTTTTTTAATTCATTGAGTATTTTTTATATCTTTGGTTGACTGCAAACTACTCCATTTTAAAATCATAAAAATACCTACTTACTAATTTAATTTGTTTATTTTGGTCTCTTTCATTTCAGATTAGTTGGTTTGGGCATATGTATCGGATAAGCAAATAAATTAATGTTGGATAAGGATATAACATGAGGCGGAAATGAATGGTTTGAAGAAGTCGCCAAAGGGATACATGGCATGATCGAGTAAATCAAATGATTGAGGGAGGTCATGTCAAGAGCCAGAATAACAGAAGTGTAGTAATGTATTTATATTTTGCGGCGAAATATCCTCGTTGTCTACTGCCTACATATACTTGATAATAATATACAAGTACCTATTTGTATATTGGCATGCCGATAATACTGGGTTATTTCACATAATATTATACATTAAAAAATAAGAGACAAACTTACAATGGCTTTAACCGTGTTTTGAGATCAGACCCGAATGGCAGGTACCTACTTCGCAATCTTCCTCTTTCCCATCTCCTTTTACTCCCACTACCTCCAGCCGCACAACGTACCCGAAAACATGTTTAAATACAGTATGTACCTACATTTATGGCCCGTTCGAGAGTTATAGATACTTTCATTATCGCCCTGGTGAAAAGTATCTCCGAGGAATAAGTTGGCAGAGGGATCAACTTTCCCGAGTCAACTGTCCGGCGGATCAATTGTCCTAGAGATCAACTGTCGGCGTGCCAATTATCGGAGAGTCAACTGACGCCGGATCAATTGTCATGGAACCACATTGCGTATAATTTATTCTGTAATTATTATAGATTTTCTTCAAATTACCTATTTATATAATTTTAAGTGTAATTCATAATAAATAGGTTATTAGGTCCCTAATATTAATGTAATTTGACCAGATTTGAACTGCCCGATATATCCCAACCTTCATCTTGCCTATTTCCTCCACCACCCCACTTCTATCAGCCATGCAAGTAACAAAATGTAATTATTGGTAACACTGTAGTTCCACTGGCTTCGGGTAGCCGGGACTGTTTTGCGGTATTCATTTTATAAAAAACGAAGCCGTTCATTTTGCTTTCCTCAAAAATTAATATAATTTTGATCAGATCTGAAGAGCCAGGTGTACTTCCCAACCTTCCTCTCATTGAGAGAATTGTTAGTTCTTTTAATTTTAGAAAGAAGTTTTAATTTTTTCTGATATGACGAGTATGGTTTAACTCATAAGTTCTCAGCGTGGGCGATAGCGCCCCCCTCGTGGAAGTTTGAAACTTTTAAGGGGGAAGTATAAATCCCAGAGAAAATTAGGGGGCTTTGAGATAGCACAGTTAGGTGAAGGGCAGGTAAAAAAAAATGGTCTAAAAAGTACAAAACAAAACTATAGCGTACTAATAAAGCAAAGTAAATTTTAATATTGGTTAATTTTTGTTATGGTGTATATTGTTATCAATTTTATCACGTACGCGAATATTCAAATTATTGATTCCGTGAAGTAAGTAAAAAAAAATTACTCAAGAAAAAAAAATATTCTCAAAATAGGGCGATGGGCAGAATAGGGTTGAGAACCTATGATTTAACTGAAATAGGTCAGGTGAACGTGCTTTAGTGGGCCGTTTGTGTAGATATTTCATATGTGCACAAATATTCTTTGAACGGCTTTTCTTTACATAAGCGGTGCTAAAATTTTATAATGTCTTTGGATAGATGTCGTAATTATTCAAGTTTACTAACATTCAAAATATAAATATCTTCCCTTGAAAGACAGTGATTCTGAGGCAAATATTTTAAAATGAATACTGTCAGCTTCACAAAACCTATCATTACAATGATTGATGATTTTTCGTGAAACGCCGTAGTTTTATATAACCTGTATTAAAATAATAAAAAAATCCCCTTCGTTTACTTCGTTCGTCCATTATTTTTCATGTGAATACCACAAGATCCTCAACAGCTTCCGTCTGGAGCCAGTGAGACCATGGCATCCCCACATGTTGTGAGATTGAAGGCAGTACAGTTGGAAGGAGACGGGGAAGAGGAGGATGGGGAAGTACCTGGCTATTCAGATCTTGCAACAAAACATGGCTAAAGCCATTTCAAACAAGTCTCGATTGGGAATGTTGGTGATACTCAAAATATATACCACCAAAAGTACACAATATATTATTTTTAAATAGTATATTGTGCAATATAACAAATTAATCAAATACTATTTACGTGCGGATCCGGGAATTGAACCTGTGGATTGTGGATGAGTCGTGTCCTGTGGATTCGCCATCAAAGATTAAATCACTTAACCACGGAGGACCTAAAATTTAATTAACTTGATCATGCAATGATTACCTTGGGCGTCTCCGACATCTTCTACCATTATTTATCCCCCTCAAGGACTGTAATAGGTGAGTACGGCATAACCATACAATGGTATTAGTCATTTTGCAACATTTCGCATACAAAAATATAATAAAAATGGATTTAGTATAAAATTTTATTAAATATAATAAGTATTTTCATTCCTATCCATTTTGAAAACTAGTCATTCAAAGCTATTTCCGAGAAAACGTCTTCATGAGCAAAGTACATTAGGGAATTAAAAATATGGAGAATATTACAACAATGGATTTTTATTATATTAGTCATTCTTCTTCTTCTTCAATGGCGCTATAGCCCATTTCGAGCCTTGGCCTCCTTCAAAATAAGCCTCCACCGCCCTCTGTCCTCGGCCGTCGTCTTCCAATCTGCAACATGGAGTAATCCTCTTGCATCCTTCCTGATATCATCCTCCCATCTCAGTCTAGGTCTGCCCGCCTTTCGTTTACCTCCCGGGTGTCCTGTCAGAATCTTCTTCGGTACTCGTGTGCTTGGCATTCGGTGCACATGTCCGGCCCATCTTAATATTTGGAGCCTTAAATGGGTGGAGAGTCTGGGAGCTTGATAAATTTCAAAGAGCTCATTGTTGTGGCGGATTCTCCATGCCTCTCCCTCTCGCACCGCTCCTAAGATTCTTCGCAGTACCTTTCTTTCGAAGATGTCCAGCTGTTCTGCTGACTTTGCTGTCAGTATTCCCGCCTCACATTTATAGGCCAAGACCGTTCTGATAATTGTTTTATATAAGGTTATTTTGGTTTTCCTATGGACGTTTCGTGATTTGAACACTGGCAGCAACGCGAAGTAACCATTCCATTCAGAATCGTAACGTTGCTTGAAATGGCTTTCAACAACTGTTCAATATATTAAAGACCTTGGAGTCACTCTTGATAGCAAGCTTTCTTTTCGCGAACATTTAAATGTGATTATTAATAAATCTCTCAAACTACTTGGTTTCATCACTAGAATCACTTCCGACTTCAAAAACATAAATACCTTAAGAATTCTTTACTGCTCCTTGGTTCGCTTCCATCTTGAATATGCTTGTGTTATATGGTCTTCTTTTTATGCTGTCCATATTCGTCATATTGAATCCGTTCAACATAGGTTCCTAAAAGGGATTGCTAGGAGGCTAGGATTAGAGCGAGGCAATTATTCGTATGCTGAAATTGAAAAAACTCTAAACCTTTCTCCTTTAGAAGACCGTCGGAAAAAATCCGATCTCATCTGATTTTTCAAAATTATTAACTACATAATCGATTCACCTACATTACTACAACTCATCCCATTCAATATACCTTCTCGTAGACTCAGAAATAAAGACCTACTCTTCCTCAATCAGCACTCCACTAATTATGGTTGACCTTGATTTTTTTGGTATAAGCTTGAATGAATTCTGTCGCTCTTTAAATAAATGATGATATTTTATATTTACTGTAATTTTTGCAAAGTCTTGACTTGACTTGACATTTCTATTTTCTGTTTGTCTTTGCTCTCATGTACCATTTTCACCCTTACAATGTACATTCCCAAATTTTCGTTATACCATGTTGTAAATTGGACGTAAGTCCGTAAATAAATAAATAAATAAATAAATTAAGAAACACGTCAACTAATGTCTAACGCAGGAGTTCCCAAACTTTTCAAGTCGTGGCACACTTAGAAAATTTGAATTTTCTCACGGTACCCTAGTCATATAATATTCATCTTTGGTAGCTATATTTCATATTTGAATACGACTATGAAAAAGAAACCAGGTAAGAAACTAATACAACTCGTATTTAAAATGAACAATTACACTTCTTATTGGAAGGAAATTATAGGTGGAAATACAAAATAAAATGCAAATTTAATTACCAAAACCTTCCGCATACTCTTGAGGAGTGTGTTTAGTGCGACGGGTAAGCCTGCTGCTCACTGCACAATTATTCGAATCGGGGAATAAGGCTTGATACAGCTACTCTCATTTCTTTTTCCACATTTATTTTCGATCGCTATTTGCTCTTTATAACAGCAACCGCTGAAAATCCAGCTTCATACAGATATGAAGTCACAGACCTGGACAAACCTCAACCCATTTTTTTATATGAATACCGCACAAGAGTCCTAACTGCTCCCGTCTGGAGCCAGTGAGACTATGGCATCCCCAATTGGGGTATGTTGTGAGACTAAAGGTAGTGGGGATGGGAAGGAGATAGGGAAGAGGAAGGTGGGGAAGTACCTGGCTATTCAGATCTGGTCACCTAACACGGCTAAAGCCATTTCAAGCAACGTTTCAATTCTGAATTGTGGTCTCACACCCCATGAACCCAGCCACCCCTGCTAAGTCACCAAACGTGCCATCCACTTTGGGTTGCCTATGGCAGAGGTGTTGGTTATCCAATAAATGGTCACCGGGGCAGCGGTATCAATGCCCGCCACTCAAATTAAAATAAACCCAATAATAAACATGTATATACTGTGCTTACTATCTCTGAATGAGAAAAAAAACAGGAACAATCAAAGAAATCACATTGAAAAGAATGGGGTTTAGGTTAAAATATCATATATTTACAGAGCATTAAAATTCTTAAAAATAAATTATATACATTGTTTTTTATGAATTCAAAATGAGTCAATAACATATTATTTACATTTAAAGCTAGCTAATTTCTACATAAATGTACATTTTAATAACACGAAGTAATTTTCAGCAAACTTTTAAAAATAGTTTTTGGTTCAAAAGTACAAACAGACGAAAAATGATTATTCAAGATAAACTAAAATCTATAAATACAGACGTAGAATAATTAAATTGATTTTAAGTTGCGCAAATAATTAAAAATATGTTTTGTCAAAAAAAATAAATGCAAAAAAGACAAATACAACAAAACAAAATAGTGCAACAAGTCAAACAGCTAGGTATATTGTAGATTAATCTTCCAATCTGGGTTTCTTGTTGTAGTGAAAGAGGGCGTTCACTCTCTTTCGTTTGACTGTCCTCCTGTCTGGAACATCTTCTTCATCTGAGATTTGTTCAGCAACATCACCAGCGTAGAATGTCTCCACATCTACATGTGCAACATCGTCAGGCTGGATTGCCTCCACTTCTACTTCTGCAATTTCATCATAGTTGATTGTTTCCACTTCTACTTCTGCTATATCATTAGGGTGGAATGTTTCAAATTCTACTTCGGCAACATCATCAGGGTCTAATGTTTCCAATTCTACTTCTGCAACTTCATCAGGGTGGAATGTTTCCAATTCTACTTCTGCAACTTCATCAGGGAGGAATGTTTCCACTTCTACTTCTGCAACATCATCAGTGGAGAATGTCTCCACTTCTACTTCTGCAACATCATCAGTGTAACATGTCTCCACTTCCACTTCAGCTCCAAGTTCCGCAACATCATCAGGGTAGATTATCTCCATTTCTTCCAGTTCGAACTCTGAAGACTCCTCATCCACTCCATCGGTAAAAGATGCTGTATCAGTTGTACTATAATATTCATCTTCTATATCACTTTCTTCATCTTCCACAGGGTTCATGCGCTGTCTTATCTGTGCCAGACGTTCCAAAATGTCATCTTGGAACATTTCATACTCCGTCACCACTTCATCTTCGTTTATTGTTGTATCTCGTTCATTGTTTCGATAGAGTGCAGTATAATAAGGGTCAGTAAGATCGGAGATAGCCACGATAGTCTGGCCTATATGAATCCCATTGTATCCGTTTGGGCGGCGGCTTCCATCTTCTTGAAAGATGCACATCTTTTGAGTGTTGTTGAAATCACGAACTGCAGAATATATCCACTAGAACTCTTGTCACTTATTTGCAAGAACGGAGAATTACAAATGATAAATGAGCAATTTGAAAATCGACGTTTTTTTTTTTTTATAAAAAATACTGTGGAACAGCGTGACAATGTAACTTGTTGGTAAATGTTTTGTAATGGTTTGAGAACCACTGGGTAGGGCTATTTATACCTGCCAACCAACCCTTAATGACTCTGAAAGGGGGTAGTGCAATTAGCGCGGACTGAGCGAGCCACAGTTTGGAAATCCCTGGAAACAATTGAATGACGCATCAATTGGTGTCTTTTATTTGATGTCACACAAATATTATTTTTAATTCCTCTATTGAATTTAAGTCTAAATTTACTTAAATACCTTTAAATTTGGGAGGCGGCTATGGTTACCGCCGCCCCGAGATCTATTTATTACCTGCCTAGTAATTCGCTATGTTTGGTGACTTAGCAGGTGGGGGGGGGCGGAATCATGGGATGAGGTTTTTCTGGTTTGCCTTTTGTCTTGAATGCATTTGCCCATTTCATGGCTGGCCGGATCGGGAGAGACTGGTTGAAGGAAACCTAACCTCTCCACCCATTTTTTCGACCCATAGCTTTTCACCGCAGTGGGAGGAATAGGTTCTCCTCTCACTCCTAGGCACACTTACCCCCTGATTTCTACCCACCTCCCATATCTTTTCCTTTCCAGAACTTTCCCTAAATTATCCCTCCTTCCTTTCCCTAAAAAAAACCGCTCCACACAGCATCCTCAAAGATGACATATGTCCTGAGTGATTTCCTCAAAGTGTGCTGTATGGAGCTAATGTAAAAAAATACGGCACTTTGCTTTTTATTTGTGTAATTTTAATGATATTTTATAATACTGTTATTAGCTGACGGTCGGCGTAGCGCAGCGGTAAGACGCTTGACTCGCGCACCGAAGGTCGCGGGATCGAATCCCGGCGTGGCAAATAAATTTTATTTGATTAATTTGTGTCATTTCACAATTTATTCATTTAAAATAATAAATAGTATATTTGCGGCACGTTCCAGAGTGGAAGATACTCTCTGTATCGCCCTGGTGTAAGACCACCATTCAGAATTGAAACGTTGCTTGAAACGGCATTTGCCGTGTTTGGTGACCAGATCTGAGTAGCCAGGCACTTCCCCACCTTCCTCTTACCTGTCTCCTTCCTCTCACCACTACCCTCAGCCGCACAACATACCCCAATTGGGGATGCCATAGTCTCACTGGCTTCAGACGGGAACAGTTGGAACTCTTGTGAGGTATTCATGTGAAAAAAAAAGCTTAACATATTTATTAAAAATAATATTAATTTAAAAAAATGTACATAGGTACTTAATAACATTAAGGTAACTGGTGTTTGCATTTCATATTATAGTCCTACGTCCTACGTATACATTTTGTATAAATGAGAACTAGAAAGAGAACGGAAACAATAACATAAAATAAACAATTAATTAACAATGAATTTTTCTTTTTAACTAATCGCACAATTGGCAGAAAATGTATCTACTTATTATTATTGCATTTTCTACTGAAAATATCATTCCTTTTTTTTTAACATTAACTCCGTACAGGAGGCCCTGCGGTAAATCCTTTCCTCAGGGCCTATGTCATCTAAAATGCTGTGTGGAGGATCTTTTTGAGGGGAGGAAGGAATGAACATTGGTCTTGAAGAGAACCATGTTGTAGGAAGGAGGAAATACAAAGGCCGTCAAATCGTTCCACAGCCGAGCTGTTGAACACATGAACGAGGCGAAGTAACAACCCGTTCTCATGTGACAAATGTCAACCGTGTACATATGTTGGGTACGCGTTTGGCGTCTTTCCCGACTGCGCACCGGTGCCGAAGGAATCAATGAGGCTAGTTCCTCGGAACATATTCCCACCCGATGCCTGTGCTCTAAAGACTGCAATTCGTTTGTTAAGTTAGGAGAATCTATCAAACGGTTTTATCGAGGGTTTTTTCCGGTATTTTGGGTCTCCAGACCAGAGGTGGCTGCCAAATTCAACCATGGGGCGCACTTGTGGTTTGTACAGGGTGAGCAGTTGTGTACTATCAATGTATCTGCGGGCAACTGTACAGTACGCCCCGTTTTTGAGAGGCTAACCTTCGACGGAGCCCCCATATCTGAGCTGGTCACTTAGAGTTACACCAATCATATCAATGGAGGGCCTGTTCGGAAGATTGCTTCAGTTGAAGGAGACTATATTTTTATTTTGATCCCTTTTTAACCCCCGACGCAAGGAGCTGTGTCTCTCTGTAGCATCGTAGCTCCTAAAAGAATGGACCGATTATGATGCGGTTTATTATGTTTGGAAGCTGACGTGATCGAGATGGTTCTTAATTAAATTAAAAATTAAACTACAATTCATGAAAATTTGTTAACACGTTTCAAGGTCATCAGCTCTTTTTTGTATCGGGGGTTGTTTAAAAATTATACTTATAGACGTAATCAGACTTGATTGGGTCCTTGAAACATTAAATTCAATGAAATAATTTTTTCTCCAAGAGAAAAAAAACACTCTCGAGGTAACCATCCGTTCTTTGTTTCAAAGCCCTCCGAGCGAGCGCGCGGTTAGAATTCCTGCTATAATACTGCACCTCACACATTCATTAAAAGCTCATTATTTTCATATTCTTGCCTAGTTAGCATGAAAAAAAAATTTTAGGGGTTTTAAAGTGACTTATTTTATAAGGTTTCGATGTTATTTACAAAGCCTCAGGATTTAATGGAAGGATATCAAATTAGTAACAAATAGAGGAGTAATTTTATGGAATCTCCAAAGGAGTAGTCATTATCGTTCACACTACTAGTATTAAAAGTTAAAAGCATATTATGGGTAATTTACCAATGATTTTCATTTGTTAGTCATTCTATTGACTTGCTTTCTTTATTGACAACAAAATTTCAACCAAGTAATTTAATAAAAACATAGGATTTATTTTTCATCTTGAGCTCACCGTCGAACCTCTTTTGCGATGGTTTTCTGAAGATTAACCGCAGCTCACCTCTGTCTTGGAACAAGCTCCTTGCTTCTTCTACATTCATGCATCGTGGAGATCCGAAAATAATGCAGGGTTGATAGATTAAACAAAAATAATGTGTCTGACGCGAAAATTAATATTTATTACAAGAAATTGAGGACATCCGAAGAAGATAAATGGTAAGATCAAAATAACCAAATACTAGATTAGAGCAATAACGTAACGCATAAGAGACCCAACTGCTTCTAACCATCTGGAGCCAGTGAAACAACGCATCGCATTTCACTTCCAGTTGGGGTATGTTATTAGGCTTAATGTAGTAGGGATGGGAAGGAGATGGAGAAAAGGAAGGTGGGGAAGTGGCTATTCAGAATTGGTCACCATTTTAAGCCCCGCAGCGTCTCGATTCTGAATGGTGGTCTCCCACTCAGGCGACACTGAAAGTATTTTATTTTTTTTACATTAACTCCACACAGGAGGCCCTGAGGAAAATAATTTCCCTCAGAGCTTATGTCATCTGAAATGTTGTGTGGAGGGTCTTTTTGAGAAAGGGAAGTAATGAACATTGGTCTTGAAGAGAACCATGTTGTAGGAAGGAGGAAACAGAGGCCGGCAAATCTTTCCACAGCCGAGCTGTTGAACAAATGAACGAGTCGAAGAAGCAACCCGTTCTCATGTGACAAATGTCAACCGTGTAGGTACATATGTTGGGCACGCGTTTGGCGTGTTTCCCGACTATGCACCGGTGCCGAAGGGATCAACGACGCTTGTTCCTCGGAACATCTTCCATTGAAATACCGGTAAGACAAGGATAGTATACCCACCCGACGCCAGTGCTCTAAAGATTGCAATTAGTTTGTTAAGTTAGGAGAATCTATCAAACGGACCGCACGTTTCTGCACAGAGTCGAGGGTTTTTTCAGGTATTTTGGGGCCTTAGACCAGAGGTGGCTACCAAATTCAATCATGGGGCGCACTTTTGATTTGTACAGGGTGAGCAGTTGTGTACTATCAAAGTATCTGCGCGCCCTGTACAGTACGCCCAGTTTTTGAGAGACTAACTTAAGAGGCCGGTATTCGAATTTCTACCGATTTCTTGCAAACCTCCCTTAAACATTTGAAGTTTTTAAGCTCTTAAAAAAATATATGTTATTCTTGAAAATAATATCTAGACATTAGTCGTACCCGAACGCAAATTATATAAAATTCCCTCGATATAAAAAAATCGCAAGGTATGCTCCAAAAATTATTATAAACACGTTTGTTTCAGTTATTTTACAAGTTATATGTATGAAAAAATTCACAGCGTTTCTTTAAATGCTGTTTAAGACAATTATTGCAAGATTTTTGCTGTATTTTAAACGAGTCGTGTTTTATTAAAGATTTTCTAGATTTTTCCATTGATTTTATCGTTGTAAATGTTAGCGCGCTCTTCTAACATTCGTAATTTCATATCTCTCCGTCTTCTTCTTTTTGGGGCCGGGAACGGAGCCTTAACTCTGACTTCGATGGAGCCCCATACCTGAGCTGGTCACTTAGAGTTACACCAAGCATATCAATGGAGGGCCTGTTCGGAAGATTGCTTCCGTTGAAGGCGACTAGTTCATCATTTCGATCCCTTTTTAACCCCCAACGCAAGTAGCTGTGTCTGTCTGTGGCATCGTAGCTCCTAAACGAATGGACCGATTATGACATGTTTTTTTGTTTGAAAGCTAACGTGATCGAGATGATTCTTAGCTACAATTCATTAAAATCTGTTCAGGCGTTTCAAGCTCATCAGCTCTTTTTTGAGTCGGGGGATGCTTAAAATTTGGAAAATTTTACGCATAGACGTAATCAGAAATAATCGGGTCTGTGAAAAATTAAATTCAATGAGATTATTTTTCCCCAACACAAAACACTCTCGAAGTAACCGTCCATTCTTTGCTTCAAAGCCCTCCGAGCCGTTGGAATTCCTACAATAATAAATTATATTGCATTTTGCACTTGAGGTCATTAAAAGCACATTATTGTCATAGTTTTGCCTAAATAGTAGGTAATGATAATTTTAGGGGTTTTAAAGTGACTCATTTTATTAGGGTTCGTTGTTATTCATAAAGTGTAAGGATTTAATGGAAAGCCAACAAATTAGTAACAAATAAATAGACAAGCAATTTTATGGAATTTCCAAAAGAAGTCATTATGGTTCATACTAGTATTAAAAGCAAATTATGGGTAATTTACAAATGATATTCATTAGTTAGTCATTCTATGGTCTTTAGTTAACTTGCTTTCTGTAATGTCCTTGATAGACTTATAAACAAGACAAACAAATGAATTTGTAATGAGGAGAATAAGTTCGTAATAGACGAGTTTATTGACGTTATAAAGTTTACAGTGTAATAGCATCTCCTATGCTACGGTCTACGAGCGAATGCGCGCTCAGCGGCCGATGTACCGCGCGCTGCCTGCCTCCGACTACCGACTTCGGGTGCCATCGGAAGCGTTCGGCTATTTCCGTAAATGTTGCCCTGCTGAAGAAAGCTTGCGGATACTACACTTTCTTAATTTGGATTATATTGACAACAAAATTTCAACCAAGTAATTTAATAAAAATAAAGGACTTATTTTTCGTCCTGGGCTCACCGTCGAACCTCTTTTGCGGTGGTTTTCTGGTTAGGCCGAGACGATTAACTGCAGCACACCTCTGTCTTGGAACAAGCTCCTTGCATCTTTAACATTCATGTATCGTGGAGATCCGAAAATAATCCAGGGTTGATAAAAGCGTCGTGAACAAGATTAAAAGTGAGAATATATCTGAGGCGAAAGTTAATATTTATTGGAAGAAATTGGGGATATCCGAAAAAGGTATGGTACGATCAAAGAACCAAATACTAGTCGGTAGAGTCGGGTTATTCTTTTTTTTTACATGAGCTCCACACAGGAGGGCCTGAGGAAAATAATTTCCCTGAGGCCCTATGTCATCTTTAGGGATGCTCTGTGGTGGTTTTTTTATGGAAAGGAAGGAGAGGAGAGTTCTGGGAAGGAAAAGGGGTGGGTAGGAATCTGTGGTTCAGTTTGTCCTGGTCATGAATACCGCACAAGAGTCCCAACTGCTCCCGTCTGAAGCCAGTGAGACTATGACATCCCCAGTTAAGGGGTTGTGAGACTGAGGATAGTGGGAAGGGGAAGGAGATATGGAAGAGGAAGGTGAGGAAGTACCTGGCTATTCAGATCTGCTCACCAAAAACGACTAATGCCATTTCAAGCAACGTTTCAATTCTGAATGGTGGTCTTACACCAGGGCGATACAGGGAGTATCTTCCACTCTGGAACGTACCGCAAATATACTATATATTATTTTCAATTAATAACTTGTGAAATAAAACAAATTAATCGAATAAAATTTATTTGCCACGCCGGGATTCGATCCCGCGACCTTCGGGGTGCGAGTCAAGCGCCTTACCGCTGCGCTACGCCGGCCGATGTTAATGATATGTAAATGAAATTATGGCACCCAGTTCCATTGTAATTGGTTTTTTCTTTAAAAAAAAAAAAATTATATATTCTTCCAGCAGTAACCACCCAAGCTCGCACCCCGACCCTAACTGTCCTAGTGATTTTTTAAATGTTTTTAGTTGAAAAAAAAAATTAAATAATGTCACTGGAGACAAAAATTTCACGTACGTTTTTTACTCCAAATAATGTCAGAAATACTGATTACAGACAGCCAAGTACGTCCCTTAAACCTTGTAAAATGAAGTGTGTAATATATAATATCTTTTATTCTTTTACGTCATCATTTTTTTGTAATATTACCTTACATCTTATCTTCTTACTAATATTATGAACTCAAAAGTTAGTATGGATGTATGTGTGTTTGTTACTCTTTCACGCAAAAACTACTGAATGGATTTTAATGAAACTTTACAATAATATTGCTCATACATCAGAATAACATACAGGCTATAATTTACAGAGCTAGCTAGAACGGGGATGCACGGGAAAGGTGATTCAGGGATAAACCATGTATTTTTTTTAATATGGCTTTGCAACGCATGCCGGAAACCAGTTAGTTTTATATATAGTGGACTTAGAAATCAGAGGTATTAAATCCAGTATACCTGAGTATAACCCACGTATAACCCCTACGTATTTATCCACTCAACTACTACCTAACTATTAAAATGTCTAACTAATTGTGTTTTATTTTTTCATTTATCGTTTCAAGGTTTTTAGGAACATAGTATTACATTTTCTGATATAGAATTCTGAAAGCTTTAGTGAGTTATTTAGATTATTTTATAAAAATATTTGATTGTTTGAAGAAGTCGGGGACGCCCGAGAAAGTCATGACATGATCGGGTGAACCAAAGAGTTGAGTCAATTAATTTCAAGAGTTAAATTGTCTGAATAACAGAAAATATGTTTTGAGACAATGAATGCATGTGAATGAAACAAGGAGCGTGTTCCAAGACAGAATTATGTTGCGGTCCATCTTCTGCTTACCCCTGCGAGGAAACCACCTGATGGTTATTATATTATTTTTAATAATAAAATTAAGCCGGGATTTGAACCCGCGACCTCCGGATTCGAAGCCGAAGGTCGTTACCACTCACCCACGGAGTTCGTCATTACGCGTAACAAGTAATGCGTAAGAATATGCTCGTAAGAACTATGTCATTCGTTTTTAATCTCATTGTATCTCAGGCCTATGTCAACTTTCGGGATGCTGTGTGGAGGGTCGTTTTACGGACAGGAAGTTCTGGAAACAAAAAACGTAAGAGTGGTGGTTAGGAATCCAGGTGTCAATGTGTCCAAGAGTGTCGGACATATAAATCCATCCCTCCAATTGCGGTGCAAGGCGATGTGTCGAGAGAGTACGGCTTAAGAGGTTAGGTTGGTTCTCCCTTATCCAGTCAAACCCGAACCGGCCCGCCAAACGCAATACATTGACAAACCTCACCCCACGAACCCGGGCTCCTCTGCTATGTGACCAAACGTAGCGAACCACTTGAGGCAGAGGTGTTGAATGACGACATTACTTTGGGATTACCTTGGTATTTGCACTAAGAGGTCATTAAAAGCACATTATTATCGTATTCATTAAGTACGAAAGGTTTTACTGTTTTAAAAGTGACTCATTTTATTTCTTTTGATGTTATTCTTAAAGCGTAAGTATGTGATGGAAGAAAAACTAATCGCTGACAAATAAATAGACCAACAATTTAACGGAATTTCCAAGAAGTAGTCATTAGGGTTAACATTTTAATATTAAAAACAAATAGGTGAAAAAAATCATGGATAATTTACAAAAGATTTGAATTCGTTAGTCATTACTTGCCATTCTCTTCATTTAAATTATATGAACAAGATAATTTCAACCAATTTAATAAATAACTGTCGAATCCATTTTTTGATAATTTTCTCTGTAGACAGAAATAATGATCTCTTTGTTGGAACAAGCTCCTTGCTTCATTAAAATTCATGTAAATAACGCAGGGTTGAAAAGCGTCACTAAGAAAGGGATGTTTAATTTTTTTATTGTAATGTAAGGAATATGAGTTACTGACGACCGGCGTAGTTCAGCGGTAAGGTTGACTCGCACACCGAAGGTCGCGGGATCGAATCCCGGCGTGGCAAATAAATTTTATTTGATTAATTTGTGTTATTTCACAATTTAATCATTTGAAATAATATATAGCATATTTGCGGCACGTTCCAGAGTGGAAGATACCTACTCTCAATATCGCCTTGGTGTAAGACCACCATTCAGAATTGAAAAATTGCTTGAAATGGCATTAGCCGTGTTTGGTGACCAGATCTGAATTGCCAGGTACTTCCCTACCTTCCTATCCAATATCTCCTATCCATCCCCACTACTTTCAGCCTCACAACATACCCCAATTGGGGATGCCATAGTCTCACTGGCTTCAGATGGGTGTAGTTGGGACTCTTGTGCGGTATTCATATTAAAAAAATATATATAAGTAGATATATATATGTATTGTGCCTGATAAGGGAATGGTTAATATTATAAGAAATTGGGAATATCCGAAGAAGATATGGCACGATCAAGAGAACCAAACACTAGAGTCAGGTCCTTCGAGAACCATAATAACAGAAGAGTTTGTAATGTATGAATGTGAGTGAAGCAATAGGCTTATGTTAAGTCGAGGGAAGTGTAGGGTGGTCCATCCTCTTTTTCTACCCTTTTTATACGTGAGGACCCCACAAGAGTCCCAACTGCTCTCAGCGGGAGTTTGTAAGATCATTGCATCCCCAATAGTTGGGGATTGTAAGGCCAGTAGTGAGGCCAACATTATTCAATCATACTGTAAAATTTTAACTAATGTATCAAAAAAAATATGGAAAAAACATTGTCAAGCCTAGGGGTATTGAGGAGGGGGGGGGGGGGGGTATTCAGATCTGGTCATCAAACATGGCTAAAAATATTTCAAGCAATATCTGGATTTCGATTGGTGGACTTTTACAACGGCGATACTGATAATGTATGTCTACCACCCAGAAATGTGCTGCAAATGTACCATATAATCTTTTTAATGAATAAAGTGTGAATTTGCCTCATAACTCATTGCACTAAATCGTTTGGATATAAAGCTGATTTTTTATGCATCAAAAAATTATTAAATTTACATACTTTTTTTACATTAGCTCCACACAGGAGACCCTGACGAAAATTATGTCTTTATCATATTTGTGGATGTTGTGTGGAGGGTCTTTTTAGAAAAGGAAGGAGTGGAGGTTCTGGGAAGGAAAATAGTATTAGGGGTGGGTAGGAATCTGGGGTCGATGTGTCCTGGAGTGACGGACGTATGAATCCATCTCTCCCACTGCGGTGCAAGGCGATGTTTCAAGAGAGTACGGCTGGAGAAGTCAAAGGGACTGCCTCAACATTCTCTTCCGATCCGGCTGGTGGGCAAACGCATTTGCCGCCAAGACTCAGACAAACCTATGAACCCGGCCAAACATAGCGAATCGCTTGGGGTGACATATGGCAGAGGTGTTGGTTATCCAATAAATGGTTCCCGGGTCGACTGTCTCTATACCCACCTCCTTATTTGCAATGAAGCAATAAAATCATGTTAAAAAACGGTTGTTATCGTATTTTTAAAATATCTTTTGGTAACCTTTTTAAATTGATTGTTATCATTTAATTTCATAAAAATATTATTTAATTTAATACATCTAATATAAACCCTTTGTAAATAAAAATCAATAAAATTCAATATAAAATAGTTACAAAATTAAGTTTCCAGCGTTTCTAAAACTGTGGCTCGTGCTGACTAATAGCCGTTACTACCCCTTCCCCGGTTCAAAGGGTGGGCGGGTATATATAGCCATTTTCAGTGGTTCTCAATCCACACACAGTCAATCCGTCAACAAGTTACAACAAGTTGTTACTCTGCTCCAAAGTTTTTTTTCTACCGGTTTATAATAATAACAAAATTTTGTTTAAAAAAAGTTTTTACAATAAACATTAAAATTTGTTTGCGAAAGTGATTTGTTTAATTCATTGCAAAAGTGCTTTGATTCTGCAGTATCCTCAAATCTGGTAATTATATATATTTTTACTTATCAATTTTTAAGCTGCGCGGCTTTTTCATACAGAATTTGAATTTGAAGCTGAAATCTTTAAACTGACTCAAAATATTTAATAAAAAATTATATCAGACAACTTATTCAGATGTGTGTTATTTTATTTATTTATTTGTGTTTTAAAGTATAAAATATAGGCCATTAAAGGATTAATTTTTTTATTATTTTAGAGGCATCGTTGAACTTTTTGTGACTGATAGTCATTCTTAAAAAAAAATCTTGCCCACCATACGAGTCGTATTTCCTATATACGATAAGTCCACTAGGGTGAAATGTTTGTAAACATTTTTTTCCTATCATAACTTTTTATATATAAAAATCAAGAAAATTATTTATTTTGTGCGCTTTGTTGTTGGAACGAATTGGATATAGACACCTTAGCTCAGTTGGTAGAGCTGTTGCTATGAAAGCCGAAGGTCCTGGGTTCGAGTCCCAGAGGTGCAAATATATTTTTCTCATTTTTCTTTCTCTAGATTTTCGATTAAGTTTCGCTAGTATTGTCTTCATTTAATTAAATATTACAATTTGAGGTTTTACGCATAAAAGTAAAAAAAAGAACATTGTAAGAAAGCGTTTTGTGGCCGATATTTTAAAATTTATATGCGATACATTTACTATCCAAGATAAATCTATTATTTTTAAATTTAAGCCTGTCAAAATGCTTTTTCTTATACTTAATATTTATTTATAAAATTTTTGTATTGATTATATTTTCGAATAAAAAAAATTGTTAAAGTGCTTATAAAATCATGAAAACTAGAAGCTCACGATGACATAAAATTTGTATCATAAATAAATAGCACAAATATGTACTAGATATTTGCTACAACTTTTGATTTAAAAAAATCAGTTTGTTCAAGTATTTTGGCATCAAATTGAAGTTTAGTACGAAAAATGCCATGCAATCGATCCCTTTTGGGTATGTTTCTATTTTGAGTAAATTTAATATTTTTGTTGATAACACGAGTGGTGTATTTTCACAATAGTTATTACTCATAAGTAATCGTTTTTTTTTTTAAATATATTAGCACGCTTCCACTATCATTCATATTTAGGTACATACCTCCCCTTTGAAACATCTTTAAAAAGCATCTTCTTCTTCTATTCAAATATGTACTTTCTGATATTGAAGAATCTCCTGTTACTTATAAATGCATTTTCTAACGAACGTCGTTCCTTTCTTTACAGCTCTATTGACCAGCTGCAGCGATGTGCAAATTCAACGAAGAGGGAAGTCGACGCGAAAATGGCTACGAAGGAACACACTTAGGACAAAACATAACCGTTGAGTTCCAACCATTTGTCGAAGTGCCGAATATCTACGACGATGAAATCGCACGAAGGCTCGCGGTGATGAGGGCAAAAAGGGAACCAACAGCAGAAAATCTGGAAGCAGTTCATTACACTAGCTTTAATCTGTTGAACCAGTATCTCACTGAGTATCTGCCGGTCTTCGATTATGACACAACACGGAACCGCTTCGACGAACGTGCATCGATGGACAAGGAATACGTTTTGCAAATTGCTGGAGAAGTGGAGATTTACAGATATCCTGCTACTCCCCATGACCAGGAGAGAATCATTGAGGTCTTGAATATTCGACTCGAAGAAGCCTCAATCACAGAAGATAATGCGACAGTTAATGAAGAAGATGAGGTTACAGAAGAATCTGAGATCAATGCTTCACGTGATGGATTGTCGTGAACAATGGACCAAGTACGCAGTGAGGTTGAAGAAGACCTTCCAGTAAACAGACTGACGTTGAAGAGTAAGTGATAACCTCTCCAGCTTGGAACGGTGTTAATCCTGATTACTCTCTCATCTTAACCACAGTTTTTGAAGCTATAAAGACTGAAACCCAAAAGATGATGCACGATGATGAAGAGGATGAAGTACCGGAATGGTCTAACGTCAACAATGTTCAATGGATGGTCGGCAATAATAGATCAAGAGAATAAATGACGCAGGGTAATCTATGGAAGCCATTTCACCAAACAAACAAATAGATGATGAAGAGGAAGAAGTGACAGCCTCTTCAGTATGGAGCAGCTTCAATCTGCCTATATTATTAACACTTCAACAACATCATAATAATAATAATGCTTCGATGATTTCTATAGCGCCATTTCCGTGAGAAAATCACCCAAGGGCGAACTGTTTTCAGCTTTTGCAGCTTTTGCAAGAGCTTTTCATCTATAGTCGAACAGATACCAAATGCAGTCCCAAAATTTCACACGGAGATTAACATACAGTAAAAACTTCGAAAAACCCAAACTTGAAAGGCACTCTACCATTATATTATTAATATATAAAATATAAATATTAATAATATAATGGTAGAGTGCCTTTCGAGTTTGAGTTTTTCGAAGTTTTTACTGTATGTTAATCTCCGTGTGAAATTTTGGAAGTGCATTTGGTATCTGTTCGACTATAGTATTTTATTTTAAGTTTATTTATCTATTTCTTATTTTTTCTTCATGTAATCTATTTAACATTTACTATTTACCGTACACAATTCAGATGATTTAGAAAATGTATTTTTTGTTTTTTCAACATTTTTTCGGTTTTATTTTTATTTATTTATTTATTTATTTACATATATACGGCACAACACGTGCCATTAACATAATTGACATATTTATAAATAGTACAACAACATGAAGAATTTGAGTGAAATTTAAGAAAAAAGGTAAAAAGTTAGGTAATAAGCAGTGAATAAAATAAAATGTAAAATGTATAAAAGTAAATTATAAAGTGTAAAGTATAAAATATAAAGTATAAAATACAAACCATAAATTATTAGGTAAAAAGTAAAAATAAAAAATTAAATTGAGAAATAAAACAATAAAAGGTAAAATGTAGAAATATAATATATCTCTAAAAGTTACCTAAAAAGATTTAAATATAAAATATATAAAGTAAAAAAAATCCTGGATTATGTTATCCGATATGATAAACACAGTGACAGTGCCTATGATTTCTAGTACATTAGTAGTTTTAGTGTGAAGTACTGGTAGGCATATAATTATAATATTTACATGATGATTTGCATGATGTATTATAATATTTACGTGCTACTACCAAACAAATTTAGTTTAATGCATCTTTTGTATGAGGCCAGATTGCAGGCGGCGTGATCGATATTTTTGTTTTAATAAAGAACCAATATTTTATAAAATACTACTTAATGATTTCTTACTATCCTATTTTTAGAAATATACAAGAAATTTAATAAATTTATTTATGTGGGTATACCAAAAGGTTCAAATATCTGATTTCCTTCGGAATAAAAAAAATTGCAAGTTGTCATGCAAGAATTTATAAAATAATATGGTGGAAAGTAAGTATCATAATCGTGATTTATTTTTGGGGTGTTGTAGCTTGTTGCGATACCTTCTTATTTAACCAACGTTTCTGACAGCGTTAAAATGTCTATTATCAAAAGCAGATGTGTGCACACCCTAAAGCCTAGATTACATTGAGCGATTTACAAGCTACTAGCCGGCGAATTCACTATCTGCTATCCGGTGAATTCACTATCTCGTTCAGTGTAAAATCTACTAGTTAGCTAGTAAATATAATTACACTGAGCGAGTTTACTAGCAGATAGTGAATTCGCCGGCTAGTCGCTTGAAAACTCGCTCAATGTAATGGTAACACGGTCCGGAACGTTGGCTAAAGAAGGAAGTAGCGCAATACAGCATAACACCCGAAAAAAAACATCACGATCAGACATTTTGCCATGAAAATCTAATACCAAGTAATATAGTTTAAGAATCTCTAAGAAAACTCAAAAAAAAGACTTTTATTTGACCTTTTGAACTCAAGTTGAACTCTCTCAACCCATCGCCTTTCACAGAAATTGAAGGGATGAATTCATGCGTCCGTGACTCCTGGATACAATTACAAATCGATTCCCACCCACTCCTAATACCTACCTTTATACTTCCCAGATCTTCCTTTCCTAAAAACTCCTTCCACACAACATCCCCAAAGATAACAATCCTCCTGAGGCGAATTATTTTCCTCAAAAAATATTATAATTATTGCCTCCTACGTGAGCCAACAGAAAAATATACTTTAGCCCTGAGGAAAATAATTTCCCTCAGGTTCTATGTCATCTTTGGGGATGCTGTGTGGCGAATCAGAAGGAGAGGAGAGTTCTGGGAAGGAAAAGCGTTTAAGGGTGGGTAGTAATCTGGAGTTCAGTGAGTCCTGGTCATCCGCCACCAAGACCTAGACAAACCTCACCCCTTGAACCCGCACCTGTTAAATCACTAAACGTAGTGAACCACTTGGGGTGACCTATGTCAGAGGTGTTGGTTATCCAATAAAGGTTCCCGGGGCGGTGGTACTCATTCCCGCCTCCCTAATTGCAATAAGGCCGGCCGGCCGTACTTGGTTTAAGTTAAAATTTCTCTGCATTAAGAGGAAACCGGGCGGCGTTTGATCCATACAAACGAATTTCCCAATTTCCTCTCTGGATTTTGATGCTACTAAAAATATATGTGTTATGAAATTAATGGATTTCGACCACTGGCGTTTCGGTACGTTTTGCTTTTTGAATAAGTTACTTCTTATAGGAATTAAGGCCCTCCAAAAATCATCAAAGTTGCCCAATTTGGACGCCATCAACGGACGTTCAGTATACAAACTAGTTAAAGCAATTTTTTTTAAAGTAGACACGGAGTATTTTCTTCTTATACAATTTATAATAAACTCTTAAAAATCGGTACAGTTTTGGAGGAGAAAAATGGGAATACAAAACCACGATTTTGACGATTTTATTTAGTTATTATCAGCTTTAGGTGCAGTTGTCCCGTTCGTTGACTATTCGGGGGAGTAAGAGCGACAGGGACAGCAACAGTTTAGTTTAAGGCGGTACACAATCCTAATAATTTTTGTTTGCTCAAAACTCACTTTTTAATCATTTCCGGCGAATTCGTAACTAAATTATTTATTTATTTATTTATTTATTTATTTATTTATTTACGGACGAATAGTCCATTAACAATATAACAATAACACGAATAAAAAATAGAGAGATGACAATGGAAGGAGAGTACATATATATGAAGAGCATTGACAAAATACATATAATATAAAAGTAAATATAGAAGATAGTAAATATAAATTCATAGAATATAAAAGAACATTAATTAAAATTAACTTTTTTATTCAGATGTTGTCCTGGGGTTGTAAGTTCTTTGTATTCAAGATTAATAAAAACAATACCTTACCATTAATATATTTTACGTACAACGCCTTTAAAATATTGTAATACGTTGTACAACTAAAGTTAGCGGTAAGCACCAGATTTTATTTTTCAAGACGATAAATTAATAACTTCGGCAGTGCGACATCATCCCACATTTTCAATATTTATAACACGTTCTTCAGAATTAATTAAATTGAACGCGGTGAAAAGGTCTAATCTCCATGCCTGCTAGGGTGAATTCCACCGTACGTTCATCCAGTACGCCGTGCAGCGGGCGCATACTTGTTTACACGCTTTCTTCACTTACGTCGTTAAGATTCCCACATTATTTGTCTTCTTCTTCTTTTCTTTGATAGGGCAAATTTGACAGTAGGTCCGTGCAATACACGGTGTCGAGACTCTATTTGTATACACGGCTTCTTTACTTACGACGTTAAGATTCTGAATATATTTTAGGGTATATTGTCATCTTAATACTTATTGTTCAAATTTCTCGATGACCGGATTTTCTCTTAAGCCGCCGCAACCCGAATTTTTACCGATTGCTTACATATTCTCCTTAAACCTTTGAAGTTTTAAGCTCTCAAAAAAAGTATATGTTATTTTTTAAGATAATATTTCTAAGTACATTCCCCACGCCTAAACATAAATTACAGAAATTCCCTCGATAGAAAAAAAAATCGCAAAGTACGCTCCGAAAATTATTATTTGAAGCCTGTTTCAGTTATTTTACAGTTTATATGTATAAAAAAATTCACAGTGTTTAATTAAATGCTGTTTTAGATATCCTTTAAGAGATTTTTGCTCTATTTTAAATGAGTCGTGTTTTATTAATAATTTTCGCATTGATTTTATCGTTTTAAATATTAGCGCGCTCTTCTAACATTCGCAATTACATATCTCTCCATCTTCTTCTTTATGAGGGCGGTTAGGGCGCCTTAAGTTCTAAAGGTGGGTAAGTTCTACTTCATTCAAATATATTTTACCTTGTTTTTAACTTGAGGAAGCACATAAATCATTTACGTGTTAATAATTTAGACAAATTAGCCAAATATTTATGAATATGATCCCGGGTATTTCCCGGGTATTGGTGAAAACCAAACCAGTTAAATGGCTTTCGAATATCCCATAAAGTTCTAAACGTTATGAGTAAACTAAATAAGTATGTGTCTTAATGACTCCTTCTGGGAAATATTGCTGTATGCGTAATACGTATGGCGTATGATTTCCCGCTTTTTGATCACAACCAAATGTTTTATTATGTAGTTACTTAAGCATATTTTTCTTCAACATTGATCGAACTGAGGAAGAAATCCATAAATTCATTCAGAATCGTTATGGTTTGGGGCTGAGTGAAATTGGCATCTCTAAGTTAATGATAGATTTTAGGGGTCAGAAAATCCATAGGTAAATTGATTCAAGACCAACAAGGAAAAATATGATGATTGTATTTGGTGCAATACGTCAAGTTGCGCTTCCTTTTCATTTAGCCTACGTTTCAAAGAACCTTGCAAAGTCCATCATCAATGCAGAATGCAGTGTACGTTTATGATTAATGAGTCATAAGACATTTTGACTCTCCTAGACCCCATACAGGCAAATGGTATTAAGCCCCTTAAACATTTGAAGTTTTTAATCTCTTAAAAAATATATGATATTTTCGAAGATAATATCTAGACGTGTTCCACGCCGAAACGCAAATTATATGAAATTACATCGATAGAAAAAAAACCTCAAAATATGCTCCGAAAATTATTATAAACACGTTCATTTAACTTATTTTAGAAGTTACATGTATCAAAAAAAATCACAGCGTTTCTTTAAATGCTCATTTTGATGTTCCCCATGAGAATTTTGCTCTAGTTTAAACAAATCGTGTTTTATTAAACATTTTCACAATTTTCGCTTCAATTTTACCGTTTTAAATATTAGCGCACTCTCTCCAACATTACATATCATCTCCATCTTCTTCTTTTTGTGCGGGGATGCGGCGCCATAATAATTTCTTCAGGAAAGACGAAATGTTTTCAATTTTACCAGAAGTTAGGATAAACTCAACCCACTTCGGGCACTTCGGGCCTTCGTGATTGGGTAGTTACGATCCTTGGCTACGAATCCGGAGTAGGGTGTTCAAATTCCGGCGTGCACAATTATTTTTTGTTTGATTAATTTTTGTTATTTCACAACTTATTCATTTCAAATAATAAACATATTATAGTTGTAGCACGTCCCAGAGTGGTAGATGCCTTCAGTGTCGCCCTTATGAAAGACAACCATTCAGAATTCAGAATAGAGAAGAGAAGTTGCTTGAGATGGATTTAACTGTGCTTGGTGACCAGATCTGATTAGCCAGGTACTTCCCCGCCTTCCTATTCTACATCTCCTTTCCCTTCCAGCTACCTTCTGTCTCATAACATAACCCAATTAGGAAGGACATAGAATCACTGGCTTTCAGACTCTTGGGAACAGTTAGTTAAGACTGTTCTGTGATACTCACATAAAAAAAAAAAAAATATATATATATATATATATCATTCATCCAGGGATGGTGATCAATGTGACCATTGCTGCCTTCACCAGAGAAACGCGCCTGATTCAACAAAATTGCATACAAGACAAATGGAATGTTTTTGTAAAAATATTTATTGAAACATTAAATGGTAATTTTTGGCCGTTCTGTATGTTGTATTTTAGTCATCCAATATGTGTGGAAAGATCAGTATTGAATCAGTGATGGTGGTGGTGTTCTGCGGGTTGCTTCACCCAGAATCCCCAAGGAGCGAACTTGTGGTGGCCGTCGTGATGGGTGGGACCTCTGTAGACTTTGATCTGGACGCGACCAAGGTGGTGCTCTGAAATTAAAACAAAAATAATTCAGTAAAATACATATAATAAATTTTATACCACCGCTCCTACTTTATGTTTTCGTTTTAAATACAGTTTGGCATCATGCCTTAATTTTTGGAAATCATAATTTTATAACGTTTTTGAAGGAAAGTTAAGAATGGACCAAGGGGCGAGCCTTGCGGCACGCCTTTATGCGGTGATTTTTTTAGAGACGCGTTTTTGTAATAATTTGTTGTTTTCCAAATGCGCTTAGTTATAACTTACAGCGCGTAAAGCAAGTTTCGATGTAGGTATGCAGATTTTTAATCTAACTACCTACACTACACACTGTTTCACTGCAGGGGTACACAAAGAAGATGGGCCACCACTCAACTCTGTCATAGCATAATAATATTATATAGCTTACTTAGCATATTATGCTTATGCTCGTTTCAATTATTTGATTCTTCGATTTCATCTGTTATACAGCTTTATATTATCCTTTCTATATTATAAGCTATTCTCTTAATGTTTTTTTCTTAATCTTATTTAACGATTTAACACCTCTGCATACATGATTTTAACACTTTTTTATCGTAGATAAAATCCTTTTTTTTTTTTAAATATGTATACCGCACAAGAGTCCCAACTGCTCCCGTCTGAAGCCAGTGTGACTATGGCATCCCCAATTGGGGTATGTTGTGGGGAGGGGATGGAGATAGGGAAGAGGAAGGGGAAGGGGAAGTACCTGGCTTTTCAGATCTGGTCACTAAACACGGCTAATGCCATTTCAAGCAACGTTTCACTTCTGAATGGTGGTCTTACACCAGGGCGATACGGAGAGTATCTTCCACTCTGGAACGTGCCGCAAATATACTATTATATTATTTAAAATGATTAAATTTATCCCTTATACATATCTGAATCTTTTTCTTCTATTTTCGACGTTTCCATTGCAAAATAAGATATTTTAGAAATATGCCTATCCATAAATATCTTCATATCTTTACATTTGAATAATTCATTCCTTGGGTTGGGTTCTATTCAATTCCAAGTATTCATTACAATTTGAAAATAATGTTAACTTGTTTTGAAGAATTGTACCCTCATATTTAATGTTTATCTAATTACCCCAGACATTGTTAAAGTATTACACCTATTATCCTTTTAACTATAATGACAATTAATCGGGTTATTCCCGCATTTAAAACCAATGGTCTTTCAACCAACTTCATTATTCTATTCATTATTAACGTATTTAAAATTAACCAATGTGTTGTTTGCAATGTTTCGGGTCGAACTCTTAATTTAAATGTTATTGGAATATCAAACCAAAGTAGGTAGTTTGGGAAACATTACAGTAGTACCTATGCCTAATTTGGAAAATGCATCTTAATATGTTTTTGGTATTTGTAGAAACATTTTTTTTTGTAAATAAGTAACTTAACGTTTCTTTAAAACCAGATTTTATGCATGTTTCAAGACCATTTTCTTATTCTAATTATTCGGCTATCAGAAAACTGGGAATGTGAGTATTTCTGTTTTCTTTTCAGATACATTTGTAGATTGTTCTACTAAGTACATATATAGTAAGATGCTCCGAGGAACTAGCATCAATGATTTTTTTGGCACCGGTGCTTAGTCGGGAAATACGTCAAACGATCGCCAACACTTGTATACCCAACATGAGAACGAGTCGTAGAAACGACTCGTCGTTGAGTTAAACAGATTGACTGTGGAATGATTTGCCGGCCTCTGTGTTTCTTCTCTTTGACAATAGCTTCTCTCCTTCCTTTCCACAAAAGACCACCCCGAAGATGACATAGGCCTTGAGGGAAATTACTTTCCTCAGGGCCTTCTACGTTTTTTTCCTTATTTTTTTAACATTAATACCATACAGGAGGCCCTAAGGAAAATAATTTCTCTATGTCAGCTGAGATGCTGTGTGGAGGGTGTTTTTGAGGAGAGGAATGAATGAACATTGGTCTTGAAGAGACCCATGTTGTAGGAAGGAGGAAACACAGAGGCCGGCAAATCGTTCGACAGCCGAGCTGTTAAACACAAGAACGAGTCGAAGAAGCGACCCGTTCTCATGTGACAAATGTCAACCGTGTACATATGTTGGGCACGCGTTTGGCGTGTTTCCCGACTATGCACCGGTGTCGAAGGGATCAATGACGCAAGTTCCTCGAAGCATCTTCAATTGAAATACCGGTAGAACAAGGATAGCATTCCCACCCGACGCCCGTGCTCTAAAGATTGCAATCCGACTGTTAAGATGTGCGAATCTATCAAATTGACCGCCCGTTTCTGCACGGAGTCGAGGGTATTTTTCAGGAAATTTGGAGCTCCAAACCAGGTGGCTGCCAAATTCAACCGTGGGGCGCACTTGTGATTTGTACAGGATTAGCAGTTGTTTACTATAATGTACAATGAAAAGAAAAATAGGTTTGGAACTACCTGAGGCTGCGGAATTGAGATCGTCATAGTCTTGAGGAGTTGGAAGTCCGGAGATAAGGGCCAGGCAGGACACCAGCAGGACGAAATATTTGATCTGGAATGAATTTTTGCAGTAGGGTTTTAGTATGATCTATGTGTAAAAAGTGGGTACCCCAGGATAAATGCCCCAGAGGCAGATCAAGGAAATGGTGTATAGACTGTGTGGAAGATGATTTGATCAGGGAAGGTCTGAGGATGGAGGTGAATGGCGATGGAATTGAGGAGAAAGCCAAATCTCACTATGAGATTATTAATTGGAATTATTTTGGATGAAAAACTAAGTTTCGCCAATCATATCCACCAAATTGTGAACAAAGGAATGAAAACACTAGGCTTCGTATTAAGAACAACTAAAAACTTTAATTCCATAGAAGACATTCGATTATTATATGTATCTCTAGTTAGAAGCCTAATAGAATATAATTCAGTAGTTTGGTCTCCATCTTACAAAATTCACACTAATAGCATTGAGCGAATACAAAAAAAAATTCTGCGTTTTATAAATTTTGAATTAAAATCCCACTAGAAGAGTTAAAATATAATTTATTAAAAAAATCTTCTAAAAATACACACACTAGAAGACAGACGTAAAATAAACGACTTAACATTTTTATTAAAAATACTTAACTCTAAACTCGACTGTTGCGAACTCTTGCAACTCATAAACTGCGAATACCGACAGTAACTACACGACAAAATACACTATTGGATCGTAAGCGGAAGTATCTTGCCCACTCTCCGAAACAACGATTTCACACTATGGAAAATCAGAACTTAGGTGATGTTGACATATTTAACATAAACTTTGCGAATTTTGTGAATCTTGTAAAAAACTTATTCCAAAACAATTCCTTAACATATCTGTATTTTTGTAAACCTATAAAATCGCTGTATTTTTGTATTTTTATTAATTTTTTATCAAATTTTATTTTTATTATTTCTTTATTTGTTTAAAAATCATCTGTTATGAATTAATTGTACAACCAAACATGTAAAAGCCCTCCGGGCGTTAAATAAATAAATTAGTGAAAAATATTTGATGTTTTCTTTGCCGATATAATGGATTTTGGTTGGTGGGGGGCGAACACTTTCAGTCTTACTCATAATCGCAAAATAAGATATAACCACGAGAGCAAGACCGGGTTAGGTGAAAATGTTACTCAACATGGTGGGTCAATCGCGCATGCAAGTTTTCTTACCCCGTCGTTGTATGGGAGATGTAGTAGCTGTCAGAATTTAAACCACCCGGTCACCAGGGTTAACTCAGTACCACGGCCTTGTAACTTTCGAAATGGCAAACTTTTATGAGAATCTAGACGTTTTGAATGGAGCATTGGAAAATATTGACCGTATTCGCGGCATTCGTGCACCATGGCTGCGGAAAAGGTACAAAAAAGGTTCCATTTGCGGAAGGAGATTTTAGGTCAAAATATAGATTTACAAAAGTTAACGTGAGACGTTTGATGGCCTTGCTACGACGATAAACGGGGTGGCAAAGTATCTACCAATCTCCAAGTTATCTGTGCCATACGATATTGGGGTAGAAACGAGTGTTTATAATTGCATTCTTGTGAAACAAATCAGCAAAATTGAAAACCAAAAAGGCTTTATTATTTATTTTATATAACACTCATTTCAACGTCACACCGATTCTTATTACGCCCTACTTTGTTTCCTCATCCGAATTACTGTTTGTGATGTTGTCGATAATTAGTTATTTTTGAAACGCGAAACACAAAACAATCTCGTCGAATAATATTTTGACGTATGAATAAACGTGAAGTTGGCAACACGCTCGAAATTCCAAATTGACTGCGTTTTTCAGCTTTAGAGCTAAGTGTTGCTACAGTAAAAAAATCATAACCCATAATCCAGCTGTCGAGCAATATTATGAAGATGAGTAAAGATTTTTACCCTGATGAGTAAGGCTGCGCGTGTGTTTAGGCTTAAGGAATTAAAAAAAAAAATTACATCAGAACAAAAAAATAGCAATAGTGGAAGCGTTTCCTAGGCTAACAGGACTTTTTTTAAGATAATGGAAACGAATGAAGGGAAATCATGCCGACTGTCGCCAAGTTAACTACGACCAAAATGCACAGACTATAAAAGCGGTAATTCGACGAAAATATATAGGTAGTAACACAGGCGGAGATTCGCCGCCGCTGGCTGTACGTAGATACGAGGAATAATGAATGATGTTGGTGACACGCGTTGTACGCACGGTTTTATTTAACTGATAATGACAGTTCTCCCATATTTTTAACCTCAAAAACAATCTACGGATATCTTAATACTTACAAAATGAGGTGTCCATTATTATATAAAAACACTCGATGGAAAAATCTGGAAATATAAACTAGTCTATAATAAAAGCGGCCGAGAATCCAAATTTTGTCGAAAGATATTTATACGATCGTACAGGGCGGTTCTAATAAGAAATATTAATCGTTCTCCGTACCAGCTTTTTAAAATTATAACCTAATATTGATTTTATTTCATTCAAAATTTGCTTTAATTTACATCTAGGTACATCCAATAATGCTGAAAAGCGTGATGATAAAACTATTAAAATTATGTACTTTTTGTAATTATTTTTTGATCATAAGTATTTATAATTTTTCAATAATGTCCCAGCAAAATAAGAATGTAAAAAAGTCTTAAATATATTAGTTTGTAAGACCGTAAATAAATATACAAACTGAAGTATTTTAGAGTCACAAAACACGTGCACGGATGATTTTAATTAAACTAAAATTAAAATTCTGAAACATAGCTTTCCCAGATAATTTATTGATTTATTTTACTACATGATTATATGATTTGAAAAATGTGTCATATAATACAAAATTTTGTTTGAAAATTTAATAAATCTGCCAACGACCTACGGTGTAATCTTATAATGCTCAAAATAAACACATTTTCTGATAATTTAAAACATACTCGTAACTTCCAGATAAAAGAACAATCATTCGAAATCAATTTATACTTTTTTGTGGAAAAGAATCAATAGGGCTAAAATTTTATTTAAAAATGACATATTTCCGGTTTTGTCTGGATAATCCCTCTTAACATTAAATTGATTTTATGAATTTTTTCACAGAAATTTAATCATTACGTTTTCCAGAATGAAAGCTATTCTCGAAATCGCCCTTTTTATATATATATACCTCACAAAAATCCAAGCTGATTCGATCCCGTGACCTTCGGATTGTGAATAAAGAGCCTTACCCATAGACCTCTTGGGCGGGTAGGTGAAAGACCTCCATTAGAATCGAGACGTCGCTTGAAATGGCTTTAGCCATGTATGGTGATAAGAGAATATTATCCAAGTACTTCCCCGCCTTCCTATTCCCATCTTCTTCCCCTTCCCACTACATTCAGCCCCACAACTGACCCTTATTGTGGAAGCCGTATTCCACACTAGACAGACTCTTCGGAACATCGGAGGGAACCCGCCACTTTCTTAACGGCTGTTTGAGAAAACTGATTGTTGTCGGAACTGTTGGGACTCTAATGCGGTAGGTATTCACATAAAAATGAACTGCTTGAGTCCATACGGCACACACAGTGAATTTTAGTTGTAAAACTACAAATAATATTCACAAAAATCGGTTAAAACTAGTACTGGTTATTACAATATCACTTCGTACTCACCAGTGAAAGCATGGTGATTGTTTTTCCAAAAAGTGCACTTTGGTTGTTCGCGGTAGATTTCTCTTTGACGACAGGCCAACCGTTAAACTGTCTTTTATACAGGCCGTTTGTATAAACTACGGTCGAATTGAAACATAATGAGTGAAAAAACCTAACAACGCTCCATTGGCGACGAGAAGCTGGGAGAAAGGGAGACGTAGTGTCTGCATTTAGAGGCTGTAGGCTGGGAGATTC
The DNA here is from genome assembly GCA_917563855.2 of Limnephilus lunatus. Classification (NCBI taxonomy): domain Eukaryota; kingdom Metazoa; phylum Arthropoda; class Insecta; order Trichoptera; family Limnephilidae; genus Limnephilus; species Limnephilus lunatus. The sequence goes on from OU830603.1 coordinate 47,724,773, forward strand.
ATATTATTCACATTGTATTTCACGATCACAAAGCCACCATTTTAATATTTTCCACATATATAAAATCAAAATATGCTTGCTTATATGTATATATGTGAGTTGTCTGTGCGTTGCTATATTAAGTATAGGAAATGTTTAAAACTTTCAAAATACCTTCTTTCTACCCACGCGAAGGTTATGGAGTATTACAACCATAAGCGCCCTTGAGGTGATTTTTCACAAAAGCGGCGCTCTACAAATTGTCCAATTATTATATATGTGAGTTGTCTGTGCGTTGCTATATTAAGCATAGGAAATGTTTAAAACTTTCAAAATACCTTCTTTCTACCCACGCGAAGGTTATGGAGTATTACAACCATAAGCGCCCTTGAGGTGATTTTTCACAAAAACGGCGCTCTACAAATTGTCCAATTATTATTATTATTATTATGACAATACATCCGAAAAGTTTTTTTAATCACTAAAAAAACTCTTACGAAACTGTCAAAAATGTCACAATTTGAAAATGACAGTTTTCAAATCATCGATTGTTAAATTAAAATAATTCAATTTTCGAATAAACTCTTTAAATTAATTAAATTAATCGAAGTATTCACCTGCGGTACTAAACAAAATATAATACTCTTCTAATAGAAAAAATTGTTTATTTTAAATAACCAAATTTGATTGATTGTTCTTTTTAAACGACTTCGAAAAGAAGGAGGTTCTCAATTCAACAATTTTTTATTTATTTTTATGTTTGTTACCTCAGAACTTTCGACTTGGCGATTTTGAGTAGTATGGTCCCATTTTAATTTGGTCCAGTTCTGACAATGGGATCCATGAGAAAACCATATATGTCTTAAATTTGCAATAAGTATGTGCGCGACAAATAGACGAATAACTCAATATCTACATATTACGCCACCCAGATTTCGATGATTCTTTTTTTGAAGTAAAACTTCTTTACGCACGCTCATCGCTAAAAATAAAAAAAATAAACAAAAATTTTAACAAAAAAACCGACTTAAAAAATGCACTAACAAGTAAAAAAATAATTTCGTACGATTGTTATTTTTGGAGTCGGTGTCAGCCAAGATCTCCACATTTCACCTAAGCTACCTATGTATGTAGTTACCATTAAAGTTAAATTATTTTTTTAACTTTTTAGTGCATTTTTGAAGTAGTTTTTTGTTTTGTTAAAATTTTTGTTTATAATAGGCAAAAATTAATGTTTGTAATATATGAAAAATGAGAATTTGTAAAAAAAATTGCAATAGGTGGCACGAGCGCTATTTGAAAATCTGGAAGTACAGGGACTGAATATATTGAACGCGGGAGAGGGGAGAGGGTCGCGGGAGGGGGGTTTGCAGGAGAGGGGAGATGGAAGGCGGGGAAGGTGGAGGTATGGGAAAGGAACGGGACGTATGGGAAAAGAAATGCAGGGAGAAACAATTTCTTTATTAGTGGCCTTGCAACGCATGCCGGGAACTCGCTAATATACCTACTGGGTATATTATATACGGTAATGGGTACAGCCGCCCCGGGAACCTTTATTGAATAACTAACACCTCTGCCATAGGTCACTCAAGTGGTTCGCTACGGTTGGTGATTTAGCAGGGGTGCTCGGGATCATGGGGTCAGGATTGTCTAGATTTTGGAGGCGGATGACCAGGACATACTGAACCCCAAATTCCTAACCACCCCTTCAACCCTTTTCCTTTCCAGAATCCTACTTTCTTTCCTTTCCCTAAGAAAACCCCCCACACAGCATCCCCAAAGATGTCATAGGCCTTGAGGAAAATTATTTTTCTCAAGGCCTCCTGTGTGGAGCTCATGCAAAAAAAATACTACTGTATTATGGCTAAACTAAAAGCTATCAATGTCGATCGTCCAGTCATCTCCAAATACAAAGTTTTGAAATAATAAATAAAGCAATATTCAAGTGCTCACGATTAAATAGTATTTAGATACACTTGTCGGTGTTCTACATATTAACCCCTCAGGCTAAGTTCGCTTGTCGGAACATCTCAAATAGGTTTCAAAGAAATCGTTGTCTCCCTTACCATATTGGTTAGAAATATGATCTGAACGTTGTAAGAATGAGAAAACACCACGCTTTACATTCAAATCTAAAAATTAACGATCAAATAATTATGAATAAAATGATTAATTAAATAATAAGTGATGATGGTAACGTTTATAATTAAATATGTACATGTTTTTTTTCGTTATCAGTAATTTTAGTTCGAAAAAAACGCAAGGTGACAAAGACATATGAATATTAGTAGACCTGCCCTAAGTGATAAAAGCGTATTATTTCCCCCTCCCATTGGAACCGGCTGGGATCGAGTATGGGTTCGCGTTAATTTAAAAAATGTGACTTCATCATTCTTCTGCGAGCCAGCGTCGAGCACTCATCGGTACATATTACGAAATTACACGGTAAAAACAGGGCCTTGTGTTTTGAAAACGTGTAAAATAAAAGTGAAAAAGAGAATAAACCGAATTGTCGTATTACATTCCATAGGCAAGCATTATTTTAGACTATTTTAAGCTAATTCAGATCACATAATTTGATCGTTTTTCAAAATCCACTTTCACTCGAGATACATGGCGTGTGCCCGTCATTTTTTACTGGGGTAAGTAAATTATGAAACATTTGTAAAAGTGGCTTAACTGAATACCTCAGCAAAATATTGAACTCGACCTTATAGGCGACCTTTCTTTGCTTATTTGGACTTCGCAAAATTGTTCATTGCGCGGCGTGCAATTCGCGCTCCCATGTAAAAAGGTCTATTCATTCAAAAGCAGAGTTTACTTTTAAGAACTAAATGGTGATATTATAGTGCGAGATGCCTGTATACTGTCAGATTGAGTTTTGACGAATCACATATCACCAAAGCTACCTTCCCGCTCTTCGTCCCGCTGCAGTTGGATTCTACCCCTCACCTTTCTGTTCTGGTCTATTAATATTCATATGTCTATGCAAGGTGAGCAAATTTAAAATTCTTTGTTTACACTAAAAATATATATATGTTTATTTCCAATTGTAAAATTAGAAAGCGTATTTGAACACCTTTCAAAAACAGTTTTTAGTTTTCGGATGCGTTCAGAAATATTCTATTTAATTGGATTTTATTGCAATGCGGAAATATTTTGACCTTTCAACAATATTGGTCTGAGACCTGAGGGGTCAAATATGCTATAAAATAACACCGGGAGGCAAAACATCCGGTACGTTAGTATGACCATGACCATTTGAAATATCCTACTATAGTCGAACAGATACCAAATGCACTCCCAAAATTTCACACGGAGATTAACGTACAGAAAAAACTTCGAAAAACCCAAACTTGAAAGGCACTCTACCATTATATTATTAATATTTATTCGAAGTTTTTACTGTATGTCAATCTCCGTGTGTAATTTTGGGAGTGCATTTGGTTTCTGTTCGACTATAGTGAGTGACCCAGAAAAATTCAACCAATTGTTTAATTCATTAAAAGTTTTTCTGCATTTTAATTGATTTGGTGGTGTTTATGAGTAATCTGTGTATTGTACAAGATGAGGATACGCCTTTACTGCCTGCTCATCTCAAATTTTGATTTTTTTTGGATATGTCTGCCTAATCATCTGGACGATCGATATCTTGGAATCTTAATCGACGACAAACTCCACTGGGAGTACCTATACATTAATAGAACTTCATACATTAATGGAACTTAATTTATTTTTATTTTTATTTTTATTTATTTCATTATTTTAATAATACATTTGATAACAGTAATGAAGTATAGCACTAGGTGTGAAACGCCTGTGTTGAGATGATATTTACAGATTGGTTGTTAGTTGGGTTTGTGTTTATATAATATTATGAAAATGACAGTTACAAATAATAACTTTTTTTTTTAAATTATACAATTCAAGTAAGAATGTAGAAGATTAACAAAAAACAAAAATAATTTTGAAGCAATTAAATATCAATTTTGACAAAAAGAAGACCAGTGAAACTTATTCAGTACATACACACAGTAGGCATAAATGTAAATAACTTATGAAATACTCCAGATGGTTATGTTCATTGAAGGTAATCAATGATTTAACTTTTAGATGAACTTTTGGTTTGGGTGCTTAAAATGTCAAAAGTAGAGAATTGAATAGCTTTGTAGCATTATATTTCAAACCTCTTTGCCCATAAGAGGTTTGACAAACTGTGACGTTAAAAGATTTTACATGTAACTCTCTTAAGCCTCGGCAACCCGAATTTCTACCGATTTCTTACATATCTCCCTTAAACATTTAAAGTTTTCAAGCTCTTAAAAAAAATATATGTTATTTTTTAAGATAATGTCTAGATGTTGCCCACGCCGAAACGCATGTTCCCTCGATAGAAAAAATCGCAGAGAATGCTCAAAAATTATTAAAAACAAGCCTGTTTCTATTATCTTATAAATTATATTTGTGAAAAAATTCACAATTTAAGATGCTCCCCACGAGATTTTTGCTCTATTTTAAACGGGTCGTGTTTTATAAAACATTTTCGCATCGATTTTGTCGCTGTAAATGTTAAAATGTTAACGCAATTTCGTATCTCTCCATCTCCTTCTTTTCGAGCCTAGCTCGAGAGCTTTTTCGTTCTTCAAACATATATGTATTTTAAAACTAATAAAGCAGGATATTTTTTATACAATTTTTAAAGTTAGGAACATTTAGTGTCTTAAAAATAAAATCAATGCTCGTCTTTAACGGAACTTTAACAATAATCTTCAGAATTAGTTTTTGAATCTTTGCTAAAGGTTCCAGGCAAGTATTTGTGGCACTTCCCCAGCTGGTAATACCATATTCAAGAGATGATTATACAAGAGCACAGTAAACTTGTTTCAGTTGTTTTCTATTTAATTAATTTTCGATAATACTTATCAACTTCAAAAAATTACGAAATATCTTGTCTAGACATTTAACTAGAGATCTAAAATTAGTTTGTTATGCTTTTTGCTACTCTCATTTGGACTATGGAGTAAGTAGGATGGGGTTCTGCGGTATAACGGTTGATAGTGCGGTATTGCTTAAATTGACAAGCTTCCGGATTCCACTACGTAATACTAGAAGTCAGGATTTATTTCAGTGCAGAAATTCTGGAACTAACTACCATACGTATTCCTCTTTGCCCAGAATACTAATGGAGGGAAACCATTATACCAAGTCAGTGGACATCTTAAATTTATCTTCAAACAAATATAAAATATTGTTTCTGAGGCAGTTCAGTTATGTACAATAAATATTGTATATTTCTTACTATTCACATGTAAAAGCCCCGAAAAAGGGCGTTAATTAATAAATAAATAAAATCATAAAAAAGAAGTCAGAAGTGCATCGTAAAGACCACATTAGAGGTCCAATTACCAAGTCAGTGGACATCTTAAATTTATCTTCAAACAAATATAAAATATTGTTACTGAGGCAGTTCAGTTATGTACAATAAATATTGTATATTTCTTACTATTCACATGTAAAAGCCCCGAAAAAGGGCGTTAATTAATAAATAAATAAAATCATAAAAAAGAAGTCAGAAGTGCATCGTAAAGACCACATTAGAGGTCCCCATAAGGAAGTCAACAACAGAAACCTTAAAACAGTTCTACGTTGCAAGTGTACACAAAATCTAAACCAACAATATTCCGATAAACAAAGAAAAAAGCGGAGGCGTCTACTAATATCTACAGGAATTCCAAAAACTGAACAAATCGGACTAATATCTATGAGAATCAAAGTAAGGACGAATATCTACAGCTCAAACTGCTGACTAATATCTATGGAACAGGTGATGTCGACGAATATCTACAGCAATGGCAGAGGTTGGATTTGCAATTATGTATAGCATATTGGCATAACGTAATATTGCGAATGCAATTTAAAAAACTTAATTTATGTTAAGTTAGGTTAGGTTAGTATTACGTGAATGAAATAATTTATGCTTTTCCGTACAACCTCTTGCTTAGCTGCCCTCTGTAGATATTAGTCCCACCTACGCTCCATAGATATTCGTCACCACTTGGACCGTCATAGATATTTATCCGACCTTAGCTCTGTAGATATTAGTCTTCACTCTGAAGTTCATAGATATTTGTCCAACATATGAGCTGTAGATATTCGTCCGACATACAGGCTGTAGATATTAGTATCTGAAGTCAAAAAGCCAGAGCAAAACTCAGTGGTCGAGGGGTTAGGTTCTCGACTAGCGTGAAAATTTTGTTTGATTAATATGTGTTATTTCACAATTTCCTCATTTAAAACTTATATACCGCACGTGTTTGCAGCACGTTCCAGAGTGGATGATACTCTCAGTATCGCCCTGGTATACGACCACCATTTACAATTGAAACGTTGCTTGAAATGGCTTTGGCCGTGTTTAGTTTAATAGCCAGGTACCTTCCACTGACTCCAGATACTAACATCTACAGCCTGTATGTCAGACGAATATCTACAGCTCATATGTTGGACGAATATCTATGAACTTCAGAGTGAAGACTAATATCTACAGAGATAAGGTCGGATATATATCTATGATGGTCCCAGTGGTGACGAATATCTATGGAGCGTAGGTGGGACTAATATCTACAGAGGGCAGCTGAGCAAAAGGTTGTACGGAAAAGCATAAATTACTTCAATTACGTAATACTAACCTAACTTAAAGTTTTTAAAACTGTATACGCAAGAACAAAAGTGAGGACGTCCTCACTTTTGTTCTCATAGATATTAGTCAGCAGTTTGAGCTGTAGATATTCGTCCATACTTCTCATAGCTATTAGTCCGATTTGTTCAGTTTTTGGAATTCCTGTAGATATTAGTAGACGCCTCCCCTTCCACTTACCCATCTCCTTCCCCGCCCCTCATAGTTTCACCGGATCCAGATGGTTTGAAGCAGTTGGAACTCATATGCGATAGTCACATTAATAAATGAAAAATAAGAAAATGTAAGTAGCCCATTGTTTCATTAATTATATAAACTAAAGGAAGTTTGAATTGATTGAATTTTATGGAAATCTTTTTTGATTACGGAATTTCAGATACACATTTGTTTAGAAGTGTTTGTTTATTATGACAATATTATTGTAATAATTGTTGCAGAATTGGTTTATACCACAGGGATCTCGTTTCTTCAAAATTCTGCTACAATCCTTCCTCTTCCATTTCTATGTCCTACTTATGTAGTAAGCATTCATTGTTTTACAATAAAATAATACTCAAGTGATAAAAGAAAACAAAAATATATACACTGAGTTGGTCAGTGTTACTGTTTAATGTTTCCAAATTCTTTCTTGTCTCTTCTTATGGAATTCTTACGTGACTGATTTTGATCGGCCATTAATTTGCTGTAAACAGTTACACCACATTGCGGTTATGGAATAAATAGGACGTGCTAGCAGTGAATTACCGAAGACCTTTCTGAAAAAAACGTGTTTTTCAATAAATAAAAATAAGACACTTCATATTTGTGGTTTTGGTCCAACCATTTATTAAAAATTGTCATCCATATTTTATTTAATCATCATCATAATCGTTATTATGTACATCCCAAGGTGAGATTTACATTCGCCTCAAGTCCTTCCTGTCTTGCTCCAATCGTCTTCCACACGGTCTACCCATGTCTTCGTCGGTCTGCCTGTGGGTTGCTTGATTTTAGGGGTCCTGTTCCACTCAAGGATAAAATTAACGATTTTATCGCTGTCATCCCATATAACTGAATTGAAATCAAAGTTAACATATAATTCGTAAATTATTTTAATGTTAAGGACAATGAACAATTCTGCCTTCATTAGAGAGATCTGGAGGCGTAGTTAATCATTTTAAGGTTAAGTACAATTCAGCCGTCATCCGAGAGAACTGAAATCGTAGTTAACGTAATAGGACAACTCTGCCGTCAGTCGAGGAACTGGAATCTCAGTTTACGTAATAGTTTTTAATAAGTTAATGGTTAAGGACAATTCTACATCATTCGAGAGAACTGGAATCGCAGTTAAAGTAAAACACGTTAATAATTTTAAAATAAAGGACAGTTCTGCTGTCATTCGAGAGAAGTGGAGTCGAAGTTAACGTTAAAGTCGTTAATAATAGGTTAAGGACAATTCTTGTCCTTAAGTAGAACTGAAATATCCCTCTTAGGTCATCATAGTAGGCATCCGTGACTTACAATATTATTATTCTCGGTAAAAATTTTGGTTTCACGGTTCACTTTATATCTGTTTGAACAATTTTTTAGCTTAACATAATATTAATATTATTTTCACATTGCTTATTTCAAGCTAGCAGTCCACAAAGCGTGCTGTACCTACATATTCTGATGAAAGTGAGGCAAAGAACCCCCAGAGGAAGAATGAAATCAGACTGAATGCTGTAGAAATTAGATACCGTAGGAGTATGCATGTTAAAACTATTTGAGACATATGGAGATTCGCAGAGAATGGTGATGTAAGCATAATGAGTAAAGTTATTAGATAAATGTACGCTTACATGAATTGGGCACGTAGAGCAAATGAACGAAGAAAGGCGTGTAAAGGGGTATGCCCAAATAAGGCATAGCAACCAATGAACCAACATTAAGTCGGGTAATGTCAGAATAACAGAAGGGTGTGTATGAGATGATGTATTATCGAAGAAGGAATGTCTGCCAAGACCGAGTTGTTTGGCAATCCATTATCTGCGGGGAAAAAGCGTGATGATTAGTTAGTTATTTATTTCACAAAGGAGAGTAATTTTTGTGAGAAGAAATAGAAATACCATCTCATGTCATCGTCTTCCAATTTTCCTTCCATAGCAGACCCAGCCTGCACTCAGTTTTATCTCTCAACTTTGCCTGGGGCAACTCGACTGACGTCTTCCCTCTAGAATTTGGCGTACTGTAGATAGATGGCAAACATGTACTTTAATAGTACAAACTTCTGACCCAAAACCGTACAAATCACAAGAGCGTCCCAGTGTAGAGTTTGACAACCGCCTCTGGTCTGGAGCCCCAAAATACCTGGAAAACCTTGACTCTTTGCAAAAACGGGCGATCCATTTGATAACAAGCGGATTTTAATCTTTAGAGTACAGGCGTCAAGTCGGTAGGCCGTCCTTGTTCTACCAGCAATAAAATGGAAGATGCTCCGAGGATCTAGAAAATCATTGATTCTTTCGGCACCGGTGCATCTTCGGAAACACGCCAAACGCTCGCCCATTATATGCATACGGTTGACATTTGTAACTTATGGTATGGGTCACTTCTACGACTTGAGTTCAACAGCTGGGCTGTTAAATGATTTGCCGGTCTCTGAATTTTCTCCCTCCTATAACATATTAACTCCTTCCTCTCCTCAAAAAGACCCTCCACACAGCATCTGATGATACAGGGGCTGAGGGAATATATTTTTCTCAGGGTCTCCAGTGTGGTGTATTATAACAAAAATTGCACCTAGTATTTTTTATGAGAAAGTCGGCCTTCAGGAAAGTCCATTATTCCAGCCACCTCGTCTGCGGCTATTCCGAGGAGATTAACAGACATTGTTGCATTTAAATTGATTGAGTAAATCTTTTTATTCCAAAAGAAAAATTGTTTATTGCTCGTGTGCTAAATATTTTCAACACTTAGTATTTGCTTTATTGCGGAATTACGTAATATTATTACTACTGAAGTTCGCCAGTGTTTTTTTCAACCTGAATTCGGCGCAAATGAAAGTAAATAAACAAACTGATGTTTGTAAGAATATTCGTCAGTGAAATGGTAAAAGGGGACCAATTAATAACTAATGATATAACGAACATTTTGGCAAAAGGTAATATTAATTGGTCAAAATTAAAATGTATTTAATTTAATTATAAATTGTCTAATTTTTTTATATTTATTTCGTAGAACTTCATTTTCATTAAAAATAATTTATATCATCCTACTAATATTATAGATGCGAAAGTTTGTACGGATGGATGGTTGGATTTTACTCTTTCACGCAATAAATATCGAATGGAATTTATAAATTCTTTTACTAATCGAAAGCTACTTTATTTGCGAGTAACATGGGCTATATATATTGGTAAGCTCTGGCGTTATGAATAAGCCGTGGCGTTATGAAATTATCTATTATACGTTTATTGGCAAAGCGTGTTACTAAGTAAATGTTTGAAGTGGGCTGTCAATATTATTTCTTTGATAGTGAAAATTCAAATATTATTATTCGAATATGAATATTTAGTGTAGGTAGATACAAATATAAAATAGGTACTTATTTACATTTTGACCTAAGCCAACAGCTACACTAATATTATGAATGCGAAACGGAGCGTATTTGATTGTTGATTGATTAAGGGAGGGGGAGGGGGAGTGGTAGTGCAAGAGAGAGGGGGGGGGGGATGGGGGGGGGGGACGAAGATGCGTGCGAAGCCGGGGGTAAAAGCTAGTAATTAATAATGTTATTACGAAGATCTGCAAGAATTTAGTTTTTTTTATCATTATAGATGTAGTGCCAGGTGTTTCGGCTTACAAGGCCACTTTAAAACTGTTTGAAAACTTTTAAAACGGCCATGTAAACCGAAACAGCTAAAATAAAATACTTGCATAACCTACAATTATTTAGAAATAACAATTACAATTACCTTAAATATCCTTGTAACTACAATATTCATTTATATACCTGTACGCCTGTCTCGACACAGGTATACCCTATTGAGACAGGCATATACATAAAACCAATGTAAATATATTTTATTATAGATAAATAACAAATTTAATTACTTTTACATTTTTATTTCATCTTTTTTCTATCTCTCTTACATCTTTTCTTTTTCTTTTTATTTTCTTTCATTCCATTAAAATTATTTTTATTTTTTATTTTTTTTTAATCTTACAAGATTAAATAAACAGATTTTTGACGGCAGCCGCTGTCAAGGTGTAAGACTATTGACTCCAAATCTGAAGGTCGTGGGATCGAATCCTGCGGCGGGGTGAAAAAAATAAAATCGATTAATTGGTGTTATTTCACAATTAAGTAATTCATTTAAAAACAATGTACAGTATATTTGCGACACGTTCTAGAGTGGAAGGTACTCTCAGTATCGCCCTGGTTTAAGACCACCATTCAGAATGGAAACGTTTCTTGAAGTGGCTTTCGCCATGTTTGGTGATCAGATCTGAATAGCCAGGTACTTCCCCACCTTTCTCTTCCCCATCTCCTTCCCCTCCCCACTACCTTCAGCCTCACAACATACTCCAATAGGTGATCCCATAGTCTCAATGGCTCCAGATGGGAGCAGCTGGGACTCTTGTGAGGTAATCATATAAAAAAATAAAAAGAGTAAATTAAAAATTAGTTCATTAATGAAAGGAAGGAGACGATTTTCTGAAAGAATCTGGTGGTCTACTTATGTCTCCAGGAATGACGGAAGTATGACTCCATCCCTCCCACTGCGGTGCAAGGTGATGTTCCGAGGGTTTGGAGATGTCAAAAGGTGTCCCTCAACCAGTATCTCCCAACCTGGCCTGCTGATAGGTAGATGCATCCCCACCCCATTATGCCGGGCACCCTCGCTAAGTCACCAAACGTAGCGAACCGCTTGGGATGACCTACGGCAGAAGTGTTCGTTATCCAATAAAAGGTTCCCGGGGCGGCGGAACCCGTCTCAAAAATTGTCTACTTGTTATTATGGGTTGGTCCCTTTTACTTTTTCAACGTACAAATATTTAACACCGAAATAGTTCAGCACTCGGCACGTAATTTTCCGTGGATTTCGAGTGTCGGAGAATTACGATATCGATTGGGAAACTGAACAAAAAAGGACAAATTAAGTCGCTGTTTGCCAGTTGGCTTTTGTCGGGTTAAAAAATCGGAAGGAAATAGCATTACAGTCGACCGATTTGGTCGGTGTTTGTTCAATGTATTTTTATTACCCTTTGGTGCAACGCACGAGCTATATAGAGGAGGTATGTGTACTTTGGAACAATGTGTTAATTTACAAAATTTTGGTTGGAATTTAATGCTTTATTAGTTTTATAGCACCGCTGGGATTTGAAACTCTATGAAACGAAAAAGAGGCACGAAAAAGAGACAAACACATAAATATATAGGATTTAGCCCACGAGAGAATGAGACAATATAATCGGTCTCCTTTTTGTGCGGTTTTTCGTGACCCCCCTCACTCTTGTTTACTTTAGTTTTCTGAAGGTTTTACTAGTAATTTTTATTGTGAATACCGCACAAGAAGCCGGTGGGACTATGACACCCACAATTTTATTGTGGATATCTTTTTATTGAGGCTAAAGGGAATGGTGAGGGGATTGATATTTAGGAGGCGTAATGGTTACTGCCGCCCCGGGAACCATTTATTGGATAACCAACACCTCTGCCATCGGTCATCCCAAGTGGTTCGCTACGTTTGGTGACTTAGCAGGGTGCACGGGTTCATGGGGTAAGATACGTCCTTCCACCAACTGGTGAAGTCTCACTGACCTGATCTCTCCAGTAGGACTCTCTCGGAACATTATCTTACTGCGATGGGAGGGATACATTCATATATGTTCGTCACTCATGGAGATACTGACCCCCAGTTTCGTACCCACCCTTCATGTCTTTTTCTTGCCCAGAACGTTCTCTCCTTCCTTTCCAAAAAGTTCCCATACACGGAATCCAGAAAGATGACATAGGTCTTGAGAGGATTTTTTCCTCAGGACCTCCCGTGTGAAGCTAATGTAAAAAAAAGTATGTGGAAAAGGATGGTTGAAAATACGCCTAATGCTTTTTCAAGCTCTAATTTGATCAGTGGAATTGCACCAAGGTGATCTGTAACAAAAAAAATATTACAGACTTATTTGTAATATATGTGTATTAAGGCGATCCACTAGTACAGGAAAAAATCGAAATCGGAATTCACGCCCCTTTATGGGAGCAGTTTAAAAATACTTGAGAAAAAGCTTTTGGAAAGGTTGGAAAAGATATTTGAGAATTTTTTTTACATGTTGATTTCGTAAAGGCCTGTAAAAAACATTAATTCCTTTTTTATGCATTGTTTATTGTAATAAAACGGAATTTTTAAATTGATTTCACAAAAATAAGCGGCGCGGAGCCTAACACGTTGTTTCTCCGCTCCGTCCGGAGGAGTAATGACGGAAGAATGGGGCGGTTGCCAGTCGTTCTTCGGTGGACGGTATAAGGTTCACTTTGATATTACAAATTCGTCGACTGCCGTATTGTCGCCGTGATGTCAAAAATAACAACGCGAAAATGCATATTATATTTTATTTTGTGAGGTTCGGGCGTAAATTTCAATTTTTTTTTGCGATTATCATAAAAGAAACTAAATTTGCCAAATTAAACAATAAAATTATATCCGAAAAGAGGTTTATAAATAGGAGAGTTTGGACTTCAGAGTGTTTTTTTATAGACCTTCTAATTTATTTTTTTCTAGGCCTATTAAAAGACTTATAAAAAAATGACCGATATTTTTAAGGGCCAAAATATGTTCTACATGCAGTATTTAATTGAACCATCTATAATACTTCTAAGCCATCAAATTTTCTAAAAAAAAACGTATGCTTTTGAATGATTTTGCATTATTTAGTATGGCTTCATCTTAAGAATAAACGAAAACTATTATTTGCGCACGCCGGGCAATGAGCACGCAACCTCTAGATTCATCGAATCGCATTTTAGCAACACGACCAAGCAGGCGGTCGTATGTTTACCGTATATAACAGAACAATAACAAAACAGGACATGCTAACAAAATAAGTTTTTGTTGTTCTTCACATTCCTTCAATGTTCCTTTTTGAATTTTACAGGATGTTCGGGGGTAATATATATTAACTTTGGGAGGTGATTCAACATGTTACTAGAAGTAAAAAAAGATCAATATCTTTTTCCGTCGTAGATTTTGGAATGAAGATTAAGTAATTTATATTTTTTACGTGTAGATATTAGCATATCTAATTACCTCTTCACGTTAGTACACTTTACCCTCCGGATATTGGAGGTTGCACACCACTTTCCCACGGCGTTATAAGGAAAGAGATGGTTTCCTCCTTCACCATACACCTCAGGACTCTTATAAAGAAGCTACTTGCAGGCAGTTTGCGGGTGCGTATAACATGTTGTGTCACTATAATTAAAAGTTCGCCACTATAACTAAAAGTTTATGAGTATAAAGGAAGAAGAGTTAATAGAATCATAAGATAAAATATTATGATGAAATTGTATGACTTAACCAAAGCAGCTGAGCTGCAGTCGTCAGGCAGTCCCGCCAAGGATAAGCGAAGCCATCAGTTTAGGCGACAGCGAGGCCCTCGAAGATAGTGCACCCTCCGGACACCTTGCATAAGCTTAACATGACTAAAATGGGAGGATGCTCTAAAACTGTATTAGATCCATTAATAATAGCCCAAAAATTGATAATACGTACTATTTACAAAGTACATTATATACACCCCACGAAAGACCTATTTAAAGACTTCAAAGTTCTTAATATAAAATCTATATGTGTTAAAAATATTACCTCTTATTTTAAAATCAAATTTACAAAAAAAAAAAATATAAATTCAAAATACAACACAAGATATTCAAATCAATCGAATTATATTATTCCAACAACAAAAACTTCAATGGCACAGTCCCAGTTTAACTTTCTTGCACCTAAAATTTTTAATAAATTATCAATTGAAATAAAGTCTAAAGCCAAATATCTCACTTTCAGAAAGGCGCTTAATAACCTTCTGATGAGTGACTACGACAGTGTTTACAACTTGTTTCACATACTCAGATAGAGATATAAATTTTCAACATCATTACATACTAGTACCATACGTTAACAGGTTTATTTTATTTACATGTTTATTTTACGCACTTGTTTTTCTCTTTTCTATTTTTTATTATAACTTTACCAATTTTACCATGTGTTTACACTAGACTACACTCAATGTAACTATCCTTAATAAATCACCATGAAACAGGCGGCCGCCTCGTATGGTGATTTAATTATCTATGTAAATGTCTAATATATGTAACATGTATTTTATAAATAAATAAAACTAATAATTACTTACCATTATACCATTTCTCTGGTAAAACAGACAGAGAGGTCGAACCGCCACATAATATTTCTTTCTTGCTCCATACTCATTCGTACAATCATCTTCTACTGACGGTGTTCCAAAAAATTTGCATTACAATTTTTTCACGTTTTCTCACGCTAAAAGAATTTTTTTTTGTTACATAATATTACAATCCAAATAACAAGTATTATATTTTTATTACAATCAGGTACTACAGCATACGGCTCTCCCCAATTATCTCCGTTCCGGTATCAATTTCTGGTTGCCCGATCGTTGAGATTTCTCGAGTGTTTTTAGTATTGTGCCAAAAGGTTTTAGTGCTCATTGAGGCAACATTCTTACTCGTGTCATTGTCCACTGAACAAATACTCGACACTTCCTACCTCGACTGTTGACGAACCGACTCCAGATACTAATATCTACAGCCTGTATGTCGGACGAATAACTACAGCTTATATGTTGGACAAATATCTATGAACTTCAGAGTGAAGACTTATATCTACAGAGCCAGGTCCCAGTGGCGACGAATATCTATGGAGCATAGGTGGGACTAATATCTACACAGGGCAGCTGAGCAAGAGGTTGTACGGAAAAGCATAAATTACTTCAATTATGTAATACTAACCTAACCTAACTTAAATTAAGTTTTTTAAACTGCATATGCAATATTACGTTTTGCCAATATGCTATACATAATTGCAAATCCAACCTCTGCCAGCGCTGTAGATATTCGTCGACATCACCTGTTACATAGATAGATATTAGTCAGCAGTTTGAGCTGTAGATATTCGTCCTCACTTGATTCTCATAGATATTAGTCAGCAGTTTGAGCTGTAGATATTCGTCCTCACTTTGGTTCTCATGGATATTAGTCCGATTGGTTCAGTTTTTGGAATTCCTGTAGATATTAGCAGACGCCTCCGACGAACCTACTTCATCTGCTGAATAATTATTTATTAACTTAGTAATAGCGACCAATTTTCACAGATATCAAATTTGTAATTTTTTACCATTATAAAGAGCATTTATACCATCTTAATATATAAAACTAAGTCGGGTTAGTTACACCATTTATAACTCAAGAACGGCTGGACCGATTTTTATGATCTTTGATTTGTTAGATTTTTGTTAGAATAGCAGAATAACTAGTATGAATTATAAAAAGGTATGAAAAAAATAATTATGAAGAAAATTCTTTTCCTCGTTCATTTTGTATGGAACGAATTCTCATCTTTTGAAAGAGCTGCGGCAATATTATGATAAATATAATATTGGATAGTGAGTGATTTCCAAAAATTCAAAAACGTCAAATGTCAATGCGCTGGTTGTTTTGCTTTTTGTTCTTAAACATATAATGCTGTCCCTCTTTCTTACACACTGAATGTCAACAATTGACAATGATTCAAACGGTGAACATATGTTTGCGCCCCTCCAAAGAAAAAATACCATAATTACCTATAAAAAAATCTCCCTTTCACGTGTAAAGAAAATAAAACGCAATTCCCGTAAGTGAGTGAAAATTAAAAAAAATATAAATCCGTACAAAACGACATCTCTGATACTGACAAAAACAAAACAAGGACAGTGCGCATCGATAATTGCTTCATTGTGTATTTTTTAACATAATATAAAAAAACTGAATTTGATTCAGCTGATAAGTTAACAGAACAGTTATTGAAGTTCGTCGGGTCAGCAAGTTATTAATATTTTTCGAAGTGAAACTTCTATACCCGCGTTGTGATTTGGATTTCAGATGAAACGGAAATGACGATACAGCACCTGCGACGCATCAACTGCGCTCATTGGCCGCTTTGATTTTGATGTCAATTTTAAAGGCTCCTATTGGTTTTTTTTTTTTTTTTTTTTTTTTTTTTTTTTTTTTTTTTTTTTTTTTTTTTTTTTTTTTTTTTTTTTTTTTTTTTTTTTTTTTTTTTACAGAGAATACCGCACAAGAATCTCAACTGCTCTCGTCTGGAGCCAGTGAGACTATGGCATCCCCAATTGGGGTATGTTGTGAGGCTGAAGGTAGTGGGGAGGGGAAGGAGGTGGGGAGGAGGAAGGTTGGGAAGTACCTGGCTATTCAGATCTGGTCACCAAACACGGCTAAAGCCATTTTCAAGCAACGTTTCAATTCTGAATGGTGGTCTTACACCAGGGCGATACTGATAGTATCTTCCACTCTGGAACGTGCCGCAAATGTACTATATATTATTTTAAACGAATTAATTGTGAAATGACACAAATTAATCAAATAAAATTTATTTGCGCACGCCGGGTTCGAACCCGCGACCTCCGGATTGTGAGTCAAGAGTCTTAGCCACTGGACTACGGCGGTCGTTGAGATATGACACGGAAATTACGCTAGGTCTGCGCTCATTGGTCACTTCGATTATTACCTCACTTTTCAAGTATTGGTTGAGATTGTTTTGATAAAGTTTTGCGTCTACCGCATGTAAACTGCACCCGATTTTTTAAAAACTTTATGAGTAAAACCTCAAATTGTAATGTTTAATTAAATGAAGACAATATTAGAGAAACTCACTTGAAAATCTGGAAACAGAAAAAACAAAAAAAATTATTTGCACCTCTGGAACTCGAACCCAGGACTTTTCGCTTTCCGGGCAAATGCGCTAACCCTTGGCGCAGTGGTTTTTGGCGCAATTTTTATCCAATGATATATCAATTCATTTATAAAGTAGTAAATAAAAGCACAGGTGAATAAGAAACATCATTTTATTATTATAGATATAAACATCAAAGACGCCCATCACATGTAAAGGTAATTTTGGAGGCTTCATACGAATGGAAAAAACTTCTACGAAATATTACAAATTGAACAAATGTATTTAAAGTTATATATTTTTTGAGAAAAAAAAACATCATTATCATGTTAAACTTTTAAATTGTTTTACAGCAATCAAGTAATCATATTATTAAATATAAGTATATTTTTTTATAAATACATACATACATCAATTTACAGTATTTATATTGCTTGGGTTGTCCAAAAAACGGACACTAAAATTTGGTGTCATTTTCAAATCAATTTCAAGAAATTTTAGCAAGTTTTAACTTCATTGTCAAATTTTTGAAAATAAAGAAGAATATTCAAGATATTTTTCAAGACAAATTTGGTCTCGCATATAAAGAGAAATAATTTTTTCCATTTTTATTATTATTTATGTCACCTATAAAAAGCCGATATCTTTAAAGTATTTTTATTAGTTATGCTTAAGAATCTTAGTTTGGAGGGTTTCACAAAAACTCAAATGTAACATTGTCATCAAACAGTAAATCAGCGCCATTTTATTTTCTTGACATGTGAAATAGCTTGTGTTGCTCTCCATAAAGAGAAAAAAAATTGTATTATTTTTAAACGGTCGGGTCTCAAAAGTAGTGTATGATCTGTAGCTATTCGAAAACGTAAAAATAAATGAAATTGGTGTTCATTTTTAGGTCGCTAAAACGGCCGGAAGATTTGAAAAAAAAATAGATTTCGTGATTTGGAAAAAAAATAACACAAAGGGTTTGTATTTTATATTTTGTCGCGTACTTAATTATTATTCCATAACTGCTATTTTTTTATCAAAGTGTGATCAGATGATGACAATCTTATGCAGGTTGTCAACAGATCACAGTTTGATAGAAAGCTGAAAAGGAGACAGAAATTGCTTATGATGGGGAACTTTAAAATGTATGTGTGCCAAGACCGAGTTGTTTTGCGGTCCGTCCTCTTTGCCTACCCCTGCGGAGAAACGGCGTGATGGTTAGTTAGTTAGTGAAAATGTAAAAAACAGGCAAGATGGCGCTGATTGGCATTTGAATTCTTGTGAAATACTTCAACCTAAAAGTTACAAATGTAACATATCAGTTTCATAAATATAATGGGTACCTACTATCTTTGCTACCCTACTTCGCCCGAGATAACTTTTTACACTTTTTTTATTATCAAACAATTCGAAGGTCCCGAAGAACAATGTCGGATCTGCTAAAAATTGAAAATCATTCTTATTTTGTTGATTTAAAATTGGAATTGGAATTTTGAATGAAATGCTAAATATCAAAACAACACTATCTTTCTTGATCCCAAAAATAGTAAAAATGCAGAAACGAAACTTTTAGGTTAAACGTCACATACGTTATAATCTACGCATACACAGATGGCGCCAATCAAATTATTTTAGGTTTTTAATGCTTTGCCACGTTACGCTTTAAAATATTAAGGTAATTTAATTGTTCGCGCCCGTACATATGTAATATAAATATAAATACATAGTTTTGTCCATAAACAAACCCATATCTTTCAAGAAAGGCTGAAAACTACAATATTGGATTGACTCACCGATACAAAATTGAATTTTTCAGCCTTTCATGAGAGATTTGGGTTTTTTTAAGGACAAAACTATTTATTTATATTCAAATTAAATATGTACGGGCGCAAACAACTAATTTACTTTAATATTTTAAAGACTAACGTGCAAAAAGCATTAAAAACCTAAAATAATCTGTTCGGCGCCATCTGTGAATGCGTAGATTATAACGTACGTGACGTTTAACCTTATATAGCTTTACTAAAAAATCGCATATATTCGACATTGTTCTTTGGGACCATCCAATTATACAGTTTGTACTTTGAACAAGCAGTGTGGTGTCTTGTCTTTTATTGGGATTGACATGTCAATTGATATTTTAAAGTTTCATTGATTGAATAGGGTATTTTCAAAGTTTTTTATGGTCAGAAAAAATGAAATAAATTACGGTAGGTAATGATGTGTGTTTTTACGTTATTTTTAGATTGAAGAATAAATTTACTATAACGATTTTAAATTTGTCGCCAAAACGACAATTGTATTTTTGTTCATGTGTATTGATAACGTCAAATTTGCCAGCGTAGATGACAGCTGGATTGCCAGCGTTTTTACGCCATAATGACGTTGTTTCCAGTTTGAATAGTTTAAGAATGGCGGTTTGTGATCGTTTTAAAATCAATATTTATTAAAGAAAATATTAAAATAACCGACATTTTTTTACGGTGTCCGTAGTTTGTGAAAATACCCTATTGATGATATCTACAATGAACAGTTAAGCATTTCTAGATATTCTAGATAGACAAAGCTATGCGCTTTGCAAGACGACATAGCTCACTTTAGCGGCTTCTTACAAACATTTTCTATTTTATATGGAAGATATTTCTTGCAAATTCAAAATTTGCCAATTTTGTTAGTAAAGTAAACAATTATAAAATATACATCAATTCAGAAAAATGCATTTAAACAAATTAGTTACAAAGTCACATTCTTTAGATAAGTTGAGCTTTTTTTAAAAGAGGCCACTGTTACCAATTGTAATATATCGGAAAATAGGAAATGATCAGTTGTATCATTGTTCTGTTGTTTATACTTTGCTTGGGTCACCTGGTGTCGGTTACGACATGTGCCGAAGATAGCCGAGCAGAGACAGGCAAGTCATTTTAATTACGGGAGCTCGCCAGACAAAATCTAGCTAGCTAGTTGTAAGCAAGGACATGTATCCTGTAATAACAATGAACAGTCACTATGATTTAAAAAAAATCTTTTAATCAAATAACATAGTACTGAGATACGGTCCAGTGCTAATAATAAAGACAAATATCTCTGTAAAACATTATAGAGAGAGAGAGAGAGAGATATTACGTTAACAAAAATAATAAAGAATATTTAAAATCATGGTACGGAGCCACAAAATGGGGGAAGAAAGAATACGTAAATACGGATGATATAGGGAGAGCGCTGATATTACAAAAAAAAAACAATTATAATAATCAGCAAAAGCTCTTGACATCTGAATTGTACCATTAAATATTATAAAGAAACAATTTTTGATTTTTTTCATTCTTATGGCATACGTACAGCAGATGCGTTTTTTAAATAATTTTGGGAAAATACCTTGCGATTTTTTGGATAAAATTGAAATTCATTGGAAATTGTATTTTGAATGAAAATGTTCAGTGATTAGCTTAAAAAATAACATACATATTTTTAAGAGCTTATCAATATAAAGTGTTTAATGAAAATAGGCATAAGTTAAATCGGTAGAAATTTGGAATGCGTGGTTCTTTGATCGGTAACAGTGGTGTTTAGAATGTGTTTTACCATCAGCATAATTTTTTTTACATTTTTAGCAAACAAACAAAAAATTAATATTATAATATATCTATATTTCGTATAACGATTTAATATAAATGATCTAATAATAACGTAATACGGATCTAACGGAAGTATTTGACAATTTTACATACAACATATTATTAGGATGAGTTTTACAATTTTTAATTAGGTTATGTAAGATTAGGTTAGGTTAGGTTATGGATACACAACATCGGGTTATTCGTGCGCAGGGAACACAATAATGTTATTACAATATAATTCTTTAATTTAAATACACGTTATGATAATTACATATTAATTAATTTTGGATAAAAAAGCTAGGGGTTATAAACACACAAAGGTATAATACGCATATATAAATGTACACACAAGTTGTATGGACGGGACTTGGCTAATTTTCTAGAGATCACTTTCATTGGTGTCAAAAGATCATTTGGTTTTGGCTGTGGCTGCTGAGAACAAAGTTTTGTTATGGTGTCAGTGTCACATTAGATATATTTCATTGGTGTAATGGGAGTGCTGAGTTTTTGTAGGCCGACTGGCTACCGAATCAGCATCTCTCGAGAAGTTCACATTAGATATAGTGTCAGTGTCCCATTAGATATAGAAGAGTTCAACTTCTCTGATTGGTGAAGAGCAATCATTTTCGGAGGCGGGTATTGGAACCCCACACTAGGAACTGTTTATTGGATAACCAGTATCTCTGCCACAGCTTAATCCATGTGGTTCGCTACGTTTGGTGATTTAGCAGGGTTTCATGCGGTGAGGTTTGTCTTGGACTTGGCAGCGGATGCGTATCACTACCAACTACGTTGTAGACCTGATCGAGAGAGACTGGTTGAGGGAGACCTTTTGATATCTCCAGCAGAACTCTCTGGGAACATCGCATTGCATCGCAGTGGGAGGGTTGGATTTATGCGTCCGTTAATTCTCAACACACTGACCTCCAGATTTCTATCCACCCCACACAGCATCTCCAAAGATGACATAGGGAAAATGGGAGTGCGTTCGCACATAGTCGCAATTTTTTTTATTTCCAACACATTTATTATATTCACTCTTGATTTCCAATTCTCTAGATTCAATCATTTAATTATTTGTCGTTGAATTCGTAAACATTCATTTCGCGTCAGATAATTTATTAATTTTGAAATGTGGCTTTACCGGAGAATGCTCAAAGTCCCGTGGACCGACATGATCACCAACACAGAAATTCTCAGGTGGGATGGAGCAGATAGAGAACTGATCACATTAGTAAAATTTAGACAAATTTAAAAAATACATATCACATACCTCGAGGGTAGAAATATCACTTGCTCTAATTAATTTTAAAATGCAAGATAGAGGGTCGCCGAGGGCCGATAAATGTCTTGGCTGCGAAATGTACGAGAGTCGACCGGTATTAGAAGTGTGGAGGAGCTATTCCGGGCAACACAACATAGAGATATATTTTCCAGTGCTTACATCGTGGGGATCTGATAGGGTACACGAAGTTGAATAATTTATTAATCTGCACCATTTTTCTGACATTTTTTAAAAAAGAAATCCAATAAAATCCCTTCATATCAGATAAACTCTATAAAATAGGCAAATTTTCTGAATTCTTTTGGATAAAACTTTGTTCTCGGCAGTCTCCTAAGCAATTTTTATACAAATTGCTTTGATATGTTAAATCTAGGATAAATAAAAAATGGCTACTTTTTAAACTAAATTTGTAAATACAGGCATGCAATTTCGATAAACATTTCAATGTTATTAACAGAATTAACAGCAAATATTATTTCAATTCCAATCCAGTCGATCAGTCTGAAAACTTACTGAGTTCAATTTTTAAATAATCAAAATAAGTTAATTCAACTTTCAAGCGGAATAGATTACGTTTTATTGCATAATTTGTTAAAATTTTTATATTTTCCCAACTAATGTAAATTTACAGCACGTTATTTTAGTATTTTTTAATAGTTAAAAAAAACGAGCTCATTTATGAAAAGCTAATTTCAATTTTGCATCCAGTGAATATTTTTTCCAATAAAACTAATGAGAAAAAGCCTTCTTTCAATTTTGACAAATTGACAAACTTAAGACAAATTTCTTCAGAGAAGTTTTTGTATTTCTTGGGCATTAACTATGTAACAATTTCTATATATTTTGTTTTGAAGAGTTTTACTTTCCATGTACATTTGTTACTTAAATTTTAATTTTTTACCCTATTTAACAATGATCCCGTGCTACGTTGACTCCTTCCACCGTTTTCCCCTCCCCAAAATCCTCCCTCCCACTACCCCCGCCAAATTAAATTAATAATAATTATCTTATCATTTTGTACTTGTGTAAAAAAAAGCTAGTTTTAAGTTTGCTAGTGAATGACACGGATTTGTCGAAACCGCTAGCAGAAAAATTAAATTTAAATAAAAAATGTACATGGAGAGTAGAATTCTTCATGGAACTTAAATTGATTTACTTGTATTTGAAAATGCTGTATTTTTTGTGTCTGAGAATTTGATATTTAGGTACATTCTATTATGTTTCATTAATAATGACATAGGTAAAACGTTGTTGAAATAATTTTGTTGTAAATCAAAGTAACGAGTTGATTGATTCATTTTTTTTATGACGTGACATACATAATTTAAATATATATACAAGGTGGCGCAAAAGTCATCACCCTATCGATGCCATAATTCAGATTCCATATAATTCAGATGCCATATAATTCAGATGCCATACAATTCAGATGCCATATAATTCAGATGCCATATAATTCAGATGCCATATAATTCAGATGCCATAATTTTTGCAAATGTTGGAAAATGTCAGTTTTGCTTTGACATTTGTGAAGTAAACGCAAACAAAATACACCTCAACAAGACATGAATCGCTATACTCCTCAAGAATGCGGAAAAAACGGTTTTGGTGATTCGCACTGACCGGCAAGATCGCCCGATTTAACTTTAAATTCCAAACTTCTTTTTGTGGGGTTTCTCGAAGTATTGAGTCTATGTTAACAAACCTCATACTCTTGAAGCCCTCAAAGAGAATATCCGTCAAGAATGCGATAACTTATCGTCGGAAATTCTGGAAAGAGTGATGGAAATTGCCGTAAATCGGGCCCTTATGGTCAACAAGTCTGGCAGCGGCCACTTGACCGAAATCATTTTCCTAACTAAATGGAAACAAATTAAGACATCAAATAAACACAATCCAGAAGCAGAACTTAAAATTTCTCATTCATAAAAAAAATTACAACAAAGAATCGGGTGACAATTGCGCAACCTTATATGTATTTCTAAGACATGGTTTGCCAAAACGATGATTCGTAAAAATCTGACAATTTCGATGGTGCTCACTAAAAGGTATTGTTCAAATCAACTAAATAAATGTAAAAATCAAAGTAATTAAAAATAAAAGTTAACATCTTTTCCACTTGTGCCTTTAAAAATATTTTTAAAGAATCTACACCTGTTTAAACAAAAAAAACTATGTCAGTTTATATTAGTGAAGATAATAACTTTTCAACATTTATCTACAAATGGACCCATAATTATTTGTTAAGGTTTAATTTTAAAATTAACTACGGAAATATTTGTTCGATTTTTTCAAAGATTTTGAAATATTCGGAGAATAATATATATATTTTTAATAATTAATTATTGTGCTTTAGTAAAGAAATTGTATTATATTACATTAAAATTTGTAATTGGTGGAGTTGTAACATAAATCACATAATATTTTAAAATACACAGGCAACATTAAATATTTAAAGAAAGAAAACTTCTATTACAAATTCACTTATTGATGGAAAATGGAACACTTCAATATAGTTTTGGAAATTAAATTGTTTGTTTTTTTTTTAACTGGATGTTAGGTTTTCTGAGTTGTGAAAATAGAATCATAAAATATGTCACTTTCAGATTTATTTTATTGAAAACTAGCAGTGCTTAATAGTAATTTCATTTTAATATATAAATTATGTATTTGAAGTGCGATGGGAATGATATTTTTTCACTGGTATTTTCAATTGTATTTACTTAGGATCGTGTCACAATTACCTGGATTACAAAGGATTCACATTGGAACACTTAACATCGAGAGTTCAAAAACTGTTACGATCAAACATTTTTTTAATGAATACAATAATTATTAATAAGTTATTATTAATTTAATTAAATAAGTAATCTAGGGGTAAGTACACACTATTATAAGGTTATGTAAGGCTTGGTCACAATGGGTAAGGTAAGGGTTAACTTAGCATACAATTTACATTTAATTTGGTCAAATCGTGTCGACCATTACATACAACATCGACGAATCAAAATGAACATAATATTATCATCAACATTTTGATGATTTCATTGCATTTATAATTAACTTTTTTTTAGTAGTCCGATTAGGACAAGGTCGATTTCAATTTAACTCTCTACTATCATTTTAAAACAATGGACCGATTCACATTTAAGTCACAAACAAAAATATTTTGTGCAAAATTTGTTCGCAGTCTGTTTTTATATTTGCCTCTTTCGAAGATCTTCTTCTTCAAACATATTTTCGATGTTGTCATATATTTTGTAAGATATTTAATGTTTTTGATAATAATTTGAACAGCTTACAAAATTTAATCCCTTTTTAAATGAAAAAATATTGATAATCTTTTCTAGAGAATGGTTACGTCTGAAATTGGAATTTGGACACAGGGATCACCATCTAGCACTGAGCTATCGCGGCAAACTTTAGACCTGCTCCAAACTGTCAAAACACATTCCGAATATTTATATATTAACATCGCTTCAAGTTTTCGCTAGATCCCTCTATCTTTTATTGCATTTATTCAATTTCCTTTGTTATCCCAGGGAAAATTTCGATATTTTCTACACGACCTACAGAGCAAGTTTAAACAAGAACTTTCTATGAAATTATCTTTGGTATTTGCGTCAGTTAGTGATGTCAACATTTTAGAAGAGGTGATTTTTAGAAGAGTAAGCCGTTAATAACTTACAAATTTTTGCCAAAAAGTGGAGATACAATTTCTTAGCTTTAGATCAACGATTTGCTGTCGCTTTTACAATGTTTGGATTTGACATTATGTTCTTAATGTACATTTTTGTCTTATTTGTCAATGCTTATAAAACCGCGCACACAAAGCGTGTCGCCAACATCGTTCATCCATACTACTGCAAATTGCATCTATACACAATTGCACAGCGTAGCATTTGTTTTTATAGCCGTTTAGATGTTTGGTCGCGTCTCGATTATGGTGAGCTGAATTTCATGACAATTCACCATGCGTACCCTTTTGTTTATGATATTATCTTTGAATTATAAAGTTTAAGATTCTACAGGACGTGGAGGTTCTCGCAGGATTTGGACTTGGAGTCCCGAGCCCAGACCCTCCCCAGCAGCCCGCGGACCTTGAGGCTGGCGGATAGTCTGGCGCCTCGCTGCTTCCGGGGGGTACTCTGGGCACTTCCGCTTCCGGTGGTGGCACCGGTCCTAGTGGAGCCGCCGCGACGTCTGAAATAATTGAATTAACTTTTGTTTAAAAGCTATTAAAGTAACATGATAAGACATGAACTTCAACTGCAATGCATCATAATTAGTCTCTGATTAGTTCTAATCAAGTATGGTACCACCATCGTTTATTGGATAACCAAAACCTTTGCCATTGGTCACTTCAAATAGTTCGCCACGTTTGGTGACTTAGTAGAGGTGCCCGGGTTCATGGGGTGAGGTAAACCGGGTATCGGCAGAGGATGCGTTTTCCCACCAGCTGCATAGCAGGCCGGATCGGGAGAGAATGGTTGCGGGAGTCCCTTCAACTTCTTCAGCCGTAGTCTCTCGGAACATTGCCTTGCACCGCAGTGGGAGGGTTAGATTCATGCATCCGTCACTGGATACACTAACCCTCAGATTTCTACCCAACCCTCATACCCTTTTCCTTCCCAGAACTTTTTCTTCTTCCTTTCCTAAAAGTACCCTCCACACATCATCCCCAAAGATGACATAGTCCCCGAGAGGAATTGTTTTCCTCAGGGTCTCTTTTGTGGAGCTAATGTAAAAAAAAGTAGTCTGTGGTATTTGGGTCACATGGTTTCGTTTACAAGATGTGCCGAAGGTAAGGTGTGTAGAATCACGACAATCATAGATCTGTGCTAATAAAACCCATCTTCAAGTTAGAAGGGACATTCAAACTATATTATTTATAAATTACGATACGTCAATAAACATTCACTGTGATTGAAAGGGACCTAAGCCTTTTAAGAAGCATGTTGTAGTACTGGAGAATACCGGTCCCAGTACTTCTCACTCGTAAATATGGAATGTTTCTGGAGAGAACACAAGAGACATGACACCTACCAAGAATATTGGGAAGAAAATAAGTTACAAGATTACGTGATACCTACTCTATCTCGTCTGTACGGTGCTGCTAGAACGAGACGGTATGCGTATAACGTGATGCGCTAGGCTGTATCCAGTGGCGACGTGTGATGGTGAAAGATGATGGTGTATGAAGATATTTAGTGTTTTTAATTGAAAAAAAATATTTATTGGATAGCAAAATGATATCTTCATTTATTTATTCCAAATATGCTCATATGTTCGTTCAAATGTGTAGGTAACCTCGTACAATGCGTGTTTTGATGATAGCGAGGCCTACCTTCTCTCCGGTTGTTCTTGCTTCAGTCTGATTTGTGTCAGCAGCCCCACAAGCAGTTCGTCCACGTTGTGGTTGATGCCCACGGAGGTCTCGATGTATTTACAGTCGTACGAGATGGCTAGACTCTTGCCCTCTGGAAACATGAGACGTACTTCGGTTAAAATGCCAGTCAACATGAGTATAGTTATTATAACACATAGATAAGGAGATCGGAGAGAGGGTACATCGTTTTTGAAATGACGAAGATACGACCGAAATCTTGTACATGTAACTTTATAGCAATGTTTGGGCACAAATAAAAAACACCTAACATCTAACCACTAGCGGAAAACGTTCAGACGCTGTTATCCAAAAAAGAACAACCTTTTTTACTCCAAAGGCCTAGAGAAGGCTAGTTTTGGATCACTTCTCTTCACCTTGTAACATGTATTCAATATCAAAACATTAATTTATCTATATCCATTCATTTATATTTAACTTTATTATAACACTTTGAAGCAATAAGAAATCATTTACATTTTTAATGGGGCGAAATATGTATGTACTTCTAATAAATCATGCTTGTAGAAGATAACTGCAAGTTAGTTTTAGCTTCAGTTAGGAACATTAAATGTTAGCAAACTTTAAATGTTAACAAATTCTGTTTCCGTTGAAATTCGTATAGAAGGAAATTCTAATTTTCTTCTTTATTATATAGTTGGCAAGGTCATAAGTAAATATCAGGAACAAAAGTTGCCCAAGATTAGAACCTTGGGAAACGCCAGAAGAAAGTGGGAGTCGATGTAAATTTGATGTAGGTAAACCTTAATTGTTAAATGTAGTGTACGTTATAATAAGTGTACTCGTACATTATATTAATCTAGTGACTGTGATTCCTTGCACATTCCCTAGACACCATAATATAATATCTATGTTATAAACCGCTAAACCTCCGAGAGGTCAAGCAGACGAAGAGTTACTCATCAAATAGGTCAACTCCCGCCCTGAGATACGAATATTGCACCATGCAATGATGCGATGACCAGCACAGTGAAACAAGACACCCAGACGTACCTTCAGTATTGATTGTTGCCTTCTTGTCCACCAGTATTCGTGTTTTTGTCGGACATTTGGTGCGCAGGATTAACAGCATAGCTTTATTTCTCGAAGATGTGGACAAGTAGAGACCTGGGCACATGACAAATTTCGAAGTGTCTCGTAACGAAGTCAATATCATCGAGGAACAATTGTAAATGGCAGCGATTGTTATTGATACTCGTTACTGTTGGTTGTTTTTTTTTTACCGCAGGAATTAATTAAAAACACTAATTTCCGTTTTGTTTTTCTAAAACTCCAGTTCAATGGAATCTACAATTTGGATTTGTTTTGATTTTCAAAATTTTAACTGATTGTGATAACAATTTGGACAAGAGAAATAAAAATTTTATTAAAAAAAGTAGATACCATCATTATTTTATTTGAATAAATTAATTTTGTTACTAATGGTTTAAATTTATTTAAGTTTACTAACGGAGAACATTTGAAAGGTAAATTTATGATCGTCTCTAAAATTTATATTGTTTTTGTAATGCAGTGATCCTGAGGCAAATAAATATATTTTAAATGATTTTCACGGGTCTGCATAAGGGTTGTATTAAATAAATACAGCGATTGATTGGACTTTTTAAACGGTGAAGTTTACTTAGAGACAGCACTGAATACGTAACTTAGCGGCCTAGCTGTACTATTGTCGGCCTTGGATTCAAATAGCATTGTGACGTACCTTCAGTAGTTATAGTCCTGCTCCTGACGAGGTCTGCCTTGTTGCCCACCAGGATTCGAGCTCTTGCTGGTCTGTTAGCTCGCAGAGCGCGCAACCAACCCTCGGCCGCCCTCAGCGATCCTCGATCCGAACTGCTGTAAACTACGCAGTAGGCATGGGGCTCTGGTCCTTCGATTTCAGCATCCTATTATAAAGAAAATATGTTAGTTGAAATTTGTAAATGGGCAAGGATCGTGATTCTACTCCAATTGACCTGATGAATCAAGTTCCTCGATTCCTCATGGTTCTGTGCGGCATTGAGAACTTTGGAAATCGATGTTCCAGACCCCTGTGATTCTTAGTCAGTCCATTGCATCAGTGATCTTTTTCTGCTTCTTCTACCTCCCTTCTGTTCTCAGTTTAGCGAGCAACAAGTTGGCAGACAGTTGAAAGGTAGTCTTTTATGGAATGGATGCCGAGTTTTTCATAAAGTACAAAAGTGAAATGAAATCATTTAGGTTCTAATAAATCTAATATAAACGCATAATTTGCACACAAGTCGAAAACACACCTACTGTTCGTTAATGGACCTTCAACCTTGGGACAAAAAAAATCACGTAGGTACATTGAGAAACTTATGAAGAATAAAACTGTAGATTTGTACAAAACATCTTTATGTTTTGTATATTTGAGATTACAGCATTCCCAATTGGGGTATGTTGTGAGGTCGATGGAGAAAAGGAAGGTTAAACAGAATATTGATCTTTAGTTAAATAAATAAGTAGGTACTTACTGGTCCAACGCAGCATGCTTGGTCCAGGAAGATCAACTCTGACTCCTCTCCTGCCAACAGAACCGAGACTGACTTCTCCCCAGAATCGTCATCTAAAAATAACAGTACAAATATTTTAATTTACGGTAAAATATTTTAAAACATACCTAACTATTTTACTAGAGATTAATGCCTAGATTACAAAGATTTTCGTGCCTTTTCAGGGACATATCTACTAACATCTAAAAGTTGTTTTTTTTTTTTTAAATTTCAGATGAAGCTATCATAAGTTATCCTGCCTCCCGCGAGGACACTTTTTAGGGGTTTCCGGAAACCAGGCCCCACCGGCTGAATTTAGCGATTTTTTTTGACATTTTTTTTTCAATATTCTTGAGAAGTTCTTATTTTATGTGCTCAACACTTTAAAACAATAATTCACGTGTTACATTTTTGAAAAATGGATAAAATATGTTTTTTCTTGTCTACAAGACTCATGTAACCCCTTAACTTTCCGACAACTGAAACTGGTATATACCACAAACTTTTCGTTTTACGTTTTCACAAACTGTGAAAGTGATAAATTTACTGAAAACTGCCAAGAAAGAATAAATTGGTTTACATAAATTATTCATTATATTATAATTTTGCTCAAATGCCAGCTATGTATTTATTATTCCTTTGTTTCCCAAATTATGTACATATATCAAGACATTACAAGTTTTATAAATGTGTTAACTTGACTTGGGTTATCCTTGATGTGTCTAGACAGGCTGGAGAAGATGCCATTTATTTAATTAACAAAAATCAAGGAATTTTTTTATCTACAGCTACACTAATTCGTAAAGATTTTTTTTATTATTCACATAAATTTCATACTCAATATTCATTTGCATTATCACGACCCTAGGCTCAGCTTCATAATATTGCAGATGTGCATGGCTATGTAACAATGTAATACCTAATTAGAATAGTAAATGTATACACAAAAATAAAAATAAACAATATTTAAAAAAACATATACAAAAGAAACATAAATAAAAATCAAAACTAAAATTAAGCTTACTGATAAAATTGACAATTATTGTTTTTTAATTGATAAACTAATGTTTAAGACAAGATTTTTATGCATAGAACAAAGGGTAACTATTATTATAAGAAATAATTACACTCATCTACATTGAAAAAATCTCCCGAGAAAAGATACATTCTGCCGACGGGACTTGAACCCGCGTCCTTCTGATTTCCGGTCAAATGCTCTGAAAACTGAGCTAGTCTGCTTATCTCCTACTCGTCAAATTATCGCCGAAATCAGAAGGAGGCGGGTTCAAGGCCCGTCAGGGCGGCATGTATCTTTTCTCGGGAGATTTTTTCAATGAATTTAGATGAGTTGGTGGCGCCAATTGATGTTTTAATTATATAAATTGTCTATTGCTCAAAGCGCTTTTCCTTTGTATCTTGATGCCCCAATTATCCATTCCCTTTGCCAAAGACCTGTAAGGTTGTCAGAACTGCATAGTTTTGCTACAAGACAAGCGTTGCAGTGCATATTTGATTTATTGCCGCCATTGTAATTTGACCCGCCGCTGTATAAGCAACGTGCTCGTACAACGTATTTTTGTATTTTGATCCGCCGCTGTAAAGCAACGTGTGTCGCACCTTGTATTTTATTCCTCGCTACGCGCAAGTGTGAATTCGTTCTGGCCCGCCACGCAGTAGTGTTTCGTTGTTACCGCTCGCTACGTCATCGTAGTCATTGGAATTTACCCGCCAATTGTTGTGAAATATCTCTAATTGTTCTTGAACCGCCGCTATACAAATACTGTTTGTGTTAATTGTGAATAAGACATTGCTTGAGAACCAGCAGCCTAATAAGGAAAGGACGAGGAAATAAAGGTAGGTCTTTGGCATGTTCCCTGAAACCTACCTCTTTCTCAAGGCGTTTTGAGTTTTTTAGTGAATAATTTTGTTGCACCCGTAAACGAATGGATTTAATTGATTCGCACCACCATCTTTTTGATCCTTATCGAACCGGAGAATTAAACTTGTTCGTTTAATATTGTAATTGAGTTCGTACCGCAAATATCAAATAAATATAACCAATTTCGGCTTGAAAGTTATCACATAGATATTAGTTTAGCTCCGTACTGAGCTCGCACGTAAGTAGGTAATTATTAATTTAAGTTAGCGGGGTACCTACCGACTGCGGCCTGCGCCCGCTAGCAAGTAGGTAGCTGTTAACCGTTAAAGCGCCGGAGTAAATTCCTTACATAAAAGTTTAACTCTTAGCGCGCCGTTTAATTTAATAATAGTTTAAACATAATAGTGTATCGATTATTAATTTAATTACGGTTTATTATTATTGATTTAATTAATTGATTAATTATTAATTTGATTTAGTTTAATAATACTTAACACATAATAGATTTAATATTTTTCTTTTCTTTGATTAATTACCATTAGCATTATGGCTACCGCAAAGGAAAAGAAATTGAAATTATTGTCAGCGCAGTGTGATGCCTTTAATGAACGCATTAAAAATTTGTTTGAATTGTCAAAGGGAATTTGTGACGTGAAAAGTCAGGAAGAATTTTTATCTTTAATAGATACGTTAGATTCAACCAGAAATAAGTATGAAGAGACAAATCAGCAAATTAATGTCATTAATTTGGAAATTGATCCAGATTACAATCCAAATTTTGAAAATTGGTTGAAATTTGAAGACATGTATTGTAAAATTAAGCGCACGCTATTTTTGATTGAAGAAAAGAAACCGCCATTGGATTTACAAAACAAAAATTGTAAAAAACCAAAACTACCGCCTATTGAATTAGTTTTTTTTAATGGAGATTTAAACAGCTGGCCAATATTTTATTCTAGTTTTCTAAATGCAGTGCACAATAATGAGTCGCTTTCAAATTCAGAAAAATTATATTATTTGTTGGGGAAGATTAGCAAACAAGTGCAAATAACATTTTCAGGCATTGTGTTAGCACCTGAAAATTACGATATTATATTCGAATCTTTAATAAATAAATACAATGATAAACGCGTAATCTCTTCCGCCTACCTCGATCAAATTTTGGATTTTAAATCGTTTAATGAAGCCAATATCAATAATTTGGAAGCATTTATTGATCATTTTGCGTCTGCGGTGGCTGCAGTAAAAAACGTAAAATTGGATAATCTATGTGATTACATTTTTCTGCACATTGCATTGAAAAAACTAAATTTGGAGTCCGTGAAGGATTTTGAAACAAGTCATCGTGAAACCGAATTTCCCTCGTTTGATGACTTAGTATATTTTGTTCGTGAGCAAATTAAGATTTTGCAACGAACAGGCGCAACAAGAAAATCGTCCGCATACTTAGAGAAGCCAAAAAGATCGCAAAGATCGACGCAAGCATTTGTAAGCGCTGGTAGCGATTCGGAGAAAACCGAAAATCGGCCGTTTAATAAATGTTTACTTTGTAAAAAACCGCACGGACATTTATATAAATGTCAGGAATTTAAAAAATTAAGTATTAAGGAAAGATTCAACTTTGTCAAGGCTAAAGGATTTTGTTTTAGATGCCTTAGTGATAAACATAGAGCTAGAGCTTGCAATTCAAACGAAAGTTGTCATCAATGTAATAACAAATTTCATCATACGATGTTACATTTTGAGGAACAGGGTGAGTCACGCAGAAAGCAGTCAGATTCTTGGAACACCCAAAGAATGGAAAACCAGACCGCTGATCAAACAATTGATCCAAAGGAAGGCAGCTCGAATCCTGAAGTGGCTTTATGTACGTTTTCAACTGTTCGACCTTATAATCGCAACGCACATTGTACCGTTTTGTTGGCTACCGCACAAGTAGGTATTAAGGACTCACGAGGTAATGAACATCTTATTAGATGTTTATTAGATAGTGCATCTCAAAGCAATTTCATTACTCGTGATTGCTGCAGAAAATTGGGTTTCTTTGAATATCAACGCACGTCTTGTTCCACAGTTAAGGGAATTGGAGGTGCTTCAAAACCCATTAAAGGCTCATTAGATACCAAAATTTATTCGCGTTTTAATCGGGCAATAAATTATAATGTAACTTCATTGATAGTGGACAAGGTAACAGAACGCTTACCTACCGCCAAAGTGGACATACCTTCATTGTCATACTTGAATAACTTACCCTTGGCAGACGAATCGTTTGGAGAACCAGGAGAAATTGATATGTTAATAGGAGCTCAGCTCTTCCCGCATCTCCTGTTGTCAAAAAGGGTTCAGGACCCTTCGCAAAGGCATAATCTGCACGCTTTAGAAACGGTTTTAGGATACGTTATTTTGGGGGCAGCACCAACCCGAATTGAGGAGAATGCTACCGTATCTTATTGTGCTATGATAAATGAACCAGAGGATATTTGTCTTAAAAGATTTTGGAAATTAGAAGAGGTAAATGTACAGTCCATTAAAGGTCCTGAGGATCGTGAATGTGAGGAAATATATAAAAGAACTACGTCACGAGATCCCGTAAGTGGAAGGTATATTGTAGCCTCACCATTTAAGCGAGATGCTTCAGCACTTGGGGATTCGTTTGTAATAGCAAATAAACGTTTATGCCTCAAACCCAAATTGGAAAACTCTCCTGAATTGAGAGACGCTTACATGAGTAATACTATTAGTGAATATTCGGAGAAAGATAATTTGTCTCCTGCCGCACCAAATAAGGAGCATCAAACGCCATATTGTACAATACTGCACCATGAAGTTAAAATGCACGCACGAGAGGGTAAGATCACCACGATACCCCCCTCCCCCGCTATGGGCATATCCGAGGACGCCAAACTGGAAGAGGCCTCCCCTCGTCTGCCACCCATTTCCGACTCGCCGCCGGAAACGCACCAATCTTTGCACTCGCCGCCCGAGAGTGACCACCGCAACAACAGTTACATAATTCATTCCACGCATGATCATCCGCAATCAAAACCTTTGGATCACCCGCTATGGATCCATGGTCCGCCATGGATAAAATTGAGGCCCAAGCAGTGGCCTATTACCGCTTATGACGTCACCATGGTGACGCAACCGCCCGAACTGAAGACTACGTCGTTGGTAGTGACTTTTAGTTTAGAGGAGTATGAAATACTCAACTTGTCAAAACGCTTTTCTTCGTGGAATGAATTATTACGTTGTTTGGTTTACGTATTTAGATTTATTAAAGTGTTACCATATCGAGGACACATAAGTGGATCAGACCTAGAGTTCGCAGAACTCAGAGTATTTCGCGAGATACAATTGGCTTACTTTCCCCGTGAGTTCAGCAATCTTCAACAAGGAAAAACGTGTAAAGCCGTATTTCAACGTCTGAGACCGTTTTTGCATGACGGACTTATAAGATTAGGGGGTCGATTAGTTAATTCGGATTTAAATTACGATCAAAAACACCCCATAGTCCTTCCACGAAAGGATCACATATTAAATTTATTGGTTGATCATTATCATGAAATTTATTGCCACTCGGGTCCCGCATTATTAATGTCTATTTTGAGGCAGAAATATTGGATTCTATCGGCCCGTAGTTTAATTAGAAATCGAGTACATAAGTGCAATTCATGTTTTCGGCTACACCCTAAAACAATCGCACCCTTAATGGCCGACCATAAGGATTGTCGTGTCACGCCATCTGTAAAGCCATTTACGCACGTCGGAATAGACTTTGCCGGGCCGTTGAAGGTAACCATGTCACGTGGACGTGGAATTCGTTCTCAAAAAGCATATAGTTGCTTATTTGTGTGTTTAACAACGAGAGCGATACACCTTGAACTAGCATCAAGTCTAAGTATCGAATGTTTCCTGAATGCATTTAAACGATTTCTTTCCCGCCGTGGTCCCGTGTCAAATTTATATTCGGACAATAGGACTAACTTTGTGAGAGCTAAACGAAAGTTGAATGAATTGCACGCATTTTCAACATCTTCACATTTTGGTGAAGAATTCGCAAGTATTTTGGCCAATAATAGAATAAATTGGCATCTAAATGCACCAATCGCACCACATTTTGGTGGAAATTGGGAGTCAAATATCAAAGGTATGAAGACTCATCTTTTTCGCGTAATAGGAGATCAGATTCTGTCTTTCGAGGAGACAACTACAGTGCTCGCACAAGTAGAAAACATTCTAAATACAAGGCCACTATGTAGGACGCTCTCTTCAGACCCATCTGAACTTCTCGCGTTAACCCCCGCTCATTTCCTAACGACTACCCCGCTGAAACACCTGCCAGCCATGACTATCGAGGAGGATAATTTGAACCTTCTATCGCGTCATGATTTGCTCAATAAATTGATTCAATCATTTTGGAAACGTTGGAGGTTAGATTACTTGCATACCTTGCAAGTACGTCCTAAATGGAATACTTCCGCTAACCCTGTCAAGGTCGGTTTAGTAGTAATTGTGGGGACCGAAAACGCTCCTCCATTGCATTGGCCGCTAGGAGTAATTGTCGAGGTTTTCCCCGCAAAGGACGAAGTCATTCGCGTTGCTCGCGTTAAGACAGCTTCGGGAACATATATTCGTCCGGTAGTGAGGCTTTACCCTTTGCCGACTCAATAATAGGTTATTATTGTTAGAATTAGTAATAGCTTAGGAAATTTAGGATAAGTATTTGGTTATATTTGTTTGTTTTGCGATAATGCTATCACGGTATGGTTTAGAAAGGGCGAACCTTTCAAGGCGAGGGGGATGGTGGCGCCAATTGATGTTTTAATTATATAAATTGTCTATTGCTCAAAGCGCTTTTCCTTTGTATCTTGATGCCCCAATTATCCATTCCCTTTGCCAAAGACCTGTAAGGTTGTCAGAACTGCATAGTTTTGCTACAAGACAAGCGTTGCAGTGCATATTTGATTTATTGCCGCCATTGTAATTTGACCCGCCGCTGTATAAGCAACGTGCTCGTACAACGTATTTTTGTATTTTGATCCGCCGCTGTAAAGCAACGTGTGTCGCACCTTGTATTTTATTCCTCGCTACGCGCAAGTGTGAATTCGTTCTGGCCCGCCACGCAGTAGTGTTTCGTTGTTACCGCTCGCTACGTCATCGTAGTCATTGGAATTTACCCGCCAATTGTTGTGAAATATCTCTAATTGTTCTTGAACCGCCGCTATACAAATACTGTTTTGTGTTAATTGTGAATAAGACATTGCTTGAGAACCAGCAGCCTAATAAGGAAAGGACGAGGAAATAAAGGTAGGTCTTTGGCATGTTCCCTGAAACCTACCTCTTTCTCAAGGCGTTTTGAGTTTTTTAGTGAATAATTTTGTTGCACCCGTAAACGAACGGATTTAATTGATTCGCACCACCATGAGTGTTTCAGAATAATAAATATTTCTTATAATAATAAAATAGACATTTCCAGAGAATAGAAATAACATTCTTAAATAATGTTAAAAACAAGATTTAGAAACACACAAAAGTGTATTATAAGACCTCCCTTTTGAAAGAAGTAGCATTCACAAAACTCATTACAACTGTACAGAGAGGCGAAGAGCTCCCAAAATATATCGTCCAATACAAAAGAAGTGTTAAATAATATATTAAACCTTTAAAATAAGAATAATGAAATATGTGTGCGTCTATAATAGTTTTAATTTGAAAATTACGCTCAAATATTTCATTAATATTATTTTACACTTCTTTTGTATTGGACGATATATCTTGGGAGCTATTTACCTCTCTGTACAGTTGTAATGAGTTCTGTGAATTTTACTTCTCTCAAAAGGGATGTCTTGTAATACATTTTTGTGTGTTTCTAAATCTTATTTTTAATATTATTTAATTTTGTTATTTCTGTTCTCTTGAAATGTCTATTTAACCTTTAAAACCTTTAAAAAAGCTCACCCCTTTCAAATATTCAATAGTGTACACGGGTAGTCAAATGTATGGGATATAGAATTATTTGACTTTATATTGGTAGTCAATGCTCTGTACATTTTAGGAGCGATAAACCAAAATTGTAGTTGACCGAGTGTGATTTTAGTTTTAGGAAACTGCATATTTGCCATCCCATCTGATTAAAATAAGTATTATTTAGTTTTGTCAAGTATTTTGGAAGTATATTTAAAGAAACACATTAAAATTATAGTCCAAGAGCCCGTGACGATCAGACCTTCGTTACTTTATAAAACCTGAGAGTTTCTCTGTGTATGTCCCTAATACAGGAAAAACGATCCCCGACTATGAAGTTTGGATCACGGTGGCTTTGAAAGATATTATATTAATTAAATATAATTGTACTTAAGTTAAAGCGTAAAAGCTGAATTTTATATATGTTACTTGAGGTACCTACATATGTTTTCTCAGTTATCAGACAGTTTCGATGGTTCCTTCACCTTGTCAGACACATTAAGAGTCTACCGTAGGTACGAGCACGATATATACATATACATGCAAGCAGGTGGGAGTGAAACAGTGCGAATTTTCAACGCTAGCAGACTACTACCTTGTAAAAGTGCGAGCAAAATATTCTTGAAATTGAGGTGCAATTTTATACATCTTTGCTACCTGCTATCTTTTAAGGCCACCGTGATCCAAACTTCATAGTCGGGGATCACTTTTACCTGTATTAGGGACATACACAGAGAAACTTTCAGGTTTTATAAAATAACGAAGGTCTGATCATCACGGGTTCTTGCTCTATTAAGCGTGTAATAAATATAAGAATTGTAAATTAAAGTATAAAAATATACCTGTGTTAATGTTAGACCACGTGGGTGGATCTTTTCTAAATGTTTTAAATAAAAATATTGTATTGTTTCTTACCAATGCTGGTATCGTATGCATGAAGATACTCCGAGGTCATGAACTGGCTGACCAGCGAGGACTTGCCGACCCCGGGGGCCCCCAGCACCAGGACCCGGTAGGGGGCGGGCGGAGGCGCGCTGGCCGAGGACTCGCGCGAGCTTGCCAGGGATGGAGGGGCAGAGGCGCGGGGGGCCAGGTGCTCCGTACTGGGGACAACGTGGAACAAACATGCGGTGAAAAGTGGACCTTCATATCACTAGTTATAGGTAAAGCAATCAGTCGAAGACAGTTCTCACAGATGCATTTCTTGCTTATAGCATGTTTAAAAAATATCAACCTATTAATATTTACTTATTTATTTATTTATAACACGCCATAATTGGCTCAGTACTTTTAAATATTTTAAAATTAAAACAATAAAGAAAATATAATATAATGAAAAAGATGTAACAAAAAAAGCAAATAATATGTAATAAAATACATTGGTAAAAATGATATAAAGTCTAACATTAAAAAAATATGCAATTTAACAAAATTGCAGAAATTATCCACGAATATATCTAATATGTGTCTAGATGTATAAAATAATTAGAATAAACAATTTACTGGATATTCTTAAGATGAAATATATCTCTTATATGTAGATAATAATATGTATTTCCAAGAATGTGAAGTCTCGGAATCGGGGAATTTGGTAAGAGAGTGTCCTGGTGTTGTTAAAGTAAAATAATTGTAAATGTCGGAAAGATCTTTTGAGAATATGGATATTGATTAATTGAAGTAATTTTTTAGT
This sequence comes from Limnephilus lunatus, assembly GCA_917563855.2. Lineage (NCBI taxonomy): Eukaryota > Metazoa > Arthropoda > Insecta > Trichoptera > Limnephilidae > Limnephilus > Limnephilus lunatus. The sequence goes on from OU830603.1 coordinate 47,764,708, forward strand.
GCAGTATTTTATGTAATATTAAAATTATTATTAAAAATCAAAATAATTTATTAAAATTTGATGATCGTGTACCTACTCTACTTGCTGATTCCTTGTTGCTAACACATTTCTTTAGACTGATTCGTGGATGGTTCGAAAACTCGGCTATCACGGAAAGCATTAGTTTCTATGTTCCCGATGGCTATCTCCGTCACCGACAGCATAGACTGTTTTATCTCCCGGCTTGCAGAACTAACTTGCCAATGGTTAACCACTCGGGAGAGCTGTCTTGTTATTAAATAGAATCACTTCTAATATCGATATGTTAAACATCAATGAAACAAATGTCAAATAGCAAGCTTTATTGCTGTTTTCGCAAATCTGTTTATCTTATCTAAAATATTTTTCTCTTTTAAAAACGTCTTGAAATTATATAAGATATACAATTTTAGGGAATACATTTCCCTTACATGTTTACAAGCCCTTTCACCGGGTGCGCCAGTATTAAATTATATACCTAATCTAAAAAAAGCCCCGCGTTAATGGTGGTTTAATTTCATTAAACCGTGTAATAAATCAAGCTAATATTATCTTAAACCTCGCGTAAGATGATACTCTTGGCGCGGTCGTTATTATTTTCTCGCGAGCATTATCCCGGAGTCATAACAACGTATTTTATTACAAAATATTATGAACTTGGTTTTACGGTACTCTTTAGGGACCATAATATATTTTCATTCTGAATTCTGACCAAATTTTAAGACAGAATAGCATAAACCATACGAGTGTACAAACATAATCATATATGTATTTAATATGACTTACTGCCCAGTTTCGTTGGAAATTTGGGTTAAAAATAAATTTAAAAAATTAAAAATAAGGGTCAAAGGTATTTTATTTTAGGAATATCTTAATATATAAAACAAATTCGGGTTAGTTCCACCATTTATAACTCTGAGCTCGACCGATTTTTATGATCTTTGATTCGTTGGATTTGTCTCCGTCCCGAATAGCAGATTAGCTATTAATCAGAAAAATGTACGAAACAAAAAGTAACGAAGAAAATTCTTTTCCTCTACGGAACGAATTCTCATATTTTGAAAGAGCTGCAGCAATATTGTGATAAGTATAATATTGAAAGTGGAAAATTCCAAAAATTCAAAAACGCAAATGTCAATGCGCTGATTGTTTTGCTTTTGTTCTTAAACATTGTTATGGTCACCGATGTTGGCTACTCAAACCAACACCAGCTCCGGGGCCAAGGGGGCCCTAACATGTCCCAGGCTAGCTCTCAGCGGAGACAATGATACTCTCTATTCAGGGAGCAGGTCGCACAAGGCTATAGAATTTCTCCCTACCCTTCCGGCGTCTGGCGGGATACACTCTAGTCAATAATCCTCCTGCCGAGGCAGAATAATAAAGAGATTGAATTAATAGGTCATGTATTGTAAATTCAAACACAGTACATAGGTCTCTACAGTACAATTCAATACAAGAAATGCCAATTACACAAACCTAGCTAAAGTTTTTAATTCTCATTATCTCTCTCTGAAACGAAACTCTCCGAGTGGCGATTTTCGCGGGGCCCTATATTTCACCGTTGCGGACACATTTAAAAGAGGAAATCAATGATACAGCTTACATGTGGGATTCGCAGGGTCCTCGTCTTCTTTGGAGCTCAACCAGGGCACTTCCCGAGTTAGAACAAACCGAAGTTATCACAGCACGGCGTGAGCCGGCTCCAGCCCGTAAGTTATTTTAATAAACATCGCGGGCTACATTTGAATTTGGTCCGCTCGCCCGAAAGCGGGCCGCGTACGTGTGCTCACAAGGGCGCCTAATTCTCGTCTGTTGGCGGCGGCCGAATCGGCGGGTGGCAGGGCAAGCGGAAGGGAAGCGGCGGAGCAGGAAACAGGGGGGGAAGAGGGGAGAGACCGTGTTGTGTGGACTTGTCCCGCGCTCTAGGATTTGAATCTACTCGCTACAGGGCGTATCGTAACAACATATAATGCTGCCCCTCTTTCTTTTTTTTTTTTTGACACACTAAATGTCAACAGTCGAAAATGAGACAAACGGTGAACGTATATCTACACCCCTACAAAGGAAAAATACAATAATTTTAATAAATCTCTCCTAACACGAATAAAGAAAATGAAGCGCAATTCCTGTAAGTAAGTGGAAAAGTAAGAAAATCACAAAAAATATAAATCCGTAAACAACACCATCTCTGATACTGATAAAACAAAACACGGACAGTTGCGTATCGATAATTGGTTCATTGTGTAATTTTTTTTTTACATTAGGTCCACACAGGAGGCCCTAAGGAAAATAATTCCCCTGATGGTCTATATCATTTTTGGGGATACTGTGTGGAGAGTCTTTTTAGGAAAGGAAGGAGAGGAAGTCCTGGGAAGAAACTTGATAGAAAATTATTCAGCTAATAAGTTCACAAGAGTTATTGATTCTGAGGTAGTACGAAGTTCTCCGGGTCAGCTAGTATTGATATATTTTTTATGTGAATACGCACAAGTGTCCCAACAGGGGGATCAAGACTCCCCCACCGGCTTCAGTAATGCGTAGGAAAAAATAAAATAATACTTGTAGATAAAGTTGCTGGAAAATACAACTTGCACCATATCTTTTATCAATATGAGGTAATAAATACGTTGTGGTAAGCGGCGGTCCCAAAAACATTCAAATAATTTTTCCAAAATCCCCCTTCCCCACCCCTTCTCCTTAACCCATCAGGATCGAACCCCTCCCATGTGATTGCTATAGCTACACTCTTTACTGAATATTTAATAAATTTTCTCTTCTTAACGTATTAAAAATATTGGACAAAAAGCAAAAAAATACATGAAATCATCGTTAAAATTAATCAATTTGTTGGTTTTCGTTAAAAATGTAACGATAGTTTTTTTTTAAATTTAAAATAGCTGTTCTTACTTTTTATCAGGTAAATCGTGAAATACCTTGGGACCTTAGATTCATAATGGTGTTGTGCAGTGCATATGCTTATGTATTGCAAAAATTTTATTTTTTGAAATGAAATTTCTTTAGCATCCTTGTGATTTGAAACTCGATGAAACCGGAAAGAGCGACACTAAAAAGAGACAAACACGTGCATCTATAGGATTTAGCCTGCGAGAGAATGAGATAGACTAATCGGTGTCTTTTTTGTGCGGTGCTCCGTAGCCTCCACACTCTTCTTTGTGAGGTGCTTCGCAGAATAAAATATTAAATAATTTTAAATTTGGTAACAATATTATAATAAATAAACCCTAAAATTATTCTACTCCTAATAAGTACTCTGCATTCGTCTCACTCTTTCGAAGTTTAGTTATCTGAACGTTTCTTCCGCTTGTGAACTGCACACTCTAATTTTCTTAGGATTTAAATATATATTCCTGCATGACAAAAATGCAAGATAAAAATGTAAATCTCAATTTGATAAATAAATAAAATACTAAGTGTTGTATATCTAAAAGTTTCCGAGCTTGTCACATAGAGAGCAGTGCTAAGAGCTGTCCCGAAAGTCCGCTAGATGGCAGTTAGTTTAGTTCGGAGTTTGGGCACCAGGGGGGCCAAGGGCCGGGGTGCCGTCTGCAGAGCTCACTCAATTCAGATCTCATTTAGCCAGCTTCCAATTAGGCCGACTATCGTAGTCACCACTTGTAACACGCGAAGTATCAAATAAATCCCAGATTAACATAAAAGAACTCTATTCTTTCCCAAGAAGTAATCTCCTCCCAAGACGAGTTGGAGAACTGTTTGTGTGAACGCAACCCTAAGTATTTTTCTACAACGAAAGATAACACAGAGATTTTTTTATGTGAGTTTCCGTACAATACGGAACTATAAATCTTTATATCGTAAAAGCGCCTCACCGCACTCGATTATGAGAGAAACGTACTACTTATTTGGTTTTATGAAGAAATAAAATCCTTAAGCTTTGATAATAAAGTACATTATTATGTAGGATTGGTTCTAACGATATAAAATAAACCCATATAAAAGTAAGTATGATTAGGTATTATATATTGCAGGTCGGAAATTAAGTATCTATAATAATAATCAATCGATGGAACGATAAAATTATGATTAATGATAAATAATTTAATTAATTATTTTATCTATATTACTAGCTGAACCGGCAACGCGTCGCTGTGGCTAAATAAACACAACGCCATGTACTGGATGGTTCTCAACTTTTGTAACCACCGCCATCTGTAAATTTGCATAATTTGCAAATCAAATCCACACCGCCCGCCTGCCAGCCCACTCGTCCACCATACTCCTTTATATATTATATATTTCAACCAATTTACACAAAACCTTGTCAAATTATATATTTAAATTTTCATCATGAATCACTCTATCTATTGGTGAAAACCGCATGAAAATCCGTTCAGTAGTTTTGAGTTTATCGTGAACAGACAGACAGGCACGTCGAAGAACTTTAATTTATAATATGAAGAGATTTAACGCGAGAGGAGCGCGATAACATTTAAACCGACAAAATCGATGCGAAAATTGCGAAAATGTTTAATAAAACGCGACTCTAAAATATACCAAAAATCTCGTGGGGATCATCTAAAATAGCATTGAAAGAAACACTGTGAATTTTTCATACATATAACTTCTAAAATAAATTAAATGAACGTGTTTACAATATTTTTCGGAGCATATTTTGCGATTTTTTCTATCGAGGGAATTTCGTATAATTTGCGCTTGGGCGTGGGGAACATCTATTCAACACTACCTTCAAAAATAAAATATGTTTTTTTAAGAGCTTAAAAACTTCAAACGTTTAAGGGAGATATGTGAGAAATCGGTAGAAATGCGGGTAGCGGAGGCTTAATTATTATCGTTTTTAATATAAGCACACTCCCTCTAACATTCGTATTTACACATCTCTAATTCTTCTTCTTTTTGAACGCCTAGAACCGTGCCTTAAGTAAACATTAATGAAGTAAGCATTGCTTATTTTGGTTGTTTAAATAATGTGTTTCAAACTTTGTGTTTATTAATCTTGAATATATTATTCAAGTATGATATAAAACAAAATCAATATAAGCATATGGTTTCAAGAGAAAAACATCGTACTATGCTCTCCGGTGGGCATTAAAAAGATATTGTGGTTTTAAAACATCTCGGGGCAATAAGATTCGTCCTTTACGGCTTTAGAAACATAAAACCCGAAAGTAAAACTCCCACAAACCAAGAATAGACCTGAACTAGAGGAAATTTTGTGTCTCAAATTCTCACGTTATATACAGCTTGTAACGACAAGTACTGAAAAACTTGAATCAGTTTATTTATAAACAAGTTCTGCTATGTAATTATTAGTATGCGTGACAGCTGTTTCAAGGAATTATCAAATTGTAATTATTATTTTTAATTGATAAACTAACGTCTAAACAAGATTTTTATGCATAGCACAAAGGATAGATAACAAATATTATTATCAATAATTATCAGCCTGAAACACTCATCTACATTGAAACCCTTTGTGCTATGCATAAAAATCTTGTTTAGACGTTAGTTGATCAATTAAAAATAATAATTAATATTTGACAAGTTTAAGTATTTCAGCAAATAAATGCAGACATAATTAGTCTCGACGCCACCTAGCGGGAGATTTAGTACTTAACAATACCTCTCTCACAAAAATAAAGTTGGTTGTTTTCAGTTGGAAAAATGTAATAATAAGTAATTGTCGAATGAAACACTTGTATATATTGAATTATTTGGCGGGTATTAGATAAGCCGCCATAGCTCAGTGGTCCGAGCTCCTGACCGGCAATCAGAGGGACACGGGTTCAATTCCCGTTGGCGGCCAGTATCTTTTCTCGGAAGATTTTTTCAATGTAGATGAGTGTTTCAGGCTGATAATTATTGATTATAATATTTGTTATCTATCAAATTGTAGTTATACCACTTATAGACGAAACATGTATATTATTTCTAGATAGGTAAAAAATAATTATTACTTTTTTTAGTACTTTTTTAATTTGCAAGTAAAATTACAAAAATAATAATAAAAACCATATTTTTTTAACCTATCTATTAAATAAGGAAATAAGATTAAACAAAAAGGACAAAACGAATACGCAAAACAGTTTGTTATACAAAGGAATAAAGTTATATAACACACTACCAGAAACTCTAAAGTCCTCACCAATTGAAAAGTTCAAGATGTATTGTAGGAGCTACATAAAACAAGAAAAAATATAGTGAATTTGAAATATTATAATTAATTAGCTGAAATATAAAATATTATAATTAATTAGAAATTTGTAACCTTAAATGTACAAATTACTAAAATAAAAATCAAATTATTAATAATAAAAATATATCGTCTGTAAGTTGTATAACTACAGTAAGATAATGCCTTCAGAAGGCGAAGCAGTTGTCACGCGCAATAATAATTACATATCAATATTTGTTTATAGTTGAAGTCTTTTTATAAATTAATTGAAAATATTATTGAATATTTAAAAGATACGAATATTAAAATGGAGCTCTAAAAATTAAATTTGATAAAAATAAATACTTTAACCAGTGATTCTTGAAAAAATCTAAAAATTGTGGATTTCATTATGCTGTCCGATGATAAATTTTTTCAATAAAATAAATTATCACACGTCACCACCGATCATACTGCTACACAACGCAACGAATCACGTGATACGTTCTGCTGGAAAGAGACGAAGTGCTAACCCAGTGCGAACCCAGTGACGACATGTCAGGAATAAAAAAATTGTTCGTTTTTAATTTAAAAAAATGACATCGAACAGCAAAATGTTACAAGTCATTTCGCAGGAATTTAGCAAAACCATAGACATATGAATATTGATAGACCAGAACATAAAGGTGAGGGGTAGAAGCCAACTACAGCGGGACGAAGGGCAGGAAGATGGCTTTGGTGATACGTGATTCGCCAAAACTCAATCTGACAGTATATAGGCATCTCGCAATATAAAATCATCATTTAGTTCTTAAAAGTAAACTATGCCTTTGAATGAATAGACCTTTTTCAATGGGAGCGCAAATTGCTCGTCACGCAATGAACAAATTTGAAGTTCAAATACGTCAAAGTAAGGTCGCCTATAAGGTCGAGTCCAATATTTTGCTCCTGTAGTTAGTTAATACACTTTTACAAATGTTTCATAATTTACTTACCCCAGTAAAGAGTGACGGGCACACGCCATGTATCTCGGAGTGATAGTGTATGTATGGGTGATATTTATGGTGTATGTTCAAAAACGATCATATTATGTGATCTGAATTAGCTTAAAATAGTGTAAAATAATGCTTGCTTATGGAATGTAATACCACAATTGGGTTTATTCTCTTTTTCTCTTCTATGTTTACACGTATTTATAGCACAAGCCACCATTTTTACCGTGTTATTTACGATGAGAGCTCGACACTGGTCCGGACACGAATGATGACGTCACATTTTTTAGATTGACGCGTGGCTCTCGCAAGCCCAGCTGGTTCCGAAAAATGGTTCCAATGGGAGGGGGAAATAATACGCCTTTTATCGCTTAGGGCAAGTCCATGTATTTTGTACGTCCGTGAGCAAAACCGATTTTTCTTTTGACTTGGATCAAATCATTAAAATTTTAAGAATTCACAATCGCTTTTGGGATCGCGTTGGAATAAAAATCTCTCGTTGAGGAGCAAAATTTTTATCACTAAAATAATATTCCCTACTTTGGGTGCCAATATTAACATATAAAACATAATGCCTCACCTTGAGTTGCTGCTGGCCACAGAGTTGTTACTCCTCGACCTCCTGCTCTTCAGTGAATCTCCTCGATTGACCACCCCCTTCCCTGTTATGGAGAAGTGCCTCAGGCGGTAGTAGTGCTCTTCAACCCCTGTGCTTGGCATGGAAGCCACACGGGCCCTCTGGGGCGGGGGACCCAGAAGACTCCGCCCAGAGGAGTTCCAGCCGCCCACGCCGGCCTTGACAGACTGCGATCGGCTGTGGTGGGGACTGCCATATCTAGGGAATAAAATTAGTAAGTTATTGCAATAAAAAAAGTAAAATTGAGGAAAAGAGACGGAGATGCATAGGTTTTGATTGAGCATTATACCATTGTAAGACAATCAATTGTGAGACAGTCAATCAAGTGGTAAGCCTGCCATATCTCCAGAACAAGAATTGTAAGTCAATGCGATAAGAACTATGTATGAGCATCGAAGGGAAATATATGTATTGGTTTTTAATTGAGCTTTAGACCATCGTAAGATAATCGTGGTGGGGGCTGCCGTATCTAGGGAATAAGATTTATAAGTTATTGCAATCATAGCTACGAGAACCGAAGGAAATAGGTAGGGATTAATTGATCACTAGACCTTCGTGAGACAATCGTGGGGGCGGCCACATCTATAGAATAAGATTTGTAAGTGATTGCAAAAAGAACTATATTAAAGGGAATTAGATGGATGTATGTTGATTTTCAATTGAGTGCGAGGCCATCGTAAGATTCTGATCGTCCCAAAGAGTGTGTTAGGCTGGAAATTTGACACGTTGAAAAAATATCAGATGACAGGAAACTAAACGTCATGAACAAGTCACTTGTTGCAAGAGGGTGGAATAGTAGAAGCAAACAAGAGGCAGGCCGAAAAAAAGGTGAATAGAGTGCGTGGAGGAAGAGGATTTGAGCAAAATTGGAAGTACTGAGGACTAGATAGTATTTGTGGAGGAGGCCAGATCTCATCCCAAGATGTTGCGTCATGATAATAATGATGTTGGTTCTATGGATAGTAAAGTTAAGGCCAGCTTTAAGGGGTATCTCTTGGCAACCCTGCCCTGGGTACATAATGAACGGACTGTTAGGCAAATGGATAGGAGAGAATACGTACTGGACCAGAGCCAAATTTAGGGAGTGGCGCACTAAATTCCACTTTAGAAAGCGGGTTGAGTATTGGAACAAACGGAAGGAAGCTCCGGGAATGGATAAAACCTTAAACGTACTAGACAGTTGAACAAAACAGATATAAACTCTATAGGGAGCTAGGAGGACATTTGTTGAGAGTGGTTGGAAGTAACAATAGTTGTAAATGATGTGAAGAAGATGTAAAAATATCATTCAACTATAGTGCCAAGTTCCCATTTTGATGGGAAGAAGGCTCAAATATTGGAAAGCTACGTTGTGGAACCAGGAGATAACACCAAACAACTAGTTACAATCTTGATTGACTTGCTTAATGTAACTTGGCTACTGTTAAGGTAATAAAATAAACCACCAAAGATAGCACAACGGATCTATGGAATAAGTGCTTACGAGAGTTATATGTTCGGATCGTCACAGTATCAAAAATAATAATATTTTTATGATAACTAATTAGATAATTGTATTGTGTATTCAGTTTCTATTTATTTTATCATCGTTTAAGGAATGGGGAACGCGAAATAAAAGCATTCATCAAGTTAAGGAAAATATGAAAATACGTTTTAATAAAAATTGTTAACACAAAAATATTTTGCAAAATATCATTGATGATGGGTAATTGTAAAATGTTTTCTAATTAAAAAAATCAGTGAGCACAATTTCAAAGCGCAAAACTTATATACGTTACTAAGAAACATCAAAGGACTGATAATTATTGGGAATTGAAGGACGTTACAAAATCGCTTAGTTCACTAAAGCGTTAAAAAGGTACTACCTAATTTTAGGAAAATCATCGTTCAATATACAATCTAAACTTAATAATGGTAGATGATTTTGACAGGAACATACCCTTATAAATGGGCGGGCTCAATAATCGTTCCGCTGATAGCTTCGTTGTATCCATATTTATAAAAAATATATATATATATAACAGAAATAGATTGCAACGGAGCATTGGACGACATGACGACAGAACACAATATTATACATTACAGGTTGATAGGTACAGTACATTATACGATACGAGATGTACAAAAGGTGACACGAGAGGTACAGTAGGTGACACGAGAGGTACAGTACGTGATACAAGAGGTACAGTACGTGACACGAGAGGTACAGTAGGTGACACGAGAGGTACAATAGGTTACACGACAGGTACAGTAAGTGACACGAGAGGTTACAAGAGAGGTACAATAGGTTGCACAAGAGGTACAGTAGGTGACACGAGAGATACTGTAGGTGACTTTAGAGGCATTGTAGGTGATATGCGATGAATAATAGGTGACACGAAAAGTATAGTAGATGACACGAGAGGTACAGTAGATGACACGAGCGATACAGTAGGTGATACGAGGTACAAGAGGTAACATCTATAATCAACGGAAATAGTTCATAGGCTAACTGCAACGAAAAATACGGTGACGATAGTTTCTAGACAACATGATATTTTGATCAGAATTGTAAATTACATTGGTAAATATGGTACAGTTGAAATAATTGAGTAATAATAATTTTCGGAAAGATGAAAAGAAAATAAAAAAAAAACGACTGAGAAAAAAACGAACAAAGAAATATTGTATAAAACAAATAAAATACGTGTGTTTGTAATGTGAATAGAGGGGAAAGTAGAAAATGTGTAAGTAGGTGCGCTGTTCAAAGTGGAAAACGATTCCCAACAGTTAAAAGGAAGCGAATGAGAATAGGGCAAACAACAAAAACAAAATAGACAAAGTCGTGAAAAGCAATTGTTTAGATTAAGAGTGCTAAATTTCAGTTTGATTTTATATAAGAAGTGTTTTAAACATATTTTAAGTGAATTATTAACTGAAATTACCAAGTTTGTTTACACCACAACAAACTAACAAAGTTCGTTATTGTATTTTATTAAAATGACACCACAATAATTTTGCTTTTATTGAAGAAATAAACTAAGTGATTGAAAAAAGTGATCAAATTTTGCCCACAAATCTTAGAAACTCGGGGAAGACGGACTAATTGTTTTTTTTTTAATCTAGCAACATTGAAAAATGGCCATGGCCGAAACAAGAATTACCAAACTGGATGCACAGCAAATGAAAAAGGAGTAACACCCAAACGGGTGCAGTTACAATAAGATGGAATTAAAAAACTAATATAACAAGTAAGATTAATAAACCCACAAAGTGTGGAATTATGAAAGAGTGGTATCCAAGACACCAAATGAGAATGATGTAGATGTGAGTAATAGGACGAAATTAAATAACAAAAGCACCGAGTAAGAATTAGGAACACGTCATGTTGTGTGGAATTCTGAAAAAGGGTAGAATCAAATAGCATAGCTAATTAAAGAAGGGTTGAATCAAATAACATATAAAATTACATTGATGAACACAGGGAGTGTGGGACTGCAATAAAGGTTGGAGCAAAGACACCAAGTGAGAATAATGAACACAGAATGTGTGGAATCGTGACAAATGGTAAAATCTAACAACAAAATTTTGGAAGTGTGGAAACAAAGAACAAATGACCAAGTGATAGTAATGAAAACAAGTTGTGCAAAATTGTGAAAAATATTTGAATTGGATCAAGGAGTAAACACACACTAGTGAAATTTTTGAACGTAGGAAGTATGACACTTAAAAAGATATTGGAATTGGATCAAAGAATAAACACACATAAGTGAAATTGTTGAACGTAGGAAATGTGACACTCACAAAAATATTGGAATCAAGACACCGAACGAGAACGATTACCACAGGATGTGTGGATCTTAAAAAAAGGTTAGAGCTATGATACCAATTGAGAATGATGAACACAGGATGTATGGAACTTTTTAAAGGGTTGGAGCTAAGACACAAGTGAGACTCATGAAAAGAGTTTTTTTGAAACTGCAAAAAATGTTGGAGCAAAGACAACAAGTGAGTATACACAGGAAATGTGGAATTTAAAAAAAGATTGGAACCAAGTTATCAAGTCAGAGTGACCAACATAGGATGTGTGGAATATTAAATAAGGTGGAATCAAGCTGCATATGGAATGGTGGTTATAAAGAACAAAGACACCGAGTGAGATTGATGAACAGAAAGTGTGGAACTATAGAAACGGTTGGAATAAAGACACCGACTGAAAATGATGAATACAGGAAGTAATAAGGTTATTCGGATGAACCAACTTTGCCCGTTTACTGCTTCTACGACTAGGCGAATTCCACGTATTCGCAGACACGGAGAGAGAGCGGCTGTGGTGTGGGCTGCCGTACCTATGGAAGTATGTACAATTTCAATGCAAATAAATACAACATCAAATAAAAATTAAATTATAATTTAAAAAAAAAAACATTATCCAAGACCTAAAATAAAATAAACACTATAACTTCTGCATTTTGTAGCTCGTAGATCTTATTCTGTTTTTTTGAGTAAAATAGATTACAGTAAACGTACTAGACTTGATAAAATTATTCCTTTCTTTGTCAGCTGCCGTGCAGATTTTTTATAATTACCACTTTTTATAATTTTTAATGAATTTTTAACGACGGGAACTTTTCCTGAATTTTAGAAAGAAGCACACGTGGTACCGGTTTTCAAATCAGGTGACCAATATTTAATAAACACAATTTTATTGACCGATTAGTATGCTATCTTGTTTCCCTAAGGTTTTTGAATCTCTGATAGATAAAATATTTTTTCACAGTTTAAGCCCCTTTTCTGCACTAGGCAACATGGTTTTTTTTTCACAGAGATCTATAAATTTAAATATTTTGGTATTTTGTAATTAAGTGTGTAATAGGCCACTTGCATGGATTTCATAACGACTTGGAAAAAATCGTGTAAATAGATTTTTTTTACTAAGATTACGAAAATGTTAGTAATGTTTTTTAGAAATGTATAGTTTTTTTTTTTTAATAAATAAATCCATTATTTGAGCTCGTAACGCCACTACAGGAAAATGTCCCGTCTCCGATTATATTCCCATAATTTTGTAAAATTCCACACTGATAAATTTTTTTTATATGACAACACTTTGATTTCCGGCGAATTTTTAAATTTGCGTTTAACGTTCACTAGATTTATTGTTTGTTCTATGCGAACTTATCTTTGGTTTGATTTTTTGATGAAGATGGCGGTGTTTTTACAGATGTTACGAAGAGAACTCCGTCAAATTTATTGCTATTCGTGTGGAAAACATTCTTTTTTTTAAATGATTTTTTAAAATGTAATTATCGTTTTTTCGCACCCACAAAATTATGTCCCGTCTTTCCAGTTTATAAAAAAATGGTCTGATTTTTCGGATTGAAATTTTCAAAAAATCGCCAGGGTTTCAAAAATAAGATTAAAAAAAAATACAGAATGTCTTAGAATATTTGCCTAAACCGGTTTTTTTTTTTTTAAATGTGATGCAAGTGGCCTATTCATTTAAAGAAAGATCAAGTCTGCGGGGCTGATAAAAGTCCCACAAATTTTCTAAAATAATACATAAATTCACTGTAAATAAACTTCTGTTAACTATGTATATTTCCCATCAAAGTGGAAAGAATGTTACATATTAATTATTTAAAAAAATTAAAATCTCAAGTACTATTCAAGTATGCAATAAACAATATGCATATAGAGGTAGTAACTAAAATTAGAGACATCGGAGATATATTTGATGAAAAACATAACAAACAATAATAAATTAAAGCATTAGCATTGCTTCGAGCCAGTAGCAGAGACACGGTGGTCCTGGGGGGCATCGAAACATCTCCACGATCCTTGAACAAATCGTAAAAAAAACTTTAAGGCACCCGGCCAACGTTGGCTAAAGAAGGAGGTAGCGCAACACGGCGTAACATCCCAAAAACAAATAACGAACATATGAAACCATGTTTATTAAAAAAATAAAAAAGTAACCATAAAATAAACCCAACGTAAAAGCCCTATGGGCGTATAGAACAATAATAATTAAAATAAACAAAATTTTAACAAAACAAAAAACAACTTTAAAAAATGCACTAAAAAGAAAAAAAAAATTCGTACGATTGTTATTTTTGGAGTCGGTGTCAGCCAAGGTAACTACATATATAGGTAGTTATAGGTGAGATGTGGAGATCTTGGCTGACACCGACTCCAAAAATAACAATCGTACAAAATTATTTTTTAACTTTTTAGTGCATTTTTTGAAGTAGTTTTTTGTTTTGTTAAAATTTTGTTTATTTTTTGATTTTCAGTGACGAGCGTGCGTAAAGAAGTTTTACTTCAAAAAAAGAATCATCGAAATCTGTTGGCGTAATATTGAGTTATTCGTCCATTTGTCGCGCACATACTTATTGCAAATTTGAGACATATATGGTTTTCTCATTGTCAGAACTGATCAAATTAAAATGGGACCACACGGGAAGCACCAGATTTCTAATAAAAAAAGAATCATCAATATCGGTTCACCCAATCGAAAGTTCTGAGGTAACAAACATAAAAAAAAACCGTTGATAACCTCCTCCTTTTCGAAGTCGTTTAAAAAGAATAACAACCACTATTTTGCATCCATTAGTTGACAACATGGTAATACCTGAGTACACTAATACCTTCTAATTATATAGACCATTACGTAGTTAGCAAGATTGCTTGCCTGTATCCATTATCACATAATGATATTATGGTCGTGACTGGAAATAATACGTTTAGTACAAAGCGTTATTAATTATCAACTTCCATTGCAAGTTGAACTAAATAACAAGATATTAATGGGTTATTCGTTTGTTCCCATTTCTGGACGACACGTGAGCGAGGGAGCACGTGGTACTTGTGTGATGTAACACGTGAGCTTTTGTTTCATACTGGACTGATGCGTATTGGATTCGATAACTCACGTGGAACCATATGGCGTTTTAACATTCCATTAGGGAAAATATTTTTTTAAATCAAAAGTAGTATTGTAAATATCTAGTACGCTTGTGTGCTACTTTATTTATTTGTGTTTTAAACTGTAAAGTACATATAAGTAATTTAAAAAATCGATTTTTCATGATTTTAAAGGCAACTTTAGCAACTATTTGTGAGTTTATGATAAATATTTGATGAAAATTTGATGAAATTTAAAATATATAAAAAAGCGTTTTGATGGCTTAAATACAAATTACAAACGATCAATTTACGTTGTCGATAGAAGTTTGTCGTATATAAATTAAAATTGCTTCCCAAAGAAATGCCTTTTTTGTTGTTTTTACATTAGCTCCACACAGGAGGCCCTGAGGAAAATAATTTCCATCAGGGACTGTGTCATCTTTGGGGATGCTGTGTGGAGGGTCTTTTTAGGAAACGAAGGAGAGGAAGTACTGAGCAGAAAAAAGTTAGAAGGCAGGTTGTTCAGTGTGTACAGAAGTGACGGATACATGAATCTATCCCTCTTACTGCGGTGCATGGCGATGGATCGAGATAGTCCGGCTGGAGAGGACAAAAGGTCTATCTCAACCAGTCTCTCCCGATCTTGCCTGCCATCCTGAAGGTGGGCAAACGCATCCCCCTCCACGACTAAGACAAACCTCACTCCATGAAACGGGCAACCCTGCTAAGTCACCAAACGTAGCTTGCCACTTGGGGTTACCTACGGCGGAAGTGTTGGTTGTGCAACCAATGGTTACGCGGGCGGCGTTACCCACACCCGCCTCATAAATTCAAATCTAATCATTAAAAAAATAATGCAAGTCGTTACATATTTTAAGAATACTTATTTATTCTAAATTTTAAATAAAGCGTTTCATTAAACACAGAGAATTAGAAACCGATTGAACAAGTAGATATTTAATTCAAACTTGATTACATCGCGTGATGCGTCGAATCTCCTGGGAACTTTGTAGTTTGGATAAACGTTTTATAGAATCAATTCAATTATGTATAATATCGATTTGAATACTGATAAACTCGGAATAATTTTTATTTGTACTTGTACAGGAATGAAGAGAAATGGTAACATATTGATTTTCCATGTAGTTTCAGCTTCTTTCAATAGATGTCGATTGATTGGTTTGTAATACCTAGGTTCTGCCATAACCCAACAGATGGCAGCTAGGTTTATTAATAGAAGAGTACCATCTATCACCGTTCAGTGTCCCAGGAATGAACAGTTACGACGACGGCCGAAGGCTCCACTGAGATAGGTCGAATCTAGCCTAGTAAGGACGTCTGTCATTGTAATGTTCATAGTAAATATTCACGATACCCAAACAAATAAACTGGTTATATATCGAATCTTAAACTTTTTGGAAGATACACAACACATCTTAAGTTATCTTAGTGTGTATTGGAAGTTAAGAGATGTAACAGAAAGGAATGTATGATATACTAGCAGACCCGGCCACACTTGCTGTGGCAAGCACAACACCACGCCATTACCCAGTCTTTATAACCAATGCCACCTGTTAAATCAAATACACACCGCCCGTTTGCCAGCCCGCTGCCCGCTTTACTTATATATTTCAACCAATTTACACAAAACCTTGACCAATTATATACCTTTAAACCTTCTTCATGAATCACTCTACCTATTGGTGAAAACTGCATTAAAATCATTTGCGTGGTTTAAAAGATCTAAGCGCACAGACAGCGGGAGCGACTTCATTTTATATTATGTAAAGATGGTGGCGCGCCGTTCTCATCGAAATACGGCCAAATTGCACGGACCATCAAAGTAGCAATGAAAGTTATAATTTTGATGCGTTGGTAGAAACAAAGTCGAGGCGCAGCTGTACAGTTTGTCAAATAAGAGTAGAAAACATAGGAGGGCACCACTGTTGTTTAAATGGCAATACTAAAAATATAACCATGGTGGTAATCTAAAGCTGTGTACATTTTTATTAAAAATTAAAAAGGCATAAAAGTGAAAAAAAAAAAAATCATTGCTAAATACCCATTAATCTAAAAATTGCATATAGGTAAATTATTATTATACCTTCGCAATTTTGTGTTAACATAATGAAGAATAACGATATTGTAATAAAATATAAAGCACACTATAGACATTGCTCAAATTTATTTAATATTAGCTTAAGTACCTAGCGTCGCCCGGGCTCCTAATATATTTATAAAAGTAGTATAAGTAAACACACCATTAATGATTCTTCCTTTCTACCTACTGTTAATTTCAAATTAATGTTAAATTAAATGAAAGCCAATCACTTTGTAAAACACAGTTTAAAAAAAATTATGTCAATAAGTAGGTACCTTAATAACAGTGCTTCTTCGATTTAATTTTTTTTTAAGAAAAAAAAGGTTTTTTATTTGTGTTCTGTATTTTCAGTGTCATTGAACTTTAAAAGAATATTTGACAGGTAAATTGGTGTTGCCAGCTTACAAATTTTGTAGTTCCATATTTTATGTTTTCTACTCATATTTGACAGACTATACGTACCTAGATGTGATTTGTAGTAGTTTGGGTGATCGGTGTTGCTTTGCAGGTAATCCATTTATATTTAGGTACAATGCCAGTGGAACGCTACGCGCAGAATTTCCCGCGTAAATTAGCATTTTGATCTGAAGTTTGACATCGGTAGCCATGTTTAATATATCCCGGAACGCGTGATTTCGGTCTGATAACAGCCTGATTTCCATATTAATAGTAGTTTGTATATTATATTCAGTTTGATTTTCCGCGATTGCTTGCCGCTCATCCTAACTCTCGGGAATACGCGAATATTTTGATCAAGGTTTAAAATAACAGCTTTTGGTATCAGAACTATTTAGAATTAGTTGAAGTTCCAGGCGTATTTAAGAGGACACTCTGAGGAAAATAAATAATAATACTGCAGCTCTTCCTTACACATGTGAGGTGAGACAAAAGATGAGACACAATATATACGTGAGTCTGTTTCCTAAAGCACAACTTTTTTTCCTTTTGGAGGAAACAGATATATCTTATTACGACTTAGTTAGTAAATTTGAGTATCTAGTTTGACTTTATTATGAGGGAGCGGACGCGTATCGGCAGAGACCGGGACGATTAAATGAAAGGCGTCAGTCGATGTATTGAGTCAGTCGTTTATTGCTGCTACGTAGCGATGGTAAATTTTGAGTGAAGTAACTGGGTGCAAACAGGAGCGATGTTGATGAGGCACGTAGGTGATGCAATGATGAAGGTCGGTGATGCGTGGTGGAGCAGACCACGGGTCTGCATGTCGCCAGCATGTAGTTGCGCACCGTGTTGGTGGAGATAACCTTGTCGTCCAGGATGGATGCTCGACGCGGTGAGTCGCGGAGATGGGCTGCGGTGAACCTTGTGAGGAGGATTGGAGTTGCTGCGCACGTGACAAGAAGGCCCGCCGCGGGACTTGTCGTAGGAAATTGTGTCTCTTGAGCTGATGGTGCGATGGACCATATAAGCTGCGAGATTTTGCGTCCTCGAAGGTTGATGATGCACCGACACAGGTCCGACATATCGCCGTGGACCTGGCGGGTTACCGCACTGGAACGTTATGATGCACTGTCTATGTGTTGGTTAACTGTTACTGAACTAGAGACTGGAACTGACTGATTGACTAGCGTTGTGTCGCTGCGCTTATATAGCCGACCATGTGAGTAGCTTTCCGGAACGCCAAGTAATGTCGAGCGCCCGCGCAAAGTAGAGAAGACCCTGGAACATTCCGCGGCCGTAACAATGTGACGGCTGTTGAGTCGAGGCCTTTCGATGTGCTTCCCGAAATGTGTAGCCGTGTGCGGCATGAAACACTACAACTGCAGGTAGGTTGCACCTTTCGAGAATATGCTGGCTGTATCAGTGGCGTAACTGTATTGTGGCTAAAGGGGGCGACCGTTCTGGTCGCCACAAATATTTTAATTTGTTTTTGGGACAATATAAATTATCATTATATGAAAAAATTGTTAAAAAATATATATTGCGCGATTCAACCTGATACAGTCGTCTTTAATACTTACAGCAATCTATATATATTAAAATTTAGGTTCCGTATGTTTGGGTTCGCAAATCTCGGAAGTAATCGATGGATTGACTCAAAAAATTTACAGAACATTGAATTTTAGCAAAAGAGTTTGTTTATATAATGGTAAGCTCTGGCGTTATGAAATTTGAATAAAAAAATACTACAAACAAAAAACGCTTTAGTGCTGAAATTTTTTTAAGTTATTGAAGTAAACTACATCACAAAACTAAAGTTAATTTGACACATTAATATCCACTAAACACAGAAAACGTAAAAAATTTCCGGATACATTCGGATACATTTTTAAAAGTGTTGATGGATTCAAAACATAATGAAAAAATACACTTTAAAAAAACGTTGCTTTAATATTTTATATAACACTAAAACACAAGTTAAATAGTTATGATAATAACCTGATTCCTAGATTCCATCATAAAGATTTATAAAAACACAGTAGTTACGAGTATAGTTGAATTATCACGATGACGTGCATACATCCATCCGCGTAAAGATCCGAACTTGACTGACATAAAATTACTCGTTCGCATTTCGAGGTAGTGAGTATTTGCGACGGGGCCATACGTCGCAATCAGCTTAAATATTATTTTTTTATAATTCTAAAAAGATAAGACATTTAGGTATCCAATTAAATTAAAATAAAATCCAGAAAGAAACCTGGGATTTTATAATAAAGTCAAGCTAGATACCTCAATTTGTTAACTGTGGCGATAGGAATTGCGTTTCATTTACTTTATACGTGCGAGGAGATGTATTATAAAGATTGTATGTTTTCTTTAGGGGTGCAGACATACGTTAACCGTTTCTATCATTCACGACTGTTGTTTTTTAGTGTGTAAGAAAGAGCTGCAGCATTATATGTTTGAGAAAAAAAAGCAAAACTATCAGCACCGTTTTATTTTTTGAAATTTTGGAATTCACTCACACTTTAATATTATCCTTGTTACCATATTCCATACTTTTAAATTATAATCATGGCTAATAGTATTGTAGGGGTACGGAGACGCCATGGTGCGGTGTGTGAGAGAGATGTAAGAAAATGATTACTTTTTTTCCTTGGAGAAACAGACCTACGTACATTGTGTATCTCATCTTTTCAAAGACCTGCAGCATTATTGGATAAGGAACGTATGTTTATTGCCTTTTTGGCGCCGCATAATTAACAATTCAAGGTATCTAGCTCGACTTTATTTTAAAATTCCAGGTTTCTTTCTGGATTTCAATTAAATTTAATTGGGTACCTAAATGTCTAATCTTGTTAGATTTAATAAAAAAATGATATTTTAACTGCTTGTGACGTATGGCACCATCGCTAATACGCACTACCACGAAATGCGAACGAGCCATTTTATATCAGTCAAGTTTAGATCACTCCGCGGATGGACGTGTGCACGTCATCGTGATAATTCAACTATAACTACTGTGTTTTTCTGAATTTTTGTGACAAAATCTAGGAAATCAGGTGATTATCAAAACTATTTAACTTTTGTTTTAGTGTGATAAAAAATATTGAAGTAACGATTTTTCGAAACATATTTTTTCTCAATGTTTTGAATTCATCGAGACTTTTAAAAATGTATCCGAATGTATTCGGCAAAATTTTAATTTTTCTGTATTTAATAGATATTAATATGTCACATTAAGTTTAGTTTTGTGATGTATTCAGGGTTTACTTTAACAACTTTAAATTTTGAAATTAAAATTTTTTGTCTGTACTAATATTTTATTCAAATTTCATAGAGCCAGAACTTAACATTATATATAGAACCATTATTCTGCTAAAATGCAATGTTCTGAGTCAATCCATCGATTAATTTCCGAGATTTGCAAACCCTAACATACGGAACCAAAATTTTTATATGTATAGATTGCTGTATGTATTAAAAACGATTGTATCAGGTTGAATTGCACAACATATATTTTTTAACAATTTTTTCATATTATGATAATTTATATTGTCCCAAAAACAAACTAAAATAATAAAGTCAAATTAGATAATATATTCAAAATTAACAACTGTGCGCCGTCAAGGTACCGTTATCGTGGATCATCACGGTAAGAATAAAAGCGCTAAATATTGTTATATTCTAAATTTTTAAATGTAATCTTGGGCGAATTCGGGTTATAAAATCATTGAATTATAAATGATGAAATTATCTTAGAATTTGTAAAATTGCACATCCTTCGAAGGTCACTTTAAAATCACAAAAGCGTTTTCCGTCTAAGAGTGAACAATATTAAAAATGTATGCTACCGATGGTATATTCTATGAGTTCGGGGAATTCATTAAATTGTTCTGTGGAATGAAATATTTTCTGCCTTTGGATTGTGGGATATTTTTCCTCCATTTGAACTCGTACAGCCAAGTTTGTTTTACATTATTATATTATTTAATGGGGTGAATCCAGGGGAAAATAACACACTAGATTGGAAAACTGCCAACTGGGGTGCCAAAATGACGGCATTTGTGCTAAGCAAAACCTTCCACATTATTAGCTAGATCTCTTTTAGTGGTATATCCTCTGTGCGTAGTATCTATATAGTCCCGATGAAAGACTACCATTCTGAGCTCTCTCCGGAAACGTTGCTAAAAATGGCTTTAATGTTCAGCACTGTTTAATGACCAGATCTGAATAGTTATTTACATCTCAATCTTTCTTATCTTATCTTCTTTTCCCTCACATTCTCTTTAGCCTCTGACTCTATTTTATTTTCAGAAGGTTTCTTCGACTGGTTATAGCCGTTATTTTTATTTTTCCTTTACTGTCACTATTATTTCTATTTTTATGTTAACTATTTCAGAGGAATTATTCTACGAGCTGCTACTTCTATTTTTTTTTGTGTATTATTAATGTAAGTACTTGCATACTGCTTACTAACCACGCATGCATGGACATTGGAGGGTATAGAGTCATTCAAATAAATGTAGCTTCGTTCGATAAAATCAAGTCTTGACGTTTATGGTGAAGGAGGAAACCATATGTTTCCTTATAGCGCCGTTGGGAAAGTCGTGGGGTCCCCTCCAATGACTCTCAGATAGAAGACTTATTTCCAACTTGACTGTTATTGAAGTGAAAACTTCTTTAGCACCGTTGTGATTTGAAACTCGATGTAACGAAAAATAGCGACACTACAGAAGAGACAAACACATACATCTACAGGATTTAGCCTGCGAGAGAATGAGATAGTATAATCGATAATTTATAATCGGTCTCCACTTTGTAAGGTGCTTCTTAGCCTCACCAGTCTTGTCTACTTTAGTTTTCTGAAGGTTACCTTCTACCTCATGTGAATTGCACGCTCTGATTTTTTATCTCAACGATATGGAATTTCACCTGTCTTTAAAATTTTTTTTACGTTCCGATACAAGATGTAAAAGTTAAGAGAAGTAGTAAAACCTACAGAAAAACTAAAATAGACAAGAGTGGGGAGGCTACGAAGCATCGCACAAAGTGCAGACCAATTATACTAGGAATCTCATTCTCTCGAAGGCTAAATCCTATAGATGTATGTGTTTGTCTCTTTTTAGTGTCATCCTAGTTTCAAATCACAATGGTGCTAAAGAAGTTTCACTTCAAAAAATGTATATTACCATTCCTGCTAAAGCTGTAGAGATTGAAAAGGTAATACATTGGATATCGTTTGATAGAAGTCCCTCAGTCCTTAGTGCACCTGCTCGCAATGACACTCCACTGCTCTCAAGGGAGATGGTTGGGCGTTTAAACAATACAAAGCTACACTTACCTACACATCTACGTATATCATAGACCCTGTACTTGTATCTTGATTGTCACATATCCCATCCCTATGATGTTCCTTTTCCCCAATCTATCCCATCCCTATGTTGTCATCGTTACCATAACAATCAGTGTCATCAATCAACTCGCCGAGTGAAGAAGTATAATATTACGCACCCCGCATCCGCTAACTGAATCCGCATCCCGCGATTGATCATTGTACAAGTGCATGAACAAAACCCTGGTTCGAGGAGGTTAAGGAGTCAAGATTCCACCGTAAGTCCCTTCCTTTCCTTCTCCTTTGTGCTTTCAATGTTATTTGTGCAGTGGTCTAACATACATCTAACAAACATACGCAAGGTCCTTCGACATCCGCAAACTACACCATTTATAGTCAAACCGCACCATCATTTTATGCTCCTTTTAGCCGCACTTTTCATCCGCATTCACACATTCAGGAGACATAACCACGATATGAAATCAGCAAAATAATAATAACGCAAAACAAAATACGAATGTATGCGTAAACGAGATACTTGAATCTACCGCTAGAGCCTCTGTATCTGTATAGGCATTTATTTAGGAAGGTTTTGCTATAATCCTATGAAACTTTGTTACGTCAGGATATCGGGTCGCTTCTACGACTCGTTCATGTATTTTTATATTGGAAGCATTGCTGAAAACCAGCTGCATTCCAGGAGAAATCCTGAACTGTAGCTGAGCAGTGACCTTTTCATCAATATACTCAATGATAAAAGAACTAAATGTATAATACTGTAAAAAATCTATTGATGAATAAACGTTTTTATTATTATTATTTCCTCCCCCCTACAATATGGTTCTCTTCTAAATCCAGGGTCGCTCCTTTCTCTCCTTAAAATATCCTTCATACAGTATCCTCAACGATGACCTAGGCCCTGAGGGAAATTATTTTCCTGTAGAGGTCGAAGAACGTGTATTTTCAAGGACGAAGTTTCAACGAAGAACAAGATAACGCCAATAACAAGATACAGAAAAACAAAAAAAAAGATATCCGTCGATATATTTATATTGCATTGATGGTGATAACCTTCAAAAGTTATAAAAAAAGAGTTGTTCTAATTAAAATTGAATATTCATTTAGACTTTACAAAAAGGCCAATTGGTGTTCCATGTAAATTATATTTATCGGAGACACTATCTCGGTTACAAACTAGTTCTTCGAACGCTTTTTTCCAATAAAAAGTAGCTGCCAATAATATCGAGAAAAAAGTATTCAAAGATACCTAATATTATTAATTCTGAAATTTAAAAAAAATGACATTTAAATAAGAGGTCTCTGTAGCCAAATTGGTAGAGACATTTGTCCCAGTAAGACAAGAGTTTCTGGCTTCGAATACCAGTCACGACCGTTATCTTTTTATTTTTCTGTGTCTTATTCTTTTTCATATATTCGTTAAGATTATAAGTGTCACCTTCTTCTTCAAAATAAATAAAATTTTCAAAATAAGCTGATAACCTTTAAACGCCTTAACAGATTTTCATGAATTGTAGTTAAGAACCACCTCGATCATGTCAGCTTTCAAACAAAAAAAACGCATCATAATCGGTCCATTCGTTTAGGAGCTACGATGCCACAGACAGACTGGCAGACAGAAAGTCAAATTTATAACACCACTCCTTGCGTTCCTTGCGTCGGGGGTCAACAAGGCGATGCCCCATTTTGTTGGTTCAATGTCAGTAAAATTTTTTTTTTCAGTAACTGTGATGAAAATTATGTAAGACTAATTCGTAACCAATATGTAAAGCTATTGAGACTATAAAAAGAAAGACATATATAATTTTACTAACCTCATTTCAAAGTCATGAATCTCTTCTTGAGTGAGCTGGTTGGTGACATCCAGCAACTGTTTCATATTCTCGTCTCTCTGTTTCTTCTTTTTGACACTCAGTTTGTGGTGGCTCCCAGTCATGGAAGACGGAGATGTATTTGAAACAAAGTCGTTTTCATCTTTTAAAAGAATCGTGGAAACATTTGAGTAGTCCAAAGATAAAGACGCCTGCTGGACTACTATCGTTGCTTGAGGAATCTTGCGATTGGCGTTCTGAGTCTGGTTAGAGCAACAAGCACAACATCTGTATTGATTAATAGCATACGCTGGACAGGTGAGATTGCAACATCCAGCACCATTATCCAAAGGATTTGTCGTAACGTTAATACTTATGCTGGGACTGTTGGCGTTGTCTGAACTGTTGTATCCTCTGGTTGCTGACGTCCTTCTAGAAGAAGAGTTTCTGTTTTGATGACCAGAAACGGTTCCTTCAAGCTCTTGACGAAGCTTGATCATATCTTCGTTAGTTTGTAGAAGGCAAGAGTTTGGCCTCGATCGTACCCTTTCCTGAACTTCATTGTCATCAGTGAAGAAGTCAACTCTCAAATCTGGCAGTGGGGGTGTTGCACTTTTGCCGTCAATAACGCTTGAAGTTCTATTTCTAGCCTTTTGCGATGTTCTAGAATCAGTAGAGTGCCTCTTTTTGTGTGCAACTGGCAATGGGAATCCTTCAAATGTGAACTTTGTTTCATTCTTAGAACTCGAGGCTTTAGGGCTTCTTGGCGGTTTCTCTTCCATGTCAAAGCCAGAGAGCAACAAATCCGGTGACCTGGGATCTGTCGGTGAAGTTGGCATAGGAACATCAAATATAAATTTTGCGGAAGAGTTGCGTTGGCGTGGTGAACTTCCAGCAGAATCAAAGATGGATCTAGGCTCTTTAGCTGACTGTGATTCGTACATGAGATTTCCACATTCATCAAATGGGAATTTGGTGTCTGTTCCTTGGTGGTATCCTGGAGGTGCTGTACTTGGACACTTTTGATCATCATTGATTTTGGCATAATCAAGTTTTCTGTTGCTGTCATTGTCGAAAGTTGTTTCAGTCAGGGTTATCTCTGAGTCCATGATATAAGTTTGTTTATCTAATGAAGAATCCGTCTGCTGCGATAGTTTGCAGTATTTGTTTTGGGTTCTTCTTTCTGTGAGTGATCTGTGGTGGTGATGTCTTGCAGGTGACTTCCCATCCAGACTGGAGCCACTGTCTAGGGAGATGAGTATGTCTTGCGGAGGCTCTTGGTCCAAACTGTCTTCCGTGGTATCACCGTCTGTGACAGTGACATTGGTTAGGATAGTATTGGCACTTTCCGTGCTGGTGTTGATTGTTCGGTCTGATGCAGTGCTGCTGCTCATTACTATAACCTGCAGACAAAGAAATAATCAAATTAGTTAAGCGGTGATAATTGAAACGAAAGCTGTGCCATATTATGACGTCTATTCAACAAACATAAATACATGTTTTAATTTATAAAACAATGTCGGGTTAGTTACACCATTTATGATTCAAAAACGGCTCCCCCGATTTTTATGATCTTTGATTTGTTGGATTTGTCTCTGCGCCGAATAGCAAAATAACTGTTAAAACACCGAAAAAAATCACGAAATAAAAAATTATTATGAAAATTCGTTTCCTCAAACATTTTTACGGAATGAATTCTCATTTATTTTGAAAGAGCTGCAGCAATATTGTGATAAGTATAATATTGAATAGTGAGTGAATTCCAAAAATTCAAAAACCTCAAAAATGTCAATGCGCTGATTGTTTTGCTTTTGTTCTTAAACATATATTGCTGCCCCTCTTTCTAACACACTAAATGTCAATAGTCGAAAATAAGACAAACGGTGAACGTGTGTCTGCACCCCTCCAAAGAAAAAATATAATAATTATAAAAAATCTCCCTCACGCGTAAAAAGAAATTTAAGAAAATCACAAAAAATGTAAGTCCATGCACAACGCCATCTCTGATACTGACAAAAACAAAACACGGACAGTTGCGCATCAATAATTGCTCCAATAAAAAAAAAACTGAATTTAATTCAGCTAATAAGTTAACACATCAGTTATGATTATGAGGCGGTACGAAGTTCCCCGGGTCAGCTAGTTATATTATAAAACCCAACAATAACATGTTATATCATATGCAAATCAAAAACATAGGTAGTTAATTTATGTAAGATATTCATCTGGTTGCCGTCGAAAGGCTGAAGTATATTCATGCTTGGCAATTCGAAGCCAGCACCTCAACCGATGACATTGAAAAATTCCTGCGCAATACTGACAACACTTTAAAGTGTGACGGTGCCAGACTACCGTCTCGGTCTGAGTACGCTTCGTTCCGTATCGGAATCCCGGAATCAAAATTCGCCACATTTATGGATCCAAACTTATGACCAAACCATATTTCGTTCAACGAGTGGTTTTTTCGCAGATCAAACCATACCAACAAACCATAGCCCTTCACGCACAAGAAAGGAAGGGAAAGTAACACTCTACTCTATCCGTTTACTATCAGAACGTGAGGGGGTTGAACTCGAAAATGAAAGTATTTAAGAATTATCTGTTTTCTCGATGTTACGTCGATGTACTAGCAGTGACCGAATCCTGGCTAAAATCAAGCGTATATGATTCTGAATTATTCCCCGAAAATTACATCGTCTTCCGCAGAGACCGTGGTACGCAAGCCGGGGGTGTTCTTCTGGCTGTGCGCTCTGAATCTGTTCTGCGCGCTGAACGAATATCTTCGATGGATCTTCCTGACGTTGAATCGCTTTGGGTCAAATTAACATTTAATTCATCCACTTTATATGAATGCGTCATTTATATACCAGCTCGCTCATCAGTCTCAATTTATTCAAGCTTTTTTGAAAAAACTGAAAGTGAGTGTAATCTTCTCCATGGAAAAAATATTTTAATATTAGGTGATCTTAATCTTCCATCTTGTAACCCTAGTGTCTTAAATATATATGACTATTTTAAGTGCTTTTATGGTCTTAAGGAATACAATACAATATGTAATGATTTTAACAACACTCTAGACGTTGTACTATGTAGTACCGAAAACTTTGTAAATTCTGTTGAAAAATGCTATGATCCTATTGTAAATGAAGATAAATTTCACCCATCGTTAACTATATACATATGTTACGCTCCTCCCACCTCTAATCCAGGTACAGATTCTCCTCAGGTCAGGGCAATGGTTGGAAGTACCTGGCGCTTCCACAAAGGAAACTACCAGGTATTATACCAATTGTTATCGGAATGCTCGTGGCAACCTGTCTACCAAAACTCAACAGATGTGAATACTCTAAGTGAAATCTTTTACAATCTAGTTTATAATATATTTGACAAATGTATACCGACTTCTACACCCACACTTCATCGCTCAGAGTATACCCTAAATGGTACTCTCATCATATTATTAGTAATATAAAAAAAATATATGCTACATAAAAAATCGAAAAAAAGTAATCTCCTCGCAGACTACGCTCAATTCTCACATTACCGTAATTTAGTTAAACGTGAAATAAGAGACTCACAAAAAAATTATATAAACTCCATCGAACTGTCATTAGCTTCAGATTCCAAACAGTTCTGGACTTATGTAAAGGCGCTTAAAAAATCAAATAACGCATTTAAATCTATTAAATTTGATAGCAATGAATTAAATACGTATGATGATATTGCATATGGCTTTGCAGTATTCTTTTCATCCGTCTATAATACTAAACAACCAACTCTCGACGTTAACGCCATCCTAAACACCGAGCAAATAGGTCAGCCGTTCGACTTAGTCAAAATCACAGAGGAGGATGTTAAGACGGCAATATCCGCACTGAGTAAGCCCAACTCAATAGGACCTGATAACATACCTACGTTCATTCTTAAAGGTTGTTCTGACTTTTTTTATTTTACCATTGTGTCATTTTTTTAACACTTGCTTAAAAACTGGATCTTTTCTGGACATATGGAAACTTACCAAAATAACCCCGATACATAAAAAGGGTGATAAATGCGATATCCGTAACTACCGGCCGGTTGCAATTCTTTGCTCTGTAGCGAAAATATTCGAAAAATCCTTCATCGGCATCTGTACAACCATGTCAAACCTCTTCTTGACGATCGTCAACATGGGTTTAGACCTCAGATGTCAGTATCATCAAATCTACTATGCATTTCCGACTTACTATGAAGAACTCTCGACCAAGGAAACCAAGTAGATGTTATACTTTGACCTTGAAAAGGCCTTTGACAAGGTCGATATCGATGTCCTATTAAAAAAAATTGCTACGGTTAGATTTTCCAAAAAACTTTTATTACTTTTTGCTTCATACTTCACTAATCGCAAACAATACGTTTTTTATAAGGGTTCTCGTTCTGCTGAATTCCTGGTTTTTTCTGGAGTCCCGCAAGGATCAATTCTTGGACCGCTTTTATTTTTGTTGTTCATCAACGATATTGGCTCAATCATCACTCATTCCTCTTATTTATTATCTGCTGATGACCTAAAACTCTACCGCATAATAAAAAATCTCGCTGACTGTGTCCTCCTACAAATCGATGTGAACTCTGTCGCAAACTGGGCTAAAATTAACCGCTTAAGCTTCAGTGCACCTAAATGCAATGTAGTCTCTTTCACAAGGGCAAAACAGACGATCATATTTGAATATTTAATTAACGGTAACATTTTTCATCGCTTTAGTCAAATAAAAGATCTAGGGGTTACTTTTGACAGCAAAATGACATTCCACCAGCACACAAATGACTTATGCAACAGAGCATATAAACTGCTAGGCTTTGTCATTCGCAATTCACGCTCGTTTCAAAACCCACTAACAATTAGGCTACTTTACAACTCACTGGTGCTAAGTGTACTGGAGTCGAATTGTATTATCTGGCCCCATTTGAAGCATCCTATACTTTAAAAATTGAAAGAGTTCATAAAAAATTCCTTCGTTTTTTTTATTTTTACGCCTCTATGGAACATATCCATATTTATATCAATCAAGATTTATTCTAGGTGTGACTAACTACCATTCTCTAGAAACTCGTAGATGTTTTGCGTTGCTAAAATACTTCTTTCAATTAATCAATGACTTCGTCTCTAACGGTGAGATTCTGGCGTAAATCAATTTATTTGTACCAGAGTCTTACTCTCGGGGACGTCACCATAACATATTATATTGCGGATTGAGTCGTACAAATCTGTACCCGAATTCGCCCGTGGGAAGAGCGATACGCTATTTAAATATATTAGATAAAAATTTCGACATATTGTTCGAAAAATTCAAGGAGTTTGTAAGGTTTTTGGCGCTACATTCTCACTGTGAAAATGGTACTATTACAATTAATTAGATAAAATATCTGTAATGTTGTAAATTATTGTACACAAATAAAATAAAATAAAATAAATTTTATAGTGTACTGACATTTTTGTCAAAATAAATGTTTTTCGTATCGGATGCTTAGTTGAGGCCTTAGTAGAATTAATGAATTGAAGAAAATGAAAATCTTGAGCTCCATTGTCGAAAGCCAATTTCATTTCCTTTGAAACCCCTGTGTTTATGTGACTGCTGTATTCACTTCTATAATAAATGACATTCATACATTTCCTCTTTTGTGAATATCCTTACAAAGGTACATCCCATGCTTCACCTCCCACTTGCTTCAAGGATCCACCGTTCGGGACTATAATATTACACAACATTTTAGTGATATCTCTTTCAAATTCCACCACCGCCTGCAACCATCATTAAAACTATCTGCATACATAAATTTATACTTTGTCTCCCATAGACACAAGGAACTATAGGTAGGTCTTTCATATTTATACATACAAGCACAACTTCATCAGCATTCAACGTAATTATTTGGATGGGTTGTTTCACGAAAATTGAACAAGACATAAAGTTAAAATTCAATTTCTGTGAATGTTCGGTTTTTTATATCTTTATGGAACAGTTGTTTCTCAAAACTGAAACAAAACAGAACTTGAACAGAACTTTCACAGAGTTGATAATCAATTTTTCGATGAAATTTTTTGAATCGTTCAATATTTGTGAAATAACCGGCACTTAGATTGTTCATTTCCGCACCAAGTTCACACATTTCATTGAAAAACAAACAAAAAAATACCGAATTATGTTTCGTACGTTCTGAAAATGGTGAACAATAATATGAGTGGTGATAATAATCTAAACGAAAATATGAAAAAGAACAAGACACAGAAGAAAAAAACATTCATTTCTGTTTTTCTGTGTCTTATTCTTTTTCATATTTTCGTTTAGATTATTATTGTTAACTTATTCTAATATGATATATTTCACTGATGGGAATAACCTTCAATAAAGTATAAAAAGAAAGTTTTTCTTATAAAAATTGAATATTAGTGATGGTGCCCGGGTCTTGGGGACTGACGCGTCCCTCAGGGAAATTATTTTTCTCATTGGCCACATGTGTGGAGCTAATCTAAAAAAATAAACATTTTGCTGAGAATAAGGAGAAAAAATGCACGAGCCGAACCACGAATTATGAAAAAGGTACGAAGAAACCGCAAGCGGTGTTTCCCATAATAATTCATGGTTCAGCTCGCGCATATTGTCTCCTGTTTATACGCAACCTAAAAGAGTTTCGCCTAATAGTGGGGAGGGTGGAGGAGGGAGGGGGAGGGGAACACAGGAGGAGGGAGAGGAGCTCGGGAGGGGGGTTCGCGGGACGGGGGAAGGAGGGGAGTGGAGTTGGGAGAGGAAAGGTGGAGGAGGCGGAGTGGGAATGCGAGAGGAGAAGGGGATGTGGGAGAGGAAGGGGAGGCGGAAGGGGAACGGGACGAATGGGAAAGAACACGCAGGGAGTAACAATTTCTTTATTAAATCGCAGTAGCGCAGCGGTAAGACGCTTGACTCGCGCACCGAAGGTCGCGGTATCGAATCTCGGCGTGGCAAAAAAATTTTATTTGATTAATTTGTGTTATTTCACAATTTATTCATTTAAAATAATAAATAGTATATTTGCGGCACGTTCCAGAGTGGAAGATACTCTCTGTATCGCCCTGATGTAAGACCACCATTCAGAATTGAAACGTTGCTTGAAACGGCATAAGCCGTGTTTGGTGACCAGATCTGAATAGCCAGGTACTTCCCCACCTTCCTCCTCCCTATCTCCTTCCCCTCTCCACTACCCTCAGCCTCACAACATACCCCAATTGGGGATGCCATAGTCTCACTGGCTTCAGACGGGAACAGTTTGGACTCTTGTGAGGTATTCATGTAAAAACAAAAAAAAAACAAAAAAATTAGCAACGCATGCCGGGTACCAGCTAGTAATATATAAATGCAGCTTGTTACGATATTTAATTGTAACAAGGGCATTTGTTTGTATTATCAGTGTGTTTGAGAGAGATTAATAATTATTTTTTAGTCTTTAAATCGGCCAAATTACAAATATATTTTTAAAGTAATTTTTCTTTTTTCTTCTTATTTTCAAAATGTACGGTGAAAACTTCCATTATCATTACAATATCCTTCCGAATCGTCAAGAGCTTCCCTTTCATTCTATTGACAAAGGAAGGCTGTACAAAGGGATGTCTCTAATGTCACTTTTCAAAATAATGACGAAATAACGCAACCAAGCCTAAACAAGGGGAGGTTTTCTTACGGCGGTGTCGAGATTGGTAAGAAATAAATTGACACAGTGCGAAGGAAAAACAGGGAGATCTTTGAGAGTATGACCCCATTGCGTGCGGGTTTTTTTTAAATCCCGTCTGAAGTCAGTGAGTCTATGGCATCACCAAATGGTGTATATTGTGCGGCTGAAGGTGGTGGAGAGGAGAAGGAGATGAGGTAGAGGGGGGTTTGGTGTTATCTTGCTATTCAGATTTGGTCACCAAATACGGTGAAAGTCATTTTAAACATCGTTTCAACTCTGAAACATATACATTGATCAAACTCTATATAGGTATTATTTTTAATTAATAAATCGTGTATTTAAGAGCCATTAACCAGCGACCGAGAATTTAAATTTCGTCGAACGATGATCTTGCGATTATACCCTTGCGACTGAACAGGGCGGTTCAGACGAAAAATATTAATTATTCTCCATACCAGTATTTTAACATAATAACTCAACATCGATTTTATTTTATTCAAAATTTGCTTTGATAAATACCTACATTCAAATGGGACATGGTCCTGGTCGTAGTATTCATTGTATCGGTGGTGAATACGTTTGCCCACCTACTGCGTGATGGACCGAATCAGGAGAGACTGGTTAATGAAGTTATTTTACCTATCCAGCCGGACTCTCTCGACCCATCGGCTTTTACTGCAGTGTGATGGATGGATTCATACGTTCCGAACACATTGACCCCTAAATTCCACTAGTACCCACCCCTCATACCTTTTTCCTACCCGGAACTTCCTTTCCTCCCTTTCCCCAAAAAGACTTTGCACACAGCATCCTCAAATATGACATAGGCCCCAGGGGGAATTATTTTCCTCAGGGCCTCCTGTGTGAAATTAATCTAAAAAAAGTTAGCTAAACTAATAACATAGCAAGTTTTGAAAAATAGTTTTTTAATTGAGTTATTGATTAGTTGTTTGAGCAGTGCAAAGCGTCCGGTTCCTACCTAGACATTGCTGGTTAAATCTTCCGTCAGCTTAGTTTTCGATCATTAAATAAACAAAAACGCTTATAATAATGGTAGTAACGAAAAATTACCTTGCAAATATCTCAGTATACCTGTTATCATTTGTAAGCGTGATAAATGACTGTAGGATGTCTGTATTATTTTTGTCCCATTTTTGTCAGGTTAGGTTAGGTTAGGTTTGGTTTTAGTAGATATTTTTTTTTGGATTGTTTTGTCCGTAGAATATTTTGTCATAGGCTATTTTTTCGTTAGTATTTTGTGGGGATATATTTTGTCGGGGAACCATAAATGACATTGTTTTCGCATCCCTTGTGATGAAAGGGAGAATGCTAATGATACCGGACAGAGAAAAGGTTACACCCAGTTAAAGGCATTCATACTGTAAACAGAGCCTTGCATATTATTAATTAAGGGTTTGTTGGTTTAGAGCTTAAGGGATGGTTGAAGTTGAAGTCAACAATAGATTATGCACGCGTTCAATTTGGCTTTATAGGCGTGTAGGATTTATGCAGGAGATTAAATATTAATATTTTGAATGCGATGCATATAACGTCATATTTGAATGGCACTAACTTGAAGAATTTTTGAAAAATTTATAATACAGGGACATCCTTTTAGCAAGGTTAATGAAAATCAGCAAAAATGTTCAACAATTATGTAATTTAATAATTTAATAAAAATAACTTTTTGAAGTAAAAACTTATTTAGCACCGTTGTGATTTGAAACTCGATGAAACGGAAGCGAGCGATACCGAACAGAGACACACATATACATCTATGTGATTTAGTCTGCTTGAGAATTCACGGGTAGGTACTCGGTTTCAATATAATGTTAAAAATCTCTAGTGGTATAAAGCGCTTGACGAACCTTAGCGGCCAGACATTCAGCGGACCAAGAAACGAATCCCAATAAATAAGAAAAAATTATATATATGTGCATATTTTTATTTCATAAAATCAATATCCAATTTTCAAACCACTCCAAAATGAACGGGCGTAACACAAAAGAAAGCTACATTTAGATACTTGGAAGAGGAAAACATAAATACAATAGGCTATCGAGTGTACGGTTGAAATTTAAGAACCCGGCTTCGAGCACATCTCGGACGCCGCGCCTTATCCAAAACCTTTTTTGTATGTGGAGTTTGTTAAAATTGACTTTCATAATAGAACCGAATTAAAGCACTGCCAAAAGATGGCGACACTTACGTGAGGAGCGTCTGCTGGCAGGCGTCACTAGATACTATTGGATTCGTACTTTCGTGGATCCACTTGGATCTAGCCGGGTATGGAGGGATGGATGGTATGAGGATTATTGTAACTGGCAGTTGTGAATAATAATAATACCACGTTGTGATTTTTACCACGCGTCTATATATTATATATGACGTCATTGTCTGTCGCAGTTACTTTGTCCCGGTAACTAGCTGTCACTGCATCTGAGGAATAGGCTACAGTTCCAATCGGATTTATAAAATGTTCATCAATACTTAAACTGGGCGAAGCCTAACCAAAAGCCGCCCGCAGGTCCTAGCAGCAAAAAAACTGCGGGCGGCTTTTGGTTCGGCTTCTATTTTTTATTATCTTAAAATATTAAACAAAGTCGTGTTAGTTACACCATTTATAACTCGAGAACAGCTGGACCGATTTTTTTGATTTTTGATTTGTTGGATTTGTCTCCGCCACGAATAGCAGAAAAATAAAATAATTATGAAGAAAATTCTTTTCCCTATAGATACATTTTGTATGGAACGAATTCTCATCTTTTGAAAGACCTGCAGGAATATTGTGATAAGTATAATATTGAGTAGTGAGTGAATTCCAAGAATTCAAAAACGTCAAATGTCAATGCGCTGATTGTTTTGCTTTTGTTTTTAAATATATATATATATATATATATATATCCCTTTGGAGGGGTACAGACATACATATGTTCATCTTTTTTCCCATTTTCGACTGTTGACATTTAGTGTGTAAGAAAGAGGGACAGCATTATATATATATATATATATATATATAATGCTGTCCCTCTTTCTTACACACTAAATGTCAACAGTCGAAAATGGGAAAAAAGATGAACATATGTATGTCTGTACCCCTCCAAAGGAAAAATACAATAATTATAAGAAATCACCCTCCCACGTATAAAGAAAACGAAACGCAATTCCACTAAAACACATAAATTATAAATCCATACACAACGCCATCTCTGATACTGACAAAAACAAAAACACGGACGGTTGCGCATCGATAATTGCTTCATTGTGTAATTTTTAACTTAATAAAAAAAACAAATTTAATTCAGCTAATAAGTTAACACAACAGTTATTGATTCTGAGGCGGTACGAAGTTTGCTGGGTCAGCTAGTTTGAATATAAATCGTGGTGTTTTCTTTTTCTAACGCCGTTCATGTTATATTTCTCACTATGATAGTAAGAGATACAATCATTTCCAATAAACCTATGTGTGTTAGTACGAAAAACGGACAAATTAATCTGACATGATGGGCTAAACATAAATTTAAAACAGTAAATTTGTCCATTTTATGCTAAGTCAAAACCCTTTATTTTGATTTATTTCAATAATAATTATAATGAAATTTGTATTCCTTTGCAAAGTTCCCTTCGCCTACTGAAATATGCATGAAATGTTTCCTAGGGTTTGGACCTCTGAAGAGATAAACCCTTAGAAATGTGTTGTGGGCGTGTCCGTGTATTCGAAGTAAGCTTATTTTGTCCTGGTGAATCAATCTCTCCAACAGAGGTGCAAGGCGATGATGGGCCGAGAAAGGCCGGCTGGAGAGGTCAAATGGTCTCCCTCAACCAGCCTCTCTCGATCCGGCCGCATCCGCAAGACCCGCGCTCCCCTGCCAAGCT
This sequence comes from Limnephilus lunatus, assembly GCA_917563855.2. Lineage (NCBI taxonomy): Eukaryota > Metazoa > Arthropoda > Insecta > Trichoptera > Limnephilidae > Limnephilus > Limnephilus lunatus. The sequence goes on from OU830603.1 coordinate 47,800,623, forward strand.
ACCAAACGAAGCGAACCACTTGGGGTGACCTATGGCGGAGATTTTGGATATCCAATAAATGGTTACCGTGCCGTGGTATCCGTACGCCTCCCAAATCTTTGTTTGTTGTTTATTAAGGTGGGTCACGACTGTATGGGAAAAAAATCTTTGTTTTGATTTGCCTAATAGTGATGAAAGGGTGTTAAATGATGATATAAAATCTTTTTTTTTTAATAATATTTGGATATCATCTTCTTCCTCCGGATTGACTTTGAAATTTCACATAATAGAGAAAAACCCATCCTTATTAATTCTTTAAAAAATGTTAGATATACCATTCAAAATGAACTAATTTTCAATAAAACTAGAAATAGAGGGAATATTTTGTATTATTTATATAAAAAATTATATTAATACAATTCAAATTATCTCAAGGCAGTGTTTTATGTATAAAAACAGTTTATTATAAACGAGTTCTGCTTCGTAATTGAATTTATAAAATAAATAAAAATTAAAATGGAGTTCTACAAAATAAACTTAATAAAAATAAAAAATAAAAAAATAAATAAATAAAAAAAAATAAAAAAAAATCAAGGCAGTGTATTCAACTACCAGAAAAATCCTTCGTACTCTCAAATTTCGACATTATTTTTCGAGACGCAATCTTGGGACTTTTTGTAAGTAATTTCAAAAATATATACTGCATTTGCTATAGAAGATTACAAAAAATATGGTTTAAAGGATAAATATTATATACACTAAAAAAAACCTTAATAAAGAAAATTTTCAAAACTTTAATGTGAATCCGGAGGAAAAAGATCGTTTCAGAAATTTGAAAATTTTTAAACACGTCGCGCGTCCATTTGAACCCATTTGGCACTCTTTTATCACTCTTAGAATTTGAAAATATATATTTTTTTAAATGACCCAACTTATTGTTTATATCACCAATAGTTTTAACTAATGAGCTGGGGCCTAGTCCCCATCTTTTATGTTTTACTAACAGCCTGTTAGCTTAACTTGGTGGTTTGAGCAAAGTTGTCGCAACTGGCTAAAAATGGTAGTCAGTAACTTTCCTGTTTCTTTTCTGTCGGTCGCGACGATAAAATAAACTAAACCTTAACAGAAAAGTTACTGACTACCATTTTAGCCAGTTACGACAACTTTGCTCAAACCACCAAGTTAAGCTAACAGGCTGTTAGTAAAACGTAAAAGATAGGGACTAGGCCCCCGGTGGTTCAACATATTTTTTCCGTGAAGAGCATAATGAAAATAACCGTTCGACTTTCGAGAATACAGCCCCAAAAGCGCTCAGGTCATCCTGGGAGGAGGTTCTAGGAATTTAGGCTGAACTATTTACTACGAAAGGTCAGAGTAACCCCCTTACAGGTTTAGGGTTGGGGAAAGAGGGTAGGATTGCAACCAATGGAACTGGACTATATATGTGTTGGATGCAGCACAGTAGTGAAATTTGTTAAATTATACAATAAAAAGATAATTGCCGGCTGGTTGCTTAGTGGACAACTCTTTATTTTGTGTAAATACTAGCTAAATTCATCCCGCGACAAAATCTTCCCGACAAAATATCCTATAGAAAAAAATATCCTCCAACAAAATATCTACTAAAACCTAACCTAACCTAACTTGATGTCTGTATTACTTTTGTCCCATTTTTGAACAATAATTGATTGTCTTTATGGGAAGTTTGTATTATTTTTGTCCAATTTTTTTGTTAGGTTAGGTTTCGTTGGGTTTTAGTAGACATTTTGTTGGGAGATGTTTTGCCCGCAGGATATTTTGTCGATGATATTTTGTCTCGGGATGAAAAGTCGCGGAACCAACGTCCCTGACAGATAGGTAAATAATAATTTTCCTTCCACTTTGAACGTCCTCCTCGTGCTTTAAGGGGTGAAAAAAAGGTTTGGAGTTTTTTGGAGTAAAACTTTTTTACGCACACTCGACTTAGGGGTAAGCTGGTGAATGCGCTACGAAAAATGTGATGCGTTACGAAAATTGTGATGCGTTACGAAAAGTGTGTTACGTTCCGAAAAGTGTGATGCGATCGGTAATCGACGCGAATGGTGATCGATGCGAACCGTGATCGTGCGAGGCGTACATACTGCACAACTAAGGTAAGGCGTATATACTAACCCAAGGTCGAAGGTCACCCCAAGGTCGTTGGTCACCCCAAGGACGTAAGCCACCCCAAGGTCGTAGGTGACCCCAAGGCCGTAGGTCACCCCAAGGTCGTAGGTCACCCTAAGGTCGTAGGTCACCCCACGGTCGTAGGTCACCCCACGGTCGTAGATCACCCCAGGGACATAGGTCACATGTCACCCCAATGTCATATGTCACCCCAATGTCATATGTTACTTTATAAGTTAGTGAAGTTTCACTTCAGTCGTGTGGTCTAAAGCACACTCGATTTTTTATTTAATGTATACGGTGTTGTTTTGAAAAGCAAGTGTGCAAAATTTCATCAATATCAAAATAAAACTGTATCTTGATTTGTATAAATAACAAAGTGGCGCCGCCACAAACTCTCTTTTTAATTTTTTTTGTACATAGCACCACACACGAGGCCCAGAGGAAAATAATTCCCCTTTGGGCCTATGTCATCTTTGGAGATGCTGTGTGGAGGGTCTTTTTTAGGAAAGGAAGAAGAGGAAGTTCTGGGAAGGAAGAGGGTATTAGAAGTGGGTAAGAATCTGGGGGCCAGTGTGTTCAGGAGTGACGGGCGTATGAATCCATCCCTCCCACTGCGGCGCAAGGCGATGTTCCGTAAGAGTACGGCTGGAGAAGTCAAAAGGACTCAACCATTCTCTCTCGATCCGGTCTGCCATGCAGCTGGTGAGCAGACGCATCCGCCGCCAAGACCCGGAAAAAACCTAACCCCATGAACCCGGGCACCCCTGCTAATTCACCAAACGACTATTTACCTAGGGCAGAGGTTAAATAAATGCATAGATAGATTGACATAGAAATATACAAACCACAAATATAAAAATATACAAAATTCTCCCAAACCATACACAAAGCGGCTAGGCGCCCCGCCATTGCTTCTACCTACATACCGAACGTATAACTTTGTAATATTATATGTTAAGGTAAACATGTCTAATTTATAATTTGAAATATATATAAGTACCTTTATGATTGTAATAAAAAAATAAAAATAATAATAAAAAATAAAAAAGCTTTGATTGACGTATAGCTTTGATGGTCCGTGCAGTATGGTCGTAATTCTGTGACTCTCGGCACGTTTCCATGCCATATCACCATTCCCACCTTTATTTCTAAAACTGTCTAGTTTATAATTTGAAATAGATATATATTATCATGCCAATTTAAGTACCTTTATGATTGTAATAAATAAATTAAAAAATAATAATAAAAAATAAACTTTGATTGACGTATAGCTTTGATGGTCCGTGCAGTATGGTCGTAGCTCTGCGACACTCGGCACGCTTCTACGCCATATCACCATTCCCACCTTTATTTCTAACAATTAAATTACGCGGTATTGAGAAAAATCATATTCTTAAAATTTCTTTAACCATTCACACCAGCAGACTTGTTGGCGATGCTGGTAAAGTTAGCAAAGAGAGGAGGGAGTTGGGGATGCTATTGACTCCCCCACTCCACCCCCAACTGTAAATAGGGTAATTGAATGTACAAAATATACGGGGAAGGAATGGTACAATGCCTGATATTTATTAAGGGACATTACTTGTGAAAGATTAAGTAACTAAGGGTGAATTAATAGAATAAACCGAAATATATATTCGTTAGGGTAGAAATTAAGCGTTTGGCTATCGTGCTGTTCAGAATACGTTATTAATTTATTCATTATGCATATTAAGGTGGGTCACGACTTTATGGATTTTTTTTCTTGTTTTGATTTGTCTAATAGTGATAAAAGGCTGTTAAATGAAGATATAATTTTTTTTTAATAATATTTGCATACCATCTTCTTCCTCCGAATTGATTTTGAAATTTTCACATAATAGAGGAAAACCCACCCTTGAAAAGTCTTAAAAAATATTAGATAAACCATTAAAAATGAATTATTTTTGAATAAAACACGAAATAGAGAAATATTTTGATTTGTGTATTTAAAAAATCTGAATATAATTGAAGTTATCTCAAGGCAGTGAATTTAAATACCAGCAAAATCCTTCTTACTCCCAAATTTCGGCATTATTTTGCGAGACTCAATATTGTGACTTTTTGTAAATGATTCCGTAAATATATACTACAATACTACATTTGCTATAAAGGATCATAGTAACTTTTATATACACTAGAAATAACCCCATAAAATGAAAATTTTCTAAACTTTGAAGTAAATCCGGAGGAAAAAGATCAGAAATTTGAAAAATTTTAAACTGAACTTATTTGGCATCCTTTTATCGCTCTTAAAATTATATAAAATAACTTTTATTTATAATGACTTTTGTAATTGTTAGGATTTGAAATTCATAAATACATACGTGCACATGTCTTCTTTTTTGATTTTGAGTACCGCACAATAGTCCCAACTTTCTTTTTTTCACACAGGACTCCTGAGAAAAAATAAAATCCCTAGGGCCTGTGTCATCTTTGGGGTTGTGTGTGAAGGGTCTTTTTAGAGACATCGAGAGGAAGTTCTGGGAAGGAAAACTGTATAAGGGGTGGGTAGGAGTCTGGGGGTCAATGTGTCCAGAAGTGACAATGGTCGAGAATCAGACTGGAGAGGTTTAGGTTAGGTCTCCCTTAAGCAGTCTCTTCCGATCCGGCCACGCATTATGTAGGCAAACCCATTCGCCGCTAATTTCAAGACAAACCGGACCCTATGAACCCGGGCGTTCCTGTTAAGTTACTAACTTTAATGAAATAGTGTATTATTATGAATGGAAAAGAAAGGCAAAGAGGAAAGTTTGAAAGTACTACTTTATCACTCGTATCTGACACAGCTAAAGCATTTTCGAGTAACGTTTCCAGTAATTCAGAATCGAAATGTTGTTTGATTGTTGCTTGCTGTTAAGACCTGAATAGTCGTGTCTCATGTCCTTTCCAACCTTATTTTTCCCCATCTCCTCCCTAATATCTTTTATAGTCTCAAGCATACCCAAATCGAGGATGCCATAGTCCCACTCACTCATAGGCGGGCACTAGGATAAAAAATCGAAAACACTTGAATAGTAGACCTTGTCGGACTTCTTAATTAATTATGTTTCTAATTTTCTCTTTTTAATAAATCAACACCAAAAATTGGCACTAAAATAATAAGATTTGTAAATAGGTTGGTACTTAAATACTTAAGTGCTTAAATGTAAACCATGATACCATGTAACATTTTTTAAATTTCAAATAAGTAATTATAAAGTTTTTTATTTTTTTTTACCATAATTTTTATTTATTTTATATTTATTTTTTCATTCAATTAAAATTAAATTTGGTAATTATATAATCGAGATATGCGAGTATTTTAATATGTATGACAGTTTGAAAATGGTATTGTAAACCGAAACAGCTGTAACAAAAATACACACTAAAATACTTGCAGAACTCGATAATAACATTATCAAATTTAATTTTAATTCAATTTTAAAAAATTAAAATGGAGTTCTACGAATTAAACACAAAAACCAATAATTAATTATATAGTTGGTTCGAAGAATTGTCACATTTTGATGAAAATTGTTTTATCATAATACTTTCTTCTGGCAGATAATATGTTCCATAAGTAAAATGTTCAAAATTTTATACAACCCCCGACAAAAAAGGCTGAAGACATTAAAACGCCTAAACAAATTTCACGAATTGTAGCTAAGAACCATCTCGATTACGTCAGCTTTCAACCAAAAAAAACCGCATCATAATCGGTCAATTAGTTTAGGAGCTATGAGGCCACAGACAGACACACACACACAGAAACACAGAAAGTCAAACTTATAACATCGCTCCTTTGGTCGCATCGGGGGTTAATAATATTTAAAAATACGAATAACAAAGTCCAAATAAACACTGCATTTGAGAAAAGAAGCAGATAATTTTAAGACAGCCTCTTCCTTAAACCGTAAGCGGAAAGTACAAACAAATTAATAGATAGACAAAATGCAAAACGGTTCAGTTAAAACAGGGCTTTCCATCAAAATGATTAAAGACTGATATTTTCAACAGTCCATTCCCTCGTGTGGGCAAAATTACTTTTGAACTGCGACGCAAAATATGTATTAACTCGTGGAGGTTAAATCCACTGAACTCATAATCTCTAGAATCGTGATTGTGTTAGCGAACGATGCAGCTATTTTTGAATCACGGAAGCATTCCTATTGGTTCCTCAAACGCCATCTGCCAGGACAAATTAAAAGGAACCATTCTGTTCCAAACTGCCGAAGACATAACAGCTTTGTAAATCGTTAATTGTTTGCTCCCACTTTTCATGCACGAATATTTTATAAATATTATAAATATAAAATTATGGTTCGGATGTAAATTGTTATAGTAAACTTGTAAGTACATCGGAGGTTATCCACCACTTTCCCGCCCTGGTATAAGTAACAGATGGTTACTCCTTCAAGGCTCTCGCAAGATTCTAATTTTTTTTGTTAAACGAAGCTACCTTTGTTTATTTTGAACGAATCTAGACATCCAATTTCAATGCATACGTTGTTAGAAAGCAGTATGCAAGTGCTTTACAGGAAAAAAAAACAATAGTTTAAGAAAAATACAACTCGTTCAAGAAGATCATGAGGCAGCATTGCATCACGTGAAAAACCCTGTATCCAAGCACCTGTATAAATATATAGATAACATACGATAAACAATTAAGTCTCAAATTATTTGGCAAGTACCAATAAAATATACCAATATAATATATTCAGCCTGATATAAACAACACTTAGCATCCAAAGATCAACAGAATATCTACTAAAACTTAACCTTACCTAACCTAACAAAAAAATGGGACAATCCTGTAAAGACAATAAACTATTGCTCAAAAATAGTAAAATGGGACAAAAATAATACAGAAAACAAAGTAAAGATAATAAATTATTTTTCAAAAATAGTAAAATGGGACAAAAATATTACAGATAACAATAATTTATTGTATTAGAATAAGTTAACAATAATAATCTAAACGAAAATATGAGAGAGAACAAGACACAGAAAAACAGAAAAAGACAATGGTCGCAACCGGGACTCGAACTCAACCGGGTTCTCCGTCTAACCGGGACGAGTGCGTTAACCAATTTCGCTATTGCCATCTTCTGTCAAAACGTCATAATTGTCAATCTCATATTTTCAAATTTTAGAATTACATTATTATCAACTAATTATTTTTCTCCATAGTTGCGACCATTGTCTTTTTCTGTTTTTCTGTGTCTTGTTCTCTTTCATATTTTCGTTTAGATTATTATTGTTAACTTATTCTAATATGATATATTTCACTGATGGGAATAACCTTCAAAAAAAGTATAAAAAGAAAGTTTTTCTTATAAAAATTGAATAATTTATTGTCTTCACAGCATGTCTGTATTATTTTTAACCCATTTTTTTGTTAGGTTATGTTAGGTTTGGTTAGATTTTAATTGATATTTTGTTGGGGGATCTTTTGTCCTTAGGATATTTTGTCGGGGATATTTTGTAGCGGGATGAAATGTCGCGGAACAAATGTGATTCGGGTGAACTATTTATTTATGCTTTGAACTAGCAGATGTTATAACATGGAAAACAAAATTTTCTTTCGGTCACACGGACACGCCTATACCATACTTCTATCGGTGGATGACTTCTGTGGTTATTCCGCAGTTATTTAAAGTGATAGCCACATGAATATTACGTAATATTATTTGAAATTTGAGATACGAGTTTACATGGAATTGTTTTAAGCGGAATTGGTCTCAATTTTCAATAATTATTGCTTTTTCCCCAAGGAGCTTCTTCAGTAGAATACCAGTGATGAGATAACCTAATAGAAGAGTATTTTGGACGTGTCCGTGTGCCCAAAATCAGGTTGATTTTACCTAACTTTGTGAAATTGATTTGAAATTTTCAATGATCAAAATTTGTTCTTGAGCAGAAAGCTCTCTAGTTCCCAAGAGGCAAAAGTCTTTTTCGACAATTTTCTTTTCAACTATGTAGGTACATCTTGCTTTTTCGTTATTTGTTTTTGGGGTGTTATGCCATGTTGCGCTACATCCTTCTTTAGCCAACATTTCAGCAGTGTCCATCATCAGGGCAGATCCGGCAGATCCGAGAGATGACACACATTTTGGCGGTGAAAATCTAAAAACGTATGTACATATCAATTTGAGACGCGGGGATGGGTACCGCCGCCCCGGGAATAGTTTATTGGATAACCAACACCCTGCCATCGGTTACCTAAAGTGGTTCGCTATGTTTGGTGACATAGCAGGGGTGTCCGGGTTCATGGGGGGGTGAGGTTTGTCCGGGTCTTGCCGGCGGACGCATCTGCCCACCAGCTGCATGGCAGGCCGGATCGGGAGAGAATGGTTGAGGAAGTCTCGTTGACTTCTCCAGCCGTACTCTAACATCGGCCTTGCACCGAGGGATGGATTCATACGTCCGTCACTCCTAGACACAATGACCCCCAAATTTCTATCCACCCCTCATACCTTTTCCTTTCCTAAAAAGACCCTCCACTCAGCACCACCAAAGATGACAAAGGCTCTGAGGGGAATTATTTTCCTCCTATGTGTGGAGTTTATGCGAAAAAAAAGTAAACTACTAGGGACTATCTAATCAGTGGCGTATTCCAATTAATGATATAATAACACCTACACATTATAAATCGTTAATATCATTTAATTTTCCAATATTCGAATTAATTAAACGAGATGAAAATATATTCGTTTAATCATAAATAGCGCCTTGTTTTTCAGATAGAACAGAGCCAATACAAAACTGTAATCAGATATTTGCATTGATAATGGGGTATTTTTTTACAAACGATTGTATTAAAAATTCTTGGAATATTTAAAGTATATTTTTCTGAATCTAATCGTATTTCGCTCAAAAATGATAAATTTAATATAAATCTTCATTTTTTTATTTTAGCGAAAGACTCCTATTGACTGCACAGTAAACCACAAAAAATCTTAATGCATAGAATTCACGATTAAAGGAATACCTAGTGTTTGTGGTTATATTCATTATTTCGAATTTTAATATGATTTGCTTTTGATTTTTGTGATTTAATTTGAAATTTATTTTAATATCTTTTTAATTATTTCTTGTATATATTAGATATATTATGTGTATTATATTATTAGAGGCGCTGCTGAAAACTAACAGAAAGCCTGAATTTATAGCTGAGCAGTGACTCGTAAATAGAAGCAATGTTAATAAAAAATATATATAAAATTGTAAGAATCTATCGACTAATAAAGTATTTATTATTATTATTTTAAAAACTATCTAAAATCTTAAATTCTTAAAATAATGATACGTAAAATAATTTATATGAATAAATAAATTAATTATTTAATTAATAACAAAATCTACGTGTTTCTGAAACAATTTAATATGTAATAAATAACAGATCACTTTGTATAAACCACTTTTTAATAAACAATATCGACATGTTTCAATAACAATGTTATCTTCTTCAGGATATGTTAATATAAAGAAAAATAAATGACAAACAAGTATAGACAAATTAGAATAAATTATAACATAGACAAAATATTAAAAAGTAGAGGTGATTAATTGCTTAAAAATCATAAAAATAGTTATACAAAATTAAATATAAAAATTATTTAAATAAAAATAAAATTGCATTTAGATAATAAAAAACTTTTAAGAACAAATAATTAAAATAATTAGTCTAAATCAAAAATTAAATAATTATTGTAAGTATTAATAAGAAAATAAATTTAAAAGACGGCTATTTTTAAAAAATGTTTTTGGTTATTTATAATATTTAATTTACTATTAATGCTTTTTCTAATTTCTAATTTATCCAATTGTATGCCCGTAGTGTTAGTGTGTAAAATTTTAAGACCTGTATTAATATCAAAAGAATGACTTGTTTCCAAAATATAGTTGGCAAATTCAGAATAATTATTATTATTTAAACATCTTATATGTTCCTTAACTCTAATGTTAAAATTTCTAGAAGTTTTTCCTATATGAAAAAAAGTTACAATCATTACAAATTAATTTATAAACCAGAGATTTGTTAAAAAAATCACATTTATCCTTATTATTTAATATATAATTTTTTAATTTGTTATTTGTATAAAAAGCTGGCTGTAAATTATTTGGCATGTTTTTAATTATTAAATTTGAAATGCTATTATTTAAAAATAAAAAAATTTCTCCAATTATTACCATTTTCAACAACATGTGGATTAATTAATAAATTAATCTTCACAGAAAATGTAGTGACATATAAGTTATCGTATATGTAAAATATGTTATTATTTTTTTCTACATGAAAAAAAACAGTGAAAAATGGACTGAATTTAAAATGGGGAAATATAATGATGGGAAGATTACTTAAAACGTTTTTTTTTGATACCCGCGTTTCTTCCTTTATTTTAATTTAACACTTTAATTTGGTAGGCATGTATGGGTACCGCCGCCCGGGGAACCATTCGTTGGATAACCAACTACCATAGGTCGCCCCTCGTGGTTCGCTACGTTTGGTGACTTAGCAGAGGTGCCCGAGTTTGTGGGGTGAGGTTTGTATAGGTCTTGGCAGTGCGCCGCCGGGCTAATGTGTTTGCCCACCTACTAGACTTTTTGATTTCTCCAGCTCAACCCTCTCGATCCACCCACCGATGTGGGAGCAATGGGTTCATACATCAGTCATTTCAGTCCTCCAGACTCCCAGATACCAGACCCATCCCTCATACCTTTTCCTTCCCAGAACTTCCTCTCCTTCCTTTCTCAAAGGAGACCTTTCCCACAGCATTCCCAAAGAAGTAGGGAGAGCTCTGAGGGATTTTTTTACCTCAGGGCTTCAATTGTGGAGCTAATTTAAAACAACAACAAAAAAAAAGCTACACGCAGAATTTTTAGAATAAGAAGAAGATTGTGACTTTCCCTTTGTTTTGAAGGTCAAGTGTGCAAAATTTCATCACTCTCGGAAAAAAACTGTAGATTTGTAAAAAAAAATCAAATCCACGACGCCCGCCCGGTGTCCGTTCCCAGCCCGCTAGACACTTCTTTATTTATTTATTTATAAACAGAAACAAACAGTACATTATATTATCCATTGGAGATCAAAATTTACAATTAATAAATATACTACACTATATAAAGAGGTAAGATTTGTTTGTTTGTTTGTTTGTTTGTTTGCATCGAATAGGCTCCGAAACTACTGAACCGATTTGAAAAATTCTTTCGCTGTTGGGAAGCTACACTATCCCCGAGTGACATAGGCTATATTATATTTTCAAAAAATTAGGGATCTTTACTAAAACTCCAATAATGCAACCCAAGGTGTAAAAAAAATACCTAAAATATTCTTTACATCGCGTGCGCTGCGAAAACTATTGATGATAGAATAAAATAATGTACAACGACTTTGTAGAACACATCATTATTTACAAAAAAAGTTGCAACAGCATATGTCTAACTATTATGGTTATGCCATAATAAGTATTCTTTTATTTTAAAAATTTAATTAATATGTCGCCGCTTGAAAAGACTCTTTATTTGTATTTTGGTGTTAATCCTTATCAAAATAAATTACTTCATATTCAAGACAGCTTCAATACCTTTATTTAACTTTTTGAATTTTTCAATTCGGATATTTAATTAGAAAGATATCACGAGTTTAATAATGTTAGTATTTGAAAAAAGTTTCGGCTACGGGCCGGGCGGGAGAGTAGTCAAGAAATGAAGTGCCAGGGGGGTTGGCGGGACGGGGGAGCGGGAGAACGGTGGCGGGGAAGGTGGAAGTGGAACGCTGGAGGGGAACGCACGGGAAAGGATATGCAAGGAGTAACATTTTATTTATTTGAATATGGCATTGCAACACATGCCGGGAAACATATTATAAAAGAAAATCCAAAAAAACGCGCGGACCACAAAAAATCAGAAACGAGTCCCGGTACGATCAAGGGAGTTATAAGGTGTGGTAGATCTCTGTCCCCTCTCGGGAAAAAAGGTACCCGTTTTTACCTAAAGGGCGTGCTTTTGAAGATATAAGGGCTGGAAGTTTCGCCCTCTTGAAATGTCGGAAAGTTCAAGAAGGTTCTATAGAACTCTAAAAAGTTCTGGAAGGGGTGGCGGTGTATGTCGTGGAATGTTCGTGAATAGGGAATCGGGATCATCATTGTGAAACATTCCATAACACTCTCAAATGTTTTCCTGAGCGAAGCCGGGTAACCCAGCTAGTGTAATATATGATGGGAACCTATTATGTGTTTCATTGTAGTGTCTTATTTATGGTGTGCATATTAAGTAATTACCGGGTAATGTGTATAGTGGGAAGGTGAGGGTGTGTGTGTGTTTGTGTGTGTGTGTGTGAATATGTGTGTATGTATGTATGTAAGTATGCGCATTAAATAATTTATATGATTGACATGATGCTCTTTTTAAATTTGGGCAGTGAATCGGAGAAAGTTTCGATGTTAGATTAATATAATTGAATATATGGAGAGCACGATTGATTGGCGAATTAGTAACTGCAATTGTCTTGTAATTAAGCGCGTGGAATAGTTCTGCATGGCGTGTACGTATTAATGGTATGTTAAAATTAACTAGGGAAAGAAGTTTGGTACAGTCAATGTTGTTATTTAAATTTTTGTATATAAATGTTAAATCAGCAATTAGTCGTCTTTGTTGCAAAGTTTGAAATGTGCGTTCATAGTTGTTGTTGAATTTGAAGGTAAGATTTTTATAATTTTTTTTTTAATATGTTTTATGCTATCTATGTATACTTTGTACTGCGGGTTCCAAATTGTCGAGGCATATTCCAGTATACTTCTGACAAACGCAAAATATAACATAATACTGTACGCGGGTTACTGAACACTTTACTTATACGAAGAACAAAACCAAGCATTTTATATGACCTGTAAACGATTGAGTCGATGTGATTATTAAACATAAGTTTGCTATCAAGGTAAACACCAAGATCTTTACATTCCGTTTTAGAGATGACAGGTTCATTGTTGAAATTTACAAATAGATAGATGTAATAAATGATAAAGTAAAAAATGATTAAAATTAATTTAATTAATTTGAACGGTAAAATTGTTTCACTTGCTATTATTTCGTTTGCAGAGGGTTAAAAGTTCCGAGTTCGTAAATTAAATTCCGTAAGAACCTGTGCATTTTTCATTCTGCTAAAGCTCAACCAACATTCGCGAGTTTTTGCTATTTCCAACAGCTTTACTGCATTGTAGTTTTCGAAAAAGAAAAGTTTCGTGGAAATGCTGTCAGTAGCAGTACCAGCATAACAAACTGTTGTAAACTAACTTACCACCAAGCCGTTATTCCACTGGGGTGGGTTACAAGGTTACATCGCCACAACCCCTTCCTTGGCACATACTCTTTCGTTCACTTCCAACATCATCTAGTACAATCTTTTGTGTTATTCCGAAAACTGATATATCGATCGTCCAGTTAATTAGTATGGTGGGTCACGAAAAAAGGCAAAATTTTTCACATTTTATTTTGTAATGTGGGAATTTTTGTCTTTCTTTATATGTGCCTACGAATTATAACCAAGTTGTATCCCTAAGGATAATTTGTTTGCATTCCGGAACAATTCATACAGGTCTCATCGAAATTGTTGTTAAAACTATCTATCGTGGTTAAAAATATGTTCTTAATCTAAACGGTGTTAGAAAGTTATAACACCACGCTTTATTTTCAAATCTAAAAGTTAACCACAAAAAATTTAAATGTACACCTACATACATATACGAAATCAAAATTTCCGACCGCAGTTTGAAAAAAAAAAACTATGAAACTTTTTATTAATTATTTTTGCATGAAACGTCAAAAAAGTGAGATGACGGTAACATTTGTAGTACATTTGCCTAATAAGATGTGTGTTATTTTTTTATTATCAGTAATTTTAGTTAGAAAAAAAGGAGGTTAGCCTTTTTATTTGCATTAAAAAATTGTATATTTTAAAAATTATATGAATATTTCGAATTATAAAATTTAAAGGCGTATTATATCAATTTTCAAAAACAGTTTTTAATTTTTAGATACGTTCAGAAACAACTAACTAACCATCACGCCGTTTTCCCGCAGGGGTAGGCAGAGAGGACGGACCGCCACACAACTCGATCTTGGCACACATTTTTTGCCTCGTTCACATTCATACATCGTCTCATACATGCTCTTCTATTATTCCGACTCTTCACATGGCCCGACTCAAGTATCTGATTCACTTGGTCGTGCCATGTCTTCCTCGGGCGTCCCCGACTTCTTCTACCATTCACATTTGCATCATACATTCTCCTTACACTCCTTTCCTCGTTCATTCGCTCTACATGCCCAAACCATCGGATAGTCCCTTTCTTAATCTTACACATCACGCTTACATCAGCCTTGCATTCTTTGCGGATATCCACGTTTCTCTCACGATCGTAGATGGTTTTACCACACATTCGCCTCAGGGATCTCATTTATACAGCATTCAGTCTGCTTTCATCCTTCCTCTGCCAGTTCCATGCCTCACTGCCATACATTAGGGTAGGTACCAGCACTCCATTATGGACGGCTAGTTTCGCGTCTTTGGACAGTTTTTTATTACCGCCAACGTCATTCAGTCCTCCATTAATGGAGTTACCGGCATTCACGCTTCTTTCAATATCTCTATCAGCCTTCCCATCTTTCGTAAACATACTACCCAAATACACAAAATCATCCACCTGCTCCAAGTATTCATCATTCACAACTATATTGAATACTGTTTTCGTACTCTCTCTTTCAAACACCATGACTTTAGACTTACTTACATTCATCATTAACTCATTCTTCATACATACTTCGTTCATCCTAGACACGAGAGACTGTAGATCTTCCATACTGTTAGAAATTAGCACCGCATCATCAGCATATAATAGGCAACATACTTCCAGATTACTCAATTTCGCGCCCAATCCCATCTCTTTCAATTCTTGCAAAGAATTATTTTTATTTTATTTATAAACAGTCATTACAAGTACATATATAACAGTGTTAGAGATAATCATATCATTGACCAATAAAATAACGACATAAAAATTTGAAACCATAATAAAAACAAACAAAACAATATACGTATGTAATATAAACAGTTCTGAAAAAGTGCAACTACTCACTTAAATCTACAAAAAATGTATTTTCAAGGGTAATATATACTCAATATACTGTAACATTTTTGAAGAGGTTATTTAATGCAAACTGCTGAAATCAAAAAAGAAAATGTAATGAAAATGAAAAAAAATGAAAATGAAAAATGAAAAAGAAAGACAAGAAATTAATGAAACATTAAGTTTTCCATTGAATATTACTTTTTACGAATTTTATGAAGTTAGCAAGGTATAGATTGAATAACCACGGTGACATTACGCAGCCTTGTTGTTTTGTGATGTCAAACCACTCCATAAAATCGCCGTTCACCCTAACACATGCAAGGCTTCCCTCATATAGCGACGCAATTGCCTGAGTGAGCTTTGTACTCACTCCGTACTTAGAAAACACCTTCCATAGCTTTTTCCTGTCAACTCGGTCGTACGCTTTTTGTAGATCTAAAACTTCTCAGTGAGCATACGCAATGAGAAAATCTGGTCCATGCACCCCTTTCCACACATAAAAGCACCTTGCACATCCCATATTTTTTCCTTTGTTTCCATTCTTACCCTTTCAATCAATATTCTACCATACAGCTTGCCCACTGAACTAAGAAGGCTAATAGCCCTATGATTCCCACATTCCATACGTGACCCTTTACCTTTGTATAATGGCATGATTACAGCCCTTCTCCAATCTAATGGCGTGTAACCCTCCTCTAAACATTGGTTAAAAAGTCTGCACAGCCATGTGAGAATAATACGACTATCTTCTTTAAAGTATTCGGCAGCAATATTGTCGAAACCCACTGCCTTGCCACTCTTCATGCATTTAATTGATATTTTTATTTCATCCATACTGATTTTGGTAACATTCACTCCATCATCGTTCATAACCGATTCACCGCTGGGATCACAACCACTCAGGTTACTTTCAAAGACTTCCTCGAAATATTTCATCCATCTCTCTTTAATTTCATTCTCATTCGTCAACATTTGTCCATCTTTCGATTTTATCACTTTCATGCTTCCGTTCTCTGGTCCACTCCAAGATCTTTTGACCTCCTTCCAAAACAGTTTTATGTTTTCTTGGAAGTGGTTTGTCATTTTGATTCCCTCTTCTTCTTCCAGGCGTTTCTTTCGTTCTTTCACCCCAACACTTACTCTTTTCTTGCATATCTTATACACTTCTTTCGCTCGATCTCTCTTTTCGCTTGAAACAGTGCCAATCGCTATCAGACGTAACCATGCTTTATTCTTCTCTGAGACCAGTGCTTTGATCTCATCATCCCACCATGCATCACCTTTTTCTTACCTTGCTTACTTATTCCACACACATCTCTAGCAGATTCGCATAGACTCGCCTTAATGAGGTTCCATGTTTCCTCTATGCTTAGACCGTCCATTTCCTTCTCATTCAATCTCATTTCTGCACAATTCTCATATTCACTTCTGAAATAATCGTTTTGTAGTTTTTCTATTTCGACTCTTGTTGGAGCTGATACCGTTTTCCCCTTAGAGCGCCAGCCGCGAAAGAGGTTTACTTTTGACACCACCAGAAAGTGGTCGGTTTCAACCTCAGCTCCTCTGAAAACACTTGTGTCCTCGGTAACGGCTCTCAACCTAGAGTCAATTACTACAAAATCGATTATCGATCTTTCAATTCCTCTTTCCCACGTATACTGATGGATACCCCTATGATCGAAGAAAGTATTCGACAGAAAAAGGCTCCACTCCAAACATACTTCAAGTATTCTATTCCCATTGTCATTCGTTCTTTTATTCCCAAACATACCTAAGGCCGAATCAAATCCGTCACGTCTAATACCGACCCACCCGTTCAAATCGCCCGCCATTATAATACTTTCATTCAACTCTTTTAGTCTCATTACATCATTCACACCAGTCCAAAAATCATCTTTCACTTCGTCACTTTCAGAATTAACAGGGGCATAGCAAATAATAAGAAACACCCTTGTCAAACCAATTTTGAATCGGATCCACATTATTCTCGCAACACATTCATATTACAACATTTTTTTTATTTTTTTTATTTGAAATATACATATATATATAACAGATTTACAGAAAGAAAATATTTGGTTCTTAAAAAACTAATTACATATAAAGTTATTTCTTGTTAATGAATCTACCCAATTTAAAAGAGAAAACATTTCTCGTGTTTGAATTGGGGAGTTGTGCTATTATAGAAAAAGATAAAGAAAAAATAATATACATATATAAAATCTTTTTTTTTAATTAAAAAAATAAACTTATGAATGATAACAAATATTGATTAATAAATTTACTGACAGCAGTTACTAAAATAGATATACATGATACATGTTGTATAGATAATTAAAAGTAAAAATAATACTATAACATTTCTCGTAATAGGTAGGTGTTAGATGGAAAGTACATATAGTTGATTCTAACAATTGGATTAGCTGGTAATAATTGCAGGAGTAGGTACTTAATGTTAAGTTACAACAATAATCGCTTCATTTCAGTTCAAATGCTGATGAAATATTTTAAGAGGATATGTGAAAATGAGAAGAATACATTAATTTATAATTTTTTTTGTTAATTAATGAAGGAATTAAATGATTAATTTTGAACTAAAGTATCAAATATCATTATCAAGACTTGATCAATTACTACTAATCGGTACAAATTCGTTCTGTGAAATTAAAATTTATAATTTGTGTTGGGTTGATCTAGTAGTTGTTTTATTTGTGATTTAAAGGCTTTATAATTTTCTTCAGATTTGATTTTATATGGGAGGGCATTAAAAAATTTTATACCTTGATAGGTATAGTGGTGTTAAAAAGCACTAGTTTTAATTTTAGGGATATCTAGGTTGCCACGTGATCTTGATCGGTTACTTATTTTTGTGATTTTTGTTGTAGTATTGAAATGATCTTTGTGGATTTGCAACAGTGAGTTCTTTTTGAAAATTTTTTTAAGACTAAGAACCCTAAAAGAGTCAAACAGCTGTATTGTTGGAAATATAGATGGTTTTCGTATAATGACTTTAAGAATCAACCTCTGTACTCTTTCTACAGGTTGAAGGTTAGTTTTAAAAGTTCCCCCCCACCCGATTATACCATATTGTAGAATAGATTGAGCAAGAGAGAAATAAATAATATTAATCATACTAGATGATAGGATGTTTCTCAATCTAATGAATATGTTAATAAGTTTTCTTACTCTGGTTACCGTATTTTCGACTTGTTCGTTCCATTTTAAGTGTCTGTCTACAATGACACCCAGATACTTTATACTATTCTTGAATGTTATTGGTAAGCAATTGCCATCGTTGCATTCCTTTTTGTTTTCACATTGTGCTGAATGGATTTTAATAGTTATATTGTTCTCGACATTTTTTTCTTTCAAAGAGAATGGAATAAAATAAGTTTTCTCTGTATTTAGTGAGAGACAATTTAGGTCAAACCATGTTTTGAGAATATTTTTATTGATATTAGCTATACTCATTGTTTCCTCCCATGTTTTTCCTTTAGTGATAACAACAGTGTCATCTGCATAAGATATGATATCTCCAACAATGGGAAGAGTGAACATTTGATTTGCATACATAATAAAAAGGATTGGACCGATGACAGTTCCTTGTGGTATGCCAAATGATGATTTTTTGGGTTCACATAATGTATTATTTATTTTTACATATTGTAGTCTCTCTTTTAGGTAACTTTGGAACCATGATAGTACTGCTCCGTCCATTCTAATTTGTTTTAGTTTCTTATTAAGTTTTGAATGTGATATGCTATCAAATGCCTTTCGGAGATCGATGAAGATTCCAAGACATTTTTCTCCATTATCTAACTTTTGCATTATTGTAGATGTTAATTTAGCAATCGCATCTTGGGTGCTGAGATTGTCCCTAAATCCAAACATACATTCAACCATTCTGGGATACAGTAGCGCTGCAACACCCTGACAAGCCCTCTCCGTATCTGGTCTCCCAGACCAGATGAGGAACCTATCATTATGCTGCAATGGACCGCTCTCTTTTTTCATACTCTCAGGTATACAAAGTACGTACAAACATTTACCTTTCATTGTATCACATAATTCATTCATCTTTCATTCCATTCCTCCTCTTATATTCCATGTACCAATTCAGCATTGCTCACGTTCCGTCCTCCTCTTTGCGTCACCAAAGGGATGGCGATGTGATGGATAGCGAGTCTCATCGACACTTCATGTATTTGGATTTTATTGCAAAGCGAAAATATGTGGATCTTAAACAAAGAAATCTTTCTAGGCATAATATTCCTTGCTTCATTTGCATTCATTTATCATTTTATACATACGTTAATTTTACAAGGGAAGTTATATATTCAAATACTATAGGAATTTATAGTACTTTACCACACTAACTGGGAAGTTGGCTGAACTAAAACTAATAATAGCTTGCTTTTGACTGATCGATGGTTAAATAGCTAATGGCCGGAAATAGTTTACCATCAATTTTCAAAACTATAACATGAGGTCATTGTTTATTAATGGAAAATGATCAGGTTTTATTGATTCTGGTGTACCTAATGTATCAATAATATGGACGTTTATGTATGTAGATATAAGAAGCATGTATTTTTATTTTTAACTAGCTGGTTCCCGGCATGCGTTGCAATGCCACATATAAAGCAATAAATTGTTTCTCCCTGCATGTCCTTTCTCGTGCGTCCCGTTCTCCTCCCGCATTCCCCTTCCACTTTCCCAATCTACATTCTTCTCTCTCCCGCTCCCCCGTCCCGCATACCCCCCTCCCGCGTTCCATATATTCAGTCCCAGTACATTCAGTTTTAAAATAGCTCGCGCGCCACCTATTATAATTTTTTTATTCAAATTTTTATTTTTCGTATATTACAAATATTCATTTTTGTATATTATAAGAACAATCGATCCGTTGAAATCGATCCGTTGAAATGAGATCCCTGCGGCGAATGTGTGGTAAAACCATGTACGATCGTGAGAGAAACGTGGATATCCGCAAAGAATGCAAGGCTGATGTAAGCGTGATGTGTAAGATTAAGAAAGGGACTCTCCGATGGTTTGGGCATGTAGAGCGAATGAACGAGGAAAGGAGTGTAAGGAGAATATATGATGCAAATGTGAATGGTAGAAGAAGTCGGGGACGCCCGAGGAAGACATGGCACAACCAAGTGAATCAGATACAGAGTCGGGCCATGTGAAGAGTCGGAATAATAGAAGAGCATGTATGAGACGATGTATGAATGTGAACGAGGCAAAGAGTGTGTGCCAAGATCGAGTTGTGTGGCGGTCCGTCCTCTCTGCCTACCCCTGCGGGGAAACGGCGTGATGGTTAGTTAGTTAGTTTATAAGAACAATCAATCAAATTTGGTACCCAATAAAGGTACCTATTTAAAATATCGATAATTTTAAAAATCCGTAGATAATTTTTTAAATATAAAAAAAACAGCCGCCTGCCAAATTCAATTTCACGAACGCACGAACTATCAAACGTGCGAAGTTAAAATAGTCGTTAAGTTTTCGGAAATTATTCAATTTTCTGCGCAATTTGCATACGGTGCTAAATAAGTATTCTCTTAAAAAATAATTTATCAAGTATTTTTTTTAAATTCTTTAGATTTAAAATATCACCTACGAGTTGTAAATATCCACATTACAGCATTTTCCATTCCCGACAGAAGCCAATGTTGGTCAAATTAGGCAGTGAGTCAACTCGTTAATTAGTTTTATTGGGCCAAAGCAATGGTAGACCGCACTTAAATTAATGACATCAATAATGAATACGAACTACTAATTTGGAGTACCACAGTATCAGCCGTCATCACGTCCACTACTCATTAGGGAAAATAATTAAAATATAAAGCCTCGAGTTTACAATCTACTATCTAAAAAAATTCACTATCTGTTAGTAAACTCGCTCAGTGTAATCGTATTACTAGCTAACTAGCTAGTAATACAGCTAGCTAGTAATATTACTAGCTAGTTAGCTAGTAATACATTATTATAAATTTAATAAAAGGAGTAGGTACTTAAAATAAATTTCTATTTCTGTAATTTAAATATTTTCTAAAATAGAATTTTTATTTGCGAAATGTCATTTTCAAAATTTGAAATTTTCTATTAAACAATAATTGTTTTCTATTAGACAAAATAGCAAGAATAATAACAATTATGCCAATAATTATGCCAGTAATTTCCCAGTAATACTATACGAGCGAAGCCGTGGGTAAAAGCTGGTACTTAATAATTGTAAATTGCTTTTACCACTATAACTAATGTACTGATTGTTCCTGTTTATAAATAAATAAAGAATTAAGTGAATCAGATACTTGTGCCGGGACATGTCAAGAGTCAGAAAAATAGAAGAGTTTGTATGAGACGATGTATGTTTGGAAATGAGGTAAAGAGTGTGTGCCAAGACCGAGTTATTTGGCGATCTGGCTAACCCTGCGGAAAAACTGCGTGATGGTTAGTTAGTTAGTTAGGTATATTTGCGGCACGTTCCAGAGTGGAAGATACACCCAGTATCGCCCTGGTGTAAGACCACAATTCAGAAATGAAACGTCGCTTGAAATGGCTTTAACCGTGTTTGGTGACTAGACCTGAATAGTCAAATACTTCCTCACATCTCTCCCCCATTTCTTGTGGTTTTACTCATCAAGTTATTCCACCATAAAAATATTAAATATTTATTCCAGACTAGTAAAAGATTCAATTAATGTCGGACTTAATGTATAGATTTAATTTTTAATTAAATGAAGACAATATTAGCAAAACTCAATCGAAAATCTGGAGACAGAAAAAGATATTGGCTCCATTGGGACATGAACCCAGGACCATCTTGCAAGTGCTCTACCAACTGAGCTACGGAACCCATATCACATTTGGTCACTTTTAACTGTATCATATATATATTTCCTGAAGGATGTATCACGGTTGACTACGCTGATGACAAATTATTACTGGTCTCGGGGAACAGCAGGAGAGAAGTTGAAAGTAAAGCTGAAGAAGGTCTGAAAGTAATCCTTGAGTGGGGTAAGAGAAACAGGCTGAATTTCGCTCCCCAAAAGACCATGGGTCTCCTTATGAAGGGCTTCCTCGACAGAGGAAGAAATCCTACTATAAAAATGGGAGACTCCAACATCCGATTTGTGGAAAATGCAAGATACCTAGGCGTTATCTTGGATCGCTCTTCATCTTTTCTGGCGCATGTCAAGAGTGTGTCCAGCAGGGCCCAGGCCCTGTTCATGAAACTGAGAAGAATCTCAACTGCGGAGTGGGGACTACGCTCTCCGGCACTTCGCCTACTGTACAGGGGAGCGTACGTGACACAAGTCACGTATGCAGCCTCTGTATGGGAGCATCGCCTAGACAACGTACTGATCCACTCGGCACTTAAGCGGGGCCAGCGAACTCCCCTGCTGGCGCTCTCAGGCGCATACAGGACTGTAGCTTCAGACGCATTGCCGGTTTTGGCCGGTATTTTGCCCATTGATCTAGAAATAAGGGAAGTGTTAACTAAGAAAAAACTAATTAGAGGAAGGTCAGCCGTCCATCTTGGAGTTGAACTAACACCAGGTGGGGCAGTACCTCTCCCTCGACTGCTGAAAGAGATGCGTGAACTCACTCTTAATGAATGGCAAAAACGTTGGGAAAGATCGAATACGGGCAGATGGACTTTCTCTTTTTTCCCGTCAGTTAAAGCCAGAATGGAAGGGGCGTTCATCAAATTGGATCATCACTTAACACAAATACTTTCAGGTCATGGTGAATTCAGGGGAAGACTGCACAGCCTGACCCTGTCTCCCCATCCAAACTGTGCGTGTGGTGACACAAACCAAACAGCCGAGCACATTCTGTGGCACTGTGAGATTTTGACGGATGCAAGAGATGAAATGTTGGAAGGTCTGAAAGTAACTACGAGACCAGCATGGAATGCGGATCTCGTGTCGAACAAGGAAAATCTCGAATGCCTGAGGAAATTTACAAGGATTTGGGTTGAGAGATGGCCTGAACTTAGAGTCGATGATTAAATTTAACTTCATTATGTGTTTAGGATCCAGGCGGGTGTAATTGCTCCTGGCGTCCACGGTCACCTTTTGCAATATTTATACTACTACTACTGCCCGGATATTGAGCACTATATTTTCTGTTATTTCACACTAAAACTGTTTACTCATTTATCAAGTTTTGTATTAATATGTATCATGTTTTATTAGGCACCATCTTCAACATCTAAAATTTGGCTATTACTTTTTTAAATCTTTATTTTTTTTCTCGTTTAACTAGACATTATCAATAGCCTTGGAGTAACCTAACTACACTTGCATTTTTCTTTTTCTAAATCTAGGATACATACAACAAGTTTTTCGTGTCTGGATTTGCATCATTCAAGGAGCCGGAACTGAACTACTATCTCATTTTCGTATTGTCCTACACCCCATCAAGGGGGTGGACTAGACCTATGTCCATGCAACAACCGAGGAGATGACTCCCAAGGTAGCCGCTGTATAACCCGCCCGCGCCTCCCCCGTCGCCATGAGCGGGCCTGAAGACCAACCGTAGCAGACCGGTGCCCTTCCGCCCTGCCTCCGGTGACCCGATGCTCACTTATCCTTAGTGTCTTCAGGTATTTCCCCCTTAATTCCAGCACTTTCTTCGAGGGCCTACCGGGAAGTCGGCTTAGGGGCGTGGACACCGAGTCTCGCTTGCAACTGGACTGAAGGCTCCGCTTATTCTTGGCGGGACTGCCGGACGACTGCAGCTCAGCTGCTTTGGTTAAGTCAAACAATCTCATCTAATATTTTTTTTTTCCTTATTCTATTAACTTTTCTTCCTACATAATAATAAACTTTTATTTCAGCTACATCAAGTGGCGGAGATGAGAAGTGATACTGTGAAATAAATAACTAACAACATGTACGCACTCGCATACTGCCTGCTAACAATGTATGCCTGGACATTGGAGGTCTAGAATCATTTTAAATAAAAAGTAGCTTCTTTATAAAAAAAAATAGAGTCCTGAGGTGTACGGTGAAGGAGGAAACCATCTGTTTCCTTAGAACACCGTGGGAAAGTGGTTGAGCAACCTCCAATGTATCATATTTCGACTAAGAACTACCAACATTAACTTCATTTTCTTAACGCACATATTATTGGCTACTATCTTCATATATGATTGCAAAATTCAACTCGAACTAAATGCTATCTAGATACTGTCTGGATAAATTTTTATCCATTTTTATTTTTAATACGCGACATCTATTGACTTTTCTGCAAGAAGATGATGAGCCAATGGAGCCAATATCTTTTTCCGATTTTTCTGTCTCCAGATTTTCGTTGAGTTAAAAAAAAATTGTATAGATTTCAATTTAATTCAGGTAGAATCTTGCAATCATTCATATAAAGATAGAAGCAGAATATATTATTTTAGAAAAATGAAGATAATGTTGGTTACAGTTAAATACGACGTAAGTTAATATGGACGAATTAGCTTAGTGATCAGGGAACTTCTTTTACAAACTTTTTATGTGTTTTATGTTACACTGTTGATTTGTAACTCGATGAAACGAAAAACCGACACTAAAATGAGACAAACATCTTCAGGATTTAGCCTGCGAGAGAATGAGATATAATAATCGGTCTTCGTAGCCTCTCCACTCTTGTCTACTTTAATTTTCTGAAGGTTTCACTTCTACCGCATGTGAATTGCACACTCTGTTTTATTATTTGATAGAAAGCGGAATTTCGCCTATAATCAGCGTTTAACGGAGATTTTTCAAACGTCAGAAATTAAATGGGGTTGAATGGCCATTTGATGACAGATTTTACAATGTAAAATATCGGATATGTTGTAACAGTTTTTACTTGTTACACATAAGAAATTGAATGTTGACTCGAGTCATCACCGCTTATTGGATGTTGGCTTGCCTAATGCTGTGGTACGCCGAGCTACGTCAGACTTCTAGCTACTCGTTAGCTTAATACAAGAGAGTGCGACACCTGGAGATTGGATTTGAAAGACGTCGCTCAACGGATTTTTGGAGAAGAGACGAGAGGGTTTCCTGAGGACTTCTGAAGTCTCCGGCTGACTACGTGTGGCGTTAGTTTATTTTACCAGATACTTGTTTTTAGATAACAATAATTGTAAAATATCGGATATGTTCATCAGACTGGCCTGGCGCCCGACAAATTTATACTATAACAGGTTAGTGCCCGTGTTCCAATGATCATGTCACATTTTTAGATTAACTGTAGACACGTTTGTTAATTTCACTTTTTCAAGCGATTCTAAAAAGAACCGTGGACCACCCCCTATATATTATATTGGTTATAAATTATAGAGTCTTACCTTAAAAGAAAATAATTATGTTTTCTCCTTGTTTGAAATAAATTGTTAAGTTGAATTACTTGTTTCATTTATCAATATGCTAAAATATTAGTTACAATGTTACATTTAAATTTCTACGAAATAACTTTCACTCAGTTTCGAGTGAGTGTATAATTTGCCTTTAGTGTTTTTAAATAAGCGCAAGATAAACTACTTCATCATACATTATAATAAAATTATTTTATCGATTTAACTAAACAATACAATATCAAATTTCAACATGTAAATAAATACGTTTAACAGTTTTCAGTCAACTTTCAATTAAAAATGATTGGTAATTTAAATCTGACCTGCAAAATAATCTGACCCAATTTCGCAAAATATTGTTCACATCAAATTAATAAATGAGCTCTCTCTTTGTTCGTAAATTGCATGTTACTATGAAATTTAATGAAAAACATGCTTTTACGTTTATTGCAAAAAGAGTCTGACGATTCTTTTTCGAATACAATTATTTCTCATCAACATTTTTAAATTTTCATATCGATCAAATGAGAAACAATGTTTCGGGAACTTGGCCGTCCACGCACAGTTGTTTCAAATATGTTTCAATCCCATAATATCAGATTCGTTTAAAATAATTCTATTAATTTAAAAACGACGTTGTCGTCCCACACTACCACCATGTTTATAAACAACTGAAACACACGTCCATACTTGTAAACAGCTGTTGCGAAACTGATTTGTTTCTGTGCTCTCCACTCCAATCAGGGAGCACAGAAACATCGCGAGAAACACCGAAAAATTCACATGCTTTAGAAACATATTAAATTACTTCTTCAAACTTCGCAAAATTACTTTGTGGCATCATTAATTATATAATGTTATAATGAATAACAGATCACTTTGTATAAACCACTTTATTAATTTTACAAATTAGAAAAAGCATTAATAGTAAATTAAATATTATAAATAACCAAACATTTAAAAAAAATAGCTATCTTTTAAATTTATTTTCTTATTAATACTTAAAATAATTATAATTATTTATTTTTTGATTTTGACTAATTATTTTAATTTTTCGTTCTTAAAAGTTTTTTTATTATCTAAATGCAATTTTATTTTTCGTTAAATAATTTTTATATTTAATTTTGTATAACTATTTTAATGATTTTTAAGCAATTTTAATATTTTGTCTATGTAATAGTTTATTCTAATTTGTCTATACTTGTTTGTCATTTATTTTTCTTTATATTAACATATCCTGATGAAGATAACATTGTTATCGAAACATGTAGATATTGTTTTTAATAAAGTGGTTTATAATACAAGGTGATCCGTTATTTATTACATATTAAATTGTTTCAGAAACACGTAGATTTTGTTTCTGAAGCAAGAACAGTTGTTTCTCAGTGAATATACGGCTTAAGACAAGACACCCACCCACCATTTGCTAATATAAAATTAAAGTGTGGAAGATACTTTTAGTATTGCCCTGGTGAAAATCCACAATTCAAATCCACAAGCAAAACGGCAAGTAGACGTTTGGGAGCAGTTTGAACTATTGTACGGTAATCACATTTAATAAACAATTCTTAAAATATTTATACCTATTTAGGGATCAGACCATAGACCATAAGCCTATACTCAAGGTCCCCATAAGGACGCCAACAACAGAAATTTGATGTTCCAAGCATACATTGAAGCTTTCACCCACCTATTCCCACCCCGGTATAGGTGACTTATGGTCGCCCCTTCGGAGTTCTCGCAAGAATCTAATTTTTTTGAATGAACGACTCTACATTTAAAATATGTAACGATTCTAGAACTTCAATGTCCCCGCCGCATACGTTGTTAGAGGGAGGTATGCAGGCGCGCCTACAGGAATGAATGAATGTTCCAAGAATACAGAAAATCTATGCCCAAAACATTCTAGTACATCACCTCAAAAATGATTCAGAGGCAGAGACCTCACATACCTACTAATAAAACCAGAGCCAAACAAACAGACATACTAAATATACCAAAGTGTTACTCTACGTTTGGATAAAGAAGTTCTAAATTTTTAGCAGTAAAGTTATAAAATAAACTCCCACTTAGTATAAAACAAATTTAAAACAAAAATAGTTACATTAAGGACATTAAATGTTGGCTGAAGGAACTATCGGAAAATGAACTTACTAGAATACTTAAAACATCATCGTAGAAGTTTCTGGAAAACCTTATCCAAACCATGAAGTTAAACCATAGAAGTCGCCGAAAACTTATCCAAAGCATAGTCCCCCTCAGCACAGGATCTTCTAGTGAGGAGGACTACGAATATAATTTCTATTTTATAAATGAAAATGAAAAAAATAATACATAGTTACTAAAATTTTAAAAATATTAAAAAGATCTGAAGAGCTAGATATTTATTTTTCCCCGCCCTCTTTCCATACCCACTCCCTTCTGTCTCCCATATCCCGCTATTACGCTATTTTCACATAAAAAAACACAACTTTTTTTGTAAGAAATAAGCAATGGAAGAAAACAAATTGATTAAAAAACAACTTGACATTTATGTATATAGTAACTAACAAATTAATTAGATTTTTCCTGTGAATTAATTAATAACGAGCTCTTTGATATCCTTTCAAATGATTCATTTTCTTAGTACTTACTTGAAATTTGAACAACATTTTGAAACCGCTAATTCCAATATTTTATTCAAGGCCGTTACAAGAACCAGACAATCAAATCACGTTTTAATAAACATAATATTAACTCAAATTTTAATATTAAAACGTTGAAGAATAATTCGATAGAAGGGTGTTTCGGGCATATTGATGTACCTAAAACGAGCTAGTTTTTAATTCTGTCTAAATAGGGTGGGAATGTCTTTATTCTACCGGTATTTCAGTGGAAGATGCTCCTAGGAACTAGCATCATTGATCCCTTCTGCACCGGTGCATAGTCGAGAAACACGCCAAACGCGCGCCCAACTTATGTACAAGGTTGACATTTGTTACATGAAAACGGGTTGCTTCTTCAACTCGTTCTTGAGTTAAACAGCTCGGCTGTGGTATGATTTGCCGTCCTCTGTGTTTCCTCCTTCCTCCAATATGAGCCTCTTCAAGACCAATGTTCATTCCTTCCTATCCTCAAAAAGACCCCCTCACATCTTCGCAGATGGTTGAGAAGGAAATTATTTTCGTCAGGGCGTCCAATGTGGAGAAATTGTAAAAAAATGTATTTCAATTTTAATACGTTAACCTTTTCCACTCCGTCGGCCACACATTGTGGCCCAAACGATTTTGGTAGGCAGCTCCGTCGGCCAGAGGTACTGGCCCGGCGCAGGTATAAGTTTAATCACCAATATCTATCTTCCTAAGTACATTCTACGAACTATTATTTCCGATTATTACAAAGAATTGTCGCAACATATTGGATAAACCAACATTTTTTCATTTAAATTTACCGTTAATTAGATACATTCGTGTAAAAACAGATGCATCATTTTAACACACGAAATATTTTTTTTCTTCAAATATTTTCGGAACAGTCAGTCGTTATCCTGCGTTTACGACGGTTCTCCGCAGTTACTCCCACTTTTTGTGACCATATTTTTTCGTTTTGTCGAACTATTGATGTTGATATTAGTAATTGAAAGTAAAAGAATTTACGTATTCTTTAAATTAATATTCTTTGAATTAACCGTTACGGAAAATAATGATAGTTTTACTTCGAAGTGATGGTGAAGAAGTCGGTAATAATCCAAGTGATATAGATAGTGAAAGTGACATTATCCCGCCCAAAAGAAGGAGATGCGCTTATTTCAGTAAATATATTGATGTAGAAAATATTGTGATTCCGCAAAAACCTTCAACATCCATCAATCCCACACAGTCAAGCTTTTCTGATTCAGAAAAAAAAGGAATTGAATGTCTATTAATACTCCGAATACACCACAACAACAAATATTTTTTTCTATTGGAAATACCAATGAGTCGTCTTCAATTTGTGGAAAGGCTAATTATTCAGCTGGTTGGAAATTATAGAGAAGGTGTAAAAACTAGAAAAGGAAGCAATTCGGTAGATCTAGAACAGCGGTTAAATCACGTCAATCTACATGTAATAATGCCTAATATGCAGAAAAAATATTGGTGATTGCATCGTTTTCAATTTGGGAGGCAGGAATGGGTACCGCTGCCCCGGGAACCATTTATTGGATAACCAACACCTCTGCCACAGGTCACCCCAAGTGGTTCGCTACGTTTGGTGACTTTGCATGGGTGCCCGGGTTCATGGGGATGCGTCTGCCCATTTACTGCGTGGCGGATTGAATCGGGAAAGACTGGTTGAGGGAGATCTTTTGATCTCTCCAGCCGGACTATATCGAACCATTGCCTTACAACGCAGTGAGAGGGATGAATTCACGCATCGCCTCTCTTGGACACCCTAACCCCCAGATTCCTACCCATTCATACCATTTTCCTTCCCATCCTTTTTTTCCTTTCCTTCAAAAGACCCTCCACAAAGCAACCCCAAAGATGACTCCTGTGTGGAGCTAATGTAAAAAAATCGTTTGTGGTTCTAATTTGTGATAGAAAAAGAGGGCAAATAAAATGAACAATATTTTACAGTAAAATTTGTGAAAACAAACTTGCACTTCATGTGGGATAACATTGGACCGAATCGTGAGATTTTTGTTATAGTAAATGTGAGATAAATGTACTTAAAATGTGACAGTATTATATTATGTATAATATGTAAAATACTCTAACTTGTAAACACCGTGTAGAATGTTTGCCAAACTTATTTTATATTTTATGTGTTGTGGGCTGGTCTATCTTTTGTTTCCTGAAAGAGGGTCGAAACCTAAAATAACGTAACCAATGCAAAATAAGAAATCATACACTACCCATAAAACCTAAGCCAATCAGGGCCAGGTAGCCACTAGTCAGCCGTTGTGCGGTACAGGACAGTTAGAAAGTAATTTCTCCAAGAATTTACATTGGATTGTCTGCATATTTTACCCGTATTATACAAACTATTGCTATGCAATAAAATATAAAATGCAAATAAAAAACTTTGAAATCAAATGTATTATCTTTTAGTTACAAAATGTGTGATTTAGCAAGTATTTTATACAAAATATACCAAACAACTAATGGTCACACGAATTATCCGATAGGGTGCCGCAAAAATAACTGTCCAAAAATTTCATTTCAAATATAAAATATAACACACATTTTTGGTCGGAGTAGCTAAACAGTTTTGAGAAAAAATGGTCGGAGTGGAAAAGGTTAAAGAAATCGTCTGCACGGGAGATCCCTCTGAGGATATCAAAATCTCTAATTTATTCTAACAAAAAATATACAATAAAACATTTTTTACCATAAGTTATTATTACAGATATCTTAATATATAGAACAAAGTCGGGTTAATTACACCATTTATAACTCAAGAACGGCTGGACCGATTTTTATGATCTTTGATGTAGATGTGGATCTTTTTTATGATGTTGGATGTGTCTCCGCCCCGAATAGCAGAATAGCTAATAAAATATCGGAAAAATTCACGACAACAAAAGTTATGAAGAAAAAAAAAATTCGTCATACATTTTGTATGGAAAAAATTCTATTTTTTGAAAGAGCTGCAGCTATATTGTGATAGGAAAGTGAGTGAATTCCAAAAATTCAAAAACGTCAAATGTCAATTCGCTGATTATTAACACAGTAAACGTAGTCGAAATGAGACAAACGGAGGTCGCATGTCTACACCCCTTCAAAGGAAAAATACAATAATAGGCCACTTGCATGGATTTCACAACGGCTTGGAAAAAATCGTGTGGATAGATTTTTTTTTTTACTAAGATTACGAAAATGTTAGTAAAATTTTTTAGAAAAGTGTAGTTTTTTTTTTTTTTAAATAAATAAATCCATTATTTGAGCTCGTGACGTCCCTACTTGAAAATGTACTGTCTCCAATTATGTTCCCTTAATTTTGTAAAATTCCACACTGATTAATTTTTTTTTATATGGCAACACTTTGATTTCCGGCGAATTTTTTAATTTGCGTTTAACGTTCACCAGATTTATTGTTTGTTCTATGCGAACTTATCCTTTGGTTTGATTTTTTGATAAAGATGGCTGTGTTTTTACAGATGTTACGAAGAGAACCCTGTACAATTTATTGCTATTCGTGTGGAAAACGTTCTTTTTTTAAAATGATTTTCGGCTATCTTTCGGATTGAAATTTTCAAAAAATCGTCAGGGTTTCAAAAATACGATAAAAAATAATAAAAAAAACACAGAATGTCTTAGAATATTTGCCTAAACCGGGAAAAAAGTGTGATGCAGTGGCCTATTTATTATAACAAATCTCCCTCACACCTATAAAGAAAATTAAATGCAATTCCCATAAGTAAGTGGAAAAATAAGAAAATCCGTAAACAACGCCAATTCTAATTCTGACAAAAACAAAACACGGGCAGTTGCGCAACGATAATTGCTTCATTGTGTAGTTTTTAAGTTAACAAATAACAAAAAAACTTAATTAAATTCAGCTAATAAGTAAACACGTCAGTTATTGATTCTGAGGCGGTACAAAGTTCGCCGAGTTAGCTAATGTAGAATAAAAAAATAGAACACAAAGAATACACTTTCAATTATTCTCAGAACGAGGGAGTATTTGAATTAATAACGCGCCAAAATATTTCAGATTAAACACAGACTATTTAAATTTGAATGCTCGACATTTCAAACGACATTGAATGGTGGTTTCTGTCATAAACAGAGAGAAATTATTACTCGAAGCTCTATGAAGTGAGGAGAAAGAGTCCAGATTGAAAAATAACATGACAGCGGAACAGTGTTTTATATTATTAAGGTTTCGTTTCTTTTGACATGTAGATTATTTATTATTCACGGGAATTTTTTGTATCAGTGTTTTGACAACACACTTAACGAAGTGCAAAGTAATTCGTGTTTAAATTGTTTGGAATATTCAAAGAGATTTATGAAATGGTATTAAATTGTTAATATTTTGCTAAAATGGCGGTAATCATTGTAAAAAAAAAATATTTTTAAAAATATAAACTGCACGTGGAGGTTTGTCGTTTTGATACGTTAAATTTTTGTTTATTTTTCTAGAAATTTGCTGTTTTTTATCCCTAGTTGTTTGGTTTTGGAATAAGAATGTGCTTAGTACTTCTATCATTGGTCGCCCCAAGTGTTTCGCTATTTTTAGTGACTTAGCAGGCTGGTGAGGTTTTGTCCGAATCTGGATCTGATTCTGGACATCTTTTGATCTCTCCAGCAGGACTCTCTCGGAACATCGCCTTGTACCGCGGTGCGAAGGATAGTTTCACAAGTTCATTTCTCCTAGACACACTAACCTTCAGATTCCTACCCATCCCTCATACCTTTTCTTTCCCAGATTTCCTCTCCTTCAATTCCCATAAAGATCCTTTATATAGAATACATATAGATGACATCGAACCTCAGAGCCTTCTGTGAGGATAATGTAAAAATAGTTCATTCAAAGTCATTTATCCAGATCGTACCTCTCTCTAACAACCTCACTTTACTGAAAAAGTATTTGCAATTTGGAACAATGGCAATGGCATTAAAAAATGCAAATTTAGGTGCATTTTTTTGATAACAGAAGAAGTAATGCGACTATCTTGGAAGGACGCTATTGGTGTTTTTTGTTTACGTAATCTCGTTTTTAAATAAAAACTCCAATAAGGATCGAGGTTCGTCGAGATTACAATTTACTTTATGTACGTTATCGAAAGGTGTACAATAACCAAACGTTCGTCCAATTGGAGCAATCCCTGCGCAGTCCAGCAGTAAGGCTCTCGACTCGCAATCCGAAAGTCGCGGGATCGAATCCCGGCGTGGCAAACAAATTTTATTTCATTAATTTGTGTTATTTCACAAAACATTAATTTAAAATAATATATAGTATATTTGCGGCACGTTTCAGAGTGGAAGATACTCTCAGTATCTCCCTGGTGTAAAAGACACCATTCAGAATTGAAACGTTGCTTTAAATGGCACTATCAGTAATCTGAAGATCTGAATCTACAGATCTGAAAAGCCAGGTACTTCCCCACCTTCCTCTTCCCTATCTCATTCCCCTTACCACTACATTCAGTCCCACAACATACCCCAATTGGGGATGCCATAGTCTCTCTGGCTCCAGACGAGAGCAGTTGGGCCTCTTGTAAGGTATTCACATAATTTATTTTTTTTAAATCTAATTCTAAGTTATTTTGAAGCTAGAGTACCCGACCTTCTATCGTATATCATCGGTTATTTCCGTAACCGTTCGTGCATTAGACACGAACTACGATAGTCGACACTTCTCTAAGTTACTGCATAACTGAAAATTGTTGAGACACCTCAAAACTATTGTGTTTGTTTACAATGGTTGTGGTTATTTACCTTGGGCACGGGTTCCCTCGGTCCCGGCAGGCTGGCGCGCTGGCGGCCCGCCCTAAAGTGGAGACGGCGGAGGGCGGCTCCTGCTGCCGCCTTCGCGCCTGAAATTACAAACAAACATGTTAATTACTAACAATAATTATAAATAGGTCCTTTTTTTTATTTATTTTTGTACGACAGACAAGTAAGTCCAATTATGGTACAATTTTCTTACAACTAACAATATATGTACATAATTTTTTTTAAACATGGTATAGTGATATTAAACACATCTATCTCTGCTGGTAGAGCATTAAGCAATGTCATACCTCTTGTCATGCTATGTTGAGCCATGACATCTGTCCGACCCTGCGGTATGTAAAATAGGGCGTGGCTACGAGTTCGACAGTATTTATTAGGAGCGAATAAGCCACAGCATGACAGGAGATATGGACAATCGATAAGGTTTTTTATTAACTTTAATTCAAATACAATGAGTCCGGCATTACGCCTGGTCTCCAGGCTTTGATAATTTGTCTCCTTTATCAGTTCCACGTGATGCATGAATTTCGGATATATTCCGTATGATCGCATGTAAAAATAACTTCGGATTTTTTTTTTGTATTTGTTCAATCATATTTAAGTTGATAAGGTATCCAGACAGTACTGGCGTACTCCAGCTTGCTTCTGATCACTCCGTTGAACATGGCAGTCATTGCTTCTATGTTTTTGAATTGTTTGCAAGTTCTAATTACAAAACCAAGAATTTTGGAGCAAGACGAAGTAAGCTGCACTATATGATTTGAAAATGTCAGCCTGGGATCAAAGATCACCCCAAGATCCTTGATGATATTTACGCGAGTTAGTACTTCTCCATTCATTCTATACTGGTAGAATAACGGATTACTTCACGCGGTAGAAGCGCTGAACATAAAATTCCCGGAAGTGAGACCTATTTTTTTACATTAACGATGAAATAAAATTGATAAAAAATAATATTAAAGAAAGCTAAATTTTAAGATATTATATCAATGTGCATACATAGCTATTATAAAGGTTAGGTTATACGTGTACTAATATTCACATCCAAGTATATTATGGGCTTTGAACACTAATAAATGTGTTTTAAATTTTCCGCAACTGATAAAAAACCATTAGTGTATCGTTATTTATCAGCCGTGTAGAATTTAAAACACGATTATTTGTAAGGAATAATACAGTAATGAGACGACCTGTTTGAACAATAGAATTCTTCACTTCATTGAATGAAATTACTAAATCACTTTGTTTCTTTGTCAAGATATAAATAAATGTATAATAATTTATATATTTTTAAATTTTATTCGGATACCAAACTTTTTTTAAACGACTTCGAAAAGGAGGAGGTTATCAATTCGACGGTATTATTTTTCTTGTTTGTTACCTCAGAACTTTCGATTGGGTTAACCGATATTGATGATTATTTTTTTATTAGAAAACTGGTGCTTCCCGTGTAAATGGACGATTAACTCAATATTACGCCAACAGATTTCGATGATTCTTTTTTTGAAGTAAAACTTCTTTACGCACACTCGTCACTAAAAATAAAAAAATAAACAAAAATTTTAACAAAACAAAAAACGACTTAAAAAATGCACTAAAAAGTAAAAAAATAATTTCGTACGATTGTTATTTTTGGAGTCGGTGTCAGCCAAGATCTCCACATCTCACCTATAACCACCTATGTATGTAGTTACGTTGGCTGACACCGACTCCAAAAATAACAATCGTACGAAATTATTTTTTTACTTTTTAGTGCATTTTTTGAAGTCGTTTTTTGTTTTGTTAAAATTTTTGTTTATAACATTACATACTATTATTATTTATAAACATAAGGACGGTTTAGCAATGGGTCCTAGTACTAGCCCTTTAGTAGCAGATACATTTTTAAATAAGTTGGAAGAGAAGAAATTTAATAGTCGTTCGTTAATTATAATATGTTTATTTTCGGAAAAGATACTTGGATAAAATTTTTTAAATATGGAAGGGTACCCATAGAATGTAAACAATATTTTTTAAATTTCTTACTGACGAAACATGTTGATAATTTTGATTAAATAAGCGGTGTGTACGAAGTGATTTGTTTTAATTTAATAATGACCGGTCAGTGGTTGAGTGGGCATAGCGCTTGGGTCCCACCCGGGCGTCGCATATTCGATTCCTCGGCTGGCTAAGTCCTCTTTCAGTTATTCGAATAGTAAACTAGAAGGCCGTCTGTTTTTGAAATGCGGACATCAAATTCCAAAACGTATCATCTTCCCAGTAGGCCATTATAACTTGAATTCTACCACCCAGCGCTACATGACACTCGAGCGATACAGATTTGAGACTGCGAGGCCAAGTGACCTGTCATGGACTTGAGTCATAAACCCTCTTCCCTGTCAAAGAGAGATTGCTGTTACAAACAGACATCAGATCATATTATCTAGTGCATGAATTTAAAGATGTTTATCATAGCGTGAGAGGGCGCCTGCCAAATCGTATATAGGCAATTTACATAGCACGTGTTTTTTTAAACACTGGCGATTTAAAAATATGGAGGTGTGTGGCGGTCGTATCTATGTAACCGAAAAAAACATATTTTTCCTTATTTATTGTGAAACTGATCAAAAACGTCAAATGTCGATATTCTTTCCAAAAATCAATTTTACCACTCGGGTAGTTTGCCATTGTGCAATTTTTTTAATCTTAAACGAACTGTCAGATTTATAAAAACTTTGCGTTATTTCCGCTTCGCAATTAAAGCTCATTAATGAAATATTTCTGAACGTAGCTGAATACTAAAAACTGTTTTAGAAAGTTTATGAAATAAGCTTTCAAATTGTATTATTACAAATACATATAAGCATTTGTAAATATTAAAATTTAGTTAGGGTTAACGACTATTTTAAAATTATTTTTTTCATAGATTTTAATGACTTTTCAAAGAGGTGTTGAGTTGACTTGATTCTGAGTTGGCATGGAACCCGTAAAACCATCTATGATCGTGTGACAAATAATGTGATCTGCAAAGAATGCAAGGCTGATGTAAGCGTAATGAGTAAGATTAAGAGAGGGTCGCTCCGATGGTTTTGGCATGTAGAGTGAATGCACGAAGAAAGGACTGTAAGGAGAATATGTGATCCTTGTTCTACCGGTATTAAAATGGAAGATGCTCCGAGGAACTAGAGTCATTGATCCCCTCAGCACCAAGGAAATACGCCAAACACGCGCCCAACATGTGTAAACGGTTGACATTTTTTGTCACATGAGAACGTGTCGTTTCTGCGACTCGTTTTTGAGTTCACAGCTCGGTTGTGGAATGACTTGCCGGCCTCCGTGTTTCCCCCACCTACAACATGGGTCTCTTGAAGACCCATGTTCACTCCTTTCTCTTTTCAAAATGACCCTCCCCACAGCATCTTCAAAGATGACATAGGCCCTGAGGGAAATTGTTTTCCTCAGGGCCTCCCGTGTGGATTTAATGTAAAAAAAATTACGCAAATGGGAAGTTGGGGACGCCTGAGGAAGACAATACTTTTTCAGGTAGGCAATTAGGGACTCCAGACCAGAGGCGGCTGCTTAATTTAACACTTACCTTTGGAAGGGGAGGGGCGAGGGGTGGGGGCCGCGGCGGCCGCGGGTGGCGTGGCGGCGGCTCGCGCGGCGCAAGGACTACCATCGCTCTGAAACAACATGAAACACATTAAGAAAAGGACACATTAAACATAATATGGAACCGTACGTAACTAAAAACTGTAATTAGTATCTATGAACAGTAGACTTCGTATAATGTTGATCACACCGAATTTACAGCTCGCAACAGTCGGAATAAAAAGGAACTATCTCTTTTTTCTAATGTCTTATAATTTCTATTTCAAACCTATATTTTGTTCTAGTTCTCAAACTGTTTAATTTAAATCATGTTTTGTTGTATTTATATTTTAACATGTATGATTACATTAACACGGGCATTAGCCTAGTATGGTAGTAAAAAATAAATAAAAATTGTAATTTCAAGAAATCTATGAAATAATAAAAAAATCAAACACGGTTACCATTTTGACTGGATGGAGCAAGGAAAAAGCAAAAAAAAATACAGACAGACGAAATGCAAAGTAGTCGAGTCAAAATAGGACTTCGATATGCTCATTAAAAAAAATAATAATATATATTTTTTTACAATAGCTCCATACAGGAGGCCCTGAGGAAAATATTTTCCCCCAGGGCCTATGTCATCTTTGGGGATGCTGTGATGAGGATATTTTAAAGGAAAGGAAAGAAAGGAAGTTCTCCCACTGCTGTGCAAGGCGGTGTTCCAAAAGAGTTCTGCTTGAGAGGTGACAAGTGACAAGGTCTCCCTCAACCAGTCTCTCCCGATCAGGCCTGCCACGCAGCTGGTGGGTAGACACATCTGCCGCCAAGAACCGGAAAAACGTCACCCCGTGAACCCGAGCAACCTTGCTGAGTCACCAAACGTAGTGAACCACTTGGGGTGACTTATGGCAGAGGTGTTAGTTATCTAATAAAGATTCACGGGGCAGCGGTACCCATACCCACATCCCCATACCCATACCTGCCTCCCAATATGACAGTGACTTATACAATTCAATTCAATTTAATTTGTGTTTTAAAAACATTAAAAAAATGTACATTTTGGTGCGTTTTAAAAATACATTAATATGTAAAAGAGTATTACATAAAACATACGCAGTAGGTATATTTACTACACTAGCATTAAGAGGGAATAACCAGACAAAACTGGAAATATGCCATTTTTAAATCAAATTTTAGACGTATTGACTCTTTTCCATAAAAAAATATAAATTGATTTCGAAAGACTGTTTTTTTCACCTAGTAAAGCTATGTTTTAAATTTTGAGAAAATATGTTCATTTTTAGTACAACCGTTTTTAGTTTTTAGGTCGTAGGCTGATTTGTTAAATTTTTCAACAAAACTTTGTTGCCAGATTTGTTAAATTGTCAAACAAAATTTTGTCGGCAGATTTGTATAATTTTCAAACAAAATTTTGTATTATACAACACACATTTCAAATCCATAATCATGCAGTAAATTATCTGGGAAAGCTATGTTTCAGAATTTTAAATAAAATCATTTAAAAAAAGAATTATAGAAACAATACGACTGATTCGTATGGATTTTGCCATTTTCATTGGTTATTAAATCTAAATAGTCAAATGCTTTCAAATCTTTCTCCTCCACATCTCCTTTCTCTCCTCATTCCCCACAGCCTCACAAAATACCCCAATTGGGGATCCCATTGTTCCACTGCCGTCGGTGAGAGTTTGATAACTTTTTCCATAGTGATCTCAATAATAGATCGGTCCAAAGATAAGGATCCCCATCCAAGTTTTGCGGTATCTATTTTCTGCCATACTAGTCCCAAAGAGAGATTGTACAAAAATCTCGTCTCCTTCAACGAATTCAATTTTCTGCTTGGTGTTAATTTAGTCAGGGGTCTCCAAACTTTCCAGCCTTAGCGTCATACTGATTACTTCAGTAATTCCAAGGGCCAAAACCGTTTTAATTTTCCTGCATTAATGATTGTGTCAAACACAGCTATACAAGATTCATATTTATACTCGCCATATATTTCCATTGGGAATGTACGGCGAGCTATATGCCGAGATACGCCAAGCCAAATGATATTTTATCTTTTATAGCTGTGTGTGACACAAGCATTATCTATAATTTCCAGACAAGTCGCTGAGTACGTACCCTGAGTGAAAATACGCTTGCTAAATTCGCTAGTTCCAAAATGAAGTACACAAATAATGTTTACAGATCTAAATTAACCGATGAGCATCCTAAATCTAAAGAAGTACAAGTAAAATTGGTTCACAACTACAAACTATTCATATGTCAGTGGAATCTTATTCTACCGGTATTTCAATGAAAGTTGCTCCAAACAACTAGCGTAATTGATTCCTTCGGCACGAGTGCATAGTAGTGAAATCTTTGTCACATGAGAACGGGTCGTTACTACGACACGTTCTTGAGTTCAAAAAGCTCGGCAGTGGAACAATTTGCCGACCTCTCTGTTTCGAAAAAGCAATTAAAAGTCATAGAAAATCACACAAATTTGTCACTCGATTTCGTAAGGGATCTTTCCCGTATCCACAAAAGTTACAGAATCGCTCCTTAAACCTCCATAAAAAAACCAAAACTTCACATTTTATTATTTCTGAAATAATATTGTAGTGGGGTTAATTTTTTGCATTTAAAGTATTGTAGTCGGACAGCGGCTGGCATGTATAACGAGATTATCAACTGATGTAGCTGTAAATAGACGTAACATTTGGAATGTGTCAGGTAGACAATAGACAGGCAGACTTACCGCACGATAAATCCTGTGGTTCAATTTGTTATTTATTTGAACAAACACAAGTTTCGGTTACAACTCAGTTAGACAGAAATAATCAAGGAAATATTCAGAATCGCTTGACATTATTAAAATGCACAAATTATTAAAAAGAGGACTTCGTATCAGTTCAATTACAATTAGGAGCATCTATGTGAATCGCTGGAGAAGCGATATAAGGCATTTTAATGGCCATTGGTAATTTAATTGAATTATAAATAACTAGCAGACCCAGCTACAAGTTGCTGTGGCTAACGAAGCACAAGGCCATTACACAACCTTTATAAAATCCACACAACCCGCTTGCCAGCTACCCGCTGCCTGAATTGAATATTTGAATTTCTCGGTTTTTCTCTACTATAATAAACATGTATTACACATTTAAACCTTCCTCTGGAATCACTGTACCTATTGGTGAAAACCGCATAAAAATCCGTTGCGTAGTTTAAAAGATCTAAGCGCACGTACATTTTGAGCGACTTCATTTTATACCCCGCTGCCCGCTGCCTGAATTGAATATTTGAATTTCTCGGCTTTTCTCTACTATAAAAAGCATGTATTTTAAATATAAACCTCCTCTTGAATCACTCTATCTATTGGTGAAAACTCCATGAAAATCCGTTGCGTAGTTTAGAAGATCTAAGCGCACAAACATTTTGAGCGACTTCATTTTATAGTATGTAATGATTTTAATAGATTTACTTTTATATTTGAAATTGTTATTGGTATTATAGGCAGCCCTGGTTTATTAAGTCTAATTACTTTCCATAGACCAATAAGATCTACT
Organism: Limnephilus lunatus; assembly: GCA_917563855.2. NCBI lineage: Eukaryota > Metazoa > Arthropoda > Insecta > Trichoptera > Limnephilidae > Limnephilus > Limnephilus lunatus. Next base: position 47,841,796 of record OU830603.1, read on the forward strand.
CGTTAAAATTATTTTTAATTGCAATAACTATATCAGGACTGAGTCGTTTAGATACTCGCTTGTACCTAGCTGTGTGTGCAGTTTGTAATACTTTCTAGGAAGTAGGAGATGTTTTCAACATCACGGAATATAGTTAATTTAAAGTTAAAAGTAAAAAAAAATATATATGTACGACAAATTTGGGTTCCAACGTTAATCGATCATTTTTAATAAAAAAATTTGATTTAAAAAATTATATTTCATAAAATTTGAAAAGTAAGTAAAGCATTTTTTTTTTAATAATCAATAATTAACTCACAAATATTTGCCAAAGTTAAGTAGGTTAGTAAGGTTTTCCAGAAACTTCTATGACGATGTTTTAAATAAACTAGCAAGTTATTTTTCCGATAGTTTCTTTAGCCGAGATTTAATGTTCTTAATTGAGTTATTTTTGTTGTAATTTGTTTGATACTAAGTGGGAGATTGTTATATACCATTACTGCTAAAAATTCAGAGCTTCTTTGTCCAACGCTAAAGTTACAATTTGGTATATTTAGTATGTCTCTTTGTTTGGCTCTGGTTTTATGATTATGTGAGGTGTTTGCCTCTGTCATTTTTGAGGTTATAAAACATAATGTTTTTGACAAAGATTTTCTGAATGCTTGGAACATCAAACTCTTTAAAATTTCGTCAAACTCTTTAAAAGTTGACGTCCTTTTGGGGACCTTTAGTATGGTCTTTATGATACAATTCTGAGTTAAATTCTACTTTGATGCTGCTGAGCCCCATCCTATTATACCATATTCCAAGAGAGAGTATATTATTTAGTTCGGGTAATATTTTTGCGTCAAATTCATATTTAAATTTTGTATGAAAAGGGCCGTGCAGCGGTTTCCCTTAACGATGACAAGCTAGCATTAAGATTATGAAAAAAATAGTACCCACGCTATAAATAGCAATATAATACTGTGTTAATTTTTATTCAAATAATTTTTATTAATAAGTACCTACCTACATTTATTAATATCCGCAATCTAAGATAATATATATAAATCCTGCAAGACTCATTTATCCACGTTTCCCACGGACATTATCACGAAGGTTCATGTTTATCCAGAGACAGCTAAAATATTGGTATTTCTTTTATTATTTCTAGTTGGAAATGCAGTGAATGTTCCATTGTTATTTCACAAGGCAGCCGTTGACCTGTGCTAAAGAAAATGGAACGGAAAACGGATACGAGAAGAAAGATGGTTGAAATGCGTTGAAAGACGTAAGAAAAGAAAATGGTATTAAAGTAGGTATGTCAGATTGGAAAGGTCATCAAAGATAAAGTTAATAGGAAAGTATGACTATACTGTCTTAAGGATTCTCCACACTTATACACGGCACGTTTTGCCAACGGCACGTCAGGAAGAATGCATATATTATGCTTGTTCACTTTGTTTTTTGTTGTTTTGAGGTGCGTGCTTTATTCATAGTTATTCAAGTGCTAAGCTGCGAACGTTCATTATGACGACTGGTAATTCTGTGAACAGTGGACCACGCGTCCAGAAAAACATGTTTCTAATTTTTCAATTATTTAATAAATCAAAACCGAAATTTCCTCTGAAATCGCAAGATTTCTAAGTAGGATACCTAATTATAAATCATATATAGGTATAATATTGTCTAACTTTTTTATCAATAAGGAATTAAACAATTTTGTTCAAAGGGACATCACTGTCTTAATGACCATTGTTCATTGAACTTTCTTCTGGCAGGGATATCATAGAGATCATAGTATCACAGAATTGAAAAATTGCGTCCAAATATACAAATAAATAAATATTCTCTTTGAAAAAATCTTTACTGAACCATAGAACAATATTAGCCATCTATTCAAAGTAAGGCTTGCTTGTATAATAAAGTGGATGCGGCAGGTGTTTTTAAAACGAAAACGGAACACACAAACAATTTCCTCTTTGGTTAATATCCATATTAATCACCAATTTTTTAAAGTTAATTTCAAACACAAAACCACGCTGCAACGTGAAAATGTCCGGTGTCGTGTACACGTTCTCATAGATTGTCATAAAAAACTGCTAGATAATTTGACCATGCGTTTACATGTTGCGTCAGGGGAGTGTTTATATACATGCTTCCATATAGTGGCCCATACAATAAGGCCCGGCTTCACCTATGCTTGTCCTGTTTGGGGGCATGCGGCACCCAGTCTTATTCAACAAATACAAACCTTTCAAAACAAAGCCGTTGGACTTGCTCTCAATACGCCTAAATGGAGTAGAATTTCTTGTCTCCACAAAGACTCCAACATTCCGTTGATAAAGGACTTCATTGCCTCACAAGCAACCAAATTTTACGCCGGCCTACCTGGCCACTCTAATCCTACGATAAATAAGCTCGTAAGATATAGCGAAAATGATCATTTTAAATTTAAAAAACCAAAAGTCCTCTGGAAGGAATAAGAACCTGCATACAGCCGCAGTATAGTAGTTACTCTCATTAAAATCACACCTAAAAATAAAATTAAAATTAAAGTATCATTAGATAATTCAATATACATATAATTATGTTAGATTCAGTAAACTCATGTTTAGGAACTCTGTAAAATTAATCATTCAAAAGTCGAAAGTCAGTGGCCCATACACATTGGCCAACGTGTAAATACACGGTGAATTCAGCGGAGGTTTTTCACGTTGACAAAACGTGTCGTGTACAAGGTTCCTAAAGTTAGAATTCACGTGAAAGCATTATTAATTCCATTTTTTACACTAGCTCCACACAGGTGGCCCGCAGGAAAATATTTCCCCCTATGTTATCTATGGAGATGATGTGTGAAGGGTCTTTTTAAGGAGGGGAAGAGATGAAGCTCTTGGAAGGAAGAAGGTATGAAGGATGGGTAGGAATTTGTGGGTCAGTGTTAGCCAGAATCCTTCCCTCCCACTCAATAGGGCAATGTTCAGAGAGTGACAGAGAGTGCTGCTACGGATTCCATTTTTGTAAAATTGCGGTGCATGACGGTGGATCTAGAAAATCCAGCTGGAGAGATCTAGATCATGTTTCAATCAACGATCTCTCCCGACCCGGCCCGCCACACAATAGATGAGCAAACGCATTCGCCGTTAAGAACCAGACAAACTTCACCATATGAACCCAGGCACCCATAATAAATCACGAACCACTTTGGGCGACCTATGGCAGAGGTGTTGGTTATCCAATAAATGGTGCCCATACCCCGTAAATAAATAAATATGTACCTGCCGTATAATGACCATTATATCCGAAAGATATCAAATAAAACAATTATTCTTCAGTTACTCAGAAAAATGATTTAAACTAGACAGAGTTGGTAAGCAACTTGATAATATAATTCTAAAGTGATATCAAAACATTATAAAACATCTTTAGTCTGAGAAGTTAACTCGCGAAAAGAGCCATTAAAAATGTATGATAAAATACTTTCTTTATACAATTTTAAATCTATTAAAACTATAAAATCTAATAAACAAAAGTCCCCATTCAATCTAAAACTATTCTACAAATTTTGATTACAAATTACGTTGGCTTTGTAAAATATATATAGCCGCATAATGTCTCCAGATTTCATCACCTTTATAAAATTTAACTGTATTATGTTCCCATTTTAATAACGATGGAAAATTTTATTAAATTTTCGCACGGGAGCGTTAAAATTCAAGAAAAACGATTAAACTGAAGAGAAATGAAGAGCCATTAAAAAAAGTCTGGAGTGTTTGCGCTATTAAACGCCATTGTGAGTATTTCCGAGGGTGAATTTATGACAAACTTGCTTAGTTTCATCGCGTGGAAACTGAAAGAAGAATTCGTTTATCAACGGGACAGGTTAGACACCTACCGGCGGAAAATATTATTAAATATATATCTTTTACATTAACTTACATTCTAACGGCCGGCGCGGTCTGGCGGTAAGGCTCTTGACTCGCAATCCGGGATCGAATCCGGCGTGGGAAAATAAATTTTATTTAAATAATTTGTCTTATTTCACAATTAATTCATTAAAAATAATGTATAGTTTATTTGTGACACGTTTCAGAGTGGAAGATACTCTCAGTATCGCCCTGGTGTAAGACCACCATTTAGAATTGAAACGTTGCTTAAAATGGCGTTAGCCGTGTTTGGTTATCTGAATGGCCAGGTACTTCCCCACCTTCCTCTTCCCCATCTCTTTCCCCTCTCCACTAACTTCAGCATCTCAACATACCCCAATTGGGGATGCCATAGTCTCACTGGCTCCAGACGGGAGCAGCTGAGACTCTTGTGATGTATTACTATAAAACAAAATCAAAAAAATCACCCAGAAGCCCCTATGCCATCTGAGATGTTGTGTGGAATATCTTTTTGAGGAAAGGAAGGAATGGACATTGGTCTTGAAAAGACCCATGTTGTAGGAAGGAGGAAACACAGGGGCTGGCAAATCATTCCACAGCCGAGCTGTTGAACACAAGAACGAGTCGAAGAAGCGACCCGTTCTCATGTGACAAATGTCAACCGTGTACATATTGTGTTGGAGGCACGTGTACATGTGATTCCGAAAGGATCAATGGCGCTAGTTCCTCAGAGCATCTTCCATTGAAATACCGATAGAACAAGGTTATCATTCCAACCCGACACCTGTGCTCTAAAGATTGCAATCCGTTTGTAAAGTTAGAAGAATCTATTGAACGAACTGCCCGTTTCTTCACAAAGTCGAGTTTTTTAAAAATATTTTAGGGCTCTTTAGGAGGGTGGGGGGAGGGGGGGCATGCCATGTTTTTTTCCTTAAATTTACTAGTACTGCGACGATTTCTGATCAACTTCTGGCCGTTTTTAATGTTTGGCTTGCACTATATACTTCGCTATTCTGATCTGTACACCAGACATGATTAAATTTATATCAAGTGACGTTTCGATACTGAATGGTGGTCTTTCACAAAGGCCTTATTAATTTTTAATAATAAGTTAACTAATGATTTTTAATAACTAGTTAATTTATTAATCCTAGTTAATAATCAGGTAATTCAAAGCCTTTTAATTATTATCATCTTTTCACTCCACTCCAAGCTTCACAACATATTTACAATTGGGATTTTTTAAATATAAGTTTTTCACATTTATTATTATTGCGTTTAATTCGCAGAACTCAGACAAATTTAATAAATTTATGTGTCATTAAGTTCTGCAAATATTTTAGTTGTAATTATTGTGGCCATTGTTTTGGCGTTCAGGATTGTATTATATTATTAAACATACAACACCATTATTAGCCACAGGTAAAACCAATGGCCCTGAACGCATAAAAGGTAAATAACACTACCCTACACAACAGGCATAATGACCTACTTTAACGTCACCATTCGCAAACAAATTATGTAGCAAACTCTTCAATTCCTCGCCCACATAGTTTAACATACGTATACCAATGATAACGACATTTTTAATTTCACAAATTCGATGTTTAAAACATACTTTAACAATTTTTTTAAATCGTAGTATTAATTCTGATAATTATAGGTTATTGTCACGGACGTACAAAATATATGGACATGCCCTTACGTGTTAAAAAACGTGTTATTTCCCCCTCCCATTGGAACCATTTTTCGGAACCGGCTGGGCGTGTCCGGACCAGTGTCGTGCTCTCATCGTACATTTTACGCACGGACGCTGTATGTCTATGAAACACATACTTAGACATCGAGATACATAGCGACGCGAAACACAAAGCCGCTGTTTACTGGGTCAAGTAAATCATGAAACATTTGTAAAAGTGTCTACCGAAACAAAATATTCCACTATGAAAATACTCTGAACCTTACTTTGCGAATTTGGATTTTACACATCTGTTCATACCGTGGCATGCAATTCGCGCTCCCATATAAAAAGGTCTATTCATTCAAAAGCAGATTTTACTATCGAGAACTAAATAGTGATATTATAGTGCGAGGTGCCTATATACTGTTAGATTGATTTATTGGCGAATCACAAGTCTCTTTCCTCTCTTCGCCCCGCCATAGTTGGTTTTTACCCCTCATCTGTAAGTTCTCGTCTAGTTATTTGTATGTCTATGGTTATTGTAATTTTTTAAGTGAAATTTCTATATCCCTGTTGTGTTTTGGAATTGGAATAAACGGAAATGACGCATTACAGCACCTGCGAAGCATCAAATTCCTATCAAGACTCATATTGGTTGATATATAAAACGGAAATTAAGTTAGGTCTGCGCTCATTAGCCGTTTTGATTATGACCTCACTTTTCAAGACTCCTTGGTCTTCATTGGTTGGGATTGTTTTGGTAAAGTTTCGCTTCTACCACGTGATAACTGCACTCGATTTTTATTTTATTTTAATCCTATTTTAAACCACTGCAATGTATTTTTTTACTTTAATGAAATAACTTCTTTGTTAATAATCAATAATAGTTCTTTGTCAAAAATCATTCATAAGTTCTTTGTTTAATTTAAGCATAAAACGGACGGCCGAATACATGTCTATCGATATATAGTGCATAAGTTGGTAGGTAAAACATATAAAATGGATGGCCGAAGACACGTCTATCGATATATAGTGCATAAATTGGTAGGTAAAACATATAAAATGGATGGTCGAAGACACGTCTATCGAAATATAGTGCATAAATTGGTAGGTAAAACATATAAAATGGATGGTCGAAGACACGACTATCGATATAGGTATAGTGCATAAATTGGTAGGTAAAACATATAAAATGGATGGCCAAAGACACGTCTATCGACGTAAAAGTTGGTAGGTAAAACATATAAAATGGATGGCCAAAGACACGTCTATCGACGTAAAAGTTGGTAGGTAAAATATATAAAATGGATGGCTGAAGACACGTCTATCGATATATATAGTGCATAAGTTGGTAGGTAAAACATATAAAATGAATGACCAAAAATACAGATATCGATGAATAGCGCGTGAGTTGGTAGATAAAACATATAAAATGGATGAACGAAGACACGTCTATCGATGTATAATTATAACATAAGTTGATAGGTAAAACATATAAAATGGGTGGCCGAAGACATGTTTATCTTAGTTGGTGGATAAAACATATAAAATGGATGGCCAAAGACACGTCTATTGATGTATAAGTTGGTAGGTAAAACATATAAAATGGATAGCCGATGAAATTTAAAAAAAAAAAATGTCAATCGATATATAGTGCATAAGTTGGTATGTAAAACATATAATATGGATGACCGAAGACACGTCTATCGATGTATAGTGCGTCGGTAGGCAGGTAAAACTTATAAAAAGGATGACTGAAAACCAGTCTATCGATGTTGGTAGGTAAAACATATAATATGGATGGCCGAAGACTTGACTATCGATGTATAGTGCGTAAGTTGGTAGTTAAAACATATAAAATGAATGGCCGAAGACACGTCTATCGATATATAGTGCATAAGTTGTCAGGTAAAACACATAAAATGAATGGCCAATAACAAGTCTATCGATGATGGTACATAAAACATATAATATGGGTGACCGAAGGCACGTCTATCGATGTGTATTGCGTCAGTAGGAAGGTAAAACTTGTAAAAAGGATTATTATTTTTAATTGATAAACTAACGTTTAAACAAGATTTTTATGCATAGCACAAAGGGTAGATAACAAATATTATAATCAATAATTATCAGCCTGAAACACTCATCTACACTGAAAAAATCTTCCGAGAAAAGATACTGGCCGCCAACGGGAATATGAACATCCATTTTATATGTTATATTCCCGTTGGCGGCCAGTATCTTTTCTCGGAAGATTTTTTCAATGTAGATGAGTGTTTCAGGCTGATAATTATTGATTATAATATTTGTAAAAAGGATGGCTGAAAACAAGTCTATCGATGTTGGTAGGTAAAACATATAATACGGATGGCCGAAGACTTGACTATCGATATATAGTGCGTAAGTTGGTAGTTAAAACATATAAAATGGATGGCCGAAGACACGTCTATCGATATATTGTGCATGAGTTGGCAGGTAAAACATATAAACTAAAAAGGGATGAGGTTTTTTTACAAAGGTAATTTTGTAGCGATGGGATGATTTTATTATATCGTTATTCACATTAACATTTTCCCCAGCCCCGAGATGAACAGCTGACCTAGTTGTTAAATGGAGCGGACTTTTATAATGCGGTAACAACGTTGTACTACTTTTTATGATTATTTGATTTAGGTGAATTTATAATTAATATTTGTCAGTGGGGGTGGATCGTAGTATTACTATCTACGGTTTTTGACTAGAAAAGATTCGATTAAGCTGTTTTTATTTACGGTAGCTTTGCACTGGAGGCCCTGAAGGAAATAATTGCCCTCAGGGCCTATGTCATCTTTGGGGATGCTGTGTGGAGGGTTTTTTAGGGAAAGGAAGGAGAGGAAGTCATGAGAAGGAAAAGGTATGGATAGGAATGTGGGGGTCAGGAGTGACGGACGTATGAAACAATCTCCCTAATGCGGGTAAGGCGACGTTCCGAGAGACCTACTGCAGAGGTCTGCGGGACTTCCTCAACCAGTCTCCCCGATCCGGCCTGCCACGCAGTCAGTGGGCAGATGCATCCGCCGCCAAGATCCGGACAAACCTCATGAACTCGAGCACCCCTGCTAGGTCACCAAACTTAGCGAACCACTTGGGATGACCTATGGCAGAGGTTTTGGTAATCCAATGAATGGTTCCCAAGGGGGCGGTACCCCTACCCGCCTCTCAAATTGAAAATGTTTAATCACAGGACACAAATTCCCCCCCTCACCCCCCCACCCCTTCAAAAATAAATGAACAATAAATTACGCGCCGTTTTGAATTCATAATAGTAGTTCAAAACGTAGATTAGTACCTATTTTATATTTTTACACTAAATATTCATATTCGTATTTGAATTTTTGCTATCAAAGAAATCTCCACAGTAACCTAAACAAATAACAAAATGACAGCCAACGTCAAACATTTACTTAGCAACACGCTTTGCCAATAAAAGTATAATAAATAATTTCATAACGCCAAAGCTTATTCATAACGAAAGAGATTGCCAATGTATAATATAACCAATTAGCTATAGCAAATAATGTAGTTTTCGATTAGTGAAATAATTTTTAAATTCCATTTGGTATTTATTGCGTGAAAGAGTAACGAACACACATCCGTACAAACTTTCACCTTTATAATATTTATATAAGATAAGATATATATGTGTTCACTTCTATGAAAGCAACGTTTCCGATAGCAATTTTAGAAAAATGTATAAAATTTTGAGAATTATCTTTTAATTTTAAAAGTGTGTGAGGATGTCTAGGAATCTGGGGGTCAGTGTGTTAAGAGTGACGGACGTATGAATCCAACCCTCTAACTGCGGTGTAAGGCGATTCGAGAGATTCCGGCTGGATAGATCAAAAGGCCTCCCTCAACCAGTCTCTCCCGATCTGGCCAGCCACGCAGTAGGTGTGCAAAAGCATGGACCGCCAACACCTATACAAACCTCACCCCATGAAAATATTTTCTTAACATTGGAATCTTTCACAGATACTGTTTTATTCGTCTATTTATTTCTATTATTTATATCTCCATATTTATTCGGCCTCTGTTAGATAGAACAACGAAAACCCTATATTTTGCTTATGTCCGCAGCTTACTAGAATACGCATTACAAGTTTGAAACCCGCAATATATATCATATGTGGAAATTCTAGAACGTGTTCAAAATCGTTTTCTACGATACTTAGACTTCCGCTGCTACCGCCCACACCTACATAAGTCACAAAGATTCAGCCGCATACTTCAATGTACTATCATTAGAAGTTCGAAGAAGCTCGGCCGATGTACTTTTTCTTCAAAAAATAGCCAGATCCGTCGTTGATTGCCCAGAACTCCTACAACGAATACAGATACGAGTTCCCAACAGACGAACCAGGTCAGACATGTTTCTTAGCCTCCCTCGGTGCAACATTAATTCTAAGCAGAACTCTTTCATCTATCGTGCGTTCAATACTTTCAACACACACTACACAAAATTTGACATTTTTAACTCTGCACCACACTCCTTAAAATCACACACACGCTCTCTCGATACTTTACACTAACAATAACTATAAATACCCTCTAATACAACCACCACTCTATTAACTTTCTTTTTTCATCTTTTAATTTTTTTTACGCATATTTTTATTACTATACCTCAACCTAACCGATCCCCCCCTATCCCACCCCCTCCCTATTCCTCCCTAAATAACTTGTCTCATGAAATGTAATTTTTTCTTTAGTAAATATCTCTGGAATCATTACACTTGTTTATAATACCCATGTGGAAACCTGTAAATGGTTCAATTATTGTGACTCAACTACTATTATTCTCTGTTATTAATGTAAACTGTTGGTCTCCCAAATAAAATAAAATAGGAAATCCCTTCTTCTTCTTCTTCTTCTTCAATGGCGCTACAGCCCATTTCGAGCCTTGGCCTCCTTCAAAATAAGCCTCCACCGCCCTCTGTCCTCGGCCGTCGTCTTCCAATCTGCAACATGGAGTAATCCTCTTGCATCCTTCCTGACATCATCCTCCCATCTCAGTCTAGGTCTGCCCGCCTTTCGTTTACCTCCCGGGTGTCCTGTCAGAACCTTCTTCGGTACTCGTGTGCTTGGCATTCGGTGCACATGTCCGGCCCATCTCAATCTTTGGAGCCTTAAATGGGTGGAGAGTCTGGGAGCTTGATAAATATCATAGAGCTCATTGTTGTGGCGGATTCTCCATGCCTCTCCCTCTCGCACCGCTCCTAAGATTCTTCGCAGTACCTTTCTTTCTAAGATGTCCAGCTGTTCTGCTGACTTTGCTGTCAGTGTCCCCGCCTCACATCCATAGGCCAAGACCGTTCTGATAATTGTTTTATATAAGGTTATTTTGGTTTTCCTATGGACGTTTCGTGATTTGAACACTGGCAGCAACGCGAAGTAAGTGTTGTTAGCGGCTGTGATGCGCTTTCTTACTTCTACTGGGTCTTCATTGTCCTGCATTATGATGGAGCCCAGGTAGGTTAACTCTTCGACCACTTTGAAATTATAATTGTCTTTAAATTTCATTTTATCTTTTATTCTGCGGTGAGGGGTTCTGGTTTGCATCATGATTTTTGTTTTATTTTCATTGATTTGCAACCCCACCTCTTTTGCCGCAGTCTCCAAAGGGTCAAACAGATCTCTTACAGCCTGTAGGAATCTTCCGACAATGTTAAGGTCATCTGCGTAGCCAACTATTTGGTTGCTTCTGTAGCAGATGTTTGAATCGGTACTGATCATTGTCTTCCTAACGACGTGCTCCAGTATATATTGAAATCCCTATTAAATAAAATTGGATAGATTTATTAGGCACCCGACAAAGGTGATTTTATTTAATGTGGGCACGAAGCACTAACGAATGAATACCTATACGGATTGCACAACGTTCCTAACAGGTAACTAAGTAAATTAAGCCTGACTGACCTGGTTTTAAAACGAGGTTTTTGTATCTCGGTTTTCCATTAAAATAACAGCGGATGCATTTTTCGTCAGCAAATGAACATTTTTTAATATTTATTATCATTTGTTGTTTTTCATGCTACCAAAAACTGCTAAGAACCGAACTTTACATTTTAATTGTAAAAAAGTAACATGTAAGAGTATATTGAAAATTCCACAGTGAATATTTTTTTAATATTTTTTTATATGAATACCGCACAAGAGTCCTAATTGATCCCGTATGGAGCAAATGAGACTATGGCATCCCCAATTAAGGTATGTTGTGAGGCTGAAGGTAGTGGGAAGGGGAATGAAATAGGGAAGAGAAAGGAGGGGAGGTACCTGACTATTCAGATCTGATCACCAAACACGGCTAATGACATTTCAAACAACGTTTCAATTCTGAATGGTGGTCTTACACCAGGGCGATACTGAGAGTATCTTCCACTCTGAAACGTGCCGCAAATATACCATATATTATTTTAAATGAATAAATTGTGAAATATCACAAATTAATCAAATAAAATTTATTTGCCACGCCGGGATTCGATCCCGCGACCTTCGGATTGCGAGTCAAGAGCCTTACCGCTAGACCACGCCGGACGTATATCCTATGGATGTATGTGTTTGTCTTTTTTTAGTGCCGCTATTTTTCGTTTCATCGAGTTTCAAATCACAACGGTGCTAAAGAAGTTGTTACTTCAAAAAGTTGAAACAAACAAATAAAGCAACTCATAACTGTTCTGGATATTTGTTATAATTTTTGTTTATTAAATATTATTCAGTTTGGTTTGGTATTTCAGTCTGAACTCCAATATTAAGTCTTGTATGAAAGTGGTGTAGCCGTTCCTGTTAAAGAGAAACAAGCAGCAGAAACTAATTTACAGCTGTTTACCCTTCAAACTCGTAAAAAATGTTTCTAGTCATATATTTTTTTAATTGGCTGACCTATATTTGCATCCGGGTTACCTTATTTCACCCAGTAATATTGATTCCCTCGACAACTGTCGTAAATGACGTTGTGACATTAAATATATTTAATTAATAAAGACAATATTAGCAAAACTCTGTAATATTAGCAATATTAGCGGGACTGATAACCTGGGTCCCAAAAATGTTGGTTAGGCATTATAATATGTTTTTTATTTGTTCGAAAAAATAATTAAATATATTTGTATCACATGAATAGTGATTACGCACTCTTTGGATTTGACAGAGACACCTAAATGGATTGTTTCAAAATAGTATCCGAAAAACTGAATACTGTCATCATCGGTTTGGATGCTGATTTTTTCATTGTGAAATCAAATGTTGTGTAAGATTGACAACTAAATACTTGTGCAAGTTTCAAGTCACAAAAGGATTGCAGTTACGATTGATTTGATGAAATTACGGAGGCCTCCAAACTGCAAAGAACTGCATACAAGATACAATGTTGGTGAATCTGTTTTTTCCCTTGATATTTTGTCTGATTGCTATTCTTTGTGATACATTGTCCACGCAAGTAGATTTGACAATCATATCTTTTGGGTTTTGGCTCAGAGGGTCTGGGGTTATTTACAAACCTCAGGCTCCCATATTATAATACAGATGTGACCGCAATTATTTTTTTTCTGATGCAGATTTTGGATTGAGTTTCGCTAAAATTGTCTGCATTAATTAAATATTACAATTTGAGGTTTTACTCATTAAGTTAAAAATAAACATAAATATTTATCCTAGACTTGCAGAAAAGTCAAAAGTTGTCGCGTATTAATAAAAAAATCGATAAATTTATCCAGAACTCTATCTAGACACCTTGTAGTTCTGGTTGAATCTTGCAATCATACATAAATATTGCAGGCAATAAAAATATGCGTTAAGAAAAGTAGTTCTTGGTCGAAAAATTATACAGTTAAATATGACCGAATCGGATAGGGACACATTAGCTCAGTTGGTAGAGCGCTGACCCGGCAAGTCATATGTCCTGAGTTCATGTCCCAGATGTGACCGTATCTTTTTCTGATTCTTCTATTTCAGATTTTCGATTGAGTTTCGTTAATATTGACTTCATTAATTAAATATTACAATACGAGGTTTTACTCATTAACTTATTACGTTAAAAATAAAAATAAAATATTTTCTTTATTTTTATTTTAACTTAATGAATAAAACTTCAAATTGTAATATTTAAGTAGTGAAGACAATATTAACGACTTCAGGTAGAAAATTTGGAACAGAAAATTAAAAAAAAAATGGGTCCCATCTAGGAATCAAACCCAAGACCGGCCGGGGAGATGCTCTACCACTAAACCATAATTATAATAACTAGCAGTTAAAAACCCGCTTCATAGGTTTTTGCTGCTAGGCCCTACGGGCGGCTTTTAGTTCGGCTTCGCCCAGTTTGAGTGTAGATAACCACTTTATAAATCCGTTCAAAAAATTGCCATTTCCTCGGATCCACTGTGATCTGTGATCCAATGATAGCTGATAGCTAGTCACCGTCGTCACCGAGTTAAAGTAACCGTGACAGGCAACGACGCTACATGTAATCTCTCCATATTATCCGGAAAGATACTTAAATTTTATAAATCAAAAGTACTTATACCTAGGGAAGAAACGTCCACATGCGAACTGCTGACGGAAGTGGCGACATCTTGTGTCGAACTTTTGAATTCGAAACCTAATTATAACAGTAGCTTTGTGTGAAATTCCAGATGTTATTTGTGGCGCGGCGCGTATGGCGTGGCATCCGACATGCACTCGTGAAATTTAACCACGCATCGGTTCTGAAATTTAACCATGCAGACGCTACGGTAATAATACTGTTCGATGACAGACACGTAAAAAGATAGCATCCAATAAAAAAACATGCATTAAGAAAATTAAGATAATGTTGTAGTTGTTAGTTGACGTAAGACAACTAAATGACATCGGATCCCTTTAGCTCATTTGTAGAGCACCGCCCGACAGGCTAAGGTCCTGCACCGTATCTTTTTCTGATTTTTCTTTTTCAAATTTTCAAATGGGAGTTGCTTATATTTTAATTGTCTTCATCAATTCAATATTAAATATTTATATCTGTCAATAAATCGATCGTCCAGTTGATTAGTCAGACAAGTCCAAATCAAAGTTGTGAGATAATTAGAAAAGCAATATTCGAATGATCACTATAAACCAAATATTATTTATAGGTACGTATGTAACAAATATTATAATCAATAATTATCAGCCTGAAACACTCATCTATATTGAAAAAATCTTCCGAGAAAAGATACTGGCCGCCAACGGAAATTGAACCCGTGTCCCTCTGATTGCCGGTCAGCTGCTCTGACCACTGAGCTATGGCGGCTTATCTAATACCCGCCAAATACTTCAATATATACTAGTGTTTCTTTCGACAATTACTTATTATTACATTTGTCCAACTCAAAACAACCAACTTTATTTTTGTGAGAGAGGTATTGTTAGTACTAAATCTCCCGCTAGGTGGCGTCGAGACTAATTATGTCTGCATTTATTGCTGAAATACTTTAACTTGTCAAATATTAATTTTTATTTTTAATTGATAAACTTAACGTTCAAACAAGATTTTTATGCATAACACAAAGGGTAGATAACAAATATTATAATCAATAATTATCAGCCTGAAACACTCATCTACATTGAAAAAATCTTCCGAGGAAAGATACTGGCCGCTAACGGGAATTGAACCCGTGTCCCTCTGATTGCCGATCAGCTGCTCTGACCACTGAGCTATGGCGGCTATCTAATACCCGCCAAATACTTCAATATATACTAGTGTTTCATTCGACAATTACTTATTATTACATTTTTCCAACTGAAAACAACCAACTTTATTTTTGTGAGAGAGGTATTGTTAGTACTAAATCTCCCGCTAGGTGGCGTCGAGACTAATTATGTCTGCATTTATTGCTGAAATACTTTAACTTGTCAAATACTAATTTTTATTTTTAATTGTAAACTTAACGTTCAAACAAGATTTTTATGCATAGCACAAAGGGTAGATAACAAATATTATAATCAATAATTATCAGCCTGAAACATTCATCTACATGTAACGGCTGCGAGCACCGCTCAGGTTTGTGGGGATTTCTGTCAGTGTAAGAGGGATTTTAGATAAATAAAAGAGTATGAACTGTTCAAAAAAACTATATTGTCGGCATCAAAGTTAGGGCCATCAATCTCGGCCATCAAAATTAATCAAAACAAACAAACACTAAAACATACCAGATGGACTCCGGGAAAAAGAAAGGCTATCCTAACTAAACACTGGGTTCGCGGAGTGCGACGATATCGGGACGTTTCACGCAGAAACCAAGGAACCGGGGAGCCAGGGTCATCCTTCTATGTGATTCGGTGCCGCTACTTCCATCCCAGGCGGCCTCCACCCTTTCCACACCAACAGCACGTGGCCCCAAATAGCACGGAGCTTACACCCATCCGTGGCTTCGCGACGCGGGGGTCACCCAAAGGCATAATCAAAAGCCACTGCCAGGACCAGTCATTTAACGATATGCTGTCCATTCAAATACTTTTCACAAAACATGGCGATCCGCCAACACAGTAACAGGTGAGATTCACCGATCCACCAAAATAAAAACGTGCACGAACTTCTCGTGACACGGTAAAACGCCCCGCGACCTTTACAAGACAAAATCCACTTGGATTCACATGATATTTTCAATAAAAGACTTTCATAGTCAGTGACTAATTTTTCAGCCCGCTAGCCCATCGCCAGGAGAAAAGGAAGTGCCCATAGACAAACTCGCATTTTTTCTTCCCAAGAAAAATTGCCAGTCTCCAAAAAAAATTACCATAGACAAAATAGCCAAATAGGCAAGAACTGCACCAGTCACATAATATTTATGTGACAATTCCCCCCTTCCCACGAAAATGTTTGCCCTCAAACATGAAAAACTAAGTCCAATAACTAACTAAACTATGAGTCCATCAGGTTTCTTGAAAAATGAGAACAAAAACATTAATTAGTAATTAGAATAACAAGTTAGAACTAAATTTCTTAAAACTAAGTTTCTTAAAAATAAATTTCTTAATAATAAAGAACAAATAAGAAAAGAAAGGCACGAAAACAAGGAGTCAACCATCAACTACTAAATTAAATAAAGTTTTGAATTTACTTAAAAGGAGACCTGTTGTTTTCGTGTCAACTTAACATAAGCTATACTTATAAAATACTCAACATTTGTTATTTTGAAAAAAAAACACAACCAAATAGTTTGTAGAAAAGAAAAAAAAAATTTTGATCACTTTTCCTTGCACAGGAAATAAAGGCCAATTTGGCTTCACTTTAGGGTGGTTAAACAGCCCTCACTTACACTGAATTTACGCTATAATTAAATAGCAAAAAGAGTAACCTATCTAACTATGTCCATCCGGTTTAACATTCTTATGACAAAACTTAAAATTAAACAAGACTAAATAATGAAAATATCTTTGTGTATATATATATACATTTTTCAACTCAGAACAATGGAGTTCAATGTTGGCAAAACTAGGACACAAGAAAATACTTTTGTGTTATAGGTAATATAGAATCAGTTTACAAACTGTCTATTAGACGTGGACAGATCATTAATCTGTCATTTTTGAACCAGGATTTACAATTCCAAAGAAATACCTATTCGTAAAAGGTCGTCAAACTGGAATAATATTTAAATTACCCATTTTTCAAAAATCAAATCAGGTCAGGTTTTATAGAACAACAAATACCTGCCAATCAAGGTCAGATTAGGATTTACATATCACAAAACCTATCTATCTATCAGATCATGACATAAGTCAATTGGTACTCAAAAGCAAAAACAGCAACTAGAAAGTTAAGCTCACGGCTTAGGATATACAAAAATCCGTAAAACAATCTGCAGCAAACACTCAACAGAGTGAAATTGTTTGTAAAAAAAATGAGACCAAGGCAATAACCAAGCTGGCATTCCTTAAAAAACACTCCACGTGTGGAAAAGAAAGTCAGCATTTCTTGTACAAACAAAACAAACATGTGTGATCAACTATGGCTTTCAGTGAGTTGACACTATTCTCGGGGTGATCAATCCAAAATTTTAATGAATGACACTAAAATCACTTAATTTATAGTCTAATACTGGTATTAACAGTAAGACACTAATGCTTATATTATTTAGACTTAAAAAAAAACTATACAGAACACACTTTCCTGTATTAGAGGCAAAGTGATAATTCCAAAGGAATTAATTATTAGTTAAGCACGCCGAAGCAGTACTTACTTTGTAGAGACAAACAATTTTCTTATGAACTAAGACTTATATAAGGAACTTATAGAAAGCTATACCTTACTTAAATTTATGAAATACAAACTATCAATAATACAATTAACAGAACTCTTGCGCATCAGAAAGTAGCTCAAGTCTCTGAAACGCAAAATTCCAAGATATTCTTTCTTAAGTTCCCTGGAGGTTCTATGGGCTATGGGCTATGAGAAGGACCTCCAGTGCACTCAAGAAAGAAGGGCATAAACTTAAAAATAATAGTATTACAGATTAATCCGTTATACAGACGGAACAAAGTATAAAATCAGTGTGTGTGTGTGTGTGAATCAGTATATTATTACCAAAATATTCATACATTTAATAATGCAAAAAGCTCGAAACTAGTGTATGTTATTATTAACAAAAAAAAAGGTAAAGTAACGAAGGAAAGAAAGACTTAACTAACAAAATTTGAGCGCCAGTGACCGCAAGGATCACATTCCAGTTTACGGAGGGTAAATAAACGGTTTATCGTCGATAAACTAGAATTACGTGTCTGTACTGAGCACCAGATTTGGAGGTACCAAACTCCAAAGCAAGAGACCAGAACATTCACTAAAAGAAACAAACGTAATAGTGTGAAGGGTTGGTAGGCCTACACACTACAACATTGGCCTCCTTGAAGAACAAAAAACAAAACTAATCTATCCGAACAATATCTTTGACGTGAAAATTACCTACAATTTTTCCTTGCATATCTGCCAAGGTGTACACTAAATCCGAGACTCTATTTTTTATAACATTACGAACGAATCTAGGAGCCAACTTATGGGAAAAGTAATCCGGACCGCTGGATTGAGCAAAATTCTTCCTCCAAACTATATCACCTATATCATAGATCACAGATTTACGACGTAAATTATAATGTTGGGCATTCTTTTTAAAGGCCTGTACTAATGCATTTGAGACTTGTTCATAAATAGGAACTAAGTCTTCCAACTTTTTTGCAAAGTCGGCTCTAGACTGATCTAAAGGTATGTCCGCGACACTAGAAGATACATTAATTTTGTGTAATTTACCGTCAATAATTTGTTCCCTGCCGTGCATAAGGAAAAAAGGCGTGAAACCTGTTGCGAAATTTACCGTATTATTCAAGGCTGACTGAATCTGAGGCAGAAATCTAGACCAATTACGATGGTCAGACTCGGTCAAGATAGACAAAGCAGTCCCGATAGTTTGGTTATACCGCTCAACTACATTATTTTGCGGGGTGTAATAGGCGTTATAAAAAGGCATAGGAACATTATAATCGGCCAACAATTGTTTGAACTCTTTTGAAACAAATTGTTTACCATTATCACACACAAAGGTTTGTGGAACACCGTGAACTAGAAAAATAAATTGTTCAACATTTTTTACAATGCTTTTAGCAGTGGCATTTCTGAGCGGAAAAATCCAAGTATATTTCGAAAAAACGTCAACAACTGATAGAATGTACATAAATCCTGCGTAACTACGTGGAAGAGGACCAACAAGGTCGATAGACAACATTTGCATCGGCCTGTTGACTATTTTCGGATTCGTAGAAATACCAGCCGGCGCAGATGTATTTATTTTATGTGCCTTGCACGTTTTACACTTATTAACAAACTTTTTGACATCATTATACATACCCGGCCAAAAATAACGGAGTTGAACTTTCTTATAAGTTCTGAATACACCGGGGTGGCAAGAGCTAATAGACTCGTGTTCTTTACTTAAAATAGCGTTACGGTCCTCAAAAGGCACAACCAGCTTCCAGGCTGTATCCTCTTGCAAAGCAAAACGAGATTTAGAATGTCGAAATAAACAATTATCTTTAATTTGGAAATTATTGAAACGTTGGGGATTATTCATACAATTGGAAAACAAATTACTATACCAACTATCCGAAGTTGTGGGCGTAGAATCTATGGCAGCAACAGTAAAATCGTCTTTACGAGAAAGAACATCTGGAACAGTATTTAATTTACCCTTTCTGTGCACCACATCAAAAGAATACTGAGAAAGACGAGTAGACCAACGAGCAAGTCTACCAGTTGGATTGGACAACGAAACCAACCACTGCAAACTGGAGTGATCCGTCACCACTGTGAAATGAACACCTTCTACGTAAGGCCTGAAATGATTCACTGAATCTAACACCGCAAGGAGTTCGCGCTCCGTAACGCCGTAGTTTTGCTCGTGAACATTTAAACACCTAGAGAAATAGGAAACAGGATGTTCTTCACCGTCAAACACCTGGGTAAGCACGCCGCCGATTCCAACGTTGCTCGCGTCGCAATGGATAGTAAAGGGCAAAGAAAAATCTGGACAACTAATAACGGGAGCAGAAGTTAGAGCTTTTTTTAATTTTTTAAACGCGTCTTCTGCTTCTGTAGACCAAGAAAAATTACTTATTCCCATTCTAGAACCAGTGAGTTTTGTTAACGGGGCCGCAATAGTAGAGAAATCTTTAATAAAACGCCTGTAATAACCGCAAAGACCTATAAAAGCTTTAATTTGCTTCGAATTCTTAGGGGTAGGGTAAGTACGAATACATTCTAATTTAACGGGGTCTGTACGAAGACCTTTCGCGTCTACGATGTAACCTAGATACTTTAACTCTTCTTTACAAAACTCGCATTTTTTGAGATTAACTGATAGGCCTGCATCTCTTAAACGTTCATAAATTTTATTCAAAATCTTCAAATGTGATTCAAAATCTTCAGAAATAATAATTAAATCATCGAGATAACAAAAGACGTTCTCGTCGAACTCAGGACCAAAAAGAGCATCCATAAGACGCTGTAATTCGCTGGGAGCATTCTTAAGACCGAACGGCATCCTAACAAATTCAAACAAACCATGGCCTGGTACAACGAAAGCCGTTTTAGGACAGGATTCCTTATCCAAGGGAATCTGCCAAAATGATTTCGACAAATCTATAGATGAAATAAAACGAGCACCCCTAAGTTTATCTAAAATACGCGAAATATAAGGGAGCGGGTAGGAATCTGCCAATGTAACGCTATTTAAGCGCCTCGAGTCCAAACAAAATCTGACAGAACCATCCTTCTTAGGAACAATTAAAACTGGGTTTGACCAAGCCGAACGAGAACGACGGACAACACCTAGATCCAACATTTCTTTTAATTGTTCTTCCAATTGTCTCTGGCGAGTTTGAGACAATGGGTAGTAACGCTGCTTAATAGGATCCCCTGTTGTATTTATTTTATGACGAACTAAATGTGTTTTACCTAAACCACGGTCTTCGAAAGAAATTGATTTAAACTTTACTATAAGCGAATTTAATTTGAGATTGTCTTGGGGGGACAGCAAGGAAGCTGATGTTAATTTGCGAACCTCACTGACAACCTTCCCACAATTAACATTGCTGTCGACTTTTGGAAACAACTGAGGGGCCACGTCGAATTGCTTCCAAAAGTCCACTCCCAAAACAATTGAAGAGGACAGAGACGGAATAACGAAAAACTTAATATATTTCTTAATATTATTACATAATACTAGTACTCGCATAGTACCAATTATATCCTGACGTTTGCCATCCGCGGTGGTAACGTAGGAATCTAACTTATTTAACTTATATCCTAAACTTATGAAAAAATTATACACAGAACCCCCGAAACAACTGACAGATGCTCCACTGTCCAAAAGTCCCGAAAAAACCAAATTCTTAATTTTAATATTAACATTATAAATATATATATATCTTATTAAATAAATAAATAAATAAATAAATAAACATGTGGTCTAACATCTTGTCCACAATCAGATACCGGCACACATGCGTCCATGTTGTGCGTGGTAAACTTAGATCTATTACTATGAACCGACGACGATCTCCTGTCATCCTCGTGCACAGAACGCAAAAGATCGTCGGCTAGTTTTTTGAATTATATCTATTTGATTCATTATGTTTAAAATTATCCTTTTTCCATTTTTTACAAAATTGTTTCGTATGCCCCTGTTCCTTACAATAGAAACAATTAAAAGTTTTCTTACTATTCAAAGAAGTACCTGAGGAAGAAGCGCGAGGGGAAAAGGAAGCCTGATTATAAGGAGCACGGGGAGAATACGATGTTTTGGTAAAAGCTACCCGCGAAGATGAATTAAATTGTAGTGCGGGCTTGTCTACTGAAAGCTTATCAAATTTACTGCACACACTTACTAACGCTGAAAGACTCTTTTCCGAGAAATAGGCAACGGCCAAGGCGTATTTTGGTTGAAGACTGTCACAGACTAAGTCCACCAATTGTTCCTCAGAGAGTGGAATATCTAACCTCAAATTTGCTAATTGGACATCCTCAACATATTCCACTACAGCCTGGTTAAACTTTTGCTTCATAGCGAACAAGGCTTTTAAAGCTTCCGTTTGATTGGTACAAACGTCAAAACGAGAAATGAGGAGCTTTTTTAAGGTCGACCAAGACAAAGTGTCATCAAAAATAGTTCTAAACCAGGAAAGTGCTCTTCCCTCAAGGAGGTCAGTGAAAGAGGTGACAACCGAGGACAACTCCACTTTCCGGCATCTAGATAGTTCTTCTATGCGTAAAATGAAATCCCTGACGTCCGAAGACCCAGAAAATTTCAAACCCCAAGAATGGACGGACGAAGAAGAAGAAGTTGAAGGAATAGCTGACTGGTAATAATTATTAATTATGGTTTTAGTATTTTCTGAACAAACTGTATTATCATCACCCGAAAGTATATTGGAGGCACCCCCCTCCTTCAAACTTTTATTAAAAGAACGAGCCTGTTCGCGCATACTGGCTAATGTCCCTTCCGAAACAATCTCTCGATCCGTTAACAATTTTATCATTTCCTCCTTTGACAGTCCATTAATATCGGAAATCGCCATTGTAATAATATAATTAACCAAACTGATATAAATAAAAAAATATATATCTGTAACACTCCAATTACCAAACACCCTGTTCTTATGAATTTAATAAAAAGTTATTGTTTATTAATAACGATTATGCAATGTAAAACTGATAAACACAGATGAAACCACTGACAGATAAAGTCGGCTTAAATATAGCAACACTTAAAGTTTGTCTGTCACTGAAGACAATTCAGTGAATAGATAAGACACACACACACTGATAATACGTATTTCACTGTAATAATACATATGAGAAAAAAGTACCTAAAATCACTCGTACATGACAGAAATTTTTCGAGCACCGAAAATAATTTAAATTTTACACGTTGGGCGTCAATGTAACGGCTGCGAGCTCCGCTCAGGTTTGTGGGGATTTCTGTCAGTGTAAGAAGGATTTTAGATAAATAAAAGAGTATTAACTGTTCAAAAAAACTATATTGTCGGCATCAAAGTTAGGGCCATCAATCTCGGCCATCAAAATTAATCAAAACAAACAAACACTAAAACATACCAGATGGACTCCGGGAAAAAGAAAGGCTATCCTAACTAAACACTGGGTTCGCGGAGTGCGACGATATCGGGACGTTTCACGCAGAAACCAGGGAACCGGGGAGCCAGGGTCATCCTTCTATGTGATTCGGTGCCGCTACTTCCATCCCAGGCGGCCTCCACCCTTTCCACACCAACAGCACGTGGCCCCAAATAGTCTGCCAGGCCTACAGATATCGTCTCACGGAGCTTACACCCATCCGTGGCTTCGCGACGCGGGGGTCACCCAAAGGCATAATCAAAAGCCACTGCCAGGACCAGTCATTTAACGATATGCTGTCCATTCAAATACTTTTCACAAAACATGGCGATCCGCCAACACAGTAACAGGTGAGATTCACCGATCCACCAAAATAAAAACGTGCACGAACTTCTCGTGACACGGTAAAACGCCCCGCGACCTTTACAAGACAAAATCCACTTGGATTCACATGATATTTTCAATAAAAGACTTTCATAGTCAGTGACTAATTTTTCAGCCCGCTAGCCCATCGCCAGGAGAAAAGGAAGTGCCCATAGACAAACTCGCATTTTTTCTTCCCAAGAAAAATTGCCAGTCTCCAAAAAAAATTACCATAGACAAAATAACCAAATAGGCAAGAACTGCACCAGTCACATAATATTTATGTGACATACATTGAAAAAATCTTCCGAGAAAAGATACTGGCCGCCAACGGGAATTGAATCTTGTTTGAACGTTAAGTTTATCAATTAAAAATAAAAATTTATAAGTATGTGTTTTAAATATTAAATGTGCTATACAAAAACACCGGAAGACATGACAGTCTTGTACATTAGTATGACATTTTGAATTATCCTACTAGTAATCCAGATAACACGAACATTTTGTTTCATTCACTACAATTTTATCTGCATTATAATTGATTTGGTGGGTGTTTATGAGTAATTTGAGTATTGTACCAGATAGAGGGTACACTTTTATATATAACTGCAAACTCAACTCAAATTTCAATTTTTCAAAAATGTCTGACGAATATCAACTGGACGATAAAAATACAGAAGTGTTTCTTTCGTGATATTGAGACATCAAATTACTGAGAGAAGCAATTTCTGGCATATCGACTACCCTGTTGGAATTTTTTTTGTAAGAATTACAAAAACAATTATTTTTGTTCGAATATTTTCCCAGAATGATAAATGATAGTCAAATGGTGTATATCAGTTCATTATTGCGTCGTAAAATCTCCTTTCTCCGTTCATCCACTCAACATGTCCAAACGATCTGAACGTCCTTTTTAATATCGCTAATTAGGTGATCTTACATCTCTATACTTTCCGGATCTCCCCCTGTATAAGACGGTCACACATGGATTCAGCCGATGTACGCCTTAGGGATCTCATTTTTTAAAACTATTTTTTTAAGGGAATAACGAACAAAAACCAGTGAAACTTGGGCCTCCCAAAATATGTTGGGATTGGAGTATGTTGGGATTCTGAAATTAAGGGAATGGGGAGGGGAAGGAGATTGGAAAAACCGGCTATTCAGATCCAGAAGCCATTTCATTTCAGAATGGTATTATTTTAGTAATAACCTATCACTAATTAATTTATTAACATCTTGTGATGTAAAAAATATTCTTTTAGAAAGCAATCACTTTGTTGTTTGACATATTTAATAAAAATAAAAACATTTTTTTCTGTAAAACCATAAGTATTTATATAAATACAAATGAAACACCGAAAATGTATGTACGCGCATAACTTCCGAAAGACTGCACCCAAATGGATTATTCTTTTTTTTGTGTTCGTTATTGTCAGGACAAGGTTTGTTTTCTAGTGAGCTCTGGTATTATGAAATTTGTACAAAAAAAAATGCAATAGGTGGCACGTGAGCTGTTTGAAAACTTAATGTACCGGGAATGAATGTATGGAATGCGGGAGGGGGTTAGCGGGAGAGGGGGGGCACGGGAGAGGAAAGGGAACCTGGGAGGGGGAGGGGAACTCGAGAGGGGGATTAACAAGACGGGGGAAGGGGGAGAATGGAGTGGGGAAAGGGATGGGGAACTGGACGAATGAGAAAGGAAACGCAGGGAGAAACCATTTCTTTATTAAATGGCATAGTAACGCATCCCGGGTACCAACTAGTATTTAATAAAAAAAAACACTTACTTTATGTAAAACTATAATTTAAATAATTAATTTTAATTAATTTACTTAACCACTGATTTCGCATTGCTCAAGCATCATCAGGGTACAAATTAATACTAATGGTGCTTAAGTAAAGCGAAACCGGACGGTAAATAAATTAATTAATACTTGTTATCCACAAAAGAGTATTTTTAAAATATTAATTGGGACCAAGATTTTTTTTAATAGTACCAATATTTTTCCTTTGAACCATTTTGGTGTTGCCATTTAAAAAGCATTTAAACGATCAGCGCCTTCCATGTTCTTCCACACTTTCTTAACGGATTGTTGCACCTGTCAGTTGGAATAATATCAGCGGCCATTTTGAACTGTTTTCCCGCTCATTACACAAAATATCCCGTCGGTAAATCAGACACCTTTCAACTTAATAACCAACTGCATATGACAGTTATATAAAGCGAATTATTGATGCATGTTTTCTCCCACGTTTAATGAAATGTGCATTCTCTTGCACCTCTTGCACAATGAGATAGGTTATGGAAAAATTGTAGAGGAATTAGAACAAAGATAAGTAATATACAAATAAAAAACAGAGTGTGTAATTCACACGCGATAGAAGTAAAACCTTCAGAAAACTAAAGTAGACAATAGTGGGGAGGCTACGAAGCACCGCACAAAGAGAACACTGACTATCCCGTCGTATTCTCTCGCAGGCTTAATCCTAGATATGTATGTGTTTGTTTCTTTCTTGTATCGCTATTTTTCGTTTCATCGAGTTTTAAATTCCAACGGCGCTAAAGAAAATCTCCTACTACACCACAGTAAGCGAAAAATGTTGCTTATGTCGTGATGGAGGACTTAGCCTGACTGGGTGGGACCCAAACGTGATGCCAACTCAGCCACTGACCGGACAAATGAATTATTGTGTCTTCCTTGTGCGTCATTTATTCAATCCCATTTCCCTATCCATCTGCTCTAGGTACAGGTTCAAATAATCTTTTTTTATACTATAAGGCAGTATTAGTGCACATGCCTTCGCTAGATGCTGTACCGAACCAATAAGTCAATACCCACTAATACATATTGGTTTACAGAGTTCACTGGGTTACCATATTTCTCAAGACCGCTGATTAAGCAGTCAAGTTCAACAGAGGGCGACGGAACTTGGAATGAATTCCATTTCTGATGACACAATCCTGGAGTTCAATACTGGCCTAGCTCATCAGCTGACTGGGACAATAGATTTGAAGTGGTCCAACTCCAACAGCCTAATTCATCACATAAAAGTTTAGGACTCCTTTCTGATCGGCCTTTGTTTTGCCTCATGGCTGAAGATCGTGAGTGCAATGTATCATAATTAGTCTGTGATTAAAGTTGTCACATTACTTTAGATTTCTATGGGTTCTTCGGTTGATCTGATACCGCTTCCGAGATGTGCCAAAGATAACCGAAGGTAGATGTGCGGAGTCATAATAATTCTAGAGCTCCGCAGACAAAACCTAGCTTTCAGTCAGAATGTTTGTTAGTCCTCCATATTATAATTATAAATTACGACACGTCAATAAACAGTTATTACTTTGATTCAAACAACCCAAGTTATTCAATAAACATCCTTAGTACTCGAAAATACTGGTCCCAATACTGACAATTAACGAATGTCTCTGTAGCGAACATTAGAAAAAGGAGAACAAACTAAGTTAGAGGGAGCGCGGGAGGCGACTTAAGCGTAACCCTTTCAGTGATTTGTTAATAAATGAATCTGACAGCATTTTGGCAACACGCATTGTATCTAATATCACTGTTCAGTCCTTGAAAATAAAATCTGCTTACAAATTATTAGTCTGTTTTACAATGGCGGGCAAATTGCTGGCTGCGTAAAAACTTAACTCGCGACCCGTCGCGTGGAGTCTTTAAAAACCCAGAAATGCAAATTATGTACCTACATTTTAAATGTTCCCACTGATTCCATATTTTAGGTAGCTTCCTAAAAGGGACTATACTTGACGCTAGCGCCGCCGACATTCAGTCTACGCAAGTGAGCTGTGAGATACAGACTTGTGTTTCGGCATGAGGCTCAAAAAAATCAATAAAATACAATGAAAAACCAAGTTTTTATGTTTTTTAATTGTTTTCGTTGATTTTTTTTTTGTAATAATAATAAGTCTGTTTCAATCTCAAAAAGTTATAAGTTTGATTTTTTATGATTTTTTTTTACGTTTACTATTAAAAAAGTATGATTCAAAATTTAAAAAAAAAGGTTCCTTATTGACTTTTAAGCTTTTACGTTGAAAATAAATACCTAATTTTTAATGTTTTTTTTTCTTTCAATGCAGCCATTATCACCTGACTATACTCAGTTAAAATAGCACATAAAATCTATGCTACAGCAACATTGTAATCATATTTATTTTTGGGGTCCTTGGCTACCCCGCGCGACACCATGCGTTATAAAAAAGACGTGACGGGCGGAGGGTTAAATACAAATCCCAAATCGGATAAACAAAAGCACATTTTTAAAAATGCGGTAATAATTTACCCACCTCACTCAATTTTAGCATTGCTACGCCAGGCGGTTCGTTTGAAAACGAACGTTCACAGATCCTGCGTAGAAAAGTTCCACAATGAACTGCGCTGCAAATCTCCACCTTAATTTATTTATTTATTTACGCCCTTGGAGCATTTACATCAATAGCATTACTTAGTAATAATAGAAATCTCTCTCTCTCTGGTTTCAATCCTTGGATTGGTTTGCAGCAATTTCCTCTAATCTTCTCTTCCATTCTTAGACTCTAATCTTCTCTTCCATTTTTAAGACCTAAAACTGAGAATACTCCTCATCAAGACCTATCTGACCTATGTATGGAGTATCTTGATGTACGGCTGCGAAACATAGTGGCTATCCGAAAGAGATAAACGGAGACCAG
This sequence comes from Limnephilus lunatus, assembly GCA_917563855.2. NCBI lineage: Eukaryota > Metazoa > Arthropoda > Insecta > Trichoptera > Limnephilidae > Limnephilus > Limnephilus lunatus. Next base: position 47,870,049 of record OU830603.1, read on the forward strand.
AGGCTTTTGAGATGTGGTCCTATAGAAGACTGTTAGGAATTTCCTGGAGAGACCACATTACAAATGGGGAAGTTTTCTAAAGAATCGAAGGAGGAAGGCACATGCAGGACCTTGTCCGAAAGGCGTGCAATATGGATCGGCCATGTAATACGACAAGAAGGCCTCTTGCATGCCATAATGGAGGGTATGACGCCCACTCCGAGAGTACCTGGAGGACCTGCTGGTGGACGTGCGCTGCTCATCATATGCAGAATTCAAAAGAGCCGCACAAGACAGGGAAGAATGGAAGAGATAATAGAAATAGAAACAATAAAATACCAATTGTTTTATAGTATTTTTTATCTTCCTTTACACTAACAGAAAGGAAGCAGAATTAAAAAGAAATAACAACAAAAATAATATTAGAAGAATAATAATAAAATTTACATAAGATTTCGGGGAAGGGGAGGAGTGGAGGAGGTGGAGTGGAAACGCGAGAGAGGAAGAGGACGCGGGAGACGAATGGGGGGGAGGGGTGGAAGGGGAACGGGACGAATGGGAAAGGACACGCAGGGAGAAACAATTTCTTTATTAAATGGCATAGCAACGTATGCCGGGTACCATCTAATATTATCATAATTAAGCATTAAGTTCCGAAAATTTGTTAACGTGGAAATTTTTTTGGTTTTCGATACATCAAATATCTCAATAATTGTTGCGCTGTTTGTCATATTAAATGGACTCATTGGCACGACGTGACCCAATCAGCAGACTTGTTTGCTGGTCATGTTATATCGTAACGCAAAACGTTATTTGGATAAACACTGGGATTTGGTCAAATTGGGAACGATTCTGGGAATAATCCGACAAATATTATTCGTTTTGGTAAAGGCTTACTTTACGCACAAATGCCCAAATTTGAGGTGAATTTTATATTTTCGCATTTTAACAAAGCGTGATTCTGTTTTATGTTTTTAAAAGTAGGTCAAAGAATTATTATATGAAATAGAGCTATGAATACCTCGTCCTGAAAACAATGTGACATTGTTATGTGTGCAGTAGGTAATTAAATACTGCGAGTATAACATTTTGTCTTTGAAATTATCGAGTATTTTTTTTATTACCTATTAGTTTTCTTTATAAACCCAGAAAAAAATTAAAGTATCAGGCCTGTAAAAACTGCTTTAAAATTAAAAATCTCCTACCTATGAACCCGTTTTTGGTAATGATTTTAGAATTTAGAAAATTATGGTATAATGTTTTAATATTTATCTTGTACTTCGCAAAATAAAATAAAACATGCTTTTCGGTGATGTTTTTTTCCTGATTAAATCAAAACAGGCGGCTGGACTGGAATTTTATACTTATCTCCATCTACGTAAGGATTGTTATCGTTAGCGGCCAGATCCCAAATTTTATACGACGTGGTGCATCGCCCCAAGTCTAATAATTTTAGTAGTCTAGCGCAGGCCCGTCAAAAATCGCGGGACTGTAGGATTGCAGAATTCGTGAAGCTGAAAGTATTAATAAAAATAATTTTTTGCCTCAGGATCATCGAATGAAAAATGTAGCACTGGCTATGAAAAAGAAAGCTATTCAAAGAATTATGTGTGTAGATACCTAAGAATTACGAATGAAATAGCTATATGAACGGCCTGCTTTTAGTCAAGCTACGTAAGTCAGTCAGTAATCATCATCACTATCAGTTCGTCCGGCGACAATTCATCAGGCTACAGTTCATCCGGCGACAGTTCATCCTGCCGACAGTTCATCCTGCCGACAGTTCATCCGGCCGACAATTCATCCGGCGACAATTCATCCGGCCTGATCATTTAGAAGATTTTTTCTTCAAGGAAGTATGCAAAGAGGATATACGGCCGCACAACCAAAATCGATATACTTATATCTGAAGGCATCTTGAGTGGATAATATTTTTAATAACAATAATTTCGACTCTCCGAAGAAGCTAACTTCAATAACAAAATACGACATACTTATACGTGCAGTCGGCTTAGCAAAAAACCATAAAGATTATATAATATAACTTTTTTTATCTGAAATTAACGCCATCTTTTTAGGGAGAATTGACTAATTTGTTAGGTTAGGTTAGGTTAGGCAGGATGAACTGTCGGCAGGATGAACTGTCGCCGGATGAACTGTCGCCGGATGAATTGTCGCAGGATGAACTGTCATGGAACCATATTTATTCATTCGCTGTCTCAGTAATATTACCTAATAATAATAATTCTGCATCTGCCAAACGAAAGAAATAAGCATTCTAAATAAATATTATTATAAAATAATTTTGATAGCAACTTGTCTGATATAATTTGTGCTTATCAGTTCCAATTATAAAGATTAAAATCTACTTCTTCAAATTAATTCATTATTCATTCTTCTAAGCACCTCCCCTTTCCACCTCTCTCCCCCCCCCCCCTACTTCCATTTCTACTCACGCCTGTCTTTCTATAATTGATAATTTAGTTTTTAGTACATATAATGTCCTGATGAAGAGAACATCGTTCTCGAAACATGTTGAATTTTTAAATAAAGATTATTGTGGTAAAAACAAAGAGTTTTTAATTATTTCATTATTAAAATCTAAGCATACAATGCAATACAATTTACAATTACGTACCCATATACCGACAACCGAAATAAGAATGTTTAATAATATAATTGCATGTGGTAGGCAATCTCAACATCGCTCTGGTAAATGACCATCATTCAGAGTGCCAAAGATTTATAGAATGATAATTAATAAATTGAATAAACTATCTAAATTCTACCGAATGTTGATAGCATGCATTGTCATCGGCAGCGAGCCTATCTACCGAGTTTCAGCTCGATCAGATGTCGGAAAGTGGGTTAATTTCTACTTCCAAGATTCCGCTTCATTCATACATTCATTCATTATAGAAAACAAAAGTGAAATTCAAATATGTAGATGTAAATTCGCTATAAGAATTTATACGAATAGGTTTACTAGTATAAAAATATTGTAGGGCAACACAATTTTATGATGGTGCAAATATAACAATGAGGTTCTACGTGGGTTTGCAAGCAAATAAGGGTGAATAAAGCTGCTACGGGGGTGCTTTGTTAAAAACGTAAGGGGTAGAAAGTTTTAGATTGATATTAGTTTTGCATAATATGCAAGGAAGGTTGAAGCTAACGAAATGAGATTTTTGAAAGGTTTTGCAGGAGGCTTTTACTATTTGTGAAGATCTCGACATCTGACTCCTGATTCTCTTGGCAGGAATTCCAAAAAGTAGAAGATTAGACGAAGAACGTGTTGAAAAGTATGAACAAAATAATGAAACAAATATTTTTGTTATTTAGCCAACTTGTTTTATATTTTATTATAATCTTTATTTATTAAGTGACATAGGTGATTGTGCTGCGCCTGTCTCACTAGGAATTCCTATGTTGAGAGCAGGCGTATTTTAGCATAAGAAGTTTAACTCAAAAATATGGATAACAATTACAATGTTATTTACAAATATTATAATCAATAATTATCAGCCTGAAACATTCATCTACATTGAAAAAATCTTCCGAGAAAAGATACTGGCCGCCAACGGGAATTGAACCCGTGACCCTCTGATTGCCGGTCAGGAGCTCTGACCACTGAGCTATGGCGACTTATCTAATGCCCGCCAAATATTTCAATATATACTAATGTTTCATTCGACAATTACTTATTACATTTAACCAACTTTATTCCCGTTGGCGGCCAGTATCTTTTCTCGGAAGATTTTTTCAATGTAGATGAATGTTTCAGGCTGATAATTATTGATTATAATATTTGTTATCTACCCTTTGCGCTATGCATAAAAATCTTGTTTAAACGTTAGTTTATCAATTAAAAATAATAATTAATGTTATTTACATTTAAAGTAAAAGTACAAGGACAATCAGCATCGTACCAATGGGAAAGCATGCATTAGGAGGTTCTAAAAATATTATTAATATATGAACTGTCTTTGCTAGTGATCCAAGACTTGTTATCTGATTTGTATTTTACGTAATTAGTGTGCTGTCTAATGGTCCGTGGAAGTGTATTGTAAAGTTTTGTTGCAAAGAACCTGAAGTTTCTTTGACCAAACGTTGTTTTGACGAATGGGATAAGTAAGAGATTTTGTTATTTGGTTCTCGTATCACAAACAGTTTGGATATTGTCAAAAACATTTCAATTTTAATGATTATTTTGTGTTAATTTGTAATTGTAGTGTATGCAAATATTTACTTCTAGAAATACAAATAACATTCATCGGTATGATAACAAGATTGTTATCAAAAACACGTCAGTTACTTTAGGCAAAGTGCCATATTGGTATATCCCCCCCCCCCCCCGATATATTCAATACAACTTATCGACAAATCGAATTTCTCTGTTACCTCAAATCCCATTAATATACAATTTCCACGTTGAACATTCATCAGATAAGGTAGTCACTGAAAAGGTTTTCCCTAGAAGTGTTTTCTACGCCATAACGCCCGGTAGTAAGCGTTTAAAAAGAAGAAAAGGGGGAGATTGTAACGTGTAATGATGAGATGGACAGCAATGTATAAAAAATATTATAAAGCAACAAATATAGAATGTATCTTAAGAAGTACATATAACTTCTTACTAATATTATATCCTTACTCTTTCATGCAATAAATATCGAATGGAATTTAAAAATTCTTTCATTAATCGAAAGCTACATTATTTGCGAGTAACAAAGGCTATATATATTAATAAGTTCTGGCGTTATGAATAAGCTGTGGCGTTTTGAAATTATGTATCATACGTTTTCTGTCCCTAACAAAATCGAGTTATTGCAAACGACAAACAAATTGTTACCTTGGAAACAATGTTTTTTTTTTAAATTTTAGGCTTAAAAAGAGTGCTTTGTTGTGCTTAAAAAGAGTGATTTTTCGGCGTCGTAGTTAATATCTACCTATCTCTAAAAATGTTTATTGTCCGAACGAAAAGAATAGCGTTGCTATAGAGCATAGCGTTTGACGTGGACTGCAATTTTGTTATTTTTTTACGTTACTCTGGATTCATATATGAATAAAATAATAATAAAGGGAGTAGGTGCATAAAATAAATTTCTATTTCTCTAATTTAAATATTTTTAAAATAGAATTTTTATTTGCGAAATGTCATTCTCAACAATTTTATTTGTATTATCGTTATATGTTGTTTGTATTATGTGATTTTTTTAAACAGAGATAATTGGAGGAATGGGAAATAACATAGGCTACTTTTTATCACGGAAAAAAATTTCATTACCGTGGGAAAATTCTTTATACAGTAATTTCCTACTAATACCATGCGAGCGAAGCCGCGGGTAAAAGCTAGTGTAAAATAACAGAAAAAAACGTGTTTGTAATAATTTTCGGAGCATACATTGCAATTTTTTTCTATCTAGGTATTTTCATATAATTACCATTTCAGCGTGGCATATGTATAGAAAATAATCATTCTATATCTTCAAGAATAGCTTATATTTTTTAAGAGCTTAAAACTTAAAATGTTCAAGGAAAGTATTTTATAAATTGGTAGAAATTCGGAATGCCATTCAAAAAGGACTGCTTGGTCTTTTACATACAAAACTTAATTTTGGTTTTGAGGCTAACATACCCATCCACAATGAATTTTTTTTTTTAACCAAAAAGGCATAGCAAATATTTAGTATGGATAAGTGCTATTTTATTTAATTGTGTTTTAAATTATAAAATATAAGCCTGGAGAAAAACATTTCTTTTATTGTAAAAATATTATGAAAAAATATATAATACATTTTTCTAATTATTTAAAAAACGATTTGATGGGCGTAAATTTTAATTCACTACTTTACACTATAAAACAAAATTGTCGTTGGTGACTTAAAATTTCTACCCAAGGAAAAGCTTTACAACAATTTTTATTTATTTTTTAAATAAAAACTTCTTTAGCATCGTTGTGATTTGAAACTCGATGAAAGTAAAAAGCGACACTGAAATAAACAAACATACATCTATAATCCATAGGACTTAGCCTGTGAGAGAATGATATAGTATAATCGGTGTCCTCTTTGTGCGGTGCTTCGTAGCCTCCACACTTTTGACTACTTTAGTTTTCTGAAGGTTTCAGTTCTACCGCCTGTGAACTGCACACTTGAATTTGTTTTCCACAGAAAGTAATTCGATCTATTTCAAAAGAAGTAGGGAAAATATTAGCTCACTTTGAGCCCACGAAAACGGCCGTCTACACCTCTATCAGCTTATCTCTTCAGTGCGTACAGTCCATTAGATAGGACTGTACTATTAACCCCTACGGTGAACATGTGCACTTAAAACGTAACACTCGACGTTTATAGACGTCGATGTTGTTCAGTGTTCCGCGGTCTGTGAGACCCTCTGACGTGTAGACACGCCAGCCATGCAAATAGGTTTAAAATTAAGTGTATTGATACGCGGGTTATTGACTTGATGGTTTGTCTTTAAGTAAACAACTTATCGTATTTATTTACGCCCACATTAGTGGGGTTATAATCATTAGGTAAATACTTACAATAAATTGATAAATAAAATACAGAAGTCACTCTTGATATTTTTAGTATCATAGGTAATAAAAGCAACGGATAGGCCGTGAGGGAAATAATTCCCCTCAGGGCCTATGTCATGTTTGGGGAAGCTGTGTGAAGGGTCTTTTGAGGAAAGGCAGGATATGTAGTTCTGAGAAGGATAGAGGTATGAAGGATAAGTAGAAATCTGGGGGACAGTGTTTGCAGGAGTGACAGACATAAATCTGACAGTATAAATCTGTCTCTCCGAGAGAGTCTGTAAGAGATATCAAAAGGTATCCCTCAAGCAGTTGGTGGGCAGATGCATCCACCACTAAGACCCGGACGATCTCACCCCTTGAATCCGCGAACCCTTGTATCTAACGTATGTTTTGTATCGAAATCGTATGTTTTATATGCTACGAAAGTTTAACTGCTAATCAGTCATTATACTTAAAAATAATAACGTTTTTTACAATAAATCACATTTATAAGAAGAAGACCGAAAGTTACGCAAAAAATAACGTTCGTTTATATGACGTTTCCGTAATTATTGTACTTACCGTGGTCACATCGCCGCCCGTGCATACTTTGTTCGGCACCTGAGCTACCTGATAGAGAGCGCGCTGTGTGGCGAAATAAAAAAACAGCAATACTTGTATCTCGCTTACGTCGCAAAAACGTAGATAATCTTTCTATGGTTAAAGTTGTTCTGCTTTAAAAACTCGTTAACTCTCAAAGTTTATATTTTTCTGTTATATTGTTGGAACTTTTAACTAGTAAAGTTGTTTGTTATTGCGCTATATTTTAGTAGGAAGATGATAATAAAACATGGTAATAATTTATTACTGAACAAGCTCGTGGAATTAATATGGAAATAAAATAATGGCGTATGAATTGGATGCTTAAAAAGGTTGTTATTTTCATTTTTTGTTATGCTTGACCTTTTGTTATGGTACAAAATATTGATTCAGCGAATATCTGACTCTGGATATAAAAGGAAAGTGGAACATGAACCCAATATTATGTTCGAAAATAATGAAGGCATGCTTGTACCAAAAATCAGAGTGTGCAATTCACACGTCGTAGAAGTGAAAGCTTCAGAAAAATAAAGTAGACAAGAGTGGGTGGGGAGACTACGAAGCACCGCACAAATAGGAGACCGATTATACTATTCCATTCCCTCGCAGGCTGATTCTAATAGATGTATGTGTTTGTCTCTTTGTAATGTTTCTATTTTTTCGTTTCATCGAGTTTCAAATCACAACGGTGATAAAGAAGCTTTCACTTCACTTCACTTCTGTCACTTAACTTTAACAATTTTAATTAATATAATAATAATCACAATCTATAGATTCTAAAGGAATTCCAATTGATCAGAAGGGTTATTAATAAAAATACATTGTTTCTCCCTGAATCACCTTTCCCGTGCGTCCCCGTTCCCACCCGCGTCCCCTTCCTAGCTAGCAACATAAATTCTTGCCTAAATGTTATTCTGATGTATGAGCTATATTATTGTAAAGTTTCATAAAAACTTATTCAGTAGTTTTTGCGTGAAAGAGTTACAAACACACATATATCCATACAAATTTTATAATATTAAGTAAGATTTATATTAAATCATAAATATTGAATTACTTTTACTTGCATTTGATCGCTAGTGCGAAAGTCCGTTAATATTATGACAAAATCCTGTATTTTCGTAGTATTTTATCAAAAATTCTTTTTAGATAGAAAGAAATGGCGTTTTAATATTCTGTTTGGGGAGGGCTTCAGCATTCCTTCGAAATTAATATTATGCCGGGGATATATTTCCTTGGTCTTCTTCTTTTAATATTAATCTAGGTCGTAGTACTTAAACCCTTAGACCGAAGCGGTAGGAAAAGCCAATGGAAGAAAAACGTAAAAGCGTAAAACTTAAGAGCCATTAACCAGCCAGCGACCGAGAATTCATATTTCGTTGAAAGATGTTCTTATGATCGTACAGGGCGGTTCCAATAAGAATGATTAATTATTCTCCATACCAATATCGATTTTTTATTTTTTTTTTATTTAGTAAAAGATTATACATTTATTACATATACATTACTTAAGAAATTTTTTGGCTTCCCAAATGGGAGGATTCCCGTTTTAGGACAGTCAAATTAGGATGAGTATTAACATACGGAACATGGTCTGTAAATAATATTAAAAAAAAAAAAAAAAAACAAAAATAAAAGATTAAAACAAAGTGACTGTTCTTTGTTTAGCAAAGTTTTAAAAAAAATGATATTAATTACTTAGGTAGGTACTTAATTACAGAGGATTAAAACATATAGATATAGAACAAACGTGTAAGCATTGCATATCATAGTCCTACACAGATGGGTTATATAAAATAAAATAAAAAAGAGAAGAGAATGAATTTAAAAAAAATTATTAATAATAATAATAGAAATAACCAATTGATAAAGAAAAGATAACCGTGGTTTACTTAGCATAGTTATTTAAATTATCATAAAAGTAATATATACATACTTAAAAGTAAATTATTAAAACATTATGGTATCTTGTGTTTGCATTTCAAATAATACCTAGTCCTACATACACATTTTATACAAATGAGAACTAGAAAGATAACAGAAACAATAAAATGAATCAAACATTTCATAGATGGTTATTACTGTTGTTTGATTAGTATAGTATTTAAATAATAGGTATAATTTGTACTTTTAACTGGTGTTGCATTGCATAAGCCTATTAACATATTTTGTATAAATATAAATAACAAAGAGAAGAAATAGAAAAAAATAAAATATGAAATTAAACATAATATTAACGTAATAGATAGGTACATATATATGTACACATAATGATAAAGATTAGAACATAAAGGTTGAAGTAGGCGTCCTGGTGTGGTCTCAGGAAGTCTCCGGTCAGGTCGTAAGGCTGACGCTGTGTTTTTTAACTTCTTTTGTTTCAACGCCAGGATGGGCTTACTGGGAGGGAGATTGTTGAGGTTATCCTTAAAACACTTGTGTTTTTGGATATAATTGTAACTTTATTAGAGAACTTTACAATTGAGATGACTGGCAATTAGTCGGTTAATTGAGTCGATAAGAGAGAGTTTTATAGAGAATCTTTAGAGAGAATCTTTAGAGAGAGAATCTTTAGAGAGAGAATGACTTTGCAAAACAAATGCACTCGTATTTATCAACAAATCAAGACTTGACGTAACCACAGAGAAAGGACAATATAGATGAGAATTAATGACAATATTACACTATGAAGTAGCATAAACAAAAATATTTGAAGTAAGAGGTGGCATAGACATAAAAAGTTAAAAGTAAAGGACTGTACACATCGAGATAGATACTGAGAATGAATTTAAATATGAAATAGGACAATCACAACACAGAGGACACGACAAAGGTATCTTTTACATGTTTTTTTTTTTGAGTTTTGGTTGTTGTTTTTGGTTAGTGTTTGATTTTATTTTTTGTGTAGTAAAAGTTCACTCTCCTTTCTACCTAATTGATGAAACCAGTTAGGTGGCCAATTTACGAACAACACCTGTGCTTTCTTTTTTCCAATCATCAGGAATGTATAATATAATAATTTTATTATAAAATTATTCATATAATTTTATTTCATTGAAAAATTTGCTTTAATTTATACCTACATACAAAAATGCTGAATAGCGTCATGATAAAACTATTACAATTATATCCTTTTTAGTAATTATTTTTTGATCATAAGTATTTATAATTTTTCAATAATGTCTAAGTAAAATAAGAATGTAAAAAAAATCTAAAATTAGTTTGTAATACCGTAAATAAATAGACAAACTGAAGTATTTTCGTCACAAAACACGTGTGCGGATCTTTTTATAAATGATTTTATTTAAACTAAAATTAAAATTCTGACACATGTATAGCTTTTCCATATAATTTATTGATTTATTTTATTGCATGATTATATGATTTGAAATGTGTTTTGTACAATACAACATTTTGTTTGAACATTGAACAAATCTGCCAACGACCAACGGTAAAACCTTATTATACTAAAAATAATTTTTTTTCTCTAAATTTAAAACATAGCTTTACTAGATAAAATAACAGTTTTTTTAAACCAATTTATAATTTTTTGGATAAAGGTATAAAATTAGGAATGACATAATCGATATTGTGTTGTAATTTTAAAAAGTTGGAACGGAGAATAAATAAAATATAAAATGATGAAAGGCGTGTTGATAAAACTATTAAAATTATGTTCTTTTTGTAATTATTTTTTGATCATAAGTATTAATAATATTTAAATAATTTCTAAGCAAAATAAGAATGTAAAAAAATCTTAAATATATTAGATTGTAAGACCGTAAAAAAATAGACAAGCGGAAGTATTTTCACCACAAAACACGTGTGCAGATCTTTTTTAAAATGATTTTATTTTAACTAAAATTAAAATTCAGAAACATAGTTTTCTTAGATAATTTATTGATTTGTTTTACTACATGGTTATATGATTTGAAATGTGTGTTGTATAATATAAATTTTGTTTGAAAATTTAACAAATCTGCCGACGACCTTCAGTATAATCTTTTTATGCTAAAAATAAACATATTTTCTCATAATTTAAACAACAACTTTACCAGAAAAAAAAGTCTTTCGAAATCAATTTATACTTCTTTGTGGAAAAGAGTCAACACGGTGAAAATTTGATTTAAAAGTGACATATTTATGGTTTTGTCTGGTTATTTGCTCTTAACAATTACCCTATATCTTGGAGAAGGAAGGAGGTAGCAACCAGGTACCTAAAATACAAAAGAATTGCCTTTTTAACTTGTTAAACAAATAATTTAATATATTTTTATTTATATGATTCCGTGACAGTTGAACCTCCCCTTCGCCATAAGTAAAAAAATAGGGGGCTCTAGAAAAAAAAATATTCTGAAAGTGGGCGGTAGGAAAAATAAAGTTGAGAAACTATGACCCAACCTAACCAACGAGTGTATACAATTTCCATATCAACCCATTATATCAGATAGATTGGTTAGTACTTGAAAGAGGCGAGTACTCGTATGATGAAATTGAACAAACTTTAGACATTTCTTCTTTAGAAAAACGTAGAAAGGACTCGTATATAATTTGCAAATTCAAAATTATCAACAGTATTACTGACACACCTGCTTTGTTACAACAATTTGTTCCTTTCCAATCAATTTGTAGCTACCAGTGGTGTACCACAAGGGTCTCATTTAGGCCCAATTTTATTTTTACTGTTTATAAACGATATTATTGATATATTCGATAAAGATGTAAATGTGTTGCTTTTTGCAGATGATTTGAAAAATTTAAAATAATTAAAACTGCCGAAGATTGTATCTGTCTACAAAATAATTTAAACAAGTTAATAAAATGGTGTTCTTTCAACAAACTTTTTCTGAACATAAATAAGTGTCATTCGATAAGATTTTACAGAATAAGTCAACCAATAATTCATCCGTATGTACTTGATAACTCTACCCTTACTTCTGTCTAAGAAATTAATGACCTGGGCATAATTTTTAACTCTAAATTAAATTTTATATCCCATATAAACACAATCAGTAACAAAGGAATGAAAATGCTTGGCTTCATTCTTCGAAATTCTAGAGGTTTTAGGAATATTTCTACAATAAAACTTTTGTATACATCCTTAGTACGTAGTCAAGTCGAATATAACTCCTCGATCTGGTCCCCCCATTTTAAAATACATTCAGATACAATCGAAAAAATTCAACACAAATTCCTAAGACACATAAATTTTAAACTCGGTATTCCCATTGAAAACATAAACTATAATTACTTGATGAAAGAATTAAATTTAATAAAACTCTCAGATCGAAGAATTATATCTGACTTAATATTTATGTTCAAAATTGTAAATGGTAGAATAGACAGTCCTGATTTAACTAAGCTCGTTGATTTTCATGTACCCACTAGAGCAACTCGCTCCAAAATGCTATTTAAATGTAACAACACCAGGACTGAGTACATGAAAAACTCGCTTGTACCTAGGTTACATGAAGTTAGTAATAGATACGCAGATGTGGCGGATCTATTTAACTGCACAGAAGCTAGTTACAAGAAGGCTATTATATCAAATATTTTCAATCAATAAGTATAAATTTTATTTTACACTAGTATTATATGTAATTGTAGCTCCTTGTGTCACTTCTCAACCAAATGCCACAACTAACTTATTCTCTCTCTTTTATTATATCTTATGTACAACTATGATATTGTGAAATGTCATGGAATCTGTATTTATGGTATATTTATACCTTTAATGTTAATAAATAAATAAATAAATAAACTCATCCAGTTCAACATCCCTTCCCGTAGACTCCGAAATAATGAATTGCTGTTCCTCAATCAACATTCTACTAATTATGGATATCATTCTCCTTTATTCAGAATGTCGAGACTTGTCAACGAAATCAAAGCATTGAATTTTTTGGTGTTAGCCTAAATGACTTTCGGCAGTTGTTATGCAATGTGATTTTTAAAGCGTTTTAAATCCATCTTCAAGCTACTTGTAGTTATCTTCTATAATATATGTACTTTTATATTATATGTTTTTTGTCAATGCTCTTCATCTATTTGTACTCTCCTTTCATTGTCATCTCTTTTTTTATTCGTGTTATTGTTATATTGAATGGACTATTATTTGTCCGTAAATAAATAAATAAATATAAACCTCAAATATTCATTCACATTCAGCACACATGTTACTTCGCAGTAACTTTACTAAAAATCCAATAGATTCACCCGATTTCCTTAATTTATTCACAATTCTTCCACAAGAAATTGTATTAGTTCCACAAATCGGTTTCTTGCAACCTTAAAGTAATGCTCTACCGACCATAGATAAATAATGCCGACCAATGTTTCGGATAGAGCTATAATTTATAAGGGTTGCTACTCATGGGCCGTATGGAGTTATGTATCAATAGATTATCTCAGCAATTTGACTTTCCGCTTCACAAGTTGACCCAACCCTGGAATTTATGGTTTCGAATAGCGAAATACAGCTTTATTTAATCCGTCGTACAAAAAATGTATTTATTTTTGAAGTGAACACTTCTTTAGCACCGTTGTGATTTGAAACTCGATGAAACGTGAGCGAGCGACATTAAAAAAGACAAACATATACATCTACAGGATTTAGTCTGCGATAGAATGTATGATAAAATAATCCGTCTCCTATTAAATTTTATGTTTCGTAGCCTCCCCACTCTTCTATCTTCTTTAGTTTTCTGAAGGTTTCACTCCTACCGCGTTTGAACTGGACACTTCTAATTTTTTTGAAGTGGAAACTTCTTTAGCACCGTTTTCATTTGGAGCTTGATGAAACGAAAAATAGCGACACTGAAAAGAGACAAATACATAAATCTATAGTATTTAGCCTGCGAGATAATGAGATAGTATAATCGGTTTACTCTTTGTGCGGTGCTTCGTAGCCTTCAAACTCTCCCTCGTAGCCTATGCCAGCCTGGGTAGGAATCAGTGTGTCCAGGAGTACCGGACATAGGTATGCATCCATTCTTCCCACTGCGGTGCAATACGATGGGTGGAGAGAGTCTGGCTGGAGAGGTCAAAAGGTCTCACTCGTTCAGTCTCTCCCGATCCGGCCTGCCACGCAAACCTCACCCAATGCAGCCGGGAACCCCTGCTAAGTCACCAAACGAAGCGTGCCACTGAGTTGACCTTTGTCAGAGGTGTTGGTTATCTAATAAATGTTTCAATATATATGAATTGAATTATAAATTTAGCAATGCTTTTGAAAAGTTAATTTTTTTATATTCATAGATTTCTCAGTTGGTTCATTTCACGTTTGGTTGTAATTGTGGCGAACAGATTATCATTCAGTCAATAAAGAACGCTACGTGCAAATCTAATAAAGCACCATTGTATTTGGGATTGCCATAGGAAAACAATACAATTGATTTCAATCACGCCAAGTACCCTCCGATACCACTCGTGCTAATTCCACGTACACTGCACGTGAGAGCCTCTACAACACCGAAGATATAACTTATAGAAATGCATTGTAGACGTAATTGTGTGTCTAAATTAAGCTCAATTCTTTCATTATTCTGGTGAAAAATGTTCCTTCAAGTTGGGGGCAAAAGCTAATCTTATATATATATATACATATATATAAATCTAAAAATGTTTGTATGTCTGCTATGCGTTGCTAAACCATTCATCCGATTGCAATGAAACTTAGGATATTTGATGTGTGCATGCCCGCGATGGTTCGTATATATATAATAGTGAGTTTTGGCATTATAAAATTTGTATAAAAAAATGCAATAGGTGGCACGCGAGCTGTTTGAAAACTGAATTTACCGAAACTGAATGTATTAAAGGCGGGAGGGGGGAGGGGAGCTCGGGAAGGGGGGTGACGCGGAAGAAGAAGGGGAGGCGGAAGTGGAACGGGACGAATGGGAAAAGACACGCAGGGAGAAACAATTTATTTATTAAGGGGCGTAGTCTAAAATATTTTTTAAAAACGCGTTGAAATTCAAAATTAATAAAATATATTTATTTGAATTGTATTAAATATCGATTTTTTTTCTTGAACCAGAATTGTGTCAGATTTACGTGTAAAATGACCAGGCATACATTAGAAGTGTTATACTCTTTATCGATCTGGTAAATTTCCATCTGTTGGTATATGGGCCTTCAAATAATAATTCTCAACAAAAAAATACTGTGTATGAGGGCTTTTACATGTAAGTAGTACAATTTTAACATGACAGATAATTTTGGAAGTTAAGAAAGAAATAATAAAAATAAAATTACATTAGATAACAAATATACATAAGAACAAATAAAGCAGCTAAAATGCTTGGTTTCATAGTAAGAAATAATAATAATAATAATAATAATAATAACTTTATTTCACATAAAATTGAACAATAAAACATATGTGGAAACTTTGACTAGCCAACTAGGAATGGATCCTGTTTTAGGCCAGTCAAATTGACAAATTTAATTTCATATTACATTGTTTACTAACATAACATGTTATTTATAGCAGGAAAAGGTGTTAATTATGTATTCCTAACAGTATATAATTTTGTACTCATAAGAAAAAGAAGACAAATAATGATATCTTAACATCAAATTCAGATATTTTCCCCTAGAGCGCTTAAAAACAAAAACAAATACAAATAAAAGATAAAAGATAAAAGATAAAAGATAAAAGATAAAAGATAAAAGATAAAAGATAAAAGATAAAAGATAAAAGATAAAAGATAAAAGATAAAAGATAAAAGATAAAAGATAAAAGATAAAAGATAAAAGATAAAAGATAAAAGATAAAAGATAAAAGATAAAAGATAAAAGATAAAAGATAAAAGATAAAAGATAAAAGATAAAAGATAAAAGATAAAAGATAAAAGATAAAAGATAAAAGATAAAAGATAAAAGATAAAAGATAAAAGATAAAAGATAAAAGATAAAAGATAAAAGATAAAAGATAAAAGATAAAAGATAAAAGATAAAAGATAAAAGATAAAAGATAAAAGATAAAAGATAAAAGATAAAAGATAAAAGATAACAGATAAAAGATAAAAGATAAAAGATAAAAGATAAAAGATAAAAGATAAAAGATAAAACCGGTAAAGTAAACAAAATCGGTAAAGTAAATACAAAAGAATTCACAAACACTGTAATTATCAAACAACTATACTTTGCGTATGTACGAAGCCATTTAGAGTTTGCGTCAACTGTGTGGTCTCCATTTTATGCAGTACATATAAACAAAATTGAATCGATTCAGAAAAAATCATAAGATACCTTTCATACAAATCGTACAATCGATTTAATAATTATCTTGATGCAATAAATTTCTTCAAAATTGATGCATTGATTGTGCGCAGACAATTCACAGATGCGATGTTGCTATATAAAATCGTAAATAATATAACCGACTGTCCTGAATTATTGAACAGAATAGATTTTAAAGTACCTACAACAAATAAAAACACTGTAAAACAAATTCAAACCAAAATGCTTGCCTTATTAGAGTGTGTTCAACATATAATAACATTTTCTCTGATATAGATATCTTCAATTGTAACGAAAATAAATATAAAAAATCTATCAAAAGTGTATTAAATGACTACAAAATTGATAAATGTAATGATATATTATGCACTACCTTCCACCTTTTATACCTATGTAATATCTTTTAATGTACTATCTTTTAATTTTCTAAGATAACTGTTTAATTTCTAGACACACAATGTAATAGTATAATGAGGAAATCTATAATTGGTTTCTCAGTTTGGTTAATTATACATGTATAAATTAATCATTATTGTAAACTGTTGATTTCCCTAAAATAAAATAAATAAAAATATAAGAAACAAAAACTAAAAAATACAGCGATTACAAAGGTTTACAAAATACAACATGTTTTAGGGATAACGTTGGAATAAATATTTTAAATAACCCACAAAACTCAACTCCACAAAAGTTGATATTAAATATGTAAACATCACCTACGTATTGATTTCCCATAGTGTGAAATCCTTGCATCGGAGAATGGGCAATGAAGTTCCGCTTAAGAATGCTGTAATAGAATAGTGTATTTTATCGTCACTGAGGGTATAAGTAAGTTTATTTAATAAGCCAAAGCCTTAGCCGTGTTTGGCGACCAGGTTTGAATAGCCAGATAGCCATCCTCACCACATACCCCAATCGGGGATGCCAAAAACCTATTGGCTCCACTTGGTTAAATTGTGCGGTGTACAAAAAAATCTCACTTCTATGGAATTATCGGTGCAGAGCGGTACGACGTACGTTGTACGGACAATAATTGGACAAATAATAATAATAACATACTTGCGTTTGTGATTGGATTTTGGACGTGTTCTCATTAGGAAGAGTTGTGTTAAGTAGGAACCCTGATTATGAGTATCAATAAATGATACCTGTTGTTAATAAAAATGTCCTTTTTTCTGTATTCTTATGCACGTATTATTGAAGAAAAATGTGTTTTTTTTTACATTAGGTCCAGACAGAGGAGACCCGGAGAAAAAAAATTCCACTTAGGGCCAATGTTATCTTTGAGGGTACTGTGTTGAGGGTATTTTAGGAAAAGAAGGAGAGAAAGTTCTGTTATTTATAAAAATGTAATGTTTTCTGTATTTTTATGTACATATATTGATACACTAAATGTGTTTTTTTTTTTTACATTAACTCCACACAAGAAGCGCCGAGGAAAAAAATACTCTTCAGGCCTATGTCTTCTTTGAAGATGCTGTGTTGAGGGTCTTTTTAGGAAAAAGGGAAAGGAAGCTCTGTTGTTTATAAAAATGTAATTTTTATGTACATATTATCTATTGATAAGCAAAATGTGTTTTTTTTTTACATTAACTCCACACAAGAGACGCCGAGTAAAAAAATTACCCTTAGGGCCTAAGTCGTCTTTGAGGATAATGTGTGGAGGGTCTTTTTAAGAAATGAATAGATAGGAAGTTCTGGAAAGGAAAAGATATGAGGGGTGGGTAGGAATCTAGGGATCAGTTTATCCAGGAATGACAGACGTTTGAACATATCCCTACAGCTGTGGTGCAAGGAAATGGGTCAAGAGAGACCAACTGGAGAGGTCAAAGAGTCTCCTCAAACCGGAATCTCCCGATCCAGCCCGCCACGCAGCTGGTGGGCAGGCTCATCCGTCGCCAAGATTCAGACAAACCTTACCCCATGAACCTGGGCATCCCTGCTAAGTCACAAACGTAGCGAACACTTGGGGTGACCTTTGGCAGAGGTGTTGGTTATCCAATAAGTGGTTCTCGAGGTGGCGGTATCGATACCCGCCTCCCAAATTGTAAATCAATACATTTACAATCATTATCAAGTACATCTTGAGTAGGTAATGATTGTAAAATACAATATGTTAGTTTGATAAAAGTTTCTCTTACGAAATGGTGCTCATGAATAAATTGTCTAAAACTGTGGATATACTGTATTACTTAGCGTGGAGTAGGTATATACCTATTTTAATGACCTTGCAACTACATATTGTTCACAAATCAGCATGTTAAGAAACCTGCGCAGTAAACATCCTAAATGCTCCCTCGGTGCATTTAATTCAAGTCTATTACGGAAGCTTGTGCAGTGATTACCACTCCCAGTGTCTCCCAACGTCATAATATCGATTCGCAATAAAACGTATATCAAATACCACGGGTAAGACAATTCCCTTTCCAATTCTAACTCTTAACCGGCTATCCTTATACATAAATGTGTCAATTTGAAAAGTTATAATAATTAATTTCTTCTTATGTTTATTCATGTACTTTCAACATCCTTCAATAGATGTCATTAGTATAGTTAGTTATACGAAGTTTTGTGGTATCTCAACAGATGTCAGTTAAGTATTGTCTTAGACCTTTATCATCTATTGTCGTTCGTGTCTACTGTACGAACGGTTCACTGGGTTAAGGACGTCTGATCCAGTTAAATATTCATTGAAAACTTTAGGATAACGTAAATAAATCAACTTGTAAAGGAAACTCGATCTCATTTGGAAGTTTCCCAACACATTTCAAGAAGGCCCTCCGTTCATGGAGTTACTTACAAACTACTTGATTGTGACGCAACCACAAGTACCCTACTAGCAGATATACTACTATTTAATGCTGGTTTCCGTACACGTAAATATACAGAACTTTCTTCACGTGCAGCCGTGGAGTTAACACGATGTCAAGCGATATCATTTGACTTTTCTTCCAACATCAATCCATGCCTTCTCCACTAAATCCTTTCTTACGTATTCTGGTAAAGTGTAGTTATATAAACATGCATTTTTTCTACTTCCAGAACAAATCTAACATTACTTTCATGTTCCGTCGTCATTTCTGTCAAACGTCGAACGAATAAGTAGCAGACACAAATGATGCGACGCGTCGCGCGCGATCAGCATCGTCGGTATCGTGCAACAGATTTGAAACCGACAGCCGTCGCGTAGCGCCGTGTACGATCACCAGCAAAATCGTACGGGGGGTGCTTACGATCGGCGCGCATGATACGCGCACGAGGATCGAGTAGCTTGTAAGTAGCGTCGTATGCGGTCCCACGTAGTCTTTATCATTGGTATTAACAGATACTACAATTACAATCCAAAGAGAGACAAACACATACATCAATAGACAAACACATACATCAAACACATACATATATCAATACACATACATAATAGCCTGTGAGAAAAGAGATAGCAATAAAATATTTATTGCTATCTCTTTTCCAACTCGGTACTCGGTTCAACTGTACTCGGTTCCAACATAATACGATAAATTCGCAGTACCACGCAAGACGCAAGTCTCCTTTGGTGTAGTGGTACAAAGCTACTGACGAACCTCCGCAGACATTTAGCGGACCAAACATCGAATCCTACGAAAAAAAAAAATTTTTTTTTGAAGTGAAACTTCTTTGGCAGCGATGTGATTCGAAACTCGATGAAACGGAAACGAGTGACACTAAAAAGAGACAAACACATACATCTAAAGCATAGGTTCTCAACGTGGGCGATAACGCCCCCTTGAGGGCGTTTTAGACCTTCAGGGGGGCGGTAGAAGATCCAGAGACAATTGGGGGGCGTTGAGATGGCACAGGGGGGCGTTGGCAAGTAAAAATATGATCTAAAAAAGACAAACAAAACACTCTAATCACATACTAATAAAGCAAAGTAAACTTTAATATTGGTTAAGTTTTGTTATTAAAAACCCATATCGGAAGTAAAAAAGAAGATACGGCAATATGGTGTGGATTATATTAAATATGGATTTATCAAAAATCACCAATGTGCCTTATTTGTTGAAAAACATTTTCAAATGAAGCGATGAAGCATGGGTGATGGGTGGTTTGGTATATTTATGGATGAAGCCTTATTGGTTTCGAGACATAGATGTATGAATATTCATATGTTTATGATTCAAGATCATTTTAATAAAATCCAGCCGGACAAGAAGACAAATATGTGACCCAATTTCAAGACATGAAAAAGAAGTACAAAATTCAGCTAACAATTATCAACAGCTTCTAAGCATGACGATGATGGACTTCGAGCTTCGTACAATATCTCATTGTTGATTGCTAAAACAGGCAAACCACATACTATTAGGGGAGATTTAATTTTACCGGTAAAAGAAGTAATAACCACTGTGCTCCATAAACCAGCTGCAGATATTATCTGAAAAATTCCTTTGAGCAATAGTTCTGTGCAAAGAAGAAATGATGAAATGGCTGAAAACATTGAAGAATCATTGTGCAATCATCTGCAGTCTTGTCGATTTTCAATTCAGCTGGATGAGTCCACTTTACCAACCAATGAAGCATTGTTATTGTCATACGTGAGGTTCATCAAAGATGAGAAAATATGTCAAGAGCTATTGTTTGTTACAAATTTGTAAACAGATACAAAAGGAGAAACCATATTTAATACACTGGAAAAGTTTTGTGACGAAAAGAAAATTCCTTTTAATAATATTTTGTCAGCTGCTACAGATGGCGCCCCAGCTATGACAGGACGTCACAAAGGCTTCATAGCGTGCTTAAAAAATAAAGTTCCTGACTTGCTTGCTGTGCATTGCATAATTCATCGCCAGCATTTGGTTGTGAAAAATTTGAGTGAACGCCTACATACATCACTGCTATATGGTATCAGAGCAGTTAATAAAATCAGAAGTAACTCATTGAATGACAGATTATTTAGCCAGTTTTGCATTGCCAATGATGAAGATTTAAACCGATTGCTGCTTCACACAGAGGTGCGCTGGCTGTCAAAAGGTTCTTGTTTGACTCGATTTTACAATCTGTTTGAGTCTGTGATAGAGCTCCTAGGAAACAAAGACACAGAATTGCGCGACAACCTCACCTCATCGAAGAACGATTGTAATGTAATGACTGCGGCAGAGCAGGGCTCAGCTCAGGATTATGGGCATATTTCTCTGTCAAGTGGGTGGGAATTGGGAAAATCATAAGAAGATGCACTTTGATAATCTTGTAATATAAGCCAAACATGAATGCACAATTAATACAACAAGGACATACCGGATGGACTCCTGGACATGCTAAACTACTTATCGAAGCCTGAACGAGGAAAACTAACGCCGGATGACGACTGACATCTTGGTTCGTCTAGCGAACGGTCCTGGCGGGTCTTCCAGCGTCAACCGCCGAGGACGACGTGGAATCCAGGGAGCCTAGGTCCTCCTTCTATGTGACACATCCAAGGAGCGTCTCCCGTCTCAAATTGTCCCATCAATTCCCGTCCGAAGGCACGTGGCCCAACCGGTCTCCAAGACTTACGGTTTCAATTACAATTTCAATTTTACGGTTTCTCAACCATCCTGGACTTCATGACGCGGGGTCACACAGGCAATCCAGCCACCATTCACTTCAAAGCCACGAGTCCAAAAAACATTACCACCCAAATGGCCAACTGCCACCACGGGAAAAACTAAGTGGGATTTACACATCCACCAAAAAGCGCACTGTGCACGAACCACTCGTGTTACTCAAAAACACCCCGCGTCCTTTTTGCGAAAAAATAAACTCTGATTTACATGTTTATTGGAGATTAAAACACCTCAATGGTGAGTGACTAATTCACCAACAGCTAGCCCAAAAGCTGTCGGGGAGGAAGTGACCATAAACAAAAACGCATTTTTCTTCCCAAGAAAAATTGCCAGTCTCCAAAAAAAATTACCATAGACAAAATAACCAAATAGGCAAGAACTGCACCAGTCACATAATATTTATGTGACACGATATTGCGTACTTGACAGACCTGTATAAATTGTTTAATGATGTCAATCTCCAACTTCAAGGCGACGACTTAAATTTGATTAAGACAAAAAATTGCGTTGCAGCTTTTGTATCCAAACTGCTATTATACAAAAGAAATATTGGTAGACGGGAATTTAATAACTTCCCAAATTTATCAGCAGTGTCATTTAAGAACGACGACTTGCTTGTTTACTGTCAACACTTGGAAAACCTCCACAATGATTTCAAGGAACGATTCCAGAATATTTTAAACACGGACATACCACACTGAGTTTTAGATCCTTTTTCAAATGTCAACACAGTAGGATCATCCCCGTTAGAAGAAGAACTAATAGAACTGATAACAAATGAGGAATTAAAAATTACATACATACATACATACATACATCTTCTTCCCCTTGTCCTATTCGGGTCGGGGACCCATTGCATCGACAAGGCTCCTCCATAAGTCCCTGTCTTGTGCTGATTGTTCGGCCTCTGTCCATGGTAGACCCATCCTCTCCTCACACAGTTTCAGGAGTTGCCTCGCCCAACTGTGTCTGGGGCGGCCCACTGGACGTCTTCCCTCTGGAATCGCACTCAGTATTTTCCTCGGAATTCGGTCATCAGGCATTCTTAGTACATGCCCAAGCCACCTCAATTGTGAATTTTCTATGAAGAGTAACAGTGGTTCAATGTTTAGATCATCTCGGATCGTCGAGTTTCTTATATGATCCCATTTCGTAACTCCTGCCACTCCTCTCAAGTATCTCATTTCGGCAGCTTGGACTCTGGAGCGTGTTCGTTCATTTAGCATCCATGTCTGGTGGCCGTAAGTGAGCGTTGGGCGGTATACCGTTTTAAACACTGCCATCTTTGTCTTGGTGCTAAGCTCGGCTTTTCTTATTACTGAGCTGTAGAGAGGACGCAATACACTGCTTGCCGCACATATTCTTCTATCAATTTCTCCGTCTTGCCGACCATCGCTGGAGAACTCGACCCCAAGGTATTTGAACCTGTCCACCTGTTTCAACTGAGTCCCATTAGCGAGTATGTTGCACTGAGTTTGGTCCCTTCCTATAACCATCACCTCCGTTTTTGAGGTACTCATCTTCATTCCCGCCGCCGTGCACTCTTCGTTGAAACGGTTAATCCACTCTTGTAGTCCCTCCTGTGATGTCGTTAACCTCGCGATGTCGTCAGCAAAAAGTAGGGAGCTGATTCTAGTACTGCCTACTAGGGCTGCATCCGGTGTTTGGCTTTTTCGGCTGATTCGGTCCATGAATATAGTGAAGAGGATTGGCGACATAGGGCACCCTTGTCTGAGGCCGATTTCCACTTCAAATTCTTCCGAAACCTGACCGTTTATGCGGACCCTACTGCTACTATTTTCATACAGAGATGCTATGCCTTTTAGCAAGTTGCCTTCAACTCCGTATTCCTTAAGCACCTCCCACAGTAGTTGCCGCGGTACTAAGTCATATGCTTTCTCTAGATCGATAAATCCAACATATGATGGCTTACCGTATTCCCAACATTTTTGTATGGTCACTTGTAGTGTAAAGAGTTGATCCGTAGTGCCTCTACCTTGTCTGAAGCCGCACTGTTCTTCTTGAATCTTGTTCTCTGTCGCTCTTCGACATCTTTTTTCCAGGATCCTAGCGTAAACTTTTCCTGGTTGACTGAGAAGTGTTATTCCTCGATAGTTGGAGCACAGTTTTTGGTCCCCTTTTTTAAATATTGGGACTATAATTCCTGTCCTCCAGGCTTTTGGGGTCTTACCCGTTCTCCAAGCCACTGAGAAAACTCGCGTTAACCACCTGAGGCCTTGGTTGCCCATAGCTTTTAACATTTCTGGCCTTATTTCATCTACGCCGGCTGCTTTTCCCCGTTTAAGGGACTTAATTGCCAGTTTTACTTCTTCCAACGAAATTTCGCCCTCTTCGTCCGTTTGAATGCTATTTAGCTCTTCTTGGGTTCCTGTCTGGGGGGCGTTCAGCAGCTTCTCAAAGTAAAAAAAACGATTGCCAATAAAGTGGTCAAGGAATCCAAAAAAAGTGCCTGGGAAGAGTTTGGATCCAAATTAGAAGAAAATTATCACACGGCAAATAAGGTTTTCTGGCAAACAATACGACGACTTCGTAAGGGAGACGCAATCGCAACCAGATGCATAAAAGATGAGGCAGGGAACCTATTGAGGGAGGAAAATGAAATTCTCAGTAGATGGAAAGAATACTTTGAGAAGCTGCGGAATTAAAAATTAAATTTAAGAATAGCTACGAAGTGTTTTGGCTGCAGAAGCCGATTTCGCAACTGTACCCAGGATTATGGTCGATAGTTCAACGATTTTTAATAGTATTCCCATCGTCCTATTTAGCTGAACGTGGATTCAGTGCGGTAGCAACTTTGGTAACCAAAAAGAAAAATAGGCTCCATATTACTGAACGCGTTGACTTACGTTTGTTTTTAAGTAAAATCGAGTCTAATATAAACAAACTTCTTAGAACGCATCAAATCCAACCATCTCATTAATAACTTACAAATTCAATATCTTTTCAATGTTAATAAAAATACTTCTCTATATAATTAAGTATGCGTTTTAATATTGTTCTCATTGAAACAATATTCTTCTCAGAAATAGGATAGGAGTCACAACCTTGCTTACGATTACGTAATATTACAGTGTAATTACACGTTTAAATATAATCGGGAGGAATGGATTCATACGTCCGTCAGTCCTGGACACACTGACCCCACGCCTAAAACCCTTTTTTGTTCCACAACTTCCTCTCCTTCCATTCCTAAAAAGATCCTCCACACAGCATCCCTGAAGACGGGCATTATTTTCTTAGCCTTGAGTGGAATTATTTTTCACAGGGCCTCCTGTGTGGAGTTAATGTAAAAAAAAAGTCTGAAATAATCTAACTAACTAACTAACCATCACGTCGTTTCCCCGCAGGGGTAGGCAGAGAGGACGGACCGCCAAACAACTTGGTGATGGCACACACTCCTTGCCTCGTTCACATTCATACGTAGTCTTATACGTGCTCTTCTATTATTCTGACTCTTGACATGGCCTGACTCAAGTATCTGATTGACCTGGTCGTGCCATGTCTTTCTCGGCCGTCCCCGACTTCTTCTACCATTCACATTTGCGTAATATATTATGTTTACACTCCTTTCCTCGTTCATTCGCTCTACATGCCCAAAACATCGGAGCGTTCCTTTCTTGATCTTACGCTTACATCAGCCTTGCATTCTTTACGGATCTCCACGTTTCTCACACGATCATTCATAGTTTTGCCACACATACTCCTCAGGGATCTCATTTCTACAGCATTCAGTCTACTTTCGTCCTTCCTATGCCAGTTCTACGCCTCACTGCCATACCTCAGGGTAGGCACCAGTAATCCATTAATGACGGCTAGCTTCGCGTCTTTGGACATTTTTTTGTTGGTGCCAACGTTCAAAAATCGTTCATTAATAGAGTTACCTACATTCACCTTTCTTTCAATATCTCTATCAGCCTTCCCATCTCTCGTAAGCATACTTTCCAAATAAACAAACTCATCCACCTTATGGTACAATAAATATGAAAATAATCTTGGTACAATAAACAAATTTTAAAATGTAAAAATAAAATATTAACAATAAAACTCCATTTACAGAAACAAATACATCGAGAGATCGGTTCCTAAGCTGTTTCACTTTCCATTGTGTGGTACAAAACAGCCTTAAAAACGACCCTTTGTCTCGACCCTAACGATTTAGATAGGGGTGAATTATAGCAGGCCGAAAGGAATCAATCATCCGGCTTTCCATTAGTTCCTACCGCTTTTCAACAAGTTCTATCCTTAAGTTTACTTCAATGTTTTAGAAACGTAGAAGATACAGCATAACATAGTAAAATCTAGTGGAATTAATTATATTAGAAATTAATTCTCTTAATAATTCTCTTAATTCTCTGTCGCCGAGCTACGAACAAGCTATCGAACGGGCCTTTAAAGTTGTGTATTTAAAGTGTACTTAAAAAAACTTGTGTGCGTGGTCTCTTATCTCTTTTTTATATTAACCATGGATATAATTATGGACACACCATTATAAAAATACTCATCACGATTGTGACTCTGACTGTAACTCCGGTTCAATGAACTCATTTAACTACTTTCAAGGTTTACTTTTAACCTTCTCTGGGCGTTGGAAGCTTATTGCGCAGCTACTCCCGTCTAAGCTAAGCCAGTGAGACTATGGCATCCCTAATTGGGATATGTGTGAGGCTGAAGGTTGTGGGGAGGGGAAGAAGATGGGGAAGAGGAAGGTGGTTAAGAGGCAGGTGGAGAAGTACCTGGCTATTCAGATCTGGTCACCAAACACGGCTAAAGCCATTTCAAGCAACGCTTCAATTCTGAATGGTGGTCTTCCACTAGGGCGCCACTGAGAGTATCTTCCACTCTGGAACGTGTCGCAAATATCTTATATATTATTTAAAGGTATTTATTGTAAAATAACACAAATTAGTCAAATAAAATTTATTTAATTATTATTTTTAATTGGTAAACTAATGTTTAAGACAAGATTTTTATGCACAGCACAAAGGGTAACAATTATTATAAGCAATAATTATTAGCCTGAAACACTCATCAACATTGAAAAAAATCTCCTGAGAAAAGATAAATGCCGCCGACGGGACTTGAACCCGCGTCCTTCTGATATCCGGTCAACTGCTTTACCACTGGCCGACGTAGCTCAGTGGTAGAGCAGTTGACCGGATATCAGAAGGACGCGAGTTCAAGACCCGTCGGCGGCATTTATCTTTTCTCGGGAGATTTTTTCAACGTTGATGAGTTTTTCAGGCTAATAATTATTGCTTATAATAATTGTTAAAATTTATTTGCCCACGCCGGGATTCAACACTGCGACCTTCGGATTGCGAGTCAAGAATCTTACCCCTTTACCACGCCGGCCGTCTTAGCTAAGGATTAGTTAGTTCTTTACCTTATCTGAGCATGGGAAGCCAATTGAAGAGTACCATCTTCGAGACGGGAGGCGGTCAAATATCCCACATTTTTTTAACATTGGTTTCACACAAGAGGCCCTGAAGAAAACATTACCTCGAGGTCTATATCATATTTGTGGAATCTGTGTTGATGGTATTTTTAGAGAGAAGAAAGAGAGGAAGTCTTGGGAAGGAAAAGGTATGAGGGGTGGTTAGGAATATTGAGGTCAATGTGTCCAGGAGTGACGGACGGATGAATCTATCCCTCCAACTGAGGTGCAAGTCTATGGATCGAGAGAGTCCGGCTGGAGAGGTCTAGGTTAGGTCTCCGTCAACCTGTCTCCCCGGGTCCAGCGTACCACTCAGTAAGTAGACAAACACATTCACCGCCAAGAGCTAGACAAACACCATCAACCCGGCTACCCCCGCTAAATCACCAAACATAACGAAACGCTAGGGGTGACCTATGGAAGAAGTGTTGGTTATCTAATACATGGTTTTTGGGGCAGCGGTACCCATACCTAGTTGAGTAGACACATGAATGGAGGAATAAAATTAATACTCCGCGGCTTCCTGGTTTAAAACCCAGTTGACTTACAGATAAATTACATTTTTTTTACCAAAATGTTAGAGGACTAAAGAGTAAATGCGCCTCATTTTATTCTAATATTTTGGTAAACAATTATGATGTAATTGAACTCACTGAGACGTGGCTCAACTCAAGTGTGTTCAACCCAGAGCTCTTCGATGACAGCTTCAAAATATTTAGAAAAGAAAGAGACAATGGAAGTGGCCGTAGACAGGGAGGAGGCTGTCTATGTGTCTATTAGCCATAAAGAGCGCGAATGGCCTAATTAAGGCAGAGCACTTACCTGCTCTGGAAACTGTCAACGAGGACCTGTGGGTTAAAATTACATACAAATCGTGTGTCACTTTTAAATGTACAGTCTATTTTCCGCCCGCATCACACTTTGAAACATATAAATTGTTTTTTGATAAAATTCAACAACATGTAGATATTATTGGCGGAAAAAACGTAATTGTGCTTGGAGACTTTAATTTACACTCCGCAAGAGGTGTCGTAGAAATTGAAAACGACCTGAATTTTCTGTGTGCCGTTTTTGGTCTCTCCCAATGTAATAACGTTCCAAACGTAAACTCAAGAGTATTAGATATAATTTTATGCAATACAACCATAAATGTTATTCATTGCGATTCTCCCCTTGTAACTGAAGATAAACATCATCCTGCACTAGAATTTATTTTTTCATGCAAAAAAAATGTTAAAACTACCAAAATTCCAAAAAATGACAAGCATGCTTTGCGTGGATGGAATTTCGGGAAGGGCGATGTTTGTAAACTATACAATATGATGAGCCAACTAGATTGGCAAGAACTTTACAATTTTAGCAATATAAACGAGGCGGTACATCATTTTTATGCTTGTGTTTACAATATTTTTGATACCTGTTTCCCTAGAAAACCTCCCAGTAGAGGTGGTCGTCGATATCCGAAGTGGTTCTGTCGAGATACCATCGCGAGCATTAGGTTGAAACATGCCCTCCATAAAAAATGGAAGGCTACTGGCTATCGAAGTGACTATGATTTGTTCAGTGTGCATAGAGCCGTGGTTGGGCGCAATATTCGCACTGCTTTCCAATTATATGTAAATTCCATTGAACACGATATCAAGCATGATCCCAACATGTTTTGGGACTACGTCAAATCGCTAAGGAAAGATGGTGGCATTCAAGACACCATGACGCATCGTGATCGGGAAGTTTGGGGAATAGATGTAGCTAACGCTTTTGCAACACACTTCCAATCCGTTTATAGTAATGAGTCTCCATTACTAAATACTAATATTGCTGCCAAGTTGAATATAAAAGGTGCCCAGAATATCGATATTGATCAAATTGATGAATCAGATATAGAAATTTCAATTAGAAAAATGAAAAATACACATTCCCTTGGTCCAGATTTTCTTCCTGTATTCTTCTTTAAAGGTTGTGCTGAATTTTAAAAAAAGCCACTAAGTTTCATGTTTAACCTTTCCTTAGAAACCGGTGTATTTCCTGATTCCTGGAAAATTTCGAAGATTTGTCCGATTTATAAAAGCGGTACAAAGACTTCTATAGAAAATTTTAGGCCGGTAGCAATACTATCTGCACTGGCTAAATTGTTTGAATCGATTATTCATAAATACACACTGCCACAAGTGGAGCCGTACTTAGTTTCGGAACAGCACGGATTTAGAAAAGGTCGATCTACTGAAACCAACTTATTAGTGTTTACTTATTATGTATCAAAATCTTTAGATAAAGGCTATCAGGTAGATTGTTCTTATAACGACTTTTCAAAAGCCTTCGACAGAGTTAATCACGACGTCTTACTCAATAAACTGGCTGAAATAGGATTCTCCATGCGACTTCTCATATTTTTTGCTAGCTATCTTGCAAACAGGAAACAGTTTGTATCTCATGGACTATTCCAGTCTATTCTATTTTTTGTACGATCAGGAGTACCCCAGGGTTCTAATTTAGGCCCACTCCTTTTTTCCATATTTATTAATGATATCTCAGAAGTAATTCTGCACTCCAGGCTTCTTCTTTTTGCCGATGACCTGAAACTATTCTTAGAAATACTAACCCCAGAAGACTGCAATCGACTCCAGTCAGATATTGATAGAATTATTGACTGGAGTATAAGAAATCGGATTGATATTTTTAATTGATAAACTAACGTTTTAAACAAGATTTTTATGCATAGCACAAAGGGTAGATAACAAATATTATAATCAATAATTATCAGCCTGAAACAATAATTAGCGGCCAGTATCTTTTCTCGGAAGATTTTTTCAATGTAGATGAGTGTTTCAGGCTGATAATTATTGATTATAATATTTGAAATCGGATTGAGTTCAATATATCTAAATTTTTAATTTTGTCATTCACTAGGGCGTGTCATACCTGGTATTACCGGTATACGATGAACGCCCGAAGTCTAAAACGTGTCTCCATCATGAAGGACCTTGGAATCATGTTTGATAGTAGGCTGACATTTCATACTCATATTCAGATGGCTTGTAGCACTTCATTGAGAATGCTGGGTTTTGTTCTGCGTACTGCAAGAAATTTTAGAGATACCCGGGTTCTCATAATCCTATTCAATTCCTTAGTAAGGAGTAGACTTGAAAGTGGGTCGGTGATTTGGAGTCCACACCAAGTAAAATATTCCCTCATGTTGGAGAGAGTTCAGAAAAAAATTCTGAGATTTTTGTACATGAGGGAGTATGGCTATTACCCGTGGCTCTATCCTACCGACTTTCTTTTGGGTATGCTCGGAATGAACCATCTACGGGTCAGAAGGGATGTACACATTGCTACGCATTTCTTCAGATTGATTCGTGGATGGTTTGAAAATACAGCTATCTTGGAGAGCATTCACTTCTATGTTCCCGATGGTTATCTTCGTCACCTACAGCATAGACTGTTCTATCTTCCGGCTTGCAGGACTAACTTGCCAATGGTCATGCCGATCGGGAGAGCAATCTTGCTGTTGAACAGAATTAATTCGGATATCGACATATTTAGCGTTAGTGAAGCTGCTTTTAAAAGGCAAGCTCTATTAATGCTTGTGTAGTTTTTGCCTACCATTTGTTTTATATTTATATTTATGTTTAATGTAATACTCTTACAATTGTATTTTAAAAACTCATTGAAATGTTTAATTTTGTAATGTTTTTAAAAGAATAAATAAATTGAATTGAATTGAATGAGTTCGAGGTGTTCACTTGATGGTGACTTAGATCAAAACTGGCCTGGCTTGCCGTGGCTCGACCCAGTCGTGTTTATGCCCCTAATTTGGACCATGCCCAAATGGTTTCGCCATGTATGTCCAGCTCGAATTATGTAACCAGTGCAACTCGGCCTTTATTGATATTTCATTTGTGAAAGCCTTTTCATCCCTTATCCTTAATCGTATAACATAATATAGGCTGTACATTTGCTACCAACCACAGACAACCCTTTTCCTATCTGTACAGAGCACAATGTCTTCAAAGTTCACTCTATTTCTTGTGTATATTCCCCTTCAAACTATGTGATTCCAAAAGGTGGTTTTTCTTCTAAAGCGTAGAACTTGTAAAGGTTTTAGTGCGTATTCGAGAAAAGGTCAATATTTTGAAGTACCTCCGTATAGTGCTGTCAGCTAATGGTTTCCGGAAATCTTTGGTTGAATATTATTTTTAAAGGAAACCCTTTGGTAAATATCTTCATCTCTACATATTATATAATATTAAAGTTCTCCGCCGCGTCTGTCTGTTTGTTCGCGATAAAATTGAAAACTACTGAACGGATTTTCATGCGATTTTCACCACTAGAGTTTTTTTTTACATGAATACCGCACAAGAGTCCCAACTGCTCCCGTCTGGAGCCAGTGGGACTATGGCATCCCCAATTTGGGTTTGTTGTGAGGCTGAAGGTAGTGGGGAGGGGAAGGAGATATGGAAGAGGAAGGTGGGGAAGTACCTGGCTATTCAGATCTGGTCACCAAATACGGCTCAAACCATTTTGATACTGAGAGTATCTTCCACTTCGGAACGTGCCACAAATATCTTACATATTATTTTAAATGAATAAATTGTGAAATAACGCAATTTAATCAAATAAAATTTATTTGCCACGCCGTGATTCGATACCGCGACCTTCGGTGTGCGAGTCAAGACCCTTACCGCTGGACTATGCCGGCCGCCAGAGTGATTCGTAAGGAAGGTTTAGGTATATAATTTGTCAAGGTTTTGTGTTAATTGGTTTAAATTTGAGAATGTCTGAAGTGGACGAGCGGGTTAACAAATTAAAAGATGGCAGTGGTTAAGATTGGGTAACCGTCGAGTAGATGGCGTTGTGTTTCGTTATAAAGGTTGTTTAACCATCCAGTAAAAGGGGTTTGTGTTCTTTTACCGGGTCTGCTAGTAAATAATAATATTCTTATTTAGTAATGCGCGTTTTCATCCTGCGATAAAATACCACCGACAAAACATCCTTCAACAAAATATCTACGTAACTTTATTTTAAATTTTACTATTTTTGAACCTTAATTTATTGTCTTTACATGATGTCTGTAGTGTTTTTGACCCATTTTGTTGTTCGTTTAGGTTAGGTTAGGTTTAGTTTTAGTAGATATTTTGTTGGGGGATGTTTTGTCCATAGGATATTTTTTCTAAGGATATTTTGTCGGGATGGAACCTTCTGATTTCGTAAAATCACTGAACTGAATACCAATCAAGTAGTTTGATGATTTTAACCTTTCCTTTCCAGTGCTGTTATCTGAGTTGACTTCGTTACTAATTGGGTTTAAGGGGTTTCGGGAGGTAGGGACACAATGGTCCCACGTATTCAACGTACGTAATGTAAAGGCATCTGACGGTCAAGCGCAGACAAATTGATAACTTTAAAATATCGGATCGATAAGCGTAACTTCCGACGATCTTATATCGATTTACTGAGCATGGTTTCACTGTTGAAAGCCGAACCGAAATTGACAGGGAGTAAATAAAAATAAAAATAATATAATCATAATGATAATTTATTGTCTTTGCCTTTCTTTACAAATATCTAGAGATAATGATATCCTCACTGGGATCTCCCGTGCTGAGGATTTCATTTACATATTATAATTTAATTATAAGAAATTAATATGAATTTGTTACAATTATTAATTTGTAGTATTAGTAAAAGCCCTCTGGGCGTAAAATAAAATAAATAAATAAACCACCAAATAAATTAATGTTCTCCAAAACGAGCCTGAAAATTTCATTTGTCATATATTGGGTTTATATATGTGTAAATTCTTCTACTTAAGAAATTATAAAATTTGTAGTACTTTATTAAAGCCATAAATACACTGGGAATTTATATCATATATGTAAATCCTAATTATACAGTTGTAAATGTTCTCTAAAATGACTTGGAAAGAATCTCCTACTTTTGATATCACTAAAGAAACCACTCATTCACTCTGAATGCAAGTATTAATGTTCTTCAAAATGACCTTGAAAAAAAAACATATCTTTGCGATTCTTTCAAAGACATATAGAAACCATCGCTTCGTTCAGATAACAAATTTTAATGTTCTCAAAAGTTGACTTGACACAGGCTCATTCCTGTGATATCTTGAAAGAAACCATTCCTTTGTTAAAAATATTATGAACTAAATATACAATTTGGCTGTCCTAAAACGGGTGTCCTTCCCAGTTGGACAGACAAAGTATCATTTTGTAATGTATTGAAATATATGTGTATATAAATAAATAAATAAATAATTTTTTATTTAAATAATCATATAGTAAATAAAATAGTGTTTTTTTTATAATTCAGTTTAGTAGATTCGGTTTTAGTCTATATTTTCTATTTGCTGATCTCCCTATTTTTAGTATCCAGCTTTTTATTTAAGATTTAAATGTTATATTGAGGTTTTTGAGTGATAGTGGTATATTATTGTAGAGTTTAATGCCATAATAAAAGAAGCTTTTTCGCCCAAATGTTGTGTTAGTAGTTACTAGTTGGATATGCTTTTGACCATGAGATCTAGTGTTTCTAATGCACTTGTTGGTTATTATTTCTTGGGTTTTGTACTTATGAATGTAAATGAGTATATGTAGTTTTAGAATATAGTTATTTGATTGACATGATGTTAAGATTGTTGAAGATTTCGTCAGTGCTAGTTCTTTCAGGAACTTTCAATATAATTTTCATTGTAATAAAATAAATTGATATACGCTGGCAACACTGTCAAACGCTAACCAATTACGTTAAAAAAATAATAATTTGACAATCATGAATTGAAATATTAACCTAAATATGCGTTGGTAGCCCGCAATCAATTTTTTAAATTAAAAAGGAATTAATTAGTTAATGAGGTCTTTATTAAAAAAAAAATGTTTACAACTTTCGCTTCTACAAGCACGAACCAATGCATCTTCATTGGCCCGAACGGAATCAAATCATAGCGTATACGACTTCTTTCAATTCTAAGAGCTTCGTTAGTTCAATCCGTTCATTAAATAACACAGCAACGCAACTCTATGCTACCCATGCAACGCCAATCAGAGCTATCAGTGTAAGGCGGAGTGGATGGCTGTTACGCCTTCTAACTCGCGTGACCAGTGTGTTTCTAGATATAACATGTGAATGTGTTGAACATCGTGCCCCAGATTTCTGTTCGTGATCGGTCCCATCAAATATATCGATCAGCAAGCGGTCATCACGTGACGCGCTTGATATGATATATGTTTGATTTCATGATTTGACCGTTGATTGTACTGCTATTAATTTGAAATGGCTGGTGTGTAGATGGGAGATAAACATCAAATAATAGATTTAATATTTTTATTTATTTTTAACTTTATGAGGAAAACCTCAAATTAAATATTACAATTTGAGGTTTTACCCATAAAGTTAAAAATAAAAATAAATATTCATCCTAGACTTGCACAAAAGTCAATAGATGTCGCATATTAAAAACAAATGGATAAAAATTTATCCAGACACTATCTAGATAGCATGTAGTTCGGGTTTGAATCTTGCAAACATATATAAAGATAGCAACCAATTATATGTGCGTTAAGAAAATGAAGATAATGTTGGTAGTTCTTAGTCGAAGTATAGTATACAGTTAAAAATGACCAAATTGGATATAGACACCTTAGCTCAGTTGGTAGAGCTGTTGCCATGAAAGCAGAAGGTCCTGGGTTCAAGTCCCAGAGGTCCCAATATCTTTTTCTGATTTTTCTGTCTCCAGATTTTCGATTGAGTTTCGCTAATATTGTCTTTATTTAATTAAAGATTTTATAATGTTTTAAAGAGACGTTACGGAGTCAGTGTCTGTAACTTCAAAAGCATCGAGTTCTGTCGTACTAACATAAGCAATCGGTACAGCTTGGGATGAGTGCTCGAGCAAGGGGAGTTCGGGGTGTTTTTATTATTAATTTTTATTTATTAATTATTGCGTTAGTTTATACTACATTAGAATATTAACTAACAAACACCAGGCAACATTTCATTTCATAAATTTAAATATTTTTACAGTAAGCATAACATTTCTTTTTAAGTACATTCATTATTCCTTCATTCTTCATACTTTCGGGCATTTCATCATACATCTTTATTCCTGTATACATTAGGCAGTTCTGTTATTTAGATTTTTTCGTATGTGGCTATCGAACTCTATTTATATTTTTGTTTTCCTAATTATGTACGTCCCTATTAAAAACAATGACATCCTTAAAGTATTTTGGCATTTGGTTTTTCATAACTTCATTGACAAAAATTAACACATTAAGTAGCAGTCTCTTTTTTAATGGAATCTAATTTAGCTCCTCTCTCATTTGATTAACCCTTTAGTATTTGCCATTTCCAAGTATATATCTCATAGATCTGTTCTGTATAACTTCTAGTTTGTTCAAATGTTTTTAATCTGAATGTGGAGCAACTATAGTTTTATTACGGTAGGTACTCCAGATTTTATGTCCGGGTTAAATCTTTCCCAAATGAAAGACTACACCCTTCCACACACTTTTCCACAAATGATTATCTAGTAAATTCACACAATGTAAGAGAACTATATAAGTATAATAAATACAAAACAATGCAAGAACAATACGTCAATCCACCAGAAACATAATGGGAAAATATTTCACCGACTCCAGATATTTTCATATCAGAGGGTTCGGCTCTGATGAAATCCTAACTGGTCCGATAAATCCTACTGATCCCTCAATATAAATATTTAAAAAATCTTTCGTAATCCTACATGTATTTAAAATGACTGACTTTTGCATTGTTATATACAAATTTTTGACAAATCTAATACGCCTAAATTTTGAATGAGAGAGCTAAATAAATAAATGTTAGGTTTTTGATTCGGCTATTCAAATTTTATTAACATCCAAACGTTAATACGAAAACATACCTATGAGCTGCTTTCGGATGTTAAAAGCCAATAAGTCCAACTAGATTTTCAGATCTTATAAAAATAAATGAATCTTTAAATTTATGATTAATTTATTTTTTTTAATCACATATCTACATTTCGGTGCCCATCGCTAAAGTGGCTAAGAAGGAAATGAGTTTCTGATCAGAAATTGTGTCTTTACTTTTATCCAGACAACTGTGTCAGTTAGTTAGATATGTGTGAGCAACAAGTATCAAACAATAGTTAAAACATAAGGGAGAAGCCCAAATACATTGTTATAGTCATAAATGATTTATCATTTAAAGTTTTTTTAATATTTATTGGTAGAATAATTTAATTTATTAATTATAAACAAGTTCTGCTGTGTAATTATAACTACGCGTGCACAAAACACTATCGTTTTGCTGCGAAACTCATGCGCATAGCGCATGCGCCAAGCGACCAAAATGAAATGCTGCCAATTCTTTGGAAGCACAGTTAAAGACATTTTTATTAGTAATAACTCGAAATAGAAAATATACTGTTGTTAAGTGTAACTAACACAGCTTTTAACGGTTGGGAAGTATTTTTTATTAGTAAGGCTAAGTGTATCTATTATTATCAAATTTAATTTGCAAAACTCCTTTTTAATTGAAAAAAGTAATTTTTCATTGACATTTCAATTTTTATTTAACATTTATAAAAATTCTGCTGTTAATAATTACTATTCGTGGCAGTTGTTTCGCCTTCCGAAGGCATTATCGAACTATGATGGAGTCACTAACAGACGATCTGTTTATTTTACTTTTATATAGGTAAATACTTATAATAAAATAAATTACTTCCATTCGTAATACATTATTGCCAATACCCTAATTTATTTCCAAGTGAATTGTCATAAAATATTAATGGTTATTACTTTATTATTCTTTATATAAAAAATATCGATCATCTATAAGTAGCTTTACCACAGTTTTATAATGCATTAGAAAGGCGAAACAGCTGTCACGCATAGTAATAACTAAACAGCAAATCTTGTTTGTAAATAAACAGAGTGTGTAATTCACAAGCGGTAAAAGTGAAACCTTCAGAAAACTAAAGTAGACAAGAGCGAAGCACCGCACAAAGAAGAGACCGATTATACTATATTATCCTCTCACAGGCTAAATTCTATAGATGTATGTGTTTGTCTCTTAACGGTGACGCAATTTTTCGTTTCATCGAGTTTTAAATCACAACCGTGATAGAGAAGTTTTAACTTCAATAAGCTGTTATTTTATTAATAAAATTATTATTACCATATTATTATCAAATAAGTAAAACAAAAACTTTGAAGTAAAACGGAGTTCCGCAAATTAAACTATATCATGCCTTTTGAGAAGAAAGAACTTTGGTGTTCGAAAATCATTTCCGCATTAGTAAGGAAACTTCGGGGCAATCTACAAACATTATTAAACCATTATTAAACCTCTCGGATAGAAAAGTTATTTCCGACTTGACTTTTATTTTAAAAACTGTTAATAGTGACAGCCCTGATTTATTAAAATAACAAAAGTTTTATCAGCTTCATCGCAATTGGATGAATGGCATAGAAAAAGAGATACAGATATATATTTTTTTTATTTACTAGATTTTTATATTTATTGACGAGGTGAATCATTTAAATTTACTGAATTATATAAATAACTAGCTGACCCGACGAACTTTGTACCGCCTCAGAATCAATAACTGTTGAATTAAATTCAGTTTTTTTATTAAATTAAAAATTACTCAATGAAGCAATCATCAATGTGCAACTGTCCGTGTTTTGTTTTCGTCAGTATCAGAGATGACATTGTGTACGGATTTATATTTTTTGTTATTTTATTATTTTTCCACCTACGTACAGGAATTTGGGTGCCGCCGCCCCGGGAACCATTTATTGGATAACCAACACCTCTGTCATACGTCACCCATAGGTCACCCCAAGTGGTTCGCTACGTTTGGTGATTTAACAGGGGTGCCCGGGTTCATGGGTGACGTTTTTCCGGGTCTTGGTGGCGGATGCGTCTGGCCGGATCGAGAGAGACTGGTTGATGGAGGCCTTTTGACCTTTCGAGATGGACTCTCTCGACCCATCGCCTTGCACCGCAGTTGGAGGGATAGATTCATACATCCGTCACTGACACACTGACCCCAGATTCCTACCCACCCCTCATACCTTTTTCCTTCCCAGAACTTCTTATCCTTCCCTTCCTTAAAAAGACCCTCCACACAGCATCCCCTAAGATGACATAGGTCATGAGGAAAATAATTTTCTCCGGGGCCTCATGTGTGAGCTGATGTAAAAAAAATCCTTTTCATTTTCTTTATACGTGTGAGTGATTTTTATTATAATTATTGTATCTTTCCTTTGGATGGGTGGAGACATACGTCCACCGTTTGTTTAATTTTCGACTATTGACATTTAGTGTGTAAGAAAGAGAAGCAGCATTATATGTTTAAGAATAAAACAAAACAATCAGCGCATTGACATATGACGTTTTTTGATTTTTGGAATTCACTGACTACTCAATATTATAGGTACCTACTTATAAAATTCCCGCAGCTCTTTAAAAATAGTAGAATTCGTTCCATACAAAATGTATGGGGAAAAGCATTTTCTTAATAGCTATTTTTTTCGGTATTTTTTGTGATATTTTAATAGTTATTATGTTATCGGGGCGGAGACAAATCCAACAATTGAAGTATTAAATTAAATTAAATCAGTAGTAAATTTCATAATGCCAGAGCTTACCATTATATACAGAAACACTCTTCTGCTAAAATGAAATGTTTTGTAAAAATTTTGAGTCAATCCATTGATTACTTACCGAGATTTGCGGACACAAACATACGGAACCTAAATGTTTATGTATCGTCACTTCATTTGGATAGTGTTCTAACTTCACTTCACCTTGTTCTGAGATATGAGGTGTCAAAGTTTGCAAAGACATGCACTCATTATCTATTTACCAATTTTCGGGTTTGAGGTTGAATCTTGTGTAAAGTAATTTAATTGAACACATTTTAAAGGAAAGTATTTAAATAGGACGTATACCTACCATTTTAGAACATACCTAAACATGCAAATGGAACCTTGTGCAACCAGTTAAGGCATAATAATTCATTGCACAAGGTACTTATTACATTTCCCTAATGCAATTCCTAGCTAGAGCCATGTCCTATTTAAATATTTTCCATTAAAATATGGTTAACTAAGATACTTGAACAAAAATTGTTAAATAGATTACGAAAATTCGTCTTTGGAAACTTAGAAACCTTAGAAAATTGTAAGGTGTAGTTAGAACCCTATCAAATGATCTGACGAACCATAATGCGCCTCGTATTTAGATCAACTGTCAGATACAAACAAAATAGAGCGTGTGAGTGATGATAGAACCTTGTAAAATGAATTATTATTGAAAATGCTTGATGTTAGAACTTTGTCATACATATATCTACGAAAATACAACACAGATGGTTCTGAAAATTATTTTGGAATAGATATGAGCAAAAGAAATGCTTTGGCATTCAAAGGTCATTTTTGAACAGTTCATCCCAAAGATATTTAAATATAAGGAGATGTGCTATCCGCCGTTTTTACTAGGTAATACTGCGCTTCCGGGTGTCGCCGGTGTTGTTTACCAATTAACGAATAAACTAAACGAACGAATAATTAACGACTAAACTAAACGAACGCTAAACTAAATGAACAAATTCTTTTCGTATTCAAACTATATTGTTAACCAATAATAATGTACACCTTCAAAAAATCAATAAAATGAACAAATTATTTTTGTATGCAAACTACGCGCATTAGGCCGTAGTTCGGCGACAGTCGCGTGGACATCATAGCATATCTCTTTGTATTTGAATATCTTTGGTTCATCCAAATGAAGTGACGATATGTAGATAGTACGAGTAGATAGATACAAAACAGTCCCACAATACAATTCTTTTGACTACAACCAACCCATATTCCATCATCATTGATCTCAATTATAGTTGAGGCTACTTAAGAATTACATGTAGTGATATTATCAGAATGGTAAAAAAAACCATCGCATGACTCTGGCCGGCCTCATAGTTTACCATCAACTTCAACAACCTCCTTATTCAATCAATCACAATGACTCGGTTGACCTATCATGCAAAATGGCACGCGAGCCTTCTGTGGATTTATGTTGATCAGATGCTTGTATCCACTAACATGGTTTTGTAATTATTTATGAAGCATTTTAGAATCACGATGTTACAATCAAATAGTTTTTATAAAAAAACATATAAATTTGTTGTTTACCACTTTAATTTTATTTTATTTTATTTTTCATCAGGGGAATATTAGAACTAACCTATGAAACAGAATATTGACTGACATAATTTATTGTACTAGGGGCAGTTAAAAAGTAATGCCTCCTGTTTTTTTCTTTTTTAATTGTCGAGATATAAAAATGCAATTGCTTGGGTTGAAAAATTGGCTATTAAATTGACTGTTACTTTTAAATATAATCTCCGTCCATTTCCACAGCTTTGAACAGTCTTTTAACAAGGGCATGTATCATAGTGTTATAAAAAGCAAGGTCACATCCAGAACACCATCGCCATTAATTTCCCGGTCGATCACACAGTTTTGTTTTTTTTTTGCCCTTGGTGAGTTTGTGTTATGCAATTCCATTGACAGTCTCTTTGATTCAGGATAAAAAAATTAAATGGTGGTGAAATCATTCGTGGTGACCCCAGATAACTGCAAATGTCGCATTCTCTCCCTCAGTAATGACGATTATTCGACAACTGATTATTCAACAAAAGTTTGTGTAAGGTGGGTACCAAGAAATTTAACGGGCCAGAGTAAAAAAACAAGAAAAACAATAGCCTCACAACACTTGCAGCACTTAGTTCTGGAAAAAATTATGACTAGAGACGAAATATCGGTTAATTTTTTTTAACCCGAATCCAAGAGGCAGTCAATGGAATGGTATAACATAAATTAACCAAGGAAAAAAAAAACAAAAATGTCGAAAACGGCGGGAAAAGAAATGCCGATGGTGTTCTGGATGTGACCGTGTTTTTACAACACTGTGATACATGCCCTTATTAAAAGATAGACCAAAGTTGTGGAAATGGACGGAGATTATATTGAAAAGTATAAAATTAATCGTTAAACGTGTAGTTTTCAACCCATGCAATTGCATCTTTTTATATCTTGACGATTGAAGGAGAAAAAAAATAGGAGGCATTACTTTTTGACTGACCCTAGTAAGTAGGTAGGTATT
This sequence comes from Limnephilus lunatus, assembly GCA_917563855.2. Taxonomy (NCBI): domain Eukaryota; kingdom Metazoa; phylum Arthropoda; class Insecta; order Trichoptera; family Limnephilidae; genus Limnephilus; species Limnephilus lunatus. The sequence continues at coordinate 47,911,624 of OU830603.1, forward strand.
TGAAATTCGATTTTCAAGTATTTACTTATAAATCTAGTGATTTCAGAGAAAATATTTGATTTTACTTATTACATAATAGCTTATTAAAAACATACTTATTAAAATGAATGTGTTGTAAATGAAGAAGTACAAATAAATATGTATAAACTCTGATACATACATACAAGCACAACTGTCAAAAATGGTAACGGTCAAAATAAAAGAGAGGATTCTTTTATATCCTCGGATATGGACATTCACTGGTTAAGAATTGGCGCTTAAATAACCACAGACGTTGAAATTCAATCAAGGCTTTAGTTTGACTAATTCAAATGAAAAATGCAAATAAAAATGGAATTAACAATACCCAGTGATGTTGCCTGGTGAAGTATTGGCGCTTATATCACCGGTAAAACACTGATGGTGATGTTTCATACGTTTAGAATCTAAAATGTCAATTTCATTGGAAGTAGCAACATCCACTGCTGATGATTCGCGTCGTACATTCATTAGATATTTACGTTGACTATTATTCCATAGTCTTTGACCAACTTCATTACACTTATTTGGACGCGACGTCTACTGTTCACAGGACTAGTTAAATTAGGTGGTGTTCTCAAAAAAGTTGTACAAAATGTTTAAAAAGTTCTCACCCGTAGCGTTTTCGGTGTGGGCGGCGCCTCCGGAGTCTTCGTGTTCCTGCGCGCCGGGGAGTGTGAGGTATGTGAGGTGTGTGAGGTGTGCGGGGAGTGTGGGGCGGACGGGGTGGACGGGGTAGTGGGGGCGGGGGAGCGGGGCAGGGAGGGCGGGGAGGGCGCGCCGCTGCGAACGCGCAGCCTGGCCAGGGCGCTGCGTAACCCGTCCGTGGTCGGCCGCCCGCAGCCGGTCAGTGACCAAAGCCGGGGGGTGGCAGGCGGCAGCGCGCAACGCCCGCCCCAACAGCCCTTGGCTAGCACCTCCAAAACTGCACAACCTGATGACAAACTTCTGATATCACTGTTTCTTGTGAAGTCTGTGGTTAAATCCCAAACAATGTAAGCCACGTCACTCACTCAAGAAGAACTGGCGCCACTTTGTTAAGTGTTGGAATCACTGATCAATTCTTCGTTTCAAGGAATCCAGGAAACAAAATGCCAATTAAACTGGCATTAACAATACCCACTGCTGTTGCCTAAGATTTCATAACTTTAGAGACTACCTTGACACTCACTGGTGTAGAATTGGCAGATTATGGAATTATTGATGAAGTTTCGACTAATTCAGACAGAATGCCAATTAAACTGGAATTAACAACATGCACTGATATTGCTTAAGCTCTTATTAGTAAAGAGACTAAATTGAAACGCACTGGTGAAGAATTGGCGCTTATATCACCAGTAAAAACACTGTTGGTGATACTTGCAAGAGTTCAGACGCCAAAATGCCAAATTCGTTTGAAGTAACGACATCCACTGATGATGATGTTTAAGATCTCATTACTATTACAGAGACAAAATAACATTGGGTGTCTCAACATTCACTTATGAAGAATTGACGTTTTTATCACCGCTAGAAACACTGATGGTAATACTTTAACGAGTTCAGAGAGCAAAAAATGATGAGAAAAGTTGATGTCAAAACACCTACTATGGTAAATAGAAAAGTTATAGAATTGGTGTTAATTCCACTGCTGGAAATAGTCTGTTAATCGAATAATCCAGTAACCAAAATTTAAAAGTCCGCTAACGATGCACTTTTTGTAGAGACCAAAATGGACGAAAGATGATTTTGCAAAGTCCAAATAGTATTTGATTTGCGACAAATCAAGGCAAATTTAAAAATAAGTGTTACCGAATCTGGCACGTCACCCACTTCTTTTAATACACAAAACACTAATATGCTTGCAAATGATGGGATTCGTAAGCGTCGAAATCACAATCACTAATTCCAGATAAAGTGTTACTTAAATCTCGGATTTTGGCCAACTAAGAATTCGTTTGATGGGTTTTTTTATTTTCTTACTTTACCTTTTTTGTCAATTTTTTGCCTCAATAATCATCAATATTATCAAAATAATATATTATTTTATGTTTCAAGGTTATATCTTTCTTCATCAAAACAAACTGTTCAACGTTTGACAATTTTCTTAAAATGATAATTATTTCGTTGAGTGCTCTCGTAAATTAATTCTCCACAGTTGGGCAAATATCAAAGCGAGCGAAGGGGAGATTGGATAAAATTTCAGAAAGATCATTTACGAAGAACTTTGACAATAGTCCCGCTATTTGCTTTTCCTTTGTTATTCTCTCGATAAACTTTACTTTGAAGGATCAATTTTGAGTGTTTATTTTTCGGAAGATTGCTAGTGCGTAGATTTACAAATTGCTGTGTATTGTAGGATATACCAGCTTCCTTTAATCTCGTCTTAACAGTTCTTCTTATTTGTTGTTGATCTTATTCTTCCTCTGATATTTTCGTGCTATATTCTGTTTGTTTAGTATCTCACAAAGAATATGTTACGTTTTTATATTTATCTGCGATTTTTGTAATGTGCATATCACTTAGCACAGCAAACTATATTGATTAAATCATTAACGTTTTTGTTAATCTTTGTGAAGGTAGATTAATTAGGATTACGTTGAAAACAAGAAAATGTGATATCGAGGAGTTTAAAGATAGATTTAAGTGTTGTAAATTTGTGCTACAGCGATTTGTGCTTTAAGTAATAGGAGAGACTTATGCTACATAATATTATTAGAAGAAAAGTCCAGCTTTTTACGTCACGGTTTCATTATCGCACTGTCATCTTCAAGATCAAACATATTATTTTGATTATTTATAATATTTTTATCATTTTCAAGGTTTACCAACGAACCCATAGTGTGAAACTCACCGCCCAATGGCGAGCTATTTCGTTTTTGGTCTTCATTTTAAAAGAGTCAACAATCACGAAATTGTTCAATTTTGTTTGTTGTTAGTTTTGAAAATTTCTCGGCCTGAAGTGAAGTCAGCATTATTGTTGTTTGCCCGAAAAGGTTTCGCGGGTTTAATAGCGGATATGAAAGTTTTCAAAGATTTTGACATCCGCTTTGGTTCTTCTTTTCGGTTGCTTTGCTGGATCTGAAACAAAGAAATAAATATTTTATGTTAGTTTTGAATTAAACAGATTTTTCTGAAATTTAAACGGTTGATTCTTGTACGCTAAATGTTGTTATTATTCAAATTAAAATTCATCAAATCTGGAATAGTGTAATTTGAGTACTCTTGATTGTGATACCAGAAAAATAATTTTGAATTAAGTAGAATACATAATAGTAGGCAATCAATTTAAAAAAGAAAAAATAATAATTAGTTATTTTAAGAATATTTAATACAAATCACAAACAAGTCCTGCTAAGCCAATTGAATTGGCTTGTCAAAAGGTGCTTATAGTTAAGTTACATTTACATTTTAACAGTTATAATTTTACATCTTATATCGACAGATTCAACATTTTTTCGTACGAATCAATATAAATATTTTTTTTCCGATAGCCAATTTTTCACCATATATTTAACCATATTCATAGAATTACATTGCTTTATAGTATTAGGTAATAAATTAAATATCTTCGGTATGTTGTATTCAAACGTTCTCTGTCAGTACTTGTTATTAAATTTCGGAACTATTAACACGTCGTTGCGCGTGAATCTAGTGCTGTATTTATGTTATAATTTCTCTTTATGCTGCTGGGTAAATATATGCTGAATTAAAATTTTGTGCCTTAACAGGTAAAATTTTGGCACTCTGAAACAGCAATGGTGTATTATGTCTCTGTTTGAAAATATTAGGGACGACTAATAACTTTACAATTGCGTTTGGTACAATTGGACTTGTGTTAGATTTGTTTAGTATTTCCCCGTATTGTTGATATGGGGAAATAAGTTAAATATATATCGCTACGATTGCGAACATGGATCTTGGAAGCGATTCTCGTCATCTTTCCAGATGATTGCCATCTAAAGACATCAGCCTGTCCTGCTTCTGGAAGGCCCTTTTATTTATTTTTATTAATTAATTTATTTATTTGCAAAAATAGCATAAAACCAAGACATCGAAAAAGCGATAAGAAAATATATATATATACTAAATACATTTACAGTTAAAGTAATACATTTAGTTAAAACATAAGTCCTATTTCACGCTTAAAATCGTTATAGGAAATGTGGAAAATATCCTCATTTCCTGCGAGGCAGTTAGTGCTCGTCCCAGAGGCCTCACCATTTCAAGTTAGTTCTGCATCTAGGAAGAATCAAAAGCCTGTGTTGGCGGCCTCGCGTTAAATTATCCGGGACATAGGATCCTATTTCAGCCAAAATATCTGGTACCGATATAAAACCTCGTCAGGCAATTGTATAAACAGGATGTACTTTTTATTCATAATATTCTTTTGTATTTCGAATATCTTCTTTTCATTTTAAACTAGAGCATTATCCTTGCATTTGCCGTTTTGAGTCCACATTGCTAATAATAATTAGCATTTCAATAATGTTCATTATTGACAATCCCATGGTAACAACCCCTTTAAAAAAGTTATTAAAAGCTATGGAAAAAAATAGCCGATAACCTTACCCTAACCTAACGTAACGTATTAATTGTTTTTGTGTTTAATTCGTAGAACTCCATTTATTTATTTTTATTTTTAATTTAATTAAAATTAAATTTAATAATAATAAGTTATTATCAAGTTCTGCAAGTATTTTGGTGTGTGTTTTTGTTACAGCTGTTTCGACTTGATATATCATTTTCAAACTGTGGTGAAGCCACATTAGAACGACTTATTTATAATATTTTAAATGTCATTTTTTAAAATATCTAAATCAATTTATTACTGGTTAAACCAATTTGCAGAGACACTACTTGAAAGCGTAAAATTAAAAAAAAAAAAAAACTAACTTAACCTATTAAACCATTTTTTTCATCACTGTTGAAGACTTTTAAAGGTAGGTGTCTAGTTGAATTCATTTTGAGTTGTCCGGTTCCCAAAAAAATATGTATATAATTTATTTTTTTAAATTAATTTTTCTTTATTCATTGCATCCATAATGTGGTTAGATTATTAGTGGATTTTTCGACCACCATGCTAGGCTGAGTAAGAAAGCTTTCGCTGCTTCAGAAAGCTTTAGATTATTTTCCGCGCAGTACCTACCAATACCTACCTGTATTATTTTCACGTCAAATTCTGTTAGTAAATTTGAAAATGTTCAGAATGGCCTAGAAACGTTATAAATAAATTAACAACAATCGCGGCTGGAAGTTTAAATTGAATTTGAAAAGTAATCGCGGCCTTGGGAATTTCCGTCTCCACACACGGGGCGAACAATCGGAAAATAATAACACCACGTACTTTTACTTTGACGAAAAGTAAATTTGCTTTAGATTTTTCAAAGGCTGGGTACATGGTAAGGTAGCAGGTACTGACGTAAATTGATAAGAAACACAAAAGTGAGGTTATGTACATCTTAAGAGGGAATAACAAGACAAACCGTAAATATGTCATTTTTAAATCAAATTTTAGACGTATTGACGCTTTTCCACAAAAAAATATAAATTGATATCGAAAGACTGTTCTTTTATTCAGTAAAGCTTTGTTTTAAATTATAAGAACATATGTTTGTTTTTAGTACAATAAGGTTTTACCGTAGGTCATTGGCAGATTTTTTAAATTTTCAAACAAAATTTTGTGTTATACAACATACATTTCAAATCATATAACCGTGCAGTAAAATAAATCAATGAATTATCTGGGAAAGCTTTTATTCAAAATTTTAATTTTAGTTAAAATAAAATACTAAAAAAAGATTCATGCTCTTGTTTTGTGACGAAAATACTTCAGTTTGTCTATTTATTTACGGTCTTACAAACTAATATAAAATTTAAATAAAAATTACATTCTTATTTTGCTTAGACATTATAGAAAAAATATACGTACTGATGATCAAAAAATAATTACAAAAAATACATAATTTAAATCGTTTTATCATCACGAGTTTGAGCATTTTCGAATGTAGATAAATATGTATCAAAGCAAATTTTGAATGAAATAAAATCGATATTGAGTTATTATATTGAAATTCTGGTATGGAGAATATTTAATCTTTCTCATCGGAACCACCCTGTACAGTTGCAAGGGTACGATCGCAAGATCATCGTTTGATGAAATTAAAATTCTCGGCCGCTGATTAATGATTTTTTTAGATCTGTGACAGGCAACTCTACTAGATAAACCAGGCCCTTTCTTTTTTTACATTAGCTCCACACAGGAGGCCCTAGGGAAAATAATTTCACTCAGGGCCTATGTCATATTTGGGGATGCTGTGTAGTGGGTCTTTTTAGGGGAAGGAAGGAGAGGAAGTTCTGGAAAGGAGGAAAAGGGTATAAGGGGTCAGTAAGAATCTCGGGAGTCAGTGTGTCCAGGAGTGACGGACAAATGAATTCATCCTTTCTACCGCGGTGTAAGGCAATATTCCGAGAGAGTCCTGCTGGAGAGGTCAAAAGATCTCCATCAACCAGTCTCTCCCGATCCGGCTTGCCACGTTGGTGGTGGGCAGACATATCCGCCACTAAGATCCAGACAAACCTGACCCCATGACCCGTGCACCCTTTGTAAGTCACAAAACGGAGCGAATCGCTTGCTGTGACCTATGGCAGGGTTATTGGTTATACAATAAACGGTTCCCCGGGCGGCGGTACCCATACACGCCTCTCAAATTGAGAGAAAACCCAATACTCGAAAAATATGGACAATTATAGGGCACTTGCATAGATTTCATAACGACTTGGAAAAAATCGTGTGGATAGATTTTTTTACTAAGATTACGAAAAAGTTAGTAAAATTTTTTAGAAATGTATAGTTTTTTTTTATTTTTAAATAAATAAATCCATTATTTGAGCTCGTGACGTCACTACATGAAAATGTCCCGTCTCCGATTATGTTACCTTAATTTTGTAAAATTCCACACTGATCAATTTTTTTTTATATGGCAACACTTTGATTTTCGGCGAATTTTTGAATTTTAGTTTAACGTTCACTAGATTTATTGTTTGTTCTATGCGAACTTATCCTTTGGTTTGATTTTTTTGATAAAGATGGCGGTGTTTTACATGAGAACCCCGTACAATTTATTGCTAATCGTGTGGAAAACGTTCTTTTTTTAAATGATTTTCGGCTATGTAATTATCGTTTTTTCGCACTCATAAAATTATGTCCTGTCTTTCCGGTTTATAAAAAATGGTCTGATTTTTCGGATTGATATTTTCAAAAATCGCCAGGGTTTCAAAAATACGAGTAAAAAAAAAAATAGGGAATGTCTTAGAATATTTGCCTTAACCGGAAAAAAATTTAAAAAATTGTGATGCAAGTGGCCTATTCAATCTTGTTGTAATTTTAAAACAATTTATATTTTTAATGACACGTGGTTCTGATTTCCACGTGATCATTTCGAATTCTATAATATTAAATTAGAATATGTATAAAAGGTTAAACACGTAAACCTTTGCCGTGATTTTTACATACGGGTTCTAATTCTTTGATGTCAGAAACATTGGCGAATGTAGCATCATTTGATATTCATTTAAATTTCAAAAGGCAAACCTTTTGAACTAAACAAATTATGATGTTTGTAATCAAGATTGAGGGGAATTTCGATTTAACATGGCAATGGTAACCCGTACTTCAAATAATTAAAACAGTTTTATACCTCAAGTACGACTCGTACATACGTACATTCCATTTAAGAGGGAAAAACCAGATAAAACAGGAAATATGTCAACTTTAAATTAAAATTTTGACGTATTGACTCTTTTCCACAAAAAAATATGAATTTATTTCGAAAGACTGTTCTTTTATCTAGTTAAGCTATGTTTTAAATTTTGAGAAAATATGTTTATTTTTAGTACAATAAGGTTTTACCGTAGGTCATTGGCAGATTTGTTAAATTATCTAACAAAATTTTGTATTATACAACACACATTTCAAATCATATAATCATGCAATAAAATAAATCAATAAATTATCTGGGAAAGCTATGTTTCAGAATTTTAATTTTAGTTTAAATAAAATCATTTAAAAAAATCCGAGCACGTGTTTTGTGACGAAAATACTTCAGTTTGTCTATTTATTAACATTACAACAAACTAATATACTTTTACATTCTTATTTCGCTTACACATTATTGCAAATTTATAAATACTTATTATCAAAAAATAATTACAAAAAGTACATCATTTTAATAGTTTTATCATCACGCCTTTCAGCATTTTTGAATGTAGGTATAAATTAAAGCAAATTTATAATGAAATAATATCGGTATCGATTTATAATTTTTAAAAGCTGGTACGGAGAATGATTAATCTTTCTCAATTGAACCGCCCTGTACGATCGTAAGAACATCTTTCAACGAAATTTGAATTCTCGGCCGCTGGTCGGTTAATCACCCTTAATAAACCAATACACTTTTACTCATTAAATATTCAGAATTATTTAAAATTAATAAGAAAATAATATTTTTAATTTATAAACTAATGTTTAAGACAAGCTTTTTATGCATAGCACTAAGGGGAACAATTATTATAAGCAATAATTATTAGCCTGAAACACTCATCTACATTGGAAAAATCTCCCGAGAAAAGATACATGCCGCCGACGGGACTCGAACCCGCGTCCTTCTGATATCCGGTCAAATGCTAAGTGTTTCAGGCTAATAATAATTATTGCTTATATTAATTGTTGCCTTTTGGGATGTTGTGTGGAGGATCTTCAAAGGAAAGGAAGAAAAAGCGGTTATGGGAAGGAAAAAAGGTATGATGGATAGGTAGCAATCTGAGGACGGATCAATCCCTCCCACTGCGGTGGTTGACTCTTTTTGATATTTTCGTTTGGATTTTTATTTTATTTTTATTATCATTATCATTATTAACGGTGCTCCAGATTTTATGTCCGGTTAAATCTTTCCCAAATGAAAGACTAAACCACACTTTTTTACAAATGATTATCTAGTAAATTCACGCAATGTAAGTGAACTATATAAGTATAATAAATACAAAACAATTCAAGAACAATACGTCAATCCACCAGAAACACAATGGGAAAATATTTCACCGACTCCAGATATTTTCAAATCAGAGGGTTCGGCTCTTATGAAATCCTAACTGGTCCGATAAATCCTACTGATCCCTCAATATAAATATTTAAAAAATCTTTCGTAATCCTACATGTATTTAAAATGACTGACTTTTGCATTTTTATATATAAATTCTTCGACAAATCTAATACGCCTAGATTTTGAATGAGAGAGCTAGGTATAATGCCAGTAGCCGAAATAACAAATGGTAATATTTTTATAGTCAGAGGATGCCAAATTCTTTTTATTTCATTTCCTAAATCTGTATATTTTTTTTATTTTTTCAGAAACAGTTTTCTGAATATTATTATTATCTTCTTTTTAAGTTATAAAAAAATAATGCACTTGTCGTTGTAAATGTATTGTTATAGTACAGTTGATTATATTTATAAACGACCCTATAGAAAACAGACCATTTATCAACATTATCACAAAACTTGCACATAAAAAAAAACAACTCTCCTAACTTACATTTTCTCCCATCTAGTTCTCCATCGCCACAAATTACATTACCACCCCGCTGACAATAAATTGTTGGCTCGTCAACAACAGAATTGAGTGAAATACGTTCCAATTATCATTATGAATTATTCTCCATACTCACCTTATTGGGTACCGATACAATGCTAAGCGATACATTGGTCACGCAATGGTCACTATCTACTTATGGACTTTCGGTTTCAACAAATAATTTTAGAGGCTTTGGAAAGTTTGGGATGAATGACATAAATTTGGATGCGTACAGTAGAGTCGGTCCTCAAAAGTTCGTTTCGTATTTGACTGGGCCCAAAGTTATAAAAATTATATATGTATATATTTTGGCTAGACATAAACTTAGTTCATCTTCTTTCCAGTCATCTCTTAGGGTCAAAGATTTCCGCCAGTCAATATTATTGCGTTTCAGGCCACCAGTAAATTCTTAATTCAAACGTTGTTCATGTATGACGAAAACATAAATTTTTTTTTAAATTTTTATTATTCAATAAATACAAAAATAGGGTTACATTAGTAGATTTTTTGACCACCATGTGTTATGGTGGTCGATTTTACATAATTTAGTGCAATAACAATCAGACGTTCGTGTAATATTTGTAACGAAAATAAATATAAAATAAATATGAATATAAATAAATATAATTATAAAATAAATATAAATATAAAAACTCTGTCAAGAGTGCATTAGAAATGTATTAAATGAGTACGAAACTGCATAAATATATTGACATATATTTTGTACTACTTCCCTCCTGTTATAATAATTTGTTGCAAGATTACTATTTAATTTCTAGACACAATATAATGGTATGATGCGAAAATCTATAATTGGTTTCTCAGTTTTGTAAATTATACACGTATAAATTAATCCAATTGTAAAGTGTTGATTTCCCTAAAATAAATAATAACTAAAAGGAGTTTTAATTTTTAGTAGTTTTTGTACAAATAAATTCATGTATTTAACCTATTAATACTGCAGTGAATTCTTATTTTAATTATTATATTTAATTGATTAACTAACGTTTAAACAAGATTTTTATGCATAGCACAAAGGGTAGATAACAAATATTATAATCAATAATTATCAGCCTGAAACACTCATCTACATTGAAAAAATCTTCCGAGAAAAGATACTGGCCGCCAACGGTTTCAACGGTTTCGGGTTCAATTCCCGTTGGCGGCCAGTATCTTTTCTCGGAAGATTTTTTCAATGTAGATGAGTGTTTCAGGCTGATAATTATTGATTATAATATTTGTTATCTTATTTTAACAATTTTTGTCTCAGCAGAATACAAGTAAGGCAGTAGAGTGAAAAGAGTACATCGAACATATCAGTTGTGCCGAACAATTTAAAGTCATGAATGGAAAAGAAAATAGTAAAAAGTATTGAAGGGAAAATTTTTTATTTTTTTTTATTTTACGGCTATTTAAATGTTATTAATCTATATTCTTTGAAGAAAATCTTTAAAGAAATTTCGCCCCTTTCCGGATATCCATTTTTGGACATTAAGATGAAGCCATGCGAAATAATGCAAAATCATTCAAAATGATGTTTTTTTTTTAAATTTGATCGCTTTGAAGTATCGTAGATGCTTCAATTAAATACTGCTTGTATTTTGAACATTTCTTGGCCTTTAAAAATATCGGTAATTTTTTTATAAGTATTTCAATAAGCCTAGAAAAAAATAATAGGTCTATAAAAAAAAACACTTTCAAGTGCAAACTATCCTACTTATAAACCCCTTTTCGGATATGATTTTATTGTTTAATGTGGCAAATTCAGTTTCTTTTATAATAATCACAAAATAAAATAAAATATGCATTTTCGCGTTGTAATTTTTGACATCAATCAAAACGGCCGCTGGTCGAGGAATTTGGATTTTCAAAGTGAACCTTATGCCGTGCACCCAAGGACTACAGACTTGCCACACCCATTTTGTATCAGTTCGGCCCTGGCTGCGGAGGAAAATAGATGTATTAGACTCCGCGTCGCTTGGTTCTGTGAAGGCAATTTTAAATTTCCTTGTTAACAATCCGAAATCAACCCGTAAAAAAACTCAAATACCTTTTCCAATTTCTGAATTCCGATTTCAATTTTTTCCTAGACTTTTGGATCACCTTAAAGGAAAATGTGCATATGAACGAAATAAGGTAGGACCGAGCGGCGTTTTCAAACAAATCAAATCAATTGGCGTTCTGATAGTTAAATCTCTCTATTTCCACCGAATCCTTAGTATCAATAATCCGAATTAATCCGAATCCGAGTTGTTTTTCTAACTTAGATTCACCAGAAATTGAAGAATGTAGTGAGCCGCTGGTGCCCACTGATATTTATCATCCTCCACTAGAAATTATTATCTCTAATGTACATGTTAATACTTCTAAACTATCGTTCAGTTAGCAAATTTTTTTCAAAACTGATTACGCGAAAATTTGTAATTATCTTCTCTCTTTTGATTGGTCATCTATGCAATATGATGATAACAACACATCTTCCAATGAATTTTATTCTGTTTTGGAAAAGACTATTAGCATGTATATTCCAACCATGAAATGTAAGCCAAAAACCTATCCAAAATGGTACTCCAAAGAACTTGTAAATCTTCTTATCACCAAAAAACTTAAACATAAAGAATATAAAATACATCAAAAATATTCTGATTACATTGAATTTAAAAATATAAGAACCTCATGTAAAAGAATGTCTATGACCTGCTACCGTAACTATATAAATGAAATTCAAAACTCGATAATAAATAATGTTAGTTCTTTTTGGAGATATTCAAAATCACTTCTTGATTCTTCTTAAATGATTCTGATTTCCCGAGCATTATGCACCTAAATGGCAGCCATAGCAATAATACTGATGGTATTGTGAACTTGTTTGCAAATTTTTTAAAAGTGTTTATTCAACAGACTCAAATAATGCTCCTGTTCCAACAACAACTCTAGATGAAACTCTTGATATTTCACAGTGTACCATAAGTCTCTCTGATGTAATTACTAAAGTTAAATTCTTAGATATCCACAAATCTGCGGGAAAGGATAATATCCCTACAATATTTATTAAAGAATGTATCAAAGTAATTGCTCTTCCATTAACCAAACTTTTTAATTTGTCTTTATCTAGTGGAATTTTTCCCGATAAGTGGAAAATTAGTTATTTGACTCCAATTTTCAAAAAGGGCGATAAAAGTGATATTTGTAATTACAGACTAATATGCATTCAATCCACCATACCGAAACTCTTTGAAAGCCTAATACTTGACAAACTTTTTACACAAATAAAACCTGTAATATCACCTTACCAGTTTGGATTTATGCCGGGTAGAAGTACTCTTTCTAACTTGATTATTTATGAAAATTTTATAACTAATGCTTTTAAAGAAAAACTACAAGTAGACTCTGTCTTTACTGATTTTAGTAAAGCATTTGATTCAGTTTCCCATGAAATTCTCATATGGAAATTAGAAAAACTTGGTATACGTGGCAATTTATTAACCTGGATTGAAAACTGTCTTACTAAAAGACAACAAATTGTTAGAATAAAATTCTCCTTGTCCGAAAAAAATTATGCAACAAGTGGAGTTCCACAGGGTTCACACCTTGGCCCAGTCTTATTTATCTTGTTTATAAATGATCCAACAAAAGTATTTCATGATGTATTTTTCTTACTTTTTGCTGATGATCTCAGAATGTTTAGAATTATTAAAAATATTTACCATTGCACCATTCTTTAAGATAATATCAACAAATTGTTGATTTGGTGTAATGAAAATAGACTCTACTTAAATATCTCAAAATGTCAAGAAGTTAGATTTTCTCGAATAAAAAATCCAGTGATCTTTAATTACAACATTGATAATACTCTTGAGACATTAATACAAATTAAAGACTTAGGCATCACTTTTCAATCAAATATTTCATTTGTTAACCACATAACAGAAATTTCTAATAAGGGCTTAAAAATTTTGGGATTTATAACTAGGCTAACTAGAAATTTTAACAATATAAAGTGTATTAAACTGTTATATTTTGTATTTGTGAGAAGTCAACTTGAGTACAATTCTCCCGTCTGGAACCCATATTATAATACACGTGTACAAGCTGTTGAAAGAATACAAAACAAATTCTTACGTTTTCTAAATTTTAAAATGGGTATTCCAGCAATTATGTTGAACTACAACACTATTTTAAATGATATGAATATGCTCAAATTGTCAGACAGAAGAATTTTCACAGACTTGGTATTTCTTTATAAAATTCTAAATGATTTAGTTGATAGTCCATTATTGCTTGAATTCATAAGCTTCCGGATTCCTCTACGTAATACTAGAAGTCAGGATTTATTTCAGTGCAGAAATTCTGGAACTAACTACCATATGTATTCCTCTTTGCCCAGAATACTAATGGAGGGAAATAATTATACCAAGTCTGTGGACATCTTCAATTTATCTTTAGACAAATACAAAATGCTGTTACTGAGGCAGTTCAGTTATGTACAATAAATACTGTATATTTCTTAGTAAAAGAAGAATATACCTTTTATATTTGTTGGTAAAAGAAATATATAGTAAATGAAGAAACACACTTTGTAAAACACCACTTTATTAGAATTAATAATTATTTGACAGCCAACCAGGTTTCGCTTAGCTCAAGCTTCATCAGGGCTATTATATTAACTAAAGATAATTACATACAGACACATATACAATAGACAATATACAATAGACTCACTCTACCGTTCTACTATAATAACACTCATACATTATCACATTATTACTCACCAATCAGTCGATTACACATGTTGGGAAATGAACATGCTAACATCGGCGACATTTATTTCTTAAAATTAGCGCAATATAAACATGCACTCAAAAATTATTTTTCATTAAATGTTGAAATGAAATGTTGATATTTCTCATTGCTCTTTTTTTGTTATTTTTTGTTGTGATACACAAAATGATTGTATGTTATTTTTAAGTTTAAAACTACTATTATGTAATAATTTTATTTTTCTTACTTTTGTACTCGATTATATGTTTATTTATAAAAGACAGTATAGCCGTTTATGTATTTAAAATAAAAAATAAAAAATATATATAAGAAATTAAAAAAAAATGAATGAAAGAGATAGCAATACAATAGACGGCCCCCTATTGGTGCCAGTAAGATATACAAATAGATAAGAGGGAGACAAAATTATTGCAGGATGGGAGGTTGGGGGGGGGGGGGGGGGGGGGGGGGCCGGCAAAGGGGACTGTTTCAGAAGAGGTTAACGGAATAAATTAAAAATGGGACTGTCAGTTAAATTGATTTGATTATTAATAATATCTGATTTGTTATTGACGGCTTTTTTATTTCAAGGGCTTCTAGATTGTTTAATCTTATTCCACATCCAATTTTATGTAATATTTTAGTCCCGGAGGTTTTATTGAATAAATATATATCGATAAAACCTCCGGGACTAAAATATTACATAAAAATGGATGTGGAATAAGATTAAACAATCTAGAAGCCCTTGAAATAAAAAAAAGCCGTCAATAACAAATCAGATATTATTAATAATCAAATCAATTTAACTGACAGTCCCATTTTTAATTTATTCCGTTAACCTCTTCTGAAACAGTCCCCTTTCCCTCCCCCTCCCCCCCCCCCCCCCCCCCAACCACCCATCCTGCAATCTGTATGTAATTATCTTTAGTTAATATAATAGCCCTTATGAAGCTTGAGCTAAGCGAAACCTGGTTAGCTGTCAAATAATTATTAATTCTAATAAAGTGGTGTTTTACAAAGTGTGTTTCTTCATTTAATAAATAATGTCACACCACAAAGTATTTGCTTCCTTCGATAGAAATATATAGTATTTATATTTTATTTAATTAAAGTGTAATTTTTAAATTGTATACGTAAAAGCCCCGAAAAAGGGCGTAAATAAATAAATAAATTAAATACCTGGTATCCCAAACAAATGCATTTAAATTACAACATTTCAGATTCCCTGAAATTAATTTTGATTTGAATAATTACGAAATTTTCTCCGCATTAATTTAACGCTCTTGTTAGCGATGGTACCGACCTATTTTGTTGCCTGGAAATTCTTGCTTCACAGAATGTTTTACGTAATGTCATTAATTCAAACGAGGATTTGTAGTAAATATTCAAATTTAATATATTCTCACCGTGTTTGTGTACATACATATTTATTATTAGATACATATCTTTGAAAGGGAAACACGGACTGATGCGATACTCGCTGAATGGAAAACCTATAAAAGCCTGATCTGTTTACAAATTTATTTGTATTTTATTATTTTAGAAACACAAGAGAACGTAGATAATGTGTGTGTTTTTTACATCACACATTATCTACGTACACAAGAGGTCCTGAGAAAACAAGTCCCCTCGGAAGCTATGTCATTTTTGGGGACGCTGTTTTGAGGGTCAGTTCACGGAGGGGAAAATCTGAGAAGAAAAAAAACGAGTGTGCTTTAGACCACACGACTGAAGTAAAACATCACTAACTTATGCCGTCAATTAACACCATAACAATAACAGGAATAAAAATATCCCCATCCCCTCAACATCCCCATCAACTCAACTCAACTCTCAACTCTCAACTCTCAACTCTCAACTCTCAACTCTCAACTCTCAACTCTCAACTCTCAACTCTCAACTCTCAACTCTCAACTCTCAACTCTCAACTCTCAACTCTCAACTCTCAACTCTCAACTTTCAACTCTCAACTCTCAGCTCTCTGCTCTCAGCTCTCAGCTCTCAGCTCTCAGCCCTCAGCCTTCAGCCCTCAGCCCTCAGCCCTCAGCCCTCAGCCCTCAGCCCTCGGCTCTCAGCCCTCAGCCCTCAGCTCTCAGCTCTAAGCTCTCAGCTCTCAGCTCTCAGCTCTCAACTAAACTCAACTCAACTCAACTCAACTCAATTAAACTCAACTCATATCATTGATTAGCGTTTCACATTGATAACGTTTCATATTAATTACGCGTGTCACATTTTTTCGTAACGTTTCATATTTTTTCGTAACGTTTCATAACGTATTCATCATTTTACCCCCAAGTGTCGAGCGTGCGTAAAGAAGTTTCACTTCAAAAAGGTGTGAGGGGTGGGTAGGAGTCTGACGGTCAGTGTGTCTGAGAGTGACAGTTAAGTTTCTAAAATGTTTGCAATCCCTCCCGTTGCCCCTCCCACTGTCCCTTCACCCCTTCGTCATCCCTCCCCTGCGTGTGTTTTCCCATGCGTCCCCGTTATTTCTTACTTGCGCATAAAGTTGTCATTATTACTTGCGCATATTGTTAAATCACCCCCCCCCCCCCCAAATAAGTGCACTTAACCCCCAGACACCTGTGAAAATATGTATACAGTATTAAGAGCGAATAACCAGCAAATTTAAATTCAGATTCCGACGTCAGCGCTACACACTCGCTAGCGGGCATTTTTAGAACTAGAGTTCGATCCGCTCCAAGCTTGGTTTCGAGATATACTAGCTCACGCGCTAGGACTGTATAGACGCTACAGTATGGGTCAGATGAAGATGTTAAATTCTCGCTTCCAGAATTTTGATGAGTAGTAGTTATTTGTAATTTGTATATCGAAGTGCATAAACATAAATAGTTACAAGTAAAATGCGTAAACCCAGTAGGTATTAAGTAGATACCTACATGAATAAACAATTTGTTATATTCTTTTTAATATTTTGTTTTTAATTGTATTTTACGGCCATTAGATATCTCAGTATCGCCCTGATGTAAGACCACCATTCAGAATTGAAACGTTGCTTGAAATGGCTTTAGCCGTGTTTAGTGAACAGATCTGAATAGCCAGGTACTTCCCCACCTTCCTCTTCCCTATATCCTTCCCCTCCCCACTACATTCAGCCTTACAACATACCCCAATTAGGGATGCCATAGTCCCACTGGCCCCAGACGGGAGCAGTTGGGACTCTTGTACGGTATTAATGAAAAAAAAATAGTAATATTCAGTTGGATTGTAAAAAATTACTCATTTTAAAATATTTATTCGTGTGCATATTTGTTTATTTTATATTTATGTGAATACCGCACAAGAGACCCAAATGCTCCCGTCTGGAGCCGGTGAGACTATGACTTGACTATGGGGTATATTATGAGGCTGAAGGTGGTGGGGAGGGGAAGGAGATGGGGAAGAGGAAGGCGAGGAATTACCTGGCTATTCAGATCTGGTCACTAAACACGGTCATAGCCATTTCTAGCAAGTTTCAATTCTGAATGGTGGTCTTACACCACCCAGGGTGATACTGAAAGTATCTTCCACTCTGGAACGTGACGCAAATATATTATTTTTAATTTAAATAATTGTAAAATAACCCAAATTATTCAAATAAAATTAATTTGCCTACGCCGGGATTCGATTCCACGACCTTCGGATTGTGAGTCAAGAGCCTTACCCCTTGACCACGCCGGCCGTCAATAGATAGTATCAGTAATTTGGAAGGCGGGTATGGATACCGCCGCCCCGGGAACCATGTATTGGATTATCAACACCTCTGCCATAGGTCACCCCAAGTGACTTAGCAGGGGAGCTCGGGTTCATGGGGCGAGGTTCGTCTACGTGGAAGTTCGGATCAGGAGAGACCGTTTTTTTACAATCGCTCGACACACTGCCTATCTCTACTTTGGGAATGCTGTGTGGAGGCTCGTTTTAGGGAAAGGAAGGAGAGGAACTTCGGAGAATGAAAAGGGTATTAGGGGTGGGTAGAAATCTGGGGGGTCAGCGTGTCCAGGAGTGCGGATGTATGGGGCCATCCCTCCCACTGCGGTGCAAGGCGATGTTCCGAGATGGTAAGGCTGGAGAAGTCAAAGGGACTCCCTCAATCACTTTTTCTAGATCCGACCTGCCATGCAGCTGGTGGGCAGACGCATCCACCGCCAAGACCTGAACAAACCTCACCCCCACGAACCAAACGTTGCAAACCACTTGGGATGACCTACGGCAGACGTGTTGGTTATCTAATAAATGGTTCTCGGGGCAGTGGTACCCATACCCGATTCTCGTGTTTGTTATTTTTGTAATACGAAAAATGGATATAAAAAAGGCCTACCCTCCCACCCCCTCCCAACCCCCCCCCTAAACACCCCTCCCCTCACCCCCTCACCCCCCCACCTCTAACACCTCTCCACCCCCCGGCTCCTTTACCCCCCCCCCCCCCTTCAGCCGCCCCTTTCATCTCATCTCAACTCTCCTCCAACCTCTCTCCCTTGGGAGATGTTGGACTCTTATGCGGTATTACATAACAATATTTTTTTGGAGCATTTGGGACTCTCGTGCGGTATTCACATAACAATAATTCACAATATATATATATTTTTTTAATTTAGTCTGCTTTAGAGTCAAACACGACTGAAGTAAAACTTAACAAACTTATAACAATAAATTTAAAAAAAAAACGTGCTTCTCAAACGGACAGCTGTATGCGACCTGCGGACGTGTCGGAAGAAAACACAAAAATTTATGTGAACCTATTCAAAAGCACTTCAACAAACAGAATTAAAGCGCACAAACCCTTTCTTTCTTTGAGTGGCCTGGCAACGCCCGCCGGGTGTCCGCTATATATAATGTTATATAGTGCAGGCGCTTGCATTATAATGCAGTTTTCCGGGACTTGGGATGGAACCATTACAGTTTAGTTGACCCCGAGGTTATAGTGGCCTTGCAACACATGCCGGGTACCCGCTGTATTTAATGTTATATAGTGCAGGCGCTTGCAATATAATGTAGTTTCCCGGGACTTGGGATGGAACCGTTACAGTTTAGTTAACCCCGAGGTTACATTGGTCTTGCAACGCATGCCGGGTACCCGTTGTATATAATGTTATATAGTGCAGGCGCTTGCAATATAATGTTGTTTCTTGGGACTTGGGGTGGAACCATTACAGTTTAGTTAACCCCGAGGTTACATTGGTCTTGCAACGCATGCCGGGTACCCGTTGTATATAATGTTATATAGTGCAGGCGCTTGCAATATAATTTAGTTTCTTGGGACTTGGGGTGGAACCATTACAGTTTAGTTAACCCCGAGGTTACATTGGTCTTGCAACGCATGCCGGGTACCCGTTATATATAATGTTATATAGTGCAGGCGCTTGCAATATAATGTAGTTTCTTGGGACTTGGGGTGGAACCATTACAGTTTAGTTAACCCCGAGGTTACATTGGTCTTGCAACGCATGCCGGGTACCCGTTGTATATAATGTTATATAGTGCAGGCGCTTGCAATATAATGTAGTTTCTTGGGACTTGGGGTGGAACCATTACAGTTTAGATAACCCCGAGGTTACATTGGTCTTGCAACGCATGCCGGGTACCCGTTGTATATAATTTTATATAGTGCAGGCGCTTGCAATATAATGTAGTTTCTTGGGACTTGGGGTGGAACCATTACAGTTTAGTTAACCCCGAGGTTACATTGGTCTTGCAACGCATGCCGGGTACCCGTTGTATATAATGTTATATAGTGCAGGCGCTTGCAATATAATGTAGTTTCTTGGGACTTGGGATGGAACCATTGCAGTTTAATTAACCCCGAGGTTACATTGGTCTTGCAACGCATGCCGGGTACCCACTGTATATAATTTATTTATTTATTTACGGAAAAATAGTCCATTAACAATAATACGAATAACATGCGTTCGTTAAGGCCCGATCCGCCTAGCAATCGATCACCGTTCGCATCGATTACCGTTCGCAGGACATTTTTCGTAACAATCATCACTTTTCGTAACGCATTTACCAGCTAACCCCCCATGTGTCGAGCGTGCGCAAAGAAGTTTTACTTCAAAAAAAATATTTTGAAGCTGTTGGGACTCTTGTGCGGTATTCACATAAGAATAATTTACAATAAAAAAAAATTTCAAAATTTTCATAAAAATATTCAATGAACATGAATTTTTGCGTTCGGTAAACCCTGTAGTTTTTACAAACACGAAACAATGAAATCGTATTATTTGTTTCGTTTTAAATTCGTCATTTCCAAATATTACGATTCAGAGCGCCGCGGAGACAACCGCCGGCTGCCACGTTTGCGGGCAGAGTGAATTCTCAATTCTCGAGTCGTCGAGCTATAAGAAAAATGGTAAAACGCGAGCTGTAAATTAATTAATATTAATTACTTCTTATGATTATTTTTCGATCAAAATTTTTATGACTTGTCAATAATGTCTAAGCAAAATAAGTATTTAAAAAAATCTTGAAATATATTAGTTTGGAAGTACGCAAATAAATACACAAACTGGCCAATTTACGTCAAGAAACACATGTACGTATATATTTTTTAATGATTTTATTTAAACTAAAATTAAAATTCTAAAACATACGTTTACCAGATAATGTATGGATTTATTTAACTGCATGATTATATGATTTGAAATTGGTGTTGTATAATACATGTACTTTTTTGAAAATATAACAAATCTGCCAACGAACTATGGTATAACCTTATTATACTTAAAATAAACATTTTTTATCAAAATTTAATCCATAACTTTACTAGATAAAAGAACAATCTTTCAAAATCAATTTATAATTTTTTGTGGAAACGAGTCAATAAGTCTAAACACTGATTTAAAAATGACATATTTCTGGTTTCTCTGGTAATGTCCTCTTAAGGTGATACCCTAGATCTCATAGTCCTTAGCTCGAAGCGTATCGTGTGCTTCGAAGCGCACAGTAATCGGACCAAGTGTTACAAGACTCTGCACGTACAAACGTCCACAGGTACAGTGTGCACATGTACAAGTACAATATGAACATGTGCTTGCTACTAGTGTGTTCACTTCATCTAGCTAAGTACATGAACTCGTATTGGGTACTTGTCGATTGCATTGATGGCAGGGACGTGACGATGCATTTTCTGTTTTACATTAGAGCAGATATTTGAAAGTGGATACATTTTCTGTTTTTCAATCAATCGAGAAAGGGAATACCAAGTAGTATTTGAATATGTAGGTATATTTTAAAGTGTTTCAACACTACGATGACTGTTGAACCTCGGTGGTTGAATGGTTATGAAGATTGGCTACGGTTCATATCCCATTGATTTTTTTTTTAGTTTGATTGATTTGTTTTATTTCACAATTATTGAAGTGAAAATTCTTTAGCACCGTCGTGATTTGAAACTCTATGAAACAGAAACGAAGAAAAAGAGACAAATACATACATCTATAGGATTTAGCCTGTGAGATAATGAGATAAATTAATCTGTCTACTTTTTTTCGGTGCTCCGTAGCCTCCCTATTCTTTCATACATTAGTTTTCTGAAGGTTTTACTTAGGGTTTCACTTCTACCACGTGTGAACTGCACACATGAATTTTTAATTATTTTTTTTCTTTAAACCCAACTTTTGTTTTTCTTCCAAATAATATATGATCACTGATCATTCAGTCGAGTAACCACCCAAAACCTCACTCTTATCCTACCCGTCTAATGTATTTTTTCAATCAACCCCCAACACAAAAAAGAGCTGATGACCTTGAAGCGACTGAATAGATTTTCATGAATTGTAGCTAAGAACCATTTCGATCACGTCAGCTTTCAAACAAAAAAACGCATCACAATCGGTCTATTCATTTAGGAGCTATGATGCCACAGACACACACACAGACAGACAGACACACAGAAAGTCAAACTATATATAATAACACCGCTCCTTGCGTCGGGGGTTAAAAATAACAAACATCAAAAATGTTACCGGAGACCAAAATTTGAATTGCATTTTTACTCCAAATAATTTCAGAAATTCAAATTAATAAATTACTTTGTTTTTACCACTATAATTGATTATAAAAAACCGACATGTTTCGTAAGCCAAACTTACTTCATCAGGGTTTTAGTAGAGTATTATTAAAACCCTGATGAAGTCAGCTTGGCTTACGCAACATGTCGGTTTTTTACAATCAATTATAGTGGTAAAAACAAAGTAATTTATTAATTTGAATTTAAATGGTGCCACAAAATAAGTTTGCTGTTTTAGTAATTTCAGAAATCATTGGTTAAAGTAAGTCGTTCGTACGTACGTATCAAGAAATTCTTAAATGAAATGATCTGGACTATAGTTATTCATTGATTTCATTCGTGTACTCGGTGACGTAAAATTTACTATTTTTTAACCCACTTTGACGCCGGCTGCCTGCGGAACTTGCCAGGATGCCGGTTGGCAGACCTGTTTTTTTCTCATTTTCTAATCGACCTTTACCATATGAAATCATTCCCGTTCGTGTACTCGATGAAGTAATTATTTTTTAAAAAATCGCTTACAATTTCCATGACTGGGTAGCTCCTGCCAAGAGGCGCACCGGCAGACCAACTTTTCTAAGGTTTTCCAAACCATTTTTTTCATCTTCTATAGCAAATGTAGTATATTTTTAAGAAATCATTTAGAAAAAGTCCCAAGATTGAGTCTCGCAAAATATCACCAAAATTTGAGAGTAACAAGGATTTTGCTGGTATTTGAATAAACTGCCTTGAGATAATTTGAATTAATTATTTAAATAAATAAATTAGAATATTCCCTCTAGTTTATTTAAATTTTTTTAAAGATTTAACAAGGTTGGGTTTTCTCTATTATGTGAAATTTCAAAGTCAATCCGGAGGAAGAAGATGATATTCAAATATAATTAAAAAATTACGTGATTTTATATCTTCATTTAACACCCTTTTATCACTATTAGACAAATCAAGACAAGATTTTTTTTCCCATACAGTCGTAACCCACCTTAATCTATATCCATATTGATCGGTGTAAACATAAGAATCCGAGTAGATATTAGATATACGATTGAGCGTAGTACACTCAAGCAAGTCAACAACTGTGCTTGCATCGATGAAGTGAGTATTTGATTAGAGGGAAAATTAACATTAAACTACTTTTTAGATTAACTTTTACTAAAAATTGGTTGATATTCTTGATACCAAAAAATTTCTATGAAATAAATTAAAGTCCTCCGCCGCGTCTGTCTGTCTGTTCGCAATAAACTCAAAACCTACTGAACGGAATTTCATGTGATTTTCACCAACAGAGTGATTGATGAAAAAGGTTTAGGTATACAATTTGTCAAGATTTTGTGTAAATTGGTTGAAAAATATAGTGTGGATACAGTTTTATGCCGAGGTTGATGAAATTTTGCACATGTGACCTACAAAACAAGAGAAAGGTCACTGTCTACATTTGATTTCGAAAAATTCTGTGTAAAGCCCGGGCATTGCCGGGGTCTTCAGCTAGTAAAATATAAGCGTAAACTACTAAAAATATTTTTTACGTTAGCTCCACGCAGGAGGTGCCCAGGAAAATATTTTTTCTCACGATTTATGTCGTCTTTGGGGATGCTGTGTGAAGGGTTTTTTTTAAGGACGACCAAACTTTCAAGCAAGTTTTCACTTGGTCAGTCATTTATAGTAAACGGTGCATCAGACTGATTTAGCATTTTTACTGTTGAACAGGGAAATTATCACGCTTTTTTTTACATTAACTCCAGACAAGAGGTCCTTAGGAAAATAAATTCCCTCAGGGCCTATGCCATCTGAGATGTTGTGTGCATTGAGGCTTTTTTTGAGGAGAGGAAGGAATTAACATTGGTCTTGAAGAGACCCATGTTGTAGGAAGGAGGAAACACAGAGGCCGGAAAATCGTACCGCAGCCGAGCTGTTGAACTCAAGAACGAGTCCAAGAAACGACCCGTTCTCATGTGACAAATATCAACTGTATATATGTTGGGCGTGCGTTTGGCGTATTTCCCGACTACGCACCAGTGTGGTAGTTAGGGATCGATGACGGTAGGAGCATCTTCGAATACCATCTCGAAATACCGGTAGAGCAAGGAAGCATTCCCACCCGACGCCTGTGCTCTAAAGATTGCAATCTGTTTATTAAGATGGGAAAATCTATTAAACGGACCTTTTATTGCTATATCATTTTCTCGCAGGCTAAATCCTATGGACGTATCTATATATGTGTCTCTTTTTAGTGTCGCTCATTTCCGTTTCAAATCACAACGGTGCTAAAGAATTGTTCACTTCAAAAATGGATAGCAAAGACGTGCTTTATCCAAAATCGATAGTAAATTACTTCTTCAAACTTTGCGAATATACTATGTGGTGTCGTTTTTACTTTAAAATTTTCGAAAACCAAGTTTTCTTCTTCAGGATAAGATTAATATTATTCTTATCCTGATGAAGAAACCTTGGTTTTCGAAATATGTTGATAATATCGAAAACACTGGAGCGATTAGGGTGGAAAAATGGACCACGTTTATTTTTCTGCGATTGATAGCGGTCCAAAATTGGACCACATTTTCCTACCGTTCGTTAGAAAATGAAAATCCTGAAATTATTTAAAACATTTCCATGGCCAGCCATTTATTGTACAAAGAAGCTTTTATAGGTCTTGGCACCTACTCTTTGCCTCACTCTCATTCATTCATCGTCTCATACATAATATTCTATTATCCTGACTTTTGACATGGCCCGAATCAAGTATCTGATTCACTTGATCGTGCCATGTCTTCCTCGGGCGTCCCTGACTTCTTATATCATTCACATTTGCGTCATATATTCTTCTTACACTACTTTCTTCATCCATTCGCTCCACATGCCGAAACCATCTGAGGGTTCCTATCTTAATTTTACTCATTATGCTTACATCAGCCTTACATTCTTTGCGGATATCCACATTCCTCACACGATTTTATATTAGTTTAGTTTCATCCTACCTCTGCCAGTCCCATGTCTCACTGCCATACATCAGGGTAGGTACAAGGACTACATTGTGGACTAATGGTTTCGCTTCTTTTGACATTTTTTTTACTAGCGCATTATTAGTTATTTGTTTTTATTTGATCAAAATTAAATTGTCCGACCAGCGCTTAAAAAGTAACTATGGAGAAATCGTGTGTCCATCTATTAATAGTTGCTGTTTGTTCCTTACTCCGGTTCACTGGTTCAGACTAACGTGATTAGAGGTACTCGTAGGTACTCTGTGTGTTTTACGAGTTATGTGTTTCTATGTGGAAATTGTTACAGTTTAGTTAGAGTTTGGTTTGATTAATCGATTGAAAGGATTGGTGGAAGATTAGGGTACTAGAGAGCTGAGATTAGAAATGCAGTCATGAAAAGTTGGTATTTATGCGGTTTAGGGATCAATATATTTGTTAATCTTCGTATACTCGCGCCCAACACATTTATTAGCGCACGGTGTCTAAGACAAACATTTAATCTCGTCTGTATTATTTCATTAAAAGGAATATAAACGCTAGAAATATTTCGATTCTCATGCCTGCAAAATTTTAAATCGAGTTTGCACGATGCAAGTAAGCGAAACAGTGGTTTTTATTTATTTTGTGCATAATTTTAGAAGAACGAAAAAAACTTTGAACATACAAAACCTTTAAAATAGTCTTAGCCATTAAGCGATATTTTTCAAAAATTGATTCTTGTATTAGTTCATGGTTAAGTAATGAAAAAACATCTTTTTAGTCGTTTACGCTTATATTTTTTGTTATGTAATAAAAAAAAAATAAAAAAATTATTCATACTTTTATGAGTAAAATCTCGAGTATAGTATTTAGTTCGAGTTGAATCTTGCAATCATATATAAAGATAGCAGCCAATAATATGTGCGTTAAGAAAATGAAGACAATCTTGGTAGTTCTTAGTCGAAGTATGATACAGTTAAAAGTGACCGAATTATAAATGGGTTCCATAGCTCAGTTGGTAGAGCTATTGTCACGACAACAAAGGGCCCTGGGTTCGAGTCCCAGTGAAACCAATGTCTTTTTCAGATTTTTTTGTCTCCTGATTTTCGATTGAGTTTTGCTAATATTGTCTTCATTTAATTAAATATTATAATTTTATTGTAATTCTAATACATAGAAAATCTAGAAAAATCGTAGATTTATCCGTAACATATTTCTTGATGTTCATACTGTAAGCCCATTCGTAGTACAGATTAATCTAAATAGTATTTAAATAGAATTTCACGTATAACTTCATCTTAAATACTTTTTGTTATGCCGTGTTGCGCTACCTCCTTCTTTAGCCGACGTTTCGGACAGCGTTGCAGTGTCCATCATCAGGGCAGATCCGGTAGATCCGACGATGTGTGATTATTGGTATTTATTGTGTAAATAAGAAAATAAAAGTTCTTTTAAAAATAAGAACTTTTACTTTATTTGTTAGAAATAAACTTTTAACTCAGTCTCTGAAAAAAATAACATTTTTTTGTACTCTAACTTTAATAACAAAAATAAATTTTCATTTATCTTTACATCTTTAAACTACGCAACGGATTTTTATGCGGTTTTCACAAATAGATAGAGTTATTCATGAGGAATGTTTTAGGTATATAATTTGTCAAGGTTTTGTGTAAATTGATTGAAATATATAAATAAAGGGAGCGGGCTGGCAAGCGGGCGGTGTGGATTTGATTTAACAGATGGCGTTGGTTATAAAGATTGGGTAATGGCGTGGCGTTGTGTTTTGTTAGCCACGCAGCAACGTGTGTCCAGTTTTACTAGATAATCATTAAATAAACTATGCAATCAGATAAAAGAAAGTAGGTATCAAAAATAATAATATACCTCTTCAATTGGCACGCGGTTGAGTAAAACCTTCAGAAACTAAAGTAAACAAGATTGGGGAGACTACGAAGTACAGCAAAAACAGGAGACCGATAGGCTACGAAGCACCGCACAAAGAGGAGACCGATTAGTCAATCTAATTTGCTCGCAGGCTAAATCCTACAGATGTACGTGTTTGTCTCTTTTTATTGTCGCTTGCTTCCGTTTCATCGAGTTTCAAATCACAACGGTGCTAAAGAAGTATTCACTTCTAAAAATTTGTGAATAGTTTACACAAAACTAAAGCAAACAAAAGTGGGGAGGTACGAAGCACCGCATAAAGAGGAGACTGATTATTCTATCTCATTCTCCCGCAGGCTAAATCCTGCATATGTATGTGTTTGTCTCCTTTTAGTGTCGCTTTTTCGTTACATCGTGTTTCAAATCACAACGGTGCTAAAGAAGTTTTCACAAAAAAAAATTGAAAAATAGCCCATTGCCTCCACCTAACCTAACCTAATCACTTTAATAACTCTTCAACGGAGGTGTTGAGACTATTGAGTGAGTTCATTCTGAGTTGTCCGGTCACCATAGTTTCAATGTTCATCTATACCACAGTTCCTAGTAAGTAACTATATCGTTCGGTTCTCAAAGGAAATGTGGGTAACAATGTATACAATTGGAGTATTTGGTTAGATGTTCGGTTGAACGTGGTCAAACACAATTTAGTTTAATCTAGGATCCACAACCACATGCGCGGTGAATAAAACCAACTGGTGTGTTTTGTTGTAGTGTTATTTTAAATGGCATTGCTCCAAATGGCAAGTGGGTTATTTTCTTCTTCTGGGTGGTGAGGTCGGATGATACAAATTGCTTTCTAGAGCCAGGAGATTGTAGTTAATGTATTTCAACTGAGCCTGAAACTGAGTTGGGAAACATTATGTTTGTCTATCGAATTCTCTCTGTATGTCTATTGAGTTCTATTTATTTGACCCTCCAATTCAATGTACATATCTATATGTGTCTATCGAATTCTATATGTATGTCTATTGAGTTCTCTATATTTGTCCATCCAAATCAATGTACCTATATGGGTCTATCGAATTCTCTCTGTATGTATGATGAGTTCTATTTTTTTGTCCATCCAATTCAATCACTCTATATGTGCATATCGAATTCTATTTGTATGTCTATTGAATTCTATTTATTTGTCCATCCAATTCAATGTATCTATATGTGTCTATCGAATTCTATCTAACAGTCTGTGGAATTCTGTCTATGTTTCTTTAAAATTATATATTTCTCTCTTTCGAATTCTACCCATCTGTCTATAAAATTCTATATATCTTTCTATCTATTTGTCGAATTTCACATATATGTCTACTCATAAGAATTCTATATATCTGTAGTATGCTGTCTGTCTGACTTATTTGATTAATTTTTGGTATTTCACAATTAATTACATAAAAATAATACATTGCATATTTTCGGCACGTTCCAGAGTGGAATACACTCTTAGTATCGCCCTGGTGTAAGATCACCATTCAGAAATGAAATGTTGCTTTAAATGGCTTCAACCGTGTTTGGTGACCAGATCTGAATACTCAGGTACTTCACCACCTTCCTCTTCCCCATCTCCTTCCCTTCCCCACTACCTTCAGCCTCACAACATACCCCAATTGGGGATGTCATAGTCTCACTGACTCCAGACGAGAACAGTTTGAACTCTTGTGCGGTATTAATATAAAAATAAAATCGAATTCTATCGATCTGTCTATAAAATTCGATATATATTTCCACCTATCCATCGAATTCTATCTGTTCATTGAATTATATCTAACAGTCTGTGGAATTCTATATACCTCTCTACTTATAAGTATCTGTCTACTTATAAGTAAAATATGGTTGAAAGAAGTCAACGAAAACACCCTAATGAAGACACTAAAAACGACATAGAAGACAAATAAACTATAACTAAACATATTTTTTACTTTTATGAGTAAAAACTCGAAATACAATATTTAATTAAATGAAGACAATATTAGCGAAACTCTATCAAAATCTGAAGACAGAAAAATTAGAAAAAAATATTGGTTCCACTGGGACTCGAAACCAGATACCTTAGCATTCATGGCCAACTGCTCTACCGATTGAGCTATGGAACCCATTTCCAATTCGATCACTTTTAACTGTATCATACTTCGACTAATAACTATTAACACTATCTTCATTTTTCTTAACGCGCATATTATTGGCTGCTATCTTTATATATAATTGCAAGATTCAACCCGAACTAAAAGCTATCTAGATAGTGTCTGGTAATATATTTATCCATTTTATTTTTAATACGCGATATCTATTGACTTTTCTGCAAGTCTAGGCTGAATTTTTTTTTTTTTTTTTTAACTTTTATGAGTAAAAACTCAAATTATAATATTTAATTAAATGAAGACAATATTAGCGAAACTCAATCAAAATCTGAAGACAGAAAAATCAAGCTCAATCGGTAGAGCAGTTGGCCATGAATGCTAAGGTATCTGGGTTCGCGTCCCAGTGGAACCAATATCTTTTTCTGATTTTTCTGTCTTCAGATTTTGATTGAGTTTCGCTAATATTGTCTTCATTTAATTAAATATTATAATTCGAGTTTTTACTAAGTCTCTTTATAGGTATAAAATTCTATATATGTTTAGATTTTTCCATATCGGATTACATCTAATATCTATCGAAGTATATCTAACTGTGTTTGTAATTATATCTAACTGGATAAGTTTTTTTTTTCATTCTAACAATAATAAATAGCATAATTTTATATCTAACTGTCTATGGTTTTATGGAAATATATCTAACTGTATATGGAATTACATCTAACTGATACCCGCCACTCAAATTGAAAAGTTTCCAACAAATAAATTAATCGTCTGCATCCTGTCTGATATTGGTTGCCATAATAAATTAGGAATAAAAAAACATTTAAAGTATTCCGCGATACACTTCTTTTTTATGTCTAAAATGAGTTTACAAAAAAAGATAGCTAGGGAGGTGGAATTTGTTTGAATAATAATTTCTCTTAATCTTGCTTGTCTTTATTAAAATTTTTAATTAACAACCGCGCCATTTGCTAAAAAAAATAAACACAGGTGAGATCTTTGTTAATTTGGCATTTTTTCAGCATTTTTACTATTTTTGCGATAGATGGCAGTTTAAAGCCATTTAGGACGTTTTTGGCCCTAAATAGCATTTTTTCATCATTTTAAGGTTTTTTTACGATTTTAGCGCTAGATGGCAGTTTAAAGCCATTTCGGACGTTTTTGACTCTAAATGTCATTTTTTCATCATTTTAAGGTTTCTTCACGAATTTTGGGCTAGATGGCATTTTAAAGCCATTTTGGACGTTTTTGGCTCTAAATGGCATTTTTTTATCATTTTGATGATTTTTGACGATTTTAGCGCTAGATGACGGTTTATAACCATTTTGGACGTTTTTGGCTGTAAATGGCATTTTTTCATCATATTGATGATTTTTGACGATTTTGGACGATTTTAGCGGTAGATGACAGTAAAACCATTTTTGCACGTTTTTGGCTCTAAATGGCATTTTTTCATAATTTTAAGGTTTTTTGACGATTTTAGGGGTAGATGGCAGTTTAAAGCTTTTTTGGAGGTATTTGTCTCTAAATGGCATTTTTTTATCATTTTGATGATTTTTGACGATGTTAGCGGTAGATGACACTTTAAAACCTATCTACTTATAAGAATTCTACACAAGTATTTAGAATTCTATTCATCAGGTTGTCGAATTCTATTCATCTATGTATCTACAAAATTCTATCTACGAATTTTCTCTATCTTTCAATAAGGATCCTATCTAAATAAGTGTTGCGAAGTATGTATGGAAAATAGATGGGTATAATTTAAAAACATCGATGGATTTTAAAATAAATCAATATTCAATCCCGTACATATCCTACCTACATAATACAAAAGTCCAGTAAATTTATTGATTTAACCAAAGTCTAATAACTATAATTCCGCCATCCCAATTCAGGTTGTAAATTAGTTATAGTTTTTTTATAAATACGTAAAGGTGTTCAAATGAATCCTTATCACTGAGACCAGATCCTTTCCAATTAAGGATTCCGCAAGATTAGAAATTTGTATAATTTTCAATCGTAAAAGCAGAAATCCGTATAAATTACGTTTCCAACCGCATGCTAATGTAACGGTTGAGACCAAGAATAGGTCGCTGTAAAAGATGCAGCTAAACTATGAAAAATGGTTCGATAACAAAACAGAACAAAAATTACAAAACGGAAAATTGATGAAAAGTGAGAAAAACTATGATCAGCTGACAAACGTGGTTCCGCGACTTTTCATCCCGCAAAAAAATATCCCCCAACAAAATATCCCCGACAAAATATCTCCGACAAAACATCCCCTTACAAAATATCCCCGACAAAATATCCTACGGAAAAAAAAGTCCCCTGACAAAATATCCTCGACAAAATATCTCCGATAAAATATCCCCTGACTAAATATCCCCAACAAAATATGTCCGTCAAAATATCCCCTGACAAAATATCCTCGACGAAATATCTTCGACAAAATATCCCCGACAAAATATCTTAACCTAACCTAACCTAATCTAATCTGAACTAACCTAACTTAACCTAATCTAACCTAACCTAACCTCATCTAACCCAAAACAACCTTCCGGCGCCAAATTTATGATTTAAAATCTTAAATCGAAACTGTAAGTTACTTGCTGTCTCCTTCCTTCCTTGTCGGGGGATGTTTTGTCCATAGGATATTATGTCGAGTGATATTTTGTCAAAGGATATTTTGTCGGGGTTTTTTGGTCGCGGGATGAAAACGCTCGGTACCGACAAACATAACAACATGACCGTTGTGCTTTACAGATGATCAAAAATTGATCAAAAGTTGATACGGACCGATAATCGGCGTTTAAGGTTATGCACTACCAAGCAATGAAAAATCATGTGATTTTGGTATGAAAATTAGATCGCTCAGAAATATTTTCAGTGTTTTAATTAAATACTTCGAGTAGAACACAACATATTTTTACCTTTGAAATATTCGAGTATTTTTTATAAATCTTTTTATAATCACAGAAAGAATAAAGTATCAGGCCTATAAAAACTGCTTTAAAATTCAAAATCTCTTATTTATTAAATCCTTTCCGGTAATGGCTTTATTGTATAATTTGGACACTTAAATTATTTAGACAATAAACGTAAAACATTTAAATATATGTCTCTGAGCTTCGTAAAATAAAATAAAGCACGCTTTTGGACGATATTTTTTTCCTGAATAAATCAAAAGAGCGAAGCATTAGGAGTGTTATTGTTAGCGGCCAGATTCCGAATTTTATACGACAGCGAAATGTTCAAATGTCAAAAAAATTCATAGGTAATGGCGCTGATCGTCGTTTCGATGGTCAATAAATAACACAAGAGTTTGAAAGACCCCAAATGAAACAATATTTTTTTGAAAACAGGTTCTCTCTGAATTAATGCTTCATTGATATAAATAGGGTTTCAGTTATTTTGGAAAACAGGATTGCGCATTTTAATTAATATTCAAATATTCAAAATTCAAACACGGCGAATTTGAAATTTAAAAATGGAACGCGGCGCCGCGCCGGCATTCGGCAGCCTACTTTGGGCCGGAAACACGTCAATTTAACTCTCTCCACTTCCTGTGACGTCATTTGTACCGCTTCGACAGAACCTTTCTATTATGCAGATCTACTTAGCTTTTCTCTTGGCTTCAATCTGAATTATAGAAAAAAATACAAATCTTTTTTTCCTTACCCTCCCTTAATTCTTCCACCAACGGAGGTGGTTCAAATGACCTTAAAGTGACATAATTCGCAAAATGTTAAAATAGATAGTCCCGAGTTAATCAGTCATTGGTTTAAGGTGGTACAAAAACCGAATAATTTTGGTTTGCTCAAAACTCACATTTTTAATAATTTCCGGCGAATTCGTAACTATATTTACTTTTTTTATTCTAATAGAACACTGGGGATGTAAGTTCTTTGTATTTAAGATTAATAAAAAACCATACCTCACCATTAATATATTTTACTTACAATTATTTTAAAACTACATTTAGTTTATTTTTCAACTATAAAGTTAGCGGTAAGAACCAGATTTTATTTTTCTAGACGATGAATTAATAACTTCGGGAGTGCGATATGGAGACACATTTTGAATATTTGTAACACGTTCTTCAGAATTAATTAAAATGAACGTGGCGGAAAGGTCGAATCTCCAAGCCTGCTAGGATGAATTCGACCGTACGTCCGTCCAATACCGAGTGCTGCGGGCGCATATTTGTTTACACGCTTTCTTCACCTACTTCGTTAAGATTCCCACATTATTTGTCATCTTCTTATTTTCTTTGATAGGGTAAATTCGACAGTAGGTCCGTCCAATACATGGGTCGCGAGTCGCAATTTTCATACACGGCTTCTTTACTTACGTCGTTAAGATTCTGAAATATTTTAGGGTATATTGTCATCTTAAATGTTCCAATGAGGCGTACCAGGCACACTTCGCTTCTTCATGTAGAATCCAACAAGACTAATGCAGCAAATATCTCACGAATTACGCGCTCAATCATTAGCCAATCTTTCGATCGATCAATCTGAGCCTCCGATCAGCTAAGTGATTTGTTTAGTGACGCTTGATTCGCCTGTTGGCCGGAGAGTTGCAATGGAAAGAGCGTATTTGTACATTTGAGGAGTGTTTATTCAAAATTTCGGCTCAACAACAATCAACAGTCCCAACTGCACCGAAATTTCTGAACACAGTTGGACTATAGCACCCCAATTATGGTATGTTGTAAGGCTGAAGGTAGAAATAAAGGAAGGAGATTGGGGAAGTAAGATGGCTGAAAATTCAAAACTTAATTAACAAAGATCTCACCTGTGTTTCATTTATTTTTTTTAAATTCCATTTTGAGAAAATGGGGCGGTTGTTAATTAAAAATACAATCAAGTCAAGCAAGATTTAGAGAAAATATTATTCAGACAAATTCCACCTCTCTAGTTAGCTTTTTTTGCAAACTCAGTTTAGGCGCAAAAAAGTAGTGTATCGCGGAATTTTTTAAACGTTTTTTTACAACTCTTAATTTATTATGACTACAAATTTCAGATAGGACGCAGACGATCAATATTTCCTGGGAAACTTTTCAATTTGAGAGGCAGGTTTATGTACCGCCGACCTGGAAACCATTTATCGGATAACTAACTGCTTTTATAATTACCGTGACAATTCACGGTTACGGTACCGCGAAGGTAAAAAAAGGCAATAAACATACGTTCCTTGTCGTTATCATGCTGCAGCTCTTTCTTACACATTAAATAATGGCAAGATAAAAGATGAGATACACAAAATACGTGTGTCTGTTTCCTCCAAAGAAGGTACTACTTTTTTCCTTTCGAGGAAACAGATATATCTTGTTACGGCTCGTCCACGGCGACTGGCATTGCGTTTCATTTTCTTTATACGTGTGATTGAGATGTACGATAATGATTGTATGTTTCCTTGGAGGGGTGCAGAAATACGTTCACCATTTGTCTCATTTTCGACTGATGTTATTTAGTGTGTAAGAAAGAGCTGCAGCATTATATGTTTAAGAACCAAAGCAAAACCTCTGTCATAGGTCACCCCAAGTGGTTCGCTGCGTTTGCTAACTTAACAGAGGTTCCCGAGATCATGGAGTGAGGTTTTCTGCATCTTGGCGGCAGATGCGTCTTCCGTCTACGTCTGGTAGTCAAATCTGGTTGAGGAAGATCTTTTTATGTCTCCAGCAGGACTATCTCAGAACATTGCCTTGCACCGCAGTGGAAGGGTTGTATTAATTCGTCCGTCACTCCAGGACACATTGACTCCCACATTCCTACCCACCCATCATACCCTCTCCCTTCCTTCTTCGTTTCTAAAAACCTCCATACAGCAACACAGGCCTGACGGAATTTTTTTCCTAGAGCCTGCTGTGTGGAGCTAAGTTGAAAACTTCCCAATCAACAGAACTAAACGCTAAGTCAAAAATTATATTACTTTCCAGACAGCTATTTAATTTTCTAAATAGTTGTGTGGTTTTTACATTTTTCTATCACATTATTTAGTTTAGATCATTTAAAACATGAATTCCTGCAAGCATGCATGATTATTTATTCGTTTTATGTACGTTGTACGTAGAAAAAGAAAATAGGTAATTCACACAAACCCGACAGGAGATCACGTCCGTTATCTCGATAACGATCTCACAAAAGATAAAGAATCGCTGGTTCCATGCCAACTCAGAATGAAACCAACTCAGAACCACCTCAGAAAGATCAAAAAGCCGGTAATCCTAACCTTACTTAACCTATTTAACCAATTTTTTTATATTTTTTTGTCATCACTCATGACCTTTCTGAGGTGGTTCTGAGTTGGTTTCATTCTGAGTTGGCCGGTCACCAGAATCGCTCGGCTGGTTTAGTTGACGTGGTCTAGGGGTAACGCTCTTGCCTTGCAATCCGAAGGTCGCGGGATCGAATCCCGGCGTGTGCAAATAAATTTCATTTGATTATTTTGTGTTATTTCACAATTAATTCATATAACCACTCGGACCCAAAAACTTGTTTTCACGACAATATAACATGGCTAGACATACGTATGACGGATAAGGCGTATCTTAGTAAAAAATATATATTGTATATTTGCGGTACGTTCCAGAGTGGAAGATACTCTCAGTATCGCCCTGTTGTAAGACCACCATTCAGAATTGAAACATTGCTTGAAAAGGCTTTAGTAGTGTTTGGTGACTAGATCTGAACAGCCAAATACTTCCCCACCTTCCTTTTTCCAATCTCCTTATCTTCCCCACTACCTTCAGCCTCACAACACACCCCAATAGGGGATGCCATAGTCTCACTGGCTCCAGACGGGAGCAGTTGGGACTCTTGTGCGGTATTCATATTAAAAAAGCCCTACCGCGTTTCAGTCGAACCGGTAAAGGTTTTGGAAATACGCTGCCGGAACTAGCTTGTTATTATTATAATCTAACTTAAAAGTAAAGTATTTATTGGAGTACAGATAGCACAAAAATGTCGGTTGAAATATCACAAATTTACACGATATAAATAATGTAAAGTTACCATTATTAAAGATGTAATCATTTTCGTCTTTAGTGAAATCTAATATCTTTACCGAACATAAGCAAACAGTATTCCTGACATCCTTGAGCCGAAACCAAACAAAGTTTGTTTTAAATTATTCCGCATAGCGCGTTACGCTGACTTTTACAACTGAGTTGAGAACAATCCGGTACCGCTTCATGGCTGGTAAAGGATGACCAAATATAAATTGCACAATTAATATTACAATAAATTAATTTAAAATAGAGAGTAACCGGCTTGGGTTGCAATGTTACCCGAAGAATGAAACCCAAAATGGAGTTTTAAAGTTTTAATTTTGTTTATTGAAGTGCTTTTGGATACACAATATTTTTTTTTCCATCTGGTGCGTACACGAATAAATTACAAGGTTTCAATTCTGACAAAGAATCAATTAATGTTGGCACCTGCATTGTCGCTTGTCTGAAATAATTTAAAATCTATGGTTAAAAATTTTAAAATTAAAATTATTTTAACTTTAACAATTTATTTTTTTATAAAAACCATTCTCTTTTTATAGGTACCTTGGGTTATTCCTATCAATGTAACATATCATTGAAGAAGAAGATAATACTAATAATCTAAACATAAATATTAAAGAGAATAAGTCACAGAAAAATAGTAATAGCATATTATTTATATAAATGTATGATGGTTTGACGGAAGGCGGCAATGGTTGAATTGGTAAAAGCGCACAGCCCCGGTTAGACGAGAGGTTCTGGGTTCATGTTCCAGTTGCGACCATTATATTTTTCTATTTGTCTGTGTCTTGTTCTCTTTCTTATTTTCGTTTAGATTATTATAATTGTGAGCTTCTTCTTCAATAATATAATTTAACCCATTACGGCAGAAATACAATTTCAAATCAAGTATGAACTTGTAGGTAAATTTCTGCTCACTTTCGTGGTCGTAATAACATAAAATAAATCTATGAATTAAGCAAGGAGTGCTTTTTAAAGTGGAGCTGAAGAGAAATTGTTTTTTTTTTCTATACTCTGGTTTTTAATTTTTTTAAGGATTTTATGATTTTGGACTAAGCCATTAAGCAAAGTTTTGGCCACACTGTGCCAATAAATTTTCACAGAAGCCGTAAATATCGGTTGGTCTTGATTACTCTGTTATGAATGAAGGAGGCTTTATTAAAGGGATTTAAAATATAGAAAAGTCAAGTAAAAAATAAATAAACAATTTCTCTTTATTTACATTTTATGAAATCATAAATGAAAGTCGATATTTATTTAATATTCCATTCAGGAAATCGAGAAACGTGACATAGGTGAATATTTGAAAGTTATACAGATCCAAAACTATCTATCGATAGAGAGGATCGACCGCCACATAACTCTGTTTCGATTTTTTTTTACATTTGATCCACACAGGAGGGCCCGAGGAAAAAATTCCCTCGGGGCCTATGTCATATTTGCAAATTTTAAAAGTATGTTAACTGGATGTGTGAATGCGGATGAAAAGTGCGGATGTCGAAGGACCTTGCGTGTGTTTGTTAGGATGTGTGTTTAGACCACTGCACAAGTAAAATTGAAAGCACAAAGGAGAAGGTAAGGAAGGGACTTACGGTGGAATCTTGACTCCTGGACTTGACTCCTTCACTTCCTTGAACCTGGGTTTTGTTCATGAACTTGTACAGTGATTAATCGCGGGATGCGGATTCAGTTAGCGGATGCGGGGATATTATAGGATGCGGGGTGCGTAATATTATACTTGTTCACGCGGCGAGTTCATTAGCGACACTGATTGTTATGGTAACGATGACAACATAGGGATGGGGTAGGTTGGGGAATAGGAACATCATAGGGATGGGATATGTGACAATCAAGATACAAGTACAGGGTCTATGATATATGTAGATGTGTAGGTAAGTGTAGCTTTGTATTGTGTAAACGCCCAACCATTAACATTAAAAAAATCTGTATTGCTCGTTAGTACGAAGTAGATTAGAGTACAATTCCACCGTATGGTCACCATACTACAAAGCCCATTCTCTATCATTGGAAAAGGTACAAAACAAATTCCTTCGGTATATGTTGAGCGTTTTTTTAGGGAAAGAAGGAAGAGGATGATAAGGAAAAAGGTATGAGGGATGAGTAGGAATCTGGGGGTCAATGTATCTGGGAGTGATGGACGTATGAATCCATTCCTTCCACTGCGGTGCAAGGCGATGGGTCGGGAGAGACCGGCTGAAGAGGTATAGGTTAGGTCTCCCTCAACCAATCCCTCCCGATTCGGCCCGCCACGCATATTCATTCCTTCATCTCCTCAAAAAATACCCTCCACGCAGCATTCCCAAAGATGACATATACCCTAATGGAAATTATTTTCTTCAAGACTTCCCATGAGAAGTTAATAATAAAAATAATCCTTAAAATTCCCCTTACTACCAGCACGGATACGATCTTCAACACCTTCAACGTTATG
Organism: Limnephilus lunatus; assembly: GCA_917563855.2. NCBI lineage: Eukaryota > Metazoa > Arthropoda > Insecta > Trichoptera > Limnephilidae > Limnephilus > Limnephilus lunatus. The sequence goes on from OU830603.1 coordinate 47,950,459, forward strand.
GACATTAAACAGCTCTACGCAAGATCCATCTTAGTTAATTTACGTAAAAACAACATAACCCTATACAAAGCAACACAAATGATTCACAATACCCGAGCCAAAAACAAAGAACTCCTCCAAACTCCCTTTTCTAAAACCAACTTTGGACAAAGACACTTTAAATACATAGCTTGCAAACTACACAATACACTACCAGCTACGATTAGACAAACCGAATCAATGACCAAATTCAAAAAAGCTATAAAGAAGTGGATTATAAGTCGTCACACTATTGCAAATGCAAACATCTGTAAAATAAACTACAAATAGACAGAAATATCCATCTACATACGTCCTTACCCATAAAAAAACAAATTAAAATTATAAAATCCTAAATAATCTAAATCCATAAATAGATTTGACAGGATTTGCTACTGTACTGTATCTCTTCCCTCATTTATAAGAAAACTCTTTTTATGTGATTTACCCACACTTTTAATCATCTTTATGTTTAATTGTAAATTAAATTACTCTTATTTATACATGATATTCAATTATGTACCTCTACGCCTGTCTCAACACAGGTACACCCTAGTGAGACAGGCATCGAATAATATATTGTAAACATCACGCATATAGGATCAATAAAAAATAAAAAATAAAATAAATAAAGGTTATTCATTTCTGACAAATAATTTTAAATAAAATCATGCTGACATTAGCCATGCATTCTGTCTGAATTGATTACACCCACGCCTCAGGGACCTCATTTCTAAAGCATTCAACCTATGTTTATCGTTCCTCTGCCTGTTCCATGCTTCAACCGTCAAAAGTCAGGATTTTATTTTATAAAAAACAGCAATATATTTCAGAAGGTTTCCTGAGATTTTTCTTATTACTCATAAATATCTCTGTTTGATATGCGATAATATTAACTTTGAATTATATAACATTCAAATACTCTTCTTGGTTCGATCTCACGTTTGTGATTTCAATGGAGGGCCCTTTCCATATTATGATTCCGGTGACTTCATTCATATTTCAATTTCCCACTCTCTAAACATTAATGGACCACTGAATACAGATAACCTGCTACTGAGAACTCTGTTGTACCATCATAGACCTTCCAATTGATAGCCCTTCGTATCAACGCAACGGTAGGTATTATTTCTTAGCTTTGTAATTATTTGTTTGATTATTTATTTTTCAGACGCAGGAAGCTAAAACAACATTAAAAACTGTTTATTTTTGATTTTATTTAAAAATAATAATGTAATTGACGAACAGAAATACAGGATATTTCTCTATGCGAAATCTTTAAATTTAATAAAAACTAGCTGACTCGGAGAATTTCGTACCACCTCAGAATCAATAACTGTTGTGTTAACATATTAGCTGAATTAAATTTAGTTTTTTTATTAAGTTAAAAATTACACAATAAAGCAATTATTGATGCGCAACTGTCCGTGTTTTGTTTTTGTCAGTATCAAAGATGGCGTTGTGTACGGATTATAATTTTGGTAATTTTCTTGCTTTTTCACTTATTACGGGAATTGCGTTTCATTTTCTTTATACGTGTGAGGGAGATTATTATTGCATTTTTCCCTATTTTTACATGAGTTCTGCTCAGGAAGCCCTGGGGAAAATAATTTCCCTCGGCGCCTAAGTCATCTTTAGGGATGTTGTGTGGAGGGGTGCAGACATACGTTCACCGTTTGTCTCATTTTCGACTGTTGACATTAAGTGTGTAAGAAAGAGGGGCAACATTATATGTTTAAGAACAAAATAACAATAATCAGCGCATTGACATTTGACGTTTTTGAATTTTTGGAATTCACCAACTACTCAATATTATACTTATCACAATATTCCTGCAGCTCTTTCAAAAGATGAAAATTCGTTACTTACAAATTGTACGAAGAAAAGAATTTTGTTCATAATTTATTTTTTTCGTGAATTCTGCTATTCGGTGCGGAGACAAATCCAAAAAATCAATTCTCATATTAATCGGTCCAGCCGTTCTTGAGTTATAAATGGTGTAACTAACCCGGCTTTGTTTTATATATTAAGATTATGAAATTTCTCTTTTGTTATATCTTTATACAAAAATGAAATTTTAGTCTCAGGTGACATTTTTTTTTTTTTTAAATAAACGTAAAAATATAGTAGGTGTTTGATAGTTGGGGGGAGGGTGAGGGATTCGGTCACTCGGCTGAGTAACCGTTGACGATATGTGAAAGATATTTTTTTGTTCGATTTGAAGAATAAAATTATTCACACGCAGTAGAAGTGAAACCATCAGAAAACTAAAGTATACAAGAGTGGGGAGACTAAGATGCACTTTTTGAATGTGAATTATTATTCTTCAATGAAACTTCAATGTAAAGAATGGTTTTTTCAATATTTTTGCATATGTTTGTCGATTTTTAAATTTTTTTTTTGTTTTTTTTATTTAATAACTACTTACATACATATTTACATGTATAATAGATAGATATATTTATATTCCTCCTCACTAGGAGATCCTGTGCTGAGGGGGAATAGGTTTTGGATAAGTTTTCAGCGACTTCATGTTTTGGGTAAGGTTTTCCAGAAACTTCTACGACGGTGTTTTAAACTCAAGTGCACATTTTCCTATAAATTTGTTCATTATTAGTTTTTATGTTTTCTTCTTCGGAGTCGCTAGATGTCGCTTTCTTTTATTTTGCCTGTTCATTTTCGAGTGGTTTGAATATTGGATATTGATTTTACAAAAAAACAACTTTTTTTTGGATTTGGTAGATTTTTTTGGATTTTGTAGAATTTGATATATGGTCCTTTATGCCACTACTGACTACACCAATGAAGGTTCGAGTGGGACTGTGGATTTATCGTATTATATTGGAACCGAGTACCCGTGAAAAAAGAAATATTTTATTGCTATTTCATTTTCTCGCAGGCTAAATCCTATAGATATGTGGCGACCAGAATGGTCGCCCTCTTTAGCCACAATCCTTGCGCCGCCACTGATATAGCAAACACATTCTCGAAATGTACATACTACCTACATTGTAGTGTTTCACGCCGCGCACGGCTAAACATTTCGGGAAGCGCAGCGAAAGGCCTCGACACAACAGCCGTCACATTCTTACGGCCGCGGAATGTTCCAGAGGCTTCTCCGCTTTGCGCGGTGGCTCAACATTACTTGACGTTCCGGGTACTCACACGGTCGGCTATATAAAGCGCAGCGACACCGCGCTAGTCAGTCAGTCAGTTCCAGTCATTAGTGCAAGTAACATCACTAACACACATAGACAGTGCATCGAGTGATAACGATTCCAGTGCGGTACCGGCCAGACTCTCGGCGACCCACTGCCGACTGTGCCGGTGCATCATTAACCTTTGAGGACGCAACAAGCGACACAATTGCCCGCGACATAAGGCCCGCCGCACCTTCTTGTCACGCAGGCAGCAACTTCTCAGCCACTGAGATTTCATTCTCCTCAGGTTCACCGCAGCCATCTCCGCGACACCGCGTCGAGCATCCATCCTGGACGTCAAGGTCATCTCCACCAACACGGTGCGCAACTACATGCTGGCGACATGCAGACACGAGTTCTGTTACACCACTGCATCACCGACCTTCATCACATGCAACACCATAGAGCCACATCATCATCGCTCCTGTCTACACCGTTACTTTACTCCAAACTTACCATCGCTACGTAGCAGCAATAAAGACTGACTCATCACATCGACTGACGTCTTTTCATTCAATCCCCCTCGTCTCTGCCGATCCGCGCGCACGCTCCCTCAGATATATGTTTTTGTCTCTTTTCAAATCACAACGGTGCCAAAGAAGTTTTTAGTTTAAAAAAAAATCAATCACATTTTTATTCCAAATAGTGTCAAGAATCACTGGTTAAATAAAGTCATGTACGAAATAAAGTCATGTAGAAATAAAGTCATGTATGAAAAAATTCACAGAGTTTCTTTAAATGCTATTTAGGACATTTCTCTTGAGATTTTGCTCTTTTTTAAACGAGATGTGTTTTATTAAACATTTTCACAATTTTCGCTTAAATATTATCGTTTTTAATATTAGCACGCTCCCTTCAACATTTGTATTTATTTATAAGAGTACCTATATCTTTCCTGCTGCTTCTTTTTGAGCGCTTTCTACCGGGATCTATCTTAGCATTAAGGATTATCATAAAAGAAAAAATTGTTTTATATTTCTCTTTGTTTAAAACGCTCCTCAATTACGATTGCCATAGTCCCACTGGCTCCAGCTAGTTGGGAGCAGTTGGAACTCTTGTGTTTTGGGAACATAACGTTGTAAAGATTAAAAACTAAAGAATTTGTGATTATTCGTACATATGACTGCAATAACGATATCAACTCCACGAGCCTCGACCATGTTACTTCAGAGGGTCAAAATATTTCCGCTTTACGATAAAATTCAAATAAATTGAATATTTATGAACGTATCCGGAAACTAAAAACTGTTTTTGAAAGGTGATAAAATACTTGCTTTAAATTTTGTAAATCAAAATAAACAGATAATTTTTGAAACATAATTTTTTTGCGTGCAAACATAAAACGCCGGCGAGGTCCAGTAGTAAGACTCTTGACGCGCACACCGAAGGTCGCGGGATGGAATCCCGGCGTGGCAAATAAATTTTATTTGATTAATTTGTGTTATTTCACAATTTATTAATTTGAAATGATATATAGTATATTTGCGACACGTTCCAGAGTGGAAGATACTGTCAGTATTGCCCTGGTGTAAAACCACCATTCAGAATTGAAACGTTGCTTTTTTTTTTTTTTACAGTGTATACCGCACAAGAATCTCAACTGCTCCCGTCTGGAGCCAGTGAGACTATGGCATCCCCAATTGGGGTATGTTGTGAGGCTGAAGGTAGTGGGGAGGGGAAGGAGGTGGGGGAGAGGAAGGTTGGGAAGTACCTGGATATTCAGATCTGGTCACCAAACACGGCTAAAGCCATTTTCAAGCAACGTTTCAATTCTGAATGGTGGTCTTACACCAGGGCGATACTGATAGTATCTTCCACTCTGGAACGTGCCGCAAATAAACTATATATTATTTTAAATGAATTAATTGTGAAATAACACAAATTAATCAAATAAAATTTATTTGCGCACGCCGGGTTCGAACCCGCGACCTCCGGATTGTGAGTCAAGAGTCTTGGCCACTGGACTACGGAGGTACTACGGCTTGAAATGGCATTAGCCGTCTTTGGTGACCAGATCTGAATAGCCAGGTACTTCCCCACCTTCCTCTTCCCTATCTCCTCCCCCTCCTTACTACCTTCAGCCTCACAACATACTCCAATTGGGGATGCCATAGTCTCACTGGCTTCAGACGGGAGCAGTTGAGACTCTTGTGCGGTATTCATATAGATAAAAAAGTTTTGAAAATGGCTTACCTTACGTTTTTCCTGAAATTACTGATAAAAAGAATATAATAAAAAAATAAAAACACACACTTATTTTATTAGACAAATAATGTATTACAAACGTTATTGTCACTACACGTTTTTTTATCGTTCCATGTAAAAATAATTAATTAAAAAATTCCAGTTTCTTTTTTTTTCAAATTGCGATCCAAAACTTTGTATTCACAAAGGTCTAAGTTGATCACAAAATATACTTACGCATATTTTGTGATCAACTTTTATGTCTTATTATATAAAACAAAGTTGGGTTAGTTACACCACTTATAACTCGAGAACGGCTGGACCGATTTTTATGATCTTTGATTTGTTGGATTTGTCTCCGCCCCGAATAGCAGAATTAAAAAGCTATGAAGTAAATTCATTTTTCATACATTTTGTATGGAACGAATTCTCGTATTTTGAAAGAGCTGCAACATCGTTTTGTATGATATTGAATATTGAGTGAATTTAAAAAAATTAAAATTGTCAAATGTCAATGCGTTGATTATTTTGCTTTCGTTCTTTAACATATAATGCTTCCCCTCTCTCTGACACACTAAATGTCAGCAGTCGAAAATGAGACAAACGGTGAACATATGTCTGCAACCCTTCAAGGGAAAAATAAAATAATTATTATAAATCTACTTCGCAGGTATAAAGTAAATGAAACGCAATTCTCGCAAGTAAGTTGAAAAGTAAGAAAATCACAAAAAATATAAATCCGTACACAACGCCATCTCTGATACTGACAAAAACAAAATACGAACAGTTGCGCATCGATAATTGCTTCATTGTGTAATTTTTAACAATAGAAAAACTGTATTTATCTCAGCCAATAAGGCAACACAACAGTTATTGATTCTGAGGCGGTACGAAGTTTGCTGGGTCAGCTAGTTTGAATATAAATCGTGGTGTCTTCTCTTTTTAACGCCGTTCATGTTATATTTCTCACTATGATAGTAAGAGATACAATCATTTCCAATAAACCTATGTGTGTTAGTACGAAAAATGGACAAATTAATCTGACATGATGGGCTAAACATTCTCATGTATAATGAATACAATATCTACCAGTATACGAAATGGCTAGCCCATCGTCTGTTACATACACTATTTGTATACACAGACAATGAGGTCCCATTATAAATAACCCGAAAAGTAGGTTTTTAGGGCAAATTTCTTCCCTTGTAATACGGGCTAATGGGTGTTCATAATCTCCACCCGATTTCACAAAATGAAAAACTTTAGATTAGTTTTATTTTTAAGGGATTAGAAATCTAAAATAGGGGACTATTTATATGCGACAAAGTCGTTTCATGTTAATAATAATAATCAATGGCAACTGTATATCGGGTTGATTAGTCAGACATCTTCGAAAAATCTAAATTAGAGTTGAGTATGCTGTTGTATGTAAAATCTTCCTTCTATCTGGTGCAATACTCGGATTACTCATAAACACGATCAAATCAATTATAATGCAGAAAAACTTGTTGTAAATATTTTTCACTAATAGGACTTTCCAAATGTACCAGACCGTTATGCCTACCGGTGTTATTTAATGCAACACATACCACATACCTAACCACGTGTATCGGGGGTTTGCCTGAGACTCACGTTTTAATTATTGAAATTATCGTTGCCATAATTTTTAACGTAAAACGCCTTTCAAAAATTGTAATACATTGTACAACTAAAGATAGCAATGAGCACCAGATTTTATTTTTCTAGACGATGAATCAATAACTTCGGGAGGTAATCATTTAGAAACATCTTAAATATTAGTAACACGTTCTTCAGAATTAATTAAAATGAACCCGGCGGAAAGGTCGAATCTCTAGGCTTGCTTGGGCGAATTCGACCGTACGTCGCATATTTGTTTATACGCTTTCTTCACTTATGTAGTTAAGATTCCCACATATTTTTTCTTCTTCTTTTTTTCTTTGATAGGGCAAATTCGACAGTAGGTCCGTCCAATACACGGTTCGCGAGTCGCAATTTGTATACACGGCTTCTTTACTTACGTCGTTAAGATTCTGAATATATTTTAGGGTATAGTGTCGTCTGAATAGCATATTTAACATGTAAAACCAGACACGTGTAAATAATATTTGATTTATGGTGAGCATTCGAATATTGCTTTTCTCAAAACTCAGTATTTGGAGATGTCTATGTAACTAATCAACTAGACAGTCGGTATAAAAATATTTCGCTGCTCAGCGCTTTGTCCGGGCGTTGTGTGGACGGAACGATTCACTTAATTTATAAACCCAAGAAAACCTTCCACACAGCATCCCTAAAGATGATACGACACCTGAAATATCTCTAAGAGTCTCCAGTGATGTTGTTTAGTTCTGAAACAGTTTAAAAACTAAACCTATGTTCCCAAGTCCTTCATTGTTAATTTATTCCCTTGTTTTACTCCTTTTCTTAAAAGTCCCTATTTATTAGGAAAAGAAGAAGATGTTACAAACCTACTTGGAACACATAAATAATATTGGCACAAAAATCAAAAATTACCTACATAATGAGTTGAAAATTCGCAGTGATATCGTTCACATCATCTTTTCAGACAGTCGTATCGATAAATAAAAATAATAAAAAATAAAAACTTTCACCTTCTTTCAGACAGTCGTATCCATAAATAAAAATAATAAAAAAATAAATAAAAAAATAATAACTTTCACCTTCAGCTTCATGGCTCGCGACATAGTAAAAAACTAATTTTGTAAAAATAAAGCAAAACTTACAATTTTTCAATCTTTCAAATAAATATTAACTCAACTTTGGCATTACTCTTCTTATAAATATAAATGTAAATGTAAAACCAACAGTGATGAGGGTAGCAAAGGTAAAGTCATGCAATGTCCAGTGTTTTAAATATGATGTCCTCCACGTGCAAAGTCGTACCTTTCCCAAGCATAAACTTTTTAATAAAGTGTGTTTTTCGGAAGTGACCTGCAGGTAAGTATGTTTTTATATCGATCTGTAAATAGTAAAATTAAATAGAACCTAGGAATTCATAATGAATTGTAAAGCGCCCTTGAGGTGATTTTTCACAAAAACGGCGCTCTACAAATTGTCCAATTATTATTATTATTATTATCTCGCCATTGAAATCTCACGAATAATAATCAAAAATACTACGTAATAATATACCAAAAAGTATCGATAATTGTGACCTGTAGTTGTACCATTATCGTGGAGAGCAGCCAGCATCAGGATCGACCCGAAACAGCAGATGAACTCATCAAAGGTAGGCACTTTTTCCTTCCATTTGCCAATTCCTGTGATTGAGTTAAAAACGCAGTCAATTGTCTTGTTTTCGCGCTAAATTAGATTTACAGTCCACCATCCTCTCTCTTGTCACGATACAGATGTGTTAATTAAACTTAGTAATTTAGATTATTGGTGCGTGCGTGAAACGAAGTAAAATATTCCTGCATAATGCGTAATGCGTAAAAATTTCAAAATTGGAACTTCTTGGCATAATATATCAGACTCACAAGGTACCAAAATCATGTTCTCTAAAGATTGCAATCCGTCTGTTAAGATGGAAGAATCTATAAAACGAACCGCCCGTTTCTGCACAGAGTCGAGGGTATTTTTCAGGTATTTTGGAGTTCCAGATCAGAGGTGGCTGCCAAATTCAACCGTGGGGCGCACTTTTGACTTGTACAGGGTTAACAGTTGTGTACTATTCAAGTATCTGCGGGCCCTGTGCAGTACGCCCAGTTTTTGGGAGGCTAACTTTACTCTTGCTTCGATGGAGCCCCCGTATCTGAGCTGGTCACTTAGAGTTACACCAAGCATATCAATGAAGGGCCTGTTTGGTAGATTTTCATTTCGATCCCTTTTAGACGTAATCAGACATGATTGGGTCTTTGAAACAGGGCATAGTAGGAGTGCCCGGGTTTATGGGGTGAGGTCTGTCTAGGTCTCGGTGCCTAACTATTGCGTGGCGGGCCGGATCGAGAGAGACTGGTAGAGAGAGGCGTTTTGACCTCTTTTGGGATAGATTTGTGTCCGTCACTTCGGGAAACACTGACCCTTAGATTCATACCCACCCCTCATTCCTTTTTCCTTCTCAGAACTTTCCCTCCTCCCTTGACTTAAAAACACCTTCCACACAGCATCCAGTAAGATGACTCAGGCTCTGAAGAAAATTATTTTCTTGTATGGAGCTACTGTAAAAAAAAACTTTAATTATAATATCCCATTATTTTTCATGGGTCTGCGGTAGTATAAAATAAAATAAAAGCTTTAAGATTTAAGCTCGTCCACAAATCAGGCTAAACCTATGCTCACTGCTAACAAAAGATAGCGTCTAAGAAAGCACCACTTAAAAAAGTCTTACCCGAGATTCCAACCCAAAAGATCTGTGAAAAAATAATCATTTATTATAAATACAAAGTTTTTCTTGTAAAAGCCCTGGGTGTAGTTTCGAAATGAGGCCGCCAGGTGGTACTACACAGTCATTTCCGTTGTCTTAGCAACCCCATTTGTTTCCTCGTATCAGCTGATCCTTTCCGCTGATATTACGCCCCTAACTCCCTTCCACCCCTCCCCCCCTCTCTGCTGCACCCCACACTGTAATATACGTAGGTGGTGAAAGGTTGTTTGAAGGTAAAGCATTTTGGCCCAATAACATAGATAACATAAATGCAACCTTTACATTGAGGTTAATTTCTTTTGCATTCAGCCATACATTAGCTAGAATAAATAAGGTACACTGGATGTAGAAAAATATACTTGAAAAGTGGACGATATAAACTAACGATAATTTATTTAAGAATAAGAAGATAACACTAATAATCTATACGAAAATATGAAAGAGAACATCACAAAGAACGATATATTATTATTTTTAATTGGTAAACTAATGTTTTAAGACAAGATTTTTATGCATAGCACAAAGGGTAACACTTATTATAAGCAATAATTATTAGTATTATTTGGCGGGTCGGAGATAAGCCGACGTAGTTCAGTGGATAAAAGAGCAGTTGACCGGATATCAGAAGGACGCGGGTTCAAGTCCCGTCGGCGGCATTTATCTTTTCTCGGGAGATTTTTTCAATGTTTGTTACGATACACATTTTATTATTCAAACCGTCACCTCAATTGAAATCAGTGCCAAAAGAGGGCGCTAACGGCGTGCGTTCCCGCGCACGCCGGCTGCGCATCAGGTGACTGAAGCGGGCGGGCTCGGCTCACAGACAAGCCAAGCGCAGCTCAGTCCCTCCGGCACGGGCTCGAAGTGTAGACACCCCGCGCTTGGCGTGTCTGGGATTGTACCGACGCGAGCCGCGTCTAACCAACGTTCTGGAAACCACCATTTTGGTGGGCTCTAAGAATGCGACGAAGCAGGAACCCCGACATGGAACTCCAAGAGAGACTCTCCTGATACAGTAAGCCAACCCAATCCCCTTTATTTGTGCTGATTTAACTGTTTGCCTCACCGCGGAAACCCGAGATTAAATCCGAGAGAGAGAAATTCGTTTTATAGCATAGAGATACTCATGTTTTTAATTGTTCAAACCTTGTAATTTATGATGTTCTGGAGATTAAATGAAGTAAAGGAAATCTCTCTCTCTTCTTATTTTGCTAACAAATTAACCTAAAGCAATCTAGGCCTCCCTACGAGGCATGGTGAATCCCAGCTGCGGCCGGATCCATCGACCTGAACACCATGTACCTGCCGGTATGAGCTAGCCGCAGGTAGGTTGGGCCCATCATGGCGACCAGCTATTGGGCCGAATAATTGTTATGAAGCTAACCCTAACGCCCAACATCGCCAAGTTAACACCGACTTCCAACGTGGGGCTCTTTTGCAAGTTAACACTGGCGCTCCATCGTGGGCCATCATTAACATTGTAGTTAACATGTTGATGAGTGTTTCAGGCTAATAATTATTGCTTATAATAATTGAACAATATATATTTATCCAATACGCTATCTAGGTTACAAACCAGTTCTTAAAATTATTGTTTCCAATAAAAAAGGTAGTTGTGGAAAAATTAGTCGAAGATAATATTCTTACTTCTAAAATTTGAAAATATGAGATTGATAATTATGACGGCTTGATGGAAGATGGCAATGGCTGAATTAGTAAAAGCGCACGTCCCGGTTAGACGAGATGTTCTGGGTTCGAGTCTTTTTCTATTTTTCTGTGTCTTGGTCTCTTTCATATTTTCGTTTAGATTGTTAGTTTTATCTTTTTCTTCAATTATACAAATACATTTACATTGATGGAAATAACCTTCAAAAGTTATAAAAAGGGAGTTGCTCTTCTAAAAAAATTAACAATATTTTAGTCAATGTCAAAAATCAAATAATATTTGTTTATATTATACTCTCATATGGGCTTTTACAAACAAGTGACATTATAAAAATTCTTCCATGAAAATAATGGTCACTGATAAGCATTGGCAATCTGCATTTACTTGTTAACACTAAAAAGAGAATAATTAGTTAATGACGTTGTTATTCACAGCTTGTTATTATGTAAACAACTTTTTTTCTCCAAGCCGAACCATCGTAGATTCAACTCACTGTGTATACGACTTCTTTCAATTCTAAGAGCTTCGTTAGTTCGAATACGTTCATTAAAGCGCCGCAACCGGCTCAAAAAAAAAGATGGAGAGATATGAAATTACGAATGTTAGAGGAGCGCGCTAACATTTAAAGCGACAAAATCGATCGAAAATTGTGAAAATGTTTAATAAAACACGACTTGTTTAAAAAAGAGCAAAAATATCGCAGGGGTTGTCTTAAACAGAATATTAAGAAACACTGTGATTTTTTTCATACATACATATAACTTAATAATACTTATATTATAATAACTGAAACAAATGTGTTTATAATAACTTTTGGAGCATAATTTGCGATTTTTTCTATCGGGGGAATTTTATATAATTTGCGTTTTGGCGTTGGGAATGTCCAGATACTATCTTCAAGAATAACATATGTTTTTTTAAGAGCTATAAAACTTGACATGTTTAAGGGAGATACGTAAGAAATCGGTAGAAATTCGGGTAGCGGCGGCTTAAATAAATAAGTAATTTTGCATTACAAACTACATTATTCCAAAATATGTGTATATTGACAGTTTTTCCTATCATGTAGTATATTATCGAGGCTTCTGACTCACATATTGATGTCATTTTTTGCCTCATCTATTTTTCATGTATATATCATTATAATCTCTAATGTTCTTTAAAAGGCATTTAGTCCTTTATATAAGAATTCATTTTAAAATATTTTCCAGTTCACATGATCTAATAAATTTCATTAGACATTCTCGATATGGCATGGAACTCAGTTGGGGCTATTACATTCCGAACTTCCGATGAATTCGAGGTCATCAATATTGTCGTTCATATTTTATGTTCATATTAATGCACTTCTATAATGTGTGTTCAACATCTTCAATTTGTTAATATATTGAGCACATTGGAGAATTAGAGAGGCCTAACAAACACAATATTCTTCCCATTAGTGCATGTCCGCATCTTAGTCTAAAAATGATTCTCATTTCTGATCTATTCAGATTAACCTCAGTGAACCATGGTCTTTTAAATGGTCATTTTTGAAGCTTACTGTACCATATTCCTTTATTAGTAGACAACGTTTCAAAATAAGTATTCAGTTATTATACTGATAGTTAACCACTTAGACCCTCAGCTCTTGTTTACACGACAATATAACAATAGCAGTCAATTCCAATATGCTGGCTTTCAGGCTAAAAACGTGTGTGTTCTCACAGAAACCGTTATAACTGTTATTTTTCTAGTCAATGCTCAGTTGGTTAAATTTCTTGTTAGCCATAAACTATTATCAGAAAACCAATACGGGTTTCAAGAAAATAAGAGTATCGCAGACGCTATTGCTGCCGTAACTGATTTCGTTGTCAAAAACCTCGATAAAAGCAAAAAATGTATTTCAATCTTTCTAGACCTCTCCAAAGCCTTTGATACAATATCACACAGTAAATTAATAAAAAAACTTATAAAAATCGGTATTACAGGTAACGAACTTAACTTTTTTAAAAGCTACCTTAACAATCGCAAGCAACAAGTTCAAGTAAATAAAACACTTAGCGATCAGTTCTCCTCTAACTATGGGATTCCTCAGGGTAGCATATTAGGACCATCTTTGTTCACATTAACGAATTACGCAACATTAATATTCAGGGGAAAATTGTTAGTTTTGCCGATGACTCCGTCATACTCTTTGAAGCTGACACTTGGCAAGCTGTCTACGAAAAAGCTGAAACGTATATAAGCATTATAAAAAAGTGGTTAGATACGAATACACTCACACTGAACACCGAGAAAACTAAATACGTCCGTCACATCAAGCATAAATATTACAGGACAACCTCACGATGATGCCTTTATTGGAATTCACACATGTTTAAATTTCAATGAATATTGCCAGTGTCCTTACATTGAGCGCACTACACAGATAAAATACCTCGGCCTCACCATTGATCCATATCTCAAATGGAATCTTCACTCTCAAATAGTTGTAAACAAAATAAGAAAAACAATGCACCTTTTCAGAACAATACGAAACTTTCTCGACTTACAACACTTGAAAATGATTTATTTTGCAGTCTGTCAATCTATTATTGAGTATGGCATCATAGCATGGGGAGGTGGCACAGCATCTGCACTAGACCCAATCATTAAGGCACAGAAAACTATTATAAAAATAATCCTTAGACTACCTCTAATTACAGACTCGAATTTTATCTTTAATATTATGAATGTGTTTGACGTTTGGCAGATATACGCAAAAACAATCTTCAATCATCTGTACACAAATATACATAAATACTATGAAAAAAGATTAAATACACGCTATACACGAAACAATAACAGAGACTTACTTCAAATTCCCATAACGCATACTACTTTTGGTCAACGAAGCTTCAGATACCTTGCATCAAGACTTTATAACATTCTTCCATATAGAGTAAAAAAATGTGATTCACAAAAAAAATTCAAAAATAACATAAAAATTTGGATAAAAAATAATGATAGGGCCTTTTCCGGCGCGCTCACCCAAATTCGTAACTAAACCAATGTACTGATTGTTATTATTCAAAATTTATTGTTAATGCAACCAATCTATTGAATGATTATATTTTAATATAAGTGTAGGTATTTTCGTTGTTAGTTATTGGGGTGTTATGCCGTATTGCGCTACCTCCTACTATAGCCGACGTTTCGGACAGCGTTGCAGTGTCCATCATCAGGGCTGCCTTTCGTTCACAATGTGACAGACAGAATTGCCAGGCTGTTGAGAAAAGAAAGCATCAAGACTGTCTTCGGAACCACTACTAAAATCCAAGACCTACTGAGGTCTGCTAAGACTAAGTTTCCTCTGGAAGCAGATGGAGTGTATAAACTCAGCTGTTCCGGATGTGACAAAGTTTATGTAGGCCAAACAGAGCGGACGATTTCCAAAAGGATAGCTGAACATTTTCGTGCTTGTAAACTCGGCCACCCTGATAAATCGGCAATCGCCGAGCACTTAATTGAGACCGGCCATTACTTTGGATTTGTTCCTGAGGTCCTGGGAAGATCCAAAACTTACAGATCACGCCTGATTACGGAGGCAATCGAAATCTACAAAAATCCAATTAATATTAATAGAGACGACGGAGCTAAGCTCAACAGCTCTTGGTATCCGGTAATTGACGGCTACACCAAAGCTAAACGCAAAAAAAATACCATGTGTAAGTATACTGTAATACCATATAATAATACAATATAAAGGTATAAAACCTGTTTTGCTTATAATGGCTACTTTCGCTTTAACCACTTGAACTCTGTTGTCTAATTCTAGAATAACGATGGCGCCACTTTCGTCGGCAATTCTCACATGGACGGGCCCCAAGCTAACGTAAATACTGCGCTTTCACTAAAATTGCATTTCCCTTTTTACTGAAATACCTACCAGTTCGTAGTGGATTGAAGCTGGCGACACGGTATCGCTTCCAAGTAAATAATCACACACTCTACACTAACAATTACACATCGTCGGATCTACCGGATCTGCCCTGATGATGGACACTGCAACGCTGTCCGAAACGTCGGCTATAGTAGGAGGTAGCGCAACACGGCATAACACCTCAAAAACTAGCAACGAAAATCTAAAAACTTATCTAAGTGTAGGTATGTTAATAAGAAATATAAATTGCCTTAAAAATTACTGCCTCAACACAGGCTAGCCTAGTGAGGTGGATTACGAAAAACCATAATTTATAACTATTTTCTATTCTTCAAGTAGGTACCTTCTGTTCATATTTATATTTATCTTCTGTTGCTAATCTTTTGTACTTACACAAACCATTGTAAATATTAACACTGGATATGTACGTTTCTTTTTTTGTTATAAATCTTGCAAATTTTGTTGAATAAAGATATATATTATTATTATTAGTGACAACCCTAAAACAAAAAGTAGAAGATCCATAATAAATCAAGCTTCACGTATCTATTCAAGTTGTACATAGAAGTTCATAAAACAGACTCATTTTGTAGAAACAGTTTTCACTCGCCAAATCGCCTACGCGCCGTTAGACATTGTTAATTTTTTATTAAATATTCTTGTATGAAATGTTAAAAAAGTGAAGTGACTTAATTGTTTAATCTACATTATTTATAACACAGATTAAGTGGTTTTTTTTACATATTCCGTGATGATGTATATTACCGTTTGCACATAAATACATCAATTGAGTCATTTTAACCATTTTTTTATGTTTGCATTCTAAATTTTAATATTTACAAATGTTAATATTTATTTGGAATAATACAATTTGAAAGCTTATTTTATAACGTTTCAAACATAGTTTTTAGCATTCAGCTACGTTCATAAATATTCCATTTATTGAGCTTTAATTGCGAAGCGGAAATAACCCAAAGTTTTTTATAAATCTGACAGTTCGTTTTAGACAAAAAATACCTGCAAAATACCCAAGTGGTTAATCGAAGCTTTTCTGATCCTGAAGCTTATCCGCTCTAAAAATTTGTCATCTGTCGGTCGGAATATTTCTAATCCATTGTTGACCGTGCTCGCAAATAACGCCAAATGACCTTAGATGAGTGCTAGACCTCCAGGTCATTACAGCAGACGGAATAACAAACGAATCTGTACGGTAGGTAGTAAAAAGCGCCAAGTATTTTAGCACTATATTATTTAAAGGAATTTACGTACAACAGGCCAGCTTTGAAGTAAGGCGACTTGGCGTATTATTTATTTACGGATGAGATCTTGAGAATAGACGAGTTTTGAGTTTCGCTCGGAAGTCTGTAGAGTTTTTTTTTCGTCTTAATTTAGTTGGGAGATTATTCTAACCTTTACGATATGATTTTTCAAAAGCGCGGTATTCGAACTCAGTACATTATTACTCTGGGGTATTCTGAGATTTGGTCGTCAAGTCACTCTCAATGATCTGACAGATTCATGATTTATTTATAAATATTTCTGGTTGATATTAATTTTCCAATGGATTCGCTGTTTTTGAACGAATCCCACAATAAAATACGGTGACCGGACAACTCAGAATGAAATCAACTCACAACCTCCGTTATTAAAGCCTCGATGACACAGGGCGAGTTTACAAGCTACTATCTACTAAGTTTAAAAGCGGGTGAATCGGCGAGTGAGATTGTCATGATGACACACAAAACTGTCCACTGGCTCTGTAGCTCGCGACATTTTTGTAGGAAACTGGGCTCGCACGTAGCTGCTAGCTCCAATAGCGGGAATAACACTAATTCTTCAGATGTTTGAGAGTCGAAATCAGTTGTTTATTGGCAGCCATATTGTAAACATAAATAAACCAATCACGAGTTAGCGAGTGGCGAGTATAGTTGACGACCTATCTTTTTTCGTAGATTGTCAACAATCTGCTAGTTAGCAAATAACACGATGACACTGAGCGAGTTTACTAACAGATATTAATTTCCCAGATAGTAGCTTGTAAACTCACCCTGTGTTATCGAGCCTTAAGAATTATGGAAAAAATATACTAAAAAATGGTTAAATAGGTTACATTAGGTTAGGTTATGGGCTATTTTTCAATTAATACAGCCTTTGAAAGCAGATGAAAAAATATTTATTAATTTTAATTTAACAACAATCAATGTTGTAATCGAAAACATTAGAATTGTGATGCCAGTTAGACTATGGCATCCCCGAATGGGGAATGTTGAGAGGCTGAAGGAAGTAGGGAGTAAAATGAGATGGGAAAGAGGAAGGCAGAGAAAGTTCTGGCTATACAGATCTGGTAATGAAACAAGGCTAAAGCCACGACAAGCAACGTTTTAATTCTGAATGGTGGTCTTACACCAGGGTGATACTGAGAATATCTTCCACTCTGGAACGTACCGTAAATATACGTTATCAATTAATCAATTAAAGTGCAAGGAAATAAGATTAAACAAAAACGAATACGCAAAACAGTTTGCTATACAAAGGGATTAAGTTCTATAACACACTACCAGAAACTCTAAAGTCCTCACCAATTGAAAAGTTCAAGATGTATTGTAGGAGCTACGTAAAACAAGAAAAAATATAGTGAATTTGAAATATTATAATTAATTAGCTGAAATATAAAATATTATAATTAATTAGAAATTTGTAACCTTAAATGTACAAATTACTAAAATAAAATAAATAAAAAAATAAAATAAAAAACATGTATTATTCAAATTTTACTTGTGGACGCCGGGTTTCGAACCCGCCACCTTCGCATTGCTAGTCAAGATCCTTGCCACTTGGCAACTACAACACTATTTTAAATGATGTGAATTTGCTCAAATTGTCAAACAGAAGAATTTTCACTGATTTGGTATTTCTGTATAAAATTCTAAATGATTTAGTTGATAGTCCGGTATTGCTTGAATTGATAAGCTTCCGGATTCCACTACGTAATACTAGAAGTTGGGATTTATTTCAGTGCAGAAATTCTGGAACTAACTACCATTAATTATGTATTCATCTTTGCCCAGAATACTAATGGAGGGAAACAATTATACCAAGTCAGTGGATATCTTCAATTTATGTTTAAACAAATATAAAATATTGGTACTGAGGCAGTTCAGTAATGTACAATAAATACTGCATATTTCTTACTATTCATATGCAAAAGTCTCGAATTGGGCGTATAAATAAATAAACTCGTAACAATATGTAGAAAAATATGTATTTTTCATTGAATTATCTACGAGTACCAATTATATTCCGTGGTTCAATTTACAGAGCAGGTAACCGTGCTGTTAAATTATCTGACGCTATTCATCTGAGCCAATCATGGTAGTAAAATATTATTACCGCGCTTCGAATCGTAAACACTCGAGCCTCTGTCACGTCCTCGTTATTTGCCTCTTTTTTATATTTACCTCTTCTTTCTATTCTAAACTTTTTCTAGCTACTTTTCGGTTCTTCAGTGGCGGTTCTTTATTTATTTATTTATCTATAATAAAATACATTTACATTGGTTTTATTTGTATGCCTGTCTCACTAGGGTATACCTGTGTCGAGACAGGCGTACAGGTATATAAATGAATATTGTATTTACAAGGATATTTAAGGTAATATACATATCACTTTGAATATAATTAAAACAGAAAGGTGATAGGAAGGGTGGTAAATCTTTTAAAGAGAGTTATTTTATAAATGTTGGAGATGAAGTAGAGAAGTAAATTCTGCCTAATCCATTATTTTTTTATTTATATTATATGGGTTAGGTTGTATATGTAAAGGAGTCAGTTTGTCTGATCGTAGTTGGTAGTGTATTGTATAGTTTGCAAGTTATGTATTTAGAGTGTCTTTGCCCGAAGGTGGTTTTGAAAAAAGGAGTTTGGAGAAGTTCGTTGTTTTTGGCTCGGGTATTGTGTATTATTTGTGTAGCTTTGTATAGTGTTTTGTTGTTTTTGTGTAAATTAATTAGTATGGATCTTGAGTAGAGCTGTTTTATGTCCATAACGTTGAAGGAATTGAATATTGTATCCGTGCTGGTAGTAAGTGGCATTTTAAGAATTATTTTTATAATTAGTTTTTGTGCTTTCATGATGGGATCAAGGGCATTGGAATATGCATTACCCCCGGCTAAAATTCCGTATTCGATGTGAGATTGGCACAGTGAGTAATATACTGTTTTTAAAAGTTTTAGGTTAAAGAAATTGCGTGTTTGTTTGAAAAAGTATATAGATTTGCGGATTTTGTTTGTAGTATTATGTATATGTTGCTTCCAATTTAGGTGTGTATTGAAGGTTACTCCAAAATATTTGATAATGTTTACTTGCTCTAGGCATGGGCAGTCACAGTTCCGGTTTAGAGATGAATTTTTACATACGTGTATTTTTAATGGCGGGGGTAGGTTTGACTTTGGGATATTGGTGAGACTAACAGTAAGAATTTTGTTTTCTGTACATTTAGAGTTAATTTGTTTGAGTCAAGCCAATATTTTACCTGTTGAATTCCTTCCTCCGCTTTCGAATAAGCGGTAAGCCAATCTTTTGCTTGGAAGAGTAGGACAGTGTCATCGGCGAAACTGATAATAGTGGCATTGATATCTAGGTTGCATAACTCGTTAATATATATAAGAAAGAGCGTTGGACCTATAACACTGCCTTGAGGGACCCCGTAACTAATTGGCAAATTCTGGCTCTTTGTGGTACTGAGTTTAACGCATTGGGATCTGTCAGATAAGAAGCTGGAGAGGAGGCCTAATTATTTGTTCCTAATACCTATATTAAACATTTTGCGTTATAATTTGCTGTGCGAGATTGTATCAAATGCTTTACCGATAATACCTATAGACATTTCAAGCCCTTATCCAGGTGGCCAGAAATATGGTCAGTGACTGTGGCTATAGCATCGTTGGTGCTTTTATGTTTTCTGAGTCCAAATTGCCGCGGCGATATTAAGTTATTGGTTTCGAGATATTCCATGAGACTATTATTGACGATCTTTTCAAATACTTTTGAGAGGGAATTTAGCAACGTAATAGGACGATAATTACTAATATCAAGTTTGGAGCCAGTTTTAAAAATAGGGATAACGAGACCTTGTTTTAGAATGGTGGGAAATAGCCCTTGGCGGATGCTAATATTAAGTAGATGCGTTAATGGTTGAAGTATACCCGGGGAAATTTTTTTAAGAACATTGTTAGGTATTTCATCAATGCCGGTTGATGAAGAGTTTTTGAGCGAGTTTATTACTATAGAAACTTCTTTCTCTGTGATCGTTTTAAGAACAAAGCGGGTTGGAAAATCATTATTGGTCGCGTGGTCATTTGGATCAAGCGTATCGTTATTTATTTGGATTTTTTTTGCTAGTTCCGGACCTATGTTTGTAAAGTAATAGTTTATGTAATTGACAATTGTGTTGGGGTTCGATGTGAAGTCTACAGTGATATCTTTGATATTGAGAGAGTTTAAGGTGTCGGTGGCTTTATTTGAATTGGTAGCTTCCTTGAGGACTTTCCATATTTTTTTAGGGTCATTGTTGCATTCGGAATTTTTTTTGTTGTAGTATAGATTTTTGGGGGGACAGTGGGGACAGTCCCCGCCAGTTACACCCGAAACCTATTACTAAAGGAAATAACAGTAGATGCTTTGTCTTCACCAAAATGAATGAATTCTTTAAACATAAAAGTAATCAACATTTGCAGAAATAAAGTACAAAAAACGAGTTTGCTTTAGAACACACGACTGCAGTAAAACTTCACTAACTTATAAAAGAAAATATGACATTGGGGCGACATATGACATTGGGGTGACATATGCCATTGGGGTGACATATGACATTGGGGTGACCTACGAAAATAGGGTGACCTACGACCTTGGGGTGACCTATGGCATGGTTATTCAATAAATGATTCCTTGTGCTCGCACCTCTCTCTCTTGCCCCTACAGTAATATACGAAACGAAATTCTCTCTCTTTCTATTTTCACTAACTTATTTCTCCCTCTCAACTTCAAACACGCGTAAAGACCCGACCGTTCGCCTCGCCCGATCACCATTCGCATCGATAACCGTTCGCATAACACTTTTCGTAACGCATTCACCAGCTTACTCCCCAAGTCAAGCGTGCGTAAAGGCCCGACCGTTCGCCTCGCCTGATCACCGTTCGCATTGATCACCGTTCGCATTCACCATCTTACTCCCCAAGTCAAGCATGCGTAAAGAAGTATTACTTCAAAAACATTCCGAATGATTTTGCTTTCCGGCGACCATACAGGCTGACCAGCGGATAGCCGACTATAGTACATTTCTAGGTGCGCAGAACCTACCGCGTACTTGGGGATAATCCGAGTTATCCTTTTAGGTATTTTGGTTCATTCTTTGGGTTTCTTTCTCGATCGTAGGCAATCAAAGAACCGCGCATGAGCACTCGTATGTGAATTTCAAATATCGTGGGGCCAATCCAATGAATCCCCTCATAGGAAAATACTGGACCATTTGTTTGCGTAGTTTTGGGCAGGAATCACTCGCATTCAAATTAAGTTCGATAATAATCTTGCAAGATAAAACGTTATATTTATTAAACTACTAGCGAGTTACCGGCATGCGTTACTATGCCACAAATAAAGAAATTGTTTCTCCCTTCGTATCTTTTCCCATTCGTCCCGTTCCTCTTCCGTCTCCCTTTCCGCTCCCATGTCTCCTTCCTCTCCCGCGTTCCCCCTCCACCTTCCCCACCTTCCCTCTCCACTCTCCCGCAAACCACCCTGTCGCGATACCCTCCCCTCTCCCGCGTTCAGTATATTCAGTCCCGGTACATTCAGATTTTCAAACAGCTCGCGTGCTATCTGTTGCAATTTTATTATAAATTTTTATTTTTTACATGTTACAAACATTTATTCTTGGTACCTATTTAAAATAATATAATTTTTCAATTAGATTCAAAGTATTCGATATTGATTAGAACCATAAGTGAGTACTTCGATCAAATTAATTAATTTAAAAAGTTTATTTGAATATTGAATTTTAATTGAACAATCGATGTTTGAAAATGTCATTTTCAAATTGTGACATTTTTGTAAGAGTTTTTGTAATAATTAAAAAATCTTTTCCAGATGTATTGTCATATGATTGTAATAATCCAGAAACCTTCGCGAGGATGGAAAAAAGGTATTTTGAAAGTTTGAAACATTTCCTATTATTAATATAGCAACGCATAGCGGACTTATATACATACAAACATTTTTGATTTTTATATATTTAGATAATATTGTAAATTGATATATATCTACAGACATTATTTTGCTTTTAGATATCCGATTAGCATGATTTGACCATAACATTTTTTTACAGTAAAAATGTCGATTCCCAATCCCCATTGAAAAGAAGTGCTCGAGCCGCCACTGTGGTTCTTCTTCCTTCCATTTGCTTCTCTTTATCTTCTTGCCTTGCCCCCCATTTGTATCTCCACAGGCTTATTGGATTCTGAGTGAAAAATGTACAGTGTAGACTCTTCATTACCTGCGAGTTTCGCTATGCGCAAAGCGAAAATACTCGTAATATAAAACGCGTCGTTTTTCTTCCGCCAAGAGGTAAATCATGATACTGTCACCACTAAGGATGTGAAACAATATTCGCTGTTTTACTTCGAAAAATACCGAAATACTTTACAAAACTGTATTAAATAGTATCGTTTAATTGTTTTTTTAAGTGAAAACATCTTTAGCACCGTTGTGATTTGAAACTCGATGAAACGAAAAATGGTGACACTAACAAGAGACAAAGACGTACATTTATAGGATTTAGCTTGCTAGAGAATGATATAGTATAATCGGTCTACTCTTTGTGCGGTGCTTCGTAGCCTTCCCTCTCTTGCCTACTTCAGTTTTCTGAAGGTTTCACTATATTTTATATACGAGCCAAAAACAAAGAACTTCTCCAAACTCCCTTTTCTAAAACCACACACTTTAAATACATAGCATGCAAACCTCACTATACACTACCAGCTACGATTAGACAAACCGAATCAATGACCAAATTTAAACAAGTTATAAAGATTTAATTTTTTTATTTATTTTTTATTAGTGACTATTTAGTTACAGGTTTGATGACAATTACAAAATATGATGATGGATATAAATATTTCATCCGTTTGTTCTTAGTCTTTCTCACTAGGTAGTCCTGTGCTGAGGCGGACTGGTAGATTTCTTTGATTTTCCGTTATTTAGTTTCTATGATGTTTTTAATACATTCTCTAGTATGTCTGGATTAATTTTTTTCACCCATGTTTTGATTTTTTCCTTAAACTTATTTATCTTTTCCATCTTTTTCAGACTTGGAGGAAGGATGTTGTAAAGTTTAGTTGCCAGATATATGTGGTTTCTTTGGCCAAAACTGGACTATAAGTATTGGTCGTCACACTATTGTACTATAAGTATATTGTACTATAAGTTTAGTTGCCCCAGATATGTGTGGTTTCTTTGGCCAAAACTGGACTTTAAGTATTGGTCGTCACACTATTGCAAACATCTGTAAAATAAATTATAAATAAACAGAAATATCAATTTTACATGCGTCCTTACCCATATAAAACATTAAGATAATAAAATCCCATATAATCTAACTCCATAAATAGATTTGACAGGATTTACTACTTTTCTGTATCTCTTCCTTCATTTATAAGATAACTCTCTTTATGAGATTTACCCACACTTTCAAATTTATATGTAACTAACCTTAAATATTCTTGTAATATTCTTGATATCTACATATATGTTTTAATTGTATTCAAATGAATATGTTTTTAACTTTAAATATGTTTTTAACTTTAAATATTCTTATGATATTCTGAAATGGCTTCGCACGCGCCACTGCCCCCCCCCCCCCCCAATCCCTCCCCCTCCCAACCCCCCCCCCCTTTCCCTCATCCACGCCCCCACTAACCCCCGCCCCCCTCACCCTCCCCCAACAACCTGGACAATAAACGTATAATTTTATACAAATTTCATAATGCCAGAGCTCTAAGTTATAGCCTATAGCCTATTCTGATGTATTAGCTATGTTACTGTAAAGTTTCATTAAAATCCATTCAGTATTTATTGCGTCAAAGAGTAACAAACATCCATACATCCATCCATACATCCATACAAACTTTCGCCTTTATAATATTATTATAGGAAATTCATCTATGTCCTTTACGCCCGTCTCAACACAGGTATACCATAGTGAGACAGGTATTGAATAATATAATGTACACATACCTTAAATAGATAAATAAATAAATGAATAAATAAATTTTATCACAAAATTGACTCCAAATGTACCTACTGTAGATTCGCCAGCTAACCGCTTGTACTACGAGTCGTGTGTAGGTACCTAAACACATACATAAAGAGCATATATTAAATACTATCAATACATCTACACACATTAACCCGACCTATTTCAATCCCATCAACTTAATGCCAAAACCGCTATCTGTACTACACCACCTTGATCTACATCTTCTTCATACAATATATCTCCATTCACCTACAGCATTATTAAACACTCCGGTATCCAATTTAAATCTGACGTCAAAATAAAGCACACCCTGCCGTCGAGAGCCCCGTTCGAGACGCATTTGGGCTCCCGAAATATCGGTTTTCGATTTGATGTACCTAGATTACTGCGGTCCTACCCTCGGCAAATGTAATGAGTTAACTTAAAAGCTTTTTTAAGAGAGGTTCGATTTTGAAATGTTGCACGAATTATTTTTGGCCAGCGATAAAGGAAATTAAAGATTGGAGTAGATCATTTATATAAATAACTAGCCGACCCGACGAACTTCGTACCGCCTCAGAATCAATAACTGTTGAATTAAATTCAGTTTTTTATCAAGTTAAAAATTACACAATGAAACAATCATCAATGCGCTGTGTATGGCGTTGATATCAGAGATGGCTTTGTGTACGGATTTATAATTTTTGTGATTTTCTTACTTTTCCACTTACTTACGGGAATTGCGTTTCATTTTCTTTATGCGTGTGAGGGGTATTTTTTCTTTTGAGGGGTACAGACATACGTTTTCACCGTTTGTCCCATTTTCGGCTGTTAATAATGAATAGTGTGTAAAAAAAGAGAGGCAGCATTATATGTTTAAGAACAAAAGCAAAACAATCAGCGCATTGACATTTGATATTTTTTAATTTTTTGGAATTCACTTACTACTTAATACTTAGGTATCACAATATTGCTGCAGCTCTTTCAAAAGATGAGAATTCGTTCCATACAAAATGTAGGTATGAGGAGAAGAATTTTCTTAATAATTTTTTTTTCGTGAATTTTTCCGATGTTTTAATAGCTATTCTGCTATTCGGGGCGGAGACAAATCCAACAAATCAAACATCATACAAATCGGTCCAGTCATTCTCGACTCATAAATGGTGTAACTAACCCGACTTTGTTTTATATATTAAAAGAAGATTTTGTGAAATAAGAACTTTCCTTGTTATTATTACACTGATTTTTGATTTAATAAATGGCTTTACCCTTGGTTCAAATATCTGTTTAGTTCCAACCTTCATACCCCCATCTATTTCTTTTACTACTCTCTCATGGCTTTTAACCACTGGACTGGAGCCAAGGATTCTGCCTCTCTGTCTTCTTATCAGAAAGTGATTGTGTAGGGAATTCCATTGATATTGAAAATAACTCGTACGTTTTATACCAAAGGGCCCATTTAGTCAATTTTAAATCCATGTATTTTTACTTACTGCGCATTTATAAAAGGTCTGCCATTGTTTATTTTGCAATTCATGTGCTTTTTAAAGGGGTAAATGTGTTCAAATACGATAAAAGTTCGCTGAGCAATACAATTATCGGAAAAACCACACTTGATTCACGATCTATTTCTGTACAATGTTATTCACAACGTATTGTTCCAGATGATAAAAAAATAACAATGTCTAGCAACGCGTAGGCGATTTGGCGGTAAAATCTGTCTACCGTGTATCTGACAGAATAGGTCTTTTCGTGTATTTCTATGGACAATTTGAATAAGGATGTGCAGCTTGATTTATTATTAACCTTCTACTTTTTGTTTAAGGGATGTCACTGGAACAATAACGAAGTTATAACGATTTCTGTGGAAACACACGCGTTGACATGAAAACACGCTTATTGTACTTGACTGCTATCGTTATATTATCGTGTATATCCGCTTACGTATCTGAGTGGTATCTCTTTATCCGGTAATATTTAGACTAGCAGTTAAAAACTTGCTCCGTGGGTTTTTACCTGCTAGGCCCTGCGGGTGGCACGACAGTAGCATAGTAATAAACTTCACATACATATCATTCATATCCAGACTGGAAAGATTCATGAAAATGCAAATCCAAGAATACTTACGTCTGTCAGCCGACGTTTCTCATGCTAGCGGATAACGTAAGTGGAGTCATCTTTTGACATCATTTGCTACTAGTTTCAATTTGGTTCTATTACGATAGAAGCTTAGTCACAAACTTCACGTTCTCAGATGGTTTTTATATGACGAAGCGTCAGAGTTGTTCCCAGAGTCAGTTTCTTAAATTGCAACCGTACAGTCGCTAGGGTATTAATACTGTCAGATTGTATGTTATAATAATATATTATATCCCTTCAATAAAACATCTGTCAATTAGGTGTTAGATTTATTATTAAATGTAATGTTATGTTTTATGTTTTCAATTTGGGAAGCATGTGTGGTACCGCAGCCCCAGCAACCGTTCATATGATTACCAACACCTCTGTCACCTCAAGTGGTTCGCTACGTTTGATGACATAGCAAGGGCGGCCGGGTTCATGGAGTGAGATGTGTCCGGGTCTTGGCGGCGAATTTTTTTGTCCACCTACGAGAGACTGGTCGAGGGAGTGGTTAAGTTTACCTCTCCAGCAGGACTCTCTCAACCCTTCGCTTTGCACTGCAGTGGGAAGGGATGAATTCAAATTTCCCTCACTCCTGGACATACTGACCCCGGATTCCTACCCACCCCGCATACCTTTTTCTTTCCAGAACTTCCTCTCCTTAAAAATCCCTCTATGCAGCATTTCAAAATATGACATAGGCCTTGAGGGAAAATGTTTTTCTCATAGCCTTTAGTGTAGGGTTCATTGTAAAAAAATGTTACACTTACAGAAAAACAAAAAATAAGTAAATAAATTCTTCAGACATCATATGTAGGGGAATATGTAGGGGAAGATTGGCACCATTCATACACGGGGAAGCTTCATACCGTCACCCCTACAGCTTGTTAGAACAACGTATTTATTTAGCTTTTTGTGTGTGGGTAGGCGCGGCCGACCGTCAGTTGTCCACGAAGTTAGCACTGCGAGCATCACGAGAGGGCGTAATGTGTTTTCGTATGCTCAAGTAAATATTTTGTCGATGTTGTTGGATGTTTCGTGCTTTAGTGAGGCGTCAAATCCTATAGGTTTATTACTCAATGGTAAATGACTACAATCAAGATAATAATAATGTATCTATTTTGTGGATTTTTCTGCATGATTTATGTGTCGGTAAAAATCTGTTTTTTTGACCTTCGGGGCACGTTCGTACGCCTTCTCCAGGGGCACATTCGTATTAACGAATTTCTTTTCATTTCAAAAAAAATTGAAAAAATGGTCCGGAATTATAAGGAATAGGTGCACAATAAAAAATGATGAAAATATGTCTGCGGCAATAACAGATGTTTTGAAAGGAAAATTATCTTACAGAAAGAGAGTCTGTTGGAGAGTCGGATAAAGAAAATAAAAGATAAACCTGATGATGATGGCACTAGCCGCAGTACATATCAGTCTACATACTTTATTTTATTTTATTTTATTTGGAAAATCAACAGTTTATAACAATAATGTTTGATGAAAGACATATGTATACAAAATTTAACCAATAACAGGTTTTCACTGATGTATATTAAATTATTAAGTGCGTAGGTATAAAGAAAAATAGTTCAATTAGTTTATGTGGATGGGATGGTGGAAGGGAGGGGAAAGGGATAGATCTATTCTGTCTAAATATGTGTAAATGTTATTTATTCATTTTAGATTTGAAAATGTTAGGTGCTGTGTTAAATAAGTCGAATTCACTGTATGTCATGTTAAAGATGAGTGAAGCGCGGTGAATGAATGTATTTTGTTTAGAGTTAGTGTTGCATTGAGGAATGTATAATGTGTGGTTTTGTCTTGTTTGTCTGATTGGCACTCTTAGTTGAATTCTTTCTAGTAATTCCGGGCAATCTATCATAGAGGTAGCTATTTTTTGTAGAAATAGTACGTCTGCCAAATTTCTTCGACTTTCCAAAGAATATATCTTGAAGAACGTGGCTGACTCTTAGTGGCTTAGATGAGGACGATAGCTCCGAAAATCAAGGTATCGTAGAAATCGGTTTTGCACTTTCTCAATACTTTCTATGTGACATATGTACTTGGGATTCCAGATTTGAGAGGCGTACTCCAGAGAACTGCGTACGTACGCAAAGTAAAGCATTTTCATGATTTTTACTTTTTTTAAATCTTTGCAGGTTCTAAGTACAAAGCCTAGAACCTTGGAAGCCTTTGATACCATGGATTCGATGTGGCGGTCAAAAAGTAGTTTCTGGTCTAACACTATTCCCAAGTCATTTTTGTTAGTACTGTACCGTTTAGGGCATAATTGAAAGTGATCGGGTTTTTATTGCGGGTGAAACTGATGGCGCTGCATTTTTAGCGTTTATTTGAAGGTTGTGCTGTGCACAATAAATATTGAGACGATTAAGATCTTCTTGTATGCCGGTACAGTCATTGGTACACGTGACAGGGGAAAATATTTTCATGTCGTCTGCGTACAACAACGTCCTGGAATGGCGAAAACATTTTCCAATGTCATTAATGTATATATTGAAGAGTAATGGTCCCAATAATGAACCTTGGGGTACTCCCGACGGTACGGTTACCCAGTCTGACTTGTAGCCACCGACAACTACTGCTTGGCTGCGGTTTGCTATATATGACGAGAGCCATCAAGTAACCAAGTATTTTCTACACAAGTAACCAAGTATTTTCTACTGAAGGAGAGTCACAATGAATGTTCCCCTACCCATGTATGAATGTACCCCGTGAGTGGGGTAGATTTGGACATTTTTCGGTTTTCGCTGAAATTCAATCCATTAATTTATTTAAAAGTTATTGACTTCAAACTTTTTGAATAATGAGCGGAACGAATGCTGTTACGTTATAATAACTGTTTGAGCAATCTATCTTTAATTATCAATTTCAAAAAAATCAAAGTCTAAAAAGAGTACGAATGGTGCCGATCTTCCCCTAAATAATAAATCCGTAAAACCTTAAACAATGATTACTGTTTTCCAATATCGATTGGACTTTGATTGGTGCCTATAAGGTAATCTCTAATAAAGCCATCCATTGACAAAAGGCACTTTCTAGGTACAATGTTATTTAAATCTTTATGAGGGATCAGAAAAGAAATAAAATTTTCATGTGCTTCCTTGAAATGGAAAATGAAATCAAACGTTACATTATGAAGAGGGAAACATTATATTAGGAGATCAGCAACCCTCCCTCCCCCCCCCCCCCCCCTTCACTCTCCGCGTTCCCCTTTCACCTTCCCCGCCTTCTTCCTCCCTTCTCCTTTGTTCCCCTACCCTCCTACCGAATTCCCCCCCCCCCCCCTGTCATCTTCCCTCCCGGCCGCTAAACTAAATGAAACACACACATTTTCCTAACAACTCGCGCACCACCTATTGCAAAATTTTAAAATAAATTTCATAACGCCAGAGCTCACTATTATATATTAAAAAAAACCTTCGAGGGCGTGCGCACAACAACTCACTAAAACCTTCACCGCAATGGGGTATTTCCACAAACGAGGGATTCTGTTGAAAATGTACGGAATATTTAAAGATCATTTTTCGGATTTTTATCATCCTACCACAAATGTTTGTTTTTTATGTTTTCATTGAATATTATTGATTTCAAAAACGCTCTAAAACTGACAAAATCAAAACGGCCCGTTTTTTGCAAATGGGTTTGTGACGTCACAAGCGTGGGTCAGCTGAACAAGCATAAATAAAGACTGTCATTGAGCTTCTGCACTCGTAACATCACACGATAGCCACGCCCCAAAACATCGTTTTAGCGGTAATTCAAAAATGGGGAACTTTAACTCGCTGTAGAAAATTTATTCGTCAATATAAAAATAAAATAAAAATCCTATAATAATCGTAATTTTTTGCTTAATTTTTTTAAGCTTTAACAAACTTGGAAATACCCCCATTGTACTAATGGTATAGAAATGCACACGGCTTGTTAGTAAAATTTTGTTTATTCATTAAAATTACTGAAAAAATAAATCAATATAATATATAGGTACAAGGTGTTAAGGGACGTACTTGACTTACTTTAACCAGTGATTCTTGACATTATTTGGAGGAAAAAATGTAAATAAAATTTTGGTTTCCAGCGAAAATTGTTGACTACTTATTTTGAAAAAAAAAATTTCATTTATGAATCAAAAAAAAAAAATTCCACATTTCGTCCCCAACTGTCCAACACCTACCATCTTTAAAAGTTTTGTATAAAACAAACAAACAAAAAAATGTCACCGGAGACCAAAATTTCATCTACCAAATAATGTCAGGAAACACTGGTTAAAGTAAGTCAAGTACGTCCTTTAACACTCTGTATATCTATATACAAAAAAAAATTACCATAAAAATCAAAGCTCATCTTCCAACCCGGCTGGTTACCGTGGAAGATCAAGACCAAAACCCTCTGAAGAAGAAATTCTAAACTTCCTCAAAAATACAAGAGATAAATGAAATTCTTTAGAGGGGGCCTTCACCTTCGCCTGAGAAAAGGGTTCTTGCTTATGAAAAATTTAAGATATCTATATTACATTTTTCGTAAATAGCATTAATTATACTCTTTCCTACCTTTTCGTAACTATCTACCTGTTTGCAAGAAATAAAAGACTTTTTATTTTATTATATCTATTTTTTAATAATTCCAATCTACCTACGCTTTGTTTTCTGTCAACAAAATGTTTATTTGAAATGTTCGCCTCTCAGTTAACATTATTTATGAAGCCAGCCTCCCTAAACGCCCCCTCTCATTATACGGTTAAATAATTGGGTTACATTTCCGGCCGAAAACTTTGTCCTGATAATACCATGATATAATGCTATTCCAGTATATTCACAGAACGTCGTTTTGCAGAACGCATTCAGTCAACGCAAAAATAAGCTGTTTATTATGGTAGTGCGCATTTA
This sequence comes from Limnephilus lunatus, assembly GCA_917563855.2. Lineage (NCBI taxonomy): Eukaryota > Metazoa > Arthropoda > Insecta > Trichoptera > Limnephilidae > Limnephilus > Limnephilus lunatus. Next base: position 47,982,149 of record OU830603.1, read on the forward strand.
AAACGCGACGTTGTAAGTTATAATATGTTTTGTATAAAATATTTACTTTTTTACTGTGAGTTTTTTTTTTGAAAAATTGTTTAATTTTATTTATTTTTATTTTATTTTATTTGGAAAACCAACAGTTTATAACAATAATGTTTGATGAAATACATATGTATAAAAATTTAACCAATGACAGGTTTTCACTGATGTATATTAAATTATTAAGTGCGTAGGTATAAAGAAAAATAGTTAAATTAGATTATGTGGATGGGATGGTGGAAGGGAGGGGAAAGGGATGGATCTATTCTGTGTAAATAGGTGTAAATGTTATTTATTCATTTTAGATTTGAAAATGTTAGGTGCTGTGTTAAATAAGTCGTATTCACTGTATGTCATGTTAAAGATGAGTGAAGCGCGGTGAATGAATGTATTTTGTTTAGAGTTAGTGTTGCATTGAGGAATGTATAATGCGTGGTTTTGTCTTGTTTGTCTGATTGGCATTCTTAGTTGAATTCTTTCTAGTAATTCCGGGCAATCTATCATAGAGGTAGCTATTTTTCGTAGAAATAGTACGTCTGCCAAATTTCTTCGACTTTCCAAATTTATTTGTTCTGATTGGTTGATGATACAGCGTAAATCGGAAGGGAGGTTATTTTAGTTTTTTATGGCTTGGAAAATATAATGATTATGCATTTGAGTTGTTATAAATATATAAAAAACATAAATATAGAATGTTGCTTTCATCATTATCTCATTAGTATTTGGAAATGTATGGCTAATCAACTGAACGATCGATATATGAAATAAATTATTGATTGTACAGCAATTTATTTTTTTCGGTTGTCTAGCATAATTTTGCATATTTTCACCTAGCGTCCCTCGTCCTGGGAAACAATCAAATTCCGCCCCAGTTGTTGTATTAATATAACCAAAACAATAATTAACCACGAACACGTTATCACGTCATTAATAGGGATCAAATTATTATGTTGTGTTATCGGAGGCCTGGGGCATTCGGGCGGTAAGAACCATAAGACCTAGAGCACCAATGGGGTATATAAAAATCTTTTAATTTGATATTTCATTTTCAAATGCCTTTTAAAACTTAAAAAAAACTTATTTAGTATTCCTTGAATTTGAATATGCTTTATTGAACCTTCCTACCCAGGAACCGAAATCTACCACGCTACTAACTGGGCCATATCACAATGGATAAGTCCGACATTTAGCCTAAAAAGCGTGTGTGTCCGTTTGTGTATGCTTGATTGACACTAAAAATTGATAGAATGCATTGTCATCGACGACGAGTCTATTTGCCAAGCTAAATCGGATGTCGGGAAAGAATTTATTTCCACTTCCGCTTGTTAAATCAAAAAAAATGTAAAATTCAAAAACATATGTATCTAAACATTGAGGGATGCTAAAAAACGTGTAAAACACTTTAAAAAAAAATTCTGATTTTTCTGATTCGTCAGATCGTTGCATTAAAAATGTTGCTGTTTTTATATTTTCATTAATAATTGTTGTTTTTTGTTAAACTTATATTAAGCCGCCGCTACCCAAATTTCTACCGATTTCTTACATATCTTTTTGCATATAACATACATACTATTTTTTTTAAAGATAATATCTAGACGCGTTCCACGCCAAAACGCAAATTATATAAAATTATCTCGGTATAAAAAAAAATCGCTAAGTATGCTCCAAAAATTATTACACTTTATTTATTTAATACTAGCTGAGTTACCCGGCTTCGCTCAGGACAAAATTTGAGAGTGTTCTGGAATGTTCAACAATGATCTTTCCGATTCCCTATTCCTGAACATTCCACGACATAATCCACCACTCCTTTCAGAACTTTCTAAAGCTTTATAGAAACTTCTAGAACTTTCCGGAAGACTGTTTTAGATATTTCAAGAGGGCGAAACTTCCAGCCCATATATCTTCAAAAGTACGCCCTTTAGGTAAAAACGGGTACCCTTATTCCCTAGGGGGGATAAAGATCTACCACACCATAAAACTCGCTTGATCGTACCGGGACTCGTTTCTGAGTTTTTACGTTTTTTTTACTTTCTTTTATAATATATGTTGATTTTGTTTGCCGGTCTAAATAATTTATTTAAACAAAAGTCACAATTTGAATTGTCCGTGTCGTAGGTAAACTACTAAATCCTAAAATAGCTCTCCGGCACTGCCAAAAAACGTTCCATTTTGTGTCACATGATCAAGTCAGTGCCATCAAGCAATGATACTTGTTGTTACTGTTGATATGTTGTTGTTTTATCGCAAGCATATCAAATAAACAGAGTGACAATTTAAATCTAAAGTAAGTCTAAAGTCATGGTGTTTGAAAGAGAGAGTACGAAAACATTATGCAATATAGTTGTGAATGATGAATACTTGGAGCAGGTGGGAAGGCTGATAGAGATATTGAAAGGAGGGTAAATGCCGGTAACTCCATTAATGGAGGATTGAATGCCGTTGGCGCTAATAAAAACTGTCAAAAGAAGCGAAGCTAGCAGAGGATTGTAGCAGAGTCCTGGTACCTACCCTGATGTATGGCAGGAATTAGCAGAGGAAGGATGAAAGTAAACTAAATGTTGTTAAAATGAGATCCCTAAGGCGTCCGTGCGGTAAAATAATGTATGATCGTGTGAGAAATGTGGATATCAGTAAATAATGTAAGGCTAAGAAAGTAAGATTAAGAAAGGGACCCTCAGATGGTTTGGGCATGTAGAGCAAATGAACAAAGAATGTAGTGTAAGAAGAATATACGACGCAAATGTGAATGGTAGAAGAAGTCGAGGACGCTCGAGGAAGACATGTCCGAGGAAGGCACGAGAATCAGATACTTGAGTCGGGCCATGTCAAAAGTCAGAATAATAGAAGAGTATGTATGAGACGATGTATGAATGTGAATGAGGCAAAGAGTGTGTGCCAAGACCAAGTTGTTTGGCGGTCCGTCTTCTCTGCATACCTCGGCGGGGAAACGACGTGATGGTTAGTTAGTTTACAATTTAAATCAATGAAATTTACTTAGCGATAGCACTTAATTTGGCAGTCATGTGCCCAGGCATTACTCTAGTCGGTTAGTCAGCTAGTCGGCCTTGCGTTTGCCGGGTGTGATGTCACAAACGCCGTCCGCACGATCATAAACAAACATACAGTTTTGGCGGCTTTTCCAATATAATGGATAAAATTACCAGCAACCTCTGAATCCAGAATCAAGAATTTATCCGCTCCACCAATGAAGTCGTCAAAATGTCGTATAAGAAGGTCGTTCTAAATTAATTATTGTTCCGTTAAGCATCACATAAAAGACAATTGATTCGTTCATTCGGCTTAATGCTCTGTCGATTGTAATTTGCGTCAAACGGCGCTCAAGTCCTTATTGCGCTTAGCGCCTGCTATAAACAATGAATTCCACGTTGAAAATTACTACAAGATACCTATAATTTTCCGTGCTTGGTATGATGGTATTTAAGCTACGAATATTTGTGCTGTTTCAATCAATTAAATTTAATTTTATTATTCAGTAATTTCACAACGAATAAATTGTGTTTAAGTTTGGCATTTAATAATTTCAGTTGTTGGTGCATGGGTAAGTAAGAAATGTGAAATATTTAATACATACATGTATTATCACATCATTTAAGCGATAAAGTAGGTAACAACATTATTTTATCAATTTTTTTTTTTTTTTACAGTGAATACCGCACAAGAATCTCAACTGCTCCCGTCTGGAGCCAGTGAGACTATGGCATCCCCAATTGGGGTATGTTGTGAGGCTGAAGGTACTGGGGAGGGGAAGGAGGTGGGGAAGAGGAAGGTTGGGAAGTACCTGGCTATTCAGATCTGGTCACCAAATACGGCTAAAGCCATTTTCAAGCAACGTTTCAATTCTGAATGGTGGTCTTACACCAGGGCGATACTGATAGTATCTTCCACTCTGGAACGTGCCGCAAATATACTATATATTATGTTAAATTAATTAATTGTGAAATAACACAAATTAATCAAATAAAATTTATTTGTGCACGCCGAGTTCGAACCCGCGACCTCCAGATTGTGAGTCAAGAGTCTTAGCCACTGGACTACGGAGGTCGTAATTAATTAATAATGTTTATGATGATGATGATATTTTGCTGAAAAATGGCCTATCTTCGAACTGGTTTCAGAAAATGGATTTTGGCGCAGACGTTATAACAATGAGCTTTATACTCTATTTAAAGATCTAAACGTCACAAAATTTATTAAACTTGGAAGACTTCGGAGACTGGGTCATGTAGAGAGAATGACTGAGCATTAAGCACCAAAGTCCCTACTGAACTCAATACCGACAGGGCAAAGGAACCTGGGAAGACCATGTTTAAGATGGAGCGACAACGTCCTCAAAGATTTATCCACCTTGGAGATTTTAAACTGAAGAGAGCTGGCACAAAACCGTAACGAGTGGAGGAAGACTCTTGAGGAGGCCAAGACCCACCAGGGCTTGTAGAGCCAAGAGTTATGATGATGATGATGATATTTTGCTGAAAAACAGGGGGAGACCACCTTCGTCGAAAAATACACTCTGGCTTTTCGATGTAAAGTTAGCTAAATTTCATTTTATGACATTCAGGATTGTCGAAACCATCGACAAAGAAATACTTAGAAAGCATCATACAAGTATAAGTTATTTTGAAATAACAGCAAGAAAATTGGGGAAAAAATGAATAATTGCGTTATTCACACGAGTAAACAATCCGTTATAACTCAGAATAATAAATAAAAAATAAATTAAATTTATATTTAATTTATTTTCCCTTGTTCATTCTTTACTTATCTACGGAATTATAGGTTGGGGAGGATCTTACAAAAACAATCTGAACTCAGTAAAAGTTTCGCAAAGAATCATCATTTAAGTAATATTTAAAAAAAAATCTACCTCCTCAACAGAATCACTTTTTAAATTGTTTCCAGTACCAAATGTCGATGACATATTCAAGCAAGCTTCATTATAAAAATGTGCAAAGAAAAAAATAACAAAGAATATCAAGAATTTTACAAACTAATGAGAAATGGAAACCAATTTATTACACCTAATTTTAAAACAACTCAAATGCAAAATCATTATGTTTTCCAAGCCATGAAATACTTTAATAACCTCCCTTCTGAATTACGCTGTATCATCAACCAATCAGAGCAAATAAATAAAATTAAACAATTTTTCAAAAAAAAATTACATTAAAAAGTAAATAATTTTATACAAAACATATTATAACTTACAGCCTAAGTAAGAATCGTGGCTCCCTTATCAGGCACAAGAGCTCCTCTTTTCTGATAAAGTATAAATGACCAATAACGACCTTTATTATAAAATTTTGTAAAATATATATGTATGGCGACCAGAACGGTCGCCCTCTTTTGCCACAATCCTTGCGCCGCCACTGATATAGCAAGCACATACTCAAAATGTACATACTACCTACATTGTAGTGTTTCACGCCGCACACGGCTAAACATTTCGGGAAGCGCAGCGAAAGGCCTCGACTCGCAGCCGTCACATTCTTATGTAACTCATGATACATTACAATAAAAAAAAAAAAAAAAAAAAAAATTCTTTTGCATTATCTATGTAACAATTTCTAGGCATTTTGTTTTGAAGAATTTTACTTTCCATATATATTTGTTACTTAAATTATAATTAGCAGATAAATGAAAATTTAAGTAACAAATGGACATGGAAACATAGTCATCGAAAATTGGACTTCCCGAATACGTGCCACAAAGCAAAGCTGCAGCGGACATTTGAACGATGTTATTATTCCTCACGTAATGGCATAAAATATCCTTTCAAATAAATAAAAAAGTAATATTTTAAAATAATAATTTAAATAATAACAACCATATTTTGGAAATAAGTCATTCTTTTGATATTAATACAGGTCTTTAAATTTTACATTCTAACACTACGGGCATACAATTGGATAATTTAGAAATTTTAGAAATTAGAAAAAGCATTAATAGTAAATTAAATATTGTAAATTACCAAACGTTTTTTTAAAATAGCCATCTTTTAAATTTATTTTCTGTTTAATACTTACAATAATTACTATTTTTGGATTTAGACTAATTATTTTAATTTTAATTTTGTCCTTAAAAGTTTTTATTATCTAAATGCAATTTTATTTTTCCTTAAATATTTTTTTATATTTAATTTTGTATAACTATTATTATGAGATTTTTAAGTAATTAATCACCTCTACTTTTTAATATTTTGTCTTTGTTCTAATTTATTCTAATTTGTCTATACTTGTTTGTCATTTATTTTTCTTTAAATTAACATATCCTGATGAAGATAACATTGTTATCGAAACATGTAGATATTGTTTATATTATAAAAAAAAAGAGTTGATATCACACACACAACTTGTGTTATTTACATTTTAAAATTGACCGTCGTTATTAAAATATTACATTACGTGTATTTATGAGAATTAGCCTTCTGAAAATCAGTGCATTCTAGGAGAAATCCTGAACGCATCGCTGAGCTGTAACCCTGTTACTAAAATCCATTAATTTTAAATTAACAAGATGTTATAAACAAGATGTATAAAATTGTAAAAAATGTTTAAACATAAAAGTTTTTATTATTATTATTATTACGAAAACTGTGAATTTCGTGTTATTCTCGTAATGATGTCAAGGCCTGAAAGTTTCGCGTTATCATGTGTTAAATTTTCATGTGTCTAAATTATAACAAGTCTATACCATGTGAACATACTTATCTAGGGAATAAGCAGATCAGGTAAACTAACGATGTTGTTTCGATGTCAACTGACAATTTTAAATGTCAAGTGGCTAATGTCGACCATATAATCATCATTATCGTTGATTGAAGACTTTTATTGTGTCGATGTTGGCGTCCATGCTAAAAAACCCTAATAGCTCCCTTGTAACCTTTCTCCATTTCCCTGTACACGAATAAACAGAAAGAGGTGTTTTCAAATGTTTCTGGCTTTCGCCCTTTAACCACTCCGACCCCAAACCTTGTTTACACGACAATATAACAATAGCATTCAAGTACAATTTATGACTACCACAACACGGGGAATAGCCTAGTATGGTAGTTAAAAAAATTGGCTAAAATGTAACATGTAAACATTTATGAAATAATAAATTTAAAAAAAAACAATAAGCTTCTTTTCAAGGTAACGCGTGTGTTCCCACAGAAATCGTAATAACTCCGTTATTGTTTTAGTGACAAAACTAAAACAAAAAGTAGAAGATCAATATTAAATCGAGCTTCACATTTCTATTCAAAGTTGTCCAGAAAAATACATATAAAAAACTATTTTGTAGAAACAGTTTTCATCCGCCAAATTGCCTACGCGCCGTTAGACATTGTTAATTTTTTATTAAATATTCTTGTATGAAATGGTAAAAAAGTTAGGTAACAATATTGCTTATTATATATGTATGCAAAAGAATAAATATTTTTTAAAGTGTTTTGTTTTACATACTCCGTGATTTTAGTACTGTTTTCATATAAAAACATCACGAGTCATTTCTACATTTTTATGTTTGCATTCTTAATTTTGATATTTACAAATGTTAATATTTATTTGTAATAAAACAATTTGAAAGCTTATTTTATAACCTTTCAAAAACAGTTTTAAGTATTCGGCTGCGTTCAGAAATAACACAAAGTTTTTATAAATCTGACAGTTCGCTTAAGACAAAAAAACTTGCACAATGGCAAAATACCTGAGTGGTTAAGGGTATTCTAGCCCATCATTTCCAATTATGAAGAGTTATTACAACGGCACTTTTAGCGACAGGACGATAGGAAAGACTTCTATACACACAGCAACGCCACGTGGAGCTTATTATAAATTTAATTTAATTTCAGATTAGCAAAAGAAAATGGCAGAGCCAAAAATGTACTTATAGGAAAAGTTTGCGAAAGAAGCGAAGAAATTTTGCGACCAAACCAAACTGTTTACTTTCGTATCCGAGGAAAGTTCCCAAACTACTCCTCGTTGTAGGGAATTAAAGGCTTTACTAAAAGTTTTAATTTAATTTAGTCTTTTGGTCTCCGTCAGCGATATTGTTATTAAAAAAATTATCATCTTTGTTGAACGGGGAAGAAAAGTGTAGTCGCAAATAGATTGCGAATCAATTGGACTGTAATCAATAATTAAGAATTTTAATATATAAAACAAAGTTGGGTTAGTTACACTATTTATAACTCGAGACCGGCTGGACCGATTTTGATGATCTTTAATTTGTTGGATTTGTCTCCGCCCTGGATAACAGAATAACTATTAAAACATCGCAAACATTTACGAAAAAGAAAGATATGAAGAAAATTATTTTTTTCATATATATATTGTATGGAACGAATTCTCATATTTTAAAAGAGCTGTGGGAATTTCATGATAAGTACCTATAATATTGAGGATGTCAATGTGCTGATTGTTTTGCTTTTATTCTTAAACATATAATGTTGCCTCTCTTTCTTACACATTAAATTTCAATAGCCGAAAATGAAACAAACGGTAAACGTATGTCTCCACCCATCCAAAGGAAAGATACAATAATTATAATTAAAATCCCTCACACGTATAAATAAAATTAAAAGCAATTTATTTTTACATCAGTTCCACAACACATGAGGCCCCGAAGAAAATTATTTTCCTCAGGACCTATGTCATCTTAGGGGATGCTGTGTGGAGGGTCTTTTTAAAGAAGGGAAGGATACCAAGTTCTGGGAAGGAAAAAGGTTTGAGGGGTGGGTAGGAATCGAGGGTCAGTATGTCCGGGGTGACGGACGTATGAATCCATCCCTCCAAGTGCGGTGCAAGACGATGGGTCGAGAGAGTCCAGCTGGAAATGTCAAAAGGCCTCCCTCAACCAGTCCCTCTGAATCCGGCCCACCACTCAGCAGGTGAAGACGCATCCGCAGCCAAGACCCGGACAAACGTCACCCCATGTACCCGGGCACCCCTGCTAAATCACCAAACATAGCGAACCACTTGGGGTGACCTATGGGTGACGTATGACAGAGGTGTTGGTTATCCAATAAATGGTTCCCGGGGTGGCGGCATTCATACCCGCCTCCCAAATTCCCGTAAGTAAGTGGAAAAATAATAAAAAATGTAAATCCGTACACAATTTTATCTCTGATACTGACAATACTAACAAAACAAAACACGGACAGTTGCGCATTGATTAGTGCTTCATTGTGTAATTTGTAACTTATTAAAAAGTTCGTCGGGTCAGCTAGTTTAATATAAAAATGGCGTTTCACTATGATACAACCATGTCAATATGTGAAGATCACCGAGAGATCAGTGGGGTGATCATTGCACAGCACATAACAGACTGACTCTTCCTTGGGAGTTATTATTCCACAATATTACAGGTAAACAGTAATCGTCGTGTAGGTAATATTTGCACATATTACCAGACATAATGTAATGCCTAATAAACCGTACAACACCTAGTTAAAAGGTTAGCCTTAAATAAACTAAATAGTTAGAAACTAAAAAAAAATCAATCGATAGCTTGTCAGGTTTTTAAATAATATCAAATGTTTTTTTCATTGTTAGTTTTTGGGATGTTATGCCGTGTTGCGCTATCTCCTTCTTTAGCGCAACACGGCATAACATCCCAAAAACTAACAATGAAAATGCTTTTGGCCGTGAAAATCTAAAAACTTACAAGATCAAATGTTTTTAAAAAGATCATCACGATGTGAAAATTACTACAGGGGGGGCACCAGTTCAAATTGAACAGAATATTGACATAATATTATTATAAACTCAAAAATAAGTATAAGCTGACAGGTCAATGGCGATTTCACCGAAGTATGTGTCCTCTCTCGTTGAAACCAACGTCCAGACCCTCTGGATAACGCATTCTTCTGTTTTATCAACAGAAGAATGCGGGATTCCATTTGTTCTAATTATCTTTACAATTAGGAATTAAAAATCAATTTGAAATGATGTGTAGCAACTGACTTAATTACTGGGTGCTTACTTCGCATTAAAATTTCAAACTTTTATAAGGATAGGGTTTGAAAGAAGGTAGAATGAAGGAAGGTAAAAATATATATGTAGGTACATAGTTACGTCAACAATAAGCATTCGGAAAGAAACATTCGTTTTTTCCAAATTCCGATAATGTTGTTGTGTTTTGCTGTTTTTGCTGGTTTTGCTATTTTTTTTTCCTTTTTATCTTCGTTTATGTGTTTTTGCGGCATTTTGCTGTATTTTTGGTGTATTGAAAATATCCTAACTTTACTTGAAAACCTACATATAAATAGTAATACAGAATCAGTAATAGTATTTTTTTACAATGTAATACTTTATCCGCTGCAATTTGATTATAGTCAAGAATTGTTATCCACAAATCTAAATGGAATTTATGACGTAGAATTTTGTAATCTTCCTTAGAAAATGTAGTATATTTTTACGAAATCATTTACAAAAAGTCGCAAGATTGAGTCTCGCAAAATAATGCCGAAATTTGAGAGTAAGAAGGATTGTGCTGGTATACGAACACACTGCCTTGAGATAATTTGAATTATATTCTTTAAATAAATAAACGAAAATATTACCACTATTTCGTGTTTTAATGAAAAATAGTTCATTTTTAATGGTTTATGTAACATTTTTTTAAGATTTAACAACGGTGAATTTTTCTCTATTATGTGAAATTTCAAAGTTAATCCGGAGGAAGAAGATGATATCCAAATATTTTTAAAAAAACTACGTGATTTTATATATTCTTTTAACACTCTTTTATAACTATTAGACAACTGCTAACCCTGAAAAAATTACAAGTGCGCCCCATGGTTGAATTTGGCAGCCACCTCTGGTCTGGAGCTCCAAAATATCTGAAAAATACCCTCGACTCTGTGCAAGAACGGGCGGTCCGTTTGATAGATTCTCCCATCTTAGGGGTCGTCCATTAATCACGCGATGTTTTTAGCAACTTTTTGACACCCTTCCCCCCCCTGGTGATATTTGGTGAGGTTTTAGGCTAAATCCCCCCCCCCCCAAAATCACGTGTATTTTTTTAGTACAAAAGTATAGGACGTTCACCTTTAGAAATCGTGCGTTTAATGAAAAATGAATACACGTGATATCTCATTTTACCCCCCCCCCCCCCCCACCCCCCCTCGTGATGTTTCGTGATTTTTTTTCGACCCCCCCCCCCCTTTCGAGCCTCACGTGATTAATGGGCGACCCCTTAATAGACGGATTGAAATCTTTAGAGCACAGGCGTCGGGTGGGAGTGCTACCGGTATTACAATGGAAGATGCTCCGAGGAACTAGCGCCATTGATCCCTTTGGCACTGGTGGATAGTCGAGAAACACGTCAAACGCGTGCCCAACTCCCATACCCAACAGACTCGTTCTTCTGTTCAACAGCTCGGCTGTGAAACGATTTGACACCCTCTGTGTTTCCTCCATCCTACAACATGGGTCTCTTCAAGACCAATGTCATTCCTTCCTCTCCTCAAAAAGACCCTCCACACAGCATCTCAGATGATATAGGCCCTTGTGGAAATTATTTTCCTCAGGGCCTCCTGTGTGGAGTTAACGTAAAAAAAAAATCCCATACAGTCGGACCCACCTTATAGTACATTATAAAGTGTACAATGATTGGAGGACTTGGCTAAAAGAGGATTTGAACCCACACCAGTGTAGGAGTCCGACGCATTTGACGATACAGCAGCGAATCTGTCATCATTAGAAAGATGGCTTAGTTTAAATAAGCTGCCTACGACATCAACCAGCTTAACACTTCAAAAACATCATCTTTTGACATCCCACTATGAAAATATCAGAGGTTAATTTATTGTCCCAAGGCGCTGAATTCCTACCGCACGCCACAAAGGTAAATGTGAACGGGCCCAAAGAGCAGTGAGAGGGAAGTTCCCCCGTCACGGAGTGGTGATTAGATTCCCAGAGGCGGGGAGTGGAGAGGACAGGAGGAGTAGGCGACTAAAATGTTCCTTAAAGTGTGTTCAATTAGGTAGAAGGCTCCGTTCTAGTAAACTGCAGGGGCGGACTGAAAGCTTTTCACGCTGGCTTTTCTTTTATTTGATGGAGATTTTAACTCTTCAGGTACTTTTTGTGTACTTTATTTACCATTTGAGTCGGACTCATAAAAGTCGTGCTATAGTAGTCTTAGATGGATCGTACGTGACGTCACCATGTTAGCATCTTCCGTCTTTTTCATTTTATTTTTCTCTCACGTCTTGACGCGTGAGAAAGAGAAGACGATCAACGATGACGTAATCGTACATAAGAACGCTCTTTATACTGTACTAGCTGGTTCTCGGCATGCGTTGCAATGCCATATTCAAATAAACACATTTTTCTCCCGGAATAACCTTCCCGTGCATCCCCGTTCCACTCCTGCGTCGAATACTTTCTTATGTTTTCTTATACTTACATTTTTAAACTCGTGATATCTTTCGAATGGAATGTCCGAATTGAATAATTCAAAAAGTTAAATAAAGGTATTGAAGCAGTCTTGAATAAAAGGTAATTTTTTTTGATAAGGACTAAAACCAAGATACAAATAAAGAGCCTTTTCAAGCGACGACATTTTATTTAATTTTTTTAAATAAAAGAACACTTATTGTGGGATAACTATAATAGTTAGACATATGCTGTCGCGACACTTTTTGTAAATAATTATGTGTTCTGCAAAGTCGTAGTAGTACATAACTTTATTCTATCATCAATAGTTTTCGCAGCGCACGCGATGTAAAGAATATTTTAGGTGTTTTTTTACACCTTCTGTTACATTATTTAAGTTTTAGTTAGGATCCCTATTTTTTTGAAAATATAATATAGCTTATGTTACCCGGGGATAGTGTAGCTTCCCAATAGTGAAAGAATTTTTAAATCAGTTCTGTAGTTTCGGAGCCTATTCAATGCAAACAAACAATCAAATCTTTCCTCTTTATATAGTGTGTTAGATTATTTCCTTTTATGGTGAGATATATAATTTTAACATTTTTAAGGAGATAGAGAACACCTTTGCTTTGAATTTGCATTTAAAAGTTTACTAAAGACGCGCTCAATGGAGACGGGAATGGGTGCTGCCACCCAATTTTTAATACCTACGATTTTTTTCAAAGAAGGCAGGAAATCGGGCGCTCAGAAATCCCAGACACCGGACGCGTATTTCAATTGTTACCGCGAACGCTTGAGTGATTATAGTATAAATGTTATCATTATATACTGACACTGTTTTATTTGGTCAATGTTTTATTGTCTTTACTTTCTTCTGTCAATGTTTTGTTTAGTCATTGTTCTACTAAGTCACAGTTCCGTTTTGTCCCTGTTTTATTTTTGCACTGTTCTGTTTTATAAGCATCTGTTTTGTCACTGTACTATTTCGCACTGTTCTGTTTTTCCTAAGTTCTTGGGATTTAACAATTGTGGAGGCGGGTATGGGAACCATTTATTGGATAACCAACACCTCTGCCATAGGTCACCCCAAATGGTTCGCTACGTTTAGTGACTTAGCACGTGTGCCCGGGTGCATGGGGGTGAGGTTTGTACAGGTCTTCGTGGCAGATGCGTCTGTCCACCCACTACTTGGTGGACAGGATTGAGATATAATGAGGAGGTCTTTTATCCACTCCAGCCAGAATCTCTCGACCCATCGCCTTGCACCGCAGTTCGAGGGATTGATTCATACGTCCGGACACACTAACCCCCAGATTCCTACCCACCCTTCATATCTTTATCCTTCTCAGAACTTCTTCTCCTTCTTTTACTTAAAAAAAATTCTCCACGCATCATCCCCTAAGATGACATAGTGTGGATCTAAAGTTTTAAAAAAAAGTTCTGTGTTGTCACAGTTATATTTTGCCCTATTCTGTTTTTTCACTGTTTTGATTTTCAGTTGGAGGGATGGATTCATACGTCTGGACACACTGACCCCCAGATTCCTACCCACCCTTCATATCTATATCCTTCTCAGAACTTCCTCTCCTTCCTTTACTTAAAAAAATTCTCGCACTCATCATCCCCTAAAATGACGTAGTATGGATCTAGAGTTAAAAAAAATCTGTTTTGTCACAGTTATGTTTTACCCTATTCTGTTTTTTCACAGTGTTGATTTGTCACTTTCTGTTTTGTCATGGACAGTTCGTAGCCGCCCCGGTGCGGCCCAGTTTTCCGATAGCGGTTTACCGCCTTTAGCGCCGGTACCTAAATTGAATAAGTTTGAATATTTCATCGCGTCTGACGATTTCTTCACGATTACCTTTCACCTCGGCTTGCCAAAAGACAAGTATCTAGCCTGTACCCCATACTTTATACACAAAGGGTCCCATTTCACTGCTTGATAAATAAATTATTTGGAGACCAAATTCGTTTCTGAATATTCGATTTGTTTCGCATTTGGAATTTATACTTATTTGATATTAGAGTGAAAGCGCTTTTGTAAGATCTAAAGGGTATGAGATGGTTCTTTTTTATCTCAATAAATAAACCTAAGTACTTACTAACTAAACGATTTTCATCTACCTTCTAAGGACAGTTTGTTTCAAAATGTTTGACGGATTCATCAAATATTTTAGGTTAATTATCACGTTCTGTGTAAGTTCTATTCAAGTTCTGTGATTATTTCAGTTTTGTGGAGCAACTGGCCTATCTATCTATCTATCTTTCTTCTAAATCTATCTATATCTATATATCTACTACACTATATATCTACTATCTACTTCTATCTACTACACTATATAAAGAGGTAAGATTTGTTTGTTTGTTTGCATTGAATAGGCTCCGAAACTACTGAACCGATTTGAATTTTTTTTTAGCTGTTGAGAAGCTACACTATCCCTGGGTAACATAGGCTTTATTATATTTTCAAAAAATAGGCATCCTTACTAAAACTTCAATAATGCAACCCAAGGTGTAAAAAAATTACCTAAAATATTCTTTACATCGCGTGCGCTGCGAAAACTATTGATGATAAAATAAAATAATGTACTACGACTTTGTAAAGGTAGGTCGGGACAGCATATGTCTAACTATTATGGTTATCCCACAATAAGTATTCTTTTATTTTAAAAATTTAATTTAAATGTCGCCGTTTGAAAAGGCTCTTTTTTTATATCTTGGTTTTAATCCTTATCAAAATAAATTACTTCATATTCAAGACAGCTTCAATACCTTTATTAAACTTTTTGAATTTTTCAATTCGAATATTTAATTAGAAAGATATCACGAGTTTAAAAATGTTAGGATTAGAAAAAAGTTTCGGCTACGGGCCGGGCGGGAGAGGAGTGCCAGGGGGGGTGGCGGGACGGGGGAGCGGGAGAGCGGTGGCGGGGAAGGTGGAAGTGGAACGCTGGAGGGGAACGCACGGGAAAGGACATGCAAGGAGTAACATTTTATTTATTTGAATATGGCATTGCAACACATGCCGGGAAACAGCTATATATTATAAAAGGAAGTAAAAAAAACGTGCGGACCGTAAAAACTCAGAAACGAGTCCCTGTATAATCAAGGGAGTTATATGGTGTGGTAGATCTCTATCCCCCTAGGGAATAAGGGTAACCGTTTTTACCTAAAAGGCGTGCTTTTAAAGATATAAGGGGTGGAAGTTTTGCCCTCTTGAAATTTCGAGAACAATCTTCCGGAAAGTTCTAGAAGGTTCCATAGAGCTCTAGAAAATTCTGGTAGGAGTGGCAGAGTATGTCGTGGAATTTTCGGGAATAGGGAATCGGGAACATCAGTGTGGAACATTCCAGAACACTCTCGAATGTTGTCCTGAGCGAAGCCGGGTAACCCAGCTAGTATTTATATAAAAATTTAGGTTCCGTATGTTCGCGTTCGCAAATCTCTCAAAGTAATGGATGGATTGACTCATTTTTTTTACAGAACATTGCGTTTTGTCAGAAGAGCGTTTCTTTATATAATGGTAAGCTCTGGCGTTATGAAATTTGTATAAAAAAATAAAAACTTGGGTTCCGTAGGTTTGGGTCCGCAAATCACGGAAAGTAATCGATGAATTGATTAAAAAAATTTACAGAACATTGCATTTTAGCAGAAGAGTGTTTCTATATATAATGGTAAGCTCTGACGTTATGAAATTTGTATTAAAAAAAATACTACAGGGGGTGCGCGAGTGGTTTGAAAATGTGTGTATTTCATGTATTTTAACAGCAGAGAGGTAAGCAAGTAGGGGGAAGGTAAAGAAGGAGGTGGGGTTAGCGGGAAGGGTGACGATGGAGGGGAAAGGCGGGAAAGATGGAAGGGGAACGCAGGAGGGGAAAGGGACGCATGACAATGGACATTTATTTATTTATTTATTAACGCCAGACATATAGGGAGTAACAATTTATTTCTTTGAATGGCATAGCAACGCATACCGGGAACCAGCTAGTAATGATGTAATAACAGAATACAACTGCGGTGCAATGCGATGGATCGAGAGTTTCTGGCTAGAGAGGTCAAAAGACCTCCCCCATGTCTCTCCCGATACGGCCCGCCACGCAGCAGACCTGGACAAACTTCACCTCTTGAACCCGGGCTCCCCTGCTAAGTCACCAAAAGTAGCGAACAAAGATATTCAAATACAAAGTAGCGAACCACTTGGGGTGACCTATGGCAGAGGTGTTGGTTATCCAATAATTAGGAACAACTCGTAAAAATAGTCGATTCCTCAGATCCAGCGACAGCTAGTCATCGGGACACAGTAACCGCGACATGCAATGACGTTATATACATATAACATATAGACGTGTGGTAAAAATCACAACGTTGTATTATTATTATTCACAACTGCTAGTTACAATAATAATCATACCAACCATCCCTCCATACCCGGAGAGATCCACGTGGGTCTACGAAAGTGCGATTCCAATAGTACTTACGCCTGCCACCGACGCTCCCCGCGCTAGCTGTTAACGTTAGTGGCGCCATCTTTTGGCATTGCTTTAATTCGGTTCTACTATGAAAGTTGATTTTAACAATGTTCACGTACGAAAACGGTTTTGCGTAAGGCGCGACTTCAGTATTGATGAACACCGTGTAAGCTTGATGTAAAAAAAATAATAATAATAAATAAAAAAAATTAAAATTAAAAATACATATGAAGCAAAGTGTTTATTGTACAAAAGATTCTTTTACCTTTGAACCATCTTGTTATTTTCATTAAAGCAAAAAGAGCTCTCAATTATTTTCTACATTTATTTGTCGGACTTTATATCTCTATTTTATAGAGGTATATTCATTTAAAATATAATAATATCTTTTCAACTGCGGAAAGATTGTGAGATGCTAAGCTTTTTGAAATTTAATTACCAATACAAATAATAACAAATTTGTGTTTAAAAACAAAAACTATTTGAAAATCTCTTACCTTGTTTCAAAGAATCCTTTTTCAAATCCAGAAGTATCTGAAACAAAATATACAAATTAGGTGGCTTTAATTTGGTAGACAGACCGTCTGTATTAATACATCTACTACTTCCGAGAAAGTACAGATTAGGTAAATGCGAGTAACTAAATTCAGTATGGAATTATAGGATGGGGAGGGGCATGTTATGAAAAATATAAGCCCTGTAAATGTGGTACAAAGACTAGAATAAAAATCTACGTCCCCATGAGCACATTGTTCAAAATCTTCCTCTCCCCAGACTCTTCTGCCGCACAACATACCCCAATTGGGGATGCCATGGCTTTGGACAGTTGGTACTCAAAATATGTATATATTTCGCATTTGTTTTACAAGAAATTTGTCGAAAAAAATACAAGTGGGAGGGGCGGTGTGATGATTTTTTTTCATAATATCAGAATTAGTGAAATACAATTACTTAAATGAAGTTCAATATTTTCAAAAACAAAGACAGGCATTCCCGGGTTATGAATAACCCAATAATATTTTCGAATCTCCTCCTACCATCAATTCGAAAGGCGTGTATGGGTACCATCACCACGCGAACCATTTATTGGATAACCAACATCCCTGCCATGTCACTTCAAGTGGTTCGCTACGTTTGATGATTTATCAGGAGTCCCGGGGTTCCGCATGGGATGAGGTGTGTCCGGGTCTTGGCGGTGGATCTGTCCACCTGGAGAGAATGGTTGATAGAAACCTCTTGACCTCTCCAGCCGGACTCTCGATTCATTGCCTTGCACCAGGGAGGAATGGATTCATACGTCCGTCCCTCCTGGACACACTGATCCCCAGATTCCTATCCACCCCTCGTACCTTTTTCCTTTTCAAAATTTTTGCTCCTTCTTTACCCTAAAAAAACCCCACAAAACATCCTCTTAGGTGACATAGGCCTCAAGCCACCGCTACCCGAATTTCTACCGATTTCTTAGATATCTCCATTAAACACGTTAAATTTTAAAGCACTCAAAAATATATGTTATTCTTGAAGATAATATTTAGACGCGTTCCACGCCGAAACGCAAATTATATAAAATTCCCTCGATAGAAAAAAAGCAAAGTATGCTCCAAAAAGTATTATAAACACGTTTGTTTCAGTTATTTTACAAGTTATATGTATGAAAAAATTCATTGTGTTTTTTTAAATGCTGTTAAAGACAACCCCTGCGAGATTTTTGCTCTATTTTAAACGAGTCGTGTTTTATTAAACATTTTCACAATTTTCGCATCGTTTTTGACGCTATAAATATTAGCGCGCTTCTCTAACATTCGTAATTACAAATCTGTTCATCTTCTTCTTTTTGAGCCCGGTTGCGGCGCCTTAAGGATAAATTGTTTTCTCAGGGCCTCGCTAATGCGAAAAAAAACATCATTAAAAATGCTTGTGTCCTTATGCAGGACTTATCCAGCCGAAGAATTGAACTCACAACGCAATACTAACACAGCCATTGACCGTAATAATCAATATAGAATCATCCGAATGATTTTTTTGCTAGTATAACGATTCAAAGTAAATAAAACCTTATTTGCATAGAAATGAAAATTTACAATATTCAACAGAAAGCTTTCGAACAACTAGCGAACGCGTTTTATAATACCTCCATGGGTTTGTTGGCTTTGCTAGTTTATTTAATGGCTTGTGCAAAGCCTGGGTTGCCAGTCCATAATGGAAATAATAAATAACATTTGTATTTGTAAAAAGCTCTCATGGCTGCCTTTGGGCATTATTTATTGTTATTTTGAAACCAAATAAATATAATGCTTTTAGAATTATAGAATATATTAAGATATATAAAACAAAGTCGGGTTAGTTAAACCATTTATAAATCAAGAACGACTGGACTAATTTTTGTAATCTTTTATTTGTCGGATTTGTATCCGCCCCGAATAGCAGAATAGCTATTAAAATATCAGAAAAATTCACGAAAGAAAAAATTATGAAGAGAATTCTTTTCCTCATAAATTTTGTATGGAACGAATTTTCATCTTTTGAAAGAGCTGCAGCAATATTGTGATAAGTATAATATCTATTGAATAGTGAGTGAATTAAAAAATTTCAAAAAGCTTAGTGTTTTGTTTTTGTTTTAAAACATATAATGCTGTCCCTCTTTCTTACACACTAAATGAAAACAGTCGAAAATGAGACAAACGGTGAACGTATGTCTGCAGCCCTCCAAAGAAAAAAATACAATAATTATAGCAAATCTTCCTCACACGAATAAACAAAATGAAACGCCATTCCCATAAGTAAGTGGAAAAGTAAGAAAATCACAAATAATATAAATCCGTACACAACGCAATCGTTGATACTGACAAAAACAAAACACGGACAGTTGCGCATCGATAATTGCTTCATTGTGTAATTTTCATCTTTATTTTTTTAAAAATTTAATTCAGTTAATATGCTAGCACAACAGTTATTGATTCTGAGGCGCTACAACTTTCGCCGGGTCAGCTAGTTTTTTTTTATATTATACGCCCATAAGGGATTTAACAAATATGTTTTGTACATAATATAGTTTTGTGGAACAGTATTCATCACGTAAAAAATGCTATTTAAATTTTATAGAATCCATACAGAAGAATTGTAAAATGCCAACATTTGATTATTATCATTGAGGTATATTATTATAGCCTTCTATATACATAACTATATTCCATGCAGTTGAACACATCTAGTACCCCGAGAAACTACAGCCAACTTCATGCAATCTAGGTACAAGTATCTAAATTACTCAGTCCTGATATTGTTGAAATTAAAAAGAATTTAAGATCATGAAGTACTTTTTGGTATATGGAAAGTAATTAGGCTTAATAAATCAGGGCTGTCTATAATACCATTAACAATTGTTAAAGGAATAACGGACGTATGAATTCATCCCTCCCGTTGCGGTGCATGGCGATGGGTCAAGAGAATTTTTGTATAAAGTACAATTACAGCGCGTTTTCATCACGCGACAAAATATCCCCGAAATAATATCCTACGACAAAATATCCCTCGACATAATATTCCAAGGACAAAATATCCTCCAAAAAAATATCAACTTTTTTTTACATGAGCTCCACACAGGAGGCCCTGAGGAAAATAATTTCCCTCAGGGCCTATGTCATCTTTGGGGATGCTGTGCGGTGTTTTTTTAAGGAAAGGAAGGTGAGGAGAGTTCTGGGAAGGAGAAGGTTTAAGGGGTGGGTAGAAATCTGGTGTTCAGTGTGTCCTGGTCATTCTTCTTCAAGACCTAGACAAACCTCACCCGATGAACCCGGGAACCCTTGCTAAATCACCAAACGTAGCGAACCACTTGGGGTGACCTACGGCAGAGGTGTTGGCTATCCAATAAATGTTTCCTGGGCGGCGGTAATCATTCCCGCCTCCCAAATTTAAAAATAAAACCTAACTAAAACCTAACCTAACCTTTTTTTACATTTTACTATTTTTAATTTATTGTCTTTACAGGATGTCTGAATTATTTTTTCCAATTTAACTATATTCTTACAATAATTTATTATCAGTAAAGGTTGTCTGTATTATTTTTTTTTTCCATTTTTTTATTACGTTAGGTTTGGTTGGATTAGGTTAAGTAAGGTTAGGTTAGGTTAGGTTTTAGTTGATATTTTGTTGAGGATGTTTTGTCCGTAGGATAGGATAGGATTGTCGGGGATGGAAAGTCGCGTAATCAGGAGAGTTCTGCTGGAGGTTAAACGGTCTACCTGAACCAGTCTCCCCCGATCCGGCCCGCCATTCAAGTGGTAGGTAGACGCTTCCACAGCCAATCCCTCGGCAAACATCTCCCATGAACATAGGCACCCCATAGCGACCACTAGTAGCAAACCATGGCGGAGGTGCTGGTTATCCAATAAATGTTTACCGGGCGGCAGTACTCATACCCGCCTCCCAAAAATTAAAAATAATAATTTCATCGGCGAAATCAATATTGACATCAACTCATTCCTATTAACCTTAACAATTTAAATGCACTAAAACGGAAAATTGATCATACTTGGACATCGTAAATTGTTATCTATAGAAAAATAAAACTATAAGCATTGATAACACTACTTCTACTTATTTACTTCAGATATCTTTACTATCAGACAGAAGAGAAATAGCTTTTAAATGTATTATTTTATAAAAAATAACTTTTTTCCTTTTTTCAAACCAAAACTATTATTAAATCTTTAACTGACAGCCCTGAAACAGTTATTATAGCTTAGTAATTCCAAACAATGATAACTTTGAAGTTAACAATAAACTCAATACAAATTTACTCTACTACTTACGGCCTTACTAAAAAACCCCATGAAAATTTTATTCAATTGACAAACGGCCGCGGATGTGAAAACATTACTTATTAAAAATTGTTCTTGGAAAAAAATACACACTGTTTACACAGCCTGGGGGGATAGTTTATCTCGGTTTTAGTGATGATGTCTGAACGAAATTTGGAATTTTCTAAAGTATTTTGAATGTTCTATATATTTCTTATTTTTGAAGGTGTCGTAAAAACAAATACCATTTATAAAAACTAGATAAAATTACCTTTAAGATTTGTGTATTTGAAATACACTTTAGTTTTAAAAACTGCCATATTTTAAGATTTAAACTCGGAAAAAAATAATTTATAATTTCTTACCAAAACATTTTTGATGAAAGTGTATAGAAATATTTAAAAAATTAAAATTAAAAAAATACGGACCTTTTATATAATGAATTTGAAATGAAACTGTCACCTCACTTTTTCCTCGTGCATACAATAAAAAAATTATAAAAAATTACAAAGTTTTTTTATTGCCAAAAAAACTAAACTAAAAATATCTCAGACATTTCAACACATTTCTTGTACCACTAAAGATGTTAATTTCTTTGATAAGTTTACCAACACATGAATTTGATATTAATATTTACAAAAAACACCACATTTATGAAATTCTCATAAAATAAATATTGTTAAATGTAAATATGAATTTTTATGTATCATATAAAAAACTTTTTGACATTTTAACTTTGAAAGTACAATTATTGTTATTATAACTTCACTTAAACTTGTGAAAAACCACAAAAAGCACGGTAAATATATCAATTATATTAATATAAGAGTGAATTAGTCATATTAATAAAAATTACGATCACTTTTGTAATATTACAAAACACATCGCCCTACCCAAAAAATCTTTCGCGGCTTAAAATATGTTTTCATTGTGAACAGCGAATGCGCCGGCAACCCCATCTAGCGGCCATGAATGAAAACATTGAAATCAACAATTTAGTATGAACATTACTAAAAATTGCACAGTTGCCAGATTTTAAAACCTGTTTTAGAGTGAAATTCTTTATTAGTAGTATTTCGTGTTTTAGTGTAAATTTGTTTTACTGATGTTGCTGCAAAAACACAGGTTATCGGTCGTGCTGTAGTTTTTTTTAGTAAGGCTGTAAGTGTCTATAAAGTTAATACTGTTGACAACTTTTCTGACAAATCCCCTTTGTTTACATCTCTCATCATTCTAAAAAATCCTAAATAATATGTTCTCTATTATTATAACATTGATATTAGTTTAGTAACACATACTATTATTCTATACCTAAATACTTGCTTTTATCACACATACTTTGTTAAATGTACATTCATATGTATTTTGTTATCATTGTACATAATACTGATAATCTCCTGTGTACCACTGTATACTTATAATATCATGTACCTATCACTTGAATGTAAAAGCCATTCTATGGCGTTTAAATAAATAAATAATACTGCTTACGAGGTGTGTGTGCATGCTCGACCAGGACATCTGCGTTATAACTATTGCACTAGTTACTTGCAGCAGCTGGTTTTAGGAATTACAAAGTTCAGAATTATGATTATTCGTGGTTCAACACTTTCCACTTTTTATTTCACTTTTAAGCCATTGTTCTCTATTAACACTCCCTGTAAAACCCTAACGCTGAGAATGTTACTCAAGGGTTACATTAGGAGTCTCCTAGCCACTCGGACCAGCCTGCTGATGTACCTATCACTTGAATGTAAAAGTCATTCTATGGCGTTTAAATAAATAATTAACACGGCATTTACTCCGTCAAAACAAATCCGAGGCTACTTTTTCAATTATCCGTTTAATATTCTCAGCGTTTTACGTTTCGATTATTTTCCATAGCTAAAATAACAGCTATTTAGCGTTCACTGTTGACTGTGAATCTGGGTCATACGAACTTGCCTTCAAAAGCTTGAACTAGGCCAGGAATCAAGAATCAGAGGAACTGGTAACTGGCATTTATATGGCAATATAATATGACTATGTGTGTTATTTGATTAGTTATATTAGCGGGTCAAGCAATCTGCGACTATTGTGCCTAATTTTATACAGGGCCGGACTTAAAGCAAACGTCGCGGCGCCTGGCGCGAGTAAAATTTTGGCGCCCCTTGTCAAAACCAATAGATTCCCTAAACAGGTGATCACAGTAACCAATCATATCCCCATCAAGGGGGTGGACTAGACCTATGTCCGTGCAACAACCGAGGAGATGACTCCCAAAGATCAACCGTAGCGGACCGGTACCCTTCCGCTCTGCCTCCGGTGACCTGATGCTCACTTTTATCCTTAGTGTCTGCAGATATTTCCCCCTTAATCCCAACACTTTCTTCGAGGGCCTATCGGGAAGCCGGCTTAGGGGCGCGGACACCGAGTCTCGCTTGCGACTAGACTGATGGCTCCGCTTATCCTCGGCGGGACTGCCGGATGACTGCATCTCAGCCGCTTTGGTTAAGTCAAACAATCTCATCATAACATGTATTTTTTTTTTTATTCTATTAACTTATCTTCCTACGTATTAATAAACTTTTATTCCAGCTACGTCAAGTGGCGGAGATGAGATGTGATACTGTGAAATAAATAACTAATAACATGTACGCACTCGCATACTGCCTGCTAACAATGTATGCCCTCACATTGGAGGTCTAGAATCATTTTAAAATAAAAAGTAGCTTCTTTATAAAAAAAAATTAGAGTCGTGAGGTGTACGGTAAAGGAGGAAACCATCTGTTTCCTTAGAACGCCATGGGAAAGTGTTTGGGTAACCTCCAGTAACCAATCATATTGGAATGTTTGTATAGCACCGTTTTAAGAAAAATAATCGTAAAGGGGGTGCGTGAGGTGTAATGTCTCCTATAATCCCTCAAGAAACATTCGTAATTTGTAAGTACTGAGACCTACATTCTCCAGTACTATACGATGCTTATTGATAAATTTAAGTTCTTTAAATCACATTTTAATTTGGGAGGCGGGTATGGGTACCGCTGCCCCAAAAACATTTATTTGATAACCAACTCCTCTGCTATAGTGGACAACCCCAAGTGGTTCGCTACGTTTTGTGACTTTGCAGGGGTGCCCGAGTTCATGAGGCGAGGTTTGTGTGGGTCTTGGTGGCGGATGCACCTGCTACTTAGCGGGCCGGAAAGAGAGGTCTGGTTGAGGGAGGTTCTTTGACCTCTACAGCTAAACTCGACCCATTGCCTATTGGCACGTCTGTCACTCCTAGACACACTGACCCCCCTCCCTCCCCAGATTCCTAACCACCCCTCATAATTTTTTCCTAACCTTAACCTCTTTTTACTTATTTTCCCTATTTCTCTAATTTATTCGATTGATTTGTATTTTCATTTTACAATCATTTAGAATAATATAAGGTATATTTGCAGCACGTTCCGGGGTGAAAGATACTCTCAGTGCCGCCCAGAACAGGTGTAAGACCACCATTCAGATATGAAAATTTGCTTGAAACGGTTTTAGCCATGTTTGGTGACCAGATCTGAATAGTCATGTAGATACTTCCCCAATCCCCTCTTACCCATCTTCTTCCTTTCACCACTACCTTCAGACAAACAATTTACCCCAATTGAGGATGCCATAGTCTCAATGTCTCCAGACGGGAGCATTGGAGGTTGCCAACAACTTTCCCACGGCGTTCTAAGGAAACAGATGGTTTCCTCCTTCACCACAAACGTTAATGCTCTATTTTATTGAACGTAGCTACATTTATTTGAACGACTCTAGACCCTCCAATATCCATGCATACAGGGTTAGTAAGCAGTATGCAAGTACTTAAATTAATATTACACAAAATATAAATAAAAGTGGCAGCCCGTAGAATAATTCTTCTGAAATAGGTAACATAAAAATAGAAATAATGGTGTTAGTAAAAGAAAAGTCCATACGGGAGCAGTTGTGACTCTTGTGCGGTATTCACATTTTTTTAATTAAGTTTAAAATTAAAGTCCGCTGCTGGCCGCTCCAAGTTAACAGCACAGCCGTGTATGAACTTTATATTTATGACAAGATGCCTCCCTGTCCTAAAACGATACGCTTCATTGCTTCCGGCCGGGATCAATAGATGTCCTCCGTTACCGTACCTACTCGTTTCGAAGACCATCAACAAATAGGTCATTTTAAAACCAGCCCGTTTCAAGTTTTGATTTTATCTTTTCTTACATTTTATTTGCGTTCTGTCATCCAAAGACTTCATTTTTTAAAGTGAAAATTTTTTTAGCACCTGCGTGATTTGAAACTCGATGAAACGAAATATTGCGACACTAAAAAAAGACAAACATATACACACAAACGATTTAGCCTGCGAGAGAATGAGAAAATATAATCGGTCTCCTCTTTGTGCAGTGCTTCCTAGCCTCCTCACTCTTGTCTACTTTAGTTTTATGAAGGTCTCACTTCTACCGCGTGTTAATTGCACATTTAGATTTATTTAAATTTTTGCATTCTTTTTGAATATTACAAACTATTTATTTAACTGTTTCCTTGACAGAAGTGCTGTGTACAACAATCCAAGTGCGCGCCTTGGCCGCTTTGATTATGAGCTCACTTTTCAAGGTTGAAATTATGTGGATGAAGGTTTCACTTTTACCGCACTCAAATTAGCTCCACTCAGGAGGCCCTGAGGAAAATAATTCCGCTCAGGACCTATAACATCTTTGGGAATGCTGTGTGGAGGGCCTGTTTAGGAAAAGAAGGAGAGGAAGCATTACTAAATTTCTGCAGGCAAGTTTTCGCTGTAGATTTATAAAAAAGAAACTTCTTTAGCACCGTTGCAATTTGAAACTCGATGAAACGAAAAATTACAACACTAAAAGGAGGCAAACACATACACATCTATAGGATTTAGCGTGCGAGAGACTGAGGTAGTAAATTCTTTATGCGGTGCTTCGTAGCCTATCGGTCTCCTCTTTGTGTGGTGCTTCGTAGCTTCCCCACTCTTATGTACTTTAGTTTTCTAAAGATTTCACCAGTACCGCGTGTGAATAGGCCAGTTGCATCACATTTTTTTAATTTTTTTCCGGCTTAGGCAAATATTCTAAGACATTCTCTATTTTTTTTATCGTATTTTTGAAACCCTGGCGATTTTTTGAAAATTTCAATACGAAAAATCAGACCATTTTTTATAAACCGGAAAGACAGGACATAATTTTATTGGTGCGAAAAAACGATAATTACATAGCCGAAAATCATTTAAAAAATGAAGGTTTTCCACACGAATAGCAATAAATTGTACGGGGTTTTCTTCGTAACATCTGTAAAAACACAGCCATTTTTATCAAAAAATCAAACCAAAGGATGAGTTCGCATAGAACAAACAATAAATCTAGTGAACGTTAAACGCAAATTCAAAAATTCGCCGGAAATCAAAGTGTTGCCATTTGCCATATAAAAAAAATAATCAGTGTGGAATTTAACAAAATTAAGGGAACATAATCGGAGACGGGACATTTTCATGTAGTGACGTCACGAGCTAAAATAATGTATTTATTTATTTAAAAATAAAAAAAACTATACATTTTTTAAAAAAATTACTAACATTTTCGTAATCTTAGTAAAAAAATCTATTCAAACGATTTTTTCCAAGTCGTTATGAAACCCATGCAAGTGGCCTATTACCCGCGATTTTTTTAGTCTATGTGGTGTATAGTTAGTCATGTAGTTTCAGCATCCTTCAACAATTAAATTTAAAAAAAAAAAAATTACTTTAAAAAAAAGATTCGTCCATTCAAATATTTTGTAACCCTTTTTTTCATAGAATGTTAAAAACAAAATAACAAAAATATTTCATAAAAAATGTTATTTCTATTAATAAAATGTTAATTTCTAAAGCAATAAAAACAGTATTTATTTGAAGTAGAACAAACAGCCTTTTTAGTTATGCCAAATCTTGACACAGTTTCTTTCTGTCCCATATTTCGATGAAAGGCTTTGGCGCGACTATACATCAAAAGAAAGTCATTTCTTTAGTCATATTTGCAATAACATCAGAAGGCTGTAATTTCCATCAAAGATTCCGATCGATCAAAATCAGGCCTTTAAGGGCGTCTTTACTGGCCTTTAATGGAGGGTTCGTGACCATTTACTTTTGTATGGAGGCTTATAGAACTTAGAACTTATTTATAAATAAATCCTTGACGACCTAAGTAGCAGAGCGGCAAATTTTATTTGTTTTTATTTGTTTGCATTACAAAATTTTGAGGCTTTTTTTTAATATTTTTTTTATTTGTTTATTTTACGAAAAAAAGGTAATTTTTTTAGTATAATTGATTAAAATAAAAATTCCATGTTTTGGAATTGCTCTATTTTTAACCCCCGACGCGACGCATGGAACGGTGTTATAAGATTGACTTTTTGTGTGTCTGTCTGTTTGTCTGTCTGTCTATCTGTGTGTTTGTCTGTAGCATCGTAGCTCCTAAACGAATGGGCCGAATATGATGCGGTTTTTTTGTTTGAAAGCTCACGTGATCGAGATGGTTCTAAGCATCTAAGCCAGTGATGGGCAAAGTACGGCCCGCGGGCCAGCTCTGGCCCGCAATAGTATTTAATCCGGCCAGTCGACGATCTTTCTAAATTATAAGTACACCTATTATATACTATTATTTCGAAGGATCGTCGGCGTCAAAATATAATTATCGCGGGTTATTATAGCCAGTTGTATAAAGTAAATGATTTGAATTTGAAAAAAAGCCATTTCTGGACTAGCCACGTAGTATATGTATTTTTACATGGCATAATTCACCAGGATGCCCTTTGTAAACCTTCTTTAGATATAAGTCATGTACTAAATGTGGTTATAAAACTAATTAATATGATTCGATCCCGGGGCTTGGTACACCGGCAATTTCAAGAATTTCTGGTTGAAGTTCTTGCCGATTACTCTGATCTTCTTTACCACGCAAAAGTAAGATAGCTTAGTTGTGGGTATGCATTCGAGCGGATCTGGAATTTAAAAGAAAATGATTTTTAATTCCAAAAAATTAGATTTTTATAGAACACTGCCGAAAACTGAATATCCAAAGATAATTATTCACATCCAGAAAATAATAGCGATGTTTGGGTCGTCGTATGTCTGCGAACAGACTTTTTGGACAATGAAATTGCGGAAAAACGCAGTCAGAAATCGAAACTGATGAGCACCTTTTCTCGCTGCTAAAGGTTACTTCGTCGCAGTTCAAACCTGCATTTGAAGACGTTATGGTCAATCAAAAACAATTTAATATGTCTCACACACCTACCATAGCAGGGCCTTCGAATAAAAGATAAATAATTGTAATCTGTAATTTATATTAGCCTTTGTGTATAAAGTTTTATAATGAATATATAGATTTTAAAACAAAATGCATTTTGGCTATACTCCTGGCCCTCCTCTGAAATTTCTTAAAACTTTCTGGCCCCCCATGAAGAAAGTTTGCCCACCACTGATCTAAGCTATAATTCATGAAAATCTGTTTAGTTTCAGGCGTTTCATCAGTTTTCTTTTGTGTCGGGAGTTGCTTAAAATGTTGAAAATTTTACTTATGTCTTCAGCAATTCACAATTTGGGAGGCGGGTTTGGGTATCTCCAACCCGGGAACCATTTATTGGATCATGAACACCCTGTCATAAGTCACCCCAAGTGGTTTGCTACGTTTGGTGACTTAGCAGGGGTGCCCTTGTTCACGGGTCATGCCCGGGTTAATGCCCGGGTTCATAACGGTCCGTTTGGTAGATTCTCCCATCTTAACAGACGGATTGCAATCTTTAGAGCACAGGCGTCAGGTGGGAATGCTGTCCTTGTTCTACCGGTATTACAATGGAAGATGCTCCGAGGAACTAGCGTCATTGATCCCCTCGGCACCGGTGCATAGTCGGGAAACACGCCAAACACGCGCCCAACATTTGTACATGGTTGACATTAGTCACATGAGAACGGGTCGTTTTTACGATTCGTTCTTGAGTTCAACAGCTCGGCTGTGGAACGATTTACCGGCCTCTGTGTTTCCTCCCTCCTACAACATGGGTCTCTTCAAGACCCATGTTCACTCCTTCCTTTCCTCAAAAAGACCCTCCACACAGCATCCTCAAAGATGACATAGTCCCTGAGGGAAATTATTTTTCTCAGGGCCTCCTGTGTGGAGTTAATGTAAAAAAAATGGTGTGAGGTTTGTCTAGGTCTTGGCAGCCAATGCGTTTGCCCACCTACTGCATGGCAGGTCGGATTGGGAGAGTTCGGTTGAGAGAGACCTAATCTAGAACACTCCAGCCGGACCCTCTCAATCCATCGCCTTGCATTTCGGTGGGAGAGATGACTTCATACGTCCATTACTGCTGGACATATTGACCCCAGATTCCTACCCATGCCTTCCCAGAACTTTCTATCTTTCCTTTCCTTAAAAAAACCTCCACACATCATCCCCTAAGATGACCTTGAGGGAAATGTTTTTTCTCAGGGCCTCCTAATGTAAAAAAATCTATATCTTCACATATTTCTTGGAATGAGGTGCTCTATTCGTAAAATAATTGGTTAAGACAAATCGAATTCCTTTATAGAAACTGTAGTGTACTGATTGTTCGTGTAGTTTTAGTTTCCTTCAATAGATGTCAATAGCATAGTTAATAATACGAAGTTTGGCTATATCCCAACATACGGCAGTTGAGTATGATGTCAGAAGAGTACCATCTATCGTAGTTCGTGTCTTAGGTGCAGACGTGCTAAATGGGCTAGAACCAAAAGGTATTAAATCAGAGGCTACATTGCTTCCAAATAAACATGGAAGGCTTTCCTAGTGTATCTTATCTATATACAAGGAGTTCACCAATGTTAAATTTTCCTTATTCTGGTTGTACGTACATCAAAATTAAGTTTTTCAAATTTCAATTTGTGTTTTTTGTAAAGCATTGTTAATATTACTTTTATTACAGTTTTTAAAAGTGTAATCCTTGTATATTTATTATCAACATTATTAGCCAAATTTATTTTGAAGTTATGTTTATAAGAGAGAAAAAAATAGAAACCTTAGCCGCAGGGTATTTTTCCGGAAACACTTTTTAAACTAAATTAATTGGGGTAAAAATGTTCCAGTTGGGATGAGACGATGTTAAAAAAATATAAATATAATGGCTTGTTTTGATTTCCGAAGCTTTGAAACATGATAATAATTATGAGAAAACATGTTTTCAAAGTTTTTAATCATTAACCCGTATAATTCCTGAAGACCAAATTTGTCCCAGATCACGTAGGTCTCGTATAAATCGCTGTATTTCCCTTACTGTCATGGTGAGAAACACAATCTAAAAGTGTTAGAAAGAGAAAACTCCAGGCTTTATTGAAATCTAGAATTTAATCATACAACAAAATTTAATGTAGGTACACTTCTACGAAACCAAAGTTTCAATGGTCACTTGAAAAAATTTATAAAATTTAGATAATTTTTTATTCATTATTTTTTTGTGCGCTTAATAATAATATTTGGACGATTTATATAGCGCCGTTATTGTGAAAAATCACCTCAAGGGCGCTGTACAAACTTACCATACATGCCTAAAATCTAGAAAGACTACAAGCTAGACAAGCAATTAAAAACAACTTATGGCTAAAAATTGCATACACCGGTTCATTGATCACCGATACGAAAATATATGTACAATATTTTGACCAATGAACGCGATGCTGCCTAAAAATAAATTAATACAGGACCATACTTACCTGGGAGGTCGCTTGAAATTAACACTGTTTATTGTCTATTTAAAGAAATTTAGATAGAGTTCGCACGCGGAGGACATAATTGTGAACACATGTTGTTTAATCCTGAAAATATTTTAATATTAATACGTAATATATTCTTTAATGAGTGTATTTTGGAAAGCAAAAGCTTAGATCTACGCGACGGATTTTCATGCGTTTTTCACCAAAAGGTAGAGTGATTCATGAGGAATTTTTTAGGTGTATAATTTGTCAAGGTTTTGTGTAAATTGGTTGAAATATATAAATAAAGGGAGCGGGCTGGCATGCGGGCAGTGGGCAGCGGGCAGCGGGCAGCTTGCTGGCATGTGGGGATTTGATTTAATAGATGGCGTTGGTTATAAAGGTTGGGTAATGGCGTGGCGTTGTGTTTCGTTAGCCACAGCAACGTGTGTCTGGGTCTGCTTGTTTTTTTATAAAACGCCAAAAACGTTCTAATAACTTTTATAATATATTTATCTAATAAAATATGTGTGTTTTTTGTTTTCGGTAATTTCAGATAGAAAAAAAAGTAAGTTAAGTCTTTTTTATGTCTGTATTAAAAATTTTAATACTTCAGAAATTATATGTTTATTTCTAATAACATAAGAAAACATGTTCTACCGCCTTTCAAAAATGTTTTTTTTTTCGGATACCTTCAGAAGTGTTTAATTTATTTTTGCAAAAAAATCCAAATAAAAAGTTTTGACAGAATAAACCCGAGATCTGATGGGTTAAGACAAGAATTTTTCAGACAGAGATAAAAGAAGTTTTTTTTTAAATCTTTGAACAGATAATTCCTAAAATGGATGATCTAGAAAGATTGAAAAGAAAACTGAGATCCTATCGGCTCCTAGAACCCAGATATTATTAATTTGATATGAACTAACTAACTAACTAACCATCACGCCGTTTCCCCGCAGGGGTAGGCAGAGAGGACGGACCGCCAAACAACTCGGTCTTGGCACACACTCCTTGCTTCGTTCACATTCATACACCGCCTCATACATGCTCTTCTATTATTCTGACTCCTGACATGGCCCGACTCAAGTATCTGATTCACTTGGTCTTGCCATGTCTTTCTCGGGCGTCCCCGACTTCTTCTACCATTCACATTTGCGTCATATATTCTCCTTACACTCCTTTCCTCGTTCATTCTCTCTACATGCCCGAACCATCGGAGCGTTCCTTTCTTGATCTTACTCATTACGCTTACATCAGCCTTGCATTCTTTGCGGATCTCCGCGTTTCTCACACGATCATACATAGTTTTACCACACATACGCCTCAGGGATCTCATTTCTACAGCATTCAGTCTACTTTCATTCTTCATTTTATACTTAAATTTAAATAAAATAATGTATATAAATTGTAATTTTCAAAATTGTAACTAATTTGTCGACAATACAAATAATGGCGTGAATTTTCACTGGTCGGCGTTTGTTATATAATTATTTTTTTTTATATTTGCAGTAACGTATTTATTAAAACATATATAAGTACGTTCCTTCTAAAACCGAACATTTTAAAATCCATCAAAAATAAATATTTTATCCCATTTTTCTACATCGAAATTTCACATACAAAGTGAAGTTGAAGCACCGACATTTTTTGAAGTTATCTCCGTGGAACAGCTTTTGAAATAATCTAAATTTTATTTTCGAACGTCCGTTTGAATTTCGAATACGGTTCGAGCGGCGGGCACTTGCCTGGAGAACCGGAAGCGGAAGTAGCGACCCATTTCCCGCCCTTTACAATACCATGGACTTCCCCTATTTCCTGTACCTGCGCTATTCAATTTTATTCTCAATACTCGATCAAACTTTGTTCCTATCTACTAGAAATTTGAAGTCATTGTATTGAACAATATATAAAAAATATTAAGTAACATTTAAAAAAAGCATATATGGTAAACTATATTTTTTTGTGAACAACGTACAAGAGTCCCAATTGCTTTAAGAAGCCGCTACACGAATTTCTGCAGATTTCTTACATATCTTCCTTAAAAAAGAAAAGATACTGGACGCCAACGGGAATTGAACCCGATTTAGTACTTAACAATACCTCTCTCACAAAAATAAAGTTGTTTGTTTTCAGTTGGAAAAATGTAATAATAAGTAATTGTCGAATGAAACACTAGTATATATTGGCGGGTATTAGATAAGCCGCCATAGCTCAGTGCTCAGAGCAGCTGACCGACAATCAGAGTCAGTATCTTTTCTCGGAAGATTTTTTCAATGTAGATGAGTGTTTCAGGCTGATAAGTAATTATAGTTTATGCTTTCAGTGGGAATACCGAGTTTAAAATGTATGTGTCTTAGGCATTTGTGTTGAATTTTTTCGATCGTATCTGAATGTATTTAATAATTTTTTTTGGTGACCAGATCGAGGAGTTATATTCGACTTGACTACGTACTAAGGATGTATACAAAAAATTTAATGTTGAAATATTCCTAAAACCTCTAGAATTTCGAAGAATGAAGCCAAGCATTTTTATAAAATAATATGTGTGTGAAAAAATAAATAAAGTTATTTTACCAAAAACGCAAAATCACAAAATCACACTGAAAGTTAAACTGATTTAAATAAAAAAAAATGTATCAAATATTCATGAAAAATATATTCTCTTAATAAGTGGAACGCGAAAATTCCAATACACGATTATTTGAATTCATTTTTAGAACGAACCACGTTCTAGTTTGCATACGAAATTAAAACCTTTTGAAATTTGAAACCCGAGACTTAACTATAAATTCTTTTTTATTTGAGTTGAATATTTTCACCCACAAATCTGAATAATAATTTGAATTAATTATTTGGTTTGAATCTCGCTTGTTAATTAAGTTTTTTTTTCAGAAAGAGAAATTAAAAACGCCAGAGAAATATAATTCTATTCGTAAGTAAATTTAATGATTTCCTTTCATTTTTAATTTAAACGATTGACGATGTTTAAAATGGGTTTATTTTGTAACTGGCTGACCCGGCTACACGTTGCTATGGCTATCGAAACACAACCCCATTACCCAACCTTATAACCAACGCCATCTCTTGATTTGAATACATATCAAATTCACACCGCCCGCTTGCTAGACCACCTCCTTTATATATTATATATTTCAACCAATTTACACAAAACCTTGACAAATTATATACCTAAACCTACTTCATGAATCACTCTATCTATTGGTGAAAACCGCATGAAAATCCGTTCAGTAGTTTAAAAGATCTAAGCGTACAGACAGCGGGAGCAACTTTATTTTATACTATGTTATAGATATTAATTTGTTTTAAAGTAACGATGAAAAATGATGTGCATATTTATTACTATCTAAGCACCCGGCGTTGCATTGGATTTTTTTGGTAAAACATTATATCACAATCAGGTCGAAGGGTAAGGACCTCGACTAGCAATCCGAAGGTCGCGGGTTCAAATCAAAATTGATTAATTAAAAAAAATATTTTGTAAATTTGCGTCACGTTCGAAAGTGGAAGATAATCTCAGTATCGCCATGGTGTAAGATCACCATTCATCATTAAAACGTTGCTTGAAATGACTTAAGCCGTGTCTGGTGACCAGATCTGAACAGTAATATATTTCCCCACCTTCCTCATACCCCTCTCTTTTACTCCCACTACATTAAGCCATACAACATACCCCAATTGGAATGCCATAGCCCCACTGGCTCTAGACGGGAGCAGTTTGGTCTCTTGTGCGGTGTGCGCATTAAAAAATCTTTTAAAAAGATCGAATTTCAAAAATGATACTTGTATTCCAAGAAATTTCGAGTTCGCTGAAACAGAGTTAGAACCATAGACATACAACCGACATTAGTATTTTTTATGAAATGGGATGGCGGAATAACTGTAATAAGATTGCAATCAACACAGTGTAACTCAAATAATAGGCGATGAAGAAGAGGCATTGAACAGCCGTTCACACTATTTTTGCAATACTTCACAAGTCCCAGCAGCTCCCGTCTGGAGCCTGTGATACTATGGCATCCCCATTTGGGGTATGTTGTGAGGCTGAAGGTAGTGAGGATGGGAAGGAGATGGGGAAGAGAAAGGTGGGGAAGTACCTGGCTATTCATATCTGGTAACCAAACACGGCTAACGCCATTTTAAGCAACGTTTCAATTCTGAATGGTGGTCTTACACCAGGGCGACACTGAGAGTATCTTCCACTCTGGATAATCAACACCCCTGCCATAGGTCACCCCAAGTGGTTCGTTACGTTTGGTGACTTAGCAGAGGGGTGCTCGGGTTCATGGAGGGTAGTTTGTCTAGATCTTTTGCCCACTTACTGTGTGGCGGGCCTGATCGTTAAATAATGTTTGAGGGAGGCCTTTTGACCTCTCCAGCAATACTCTCTCGGAAGATCGCCCTGCTCCGTAGTGGAAGAGATGGATTCCGTCACTCCTGGGGACACAGACCCACAGATTCCTACCCACCCCTCATACATTTTTCCTTCCCTGAACTTCACCCTCTTCCTTTCCTCAAAATACCATTCACACAGGATCCCCAAAAATGACATAGGACCTGGGGGGGATTATTTTTCTCGGCGCCATTAACACGCCGTGTGCAATTCACACGTAGTAAAAGGGAAACCTTCAGAAAACTGAAGTAGACAAGAGTGGGATGACTACGAAGCACAGAACAAAGAGGAGACCGATTATACTATCCCATTCTCTCGCAGGCTAAATCCTATAGATTTATTTGTCTTTAATGTCGCTTTTCGTTTCATCGAGTTTCAAATCACAACGGCGCGAAAGAAGTTTTCACTTTAAAATCAGAGTGTGCAATTCTCATGTGGTAGAAGTGAAATATTCAGAAAACTAAAGTAGACAAAAGTGAAGAGGCTACAAAACACCAGACAAAGAGAATACCGACTAAAATATCTCATTTTCTCGCATTCTAAATCCTATGGATGTGTGTGTTTGTCGCTACTTTTCGTTTTATCGGGCTTCAAATCACAACGGTGCTAAAGAAGTATTCACTTAAAAAATTAAAAATTCTTCTCGCTGGCTTATCTTTCTGTCTCTTCCAAACATTACAATTACCTTAGAGGGATTTAAATGAAGTATATATTATGCTTTATGCCACTCTAGATTGAAATATGGAGTAATAGGATGGGGCTCAGCAGCATCTAAACATTCTAAACACAAAAAACAACTGAAGGTAACTCAGAATTGCATCATAAAGACCATATTAAAGGTCCCCATAAGGACGTCACAACAGAAATTTTTAAACAGTTTGATGTTCCAAGGATACAGAAAAACATTCTAGTACATCACCAAAAAAATTATTCAGTGGCAAACACCTCACATGCTCATAAAACCAGAGCCAAACAAACAGACATACTTTAATATACTTAAGTGTAACTCTTGGTTTGGACAAAGAAGTTCTTAGCGTAGTTTTTAGCAGTAAAGTTATATAAAAACTTCCACTTAGTATCAAACAAATTAAAACAAAAAATAGCTACATTAAGGACATTAAATGTTGGCTAAAGGAACTATCGGAAAATGAACTTACTAGTATGCTTAAAACATCGTCGTAGAATTTTTTTGGAAAACCTGATCCAAACCGTAAGTTAAACCAAAAAGTCGCTGAAAACCTAACCTAACATGATTCCTGGAGGTGATTTTCTCATGAAAATTGCGCTATAAAAATCATCCAATAATAATAATAACAATGATTCACTATTTACTAAAAAAAAACCCTAGCCATAAATATCGTTGTTCAAATTTTCAAATGCATTTATTTTCATTGTGCTAATTTGGAGTTATACCACTCTTGCCCTGGTAAATTCAAACTGTGTTCAGAAACAACTACATTCATATTTCAGAGTGTTTAGACTCTTTACATTAGGTACCTACTTAAAGTTTTCCTCGCCTCCGAATGTGAATGGGAACCGTAAATTGGCTAAGTTTAGTAACTTGGACCAAATGGGGTAGGTTTGACCTTTTAATATGTCGTAAGAGAGATTGCAGTTGGGATTATCTGGATTTTAAAAATTCGGATTTTATGATTAATTCGGATTTGAACATTTGGAAAAAAGTTTTTTTTTAAGTAAAACTTCTTAAGTAAGAGTAAGAGTAATCTGGTGAATGCGTGACGACAGCGTTACGAAAAGTGTGATCGGGTGAGGCGAACGGAAATTGAGAGGGAGATATATGTTAGTGAAGATAGAAATAGAGAGAGTTACGTTTCGAATTACTGTAGGAGCAAGAGAGAGAGGTGCGAGCACACATATTCTTTCCCTCTTTCTCTCACAGCCAGTTACGTTTCGTATATCGACACAGTGCAGGCCTATTGTCTGTATCACTGTAGGAGCAAGAGAGAGCATTTTCTTTCTCTCTTCAGTGTAGTTTTACTTCAGTCGTGTGGTCTAAAGCACACTCGTTTTTTTTTACAATAGCTCCACACTGGAGGCCTTGAAGGAAATAATTCCTCTCAGAGCCTATGTCATCTTTAGGGATGCTGTGTGTAAGGTATTTTTATGAAAGAAAAGAGAGAATGTTCTGTGAAGGAAAATGGTATGAGGGGTGGGTAGGAATCTAAGGGTCAGTATGTGTGTGAGGTGATGTTTCGACAGAGCCTTTTGACCTTTCCAGCCTGACTCTCTCGACCTTGCACCGCAGTGGGATGGGAAGATCGTACATCCGTCACTCCGGGAGACACTGACCCCCAGATACCTACACACTCTTCATACCTTTTTACTTCCCAGAACTTCCTCTCCATGCTTTCCTTAAAAGACCCTCCGCACTGCATCCACAAATATAACATAAGCCTTTAGGGAATGATTTTCCCCAACATGACGCCAGACACATTTGAAAAAATAATCTATCATGAACCATTAAAACAGACACCATCTAGAAACGGAAACTAAAGTACAAACAAATTAACAGACTGAAGAAAATTTATTTATTCTTCAACTAAATAGGTATTTATAAGAATATGTTAATGAAAGAAGTGAAAGTGAAGTTTTTTAAATGTTTGTTTCTGCTTGTGATAAAAAACCATTTTACGTTTCAGTTTTGGGTAGTTTGTTAAAAGTCATTTTTTATTGTAACTAGTTGGTTCCTGGCATGCGATGCAATGTCATATTCAAAGAAATAAATTGTTTCTCCCTGCATGTCCTTTCCCGTGCATCCCCGTTCCCCTCCTGCATCCCCTATCCTCCCACGTTCCTCTTCCATCTTCCCCGCCTTCCCTCTCCCCTCTCCCGCTCGCCCGGTCCGCAATATATGTACGTTCCATATATTCAGTCCCAGTACATTCAGTTTTCAAACAGCTTTCATGCCACCTATTACAATTTGTTTATTCAAATTAAAAAATTTCGTATATTACAAATATTCATTTTTGTTTATTATAAGAACAATGAATCAAATTTGGTAGCTAATATAAGTATCTACCTATTTATACCTATAATTTAAAAAATCCATAGGCCATTCTATTCATACAAAAAAAATCTGCCTGCTAAATTCAATTTCATCAAACACGCGAACTGTGAAACGCGCGAAATTTAAATAGTCGTTAAGTTAAAGGAAATTATTTAATTTTCTGCGCAATTTTCTTATTTTTACTTTCCGCGAGAACCTTCTACAAAGTATTAGAAAACTTTGAAAAAAGATGAATGAAATAGGTTAAATCGTTCTGAAGTTATGGCATGACCAAGGTAAACAGGGATTCATTTTTATGTACAGATTTATGATTTTTTTTCCTAAAATCCGGATTTCCGGATTATGATTTTGAAGAAATCCTAAAATCCGAATTGTCCAAGACAGATCCGGATTTGCAATCCCTAGTTTCCCGTACAACAAGTCGCGTTACTTGTGACCTTTTGTTTGAGTTGACCTCAGGGAGAAGAAATAAGTCGGTGTTACGTTAAGACCGTTAAGTGCCCTT
This sequence comes from Limnephilus lunatus, assembly GCA_917563855.2. Taxonomy (NCBI): domain Eukaryota; kingdom Metazoa; phylum Arthropoda; class Insecta; order Trichoptera; family Limnephilidae; genus Limnephilus; species Limnephilus lunatus. The sequence goes on from OU830603.1 coordinate 48,021,486, forward strand.
TAAAAGCACTTAAAGAGAGAGACCGGAACTTGGCGGCCAATTTAACAATACTTTCTGTTGATTTTTCCGAGGAGGAAGAGACTTGACCTAAATAGTTACTTGAAAGAAAGAGATTTAAAGAAACAATAGTCAGTTCTTTGTACATTTATTAGTTACTAGCTATTACCCGCGGCTTCGCTCGCATGGTATTAGTGGGAAAATACTGGCATAATTATTGGCATAATTGTTATTATTCTTGCTTTTTGTCTAATAAAAAATAATTATTGTTTAATAGAAAATTTCAAAATTTGAGAATGACATTTCGCAAATAAAAATTCTATTTTATAAAATACCTATTTAAATTATAGAAATTTATTACCTACTCCCCTAATTTATTCTGATGATTTCGCCTCAAGTAGGAATTAGTATTTTATTCATATTTGAATCCAAAGAAAAACCTAAAGAAATAACAAAATTACAGCCCACGTCAAATAATTACATAGCAACGCTATGCTTTTCGTCCGGACAATAAACATTTTTAGAGATAGGTAGATATTAACTATGACGCCAACAAAGCACTATTTTTAGGGTGAATTGCCTAATTTAAAAAAAAAACGTTTTTTCCAAGGTAACAATTTGTTTGACGTTTGCAACAACTCGATTTTGTTAGGGACAGAAAACGTATGAAAAATAATTGCATAACGCCACAGCTTATTCATAACGCCAGAGCTTCTCAATATGTGTAGCCTATGTTACTCGCAAATAATGTAGCTTTCGGTTATTGAAAGAATTTTTAAATTCTATTCGGTGTTTATTGCGTGAAAGAATAACACTCATCCATACAAACTTTCGCCTTTATAATATCTATAAGATAAGAAGTATAAATACGTTAGAAGTATTAATACTAGCAGTTAAAAACCCGCAGTTAGAGTGTTGGCGACCATTTTATAAATCTGTTAGAAACTGGTACCAAAAATAGTCCGTTCCTCGGATCCACTGTGATCCAGTGACATCTAGTCACCGAGACAAAGTAACCGGAACAGACAATGACGTCATATATAATATATAGCCGCTTGATACAATTATTCACAACTAATTATTGCTACAATTTACAAAATCGTAATACATATACTGCCAGGAACACGTTATCAGTTCTCATGCGACCTGCTAACGGAAATGGCGCCATCCTTTGACAAATTATTGAATTCGAAACCGAATTACAACGGTTTTTTTCTTTGAAATTTATATAGCGCGGCGCGCATGTACTCCAAGCCGGGTTATTAAATTTCAACCGCACAGACGCAAGACTATTAATACTGTTTGATGATGAAGTTTTGGTACCATAGTTCCACAGGTTCTAGACAGTGTGACTGTGATTATGCATTAAAAAAAAGAGTATCGATATGGTATCAACTATTATATCAACTACGTTATCGACTACGCGACTACGGTATCGACTTCGATTGTAGTATCGACTTCGGTAGGTATCGACAGTGGTATCGACTGTGATAGGTATCGACAAATGTATCGACTACGGTATCGACCTCGATTGTGGTATCGATTATGTTAGGTCTCGACAATCATATCAACTATAGTAGGTATCGACTATGGTATCGAAAATCATAACGACCATGGAATCGACCATGGTATCGGCTATAATCTCACTAGTTGCGAGCAGTTGGGACACTTGTACAGTACCTGCTCACATTGAAAAGGGTTTTTCATTGAAGTTTCTATTAGTTCCTTATTCCACCTTCTTTAGGAGCCATAGTTCCACAAGTTCTGGACAGGGCAAGTGTGGTATCACATCAAAAAAATTCTTATCACCCTGCTGTAGTTGAGGGTGCCATTGAACAGGTTTTTTTCATAATCCAGAACGATATATTGTGGAAAACGTGTATTTTTTATTTAACAACGTCTCTTTGTTTTAATAGAGGACATATTTTTTATTATTTTATCGTTTTACGGTCAAGTTATGTGTGTGTTTTTTGACCGAATCCAATTTTATATTGACCGGACAATCTTGTAGGACAATCAGAAAATTTTTCAGAATTTCTGGAAAGATAATTTTACTCAGTTTTCTAATGATATAATCGCTTTAGAATCCGGATATTTGTGGTTTAAATCTGAGCGTGCGCAGGTAAGTTTATTTGATAAAATTGTGTTATTTTACAATGAATTCATTTATATTGTGGCATTTTCCTGAGCAGATACTCTCAGTATCGCCCTGGATATCTAGCATGATCGATCGATATAGGTTTTATCGATAATATCAGTAACTGGTCACTGCTCCCAAGCACGACTGCCGGCCGCTAACGAACAAACAACAGTTCACGACGACAAATAGTGTTCCTAATTTATTTAACGTGAACTGTTGTTTCTTCGTTGATGGTCTGCACTCGTGCTGGGGAACGATGAAAGATTACCGCCACAATCGATAAATATTTTCTCGATCGATCGTGCAAGGTACCCTGGTGAAGGAACACCATTCAGAATCGAAAAGTTGCTTGAAATGGCTTTGGCTGTATTTGATGACAAATCCAGGTATTTCCCCGCCTTCCCGTCTCCTTCTTCACCCCACTCCCTTGAGCTCACAACATATCCTTATTAGTGAAGCCATTTCACTGGTTACGGACGGTTGGGAGCAGTTGAGACTCTTGTGCGGAACTCAAGTTAAAAAATAATAATAACGCATTACATATCAGCTTACCCACCCATCTTCGACCGAGATTTTAATAGGTACTAAATTCCTTTTACTCAAACTTCCTCTTACTCTCTACAAAGATTCACAAATTTCATGATTCCAGCCTTCCTCATCATTATTATGACAAACGAAAATTAGAAACAAACAATGTTTCCTCCGATCTTTTTTCAATATTTTTTTAGGTCATGGTGGGAGTGATTCGAAATTCAAAATCGGTGCAAATTTCTTTACATCGTATCGCAATTTGAGAGTTTTTTTATTTTATTATTTTTAATTGATAAACTAACGTTTAAGACATGATTTTTATGATTTTTATGGGTAACAATTATTATAAGCAATAATCATCAGCCTGAAACACTCATCTACATTGAAAAAATCGTCCGAGAAAAGATACTGGCCGCCAACAGGACTCGAACCCGTGTCCCTCTGATTGCCGGTCAGGAGCTCTACCACTGAGCTATGGCGGCTTAATATATACTAGTGCTTCATTCAACAATTACTGCTTATTACATTTATTTTGTTCTCGGAAGATTTTTTCAATGTAGATGACTGTTTCATGCTGATAATTATTGCTTATAATAATTGTTTTTATTTTATTTAACCATTGGCAAATAGAAAAAGCTGAACACAGTTGTGTTTTAAGATGGAATAACCAGACAAAACCTAAAATATGTCATTTTTCAATAAAATTTTAGCCGTAATGACTCTTTTCCACAAAAACTATAAATTGATGTCGAAAGTCTGTTATTTTATCTAGTAAAGCTATGTTTCGAATTTTGAGAAAATATGTTTATTTTTAGTACAATAGGGTTTTACCGTAGGTCATTGACAGATTTATTAAATTTTCAAACAAAATTTTGTATTACACAACATACATTTCGAATAAAAAAATAATAGTAAAATAAATCAATAAATTATCTGGAAAGCTATGTTTCAGAATTTTAATTTTAGTTAAAATAAAATCATTTAAAAAGATCCGCATACATGTTTTGTGACGAAAATACTTCATTTTGATTTTTTTTTAGATTTTTATTTTTCTTAGACATCATTGAAAAATTATAAATACTTATTATCAAAAAATAATAACATAAAGCATATCATTTTAATAGTTTAATCATCACGCATTTCAGCATTTTTGAATGTACATAGGTATAAATTAAAGCAAATTTTGAATGAAATAAAATCGGTATTTAGTTATTATTTTAAAAAGCTGGTAAGGAAAATAATTAATATTTTTATTGGAACCGCCCTGTACGATCGTAACAACATCTTTCGACGAAATATGAATTCTTGGCCACGGGCTGGTTAATGGCCCTTAAGAACATGAAATTATTCAAGTTTCGTCGCCTTTTTAAAGATTATTATTTTGTTTTATAAATTAAAACAGATTTACGAAAAACAGTTTTATTTCTAAATATTATAATCAATAATTATCAGCCTGAAACACTCATCTACATTGAAAAAATCTTCCGAGAAAAGATACTGGCCAACGGGAATTGAACCCGTGTCCCTCTGATTGCCGGTCAGCTGCTCTGACCACTGAGCTATGGCGGCGTATCTAATACCCGCCAAATAATTTTTACCAAATATTATTGATTATAAAAATCTTGTTTTAAACGTAAGTTTATCAATTAAAAATAATAATTAGTTTTATTTCTATTAGATTACTTTAATATTGTATCTTATAGATTATAGAGCAGAGTGAGAGTTTTTTTTATTAAAAAAGGAAAAATTTGGGGAAAGTAATTTCTCCCATGTCCTATGTCTTTTTATGGGATGCTGTGTGGATGATCTTTTTAAGAAATGGAAGGAGAGGAAACACTGGAAGAAAAAAGGCATGAATAGTGGGTAGGAACTGGAGGGCAGTGTGTCCAGGAATGACGCATGAATCCATCTTTTCAACTGCGGTGCAAGGCAACGCGTCCGTCTGGAGAAGTAAAAAGGCCTCCCTTTAACCGTCTCTCCCGAATTACTAGTAGAATTCAAATGGCTTCAGAAGTTTTGAGAATCTCGCTTAGGTATTCTTACGTAGTTTTTTTGGGTATTTTAGCATACAGAGCAAAATACGAGTATTTCGTTTGAATACTGGTTCATGTAAAACGGGCTTCAATTAAATGTCAGTAGAGTCCGTGTGACGGTGTAACGACCTCACAAAATCGCTCCCCGGAGACATCTGTTGACGTAAAAGCAAACTAACAGGATCGTGGGTCAAACGCGTTTCAAAAATAAAATATCCAAAAAAACAGCCCGTAATTTGAGTTTTATTTGTTTGTGGGGTATCTCTAATCCCCAGATGGCGGAAAAACTTTATTTTGTTCTGGCATCGTTCAGAAAATGGAAATTTTATGTACAGGATGATCTGAACCACCGAACAGAGATACAAATATAGAAATGTGTTTGGGGCTTACTGGAAATAAGTCGTTTTTGACCTTACTTCTAAGAAAATTGATCAAATATCGGAACTCGAAATATATGTAGAATTAAAGATGTTGTACTTAAAATTGAATTACAAAACGATTATAAGAATACCTTAAGAGGGAATAACCAGACAAAAACCGGAAATATGTAATTTTTAAATAAAATTTTAGCCGTATTGACTCTTTTCCACAAAATAGTATAAATTGATTTCGAAAGATTGTTCTTTCATCTTGTAAATTTATGTTTTAATTTATAAGAAAATCTGTTTATTTTTAGCATAATAAGGTCATACCGTAGGTCGTTGGCAATTTTGTTAAATTTTCAAACAAAATATATATATATTTTTTCTTTTTCCTTATTTTACTTAGACATTATTGAAAAATTATAAATACTTATGATCAAAAACTAATTACAATAAGAACATAATTTTAATAGTTTTATCATCACGCCTTTCAGCATCATAAATTAAAGCAGGTATAAATTAAAGCAAATTTTGAATGAAATAAAATCGTTATTGAGTTATAATTTTAAAAAGCTGGTACGGAGAATAATTAATTTTTCTCTTTGGAACCGCCCTGTACGATTAGAAGAACATCTTTCAACGAAATTCGGATATTAGCTGACTTGTTAAAGGCCCTTAAACATATATTTTTTTTTACAGTGAATACCGCACATGAATCTCAACTGCTCCCGTCTGGAGCCAGTGAGACTATGGCATCCCCAATTGGGGTATGTTGTGAGGCTGAAGGAAGTGGGGAGGGGAAGGAGGTGGGGAAAAGGAAGGTTGGGAAGTACCTGGCTATTCAGATCTGGTCACCAAACATGGCTAAAGCCATTTTCAAGTAACGTTTCAATTCTGAATGGTGGTCTTACACCAGGGCGATACTGATAGTATATTCCACTCTGGAACGTGCCGCAAATATACTATATATTATTTTAAATGAATTAATTGTGAAACAACACAAATTAATCAAATAAAATTTATTTGCGCACGCCGGGTTCGAACCCGCGACATCCGGATTGTGAGTCAAGAGTCTTAGCCACAACATATGATTTAAATTAACTAAAATTTTCAAATTTTGGAAAGAAAAATGTTAACTCTTAAAAAAAAAATATGAAACGCTATTTCTTAAGACTTTTTAAAAAATTTTTAAAATTAAGTTATTATTCATTATACATTCATGTATATGAAACGATGCATTAATTACGCCAGTCAGGATTTAGCTAACGGTTTTTTTTCTTGTTAATGGTATTATAGACAGCCCTGATTTATTAAGCCTAATTACATTCCATATACCAACAAGAATTACTCAATTTAAAACTATTTTAATTGCAATAACAATATCAGAACTAAGTCATTTAAATACTCGTTTATACCTAGATTGCATGTAATTGGCAATACTTTCTCTGAAATAGTAGATATGTTCACTGCACGGAATACAGCTATAAGAAGGCTCAATGTTAGCGTAATACTATTCTTCTCCCTGGGTTCTATATAATTTAAATAACATATTTTACTTTATGATTACTGTTCCACAAAATTATTATGTACTAGCTGGGTTACCCGGCTTCGCTCAGGACAATAAGATAGTGTTCTGGAATGTTGCACAGTGATGTTCCCGATTCCCTATTCCTGATCATTCCACGACATAATCCGCCACTCCTTCCACAACTTTCTACAGCTCTATGGAACCTTCTAGAACTTTTCGGAAGACTGTTCTAGAAATTTCAAGAGGGCGAAACTTTCAGCCCTTATATCTTTAAAAGCACGCCCTTTAGGTAAAAACGGATACCCTTATTCCCTAGGGGGGATAGAGATCTACCACACCATATAACTCCCTTGATCGAACCGGGACTCGTTTCTGATTTTTTGCGAGCTGCACGTTTTTTTGGACTTTCTTGTATAATATATGCCATATTCAAATAAATAAAATGTTACTCCTTACATGTCCTTTCCCGTGCGTTTCCCTCCAGCGTTCCACTTCCACCTTCCCCATCACCGCTCTCCCGCTCCCCCGTCCCGCCAACCCCCCTGGCACTGCATTTCTTGACTCCTCTCCCGCCCGGCCCGTAGCCGAAACTTTTTTTTAATACTAACTATTTTAAACTCGTGATATCTTTCTAATTAAATATCCGAATTGAAAAATTCAAAAGTTAAATAAAGGTATTGAAGCTGTCTTGAATATGAAGTAATTTATTTTGATAAGGATTAAAACCAAGATACAAATAAAGAACCTTTAATGCGGCGACATTTAAATTAAATTTTTAAAATAAAAGAATACTTATTGTGGCATAACCATAATAGTTAGACATATGCTGCAACGACCTTTTTTGTAAATAATAATGTGTTCTATAAAGTCGTAGTACATTATTTAATTCTATCATCAATAGTTTTCGCAGCGCACGTGATTTAAAGAATATTTTAGGTAATTTTTTTACACCCTGGGTTATTTTTTTTTAAATATAATATAGGTTATGTCACCCAGGGATAGTGTAGCTTCCCAACAGCGAAAGAATTTTTTAAATCGGTTCAGTTGTTTCGGAGCCTATTTGATTCAAACAAACAAACACACAAACAAACAAACAAATATTACCTCTTTATATAGTGTAATAATAACTTATTTTTTTAAAATTAAGTTTATAATATAATATAATATATATAAAATAATATAACATAATATAATAATAAGTAGAAGTAGAAGTAGATAGTAGATATATATAACATGTTTGTAAAATCCCGTATAGGCATATAATAATATAAATAAATTATTTTATCTGGAACCTAAAAGGTAAAGTATGGTAATACTGCGAAATCAGTATTTTTTCAAAACTGCATAGATCATTATACTCTAGAGATTCCTTGTTCAGTGATCTGAAATTTACGTTTTATTCAGATAAAAATCTCCATTGAACCTTTTTTTAAGTGTTCCAATGGAGATTCTTATGATAAATTTAAAGATAAATCTTTTTACGTGTCTGTGCATAATGGGTCAGTGTTACAAATCTTCAGTGCGGTAGTTGGATTTGGCAGCCACCTCTGGCCTTAAGGGTAATGCGGTTTTTCATCCCGCGACAAATTAACCCCGACAAAATATCCACAGATTTTTTTTTTGTTAAAAAAATCAAAATTATATCACACTCTGATTTTTTGTTAAAAAAAACAGAGTGCAATTCAAACGCGGTAGAAGTGAAATCTTCAGATAACTAAAGAATACCAGAGTGGGGAGGCTACGAAGTACCGCACAAAGAGGGTACCGATTATTCTATCTCATTATTTCTCAGGCTAAATCCTATATATGTGTATGCTTGTCTGTTTTTAGTGTCGCTAATTTTCATTTCATCGAGTTTAAATCACAACTGTGCTATATAAGTTTTCACTTAAAAAAATATATTGCTAGCGGGGGGGGGGGGGGGTTTAAAGACAAAGAAAAGATTTCCGCTTCACAGTTAAGTTAACAGCTTCAATATAGCAGATGTTGTACACGCCTTATATTCGGACATCTTAAATTCAATTACAAAAATGAAATAACGACATTACGAGTAGCTGTTTCATCCAACAGGCAGCACGGGACCAAATGACACGAGGCAGACCGCACAGTGGCAGGTCGTGGCCTACCTCATTGGAACTTCGATCGGAAATTAAAAAAGGAAGAAAAATGCTTCTAGATGGAATGAATGTTCGTCTTTTCCACATTTTTTAATTTTTTTCCCAGGGTTATCTGAAGGAATCAAACTTTTTTTTTTACCGTAGCGTCTGCGTGGTCGAATTTCAGAACCCAGCTACGAATGCATGTCGGACGCCTCGCCATAGGCGCCGTGCCACAAATAACATCTGTGTACGTGGAATTAAAAATTTCGACACAAGATGTCGCTACTTGTCAGTCAGCAGGTCGAACGGATACGAATTTGTGAATATGTGATATCTGTCCGGATATGAAAAGGTTGACGGTAATACATGTTGTATCAAGTGGCTATCTATACATATGACGTCTTGCTCTGTCTTGGTGACTTTGTCCCGGTGACTAGCTACAGTGGATCCGAAGAACGGGCTGTTTTTGGAATCAGTTCGTATTGAATTTATAAAATGGTCACCAATACTAACTGGGCGAAGCCGGACCAAAAGCCGCAGGGCAGGATCTAGCAGTAAAAAGCTGCGGAGCGGGTTTTTAACAGCTAGTTTCCAATGATTAGCGACCGCGAAAATCATAATTTATGCAAGAAATGTTTCATTCTTTTGAAGAAGGTACTTGTCAACGTTACCAAATTTTAGAAATTCAACAATGAAAAGTAATATCTGCAGTAATTAACTATTTTAATAACGATAATCACTAAAAAGACTATGAAAATTTGTTTGAATTAAATCTCAAAGTCGCTGCGCACCCGGTCACCTAGTAAATGCCCAAGGTTCACATACTCGTATCTACCGCTCCAGCGCCACTAGTATGTTTTATATGAACTATTTCTTGGGGCAGAAAGTCCATAGGTGCAGAATTATTTTCGCACGTATGGGATTCATTTCAGAGTCGCTCTCGTGCTGTATTATTGAAAACGGATGGATTCTTTTGCACGCAATTTAAAAGGAAAATAATATTTTACGAGTAAAGAGTACTTGAAATTATTTAATTTTTTTAGAAAAAACTGCCACTGGTCGGTCCCACGTCCTTTGTCCTGTTCGCTAACAGGTCACGAAGCAAGTAACGCGATTACCCGGGTGGCAGGAGAGCAGGAGAACCAGCAGGTATAAGGCTCTATTTTTACGTCGTCCCCGGTGAGAAAGGATATAAACTACGTTCAGTAAGATGTTACGATGCGTGTATTGAACGGATAACTTATATACCCTAGTGAATAAAGAATTTACTATAGATGATAACGCAGGGTAGACTTCGTGAATTGTTTTATGTAAGTAGTATAAACCAAATTTTTTGACCCTAGAAATAAGTCACACAGAATTAAAATGTATCAAGAAATCTATAGTGTATAGAGTTAATCATATACCATTACGTATATGAATTAAAATGTGACCACGCCAATTGCAACGCCACATACATCGGACAAACTGGTAGAGTATTCTCAACTAGATTCAAAGATCATATACGATGTTATAATAATAAAAAACGAGTGTGCTTTAGACCACACGACTGAAGTAAAACTTCACTAACTTATGCCGTCACTAACGAATAACAGGAATAAAAATATCCCCATCCCCTTAACATCCCCATCAACTCTCAACTCTCAACTCTCAACTCTCAACTCTCAACTCTCAACTCTCAACTCTCAACTCTCAACTCTCAACTCTCAACTCTCAACTCTCAACTCTCAACTCTCAACTCTCAACTCTCAATTCTCAACTCTCAGCTCTCAGCTCTCAGCTCTCAGCTCTCAGATCTCAGATCTCAGCTCAACTCAACTCAACTCAACTCATATCATTGATTAGCGTTTCACATTGATAAGCGTTTCATATTGATTAGCGTTTCACATTTTTTCGTAACGTGTCACATTTTTTCATAACGTTTTATATTTTTTCGTAACGTTTCATAACGTATTCATCATTTTACCCCCAAGTGTCGAGCATGCGTAAAGAAGTTTTACTTCAAAAACATTCTTCAAAATTTGCAGAACATCTCTTAGGGAATGATCACGTTCCACTTAAAAACAACAAACCTAAACCATACGGATAAAAAGGGTTTTAGATTAAATTTGCTTGAACATTTATAAATCGATAAACGAACGAATGACCCAATATAACGCTAATAAATAAAGCATGGAAAATTATTTATTCCCCACTCCTTAGTATGTTTACAAAAGCCAGACAATATCAAGCACTTAAACAAGTCATAGCAGTAAAGTCATTATAAAACAATTAAGGATAGTAAGGATACCTTTGGGGAAAACAGGTCTCCCACACAATGGAGTGTCTACTGTCTCTTCTTAATTTCTCAGCAAATTGGTTTGACCGGTAATAAATCAATTTAGACACCTTCAAAAATTGACACTTAAATTCTTATAAATATGTGGTCCCAATGTGGTTCATCCACAGTTTGAAAATGGTCTTGTAAACCGTAAATACTTACTAAAATACTTGCAGAACTTGATAATAACATTGTTAAATTTAATAATTAAAAAAAAATTAAAGTAATAATAATATAAAAGACCCTGCACACAGCAAAGATGACATAAGCTTCATGTGTGGAGTTAATCCAAAAAAATACGATTGCACATATTTCGCTTTTGTCAGGAATTTCTTGGTGAAAAAGGCTTACTTTAATTACAAAATATTTAGCCGGTAAATGAATGTAAGAACAGGATGTGTTCAAACCCATGGTGCTGCATCTCTTGGGTAGACAGTGCTATTGTTTTTGTTTTCCCTCGTCCGGGTTTCAGCAGCAAAATATCTTGGGTGGGGGGAGTGGAAGCAATCAAAAAGACAGTGAGGTCCACATCCTTACCAACGACAGCATTGTGAGAGGATTGTTCCACAGTAGTCTTCATGATAAGGATGTCGGCATCATCGGTGGCCTGAAAAGTCCCATTCTCCTGAAGCTTTGTCTGTATTAAGGAGATTAAGTTTATGCATTGTCGCAATGTCGTCTGTTTGACATATCAATAAATATAAAATTTTCCGAGCCTCCTGTGTTGGCATCCACAGTATTTACCAGACAAATCAAATAATAAAGCCGGACCTGCCTTGAAGACAGAGGACATAACTTGTACCCACTTTGTACATATATAGCCGACTTAGTGAAAGTAAAAACTAATCTATCTAAAGCGAATCAAATTACGTTTCGGGGAGAATGCTTTAGTTGATTTGTTCGGAAGATTTCGACCACACGTACATACATAATTTATTAACGTTTCATTGTACTTACGTAATTGTGCGTTCTTAATTAAGGAAATTATTTCTTTGTTCTTAGCCTAAGACCCGACATTCAGAATTTCTCCTAATTTATAACATACTAGCAGACCCGAACACACGTTGCTGTGGCTAACGAAACATAACGCCATTACCCAACCTTTATAAAATCCACACCACCCGCCTGCCAGCTGCCCGCTGCCTAAATTGAATATTTGAATTTCTCGGCTTTTCTCTACTATATAAGCATACGTTATGCATATAAACCTTCCTCTTGAATCACTCTATCTATTGGTGAAAACCGCACGAAAATCGTTTGCGTAGTTTAAAAGATCTAAGCGCACATACAATTTGAGCGACTTTATATTTTATACTATGTAATGATGATGATGATTACTGGGTTACCCGGATTCGCTCAGGACAACATTCGAGAGTATTCTGGAATGTTCCACAATGATGTTTCCGATTCCCGAACATTCCACGACATACTCCGCCATTCCTTCCAGAACTTTCTAAAGCTCTATCGAACCATCTAGAACTTTCCGGAAAACTGTTCTTGAAATTTCTAGAAGGTGAAACTTCCAGCCCTTACATCTTCAAAAGCACGCCCGAGGCGATAGAGATCAACCACACCATTTAACTCCCTTGATCGTACCGGGACTTATTTCTGTGTTTTTGCGGGAAGCACGTTTTTTGGACTTTCTTTTATAACATATATTGATTATTTAATCTGGAAGTGAAAACTTCTTTTGGACCGTTGTGATTTGAAACTCGTTGGAACGAAAAAGCGATACTAAAAAGAGGTAAACACATACATCCATAGGATTTAGCCTGCGAGAAAATGGGATTAATTAGAGAATAATCGGTATCCTCTTTGTGCGGTGCTTCGTAGCCTCACCATTTTCATCTAGTTCTGGGAAGGTAAAAGTTATGATGGGTGGGTAGTAATCTGGAGTGAGAGTGGATCCATCCCTCCCAATACGGTGCAAGGCGAGAGTTCTGCTGAAGAGGTCAAAAAGTCTCCCTCAATCACGTCTCTTCTTCACATTGTAGACAGAATAAAGAAACGGGTCACGCTGCTGACTCCAGTTCAGATCAATTTGGGAGGCGGGTATGGGTACCGCCGCCACGGGATCCATTTATTGGATAACCAATACCTCCGCCATAGGCCAACCCCAAGTGGTTCGCTACGTTTGGTGACTTAGCAGGGGTGCCCGGATTCATGGGATGAGGTTTATCCACGTAATGGCGGCCAATGCGTCTGCAGGATCGAGACTGGTTGAAGGAGATCTTTTATCCTCTCCAGCAGGAATCTCTCGACCCATCGCCTCACACCGCGGTTGGAGGGATGGATTCATACATCCGTCACTCTTGGACACACTGACTCTTAGATTCCTACCCACTCTCATACCTATTTCCTTCCCAGAACTTAACTTAAAAGAAAGGTGTGCTGACGGCTCTCAAAAAAGTCAAAACATCGGAAACCGTTAATCCATCAATTTGCATTATTAGATTCGTAATTAAGATTTAACTTAGTAATGCACGTTATCATCCCGCGACAAAATATCCCCGATAAAATATCCTACGGGTAAAACATTCCCCAACCAAACATCTATTAAAACTTAACCCAACCTAATCTAAGCTAACAAAATGGGACAAAACTAATACAGGATTCCTATAAAGGCAATTACTTTTTTTTTCATTGAAGAATAAGATAAAACTAATAATCTAAACGAAAATATGAAAGATAACAAGACACAGAAAAACAGAAAAAGATACAACGCATCTGGGACTTGAACCCAGAGTTGCGACCATCCCAGTCCCCCCATACCCCTTGCCACACAATGTCACACGTCTCTACTCCCCTCCCCCCCCCTTAAGGTGTGACGTAATTTATGGATGGCCCCTTAGATAAGTACTATTCCCTAGTTTTATACATTCTCAGTATAATACGTTAAATATTAAAATAATTATAGCACAATGGTTAACTGTTTCTACTTACTCGCGTATGCTAAAATACGTTATGCCAAATTTAATATACTATTATTTTTCCCCAGTTTCATATTTATTCCCGGCGTAATATATTCCCACTCAATCATACGATATAAAATCCTTACCGCCCGCATAATGTAGTAGTCGCACATAGGTCCCAATTGCTAATTTTTCTGGTCAAAAGTATTAGATAAAAAAAGATATTTATTTATTTGTGTGAACACCACACACGAGTCCAGTGGGATTGGCACCCCCTAAAGGGGTATGTTGTAAGGTTGAAAGGAGGGAAACAATATGTGGAAGACGAAAGTTGGAAATCACCTGATCTGGTCAAAAAGAAGAAAATGGAGAGATATGCAATTACGAATGTTGAGAGAGCTCGCTAATATTTAAAACGATAAAATTGAAGCGAAAATTGTGAAAATGTTTAATAAAACATGACTTGTTTAAAATAGAGCAAAAATCTTGTGAGGAACATCTAAAATAGCATTTAAGGAAACACTTTGAATTTTTTCATGCACATAACTTCTAAAATAAGTTAAAGGAACGTGTTTATAATAATTTTCGGAGCATAGGCACTTTGCGATTTTTTTCTATCGACAAAATTTCATATAATTTGCGTTTCGGCGTAGAACACGTCTACATCTTCAAAAATAACATATATATATTTTTAAGAGCTTAAAAACTTCAAATGTTTAAGGAAGATATGTAAAAAATCGGTAGAAATTCGGGTAGCGGCGGCTTTATACGACTGCAGACTTTTCAAGCAACGCAACGTTTACATTTTGAAACAATTCGGTTATGAACTCTTGAAATGAAAATGGTCACTGAAATTATGCAATTCGATTTCATCTTTTCTCTAAATTCCCATATAACGTTGTCTTTTATAACAGATCGACTTGCGGTATTTGTGGTTTTCTGCTATCCTTAAAATACGTGAAAATCACGGAATATTATAAAATTATAGAATTGATAACGTTAACCAAAAAATGCAGAACCTTTAAAAATTATGAAATCTGACTTCTCTTGTGAAGATTAATCCCAAGAAAATTAAACAAAAGGAATACACAATCAAAATAAATAAAGGATTAAAATATTTTTTTGGTCAAAAGGGTAGGTAAATTATCGCTTGTCTGATACAATCTGTTAATACTTCTTGACATATCAGTTCCAATTTTTGAATTGACAATTAAACAAAAAAAATACACATTCAAACATAGAATTAAAAGATATTTCTGTTTAATAAATCTAATTTCACATGCAGGCACTTTATAGCTTGTCTGAATTCTTGGCACGTCAGATCCAAATTTGAAAGTAACAATTAAAATATTATATTATTGGAAGGCGGTTTATTTGTTTGAATTCTTCTAATAATTAAATCCTATTTTTACATTAGGACCACACAGGAGGCCCTGAGGAAAATAATTTCCCTCAGGGCCTATATCATCTTTGGGAATGCTGTGTGGAGGATTTCTTTAGGGAAAGGAAGGAGAAGAAGTCGTGGGAAGGAAAAATTTATGAGGGGTGGGTAGGAATCTGAGTATCAGTGTGTTCAAGAGTGACGGACCTATGAATAACCCCCCCATTGCGGGTTAGGCGATGTTCCGAGAGTTTTGCTTGAGAGGTCTACAGGTCTCCCGATCCAGATCCCAGATCCGGACAAACCTCACCCCATGAACCCGGACACCCCTGCTAAATCACCAAACGTAGCGCACCACTTGGGGTGACCTATGACAGAGTTTTTGGTAATCAAATAAATGGTGAAACAATGAAAGAGATTTACACAGACAGACACGGAACCGAAATTTATATTATTGTGAATGACAACTTTCAAGATATTAGTGTGCAAAACACTTATCACACCAGTACTCACGTACGCAGCTGAGATTTGGGTACTAATTAAGAGGAATGAGCGAGCACTGGACGTTTTTGAAAGGAAAATTTTGAGGCGTATCTTCGGACCGGTTTTAGAACATGGATTTTGGCGCAGACGTTACAACAATGAATTATATACTCTGTGAGCTAAACATCACAAATTTTATAAAAGTGGGAAGACTTCGGTGGTTGGGTCATGTAGAGAAAATGACCAAGCATCAAGCACCAAAGTGCTGCTGAACTCAAGACCGATAGGGCGAAGGAGCCTGGGAAGACCAAGATTAAGATGGAGCGACAACGTCCTCAAACATATATCTACCTTGGAGCTTATAAACTGGAGAGAGCTGGCACAAAACCAAGATGAATGGAGGAAGACTCTTGAGGAGGCCAAGACCCACCAGGTGTTGTTGAGACAAGTGTGATGATGATGATTGTACGACTACTTTCAAAATTATATTTTAGCCACATAATGCGACGATTCGGACGTATGTGCGTTGGTAGCACACACAGAGAACGTTTGCATACATATTTTACGATCAAAAGACTACGATAAAATAGAACCTAAAATGCCGACGAATTGCTACGAATATGTTATCATAATATAATACATATATTAAAACGCCTAGCAGTATTCGGAATGTAGCAAGGGTGGGTTTTATGATACAATAATTATCTTATATTACGCTGTATTTTCATATAATTAATACGATCTTGTAATTTTCGGATCGTGGTAAGGATGGGCGACACGGGTTCACGCTCTACGCTCCCTTATGTGAGGACATTTTCCTTAATGAACAATTAACTAGTCACTTAATTATTATGGTATAGGATTTAAATTTGCAATGTTTTTTTTTGTGTAAATACGGCACAAGAGAGATATTTGTTTATAGAAGACAGTGTGGTTGTGGCAAACACAATCGGAGTATATTGTAAGGCAAAAAGGAGTGAGAGGGAGAGTGGAAAATGCTCTCAGTATCGCCCTATTGAAATACCACCATTGAGAATCAAAACATTGCTTGAAATAGCTTTAGTCAAGTTTGGTGATTAGATCTGAATATACAGGTACTTCCCACCATCTCCTTTTCCTCCCAACTATCTTTAGCCTATCACCACACCTAACCACACCTCCCAATACTGTGATACTCAAAGAGCATTTGGGACTCTTGTGCGGTGTTGACGCGGCTATATGCATCTTCCTCTAACATATGTCCCTCATTCCTACACACAACCGGTTGTCCAAATACCTATCCCTATCTGACAGTGTGTAAAATAATATACACGTTTGTGACATTTATGATACAATCAGTATATTTGCGGCACGTTCCAGAGTGGAAGATACTATCAGTATCGCCCTGGTGTAAGACCACCATTCAGAATTGAAACGTTGCTTGAAAATGGCTATAACCGTGTTTGGTGACCAGATCTGAATAGCCAGGTACTTCCCAACTTTCCTCTTCCCCACCTCTTTCCCCTCCCCACTACCTTCAGCCTCACAACATACCCCAATTGGGGATGCCATAGTCTCACTGGCTCCAGACTGGAGCAGTTGAGATTCTTGTGCGGTATTCACTTTAAAAAAAAAATAATAAAATTTAAGTACTCCGCGCAATGATGACCATAGAGGTCTCGCAGTGCAATTAATTTCGACTATGTTAAAGCAACCTGTGCAATGATGACCGTCTCTCAGTGCATTTATTTAATATCTACCCTATTAGAGCAACCTGTGCTCACCAATCATCACCCTAGTGACCTTTCAGTGCAATTAATTTCAACTATGTTAAAGCAACCTGTGCAATGATGACCGTCTCTCAGTGCATTTATTTAATATCTACCCTATTAGAGCAACCTGTGCTCAACAATGATCACCGTAGTGACCTTTCAGTGCAATTAATTTCAACTATGTTAAAGCAACCTGTGCAATGATGACCGTCTCTCAGTGCATTTATTTAATATCTACCCTATTAGAGCAACCTGTGCTCAACAATGATCACCGTAGTGACCTTTCAGTGCAATTAATTTCGACTATGTTAAAGCAACCTGTGCAATGATGACCGTCTCTCAGTGCATTTATTTAATATCTACCCTATTAGAGCAACCTGTGCTCACCAATGATCACCATAGTGACCTTTCAGTGCAATTAATTTCGACTCTGATAAATCAACCTGTGCAATGATGACCGTAATGATCTCTGCATTTATTTAATATCTACCCTATTAGAGCAACCTGTGCTCACCAATCATCACCCTAGTGACCTTTCAGTGCAATTAATTTCAACTATGTTAAAGCAACCTGTGCAATGATGACCGTCTCTCAGTGCATTTATTTAATATCTACCCTATTAGAGCAACCTGTGCTCAACAATGATCACCGTAGTGACCTTTCAGTGCAATTAATTTCGACTATGTTAAAGCAACCTGTGCAATGATGACCGTCTCTCAGTGCATTTATTTAATATCTACCCTATTAGAGCAACCTGTGCTCACCAATGATCACCATAGTGACCTTTCAGTGCAATTAATTTCGACTCTGATAAATCAACCTGTGCAATGATGACCGTAATGATCTCTGCATTTATTTAATATCTACCCTATTAGAGCAACCTGTGCTCACCAATCATCACCCTAGTG
This sequence comes from Limnephilus lunatus, assembly GCA_917563855.2. Classification (NCBI taxonomy): domain Eukaryota; kingdom Metazoa; phylum Arthropoda; class Insecta; order Trichoptera; family Limnephilidae; genus Limnephilus; species Limnephilus lunatus. The sequence goes on from OU830603.1 coordinate 48,039,931, forward strand.
ACCTTTCAGTGCAATTAATTTCAACTATGTTAAAGCAACCTGTGCAATGATGACCGTCTCTCAGTGCATTTATTTAATATCTACCCTATTAGAGCAACCTGTGCTCAACAATGATCACCGTAGTGACCTTTCAGTGCAATTAATTTCGACTATGTTAAAGCAACCTGTGCAATGATGACCGTCTCTCAGTGCATTTATTTAATATCTACCCTATTAGAGCAACCTGTGTTCACCAATGATCACCATAGTGACCTTTCAGTGCAATTAATTTCGACTCTGATAAATCAACCTGTGCAATGATGACCGTAATGATCTCTGCATTTATTTAATATCTACCTTATTAGAGCAACCTGTGCTCACCAATGATCACCGTAGTGACCTCTCAGTGCAATTAATATCGACTCTGTTAAAGAAACCTGTGCAATGATCGCAGTAGTAATCTCTCAGTGCATTTAATATCAACTCTATTAAAGCAACCTTCTAAATGATCACCGAATAGATTTTTTTATTACAGCTCATAAATTGACGCGCAGAGAAAAATAAATGCGACTGACTGTATGTTTTTTTATGAAACTTTCATCGTGCAATATTTAATATTACCTATATGCCACTTCCTTAATAAATATGTAAAACAAAGTCGGATTAGCTACACCATTTATAACTAGAGAACGGTTGGACCTATTTTCATGATCTTTGATTTGTTGGATTTATATCCGCCCCGAATAACACAATAGCTTTTAAAACATCGAAAAAATTCACGAAAAAAAAATTATGAAGAAAATTCTTTTCCGGAACGAATTCTCATCTTTTGAAAGAGCCGCAACAATATTGTGATAAATATTATATTGAATAGTGAGTGAATTACAAAAATTCAAAAACTTCAAATGTCAATGGGCTGATTGCACACTAAAGTCGAAAATGAGACAAACGGTGAACGTATGTCTGCACCCCTCCAAAGGAAAAATACAATAATTATTATAAATCTCCTTCACTTGTACACAAAAAAATGAAACGCCATTCCCGTAAGTAAGTGAAAAAGTAAGAAAAATCACAAAAGATATAAATCCATACATAACGCCATCTCTGATACTGATAAAAACAAAACACGGTCAGTTAAAAAAACTGAATTTAAGCTAATAAGTTAACACAACAGTTATTGATTCTGAGGCGGTACGAAGTTCGTCGGGTCAGCTAATATTTAATATTACCTACAAATATGCCTCAATTAGGAAATAATATATTCCGCAATTAAAAATGCTGATAAAGATAATAACACAATGTGACAACGGATATCTGATATCACATAAAAATGCATTAAGAAAACAGCTGTCCGAACGCTATTGACAAAAAAGCCAGAGATAATATAGCTTTATCTATATCAGCCTGTCAACGGAGAGCCTTAATTGTAAATACAGGTTATCTTTTCATTTCGTTATTATTGTTTTCATGATACAATCCCGTTAAACCGCAATAAAGCAGTTTGTCAACAGGATGTTAATGTTCAATTACAATTTAAACATACATACATATTTTTTAACCTCGTCGGATTTAATGTTTCAAAGACCCAATCATGTTTGATAACGTCTAAAAGGGATCGAAATGATAATCTAGTCTCCTTCAACGGAAGCATTCTTCCGAACAGGACCTCCATTGATATGCTTGGTGTTACTCTAAGTGACCAGCTCAGGTACGGGGGCTCCATCGAAACCAGAGTTAAATTAGCCTCTCAGAAACTGGGCGTACTGTACAAGGCCCGCAGATACTTTAATAGTACACAACTGCTAACCCTGTACAAATCGCAAGTGCGCCCCACGGTTGAATTTGGCAGCCACTTCTGGTCTGGAGCTCCAAAATACCTTTAAAAAAACCCTTGACTCTGTGCAGAAATGGGCGGTCCGTTTGATAGATTCTCCCATCTTAACAGACGGATTGCAATCTTTAGAGCACAGGCGTCAGGTGGGAATGCTGTCCTTGTTCTACCGGTATTACAATGAAAAATGCTCCGAGGAACTAGCGTCGTTGATCCCCTCGGCACCGGTGCATAGTCGTGAAACACGCCAAACACGCGTCCAACATTTGTTCACGGTTGACATTAGTCACATGAGAACGGGTCGTTTTTACGACTCGTTCTTGAGTTCAACAGCTCGGATGTGGAACGATTTACCAGCCTCTGTGTTTCCTCCCTCCTACAACATGGGTCTCTTCAAGACCCATGTTCACTCCTTCCTTTCCTCAAAAAGACCCTCCACACAGCATCCTCAAAGATGACATAGGCCCTGAGGGAAATTATTTTGCTCAGGGCCTCCTGTGTGGAGTTAATGTAAAAAAAAATTTTTTACAATAACTATACAAATTGTCACAATTAACACATATTAATTAATATAAACAATCTCTTTTGAGGATAAATCTTAATATATTTGTAGAGTCGCAATTTTTTAAATTAATCGGTAACATGTTAAATATTTTTGGCACGTTAAATTCCAGGGTTCGCCGTCCGTAGTTATTGTTATATTTTGGAACAAGCATTCCTTCATTCTTTGTGAACCTTGTATTATGCTCATGTTCCACTTTCTTCTTATAATCAGACTCAGATACATGCTGAATCAATATTGTACACCATAATAAGGCCTGCACCGGTAATATTGTTAAATTCCGATGTTAACTTCCGATTGTTTAATTCCGATTAAAAATACTAACGGTTGTGACTCTTGTTGTGTGTTCTGTATTGTGATTGTCCTATTTTGTATTTAACACTAGAAAGACCGGAGCCTTCATTTTGACGGCTGGCCGAAGTAATGTGACTATATAATGCTTAATAATTATTGTATTGGCATGATTTTTTTCCACATTTCATGATTTATGATTTTACAACTATGGTGAAAAAAACAGTTACAGGTCTTATTTAGTTTTTGAGATATATTGACTTATATTTACAAAGACCGCCGCCGTCAATGTGACGGTTTAGGCCATAATGCTGAATTTGTTTACAACCTTCTTTACCCAAGTTTACAACATGCCCATTCCATCTCGTTTATGATAGAACCACGATAGTACTAATACGTCTGTCTCTTTCTTTGGCTAACGCGGATGATATAATTTATAAAAATATTACAAAAAATATATCTCTGGCCCAAATTTATTTTTGGTTCGTTGGAGAACTAAAGACAGGGTATGCATACATATACCAGAGTTGGTCCAGCTGGGTTAGCTCCTGAAGAACTGGCAGAATCATTTATTGGATAACCAATACCTCCGCAATAGTCCCCCCTAAGAGGTTCGCTAAGTTTGGTGACTTAGCAGGGGTGCCCAGGTTCATGGGGTTAGGAATTTTTTTTACATTAGCTAACAGAATCTGAGAAAAATAATTCCCCTCAGGGCTTATGTTATCTTTGGGGATGCTGTGTAGGAAGTATTTTTAGGAAAGGAAGGAGAGGAAGTTCCGGAAAGGAAAATGATATTAGGGGTGGGTAGGTATCTGGGGGTCAGTGTGTCCAGGAGTGACGGACTATGAATCCATCCATCCGTGATGTCCCGAGAGAGCACGGCTGGAGAAGTCAAAGAGACTCCCTCAACCAATCTTTTCCGATCTGGCCTGCCATGCAGCTGATAGGCAGATGCATATTTATTTGTACAGCGTCCTTGAGATGATTTTTCACAAAAATCGCGCTGTATAAATTAGCCAAATATTATTATCTGCCGCCAAGACCCGGACAAGCCTCATACCATGAACCCGGGCACCCCTACTAAGTCACCAAGAAGGTGTGTTCTGATCTTGGTGGCGAATGCGTCTACCAATCGACTGCGTGGCAGGCCAGATCGGGAGTGACTGGTTGAGAGAGATCGTTTGATCTCGCCAGCAGGACTCTCGGAACATTGCCTTACACCTCAGTGATAGGAATAGATTCTTACGTCTGTCACCACACTGATCCCCAGATTCCTACCCACCCCTCACACCTCATTTAATTCCCATAACTTATATTTATTCCTTTCTTTATAGGCGCCCTGCACACAGCGTCCCCAAAGATGACAATGCCCTGAGGGGAATTGTGGAGCTAATGTAAAAGAAAAAAGAAAAGAAGGCGGGCCCTATGCCATCTTTGGAGATGTTGTGTAGAGGGTGTTTTTAGGGAAAGGAAGTTTTGGGAATGAAGAAGGTGTGAGGGGTGAATAGGAAAAATTGGTTTTATCCAGGAGTAACGGATGAATGAAGAAGGTGTGAGGGATGAATAGGAGAAATTGGTAAAGTATCTAGGAATGATAGACGAAGGAATCGATCTCTCCCAAAGCGGTGCAAGGCGACGGTTCGAAAGAGGTCCTGCTGGAGAGGTCTAGATAAGGTCTCCCTCAACAAGTGTCTCCCGACCCGGTCGGCTACGCAATAGGTGGGCAAACGTATTCGCCACCTAGATCAGAAAAACCTCAACCAATGAACCCGGGCACCCCTGCTAAGTCACCAAAAATAGCGCGAACCGCTTGGAGTATCCTATACCAGAGGTGTTGGCTATCCGATAAATGGTTCCCGGGGCGGCGGTACCCATATTCGCCTACCAATTGGAAAAAAGTGATCAGCCGTCAAAATGACGGTCGTGGCCTTTATAGGTATGGAGAAGTACCCGGTCTTTTTAGTGTTAAACTCATTTAGCACTGAACACTTTTATTTTTCTCATTTACTTAATCTCGATGTGTAGAGTGTAGAGTCTCTTACCTTCATGTGTACGCCACCTCTTACTAAAATATTGCTATGAATTTGTATCTATAATCTGTTTTGTCTGTGGTCACGTCAAACTTTCTCTTTCTGTTTATAAATAAGCTTTTTTGTGTTTTGCAAAGTCATTCTTTTTCTCGCAATTCTCGACTCAATAAAGTTCTCTATTTAATACTAATTGCCATTCAAGTGTTAAGAATCACTCTCTCGTTCTGTGAATTTATTATTTGAATAAACAACACAAGTGTTTTACTAACAAGGATAACCTCAATCTCTCACAAAAAAATACGCTAATCCTTGGCGTGGAACTGAAGGAAGCCACCAAAGCAGCGCAGACTTACACCCTGACTGCGACTTCTGGAGATGGACTTCACGACCAGGGATGCTACGCAACTCTATCTGTAACTCCGGTTCAATGAATTCTAGAACTTTTGCTTATTTAAGTTCCATTTTCAAAATCAGCCCCAGGCCCAGACTTTTTAAAACCGGGGCAGAAACTTAACAGGTGGGCCCCCTTTCGCCATCAACCAAGTGGAGCCTAGTCTGGTTCTAGATGCGACGGGGATTCCTTTGGCAGAGACATCGATTACACTATGCACGCGTTCAAAATTGACTTGGCATAAGTTGAAAAATCTACTGGACGTTTTAAAATCAGATATAATCGATAAAACATAGTGGGATGGATCCCAGGCACTTTTACAATCAATTTTTTTTTCAATCAAACATATAGATTATGATTTTGGCGCCCCCTAAAACTCCCCCTTGGTTTGCCACCCCTCTTCCGGGTTGCTCAAAATGGCAATTTTTTATTTGAAGAATTAATCTCTCTATGTATAATTTTTTAATTACCATTTTAAAAATTTGACTCGATTTCTCAAGAATTCAAACCATCCTCATTGATATTATTATATTTAGTTGAGACAAGAAGCGAAAAAAATTGACTTTTTTACCTACAATTAGTCCAATTTAACCTTTACGGCTCTCAACGCTCTAATGCCGGACGACCGAAAGCTACCGAAACTACCGAATCCGGTCCCCGCGCACTGATAATAATGGACACTTTTTTTGTTTTTCTCAATCTTTCCGGCTGCACCAGTTCGTTGTAACTCTATTTTTATCACTGTTTAATGAACAACTGTTATATACTCTATCACATCTTTTACAATTTTGTTCACATCACTAAATTCAAATGTGACACTGAGACCATAAACATGTACTGTTTAGATCAATACCTATCTTGGTTAACATGCGATAAAATTTTTATCCCCCAGAAAATAATTTGTACAACAAGGTTGGTTACAAGTATTCTGATTTTACTTTTTTAGTATTTTTTCTTTAATTTATGTTTATTTTTAATATTTTTTTATTATTCAGTTCTTTTTAATTTTTTACAGACATACTTTGTTTTATTTTTCCTGAAACATGTTTTTTATTTAACACTTTTTTTTATTTTTCACTAGCTGCTACCCGGCATGCGTTGCTATGCCATTTAATAAAGAAATTGTTTCTCCCTGCGTGTCCTTTCCCATTTACTCCGTTCCCCTTCCGCCTCCCCTTCCTCTCCCGCGTCCCCTTCCACCGTCCAAAAAAACCCCCTCCCCCTCCCTCCTCCCCCTTCCCGCATTCCATACATTCAGTCCCGGTACATTCAGTTTTCAAACAGCTCGCGTGCCACCTATTGCAATTTTTTTTATACAAATTTCATAATGCCAGAGCTCACCAGTAGTTTTATACAAGACTTGTCCTGTCAATAACGAACACAAAAAAATTCAATTTGGTGCAGTCGTTCGGAAGTTATGCGCGTACATACAATTCGGCGATTCTTTTTTTATTTATATGTATAGATTATTTGTTTCTACAAAATATGATATTCCTAATTCTATTATAATTTAAATCACGTATGACGAACATCTTGGTCGAGAGGTTAAGATTTTTAACTCCACACAGGTGGCCCTGTGAGAGAATCATTTGTGGGGATGCTGTGTGTAGTGTCTTCTAACCACAATTCTTCTAACATTCTAACCTCCTTTCATGCCCTATTTGAGAAATGAACAAAATTTTGCAGATTCTTCCAAATGAATTTAGCTCCTATAGACTTAGGGTAAAATTAGCCAACTGTGACTCATTTAAGCATCTGGGCTCCTTCATCTACAAATACGGAGGATGTGCAGCAGATTTAGAATAGGTGTGGGATGGATTAAATTCAGATCCATAACGGGAATATTGTGTGACTCCAAAATTCCATAAAACTTAAAGGAGAGATTTACCAGACTATTGTTAGACCCGCGATAATGTATGGCTCCGAATTCTGCACTATGTACAACTCCTACTCTAGGCAACTCGAAACAGCAGAAATGCGAATGCTTAGATGGTCGGCAGGAGTATCACTAAAAGATAAGATTAAAAGTTCACGCATTCGTGGTAGCCTGGGTGTCCCGGACATAAATAGTAAGCTGGAGGAACGAAAGTTGAGATAGTAGGGGCACATAAGACGGAGACCACCAGATCACACAGTAAAGCAGGCATTGTCTATGGAGCTTCATCGACAGTCATCCAGAGGAAGACCAAAGAAATCCTGGATGACTCAATGCTCCAAAATACTTCAGAGAAACGGCCTGGATGAAGGCGATACTCAGAACCGAAGAAGCTTCAACCTGAGAACGAGAAGAACCGACCCCAAGAGCCTACCTAGGCAATAAGTTGGGACAGCCCATGGAAAAAGAAAGAAGAGACTCAGAGGCGTAAAATGAATAAATTAAACGGTCTGGTGAGGCTCTATTATCTCAACCATATATTTTGTATTTTATTTAATGAGGTTTTCCAGTTAAATATTTGACCACCCCTGACCCAAGTAGACAAAAGAGTATGCGTCTGACGCCTCTGGTCGTTAATTGGGGGCGGGTTTGCAAAAGACGGCAGTTTCCGGAACACTTTTATCAAGCAACCCCCAAATTTATTTCCTTAGCTAAAGTAATTATCACATAATGAGTCTGTGATTCCTAGGAAATCTATTGTCCGTACATATCAGAATAACAACACAGCTAGAATATTAGGGCAAAGATTTATTAATCTACTTTTATTCAAATAAATACCGCACAAGAGTTCCAACTGCTCCATACTAATTTACTAAGGGTATGGTCTTATGGCAGCTGATCAACATTGAAGAATTTCCTTTCCCTATAAAAGATCTATCCTCATTAAAAGAAAAAAACATTGTAGATTTTCAGTGTCCAATTTTCAGTCTATTAAATTTCCACTATATAAAACAATATCTATACACATTAAAACCAAAACGTCGCAGTTTTTCAGTGTTCGGTTTCCATTATATTCAATTGACACTATACAAGACATCTTTCCTCATTAGAACAAAAGCATTGCAGATTTTCAGTGTATAATTTCCAGTGTATTCAATTTACACTATACCAAACAATATCTATCCAAATTAAAACAAAAACATTGCAGATTTTAAGTGTTCAATTTCCACTATACAAAACAATGTCTATCCACATTAAATAAAAAAGATTACAAAATTTTAGTGTTCAATTTCCTGTGTATTCAACTTCCACTCTACATATAAGATATTATCAATTCTAATTAAAACAAAAACATTGTAGATTTTCAGTGTTTAATTTCCAGTGTATGTCAATTTCCACTATGCAAGATATTATATATCCTCATTAAAACAAAAACATTGCAGATTTTCAGTTCAATTTCCACTATACAATACTATACCTATTCACATTAAAACAAACATTGTAGATTTTCAGTTCAATTTCCACTATACAATACAATATCTATCCACATTAAAACAAATATTGTAGATTTTAAGTGTTCAATTTCCACTATGCAATAAAATACCTATCCACCTTAAAATAAAAGCATTGCAAATTTTCAGTGTTCAATTTCCAGTGTATTGAATTTCCACCTTAAAACTAACGTCCAAAATGTTTTATTAAATCTATTTGAGATCACATTTTTCTTGAATTCATTCTTCCTCTCGTTCGTCTGACTTATTAAATATTTGCGATGTCAAATAGATTCCTAGAGCTATTCTGTCACTGGATATTCGATATCCTCAGAGACTGCCGGTAAACCTACAAAGGGCGCCATTGAAGGACTAAATATTTTATATTATACCTAGTTGGATGCTATCTACAATGTGAGAATAGGGTGCACGTTTTAGTAAATTATTTGTTTGAAAATGAGGAATTCCAATAGAAAATATTTATTTATTTGTTAACACATTGAAGGCTTTTACATGTATTGTAGAAAAGTTGTTCAGGAGTTTTATATAGGACAAAACATACATAATAAACTGAACATATGAAATATATAAGCAGGTACAATACAAGTAGGTATGTAATTTCATTATCAATTATAATTAAATACAGGAGTTCAATAAGTGTGAGTATAATCAAAGTAAAAAATGAAATACTTAAGGTACTATTTATTTATTTATTAATTACGACTTACGTCAATTTGCAACAACGTAACACGAAATTTGGAAATGTACCTACATTGTAAGGAAAAAGGATGGTACATGAAAGCAAAGACAAACGGAGAAAAAGTAAGAAAATAGAAATGTCAAGTCAAGTCATGGCTTTGCAAAAATTAGAGTAAATATAAAATATCTTCAATTGTTGACCGACAGAAATCATTAAATCTTATACCAAAAAAATCAAGGTCTTGACTTGAGTTAACCATTCTACACATTCTGGACAGTTATTAACTAGATAATAACTATCCAAAAACATCTGTGAACATCCATCCATCCACTGGAGCGACAGCGCATTTTAAAACTTTTTTTCTGTTTGCTCGACATTTTCAGAAGACCCTTTTTAAATTTTTTTGCGAATATTAAAAAAAATCATACCTTCGAATTTTAACATGAAAACATAAAAACTTATTATAGTGCTATATAGCCAATAAACTAGCCCGTATTTCACTGTTTATCTCATATTTTTTGGATTTTAAAAAATATTTTAAAAAAATTGTTAAGTTTATACCCGCGAGAATCCTGCGAAGTTGTTACTTTGAAACTGCCGTGTGAGGTATTTATTCGAGTCAACATAGAATATTTTCGATTTCTGTCTATTGTCTGTGGTATACTTGATAATGAAAGGTGCATATATATGGAAAAAGAACTTAATTTTTACCCTAAACAGCTGATCATAAATTCAGAAAAAAATATTTTTAACATCGTTATGAAATAGTCTACAAAGTTCGGAATTGCAACATCTATAGTCATAATAGATAAAACATTGCAAGAGCTTTGTTTTAAGTCCAAAAAAATATACATGAGAGCTACAAATATACATATTTTTTTTAATTTGCCGAATTAAGGATATAATTGCCTTTTTTATCCGAAAAGTAATCGGAGACATTTAAAAAAGGCGCCAATATATGGCAAAAATCGCTCCTGTGGATAAACATCGGTAAACATCTGTGAACATCCGTAAACATCCATAAATATCGGTGAACATTCATAAACATGCATACACCAGCTACAAACACCCATAAACATCCATAAATATCCATAAATAATATGCATATGATCGACATCCCGTGCATGGAGTTTCAAACTTTGGCCTGAGAGTCCCACTGGACATCTTCCCTCTAGAACTGCCGCCAGTATTTATTACATTATGCATAAGGCCAAGCCGCAAGCAACTTCATCTGCGAATTTTCTACGAAGACAAATCTCCGAAGGAAACATTTAAGTCTTGAAACAGATACTAATCTTATCTTATCTTACTAATATTATAAATGCGAAAGTTTGTATGGATGGTTGGATTTTACTCTTTCACGCAATAAATATCGAATGGAATTTATAAATTCTTTCACTAATCGAAAGCTACTTTATTTGCGAGTAACGTGGGCTATATACATTGGTAAGCTCTGGCGTTATGAATAAGCTGTGGCGTTATGAATATATGGCGTTATTATACGTTTATTGGCAAAGCGTGTTACTAAGTAAATGTTTGACGTGGGCTGTCAATATTATTTCATTGATAGCGAAAATTCAAATATTAGTTTTCTAATATGAATATTTAGTGTAGGTAGATACAAATATAAAATAGGTACTTATCTACATTTTGACCTAAGCCAACAGCCATACTAATATTATGAATGCGAAAAGAAGCGTATTTGATTGTTGATTGATTGGGGGAGGGGGAGTGGTAGTGCGGGAGAGGGGGGGCGGTGATAGGGGGCGGGGAATATGCGAGCGAAGCCGGGGGTAAAAGCTAGTATAAAATAATATATAATAACGTTATAATACGGATGATAAAAAAAATTAATATTCATTATCATATCTTAGATCCCTCCAACTCAGCATTTCTTTATACTTGTATAAAATAATATCGTTATAATACGGATGATAAAAAAAATTAATATTCATTATCATATCTTAGATCCCTCCAACTCAGCATTTCTTTATACTTGTATAAAATAATATCGTTATAATACGGATGATAAAAAAAATTAATATTCATTATCATATCTTAGATCCCTCCAACTCAGCATTCTTTATAGAGTGTAAGATAAAAGATTCTAAGGAAAACCAGATGTAGAAATTGTACCGTAAAAGGAATACATACCTTCCTAGTTGAAAAAATATTACATTTCATATACGATTATATAAGTTCGTTTTATCACACAAACTTGGTTGACTGCATCATAGAGAAATGAAAGTTTTATGATTTGCACATTATTTTTTCTATTGTATCAGAATGCACCTAATTACAAAACTATTAATTTTCAATGTTGTTATTTTACACTAAAAATATCCTTAACGGTCCGCGATTTTTCATCCCGGACAAAATATCCCAGACAAAATATCCATAACCTAACCTTTGTATGCAAAAATTTTATAATTAAAAAAATATATCTTTATTTCGAACTAGCTTTTACCCCTGGCTTCGCTCGCATATTTGTCCCCCCCCCCCCCCTCTCCCGTACTACCACTCCCCCTCCCCCAATCAATCAACAATCAAATACGCTCCGTTTCGCATTCATAATATTAGAATAGCTGTTGGCTTAGGTCAAAATGTATATAAGTACCTATTTTATATTTGTATCTACCTACACTAAATATTCATATTAGAATACTAATATTTGAATTTTCGCTATCAAAGAAATAATATGACGGCCAACGTCAAACATTTACTTAGTAACACGCTTTGCCAATAAACTTATAATAGATAATTTCATAACGCCACAGCTTATTCATAACGCCAGAGCTTATCAATATATGTAGCCCCTGTTACTCGCAAATAAAGTAGCTTTCGATTAGTGAAAGAATTTATAAATTCCATTCGATATTTATTGCGTGAAAGAGTAAGAAGGACCATCCAACCAACCAACCATCCATACAAACTTTCGCATTTATAATATTAGTAAGATTATATAATTTGAAAGCGTATTTCATCACCTTTCTAAGACAGTTTTTAGTTTTTGAATGTGCTCAGAAATATTCTAAATATTTGCATTTTATTGTAAAGCGAAAATATTTTTACCATGTGAAAAAAAAATTGCCAATTTTTTTAAGGGTTAAGGTTTTAATGGATTAGGTTATGTTAGGTTAGGGAACCCATTAAAACCTTAAGTAAACCTAAACTGTAAGTTCCTTGCTCTGTCTCCTTCCATCCTTGTCGGGGGATGTTTTGTCCATAGGATATTTTGTCCTTGGGATATTATGTTGAGTGATATTTTGTCGGGGATATTTTGTCGGCGGCTGAAAACGCGATGTACCTCATTAATTGCCAAAAGACAGTGAGACTGTCTAAGTTCTAAAGCGAAGCTGTGAAATTACTATTTTCGATAAATCTTCACTACGATTACATAATGAATACCAAAAAATGTGCCTCGGATAAGTTGAAGCTTTTCCTATATTTAGAACTAAAACCAAATTTTTGTTACTTTATAAAAAAATATAAGCGTAAACTACTAAGAAATTATAATATCGATATTTTAAAAAATCAACCCGTAATAACAAAAGTTTTTTTGACTACAATACTTCTATTTTTTAAAAAAAATTAAAAGTTAAAATTGTTTGACTAGAGATGAAAGAACCTATCCGGGAACTGGAGTCGACTACTCTACTATTTTTATTTATTTTTTTATTTTATTTAATATTTGTTTGTTTTTACAATAATTTTAATAAACAAGCCAAATTCTGATTGGACAAGGCAGACGTTTATTGCGCATATTAACTGATGTTAATATTTTTGTTGTTAGTTTTTGGGGTGTTATGCCGTGTTGCGCTACCTCCTTCTATAGCCAACGTTTCGGACAGCGTTGCAGTGTCCATCATCAGGGCAGATCCGGTAGATCCGACGATGTGTAATTGTTAGTGTAGAGGGGAACTGCGATTTTAGTGAAAGCGCAGTTCCCTTTTTTACTGTAATACCTACCAGCTCGTAGTGGATTGAAGCTGGCGACACGGTATCGCTTCCAAGTAAATAATCACACACTCTACACTATTTAAGTCTATAATAGCCAGGTAACATTTAAAAATACCCACATGAGGTAAAAATTGCAAGGCGCATATGACGCCGTTCTATTTATAAAGAACATTAACTTTGAATTCAGTAAATTTAAATGATTCATCTCTTCAAGAAACATAAGAATCTAGTAAATGAAAAAAAAAAAAAACTAACAATTACACATCGTCGGATCTGCCCTGATGATTGACACTGCAACGCTGTCCAAAACGTCGGCTATAGAAGGAGGTAGCGCAACACGGCATAACACCCCAAAAACTAACAACAAAAATGCTTTTGGCCGTGAAAATCTAAAAACTTATCTGATGTTAATATGTTCGAGTTTTTGAGTAATGCATTTACGTCCGCTTGGGGAGTGGTTGCCACCAAAAGTTGGTAAATGCCTTGATATCGACAGTAAGTCTATTCGTCAAGTTTCAGCTCGATCGGACATCGGGAAGTGCATTAATTTTGACTTCCAAAATTCCATTTCATTCCTAGTATGGGGGATATGTTTACGTGTGATTGATGCGTGTTATATCAAATAAGTAGATCGCAGTTGCAATTCTTACAGTTCTTTATTATTTCTTAATAATAAAATCCTAAATAATCTAATTCCATAAATAGATTTGACAGGATTTACTACTGAACTGTATTTCTTCCTTCATTTTTAAGATAACTCTCTTTATTTGATTTACCCACACTTTCAATCATCTTTATGTTTAAATGCATTCAAATTTATATCTATCTAACCTGAAATATTCTTAGGGTATTCTTAAATTCTCTTTTACATAATATTCATTTATGTACCTCTACACCTGTCTCAACACAGGTATACCCTAGCGAGACAGGCATCGAATAATAAAATGTAAACATAAAATTTAAGAAATTACAAACGGACATAACACACCATAATTTATTATTTTAATGTGAACAATTATTGTATATGAAAGTGGAGAGCGAACAACTACGATTTACAAGACTAGACTCATAAATATACCAAACTACCCATGGTAGAATTATATCGATGATCTTTGTTGCAGCGCGTGACTTGACATAAGGCTTGATTCCTATTGGTGTATGAGGGACCAATCGGATTGCCGTGAGACTGAAGGTCGGTGTTCTTGTTCAACCTCCACACTACATTCATTGAAACAAGCAAGATCGAAATTCCAATAGATGCGTTTATAAATTGGTTTGCCACGCAGTTTTTGAACCCTAATGCCTTTTCAAAGACATTAAGAGACAGTCGACAGTGGTGAGGAAAAATTTAACATAAATTAGTTTTTTTTTCTTAAAACATTGGAGAAGTAAAATCTATTATAAAAAAACGATTCTTATTTAAGCAAATATGTGCTGCAATTCAGCGAAGTAAAGGACAATGGAGATGATTCCAATAAATCCTGACGACAAAAGTACACACTTAACTTTAGTTCATCATGTATATTGATAGGTTCTGGAACACGTATGTTAAAAAAAATGCAGATTACACAATTAAAAAAATTGCAAAAAAAATATCATTTCTTGGTAGAATCAGAAACAAAGTAAATAAAGAAACATGCCAGATAATATATAATACAATTATATCACCACACTTTAATTACTGTTCAAGTATTCTTTTTCTCTGCAATGAAGAGAAAATGAAAAAAATGCAAATACTGCAAAATAAAGCAATGCAAATAATACTTAAGCGCAACATATACACACGGATACGAGACATGCTAAAAGATCTAAATATGTTGACGGTGAAGCAAACTGTGTATTTGAATGTACTTATTTTTTTACATAAAATTAACATGGAGACGATGTCTAAGGAACTAAAAAGAAAAATACATTATAATAACGAAACACACGGACACGGGACAAGAAATTCAAAGCAAATTAGACTGCCGACAAGAAAAAAATCAAGCACCCAGAAATCTCTGATGTACCAGGCCGTCCAACTGTATAACAACATCCCGAATGAAATTACTGAGATAGAAAATATAAATAAGTTTAAAAAAGAATTACGAAAGTATGTCTACCTCAATTATTAATGTCTTCATTTATGTGTAATATTTAAAGAATGATTATGTTTACCAACCAATGTAAATGTTTAAATCTTTATAAAATATTAGCACACACAAAGATGTGAGCTAACTTAAGATTAATAAATAAAAAAAAATACTGCAGTTCTGTGTGAAAAAGGAAAAGGATCTCCCTTTAAGGGGTTATACGCAGTTAGAAATCCGAAAAAAGACGTTTTTTTATAAATATTTTGTGAAAAGGTATTTTATTTTACAAAAACCAAAAGTATTGATACATTTAGTGGCAACATTTAAGTTTATAATGGCACTAATAATTTGTAAAAATATTGATCTGATGTGCTCCTGCAGACGATCTCCTGAAGGTCTTCCAAAAAAGGTGTTCGACGGTGACCACGATTTATCCGGTATAGTTCATACGAAATCAAAAAACCTAAAAGATTCTTTTAATGAATAGATAAAACTAGGTTTTGACATAAGGAATAATCTAAATTTCTCTTTTTGACAAAATGGTGGCTTAAAAAAAATCAATTTTTCCGCCAAAATTGCCACGAAAAATAAATAATAACGTAATAACCTGCTGCGCAAAAAACCTGTCGCTAGGAAATTATACCTTTAGTCAGCGCCCGAAGTGGACTGCTCCAATTGCGCCTACACCTGAGGTCATATTTAACACAGCATCAACCAATCTATATTTGCCCATGTCAACGGAATGACTTATTGAACTTCAGGGCTTTTTATTCGTAAATCAAAGCCGTTAGAATTTATTGTGAAAAGGTTGACTCGGGAGAATCTACCGTTTGTCAAAGAAAGGGTGGATATTAAACTGAGAAGGCTCTATAGAAGGCTGTATACTATGCAGGGGCCCACAGAAGCGATAAGGGGGGTGGTATAGAGCCCACGAAGGCGATGTGGGGATAGTATGGGGTGGTTTGGAGGTGATAGTGTGGGACCAACCACTAGGCAGGTGCTAAGGGCTGGTGTAGGGTTGGTAAACACTCTCATCTTTCATCACCCTTACGGGGAATTCCTATTCACGCAATGACAACATGGGTATACGTACCTACATAGGGATTACTGTGAGAATAGAGGGTGATATTGTTAAATTTTCGTCAACTGATTTTACATCTAAGATGTTTAAATAATAATGCTTTTGTAGAATTCACGAAACATCTAATTTCAATCTAATCACTCCTTTGATAAAACGTCTGGAACTAAAATCTATCTATCTATATAAATAAAAATGAATCGCCGAAATGTATGTACGCGCATAACTTCCGAACGACTGCACCAAATTGGATAATTCTTTTTTGTGTGTTCGTTAATGACAGGACAAGGTTTGTATAAAACTACTGGTGGGCACTGGCATTATGAAATTTGTATAAAAAAATTGCAAGCTGTTTGAAAACTGAATGTATGGGAGGGGAACCAGGGAGGGGGGAGGGGTTCCTGGGAGGGGAGAGGGGAATCCGGGAGGGGGGTTTGCGGGACGGGGGAAAGAGACGCGGGAGAGGAAGGGGAGGCGGAAGGGGAACAGGATGAATGGGAAAGGACATGCAGGGAGAAACAATTTCTATATTAAATGGCATAGCAACTAGCAACACATCCCAGGTAGCAGCTAGTATTGCATAAAAATGGATTTGGAATTAGGTTAAACAATCTAGACGCCCTCAAAATTAAGAAAGGCGTTAATAATAATAATTCATTCGTAATAATTCAATAAATTTAACTGAGAGTCCCATATTTATTTAATTACGTTAACCTCCCTTCTAACCTACCTATTCTTCCTAAAATAATTTCTAGCCCTATTTTCTATTTGTATCTCTTTCTAGCACCAAAAATTTGTCTTCTCTTGTATCTCTCTCATATATATCTGTCTGTAATTATCTTCAGTTAATACAATAAACCCTGAAGAAGACAGTTTTCCACTTTTGTAGTTCTGCTAGCGGGGATACCGAGCGGGGGAGGAGAGCGGGGCTACTTCTGGACGGTTGCTCGCTTCTTGGAAATTTAGACACAATGGATCGCTTTACGGGAGAGCAACGCGCTTTCTGGGTAAAACATTTTTACAAAAAACAATGATTCTTACGTCGCCTCACGCCGCCTATTTCGTTCGCATCGCCAATTACAGAGTATTATTCAGCTGCACTCCGGTATTTCATTCAAATCACCAATTACAGAGTATTAATCAGTGCCCAAGTGTTAATTTAATTAAATTATGAGTGAAAAACTTTTAAGAAACCGGCACAACTCTTAATCAAAAACAAACAGGGCGGCCATGGAGCAGGAGGAGCGAAGAAAACGTGGCGCATGTAAACATGTCTGTACGAGACGATCCGAATATGACGACGCGCAAGCGTTCAGATGCTTTGGCGATAGAATTTTTTCAACTATAATTGAAGCAGTTCGTTGGTTACAATATTGGAGGTTATTATTCATCACTTACCCGCCCTGGTATAAGTAACAGATGGTTACTCCTTCAAGGCTCTCCCAACGACCCTTATTTTTTTTTAAAGAACGAAGCTACATTTAGTTGAGAACGAATTTAGACCTCCAATGTCCCTGCATGCGTTGTTAGTAAGCAGTATGAAAGTGCTTAGCGGGAAAAACAAGATAAAATATGTGTTAGTATGACAAAATATAGACAAGACAATGGAACAGGTTGGTGAAAGTCCACGAGGTGGCAAGCGCTGGGTGATTGTATCCAGCGTATCCTACAAGCACCTGTTTGGGAGGAAGACACAGTACATAAGTAATAAGGGCATGGCAAATGGTTAGGAGTTCTCTCTAATCAATTGGCAGTCCCAGCAAGAATGCGCATCACGTTCGGTCTAGCCGTGAACCACACTCAACTTCCGCGCCCCTTAGCGGGTTCCTCGGTGATGCCTCAAAGAAAAGTAAATGGGAGATTGGGGGAAATACCCGACGACCCTAAGGAATTCAGCGTTGATTTGGTTACAACAATAGGACTTCGATGCAGCAAGATGGCGCAACCTGCCATACTTCCAAAGAGAGTACAACCGTGGTTAAATAAATTTTCCCCGACAAGCTGATCTCGCGCAAAGGAGATATTCCATGTCCTCCCCGCAGCCCGGGTCTAACTCCAGCTAATTTATTTTTTATTGGGTTAACTTACAAGTCAAGTCTACATAAATAAACCAGTGAGGACACTCCAATTAAAGGAGAACATCCGTCAATAAACAGTCAACAACCCCGAGCTTTGTGTCAAAAAGTTTTCGAAAATCTAAGGGCCAGGTTTTAGGAATGCCAGCGGAGAGATGGCGGCCATTTACGACGAAATTATTTTTACGAAATGATTTTCCAGCATATTTTTGTTCTTGTCATTTATTTAAATACAACCTGTATTTTTTCATGGTTATTTCCAAAGTGCTAATATTTATGGCCCCCTATATTATACATGTAATAAGGAATACTCAAAATCCGACGCCATTGAATCCCTCAACCAATAGCAGGTCGTTTATTACATTTCAACTAATTTCAAGTATGTTCTGACATCCTTTCATTTTTCACTCTTATTTTTATTTTAGTAATTTGTTCATTTAAGTTTACAAATTTCTAATTGATTATATTTCATATTGCATTAAATTAATTATTGTATTTCAAATTCACTATATTTTTTCTAGTTTTATGTAGCTCCTACAATCTTGAACCTTTCAATTGGTGTGGACTTTAAAGTTTCTGGTGGCGTGTTATATAACTTCATTCCCTTGTACAATAAACTGTTCTGCGTATTCGCTTTGTCCTTTTTTTGTAGCCTGATTTCATTGCACGTCCTTGTGTTATGTCTGTGAATGTCCTTGTTGAATGTATACAGTTTTATTTGAGAAGCATTTTGGTAACATGTTGTGTAATATTTTGTGGATAAATATAACCGTGTTCAAGATCAGCATCTGCTTCACAGTTAACCAATTTTTTTTTTCTTTTTTTTACCTTTTTGTTAAGTTCCTTTAACTTTAATTATTTTTGAAAATGTGTTTCGTCGAAGTATTATTCTCATTGCCCTGTTTTGGAGAATTTGTAACTTATTTTGTTATCTTTCGTTACATAGGAAAATGATACTTGAACAGTAGTTGAAGTGTGGAGCAATAATTGAATTGTAAATGGTGATTGTAGTTTTTCTGGAAATTTTTGGCCGAATTCTTCCTAAAAAGATATCTTTTTGCCAAATTTCTTTTGGGTGTATTCAGCATGTCCGGTTAAGTCACATTGTCATTTTTAAACAAATTTCTTTGACAATCGACAACTTATCCATGTTTCTTTCTAATTTTCCTGTAACGATAGCTTTACCAGTCGTTGAATAAGATAGAGCGTGGCAAGATACCTGTTTGATGTATTAATTAATGCAAAGACAAAAGAAAGAAAACAATATTAAAGACGTAAAATTCTACTGCGGAAAAGAGAATAGGTACATAATAATGTTGCATGCTTCAAGAAAGTAAATGAATTAAAGAAAAAATTAAAGCGAGACACGTTTCTCACAAAAAAATGAGAGTTTTAATTATTATTCTAGTGCAAACCCGTGGCCAATCTTGTGATATTTTCTTTAATGTTTTTTTTTATTTATCTAGGTATATAAGGTATGTTTACATTATATTATACGATACCTGTCTCACTAGGATATACCTGTGTCGAGAAAGGCGTAGAATTACATAAATGAATATCGTAATAAAAATATAATAAGAATATTTAAGGTTAAATACATTAATTTGCATGCAATTAAAACAGAAAGATGATTGAAAGTGTGGGTAAATCCCGTAAAGAGAGTTATCTTATAAATGAAGGAAGAGATGAAGTAAAGTAGTAAATCCTGTCAAATCTGTTTATGGAGTTAGATTATATAGGATTTTATTATTCTAATTTGTTTTATATGGGTAAGGACGTATATAAATTGATATTTCTGTATATTTGTAATTTGTTTAACAGATGACAGTGTTTTGCAGTAGTTTGACGTCCAATACTTATAATCAATTTCTTTATATCTTGTTTGAATTTGGTCAATGATTAGTTTGTCTAATCGTAGCTGGTAGTTTATTGTATAGTTTTCAAGCTATGTATTTAAAGTGTCTTTGTCCAAATGTGGTTTTAGAAAAAGGAGTTTGGCGAAGTTCTCTGTTTTTGGCTCGGGTATTGTGTATCGTTTGTGTTGCTTTGTATAGGGTTTTATTGTTTCTTTTTATGTAAATTAACTAAGACGAATCTTGTGTAGAGCTTTTGGTGATAAATGAATGAGTCACAAAGCTGTTTCAACACTCAACACTACCGAACGGTGTATTTAATGCCTTTGTATTGTATATATTGTGTTTTCTCGTTACATATGTGATTTAGTGTTAAGTTTAATATTGCGAAGTAGACCTGCCGACAATCTGCTTTGGTAGTAGGACAATGTCAGGTTATACCTAACTTGTATTTTTTATCTGTTTTTCTTTTTAATTAATATTTAAGGGTGTTATATTGTAAAGTTTGCTTTATAATATACATATTTTGTCTTAAAGCGTGTTGCAGAAAAACACTATAACATTTGAACACGAAGGCGAATTTATTTGAATGGGACGACAGAGTTTCCAGTTCCCAGGGTTCAAGACAAACAAAGGAGTTGGGCAAACAATATTCCCGGAGCGGAAATTACACGACTCAGTCGCGTCAGAAAAACACCTCGCTGGGTTATTCCACGAAACAGGAAAATCCACTGTTTGTTCTTCCAACAATGTGCTTTATTGTGAGTTAACCTATTTTAAAATGTTTAAACTTAATTGTCACGGGAAACACAAAACGATTAAATAAGAAATATGATAAGAATTTGCGAGACTTAGATTGGGGTGTTGTACGGAATGTAACAATGCCACCAAATCGGGGATTCGTTGTCGTTTTCTTTTAGATCCATTAATTATGTGTAGATTGCATAATGCCATATCAAGTGACCATATAAACATCTTTATCAATAGCCTCGTATATACTGATCGTCCAGTTGATAAGTCAAACATATCCGAAAAATCTAAATTTGAGTTGAGTATGCAGTTATGAATAAAAGTGTGCCCTCTATCTGGTACAATACTTTATTTCTCATAAACACCACAAAACAAATTAATTATAATGCAGAAAAACTAGTGAAATAAAAAAAATATTGTTTTCTAGGCTACGAGTAGAAAATTTCAAAAAGGCTCGTCGGAGATTTTATAGATGTATACTTTTATATAGAAGACAGATAATTGCACTTTATCACTGTTGTGATAAAATACGTTTAATCAACAGTGAACACAAAATGGCATAATTTTCACCTTGCGTTATAAGAAAAAAAGAAAAACACAGATGTTGTCAGGATCGATAATAATAAAGTTAAATTAGGGGGGAACCCCGTTTGTAGGCCTAAAAATAAACAGATGAATTAACCAGTCAATTAAGTCGTGCCAAAAGATAGTGCGAATTTCTAGTTGATCTCCTGTTAACTTGTTGCCAAATTATGCAAGCAAAGGACTGTTCCGAGTTCATCAAATATACAATCAACTAATTACATTAACCTACTAAAATAATTTCATATGTACTTTATAGAATCAGGATCGTAATGGGGGAGAGTCAAGCAGAAATAAAACCATGACTTATAAAATCCACTAACAGTTAACCATTTGAGTTATATTTAAGTAAATGTTCAATTGAACATTTGAAATGTTATTAATTATAGGTTACTTAAGAATTCATTAGAAGCTAGGAAATCAAAACAGAGTTTAGGGAAAGTTTTATTCATAAAGAAAATTAAATTAAATTTAGAATTGAAATGGAGAGACCAATCAAATTCGAAGCTCAACCCTCCGTTCAGAATCAAAGGGTACCACAAAATAATAGTAATTAAATTCCCATACAATAAATCAAAAATCACACAACGTTTGATGGAATCTATTTTCAACTTAAGTACGAAAAATTTACGTACAAGGTCGTAAATAACGTATTAATCAGTTAAGCACTTATGTGTATAAAGATATGTAGTGCAAGGGAGCTTTAAATAGCTTTCTGTAGTTACTAAAGAAAATAAGGGTCCAATTTTCATGAAGGCTTGTGTGGCGTAAGGGAGGAATTTTCCACCCATACTACACACATGTAAAGCCTTAGGAAAATTTAAATATCGATCAGAGCCAAGAGAAAAGTTAAAGAAAACTTGAAAGGATTAAAAGAAGCGAAAAGCAAATTATCACAATTGCTAGGCGTGACCATGAGTCGCCCCAAAAAGGCAAAAATCCAAAACATTACACTGTTCAGCTGAAATAAACAAACTTTATCTAGGTATACTACCCCTCCCTGCAATTATTCCAAGACGCTAAATTATGAGAGATAAGAAAATTTACTGTATACAATTTTTAAAATATGTATTTTTTCGTAATATTATTTTTACAAAAAATGAAAACCGATTTAGTAATAGGTAAAATAATGTATTTGAAGTTCCACCATGTAAAACTAGGCTTGCGCAAAGACATGCGTATTTTATTACATCAAAAATTTATAAAGCACTCTATGTATAAGACTGCAGAAATTGAATTTAAAAATATATCCTCCTTCAGCAAATATAAAAATTTATTAATGTTTTGGATAGATACCATTGATACAAACTCAAAATATTGCTTGAGGTATGTACGTGAGTATATGAGATGTCTGTGTATTGCTATATTAAGCAAAGGAAATATTTAAAACTTTCAAAATACCTTCTTTAAACTCCGCGAAGGTTTCTGGGTTATTACAACCAAATGACAGTACATCTGAAAAGTTTTTTAATCATTACAAAAACTCTTGCAAAACTGTCAAAAATGTCAAAATTAGAGAATGGCATTTTGCAAAACAATGATTGTTAAAACAAATTTCAATTTTCGAAACTCTTTAAATAAATAAATTTATTTAAAGTACTCGCATAACACTTAATAGAATCAAGAATTATAGATATTTTAAATAGGTATCTATGTTAAGTACCCAATTTGATTGATTGTTCTTATAATATATAAAAATGATTATTTGTAATACATGAAAAATGAACATTTGTGATAATTATTTGTGAATGCCTATTAAGCTTATCTGTAAGTAGTTATAAAAACTAATAAATAGGAAATTAATCCACACCAACTGATATCAACACACGTATCGATAGGTATAGACAAGCCATTGAAAATCACTAAAATCATCATTTTAGTGATTTTCAGCCTTACGAGATCCGATTTATTTTGCTTTTGTTTTAATTGACTTAATACAAAAGATCATCTTGCCAAAACCAAATGATCTTTTATCTTTTATAGCTAAGTCTGTTGGACCCATAATACAAAGACAATTATCGAAGACAAGAAGAGATTTAAGAAAAAATCTTGTCTTAAACATTAGTTTACCAATCAAAAAAATTATAATTATAATTTCATTGTTTTTCCTTTAATAAAGAGCGGCTCTGGAATTTTCATTTTGCCACACCAAGCCGATTGAACATACCGATCAACAGAGCGACTCAACTGTTTAACGATTCTGCATTGACCATCGATATTTTCAATGTCACTTACAGACAATTTACCAACTATCTTTTGAGGCATGTCACAAAAGGTAAAACTGCCCCAATGACCTTCTCAAACTTATACATATATACCTCAAACTAGTAATATTCTCGATAATACTAGGGATGTTCAGAAAGTAAGTTACTGTGACCATAACCGGTTATGGTTTTTTTGTTTTTTTGGGGATCGGCGGTACTGAGTGGTAGAAGGAGGTCTCTTGATCAGAACGAGCATCGCAGGAACGTAATATTATGTAAACTCACGTTGTAGTGTCCAGTTGCGAGAAAGATGTTGGCAAAAAATCCCGCCAAGTGCTGTGATCCGCTTTTTACTCACGTAAGGAATAACACCTACAAGAAAAAAAGGTGAGGAGCTCTAAGCTCTATTGCGACTGGAGATGATAGTAGGTGACTCATTAGATGCCTGAAAAAAAAACAGTCGTCAAAGTGGCATCACACCAATTCCCCATCAATTTCGGGCAAAAAAAAACATGGCCTTAGAGTTTTGGGAGCGAAAAGTCATCATTTTAGTCAAATTTCGACCTCAGTTTAAGACCATCAATGCACAACAATATTTTGTATCCTGAAAAAGCTCAAAAGTAGCATTCTAAGTAAAATTAGGGGAATGCTGACCACAGAAGTGTGTTTTTTTTTCACGAAAACGTCCATCCTCACACAGCCTTTGCCACCAATAAGATCATGGACTCATTTGAATGGGATGTTTTGAACCATTCCCCGTAATCTCCTGACTTGGCGTATTCAGATTATCATTTTTTCACCTCCCTTAAGGCATGTATGGATGAAATTAAATTTTAAACCGACGAGTAGGTGCAGAAAGTGGTTCTTAAGTGGGGAAGGAGCTGGCGGGAGAATTCTTCGAGGGGGGCATAAAGAAACTTATGCCACGGCTCACCACATGCATTAAACGAAATGTCGATTTTTTTTTTAAATTGTCAACAAGTGTATCAACAATATCCTTTAATTTTTTTTAAATAAGCTTTTCAAAAAAAAAAATCAATACACTTACTTTCTGAACATTCCTCGTATATTTGTGTATTACCGTTTTATAGAGTCCACGAAGAAATAATTAAATAAATTAATTCACATAAATTAGAAACATCGCCATCAGTATAATTCGAAAACCTTCCGATCGTGTATTATTGATTACGTCTACAACGCATATTAACTTTGCTACAAGAGCCGATAAATTTCCCATTTTTATTCTATCAAATTATTTTCCGAACGCTTTATCAAAATCAAAAACATATCGAAATTAATCACTAGACTTTTGAAACACGATTCGAATTAATAATTTATCCATTATGTTAAAACTGAACTTCTTACGTAGGAAATTCGCGAGCTTTTCTTCCGATAATTTGAAAGATTACAGCAGAGCTCTCATTCCGAAAATGACTCGGCTTTTTCGATAATCCATTGTAAAAATTCCAAGAAAATCGACTCGGTTAGTTTTCTACAACAGTTGTTTGTATAACTTAAGATTAGCAAAGAGTTTGGCTTACAAAATTTTAACAAACAACCATTTTTTACAAAGTACTTTTGATACAGCAGCACTTCTTTCGGTCTGGCAAAAATAAAAAAAACACAGCGTGCAATATGGTGGGTTATTTAAAAAAAAAATTATTTTTAAATTCTAAGATCGATAAAAGGGTGCCAAACGGGTTCAAAACGACGTGTTTTAAATTTTACAAATTTCTGATGCGACCTTCTTCCTCCGGATTCACTTCAAAGTTTTGAAAATTTTAATATTAAGGTAAGGCGGCAAACCGTCCCGCATTCTGCGGGACCGTCCCGCATTGACAGTTGTTGTCCCGCATAGCAATATTTACAAAAATAGTCCCGCAAATCGCCCAAAGCGTCCCGCTGTCCCGCATTCCTATATTTTTTTAATATTGTCTATGGTAGTCAAAAAAACTTCCTCTTTCTTTAGTCTATTTTATTCACTTGGTTAAGTTCAAGACAAAATTTGTCCCTAGAAAAGGTCCGAAGATATCGATCTAGGGATGAGTTTATTTATGTTACAAGCAAGAGTCAAAGAGCGCCAGTGTAGTAGTGATTGAGTTGTTTGTTTACGAATTAGTGCACGCCGTGACACGTAATATTGATAACCCATATTTATCATTCAAATCAAATCAAATGATTTGTTGACCATGTCGCCGACCTCGAAAAAGCTATGTTGTAAATTAATGTTAATGTTATTGTATAAGTGAACACTTGCAAGAAGAATACCTTCATTTCTGAATGTTGTTTAAATTTGCCGCATACAGATTTAATTTAAACCAGTTTAGTGTTCAGAATGTAAAATTCTGGTTGGATTCGTCTGCTGACATATTTCAAAGAAATTTTTTTTCTTATTCGAAGTGCATTGGAGGGACCCCACTACTTTCCAGTAAGTAAAATATTTTCTATTTCGAAGTGAATTTATAATATTCTAGTTACTTACTATGTGTGTGCTGCCAGAATCAAAGTTTAACCATTTTTTGTTCTGAGTATAGTTTTAATTCGCCGCAAACAGATTTAATTAAAACCACTTTTGTTTTCAGAATGTAAATTTCCAGTTGTGGATTAATCTGCTGACACATTTCTAAGGAAAACATTCTCTTATTCGAAGTGCAGAATTGAAATTCTAGTTGAAGACTATGTATATGTTGCCAGAATCAAAAATGTTCATGTTCTAAAGGCCGTTATACACGAGCCCGATTTTCAGCCCGTTTCCAATTGGAGACAAAAGTCAACATTTTTCAATTTGCGCGATCGCTATTTTCACCTCTATTTTCATATCTAGGATTTCAATTGTCATCACTGCAAACAACACACGAACCATACTGTTTGTTGTGATGCCTACTGAAATCGTAGAAATGAAAATAGAGATGAAAACAGCGGTCGCGTAAAGCGAAAAATGTTGACTTTTGTCTCCAATTGGAAACGGGCTGAAAATCGGGCTCGTGTATTAAGGCCGTAAGTGTAGTTTTAATTCTCCGCAGACATATTGAATTTAAGCCAGTTTAAGGTTCAGAATATAAAATTTCTGCTGTGTGCTGCATCTACTGACATATTTCGAAGGAAAAATTCTTTTATTCGAAGTGCAGAAAAGAAATTCTAGTTGAAGACTATGTATGTGTTGCCAGAATCAAAGAAAAACTATGTTCACGTTCTGAGTGTAGTTTCAATTCGCCGCATACAGATTGAATTTAAGCCAGTTTTAGGTTCAGAATATAAGAAAAAATTAAATAACAAGGTGCATATTCATCCTATTACATTAAATTTGTGGTAAAATTCATAAAAAAATTTATAAAGTTGGCCGCCTTATATTAAGGGGTTATTTCTGGTGTATATAAAAGTTACAATGAATCGTTTAAACCATATTTTTTGTAATCTTCCATAGCAAATGTAGTACATCTTTACGAAATCATTTACAAAACTCCCAAGATTGAGTCTCGCAAAATAATGCCGAAATTTGAGAGTAAGAAGGATTTTGCTGGTATTTGAATACACTGCCTTGAGATAATTTGTATTTCATTCATATATTTTTTTAATAAATGAATCAAAATATTCCTTCTATTTCGTGTTTTATTGAAAAATAGATCATTTTTAATGATTTATCTATCATTTAACGAGGTAGGTTTTTCTCTATTATGTGAAATTTCAAAGTTAATCTTGAGGAAGAAGATGCTATCCAAATATTATTAAAAAAATTGCGTGATTTTGTATCATCATTTAACACTCCTTTTATCACTATTAGACAACTCAAAACAAGATAAAAATATTTCCGATACACTCATGACCCACCTTAGTGTGCAATTCACACGCGGTAGAAGAGAAACATTCAGAAAACTAAAGTAGACAAGAGTAGGGAGACTACGAAGCACTTCTTTTATCAACGAGACGGATGATTTTTTCCATATTTTTGTCGTCGAATTCCAGTGCACCTTTTCCTATACATTTGGTCATCTTATTAATATTTGAATTTTCTTTTTCGGACTCACTAGATGTCGCCTTCTCTTGTTTTTTCTTTTCTTGATCATTTTGGAGTGGTTTAAAGTTCGGTCCGTATGATTCGACCCTTAGTACGCTGAATGACTGGCCGCTAAGGTTCGCTAAGTGCTTCATACAACTATACTAAAGTAGACTTGCGTAGGACCGTGGATTTATCGTTTTATATTTGAGCCAAGTACCCGTGAAATAAATAAATATTTTATTGGTCATCTCATTGACTCGCAGGCTAAATCCTATCGATGTATGTGCTTGTTTCTTTTTTGCGCGCTGTTTTTCGTTCCATCAAGTTTCAAATCACAACGGTGCTGAAGACGTTTTTACTTCAATATAAATAAAATGAATACGAAAATTGCGAACCTTCTTAACCAAGACAATTTTTGTTTTCAATAAAAGTATCAGAAATAAGAGATAAAACAAAACGAGCCACATAGCAATCAGCTTAGTTTCGAGACAAATCCCTTTTGGGTAGATTTCTGGGAACATTTCAATTAATCCCAAGTTTCCGGCAAATCTCAGCCGATTACACTTCACGAACCCTCGGGCCCTACTATTCGTACTTCCTTCGGATGTCTATGAAATAAAAACCCATATACAATTTCATGGATTAACTCCTTATTTGGACCACTTTACTTTAAAGGATGATGTAAATAGATGATCAAAACATAACTACACAACCAAAATAATATTGGTATTTTATTTTTCAATTTAAAATAAAACAACAACTTTGTAAACACCACTTCAATTTTTTATACTTTATGCTGACCGGGTTTCGCTACAACCGTAGCTTCTTCAGGGCAGTAGAATACTCTACTTAAATTAGGTTACATGTATGGATGGAGGATTGGAACGGGAAAGGGAATGTTCTTTATCAATAGGGAACAATCTTAGTTTTTGTTCATATGAAGCAGTTACTTTGTGATGTGACATTATAATTTAAAATAAAAATTTAACTTTGTAAACACCACTTTTATATTTTATACTTTATGCCGACTGGGTTTCGCTACAACCGTAGCTTCTTCAGGGCAGTACAATCTCTATTAATGTTTTTGGCTTGCCTTAGTTCTAGTGCCTCTAAGTTATCCAACCTGATACCTATCGTGTTTTTATGCATCAGGGTGAAGCCTGAGTTTTTATCGAATTTATAATTTGTTTAATCTAGTGGTTTTCAAATTCCGATAAGCCAGTGCTTTGTAGACATCTGAGATGTTCTTTGACACGGGTGTTTATGTTTTGTGTCATTTTGCCTGTATAATAAGTGGGACAGTCACTGCATTGGAGTGAATACATTCCGAGTGAGATAGACAATCTTGCTTGTCCTTACCGTTCATCAAAAGCTTACCTATACTATTATTAGTGTAAAATTCTGGTTTGATATCTGATGGGAGATTTTTAATGCCTTTTCGAGAAAAAGTATTGATGTACAAGATTATACGCCATTGATTTTGTTATTAGTTGTTATATTTTTATTATGAATGGGACTGTTGTATAAAACATCACTTGTGGATATTTTTTTAAATATTTTATTTAGGATGTTATTGTCTATATTTGGATTGTAACCGTTATTTATTATCATCATATGAACAAATATTTCCATTATAAAAAAAAAACACATTGCATCAACTTTAATTCGACAACGTTTCTCCTTCCGGTGCGCCTATAATGCGTTCAGTCCTTCTTGGGTTACATACGTACCGCCTCAGAATCAATAACCGTTGTGTTAACGTACTAGCCGAATTAAATTCAGTTTTTTTATTAGGTTAAAAATTACAAAATAAAGCAATTATCGATGCGCAACACTTTTGTTTTTGTCAGTATCAGAGATGGCGTTGTGTACGGATTTTTTTTTGTGATTTTCTTACTTTCCACTTACTTGCGGGAATTGCGTTTCATTTTCTTTATACGTGTGAGAGAGATTTATTATAATTATTGTATTTTTCCTTTAGAGGGGTGCAGACAAACTTTCACCGTTTGTCTCATTTTCAACTGTTGACATAAGTGTGTATGAAATAGGGACAGCTTTATGTGTTTAAGAACAAAAGCAAAACAATCAGCGCATTGACATTTGACGTTTTTGAATTTTTGGAATTCACTCACTATTCAATATTATATTTATCACAATATTGCTGCCGCTCTTTCAAAATATAATAATTCATTACATACAAAATGAATGAGAAAAAGAATGCTCTTCATAATTTTTTTCGTAAAATTTTCCGATGTTTTAATAGCTATTCTGCTATTTGGGGCGGAGACAAATCCAACAAATCAAAGATCATAAAAATCGGTCCAGCCATTCTTGAGTTATAAATGGTGTAACTAACCCGACTTTTTTATATATTAAGATAAGATAAGATGTCCCTACCCATTGTTAACTAAAAAGGACCCCACTTGGAAGCCAGTGTTAACTAGCACTAAGGAGCCCCACGTTGGGCGCCAGTGTTAACTAAAAAGGGCCCCACGTTGGGCGCCAGTGTTAACTAAAAAGGCCCCACGTGGAAGCGCCAGTGTCAGCTAAAAAGGGCCCCCAAGTTATAGCAAACCTGTTTCCGGTGTCTAGCTCAGTCGATCCGGTGTAGAGCAGGCTCTCTTCACCCAGGGGCGGGTGGACAGCAAGAAATGGTTAATTAGGGAAACTCCACACATGATTCGTCTCAAAACAAAGAATGCTTCGGGGTAACAAAAGCAGTGTATTGTATTCTAAAGTTGGTTACATTGTACATGGATTACATCAGGGTAAATTGGCTACCTGAATACTAGCTATTTCTCTCTCTAAGTCTGGGTTTAACGCGCAGGTAAAAGGAAATTTACATGGACACAATAAAAAGGGAAAAGGAAGCAACTCACGGCGTTTGTCGGGCGGCATGTCGTCACGTGCTCCATACGTTATCTGGTCATCCACCGGCGTAGAAAACCACTCCGGAACGGGGGACCAACTGTAATTTCTCCCCGTCCACAGATTAGGAATACTTAAATTCACATGTTTGGTTTAACGGCCTACGGCGCGAGTAAGAGCACGGGTCTGCTTACCTCGGCGGCTCGTCGGTTTCTGGCGCGCGGGGTCTCCGCGGGTCGAGAGGGGAGAAAAACGGGAAGCCGGGGGGAAAGGGTGCCTGCCGTTGGGTCAGGCCACTGCGCGGCTCCAATCAGCGAAAACTTCCAGTGTTGCCGACTCACGAAACATTTCTTTCCGAAAATTACCATGTACCTACTTGTGTTACATAACACCATAATTCGACAAACACTTTTTTTCATTTGTTTTTTTCTATCAGACTAATATTTAAAAAATATAGGTGGTTGTACATACCGGTGGCGTGTAGTCCATAATAGCGGAAATCCATATGTTTACGACTGGTATTCACTGAAAAAATAAACAAAAGATTGTTATTGTGTACTTCCCACCTTTCTCTTCCCCATATTCTTCTCCTTCCCACTATCTTCAGCCTCACAACATACCCCAATTGGGGATGCAACTGGCTCCAAATGGTTAGAAGCGGTTGGGACTCTTGTACGCTATTCACATTAAAACAAAAAAAACTATGTCTGAACCGTTTATGAAAAAAATTTGGATTTGGGGGTCGAAAGATGCTAAAGTAAAGTGGCGATATCAATTTTCTTTCAAAATGGTAGAGATAACACTTCTAGAGATTTTCAGGCCAGATTAGGAGAGGGACACCTTTACCTCTCCAGCCAGACTTTCTCGGAAAATGGCCTTGTACCGCAGTGGGAGGGGTGGATTCAAACGTTTATCATTCAGATCTTTTCCCTTTCCAGAACTTCCTCCCCTTCCTTTCCTAAAAAGATCCACCTCACAGCATTCCCAAAGATGAAATAGGCCTAATAGATTAGAAAGATTATACCAATAGATTCCAACAAACGAGTAACAATGGGAGCATAAGCAATAGCTTTGGAATGCCACAAGGAAGTATAATAGGACCCCTTCTCTTTATTATTTACATTTACAACAACGAACTCTTGGAAAACGCTATTTGTACCTCACGGAGCCATATATAAAGAAACGGAGCAAAGGTGTCATTATGAATCTCGGTTATATTTCAACGGGTGTCAAATGCGCATGCCCACCACACAACATTCCCAAAGATGAAATAGGTCCTTGGGGAAAAAGGCCACTTGAACCACATTTTTTAATTTTTTTCCGGTTTAGGAAATATTCTAAGGCATTCTGTATTTTTTTTATCGTATTTTTGAAACCCTGGCGATTTTTTGAAAATTTCAATCTGAAAAATCAGACCATTTTTCATAGACCGGAAAGACGGGACATAATTTTATGGGTTCGAAAAAACGATAATTATATAGCCGAAAAAAAAGAACGTTTTCCACACGAATAGCAATAAATTGTACGGGGTTCTCTTCGTAACATCTGTAAAAACACCGCCATCTTTATCAACAAATCAAACCAAAAGAAAAGTTTGCATAGAACAAACAACAAATCTAGTGAACGTTAAACGCAAATTCAAAAATTCGCGGGAAATCAAAGTGTTGCCATGTAAAAAAAAATTTATCAGTGTGGAATTTTACAAAATTAAGGGAACATAATCGGAGACGGGACATTTTCATTTAGTGACGTCACGAGCTCAAATAATGGATTTATTTCAAAATAAAAAATAAATACATTTCTAAAAATTTTTACTAACATTTTCGTAATCTTAGTATAAAAATCTGTCCACACGATTTTTTCCAAGTCGTTATGAAATCCATGCAAGTGGCCTATTATTTTCTTCGGGGTCTCCCGTGTGGAGCTAATGTAAATAAAAGAAAACATAGATAGTTTGGTTGGAAACAACATTATTCCGGGTATGAGTTCAAATATTGATGTCTATGCAACATATTCTCCCAAGTTTTTCTTCTCGGCTTTCCATTGATGGAAAGGGGATGTCCATTTAGTTACGGCTCGCAAAGGGCCTTTGATTCGATTTGGTCCCCCAAAGAATTTGGTCGACGCGTCGCTTGGACGTATATTGATATCACCATCATATTATTTTTGGTGCAAGCGATCGGAACTTGTCATATTATTACATACACTTGGGCTTGGGGTTAGTTCACTTGAGTGCAAATGCGTGCAGTCCATTTGAGAACTTTGTGAGTTTAGTGATTGTTAGTTGGTGATTGTTTGTTTGTTTAACCTTTTTTTTTCAAGGATTATTATTATTTATTGTTTGTTTAGTGATTGCCTATTTGGTTATTATTTGTTTAGCGGTTGTTTATATGTTAGTGATTGTTCGTTTAGTATTTTTTGTTTTGTTTTGTTTGTTTTTTTATTGGATTTAAAAGGATTATTAAAAGGTTGTTTATTAAATTTTTGTGTTGAGTGGTGGTTTATTTGTTAAGTAATTATATTTTGGTGAATATTTATTCAGTGGATTTATGTTTGTTTAGTGATTTTTTGTTTAATGATATCTGTATGATTTCTGCAGATAGTTTTGATAGTTGCTTAGCCACATATTTAGGTAAATTATAATCAACACAAGTAAATATGGATTCTTAGTTTCTAGATAGATATTTAACTGACGTACGAGTATTTAATAAATTCTACCAAATTTAAGGTTTTTATGCATCTTTAATAATGTATGTATTTTTACAATAATCCAGTCTCTACTTTTTTTATAATATAGTATGCTGGAGACCCTGCCTAAAGACTACTACATAACCACTTATATTGCCCAAAAACTGGTTCTTAAAACTTTAACTTTAACTATGGTATTACCCATACACATACTCCTCAGGGTTCTCATTTCAACAGCATTATGTCTGTTTATTATTGTTATCCGCTTATTTTCATGTCTGCTTTCATCCCTTCCTCTTCTGCCAAATCCATGCCTCGCTGCCATACATCAGGGTAGGTACCGGCACTACATTGTAGACTGTTAGCTTCGCTTCTTTGGACAGTTTTTTGTTAGCGCGAACGGCGTTCTGTCCTCCATTAATGGAGGTACCTGCATTTACCCTTCTTTCAATATTTATCAGCCTTCCTATCTCTTGAAAAAGAAACTTCTCAAATACACAAACTTTTCCACATGCTCTAAGTATCTACTCATAGCAGTCAAAGCTTTCAGTAATTTGATCTGAACTTAGTCAATTTTAATAAATATTACGATCTGGAGGTAAAAAAAACAATTCTCGATAAAAACAAACGATTTACAAAGCCTTGGCCCAAAAACATTATCGATTCTGATTATTCTACGGTAATCTTAAAAAGAAATAAGGTAAAATCTACTTCGCGAAGAAAAAGTTGTATTCAAACAACTTAAAACTTTTAAAATTAAGATATTATACAGGTAAAGGTATTCATTCGGAAAATTTGTATTTCGGACAAAGTTTTTAATACCGATTTTGAGATACAAAATATAAATTATGTATTACAAAGTTTTTTAAATTTTCACGGCCAAAAGTATATTTGTTTTTGGGGTGTTAGCCGTGTTGCGCTACCTCCTTCTTTAGCCAACGTTTCGGACAGCGTTGCAGTATCCATCATCAATATGCCCTGATGATGGACACTGCAACGCTGTCCGAAACGTTTGCTAAAGAAGGAGGTAGCGCAACATGGCAAAACACCCCAAAAACAAATAAAGAAAATGTATTACAAATTTCGTGGCCAATTTAATACAAAAATACCTTTCAGCTCGTAGGGCCCTGATAGTTTAGGTTAATTGATAATTTGTTCAAGAAAAATTTCTATGTTTGAAAATTTTTTATAAATTTGATGATAAGTCAGTGCCTGATTCGTCATCGCGTCTGAGTCTCACCCGTGCATCGAGAGTTCAATTCCTCGGCTGGCTAAGTCATCCATCCCGACACAAACAATATTTTCCGCTTATTGTGGTGGTGTTAGTAAGAGATTTTCATATTACTGTTAAGTTATTCGTAACCCGGGAATTTTTGTATTTTACTTAAAACAAAACCGCACAATTAACCAAAAAATTTCTATTTATAGCCAAAATTCTACCCAGCTTTCGTCCACTACGTTTATGAGAAGAAGATAATATACATCCTCCGTGATTGAGTGGTGTCGATCCTCAGCTATGAGTTCGGAGGTCACGGTTTCAAAAAGCGCGCAAAAATTTTTTGATTAATTTGTGTTATTTCACAATTTATTCACTTAAAATCATATGTTGTATATTTGCGGCACATTCCGGATTGATATTTGTATACAGTTTCAATATCTCCCTAGCGAAAGACCACCATTCAGAATCTAAACGTTGCTTTAAATGGCTTTAGTCGTGTTTGATGACCATATCTGATTAGCCAGGTACTTTCCCACCTTCTTCGGTCACGTCTCTTTCCCGCCCCAACTACCATCTCCCTCACAATATACCCCAATCGGACATGCCATAACCTCACCCGCACTAAACGGTTGGAAGCTGTTGGTAGCTGTTGGGAGTTGTTGGAAGCAGTTGGAAGCAGTTTGAGCAGTTGGG
The DNA here is from genome assembly GCA_917563855.2 of Limnephilus lunatus. NCBI lineage: Eukaryota > Metazoa > Arthropoda > Insecta > Trichoptera > Limnephilidae > Limnephilus > Limnephilus lunatus. The sequence goes on from OU830603.1 coordinate 48,075,120, forward strand.
AGCAGTTTGAGCAGTTGGGAGCAGTTTGGCAGTTTGGAGCAGTTTGGCAGTTGGGAGCAGTTTGAGAAGTTGGGATCAGTTGGGGTTCCTGAGCGATACTCACATTATATAAAACATTCTAGGTTGAAAGTATACTGAATGTTGTAGAAATGAGATCTTTGAGACATACATATTGAGCAAGATATTGTAAAATTATTGATTTGGATTTGAAAAATTAGAAATACTAATTTATTTTTTTATTTTATTTTAGCAACTATATAAAATAATTGTTACATACAAAATATAATGGTGAAATTAAGTATAAAATATTGTATTTCTTAGTCCTCCTCACTAGGGGGTCCTTTGCCGAGGCGGAATAAAGTTATTTAAATATGGTTTATTTGTCTTCTATGTCGGTTTTAGTGTCTTCATTAGGATTTTTTCGTTGACCTCTTTTAGCCATATTTTTATTCTTGATTTGTGTTCATTAGGATTTTTTATTAGTTTTATGTCTTGGGGAAGGGTGTTATGGAGTTTATTTGCAAAGTACGTATAGTTTTTTTGTCCGAATGTGGTTTTATAACTTGGAATATTTTTTATATCGTTTTTATTCGATCTAGTGTTATGCATGTAACAACTTATTTATATAGCCTCACATTCATCAGGGCTGAAATACAGTGAATCTAGCCCCTCAGGTCTCGGGCCTGGTTTGTCGAAAAGTCAAAATATTTCAACTTATTTCAACCCAATAAATGGTTTCCGGGGCGGTGGTACTTACAGCCGCCGAAAAATTGAGTAAAGTCACTTGTCAGATTATCTGAAGAGTACATACGAGACGATGGATGAATTAGAATGATGCAAGTAGTGTGTTCCAAGTCATAGTTGTGGCACCCCTCCAGATAAACGGTGTGACGGTTATTTTGTTAATAAATTGAGTATTTTCTGTGGGTTCTCACCCCTCGACACTTTGAGAACTTTTCTATTATTTTCCTGTCACAAATATGTGAAATTGCCAGCGTTCAAGTAATTTCCGTTCCTGAAATATTGGGACACAAAGACAAAGGCTTCGGCGCTGGGTTGGGATAGGTGGGTGGAGTGGTATTGTAATAGGGGCCTCAGCACGGGTGATCATAATCAAATCGAACTTTCAAGGCTACCGACATATTCTCTGACACGTGCAGTACTTCTAGTAGAAAATTTGGTCACCGTTTTCTGAAACTGCGATCTTACCAAATAGTGTAAGAGGTCCATAAAAGAATATTTCTCTGATGGTTCGTGAATAATGTTATGATTTTATTGTTTATATTTCTGTTATGATTTGATTTATATGTACAACCTCTCTCCATGGCTACCAATGTATTGATAGATTTTTTGTTTTGTAATTTTTCGTTTTATATAAAAAAAATTAAATGTGTTTTTTTGTAATATATAACTTTAGGATTCCTATTCCTTTTTTATAAAATTAATTTACTTATTTTTATTATGTTATCTCAGTAGAAGTAAAGTCACAAGGAAGAAAACCATAATTAGTTTTATTTTGGCTATTTAATACTATGTACAAACTGAAATAAATACAAACTGTCAATTTACCGAAAATTAATAAATAAGAAAATAAATAAAATCAATAAGAAACTGTTTTCATATAAAACAAAATATACATGTTTTAAATACTTTCTTTAAGCAATGCGTGTAGTTTTCCTAGCATAACACTATTATTCTCGTTTCTGTGTTTAAATTTGTGACACACCAAGTGGTTCGCTACGTTTGATGACTAAGGAGGGGTGCCCATGTTCATGGGGTGAGGTTTGTCCGAGTCTTGGCGGCGGATGTGTCTGTACACCATCTGCGTGGCAGACCGGATCGGGAGAGACTGATAAAGGGAGACATTTTGACGTCTTCAGCAGAACTATCTCGGAACATCGCCTTGCACCGCAGTGGGAGGAACGGATTAATACGTCATTCCTGAACCACTAGATTTCTACCCACCTCCTCATATACATTTATCTTTCCCAGAACTTCCTCTCCTAATGCACACCATCCCCAAAGACGTATTAACAAAGGGAATTATTTATGAGTAAAACCTCAAATTTTACCTAATATTTAATTAAATTAAGACAACATTAGCGACACTCAATCGAAAATCTGGAAACAGAAAATCAGAAAAAGATATTAACAGCTCCGGGGTACGAACCCAGGAGGTGTCCCAGAGGTGCCAATATCTTTATCTGATTTCTCCGTTTCCAGATTTTATATTGAGTTTCGCTAATATTGTCTTCGTTTAAATAAAAGTTCTCTACTTCTATTTTTTATTATTGTGTAGCTTTATTTAACTGCTTTTACTTCGTTTAAACTTATGCAATAATACGCAGTTTTTATTTTAAAAAATGTAACATAATTTTTAAATTGGGCGTCTTGTACAGAGCTTGCATAAACCCTGGATAAATCTTAAATACATCCAACCACTGAATTCGAGAATTCTGAATTTCTCACTCCCGAGGAACAACCATTCACAGTTGCCGTTGCCTTCATGAGAACGGGTCGTTTCTTCGACACGTTTTTGTGTATCTCGGCTCGATGGGAGAACGAGCAACCAGCATTTGTTTTTCGTCCTTCATATAATCCGGTTCTCTTCAAGACCGGCATTAATAAATCCCTTCGTACAGCTCCTACATTAATCCGCCTCACAACGCTGCCCAACTAGATGGCGATACAGTTCCTTGTCTAAACGCTATGCGGACAGGAGCCCTTTGTGGTAGGTATATCATAAATAAATCAAAAAATGAATACATCAAAAAATATATATTATCGACGAAAAAACCTTGTTGAGTTTGTTACCCTTTTTCACAGAAGGTACGGTGTGAAATATTTTCGGAAATTGGAGGCTTTGAAAAGAAAATTGAAAGAGAAAAGAGCTTTTTATTAGTCTTTAAGTTTCTTTGAATTTCAGGCGGTTTTCTAATTTTGTTTTGATGGGTTTTTTGAAAAAGGTAAACAGTTTTTAAAGTGTTATTTTGTTTGTAAGAAATTCGATTAATATTTTGATTCACTAAAAAATTATATATTTCTAAGGTTTATTATGAAGAGACTCCAATACACTTATGGTGCCAATGTCCTGCCCTGGTGGGAACCAGGCTCAGATACCTGGGGAGACAACTGTAGAACCAGAAGACTTAGCCACATATCCAATGACAACTCTGATGAACTTTATTAAAGCGAATTATTGTTAAAGGATTGAGGTAATATGGGAGTTAGCACAATGGGCCTATGGCCTAAGTGCTCACGGGAACTAGTCGTAAACCGTCTCTGCAAAGGAAAAAAAACCAACAAAAAAGGTTTATTTTATTTCTGTTAAAACAGTTCGAAAATTCCAATTTACCGAAGGCGGGGGGCTACGGCATCGCGAATTCGAGAGTATTATAAACCAACAAACAACGATTCAATGGAAGATTTTTTAAAAATTAAAATGCTTTTTTTCATAAATTTGTAAATATTTGTTTCGCATCAAAATCGTTTTGTTTAGTGAATTGTTTCTGTAAATGTGTATTTTGCACTTTTTAGTTGGATAATAAAATTGCTATATTCAATGTAGAATTCACTCCCAATTGAAAATATACACAAAACTTGTGCAAACTTGGCCATGGATCTTGTAATCTTTTTCAAATTGGAAAGCATGGGTATGGAGGTATGGGTACCCCCGCCCCGGGAACCATTTATTGGATAACCAACACCCCTGCCATAAGTCACTCCAAGTGGTTCGCTACGTTTGTGATTTAGCAGGGGACGCAAGGGTGACCGGGTTCATGGGGTGCGGTTTGTCTAGATCTTGGCGGCAAATGCGTTTGCCCACTTATTGCGCGGCGGGCCGGATCAGAAGAGACTGGTTGAGGGAGACCGAATCTTGGTTTATCCATAACGCAATGGGAGGGATGAATTCATGACCTCCAGATTCTTACCTACCCCTCATACCTTTTTCCTTCTCAGAACTTCCATTCTCTAAAAATATCCTACACACAGATTTTTCATCACATAGACCCCGAGCAGTGGCGGTCCTTTCCTCAGGTCAATTGGTCAAAAACCTCCCAAAATTATAAGATGACAATAAAACATAATATTATAATTAAATATTAAGCAAAACAAAAACACTGGTGTTATTCTAATGAATTTGAAATGCACCGCGAGATAGCAGGCAGTGGCAAGCAGTGACATCTATCGTCTTAAATGGAAGCTTTCTTTTCCACGCACTATGATTGGCTGGGTCAAATTATGAAATGCCCCAATATCATATATTCTGTCTCTTTACGCACCACAAAATAAACGAGATGGCACTACGTCGATTAGTAAAAAGTTTTCGGATTCTGAAGACAGTTTGGGTCAGTGCCGTGAGTGAGAGAGAGCATGCTGAATATTATGCATCTGAAAGAGATGGTTTGATAAACGTAGGTTGATTTTGCATATTTTACGCTTGTCGTATGAAAAAAATTACTATATTATATAAACGTAATTTGACGTATGTGGATGAATTTCACTCTCAAACTTGTGAGGTGCCTACCTACAAATGAATATCATCATATTAAATTTGATATTGTATCATAATATCATTTTTTAAATGACCTTCTAGTTTTTTACCCCTAGAGCTGCCTCTGGCCCAGAGGGAAACTGTTTTCCTTAGGGCCACCTCTTATGTTTAAAAAAAAATATATCCCCTTAGCCTATAAAAAACGCTGAACAAACTTTTTTCAGTAAAGACATTCTGCAAAAAAGCTCATTTTAATACGTCTGTATGTACTTGACAACAGCATTACAAAAGTAAGAAATAATTTTTCCAATAAAAATCTACAATAGAATAGAAAAGAAAAAGAATACATAAAATATCATATTATTATGTTCCAAATGATTTCAATAATAATTGATTTCCCATGACAGCCTTCAAATCTTCTTTTCCGGGAACAAAGACAAGAAAATAATATATTACATTTCAAATAAAGCCATTTTTTTCTCAAATATTGTACACTTTTCATGAGGAATTTAATATAATATATTAGTTCATTGACTTGATTTTATAAGAAGCCTCGAAGCTTGTAGAGTGTGGCAAATAAATTTCGAAAAAGAGAGGTACTTCAATGGCCTGTTAGCTATAATAATAAATGTTTATTCCGGTATGTCGGGAGAAAAGTGCAGTGCCACACATTCCGTAAGGGTTATAATACATGCACAATAAAAAAAGCGGGCTGATAATAGGCTTTAAGGCGATCTACTAGTACAGGAAAAAATCGAAATCGGAATTCACGCCCTTTTATGGGAGGAGTTTAAAAATACTTGAGAAAAAGCTTTTGGAAAGGTTGGAAAAGATATTTGAGAATTTTATTTTACATGTTGATTTCGTAAAGGCCTGTAAAAAACATTAATTTCTTTTTTATGCATTGTTTATTGTAATAAAACGGAATTTTTAAATTGATTTCACGAAAACAAGCAGCCCGGACCCTAACACGTTGTTTCTCCGCTCCGTTCAGAGGAGTAATGACGGATGAATAGGGCGGCTGCCAGTCGTTCTTCGGTGGACGGTATAAGGTTCACTTTGATATAACAAATTCATCGACTGCCGTATTGTCACCGTGATGTCAAAAATACCAACGCGAAAATGCATATTATATTTTATTTTCTGAGGTTCGGGCGTAAATATAATTTTTTTCGCAATAATTATACAAGAAACTGAATTTGCCACATTATGCAATAAAACAATACCCGAAAAAGTGTTTATAAGTAGGAGAGTTTTCAGTTGAAAATGTTTTTTATAGACCTAATACTTTATTTTTTTCTAAGCTCATTAAAAGAATTATTTTAAAAAATGACCGATCTTTTTAAGGACCAAGGTATGCTGTACACGCAGTATTTAATTGAAGCATCTATAATACTTCTAAGCAGTCAAATTAAAAAAAAAAAAAAAAAAACGATTTTGTATGATTTTGCATTATTTAGTATGGCTTCATCTTAATAGCACATTAGGAGCCAGCATTTTTGTCTAGTGTGCATCAATGCTGAATGATGGACTGAGGCGGGCTTTCATGACGAGGATATTTCCAGAGCAGCTTATCCTTTCCCTCATTCCTGTTACCCTGGATCTAATAAGGGCTGAATAGCCGGAAACTCGCCCTTCCGTGAACATCGGGGAAGTGCTGCAATATCTGAGGAGACCAAACATTATGCGGAAGGCGTTGTTGTACTGAGTCTTTCTATACTACTAATATGGTTCAAAGGTAAAATGATATATCATTGAAGAAGAAGAAAAAGCTGATAAATCTAAACGAAAATATGAAAAAAACAAGATACAGAAAAATAAAAAGGTAACGGTAGGGCATAAATTTTAATTATCTGTATCTGATAGCCATTGGACGCTTTTATATTTACCGTGACGATACACGGTAACGGTGCCGTGACAGCAAAAAAGGTAATTACCATACGTTCCTTATCGCTATAACGCTGTAGCTCTTTCTTACACGTTAAATAATGGTGATACACAAAAAGTACATGTGACTATTTCCTCCAAAGTACTACCTTTTGGTATGAGGGAAATGTATTAAAATAATTGTATGTTTCCTTTGGGGGGTGCAGACATACGTTCACCGTTTGTCTCATTTTCGACTGTGGTCATTGTGTGTAAGAAAGAGCGGCAGCGAACAAAACCAAAAACGTCAGCGCATTGACATTTGACGTTTTTGAATTTTTGTAATTCACTCACACTTCAATATTATCCTTATAAATTAATTCCATACTTTCAAAAATTATCATCGAGGCAAGTAGTATTCAGGCATTTACGGAGACTTCACGGTGCGGTGTGCGAAAGAGATGCAAGAAAATTATGACTTAAGAACAGACCTACGTACATTGAACATCTTATCATTTGAAAGAGCTGCAGCAATATTGTGATAAGGAACTTATGTTTAATGCATTTTTATGCTGTCCATTCTCCTAGATTACATTAATTTGACTTTAGCAGTACAAATGGTTTTATTTTTTAATTTCTTCATAATTGAAAATTCACTTTGTGGTATCAGTCGAGCTTTGTATACCTACATGGTTTCTTCGTCAGGATAAAAAATGAAAAAATATTATTTTGTTATTATTTTTAATTGTCAAAGATAATTTATTAAATATTTTGGATACAATATTGGTAAGGGTTATATTAACTAACAAACTATCCTAACCAACACGCCGTTTCCCTCAAGGATAGGCAGAGAGTATACTGTTACATAACACTGTTACTGTACACTCTTCATTCATTCATACATCATTTTGATTATTTTTTGACAAAAAGGCCAATCTAGGGTTGTGTTAAATCATAGGGAATAGGTAAGTACATAGATTCCACATTAAAAATGTATGGAAATTCTCTGATTCCAGACTGATGTAGGTACTTAAAACACATACTGAATTAATATAATGTATTCTTTGAAAGGTCTCTCGAAAAATGTATTCATGTTTCTAATAACTGTGTACATTTCTTCCGGCGTTCTTTTTATTCAGGTAAAAAATGTTTTATTAAAAGTAATTCTGCTATACGCCATTTGTACCACAGATCATAGAACAATAATTTATTGTATGAAGTGTAATAATAATTGTATGAAGTGAATACTTTATTATATGTACCCCCCTCCCTCCTCCCCCATCCCCCCGCCCCCCCTTCCTCCGTACCCGTTACATTCATTTTTTAAACATCTCGCGTGCCACCTATTGCAATTTTTTTATACAAATTTCATAATGCCAGAGCTCTAAGCTATAGCCTATATGTTATTCTGAATTATGAGCTATATTATTGTAAAGTTTCATCAACAATAAATTAACAGATGACGAAGATATTGACAGGCAGAGGCGTGTACTGAGCATAAAATGCAACATGCTAAGTAGAAGATTTCGACTCTGCAGTCCACGGGTGAAAAGGACGCTCTTCTTAGCCTTCTGCACCACCCTGTACACATGCGAGCTTTGGGCAAACTTCAAAAAAAGAACCATGGAAAGGCTTCGTGGACAATATAATAATGCTTACCGTCTGATGTTCTGACTCCCCAGGCACTGCAGTGCCTCCTCAATGTTTACAGAAGGGCGAGTTCCAGGATCTATTAAAGACCAGGATTGCAGGACTGACGGAAAGGATAAAATACTCCAGAAATACTCCCATCATAGAATCCCGTCTTTCTTCAGGTTCGAGCATCGAAGAACACTGGAGAGACACTGACACAGGCTCCCACAATAAGAGCTCAGTAAAAGATTTTATCATATATCTTTGAATCCTTATTATTATCTAATGATATTACTTCTTTTATTTTATTTTTATCTTTCTAAATTCAATCTTACTATATTATTGTCACTTTCCTATTTTTCTTTGCTTTCGATTTTTATTTTTAATCTATTTTATTATTTTTTAGCCTTGACTCTGTTTCATCTTAACTCTTATTTATTTATAAATACCTATGATTTTATTATATGCCGTATTTATACTCTGTATGGGATGTGTGGGATTGCACTCTCCTCCCCACATCAAGACCTTTATTATTATTATTATTATTAAAATCCATTCAGTAATTTTTCGTGAAAGAGTAACAAACATACATCAATACATCCATAGAAACTTTCGCCTTTATAATATCAGTAGGATAGGACGTCCAAAGAAAAGTCGCGATCTCAATGACAATTCTTTTTTCGATGCGAAAAGAAAAGATGATTTATGAAAAAATTATCTTTACTGAACCATTAGAAAGGCCTTGAAAATTTTATAAATAGATGAAATGCAAAACTGGACCGCTACGCTCACCAATTTCACTTTACACAAAAATTAATGGTTAATGTAGGTGACTCTAAACGGAACACTTCCAGCTTGTGTGGGATGCTATTATGGGAATTCGAAGGTGTCAAAATTGTGAACATCCTCGATTTTTCCAACTTTTTCATTATTTCTCCGGCGTGTAGTGTTTGTAATGAGCGTGCGTGGTGCTGAGCGCACATAAAGCGGCGCAGGAGGTTTGTTTCGCAGTAAATTCCAGCATTTTACGGTGATTTCTTCAGGGCCGCACTAGAGTTACAAGCACACCCGTCATTTTTATCACCCTGTATAAAATTTTTTTTTAAAAAAAAACACTGTACAAACGATCTTCGGACCGGTTCTTGAAAATGGATTTTGGCGAAGACGTTACAACAATGAGCATACTCTGTTTAAGGAGCTAAACGTCACAGAATTTATAAAACCAGGAAGACTTCGGTGGCTGGTTCATGTGGAGAAAATGATTGAGCATCAAGCACCAAAGTCCCTGCTGAAATCAAGACCGATAAGGCGAAGGAGTTTGAGAAGGCCAAGATTAAGATGGAGCGACAACGTCCTCAAAGATATATACGAGTAGCTTCTAAACTGGAGAGAGCTGGTACAAAACCGAGATGAGTGGAGGAAGACTCTTGAGGAAGACAAGACCCACCAGGAGTTGTAGAGCCAAGAGTTATGATGATGATGAACAAACGATTCTTATAACTGTAAGCTGATTCGATCTATTTATATAAAAATCAAAATATGCTTATATTTATTTACATGAATATGTAAATGAGATGTCCGGCGTTGTCTGGCGTTGCTAAACTATTCATCCGATTGCTATGAAACTTAGGAGATTTGATGTGTGCTTTCCCGGATGGTTTCTATATATACTGGTGATCTGGCGTTATGATTATGGAATTTGTATGAAAAAATTCGACATGGGGACGGAGAAAGCGGGAGAGGGGAATAGGGAGAGGGAAGGCGGAGAGTGAACGCGAGAGGGGAAGGGGACGCGGGGAAGGAAGGGGAGGCGGAATGGGAAAGGGACAAATGGGACACGCAGGGAGAAACTATATCTTTATTAAGTGCCATAGCAACTCATGCCGAAAACTCGCTAGTGTGAAATAAAACTGTGTCCTAAACGCGTATTTTTTAAAGTACACAGTTTTACATCCTAATTGCGTATATATTCAAATCCGAAATACGTGTCGCAGGTGTTGCAAGTATTAATCAATTTGGGAGGCGGGTATGGGTACCGCCGCCCCGGCAATCGTTTATTGGATAACCCATATCTCTGCTATACGTCGCCCCAAGCGGTTCGCTACGTTTGGTGATTTAGCAGAGGAGCCTAGATATGGGGTGAGGTTTGTCCATGTCTTGGCGGTGGATACGTTTGCCCACCTTCTGCATGGTACGTTTTATCGGGAGAGACTGATTGGGGGGGACTTTTTGACCTCCCAAGACAGACTCTTTCGACCCATCGCCTTGCACCGCAGTGGGAGGAATGGATTCATAAGTTTGTCGCTCCTGTACACACTGACCCCTATATTCCTACCCATTCCTCATACCTTTTTCCTTCTCAGGACGTCTCTCTTTACTATTCCCTAAACAGACCCTCCACATAGCATCCCTACAGATGAGATAGGCCCTGAGGGAATATTTTTCGTCAGGGCCTCCTGTGTGAAGCTAATGTAAAAAAATAATAATTTTAAAAAAATTAGAGTGTGAAATTCACACGCAGTAGAAGTAAAACCAGAAAGTCGCTAGATGTCGCTTTCTTTTCTTTTGCTTGTTTTATCGGATTGAAGAGTCGATATTGATTTGACAAAATACAAATGTTTTTTTTTTTGGATTTCGTAGGATTGGGGGTACCGTTCGCTTGATGTCTGTCTCTCTGGCCGCTGAGACTTGTCAGGCACCTTGCCAACTATTAATTAGAATCAAGTATTTGTGTAGAACTGAGTTGTGACGCATTTCCGTTTCACCCGAATTTCAAGTCACTAACGGCGCAAAAGAAGTTTACTTCAAAAATCTTTTTTTCCATGAAATTTTTGTTAAAATCCACATTCACACGTTGATCCTGAAACTAACTCTCTCGAGTCCGGACCCGTTTACCCGGAACGCCCGGTAGACCTGCTAGACCCGGTGGTGTAACGGGCGCAATATTATCAAAGTGGCAAGTGGAACGGAAGGCATATAAACATTATCACAATATGAGGGAACGAGGGTTCGGTATACTAAATAAAATAACGAAAGGACTTGGGGGGGAAATTTTACCCCTTGTGAATTTCGAGCTTTTAAAATAATTTTGTAAGTTGTTTGTTATTATTAATCGTGTCATAGAAATGTATTTTGGGCGCGTCCCTGTGTCCGAAATTAAATTTTAATTTAAGTAAATTATTCTCCTTGGAGCATAGAATAAAGTAGAATATAAGAAATGCGACGTAAGCTGTTCCGCGACTCTTCATCCCGCGACAAAATATCCCCGACAAAATATCTAATAAAACCTAACCTAAAATAGCCTAATCTAACCTAACAAAATAGATATACCCGCCTTCCAAATTGTAAAAGTTGTACCGTCCAATTGATTCGCAGTCAATATATCTGCGGCTACAACATATTTACATTAGCTATCTTTCCCCATCCTCTAGTTCCATAAGTGATAATAGACAATTGAAGTCTTGAACTAATTACTCTCATAAAACTAACTTTTCCACGTATCAAATAATTGTTCTGTAAGAAATTATACAACATTGATTGCTCAAGCAATCTCTTTACTTACTTCGCCACTGTCTGGATCCGTGAGACTTGGAAAAGATAAAGTTGTAAAGATTGTGTTTGACAAGGAGAACGAAGAAGATCCACTACTAACTTATTCGATTAAACGAACTTGAAATATCATTTACTGAGATGGCTACAAGAAGTAGTACCTACAAGATACAGATCGGTGAAGAAACTTCAATATTGCTTTATGTCTTAGAGAAGAAACTATAGTGGAAGCTGAGCCAAGAAACTTTTACGAAAATTGTTTGAAACTTCTATTTGTAGTGACATTTTGAAGAGGCCTAACTATTACTAAGAGCCAGTAGGATTGTGCCATTCTGAGAAAGAGAGAATTGTGTATGACAAAGGAAAATTACTTCAGTAGCCTAGCGGTTGAGATTCTGAACTTTGGACCGGTAGTACCCGCTCAAAAAGGAGAAGAAGGAGAGATACGTTGATACGAATGTTAGAGGTAGCGCGCTAATATTAAAAACGATAACATTTAAGCGAAAATTGTGAAAATGTTTAATAAAACACGACTCGTTTAAAATAGAGCAAAAATCTCGGGGCTATCTAAAACATCATTTAAAGAAACACTGTGTTATTTTTCATATGTATAGCTTGTAAAATAACTGAATCAGGCGTGAAAATAATAATTTTCGGAGCATACTTAGCGATTTTTTTCTATCGAGGTAATTTCATATAATTTGCGTTTCGGCGTGGAGAATGTATAGATATTATCTTCAAAAAGAACGTATATATTTTAAGAGCTTACAAACTTCAAATGTTTAAGGGCTATTAACCAGCCAGCGGCAGAGAATTCAAATTTCGCCGAAGGATGTTCTTAAAATCGTACAGGGCGGTTCCAATGAGAAAGACTAATTATTCTCTGTACCAGCTTTTTTAAATAATAACTTAACATCGATTTTATTTCGTTCAAAACTCAAGGCTCTCAGTGTGATCCAGGCGTGCGAAAGTATTTTTTTCTATAGATTTGTGATTTTCATCATTCAATCAATTAAAATAATATAAGGTATATTTGCGGCACATTCCGTAGAAGATACTCTCAGTATCGCCCTGGTGTAATACCACCATTCAGAATTAATTGGTGACCGGACCTGAAGAACTAGGAACTTCCCCACCTTCACCTTTCCCATCTCCTTCCCCTCGACCATCTCCTTCCCCTTCCCACTACCTTCAACCTCACAACGTACCAATTGGGGACGTCATAGTATCACTGGCTTCAGGTATTATAAAAAAATACCTGATTTATTCTAAAAAAAATCTTACTCAACTATTTATATATTAAACCTTCTTTTTCGATTTCCAATTATTCGAAGATTTTTAATTCAAAATTGAACTGTCAATTTTTAATAATCGCTTCTTTCAAAGCCTTAAATTCGCACTTTGTGGAATCCAAATTCTCGATCCCCATAAATTATTCAGCGAGGACACCAGGGCCGGAGCAAGTGAATGAATTTAAAATCTAAAAAATTACAGTTTTGTGTCACTAGCACGAAAATCAACTATTGTAACGATAAATGTTTTTTTATGCCATCATTTCAAATTATGGAGAGAGGTAAGGCAATTAATTTTATTTAAATGGGCAATTTATTTAATTTCATAATTATAGTAGGTATATGCAAGATTAGAGTCGAGTTCAGACTTAGATGATATGAGATGTTAAACGGAAGGGAGGCACTTTTAGATATGGCTCGATAGAGGAGAGGATATTTGTTTAGAAAGGGATAACCAAAAAATATGTGATCTAAAGTTCCCACTTCTAGACCACAGAAAATACAATCTGGAGTGTCAAGCAAGTTTTTTAAAGAATGGGGAGGACAGGAACAATGTCCAATTCGCATTCGAATTATTGAGGAAATTTCATTTTTGAGAAAACGGAGGTTATTGAAACCACGGTTTTGATGGGATATTCCTTTATATCCAGGTATAGTAGACTATAAAGAATTTGCTAGTTCCTTGTTTTGCCAAGGATTGCGTAATATCATAACCCATGATCCCAGCATGTCCAGGAATCCAAATCAGAGCTACGGATAGGGAATGCAATCCCAATCTCGCGGGATCTCGGGATCAATCCCAAAGCATAATATGACGAGATCCCATTCGAGATCAATGGGATTGGGCGGCAGTAGTCAGTCAGCGCACCACTCGGGGCGTGAGTGGTGCGCTGACTGACTGCCGGTCGGGCGGGAGTGTCGATCGAAGAAAGAAAACTATCCCGACTATTTACGAATATTAGCGGCGGATGACGAGCGGGACAGATAATATAAAACTGTGTCGAACTTACATGATAACAGATACTTGCGTACGTGTAGGCAGCCATTTGTTTGTTTTATTTGTGCAGTTATGGTCATTACTTTTTCTTAAATTATGCATTTTTTTTTGTTTATGTGAGTTAAATAAACATAATTTTTGGATTTTTACGTTGTTAATACCTTAAAATGTCGAAAAATAATCCAAATCAAGAGTATGTTAAGTTTAACAGTCGTTTACCGGTATGGAGATACTTCAAGAAAGCAGTTAATAATTTGACTGCTCAATGCAAGTTATGTAAAGCTGTTCTCAAAACCATATCCGGGTCTACAAAAGGTTTAAACGTCCATATGATGTCAATTCACAAAATTGGCACAAAATCATTGAATGGGGGAGTCGTAAAAACATCAAATACTACTGAGAGAAAAAATGTCTTTCAAATAATATTTTCTTTTAATTAACGAGATCCCGAAAATTCCGAGATCTCGCGAGATTGTAATTTATAATCTCGCGAGATCTCGAATTTGCGATCTCGAATCGAGATTGCATTCCCTAGTTACGGCTTTTCTAGAGGTGTGAATGAAGGCAATCAGGCATAATTAGACATACAAAGTGATCAGCAGGATAATGAAAGGGACTGGACTAAGAATATACAAAAATGTAGCAGAACTAATTGGAATCAAGCACGTTCTACACTAATTCCAACTTCCAAAATTAAATGTCTTGGTTTATGTGTAGATCAACATTTGAAATGGAAAACATATAGGTATATATATCAGTGGTTGAGTGGGCATAGCGCTTGGATCCCATCCGGGCGTCGCATGTTCGATTCCTCGGCTGGCTAAGTCCTCCATCACAACACAAGCGACATTTTCGGCTTTTTGTGGTAGTAGTAGGAGATTTTCAAACAGTGTTGGGTTATTCGTAACCCGGGAATGTTTGTCTTTCTTTTGAAAAAAAAAATTTTTAAAAAAAATGTGGTTTGTCAAAAAAATTTTGGAAATGTATAAACATATTTATAAGACTTATAGTTATAGAAATATTTTTAAACTAGAAAACCTAAAAATAGTGTGCTTACGTTGCTCCTGGATACACTGACCTTCAGATTCTTACCCACCCCTCATACTTATCTCCTTCCCAGAACTTCCTTTCATTGAAAAATCCCTCCACACAGCATTCCCTAAGATGACATAGGCCCTGAGATAAATTATTTTCCTGAGGAAAATTATTTTCCTGACAGAAATTATTTTCCTGAGGGAAATTATTTTACTTCATGTGGAGCTAATGTAAAAAAAATATTTACCTTGAAAAAAAAGGCTATTTTTTCCTTTTACAACAAATACATATAAACATTGTACATTTAATGTAAAAACATACAAATACGAAAAAAATTAAAATGACAATCGTTGAAATGCTAGATTAGGGTCGCGGTTCAATCATCTGCTAGTCCTCCATCATTGCACAAACAACTTTTTTTCACTTATTGTGATGGTAGAAGGCCGAATTCAAGCATCATTCGGTATTCAATCAATTCAGTATTCTCAGGTAGGAATTTTTTATTTTTATTTTTTTAAATAAAATATTCCGAGGACTCAGTCCGTCCCTGTCGGCCGCATTTTCCATTTTCGAATTTAGAATTTGGAATCTGCGCAGCGCAATCTCTTAAACGGTGTAATTAATTACTAGGCGTCAACCAATCAGGTCCATTGTCCCCAAATCCATACAAAGTTGCCAGCTATCACGGCCAGTGTTTCCAGGCAGGGAAAAAATTAAAAGGGTTTTATTACACTTACCTAAAATATATAATAAACGATCGCAAACCCTTGAAAAATCACGGGATAGTTCGAATTTTTTACGCATAAATTTCAATTTTTAAATGGCAATTTAAACAATTTTCCGTTAATATATTATGTTTTAGGTAGGAAATTTATAGCTAAACTGTTCACAATCAATTCCCGTTCAGATTAATGGCTCCGCAACCGGGCTCGAAAAGAAGAAGATGGAGAGATACGAAATTACGAGTATTAGAGCAGCGCGCTAACATTTTCAGCGACAAAATCGATGCGAAAATTGCGAAAATGTTTAATAAAACACGACTCGTTTAAAATAGAGCAAAAATCTCGTGGGAAGCATCTTAAGTATCATTTAAAGAAACATTGTGAATTTTTTCACAAATATAATTTATAAGATGAAAGAAACAGACTAGTTTTTAATAATTTTTGAATCGAGGGAATTTCATGTAATTTGCATTTCAGCGTGGGCAGCATCTAGAAATTATCTTAAAAATTAACATATATTTTTTTAAGAGTATTAAAACTTCAAATGTTTATGGGAGTTATGTAAGAAATCGGTAGAAATTCGGGTTGCCAAGGCTTAAGAACCGGAGTTAACAATCACAGACAGACCCACAACCGAAAAGAGTATGTTTGATGTCTTGATGAGGATAATTGATGATAAAAAATGTGCTGTATACAGGGTGTTAATTTGGTGTTAATGGACCTACTTGGCTTAATAATTTAATAACAAGAAAATTTACCTACTTTTATATTAATTGCAAAAAAAAATGTTTTACTCCATTGTCACCGGTATACTTCGAGTATATTTGTAATCATGTTTTGTGTAATTTTATGACAATAATTGCTAAATCTACTGTAGCCTGAGCCCAATTACGAACTGGTTAAACTGCTTTGTACAATTTACTTATCGAATACTCACACCTACTTCTTTTGTGCCTACTTATATTGTCTTTCATGCTCAGTTTATTATTTTATTTACTATATACTTGTTATGCTATATACGTCTTGTTTTAATGCTCCTGTACAATTTACCCCACTTGTAAAAGCCATCAAGGCGTAAATAAATAAATAATAAATAATTTAACACGTGGTTCCTGACTTTTTTTGAGTAAATTACCGCTTTGATTGTCTGTGAAATTCGGTCGTAGCTCGGCGACAGTCCGCACGGCTCCATGCCAAATCTCCCCTTTTCTATTACCATAGAGTAAAGAGTTTATTTAATGAAATGCCATAGAGAACAAAGGGGATGACTTAACATGAATAAGATCAATTGAGTTAACAAAATAATTATTCAACTTAATTATTATATTTTATCGTTTACGTTAGTAGTTAAGTGTCCAATGAAAAAAATAACCGATGAAAGCGTACATTGTTAAACGTATTAACTTTGTGATTCACCATAATTAACAATAAAAATACATAAATTTGTTACAGACCACTTTAATTTTATTTTATTTACACTCTACCGGTTTCGGGAGAACCCTTCCTTCGTTAGAAGAATATTAGAATTAAGAATATTAGAACATAGAAATTCTAATATTCTCTTGACAAAGAAAGGGTTCTTCCGAAACCGGTAGGGTGTGAATAAAATAAAATTAAAGGGGTCTAGATGTCTTAGAACTAAGAATTTTAGACTTAGAAGTTCTTATATTCCCCTGACGAAGGAAGTGTTCTTCCGAAACCGTTAGAATGTGAATAAAATAAAATTAAAGGGGTCTAGATGTCTTAGAACTAAGAATTTTAGAACTTAGAAGTTCTTATATTCTCCTGACGAAGGAAGAGTTCTTCCGAAACCGTTAGAGTGTGAATAAAATAAAATTAAAGGGGTCTAGATGTCTTAGAACTAAGAATTTTAGAACTTAGAAGTTCTTATATTCTCCTGACGAAGGAATAGTTCTTCCGAAACCGTTAGAGTGTGAATAAAATAAAATTAAAGTGGTCTATAATAAATTTATATGTTTTTATTTTGGATGACAAAAAACGAAAATAAATGTTAAAATATGCATGACAACTTCTCATTTGATAGTTAAAGTTTCTTCCTTAGAGATTCTGTGAAAAACAATTTTCTTCGGGGCGTATGTCATCTTTGGAGATGCTGTGTTGAGACTTTTTTTAGAGAAAGGAAGAAGTGTAAGTTCCGGGGAGGAAAATTATATGAGGTGTGGGTAGAACGATGTACGAACCCATTCTTCCCACCGCGATAAAAGGCAAGGGGTCGTGAGAGTCTTGCTGGAGAGATAAAAAGATCTTCATAAACCAGTCCTTCCCGTTCCGGCCCGCCACGCAGTAGATGGGAAAACGCATGTGCTGCCAATACCTAAACAAACTTCATCTCATGTACCCGGATACCCCTGCTAAGTCGCCAAACGTAGTGAACCTCCTGGTGTGACCTATGGCAGAGGAGTTGGTAATCCAATAAATCATTTTTGGGGGGGCGATACACATTCCCGCCTCCCAAATTAGGTATTTCGTCGATGTCAGGTTTTAAATTGCTAAATAACGAACATTAATAACAAATAACATTAATAAACAATAACGTTTTCATTCAATTTTATTGATTTGAAAAACGATCTAAAACTGACAAAATCAAAACGACCCGTGGTTGGCAAATGGGATCGTGACGTCAAAAGCGTCGTTCAGCTGGGCCAGCATAAATAATTACTGTCAGTGAGCATACACGCTCATGACGTCACACGATAGCCTCGCTCCAAAACATCGTTTTAGCGGTAATTCAAAGATGGGAAACTTTGACTCGCTGTAGAAAATTTATTCGTCAATGTAAAAATAAAATAAAAATGCCATAATTATCGGAATGTTTCGCTAAATTTTTTCAAGCAATAAAAAACCTGGAAATACCTCATGTAAACTCCGACTGTCGGGGAATTAACTGTCGGGTCACCAAAAATATTTTATTTATTTCTCCCGAAATAAGGGAAAATTTACCTCACTTCGAGCACACATGGCCCACAACATACTTTTATCGGTTGATTTATACAGTATTTTCCGGGGTAATTTTGAAGGGATGAAGCAAAAGGGACGGTAAATGGTTATTAATATTATTAATCTACTTTACATCCGAAGTTCGGATTAAATCCAGAGTAAGCCGGAACTCGTTTCTGTTCGTGAAATATTCAAAAAATACCGGTCCACTACGGAAAGTTTTAAATAATCCTGTGGCCTGAAATCCGACCTTCAGGGCCGCAACGAGAAAAATATCCGACAATAGTTTTTTTATTTGTCTTTTTCAAACTCAAACTAAATAACATTTTTTTATCTTTCTTTTTTGAAAAAGAAAGGCTCCCGGGTTACGAATAACCTGACAATATTTGAAAATCTCCTACTACCACCACAGTAAGCGAAAAATGTTAGCCAGCAGAGGAAACGAGCACGTGACGCCTGGATGGAACCTAAACGCGATGCCATCTCAGTCACTGACCTGTCTATTTATTGTTTTGTATTTAAATAATTTAATTTTAATTTATTTTAATAGAGATTAAGTTTTCTAAGTCTTGTGGTTTTTTTCTTAATTTTATGATAGCTGTTTCGGTTTAAAATATCATTTTCAAACTGCGGTTAGACGATTTATTTTTATGATTTTTCAACAATTTTAATTTTGAAGCAACATTATGATTATACAATTAAGAACACATTAAAACTAAAACTAAACTATTGATTACTAGCTTTCGCCCCCGGCTTCGCTTGAATTTTTGTTATCAAAGGAATCTCCATAGTAACCTAAACAAATAACAAAATGACAGCCCACGTCAAACAATTACTTACGGAAAATAAACGTATAATAAATAATTTCATTAAGCTACAGCTTATTCATAACGTCAGAGCTTACCAATATATATATATAGCCTATTTTTCTCGCAAATAATGTAGCTCTCTATTAGTGAAAGAGTTTTTAAATTCCATTCAGTATTTTTTGAGTGAAAGAGTAACAAACACACATCCATACAAACATTCACATTTATAATATCTATAAGATTAACAATCTATTGTTTTTAATCTAATTTTTCAAAGACATTTGAAAATATTTTTATTTGTTGGAATTTTTGGTTTTGTTTTTACGAGTTGATTTTCTAAATAATAATACCAGTATCAGAATGTCTTTTATTCTACCTTATGTGCTACGGTTTACACACATACATCTTGAGAATCTCATTTCCACGGCATTCAGTAATTTTTTTCATCTGGGCTCCAATATGAACAGCGAGTTTATTTCTTGTATTAAATCCCAAATAACAATTACGCATACTTGCAGATAAGAATTTATTTGAAACTAGCGAGTTCCCGGCATGCGTTGCTATTCCACTTTCTAAAAATGCTATGCCACTTTATAATAATAAAGTGGCATAGCAACGCAGTTGAGGCCAGTGAGGCCTACATTATTAAATTATATATATTTTACAATTCAAATAATTGTTTCAATTCTCTAATCGCGATGGAGGAAATTTTACCCCAGTTTACCAGTACCCCCTTGGTTTCGGCGCCCTTGTGCACCGCACGCATTGCGCACACTACTGCAGCTCCCCTGTCTGCCCTAATGATTCCAAAAATCTTTTTTAATTTAATAATGATTGTCGGAAATTGGTTCGTAATTAAACGGACTGGAAACTTTGTCCGTGGTATCTGCTTACGAACATCCGCTTTCATTATAATTTAAAGTCAAAATTCACCCAGCTTCCGGTTTTAAAAATTATTTCTCATCTATTTATTGAACCATCGCTTTTTGAGTTTATAACATCTAACTGACCTTCTAATAAGTTTTTTGATATACAAGGTATCCGGAAACTCACAGTACAAATGTAAAACTGGTAAATCTACAACACATGGAGTCGACTTCATTATATAACTTCTTTTTTATTTTGAACTTTTGTCTTCGAGTAAATCGACTCCTCAATGGGAAATTTTAGAATAAATGTGAAAAAAAAATCGGTAAATATGGGTTATTATTATAAGCTGTATAACTTATTTTAAAATGCGTCGAATATATGGCATTTCATTAAGAAGATCTATTAAACAAGATTTCTCATTTTTGACAAATGCAACAATACCAGGACTGAGTATACGAAACACTCGCTTGTACCTAGGTTGCATGACCTGTCTTTTGCCAGAATATCCATGTCAATTTGAAAAAAAGCGCGCGAAAATTACCTTCTTGACTTTTGCTTAAATATCCATATAAATGCGAAAATGAACGGATGTTGTTATTTTTACACAAAACTGAATAAACAACCCTAGTGAAAAAACACATTTCAAAGGTGATTGCTAATAAATAAATACCTTTATATGCATTTGAAAAAGGAACAAAAAGTCCGACTTTCTCCCTACTTTCCAGTTTTGACAGCGCCACATGCATGAAATCTTTAAAGCTACGAAGAGAGATATTGGCGCAATCGATTGTGACCTTATCTTTCATACAGTTTCTTTATACATAAGGGTCGAAATTGCATGCCAAATTTTTATTTTTTTAAATACAGCCGTGGCCACCGGGTGACATTTGGCAAACAATGGGATGAAGTTACTAATAGATTATTCAGATGTGGCAGATCTATTTAAATGCACGGAAGGTAGGTGCAAGAGGGCTATTAAATCAAATCTTTTCAATCAATATTAATTTTATTGTACTATTGATGTTTGTGTGTAATTGTCTCTCTGGTGTCTTTTCTTAATCAAATCCCACAATTAACTGTTACTTGCAGTTAAAAACCCTGCGGGCGGCTTTTGGTTCGACTTCAAGGCGATCCACTAGTACAGGAAAAAATCGAAATCGGAATTCATGCCCTTTTATGGGAGGAGTTTAAAAATCCTTGAGAAAAAGCTTTTGGAAAGGTTGGAAAAGATATTTGAGAATTTTTTTTTACATTTTAATTCCTTTTTTATGCATTGTTTATTGTAATAAAACGGAATTTTTAAATTGATTTCACGAAAACAAGCAGCGCGGACCCTAACACGTTGTTTCTCCGCTCCGGCCGGAGGAGTAATGACGAAAGAATGGGGCGGCTGCCAGTCGTTCTTCGGTGGACGGTAAAAGGTTCACTTTGATATAACAAATTCGTCGACTGCCGTATTGTCGCCGTGATGTCAAAAATACCAACGCGAAAATGCATATTATTTTTTATTTTGTGAGGTTCGGGCGTAAATATCATTTTTTTCGCGATAATTATATAAGAAACTGAATTTGCCACATTATGCAATAAAACCATATCCGAAAAAGTGTTTAAAAGTAGGAGAGTTTTCAGTTGAAAATGTTTTTTATAGACCTAATACTTTATTTTTTTCTAAGCTTATCAAAAGAATTTTTTTTAAAAATGACCGATATTTTTAAGGGCCAAGGTATGTTGTACACGCAGTATTTAATTGAAGCATCTATAATACTTCAAAGCGGTCAAATTTTCAAAACAAAAACATACGATTTTGTATGATTTTCCATTATTTAGTATGGCTTCATCTTGTGACCATTTTATAAATCCGATAGGAACTGGTTCCAAAAATACTTCCTCGAATTCACTGTTATCCAGTGACAGTTAGTCACCGGGACAAAGTAACCGCAACATATATACATAGCCGCTTCATACTATTATTCACAATAATCAATCTTTCCATATCCGGAGAGATACTCAAATTTACAAATCCGTAGTACTAATACCTGCCAGGGACACGTCCTCATGCTACCTGCTAACGCAAGTGGCGCCATTCTTTGATGAATTCTTGAATATGAAACCGAATTACAACGGTAGCTTTTTTAAATTTCACGCACACAGATGTTTATATAGCGCGGTATCAGATATGTATTCGAATCCGGGTACTTAAATTTCAACCGCGCAGACGCAAGGCTATTAATACTGTTTTTTTTTTCATTTCATAATAATGTGTCCTACCAGTACGCACTCTAATATCCATGGATTAGAAACATATCATAGGTACTTTAAAACTCTTTTATGTTTTTAAAATTTTATATTATTATTTTATTTATTTTATATATCTTGCAGTCTTTACATTTTACTTTTTACTATATTATTTCCTGCATTTAAATTTTTTATTTAAACTTTTTACTTTTACATTATTCTTCAGATTATATGCTTTATAATATAATTTCATTTCATACATCCTACTTTTTTGCTACTTATTACCTTAAATCCTTTTTTTACCTTTTGTTTTTAGATTTAACTCTTCATTTATATGTTACTTTCTCTGTTATTGTATTATAATATATATAAAAATATTATTATGTTAATGATACATGTTGTGCCGTATATTTTTGAAATAAATAAATAAATAATTTCTAAAAAAAATTCTACGGTTTTGTGACAAGTAATAATTGTTTATGATATATTTATACCGTTGATATTAAATAAATAAATAGATAAATATTATGTCTCGTTACATCCTGTGAATTATCACTGGTAACAAACAACTAGTTATACCAATTATTTTAAAATTCATTGCATGTTCCAGAAACAAATGAAAATCACATTTGCCAATTTGCGCGCCAATCTGTGAGGGTGACATTTGAATACATGAATTTCGCGTGAAAATCAACACAGTTTCATAAATGCAACCGATGACAAATAATTTCAAAATCCAGCGGAAATTTTTAAATTACGAACCCGGAACGTTCCATTCTATTTTTGAAATGTAATAAAAAATGATGACGTGCGAATTTTGTCGAAGTTACCAAATTCATTTGTGATATTCAGATTAATCGATAATTGAATTTCTTGACAATGTTTGTAAATTGGAACAGTGAACAGATTTCCCCCAGAAGTAATGGTACTGCTCGTTTTTATCCCGCGACAAAATATCCCCGACAAAATATCCTCCGATAAAATATCCTACTGACGAAACATCCCCCAACAAAATATCTACTAAAACGTAACCTAACCTAACCTAATAAAATCTAATCTACACTAACCTAACCTTACGTGACCTAACAAAAAATGGGATAAAAAAAATAATACAGACGTCCTGTAAAGACAACAAATAGTAAAATTGGACAAAAATAATACCGATAACAATAATACTTCTTCTTTACATGATGTCTGTATTATTTTTGTCCCATTTTTAGGTTAGGTTAGGTTTTAGTAGATATTTTGTAGGGGGATATTTTTCCGTAGGATATTTTGTCGGGTATATTTTGTCGCTGGATGAAAAATCGTGGAACCTAAGTAATGCCGATTTGATAGGAGACTGTTTTTCGAGCCGAGAAGAAGAATTTTCAACAGTCATTTATGAGGATAATTTCTGACAAAAGTGTCGGATGATGCTTATCATCTGGAACAAGCCAGAAACCAAATTTTCTATAAACTTACTAAAAGTTACTGTTTAATTTAAAATATCAACAGACGTCTCTGTGGTTCCATTTGATTTTCAATATTAACAGATTCCTGTTTTACCATAGTAATAATTTTCCTTCACACAATAAAGGCATTTCGGTAGATTCCTGTTTTATCATCTTCACCATTTTTACTTTGTTTTTTCATGACTAAATTTTCTTTCTTCAACTCTTGGAACTACAACTTGTTGTCGAAGTGATCCTACTGTTTGTATTATTAAAAAAAGGAAGGGATTGAATAAAATATGTGATTGACACACTAAAACAGTGTTTTACAGTTACTAAACTTATCACTAGATCCAAACTACGATTACTTGAGCTCCGCACAATATTATTCTGCTTAGCTTATTCTAACTTGCAAAAGTTCGGCGTTCGGTGACAAGGTAGCTGAGGGAATAACCAGACAAACCGGAAATATGTCAATTTTAAATCAAATTTTAGCCGTATTGACTCTTTTACTCTAAAAATTATAAATTGATTTTGAAAAACTGTTCTTTTATCTAGTAAAGCAACGTTTTAAATTTTGAAAAAATATGTTTATGATTTTACCGTAGGTCATTGGCAGATTTGTTAAATTTTCAAAAAAAAACAAATTGTATTATACAACACATATTTCAAATGATATGCAATAAAATAAATCAACAAATTATCTGGAAAAGTTATGCTTCAGAAATTAATTTTATTTTAAATAAAATCTTTTTTTTTTAAATCCGCACACGTGTTTTGTGGCAAAAATACGTCAGTAATATTTATTTACGGTCTTACAAACTAACATATTTAAGATTATATTTAATGAAACAAGTACTTTGTTTAAAAACCACTTTATTTTTATTTATATTCGTCGGCCGGTTTCGGTTGAACTCAACCTTCTTCAGGACAATAAACATATAAACTATAACCTCAACCTTCTTCAGGACAATAAACATATAAACTATAACCTCAACCTTCTTCAGGACAATAAACATATAAACTATATAAAAGTTTATATGTTTATTGTCCTGAAGAAGGTTGAGTTCAACCGAAACCGGTCGACGAATACAAATAAAAATAAAGTGGTTTTTAAACAAAGCACTTGTTTCATTCTATATAATGTCAAGCCACAAAGTGATTGCTTTCTACGATAATATTTAAGATTTTTTTGCATTCTTATTTTGCTTAGACATTATTGAAAAATTATAAATACTTATGATCAAAAATTAGTTACAAAAAGTACATAATTTTAATAGTTTTATCATCACGCCTTTCAACATTTTTTTAATGTCGGTATAATAATAATAATAATAATGGTATTTATTTCAGGATATTGAGGATATCCAGTATAAATTAAAGCAAATGTTGAATGAAAAAAATCGATATTGAGTTATTATTTAAGAAAGCTGGTACAGAGAATATTTAATCTTTCTCATTGGAACCGCCCTGTACGATCGTAAGAACATCTTTCGACAAAATATGAATTCTCGGCCGCTGGCTGGTAAATGGCCCTTAAATTACTAATTAATTTAAAAAAATAATAATGTATTATAAAACATTTGTTTTTTTAATACATTATTATATATAGAGAGTGTGGCAATCATAAAATCCGATTATTCCGATCGAAGTATTTTGAAAATATAAACACTTGAAATTGGAACCGCCATGTTCGATTGTTCGCAAAACCGCTTTTGTAAATTGCGCGCTTTTGCGTACCGATTCGCAAAATCAATTTGGTTGAGTGCAAAATATTTTGAATTTGCCTTGTTTATGCTCGAGGCTCCAAAACGGCTTTAAAATGTGGATTTCCATTGAATTTACGTGATTTATGAGATCATTGGAAACTGTGGAAAAACGATTAAGTATTTTTTTTTCATTTATTTTTTCCCATTATATCTTGATAAATCTTGATAACGTAAATTAGACCAACAGCCAGCTAAAGCCATCTTTAGCAACGTTTCAATTCTGAATGGTGGTCTTACACAAGGGCGATTGATTCTAAGAGTATCTTTCACTCTTGAACGTGCCGCAAGTATACCTCATAGTAATTTTACATAATCAAATTGTGAAATAACACAATTCGTTTTTTTTTTTTAATTAATTAATTTACAAAAATTATTTTTTTTATTTTAACCAACGACCTTCAGATTGCTAGTCGAGAGCTTAAGGCGTTAAAATCGATGATATTTTAACGAAAACCGTGAAAATGTTTAATAAAATACGACTAAAATTAAAATCTCGCGGGGGTTATCTAAAACAGCATTTAAAGAAACACTGCGAATTTTTAATATCATATAATTGGCGTTTCGGCGTCGGGGATGAATAGATATTATCTTCATAAATATATATATATATACATTTTTTTAAGAGCTTTAAAACTAAAAGTATAAGGAAAATCTTACTAATATTATAAACGCAAAAGTTTATATGTATAGGATGTATGTGTGTTTGTTACTCTTTCACGCAAAAACTACTGAATGGATTTTAAGAAAACTTTATATTAATATAGCTCATACATCAGAATAACATACAGGCTATAATTTATGTTGCTAGCTAGGAAGGGGACGCGGGAGTGGAACGGGGTGCACGGGAAAGGTGATTCAGGTAGAAACAATGTATTTCTTTGAATATGGCATTTCAACGCGTGCGGGGAACCAGCTAGTCTATAATACTTCTAAGCGATAAAATTTATAAACCAAAAACAAACCGTTTAGCATTACTTTACCTTAAGTTTGAAGGTTAAAAAAAGAAATTATTAAAATAACCCTAACTAACAACCCACTAACCCGTAAATAGATGTGTTTAGTAGTAATTAATTTGAAATCAAGTGTTATTTCAATAACTTTGCTTACTAAGCGTGAAGCGGAGTAATGCAACTTTACCGATTTTTCTTTTGAGTGAATTCACTAAAATTTCAAAATGAATAACATCCATGTTGCCCATTGCTATCTCAAACAAACAATATTCCCGTTAACATTTTCCATTCACTGCTTTGAAGTCGAAGTGTATACCTAATACTTATGCTTCGCCATTTCCTGCACGCACTAAATACAAAATAACACTAGAAATGTCTTTCATGGAGATTGGAACGAACACCAATTTCTTCATTTTTTTATTTATTGAAGTAAAACTTCTTTACGCACGCTCGACTTGATGTTACGAAAAGTGTGATGTGAACGGTAATCAATGCGAACGGTGATCGGGCGAGGCGAACGGTCAGGCCTTTACGCACGCTTTACTTGGGGAGTAAGCTGGTGAATGCGTTACGAAAATTGTTATGGATTTAAAAGTGTTATAATCATTTGTTGAATAACCATGCAATAGGTCACCCCCAGGTCGTACGTCAATCCAAGATCGTGGGTCACCCCACGGTCGTAGGTCACCCCAAGGTCATAGGTCACCCCTGGGTCGTAGGTCACCCCATGGTCGTATGTCACCGACATGTCACCCCAATGTCAATGTCAATATCAATGTCAATGACAATGTCAATGTCAATATTAATGTCAATGTCAATGTCACCCCAATGTCATATGTTCTTTTATAAGTTAGTGAAGTTTTACTTCAGTCGTGTGGTCTAAAGCACATTCGTTTTTTTTATTTATTTAAACACCCATAGGGCTCATAAGCAAAAATACCGCTGTTGACTTGAATGAAAATCTTTA
This sequence comes from Limnephilus lunatus, assembly GCA_917563855.2. Taxonomy (NCBI): domain Eukaryota; kingdom Metazoa; phylum Arthropoda; class Insecta; order Trichoptera; family Limnephilidae; genus Limnephilus; species Limnephilus lunatus. The sequence goes on from OU830603.1 coordinate 48,102,699, forward strand.
TATTGCTGGAACAAAACTAGAAAAGGTATAAAGTATTGTATACATGAGCTGAAATTTAAATTAAATATGGGATCCTTCAGTTGAAATCAAATGCCGAATGAGCAAACCCGTGCAACCATTATCCGTATGAAAAAGATGTTCAGCAGTCATGATCTCAACCTTGGACTATGAATGCGAATGGTCAGATGCTACGTGTTTTCGATATTATTTGCAATGGAAGCATGGACGCTTAATGAAGAACTGCTAAGGCGACTTGAGGTATTCGAGATGTGGATCTACAGAAGAATACTCAAAATAACCCGGATGGACAGAGTTACGAATAAAGATGTTATGGTTCGGAGGAATAAAGAAAAATAATTTATAAAAATAATAAACATCCGAAAATTCAATGTCTTGGACATGTGAAGAGACATCCAGAGAAGTACGAGATCTTGCATCTCATAATACAGAGAAAGATTGCTGGAAGACGGGGCCCTGGAAGAAGGAGAACATCAAGGCTGAAAAACCTGAGATAGTGGTTTGGCCAGTCTACTGAAGAGCTGTTCTGGGCCGCAGTAAACAAATTCCGCATAGCCAACATGATAGCCAACGTCCGTTGAACGGACTGGGCACGAGAAGAAGGGCTTTTACATATAGTGCAGTACATGTTTTTAACAAAATTCAGGAAATAAAATAAAATATAAGAAACAAAATATATATGTTACATAAAATATAAAAGTTAACATAGAATGCAAGTTAAGTAAAAAGCCATTTCAAGCAAAGTTTCAATTCTGAATGGTGGTCTTACACCAGGGCTACTGAGAGCATCTTCCACTCTGGAACGTGCTACAAATATACTATACATTATTTTTAATAAGTAAATTGTGAAATAGCACAAATTAATCTAAACAAAACTTACTTACGCACTCGGGGATATGAACCCGTGACCTCGGGTTTACTAGTTGAAAACCTTATAACCCCTCGACCACGAAGGCCGTCAAGAATGGTCAGACTTTTGTATCACGAAACACGCCTACTTCGTATTTCTTGTTACCTTATTTATTGTGTGCCTGCTGCCATATATACACAGATACTATATAGTCAGCCGTGTATATATACACAAATATGTTTATATCTGTGTTATGTGCAACACATTATGCACATCTACACTAATTCCACACTCCACTGCACCCATAAAGGGTGTTAGCCAAATGAACCGAAACATTTCCATTTTAATTCGAACAAAATAAGAGATTTCTTACTGATTTTAATGCACTTTTATGCGAGAAGTTTTTTTTGCAATAGCAGTAGAAATCGAGAAAAACTTTGTTAAAGCAATAAAAAAGCAAAAAACGTAGTTAAATCATTAACATGAGAGACGTCATTGAGTAATAGTGATTATTCTTAAATAGGTCAAGTGGAAAATATTCACATTTCTTCCGAAGTAGTTAGTTTACTTATCTTCCCAGAAGCTCTCGCATAGTGTTTAGAAACTTTCTAAAGGTAGGAAAAGAAATCATAAAAACTCATTGAAGCAAAGTAATGATGTATCTTGTCCCATTACACTTTACACTTTGCACCGATTGTGATTTTCATCACCAATAGGCAATAGGCCATGGATTTCAGAACGACTTGGAAAAAATCGTGTGGATAGATTTTTAAACGACTTCGAAAAGGAGGAGGTTATCAATTCGACGGTATTTTTTTTTTTTTTAATGTTTGTTACCTCAAAACTTTCGATTGGGTGAACCGATATTGATGATTCTTTTTTATTAGAAAGCTGGTGCTTTCCGTGTGGTCCCATTTTATCCATTTGGTCCAGTTCTGACAATGGGATCCATGAGAAAACCATATATGTCTTGAATTTGATATAAGTATGTGCGCGACAAATGGACGAATAACTCAATATTACGCCAGCAGATTTCGATGATTCTTTTTTTGAAGTAAAACTTCTTTACGCACGCTCGTCACTAAAAATCAAAAAATAAACAAAAATTTTAACAAAACAAAAAACGACTTCAAAAAATGCACTAAACAGTTAAAAAAAATAATTTCGTACAATTGTTATTTTTGGAGTCGGTGTCAGACAAGATCTCCACATCTCACCTATAACTACTACCTATGTATGTAGTTACCTTGGCTGACACCGACTCCAAAAATAACAAACGTACGAAATTATTTTTTTTACTTTTTAGTGCATTTTTTTAAGTCGTTTTTTGTTTTGTTAAAATTTCTATTTTTTTTTACTAAGATTACGAAAGTGTTAGTAAAAATTTTTAGAAATACACATTTTTTTTAATATAAATAAATCCATTATTAGGGCTCGTGGCGTCACTACACGAAAAAGTCCCGTCTCCAATAATGTTCTATTAATTTTGTAAAATTCCACACTGATTTTTTTTTATATGGTAACACATGGATTTCAGGCGAATTTTTGAATTTGACTTTTAACATTCACTAGATTTATTGTTTGTTCTCTGCGAACTTATCATTTGGTTTGACGTTTTGACAGATGTTACGAAGTGAACCCCGTACATTTTATGCCTTTTGTACTTGTTTTAGAAGTAGATATAATGATAATGGTGCTGATTTTAACAAAATCAAATTTTATAATATATTATTATAATTTACAAGTACAGGTATATTACATTGGATTTAGTCATATATAGACGTTGAACGTTATAATGATTAATGATCAATAAGATGGATCAAGGAAAAATATAATTGTGAGATTTAATATTTTTGGTTTGCCTTGTTATTCTCCTGTGCCATGTGTGTGGAAAACTTTTTTTTTTAAATGATTTTCGGCTATGCAAATACAGTTTTTTCGCACCCATAAAATTGAAAGGATAACTTTCGGTAACTTCTCATCGTGCTGGCATGATTGCAGATCGCTAACGAATAAGTAACAGTTCACAATGCAGTTATCTTAGAGAACAATGAAACTTATCCCATCAATACGTATCGATCGATTGTGCTAGGGGGCCTGGAAGGGCCAGCTTATCGATATCGAAGCAATTATCTGTAGGAGTATGTGGAGATATCTACTAGAAACTACCCACCTCATTTTTTGTAAGAGTACCTACCGCACAAGAGTTCCTACAACTTCCAATCGTCTGCAGCCGGTGAGACCATGGCGTCCTCAATTGGGGTATGTTGTGAGGTTGAAGATAGTGGGGTGGGACGGAATATGAGGGAGAGGAAGGTGGGGAAGTACCTGACTATTCAAATCTGGCCACCAAACGCGGCTAAAGCCATTTCAAGCAACGATCCGAGAAGGAAGTAGAGGAAGTTCTAGTTCTAGAAAGGAAAGACGTATGAGGTGTCGGTAGGAAACTGGGTGCCATTGTGTCCAGAAATTATGGACTTATGAATCTATCCCTCCCACTGCGGTCCAAGGCGAAGGCGATGGGTCGAAAGCAAAGATATTGAAATATAAGGAGATGTGCTATCCGCCGTTTTTACTAGGTGAGACTGCGCTTCCGGGTGTCGCCGGTGTTGTTTGCCAATTAACGAATAAACTAAACGAACGAATAATCAAAAATAAACTAAACGAACGCTAAACTAAATGAACAAATTCTTTCCGTGTTCAAATTATTTTGTTAATCAATAATAATGCACATCTTCAAAAAATCAAGAAAATGAACAAATTCTTTTTGTATGCAAACTACGCGCATTAGGCCGTAGTTCGGCGACAGTCGCGCGGACATCATAGCATATCTCTTTTGTATTTGAATATCTTTGGTCGAAAGAGACCAGCTGGCGAGTTCAAAGTGTATCCCCTAACAAACCTCTCTCGATCCGGCCCGCCACGCCGTTGGTGGTCAGGCGCGTCCGCCGCTCAATATATCACACCTGATGAACACGAGCTCCCCTGCTAGTCACCAAACGCAGATTGTAATGGCTTCCCATCTTCTTCCCTTCCCCACACCCTTAAGCCATGCAATATATCCCAATTGGCGATGCAATATTTCAACTGGCTCCGAACAGGTTGGAATTGCCGAGTATTCATTCTAGTTCCACGACTTTTCATCCCCCGACAAAATATCCCCAACAAACGATCCTACAGATAAAACATCCCCCGATAAAATATCTTAAGGACAAAACATCCCCCAACAAAATATCTACTTAAACCTAACCTAACCTAATCTAACCTAACCTAACCTAACAACAAATGAGACAAAAAAAGACAACTTGTAAAGACAGTAAATTATTGTTAAAAAATAGTACAATGGCACAAAAATTATACAGATATCCTGTAAAGACAATAAATTACTGTACAAAAGTAGTAAAATGTGAAATAAGGGTAGGTTTGGTTAGGTTTTAGTAGACATTTTGTTAGAGGATGTTTTGTCCGTAGGATATTTTGTCCTTAGGATATTTTGTCGGAGGATATTTTTTTGCTTGGGATTTTATGTCGAGGGATATTTTGTCGGAGTATATTGTTTCGGGGATATTTTGTCAGAGTATATTGTGTCGGGGATATTTTGTCGGAATATATTGTGTCGGGGATATTTTATCGGAGTATATTGTGTCGGGGATATTTTGTCGGAGTATATTGTGTGGGGGATATTTTTTCGGAGTATATCGTGTGGGGGATATTTTTTCGGAGTATATTGTGTCGGGGATTTTTGTCGGAGTATATTGTGTCGGGGATATTTTTCCGGAGTATATTGTGTCGGGGATTTTTGTCGGAGTATATTGTGTCGGGGATATTTTTTCGGAGTATATTGCGTCGGGGATATTTTGTCGCGGGACGAAAACGCGCGGCACCATTCGTTCTTGAAGGGAATTCATATTTTAAAAAATCTGAATTTTGCTATCGTGGAACAGCAGATGTGTGGAATATCCTCTCTGCCTACCACTGCTGGGAAACGACATTTCTGTTAGTAAGTTTGTAAAAATTTCATCCATTTTGAGCAGTATTTCGGCCATTATTCAAAAGTGTTCCGCGGAACATCCTGTGCGATCGTACAGTATGAAGAGTCAGTGTTCCGACGTAACATTTGAACCGTTGCCAAGTGAACGCGCCACCCTAATGCCGATCAGTTCTGCAAAAACACGCCGCCCACCCTAATGCCCCTATCCATTAAAACAGACATTGGCCAGAGCGAGTTGAACCTACCAATATATTTATTGAACTTACCAATATATGTATAAGCTTTCATATTGAGGTTCAAAGTTCAAACCTATATTGCTTATGAATACTTTTTTCATCAACGAAAACTTCAGATGTATTATTATAATGCAAGCTGGCTGAAGTTCCCGGTGTTGCCAGGGCTTTACGCAGAGTTTTTCCAAGATGTATTAAATAACTTTAAAGGGTGAGGAAAACTGGGTGGGGGTTGATTTTCAAAATTTTCAAAAGACATATATATTATAATATATTTTACTCATGTTTAATGGTCAAGTTTGCAAAATTTCATCAATCTCGGAACAAAAATGTATTAAAAATCACAGCCTCGCCGCCACAGACACTCTTCTTTTAATATTCTATATAGATAGATAGAAAATATATAGTAAATATATGGATGTGGAAAATATATAGAAGATTGATAGTAGATATAAAGATAAAGAAGATATATTATAGTAGATGGATAGAGAGAAGATAGTTATATTATACTAGATAGATAGACAAAAGATTGATATAAATTATAGAAGATATGATATAGATATGTGTAGAAGATATATGGGAAAAAGATATTAGGTAAATGAATAGAAGATAGTAGATATATCTTCTAGATATAATCGTAGATATAATCATCACCTTAATGATTTGGTGTATAACTGTTTTATGGAAAACCTGAAAAAATAAATAAATATGGATGTGGAAGATATACTTGTATGTAGAAGACAGCTAGAAGATAGATAAAATATAGGTAGTAGATATAGAAGATATATTCATATAAAATAGATATGATACAGAAGAAATATAGATAGTAGATATAAGTATAGATTCAGAAAATATAAAATAGATAGACAGAAGATATATAGAATACGTACAATATATAAAAGAGAGAGATCAAAGTTGAGCAAAACATGTAAGTATACATTTTCATTGTTTGTTTTTAGGGTGTTATGCCGTGCTACGCTACCTCCTTCTTTAGCCGATGTTTCGCACAGCGTTGCAGTGTCCATCATCAGGGCAGATCCGGCAGATCCATATATTTTTAAGGTAATTTTCATGTAACATATTAGATATAAAAGATTATACGATAGAGGTGTATGTTGGCGTGTACGTGTGCCCGAAGTTATATAAATAATTCCGTTCATCTAGCGAAGTTGATTAAACGTTTTCAAATTTGTTGCTTGAAATGGCTTTACCTCGTAAATGACTTTAGCCCCCCTTTGTATTTGGTGACCAGATCTGACCTCCCTACATCTACCTCTTCATGCACCTTGACACCTTCCTCTTCCCCATCTCCTACTCCTCCCCGTACCCCAGAGCCCCAAAACATGCCCCAAGCGGGGATGCCATAGACTGACTTCGGTTTCGGTTAAAATCGTTTTTTTTTAATTCTCTAGAATGGGTATTTGGCACAAATGCAGAGTAAACATTATTTCCTAGCGGTAATACGAATCGATGTTGATAATATCTCATAATTGGTAAACATTTCAATTTTGGCCGGCGTCCATTAAAACGTTTAGCTTTGGCAGAAATAACTTTGTTGAATTTTGATCAGAACGTTATTATGACCATGAAAATTTAATTGGCGAATCAATTTGAAGTTTAATCCATGAAATTGACATAATTCAGAACTTACAGGTATCGACGATAGTACTCACATAGGCGAAATGCTTGAAGAAAGTTTGAAAAGATATTTGTCATTGAGATGGTAACGTTTTTTTGTTCAAATTATATAATTCCTTATAAGAATTATTTTTTCAATTTATTAATTTTTTTATGGTTTATAATTAAGTAAAAAATTTGGAAGGCGGGTATGGGTATTGTTTAATCAATACATCTGCCATGGGTCACCAAAAGTGGTTCACTACGTTTGGTAACTTAGCAGGTGATATTTGTCTGGATCTTGTCGGAGGATGAGGAACTGCGTGGTAGGTCTGATAAGGAGAGACTTGTTCAGGGAGTCGTTTTGATCTCTACAGCATGATTCTCTCGGAACATTGCATTATACCGCAATGGGAAAGATGGATTTATTTGTCCGTTACTTCTGGAGACACTGACCCCCAGATTCCTAATAATTTTCTCCTACCCAGAATTTCCTCGCCTTCCTTTCCAAAAAAGACCCTCCACAAAACATCCTAAGAAGACATAGATAGCCCTTAGGGAAATTATTTGCCAGAGTTTTTCTCGATCCGGCCTACCACGCAGTTGGTGGGCATACTCATCACTTACAAAATAGCCGATATCAATGTTCGTGTTAGTCAGCGTTCTGTGATTGAATTCTTGAATGCAGAAGATGAAACGCCTATTAGCATTCATGAAAGACTAAGAAATGTGTACGGTGGTGCAACTGCACAAAAATTGTGACCGGAAACTAAACATGGGTTTCATGGAACCTAAATCAAAGAGGTAGTCAATGGAATGGCATCACACAAACTCACCGAGGACGAAAAAATTCAAAACTATGCGATCTGCAGGGAAAGTTATGGCGACAGTGTTTAGGGATGCAGAGGTTTTATCATGGTTGATTTTTTGGATCAGGGATGCACAATAAATTATGTCCAATACGTCAATACGTCACCACGGGCGGATCCAGGGGGGGGGGCATGGGGGGTCATGTAGGTGAACCACTAATTAAAAATTTTAAACATAATATTTTGTCTCAATTTGGATCTTATTTAAGTACTTAATAAAATGTGACTATGTGACCCCCCCCCCCCCCCCCCCTTGCCACACCTGGCGCCGCCTAATAAGCGCGCAAAGCTGAATCCGCCGTTGTCAAGCTACTATCTACTAAGTTTAAAAGCGGATGAATCGGCGAGTGAGATTGTCATGACGACACACAAAACTGTCCACCTCGCTCAGTAGCTAAGGAAACTGAGCTCGTACGTCGCTGCTAGCTCCACAGCTACTCAGTAGCGAGAATAACGACGCCTGCGTGAACTAATTCTGTCAGATATTTGACAGTCGAAATCAGCTGTTTCTTGGCCGCCATTTTTAATGCATAAATAAACCAATCACGACTAAGCGAGTAGAAAGTAAAGTTGACGACCTTTCAACTTTTTTCGTAGATTGTCAACAATCTACTAGTTGGCAAATAATACATTACACTGAGCGAGTTTACTAACAGATAGTGATTTTCCCAGATAGTAGCTTGTAAACTCGCCCAATGTCATCGAGACTTTAGGAAGCAGGACTGTGCTTTTTACCACTCTGGGATACATGCTTTTGTTAAAAGATGGACCAAAACTTTGGAAATGGACAAAGATTTTATTTTAATTGATAAATTAATCGTCAATAGTGTGGTTATCGATTTTTTGTTATAATTATGTAATTGTATTATTTATTTCTTGACAAATAATAAAGGAGAAAAAAATAGGAGGCATTACTTTTTGTCGACTCTCGTAATATGTAAATACAAACACCGCCTGGGCAGGACAGTTTTTATAAAATTATAAATAGCGCCCTAATGGTGTCGTATTATCGGCTAGTGAGACCGTTTAGTCGTTCAAACAGGCCTCAGGTCGACGATAAAAATAGCATATTAATTTTGCCCGTCCAGGAAAAAGAATAAAAAAATATTTGTTTATGGCGCAACGGTAAACGGTCGAAACGTAGCCTTTATCTGATAAGAATGCCTATTGCTAAAAGATGTGCCTAGTTTTGTAAAGTTACTCTTGTGTGCCTACTCTTATGGATTTACATTTTTTATAGAAGGTTTGTTTTATTTAGTAATAAAACTTCTTATTTCTAATATATTCTTTTCTAAAACTACTATAATTTTATTTACTACCTACTTACTGAAATTTGGACTTTTTGAAAACATTGAGACATAACTAATTTGACTAGACGTCCCGTTTTCACCGGGATAGTCCCGTTTTCAGGCAGCGTTTCCCGGTGTCCCCGAACACATCTTCGGGACGCCAACATGTCTGAGGCGTCTACTTATATCTACAGGAATTCCAAAAACTGAACAAATCGGACTAATATATATGAGAATCAAAGTGAGGACGAATATCTACAGCTCAAACTGCTGACTAATATACCAAAGTGAGGACAAATATCTACAGCTCAAACTGCTGACTAATATCTGTGGAACAGGTGATGTCGACGAATATCTACAGCACTGGCAGAGGTTGGATTTGCAATTATGTATATCATATTGGCATAACGTAATAGTGCGTATGCAGTTTAAAAAACTTAATTTATGTTAAGTTAGGTTAGGTTAGGTTAGTATTACGTAATTGAAGTAATTTATGCTTCTCCGTACAACCTCTTGCTCAGCTGCCCTCTGTAGATATTAGTCCCACCTACGCTCCATGGTAAAGTTATTCGTCACCACTGGGACCGTCATAGATATTTATCCAACCTTAGCTCTGTAGATATTAGTCTTCACTCTGAAGTTCATAGATATTTGTCCAACATATGAGCTATAGATATTCGTCCGACATACAGGCTGTAGATATTAGTATCTGGAGTCTTATGCGCCTACACAAACATAATGGTAATCTTAAAATATATAAAATAGCTAACCCTAATATGAAAAAAACATGACTACCTTGTCAATTGTATTGTATGCAGTGTGAGGCTCCTAAAACGAATAAGTTTATAAGATGTTTTATTTAATTTATTAAGGGGCTAGATTTCTAATAATCCATGTACTTGGTAGCTGCAAGACGAGTTGCTCTCTCTTTTAAACTACGCAACGGATTTTCATGCGAAAGTTTTTTAGGTATATAATTTGTCAAGGTTTTGTGTAAATTGGTTGAAATATATAAATAAAGGGAGTGGGCTGCGTTGGAACAGATGTCGTTGGTTATAAAGGTTGGGTAATGGCGTGGCGTTGTGTTTCATTAGCCACAGAAACGTGTGACCGCGTCTGCTAAAATAAAATAAAATAAAAAAGAAGTTTTAAGTTCACTCCTTTCTCTACATGACTTAAAAAACCCTCCGCGCAGCATCCCAAGAGATACGAAAGAACCATGAATAAATTATGAACTCGGGTCTCGAATCTGAATGCGGGTTCGCAACATATAATTTATTTTATTTTTTTCTAACACGGACTTTGGCGGTATTTTCCTTTTTTCCTTAGACGAATACCGTACTAAAGTAAAAGCCGGTCGCAAAGGAAAATTACAGATTCGTCGCACGCCTCGCCGACCGTTATGAGAACGGCTGGTTTTCGTTTATCGCCTCAACTTTCATAGTATATTATATTAATTCATATGTCATACCATAGAGCTAGTTTAAATGGATATCCCTAGTTATGACAATGGTCAAGCATATTTATTTAATTTTTTATCAATCACTATACAGAATTTAATCTCCAGGATTGTTTTTTTATATATTTATATATGCTACAGTTAAAACCCGTTCTACTAATTGTCTTTGTTAAAACTAGAATTAACTGCTGAATATCAGTGAAAACTATTTCTAACTAGACAAAATGCGTTTTCTCTAAATGATTCAGTTAAAACTATTTCAACCGATGTCAAAGTTCATTGTGGTTTATTCTGATTGGTCGAGTGATATCAGGTTAGGTTAGTTTAGGTTAGATTAGGTTAGGTTAGGTCAGGTCAAATCAGGTCAGGTCAGGCTAGGTCAGGTTAGGTTAGGTTAGGTTAGGTTTTTAATTAACAGTTATTAAATATTTTAATAAACATTAAGTATCTGTATTTTCAATCACAATTTCAGTTTTAACAAAGGCAGTTAGTAAAAACTAGTTTTAACTAGAGAAAACGCGTTTTACCTGAAAACAAGTTTTAACTGTAGCATATATACTTCACAAGATTCCCAGCTGCTCCCAATTGGAGCCAATGCGAAAGCCATTTCAAGCAACGTTTCAATTCTGAATGGTGTTCTTACACCAGGGCGATCTGTGAAATTGTTAAAATTACATTTCGATTCTGGTTCAAGTTGTGTTGCCGTGTTTGATACTACATTTGTATCCCGCCAGAGTTCGCACAAATCGTATAGATCGTTTGTGCAGTTTAGTCGAAGCTTTACGATAGTCGGCGCGCTTCCATGCCATATCTACCTTTGTTTCTATGTAGCTTCGCAACGAGTTCACTACTGGTATTAACATTTTTAGGATATCCGCCATTACAGCGGCCAAAGTCCATGGCCGTAAAAACCACCCTAGCCACCACCCTGCCTCAGGTACTATTTCTCTCCAAAATACATTCTTGTCATCGCGCGAAATCGATAATTTCATTCATAACGCGGCCGGACCTTATTCAATTTATAGGAACTTATATACACTGCGATGGTGAAAATCTTGATTGTGACCTTCGTTCGCTGATCAGAAACATTATAGAAGTGTAATCTATAAAACGATTGCTCAACAAAACTGAACAGTGATAAAAATGAACATTGAAAATCACGAATATACAAAAAACAGCAAACCTTACCTATGTTATATGAACGAAACTAAACTAGTAGTTCTATCTATCCATCTATCTTCTATGTAAATAAAAATTAATCGCCGAAATGTATGCATAACTTCCGAACGACTGCACCAAATTGGATTTTTTATTTGTGTTCGTTTTTGTCAGGACAACGTTTGTATAAAACTACTGGTGAGCTCTGGCTTTATGAAATTTGTATAAAAATTTCAATAAGTGGCACGCGAGCTGTTTGAAAACTGAATGTACCGGGACTGAATGTATGGAATGCGGGAGGGGGGAGGGGAACTTGAAAGGGGGGAGGGGAACTCGGGAGGGGGTTTCGTTGGGACGGGGGAAAGGTGGAGTGGAGTGGGGAGAGGGAAGGTGGAGGAGGCGGAGTGGGAAAGGAACGAATGGGAAAGGAGACGCAGGGAGAAACAATTTCTTTATTATCGACCAATTTGGGAGGTGGTAAGGGTACCGCCGCCTCGGGAAACATTTATTTGTTAACAAACACCTCTGCTATAAGTCACCCCATAGGTGCCCGGGTTCTTGGGGTGTGGTCTGTCTAGGTTCTAGGTCATAGGTTCTCAACCTTATATTGCCCACCGCCCACTACATGAATTTTTTTTTCTAGAGTCTCCCAACTTTTTTTACTTATCATCTTATCATTTTTTTTTAATATTGTGGTGGTACCTACATTCGGCATGAATTGAACAGCCCAAAAGGTATTTTCTGAGAAGGCAACACCGTTGATGACAAATACGGGTGACTTGCGATTTACGGCAAGCTCCGAGCTCCGAGTTTATTCCCGCTGGAGACTCGCCTTCCGTTGGTCGTTCTGTGTAGCTTTCAATTATTGTAATTTACTAATTAAATATTGTCGCAAGTAAACTTAAATATATAATGCAATTTTATACAGCCTGATACTAAGTGCTTTTATTTCCCTCCTGTGATAGAGAGTTAAATATCGTAATGGTAGTAACACACCCATACGGTATATTGGTGACCCGACATTTTACACAATTTTTAATCCATCATCGAGTTTAAATCGTGATGTTATTCTTTTTTGCATTAATAAATATCGAACACCACGGGAGGGGGTCGCCAGCGGGTTTCCTGAGACTTATGTAAGTACAAATTCAATTTTAAAAATTCTTTCAAACAATCAGTAACTTAGAAATTTTAGTAGCTTTATTAAATGACGTCTCAGTAATTTTAAAATAGTATGCACGTAGTGCATCCCGTTGCGATTTCGATCGTATCGGAAATACAGAAATCTGTGAATTTTACATACATTATATGATTATATGATATGATTATTGTCCCAACTAATGATTTTTAAAAATTATCGTGTTTGCAATGACCATTAACTGCGTAAAAACATCAATTTCAGAAACAACGGCCACCAGAGAGAAAGCAGCTCGCAGCCTGTTCCGGAGCACACCACCAGCTTCCTCCACAGCAGCTGACTTTCAACAGAACAGCTGACTTCTACCAGGGCAGAGTCTACGCATCAGCAGAGAAGCAGAGCCGATGTCCAAGCATCAATCGAGCAGCTGCTGGACAGCAAGATTCATCCGGACGTAACGTTCAATCTAATCCATAATATTATCCAGAAATTTTCCTACAATTTTTAAATGCATACCTACAGTTCAAATGTTGCAAAATTTTACGAATCATTGAAATTGAAAACCTACCTCTCACCTATTCAAAGGTCATTGTGCATTATAATTACCAATGTAGAAAACTGCAGATCACAGTCAAATAAATTTAACAAAACGCAATAAAATTATGGTTTGAGTCTTGGATTACGCATATAATATAACGTTTTAAAACACAGAGGTCAATGATAGTATCACTTTCGGGATTTAAAAATATATTGTTCTTAAAATTAGAAATCTCAACAATAATATGATGCAAGGTTGCGATATTTTTTATATAGCATGTTGTGAAATCTATTGGTTTGAATATTGTTTTTTGTGTACAATTGAATAGCACGATCTTATCTTTAATATTTTTAATTTACGTCTGAATATTATTAAATTTCCGCCTATTATGCGTAAGCTCTCCTACATCTGAAAAAGTTTATAATGTCAACCGAAGGGGAAAATCCCAGATCAACGCAAATACCTGAAGCTATTCAATTAAACAAGAAAACAGACAATATGGAATCAACAAGTCAGAGCAGCAGTGAGCCTGCTATCCACCACGTCTCGGTGAGACTATCAACATGCTGGAAAGAGAACATTTCGCTCTGGTTCATTCAGGCCGAATCACAGTTTGTAAACTCACGAATCAAGGAAGACTTTACAAAATATAATATTATAGTCGCAGCGTTGGATGCACAAACATTGCAGTGCGTCAGCGATATAGTCACAAAGCCGCCCACGACGGACAAATATTCAACCTTAAAAGCCGCACTGATCGACAGACTACAAGATTCAGCAGAAAAACGACTAACCAGACTTCTAACTGGAATTCAGCTTGAGGATCGCAAGCCGACAGGTCTTCTACGTCACATGATGGAATTGGCGGGACCAGCATTGGCAAATAGCGCTATAGTTCGTACACTTTGGCTTCAGCGCTTGCCTCAACATGTTCAAGCAATCCTATCCGCCCTCACGGATAATGATATTAATCAACTAGCGACGGCTGCAGACAAAATCACAGATGTCTACCAATCAACGGAATGTAGCGCAATGGAACATGTAAGCAAACCTGCAACATCAAAACCTGAAAACATAGAAACTAACCTATTGTTACAACTACAAAAACAAATTTCAGCGCTCACACAGGAAGTGACTCAGCTTAAAATTTCGCAAAACAACAGTTCCCCTACCTTCCGAGGACGAAGAAACCAGAGCCCCCAGAGAAATTTTTCGTACCAGAAATCTTACCGGCAGGATCCCACTAGAAGACCGAGGTCCGGGTCTCGCGGTCAATTACCCAAAGGAAACCAAGACGGATATTGCAAACTTCACATGAAATATGGAGAAAAGGCGTATAGATGCTACCAACCATGCTCTTACAATATAGATAAATCGAAAAACAACGGCGACGCCACACAGTAGTGTGATTTCGCAAACAGTAGCAGTCCATTCCTTACGCTCAAGTAACAAAAAACACTTGTAGCAAATAAATAGGCACAGGCAACAGGAAACTGACCATTAGAGTCAGACAACAGGTAACAGGCAACAGACACAAGGCACAGGCAACAGGAAACTCACCATTAGAGTCAGACAACAGGTAACAGGCAACGGACAACAGACACAGGCAACAGGAAACTGGCCATTAGAGCCAGACAACAGGCAACAGGCAACGGACAACAGACACAGGCAACTGGACGCAGCTCCAGCCAACAAGCAACAGATATCACCAGCTAACAGGCAACAGGCAACTGGACAGAGCTCCAGCAAACAGGCAACAGGCAACTGGAAAATGGAAAAAGGAATACTAAAGGACAACTCAATAGCTACTATCTCAAATTTAAAAGAGATAAATCGATTTTACCGCCATCTTCTCTACTTCAATATTTTCTATAATTCATATATCAAAGCACTATCACACATATTCCAGAATACAGTAGCTGACACAATATCTCAATCTGAAGAGACTAACTGTCCTACTTCAAGCAACTAAGGATTGAAGGGAAAGCGCAGAGTCAACCTGACGATTATATTAAGGCAAAAGATGACTCCGCCCTCGTCCTATGTTGAATTAATGTTTCCTGATACTTCAATATGACCAACAAAATGTTCCCAGCTGAACTCACATTGGGTAGCACACCAAAATCACCATGAGATTTCTTCAATGAAACTCTTAAGGAAGAACCTGACATCTACGTCGGACGACTGCAGAGAATTTGAAAACATCAAATCAACACCTGCCAGTACAAAGGATCAAGAAAATGTAGAGGATAATACGCCAGCTTCTACAACGGTTCCAAACTCTTTTGCCACAATACCAACAAGATCTGGGCGAAAAGTTCATTTCCCAGACAGATTGGGGCAAGCTTAGAGCATAAAAAGGCATTTCATTTTTATCAGAAATACATAAGAACTCTCAATAATTAATACTAAAAATCATAAATTTACTCTAACAAGATTTCAAAAGTAAAACTATTTTTAAATTACTAAGAATAAAAAATAACAAAGTCTACAATATTTCATACAAATGTTGAGCTTTTTGTTTATTATCATCATTCATAATTGAATATTTTTTACAAACAACCTAATTAGAATACAATACTAATATATGCAATTCATTGTCATAGAAATGATGCATTATCAATTGATGAAAAATTTCATCCTTCAAAATCATGTACCTGCATGTAATTAATTTAAGCATATTTAAAACACTGTATATCAATCAATGAAAACTGCGTGTCTAGCTATAATCGCTTTTCACAAGACTTGTAATCATTATGCTAAAAATAACCTTTCATAAGTGTATAACTCTGACAGCGTGGAATCTTAATGTATACTATATGGGATAGGTATCCAATATAGCATATATTGACATTCATATACTTAAAATAGTATCTAGCATTATGCGAATAACTTTTAACTAACAAAGGTATTAGATATAAAGAGCATTTAAACTAAAATAATACATTACAAAATTATCAAGCTATGTAGAGTAAAGTTTTGTTTTTAATAATCCCAACCATGATTACTCAGATGTACTTACAAAATACATACATCTGAGTGGGCATGTTGATGAAACTGTCACATAATATTATGTTATGATTATTTTCAAATGTTTACAAAAATCGAGTATATTTTATTACTCATTAATAATTAATTGCAATAATCTAATAAAAACAATAATATATCTAATCTGGACGCTAAATCTTAACCAGTCTAGTTACCTTAAAAAACTCCTTAGTATGTTGAGTAAAAATAAACCAGATTCAGTAAACATTTGAAAATAATTTTATTAGTTAAGAATTTATAATTGTAAAAATAAGAATGGTTGTCTGCGCAGTAAAGTATAGTATAACTCAAATAACAACTTGTCATTGGATAACATTTCATTACATCTAATGTGTTATAAGGAATTATTTTCCATTCAACTCGCTCTACGCGAGATATCTTATACAGCTTTTATATTATAAAAATAATTCAAGTAAAAATGATTATGTAAATAAATATATCTGCTCAATATTGCAGCATCGACTCTGACATCACTTGATGTAGCAAGTATTGAGTTTTTATAACTATATAGTGTATACTGAAACACATCTGTTTTCATATTTCGTTAAATCAATTAAATATTTACAATATGAAAACATACCATACCAACATAAACATAACAGATGATTACCATGTGTGCTTCAGTAAACATAGATTAATATATATTTTTTTAAATTTTTGGTATAATCATTCTTGTATACAACTAGACACTTTAGTTATTATTTTCATATTTTTATGACACAGAGTCATGAGTAAGTTGAATAATAAAAACATTATTTCAACGTTTAGTGTCAAACTAACCTTCGCAATCAATGCAAAATATTATATCTAGTATAAGTTAAGTTAATCAAGTATCTATTTAAAATAATAATCTAATATAGGATAATTTACTATAGCGTACTGTGATACTTATACCAGCAGCTTATTAATTACATACATCCATATTTTTTTGTAGATGCAGTTTATATTTCAAACAAATAATTACTTATATCAATATTTCCTAAACATTTTAAACATTGAAAACAAGTAGGTTTAAAATAAATTAAACACTCAGTTATTTTTTATTATTATTATTTATATAACAGAATACAGGTGTGTATCACAAAATAAGGTGATTCAATTATCTTTTGTTTAAAAACAAGTTATATATCATGCTATTTCTATAGAACTTGGCAACTTTTAACACAGCCAATGTTTGGTTATTGATTAATATAAGGATGTATATACAAGTAAAATTATGTTTAAAAACTTCCAATGCGTTCACAAATTTATGGAGATATTATTCATAAAAATACCTTCACACATATACTATATATTTCTGAACGCATAGGAACAAAATATTTTACAATGATGTCAAGTATAGAATATATTATATTTTAGTAACTCATTATATTTTCACATGATCTCACATCGCATCAGGAAGCCTATTGCAATTCAAGACGCTTTTAACAGCGACTACCATCATTTATTAAAAAACCCAGGCACTGACACAATGTGACGTCATAAGTTAAATTTTCCTTTGTCTTGTCCGACACGCTACACTCAAAAAATATCTTTTGGAATCCCTACCAAATATTTTTCATATCGTTTAGCAACTGGGGGGAAGGTATGTGGTGGTACCTACATTCGGCATGAATTGAACAGCCCAAAAGGTATTTTCTGAGAAGGCAACACCGTTGATGACAAATACGGGTGACTTGCGATTTACGGCAAGCTCCGAGCTCCGAGTTTATTCCCGCTGGAGACTCGCCTTCCGTTGGTCGTTCTGTGTAGCTTTCAATTATTGTAATTTACTAATTAAATATTGTCGCAAGTAAACTTAAATATATAATGCAATTTTATACAGCCTGATACTAAGTGCTTTTATTTCCCTCCTGTGATAGAGAGTTAAATATCGTAATGGTAGTAACACACCCATACGGTATAATATTAACTTAAACAGCTATTGCAACAATTATTTTTGTCATTTATAGTCCTTACTTTTTTTACCTGCCCACACCCTCACTGTCCCATCAAAATGCCCCCTAATTTTCTCTGGGTCTTCTACTGCCCCCCTGAAAGACTCAAACACCCAGGAGGCGTTATCGCCCAAGTAGAGAACCTATGGTCTAGGTCTTAGCGGCGGTTTGTCCAACTATTGCGTAGCAGGTCGGATCGGAACAGACTGGACACACTAGCCCCCAGACTCCTACTCACTTCTTTATTTCGTTAAAAAATCGTCCACACAGCATTCCCTAAGACGACACAGGCCTTGACAAAAAATATTTTCCTCAGGGCCTCCTGTGTGGAGCTAATGTTAAAAAGTTTATTCAAATTATTTTCTACATTTATTTGTTCAGAAAACTGTGTGCTTTTTACAGAGATCAAAATTTCCGTATTTTTCAAGCGGCTGTAAAAATTCCGCACTGATATACATTATAAAAGTTGAGAGACACCATAAATTCGGACCACTTTTTAACAAATTCCGATGTTTTCAAGTTTTGGGCTGAGGTTGTTTTTTCCATAATTTAATTCCAAAAAATAGCTGACCTTCCGTTGAATAAATTTTGACTCTAACCACCAGCTTTATTCGGAAACTTTTTCGCAAGTTTTTGATTTTTCGACATAATTTGAAAATTTCGTTTTGTGATCGTGGAAAATTTGATTAGATTAAAAAAGAATATAGACTAACTTGCATAATATTCTTAATTCAAATATTCGGAGGTGGTTTTTTTTTAACTCTTGGCAATTTTGTATCCAGCTTTGTTCTGGCAAAAGTTTGAGTGGTAAAAAGTATTTGAAGTTAATCTCTTAGGCCTGGGGCATATTTTGTGAGAAAGTCAAAATATTTAGAATATCCAATTAAATGGAAAATATCTGAACGTACCCAAAACCTAAAAAAAGTTTTTGAAAGCTGATAAAATAGGCTATCAAGTTTTACAATTCTAAATAAACATATAATTTATTTATGTATAATGTTTTTAATTGCAAGCAAAATGAACTAAAAAAAACTTACTTTATTAGACAAATATATTATGAACATTAATGCCACATTACTTTTTTGGAATTTCATGTGAAAATAGTTAATAAAAAAAATATAAAAACAAAGATTTTTTCTAATAAATTCACAAAAACGCGATTTAAACTTTGGAATGTAATGATGGTGACGCACAGTATGTAGGTATGACTAATAGAAATTTTAAAACTAGAATCAGGGAACATGAACTACTGTGTTTACGAAATAATAACTATTCCGAATTTGCTAACCATTTAATAGAGACAGGCAGCTTCAACAAAGAAAAAAAACAAGTTTAAACATTCCAATATAAATAAATATTTTAATTTGTGCGCTTTAGATACCTTGGAAATAAACAAATAAATTAAATCAAAAATTAATTTAGTTAATAAAAACTAGCAACCTGCAAATCGCCTTTTATTATGTTTCCATGTATTGTCGACTCCTCCCACCTTTCTTCCCCTCCCCAAAATCACCCCTCCCACTACCCCCACCTAACTAAATCTAATCATGTTTGTACTTGCATAGAATTTTTTAGGTTAGTTAGTTAGTGAATGACACGGATGTGTCAAAACCGGTAGCAAAATATTTAAAAAAAATTAGTAACAAATATGTTGGTATGACAAATAAAAAGTAAAACCTTTCAAAACAAAATTTCTAGAAATTATTACATAGTTAATGCCCAAGAAATACAACAAAATGCTATTTCCTATTGGCCCCCGCATAGCGAGAGCAGTTGAGACTCTTGTGTCGTATTCTCATTAGAATAAAATAAGTACAATTTTTTAATATTATTTTTAATTTACTTTTGCATTAACTTCACAAAGGTTGTCCAGAGGAAAATAATTACCCTCTGGGCCTATGTCATGTTCGAGGATGCAGTGTGAAGAGTCTAAGATTGTGGAGTGAAAGTTCTTCGAAAGAAAAATATGTGATGGCGATATGGCGATATGTTGAGAGAGTCCGGCTGAATAGGTCAAAAGGCTTCCCTCAATAGGCATCTTTCAATGCGACCCGACACGCAGTTATCGAATAGACGCAACCGCAGTCAAGATCCTGGACAAAAATCACCCCTACTAAGTCACCAAACGTAGCGAATCACTTGAGGACAAAAACTATGGCAGAGATGTTTATTATCCAATAAATCATTCTCGGGCTACCCATATCCACCTCTTAAAAATAAAATAAGATTTTTAAATGTATTTTTTCTTGCTTGTCATTTTTACGACAAGCGCAAGGATAAAATACAAGCGTAATCCTTTTTTGAAAAGGGTCTTCTAGCAAACGCCCCAAAATAGCTGTGATATACGATTACATCCCTTAGTCGTAGGGGAAGGAAGTACGTTAAAACATATCAAATCACACAGATAAATCATTCTTCGACAATATTATTAATAATCCGTGTATCTTTTGGGCCGAACCTGGCAAAACCAACGGTTTATTTTGGTAGGTACTTTGAAAGTTCTTGCTTTAAGATATTGCCTATAACATACTAACCATCACGCCGTTTCACCAGAGGTGTAGACAGATAGGATAGATCGCCACACAACTGTTTCTTGACACACGCCCCTAGTTTTATTCACATTCATGCATATCGTCTCAAACGGTTCAATGACAGTAGATCCCCCGACAGTTTGACCCCCGCACTATGGAATGGCTCGGAACAAGACCGTCTCATAAATCGAAAAACTGTATTTTAGATTGTTAATTCTCTCTCTCTTCGGTTTTACCGAATAACAATGAGTAAAAGGGGGAGATAAGAAATAACCTTTTGCAAGTAAATTCTCAATATTAAATTGCAAAAAATAATCAATGCTTTTTCATTACAAGTTTTTATTCATTCAAAGCTCAAAAATCCAAAGACACAAGTGAACATTTACACATATCGTTCGATACGAGCAAGCTTTCCGATCAAATGGACAAATTACATTTATAATGGATGAAACATTCATTCTAGAAACTTTAAGTGAAAGTGATAGTTTTTTTTTCCTCATTTAATTTAACTAACGAGTGTTATTCTACTAAACCAAAATGCTGGTAGGCATACAGTTAGGTAATTAAGTTATAAAGTGAATAAGTCCTTACTTTTACAATTTTGTAAAATAATATAAAACACGTTTTTTATAAGGCTGTGCATTTACTACACAATTCACTCCTAATGGGGGATTATTTTTTTAAACTTTGAACCAAAAATTGTCATTTTTACTGTATGTAGGGATTTTCATTTCCAGCTGGGCCGGCGTAGAATTTCTCCAATTGCATAACAATAACATAGATAGGAAATATATAAAATTCTTGGTTTTTGATAAAATCACAGTCACGTATCTATGGGGCTTTGGTGAAAAATCAATGTATCTGTTTAGGAATTGTAATATGTTTTTGTTTGTTCGAAGAAAAAAAATTAATATATTTAAATTGCAATAAACAAAAATTTTAATAAAACAAAAAACGTCTTCAAAAAATGCACTAAAAAGCAAAAAAATAATTTCGTGCGATTGTTATTTTTGGAGTCGGTGTCAGCCAAGGTAACTACATACATAGGTAGTTATAGGTGAGATGTGGAGATCTTGGCTGACACCGACTCCAAAAATAACAATCGTACGAAATTATTTTTTTACTTTTTAGTGCATTTTTTTAAGTCGTTTTTTGTTTTGTTAAAAATTTTTGTTTATTTTTTGATTTTTAGTGACGAGCGTGCGTAAAGAAGTTTTACTTCAAAAAAAGAATCATCGTAATCTGTTGGCGTAATATTGAGTTATTCGTCCATTTGTCGCGCACATACTTATTGCAAATTTAAGACATATATGGTTTTCTCATGAATTCCATCGTCAGAACTGGACCACACGGGAAGCACCAGCTTTCTAATAATAAAAGAATCATCAATATCGGTTCACCCAATCGAAATTCTGAGGTAACAAACATAAAAAAAAAAAAATTAAAAAATACCGTCGAATTGATAACCTCCTCCTTTTCGAAGTCGTTTAAAGAGATTGTGATTCTGACGATTTCCTTGGATTTTTCAGAGACACTAAAATGTATTGTTTGAAAAACTAGTAAAACATCGTGCTTGACCAAATGAACCAGATATGTCGCCCACTTGTCCATTTGAAGAAATAAGGCAGTTTTGAAATGTTTTTATTTAAGTATTATTGTGACTAGTGAATAACTATCACATTATCTGGTGGTTTTGAAAATTTTGCAATTCATTGTGAATACTAATTAAGTTTTGTAGGGTTGACAACTAACTTACATTTCAAAATTACAAAAATTTGGACTGATCATAATTATTTTAAATGGATGAAATTACGGGGAAGCTTCCCACGTTTGCAGAGAACAACATAAAAGCTTAGTGAATCTGTTTTTTTCCCTTTAGATTTGTCGGGTCGCCATTCTTTGTGGTATTTTGTACGTGCAAGGTAAAATCATAATCTTACTTTTGAGTATTAAGGTCAGAGAGTTCTGGGGTCATTTACACATCCCAGGCTCGCATATTATGAAAAAACGAGTGTGCTTTAGACGTTTAGACCACACAACTGAAGTAAAACTTCTGCTCCATCTATATGATTGGAAGAGATAAAGAAAATGTGCGCGCGCACTGCACTCTCTTGCTCCTACAGTGATATACGAAGCGTTCGCCTCGCTTTTCGTAACGCTCTCCTCACGCATGCTTACTGCCCAAGTCAAGCGTGCGTAAATAAGTTTTACTTCAATAAAGTATGTATCTGTTACTGTAAAAGCCCGTAAATTGGTAAATCTTAGGTTTTACCAGTAAATTCTAAGATTTACCAACATTAAAAGTTTGTAAATCATAGGATTTACTGGAAAATCTTAGGATTTACCGTATTAAGAGCTTTTACAGTAATATCGATAGATTTTAAACGTTCCTTGTATCTTGTATGTAATCGATCTATATAAATAGGTTCTACCAACTTTCCTTTAAATCTTTTCCCCACCACATTCCAAAAGCCCAACATTATTTTCCAATAATGATAGTAAAATGGTTAGGAAGATCAATTCGTAACATAAATCAACCTTTTCCAACGAACAAAGCGAATCACAAAAGATATTTAAAAAAACAACAACAACAAAATGGCAATCTAATAACCTGTACAATAAATACAAAGAATACCGTTCATAAAAACAGTATAATATAAGAAAAATACTTTTCCTAAAACCTGATATCTAATATTGCCTTTTCTTTCCAAAAATTCCTTAACGTTTTGATTACATCATGTTACCTCGTCTGATAATACGAAATGCCAAAGTAATGTAAAAAATTAAGCAATTTTTTTTCTTTATACCAATGAATATTATGAGAATATCTAAATAAAACATATTACTACATATTTAATTTGTAGATATAAGAAATCAATACAAACATAAAACATTGTAATTATGGGCCTGTAATAAGGCATATTTGTGACACACAATTTATAATTGCAAACATTAGTGATTTTTTTATCAACATTCCAAAAGGTACCTAAAATGCTTTGTTGTCATATATTATAATTATTATTGAATCCATTTATGGCATACCTTTTGTGTATTCTTTATAATACACTACCAGTCATGTCATATTACCCCAATTACAAGATAAAACCATTTATTCATTTTTTACAAACACAATAATAAAAACAAACAAAAAAAACACGACAAATAAAAATTATACAAAATTAGACAAGAAATAAGCATTCAAATCGATGGCCTATAATTACACTGAAAAATTATGTGATTTTATCATAAAAATATGATAATGCTGCATTGTATTGATAAATAACACATAAAACAATAGTATTTAAGAACGCATACCTCAGACATGCGGTAATGGCATCCTAGGGGCACTTTTCGTTAAGAAAATAGTCCTTTATGAATGGTTTGTTATGCGTAGGTGCTGCAACAATGTTCACTCAACAGCCCAGCACTAAATTGCACACAGATTTTTAAAAGAAACATTGGATTAGTATTGTTTGAAATTCGGATAAAAATGTTGATAGAGGTTTTGAAGTCTGACGCGGCACAGCTTCCCCTTCGACGGGCGGGGACAGACTGAAATTGTGAAAACTGAAAATCAGGCAAAGCGCCCCCTACAGGGGTTTTCATGAAAATTTGACGCATGCGCAGCATTATCTTACCATTGTCCGTTCAATCGTGGGAAAGTTTATTGTTTCACGTATTTGACTGAGAAAACAATGCGTTTTATGGAATGGGTAAGTATTAAGGTGATAAAATTATCAATAGTCTTTGAAAATTTTCGTTGGCTGGCCTGGGGTCGAGTAGTCGCAACGTTTTAAGTAAATTTGCTGTCAGTATTCTTTTGATTAGGGTTTTTTTTATCAGATGTCTCGTTCAAATGCCACTTTTTTGAGTTCTCGTGGAATCCAGTGAAAAACTTAAAAATAAATGTTGATTTTTTTTTCATCAGAACCCACTTAACAATTGATCAATTTGATGAATTGATGACCCACCTAATGATTTTATTTTTATTTTGGTGTGGGTTACAAAACGTTTGTATGAACACACCTTTATGATAATTATTTCTTTGTGCTCGGTCAGCAGTTCTATAAATTACATTGATTTTAAATTTACACTATTTTATTTGTTTATCTTTTGAGTGGGTAATTGGACCATGTTTCAAAATGAATAACCTCTATTAAGAGGAACATCTACGCGGATTTTGTCATACGAAACTTAATTTGATTTAGCCAAAAGCCAAATAAGGCCAAAATACTTAACCAAATTTATAATACCTACTTAAGGCCAAATTAAGCCAAAATACCTAACCAAACCAAAAAATATGTAGGTAAAATTTATAACAAATATTTAGTAAGGGTATGTGCTACTTTATTCATTTCAATTTAAAATTATAAAATACAGCCCTCTAAAGATATCAATTTTGCATGATTTTAGAGGCAAATTTAGCATTTTATAATTATTTTTAGTTAAGGGCCATTAACCAGCGGCTGAGAATTCAAATTTCGTCGAAAGATAATCATGCGATCGTACCCTTGCAACTCTGTACAGGCGGTTCCGATAAGAAAGATTACTTATTCTCCGTACGAGCATTTAAAAATAATACCTCGTGATGACAAAACTATTTAAATTATGTTCTTTTTTATTATTGTGTGATCATCAGTATTTATTTTTTTCAATAATGTCTAAGCAACATAAGTATGCAAAAAATCTGAAATTATAACCCCGATACAGGCGGACCCTAGTGGGGTTAATAATTACATGCTAAAAATGTATTTAAATTGTGAAGAAGCAATAAAAAAAAAATATATTAGTTTGTAAGACCGCAATTAAACAGAAAACCCGAAGTATTTCCGACACAAAACATATGCGTGGATCTTTTTTTAATGATTTTATTGAACTAAAATTA
Source organism: Limnephilus lunatus (assembly GCA_917563855.2). Taxonomy (NCBI): domain Eukaryota; kingdom Metazoa; phylum Arthropoda; class Insecta; order Trichoptera; family Limnephilidae; genus Limnephilus; species Limnephilus lunatus. The sequence goes on from OU830603.1 coordinate 48,128,260, forward strand.
AAATTCTGAAAAGTAGTTAAGTAGTTAATTTATTGATTTATTTTAATGCATGAAATGTAGGTATGTTGTATAATACATATTTGAGGTTTGAAAATTTAACATATCTGCCTGCGACCTACGGTGTAACCTTATTAAACTAGAAAATAACACTCTTTTTAATTTAAAACATAGCTCTAACAAATAAAAGAACAATCTTTTTTGTGGAAAAGAGTCGAAACGTTTAGAATTTGATTTAAATTGTCATATTTCCGGTTGTTTCTGGTTATTCCCTCTTAATTAAAGAGCATCAATTAATTTATTAAAATTTACTTTTATTTGAACTTGTGACCTCCGGATTCGTAGCCTAAACGGAGGCCGCCATGTATAATATAGGAATATAAAATAATAGTATTAATCATGTGGGAAATCGTATAAGTTAATATCCATTAAAAGCTCAGTTTTAGCACCTCTAGCACGCTTAATTCGAATATTAATGTGAAATTGGGTTATTTTTCCAAAATAAAGCGCCTTTTCCCGTCCTAATTATCACCAATTACCACCCGATTCATCGCGTTAATGAAACCCTATTTCCACCCCACCCGGCACCACCCCCGACACCGCAACATAGGTTCAAGCAACCCTCTCACCTGCCGCCCTTACACCGACACCTTCACTTCTCTACAATCCTCTTACCTCTCTAACTGATAGGGTTGCCACTTTTTTACGAAACAACGAACTAAGAAATAAGAACTAAGAAAGACGGGATAAGTTTTTAGATATTCACGGCCAAAAGCATTTTCGTTGTTAGTTTTTGGGGTGTTATGCCGTGTTGCGCTACCTCCTTCTATAGCCGACGTTTTGGACAGCGTTGCAGTGTCCATCATCAGGGCAGATCCGGCAGATCCGAAAACTAACAACAAAAAAAAAACTAAGAAAGAAGTTTTTTTTTGATTCTACAATTTTTTTCGTAATCCTCTAACTAGCTATGGCTTATGCAATACCCTTTCATGTTTCTAACTAACTAGCATTACGGCTCATTCGGCCTTCTAACTATTACCTTATGAAGGTTATATTTGCTTGACTGAATTTCATCATCATCATCACTCTTGGCTCTACAACCCCTGGTGGGTATTGGCCTCCTCAAGAGTCTTCCTCCACTCATCACGGTTTAGTGCCAGCTCTCTCCAGTTTACAATCTCCAAGGTGGATAAATCTTTGAGGACGTTGTTGCTCCATCTTAAATATGGTCTTCCCAGGCTCCTTTGCTCTGTCAGTCTTAAGTTTAATAGGGACTTTGGTGCTTGATGCTCAGTCATTCTCTCTACATGACCCAGTCTCCGAAGTCTTCCCAGTTTTATAAATTTTGTGACGTTTAGATCCGTAAACAGAATATATAGCTCGTTGTTAATTATAATTAATATATTAGTATATAGCTCATTGCTATATACTAATTTATTGCTATAACTGAATTTACGTTACATTAATGTCATCGTGAGGAAAAAAAATTTACTGTATAAAAGCATCCAACGAGCGAATTAAGAAGGAAGATTGTAGAAATATATCTTTAGTTTGTACAGCGCCCTCGAGGTGATTTTTCATAAAAAACGCACTATACAAGTCATCCAAATATTATTATGATTTATTAAAAAAAACTGTGAAAAACACCATTTTCCAAGCCCGAATGACATCAATGTTATTTATAAGAAAATAAAAAAACAAAGCTGAAACAATGATGGCTTTGTATAACTGCATTATAAACTCTAAAATTGAATACGCCTCTGCTGTATGGGCCCCATACCAGAATAAATACATTGAGAAATTGAAACAGATTCAAAAAAAGTTTCTTTGATACCGTTGCTAAAGTCTACAGTCGAGGAGTGGGGCCCTTGTAGTAACGGCGTACAAAATCATAAATAATTTAATAGATAGCCCATACCTCCTGGAATGTTATAAGTTGTGCCAAACAACTACAGCCAGGGACGTTACCACGATCTTCTATGTATCCCACATAGCATAACGTACGTACAGGCTCGGCATAGCATGACACGAGGTATGGCGCTGTTAAATAACGCTTCCAAAACTATTGACATCTTTAACAGTAGCCTTGAAGAATTCAAGAGGCATTTAAGTGCTACTCATTACCCGCTATAATATGTATGTAACTCATGTTACTATTTAAAGTTTATTTTATTCACCATAAATGTGTATTTTGTGTCACATATGTATTGTTAATGGACACACAGTCTGTAATACACAACTAAAAAATAAATAAAAAATATAAATACAATAAAACTAGTACCCTCTTCTTCAAAAATACAGAGAATAAAGGTTCCTGATTTATTAAAATTATTATTTTGTTAATATCTCGAGTTAAGTAAATGAAATTTTGGTCTTCGACGACTTTTTGGATGTCTTTTGAACTTCCAAATGTCGTCACTGGTCATTCAGTCGAGTAACAGATGAACCCTTAACCCCTCCCCTATCTGTCAATGCCTACTATTATTTTTAAGTTTTTAGTTTAAAAAGTAATATCAAAAATTTCACAGGAGACCAAAATTTCAATTGTATTTTTAACTCCAAATAATTTTTGAAATCACTGGTTAAAGTAAGTCATGTAAATCACTAATACCCGTGTATTTAAAGAATTAATAACTAAAGTAAAATTTGTTTTTCGATATCTCTAAAAATGACAAAGCTGATTTCTAATTATAATTATAATAATTATAATTATAACAATCAATTCCAATTTTAAAAAACGAAACTTAAATTCAAAGCAAATCTAAGTTCACTACCCGAAATTATCTGGTGGAATCAATATTTTTCAATCAATATTTATCAACATTTTTTTTAAAGAAAAAAACAACGTAGATTACAATACAAAATTTTTGAAAACCCTAGTTAACACCACACCTCGGTTGACATTTACCTGCCAGCACGTCCTCCCCCAGGACCAACCAGAATCAATTAACAACTTTCTGATATACAAAATGGATACGTTAACACCGGAGATACCAACCTTCCTCTATTACATCGCAATGTTTTTGTCCTTGGTATGGCGAATATATCATTGATTGGGATTGCGGAATAATATACGGAATAATAATGAAAGTTATGCTTTTGGTGTGTAGGTAGAAACGTTACGCAACGGTTTCATTAGGATATATAAATCTCCCTTTATAACTATGATAGCAGCAACTTCTTGTGACTTAAGTTTTAAAAAAAAACATTGCTAAACCATAGTGCCCTTTAGTGAATAATAATAAAATTCCCCCAAAGAGAATAATGACGATCCTCTACTGACCAACGACACCGACACACTTGTTAAGTAATAACTTAAACCTTAACTTAAGTGTGACTTAACTCATAAGTTACTTGCCATAAAGGCCTTCCCAGGGGTAGGCTTGGAAGGAAGAACGAAGTATCTAACTGGTATTAAATAATGCTCTTAAACCAAATCAACTCAAACCGGGCCAGGACACTCAACCAAGATGGTCTCTTATTTATTAACTTATTATTAGACATCGGATTATATGCATTTGCATATATGCATATGCAAATGCATATAACTCTCTAATTACGGCGTTAATGCATATTTTAGCATTTTTTCCCAATCGTGCATATTTAGCGTTTGAAGACGCATCCATTATACAGAATATCGCCCTCATCTCAACACATTTCCACAAGTTACCAGATACCATAGAGAAATTGGAAACAAAAACCTTCCTCTATTGAAATCAATAGAAATACTGGAAACAATGATTGAACTCGCCAACGTTCTTCCCAATTCAATATCAGAAAAGATTCGTGAAAAGTTAGACGCTATTTTGTTTAAAAATCCGAGTCTTGAAGACATGAAGAACATTAATGCCTACATCAACGGCACAGGTCATACATACCCTGCATAAACAGGTATCTCCAGAAATGGCGCCAATTTTTTTAAAATTTTTCGGATGACGTCAGTTGACGTAGAGAAGTCGTTTTCGGCGTTTTGGGTGACAAACATCAAAATTTTTTGCTCGAAAATTTGGAAAAATACTTAATTGTATATTGTCACAAAAACTATGCATAATTTTAAGAATATTTCGCTGTTTTTGTATCGTCTTTAATTAAATATATAAAAATAAAAATGGTTTTTTGATTTTGCATTGTGCATATTTTAGGCATATCAAGAGTTTTTAGTGCATATTTCGGCCTTTTTTAGTGCATATTTGCATGCATATTTTGGCACTTTGTTAGTGCATATAATCCGATGTCTACTTATTATTCTTATATGTAATTACTAGTGGATAAGCCATTCTACCTCATACACGGTGTCCGTAAACTCGTAGTGATAGCGGAAAACTGGTGAATCTACGTCACATTTGGAGTCGATTTAGTAGTATAACTTTTTTTGATTTGTCCTTTCTAGTAAATCCAGTCTGACTGTATTTTTAGACGGCTAGGGTTAAATATCAACTGTTTAAGGTATTTTATAATTATTTTTAGTTTAGTTTAAATTGTGTCGAAGAATAGACCCGGATCCGAGCGTTTTTTAAACGACTTCGAAAATGAGGAGGTTATCAATTCGACGGTATTTTTTTAATTTTTTTATGTTTGTATCCTCAGAACTTTTGATTGGGTGAACCGATATTGATGATTCTTTTTTATTAGAAAGCTGGTGCTTCCCGTGAGGTCCCATTTTAATTTTGTCCAATTTTGACAATGGGATCCATGAGAAAACCATATATGTCTTAAATTTGCAATATGTATGTGCGCGTCAAATGTACGAATAACTCAATATTACGCCAACAGATTTCGATGATTCTTTTTTTAAAGTAAAACTTCTTTTCGCACGCTCGTCACTAAAAATCAAAAAATAAACAAAAATTTTAACAAAGCGAAAAACGACTTCAAAAAATGCACTAAAAAGTAAAAAAATAATTTCGTACGATTGTTATTTTTGGAGTCGGTGTCAGCCAAGATCTCTACAGCTCACCTATAACTACCTATGTATGTAGTTACCTTGGCTGACACCGACTCCAAAAATAACAATCGTAGGAAATTATTTTTTTACTTTTTACTGCATTTTTTGAAGTCGTTTTTTGTTTTGTTAAAATTTTTGTTTATTATACCCAGAGTTTTATATACAAGTTTCAGAAAAAAAAATCTGTACGCTCAAGTGGAAAAAAAATTGTCGTTGTTTCTGGGTGATTTACATTAACCATTTTCCGCTTATATCAAGAGTTTCCTGTACATGTATATTATATATTTCGTTATATGTAAATAATGTACCTATCTATATATATTTTTTTAACAGGAATGACTCGCAAGAGCCCCATCTGCTACCGTCTGGAGCCAGTGAGCAAGTAGGGGAAGGATATGGGTAAGAGGAAGGTTGGGAAGTACCTGGCTATTTAAATCTGGTCACCAAATACGTCTTAAGCCATTTCAAGCAACGTTTCAATTCTGAATTATGGTCTTACACCAGGGCGATACTGAGAGTATCTTCCACTCTGGAACGTGCGGCAAATATACTACATATATATTATTTTTAAATTAATTAATTGTGAAATAACACAAATTAAACAAATACAATTTATTTGCACACGCCGGGACGCGATCCCGCGACCTTCGGATTGCGAGTTAAGAGTCTTACTTACCTCTCGACCCCGGCGGCCGTCATACATATAATATGAAGAAGAGTGTCTCGGTTTGGTTTTGTTTTATAAACACGAATTTAAAGTTTTATTCCGAGATTAATGAAATTTTGCACACCTGACCTTCAAAACAGGAAGAAGTTCACTATCTACATGAGATTTTTAAAATCTAACTAACCCCGTTTTCCCACCCCAAGGCAGATTTTTGGTAATTATTGATGAAATTTTGTATTTTGGATTAAAATTATAGCCAACATCTGATTTTGAAAAACTCGTAAAATTTAGACAAAGCCGGGAAGTTCAACTAGTGTACAAAAGAGGCCAACTTGATTCAGTGTCTTGGCCTGGGTTGAGGTGGTTTTGCATATACTAAAGACGATTTTTTTTAGTGAATTCCCACTGAACAATTCAGGAGGCGGGTATGAATACCGCTGCCCCGGGAACCATTTATTGGATAACCCAAACTCCTGCCTTAGGTCACCCCGAGTGTTTCGCTGCATTTGGTGATTTAGCAGGGGTGTCCGGATTCATGGGGTAAGGTTTGTCTAAGGTGAAGTGAAAGCATTTAATCACCCACTGCGTGGTGGGCCGGATCAGGAGAGACTGATTAAGGGAGACCTAACCTTCTCTCCAGCCGGATTCGCTCGACCCATCACCTTGCACCGCAGTGGGAGGGATCGGTTCATAAGTCCGTCACTCCTGGACACATTGACCTCCAGATTCTTACCAACCTTTCATACCTCTTTACTTCCCAGAACTTCCTCTCCTTCCTTTCCCTAAAAAGACCTGCAACACAGCATCCCAAAAGATGATATACCTATGACCTGAGGGATTTTTTTTCCTTGGGGCATCCAGTGTGGAGCTAATGTAAAAAAAGGAAAAATTTCTAGAAGAATCTCTATCTATTTCAGAGTAATTTAGATCAAACCACAATTCCTTGGTCCAAACAGGTCAATGAAATGGATCATTTGTTCAAAAGAAAATAAATAATTTTAAAACTTTATAAAAATCAGATTGTGCAATTCACACGCGGTAGAAGTAAAACCTTCAGAAAACTAAAGTAGACAAGAGTGGGGAGACTACGAAGCACCGCACAAAGGGGAGACCGATAGGCTACGAAGTACCGCACGAAAGGGAGACCGATTATATGATCTCATTCTCTCGCAGGCTTATAGATGTATGTGCTTGTCTCTTTTTAGATTCATTATTTTTCGTTTCAACCAGTTTTAAATCACAATGGTGCTCAAGAAGTTTTCACTTAAAAAAATCACGTAACTGTTTTTTAATAATTTAATTTGTATAGAATCCTGATGAAATTATCCTCCTATCTAACGCCCGCAGAGCGCGAACTAGCCACCAAAAGCCACCTCTACCGCGAATAAAAGTTGCGTTTTAATGAAAAGGGGCCATATTTGAATATTTAGGTAAGTCACGCCCGCTTTCCTACTTTGGCTTTTAACGTTTTGTGTTACTTGATAATTGACTGCTAGCTTATGTCCTTCAGTATGCGAACGTTTGTCGTTTACTTGCTTTTTGAAGTGAAAGCTTCTTGTGATTTGAAATTCGATGAAACGGAAGCGAGCGACGCTAAAAAAGAGACAAACACGTACATCCATAGCTATGGATTTAGCCCGCGAGATGATGAGATAGCAATAAAATATTTATTTAATTCACGGGTACTCGGTTCCAACATAATACGACACATCCATAGTACCACGCAAGTCTTCTTTAGTGTAATGGTATAAAGCGCCTGGCAAATCTCTGCGGACATTTAGCGGGCCAAGGATCCAATCTTCAAACCACTCCAAAATGAACAGGCGAAAGAAAACACAGAAGAAAGCTAGTTACTCCGAAAACGAAAACACTGATAAGATGACCAAGATTACTACAATACACTTTTTCTAAAAATATATAAAAATTTACTACACTTAATTACATTGTGAACATCCCTTATTCATCTTCGGTAAATATTCACTTTTATTAGGCACAGATTCTGGAAATTACACTATATTCAAGTGACGACTAATTACGTTTGGATTAGTACTGTATCAAAATATAACTAGCCGTAGGAAACAATAGTTATATTTTTTTAACGTCCAACGCTGTTGATAATAATTAGCGCCCAGTTGAAATATAATACCTACATGCGAATATTATTCAACGCAGCCAACGATTCAACTGCCTAATAAATAAAAAGGGTTAAGAGTTTGCACTTCGTGAACAACCATTACTCGATATTTCAAATGGTCTTTTGGTAAATGTACGTACCTACTGCGCTTTTTTTTCCCATCCTATACGGCCGATACGCAGCGCCACGGGACAATCAAATTTTTCAACGACAAGCAAAAAAATAACCTATTGATAATTTATCAATGTCGGCCGCCTAACAGCTATTGTTTTCAACAGTGTTGGAATGTTAAATCAAAAGGGTCAAGAGATCACACTTCGTGAACAATATTATACCTAATTTGAAATGGTATTTTGGAAATGTACCTACATACTACACCTTTTTTTGGATTTTCCCATCTGACACGGCCGATCCGTAGCACCAAGCAACAAGCAAATTTATCAGTGACAAGCAAAACATATCTTCAATGTCTTTAAAATTATTAATTATCAATAGGTTATTTTTTGCTTGTCGTTGATAAATTTGATTGTCCCCCGGCGCTGCTTATCGGCCGTATTGGATTGTAAAATAAAAAAAGTGCAGTAGGTACGTATATTACCAAAAGACCATTTGAAATATCGAGTAATGTTGTTCACGAATTGCAAACTCTTAACCCTTTTTATTTATTAGGCAGTTGAACACCGAAACCAACGTCTTCCAACAGTTTCAACTTTCAACGTTATTTAGGATTAATACGTGTGTGGGGCATAGAGATAATAATAATACATCAATGATCCGGGGAACCACCCGTTAAAAGGAATTCCCTAATACAATTTTGATCTGTTTTTTGTTTGTTTTTTTAACTTAGTATCGTGTTGATCTCCTATGCGATTAGTTTGATGTTTGATTGTACTGGCTTGTCGCGCGTCTATTATATGTATAGTTGCGTCTATGTCGACGTTATTTTCAACAGTTGAAAATCGCCAACAATAACGACATTGGCGTTAGATGGAATTATCGTCGACGCCCCGTAATAGTTTGGATGGATGTAAAAAGATGCAAAAATTCCGTATAGATTCAAAATTCGTAATTTCCCGTATAAAATTATTGCTTTGCCGCCATTTTAATTGTTTTTGTGTGGTTTGGCATTTGCGTGAGTTTCGTTTCAATCTTTCAATAATTACTTTTTTACCCAAAATAAGAAATTAATAACCTATTTTGGTATTAGTTAGGTATTTCTTGCAGTAATTATTAAAAACTTCCATAATCTGTGCCTAAAAGTGCGGTATTAACCAACCAAGCCCGGTTTTTCCGAGCATTTCTTTGTCTGTGGATGAATCCACAAAAGTTCAACGATCTCAGATCTGTTCGTTGTCTATGGGCATGAGCTGTCAACAAAGTGATAAATCGTAAATCTTTTTATTTAGTGTCGTGCGTGATATATAAACAATATTTTGACATGTTGTTTTAGTCCAAGATCGCGTAAAATACATTCAAAGTATTCAAAAGCGTATCGAAAATGGTGAACTTCAAGAATGTGATGTTTTACCAGCGAAAATGCAACACGAAAACGCTATTTTACGACGAGGCCTGTCTGACCGTTTCGTCGGACAAAAATGTCTCCCTTTGGAAACAATACACAGAATGCGAGGGCTGCGATTACATAAAAGGAGTATTTGTGAACAATGGCACAGAAGATATGCTTGTGAAGACAATATGGCCCCTGAAATATCAAGTTATTAGCGGGGATGGTGGCCAAATTTGTAATGGGACCTTTGGGTTCCAAGAGTATGGGAGATACCAGTTGAACGTGACAAATAATAAATGTTCGAAGATCACTGTTACCGAACAGCCCGATGAACCGATGCTTCCACTGCTGGTGGCCATAGTAACCATGCTGGCCATTGCGACATTGTGGTATGCTGTTAAAGGCGTTTACAAGAGACTCGTCCAATCGGAATTTTGGAACCAAATTCTAAGAAGGTAGGTAGTATTTTTGTGCTGTTAGAGTTACGTCCATAAACGATGCTTGTATTTTATCTATATTGTTTTTAATGGCATTGCGATTGTGTAGCACTGTTGAATTACCTAATTGAATTAAGAGCGAAACAAACAGGCTGGCTTAAACTCAATGAAATTGTGAAAATTTTAAACAAAACCGTTTACAGCAAAAAATAAAGGTAAATATCGGTTGGGACTGGACACGCTTATTACGAATAATTTTTTAGAAAAAAACTTTAGATTCGCCTTAATTACTATAAAAGGAAACTTTTTGGCTTGGGGGCGGCCGAAAATAATGCATTTTAATTTTCAATTGCGTAAATTAAAATTCACTTCGCGAATCTACACGATGTCAAATCGCGGCTATCAGGTACGTCACTGTTATGTTGGTATCCCTGATACATTGCAAATAACTGAATACTACTGTGGCGACTGTGGCCAACTTCGTGGGATACGTAAAAACACGGTTAAACTACGAAAGCTGCATGTCATCAAACTATAAAAAAACATCCCAGGTTTTGAATGGTTTGTTTGGCAAAGCAGGGTTTGTCTAGCGGGTTTGTGTAATTATGATTGATTGTCTGTGAAATAAAAACAAATGTTAGTTCTTTGCAATGTATCAGTGATACCAACATAAAAGCGACGTGCCTAATGGCAGCTGACAGTCACCGATCGGTTCGCGAAGTGAGTTTTAATTTTACGCAATTGAAAATTAAAATGCATTATTTTCCGCCGCCCCCAAGCCAAAAAGTTTCCTTTTATAGTAATTAAGGCGAATCTGAAGTTTTTTTCTAAAAATTATTCGTAATAAGCGTGTCCAGTCCGAACCGATAATTACCAAAATAAATAAATACATATTAATTAGGCACACTCGACGGATATTTCGAATAGCCACCCACAAATTTCATAGAAGATTATAAAAATAATTCAGAGTAGCTACAATAATCAAATAGTACCAAGGTCCTAGATTGATATGGGCACAAGCGATTCTGACCTTGTCCTTAATACATTTTCTTTATACATAACAGTAAAAATCGCATTTAAAAAAGCAAATTTTTTTTGGGCTCGCCGGCGGGCCAGCGACAGATAAGAGATTTATCCATCAGGTCTCGGGCATATTCTGTCATGTTAGAAAATTTCCGCTGTGCAATAAAATCCAAATAAATAGAATACTTCTGAACATATCCGAAAACTAAAAACTGTTTTTGAAAGGTGATAGTTTGGAGGAGACTGTTTTTTGAAAACTTCTTTAGCAACGTTGTGATTTGAAACTCGATGAAACGAAAAATAGCGACACTTAAAAGAGACTTCTTTAGCAACGTTGTGATTTGAAACTCGATGAAACAAAAAATAGCGACACTAAAAAGAGACAAATTCATCTATAGGATTAGCCTGCGGGAGAATGAGATGGTATAATCGGTCTCCTCTTTGTGTGGTGCTTCGTAGCCTCCCCACTCTTGTCTACTTTACTACTACTACTGAGGGAAATTATTTTCCTCAGGGCCTCCTGTGTAGTGTAAACGTTAAAAAAAATTATTTTATTTATTTCCAGGGGCGAATCAGGCGACGAACTCCTCGGTGCCAATCCGAGCCCCACCCGTCGCGCATCGACCCGTCTGCTATCGGCCGATGTGTTCCGCGGAATCACCATCTCGCTGATGATCCTGGTCAACTACGGTGGGGGCGGCTATTCGCAGCTGCGCCACGCCACGTGGAACGGACTGACGGTTGCTGACATGGTGTTCCCCTGGTTCGCATGGCTCATGGGCGTGAGTCTCTGCCTGTCGCTACACACGAGGCTCAGAACAGCTATGACGAGATGGACGGCATTTTGGCAGGTACGGCTAAAGTATAATTCTTTGTTTTTTCAATTTTTTCATTTGATCTTTGCACAAGAATTCAATAGGACTATGGCATCCACAATTGGGTAAGTTATTTTTGGTGACCCGCCAACTCAGAGAGAAACCAACTCAGAACCACCTCAGAAAGATCATTATGAGTGATGATAAAAAAATTGGTTAACCAATCAGCAACGTAAGCAGATATACACTTTAATATGACAATAACAGTCAAGTACAATAAGCGTGTTTTCACGTCAACGCGTACGTTTCCACAGAAATCATTATAACTCCGTTATTGTTTTAGTGACATCCCTAAAACAAAAAGTAGAAGCTCCTTAATAAATCAAGCTACCCATCACTATTCAAGTTGTTCATAGAAATACATAAAAATACCTATTCTGTCAGATACATGGTAGACCGTAAAATCGCCTACCAGCCCTTAGACATTGTTATTTTTTTATTAAATATTCTTGTATGAAATGGTAAAAAAGTGAGGTGCCAAATTGTTTATTATCCAATAGAATAAGTATTGTTTTTTTTACATAATCTCTTTCATTTTAGTACCGTTTTCACATAAAAACATCATGTGAGTCATTTTTACATTTTTTTTTATGTTTGCATTCTAAATTTTAATATTTATTTGTAATATAACACTTTGAAAGCTTATTTCGTAACCTTTCAAAAACAGTTTTTAGTATTCGGCTACGTTCAGAAATGTTTAATTTATAGAGTTTTAATTGTGAAGCGGAAATAACACACAGTTTTCTGACATTTCATTTAAGACGTAAAAAGTGCATATTCGCGATAGATCGGAGTGGTTAAATAGGTTAAGTTAGGTTAGGGTTATCAGCTATTATAATTATTTTTCCATAGCTTTTAATGACCTCTCTGAGGTGGTTCTGAGTTGGCATGGAACCGTTATTTTTATGATTTAAAATTAATTTTATATTTAATGATATTTTTTTATCTGAACAACATATGTAGCTCGTATAATCTTAAGACAATGAGAAAAAATATTTCTTTCTCTTTCTAACTTAAAAGAAATCACAAATATTCGCATGACAGGAAGAGAGACATCTAACTTTTAATAACACACGGTCGCTCTGGGACAATCTGGGTCTCCTGTGATTAGACGGGTTAATTGCTTATTTTTAACCCCCGACACAAGAAGAGGGGTATCATTAGTTTGATTGTGTGTGTGTCTGTCTGTGGCATTGTAGCTCCTAAACGAATGGACCGATTATGATGCAGATTTTTTTGTTTGAAAGCTAACATGATCGAGATGGTTCTTAGCTACAATTCATGAAAATCTGTTTGGGCGTTTCAAGCTCTTCGGCTCTTTTTTGTGTAGGGGGTTACTTAAATTTTGAAATTTTTTTCTTATATTCCTTCAAAATTTAGAACCTCTCATCAGTGGGATAGTGGCTAGTGCCTAGTGCCAAGTATTAAATGGTAATATTTTGACTTTCCATGTAGGTGTTACGCAGATCTCTGATCCTTATGTGCCTCGGAGTTATCATCGGCTCCAAGGGGCGAATAATTGAGGAGTTGCGGTTGCCCGGGGTCTTGCAGAGACTCGGACTCTCCTATCTGATTGTGGCCGGGTTCGAGTGCTTTGCGATGAACGCTTCCATCAGCTATACCCCTGGTAAGTAGTATCTTGATTTTGTCTTCCTCTAGAAATCTTTCAATTTGTGAAGCGGGTATGGGTACCGCTACCCCGGGAACCATTTATTGGATTACCAACACCTCTGCCATAGGTCACCCCAAGTGGTTCGCTACGTTTGGTGACCTAGCAGGGGTGTCCGGGTTCATGGGGTCATGTTTATCTTCATCTTGGCGACGGATGTGTCTGCCACCAACAGCGTGGCAGGCCGGGTCCCGAGAGACTGGTTGAGGAAGATCTTTCGACATCTCCAGCAGAACTCTCTCGGAACATTGTCTTGCATCGCTGTGGAAAGGATGGATTCATTCGTCCGTCACTTCTGGACACACTGACCCCCATATTCCTACCCACCATTTATACCTTTTCCCTTCCCAGAATTTCCTCTCCTTCCTTCCCTTAAAAAACCCTCCACACAGCATCCCCAAAGGTGAAATAGGCCCTTAGAGGAATTATTTTCCTTAGGGCCTCCTGTGTGGAGCTAATGTATAAAAAAAAAAGCAGCGAGGACGACATAGCAAGATTATGTGAATCAAATGCAAAAATCATAATAACAAAAGAGTAAGCATGAATTTCAATAAAATAGGGAGTGTGTGGCGGTCTATCATCTCTGCCTTCCCCTGCGGAGAAATGGCATGATGGTTATTAACTGTGTTTTGTGTTTCATCTGTCTTTAAATTTGTTTCTACGTTCTGTTTCCGTTTAACCCCTAAAAGGGAGTGTGTGGCGGTCTATCATCTCTGCCTTCCCCTGCGGAGAAATGGCATGATGGTTATTAACTGTGTTTTGTGTTTCATCTGTCTTTAAATTTGTTTCTACGTTCTGTTTCCGTTTAACCCCTAGAAAACGGGTAGTATTTTGTAAATATCTGAAAACCAAATATAATACACTTACATGAGCGATTTATGGGATAAAACTTACGAGGGTAAAGCTAGTCTAAGATGAAATTAAAAACATTTGTTTTTGGATGTGAGCTCCACTGTTCACAGAACTGCTAATATAGTTAGTTAGATATGTATGAAATTGACCTCTTTTGCAGGCACGGCGATATTCCGCGACCTCCGCTCCACGTGGCGCCAGTGGGCCTTCACGTTCAGTCTGGTGGCCATACACGTGGCTGTATCCCTGGGGGTACAGACGGAGGGCTGCCCCCGGGGCTACCTTGGCCCGGGCGGCCTGCATGACGGAGCTACCCGCGGACCCAATTCCACCGACACGAGGAACTGCACTGGTGGCGTTGCAGGCGTCATTGACAGGTGAATTAAATTTTTTTAATCACAGCTTGCATTATTGTACTTAAATATTCAATAATATTATTATTTAATGTATAAAAACAGTTTATTATAGCTAGAATATAACTAGATTCAAAGAACACATGTGATCGTTTAAAAATAATAAAAAATTACAATCACAATTTGCCAAACATCCTAGAAAACAATCACTCACTTAGCAATCATAATAAACCATATCCGTTACACTTACAAAATAAAGGACATAAACTTAATCTGTGAGAGCAGTTAGAAATTAATAAAAACTCTAATAATCATAAAGCTATTTTAATAAACGAACAAACAAATATAATTTGATCGCCACCTTAACTCAGTTTCGATGAACTCGTTCTCGATGAATTTGCTTTCGATGAATTGATTTTTGATGAACTCGTCGGTTACCTATCTAGATAGTGTCTGGATAAATTTTTATCCATTTTATTTTATGCGACATCTATTGACTTCTCTGCAAGTCTAGGATGAATATTTATTTTTATTTTCTGTCTCCAGATTTTCGATTGAGTTTCGCTAATATCGTCTTCATTTAATTAAATAAACTTATATAAATATTTATTTGCCTATTTTTAGAGCCGTGTTTGGACCCCTCCACCTCTACAAGGGTGGCACCTTCAAGGAGTTGTACCAGACGACCGTGCCCTTTGACCCCGAGGGTCTCCTGGGCACCCTGACTTGTGCCCTGGTTGTCCAGCTGGGGGCCCAGGCAGCCAGAGTGCTGCTGGCCTACTCACATGCCAAGTAATGCAACTCTCTTATCTTATTTTATCTTAATACTGCTACTCTCCATTTATATTTATCTTAATACACCTCTCTCTTATCTTAATCTCTCTTAATACTACAGTGCAACTTAAGAAGTTTGGTTTTTTCAGTCCTTGAAGACTGAATGGCCCAATTTATCCCACATACATAAGGTTTTCCCACTTAAGAAGTTTTTTTTTTTTTAATTTCGGTCCCTTGGAAAACTTTGCAAGATAGTTTCATTGTACTTGATCTCCATATATATCTATCTTCTTCTTTCTATTATATCTCTTTCTTCTCTTAATCTCTCTTAAACTCCTCTCTCTCAACATATCTATCTTAATACACCTCTCTCTCAATGTATATAATCTTAATACACCCATCTCTAATATTAATCTTTCTTAATACTCCACTCTCTCCATGTATCTATCTATATTAATACCCTTCTCCCTTTTCTCTATCCCTCCACACTAGTTAACAAAATTCTTTAAAAATCATAGCGAATGCTATGACTCAGACGATTGTAGAATTGGTAATATATGATACCTAGAAAATAATTATTACTGAGTCATTATCATGTGACATTAATTTAACAAGAAATATTTGTGTCATGTGGTCTGTCTATTTGCCTATTAATGTGTCTTATCATTTACATACATCATTATGGATACAAATAGATAACAAACTAGTTTATTTTACATTTCATTTCAGTATTTACACCGAAACATCCCAGATCTAGACTATAAAAAAATCACATTATTCAATTTGCAATTTTTTCTTTCCTCAATTTCTAGGTCAATGTGATGAAAAGCTATTTTCAACTTACAGCACCCCTTATAGCAGTGTTTTTCAACCTGTGGGTCGCGACCCCCTGGGGGGCCGTGAAGCCTCTATAAGGGGGTCCAAAGTAAAATATAAAAAAACAATAAAGCTCAAAAATATTTTTATTGTGAAAATATTAATTATAGGACATTTTGAAGTTAACATGAAATTTATATTATAAAATTTCTATGGGTCAAAAATCCTTAAAGTCTCATACACATTAATTGAAGGTTGCGCCTGTTTTTCGTCAATCAATTTCTGCCATCGCGGATCTGTTTTTGCTTCATTTAGAATTAAGTCGTTTTCTAAATTTAATCGATTCCTCTTTTTGTTTTTTTTATTTGGGCCGTTGACGAAAACGTCAACTCGCACAAGAAAGAGGTGGCAAATGGAATAAAGCACTTCAAAGCTTTTGTGGTCAATTCTGGGTATTCTAATTTTCTTTTTAACCAAAAGTTATCCAATTTAACAGACTTGAATTCCAAGTGCAACATTCCATCAGCAGATAATTCCAGCAGATTTTTTTTATGTTGGTTTCTAAACTTGCCTCATCTAGCTGCATTCAAAAACGGGTTTATGATCCACCTATTCCCAGCGTTCTGTGATATTTCTTGCACCGAGAAATAATGACACTTTCTTCTTTCAAATTCTGCAAGACAATTTCCATACCAGGTATAAATGCTTTGATGTTTATCTCAGACCCCACTTCTCCAATGAAAGACTGGGTTGACGAAAATGAATCGAATTTGTTTTGATTTATAGATGATGACCACAAGTTTATTTTCTTTGTAAAGCCATGGATTTTGTCTTTAGCGGTAATGACATTTTCATCCCGTCCTTGAAGGCTTTTATTCAAGGTGTTTAAATGCTCGAATAAATCGGAAAGAAAAGCCAGTTTTAAAAGGAATTCCGGGTCACAAATGAATTTGGAATATTCTGACTTGACCTGCTGTAAATACACCAAAAGTTCAGCCCGAACTTCAAAAACTCTTGTCAGTACTTTGCCTTTCAATAACAACCTCACCTCTGTGTGGTAAAGTAAATGTTGGTGCAGTGAACCCATGTCTTCACAAACGATTCGAAATAATCATGTCTATAACGCTTTCCCTTTAATAGAATTTACCATTTTTATAATTATGTTGAGAACTTCATTGTATTCCTGTTGCAAAGTTTTGGCCGCAAGAGCTTTGCGGTGAAGAAAGCAATGCATCCAACAAGCGTTTGGCATGACTTGTTTTAGCCTGGTAATAAATCCACTTTTTGAACCAGTCATGGCTTTTGCTCCGTCACTACAAATAGCTATGCATTTCTTCGCCCAATCGATATTGAAGACTTGTGTAGCTTCAACGAACATGTTTTATAAGCACTCACCTGTTGTATTCGCGGGAAGAGCTTTACAAAACAGTATTTCTTCTATGAATCTCTCATTGGATTCAAAACGCACAAAATCTACAAGCAGCGCACAACCCGCAATATCCGTAGATTCATCAAACTGTAAGGCCACAAAAGTACTTTCTTTTATTTTTTCTATGACTTGATCACGAACGTCAGTCGCCATATCGCTTATCCTGCGTTAAATGGTATTGTCAGAGAGAGGTATATTTTTGAGCTTTTCTACCTCTTGTTTGCCGAACACAATCACTTCTATATCTAAAGCCGCTGGTAAAATTAAATTTTCCTGTTTTCCTGATTTTGCCACACGAAAAGCAACGCGATAACCAGCCAGCAACACTTTCTCATTTACGTTGGACATTTGTACTACATCAGTTTTTTGATGATCAAGATCCTTCATTTTTCTTTAAAAAAATTCCAACGGTTTGTTTTTTTCATTTGGATGTTTTGTGTTGTGGTGGCCAGGGGCGTGCACTCCATATAGGCACATAAGCACTGCCTACCCTAGCGTATTTGTAAAACGTAAGCATGTAAATAATATTATAATTTATTAAATTATTGCTAAAAATAAATACACACTTTCAAAAATAAGCGCGACAAAGCTGAGCAACCAAAACTACGCGAATGCCACATCAAACGGCATACTACAAATGTGACAAACTGCAACTAAAAACTACACGCGCCCTCCGACTACCTCACTAAAATGCGGGCTAAGCAGGAATTATTTCTGCTTAGAGCTAACTTCATACAAGATATAATATCAATGTTTACGAAATGCACGTAGCATAGAGTAGAACTGTCGTTTGAATTTGCTTCTATGGGGTTTTTTTGTTAGTATCAGGCAGTGCTTTCTGGAACAAATTAGCAAAGGCAATCAGTGGCGACAGTGACATCTGTTGTTATCTGAAGTATGAAAGTGAGACAACGCCAATTGCTTTTATCAAGGCCACCTCGGATATCCAATGATTGGCTTGTGATAATACGCATACATGAAGCGATTATTTATTATTATTATTATTTGTATATTTAAAGTGGCTTAGACCGCTTAGATAATACAAACATTACAAACCTACATCATCTACAGCCAGCAGCAAGTACACCTAGCGAAAACTTGTACGAAGGGAGCCATCTGTGGCAAGTTTCTTTTTTATTTATTTGAATCAATTTGGCGGTTTTCCTACTGCCTACCCTGATCAAAAACTCTGTGCACGCCACTGGTGGTGGCGCACTAGTTTTGATGGCTTCATACTTTCTCGTGATAAAGTTTCGAAGCGGATAATGCACTGCAGTTTATTTTCAATGACAGTAAATCCGAATTTTAAATAGTTGTCGTCATACAGGCGTTTTTTCTTTAGTTTCGTTTCGGTACTCTCACTACAACTAGAAGTTGACAGTTGTGTTGATCTTTTTATAAATTCTTCAATTTTTATTATCACTAAAAGTCACTTCAACAGAGTTCAACACAAAACAAACGCGCGCAAATGACACCGAATCGCCGATTGACAGGGTCACGTTATTCCCACCGTCCGTCATAGCCCGCATCGCCCTGTATCCCTGTACCCTTCGAAAACCCCGCAATGCTCATTGTGTCTCGCTCTTTCTCTCAACTACATTCGTCGGCACGGCGCGGCCTCGCTCGCCTCAGTGCCTCAGTTTTTATGGGCAACGGAATTCACAGGGATTACGGATTTCCTGGCAGAATCAAATAAAATGCCAAAAACATGATTATATAGGCGAAATTGCCCGAAAAATTTAACAACCTGAAATTCTCTAGCCACCCTCCTCCCCCCTCTGACGGAATTCTGACCAAAGATTCTCAGAGGTAAATTACAGGCGAAGGGTAGGGTGTCGCGAAATCTTTTTACATAATAAGGGGGTCGTGCCATGAAAAAGGTTGAAAAACGCTGCCTTATAGCATGAGCTACGGAGTTCTTTGATGTTATTGTTTTATGTGAATACCCCGAGTCTTAACTGTGCCAAGTCAGTGGGGTGATAGCATCCCCAATTGGGGTATGTTGTGAGTCGGAGGGGAAAAGACACGGGCAAGAGGATGGTTGTGTAGCACCTGGCTATTCAGATCTAGTAACTAAACACGGTTATAGTCCTTTCAAGCAACTGACTCGAACCTACAATGTCTGTTAGATATCTTACTAATATTATAATTGCGAAAGTTTGTATGGATGGATAGTCCTTACTCTTTCACGCAATAAATACCGAATGGAATATAAAAATTCTTTCACTAATCGAAAGCTACATTATTTGCTAGTAACATAGGCAGTAATGAATAAGCTGTGGCGTTATGAAATTATTTATTATACGTTTATTGGCAAAGCGTGTTGCTAAGTAAATGTTTGACGTGGGCTGTACGTCTGTCATATTGTTATTTGTTTAGGTTATTATTGAGATTTCTTTGATAACGAAAATTCAAATATAAGTATGTATTCTAATGTGAATGTTTAGTGTAGATACAAATATAAAATAGGTACTAATCTACATTTTGACCTAAGCCAACAGCTATACTAATATTATGAATGCGAAACGGAACGTATTTGATTGTTGATTGATTGGGGGAGGGGGAGTGAAAGTGCGGGGGGAGAGGGGGGGGGGGGACGAATATGCGAGCGAAGCCGAGGGCAAAAGCTAGTGTGTAATATAAATATTATATTTGTATAGAGAAACTGAAAGTATTTATAAAAAATAAAACTCCTAAAAATTTACCTCTTTAATTTAGTAAACTTGAAAAATTACGAAATCTATCTAATAAAGTTATAAAAATGTAGACGTGATGTATTCCTACTACATAATTAAATAAAAAAAGCAGCACCGCTAATGAAAAGGATATCTATTAAAAAAATATGTATATGAATGGGCTGCTAAAGTATGTCCATTGGACCTAGAAAACATGCGCATGGTCTCAGTAACAAATTTTCACTCTATCAATTCATTAGACCGGTCAATGGCTGAGTTGGCATCGCAATTGGGTTCCGCCCGGGCATCGCGGTTTCGATTCCTCGGCAGACTAGGTCCTCCATCACGACAAAAGCAAATTTTCCACTTACTGTGATGGTAGTAGGAGATTTTAAAAGATTGTTGGGTTATTCGTAACCCGGGAATGTTTGACTTTCTTTTTTAAAAAAAAATAAAAATCTAAGCATTTGTCCAACATTTGAACAAAAGAAATGTACATTTCGAATAAAGCATTATTAATTCATAAAATAATTTTGGTACCTAAATTATCGCTTGTCTGATTTGATAAATATGTAGTTCCAATTTTGAAAATTAAAAGTTCGTTGGAAAAAATTCGGTTTACTGGCCAAATTCCTAAAAATACAAACTAGTTATTTTTATACTAACTATGGGCCGGGGAATACGAATCTGAAAGAATTAGGCGGCGGCAAGCAATATTAACTGAATTATACGACTTTAAAAAAATTTTTGACACACATAGGAAAATTGCCATTTTGGAAGCATTCTGATTCCTAGAAAATCAAACTAGTTATTTTTATACTAACTTTGGGCCGGGGAATCCGAATCTGAAAGAATTAGGAGGCGGCAAGCAATATTAACAGAATTACACGACTTTTAAATTTTCAATAAACACAAGCCATCTTCAAAGCATTTTAACACATGAAAACCATAGAAAAACAACAATTTGAGTGTGGCCATCCCTAAAACAAAATCAAAAACTAATTATATCAATAACGTAAAACTTTCCGACGCGATAATTCTTCACATGATAATTCATCACATAACACATTAACCTGATGAATTATGACTATCTCAACGGCCGTATTCTTAAACCAAAAGTATGAAAATTCGTAGTCTTAAAAAGTTGTTACCTAGACCGGTCACCAATATCAATGTTATTATATAAAACCTAACCTAACCTAACCTAACCTAACCTAACCTAATCTAACCTAACCTAACCCAACATGGTTTGTGCCCCTTTATACCGCCTGCTCGCGTCAATTTAAAAAAACATCCCAGTTTTCAAGTAGTTTAGCGGCTACGCTAGGTTTGTATAACATGGTTTGTGCCCCTTTATACCGCCTGCTCGCGTCAATTTAAAAAAACATCCCAGTTTTCAAGTAGTTTAGCTGCTACGCTAGGTTTGTGTAACATGGTTTGTGCCCCTTTATACCGCCTGCTCGCGTCAATTTAAAAAAACATCCCAGTTTTCAAGTAGTTTAGCGGCTACGCTAGGTTTGTATAACATGGTTTGTGCCCCTTTATACCGCCTGCTCGCGTCAATTTAAAAAAACATCCCAGTTTTCAAGTAGTTTAGCTGCTACGCTAGGTTTGTGTAACATGGTTTGTGCCCCTTTATACCGCCTGCTCGCGTCAATTTAAAAAAACATCCCAGTTTTCAAGTAGTTTAGCGGCTACGCTAGGTTTAGGTAGCATGGTTTGTGATACAAAAGTGAGTAAAATTTATAAAAAGTAAGTACTTAAATTATAAACATGTCATTTTACGTTATTGATATTACTGCTTAATGGCAACACTTAATTTTATGTGATGTAACATCTTTATTCTTTTTCTATGGTTTTCATGTGTTAAAATGCTTTGAAGATGGCTTGTGTTTATTGAAAATTTAAAAGTCGTGTAATTCTGTTAATATTGCTTGCCGCCGCCTAATTCTTTCAGATTCGGATTCCCCGGCCCAAAGTTAGTATAAAAATAACTAGTTTGATTTTCTAGGAATCAGAATGCTTCCAAAATGGCAATTTTCCTATGTGTGTCAAAAAATTTTTTAAAGTCGTATAATTCAGTTAATATTGCTTGCCGCCGCCTAATTCTTTCAGATTCGTATTCCCCGGCCCATAGTTAGTATAAAAATAACTAGTTTGTATTTTTAGGAATTTGGCCAGTAAACCGAACTTTAGCCAGTTCGTTAAACTTGAATAATGTTACGCATTACGCAGGAATATTTCAGATTACTTAATCATTGTGAATTTTTCAGGGCCAGAGTGTCCCGCTGGCTGTTCTGGGCGCTCCTGACTGGCCTACTGGCCGGGGGGCTGTGCACATTCACCAAGAACGGGGGGCCCATCCCTATCAACAAGAACCTCTGGTCTCTGACCTACTGCCTGGCCACTTCTAGCATCGCCTTCTTTGTACAGGTATGGACTATTGACGTTTGTTTGAATTTAAGCAATCATTGTCATCGCATATGGTCTCCTTGACTACTTAACTGGCTGTTGTCATTCACCTCTAATCGTCAGTCTCTCCTGTCCTGCTCCAATCCTCTTCCATGCAGTCGATCCACCTCTTCTTCAGACTGCCTCAGGGTCGCTTCCACTTGGGTAAAACACTCATCACCTTCAAAAAACATCTTTTTTTTGTGTGGAGGGTCTTTTTGAGGAGAGGAAGGGAATGAACATTGGACTTGAAGAGACTCATGTCGTAGGACGGAAGAAATGCAGAGGCCGGCAAATCGTTCCACAACCGTTGAACTCAAGAATGAGTCGAAGAAGAGACACGTTCTCTGACAAATGTCAACCGTGTACATATGATGCTCAGGGGTTCAATGATGCTAGCATCTTCCATTGAAATACTGGTAGAACAAGGATAGCATTCCCACCCTACACCTGCGCTCTTAAGATTGCAATCCGATTGTTAAGATGAGAGAATCTGTCTAACGGACCTGTTTCTGCACAGAGTCAAAAGTTTTTTCAGGTATTTTGGAGCTCCAGACCAGAGGTAACTGTCAAACTCAACCGAGCCACATTTGCTCTAATACTTTGGATTTTCCATTTCTTTGTGCTTGAAGATGCGGTGTTTGCCTTCCAACCACTTATACTTATATTTGGTTTACTGCGTTAGTTTATTTACGTCGTTATCTATGGCTAGGAATGGCTACCTATATATCCATCTTTCATAAATTTTAACTTCTCCGCAGGCCGTTCTCTACGTCCTGATCGACATGCAGTCCATCTGGGGCGGGCGGCCCTTCTATTACGCAGGTCGCAACGCCCTGCTGCTGTACATGGGCTCGGAGCTGATGAAGAAGAAGTTCCCGTTCGACTGGAGCCTGGAGTACCCCTCGCACATGGAGCTGCTGGCCATGAACGCCCTCGCCCTGATACTATGGCTCTCCATCGCCGTGTTCCTGCACAGGAAGAACATCATCCTGACCATATAGGAAGACAATTGGCACTTTTAAAACAATGGGCTGTGCTAATTTCTCTGCTTTGTTTTTGGCAAATGGTTTTTTTTTCATTCTCAGATTTAAGAGAGTGATCATTCTGAGTGAAACGTTTTTCATGTTAATACGTATATTATTAGAACCATAGATTGTGGCAAATCTTCTTTTAAATCATTGATTTGACAAATTGGGATATTTATACCATGGAATAAGCAATTTGTTAATTTCTGTTTAAAAGTAATGACGGATGTGTCAAAAATATCTAAATTTAAGACAACTTTGTTCATTTCTTCCTTATTTTATCTCTGTAGGCGGATGTCGATCTATATCGATCGTCCACTTGATTAGCCAGACATCTCCGAATAAAGTCTTCAAGAGACTGCGGCCGCGAGGAATGATT
Organism: Limnephilus lunatus; assembly: GCA_917563855.2. NCBI lineage: Eukaryota > Metazoa > Arthropoda > Insecta > Trichoptera > Limnephilidae > Limnephilus > Limnephilus lunatus. Next base: position 48,152,271 of record OU830603.1, read on the forward strand.
GGAATGTTGCCTGGTTCCCCCTCGCCAAATCACCACTTCACTGCATTATTTGCGACGCTTAGTCTCGGCGTGGCAGCCGTTCGCAATGGAGCTGTCATTCGCCGCACCCGCCAGCTATAAATTAAACTGTGTAATTAGTTTTTTTGTGTGCAAAGAACAAAACCCCTGTAAACATTCATTCTCAGCTATGTGAAGTGTATGGAAAACAGTGTATGAGAATTTAAATTTAAGGACGTACAGACGTCCATGATGAAAAGCTTGCCAGACGGCCATCGGTATCAGACAATTGCCAAAGTGGAAAATGCAATGCTTGCAGATCGACGGGTGACGGAGTGTGGAGCTCTGCGACATGGTGCCTGCTGTCAGTAAGACCACTATTGATATGATTTTGACAAAACAGTTGGGATACCACAAGGTCTGGGCAAGGTGGGTCCCAAATATGCTCACCGAAGATTACAAACAACAACGAGAATAATTCACTACAAGTTTTTCTGCATTATAATTGATTTGGTGGTGTTTATGAGTAATCTGAGTATTGAACCAGATAGAGGGTACACGCCTACATATAAACTGCATACTCAAATCAAATTGGAAATGTCTTGACTAATCAAATGAACTATCGATATGTGATGCATGATGTTTCACTAAAACACAAACTTTATCAAGCAAGCTGCATGATAGGTTAGGCTATGTTGAAAATGGCACATTAAAAAATGTGTGTGATGGTTTTACAGTTCTTAAGAGCGTACGATCGTACAGGGCGGTTCCAATGAGAAAGATTAATTACTCTCCGTACCAGCTTTTTAAAATTATTACTCAATATCGATTTTATTTCATTCCAAATTTGCTTTAATTTATACCTACATCCAAAAATGCTGAAAGGCGTGTTGATAAAACTATTAAACTTATGTACTTTTTGTAATTATTTTTTTATCATAAGTATTTTTCATTTTTCAATAATGTCTCAACAAAATGAGAATGTAAAAAAATTTGAAATATATTAGTCTGTAAGTGCGCAAATAAATACACAAACGGACCAATTTTCGTCAAGAAACACATGTACTTGTATATTTTTTTATGATTTTATTTAAACTAAAATTAAAATTCTGTTACATATGTTTACCAGATAATGTATTGATTTATTTTACTGCATGATTATATGATTTGAATTGGGTGTTGTATAATAAATGTACTTTTTTGAAAATTTAACAAATCCATATACTAAAAATTATCAATTTTTCTGAAAATTTAAAACATTCGTTTACTAGATAAAAAACAATTTCGAAACCAATTTATAATTTTTTGTGGAAAAGAGTCAATACGTCTAAACACTGATTTAAAAATGACATTTTTCTTGTGTTCTCTGGTTATACGCTCTTAAGAATATGCAAATTCAAAACTTTTTGATTTTTGTGTTGTTTTTTTTTTTTTGAAACATAAATTTTGTTCGGACCATTCCTTAGCATCGTCCGGCTTGAAGTGCGGTGCAGGAGGCGAGTGCGGCATGGCAATCCCTTAACGAACATTAGCGAACTACTGATAAATTATGCCCTTTCTGCGCGTAGCAAGAGATTTGCCTATGCGTCTCTACATATGTATTATAAATTAAAGTCCTCCGCCGCGAATGTCAGTCTGTTCGCGATAAACTCAAAAACTAATGAACGGATTTTCATGCGGTTTTCATCAATAGATAGAGTGATTCACGAGGAAGGGGTTTAGGTATATAATTTGTCAAGGTTTTGTGTAAATTGGTTGAAATATATTATATATAATGGGAGCGGGCTATCAAACGGTGTGGATTTGGTGTGTAACCAGCCAGTAGATGGAGATGCGTTTCTTTAGCCACAGCAACGCGTTTCCGGGTCAGCTAGTGCATCTTATTTTATTTTGGTCACTTTGAAAAATTGTTCGCTGAACCACAGAGTTTGACAAGTTGGATATTAACAATAAACAATGCATCAAAAAAATCTAAATTAACAACTAAAATATTGATTGAATCTATTATTTTTGAAAAGCCTTTCTTTCTAGTATGACTTCTTTGTAAAATGGTTGATTATTATCACCAAGACATATAAAGCTGTGAAATCTGAATTGGTGACAAAAGGTCACAATATCCTATAACGTAAAAAGGTTTAAATTTTACTTAAAAACATGTCCAGTCATTTTTTTTTTTTTTTTTTTTCCACCAAATATTAATTACTCTTTTATTGAATGAATTAATTGGTATGTTTGTGAGCCAAAAAAAATTGTAATGTAAATTGGGATTTAAAGACTGGAAAATTGTAAATATTAAAAAAAAAAAACATATAAATTTAAGTAAGGATCTTCATTTTTTCAGAAATCGTATCATTTATTATTTAGTTTTTTTTTTTTAGTTTGTAATTTTTTTCTCTAAATCTGAAAATTTTTTTTTTTTCTTTACACATTGATATTATATTTTAGAACTGTGTAACAATACTCAATAATAACCAATTAATAAAACATTTTGAAATTTGTTTTTTTGTTTTTTTTTTTTTTTGCCAATCTTTTGTTTTGTATATCGATTTAATTTATATAGTTTAAGATTTTGACAAGCAATTGTTCCCATTGCTTTGGCAAAATCTAATTAGCATGATAATTAAAATTGCAACTCAAAATTAGTTAAATTATCTCCATAAATATGATATTTCTTATGACGTGTTTAAATAACGTAAGTATTGTGTTTTTTTTTTTTCATTTAATTTGCCTTATTAGGCTCTTCTTCCACAGGTTTACGCAAGTATCCGATATTCGGCGATTCAAGTACCTTAGTGACTACCGCCATACATCTCTTTCGCACGTTGCCGACATTTTGTAAACTCGCCGTTGACGCCAGTCTCCCCTGATCAGCTTGACGAATTGTCTCAACTCACGTCGTCACATTAAACTAGGGGTCACTCGTATCAGATGGTTTGTAAGAATGCAATACGTTTAAGATCAATTTATTCTAGGAAAAAAAGCAGTCAACAAAGAATGACGGTATTTAAAAATTACAGCTACAGCAACTGTTTAGTTGTAAGTGAGGTTATGTGATAGCATTCTATTTTGATGTTTCTAGAATTCAATTTTGGTACCGCCGCCCCGGAAACCATTTATTGGATTCCAACACCTCTGCCATAGGTCACCCCTAGTGGTTCGCTACGTTTGGTGACGTGCAGGGGTGCCCGGGTTTATGGGATGAGGTTTGTCCAAGTCTTGGCGGCCGATGCTTCTGCCCATCTTCCGCATGGTGGACAGGATCGAGAGAGACTGGTTGAGGGTGTCTTTTATCCACTCCAGCCGGAATCTCTCAATCTTGCATCGCGGTTGGAGGGATGGATTCATACGTCCGTCGCTCCTGGACACATTGACCCTCAGATTTCTCTTATACCCACCTCTTCTCGGAACTTCTACTCCTTCTTATCTTTAAAATAACCCTCCACACAGCATCCCCTAAGATGACATAGGCTCCGAGGGAAATTATTTTCCTCAGGGCCTCCTGTGTGGAGCTGATGTAAAAAAAAAAAAATCCAACAATGATTGTTGGCAACGAGGATTTCGTGATTGACGTGTACGAACCGTGCGTGACGAATTGTTTGCGATTTGCGTACACATACGAGTGTCGGATACTTGCGCGTCCCTTTGGAAGAATGGACTTAGTGTGAAAATAATCATTAATTTAGAAATATGTATGTACTTTAAAATTAAAATGTAATGTTATTTCCCATTGTCTTCCTAATAACTTATCTTTACCCTTTTTGTATTAAGTATCACCCCGTTATAAATACCATTAACTAGGCATGGATAGCCTCACCAACACTATCTATAATCTTCGGCATTCTACTATTTGAGATTAGCTAGTATCAATTGATAAAAATGTATTTTTGGTACACTTTTTTTTAACAATAGCTCCACACAGGAGGCCCTGGGGAAAATAGTTCCCCTCAGGGCCCATATTTGGAGATGCTGTGCTTAGGGTCTTTTGAGAAAAGGAAGGAGATGAAGTACTGGGAAGGAAAAATGTATGAGGGTTGGGTAGAAATCTTTGAGTAAATGTGTCCAGGAGTAACAGACTATGAGTTGGTCAACCAATCCAATGCAAGGCGATGTTCCGAGAGAGTCCTGCTGCAGCGATCAAAACGTCTCGCTCAACCAGTCTCTCCCAATCCGGCCTGCCACGTAGTTGGTGGGCAGACGCATCCATCACAAAGGCCCACATAAACCTCACCCCATGAACCCGGGCACCTCTGTTAAGTCACCAAACCTAGCGAACTACTTGTGGTGACATATAGCGGAGTGTTGGTTATCCGATGTATGGTGTCCGCGACTGCGGTAACCATACCCATCTTCCAAATTACTCCCTTAATTGATTGGATCTGAATAGTTTGTTTTTCTAGTAAGCGTGTCAAAAATATAAAATAATATATTTTCACCGCACAGATATTTCCGATGCAACCATATTTTGTTTCTAATCAAGATTATTTACTATTAAAAGTAACTCAATATATTGCTAGAGAGATAGTTTAAGTTATATTATATACGTATACTATAAGCGGAATGCGGTGATAGTGTCTGTACGTATATCAGGAATGTGCCTTTAAATTATGTTGTAATATTATTTAATATAAATATGTAACATTATGTTTCTTAATGGACTAGTCTGTATAATTATGTTTTCCTAACCTAAATTACAATAAACTGATTATAATTGATATTTAATGTTTTTAATTGAATTTTTGAGTGGGGGACAAAAGGAGATGGCATGGAAGCATGATGAAAATTTGTGAGGTGGGTTTGGATATTGCTGCCCCGGGAACCATTTACTGGATAACCAGCACCTATTATGTAGGTCAAGGCAAGTGGTTCACTATGTTTGGTGACTTAGTAGGGGTGCACGGGTTCACGGTGGATTCAAATGTCTATCATTCCTGAACACACTGACCCTCAAAATTCCAAAATGCAAAGTGATTTAAATCAATAATTTTTTTTTTAAATCAATTAAATCGTTTAGTTCTACCACTTTTTTTCTTTGAATAAGTTTACAAAATGAAGTCTTCTCGCAGTTAACATGACAACATAAATTTAAACCAAAATATCTACATTTTACAAAAGATCGTTAGCGGTGTTTGTTTTTACGATACACCTGTATTAATTTTAAGCATATTTATTTTTTTTTTTTTTTTTTACATGCCACGCAGGAAGCCCAGGGGAAAATAATTCTCCTCAGGGCTTTTGTCATCTTTGAGGGTGCTGTGTGGAGGGTCTTTTTAGGAAAGGAAGTTTTGGGAAGGAAAAAGGTATGAGAGGTGTGTAGGAACCTAGGGGTTAGTGTGTCCAGGAGTGACGGACGAATGAATACCTCCCACTCACTGCGGTGCAAGGTGATGTACCGATGTCCTGCTGGAGAGGTCCAAAGGTCTTCTTCATCCAGTCTCTTCTTATCCGGCCTGCCACACCAACATCCGGACCTCACCACATGAACTCGGTCACCCCTGCTAAGTCACTAAAGTAGCGAACCACTTGGGGCGACCTATGGCAGAGGTGTTGGTTATCCAATAAATGGTTCGTGAAGCAGCGGTACCCATACCCTCCCAATTTTGGTGACATGTATGCCCTATAGTCCGTTGCTTTCCCTAAATTAGAAACTTGCTCAGTTTTTTGGGTGTCGGGTTAGTGAAAGAGCACAGCATTGTGAATTCGCTTTAAAAATGAGAAAACTCTAATACTTCTTTTTTTAAATAGGCAATTCACCCTAAACGAGATGTTCCAAAATTCAAGACAAGTTTTGGCCAAAGAAACCACATATATCTTGCAACTAAACTTTACAACATCCTTCCTCCAAGTCTGAAAAAGATAGAAAAGATAAATAAGTTTAAGGAAAAAATCAAAACATGGGTGAAAGAAATTAATGCAGACATACTAGAGAATGTATTAAAAACATCATAGAAACTAAATAACGGAAAATCAAAGAAATCTACCAGTCCGCCTCAGCACAGGACCACCTAGTGAGGAGGACTAAGAACAAACGGATTAAATATATATATATATCATCATATCTTGTAATTGTCATCAAACCTGTAACTAAATAGTCACTAATAAAAAAAAAAGATTACTTTGAAAGGTAGTAATAATTTTGAGGATAATCTATAAGGCTAGCGCCACACTTGACGGAAATTCCGCCACACTGGATGGAAATTCCGCCGCGTAACTTCCGCGGTTGCAGCCACACTGAATTTTCAGTGGCAGATTATCCGTCGACTGCCAACGCTTATACGGTGTGGTCATAATGGATCCGATAGAAGTGATAGCTATTTATGAGGCATTAGAAGAAGAAAAAAAAGAAATCGTAAATATCGGGTTCATCCCTTAAATACTCTTCGACTAGAAATTGGGCAATTTCATACCTTGTATATGCAACTAAGACATTATCCAGATAAAGCATTCGAATGTCCATACAATCATTTGATGTATTGCTGAATTTAACGAAGGACTATATTACCAAGCAAAATACAAAACTTAGATCGGCTATATCTCCCGATGTTTCTATTTCACTATCCCAATTGTCGTAAAATAATTTTGCTATTTCTTCCCATGCTCGTTTCTTTCTATTTTGCACCTCGATAATAAATCGTTCTGTGTCAAACATCCTACGTGCGCTGTCGTGGTGGCGCGATGCATACAAATACCTGGAATGCGACGTCGCCGATCTTCCGCCGACGGAAGATCGGTGCGCGGAGGACGGAACAGACGCGTCTGCGAGCGGTCCGCCACGGAGCGACCGATCGTCCGCGACGGAACGACCGATCTTCCGCGTAGTGTGCCCGTAAGGGTGCAGGACAAATCAAGTATTGAAGTCATTCAAGTCTACGAACTTATATAGAACTGAAAAAACGCAAGAATTGTTGAGAGACAGCAATTACGGAATACTGAGGGGAGAATGATGGGTGATTTTAATAAACAAACGATGTATGCTTTTGAAGGAAGAATGATTTTTACAATTGAAGAAGACATGGCCAAGAGTCTCCTCCTCCACACCGTACTGACAGAGTGGACTATCTAATATCTTGTTCATATTATGAGGAACAAAAGATCACTGGAAAACGTGTGAAACTCCATTTTTATGTTAAAGCTGACATCCTTTTGGGATCTAAAGCCTCGATTACATTGAGCGAGTTTACAAGCTACTAGCCGGCAAGTTTAAAAGCGGGCGAATCAGCGAGTGAGATTGTCGTGATGACACAAAACTGTCCACTCACTCAGTAGTGAACTAGCTAGCGAGTTGAAACCACATATTGCTATCTTTTCTGGGTGTTCTAGTGTTAAAAATGACATGGAACATAAATCATATCCGTTTTGCTTTTCTTTTTAACTCCTTTTCGATTACATGAGCTAAAGTAACGACTCACGCGTTAACTAATTCTGTCTATATTTTGTAGAAAACTGAGCTCGCAGCTAGCGCCACACGCTAGCCAGTAGCGAGAATAACGACTCCCGCGCGAATTAATTATTTCAGTTATTATTGTTTGACAGTTACAAAATCAGCTGTTGGCGGGCCGCCATCTCGTGGCACACACTGGCGAGTAGCGAGCAAGTTGACCCTCTTTCAACCTTTTTTCATAGATTGTTCACAATCTCTTTAGTTAGCTAGTAATATGATACACTGAGCGAGTTTACTAGCAGATAGTGAATTCACCGGCTAGTAGTTTGTAAACTCGCTCAATGTTATCGAGGCTTAAGGAGGAATCATCTCTAAGGATGTTTTCAAGCTTTGTATCGGAAAGCTTAATAACTATCTTTCGTATGCAAATAATGTAAATATTCATAATAAAACAATACATCCGATATCACATTAGTTTTATTTCCATGAAACAGATAAACATTTCTTATACAAGTGGTTCGGTACAATACTCCAAAAGTAAGCATTGTCATTACAGATTAAAAAATATTACTTACTACAACTTAAGTATTAAGATTGAAATTATCAAAAGATTAGATTTTACAACAGAAATTTTACTCGATGAAACTGCGAAACGTTTTAAAAAATTTATCTACTTTATTAAATTTCAAATTGTCATACTATACAAATTCCTACCTGGGTATCAACCAAATGTTTTTATCAATTTCAATTATTTATCTGAAAAAATATTCATTTGTATTTTGGAGTCATTGCACAAAACCATGTAAACATTTTAAATTATATATAAATAATTAAGCGGTAAGAGTGCTTTCCCTTTCAAGTAATGATAATATTTTGAACACGTTGGGGTAAAAACTTTATCTCAGTATGAATCGTTTCAACCGTCCATTCTTTACATGAAGCCAGCTACCTCCGTTGATTCTTTTCTCCGACATCACAAAAAACATGAAACAGCTCTACAAACTTATCTGTGCAGGCGGCAGTTAAAAACAAACTAAGATTTCTGTTTTTATGTGGATACCGTACAAGAGTCCCAACTGCTTCCGACTGTCCAGAATATGGCATCCCCAAGTGGGGTAAATTGTGAGGCCGAAAGAAGTTGAGAGGAGAAAGAGGAAGATTTGGTTGTATCTGGCTATTCAGATCTCGTCACGAAACAGTAAGGCTTTTTTAAATTTAATGACTGTTCCTTGCTAATCAGAGCCAGTCAAACTATGGCTTCCCCAATTGGGGTATGTCATAAAGCTGAAGAAGTGGGGTGGGGAAATATCTGACTATTCTCATCTACCGAGCGATTCCGTATTTTTTGTGGGATCATTATTACATACCGGCGTGATCTCCTGTCAGATTTGTGTGATTTTTATGGCTGTAATTTGCTTTTTATACTTTTTTTTTTTTTTTTGTACAATGTACATTAAATGAATAAATAATCATACATTCTTGCAGTAATTCGTGTAAATCGATCTAAACTAAAATATGTGACAGTAAATATGTAAAAATCACACAAATCTGACAGGAGATAATGTCCGTTATCCAATAACGATCCCACAAAAGATACGGAATCGCTCGGCTGATCACCAGACATAGCTATACACAAATGAAATTTATTTGCGCATACCAGGATTTGCACCAGTGACCTTCAGATTACTAGTCAAGAGCCTTATCCCTCGACTACGGAGGCCAATAGATTGTCATATGAAGAATTTTTTTTAATGTGTATACTGCACAAAAGTTCCAAATGCCCCATCCACAAATGTTTATCAACATCTCTACTTTGAGAAAGACGTATTGTGCATCGCGTTTCAGATTGGAAGATGCTCAGTATCACCCTGGTGAAAGACTACCATTCAGAATCAAAGACGCTTGAAATGGCTTTAGCTATGTCTGGTGATCAGATCAGAATAGTCAGGTATTTCCCCACCCCACTTCTTCAGCCTTATGACATACCCCGATTGGGGAAGCCATATTCTGACTGGCTCTGATTAGCAAACAACAGTCATTAAATTTAAAAAATCCTTACTGTTTCGTGACCAGATCTGAATAGCCAGATGCTTCCCCACCTTCCTCTTCCTGATCTCCTTCCCCTCCCCACTATCTTCAGCCTCAGAACATACCTTTATTGGGTCCATAGTCTCGCTGGCTCCAGACAGTTGGGAGAAGTTGGGGTGCTTGTGCAGTTTTCACATAAATATGATAATAAAAAAAAACTAGACTCAAATAACTTATTTTCACATTTTTATACCAGAATATGGCGTGAAGAATAGATTTTAGAATATAGTTAGAGAATATAAGAATAGATAAAATACTTGTTTCTCGTGTTTATTAAACTGATACAGTGTTTTTAAACAATCAGTGCATATTAAAAACCATATCCAGCAATTTGAATATTTATCATATATTTCATTGACTGGGGCTTAGGAAAGGTCTTGTAATAATAATATTTATTCTGGCATTTTTAAAGATATGTTTTCCTAGTGACAGGTTTTTTGCACAGCAGAAAGCGAATTCGCTTTATTACGTCGGCAGGAACGTGAAATATATTACGCGGCGTGAAAGTGTTTTCCTAGTGTATTCAGTCAGCAATCAGAAGAAGAAGATTGTTGCAATGTTACTTAAAGAAATTATGGATGATCATTATGAAGAAGAATTCATAATGAGACAATATATGTAAGTCAGAAAAGAAGAAAGTGATCAAATCATAAAGTGTCGCATGATTCTGTACAAACTCAATTAACCCTTAATTACTTGCATGGGGTCAAAGCATTTTCAGATTAAAAAATGAAGCACTTGGCGTGGCCCGATTCCCCCCCGCGCCCTCGTTAGCTTCATAACGCGCGTCTAAGTTTGTATTTTAGATTTTAGTAGCGACCAAGTCACGGAAGTGGGAGGACGCGTCGCTGCGCTCTTGAGCGGTGACCCCGTGCGAGTAATTATGTTACTTTTTTGGAAGAGGTAAAAGTTTACCAACAAAATGCAAGAAATGTACAAGATTTGTGTTGAATGATCACTCTGAAATATACTGTCAACAGTGTAACAAGAGTTATTCGGAGAGTTCCTAAAAAAACTTTGATCTCAGTATACCTAAGTACAAATTTTTAATTATTGATAATTATTTTAGTTTAGCTTGTTTTTGTATAATTAGTAATTCATGTTATTACTTATAGATATTACAGAATAAACAAAGCACTTTAATAATAAAATAGTTTCATTTACTTATATATTTCAATATATATTAAAAATTACTCACACTATTTGGGGTAATCTGTGACCCGATGTGAGCAGTTATGTAATGTTCTTTGTGCGAGTAATTAAGGGTTAAAGGTCGCCCACGTCGGCAGAAAACCTCACAGTCGGCAATTTGGCAGTACTTTGTGACATTTTGAAACCCTCAGGACACTGAAAACGCACTAGCATTAAAGAAACAATGGCAAAAAACAAAAAAACAATGGCAAAAAACGCTGCATACAACGCAATAGACTCCACCGGTAGCAGTCGGATCTATCGCGTTGGCGCAATACGTTCCACACCGAAGTGATGCGTTTCTAGGAAAACAGTTTCAATTTCTTGTAAAGAGTTGGCGACGTGAAACGCTCAGCGTAGTTTACATCGTCCACGGTGCAAAAAATCTGTCACTAGGAAAACATACCTTAAATGCTAATTTTTCTTTCAAACCGATGTTAATTACACTTCTTGAAATTATCTAAACAGTAAATAAAATCATTCTTAACATGTTTATTTTCCATTGTGGATAAAAAAAATAGGGAGGTACATAATTCTGGAAACCAATCGAACCTTTCGCATTTCTATCTTGACATGCAAACAAATATCATATCCTTCAATGCTGAATTCTATAATTCATCCCTGTGTAAATATGTAAAATAAACAGCCTTCAAATTACTTAATACTTAGATATTTTAAATATTTAATTCCACTACTTTAATGCTATTTCTAATATGAAATTAAATTATTAACATTTTTGTTTTTAAATTTATTTTACAATAGATAATACTTTTTAATTTGGCCATAATTTAGGTAACTCTGACAAATCGTGTTTTACATCATTTTTTAAATATATATTTTACAACAATAATATAAGTACTATAATATAATCGTTATATTTTAAGCTTTTAGCGTTTTTTTTTTTTTTTAATCTTACTAAGTGCATTACTATTTAATTGTAAAATTTTACATGAAAGGAAGTGATATTTTGGCTTCTTCTAATTATTTAATAAATGCAGAAGAATTTGGAAGCGTAGTCAGTAATAAAACAGAAAAATATGTTGGTTTTCTACAAGATTTGCACCCAAACTATCCTTTTATTTCGTAAATATGTCACTTGTCTGCAAGGTTTGTACACAAACTATCCCTCTGTTTCGTAAGGGGGCATCCATTAATTACGTGAGCACAAACGGGGGGAGGGGTCCAGCAAAATCTCACGTTACTTGAAAAAAATATACGAATTGGCCTAAATTTATCTCCCTAGGGGGGTCTAGATTGGAAGAAAACTGCTCACATAATTAATGGATGCCCCCTAAATTTGTCTGTCGTCTACAAAGTTTGTAAACAAACTTTCCCTTTATTTCGTAAATATATCAGTTGTCTGCAAGCTTGTACACAAACTATTCCTTTATTTTAAAAATATGTCAGTTGTCTGCAAGGTTTGTACACAAACTGTCTCTCTCTCCTAAATATGTCTGTTTTCTAAATATTATATTTGGTTCATTGTATTCAATGTCATCAAATTGAATATTGTTAAAGTATGTTGCTTTGTGCAGTCATGAATTTTATGCAGTTCAACTAATATAGGTACAAAATATGTCATATTTTCCAAAAAAATTTAGCCAATAGTTCAACAGTGTGCCAGTGTGGCACATAGTTTAGTTAACAATGTCTTGTTATTAAAATTGTATGCCAAAAGTGTATTTAATATGTCAGCTGATTCATTATGTGCCGTCAAGTCTTATCAATACCGAGATTTTGTCATGAATTCTAAATTTAGTCTACTAGTTCATTTCATGCCATTAATTTTGTCAATAAATATATTTTTTTATTATTATTGTCGTGGTGCTTTCAATAACTTAGACATATATTATTCATTTTGTGCTTGTAAGTAAGTTAATATTGTGTCTTTTCATTGTACTTAGTTTTTCAATAACGTAATGTAGTTTAATTATTAACACACACACCAGAAGTTCAGTTAATATGTCATAAAGTTCAGTTAATATGTCATAAAATTCAGTTAATATGTCATGTTAAATTAATTTGTCATTCAGTTCAGTTAATATGACATGTTGTCTCGTTCAGTTTATACACCAGGTAAATTCATATGTTCTATGAAAATAAATGTCAACAAATTCAGTCAAATAAGCTTTTTAAATACATGTTTAAATTCATTTTAAAAATTAACTTTTTTAACCTACAGCATGCCAATGGTAGTCTAAATAACAAAGTATGTTTACGACAATCATAATTATCATTTGATGTGTATATATTTCGTAGTTCACTTGAAACAAATTTTCTCAGCATGAGTAATCGAAAATATTTTTGATGATTATTTTTTTATTTTTACTTTAGGTAAATTTTTATTTAAGTAGTTTCTTTTTTAAACCTTTATTTAATTTTATTAATTAGATTTTGGTCATTTAGAGATTATTTCAAATGATGATTTTTTTAATGCTCAGTCTTCTGCCATGATGAATGTTTTTTCTAGTGAAATACTAATTTATTTTGGAAGAGTAAATGAGAACATTTCATAAAATCTCGTACCGTTTTGAGGCTAAGAAACATTTGGCTTTACATTTTTTATATTATCAACAATTATTTCTAGGCTAGTGCTGTGTTCAACGAATACACCGATCGATAATTTTATTATATGTTTTGGTTCAAAGACAGATTTTACTATTATTAAAAAATGCAATCACACCCAATCACAGTCAATCGACAACAATTGGTTCCATCGAAATGCCGATTTAAAATATCAATTGAAAAGTCGATTCGAAATGTTGATTCGAAATGTCGGTTCGGAATGTCTATTCGGAATGTCGATTCGAAATTTCGATTCAAAATATCGATTCGGAATGTTGATTGGTAACATCGATTCGAAATGTTAATTCAAAATGTCGGTTTAAAATGTCGATTCACAGTGTCGATTCAAAATGTCAATTAAAAATGTTGATACCAAATGTTGAAAAAAAAATCAATTTGTAGTATTGATTCAAAATGTGGATTCGAAATATCGATTCAAAATGTTGATTCGATAAAATCTATTTGAAATGTCGATTAATCATTTGAGTGCCGATTGTCATTCGGGTGACAATATTTCAAGCATATGCGGCCACATTCGGCACACAACAAGTTAAAATGTGATTCAAAATATTGATTCGAAATGTTGATTAAAAAAAATTGATTTGAAAAGTCGATTCTAAGTAGTGATTCGAAGTATCGATTCGTCATGTTTATTGGAAATATCCATTAAAACTGAAATTTCAATCAACAAATTGGTAATTAAACAGTATTCGATTCATGAGATTAATGTATAAAATGTCAGTTTCCAGGGGATGACCATACCGACCAATACCAATTGTCTACAAATGTATCTACTTTCAAAATTGTCCAATCGATTTTTTTCTTTCCGGTGTATCTATACACAGTTTAAAAAATAGTACAGTCACGTAATTAAAGAGCTGAACTGACTTCATCTTGTTCAACTGATGGAGAATCATTTTCTATATTACATGCTACCGTTTCATCTATTTCGATTTTATCTTGTTTTAAATTTTCCACGCTACGTCGTGCCACTTCATCACATTTGACTTCACACTTTTTTTCTGCATTCGCGTCTCTTTCCTTCTTTGATTCTTTGTCGCCTTTATCTTTCTTTTTACTTCGCTTTCTTCTTTTTGAATCTCTCGTCTTTGGGGAGCGTTCTAAGAGGAACAGCGCTTCGTGAAAGTCGTCGGAACTAAGATTAGATTCTTGTACGTGTAAAACTGAACTCAAGGCTCCATCTGTTGATGATTTTGGAAAGTGGAACATTTCTCGATCCCTCTCAGGCTCGTTAGCACTTTTTGATTTAAGCTTAGAGCTTGCCAAAGCTTCATCAGAGAAGTCATTGAGAGTTATAAGTGGTCTAGCTGACCAAGATTTTTGTAGATTGGATGTTCCTAAGGCCATACCTGTTGGAGAATTCGGCAGAGACATCTCGAAAGCAAGCTGATCATTTATTGAATTCTTCGGGAATATGTTCTCATAAAGAGCTTCGTCGTTTTTCAGTTTTGGACAAATATATTCTGAGCTTCGTTTTGATTCACCTTTCTCGTTTATGTCTTTAACAGATGACCCCATCGAAGACATGTTGCTGATCATTATGCCTCCACTGTGGCAACCTGTGTACACTGTTCCTCTGAGAGGATGATGTAGTGAGCTGTCAGCTTCGATGTTCTCATTTGAGCAGTCTATCATGAGACCAGGATCATCATCATCCATGAACACGTCATCGCTAAAGTGAGAAGGAGGCAACACGGTTACATCAAGAATACTTAAACTTTCATCAGAAAGATGATTGACAGTGTGGCAATCATTCCTCGGTCCTGTAGGAGTTGTTGAACGAAGAAGAGAAGGAGTGTAAAGCTCTGGAGAACCAGGAGTATAAGTTGAAGTGTTCATCGTCTCACTGCATGGGGATAGAGATGGAGAAGTCACATGAACTACTGGACTTGTTGGAAGAGCATTTGCCAAATCCGTATAATCTTTCCAAGCTATTTTCTGCTTGACCTTTGGAGATTTTTGCTCCGAATTGGGCAATCTAAACGAACTTGTTCTAGAGAAGTATTGCGACTGTGAAACAGATCTAGAAACATTTGAATCTGAATTAGTGAGAGCCGTCGTGGATAAGGAAGATTTAGGCGACGTCTCTCTACAGATGGAAACACCTGAGATGTAAAGTGTTGGAGATTTTGGTATTCCCGTCTCTGACTCGCATTCATTACTGCTATCAGTTTCGAGACCTCTCTTTGTCTTTATAACGACGTCTTCGGGACTTTTAATGGCCTGATCTTGCGAACCGTCACAAATTTTGATACTCAGAGTTGGAATATTCTTTAATTTAGTTTTCACTGGTTTCTTAGGGCTTTCAGTATTTGTCGCCTTGTCATTTCCCTTGCTCTCTGAATGTGCTTTATGATCTGGACTTGCACTTGGTACACACGACAAAACAATGTTTTCACTGATGTGTTTCTCAGAACTGCAAGCTTTTACTTTTATCTGTCCTTTTTCTACCCTCGGAATATGATCGGAATGCCTTCTGAAATTATCCCCAATGATGTCATTTTGATTCAAGCTTTGCATCACGCCATCCGGGACCAATCCTTTATTCCGATTCTTGGCTAGTTTAGTTAAATACGTATTGACTTTCAAATGACTCGAGTTTAAATCTGGAAGATGGATACGTTTTTCGCTGAAATCAAAGACTTGTGGTTTGATTTTTCCTCTGCAATCGATACTCACGGTTTTGGAAGATTCTTGCTCAACATTATTAGATTTCTGCACAGGCCTATCTTTCTTTTCGTTATATTTATTTGGCGACTGATTCTCAATTGGGTTATTTTTAACACATTTCTTTTCGCAACAGAACTCTCCCCAATGCAAATTCTGTGGGAACGGGTACTTTTTACGACTATTTTCTTCTTTTACTCCCTTGGAAGTGGATTCCGTGTTGGTGTGACTTCTGTAGATATCTTGTTTGCTTGGTGTTTTAGTGGTTTTCACAATATCGTAGTCGAAATCGCACTGTTGTGTATAGGCATCGATCTGTATACTTTTTGTGATGGTGTAGTGCGTGTTTTCTCCTTGAGAGAGCTTCAAAGTTGTCTTTGGAGGGTGAGGAAGTGTCGATACTTCTATTGGCATGGTGTCGGATACATTGTGATCGAGAGGTTCTGAAACAATTAGGAAAAATATTGTCAATATAATTATTGTGTGACATATCCGTGAGCTTATATTTTCGAGTGATTTAAAATTATGCGTACCAATATCCATTCTGTGTGCCATTTCATCTGTTATTTTAGCATACCTGTAAGAAATCAAATTACTTTTACAAATTCATCAATACAATATGAAAATGAAAGGACCCTAAACAACAAAAAACTAACCATCAAGCTTTTTCCATTCAGGGGTGTGCAGAGATTAATGAATGCCACACATCTCCGTCTGTCTCTCGCGAGCACACATTCTCAAACACACACTTATTATATTGCTCCAAAGATTCACTGTTCATGACTTTAATATGCTCAGTGCTTTTGTAACATCAATGTAATAAAAGTTGCAATAGTTCAGTTGAGCACCAGTCCCAGTAAGACTAGAGAGGACCTGGGTTCGAGTTCCAGTGGCAACTTGTCGCCTCAGTTCTTGATTGTCCAAACGACCATTTTAGTTTTTGTTCAATCTCGACTTTAAAACTAAAAATAAAGCATAAAAAATTATAGTTTATCACTTAACTAATAATTATTTAAACTAATGAGACCTTTACCTTTACGGAAATAGCTATGACTTAAACACCTATCATAATATCGGTGTACCGCAAGGAAGTGTCTTAGGACCTTTATTATTTTTGATATATATAAATGATATCTGCAACCTATACACCAAAGGAAAAATCATTAGTTTTGCCGATGACACTGTCATTTTATTTAATGAAAGGGATTGGTTAACCACTTTCAAAGATGCTGAACACGGGCTTATACTTCTGCAAAAATGGCTTAAGCAAAACTCACTTACACTTAATGTTAACAAAACTAAATATTTAACTTTTTCTATAACAGCCAGAGGACAACCAGCTGAGGATTACGATCTTAAATTACACGATTGTCAAGGAAAAAACTTAACCCAATCATGCCACTGCCCCACCATAACACATTCTAAAAACATAAAATATCTCGGCATTGAAATCGATGAAAATCTTCGATGGGACTCCCATATAAATAGCATCACAAAGAAACTTACAAAGCTTGTATACTACTTTAGAAACATACGCAACATACTTAATAAAAATGATCTATATAAAGTATACTATGCTCTTTGCCAATCACGCATAGAATATGGAATTATAGGATGGGGAACTGCCTCAAACATTCACATGAAGCAGCTAGCTAAAACGCAAAAGGCAATAATAAAAACAATCATAAAAGTACCCATAAAAACTCCATCAAAAGAAATATTTAAAAACTTTAATGTTTTCAGCATTATTAAATTATACTCAAAAAATGCACTACTCAAATTTAAAGAAAAATATGAATACCCTGTGGACCAACACACCTACACTACAAGGTCGAAATCCTCAAAACTACTTAACATCCCGCAATTAAATACATCTTTTGGCCAGAAAAACCATAATTTCCATGCGACAAAATTATATAATGCCCTTCCAATTGAAACTAAGAACACCATGGAGATACAAAAGTTTAAAAAAGATATCAAATTATGGTTAAGTAAACAAGACGATGAGGAAATCATTAAACTTATGAAGTAACCTCAATGCAACCTGCAGACAACAAACCAATACTTTTATTGTTTATTTTGTTTATCTATAATCAAGAAACTAGAAGATGAGGAAATAAAGATCAGCACCCATTCAGCAACATACAGTCCGCCTCGGAACAGGAAAACCTAGTGAGGAGGACTGTAAACAAACCACATAACTTGGTATTTTTACTTATTGTGTAATTTTACTTTATCTTATATTGTCATTAAATAAAAAAAATAAAAAAATAAAAATGTTTTATTGAAATAATGAAAGAAAACCTTCTCCTCCTGCATAATTTTCAAATGGTCGTTTGGACAATTAAGAACTGAGGCGACGAACTGTTACCTTTTTATTTTGTGTATCTATCTGTTTTTCACTGAGAGTTGTTGATATTATCTTCGTCGATGATTAAATATTACAATGAGGTTTAGACTTCAATATGCTATCCCTAATAAAATTGAGTTAAAATATCTCCATGCATGGATTGGATTTCAACTCACGGAGTGTTGGTATCATCGTTGCTGGAGCTCCCCATAGAGATGTCGCCCATACTCCAGGATCTGCGCACCTTGCCGCCCATCTGTCGCAGCAAGGGGGGTCGTTGCCACATGCCCCCTGAACGCAGAAGAGGGGGCCTGGATTTACCTGGAATACGAATGGTGGAAGGGTGGTTATATTTTGTTCATGTATCTGAAAGCCTAAATATTTTTTTTCTGTCACTCTAAGTAAGTGAAGAAACATTGTAAATCATATGGAAAAGAGCAGTTCCGGAAGATGTAATAGCGATTCTTTCAATTTGGCACACGCAACAAGAAAATATTGTGAAATGGTCTGGGGAGCTGTCTAATCCATTCTATTTGAAAAGTGGCGTAAGGCAAGGAGGAAGCATGTCTCCGGTTCTGTTCAATCTGTATACCGATGATCTTATTAAAAAACTTAATGCCACGAAAATAGGATGCCATATACATGGAGTATGTGTGAACAACATTAATTACGCAGATGACATGGTTCTTCTTGCACCGTCACTAAGCGCATTACAGAAGCTACTAAGAATTTGTGAAAACTTTGCAAAAAACCATAACCTGTTATATAATACTACCAAGTCAGTAGTTATGGTTTTTAAAAACAAAAACGAAACCATCCAAACACCCTCAGTATGGTTAGATGACAGGAAAATGAATGTTTATCACAGCGTTAAGTACCTGGGACACATCATCACAGACGACCTTAAGGATATCGAGGATATGGAAAGGCAGAGAAGAGCGATATCTGTTAGAGCGGGTATGCTGTCAAGACGTTTTTACCTATGCAGCCCAAAAGTAAAAAGAATATTGTTCAACGCTTTCTGTACCTCGCTGTACACATCAGAACTGTGGGTTGACTACACTGCATCCCAATGGAACAAGTTAAAGGTTGCTTACAACAACGCATACCGTCAACTTTTCCGCCTACCGAGATACTGCAGTGCTACGGAAATGTTCCTGGAGGGACGAGTGCACACTTTCCGAGCACTTCTCCGCCACCGCATGGGAAGTTTATGGCGCAGACTACGCCAATCGAAGAATGCAATCATCACCGCCATGACTACCTGGTTGGAGTCCCCCCTGATGGCCCTCTGGAGACGGGAGACGATGAAATACCCTCCGTAAACAGCTGCATCAATTAATTTTACTGTTTATTATTATTTTCTTATGTTTTTCATGCTTATTCGTTTTTTTTTTAAATTTATTTATGTGTTGTTATATACTTTATTTTTATTTTTAACATTAACCCATTTTTTGTTTCAAAATATGGAATGTATTGCATTGCACTACCCCTGCATACATTCTGGAATAAACTATTATTATTATTATTATTATATGACTTCTACCGAGGTCTTAACTAGGCTGTTCACACTGAAAGTGCTAAGTGTAAGGTGTTCAGTATTCACTAAACTTAGATTCTAATCAGTGGAAAAATTTTAAGGGGTACTTATGTGGAAAAGAGACGGAAGACAGGACAAGAGATTGAAGATGGTGCGTCGAGCGGCGTGAAAAACAAAAATTAGGGAGCGTGTGTTGTGTATATGATAGGGGATAAGTAATCTCACCATCTTGACAGTAATCCATAAATCCAGAAGTTCCAGAGCTGCTTCCAGCTCCCTTGTGTTCTTCCCCATTCCTGCTGGAACCGGAGTCATCTTCATTTCCATCCATCTTAAAACAAAAAAACACAATACATATAATTTTAATATCAATAATGTTTTGATTCGAATCTCTTATTTTATTTTTATTTATTTTATTTATTAACAGAAACAAACAGTACATTATTTACATTGGTGAAAAAAGTTTACAGTTAATAAGTATATTTCAAGTTAAGTACCTATGATGTTTCATTGAAGTATCTTGTTTATATTAAATTTTTACCGGGTGATGTGCGTTGTGGGAGGGTGTGTGTGTGTGTGTGTGTGTGTGTATGTATGTGTGTAAGTATGCGCATTAAACTATATGATTGACATGATGCTCTTTTTAAATTTGGGCAGTGAATCGGAGAAAATGTCGATGTTAATTATGTAATTATGTATAATTTAGATTAATATTATTGAATACATGAAGAGCACGATTGATTGGTGAATTAGTTGCTGCATTAGTCTTGTAATTAAGCGTGTGGAATAGTTCTGTATGGCGTGTACGCCTTAATGGTATGTTAAAATTAATTAGGGAAAGTAGTTCGGTACAATCGATGTTATTATTTAAAATTTTGTGTATAAATGTCAAATCAGCAATTACTCGTCTTTGTTGTAAAGTTTGAAATGTGCATTCATAATTATTGTTGAATTTGAATTTAAGATATTTTATAAATTTGTTTTGAATATGTTCTATGCTATCTATGTATAATTTGTACTGCGGGTTCCAGATTGGCGAGGCATATTCCAGTATACTTCTGACTAAAGTATACTTATACATGTTCCAGTATACTTCTTGATTACTGATGTGATTTATCAAGGTCGGTAGTTGACTGAGCGTAGTGAAGTCCTGTTTTAACTCCACCAATTGACATTAATTTCATCTGTCTGTAAATTTGTTTGTTTCTTTCTGGTTTTGGTTCAAGTTGGTGGATACTACCTTTTTATCCACCCAGAGTTCGTATGATCGTGGTTCTTACTATGAGTTGTCAATTTCAGGTGTCAGCAATCAGAATTATTAATATTATGGTACCTACCCATCTGAAGTTTTGGAAAAAAGGTGTTCCTTTTGTTTTGATCCAGATCGAAGCTTTTTAAAATTATTTTATGTATGCTTTCTGCGGGATGTTTCAATGAGGGGGTATGTGGATATAATGATGGTGGCTGGTTCACCTGTCTCTGCTGGTTGGGCTGCTTGTCCTGCCGTGGAGCCAGGAGGTCCAGGGTACCCAAGGCCAGGTTAGGCAGATCGAGAGGAGCACCGCCCAACGCCTTCAAGAAGTAGCCCACGGTGATGTCTGCCGCCCTGGACCAACTCTCCTCCTATAACAAATGAAAATTCACCAAGTATTTTATCTGTCTGGAATTTAGATGTATTTACCGAATAAATCAGCATTTCTGTGATTACGAAGTGCATTGGTTAAACCAATTTTAAACAAGCGTGATGAGACTTAAACCAGCCATAATTTTCATCAGTTTCAATTCCCCAAGAAGCTTTGAAATCGGCATTATTAAATTATTTAATATCGGAATTTTTATCACTAAATGGCACTAAGAAGTAGATCATTATGGACAGGGTGTATTAGCACATACCTTTTAAAAAAAAAAAAAACATCATACCTCACCACTAAGTAGTTACTGTCTCGTTCCAGCAGGTATGGTATGGTACCAGACGAGACAGAACATGTATCATGTGATCCTTCGCGACATGTAGCAGGGTGATCGATCATCAAAATGGCACCTATTTACAATTCGGGAGACGAAAATGGTTACTGCCACCCCGGGAACCATTTATTGGATAATCAACACCTCTGCCATAGGTCACCCCAAGTGGTTCGCTATGTTTGATGATTTAGCAGGGATGTCCGGGTTCATGAGGTGAGGTTTGTCTAACTATTGTGTGGTGGGCTGTTGAGGGAGACCTTTTGAAATATTCAGCCAGACTCTCGACCCATCACCTTGGATGTCAGTTGGAGGGATGGATTTATATATCTGTCACTCCTGAACACTGACCTCCAGAGTCCTACCCACCCGTCATACCTTTTTCTTTCCCAGAACTTCCTCTCCTTCCTTTATAAGATGACAAAGGCCCTGAGGTAAATTATTTTCCTCAGGGCCTCCTGTGTGGAGCTAATGTAAAACAAAAACATCCTGCTCTCTGCCATCCGAAACTTGCAGTTCTCTTCAAATCATCAGCCCATCTCAGCCAAAATTATGCACAATACTAAATCCAGCATTAGTAATATAAACATCTACAAGGAAATATGAGATATCTGACGAAGGAAGGGACTGATTGAAAGAAATTACCTCTTCATCCATTATACCAAATTTTAAACCCCACCTGTCTAGTCAACCCGCTTGTTCTTGGGCCATCACTTTGAGGGGAACCCTCGCCTTGGGTGGTGAGCTGGTACTGCGACGTCATCTGGTTAGAGCTGCTGCTGGGTGCTCCACTCTCGCGTTCCATCATCTTCCCTTCTCCGTTGTTCCTTAGTCTCGACATCGGCTCTTGCAGGGATAGCTGGATGGCCAACTTTAGCTGATCATCTGACAGGCTCAATTTGTCTTCTGGAAATTCAAAAGACAATGAAAATTTTTTTCAGGTTTTCCATAAAACAGTGGCGCTTTTTACGCTCTTGTTTGATTTCAGGTGGAGGTTTTCTGTGGTACTCACTTTTGTAAATCAAACGCTTGTTTTGTGTTTGTTTGTCTGGTCATAATTTATTATTCTTTTATTTACATAATCCTGATTTTTTATAAGATTTATATTGTGATCTGCTTGTTGGAACACATTTTTTTTACGTAAGAATGGAAGCTACCTTCCTTTGTTCTTCTATAGAACTATTTGAATAATGGAACAAAAAAGAAAATAATAAAATTAGGTAGGTACTTGCCTAGAAGTAATTGCCCATAGAACAAGTACCTACTCAATAAGCATCAATTTTAACCATAGCTCCCCGACAAAAAGGGCTGAAATTAAATGAAAGTTCTTTTTAGAACCCTATAATAGTTAAAATTGATTATTATTATTTGTGAGGATATTTTTTTTTTAAATTAGAAAGAATAACTTATTTTTATAAAATAAAAAGAGAGTTGAAACTAGCTAATACACATATCGTAATCCATTGATTGTTGTAGTTAGTTTAGAAACAATAAAATAATAAATTGAAGTAAATCATTAGAAGATATGCATAAGAAAAAAAATAACACTAAATTATAAAATGTTCATCTTCTTGATCCTCGATCGATAGCCTCTGCAGTTTTTGTCTTCAAGAAAGATGGCTTCTTTTTGATCCTTGGCCTTAGTAAAGATGACTTATTTTTTATACTGCTCTTCTTAGATGTTAGTAGTTTATTTTGATCCAGTTCTTCTAAGATGTGATAGCATCGTCCATTGGTAGAAGACACAATTTGGTAATGGGCCTTTTCATAGACCCTTGCTGCGTCTTCAAGGTGACTATACGGGTTATCCCATCTTGTCCAGGGTGAGTGGTGATGACACGTCCCATCCTCCATAAATTTGGTGGTGCGTTGTCGTCTTTGATGATAACTAAGTCCCCAATCTTTAGTTGTCGCCGGTTCCCATCCGTCCATTTAGTCCTTTGCTGCAGCTCTCCCAGATATTCAATTCTCCATCTTGACCAGAAGCTCTGTCTTAGCTGGCTTAGTTTTTGGAAATTATTAAGCCTGTTTATGGGAATCTGTTGTAGGTCAGGTTCAGCTACAGCTGACAGGTTATCACCAATAAGAAAGTGACCTGGAGTAAGTGCGAAGAGGTCGAGGGGATCATTGGATAGTGGAATTAAAGGCCTAGAATTTATGCAGGACTCTATTTGGTATAATAACGTACACATCTCTTCATATGTTAATGAAGAGACGTTTGCCACTCTTTTTACGTGATATTTCACACTTTTTATGTTAGATTCCCAAAGACCTCCATGATGAGGACCTTTAGGTGGGATAAAAACCCACTGAATAGACATATTAGTTAAGTAATTAGCTATTTCCTTTTGAGAGACATATAAATTATACATATTTTTCAATTCATTATTCGCTCCAACAAATGTAGTAGCATTATCAGAATACAATTTACTAGGTTTTCCACGTCTGGAAATGAAACGCTTTAAACAATTAAGATATGCATCTGTAGTTAGAGCGGTGACCAGTTCTAAATGAACTGCCTTAGTAGAGAAGCATATAAATAAACAAATATAAGACTTGACTGAATTGGATCTCCTACTAATTCCAGACTTTATTAAGATTGGCCCTGCGTAATCCAGTCCTGTAACAGAGAACGGTCTACATGGTGACACTCTATCCTCTGGAAGGTCAGACATTATTTGATGACTTGTTTTTGGACTGCATTTGAAGCACACAATGCAATTTTTAAGTATTTTTTTAATAGCATTTTTTGCCATTATAGGCCAATATTTTAGTCTAATAAGTGCTAGTAACGTTTGAGTACCTACATGCAAATTTGTATAATGAAAATGTTTAATGATTAACTTTGTTAGAGGGTGATCGTGAGGTAGTAATATCGGATGTTTTTGTGCTTCATGTATTAGTTTTCCTCTGGACAATCTCCCACCTACATGCAATAAATCCATATGTATAAATGGGTTTAATGATCTGAGATGACTGGTTTTATCTAAGTTTTTTCCCGCCTTTAATGTTTTAATTTCTTTTGAAAATGAATAAGATTGAGTGACTGTTATTAATGATTGTAACGACTTGTTTAATTCTATTATTGAAAGTTGTCCGCTAAATGTATGTTTTTTTCTTGTATTATTAATGAAACGTAGGATATAAGCAGTTACTCTTTGTAAACGCGTGAGAGAAGAAAAACGATAAAACAATTCCCAATCTTTATTCATACTGACGGTTAAATTTATTTTGTTTTTTAATTCCGGTGGATCGATGCAAATTTCCTTATAGTTCGGCCAAGTTACTTCATCTTGAGTTAACCAATTAGGACCTCTCCACCAGATTTCTGAAGAAAATAGACTTTTAGCACTGGTTCCTCTTGATAAAATATCCGCTGCATTATCTTCGGAGTTGACATGCTTCCATTGACTGGTTTCGCTTCTTTCCTGTATTTCTGCAACTCTGTTTGCAACAAATGTATTCCATCGCGCTGGTTGATTTCCTATCCAGCATAGAGTTATAGTGGAATCACACCAATAAAATGTTTTATCCAAAGGTATAAGTAGGGATTCCTTTACTTTTTCAACAAGTTTTGTTAACAGAACAGCACCACATAATTCCAATTTAGGCAAAGAAATCGTTTTTAATGGAGCTACTCTTGATTTAGCTGTGATTAATTGAGAATGCCGTTTTCCTGATTGGTCTGTGGATAGCATATATATGCAAGCAGCATATGCTTTTTGAGATGCGTCACAAAATCCGTGCAATTGTATATTTACAGTTTGATTACATATAATTTTTCTAGGTATTTGAAAAGAATTTACACCTTTTAAATCTTCTAAATATTTTTTCCAGAGCTTCAGAATTTCTATAGGTATTTCTTCATCCCAAGATATCTTTTCTTGCCATAATTTCTGCATAATAAGTTTAGCATTCACGGTTACTGGTCCTAGCAAACCTAATGGATCGAAAATACTAGCAATCAGTGACAAAATATTCCGTTTATTATAAATAGGATGTGACGGTAGTTCCACGTGATATAAAAAAACTATCTTTTTCGCAATTCCAAGCTAAGCCTAGAATTTTCTCTCCTTCTGGTTTGTCCAAAATTACCATATCAGTGGCCTGATCGGCCTCCGATGACAAATCAGAAGAATTAGACCGCCATTTTCTTAAGTTCATACCGGCCGAATTCATTATGGAGATCAACTGTTCTTTTAACAAATTACAGGATTCCACATTGTCTGCACCTGTAATTAGATCATCTATGTAAAAATCTCTCTCTAAAATGAGACTAGTTTCAGGATATAACTGAGCGTTTTCCATACTCAGCTGCTGCAAGCAACGCGTGGCTAAGAAAGATGACGGTCCCATACCATAAGTTATCGTATTTAACTTGAAATGGCCCATTTCCTCTTCTGGAGATGCTCGCCAAAGTATTTTTTGGAAGACGCGGTCCTCCTCTCTAATGTTGACCTGCCTGTACATTTTCTCTATGTCAGCCGTCAATGCCACTTGATATTTTCTAAAATTCAACAAATGGGTATATAAATCATTTTGTATTATTGGACCAACCATTAACGCGTCGTTTATTGATATCCCGCTGGAGGTTTTTGCGGAGCCGTCGAACACCACTCTTAGTTTGGTAGTGCTGCTGGTTTCCTTCTTGATTGCATGATGAGGTAAATAGTAAGATTTTTCTTCATTTGAAACTGGTTCAAATTTTGTCATATGACCTAAGTTTTCATATTCTTCCATGAATTTAATGTATTGAAGTTTCAAATCCATATTAGAAGATAATTTCTTTTCCAAGTTTAAAAATCTTTTTTCTGCCATAGGCAAGGAAGTACCTATTTGATCTATACAAGGTCGGAATGGTAAGCTTACTTCGAAACGCCCATTTTCATCCC
This sequence comes from Limnephilus lunatus, assembly GCA_917563855.2. Taxonomy (NCBI): domain Eukaryota; kingdom Metazoa; phylum Arthropoda; class Insecta; order Trichoptera; family Limnephilidae; genus Limnephilus; species Limnephilus lunatus. The sequence goes on from OU830603.1 coordinate 48,178,922, forward strand.
TTTTTTGGGTTGACTTGAAGCTCTCTTCACATGCCTTTTCTTCATAATTTTGGTGCTTGATGGACACCAATTCCTCTTGTTTCCAAAATCTTTCAATTTGATTGTGAATCATATTTAAAGATAAGTGACACGAGGATGATTCTTGCTCTTTTTTTGTAGTGCACATTCTAATTGGCCCGGATAATATCCATCCAAGTTCAGTGCGTTGCAGCGTAGGTCCAGTTGTTCCTAATCTCAATTGATCAGTGGTCAGCATTTCCCAAAATAGTTCGGAGCCGAGTAATATATCCACATGACCGGAAGTGGAAAATTCAGGATCGGCCAATTTCAATCCTGGTGGTATGTTTGCCTCCCTTTTTGGAAAAGAGGTCTGCGGTAACTTGCTGGTGATTTCTTGTAATACCAAGCAAGTAACAAGTTTTTTGTAATTAGAGTTTATTGATGACAATTCAAACGAGAGGCTCTTCTTTACATTTGTTATATTATTATGTAACCCAGAGACCGGCATATTTAATGACTTGTATTTTATGTTTAATTTTTTAGCAAATCGTTCAGTTATGAAATTCACCTGAGAACCATTATCCAACAATACTCTCGCTGAATGAATAATTCCATTACTGTCCTTAACGTTCACCATTGCCGTTGATAACAAAATTGTTTTTTCTGCTTCTCCAAAAGTGGAATGGTTTGAGACTGGTACTTGATCCATGCCATTCTCAGTGTTTTGATCCTCTTTAGGGAAAATATGGAGTAATGTGTTGTGTCCTGCTTTATCGCAAGTTCTACAATTATTCTTACTCCTGCATTCTTTAGTTGAATGACCTACATTTAAACACTTGATGCAAGCGTGTAATTGCTTGATTTTTTCAAACCGTTCATGTTGGTTTAGTTTCAAAAACTGTTTACAGAAATAAATCTTATGATTTTCCTTACAAACAATGCATTTCAACCTTTGCGACAATAATGAAACTGAAGATTCCTTTTTGTAACTTGACGGTTTATGATGCGCGAATATTGGTTTGGCTGTGGAACATGTTGCTTCCGATGCTTCCAAGACTATCGCTCGATCTGTTAAACATTTTAAAAATTCTTGCAATGTCGGTATTTTTTCTTTAGTTGGATATTGTTCCCAATAGATCCGGGTATTGGAATCTAATTTGTTGGCCAAAATATAAATTATTATTACATCCCAATACTCCGTGGGTAGACCTATGTTTTTCAATGAATTCAAATGTAATTGTGTTTGATCTAATAAACTTCTCAAGGCGACGTGACTTTCTTGTTTTAATTCCTTGAGCTTAAACAATGAATTTAAATGTTGATTAGCTATTACACGCTTATTTTCAAATCTATTTGATAAAACCTGCCAAGCTATTTCGAAATTGTCTTGGGTAATTTCAAGTGCGTTTAATATTTGTGATGCCTTTCCTTTTAAACAATCACGCAAATAGTAATGTTTCTGAAAATTATTTAATGATTTATTATTACCAACTATCGTGACGAAAGCATCCTTAAAAGATAACCATTTCGAATAATCACCACTAAATTCTGGGAGCGAAAACGTAGGTAATTGGATCTTAATATTGTTAGTATCATCAATTTTTTCAATGCTTTTTATGGATTTTTTTGCTAACGTCACTACTTGATAATATTGCAATTCAAAACACTCAAGTGGGCTATCCTCTTCATCTGAGTTACTATCAAACTCTTCGATCTGAGATTGTATATTCTTAAAGCGATTTAACAGTGTGTTTACCTCCTCCAATCTTGTTTCCGTTTCTATTACATCAACTGAATCACTTAATAGGTAATTCTTAAATCGTGTTAATTGTGCCTTCAATTCACCGCGCTTCTTCACCAGTGATTTTAATGTTTGTGGCATAATGCAGAATTTTTTACACAAACATACACATTAAATTATTTAAAAATAAACTTTTGTTTGTTCCACCTTTGCGGGAGCGAATAATAAATAGATTACAATAAAATAAATTATATTATTTAATAATCAGTGGTAATCATAGAGTAAATTATTTGGAATCTACCTACTGGTTAAATTATATTAGGTTGACAATATTTTATCTTGTTGATTATAATATCACGCAAAAAGAGTGGCTCTTGGTGGCGAATTCTTCGCGTGATTTTACAAGTTATATTATAATGCCTTAATACCTTAGGAATATGTAATGATGAATAAGAATGATGTAGACCGGACGGCTGGCTGGATGAGCTGGTTTTCATCTGGCTTCTCGAAGGACCATATGGCGCTTTTTACGCTCTTGTTTGATTTCAGGTGGAGGTTTTCTGTGGTACTCACTTTTGTAAATCAAACGCTTGTTTTGTGTTTGTTTGTCTGGTCATAATTTATTATTCTTTTATTTACATAATCCTGTTTTTTTATAAGATTTATATTGTGATCTGCTTGTTGGAACACATTTTTTTTACGTAAGAATGGAAGCTACCTTCCTTTGTTCTTCTATAGAACTATTTGAATAATGGAACAAAAAAGAAAATAATAAAATTAGGTAGGTACTTGCCTAGAAGTAATTGCCCATAGAACAAGTACCTACTCAATAAGCATCAATTTTAACCAAACAGTTATAAACTAATATATTATGGAGAAGATTACAAATTAAAAAATTGCTATGTGGAACTTTTATTATGTTGTGACATGGGTGAAAAGATAGTTGCTGAACTCTGTAAGTGACATTGAAGATGTCGATGGTCAATGCAGAATCATTAACCAGTTGAGTCGCTCTTGATTATTGGCGTGTTCTGTGTGTGGGATCTCCCACGAGTATACGCGTTAAGGTCATATAAGTTAATCTCTTTCAACATTGGCGGATTTAGTATAGTACCGGAGATTAGCTTAAAAATATGTTTACATGAAAATATTTTTCGTCTGGCTTCTAGGGTATTAAAATCGTGCATTCCTGTTAAGAACAATGATGGATACAGGAATGGGTAGTATGTATATTCCCTCGTATACAGGTAATGCATAAACCTTTTTTGTACTTTTTCTATTTCTAGAATATGGTTTAGTTCAGAACTGGTCCAAATAATAGATCCATATTCCAGGATACTGCGGACAAGTGCTTCATATGTTCTCCGTAATAATATAAACAAATGCTGAACAAAAAATGTTCTAGTAAGAACATCATCACTTTTTTTAGATTAGCTCTACACCATGCCATGAGAAAAATAATTTACCTCAGGTCCTGTGTCATCTTTGGGGATGCTGTGTGGAGGGTTTTTTGAAGAAAGGAAGGAGTGTACATGTGTCTTGAAGAGACCCATGTTGTAGAAGGAAGGAAACACAGAGGCTGACAAATCTTTTGCTGGACACTTACTTTTTGATTATAATTTTAATAATGTGAAAATCTTTTATTGGATATTATGTGTATTATCAATGTTATTATTATAAATGTAAAATATCTGTTTATTTTCCTAAATAAATAAATAATAAAAATAAAAAATCCTTCTACAACCAAACTGTCGAACTCAAGAACGGGTCCTAGAAGCGACCCTGTGACAAATGTCAACTGTTTATATATGTTGAGCGCACATTTGGCGTGTTTCCCGACTATGCACCGGTGCTGAGGGGATCAATGATGTTAGTTCCTCAGAACATCTTAGGTTGTAATAATGGAAGAAATAGGTCAGCACACCTGCCTGACGCCTGTGCTCTAAAGATTGCAATCCGTTAGATAATATAGGGAAATCTATCAAACGAACCACTCTTTTCTGCACAGAATCTAGGCTATTTTTCAAGTATTTTGGGGCTCCAGATCAATGATGGCTACCAAATTCAACCGTGGGATGTGCTTTTTAGCCAGTTGCGACAACTTTGCTCAAACCACCAAGTTAAGCTAACAGGCTGTTATTAAAACGTAAAAGATAGGGACTAGGCCCCCTGCTGAATGAACAAATCGCAAGCACATCCCACGGTTGAATTTGGTAGCCATCATTGAAAAGTTACTGACTACCATTTTTAGCCAGTTGCGACAACTTTGCTCAAACCACCAAGTTAAGCTAACAGGCTGTTAGTAAAACGTAAAAGATAGGGACTAGGCCCCCAGTTGTGTACTGTTAAATTATCTGTTAAGTATTAGTAGGCCCAACAATTTTAGTCATTATCAGACATGATTGAATCTTTGAAACATGAAATTCGACGAGGTTATTCTTACTCAAAAAGGAACTCTCTCGAGGTAACCTTCAATTCGCTGCTTCAAAGCAATCTGAGGCGTAGAATTTCTATGCTCTCTGGGGGTTTGTCAAACAAAAAGCCATCCTGTCCAAAATAATAGCTGGAGAACATAACATAACAACATAATATGGTCATGATAACGAAACAAATGGTCAAGTGATATAAAGCGTCGGGTCAACATCTATTTGTTGCGGGCTCAATCGTCTGCTAGCTAAGCTCCCCATATTGCTCGAGCAACATTTTCTGTTTATTATGTTGGCAGTACAAAGGAGGAATTCAAATAAATGTTTGTCTATCTTCAAATATTATGTAGGTATGTGTATTTACCATAGTCTGTTGGGGCTCCGATAGAAACGGAGATATTGAGACGAGCTGGCCTTTGTCGTCTTGTGAGGGTGACATCTGCAAAAATATTAAGAACCATTAAATTGTTGAAATAAGTTACAGAAAGTTCTTTATAATTTCAATGATTGTTTGAAAAATTTTAATTTACTATAGCCCAAGATTCGTAGAAAATGTGTGTATACATTACTTAAGTAGAGTCTTTGTAATTTGGAATAATTCTCTTAAACGAACTGTCAAAATGCAGATTGCGCGGAAAATATTTTCACATTTCTTTTGATTCCAGATAAACTTGCTGTTTTGTTTAATGTAAAGTTTTTAGCAGATGATATACTCTCTCTGATTTTAGTAAGCGCATGTTACAAATCGACATATTACATAATAAAAAAATATTATAATTCTGAATGCCAAAATAGATACATTTAATGTTGCTTATCGATAGTTTTTTTAGTCGCTTACCGATAGTTAGGGTAAATTATAATTACCACTTTACAGAAATTATAAAACATTAGCTGGTTCGCGGCATTTCAAATAAATACATTATTTTTCCCTGAATCACCTTTTCCGTAGGTCCCCGTTCCCCTCCCGCATCCCCTTCCTAGCTAGCTATATAAATTATAGCCTATATATCTTATTCTGATCTATGAGCTACGAGTATATTATTGTAAAGTCTCATTCAAATCCATTCAGTAGTTTTTGCGTGAAAGAATAACAAACAAACATACATCCATACAAACTTTCGTGTTTATATTAGTAAGATATTATATTAGACAAAGATATTATAAAAGTTATGGTCACTTAAATTTTTTTTATTAAAAAATTTGAAAACCTTGACAATTATTTTTCAAATTCTGACACATATAATTATATATCTCACCGAGATGCAAATAGATAAAAAAAAATAATACAGACTTTTTGAGTTCGTGTCAGGCTGAGAAAAATATCTCACAAAAAGAATCTACAAGTGTTTGACGTCTGGGAGAAGTATCTCTCAAAATTGCTCTAGGGCTTAGCAATTTTACTGAAGCAAAAGTTAGGCCAAAATAAGTTTTAAAACCAGGCCATTCTCTCCTTGGAGTTAGGAGTTGTTTCCATGTATGGATCTAGGGAGAACTTCTGTGGCATAATAGCAATGATGCACGTTAACATCGTACCAATTTTTTTTTTACACTGTTGGTCGACATGGTGAACCACAAGATCAAAGATGGAGAATATGTGAGATAAGATCATTTAAATTAGCTCGTAGAAGTGCAACCGACCTCTAGATGAAGGTGAAGAGTTGGGGTCAGGTTCTGGTCCTCTTCTTGACTGTTCTTCCAGCATCTGAAGACGAGACATCTCCAGAGCTATGATCAGGTCCATGTTGTACTCCGACACGTTGATACGATACACTGAAAATAGTTGAGATAAGGCAATCATTGAAATGATTGATAGTGCATGCAGACGAAGAAAAGAGATTTTGAAAAATGCATGGTAAGGTAAATCAGGAACACATATTCTTCAGTGTCTATTATTAAATTCAAACATTCAAAAAAAAATTTGGATTACTTGGAATTTTAGAGAGTAAATTTTAATACTTTATTTTTTTTAATTTTATTTATTCTTTCGAATCTTTTTTTATAATTGGTATCTCGTTTTGTTATTCTGTTATAAAGAGTTTAATTTGTTATGGTTTTAGGTAGAGTTTTACCGTGGTTTCAGCATTCACTTAAGTAAGTCAAAGTTTAATTCATCAAAGTTTTTGTTAATGCCTCTGATGTTCATGGAGAATATTGGATTAAAACAAGTTAAATAACTATGTATATATATCACTATCACAGAGGGGTGGATTCATACGTCTGTCACTCCTGGACACACTTACCCCCAGATTCCTCCCCACCCCAAAACCCTTTTCCTTCCCAGAACTTCCTCTCCTTCCTTTCCTAAAAAGATCTTCCACACAGCATCCCCAAAGATGACATAGGCCCTGAGGGGAATTACTTTCCTCAGGGCCTTCTGCATGGGGCTAGTGTAAAAAAAAAACTAGGAAACAGTTTCAATACATTTTGTTTTTGAAGAGATTTATTTTTCAATGTACATTTGTTACTAAATTTTTTATAATTCGCATGCGGATATGTTGAATTTGGTAGTATATTACAAAAATTAACTAAAAAACATACATTGTAAGTAAAATAAAACTTTTCAAAAACAAATTGTCTTAAAATTGTTTCCAAGTTAATTCCCAAGTTTTTTTTATACTAGCCCCATACAGAAGACCCTGAGGAAAATAATTCCCCTCAGGGCCAATGTCATCTTTGGGGATACTGTGTGGAAGGTTTTTTTAGGAAAGGAATGAGAGGAAGTTCTGGGAAGGAAAATGGTGCTGAATGGGGAGGAATCTGGGGGTAAGTGTGTCCAGGAGTGAAGGACTTATGAATCCGTCCCTCCCACTGTGGTGCAAGGCGATGTTTCGAAAAAGTACGGCTGTAAGAGTCAAAGGGACTCCCTCAACCATTCTCTCCCAATCCGGCCTGCCATGCAGCTGGTGTGCAGACGCATCCGCCACCAAGACCCGGACAAACCTCACTCCATGAACCCAGGCACCCCTACTAAGTCACCAAACGTATCGAACCACATGGGGTGACCTATGGCAGAGATGTTGGCTATCCAATAAATGGTTCCCGGGGCGGCGGTACCCATGCCTCCCAAATTGAAAACATGTAATACAAAACAGCATTTTGTGGAATCATATAAAATTACCATAGAACTTCATTAGATGAGTTTTATTTACAATATTGAAAATGCTCGTCGTTAGGTGAAACCGGTCCGGTCAGGTCAATAATAAAAAAAACTATAAAGGCATTTTAATACAAGAAAAGATTATTCATATTAATATACATAAATATATTTACCATCTGCATCAGTTGAAGAAGTTCCCGACCTCTCTGAAGCTGTTTGAGGGGACACAGTGAGCTGGGGCTCCTGCAGGATGGTGTGGTCAGGGTCCAGGGGCTCGGGCACCCGCAGGGGCTCCCCACGGGGCCCTAGGGAGAATCTCCAGGGGTCCCGGTGATCCAACTTGCCCCGCGATAACAGCCGAGACTAAAAACATTAATAATATAATTTTTCAGTGGTATTCAAAATTATTAACTTAATTTAATTTATTTTCTTTTTTTTCTCGATGGTTCGGAGACAGTACTTATGGCATCCCATGTATTGCGAGGCTGAAGGTAGTGGGGAGGGGAAAGAGATGTGATAGAAGAAGGATGGAGATTAACTTGCTCTTCAGATCTTGTTGCTAAATATAGCTATGTAATTCCATTTCAACCATCATGGGCACGAACAGCGGTCGCACAAGCTGTTATGCTTAACACCTGATTTGATCAAAAGCTGAAATAGGCCGAGAATTATATAACTCATCTTACCAAAAAAGCAAACAGAAACAGCGCGCAAAACGAACCACTATGTATAACACCTGTTAAAAAAATTATCAAAAGCCGAAACGGACCGAGAATTATATCACTCATTCAGAAAGACCACCATTCAGAATCAAAATGGTTTTAGCCTCGTTTGGTGACTGATTAGCCAGATGCTTCCCCGCCTTCCTCTTCCTTATCTCCTTCCCCCCATCATTACCTTCAGCCTCGTAAAGTATCCCAATTGGGGATGCCGTATTTTCACTGGCTCCAAATCTTTGGAAACAGTTGGGACTCTTGTGCAGTACTAATATTAAAAAATAAAAATAATAATAAAGTGAATGCAGTTGGCACACGAGTCACTATGTTTAATACCAGATTTAAAAATTTTATCAAAAGCTGAAACGGGCCGAAAATTATGTAACCTTATCTTACCGTGAGAGCAATTAGAAACAACGGGCATACGATCCACTATGTTTGAAACATAATTTAAAAATTTGATCAAAAGCTGAAAAGAACCGAGAAATATTAATCTTATGTTACCATGAGTCTCAGCTCCTGTGCCGATAGCAGTGCAGGTGGGGGCGGGGGGCGCACAAGCCGCAGTACTGTCAGCCTCCAGCGACGAGTGGGGGCGGCTGCCCTGCGTACTGCCGCCCACGGAGCCTCTACCACCTCGCGGGCCACTAGTGCAGACAGGCGGGACACGCAACGCTCAAGTTCCTCCTAACACAGAAACAGAATTCATTAGGTACTTCATATAATACATGGTCTGAAAACTTGTACAAGAAGCGGGAAATTGATGATTCTACATCATAAAGAGAACCGAACAAAAAAATATAGATTCTATATCTTTTGTAGGATCGAGATAGCTAAGGGACGAGATCTCCTGCCAGATTTGTATGATTTTCTATGGGTATTAGGCCAGCTTCGCCGATTTTAAACAGTATACATCTTAAAACGTACATTAAATAAATAAATAAGCATGCATACTTATTACACGCATTGTAATTCGTGTTTAAAATGATCTAACCTAAAATATGTGACAGCTTACAGTTGAAACCTGACATCGGCCCATATAAAAAGCAAATAAAAAGAAAATCACACAAATCTGACAGGAGGTCTTGTCCGTATCTATCTCGATCCCACAAAAGATATAGAATCGCTCAGCTGAGCATATCGAATTTTTTTTTCGGCTACTTAAGTGTTCAAAAAACCTTTGGAGCCAGGTCTATGCATGATGCATTTATCTCCTGGTGTGCCGATGCTAAATTTTCACCGTCAGCCCACTGATTGTATTTTTGTGATAAAACTTCTTTTTTATAAATTAACTCCACACAGGAGAGGCCCTGATGAAAATAATTTCCCTCTGTCATATTTGGGGATGCTGTTTGGAGGGTCTTTTTAAGTAAAGGAAGGAATTTTGGGAAGGAAAAGGGTATGAAGGATGGGTAGGAATCTGGGGTTCAATGTGTCCAGATCATCCGCCGCCAAAACCTAGGCTTACCTCACCCCATGAACACGGGCACTTCTGCAAAGTCACCAAACGTAGCAAACCACTTAGGGTAACCTATGGCAGAGGTGTTATTTATTCAATGAATTGTTCCCTGGGCGGCGGTACCCATTGCTGCCTACCAAATTGAGATACAATATAGCTTACTTGTTTTTTTTTTCAAAATGATGACTTGTACATTGTACTGTCTTAACAAATGATATGTTTATTAATTAGTTTCCCCAGAATTGCTCTGATAAATATATTTTTTTATTGTTTTCCTATCAGCAACAGCAGCACACAAGAGGTTAAAAGACACTAAACAGCTGATATTAACCCCGCAGCGCCTCTCTCAAAATCATTCATAATATTAACATCTTTCAGGTTTCATTCTAAAAAATTTTGTGGTCAAGAATCACATGAATTCCCTTTTGATTTCTGTATTTACTGGACAAGCTTTTATCACCTGAGCATAATGGAATGCAGCTCTATTCGGAGCAGAAGCTGCCAGTGCAAAGGTGTAGGCACATGCTCCAGCCAGGACCCTTCTACTGAGGGCTAGTTCTCTTGCTGCAGCTTCTAGAACACCTCCCCCGGAACCTAAAACAAAGCATAGTACATAGTTTAAGGCAAGTCTTTGATACCTCTTAATCTTTAAGGCAAGTCTTTAAAGATTGGTGCATTCAAAATAATTTACTTTTAAATATAGAAAAGTGCAAAACCTTGACTTTCTCCAGAAATAAAAATCCTGTTTTATTAGAATATTCCATCAACAATACAGTTTTAGAAAGAGTCACGGAAATGAGAGATCTTGGAATTATTTTGGATGAAAAACTAAGTTTCGCCAATCAAATTATGAACAAAGGTATGAAAACACTAGACTTCGTATTAAGAACAACTAAAAACTTTAATTCCGTAGAAGCCATTAAACTATTATATTATGTATTTCTAGTTAGAAGCCAAATTGAATATAACTCGGTATTTTGGTCTCCATCTTACAAAATTCACGTTAATAACATTGAGCGAATACAAAAAAGGTCTGCTTTTTATAAATTTTAAATAAAATATCCCACTAGAAGACTTAAAATATAGTTTATTACTAAATATTCTAAAAATACACACACTCGAAGACAGACGTGAAATAAACGACTTAACATTTTTATTCAAAATACTTAACTCTATATTCGACTATTGCGAACTCCTACAACTCATAAACTTACGAATATTGACAGTAACCACACGACAAAATACACTATTCTACTGCGGCATTCATACGCGGAACTACATTGCCCACTCTCCGATACAACGATATTTAAAAAAACTTGATCCGAATAGAAGTGCAGGATCTGATTTAATTCCATCCATATTTTATGTAAAATGCCGGGACCAAATAGCTTATCCTCTCTCCTTGCTATTTAAAATGTCATTTGAAGAAGGCAACTTCCCCAACGTCTGGAAACAAGCACTCATTACACCAATTCATAAAAGCGGGGACAAAAATAACATCGCCAACTACAGGCCCATCTCCAAACTCCCAATTATCATCAAAATCATGGAAAATATAGTTCTTGATCAACTTTTTCCATCGGTACAAATAATCGTATCTGAAAATCAACACGGCTTTTTCAGAAAACGGTCGGTCGAGACAAACCTTCTGGAATACACAGATTTTATTTTAAATTCTATGGGAAGTAAAAATCAAATAGACTCTATCTATACGGATTTTTCAAAAGCCTTTGATAAAATTAACATTGAACTGGTTTTGAAGAAGCTGTTAAAAATCGGGACTAATGGTGACCTTCTAAGATGGATCAAATCATATGTCACAAACAGAAGTCAAGCAGTTAGAGCTAAGGGTTTCTCCTCGCGTTTTTACAATATACCTTCAGGAATTCCACAAGGATCACATCTCAGACCTCTCTTATTTATTTTATATATCAATGATATAGGTAAATGTTTTAAAAATTCCAAATTCCAAATTTTTGCTGATGACACTAAAATTCACAAAAAAATCACTAATATTAATGACAGCCTTGAATTGCAAGAGGATATTAATAGGTTTGGAATATACTGTGCGAACAACCAACTGTTCCTTAACCTGGAAAAATGTAACACAATATCGTTCACCAAAAGCAAGAACCCCCTAACATTCCCGTACAAAATCAATAATGTAGAAATAAAAAGATGTTGTGAAGTGATGGACTTAGGAATAATAATGGACTCTGGAATGTCTTTCCGAACACATATAAATTCTATCTGTGACAGGGCATACAAACTTCTAGGATTTATCTTAAGAGTGACTAAACCATTCAGGTCATCACATGTAATCAAAATACTGTATGTCTCTTTTGTCCGCTCAATATTAGAATTCGGATCAGTCATATGGAATCCCCAATACAAAGTTAATATTTTAAGGTTAGAAAGAATTCAAAAAAAGATACTGAAACACCTAGACTTTAAATCCTTTCGAACATCAGAAAACCTACAATACTCATTAACATTCCATAATTTATCAACCTTAGAAGATAGAAGAAATACATCCGACCAGAAATTTTTATTCAAAATTATTAACAACGTTGTTGACAACAACTATCTTCTAGAACACATTAATTTCCACTGTCCAACAAGAAATACAAGGTCAAACCAACTATTCCACATCCCACACTCAAAAACAAATTACACACAACATTTATTTTTCCGAAGGACGTGCACAAAATACAATGATATGTTTTACGAAGCTGATATTTTCCATTTGTCCTCAGGCCAATTTATTAAATTCATAACTGAAAAAATTAAAACCAATTGTTAATTGTGAACCCTCCACCCCTGCTGTCTGTTGTTTTTTTTCATTCTCATTATGTTGTTTTTCCTTCTTATTATAAAAATAATAATATTTGTATGATTTATATAGCGCTATTTTTTGTTGTTGTTGTGAAAAACCCCCTCAAGGGCGCTGGCAAATGGCTAATCATTTATCCTTAAACGTTTTCTAATGATGTGAAAACGTGTTATTTTTATATAGGTTCGCTGTTTAACTTCATCTTTTCTTTCCCACATGCTTTAATTTGTGTTTTTTTTTCATTTCTGTTGTATACATATGTACATATATTATATTTTTTCTTTTTTTCTAACCCTTTACTTTTTCTTTATCTTTTTAATCTGTGTTTGTATATTATAATTTTTTTTGCGGAAACTTCACTGGTTAATGCACCCATGTAATATGTAATTACCTTATAATATGTACAACTGTTTGTTTCCCTAATAAACAAAAACAACGATTTCACACTGCGGGAAATCAGTACTTAGGTGATGTTGACATATTTAACATCAACTTGGCGAATTTTGTGGATCTTGTAAAAAACTTATTCCAAAACTCTTCCTAAACATATCTAAATTTTTGTAAACCTATCAATATGCTGTATTTTTGTATTTTTAGTATTTTTGTGACTTGTGTGCATTTTTGATCTTATTTTATTTTTATTATTTCTTTATTTGTTTAAAAATCATCTGTCATGAATTAATTGTACTACTAACATGTAAAAGCCCTCTGAACGTTGAATAAATAAAAAAATAGATACCATTATTTAGTTAAGTGGTGTCCCACAAGGCAGTGAATTGGGATTACCACTGTTAGATCTACGTTCAAACAATTTGAGAGTAGTGAACTACTCATATAATTATTTTTTACAGATCTGGTGGAGTGAGAAATGTCTTTTAAAATATGCCCAGTTTATGTATTAGAAGATTAAACATCCAAGGTTTTTTCAGGCACCAGGTATTACTGTTCATTTTGGCAGATCCTACTTGGTTAGAGATAATGCTGTGAAAACGTAGTAGTTCAAGTGTTTGATAGAATTATATCGACGGTCTTGAAGAACAATGTCAGATTTGCCAAAAATTGAAAATCGTTCTGTTTGCTTATTTATTGGCTTATTTTGTTGTTTTAAAAGTCTGTATTTTCGGAATTTTTAATGAAATGCAAAATTTCAAAACCACACTATATTTCATGATCTCAAAAACAATAAAAATGCAGAAAAGATACTATAAACAACAAAAAAATACTTTAAACAAAACTACAAAATCGCACATCCGACATTATTCTTCGGGACCGTCAATATAGTTGTAGAATCCCACAAGGCCGTGCACTATTACCACCACTGTTGTACCTACATTCAAAGTGTTGGAGAGCAGTTGACTATAATATTTTATAATGTTTAATAAGAAAGATCTTTCAAAATATCTTCAGTTTTTTATGAGGTTAGGCCTTGATTATTATGTTCACCATCACGGCACAACATCCCAGGGTGGGATTCGACCTCCTCCACAAATGCTTTCCACTGGTTGTGGTCCTTTGCCATTCGCCTTCAGTCTTCAGTACAATCTCCTTCCAAGCAACCTCTCCACCCCTTCCTCATTCTTCCTCTAGATTGCTTCTGATGGTTTCTTTTAATATTCCCACAGCAACGGCACGGCAACAGCATAAAAACTTATTTTTTTCACAATAATGCTGCATTTCTTTCATATACACTAAATAATAGTGAAACAAAGTATGTACATATATCTGGTTTCCCCAAAGGAGAAATACAATCATTATCATACATCTCCCTCACTTGTATTAAAATTTTAAAAGCATCCAATAGGGACACAGACTTGATTGCCTATCAACTAGCAACAAGAAAGTTACCTACCGAGCGCAATTCCAGAGGGAAGATATTGGAGGTTATCCACCACTTACCCGCCCTGGTATAGTAACAGATGGTTACTCCTTCACTATAATTTTTTGAATGAACTAATCTACATTTAATTTTGAATGAATCGAAACCTCCAGTGTCCCCGCATACCCTGTTAGTCAGCCGTACGCAAGTGCTTAGCGGGTAATACAAGATACAATAAGTGTAAGTATGACTATAGACAAGAAAATGAGACAGGTTGGTGACAGTCCACGAGGCGGCAAGCGCTGGGTGATTGCATCCAGCGTATCCTGGGAGGAAGACACAGAGGAGAGAGGGAAGACATCCAATGGGCCACTCAATTCATTTCCAAGTTGAGAAAAACAATTCCAGAAGCTGTGAAAGAGAATCTTGACTTGCTGTGGACCAGGGGCGTAGCTATGATACGGGGCCCCCGGGCTACAGAGGCCCCTAACGTGTGTAAGCAAAAATTAGTCAAATGTTATCCACAATGTCACTTAATCTCGTGCTTTCCGGGAAAAAAAACTGTCATACGTGCCTATAAAATTTTCAATTCAGAAATGACAAAAGTCAAAAAAAGCAATCTCTTCTTTTCCCGGATTAAGTGTGCGCCCAAAAGTTGGCAACATTCTAGTGAATGACTTAAACGGGAGAATCCCGCAATAACTGATGTACAATGACAAACCACGTTCAAACGTTATTTTTTACATTGTAATACAATACAATCTTGTTCTTCTCATTATTTATTGGTTAATTAGTTTGATTTGTGAAAAGAATGAGTGAAAGGAAAAGAGATTATCCCAGTGGAGCTATGAAAAGATAAATTAAACAGAAAAGGGAAGAGGTTATAACAAATATGCCCAAAATTTCTTAATTTTTTCAGCAATCAGCTTCTGTGAGTGATTTAGATTGCAATGGTACCTAAGTACTAACTAGTATTTATCTACCAGTAGCGAAGGGTGAATTTTGTTTTTTGAAAGAACAATGGCAACCTTCAATACATTAAAATACCTGATCACGTATTGCACCGAGCAATAATAAGGGCCCCAACTAATTTTGATACAGGGCTCCCCCAAGGCACGCAACGCCACTGGTGTGGACAAAGGCCGCCAAAGTAGTCAAAGACGGGGAATGGAGGAGAGACGTCTATGAATATCTACAGAAATTCCAAAAACTGAACAAATCGGACTAATATCTATGAGAACCAAAATCAGGACGAATATTTACAGCTCAAACTGCTGACTAATATCTATAAGAACCAAAGTGACGACGAATATCTACAGCTCAAACTGCTGACTAATATCTATGGAACAGGTGATGTCGACGAATATTTACAGCACTGGCAGAGGTTGGGTTTGCAATTATGTAGGTACAGCATATTGGCATAACGTAATATTGCGTATGCAGTTTAAAAAAACTTAATTTATGTTAAGTTAGGTTAGGTTATGTTAGGTTAGGTAAGGTTAGGTTAGGTTAGGTTATATATAATGCAATATTATCTAATTTATGCCAATATGCTATACATAATTGCAAATCCAACCTCTGCCCTCATCACCTGTTCCATAAATATTAGTCAGCAGTTTGAGCTGTAGATATTTGTCCTCACTTTGGTTCTCATAGATATTAGTCAGCAGTTTGAGCTGTAGATATTCGTCCGACATACAGGCTGTAGATATTAGTATCTGGAGTCAGGAAGACACAGGGAAGACAAAGGGAAGACATCCACTGGGCCACTCAACACATTTCCAAGTTGAGAAAAACAATTCCAGAAGCTGTGAAAGAGAATCTATGTGGATAGAGGCCGCCGAAGTAGTCAAAGACAGGGATGACTGGAGGCGCCTTGTCGAGCGATACGAGGGGAAGGTCAGATGAATGGAACCTACCGGTGGGATCCAGAGCCTTAACCTTGGCGGGAGTGGCGAGGATGAGCGGGCGCTCAGCGGCCCAGCGCTGCTCGTGGCGACGGAAGCGCGCACAGAGCACCGCGAACCTCCATTGCTCTTGCGCCTCTACGTTCTGCACCTTCAACAAAACATTGAACGACATATTACTTGCAATAAGGACAATTATTAATTTTAAATGTGTACTAATTAAATTTGTCCATCACACTAGATCAAATAAAAATTACATGAAAAACATTCCACGTTATAAAACCACATTCGGACAAAGAAACTACACTTATTTTGCAACTAAACTCCATAACATTCTTCCCCAAGACATAAATCTAATAAAAAAAAATTATGAGTACAAATCAAGAATAAACATACAGCTGAAAGAGGTCAACAAACACCCTAATGAAGACACTAAAACGACATAGAAGACAAATAAACTATAATGACCGGTCAGTGGTTGAATGGGCATAGCGCTTGGGTCCCACCTGGGCGTCGCATGTTCGATTCCTCGGCTGGCTAAGTCCTCCATCACAACACAAGCAACATTTTATCGGCTTTCTGTGGTGGTAGTAGGAGATTTTCAAACATTGTTGGGTTATTCGTGACCCGGGAATGTTTGTCTTTCTTTTTAAAGAAATTAAAAAAAATAAAATAATAATAATAATTAAACAATTTTAGTCCGCCTTGGCACAGGAACCCCTAGTGAGGAGGACTAAGAAATACAATATCTTTAACTAAAATAACCATTATATTTTGTATACTTATGGAATTATTTTAAATGGTCGCTTAAATAAAAATAAAAAATTAAAAAAACTAATTACGGTTGTGATTCTATTGTAAATCAGGTTTAATGAACTCCAGAATTTGTGTCAATTTTTTTAAAAGTTTTCTTTATTTCATTAAATTGTTTGTTGCATGAATTGAGGATTTTTCGACCACTATGCTAGGCACATGCCCATGTTGTGGTGGTCGAAATTGGATTGTGGGATGT
Source organism: Limnephilus lunatus (assembly GCA_917563855.2). Lineage (NCBI taxonomy): Eukaryota > Metazoa > Arthropoda > Insecta > Trichoptera > Limnephilidae > Limnephilus > Limnephilus lunatus. The sequence goes on from OU830603.1 coordinate 48,195,929, forward strand.
CGAAATTCAAAATTGGATTGTGGGAAAAATTCAGACAAGTTTTTTATTATTTTTATTCATTCTACACTAACAATTACATATTAATGTGCTACGCCTGTCTCACTAGGACATCCTTTGTTTAGAGCAGGCGCTCTAAAACGTGCACAGTTTATAATAAAAATAATAACACAATATTACATTTAAAATAACAGGCCAATATGAGACCTTCGTGAGTTGTTCCAAAAACATAAAAAATTAGCCTAAGGGGTTAAACATTCAATTTGGGAGGCGGGTATGGGTACCGCCGCCCCGGGAAACATTTATTGGATAACCAGCACCTTTGCCATAGGTCACCCCAAGTGGTTCACTACGTTTGGTGACTTAGCAGGGGTGTCCGCGTTCATGGGAAGAGGTTTGTCCAGGTAATGGCGGCCGATGCGTCTGAACAGGATCGAAAGAGACTGGTTGAGGGAGGTCTTTTATCCTCTCCAGCCGGAATCTCTCGAACCATCGCCTAACAGCGCGGTTGGAGGGATGGATTCATACGTACGTCACACCTGACCCTCATATTCCTACCCACCCCTCATACATATCTCTTTCCCAGAACTTCCTCTCCTTCCTTTCCTTAAAAAAACCCTCCACACATCATCCCCTAAGATGGCTCAGGTCCTGAGGGAAATTATTTTCCTCAGGGCCTCCTGTGTACAACTAATGTAAAAAAAAAAATTCTTCCCAAATACAAAAACTGTTCCACCTTCTACAAGTACTCATCTTTATCATTCACAACTTTCGTACTCTCTCTTTCAAACCTAATAAGGAATTTTCGTTATTTGTTTTTGGGGTGTTATGCCATGTTGCGCTACCTCCTTCTTTAGCAAACGTCCAAAACGTTGACTAAAGAAGAAGGTAGCGAAACACGGCATAACACCCCAAAAACAAATAAAGAAAAAACTTTTGGCCGTGAAAATCTCTAATAAGGAATAGTTAATTTTTGGTGGCGGGGTTATCAATGGAAAAATTATTATCAAAAATAACAATCTCTTTTGGTTTCAGATAAGCTGGGAGTTAGTATTTCATTTTATGATGTATGATTATTACAAGCGAATGTATCATGTGATATTATCTATGTGTTTTTCCGTGTAGGTACTTACTTAACTAAATCTGAACAATCTTATCATCTGTGAAGTGATTGAATTAAAAAAAATGATCTAAACCTGTGTTTCCCAAAAGGTAGGCCACGGAAGTAAGATTACGACTAATTTATCTATAGGTATATATAAAAATCTAAAAAATTGTATGTCCGCTATGCGTTGCTAAACCATTCATCCGATTGCGTAATGTGCGCATGCCTGCGATGGTTTGTGTATACAATAGTGAACTCTGGCATCATAAAATTACGCATTGCTAAACCGTTCATCCGATTGCGATGAAACTTTGATGTGCGCATGCCCGCAATGGTTTTTGTTTACAATAGTGAACTCTGGCATCATTAAATTATGCATTGCTAAACCGTTCATCCGATTGCGATGAAACTCTGGTGAGTTGTTGTGAGCACGTCAATGAAGGTTTCTATATATAAACTGGTGAGCTCTGACATTATGTAATTTGTATAAAAAAAATCGCAATAGGCAAGCTGTTTGAAAACTGAATGTGAGGACTGCAGAATTGGAACGCGTGAGGGGAAGGGGATGCGGAAGAAGAATGGGACGAAAGGAAAGGACACGCAGGGAGAAACAATATCTTTACTAAGTGGCATAGCAACGCATGCCGGGAACTAAAAACCCAGAAGCTAGCATATTTTGATTTTTATATATATAGATTTCCCCCTAAAACCATGCGAGCGAGGCCGCAGGTAAAAGCTAGTATATATTTAAAAAATATGCATATGTGTTTATATATTATATATAGGATGTAACCAGCAATTCCTGAGCATATTTGGAGTAGAAAATTTACTTGTCATTTAGGTGTCCGATGATTGTTTTTTCTATTAAAAACAAAAAATATGTTTTTTTAATTACACATCGCCACTGTTCCTATCGCTATAGGATGTATCCCATCGTGACGTGTTTGAGCGATACGCGCTGTTTCGTGTGGTAATATGCTGTTAGAACTAAACGCAAAGCATATCAAGTGTCCGCTAGGCTATAAATGCGCTACTATTCTAACTAGTCAGTTACGGCGTGTGATGGAATTTTTTTTATGTTTCTAACCACTGGAGCGACCACGCGAAATAGATAAATTTGCCTCGTTTGCTCGCGATTTTCCAGATGATCATTTTAAAAAATTTTCGCCAACATTAAATAAATCATACCTTCGAATTTTAACACGGAAACATAAAACTTTATTACAGTCCTATATAGCCAATGAATTAACCTGTATTTTACCGTTTATATCATATTTGTAGGAATTATAAAAAAAAAAAAAAACAAAAAAATCGTTAAGTTTATAACATAGCCATAGCCAATCCTGCATGTTACTTTGTTACTTTGAAACTGCCATGAGGGGTACTTATTCGAGTCAACATAGAATATTTTCGATGTCTGTGGTATACTTGATAATGAAAGGTGCATATCTATGGAAAAGGGAATTAATTTTAACCGTAAACAGCTGATAAAAAAATCGTTTTTTTTTTTTTTTTTTTTAATTATTTATTATTTTAAGGATAGTTATTACAAATCACAAACAAGTCCTGCTAAGCCAATTGAATTGGCTTATCAGCAGGTGCTTATAATTAAGTTACATATAAATTTTAAATGTTATAATTTTACATCTTATATCTACAAATTCAACATTATTCATACAAATCAATCTAAATATAATTATATTTTTTCCGATAGCCAATTTTTCAGCATACATATATTTAAGAGTGAATAACCAGCACATGACAACTTCGATTCCGACACTAGCGCTAACACATCAGGGCTCGCGAGCGGGCGTTTTCAGAACTAAATTTCGTTCCGCGGCAATCCGAGTTTTGAGGGTTTTGTTCACGCGAGCTAGGGCTACCCGCTACTATTACTACTTAATATTACTATTCTCGCTTCCAGAATTTTAATTAGTAGTAGTTATTTGTAATTTGTATATCGAAGTGCATAAACATAAATAGATACAAGTGAAATGCGTAAACACAGTAGGTATTAAGTAGATACCTACATGAATAAACAATTTTTTATATTCTTTTTAATATTTTGGTTTTTTGTTTTTTAATTGTATTTTACGGCCATTAGAGTGGAAGATACTCTCAGTATCGCCCTGGTGTAAGACCACCATTAAGAATTGAAACGTTGCTTGAAATGGCTTTAGCCGTGTTTATTGGCCAGATCTGAATAGCCAGGTACTTCCCCACCTTCCTCTTCCCTATATCCTTCCCCTCCCCACTACCTTCAGTCTTACAACATACCCCAAATTGGGTATGCAATAGTCCCACTGGCTCCAGACGAGAACAGTTGGGACTCTTGTGCGGTATTCATGAAAAAAAACGAGTAATATTAAGTTGGATTGTAAAAAATGTCGCATTTTGAAATATTTATTTGTGTGCATAATTAATAATAAGCACTTCAACAAACAGAATTAAAGCGCACAAACCCTTTCTTTCTTTGAGTGGCCTTGCAACGCATGCCGGGTACCCGCTGTATATAACGTTATATAGTGCAGGCGCTTGCATTATAATTCCCGGGACTTGTGATGGAACCATAACAGATTAGTTGACCGCGAGGTTACAGTGCCCTTAAACGCATGCCGGGTACCCGCTGTTCATAATTTATTTATTTATTTATGGACAAATAGTCCATTAACAATATAACAATAACACGAAAAACAAGCGTGCGTAAAGGCCCGACCCGCCGAGCAATCGATCACCGTTCGCATTGATTACCGTTCGCATGTCATTTTTCGTAACAATCACCACTTTTCGTAACCCATTCACCAGTTTACCCCCAGGTGTCGAGCGTGCGTAAAAAAGATATACCCCAAAAAATATTTTGGAGCAGTTGGGACTCTTGAGCGGTATTCACACAAGAATAATTTAAAATAAAAAAAATATTCGAAATTATAAAATTTTTTGCACAAAAATATTCAATGGACATGAAAAATTGCGTTCGGGCAACCCTGTAGATTTAACAAACATGAATCAAGGAATTCGAGTTTATTTCAAATTTCGTTTTCAAATTTCATTTCCAAATATTATTATTCAAAGCGTCGCGAAGACGTGCTCTCCTGGCCGCGTTTGGGCCCGTAATGAAATCTGAAATTTGTGTTTACGGGCTGCGATAAAAATGGTGAAATGCGATGTTCAAAATTATTTAAAATTAAATACTTCCTGAAATTATTTTACGATCAAATTATTTATGATTTGTCAATAACGTCTTAGCAAAATAAGTATGTAAAAAAATCCGAAATATATTTGTTTGTAAGTGCACAAATAAATGCACAAACCGACCAATTTTCGTCAAGAAACACATGTCCGTATATATTTTTTAATAATTTTATTTAAACTAAAATTAAAATTCTGAAACATACGTTTACCAGATAATGTATTGATTTATTTTACTGCATGATTATATGATTTGAAATGGGTGTTGTATAATAAATGTACTTTTTTGAAAATTTAACAAATCTGCGAACGACCCATGGTATAACCTTATTATTCTAAAAATAAACATTTTTTCTCAAAATCTAAAACATACGTTTACTAGATAAAAGAACAATCTTTTGAAATCCATTTATAGTTTTTTGTGGAAAAGAGTCAACACGTCTAACCACTGATTTAAAAATGACATATTTCTGGTTTCTCTGGTTATACACTCTTAACCTTATTCATGGAATTACATTGCTTTATAGTATCAGGTAATAAATTAAATATTTTCGGTATGTTGTATTAAAACGTTCTCTGTCCGTACTTATTATTAAATTTCGGAACTATTAACCCGTCGTTGCGCGTGAATCTAGTGCTGTTTTTATGTTCTAATTTCTCTTTATGCTGCTAGGTAAATATATACTGAATTATAATTTTGTGCCATAGTATTGCCTTAACAGGTAAAGTGAAAAAAATATATTAAAAAAATATTTTTAACATCGTTCTAAAATAGTCTACGAAGTTCGGATTTTCAACAACCATGGTCATAATAGATAAAGAATTTCAATAGCTACGTTTTAAAATAAATGAATGGCCGAGGAAATGTTTTAAATAATTACAATAAATGTTTTACGAATTGTAGGAAAATGTAGTCCAATTTTGAACCGCTATCAATCGCAGAAAAATAAAAGTCATCCATTTTTCGACCACTATCGCTCCAGTGAATAAGTTATTGTCTCGTGATTAGCTGTTGGTTCAATATGATTGTTTGTTAATATGATTGTGCTTTATTGATGAATAAATTGCTTAAATCTGTTTGAATCTTAATATTTTATCTCTTTTAAAAAGCTTTGATAATTTAATTATGTAATGTTTTAAAAATGAATAAATTGAATTTTACAGCACAACAGCCGAGGAACGTAAAATAGTTTGGGAAACACTGATCTTACTCAATTGAAAATCAGTCAGATTTAATAAATAATACATTGATTTATAATATTTTTGGAATTGGTGCAAAGTTCGACGCCGTGCCTTTTTTTATTAAAAGAAAAATTACTTTACTAAAATTAATATATTATGGTCGCTGGAGGCTACCAGTGATGTTTGTTAGTTTAATTTTGTGTGCAGTGGTTGTTTAGTGCAAGCAAGCAGCTGTAGTAAATAGTGGCAGTGTAGTGAAGTGTGACTGACAATGGAAGCAGATAAAACTCAGGCCTGCCGGTCCCGCGCAGAACAGAGACTGATCAGGGGACTGGAACCTCCTTCCTTCATCACCTTGGCTTGCAAGAACAACAGGACTGACTTATTGAAGTTTTTATTGAAGGATGACCTGTCTTCCCCCTCTGATGGGACAAATATTGTTGCTCCCCGTTGGTGTTCAGCGGAGCAGGAAAATGAAGGTCATGATGCTGTCTATTATGCCATCCGCTCCAGCAATGTGGAGCTCCTCCGCACACTCCTCGGGTCAGTAGCCCCTAAACTCTCGGAGCAACTCGTCTCAGAGTCTTATGAGAAATTACTCATAAAAAATGTCCTCGTATCAGAGGAAATGCATCTGTTCGTCCAATACAAGTTGCTCGATCTACGTTTCTTCTCCAAAGATGATGGAGCGCTTCCTGCCATTTCCATAGCGAATATACAAGAACGAATTCAACTGCTTGTGGAAAATGTCGCACAAATTAATACTTATGAAGAAGGGGACAGTCACTTTTTATACACGGCCAGGTTTATAGCTCAGAATATCCACGTACTAAAACAATTATTGATGTCGACCTACAATATTTTGCCCTGGGAAGAAATGGAGTTCTGCTTGGTGAGCTTTGTGTCGGCCCACATTCGGCGACAAGAATTGAATATATTCTATCTGCCTATTCTGAAGAAAGAAAGGTTATTGAATGAGCTGGGCAAGTTTGCTTCTGCCCTGCAAGAGTTGGAAGAAAACATCAGGTCTACAGATATCCAGACCCTTCGAAAACCGGTGCGATTAAGCCGCGATGTCGTTGTCGCAACCATCAGTAGGAGTTATCCAGACTTGTACGCTGACTATAAGGAGGTGAGAGACATTTCATCGCTCCACATCATGAAGACATACCTTGACGCGGCCTTGCTGGCAGACTCCGCTACTAGAGTTGGCCAGTTGACTATCAAGAGAGCCCTCCAGGTGACGGGAGAGCATCTGAAGAACACATTGTACAGCCCCAAGCTCTCCCCAGCCGTGAGTGAACTTTTTCTCCTCTCTGCACCCAAAGAAACCATAAAAATCCTGAAAGACTTAAGTGTATCTCTGTCTCATCCACACCTAGAGTCAGATGACTTTATATCATTCTCTAACATTCAAATTGATATCGTAAAGATTGCTTCTGTCATCTCTGATATAATATACTTCAAAAAAGTAGACAAAATAAAGAGTATTTTAACCACGCTCAACAATAATAGTGAGAATGTAGAAGAATTTCTGAAAATTGCAAATGTCTTTCAAAATGTGTTGGATGTTGAGGATTTCCACAAAACAAATTCAAAATACCTTCGAAATATTGAAGATCTTTTGGAAAACATAGAAGATCAAACTTCATATGAGAGGAAACTGTTACATGATAATAGAAACTGTTTGATCACAACAAAATTACAACGTTTTATAACAAACGATGATTATTTCATTTTGGCAGACATATACTATAGGTTTTCCAATGTTCATAGCCAAAGTACCAAAAATATTGGCAACATCATAAGGGACATGAAATATTGGACTAGGTCTGCCTTAAAAGACTTCTCGTCGCTTCTCATTTCATCAAATCTTTCATTCGAAAGTTCCATTCTACAGTTAGGTAATCTATTATCCACATTTTATGATAGCATATCAATGAGAATCAAACCGGAGATTGCTAAAAAAATAAAACTTGCTGTCGCTAAACTAAATTATACCGCATCAACTGACAAAGGTAATATTAACTTTATTGATGATTATAGTAGACAATTGTTATCAGATAAATTCAATGACATTGAAAAAGTACAAGGTGCTAAACACAGAAGCGATATGACAATAGATAAACAACTCACTCTGAAATTAACTGAACTCGAAAATGCTATAGGAGTCGAAAGAATGAGAAGTCAATTTTATCAACTAGTTTTATTACTACTTAAAGATAAAACTACAAATATATTTGTGATAGAAGCACTTGTGATGGATATCATGGCACTATTAGACAGCTCCAAGCGTGTTCCCAACAATATGTTGTATCTTAATGGGGTTGTGCCTCTGTTGAATGGTAAGTGCTTGCAGAAACACTTGGCTCATGGGTATGCCTTGGTAGACATTCTACCAACTGATGCTTGGTCTGCTGTGCTATTAAATGCCGTGAAACTAACTGAAAGCAAAGACGATTTACTGAACTGTAAGTTTGGGATCATTTTAAAACACGACATCGAACAATTGAGACAGAGATACAAGCGGGGATTATCTATTCTTGATAAACAGAAAGAAATGTGGAAATCTCTTCTTGACGGGAACTTTGAGAATTTCGCACTAAAAATCGAGGAAGGAGCTGACTTTTGTTCAAGAAGGGAAGATTTTTCTTCTACGCTACACTACGCTGCGCGGGGACCCAATATTGAGATTATCAAATTCTTGACTAAACAAGAAATGATTGACACCGAAGTGAAAGACATCAATGGTCAAACTTCATTGCACGCGGCTGCTGCCTTTGGAAGAGATGCCACTGTGGAATTCTTAGTGGCAGAAATGGGAAATGCAATCGATCAAGTTGATGGTGCTGAAAAGACACCGTTACATCTGGCTTCTCAAAATGGCCACAAAAAAACTGTTGCGACATTACTTGCACTGGGAGCCGGAACCAATATACAGGATATCACCGGTGTTTCTCCTTTGCATTACGCCGTGAAGAATAATTACTTAGATATTGTCAAAATTCTCTTGGAAAAGGTTGCTGCTGTGGATAAAATTATTGACTATGAGGGTTGCACTTCCCTTCACAGAGCTGCAGAATATGGTCATGTAGAAATGGTACATTACCTACTGCAAAATGAAGCTGATGTTAATGCTAAGGGTTACATAAACATCTTTCCATTGCATCTGGCAGCAAGCAATGGTCATCTGGAGGTTGTGAAGGTTTTGCTAGAAAAGGGAGCTCTTGTTAACTGTGACCAGTTAGGCCAATCTCCATTATATAAAGCAGTGACAAGGAACCATGAAGATGTCGTCAAGATCCTCTTGGAAAAGGGTGCTTTTGTTAATTATGAAGTAACAAAATACTTTTATTATATGTTCCCCCTCCACTCAGCTGTTTCGCAAGGCAATGCGATTATTGTAGATCTATTGTTGAAACACAATGCCAATGTGAATACTAAAATAAATTATGGCCTCACCCCACTTCTCCTTGCTTCCAGGGGAGGACATGCCAATATAGTTGATCTCCTGTTACAAAGAGGAGCTCTGGCAGATAGCGGAGACGATAACAATAATACGGCATTCCACTTTGCTGCCGAAAGTGGCCATACTTCTGTTGTAGAAAAGTTGATCCAAAGGGAAGTTGATATCAATAGCAAAAATATAAATAAAATGACGCCTTTGCAACTAGCTGCACAAGCAGGTCATCTACAAGTGGTAGACATTTTACTAGCTGCAGGAGCTAATATACATTCTATAAACGATGAAGGTATCACAGCTCTGCATCTCAGTGCTGCAAATGGTCATGAAGCAATATCGGAGGCTTTGATAAAAAAAGGCGCTAAAGTGAACTGTAAAGACAATAGTGATAATACACCATTGCACTCCGCTGCTACTAAAACTTGCAATGAGAAAGCTATCCAAATTTTGCTGAAACATGGAGCCAATGTTAATGAGACAGAGGGACTTTATAAAACTCCGTTGCATATTGCGTCATTAACTGGAGACAGTCTAATGGTAGAAGCACTGCTCCAGGCAAAGGCTGATGTTGACGCCACAAACATGGACGGTGAGACCGCCTTGCACATAGCTGCCAGGGGAAATCACATAGCAGCTGTTAAGGTCTTGTTAAAGTATGGAGCGGATGTAAACCACATAGATGAAACAGGTTCTTCCGCAATATGCTGGGCAGCAGAGAATAATAACACAGATCTTTTGGACACCTTGATTAAAGAAGGAGCGGATGTTAATATTGGAGGTCAACTTCTATTTACTGCAATTAAAGCGGGGCGTAGACATATAGTTGAAGATTTGTTGAAGAATAAAGATTTTGACGTCAATATTAAAGATCAAAATGGATTAAACCTCTTATATACGACTGCAGAAAGTGGTGATGTGCTAATAGCCAAAGCACTGATAGAGAAAGGTATTAAAGTTACAGACTGCGTACGAAACCCTTCACCTTTATTCATTGCAATTCAATTTGGACATACAAAGTTTGTCGATATTTTGCTACAAAATAAAGCCGAAGTCAATCCCACGGATCCTAATTTCTTGCCGCTACATTGCGCAGTGTGCGTGAATGAGCCGGATATCATTAAAAGGTTACTCCATTGGGGAGCTAACCCTAATATCAGAAATTCGCAGAATGTAACGCCGTTAGAGCTGGCAGTTACTCTTGGCCAAATTCAAACTACTTCAATACTGTTGCAACAAGAAGGTGTTAGGATTGATGAGAGAGGTAAAGACAACCATACGTTACTGCATATTGCCGCTCAAACCGGTAATCTTGAAGTAATAAGACTCTTAGTAGACCGAGGAGCTGACAAAAATGCTGAAGACAGATTAGGTTCTAAACCACTCCACATAGCAGCTAGAATGGGCCACTGCAAAATTTTGGCCTTCTTCTTGGAGAGTGGGATGAGCCATAATGATTTGGGACGCTTTGGCTGTGACCTGATGCATTACGCCGCTGCGGGAGGGCATCTAGATGTGGCTAAATACTTGATGGATAAACAGGTTGACATTAATTCCAGTGATTTATGTGGTTATACGCCAATTCACCATTCTGCCGAACTGGGACACACAGAGATGGTCAAGTTATTATTACAAAGCGGTGCAGTGTTTGATGCCACGGACAAACTTGGCAGGACCCCTTCAGATTTGACTAGAAGTCAAGACGTTAAAGAAGTGTTATTCAATTGGAAAAGTATTTAAAGCCGTCAAAAAACATAAATGTTTCGTTGAGTTGCACTTTGGTTAAAAACTGAGAAAAATATGTAAATGTGAGAAATTTTGTTGAAGAGCAAAGTCCATTCTAATGTTGCTGGAAAAAATGATGAAGCTCCTCTGCATTATGCATCCAAATACTCTCATCCAGAAATAGTTAAAGCTTTATAGAAAAATGGCACAGCACATAACCTCAAATCTGACAATACAAAGACTCGGTTATATTTTGCTAAACAAAAATATATAAAATCTTTACTGCAAATAGTTACAGGCTGTTTCTAGAAAGTACAAATTCGCAATGTTAAGGTAACTGAAGATATTTCTACTTTTCTATTCTAATAAAAACAAGTTTACCCACGAAGTGGCTTTGCCTATGAGGAATTTTTTGTTAACATATGTATGCATATTATTTATAATATACAATAGAATTAGGATATATAGCGACTTCGCTTATAATGGCTTACCGTTTTAAGCAACGAAAATGTAAACTCAAGTTAGGTTTCATAGTTAGGTACTAGGAAAACATATCCGTTTAGTACGACTCCGTTTTAGCGACCAACTGCTTAAAGCAACCTATTTTGAACTATTTTAATGATAATTCGTCGGGTTAGAATGACGCACAGTGTTTTGTTTACAAAACCTAGGAAGCCTAAGTATTTTTCAATTAAAGAAAAAAGTGATATTGGTATTACACTGTTTAGAAGTCGGTGAATCATCTGGTTTTTTATGTTTTATTTTTTCCCCTGCCTATATAAAAAAAAACTTGTAAGTAAATTTATAGCTAAGTAAAAAAAATAAAAATAAAATGCCACGGCTGAGAATTGAAATCCGATCAACCAATGAAAGGCAAATAACTATTGTAAGAAGAGTGTGTTAAATGTTACTTACCCACATCACAAGTTACATACAAACACCACAGCTCACAACTAAAATTACAGTGTTTATAATTTAGTTATTTTAAGCTACTCATATGTACCAATTATTTTTACTATTAAAATTTTCAATATATGTATTTCTTTTCCTTGTTTACTTATTTTATTTTCCCCTATCCATTTCCTTCAGCCACCAACATCCAACAGATATGAATGCCATAGTCCCACCAATTAATTGTTTTTTGTTGAAGAAGAAGGTAATAATACTAATCTAAACGAAATTATGAAAGAGAACAAGACACAGAAAAACAGAAAAAAATAGTGGGTGCAACTGAGATTTGAACCCAGAACCTCTCGTCTAACCGGGATGTAACCGACGTGTTACATACCCTCTTATGTTCTTTCAACAAAAGATCATCGTTGGCGGCGTCCTCTACAGTTTAGTGATCATCTTGGAAATTTCGTCCGAATTCTCTGGCCTCTAAGCTCGTAAGTACCGCGCCGCCAGTGATCTTTTTTCGTTGAAAATTTTATGTTTGTTTTGTCTAATAAGAATCTTAATTTATTCCTAATGTAATCTTATGTTAATAAAAATACTTTCTTTTAACTATGTTCATGCCCCCGGTGCAACAAATAAACGCTACTTTGCTCAGGTTGCCACCGGGGACATTTTAAACTTATAATTTTCGCACGTATTTTTTATGTTTTTTTATATTTTTTTACTTTCTGTTAAATATTTAAACTTACGAGCCTTGTGAGATAATGAAACCAACGGATTTCATTCCAGAGTCCTACAAGGCATCGAGGGAAAGAGAGCCTGAGTCTCTACTCCTTAAATTGTACAAACTAGGGCTATTAAGCCCCCAAAAAAGACTAAAGACCTAAAGGCGTCACGTCTGTTACACGGGATGAGTGCTTCACGAGTTATAAGGCGAGCACTTCAAATAAATTGATTAATTTAAAGAGTTTCGAAAATTGAATTTTGATTCAACAATAATTTTTTTGCAAAATTTCATTCTCAAATTTTGACATTTTTGATAGTTTCGCAGGAGTTCTTGTAATGATTAAAAACTTTTCAGATGTACAATAATCCAGAAACCTTCGCGGGGTTTAAAGAAGGTATTTTGAAAGTTTCAAACACTTCCTATCCTTAATAATATAGCAATACATAGACATTTCATATACTCACATATATACATGTTTTTGGCCCTGAGGAAAATAATTTCCCTGAGGGCCTAGGTCATCTTGATGCGGTGTGGAGGGTTTTTAAAGAGAAAAGAAGGAGATGAGAGTTCTAGGAAGGAAAGGGGTTTAAGGGGTGGGTAGGAATCTGGGGTTCTGTGTGTCCTGGTCATCCACCTCCAAGACCTAGACAAACCTCATCCCGGGCACCCCTGCTAAATCATCAAACGTAGCGAACCACTTGGGGTGACCTGTGGCAGAGGTGTTGGTTATCCAATAAAAGTTCCTGGGGCGGCGGTACCCATTCCCGCCTCCCAAATTGAAATATATAGACAGAAGCAAGCATATTTTAATTTTTTTGGATACATTCAAGAATATTCCATTTATTTGGATTTTTTTGCAAAGGGGAACATTTTGACTTTCTGAAAAAATAAGCCCTAGGCCTGAGGATTTAAGCCCAACGAATTATTCTTCATCAGCCAGATACATGTATGGGATTTTATAATTTCTGCTGCAGTATGATCTTACCCTAGCCTCAGCGAGGGCGGCGCCCCGGGACTGATCCGCCCTGGTGGCCGCCTCGTCCCTCGTGCAGCGAAAATAGCCGCCCGTGGCCGATCCATGTCTCTTCCAGCTCTCCAGGCACACCCAGCAGAAGTCAAACTTGCACTGCAAATAGAAATGAAAACAATAGTCGTATGACAAAATTAAATAAAACAGAAACAGGCTTTTGTAAGAACTCCGAATCAGAAATAGTTTTGAATTGGTTCCATGAATAAAAAAGGAAAAAAAAACGAGTGTGCTTTAGGCTACACGACTGAAGTAAAACTTCACTAACTTATAAAAGAACATATTATGACATTGGGATGACATTAACATTGACATTAACATTGACATTGACATTGGGGTGACATATGACCATGGGGGACCTACGACCTTGGGGTGACCTTCGACCTTGGGGTGACCTACGACATTGGGGTGACCTACCATCTTGGGGTGACCTACGACCTTGGGGTGACCTATGGAATGGTTTTTCAACAAAGAGATCCTTGTGCTTGCACCTCTCTATAACACTTTTCGTAACGCATTCACCAGCTTACTCCCCAAGTCAAGCGTGCGTAAAGGCCCGACCGTTCGCCTCGCCTCATCACCGTTTGCATCGATTACCGTTCGCATCACACATTTCGTAACATCACACTTTTCGTAACGCATTCACCAGCTTACCCCTCAAGTCGAGTGTGCGTAAAGAAGTTTTACTTCAAAAATACAAACCTAAACTGACATTATTTTATCATGTTCTTTTTTCTACAGCCCTGAATTCTTGGCGATCTTAAATTTTAATGTACCGGCCAGAAATACAAGGCGGTATCACTGTTTTATTGTGGTAATACTATAACCAGGGCTCTATCTAATGTACCACTACACAGAATTCAAAACTTGGGTAATATGTATGCGCACATAGAAGTATGGAAAATGTCACTGATACAATATGAACTTGATATAAAGAAATCATTTATCCATGATACAAGTACTCACTAAGGAAGTTTTTTCGTAAATTTTTTAAACTACACCGACAAATTTACTAAACTTATATCTATCTATCATTAGCAGTTTAGGAATTAAATGTATGATTCATAGAAATAATGCAGTTAAAGCCATTTCACGCAATGTTTCAATTCTGAATGTTAGTTTTAAACCAGGGGGGTCAAATAAATAAATCAATCAAATAAAATTTATTTGCGCACGTCGGGTTTCGAACCCGTGACCTCGGAATGCGAGACGAGAGACTTACCTGTTACAATGTGAATTGTCTGTATACTGTTAGATTCATATATTGATGCACACAGAAAGGAAGACGGACACGCCACCTCCTTGCTCCGCGCAAATTGGTTCGTTACCTTTTCTAGATGGGCTGCAATTTGGATGTTGTAGTATATTGGTTATTCGTGTACTTTCAGCTTTTTTCAATAGATGTCGATAGCATAGTTAGTAACATAAAGTTTTGCTATACAGCAACAGATGGCAGTTAAATATGATATCAGAAGAGTACCTTCCATCGTCATTCGTGTTTTAGTTACGAACCGTTACGATGATTGCCAAAGGTATCGACGAGTTGGGCGGGCACATCGAGTCCGCAAGCGGGACCGGCAGAACTTAAAGCTTAGTCTAGTAAGGACGTCTGTCCATTATAATGTTTACAATAACTTAATAAAGCAACTAGTTATCACACAAACTTCAAACTTATTTGGAAGATACCCAACACGTCTTAAGTTTACATCCAAAACTGTTTACAAATTACAGCTTCAAATGCAACAGGAAAGTGGGCTGTAAATGAGACAAAAGCGGCAAGATGTTTGTTGGAATTGGATGATAAATATGTGTATGGAAAGATTACAAGGGAAGCAAGGAATAACCAATCATTTACCTCTGAGAAGTCGCACACAACACAAACACAAACGTATGTTATATTGGTCCACCGCGGTACCTCGAGGTATTAAGGTCAAAAAGTCCTTCTTTTATGTTCACAAAACGAAAATATATCATACAACGAACGACACCAACCAGTTGCTTCCAATGTTCAAAATCTTCTCGTTTTTTCACAAACAAATGCACTTCAATTCAGTCTTATCATGTTTCATTTTCAAATGTTTTTTTCAGCCAGGTGATATGGTTAGGGAGGGTAGGTACCTACTGGATAAATGACATCCCAGTAGGAACTATGCATATTATCATTTCAAAACCAAACAGTATTAATATTGGAAATTAAGAAACACAACAGGTGTCTTTGTAGGAGCTCCTGTTAGGTTTTTGTAGAAATGCCTCTGACATAAGCATTCAACCCCAAGGTATTTGACCCCAAGGTATTTGAACCTGTCCATCTGTTTCAGCTGAGTCCCATAAGCGAGAATGTTGCACTGAGTTTTGTCCCTTCCTATAACCATAACCTCTGTTTTTGAGGTACTCATCTTTATTCCCGCCACCGTGCACTCTTAGTTGAAACTGACATAAGCAATATGGAAATTATAACCCACCTTGGTGCACTTCATGTGATTACAGCCATCGTTCTTCTGTATGGGGCACGAGCAGGAGGGACAGGGCTTGCAGTGGGCGAGCAGCCACAAGCTGGATGCG
Organism: Limnephilus lunatus; assembly: GCA_917563855.2. Classification (NCBI taxonomy): domain Eukaryota; kingdom Metazoa; phylum Arthropoda; class Insecta; order Trichoptera; family Limnephilidae; genus Limnephilus; species Limnephilus lunatus. The sequence goes on from OU830603.1 coordinate 48,211,800, forward strand.
GCACTCTCTGCCCCGTCGGCAGCCGCAGCCAGGGGAGTCGGGGCTGCTGCGCCCCCTGCGCGGGACACCCAGCGCGACCAGCTGGAACACCCTAGCGGGGCGTGGGGCTCGCCTACACAACACACATTTAATACTCATATTAAAACATTTGGTCATTATTGTATTGTTGTGCATATTCCTAGTTAGGAGCCTAAATACACATACAGCTTTCGGTGAGTTGGTTAGACATGGTTGGTAACATTATTCAAGTTCAATGAACTTTTAATTTTCAAAAATGGCACAAATCATATAAGACAGCAATACCGTAATACTAGAATTATTATAATATTTAATTAAATGAAGATAATATTAGCGAAACTCAATCGAAAATCTGGAGACAGAAAAATCAGAAAAAGATATTTGTTCCACTAGATTTTCGATTGAGTTTCGCTAATAATGTCTTTATTTAATTAAATATTATAATTTGAGATTTTACTCATAAAGTTAAAAATACAAATATTCATCCTAGACTTGTAGACAAAGTCAATAGATGTCGCGTATTAAAATAAAATGATAGATATTTATCCAGACACTATCTAGATAGCATTTAGTTCGGGTTAAATCTTGCAATCATATATAAAGATAGCAGCCAATAATATATGCGTTAAGAAAATGAAGATAATGTTGGTATTAGTCGAAGTATGATACAGTTAAAAATGACCGAATTGGATATGGGTTCCAAAGCTCAGTTGGTAGAGCTCTTGCCATGTCAGCAAAGGGCCCTGGGTTCGAGTCCCAGTGGAACCAATATCTTTTTCTGTCTCCAGATTTTCGATTTAGTTTAGCTAATATTATCTTCATTTAATTAAATATTATAATTTGAGATTTTACTAATAAAGTTAAAAATAAAAATAAGAATTATTATTTTCGTTGTTAGTTTTTGAGGTTTTATGCCGTGTTGCGCTACCTCCTTCTATAGCCGACGTTTCGGACAGCGTTGCAGTGTCCGAAACGTCGGATATAGAAGGAGGTAGCGCAACACGGCATAACACCCCAAAAACTAACAACGAAAATGCTTATGGCCGTGAAAATCAAAAAACTTAAGAATTATTATATTTTAAATTAGCTCCACGCAAGAGGCCCTGAGGAAAATGATTCCCCTCAGGACCTATGTCATCTTTATAGATGCTGTGTGGAGGGTCTGTTTCGTAACGCTTTATTGGATCTCGGTGAGTTTGTTCTGTTTCACATACGAAGGCCAGAATTCAAACCTATTGGTGAATTCGCACTTGGGTGCCTACCCTGGCTGATATCCGTCCGCTAACAAACGTTGTCAAGGAGACTAAATAGTGTATTCAGTCTACTTATCGTCAAGCTTATGTCAACAAATATTATAATCAATAATTATCAGCCTGAAACACTCATCTACATTGAAAAAATCTTCCGAGAAAAGATACTGGCCGCCAACGGGAATTGAACCCGTGACCCTCTGATTGCCGGTCAGGAGCTCTGACCACTGAGCTATGGCGGCTTATCTAATACCCGCCAAATAATTCAATATAGTGTTTCAAATGAGAGATTTCTTACAATCAAACTGATTGATCAGTTTCAAATGAGATATTTCTTACAATCAAACTTTCGGTTTGATCAGTTTCGTAAGATTTGTAAAATAAAATATTGTAAAATTAAAACTGAATAAACATATTTAAAAAAAAAAAAAAAAAAAAAAAAAAATCGACAATTACTTATTATTACATTTTTCCAACTGAAAACAACCTACTTTATTTTTTGTGAGAGAGGTATTGTTAAGTACTAAATCTCCCGCTAGGTGGCATCGAGACTAATTACGTCTGCATTTATTTCTGAAATACTTTAACTTGACAAATATTTATTATTATTTTTAATTGATAAACTAACGTTTAAACAAGATTTTTATGCATAGCACAAAGGGTAGATAACAAATATTATAATCAATAATTATCAGCCTGAAACACTCATCTACATTGAAAAAATCTTCAGAGAAAAGATACTGGCCGCCAACGGGAATTGAACCCATGACCCTCTGATTGCCGGTCAGGGGCTCTGACCACTGAGCTTATGTCAACACCTTATCGTTTTTATCGGACAAGCAAACAGACTCGCAAAAAGAAATTACCGCCGGTAATTAATCATTTATCGTTATAACTAACTTGCAACTGCCTGTGGTCATCTAGACTCAGCCAAACGAACCACGAGGGACCCCAAACCGGGCATGATCACCAACTAACTATCGTAAGTGGCCTTGTGAATTACCTTCGCTATTTGTTACAGTTAACATACTATATCGGGATCCACAGGCAAATCACGCATAGAGTGAACATTTCGCTTAACTCTAACCCACGTAAGGTTGTGCCACCAGGGCTAATCATTACAGGGTCTTTGTAGGAGGGAAGGAAGAAGATATTAGGGGTGAATAGGAATCTGGGGGTCTGTGTGTTCAGGAATGACGTTTGTATGAATCAAAGATATTGAAATATATGTAAGAGATATGCTTTCCGCAGTTTTTACTGGGTGGGACACTTTGGTGTTGCCGATATTGTTAACCAATACTACTGTACACCTTAAAAAATCAACTAAATGAACCCAATACTAACCCACACCTTCAAAAAATCAACTACTTTCCCTATTCAAACTATTCCCATTAGGAAGTAATCCGCCGACAGTCGTGCGGACACCATAGCATATCTCTTGTATTTGAATATCTTTGGTATGAATCCATCCCTCCCACTGCGGTGCAATGCAATATTCTGAGAGAGTACGGCTGGAGATGTCAAAGGGACTCCCTCAACCATTCTCTCCCGTTCCGGTCTGCCATGATGCGGCCGATGGGCAGACGCATCCGCCACCAAGACCCGGACAAAACTCACCTCGTGAACCCGGGCACCCATGCTAAGTCACCACTGTAATGAGTAATTCATGCATATTAATTCTGCATTCTCCTCCTTTAGTCAACTTTTCGTACAGCATTACAGTGGCCATCATCAGGGCAGATGAAAACTCGGGAGGTAACTAATTCATAATAATAATAATAATAATAAGCCTTTTAATTCTGGTCTTCGGTCAGGTATACTAAGCATGTTCTTGTTTGTTTATAATAAATCCCGAAGCTCAGTTTGCCTCTTGGCATAGGCCTCCTATAACATTTTCCACTGGGACCTGTCATGCGCAACTCTTCTCCATTGATTTCCAGCCGTGAGTTTTAGGTCATCTTCCCATCTTATTTGCTGACGTCCTCTACTTCTCTTGCCATCTCTTGGATACCAGTCAGTGACATTTTTACACCATTTCATACCAGTCAGTGACATTTTTACACCAACTAATTCATAGCACACAAAAATAAAAAATTATCTTTACCGTTGTACAGCAAGAATTTCAATCACTGGCTCCCGACCTTTTTTTGACCAGGGACCACCATGATATTTATTTGTTCTCACAGGGACCACAAGGTACAAGAATGAGCTCTTCTTGGATTTTTTCAGCTACCTCTCCAACATTAATACCAAAAGGGTTACGAATCAGCTTTTGCATACCTTTCGATTCTGTTTTGTAGTAAAATGAACATTCGCTGACAACTAGATCTCGTGCACCCCCTGTGGTCCACGGACCATCAGTTGTGAACCATTGCTGTAAATGGTAAGAGTGTGTTTTTGTTCATCTATAAATTTCATTACATCTACAGTTTCTGGTAAATCTCTCGTTTTTAGAGTGCTGTGTAACTTTATTCTTACCGTGGCAGTCCCAACAGAAGAAATGGAAGTCCCCACAATCTACTCCTCTCGACACCGCTGGATAACCTCCGATCTTTGTTTCCTCCGCATCTTCTGAATTGTTTATCGGGGCTGATGGAATCTGGGGAACAAATTAATAAAGAATCCTTCGTGTAGAATCATGGGAAAGTTATCCTACAAGAGAGACAATCTATATCAGCGATCAACAATTGGCAACGATCGGTGCATGAAAGTATTGTTGCAATAAGAAGTGACCAGGACAAAATCAGTCTCAAATCAACTTTGTTCTAAAACCTCTTTAATATTTGTCTGCATTTTAGTACACAATATCAGTATTTCATACACAGTAAGGTTTTTTGTGTACTTTACAGCACAAACTAGGGCCAAAGTGTTTCTATCTCTTTTTGTATTACGGAGAGATATATGATAAAAGCAGAGTTGGAAAGTGACAAAATCACGCTTTGTATTTGCATTTTAAAATTTACCGTAGACACTTCCAAAAGCTTGTAATATATCCCTAAAAGTCATTTGCAGTTTGCAGCCATTGCTTGCATGTTTGAGAAAGATTAAAGTGTGTAATTTTTTTTTTTATCAAACCAAAAAAGTGAATTTATTTATTTATTTTAAAAAGAAAGACAAACATTCCCAGGATACGAATAACCCAACAATGTTTGAAAATCTCCTACTGCCACCACAGAAAGCCTAAAATGTTGCTTGTGTTGTGATGGAGGACTTAGCCAGCCGAGGAATCGAACATGCGACGCCCGGGTGAGACCCAAGCGTAGACCCAAGCCCACTCAACCACTGACCGGTCAATACAATAACTTTTATAATATCTACATTTGTGAAAATATTTTCATAAGATGATATTTTATTTTTACAGTTTCCCTTCTCCATTTTTTAAATGAAAATTTTTATCATATTAATTTTATATGTCCGTTTGTAGTATTAAATCTTCAAATAGTCATTCATCTGCTTTCGAAAACAGTATTTCATTTTGCTATACGTTAAAAAACAAGTAATATGTATGAAAATTAATGTCAACCGAGAATATTTCAAAATAAATCATTAATCTGACAGATCAAGTAACGCTATGACAAATTCTCAGAATACCCAAGGGATTCACCCCTTGTTCAACCTACAAAATCCACATCGTAATTTTATTAACATCAAATATTTTCTTCAAAATCTTTCAGTTTAAAAAAAATAGTCACAATAATACAATACAATAGTGTGAAAAACTAATTACCGAAAGCTCCGGTTCACACAGTCGGACTGCTCTGCCACAGCCCGCTATTGGGCACCACTTCATACCTCGAGAGCTCTCCACGAATGCCTATAAAATAAAACAGAAGTTATGATTCAGACATAAAATAAAGAACCAATAGGTAGGTATCCACTCAGACGAATATAAAAAATCGTTTATAGAAATGGCAATCTGTCTTTTGTCATTTTTAACAGTTAGTTCAATCTACCTCATATTTCTATGAAGAGTAGGTAGTAGGGATTCGATGCTAAGCACATTTCAGCTGAAAAACCACAGGATTTTTTTAAAAATCAGAAACAAAATCAAACTAATGTTAAAAACAAAACATAAAAACCCAAATACGAGCGCAGGAAAACAAAAATCAAAAAAATAAACCCAAAACCAAAACATAAACCAGAAAAAAGAAGCAGGAGAAAATAAAAAAAAAACGAGAAACAAGAAATAAGAATAAGAAATAACAAACAAGAAACAAAAGAACAGGATTTCAATTTGGGAGGCGGTTATGAGTACTGCCGGCCCGGGAACCATTTATTGGATAACCAACACCTCTGCCATAAGGTCACCCCAAATGGTTCGCTATGTTTGATGACTTAGCAGTGGGACCCGGGTTCATGGGGTGAGGTTTGTCCAGTTCTTGGCGGTGGATGCGTCTGCCCACCTGCTGCGTGGTGGGCTGGATCAAGAGAGACTGGTTGTGGGAGGCCATTTGAGCTTTCCAGCCGGACTCTCTCGATCAATCGCCTTGCACCGCAGTTGGAGAGATAGATTCACATGTCCGTCACTCCTGGACTCACTGCCCCCAGATTCCTACCGACCCCTCATACCTTTTTCCTTCCCAGAACTTCCTATCCTTCCCTTCCTTAAGAAAACCCTCCACACAGCATCCCCTAAGATGACATGGGCCCTGAGGGAAATTATTTTCCTCAAGGTCTCCTGTGTGGAGCTACTGTAAAAAAAGGAAACAGGAATCAAGAAACTAGAAACAAGACAAAAAACAAACAAAAAACAAAAAATATACCAAAAACAAGAAACAAGAAATAAAAAACGAAAACAAACACATTATAACAAAAACCGAAACAAAATTAAATGAAAATCCAAAAATATATATCACTTGGTCACCTTAATATCAAACAGCAAGTATTTCCTCTGCGTGTCCGGCGTCAAACAGCGCTGCAGAAGTGCGGGCGGTGCTGCACGGCGACAGCGTGGGGCCGGGCACGCGGGGCGCGCATCCCCCTCACGTACTCGCCCTCCCAGGTAGCGCGACCAGCATGATACGCAGTACCAGTGGCCACAAGGACCACCTCCCGCTTCACTCAAAGTCACCTCTTCACAGCAAATGCCACACTGGAACGTGAAAATGAAAACTTGATGCAACATTAATTCAAAGAAAAACTCGTCTATCAAGCATGATACATTTTCAAAAAATAATATAATCTCGTTGAATTTATTGTTTCAAAGATCCAATCATCTCTGATTACGTCTAAAAGGGATCGAATGAAAATCTAGTATCCTTCAACAGAAGCAATCTTCCGAACAGGCCCTCCATTGATATGCTTGTAACTATAAGTGACCAGCTCAGGTATGTGGGCTCCATTGAAACAAGAGAAAGATAATTTAATAGTACACAACTGCTAACCTTGTACAAATCGCAAGTGCGCCCCACGGTTGAATTTGGCAGCCACTTCTGGCCTAGAGCTCCAAAATACCTGAAAAAAAAAACTCTCGACTCTGTGCAAAAACAGAAAGAGAGGGCAGTCCATTTGATAGATTCTCCAAACTTAACAAACGGAATGCAATTTTTAGAGCACAGGCGTCCGGTGAGAATGCTGTCCTTGTTCTACCGGTATTTCGATGGAAGATGCTCCGAGGAACTAGCGTCATTAATCCCTACGGCACCAGTGTTCCGGCACATGTGAATTAATTACCTCCCGATTTTTTTTTTTTTTTTTTTTTTCTGTGAATACCGCACAAGAATCTCAACTGCTCCCGTCTGGAGCCAGTGAGACTATGGCATCCCCAGTTGGGGTATGTTGTGAGGCTGAAGGTATTGGGGAGGGGAAGGAGGTGGGGACGAGGAAGGTTGGGAAGTACCTGGCTATTCAGATCTGGTCACCAAACACGGCTAAAGCCATTTTCAAGCAACGTTTCAATTCTAAATGGTGGTCTTACACCAGGGCGATACTGATAGTATCTTTCACTCTGGAACGTGCCGCAAACATACGATATATTATCTTAAATGAATTAATTGTGAAATAACACACATTAATCAAATAAAATTTATTTGCGCACGCCGGGATCGAACCCGCGACCTCCGGATTGTGAGTCAAGAGTCTTAGCCACTGGACTGCGGAGGTCGTCAAATTGATAATAACTCGTGTTTAGGAAGGGAATATTATCAACATTATACCTACATTAAATAATTTCGGAAATACTACCATAACATAATATATGTACAGAAAAACAGATTCCTATCCATTAATCAGTGCAACTAAAAAAATAGATCATCATCTTCCCTTTATCATATTCGGGTTCATCGCTTTGACAAGACACTTTCAGGCATCTTAGGCCTGGGCAACCTCTTTCAGCAACCTCCTTCCGTAGCAAGCCTAACTTCTCCTTGTACTGCCTCCGAAGTTGCTTTCCCCTACATTGTCCAGGATGGCTAACTGGAATTCTTCCTTCTGTAATTGTCGCCAGTATTTTATGCGTTAGTCAGTCTTCTGACATTCTTTGTACATATCCCAGTCACCTCATCAGCAAACTTATGTTAAAATATCACCTCTATGATCCTCTGTTCTCCAGGTTGCCCCAGTCCCTCCTCCGGATGTTCGCTGTCCAGAGACCCTCCCGGTAATGAGACTCCTGCGGCCTGACAGCAAGCCGCTGGGTCCTTCATCCATTTCTCCACCAACACGTCTTTGCACCATTCTGGAATTCAACAAAATAATACAACAAATAAAACAAAACTTTTTGGAGAATGGACTTGCATGGGAATTAAAATAGACATTTAGGGGGAATTACCTAGTCACAAACTACAATATCAGCCGCCCCGTTTCGCTACGTTTGGTGACTTAGCAGTGGTGCCCGGGTTCATGGGGTGATGTTTCTCTAGGACTTGACGGCGGATGCGTTTGCCCACCTATTGCATGGCGGGCTGAACGGGGAGAGACTGGTGGAGTCGGTGATTCATTCCAATATTGTATTTGTCAGCCTTATTTGAAAGATTTGAGTTGTTTTATTGACAAAACTATTTGTTCATATTCATATTGCGTATGTACAGGCGTAAACAATTGTTTTGAATTTTATCAACTGATAAACCACCCATAATGCAGGGTAAATAATTTTGTGTAAGTTAAAGTTCAGTGTAAAAGTTAAAACAACTAATATATTAAATTATTATTTTTATTTGGTAAACTAATGTTTAAGACAAGATTTGTATGCATAGCACAAAGGGTAACAATTATTATAAGCAATAATTATTAGCCTGAAACACTCATCAACATTGAAAAAATCTCCAGAGAAAAGATAAATGCCGCCGACGGGACTTGAACCCGCGTCCTTCTGATATCCGGTCAACTGCTCTACCAACTGAGCTACGTCGGTTTATCTCCCACCCGCCAAATAATTCAATATATACTAGTGCTTCATTCAACAATTACTGCTTATTACATTTTTCACCTGAAAACAACCAACTTTATTTTTTGTGAGAAAGGCGTCATAAGTGCTAACTCTCCCACTAGATGGCGTCGAGACAAATTATGTCTAAATTTTTTGGTGAAATACTTTAACTTGTCAAATATTAATTATTATTTTTAATTGGTAAACTAATGTTTAAGACAAGATTTGGATGCATAGCACAAAGGGTAACAATTATTATAAGCAATAATTATTAGCCTGAAACACTCATCAACATTGAAAAAATCTCGCACCATCTATGAAAGAGTAGAATATGAATTCTTTTGACAATCACCTTAATTTTTTATAGCAATATTCTAGCTTCGTGAAGATGGTGGTTGAAATAAATCACATTGACTCTGGTTTATATATTACCATTCTCTCTAAGCAGTGCCTCGGCCGTGAAGAGCGGCACCCTTAGCATGTCGCTGGTGTCCACCAGCAGCCTGTCCTTGGCCTCTCGCAGCTCCTGGGGGCGCAGGCCCTCGTGGGAGCAGGGCCCCGTGCCCTCAGGCCCCAGGACCTCCTCCACCTCCTGCTCGCCCAGCTCCCCGGAACTCCAGCCCCAGCGGGGGGAGCACCAATCTACGGGCTCTTCGGACTGGAAAATAGTCATACATTATTGAAACAATATTAATACCATTCAATCATCGATTAACTACATATATTTAACTAAATTTCGTGGTACTACAGAACAGTGATAAAACAAAATGTTGAAGAAAAGTAAAGATAAGTGAAGGAAAGTGAAAAAAGTGAAGAGAAGTGAATAAAGTGAAAAGAAGTGAAGAAAAGTGAAGGAACGTATATAAAAGTGAAAAGGAGTGAAGAAAAGTAAAGAAAATTGAAGGAAAGTAAATAAAACTGAAAAGAAGTGAAGAAAGGTGAAGGGGAGTGAAAAAAAGTGAAAGAAACTAAGGAAAAGTAAAGAAAAGTGAAAATAAGTGAAGTAAAGTAAAGGAAAGTCTTTACTTTACTTCACAAGTGAAGAAAAGTGAAGGAAAATAAATAAAACTAGAGAAACATGGAGAAAAGCAAAGTAAAGAGAAGAAGATCGAAAAAAGTGAGGAACTTTCTAGAGAATATAATTTTAGATTTTCTCGGCCAAAAGGGTTATAGTAATTTATTTTTGGGGTATTATGCCTTGTTGGGCTACCTGCTTCTTTAACCAATGTTTCGGATGGCGTTACGGTGTCTGTCATCAGGGCAGATGTGATAGATGGGCAGATATGTCACACATCTGCCCTGATGATGGACACTTGGACACTCTAATGCTGTTCGAAACGTTGGCTAATGAAGGAGGTAGTGCAACATATCCCAAAAATAAATCACTATAAAATGTAGATACTAGAGATCTGTATAGGGTTAGCATCTTGTCACTATTGAAGAATCTATTAGACCTGTGCAAAACGTCCGCTTCTAAGGAGCAAAATTTAAGAGCCAGATATTTCACAGAATTCCATCAATTCATCAAATTTCAAACTTAATTTTCAGGTTCTGTCATTATTTCAACTATGTACATGAAACAAATGGCCAATAATAATATAATAACAGAAATTGAACAGAAACTTTACAGAATTTGAAAATTTACTTTGTAATTTGATGATTTGATGAAACAACTTCGACATTTGAAACGAACTGAAATATAGGTTCCATGGAAATTAAAACGCTTTTAAAGTAAAGTAACTAACCTAACCTAACTAAGTTACAATAGTTTTTTTTTTCACTTTTTATGACTTTGAAAACTGTTCTGATTTGTCCAGTTACCGAAGTATGTATTGATGTAACAAATATTTAGCATCAAGTTAAACAGTCTCACTCACAAAAAGCATAGCCCTCTCGAGAAGTGCCGCCAGCCTGGCGTGCCCGTTGTCCAGTGCGCGTCGTGCTGGCGTGCGCGCGTGTGCATCTCGTGCTAAAGATCGTGCTCCGGCCGCTAACAGCAGGCGTGCACTCCCAGCCAGACCCGCGCTGGCGGCAAGGTGAAGGGCGGTGTTTCCTTCCTGTAGTAGGTATCAAAAAATAATTAACAAAGGCGTGTAAATCGTGGACAAACAGTCTCTCGGCTGTGAAATGATTAATGACACTAGTCCTTTGGATTACCTTTCATTCAAATAACAGCTTAAGATCCTGAGCATTCCGAACATATTTCTATAATAAATAATTTCATAACGCCACAGCTTATTCATAATGCCAGAGATTACCAATATATATAGCCTCCAGAGCTTACCATTATATATAACCTATATATATAACCAATATATTACTCGCAAATAATGTAGCTTCCGATTAGTGAAAGAATTTTTAAATTCCATTCGGTATTTATTGCGTGAAAGAGTAACAAACATCCATCCATCCATACATACATCCATCCATACAAACATTCGTATTTATAATATTAGTTAGTAAGATAAGATAAGTTTTTTTTTCTTTGTTTTAAAATTTTTTAGAGAAAAATCTGTCCTTACTGGGTTACCCTGTTCTAAGGTGACATTATACATGTTTGAAATATAAGTAAATACCTATGTTAAAATAATAATAGGAAAATTATAAAGTTATATCTAAAAGATAGCATAACACAAGCATTAATCTTTGTAAGGTTGCAAAAATGAATCTATATTCTTCCTTCCCATGTCCATAATCCATGTCTTTATGCTTCTTTTGTAGTCAGTTATTTTTTTAATGGTTTTTATTGCAAGAGGGAGTAAATTAAATAATTTTATAGAGAAGTATTGCACATGTCTTTGTCCAAAAGTAGTTTTAGTTGTCGGTTGGTGGAATGTTTGTTGTAATGTGGATCTTGTGAATCATTGGTATGACATCTGTATGTATAGAATAGACCAAACTTTAATACTGACCTGACGTTGACACAGAAATCATCGCAATAGTCGAGTAAAAAAGAAACTTTTTCTGAAAAGTGGCATGTTTCCCCGCCCACGCCTTTCTCTGTTACTTGTATGATTTACACATCTTTCTATTTAGCTTACAGCGATGGTAAAGTCAGTAAAGTGACCATATAGAATAAGCCAAACGTTAAGACCGGCCTGAACATGTACCGGGATGATCCAATCTCGCGTAGTTACTATTTATTTGGAAGTTCACGCCCGGCTGGGCTTTTACATGCATTTTTTTAAACAAAGAAGATCTAAATCTAAATGTGCATAACAAAATAAAAAAACAAAATCAGAAACAAAACAAAAACAAAATCAAAATAAAATCTAAATAAAAAATCAAAATCAAAATCGAAATCAAAATCAAAATCAAAAATGAATGTAAGCGAAATATAAATATGCGTTAAAACATATGTGCAATAGAGAAAGGCATGGACGGGAGGGCATCAATTTGGGAGGCGGGTATGGACGCCGCCGCCCCGGGAACCATTTATTAAATAACCAATACCTCTGCCATAGGTCACCACAAGTGGTTCGCTTCGTTTGGTGACTTAGCAGGGGTGCTTAGGGTGAGGTTGATCCAGGTCTTGGCGGCGTATGCGTCTGCCCACCTGCTGCATGGCGGGCCGGATAGAGAGAGACTGGTTGAGAGAGACCTTTTGACTTTTCCAGCTGGACTCTCTTGACCCATCGCCTTGCACCGCAGTTAAAGGGATGGATTCATACATCTGTCACTCCTGGACACACTGACCTCCAGATTCCTATCCACCCCTCATACCTTTTTCCTTCCCAGATCTTTCTATCCTCCCCTCCCTAAAAAAACCCTCCACACAGCATCCTGTGTGGATTAAATGTAAAAAAAAAAAATCTCGCTTTACTTCCCTAAAACTCGCCTATTGTTTGTTTTGTATTTAAATTAATAAATTACCCTATCAACAGCATCCAGCGCGACTCCTTCCCTCTCCCCAACTTTGGAAGTGGTGTAGCCCCTCCACTGCAGCAGTAGTGCCACGCAGGCCGCCCGTCTCTCCTGAGCAGACACTGCCAGGGCGGGGGGCGTGGGGACCACGGGCGGGGCGCTCCCCGGGGCTGCGCACACGGCCGGAGCGGAGCCCCTGGGACCTGTAACACAGCCGGCCCTCACTGTAGTGCGGGTGGAGATGGAATGGTTATGGTGTGGGTTGAAAGCGAATATGAATTGTAGCTACAGATACATTTTTTTAAAAACTGGACCAATAAAACAGGTGGTAAAATAGTAAAAATACGGATGAAATAATATAATATCAAACTGACAATGATAATAGTAAAACTAACAACAATTTGGAATACCGATTTGCTTTTGAATTTGAAAGATAAGAAAATTATAGTACCGGGCATTTCAATAAAAAGGGGGATTTTTCAAGGAGACTCATTGAGTCCTCTTTGGTTTTGCTTAGCATTAAATCCTCTATCTAAAATGTTAATTAAAAGCAAGTTTGGAATAAAAATTAAAGGTAATACTAGAGAGAGAAATATAATTTCTCATTTATTATTTATGGATGATTTAAAATTATATTCGAATTCTGAACCAAATTTAGAGAAAATGATTAAAGTAGTTAAAAAATTTTCAGATGATATTAAAATGACTTTTGGTTTAGATAAATGTAGAAAGATCCATATAGAGAAAGGTAAAATTGTAGATGGAGACGAGGGTATATTTAGAAATTTCAAAATTGAAAGTATGAAAGGGGGTGAGGTTTATAAATATTTAGGATATCCGCAATCAAATAGATTAGATCATACTAGTATTAAAAATGATATTAGGATTAAATTTAAAACTAGGATCAGAAAAATTTTGAAATGCAATCTATCTGCTAAAAATTTAGTAAAGGCGATAAATACTTGGGCAATACCTCTATTAACTTACTCATTTGGCATAATTAAATGGTCTAATACAGATTTAGATAGCTTAGAACGATTAATTAGAACTACATTAACAAAATTTCATTCCCATCATCCAAATTCAGCAATAGAACGTATTAATTTACCCAGAAATTTAGGAGGTAGAGGTATAGTCAAAATAACATTTTTAAAACATAATCAGGTAGAAATGCTAAGAAATTTTTTCCATAGGAAAGCTGATAGTTCAGAAATGCATAAAATAATTTGCAAGGCAGATAGAAATATTTCACCATTAAATTTATACGACGAGAATGCCAGCATTCTTATAAATACCAACCAGGAATTATTTGATTCCTGGTCAAATAAAATTCTTCACGCAAAACACTTCAATTATCTCAACCAAACATATGTTGACAAATTTTCGTCAAACAAATGGTTGAGTATTGGAGAGTTGATCGCAGAAATAGAAGGCTTTATGATTGCCATACAAGATAGAGTCATTAATACTAAAAATTATAGGAAGCATATCATCAAAGATGCAAATCAAATTGATGATTTATGTAGAAAATGTTTGGCTTTTCCGGAAACTATAGAACATATTATATCGTGATGTTCTGTATTAGCGCCGTCCGAATATACATTTAGGCACAATCAAGTTTTAAAAATAATTCACCAAAGTTTGGTAACTAAACATAACTTGATTGACTGCCGTAATGTACCATATTATGAATATGAACCAAATTCATTTTTAGAAAATGAATTTTATAAAATTTATTATGATAAAACTATTCTGACAGACAGAACAATTAGTCATAATAGACCCGATATAGTTTTACATGACAAAATTAAGAAAATAACTTATATCATTGATGTCGCTATTCCAAATTCTTGTAATATTCAGAAAACTGTTTCTGAAAAAATAAGAAAATATACAGATTTAGGAAATGAAATTAAAAGAATTTGGCATTCTCAGACTATAAAAATATTACCATTTGTTATTTCGGCTACTGGCATTATACCTAGCTCTCTCATTCAAAATTTAGGCGTATTAGATTTGTCAAAAAATTTGTACATAAAAATGCAAAAGTCGGTCATTTTAAATACATGTAGGATTACGAAAGATTTTTTAAATATTTATATTGAGGGATCAGTAGGATTTATCGGATCAGTTAGGATTTCATCAGAGCCGAACCCTCTGATATGAAAATATCTGGAGTCGGTGAAATATTTTCCCATTATGTTTCTGGTGGATTGACGTATTGTTCTTGTATTGTTTTATTCTTATATAGTGCACTTACATTGCGTTAATTTACTAGATATTCATTTGTGGAAAAGTGTGTGGAAGGGTTTAGTCTTTCATTTGGGAAAGATTCAACCCGGACATAAAATCTGGAGCACCGTAAAAAAGATTAAAAGAATTTGGCATTCTCAGACTATAAAAATATTACCATTTGTTATTTCGGTTACTGGCATTATACCTAGCTCTCTCATTCAAAATTTAGGCGTATTAGATTTTTCAAAAAATTTGAACATGAAAATGCAAAAGTCGGTCATTTTAAATACATGTAGGATTACGAAAGATTTTTTAAATATTTATATTGAGGGATCAGTAGGATTTATCGGACCAGTTATGATTTCATCAGAGCCGAACCCTCTGATATGAAAATATCTGGAGTCGGTGAAATATTTTCCCATTATGTTTCGGGTGGATTGACGTATTGTTCTTGTATTGTTTTGTATTTATTATACTTATTTAATGCACTTAAATTGGGTGAATTTACTAGATATTCATTTGTGGAAAAGTGTGTGGAAGGGTTTTGGGAAAGATTCAACCCGGACATAAAATCTGGAGCACCGTAAATAACAGCAAAAAATATTCAAATAATTTTTCAAAAAATATACAGATTTAGGAAATGAGATTAAAAGAATTTGGCCTTCTCAGATTATAAAAATATTACCATTTGTTATTTATATATACCTAGCTCTCTCATTCAAAATTTAGGCTTATTAGATTTGTCAAAGAATTTATATATAAAAATGCAAAAGTCGGTTATTTTAAATACATGTAGGATTACGAAAGATTTTTTTAATATTTATATTAAGGGATCAGTAGGATTTATCGGTCCAGTTAGGAGTTCTACCGAGCCGAACCCTCTGATATGAAAATATTTGGAGTCGGTGAATTATTTTCCCATTTGGTCTCTGGTAGATTGGCATGTTGTTCTTGTATTGTTTTGTATTTATTATACTTATATAGTGCACTTACATAGCGTGGATTGACTAGATGATCATTTGTGGAAAATTGTGTGGAAGGGTTTAGTCTTTCCTATGGGGAAGATTTAACCCGGACATAAAGTCATAAAAATTGTATAAGTACATATATACAAATATTTCTATAATTATGAATGGTTGGGGCAAGTGTTGTACCTATGGACACTTGATGGCAATGACTTCCATGTCAAGACATCATCCTAAATTAGATTTAAAAAGAGTAGCGAAAGTACCTGCTATGTCAAATCACTAAAATTTGCATTTAGTGTAATTGCTGTGATAATTTGAATAATAAAAAGTTACTTTTATCGGTTTTTTGGTTTTGTGGGTATGTTAATTTATTTTCTGTTGGGTGTGGTAATGAAATATAAAGCGCAGATTGTACTCAGAAACCACATTATTGCAGTTTTCTTGCATTCATAACTTTCAATTGTATAGATTTTGTTTTTTGTGAACCCATGTGTTTTGTACCTATCTACAGCGCAGCGCGTGTACCTTTGAACGTGTCTAAAGGAACATACAATATCGAATACTCCAAAATTTTAAGCTAAGAGGGAAATCACACCGCAAAAGACTGGAAAGATATAAGGAAAAATTGTTTTCCACAGGGCCTACTGTGTGGAGCTGATGTAAAACAAAGGCCTAGTCTTAGCGAGGTGGATTATTATGTGAAAAATTATCACAATTTATTATGATTTTTCATGGGTGTATAATGTGTTCGCTTTTACCTGTGAGTCGTATACAACTGACTGATATGTGATTGGTAGTAGGCGGGAAAATGTTTCCCGAGCATGCGCTATGCAAGACCGTCTCGTCGAAGGAATTCCTCTTGTTGGGATCCCCTCCCAGATCTGTCAGGAAGGTTCTCAGCAGGTGCTTCATCCCTGGAAAGAAAATTTACCAACATTGAATTGGAATGATAAATAAATACTGGAAATAATGGGAGATATACTGGAATAAATACTGATGGAAATATGGGTCCCAGAGCTACGACTAAATTGCACGGGCTATCAAAGCAGCGCGGCGGAGCCAATCAAAGTTACGCATTTGGTGTCTGTAGGTAGAATCCCACATTCCTATATGGTTCAAACTAGCTACAACTTAATTATGACGTAGAAAACGCTGCTGGCTGCTAAGATGGCTGTCACCGATGTTGGTCGGCGTGACGTCAGCAACGCCGCATTCACTAACAAAAACGAACGACAGTAACTTCATTTTCTTAATGCATATTCTTGTTGGCTGCTATCATTATGTAGTAATAATTTCTTTCAAATTTTATAATTATAATGTATTAGTCAAATGTGCTACAAACATTATCGTCATCTCACTTTTTTGTAAAAATAATTGTATAAAAATTCCCAAAGTTTCATAATATTTTTCAAATTGCGGTGGGAAACTGTAATTTTTTTTATTTTTTTTATTATTTATTGAGTTAGTTTAAACTACATGAATATAAACTAATAAGCAAAATGTAACATTTCATTTGATAAATTTGAATATTTTTACAGTAAGCATAACATTTCTTTTTAAATTTCAATTGCATAAAAGTATATATTTTAATTATTTGCGGTTAACTTTTAGATTTGAATATAAAGCGTAATGTTTTGTCTTTCTAACACCGTTTAGAACGGCGACCGCCTAACTCAGAATGAAACCAACTCAGAACCACCTCAGAAAGGTCATTAAGAGTGATGATAAAAAAATTGTTAAATTGGTAAAGTTAGGTTAGGGTTACCAGATTTTTTAAAATTATTTTTTCATCGCTTTTAATGGCCTTTCTGAGGTGGTTTTGAGTTGGTTTCATACTGAGTTGGCATGGAACCGTATAGAACATATTTATCACCATAATAATAAGGGAAACAACGATTTCTATGAGACTTTCCAAATGAGTTGTTCCCAAAAACTAACAGATTAGCCTGAGTGGTTAACAAAAATGTAACTTACCGTGTCTGGCAGCATAATGCATGGCTGTATTGTGATGTCTGCTTTCTCCATAGCTGAGATTTGGATCAAAGCTTTTCTTAAGAATGGAAGAACTCTGATATATTTGCATTGCCGCATATTCATCTCCATTTTGAACATATTTCTTAAATTTTGATGACGTGCTTCCCATTTCTAACAATTAAATAACTCCGCTTCTCAAAAAATTAAACATATAATAATTATTATTATTATTTTAATTTGTGCTTGTTTTAATAATGTCTACTTTAGATTTTTTTCATAGTCTTTTATAGATATTCTTTCTATTTTATTAATACTTTTGTTTTATGAGAAGACCTCTTTTGATCACAAGGTAAATCTTTGGCAAGCTATTTTAGCTATCATATTTTACAGTTGTGCATGGTTATTCTGAAAAAATATTAAATATAATTAATTCATTCAAATTAAATAATAATGGCAGATGAATTATTATTTATAGATAAATGAAACAATGTTTATTTGTTAGAAACACTTACATATTTTATTTACGCCGATCTCAGGACAAACATAGCAGCGTAAATAAAATATGTAATTGGTTCTAAGAAAGAAATATTGTTGTATTTATTAATAACAGATTCTTTTATCTTCTCATATACACGATAGGACGTACTTGACACACTTAAACCAGAGATTCCTGATATTATTTTGTGTAAAAAATGTTAACGAAATTTTGATCTCTGGTGAACTTTTTAGATTTTATTTTTTTCCTTTTTAAACCAAACAAAAATCTTTCTTGTACGTGTCATCACTGGTCACTTAGCCGAGTTACTGCCCAACCCCTCACCCCAACCCAAACTATTGTTTTTTTTTAATGTTTTAAGTTGAAAAAAAACATCATAATGTTAATAATGGTATTAATCATCAAAAAAATGTTACCGGAGACCAAATTTCAGTCTCATAACTCCAAATAATGTTACGAATCACTTGTTAAAGTAATTCAAGTATGTCCTGTAACACCATGTTGTATAAATAGCATCTATAACCACTGGAGCGCTTTTTGCCACAATATGGCACCATTTAGAATACCTCGGATTGCTTTCCTGCCAGTTTAAGGCAAATTCGGAGACATGATTTTTTAATGTCACCAAAAAATCACGAGCAATGTGAGGAAAAAGTTAAAAATCGAGCTCTCGCTCGAGTGGTTAGGTGGGTTAGGTATATGAAAATTATTTAACCTAATAAATTATTTATATTTGAAATTATTAATTTATTTATTTACGTTCTTAAGGCCTTTACATAAAAAAAAAAACAAGTTATCTTATTTAAACGAGTGTATTAAAATTTACGTAGTAATAAATTTATATTTTATAATTATATTTTTGTTCTGCTTACTAAAAAGTAAATCTCTAGAAGTGTGATCTATGGGTACAAATTTGAAAAAAAATATTTTTTCCAATTTAGGCAAGTCTTTTCGATACCAACGCCACAGGCTGGCCAATGAAAATGTTTATCTGCTAAAGGAAGAGTTTCGATATTGGAAAATGTTTTATCATTTTAAGAAAAAATTAAGGAAAAATTGAGCTTCTTTTTTGGAACCAAGAACATACTTCTATCAGTTTATCCCTTCAGTGGTCCCGCTAATGCTGCAATTTCCTAAATTAATAATTCGATAAAGAACAGAGGTCCGAGATTTGATCCCTGTGGAACTCTGGAATTTTACCTTACACATTCTAAATTTTCTCTTTAGTGAGTATTGTTATGTTATATTAGGCTACATACATACATTTATTTATTTTTCTTTCATGCAAAAAAAATTGTAAAGCAAACACATTTTTTTAAATTATTTCATGAAATATTATTGTGTAAACAAAATATTGGGTTAGGTTAGGTAATATTACTTTAGGTTAGGTTTCCAAGATGATCAAGGTTTTTTCAATTATTTCTGGCTTTCACCCTTCAAGGGTGTTCTAGGCCATCATTTAAAATTACAGAGAAAGAAAAGGTGAATTTATATAAGTTTTTTTTTTAAATGTGCAAATTTCAGAAATATATGGAAGACTGGAGTCGATTTTAGACTTAGAAAAGATGAAATTTTGAATGGAGGGGAGGCAATTTTAGATAACTCTTGATAGAAAAGAGGATATTTTTTTAGAGAAGTACATACAAATAAGAAAATCAATGTAAACATACCTTTTTTAGATGATGAATGCGTATAGTTAGTTAGTTGTAAGTATAATTTGTTAGTTAGAGTCTCTCTTATTGTGCGATGTGTGGTATATAATATAGTATATAGATGGGGAGGTGATCTGTTTAGAATCTGTGGGAGTTGCTCGGGCTTGTCTTTCCCTGTCATGACCCACTGCGGCCTATGTTCGGGTCACAACACCGAGCCCTCACCTGGAAAATAAAACAAACTGTTGTTATTTACAGAAAAAAACAAATATTCAAGTAATGTGATAGAGATGTCATCTATCATTGAAGAAGAAGATAACATATTAGATAAATATGAAAGAGAACAAGACACACAACAATAGAAAAGATAATGGTCGCAACTGAAACTCGAACCCAGAACCTCTCGTCCAACCGGGACGTGCGGGTTTACCAATTCCGCAATTGCCTCCTTCTGTCAAACCGTCGTATTTGCTGATCTTATGTTTCAAATTGTAGAATTAACCATATTATCTTCGACTATTTTTTTCCATACTATTTGTTAGGCGAGAGGATTTATTTTTCTGTGTCTTGTTCTCTTTCATATTTTCATTTATATTATTATTGTTATCTTCTTCTTGAATGATATAGTACATTGATGGGAATAACCTTCAAAAGTTATAAAAAGAGAGTTTTTCTTTAAAAAAAAATAATATTCATTTAAACTTTTATAAAAAGTCAATAGTTCCATATAAATAAAATCGGATATCTATATTTATCCGAGACGCTATCTAGGTTACAAACCAATTCTTAGAATGATTGTTTCCAATAAAAAGGGTAGTTGCCTATAATATGGAAAAAAATAGTTGAAGATAATATTGTTAATTCTAAAATTTGAAATATATGAGTTGACTAATATGACGGTTTGACAAAAGGAGGCTATGGCGGAATTGGTAAACGCGCACGTCCCGGTTAGACGAGAGGTTCTGTTTTCGTAACTGGAACCAATTATTTTGGTTTCGGTGTCATTTTTAAAAGGTCGCCGAGAAATTTGAACCATAGGTATTTTACCAACAAAACTGTTTTTCAAAGGAATGATATTATATATTGTTGGTTATTTTTGGGAATTTTTCCATTAGAAAGTGAATCGAAAGAAAATCTCTCTTCTATAATTTCTGATTTAATATTGATAAATAATAGATTTACCGTATCATCTACATAACTGATCACTTATTTATAGTTGATAGATGCAATTTTAATAATAGTAAGTCCATTTATGAAAATGAGAAATAGAAGGGAACCCGAGACGGTACCTTGAGGTTTTGCAAAGCCATCTACTCAATCCTGCTCGCAGGAATATTCCATTCCATGATTACTTCGTTGCGTTTCCCTATAATTCCCGCCTGATTTTTCGTTTAAGTACCTACTCGTGGCACGATCGAATTCACCTTGCAAAATGCCGAAATTTACATTTATCCTCAATATTGACGAACGTTTTTGACAAAACCGAACCAAATATATTATTAATAACACATTATTTTTTTTATATGAATAATAATACAAGAGTCCAGATCCAGTGAGATTATGGCATCCTCAATTAGGGGATACTGTGTGGCTGATATCTCAAAACTATACTTTTTTTACTTCAATTCCTGACTAGGTAGGTACTCGTATATAAGTATATATTTTTTTAAGCACGACAAACATAACCTGAAAATCGAATAACTTTGTTACGAATAACTTTTAAAATTTCCCATTACCACCACAGCAAGCGGAAAATGTTGCTTGTGTCGTGATGGAGGACTTGGCCAGCTGAGGAATCGAACACGCGACGCTTGGATGGGACCCAAACGCGATGTCAACTCAGTCACTGACCGGTCAATATATAGGTACTATATACCTACTGATAAAACATTTATGTTTGTACTTAAATATTATAATTTGCAATATCTATTTATGTGTATGGCGGCCTCCGTGGTCGAGGGACGTCGGGGGTGCAAGTAAATATTATTTGTTTGAAGTGTGTTATTTCACAATTTAATCATTTACAATAAAATCTGGAATATTTGCGACACGTTCCAGAGTGGAAGACACTCTCAGTACCGCCCTGGTATAAGACCAACATTCAGAAATGAAACATTGCTTGAAATGGCTTTAGCCCTGTATGGTGACAAGATCTGAATACCAAAGTACTTTCCCACCTACCTCTTCCCAATCTTCCCCTTCCCACAACCTTCAGCCTCACAATATACCCCAATAATTGGAGATGCCATACTCTCACTGTTTCCAGGATGTGAGCAGTTGGGACTCTTGTGAGGTATCCACATTAAAAAGAAACACCAAGGTAATGATCATGGTTGTGTGGTAGAGTAAATGTGAGAGTTTAATAGAAATATATGCGAAACAGTTGCCATTAACACATTGCGTCCAATTGAACGACATTGTATATCAGAAGTGCAAGTATTTGTGATTGCACCAATAGTCTATTGACTGCATTTCGCATACAATCACCAATGGTGTTTATTCAATTGAGAACTCATAAATATTATTATGTTGTTTAATGATGTTGTCGGGTTGTCACGTCAGAGCATTGTCCTGCAATTTCTTCTACAAAGAAATAGCACAATATTTTTTTATTGAATACTAGCGAGTACCCGACATGCGTTGCAATGCCACTCAAAGAAAGAAAGTTTATATTAAATGAAGAAACACACTTTGTAAAACACCACTTTATTAGAATTAATAATTATTTGACAGCCAACCAGGTTTCGCTTAGCTCAAGCCTCATCAGGGCTATTATATTATATTAAATCAGTTAATATAATAGCCCTGATGAAGCTTGAGCTAAGCGAAACCTGGTTGGCTGTCAAATAATTATTAATTCTAATAAAGTGGTGTTTTACAAAGTGTGTTTCTTCATTTAATATATAATGTCACACCACAAAGTATTTGCTTCCTTCGATAAAAAAAAGAAAGTTTATTCTGTTTATTGAAGTGTTTTTAGATACACTTTTTTGTTTTTTTTTTTATTTCTTCTAGTGCGTTCGCGAATAAATCGGAAGATTTTTCGACACGTGACCGGGCACCCTCCCCGCCCCATGTTTCTTTTCTGCCACCGCAACTGCGACGGCCGGCGTAGCGCAGCGGTAAGACGCTTGACTCGCGCACCGAAGGTCGCGGGATCGAATCCCGGCGTGGCAAATAAATTTTATTTGATTAATTTGTGTTATTCACAATTTATTCATTTAAAATAATAAATAGTATATTTGTGGCACGTTCCAGAGTGGAAGATACTCTCTGTATCGCCCTGGTGTAAGACCACCATTCAGTATTGAAACGTTGCTTGAAACGGCATTAGCTGTGTTTGGTGACCAGATCTGAATAGCCAGGTACTTCCCCACCTTCCTCTTCCCTATCTCCTTCCCCTCCCCACTACCCTCAGCCTCACAAACATACCCCAATTGGGGATGCCATAGTCTCACTGGCTTCAGACGGGAGCAGTTGGGACTCTTGTGAGGCATTCATGTAAAAAAAAAAAAAAAAAAAAAAAAACTACATGAAATACAAACATTTTTCGATCAACACCTATCGTATTTTTATTACATAAATTTCACAACGCCAGAGCTCAACATTATATAGAGAAACCTTCACGAGATAAACCACAAAAGTTTCATTGCACGTATGAGTGGTATAAGAACGTATAGGTAACAAACAAAGAAACATTAATTTTTATTTACTAAGATTATTTTAGTAAAATATTTGTAAAACTTTTGCTACCTTTTTTTTAAATATGTTGTGAAATATTTTATTACATCAAAATGTTTATAAAAGTTCTGATATTTAATTTATTTCATAATTTATTTATTTATTGTTTCTTTACACGGTAGGTATTATTCTTTACAATTATTTGTATTCTCACTAGAACAAGCGATTCCATGACAATTGATCTCCCGTCATACATATTTACAATATGCAATCGGTTTAGGGAAAATATGTTTTACTTATGTACTTACACAAAACATAACTAAGTGTCCCAGAGAGAATATACCGCCAAATAACAAAAGAATCCTACTAATAATATTATAAAGGCGAAAGTTTGTATGGATGTATGGATGGTGAATGGATGGATGTATGGATGTTTGTTACTCTTTCGCGCAATAAATACTGAACGGATTTTAATGAAACTTTACAGAAATATAGCTAATAAATCAGAATAGTCTATAGGCTATAAATAAGAGCTCTGGCATTATGAAATTTGTATACAATAATACGTTTATTGTCCAGACGAAAAGTGAAGCGTTGCTACGTAATTTTTTGACATGCGCTGTCTGTTATTTGTTTAGGTTACTGAGGGTAGGGGAGGGTAAGGGGGGGGTAAGGGGTAAGGGAGGGTAAGGGGCGTTTGGGGGGGTATTGGGGGGAGGCGCGTGCGAAGCCGGGGGCAAAAGCTAGTAAAACATATTTTCATTTATATTCATCAAGGATAAAACTACTTGTCTATATACTGTACCTACTAGCTGAAGTCTTCGGCGTTGCCAGGACTTTACACAGCGTTTCCGAAATCAAATGTGTACAGTTAACTCGCTTTGCATACAAATCTATTGGTGAAAACCGCATGAAAATCCGTTCGATAGTTTTTGAGTTTATCGCGAACAGACAGACAAGCGCGGCGGAGGACTTTAATTAATAATATGTTAGATATACCAGCGTATAAGTACAAACAATCGGTACTGTAAATAAATTCGTTTGATATCCATGCCAACTTATTATTAAAGCTAATTTTTGAAATCGATATTAGATTAGAAATTACTAAAAAAAAAACAAAAAAATTGTATAACAGTGCATTCAAAAGGCGAAAAAGCTGTCACCCGTAATAGATAATAATTAGAAACCAGAACGTTTTAAAAACATGTTTTGATGATAAATTTTTTATATGCCGATATTATTTTTGGTAAATTTTTGAGATCGCTGGCAATGGTTAATACGCACTTTTTTTGAAAAAATCTTTTGATTCACCTTAATTACATTAAAAGACAACTATTTGCATTGGTGGAAGTGGAAAATATTTCATTCTACATGGTTTGTGATACAAAAGAAAGTGCCCTTTTATAACGCATACTCGCGTCAAGGCAAGAAAAACATCCCAGTTTTCAAGTAGTTTAGCGGCTACGCTAGGTTTGTGTAACATGGTTTGTGATTCAAAAGAAAGTGCCCCTTTATAACGCCTACTCGCGTCAAGGCAAGAAAAAATTCAGAATGAAATATTTTCCACTTCCCCCAATGCAAATAGTTGCCTTTTAATGTAATTAAGGTGAATCAAAATTTTTTTTTAAAAAAGTGCATATTAACCGTTGCCACCGATCTCCAAAAATTACCCTATTTTTTTATAAATTTCAAAATCAAATTCCAAACAAATAGCAAGCGATAGATTTCCGGGAACCATTTGGAATTCAGATGACAGCACTGGTTATGGAAGCTACGACTCGTTCAACAGGTTAACGAAATATTCGTTACGAAATAATAAAAAATACGTATTAAATTAATAATAAAAAAAAACAAACATTAAAATCATTATCAAATTCTATTACGTAATGCTTTTTTTTCATTTATACATACTTAAATATGTTGGGTGATTGGAATTTTCAGAGACGTATATACCCATAGAAAATTTGGAAATGTTCAGAATTGTTTCAATTTTGATCAAATAAAATAATCACAGAGTTTTATACATTGGTCAAAAGGTACAAATCTATATTTTTATAAGTATTTAAGATAATTTTCTCAAACAAATTTATACAAAAGATGAAAAAGCTATAACTAGTATGAAAACTTAATTTTATAGTAAATATTATTAAAACTTTCAATTAGGTACGTTGGTACTTTAAATAATTTTACTGTTTTTCACTTTAATTTAAATATAAAAAAATGTATTTTCTCTATTTTATATTATTTATAAAATTTGTTGTTAAAATTATCTTAACCATATTTTTTAATTGCTGATGTTGAAAAATCGTTTCAGATTTATATATAATTTTGTCTTATTTATTCATCTTTTTAGGCATTTCGATAAACAATGAAATAGAACAATTTGAAATCCAGATTTCAACCATTGTGTATTAAGAAATGATGACATACAATGGTTTAAATATTGTGATATATGTTGTAATATTTTAACTTACGTGACATATTGCAAAAAGCATCCTTAACGTCATTTCATATGGCACATCTCAAACATAAATATATTCCGACATTTCCTCTCGAATTTCTGAAAACACTGAATCTGAAAGCCCGGCTGAAAATTTCTTATCGATCGGTCTGCGAGCGATGGTTGTTAACGTATGTTTTAAGGTGCTCTCTCCCTCTGACCAGAATGGGATAGAACTTTGAATGATCGTGACAGAAGATGGGAAGGAGGTGATGAGTTGATCGGGCGTTCATTGAAGGCGCGCATGCGCTAGGTAGCGCGCGGGAATATTTAAATATATATTGAAAAAAACCTCACTTCTTAATAGATATACGTAACAGCTACTCTCGGTAACAGGACTATACACATTCGTTATACACCTACATTTATTTATTTATTAACGGACTTACGTCCAATTTACAACAAAGTGACACGAAATTTGGAAATGTACATTGTAAGGATAAAGGATGGTACATGAAAGCAAAGACAAACAGAGAAAATAGATAAAAATGGAAGTGTCAAGTCAAAACTTAGAGGAAATATAAAATATCTTCAATTGTTGAGCGACAGAAATCATTTATGCTTATATAAAAAAAATCAAGGTCTTGACGTGAGTTGACCATTCTACACATTCTGGACAGTGCTGATTGAGGTAGGTCGGGGTATACTGTGAGGCTGAAGGTAGTGGGGAGGGGAAAGAGATTGTTTTGTACAAGCTCCACATATGAGGCCCTCGTGAAAATAATTCCCTTCAGGGCATATGTCATCTTTGAAAATGCTGTGTGGAGGATCGTTTTAGAAAAGGAAGTTCTGAAAGGGAAAAAAAATTGAGAGGTGGGTAGGAATCTAGGAGTCAGTGTGTTCAGGAGAGACGGAAGTATAAATCCATCCCTCCCACAGCGCTGCAAGGCGATATTCCAAGAGAGCCCTGCTGAAGGGTTCAAAAGTTGTCCTTCAATCAGTCGCTCCCGATCCGGCCTGTCATGCAGTTGGTGGGCAGACGCATCCGCCGCCAAGTCCCGGATAAACCTCACGCCATAAACCCTGGCATATCTGCTAAGTCACCAAACTTAGCGAACCACTGGTTCACCTATGACCACTGGGGTAACCTATGGCAGAAGTGATGGGTTACCAATAAATAGTGCGTTGGAGGTGGCACCCACATCCGTCTCCCAAATTGATGGGGAAGAAGATGGTAGGGAAGTACCTGGTTATTCGGATATGATCACCAAACATGGCTAAAGCCATTTCATGAAACATTTCGATTTTGAATAGTCTTTCATCCGAACGATAAGTACTAAAAATACCTACCACTTAAAACGTGCCGCAAATACCCGACATATTATTTTAAATTAATAAGTTTTTAAATTACACAAATTAATCTTAAAAAAATTATTTATAAAATAATACACGAGCAAATGTATTTTTTTCAAAATCATCATCAACGTTGTTGACAACAACTATCTTCTAGAAAACATTAATTTCCACTGTCCAATACGAAATACAAGTACAAACCAACTATTCCACATCCCACACTCAAAAACAAATTACACACAACATTCATTTCTCAGAAGGACGTGCGCAAAATACAATAATATCTTTTCAGACGCTGATATTTTCCATTTGCTTTCAAGTCAATTTACTAAATGCATAACAGAAAAAAATTAAATAAATATTAATTCCGAACCCTCTGCCTTGTGTTATTTTGCCTTCCGCTGTGTGTTATTTTTTCAATCTAATTATGTGGTTTTTCTTTTTTTAATCATAATATCTATCCCTGCGCATTATCTTATGATGTGAAAATGTATTATTTTTAAATAGGTTAATAGTTTAATTTCATATAATCTATCCTACATAATTTAATGTGTGTTTTATTATTTATTTTTTCATCTTTTACCATTTTATGTTTTCTTTAATCTTTTATGTTTTTCTTTATTATTTTTTATAATATGTTACTATGAATTTTTGCGGAAACTTCGGTGGTTGATTTTTATATTTTAGTTCTTTCAAATCACTAAATCACACTTCTTGGGGATTATGTTTACAAAAAAAAAACTCGCAAGCTGAAATAAAAATTTATTCATTGGTACTATTAAAAAAGCCAGTTTATCAAATTTATTTATTAAAGAAAACATTTTTACATGACTGCACAATTGATTGCCTACTTATTAAAAATATGTTATTACTTCTGATATATTGTATAAATTTAAAAATACACATTAAGGAACAAATTTTCTAAAAATAACATTGGCAGTGTTTCGATCAGCTTTTAGCTCATTATCATGTATGTATTTATTTGTATTATTATACGGACTATTATAAACAAGTGATATAATAATTTTATGGAACAGTTATCGTGAAATAAAATATATGCTATTTAAATTATAAAGGGGGAGGAAATTAACCAGCGATTGCTGAGCATATATCGATCACCAAAAATTGGAAATGCTGTTAATGATTGATAAAAATTAAATGCATTTTTAACCAATTTTCGGAATTATTGTCCTTTACAACATTTCAAATTACCGCCATCATTTGGATAAAAAAATGTACATAGATATGATTTTGCTCTCCGATAATATATTATTTTTTCAATGAAAAATATTTCCCCATCTCACGTCGCAACTGAGTAGTTGGGTGCAGCTTGTGGCGATATGTGATAGGAACATGTTTATTTTGATTTTAATTAAAAAAATATCATCGGACAGTAAAATGACAACTAAGTTTTTATTCCAATATGTTCAGGATTTGCTGGATACCCAGTATGGAACCCATGCTGATTAATAGTATGATGATTCCATTGATTATTATTATTGAGGTATGTGATTATAGCCTTCTTATATCTACATTCCGTGCAGTTGAATACATCTACTACTCAAAATAATGAAACCAAACATTATACAGTGCTTTTACTTAATAGCCAAAAACATATTTTTGAATTGCGACAATTGATGCAAGAGAATCATTGACAGTAACCCCAAACTGTCACAAAACAAAAGTTAAGAACGTTAGCGCGACTCGTTTCGGACCGTTTCATACAAATCTTAATTTTGGACTTGAGATCAAGATACCAAACCAAACTGAAAAAATATTTTTGTAATCATAACTAATTATATCTAGTACGGATGTGAGCTCCTTTATTTATTTTTGCTTTAAATGATAAGACATAGTTCATTAAAAAATTTAATGTTTCACGATTTTAGGGGCAACTTGGGCAACTATTTGTGAGTAAATGAAAAACATGAAAAAATAATTTAACTATATTTATCGTATAAATATAAAATATTAAATTAAAACAAAAATCATTTTTATATCAGTAAATTTAAAATACAAATTACTTAATAACGATGTAACAAATTTTTTTCTGTGTATTAAAATTACTATCCAAAAAATACAATTTTAACAGCGTTCATATTTTTACAATCAACATAGTAATTTTTTTATGTTTGTCATTTACTTACAAGTAGTTGCCCAAGTTGCCTCTAAAATCTACATTAAAATCTTTAATCGACTATTTCTCATAATTTAAAGCCAAAATAAATAAAGTAGCTCACATCCGTACTAGATATTTGATATAACTTTTGATTTCAAAAATATTTTTTCAGTTTGTTCGGGTATTTTGATTTCCAGTCCAAAATTAAGATCTGTATGAAACGAGTCAAAACGACCCGCCCAAACGTTCCTTATGTACTTATTATGTGCATTTTTAGTTTTTTTTGGAAGGTGTCTAAGCTTTTAAAACTTTGTTTTGGTATCTGTATCAACAATATAAATTATAAAAATGCACTTACATTGCGTGGATTTACTAGATAATCATTTGTGGAAAAGTGTGTGGAAGGGTTTAGTCTTTCATTTGGGAAAGATTTAACCCGGACATAAAATCTGGAGCACCGTTAAAATTTAAAGGTCCATGAGCACGTTTATAACTAATACGAAAATAAATAAATATATGTAAAGTATTTATAATCAGTAATAAACCACAAATAAATATATTAGATTTTAATAGTTAAAAAAAATAGAGAACTTTTGTAAGTTTTTGTATGTCCTAAAGACATGGGCTGGACATGTTGAAAGAATACCTACAAGATGACCATAGAGATATACTATACGATGACACCAAAAATCATAACCAAATTAGCCGCCAATGGAAGGGGGCCAGGGGCAGACCCAGGAAGATGGATAGGCTATGTAGAAGAGGGTTGGAGAAGGCAGTTCAGAAATAAAAATATTATTCCCTAAAACTTGTTCTATGTTTTTTTAGATTTACATATAAAAATTCATTCATTCGTTTTGCAGTTCAAATCAGCTGAGTGGCGTTTTTGAACCTGAACAGAAGTTTTGAACTTTAACCAACACGGCAGGCATATTGGATTTGCAAAGAACTTATATGTTTTACGTATACTGAATTTTGAAAAAATAACATGATAAAGTTCTACCACAAGATACGCGTACGAAGGATACAATCAAAGGGACAAGATAAAACATATTTTATGACACAAATATGAATCTTTTATAGTATATTTATTGTAATTATACTGAATTAATTTTTTGTCATCCGTATTTTCACTCAAAATGTCGTAAGAAAAAATCATATTATTTTTATTTTTGTGAATTTTTTGGCAACAATACTATCACCATTAAGAGCATAGATTCTCAACGTTAGCGATAACGACCCGTTTGAGACTTTCAGGAGGGCAGTAGAAAGCCCAAAGAAAATTACGGGACGTTGAGATGGCACAGTGAGGGTGGGGACAGGCAAAAAAAATGTTCTAAAAAGACAACAAGTAAATTTTTGTTATTGTATGTATCAAGTATGCGAAAATTCACAAGTTTCGGCAGTTAAAAAAAAATTGTTAGTTGAAAAAAAAATTGGGGGCTCTAGAAAAAAAAACACCTTAAAGTGAGCGGAAGGCAAAATAAGGTTGAGAACCTATGGTTTTTAGGGCAAAAAAAATATGTGCGCGACAGGAAGAGGAGGGTATGTCAATAAATCGGGTTGCGATTTCTAAGTGTGTGTATTCGTCTTAAGTTTGTAAAAACATATAAAAATAATAAATTAGGTGACATTAAATATTTTGGCATATTTGTGGCGAGGGACCGCAGTCAGTGGCACTTGGATAACATATAATTTAGTATTTTCGTTATTTATTTTTGGGGTGTTATGCCGTGTTGCGCTACGTCCTTCTTTAATCAACGTTTAGGACACTGAAATGCTGTCCGATACGTTGGTTAAAGAAGGAGGTAGCGCAACACGGCATAATATCAAAAAATAAATAACGAAAATTCTTTTTGCCGTGAAAATCTAAAATCATATCTACAATTTAGTATTTTGAGGTTAACTAAAAAAAATTTTATCAACTTATTTCCTTCCCGCTAATTTTGACTAATCTCCATTTTCTTTCACGCATAAATATCAAAAATATATATTTATGATCTAATAGTAGTTGTCAGGGTCCCCACTGGATCAGTTGCTTATTTTCCAGGTCCCTTGTTATTGGCCTGGACGTTGTAGGCCCTGTAGGCGCTGGCCGCCGTGTCGTAGGCGTAAGAGCAGTCGGGGCACACCCCTGCGGGGCCCTGTGCGCCTCGCGGTCCCGGGTTACCTGGAAAGAGTAATTAAATTATTACATGTGATGTCACTACCTTCGCTAGAGTGTTAAGAGATCCTTGAAATACTATATGCACCACTCTACATCATTCTAGATATCATGAGAGCTGCTCTCAGATGTCTCGCAGTGAGACACGAAATCGAGAAGGCTCCGTTATAAGCGTTCAAAAAGAATAAGATTACTGAAGATGCTTTGAAAGGGAGATATGTAAATGCGAATGATAGAGGATTATAATTAATAGGCGTTAGCGAAATACTCTGAGTTAAGTAGCATTTCAAGAAACACTGTGATTTTTTCATACAGTAGGTAACATGCTAAATAATAACAAAACACATTGGCTTTTTTATTTTTTTATTTTTAATCGATGGGATTTTATATGATTTCCTTTACAACTCGACATCTGAAAGGAGATTATCTTCTAAAATAACATATGTACGAGTATTTTTCGTTCAAATGGAACGTGGAAATTGGGGATTAAGAGAAAAGAACTACATATTTATAATGTTAAAACATGAACAGTTCTTGCAATTTAATCATAATTATGTTTTAACTACTTGTATCAAAAATAAATATATATTATAAAAGAATTTCATGTAAATGAAAAACTCGAGAAACGAGTCCCGGTACGGTCAAAGGAGTTATACGTTGTGGGAGATCTCTACCATCCCTTCAGGATGACGGTTCCCGTTTTTACCTAAAGAAGGGCTGGAAGTTTCGCCCTCTTGAAATTTATAGAAAAGTCTTCCGAAAAGTTCTAGAAGGTTCGATGGAGCTCTAGATAGTTCTGGAAAGAGTGGCGGAGTATGTTCTTGGAATGTTCGGGAATAGGGAATCGGTAACATCAATATGGAACATTTCAAAACACTCTCGAATGTTGTCCTGGGCGAAGCCGGGTAAACCAGCTATTCAAAATAAAGAAACAATTCAATATGAAATAATTTTTATTTTTTAATTACAATACTTCGACCGCCTGACCCAACTAACTCTAATAAGGTATTTCTTGAAATATTTTCCCAGGTAGTCCTTCGTAAGCATTTCTGATTATAATAATATAAAATAAAAATATTTTTGGCGTCGTAAATTGATAATAATTTGTGGGCGGCGGCTTGGTGGAAAGTAAGATCACAGGGAAAGTAATATCTCATAATATGGTTGAAGACGATATTTCTAAGAATTGACTAATTGTTTTACAATTATCGTAACTCATTTCCACTTACTTGTCAATAATCATTATTAACGATGACTACCCTATATGAAGTTTCCACATTTAAAGTGATTTCTAATAAGCTATCACCGTAATCTATTGTATAGTTTCCAACATTGAAAAATAATGTTAAAAACATTGTGGGTTTCCTTCTTAACACTCTAGCCCGAAATGAAAAAAACAAATTAATATAAGTTGCAAGTTGAAAATGAGAATTGGCTCTGAGGAAAATAATTCCCCTTAGGGCCTGTGTCATCTTTGGGGATGCTGTGTGGAGGGTCTTTTTAGGAAAGAAAGGAGTGGAAGTTCTGGGAAGAAAAAGGGTATGAGGGGTGGGTAGAAATCTGGGGGTCAAAGTGTCCAGGAGTGACGGACGTGTGAATCTATCCCTCCCACTGCGGTGCAAGGCGATGGGTCGCGAGAGTCCGGCTGGAAAGGTGTAGGTTAAGTCTCCCTCAACCAAACTCTCCCGATCCGGCCAAGGTGAGAAAACGCATCGGCCGTCAAGACCTAGTCAAATCTCACCACATGAACCCGGGCACCCCTGCTAAGTCACCAAACGTAGCGGACCACTTGGGGTAACCTATGACAGGGGTATTGGTTGTCCAATAAATGGTTCCCGGCGCGGCAGTATCTATACCCGCCTTCCAAATCGAATTAATTATTCAAAATAAAGAAATAGTAATCCTGCCACCTCGGAACAGGCTCAACTTAGTGGGGTGGTATATACAAAAAAATGTATGTTGTACTTAAAACTGTACCAAAAATATATACTCTTATATATTTTGTGTTTATATGAAATCATATTCTTTTTATTAGACCTAATAAGGTATTTTTTGAAAGATTTTCCCATGTGTCTCGTCATACGCATTTTTGATTAGAATATAAAATAAAAATATTTTTGGCGTCACAAATTGATACTTGTGTGCAGCGCACAGTGATTGCAAACGATCATTATCGTCTCATAAATCTGTAACTTATTTGTTTCTCATCATAAAAAAATAAAATTTGGTGTGCTGATTAAAAACTAAACAATCTTTATATTAATATTTTTACTTAATGAATTGTTATTATTTTGATATTAAACACGTCATTCCAAGAATAACTTATCGTATTTCGGTACTGCGACGAGTAAATTTTCTGATATTTATTATATGAAGAGCAGCGAAAAAACTGTTTTTTGATGCTGTTGCGCAAAAAATTCACAGACCTTTTTAAATGAACACACTATAAAAAGGTTTCTATTATTAAAAGAGTTTTAATATCCACAGGGGCAAACCCTGCGACCAGTTTAAATTTTACTTGAACTTTGTAAAAATCTAGTTTAGGTAGGTATTATTGCTTAAAGGGAACTTATAAAACAATACCACTGGAGCGCTTTTTGCCACAATATGGTACTATTTAAAATACCTCGGATTGCTTTGCTGCCAATTTTGGCAAATCTTCGCTTATTTCTAAGTAATTAAGTAGAATTTTACGATTTTTTAATATTTAATGCTTTAAATTTGCATCAAATATTCCATTAAATATCTCAGCCTGAAACCGGACTTCGACATGATTTAAAATCTGCAAAAGAACAAAATAACATTTTTTCTAACGGATAATTAATAAAATATCGATCATTTATTTACCTTATTAAAACCGCTATATCTGAAAAAAATGTATGCATTTTTTCGATTTATGAGATGGTCTTGTTCCGGGCCATTCCATAGTGGGTCGGCTTAATGGTTAGTTATCTCATAGGGAAAGATATATCTTGTCATAGGGTTGTAGACGATATTTCTAAAAACTGACTAATTGTTTTACAATTACATTAACACATTTCCACTTACTTGCCAATAATCATTATTAACGATGACTACCCTATATAAAGTTTCCACATTTTAAGTAATTTCTAATAAGCCGTTACCGTAATCTATCGTATAGTTTCAAAAATTGAAAAATAATGTTAAAAATATTATGTGTTTCTTTCATTCAACAGTCTACCGTACCCAAAATGAAGTAGGTAAACAAAAACAGTCACTGCAAGTTGAAAATGAAACCACACGAATTATTTTTTTACATTAGCTCCGCACAGGAGTCCCTGAGAAAAATAATGCCCCTCAGTGCCTATGTCGTCTTTAGAGATGCTGTGTGGAGGGTATTTTTAAGAAAGAGAAAGATAGGAAGTTCTGGGAAGGAAAAGGGTATGAGGGGTGGGTAGTAATCTGAGGGTCAGTGTGTCCAGGAATGACGGACGTATAAACCCATCCCTTCCACTGCGGTGCAAGGCTATGTTCCGAGAGAGTACGGTTGGAGAAGTCGAAGGGACTCCCTCAACCACTTTCTCGCGATACGGCCTGCCATGCAGTTGGTGGACAGACGCATCCGCCGCCAAGATCCGGATTAACATCACCCCATGAACCCGGGCACCTCTGCTAAGTCACCAAACGTAACGAACCACTTGGGGTGACCTATGGCAAATGTTCTGGTTATCCAATAAATGGTACCCGGGGAGGCGGTACCTATACATGCCTCCTAAATAATAAAACCCGCTAAATAATAAAACCGATGTGTTTTGTTATGTTAATTGTGTTTTTTTTAATCGAGGGGATTTTATATAATATCCTTTACAACTCGACATCTGAATGGAGATTATCTTCTAAAATAACATGATATGTATTTTTCGTTCAATGGAGGTACAAATTGAACGTGAAATGGGGATGAAGAGAAAATAACTACATATTTACAATGTTTAATCATAATTATATGTTTTTACTACCTATATAACTAATTCAAAATAATGTAATAAGTAATTCAATACGATTTTTTTAAGTAAAACTTATGAATACGTTATAAAACGTTACGAAAAAATATTAAACGTTACGAAAAAATGTGACACGCTAATCAATGATATGAGTTGAGTTGAGTTGAGAGCTGAGAGCTGAGAGCTGAGAGCTGAGAGCTGAGAGTTGAGAGTTGAGTTGAGTTGATGGGGATGTTGAGGGGATAGGGGATATTTTTATTCCTGTTATTGTTATATTGTTAATGGACGGCATAAGTTAGTGAAGTTTTACTTCAGTCGTGCGGTCTAAAGAACACTCGTTTTTTTTAAATAGAATACTTTGACCACCTGACCCCAACTAACTTTACTTAATAAGTATTTTTGAAAGATTTTCCCAGGTAGTCTGTCATAAACATTTTTGATTAGAATAAAATAAAAATATCTAATTTTAAAATAAAATATATGAAATGTTTTAAAAATAAAATATATAACATATTTAAAAAATAAATAATGGTTTTGTAACAACGCTTTTTTTAAATATTTTTGGCGTCGTAAATTGGTAATTCGGCCTGATGTGCGGCCACTTGGTGGTTAGTTAGATCACAGGGAAAGTCATATCTCGTCATAGGGTTGTAGACGATATTTCTAAGAATTGACTAATTGTTTTACAATTACCGTAACATATTTCCACTTGCTTGACAATTTTATTAACGATTAACTTTAGAATCAATGACTTCCCTGTCTAAAGTTTCCTTATTTTAAGTGATTTCTAATAAGCTATTGCCGTAATCTATTGTATAGTTTCTAACATTAAAAAATAATGTTCAAAGTATTATGGGTTTCCTTTATAACAGTCTAGCCCAAAATGAAGTAACCAAATTAATAGGAATTCCAAGTTGAAAATGAATCCACTAGAATAAAAATGAACCGTTAACTCGAGTTTTTTTTTTAAATTTACTTATAAGAGAATGGGAGTAGGACGGGAAGGAGTGAGGAGAGGACTGGAGGTAAGTTGCGAGTTGCAATGGAGAGCATTTATGAGGGATACAGCCACCTCTGGTCTGGAGCTCCAAAATACCTGAAAAACCCTAGACTCTATGGAGAAACGGGCGGTCCATTTGATAGATTCTCCCACCTTAACAAACGCATTGCAATCTTTAAACAGGCGTCGGGTGGGAATGCTATCATTGTTCTACCGATATTTAAATGGAAGATCCTCCGAGGAACTAGCGTCACTTATCCCTTCGGCACCGGTGCATAGTCGGGAAACACGCCAAACGCGCGTCCAACATATGCACACGGTTGACATTTGTCACATAAAAACGGGTCGCTTCTTCGACTTCTTCTTGATTTCAATAGCTCGGCTGTGGATGTGGAACGATTTGCTAGCCTCTGTGTTTCCTTCCTCCTACAACATGGGTCTCTTCAAGACAAATATTCATTTCTTCCTCTCCTCAAAAAGACCCTCTATACAGCATCTCAGATGACATAGGCCCCGAGGGAAATTATTTTCCTCAGGGCCTCCTGTGCGGAGTCTTATTTATTTGAAAAAACAACATAAAACCAATAAATTGCAAAAAGGTAAGAAAAGATACACAAAAAATACATTTACAGTTAAAGTAATGCATTTAGTTTAAACATAAGTGCTATTTCACGCTTAAAATCGTTGTAGGAAATGTGGAAAATATCCACATTTCCTGCGAGGCAGTTAATTAACCTAGTGAGTCTTCCCAGGGGCTTCACCGTTGATAAGTTAGTTCTGCATCGGGGAAGGATCAAAAGCCTGTGTTGGCGGCCTCGCGTGAAATTGTCCGAGACATCCTATTTCAACCAGAATATCTGATACAGATATTAAATCATTAAAAAGTTAAAAAGAACAAATTCCCCACTGGGATGTATCTATGTATAAACTGGTTCCAACACTAGTGGAACAAAGTGGCATTTCAACACCCCTTCGAAAAGACCTAAAAAGTTTTGAAATTTTTACTTTCAAAAATTGCCCATAACCTAACCTAACGTAACCTATTTAACAATTTTTTTCATAATTTTATTGACTTTTCAAAGGAGGTGTTGGACTTGCATG
The DNA here is from genome assembly GCA_917563855.2 of Limnephilus lunatus. Taxonomy (NCBI): domain Eukaryota; kingdom Metazoa; phylum Arthropoda; class Insecta; order Trichoptera; family Limnephilidae; genus Limnephilus; species Limnephilus lunatus. The sequence continues at coordinate 48,249,443 of OU830603.1, forward strand.
ATTCTGAGTTGTTCGGTCACCGTAAAACTATTATAATGAAGAAAAATATGTGTTTCATTACCTGGTCTTCCTGACTCTCCCTTGTCACCAGCTCGTCCTGGCAATCCCAAACCTTCCGGCCCTGGCGCTCCTAATAAAATATTCATATTAAAAATACATCGTATTTATCATTGAAGAAGATAAAACCATAAAATCTAATCAAAACATAAAACAGAACGAGACACAATTTTTTAATTTATTTATTACACCCTCTAAAAGGCTTTTACATTCTAGTTATAAGTTAAGTGTCACAGTTATTTTAAATAAAACTAAAACAATAAATAAAAGATAATTCAATGAAAAAATGTTACAACAAAAGCATACACTTAACAATGTTTTTAAAAAAAAACATTGGAAAAAATGATAAGAAGTCTCACATAAATAGATATTCAATGTAAACAAAAATTGCACACGCCCTTTTGTTTCTAGATAATAATAATAATAATAATTGGACAATTTGTAGAGCGCCGTTTTTGTGAAAAATCACCTCAAGGGCAAGATGTAGGTACATACAAAAGAATTGGATTTTTTATACCGGTTATTTTAATATGTATGTATGAATGATGTATGAATGTGAACGAGAACGAGGCAAAGAGTGTGTGCCAAGATCGAGTTATGTGGCGGTCCGTCCTCTCTGCCTACCCCTGCGGGGAAACGGCGTGATGGTTAGTTAGTTAGTTAGTTAGTTATTTTAAAAAAGAGATATATATCACAGATAAGAATATTTATTTCCGAGACTGAAGTCTCGGAATCGGGGTATTTTGATAAGGCAGTGTCCTGATGTTGTTAAAGTAAAATGGTAGTAAATGCCGGCAAGAGCTTTTGTGAATATGGATGTTAATTAATTGAACTAATTCAGGACAGTCAATTTTGTAATGCATTATTTTATGTAATAATATTAAATTTGTGTTAATTCTTCTTTCTGAAAAATTATATCCAGTAAGTAATTATAATCAATGTTTTGTACAGGAATTTGCAATTTATAGTTTATAAACCTTATTTATGGTTGCAATTGGGAATCGAACCCAGCATCTATGTCATTGACCATTGTGCATATCGATGTTTAGACATCTCAAAATACGTAGATACTAAGTTTTAAGGTAATGAGGAAAGCAATGTTCGAATGCTCGCATTAAAACAAATATTATTTACACTTCTTCTAAGTTTTTCAGCATTATAATTGATTCGGTGGTGTTTATCAGTAATCCGAGTATTGTACCAGAATAAATCAAATATTATGTAAACGAGTCTATGTTTTACATATATATTATTTATTTATTTTGCAGAAACAAACAGTACATACTTACATGTTAGAAAATAGTTACAAGTTGTAAAATATATACAATAATTGGTACCAATGACATGTCGCTGTTATATAATATATGTTTTTATGTGACAAATTATAAATTTTACCTGTATTAAATTAGTAAATTATTGAGGGAGAGGTGTGTGTGAGGGGGCGTGTGTGTGTGTGAATATGTGTGTATGTATGTATGTAAGTATGCGCATTAAACAATTTAAATGATTGAAGGGTGTGTGTGTGTGTGTGTGTGTGTGTGTATGTATGTGTGTAAGTATGCGCATTAACTATATGATTGACATGATGCTCTTTTTAAATTTGGGCAGTGAATCGGAGAAAATGTCGATGTTATAATTTAGATTAATATTATTGAATACATGAAGAGCACGATTGATTAGCGAATTAGTTGCTGCATTTGTCTTGTAATTAAGCGTGTGGAATAGTTCTGTATGGCGTGTACGTCTTAATGGTATGTTAAAATTAATTAGGGAAAGAAGTTCGGTACAATCGATGTTATTATTTAAAATTTTGTGAATAAATTTCAAATCAGCAATTACTCGTCTTTGTTGCAAAGTTTGAAATGTGCATTCATAATTATTGTTGAATTTGAATTTAAGATATTTTATAAATTTGTTTTGAATATGTTCTATGCTATCTATGTATAATTTGTACTGCGGGTTCCAAATTGGCGAGGCATATTCCATATATTATGCTAAGAAATAACACAGGGAGGCATGACGATCCGGTACATTAGTATGACAATTTAAAATACCTACTAGTAACCCAGAAAACAGCAACATTTTGTTTAATTCCCTACAAGTTTTTCTGCATTATAATTGATTTGGTGGTGTTTATGAGTAATCTGAGTATTGTACCAGATAGAGGGTACACTTTTTAATGTAACTGAAAATCCAACTCAAATTTCGATTTTTCGGAGATGTCTTACTAATCAACTGGATGATCGATATAATCAATATTCAAGTCTACATTATTTGACTAAATTCTGGTGTAACTTGCAAATTTCTACGTCAAATGTATAATAACAATAAATAAATAATGATGAGTGTTACCCGGAGTGCCCGCCACGCCCGGGGGCCCTTCTCTAGAGGCTCCTTCGGGTCCCCTGTCCCCCTTCTCGCCGCGGTCCCCTCTCTCGCCCATAGGTCCCGCGGGGCCCGGGGCTCCACCAGCGCCGGGGAATCCTCGCTCGCCCTGGAGTCCGGCTGGACCCTGGTCACCTGGAATTTCAAATATTCATGAATTAAATTTAAATAAATTATTTAATAATATTTGCGTCATCTTCCTATACACATAGCATGATCCGAGCGATGGATTTTACATTGTTTATTTATTTTATTATTATTTATTTATTCAATGCCCAGAGGGCTTTTACATGATTGGTAGTACAATTAATTCATGACAGATAATTTTGAAACTTACGAAAGAAATAATAATAATAATATTGAATAAAAAATTCACACAGGTCATAAAAATACAAAAATACGGCGATTGGATAGTTTACAAAACATATAGCATTGTTTATTATTTTATGTTAATTAATTATGAAATTTTGGGAGTTTTTTATGCATTATTTTTACATGGAACGACAGAAAGTGAGGAAAAAATATAACATTTATAATACATTCGTCTAATAAAATACGTACGTGTTTTATTTGTTTCCGTTATCAGTAATTTTAGCATGAAAAAGTTTCATATTATTTCATAAACGTGTTTTAAGTTTTACACAGCTAAAACAACCGTACATAATATGAAAATGTCTATCAGTAATGTAAAATTTAAAACACCTTTATTAGTAAAGTTCAAGAAATTCGCAAAGCGGTGACCTAATAAAATTCCTTTTTCTACGCACCGATACTTAGTTGCTTCTTGGAAACTATATCATATTATTTGTTCTTTCTCCAGTTAAGGTCATTAGTATATAAATCCATGAGTCATAACTCCAGGTTATTTCTAGCATTAGTAAATCCGACTATAATAATAAAATATAAATGTTTCCCTTTGGTTTTCCAAATTTATTCTATTGTAGAATTTCGCGGTAACCCAATTATAATTACGGCAGGTAATGGAGAACTAATTGAAGTCTAGAAATGCAATGAGTAATAATTTGGGGAAAAACGCACTACGCCATATTGGTCACTAATTGAACCGATTGGTAATACCTTCTTAATTGATATTTTTAGGGGTTCTCAACACGTTCCTGGGAGCAAAGATATTTATTTTTGAAAATACTAAATAATATGAATATATAATCTAAAAATTATTGAAAATAGTCATGAATTCCAACTAAAGGCGCGGTATAGCCGCTCAAAAAGAAGAAGATGGTGAGATACGTAAATACGAATTTTAGAAAGAGCCTGCTAATATTAAACTCGATAATATTTAGAGGGAAATAACCAGACAAAACCGGAAATATGTCATTTTTAAATCAAATTTTAGACGTATTGAATCTTTTCCACAAAAAATTATAAATTGATTTCAAAAGACTGTACTTTTATCTAGTAAAGCTATGTTTGTTTTGAGAAAATATGTATATTTTTAATACAATAAGGTTTTACCGTAGGTTTGTTAATTTTTCAAACTTAATTGTGTATTATACAACACACATTTCAAATCATATAATCATGCAGTAAAATAAATCATAAATTATCTGGAAAAGCTATGATTCAGAAATTTAATTTTAGTTAAAATAAAATCATTTAAAAAAAGATCCGCACACGTGTTTTGTGACGAAAATACTTCAGTTTGTCTATTTATTAACGGTCTTACAGACTAATATATTTAAGTTTTTTTACATTCTTATTTTGCTTAAACATTATTGAAAAATTATAAATACTTATGATCAAAAAATAATTACAAAAAATACATAATTTTAATAGTTTCATCATCACGCCTTTCAGCATTTTTAAATGTAGGTATAAATTAAAGCAAATTTTGAATGAAATAAAATCAATATAGAGCTTTTTTTATATGAGCTCCACACAGGAGGCCCTGAGGAAAATAATTTCCCTCAGGGCCTATGTCATCTTTGGAGATGCTGTGTGGAGGGTTTTTAAGGCAAGGAAGAAGATGAGAGTTCTGGGAAGGAAAGGGGTTTAAGGGGTGGGTAGGAATCTGGGGTTCAGTGTGTCCCGGTTTTCCGCCTCCAAAACCTAGACAAAATTCACCCCATGAACCCGGGCACCCCTACTAAGTCACCAAACGTAGCGAACCACTTGGTTTGTTATAATTTTAAAAATCTGGTACGAAGAATAATTAATCTTTCTCATTGGAACCGCCCTGTACGATCGTAAGAACATCTTTCGACGAAATATGAATTCTCGGCCGCTGGCTGGTTAATGGCCCTTAACAGAAAATTGTGAAAATGTTTAATAAAACACCACTCGTTTAAAATAGAGCAAAAACTTCGTCGCGTTGTCTAAAAGAGCATTCAAAGAATAAAAAAATTTCGTACATATAACTTGTAAAATAACTGAAAAAACGTGTTTACAATAATTTTCGGAGCAACTTTTGATTTTTTCTATCGAAGGAATTAAAAATAATTTCCGTTTCGGCGTGAGGAATGTATAGATAGATTTTATCCTCAAGAATAACATATATTTTTAAAGAGCTTTAAAACTTAGGAAAATATGTTATAAATCGGCATAAATGTGGGAAGCCGGGTTTTAATTGTTATTTTTAGGGTTCTTAACACGTTCCTGAGATTTAATAACTAAATTATATAAATATAAACTAACTAATCTAACTAAATTATATAAATGCAAATAAATAAATTATATAAATATAATCTAAAAATTATCGAAAATAATCATGAATTCCAACTTAAATTGAAAAAATACTTGATACTACTACAAGAGTTCATATATTTCTTTTAAATCTTGAAAGCTATTTATTTTTATATCTTGAGTTTTTCTCACTTATCTTTTTGTTATTGGGATATGAAATGGGTTTATTGTGTCACTTCTCAACCTTAATCTTCACCTTCCCCTACCTACCTACTACCTTCAGCCTCGCAACATATTCCTAACGAGGATGTCATAGTACCACAGGATCCGGAAAGTTGCGATTCTTGCGCGGTATTCCAATTTAAAAAAGCCGTTTTAAAGAGCAAGTAAGTATAATAGAATGTTTGATTTTTTTGTTTTCTAACACAATTTTCGACTTCCTCATACTTCAAACAATCAATACTAATTTGGATTGTCTATGCGTGAATCCTACATGAAATCTGATTTGATGAACTCAAATTTACAGTGTTAAAATTGGAACTGATTACGTAAAAAATTTAGTCAAGCGTTAAAGTACAAGCCTACCTATAATATTAACGATTTTTAACAGAAAATTATTTTTATCACAAGTTTCAAAAATTGAACTGATTTTTCAAGAATTCAAACTGTCCCGTGATTTCTTCACGGTAGGAAAATAAATTGTTTATTATTATTATTATTATTGGATGATTTTTATAGCGCCATTTTCGTGAGAAAATCACCTCAAGGGCGCTTGTTAATACGTAATAACCTTGCAAAATCTATAAAAGTAAAGTAATATTTTTAAAGTTTTTTTTTTATTATTACTAAGTTTAAGAAACAATACAAAAATAACATCGAAATGTAAAGAAAAAAAAAACCTTAAAGAAATAATTAAAAAAAGAATATTTGATAATATTTTTTCTATGGCCTTTCCAGCGGCCCTTTGATAAACCGACCCCGCGCCCCGCCTACATTCCCCTGTTCAGCGGTCATTGGGTCTACCCCCTCCACTGCACTGTTAAGGGTTATCACGGGGTGGTATATAAACACCTGATTTAAGGGTAGAAGTTAATTCGTAGTGGTGAGCTCACCGAAGACATTGTTCTTCAGGAGCGTTGGTGTCTTGTGGCTGTGAATGTGTCTTGTGTCAGTGCCGTGTTATTGTTTGTTACTTGGTGCCTTAGTGGAAGTTAACATCAGATGATGCATGGAGATTCTACGGTAAGTCACTTCTTCTAAATTTAACGTTCTTTTTCTTCTTGTGCCCTAACCGTTCAACAGACGTTGGCTCTGCGGACTTTGTTTACTGCGGCCCGGAACAGCTCTACGGTTGACTGGTCAAACCACTGTCTCAGGTTTTTCAGCCATGAGGTTCTCCTTCTTCCAGGTTCCAATCTTTCCCTGCATTATAAGATGCAAGATCTCATACTTCTCTGGATGTCTCATCATATGTCCAAGATATTGAAGTTTTCGGATTTTTATAGTTTTAATAACTTATTTTTCTATATTCATCCGAACCATGACATCTTCATTTCTAACCCTATCCATTTAATACGTAGTCTTGGGCTAATTGTTTCGCAGATATTCACATGTGACAAAGTTATCAAATAGCGCCATTTTATTTTTTAACAGTTGAAAGTTTTCCGTAAAATGCCGATCCTGAGTCCGTTTCAGCTTTTAAACAAATAGTAATCAGCAGAAGAAGACAACTATCATGTTGTTCAACTTGTCAGCTTATTACAATTTGATAGAAAGCTGAAACGCAGCTACAATCGGCGTATAACGGGGACCTTTCACATGCAAAAAAAAATGGCGCTGAATGGACCTTTGATGACATTGTTACATTGAAATTTGTAAATTATTTTTTAATGCCATCAATTCAAAAGCAGAGTTTATGATCTACTACCATAAATCGAGTTTATTTTGTAGAAATCCAATTTAAATGTTTTCTCTTACATATTCAGTAATGTTATTGTTCAATTTATTTAGTTTATTTTTAAACAAGCTCCGCAAGTTTGATAATGCCTTCAGAAGGCGAAAGAGCAGAGTGTGTTTATAAATAAACTTATTTTGTGGCTCAATTTTATTTAAAAATTAATAAAATATTTACTACAATAATTAATACCATTCATCGTTTTCCGTAATACCGTTTTCTTAAAACTTTTAAGTAAACCCTGACAAAGTATGCATTGAAACATGTTGGTTTTAAACAAAAAGTGGCTAAAACTAAGTTTTTTTTTAAATTTGAATTAAAATGGTGCCGCAAAATAAGTTTGCTGTGTTTGAAGAAGAGAATTATAATATTATAACATATAAAAATCTCTTGTTTATATTAGCTAAATACCCTATAAAGAACACCTTAGTTACCTTTTAATTTTCGTACAAAACTTGTTGGGATTTGAGGCCAAAATACACAACCTTCTGATTTTTTAAAAATCAATAGCAATAGCGAATATCTAGTCCCACACGTGATATATAGGTACTTAATTAAAGAATTCGATTTTGCTTGATTTTATAAGGCAACTTGTAATTATTTGGGAGTTAATTTTAACTATACAATATATACTTTACTTTAGAAAACTATTGCGTTAAATACCTATAATCTTATAGTCTTATAGATATTATAAAGGCGAAAGTTTGTATGGATGAGTGTTATTCTTTCACGCAATAAACACCGAATAGAATTTAAAAATTCTTTCACTAATCGAAAGCTACATTATTTGCGAGTAACATAGGCTATATATATTGGTAAGCTCTGGCGTTATGAATAAGCTGTAGCGTTATGCAATTATTTTTCATACGTTTTCTGTCCCTAACAAAATCGAGTTTTTGCAAACGTCAAACAAATTGTTACCTTGGAAAAAATGTGTGTGTGTGTGTGTGTGTGTTTTTTTTAAATTAGGCAATTCACCCTAAAAATAGTGCTTTGGTGGCGTCATAGTTAATGTCTACCTATATCTTAAAATGTTTATTGTCCGGACGAAAAGCATAGCGTTGCTATGTAATTATTTGACGTGGGCTGTAATTTTGTTATTTCTTTAGGTTACTCTGGATTCAAATATGAATAAAATACTAATTCCTACTTGAGGCGAAATCATCAGAATAAATTAGGGGAGTAGGTACTTATAATAAATTTCTATAATTTAAATATTTTCTAAAATAGAATTTTTATTTGCGAAATGTCATTCTCAAATTTTGAAATTTTCTATTAAACAATAATTATTTTTTATTATACAAAATAGCAAGAATAATAACAATTATGCCAGTAATTTCCCACTAATAGTAAAAGCTAGTAAGAAATAAAATAAAAGTAAGCAAGGCGTTTTTAGAGTAATTTTATTTTTCAAAATTCGTGTTCTGGCGTAGAAAGGTTATTTGTATTTTTATATTTATTTTCACATCAAAGTACTTTTAGCCATTAAATTTTGTCTTATTTTCATCATATTTTTTTAACAACTCGGACGCATGAGCTTATCCGACAATAAACATTAGACATACGTACGACGTATGAGGCATACGGCGTAACTGAGTTGAACATTTGTCATTTCCCACATATAATTCCTAAGTTGCCTCTAAAATCATGTAAAATTGAATTCTTTAATGGTCTATATTATAATTTAAAACACAAAAATTGAGGTTTTTGTTAACTATTGAGGACGGACCGCCAAACATTCAAACCGCCAAACTCTGTCTTGGCACACATTCCTTGTCTTGTTTACATTCATGCAACGTCTCATACATGCTCTTCTATTATTCTCCTTACACTCCTTTCCGGTTTTTGTTGCATTTAAAATTATCTATTTGGTCTATGATATGATCTTCGAAAATACCATAATATTTTTAAGAGTTTGGAAAATAATATATGTAATAAATCGTAAGAAATGCAGGAAGTCAGGCCTTAAATTTATTTTGCTGCGTACCGGTAATTAGTTGCTTCCTGGAAACTATATAATGTTTGTTTTTTCCCCAGTTAGTTATTTCTGTTATTAGAAAATCATAATAATAAAATATAAATGGTTTCCTCTTGTGTTAGAATTTTTTTCTGTTGTAGGATTTCGCGGTAACTCAATTCTCGTTAGGACAGGTAATGGAGAACCAATTGCAGTCTGAGTAATTGGGAAAAAAATATCCTACGTCATATTGGTCGCTAATTAGGTAATCCTATTGATAATACCTTCCTAATTGTTATTTTAAGGTTAAGGGTTCTCAAGACATTATTGAGAGCAGAGATATTTTGTATACTGTTGCAAATAACTAAATATGTAATATGAATGCTTGAACTTAAAAAATATCTTCTATCTATATAAATAAAAATTAATTAATAATGTTTGTTTCTGTCTATGTACGTGATATTTATGTGATGCGTTGCTATACCATTCATCCGATTGCGATGAAACTTTGGGGATTAGATGTGCGGATGACTGAGTTCTGGCATCATGAAATTATGCATTGCTAACCGTTCATCCGATTGCGATGAAACTTTGCGGCTTAGATATGCGCATGCCCGCGATGGGAGTGCGGAAGGGGAACGCGAGAAAAGGCAGTTTAAAAAAGCAAGTAGTTATAGAACATGTTAAACAGTTTTTTTCGTTGCCTAACACGATTTTCGACATCCCCACACTTAATAGTAATAATAATTTCGATTGTCTGTACGTTGGTCCTGTGTGAAATCTGCTGCAATGAACTCTAATATTAGTTTTGAATTTATGTGTCATTGTTAAAACTGGAACTGATTATGCGAAGAATTCAGACAAGCGTTTAAGTAAGTAATGTTACATTATTTATAACAAAGAATTATTTCAAAATTCAAACAATTTTTTCAAGAATTCAGACCTACGCTAGTAGGAAAATAAATTATAATACGTAATAATCTTACAAAATCTGTAAAAGTAAAATAATGTGTTTAAAGCTATTTTCTTTTAATTTTTACTAAGCACAAGAAACAATACAAAAATTACATGGAAATATTAATACACAACAATTTTAATATTTAATAATATTTTTTCTAGGGCCTTTTCAGCGGCCCTTTCAACCACCCCCGCGCCACGCCTACATCCCCCTGTTCAGTGTTTATTGGGTCTACCCCCTCCACTGCACTGTTAAATGTTATCACGGGGATGGTATATAAACCCCTAATTCAAGGGTAGAGGTTAATTAGTAGTGGTGAGCTCACCGAAGACACTGTTCTTCAGGAGCGTTGGTGTCTTGTGGCTGTGAATGTGTCTTGTGCCTTGTGTCTTGAGGAGTGCAGTGTTATTGTTTGTTACTTGGTGCCTTGGTGGGAGTCAGACGATAATGGAGATTCTACGGTAAGTTATTTTTCTATACTTAATACGTTGTCTTTTGCCCAGTTGTTCATTCATCTTCATTCGTAACCCTGTCCATTTAATACGTAGTCTTGGGCTAATTCTTTCGCAGATATTCACATGTGACAAAGTTATCACATAGCGCCATTTTGTTTCTTAACAGTTGAGAGGTTCCCGTAAAATCCCGATTTTAAGTCATTTTCAGCTTCTGAACAAATTGTGATCAACGGAAGTGGACAACTATCATGTTGTTAAGCTTGTTAGCTTATTACAATTAGATAGAAAGTTGAAACGCAACCAGTATCGGCGCTTAACAGGAAACTGAAAAATGTGACCAAATGGCGTTGAATGGAAATTTGATGACAATGGTACATTAAAATTCGTTTTTTTTAATGGCATTAATCTATTCAGAGTTGTGCTCTTTTCGTTGTTATGCATTTTTCTGTTTTACAATCTCCCATTTATTTATTGTTATCGAATTTATTTCGTAGCACACCAATTTTCTGGTTTTCTTTTATGTGTGTTTGAATCGGTTGTAAAATTTTATTTCGACTATGGTCGAATTCGAAGCCTGGAAATTTGATCTCTCCGCGTAGTTTAATTTATTTAGTTCTAACAAACGCATCACTAAAAGTCTACAGATGTTTCTAAACGAATTCTTCCGAAAGTTATCGCCTATAAAAATAAAATCTGATACCAATCGCTAAATTTATAATTGAAAAACGTTGTACCTATACAATTTTCAAACCTTTTTATGTAAAATATTTTGATGATAAGGTACTATTTTTATTAATCTTAAATTTAAATGACTTACATCCGTGGGTATCGGTTTGAAAAAAATGCTATCATAGTTACGAATTCATCGGAATTAATTAAAATGTGAGCCTTCAGCACACCCCCATAACCATAAGTATTGCGCTGCATAAATAACACGTATATATATTTTGTTTTCTAGCTGTTCAGCATAGATCATGATTTTCGACACTACCAAAACAAACGAAAAAAATACGAGAAAATTTTAATATAATTATAAATCTCAAATATATATCTGTAAGTTCGCAGTGTTTATTCACGAGTCGATGATTTCTAGGAATTGGTGAATACGGTTTAATTAACAAAAGAAATTATTATTAATTGAGGTTATTGTTACATTTCAAAAGTATCTTTGCTACGAGCTTGTAGGTACATTAATGCAAGTTAATTTCAATAATTCAAATAGGGTTGTCAAAATAAATGGCATTTTATTTGGTCTTAAATGTATCATCTTCCGATTCATTGCCCAAATTTGAAAAGAGCATCATGTGATTAATATAATTTGTTCAATGCGCATAAATAAAAACATATATACATACACAAATGCTCGCACATCCTCACACACACACTCACACACACACTTTCCCACTATACATATCACCCGGTAATTACTTAATATGCATACCATAAATAAGACACTACAATGAAACACATAAAAGGTACCTACCATAAAATGAACTTATTTATAGTAAATTGTATTCACCAATTTGCGAGTATCTAATGTACTGTTCGTTTCTAAGATAAATAAATAATTGTTTTCGAAGCAACACGCTAATCTCATCAAAGCTTTCGCCAAATCCCGGGTACCACTTTTGTGGCACTTTATTTTTAATGTCGTACAAGTGGTGCCTGGAGTTTGTTGTTGGTCTAACGCTCTGGGATGCCATTCCTGCACAACCATAAAGATAAAGAGTTACAACAAGCCAAATTAACGACTTTAGGGGTGGTAGATTCCTACAGCGCAGCGTGGCGGTTCGGATCGGAACACTGGTTAAGGGAGACCTTTTGACCTCCAGACGGACTGGTGAGAGGGATGGATGCACACATCCGTCACTCCTTGACACACAGTCTCCCAGATTCCTACAAACTCCTCGTACCTTGCACAGAACTTCCTTTCCTTTGAAGTATCCTCCACACAGCATCCCCAGATTTTCCTTATTTATTTCCAAATAGATTTTACATCTTTGTTCAATCAAGTACTAACTGATGTGAATGGAAAACTCCACTAAACAGGACCCACAGCATATCTGCATTGCCTACAACACGTTGCAAAAGGTCTACTAACCTTGGTGGCTGTTGAAAATTCAGTACATGCCATTACATTACATGCCACAAATTCTATACGCTATCAGCTTCTCATTGTAAACTGGTTCTAGCGAATAGCTTTAAATGTAGTTTGAGCAATTTGTTTACTGTCTGTTTGACCACTCTCACCGATCAGACGAGTATTATCAAGAAAAAATAACTTCTGCATTAACGAATTTCTCAATTATAGTAGAATTGTGCTTTCTCGTATCTATTGCGAATGGTTTTTGCGGATAGTTGGCTATTTCCGTTCTTACATTCATGTACTAATGTAGTACAGAAATAACGACTTTTTGCTTGACCTGCTTCATCCATCTTATTTTCCATGTAGGCAATAGTTTTTTTTTTCTTTTTCTTCGCAAATTCTGTATTCTATATTGTTGCTGTTGTTGATGTACCTACCGCTAGATCAAATTCTATTACATTCCATTCTACGCCAAAGTGACGTGTTGGTACCTTCAGCAATTTACGGTTTTCTGTAGTACCTGTGTTGACACGAAACTCTACGAAATCTGCTGGTCATTAAATGTCATCCATTGATCAACTAACTTCCGAGTTGCATTACAGGTTTTATCAGCTGTAGTACGAACAAAATGGTGCCATCATTATCTCACAACATTTTTAAATTGTCTGCATCGTAATACTCTTGTTGCAAAAAGTCTACGCAAAGAGCCATACAAGACGTGTGAGATTTAAGAAGACGATCGTCAAAGACGTACGTACGACCTCTCTCTGGGACTCCTTTTTACAAAATTTCAGGGTTTCTACTAGAGAAGCCAAGAAATATACTAAAACACAAAAATCAACTGTCGCAGCGAAAAGCTGGTATTTAACGTCCATGCATTCATGTTCCATTGCAAGACGGGAGATGCCGACTATTTGCTTGACTAGCCACATTACACTCACCACCTCCGATTTATTTATTTTTAAGTGTCTTTTTCTTACAGATATTGCAAATGGGCTTTGCAAAAAGTTGGCTATTTCTGTCCTTGCATTCATGTACTAATGTAGTACAGAGATGCTAACTTTTTGCTTTACCTGCTTCATCAATCTTTTTTCCATGTAGGCATTTTTTTTTTAAATTTGATTTCGCACATTTGTATTGTATATTGTTGCTCTTGTGGGTGTACCGCTGGATCAGATTCTATTATATTCCATTATATGCCAAAGTGAATTCTTGGTATCTTCAGCAATCAGTTTACTGAAGTAAATACGGAAAGTTCTGGCAATCACCTTGCCAGCTAGAACACTTCTGGTCAAGACGAAACGACGAAACTCTACGATATATTCGACTAGGTGATATCCACAAACCTTGATGACTGTTGAATGCTTAGTGCATATTATAATAGGTACCCACCACGAAATAAACCTACTCATTAATTGTAAATTGTTTTCGCCAATGTATCTAATGTACCTTTTGTTTCTGTTTATACATAAATAGTTGTTTTTGAATCGGCACGCTGATCTCATCAAAACTTTCGCCAAATCCCGGGTACGACTTTTGTGGCACTTTATTTGATGTCGTACAAGTGGTGCCTGGAGTTTGTTGTTGGTCTCACGCTCTGGGATGCCATTCCGGCTCAACCTGATGATAAGCAGTTGCAATTAGCCAAATTAATGACTTCAGGGGTGATTCATACTGCGTGGCGGGCCGAATCGGAAGACTGATCCGGCCCGCAATATCCAGACGGACTCTCGGTCAAGTGAGAGGGATGGATTCACACATCCATCACTCCTTGATACACTGTCTCACAAATTCCTACACACCCCTTATACCTTGCCCAGAACTTTCTCTCCTTTAAAGTATTCTCCACACAGCATCCCCAGATTTTCTTTATCTGTACGTAGAACCAGAACCGCCCCCCCCAGGTTCCAGTTTCTTTGCTGAATAGATTTCACTTTTTTGTTCAATCGAGTACTAAATGGTGTGAATGGTAGAGGAAAACTCCACTAAACAGGACCCACAACATGTCAACATTGCCTACAATACGTTGCAATAGGTCTACTAATCTTATTGGCTGTTGAATACTCAGTACATGCCGTCTTACAGGGATATTTATTGAATGTCGTTCGGTGTGGGCTGGGTATTTAATGTCGCCTAATGATCAACAAACTTCCGATTTTCTTCATTTCTTTATCTTTAGTAATCGACACGGTGAATTCTTCTACGACGCATGGTTATTATATAGAGCTCAGTACTCTCTGCATTACACGGTTTTATATGCTGTAGTTACATAATCAACTCAACACCCTTGTTGCGAAAAGTCTACAGACGTTGATGGATGTTGAATACTTAGCAGATATCGTCTTACAGGGCTATTTATTGAATGTGGTACGGTGTGTGTTGGGCATTTAATGTCATCTATTGATCCACAAACTTCCAATTCTCTTCATTTCTTCATCTTGAATAATCGACACAGTTATGTAATATCATTAATCTATTATTAATGGTTTCCATCCAGAACTCGGTACCTACTGTCTTTATCATTTATCTCTTCTTCCAAAAAATTCACAACTTGATAAAAATGTAAATTCTATACGCTATCAGCTTCTCACTGCTAACTGGTTCTAGCGGATAGTTGGCTTCAAATGTAGTTTGAGCAATTAGTTTACCGTCTGCTTGACCATTCTCACCGATCAGACTAGTATTATCAAGAAAAAATAACTTCTACAAACGAAATTCTCAATTATAGTTGAATTGTGCTTTCTCGTATCTATTACGAATGGTTTTTGCGGATGGTTGGCTATTTCCATTCTTACATTCATGTACTAATGTAGTACAGAAATAACGACTTTTTGCTTGACCTGCTTCATCCATCTTATTTTCCATATAGGCAAAAGTTTTAGTTTTTTTATTTTTCTTCGCACATTCTGTATTCTATATTGTTGATCTTGTGGGTGTACCGCTAGATCAAATTCTATTACATTCCATTCTATGCCAAAGTGACGTTTTGGTCCCTTCACCAATATACGGTTTTCTATAGTACCTGTGTTGACACGAAACTCTACGAAATCTTCAACTAGATAATTCCACAAACCTCGATGACTGTTGAATGTTCAGTACATTTCGTCTTACTGGGCTATTTATTGAACGTAGCACGATATGTGCTGTTCATTTAATGTCATGCATTGATCAACTAACTTCCGAGTTGCATTACAGGTTTTATCTGCTGTAGTACGAACAGAATGGTGCCATCATTATCTCACAACATTTTTACATTATCTGCATCGCAATACTCTTGTTGCAAAAAGTCTACGCAAAGTGCCATACAAGACGTGTGAGAATTAAGAATACGATCGTCGATTACGTACGTACGACCTCTCTTTGGAGCTGCTTTTTGCAAAATTTCAGGTTTTCCAATAGAGAAGCCAAGGAATATGCTAAAACACAAAAATCAACTGTCGCAGCGAAAAGCTGGTATTTACCGTCAATGCATTCATGTTCCATTGCAAGACGGGAGATGCCGACTATTTGCTTGACTAGCCAAATCAAACTCACGATCTCCAATTTATTTGTAAGTGTCTTTTTCTTACAGATATTACAAATGGGCTTTGCAAATAGTTGGCTATTTCTGTTCTTGCATTCACGTACTAATGTAGTACAGAGATGTTAACTTTTTGCTTTACCTGCTTCATCAATCTTTTTTTCCATGTAGGCAATTTTTTTATTATTTGATTTCGCACATTTGTATTCTATATTGTTGCCCTTGTGGGTGTACCGCTGGATCAGATTCTATCATATTCCATTATATGTCAAAGTAATTTCTTGGTATCTTCAGCAATATACAGTTTACTGTAGTAAATACGGAAAGTGCTGGAAATCACATTGCCAGCTAGAACACTTCTGGTCAAGACAAAACGACGAAACTCTACGATATATTCGACTAGGTGATATCCACAAACCTTGATGATTGTTGAATGCTCAGTGCATATTATAATAGGTATCCACCATGAAATATACCTACTTATTAATTGTAAATTGTTTTCGCGTTTTGTAAAATGTATCTAATGTACCGTTTGTTTCTGTTTATACATAAATAGTTGTTTTTGAATCGGCCCGCTGATCTCATCAAAACTTTCGCCAAATCCCGGGTACGACTTTTGTGGCACTTTATTTGATGTCGTACAAGTGGTGCCTGGAGTTTGTTGTTGGTCTAACGCTCGGGGATGCCATTCCGGCTCAACCTGATGATAAGCAGTTGCAATTAGCCAAATTAACGACTTCAGGGGTGATTCATACTGCGTGGCGGGCCGGATCGGAAGACTGATCCGGCCCGCAATATTTTCTAGGTCAAGTGAGATGGATGGATTCACACATCCATCACTCATTGATGCACTGTCTACCAAATTCCTACACACCCCTCATACCTTGCACAGAACTTTCTCTCCTTTAAAGTATTCTCCACACAGCATCCCCAGATTTTCTTCGAATAGATTTCACCTCTTTGTTCAATCAAGTATTAACTGATGTGAATGGAAGAGGAAAACTCCATTAAACAGGACCCACAACATGTCAACATTGCCTACAATACGTTGCAAAAGGTCTACTAATCTTATTGGCTGTTGAATACTCAGTACATGCCGTCTTACAGGGATATTTATTGAATGTCGTTCGGTGTGGGCTGGGTATTTAATGTCGCCTATTGATCAACCAACTTCCGATTTTCTTCATTTCTTCATCTTTAGTAATCGACACGGTGAATTCTTCTACGACGCATGGTTATTATATAGAGCTCAGTACTCTCTGCATTACACGGTTTTATATTATGTAGTTACATAATCAACACAACACCCTTGTTGCGAAAAGTCTACAGACGTTGATGGCTGTTAAATACTCTGCACATATCGTCTTACAGTGCTATTTGTTGAATGTGGTACGGTGTGTGTTGGGCATTTAATGTCATCTATTGATCAACCAACTTCCAATGTCAACATTTCCTCATATGGCGTAATCGACACAGTTATCTAATTTCATTATTCTATTATAAAAGGTTTTCATACAGAACTCAGTACATTCTGTCTTCATTATTAATCTCTTCTTCCGATAAATGCACAACTTGATAAGAATGTAAATTCTATACGCGATCTGCTTCTTATTGTTAACTGGTTCTAGCGGATAGTTGGCTTCAAATGCAGTGCGCAATTTTTTTACTGTCTGCTTGGCCACTCTTACCGATCAGACGAGTATTATCAAGAAAAAATAACTTCTACTTTAACGAAATTTTCAATTATAGTAGAATTGTGCTTTCTCGTATCTATTGCGAATGGTTTTTGCGGATAGTTGGCTATTTCCGTTCTTACATTCATGTACTAATGTAGTATTTTTGCTTGACCTGCTTCATCTATCTTATTTTCCATATGGGCAATAGTTATAGTTTTTTTTTTTTTTTCTTCGCAAATTCTGTATTCTATATTGATGCTCTTGTAGATGTACCGCTAGATCAAGTTCTATTACATTCGATTCTATGCCAAAGTAACGTTTTGGTACCTTCAGCAATATACGGTTATCTGTAGTACCTGTGTTGACACGAAACTCTACGAAATCTTCAACTAGATAATTCCACAATCCTTGATGACTGTTGAATGCTCAGTACATATCGTCTTACTGGGCTATTTATTGAACGTAGCACGGTGTGTGCTGGTCATTTAATGTCATCCATTGATCAACTAACTTCCGAGTTGTATTACAGGTTTTAACTGCTGTAGTACAAACAGAATGGTGCCATCATTATCTCACCACATTTTTACATTGTCTGCATCGCAATACTCTTGTTGCAAAAAGTCTACGCAAAGTGCCATACGAGACGTGTGAGAATTTAGAAGATAATCGTCAAAGACGTACGTACGACCTCTCTCTGGGACTCCTTTTTACAAAATTTCAGGGTTTCCACTAGAGAAGCCAACAAATATGTCTACAACACAAATCAACTGTTGCAGCGAAAAGCTGGTATTTACCGTCGATGCATTCATGTTCCATTGCAAGACGGGAGATGCCGACTATTTGCTTGACTAGCCAAATCAAACTCACGATCTCCAATTTATTTGTAAGTGTCTTTTTCTTACAGATATTACAAATGGGCTTTGCAAATAGTTGGCTATTTCTGTTCTTGCATTCACGTACTAATGTAGTACAGAGATGTTAACCTTATGCTTTACCTGCTTCATCAATCTTTTTTTCCATGTAGGCAATTTTTTTTTTGATTCGATTTTGCACATTTGTATTCTATATTGATGCTCTTGTAGGCGTACCGCTGGATCAGATTCTATTATATGCCAAAGTGATTTCTTGGTATCTTCAGCAATATTCAGTTTACTGTAGTAAATACTGAAAGTGCTGGAAATCACCTTGCTAACTAGAACACTTCTGGTCAAGACGAAACGACGAAACTCTACGATATATTCGACTAGGTGATATCCACAAACCTTGATGACTGTTGAATGCTCAGTGCAAATCATAATAGGTACCCACCATGAAATATACCTACTTATAAATTGTAAACGGTTTTCACCAATGTATCTAATGTACCGTTTGTTTCTGTTTATACATAAATAGTTGTTTTTGAATCGGCACGCTGATCTCATCAAAACTTTCGCCAAATCCCGGGTACGACTTTTGTGGCACTTTATTTGATGTCGTACAAGTGGTGCCTGGAGTTTGTTGTTGGTCTAACCCTCTGGGATGCCATTCCGGCTCAACCTGATGATAAGCAGTTGCAATTAAAAATATTATGAACTAAATATACAATTTAGCTGTCCTAAAACGGGTATCCTTCCCAGTTGGACAGACAAAGTATCATTTTGTAATGTATTTTATATAAATGTAAATAAATAAATAAATAAATAAAATAAAAAAATAGCCAAATTAACGACTTTAGGGGTGATTCATACTGCGTGGCGGACGGGATCGGAAGACTGATCCGGCCCGCAATATCCAGACACACTCTCTGTCAAGTGAGAGGGATAGATTCACACATCCATCACTCCTTAACACACTGTCTCCCAAATTCCTACACACCCCTCATACCTTGCACAGAACTTTCTCTCCTTTAAAGTATCCTCCACTCAGCATTCCCAGATTTTCTTTATTCTATACGTAGAACCAGAACCGTTCCCCGGGTTTCCTTTGCCGAATAGATTTCACCTCTTTGTTCAATCAAGTACTAACTGATGTGAATGGAAGAGGAAAACTCCACTAAACAGGACCCACAACATTGCCTACAACACGTTGCAAAAGGTCTACTAACCTTGGTGGCTATTGAAAACTCAATACATGTCGACTTACAGGAATATTTATTTAATGTCGTTCGATGTGGGCTGGGTATTTAATGTTGCCTATTGATCATCAAACTTCCGATTTTCTTCATATTTAGTAATAAACACAATAAATTCTTATATTACGAAAGGTTTTTTGCGGATAGGTGGCTATTTTCGTTCTTACATTCATGTACTAATGTAGTACAGAAATAACGATTTTTTTGCTTGACCTGCTTCATCCATCTTATTTTCCATAAAGGCAATAGTTTTTTTTTTTTTTTTTATTTTTCTTCGCACATTCTGTATGCTATATTGATGCTCTTGTAGATGTACCGCTAGATCAAATTCCATTACATTCGATTCTATGCCAAAGTAACGTTTTGGTACCTTCAGCAATATACGGTTATCTGTAGTACCTGTGTTGACACGAAACTCTACGAAATCTTCAACTAGATAATTATATATATAATAACTCCGCTAGATCAAATTCTATACATTCCATTCTATGCCAAAGTGACGTTTTGGTACCTTCAGCAATATACGATTTTCTGTAGTACCTGTGTTGACACGAAACTCTACGAAATCTTCAAACCAGATAATTAATTAAAATAAACCTTAACGACTGTTCTGACTTGAATGCTCAGTACATATCGTCTTACTGGGCTATTTATTGAACGTAGCACGGTATGTGCTGGTCATTTAATGTCATCCATGGATCAACTAACTTCCGAGTTGCATTACAGTTTTTATCTGCTGTAGTACGAACAGAATGATGCCATCATTATCTCACAACATTTTTTACTTTGTCTGTATCGAAATACTCTTGTTGCAAAAAGTAAAAGCCTACGCAAAGTGCCAAAAAAAGAACTTGACAAAATCTTCAACAATATAATGTCCACAAAACATGAATGCTCAGTACATACTACGTACAGCAGGGCTATTGATTGTACATAGATGTGCTGGGCTTTTAATGTCATTCATTGATCATCAAATTTAATATTGTCTTCATTCCATAATCTGATTAATCGACGCGAATAATTTACCACTACGAAGGGTTTCTGTATAGAGTTCAGACTTCATTTGATGTCGCAAAATTCATGACGGGAATTTATTGTTGATCTCGCTCCCTCGTCGAATGGACTCTTCCTTTAGTCAAGTGCTATCTGATTTAGTATATAAGTGCTAGAGAAAAATCGTACATGTGTTGACTTTTTCGTTTCATACAAGACGTGTGAGAATTAAGAAGACGATCGTCGATGACGTACGTACGACCTCTCTCTGGAACTACTTTTTACAAAATTTCAGGTTTTCCACTAGAGAAGCCAAGAAATACGTCTACAACACAAAAATCAACTGTCGCAGCGAAAAGCTGGTATTTACCATCCATGCATTCATGTTCCATTGCAAGACGGGAGATGCCGACTATTTGCTTGACTAGCCACATTCACACTCACCATCTCCAATTTATTTATTTTTTAAGTGTCTTTTTCTTACAGATATTACAAATGGCCTTTGCAAATAGTTTGCTATTTCTGTTCTTGCATTCATGTACTAATGTAGTACAGAAATGTAAACTTTTTGCTTGACCTGCTTCATCATTGGAGGTTATCCACCACTTACCCGCCCCGGTTATCAATCAACCTGCTTCATCGATCTTATTTTCCATATAGAGAATTACGTTTCGTTATTTGATTTCGCACGTTTTGTATCCTATAGGTATTGTTGCTCTTTATGCTGTACCGCCGGATCAAATTCTGTTATTTTCCATTCTATACCAAAGTGACTTCTTGGAATCTTCAGTAATATACAGTTTTCTGTAGAAACTACGGAAAGTGCTGCACCTTGCCAGCTCCAACGCTTCAGTTCTGAAAAACCGATACGTCGAAATCCGACGAAATATTCAACTAGATGATGTCCACAAACCTTGATGACTGTTAGATGCTCAGTACATATCGTCTTACGGGGCTACTTATTAAACGTAGTTGGGTGTGCGCTGGGCAATCAATGTCATCTACTAATCAACAAACATCCAATTGTTTTCATAACTGATATGTCGAGTAATCGACAGAGTGAATAATTTTCTCTGTTGCTGAGGTTTCTGTATAGAGCTCGGTACCATCTGCATTTCATAATTGTTTATGCTGTAGTTACATAATCCACAGCAAATCTAATATTTTTCCCTTGTTGGGAAAAGTCTACAAACCTTGGTGACTGTTGAATACTCAGTACATGCCGTCTTACAGGGCTATTCATTGAAGGTAGTACGGTATGTGCTGGGTATTTCATTGATCAACTAACTTTCAATTGTCTTCATTTTTTCATCTCGAGTAATCAACACAGTGAATTCTTGTGTTGTGAATGGTTTCTGTTTAGAGCTCAGCACTCTCTGCATTACACTGTTTTATATGCTATATTAACATAATCTCCAACACAACACTCTTGTTGGGAAAGTCTACAAACCTTGGTGACTGTTGAATACTCAGTACATGCCGTCTTACGGGGCTATTTATTGAACGTAGTACGGTATGTGCTGGGCATTTAATGTCATCTATCGATCAACAAACTTCCGATTGTCTTCATTTAATGAGCTGGAGTAATCGGCATAATGAATAAATGTCATTAATCTTTTATGAATATTTTCTCTATAAAGCTCAATATCTACTTTCTACATTACACTGTTCATCACTGTGCTCCATACACAGAATGGTACGCCATAAACTTCTGATTATTAACTGATTCTTGCGGATAGTTGGCAATTGTGGTACATACATTTTTGTTCAAATGTAGTGCGCAATGTTTTTACTGTCTGCTTGGCCACTCTTACTAACTAATTTCTCAATTATAGTTGATTTGTGCTTTCTCGTATCTATTGCAAATGGTTTTTGCGGATAGTTGGCATTTTCCGTCACACAATCATTTTCTAATGTGGAACAAAGAGCGTTATCTATTTGCTTGACCAATTTCATCAATTTCGTAAGGAAATGCTCTACAACCTTTGGGAATGTTGATATGGTGCTTATTTTCATGCAAAAAAGAATCACTTTGATATTTTAAAAACTGGGTATCTGCAGAACTTTCAGACAAGGTGGTGCTTACATACCGTGATGGTGTTGAATGCTCAGTACATATTGTCCTACAAAATAGTTAATTGTATGTACGGTATGTGCCGGCATTTAATGTCGTCTTTTGATCATCCAACTTCTGACAAACTTCATTTCCTCGTCAAATAGGATCAAGACTACCGCAATGAAAATATATGCAAAATTTCAGGGTTTCCACCAGAGAAGACGACGAACACATTTACAACACATAAATCAACTATCGCAGCGAAAAGTTGGTATTTACCGTTCATGCATTCATGTTCCATTGCAAGACGGGAGACGCCGGCTATTTGCTTGACTAGCCACACCGAACTCACCATCTCCGACTTTTTTTAAAATTATTAAGTCTCCTTTTCCCACGGATATTACAAATGGCCTTTGCAAATAGTTGGCTATTTCTGTTCTTACATTCATGGTCTAATGAATATAGTACAGAAATAACAGCTTTTTGCTTGACCTGCTTCATCAATCTTAATTTCCAGATATACAATAGTATTTTTTTATTTGATTTTGCACATTTTGTATCTAATATTGTTGCTCTAAGTTCCATTCTGTGTCAAAGTGACGTCTTGGTGCCTTCAGTAATATACAGTTTTCTGTAGTAAGTACGGAACATGCTGGAGATGACCTTGCCAGCTCCTACATTTCTGGTTCAAACGAAACGACTGAACTCGGCGAAATATTCAACTAGATGATTCCACAAACCTTGATGATTGTTGAACGCTCAGTACACGCCGCGTTACAATGTTATTTATTGTACGTAGCATGTGCAGGGCATTTGATGTTGTCTAATATTCGACAATTTTCTGATTATCTTCATTTCCTGGTCTTCAGCAATCAAAACACCGAATTTTATCCAACGTTCTGTTCGCTTTACACTGTTTTCTATCTGATATAGTAAGACAGACTGTCGAATGTTGAAACAACCTTAATTTAACTGTGGGTAATGGTGTTACTTTTGTATTTGGAGGAATTATTTGTTAATACTAGTTTAATTATGTATCCAGTTACTTATTAATATTTCTTGGATGGCTTAAACCGTACAGGTAAGCTACAATTAACCCTCTCTCACAGCTTCGTACATTTTTGGAACGTTGTTGAATGCATACCATCTCACAACAAAAACTCGACAAAATCTTCAACAAGATGGTGTACACAAACTTGATGACTATTGAATGCTCAGTACATATCGTCTTGCGGGGCTATTTATTGAACGTAGCACGGTACGTGCTGGTCATTCAAAGTCATCCATTGATCAACAAACTTCCGAGTGTCTTTTCCTGAGCTAGAGTAATCGAAATGGTGAATTAATTTCATTCATCTTTTATGAATGGTTTCCATATAGAGCTCTGTGCGTATTGTGCACATTACACTGTTGTATCAGCTGCAGTACCTACGAATATAATGGTGCCTCACAACATTTTTATTTTGTCTGCATCGCAATACTCTTGTTGCAAAAAGTCCACAAATCTTAATACAAATCCTCTACGCAAATTTCCAAAAAAAACTCGAAAAAATCTTTAACAATATTGTGTCCACAAAACCTGATTACTGTTGAATGCTCAGTACATACTACGTACAACAGGGCTTATGATTGTTTATAGATGTGCTGGGCATTGATCATCACATTTATTATTGTCTTCATTCCATAATCTGATTAATCGACGCGAGTAATTTACCACTATGAAAGGTTTCTGTATAGAGTTCAGACTTCATTTGATGTCGTAAAATTCGTGACGGGAATTTGTTGTTGATCTAACATTCTGTTCTCGCTCCCTCATCGAATGGACTCTTCCTTTAGTCAAGTGCTATCTGATTTAGTATATTAGTGCTAGAGGAAAATCGTACATGACGCCGTCGTTCTAGTAGGTGTTGACTTTTTCGTTTCATACAAGACGTGTGAGAATTAAGAAGACGATCGTCGATTACGTACGTACGACTTCTCTCTGGAACTACTTTTTGCAAAATTTCGGGTTTTCCACTAGAGAAGCCAAGAAATATGCTAAATCACAAAAATCAACTGTCGCAGCGAAAAGCTGGTATTTACCGTCCATGCATTCATGTTCCATTTCAAGACGGGAGATGCCGACTATTTGCTTGACTAGCCACATCACACTCGCCATCTCCGAATTATTTATTTTTTACGTGTCTTTTTCTTACAGATAATACAAATGGCCTTTGCAAATAGTTTGCTATTTCTGTTCTTGCATTCATGTACTAATGTAGTACAGAAATGTAAACTTTTTGCTTGACCTGCTTCATCATTGGAGGTTATCCACCACTTACCCGCCCCGGTTATCAATCAACCTGCTTCATCGATCTTATTTTCCATATAGAGAATAATGTTTCTTTATTTGATTTCGCACGTTTTGTATCCTATAGGTATTGTTGCTTTTTAAGCTGTACCGCCGGATCAAATTCTGTTATTTTCCATTCTATGCCAAAGTGACTTCTTGGAATCTTCAGTAATATACAGTTTTCTGTAGAAACTACGGAAAGTGCTGCACCTTGCCAGCTCCAAAACTTCTGTTCTGAAAAACCGATACGTCGAAATCCGACGAAATATTCAACTAGATGATGTCCACAAACCTTGATGACTGTTAGATGCTCAGTACATATCGTCTTACGGGGCTACTTATTAAACGTAGTTCGGTGTGCGCTGGGCAATCAATGTCATCTACTAATCAACAAACATCCAATTGTTTTCATAACTTTATGTCGAGTAATCGACAGAGTGAATAATTTTCTCTGTTGCTGAGGTTTCTGTATAGAGCTCGGTACCATCTGCATTTCATAATTGTTTATGCTGTAGTTACATAATCCACAACAAATCTAATATTTTTCCCTTGTTGGGAAAAGTCTACAAACCTTGGTGACTGTTGAATACTCAGTACATGCCGTCTTACAGGGCTATTCATTGAAGGTAGTACGGTATGTGCTGGGTATTTCAATGATCAACTAACTTTCAATTGTCTTCATTTTTTCATCTCGAGTAATCAACACAGTGAATTCTTGTGTTGTGAATGGTTTCTGTTTAGAGCTCAGCACTCTCTGCATTACACTGTTTTATATGCTCTATTAAAATAATCTCCAACACAACACTCTTGTTGGGAAAGTCTACAAACCTTGGTGACTGTTGAATACTCAGTACATGCCGTCTTACGGGGCTATTTATTGAACGTAGTACGGTATGTGCTGGGCATTTAATGTCATCTATCGATCAACAAACTTCCGATTGTCTTCATTTAATGAGCTGGAGTAATCGGCATAATGAATAAATGTCATTAATCTTTTATGAATATTTTCTCTATAAAGCTCAATATCTACTTTCTACATTACACTGTTCATCACTGTGCTCCATACACAGAATGGTACGCCATAAACTTCTGATTATTAACTGATTCTTGCGGATAGTTGGCAATTGTGGTACATACATTTTTGTTCAAATGTAGTGCGCAATGTTTTTACTGTCTGCTTGGCCACTCTCACTAACTAATTTCTCAATTATAGTTGATTTGTGCTTTCTCGTATCTATTGCAAATGGTTTTTGCGGATAGTTGGCATTTTCCGTCACACAATCATTTTCTAATGTGGAACAAAGAGCGTTATCTATTTGCTTGACCAATTTTATCAATTTCCTAAGGAAATGCTCTACAACCTTTGGGAATATTGAATGCTCATTCGTCTTACAGTGCTCTTTATTCTGTGGTGCTTATTTACATGCAAAAAAGAATTGCTTTGATATTTAAAAAAACTGGGTATCTGCAGAACTTTCAGACAAGGTGGTGCTTACATACCGTGATGGTGTTGAATGCTCAGTACATATCGTCCTTCAAAATTTTTAATTGTATGTACGGTATGTGCCGGCATTTAATGTCGTCTATTGATCATCCAACTTCTGACAACCTTTATTTCCTCGTCGAATCGGATCAATGACCATCGCAATGAAAATATATCCAAAATTTCAGGGTTTCCACCAGAGAAGACAACAAACACGTTTACAACACATAAATCAACTGTTGCAGCGAAAAGTTGGTATTTACCGTCCATGCATTCATGTTCCATTGCAAGACGGGAGATGCCGGCTATTTGCTTGACTAGCCACATCGAAACCACCATCTCTACTTTTTTTTAAAAATTATTTAGTCTCGTTTTCCCGCGGATATTACAAATGGCCTTTGCAAATAGTTGGCTATTTCTGTTCTTACATGCATGTTCTAATAAATGTAGTACAGAAATAACAGCTTTTTGCTTGACCTGCTTCATCAATCTTATTTTCCATATATACAATAGTATTTTTTTATTTGATTTTGAACATTTTGTATCTAATATTGTTGCTCTAAGTTCCATTCTGTGTCAAAGTGACGTCTTGGTGCCTTCAGTAATATACAGTTTTCTGAAGTAAGTACGGAACATGCTGGAGATGATCTTGCCAGCTCCTACACTTCTGGTTCAAACGAAACGACGAAGCTTGGCGAAATATTCAACTAGATGATTCCACAAACCTTGATTCACGCCGTAAACTCAGTACACGCCGCGTCACAATGTTATCTATTGTACGTAGCATGTGCAGGGCATTTGATATTGTCTAATATTCAACAAATTTCTGATTATCTTCATTTCCTGATCGTGAGCAATCAACACACCGAATTTTATCCATCGTTCTGTTTGCTTTACACTGTTTTCTATCTGATATAGTAAAACAGATTGTCGAATGTTGAAACAACTTTAATTTAATTGTGGGTAATGGTGTTGCTTTTGTATTTGCAGGTATTATTTGTTAATACTAGTTCAATTATACATCCAGTTTCTTAATATTATTTGCTGGATGGCTTAAACCGTACAGGTAAGCTACATTTACCCCTCTTTCCCAGCTTCGTACATTTTTGGAACGTTGTTGAATGCGTACCATCTCACATCCACAATAAAACAAATCCTCCACGCAAAGCGTAACAAAAACTCTACAAAATCTTCAACAAGATGGTATCCACAAACTTGATGACTACTGAATGCTCAGTACATATCGTCTTACGGGGCTATTTATTGAACGTAGCACGGTACGTGCTGGTCATTCAAAGTCATCCATTGATCAACAAACTTCCGAGTGTCTTCATTTCCTGAGCTGGAGTAATCGAAATGGTGAATTAATTTCATTCATCTATTATGAATGGTTTCCATATAGAGCTCAGTGCCTACTGTGCACATTACACTGTTGTATCTGCTATAGTACCTACGAACAGAATGGTGCCTTACAACATTTTTATTTTGTCTGCATCGCAATACTCTTGTTGCAAAAAGTCTACAAATCTTAATCTACGCAAAGTTCCAAAAAAAACTCGACCAAATCTTCAACAATATTATGTCCACAAAACTTGATGACTGTCAAATGCTCAGTACATGCTACGTACAATAGGGATATTGATTGTATGTAGATGTGCTGGGCTTTTAATGTCATCCATTGATCAACAAATTTAATATTGTTTTCATTTCATAATCTGGAGTAATCGACGCGAGTAATTTGCCATTATGAAGGGTTTCTGTGTAGAGCTCAGTACTCTCTGCATTAAACTTAAGTGTACAGTGCCCTTGAGCTAATTTTTCACAAAACGGCGCTATATAAATTAGCCAAGTATTATTATTAAATTGTTTTATATGATGTAGTTAAATAACCTCGCAAATACATAGTCTACAACACAACACCCTTGTTTCGAGAAGTCTACAAACCTTGGTGGTTGTTGGATACTCAGTACATGCCATCTTACGGGGCTATTTATTGACCGTGGTACGGTGCGTGCTGGGCATTTAATGTCATCTATTGATCAACAAACTTCAAATTGTCTCCATTTCTTCATCTTGACTAATCGACACAGTTATCTAATTTCATAATCTATTGAGAATTTATTTTCATACAGAACTCAGTACCTACTGTCTTCATTATTAATCACTTCTTCCGATAAATTCACAACTTGATAAGAATGGAAATTTTATACGCTATCAGCTTCTCATTGTTATCTGGTTCTTGCGGATAGTTGGCAATTGTTGTCTATACATTCTTATTCAAATGTAGTGCCCAATTTGTTTACTGTCTGCTTGGCCACTCTCACCGATCTTACGAGAAGTATCAAGAAAAACTATTTTAACTAAAACTAAAAATATTTCTACATTAACAAATTCCTTTATAGTTCATTTACGCATTTATGTATCTATTTCGAATGGTTTTTGCGGATAGTTGGCATTTTCTGTTCATACAATCATTTTCTAATGTGGTACAGAAGATGTTAGCTATTTACTTGACAAACTTCATCAGTTTCGTAATTTTTAGTAGTGTTGTGTTATTGTGTTTTCTAAAGTGCTTATTTACATGCAAAAATCAAATTCTGTCTCCGATTTATCAAAAAATTGGGTTTCTATATAACTTTCAGAAAAGGTGGTGCCTGCATACCATGACGCTGTTGTTAAATGCTCAGTACATATCACCCTAACAAGGCTGCTAATTGTATGCACTGTATATGCTGCGCTATTGATCTGCTTCGTCTATTGATCACCAAACTTCTGGAGTCTTCATTTCCTCGTCGTATCGGCACAATGATTATCGCAATTAAATATATGCAAAATTTCAGAGTTTCTACCAGAGAAGACAATAAACACGTCTACAACACAAAAATCAACTGTTGCAGCGAAAAGTTGGTATTTACCGTCCATGCATTCATGTTCCATTGCAAGACGGGAGATGCCGGCTATTTGCTTGACTTGCCACATCAAACTCACCATCTCCGATTTTTTTAAATTTATTTAATTATTGAGTCCCTTTTTCCCTTAGATATTACAAATGGTCTTTGCAAATAGTTGGCTATTTCCGTTCTTACATTCATGTTCTAATATAGTACAGAAATAGTGACTTTTAGCTTGACCTGCTACATAAATCTTATTTTCCATGTAGACAATAATTTTTCTTTATTTGATTTCGCACATTTTGTATTCTATATTGTTGCTCTTGTGGGTGTACCGCTGGGTGCTGGATCAGATTCTGTTTTATTCCATTATATGCCAAAAGTGATTTCTTGGTATCTTCAGTAATATAAAGTTTTCTGTAGTAAATACGAAACGTGCTGGAAATCACCTTGCCAGCTATAACACTTCTGGTCCGGTATTGAAAAAACGAAACGACGAAACTCGACAAAATATTCGACTAGATGATGTCCACAAACCTTGATGACTGTGGAATGCTCAGTACATATCGTCTTACGGGGCTATTTATTGAACGTCGTTCAGTGTGTACTGGGCATTTAATGTCATCTATTGATCAACAAACTTCAATTTGTATTAATTTCTTCATCTTGAGTAATTGACACAGTCAATTCTCCTGTTATGAATGGTTTCTGTATAGAGCTCAGTACTCTCTGCATTACACTGTTTTATATGCTGTAGTTAAATAGCCTCACAAATACATAGTCTACAACACAACACTCTTGTTGCGAGAAGTTTACAAATCTTGGTGACTGTTGAAACTCAGTACATACCGTCTTACGGGGCTATTTATTTAACGAAGTACGGTATGTGCTGTTCATTTAATGTCATCCTTTGATCAACTAACTTCCGAGTGTCTTCATTTCCTGAGCTGCAGTAATCGAAACAAATTAATTTCATTCCTCTATTATGAATGGTTTTTATATAGAGATCAGTGCTACTGTGCGCATTGCACTGTTTTATCTGCTGTAGTACCAACAGAATTGTGCCATTATTACCACACAACATTTTTGTCTGCATCACAACACTCTTGTTGCAAAAAGTCTACAAATCCTCTACGCAAAGTGCCAAAAAAACTCGACAAAATCTTCAACACGATCGTGTCCACAATACTTGATAACTGTTGAATGCTCAGTGCATATCGTCTTACAGGACTATTTATCGTAAGTCGATGTGCTGGGCATTTGATGTCGTCTATTGATCAACAAACTTCTGATTTTCATCATTTCCTCTTCTTGAGTAGTAAAATCAGTGGATTCTTATGATTCATTTCTATCTACAACTCGGTGCAATCTCAATTACACTGCTTTTTTCTGTAGTACAGATGTGTCATCATGTGTGATTTTTCTCTTACAAATCTTAGAATATATATATCGACATGATGACTGTTGTCAAATCCCTGCATTGCTTTTGTGACGCTTATATTGAAAGGTCATACAAGTCGGCCTAGGTGTTTAATGTAGTCCTAACAAGCTAACAATTCGGAAGTAAGTAAATTAAGAACCACTTGCGTGGTAGGTCTGATCGGAAGAGACTGGTTCAGGGAGACCCTTTTTTCAGCCCGACTTTCTCGACCCATTGCTTTGCACCACAGTGCGAAGAATGGATTCATATTTCCGTCACTCCTAGGTAAACTGACCCTTAGATTCCTATCCATCTCTCATACCCTTTTCTTTCCCGCTAGACAGCATCCCCAAAGGTGACACAGGTCTCGAAGGAAATGGTTTTCCCTGGGCCTCCTGTGTGGAACTTATGTAAAAAAAAACCTGGTCTATCACCCTCTCCCTCTCACTGATCTATTTTATATATTCTTTGAAATATATTAGGTTAAATCCCAGCTTCAGCCAGTAAGGCACTGAACCCGCGGCTCCTGGGTAGGAACCCGATGCTTTGGACCGCTCACCAACAAACAGATCAAATTGTAATATAACATACCCGGAGCTCCATGTTGTCCCGGTGGTCCCAGTCTTCCAGGCCGGACCCTTCCAGGCGGACCCGGAGGACCCACCAGACCCGCTGTCAGCTCTGCTAGTTGTTCTGAAATATAAATAAAAGGGTTTTATAGTCACTGAAGAAAACTTTTGCGAAGTGTTTTGTAGGCGTATCCGTGTACCCGATGCAAGTATTTTGGATGTAAACCTAATTACATTTGGATGAAGCTGGGGACTCGCACACAAATTCACTCCTAAGTCAAAACCAGTTTTTAGTTCAAAATGTAACGATACAATTCTGGTTGCGGAATCTACGGCTGACGTATTTCGAAGTAAACCATTCACATGTTCCGAGTGCAGTTTCAGTATATTCAGTTATTTTTTTGTAAAATAGTTATTTACAGAGAAGAGTTATATTAAATCACCATATTAGGGCGGCTGCCTATTTTCGTTATTATGGTTACCAAACGGAGTTAATTCATTAAATTGTTTTGGGTGCCATTTACTGCAAATTTTGGAGAAAAACCTTTGCGTATTCCCTTTTATAAAACGTATAACCCTTTTTTAAGCTTGTGGACTCTTTGTGCACAGTTCAGATAGCTACAACGTCATCATGACGTAGAAAACGCAACTGACTGGTAAGATGGCTGTCACTAACGTTGGCATGTATGACTTCAACAACGCCACAACCTCGAACAAAAACAAATAAAAAAAATGGAACATTTAAAATAGCTAAAAAAAATCGTCATAGTGAAAATTTTTTTCTTCATTATCGTAATTTTTTGGGAAAAAAAAACCATTTAAAATGTAAGAAACATGAATCTAAAATTATGACACTGACATTAATGTATGAATTAGAGAGAGTTAAAACCAGTCTGAATGTGCAACACACAATTAGGGTTGCGGACTCATTTGCTGACGCAATTCAAAGGCAGTGCAAAGGTGGGGTTTGTGGAAAGGGAAGAGACGATGGAGGGGGAAGGCGGGCAAGGTGGAAAGGAACGGAGGTGCACGAGAAAGGACATGCAGGGAGAGTCAATTTATGGCATACCAGCTAGTATATAATATTTGTAATATTTTTTTACCTCTCAACACTGCCGCACACATCTCCCTCACTTCTGTCTCGGTGAAGCTCTGTCCTGGAGACCCCGGCACCCCCGAGATGCCCGGGAGTCCCCTAGACCCCCGGGGTCCCGCCTGACCAGGAGGGCCTGCCTCGCCCGGGGTGCCTGCCGGACCGCCTGGGCCCGCTGGACCTCGCTCGCCTGGAGCTCCTCTTTCTCCAGACTGTGAAAATAAATTACGAAAATATTTCATTATTAAATAAACAAACAAGTACCTACAGGTAAGTGTACATCGCTTTCAAAATGTATGTTTCTAATTTTCTCTACATCAAAACCAAAATTTTCTCTGAAATCATCAGATTTTTAAGTAGGTACTTACCTTCCTACATTCGCTCATTGGTTTCTCAGACTGACAAATCAATAATTCATTGTTTTCTCAAAAATTAACAACAGAGTCTCTGAGGTTTTTAGTTGCTTCTTAATTTGTTTTTAGGCATTGTTTAGTGCGGCGCGCGCATTGATGCTGAGTGGTCGTGTGACATTTATTTACTGTTATCGGTGTTTTAGGTAAGTAATGACTACCCAAAAATCCTAATAATGATTAATTCTTATTTTAATATTTTTTTATAATTCTTGATACTTTCGTTTATTTTTCAGATGTTTTTATTAACAAACGAAAAAGTTTTTTTTAAAGTTAGAGTACAAAAAACTATGTTCTTTTTATGGGGCTGAGTTTCTACTAAATAAAGTTAAAGTTTTAATGTTTTTTTTCCTTGTTTAATTCAATTATACCCCCTTCTGTATAATAAATACCAAAAATGCTTAAAAAGTATATAATTAAAGTAATACAGACGAGATCAAATCTCGGTCTGAGAGACCGTGCGCGAGTATACGTGTTATGCCGTTAGGCGCAAGTATACGAAGGTTAAATATCTAACTCACTTATTTTTAAAAACTTTGTTTCTTTTTAACTTTAAATAAGGAGTCACATAATTTGTCAAAAAATACATACTGTAAAACATGTTAATTATTAAGGTCTTTAATAATTAAATCAAATTAAATGTTACCATCCCAATAGGTCCTGGGAGTCCCCTGGGCCCCGCAACGCCCTGCGCCCCCTCAGACGTTGCAGATCCGGAAACAATCACGGACTGTGCGGCCTCTCCAGGTGGACCCGCAGGCCCGGAAGGCCCTGAAGGACCTGGTAGACCAGGGCTTCCAGGTGATCCGGGCGTTCCCGGGGTGCCTGCAATCCCCTGGTTGAAAAAATATCATAATATGAATATAAATCATAAATATAAATTTAAATTATGTTATTATCCTTCAATTGTTCTGACAAAACAAATAACAGATTAGGCCCTTCTACCACAGCGATACTCATACTGTGTATAGGGACACGAAAAAAGTATCGATACTTTGTGGTATCGAGTACTTTTCCTTTCGATACTGATACTTTTGTACTTGAAACTTTGTATTCGATACTTTTACTCAATGAGTACTTTTTGGCAAGTATCGATTCCTATAAAAAATTGGCAACGCCATCTAGTTCAATCATAGCAAACCTTCTAAAACATTCCTTTGTATTGGTATAATTGCGAGCACAAGCAATCTAGTGTGTCATGGAACGAATAATTCATGGCTTATAATTCAAGAAAAGTAAGTTGATTTTGTTATTTAAACTTTTAGTTACTGAAAAACACCATTAGGTGAAAAAAATCTGAAACTAGGTAAAAAAAAGAAAAAAAAATCTGACTGTCCGGCCAAAACACAAGGTAGAGAAAAAATTGTAATGAAAACACTTTGTTTTAATTTTTAGTTCGTGTTTAACCAGGGCAGCTGTGTTTCATTTTTTATTTTATTACGCATATATATTTTTTATTTATTGCATTCATATTAGTTTTTCTGTTGATTATATACATAAAACAACATTACACTTTTTTTATTAGTACCTAAGATAAGTATTTGTGAATTTTACATGTCCTTTTTTATTATTGATTATACCTACTTAAATTTTATTGCATCTTTTTTCATTTCACTGACGTTGACATCCTTTTACCTTTTCAAACTACAATAGATACTTGAATTTGAAAATTCTGATCCAGGGGAGGGGAGGTTGATGCGTAGTTAGCCCGGTCAGAGCTGTAAATCAGGCCCTATGAAATGTACTCGATACTTTGAAGTATCGATAATTTCGTTTCAATACTTTTACGAGTACGATACTTTTTTTCCGATACTACTCATTCGATATCGTGACCCTGATTGTGTACTGACACGCACAGATCGTACATGTTACTACTTAAATCACGCGACTCACGTCACCTACAAACATATTCTTCTAGATTCAGCTCACTCATAACTCACAACAGTTGCTGTAGCTTTTGTATCCTGACACCCTTGTTTGCTTTTTAGTTCATTTTTTACATCAGCTTCACACAGCAGGTCCTTCTTCTTCTTGTGCACTCTCCGTTCAAAGGACGTTGGCTATGCTGACTTTGACAGCTCTACAGTAGACTGGCCAAACCACTGTCTCAAGTTTTTCAGTAATGATGTTCTCCTTCTTCCAGGGCCCCGTCTTCCGGCAATCTTTCCCTGCATTATGAGATGCAAGATCTCGTACTTCTCTGAATGTCTCATCACATGTCCTAGATATTGTAGTTTTCAGATTTTCTAGGGGAAAGGAGGTCCTAGGGGGAAAAATCCCTAAGGCCTATGTCATCGTTGGGGATAGGAATGCTGAGTGGAGGATCTTTTTTATGGAAAGGAAGGAGATAAAGGTCTGGGAAGGAAAAAGGCATGAGGGTTCGGTAAGAATCTGGAGGTTAATAAGTCCAGTAGTGACGGGCGTATGAATCCATTCCTTCCACTGCGATGCAAGGCGATGGGTCGAGAGAGTCTGACTGGAGAGGTCAAAAAATTTCTGCAGACACCGCCAAGACCTAGAAATACCTAGCTCCATGAACCCTGGCACCCCTGTTAAGTCACCAAACGTAGTGAACCACTTGGTGTGGCCTATGGCAAGGTTTGTTTTCCGGTGGCGCTACCCATACCTACCTCCCAAATTTATCAATGATATAAAACACAAGTATTACTGCAAAACGTCTGATAAAAGGGATGCCTTGTTCAAAGTCTCGATGACGTTATTAGTGACAACGTCCCCGGCTGGTCGCGGGAGACTGATGTCGCCGACGAGTTTACAGAATATCGGCAACGTGTGCCTTTGTACAAACCTCTAAACGTAGCCGCCAAGATACTTAAATCGTCGAGTATCGGATACTTGCGTATTCTTGTGGATAAAGGGTCTTACAGAACAAAAAGCCACTAGTTAAAACAGCAACTCTCTATTTGGACGAGCTGCATCTCTCGATTGTTTATTCGTGTAGGATGCCTCCAATATCTATAATATTAATTTATCTTGACCTGGTAAACGTAATTTACAGTACATTTTTTGAAGTGAAAACTTCTTTAACATCGTTGTGATTTGAAACTCGATGAAACAAAAAATAGCGACACTAAAAAGAGACAAACACAAACATCTACAAGATTTAGCCTGCGAGTGAATGTGATAGTATAATCGGTCTCCTTTTTTGTGCGGAGCTTTGTAGTCTCCCCACTCTTGTCTGCTTTAGTTTTCTCAAGGTTTCACTCCTACCGCGTGTTAATTGAAACTCTGTTTTTTTTATGTGAATCCCTCACATAAAAAAAGTCCCAACTGCGCCAGGAGCCTGTGGAGACTATGGCATCCCCAATTGGGGTATGTTGTGAGGCTGAAGGTAAGTGGGGAGGGGAATGAGATAGGAAGGTGGGGAAGTAACTGGCTATACAGATCTAGTTCAATTCTGAATGGTGGCATTACATCAGGGCAATACTGAGAGAGTCTTCCAGAGACTCTGGAACGTTCCGAAAATATATCTTAAATTCTTTTACATGATTAAATTGTAAAAACACGAGTCGATTAAATAAAATTTACTTTATTAACCACGGAGGTTATCAAACAATAAAAACCACAAAAAAACAATAAACCAACTTCCGAATTTGGGAAAGTAACCATAAATCTTTAAACTTTCCGACGATGCCGTAATATATATATATATATATATGTAGAACAATTTTCTCGGTTTACCCGCGTAACGTAGTCCTTAAAAGGACTTTTTAACTCCTGACGTTTCGGACAGATCACACTGTCCATCTTCAGAGGCCTTATGTCTTGAGTTTTTGTCTCAAACTGATAGCTTTCGCATATCTGTTCGGTCCAGAAGCTAAGACTTAAGTGAGTGCAAGTCACTTCTTATGTCTAGAACGAAGTACCCGGGTTGAAGGTGATTGATAGTGGAGGGGGTTGGGGCTCACCCCTCAGCCCGGTAATCGCTAATATTTACATGATGTACTTTGAAATAAAGGCATTAGAGAGCGCTCCTTTCAAACCTTCGCTATGGCGTCGCTATGTAGATGATACCTTCATTATCTGGCAACACGGAATTGAAGAATTAAATAACTTCCTTATTCATTTAAACAGTATCCATGAAGATATTAAATTTACCATGGAAATCGAAGAAAATGATTGTCTCCCATTTCTCGATATTTTAGTTAAAAAGAAAAAGAACGGCAGCCTCGGCCATACCGTATATCGTAAACCGACACATACAAATAGATACTTAAACGCCAACTCAAATCATAACCCATCTCAGTTGTCATCAGTTATAAATACCCTAGTCACACGATCAAAACGACTAGCGGACAAAGATCATATTCATAAAGAACTAGGTCTACTTAGTAGTGCTCTTCAAGCAAACGGCTTCTCCAAATATTTAATAGACAAATCTATAAATAAAAGCAAAAAAACTATTCCTGAAACGGTAGAAGAACCCCTTTCTATAGCGATTCTCCCATACATCAAAGGCTCGACAGATAAAATCAGTCGAATCTTCAAAAGCAATAAAATCAAAACTATTTATAAATCAGAAAATAAAATCTCGTCTCTATTAAGAAGTCCGAAGGACCACATTCCACTTGAGTCACATGGTATTTATAAAATACCTTGTGGGGCATGTGAAAAGGTGTATATTGGACGATGTAATAGAAAAATATCTTGTAGAATTGCAGAACATAAAGTAGATGTCACTAATAAACGCTTAACTTCATCCATAGTTCAACACGTCCTTAATGAAGGTCATAAAATAGACTTTAATAATACAACAACAATAGCTTGCATTTACAATGAACCAAAAAGAATTTACCGCGAAGCGATAGAAATCTATAAACATAAAAATAATATGAATGCTAGAAATGACTCAGTCAGAATTCCCAACACCTGGAAAGTCATAATCGATGAAAATCCCCCAAAAATGGCATTTCCAAAATTACCAGTAGTATCTCCAATTAGCTTAACCAATCAGGTATCTACTGCCGGCCCCGCCCCCAACCCCCTCCACTATCAATCACCTTCAACCCGGGTACTTCGTTCTAGACATAAGAAGTGACTTGCACTCACTTAAGTCTTAGCTTCTGGACCGAACAGATATGCGAAAGCTATCAGTTTGAGACAAAAACTCAAGACATAAGGCCTCTGAAGATGGACAGTGTGATCTGTCCGAAACGTCAGGAGTTAAAAAGTCCTTTTAAGGACTACGTTACGCGGGTAAACCGAGAAAATTGTTCTACATCTTACACCCGTGAAAACCTTAACCATAACATATATATATATATATATACTAGCTTTTACCCCCGGCTTCGCTCGCATATTTGTCCCCCTCCCCCTCCCCCAATCAATCAACAATCATATACCGTTTCGCATTCATAATATTAGTATAGCTGTTGGCTTAGGTCAAAATGTAGATAAGTACCTATTTTATATTTGTATCTACTTACACTAAATATTCATATTAGAATACTAATATTTGAATTTTCGCTATCAAATAAATAATATTGACAGCCCACTTCAAACATTTACTTAGTAACACGCTTTGCCAATAAACGTATAACAGATAATTTCATAACGCCACAGCTTATTCATAACGCCAGAGCTTACCAATATATATAGCCCATGTTACTCGCAAATAAAGTAGCTTTCGATTAGTGAAAGAATTTATAAATTCCATTGGATATTTATTGCGTGAAAGAGTAAAATCCAACCATCCATCCGTACAAACTTTCGCATTTATAATATTAGTAACCACTTGATCATACACTGTCTACCTAGGGCATCGTCGACTTTTCTGCCGTTCACTTCCAAATCATATATTCTACTTACACTCCTTTTTTAGTGCATTATTTTGTTGATCTCCATATTTATTCTTATGAGGTTTTACCGTACCCACGACTCATTTCACATCAATATTGCAACATATTTACCGGTACTCCCTGAAGGCCCTGTATTCCTTGCAGCCCTGCGGGACCCCGTTGACCCTCGAAACCCCGCTCCCCTGGGGGTCCAGCAGACCCCGGCACGCCCTGGAACCCGATGGGGCCCGGAAGACCCGGGTTGCCGAGCTCGCCCTCATCTCCTTTGTCGCCCTGGAAATGAAACAGATTTATTTAATCATAAAATCATTCATTTTTTATAGTTGTCTATGGTATTATAGACAAACCTGATGGTGCGAGTTTCACTGCAATTAAAATATAATATTGTCAGCAAATGGGCAACGCGTTCCATTTTGTTTTTTTTAAATACAGTGGTAGGTACCTCGAGATAACTACCCCTCATACATTTTTTCTTCTCAGAACTTCCTATCCTTCCCTTCCTTAAAAATACCCTCTAGAGAGCGTCCCCTTAGATGCGAGGGAAATTATTTTCCTCGGGGTCTCCTGTGTGGAAGTAATTTAAAAAAAAATAAGGATAAAAAAAATTTAGATGCCAAGTTAGTAGTAAGAGTAGGTAGTAGTTACATGAAATTCCCTCGATAGAAAAAAAAACACAAAGATGCTTTAAAAATATTTTTTAATATGCTATTTTTGTGAAAGAATTCACAATGTTTTTAAATGCTTCTAGCTCAGATGAGCATAAAAAGATTTTTTCTCTATTTTAAATATGTAAGTGCGTTTATTAAATATTTTCAGAGCAGTGGATTACGCTTATCAATTATAATCGTTTTTCTTATTAAATTAGCGTGCTCTCTCTATCATTTTTATATACATAATATCTCTTATCTCATCTTCAATAATCTTCTTCTTTTTAAATGGTTATAACGGAGAACGATAAAATGTCAAAAATTCAAATTAGTGCAGATAAACGATTCTAAGTTCTTTAAAGGTGACGATTTGAAACAAATCGTCACATTTAGTAATTTGAAGAAGTGTGTAGGTATTACCTTGGCTCCCTTTTCTCCTGGTGCCCCCAGAGGCCCCACGTCTGTGAGACCCCCGCTGCCCGCGCCCCCTGGCACTCCTGGCTCGCCGCGGGGTCCTAGAGACACAGAAAAAAAAATTTAAGTTGACTCAAGACATATTCGGAAATAGTATATATCGCACATCCCGTAGAAAAGTGTCTTAAGTCAAAAAAGTTAATTTTTCAGGAGACATTTCAAAACAAATTCATGAATGAAGAACAAGCGGTCCCGTCGAAAAGATACACTAGCGACATCATTTCATGTTGGGAGGCGGGTATGGGTATCCCCGCCGGGAAACATTTATTGGATAACCAACACCTCTGCCATAGGTCACCCCAGGTGGTTCGCTACGTTTGGTGACTTAGCAAGGGTGTCCGGGTTCATGGGATGAAGTTGGTCCAGATTTTGATACGTCTGCCTACCTGCTGCGTGGTGGGCAGGAACGATAGAGACTGGTTGAGGGAGATCTTTTATCCTCCAGCCAGAATCTCTCGACCTATCGCCTTGCACCGTAGTTGGAAGGGATGGGTTCATACGTCCATCACTCCTGGATCCACTGAGCCCTAGATAACTACCCACCTTTCACGCCTATTTCCTTCCCAGAAATTCATCTCCTTCCTTTCCTTAAAAAACCCTCCCCTAAGATGACATAGACCCCGAGGGAAATAATTTTCATCAAGGCCTCTTGTGTGGAGCTAATGCAAAAAAAATCTTGCGGAGATAGAGTGATCTAACTTAAATTTGGGTTTATTTTCGATGATCATAATTTTGACTTGCGACATTTTTCTATGGGATGTATGTAATATATTGTATTATTATATGTTTACCCATCGGGCCCGGTTCTCCCGTAGATCCTTTCCGCCCGAAAGGTCCCTGAAATAGAAATTTTAATTAAACAATCAATAGTTTATGAATTTCAGTAGAACGTGTAGTTGAACACATCTACTACTTCTGAGAAATTATTGGCAACTGCATGCAATTTAGGTACAAGCGAAGGTCTAAGGGAAATTTTACAATATTTACCATGATGCCTGTGGCCCCTGGCTTGCCCTCGGGTCCTACAGGTCCTGGCAGCCCGATGGGGCCTGGAAGACCCATGTCGCCCATGTCTCCTAAAAAGACATAATTTGTCGTTTTTTATAAATGAAATTGATGTAAAAAATATTATTTATTCGAGTTAACCAAAGATATTGAAATAATTATAAAAGATGTGCTGTATATAAGAACCAATATTACTGCTAAATGATTAACCAATATTACTGCTAATCCAAGATATATAACATATGTTCATAGAATAGAACGTGTTCAGGAAAAAATTCTCTCCTACATAAATTTTCGGTCGTTTTATGCATTCCAATCAAATGAAGATATTCGTCAATTCTTTAAAATCCCGAAATTAAATTGTAGGAGAATAATTTCTGATCAATTGTTATTGTACAGAATCCTAAATAATACGATATCTTCCCCGTATCTTTTACAAAAAATAGATATTAGAGTTCCTGGTCGCAATGGCAGAAACGTATCCTTTTTTTATAACAGCCGCTAAAGCTGTTTGTTTTCCAAATAAAGATTATTATTATTGTTATAAAAAAGTAGAAACTGGATTATTGTAAAAATACATACATTATTAAAGATACATAAAAACCTCTCCTAACTATTTTTTTTTCTTAGTTTTTCTTTATGTTTAATTTAGCTTTTCTTAACTATTTTTTTCTTAGTTTTTCTTTATGTTTTTCTTGTCAGCGAAAAAAAAAACAAATTTTATCAGCGAAAACATATTTTTAGGCTTACTGTTTTATTTTAGCACTCTTTATTTTTATGTATCTTTGTAAAGCTGTTTGTTTTCCAAATAAAGATTATTACGGTGCTCCAGATTTTATGTCCGGGTTGAATCTTTCCCAAATGAAAGACTAAACCCTTCCACACACTTTTCCACAAATGAATATCTAGTAAATTAACGCAATGTAAGTGCACTATATAAGAATAAAACAATACAAGAACAATACGTCAATCCACCAGAAACATAATGGGAAAATATTTCACCGACTCCAGATATTTTCATATCAGAGGGTTCGGCTCTGATGAAATCCTAACTGGTCCGATAAATCCTACTGATCCCTCAATATAAATATTTAAAAAATCTTTCGTAATCCTACATGTATTTAAAATGACCGACTTTTGCATTTTTATGTACAAATTTTTTGACAAATCTAATACGCCTAAATTTTGAATGAGAGAGCTAGGTATAATGCCAGTAGCCGAAATAACAAATGGTAATATTTTTATAGTCTGAGAATGCCAAATTCTTTTAATTTCATTTCCTAAATCTGTATATTTTCTTATTTTTTCAGAAACAGTTTTCTGAATATTACAAGAATTTGGAATAGCGACATCAATGATATAAGTTATTTTCTTAATTTTGTCATGTAAAACTATATCGGGTCTATTATGACTAATTGTTCTGTCTGTCAGAATAGTTTTATCATAATAAATTTTATAAAATTCATTTTCTAAAAATGAATTTGGTTCATATTCATAATATGGTACATTACGGCAGTCAATCAAGTTATGTTTAATTACCAAACTTTGGTGAATTATTTTTAAAACTTGATTGTGCCTAAATGTATACTCGGACGGCGCTAATACAGAACATCCCGATATAATATGTTCTATAGTTTCCGGAAAAGCCAAACATTTTCTACATAAATCATCAATTTGATTTGCATCTTTGATGATATGCTTCCTATAATTTTTAGTATTAATGACTCTATCTTGTATGGCAAGCATAAAGCCTTCTATTTCTGCGCTCAACTCTCCAATACTCAACCATTTGTTTGACGAAAATATTATTATTATTATTATTATGAGCGAAATCTTTCCGTATTCAAACTATATTGTTAACTAATACTACTGCACACCTTAAAAAATCAACTAAGGGGTCGTCCATTAATCACGTGAGGCTCAAAAGGTGGAGAAGGGTCGGAAAAAAATCACGAAATATCACAAGGAGGGGGGGAGGGATATAATGAGATACCACGTGTATTTATTTTTCGTTGAACGCACAATTTCTAAACCAAACAGCGGCGCGTGGCCTTGACTCACCGTTGCCAGGCAACGATTTGCTCGCGCGTTTTTATCACGATGCTTAATTTTCCAAAATTTTATCAGATTTTACCTGTATTTAAAAAGATAATATTCTGAAAATTTCAATATACT
The DNA here is from genome assembly GCA_917563855.2 of Limnephilus lunatus. NCBI lineage: Eukaryota > Metazoa > Arthropoda > Insecta > Trichoptera > Limnephilidae > Limnephilus > Limnephilus lunatus. Next base: position 48,292,605 of record OU830603.1, read on the forward strand.
TTGCACTAAAAAAATACACGTAATTTTGGGTATGGGGGGGGGGGGTAGTCTAAAACCTCCCCACATATCACAAGGGGGGGAGGGGGTTAAAAAGTTGCTAAAAAACATCAGGTGATTAATGGACGACCCCTAAATGAACGATATCGTTCCGTATTCAAACTATATTGTTAAGGTTAAACGTCACGTACGTTATAATCTACGCATTCACAGATGGCGCCAATCAAATTATTTTAGGTTTTTAATGCTTTTCGCACAATTAATTGTTGATTGGATTGAGTCACCGATACAAAATTGAATTTTTCAGCCTTTCTTGAAAGATTTGGGTTTGTTTATGGACAAAACTATTTATTTATATTCTAATTAAATATGTACGGTCGCGAACAATTAATTTACCTTAATATTTTAAAGCGTAACGTGCAAAAGGCATTAAAAACCTAAAATAATTTGATTGGCGCCATCTGTGAATGCGTAGATTATCACGTAAGTGACGTTTAACCTTAACTAATACTACTGCAAAACTTTAAAAAATCAACTAAGTTCAGAATTCAAACTAGGAGACTGGTAGTCAGTCAGTTAGATGGGCTGCCATCATAGCAAATAATATCTCTTTATATTTCAATATCTTTGGTGTTAACCGATATTTCATTTTGACCGATTGCGTGTTAAACAATTTACACTGTACTATAACATTTTGATTGACTATTTAAATTGCTTGCACTTTTTTTTACATTACATTTACAAATGTCAAATAGCTTCGTTCCACGAGTGACCAGATGTGGTATGTCACTTCCAAATAAAAGTTATGAGCCAAGTTCATTGGTCGACAAAATACTGTACGCGGTATTTTTTGATGCTAGAATGACTTTTTTTCGTTTTTTGGGTTATTATGCCATGTTGCGCTACCTCCTTCTTTAGCCAACGTTTCGGACAGAGTTACAGTTTCCATCTCCAGGGCAAATGTGTGCACATATCTTAGCTTGAAGAAGAGGTAGCGCAACACGGCACAACACCCTATAATAAATAACGAATTGGCCGTGAAAATCAATATCTATATCTACTTGAATACTACTTACCATCTTCTTCAGTAAACTTAATTTATTATTTTTAATGTTTTAAAAATGTTGAAACAATAAATTCATTCAAAATTTGTCAATATTTTAATAGAAATACATATAATTGTTATTATGTTTTCTATTCATTTTTTTTATTGAAGTTAAAACTTCTTTAACACCGTTGTGATTTTGAAACTCGATGAAACGAAATAGCGACACTAAAAAGAGACAAACACATACATCTATAGGATTTAATCTACGAGAGAAATAGAATAGTAAACCGGTCTCCTCTTTGTGCGGTGCTTGGTAGCCTCCCCACTCATGTCTACTTTAGTTTTCTAAAGAGATTACTTCTACCGCGTGTGAACTGCACACTTGTATATATTTTTATTTTAGTGGATAATTGTTGGATTTATTTGTTGGATAACCGACACCTTTGCCATCAGTCATCCCTAGTGGTTCACTATGTTTGGTGACTTAGCAGGGATGTCCGGGTTCATGGGTGAAGTTTGTCCAGATCTTGGCGGTGGATGCATCTGACCAACAGCTGCTTTGCAGGATGGATCGGGAGATAAGCTGGTTTAGTGAGACCTTTGACATCTCCAGCAGGACTCTTTCGAAACCGCCGTGCACCGCTAATGGATTCATACAACCGTCACTCCTCGTGACACTTCCTTCCCTAGATTCCTTCCCACCTTCAGAACTTCATCTCCTTTCTTTCCTTGAAAGACCCTCCACACAGCATCCCCAAAGATGACACAGGCCATTTCATTTTTTCAGTTCACACACATCAGTTCATAACACACACTTTAATTCTAAAATAATAACTTTATTGAATCAAAAAAAATATTTATTTAAAAAGGTTTGCAACCTTTGGGATATTAATAAAAATTACACGTCTTCACACATTGGGATAATTTATTGGTCTGCCTGTCAAACACTTCATTGAAGACAACAGAACCAACTATTGAAGCAACTACTAATAATATACAGTACACTGTACAATACATTATACATCCTAACATACAATGTCCATTGCATTAAATTCACAAACTTTTAATGACTGCTGGTGAAAATAATCATCATAACTATTTCCTAAAGTGCGTCATCGTAATTATAAAATGGATTAATAAATCATTCGGATAACAAGCAGACAGATTATCCCAATTATAGTCGAGACATACTAGTTGATCTGTGTCAAAGGCGTCTACATAATAAAATCGTTAAAAGAATTATCGTTATCAATGTAAGTTTGCAAATTAATGTGTCTTTTAAATTGTTACGCGGTTTCATAAAACTTATCCCATGCTGAATTTAATTTTAATTCATAGACTATACTGATTATTGAAGAAAATGAACTTTTTTTGTATTTCTTGGGCATTAACTATGTAACAATTTCTAGACATTTTGTTTTAAAGAGTTTTAATTTTCAATGACACGGATGTGTCGAAACCAGTGGCAGAAAATTTAAAATTTAAGTAACAAATGTACATTGGAAATGAACTTACTTGAAACATGGAGAAATGAGACCTAAATGATCTTAGCAATCAAAATTACTAATAGTTCGATGAAGAGTAGACCGCGCGTCCAAATGATGCTTCTAATTTTATTTTATTTAATATAAATTAAAACCCAAAATTCCGTTAAAATAATGTTTTTTCAGTAGGTACTTAGTCTATTTTTAAATACCTAGATTTATATTGAAGTTTAAAATAATCATTAAAATGGCCCCATCTTAAAAAGGAACTTAAAAACAAATTTTCAGACATGTGAAATGCAAAACGATAGAATTAAAACTGGACTTCGCTACGCTCAGCCAATCAAACATTTAATTGATACCAAGAAATAGCGGAAACTCGTGTAGTGTTTATTTGGTAAGGCTCAGAAGAAATTTTCAAAATCATAATTTGGGAGACTGAATTTGCCATATGATTAGAACAAAGCCAATTATTAGAAAAAAGTTTTGATAAACGAAATGTTCAACATCTGGAAACAATATTAAAACATCGTCTAAACATTAGGTATGGATTTAGAGAGAATCTTGGGTACTTCCGATGCAATAGTTAGATCTTTATTGATCTACAGAAGATTTTGTAACTTTTGACCATCAAATTTTTTTTAAATGATATGTTTGAATTTTATAGTGGAATATCGGAAACTATTGGAAAGTTTCAAATCAGAAAACGCAGCATTTACAAATTGTCGAAAACACTTTTAGGTCAATTTCAAATAAATTATGGAGTTCCTCAAGGGTGTGTCTTAGGGCCATTATTATTTCTTATACACACAAATGAAATTATTTATTATACTTCCCATTAATTGAAAAATTATAAGCTCTGCCGATGACACAGTTATATTATTATAAGATTTGAATGACACTTTCAAACAAGTTTACAAAAAACTGTTTGAAAATAAGCATGTTTAGGTTTGATAGAAGAGGACAACCACAGAAAGAAAGCTTTTAAGTTTAAAAACTAATCATAACAGATCAAAACCACAATAAACTAAATAACACGGCGTTTCTCTACAAGAAAAACCACCAAACAACTCTATCTTTCAACACACTTCTTGATTAATTCACATTCAAACATCGTCTCATAAATACTCTTATGATATTCGGACAGTATATCTAAAAAACACATTATAAAATATAAAGTACCATTTGAAAATCACGCCAAATGTACCATCAAATCATTTGAACCAATTGGCATCCCATACAACATTTATCTTCATTGCGTTCCTGAAGTGTCTAGTTAATTAACTGGCAAGAAGCAGAAGTAGAAGAATAGAAGCAGAGATGTGGTGACCTCGCTGGCTCGTATGACCCCATCGCTGGTCGACTCTGAACTGAGGCATATTTGGGTCACTTGAATTGTAATTACTTGAAATCAATTCAGTTTCATTATCACTCATACGCAGCTGATACAATTTCAAGAGTTAATGGCAGGGATCTATCAAACAAAATCGTATTTTATATGAAGGCGCCGGATCCCCGCTCAAAAAGAATGAGATGGAGAGATATTTAATTACGAGTGTTGGAGAGAGTGCGCTAATATTTAAAACGGTAAAATTGAAGCCAAAATTATGAAAAAACACGACTCGTTTAAAATAGAGCAAAAATCTCATGGGTGCTGTCTAAAACAGCATTTAAAGAAACACTGTGATTTTTTTATACATATAACTTGTAAAATAACTGAATCAGACGTGAAAATAATAATTTTCGGAGCATATTTTAAGATTTTTTTCTATCGAGGGAATATTTTATAATTTCATGAAATTTGCGTTTCGGCGTGGGGAATGTATAGATATTATCTTAAAATATAACTTTTTTTTAAGAGGTTCAAAACCTCAAATGTTTAAGAGGGATATGTAAGAAATCTGTAGAATTTTGGGTAGCGGCGGCTTAACCCTGCCGAGTGTTTTTTATATCTTTTGTGGGATCGTTAACGAGGTAACGGACGTGATCTCCTATCAGATTTGGGTGATTTTTACATATTTACTGTCACGTATTCTAATTAGATCATTTGAAACACGAATTCCTGCGAGTATCCATTTAATACCTACATAGAAAAAGCAAATAAATCACACAAATCCGACAGGAAATCACGTCCGTTATTCCGATAACGATCCCACAAAAGATATAGAATCGCTCGGCTGGTAATATTTTTAAATTTTTGTTAATTCAATTCGGGAGGCGGGAATGAGTACCGCCGCATCAGGAACCATTTAGTGGATAACCAACACTTCTGCCATAGGTCACCTCAATGGTTCGCTACGATTGGTGATTTAGCAGGGGTGAGGTTTGTCTAGATCTTGGCGGCGGATGACTCTCCTTCATTTCCTTTAAAAAAATCTCCACACCGCATCTCCAAAGATAAAATAGTCCCTGAGGGAAATTGTTTTCCTCAGGGCCTCCTGTGTGGAGCTCATATTTAAAAAAATACAACTGTGCAGTTCACACGCGGTAGAAGTAAAACCTTCATAAAACTAAAGTAGACAAGAGTTGGAAGGCTACGAAGCACCGCACAAAGAGGAGACCGATTATTCTATCCCATTCTCTCGTACGCTAAATCCTCTTCATGTATCTAAGTATGTTTTTGTCTCTTTTTAGTAATTTTCTCTTTTTTATTTCATCGAGTTTCAAATCACAACGATTCTAAAGAAGTTATCACTTTAAAAAAATAAATTTTATAAATAGCATAAAACATACCTTTTTCTCCGCGAATTTCTCCAGTGTTTGTCGGAGTATTTATAAAGGTCATCTCTCCCTGAAACATAATATATAAAACCATTTTATAATAGCATGACGCCTGTCTCAACACAGGTATACCCTAGCGAGACAGGCATCGAATAATATATTGTAAACATCACGTATATAGAGATCAATAAAAAATAAATAAAAAAAATACCGATAGTAGCTGAGTTTACAAATCTTCAGATTCTATCGATATATGCAGCTGTAACAACATTTTAGGTATTTAGTCATCTATGTAGCACAGATTTTATATCGAACATTTTCATAAAACATTTTTATATTCTCATAACGCTTGGGAAAAACCACTGATATTATACCACATACCAAAATTGTATAAAAGAATAAAAAATATTACAGGAAATATTTGCGAAACAATTAAAAATAAATATTCATCCTAGACTTGCAGAAAAGTCAATAAATGTTGTAATTTAAAAAAAAATGGATAAGAATTTATCCAACACACTATCTAGATAGCATTTTGTTCGAGTTTGAATCTTGCAAGCATACATAAAGATATGTGATATGCCAATTAAAATATGCGTTATGAAAATGAAGATAATTTTGGAAATTCTTAGTCATAATCAAAGATATTCAAATATAAAAGAGATATGCTATGATGTCCGCGTGACTGTCGCCGAACTACGGCCTGATGCGCGTAGTTTGCAATATTACAATTTGAGGTTTTACACATTAGGTTAAAAAAATTGCATGTTTCAAATTTAGTATAAAAATATTATAGGTAAGCATTATGAATAATTAATAAATAAATATTATATTCTTACAGGAGGTCCTCTATCGCCAGTGTCCCCCTTTGCCCCAGGAATGCCAGGAATTCCCTGAAAGAGACATAAAAAATTATATCAGAATTATATCAATATACCTACTTCATTATTTTATTCAATAATCTTAAATAGACTTTGTGACGTCATTTAAAGTTAATGCAAATAAATCATTTTGTGAACACTACTTATTAAAAATTAGCGAGTTCCCGGCATGCGTTGCAATGCCACTTATACAAAGAAATTGTTTCTCCCTGCGTGTCTTTCCCGTGAGTCCCCGTTTCCCTCCCCCGGGCACCTTTCTCTTCCCGCCTTAACCTTCCAGCTTCTCCACCTTCCCTCTCCCCTCTCCCGCTCCCCCGTCCCGCCAACCACCCCCCCGCTTTACATATATTCATTCCGAGTAGGTACATTCACTTTTCAAACAGCTCGCGTGCCACCTATCACAATTTTCATTTTTAATATATTACAAATATTCATTTTTATATATTATATAAACAAGGTATAGGTTAAAGGTTTTTAAGAAGGTATTTTGACATTTCCTATGCCTTATATAGAAATACACAATACACTAATCCCCAAACACATTTCGATTTTTTTATATATATAGATAAGCGATGTTCTGAAACCAATAGTTTCTTCGTCAGGATAATACTATGATGAAACAAGTTGATTAGTTTGATTAAATAGTGGTGTAAACTGTATACAAAGTGATTTAATTTCATCAAAATATTTATTTTCTTTAAAATATATGCTAATTCAAGTATCTCACCGGTGTCCCATCGATTCCAGATTCGCCCCGAGGTCCCTGAGGGCCCTGAGGTCCCTGCGGTCCTGGAGGCCCCTGCAACGTCTCTCCGACTCCCCCTGACCCGGAACCGGGCGGGCCTACTGGGCCTGGAGGACCCGGCAAGCCATCAAAGCCTCTTTCACCTTGCGGGCCTGTGAGACCCGGAGATCCCTAAAACAAAATAAAAATATACAAGATTGTAATTTGGATTTTTTTCTTTGATGCATTCGTGAAATAAATAAAATAAAAATGTAACGGAGGTCCTATCTGTTGAAACTCCAGGTTTGTCTCACAAAATTTTTAAATAAAAACTCCAGGGTGAACAAAACACTTCGGACTCTATTTCTGATTAGCGATATCCCGGCATGCGTTGCATGAAGAAATTGTTTCTTCCTTGATTAAACACTTAATATGTATTAGAATAAGTTAACAATAATAATCTGAACGAAAATATGAAAGAGAACAAGACACAGAAAAACAGAAAAAGACAATGGTCGCAACTGGGACTCGAACCCAGACCTCTCCGTCTAACCGGGACGAGCGCGTTAACCAATTTCGCTATTGCCACCTTCTGTCAAAACGCCATAATTGTCAATCTCATATTTTCAAATTTTAGAATTCCATTATTATCAACTAATTATTTTTCTCCATATTACGGGCAACTACCCTTTTTATTGGAAACAATCATTCAAAGAATTGGTTTGTAACCTGGATAGCGTCTCGGATAGATATATCCGAATTTATTTATATGGAACAATTGACTTTTATGAAAGTCTAAATGAATATTCAATTTTTATAAGAAAATCTTTCTTTTTATACTTTATTGAAGGTTATTCCCATCAGTGACGCTATCCAGGTCACAAACCAATTCTTAGAATGATTGTTTCCAATAAAAAGGGTAGTTGCCCGTAATATGGAGAAAAATAATTAGTTGAAAATAATGGAATTCTAAAATTTGAAAATATGAGATTGACAATTATGACGTTTTGACAGAAGGTGGCAATAGCGAAATTGGTTAACGCACTCGTCCCGGTTAGACGGAGAGGTCTGGGTTCGAGTCCCAGTTGCGACTTGCGACCATTGTCTTTTTCTGTTTTTCTGTGTCTTGTTCTCTTTCATATTTTCGTTTAGATTATTATTGTTAACTTATTCTAATATGATACATTTCACTGATGGGAATAACCTTCAATAAAGTATAAAAAGAAAGTTTTTCTTATAAAAAAACTTAATATGTAGATTGAAAATATTTGAAAGATTAAATGAAATAAAAAGGTTAAAGATTAAAAATACAAAAATTCAAATTGTAAATGAGGTAAAATAAGAAAAAGACTTACAGGTTCGCCGTTTAGCCCCGGAAGTCCGTCTGTCCCGTTTCTCCCAGCTATGCCTCTCGCTCCCACCAGACCCTGGAGACCTCTGATGCCGGGGAATCCTTGCAGTCCGAGTAGACCCTGAAATAATGAGACTAAATTAGAACCTGATATTATTGTACACATGAAAGCTTACTTATCGAAAGACAGGGCAATATGAGCAAGAAAATAAAGTATTTTTTATTACAATGACAATAATTCTACGATATCAAGCTAGCAGAATATTGGTTTTGTTATACTTAAGATGAAGCCATACTAAATAATGCAAAATCAAACAAAATCGTATGTTTTTTTTTTTGAAAATTTGACCGCTTAGAAGTATTATAGATGCTTCAATTAAATACTGCGTGTAGAACATATCTTGGCCCTTAAAAATGTCAGTCATTTTTTTAATAAGTCTTTTAATAAGCTTAGAAAAAAATAAAGTATTAGGTCTATAAAAAACATTTTTAAGTGCAAACTTTCCTACTTATAAACACCTTTTCCGATATGGTTTTATTGCATAATGTGGCAAATTCAGTTTCTTATATTATTATCGCAAAAAAAAATTGAAATTTACGCCAGAACCTTACGAAATAAAATATTATATGCATTTTCGCGTTGGTATTTTTGACATCAAGGCGACAATACGGCAGTCGACGAATTTGTTATATCGAAGTGAACCTTATACCGTCCACCGAAGAACGACTGGCAGCCGCCCCATTCTTCCGTCATTACTCCTCCGGACGGAGCGGAGAAACAACGTCTTAGGGTCCGCGCTGCTTGTTTTCGTGAAATCAATTTAAAAATTCCGTTTTATTACAGTAAACAATGCATAAAAAAGGAATTAATGTTTTTTACAGGCCTTTACGAAATCAACATGTAAAATAAAATTCTCAAATATCTTTTCCAACCTTTCCAAAAGCTTTTTCTCAAGTATTTTTAAACTCCTCCCATAAAAGGGCGTGAATTCCGATTTCGATTTTTTCCTGTACTAGTGGATCGCCTTAATCCCGCATATCACATGAAACACTGTGACTAATACTCATACAAGTGCATGAACAAACCCAGCCAAGAGAGCAGAGAGTGCCACAAGGTTCTGTAGTAAGTCCTTTCTTTCCTTTCCTTATGTGCTTTCTTTTTACTTGTGCAGCGGTCTTTCATACATTTCAAAACACATACTAGATCCTTCGATATCCGCAGACATAAATCACACATCAAAATATCTAATCGCTAAGTAAATATTTCAACGTGTAATGCTCGTTACTCGCAACTTGTTAATGATCTAAAGAACAAACCGATATTCTTAAGGCTAACACTTTGCAAATTTCGGCACCATTTACAAAACCTAAGTTTGCTAAGTTGCCGAATTACAGCAAATTCTCCCTAGGTGCATTAATTTTTTTTTTTAATATTTTCAAATAAGCCCGCGGTTCCATTTTGACGTTTTTGTGTAGGTAGAAAGAAACTGTTTCAACGTGTTTCAAACTTTAAATTTTAGTGATTATTGATAAAACAAAGTTTTGTGGTTATGTTTTTGACATTTTTTTCCGATCGTCGTGTGTTTTTGAAACTGCAATATTTTCTATAAATAAAGCAATAATCGAGTTAATTGGTATTGCGGATTTCAGATAATTGATGTACCTGTTTGATGTACTACAGCTATTTCTTCCGAGTCTTACAGAGTCTTTTAAGAATATCATTTTATTCTTATTAAAATTGTCGCCATTTTTCGAATAAATTTGTGTCAAAAATTATTCAAAGGGAACATTCAGCAGTTCAAAACATATCAAAATTCAGTTTTCTTATATACATATGTAGATTGCGATTATAAATTAGACCATTTAAAAAAAACCTAATAGAAAATATTCAATGTGGACGGAAATATGAACTTACTAGGCGAGTTTAAAGGGAGGCAATACTGAGAATAGTTCCGTTTTGAATGTTTACAATTTTATAATATTATTTTTATAAATCCTAGGAATATGTGATAAACAACCAAAGATAGGTGAATTCATTGATTATATAGAACTATGATTAGTTTGTATGCCTCCATATTAAAACTCGGAGATATGATTTTTTTAAGGTTGGCGGGCGCCGTCGCTCCAGTGGATAAACAGATGGTTGATAGTGAGACCAAGAAGAAATATAACTTTTTTAAATTGCTTACCGGTGGTCCTGCAGGTCCTCTTTCTCCAATCCATCCCTGTGGTCCCCTAATGCCCTGGGGCCCGGGCTCTCCCTTCAGGCCTATGGGGCCCGGGAATCCTTGCGGACCTGGGGGACCCTGAAAACAAACACAAAGTTGAATATTGTTTATCTGACAGTTTGGGAAGTTTTTCATTGATTCACGAACAGGTTCTAATTATATCATTCAATTTTATGTCTTGTTTTGTAGCAATAATTCTGATAGCTATTAAGTCCTCCATCATTGCACAAGCAATATTTCCCGATTTCAATAATGGTAGTGGAAGGAATCGTCGGGTAATACATAACCTGGGAATGATTGTTGTTGTATTAAAAAAAAATGTATATATATAATATTCGACTTACCTCAGTTCCATTATACCCGGGTGGTCCCGCTGGGCACGCATCACATGGGGGAGGCAGGGCAAGAGTGGCCACGGGGGCTGTCGCAGCAGGTTGGTAAATCTATCGGCAAATTATGTCACTAAAATATTTTTTAAATAACACTGTTTTTCAAAAAAGAAATTTTATTTAAAGCCCGTGAAAAACAACGGATAGTCTGAATTCTTAAAAATCAGTTGCAATTTCGAAAAAGGAACAATTTTAAAACACCTTATCGCTTCTCTGAATTCATAACACAATCAGTTCCAATTTAGGAAATTGTATCTAAATTCAGAACATATGAGTTCATTCAACCAGAGTTACGCAGGACGCTGACAACCGAAATTAATTATTTTGATCATATTTACTACTGATAACTAAATTCCACTAAGACCCGGTTATTTAATTAGTGGTAATTAACATTTAAGGCTAATTCAATCTCTCGTCATTTGATGTGCATCAAACCGTCGCGTCGATACGTTTTTGTCGTTAAGTGTGTTTCAGCATTTGAACAAATTGGGATTAGCTGATAATCATGACAATATGTTTGGGATATAACAGAACTTTGTATTACTTACTATGCAATCAACATCTATTGAAGGAAATCGAAACTACATGTATAATCTCAATACAATAAATAGGTAAATATTAAATAGGCGATAATAAACACGACTCGTAATCTGACGAACGGCAGTATCATTGAAACTCCCGATCATCAAAATTGTTTTGTTCACCGGAGAAAACCGCAATATAAGTACCACAAAAAAACGTTTTATTTTACAGGAGAATCTTAAAACAATAAAATTTCTTACAGGCAATTCCTCACAGTGGTCTTTCTCAGATTTGGCATCACAGCTCACCACCATCCATTGCAGGTCAATCTGAAATCATTACATTAACGGTCACAAAAATATATTTTATTGAAGGTATATAATATCTACGTAGTAAGATATATTCGTTATACAGTTTCCATTGATGTCAACTTAATAATCCGGCAACATATTGGATTAAAAACAAACACATATTAAAGTGAAAACTGAATTAAATGGTAGGCACAGAAAAACGTTGAAAATTTTATTTTTTCACACCAATTATCCGACTCGTTCCTCAACTTGAACAAGTTTAGAAGAAATTAAAAATATTAAGCTAACCCAATGTCTTTCTATTCAATTAACAACGTATTTGTTTCTTTGAAAAAATGTTTGTATCATTTAACAATAAACTTGCTGAATTTTGGCAGTTGATTGCATCAATGAAAGAACCGGAGCTTTGCAGTGATATAACAGAATTCTGAACGGCGTTCTATACCATTTAACAATGAATGACCGATTTATTGATAACATCAATGAACACTACATACAATCCGTGTATTACAGCAGCAACTATCGACTACAGTCTACAACTCTAAAGCATATCTACAAGACCACGTTCCCGTCATATAGGGGAGATTGGCAATAATAAGCAATCTACCAACAAGAAGTGCTGTCACAATACCTTACTGCGCTTGACACTCAAACCCTAGAAGATCACAACTCTGCTTGTGATTTTGTATTACTCACCGCATGTGGGATCTGTGGAAAACATACTTGGTTAAATCATCATTAGTTTTGTTCATTTTGATACACGGATAGTTTCATATAAACGTCTGTTCAAATGTTATGTTTTCACGGGCAGATAAAAGAAGCACGGGAGATGTCCTCTATTGGGGACATGGAAGATATCACAATTGTTCGGTCGCTGGTTTTCCCCATATTTCTATATGGTGTAGAAACATGGGCAAAGAAAGCGGATAGACGTCCTCGAAATGTGGTGCTGGAGAAAGGTGCTCAGGATTCTATGGACAACCAAAAGGGCATAAATATATCCATGTTGGAAGAGCTAAGCATCCACAATAGGCATCTAACTGTCTGCTTAGAACGTGTTTTAAGAAGCTTTGGACACGTTGCTCACCAAAGTGAGGACCCCAACTGGAGAAACTCAGATTCACTGGAAAAATGTTCAACAGGAGAAGCAGAGGAAGGTCACCAATGCGCTAGAACAAGCAAGTATCACTAGTAGACTGGCGTCCACGCAGCGCGGGACCACGAGGATTGGAGGAGCTTTGTCGACCATTGGAATTAGAGTGGGAGTCACGATTGTCAGTATTAAGGAACCGATTTAAGAAGAGGAGTATTATTTTAAATAATTTACTACCACATAACACATTTGACACCTCCCGTGCTTCGGGTAAAATCAAATTCAAGCCAGAAATTATTTTATAAATTCTCAAAAATCAAAAGTATTGTGGTTGTACAGTTATATTTTTTAAAAAATTGCAAAATACATACCATTTCCAAAGTCTGCGCGATGGTGACAACACCCTCTGGATCCAATGCTGGTACAGTGAGAGGGGACTCTCCAATGGTGTTGGATATGCCATGGCTCACGGGGGTGCAGTCAACCCATAGGGAGGCAGCTCCTCCTTGCACGCTCAACACTAGCTTGTGCCAGGACTTGTCGAATATCTGCACCCAAGAGAACAAAGTTAGAATGGCAAGATCCATCTTGGAAGAGCCAAGCATCCAAAATAGGCCATCAACTGTCTGTCTGTCTACAAAGTATCCTCCTAAGACATTTTGGACAATTTGCTCGCCAAACTGTAAAATCTATCCTGGAAAAGCTCATAGTCAATGGCAAAGTAAAAGACAGGAGAAGCATTGAAAGATCACCGATGTATCGGAGTTATCAAATATCGAAGGCGGTGGGAAAGTCTGTGTCCGTGGCTCTCCGTGCAGCGCAGGACTGTGATGAGTTGGTTCATCGGGGCATTGGTTCTTAGCCGATTCTTAATTGGTTTGAAGGACTCCTGTTAATAGAAAGATAAGAAAACGCATATGTAGAGTAGGTACTCACCGGAGCGTCATTAAACGTGACCTCCTGCATCCCCTTCTGGCTCTCCAGGCCCAAGGTGAGCGCCCGGCTGCGGGGCTCCAGCGCGACACGCACTTGCGTCCTGCCCTTGGAGTCGCGCGCGCTCAGTAGCTGCCAAGGACTGCGGCCTGCTGGGGGGCGCCGTGACCGGAATGTCACAACCAGGGAAAAGTCCGACGGCAGACCTTGCGGGAACACCTCGCTGAGAAGTAAATAGTCGCATTAGTGATTCCTGAGTGAAGTCAGTGGCACTAACCTTATTACCTGAGTGAAGCTAGTGAAACTTATTTAAATGTAAATATTAAATATCTTGCACCTAAACGAAAATGATGAAATGTTGTTGCCTGCAGATTGTGAAACACTTGCCATGCTACCAGAGTGAAGACAGTGAAATTTACCTTGTTATCTGAGTGAAGATCATGAAACATATCTTGTTATTTGAGAAAGGACAGTGAAATGTGGCATCCCTTTTCATCTGAGGGAAGTCGGTGAAATATACTTGTGTACGTTTCCTGTTACCTTTATTACACAGCATCGTTATTTGAGTGATGTAAGAGACATTTGATACTGTTTGAGACAGAATTTATTTTTTCTATTTGAAGTACGAAAATGATTTGTTAGCAGTTTTTAAGAATTAGTTGTGTTTAGTATTGGAGCAGCTTTGGGACTAATTCATATATTCCAAGATCCTGTTCAATGTATTGTCATCTCCCATTGTTCCTCTCCTTCCTTATAAAGCCCTAATTGGGAATCAAAAGAAATAAGAAGATGACTTAAATCCTACCCCCGATGCCATTTTAAAATTTTATTTGTACAATCATTTTGAAATATCCACATTAATCAGTTGAAATTTCGTCTCGACCGTGACCAAATCTTTTTCAGTTATTGGAAACTCTCGCAAAATCGCGTTCATATACGTTTTAAATGATACCTTTACATATTAACAGTGCCCTTGAGGTGATTTTTCACAAAAACGGCGCCATACAAATTATCCAATTATTATTATTATTAAACCTCGATTCTAACTGTGCCAAGTGACCAGTGGATGAAGGAGTAAATCGCCACATTTGAAGATAGGGCCTTCTCCTGTCTCTCTTTTCCCAGTGATAAAATAGTGCGATCGAATATTCTTTATATTTTTTCAGTATTTTACGGTCCCTTAAGTTGCCAATCGAGCATTAAAAACAAATTTATTGTGATCTGTGTTGCTAGTTTTTGGGGTGTTATGCCGTTTTGCGCTACCTCCTTCTAAAGCAACATAACACCCCAAAAACTAACAACAAAAATGCTTTTGGCCGTGAAAATCTAAAAACTTATTGTGATCTTTTTGTCTATGTATATCTTTCTTCCATGTTTTTTTAAGACGATATTACTAATGTTTCAACTGTTTTCACTAAGAAAGTCCAACATATTTTCTGAGTACAGTTAGAGCAATACCAGGTCCAACATGAACTGGCTAGTTCAAGCTATGCAGATCAGTTTCACAGAGATGTTTGATGCATTTGTCCTGAGTGAAATCAGAGTGAGCTACCAAGTAAATTGAGTAAGGTTGGAGTTACGTTCTACCTGGAGGGGGGTCAGGGTACCAAGCAGATCCAAACTGAATTGGTGCATGATGGATCAGATCATACTTTTGCTCCTGAGTGAAGTCAGAGTGACCTACCTTGTAACTTGAGTGAGGTTGGAGTTGCGGTCCAGCCTGAAGGCGGTCTGCAGGCGGCCTGATCCGCGGACCCTAGACACTCCGGGATACCTGGCCCGAGCCCCGGGCAGGTCCAGCCCAAACTGACGGATCAGGTCCAAACTGTGAAGGTCTGTGTCACAGGGACGGCTGCTCTCTCGGACCAGGAGTTCTGAGAAATTAATGCAAAATTAAAATGAATTTTGAAAAGCATTATTTATAGTGGTATTCTCTTTGATCGTCGCTTTAGTTCGTATTTGTCCAACAGACCATTAGAAAATTTTACAAGAGGAAAAAGTTTTCTTTCATTATTTCAATGAAACATTCTTTTTCCGTAAAGTTAGGTCTCATTAGTTTAAATTTTTAAATAATTCTTAGTTAAGTGATTTACAATCTTTTTTTTAGTTTTAAAGTGGAGATCGAACCAAAACTAAAATGGTCTGTTGGACAAATAAGAACTGAGGTGACGTAATGTTAAACGTGCTTTTGTGTACTTACGTCCTCCTCCAACATTGATAAAGAAGATCAGCACAAGTGAGACTGATAATAATGTTCTGTGCGACATCTTCGTGGGAAATCGATCCTGCCTGTAAAAAAGAACTAAAGTTATTCATAGAATAACGTAATAAAGTATTTTTTCGTGTAGGGTTTAGATTTTAGGATTGTAGTCTTTCTTTTCTTATGTGAATATCGCACAAGAGTCCCAACTGCTCGTGTCTGGAGCCAGGGAGACCATGGTATCCCCCATTGGGGAGGAGGTGAGGAAGTATCTGGCTATTCAGATCTAGTCACCAAGCACGGCTAAAGCCATTTCAAGCAACGTTTCAATTCTTACACCAGGTCAACACTGAGAGTGTCTTTCACTCAGAAACGTGCCGCAAAATGCATATTATTTGTAATTAATTGATTGTGAAATAACGCAAATTTATCCAATAAAACTTTATTTGCGCACGCCGAGATTTGAACCCTCGACCTTCGGATTGCTAGTCGAGAGCCTTGAACATGGAGTCCTTCAAACTTTCTTGCTGCTAAACTTAAAAATATTTAATTTTGTGCCAGTCGAATAAAATAATTGTCATGTAATGATATCCTTTTTGAGAGATAGTTTTGTTTGTATTGGGTATTAGGAAGTTTTCTATAAATCTTGTTTTATGTAACTCTAAGTGACCAGCCCAGATATGGGGGCTCCATCGAAGCCAGAGTTAAGTTAGCCTCTCAAAAACTGGGCGCACAGTACAGGGCCGCAGATACTTTAATAGTACACAACTTGAATTTGGTAGCCATCTCGGGTCTGGAAATACCTGATAAAAATACCTGAAAAACCCTTGACTCTATGCAGAAACGGGCGGTTCGTTTGATAGATTCTCCTAACTTAACAAACGGATTACAATCTTTAGAGCACAGGCGTCGCGTCGTGTGGGAATGCTACCCTTGTTCTACCCGTATTTCAATGGAAGATGCTCCAAAACCTAGCGTCATTGATTCCTTCAGCACCGGTGCATAGTAGGGAAACACGCCAAACGCGTGCCCAACATTATTTACACGTTTGACATTTGTAACATGAGAACGGGTCGCTTCTTCGAATCGTTCTTGTATTCAACATGGTTCTCTTCAAGGCCAATTCTTTCCTCTCATCAAAAAGACCCTCCATACTGCATCTCAGATGACATAGGCCCTGAGGGAAACTGTTTTCCTCAGGGCCTCCTGTGTGGAGTTAATGTAAAAAAAACGAATGTGCTTTAGACCACACGACTGAAGTAAAATTTCACTAACTTATAAAAGAACATATGACATTGGGGTGACATTAACATTCCAGACAATATGATTTGTTGCATTTCGCACAGTATTACACACTCATGCGTCTTTTTTTCGCTGGGCAAAAGTTGCACGTGCTCTGGTTCCTTTTTTAATGACATTCGCATCGATTATCGTTCGCATCGATCACCGTCCGCATCGATTACCGTTCGCATCGATCACCGTCCGCATCGATTACCGTTCGCATCGATCACCGTCCGCATCGATTACCGTTTGCATCACACTTTTCGTAAGGAATCACACTTTTCGTAACAATCACCACTTTTTATAACGCATTCACCAGTTTACCCCCAAGTGTCGAGCGTGCATAAAGAAGTTTTACTTCAAAAATTTAATAAAATGTTTGATATGATTTTTAGTGAAATTATTATATGTTGAGATGACCTTTGTGATAGCTACCATAACCTAAAGTGATACTGACATTTTGATGATTATTGCGATGATTGTAGGGACCTACTTCTGACGTCAAGAACTGCAGCACATATCTGTGACGTCACAATGTGCATTACGGAGGGGACACTCTTGAATGTAGGTCCTTATACCCTGATTGGTGGCAAATTGATGGTACTTGCGGAAGAGGAGTACACGTACCAACAATTTGTCGTATTTCACACTTAATCACAGCGTGGTAGAGCTGTAAGTTATGACACCAAAGTTCACGGGATAAAACTCGTTGGTCATGTTATAAGTGACGTTTTTTTTTCAAACGATTACCTACTAGCTCATATAAAAAACAGATAAACGTCTTAATATGTAAAACAAATTTGGGTTAGTTACACCATTTATAACTCAAGAATGGCTGGACCGATTTTTATGATCTTTGATTTGTCAGATTTGATTCTACCCGGAATAGCAGAATATCTATTGAAACATCTTTTCATCAAAGAAAATTCTTTTCCTCGTATATTTTGTAAGGAACGAATTCTCATACTTTGAAAGAGCTGCAGGAATTTTGTGATAAGTATATTGAGTAGTGAATGAATTCCAAAAATTCAAAAACGTCAAATGTCAATGCGATGATTGTTTTGCGTTTGTTCTTAAACATATAATGCTGCCCCTCTTTATTACACACTAATGTCAACAGTCGAAAATCGGACAAACGGTAAACATATGTCTGCACCCCTCCAAAGGAAAAATACAATAATTATAATAAATCTCCGTCACACGTATAAAGAAAATGAAAAAAAATTCCCGTAAGTTAGTGGAAAAGTAAGAAAATCACAAAAATTATATATAAAAAAACTGAACGTAATTCAGCTAATAAGTTAACACAGCAGTTATTGATTCTGAGGCGCTACGAAGATTTCCGGGGCAGCTAGTTTTTTAATACATTTTAATATTTTTTTGAATTGGACAATATTTATTAGGAGCTTTTAAAAAATACTTCTCTATTTGAAATGTGTATTTCTTTTATTTAAATTTTGACCAATTTGGTGATTTTTCAAATTTACGAACGGTGCTCATCAGAAATATAAATTTATTTTTGCAGGAAAAAAATAAAATAGTTAAACACAGGAGGCCATGAGGAAAATAATTTCACTTAGGACCTGTATTACCTTTGGGGATACTGTGCGGAGGGTCTTTTTAGGAAATAAAGGAGAGGACGTTCTGGGAGGGAAAAATGTATGAGGAGTGGGTAGGAATCTGGAGTCAGTGAGCCCAGGAGTGACGGACGCATGAATCTATCCCTCCCACTGTGTTGCAAGGCGATGTTCGAGAGAGTCCTGCTAAAGAGGTCAAAAACCCGGGCACCCATGTTAAGTCACCAAACGTAGCGAACCGCGTGGGAGAGGTCTTGGTTATCCAGTAAATGGCTCTCGAAGCGGAAGTATCTATACCTGTCTAATATAATAATTATAAAATATTTGTTTTTTAAATCCTAAGGCAAATATTTTATAAATGCTTTCAACATCAACATCCTATTATGAAGGCTGCGCCAGTTTATTCTAAAACAGTTCCTTTCGCTTGCTAACTCCTAACAACAGTGAACACATTACAAAGTAGTCTCCTAATTAACTGCCAGTCTTAATAAGTAGCGAAATTCATTTGTAGGCAAACTATTAGCTTGTTTCGGGGCATGGCAACAACTGGCAATGGGGAACCACCAACTATATATAATTTGTTTTCATAATTGAGTCGAAGTAATTTAATTTGATGTCACCAACTCAATCAAGTACTTTAATTAATAATTGTATTATTTAAATACTATGTTTATGCTGTGTCACTTTAATATCGCGGGTGGAGTTTAATATTGCTCAAATTGATAATTATAGATTATGAGAAATTGACTTTGCAAATTTTGGCACCTCAAATCTCAGAACAAATAAAGTGAAGTTAGAACCTGGCCAACCAAAGTGACGATTTTAAGCGTAATTTCGAGTTATGAGGGTATAACCAGAGAAAACCAGAAATATGTTATTTTTAAATCAGATTTTAGACGTATTGACTCTTTTCCACAAAAAATTATAAATTGATTTCGAAAGATTGTTCTTTTATCTAGTAAAAGTATGTTTTTAATTTTGAGAAAAAATGTTTATTTTTATTATAAAAAGGTTATTTTTATTATAAAAAGGTTATACCATAGGACGTTGGCAGATTTGTTAAATTTTCAAACAAGATTTTGTATTATACAACACCCATTTCAAATCACATAATCATGCGGTAAAATAAATCAATACATTATCTGGGAAACACATGTTTCAGAATTATAATTTTAGTTTAAATAAAATCATTCAAAAATATATACGTACATGTGTTTCTTGACGTTTGTGTATTTATTTGCACACTTACAAACTAATATATTTCAGATTTTTTTGCATTCTTATTTTACTTAGACATTATTGAAAAATGATAAATACTTATGATCAAAAATAATTACAAAAAGGACATCATTTTATTAGTTTTATCATCACGCCTTTCAGCATTTTTTGATGTAGGTATAAATTAAAGCAATTTTGGAATTAAATAAAATCGATATTCAGTTATAATATAATTTTAAAATTTTCTTATTGGAACCGCCGTGTACGATCGTAAGAACATCTTTCGACGAAATATGGATTTTCGGCCGCTGGCTGGTTAAACGTTAAAGGTTGGTTAGGTTGGGTTAGGTAAGGTTAGGTTCGTAGGTTGGTACATATAACATATATATAACCTGTGTTAATCTGATACAGTATCTACACTATCTACAGTACTATTTAAGAGTAGATAACTAATTGATTTCTTAAACATATTAATATTCTGCGGTTTGTCAATACAACGTCGGTAAACCACGTCATTTACATAGATTTAAAACAATACTGGACCCGATACAGGCCCTTGCGGTACCCCCGAGATATAAAAGAAATATTTAATAACAGAAGATCATATTAACAACTTTTTTAAACATAAATCTAACACAGAAAATAAAAAGGTAACCGTAAAAAAATAATTAATATTTTTTACATATTTAATTGTTATGAAAGCTTTTACATTTAAAACATTTTTTTTAAGTGAGCTCCACACAAGTGGCCCTGGGGAAAATAATTTCCCTCAGGGCCTATGCCATCTTTGGGATGCTGTGTGGAAGGTTTTTTCAATGAAAGGAAGGAAACGAGAGTTCTGGGAAGGAAAAGGGTTTAAGGGGTGGGTTCAGTGTGTTCTGGTCATCCGCCTTCAAGACCTAGACAAACCTCACCCCATGAAGCCGGGCACGCCTGCTAAATCACCAAACGTAGCGACCTATGGCAGAGGTTTTGGTTATCCAATAAAGGTTTCGGGCAGCGGTACCCATTCCCGCAATGGTTTTTGCAATCCATTTCCCTGTGGAGGGATTCCCATTTAGAGTATTATCATGTTTGGTTAGGTTATGTTAGTTTAGATAGGGTCAGGTTAGGCTATATTAGTTTAGATGGGGTTAGGTTAGGTTATATTAGTTTAGATAGGGTTAGGTTAGGTTATATAGGGTTAGGTTAAGTCATGTTAGGTTATGTTATGTTAGTTTAAATTGGGTTAGGTTAGGTTACCTTAGGTTATGTAAGTTTCGATTGGTTTAGATAAGGTTAGGTTAGGTTATGTAAGTTTAGATTGGGTTAGGTTAGATTACCTTAGGTTATGTAAGTTTCGATTGGTATAGATAGGGTTAGGTTAGGTTATGTAAGTTTAGATTGGGTTAGGTTAGGTCTCTGTCGGTTGTATTGTAATTGACAATTAGTAAAGGCACCGATTGAATTTACAAACGAGTTTGTCAGAACACCCCTCAAGTTATGACTGGGTCAATGCATGATTGCATTGGCAACAGGCAATAAGCATCCACACACTGAACAGAAGATTCCTAGAAGTACGATCTGTTCCGATTTAAACGAAAACTGATGTCACAATTTTACATAAGACCTCCTGACTCCTGGGTTCTGGAAATTGATTATCTGCTCAAAAAAATACTTTAAACATTTTATATATTTAATTCTTAACGCTTTTTAGGGGCCTTTGTATTCTTTTTCCCTAGGAACGAATGCCTTGCGACTTTGAACGAACGGCCTACGACTACGAACTAATTGCGACTACGATTTACTAATAAAAATACACTATTATACATAACTAAACTGCCTCAGAAACAGTTTTTTAAATTTATTTATAATGGGTCCTTTGAGAGTCCTATTCAATTTCTGTTACTATACAAGTACTGGGAAACAACCGGAATAATGAAATAATAGCAGATCTTTCTCGGACTTGAATTTTAACTTTGAAATTTGACGAATCGTTCAAGTTCTGTGAAAAAACCTGTCCTATGTGATAAATTGAAGAACCGACTCGGCGTAATTATTTCGTCCCATTAGTCTTCTGGGCAACGAGAAATACATAATGTAATGTAATGCCTTTTAATAAGCCTAGAAAAAAATAAAGTTTTAGGTTTATAAAAAATCACTTTCCTACTTATAAACCCTTTTTCGGATATGGTTTTATTGTTTAATCTAGCAAATTCAGTTTCTTTTATAAAAATAAAATAAAATATGCATTTTTGCGTTGTTATTTTTGACATCACGACGACAATACGGCGGCAGTCGACGAATTTGAATTTTCAAAGTGAACCTTATACCGTCCACCGAAGAACGACTGACTAGCCATACCCACTTTCTGCCAGTCCTCCCCCGGACGGAGCAGAAAACAGACGATAGGCTCCGCGTCGCTTGGTTTCGTGTAATCAATTTAAAATTTCCGTTTTATCAGCGTACGCAATGCGTAAAAAAGGAATTAATGTTTTTTACGAACCTTTACGAAATCGATATCTTTTCCAACCTTTCCAAAAGCTTTTGTCAAGAATTTTAAACTCCTCCTATAAAGGGGCGTGAATTCCGATTTCGATTTTTTCCTGGACTATTGGATCACCTTAAACGAAGCGGCCTTGAGATTATTACTAGCGCCAGGCGAGGTCTGACAAGGCAGCCCTGTCAATACACCTCTATCTGTCCATCTATTCACTATTCAGTGCTCCCAAGTAACCCAACGCATAGTACAGTGTATGCAGTCGCCTCTGGACACAGCTGATTATATCCGCATAGCCACTACTGTACCGACTGGGTCACGGGTCACGGGTGTATGTATACAGCTATTGGAAACGCGCTACGTCACGGGAACAATAATTGCATATCATCAAATGCGACAGAGAATTCTTATCACCGCGCCGTTGCTAATGGATAAACATGTAACCAACCTACCTCTACGCAAAATGTATTATACTGAGATTAGTTAGGTACGTAACTCTGGTTCAATGAACTCTAATTTGCTATGAAGAAGAAATCGGGCGGTG
This sequence comes from Limnephilus lunatus, assembly GCA_917563855.2. Taxonomy (NCBI): domain Eukaryota; kingdom Metazoa; phylum Arthropoda; class Insecta; order Trichoptera; family Limnephilidae; genus Limnephilus; species Limnephilus lunatus. The sequence continues at coordinate 48,315,586 of OU830603.1, forward strand.
TTTTGTATGTTTTGTCCATGTCCAATTTCCTCTATGGATTTCGATACTACTGTAAATATGTTTTAATATTATTTAGATATCAACCACTCGCGTGTCGGTACGTTTTGCTTTTTTGATAAATTTTTTTTTTGTACACTTTTTAATATTTAGCTCTATCTATTTTAATATTTATTCTTGGGCATGTAGAGCGAATGAACGTGGAAAGGAGTGTAAGGAGAATATATGATGCAAATTTGAATGGTAGAAGAAGTCGGGGACACCCGAGGAAGACATGGCACGACCAAGTGAATCAGATACTTGAGTCCGGGCCATTTGAAGAGTCGGAATAATAGAAGAGCATATATGAGACGATGTATAAATGTGAACGAGGCAAAGAGTGTGTGCCAAGATCGAGTTGTGTGGCGGTCCGTCCTCTCTGCATGCCCCTGCGGGGAAACGGCGTGATGGTTAGTTAATTAGTTAATATAGCATAGCATAATCCAACAATGTTAGCCTCACTTCGTGGCTTACCCGTGCTGAGGCCCGATTTATTTTAGGTGTTAGAACTCTCCAAAACAATATTTATTTATAAAAATGGCCTTAATATTTAAGCATCAGTCACATTTCTTTCTCTTCCATACGTGAGCATTTGTTCTTGAAGTGTTGTTATGTACAGTTGTACAGGTTCCTATTTTTGGGAATCTGCACATCTTCCTACACTACAATTTTGTAATTACCATTACATAATACCAACTCTGTACATCTTCCTACTCTACAATTTGTAATTATTTTTAATACCATCTTTGTATGTTACTCTGTATGTATGTTGTACAGATGTACAGGTTCCTATTTTTGGGAACCTGTACATCTTCCTACTCTACAATTTTTTTAATTGCTATTAATACCAACTCTGTATGTTAGTACAACTTGTATAATCATGTGAATATTTGTCTTGGCCCATTGTCTGTATTTGCTAATAGGATTTATCTATTCCATTTAAATAACTGTAAATGTAACTAATTTTAAAAACTGGTAATGTAACTAATTTTTAAAAAAAAACTGAAAATGCAAATAATTTTAAAAAAATTGACAATTTAAGTAACTATTTTTAAGAAAACTGGAAAAGTAAACAATTTAAAAAAAATGTAACTAACTTTAAGAAATGGCCAAGATCACCCTTAATGGGTGAAAGCCAAATAAATAATTTTTAAAAAAAACTCTCCAAAAATCGTTAAAAATTGCCTGGTTTGAAGTTGAATTAATATTTTTAAAAAAAGCAAAACGTACAGTCATACAATATTATCTTCTAATACAGTTGGTAAAAAAATCTTAAAAATCGGTCCAGTTTTGGAGGAGAAAAATTGGAAGTACAAAACCTCGATTTTGAAGATTATCAGCCTGATGTGCAGTTGTTTCTTTCGCTCAGTATTCGGGGGGGGGGGGGGCGATAACAGCGACAACGACAGCAACAATTTGATAAAGTACTTATCATTCTAATTTTTTCTGCGATCATGTTTCCTCTTAAGTCGACAATATACCTTAAATATATTCAGAATCTTAACGACGTAAGTAAAAAAGCCGTGTACACAAATTGCGACTCGCGTCCTGGGGATTGGACGGACTTACCTACTGTCGAATTTGCCATACCAAAAACTCTAAAATAATGTGAGAATCTTAACGACGTAAGTGAAGAAAGCGTGTAAAATTCTCCAGTGGCGTATTGGACGGACATACGGTAGAATTCACCCTAGCAGGCCTCGAGATCCGACCTTTCCGCCGGGTTTATTTTAATTAATTCTGAAGAAATTGTTACAAATATTTAAGATGTTTCTAAATTAATACCTCACAAAGTTATTTATTCATTATCTAGAAAAATTAAATTTGGTGCTTGCCGCTAACTTTTAAATTTTAAAATCGTTGTACGTAAAATATATTAATGGTAAGGTATTGTTTTTATTAATCTTAAATATAAAGAACTTATATCCCCAAGGGTCGGTTTGAAAAAAATGTTATTATAGTTACGAATTCGCCGGAAATGATTAAAAAGTTAATTTTTTGACCAACCCTTATTATTAAGGTGGTGTACCGCCTTAAGGTGACGTTATACGTGAAATCCTATTTAGGTACTCTTTAGATTAATCTTTACGACGAGTTGGTTTACAGTATGAACATCAAAAAATATGCTACGAATAAATTGAAGCTTTAACTAGGTTTTCTATACAACGGAATTACAATAAAATTATTATTTACATAACAAAAAAAATAAGCGTAAACCACTAAAAAAAATGTTTTTTCATGACTTAACTATGAAGTAATACTAGAAACATTTTTATAAAAATACCCCTTTATGGCTAAGACCATTTTTGAGGTTTTCATGTTCTAACTTTTTTTCACTCTTATAAAATTATGGACAAAATAAATTAAAACCACATTTTCGCTTACTTGCCGCGCGCAAATAAGACGCTCGATTGCAAATTTTGCAGGCACGAGAATCGAAATATTTCTAGCATTTATATTCGATTTTCATCTCGATAGATCTACATCCTGATCTAGTCACAAATAACAAAACATGTAACACAGTGTGCTATTACAGCGGTAAAATATAAGCTCATGGGATATTAAATTTGGTTTATCTGCTGTCATCGTCATATCAAGAACCATTTTAATAAATGTTATATTTCTGAGGTGTGGGTATACAAGCAACAATATTCACGACCAAGTTTCACCGCATCGATCTGTCTTGGAGCCGTTTCAGGTGACAGATGCATTGTATTCTGAAAGTCTTATTTTGTCTAACCCTCAAACACCCGGCAGAACTATTTTATTGGAGTGAACACTTATTTAGGGAGGCGTCTACTAATATCTACAGGAATTCCAAAAACTGAACAAATCGGACTAATATCTATGAGAACCAAAGTGAGGACGTATATCTACAGCTCAAACTGCTAACTAATTAATATCTATGAGAACCGAAGTGAGGACGAATATCTACAGCACTGGCAGAGGTTGGATTTGCAATTATGTGTAGCATATTATAATAACGTAATATTGCGTATGCAGTTTGAAAAACTTAATTTATGTATGTATGTATGAAAAAATCCCTAATATCGGACTATTGGACACATTTAGCTGATTATTAAGGATTTGCCCTCTGTAGATATTAGTCCGACCTATGCTCCATAGATATTAGTCACCACTGGGACCGTCATAGATATTAGTCCGACCTTAGATCTGTAGATATTAGTCCTCACTCTTAAGCACATAGATATTTGTCCAACATATGAGCTGTAGATATTCGTCCGACATACAGGCTGAAGATATTAGTACCTGAAGTCCTTCTTTAGCACCGTTGTGATTTTAAACTCGATGAAACGAAAAATAACGACACTAAAAAGAGACAAACACATACATCTATAAGATTTAGCTTGCGAGAGAATGAGATAGACTAATCGGTCTCCTCTTTGTGCGGTGCTTCGTAGCCTCTCCGCTCTTGTCTATTTTAGTTTTCTGAAGGTTTCACTTCTACCGCGTGTGAACTTCACACAATTTTTGGAAGTGAATACTTCTTTATCACCGTTGTGATTTGAAACTCGATGAAACTGAAACGATCGAAACTTAAAAAAATAAACACAACATCTATAGGATTTAGCCCGCGAGAGAATGAGATACAATAATCGATCTCCTCTTTGTACGGTGCTTCGTAGCCACCCCACTCTTGTCTACTTTTATTTTCTGTAGTTTTACTTCTACCGCGTGTAAACTGCACAGAATTTTTTTTATTGATTTAAAATATGTATTATTAACTGATCGGAGCGAAGACCTGTTTTAACTCGACCGTTTTGCATTACTGTGTTTTAATCTGTATGTGTGTCAAGTTTCCTTCCCTTTTTTATTCGACAATCTGCTCCTTCCACATTATTATTCAAGCAATCAACTCAATTATTATTTTTAATTGGTAAACTAATGTTTAAACAAGATTTGTATGCATAGCACAAAGGGTAACAATTAGTACAAGCAATAATTATTAGCCTGAAACACTGCATCAACATTGAAAAAATCTCCCGAGAAAAGATAAATGCCGCCGACGGGACTTGAACCCGCGTCCTTCTGATATCCGGTCAACTGCTCTACCACCGACGTAGCTCAGCGACGCGGGTTCAAGTCCCGTCAGCGGCATTTATCTTTTCTCGGGAGATTTTTTCAATGTTGATTAGTTTTTCAGGCTATTAATTATTGCTTATAATAATTGTCACTCAACTCAATTTTTGAACCATCTATTGGATAACCAACACCTCTGCCGTAGCTCACTCCAAGCGGTTTGCTACGTTTGGTGACTTAGCAGAGGTGCCCGGGTTCATGGGGTAAAGTTTGTCCAGGTCTTGATCGTGATCGAGAGAGACTGGTTGAGGAAGACCTTTAGACCTCTCCAACCGGATTCTCTCTCCTTCTGGAAGGATGGATTCATACGTCCGTTACTCCTGGACGCACTGACCCCCAGGTTCCTACCCGCCCCCATATCTTTTTCCATCCCAGAACTTCCTCCCTTTCCTTTCCCGAAAAAGACCCTCTACACAGCATCCCCTAAGATGACATAGGCTCTGAGGGGAATTATTTTAGGCTGATTAACTTTCATGTGCCTAGTAGAACGGTTCGTCAGCTTACTCGGTACCTTACCATTGTAACAATTCAAGTACATACCAATGCAGAAATAAACTCAGTAATGAACCGACTGCACAGTGCAGGTAATAAATATTGCATGAACACCAACGGTACTGAACGTCTATCAGCCTATAAAAACATTGTTATTAAATCTGTATGTTTATCTTGATAGTTTTGAAATGTTTATAAATTTTTAATATGTATCGAAATTTATATGAATGTGCATCCTATATTTTACTCTGTTTGTGGTTTTTAAGTTAAATTTTTTATACTTGGTATTTATTGTAATTGTTATATCTCTTTAATTCTTTGATTATATCAAATTTATTCTTATTTTTATCATATGTAAAAGCCGTAATTGGGCGTGTACAAAGATATTCAATATCTTTGGGCGTGTACAAATAAATTATTTTTCCTCAGGGCCTCCTGTGTAAGGCTAATGAAAAAAAAAATTATTTGGTAGGGTTATTTTTAACCTGGGTACGTTTGACTATTTTTAAATAAATTAAACAAATTTTCAACTGTCGTGGTAATAACAGTGTTATCGTTGAAATCACAGAGCACAGCCGGAATCAAACACATTTGTAATCCATCAACTATGGACTAGTTGGTTGTACGATTCAAGAACTGGACCATAAAAGGTCACCTCGGCACAGCGTGAACCGAGGTTTTAGCAAAGCCGCTGATTCGGCGTTTGTGATTGCGACGAATTCGTAACAAGTATAAAAATATCAAACGTTATTTATAATAAGCAGGATTTATTGATATTTAAAAGCATAGTTTAAAAATAATACCGGGTATAAATAATTTTTTTTTTTTTCTTTATTCATTATATAATTTGTGTACAGTTTTACAGGTGATTCGACTACCACGCTAGGCACATGCCCGTATTATGGTAGTCGAATTATGAATATATAATTATATAAATGTAAGAATTGTTATTGGTTAATACATAATTTAGTTACGTACAATAATATTTTTGTGTAACAACGAATTCTTTAAGTGATTTCGCAATTAAGTAGATAGCATAAGCAATAAACCATTCTTATTGTTGGCTGCTTTTTCGCTTAAATAAAATAGGTACATTAATACATGATTGATAGATAAATAAATGAATAACTCTTCTTGTGGAGATGTTGAAAATAATTCATCCAAATATAAATATTAATATGATCGTTATCAAAAGTTTTTTTTTTTAATTTAAATGTAAAATAAAATTAAAAATAATAATAATAAAGCAAATTAACTTAATTGGTTGACTTCAGGCATTCTTTAAAATAGTTCCTCCCCTTTGTAAATAACCAATCCTGTACATTTATGATATAAAGCTTGTCAGTTTTTGATTTCTTTGTATCAATACTCAGTAAGTTGAACATTTTGGGGGCAATATAGGAGAACTGTCGCTGTGCAAAAGTTGTTTTAGTTGTAGGAATTATGCATTTTAGGTTTGATGAGTACCGAGTGTGAAATTTTTTTTGTGTTTTTTCCATCAAATGATTTTTCCATAAGAATATGAGAATTGTCTTTATATATAGTTGTCGAATGTCTAACACTGTGATTTTTTTTAAAAGTGGCGCTGATGGGTGTGATGGGTTACATTTGAATATTAGTCTTAGCAGAAGTTTTTGAATTAAGATCATGGGATAAAGAATTGACATTGCACACCATTGCATAATAATATAAAGATATCCCGTCTTTAAAAACGGACCGGATAAAGATATCCGTACATAATAATATCTTAACCTTTCTCCTTTAAAAGACCGTCGGAAAAAATCTGATCTCATTTGTTTCTGTATTATTTATTCACCAACATTACTACAACTCATCCCATTCAATATATCTTCTCGTAGACTCAGAAATAAAGACCTGCTCTTCCTCAATCAGCACTCGACTAATTATGGTTATAACTTACCACTGTCCAGAATGTGTAGAATGGTCAATTCACGTCAAGACCTTGATTTTTTTGGTATAAGCTTAAATGATTTCTTTCGCTCTTTAAACAATTGAAAATATTTTATATTTACTTATTTTTTCTCTGTTTGTCTTTGCTTTCATGTACCATCCTTTATCCTTACAATTTACATTTCAAAATTTCGTGTTGCTTTGTTGTAAATTGGACGTAAGCCCGTTCATATTTTTATTCATAAATTATTATTTTTAAACAAAGTTATTATTGAATCTGTAACTGACAGCCCTGAAAATCAGAACTAATTAGCAGTACCTGTAGTCATTTCAAACTGCAGTCATTTCAAACTGAAGGTAGGGGAGACCGGGGACAGTTGTACCACGGGTCAGTAGTACCAATGCGAATAACTCCCTAACTATAATAGGTACGTATACTATGTATCGCCAGGCAGTAGCCCTGACAAGCGCGGACATTCGTCAGTAGCCCGCGGGACGTAGTGGAAGCGAGACGTTCGCAGTTGGAAGAAGAATTTTTTCGAGCCCAAAACGTAAGTTTTTCGATTGCATTCATGCTCTAATATTACAATTACTTTGTTCTGTTTCTTATTATTTTGCTATCTACACATTTCTTTGGACAATTGAGTTTATTTTAGGATTGGTTTTTATTTAAAATGACCCCTTGGGGATGGTTGTACCAATTTTTTCGGGGACGATTGTACCGGTACAATCGACCCCGTGCTACAACTAACCCCGAGGTTTTTTTTGAAAGATTCTGTGAATTTTACCAAGTCATAATAAACTCAAGTGCATGTCCGTCCGTCATACTTTCAATGTCCAAACCCTTTTCACTTTATGTATTTATGTTAATGTTGGTTAAATTACCTTAGTTCAAATTAATTTAGTTCGTATGATCGTACTCGAACACTTTATTTTTGTAGCATTATTGAGATTTTAATAAAACATGTGTATTTTTATTTTCTTAGATGCCGCGAGATAGAAAAAGATTAACGAATCGAGCCTCAAAGGACCTTTTAATATATGAGCAAGCATATGAAGAAATCAAAATCGGTAGGTCGATACGTTCCTCAGCTCGGATGTTTGACCTGTGTCACGTGTCACTAATACGATATAAGCAAAAGAGAGAAGTGCCGGCACTCGGCTGCTGTAACACTGGGATACAAATCTGCCAAGAAGGTTTTCTCAGAAGAAATGGAATCCCAAATGAAAAAATATTTAATAAGAGCTGCTGAAATATACTACGGTTTATCGCCGAAAGCAATACGAAGACTTGCATATGAGTTAACGGTTAAATACAACCTAAAGAGACCTTCTACGTGGGATGTAAACGCTTTGGCAGGAGAAGATTGGTTTTCGGGTTTTATGAAGAGAAACCCAGAGTTGTCGATGCGATGTCCTCAAGCAACAAGTTTATCCAGGGCAACAAGCTTCAACGAGAGCAATGTTCGGTCATTTTTCGATAAAGGCTAATAAAGGCTAAAGACATTTATAATGTTGATGAAACTGGTGTGACTACCGTCCAAAACCCTGACAAGGTAGTTGCTAAAAGGGATGTGCGACAAGCCTTAACATCACTCAACAAGCCAGCATTTTTCTTATTTTTTGTTTGTTACTGTTTTTTTTTTGTAATAAATATTGTATTTTCAACACTTAGTCGTATTTGAATACGTGTATTTTATAGTTACATGTTTATATTATAATTATTTTGATTTAAATAAGACTTTCAAATGTAAAAGTATGAGCCAAAGAAGTTATTTGTTAGTTTGATATTTTCATAAATATTTTTATTGCAAAATGTATATATATACACATATTGTTTGGGGACAATTGTACCGCGGGTACAACTGTACCACAATGTTTTCATACAAAATTTTAATTATTTTTTTTCCTATTTTCTTGAGTTTAAAACATGCTATGGTATTAATATATATTTGTATTGTCATTTTATAATATTCCAATAGTTAAGGTTCTTGGTAACACTTCAACTGACGAATTCTATAAGAGTTTTCTTGTGGTCAGATAAATTGTGTATTACGCTCAATGTAATTGAAATTTTGAATAGTAATTTTATAAACCAACAAAAAAACTGTTTTTCCTCGCAGAAATTATTAAAATTAAACAACTTTATCCATAAATTCTGTGTTTTAATTTAAATTCCGCTACTGGTACAACTAACCCCGGGGTAGGGGTCAGTTGTAGCATTTCCCCCGATCTGTTCATGCGCTTATAGCGTATTTTCTATAAGATTTAGAAAAATCATAGAATAAGAATTTGGTAGACAACTAAATTATCTGCCGTTGAGTATTAGCATTTTTTTCATAAACATTATACCTAAGATGTAGAAAATGGTACAAGTCAAATTGGTACAATTGTCCCCGGTCTCCCCTAACAATAATATCATGTACTCCATTTTAGCCAATTCCTGGAATCCAAAGATATGTTCAAATAGAATAAAAGTATATTATACTTGATGTTAACAATTTTTCTAAGAAGTCACCTTTATTTACTTATTTTTATTCTGCATAAAATGTGTATTCTCTATACGTGCTTATATTCTTTTTTTTTGGTTGTAATACATAATTGTATCCTATAACTAAATACTAGTTGTTATCACACGTATATATGTACTTGGTTTAATGTACATTCTTATTTTGTTATCATTATAATTACCCTCCTGTGTACCACTGTGTATCATGTATCATGTATCACCGGATTGTAAAAGCCATTTTATGGAGTTGAAATAAATAAATAAAATAGTGTTTATTATTTATTATTGTTTATTGCGGTATTTTAAATAGGTACATAGTTATCTATGTCCTAATACAATCCTTATATATACATACACTTAAAATAACACATCTATACCAAAACAATCACATATCTTCGCAATTTAATTTGAAATGCCTTTATGCTCACTTCCAATTTTATTTCTTCTGGTAATTCTCCAAATATCTTCAATGCTACGTACATCAATGACTTTTGACTCTTTGTTTTTTTTCCTGAAGGGGAGTCTTAGTTCATTTATTTTCCTCGTCTCATGTGTATTTTTGATTTGTAGTTTATCAATTTTTCTTAGCAATTCAATAGACGTATGGCCAATGGCCATTGATTATTTTGTAGATTAACAATATAGTATTGAAGTAAATAATTTGTTTAAATGACAAGATTTTATTTGGATACAAGGAAAAATAATTCCCGAAAACCAAACTGTACCGAACTCTAATAATAGAGGATGTTAATGGACGTACTTAACTTACTTTAACCAGCTATTCCTGACTTTATTTGAAGTGTAAAATGTAAATGAAATTTTGGTCTCTTTTTTAAGTCCCAAACGAAGTGAACCACTTGGCACCCCATCATAACATAGGTCACCACCCATTACTAGGATGTTCGTTATCTAATAAATGGTTCCCAGGTCGGCGGTACCCACAATTGCTTCCCAAATTGTCATGTCGCAATTTAATTTCAATCACGACCTATGAAGCTTTGAAATATTATTTTCCTGCGAAACCAAGAAACTCTTATTGTAGACTCCAAATTCTTCGTATGCACATTCTACTAGGGCAGTCAAAAAGTAATGCCTCCTATTTTTTTGTACCTAAATAAAGTCATGTAAGTAAAATAATTGAATGTGGTGCAATCCTCAAACCTTCTTCTATAATCTGCTGCAGTAGTAACTTTTTTGCGTCAACAGGTGGCGACACTGCAGTCGCTTGCCAAATGGCCTACTATTAGACAGCGTTATGTGATTGATTCTTAACTGTAGAAGGTGAAACACCCATTCTCATTCACGTAAAACTGAAAAATGTGTACCATGATGCAACAGTAGACGTCAGCACTGCTAGATGATGGGTTCGTCACTGTAACGAAGCTGAAGGACAAACAACGATGTTTGACAAAAAAGTGACTGCACTCAACATTGAGCGAGTTGATGACATCTTTCGTGGTGACCCCAGATAACTAGAGGTGTCGCATTCTTTCTCTCAGTAAAGGCAGTGTAATGAAAATTATTTGACAACTGTTTTTATTCAACAAAAGTTTGTGCAAGGTGGGTACCAAGAAAGTTAACGGGCCAGAGTAAAGAAACAATAAAAGCAATAGCCTCACAACACTTGCAGCGCTTGGTACCAGTTGCGACCATTGTCTTTTTTCTGTTTTTCTGTGTCTTGTTCTCTTTCATATTTTCGTTTAGATTATTATTGTTAACTTATTCTAATATGAAATATGGATTCATTTTTTTGATCTTGAATCAAAGAGGCAGTCAATGGAATTGCATCACACAAACTCACCTAGGGCAAAAAACATCAAAACTGTGTGATCGGCGATGTAAAAGACGGGCCAAAGCTGTTGAAATGGACGGAGATTATATTGAAAAGTAACAAATTAATCGTCAATAGTGTAGAAAAATAATTGGAGGCATTAGTTTTTGACTGCCTCTATTATAGAACGTTGTAATCCCGGGGGAGACAGATGGCAAACCAGTTACCATATTTACATGCATGGGTAGCAGTGATTTATCTTCTTCTGGAGATTGCCGGAGATTTTATTAATTAATTTATGACTGAACTACTAGTGTAATTTGCAGATATACTAATTGTTATTGCGGTTACAGTAAAGGCCTTTCGAAGCTCGAGTCAGTATTTGTAATAGGGACGAACCGCCCCCCATGAGGTCATTTAAATTTAAACTATTTACAAAACTGTAACAAGGCTTTGAAATCTATCAACAGCGATAACACGGGCATGTTGAAGAGAGTTTCTGAGATTTCTCTACATGGGCAAGTATGGCTACTACCCGTGGCTCTATCCTACCGACAATTTTGTATTCGGGATGAACCATCTACGGGTCAGAAGGGATGTACACAACATTGCTTCACATTTCTTCAGAATGATCGGTGGATTGTTTGAAAGCTCGGTTATCATGGAGAGTATTCATTTCTATGTTATCGATGGCTATCTCCGTCACCGATAGCATAGACCAGGGATCACCAATTACTTTCATTATGGGTCCCCGGGGAACAAATAAAACCAATGGGTTCCAGAACATTCTTTTATTAAATAACTAGCTGACCCGACGAACTTCGTACCGCCTCAGAATCAATAACTGTTGAATTAAATTCAGTTTTTTCATTAAGTTAAAAAATTACACAATGAAGCAATTATCGATGCACAACAGTCCGTTTTTTGTTTTTGTCAGTATCAGAGATGGCGTTGTATACCGATTTATATATTTTATGACTTTCTTACTTTTCCACTTAATTAAGGAAATTTGGGAGGCGAGTACGGGTGCCACCGCCCTGGAAACCATTTATTGGATAACCAACACCTCTGCAATAGGTCACCCCAAATGGTTCGCCACGTTTAGTGATTTAGCAGGGGAGCCCGGGTTCATGGGGTGACGTTTGTCCGGTTCTTGGCGGCGGATGCGTCTGCCCACCTGCTGCGTGGCGGGCCGGATCGAGAGAGACTGGTTGAGGGAGACCTTGTGACCTCTCAAGCAGAACTCTTTTGGAACATCGCCTTGCTCCGCAGTGAGAAGGACGGATTCATACGTCCGTCACTCCTAGACACACTGAACCCCAGATTCCTACCCACCCCTCATGCCTTTTTCCTTCTCAGAACTTCCTATCCTCCCCTTCCTTAAAAATACCCTCCACACAACATCCCCTAAGATGACATAAGTCCTGAGAGAAATCATTTTCCATAGGGCCTCCTGTGCGTTAAACTACATTTCATTTCATAGATTTATTATAATTATTCTATTTTTCCTTTGGAAGGGTGAAGACAGGGTCGGATCTCCCTAGATCAGGGGGGGGGGGCAAACCAGGGCGCCTGCCCCGGGCGGCAGTCTTAAGGGGCGCCAAAATCGTAATTTACATTCGAAAAAAAAACTTGTTTCACAAAGCGCCTGGCATCCAGCGCACCTTGTTCTATCGATTATTCATTTGATTTTAAAACGCCCAGTTGGTTTTTGAACACATCCTAAGTTGATCTATGAACGTATCCTAACCACTGTTCACTGGAGCGACGGCGCGATTTTTATGTTTTTCCTCGGATTACTCGTGATATTTTGGTGACCGTTATGAATATTTTTCGCCCACCTTTAAAAAATCGTACCTCCGAATTTTAATATGGTTTACAAACTGATACAAACTGATCATAGTTCTATATAGTCAATGAATTCACCTATCTTTGGTTGACTAAAACATATTCCTAGAATTTATTAAAAAAATATTATTATTATAACATTTTAAACGGAACTATTCTCAGTAATTTATCCCTATAAACTCGCATAGGAAGTTTAATTTTGCCTCCCATTAAATATTTTCTATTAATCTTGGTCTAATTCTTGGTTCGAGGCTGGGTGCAGACATACGTTCACCGCTTGTTTCATTTTCGGCTATTGATTCTTAGTGTGTAAGAAAGAGGGGCAGCATTACACGATTAAGAACAAAAGCAAAACAATTAGCGCATTGACATTTGACGTTTTTGAATTTTTGGAATTCACGCACAGTTCAATATTATAGGTACTTATCACAAAATGGTCGCAGCTCATTCAAATATGAGAATTCGTTCCATACAAAATGTATGGGGAAAATAATTTTCTTAATAACTATATTTTTCGTTAATTTCTGCGATGTTTTAATAGTTATTATCCTTTCCGGGGCGGAGACGAATCCAACAAATCAAAGATCATCGAAATCGGCCCGGCCGTTCTCGAGTTATAAATAGTGTAACTAACCCGACTTTGTTTTATATATTAAGATAAACAAAAGTTATAAATAAAAAGAAGTACCTACCAAGAGTTTTTTACAATATAAATGAGAAAAATGACATTTTTTGCCTTAGACTATCTGTCCGAAGTTTGGACAAAAGTTTGTGCAGGCTATTGTCATTAAATATTGGAGTTGTTCATCGGTAAGTCTGCTCCGGAATTTATTTTAATGAAGTTCATTTTGGAAAATGCTGCTTCACCAACAAATTTTGACCCAAGCAAAGTGAGAAGTATCAAGGCTATTTTTTTTTAATTCTTGGTATTTATTAGCACAAATAAACTTTATTCCAAACTCTTGACAAGAAACATCCTGTTTTTGGTGTTTTAAAACTGAATTTTCTTGGAAATCGATCATTTCCATCTGGAGAGCAGCTTTATTAGTCCCGGAAATATTTGCAGATTCATTGCTCCATTCATAACCAGGATGCAAAGAGTAAATGTTACCGAGGATGTCGACGACATTCTAAATTTTCTTAAAATCTGTGAATCTGTTTTCAAATTCCGATTTAAGATCCTTAATGAAAAAATATTTTGCATGATTAACACAAGCTCAAAATAGGTCAGCGGTCCGGATCCGGACCGCGGTCTGCCATTTGGTGACCCCTGGCATAGACTGTTATAATATTATATCGGAGCCTGCAGGAATAACTTGCCAAAGGTCATGCCGGTGGGGAGAGCAATCTTGGTGTTGAACTGAATCAATTCGGATATCTATAGGCAATAGGCATATTTAACATCAATAAAGCTGCCTTTAAAAGGTAAACTCTGTTTCTAGTAGTACAGTTAATAACCACTCTTTATATTTATGTAATTCTAAACTAACTAACTAACCATCACTTCGTTTCCCAGCATATAGGTAGAAAGAAGATACCACCATTCAACTCGGTCTTGCCACTCTCCATGGCTCATTCATTCACCGTCTCATACATACTCTTCTATTATTCTGACTCCTGTAATGGCCCGACTCAAGTATCTGATTCACTTGATCGTCCCGTGTCTTCATCGGGCATCCCCGACTACTTCTACCATTCAAATTTGCGTTTTATATGCTCGTTAGACTCGTTTCTTCGTTCATTTGCTCTACATGCCCAAACCATCTGAAGGTCCCTTTATTAATTTTACTCATTACGCTTACATCTGCCTTGCATTATTTGCGAATCACGCATGGTTTTACTATGCACACACCTCAGGGATCTCATTTCTACAGCTTTCCGTCTATTTTCATCCTTCTTCTGCCTTTTCAATAGGGTAGGTACCAACACGCCTATGTGAACCGCTAGTTTCACTTCTTTGGGCAGTTTTTGGTTAGCGCCAACAGCGTTCAGTCCTCATTTTTAAAATCAAATTTTAGACTTATTGACTCTTTTGACAAAAAAAAATTATTACGAAAGTCTGTTCTTTTATCTAGTAAAGCTATCTTTCAAATTTTGAGAAAATGTGTTTATTTTGAGTACAATAAGGTTTTACCGTAGGTCGTTGACAGATTTGTTAAATTTTCAAACAAAATTTTGTGTTATACAACACACATTTCAAATCATGTAATGATGTAATTATTCAGTAAAATAAATTATCTGGGAAAGCTATGTTTCAGAATTTTAATTTTAGTTTAAATAAAAGCATTTTAACAAAGTACTTTTGTAATTTTAATCATAATTTTAAAAAGGTGCTTTTGTAATTAACTTAAAGTAATTTTGTGGCGAAAATACTTCAGTTTGTCTTTTTATTTACGGTCTTACAAACTAACATATTAAAGATTTTTTATAATCTTATTTTGCTTAGATATTATTGAAAATTTTTAAATACTTATGAATAAAAAATAATTTTAATAGTTTTATCATCACGCCTTTCAGCATTTTTTAAATGTAGGTATAAATTAAAGCAAATTTTGAATGAAATAAAATCGATGTTGAGTTATTTTTTTAAAAAGCTGGTACGGAGAATAATTAATCTTTATCATTGGAACCACCCTGTACGATCGTAAGAACATCTTTCGACGAAATAAGAATTCTCGGCCGCTGGCTGGCTGGTTATTGGCCCTTAATGGAGTTACCTGCATTTACCCTATACTACTTTCAAAATCTCTATCAGCCTTCCAATATTTCGTAAGTCGTAAGCATACCTACTTAAAATACCTTGGTGTAAAAATAGATAATTTTTTGAGATGGAATGATCACGTCAATATGTTGGTAAATAATACTAGGAGACTTACCTATATCTTTCAAGAACTCAGACACATACTAGACAAAGAAAAATTAAAAACGGTTTATTTTGCAATAATCCAGTCTATGCTTTCTTATAATATAGTGTGCTGGGGATCCTGTCAAAAGACTCATATAGAACCACTTAATATTTCACAAAAGCTGATTCTTAAAGTTATGTTCAACAAAAAATTTAGATATCCAACTAATTTACTTTATAAGGAATGTAATGTCATGAATGTTAAACAGCTTTATATTAAAAACGCTTTGTAGATTTTTTAATAATAATAATAATAATATATATATATTATACAATTAAATTAATTAGATAAAAATTATACATGTTTAATTGTATAATTTTTATCTAATTAATTTAATTGTATAATATACAATTAAATTAATTGTATAATTTTTATCTAATTAATTTAATTGTATATTATACAATTAAATTAATTAGATAAAAATTATACAATTAAACATATGTGGAAACTTTGACTAGCCAACTAGGAATGGATCCTGTTTTAGGCCAGTCAAATTGACAAATTTAGTTCATATCATAATTTATTTTTTACATTGTTTAAGTATATAACATATTATTTAAAGAAGGAAAAAATGTGTTACAATTGAATTCCTCATATAATCTTTAGATAAATACACAATTTTGTAATTATGAGAAATATCATATAAGCTTTAGATAAATACACAATTTTGTACTTATGAGAAAAAGAATACCCAAGTGAAGAGAAAAAATCAAGAATGCTTATGTTAAATGTGAATGTTTTGGAAAATGGAAAATGGAAAATGGAAAAAGGAAAATGGGAAGCTTAGTGATATAAGATTATAATCTAGATGGGGGATTAGAAAATAATCGATCGCATAAATTAAAAAAGAATAGACAGTTATGTTCTGGAGTGATAAGTATGTGTTTTTGTAATATGTGGACTCTAACAATTTATGTATGAGTGTGTGATGATCTCGCCTTTGGGCCTACGAAATAATTCTTTTAAAATTGAGAGATCAATTTAGAATTATATTTAATTTTTGTAACATGGAATGGTTTCAGCATACGATTCTCTGTTTCAATTCATGGGGGTGATTTATGGGTCCTTACCACTAAATAACCACATGTGTTTGCGTAGCTCAAGTGCATGCGAGCCCCGGCAAAGGCCATTCTTCACAAAACTAAGAAGGGACCCAGAATAACATTTAGAGGGATTTTTTAAGGTTCATTATCAAGTCAGGGGCGGCCGATGGATATTTGCCCGAGTGGTGACTGACTTTAACGCGAGCAAATTGATTTGCGAAACAATTGTCTTGTGCATTTTCTATGGCAGTAGGAAATTGAAAACTAGGCAATAAAGATTAATCTTGGTGCATTTAAATATACTAGAGCGACGCGCCGATTAGGGGTTAAAATATTTAACATATTTATCGAAATAGGATTGCAGAATTCGTTAAATAGTGACGCACGCGGAAAGAACGAAAACGTGTACAGACAATGCTTATATAATGTTATTATATAACCAATAAAGTCGACGCAAGTAATGAGAAAGAGTATTAGATTGAAGTACGCCACTGAGCTCTTCTTTTAAGCGCTATTGGGATAATTTATGACTCCGGCGCAGACAAAATTAGTTTGTATTCTGTTATCTAAAGGTTACACACAAAAAAATAGCAAACATGAAAGTTGCACTGATTTCTTGGAATTTGGGATGTAATGTGACAGAACACTATTAAAACGATTGAAATATGCATATTGGGAGATGTGTTTATCACTTAAGATTTGAAGAAGTGGCTAATATATTATTGAAACCACACAAGTAGATGGGTGGGAGTCGGGGGGCAGAGAGTTGGAAGAGGACAGTCGGGGAAAGAACCTGGAGACGCACGGTCGGGATTAAAATCCATCGAGTTTTGATAAACGGTAGAATAATAGTTTGGTGCTTCTAAACCGGGAATAAGTCATTTAATTAAAGGATAATAGTTCACGCGATTGAGGGGAGTCAAGATTTGGTCGTTGGGAAGCAAGGTTTAAATTAAGGGATCGAGGTCCGATAGTCGCGAGGAGACCAGTTTGGTGCGCCTAAATCGGGGATATTTCATTTTTAATTAAACAAAGGAAATTCCGTTTTATTAAACAAAAAAGAGTCCACGCGAATAAGGAAGTCAGAGATTGAGGCTAGCGAGTTCATATCTGTGAAGTTAGATAATATAATTTGTAAATTGAGGCGGTCGGGACGTACTTACGGGGCACTTAGCAGAGTCAGGATAAAACAAATCAACGCGAGAATTGTGTTCGACGGCTGCATCTTGGAATAAATAACTGCATGACGGGTTGTGTTTTAGAAGTGCTTGTTTGAATTAAATATTATTGTAGTGAATTGATTTGTGAAATTATTTTGTGCAACAAGGCGAATTTGGTAAGTTTGTATAAAATTATTAACATATTTAGTACGGGCCTTGCAGGAAAGAGTCAATTAGGGTTTATATAAAGGGTCCGCCAAATAACTTTTTTTTTTTGAAAATGCTATAAAAAAAAAACTACTGAATATTTTCTCAAATTTCTTTTTTTATTTATAAGTACAATCCTTCCGGTTAATAATGGAAAATAATTTCATTCAAATGGCTGCCTCGGCTGGCCATGCAGTAGCCTACACGATCGGTCCAATTTTTAAGCACATTATCGATTGTGTGCAGCTGTATTTCACCAATGGCTTCACGAATATTGTCCTTTAAAGCGTCAATTGTCTCTGGCTTGTCGGCGTAACATTTATCTTTGAGGGCACCCCACAAATAATAGTCCAACGGTGTCAAATCGCAGCTCCGAGGTGGCCAAACGACATCAGCTCTGCGGCTGATAATGCGATCTTCAAAAACAGGGCGCAAAACATCGAGTGTAGCTTCGGCTGTGTGGCACGTAGCGCCGTCCTGTTGAAACCAAATGTTGCCAATATCCTCTTCTTTAATTTTTGTGAACAAAAATTCGTTCAACATGGCCCGATAACGATCGCCATTGACTGTAACGGCCACTCCTTGCTCATTTTCAAAGAAAAATGGCCCAATTATGCCTCTGGACCAAAATCCGCACCAAACAGTGACTCGTTTTGGGTGTACCGGCTTTTCAATGTATGCGTGCGGGTTTTCTGTGCCCCAAATACGACAATTTTGCTTGTTTACATACCCGCCAAGATCAAAATGAGCTTCATCCGAAAAGATGATTTTTTTGGCAAAATCGGCATCTTCTGTAAGTCGATCGCAGGCCCACTCAGCGAAGCGAAAACGCATTGGATGGTCAGTTGAAGGATAAAATAATAAGTCAGCGGAAGGATAAAACTAATTATCTGTCAAATCAGACATGAGCTAAGTGTTACCATTCACGAAATAAGCACTAGTTGAAAAAAAAAACTTTAGATGGCGGACCCTTTACAAGCCTTAGGAATCTAGGACCTTTTTTTTGTCGAGCGGAGCTTTGCACGTTTCCGGGTTGACCGGCTAGCAAGTACCTTTGTTGGGTGAAGTTATTCTTGAGACAAGACCGTTGTAAAATAATAATTTAGTTAACTAAATAGCATTTGAAACACAAAGTGCGCTTTCGGGCAATAAATCTTAGACGAGAGACTTCATTTAAAAGACGGGATTTTGAAACCACAAAACAATAATAAAATCCTTTAAAAGTGCTTTGTTGGTGATCTAGAAAACTAGGTTACTGGGTATTCTCCAATACATAACGGGTACCAAAATACATAGGTATAGAATGTAGGTATAAATTAATGTGTAAAGCGCCTTTGAGGTGATAATCATTATTTTCGAGTCTCGGAATAATATTTTAAACGTAGCTAGGGGACTATATTCAGGAAGGTTTTTTTGAAAAGGCATTGGGTAATATAACGGTTTATGAAGGGTGCGTAGCATGGGCATTTTTGATTACTAACAAAATCTGACATATTTGAATTCCCATTCCAAAAATTTCCCACACCTTATTCCAAACTTTAGGTATCACAACAAGTCTATTACATAGGACTATACATAAAAATTATCGTATAATCCTCACTTTTTGGTTTACGCTTAGGTAGGTATATTTCATTCGATATTCGATTTAGCAAAAACTTTCACATTGTCGGTTGAATGAAGCCGTCGGTAGGTATTCATATTTTAAGCGTAATGCGTTATATCCACCTACATAAGTAGCAAAAGTTTTCTTAACTCCCTCACACTAGGAATAGGGATCATCCAGCATCAGGGTGGGATTGTACTCTGGACGAAAGAGCAGCGGGGGAAATAGAAGGAAAGGAAGCCAGATTCACGACCTGGTGCCTTTCATTCTTGGACCCGGCACCCTGGAAACCGAGCTTGACATTCCTTCTTTGAGCTGATTTTTGAGTTTGAGCCTGGGGTACGCCTATCGTAGAGCATATGCCCGTGACATATATAGGGGAAGGTCCCAAGTTACGCCTGTGTATGTTATGCGAGAGGATGTATTTTTCATTCAAATCAAACATCGATGACCATCGCGATTGCAGGCTGGCGCATGTTTCTGTAACGTGCCTAGGAAAAACGTAATCATTATTTCTACTGGCTCGAGGCGGCGTGCTGGACGGAGAACGGGACTATTGAGGACATGAGTGACTGCCAAGGCGAGGATCGGTGACATCAAAATCTTCCTTAATTAAATTCATACATCGCCAGATCAGAGGAGAGAGCGGCCCCACCGATCTCCTGACATTGCCGATTGTCTAATCAACTTCGGTTTAATGTTTATGCCGGTGCTTTAGGAGTTAATGGAACTCAAGTCATCGGCATGCTGAAGAACTTCAACATCATCATCAATCCAGAGTAGGATGTCACGTTCCAAAACCTCGTGCCACCCACACATTTCCTGAACAGTTCCTGACATCGGCTATCACGCCATTAATCGGAGCAGACCCTCATATCAAACGGTATGAGATGACCTCTCATCATCATCATCAACATATTTTTAATTTGGCGGCTTATTGGTCGATATTATTCCCATTACCACTCTATGATCCAGAAACACACATCAAACCCTTTCCCGACAGAAGGCAAAACATGTCGATTTTCATTCGTCGCTTGCGACCTTAACATTCTCCGGAGGCGTTGGAATTGGAAGCTGATTCGGCGGTCTATGACCATCACCTTATCAGTTGGGCTATGGAGGAGTCCAATTATTTAAACAGCACATGTTCTGTCTCATGTTAATCCAAAATACCTACCCGTAGAGTCAAATTAACAAAATAAAACAAGCTAGCTAACTAACAAACTGCATCTAGCACTGTAAGTGTAGAATTATTGCACTCCGTACTGCTTGAGTGTAAATCTTTTGTTAGAATGTACATAAATGTCAAATTATTTTCATGATAGCATTTTATAGAGCCGCAGAGGGTACGCGACATCGCATCGAAAGGTAGGATATTCTCAATTCGCCGTTTGAATGTAAATTTATATATTAGATGCTAGGAGGGAAAATGCAGATTACTTCAATAAAATTAGTCGTCGATGAGCGTAGGTGTATAACAGGTGCTAGGGGAGGAAGCTGGATGAATATAGATAGATAATTAGTTAATTTTCAAGCTAGTCAGACTCAGTCATTGTTATTCGAAGCCTTGCAAATTGTAACACGCCATACCTAAAAGAACCAGGGTTTACCACAAATAAATTATTAATTAAATTGGATTAACTATACCAAACCACTAAAACAAAAAATACACAACGTTGTGGGGTTAATTACAATTGATTAATTAAGAGCATCTCGTCACGTTTGCATAAAAGTATTACGTGATGGGGTTGAAAAGGCGCTGCAAAAGAAATGCAGGGGAGAGACGCGAGAACGGACGAGCTACGAGCTTTTAAAGGCCGGGCGGGGTTGTAGCTGTAGCACTGTAGCAGCATTTAGAAACCAAGAGGAAGGTTTTACTACTTCGTAGGGGGGGGGTTTATCACAAGTGTGTGTTTTTATTTTATTTTTTCTATTTTTTTTTTAATCCTCGACTATCTATTGGTCAACATATCTTCGCTTTTGACGATAATAATATTGATATTTCAGAAAGAACACAGCAAATTAGTATTATTAGAGTTGGCTCCGTTATGAACTTTATGGCAATTTAAACTAAATCCTCTTTTAGTCAAAGAAATTATTTTTCTCGGGCTCCACTCATATTTAATTATTTAGTCATCCAATGCATAATTTCTTGAGCATTTTTAAAAAGACTGTTAAATTATTTGTGTTAGTCGAGGATTGCCAGTTGTTTTTCTTTACCCTTTCTAAATTAATATCATGTTATTTTGTCTATTTTTTTCATCTTTCTTCTGCCAAATTATTAGCACAATATATTAATTACATAAATATTTCTCATCTTAATTCTTTCAAAATAAAAAATATTTTTCCTAAAAATCAAATCTCAACATTGTGGTCACCCTACACGTTTTCATTGTAATGTACTATCGCCTTCAGATAATTAGGTACTAATCGTACTCATAATCTGTAAGAAACATACAACAATATTGTTCTTCAATAACTGTATTATTTTTGTGTTATTTTATTAAATTGTAGAGTTGTTAACCTCAATACAGGCTTGACCTAGTGAGGTTATAAACTGAACTGTTAACATTAGACCTAGGTAGGTACCATGTAAAGAAAATAAATAAATACTTCCCAAATGTAATTCTCCTTCATAAAATTTATTTAAAATCACATAGAAATGAACATTTTTGTTATGTTATGTCCATAATAATTGATTCATTAACTATAAACTTGGTCTACCAATAGAATCAATAAATTACAATCACTTGATGAAAGAATTAAACTTACTCAAACTTTCAGATAGAAGACTTGTTTTTGACTTGACTTTTATTTTTAAAATTGTTAATGGTATAATAGACAGTCCTGATTTATTAAGCCTAATTACCTTCCACATACCTACTAGAACTACTCGATCCAAAATTCTTTTTAATTGCAACAAAAATATCAGGACTGAGTCATTTAGATACTCGCTTATACCTAGATTTCATGCAGTTGGCAATGCTTTCTCAGAAGTAGTAGATGTGTTCAACTGCACCGAATATAGTTATAAGAAAGCTATAATATCATACCTCAATCACAATAATCAATGTTAGGTATAATAGTGTTCATCTGCACGGCGTCTATATCATACTCTACTATAGATTCCAAACTACGCACTTACTTCATATATATTAACTATCAAGCAGACTAGTTAAGTGTTAGCTAATAAATGTATAATTTTTTTTCAAAGTTATTATTTTTAAACAAAGTTATTATTGAATCTGTAACTGACAGCCCTGAAAAGCAGAACTAATTAGCAGTACCTGTAGTCATTTCAAACTCAGTCATTTCAAACTGAAGGTAACAATAATATCATGTACTCCATTTTAGCCAATTCCTGGAATCCAACGATACGTTCAAATAGAATTAAAGTATATTATACTTGATGTTAACAATTTTTCTAAGAAGTCACCTTTATTTACTTATTTTTATTCTGCATAAAATGTGTATTCTCTATACGAGCTCATATTATTTTTTTTTTGGTTGTAATACATAATTGTATCCTATAACTAAATACTAGTTGTTATCACACGTATATATGTACTTGGTTTAATTTTTTTTATTTTTATTTATTTATTTATTACAGAAGATACATTATTTATACAGCAAAAATAACATATAAAATATAATATTTATATTTCAAAATAATCTTTTTTTGATACAAATAAACTACATAATAAATTTTCACTGATTTTTTTTTTTTTTTTGTATGATATTTCTCTTCTATAGAAGCAGACGCTTGTGATTAGAAGAGGGACGAGTATCGGGATGAAAAAATATTAAAAATATATTAACAAAATATATTTTGAATCTTTTGATTTAATTGTGGTAGATACTTAAAAAAAAAAACAAATTTACAAGTTATATAAGTTATGATGATAAATTTTATCAATTTGTTATTTTTACTTTAAATTGCTCTTTAATTGCTTTTAGTAGGCATTTATCGTCTTCGGTTGTTCTTATTTTTTCAGGTAGGCTATTGAAGTATTTTTTTCCTAGATATGTGTAATGATGTTGTGCAAATGAGGTGTTACATTTTTGTGTTGGAAATATATGCTTTTGACGAGTACGACTTTCAGTTAAAAAGCTATGATTTTGTTTTTCTTTTATTATTTGGATTATTATATTTTTTCGAACTAGATCATTAAATTTTAATACTTTAAATTCTTCAAAAATAAGGTGAGTTGGATAATATCTTCGTTTTTTCAACAGGGAGTAGATTTGTTTTGTATGCAGCTCCCCAGCTTACTACAGAGTATTGGAGATTTGACTGTACTATAGCATGGTAGACTGATGTTAGATTTTCTAATGAGAGTAATGTACATTCTTATTTTGTTATCATTATAATTACCCTCCTGTGTACCACTGTGTATCATGTATCATGTATCACCGGATTGTAAAAGCCATTTTATGGCGTTGAAATAAATAAATAATATCAGCAGAGAGACAATGAGAGTTATCGATTCAATTGATGGATTGCAATAATATTAGTGGCAATGTAGTCAGTAGCAGTACAAAGCGAATGGTGGTTTCAATGGAGGCCACCGCAGTTCACTTGAGATGGTCATGCTGATTGAGATAAATGTGTAACCCTCACCCGGGAAATGGTGTCAAATTTGTTAGGTTTTGCATACGCGAATTTCGAATGTATTATTTCTATTCACGACGATTGTTTGAAGTTAAACATCTTTTTAAAATGATTCCGATATGTGAAAAAACTGGGTCAACAGAACTACAAATACCTAGGTAAAAATTTCTTTAATAAATTTCCAGAAAATATAATGTTCCTTATAGCTTCAAAGAATTCCAAACACAATTAAAAAATCATACTTAAAATTTCAACCAAAAATATGAAATCTTATAATATATAAAACAAAGTCTGGTTAGTTACACCATTTATAACTCAAGAATGGTCGGACCGATTTTTATGATCTTTGATTTGTTGGATTTGTCTTCGCCCCGAATAGCGGAATAACTATTAAAACATAGGAAAAAATCACGAAAAAAAAATTATGAAGAAAATTCTTTTCCTCAAACATTTTGTATGAAACAAATTCACACCTTTGCAAAGAGTTCCAACAATATATTGTGTATAATATCGAATAGTGAGTGAATTCCAAAAATTAAAAAACGTCAGAGGTCAGATTTGCTTTTGTTCTCAAACATGTAATGCTGCCCCTCTTTCCTACACACTAAGTGTCAAAAGTCGACAATGAGACAAATGGTGAACGTATGTCTGCACCCCTCCAAAGGAAAAATACAATAATTATAATAAATCTCCCCCATACGTATAAAGAAAATGAAACTCAATTCCCGTAAGTATGTAGAAAAGTAAGAAAATCTCAAGAAATATAAATCCGTGCACAACGCCTTCTCTGATACTGACAAAAACAAAACACGGGCAGTTGCGCATCAATAATTTTTTTCATTAATAAATTCTTCATGTAATTTTTAACTTAATAAATAAACTGAATTTAATTCAGCTAAAAAGTTAACACAACAGTTATTGATTCTGAGGCGGTACGAAGTTCGCAGGGTTTCCTAGTATAAAATATAAATACACTTTTATTAAAAAATTAAAACTGTATAATGAAAACGACTACAGTAATAAAAATATATTCTATAATAATATTATTAGATTTGTCAAAAAATTTGTATATAAAAATGCAAAAGTCGGTCATTTTAAATACATGTAGGATTACGAAAGATTTTTTTAATATTTATATTGAGGGATCAGTAGGATTTATCGGACCAGTTAGGATTTCATCAGCCGAACCCTCTGATATGAAAATATCTGGAATCGGTGAAATATTTTCCCATTATGTTTCTGGTGGATTGACGTATTGTTCTTGTATGGTTTTGTATTTATTATACTTATATAGTGCACTTACATTGCGTGAATTTACTAGATATTCATTTGTGGAAAAGTGTGTGGAAGGGTTTAGTCTTTCATTTGGGAAAGATTTAACCCGGACATAAAATCTGGAGCACCGTAAAAAAGGAAGTAGCAGATAGATTGCAATTAGAAAATAATTAAGAACAAGTTAATACGAGTAGTAATGTTATATCGGATGCATTGAACGTAAATAGTTCAGATAATATTCTAGTCGAAGAATCCAATGATATTAAAGTAGACTCAAATAACTTAGACGTTATTTATAATCTTAGGGAAATCAACATTGCAAATTTAAACTTACTAGATGAAAATATTATAGTATTAGCTAACTTACTTCATAATAATATAAATAGATATATAGATATAGAGCCCACAGTTAGACCAAAATTACCAAAATTACAGACGTCAAAGAAATTATCTAAATTAATTTCTGAATTAAATAATATAATTTTGCCAAAAATAATATTTGATGACATTAGTTTTTAAGATCTTCATACAATAGTGTATGCTAGTGCTATCACTATATGTAATAAGTTAGGAGTTAAATTAACGTCTTCTGATGATAGATCATATAGTTAAAGATAACTAGAATGGTAGAGTAGATTAGAAAATGATGTAGTATTTTTAAGAAGTAGCAGAGCTAGAGTAATAGAGTATAAAAACGGAAATAGAAGTAGGAATATTTTGAGACATGTAGATGTAATTGGGAGAAAATTTGGTTATAGCATTGGTAGTAATAATAAGGAAAATATAATCAATGATTTATTAGATTTGTTAAAACAAAAATTAGGTGTAAAAGCTAGTAGATTAAAAAGATATAATTATACATATAATAAAATAAATAATAATAGATTATTTCAGAAAAATGAGAAAATATTTTATTCCAAATTTGACGATAAACAAAATATTATTTCGAATAATAATAATCCGTTGCCATCTGAATCAGATATGCGCAATTTTTGGACAAATATTTGGAGTAATGATATAAAACATAATGAGTCAGGTCCGTGGATAGAAAATGAAGAACTCAATTGTTCAGACATTGAACAAATGAGTTTTTCTGATATATCGGTTGAATTGTTAGCCAAAACTATAAAAAATACTCATAATTGGAAAGCCACGGGTTGCGATTGGATACATAATTTTTGATATAAACGTCTGACTACTTTACATCCCCTTTTGGCAAAAAATCTTTCAAAATTTGTCAGAGAACCTAAAAATTTTCCAAATTTTCTAACTAAGGGCATTACTTATATGTTGCCTAAAAGCGAAAATATTAATAATCCCTCTCAGTATAGACCCATTACATGTTTACCGACAATATATAAAATATTAACCACTTACTTGACAGATTTAATATACACTCATTTAGATGAAAAAAATGTTTTATCTGAACAACAAAAAGGTTGTCGCAGAAAACATATGGGATGTAAAGAACAATTAGTTATCGATTCTGTAATTCTAAAACAGATTCAAACCCAAAAACGTAATTTACATATTTGTTATATAGATTACCAAAAGGCGTATGATAGTGTCCCGCACTCGTGGCTGATAAAAGTTTTAAATATATACAAAATTAACCCAATTATTATTAGCTTTTTGGAAAAAATTATGGCATTTTGGAATACCGATTTGCTTTTGAATTTGAAAGATAAGAAAATTATAGTACCGGGCATTTCAATAAAAAGAGGAATTTTTCAAGGAGACTCATTGAGTCCTCTTTGGTTTTGCTTAGCATTAAATCCTCTATCTAAAATGTTAATTAAAAGCAAGTTTGGAATAAAAATTAAAGGTAATACAAGAGAGAGAAATATAATTTCTCATTTATTATTTATGGATTATTTAAAATTATATTCGAATTCTGAACCAAATTTAGAGAAAATGATTAAAGTAGTTAAAAATTTTTCAGATGATATTAAAATGACTTTTGGTTTAGATAAATGTAGAACGATCCATATAGAGAAAGGTAAAATTGTAGATAGAGACGAGGGTATATTTAGAATTTCAATATTGAAAGTATGAAAGGGGATGAGGTTTATAAATATTTAGGATACCCGCAATCAAATAGATTAGATCATACTAGTATCAAAAATGATATTAGGATTAAATTTAAAACTAGGATTAGAAAAATTTTGAAATGCAATCTATCTGCTAAAAATTTATTAAAGGCGATAAATACTTGGGCAATACCTCTATTAACTTACTCATTTGGCATAATTAAATGGTCTAATACAGATTTAGATAGCTTAGAACGATTAATTAGAACTACATTAACAAATTCATTCCCATCATCCAAATTCAGCTATAGAACGAATTAATTTACCTAGAAATTTAGGAGGTAGAGGAATAGTCAAAATAACATCTTTAAAATATAATCAGGTAGAAATGCTAAGATTTTTTTTCCATAGGAAAGCTGATAGTTCAGAAATGCACAAAATAATTTGCAAGGCAGATAGAAATATTTCGCCATTAAATTTATACGACGAGAATGCCAGCATTCTTATAAATACCAACCAGGAATTATTAGATTCCTGGTCAAATAAAATTCTTCACGAAAAACACTTCAATTATCTCAACCAAACATATGTTGACAAATTTTCGTAAAACAAATGGTTGAGTATTGGAGAGTTGAGCGCAGAAATAGAAGGCTTTATGCTTGCCATCCAAGATAGAGTCATTAATACTAAAAATTATAGAAAGCATATCATCAAAGATGCAAATCAAATTGATGATTTATGTAGAAAATGTTTGGCTTTTCCGGAAACTATAGAACATATTATATCGGGATGTTCTGTATTAGCGCCGTCCGAGTATACATTTAGGCACAATCAAGTTTTAAAAATAATTCACCAAAGTTTGGTAATTAAACATAACTTGATTGACTGCCGTAATGTACCATATTATGAATATGAACCAAATTTATTTTTAGATAATGAATTTTATAAAATTTATTATGATAAAACTATTCTAACAGACAGAACAATTAGTCATAATACACCCGATATAGTTTTACATGACAAAATTAAAAAAATAACTTTTATCATTGATGTCGCTATTCCAAATTCTTGTAATATTCAGAAAACTGTTTCTGAAAAAATAAGAAAATATACAGATTTAGGAAATGAGATTAAAACAATTTGGCATTCTCAGACTATAAAAATATTACCATTTGTTATTTCGGCTACTGGCATTATACCTAGCTCTCTCATTCAAAATTTAGGCGTATTAGATTTGTCAAAAAATTTGTACATAAAAATGCAAAAGTCGGTCATTTTAAATACATGTAGGATTAGGAAAGATTTTTTTAAATATGTATATTGAGGGATCAGTAGGATTTATCGGACCAGTTAGGATTTCATCAGAGCCGAACCCTCTGATATGAAAATATCTGGAGTCGGTGAAATATTTTCCCATTATGTTTCTGGTAGATTGACGTATTGTTCTTGTATTGTTTTGTATTTATTATACTTATATTGTGCACTTACATTGCGTGAATTTACTAGATATTCATTTGTGGAAAAGTGTGTGGAAGGGTTTAGTCTTTCATTTGGGAAAGATTTAACCCGGACATAAAATCTGGAGCACCGTAAAAACTAAATAAATAAAACCTTCCTCCCTCCCTCCTTCCTCCCACACAAGCATAGCTTTTTATGGTAGTAGGTAGAACTTAAAATAAAAATATAAAGATACAAAATCAGAAAGATGAAATGTATCATATTATATATTTTACAAGCAATGTAATGTAAAATAGAGGGTAACCGAATAACTCGGAATGAAATCAACTTAGAACCTCATTTGAAAAGTCATTAAAAGTTTTAAAATTAAAATTTTCAAAATTGGTTAAATAGGTTACGTATATTTACGGTTATATAGCTGGTTCCCGACATGCGTTGCATACATTCAGTCTCTGTACATTCGTTTTCCAAACAGCTCGCGTACCACCTATTGAAATTTTTTATAACAAATTTCATAATGCCAGAGCTCACCAGTAGTTTTACACAAACCTTGTCCTGACAATAACATACATTTATCATTTTTATTTATATAGAAGATATATATCTGATATCTCCGGCGTTGCCGGGGCTTTATGCAGAGTTTTTCGAAATCAGATCTGGTGAGCAAATTTCACGAAAAGGATCGAAATGCTGCTTTTAGGAGTGGGAAAAGGCGATTTGAAATCTTATTTAAAGTGACCATTCCCTTGATTAGAAGGTCAAGTGGGCAAAATTTAATCATCCTCCGAATAAAACTGTAGATTTGCATACACTTCAAATTCACGCCACCATGCCGCTATGCTGCCCGCACGCCACAAACAATGAAAGAAGAATATTATCGTCATTTTTATTTGAATTGTAAATACATCATAGGTTTACCTTCTTATTAAATATCCATTAAATATTGCCAATAGCATCGATAATAGCTATACCTGTTCATGTACAACGTACAACCTTCCTTCTCGGGGCGAGAGTTCTATATTTATGCAAGGTCGGATTATTGCAACCGTCCCCCTTTACCTTCTGTGCGCGTGTACACGTGTACACCTTGTCTTGGAAAACTTCGCAGTACAAACAAACAAGGACAATTTTGTTATTTTTCTATTATTATTTTCTGTTATACTTAATGGGGTAATTGTAGAGGGGTTTGCTTTGATGTAAAACAAATAAACTGCTGCAACAGTTACTGCCGCTACAAGTGTGCAATCAAACTGTAAAAGTAATACGTCATAACTGTGCCCTTTCATTAGCAATAGCGTCGCAGAGTTCCTTCCAAGTGGCGCGGTTTATCAATCGCACACATTGAGAATAGAAGTCACTACGAAATCATGGATGAAAATTCATAGAAAATTGTAAAATTTATTTTTAAAGGCATGTATTTAAACCCAATTTTACTGTTAAAAATCTAATGAAAGTCACATTATGAGCGTTTTGTACTCTCTCCAACAAACGTTAAACACCTCTATTAAACTTCAGCTTTCTTTCGGTAGGAGTGTCACTCAGATGGCGTGATAAAAAAAAGGGGTTTTTGCAAAGAAATCTTACGGATAATAATTACAAACGTCTGTTTTATTCTCTTATAATCAGCTCAATCCATTTCAAAAACTTTCAATTCTGATTAACTGTATTTCACATGTGAGATACTTAGATTATCTTTTACTCCACCACAGTGATGACCAAATAAATAAATGTTAAGGTGATCCACTAGTTGTTGTCAAATTTGAAATCGGAAGGACCCTGCCTCTTTTTGGGACTGATTAAAAAATACTTCAAAAAACTTGAGAAGACTTTTTTGGAAAGGTTAGAGAAGGTATTTGAGAGTTGGTTCTTACATGCTGATTTCGTAAAGGCCTGAAAGGCCCCTTTCTTACGAATTGTTTATTATAATAACAAGGAAATTTAAAATCGATTTGAACCAAGTGACTTAGACTCTAGGGACGTCCATTTGCCTCCACAGTGGGGCATTAACTGATTCAAAATGTCTTTAAGCGGATAGCATAAGGTTTAATTCTCAATTCAAAATTCGTTGAACACCGCCCATTTTAAATCATGCTGAAAATAACAGCGTGAAATTGCATTGTTTTGTTTTATTTTGGAAAATTTAGAAACAGATATTCAAATATTTTTCGATTATTTTCTAAAGAACTTAATTTATCATATTTATAATAAAACTTTATCCGAAAGTGGAATCATTGATAGGAGATTTTGTACTTGAAAATATTTTTACTTTATTTTTTCCAGACTT
The DNA here is from genome assembly GCA_917563855.2 of Limnephilus lunatus. NCBI lineage: Eukaryota > Metazoa > Arthropoda > Insecta > Trichoptera > Limnephilidae > Limnephilus > Limnephilus lunatus. The sequence continues at coordinate 48,346,832 of OU830603.1, forward strand.
ACAAATGCATTTATTAAAAACATACCTAGTCGTTATATCTCCAAGGCCAAGATGTGTTCTACTCGCAGTATTTAATTGAAGCATCGACAATATTTCTCAGCTAATAGCATTATTTCGCATTAATTCTCATGGCTTCATCTTAAGGAAGCTGAATATCTTGCAGTTTTTCGTTGATTACATCTCAGTAAAGTATTAATTCGTAGGCAATAGAATATTGAATTCACAGAAGTTTAAGATCAGATATGTGTAAGGACATTAAATGTAAAAAATTTATAGCAAAATAAAATAATCAACAAAAAAAAATATCCACGTATACGTTAAAGCTTGAATAGAAAAACCGTAGATAATGAGGGATTGCAGAACTATTATTACTAAATGCCTCTTACGGGGGGTATAAAAGCTGAAAACTTCCGTACCAGCTGCCATTTCAGTGTTATAACTCCTAAATAACGTCATAAAAATGGCTATCAGCTACTTCGACTGTTACAAATTCCTAGTGAATCCTTTGTGGTTACTTGGTTGGAATCCTTACCAACTAAGAGTTCACTGGCAGAAAGTAATCAGCACCACCTGCGTCGTAATACATATCATCTATTTTATTATCTGTTTTATCATTTCGTTTTCGCAGCACTACGATACAGCTAGGGATTCAATAATAGTCATGTTTTTCGGATTCAATATGATCACCTTCATAATAAAACACGGCAGTCTATTTTTCTGCAGACAATCTTTCGAAACTGTGGTGGATTATTTCAATAACTACCTGATACCGGAAGAAGAGGAATACCATCAAGTTATTAAAAATAAAACGAAGTCTGTAATTCAATTCATTTACCCATTTTTGGGAATCACTACATTCATTACCTTTTTATTTAATTTGATACCAATAATTTACAAATACTGTTTTGGGGTAAACGAAATCATTATCCCGATGTTGAAAGCTGATTCTGTTACACGAAGTTTAATTTTCGGTATCATGGGTTTGTCATCGACGATGTATAATTGTATTTTCATAAGTTTTTGCGATTTCATCAATGCGCACATCGACGTGCTGATTTACCAAATATCTCATATTGAATACGAACGGGGGTTTGATAAAAATGAACTCAGAAAGTCTTTGAAGAGTGTTATGCAACGACATGCGGCCATTTTGACGTAAGTATTAAATCTATTGATTATCATAAAATACATACAGTCATTCTCCTTTATAAACTATATATTTCAACCAATTTACACAAAACCTTGACAAATTGTACACCGACTTCCTCATGAATCACTCTATCTACTGGTGAATACCGTATGAAAATCCGTTGAGTAGTTTTTTAGTTTATCGCGAACTGACAGAAGCGGCGGAGGACTATATTTGATAATATGTAGAAATTCAACATCGTTTTCGGTAATACAGTCGAGGGGACCCACCACTTTCCCGAACCGTTTTAATGACCACATAGGTCCCTCTATCGATTCTCACATCAAGACTCTATTTTTGTTTTTAAAATGAAGCTACTATGAAATGATTCTAAAAAACCCCGACTGTCCCTACACGGCACAACATACCTTTATACATATCAATAACTTTTAAGTGTTTTCATCTGGGGCAGTTTGTTCCTGTTCTTGAATTTTCGGAGAATGTTCGGAAAGACAGCATTTATATAGAGGAACATTATTAGAAAGTAAAAGCAATTTTCGGTAATACAGTTTAAATATTCACTTATTTATCGAGTATTAAGGCTGGGCATATGCTGAGACACAGACCACACAGTGCTGTGAAGAGCAGAAATGTCGCTGCAGGACGGATGACGTAGAAATCGGTGATCAATATATACTGCGACACAGCTTAGTTCACTTGTGTCCGTTTGGGCGATGATAGTTTGAGAGAATATCGAATTCCGAGTTCGATTCTGACGTTGAAATTAATAATATACTATTTATTTATAGTATTTTAAATCGAAAATACCTGAAAAAGCGAGATTCTCACGGAAAATACTGCCCGCTTGCGCAAGTGTCACGCAAAATCTGCACCGTGGCCGAGCAGACCCGCAGCGTATGTCAGTTTCCTCCATCCTCTGCTCTCCTCTGCACTGAACTGAGCGGCCTGCGACTCAGCATATGCCCAGTCTTAGAGTTGAGACGGGTAAGGCTGGGCGCAAATATCAGGTTTTGCTTTCCGATTATCTGATCAGACAATCGGATTGGATAAATACCGCACACATCCGATTCAAAAACTGGATAGGTATTAAAACCAGGGTCACGCCCGTTGTCTGGCGTGGAAGGGCGTGGCCTATTTTTATTACCGATCAGGTTTTCGAATGTGTGCGGTGTTTATCCGATTTTCATAAGAAATGTATGGTGCGAAGTCCTTCCGGTTGTCTGATCAGACAATCGGATGGAAAAATCTGATGTATGCGCCCAACCTAATGGGTTTATCCTTAGGTATACTAGCATGAATACAAAAAACATGTATAAATATATTTTTGGTTACTATATTTTTACTTCCAGCGTCAATGAACTTCGATGTAAGGCATTCTACTGGGTGATATTTTTACAGCTGTCAATTAGCACAGCTTGTATTTGCTTTGCATTGATTCATCTGGAGGTAAGTATCAATAATACCTATCGAGACAAATATAAATAATATTCAAACAATAAGAGTTTGGGAAAAAAAATAATATTAGTTTGTGACCATTTTGTGACCGAGACTTAAATTCAGAAACTCTCATTTGCCGACCACCTCACCACAAAAAATAAACAAATAATACGAGAATCGCTCGCTTTGACTTTGACGTCATTTGAACCCAAATTTTACTTTTTCATCTATAGATTTAGATCCATGATGACATTACCTGATTCATATTCGTATGATGTCAGTACTTAACAGTAGAAATTCGGGCCATTTTTACTATATATATTTATTTTTTTAATGCGGTAAATTCATATCTCGGCACGGACCTCCCATAGCGCTGCGGGTAATGCGCTCGACAAGTCTCAGCGGCCAGAGAGACAAACATCCAGTGAATGGAAGTTAAAATCCTACGAAATCCAAAAAAATAAAAATAAATATTTTTGTGAAATCAATATCCAATCTTCAAACCATTTTAAAATAAACAGACAAAAGAAAAGAAAGCGACATCTAGCGACTTTCTTGTTTCACTTCTACCGCGTGCGAGTTGTTAACTGTCTTTATTTTTTTTTATTTCTGTTATACCAAGTATAAACGTCTAATAAGACAGCACATCAATAAACAAAGTTCACTGAAGTGTACCATTTATATCAAACAAATATAGAATTAATTAAAATTAATGTATAATTTAAATATTGTTTTAAGGATCCAATCATATTGATTACTTTGCCGTACCAGCTTATTGAAATATGCATATTCTGTCACTTTGGACAAAAGGTGGAAAGTAAGGTAAGAATCTCTCAATCTACGGTTGTGTTCAAATCTAAATTTATTTTATTTATTAGGAACATTTACAGATTAATAACATTACATGCATTAAAGAAAAAAATAAATTTCAATAATTGGGTTATAATCCAATAACAAACGTTCACATCATGCCCAAATAATAAATAAAAAAGTCAATAATTATTTTTTTGTTTTTCTTCTTTTAAAGCATAGGTTCTCAGCGTGGGTGATAACGCCCCCCTTGTGGACGTTTTAGACCTTCAGGTGGTCGGTAGAAGACCAGGAGAAAATTGGGGGGCGTTTCAGACTTTCAGGGGGCGGTAGGAGATCAAGAGAAACCCATCCCACTCCACCCTATCTTGCCCCATCCCATCCCATTAGGAGCCATCCATGAATTACATCACACCTTAAAATATTTTTCCCATCCCATTACGCCCCCTCTGTTGTGGCAAATGTAAACCCATCGTTATATACCATTGTGCCCCATCGTGGTATCCCGTTACACCCTCTTCGTTGTGGCAAATTTAACCTTGTCCAGTGACGGTTTTCTCTAAAGTGCGTTTGTGCAGTGAACCCCCATTAAAAGATGATAAAATAAAACAAAATAGTTTTATAATAATATACAATATTATTATAAAATAAGTTTGGAATCATTATAAAACAAGTTTATAATGACATTATAAATAGGGCTCCATTAAAATCCGTATTTTAAACTTGCGTCACCGCGTCGAAATCGGTACCTATGTCCATTTGGTGCGTGATGTGTTCCGCGCAAAATTCTCCTTACAAAAACATCCTGGCCCATACAGATCCCTCTGACGATGATTTGAACGAAACTATTTATTTCTTTGCCAAATTCATTCCCGCTTGGTGCGCCGATCCCGTGTCATGGATATCACGTGATCTCCGATCTTTCACGAGTATTACCGATCGTGACCGTCGGAGTTGCCTTTGCACCGGATGCAAGTTAAGTTGAAACTATACGTGAAATCCCATTTAGATACTATTTGGATTAATCTTTACTACGAATCGGTTTACATTATGAACATCAAATTATGCTACGGATAAATTGAAGCTTTTAATACCTTTTGTATGGATTGGAATTACAATAAAATTATTATTTACTTTACAAAAAATATAAGCGTAAACTACTAAAACAATGTTTTTCATGACTTAAGTAACTATGAAGTAATATGAGAAACAATTTTTAAAAAATACCCCTTCATGGCTTAGACTATTTTTGAAGTTTTGTATGATCTAACTTTTTTTCAATCTTATAAAATTATGCACAAAATAAATTTTAAAAAACACTTTGGAACTTACTTGCCTCGTACAAAAAAGAACCTCGATTTTAAATTTTGAAGACGTGAGAATCAAAATATTTCTAGCGTTCATTTCCTCTTTTTTTATATTATTTTCGGTAAACGTCGCATTGTCAAGTCACTAGTTACGTAATTTTGTGATGAACTTACTCCAGTATTGTTTTGGCCATAAATATACCAAACCACCCACCCACCCACGTTGTCGCTAATATTCTCTCTTAATTTTTTCTTTATCGTTGAATGCAGTTTTGTGTAATGTGTACATAAAAAATAATATTAATACTTATGAAAAAAGGTTGGAAAATAGAAATAAGAGGCCTCCACGTCCACTTATATATTCCTGTTGTAAAGACAATAATAATTAGCAACGTGCATTGCTGTAAAAACATTAAACAATTAAATTCCTCTGAAAGAAAATTTTGATTAGATAAATCTTCTCTTGGATTTCTGAACCCCCTGTTAAAAAGACCACGAACCGCCACTGACCCTCAAAGTGGGCAGTGGGCTGAAAAAGGTTGAGTGTCTCTGATTTAAAGAAACAAATTATTTGTCGTATTTATTGAAATTAATCATAATTCATGGCTTTGCATTTAGTCCGCATCTGATTTTGTTTGATTTTGTTAATAATGTAATAGTTAGTTAATGTTAATTGTCCGGTAATGATTATTTTTTTCAAAAGTGAAATCGACATGTTTATTTGGACTTTTCAATTAATCTTTTAACAATACTGTGATCCCCACCTGCACAAAAGGGTTAGCTCATCGAGGAGGTAGAGCAGTGATTGGCCAAAAATTCGTAACGTAGCTTGCAGTCCATGTTCCACTGGGAAATTTGAAATAACTGCAATACAAGTTGCAGTCTTTTACTTCAAGCTACGTCACGCGTTCGAAATTTAGACAGCGGCCCAACAGCGTTTTCCTTTTCCGTGTTCAATACGAGGCAACCATGCCTCGAAATCAACACGGGTTTGTAATGCCATTTTTTCTCCGAACCCGTGTCCAGTAGAAGGCAAGCGGCATCCTACTGTGCACGGTTTTGTAACGCCAATCACTTCCCAAACCCGTGTTCAATACGAGGCACGCACAGTGGCGGATACAGAAAAATCTCAAGGGGGGGTTCGCTAAAGATATCTTGAGCAGTGGTGTAGCTAGGGCCCACCCGACGGCACCCCAAGAGCACAACCCTCAAGCAAATATTTAGTCCAGCGTGTGCTCCCCCCCCCCCCCCTAAACGTTACGGAAAGCCCAAGTGACAATTTTTACTGTTAAATTGCTGTACTGGATAGTCGCTTGAATACCTTTTTTCTTGTTATCGCGTTTGCGGTAATAAATGAAACAAGAGATTTCTACCTCGCGATACATGCGTATATTGTTTATTTTTTTATTCATGTTGCTATTTATAAAAAAATTGTAATCTATTATTATTTTTATCGGCCTTGTATTCCTTCCGGATATTTACAAATTAATACTGTATTTCCTCATGTTCCGAATGCAGTTATTCAAGTTCTCAAAAGGAAGATTTAAAAATCCACAATATGATTCACAGAAGAGAAAAACCTTTTTCGTGTCCTTACTGCAACTATTCTTTTTCTCGAAAAAAAAAACTAAAACAGCACTTGCTGACTCACATTGATGAAAAACCTTTTACATGTCCCGACTGCGACTATTCATGCGCTACAAAACGGTAACTAAAAATTCACACCTTTACCCAAAGTGGAAAGAAACCTTTTTCATGCCCCGTCTGCAACTATTCATGGTGCACAAAGGAACTTCTTAGAAATCGTTTGCTGACTCACAGTGACATAAAACCTTTTACATGTTTCTACTGTGACTATTCGTGTTTTACAAAGAGGCATCAAAAAATGCACATGTTAACCCACAGCGGACGAAAACTATTTTCCCGTCCCGCAGTAATACAAGTTCTCAAAAGGAAGATTTAAAAATCCACAGTATGATTCACAGAAGAGAAAAACCTTTTTCATGTCCTGACTGCAACAATTCGTATTCTAAAAAGGTATATCTGAGAAGTCACTGCTGACTCATAGTGGAAAAAAACCTTTTTCATGTTCGAACTGCAACTATTCACGTACTACAAAGAGAAATCTAAGAATCACACGTTTATTTACAGTGAAAAAAAACCTATTTCATTCCCTGACTGCAACATTTCCCTTTCTCGAAAAAATAACTAAAACGGTACTTGCTAACTTACAGTGTTGAAAAACCTTTTCCATGTCCCGACTGCGACAATTCATGCTCTATAAAACGGCATCTAAAAATTCATATGTTTACCCACACTGGACAAAAACCTTTTTCATGTCCCGACTGCAATTATTCATGTTGTACAAAGGAACTTCTTAGAAATCATTTGCTGACTAACAGTGACATAAAACCTTTTACATGTGTTAACTGCGAGTGTTCACGTTCTTCAAAAAGGCACCAAGAAAATCACATGTTCAGCCACAGCGGACAAAGCTATTTTCATATCCCGAATGCAGTTATTCAAGTTCTTGATAGGGAGATTTAAAAATCCACAACGCGATTCATACTGAATAAAAACCTTTTTCGTGTCCCGGAAAAATTTGAACACTGAATAAGTTCAAAATAGTGCTAGTAAGTTAGTAACGCCATAATTTTTGAGATTTAGAAAAGTACTTTTTTGATGAATTTGTCCATCTACAATCAAAGTTACGTAACGCGTCGTTCGAACCCCCCCCCCCCCCCTCCCCCCGTAACGCACAGTAACGTTTTACTCGACCCCCTCCAAGTGCGTTACGTAATACATGAACGGCCCCAAAGTAGGATAATCAGATCTAGGACAAACAGACAACGCTGGCATAACAGAATCACGATCATTAAGAGCGTTTATGCTCGAAAAAATCGGGAGTATGAACAAATACAAACAGTAGAATATTCGCGACTTTTCTCGTAGGTTAGCCATCTATGTGCCAGACAGAAACGTATAAAATAGGATGACGCGGTCGCGCGCGCGTGCTACATAAGAAAGTATAACTACTCGATAACTCGACTCGGAGTCAACGAAAGAAACGAATGCATGAAAGCATGCGCGCTGACGGCCTCGCAGGGGGGGGCGCGCGCCCCCTGCGCCCCCCCCCCACCTGTATCCGCCACTGGGCACGCATCCTCCAAACGTGTTTATAACATAAAAAAGTGTGAGCAAACACGCACAATATAATGGATAGGCAATAAAACGCAAACAGCCTTACTAATAAAATAAATAAAAAACGATTTATAATATAGTACCAACACTTTATAGAATCAATTCTCTAAAATAAACTCGCATGTCATAATTATTTTAAAAAACATCCCAGGTTTTGAGTGGTTTGTCTTGCAAAGCAGGGTTTGTGTAGCGGATATGTGTAATTATTCTAATACATTTCTTTCCATGTTTTGCTGTTATAAATACAGGTTCAAACTTGTCTATAATGCATTCACTTAACATGCCTCGTACTGAACACGGGTTTGGGAAGGGAATTGGCGTTAAAAACCGGTTTACAGTGGCATGCCGCTTGACTTCTTCTGGACACGGGTTTGGTGGATGAATGGCGTTACAAACCCGTGTTGATTTCGAGGCATGGTTGCCTCGTATTGAACACAGATAAGGAAATACGCGGCCTGACAAGTTTTTTTTCGAAAAAGGACCATATGAGCTAACGCATTTTCTACGAACCTTGCCACCTGCCTGAGGAATGTTTGAAAAAAGAAAGATGTTGACTTATTTTTATACAAATTGTGTAAATTCCTTATTTATAATTTTAAAAAAATTTAAATAAGGCATACGCAAGGTTTGCAGAAAATGTTCTACGAACCTTGCGTATATGGTTAATTATTAAGTGGGTATTTAAGTCAATTTTGTTTTTTTATAATTTATTTATTAAGTAAGAGAAAATTAGAAACACACTTCTTATAACTCTATTTTAGACTACAATTCACAGAAGCATAATTTATTATTATACTAGCTGACCCGGCGAACTTCGTACCGCCTCAGAATCAATAACTGTTAAATTAACTTATTAGCTGAAATAAATTCAGTTTTTTTTATTAAGTTAAAAATTACACAATGAAGCAATTATCGATGCGCAACTGTCCGTGTTTTGTTTTTGTCAGTTTCAGAGATGGCGTTGTGTACGATTTTTTGTGATTTTTTTTTACTTTTCCACTTACTTACGGGAATTGCGTTTCATTTTCTTTATACGTGTGATGGAGATTTATTATAATTAATTTATTTTTTCTTTGGAGGGGTGCAGACATATGTTTGTTCACCGATTGTCACATTTTCGACTATTGACATTTAGTGTGTAAGAAAGAGGGGCAGCATATATCTTTAAGAACAAAACCAAAACAATCAGCGCATTAACGTTGACATTGACGTTTTTGAATTGACAACATAACGTTGGCGTTGATCCGATGTTTTAATAGTTATTCTGCTATTCGGGCGGTAACAAATCCAACAAATCAAAGATCATAAAAATTGGTCAAGCCGTTCTTGAGTTAAAAATGGGTAACGAACCCGATTTTGTTTTATATACTAAGATAAGAGAAAATTAGAAACACACTTCTTTAAACTCTATATTAGACTACAAAATTCATAGAAGTATATTTTAACAATGGTGGATCATACACACAATACGCGTTTCATACAAAATAAAGAAATGATATTATGTACATGTGTTTCAAAACAAATTACACACAACATTCATTTTTCCGAAGGACGTGCACAAAATACAACGATATGTTTTACGAAGCTGATATTTTCCATTTGTCCTCAGGCCAATTTATTAAATTCATAACTGAAAAAATTAAAACCAATTGTTAATTGCGAACCCTCCATCCCTGCTGTCTGTTGTTTTTTCATTCTCTTTATGTTGTTTTTCCTTCTTATTATAAAAATAATAATATTTGGATGATTTATATAGCGCAATTTTTTTGTTTTTGTTGTGAAAAACCCCCTCAAGGGCGCTGGCAAATGGCTAATCATTTATCCTTAAACGTTTTCTAATGATGTGAAAATGCGTTAATTTTATATATGTTCGCTGTTTAACTTTATCTTTTCTTTCCCACATGCTTTAACTTGTGTTTTTTTCATTTCTGTTGTATTTGTTTTTTCTTTTCTGACACTTTATTTTTTTCTTTAACGTTTTAATCTGTGTTAAAACAAAACAAATATGATCAAAGAACCCTTGAATATTTATACCAATAATATTGTACAAATTGCCATAAAATTTAAAGAACATTGCTCTATAACAAAATTCTCACTGGTGTTAAAATCATGGCTATTAGGGAGTAACCTTATGTATTAAAATTATATTTTATTCATTCTTATCATATATTAAATTGCAAGTATGTGATTAACTACTAATTTTTTGCTGTTATTGCGTTGCTAATGTATTGCATTCTCAACTGTTTCATGATATTAAAAAAACATATATTTTCGTTTTCCACTGTTTTTCACCATAAAAATGCTGATTCTGAATTATTTTCAACATTTACATATCACAATATTGGTAGGCATGTTATATGTTGTTATATAATGTAATACATGTATATATATATGTTGTTACTACGCTAATACGTTTATGATTATTTAATTTGTTGTTGTAACTAATCTGTGGAACTTAATCTCCTGCTGACAAGCTACTTTGCAGTAGCTTAGCGGGTAATAAATTCCAATGCAATTTTTATGCAATAATATAAAATAAATAAATACTTATATTTCTATTTTCAGAGTGATGAAATAGCCTTCGCATTATATTCCACCCCCTGGCCCGAAATGGATCCGCCGGAAAGAAAGCTTATTCTTTTGGCCTTACACGTTTCTCAAAAGTCGCTCAAAACTTCGGGAGGTCCTTTTTACACCCTTGACCACGAGACCTTAAGCAAAGTAAAACAATTGATTTATTTTCTAATATTTTTTCGGCACTGCAGTTTCTATATTGAATTGAATGAAAACGGTTCCGCGACTTTTCATCCCGCGGAAAAATACCCCCTGATTAAATATCTCCGACAAACGATCCTACGGACAAAACATCCTCCGACAAAATATCCTAGGGACAAACATCCTAACCTAACCTAACCTCACCTAACTTAACCTCATCTAACCTAACCTAACCTAACCTAACCTAACCTAACCTAACCTAACCTAACCTAACCCAACCTAAACTATGAGACTTAAATAATACAGATAACCTGTAAAGACAATAAATTATTAGAATAAGTTAACAATAATAATCTAAACGAAAATATGAAAGAGAACAAGACAGAGAAAAAGACAATGGTCGCAACTGGGACACGAACCCAGACCTCTCCGTCTAACCGGGACGAGCGCGTTAACCAATTTCGCCATTGCCACCTTCTGTCAAACCGTCATATTTGTCAATCTCATGTTTTCAAATTTTAGAATTGACATTATTATCAACGATTTTAGGCTTCCTAAAACAAATTTATCGGGAACACAAAATAATATTTATCATAAAGGTTTTAAAATTTTCCCTGTAAATGTTAAGGAGGCTAAAAGTCTTGCAGTTTTTCGTGGATTATGTCTTAATGTTGTAAAGTCCAAATTTTAGTCAGTAGGTAGTAAATTAATAATATTGTAGTAGTCATAGAAAAGAAAACATTAGATATAAGATGTCAGATTTTATATCTAAATAAAATACACAATAAAAAATTAAAATATATTTTTCCATATTACGTGCAACTACCCTTTTCATTGGAAACAATCATTCTAAGAATTGGTTTGTAACCTGGATAGCGTCTCGGATAGATGTATCCGAATTTATTCATTTGGAAAAAATTGACTTTATATAAAAGTCTAAATGAATAATCAATTTTATAATATATAATATGATATAATTTTATATGTCCCAGTTGCGACCATCGTCTTTTTCTGTGTCTTGTTCTCTTTCATATTTTCGTTTAGATTATTATTGTTAACTTATTCTTATATGATATATTTCACTGATGGGAATAACCTTCAAAAAAGTTATAAAAAGAAAGTTTTTCTTATAAAATTGAATAAATTATTGTTGAAAAATAGTAAAATGGGGCAAAAATAATACAGACATTCTGTAAAGACAATCAATTAATGTTTAAAAATAGTAAAATGGGGCAAAAATAATACAGACATTCTGTAAAGACAATAAATTAATGTTAAAAAATAGTAAAATGGGGCAAAAATAATACCGACATTCTGTAAAGACAATAAATTAATGTTAAAAAATAGTAAAATGGGGCAAAAATAATACAGATATTCTGTAAAGATAACATATTAATATTTAAAAAAATAGTAAAATGTAAGACGGCTGTAGACGGCCGGCATGGTCGAGCGCCAAGGCTTTTGACTTGCAATTTGTAGGTCGCTGGATCGAATTCCGGCGTGGACAAATAAATTTCATTTAATTGATTTGTGTTATTTTACAATTAATTCATTAAAAATAATATATAGCATATTTGCGGCACATTCCATCGTTGAAGATACTCTCAGTATCGCCCTGGTGTAAGACCACCATTCAGAATTGAAACGTTACTTGAAATGGCTTTAGCCGTGTTTTGTGACCAGATCTGAATAACCAGGTATCTCCCCACCTTCCTCTTCCCCATCTCCTTCCCCTCCCCACTACTTTCAGCCTCACAACATATCTACCTATAGTCTCAATGTGTCCAGACGGGAGCAGTTTTGACGCTTGTGCGGTAATAATGTTAAAAAAATGTTATAAAGGTTAGGTTAGGTTTAGTTAGATTAGGTTAGGTTTTAGTACATATTTTGTTGGAGGATGTTTTGTTCGTAGGATATTTTGACCTTGGGATATTTTGTCGCGAGATGAAAACGAGAACATTATAGAATATTACCATTTAATATCTACAAGGTTGCGCAAAAGTGGTCATCCGATAATCTTTGGTTTTAATTTTTTTAGCATTAAAACCATTATTTTATTGTTTGTTTATTGTATGCACGAGGAAATGGTTAGGTGACAGATTCCTTCCAAATTCATTATATAAAAGAATTGTTTTTTAAATTTTGATTTTTTTAAATTTCTCTACACTTTGACCAAAAATTTTTTCGTAAGAAATTTTTTTACAATTTTTTCCGCGTTTGAATCTTAGAATATGGCAGTTTTAAAAACTAAAGTATATTTCAAATACACAAATCTAAAAGGTAATTTTTTCTAGTTTTTATTAATGGTTTGTTTTTACGACACCTTAAAAAATAAGGAATATAATTCATTCAATATATTTTGGAAAAATTCCAAATTTCGTTCAGACATCATTAACAAAACAGTGGTACATAATGAGGCTGAAAACTACCTTCTCAGGCTGTGTAAACAATGTTTATTTCTTTCTATGAATATTTTTTTAATTAGTAATGTTTTCACCTCCGTTTGGCAATTGAATAAAATTTTCACGAGGTTTTTTAGTAAGGCTGTCAGTGTTTTTATTTCATTTTGCAATTAATTTCCAATAAGGAACTCCAGTGAAAAATATTATGGCTTTAAAAAAATATGTTCATATAGACCAATAAACGTTGATTCTGAATATATAAGTTTTATTTAATAATATTAAACGTTCAGTTTTAAAAAAAATATTAAAAAGTGTATTTTTAATATTTTCGTTGAAACACGCCATCAAGTTGGTATTACTAAAATGTTTTGTGGTGACGTCACTGATCACTGTGAAGTCATTGGACGGGAATGTAGGTATGACACAAGCCATCGTATTAACAACATTTCATCTTATTCGTTTATTTACATACTGTGTATAGAGATTTAGTTGTTGTGTTTATTGAAACATTATTTAAGCCTAAATAATTTCATACTTTTGAATGTAGCTATAACTTTGTGGTTATCCATTATAGATAAATGAAACAATGTTACTTTGTTTGAACTACTTGTATATTTGTTTAAAGCCGACCGGTTTCGGAGAAGTATACAAGTGGTTCAAACAAAGTAACATTGTTTCATTTATCTAAATAATTTCGTTTAAAAAATAAAGGCATCTCTTATTAGTTTATCTCTATTATTGAAAATATTCAAAATCTACCTTACAAAAAAAATAGTAATGCTACTTCTAAGGAGATTCCTTCGAACTCCAAATTTCAAAATGGCGGCCAGTCGAACAGCTGATTGCGCGATCTTATACTAGATGACGTGATTGATGACGTCACACGACCCACCATAGATACGGTGGTTTTCGGAGGATCTTTAAAAATTAAAACTTTTATAATTATTTTCAGTATTAAAACTAACTCTAAAAATAAATAAAAAATATGCAGTTATTTAAGTTAGAAGGTCATTATTCATCACAGCGCCCTTGAGGTGATTTTTCACGAAAACGGCGCTATATAAATTAGCCAAATATTATTAAAAAAGTGGACTGGAGTTCTCTATTGTGTTTTGCTTCTGTTTGACAGTTAGGTAGGTTCACTTTATCATTTGAATGTAAATTTTTTATTATCAATGTATTTTCTTACTTTTCCAGGTATTGCAGTCGGCTTACTCTTATTACGCAGTTCTGAAAGAGATAAAATAGCGACTTCACGACACTTTTATGACACTTCTTTTTAAATATTTTCCACGAGAAAACTCCCGTGCGACTGCGGCGCTTCCTAAGTCTCTGAAGGACGCGGATATTTGAAAGAAAGTCACAACTTCGTTTTTTTTTAAAGTATTGTTTGTGTTTTGTGTTGATTTTTTAATTAAATATTGCAATCAAGTAGTTACAGTCAATTCTAATTTGAAAAATATTAAAGTTTTTTTAATTATTTGTTTGCAACTGACTTTTATGAACAATTTTATGAATGCACATAATTCAATATCAGAACAATATTTTACGCAAAAATACATATTTTTACTATTTATTATTATTAACTAGCAGACCCGGCCACACGTTGCTGTGGCTAATGAAACACAACGCCATTTTTTTATGTAATAAATTCATTTATTTAGTTATTTCTTGTATGTATTCAAATCAAATTTGTAAGGCGTGAGAAATTAATAAAAAAATATTATTATTATCTACTGAGAACGCCATTACCCAATCTTTATAACCAACGCCATCTGTTAATTTGCATACATATAAAATCCGCCCGCTTGCCAGCCCGCTGCCTTTGTATATTAGTAGTTTATCGGGACGTTTTGTCTTGTATTTGTAAAGTGTATAAAATAAATAAATAAAATAACCAATTTACAAAAAACCTTTGCAAATTACTTAAACCTTCCTCATGAATCACTCTATCTATTGGTGAAAACCGCATAAAAATTTGTTGCGTAGTTTAAAAGATCTAATCGTACAGACAGCGGGAGCGACTTTGCTTTATACCATGTAAAGATAAATTGTTGGTAGGTAATAAAAATTGACAAATTTGCGAGCTACTAATTAATTCGGCATTGATTCTTGCACCGCCCATCTCATACCATATAATTTATTATTTATTAATTGAATTACATGGTCATTTGATTGCAGCGTGTGCCGATATTATTACGAAGTCAAGGGACTGATCGGTATTTAATGACAGTTCATATGCTTTGAGGTGCAGATATATGGGTGGGGTAGGCTGAAAAGTAATGCACATATGCTTGTAAAACACGAACAAAAACTAATAGCAAGATCAGGCAAAAAGTACATGAAATTACGAATCTTAAACTCCAAAATATTATATTTATGTTTCAACATAGTCACCGTTAAGTCTAACGCATTTCTCCTAACGTGCAACAAGTTTTTTCATTGCGTAACTGAAAAATTCTTCCGACATTTCTCGAATCCAGGACTTGATACCTTCACCTCATCGTCCGAGTTGTAATGATTAGCTTTGAAGTGTCTCTTGAGTAGAGGAAAAAAATAAAAATAGCAAGGCGAAAGACCGGGGGAGTGAGAAGGGTGTGGAATCGGTTTCAACTTCAGGTTTTCCAGAGGCCCTGATCGACGCTGTTTGTTCTTGACTGGGAAACGGCGTGGTATCCATCGTCCACAGATATCCTAATTGTTCAACAATGAAGCCGACATGTTCCTTGGATATTGCAAATTTTTTTTTTTGATACGCTTTTGAGTAATTCGCCGGTAATTTTGAATCAAATCCTGGACGAGTTTGGATTGTTTATCGTATGTATGTTTATCGTATGATCGGACGTCCGCTGCGTATTTCATTAACAATTAGTGCTTTTCCAGGCTCACAATCATATCATTTTATTACCCATCGATTTACAGTAGACCTATCAATAGCATCGTCACCATAAACATCCTTTAAATGACGATGAATCGCAGTAGGAGTCACTTTTTCAGCAGTGAAAAATTCTATGATAGCACGCTGTTTACCAGTTCCATGGTTGACATACATACACTAAAACACGTCTCCATACTTCCGCTTCTCAAAATACACTGGATGAAATCAACGACCTAAAACTTGCGCGTACGTGTAGAAGAGGAATGTCACTGCCATATTCCACCTGCCGCACTTCTAAAGGCCATTTTATTCGCGATGTACAAGTATGTGTGCATTACTTTTCAGCCTACCCTCGTAGCATGGTCGATCGATATAGGTTATATCGAAAATGTCGGTAACTTGTCATCGCTCTCGAGCTGGACTGCAATGTATGCAGGGGTAGTGCAAAGAAATACATTTCTTATTTTGAAATAACAAAAGTAATTAGACATGTTAAAGAACATCACATAAATCAAATAAAAATGAATTAGCACGAAAAACAGGAGAAATGAAACTGAAAACATAATAAACATTAAAATGAATTCATGCAGCTGTTTACGGGGGATATTTCATCGTCTCCCGTCTCCAGAGGGCCACCAGGGGGGACTCCATCCAGGCAATCATGGCGGCGATCACATTCTTCGATTGGCGTAGTCTGCGCCATAAACTTCCCATGCGGTGGCGGAGAAGACCTCGGAAAGTGTGCACTCGTCATTACAGGCACATTTCCGTAGCATTGCAGTATCTCGGTAGGCGGAAAAGTTGGCGATAAGCCCCGCCACACACGCCCACACTCGCATTGGCCGTCACGGGACGCGTGCGAGTGGCAGTATTTAAAACCTATGGCGCAGTACCAAACTCCGCATTTGCTCTCACGTGTCGACGCAGGCACTTACATGAGCGTGTACGCGCGTGTCGGCTAGGTGACCGATACATTATTTTCGAGTGGCAGTGGCGCGAGTGTTTGCAAAATGGAAGAACTCATTGAAGTTTGTTCGAAGCGAAAAATGTTTATACGACGTAAAACACACAGATTATATGTATTTTACCCTTCTTAACCCTTTGAGGAGTATCGCCGCACGTGTGCGGCGGCACTGAGATGATCCAAATAGAGTATTGCCGCATACGTGCGGCCGTACGACTTTATTCAGTTTTTCTATGACATGTTTGTAATTTCGATAAAATTATGATTTATAGATAATACAAATATTTTTTTCAACATTTTTACGTATTCTTACAAAAATTGTTACGTATCTACATGCATAAATATAAATATAAATTATTAATTCAGTGGTTCTAAACATTTTACAAATAAAAAAATTTCAAATAGTTTTATTTATATAAGTAAAAATAAATGTCCAATAATAAAGGGATAATACTAAAATGAAAAAAAGTGGACTAATCCAGTGGCTCTCAACATTTTACAAATAGTATTTTCAAAAATAATTTTTTTATACATAAAAAAGAAATGTACAATAATAAAAAGATAATCCTAAAAATAAAAATAAAATTATGAGTAAGTTTTTATAATAAGTTGAACAAATTCAGTGGCTCTCAACAATTTACAAATAAAAAGTTTTGAATTTTTTTTTATGTAAAGATAAATGTACATATATATAAAGAGATAATACTAAAAATAAAGGTAAATTTTGGATAGGGCCTGACACGCTTATTACGAATAATTTTTAGAAAAAAACTTTATATTCGCCTTAATTACTATAAAAGGAACCTTTTTGCATTTCGGGCGGCGGAAAATTATGCATTTTAATTTTCAATTGCGTAAAACCAAAATTCACTACGCTAACCGATCGGCAACTGTTAGCGGCCATTGGGTACGTCACTGTTATGTTGGTATCCCTGATACATTGCAAAGAACTAAATACTACTGTGCACAACTTCGTGGGTTACATGAAAACACGGTTAAACTACGAAAGCTGCATGTCATCATAATTTTAAAAAACGTTCCAGGTTTTGAATGGTTTGTTTGGCAAAGCAGGGTTTGTCTAGCGGGTTTGTGTAATTATGATTTAATCGTGTTTTTCATAATAACGCGCGTCTTCTTGTATCCCACTAAGATGGCTACGGTCGTATTTAGCTCTTGTTAATGCATCAGGGATACCAACATAACAGTGACGTACCTAATGGCCGCTGACAGTCGCCGATCGGTTCGCGAAGTGAATTTTAATTTACGCAATTGAAAATTAAAATGCATAATTTTCCGCCGCCCGAAATGCAAAAAGTTTCCTTTTATAGTAATTAAGGCGAATCTAAAGTTTTTTTCTAAAAATTATTCATAATAAGCGTGTCAGGCCCTATCCAAAAATTACCAAAATAAAAAATAGACTAATTCAATGGGTCTCAACATTTTACAAAATAGTGTTTTCAAAAATTATTATTTTTATTTATAAAAATGATATGAACGATAATAAAAATATAATACTAAAAATAAAAATAAAAGTATAGGCAAGGTCTTATAATAAGTTGAACAAATTCAGTGGCTCTCAACAATTTACTGACAAAATAAATACGAAATCTAAGTCTAACATTATTCGCGTGTTTAGAACCACTGAGTTTATATTTTATTTTTATTATTAGTATTATCTTTTTATTACTGTACACTTCTTTTTATTTTTTTTTGAAAACACCAATTGTTAAATGTTGAGAGCCACTGGATTAGTATACTTTTTTTTACTTTTAGTATTATCCCTTTATAATTGTGCTTTTATCTTTATATAAATAAAAAAATAACAAAAATTTAAACACTTTTTATCTGTTAAATGTTGAGGGCCACTGAATTTGTCAAATTATTATAAGACTTTACTTAGATTTTTTTAGTATTATCTTTTTGTTGTTGTATATTTGTTTTTACGAAAAAAAAATTTTTCTGAAAACTTTCTATTTATAAAATGTTGAGAGCCACTGAATTTGTCAAACTTATTATAAGATTTTACTTATTATTTTTTTATTTTTAGTATTATCTTTTATTATTGTACATTTCTTTTTTTATAATTAAAAATAATAATTTTTTGAAATCACTTTTTATAAAATGTTGTGAACCACTGGGTTAGTCCACTTTTTTTATTATCCCTTTATTTTTGTGCATTTCTTTTTACAGAAATTAAAAAAAAAATTATAACTTTTTATTTGTAAAATGTTGAAAACCACTGAATTTATCCAACTAAATTTACAATTTAATAAGAAAAGTTAATATATAGTAATAAAAAAGCTTCGAAATTAACTTCTGTAATAAAAAAAGTAAGAAAATAATTAATTAAATAGATTAAAAAATTAAGAAAAACTTGAAAAATAACTCACTCCCACGATGTGGATGACATAAAAATAACTCACTTATCAAAGGGTTAACAATAAGTCTTAATCTATTTAAAAACTCGTTATCAATGTCGGATTCTGAACTTAGAGCAATCGCTGATGTACGACTCGTGAAAGCAAATGCGGACACACACGTGTCCACCAATGTCAATGCGACATTGCATTGGCGCAGTGTCGTGAACGAGTTCGAATGTGGGCATGTGCGGCGGCACTTAGCGTTGTTGTAAGCAACCTATATTCGATTTATTTCAATTCTAAGAGCTTCGTCAGTTCACCTCCATTATAATTAAGCCAGTTATTTTGCAAAACGAACGACATTATTAAATGGAATTCTTGAGGTGTCACATAATTTTTTTTAAAAAAACGAGTGTGCTTTAGACCACACGACTGAAGTAAAACTGCACAACTTATAAAAGAACTTATGACATTGGGGTGATATTGACATTGACATTGGGGTGACATGTGACATTGGGGTGACATATGACCATGGGGTAACCTACGACCTTAGGATAACCTACGACCTTGGGGCGACCTACGACCATGGGGTGACCTATGGCATGGTTATTCAACAAATGATTCGTTGTGCTCGCCCCTCTCCATAACACTTTTCGTATCGCCTTCACCAGCTTACTCCCCGACCGTTCGCCTCGCCCGATCACTGTTCGCATCGATTACCGTTCGCATCACACGTTTCATAACATCACACTTCGTAACATCACACTTTTCGTAACGCATTACTTACCCCACAAGTCGAGCGTGCGTAAAGATGTTTTACTTCAATAAAAACATGTATTTATGTAATTTTTCTTCATTCATTGCTTTGAAGGTTACATAATTTGTAGATTGTTTGACCACCATGTTAGACATTTTATCATTTATTGACTCTAAGACGTTAAATGGTTTAATTGCCATGCAAATGAATTTGCCCCATCGGTTGCAGATGATCCGATGATCTAATGAAGTGTTTAACCATCAGTCATCTGCTGATGGGTTGACTGGTGACTGGTGACTGCTGACATCACCATCGGCTGCTGTTGATTCCATTAAGCGGCGGGTGTCCCAGTTCCGTCGGCAATGATCGATTTGCCGTCACGTCACATCTCACATCTGGAGAGTTCGTCACTCCCACACTGTCGTATTGTCACAATGTCACACTGTCACAATGCCACACTCTTTCCCTCGCATATTTTGTCATTGGACATCAATAATTTATTAATTAGCGATGATAAATGGTAAATCACTATTTTAGATCAATCTTTCTATGAATCGGTTTACATTAAAGATACAAAATAAATATGCTTGGGTTAAATTCAAAGATATTGAAAAATAGGGAGATATGCTATGATGTCCGCCCGACCGTCGACGGAACTACGGTCTGGTCCTAGTTTGAATACGGAATTTTTTTGGTTAACAATATAATTTGAATACGGAAAGAATTCGTTCATTTTTTTAAGGTGGGCAGTAGTATTGGTTAACTAAAAATAGAGTAATTATAATAATTTCCCTCTCTTGTATCAAGAAAAAGTAATAAAATCACAAAAATTATAAATTCGTACACAACGCCATCTCTGATACTGATAAAAATAAAACACACACAGTTTCGAATCGATAATTGCTTCATTGTGTAATTTTAAACTTAATTAAAAAAAATCTATTTGATTCAGCTAATAAGTTAGCACAACAGTTTAAAAAATGCATTCTAGGCGGTACGAAGTTCTCCGGGTCGGCTAGTATGATATAAATGGTGTTAGAAAGATAAAATACCACGATTTATACACAAATCAAAAAGTTAACCACAAAATAAGTAAAATGTTTATGAAACGGAAGTTTCAAATATCAATTTGAAAAAAAATATGAAACTCATTTTTTAATAATTATTTTTACACGGAACGACAGAAAAGTGAGGTTGTTGTAACGTTTATAAAACGTCTAATAAAATGTGTGGTTTTTTTTCGTTATCAGTCTTTTTAATCAGAAAAACGTAAGGTGAGACATTTTTTAAATTTTTTATACTCAAAAATTATTTGTTTATTTCGAATTATAAAATTTGAAAGGGTATTTTATCACCTTTCATTAAAATATTTTGATTTTATTACAAAGCGAATATATTTTGATCCTCTAACAAAATATGGTCGAGGCCTGGGGGGGTTAAGAGAATTTTATACAGATAATTCAATAATGCCTAAACTACCTATCAACAAACTCACGACATTATAACCTTCAAACTTACCGCTCAGTCAGCAAACATATGTATTGTATTCTTTATAAAATCAAAATTGTTTAGTTATTTTGTTTTCATTGATAAATAAATAAATGCATTGAATAGCACACCATTCTTACTGCCTCTAGTATTTAATTATTTGCTCACATAACTTGGTGTATTCTGATTGTATTTGATAAATGGCATAATATAAATATATTGTTGGATGGGTCCTTTACTTTGTGACTTAATCGATTGGAACTGTCGGTTAGATGCAGGCCCGGACTGGCCAGGTCCGCAGGTCCGCGATCGCGGAGGGCCCCCGGCGCGAGGGGGCCCCGGAGGGGCCCTACCAAACGTACAAAAAAAGCTTTTGTCTTGTTAGTAGTTATTTACAACCTTGTAAACCGTTAAACACACAGGATTTTTTTTAAATGTTAGTATTATTTTTCTAATCCCTAAAATCCGTTTGTCATTATTTTTACTACACAAATAATTTTGACATAATTCATTAATGAATAAAATCCTGCCCTTTATTTTGAACTCCGTTATAATTATTGGCAGTTCTACAGCATGTTTTTAGTAGTGTTGTGGTATCCTGAAAATACCGTGAATTTCTTATTTCAATAAATAATAAAGTCAACCAAAGTCGAAAATCATAATATTCGTATAAAAACCAATCTGAATTTCTTCTTCTTTATATGTGCCAATATAGCGTAGAAATGCGTTTTCATTGTTTTCAAGCACCTAATTTTCAAAAATTATCCGGGGCAGACCCCCGGACCCCACGTTAGGGGGCCCCTGTACAGGTTTTAGCGGAGGGCCCCAAATGGTCCCAGTCCGGGCCTGGTTAGATGTAGGACTTGACCTCTGACCTTAGTGTCAAGTATGCCACATAATGGGTCATGGAGAAGCTTTGTAACATTGTAAAATTATAGAAATAGTTTCGTTTAAGTGGCGCCATTGGCAGGTAGGTATTGCTTCCCGATTTACATACTACGAATTGAAATATATATTTAAATTATCGTAGAAAGCAAACACTTTGTGGCTTGACATTATATAGAATGAAACAAGTACTTTGTTTAAAAACCACTTTATTTTTATTTATATTCGTCGACCGGTTTCGGTTGAACTCAACCTTCTTCAGGACAATAAACATATAAACTCGTTAATAAATTAGTTTATATATTTAAATTAGTTTATAATTATAAATAATATAAATTAGTTTATATGTTTATTGTCCTGAAGAAGGTTGAGTTCAACCGAAACCGGTCGACGAATATAAATAAAAATAAAGTGGTTTTTAAACAAAGTACTTGTTTCATTCTATGAAATATATATTGATGTGATTTACATAGGCTTTGGTAAGACTTTTGATAAAGTTGATCACGATATTTAATCACGTCTTTTTAACGGGCTTCTACATAGGAATCGTAAGAGCCCAATAACAATCTTTTGTATTTAATTAGTGATGAATAGAAGATGTCCACTGACTTGGCATAATTGTTTCGCTCCATTAGTATTCTGGGCAATGTGGAGTACCCAGATATATAGTTGTTATTTTCAGAATTTCTGCACTGAAATAAATCCCGTATTTTGGTATTACGTAGTGGTATCCAAAAGCTTTTCAATGCAAGCAACCAGACTATCAAATGTATCATAAGTCAGTGAAAATCCTTTTTTCCGACAATTTAAGCATATTCAGATCGTGCAAAAGAGTCTTGTAGTTTAGCAAAATTGCTGGAATATGTGCCCATTTTAAAACTTATTACTTCCATTTAAAAAAACGAATTGACAAAGTTTACTTTAAGAATGTCGGTACTAATTTGCTTAGTTCCTTATTCAATCATCACCAATAATATTTAACTACGGACTCCACTGTCTCCTGAATATAACACGTTTGCGGTATTCCCCAGGGATCGAAGCAGGGACCCCTGCTCTTTCTCTTATTCGTTAACGAGACGAGATCAGTAAAAGCTCAATCTATCACTTATTCGCTGATAATAGGTATTAAGTTTTTTAGAGCTATCGATTCCATTCTACTACAGAATAGGAAATTAATAACAAGCCTTTCAGCATTAAAAAACTAAAAGAAACCATTTTTTAAAACTATGAAAGTGTTCTTTATTATCTTTTGAATAATTTTAACAGATTTAACCACAGGAGATCAAATTTTCCCAGCTCACATAAATATCTCATATAAATCGCTGCAACTCCCTTACTACCACAGTCAGAAATATGTTCGAAACGGCATTAGAAAAGCAAATTATTCGTTTTTAGATTTTCACGGCCAAAATCATTTTCGTTATTTATTTTTGGGGTGTTATGCCGTGTTGCGCTACCTCCTTCTTTATCAGAGCAGATCCGGGAATTTTTTATTGATTTTTTTTACATGGAACAACAAAAAAAGCGAGATGAAAATAACGTTTATGATATATTTTTCTAATAAAATATGTACGTGTTTTTATTTTTTTTCGTTATTAGTAATTTTAGTTTGAAAAAACGTAAGGAGAGCCATTTTTAAAACATTTTTATCTTTGCATGCAAAATGTATAAATTTCAAAAATAATATGTTTATTTTTAATTACAAAATGGGATAGCGTATTTCACGACCTTTCAAAAACAGTTTTTAATTTTCGGAAATGATCAGAAATATTTGTGAGATAAATATTCTATTTATTTGCATTTTATTGAAAAGCGGAAATATTTTGACCATTTGAAAGTACGCCAATTTTCTAAAGGGTTTAAATAAATTCTACGGGGTCTTTTCAGATGTGAATCGAGCTGTATTTTTAAAAAATATATTAAAAAACATACGTAATTCAAACTGTATTAATTTAAATTAAACAAATTTGAAACTTTCCATAAGTTAAAAAAATAATACTATGTTGTAGGCCTCTTTTGAAAAAAACTGAATACAAATAATATATACCTATCACATAACTAACTTTATTCATGTGAAACGCTCGTAAAATAAATTATATCCACGAACAATTTAATAGATGCATCACGGTTCATTATTCAACTCAAATGGTGGCGGACATTTCAATTAGTTGTACATTGTCATATTATGAATTTAGATTTGTTCAGTAATTTAATAATTATTGATGCCTCACTAAAAGATTCATCTATGTACATACCTTCACTTGCCTTCAGTGGTTAGCTTTATCATTTTATAGACAGAAAATTCAATAGCGTAGCGACAAACTGCCTGCTCCCTTAGTCTAACAGACTTAACTATTTGATAAAAAACATGTACAAAAAAAATCTAATGCAGTTCACACGGGGTAGAAGCGAAACTTCACCAAAACAATCTCAACCGATAGGAGCCTTGAAAAGTGATGTTTTAATCAAAGCGGCCAATGCGGCCGGCGCAACGCTTCGTAGGTAAGGTTTCATTCTATCTCATTCTCTCGCAGGTTAAATCTTATAGATGTATGTGTTTGTCTCTTTTTAGTGCCATTTCCGTTTCATCCGAGTTTCAAATCGCAACGGTGCTAAAGATGTTTCACTTCAAAAACAAAAATACTTTCCGGTCAAAAATTTTGTTTACAATGCCTTAAAAAATAACAAATTTGAATATTAAAATAGGTAATATATAAAGTAGAATCATCTGCTTTAGGAATGTGCCTTCATAAATATCTTAACCCAGTGTTTTTTTAATGTAAAAAATACGTGCATCAGGAGGTTTTCTTTATATAGATCCGCCGCTACCCGAATTTCTACCGATTTCTTATATATGTCCCTTAAACATTTGAAGTTTTTAAGCTCATAAAAAAATATATGTTATTTGTGAAGATAATATCTAGGTGCGTTCCACGCCGAAACGCAAATTAAATAAAATTCCCTTGATAGAAAAAAAAAATAGGCTCCGAAAATTATTATAAACACGGTTTTTTTCAGTTATTTTACAAGTTATAGTTGTGAAAAAATTCACAATGTTTCTTTAAATGATACTTAAGATACCTTCCATGAGATTTTTCCTTTATTTTAAATGAGTCGTGTTTTATTAAACATTTTCGCAATTTCCGCATTGATTTTATCGCTTTAAATGTTAGCGCGCTCCTCTAACATTCGTAATTACATATCTCTCCATATTCTTCTTTTTGAGCGCGGATGCCGGGCCTTAAAATAATTTAAGGATACACTTTAAATAATTCATCATCTGTTCGTTCGTAGATGGCGGTAACTTAATTATTTTGGGAAAAAACCCTTTTTGCAAGTTTGCTGTAAAAAAAATCAGATAAATTGTTAGTTTGCGCCTGTATAAATACGCAATAAGAATATGAATTAATAGTTTTGTCCTTTAGACAAATACAGTATCGTATAGGTGATTCAATCCGATAATGTAATGCACGCTTCTCTTAAAAGAATTGAGTTTTTATGCTGATAAAACTATTTGTTCTTATTTATATTCCGTTTTTAGGCGCGCAAACAAATAATTCGTCTTTATATTTTGCAGCATACCTTATAATTTTTTTTACATTTTATGTCCTTACAAGCCCAAATTTCCCCGACGACTGCCCGCTTACCGGAGGATGGACACGCCACTGATGGTTAAATGGCACAAATTTAATGGCCGAATGACAAACAGATTCCTGGAACAAATTCAACAGATTGGAGCAATTAGCTTCAATGAGATATTCTAATAATTGTGCTGTCATAATGTCACAAACAACGAAACGGAATATTTGATATTTATTGACGAATGCTACACGTTTTTCCATAAACATTACTGAAAGCATGCACATAAAATCTACATTACCATCAGTTAGAGCTAGTTACCGACCGAAGTTTCGGCAGGTAGTCATTCAGTCTCGGCCAATAAAGGAGTTTCCGCGAGTTTCGGTCGCGGTTTCGGTTTTATATGAAATACAAAACGTCGCCACACTCTTTCTTACTCTTACCGCTCTACGCTTCGAAACTATCAGTTTGGTTGAGTACTTTATCCTCAAATCAAAATTATTTTGTATGTAAAAAGCCGAGAATTGGTTTTTAAAACTGGGAAATGCTTGAATAAAAAATAAAAATTCTGCAAATCAGCGGCAGTCTGTCAATAATCATCATCTCTATCGGGGAGTTGTTGATGATGATGTATGTTGATTAGAAGCAACAGGCAGACAGAGACGTATTCCTGTCTGTTTTGTCCATTGCCGACTGGATGCTGTAATAATCAATGAATGAATTTTATCGCACTGTATTGATAGTATAAATATATCTCACTGTACTGAAAATTTTTGTTGCTTATATTTTTATTTCATTTATATACTTTTATTTGATTTCCATTGTAACTTTATTTAGTCTATTTTTTTTGTTCTCTCATGTTAAAGATGTACCTACTGCCTTTATTACTATTTATATAAAAGCCCTCTGGGCGTAAAATAAAATAAATAAATAAACAACTAAATAAATTAATGTTCTCGAAAACGAGCCTGCAAAAAACTCATTTATCGAATTTTGGCTCATAAATGTGTAAATTCTACTACTTAAGAAATTCTAAATATTATAGTACTTTATTAAAAGTAATTTATTGAAGCCATAAATTCACGGGGAATTTATATGTCATATATTGGTTTATAAACGTGTAAATTCTAATTATACAATTGTAGATGTTCTCGAAAATGGTCTGGAAAGAATCTCCTATTTGTGATCTCACTAAAGAAACCACTCATTCACTCTGAATGCAATAATAATTAATGTTCTTCAAGTTCTTGAAAAAAAAATCACATTTGTGATTCTTTCAAAGACATAAGGAAACCATCCCTTCGTTCAGAATATAATTTTTAATGTTCTCAAAAGTTGTCTTGACAGAAGCTCATTCCTGTATGTTTATATTTAAAAATTACATGTTTTAATTCTAATAATGAAATCTGAAAGTGTATTTTGTCACCATTCAAAAACAGTTTTTGCTTCGGAAATATTCCATTTTTTGGATTTTATTGCAAAGCGGAAATATGTGGTCAAAATATGGCTTGAGGTCTGTGGAGTTAATGTAATATTTTTTCTACAGTGTGTATCAGTGATGATCAACCTTCTTAATTGGAGAGCCAATTTATCAATTTTCAATTTCTGAGCAGGCCGGTAAATAAGGATTCATATAGTTACTCTTAACTTTGTATTCTGTGATGTCGCAAACCGATTTATATTTTGTAAAATCGTAAATTTGTAACACGCGAAAACTTTTATAGAACGCGACAAGAATACGCCGCAGGCGAATTTTTTAATCTCCAAGATCAAAACAATAAACGCTGTCGATTTTTGTCTTTCCGAAATTTAAAAAGAACGTATAAAAATACTTACTTGCAATTTTGGGAAACTGTTGAATTTTATCGTTCGTAAAGTAAAAACAAAATTTTGTAGAATTTTTTTTGTGGTTTGTAAAACGGAAACCTTCTGCATCAAATATATATCTCAACAAAAAGCAGTCAATTTTTTTCTACGCTTAGAGTCGAACCACAAAATATTGTCTTTGTTAGAATATGTAAGAAAAATCTTATTATTTAGAGTGGCTGATTCAAAACTCTGAATATCCGTTGAATTTTCTGTATCGCAATTTTGTTAATATTTTATTTAGTTAAGGGGGCAGTACGAAAATCTTGAGTCGCATTTGACTCACGGGCCGCAGATTGCGCACCACTGGTGTATATACTATCTACTAACAATCTGTCTCCAATAAAATGCGTTGATTGAATATAAATTAAGAGTGATAATGTTGGGTATGATTGCAGAACACAAATATGAAATTGAAAGATTAGAATTCCACAGAATTTCGTTATTTTCACACATATTATTTATAACCCCTTATTTTGTCAGAAGGTCACAGTATTTACGTTTTGCAATAAAATCCAAATAAACGGAATATTTCTGAACGTACCTATCCGAAAACTAAAAACTGTTTTTGAAAGTTGATGAAATAAACTTTCAAGTTTTGTTGTTAGAAATAAACATATAATTTTAGAAACATTCAAATTTTGAATGCAAACATGAACAAGATTTTAAAATGGCTCACGTTGTGTTTTTTATAACTAAAATTAGATACTAATTACGAAAATTCACAATACTCGCATATTTTATTAGACAAATGTATTATAAACTTTATTTTCACCTCACTTTTTTGTCATTTCATGTAAAAATAATTCATCACAAATTTCATAAATTTTTCTCAAAATACAACTGTGGTTTCGTATATTATTATTCATTTTAAATCTTCTACGTTTAATTTTTAAATACATTTATTGCGTGTTGGATGAATTAATTAAGTTTATACGATTTCTTTAATTGTTAGAGCTTCGTTAGTCCACTTTCATTCAAGTAAGCCAGTTATTTTGCATAACGAACGACATTATTAAAAAACATGTGCGTATTGATAGGTAACCAAAACTTATCTGATACTACGGAGGCCGCGCTAAAATTCGTTAATTGTCGTCGGAATATCTCGTACTAATTGTAGACCGTGCTCGCCAATATTGATAACTGACTATAGATGACGGATTTAGTCCATATCGTATTGATATATGGTTTGACCAAGCTAGACCTCCTGTTAGGTACAATTTACCCATTCCCAAACAACACAATAATAGAAACTGTCTTATGAAGTATGATTGTACCGCGGACATAGTGTTGTCTATTGAAACAATACATAAAATAATTGAGTGCGTTGAAAGTTAATGGAAGTGCGTGAGTGAAGTGTTTAGCTAAACGGCACTCGTACTATTAATATATTTATTATATTGATGATTGTCATCAGTTTCGAATTGGCACAATCATTTGTCAGAACAGGTTTAATTGTTGCGATTTGAACTGAAATTGAATTTATCATGAAACAGACCATAGTATAACAGATTCTGTAGTCAATTATTCTCCGTACCAGCTTTTTTTTAAATAATAACTTAATATCGATATTATTTCATTCAAAATTTATACCTACATACAAAAATGCTGAAAGGCGTGATGATATACTATTAAAATGATGTCCTTTTTGTAAATTATTTTTTGATCATAAGTATTTATAATTGTATAATAATGTCTAAGCAAAATAAGAATGTGAAAAAATCTTATATATATTTGTTTATAAGATCGTAAATAAATAGACAAACTGAAGTATTTTCGTCAAAAAACATGTGTGCGAATCTTTTTAAAATGATTTTATTTAAACTAAAATTAAAATTCTGAAGTATAGCTTTCCCAGATAATTTATTGATTTATTTTACTGCATGATTATATGATTTGAAATGTGTATTGTATAATACAAAATTTTGTTATGAAAATTTAACAAATCTGCCAACGACCGACGGTAAAACCTTTTTGTAATAAAAATAAATATATTTTCTCATAATTTTAAACATAGCTTTACTAGATAAAAGAACAGTCTTTCGAAATCAATAAATATTTATTTGTGGAAAAGAGACAATACGACTAAAATTTTATTTTAAAGTGACATATTTCCGGTTTTGTCTTGTTATTCATGATGAGTATGATGAGTATAAATGAGTAAAAAAAATTAATGATGAGTATAAATTGTGAAATAACACAAATCGATCAAATAAAATTTACTGGAGCACGCCGGAATTTCGAACCAGCTACATTCAGATTGCTAGTCGAGAGCCTGACTCCTCGACCACGGAGGCCATCTTCTTCTTCTTTTTGAGAGCATATAACGTACCTAGCCTTAACTTCAATTTGTTGTTTTTTGAGTTGTTTCACTGGTAAATTTGGCCGGTGGGGATGGATACAGCCGCCCCGGAACCATTTATTGGATAACCAACACCCCTGCCATGGGTGTTCCAAGATGGTTCACCGTGTTCGGTGACTTGGCAAGGGGCCCATGTTCATGAGGTGAGATTTATCTAGGTTTTGGCGGCGAATGCGTTCACCGTCCTACTGCATGGCGGACCTGATCGGGAGAGACTTTTTTTGGAAGAACTAACCTAGATCTCTCCAGCTGGGCTCTCTTGATCCATCACTTTGCACCGCAGTGAGAAGGATAGATTCATACGTCCGTCAACCCTGGTCGCTTTGACTTCCAGTTTCCTACTCACCTCTCACCGCATCCCCAAAGACGACATTGCCCATGAGGATTTTTTTCCTCCTGTGTGGAGCCACGTAAAAGAAATATTTGCGATTTATAATTTTTTTACGCTCTTTTTACCGTTTTATTACCATATTTTTCCATAACCTCCAGACTATAAAGTATAGATACAAGCCTAAACTAAAAATACCTCACGACTGTTATACGGTGATTTTTGTTAAACATTGTATAAGGTCTATACATTTTATTTTTCGGAACGTTACTAATAAAAAAAACGAATATAGGTACTTTAGACCACACGACTGATGTAAGCCTCGCCCGATCACACTTTTCATAACGCTCTCGTCACGCATTCACCAGTTTGCTCCCCAATTCAAGCGTGCGTAAAGGCCCGACCATTCGCCTCGCCCGATCACCGTCCGCCCGATCACCGTTCGCATCACACTTTTCTTAAGGCATTCACCAGCTTACTCCAACCCCCCCCCCCCCCCCCCCCCCACCTAAAAGATGCAGGAATGCTCACAAACCCCTAAGTAATATTACGTCGGTAGCCTATTGTTTGTGAGAATCAATTTAATTTTTATTATTACCTTTTCAGTTTACAATTTATGTGTGCATCGTGAAAAGTTGGGATAAATTTTAGAAAAGCTTTTTTTGTACCCTCATAACTTACGTATCTAACTAAAGATTGTACGTTTATTTGTATTTTATTTTTCCTTTTTTTATGTATTATTTTTACGTGATTTTGTATAACTTCGACCGTATACGGTTTCAAATGTGTTTTTGAAGTAAAACATCTGTCTTTAATTGTTTTATTGCTTCTTTTCTTATAATTTAAAATACGGTTAGGGCCCTGAGGGCCTCAGACACAGAATTGGGACTCAAGTTAGTCATCCAAAATTTTAGTTAGTACCTCGTTAACAAAATGCCCACATTAGCCAAGGGGCCATCCATAAATTACGTCTCACGAATTTCATGATTTCCCCCCCCCCCTCCCTGTCACATTTGTGAGATCCCCCTCCCCTCTAGTGTGACGTCACATATTTTGCAATTTTACATCTAAAAATAATCAAAACAAAAGGACAAATTTTTTACATGTGACACCACAAAGCTGATAACCTTCCATACCCCTTGTCACACTTCCCTTCGCCCCCCCCGCCTGCCCCACCCCTTCCTATAATATAATATAATATTATTTAATAATAATACAACAGCCTTATAAGTGTGTAGAAAGATACAAAATTTAGAAATCAACGTTTGAACTGTGCAAAAAACGAATCCACAATATCAGATTCATTCAGTTGTTCTTGGGAAATTATTATAATATTTTTTTATGATTTTTGATTGTATGAACGAAACAAAAAGTGCAGTGAGAGTTTTGTTGCAAATTCTTTAAATAAAAGGACAGTTTTCTAATTTCGTTATGAATTTTCCGAAAATTTTTGGCGTATTAATGGAAAATGTTTGGGAAAGTTTTTTATTTACTTTTTCATGTTTGAAGCTTTAAATCAGTGTTTCTTAACCATATTGAAAGAATCTCCCCCTTTACCACAGTAAAATTATCCAGCGCCCCCCGAAATACAAATAAAAAATGATGAGAAGCATAAATAAAACACGTACTATGCCTCAGTTCAAATTTTTGTGCGTTTATCAGTGTGCATATCCCGTGAATGAGCTTATTTTCTTTATTGACACAATGCCCACTTCAACTTCTGCAGCGCCCCCTAAATTCTAAAAATTTAAAAACACCCCCCCAGTCCTCCAAAACACCCACAGGGGGGCGCTGGCGCCCCCGTTAAGAATCACTGCTTTAAATACAACAATTTTTAAACACTACAGAATACTTCAAATACAAAAATCTAAGGGTGATTTTATCTTGTTTCTAAAATGGTATTTGTTTTGACGACATCTTAAAAGGTAAGTAATATACAGGACATTTATATAAACAGGACAAAATAAGAGATATACAAGACACGAAATAAAAAATGGAAAAAATTCCGAAATTCGTTGAATTTTTTTTAATAAAACAAGTATATACAACAGATACGATCTCCGTAGTCCAGTGGCTAAAACTCTTGACTCACAATCCGGAGGTCGCGGGTTCGAACCCGGCGTGCGCAACTAAATTTTATTTGATTGATTTGTGTTATTTCACAATTAATTCATTTAAAATAATATATAGTATATTTGCGGCACGTTCCAGAGTGGAAGATAATATCAGTATCGCCCTGGTGTAAGACCAACATTCAGAATTGAAACGTTGCTTGAAAATGGCTTTAGCCGTGTTTGGTGACTAGATCTGAATAGCCAGGTACTTCCCAACCTTCCTCCTCCCCACCTCCTTCCCCTCCCCACTACCTTCAGCCTCACAACATACCCCAATTGGGGATGCCATAGTCTCACTGGCTCCAGACGGGAGCAGTTGAGATTCTTGTGCGGTATTCTCTGTAAAAAAAAAAAAAGATAAACTATCCTTTTTGGATGGATAAGCAATGTATACACCTATTTTTCCATTAACAATGTTTTGTCAGATTTTAATTGGTAATAATTTTACATATACGGTCGTTTATCAATTGAATAAAATTTTCACGACGTTTTTAGTACGGCTGTTGTCTTGAAGACAAATAAAAATGTAATAAGATACTTACATACATGAGTAACATAAATAATTTAAACTTACCGCAATAGCACCCGAAGCGTCATAGTTTTTTTTCCTTCTTCCAGTAATCCGATAACTTTGACCACACTTTTCACTTCAAGTCCTCTGTCCTTCCACCATCCATTTATTAAAGATTTTCCCTAAATAAATCCTTATCCAATTAAGTAAATTAAATCAACAAAACACTCATTTCCTTATATTTGTATTATTTTATAAATCTTGAGGAAATGTACCTATGACTGAACTTTAATATCTATACAGGGTGTTAAGGGACGTACTTGACTTACTTTAAGTAAAAATGTAAAGAACATAAAGTAAGTAATTAAGAAGTAAGAAGCATAAAGATATGGATTATGGACATGGGAAGGAAGAATATAGATACAATTTTGCAACCTAACAAAGAATAATTTATTTATTAATTTTCAACGCCCTGATGGGCTTTTACATTACAAGTTTATAATACAGAGACAGGTTTTTAAGAACAAAAGATAAACTATAAAAAATAAGAAATAACTAGTACCTACACGTCATATGAGTATACAGATAAATTAAGGAAAGATAATACATTACAATAAAAGAGAAAGTTTCTAGGTTGTATGCTGAAAGTACATAAATTATGTATTCATATTTTTGCTTTGTTTCCCGAGTGGAAAATCGTAATAAGTGCAAATATTTATAGTGATTTGATTCTTGACATTATTTGGAGTAAAAATATTAAATATAATTTTGGCTACTGGTGACATTTTTTATGTTTTTTTTTTTCATCTAAAAAAAAATAAAATCAGTATGTATTGGACAGTTTGGTTCGGGTGAGGGTTTGGACAGTTTTTAATGTGAATTCCGAACAAGAGTCCCAACTGCTCCTGGAAGGAAGGAGGGGAAGTACCGGAGTATTTTGGTCTGGTCACCAAACTCGGCTAAAGCCATTTGAAGCAACGTTTCCATTCTGATTGGTGGTCTTCCACTAGGGCGATACTTACAGTATCTTCCACGCTGGAATGTAAATATGCTTTAAATGCCAAGTATAAAATATCTACACTACATGTTATTTAAAATGAATAAATTGTGAAATAACACTAATTATTCATATTAGAATGAGTTAACAATAATAATCTAAACGAAAATATGAAAGAGAACAAGACACAGAAAAACAGAAAAAAGACAATGGTCGCAACTGGGACTCGAACCCAGACCTCTCCGTCTAATCGGGACGAGCGCGTTAACCAATTTCGCTATTGACACCTTCTGTCAAACCGTCATATTTGTCAATCTCATATTTTCAAATTTTAGAATTACCCTGATATATTATTTTTACCCCTATATTTCTATTATTAGATACCCTGTATATATTATTTTTACGGTTTTTCTATATTTAGCATGTGTAGGAACTCTTAACTGGTAAATAAAATTTATTAGAGCCGATACAAAATATTTTTTTAAATTTCAATTTCAATTTTTTTGGCCGTGAAAATCCCAAATTATGTCCAAGTAGGTAGATATTTGAGTACCTACTTACAAATCACATGATTTTAAAGAATATTTGGTTTTGATTTAAAATAAGAGAAAATTAGAAACAATCTCAAGAAATCTGCTAAAAATTGTAAACCGTTTTTTTGGTCTATTTTAAATCTTTCGGTGATAAAAGTCTTTATTTTCGGAATTTTTAATGAAATTAAATGAAATATATAAATATATTTTTTTCATATATGCTATATTTTTTAATGTCAAAAAAGCTAAAAATGCAGAAACGAAACTTTAGGTATTTATTTCCCATTGACATCAGAGAATTTAATTTTTTACAATTATTACGTTGTTCCACTCAAAATTAGTTCTGTTCTTATTTTTGGCAAAAAAAGTTTACAATTATTTTTTTTTTTAAATGGAACAGTTTAATTGAAAACGTTCTTATAGAGTTAAATTTTTAATTAGAACCTAAATTTAGTTTTTTAATTTTGTAACTTTAGTCGATATAACACTATTTGTATATGCACCAGTGAATCGAATATCTCTAGTTCGCGTGTTGTCGCCTCGGGTGACTGACAAATTTATGGAGACTGAACCAAAGCACTCCAGCGACAATTGTAACTAGAACATCTCGCGAATAGGTTCCACTATAAACTAACCCGTTAAAGCTCGCCATCTATAATGTCTAGAATGATGCAGGAATGGCCAACCATTCATTGCAACTGATCCTGTCGTTCATTGCAGCTAATGCGGGGTTTTTGCTTAGTAATTCATGTAATAATCTGCAGTTAGTCAACTGAAGAGGTTAATGGATAGAAATGTATTGTGGGCGTGTCCATGTGCACAAATCAAGCTCAATCTTTCCTCATTTGTGCTGAATTTAATCAAACATTTTTAAATATGAAATTATTTTTTTTTAAATTTAGGACGGGTTGTTTCAAAGAATTAGAACAACTCAAATTTAAATTCATCAACTGGTCCATAACCAATATATGTTATAAAAGAAAGTGTACAAAAGTGGTTCCCGTTTTTAGCACAAAGTTGTGCTTTTGAACATATATGGGCTGAAGTTTCACCATCTAGAAATTTTTAAAACATTTCAGAACATTCAAGAGTATTCTAGAGCATTCTACAACATTCCAGAACATCCCTGAACATTCCAGAATGTTTTGGAATATTAGGGAATAGACTGAAACATTCGGGAACATCCCGGAACATCCTGGAACACTCCAGATCGTTGTGGAACATTCAAGAATACTCTCGAATACTGTGGAATATTCTGGAACATTGTGGACCATTCGAAGTCTTTTTTATACGTGTAAGGCTACCCATTGGTAGGGGTATATAAAGCAAGATCCGTCGTGGGTTCGACCGCTATGCGCCAGTTCAATCTAACATCAACTCCCTGAGTTAAGCCGGGTACCTTAGCTAGTAGTACAATAACAGAACTTGAATATAGCTTTATCAGAACTTGAAGAATAACTTTAAAATATAATGATTTGTTCAAATTTGTGAAACAATTTAATTTCATTGGTCTTTCAGGTTTAGAAGTCGAAAGGTGGTATGTAAATTGTCGACATCAGTTTTCTTTTAAATAAGTACAGATCGCACTTCTAGGTTAGATCTTATCTCTTCAGTAAGTTAAATAAAGTTTATTTTGTGATTTAACTGCACTTTGTCATTCAACTCAACTTTTATTAATTTTCTTAATGATTATTAAAATACATTAGCTTTTGCCCGTTGAGTGCAACTAATAGGTAAGGCTAGGTACGAAGCGTGAAAACACATAGTATAATAGTAGGTATGTATACGTACATTCACTCCAATAGGGATTGCTGTTCCGAGACGGACATTCCTGTTCCTGTTTGTAGTGTTGGTGTTACATCATAATTTCCTTATCTTCATGTTTGTCGACCTCATCTTCATGTTTGTTGAATTCTTCATATTCATTAAAGTTTGTCGGCCTCATTTTCATGTTTGTTGAATTCTTCATATTCATGTCTGTCTGCCTCATCTTCATATTTGTTGAATTCTTCATATTCATGTTTGTCGGCCTCATCTTCATATTTGTTGAATTCTTCGTATTCATGTCTGTAGGCCTCATCCACATGTTTGTTGAATTCTTCTTATTCATGCCTGTTGGCCTCATCTTCATGTTTGTTGATTTCTTCACAGTCATGTTTGTCGGCCTCATCTTCATGTTTATTGAATTCTTCTTATTTATGTTTGTCGACCTCATCCTCATATTTGTTAATAACTTTATCTTAATTTATATTGACCAGACATATCTGCTGATTTCCTTGTCTTCGTGTTTGTTGATTTCTTCATCTTTATGTTTATTGACTATGTTTGTTGACTGTTTATTTCAGGGAATATATATTACCTGCAATTATACATATTTTACCCGACACAGGAGGAAAATAGGAGGAAAATAATTTCCCCCGGGTCCTACGTCAAATTTGGGGTTGCTGTCTTGTGAGTCTTTTTAGGAAAAGGAAGAAGAGGAAGATCTAGGAAGAAAAAGGCACGAGAGGTGGGTAGAAATCTAGAGATCAGTGTGTCCAGGAGTGACGAGCGTATGAATCTATCCCTCCTGCTGCAAAGCAAAACGATGGGTCGAGAGAGACCATCTGGAGAAGTCAAAGGGTCTCCCCAAACCGACCTCTTCTAATCCAGCCCGCCACATTCACCGCCAAAAACTGAACACACCCCAACCGATGAACCCTGGCACCCCTGCCAAGTCACGGTATGAAGCGAACCACTTGGGGTGATCTACGGCAGAGGGGTTGATTATCCAATAAATAGTAATATAATAATTACCCATACTCGTCTCCCAAATTGAATGAATCCCGTTAATTAGTAATAGATCCATTAATTTGTAACATTTATTAACAATTTACAAAGATTTGTAAACTTGACTGATACGAGTCCAGTTTCGAGTCAAACCGGGGAAACGGCCTCCAGGGTGAAGAATATATTATAGACAAAACAACCTCCGATAAGTAGAAAATCGACAAACTGGTTCGTTTGAGCAGGTCGCTCCGGACAGCGCAATGCCTATGATTCCTATCATTTGAAAGCAAATGTAATATGGAAAACACACATCTTTCGCTCGTTTATGAAAGTATGAAAACATCATGTCTTATTTCCCTTGTCCAACATGAGCCAGACACGAGAGTCAATCGCCTCCAGGCGTCCCTATCCTCGTCCACTTTTCTCCGTCTACAGCAAGTCAAGCCTCTCTTTACACAGCCTCTAGAGTTGCTTTGCTCAACTTTGCCTGGGGCGGAGGTTCTTCTGACATCCTGAGTATGAACATGTCCAAGCTAAATTGCTTCTCTAGTGGTCAACATCATGCTGCAGTGTCACGAGAAAAGCATCCAGATTAGTCAGATGAAAACTAATCGATTAACTAAAATCGCCTAGCGTCAATTGTTGAAAGATGCAATATGACTGGTAACAACGCTCTAGCGAAGCCGGGTTCGTAAGCTAATCGCTTGTAATGTAATACCCGATTACGACGTATCAGACTTATTGATTTGCCATTTTTACCTACCAGTTTGCGTGCGAAAAGTTACTTTTTTCTGTTTCTAATCCTACTTTGTTTACAGGGTCTAAAAAAAATATGCTACGTTTTTAATTCGTGACAAAAAATAATCGGAGTAAAAGGGCGCATCTGCTAACTATGTATGTAAATATATCAGAACTTGCTGTGGTAAATATGGTAAAACACAGTTTTGTAATGGAAATTAATTAAATTTATTTTTGTATTCTTCTTAAATCTATGATTTTCAATATAGATTTTTAATAAATCAAGCGGGTTCCCAGCATTATTCATAATTCAATGTTACTTCCATTGAAAAGATATTTATTAAACGTTTAATCCATTTTGGAAGGCGCGTATGGGAACCGCCTCTCGGGAGTTCCTTGCATTTATTGAATAACCAAAACCCCTGCCATAGTTCACCCCAAGTGGTTAGCTACGTTTGGATACTTAACCGGGCATTTCTGCTAAGTATGTATAAGAGGTTCATGGGGTAAAGTTTGTATAGGTTTTCGCGGCGGATGCGTTTGTCCACCTACTGCGTGCCGGGCTGGATCGATAGAGACTGGTTGAGGGAGACCTAACCTAGGTCTCTCTAGCCGGATTCTACCGACCCATCGCCTTGCAATGAGTGAGAGGATGAATCCAAACGTCCATCACTCCTCAACACATTGACCCCTAGATTCCTACCCGATTCATACCTTTTTCCTTCCAAGAACTTCCGTTCCTTCCTTTCCCTTAAAAGACCCTCCACACCATCCCCAAATATGACATAATTCCCGAGGGAAATTGTTTTTCACGTGGCCTTCTGTGCAGAGATGTAATGTAAAAAAAACCATTCGATAAAAAAAAACTAGAAGTCCAATAATCACCTCTTTTATTTCGTTGGTGTTTCCTAATGTTGGGTCCTTACATATGAAATTGTCACTTAGTTTACAAAATGGAAAACTTGAAATATCGCATTATTTACGAGTACGAGTTCCACCGTGGCACCAGTGCTGCAGAAACGGCTCGAAGGATTAATGATGTTTATAGCGACGGTGCCGCAAAAGAAAACACAGTGCGTTTTTGGTTCCAACGTTTTCGTTCTGGAAATTTCGACCTGCAGAACAAGCCCCGTGGACGGCCGGAGACCAAAGTTGATAATGAAAAATTGAAGGCTATTGTGGAAGCGGATCCATCGCAAACCACGTCCGAGTTAGCTGCAGGCTGCGGTGTTAGTGATAAAACTGTTTTAATCCATAGGTGAAAAAGCTCCCATACAAAACTCCCATAAGCTCCCATACAAAGTTCCTCCCATACAAAACGCCAATTTCATATGTAAGGACCTAATATATTATTAGTAAATATATATTAATTTAATACCATTAATATTGTCAATTATTTGTTTAATATCATCACTAATTGTAATGGTTGCCGGTCGCTGGCATTAATTCCAACCATGGGCGCCAGTACATTTCACGCCAAAT
Organism: Limnephilus lunatus; assembly: GCA_917563855.2. Taxonomy (NCBI): domain Eukaryota; kingdom Metazoa; phylum Arthropoda; class Insecta; order Trichoptera; family Limnephilidae; genus Limnephilus; species Limnephilus lunatus. Next base: position 48,386,465 of record OU830603.1, read on the forward strand.
AGGAGTGTCCCATCAGGCATCAGGCATGAGATGATATTAATAGTTAAGCTATGATTTATTGAATCCTCTGCGCGATCGTGGCTCATTTCTACAGGCGGGCCTTATCGCACTCGCTGTGCGATCTTTCCGGGTCCAACATTCTACATTTTAGATTTTAGACAAAGACACCGATGATCTGATGCTAAACTCAATTAGCGATTATAATTATTACTGATTTTATACGATACTAGCTGGTTCCCGGCATGCGTTGCAGTGCCATATTCAAAGAAATAATTTATTTCTCCCTTCATGTCCTTTCCCGTGCGTCTCTGTTCCCCTCCCGCGTCTCCTTCACCTCTCGGATTCATCTTCCACCTTCCCCGCCTTCCCTCTCCCACTCCACCGTCCTGCCAAACCCTCTCCCGTGTTCCATATATTCAGTCGCAGTACATTCAGTTTCAAACATAGTTTCCCAATAGCTCGGAGGGCTTTGAAGCAGAGAATGGACGGTTACCTCGAGAGTGTTTTCTCTTGGGGTAAGAATAACCTCGTCGAATTTAATGTTTCAAAGACCCAATCATGTCTGATAACGTCTAAAAGGGATCGAAATGATAATCTAGTCTCCTTCAACGGAAGCATTCTCCCGAACAGGACCTCCATTGATATGCTTGGTGTAACTCTTAGTGACCAGCTCAGGTATGGGGGTTCCATCGAAACCAGAGTTAAGTTAGCCTCTCAGAAACTGGGCGTACTGTACAGGGCCCGCAGATACTTTAATAGTACTCAACTGCTAACCCTGTACAAATCGCAAGTGCGCCCCACGGTTGAATTTGGCAGCCACCTCTGGTCTGGAGCTCCAAAATACCTAAAAAAAACCCTTGACTCTGTGCAGAAACGGGCGGTCCGTTTGATAGATTCTCCCATCTTAACAGACGGATTGCAATCTTTAGAGCATAGGCGTCAGGTGGGAATGCTGTCCTTGTTCTACCGGTATTACAATGGAAGATGCTCCGAGGAACTAGCGTCATTGATCCCCTCGGCACCGGTGCATAGTCGGGAAACACGCCAAACACGCGCCCAACATTTGTACACAGTTGATATTAGTCACATGAGAACGGGTCGTTTTTACGATTCGTTCTTGAGTTCAACAGCTCGGCTGTGGAACGATTTACCGGCCTCTGTGTTTCCTCCCTCCTACAACATGAGTCTCTTCAAGACCCATGTTAACTCCTTCCTTTCCTCAAAAAGACCCTCCACACAGCATCCTCAAAGATGACATAGGCCCTGGGGGAAATTATTTTCCTCAGGGCCTCCTGTGTGGAGTTAATGTAAAAAAAAAAAAAAAAAAAAAAAAAAACAGCTCGCGTGCCACATTTTGCAACTTTTTTTTTTTAATTTTCATTTTTCATGTATATTACAAACATTCATTTTTGTATATTTTAAGAATAATCGATCAAATTTGGTAACTAACATAGGTACATATTTAAAATATCTATAATTCTTTTTTCAGTTCAAAGTATTAGGCGAGTACTTGAAATAAATTCATTAATTTAAAGAGAAAGAAATTTTGATTCAATAGGCCACTTGCATCACATTTTTTAAAAAAATATTCCGGTTTAGCCAAATATTCTAAGATATTCTGTATTTTTTTTTATCGTATTTTTAAAGCCCTGGCGATTTTTTGAAAATTTCAGTCCGAAAAATTAGACCATTTTTTATAAACCGGAAAGACGAGACATAATTTTATTGGTGCGAAAAAACGATAGGTACTTACATAGCCGAAAATCATTTTAAAAAAAGAACGTTTTCCACACGAATAGCAATAAATTGTACGGGGTTCTCTTCGTAACATCTGTAAAAATACCGCCATCTTTATCAAAAAATCAAACCAAAGGATAAGTTCGCATAGAACAAACAATAAATCTAGTGAACGTTAAACGCAAATTCAAATTTTCGCCGGAAATCAAAGTGTTGCCATATAAGAAAAAATTAATCCGTGTTGAATTTTACAAAATAAAAGGAACATATTCGGAGACGGGACATTTTCATGTAGTGACGTCACGAGCTCAAATAATGGATTTATTTATTTAAAAATAATAAAAAAAAACTATACATTTCTAAAAAATTTTGCTAACATTTTCGTAATCTTAGTAAAAAAATCTATCCACACGATTTTTTCCAAGTCGTTATGAAATCCATGCAAGTGGCCTATTGTCGTATCGCAATAGTTTTTGTAGATTCAAAAAAAGTTCATATTTACTGTCATGTGGTTGTAATAATCCAGAGTGGGTTTAAAGAAGCCATTTTGAAAGTTTCAAACATTTAGGTATATGAGATATCTATGTATTGTTAGCGATACATAGATATCTCATATACCCAAGCGTAAGCCTATTTTGATTCTTATACATAGAGATTTTTATCAAAGTCCTCAATACCTACTCTGATGTACGGCAGTAAGACGTGGAAATGGTAGAGGATGGATGAAAGTACCGCATAAGAGTCCCAACCGCTCCCAACCGTCGGAAGCCAGTGAGACCATGGCATCTCTAATTAGGGTAAGTTGTGAGGCTGAAAGTTGTAGTGAGGGGAAGGAGATAGGTATGGGGTTGCGAATTGCTATTTAGGTCTGGTCACTGAACACGGCTAAAACCATTTCAAGCAACGTTTCGATTCTGAAACTCTGGAACGTGCTGCAAATATACTATATATTATATGGAATTAATTAATTGTGAAATATCACAAATTAATCAAATTATTATTATTTGCTCACGCTGAGATTCAATCCCGCGACCTTCGGATTGCTAGTCAAGAGCCTTATCCCTCGACTACGGAGGCCGTCGAGCGATGATGAGTTCCCAAGAAATACTAATACCTATACAAAAGAAAAGTAAAATCTATTAAAATATAAAAATGAAGAATTATGAAATAAGTATATTATGTGAAGCGTAATGGTAATTTAAAGAAAGAGTATATTTTTGTCGTAGGTTAATGTTAGCATGCTTAAGAGGAAACCCGCTCACTGAGAAATTTCAATAATAAGTATTTTAATTATTATATTTAATTGGTAAACTAATGTTTAAGACAAGATTTTTATGCATAGCAGCACAAAGGGTAACAATTATTATAAGCAATAATTATTAGCCTGAAACACTAATCAACATTGAAAAAATCTCCGGAGAAAAGATAAATGTCACCGACGGGACTTGAGCCCGCGTCCTTCTGATATCCGGTCAACTGCTCTACCAACTGAGCTACGTCGGCTTATCTCCCACCCGCCAAATAATTCAATATATACTAGTGTTTCATTCAACAATTACTGCTTATTACATTTTTCACCTGAAAACAACCAACTTTATTTTTGTGAGAAAGGCATTATAAGTGCTAACTCTCCCACTAGATGGCGTCGAGACAAATTATGTCTACATTTTAGTATTTTACCAAATGATTGCTGTCACTGTCGCTCTTACTCCTCCGAATACTCAGTGAAAGAGACAACTGCACCTCAGGCAGATAATACCTACCCAAATCAAACCTTCAAATTCGAGGTATTATAATTATTACCCATTTTTCTCCTCCAAAACCGACTAATTTAAAAAAAAAACACTAACTGAATTAGAAGAAAATATTCTATGTATATCCGTTTTACTTTTAAAATAATACATTGACGTTTACTAAACGTGTGTTGAATTCGTTCAAACCAGGGAATTTTAACTATTTTTTGAGGGTCCTATCTCCCATAGAAAGTAAATCAAATAAATAAAAACATACCGACAAGCTAGTGGTCGATATATGTATTATATATTTTTTAAATATGTGTAGTAGTGTCAAAATCCAAAGGGGAAATTGGGGATTGCGTTTTTTTTGACAAAACCGCCCGGTTTCCTCTTAATGCACAAATTTATAAAACTGCTTTAGGAATTATGTAATGGGTTTAAAAATAACATAATTAATATTCATGGATAGATTATAAGAACAATGTTAAAGATGTTGTTTTGATGGTGATAATTATTAGACTATCTGGTTACCGGCATGCGTTACAATGCCATATTCAAAGAAATAAATTGTTTTTCCCTGCATGTCCTTTCCCTCTAACGCCTAACGGTCTACCCTCTCCCACTCCCCCGTCCTGCAAACCCCCCTCCCGCGTTCCATATATTCAGTCCCAGTATATTCAGTTTTCCAACAGCTCGCGTGCCACCTAAGTATTACAATTTTTTATTCATATTTTCATTTTTCGTATATTACAAATATGAATTTTTGTATATTACCTATAAGGACAAACAATCAAATTTGGTACCTAACATAGGTATCTACCTATTTAAAATACTTATAATTTAAAAAATCCATAGACAATTCCTTGTATACAAAAATAAAACAGCTGCCTGCTAAATTCAATTTCAGCAAACGCGCGAACTGTCAAACTTGCAAAGTTAAAATAGTCGTTAAGTTTTCTGAAATTATACAATTTTCTGTGCAATTTTATTAATTTTTCTTTCCGTAAGAACCTTCGGTAAATATGCATTTGGTCCGCCTCACGGATAATACGGAAAGTTAAATACATAATTTTTAAAAACATCCCAGGTTTTGAATGATTTGTTTGGCAAAGCCGGGGATGTTTAGCGGTTTTTTGTAATTATGATTGATTGTCTATGAATTAATTTTAACGAATTTAAAATGTAAAATGCATATTTTTTGCATGTTTTTTTTTTGTCTCCCGCAACATAAATACTCACTTTTCATGATAATAAAGCTAAATCTAACTGTTTGAATAAAAAATATTCCGTATTAACCGTGAAGCGGAGTAAGACATAAATAATTAACCTTCTACAAAGTATTTAAATTTTTTTTTTAAAAAGATGAATGTAATAGGTAAAGTCGTTCTGAAGTTATGGCATGAACAAGGGAAACAGGGATTCATTTATATATATACAGATATGTACCTAGATATAATACGTAGGTACCTTAGTGATACATTATTGGACATATCAGTTACAAAACCGTGAATCAGAAGACGTTGTTTGTGCAGATATTCGAACCTCGTAAGCGTGTAAGGAATACCTAAAATATTTGAGGTTAGAATCACAGTCCATTGGACAATATTATAATTTAGGCTACCTCGAACAAGTGATCTATAAATCATTCTGGAATCAGTTCGATAGTTCAATGTCATCTAACTCTGAATCAGATGTTACCATTTGAGGAGTCGGCACCTTAAAATAGGTAGATATCTGTCTACTAGTGGAGGTCGGTCGGTGACTGTTTAGTAAACTAGGATGGTAAGTTTAAAAAAATACGATATTATACTGTTGTTATAGCTAAAAATATAGTTTAATGAAATAATTAAAAACACTTTGTTTTTACCACGATAATCTTTATTTAAAAAATCAACATGTTTCGAGAACGATGTTCTCTTCATCGGGACATTATATGTACTAAAAACTAGATTATCAAGTATAGAAAGACAGGCGTGGGTAGAATAGGAAGTAGGGGGGAGAGGTGGAAAGGGGAGGTGCTTAGAAGATCAACAAGGTTGGGGAAGATGGAAAGGGCGGCACGAAATTAATTTGATTATTAATAATATTTAAATTTATATTGGCATTTTTCATCATTTCTAAAAGATCTAAGTGAAAACCACTAACGTTAGTGTGTAAAATTTTAAAAACAGTATTTATATCAGATGAATGGTTAAATTCAATTAAATGGTTAGCAAATTCCGAGTAATTATTGCTATTTAGACATTTCAAATGTTCCCTAAGCCTCGTTTCAAAATTTCTGCAAGTTTTACCTATGTAAAAAATGGTTGCAATCATTACAATTCAATTGGTAAACCCCGGATTTTTTCATTTTTTGATCTTTGTCCTTGTTATTTAAAATATAATTTTTCAATTTATTATTTGTATAAAAAGCTGGCTGTATTGTATTAGGAAATTTTTTCATGATTCAATTGGAGGTTTGATGATTTACAAACAATATTTTTCTCCATTGTTTTTTTACTATTATCACTAAGCAATGGGTAAATGAAGGACAAATGAAAATTTTTCTTATATTTTTTATTAATTTGGAGTTGTAAATAACCATTACTAGATGCAATCATTTTAATGGTGTTAAGTTCAGCTTTGAAGTCATTTGGGGATAACGGGATATTAATTAATCTATTGATCAAATAATGGAAAGCTAAGAGTTTTTGTGAAAATGGATGGTTAGATGAGTTGTGTAAAATTGTATTAGCGAATGTTTCTTTTCGAAAAATATTAAATTCAATATTATTATTAATTATAGTTAGGTTTAAAACCAATAAATTTATGCTACAATTGATTCCTATTTCTAATGTAAATTTAATTTTTTTATGAATTGTGTTCAAAAAAATTAAGGAACATTTGAAGTTGTCTTTTGGTACCGGTCCATATACAAAAAAAATATCATCTACGTAACGTTTATAAAAATACACATATTTTAGTAGAGGAATACAAGAAAACTCAACCAATCAGAACTGTAATTTCCAATTGCAATGCTCCTAGCTATAAAATTCTCCTAACTAATTGAAAATTATATTATTTTAAATAGGTACCTATGTTAGCTACCTACCGAATTTGATTGATTGTTCTTATAATATACAAAAATGAATGTTTGTACCATGTAAAAAATTTAAAAATGCAATAGGTGGCACGCGAGCTGTTTGAAAATCTGAATGTATCGGGACAGAATATATTGAACGCGAGAGAGGGGAGGGGATCGCGGCAGGGTGGTTTTCGGGAGATTGGAAAGGGAAGGCGGGGAAGGTGGAGGAGGAACACGTGAGAATAAGGGGACATGGAAGGGGAAAGGGAGACGGAAGGGGAACGGGATGAATGGGAAAAGACACGCAGGGATAAACATTTTTTTAGCATAGCAACGCATGCCGGGAACTCGCTAGTGTTTAATAAAACCCTACTCGTTTAAAATTGATCAAAAATCTGGTGGGGATTGTCTAAAATAGCATTTAAAGAAAAACTATGATTTTTTTCATAGATACATATAACTTGTAAAATAACTGAAAATACTTGTTAATAATAATTTTCGGAGCATACTTTGCGATTTTTTCTATCGAGGGAATTTCATATAATTGCCGTTTCGGCGTGGGGAATGTATGGATTTTGTTTCTTTTATTTTCTCGGTTCTTTATTTTTTTATGAATTTTATTAACAATATAATCACTTTTTCCTAAAATATATGTTTTTTATGTATATATTTGTATATATAATGTAATAATGTGTATATTTTATGTGCCTGTCTCAAATGTTAAAATAACCCGTTGACAAACTGAAATCAATCATATTAGAATAAGTTAACAATAATAATCTAAACGAAAACATGAAAGAGAACAAGACACAGAAAAACAGAAAAAGACAATGGTCGCAACTGGGACTCGAACCCAGACCTCTCCGTCTAACCGGGACGAGCGCGTTAACCAATTTCGCTATTGCCACCTTCTGTCAAAACGTCATAATTGTCAATCTCATATTTTCAAATTTTAGAATTACATTATTATCAACTAATTATTTTTCTCCATGTGGAGAAATTCAAAGAGGAATTCAATTGAAAGATGTAATTAAATAATAAAAGAATTTATTAATAAAAAATAAATAAAAATACTTTTTTGCTGGGACCCTATTTTGCGGGGACGACGATTGAATACCACTTTATTTTACCAATGAGTATAAATTCCGATGTAATTCTTCCACGCCGCCTAACTCAATGCTGTTAGTACGAGAGCCCACGACCAAAACCATGTCTCATAGCAATACGGCAAAAACCCTATAAAATCGTTAGATTGTATGATTCTGAACCCGACTAGGTGTGTAGTAACGGTCGAAAGTGTAGCAACTGCGTGGGAGGCCATTTCTGCTGTGTCAAAAAAAAAGACAGTCGGTATTATAGCAATACGTCTGATAGTGAAAATGTACATAGATTTTATAATTGTATTACGAAAAAGTTTGTTTTCAGACATTTTGCGCGTAGCATATAGCCTGAGCGCATTTTTGAAAATGTCAACAAATTTAGCCGACCTGTATCATAGCAATACGGATAATTTTTTTTTTCAACTTTTCGTATTGCTGCCATGATTACCAAAAACCTATTTTCAGACACTTTAAGTGTAGCATATACTCCCAAAAACGAAAATAACGTTTCGGAGTCGCCTGGCCGACGCCTCTGTTAAATGTTCTCTGTTGTTGATTCCGAATCCGACAGCGATTGAATACGAGAATATTTTGTAACTTTGAATAAACCGTTTTTTTTTCAACTTCATCCCAGTTTCCTTTTGTGCGATTTATTTCAGTCCTTCAACTTCAATGTTACGGTTTCGGGTAAATTCTTTGTTAATTATCATCTAATAAATTCAGGGTCGCAACGTATTCATTGGTTTGTAACAGAAAATTCAAGATGCCTCAATACGATTTTTAAATGATATCTGAGTATCGAAAAGTTGTCTGATAGAGAAGGTGCTACACTTAATTTGTCTGATATAAATTTTTTGCACATGTGGACAACTTATTTTATCATGTCCAACAATTTTCAGACATATTGCTATGATACCGATCGGTAAAATTTGTTAACATTTTCAAAACGGTCTCAAAATTTAATGCGTTCACATTTCCGTCTGAAAATTGTTTTGTTCGCATCCAATAACCAAAATTTACTAATAAAAAAGATTTTCAGACGTATTGCTATGAGACATTTTTTTTGTCTCATTTTTAATTTTTTTAAGTGATTTTACGGGTTTGCGCTACACCACTAACGTCTGAAAAATATGTTTCCGGTATCTCAGAACTATCATTCAACTACAGTCTGCAAATCAGACATATTGCTATGATGCAGTTCGGTAAAATTCTTTGACAATTTTGAAAATTCGGTCAGATCAAACGCTACGCGGAAAATGTCTGATATTGGTATTTTCGAGTTCAGGATAATCGTATCTATCGATTTGATGCGGTTTTGGCCGTATTGCTATGAGACAAAAATTTTGGTCGTGGGCTCTCGTACTATGTAATTTGGACGGATCTTAAATCAATAACACGGACATCTCCATTTTCGTCTTCAGCGCCAATAAAAAAACAATTATTTGCCCCGCTCGAGTTTCATTACATTACAATATTACATTTATGAATGCAAACGAAAAACGTCACCTAACACTCGCTGCTTTCTGACGAAATAAAATAATTGTTTAACAGCCTTATACCTACAAGGACGATCGATAAAACCCTATATCAATACAATATTGACTAAATCCGTCATCTATGTATGGTCAGTTGTCAATCTTTGCGATCACGGTCAACAATTGGTAAGAGATATTCCGACCGTCGGTCGTTTGATAAATTTAAGCCCGGCCTCCAATATACGCATGTATTTGGGTAATGTCGTTTGTTATGCAAAATTTCTGACTTATTCATGAATGGAGTTCAACTAACGAAGTTCTTAGAATTGAAAGAAGTGTCGTACACGCGATCCATAGACTTAAATAATTCAATTAAGACTAATTTAGTCCGTTCGATCTTTGATAAAAAAAAGTGGCTGAAATATGATTACAGACCTCATTAACTAATTAACTCCCGTTTAGTGTCAAATTAAATGAGGGCTGCCCAAGCATTTTTAAGTTAGTATTTCAAATCAACACTGTCAATTTATTAATATTTTTACATAATTATTTGGGGTATAAATTCTGTAGTGTCAATTCATTGGAAATACCCTCAGTGTTGCCAGGGTATTTTGATTTCTTATTTATTCATTGTCAATATCGGTTCGGATGTCAACGGTTAAACCGTGCTCAAGACATCGATATAAAACCATCAGAAGTTAAACCTGTTCAGCCTTTATTGTTGCGTGGTATTTTTGCAACTACCTAGAGTTTGCTCTCCTGTTCAGTTCCATTAAACTCGCCGCTCCGGATGCAAGTCCGCAATTGGCACCGCTTTGCAGTTAAATTCACCTCGCCCCGCGCAGGACACAAATCCTATAAAACCGCAACCATTTGCAAGATAAACATCGCCGCGAGTTGCCTATTCTCGCTTATCAAGCGCTCATTATTTACCTCGCTCATATATCACCATTCCTTCCCCAAAATCTCTTCCCACTAACATATATACCCTTCCTGGTGAACATCAGTGGAAGGCAGAATAGCAGTTGGTAAGTGATATTAAATATTATGAAGTAGATATTTTTGAACCGCACATACAGTCCACACGGCAGTTGATCATTTGCCCCCCTCAACATTTGGCCTGAACAACGCCTATTGATTCGATACTGTAAAGTTATCGATCTCACTGAGAGCAAATTCTTGCAAAAGTAATACAACATAGGTATACGGTTCTATAAATTCATTTATGCAATAAATTGCCAAAAATTTTCAAATGTAGGTTGCTCTAGGTGAATTAGTGCCAAGGAAAGCCAAAGTGTTTGCGTTCGCAAACTTTCGCAGTTTAGCAACTACCTTTTGACACATGTTACAAAATAGTAAAACTGTCCCTACGACCTGTTTATACTTCAACTTCTCTCTATTTCCCATCAACCTTTTCTATTTGTACCAACATAACATGACACCATAATGTCACTTCTTGTGTGTTTATTTGATATTGTTGTCTCTAGTACCTATTGTTTCAAATTCTAAATATACGTCATGTTACTTGTATTATTTTTTTATTGCTCCTACTCGTTTAAGCTCATGGAGAAATTGAAAAAAAATAGTTGGCGACTCAATCGCTATCCACAGGAAAGGAACTTGTGAATTTCATTGGCGGTCTGCACACAGGCAACTTGTTAAAGACCAGTTCACGGCCGTCGCGTTTCAGTTGCCATTTTGACAGGTTGCCATGGTAGCGGCTCACGACATGTCAAGTTTTCGAGTAATTTGCGATATGTCAGATCAGAAAAATATCAATTTAGTTCAGGAGGCGAAGACCCTTACACATAACGTGTACAACTGTTTTTTGGAGACTGAAAAATAAAAACATATTCCTAAATATACAATCATTGCATCCGATTCATTTGAAAGGTGAATTGAGGAAAATCTATTTCTGCACGACCAGCCCTCGGGCCTCGGGTGATCGAACAACTCAAGAAAGTGGCACTTCATCACTCTTTTGAAAAGTCATTAAAGGTGATGGAAAAATATAGTTTAAATAGGTTAGGTATGTCAATTTAGGATATGGGCTACTTTTTTTTCACCACTTTCAATGCGTTTTAAAAGGGGTGTTGAAATCACACTTTTTTGGTTGATATCGATCCAATATGGATGTCGTTATGCCAAGTGTGATAAAATTTAAAAATTGATTACAATTACTTAATTTGTTTTTACTTTTTTTTGCCAAAACCGTCAAACAACCCTCATTGCAGAGCAATATTACAGATATTTGACAATTTATGTCTTAGATTTGTGACTGAATCTTCGTAATATTTAACATTCCTTATCCCACTCGATCGAAAGCGCGATTTAAAACTTTTTCCTCCAATTGCTCGTGATTTTTTGGAGATCATTTTGAATATTATCCGCCCACATTAAAAAAATCATATTTTAAAATTGAGACATAAACTATATAGCCAATGAATTCACCTATCTTTTGTCGACTATACATATTCGTAGGATTTATAAGAAAAATATTATAAAATCGCAAACGTTGGTCCAAAAACTTTGGTAGAAAAATTGGTCAAATTTTGGACCGTTGTCAATCGCAGAAAAATAAAAGCGGTCCATATTTTGACCTTGGGCGCTCCAGTGGTTAAAAGAATTTAAAAAATGATTACAATGAATATAACACACACACATATTATGTCAATGACTTTGATATCAAATTTTATTTTACGAAATAAAGAATTGGGTTGAACGGACTGTGATCATGAATCATGATCAACCATTTTAATAGTAGGTACCTACTTATTGAAGTATTAATAATAATAATAATAATAATAATAATAAAAGTTTATTCCAGAGTGTATGCAGGGGTAGTGCAATGCAATACATTCCATATTTTGAAACAAAAAATGGGTTAATGTTAAAAATAAAAATAAAGTAAATAACAACATATAAATAAATTTAAAAAAAAAAAACGAATAATCATGAAAAACATGAGAAAAATAATAATAAACAGTAAAATTAATTCGTGCAGCTGTTTACGGAGGGTATGTCATCGTCTCCCGTCTCCAGAGGGCCATCAGGGGGGACTCCAACCAGGTAGTCATGGCGGTGATGATTGCATTCTTCGATTGGCGTAGTCTGCGCCATAAACTTCCCATGCGGTGGCGGAGAAGTGCTCGGAAAGTGTGCACTCGTCCCTCCAGGAACATTTTAAATTAACATTTAAACATTTTATTTTTTTGTATTGAAGGACTGTGACGGGTTGTTATTTTTAGAAGGCAACTAATAATATTTCTTGGAATAACTTATTCAAATTAATAGCAGCAACTGATAATGGCCAAAGAATAATGGTTTCCTCTGTGGTCCAAAAGGTCAAGAGTTTAAATTACTCACTAGTAAATATTTTAAAAACTAAGTGTTACCATAAGGGTGACCGGACAACTCAGAATGAACTCAACTCAGCACCTCATTTGAAAAGTGATGAAAAAAATGCTTAAATGGGTTACGTTGAGTTAAGTGACATATTATTTATTTTTAATTCAAATATTTACTACAATTTCAACAAAAGTATGGAAATTTTTAACTTTCTTTTGGGTACACATATAAATGCCTACCTAAGTCAACACTTACCATATTAAAAAAACCACACACACACATTTTAAATTTGGTAGGCTGGTATGGGTTGGATAACCAACACCTCTGCCATAGGTTACCCCAAGTGATTCGCTACGTCTGGTGACTTTAGCAGGGGTGGCCGGATTTATGGGTGAGATTTGTCCATGTCTGGCGACGGATGTGTTTGCCCATCTGCTGCTTGGTTGGACGGATCAGGAGAGACTGGTTGAGGGAGATCTTTTGACCTCCCCAGTCGGACTCTCTCGACCCATATCGCCTTGCACCGCAGTGGGTAGGATTCACGCATCCGTCATTTCTGGACACCTTGAATCACAGATTACCTATCCACCCTTCATACCTTATTCCTTCCCAGAACCTCTCCTCCTCTTCCTTTCCTTAAAAAGGCCCTGAGGAGAATTTTGTTTTCTTCAGGGCCTCCTGTGTGGAGCTAATCTAAAAAAACACACTTTTGTTCGTTTATCTCTTCATTGTGTAATAAAATTTTCTGAGCACATTAAAGTAATACGTCAGGAGAAAACCGAGCGACGTTTTGTCCATTCAAACGAATTCCTTAATTTCCTCTCTGGATTTTGAGATTATTGCTAATATTTTTTTAATTTAATACAGTTATAGACCACTAGCGTGTCGGCACGTTTTTCTTTTTTTGATAAGTTACTTCTTATATGAGTTAGGACCCTCCAAGAATCGTTAAAATAGCCTGGTTTGAACGCCATTAACAATGTTTAGTATACAAACTAGATAATGTATTTTTCAAAAAAGCAAAACGTATAGACATGCAGAGGCGGCCCCTCCCTCAGTGCATTTGTGCACTGCACTTCCAAACTTCGATATTCGTCAGAAGTGTAAATTAGTATATCCTCTCACGAAGAATTCCCACCAATTCGTTACAAAATCCATACCAATTGACTAGACTCCCTTCCATGAGAGAAAGGAATTCGTGCACATTTTGTTATGCCTAGGCGTGACGTCACATGAAGGTATATTTCTACTGGGGTCATCTCCAGATGCTGAAGTGCCCGTGCCCGTGAAATGAGCATGACAGGGATAGACCCATACGAAGATTGACGTGTGAAAGCAGAGAAGACATATGGTGCTGGCGTGCATTGCCGGAGCAAACGACAAAACATTAAACTTACGTAATGCGGTCCGGAACCTTTGGAATGAAATAGTTATGTTTAACGAATTTAGAACTAATTAACAATGTTATGTTTTAACGCCATCGGTCGCCAGCCTGGCGCATCATCCTCAGTATTTTTTCGGGGTTTTAGCAAGTTTTGTACTTTTAAAAAAACTTATTTAAAATGAGTGCTACTGAAAACATTGCGATTAACGTCGAATTTATCAAATGTAACTTAGTGGAGTGTTTTAGTGAAATGGTTAAACTTTTAAAAATAATTTGTACTATTCCAATGACAACTGTTGAGTGCGAACGGTGTTTTTCTACGTTAAAACGTGTAAAAACATTTGTGAGGAACACTTATGTCCCAAGATCGAGTTAATGCTTCGTCAATGATGAGCATCGAAAAAAGTTTGATATCTTCTATACCAGAGTTTAATAATCGTGTCATTAAAGTATTTTCACAAATGAAAGAGCGACTATTGGATTTTCTCTACAAGTGAAGGTTTGTACTAGGTATGTCGCGCCCTTTAAATCACTTTATTTTCCCATGTTAATGCTACCATTTTTTGTGAAATGCACTGCTCGCAAATTTTGTCACGGGCCGCCTCTGTAGACATGGAATGTTTTTTTCTAATACAGTTGGTGAAAAAAAATCTTCAAAATCGGTTCAGTTTTGGAGGTGAAAATTGGGAATACAAAACCTCGATTTTGGTGATTTTATTTAGGTATTATTAGTCTGAGGTGCAGTTGATTCTTTCGTCTGTATTCGAGGGATTAAGAGCGAAAGTGTCAGCAATAGTTTGGTAAAATACCTATTGTTAAAACTTCTCGGCAACCGGGTTTCCTCCACATCTCAATTTGGAGGGCGAGTATCGGTACCGCCGCCCCGGGCACCATTTATTGAGTAACCAACACTTCTGCCATAGGTCACCCCCAAGTGTTTCGTTGCGTTTGTTGACTTAACAGGGGTTCATCGGGTGAGATGTGTTCATGTCTTGGCGGCGAATGCGCCTAGGTACCCACCAGCTATGTGGCAGATCAGATCGAGAGAGGCAGATTTGTAGAGACCCTTCGTCCTTTCCAGCTGGTCTCTCTCGACCCATCATCTTGCGCCGCAGCGGAATGGACGGATTCATGCGTCTGTCACTCCTAGACCACTGACCCCTAGATTCCTACCCACCCCTCATGCCTTTTCCTTCTCAGAACCTCCCTTCCTAAGATCCTCCAGCATCAGATAAAGATGACATAGGCACTGAGGAAAATTATTTTTTCTCAAGGTCTCTTGTGTAGGGTTAATGTTAAAAAAACGTTTAATTAGCTTTGCTTTTATTAATAAATAAATAGTTAAGTTACAATCATCGCCGACATTCGATGCATACAAAAATAAATAGGAATCAATAAATTATTACTGTCTGCTAGACTTTTTTTTTCGACAAATTAACCGAGGAGTCCAGGCTTGGCTCCCAGATTACCCTTACCAAACAGAGGCATGAAGTTGGTCCTCAGGTAGAAGGTTCCACGAACGTTGGGGCTGGTGGCATATCCCATGGGGGATTTCTCGTTATTCTTGCATTTGTTGGCTTCGAACTGATTTCCAGACTCGCACTTGACTCCGATGAAAGCGTTAGGCAAGTTCACAGACTCTTCCCACAACATCCAAACCCTGTTGTGACTGCAAATGGATTCCAGACATCCAGGTTGACGGATACCGCCATTGTTAGGGAAGAAATCAACATGTCCAATGGTCTTGTTGATGCCGTAAACTCCCGCATTCGTGTGGATGATGTCAACGAAAGCAGCATCTCCGCTGTCAAGTCTCATGTCAGATGTAGAGCTGAAGAAGCATGGTCCAGCAGGGTCCATTCCAGTTATACGTGGCAGGATTTTTCCAGGAGCGATGATCTGGAAAGCTTTTCCAGCAAAACCTCCGATGTGAGCTCCCAAGCTGTGTCCAACAAGATGGATGTTTTCAATGGGGACCCCTCTGTGCACCAAATCATGAACTATGACTCCAAGAGTCTCTCCGATGTATTTAACCAAGACGGAAGATCTGAGATACAACATCTGGATCAGTTTGGAAGCGTCAAGTGCCAGGATGTTGTAGTCTCCGTGCAATTTGTAAGCTAGCGCGAAGGTTTGACCGGAGATGAGGTAAGGGTTGTCGGTGAAGCCGTGGATGAACATGACGGTCTTTCTCTGAGGGTTGAAGTGCTTGGAGCGGAGCAGGGATGCGGCTGCCGACGGGAACACAGAGTGGCTCTCGGTGCCGACGGTGGTGTACTGCACAACGCGCAGGAAAAGGGTCTCGGCTGGGCTGGTCAGATGTTCAATTTCGCTGGCGACGGAGTGGCCTGGAAGAATTAAATTGTTTCAATAGTGTTTTTTACTAGCCACACACCCACAATGCTACTAGGGTAGGCTGAAAAGTAATGCACACATGCTTATAAAACACGAACAAAAACAAATAGCAAGATCGGGCCAAAAGTACATTAAAGTACCTTTCTTAAGCTTCAAAATCATAAATTTATTTTTCAATATAATCACCGTTAGAGCTTACGCATTTCTCTCAAAGTTTTTTTCATTATGTAACTGAAAAAGGTCTCCATCAACCAGTCTCTCCCGATCCGACCTGCCACGCAGTAGGTGGGCAAATGCATCCACTGCCAAGACCTAGACAATCCTCACCCCGTGAACGCGGACACCTTTGCTAAGTCACCAAACTACTTGGGGTGACATACGGCAGGAGTGTTGGTTATTCAATAAATAGTTCCGGGAGCGGCGGTACCCACGTCCCACATCCGCCTCCCAAATTGAATAATTTTTGATTACCTATCAATAATTTCTAAAGGTTTTCGTTATTTGTTTTTGGGGTGTTATGCCGTGTTGCGCCACCTCCTTCTTTAGCCAACGTTTCGGACAGCGTTGCAGTGTCCATCATCAGGGCAGATCCGGCAGATCCGACAGATGTCAGACATCTGTACAAAACAAATAACGTAAATGCTTATGGCCGTGAAAATCTAAAAACGTAAATTTCTGAAAAGTTCATTTTGAAACAAAACATTTTAAGGTTGGTTTCGTTGAATAATATAAAATTTTACTTACAAATTTTATCAACTTCATTCCACAGAGCTCCGTCCAACAGAGCCAAAAACTTGGAAGCCTGTACCGACTGCAGGCCAACGAAGGAAAATACCAAAAAGAGCGCCAAAAACTTCATTTTTAAAATTGGTAGGAACCACAAAAGCGGAGAATTATTTGATCTGTTTTAGGTGCACACTCAAGATACCACAGATCTCGATATTACACTGAATTATTACAATTTTCAAACCAGCTTTTATACCAAATCGAAAGATTATAGTTAACATTAATAATATTTAATATTAATTTAATCACATCTAATTTGATTCGTCATCAAAATTCAATAAATAATTTCGCTGATTTTGAGCAAAACGCAAAACACATGGCTACATTTTTTGCAACTCAGTAAGTAGCTAGTTCATCTTATGTAGGTATATTACAGTTTTTAACTAGTTCCTTAGCGGTTTGTGTGCATGTAGAGAGGATGAACAAAGCAAGAAGTATGAGGAGAATAATATATGTCATAATGTCATGAAAGAGAATGATAGAAGTCAGGGACATCCGAGAAAGTCATGGCACGGTCAAGTGAATCGAATACTTGAGTCCGTTTTTTTTACATGTCACAGGTTTTTTTTTCATGTTACAGTCCGGCTGGAGAGGTCTAGGTTCAGGGCCGCCGAGAGGGTATGTTGGCCAAGTCTGAAACTAGGGGCCCGGGCCTAAGGGGGGGCCCGGGACGGGCCCCGGACTTTTGACTAATAAAAGCCAATGACCATCCAATGACACTCGGAGCGGACGCGGGCCGGGCCCGCACGCTCCGTAGGCCCAGCGGTCAAGCACGCCAACGTGCCGGCTAATATCAAGCAATGTTATTTTTAACACTGACAAATCAAAATGATATTACGTAACTAAAAAGATAAATGGAGACTTAAAAAAAATAAATTAAGTTTCATGTTCCGTACATTGAACATTAAAACTCTTCGAAACAAAATTCAAGTTCCATTATATTCACCATGTGCTGCGCATAGTCTCAACTTATGTAGAGAAGATGCGGCTCAATCTTGTGTAGAGGCTATTACGTTCTTCTAAATCGTCCAAAAGTGCTACAATGTATTCAGTTCAAGTCCACGAAGATGGGAAATTCTGCAAGAAAGCATTGGGTGTTCGCTTCACTCTCATTCTAAAACAAGATGGTCTGCAAGAGTTGACAGCGTGCGGCCTTTTGCCGCTCATATTCCTGGACTGTCATGAAAAACAGATTGATTGCCCTGAAGAGAACTATAACATTAATGTTTTTTATGTGTTGTTTGACAGTGTCATTGGAAACCTGACCAGAAGATAGAAAGCTGTCAAAAATTGAAAAAAGAATTGTTTAAGTTTCTTTGGCAATACCTAAGTATGACTCGAGAAGAACTAAAGGAAAGTGTGAAAAACTAGTGTGATCCCTATAAAACTGATGTATCTGAAGAAGAAAAGATTTTGGAAATTGAACACTTAAAAACTATTCAACCAGGAAACTTTTCAGTACATTTAAATCCACTGCAGTTACTAAATACTCTTTCAAATCAAAAACTGCAAGGTGCAAATGCTTGATGTTATAAATATGTAGCTCTGCAAACAAGAAAAGTAGAAAAGCAATATTGTAGATGGCAATTTTTATTTGCCTATATTATTATTTTATAGTTTGTGGAATTTTCACTATAATTTTAAAAATATTCCAATTAAGTATTCCATTACTAACGTATCTGCGAGTGTGTTGATCAAGGGCGGCTGGTTGCACAGTGCGTTCGTGTGCAGCACTGGTAAATTATATCGCCTAAAATTACTTTATAATATCTTACTGAAAAATATAAAATCTATGAATCTCATTTAAAACATCACCTACCAATATAATGCCTAATATAGTATGAATCACGGAGAGCGGATTCTTTAAGTTCCGCGCGAAGCTGCCTTGTTCCCCGCGTGCAGGTCGATTGTACGCGGGAATTATGTTTTTGTACCGAATATCCCAAACATCGCCAGCGCGCAACGCCAGCAATATGTATGAAAAATTAAGCTATATTCGTGTGCCACAGGGCGGCCTTTATTATACAAAAATTTGGATTGGCGGCAAAAATACTTAACCAAACTGAATACATTTTTTTTTAATCAAAAGTTTTTTTCAATACCTAAATTTTACATATGTTTTCTTTTTTATTGATTTGTGTTTAAAATTATAAAACGCAGATCATTAAGGGATTTAATTTTTTATAGGTAACTTTGACAATTTTGCCCACGTACTGTTTATACATTGTATATAAATACTATTTGTGTACTGTTTATAATGAAATATAAAACTAACTAACTTACCATCACGCCGTTTCCCGCAGAGGTAGGCAGAGAGGACGGACCGCCAAACAACTCGGTCTTGGCACACACTCTTTGTCTCACTTACATTCATACATCGTCTCATACATTCTTTACTATTATTCTGACTTTTGACATGACCCGACTCAAGTATCTGATTCACTTGATCGTACCATGTCTTCCTCGGGCGTCCCCGACCTCTTCTACCATTCACATTTAAATGTATATTCTTCTTACACTACTTTCAAATTTATTTTATTTTATGAAATATAAAATAAAATAAATTAAATATTTAAAAAAAAAAGAGTTTTTTGGGTTGAAATTCAAGATTTATTTACGAAAAATTTATGTTGTTTCTATTTTCTTAGTACAGAAAAAAGAACTGTACCAAAAAAAAAATTATTTAAAAAGCGATATGTAGAAGTTTTCGCCCTTCGAAAACAGCTTAGAATAGACCTTCACTCCAAATAAGATAAGTGGAATCATTTTTACCAATAGTTGCTTAGTAGGCGTTATCTCATAGGTACGGATTATCAGTGAACCACCACATTTTCAGGGCAGCGGCCGCCACTGGTGTTGATATTATAATAATTTAATTTAGCTTTAAGATGTAATAAACAACGAAGAATATGCAAATACACACACAGTAGCCTAAAACAATAAACACAAGTATTTTATTTTGAGTATTCACCATAACTTTTTAAACATTTCCATTGAATAATTATGCTAAATTCGAATGATTGGTATAATGGTAAAAGATAATAGAAAATAAGAAAAGCTAATGAAATAGTATTCCTAGCAGTAGCACGTTAGCATGATATTTTTAATTGTTTTCTTCCCCCCCCCCCCCCCCCCCCCGGTAAGTTGTGGGGAAGGGGCCCGGTATAGGACTTGGGGCCCAGATTGGCTGTCAGCGGCCCTGTCTAGGTTAGGTCTCCCTCAACCAGTCTCTCCCGATCCAATAGGTGGACAAATACATTCACCTTTAACACCTAGACAAACCTTTCCCCATGAACCCAGGCAATCCTACTAAGTTACCAAAGTCACCATTCAACAAACCACACGGAGTGAAATACCCGCCTCCAAAATTGAATCCTCGTCTCCCATGAAACATTAGTGAAAAATCGCCTCTGACATCGTACATACGACAGAAACTCGCATGTACACACAGCGGCCGCCCGCCTTTGTTTCTGTCTACACAACAAATGCATAGCTTTCATTGTACGTATTTGATAAGTTAATGGGCCAGAGTATAAAAAAAAGAAAAATAAAGCCTCACAACTTTTGCAGCGCTTAGTTTCTGGAAAAAAATATCACCGGAGACGAAATATGGATTCATTTTTTGGATCCTGAATTAAAGAGGTAGTCAACTCAAAAAATCAAAACAGTGTGATCGGCCGGGAAAGTTATGGCGATGTTGTTCTGGATGTGGACTCCAGATACTTATATCTACAGCCTGTATGTCGGACGAATATCTACAGCTCAAACTGCTGACTAATATCTATGAGAACCAAAGTGAGGACGAATCAGTGGTTGAATGGGCATAGCGCTTGGGTCCAACCCGGGCGTCGCATGTTCGATTCCTCGGCTGGCCAAATCCTCCATCACAACACAAGCAAAATTTTCGGCTTTCTGTGGTGGTAGTAGGAGATTTCAAACATTGTTGGGTTATTCGTAACCCGGGAATGTATGCCTTTCTTTAAAAAAAAAAACAAAAAATAAAATAAAAATAAAAAATAAATAAAAAAATATATCTACAGCTCAAACTGCTGACTAATATCTATGGAACAGGTGATGTCGACGAATATCTACAGCACTGGCAGAGGTTGGATTTGCAATTATGTATAGCATATTGGCATAACGTAATATTGCGTATAACCTAACCTAACATAAATTAAGTTTCTTAAACTGCATACGCAATATTACGTTACGCCAATATGCTATACATAATTTTTTTTATTTTTTATTTATTTATTTCATCCAAAAAATATATCTTACTAATATTATAAATGCAAAAGTTTGTATGGATGGTTGGTTGGTTGGATGGTTGGTTGGATGTTTGTTACTCTTTCACGCAATAAATATCGAATGGAATTTAAAAATTCTTTCACTAATCGAAAGCTACATTATTTGCTAGTAAAAACGGCTTTATTTATTGGTAAGTTCTGGCGTTATGAATGAGCTGTGGCGTTATGAAATTATGTATCATACGTTTTCTGTCCCTAACAAAATCGAGTTATTGCAAACGTCAAACAAATTGGTACCTTGGAAACAATGTTTTTTTTTTTAAATTTTATGCTTAAAAGAGTGCTTTGTTGTGATTAAAAAGAGTACTTTTTTGGCGTCGTAGTTAATATCTACATATCTCTAAAAATGTTTATTCTCCGAACAAAAAGCATAACGTTGCTATAAAGCATAGCGTTTGAAGTCGACTATTTTTTTAGGTTTTTCTGGATTCAAATGTGAATTAAATACTAATAAAGGGAGTAGGTACTTAAAATAATTTTCTATTTCTATAATTTAAATATTTTCTAAAATAGAATTTTTATTAGCGAAATGTCATTCTCAAATTTTGAAATTTTCTACCATAATTATTTTCAGCAAGGATAATAACAATAGAGAAGTCCAGTCCATTTTTTTTATTTTTTTTTATGAAAAATGACCTTCCAACTTAAATTACTGCATATTTTTATTTTTTTTAGAGTTAGTTTTAATAGTTAAAATAATTTTCAAAGTTTTAATTTTTGGAGATCCCTCGAAAACACCCATATCTATGGTGAATTTTGTGACGTCATCTTCTAAAATAACGATTCACTATTTTATGATTTTTATGTTGGTTTTCTTGAATCTCACATAGATTTGCGCAGGCGCGCGGCCATCTTCTTTATTATAACGCGTTGATTGGCTAATCAAATTCTTTGCAAAACAATGAATGACTTTGATGAATTTTACTTGCAGTTTTATGTTTTTGATGATAATTTTCGTTTAAATGATTAATTCACTGTGATATTAGTGTAATTCAGCATAAGTACCAATGCTGCCTTTACTTTTTTTCAGTTTTAGTCCTTAAATAATGTTTTGTTGGTGATTTAGTTTCGTTCGGTTTTTAGGTTACTGACATTACATAATCAAAGGTTACTTCTCTATAATTTTTATGACTTTTCCGCGTGAATTTAATAAAACTTCCACAAAAGTAATATTATTTAATAATTTAAAAGCCTTATGCATGTGTAAATAAATACAAATTCGAGAAATCAACGCATTAATTGCGTAAACCCGAGTCCAAGATGTCGGATTTTTTCAGTTATTTTTCGGAATTATTATAATATTTTTTTTATCGTTTTTAATTGTATGAACGAGATAAAAAGTGAAGTGACAGTTTTATTCCAAATTCATAAAGTAAGAGGACTGTATTTTTTAAATTTTGAATTTTCCTAATTTTTTCGACCATTTAATAGAATGTGTTTACAGTCGGCTGTTTTTTATAAATTTTTTCATTTTGAAACTCAAAATACTGCATTTTTCAAACACAATCGTGTATGTCAGATACAAAAATCTAAAAGGCAATTCTATCAACTTTCTATAAAGGTATATGCTTTTACGACATCTTCAAAAATAAGAAATATATAGAACATTCGCTTGTGTCATACCTAAATTCCTATATAAATGACCCAAATGAATTACAGTGAATCATCAGTGAATCTTCCATCGTGACGTCACCATGACAGCATTACACAGCATACCAACTTAACGCCGTGTTTTAACGAGAATATTAAAAATGCACTTTTTAATATTTTTTTTAAAACTGTACGTTTAATATTATCTATTAAATAAAAGTTATATATTCAGAATCAGCGTTTATTAATCTATATGAACATATTTTTTTAAAGCCATAATATTTTTCACTGGAGTTCCTTATTATGCCTCGAAACCGTAAGTCGAATCTAAGCAAAAGCTCTAATAAAGTTCGAGCTATGAAAGTTGCAAGACTTGAAGAGACATTTCCACAAGCTTTTAAGTGCGAAAACTTAAACATGCGTTGTTTCAGGCAGCACACAGAGCTGCTGAGTCAACAGAATAATCCCAAGCTCGCCGTCAACAGCATGCTGAGTATCTATCATCTCAACGGGCTGCTGAGACACCAGAACAGTCCCAAGCTCGCCGTCAACACCTCCATGATCATAAAAATCAGTTTAGCCGTTGTTGAGTTATAAATGGTGGAACTAACCAGACTTTGTTTTATATATTTTTATTTGTTTAAATGAGCTCCATATAGGAGACGATGAGGAAAATAATTTTCCATCTAATGTCATCTTTGGGGATGATGTATGGAGGTTTTTTTTAAGGAAAGGGAGGAGAGGAGAGTTCTTAGAAGGAAAGAGGTTTAAGGGGTGGGAAGGAATCTGATGTTCAATATTTACCAGTCAACCACCTCCAAGACCTAGACAAACCTCATCCCATGAACCCGGGCACCCCTGCTAAATCACCAAAGTAGCGAATCACTTGGGGTGGCCTATGGCAGAGGTGTTGGTTATCCAATAAAGGTTCCCGGGGCGGCGGTAGGTACCCATTCACGCCTCCAAAATTTGGATTAATATCGCAGTTTCAATAAGTTACTACTTCGATTCAGATGTTCAATATTTTATTTGTATGCAAACATTAAAAAAAATGTTAAATTAAAATAAAATAAAACAAGATGGTACAAGAATTTTATTTGTCTTATAGATATTTGTTGTATATATTATGTGATTTTTTTTTAAACAGAGAAAATTGGAGGAATGGGAAATGACATAGGCTACTTTTTATCACCGAAAAAAAATTTTATTAACGTGGGAAAATTCTTTATACAGTAATTTCCCACTAATACCATGCGAGCGAAGCCGCGGGTAAAAGCTAGTGAATACATAATATAAAATCATATTACAGTCGGTATTGGTTACATTTTAACTACATTTTCCCTTTTTATTTTCTTCCTTTTCTTTTACACAGTAGTAATAATAACATAATTTTAATGACAATAACATGTTACTTACAAAGTTAAAAACATAAGGTAATAAATGATGCATTAGTGAGTTAATATCTATAAGTTAATAATATTGTTATAAGAATAGTGTTATAATAATAATTGATGCCAATATAGCAGTATCAAAATAGGAAAAAAGATATGGAGGTAAGAACTGTTATATAGAAGTAAGATAATATATATTTTAAGTTGTGCATAGTCTGCCTCACTAGGCGAACCTGTATTGAGGCAGAATTTTTAGTAAAATTGTTTCTCGTAATTGCTAATCCAACCTCTGCCAGTGCTGTAGATATTCATCGACATCACCTGTTCCATAGATACGAGTATTAGTCGGCAGTTTGAGCTGTAGATATTACTTTGGTTCTCATAGATATTAGTCCGATTTGTTAAGTTTTTGGAATTCCTGTAGATATTAGTAGACGCCTCCCTGGATGTGACCTTGCTTTTTACAACACTGTGATACATGCCCTTGTTAAAAGACGGGCCAAAGCTGTGGAAATGGACTTGAAAAGTAACAAATTAATTGTCAATATTGCAGTTTTCAACCCACGCAATTGTTTTTTTTATATCTCGACAATTAATGGAGAAAAAAAATAGGAGACATTACTTATTGAAGTTTTGAAGGACTGTGACGGGTTTTTATACATATTTAAGGCGATCCACTAGTACAGGAAAAAATCGAAATCGGAATTCACGCCCTTTTATGAGAGGAGTTTAAAAATATTTGAGAAAAAGCTTTTGGAAAGGTTGGAAAAGATATTTGAGATTTTTTTTACATGTTGATTTCGTAAAGGCCTGTAAAAAACATTAATTGCTTTTTTATGCATTGTTTATTGTAAAAAAACGGAATTTTTAAATTGATTTCACGAAAATAAGCGGCGTGGAGCATAACACGTCTTCTCTCCGCTCCGTTCGGAGGAGTAATGACAGAAAATCGTGGCGGCTGCCAGTCGTTCTTCGGTGGACGGTATAAGGTTCAATTTGATATAACAAATTCGTCGACTGCCGTATTGTCGCCGTGATGTCAAAAATGCCAACGCGAAAATGCATATTATATTTTATTTTGTGAGGTTCGGGCGTAAATATCATTTTTTTTCGCGATAATTATATAAGAAACTGAATTTGCCACATTATGCAATAAAACCATATCCGAAAAAGTGTTTATAAGTAGGAGAGTTTTGAGTTAAAAATGTTTTTTATAGACCTAATACTTTATTTTTTTCTAAGCTTATTAAAAGACTTATTTAAAAAAATGACCAATATTTTTAAGGGCCAAGGTATGTTCTACACGCAGTATTTAATTGAAGCATCTATAATACTTCTAAGCGGTCAAATTTTCAAAACTAAATCATACGATTTTGTATGATTTTGCATTATTTGGTATGGCTTCATCTTAAAAGGCAACTAATAATGTTTCTTGGAATAACTTATTCAATGATATTAGCCAAAGAATAGTAGTGTCCGCTGTGGTCCAAAAGGTTAAAGGTAAATTACTCACTATAAAATACAAATGTAATATTTTAAAAACTAGTTGTTACCATAAGGATGACCGGACAACTCAGAATGAACTCAACTCAACACATCCCTTGAAAAGTCATTTAAAAGTGATGAAAAAAACGTTGGGTAAGGTTATAAGCAAAAAATATGTAGGCACCCCATGTAAAATAATAACTAGGTATATGAGATAATTTTCGGGTTATTTTATGTGTGAAATCGCACAAGAGACTGCTCCCAACCGTTCGGAGACAGTAGGACTATGGCGTCCCCTGTTGGGGTATGTCGTGAGGCTAGAGCAAGGTAGTGTGAAGGAGAAGGAGACGGCGAAGTGGAAGGTGGGGAAGCACTTGTCACCAAACACGGCCAAAGCTTTTTGGGTTCCATGACAACTCAACAAAGGGGCGTTTCAACACCCCTTTGAAATAGGGTTGCCATCCGTCCGGGTTTCCCCGGATTTGTCCTAGTTTAGAGGGCGTCCGGAGAGCGTCCGGACGGGGCTTTATTTCTAGTCCGGGTTTAAAAATTTTAAAAAAATTTTCAACTTTTTTTATTACACTGACTATGTTTAAAAAAACTGTTAATATGTCCGGGTTCTGGGTCCTAAAATCCGGGGTTTTCACGCGTCTTGTCCTGGTTGTCAAATTTTATAGATGGCAACCCTACTTTCCATTCAAACAAGTCCCATATTTCGACGAAGATTAAAACAAAACACACCAAATGGGACGAATTTAACTCGCATATGGATAAGTTTATACAAAATTTACCCTCTTCCGATGTATTATCTGTCAAAGATGACTACGATAACTTCAAATCGATGCTCATAACTGCAATACATAAATCAAATCCTCCCCCTAAAACCAAATCTCTTAAAAAACTCCCTCCGACTCCCTGGTGGGATGAGGAATGTTCTAAGGTAGTGAGAATTCGGAAAGCTAAATCTCTTTCGTATCGTCACAATATGACTATGGAGAACTATCTTATATACAAAAATGCCGAAGCCAATGCCAAAAGGGTATTGAGGTCAAAAAAAAGATCCGGGTGGTACAACTTCTGCAGTTCAGTATCTCCGAATACTCCAATTTCGGAAGTTTGGTCTATGATTCGAAGATTTCGATCCTCCTTCAGTTCAACATCTCCTCGAGCGTCTCATTCTAAATGGATAGATGAGTTCTTGGACAAAATTGCCCCCCCTTCTGTACCTAACTTAGATGAAATAACTCCCATCCACAACACTCCTATGTCTGATCATTGGCTTGACTCTCCATTCACTTTAATTGAATTAAAAAATTGTTTATCAACAGTCAAAGACTCATCTCCAGGCAGAGATGGTATTCCTTATAGCATTATTAAAAATAGTAATGATAATGTTCTAAATCACTTCCTAAGCATCTTAAATAAAATCTTTCAGTCTGGCATAATGCCTGATGACTGGAGTTCTCAAATAATCATCCCAATCCTAAAATCAAACAAATCACCCAATTCTGGATCCAACTACAGGCCAATTGCTCTTTCATCCACCCTCAGTAAAATTTATGAAAAATTAATTAAAAACCGGTTAGAATTTTTTGTCGAAAGTAATCAGCTTATCTCTCCATCTCAATTTGGATTTAGGAAAAAAAAATCCACGCAAGATAACCTTGCCATCATCAGCACTGATATTAATTTATCCATTTCTAACCATGACGTATGTCTTGCAGTCTTTATAGACATAGAAGGTGCCTTTGACAATGTTTCCATCCCAATCCTTAAAAAAAAACTTTTAGGCCTTGGCCTTCCCCCCATGTTTGTCCAATCTATTATTAATCTATTTCTTGATAGAAAAATTTTCATTGAACTACCAGATGTTACTCCTCAGAGTAGATCAATTTGGAAAGGTTTACCCCAAGGCGATGTATTATCCCCTATACTGTATAATATATACACGTACGATATGCATGTCTCTATTCCCCCTCAAGTAAAAGTTATTGAGTTCGCAGATGATTTAGCTTTCTACTTATCATCCAAATTCATCCCACTTGCCGTCAAATATCTTAATGAAGCCATGGATGCCCTTTGCACATGGCTCACTTTAAATGGTCTGGAACTTTCAGTTAAAAAGAGTCAGTGTGTCACCTTCTCAAACCGTCATAAAAATCCTCCTGTTCAAATTTTATTTAAAAACTCTCCAATCCCCAACGCCTCTGAAGTAAAATTTTTGGGAGTTACATTTGATAGGAAACTTAAATGGTCTTCCCATATTCACAATATAGTTACTAAATGTGAAAAAAATTTAAATATCATCAGATCATTGACTGGCGTTTGGTGGGGTGCTCACCCTACCTGCATTAAGTTGCTTTACAATGCACTTATTCGAAGTCATCTCGACTATGCCTGCCCACTTTTTAGTACTGCCTCCAAAAATGCACTCAGTAAATTCGACAAAATTCAATCAAAGTCATTGCGAATAATAACTGGAGCGATGCAGTCGTCGCCCATCAATTCCCTTCAAGTGGAATGTTCTGATCCCCCACTTTATTTAAGGCGACAACTGTTTGCTGACAAATTTGTTCTTAAATGTTTAAATTCTAAATGTCATCAGGTTATTCCCAGAGTTTCGTTGTTCAAAGACTCAACACATTCATCTACAATCAGAGCTCGAACTAAACCTCTTCCTGCCATCTGTAAAAATTTTCGCTCTCTCTCAGAGCTTCAAATTATTCAAAATGATCTTCTTCCACTATACAAATTAAAATATAGTCACGTCACCCTATCCCCAACAATTTTGGAAGGGATCGGCATCCTTAAAAGTCATTCCAATCTCCCAGCCCGTACTGTTAATAATATGTTCAATGACATTATTTCTTCTAAATGGCCTAACTCTTCTCTTTTATTTACTGATGGCTCCAAATCTCCTGACTCTCCTAACTGTGGTATAGGTATTAACGTTTACCACAATAATTCTAATGATAGAATATTTTATTCAATTTCAAACCAATTTTCAATATTCTCTGCTGAGTGCATTGCAATAATTGAAGCACTCAAATATATAATCAAAAATAATTGTGAACATTCCCTTGTTCTCTCTGACTCTCTCAGTTCCCTCCAAAAACTTAAATCCTGTCCTCTTCTTCATCCTGATGATCACTTTGTATGCCTCATTAGACTGCTGATAGCCTCCATTCAAAGCTCTGGAAAAACCGTAATTCTTGTTTGGATCCCTGGACACATTGGCATAGTGGGTAACGATATTGCAGATTCTTTGGCAAAACAAGGAGCGTCCAACCCTATTGTTACCCTCGTAAACCATATTCCCCTATCTGATATTTTTTCCATCATCAAAGATAGATCCCGCAATGTTTGGACAGAGTATTGGAACATTGCCAGTCAATCCAAGGGAGCTCGCTACGCCTCAATACAAAGGACTATCCCATCAAAACCGTGGTTTCAAAAATTTCCCCATTTTTCCAAAAAAGAAATTTCATCACTTATTCGAATGAGAATCGGTCATTGTTCCGTTCCTTCTCACCTTTTTAAAATTCACATCCTTGACTCCCCAGATTGAACGTTCTGTGGTCTAGATGTGGGCTCTTTAGATCACATATTTTTTGGTTGTCCCTCTCTAAATAAATATCCTCTCTTCTATCAAGCGTTATCTAAAATTGCCTCCCCTCCATTCAACATTTCATCTCTTCTAAGTCTGAACTCGACTCCAATCTTCCATATAATTCTGAAATTTGTACATTTAAATAAAATTAATATATAAATTCACCTTTCCCTTTCTCTGTAATTTTAAATGATGGCCTAGAACACCCTTGAAGGGTGAAAGCCAGAAATAATTAAAAAAAAAAAAACCCTACTTTGAAAAGACTTTGAAGTGAAAACTTATTTAGCACCGTTGTGATTTGAAACTCGATGAAACGAAATAGTGACACTAAAAAGAGACAAACACGTAGGTACATCTATAGGATTTAGCCTGTGAGAGAATGAGAAAGAATAATCGGTCTCCTCTTCGTGCGGTGCTTCGTAGCCTCCCCACTGTTGTCTACTTTAGTTTTCCGAATGTTTCTTTTCTACCGCTTGTGATCTCCACACTTGTATTTTTTTAATAGTCTATTACCTAACCCAAGTTGTACGTGGTTGAGTAGTTCGGTCACCGTTTCAATTCTGAATGGTGTTCTTACACCAGAGCAATACTGAGACGGTCTTCCACTCTAGAATTTGCCGCAAATGTAGGTATGTATGTAGATACTATATATTATTTAAATGGGTAAATTTTGAAATAACACAAATTAATCAAATATAATTTACTTATGCACGCAGAGATTTCAACCCGTGACCTCCGTATTGCTAGTCGATAGCCTTAAGCTTACCTCTCGACCATGGAGGTGTCATGCTTCCGGTAATTGATATTTGAAATTGTTGAGCCCAACTGAATAAAAATCAATAGATTTGTGGTCTTTACCGATTTAAATTAAGTCGCCAATTTCTTTTTGACTCTGGTCAAGGAATCAGATTATTTATTTAAAAAAAATGGTATTTAAATATTTACACCTATTTCAACAAAAGTAAGGAAAATTTTAACTTTCTTTTGGGTACACATATAAGTGCCTACCTAAGTCAACACTTACCACATTAAAAAAAACACACACTCAAATTTTAAATTTGGGAGGTGGGTATGTGGCGGGTATACCCCGAGTGGTTCGCTACGTTTGTTGACTTAGCAGGTGTTCATCGGGTGAGATGTGTTCATGTCTAAACGGCGTATGCGCCTACCCACCAGCTAGCTCATCCTTCTCTCCTGGATACCTTGACTCCTAGATTCCTACCCACCCCTCTTACCTTTTCCTTCCCAGAATTTCCCTTCCTTTAAAAAATCCTCCAGCATCAGACAAAAATGACATAGGCCCTGAGAGAAATTGTTTTTCTCAGGGACTCCTGTTTGGGGTTAATGTTAAGAAAACGTTTAATTTGCATTGCTTTTATTAATAAATAAATAGTTAAGTTACAATCATCGCCGACATTCGATGCATACAAAAATAAATATAAATTAACAAATTATTACTGTCGACTAGACTTTTTTTCGACAAATTAACCGAGGAGTCCAGGCTTGGCTCCCAGATGACCCATACCAAACAGAGGCATGAAGTTGGTCCTCAGGTAGAAGGTTCCACTAACGTTGGGGCTGGTGGCGAATCCCATGGGGGACTTCTCGTTATTCTTGCATTTGTTGGCTTCGAACTGACTTCCAGAGTCGCACTTGACTCCGATGAAAGCGTTAGGCAAGTTCACAGACTCTTCCCACAGCATCCAAACCCTGTTGTGACTGCAAACGGATTCCAGACATCCAGGTTGACGGATACCACCATTGTTAGGGAAGAAATCGACATGTCCAATGGTCTTGTTGATGCCGTAAACTCCCGCATTCGTGTGGATGATGTCAACGAAAGCAGCATCTCCACTGTCAAGTCTCATGTCAGAAGTAGAGCTGAAGAAGCATGGTCCAGCAGGGTCCATTCCAGTTATACGTGGCAGGATTTTTCCAGGAGCGATGATCTGGAAAGCTTTTCCAGCAAAACCTCCGATGTGAGCTCCCAAGCTGTGTCCAACAAGATGGATGTTTTCAATGGGGACGCCTCTGTGCACCAAATCATGCACTACGACTCCAAGAGTCTCTCCGATGTATTTAACCAAGATGGAAGATCTGAGATACAACATCTGGATCAGTTTGGAAGCGTCAAGTGCCAGGATGTTGTAGTCTCCGTGCAATTTGTAAGCTAGCGCGAAGGTTTGACCGGAGATGAGGTAAGGGTTGTCGGTGAAGCCATGGATGAACATGACTGTCTTCTTCTGAGGGTCGAAGTACTTGGAGCGGAGCAGGGATGCGGCTGCCGACGGGAACACAGAGTGACTCTGAGTGCCGAGGGTGGTGTACTGCACGACGCGCAGGAAAAGGGTATCGGCGGGGCTGGTCAGGTGTTCAATTTCGCTGGCGACGGAATGGCCTGGAAGAAATTAAATTGTTTCAACAGTGTTTTTACAAGTGAAAAATCGCTAGCATTAGATAACATAACACTCAAACAGATACGGATCATATTATATACGCTACATAGGTATCTAATGCTAGCCACACACACACACACACAATGCTATTATACCTACTCTGGATTTTGGCGTAGCCAATACACCTTATATATAAATGTTGCAGTCTCTCAAGCAAGCTATAATCTATCAAATATCGCTCGACTAACAGATCACGGCATATCATCTAATCCACGCCCACACATACATATAATACATTATCGGTCTGGCTCCTAGTTCCGGGTTTAGGTCCAGGTCCTGGACCAGGTTCTTTGGGAGTAGTCGATTTGAAAAAGGAGTAGGAGTAGGATCCGCTTCCCGCGAAGAACCCGAGTTCAAGAACCCACTCCAGCTGAACCTACACATCACCGAGAGAGTCCGCTAGGAGAGCTCAAAAGATCCGATCCGACCTGCCACGCAGTAGGTGGGCAAATGCATCCACTGCCAAGACCTAGACAATCCTCATCTCATGAACGCGGGCACCTCTGCTAAGTCACCAAACGTAGCAGACTACTTGGGGTGACATACGGCAGGAGAGTTGGTTATTCAATAAATGGTTACGGAGTCGGCGGTACCCATACCCGCATCCCAAATTGAATAATTTAAGA
This sequence comes from Limnephilus lunatus, assembly GCA_917563855.2. Lineage (NCBI taxonomy): Eukaryota > Metazoa > Arthropoda > Insecta > Trichoptera > Limnephilidae > Limnephilus > Limnephilus lunatus. Next base: position 48,418,915 of record OU830603.1, read on the forward strand.
TTACCTATAAATAATTTCTAAAGAATTGATTTTCAAACAAAACATTTCAAGATTTGTTTCGTTGAATGAGAAATCATTGATAAAATATAAAATTTTACTTACAAATTTTATCAACTCCATTCCATAGAGCTCCGTCCAACAGTCCCAAAAACTTGGAAGCCTGTACCGACTGTAGGCCAACGAAGGAAAATACCAAAAAGAGCGCCAAAAACCTCATTTTGAAAATTGGTAGGAACCACAAAGTAGAGAATTATTTGATCTTTGTTAGAAGCACACTCAAGATACCACAGATCTCGATACTACACTGAATTATTACAATTCTTAAAACAGCTTTTATACTAAATCGAAAGATAAAATTTTACATTAATAATATTTAATATTAATTTAATCATATCTAATTTGATTCGTCATCAAAAATCAATAAATAATTTCGCTGATTTTGAGCAAAAAGCAAAATACATGGCTACATTTTTTAACTAAGTTCATCTTGTGTATATTATAGGATTTAGCTTGTTCCTTAGCGGTTTATGTGCGTGTAGAGAGGATGAACAAAGCAAGAAGTGTAAGAGAATGATAGAAGTCGAGAGAATGTCATGACACGGTCAAGTGAATCGAATACTTTAGTCAATTTTTTACATTAGCTCCACGCAGGAGTTCCTGAGAAAGTTCTGGAAAGGAAAAAGGTATGGGGGCTAGGTAGGAATCTGGGGGCATCTGTTCAGGAGTGACGGAAGTATGAATCCATCTCTCCCACTCCTCTGCAAGGCGATGGGTTGATAGAGTCTGACTGGAGACGTCTAGGTTAGGTCTCCCTTGACCAGTCTCTCCCAATCCGGGGATCCATGCAATAGGTGGGCAAACACTTTCACCGTCAAGACCTAGACAAATCTCTTCCCATGAACCGGGGCTACTTGGATCACTAGCAAAGACAGATGATGTATATATATACATTTTTTTATTTTTTTTATTTAGAAAAAAAAAGTAAATATTCACAATTATAATATCATTTCATTACATATATTTGTATTTCATTCATCAGTTTTTTGGTTACCCAATTAGTAGAGAAATATTCTTGGGTCTAACTGGAGAGCTAGTCTATGTACATATGTTATATATTTAGAACTGCTTATAGATAATATGTGTAGTTACAAAATGGAAATAAAATAGTTTCAAAAATACTATAAGATATTACAAAATATTGTACAATAAGAAAAGAAAAAGAAAAAAATATAAAATGAATAAAAGATATATTATCAATGTTTTTAGAACCTTGCCGTTAGCGCGATGCTGATTGTCCTTGTACTTTTACTATGTAAATAACATTGTTGTTGTTATCCTTATTTTTGTGTTAAACTACTTATGCTAAAATGTGCCTGCTCTCAACACAGGAATTCCTAGTGAGACAGGCACAGCTCAATCACCTATGTAACTTTAAAGATTATAATAATAATCAAAATCTCTGCTAAGTCACCACTCGGAGTGACATACCCGCCTCCCAAATTGAATTCTCGTATTAATCTAAAACCGTCTCTGACATCCACACTACTGCCACTCGCATCTACACACACCCCACCTTTGTTTCTATCTACACACCAAATGCCTAACTTTCTACATGTGTAGGTACTTATAGCTTATTTGATAGCCCGTGCAGTTTGGTCGTAGTTTAGCGACATTCGACACGCTTTCATACAATACTTCCCTTTATCATGTAGAGACTACTAAATAGAGTTCTATGAAATAAATATAGAGTTTTTGGTTTGATTTTTTATACCTACACTTTTTTCCTATTTTCACCTCTTAAAGCGCCCCTGTCTGTACAGTGTAAAGGAAGAGAACTATATCGTCATCCGGTTGGACAGCGTCGTGAGGCGGGTTATGGGATGGGCTGTAGGAAGGGATTTATTAATGCGGGTCTTGAGAGATGAATGATATTATACGTTCTACATACTTATACAAAAACGAATCGAAGAAACGACCCATTCTCATGAAGCCAATATCAACTGAGAACCGGTGTTCTGTTCGTCGAGTTATACGCATGTGTACCGGCCGTGTTTTACGCATGTGGGAAGGCTCCATTAAATTACCTATAGAACAGACCCAGCATGCCTACATTGCGTCTGTGTATTAGAGATGCAATCGGTCTGTTAACAAAGGATTGTCAATCAGACAGATGGCTCCAGGCAAGGGCGTAGGGCGGTTAGGGCCCTTAGGGCCTCAGACACAGAATTGGGACTTATACTCAAGTTAGTCAGCTAAAATTTTTGTTAGTTCCTCATTAACAAAATGCCCACATGAGCTAAAGGGCCATCCATAAATTACGTCACACGAATTTCATGATTTTTGACCCCCCCCCCCCCCCCCTGTCCCTGTCCCTATCGTCACATTTGTGAGACCCCCTTCTCCCCCCCTAGTGTGAAATCACATATTTTGCAGTTTTACATTTAAAAATAGTCAAAAGAGTCGTTCAATTTTGACCCCCCATACCCCTTGTCAGTCTCACTCACCCTACCCCCCCCCCCCCCCCGTCTGCCCTCCCCTTAACAAAATCCTAGCTACGCCCTTGGGCTCCAGCACAAAGGTTCAATTATTGGGTACTTGAGATTTGTACAGGGCTAACAGCTGATCCTGTACTACAGGTCGCCCAGTTTATTGGAAGTCAGATTTACTCAGGCTTCTATGGATTCCCGATACTTGAGCCGGTCTGGTATACTTCTTACTCCAGGCATTTCAATGGAGTCTTTATTGGGGAGGGTTATATTTTGGAGTTTTTTTTGACATGGCATCGCTGATATCAATACAAAATCAGTTTTTTTACATTAGCTCCACACAGGAGGCCCTGAGGAAAATAAGTTTCCTCAGGACCTATATCCTATATCATCTTTGGGGATGCTGGGTGGAGGGTCTTTTTAGGAAAAGAAGGAGTGGGAGTTCTGGGAAGGAAAAGGATATAAGGGGTGGGTAGGAATTTGGGGGTCAGTGTCTCTAGGAGTGACGGATGTTTGGATCCATCCCTCCCACTGCGGTGCAAGGCGATGTTCCGATGTTGGAGAAGTCAAAGGGACTCCCTCAACCATTCTCTCCCGATCCGACTTGCCATGCAGCTGGTGCAGACGTCACCAAACGTAACGAACCACTTGGGGTGACATACGGCATGCGGCAATTTATCATTTATCGGCATGCGTTGGTTATCCAATAAATGGTTCCCGGGGGCGTATTTCCAATCCCTAAGGCGATTCAGTCGCTCTACCGACTGAAACGCGTTAGGGATTGGAATGCATAAATCACCTTACAAACACTACCGCGTTTCGGTCGCCTTCGCACTTTGTTACTCTCTGTTTCTGTGAGGGTGACCACCACAGATAAGATAAACAAAGGTTTCTAATATCTTTAGTGACGACCGTTATTATATAAGGGTAAGCAGAGAGGAAGGACCGCGTTTTTTTTACTTACAAAATCTTTTTTTTTTCATTGAAAATATTCATTTTTAAGTAAAAAAAAAAACACGCGTTTTTTTTTAAACTCTAAAGTTGAAAATATTTTTTAAGTACAAAAACGCGGTCCATCCTCTCTGCTTACCCTTCTATAATAACGGTCGTCACCCTCGCAGAAACAGAGAGCAACAAAGCGCGAAGGCGACCGAAACGCGGTAGTAATATTGAAATATAAGAGATGTGCTATGGGCAGTTTTTACTGGGTGGGACCGTGCTTCCTGGTGTCGCCGATATTGTTTATCAATTAAAGAATAAACTAAATGAAGGAATAATGAACTATTAAAATAAACTAACGTTAACTAAATGAACGAATTTAAACTACATTGTTAACCAATACTACTGCACACCTTCATAAAATCAACAAAAAGAACAAATTCTTTTTGTATGCAAACTACTGCTGTTAGTTAGTAGTCCGCCGACAGTCGCACGGACATCATAGAATATCTCTTTTGTATTTCAATATCTTTGACTGAGAGTATCTACCTCTCTGCAAAACTCATCTATTATAGAGTCTATAAAATATATGAGTGAAAACAGGCTTTCTACATGATAGAAACCCAAAGTTGCATCGATTTCCAAAGTTTCGTTCCATGAAATAGAAAAATAGACCATAGAATAGATAAGGTTCAACCCACCATAATTTGGCGAAATCAATTAAATTTTTGCATTCAGGTAACAAATTCACACCTTGTCAACCTTAATTTTGTAGTGTTTGTATGGTGATTTATGCATTCCAATTCCTAACGCGTTTCAGTCGGCAGAGAGACTGAAACGCGTTCGGGATTGGGAATACGCTTCCCGGGGTGGCATACACCCGCCTCCCATATTGAAAAGTTTCTTTCGATTCGTTATAGATCACATTTCTACAGTTTTATTTCTTTAGTTACTAAGCTATAGTATATTTGCTTCCAGAATTCAAACCAGAATCATTACATTCAGAATCGAAACCTTGCTTGAATTGGCATTAGCCGTGTTTGATAATTAGATTTGTGTAACCAGGTACTTCCCAGCCTTCCTCTTCCCCATTTCCTTCCCCTCGCCACTACCTTCAGCCTCACAACAAACCCTAATTGGGGATGGTATAGTCTCACTCGACCCAGGCGGGAGCAGCTGGGACTCTTGTGCGATATTCACATTAAAATATAAATAAAAAACTTACTACAGATCTACGACAAGTGTAAATCTTTAATCTGAGTTCATTGAACTAATCAGATGAATGAACTATGCTGAAAACTGAAAATCAGCTATATTATTTGTGCTGATTTAGTTAATAATAATATTGTGTATATATTTATCTACACAGAACATTGACCTAGACACAGAATCATAACATGTTTGAGTACTGTTTATTGACGTAATATTTCTATAAAGAAAATGCTGGGTGGAGAAAATGTATTAGATAGCAAAGATTACGTTTTATTTTATCTTAAATATATTTTTTTATTTCTTAATGAGTAAAACCTTAAATTTTAATATTTAATCACTGAAGACAATATTAGCAACTCTCAATCGAAAATTTGAAACAGAAAAATCAGACGGCCTCCGTGGTTGAGGGGTAAGGCTCTTGACTTGCTATCCGAAGGTCGCGGAATCGAATTCCGGCGTGCACAAATAAATCTTATTTTTTTGATTAATTTAACAATTATTAATTCATTTAAAATAATATATAGTATATTTGCGGCACGTTCCAGAGTGGAAGATACTCTCAGTATCACCCTGGTGTAAGACTACCATTCAGAATTGAAAAGGAAAGATTTGTAAGTACTAGGCTAATCAGAATAGCTCGCTAAACTTAGTTAAAGCCATTTCAAGCATTTTTTTTTCATTTTGTGGATTTTATTTATTTATAAAGTGTATACGGCTTAATACACATCAGCACGCAGACCATGAGCTCATTACATTATTAAAAAATATGTGTAAAATTTATCAATTGTTAATTGTGCTCGCCAACATTAGATTAGAATCCATTATAAGATATGGATTAAAAATATGGGGAAATACTTCTGTAACAAATCTGAAACAAGTCCAAGTTGTACAAAACGCAATTGTAAAATTATTAGTTGTTCCGAATATTTTCAAACAGAGACATGATACACCATTACTGTATCAGAGTGCTAAAATTTTACCTGTTAAATTTTACCTGTTTAGATTCACGCGCAACGACGGGTTAATAGTTCCGAAATTTAATAATAAGTACGGACAGAGAACGTTTTAATACAACATACCGAAAATATTTAATTTATTACCTGATACTATAAAGCAATGTAATTCTATGAATAAGGTTAAATATATGCTGAAAAATTGGCTATCGGAAAAAAAATATTTATACTTAGATTGATTTATATGAATAATGTTGAATTTGTAGATATAAGATGTAAAATTATAACATTTAAAATGTATATGTAACTTAATTATAAGCACCTGCTGACAAGCCAATTGAATTGGCTTAGCAGGACTTGTTTGTGATAAAAAAAAATATATACATATATAAATAAATAAATAAAAAAATAAATAAATAAAAAAGACCATAAATGAAGGATTAAGTCAATATCGTATATTGATATAGGGTTTTATCGATCGTCCGTGCTAGATCTCCAGGATCCTTTGATAAAGTTCACCCAGGGTTGTCATGTATTTGAATATAGAAGATGGCACCATAAGTGAATTAGAGTCTCTTCATCCTCTTCACATTTCCTGCATCCACTTTTTCCACTTCCAACAACTGCATGTGACAAGTCTCCTGAGGTGGCATTGGGTGGCATTGTACTGTTAGTACTCCTATTCCATAGATACCTAATAGAAACAAGATTCCTACATACCGCATAACATTAATTGGTTCCGCTGCTTTATAGCCCTGCTTATAGTGAACACGCTTCTGTGCCAGATCTCCCTGTGTTTCTATTATCTATGGATGATTCTGAATGATAGTCTCTCACCAAGGGATTTTCAATTTGGGAGGCGGGTATGGGTACCGCCGCCCCGAAACCATTTAATGGATAACCAACACCTCTGCCGTAGGTCACCCCTAGTGGTTCGCTACCATTGGTGACTTAGCTGGGGTGCCCGGGTTCATGGGGTGACGTTTGTCTGGGTCTTAGCGGCGGATGCGTCTGTCCACCAGCTGCATGGCAGGCCGGATCAAGAGAGAATGCTTGAGGGAGTCCCTTTGATTTCTCCAGCCATACTCTCTCGGAACATCGTCTTGCACCGCAGTGGGAGGGATGGATTTAGACGTCCGTCACTCTTGGACAACTAACCCCCATATTCCTACCTACCGCTAATACCATTTTCCTTCCCGGAACGTCCTCTACTTCCTTTCCTAAAAAAGACCCTCCACACAGCATCCCCAAAGATGACATAGGTCTTGAGGGGAATTATTTTCCTTGGAGGCTCCTGTATGAAGCTAATGTAAAAAAAGACAATACTGAGAGCAAAGATATTGAAATATAAGGAGATGTGCTATCGGCAGTTTTTACTGGGTGGGACTGTGCTTCCTGGTGTTGGCGATGCTGTTTATCAATTAACGAATAAACTAAATGAAGGAATAATGAACTAATAAAATAAACTAACTTAAACTAAATTAACAAATTCAAACTACATTGTTAACCAATACTACTGCACACCTTCAAAAAATCAACAAAAAGAACAAATTCTTTTTGTATGCAAACTACTGCTGTTAGGTAGTAGTCCGCCGACAGTCGCACGGACATCATAGAATATCTCTTTTGTATTTCAATATCTTTGACTGAGAGTATCTACCTCTCTGCAAAACTCATCCCATCTCATCTATTCTAGAGTCTATAAAGTAGATGAGTGAAAACAGGCTTTCTACATGATAGAAACCCAAAGTTTCATCGATTTCCAAAGTTTCGTTCCATGAAATAGAAAATAGATCATAGAATAGATAAGGTTCAACCCACCATAATTTGGCGAAATCAATTAAATTTTTGCATTCAGGTAACAAATTCACACCTTGTCAACCTTAATTTTGTTTGTAAATTTTCCTGCTTTACTATTTGAAAGCTATTCCAAAATTATATATCTATGTAGGTATACCTACTGTATTTCTCTCACAACATACCTAGGCGATCAATGGAGAATCTTTTTGGCACAATTCCCCTGTTAGTAATTGTTAGATTGATCTGAAGCAGGGATCGGCAGATCGTGACTTGTGAGACACATCAGCTCTGTGCATAGGCATTTGCCACTCTTCACACATCAACTCCAATTTCACCTCCATTCAATATGATATGGAATCTCCGAACAAACTGACTAGAACAGCATAAGGCTGGACATATGCTGAGACGCAGGCCACGTAGAGCAAACCAGAAATGTCGACGTAGGACGGACTCCGCAGAGATCAGTGAACACCAGATCCAAGCCTGATTATGACTTCTGTTGTGTTCTCACAATCAGTATCTCCAACACGTCTTGGAAGGAGGATTTCACTAGGAAGAAATAGAGTTCTTTGGACAATCTGTGATTTATTAATATTACGCGGATTACAAAGTAATTACTACGGTTAGTCAACCTAACTAGGAGTTGGCTGTAATCATAAATATACCAAACCACCCACGCTGTAATTGATTTGGTTCCCATTGTCTCTTGTGGAAACAGCTGGCCCCGGCCCTCTGGTGAACCTGCTGAGAAACCAGTCCTGCCGACACCTTGCGGACTTTACGCAAAGCTTTTATACCTGCCATCTGTGTGACAAGACAGGAAGCTTTTAGATAATACTACAGAAATTAATAATTTATAGTCTTGTGCAAATACCTAAAAAAGCGAGATTCTCATGGGAAATACTGCCGCAGACACATTTCAACGCAGTTCTGCCTGCCTAACGTATCATTTCATACTCATCCATTAGCATAGACTGTTCTATCTTCCGGCCTGCAGGACTAATTTGCCAATGGTCATGCCGGTCAGTAGAGCAATATTGCTGTTAAACAGGATTAATTCGGATATCGACAAATTTAGCATTAGTGAAGCTGCCTTTAAAAGGCAAGCTCTATTAATGCTTATATAGTTTGTGTTCAATGTAGTACAAATGTATTTTAAAAACGCATTGAAATGTAAAATTTTGTAATGTTTTTGAAATAATAAAATTGAATTGAATTGGATTGGATTACTAAATCTGCCCTGCCCTGCTCTGCGTAGCCTGCAACTCAGCGTATGCCCAGCCTCAGTGTTGCCAACTCAACTCTTTTAGAACTAGTTATTGTTAACTAGTACGAGCTCTAAATCTAATTCAGCAGCTCCAAAAAGAACTTCTTTTGTCAGATATTCTAGCTCTTTACTTTTTCAGAACTCATTCACGTGACACAATAATAAAAGTTATTCCTCTGAGGAACTTGTTTTCTATGTTGAGATCTTAGTTTTAATCTCAAATTATGAAATTAGAAAGAACTTAAATATTTTTTTCGTTATTTGTAACCTGAAGAGCGATTCCATATTTTTTGTGGGATTGTTATGAGATAACGAACGTGACCTCCTGTCAGTTTTTTTGTGATTTTACATATTTACTATACTTTTTTAAATAATTATTTTTCACGTATTTACATTTTAGTTTAAATCATTTTAAACACGAATTCCCGCAAGTAGGCATGATTATTTATTAATTTAATGTACGTTGTACGTTGTACGTGGAAAAAGCAAATAAATCACACAAATCTGACAGGAGATCACATTCGTTATCTAACGATCCCACAAAAGATATAGAATCAAATGTTAGCAGAGGGCCCTGGGTTCGAGTCCCAGTGGAACCAATATGTTTTACTGATTTTTTTGTCTCCAGATTTTCGATCGAGTTTCGCTAATATTGTCTTAATTTAATTAAATTTTAATTAGATATAGAATCGCTCGGCTGAGGTTATTTTCTTTAAAAAATTAAATAAAGCAAAAATGATTTTTTTATTTATTTAAAGGGGTTTGTTGGCTCAGTAGGTAAGACATTTGGCTCACAGCCAGAGTGATACTCACATCAGTGATAATAAAAAAAATCATCTTTATATAACATTGTTCAGCAGTGTTGCCACCTCGAGGGTTCTTACATTGGTAATTGAGGAGTTGGATGCAATAACAACTTTAAAATGGACAAGCAGTTTTTGCTCCCATCGCCTTTTTGGTATCTACAATCCCTTCTTTATATGCTTTGTAAATATTCATTATGTAGGTTTTTTTTTTTTTTCTAGTTATAAGCGAATGCAAAAACTGTAATGCGTTTTACTGAAAACTACAATTTTCATCTTGAATTGTTATTGCATCCGGCTTCATGGATAGCAGGTAGTCTTTAGGTTCCCTTTAAGTTTCTGACCTCAGGCTAAATGGCAGACCATTCAGAGAATGTAGACCCAATGCATTGAGCACCCTGTCCTTGAAAAAAAAAACACTCAAAACGAGTGGGTTCAACCTGCAGTGATTCTATAACTTTTGTGGGATCGATATCGAGATAACGGTCGTGATCTCCTGTCAGATTTGTGTGATTTTTACATATTTACTGTGACATAATAATATATTAGTTCAGATCAACGATACTCAACCTTTTTTCTCTTCGAGCCATATCCATGTATTTGTAAAGTTACGCGGGCCGCAACACTATACTGGTGTGACGAAAAAAAATTATCAACCCCCCCCCCCCCCCCCCCAACAAAGAAATATTGGACATTATTTAAATTATAACCGAACAATACTTTATACGACAGCAAGAAATGGGGTTAAAATTTGCAATTAGGTACCTGACTAACCAATGACATAAACCAGTTTTTATTTATAATTGATGCGATGGTTTCAAGAAGTGGCACTTTTTTATTTATAAATTATTTGCGCGCGTACTTGTGTGTCAAATATTTGTTTTTTGGGAATAAATCTAGCGTTTGCAATAGCAACACTCTCACACATCTGCCCTGATGATGGGCACTGCAACGCTGTCGAAAACTGAAACGTTGGATATAGAAGGAAGTAGCGAAAAAACGCAGCATAACAAAAACAAATAACGAAAATACTTTTGGCGGTGAAAATCTAAAAAAGCGTATCCCACCCACGCACTCATACCAGATTATGTGAACCATAATGACAATCCTTTTCAAGTATCACCATCTGTGCGTCAAAGACGAAACGAATCTCAAGATATACGAAATTTAGAATGATAGATTTTTTTAAATAAAGTTCCTGATATAAAGTGTTTAGGGCCGCACACAAAAGCTTGCCGGGCCGCAGGTTGAGTATGGTTGGTTTAGATCGTTATAAACACGAATTCCTGCAAGTATGCATGATTATTTATTCATGTAATGTACGTTGTGCATAGAAAAAGCAAATAAATCACAAAAATCTGACAGGAGATCACGTCCGTTGTCTCACGATCCCACAAAAGATATAGAATCACTCGGCTGAGCGTTAAACTTGAGCTGCCTCAGTAAGATTGTCCTTCGCACGTAGAAATCAAGAATGATCCATTTTGATTTTCATTGCATTATACTTGGTGAAAAACTTCAATACCCCTGTCTTGCTATTCTTTTATTTTGATATATTTTATTTTCTTTCTATTATAGTACTAAATTTATGGAGTAGTAGTAATATAAAATGAATTATTGTATAACCTTGCACATGTATTGTTAAAAAAAAAAAATTCTTGAAATAAATAAATAAAATAATTACTTACATTATATGATTGTTATAACTGTTTTTTTTCTTTGTTAGTTCTTTTATTTTCAGAAGGTTTCTTCGACTGGTTATAGCCGTTATTTTTCTTTTTCTTCTACTAACACTATTATTTCTATTTTTATGTTACCTATTTCAGAAGAATTATTCTACAGGCTGCTACTTCTATTTACCTTTTGTGTAATATTAATGTAAGTACTTGCATACTGCTTACAAACCGCGTATGCATGGATATTGGAGGGTCTAGTCTTTCAAATAAATGTAGCTTCGTTCAGTATAAAAAGTAGTCTTGACGTGTGCGGTGAAGGAGGAAACCATGTTTCCTTATAATGCCGTTAGGAAAGTGGTGGGATCCCCTCCAATAATATACTTGGTGAAAAGGTGTATACTATAATTTGAGAAAGTAATTGAAAAATACCATTACGAGGTTCTGGGCGGTGTGGATTCAACATTATACAGTAAGTCTGGACTCATGACAGAAAATAAAACGAATGTGTGGTGATAATAAGCTTTATTTATTGGTAAAGACACAAAAAGCAGTACATGTCTATTAAAAAGAAGTGTTTAGGTAAAACTAAGCATGCACAAATGTATGTCACAAACTATGTCAATACGTGGTTAGAGCATGTTAGCAGAGTCAATGTATTTTTTGAAGGTAAATATAAACTGAAAAAGATTTACACTATAAAATTGAGAAGTTTTTTTTTTTACATTAGCTCCACACAGAGGTCCTGAAGAAAATAATTTCCCTCATAGCCTGTCATCTTAGGGGATGCTGTGTGGAGGGTTTCTTTAAGGAAAGAAAGGAGAGGAACTTATGGGAAGGAAATAGGTATGAGGGGGGGGGGTAAGAATCTGGGGGTCAGTGTATTCAGGCGTAATGGACGTATGAATCCACCCCTTCAACCACGGTACAAGGCGGTGGGTCGAGAGATTCCGGCTGGAGAGGATAAAAGACCTCCGTCAACAAGTCTTTTTCGATCCTGCCCGCCACACGGCAGGTCGGCAGACACTTCGGACAAAACTATCAGACCTGAACTGACCTCACCCCATGAACCCCTGCAAAATCACCAAACGTAGCGAACCACTTGGGGTGACCTATGGCAAAGATGTTGGTTATTCAATAAATGGTTCCTGGGGCGGCAGTACCCATACCCACCTATAAATTGAAAATTGGGAGAACTGGCTATTCAGATTTGGTTAAGCTAAGAACCATTTCAATCAGCGTTTATTTCAGTTCGACAATAATTTATCTGTTGTTTTTTGGGTGGGAACAAGAGTCCCAACTGCCTGAAGCCATTGATACAACACATCCCTAAGTTGAGGTATGTTGAGAGGGAAAGAGGTAAGGACCAATTCAATTCATAGCATAAATATTATTTTCAAGCCTGTAGAAAGCAGTTTCAATACTTTAATGTGCAAAATAATATTTAAAATGTTATTTTGTAACAAAAATAAATAATCATGAAAAAAAAGTACTTACCATCAAGTTTAGACCCAGAGTGAACTTTCTACGTGAATTTAAAACTTTTTGTACTTAAGGAAATGCCCGGTGGAATTCACTCCCTGAAAAGATGTAAATTTGTGCTCAGTTTAAAATATTTATGATGGTAATGGATGACCGTAAAATGCATAACAAAACCTAGCTTAATCCACAACAGTCAGAACACAAATTCATCAATTTTCTAAATTACTCCAATCATGATGCTTCTGTCACCATGTTAAATCTTGTGCCTATAAGCATAAAAGCAAAACATTGCAGATTTTTCAATCAATTCCCAAGTAGAGGTCTTTCATTAGCGCAATTATGAGATCCCTGTCCATTTGAAAAGGAAGTTAGTTAAAAATGTACACTTTGTGATCTGGTAAAGCAACAAATACTACAAATGATGTAATAATATCTCTAAATTCTGTACAGTTAAGTTAGTTTCCAGTGAAAAAAGTTCTTCGACTGTAAGCTTTTAAGTTGTATATGAAATATGTACTGGAATATTAGGTAAAACCAAAGCTATTGAAATACAAGAGATATGCTATGATAGCCGCCCGACCGTCGGCAGATTACCGTCTAATGGTAGTATTGGTTAACAATATAGTTTGAATATGGAAAGAATTCGTTCATTTAGTTGATTTTTTTAAGGTGTGCAGTAGTATTGGTTAATTAAATAGTATCGGTGACACCAGGAAACACAGTCCCACCCAGTAAAAACTGCAGAAATCTCTTATATTTTAATATCATTGGGTAAAACATTCGAAAATGGCTCTCAAATTAAATTACATTAATGTCAAATTTCACAGAAATTTTGATATATAATTCATAGAATTTGAAAGATAACTTTTAGATATATTTTTTTTAATTTTTAAAAGAATGGTAATTTGTCACTGGAAACGGTAGGTGTTTTCCTAACTTCCCGCATAGAATTTACAGTTGAGGTATTGCTGGAGTAAGCAGACTATAAAAGTATTATTCAGATCAATTTTTAAGTGTTGAATCTTAACGTATAAAAAAAATATTCTACAGCCCAATAGACAAATTCTTCATCTCCGGAAAGCCCTATTTATCAAAGAAGTCATTTAAATAATACTTCCTATTGACACAAATAATTAAGTAGATTCATAAAGTTTTAAAATGTATCAATAATTTTTTTTTTCTTTATTCATTAAATACAAAAATAGGGTTACATCATTAGTGGATTTTTCGACCACTATGCTAGGCTGATGCTCGTGTTATGGTGGTCGATAAATTGCAAAAATTGATTATTTGCAAAAAGACTTGCATATCATCGTCGATGGACAATCCATCAATGCACAAACTTTATGCAAATGGGGAGCATTTGAGATGTGCGATGAAATTGTATTCGTTGGGAGGACAATTGTATTACATTGAAAAAATCCTACTTTAATTCTACCAATACTTGTTCATTGATGCATGTGATGGTGATCAGTGTGATAATTTGCCGTTGACATTATAAACCAAATTATCTAAGTATTATTATTATTATTATTTTAATTCTATATGTTTAAAGTAAAGGGGGACTTCTCATAATAAAATAGTGCTTTTAAAAAATATTTCAGAGAATCTACAGAAAAAAATTTTACAGCATTCACTGAAATGATGACCGATCTGTCGAAATTTTGACTTTTTTACCATTGTTTCATTTGCATGCTTTATTTATAGAACAGTTGTGAAAAAAATTTAGAAAAAACAAATGAGATAAATAAATAATTAAAAATAATTTATTCAATTTGGAGCACATGTTACGTAAAAATAATAGAAATATATGGATAAAAGATAATAGTAGACGTGTTGTACTGTGATATAGAATACAAATAATGCATGAATATATTATACGTAATATCTATCAATTAAAAAATTATTTGTCCGATTATAATTAGCCATTCTGGGGAAACTACTTTTAGGGGTAGATTATTATGTTTATAAATACATTATCTGGTATGAAAGTACAATTTTCAACATCATTTTGTAAAAATTAAATCAAAATTTGAATGTTAATTAACTTATAATTATTTAGCATACTGTTGACGGACTGACAATGGTTAATTAACAGGGACCGTTAAAATTTCAAAAAATAAAAATGGCACATAATGTCAATTTGCGACAAGAGTTCAAATGCCCGTGTTTGGGTAATTTCTCTATTGATTGAGACAAATTAGATTGGATTTTTTTTGTAAAAGTTGTTGCTTCTACCGCAGAATAAAAATTTGCAAATGTTGGTACGAATTTATCTGTTTTCAAAGTCAGACAGCATAAGAAATAATACAAGCACATTGACAATATTGCATCACTAAGCAGAACTCATCGCCCACTGTATGCAGGGCCTGGAAGCAAAACATAATTTACCATCATTCTCCAAATTAAAGCCAGAAGAATCTGCAAGTAAAAATGTTACATAGTAACTTTCCTTCTAAGGCTGTCATCCCACATACATGTCATAAGAAATCGACATAAACCGAGTGTTGTAAGGATGAAAACAGCAGACTTCAAATAATAATTTTGTAGCTTGTAGCCAGTTAACTGTCGGTATTGCAAATATCTGTTTGCATTTACAATGAATGTCATCATCTTTTTTTTTCATATTGACTCAGGTACTATAAAAACATGCGGCTCGTAAATTTTTTTTAATCCCGGTACAATCAAGGGAGTTATATGATGTGGTAGGTCTCTATCCCCCTCCAGGATGACGGTTCCCATTATTACCGAAAGGGCATGCTTTTGAAAAGATAGGGGCTGGAAGTTTCGCCCTTTTGAATTTTCTAGAACAGTCTTGCGGAAAGTTCTAGAAGGTTCCATAGAGCTCTAGAAAGTTCTGGAAGGAGTGGCAGAGTATGTCGTGGAACGTTCGGGAATAGGGAATCGGGAACATCATTGTGTAACATTTCAGAACACTCTGAAATGTTGTCCTGAGCAAAGCCAGGTAACCCAGCTAGTTTAATATAGATTGTAATTTGACTAAAGACTGAAAATATGGCGGAATGGTGTGTGTGAAAATGTAAATAATAGAGAATCGAGAGGTAAGTAATGATGAGATTGTGGAATTTTTTGTGATATTATTAAAGTGCCTAACTAATAAATTCATAGGAATATTTTAAAAGCATATTTTAACTAAAACAAATGTTATTAATAAATAATAAACATGATAATTAGAAGTTCGCTGTGATATCGGCAGTGACAGAGTGACACCTACCGCAAGCTATGTACGGTAATTACTCTCCCTCCCCCCAGACCCTGTTACTGGGTCTATCGTTCCGTATGTTTATACAAATATACGGAACAGTGGGCTGGCTCTTGATGTACCGCAGTCTCACAACCCGTGGGAAGAGGATCTAAATCCCCCTAATTTGGAATTATTCAACAAAATGTAATTCGCCCAGATAATTAGCTCCATTATAAATCATACAAACTTACTAAGGGATGCAACAGTTTTAAAATGTGCACTAAGTGCAGACAGATACCAATAGTTGCAAACAAAACATCATTTTTTCAGAAGTCCAACATCACAACTGCCGAGGTTTGTCAGATATCGTTCATTAAATGAATCTCTAAAGTGGGGCACATTTGATATTCCATTTTTTTTTTTAAATAAGACATTTTTTGCGCCTCCTGAAAATCTTGCCAATAAAAAATTTCATCAGAGCAAGTTTTTGTTAGTAAAATGAATAATGACATTATATTTCAGATGTCAAAGTGCTACCTTTAGCCAGCAAGGCTTTGAAATACCTATGGTACCTGTTGTTGAATCCATTCATCCTTCTAATGGGACTGCAATCGTTGCCACTTCTCCATGTGGTTCACCTTCCAATGTACCTTGTTTTCATTTCAGAATAGCAAACACTTACAATGAATGCATACCAAATCATTTTTCTCAAATTGAAAATTCTCACAGTTCCAAATAAACAATTTCTTAAAGAGGTGCAATTTGTGGTAATTTTAATTTCAATATCTCCCGCTGCGTCGGTTTTGATACTGAATCAACAAAAATCAGAGACACTGCACAGAAAAGTCCCACAAAGCCTGCGCTGCAAATCGTAGTTAACTTTACTTTTCCGTGCATACCGCAGGGTCTCCAGTTTTGTCGATTCTGATACCAACCCAGTGTGAGCAGTGGCTTAAATAGAACTCTTGAGGATTTTCAATCGAGGCGAAAGTAGAATAGACAAGATGAGATTGAGGCCTCGTGGAAAAATTCTGCATCAAAAATTAATTGAATTGTTTTTATTTCAAAAGAAAATACTTCAAATTAATGTCTTTGATCCTATTGGCACCTGAGCATGGCTGGAAAACACATAACCAACATTGGTGTGCGGGTGTTTAAAATAGAATGAGTGAGTTTAAAATAGAATGAGTGTGTTTAAAATAGAATGAGCAAGTTTAAAATAGAATGAGCGAGTTTAAAATAGAATGAAAAAAATGAGTTTAATTTTAAACTCGCTCATTTTTTTTATACTCCCTCATTCTGTTTTAAACTTGTTCATTCTATTTTAAACTCGCTCATTCTATTTTAAACTCGCTCATTCTATTTTAAACTCGCTCATTCTATTTTAAACTTGCTCATTCTATTTTAAACACACTCATTCTATTTTAAACTCACTCATTCTATTTTAAACTATTTAGAATGATTGAGTTTAAAATAGAATGAGCGAGTTTAAAATAGAATGAGTGAGTTTAAAATAGAATTGAGTGAGTTTAAAATAGAACAAGTCAGTTTAAAATAGAATGAGTGAGTTTAAAATATGAGTGAGTTAATAATAGAATGAGCGAGTTTAAAATAGAATGAGCGAGTTTAAAATAGAATGAGCGAGTTTAAAATAGAATGAGTGAGTTTAAAATAGAATGAGCGAGTTTAAAATAGAATGAGTGAGTTTGAAATAGAATGGGCAAGTTTAAAATAGAATGAATGAGTTTAAAATAGAACGAGTGAGTTTAAAAGAGAATGAGTGAGTTTTTTTCTTTCTACTAAACAGCTCGGTTGCAGATTGGTTTGCCAACTTGTGTTCCCTCCCTCCCTACAGCATAGTTATCTTGAAAAGCATGTTCACTCGTTTCATCGCTTAGACATCCCCAAATATGCCTCCCCCCTGTATGTAGTTACAAATGGTAGTACCTCGAGGCGTCAATGCTCCTATTGTCTATTCCTTGTGTTATTTGTAATTTTTAAATTCTGTGGTCATCAACTACTTCTAATGTATTGTTTTAGTTTCTCCATTCTATATCAAACAGCATAAATCAACCTTCACCCTCAAATCCTTGAAGAGGAACGTATGCACTATCAACTACACATACACATATGATTCAGATTATTATCAAAGAGCATTCATATGATTTTCAATAAGATATGTAGGATATAGAAATATTCATTAATCGTGGCAGTACATTATTATCATGTGTAACTTGTTAGCAGAGAACATACATAATTATTTATGATTTCAAATATATAATTATGATTTAAACACGGTTTATTATTAGCAGTCAAATGAAGCAATTTTCATTAAAAAAATACAAAATAAAACACGATATCTGAAATTAAAATCATCAGCACTGATCAAGGGTCAATCCAAAATTGCATCGTGTGCTGAAAATAATCTGTCATGTTAACAAAATAATGCATGTGCAAATTTCATAGACCGATAAACACGATCAATCAATAAGTTAAAAATTCATCATATTATTATTCTAGCATAAATCGGTTATTGTTAATGGAATATCTCAATCCATTATGGTTTATGGGCGCACAAATCAATCATGTCCACCATTTGTTTATTTGATTTTCTCAACTATAAGCATTAACTAATTCTTGGTTTTTGTAACTTTTATCATCTGGTTTTGAATGATGGCATAACATTTTTTAAACTTTTAATATAAAATAAGAAAAAATCTCGTATTGCGGCTTCAAAACGTTATTAATTGCAGTGCTGTCAATATAAAAGGTGTAACAGCTCCGCAATTGGAGTAAAAATTGTTTGTCATTTTGCTGTCTGATGAATTTTTTTCAATTAAAAAATGAAAAATATTTTTCCATCACACATTGCAACTGAGTATGTAGTCCGAAGAGTAACGAGTTTATAGCCATAGCTATTGATAAGAGCTGCGTCTCATTCTAGCAGTGCGGTAACACACGAAACAGCGCACGTATCATTCGAACCCGTCACGACGTACAGAGATGGAATTTGAAAAACTACATTTTTTACTCTAATTATTGCAGGAATCGCCGGTTAAAATACTTCGGGTACGGACTGGCTGTTACATCCTGTATATCTGATACTTAACTTATACTTTTTCCTTCTTGGGAAGAGTACTGCTGAACGAACAAAGGATTGTATTATTGAAAGGGAAACTAAGTATGATATGGCCACAATGCAAAGCCAGATGATAAAACTTGTCGAGTGTAGTAACGTAGTAGACCAACAGATTGTAGCGAGTGTATTAAATGTAGGGTTGGGGAAGTACTTACCTCAGGAGCGGTGTCGCTAATTCGATACACAAAGAAAAAGAATGCAGAAATTTTGGTAAAACATATGCTTGTTTATACGTTTACAAATACAGGTATTTACTTAAAATTTTTACTTAAAACTATTACAAATGGAGATAAACTCCGGGGGATACAATTCAGCCTGACAAATGCACAATCATTGAATTTAAAGCCACTCCTAGTACCAGCTTTACTAAAATGTTATACTCATTTATATATTTTAAAATATACCCAGCATGTGATACAGGTACAGTTAGTATTGGAGTCGGTGGGTCATCCAACCTGCAGTCCGCCTCTAGTTCTAAAATCGTGGCATTACAGGCGAGAGGAAGCGAGGGGCCCAACCGCGGAGCCAGATAAATGCCAGCGGAGCCTCGCTCTCCTCTGCGGGTTAATCTGCGTGAAACATGTCCCCCAGATTCAATTACAATGTTAGAAGCGAGAATCTATAAACAATTTATTAAAGATTCATTTAAAATTTGCACTGCAATGCAAATGTACACCAAACACTAATCTCCTTAAGACTAAATTATGTTCAAGTCTGGGAAGTAAAGAACTGATTTGAGTGAGTTGTCTTCGTTCACAGGAGGTTATATAGTAATAGCAGGGCTCAGGCGATCAAGTGAAGAGACGTACGCCCTACTACATAAGTTCACCTTACAAACAACATGATATTCTTTAGCGGCCTCCCTCCCCTCTCCCGGCTCGGTAATAGTGCACTTAGTCTCCGCAGAAAGGCCTGGAAGCATAGACAAGAAATTGCGTGGCATTTTATACAGAACACAACAACTAGATAAGAGTATTACAACACTATGATATATATGAATTATAATAATAAAAGCCGTCAACAATGATACACGTAAAAACCAAAAATATATGCGTAAATAAGATGCTAGTAGATAATTGGGTCACAGGTTAAATAACCAATACAGACATGGATTAAAGGCATATGGTAGTTCATTCAGAGATGTCATACAATAACACACACCAACAGAGAAGAGAGTTATACATCTGTATATTATATTAAATAGTTCAATGACAAGAAACATCAAGCAAACAACACCATCACTGAAATAATATTCAATATCCACAGATCAAGTCTAAAATTCATCATAAAAATGTGGGAACCTTCCCAGTCAGAGTGAAATACGCACTCTCGAGGTTATGTACGAGTTATTATAAGAAATGGCATTCACAAGATAATATATAACATATAACAGAAGTCATGTATCATGTTCGGTGTCACATTATATATTCATAACAAATGTTTCAAGCAATAGAACAATAACAGGAGTACAACGGAACTTATCACGTTGGAGCAACAGAACCCGTTTCCTATACGTTTATAGCTAACAGTCAAGTATTCGGTACATACATAGTAAATGTTCATACAATGGTGTTTGGTAATGGTGAATGACATGGGGTCTAAATAAACAATATTATCTAATGTGAGGAAAATAAATAATTTTGCCTAAAAAGAGTGCATGGTCTATCTAGAAATAGTCAGATGTATATCACGTCAGAGATGAACAACATATTGTTAATAATAATAATTATAATAATAGTAATCAATATAAAATACATATGCCTTTATATCATACAAGTTATGGTTAAATAGAAATATATTCATATCAAGTAATAAGGTTCATGAAATATATCAAAAGTAACAAAAGAAATCATAAGTTTATTTGAAGTAATTTGCAATGAACAAAAGATAATAAATATTACAGAATCCATCCGGGCGTTGACTAATTTTCCATGGATACGAAAGTGGCAACGCCCAGACTTTATCTTATGAGAGTCCAATTGTTTGATGCTGAGAAATAATGTAATTATTACTTATTCATTTCTGTTGCAACAAAGAAAAGAACTGATGATACAATAATAGCATAAAATTATTGACGAGACTTTTAATTACATACGTAAGCATTAGAATTATCTATAAATGGATCAAATTGTGCCAAGTCATGTCGGTTGAAAATCAAAGTTAATTAATAGAGCAAACTGTGTCCATTTTTACCACACTAATAAAGTTCTTATAAACATTTCAGCGAAACTGAAGCTGATAATGGCATGGAAGAGATCAGAGATCAACTGGCTTTAGGAGGCAGTTGGATTTGAACCCAAATTAACATTAATCTATGATGTTACAAAAAAGGTAAGTACAAAACTCATCAAAATTAATAGTGGAATTTCAATATTAATATAATGTAACATAATGATTAAAAATCAAATTTGAAATATTGGCTGTTGTCGTGGTTTTTCACCACTAGACAAAGCGGCAAAATCCGTGTATCGGAAAGCATCCAACATGCGTTATCATTCAGAAGGGTGATTCTAGGTCTTTTGCTACAGAGTAATGCGTGTTAAATCAGCCGTACACGATTCATTTTCAGTTTTCTTAAATGCAGTATTCCATATCGTGTTAATTAGCTAAATACTGCGCTTGTGTTAAGACGCCTTAAAAATAGTTATGTTAACGCCATAAATGACGGCACATTTTGCTGTGTAATCTTCATACAAAGATGTCAGTCACGTAAAATATTACAACAAATGGATAGTTATTTATGAATGCCTATTGGGCTTATATTTAAGTAGTTTTGACAACTAATAAAGAGTAATTGATTTTTTTAAGTAGGTAATTAATCCATTTAACACAAAACGTGTGGGTACCTACTATGATTGCCGCGACGGACAACAATTAAAGTCAGTTAAAAGTTAACGTTGGAGATGTTATTGTTATGTTACTGTTCATAATGGAATTAATCGCGGTTGTATGTGATTCCTCATTAGTTAAATATGTTTACCGGACTTGTGTAATGTATCAGACTATAATCAAATAATGAAGTCTGTGGTGAAATATGGAATGCAACGCAAATAAAAGGGTCTCTCATTCAACCAGAGAAGCATTGTGAGGAAAAAACGTAAACCCTGATGTGTTATTTACCATGCATTTGGTAGGTAGGTTTGACGAGTCGAGACCCATAGGCGTTACGTGTACAGAGTGGCCCTCAAGGTGCCATTCTGACCCATGTACGTTACCATACAGCTGTATTAACGCAAAAGATACAGAATCACCGAAAAAAGTTCTCAATGAAATAAACGGAACTTCGTCATAACAGTTGTTCAACCGTATAGATATATGTATCGGATCGATAAAAAACCGGAGATAGTTGAATGGAGGATCGCATGGGTAAGGTTAATTGGTTCAATTAAATGGACAACAAGATTAACTCGATACGACTGAGCACAATCTGCCTGTAAATTTGTTTGGTTGAGAGCACTGTAAGGGGTACTCACGAGTCTACTGGGGCTGGTCCTGCGGCTGGTAAGCGGCCTGCTGCTGATGGTAGGCAGCATAACCACCGTATTGCTGCTGGGGTGGCTGTTGCGCCTGCTGCTGCTGGTGGTAGGGCTGCGGCTGGTAGCCCCCGGCGCCCCCCGCAGAGTACGAGGCGGTGCCCGGGGTGGCCACGGCTGTCACTGATGCTCCCGTGGCCTGGGGGGGACAAACAACTAGTATTACTTCATTGTAATGGGAGGCAATTAATCGATGGCAGCTGGTCCTTCATCATTCATAGAACTTTTTTTTAAAATTGTTTTTGATGGATAATTTGAGGTGCTTATTACTACCAGATTCTGATTTTGTGAACTTCAACAAAGGAATATTATTATATCGAAGCTGGAAAGAAAAAATGGCTACAGCGCCATACAGCTGTGACATTAAAGATAAACCTACACAATAAGCTCATAAGTGTTCGTGTTCATGAAATCAAGTTTTTTAGAGTTTCCCACGTGTTCTAGAGTTTCCCACATGTTCTAAAGTTTCCCACATATTCTAAAATTTCCCGTGTTCTAGAGTTTCCCAAGTGTTCTAGAGTTTCCCGCGTGTTATAGAGTTTCCCACGTGTTCTAGAGTTTCCCATGTGTTCTAGAGTTTCCCACATGTTTTAAAGTTTCCCACATGTTCTAGAGTTTCCCACATATTCAAGAGTTTCCCACGTGTTCTAAAGTTTCCCATATGTTCTAAAGTTTCCCATATGTTCTAAAGTTTCCCCTATGTTCTAGAGTTTCCCACATGTTCTAGAGTTTCCCACATGTTCTAGAGTTTCCCACATGTTCTAGAGTTTCCCACATGTTCTAGAGTTTCCCACATGTTCTAGAGTTTCCCACATGTTCTAGAGTTTCCCACATGTTCTAGAGTTTCCCACATGTTCTAGAGTTTCCCACATGTTCTAGAGTTTCCCACATGTTCTAGAGTTTCATGTTCTAGAGTTTCCCACATGTTCAAGAGTTTCCCACATGTTCTAGAGTTTCCCAAATGTTCCCACATAAGCATAAACAATATAGATTATGGTTTAGGACATTTTTAATGTCACCGGCTGTATTGCGCTTTAGTCATTTTTCCTTTCCAGTGTCGACATTTCTATTTATTATCCATAATAAAAATTATATTTCCATTTTATTAACTTTTGTATGTAAATAAGGCAAAAGAATCTCAACCGCCTGAAGCCAGTGGAACTTTGACATTCCCAATTAGGGTTTATTTGGAGTCTGAAGGGTATTGGGTGGGGGAAGAGGAAAGTGGGGAAGTACCTAACTATTCTGATCTGGACATCAAACAGGTTGAAGCCATTTCAAGCAACATTTGTATGATTAGTGGATTTGAAAGGTTCAGGGAGGAGTGTTTACCTTTTGCTTCATCTGCGCCTCAATGGCCTCTGCTTCCTTGATCTTGCCTAGGGAGCGGTAGTACTCGGCCCACTGCGGGGAGTAGTCGGCCTGGTTGGAAGCCGAGGCGTCGGCTCCTCCCACCGCTGCCGCTCCGTTGGACGCCACACCACCTGGACACCCATACACACATTAATGATACTCCAATTACTAATCACCAACAATCTCATATTTTTTCAAAATAATCACTTGCCACATTGCCTTGAATCAAGATCAAACCTCTATATGCATACATAGTGTTCGGAAACCCGTAGTACAAGCAGCAAACCGGTGAATCTACTTCACATTTAGTTTTTTGGTCGAATTTGAGTACTACGAGTTTCTGGACGCCACGTATAACAGAAGATGCTCTAGAAAGGTAAAGGTGGTGTCGGTTAATTGAGCTTTTCATATAGCTAATAGAGAAAAATCAAAGGGCAATTATTCTGTAGTGTTGTATTCATAGATAACAGAAACGAGAGATATGACTGTCACAGATCTACAACCAAACTGTGCTGACTTTCAAAGAAGCTAAACAATTAAAATTATGCATTTGATGTAGAGGTACAAACAAAGGCATCTTCCAATAGGGTAACAGCTTTTGTGCCACCTTTTATTATCGTTATGAAAATTGACAAACATAACCAGCCACGCAATAAACGAGTGATAGGTTAAGTTAGTTGAATGGAACAAGGTTAGGTTAGGGCAGTATTATTTACCTTGAGGGTGGTGTGCGGCAGGTTGAGGAGTGGCTCCCTGGGTAGGTTTGCCCTTGGTCTGCTCGATAGCTTCCGCTTCTCTGATGAGGCCCAAAGATCTGTAGGGAGACATCCAGTTTATTCTAGGGAATTTTATCATTAATGCGTTACGCATAGAACCAATTTAGGAAGCGGGTATGGGTACCCGCACCCATTTGTTGGAGATAACCAATACCTTTGCCGTAACTTTGACTTAGCAAGGGTCAGTATGTACTTCAATAAGGGGATTATTACTAGCTGAATCTGGTCAGATAGTAATAAGTGGTAGATAGGCCTGATATCTGTTGAATTTTTAATGAAAATTGTGATTAAGTGGGTGTCCCAGTGAGAGATGTGGACTGACTGGAGAACAGGGTAACGCTGTGATTATGAAATGTTGATAGTCCAGTTGTTAGTCAGAAATCTCTGAAAAATCGAAATTAGAGTTGAGTATGATTTACTTAAAAGTGTACCCTCTATCTGGTACAATACTCAGAATACTCATAAACACCACCAAAGCAATTATGATGCACAAAAACTTGTAGTGAATTAAACCAAATTTTCATGTTTTCTAGGTCACTAGTAGGAAGTCATTTCAAAATCTCATACTGATCTATTAGACCGTTATCGTCTCCCGGTGACATTTTATAGTAAATAACATTTCGATTTATGGTTAAGATTTGAAAATTGCTTTCTTCATTATTTGGAGATGTCTGATTAATCAACTGGGCGATCGATGTGTTGTATTTATAGGAAGCTGAAATTGTCTACCTGTAATAGTCTATCCACTGCTGGCTGTAATCGGGCTGTCCCGTGGCCGGGTTGACGGGGATCTGCTGCTCCTGCTGTTGCTGCTGCTGCGCCGGATGCCAGTGGGGGTTGTAGCCCCAGCCCGCACCGCCGCCTCCGGGGGGACCGCCCGGGCCCCCGGGACCGCCGGGACCTCCCGGGCCCCCGTAGCCGCCGAAGTCCGAGCCGCCGCCCCCGCCGCCACCACCTCCGTTGTTGGAGCCGCCCCCGCCACCTCCGCCGCTTTCGACCACAAAGTTCAAAGGCTGGGAAAGATGAAAAACAACAATAAAGGTTATATAAATAAAAAATTAATTAATTACATACTACTACGGTTTACTATAATAGATTTACTCCCTTTTAAACCCAGGTTGAAGTGATTCCATCGACCAACAAAGTCTAGACAGGGTGTCGTCCTATGGATGTTAAAAATGACGCCAAAACCAAAGTAAAGTGATTCGTCAAATTGTGTGCAGTTCACAAGTGGTAGAAGTGAAACCCTCAGAAAACTAAAATAGACAAAAGTGGGGAGGCTATGAAGCACCGCACAAAACGGATACTGATTATTCTATCTCATTCTCTCGCAGACTAAATCCTATAGATGTGTTTCAAATTGCAACGGTGCTAAAGTAGTTTTCGCTTCAAAAAGCTATTGTCTCGCAGACAAAAGATCGCAACAAGCATTGCTTTTAACATTTTGTTGCAAGGAGCAAATTTGTCCTACAATATAGAATTATGCTTTCAAAGCTAAGAGTTGGATGGGGGGGTATTGTTATGAAAATAATCATTGTTGGATCAAATTAGTCAACTGAATTCGTAAGACACGCCATATCTAAGGTTGATTGACTAAAATCCAAATAAATTTTCATTGTCATCAAATGGCCAAGCAAAGGGTCTTCGTTAAATGCTGATTGCGGGTTCGTCTCAGCTTTTGAACAATTTTTGATCAGCAGAAGAGCGCAGTTGTTATGCTTGTTTTCTGATTATGGACAATGCGCAGTGGTGAAACACACTGTCCTCCGGAGATAGTCTGCTCGTCTATCTCTAGGACAATGCCCAAGAGATAGATCCTATCCTCCAACTTCTGTTCACACTAGGACAACAGGTCCGAAACTGGGACAATACAATATTGTCCCTACTCTGATACCAAGAATAATTGACCCCGTCATGAAGGCACTGTAAACTTTCGGGCCAATAAATATGCAAGTGATAGACCAACCAGTCACTTATTTGCCAACTTTCATACAGCCGGCGCTTCAATTGGAAATCTTTACCCAAGATACTGCCAAGAAGAAGTCCAGTCGAGAGCCGATTGACCATTTCATGAAAATGAAACATTTAAATTTCTATGCAACACCCCAAACCTTAGTGAAAAAACCCGCACTATAAATTTCCAGGATAACAATTTTTTTTTTCATTAAAATTGTCAGCAATTCCTTATCCACTGCCGCATTCAGGACTCTAGTGTGTACTCACCATGCCAACCTTCTCCACGATCAGTCGGCGCGCAGTGTCCACATTATCAGGGTCTCCCCTGATGATGAAGGTCCTATTCCCGCGAACCGCCTGCGTTCGTCGATCCAGTTCGCAGTGTGCACCGGACTGCGCATTGATCTGCTTGATAACCTCTCCACCTGAAATGGAATTAGCAATGTGACGATGTGCAAAGATACACCTTTGCGGAGATGGGGTAGGTGACGGTTTTTATCTCACAAGACAACATCATATATTATTATTATATCACCTCCGTTGTTAGTGATGAAAGACAAACACAACATACTCAATTATTGTGAAAAATATTTTCGTAACAGGCAAATCATTTTAAAGGGCGCACATTTATATGTATTTGTGCGCACTGGTAGTGGTTCAAACTGAATTGAAATACATTAGTTTGGAACATCCGCGAGCAGTCTCCTCTTAACCCACAGTAATCCTACGAAACAGTACACCGCCACACAAGCAAGAATCTCTTTACGATGATTCTAATACACACTTCTTAAGACTTAAGTTTAATGTCTGTTGAAGTTATTGTGGAGAAATAGGATTCAGAAAGAAGACTTTAATATGTGATGAATTATTTAAGATAGATTTGCCAAAATAAACACAAAATGACAAGCCAAACAGGCAGAGATAATGAAACAATCCAGAAATACTCTTGAAACTTGTAAATTGCTGAGATAATTTGACATCATATGATAATTTCATAAAATGCTGTGAACTTATAGTTCACTTACATAACTTGATATTTGGTTCATTTTACTAGCAAAAATGAAAAGTATAAAGGATAATAATTTAGGCAGTAGAACTAATTAATATGTTTTTTTTCGCTATTGTGAATAATTTAACCATGAAGCAATAAAGTGTACAGAGATAGTTTTACTGGTGTCAATCCATATTAAATTTTGTAGTTTCTGCTACTCTCCATTTTTAATATTAGATACTTACCCAATCTAGGTCAAAAAGATTACATCAATCTGAAAATAAACAAAGGAAGCCGAAAAAGCAAGGATCCATCCGTCCGAAATGAATCGAATGATGAACAGAATCCTGTGAAGCAACAAAGCAGCAGCACAACCAGGAAATAGTCTTTCACGTAACTGTTGACAGCCTTCAGTGATTCTAGGAGAGATGAAGTGATGTGCAAAGCACCATTTCCAGACCATTTGAAATACAAAATCTGCAAAAAAATTATCATTAGTAACCCCGTTGCTGCAGACCACCCCATTCAACAGCTTCTGCGCAGCAGTGTTGTTTAATCGAGATCATAACAAGTCTTGAATCTCGAAAAAAGAGTGGTCTTTGTTTGTATCCTGTAAGCAAAAAATGATTAGTATTATTTGTTTGTTCGACGAGGCGTCGGTATTTGTTATAGTGTACCCCGGCCGATGATGACTCCGCACTTGACATTGGAGACGGAGAAGGACACCTCGATCTTGTTGTCCCCCTGGGGCTGGCCCCAGTTGCCTCCGTAGCCGCCGCCTGGGCCCCCCGGACCGCCGGGCCCGTCCCCGTTGCGCTGTCCGCCGGGCCCGCCGCGAGGACCACCGCCGCCCCGTCCGCCGCCATCTTGGTCCCGTCTCTGTAACATAAAATACAACAAATTAGCCATTGAGCAGCATTCAAAACCATTTTACTATAAAACAGAAAATATGTGTAAAACCCTGTAATGGTTAGCCCTTGCACTGTGAAATTTGGGCAGCTTTGTGTAGGTACGTTATCCCTCATAGATGTGGAGATTTTACCATGCACTGTTGATAAATTGCAGTGCATCATTTTCTATGCCATTACATTTAACTCCCTTTCTGAAAGAGACTTGACTTTTTGGATGTTCTGAAAAATATAATAAAGGATTGCGTGGGAACTCACGTTTACACTGTCAATTAGGTCATTGATCATCTGTCTTGCTTGGTCTACTTGATGGGATTTGCCTTGCAGGAAACATCTGTGAAAAAAACATTTATTGAGTGATTTCATGAAAAGCCTCCGCCAATGAAATAGAACGAAAGTTAAAATTATGCCACAAACGCTGTGGTAATGCACCAGAAAATAAAATTTTATTTTATTTATGTGACTTTATAATTACTTTAAGAGGCGGTTCTCCGAATTTCAACCGATTTCTTGCAAACTTCCCTTAAACATTAGAAGTTTTTAAGCTCTTAAAAAAATATATGTTATTCTTGAAGATAATATCTAGACATTTATCGCGCCAAAACGCAAATTATATAAAATTCCCTCGATAGAAAAAAATCGCAAAGTATGCTCCAAAAATGATTATAAACACGTTTGTTTCGGTTATTTTACAAGTTATGTGTATGAAATATTCACAGCGTTTCTTTAAATAAAATTAAAGACAATTATCGCGACATTTTTGCTCTATTTTTAATGAGTCGTGTTTTATTAAAGATTTTCATGATTTTTTCATCAATTTTATCGCTGTAAATGTTAGCGTGCTCTTCTAACATTCGTAATTTCATATCTCTCCATCTTCTTCTTTTTGGGGCCGGGAACTGAGCCTTAATAAGTACCTCAAAGATTGTGTTTCATGCCTCTATGAATTTATAATGTGCACTAATCTGGTAGGTACTTATCCGAATGCACAGCAACTGGAAAGTTAGTCTATTTTGGTTGTAAAACAATTCAAAATAAGAATTGTTCTTTGCGTGTTTATCTTTGGTGTGCAATTAATTTTCTTGTTGTGGAAAAATTAATTTTCTGGGAGTTAGGATTTCACAAAGAATTCAAGATACAACATAATTAATTAATGAAATGCGAACTGATGCGACAAATAATTTGGCCTGTCCGTGTTACATGGATAGATGAGGATATAATTATATTCTCAATACTATTGCAGGAAGGCATTTCCTTCAGGTGAGTGCAGGATTCATTTTATGTTTAGGCAATCATTGACCATAATTTTTGAGGTGTGAACGCCGCATACATAATTAATTATTTGTAACATTTCTCAGGGTTCAAAACCCACCTTTATTGGGGCTATTTATACATTTCATTACAATGTTCAAAAGAAGTGAATTCTGCACAGTTTTAAGTAGGTTAAAATCACATCATTTTCAAATGTGCAATAAAAAAAACACATGATGAAGGAGTAAGTCTGGTGTTTACCTTCTGTCTCCAGGTCCTTCATCCCTTCCTTGGTGGAACTGAACTCTGGCTCCGGTCTCGGCCTGGATCTTCTTGATCATGTCACCTCCCTTGCCAATGACCACACCCACAGCTGCTCTCGGCACCAGAACCTAGTCAAACAAATATTGTTAGTTACATTTACAAAAAAAAAAGTTTGGGACTGGATGTATGTATTATCTCTTCAGATGTTGGAGAATTAAAATACAGTCATATAATGGATGTAGATTTGGCAATTTGGATAAAACAAAAAATTGACAAAACATGCATCATAAATTGCAGCATAAGGCAGCTAGGATTTTGCAAGTTGATATATGAGATCTTTCAATTATTACATAATAAAAAGTACATCGGAATGTCAGTTTAGCAAATCTCTAGCTGCCTTTTTGCTTATGACAGCAGTACATTGCCATATTACTTACTACACCACTGACAGTGATGTTTTGAGCCAGGTTAGGTGAGATTCAAGAGGAAGAGGGTTAGGTGAGATTCAAGAGGAAGAGGGTTAGGTGAGATTCAAGAGGAAGAGGGTTAGGTGGGATTCAAGAGGAAGAGGGTTAGGTGGGATTTAAGAGTGTTAGGCGGGATTCAATAGGAAAAGGTTTGGGTGGGATTCAAGAGGAAAAGGGTTAAGTAAGATGGTAAGTTGGGTGCGATTCAAGAGGAAAGGGTTAGGTGGGATTTAAGAGGAAGAGGGTTAGCTGGGATTCAAGAGGAAGAGGGTTGGTAACAGTCATGAATCAAGACTAGATAAAATGGAGTAAAAGTATAACCCACCTCATGTCCTTCAGGAACGGGCTGGCCATCGAAGTCATCTCCGCTGCCGCCCCACTGCTGTGAAGAGTTACTGCCGGGAGCCTTGCCACCGCCCCCGCGCCCTCCGTACTGCATCTCCTTCTCTGCAATCAGCTCATACACCAGCTGCTTTGCATATTCCACCTTTTGGGGGTCTCCCGTTATGCGGAGGGGCTTTTCCTGAACCAGCGCAGAGAGAAAAACAACCATTTATTAATCTACTGTTCCAATTAAGTAATATACGCACTATAATCTGTCACTTTTACTAATTGAACACTTGCCCGGTTTTTGGGATGGCAGATTAATGAGAGAAAACTGTATAAGTATTATACTACTAGAAAAAGATGATCATCATTCAGGGTTAGTTTAAATACTTACAAATTCGGGATTGGGTCCGTCCTGGATGACCACCATCTTGGCGCCAGACTTCTCCTGCAGCTGCTTGATGGTCTCTCCGCCCTTGCCGATGATGAGGCCGACCTTGGGGCCAGGAACCATGATTTCCTCCTGGAGACCAATGCAATATTAGCAAACCGATAAAACACATTCATACAAACATTCAAATGGAAAATACCAAATTGTGATCCAACAAAAACCATTAAAAAAAAATACTAATTTCGGTTGTCTGCGTAACTCGGGTTTAATGATTTCAAATATTCTTTGAATTTAAATATCATGTTTAAAATTGGAACTGATTGTGTGAAGCGATAAAGTAGCTACCAATATAAAAATAATATTTCTAATATACACTAATTAACTCGAAATAGAATGTTGAAATTTAAATCTTAAAAAGGAAATTTTTTACTTTTGGGATATTGAGTCTTATTTAACTTTCTTTTTCATGTGATTACTGACTGCACAGAGCCAGTGCGACTATTACATCCCCAATTTAGGGTTTGAGAGCGTGCTGAGGGGAAATGACTAAGGTTGAGAAATAGGTACCACCTCCTTGACTCAAAGTTTCGAAGAGCCTCGCAGTGTCAATAGCCAGAAAAGATGTGATAATGGGATGTACAATTATTACTAGGCAATTATTGTCCTGATGAAAAAAAAGGCACTGCATGAATTAAACATTGGCTGATGGAGAAAGAAGCTGCAACAAGGCTCAATCCCAAAAATCAAAAAAAAAAAAAATAAATAAATAAAATAAAAATAAAAAAATTTAAAAAAAATATATAAAAAAAAAAAATTTAAAAAAAAAATAAAATAAAATAAAACATAAATAAAAAGAAAAAAAGTAAAAAAAAATAATTTAAAAGTAAAAAAAATTGTTCAAATCCATTCAAAGAAAGTATAATGAAATCATAAACAAATCCAATATGAAAATCAACAATATACAACTTCATCACCCCCCTCCTTTGAAAAATCATTAAAAGTGATGGAAAAAAAATAGGTTACGTTAGGTTAGGTTATGGGCTATTTTTTTAATTATTTATTTTCATAACTTTGAATGATTAAATCCAAAGAGGAAAAAATTGCTAATCTAAATTAGGTTGAAGAGAACAGTTCGATTTGTTATAATTTTCAAGTTAGTTTCCATGTGGCACTGGATTGGCACTTTATTTTACTAAAACGTGTACAAAATAAAAACAAAAACAGTACAAGTGGTCGCACCATTTAAATCACGCTTTTCACAGCAGTTCACTAACCCAAATGTGTTTATTTAAGATAAGACCGTTAACCGACCCGCTATCAATGTTATTAATGAAATATTTACAGGCTATCGCTAAAATGGGCGGCAAATATTTAAAACACTCCCACTCAATAATGCACTGGAAACTGCTGATAATGATAAATTCATTTTTTCCTGTCATGAGAATTTTTTCCTGTCAAATTTTCATAGTGTACAAGATTGTGTGTGAAATCACATGATTTTATATTATTTTTATTTTAATCTAAAAGAGACTACAGACTGAGACTAAAACTTAATGACTTGGGCCATCCACTCGTGATAGAGAAACTGAAAAAAAAATCAACATCAACAAACAATCATCCTGAACAAAATCGATATTTTTCTGATCGGACATGTCAAAACATGACAAAAATTGACAGGTCGTGAGCAGTTACCATAGCAACCTGTCAACAAGGTAACTAAAACGCGACTGTCCGACTTTCAGTTGCCTTGTTGACAGTTTGAGAGCCGTTACCATGGCAACCTGTCAACGAGGCAACTGAAACGCGGCTGCCCGACTTTCAGTTACCTTGTTGACAGATCGCCATGGTAGCGGCTTACGACCTGTCAAGTTTTCGAGTAATTTGTGATGTCAGATCAGAAAAATATCGATTTTGTTCAGGTCGATTACGATTGCGTCAACAACTGTTTTCTTTTCAGTTTCTCCATTAGCAAAGACCCTTAATGCTAAAATTGTAATATTTAATCATCAAGACAATATTAGCGACTCTCAATCGAAAACTTCAAACAGAAATGGATACCGTCCCATCTACGAATTGAACCAGGACCTTAGCCTTGCCAGGGCTTTGCTCTACCACTGAGCTAATGGGACCCTATCCCCTTCGGTTATATTTAACTGTATTATACTTCTACTAAAAACTAATCAACATTATCTTCATTTTCTTTTATAAATGCGTTAAGAAAATGAAGTCTAAGTATGATACAGTTAAATACGACCGCAGGGAATAGAGTCACATTAGCTCAGTGGAAGAGCAGAGTTCAATTCCTAGATGCGATTGTATCTTTTTCTGTATGAAATTTTCAATCGAGAGACGCTAATAACCTATTTGTTTGTACCATGCCACATTTGTCCACTGAACAGAAAAACATGAGTGTTATTATTTCTAAACTACTGCAAAGCTAGCCAGGCCTGACATGGAGGTAGTTAATACAGAATTACAGTTTAAAAAAGGTTAGTGTTTGGACATAAACCGTTTTCATATAAACTATGAAGACAGTTTATTATTGGGAAGGGGGAATCAATGGAGCCTGTGACCTAATCTCAAAGCAGATCTTCATTTTTACTAAATTGCTGATAGCTCCGTGTAACAGAAAGTGAGGTTACAACGGAGCTATAGGGGTAGGAGCGTGACAGGGTGTACGGGGATGTACGGGGACGGACAGGGGTACTACTCACAGTGTGTGATGGGGTGGAAGATCCTCCACCACGCCCACCGCCAGACTCCTGCAGGGGCACACACAAACATTGTAATACATACACTAAGTGGCGCCTGGCAACACGCATGTGCATACACATTGCCAGGCGACACACCCTCCATACATACCAGAAGAAAAATCATCAAAAACACATCGTCAGAACTTCTTATTGGAAACAACATAAGTGTATCAAATATACCCAAATTTTATAAAGACAAAATATGATAATTTTACATTTTTAGTTTAAACCCAGTTATAAATGAGCAGCTGATATTTGTTTGTTCATCCTACTTGCACAGAAGTGTAATTTACACAGGGTATAACAGCACATACCTAGAATTAAAACCAGTGATTTCTGAGCATATTTGGAGTTAAAAATGTAAATATCATTTTGTAGTATGATTTTTTCAATTAAAAACAATGACGGCCGGCGTGGTTCAGGGGTAAGGCTCTTGACTCGCAATTCGAAGGTCGCAGGATCGAATCCCGGCGTGGGAAAACAAATTTTATTTGAATAATTTGTGTTACTTCACAATTAATTCATTTAAAATAATGTATAGTATATTTGCGGCAAGTTCCAGAGTGTAAGATACTCTCAGTATCGCCCTGGTGTAAGATCACCATTCAGAATCGAAATGTTGCTTGAAATGGCGTTAGCTGTTTTGGTGACCAGATCTGAATAGCCAGATACTTCCCCACCTTCCTCTTCCCCATCTCCTTCCCCTCTCCACTACCTTCAGCCTCACAACATACCCCAATTGGGAATGCCATAGTCTCACTGGCACCAGACGGGAGCAGCTAAAAAATTTATCACATGTCACCACTGATCATGCTGCTAAAAGTCGCGGTGGATCACGTGATACGCACTCTGTCTCATCTGTCACCGTACTGCTGACTGTACTCAACTCAACTAACTATCCAATGGAGAAGTTTGTTAGAAAAATATTTTGTTATTAATTGAAACAAAAATATCAGACAACAAAATGACATCCAACGCTTTTAACACCAAACATGCTCATCTGGTTAAGTCCTTTGGATATGTGCTGATACATCATGTATACATAGAAAGAAATGCTCAGCCCATTAACAGAAAGATCTAATTACATATATTTTTGTACAAAATTCTTCAAAAATGGCTCAGGTTTACCATTCCTTGTTTAGACCATTATGATTCAGAAATGGCTGGTTGTGGTGATTTGAAAGTATTTGGCCATTACTCCACAACAGCTCTTGAAAAATCAAAAGAAAATAACATTATGATACACCGACAAGGCAGATGTAGACACTTTTACTTTGGCCCAAAAGATAAAGACTCCATTGAAGAGTTTGATGATTTTTCAATACATACATTATACACACACATTCTCTGGCTTGGAAGGGCATTACACCCTTTGGTTTCTTCTGTTTGGGAATGGTGGCAATATTAGATTTTATTTCTAAGGCAAGCAGACTAAAAAAGAAGTAAAGGTGAAATCCAGGAAACCCGAAAGCCCATTAAATGTAGTAATACATACTAGTTTAGTAAAACATTAAAAATATTTAAAACTTTATGGTTAGTTGAAAAGCAATGCAAGCTAAAATTAATTTTTAACCATTGAACACAGTATTGACTATTCTAATAAAAATGTGAAACAGATAAAGATCAGTCGCATCTAAGGAAATTAATTCATTAAAAAAAGGGTGTAAAATGCCTTAGAAATCATAGTTTCATATTTCAGGCATTTGGTTTCAAAATCTATCCATTCTGCAATCTATGAAATTAAATTCTAGAACTCTTAACGCTAAAAAAGCAAGCATACAGTAATCAATAATAATATAATAGTGCATATGAATGAGTTATTATAAATTTTTAATAACTGGAAAAGCTCCTACAAATTTTTTGCATGTTTTAACAAGGTTGCCAACAAATCAAACTAGACGTTACTTAAAAATCACCACAACTGAACGACATATGTTTTTTTTATATTCTTTTATAATACATATACACATAAGTAATCCCTGTTGTTTTTTTATGTTATATTACAAACTTGCACCATTTAACCTTCCATCAGGCACAACTAATATGTGAGATGAATTGATCTGTTATTTTTGTGCCAAAGGGTAAATATCGCCAATCTAGGGGACTTCCTCCTTCCCCACCACTCAGAGAGCCAGTTTCCGTTCATCTCGAAAAATTGAGCGAAATATCTATTTTGATCTGTTTTTCCGTGATTTAATCTCACAGATGAATTGCGCCCGATCGTGTTAGGATTTGCATTGACAGAAGGTTAATATTTTTCAGTGAAAATTTTGTCACAAAATAATTCAATGGAAAATTTTATATTATCTACAATTTCTTTATCAACTCCTAAATGTAATAAATTTTTTATGACCAGAACATTCTTCCATTACTTTGATATTTATGAGAATTCTTACTAAAATAAACCAATCTTTTATAAATTTTAAATGATTACTCTAGTAATTCAATAAAGTGGTAAAAAATAAAAGCACATTTCTGATGAAACAAAGTGAATTTATAAATATGTAAATAAGAAATCAACAATTTATTATAGGTAATTATTTTTATAATAAATAAAATACTTTAAAAATGAATCAATCCAACTATTATAAAATTTTTTAATTAATATTGTGTGCAGTGATTTTAACAATGAGACAAGATCCAAATTATAACATATTGTAAGTCACGTGATTTGTATTAGGCATGCAAAAACAGAATGAGTGGACAAAATGAATGCAAACAATTTGCTTTGAAATCTGATTCCCCTGTGAAACAGATGCCAGTCATCAAATAAAATGAGCCGCAAATGTGTTGATAAAATTATGCTAATAATATGCGCATAATACGGAGAATTTTATGAATAATTTTTTTTATGATGTGAATGATTTTGGCAATGTATAAGATGCGCCTTGTTGAAAAATTTGCAGCATAGTCATAAAAAATAAATAAAAATAATAATAAAACGCTAACTTTCACAACAATAATAGATTGTAATTCTTTAAATATTTAAGTTTGGCCGTCATCTACTCTTCAAAATGTGGCCAAACTGAGTGGCAATATAAATCTCTGAGGCGAGACTTTGAAGCAACCCAACCATAGTTTGAATAGACGTAAATTGCAAAATTTTTCAAATTATCACCCCCTCACCAGTGCGTAGTAATGTATGTATAATTATTTGACTTACATAGTTCTGGTTTCCACCACCGCCGCCTCCCCCTCCGCCCCCCGGGGGACCCATGCGCTGCGGGGGCCCTCCGTCCGGGGGCCCGCCCTCGCGGCCGCGCTGGTTCACAATGGCGCTCACCATCTCCCTACAACGCCGCACAAAGTTGTGGGGCAAACACAAGCACACTGTAATAGCTGTATATAATGTGTCTACCAAACACCACGCTAAAGGGAAAAGGTTAGGTTATTTTAGGGAACATGCAATGACTTGATCCGTTTTTACTCATAATTATTCTAAATTTTGAATAACCGGACAATATTTGTATGCCTCTTACTTCTGTCAATACAAGCGGAGGACTTAACTCGGAGAGGAATTAAACCCGCAGAGTCTGGTGGGAACCAGACGCATTAAAACAACTCTACTAACCATTTAGTTCATCATTGTGCTTTTGCAGATCGGCACATCGTTTAAACACTATGATTCATTAGCCCTGGTATTGTGCATTTCCACACATTTTCCATCTGGAATTTACAGGCAAACGCAATTGTTTTCAGCTCAACATTTTCATCATGAGTTATGGAACTTCAAAACGTCGTGGGAAAGGCCGCCTGTTAGTATCTCCTATCATGATTTTTTTTAAATATAAACCAGACAATAAGTGCTAGAGAAGGACCTAAACCTAAGAAACATAAATAAAGTATTAAAAAAGTCTATTATTTAGTGTATGCTTAATTTCATCAGAGATTATACACAACCTTTTGTTTATCACTATTAACCTATGATTGGCCGGATGCGCGCAGAACAATGATCGGAAAAAAATAAATAAAATTGGATGCGATTTTGACCCTTATGTATAAAGAAACTGTATGAAAGATAAGATCACAATCGATTGCGCCAATATCTCTCTTCGTAGCTTTAAAGATTTCATGCATGTGGCAACACTACACGATTTGTAATTGAATTATCTCTGACTTCGAAACGCTGTCAAAACTGGAAAGTAGGGAGAAAGCGGACTTTTGTTCCTTTTTCAAATGCATTTAAAGGTAATTTATTTATTAGCAATCACCTTTGAAATGTATTTTTTCATGTATGTTGTGTATTCAGGTTTGTGTGAAAATAACAACATCAGTTCATTTTCGTATTTATATGGATATTTAAGCAAAAGTCGGGAAGGTAATTCCGCGCGATTTTTCCAAATTCGCCTGGTAAATGATGGCCAATGATAGGTTAAAATGGGACATTTTCTCAGCCCAATATTTATGTATTCATATTAAAGTTTAAAAGATAATAACATGGAATACACAACAAGCACTTACACATTGTTATATGTATTTAAGATCTAAAATTCACATGGGAAAAGACATATGTTACAACATTGATTTCCTATTTATTTTGGAACATTGAATAAAATTTTACCCTTCCTAATATTAAATAGAAAATCAGACTTTTTACGGTATAAATAATATTTTCTTCATTCCAATCAAGAGATACTAGAAAACATGTTATAATATGCAAAGGACAGAAATGTATGAGCAATAAAAAACAATGGATCGTTTTAAAAGCCAGTAGGGAATATGGAGCAGGGTAGATAGATGAGTTAGTGGAAGTTAATATGAGAGTAAAATAAAGACTGGACAATAGAAATTGTGGTAAATATTTACCTAACCACCGCAAGCCGCTTCACTTTTAATAGGCATACATTTAAAGAAATAAACTACCCATAAACTTAATTACCACAAGAACCATCGGTTTCAGTCGAAAAAGGCGGAAAACTATGCATTTAAATTTATATTTCATAAAAACTTTTTTGTACGTAATTTTTCCTTTACGAATGACATTTCATGATGTATTCTTTCCATTTTGAAGGGGTACCAATTTTTAAATATTAATAAAGGTTGCCATACCCGAAAAATTATTACCTCAAGAAAAATATCCCAGTTTTCTAGTAATTTAGCGGCTACGCTAGGTTTGTGTAACATGGTTTGTGATACAAAAGAAAGTGCCCCTTTATAACGCCTACTCACGTCAAGGCAAGAAAAACATCCCAGTTTTCAAGTAGTTTAGCGGCTACGCTAGGTTTGTGTAACATGGTTTGTGATTCAAAAGAATATACTCCAATTATGTATTTATTCAGAACATGAAAATTTGTATGGTGCAACCTTTAGTACCTTCCTCGAATATGTGTGATTTTTTGCGATATGGCAATCTTTTTTAATATTTATCGATTGGTACCCTGGAAATCGGTCAGTATGCAAAATAATGTAATAAGAAATGTCAGCCGTAACGAGAAATTACGTACAATTTTTTTTTTATGAAATATAAATTTAAATGCATATTTTTCCACCGGTTCCGACTGAAACCGATATTTTTTTTTATGGTAACTACGTTTAAAAGTAGTGTACTTTTCAAAATCTGTGCCTAATAAAAGTGCGGCGGCTTACGGAACATTTAATAAAATTGTTTAGCAATAATAAAATCTGCTTAGAAAAATGTAACTGCAGAAAAAGTGGTAAATTTTAGCACTATTGCTTATGTTAGTATCTTAATAATTTGATTGGGGCATTATTATATTAATTTATTTCGAAGTAGATTTTAAATATCTGCTCAAATAAAAGCTTTAAAAATTCATTGATTTTTTAAGTTTCTTACGGCCGTTGTTCCCAACTTTTCTATCGATCAACCTGAGTCTCCGATCAACTAAGTGATCTGTTTATTAACGCTAGACTCGCCTGTTGGTCGGAGAGTTGCGTTGAGAAGAGCGTATTGTGCATTTGAGGAGTGCTGAGCCAAAATCTTGCCTCAGCAGATGATCAGTAGGATTGGAAACAACGGCCGTATGTGACAGAAAAGATATATACATTTATTTTTTTTTACATTTTCAATTAAGTATGTTGGGTTATTTCAAACATTTATCAAATTTGATTGATATCGCAGTTTGTTCAATTACTGAAACACAATGAGAATTGGAATTTGACATTCGAAGTGGATGATTTGATGGTGATGAAGTGAGTTTGAAACAACCCAACTTTAGTGAGGAGAGTTTGGTTGGTAGGATGGGTGAGGATTGGTGTTTGGAAGGGTAGGGGGAGTATGTGTGGAATTGAACTAACTTGGCTCTGGCGACAGCTTCACGGGGGCCCGTCAGCATGCACATGCGCTCGGGCTGTCCTCCGCTGTCGGGGGCCATCTGGATCTTGCAGCCACTCTCGGCTTGCAGACGAGAGATCTGCTCGCCACCGCGACCAATTACTGCAATAAACACGCACAATTAGTTCGGAAAGAGAATCACTAACACGAATTGATCTTACCGCCTTGAGCTGATTCACAAAACCAATCCCTTACAAATTATTATCGTTATTATTTTTTGGCTTGACTTCATTTAAATTAATGTATATATTTATCTGTATTTTATAAATAAGCTGTTTGTTATCCAAAACCCGACTTCCATTGCATGTCAAACTGGGCGAACCCGAAGTAAAAGCCACCCGCAGGGCCCATCAGCAAAAACCTGCGGAGCGGGTTTGTAACTGGTAGTATATTATTACTAACCTAATTTAGGTCTGCTAATTTACATAAAACATTAAAACAGCTTGTTTCACACAAATTCAAATGACCATTTGGCAAACTTCGTTTTTTTTAACAGTTCAAAAAAGGTAAATAAGGCTCCAATAAATGTTGATTCTAAGTACGTTTCAGTTTTTAAAAAAATTGTGATCAGCAGAAAAACCTTGAATCGGCTTTTAACGGGGACTTTTCAAATGTAAAAAAAAATGGAGTTGAATGGCCATTTGATTGCAATGTTATTTGACTTTATGTGAAACAACTGACCCTTTGTAGAGTTTTCATTTTAGAAACAAAAATAATCATAAAATAAAGTGAATCAATACAGGAAATGAAGATACCAAAAGCAATAATAATTTATATAACAATTTCCTAGTAAATTTGGGCCCCCAAACTTGAGTACCATTTGACCATGGAAATTTAAAAGGTGGATGACATAACAAAATTTGACCCTGAAAATTAGAAAGTACTTTTAACAGACGATTATTATCATTAAAGGGGTATATTTTAGCAGGTACCAGACTCTAACTGCATTTATAAGCACACCCTTTTCCCAAAGTTCAATTTGATGACAATACAACAAGAAATGTGGGCATTTAAACTTTAGACAAAGGACTGGTAGAAGCGAAATAAATTGATACCATGTAAAAGCAAAGAAAATCCCTATTTCTCCATTTAAAAAATCATTGTACATATTACAACTTACAGGCTGTAAACGATGTCTGAAAACTCATATAAGGCATAGGTAAGGAAACTGGTGAATAAACAACACATTTTCAGCCCATTTCCTAGTGTAACTTTTTTGATTTGAGCTTTAGTTTTCGTTTTTGAGTAGATCAAGTCTGAAGATGAAATTTTTTAAATCAAGCTGTTTAGGTACGCCTCATGCATCATTACATGTCTGGCCGTGTTGTAGGTAGCTTGAAAACAAGCTAATGGGTCCAAGTGGTTAATGTCTTCTAAAAAATGAAACAATTTTTTTAACCCTTTAGCGGCAGACAAGTATGTTGAAAAAACTGTGAAATATTGCTGCCGTAATCTTCAACCATTTGAAATTTTTACCTTAATTATTTATTTCAATGACTTTATGGGAGGAAACAATTAAGTACATGCGGTGGTCAATTCATAATTGTAAACCATTAACGGTGTAAACTGATGATGTGGGAGTGAAGTGGGGGTGAGGAAACAAAGGGTAACTTACTGAGTCCAACCATCTTGTCGGGCACGCGCATGTGTTCGTTGACATGATCCGGAAGCAGCTGCTGGGCCGGGGGTCCTCCGCCATTGCCTCCGCCTCCTCCTCCGCTAGGCCGTGCCCCCGCACCCACAACTCCTCCGCTGAAACAAACAAACAATCATCATCACAATTACTTTACTCAAATTATAGTTGAATTTCCGGTTATCGAGTGGTGTGCTGATCTTGCTCCGAAGACCATTTTTTAATGGCTAAACTTGCCGACGGTGCTCTGGAGACCTGTTCTAATAACATACATACTGGAATTTTTTGCAATCCTTTATGCTTTAAAAACAGTGATGAGGAGAAAATTAGAATTGCTTGCGGTAATAACACTGTCGATTGTACTTTTTATTTCGTTACCTCTATGACAGCTTATCAAATAAATTGTATACGAGGGGACCATCTCCCCTTGACATAAATAGTTGACTTTTATAATAATTAAGTTGATTCAAAGTGTTATTCCAAAAAATATATTCATAGCTTGTCGAGCTACTCAGAAAAAATGATTACCAAATATACTCATGTAAAATATTACCAAAAGTACCGAACACGACAAACTTCAATGCCGACCTGATGAGCTGTTCTATATCTTTTGTGGGAACGAGATCTGCCGTCAGATTTGTGTGATTTTACATGACTTTTTTTTGCTTTTTCTATGGGCCGATGTCAGAATTTCAGCTGTGAGCTATCACGTATTTTAGTTTAGGTTGTTACACGAATTCATGTAAGTATGCATGATAATTTATTCATTTAACAGCATTAGAAAACCACACAAATCTGACAAGAGATCTCGCCCGGTATCTATCTCGATTGTTACACGAATTCATGTAAGTATGCATGATAATTTATTCATTTAACAGCATTAGAAAACCACACAAATCTGACAAGAGATCTCGCCCGGTATCTATCTCGATCGAGACGGATATTAGGGTAGAATCACGCGATGAAAGGTGCTACAAATCGACCATATCGTAAAGGAAAACCTACAAAGAAGCCTAGTACGAAGACAGGTGGATAACCAAAGAACCATTACGATTAAAATGTTACACCTTTTTATTATTAAAGTCTGCTAAACCAAGAGGTACATAGAAAGGAGTAACTCGGTACCTTATCAGTTACATTTTATGGGTCTCTTATTTTTACTTGGATATACCAAGGAAAACCATTATTATAACAGAAACAACGATAAGAAAATTACGTAATTATCGGTTCGAACTGGCCACGCTTATTACGAACAATTTTTCGAAAAAACTTTAGATTCGCTTAATTACTATAAAAGGAAACTTTTTGGCTTGGTGGCGGCGGAAAATAATGCATTTTAATTTTCAATTGCGTAAAATTAAAATTCACTTCGCGAACCGATCGGTGACTGTCAGCGGCCATTAGGCACGTCGCTGTTATGTTGGTATCACTGATACATTGCAAAGAACTAACATTTGATTTTATTTCACAGACAATCAATCATAATTACACAAACCCGCTAGACAAACCCTGCTTTGCCAAACAAACCATTCAAAACCTGGGATGTTTTTTAAAATTATGATGACAAGCAGCTTTCGTAGTTTAACCATGTATCCATGTTCATGTATCCCACGAAGTTGGCCACAGTAGTATTTAGTTCTTTGCAATGTATCAGGGATACCAACATAACAATGACGTACCTAATGGCCGCGATTTGACATCGTGTAGATTCGCAAAGTGAATTTTAATTTACGCAATTGAAAATTAAAATGCATTATTTTCCGCCGCCCCCAAGCCAAAAAGTTTCCTTTTATAGTAATTAAGGCGAATCTAAAGTTTTTTTCTAAAAATTATTCGTAATAAGCGTGGCCAGTCCGAACCGATATTTACCGAAAATTAATAACTCAACAAAATAATTTTTCAGACATAATTGAAAAAAACAAACATCAGATGTAGGTTGAATTATTATTGTTAGTTGTTTTCTTTTTATCGAGTATTTTTAAAATTTCTTAGGTGTTCCCTTTATTTATTTATTTAATTAATTAAAATTAAGTTAACAGTTAAAGATTTATAAAAATATTATTATTGGCGATAAAATGTTATAGAAGAAACTTTACGACCTGAAACACAATGTGTGCAACAATATCTGAAACGCCACATTTCATAATAAAAAAAATCGATAAAATTCCTTTAAAATAGTCAAAATCAAGAAGCTATTATCAAAATATTTGACAAATACGCACCTTAATTCCATCAATTCAATCTCGCACATATTTCTAGCAGAGTACAGTTCAGACATTACATAGTTAGTTGAGAAACAATAGTTATAACTTAGAAGAATATTGGACTTCCTGAAACTTGTGCGAATACTAATAGCTTTGCCTGCTGATGTAAAAATAGTACACCTATGTATTCATGTCAAAGTGCATGTTTCTCAATGTAAACATAAACCAAAATCTGTCAAAACACGTAAATATAGGCGTGGTGTGGTCATTATTACCATATCAACGGAATTACATCTTTATCAGACAACTAATCAATTATCATAGGGGAAATACATACCTCATGGCTCCCGGGGGAGACTGGTACCCACTCTCTAGGCC
Source organism: Limnephilus lunatus (assembly GCA_917563855.2). Lineage (NCBI taxonomy): Eukaryota > Metazoa > Arthropoda > Insecta > Trichoptera > Limnephilidae > Limnephilus > Limnephilus lunatus. The sequence continues at coordinate 48,463,351 of OU830603.1, forward strand.
CGCCAGTTTTTTAGCACTAGGTTCCTGTCCGTCTTCCAACGGTCGCTTACTGCCTCCTCCGTCAATTTTTGCGGCGATCTAACAACAAAAATCATAATTTGAAATCTTTCTCAAAAAAAAACCGGCACAAGCCGACTGACGAAAGATGCCGCGAAAACGACGCCATTACACACGAAAACAAATCTATTCAATTATTCATCTAATGAGCTGAAGTTTTCACAGCAAACGCAGCATTATGAATCAGGGGCAATATCCTAATAAGGAGCGACTTTGGGAGAAGCCCTGGACAAGGACACGGGAAAAATTTACGAATTCCTCAAACCAGGAAATATGACGGGTGTGAAGGGGGCGAAATATAAACGTGGAATTAAATGAGATCATATTTACCAGACGTGCCCGTTGTACTGCCGCTGCGAAAGCCGCGGTTTGGCTGTTATTTTGCGGTGGTGCGACCGATGAATAATCACTCATGTTTGACTATCAACACATTCACACGAACAAAATGGCAGCCATGGAAGCAAACCAAGTCGCAAGCGGAAGAGGAACTCATTTGACATAGACAAATGGTATATCTACAATTTTTGAAAATGTTTCCATATAAAGAAAATAATTTTGTCAATAAAGCAATAATAACCAACGCCGGTACTTGATTACCGAAATATTATTAAATCATCGTTCACACAAATAAAGCGAAGATTTTTTTATGAATCTTTAAGCAGCATTAAAAAGTCACTAAAGAGTTGATTTTAAATTTCATTCATTATTTATTTATCATATTATACCGCTACAGGGCTTATACACACCTACAATGTATAATGTGGTGCAACAGAAATCACCTAGTAAATTTATCGTATACTTTGTGGAAACAGTAATTGAATTACAGAAGAGTAATGTGCTTATATAATTAATTATTCAAGCCTGCTAGTTACAACATTCCGTGCAGTTGAACACAGCTGCTATTTCTGCGAAATTTTTTATGACTTATATAAATTTAAAATAAGGACTACACCAGTACGTGAACCTTTTTAAATGTGGTAAACTTTGATTTACAAACGGATACATAATTTAAATGTCAATAGTAGTTTGTCATTTTTTTAATGATAATCGCGACTCACGACTAATACTCACAATAAACAAATGAAATGCTTTTGATGATGAATAGCCCATCGTGAAAACCTTTTTTTTTCTAGCACGGGTGGTACCCGGGGCGGATAACGTGATGTCACAAATGGTCCGTCTTGGGAGGGGGGGGGGGGGTGGCCAGAGAATTGCTCTCTTGGGGGTGACACTCGGTCGGGTGTGACATTATAATTTAACAATAAAACAATAACTTTCTAAACACAACTTTTGTGGTATTTACAAAGTTATTGTTTTATTTTCAAAAATATCTACGAATTTTTTTTGTATAAATAAATATATATTTGTATGTATATTTTTGTAATACTTCTAGCCCACTCAATTCGAATAAAAGTTTACAACTCTATAAGATGTAATGTTAAATATTTCTGTAATTATTTTAAATCGTTACAAAACTATTATTTTTTAGCAAAATACTAATCTGATGTGAAAGATGTGATTTTGATTTTAAACTTGGAATTCATTTAGAATCAATAGATTATGAATTTATATTACATTCATCGTTTTTGTTGAAGATTGTGAGAGAAGAAAAATATTTAATTTATAATAATTCTGTATAAAATCGTAAGTTTTCATTTGGGTAGCCCTGATACATTGTTTTTCACTTAATACGGTGTCAAGCTACAACACTATAGACTATAGATTAAACACCATTGGTAACTTTGATGTAAATGGTGCTGATACTTTTAATATGCCTCTACTGGTGTATAAAGCATACTAATTAAACAATTTAGCAATACACACTTTAACGAGGTCACTCTATAGAGTGAGCGATAACAAAAAACCTGTTATAACAGGTTTTTTGCTATCGCTTCTTCTTTAATGTTTTCATTAACTTTATACTAACGCAAATTTTTTCCTTGGCATTGTTTACTAAAGCCTCGATGACACACGGCGAGTTTGCAAGCTACTATCTAATTAGTTTAAAAGCGGGTGAATCGGCGAGTGAGATTGTCATGATGACACACAAAACTGTCCACCAGCTCAGTAGCTCGCGACATTTTTGTAGGAAACTGGACTCGCACGTAGCTGCTAGCGCCAGTAGCGGAAATGACGTGAACTAATTCTTCAGATAGTTGACAGTCGAAATCAGCTATTAATTGGCAGTCATATTGGAAATATAAATAAACCATTCACGAGTTGGCGTGTAGCGAGTCAAGTTGACGACCTTTCAACTTTTTTCGTAGATTTTCAACAATCTGCTAGTTAGCAAGTAACACGATGACACTTAGCGAGTTTACTAACAGATTTACTAACAGTTTACTATCAGATCGCGGCTTGATTACTGTAACGGCATCTACGCTAGTCTTCCAAAATACCAAACTGACAAACATCAATCCGTGTTTAATGCAGCGGCAAGGCTCATAACCGGGATCTCTAAATATTCATACATTTCAGAACACCTTCGTAACATTCACTGGCTCAAGTGCCCTGAAAGAATCCAGTACAAATTGTGCTGGATGGTGTTTAAATCAATCAACGAAATGGCCCCACCTTACATCTCTGAATTATGCGTCCCGGAAAATACCGGTCCGAGGCAATTAACCCTTAGATCGGCAACTTCATCTGCTATAGGCAGACTAATAGAACCCAAACGAAAGCCAAATACTAAGTTCGGAGATCGTGCTTTCGGAGTATCTGGGCCTAAGGCTTGGAATAGACTCCCTCCGGAATTAAGATGCATAAAAAGCCCAACAGAGTTTAGGTCCAAACTAAAAACCTACCTTTTCGGGCTCTCATACCCTTAACTTAATTTAAATATACCTATCTGAGAGTATCATACTTGTATTGCCTATGATATGTCTTAATCACACTTTTCTTACTGAATTAAAATTACTCGAATCCTTACACATCAATCTGTCTCTCGGAAGATCAAATCCTTGTTCTACTGCACCGCCCACCATTAAATGTTGCTTTTACTTTCCAAAATACACTCATTAAAGAATATATTACATATTAATATTAAAATATTTTCAGAATTAAACAACATATGTTCACAATTATGTCCTCTGCGTGCGAACTCTATCTAAGTTTATTTAAATAGACAATAAACAGTGTTAATTTCAAGCGACCTCCCAGGTAAGAATGGTCCTGTATTAATTCATTTTTAGGCAGCATCGCGTTCATTGGTCAAAATATTGTACATATATTTTCGTATCGGTGATCAATGAACCGGTGTATGCAATTTTTAGCCATAAGTTGTTTTTAATTGTTTGTCTAGCTTGTAGTCTTTCTAGATTTTAGGCATGTATGGTAAGTTTGTACAGCGCCCTTGAGGTGATTTTTCACAAAAACAGCGCCATATAAATCGTCCAAATATTATTATTATTATTATTATAGTGAATTTCTCAGATAGTAGCTTGTAAACTCGCTGTGTGTCATCGAGGCTCTAAGTAGTATCATTTTTTTTTTCTTCTTTCCACCTCACCCCTGCTAAGTCACCAAGCGTAGTGAACTTCTAAGTCTGACCTATGGCAGAGGTGTTGGTTATCCAATAAATGGTTCCCGGTGATGTCTGCCTCATAAATTAAGCGTATGAATTACGTTAAATATTTCCTAAACTATGGGGTGAACGTAAAAAAATATTAAGACATGTGAGCATATTCCGAGATCGAAAACTTAACCCAAACGATATTTCAAAAATTCAAAACTACCCGACCTTTGGCAAGAAATTGCGTTTTTGCAGTATATTGATTGAACTTTTAGTTATTCTTTGTGGATAGCTTGGAGACAGTCTCCAGAAAAATAATGGATATATACTGGTCTTACATATTTATTAAAGGTTTCAAAAATTCACAAATCTTATCACATCAATCACAAATTTCTGCATTAAAAATTTTCGAATACAATATTTATTACGAAGAGTTGTCGTTCAAGTCAACCCAAGCGTGAGCACATTCCTTTATAAAAAAATACAAACACACCATCGCCGTTATTTAATTTTTTAGTAGAAGTGTGCCGATTCACTCATTTTACGGAATCAGTTCCGGACCGATATTCAACTGTGTGCACTCCATTCACTGGACTCGTTCCTTTGATTCCGCCCGTCTCGCCGAATCAAATTCATTGCGGCGCGCGGCGCTCCGCCGGAGTCCTTGAATCGGCCAGAACCAAACCGAGAGTTGATTCCACCGGACTCACGGAATCAAACGCATTGTAGCGCTCCGCCGGAGTCGTTGAATCGGCCGGAACGAAACTCTGTTTGACTCCGGCTGATTCAATGCCGAAATTTGATTCCGCCGGACTCACCTGAATCAAACTGATTGTATCGTTCCGCCGGATTCATTGAATCAGCCTGGGCCAAATTCAGTTTGACTCCAGCTGATTCAATGCCGAAAGTTGATTCTGCTGGATTCCCTTACCCGGCGGAATCGTAGAAGGTCACGGAGTTAGGGATCAATTATTCAACCCACTGGGGTTAATTGGGGAGTTAAAAAAATAAGGTTATTGCTTTTCAAGATTTGATATTTTTTAATATTATTTAAATGGCACTCACCATCTGGTGTTCTCAACAAAAGTGGGGGTTAATTTACTGGTAAATGTTGGAAGTAAAATATTAACTAACTAACCATCACGCCTTTTCCCGGCAGGGGTAGGCAGAGAGGACGGACCGCCAAACAATTCGGTCTTGCCGCACACTCTTTGCCTCACTCACATTCATACATCGTCTCATACATTCTCTTCTTTTATACTGACTTTTGACATGGCCCGACTCGAGTATCTGATTCACTTGATCGTGCCATATCTTCCTCGGCGTCTTCGACTTCTTCTACCATTCACATTTGTGTCGTATATTCTTCTTACACTACTTTCCTCGTTCATTCGCTCTACATGCCCAAACCATCTGAAGGTCCCTTTCTTAATCTTACTCATTATGCTAACATCAGACTTACATTCTTTGTGGATATCCACATTTCTCATACGATCATACATTGTTTTACCACACATACGCCTCAGGGATCTCATTTCAACAGCATTCAGTTTACTTTCATCCTTCCTCTGCCAGTTCTATGCCTCATTTCCATACATCAGGGTAGGTACCAGGACTCCATTGTGGACTCCTAGCTTCGCTTCTTTTGACAGTTTTTTATTAGCGCCAACAAATGTGTTTGTGTCGAGCCGTAGCCGCCAGCCGGGCGTCTATGTTATTGTTTATTGTGAGATTATTATTTCGAGAAGTCTTATCTTTTTATAGCTAATAATAATCTGTTTGGGATGAGTGATATCATATGTCGGCTTTATGAGAACCGTGTAAGATAATATTTACGTTATATTTGAAATTTACGAACAATGAAGTCCTTGTACCATGTGTTAAAAAAATGATCCTCATAAAACAAGTAATTACTTACACCCAAGTTCGTAGGCGCGAACTTGCTGGAAGCCAAATTTGTTACCAACAAAAGGTAAAAAGCAATGCTCGTTACTATCTTTTGAATACGAGATAATGCTATTTCTTTTTGAAAAATATTTTCATCATTGGATTCGTTCCGGCCGGAACGACACACTTCTAAATTCTGAACTCGGAACGAATCAAACGCATTCGGACTCGTAGTCATTGGATTCGTTCCGGCCGGAACGACACACTTCTATTTTTTAGTCATGTCGGAAATTGTCTATGATTGTCTCAAGGCATAAATTTGTGCACTGTGTATGCAGTTTTGTTTCGCTATAATGTAACGGCGTTTAATTTACAATTTGGATTGTTTCCTTACGTGAATTTGCCTGTTTGTGAGTATTTTTTGTTAATCGTTATACACCCAACATTCTAGCTGGATTAAAAATATTTTAAAGGTTATATGGTAGACATCATTGTTTTTGATTTGTCCGCCAAATATTTTCCCATGACGCGCAGTTCATGTAACCGTTGTCGGCTCTTCGTTTCAGTTGATCTACAAGGTTTATTTACTTCGCAGGCATGAAACATGGCTGACGAGCCTATGACCGTCGACCACGAAGCCAACAGAGAAGAAGCAAGTGTCCCCACAGTGAATGGTGTCGAATCAAAAGAGGACAAAGTAGAGGTTAGTTTAGATGCCAAAGAGACTGTCAGCGATGCTGGCGTAGTTGACGAAAAATCGGAACCCCAGGAAATGGAAGAAGTATCGGATAGTGGGCTAAGGTTGAATTATGATGAAGCATCGATAGGCGATCAGTCTAAAAACAATAGCATAGACGACATCTCAACACCTCCTGTTGATGCTGAAGAAAACGGAAAGGAAGAAAACACAGGTAAAATTCACTATTTCCCAAAGTAATCCTTCACTTCTAATATAACTATGCAAATGCTACTCATTCCGTAGCTAATGAGTTTCTTTATATTATGTCTTACAGCTCTTTCTTTCGCATTTCCAATATATTATATTTCCACGCAATCACATTACAAAGGAATTGCATATTATACACTGTCAATGCTGCCAAATAGTACAACTGTACCTTACTTAGCATCTATTTTATATCTTGCAAACAATATTGTCCTTGCACTGTAAATAGTCCGATCAATTAATAAATATTTTGGTTTTATGATTGCTTGGCCTTGAAATTACCTGTTCAATTCAGTTTCACTATCGGAGAAATGGGTAGGAACTGCCTTTTCCCATTCGAAATTGATTTGTTATATTTCAAAAACCAATAATACCAAACGTTAATATTTTAATTGCATTTGATTCCGGACAATATGTAAATACTCAAAAGTCAACTACGGGAAAACTGCGCTTAAAAAGTCACCAAAAATATTCAGCTGAATTATCAAATCTACAATTCCGGCAGGAAAATATAGAATGTTTCTCTGAAATTGTTAGCAAATTTTTGGTAACGCTTATAGCTTCTGATATGTTTAGATATCTCTATACTATCAATAGACTTTTGCATATTTAATAAATATTGCATTTGGAGGTTAACTTTCAACATTTATTTTACTGTTGTTAGTATTTACAACGATTCTCTGTATTCTTAAACAAGGATCAACAGACGTTAATTTACTAATATAATACATGATAATATCAAAAGATCTTTGCAAAAAGCATAATATTTGATTGAAATAATTTAAATAATTACAATGTTTCCGCCATTTTGTTATCGGATTTGGGAATTAATATTGGGTAAATGTTCCACTATCCGCCAAACTTTTATTAGGCACAGATTTTGGAAATTACACATTTCAACTTAATTACTACAAGAAACAACTAATTATGTTTGGATAGATGGTAAAAGATGCATTAATTCCATTTTTATTCAAAGTAAAATTTTCCATATAAGATGATCCCTTTGCCGTCATTTTATTTATTTTTGTATCGGTTTACATTTGCTTGAATTTCTTGTTTACATTTGCTTGTTTCGATCTAAATACATATGAATTATTTAGTTAACCCAAACTAAGAACCTAATAACCTATTTTGTGCATGTAAATAGTTGTTTCTTGTGATAATTGTTAAAACGAAGTGTAATCTCCATAATCTGTGCCTAAAAGTGCAGCGGTTAGTGGAATAATTACCGAATAGTACCCTTTACACGTAGAGTTCGGAGCGGGACGTGCCCCGCGCCACTTCAGGCCACCGCGCAGAAAAGTAAAGACCGAAAGTAAGATAACGGTTTACAGCACAGTTCACTGTGAGACTTTTCTGCGCGGCGGCCTGAAGTGGCGCGGAGCACGTCCCGCTCCGAATTCTACTCTAATGTTGTAAAATTAATCACAAACAATATTCTTCAACTGTTAAGCCTCGATGACACACGGCGAGTTTACAAGCTACTATCTACTAAATTTAAAAGCGGGTGAATCGGCTAGTGAGATTGTCATGATGACACACAAAACTGTCCACTTGCTCAGTAGCTCGCGACATTTTTGTAGGAAACTGGACTCGCACGTAGCTACTAGCGCCAATAGTGGAAATAACGTGAACTAATCCTTCAGACAGTTGACAGTCTAAATCAGCTGGTTTTTGGCAGCCATATTGGAAACACAAATAAACCAATCACGAGTCGGCTTGTAGCGTGTAAAGTTGAGGACCTTTCAACTTTTTCCGTGGATTGTCAACAATCTGCTAGTTAGCAAGTAACACGATGACACTGAGCGAGTTTACTAACAGATAGTGAATTTCCGAGATAGTAGCTTGTAAACTCGCCCTGTGTTATCGACGCATTATTGAAATAATATTAGCTAATTGATTACCTCCGTGGCCCAGTGGTTAAGAACCCCAGCTTCAGATCCAGAAGTGACAATATTATTTAGTATGTTTTTTATACATACACATAATTAATATAAAATAACATGTAGTATACTTCCGCATATTCCAGAGTATAGGTACTCTCAGTATCGCCCTGGTGAATGACCACCATTCAGAATAGAATCTTTAAACTTTGCCCGAAATGGCATTAGCTATGTTCGGTGACCAGCCTAGTGATTTCGTATTTTTTGTGAGATCGTTATTGGATAACAGACGATATCTCCTGTCAGATTTGTGTGATTTTTATGGCTGTTATTTGCTTTTTCTACGTACAACATACATTAAATTAATAAATAATCATGCGTACTTGCAGGAATTCATGTTTAAATCGATCTAAACTAAAATATGTGTCAGTAAATATGTAAAAATCACACAAATCTGACAGAAGATAATCATCCCAAGTTAAGGTGTTAGCTACCGTGTTTAGGGCTGAATGGCACTGGGGAACAGTGTCACGAACGGTGCCTCCGAGACACAAGGTCGAATCTCAGAGTATTTAGACCTTACCCCAGCATTCGGGGCTCTGCTGGGGTGGACCATGTATTTCCCTAGATAGTCGTGGGACCAAATATGGACTTAATAAAAAAAACAACAATGATGAGGGGCCCTTGGGGAACCTGAGGGGAGAGGAAGGGAGAGATGAGTCTACCTCGGTGGACTCTTCTCTCTTGCGGCCTTCGAGGAACCGAGAGGGAGTGGAAAGGAGAGATGAGACCGCCGAGGTGGTCTCTTCCCTCTTGGGGCCTTGGAGGAACCGAGAGGGAGTGGAAAGGAGAGATGAGACCGCCGAGGTGGACTCTTCCCTTGTGGAACCCTCGGCGAACCCAAGAAAAGAGGAACCTCAAAAGAACTTAACGCGACTGAATCCTCCATAGGATTCAGATGCGGGTAAGCAGGGACCTTCACGGGACCTGCAAACTAACTCCTGTAAGAACCCCCACCTCCAACCGGGACCCTCAAGGAACCGGAGGAGAGGGGGGAGCGTAAAGGAGGACCGTCCAACAGCCACCACGGAGAAAGATGCGGTGAAGTCCCTTACGGATGAAGTGGGGAAAATCCGCATCAACAAAAGACGCAGTGGGGCTGCGAGGAAAAAATATAATAAGGAGAGGCGGGGTTCCGACCGGGAACCTCTGACACAGGGAACCGGTCAGACAAAGCCGGGAACCTCTGGAGTCAACTGGCGACTAAAGAGAGGATACCAGGAGCAACCAGGGACTTCTAAAGTCAGCTGGGGACAGCCAGGGACCTCGAAGGACAGCCATACCGGGGCTCAAAAACCAGGGACAGACTGGAAGCAAACGGGAACTCTACAGGGTAACCGGGGGCAACCAGGAATGCCCAGGGAACAAAAGGCCGGAAAGAGGAGTAGGTCTTCACCGGAACGTAAACCCTCCGGGCTAACACCGGAAAATGCCCGGAAAAAGCCCCGAGGAACTCCCACCCCTGCCACCTATGCGGAAGCCGCTGACAATAAAATTAGCCAGTCAAAACTGACCAGCCTAGTGATTCCGTATTTTTTGTGAGATCGTTATTGGATAACAGACATTATCTGCCGACAGATTTGTGTGATTTTTTATGGCTGTTATTTGCTTTTTCTATGTACAACATACATTAAATATATAAATATTCATGCGTACTTGCAGGAATTCATGTTTAAATTGATTTAAACTAAAATATGTGTCAGTAAATATGTAAAAATCACACAAATCTGACAGAAGATAACGTCCGTTATCCAATAACGATCCCATAACAAATACGGAATCGCTAGGCAGATCTGAATAGCGAGGTATTTCCTACTACCTTTCTACTGACCAAATATCCCTTTGTCGTAGTCACGCTGGTTCTCGAAGTTGAGACGGCTCGTATTCATATAAAAACAGGAATGTGCTAGTATACTACCTACCTAACTTTCGTTATAGATATTTAAATGTAACATGAGTATAAAATAGTGATACAATCAGCAAAATTATTTTAAGTAGCACTGTAGAACATTTTGTAAACATATCAATTTACACAATTAGCTATATTGTTCGTTTCTGCTTGTGTTTGTGTTCAGAACATGTGGGACCCTAGAAAACTTGATTTTATGAACATAAGCACAAAAAACAATGTAGCTTATTATGTGGGTTCATCTTTAATGTCACAGCTGTATGGCGCTTTAATCATTTTTCCTTTTCAGCATCGTTATAGTCCCTTGAGAATGTTTTGACTTTGTTTGGTTTGTTGATGTTGTAGAGGCCGCCCTAGACATTCCAGAGACCCCCGTCACAAACAAAGGCCGCAAGAGGAAAATCAGCAGTGACGATGAACTGGACCTTACCGGCTTCGAAACACCTTCTGAACCCTCCCCCCTCATCAAGTTCCGTGTCGGTAAGAATTATCGTATATTCTGATAGTAATGCCTGCCATATCGTACACTCGCTCCACAATACCTGCTGTCGTATACTCGCTCCACATGCTACAAGTATAAGTGCAAGTATAAACTACAAGCATAAGTGCTGCCATCTATAATTTTGAAAGAGAATATTTTCCTTGCAAACGAGTTAGTGCAGGACACCGGCTTACGGCTTACTGGCTTCGAAACAGCTTCTTAACCCTTCTTCGTCATCAAGTTCCGTGTCAGTAGAATCATCGTATATTCTGATAGTAATGCCTGCCGTATCATACACTCGTTCCACAATACCTGCTGTCCTATACTCGCTCCACATGCTAACTACAAGCATAAGTGCTGCCATCTATAATTTTGAAAGAGAATATTTTCCTTGCAAACAAGTTAGTGCAGGACACCCACTCCCCCCTCATCAAGTTCCGTGTCGGTAAGAATTATCATATATTCTGATAGTAATGCCTGCCGTATCGAACGCTCGCTCCACATGCTACATAACTACTAGCATAAGTGCTGCCATCTATAAATTTCAAAGAGTATGTTTTCCTTGCGAACAAGTTAGTGAAGGACATGTGCTGATACGGGCTTTCACTTTGATGTAATGTTCGTAAGGTCTGTTGTACACAATTGTTCCACATGCTATCTACAAACGTAGGAAGTGCTGCCATCTTTAATATTAAAAGAGAAGTGTAGAAGTTTTCCTTGCAAACAGACATAGGACACATTCTGTGTTTTTTTTTCCTCATTGATATTATTAGTCTTTTGTCTCAGTGCCCATCTATCAACGCACCTACTTCACATGGTTCCATGACAGTTGATCCCCCCTCAATTGGCCTCCAGGCATACTTATATATACAGTATGCAGTCGGTTTAGGGAAAATATGGTATACCTACTTACGACTTAGTCGTGTTGGAAGAACCAGTCACCTGTGCTCGCCTGCAACCCTTCTCATGCGCAAATCTTCGGTTAAAATCCTCTGAATTGAACTCCACGACATTCAGACATCTGACAGGGTTGATCAATCTTCGGCGACGGTCTTTACGAACGAGGGCATTGATTTTGTTGACGCTTTTGTCAGTTTTAGACGTTGAGGGGCGTCCTGAACGGGGTTGTTCTTCAATTGACATTTCTCCATTTTTAAAACGTGAAAATCACTCGTAGATATTTACTTAGGGAAGCAACCCCATAAGCAGTCGCATTACAATAGTTTCCGAGGCCGATTTCCCCAACAGGAAACAAAATTTCACAGCCGTGCGTTGCTCTCAACAATCTACTATCACGTTTTCGCTGAAATGGAAAAAGTTGTTTTACTAAAACACTCACAGAGACACAACTTAGCACACTGACCTGGTCGAACAATGGGTTTCCCCACTCTTCCTCTCCACCACAGCACAATTCCTGTTACTTTTGGGTCCCCCCTCTTATATATATTCTTCTATTAGTATGACCCTTGACATGGCTGGACTCTTGCCATTCACTTAATCGTGTCATGTCTTTCATGCATCCCCGACTTCTTCCACCATTCATATTTGCGTCATATGTTCTCCTTACACTCCTTTCTTCGTTCATTCGCTCTGCATGCCTAATCCATCTGAGCATCCCACTTCTTAATCTTACTCATTATTCTTACATCAGCCTTTCATTTTTTGCGGATCTCCACATTTCTCACACAATCATACATGGTTTTACCACTCACACAACACAAAGTGAAATAACTGAACAGACCCTCCACACAGCATCTTCAAAGATGACATAGGCCCTGAGGGAAATTATTTTCCTTCACAGAACTTTAATGGAACCTTTACAGAACTTGAAAATTAACTAGGAATTTTGATGAATTGTTCAAATTCTGTGAAACAACCCGTCCCAAGGTTGGGGTTTTTCGAAATCTCATCATATTTGATGACATATCAACGACGTTTAGCACCATTTTTAATTTTTGGGTAAATATGCATTTGGTCCACCTCACGGATAATACGGAACGTTTGTGTTGTCGAAGTTCGATGCACGGATAATACGGAATGTCCCTTTTTTAGGTTGAGGTTAAACTACAAAAGCTTCATGTCATCATAATTTTAAAAAACATCCCAGGTTTTGAATGGTTTTTTTGGCAAGGCAGGGTATGTCTAGCGGGTTTGTGTAATTATGATTGATTGTCTATGAAATAAAAACGGTGAAAATAAAATGGCGTTACCGCGCTAGTGAATTAATTTAAACAAAATTAAAATGTTAAATGCATATTTTTTGCTTGTTTTTTGTCTCCCGCGACATAAATACTCACTTTTCGTGATAATAAAGCTAAATCTATCTATTTAAATAAAAAATATTCCTTATTAACCGTGAAGCGGGGTAAGACATAAATAATAATTTTTGATATTTGCAGTCCCTGTTAAATGCAAATTTGAAACGAATTATGATATGATTGCAAAAATAGCACTGATTGTCAATTTGTGACAATGTCAAACTTGACAGCCAGTCAAAGAATTAGACCATAGATATTTAAAGCAATCATTTCATAATGTTGCTTGTTACTCGTGTTTCTTATTCTAAAGAGTAGGTACCATGTTTCTACTATGTTTAAAATGTATTTTATAGCATAAAAAGCGTTCTGCTTTTGAAAATGCTCTTTTTGGGTTTTCAATTGTTTTTCGTGTCAGTGAAATTGGTTTATCGCACCGTGCTTAGAACTGTTTTGAGTCAATGTTATTTCTGTGAACAAATGGGAGTAAAATGGATCGCTACGTAATTATTACACTTCCTGATGAAGGCAAATTTATTTTAATTCTTAATATTCTATCAATATGATAAGTTGTATGGTTTCTTTTGTGATTTTCTTTCGAGAAAATCTTTTTCAATTAGAGGGGCATTGTCTTTCAAGGGTGACATTCTAATATTTGTATTTTTATTATGTACATATCGTACCTGGGGAATAACAATGGCACAACTCAAAAAACCTTTTAGAGAGCAGTTTGGACTATTTCGTTTGAGTGTATTATCAGTTTATTAACTAATAAAAAAAACATTGTTTTACAAAAGTTGCTAAGCTATTATGTAATTTTGTTGAATGTCTTTTGTTTTTCAAATTTCAATGATCATTGTGCCATTATTTTTGCTTGAATTTGAGTAAAATATTATGATATAACAATGACATTTTCGCTTTTGGCAACAATAATATTTTTTAGAAATGTGCCATTATTATCAAAGGTATAATAGATATCTAGGAAAATTTCTGCATACTTAACTCAAAAATGTAATTTTTTGACTTGTGCCACTATTGTCGCTCAGGTGGGATATATATATATATATATGGTAAATATTCGGAACAAACGTCAACGGTTAATACGCACTTTTTTTTGATAAAACCTTTAGCTTCATGTCATCATAATTTTAAAAAACATCCCAGGTTTTGAATGGTTTGAGGGCAAGGCAGGGTTTATCCTAGCGGGCTTGTGTAATTATGATTGATTGTTATGAAATAAATATATTCCGTATTAACCGTTGACATTTGTTCCGAAGAATTACCATGTATATATATATATATACAGTACAATCTCACTAATCCGGCACTTCAATAGACCGATACGTCCAATAATCCGGCATCCTCCGCCCGAGCCTCCCTCGCCCCTCTACACCTATTGCGCTTCATCGCCGCGTCGTCGTCTAGTAGTCTAACCTCAAAACTTATCCCATGTGCATGTGCGAACGTATTTACCTGTTGTTTTGAAGTGAGAATAGTGTGTAATTAAAAATGTCAAGTAAACGGAAACACAAGACTCATTGAAAGATAAAATGGACAATTTAGAGAAGTTAGATCGTGGAGAAAACGTGTACAAATGGCAAAAAAATATGGTGTAGGGCGTGCTACTATACACAACCTTAAGAAAAAAAAGCAACAGATAGTAGACCACGTGAAGACAATGGCATCTGGACCAGGAAAGCGTGATTTTTTCTCTATATAATCCAGTAATCCGAACATTCCAATAATCCAGCACCCTCTGGTTTTTAATTGTGCCGGATTAGTGAGATTGTACTGTATATATATATTTTTTTTCATTTGATAATGTAGCTGTGTTCACCTAATGACTGTTTCGCATATGTAAACTAATCTGAAGGCTTGAATGGAAACAGTAATTAGGTGTACATGGCTACAACTAATACCATTTACACCAGTGTTGAACAAACTTTGTATTATCCTTTTTCATTTTGTTCGCTGGTCGCAGAGGGCAGAGTACCTACAGCTTGTCATTGTTAACCTGTGACTTGCCTTGCCATATTTTGTAAATAATTTGCGAAAATTCCGCAAACCATTACTTTTGATGTAATATTTTGTGGGTTTATTTTGAGCTATCGTATATTATATTTACCGAAACACATTCTTTGAACAATAAACTATGTACAAAACAAAATTACTTGCGTTTATTTGCTAAATTAATAGGTTTTTTTTTTATTTATGTTTTTGTTACCTACCACGCTCGGAGTTTGACAGTTCAAATCGCAGTAAAAAATAGCGCTCTGATGCCATAGATGATTTTAAAAAAAACTTCCGAGTAGCTAGAAGTAAATCGGGTACCTGTTACGTCAAGAACGAGAATGGTCCAAGCGATTCTGACCTTCTCCTTCATACAATTTCTTTATACATGAGGGTTTAAATCACGTTTAAAATATTTTTTCAATTATTTTTTCGAAAATTTTGTTCCGACCACGCCGGCACCGGTTAAATTTGCAGTGGATAGTGTCGCAAACTTGTTTGTATTTTATAAAATGCAAAATTTTCAATAAAACCATAATTTTTTAAATTTAAAGAACATAAACAAAAAATGTCGCAGACGAAAATTTTATATCTAAGGCCAAACCGATTTTGTCATTCTGAAATATGAAAAATACTTACTTGCAATTTTTATTATTGGAAAAAAAAACTCTATTCTGAAAACTTTTGGTATTTTATTAATGAAAATCTTTAAAAATGCATCAATCGTATGTACTAACAAAAAAAGTACTGCGCTGCTTAGGTGAACTTTTTTCTACACGTCAACCACTAAATTTTGTCTTTTTAAGTATGTACAAATATGTATTTATGTATATGACGGCTTCCGTGGTTGAGGGGTAAGGCTCTTGACTCGCAATCCGAAGATCGCGGGATCGAAACCCGACGTGCGCAAATAAATTTTATTTGATTAATTTGTGTTATTTCACAATTAATTGATAAAAAATAATATGTAGTATAATTGCGGCACGGCAGAGTGGAAGATACTCTCATTTCTTTTCCAAAAAATTTTAAAATTTTCCACAGCGTGCTCTAATATGATAAGTATATGTAAATAATAAGAAATTTCATTGTAAACTAGTTCCTCCTCTTCCTACTCACTCGTCTTATTTGAAAACGAAAAAGACAACATACTAGAATGATGATGTCACGTACGATCTCTTACTGGGACCAGTATAGGAGACAAACCTCTTTGGTCAGTCGGAGGATTTCATCATTTAGATGAAAATTACCACAATATTCTCCAAAAATAAGTTCCTAGGAATTTACCAATCACCAATTGCAGCCTTTGATGAAGTTTGTGTTTTTGTTTGCAGACAAATTAGAAAAGGACATTCGGGATGCGGAAACGGAAAAGTTGAGGCAGCGTGCGAACCGTCCTCCCCCGGCTAAAAAGCCCCACCTCGCCTCTCCGGCTCACAGTATAGGTACTATAATGTCGTCATGTTAACCAGCGCTCAAATATATTTAATTAAATGAAGACAATATCAGCGAAACTCAATTGAAAACAGAAAAAGATACGGTCACAACTAGGACTCGAACCCAGGACTTTCCTTGCTGGTGGGGCGCAACTCTACTGACTGAGCTAATGTGTCCGTCCCTATTCGATTCGGTCATATTTAACCATATCATACTTTGACTAAGAACTATCAACATTTTCTTAATGGATATTTTTATTGGCTGCAATCTTTATGTAACCCGAACTAAATGGAATCTAAATAGTGTCTAGGATAAATTTTATCCGTTTCGCTGAGTTTTGCGGTTATTGTCTTTATTTAATTAAATATTACAATTTTAGATAAGTTAAAAATAAATGAAAATTATTTGTTCAATATGAATTGATTTAAACAATTTGTCTATGATCATTTCAATTATTTTGATATAAACTGAAAAGTTGTAATGTTGAAATGCTGTTTTACTCAAGCAAATCTCCGATTAGCTAATCAAGTTATGAAAACTCATATACAAAATTTGATTGTGAGATTATTATTGTTTGCTGCATTGAAAATATTATGTTTACATGATTTTTTTCTATTATTGTGAGTACAGTAGTACCCATTCATTCGAAATCCAGGGGACCTCAAAATCAATGTTGGAGTAAGTCAACCAATTTTCACGTAATTGAAAATTTTTAACCTCTCAGGCTTCGGGGCATATTCTATTAGAAGATCAGAAAATTTCCACTTTGCAATAAAAGTCCAAATAAATGGAATATTTCTGAATGTATCCGAAAACTAAAAACTGTTTTTGAAAAGTGTTAAAACATGCTTTTAAATGTTATTATTAGAAATAAATATAATTTTTTTAAATATAAAATTTTTCAATGCAAACATGAAAAAGTTTTAAAAATGGCTCAACTTATGTTTTTTCTAATTCAAATTACTGAAAAAAAACATAAAACAGCCATTTCATAAAAAAAATATATAATAAATTGGTTTCATGTAATTAATGGATGCCCCCTAAAGGTGTACATTTAAATTTTTTTTTGTTAACTTTTAGATTTACATATATACAAAGTTAGTGTTTTTTCTTTCTTAAACCGCTTAGATCATATTTCTCTCCATGATAGTAAGGGAGACACAATGGTTTATATCTGTACCCGAGAAGCATACTTATAAAATTTGAAGAAATGAGTTTTTGATGCAGACTTGAAGTAAATTATCATGTTTATCAGTGGCAGAAAGATACAGGTCCTATCATGAAGAAATATAGGGTTTTAAAAAATGTATACGGATGTAACTACCTTTGATGCAACAACTATCTTAGAATCAGAAAGATACACATGGACTTGCATCTTTATGATTTAGTTGCATTATGAGTATTATGACTCAAATCCTACGTATTATGTACTATTATGACCGGTCAGTGGTTGAGTGGGCATCGCGTTTGGGTCCCACCCAGGTGTTCCGTTTTTGATTCCTCGGCTGGCTAATTCCTCCATCACGACTCAAGCAACATTTTCGGCTTACTGTGGTGGTAGTAGGAGATTTTCAAATATTTTCGGATTATTCGTAACCCGGGAATGTTTGCCTTTCTTTTAAAAACTTTCATTTTATTTTTAAAAAAAAATGACTCAAATTATACATTACTACGCTTTCTATGGAAGTAAACAATTTTCAAACATTGATCCTTTCATAATACACCACATGTTATAACATGACTCAAGTCAGTGTTTTTTAATCAATATTAGTCATGAGGCTTCACATATAAAATATTTTGTTTTATTTTCTCGTTTTTAAAACCAAAGTAATTGATGTATTAATTACTTTTTTTGTAATCTATCAGCATGGATATCCGAAGAAATTATGAGACCATAGTTACTGAAAAAGTAGTTTTTTGACTCTCCTGAACATTTACCTTTTTGGAGTTGCATCTGTGTGCTTCTCGGGTACAGATACGAGATCTATATCAGTTGTTCCCAAAAGCAAACATATTAGCCTGAGGAAAGTTAAATCAAAATAATTGATTTCTATAATTAATCTTTAAAAAAAAATATTTAAGAAAATTACTTATTCTTTGTAAGAAGCCCCATTTTGGTGCACATTTAAAGTATTGTTTTTCACATGTAGAAATTCCATCTCGGCCCTCATCAGGTCTTTCCCTCCGCTCGGAAAGTGAACTCATCGGTGGAAATGGCTCCGACGTAAGTATTGCATTTATTTTTCTTATTGAATGTCTCTATACTAACTCCTGTTTTGAGAGCAGGCCCGGTTTACAAAAGAAAATTACAACACAATATTACATTTAAAATAAAAGACAATCTATTGGAAATACTTGTAACATGTTTGATCTATCTTGGCTGATTTGAGTAGGTACTCTTAAACTGACTAGACTGAGTAGTTCGCAACAGTCGAGCTCCGAATTTATTAGTAAAAAGAAATTTATAATAAAAATCAGTTATCCTTCGCCGATCTGTATTTTTAAGATATTTAATAAATAAGTGTAGGTAGTTAATTTGTTCTAAGGGGATATTTAACTTAATCCTTAGCCCTCTGGCTCATTTTGTCGGAAGGTCAAAATATTTCCGCTTTGCAATAAAATCCAAATAATTGGAATATTTCTGAACGCATCCGAAAATTAAAAACTGTTTTTGGAAGGTGATGAAATATGCTTTCAAATTTCAGAATTCAAATTAAATATACAATTGTTGAATTATAAAATTTTTTAATGCAAACATATTTTTTTTTAAATGGAGTTAAATTACAAAATCACGATCCTCGGCAAATAGGAAAGGACTGGAGAAGAAGAACAATATCCCATTTTTATAAACGATCATCCTGCTGTTCTGTATAATTTTGTATCATCCATTTTCTAGCGTAAATCTCAAATACTTGTTTAACATAACAATTCTGTTCTGTTATCCCGTTGATTGAATGTTGTTGCGCAGTTGAACAGTTCAGCGGCCAACAGTCCCAACCCGTTCCCCAAGGGGCGCAAGTCTACCGTGGACCTGACCAACCCGCTGTTCCGGGCCCCGCTGGATGCTGGCTGGAAGAGGGAGCTGGTGTACCGGGCTGTGCTGGACCAGCACCAGCGCCGGCAGGGGGATATCTACTACTACACCCCGCAAGGGAAGAAGCTGCGCTCCACCAGGGAGGTTGGTACCCTCACTCTTTCATCCAGATAAACAATTGTCACAAATTGTACCACACATTGTAATGCGTCGAAGCGTAGACCTAATTCCAAGCTTCCATCGAAATGCCAGTAGGACAAATACAGCATTCCCACCTGATGTCCGTCAAGATAGGGGAATCCACATAGACATATGAATATTAGTAGACCTGCCCTAAGCGATAAAAGTGTATTATTTCCCCCTCCCATTGGAACCACTCCATTGGAACCGGCTGGGATTGTGTATGGCTTCGCGTTAATCTAAAAAATGTGACGTCATCATTCTTCTGCAAGCCAGCGTCGAGCACTCATCGGTGCATTTTTCGAAATAAAACGGTAAACATAGTGGCTTGTGTTTTGAAAACGTGTAAAAATAGAAGTGAAAAAGAGAATAAATAAAATTGTCGTATTACATTCCATAGGCAAGCATTATTTTAAGCCAATTCAGATCACATAATATGATCATTTTTGTAACATACACTGTCACTCGAGATACATGGCGTGTGCCCGTCCCTGTTTACTGGGGTAAGTAAATTATGAAACATTTATAAAAGTGTCTTCACTTAATACAGCAACAAAATATTGAACTCGACCTTATAGGCGACCTTACTTTGCATATTTAGACTTCGCAAATGTGTTCATTACGCGGCGAATAATTCGCGCTCCCATGTAAAAAGGTATATTCATTCAAAAGCAGAGTTTACTTTTAAGAACGAAAGTGTGATATTATAATGCGAGATGCCTATATACTGTCAGATTGAGTTTTGACAAATCACATTTCACCTAAGCCGTCTTCCTGCCCTTCGTCCCGCTGTAGTTGGTTTCTACCCCTCACCTTTCTGTTCTGGTCTATTAATATTCATATGTCTATGGGAATCCATTATGAGGACTTTTCATTTCTGCCCAGATTCGAGGGTTTTTTTATTTCACATATTTTGGGCTTCCAGACCAGAGATAGCTGTCAAATTGAACAGTCTGACCTCGCCTCGACCATATTTTGTCAGAGGGTCAAAATATTTCCGCTTTGCAATAACATAAAAATAAATGGAATATTTCTGAACATATCTGAAAACTAAAAACTGTTTTTGAAAGATGATAAAATACCATAGACATACAAATAGCTAGACGAGAACTTACAGATGAGGGTTAAAAACCAACTATGGCGGGACGAAGAGAGGAAAGAGACTTGTGATTCGCCAATAAATCAATCTAACAGTATATAGGCACCTCGCACTATAATATCACCATTTAGTTCTTGAAAGTAAAATCTGCATTTGAATGAATAGATCTCTTTATATGGGAGCGCGAATTGCATGCCACGTTATGAACAGTTATGAACAGATGTGTCAAGTCCAAATTTGCAAAGTAAGGTTCTGAGTATTTTCATAGTCGAATATTTCGTTTCCGTAGACACTTTTACAAATGTTTCATGATTTACTTACCCCAGTAAACAGTGGCTTTGTTTCGCGTCGCCATGTATCTCGATGTCATAGTATGTGTTCCATAGACATTCAACGTCCTTGCGTAAAATGTACGATAAGAGCTCGACACTGGTCCGGACAAGAATGATGACGTCACATTTTTTAGATTAACGGGAGGCTCTCGCAAGCCCAGCCGGTTCCGAAAAATGGTTCCAATGGGAGGGGGAAATAACACGCTTTTATCACGTAAGGGCAAGTCCATGTATTTTGTACGTCCGAAAATACCCATTTTGCATTATAAAATTTTTGCATGCAAACATAAAAAAGTTTTAAAAATGGCTCACCTTACGTTTATTCTAACTAAAATTAGTGATAAAAAAAATAAAATATTTTATTATTAAAGTTACTAACACCTAACTTTTTTAACGTTTCATGTAAAATTAATGAATAAAAATCCTCAAAGTTTCGTATGCGATCCGAAACTTGGTTTCATAAAGGTGTACATTGTATTTTGTGGTTAGTTTTTATATTTGAATATAAAGCATTGCGTTTTCTCTTTCTAACACCGTTTATATCATATTTATCACTATGATAGTAAGTGAGACACAACGATTTTTACGAAATTTATCAAATAGAGTAAATAAACTATCTTTTTTTAACGCTTAATTTAAAGATATGCTTACTAATATAGACTTTGATTTTTAACTGTCTGTTATTTTTGTATTTCGACTTTGGCTGACTCAATGCTGTGACATTGTGTTGTCTACGTAATGTAATGTAGATTTTATAAGTTTGATGGAACCAGCGAAATGTCCAAATTATAACGGAGGTGTTATGTCTTTTCAGGTGTCGGAACACATCTACGGGTCGGGACTCTCCATCGAGAACTTCACCTTTTTCAAAGAGCCGCTCGGCATTGACGATCCTGAAAAGGAAATTATCAGGTGTGTACTAGTGTCCAATAATAAAATAATGTAATTAATATTCCAAGACATTAAACCATTGGCCAAAGAATATTAATTCTAAGCCAAGAAATTGGCCCTCAACACTGAATTAATTTTGTACCAAAAATTGAAAACCTGCATTTGTGTTCTAAGTCTATTGTAACTTTAAAACCATGTACATATTTGAATGAATTAATTTCTTTAAATTTGTCTACATATTGTAAAGAAAAACATCAAAATATAAATTTAAAAAAAAATATATTTATATAAATTTGTATAAATAAGGATACAAATATGATTTTTTCTTTTGTCGTAAGTTTTTTTTCACAAACTATTACATCCCCAATCGGGTTATGCCGTGAGACTGAAGGTAGCGGAAAGTAGGAAATTTAAGAAATACCTGGCTATTCATATCTGGTCACCAAACATGACTAATGCCTTTTTAAAGCAAAGTTTCGATTCTGAATGGTGATCTTCATCACCATGGCGATGCTGAGAATATCTACCACTTTAAAAGTACTGATAATGATATGTGTTATATTTTATGGTGAGGCGACCATGTGACGGAATTATATTATAATTGTCTACGAACTAATGAGAGAAAGATCACAATTGGAGTTAAATTACAAAGTCACGATCCTCGCCAATTAGGCAACGACTGGAGAAGAACAATATCCCGCTGTTATAAACGACCGTCCTGCTGTTCTGTATAATTTTGTATTATTAATATGTGTTATATTTTCAGAGATGCCAAGATGATGCGCGGTAGTGGCGTGGGATCCCGTACGGAATCCCCTCTGCCCACTCCCGAGAAGGGTTCCTCTACGCTCATCCGCGAGGGCAAGAGGACCCCCAAGCCAAAGGGCCCCAAGGGAGCCTCCCCCGAGAGGGGGGTGCCCTCTTCGCCTAAACTCAACAGCCATTTTAAGGTTAGTGTTACAGCACTTAACAGCTAATCTCTAGCAGCCTTACTCATAATGAAACCCTACCACGACTCTACCGAGTCGCGGTAACTACACAGGGGGGTACACTACACCTCTCAGAGTAAAAATCTTTACTCATCTTCATAATGTTACTCGACAGCTGTTATGATTTTTTGCGGTAGCAACACTCTGTTCCAAAGCTGAAAAACGCGGTAAATTTGGCATTTCGCGGCGTGTTGCCAACTTCACGTTTATTCATACGTCAACAGAACAGAACAGCGTCAAGCGTCAACATATTCGAATTCCTTATTTTAATATGTGTGCAGTAGATGGCACCTATTATTCCGGGAAAACGTTTTATTGCTTGGAAATTTGCAACTGTTGCTTGTTGTTCTTCAATACTTTGTGGCATTTTAATGTACTGTGGAGCAAGGCGGGCAAATGCAGTTGCAACCCTTTTAGCTATACGGGACATTGTTTGTTGGCTAAATCCGTGTATGTCGGCATAATCATTCTGTATCTGCAAAAAAAAATGTTATAAAAAAATAATAACAATAAAGCCTGTTTGGTTAACGATTTCGTTGATTTGTTTCACAAGAACGTAGGTAATTATAAACACTGTCTCACCTCGTTTCTACCCCAGTATCGTATGGCACAAAGAACTTGGAGATCGGTAGATATTTTGCCACCCCGTTTATTGTTCACATCCAAGTACGGCCGCACCAAATCAATCAAACGTCTCATATTAACTTTTGTAAATCTATATTTAGACCTAAAATCTCCTTCCGTAAGTGCCACAAATGGATCGTACCTTTTTTTGTACCTTTTCGGTAGCCGTGGTCCACGAATGCCGCGAATACGGTCAATATTTGCCAATGCTCCATTTAAAACGTCAAGATTCTCGTAAAAGTTCGCCATTTCGAAAGTTACAACGCCGTGGTACTGAGTTAACCCTGGTGACCGGTCGGTTTAAATTCTGACAGCCACTACAACTTCCCGTACAGCGACGCGGGTAAGAAAACACGGATGCGCGCCATGTTGAGTAACAATATCACCTACCGCGGCCTTGCTCTCGTGGTTGTATCTTATTTTGTGATTATGAGTAACACTGTAGAAATTTGATCCATGCCATTTTGAAAGAGATCTGATGTCGCCAATTTGCGTAAGATCTTATGGACTCCTAGACAGCTCTTACACATGCCAATGAATAATTTTTGATGAGCATGGTGAAGTCCTGTTTTTACTGGACCCTTTGGAATTTCATCTGTCTGTGAATTTGTTTGTGCATTTAAGCAAGCCTTACTTTCATTAAATGGCTAATTTTTTTCAATATTACGTATGGTAGGCAGGAAAGTTTGAAAAAATAATTGAATTGAGTAATTTTTCTTTGGACAGTGGTATATTTCATTATTTGAAATTACATTAAATATTATACACAATATCAGGAAACTCATGGTACAAGCGGAAAACATAGATAACCCAAACCAACTTATTTTTTCGATCTAAGCATTTCAATCTAAAAACAACAAAAAATCAATTGTTTTTGGAAACTGAGGGGGTTAGAAATACATATTCTATCGCTTCTACTACGAGTTTCTGGACACCATGTATAGCTCAGTGCCAGTCCTAGAGGACCTGGGTTCGAGTCCCAGTTGTGACTGTTACCATTTTCTTTGTCTTTTTTTTTTTTCACTTTTTCATCCAGCTCTCCTGGATGGATATATTTTCCTCCAGACGGGAGCTGTTGAGATTCTTTTACAATATTTACATTAAAAATCTAATTAAATTGAAATTTTTTTTAACTGTTCTGTTTTAAATAAAGTTGCAATATTTTAATTGTTATGTTCATTTGTAGGTTAAATCTTTGGGATCCCGCCTCAGCAATCAGACCAGCCCCGTATCTCCGGCGCCCAAGACAGCCAAGGACACCCCCAAATCTGCAGCCAAGAAGGGGGCTGCTATAGTGGCTCAGAAAAAGAAGTAACCACAATAAATTTAAAATACTTAATCATTTTAGCATAAGATTAATTTGAAAATGAGAGTGTTTCACATTTTTGTCAGGAACGAATAAAATTCTATGTGAATTTCAATGGGATCTTACGATACCGATATATATACATATTAAATTTTAGCCGTTTTCCCTAAACTTATGTAATGCTACTTATGCATTGTGTTAAACCCTTACTTGCATTATTAGTTAGTTTTTTTTTTACCTTTCTGCAAATAACGGACAAATTCTAATTCAAGAGTATTTTAGATATTTTATCAGCCAATAAAATTCTCATTTTGTTTCCATCAAAGCTTAGAATCCCTTATGAAAGAGATTGAGAGTTTGCACTTTCGCTTTCCTTATTTATGTGGTTTTATTCCCTATATTTGCCTTTTTTTTTCTATTTGCCACACCCTTTTTCACATGGCAACACTTGATAAAATAAACGTACATTTTCCCTATATTTTACCTTTTTTTGTAATTGCCACACTTTTTTTTCCATATGGCAACATTTAAGTCAAATTTTAAAAAAGCATTATATCCGGTTGATAATCTTTTGTCAGAATGTTAGCGTGATAATAATTATTTGTATTGTATTGAGAATTATTGTGAATTTGGCATATTGCAAAGTCTCCCCCTCCCCGCCCCCTCCCTGAATATTTGCAGCTGCACCCCCATGTACGTGACGCAGTCGCAGAGTGTGGTGGGAAACTCATTGCCGCGCTACCCGCCCCCGCTGACCAAGTACGGAATACACTCTGGAGCCATGAGCCCAAAGGTAATTAAAAAAAAAATTATTGTCTATGGTGTTCTTTTTTATGAAAATTTGATTTGAAAAGTGATTGTCATCACATGTGAATTCACAATCCAATAATATTATTATTTAACTATTAACCTGCAAGATGTGTTATTGATTTGACTAAAGAATAAAAAAGAATAATCTGCACTTTTGGTGGCAGATCTTTAACTTATGAGTAGATCTGTTCATGTGTTGTTTCATTATATTTTCTGAAATGTGACGAAAAAACAGTTTTCTTCCCTGCTTTGATAAAGTTGACAATTGGTTTGTGTTTCCTGCTCAAAATTGAAAAATGGTACCATCACGAAATTTTTCTAATTTTTGAAAACATATTTTGTGGTCCAAACTTGCGAAGAAAAGATTTGCTTCTTAAAAAAAACAAAGGGAAATATGGTACGGAAGCGTTCTGACTGTTACTGAAGTAGGACCTAACTGCACGGACTATGAAAGCGGCTATGCAATGAAAGTTAGGCATTTGATGTGTATGGTACTTTTGTGCGGTTTGGTACTAATAATGGATCACGCCCCATTCTACTCTGTTTCTATTGCCCGTTTCTATTGCTTGTATGAATGATTTCTATTTTTTTACAGAGTGGAAGGGAGCTGTGCTCCATCCACTGCCCCCTGGCAGTCGGGCAGGTCCCCTCGCTGCAGTGCAGCCTCTGTCTGTGCCTCTACCACGTGGCTTGTCAAGGGCAGCTTCACAATCAGAATGTTAGCTTCGTCTGCAAGGTGGGTTCTTCCATTGTACATTTTTTTTTTAAACATTACTTAACTCCATTTTTTTAAAACATTAACTCCACTCCATCCCTGAAGAAAATAATTTTCCTCAGGACCTGCATCATATATCCTTTTAAGTAAAGGAAGGAGAGGAAGTTCTGAGAAGGAAAAACGTATGAGGGGTGGGTAGGAATCCGGGGTTAATGTGTCCAGGAGTGACAGGCAGTGCAAGGTAATGGGTCGAGAGAATCTGGTTGAAGAGGTTAAAGGGTCTCCCTCGACCTTGATCCGGCCTGCCACGCAGCTAATGGGCAAACACATTTGTCACTAGCGTCTGGACAAACCTCACCCCACGATCCCAGGCCCCCCCTGCTAAGTCACTAACCCTTTCCGACCGGCTTCATACGAGCGTGAAGAAATCTTGACAGAAAATAAATCTGTTTTTGGGAACAAAACCAGTGTCGATGGAACGTGCGGGAGCTGCTTGTGTAGGGTACCTTCACGCGCACATATTTCAACCAGTAAGTCGCCCAGCACTAGGGAGAACATAATTAAGAGCTTTACTTGTGGGGCCCATGAAAATTTTGACATTTTTTGCCGGTTGGAAAGGGTTAAACTTAGCGAAACACTTGGAGTGACCTATGTCAGTGGTGTTGGTTATAAAAGGATGGTTCCAGGGGCGGCGGTACTCACACCCACCTCATAAATTGTATGTGCATATCCTGTTGCCAGTTTCTAACCTAACCTCACCTGTGATCAAGTAAAGAGATTAATGCAGCTAATGATAGTGCTTCGGAACCTTTGGTAAAACATCCAATGATTACGTACTAAACTTTACAATCCATCCATCAATATAGGGAATCTATCTTAATGGATGGTTTGCCCATTTTTGCATATAGTGGACTTTTTATGTTATCTTAGGGCAACAGACTAGAAAAGCTGACTCAATGGGTGGGCATACTTGCGATTTATGCAGGGTCAGCGATTAAGTGGCATTATGAAGTAATGCTGAGAATGACAATGGAAGGCTTCTTGGAATTATTACTTAGTGTTGATGAAAGTGCCCTAACAATATGTACGTCCGAGTACAATGTGAAAGAGAACCGACAATTTGATAACTGCATTTATAAGTTGATATTTTAAATATCTTATCATTTAGCTTCAAACTAATACTGTATTTTTTCTATTTTCAGAGTTGCCAGTTAGCCACGGAACCAACTCTCTCTCCGCCCCCCCTCACCCACGTTTCAGCCATGAAACCCTCCCTTAAGGCCCCCATAGCCACTCTTCCGGCCCCTCCCGGCCTTCAACGCGCCCCCCCAACCAAGGAACCCCCGCAACGTATTCCCCAGCCTCTCCTCATTCCCGTCATCAAACGATTCCCCGTACCAAAAGTCCTCAAAACCGTGTCAAAACTTGTACCAGTACCGAAAACCGATGCGACTACCTTCAACGAATTCAGACCTATCCAAGCTAAAAAGAAGGGCATTGTCGGGTCTGTAACAACCTGGCTCCCACCTTCATCCACTATTAGAATGATCAAACCTCGGCAGAAGGTTGCAACTCCCACCAACGTGGCTGATATGGTCATGGCCTTCCCGCAAACCATAGCCATCGTAAACGGTAAGAAGTACATCGTGGTGGCCAAGCATAACGTCGTCAACGTCTCGTCGCAATTCCCCGGCAACGGAAGTAACCTCGTTCAGAAGCCGGCGGAAAATACAAAAAAACTAATGAAGATCGAAAGCAATACATTGGCGGGAACCCCATTTCTGAATACATCAAAATTAATTAAGAAAGAAGAAGGAGAAATCGTTGAACCGGACGAGCAAAACAAGAGTTTTGAAATGAGCATCGATCACGTCATCAAGAGCGAAAAGACGATTGCCGAATCTTCAATGTTGGAAGATAAACACGATAGTAAAGTTGAATTAAAGGTAGAGCGTGATGAAGGGACTGGTGCAGACCTGCCGCAGTGAGTACAGAGTTCTGTTATACCAAATGCTATATTCCCCGCTTCATACGCAAGTATTTTTACTTTGCTGAATATAGAAATAATACCTAAATCATGTTCCCAGACATTTTAAAGTCTGGTTGTAAATTATTGCAATAAATGCGCCTTAATATTATCAATTTTGTAATATTATCGCTTGCGTTTATTGCATATAATCTCTTTATTTTATAATATCTTATTATATTATTGTTTTTCTCGTCTTATCAACAGAGAGTGCTTGGTGGAAATAGGTATAACTGAATCAAATGTCTATTAGTTTCTACAGTCAAATTCAACCTGATCACTATTATTATGTACTATGTATAGCTTGTGTTTTTGCAGACAATCATTATGAATTGGAAATGGTGAATTTAACACTTGATTTCTTTTTAAGTCTTTTTCTTTTACTATTTTAAGTTGTGGAATCGGTGATACATTATGTTTTTGCTTTTCAAATATCATTTCATGCATTTTTGTTTTTTTTAATGTTTGTTTTTTGTGATACAGTTATTTGATTTTTTTAACCTCACTGTCAACATGCACAATTCCATTCAGATAAATTAAGAATCAGCAAAACCTAAGTAGGCAATTATGTATGTAAATAAAACAAAGTCATTCAATATTCAATCCAACACAGCAATATTAAATTATGATTGTGTATTTCTGCAACTAGGTAGTTTTATAATATCATTTTACACCCCGTAACGTTCTGGTATTCAATGCGAAACATTAAAAGACACAATAGAAGTGATTTAGGATCACAGTTATTACTTATTTTGCATATTAGATAAGCCCCTGTGATCCTAAACTCGCAAGCAAAAATACAGTATCTAATAAAAGATGGTTTAAAAACGTTATTATTAATAAAAATGTATTAGAAACAGTATTATCAAAAAAATTAGGCAAGAAAACAAGAAGGTTATTCATTTTGCTTTACCTGCAGTCAAATGGTTGAATTATTCCATTATCTTATAATATGTAGTATTATATTTGAAAGTTTTTAGCATCTTTCTAATGGTTAAACTTGACAAAATACTTATTAACTTGTATTTTTAAATATAGTCATTGTATATATCGAGGCTGGAAAGGAAAAATGGCTAAAGCGACGTAGAGCTGTGACATTAAATATGAACCTACACAAAAATCTATATTGATTGCGCTTGAGTTTATCAAATTAAGTTTTCTAGAGTTTCCCAGAACAAACTGGTTTGATGAACACAAGAAAAAACAAAAAATGTTGCTTATTTCGTACGTTTATCTTTAATGTCACAGCTGTATGGCGCTTTAGCTATTTTTCCTTTCCAGCCTCGATATAATCCCTCGGTAACTGAATTATTGATATTTTCATACAATATGTTTTTTTTGCTTTATTTCGCCTTTATTTGTCCTTCAATGGTGTGCATAAATTACCAGTCACCTGAAAGTATATATGTACATATATTTTATTACCTACTGTTGTACAGAACTGTTCCATGTTTTATCTACATGACACCATGGGTACCTAAGCGAAATTATTTGGTGGGAATTTAATAACAGTTTACTAAAGCTACAGCCATAAATAAAATGTTTTAAGAATTTTTTTACATTTTTTTCAAACACATTATAATTCGTAAATGGTATGTAAAAATTGATAAAATATAAAAAAATCTAACCGACAAGTCAGTAGAAACATCAATACATAATATTTAAATCAAAATATATAGGTACATAGATCAGAAATTGTAGTTTGTACTTTAACCTACAATTTTTTTAAAATAAATGTTAGCTCAACGAGATATTGTCAAATAATGAATGATGGTACAGATTTAATCAAAACTTGTAGTACAGTGCATTTCATAATGTAAAATGTTAGGCATTTAATAAAAAAAATATCTATCAATAACGTTTTTTATTCATATGCCTCGCCTTTTACATTACACTTCTCTGGCAACATTAAAAAAAATTCAAGTAATTGCTCTGTGTTGTCTCATGAACAAAATAAGCAATTTTAATTTTCAAAATGTTTGCTGTATTTTGAATAATTATCTATAAAATAATTTGTTATCGATTAAAATTTCATCTGTAAACTATCTTGATAATAATTCAATATTACGAAACTACTTTATTTAAAAAAATGATAAGACCAGTTCTTTTGCAATGTGGCAATGATTTATCTATGGTTTTACATTTCAGTGTTTCGAGTTAAAAAATATCTTAGTGTTGCCACATTCGAAAATTTCATTTGCAACTTTTTTTAAAATGAAAACACCGATTGAATCTAAAACTCCCCATACACCCAGCAAGCATGTTGTCATGAAAATATTTATTATCAACTAAACGTGTTTATGGTAAATAATGTATTATAGATGTTTGAGGCTTTACTTTCTTCGTTATTTAAATAGAAAGGTATTTTGAATGCTTGTTGTCTATGTATTAAAACTATTGCTTGCATATTTATATTAACATGTCCAAGAAACAAATAGTTGAAACATGAAGCATTTTCATATTCTTTTGAAATTTCCACCATGCACATCTCTGAAGATAGAAATAAACAATAGAGAAAATCAAATAAATCTACGAAATCACTGCAATAATTATTTAACATTATTTTTTCATTCTGTGTGTAAAATGTTCTTTATTTTCTTCTGTTTGCAGATAAATTATCGCGAAAGAATATGGAATAACTTTGTTTTCAGTCCATTTTGATTGATTTTTCTCCTTCCGTTCCCTCTCCTACACTTATTTACCTTATGCCAAAGTCACGATTATTATTATTCTCATGCATGGCATTGAAAACAAACAATGGTTATTGTCAATGCACATATCTAACAATAATTTACTAATCGGAATAGTTGATTAAAAATTTCAAAATCTTTTCGGTAAATTTATTTTTTATGGCAGGTGACCAACTTTCGTAGCGTTAATTCTTTACAAACTCTCGTAACGGAATAATTGTTAGGACCTATTTATATTAAAATAAGGGATTGTTTTTGTGAATATCTGATTTTAGCTACTATGTATTTGGCTTAGTCGCTTTTGATTTTAAATTTATGCCTACCTACCTACAGCTGTCATTTGATTTTCTCTTTCATTTTAGATTATCGTCAGAAAAAAGTAATTTCGTGAATAATTATGTTTAGCAGGGAACAATAGTTGCCAATTATTATTTGAAGAAATAGTCCCATAGTATAAAAATGTTGATATTTTTGCCGGTCATTGGTAAGTCTATAGTTAATAATATATTATTTAACGTATAATGTAAAACTTAGTTTCTATTCTCGTTGTCAGTTAGTAGGTAGGTTTACTGTAGAAATTTTAATAATACGTATTGCTTTATTTTTAATTATTATTTTTTTTATCTGAACACAAAGTTGTAGAATTTCTGATACTGAAGTTCGACACCGCAAATCGTAATGTGTGTTTTTTACGTACGTTTGACAGAGAATGAAACAACACATCAATTTTATAGAAAGCCGAAAACCATGTACATTTTTTGTTTTATTTAGTTTTCTGTATTCTGGGAATGCTCTTCCACAATGCTCTAAGAACATACAGTACAGTAAATTCATTTTTCTTCGAATTCAACAAAAAATATATTTCTCGAAATATTGTGCGAAAGAGTTTTAATTATAGAATTTCATTGTCTGCCGGTGGAAGAAGTGTTTCATATGTTTCCTCTCCACCAAGCACTCTCAATGTTATTTGTATTTCTATGAATTGTGTTAATTACAATGAAAATGATTGTTGTTCCTTATGGATTTGTTTGTTTGTTGTGTTTAGCAGTAAAGCGGCTGTTGTGGAGTCTCCGGCGGCAGAGAAGAAAAAGGCGAAGGTTGTGCCGGTGTCGCCATCGAAGGCGGCTGCTTCCCCCAAACCCGCCATCTTGAGCAAATCTCCCAAAGTTACGAAGGCCGCCGCCAATGGAACCCCCGGTTAGTGCATCAATTAAACTTGTCTTACTCCGCTTCTCGGTTAATACGTAATATTTCTTACTGAAAAATTAGATTCAGCTTTATTTTTATGAAAAGTGAATATTGGTCAGGGGAGACAAAATAATGCATTTCAACATTTTAATTTTGTTAAAATTAATTGACTTCCGCGCTATATCTACTACGCCATATTCATTTTTATATTACATTTCATTTATGTTATGAAGTGAATGCATTCTTGATAAGTTTGAACCTGTATTTATAACGGAAGAACATGGAAAGAAAGGCATTTGAATAATTACGTATGTACTACACCCGTTAGACAAACCCTGCTTGCCATATACATAAACATTAAAAATCTGGGATGTGTATCTAAATTCTAAATGAACTCAACTTCCGCAACTTGAACCTCAACACAGTACCAGTAGTACCGGGAATAATTCGAATTGGTTACTTTTGTTTTAATTTTGACAAGAATTTATTTTATAAGGTTGGTACTTCTGACAAATGTCATATTTGATAGTCTATTAATTAAAAAAGGAATACAGTGAAACCCTCTTTAAGAAGTTCTCTCGACGTTTCGTGGCTTAAAAAGTTTGGTTTTTTCGGTCCCTTAGCTCAATATTGGGCCAACTTTTCCCACATATAAGGTTTTCCTGCTTAAGAAGTTTGTTTTTTTCCGGTCCCTTGGAAAACTTCTTAAGAGGGTTTCACTGTATTCCGTATTATCCGAACTTCGACGAGGAATATTCACAGAACATGAAAATTAACTTAAAATATTTGATGAATAATTGTTCAAATTTTTTAAACACATTTTGAGCATGAGCATTTTGTTTAATTCACTAATATAATTGATTTGGTGGTGTTTATGTGTGATCAGAGATAGATGTACACTTTTACATATGACTACATACTCAACTCAAGTTTTCGATTTTTTGGAGATGTCTGACTAATCAACTGGATGATCAGGGTAAAGCAGATAACCTGTGCGCTGGAGCAGCAAAAAACCAGTTCAGAAATAATGTTGTTTTTTTATTTAACAGCTAAGAGAGGACGGGTCAGCAGGAGCAACACAGCAGAGGAGGTCAAAACTGAAACAGCCAGCCCCCAGAGCCATGAGGCAGCCCTCAGTTCCTTGATGCAGGTAATGGACCCTCCATAGATTTATTTAATTTCATATTTATAAAAATTTATCTTTTCAGACGAAGTCTTGAATTATCAGACAAAATTCTTTTTACAGCAAAATAATGATATAAAAAAAAATCAGAGTGTGCAGTTTACATGCGGCAGAAGTGAAACCTTCAATAAACTAAAGTAGACAAGAGTGAGGAGGCTACGAAGCACTGCAAAAAGAGGAGACCGATAGGCTACGAAGCACCACACAAAGAGGAGACTGATTATACATACTTTCTCATTCTCTCGCAGGCTAAATCCTGTAGATGTATGTGTTGGTCTCTTTTTAGTATAGCTTTTTCGTTTCTAGTATAATCCCACATGTCCTATGTAGTTATACATATGTACACAGTAAATTTTAAGTAAAGAAAGAAACAAGTAAAAAAAGAAAAAAGTATAATAAAAAAATAAAAATAAACAATTATTGAGTGAGCTCGGACTCAGCGCTTACTAAGGAATGGTGCTTGGTGCTGGAAGGCTGCGGTTACCACTGTGTTTTCGCATCAGACGGGCAAATCCATTCAGTCCTAGTTCCGTAAACATTGTCGATGGGCCGCTGTACCTTCTGTATCCAAATATAATTCTGCAGGCATTATTAAATTGGATCTGGAGTCATTCCATTGGTTGATTTGGTAGTGACACCAAGTATATAAGCTAGTACAAAATGCATTGAACAATGTTTTTCCTTAACATTATTGCTGCATTGGAAGAATCTTTGGGCAATTATATTAGACAATATACTGATTGTCGTTCAATATCACCATCGTCCGAGAGGTCTTCAGTAATGATGTGCCCCAAGT
Organism: Limnephilus lunatus; assembly: GCA_917563855.2. NCBI lineage: Eukaryota > Metazoa > Arthropoda > Insecta > Trichoptera > Limnephilidae > Limnephilus > Limnephilus lunatus. Next base: position 48,497,644 of record OU830603.1, read on the forward strand.
ATTTTACACTCTTAGATGTATTTATGTTTTCCTCCATTTAGTTGTACGGGGAGCATATTCTATATCTGTATTCTATATTCTGTATTAATAATATTGTGTTTATTTCTTGGACAGTGCGGCATGTTTGTCCAGATCTTTGGCTATCTGAACAAGCGTGAGCTGGCTGCGGCGGCGCGAGTTTGTCGCGCATGGCGTGACATTGCGTACACGCCCAGCCTCTGGAGATCTGTCCGCATGAAGAACTCTCAGGTAATATTTTTATTCAATGTCAATACCACAAATATCCGAAACAAGTGAGGTGGGCCGCGAACCATCATAAGTACGAATCCGCGCACACAAAAATGTTGCCAACATCGTTCACCCTCACTAATACAAATACCATCCGCGCATAGCGGCGCCCCACAACACCAAACAATTTCCCTGTGTCATCTTAAGGGATGCTGTGTGGAGGATCTTTTTAAGGTAAGGGGGCATCCATAATTACGTGAGCACAAACGGGGGAGGGGGGTTCCAGCAAAATCTCATGTTACTTGAAAAGAATATATGAATTGGCCCAAATTTATCTAACCGAGGGGGGGGGGGGTCTAGATTGGAATTGGAAAACTGCTCACGTAATTAATGGATGCTCCCTAAGGAAGGAGAGAAAGTCTGGAAAGGAAAAGGAAAGAGGGTTGGGTAGGGATCTGGGGGTCAGTGTGTCCAGGAGTAACATATGAATCCATCCTTTCAACTGCGGTGCAAGGCGATGGGTCGAGATAGTCCGGCTGGAGAGGTCAAAAGGCCTCCCTCAACAAGTCATATCTCGATCTGGCCCGCCACCCAGTAGATGGGCAGACGCATCCGCCGTCAATACCTAGACAAACCTCACCTCAGGAACCTCACAACCTAAAACCTCTAGTGTGCCGAGTGTAAAAATCCCACAAACAAAATGTCCATATGGATATGCCGGCAAACAAGCGATTAACAAAAAAGCAACTAATTTTGAGATAAAATTTGCAACTTTTATATGGCCAAGATCACCCCTGGGTGAAAGTCATATTTATAACTAAAAAAGAAACTATTGAAATAATAGCTTTTATTCACTAAAAATGGCCCGTGTCATTGAAGAGATAGACCGATTCAAGTGTGTCGGTTTTTCTCCAGATGTTGTGGGTTCAATTCCTCAGCTAGCTAATTCCTCCTTCATTACACACGCAACATTCCGCTTACAATGGTGGTAGTAGGAGTTTTTCAAATTTATCCAGTTTATTCATAATCATAGAATGATTGTATTTCATTTGAAAAAAAAAATGTTTAAAGTTTTGTCATGTTGTGGTTAGGTAACAGACTGGCAAGGTTTGGCAGCCGCCCTCAAGCGTCAGGGCACGCGTCACATCGACCTGCGCAAGATGCTTTTGCCCCCGGATGACGTGACACAGATCTGGGAGCAGTTCATCAAGCACATCTCCACTGTGGACACTCTTCTCAGGTATGTGCCATCATGTTCCTACTAATAATTTAATTTTATTTGTTTCTACTAATAGATACATAGTTTTTAGGTGTCTTAACAGATGTCAGATAAGAAGTACCTTGGAAGAGTGTCATCTATTGTCGTCCGTGTATAATGCACTTCAACTAAGAACTACCAACATTATCTTCATTTTGCGCATATTTTTACTATCTTGCAATCATACATAAAGACGCGTTAAGAAAATGTTGCTAGTTCTTAGTCGAATTACGTTACAGTTAAATATGACCAAAGAGGATAGGGTCGAATTAGCTCAGTGGTAGAGCAGTGCCCCGGCAAGGCCAAGTCCTGGGTTCAATTCTTGGAAACAACCGTATCTTTTTCTGATTTTTCGGTTTCAAATTTTCAGTTGAGAATCGCTAATATCGTCTTCAGTGATTAAATATTACAATTTGAGGTTTTGCTCATTAAATTGAAACAAAAATAAATATTAATTAATTAACTGTTTTAGTCTATGCTTATTTTGTAATATATAGATAATAAGCATGGTGTTCAATAGAAATGCAATAACTTGGACAAATATCAATAAATTTTAACGATTCTTTCTGCAATAATCGGAACAAAGGTCTCGTCGTCCATAGTGTCGCGTCGTCTCGTCGTCAATAATAGATCCTGATCATCAACAATAGAATTAACTTCTGACATGGTGAAAAATATGAATTCCGTTTAGGGTGTATTAAACAGGATAAATAGTAAATACAGTTATCAAGACACGCTCCAACTGCAAAATATCGCGCTGAAATTGAACATGCGCTCTCCCGAGGACCGAAAACGCTTGCTGAATATTGCAGTGATTTTTTGCTGGGTAGCACGATACGGTCAAATTAGAATTATGTTGATGCCTTCTTTATTGCTTGTCAGAATCATTCCCACAATCAATTATAATTTGCGTGTTGATTAATTATTATTTTTAATTGGTAAACTAATGTTTAAGACAAGATTTTTATGCATAGCACAAAGGGTAACAATTATTATAAGCAATAATTATTATCCTGAAACACACATCAACATTGAAAAAATCTCCCCAGAAAAGATAAATGCCGCCGACGGGTGGAATGAATGAAACCCTAGTATATATTGAATTATTTGGAGGGTGGGAGATAATCCGACGTAGCTCAGTTGGTAGAGCAGTTGACCGGATATCAGAAGGACGCGGGTTCAAGTCCCATCGGCGGCATTTATCTTTTCTCTGGAGATTTTTTCAATGTTGATGTGTGTTTCAGGCTAATAATTATTGCTTATAATAATTGCGTGTTGATTGTTAATTTGGGCATATTTAGTGTATATGCACTACAATCTGGTGCTTTTACTATTGTACACTTGCGAGGTGTTTTGGGGTGGCAGATAAGTGAGAGAGTATTATAACAATAATCAATATGTTGTTTGTCTGTCTGGTGGGCACGAAGGCTGGAGATGTGCCGCTGTCCCGCGCAGGTGGTGGAGCGAGTGTGTGCCGGCCTGCCGCAGCTGCAGTCGCTGTGGGCGTGCAGCGTGCGATGCAGCAAGTTGGACCCCGCACCCCTGGCCGCCCTGCACAACCTCACCGAGCTGCGCATCAAGGGCATGAGCGGTGAGAGAAACCTGACTATTTCATCTAACCTCATCATCATCATTTTCAATTTCAACCGCTGCCCTGGGAACCAACACCTCTGCCATAGGTTACCCCGAGTGGTTCACATGGGGATGAGGTTTGTCCGGGTCTTGGTGGCAGTTGCGCTTTCCCACCTACTGCTTGGCAGGCCGGATCGAGAGAGACTGGTTGACCTCTCCACCTGGACTCTTTCGGAACATTGCCTTTTGCCGCAGTGGAAGGGATGGATTCATACGTCCGTCAGTCCTGGACACACTGACCCCTAGATTCCTACCCACCCCTCACACCTCTTTCCTTCCCAGAACACTCCTTCCTTTTCTAAAAAGGCCCTCCACACACCACACAGCATCCCCAAAGATGACATAGGCCCTGAGGGAAATTATTTTCCTCAAGGCCTCAAGGATGGTGTAAAAAAATGTATTCTTCCCATTGGCCCATTTGGATCGGGATCTCATCACTATGACATCCAGCGATGTGTTCCCAATTAGAATTTAGAGTCTGTCAAATAAGAGTAGAAAATAAATAAAATGGAACTAAGAAATTTTTAGGCTGGCCACACCAATTTATCTGTCTTATATTCTTTAAAATTGCAATGACACAGAAAATTCAAAACACTGTATACACATTTAAAAAAACATTTTTTTGTTCTTAAAAAAAAAATTTAATCAAATAAGCACTATTGTGAAGGTACCTACTAAATGACATAAATTTGATTAAATTGTGTTTTACAAAGTGATTGGCTTTCATTTAATTTAACTTAGATTTGAATTTAACAGTAGGTGGAAAGGAAGAATCATTAATGGTGAGTTTAGTCATACTACTTTTAGATCTGAATGAGTTAAATATATTCAGATCTAAAATTAGAGGCATGATCTAAAGCCCGGCCAACGCTAGGTACTTAAGCTAGTATTAAATAAATGTGAGCAATTTCTAAAGTGTGCTTTATATTTTATTATTTTAACACGAAAGTGCAAAATGTTATTCTTCATTATGTTAACACAAAATTTCAAATGTATAATAAAAATATACCTAAATTTAATTCTAATTTTAAGATGAGTGGGTAAATGAAAAAATATTTTTTTCACTTTAATGCCTTTTTAATTTTTAATAAAAATGTAGGTTACACAGCTTTAGATTAACACCATGGTTATATTTTTAGTATTGCCATTTGGGCAACGGTGGCGCCCTCATTTATTTTCTACTCTTATTTGACAAACTATAGTTCCCGTGTTAGGATTTTTCAAAATTTCATAACTATGTACTGAATCATTATGCCTCCCTATGTCATTTTATAGTTATGCTTCCCTGTGTTATTTTTTATTTTTAATATGTAAAACACAGACACGTGTAAATAATATTTGATTTATGGTGAGCATTCCAATATTGCTACTCATTATTTCAAAATTTAATATTTAGAGATGTTTGACTAATCAACTAGACGATCAATGTTGCGACTGACAAGGGCCTAATACCAGCCCGCTTGTACCACTTTATATGCACCACCATCCTTGCTGCCTAATGCTGTGAGAATGGGAAATTTCTATTTGAGCTAATGGTGTATTTTTTTCTTCCGCAGGATTGTTTTTGACCTCAGATCTGAAGTGCCTAGAGAACCTCAAAAATTTGAAACACCTCAGTTTGACGTCTGTTAGAGGTAAGTTTTTTTTTTTTCAAATGTTACTGGCTTTCACCCTTCAAGGATATTCTAGGCCAGCGGTTGTCAACGTTTTTGAGCCCGCGTACCCCTCGACTCTTACTACAAATTTTTTGTACCCCATATCCTCTATCTATCTTGTGTTCACGTGTAATGAAAGATCTTTCATTTGTAATTTTTTTATACTCTCATTATTACAAGAATTTCACAATCAAATACATAACACAAATAGATATGTTGTTAGATTTTTACGGCCAAAAGTATTTTTGTTATTTATTTTTGGGGTGTTATGGCGGGTTGCGCTACCTCCTCCTTTAGCCAATGTTTCGAACAGTGTTACAGATGTGTGAAATGTGTGTTTAAGTACTTAAACATACATTTTACCACAAACAATTACACATCTGCCCTGATGATGGACACTTAACGCTGTCCGAAACGTTGGCTAAAGGAGGAGGTAGTGCAACATGGCATAACACCCCAAAAATAAATAACACAAATACAAATGTATATGGAGTGGATATACGAATTTTTTAACCAGTGATTGATTCTACATGCGAAATTGAACAATCCTACATTCGTGCCATTGCATACCCCCAATTTTTGCTTTGCGTACCACACGTTGAAAACTGTTGTTCTAGGCCATCATTTCAAATTATTGATAAAAGGAAAAGTGAATTTATATATTAATTTTATTTTAATGGGCAAATTTCAAAATTAAATGGAAGGTAGGAGTCGAGTTCAGATTTAGAAGAGATAAGATATTGAATGGAGGGGAGGCAATTTTAGATAAGGCTTGATAGAAGAGAGGATATTTGTTTAGAGGGGGACAAGTAGATGTAAGTTAAATGTATCACTTACATTGTGCTATCTCCCATTTTACTTCATTCCTTTAATGGTAATCCTGTCCTTTCGTTCACCAAGATTGTAATTGGATATTTGGCTGTCTCATCATGTGTCTACCCAGCTGAGGGATTCTATATCTTTTGTGGGATCGAGATCTCCTGACGGACGAGATCTCCTGTCAGATTTGTGTGCTTTTTATGGCTTTTATTTCTTTTTCTATGATGTCAGATTTCAACTGTGAGCTGTCACATATTTTAGTTTAGATCATTTTAAATCGGCGAAGCTGGCTTGATACCCACAGGAGATCATGTCCGTCAGGAGATCTCCACCTCACAAAAGACATAGAATCGCTCAGCAGGTATCCTTTTTCCCTTCAGGGCGGGACGTTGGCATTATAGGTGAATTGAAGCCTCTTTTTCCTCTTCACATTTCCTGCATCTATTGGTGTTTTCCAATCACAACAAATCCATGTGTCTCCTGAGTGTCCCGTTAGTAGTTCCCTCAGTTAGCAGCTCCCTCTGTGGGTGTCCTCTCCTTATTAGTAAAACATTTTTTTATCTAATCTACTTAAAAATCTCATTCTGTGTTCCGTACTGACTGCTAATCTTTTTTAATTAGTTTATCCCTGACTTGCTTTATGTTATTGGCATTTTATATATTATGTAAGCACTTGCATACTGCTTCCTAACACCGTATGCAGGGACACTGGAGGTCTAGATTTGTTCAAACTTAAATGTAGTTTTGTTTTTTCAAATTAGAGTCCTTGCGAGAGCCTTGAAGGAGTAACCATCTGTTACTTATACCAAGTGGTGGATAACCTCCAATGTAATGCTAATCTTTTTGTGTGAGCAGAGCTTGAAAAGCACCAATGCCGCGCCCTCGGCAACCTGGTGATGCTGGAGCAGCTGGAGTTGGGAGATTGCACCTTCAGCGGCGAGGAGGGGGCGGCCCTGCTAGCGCCACTGCAGCTCCTTAACAAACTGCGGCTGGAGCGCTCGCCCAGCGACGGCTCCTCCCTGCTGATGGGTGCCGTGGCCCGCTTGCCCAAACTGACCGCATTAGAGCTGATCAATTTTGATATTAAGGTAATACATTCATTCAATAGATTAGTGAATGGAGATCTCGGGGATCCCAAGATGACCCCCCCACTTCATCCACAGGAATAAGCATGTATCCGATACTCAACGATTTAAGTTTATCGGCATGTTGACACAATGTGTTTCCCATACCTATCATATCTGATAATATGTGCCAATATTACCTACCTGTATTGTGGAACAATAACTCTGAAACGGGTGTCACATGCAAAGATAAAAGATCTTCGCACACACAAATAACGCTCTCCATACAATCCCATAAGACCTGTCACACATAAGAAGATGATGCGCAGATAAACCATAGACAATACAGATCTAACGCCGTAATTGCTCCTAAAGCGATATGCGAAAAGTTAAGCGACCCCCTCTCTGCTGTAAACAGGAGTCATTTTAATTACGGAGCTGCCTAAACGGGTGGATGACAGCTGTCAGTTGACAGATTCTGTACAAAGAAATGGCATTTTGTGGCATCTCTCTAATTCACCCGACCCCCTCTCTTACCATAGAAAGAAATATTTGATAGTGCAGTGTGACGGTACAACACATAGGCGCTCGCGGTTCAACAGATAAGTGCTCGCGCTTTTATATTTGCATGTGACTGATGCATTGGGATCAATCAGTTTGTTAAAGTAATCAGAGCAATGACCGGTCAGTGGCTGAGTTGGCATCACGTTTGGGTTCCAACCACGCATCGCTTTTTCGATTCCTCCGCTGGCTAAGTCTTCCATCATGACACAAGCAACTTAGTCTTAATATACGACTATGCTAAGAAGCCTCTGCAATGATCTATTGGTGTCTATTGTAGTAACCCGTGCAGTTATCACCTATAGTACAGTACCTCAAAGAACTAGTACAAAGAACTCCTCCAAACTCCCTTTTCTAAAACCACCTTTGGACAAAGACACTTTAAATACATAGCTTGCAAACTACACAATACACTACCAGCTACGATTAGGCAAACCGAATCAATGACCAAATTCAAACAAGTTATAAAGAAATGGATTATAAGTACTGGTCGTCACACTATTGCAAACATTTGTAAAATAAACTACAAATAGACAGAAATATCCATCTACATACGTCCTTACCCATATAAAACAAATTAAAATTATAAAATCCTAAATAATCTAACTCCATAAATAGATTTGACAGGATTTACTACTGTACTGTATCACTTCCTTCATTTATAAGAAAACTCTCTTTATGTGATTTACCCACACTTTCAATCATCTTTATATTTAATTGTAAATTATATTACTCTTATATATGATATTCAATTATGTACCTCTACGCCTGTCTCAACACAGGTATACCCTAGCGAGACAGGCATCAAATAATATGTTGTAAACATCACGAATATAGATCAGTAAAAAAAAAAAAATAATAATAACCTCGGTCACTTTAATATCGATAACGGAAATTTGTGGAGTTCTTAACCTCGTGATCACTCGGTACCGTAATATTGAACCTCAAAATAACGTGCTGTGTGAAATTAAGGTGTCCACTGTTCACACATTCCTGCAGTTATCATTTTGAAAATCCATAGTTTAATTGATTCGCAGTTAATCTATCTGTGACTACACGGCATCTACAGCTATAGATCTGCGCGGAGGTTCGTAGTCTGCCAGTCTCCCGCGACCAGGCAGGCGAGATTGTTCCTATTCACGTTGTTGAGGCTATAAATGTTACGTAACTTGTTCCAGACATTTTGTACCAATATGTGTGCTTTAGAACAATGCTAAGAATGAAACAGTCGGTAATTTTTCGTTAGTGGTGTCCACGCGTATTATTAATAATTTTTAGAAAAAAACTTTAGATTCGCCTAATTACTATAAAAGGAAACTTTTTGCATTTCGGGCGGCGGAAAATTATGCATTTTAATTTTCAATTGCGTAAATTAAAATTCACTTCGCGAACCGATCGGCGACTATCAGCGGCCATTAGGTATGTCACTGTTATGTTGGTATCCATGATGCATTAACAAGAGCAAGAGTCAGGTCATATACTAGAGTCAGTCAAAATGTAATGTCTCTTATTTTTTTCTCTTTTGTTTGTCAAGAAATAAAAAATGCAATTGCATGGGTTGATAACCATACGATTGACGATTAATTTGTTACTTTTCAATATAATCTCCGTCCATTTCTACAGCTTCGGTCCATCTTTTAACAAGGGCATTTATCACAGTGTTGTAAAAACACGGTCATATCCAGAACACCATCACCATAACTTTCCTCGCCGATCACACAGTTTTGAATTTTTTGTCCTTGGTGAGTTTGTGTGATGCAATTCCATTGACTGCTCTTTGATTCAGGTTCAAAGCAATGAACCCATATTTCGTTTCCGGTCACATTTTTTTCCAGAAACTAAGTGCTGCAAATGTGTGAGACTATTTTTTTTCTTGTTTCTTTATTCTGGCTGGTTAACTTTCTTCGTACCTACCTTGCACAAACTTTTGTTGAATAATCAGTTGTCGAATAATCTGCACTGCCTTTACTGAGGGAGAGAATGGGACATCTGTAGTTATCTGGGGTCACCATGGATGATCACAGAACTCTGTCTAATACGAACATCGATGTCGACCATTTTGCAAGTAACTACAGTGCTGCCACCTGTTGGCACAAAAAGTTTCTACTGCAGTAGATTGTAGAAGAAGGTTTGAGGAATAGGACCAAATTCAAAATTTTCACACTTTATTTAAGTAGAAAAAATTAGAAGGCATTATTTTTTGACTGACCCTCGTAATATGGACGATAAGCAAGGCATACGTCCTCGGACAGTTGTGTGGCGGTCCACTCTCTCTGCCTTCACTTCGGAGAAATGGCTTGATGGAATTAGTAGCACTTATCCTCTGCCTGCCTGTCTGCCTGACTCGTGCACGATAACTATACAAACTTGAGCGGAACACCTGTGGCTTCATGAGAACATGGTTTTTTTCCGATTCATTTTTGTATAAATCGGCTTGCATGTGGAACGTGCTACCGGAATTTTTCATCACTTCTTACAGGCTCTTGTGAGATGTCTCAAATATAAATAAAAGAATTTGGGTAATTTGGATGTCCAGAATTTATTTACAGAACGCATCAAATTATTTAAAAAATATAACAATATTAATTTTGTTTGCAGACTGGTTTCGAAGATGCCCTGGGCCAGTGCAGCCAGCTGAAGCGCCTGCTCATCATCCCCATGTACATCTCGCAGTCGGCCACCACCAACCGCTGCGTGCTGGAGGGGGTACTGCGTCTGAGTAAGACCCTTACGCACCTCGTCTGGGGTGTCACCATTGAGCTGCTAAGGGTCACAGAGCTCTTCATTGACCAGGTATTGCGTTTCTTTAAGCTCCGAAAATGTCCCAACTTGTCCAGGATATTCAGTAAACCTTTCTGGTTTAATCTCCTGTCGGATTTCCATATGAATACGTCGGTGTTCAAAAGGTACAAATTTTTCATAACCATGAGGATGTTAGAAAAGTATATTCAGTCCTCCTCACTAGGGATTCCTGTTCGGAGGCGGACTGTAAGTTGTTGTGTTGGTGTTATGGCGATGCACCACCTCTTGTAAAATTCAGAATCAGGCCGCCAACAATAACACTCCTTATGTAGATGGTGATAAGGTTTAAATTCCCATTTAACACCTGCCGCCTGTTTTGATTTTGACACACAAGTGTCCAAAGTCGCCAAAAAGCGTGCTTTGTTTTATTTTGCAAAGCTCAGGCACAAATATTAAAAAAAAATTTATGACATTTTCTAAAGTAATTAATTTTCCTCATTACACAATAAAATCATAACCGAAAAAGGGTTTGTAATTAGGAGATTTTGAACTTTTAAAGCAGTTTTTCTAGGACTGATGGGAATAAATGATGCTTCGTTTTTTTTGGACTTTGGAAAAAGACTACTAAAAAAATACTCAATTATTTCTTAGGCAAATTTATTCTACTCGCAGTATTTAATTAAAGCATCTAAAATATTAAAAAACAATCTAATTTTCAAACAAATGTAATATGATTTTGCATGGCTTATTAATGCGTAATTAATTTAAATCGTAATTTTTATGATTTTATCATATTTATTGTTTTTTAGACCTCATCTTCGTGTTTGCAGACCCCATCTTCATGATTGTCGATTTCCTCAACTTCATGTTTGTAGACCTCTTATTCACGGTTGTTGATTTCCTCAACTTCATGTTTGTAGACCTCTTATTCACGGTTGTTGATTTCCTCAACTTCATGTTTGTAGACCTCTTATTCACGGTTGTTGATTTCCTCAACTTCATGTTTGTAGACCTCTTATTCACGGTTGTTGATTTCCTTATCTTCATGTTTGTTGATTTGCTCATCTTCATTTCTTACTTTACTTTATAATTTAATGTAACAATACGTTTGATGAGTAGTGCGACCGACCCGGAGAAGGCAGTGCATCCCGCCCCGCCAGGCCGCCCAAGAAGTCCAACATGGGCGACTGCATCCCGGTGCTGAAGCCGGTGCCGGGCATGGGCACGCTGGGCGGCCCCGGTCCGGCCGAGGAGCCCCGCGCCGACCAGCGTGGCCCCGCGCAGGTGGAGATCCTCCCGCTGCCCGCCCTGCAGCGTCTGCTCACCACGGAGCTGCCCGACACTCGTCTCAAGATCCTGCGCATACCCTTCCACGCCACCACCAGGCAGGCGCTGGTGGATCTGGACTAGCCAGGTCAGTTATTATCAGATTATGCATCACAACCTGCTTCATGAATGTTTTTGGCATGCTCGGAATGAATCAGAAGGTTTTTTTTTTGTGCATTACAGATTAATATAATCCTATTACAATACACATAACATATACATAACTTTAAATGAGATTTTTTTTTTACAATAATACATATTTTAGAGTCCTTGTCTAAAATTATTCTTGAAACCTTCAAGACTAATGTTGAAAATGTCAAGAGACCTAGAAATATCATTTAGCAGCACCATACCTCTTGTCATGCTGTGTTGGGCCGGAACGTCTATTCTGCCATGTGGGATATAGAGCAAGTCGTGGTGGCGACCCTGGCAGTAGTTGTTCGGTACGAACAGTTTATAGCATTCTAAGAGGTATGGGCTGTCAATGTAATAGTTTATAATTTTGAAAGCTGTTACTGTTAGGGTCCCATTCTTCTAGATTGGAGACTTTCGAAGCGCGTTTCAGAAAGCAAATCTAGATAATGCATAAATCGCAGGTATTCACCATGCATTCTCATATAAAGATACCTTAGAATTTTTTTTTGGATTTGTTCTAATAAATCTATGTATTTTTGCTGGTATGGGGCCCAAACAGCAGAAGCGTATTCTAATTTTGATCATATAATGCAGTTAAACATGGATGTCATTGCTTCGGGCTTGGAAAATTGTTTACTTATTCTTATCACAAATCCAAGAAGTTTGTAACACAATGATGTCAACTCCACTATATGATCTGAAAGAGTAAGTTTGGGATCAAATGTAACCCCGAGGTCCTTGATGGGTTTTACTGATGACAATATTTCATTGTTTAATTTATAATCAAATTTAATCGGGTTTTTGGAATGCGTATAGGTCATAGTGACACATTTTTTTTACATTAAAGAAAAGTTTATTCTCATCTGCCCATGAAGATATTGCGTCTAAATCAAGTTGTAACTTAAAACAATCTTGGCTGCAAGGCTGATGTAAGCGTAATGAGCAAGATTAAGAAAGGGACCCTCAGGTGGTTTGGGCATGTAGAGCGAATGAACGAGGAATGGAGTGTAAGGAGCATGGCACGATCAAGGCATGATCAATTGAATCAGATACTTGAGATGGGCCATGTCAAAAGTCAGAGAATAATAGAAGAGTATGTATGAGACGGTGTATGAATGTGAGTGAGGCAGAGTGTGTGCCAAGACCGAGTTGTTTGGTGGTCCGTCCTCTATGCCTACCCCTGCTGAGAAAGAGCGTGATAGTTAGTTAGTTAGCTGTTGTCTTTGTCTATCTTTTAAAGTATTAATTTTGGAATGTTTTTAAAATGAATAAATTGAATTGAATTGAAAATGACATAGCAAAATGGATGAATGAAGAACATTGATTGTGACTTTTCTTAAGTATTATTATTATTATCTTTAAGTAGTATTCTTCGATAGTGACTAGCTGCCAACCCTGTAGAATTTTCAAATTGTATCAACTCTCACATATGTTCTGGGCTGAACCCCCCTCCCCACTACCTTCAGCCTCACAATATACCCCATTTGGGGATGCCATAGTCTCACTTGCTCCAGATGGTACCTGACTATCTGTGGAATCTTAAACTTACATCTTCTGCTAGTCTAGCTTTACGCTCTTAAGTTTTTTCCTGTAAATCGCTCACGTAAGCGATTTATGGCCAAATTACCTATGTAAACGACACCAAAAGTCACTTAATGTAATTTATAGCAAGTAAGAGAAGTTGTTCTTTCGCGAGTTTTTTGGCAGGACGTACAATCGCATCTGTGCAAACTTCCAGCCTTCTCACAGCTTATAAAATCAGTTTGATAAGCTGAGATACTCGCCGAAGAAATGGTACCAAGATGTCATAAATTAAAAGACAGTTGTTTTCGTAGAATTTTTTTCCTATAAAACTAGTATTTATTTATACTTATTTAAGTTTTCTGTAAATGAGCATTCTCCTATTCAATTATCGGTCCAATCCTTCTAATCCCAAAGTTTCTGTTTTTAACATTACGTATTTAAATTCATAGTCGGTTGCTATCATTCGGATAAAATGAAAGAACTCCATTAATTTCCGCCTTTGACGGCACAAAAGCGCTTGGAGAATTGTTTAATTAAAGCCAAATTCTAATTCATCACTTTATTTGGGCCTTTTTGTCTTTATTGACAAAATTGCGTAAATTTGACATCAGCAGATTTTTGACAGGAAGCAATCTTACCGCAAATAAATTTACAGATGTAAAAGGTCGCATGAGCATTTATGCAGGTTGAACTTCCGAACAACTTCCGTGAGCATTAATTACAAGTCGGATTCATTCAACCCCCGACGCAAAAAGAGAGGTGTTTTAATTTTGACGTGTCTGTGTGTCTGTCTGTGGCATCGTAGCTCCTAAACGAATGAACCGATTGATGCGGTTCTTTTTATTTGAGATCTGACGTGATCGAGATGGTTCTTAGCTACAATTCATCTCTTTTTTTGTCAGTGGTTGCTTAACCCGTCTGCTTGTTTCAATATATTCGCACCTCACAATCCGGAAGCCTCGGTTTCGCGCCAAACCAGTCAAACCGTCACTTTGGATCGAGATTGTAAAATATCTATGCAAGATAGCTTTCATATTTCAAAGACAATAAGAAGCATCATTTCATTCTCTTTCTGGTTAAAAGAACATACATGTTTGCTCGCTCTGGGACGTTTTTGGTCTTATGAAAGTATAACGCGATTACGTGTTTTGGGATGTATTTATTCCTAAACAAGCAGACAGGTTTTAGAGTGTAAAACTAGCCCTAGACTGTGAATTTTCTGCATTATTATAATAAAGCATTGGAATTTGTATTTGTGTTTCCAGAACCCCGGTGAGCGGCAGTAACAAACCAGTGATCAAGACTCGTTATGCGCCTCACGTAAATGTTTATTGGACAATTTAAATTTTAAACAAATAAATTGATATCGTAACATTTTAAGTTTTTTTTTAAATCATTTCTTTTTCTGTTATTGTAAGAGTAACCCCGATTTATATTTTAGTTAACATGGCAACGATGACGAGCACAATCTTGTATGGAATTCACTTTAATGCATGCATATCTCATACATATTATTGTTATTAAATTTGTGGTAAATACTTTGGACTTCGGCTGGTATTTCATATCAGGATAAAATAATTATGTATTGTTATTTGCCAATATAAATACCTTTATTGTTAGTGTAAATCATTTTCGAAAATTAATTAGAAGAGGAAAATGAACCTTTCGTTACCTTAAAGATTGTTTCCTATTTGTAACATTCGTAACTTTGTTTTATAGAGATACACTCTCACTTCACGGATGTTGAAAATTTTTATAAACATAAAATAAATTTTATGCGCAATTTTGTAAGAAAACTATGTAAAGATGAAATATTTGATTAAATCCATTAATCTACACATAATTCCTTGTTTCTTCTTTATTCAACACACATCAATAAATAAATAATCGTAAACATTGACCAGATTTTTTTTATTTCAATTTATAAGCACCAATGTGAAAAAGTTTTAAAAACTAGAGTTACCCTCCCAAGACATTGGTCCTTCACAAAGTACTAAATGTCGGAAGCTGTTCAGACCCAAACAATTATTTTGTTGACTTTAATTTAACCCTTGAGGTTTGTCTCGAAGTTCAAATTATTTCACTCTCTTCTCACAGGAGGTAAAAATATAATAACTTTAAAAAAAATGCATCGTTTTAATAAGTACCTACTTTATATAGTACCTACTTTATACAGTACCTACTTTATACTGTACCTACTTTATATAGTACCTACCTTGGTTCAGAATTTGTAAGTAAATTTAAATTTCAACAAGTAGTTTGACAGTAGATAATTGCCAAAAACCAAATAAAAAAGTAGTGATTCTTGTTTTGTAAAACTAAGAGTCAGTTGTTTCGTCCGTGGTATAGGTAAATCAGTGGTTAAAAATCTATGGTAAATTTATCTGAAACTTCATATTTTAACATGCTTCAGGCGGGTGAAAACAAGGAGAAACCCATTGTGGAAAATGGAATTTGTTCAAAATCGATATATCTTCGAAAATAATATGTTAATTTGAATAAAAAAAATTCTATACTAATCTCCATACCCCAACTATACAAGTATTGTCCAAAATTATGGCCTACTTTGTAATAGGACTCCATCAACAGAAGTTAAAGTGTAAAAAAATTACGTATTTTTATCATTTTACAAAAAAGGTTGTCATTTTGGTACAACTCATTACAAAGAAAGAACAATATTTTTCCACACAAAGGAGAAAAGAAGATTTCCCCGTCTTGTATCAAATATACATATATATTTATATGTTTTTACATACACATATAATTGAGATCCTTATAAAGAGTTTGTACAATATTCATAAAAAATATCTGACAGTAATGCCTTTCCGGGCATTCAAGTAGGACATGAAAGATAGATCTACCCTTCCCACCAAAGAGTCTTAATATTCAAAATCCATTTGCAGCAAAATGTTTATCCTTCTGTTAAACAGAATAAATATATGTTTCACTATCACTTTAACTATATCATGGATAAAACAATCCAGCCTCCGAAAACATACAATTGTTTGTCAATCATTACAGTGAAACTCTCTTATAAAGTTTTTTAAGAAAGCCATTTGACAATTTTTTTTAATTTCAGTCTTCACGAGACTGAAACCAAAGCTTTTTAAACATGAAAACTTCTTATGTGGAAACCTTGTAAGAGGGTTTCACTGTTATTAATAGTGGAATTCTTATTATTGACGTTTTTTAACCATTTCATGAAAATTATTACTAATAAATCTCAAAATGGGTCATTTAAGTTTCTTTATTTAATAATAATTATAGTGCTTGTAAGGAAAAATATTTTTATTATAGTTTTATTAGAAATTGATTCATATGTATCTCAGAAAGTTGTATTCCATTTTATAAAATCTAACGCCACATTAACAAAGTATTTTAATGACATCTATGTTTTTATTCTGTCACTATTCTGCACATATAAAAAATCACTAAAGAAAGAAATCTGAAAGAAGTGTATTATGGGTGTATTTGTGTGCCCAAACTGTAATTGAGTCAACATTTTCAAATCGAAATTCTTTCTTTTGAGTTGTATAAAAAAATCTTTTTATTTACATCAATATAAATCAATTTTGAAGGAAATTAGCAGTTTATTTGGGGAAAGAAAAAATTGTCAGTTGAATCAGTCTTTATGGTAGAGGCTATACTTCAATCAATGGATAACTAACTGTATGTGAAGTAAAAATAATATTACATTATTATACATATGATTAAATCATATTATTTTTAATTTTTGTGTTTTACAAAATACATTTTTAAGAATACTGTAATGTTATCTGATATAAATAAAACGGAACACAAATTTGTGTTTTATTTTTTAACCTAAACTAACTAACTAATAACTAACCATCAAGGACCAGTTGTTTTACCGAAATTCAGTCCAGCTTCAATGTAACCCCCATACCTGAGCTGGTAACTTAGGACGGATCGTTTTACAGAAACTCAAATGTAACATTGTCATCAAACGGCCAGTGTACCTTAACCCCTATTGGGCGGCTGGCTATATTTGCAGTCCAGTGAAATAATGACTACCTTGAGGTGCACTGCAGTTTGCAGTGTGTAGAGCTAGGTTTTATAAGTTTTTATTGTATTTCACTGCCGTCAAGAAAATTCCAAAGTTAAAAATTGTAAATATTGTCTTTTATTTCAAATATAATTTTCAATGTTACATTTGGCTTTGAGATATTTAATAAATTCTATCCGCCCAATAAGGGTTAAGGTAGTCATAATTTTGGTGACCCGACAGTTGATCGCCTGGGTATCCAGCATGGTCGATCGATATAAGTTTGATCGAAAATGTCGATAACTTGTCATCGCTCCCGAGCACGACTGCAGGCCGCTAACGAACAAACAACAATTCACAATGACTAAGCGTTCCTTAGGGGGCATCCATTAATTACGTGAGCACAAACAGGGGGGGGGGGGGGGGGGGGTCCAGCAAAAAATAACGTTACTTGAAAAAAATATATGAATTGTGATGTGAACTGTTATTTGTTCGTTAGCGGCCTGCAGTCGTGCTCGGGAGCGATGACAAGTTACCAAAATTTTCGATAAAACCTATATCGATCGACCATACCAGATTCCCTGTAATGATATTTATGTACTGTAAAATTATAATATTTTGTGCATTATTTACCAATTTAAAACGTAAAAGATATTCAGTTGGACTTCAAAAATACCCTTAATAATAAGTTGATATGAATATCAACGGAATTTATATAGTGTTGATTTTTTTGTACTTATGCGCTGGTATATAAGTAAATAGAGTATCAGATTTTTCCTTGATGCATTTGAATGAAAATATTTTTCATTATTTTGTTATTCGGCGGTACATCCCCCCTGCTCATCACTTAGTTATATTTTGCATAATTAGGTACAATGTTTTTTTCCTAAAGCGACTGCACATTGTACATAAATGCGCCAGGGGACCAATTTGTCGGCGGATCAACTGTCATGGAACCATATTTTTATTTAACTGCAAATGTAGCCAGCCGCGCCGTGGGAGTTAACAGTATTTTCATAAAAATTAAAGAAATAAAACGAGATACACTTTATTTTTGTTTTTATTCATAAACTGATTTAATTATTTACAAAAATAGGACACAAAACTTTGCTATTTTTTTATGCAGTAACAATCAAAAACAAGCATTACAAAAAATATAAAGGTAAGTGGTAAGTAACCCTAACGATATTATTTTGGGTTAATAACTTAATGGAGAAGACCAAATGAACAAGGTCTATAATTTTTTTTTTGTTTCGTTTGACTAAATAAATCTTATTTTTTATGAATCTCGCATTGAATTAAATTTAGTAACATTAAAATATTTTGGCAATATTATTTTCAACGGAACACAAGTTTTATTTTATCCCTGAGGGCCGTCGTCGCTGTCACCGATAACGAGATGATATTATCGAAGCAGCGATACACACATAACTATGATTGGGTGTCCACCGCACGTCCAACATCCGTGCGCGATCATCTCAGCAGTCGAGATTGTGAGTAGTTCAGTGCTACCACTAGAACTCGGTCCGAGATCGTGATGGGCCGAAATTCTGACAATACAGAACACGTTTGAACGTGTTTACTACACTCGGGATTGCCAACGCCAGCGCACGGTTTTTTGTTGGCTATGCGTTGAAACCACTGAATTCAGACTAGTTACAAACTCGATCAGAAATAATCTTGTGTCTCGGTGTCGGTGGATAAACGCCTTCAGGAGAATAGGAGAAAATGACCAACACATCATTTTTTATGTCAATTTGTTGTTTGTATTTATCTTATACAAAATAACACTTATTTGTACAAAGTAAAACTAAATGATTGAAATGACTTAACATCGATTAATTCTCAGGTAAATAAAATTAATAATTATTATTCCCCAACTACTTGGGGAGTCTTATAATTGGAAGTAATACATCTCCGTAAAGGTTTCTGTACTGCTCAAAAGCTTGTATAGAAAAAAAAACTTTTTAAATTGTAATTTCTTGCAAAATATTAATTAAATTTTAAATTATAACGTAAAAAAAGGACAAACATTCCAGGATTATGAATAACCTGATAATATTTTTAAGTTCCTTACTAATAACCCCACACTAAGTGGAAAAATGTTGCTTGTGTCTTGATGGAGAACTTAGTCAGCTGAGAAATTGAGCTTACGACGCCTGGGTGGGACCCAAATGCGATGCCAACTCAGCCACTGACCGTTTTGTACGATTTAACTTCTATTTTATTTCACCCTTGCAAAGGTTCAGATTTGTAGATATCCTATTAAAAGACCATCATTCAGAATCGAAACATGGCTTGAATTGGAATTAGTCGTGTTTTGTGACCAGATCTGAATAACCAGGTACTTTCCAACATTCCCTTAACCCATCTCATCACCCTCCCCGCTCCCCAATTAGGAAATTAACGGCCGTTGTTCCCAACTTTTCGCTCGATCAACCTGAGCGTCTGATCAGCTAAGCGATTTGTTAAGTAACGCTCGATTCGCCTGTTGGTCAGAGTTGTGTTGGGAAGCAGTATTTGTGCATTTGAGGAATGTTGAGCCAAAATTTTGGCTCAACAGTTGATCAGTAGGATTGGGAATAACGGCCATAAGCAACTTATTATTATTAAATAAGCAATGATAATTGGGATTAGAGAGACTTATTTGCACATTATTTAATAGGTCCAAAGGTTTCATTTTAAATCTTGTTATAAAATTATTTAATAAAATGAATGAATCAATATAGAACTTTTCCTTACAAGATTCCCAGTAATACAGTGAAACTATTGTAAGGCACAGGAAATAATAAAAAAAATATGTAAGAAAACCTTATATTGTGGGGTTTCAAAGAATGCAAATTTGTTATTTCAGTATTCAAAGGACTGAAAAAACAGTTTGCTCCTCAACCGCGAAACTTATAGTTGTTTTTACTGAATTGTGGAAAATGTTGGGGGTAGTTTGATTGATGGTGTGTTGATTGATTGATTGTTGGTGTATTTAGTTGGGGGTGGCGTCAGGGTGCCTTTCCAGCAGCATGCCGACTCCCTGGCCCCCGGCGGCGCAAGCGGCGATCACTCCGTACCTTCCGTCCTCTCGTACCAGACGGTTGGCGGTGTGCATGGCCAGCCTCACCTGAAATAAATACATAACACATTGAAGAAATGGCCAGTCAGATCACACTGTAATAAAAACAACAAAGGCGAGCAGTAGCCGATTTAACATTTGTACATAGAATTTTAAGAAATAAAATACGAGGGCTGTCTGCAAAATAAGGTCTCCAAGGTTCTGCGGTCTCGAGGAACAATTTTACGTGCGAACCGGCAACACTGGCGTATAGCCTGGTTCTCCAACACCAAAACCCAACTATGCTGCACTCTCTGCGATGTTTTGTTTAGTCTTGGAAGGAAGTGCAAGAATGGTGCAGAGAATTTAAAATCGGACATACAAACGTCCATGATTAAAAGCGTGCCAGGCGGTCATCGGTTTCCGACGAAACAATTGCCAAAGTAGAAAAAGCAATGCTTGCAGATCGACGGATGACGGTTCGAGAGCTCTATCTATTGATAAGATTTTGACAGAACATTGGGGATACCACAAGGTGAGTTCAAAAAAGCTCACCGAAGATCACAAACAACAACGGGTTGAAGCAGCCCGCGAATTCCTTGAGAGTGCTACGATATCGATGGCGAGGAATTCTTGGACTCAATTGTGACTGGGGATAGACCTGGGCATACTACACGACATCAGAGACAAAGGAGCAATCCCGTCAGCGGAGTCATTCAGATTGGCCGAAGCTGCGACAACTCGGAAAGAACTGAACTTAATTCAACCCTCTCAACATCACCTTTGAAAGTCATTAAAAGTGGTTAAATGGTTAAAAAGGTTAGGTTATGGGCTAATTTTTAAAAATTTTGTTAATGACTTTTCAAAGAGATGTTGGGTTGAATTGATTCTGAGTTGTCATGGAACCCTTTGGGGTGTACACGCCACGCCATACAGGACTATTCCACACGCTTAATTACAAAACAAATGCAGCAGCTAATTCGACAATTAACCGTGCACTTCATAACTTTAATAATATTTGCCTAAACTCTAAAATCGACGTATTTTCAGATTCTCTGTCCAAATTTAAAAAGAGCATCACGTCAATGCGCATACATATCTCTTCACAGATCACCACTTCTCACAACTACAATCACACATACACACACACCTATGCACTACGCACATCACCCAGAAAATTATGAAGAAACATACTGTAGGTACCCACTATATATCTATAATATATGTTTCATCACTGTAACCAACTGTAATGTATTGTTTCTATAATATAAAATAAATATTACTACTGCAAATCACATCTACCACAGCGACACTCCTCTTTTGTTTCTACCAACACACCAAACACACAACGCTTTGATGGCCCATGTAGATTGGCCATAGCTCAGTGACAATCGGCAAGCTTCCATGCCATATCTCCATTGTTTCTATTATCTATGAATCGCACTGCTTCCGCAAAAATTAACCAGAGAAGATCCAATATTGTACACTTCTGTCCTGGTACTTTGACTTCTTACATAAATTGACTACATCAGTTTCATTTTAAATCGGTAGAGATCATCCTGTAGGAATTATCTGTTGAACGGTAGCAATGTGTCTGTTAAATAATAATATACTCACTCCAGTGGCGGCGAAGGGATGACCAATGGACAGGGATCCTCCCCAGTTGTTCCATTTGCTCATGTCGGGGGCTCCAACCTGTAATTCAATACACAATCATTAGACAGCACAAACATTCTTTACAAACAAAGCTAATATGTACAATAATACTCCATCACTAATCCACCACCTCAAAAACCGGGCAAGTGTCCAATTAGATAAAGAAGCGGATTAAAGTGCATAAAAATTACAAGAGTTATTTCGTAAAAACAAACGCACCACTATCGATCTTTCGTAAAATCTCCTTTTTTTGGTAAAGTTAATGTTTACGCAACTACATGCATCTCATTCTTAACATAATGTGTTACTTCATTCCTCCACCCAACCGGAGTGTTATCTGTTATACAATTACTTGTCCCTATTTGACAGTGTGTGGCCTATGTACTTAAATGTGTGACTGTTCCGTAACGCTGAATTGGATCTCGACAGGTTTGTTCTGTTTCACTTGGCAAGGCCAGAATTCAAACTTATTGGTCGAATTCGCACATTGGGTGCCTACACTGGCTGATAATTGCCCACTGACAGCCGTCGTCAAGGAGCCGTTTAAGGAAAGTGTTTTCATATTATCGTTTTTATCGTGACAGTTAATCAACTCGAAAAATGAAAATAATGCCGTTATTCATATAAATCGCTAAAAGAAACTACTGTGACTGCCTGTGGTTCATCCTGACAAATAGCAAAATACCGACCACGAGGGATCCCAATCCCGCAAGATCTCCAACCTATCGTAAGTTCCCTTGTGAAATTACCTTTACTATTTGATTCAGAAAACATACTATATCGAGATCCACAGGCATAACGCGTATAGAGTGGAAATTCAGTCCCACTCTAACCCATGTAAGTGGTGCTATAATCGCGAATGGCGGCCAAATGGGACACACGGCCGACATTTTTTACGTCAAATTTACAGAGTTTTATTATTTATTTTAATCATAGACATATGAATATTAGTAGACCTGCCCTAAGTGATAAAAGCATATTATTTCACCCTCCCATTGGAACCGGCTGGAATCGAGTATGGCTTTGCGTTAATTTAAAAAATGTGACGTCATCATTCTTCTGCGAGTAAAAATAGTGGCTTGTGTTTTGAAAACGTGTAAAAATAGAAGTGAAAAAGAGAATAAACCCAATTGTCGTATTATATTCCATAGGCAAGCATTATTTTACACTATTTTAAGCTAATTCAAATCACATAATATGATCGTTTTTGAACATAAACTATCACTCGAGATACATGGCGTGTGCCCGTCGCTGTTTACTGGGGTAAGTAAATTATGAAACATTTGTAAAAGTGTCTTAACTAAATACAACAACAAAATATTGGACTCGACCTTAAAGGCGACCTTACTTTGCCATATTTGGACTTTACACGCTTTAACAAATTCGCACTCCCATGTAAAAAGGTCTATTTATTCAAAAGCAGAGTTTAGTTTTAAGAACTAAATGGTGATATTATAATGCGAGATGCCTGTATACTGTCAGATTGAGTTTTAACGAATCACATATCACCAAAGCCACCTTCCCGCTCTTCGTCCCGCTGTAGTTGGTTTCTACCCCTCACCTTTAGTATTTAGTTTGAATAAGGATTAATATGCTGCATGCCTGTAATTAATTTCGCTGCATCTAAACAGTGTTTTTGACTGTTTAAAAGAAGTGTGAGATGTTTTACTGTTAATAAGTTGAGTGCCGATTGTCATCCGGGTGACAATATTTCAAGCATATGCGGCCACATTCGGCACACAACAAGTTAAATCACACAAGTTCAATCGAGGGAACGATTTTAATCGAAGGAATCAGATATTATAGAAGCCTGTCAATTACTTCAAGTATAATTTAAAATAACATAACCTCTTCCAGCAGTTAAAACCTGTCGAGTATGTCCTAACACATCTTGCATATAATATAAATATTGAATAGTTTTCAGAAGCTGTTGAAGAATTAAGCAATAAAAATTTGATGTTACAAAAATTAACCGAAATAATATTGTAATGTCTATGACATAACATCAAAACATCTACCAAATTGCAAATATGTACTTATGATGGAGATCGTAAGTTCTGATTAAGAAAATTATCTGATTAGAGTAAAAAATCATTAACACGACCCGGATATTAGTGGTAAAAATAGGGCCTCACCTTTAGGGAAAAATATAAAAAAAAAAAAAAACACTTATTTTAAGCTTAGCTTTGTAAGTGTAGTTAAAAGATCCATACTGTTAATTTTAAGATTTATAGCATCTTTTTAAAATTATTACATATATATAAATGAATAAATAATAAATAAATTGTAATATAAAAAGTCTAGCAGCCTTACTTGTAAAAAAACACTTCCCAACCGTTTAATGGTGTTTTTGTTACGCATTGAAAAAATGCTATACATTTCCTTTTTCGAATTAATAAAAAATGTCTTTAATTTGTTGTATTTTCATGAATTTGCGCGTGGCGCATCTGCTCAAACGCATCTGTTTCCAAACAAAATCGGACCTTTGATTTGTTGTATCATGTTTTGTTCATAATTTCTATTCTAATGACCAATTCACTATTATATTTACTATTGTTTGTGTTATTTTTCGTCAGTTTTAATCCATCAATGGCATTAATTGGTTATTTGATGATAGAGTTAACCCACAACCTGATAAGTATATTCTTCCACAAAATTCAATTATTTCTCTCTAAATGTGAGGCCCTGATTTTTGGACAAGTATCCAGGCACTAATCATTAATATATCACACACAACAAATAGATAAATCACAGAGTAATGCATCATTGTATTCGGAATGTCAACACATTATGTTTTATCAATTACGATCACTTAACTGTTCAAAGGTTTCTAGCACTAAAGATAATGTTTTCTAACCTTGGTCTGCTTGCCAAGGTATGTTTGGGCGAACCACTCTGAGTCCATTGCCTTCAGATTAGCCAAAATCTGTCCCTGTAATATAAAGAAAACAATATTAATCAATAAACTGACATAAAATAGGAATTCAAAAAAGAATGCAAGACCGACTAGTTGGTGCCTCGGTGGAAGCTATCCAGAGGCTAGGAATGAGTCGTTCCAGCTGGAACAAGTCTAATTAATTGAACAATGTTTGACTCATTCCCAGTTCGCAAAATATAATGGAATGAATCCGGATTCACTCTCACTGGTTCCGAATAGACATTGAATCATCGACTGAAAATGGCAACAATACCTGGACGGGGGGTGTGGAGAGGGATCTTAAAATTGACTCCTGAACCAAACATAATTGGTTTATTATTAATTTTAATTCCCGTATTATAATATAATATATTACAATAGACAGCATTCGGTTTTAGGTAAAGAATAAATCAGTGTTTGATGATTTACAACCATTATTCATCATCAATGAATCAGATGAATTGGTTCCGATTCCGTGTTTCTGATAAATTTGTTAACTCTTGCGACTCTATGACTTTTATCTTCCCTTATGGCGTTCCACCGGGTTCGGCGAATTCAGGCAAATGCACACAATGGTTTTGTTCCACCGGATTCGGCAAAGTCATCAGAACGAAAGGAACGAGGCCAAGGAATCGAATACTGACGACTAGAGGCGAATGCTGAGGGACAGAGAGTATTTGTGGTAGGTACTTTGTGACATAATATGGTGGAGTTAAGAAAACCAAGTAAATAATTCTTTGGTTTGCTGGGAAAAAATAACAGTAATAAATAATAATATGATAAAAAAATTATTGTGACTGTGGTCTCCTATATCTGGAATATAGGTGTCCATGGCTGTTCATTCAGCGCAGAACTGTGAGGAATGGAAGAGGGTTGTTCACTAGAGAAACTGGAGTGGGGATTAAGATCCTCGGCAATGAGGCAACAACTAAAGAAGAAAATGGGACTTACTGCAAAAGCTTCGTGAATTTCCCAGGTGTCGATGTCTCCCATGTCCAGTCCAGCCTTCTCCAGAACCTTGGGGATAGCGTAGGCGGGGCCGAGCAGCAGCTGGTCAACGGGATCCTAACACCAACACAACAAAATTAATTATAACTACATATTAAATAATAAGCCCTGTGTTTTCTATTTTTGAGACATAAAAGTATTTACTTTTATTTATTTTCAAAAAAACAAAATGGCGTTGAATGGCCATTTGATGACTGTCACATGTAAATTTCTGCGAATCAACTGGGTCTACTTTACCCCCTCTCCCTTGCCTAGATCTCCCTCACCCCCCACCAAAGTTGATGTTTAATATACTGTATAAATAATGCTGATGAAGGTTCAGATTGAATCGAAACTAGGTTGGTTTTATATATTAAAGATATATAAAATAATAAAGTGTTATACAAATAAAATTATTTTATTCTACTTATTATAATTATGAATACCCCCAAAAAGTGTGTTTGCTACTTGTGAAAACTTAATATGTACATATATAAATAAACCAGCTTCAAAACA
Source organism: Limnephilus lunatus (assembly GCA_917563855.2). NCBI lineage: Eukaryota > Metazoa > Arthropoda > Insecta > Trichoptera > Limnephilidae > Limnephilus > Limnephilus lunatus. Next base: position 48,523,713 of record OU830603.1, read on the forward strand.
TACTAAAATGATTACAAGAGGGAGAGGGAACATCAACATTGGTTGGTAGGGGATGAGGGGCGGGGGGGGGGGGGGAAGAGTAGGTAAGAGAGAGGGGGGTAAGAGTGTGTGTAGGAAAGGGGAACATGTTTAAAATTGGGAATTATTAAAGTTATTTCATTCAAATTATAAATATGTATAACCACAAAGTGAGTGGTAAATGTGAAAGTATAATATGTTTGTTTACCTGTGAGACGTAAACAAAGTCCCTGAGGTAAGCTTTGGGTTTGAATCCCAATTCCTTGGCTTTCTTCTCCGACATGATGAGGCAAGCCGAGGCTCCATCAGTCTATAAATAAAACATAGCATTAACAATGGAAAAACCAAACATACAACTATCAAAATGGAAGAAGAAATCTTCGAGGATTTCTTATGCGACACCTCACAAATGCAAACACATACCGAGCTTGGCATTCCATGGGTTCAAATATAATAAATTAAAGAGTGAAAATGATTTATTTTGTAATCTGTCAATCTATTATTGAGTATGGTATCATAGCATGGGGAGGTGGCACTGCATTTACACTAAAACCAATCACAAAGGCACAGAAAACTGTTATAAAATTAATCCTTAGGTTATATATGATTATTTTTTTTGCATAGAATTTAATGGAAACCAATGGTGAAATCATCTAGGCGAACGACAATTGGAATCAAATTTAACCCCTCAGGTCTTGACCGTGTTATATCAGAGGGTAAAAATATTTCCATTTTAAAATTAAATTCAAATAAATAGATCATTTCTGAACATATCAAAAACTAAAAACTGTTTTTTAAAGGTGATAAAATATGCTTTTAATTTTTGAAATTTAAAATTTTTGAATGCAAACATAAAAAGGTTTTAAAAATGGCTCACTTACGTTTTTTCTAACTAAAATTACTGATAACGAAAAGCGTCACTAGTGTTGCCAGTAGAGAAAGAAAGTGTGGCAAGTAGAGAAAAAGGGCAAAATTTAGGGAATAAACGCGCGAAACGGTTACAAAAAGGGCGAAAGAGCTAGCTCTCTCTCATAATGGATTCCAGGCATCGATGGAAACAAAATATAAATTTTATTGGTAGGTAAAATTCTTTTATTTTATTAGACAAATGTATTATAAACGTTATGGTCACCTCACTTTTTGTCATTCCATGTAAAAATAATTAATAAAAAATTCCCAAAGTTTCGTAAATTTATTTCAAATTGCGATTTGAAACTTTGGTTTCATAAAGGTGTAAATTTTACTTCTTTTGGGGTTAGTTTTTGTATTTGAATATAAAGCGTGATGTTTTTTCTTAACATTGTTTATAATCATATCTCTCACTATGATAGTAAGGGAGACACAACGGTTTTTATGAGACCTATATGAGTTGTTCCGAAAGGCGAAGAAATAGACTTTAAGGGTTGTAAGACTTACGAGGAAGGAAGAGTTGGCGGCCGTGACGGTGCCGTGGGGCTTGATGAAGGCCGGCTTCAGTTTAGCCAGCGCCTCCGGAGAGGAGACGCGGATTCCATTGTCCTTGTCCACAAGCTTGTCCTTGCCGTCAACTGAAACATTACAAATACATTCAACAACAAAAAACAAATTTAAACCCTCGAGACTCATAAGGACATCACTAGCCGCAAATATCATATTCCATTAGAGCTTTTAAAGGACAGATCTGACCTTCACTTTTAAAAGTACTAGCAGACCCGGCCACTCATTGCTGTGGCTGACGAAACACAACGCCATTACCCAACCTTTACAACCAACGCCATCTGTTAATTTGCATACATATCAAATTGACAACGTTTTATTTATACATTTCAACCAATTTACACAAAAACTTGACAAATTAATATATAAGCAAACCTTATTGAAGTTTTTTTCATCAAGTAGGGGAATATTTTGATAAAGCTATTTAAATTGACTAACACATTAACAGTATTTTGTCGGCTGAAAGAAAGAAACTATTTTGGATTTTTTATATTTTGTACCTACATACTGTGTTTTTTTTAACATGAAATCCACACAGGAGGCCCTGAAGAAAATAATTTCCCTCAGGGCCTATGTCATCTTTGGGGATGCTGTGTGGGGGTTTTTTGAGGAAAGGAAGGAGAGGAGAGTTCTGGGAAGGAAAAGGGTTTAAGGGGTGGGTAGGAACCTGGGATTAAGTGTGTCCTGGTCATCCGCCTCCAACACCTAGAAAAACCTCAGCCCATGAGCCCGGGCACCCCTGCTAAATCACCAAAAGTAGCGAACCACTTGGGGTGACCTATGGCAGAGGTGTTGGTTATCCAATAAAGGTTCCCGGGGCGGCGGTACCCAATCCCGCCTCCCAAATTGATCAAATTCAATAATATTTTTACTTGATATTTATTTTTGTGCAAGTTTTTTAAACTAGTCGTTTCCTGCACTATTTATGAGTATAATTTCGTAAATATTGTTGTATATGTAACGACCTCCGTAGTCCAGTGGCTAAGACTCTTGACTCACAATCCGGAGGTCGCGGGTTCGAACCCGGCGTGCGCAAATAAATTTTATTTGATTAATTTGTGTTATTTCACAATTAATTCATTTAAAATAATAAATAGAATATTTGCGGCACGTTCCAGAGTGGAAGATACTATCAGTATCGCCCTGGTGTAACACCACCATTCAGAATTGAAACGTTGCTTAAAAATGGCGTTAGCCGTGTTTGGTGACCAGATCTGAATAGCCAGGTAATTCCCAACCTTCCTCTTCCCCACCTCCTTCCCCTCCCCACTACCTTCAGCCTCACAACATACCCCAATTGGGGATGCCATAGTCTCACTGGCTCCAGACGGGAGCAGTTGAGATTCTTGTGCGGTTATTCACTGTAAAAAAAAAAAAAAATGTAAAAGCCTAAATAGGTGTAAATAAATAAATAAAATAAATTATGTACCTAAACCTTCCTCATGAATCCGCATGAAAATCTGTTGAGTAGTTTAAAAGATCTAAGCATACAGACAGCGGGAGCTACTTTGCTTTATACTATGTAATAGATATTTATCTTTTTTTATATAATATGGAGATATGTGATTTGTTCGTCGTTAGAAAGAGAAATAATATTCTTATCAGTGTTTGTCTCAAAATATTTATCTTGATTTTATGGATGAAATCCAAAAAAATTGTCAAGGTGTATGTATGATTGGTGAGATTTTTTGGTGAAAGTTAAAAAATTATTTACATTTTTTTATTGTATAAACAGCATAAAAAGTGAAGCGACAGTTTTCTTACTAATTTCCTAGACAAAAGAAATTTGTGCTCTGAATATCAAATTCTTTCAAAATTAGGGACATTTCAAGTGACCGGCCTCTGTGTTTCCTCCCTCCTACAACATGGGTCTCTTTAAGACCCATGTTTACTCCTTTCTTTCCTCAAAAAGACCCCCCACACAGCATCCTCAAAGATGACATAGGCCCTGAGGAAAATAATTTCATCAATGTGCGGAGTTAATGTAAAAAAAAAAAAAATAGTGAAAATGCTTCGATAAGTTTTTCACTACACCATACATTGTGCTCGTATCATTACAACTTTTATAAAATTCCCCAGATTTCACTTTTGAATAATGTGTTATTTGTGTGTGCCTCGGATGAAAGCGAAACACTATGAAAAATAAGAAATTATTTTATTTTAGAACCCACAACCCTTTGCTTACATGGCAAGTGGTCTTGGGTTCGAGTCCCAGAGGTGCCAAAATCTTTTTCTGATTTTTCTGTCTCCACATTTTCGATTGAGTCTAATTAAGAAATCTTACATATTGGACGCAGAAAATGTTTTTTTTTACATTATTTTTTGGTAAAAAAATATGTTTTGTGTATAGATTTTGATCACTTTTCCCACATCTTTATAAATATTTGACGCATTTGCAAATATAGTAAAAATTGGATAGATTTCATGTGAAAAGAGATTTAAATTTATTAATTTTACCTATCTAAACCTTGAACATCCATTGAGAATGACCATGAACCACCACTGAAGATAATAGACACAAAGGGAGATATAGCAGGCCCTTATATCGTTTATCTATGATCCCTTGTCTGTACTTGTATTTTAAAATCAGAAGTGTAAGTCTTCAGGAGAAATTGGCTGGCCGGTGAAATGAAAACTGTGCAAAAAGTAAAGTTGTTGAGGGCTCACCCTTCACGGGGATAACATCGGTGAAGTAGCCTGCATCAGATGCCTTCTGCGCGAAGGTGTGCGATCGAAGGGCGTAGTCGTCTTGCTCCTGGCGGGAAGCCCCGAAGGCAGCGGCCAAACGGTCAGCTGAAGTGCCCATGGTCTCGCCAGTCGAGAACTCGGCCACTGCCGGCAACTAAAATATAAAAAAAACATTCAAATTGTGTAGTTAACTGGGGAATGATAACCTTTCAAACAACATATCACCGGCTTACTGTCAGAAGAAATTAACTTACAAAATAGGAATATTATATCACAAATCCCGTTGAAAAGTGTTGTAAGCCGTAAAAGCAAATTTTACGGGAGAGCCAAAATTAATGGTGATTGACGAAACAAGCGGTCCCAATTGTAAAAAAAAATGTTTGTAAGAATACAGAAACTTTTTCAATTTTTTTTTCTTTATTGACATTGCAAATGACGTAATTGGAGGACTTTTCGACCACCATGCTAGGCAAGTTGTGGTGGTAAAAAAAACTGGTTTTATTATTTCCACATAAACCTGAATACATACCCTACACGAAAAACAACAATCTGAAGAAATTTTCAAAGAAATAATGACCTTTGTTCTACATTCCAAAATCAAAGTTTTTCATTATTGTGTTGCCGTTTTACGAAAACGAATTTTAGAATTCATAGATAATTTATTTCATAAGCTGTCATAGAGGATACATTCATGAAATAAAAAGTAGAATCTACTGTGATATTAATGCAAGCGATTCTGATTTTATCCTTTACACAGTTTTCAAGTCTAAAGGTTTAAATCGCATCACAAAAAAATTCAGCATGGATAGTATTAGAACAATCTCTGAAGCACGATCAGCAAGCCACTCGTTAAAGTAAAAATCTCAAACTACCTCACGGATTAATAGTCACGATATATATATACCTCAGGCACGAAGAAGTCGGGTCTCAGAGAAGCCAGAAGCTGTAGCCGGGCCAAGGGAGTCTTAGCTTTGTTAGCACGCAGCAGCAGGGAGCGCATCTTGCGGCTGTGACGGATAGGCACGTCAGACATGAACTCCACGCCGCCAGCCACGATGATGTCGTATACACCGCAGGCGATCATGCCCACACCTACAGTAAACATGCACCAATATTAATTACACTTTAACAATGTTTGATTTTGAAATTAAGATATGCATAGTTCCTACCGGGATGTCATTTATCCAGTACCTACCCTCACTAACCATATCACCTTGCTGGAAAAGCATTTTGAAAATAGAACAATGACAAGAGTGAATTCGAGAGCATTTTTTTTCTGAAAAACAGAAGAAGATTTGGGACTACATTGGAAGCATTTTATTGGTGTTGTACTGTTCATAATCTCGTTTATGAACTAAAATAAGGTTTCTGACCTTATCAAGATCGTTTTATGCTGATTTGTGTTGTGGCGATAATTACGTCAAGGTACCGCGGTGGAACTAAATAAACTATATTTGTGTTGTGTGCACCTTCGCAGAGGTAAGTGATTGGTTGTCCTTCTTCGTTGCTTCCCCAGTCTTGCCTACACATATTAATTCACCCAATTCCAACAAACACCATTTCGTTTTGTTACATTCTTTAGTATATATGTATACATAGTCCATTTCCAAGTGCATCTGAAGCTGTAATTCGTAAGCAGTTTCAGATGAATCAAACACATTGACAGACATTTTGAAAAAAGAGATTCGTAATGCATACATGTGTTTTGTGAAGTCAATGAAAATCAGTAATTAGAAAAATTATCATCTTTGGGTGTGACACTATCAAGTATAGATGTATTAGCATTGGGAAACAAATAGAGAGGTTAATAGCTACAATACAAAACTTGACTTTCCAGTTCATTATGTCATATTGCGTCCCTGGCTAAAAGATGTATGTCGATTGTTCAGTTGATTTTAGTCAGACATCTCCGAAAAATCGAAGTTTTAGTTGAGTATGCAGTTATATGAAAAAGTGTACCCTCTATCTGGTACAATACTCAGATTACTCATAAACACCATCAAATCAATTAAATGGAGAAAAACTTGTAGTGAATTAAACAAAATGTTGAAGTTTTCTGGGTTACTAGTAGAAAATTTCAAATGTCATACTAATGTACCAGACCATTTTGTTTCCCGCTGTTATTTTATAGCATATTTAATATGTAAAACACAGACACATGTAAATAATATTTTATTTATGATGAACATTCGAATATTGCTTTCCTCATTATCTCAAAACGTAGTATTTGGAGATACTAACTAACTAACTAACCATCACGCCGTTTCCCCGCAGGGGTAGGCAGAGAGGACGGACCGCCACACAACTCGATCTTGGCACACACTCTTTGCCTCGTTCACATTCATACATCGTCTCATACATGCTCTTCTATTATTCCGACTCTTCACATGGCCCGACTCAAGTAACTGATTCACTTGGTCGTGCCATGTCTTCCTCGGGCGTCCCCGACTTCTTCTACTATTCACATTTGCATCATATATTCTCCTTACACTCCTTTCCTCGTTCATTCGCTCTACATGCCCAAACCATCGGAGAGTCCCTTTCTTAATCTTACACATCACGCTTACATCAGCCTTGCATTCTTTGCGGATATCCACGTTTCTCTCACGATCATACATGGTTTTACCACACATTTGCCTCAGGGATCTCATTTCTACAGCATTCAGTCTGCTTTCATCCTTCCTCTGCCAGTTCCATGCCTCACTGCCATACATCAGGGTAGGTACCAGCACTCCATTATGGACGGCTAGTTTCGCGTCTTTGGACAGTTTTTTATTACCGCCAACGGCATTCAGTCCTCCATTAATGGAGTTACCGGCATTCACCCTTCTTTCAATATCTCTATCAGCCTTCCCAATGATCGTGGGTGACAAAGGGTATAACCTGTGGTGATGGCCTGGTTGGAGCTGATGCAGGCCATGGTGACTGTGTGCGCTGGTGTCTTGTCGCTGAAGCCGGCCGTCAGGGCCGCTTCCCGCGCCACGTTGGCGGTCTTCACTTCCTGGATGACCGTGCCGTACACAATATAGTCCACCAGCTCTTTGTTCAGCCCTGTCTTCTGCAGGAGACCGCTGGGGAAGGGAACACATTTATTATTTACTTAGGAACTGTAATGATCTTGCATTCATATTATGACGGAATAATAGTTAAGAGACAACATTTTTTTTTTTAAAAGAAAAAGATACATAAATTACAATAAATTCAATATAATAATTAATTACATAAAATGTGTACATATTTGATTTATCCCCATAAATAAGCAGGGCTTGTGTGTATGGGGGGGGTGTTATTATATTGGTTTAATTTTTATTAATTTTTATTATTCAGTTCAAATTTTCGGCATAATTTTTAAGCTGAGTTTTAAATTTTTTTATATTACTGTTCATGTTTCTGATTTTTTCAGGTAGTGAATTAAAAAAATTTAAATTAATAGATTTAACTAAGATTTAACTGTCCTATTGTTTTTTTACATTTTAGAGTAGGAAGTATTGATGTTTGTCTAAGATTTCTGTTATTTTTAAAGGGTGCAACTGTATTTTGAATATTATCTTTATAAATTTGTAATGTTGCATGATAAAAGTATAATGCACTTAATTTTCTGACCTTAAATTGTTTGAATAAAATATGTATCATATTTTATTCAAACAAAACAAACATTTAATATGTATCATACAATTTAGTTTTCTTCTTAAATCCGTTCCTTATTGCTGAGGATCGTGACCGCTACTCCAATTTTATGTGAACACCTCACAAGAATCTCAGCTGCTCCCTTCTGGAGCCAGTCAGATTGTGGCATCCCCAGTTAGGGTATGTTGTGAGGCTGAAGGTAGTGGGGAGGGGAAGGAGATGGGGAAGAGGAAGGAGATGGGGAAGAGGAAGGAGATGGGGAAGAGGAAGGTGGGGAAGTACCTGGCTATTCAGATCTGGTCACCAAACACGGCTTAAGACATTTCAAGCAAGGTTTCAATTCCGAATGGTGGTCTCACACCAAGGCGATACTGAGAGTTTCTTTGGAACGTGCTGCAAATATACTATACAGTACAATCTCACTAATCTGGCACCCTCCGCCCGCGCCTCCCTCACCCCTCTATGCCTATCCGCTCCATCGCCGCGTCGTCGTCTAGCAGTCTAACCTCAAAACTATAATAAAATAAAACCTGTCAAACAAGAACACAAATATGTACATACATTACATACAGTGGCGTGCACAGAGTTTTTGATCTGGGTAGGCAGTAGGAAAACCGCCGAATGGATTAAAATAAATAAAAAATAACCTAACCACAGATAACTCCCTTCGTACAAGTTTTCGTTAAGTGTGCATGCTGCTGGCTGCAGATGATGAAGGTTTGGATTATGTAAGCCACATCAAATATCCAAATAATAATAAATAATCGCTTCATTTATGCATATTATCACAAGCCAATTTATTGGATATCTGAGGTGGCCTTGATAAATGCCGTTGGCGTTGTCTCACACTTCATACTACAGATAACAACAGATGTCATTGTCGTCACTGATTGTCATTTTCTAATTTTGTTCCAGAAAGCACTGCCTAATACTAACAAAAAACCTCATAGAAGCAAATTCAAAACGACAGTTCTACTCTATGCTACGTGCATTTCGTAAACATTGATATTACATCTTGTATGAAGTTAGCTCTAGGCAGAAATAATTCCTGCTTAGGCCGCATTTTAGTGAGACAGTCGGAGGGCGCGTGTAGTTTCTAGTTACAGTTTATGCCACGTTTGTTGTATGCCGTTTGATGTGGCGTTCGCATAGTTTCGGTTGCTCAACTTTGTAGCGCTTATTTTTGAAAGGGTATATTTATTTTTAGCAATAATTTAATAAATCATAATATTATTTAAATGCTTATGTTTTACAAATACAGTAGGGTAGGCAGTGCTATGTGCCTATATGGAGTGCACGCCCCTGATTACATACATTATATTATCTCTATGAAATGCTTTGTTTTATTTATTACGATTTTTTCTCTATATAATCCAGTAATCCGAACATTCCAATAATCCAGCACCCTCTGGTTTTTAATAGCGCCGGATTAGTGAGATTGTACTGTATATGGTGGACGAGGCTACTCCTTGCGGTTCTACGCTGCTTGGAGAGCTGCGGACACCAATGTACCAGATGCCAGTGATACTTAGCCACTCCAGCGCATTGGTGACCTTCCTCTGCTTCTTCTGCCAAACACTTTGCCAGTGACTACGAGTTTCTCCAAGTTGGAGTCCTCAGTTTATGAAAATAAGATAAAGACATGATGAAGAACATGGACTTACAGCAGTGCGTGGCGCGCCAGGTCGTGGGGCATCATTCGGCTGTAGTCAGTAAAGGAGAGCAGGAAGGGGGTGCGCACTCCGTCCACCAGCACCACATTGTGCCCCGTCTTGTCCGTCACCGACTTCTTGCTCTTGGCCTGGAGAGCAGCTCCCACACACAGGCTCCTAGCCGTGGCTGCCAATACAAAAAAGTAAATAAAAGCATATTGATCCAAATAGCAGGTAAAGTAGATGTCTTCACTAAGGTCATCATCAAACGGCCAATTTACCAGCCTCACAAAGATATGGTTCCCCTGTCTTTGAACCATAAAGACTCCGGCGCTCTCGTGAAGTGTAAGACAATTATTTAAAATTTTAAATAACACCATTTTGTTTTTTTTTATGAATGTTAAATGAATGAATTAACGAACGGTCTTTGGAAATTTGGAAAAAAATTGGTCAGAAAATAGGTCGGAAAGTTGTATTAAAGTTTTAGAAACTGAGAGATTCCAAGTTTTGTTAATTTTCTATATGACATTTTCTCATTGGGGATGCTGTTTGAAACTTCAACGGTTCTTTATAAAAATAACAGAGGGTACCACTTTCGTTCACAATAATCCAAACTGTACAGACATTAAGATAATCATAGGCTGGGTTTAGACTCGTAATTAACATTTAAGGATTACGTAAATTAGGAGCGTTTACATATGCATCCGACTTGTGGTAATTAATGATCGCGGAAGTTCGACCTGTGTAAATGCTCATTCAACCGTTTACATCTGTAAATTTATTTGCAGTAAGATGGCTTCCTGTCAACAATGACCTGCTGCTACTGTCAAATTTACGCGACTTTGTCAATAAAGACAAAAAGGCCCAAATATAATGTTGAAATAGATTTTGACTTTAATTCAACAATTCTCCACGCATTTTTATGCTGTCAACGGCGGCAATTAATTTAGTTTTATCTGAATGACAGCTACCTGACATCTACTGACAGCAATCAACTTCGAATTCAAAATTTCAAATACGTAAATGTTAAAAACAGAAACATTAAGATTGGAAAGGATTGGACTGAAAATTGAGTAGAAGGATGCTCATTTTCCAGAAAACTTAAATAAGTGGAAATAAATAGTAGGAAATATCCTACGAAAACAATTGTCTTTTAATTTTTGACATTTCGCAACAACGCATTTCGGTACTATTTCTGCGGTAAGTCTCTTAGTTTATCAAACTGATTTTATAAGTTGTAAGAAGGCTGGAAATTCGCGCGGGCCCGATTAGACCTGTCAAAAAATTTCCGAAAGAACAAGTTCTGTAACTTGCTATAAATTACGTTAAGTGACTTTTGGTGTCGTTTACATTGGTAATTTGGCCATAAATCGCTTACAAGAGCGATTTACAGGAAAAAAACTTACGAGTCTAACCGCAGCCATACAATCAAATGCATATTTTGCAGATTTGTAATACTAAAATCTAAAAGAGTTTTTTATCTGCTTTCAAAAACAGTATTTCATTTTGAAATATGTTCAAAAATAGCAAATATGTTTGGAATGTAAGACAAAAATATTTCCCATATAATCCACATTTTGACAGCTTGCTAGAGAAGTATATTGCAAAATATAGAGGATGATAGAGCTCTAGAGGTTACTTTTTTTATAAGACCTACAGTCTATAAAAAAAGTATATTAGACGCACTGTATTTTTTTTGTAATTTTATGTTACTTAAGAGTTTTTATGCAATAATGGTATATTTAAACTACAATATTATTTATTTTTATTTAAAAGAATTGTTGTAGACTACATATTTGTATTTATTTTTAACATATGGCAACACTGTGTTGACAAAGTGATACATGAATGTAAACAATAGACGTGGGTCGTTACGACATTTTCAAGGAACGTAACGAAACTAGTTTCTTGGTCGGCGTAACCTGTTTCAAAATAGGTTATTTTTATAACTAGTTATTTTCATTCGGCTACTGTGATTGTTTGGGTATACCTCCACCAACTATACAGTTACACACGAAACGAAAATAAATTAAATGACTATCTAGTATAAAGTGTTTGTAGCTATACAGTGAAATCAATAATATTACTTTAACAATAGGATTACTTCGGATTTCGTGTCACGCACTATACTGCCGCTTACTCGGAAATTTTCGATCTGCCATCTCGCTAGCTCGGCCGGCCGGTAGGCGCGATGCGAAACTACTCACGTCACACCCAACACCAACAATCACAGTTTCAGGAATAACGCATTTACAAAAATCGCTACTTGTAATTTTATCGAAACTAGTTATTTCCGTTTCATTAACGAAACTAGTTATTGTATCTAGTTACGTTAAATAACGCGCACGCCTAGTAAACAAGTACAAACCTGTATCAGTCGCGATCGGAATCGAGTCAGGTATGGATGTGTTTCTGTGGCTCTATGGACTGTGGTTGTTTGTTTAACAGTTTTATACTACTCAGTTATTAGTTTATTTTGTATGCAGTGTTTTAAAAAAGTAATTGGACTATTTTCATTATGGGTAGAAAGGCGATCTTTCACAATTTTCACTTTTCTTTAAAACTTAATAAACTTATGCTTTTCTAAATTAATGCTGTTTTATTTATGTCAAATAAATCGGTAATTGATTGGATAATATAAAAATAAAAATAAAAAAACAAATCAATCTAAAATAATAAAACAGTACAATATCACCCGGTAATTAATGTTTTACATGAAATCTTGCAGTGCGTCTAATAATTTGGCCAGGGACTGTATATAATGCAATCTATTGACACAATGTTAGTAGAATTTCATGGATCACATGCGATATTTGCAGAAACGGGGGTAAACACAGATGGATCACATAATGGAAAAGGGTAAATATTCCACAAACTGCCACACTTTCATTATGCACTGATTTTGGAAATTACACTATGTTTCAAATTAATTATTACAGAAAACAATTAATTACCTTTGGATAGACGGTAAAAGATGCATTAAAATTCCGATCCAAGTTTATTTTCAATCTAAATATGGATGAATTACTTAGTTGGCCAATACTAAAGACCTATTGTAAGCATGTAAATAGTTCTTTTGTGTAGTAATTGTTAAAACAATGTGTAATTTCCATTATCTGTGCCCAAAAGTGCAGCAGTTGGGGAAATAGTTACTTGGAAAAGATGCATAGGTAAGTTTAAAGAATTCACTTCTTTTGATAAAGACAAAACTTTGGCAATTTCTTTATTTCCTTTTATTAGTTTCTGGAATATCTGGTGGGAGTTGTCCCCTTTGACCCCATGAGTCGGGCCTTCACTGGCTTCATTCCAACAATAATCTGCTTCACTACATCCAAGTAAAGATAGATAATATTCGCCAAATATTCCATCAGCAACATGGACTGATGCCATTTGAACTTGGTACTCCGACTTCACTACATTCTCCAAGTGAGGTTAGATAATATTTGTTAATTTTTTCCATTAGCGACGTGGGACTGATGCCATTTGTACTTAGTACTTAACCAAATATGGTTATTTATAAGTTATCAAACTTATTTAATCATAGCGGCTTTAAAAAGGTTAACAAATGTCATAATATTACATCTGTAACCAAAACATAGAAAACAAAAATAATGAAGAATTCACTTCTTTTGATAAATACAAAACTTTGGCTATTTCATTAAAATTTCACTGCGAAAGGAGTAGTAGCAGTTTATTCGCCATTTAGATGTTCAATTTAGCTCCAATTAGTTAAATGTTTCAATAAATGAAAACATTAAACACAAATGGACTTGGAACCCTACACAGATATGTCAAATAACTTCAATTATTATGTAAAAATATAAATATTCTTTCCAGCCACGTAACGCTAAAATATTACAATTTAAAATCTTACCATAATTAATGGATGCCGGGTTTACTCCCAGAGGAACTCGAAGGAGATTCTTGGCGATTAATGAAGCCATCGTAACTGAAAAACTTTGATAAAACTGCGGTAGACACCGCCTCACAGCCACAAGTTATAAGCAAAAAGTGGCAAAAAGATAAGTACTTTCCAAGATTTCAATGTGGACCATAATGTGGACTCTGGACCTGTCAAAATAACGGCCCTATTTACTAATCCGTAATTATTACCAATAAAGTAGTACATTAAAAATGACGTTGTTACCTTTTCGTGAATAAGAATAATGAATAAGACTATAAATAACGAGTGTTGCTAGCACAGAATAACATTTTAAGCATGATTTATTTTACCAATCAACGCCATTTTGCAGGTTGGTAGGCAGAGAGGATTAAATGCCACGAATCTCTGTACACTCCTAGTATCAATCACATTTATTACATCGTTTTATGCATACTTTTCAGTATGTGAAATTATGTGAGGTTCATGTTCACAAAAGGAATTTTTGCCTTACCAAAAAAAAAAAAAATCTATGAGAAGTGATAGTGGTAGCTCCATTATTATGTATAAATAATCTGACAGCAGATTGAACATAATGAATGTTTCTAGGTTTCACACAATGCATTTGTTATTATTATTTTACATATATCTTGCTATGAGGAAAGTAATCAGGGGAGTTATTTGAGCTCATAAAATATGTGTAAGTTTTTTCAAGCATATTTACTTCTTAGCCTTGTCAAGGGCGGATCCAGCTTTGGCGCCAGGGGGGGGGTCACATAGTCACGGTCAAGTCACTTAATTTTGATAATAATAAATACAAGTAAACAAGGGCGGATCCAGGATTTTTTTCTGGGGGGGGCACAAGGGGCGGAGGGGTGGAGGGGCGGAGGGGGGGAGGGGGGGGGGGGGGGGGGGCGAAGGACACCTTTGGTCAATTTTCCCCTTCTTTTCTCCTTGATAGCTTCCTTTAATTGCTCTAAGATTGAAGCGTAGTAATCTCCGGTTATGGAGACATCTTTATCTTTGTAATCGATCAACAGGATTCCTTCTGAGTCCCAAAAGACTGTCGCCATGATTTTCCCAGTTTGTGACTCTTTAAACTTCTTGGGCAGTGGTGTGCCTTTCCGTGCCACTGCATTGCGTCCTTTTTAGACTCAGATTCATAATGATGAGCCCAAGTTTTATCACCAGTAACAATTTGAGCCAACACTCTATCTTTGTCTTCCCTACCAAAAATGCACGAGAACACTCCACGCGCTTTTGTTTTTGAGGCAGCGTCAGCATTCCCAGCACCCATCTTGCGCTGACTTAGTCATGCCAAGATAGTCATGAAGAATTTTGAAACTGGGCGTACTATACAGGGCCCGCAGATACTTTAATAGTACACAACTGCTAACCCTGTACAAATCGCAAGTGCGCCCCATGGTTGAATTCGGCAGCCACCTCTGGTCTGGAGCTCCAAAATACCTCAAAAATACTCATTGATCCCTTCGGCACCGGCAGGACTTCCTATACTAAAATGTGTACTTTTTAATTTTCGTTTCGGGGGGGGGGGTTGCTGGATAATTTTAATGTGGTAAAGGGGGCGATTCTTTCAATAGGGTTAAGAAACACTGATTTAGATCATTAAAACACAAGCAAAATCCACAAATTCAGCTTTAAAATAATCTTAAACCATTTTGCGGCATTAATGTCAACAATTTAACAGCAAACTTAACAAGCAAATAATTAACTAATTCAGGCTCATTTTTTTTTTTTTTGTAAATCTTTGATTGAAGGTTTCTGTTATTGATTTCAACTAATATTGCATATTGCAGGTACTTAAGGGTTCATTCTAAATTATAAATATTTAAAAATATATATTTTGGAGATATTCATCCACTTGTAGCCTTTCCAAAATTGCTAAATATTGAAATGCGATTATCTCAGGATTGTATTTTAGTGACTTAGTGGACTTTGCCAGTAGACCGATGATTTGCGAGTGCATGAATGGGACGCAACGAACAAAATTCGCAATTCCAGCCAGAAATAGACAAGAGTTTCACTCATGTTCTTTCCGTTATTTTATTCATATATTTTAACAACTCTGATAATTTGATTTGCTGCTAAGTATGTACTGTGATGGACTCTCCACAGTATACAAAAATACCGTCCTGGGGTGCCCCCCCCTAAATCCGCCCTTGCAAGTAAAATGTAGGTTTTTTAGTACTTAAGTAAAATCTATATTGCGACAAAAAATATATAAAAACATTATCTTTAACAATTTTAATTAGTGGTCAACCTAGGCCCTGGATCCGCCCTTGAGCCTTGTTGCCTCTCCTGAATCCAATATTCAATCTCTTCTAAAGGCTGGTTTAAATGTTAGATGCTAGGACTTATAGTAAACTCTCAAGGATTGGACAAATCCTATGTAGACACCAAAATGTATATCCGAGGAATACTTCACAAAACTTACATTTTGTCTTCCGTTTTGTATGACTGATAAAATGTACAATAGGTTCTAGCATCATTAAGTGAAATCAGCCTTAATGCTGAGTTCACTCAATGATAGTACAGTAGACAATATAATATTGTCCTATCCCAGCTCCGTGAACAGCCTCGGCCGCCCGACAACAATTGGACCTAGAGTTCAAACACGGAACGCTGCTAAAATGGATACATGATATCACGCTTTACAAGCGTGTTCGGTCTTAGGTCTTTTAATAATTAATATTAGGTCTTTATACCAAGATGTATTGGAATTATTGGAGAACAGACTAAAAATTTTAAAAAAAAAACTGTGGAGTATCTGCAATGCTCCTTGCTTTTTTTTTCGTAAATGTAGAGTTAGTGGAAATTTTTCACAAGTATAAAATGTGCATGAGAATCTCATCAGAGCACTTTGTATTGCTACTAAGCCTGGTTTGGCCAAAAATTCAATGCGAAAACACATTAATCCTGGCATTTGCATAGCAAAAACAATTGCCTCCACCACGTTTTCTCTGCGCTGCTTGTCACCATAACATGGGCAATCAATGCGCCATAAACAATTGGTTTTCCTGTATATGATTATCAATTTAGTCATTTCTGCCATTTTATGCAACATTTTTAAGCCGAAATATGAGATCCAAGCGCCGAAATACGTATGCATCGAGCGACTGGTCATTGTACTACTGTCTTCTCAATGACATTGTGGCCAGGGGCGGTGGTTGCGATAAGACATTGTCCTGCAGAGATGCCGCTAAAATTTAAGACAATGTTGTTCTTCATTGACTTATCCTCAAAACTTCTGTTCACAATAGGACATGGGACAATGAGTCCGGAGCTGGGACAATACAATATTGTCCTGTCCTCATGTGAACTAGACTAAAATTCGTCTTCCCTTTCTCCTATATATTGAAACGACAATCAAGTGCCCAAGTGTTGGCGGTATTGGAAAAAAAAATCGAGTGCAGTTCGCTTGCGGTAGAAGTGAAACCTTCACCCATACAATCTCAACCAATAGGAGCTCATAATCAAAGCGGTCAGTGCGGTAAGGTTTCATTCTATCTCATTCTCTCGCAGGCTAAATCCTATAGATGTATGTGTTTGTCTCTTTTTAGTGTCGTTTCACTTTCACTGTCAATCACAACGGTGCAAAAGAAGTTTCACTTCAAAAACTTCCAAGTCATGTAGTACTCTGGATCACATGCAATTTTACAGTCTATCACAAAATTATAGATTACATTTATCACAAAAAAAACTCAATTGAAATAATTAATGTAAAAAAAAAAAAAACTGAAATAACTCAATCGAAATGTTTTTATTTTTAAAAATTTACATTCCTTAGCAATAAAATTACTGAAACATAAGTTTTTAAAGAAGTTTGTGCAAACTTACAAACTAGCGACAGTTTCAACGGCACTGACAAATTTGTCTATCTGTACATATTTTTTTCTTCTATATTATTAAGTTTTTAATGCAATATTGCTTATTTCAAAAGAAAAGTAGTATAATACAAATTATTTATAAACATTTTAACGCTGACCTTTTCAACACAATCTATCCCATATGTGGCATGTTTTAACACAATGTATGTCTTTTTGTGAAATTTTGTGGATCACACATGCGATACTTACATAGATCAGGTTAATTATTGTTTTTGTGATTAATTTATACCAAACCACTAACCTAAAACCATTGAATCGCTTTCAAAATGGTTCCAAATAATAAATACCAATTTACATAATAATAATAACATTAAAAAAAAAACAGTAAGGAGAGTTCACATAGAAATTCTGCTAATTATATCTTCGTTAATAATTCGTGTTTTGTAAGCACCGATATGCGTTAACATGTGAGATCGCATATAGCGACTCTGACTGCATGTGAACTCGCATGTGTCGCAAGAATAAGATTTCTTCTCCGAGTGAACCAGCATGTGCTTATTTAAATACGACTGCCGTTTACACGTGTACGGACATAGCTTACAGCTGATGGGTTTACCCTCGACGTGGATGACCGAATGTCGCCTCAGTTCGCTCTTATTAACGCAGCTGAAAGGACAGCGATCGCACGTGATGGGTGCTTTCCCGCTGTGCAGAAGTCTGTGCTTGCGGAGATCGCACGATTTCCTGGATGTGTAGCTACAATCGTCGCAGTTGAACGACTTCTCGTTTATGTGCGACAGTTGGTGCGTTTTGAGAGCGATGGCTTGCTTGCACGTGTAATCGCAGAGCGGGCAAGAGAAAGGTCTCTCTCCTGTGTGGATGAGCATGTGGCGTTTGAGGTTATTCCGTTGACTGCTTCTGAAAGAGCATAACTCGCAAGGGTATGGCCGTTCGTCCGTGTGAACTTTGAGATGTTGCGATAACTCCGCAGTGGAAGGGCAAGTGAAAGAACACGACGGACAAGTCAACGGTTTTTTATCTTCGTGTCCCAGTTTATGAAGTTTCAATTTTTTAACACTATTCGTGGTAAACTCGCAGCTTTCACAATCGAAACTCCTCATCGTATGAATCAGTTTGTGCCGCTTTAAAGTACAACTTCTGTTGCACGTATAAGAGCATATATCGCACCCAAACTGTTTGATCGGAGAATGTATGATTTGATGCCTTTTAAGGTTGCGTAACTCGGCACACCGATAGTTGCAGAGTTCGCACCCGAACAACTTTTCTCCCATGTGTATGGCTTTGTGCGTTTTTAAATGCATCATATTTTCGCATGCGTAATTACAAATTGAGCAAACAAACGACTCGGGTGATTTAACAGGTTCATCTTCATTTATCGAAAACTCAGTTTTAATTATTGTGATAGGTACTTGTACGTCAACATCTTCACAATGTTCGCTATTTTCTAAGATGTTCATTTCTTCGACATCTTCGGTTTTCAGGAAATCCGGAGCCTCATTTCCACAGAAACTGTTTTGATCCAAAATAGTATTGTTATCTGTATATTTGATTGTCTCCATACCATCTTCTGCCATTACAGAAGCGGGTGTTAAGTCTAAACAATCATTTGAGCACTTATTTTCAGGTGCATTATTTTTCCAATTAACAATTGAAACACTCTTTTGTAAATTTCTGACATCATCACTGGTCATCTGAAATCAAAAAGAAAAACCATGATTAGGGAATGGATTTTGCATTAGTATCTGTTAGAAACATGCATATGTAAATAATGCATATTTTCGCCATTTTCTTTGTGGACTTTAGTCTGCCTACATAAATTAGAGCATAATGTCCTATTTTATGTAAATTCAATGCATCATGGGGCTTTACTGAGTGGGAACCAAAGGGAGATAAACTCTCCGTTGTGGAGGAGCTTTCAGGGAACTAAGGAGTGGAGATGAGAGATAAGGCCTTCTTCCCTCGGGGGGCCTTCAGGGAACCCACAAGGAGTAGTGGGGAGGAGAAATGAGGCCCTCTTCCCTCGTGGGACCTTCAGGGAACCAAGGGGGAGTGGAGAGGAGAGACGAGACCTGGGAAGACACATTGTGGAACCAGAAGATGTAGCTTCATTTCCAATGACAATCCTGGTGAACTTTATAAAAGGGACTGGTTTACTTTCAAAGGAATGAGGTAAAATAGGAGATAGCACAATGGGCCTATGGCCTAAGTGTTCACGGGAACTTTATGTAAACCGTCTCCGCTCTTAAAAAAATAACTATTCTGGCGAAAATACTCATGGTAAGATATATGTAATACTCTGTTAGATTATATACTATTTTTATAAACACATTATCAGGTAAGACAGTACAATTAACAAAAACATAATTTTGCAAAAAACATTAAGTTATTCACCAGCACACTGGTTCAGTAAAGATTCTTTTTTTAATGTGAAATCGTCATGTATATTATCTAAGTAGGTAGGTATTTAAGCAGCTACTTACAAATCTTATGATTTCAGAGGAAATTTTGGTTTTGATTTATTCAATAAGAGAAAATTAGAAACATATTTTCATGAACGCGAGGTCTACTGTTCACAGTACTGCTAGCATTATCGGATTGACAATCTGAAAAATCCAGTAAAATAAATAAATATTTACCTAACTAACTAACTAACCATCACGCCGTTTCCCCGCAGGGGTAGGCAGAGAGGACGGACCGCCACACAACTCGATCTTGGCACACACTCTTTGCCTCGTTCACATTCATACATCGTCTCATACATGCTCTTCTATTATTCCGACTCTTCACATGGCCCGACTCAAGTATCTGATTTACTTGGTCGTGCCATGTCTTCCTCGGGCGTCCGCGACTTCTTCTACCATTCACATTTGCATCATATATTCTCCTTACACTCCTTTCCTCATTCATTCGCTCTACATGCCCAAACCATCGGAGAGTCCCTTTCTTAATCTTACACATCACGCTTACATCAGCCTTGCATTCTTTGCGGATATCCACGTTTCTCTCACGATCGTACATGGTTTTACCACACATTCGCCTCAGGGATCTCATTTCTACAGCATTCAGTCTACTTTCATCCTTCCTCTGCCAGTTCCAAGCCTCACTGCCATACATCAGGGTAGGTACCAGCACTCCATTATGGACGGCTAGTTTCGCGTCTTTGGACAGTTTTTTATTACCGCCAACGGCATTCAGTCCTCCATTAATGGAGTTACCGGCATTCACCCTTCTTTCAATATCTCTATCAGCCTTCCCATCTTTCGTAAACATACTACCCAGATACACAAACTCATCCACCTGCTCCAAGTATTCATCATTTACAACTATATTGCATACTGTTTTCGTACTCTCTCTTTCAAACACCATGACTTTAGACTTACTTACATTCATCATTAACTCATTCTTCATACATACTTCGTTCATCCTTGACAAGAGAGACTGTTACCTTGACACGAATATTTACCTGTTTCTTAGAATCAGCAGCTACAGTACTAAGATTGAGAGGTTCTCTTATATTTGCATCAATTTCTTCCTTCATTGTATCTGCTATAAATTCTTGCTTCAGACTGAAAAAATAGAAGTAAGGATAGTATTAACTTCATGTCTTCTCCAGCCCTCGTTAATGAACAATTCTGCGAATGTGAACTAACTAACTTTCACGCCATTTGTCTGCGGGGTAGACAAGGAGGATAAACCACAACACAACATTACTTCTTGTAATTTGTAATTCAATTACTTCTCTCTGTTACAACTACTGGGACAAAAAAAGAAGAATTTGTTCTGACTTATTTTATTTATTTCAAATTTTTTTATTATTTATTGTTATCAAGTTTAATTTGTAGAACTCCATTTTAATATATAACAGCTGTCACGCGTAATAATAATTACCAGCAGAACTTGTTTATAAATAAACTGTTTTTATTTCAAATTATTCATAATTTGTTGAACTCCCCTGAACTTCGTTCGTTAATATGTTTTCATGTACCGAGTAGATCAGTTCGTCACAAATTACCTTACCATGCACACAATTTAACATGTAAAAAAGGTTGGGGAGGTCACACGTGGAGGTGAAGAATTGAAAAGTTTGAAAACTGCTGTCCTGGAATATAGGCAATACCTCAAACTTCTGACATTTCCCATACATTCTGATGGCAGTATCCTACACTAGCGTCTCCCAGTGGCACAAGTTTTGCGGGTTGGTTTAATTAACTAATTATATTTTTACAAATACAAATTAGAAAGTGCAAAACATTGCCATTGCCACACTTTGTACATTCAATTATTTGTTGCCTTGTCTGGAAGGAATGTCAACATGCTGCACTAGCGCCTCTAGTGGCCAGAGTTGGATAAAAACTGCCAATATTTTACTGGAGTTGGGAATATTATTATTATTCTAGGGTATTTGCCATTGCCTACTGTGACATTGTAATGTAGCATTGGCACAGCCAAATAGAACGAAATTGGAATAAAAAGCTTAATTTTTTTTTATGTGAATACCACACAAGAGTCCTAACTGCTTCCTATCCATCTGGATCCAGTGAGACTATGGCATCCCCAATCGGGGCATATTGTGAGGCTGAAGGAAGTGGGGAGAAGAAGAAAATGGGAAGAGGACGGTGGAAAAGTACCTGTCCATTCAGATCTAGTCACCAAACACGACTAAAGCCATTTCAAGCAACGTTTTAATTCTGAATGGTGGTCTTATACCAAGGCGATACTGAGAGCATCTTCCACTTTGAAACGAACTGCAAATATTTCTTATATTATTTTTAACTAGCTTTTGCCCCCGGCTTCGCTCGCATGGTATTAGGGGGGTTGCCACCTTCCCTCTCGTCACTCCACTCTCCCCATACCCCCCCCCTACCCCCATACCCCTCCCCTTTCCATACCCCTCCCCCCCCACCCCCGCCCTTTCTTCCCTCTCCCCTCTACCTCCACCCTCCTCCCCCTCCCCCCACCCTCCGCCCTTTCTTCCCCCCCCTTTCTTCCTCCCCCAAACCCCTCCACCCTCCTTCCCCTCCACCCCAGGCAACAATTTTTTGCTTTTCATCTGACGTTTGCAATAACTCAATTTTGTTAGGGACAGAAAACGTATGATAAATAATTTCATAACGCCACAACTTATTCATAACACCAGAGCTTACCAATATATATAGCCTATATTACTCGCAAATAATGTAGCTTTCTATTAGTGAAAGAATTTCTTAAATCCATTCGGTATTTATTGCGTGAAAAAGTAACAAACATCCATCCATCCATCCATACAAACATTCGCATTTATAATATTAGTAAGATGATCAAATTATGAAATAACACAAATCAATCAAATAAAATTTACTTGCGCACGCCGGGTTATGAACCCACGACCTTCAGATTACTAATCGAGATCCTTACCCCTCGATCAAGTAGGCTGTCTGTTTAAATGTATTATTTTACATTTCCAGTAATTTCAATAATATTTCTTACAGTAATTAAGTTAAGACGAAGTGTTGTTTTTGATAATTATGTGTATGAAGAGTTTTTCCGAATAGTAATTATTTACCGATTATATTATTTGTTTATCATGAAATATTCGAGATAGAAGAGAAATGACGGAAAGTACGGGATATTATTTGCATCTGTGAAACTACCTTCTGGATAATCGCAAGCCCTGTAAAAGGCTTTACTATCAGAAAACAATAAGGTGAATATCCAAAATTACTGGACACAGTTAATATGCAAAAATTATTTTATTATTTATGTTTTGAACCGCTTACTTGCTAATATGGAATATTTTTTATTCAAACAGTTAGATTTAGCTTTATTATCACAAAAAGTGAGTATTTATGTCGCGGGAGACAAAAAAACATGCAAAAAATATGCATTTAACATTTTATTTTTGTTTAAATTAATTCGCTTACGCGGTACGGCTATTTTGTATTTACCGTTTTTATTTCATAGACAATCAATCATAATTACACAAACCCGCTAGACATACCCTGCCTTGCCAAACAAACCATTCAAAACCTGGGATGTTTTTTAAAATTATGATGACATGCAGCTTTCGTAGTTTAACCTCAACCTAAAAAAGGAATATTCCGTATTATCCGTGCATCAAACTTCGACAACACGAACGTCCGTATTATCCGTGAGGTGGACTCAATGCATATTTACCATTATTTTAACCCATCTGCTTGGTTCAATATATTCGCACCTCACACCTCAGTGGTCAAAATGTCAATTTGGATCGAGATTGTAAAATATCATATTTCAAAGACAATACGAAGCATTATTTTGTTCTCTTTCTGGTCAAAAGAAAAAATACATATGTTTGCATGAGAAGAAGAGAGATATATAGCTTTTAAAATGTAAGGTCGCTCGGGACGTTTTTGGTCTTATGAAAGCATAGCGCAATTACATGTTTTGGGATGTATTTATTCCTAAAC
The DNA here is from genome assembly GCA_917563855.2 of Limnephilus lunatus. Classification (NCBI taxonomy): domain Eukaryota; kingdom Metazoa; phylum Arthropoda; class Insecta; order Trichoptera; family Limnephilidae; genus Limnephilus; species Limnephilus lunatus. The sequence continues at coordinate 48,547,348 of OU830603.1, forward strand.
AAGCAGACGGGTTAAACATTTGATGTGACATCAGATATGATTGTAGATTTTCACAGCCAAAAAGTATTATTGTGATTTATTTTTGGGGTTTTACGCCGTGTTGCACAACTTTTTTTTTAGCCAAAGTTTCGGACAGCTTTAAAGTGTCCATCATCAAGGCAGATGTGTATTTCGTATCAGTTTAATAACAATGAGAAACTTCAGTCATCCGAAATTGAAAACATTTTAAAATAAAAATTGATTGTTCACTTGGCGGCCATTATTATACATAGATGTGTCAGTTTTAAGGTTAGTTTTTCTTCTTCTTTTATTTAACCCTAATCAAGAACCCAAAATAGATTCTTAGTTTGGGTTTAATTTTTAAAAAAAACCTATTATATAGTGTGAACAAAATGTGTCAAATTATCCACATTTTGAAAGAAACAGTAATTATTTTTCTAACCGCTGCACTTTTAGGCACAGATTATGGAAATTACACTTCTTTTCAACAATTACTACAAGAAACAACTATTTACGTGCACAAAATAGGTTATTAGGATCTTAGTTTGGGTTAATTAAGTGGAATGTAATTCATGCGTATTTAGATTGAAATAAAACTTACACAAATGTCAATCTATACAAAACAAAGTAAAATGGCGCCATGGGAATCGTCTTATATGGGAATATTCATACTTTTATTGAATAAAAATGTAATTTGAATGCATCTTTAATAATATATCCAAACGTAATAAGTTGTTTGTTGTAGTAAGTAAGTTGAAACGAAGTGTAATTTCCATAATCTGGACCTATTATAAGTGCGGCGGTTAGGGAAATATTTAACTTTTGCAATACCTTTCACTAATTCCTGAGAACAGTGAGAACTGAGAACCGATGTAAGCGGAAGTCACATTTAACATTCACCCTAATAATGTAGATTTCTTTAAAATTCGTATATTTTAGAGAGCGGATGAAAGAAATATTGTTTAATGGTGCTATTTTACCCACCTCTCCATTAAGTAAAGATATAAACACACAATTTCCTAATTAGAGCAACGACCAGGATAGGATATAAATATTATTTATACACCACTCCATAAATATAGGGACACTCCATTGCTGTCAATGTCAAACGTCAAAAATTATCCATAGATTTTTTAGACTATGGCATAGTAGTGATGGAATGATCGAAACATTTACATAATCGAAACATTTATGCCCAAATTCACCTATCTAGAAATTATAAATATTCTACCCATGTCTAGATAATTATTCCATGATTACTCCCTTTTCATTTTTACTTCAATATAATATGATTTAATAATTGAATAATATGTGCGCCGTTTTTGTGAAAAATCACCTCAATAATATCCTGCTGTATAATATAATCATTTTTTGGCTTGAAAACGTTGGCACTTTTAGCGCTACCTACGTGTAACACTATTATGAATGTACAGTTTGTCAAATAAGAGTAGAAAATAAATGAGGGCGCCACCGTTGCCCAAATGGCAATACTAAAAATATAACAATGGTGTTAATCTAAAGCTGTGTAACCTACATTTTTATTAAAAATTAAAAAGGCATTAAAGGGAAAAAAAATATTTTTTCACTGCTATATAGATACCTACTGATCTCAAAATTAGAATTGCATTTAGGTATATTATTATTATACATTTGAATTTTTTTATTAACATAATGAAGAATAACTATATTATAATAAAATATAAAGCACACTTTAGAAATTGCTCGCATTTATTTAATACTACCTTGCACCTAGCGTTGCCCGGGCTTTAGATCATGCCTCTAATTTTATATCTGAATACATTTAACTCATTCAGATCTAAAAGTAGTGTGACTTAACTCACCATTAATGATTCTTCCTTTCCACCTACTGTTAAATTCAAATCTGTGTTAAATTAAATGAAAGCCAATCACTTTGTAAAACACAATTTAATCAAATTTATGTCATTTAGTAGGTACCTTCACAATAGTGCTTATTCGATTTAATTTTTTTTAAGAAAAAAAAATGTTTTTCAATGCGTATACAACGTTTTGAATTTTCAGTGTCATTGCACTTTTAAAGAATATTTGACAGATAAATTGGTGTTGCCAGCCTAAAAATTTCTTAGTTCCATTTTATTTATTTTCTACTCTTATTTGACAGACTCTATGATGTGCTATGCGGGGTCAGTCATGAGCGTTCCGAAACATTTTATAATAGCTTCGTTTGAGAGTGGGTGCCGTTTTACGGACCAGATGATTCTTCAATCGGTTCTCACGTCAAACCTCTACTTTTCTTATTGACGAATCTTCCCCGGCTGCCCAAGGATGCTCGTCAAAATAGTGACACTAATTTTAAATATTTCGAATAATATTTGAAATTATGTTCGGCATATTATGCCCATCACTAATGGAGATACTTGTTGTTTTTGTTTTCTATCCATATCTATATCTATGGCTTATGTTATTTTGTATATTTCTGACGTTTGTTTATTTATTTTGTATATTTCATTTTCAATTTTATTATTTTGTTGATGCTGTTCGAATTACACGAAAGCCCAACAAACTTGTAAAATCATCTTTAGCATCAGCAATCAGCTAATAATGGATTTAAAAGCAAAATTGAGGAAATACATAAAAAAGCTTGAAGGTTAGTTTTTCCTTTTTGCTTTTTTCAAACTGCTATATTATATTCAATACTTAATATGAATTATTATTATAATCATTGATACGGAGACGGTTTATGTAGCTCAGAGTATTATTATTACAATATCGCCGTGGTGAATGACCACCATTCAGTTGCGAAACGTTCAAACATTGCTTGTAATAATTGCAATAGCCGTGTTTAGTGACCAGATATGAATATTCAAGTACTTCTCAACCTACCTCAAACCCATTTTCTTCCCCCTCTTTCACTTCAGCCTCACAAGTTTCTCGAAATGGGAATGCCATAGTCCCACTGGCTCAGGGGTATAGGAACTCTGCTGCGATGCTGTGTTTGGCGATATCTCCTGGTTCTATAACATGATATTCAAGTCCCATTTATCAGGTATCTGGGCCTTCTTCCCATCAAAGCGGGGCATTGGCAAATTTTGTGAACTGGATTTTCTTCAACTTGTTATCATTTACATTTATCTTTTGGCACCCATATTAAGATTATTATTATTTAAAAAAAAAGATAGACTAATATGCTCTGGGTAAAAATAACCTGACAATATTTGAATTCCTTCTATTACCATCATTATAAGTGAAAATGTTGCTCGTGCAATGATGGTGGGCTTAGCTAGCAGAGGATTGAATCCACAAAGCCTGGGTAGGAAACCATAGCATTCATCCACTCGGCTAATGTTCCCTAGAGTCCCAACTGTCTGGAGCCAGTGAGACTACTTCCTATGGCAGATCTGAAAAGCCATGTACTTCCCCACCTTCCCCTTTCGCATCTCCTTTCTTCCCCACTACCTTCAACCTCACAACATACCCCAATTGGGGATGCCATAGTCTCACTGGCTCCAGATGGTTGAGAGTAGTTGGGAAGTTAATCAGTATTCAATTAAAATAAGGGAATTTACTTGTAGAACGGCCAATGTTTTAAAGATCATCTTATGACAGGGAAGTTAGGTTACGAACTGTCACTTGCTGTTTTTTTCAGGTGCAAGTTGTTAAAATAATATAATACAACGGGTATAATATGAGAGTTTGTGCGTACAAAATGTTTTTATTACCGTAAATCCCAAAAAAACCCATTGTCAGTCATTACAGCTAGACAATATTATATAAAACTGTAGAAACATAACACAAGCATCTTAAGAAATGAAATAAAACCGTCAATAACCGCGAACAAGTCGAGAACGTTTAAACTTTTGATAGTTACGCGGTGATAAACTTCTGAATGTTGACGGGCGTGACGTCGTAATTCATTCAAACAATCATGGGACGTTTTAATCAATAATTACGAATGAAAATATTCAAATTAAACTTTTTTAATGCGATAATCGTAATCAGAAAAATAATCTTTAAATCTTCCACATGTTTTTAGCGGTATCCCCAGTTTGTGAAAATACCCTATTGGTGAATTATTTGCTGCCTTAGTGTTGTTGACTTCTATATGAAAAAGCGAAGGAGATGGGGATAGGAAGGTGGGGAAGTACCTGGCTGTTCAGATCCGGGGTGAAATTGTGAGTATCTTCCACTCATTGATGATCTTTATTTATTTTCAGATTCTCCGGATTACGTAACGCCTGAAAAAAGAGAAGAAATAGAAGCTGAAGAATTCAAAGCCCTCTACAAACCTAACCTTCCAACTTCCGAAGAGTCCTACAAGACTATTCCCAAATTCTATCACAAAATACCGGAGGGAAATGAATTGCTGGGCAGGAAGCTCCGCGAGGAAGCCAGGTCCATCTTCCTGCAGAAGAAGAGCGAGGAGTTGGTGGAAAACACAGAGCTGAAGCAGTTCTGGTCGCTGTTGGATAAGGGAGACATGTTTTCGTGCGCCGAGGACCAGTACCTGACATATGCCGAGTTTAAAAAGTTGAGGGAGAAAGTGGAGCCCAAATTCAAGTAAGTCTATCCGTCATCTAACTCAGTGCACTAAACAAGCAAAAAGTTGTTCTAATTTTGAGTCACTAATAGAAATATAAATTGTAACCATGTAACACCATGGAAATATAAATCGTAACCATGTAATTCCATATTAGACTATGCTTCCTTAGGTTGGGGCGGTTGTGCTAAAACTATACTCGATCCCTTAGCTAAATCCCAGAAATCGCTTATAAGAGTCATACTGAAAAAACCTTTCAGGTACCCCAGCGATTCGTTGTTCACAGAGTTTCGTGTTCTTGATGTAAGACAACTATACATTAGGAAAATCATATTAAATACTCAAAAACAGAGGCACCACTACGCTTCCGTAAACCACAGTCATAATACAAGACATGCAAAAAAAAACCCAATAGTTCCGCCCACCACTTCCTCATCTTTATCACAGAGACAATTCTCATACTTAGGCCCTAAATTGCTCAATCTCATACCTGATGCATGGAAGGCAATGAGTACTAATATTCTGCGTATGCAGGTAACTAATTGGCTTCTGGTCTTGGGGAGAGCTGAATGCGAGAATATGCTAAACAACAGTAATTGAATTGTAATTTTTGTTTTTCTTTACATTTTAATTTATATTGGTATTATATTAGAATTACAGTAACTGTATTTTTACATAAAGTAAGTTCGAAAATTGCTCAATTCCTCGGGATATTTTTCCTTAAAGGAAAAGTTCCTTCTTTACTTTCATTTTTATTTTTCATTTTCTTGTTTTATCTATCAACATTTCTTTAGTTTATTATGTCAGCTAAACAATAGCAAAAAAATGTCGTAACTGAAAGTATACTAGATTATGAATATATATATATGTATTATTTTACCAACAGAATTTCTTCATTCATTTTCATTTTCAAATTCATTTTTCTTGTTTTATCTATTAATATTTCTTTAGTTTATTATGTCAGCTAAACAATAGTAAAAAATGTCGTGGTATAACTGAAAGTATTCTAGAATATGAATATACATATGTATTATTTTACCAACAGAATAGTCAACACTATAATTTACTATAATTTACATGTAAAAACATTATCATACTGGAATGTCCTAAAACGGGCAATTGCCTAGTTGGACATTTTAAGTTCATTATATTGTATTATGTAATATTTACAAACAATAAATAAATACATTCACAATCAGTATGGGAGGCAGGTATGGGTATCGCTGCCCCGGGAACCATTTATTGGATAACCAACATCTCTGCCATAGGTCACCCCAAGTGGTTTGCTACGTTTGGTGACTTAGCAGGGGTGCCCGGGCTCATGCGGTGAGGTTTGTCCGGGTCTTGGCGGTGGATGCGTCTGCCCACCAGCTGCATGGCAGGTCGGATCGCGAGTGAATGGTTGATTGAGTCCCTTTGTCGTCTTCAGCCATACTCTTTTGGAACATCGCATTGCACCATAAAAAATAATTTCCATCAGGGCCTATATCATCAGGGATTTTGGTTGGTTACACCCGTGTTAAGTCACCAAACACAGCGAACCACTCGGGGTGACCTATGGCAGAGGTGTTGGTTATTCAACAAATGGCTCTCCCGGTGCGGCAAATTAAGCTGCGAGGTGAGTACAGGTATGACCTATTAAAAAATATAAAATTGAATTAGTAATAGTTAAAAATCAACTAAAATGGACGTCTAACAATGGATGTGAATAAGGTAAAATAAGGTTAAATTTTGTTGATTATTCTTTTCTTCAATGTTCTGTTTTGTCGTGGCTGCCGACAAAGTAACCTAACCTACAATGCATAATATTGTGATTCCAGGCCGTTCCTCACAGCCAGCGTGTTTGGCAAGCTGCAGCGCGAGCACCCCGGCTGCGTGGCGGTGGACTCCCTCTTCAACTACGTGATGCGCAAGTCCTGGTACAAGCAGAGCAGGATCCGACTCTCCGTTTATGATCCCACTGGTCAGGGCTATCTCCGAGAACATGTGAGATAATACATTCCTACCAGATTCCTACCCACCCCTCGTACCATTTTCCTTCCCAGAATTTCCTCTTTTTCCTGTCCTAACCCGCTACACAATCCCCAAAGATGACGCAAGTCCCGAGGGGAATTATTTTCCTACGGGCCTCCTATATGGAGCTAATGTTCAATAATTCAATTTGGGAGGTGAGTACCGCCGCCCCGGGAACCACTTATTGGATAACCAACACCTCTGCCATTAGTCACCCCAAGTGGTTTGCTACGTTTGATGACTTAGCAGGGGGCCCAAATTCATGGGGTGAGGTTTGTCCGGGTCTTGGCGGTGGATGCGTCTGCCCAACTGCTGCATGTCAGGCCGAATCGGGAGAGAATGACTTTGATTTCTCCAGCCGTACTCTCTCGGAACATCGCCTTGCACTGCAGTGGGAGGGATGGATTCATATATCCATCACTCCTGGACACACTGACCCCCAGATTCCCACCCACCCTTTTTATTCCCAGAATTTCCTCTTCTTCCTTTCCTAACCCTCCACACAGCAACCCCAAAGATGAAATAAGGGGAATTATTTTCCTCAGGGCTTCTTGTGTGGAGCTAATGTAAAAATACAGAAGACATTACATTGTCTAGGATCATTTCAAAAAGTTTCTTAACTTGTAATAATTAATATTATAATCAATAATTATCAGCCTGAAACACTCATCTACATTGAAAAAATCTTCCGAGAAAAGATACTGGCCGCCAACGGGAATTGAACCCGTGACCATCTGATTGCCGGTCAGCAGCTCTGACCACTGAGCTATGGCGGCTTATCTAATACCCGCCAAATAATTCAATATATACTAGTGTTTCATTCGACAATTACTCATTATTACATTTTTCCAACTGAAAACAACCAACTTTATTTTTGTGAGAGAGGTATTTTTAATACTAAATCTCCCGCTAGATGGCGCCGAGACTGATTATGTTTTGTAATAATTGTTGATGTGTCTGATTAAGGATCTGGACAACTATATTAAAGACTTGGTTCCGACTCTACCGGCTCTGGATGGACTGGACCCCTCCTTCGGCAGTTTCTACGTGTGCACCGCCTGCCGGAAGTTTCTTTTCTTCCTGGACCCGCTGAGAACCGGCCGGGTGAGGATCATACACATCCTGGCTTCCAACTTCATGGAGGATATGATTGAGGTGGGCTGATCCTACTTGTAACACCAAACTAGACTCAAATACACATACGAAAATAATTTAACCATTCTGCGTTTTGAAGGAAGTGTTACAGAAAGATATATTGCTGAGTTACGGATAACGGGACCATAGATAATAGAATGACCATGATACTCAATTAGACAATGTTTTGCTTATCAGAATGTGCCAATCAACAGAGCGATTCGGCTGTGTAATAATGATGCTGCGTTGATTGTTGAAATTTTGAACTTCACTTACAGACAGTTTAAGAAACTATATTTTAACATCACTTACAGACAGCTTAGCGAATATTGTTTAACATCACTTACAGATAGGTAAGTGAATATCTTTTAACGTCACTTACAGACAGCTTAGTGAGTATCTTTTAACGTCACTTACAGACAGTTAAGCGACTATCTTTTAACGTCACTTACAGACAGTTTAGTGACTATCTTTTAACGTCACTTACAGATAGTTTAGTGACTATCTTACAGACAGCTTATTGACTATTGTTTAACATCACTTACAGACAGTTAAGTGACTATCTTTTAAAGTCAATTACAGACAGTTTAGTGACCATCTTACAGACAGCTTAGTGCATATTGTTTAACATCACTTACAGACAGCTTAGTGAATATCGTTTAACATCACTTACAGACAGTTTAGTGACTATCTTTTAACGTCAATTACAGACAGTTTAGTGACTATCTTACAGACAGTTTAGTGACTATCTTACAGACAGTTTAGTGACTATCTTACAGACAGTTTAGTGACTATCTTACAGACAGTTTAGTGACTATTGTTTAATACCAGCTAAGTGACTATCTTTTAAAGTCAATTACAGATAGTTTAGTGACTATCTTACAGACAGCTTAGTGCATATTGTTTAACATCACTTTCAGACAGCTTAGTGACTATATTTTAACGTCAATTACAGACAGTTTAATGACTATCTAATGCGGGGTCCATTGCGCCGGCAACCGCCAGAATTTTGCTTGACAGTCCTATACAACAATCAAGGTCACAATTTTTGCCAACACTCAAGGCCGCAGTGTTTGTGCTTCCCGTGTTCGGCGGAAAACAAAACTTAAACATCTCATCCCGGGTGAAGCGGGAAGGCAAGCGGGGTCCAGCGGGGGGGGGAGAATTCATTTTTTGACAGAAGTCGCGCGGTGCGGTCCGTGTATGTAGAAAAATCGGAACGGATTTTTGTGGTTATGTGCTATGTATGAGCGAACATAATCACGAGTTTAAAATATTATTATACCTAAATATAATATAATAATAGAAATATTTGATAATATAATATCAAATATTTATAATTATTCTGTTGTTGACGTAAATATTTACGTACTTTAGAGTAGAATTAGATTTTAGATAGATAATAGAATTTAGATTCTATAGTTCTAAATTAGGTCGTGCAATAAAATGACGTTATTATATAATGTCATTGGTGCAATAATCGATATTAGTCGGAAATCTTTCCTGATAAACCCTGATCTGTATTTTCTTCCTGATGCAGGTAGCATCTTTTCTACATCGAACGCATTTTAACATTTATGCAAACGATAAACGTCAAATTTTTTGGTACGCGGACCTAATAATTATGATTTTAAGTTGTAAATAAACACACTGTCGTAATGGATGATTATTTCTTTCGTGAACTCACTTGTAAATAAAGTCTATTAATTTATTAATCGGTTTCAGAGACACGGGAGAAATTGACCATTGTAAATCGATATTCTATTTTTGATGCTACGTAATTATTTACGTAGCAACAAAACGTAGTCAAAACGTCAGCTAAATTCCTTCCTAACACTCCTCAACTCCTTACATACTCAGATCCAATTCACACTAGAAGTAGGCATAAATTCGACACTCAACTTTCTAGATCTCACCTTATCGATTATTGATAATAAAATTCAATTTAATATTTTTAGAAAACCTACCTTCACTGACACTGTAATCCATAATACGTCCAACCACCCAATCTCCCATAAACATTCAGCATTCCACTCTATGATCCACCGATTAGTCACTATTCCTTTATCAAATGTTAATTATGCTAATGAATTAAGCACAATAAAACTAATAGCCCATAATAATGGATTTGAAACAGGCCTTATTGATAGAATCCTAGCAAAAAAAATTAAGATTAATTTCCATAAATAAATACGTTTACCATAGTCCAGTAATTTATAACAATAATAACCTTAACCAACAATGGCGAAGAATTTTGTATATTAATAACCTTTCCTCTTCTTGTACTATTAAATTCCCACCTGAAATTAAACCAGCATTTTATACTAATAACAACCTAGGAAAATTTTTAATTAATGCCAAAGACAAAGAGGATGTTCTAAGCCACTCGGGCATTTATAAAATTAATTGTAATGATTGTGGCGCGTTCTACATAGGACAAACGTCACGCAATGTAGAAACTAGAATTAAAGAACATTTAAGATGCCTAACAAGTTCAGGTTTTTCGGAATTCGCAGAACATTTAATTAATAAAGATCACACGTTTAACCGGGATACGGGTATTAAAGTGCTACACAAAAATGGGATAGGCTTAAGATTAAATAATTTAGAGGCGTTGGAAATTAAAAAATCGGTTAATTCAAAGGCCGACATCATCAATAATCAACTTAATTTAACATTCAGCCCTATTATAAGTATGTTTCCCGTTATCCCACACTCTCCTCCCCCACTTCCCTCCCATAACTGACGCACTGTCCCACTCTAATTTACTGTCTCTTTCTTTCTTAACAATTTATATATATTATAAGTAAGTTTCCCGTTATCCCACACTCCCCTCCCCCGCACGACTGTCGCACTGTCCCGCTCTAATTTACTGTCTCTTTCTTTCCCAAACAATTTTGTATATATATATGTATATTACTCTGTACTTGTTAGTATTTTTATAACAGTCCTGAGGATGGTACGGAGGTACCGAAACCGGTAGACTATAAAATATCAATAAAGTGACCTAAAACAAAGTATTTTCTTTTTATTTATTTAGTGAATATTGTTCAACATCACTCACAGACAGTTAAGCGACTATCTTTTAAAGTCAATTACAGACAGTTTAGTGACTATCTTACAGACAGCTTAGTGAATATTGTTTAACATCACTTACAGACAGTTAAGCGACTATCTTTTAACGTCAATTACAGACAGTTAAGTGACTATCTTACAGACAGCTTAGTGAATATTGTTTAACATCACAACATAACATCATTCAGAAATATTTCTATTATTTGGTTTTTACTGAAAAGCGGAAATACTCTCACCATCCGACTGATTGTGCCAAACAGGCTTGAGGGTTTAAGGGGAATGTAAACGCTAGAAATATTAGGATTTCACGTGTAGCTTCATCTTAACTTGACAATATGTTTAGGAGACAATGTTTGAAAATATTCACATTATTAATTATTCAACAGCTGCGTGAGGAAGACCTGCCCATGGAGGTGCAAGAGAAGAACTGGTTTTCCGCCACCTCGGCGCTGAGGGTCTACGGACAGTACCTGAACCTCGACACCAACCACAACGGGATGCTGAGCCTCGATGAGCTGCAGGGGTGTGTACAATCATTCTTTAACCCATCCCATCCAAATTTATTTTGACTGAAACTCACCACAAAACTGAAATAACTTTTCCTGAATTTGGATATGAATTGAGATTTTCACGGCCAAAAGTATTATCGTGATTTATTTTTGGAGTATTTTGCAATATTGCGCTACCTCCTTCTTTAGCCAATGTTTCGGACAGCGTTAGGCCCTTACCTCATGGAGAAACCGAAACCAAACTAAAACTAGTTGGCAACTCAATTCATGGTGCTACTCAACTTTACGTTTTCAGTAATTATATCAGCTTGTTTAGCAAAAATGTAATTTATCAATTATCAACCTTAATTTATAATAATAATTTATCAACCTCCTGAACAAAATTGATATTTTCCTGCTCGAACACATCGCAAATACTCAAAACTTGACGGGTTTTGAGGCGAAACCATGGCAACTAGTTGCCCCATGAGCAACTGAAAACGTGATTGTTTGTTGCTTATTAATCATACCTAATATCTCATGTATGTGATATCCTACATATTAGTTTAAGAGGTTGTCCATAGATGGCACGTAGCTGTCGATAATGCAGGGATTCAGACTTATATAAATACGATAAACCTAAAGGTCGAGACCCAGAATCATTCCTACCGCCGGCTAAATAAGCCATCCAAGCAAACATATTTTTATCTTTCAGAAATAAAGTGTTTTGTTGATCCTGGAGTTTTTATTCAAAGAGTTTGTGAGACAAATCCGGAGTTACAACAGTATGTATTTCAGATACGGTTCTGGCACTCTCACCCGCACCTTCCTGGCCAGAGTCTTCCAGCAGTGCCTTACCTACGACGGAGAGATGGACTACAAGACCTACCTGGATCTGGTGCTCGCGCTGGAATACCGCAAGGAGCCGCAGAGCCTGCAGTACCTCTTTCGCGTGCTGGACATTCACGGGAAGGGGTATTTGGATGGGTTTACCCTCAACTACTTTTTTAAGGTAAAACCGTTACTACTGGTGAAGAGATGTAGCCGAGTGGAGAGTTTCGAATGCCATTGTTTTAATCCCTCACGCCTCGGGCCTATTTTGCCGGAAGATCAAACGCATCCGAAAACTAAAAACTGTTTTTGAAAAGTGATAAAGATCACTTTCAAATTTTATAATAATAATAATAATAAAAGTTTGAGTTTTGGGTGGTTTGACATCACAAAAGGTGTTAAGCAAGGCTGTGTAATGTCACCATGGTTATTCAATCTGTACGTGGATAATTGTATGCAAGAATTGAAAGAAGTGGGATTGGGCGCGAAATTGAGTAATCTGAAAGTATGTTGCCTGTTGTATGCTGATGATGCGGTGCTGATTTCTAACACTATGGAAGATCTACAGTCTCTCGTATCTAGGATGAACGAAGTATGTATGAAGAATGAGTTAATGATGAATGTAAGTAAGTCTAAAGTCATGGTGTTTGAAAGAGAGAGTACGAAAACAGTATGCAATATAGTTGTGAATGATGAATACTTGGAGCAGGTGGATGAGTTTGTGTATCTGGGTAGTATGTTTACGAGAGATGGGAAGGCTGATAGGGATATTGAAAGAAGGGTGAATGCTGGTAACTCCATTAATGGAGGACTGAATGCCGTTGGCGCTAATAAAAAACTGTCAAAAGAAGCGAAACTAGCAGTCCACAATTGAGTCCTGGTACCTACCCTGATGTATGGCAGTGAGGCATGGAACTGGCAGAGGAAGGATGAAAGTAAACTGAATGCTGTTGAAATGAGATCCCTGAGGCGTATGTGTGGTAAAACAATGTATGATCGTGTGAGAAATGTGGATATCCGCAAAGAATGTAAGGCTGATGTAAGCATAATGAGTAAGATTAAGAAAGGGACCCTCAGATGGTTTGGGTATGTAGAGCGAATGAACGAAGAAAGTAGTGTAAGAAGAATATACAACGCAAATGTGAATGGTAGAAGAAGTCGGGGACGTCCGAGGAAGACATGGCACGATCAAGTGAATCAGATACTTGAGTCGGGCCATGTCAAAAGTCAGAATAATAGAAGAGAATGTATGAGACGAATGTATGAATGTGAGTGAGGCAAGGAGTGTTTGCCAAGACCGAGTTGTTTGGCGGTCCGTCCTATCTGCCTACCCCTGCGGGGAAACGGCGTGATGGTTAGTTAGTTATAATAAGGGAGACCCAACAATTTCTATAAGACCTATAATATGAGTTGTTTAGAAAAGTGAACAAATTAGTTAAAGAGGTTAATGAGTTTTGTGAATTTCCAGGCCATACAAGAGCAGATGGAACTACACGGTCCCGTCGTCCTGGAGGACGTGAAAGACGAGATCTTCGACATGGTGAAGCCGGCGGATCCGACAAAGATAACGCTGCAGGACCTGATCAGCTCCGGGCAGGGCAGCACGGCTGTCAGCATCCTCATCGAGCTGCAGTGCTTCCTGGCTTATGAGCACCGGGAGACGTTTGCTCCCATCCAGCAGACCCTGGATTGACTATGCGGCCTCAAGGCTTCCGAGGTCTAGTGAAGTGAAAGTGTGTCAGTGCGTATTTGGTGGTCATCAATACTTCACTGCATCCAAGGTCGGATTTGACCTCCTCGGATAAAAGAAGTGTAACAATTTTAAGGAAATAATTGTTTTTGCGAGGACACATGTGTTATGAACCCTTTTTTAGATTTTTGTGATCATATTGACATTTTTTTTTAACATTAACTCCACACTGAGGCCTTGAGGAAAATAATTTCCCTCAGGGCCATGTCATCTTTGAGGATGCTGTGTGAAGGGTCTTTTTGAGGAGACGAAGGAGTGAACATGGGTCTTGAAGATACCCATGTTGTAGGAGGGAGGAAACGCAGAGGTCGACAAATCGTTCCACTGCCGAGCTGACAAATGTCAACCGTTTACATATGTCGGGCGCATGTTTGGCTTGTTTCCCGACTATGCACCGGTGTCGATGGGATCGATGAAGCTAGTTCCTCGGAGCATCTTCCATTGTAATATCGATAAAACAAGGATAACATAGAAATGAAATCCTTGAGGCGAATGTGTGGTAAAACCATGTACGATTGTGTGAGAAACATGGAGATACGCAAGTAATGCAAGGCAATGTAAGCGTAATGTGTAAGATTAAGAAAGGGACGCTCCGATGGTTTGGGCATGTAGAGCGAACGAGGAAAGTAGTGTAAGGAGAATATATGACGCAAATGTGAATGGTAGAAGAAGTCGAGGACGCCCGAGGAAGACATGGCACGACCAAGTGAATCAGATACTTGAGTCGGGCATGTCAAGAATCAGAATAATAGAAGAGCATGTATGAGACGATGTATGAATGTAAACGAGGCAAGGAATGTGTGAATGTGTATCGAGTTGTTTGGAAATCCGTCCTTTCTGCCTACCCCTGCGGAAAACAGCGTGATGGTTAGTTAGTTAGCTTTTAAACATTTATGATTTTGTGGTGAGTTCTGACTGATAAGACCTCTCGACTCTTAGGTCCCAGAAAGGTTGATGATATCGATTATTTGTTCAAGAAAGAAATTCAATTGAAAATGTTTGGTTAATTTTAACAGAAGGTAAAATTAAGCTTACTTTGGGCACACAGCCACGCCCACAACACACTTGTGTCTGTTTATCTCTTCAGTGTTAAAAGGGAATAACCAGACAAAACTGGAAATATATCATTTTTAAATAAAAATTTTGCCATATTGACTCTTTTCCACAAAAAAGTATAAATTGATTTCAAAAGATTGTTCTTTTATAAACTATGTTTTAAATAATGAGAAAATATGTTTATTTTTAGCATAATAAGGTTTTACCATAGGTCGTTGGAAGATTTGTTAAATTTTCAAACAAAATTTTGTATTATACAATACACATTTCAAATCATATAATCATGCAGTAAAATAAATCAATAAATTATCTGGGAAAGCTATGTTTCAGAATTTTAATTTTGGTTTAAATAAAATCATTAAGAAAAAGATCCGCTCACGTGTTTTGTGGCAAAAATACTTCAGTTTGTCTATTTATTTACGGTCTTACAAACTAATATATTTAAGATTTTTTTTACATTCTTATTTTGATTAGACATTATTGAAAAATTATAAATACTTATGATCAAAAAATAATTACAAAAAGTATATAATTTTATCATCACGCCTTTCAGCATTTTTGAATGTAGGAATAAATTAAAGCAAATTTTGGATGAAATAAAATTGATATTGAGTTATAATTTTTAAAAGCTGGTTGGAGAATAATTAATCTTTCTCGTTGGAACCGCCCTGTACGATTGTAAGAACATCTTTTGATGAAATTTGGATTCTTGGCCGCTGGCTGGTTAAAAGCCCAAAGGCTAAAGGAAGTTAAAGACCCTTTTTAGTTAAGGGAACTAAAAAACTTCTTATACACGGCACCTTTTGTGACATTCATTCATTTTTTATGTAAATGAACACAGGCCCCTTAGGGTTACACACATTAATCGATCCTCCAGTTGCTTAGTCAGACATCTCCGAAAAATCAAATTTCAAGTGTACCTTCTATCTGGTACTAACTAACTAACTAACCATCACGCCGTTTCCCCGCAGGGGTAGGCAGAGAGGACGGACCGCCAAACAACTCGGTCTTGGCACACACTCCTTGCCTCGTTCACATTCATACACCGTCTCATACATGCTCTTCTATTATTCCGACTCTTCACATGGCCCGACTCAAGTATCTGATTCACTTGGTCGTGCCATGTCTTTCTCGGACGTCCCCGACTTCTTCTACCATTCACATTTGCATCATATATTCTCCTTACACTCCTTTCCTCGTTCATTCTCTCTACATGCCCGAACCATCGGAGCGTTCCTTTCTTGATCTTACTCATTACGCTTACATCAGCCTTGCATTCTTTGCGGATCTCCGCGTTTCTCACACGATCATACATGGTTTTACCACACATGCGCCTCAGGGATCTCATTTCTACAGCATTCAGTCTACTTTCATCCTTCCTCTGCCAGTTCCATGCCTCACTGCCATACATCAGGGTAGGTACCAGTACTCCATTATGGACGGCTAGTTTCGCGTCTTTGGACAGTTTTTTGTTGGTGCCAACGGCGTTCAGTCCTCCATTAATAGAGTTACCTGCATTCACCCTTCTTTCAATATCTCTTTCAGCCTTCCCATCTCTCGTAAACATACTTCCCAAATAAATAAACTCATCCACCTGCTCCAAGCATTCATCGTTCACAACTATATTGCATACTGTTTTCGTACTCTCTCTTTCAAACACCATGACTTTAGACTTACTTACATTCATCATTAACTCATTCTTCATACATACTTCGTTCATCCTTGACACGAGAGACTGTAGATCTTCCATACTGTTAGATATCAGCACCGCATCATCAGCATACAAAAGGCAACATACTTTCAGATTACTCAATTTCGCGCCCAATCCCATCTCTTTCAATTCTTGCATACAATTATCCATGTATAGATTGAATAACCACGGCGACATTACGCAGCCTTGTTTAACACCTTTCGTGATGTCAAACCACCCCGTAAAATCGCCGTTCACCCTAATACATGCAACGCTTCCCTCATATAGAGACGCAATTGCCTGTATGAGATTCGTATTCACTCCATACTTGGACAATACCTTCCATAGCTTTTTCCTGTCAACTCGGTCGTAT
Source organism: Limnephilus lunatus (assembly GCA_917563855.2). Taxonomy (NCBI): domain Eukaryota; kingdom Metazoa; phylum Arthropoda; class Insecta; order Trichoptera; family Limnephilidae; genus Limnephilus; species Limnephilus lunatus. Next base: position 48,564,274 of record OU830603.1, read on the forward strand.
GCTTTTTGTAGATCTACAAAGGCACAGAAGAGTTTCTGGTTTTTTGCAAGAAACTTCTCAGTGAGCATACGCAATGAGAAAATCTGGTCCATGCACCCTCTTCCACTCATAAAAGCACCTTGCACATCCCATATTTTATATTTCGTTTCCATTCTTACCCTTTCAATCAATATTCTACCATATAGCTTGCCGACTGAACTAAGAAGGCTAATAGCCCTATGATTCCCACATTCCATACGTGACCCTTTACCTTTGTACAATGGCATGATTACAGCCCTTCTCCAATCTAGTGGCGTGTAACCCTCCACTAAACATTGATTAAAAAGTTTGCACAACCATGTGAGAATAATACGGCTATCCCCCTTAAAGTATTCGGCAGCAATATTGTCGAAACCCACAGCCTTACCATTTTTCATACATTTAATAGATCTTTTTAAGGTGGAAACACATTATTAAAACGCGACGCGACGCCACGTGTCGACACCCGATATGCACCGTGCACATTACCAACACGCGACGCCACGACACACTAGCAATTTATGAATACAGTTATCTAACAGCAGTGGAAGTGTATGGTTATGTACTGTGGATTTAATAAATAACGAGTCAAATGAAGACTTTGAAGAAGATTTGATGCAAATTTTGGGTACATACATACATGATACTTAAACGACTCAAGAAAAAAAAAATAACTAGGCGTTACTGGGTACATGAAATAAATTAAAAGAGAAGTATGTGTGGTGAATATCATACTCTGTATCCAGACTTACTTCAAGATACTGAAAGATTTCATATGTATTTTCGGATTACTAAAACACAATTTAAAGAAATACACGAATTTATTCAAAGTGACATAGGCAAGAAAGACACGAAATTTTCTCGGCAATTTCTTCCCATGCATTATTTCTCACATTATTTTTTTATTTGTTAGAAAAAAGTAAATATTCACAATAAATGAATATTACATTTCATATCTGACTCATAACTATTTCATCACTTTTTTTGGTAACCCAATTAGTAGAGAAATATTCTCGGGTCTAACTGGGGAGCTAGTCGATGTAATTATATATATTTAGATAATAATATTTAAAGTTACAAAAATTGAAAAATAATATTTTCAAAAATACTGCAAAATATTACAAAATATTGTACAGTAAGAAAATTACATATAATTATGATCTCTGTATATAGCTAAACTCATGTCATATAGAATAGGATATCGTTTTACCAACTCAATTAATTATTCATCGGTCATTTCGCTAAATAAATGCAAAAAATTATATTTAATTGGCATAAAGTCCGTATATGCTCTGTGACAGTTCTCGAACGACTGACGCGTGGCGTCGGGTGTTGTCTAGAAACATACCGCGCAGGCCGCGTCGGATGGCGTGTTTACCCCCACCATGGGCAACACACCGACCTGGCACGTCTGGATCGGGTGGCGTGTGCGCGCATGGCGTCGCGTCGGGTGTTCATAGTGTGATTCTGGTCCATAGAAAACAATACATTTGATTCGACTCAACACGCATCGCGTTTCGTCGGGTCGCGTCGGGTTTTAATAATGTGTTTCCACCTTTATTTCATCCATGCTGATTTTGGTAACATTCACTACATCATCATTCACACCCGATTCACCGCTGGGATCACAGTCACCCGGGTTACTTTCGAAGACTTCTTCGAAATATTTCATCCATCTCTCTTTAATTTCTTTCTCATTCGTCAACATTTGCCCATCTTTCGATTTTATCACTTTCATGCTTCCGTTCTCTGGACCACTCCGGGACCTTTTGACCTCCTTCCAAAACAGTTTAATGTTTTCTTGGAAGTGGTTTGTCATTTTTATCCCCTCTTCCTCTTCCAGGCGTTTCTTTCGTTCTTTCACTCCAACACTTACTCTTTTCTTGCATACCTTATACACTTCTTTCACTCGATCTCTCTCTTCGCTTGGAGCACTGCCAGTCTCTATCAGACGTAACCAAGCTTCCTTCTTCTCTGAGACCAGTGCTTTGATCTCGTCATCCCACCATGCATCACCTTTCTTCCTACCTTGCTTACTTATTCCACACACGTCTCTAGCAGATTCACATAGACTCACCTTTATGTGGTTCCATGTTTCCTCTATGCTTAGACCGTCCATTTCTTTCTCATTCAATCTCATTTCTGCACATTGAAGCTTTCACCCACCTATTCCCACCCCGGTATAGGCGACTTATGGTCGCCCCTTCGGAGTTCTCGCAAGACTCTAATTTTTTTGAAAAAAACGACTCTACATTTAAAATATGGAACGATTCTAGAACTTCAATGTCCCCGCATACGTTGTTAGTGGGCGGTATGCAGGCGCGCCTACAGAAATGCACTGTTATGGTCAGTTCTACAATTCTAAAGCCCATGAGTAACTCACCGCAAAGCGGTAAGCCTCATGGACAGTCAAACAGGGTGTTAGTGACTAGGCTAGGGCTGTAAAAAATACATAAGAAAACAAGAAAACAAAGTAAGTAAAACCGTCATGAGTGGGAAGTTCATGACGGCGACGGACCACACAACAGTCCTGCAGGCAACACCGTGCTCTGTCCATGTAAAAGAAAAACAAAAAAGTAAAGAAGTATATACAATGAGGAGCTGGTGAAACCAAAATTCAGCCACCGGCAGTCCCCTTAACAGTGAAGGGGGCTGATTGTTAGGCCTCCCGACAACCGGCAGCGTCGTCCGTAAGCCAGATACCCGGTGGTGCCTAGACGATAAGTAAATGGAAATCCAAAGAAGACCCTAGGAAGAGAAGCGTCGGGTCGCTGGAGGCGGGACGGACAGCTTTCGGATGGCGTTTAGCCCTCTCCTCAGCCTCTTCATGTCATGGGGGGTGGCACGGGGCCAAAAGCAGCCCCACCAGAACCATAAGAACGACAAGTCACGTACACAGGGACATGTTCTAGTCCAACCCCTTAAATGGGGAGAAGGACGATACAACACAAGCAACGGAGTTCAGTACTCGCACGTTGTCACAGACTGAAAAGAAAAATATATAAAAAACACAGAAGTTGAACGAATATATAGAAAAAAAGAAGAAAACCAAAGGCGTGAAAAAAAAATAGAACTAAATATTGTACAGTCGACATAAGCGCTTATGTACGCCTATGTAACTGGACCCAAAGTCTAAATTGGAAAAGAATATACAAACAAAGAAATACATATATACAGTAGTAGATGATAATACAAAAGATGTAAAAAGAGAAGTAATCAATGTAAAATATAAAAAGTACAACATAAAATTTAGTTGCATAGGAAATAAAAAAAGAGAACCAACTTATTAGCCATAAGACATAAAAATGTATAAATAAAAACAAGAAAACAAGATAAAATAAAACTGTACATCCTGGGCAAATAATAGAGTAAAAATCATAGAGTAAACCGTGGTAATCAGGAACAAGTACACCTGGTTTCAAAAAAATTCAACTAATCAGCGACTCTAAGCTCAGGCCATCTCTCAACCCAGACCCTTGCAAATTTCTTCAAACACTCGAAATTCCTCTTGTTCGACACCAGGTCAGTATTCCATACTGGTCTGATAGGTACGTCCAAACCATCGAGCAGTTCCTCTCTCGCATCCGTCAAAATCTCGCAATGCCACAGAATGTGCTCGGCTGACTGGTTTGCAGATCCGCATGCGCAGTTGGGGTGGGGTGACAGGGCGAGGGTGTGAAGCCTCCCCCTGAATTCCCCATGCCCGGACAGGAGCTGGGTGATGTGGTGGTCCAGTTGTAGATAAGCCCCTTCCATTCTGACTTTAACTGATGGGAAGAAGGAGAAAGTCCATCTTCCCATATTCGATCTATCCCACCGGAGCTGCCACTCTTGGAGCGACAGATCCCTCATTTGCCGGAGCAGTCCAGGGAGAGTCCCCGGCCCGCCTGGAGTGAGAACAACGCCTAGGTGAGTGGCCGGGGTTCCTCTGGTTAATCTCTGCTTAGTGAGCACTTCCCTGATTTCCAGATCGATTGGCAAAATGCCAGCCAAAACAGGCAAATCGTCCGAAACAACAAATCATTTCTGCACAATTCTCATACTCACTTCTGACATAATCGTTTTGTAGTTTTTCTATTTTGACTCTTGTTGGAGCTGATACCGTTTTCACTTTAGAGCGCCAGCCGCGGAAGAGGTTTACTCTCGACACCACCAGAAAGTGGTCAGTTTCAACCTCAGCCCCTCTGAAAACTCTTGTGTCCTCGGTAACGGCTCTCAACCTAGAGTCAATTAGTACGAAATCGATTATTGATCTTTCATTTCCTCTTTCCCACGTATATTGATGGATACCTTTATGATCGAAAAAAGTATTCGATACAAAAAGGTTCCACTCTAAACATACTTCAAGTATTCTGTTCCCATTGTCATTCGTTCTTTTATCCCCGAACATACCTAAAGCCGAATCAAATCCGTCACGTCTAATTCCGACCCACCCGTTCAAATCGCCCACTATTATAATCCTTTCATTCGAATCTTTTAGTCTCATTACATCGTTCACACTAGTCCAAAAATCATCTTTCACTTTGTCGCTTTCAGAATTAACAGGGGCATAGCAAATAACAAGAAACACCCTTGTCAAACCAATTTTGAGTCGGATCCACATTATTCTCGGACTTACACATTCATATTGTACCATACATTCAACCATTCTGGGAGACAGTATCGCTGCAACACCCTGACAAGCCCTCTCCGTATCTGGTCTCCCAGACCAGATGACGAACCTGCCATTATGCTGCATTGTACCACTCTCTTTTTTCATACTCTCTGTTACACTAAGTACGTCCAAACATTTTCCTTTCATTGTATCACATAATTCGTTCATCTTTCTTTCCATTCCTCCTCTTATATTCCATGTGCCAATTCGGCATTGCTCACGTTCCTTCCTCCTCTTTGCGCCACCGAAGGGTTGGCGATGTGATGGATAGCGAGTCTCATCGACACCTGTGTCGGCCATTCCCTTCCACGGACTACTTCTTACAATCTAGCTTAACATTATTACTTTAACTTACTCTACTTAATCTAACTTTATCTTACTTAGTCCAACTTAACCTTACTTAATCTAACTTAATCTAGCTTAATCTAACTTAATCTAACTTACACAACCACAAAAAAATACCTATAATAAACAAAAAAATCATAACGACAATTGTGAAAAACAATAACAAACGACGTGAAATTAACACCGGAGAAAATAAATATATATATGAATGTGTATCTTGTCACTGTAAAATGTAAAATCTTTTAATTATTGTTCAAAACACTTTCACTCGAGTTTTTTTTTTTTTTTTTTTACGTAGCCATTGGTAACTCCGTATGAATGGTAGGTACTGGTAGAAACCAAGGGCGCGGGTTCAGTACAATGTCCTTCTGATCCGAGAGCTATGGGGAGCTAGCGCGGGCGGTAGGGGCAGCTAGGGGTGCAGACTGCAGGACTGCGTTTCTGAGAAGGGCCGCTTCGATGTCCGACGCACTGAACAGGTCCACAGTCGTAAATAACAGCATCGGCCGAGGCGAATACGGGCGTAGAGAGTAGAGACGGGTTGCAGTACGGGTGCGGGCAAGAGGCGGGGGTCAAGAGGCACGGCAAGCAGGCACTTAAGGGTCGAACAGATGACCACATCTGGTAAATGTTCTATGGCCGTCTTGAGTTAAAACATTTCGTTACACTGTATTACAATACGTTTCACAATATTATTTTGCACATATTCTTAAAATCAGTTTTATGTCCACACTATGCACGTTAAAATTATTTTTAGTGTAACTACGCGACTTACACTCAGTGAGGAATATTATTTAATACTTTTAAGGGTTGAAATTATTAAATAATATTCTATCTGGTACAATACTCAGATTACTCATAAACATCACCAAATTAATTATAATGCAGAAAAACTTTTAGCGAATTATACAAAATGTTGATGTTTTCTGATCACTGGTAGGATATTTCATAATGTCATACTAATCTACTGGATAGTTATGCCTCCCAGTGTTATTTTATAGCATATTTAATATGCAAAACACAGACACGTGTAAATAATATTTTTATGATAAGTTAGTATTTGGAGATGTTGAACTAACTGGACGAACGATAAATGGAGCATAGCGCTGATGGCACATTTTATCGGTGCACGTGTGTCCGTAGTGGCGAAAAGGTTAAGTAGGTTGCACTGTATTTATTACACAGAAATAATGCATTACTATTAAAATATATTTTTTTATTAAAATTTTATAACAGTAAATGAACAAGTTTTAGCACTTAATATTATTTATATAACACAATATACTTATATATGTATGGATTATGTTAAGTTAAAAATGTGTATATATTATGTATGTGTTTATTCTTAATAAACTAAATTATTAAAGCTGTATTTTTTGTACCCTGTGTAAAAATACCAGTAATATACATATACCAGACGAGCTATTCTATATCTTTTGTGGGAACGAGATAGTTCTCGGCCGAGATCTGCTGTCAGATTTGTGTGATTTTCTAAAGCTGTTAAATGAATAAATAATCATGCATACTTGCATGAATTCGTGTTTAAAATGACCTCAACTAAAATACGTGACAGCTCACAGCTGAAATTCTGACATTGGCCCATAGAAAAAGCAAATAACCACACAAATCTGACAGCAGATTTCGGCCGAGAACTATCTCGTTCCCACAAAAGATATAGAATAGCTCGTTAGAATTACAAACATATTGACCCACCGAAGACCGTGAGATAATGTGAACCCCCATTTTTCATGTATGCTGTGAGGCTGAAGGAAATGGAGAGGGGTGAGAGAAGGATAAGGGGAAGGTTGAGAAGTATCTGGCTATTTAGCAGGAGTGTGCAAGCTATAAATGTATGAAAAAATGTGTTTATTGTCGTTTTTATAAATTTTAAAATTATTTTTCTTTTGTTGGAGCATCAACAGTTTTATATTCTGCATGCCCTGCTATTCAGATCTAGTCACTATAATCGGCAATAGTGCCGTTTTAAGCAACCTTTCGATTCTGAAAGGAATTTCACCAGGGCGATGCTGAGAGTATCTAGAACGTTTACACAGACTCTTGGGTCATTCTGTACTCGTACACACTGCCTCTCTCTGCAAAGAGGGTGCATGACACCTCTCTTCCCGAGAGGACCTCCCCAGTGTCGGCATCTTCAGGGGGTCCGTAGCCACCCCCTCCGGGAGTCAGGAGAATGAACACATCCTGAAAATATGAAAAGTCAGACTGTATCTAAAGCATACATGTTATTAAAACTGTAATAAGAGAAGACATATTCAAATTCATTGCAAAAAATTATTTCATTTTGTAAACTAACACCAGAGAAACCTATAAGGACTTCCACGTTAGGAATTTAAGGACCAGTTTTTTGACCAACTGTCACATTTTACTATCTTCACAAATCGAGACCAGAGTGATTTAGATATTTTTTGACATTTGAACCTTCGATTTTAGTTCCTGGGTTATTTATTAGATATTATTATTTGGTTATTTTAGATCCTAGGTTCGAAATCTCAGTTGCGACTATTAGCTTTTTATTTTTCTTTGTTTTGTTTTTATTGCATAGTTTCGTTTAAATTTATTAGTGTTATCCTTTTCTTCAATGATATATTTATTACATCGATGGGAATAACCTTCAAAAGTTATCATAAATGATAGTTATTCTAATAAAAAATTGAATATGTATTCATTTAGACTTTTAGAAAAAGGTTAACAGGTGTCCCGTATAAATAAAATCAGATATGTATCCGAGACACTATCTAGGTTACAAACCAGTTCTTCGAACATTTGTTATCATTTAAAAAAGGTAGATGTCAAAAATATGGGAAAAACAATTATGTACATAGTTTTTAAAAATTAAATCTTTTTTTTTTATCACCTGCCTAAATTTGGGTAGCTATCGCTCGAGTGGTTATGAGAATGTACATATGAATCCTATCATATCTTGACCTGCCTATACACGATTTTATGACAAAATGTTGAACTTAAAATTGAGTTTCAAAACCTCCCTTATAACAACCAAAAATTATGTTAAAACTGCGAGTGAGAAACAAAACCCGCTATATCATTCAAGAAGTTACTATTCAAAACCCGCTGTATCGGAATTCAACCAATCACAAGCAGTTATTTTGCCAAGATGGCGGGTTTAGAAACTTGCATGTTAGGTCAGTTGAGTTTCAAAAGCCTCTATATCGTGAGTGAATTCACAAAATGAGTATCAAAATCGGCTATATCCATTTTATTTATCGAAATTACTTAAATATTGCTAGACTTACATAAAAAAATTAACACTTTTCGAAATTATATTACTCCAAATCATTATTCAAAAAATTAAAATGTAATTACCATAGACATACAAATAACTAGACGAGAACTTACAGATGAGGGGTAAAAACCAACTATGGCGGGGCGAAGAGAGGAAAGAGACTTGTGATTCTTCATTGTCTAAGTATGTGTTTCATAGACATACAGCGTCCGCGCGTAAAATGTACGACGAGAGCACGACATTGGTCCGGACACGCCCAGCCGGTTCCGAAAAATGGTTCCAATGGGAGGGGGAAATAACACGTTTATTAACACGTAAGGGCATGTCCATATATTTTGTACGTCCGTGGTAATTACTTATTTATGCTAGAGATGTGACAGTTTTTTGTGGTTTTCTCCAAATAAATGAAAGTTGATACAGCGGATATAGAAATTACATGAGTCATATGTAAACGAAGCAAGAAGCGTTTGCCAAGACATGCATGTGATGGTGGTCCATGCTCTCTGTCTATCTCTCTGGAGAAACAACGGAATGGTTATGTAGTTAGTTAATTAAATGTAGTTAATCAGGGCGACTCACCCCAGGTTCAACATCTACAGAAGTCTTTCCTCCCAGGTTGATGATCTTTCCATCTTTCCGGCGGAGATGGTTCACCCCTCGATCTCCGGGCATTCCCCCTGAAATCAACACAAATCATTTATTTATTTTATGCTACGTTTGGTGACTTAGTAGGGGTGTCCGGGTTCATGAGGTCTTGGCGGTGGATCTGTCCACCAGATGCATGGCAGGCCGGATCGGGAGAGAATGGTTGAGGGAGTCCCTTTGACTCTCCAGCCATACTCTCTTGGAGCATTGCCTTGCACCACAGTGGGAGGGGTGGATTCATACGTCCGTCACTCCCGGACAAACTAAACCCCAGATTCCTACCCACCCCTCATACCCTTTTCCTTCCCAGAACTTTCTTTCCTAAAAAGAAAAGAAGAAAGAGGGAAATTATTTTCCTCAGGGCCTCCTGTGTGGAGCTAATGTAAAAAAAGCTTCTAGAAATGTACCCGAAACCAGCAAAGATTCATTTTGTGGCAAAAGTGTTAATTTTTTGTATGAAGATTTTTATCGACACACCGCCTTGAAGCTATCTATCTATGAGGCATATATTTTTTTAAATATCCATATATGTAGCTGATTAAATTGTTGATAAACTCCGCAAGTCCTATCTAAAATATTTCTAACTGCCTCAATTTCGTGTTTGAAAAATGATCTTCAAGCTAATCCAATGAGCGTTAGGACAAACTTCCTAGAAGACAAATTTGGTCCATGCAGACCAACAAAAAATAAAAAGCAACGCTACTTCCAATCTTTTGACTGTGAGATAATGCACTTTCTTTTTGATAAATGTTTTCGATACGTTTTAACATTTAATAATACACATATATTATGTGCATCGGCCACACATAAAAAGTGAAAATGATTTGCCCATATGTACAGTAAAACTCGCTTAAGAAGTTCCCACTTAAGAAGTTTTCACGCTTAAGAAGTTTTGATTTTCGGTCCCTTGAAAATTCCATACAAAAAACTGCAAAAAACTCGTTTTTTTCCCATTTAAGAAGTTTTAGAGCTAAAACTGCTTCCCGCTTAAGAGGTTTTAGAAATCCGGCGGTAATATCAACACAAACGAAATATTGTGCTGCAAAATACATATCTAAAATGAACCTTTTTCCAAGTCATAAAGTGAAAGACGTTGTCTTCACAGATTACTCGCGATCTCTAGTACCTACCTGAGACCATAAACAGACCCTTTGTCGGCCGCCGCCCGCCGGGCTGTAAGCCGTAATCCCTAGGTACAATAGTAATGTGACACGTCTAACGAATATGCCGTGCGGAATTATGTAACGAACGTGGAAGGGTTTTTAAGATTCTAAATTAGTCATTCGAAAAACATCGATTATAACAACAACAAAAATAAACAAATTTCGTAAATCAGAATCTGACAGATAGCCGTGGTGGTAAAATGCCGTAAAATGTCGATAAATCAAGCGTAGGTAATTAGGGCCGCTCGCGATAGGATTCGGCCGCGAAAATTCGATTTGCGCGAAATATATCGTATTTTTATGAACTTATTTCGAATAGGTATCTGCATTATGGCCGGCCGCAACGGGATTCGGCAGCAAAAATTCGATTTACGCAAAATATATCGAATTTTCATGATTTTTTTCCAAATTGGTATCTGATTACTAGCCGGCCGCGACGGGATTTGACCGCGAAAACTCAATTTACGCGAAATATTTCGTATTTTTTATGAATTTATTTCGAATAGGTATCTGCATTATGACCGGCCGCAACCGAATTGAGTCACGAAAACTCAATTTAAGCGAAATATATCGTATTTTTATGAATTTATTTCTAATAGGTATCTGCATTATGACCGGCCGCAACCGAATTCAGTCACGAAAACTCAATTTACGCGAAATATATCGTATTTTTATGAATTTATTTCGAATAGGTATCTGCATTATGACCGTCCGCAACCGAATTGAGTCACGAAAACTCAATTTAAGCGAAATATATCGTATTTTTATGAATTTATTTCTAATAGGTATCTGCATTATGACCGGCCGCAACCGAATTCAGTCACGAAAACTCAATTTACGCTAAATATATCGTATTTTTATGAATTTATTTCTAATAGGTATCTGCATTATGGCTAACCGCAGCGGGATTCGGCAGCAAAAATTCGATTTCCGCGAAATATATCGAATTTTTATGATTTTTTTTCCAAATAGGTATCTGAATACTGGCCGGCCGCGACGGGATTTGGCCGCGAAAACTCAATTTACGCGTAATATATCGTTTTTTTATGAATTTATTTCTAATAAGTATCTGAATTATGACCGGCCGCAACTGAATTCAGCCGCGAAAATTCAATTTACGCGAAATATATCGTATTTTTATGAGTTTATTCCGAATAGGTATCTGCATTATGACCGGCCGCAATGGGATTCAGCCGGAAAAATTCGATTTACGCAAAATATATCGAATTTTTAATGTTTTTTTTCCAAATAGGTATCTGAATATTGGACGGCCGCGACGGGTTTTGGCCGCGAAAACTCAATTTACGCGAAATATAATCATATTTTTATGAATTTATTCCGAATAGGTATCTGCATTATGGCCGGGAGCGACTATATTCGGCCGCGAAAATTCAATTTTCATGAATTTATTCGGAATAGGTATCTGCATTATGGCCGGCCGCGACGGGATTCGGCTGCAAAAATTCGATTTACGCGAAATATATCGTAGTTTTACGAATTTACTTCGAATATCTAAATTTGATAAGCCGGCCCCGGAGGCAATAAGCAGCAACATTTTGATTTTGCAGAAATATGCGGTTTTTTTACGAATTTATAATTATACCTATCTGAATTTAGAGGGCCGGCCGCAACGGGATTCGGTTCTGAAATTTCCATTTACGCGAAATTTATCGTATTTTTACGAATTTACTTCGAGTATCTGAATTCAAAGGGCCAGTTGCATCAGAAGTAGGCTGCGAAATTTCGATTTACGCGGTAGTATATCATATTTTTTTTAGTTTAAATGCATGGCCGCGACGGTAATCGGCCGCGAAAATTTAATTTACTCGGAAAATATCGTATTTTTGTGAATTTACTTCGGATAGAGGGCCGTCCGCGGCGGTACACTGCTGCGAAAATTCGACTTACCCAGGGAATAAGTCGTATTATTACGCATTTATTCCAAAGAACCTACCCGAATTTGAATTTGCCGCTGAGATATTCAATTTTCGGCAATTTTTTACGATTTTTTTTTCCGTAAAATTTCGAATTATGTGGGATTGTTAATTCGAAATTTTATTTTTTATGTCCCGTGGATTTTAAATTAACGGGGTTCTACTGTATTATTGTATAAACATTTTATTCCATCGAATTTGTAAAACACGAAAAACTTTTGATTAAATCTATCGGATCACGATTAATACGGAATATTTCACCTTCAAATAAATATAATTAGCTTTATTTTTATGTTCATAACAACATGATTAAATATGCCCAAGGAGATGGTAAAAGATGCATTATAATAACTTTTTTTTTTTCAATAAAACTTCAAAATTTGTCGTGCATCATGTAAGCTTGTTTTCACAACAATTTAACGCAGGTAGACATAGGAATGACGTATGCCCCAGACTCGAGTTATTAAATGGCTAAAATTGAATCCCACTTAAGAAGTTTTCCCACTTAAGAAGTTTTTTTTCCCCGGTCCCTTGGAAAACTTCTTAAGAGAGTTTCACTGTATATGTGTTACCTTCCATTCCATACGGCTGGAAAGCCCTTCGCTCTGTCAGCACCGAGAGTGTCATCTTCCTTCTAAACATGATCTCCCTTCTCACTCCATCTCCACCATTCCATTTACCTGAAAATATTATTTTATAAAATAGACTGTTAGAATGAACTTGAAATGGGAACTGCATATCGCTGGGATCGTCAAAAGAGCAAATTCAATAACATACTTAATCAGGAAAGGCTTCCCTGATCTAACACCAGATATGATGTTAAAAATGAAAATAGATTTAATAGAGAAGGTTCAGAGACAATTCACAAAAATATCAAGAACTTTGAAAGACTGGCAATATGAAAGTAGATGCCAGGAATTAAAATTACCAATATTATAAAAATTAAGAAAAAGGGGTGACTTGATTGAGATTTTAAAATTTTTATCTGAGCTTTACAGTTGGGCTGGTATTCAAGAAACCTTCACCATCACCACAAATGTAAATCTCTGGACACTAAAAAAAACACATACCAAACACCTTTTGCATACAATCCTAGAAAACATTTCCTTGCAAATAGAATACGATGCTACAAATTTAAATCAATTTAAAGCTCCTGTTAACTAAAGGGCACTGTTTTGGTGTATCAAACATATATTTTATTCAATATCTTTATTTTATAATAATACAAACAATAGGATGCTTCGGTCACAAGCTGTAATTTCATGAGTTTGAAAATTTGAAGAGGGAAAATTTAGTTTTGAAAAAACAAAGGCATAATCTACAGAAATGGCTCTATTATACGGAATCTACTAATAATGAAAATTAAATGGAACCACATCTATTGACATCTTAAATTAAACAGCACCATTAGATTATTATTTGAATAGAAGAAAGAATTAACTTATTTTAAAATTTAAATCAACTCAATTACTGATAAAATGATTGTGAAATTTTATGAGCGCTTCAGTAGAATGCTGTCTGCTCATTAAATAATAATGGAAGGATAATGAATATGTATGTACAATAAATAGTCTCACCCTTTCCGCCTGACTCGGGGCGTAGACTGAATGTGTTGAGCACGAGTGGATAGCGCCGCTCGATGATCTCCAGGTCGGTGATGCGCGTGTTAGTCATGTGCGTGTGCACTCCGCCTGCTCCTCGCCAGCCGGGGCCCGCACCCGCACCCCCCGCCACTGTCTCGTAGTAGCCCCAGCCGCTCTCGCCCAGCGTCACGTTGTTCATGCAGCCCTGGGAGGCGGCCATCACCTACAAACAATCACCAAACACTTTGAGAACGAAGGAATTTGTGAGGTGGGTATGGGTGCTTCAACCCCGGGAACCATTTATTGGATAACTAATACTCCTGCCATTGGTAACTCCAAGTGGTTCACTACGTTTTGTAACTTAACAGGAGTGGTCGGGTTCATGGGTGAGGTTTGTCTAGGTATTGGCAGCGGATGCTTTTGTCCAATTATTGCATGGCAGGCTAGATCGGGAGAGACTGGTTGAGGGAGACCTATTAATCTCTCCAAGAATGGATTCATACATCCATCACTCCTGGATGCACTGAACCCCAGATTCTCACTTTTCCCTAAAAAAGACCCTCCATCCATGACATAGATGCCGAGAAAAATTGTTTTCTTCAGAGCTTCCTGTGTGGAGCTAGTGTAAAAAAAGAAAAGGGAACAAGTTGTAGAAGCAACCCTTTCTGATGTGGCAAATGTCAAACATGTTGGGCTTGTGTTTGGTCTGTTTTCCGCCTTTGCACCAGTGCCGAAAGAATTAAAATAAATCATTATTTCGAAAATCTAATTAAGAAAGAGATCATTGTAAGATTCTGTAGGTTCCAAAGACTGCTGTAGGCTGGATATGTTGTAAGAATACCAGTTGATGGAGAACATCAAAAATTATTAGCAAGTGAGTGTCCCTGTGGACGTTATGCACAGCCAGACAGAGGAAGATGTGGATAGACTGCGTGTTAGAGCACTGAAGAAGGATGGGAAGGACTGAGAATGGTAAGGCACTGGTAAGGTCAAATTCCACCCTGAGATTTATAAGTGCACAGTAAGAGAATATCTTCATAACACCTACCTCGAAAGCCTTGAAGACCACATCGACAATCCTCTGCGAAGTGAGGACATTTCCTCCCACGACCGCTGCATTCTCTCCGGGGTCCAGCAGGCTTCCTGGAGGGATTATCACCTTTACGGGAGCCAGGCATCCCTGAACACACAACAAAACATTATCTCAAAAGGTAAGCAGAATAAATACCCTCTGTACAATTAATATAAGTACCACCTTACCTAACAAATCTTACCCTAGAGAAATTAACTTAACCACTCCGATCTATCGCTAATATGCACTTTTTACAGCTTAAACGTAATGACAGATTTACGAAAACCTTGCGTTATTACTGCTTCACAATTAAAGCTCTATAAATGAAACATTTCTGAACGTAGCCGAATACTAAAATCTGTTTTTGAAAGGTTATAAAATAAGCTTTCGAATTGTTATATTACAAATAAATATTAACATTTGTAAATATTAAAATTTAGAATGCAAACATAAAAAAATGTAAAAATGACTCACGCGATGTTTTTATGTGAAAACGGTACTAAAATCACGGATTATGTAAAAAAACAATACTTATTCTATTGTATAAATGTATAATAAACGATTTAGTTACCTCACTTTTTTATAATTTCATACAAGAATATTTAATAAAAATTAACAATGTCTAGCGGTCCGTAGGCAATTTGGCGGGCAAAATATGTATCAACCGTGTATCTGAGAGAAAAGGTCTTTTTATATATTTATATGGACAACTTGAATAGTGATCGGCAGCTTGATTTATTATGGAGGTTCTACTTTTTGTTTTAGGGATTTCACTAGAACAATAACGGAGATATAACGATTTCTGTGGAAACCCAAACGTTGACGTGAAAACATGCTTATTGTACTTGACAGCTATTGTCATATTAAGGTGTATATCTGCTTACGTTGCTGAGTGGTTAAGGGTATACTTAAAAGAATTCATAATCTGCTCTTCCATAGATGGTGCTAATTTATTTATTTTAGGAAAATAAATAAATCAGTGCAGTGGGGCCTAAAAGAATTGACTATGTGTGAATGCAGACCATCGAACATCTAGTCAACAGGTTAGAAGAAGAAGAAGAAGACTCCAGACTATACCTGGTTGAGCGGCACATCGTGCCCCTGCATACAGCGGAGGCAGTAGATGAGCGCCGACAGTGTGATGGCACGGGGGGCGTTGCAGTTACCCCACACCTCAGGCCCCGTGCCCGTGAAGTCACACACACAGCTTCCCGTCTCCACATCCAGGGTAATCTTCAGGCAGATGGGGGACCCGTCGTCCATATAGTCCACAGCCTTCAGAATGCTGCCGCCTGTTTTGTTGATGGTCTTTATCGCTATCTCCTACAAAACAAATATTCAAATACAAAATAAATTAGTCAAGTCAAGAAAACAATCCGAGTATAGTATAACCACTTGTACAGGGTATTGTTTGGCCTCCCTTGGCGATGCAGCGCCTCAGAGAGAAGGGTGCATGGGTTCTTTGAGACTTTCCCTCCAGCCATATGAGTGCTAAATTACGTTACAATTACCTTGATTCTTATAAATGTTATACTATATCTGACGTTATTATTACGCTTACGTCTGTAAGGTTGAAATTTAAGAATCCGACTACGAGTGCAATTCTGATGCCGCGCCTTACGCAAAACCGTTTTCGTACGTGGAGTTTGTTACAAATCTACTTTCCTAATAGAACCGAATTAATACAATGCCAAAAGATGGCCCCACTTACATTTGATAGCTAGCGTGAGGAATGTCGGCTGGCAGGCTTAAATACTATTTCGTACTTTCGTGAATCTCTCCGGATATGTTATGATTATTATTGTAACTGGCAGTTGCGAATAATAATACCACATTGTGATTTCTACCACGCGTCTCTATATCTTACTAATATTATAAATGCGAATGTTTGTATGGATGGATGGATGGATGTTTGTTACTCTTTCACGCAATAAATACCGAATGGATTTTAAAAATTATTTGCGAGTAATATAGGCTATATATATTGGTAAGCTCTGGTGTTATGAATAAGCTGTGGCGTTATGAAATTATTTATCATACGTTTTCTGTCCCTAACAAAATTGAGTTATTGCAAACGTCAGATGAAAAGCAAAGAATTGTTGCCTGGGGTGGAGGAGAAGGAGGGTGGAGGGGTTTGGGGGAGGAAGAAAGGGGAGGGAAGAAAGGGCGGATGGTGGAGGAGGGTGGGGGGAGGGGGAGGAGGGTGGAGGTAGAGGGGAGAGGGAAGAAAGGGCGGGGGTGGGGGGGAGGGGTATGGAAAGGGGAGAGGGATGGGGGTAGGGGGGGGGGCATAGGGAGAGTGGAGTGACGAGAGGGAAGGTGGAGGAGGCGGAGTGGCAACCCCCCTAATACCATGCGAGCGAAGCCGGGGGCAAAAGCTAGTAATATATATGACGTCATTGCTTGTTGCAGTTACTTTGTCCCGGTGACTAGCTGTCACTGAATCCGAGGAACCAGCAATTTTTGGAACCAGTTCCTATCGGATTTATAAAATGGTCACCAACACTTAAATTGGGCGAAGCCAAACCAAAATCCGCCCGCAAGGCCTAGCAGCAAAAACCTGCAGAGCGGGTTTTTAAGTGCTAGTATTTTTATTCTTTCATATGGCGGACAGAGTAATGCAACTTTGTACTGCTCTATTCAGCTGAAATAAACATTTTTATTAAATACGTAAATTATAAAGCTGTGCAGAAATTTGTATTTTTATTAAGAAGTATTATTGTTTTCTGAAGGAAAGTTAAAGTAGGTACGGTGTGTCATACAAATTTTTATTTGCATTTGGGATATATTTAAATATGTACATACCTTGAGCATATCTCTCACGGCCAACTCGGCATTGGACTGAATGTACTCCATATACGCCTGTACCACCTCCAGACCGTACGAAGCTATCAATTCACCAACCAGTTGCATTCCCTGAAACAAAAATGATACACACAATAATTAAAAATACACGGTGAAACTCGTAGTACAAGTAGGAAACTGGATTTGGAGTTGATTTTGAGGTATAACTTTTTTGGTTTGAGTTTTCGAGTAAATCGAGCCTAAAGTTGGAATTTTTAGGTCAAATTTCTAAAAAATTGGTTGCTAGCGGATTAATATCAGTTAAATGTCTTTTAAAAAGTGGCGAAGTCTAGACCCAGCTCCAAAAACTTTTTTAACCCTAGTTGCCGAAAAAAAAATAAAAATGCAAAAAAAATATTAAATACTCAGATCGAAAAAAAGAAGTTTTTTTAGGTTCTTTATGTGATGTAGATACACCAGTTTTCCACCATTCAGAATCGAAACATTGATTGAAATGGCTTTAGCCATGTTTGGTGACCCAATCAGAATACCCAAGTGCTTCCCAACTTCTCTTTTCCCCACTTTCTTCAGCCTCGTCACATAACCCAGTTGCCAGTTAGGGATGCCATAGGATCACTGGCTTCAGATGGTTGGGAGCAGTTAAGACTCTTGTGCGACATTCAAATCCCATCAAAACGATTCAAATTTGGAAGGATTTTTTTCCTCAGGGCCTCTTGTGTGGAGATTATGTAAAAAAAAAAACCTATTCAGAGTAAGCGCTTTTTGATCTATATAATATTTTTCATGGGACTTTGAGAATGCTCAGAAATTCTCAGGCGGGCTTGAACAGATAGAGAATTGCTCACATTAGTAAAAGTCAGAAAAATTTCATATCTGGGTCACATACTTCGAGGGGAGAAATATCACTTGCTCCAATAAATATTAAAAGGCAAGATAGAGGGTCCCCGAGGGCCTGGTAGGAGACAAATGTCTGCGAAATGTATGAGAGTGGACCGGTATTAGAAGTGTGTAGGAGCTAATGATAGAGATACGTTTACCAGAGTGATTGCCAACGTAGGGGGGACCCGATAGGGCATACGAAGAAGAACCAATTTATCTCAACATACCCTCTGATTGGCCGCCACCTGAGCCTTCAGATCCGAAAGATTATCTTCGAGGTTGCGGGAGTCCTTCAGCTCCAGCTTCAGCGGTTCCTCGCGGAACACGGTGCCCTTCACCAGCAGGAATGAGAGGAAGGCGGCCCCCTCCTGCGCCAGCGAGGTGGAGTGCGGCGGCATGGAGCCCGGCGTGATGCCGCCAATGTCCGCATGGTGACCGCGGCAAGCCACAAAGAAGATGGGACGGGCGATGCCTCTATATGTTGAAAATCGCAATTTAATTATTATCATTCCCTCAGGGGTAATTTGTTAGAAACAGCTCGTATGGTCTCACAGAAATACTTGTCTTACAACATATTTTAAGATACTTTTTACACATCGCTCGCCAAACTGAGTCTCCAACTTGGAGAAACTTATAGTCACTTGCAAAATGTTTGGCAGAAGAAACAGAGGATGGTCACGAATGCGTCGGTGTCCGCAGCTCTGCACGCAGCGCAGAACTGCGAAAAGTGAAGGAGCCTTGTTCACCATGGAAATTTGAGGAGGGGTCACGATCCTCAGCAATGAGGAACCAACTTAAGAAGAAAACTGTTTAATATTATTTTGTAAAGACTGTTTATAAATAAAGTAACGAATGACAAGACGCCAAAAACCTTAAACAAGTTGGTGACTCCAGAGTTGGACCTAGGAAAAGGTGGATGGACTGTGTGGAAGAGGATTGGAGCAGGTTGGGAAGGACTGAGGACTGGAGGTGAAAGACGAGGAACTGCAGCCAGTGGAGAGCTTTTGTGGAGAAGGTCAAATCCCACCGTGGTATGTAGAACCATGATGAAAAAAAAGGTAATAAAGCTTACTGTATTGAAGTAAAAATAATGTAAGTCAGCAAAATATATATTGAATGAAATAAATACTTGTGAAAGACGGGTGTGATGACAGTCAAGTCTGGTAAATGGGAGCCCCCGGCCTTGGGGTGGTTGGACAGGATCACATCTCCCTCCTCCAGGCTGTCCCCACGAACACTTATCTGGAATTCACTTATCAGTGTTAGCACAGGGTATGTCATTAAGGTGAATTTAGACCAATCCTCATACCGCATCCGCAAATTTAATCCCGCATACTGCAAGTAAAACACCGCAACTAATATTCATACAAGTGCATGAATAAGCCCAGCCGAGATAGAAGAGAAGTGCCTGCGCTGTAAGTCCCTTTTCTCCTATTCCTTTATGTGCATTCTTTTTACTTGTGCATTGGTCTTTCACACATTTCAAAACACATACAAGGTCCTTCGATATCCGCAGACACATCAAACAGGTAGTGTTCACTACTCCATGTCCAACAGTGAGAGCGATATTGTCATTTCAAGTACTACATTTACCTTTATGACTCAATTATCGAAAAAGAAAAGAAAGAAGAGACGTTGGTGGATGACGAATTTAATTAAAAAAAGAAACACTAGATTTTATTTTTATAATTTCCATAAGTTAAGTTAATATATGTTTATATTCACCTGATATTTGACAGTTTCCTGCATGGCCCCCAGGTGGACAGGAATGTGGGGTGCATTAGATACCAGGCCACCGTCCGGACCAAAGAGAGCACAAGAGAAGTCCAAGCGTTCCTTGATGTTTACAGATATAGAAGTCCTCTGAAGAATTCTGAAAAACATAAAAAAATCGTAAGCCTCCTCTTCCAGAGAGATATGCTAGTATCTTATACTTATGCTTTTTTTTTTTAGATTAGCCATTTTTAACATGTGACCCCGAGGAAAACAATTTCTCTCGGGGCTTGTCATGTTTGGGGATGTTGTGTAGAGGATCTTTTTGGGGAAAAGAGGTTGAGAAAGTTCTGGGAAGGAAAAAGGTATGAGGGGTAGGTAGGAATCTGGGGGTCAATCTGTCCAAGAGTGACAGATGTGCGAATCCTACCCTCCCACTGCAGTACAAGGCATTGGGTCGAGAGGGTCCGGCAGGAAAGGTAAAATGCTTCCATCAACCAGTCTCTCCCAATCCTGCCCACGCAGTAAGGTGGGAAAATGCATGTGCCGCCAAGACCTGGACAAACTTCACCCCATGAATCCAGGCACCCCTATTAAGTCACCTTGAGTAGCAAACCACTTGGGGGTAACTTATGGCAGGGGTGTTGGTTATCCATAAACGGTTCCTAGGGCAGCGGTACTCATATCAGCCTCCTAAATAGAAAATCATGTTGTGTATTCACACCGCAAACAATTTGTAGCGCACAGTCCGTACGAGTCGCTAGTGAAATCACGAAATCCTCGTTGCCACCAATCATTGTTGAATTCTCGAAATGTTAAAACTAGAATGATTTTGTGTGTGTTGTGTTATGTGTTAAAGAAGGTTATCGAGGTCTTAAATTCTTTAAATTCATCGAATAATGCTGCCACTTTAGTCTGTATGTTCTTAAATCCTTGCAGTTCAGTTTTAATTGTACGGAGTTCGTCGATAATTAGTAAGTGCTGTGTATCTCCTGGAGATGAGCCTGGTTTACTACCGCTGTCCGCAATCGCAGAGTTCTCTTTGCTAAAAATAGAAGTAGATCTGGACGAACTGCATGTTTTCTCCATATTTATTGTGTATTTTATAGATTATGCTTATAGCTTTTATTAAACTCCACGTGATAATTTTATAATCTTGGTTTGTCATTATAAAAAAATATATATTAGATAAGATTTAAAATTATAGTTAGAGCTAATGGATAGCCAGTAGGCCCATGTCATTATGATGTAGGAATATTTCTGAACATTGACCATGAATTGTAGATTCCTACAGTAGCGATAGTTCCACAAATATGCTACTAATGCCCTCTGGGTTTTACAGAGCTAACTACTATCTAAAGATATCACTTACCTTCCCATCTGTTCGGCTATAGACATAAACCTGTGCGAGAAGATGCTGAGCTGGATGGAGTCCAGTTCCGTACCCACTTTCCTGATCCCCCCGGAGCCGATAGTTATCTTGATGTCTCCAAATTTGGTGATGACAGCGCTGCAGTCTGAAATACAAAAGCTCTGGATGATTTACAGTGTCATTACAGAAAACAAATAAATAACTTATTAGCATCTCATGGTTGCACTCTTTTCTTGCAAATGCGCAACCTTTGTTAGACAGAGACTAGAATAGTTTTGTCACCTATGCTCTTTTTTAAAAACTAATCTGTCAAATTTCAATTATCTGTCCAGTTGTACGTGTGATGCTGTTGTTGATAGACCATTTCTTCTGATTTGTCAAAATATTTAAAAAAATTATTATGATGAAATACAGAACTCAAACCAAAACGTGTTTTATTTATTTGATAAGTAATAAATAATTGCTATTACCACTAAAGGTCAAGCCACTGAAAATGGAAACAGTTCGACATTGCGGCCATCTTGGCGGCCATTTTTGCACCACTATTTGGATAGAATGTTTTATTGGTATGCCAAGTCCTATCTTAGGTATTGGTTATTACCATAGACATACAAATAGATAGACGAGAACTTACAGAGGAGGGGTAAAAACCAACTATGGCGGGACGAAGAGAGGAAAGAGACTGTGATTCGCTAATATATAAATCAATCTAACAGTATATAGGCACCTGGCACTATAATATCACCATTTAGTTCTTGAAAGTAAAATCTGCTTTTGAATGAATAGACCTTTTTATATGGGAGCGCGAATTGCATGCCACGTTATGAACAAATGTGAGAAGTCCAACGGCAAAGTAAGGTTCGCATATTCTCACAGTCGAATATTTTGTTGCCGTAGACACTTTTACAAATTTTTCATAATTTACTTACTCCAGCAAACAGCGGCTTTGTGTTTCGCGTCGCCATGTATCTCGATGTCATAGTATGTGTTATCATAATATGTGATATGAATAAACTTAAAATAATGCTTACCTATGGAATGTAATACGACAATTGGGTTTATTCTCTTTTTCACTTCTATTTTTACACGTTTTTATAGCACAAGCCACATTTTTTGCCGTTTTATTTCGTAAAATGTACGATAAGAGCTCGACACTGGTCGGACAAGAATGATGAAGTCACATTTTTTAGATTCACGCGAGGCTGTTCCGATGGAATGGTTCCAATGGGAGGGGAAAATAATACGCCTTTTATCACTTAGGGCAGGTCCATCTATTTGAACGTCCGTGGTCATTACAGAATTATAATAATGCACACTTGACAACAGTGCTTAAGAGTTACCATTATTGCTCTAGATTGGCAATAATTCACAAGATTGACAATAATACTTAAGTGACAACAATGATACCATTATTGCTCAAGATTGGCAAAAAAGAATGCAAAAAATTGGCATGGCATAATATCTACGGACAGAAACAAAAGGAGGTACGACATGGAAGTGTCACAAAGCTTTGACTAAATTGCACGGTCTGTCAAAGGAACTATCCAATAAAAGATTTGTTTGGTGTGAAGATAGAAACGGAAGGTCGGCACTGCTTAGGTGGGATCTGCGGTAGTATGGGTGAAGGATGTTGGCGACGTATGGAAGCACAGCCATGAACTTCTCCCTTATTTCTATTATCTATAGATGGCACCGCAGGCCCAACAGAACTGACCTGGCTCCACGAGGATGGTAGACAAGTTGTCCATGATGATGGCGGGACCTTGGATGCGGTGACCAGCACTGAGGCTCTGCAGTCTGTACACACCAGTTTTCTTATGACCGCCTTCGAAAAAGACATCCACCACCTGAAAGTAAACATATGCATCTGAATCTCAACCACTGAACAAGTAATTCCTAGAAATGTGATCTACGTACTGATAGTTCTGTGAACATCCATTTTATTACTCAAGCAAGCCTTACTTTTGTTTGCTTGGGTGTTTATGAGATATCTATGCTTGCTAAACCATTCATCCGATTGCGATGAAACTTTGGGGATTTGAAGTGCGCATGCATGCCTGCGATGGTTTCTATATACAACAGTGAGCTCTGGTGTCATGAAATTATGCATTGCTAACTATTCATCTGATTGCGGTGAAACTTTGGGGATTTGATGTGGGCATGCCCGCTATGGTTTCTGTATATAATAGTGAATGCTGGCATCATGAAATTATGCATTGCTAACCATTCATCCGATTGCGATGAAACTTTGGGGATTTGATGTGTGTATGCCCGCGAAGATTTCTTTATACATATCGACGGTCCCGAAGAACAATGTCGGATGTGCGATTTCGAATTTTTACAGTGGAACTTTTTAAAGTATCGTTTCTGCATGTTTACTGTTTTTGGTATCAAGAAATGTAGTGTTGTTTTGTTCTTTGATATTCCATCTCATTTCATTAAAAAATCCAAAAATACAGACTTTTAAATCAACAATATAAGCGAATAAATAAGCCAACAGAACGATTTTCAATTTTTGTCAGATCCAACATTGTTCTTCGGGACCGTCAATATAATAGTGAGCTCTGGCATTATTTATTTATTTATTTATGGACAAATAGTCCATTAACACAAATAAAAAAAAAAGAGAGATGGCAATGAAAGGAGAGTACATATATATGAAGAGCATTGACTAAATATATATAATATAAAAGTACCTATAGAAGATAGTATAATAAAAATACATCTAATATAAAAGTTTAAGTTTACAAATTATGAAATTTGTATAAAAAATTTGCAATATATAATAATAATAATTGGACAATTTGTAGAGCGCCGTTTTTGTGAAAAATCACCTCAAGGGCATATGTTACGCAAGCTATTGAAAACTGAATGTACCGGGACTGAATGTATGGAATGCAGGAGGGGAAGGGGAACTCGGGAGGGAGGTTCGCAGGATGGGGGAAGCGGGAGAGGGGAGTGGAGAAAGGGAAGGCGGAGTGGGAACGCGTGAGATGAAAGGGACGCGGGAGAGGAAGGGGAGACGGAAGGGGAACGGGACGAATGAGAAAGGACACGCAGGGAGAAACAATTTATTTATTAAGTGGTATAGCAACGCATGCCGGGAACTCGCTAGTGGTTTATAATTGAGAAGGAAGGTATTTAAGTACTTTCTTACAAATCTTATGATTTCAGAGGAAATTTTGGTTTTGATTTATTAAATAAGAGAAAATTAGAAACTTGGAGGCGAGGGTTTAGTGTCCACGGAAGTACTCGTAATAGAACTGTGTCTGACCTTATCACACGCTGGTTCCTCGCTCTCTGCGGTGGAGATGGGCTGCTCCTCGAGGAAGTTGTTTTTGGCCGCTCCTCTGACACGGACATCGTCCACCAGCACTCCTCGACCGGCTATTGTGAAGCCAAACTCCGTCTTGTATCTGCAAGTATGTATAAGATTTTTGTATCCAACGGTTATATGGTTGTACCGTACTGTTGACTCATTATATTGTCTGAATAGTATTTTTTTTACTTGATATATCTTTGTCCGTACACCGTACTTCTAGCGTTTGAGGCAACTCCTGACCAACAAATAATATTTTAAGCAATAAAAAGGGCAAAATAAAATATGAAATATTCTATCTATTGGTGAAAATCGCATAAAAATCCGTTCAGTAGTTTTGAGTTTATCGCAAACAGACAGACAAATGCGGCGGAGGACTTTAATTTATAATATGTAGAGAAATAATACAGGTAAGTATCACGGTCAATAATTTCAGACCAACCTCTGTAAGAAAGTGTGGACAAAGTCCCCGTATCTGGTGGTGTTGGCATCGATCAATGGTCCCGGGACGCACATCAGGGCGCAGTCCGTTCCATCGTACCGCATGTGCAGGTAGGGCTCCAGCACTATCTGGGACTCTGAGAAGCCCTGGAAGTCAAAACAGTTTACGTTCTACATAATTTCTTTTTCATTATTTAAATTTCGCCAATCACCCAATGAAAGCCTGGAGCCAGTGGTGCTATGGCATCCCCATTTGTGGTATTTTGTGAGGAGAACTGGTGCGAAGGGGAAGCAGATATGAAGGGGAAGGTTGGAAATATTATTTCTTTGTGTGGAGAAATATAAAAATACAAACGACCCATTCCTATGCAGTAACTGTGCGCAAATATTGGGAGCGCATTTGTCCCTGGCTAAGTAACGGTGCCGTAGGGATTAATGAAGCAAGTTTCTCGGAGCATCCACCATTGGAATACCGGTATTACTATTTTTTAAGATAATAATATCTCCCCTTCCAGTTCACAAACACATTTTTTATTTCCTCGCTGCAAACAAGCCGCAAATGCGGATGTAAAAAGTGCATTTTTGCGCTCAATTTTGTACTCTCTTTCACCGTTTTGCACTATTTAATGATTGATTGCTGGGTGAAGATTTGCAAAGTCCAGTTAAAACGGTAGATATGAAAAAATAGTAACTAATATCTGAGTGTTACTGGAAAGTGTAAAAAGAATACGATCGCTCCGCGATATAAGGGGGACTCCAGTGACCCCCCTTCAGGTGATATGCGATTTTTATCTTCAGGTACGTAAAGGTTAAAATATGGAGGAGTGGCCAATCACTAAAAGTAAATATACCTGTGCTAGTAGCTTGTCCTTGCAGATGGTTGAAAGGGCATCAAGCTCATTGGCTAGTTGGTCGAAGTTCTCCGGTGAGTACCGGAGGGCACACGGCACTTGGGCTTCGTGGACCACATCAGCCAGAGCCATCCCGTACGCAGACAGAATACCTGGACAAAACAAACCATCAGTCTGTAATCTGAGAAAACTCTCATTCAGGCTACAGAGTTCACATATTATTATAGTATTCACCAGCATATTTGTGCACGAACACCGTGTTGATGGCGAGCGAGCGGGCGATAGAACATGCGTGCTGCCCACCAGCGCCGCCAAAACAGGCCAGTGCGTGATGGGACGTGTCATAACCTCGGGCTGTTGTTAGCGCTCTGAAAATACACACCTGTTTATTGACATGAATACATTAACATTAACAGAACCTGTCCATTATATTTTGAGGATGAACCTATCTATGTACATATTCACTTTTCAAAAGCCTCTTTCTGTCTTTGGTATCAATGCTTGGTTTAGTGATCAACTTCCATGATGTACAGAAGAATCGTCTTCTTTAGTTGCTTATTGCCTAATACTAACTTTACACCAATAAACACGCTGTGATGACAATCTCATCAACTAGTGCGGAAGCAGAGAGAATGTTTTCCGCTGTTGGGCTGCAGTGCACAAATGTCCGTTCACGTGAAGGTTATAGGACTCTCCATATACATATAGTTTTTACAATCTTATTTTTATCAAAATACTTATTGCGTTACTTTTAAATGTCTTTTTGTAGTATGTATTAATAGTACAAGATGACTGATATGAAAAGTCCTGTAAAAAGACCTACTTTGTAACCTTTTCAATGTCTATTTTATAATATTATACTAGTATTAAATATAATTGATACCAACTACAATGAAACCCTTTTAAGAAGTTTTCCAAGGGACCGGAAAAAACAAACTTCTTAAGCAGAAATACCTTATATGTGGGAAAAAATGGGCCGAAGGACCGAAAAAACCAAACTTCGTAGGAGGGTTTCACCGTTATAAAAAATGTTGGCATTATTTCAATTTATTACCCCTTAATAAAAATCCTGCGGGATCTTGCGAGATTTCTAAATTCTATTCTGCAATTCCGCGGGATTTGCAAAACCTAACCTCTACTCCTGTTTCCCTGGTAAACCAGGAACCTCTACTCCTCGCGGTCTTAGATGATCTTCCTTAACTTCTCCTGCTGAACATTTTGTCACAGACTGTAAGTTTCTCCAGATTCGAGTTCTTAGTTTGATGAGCAAAGTGTCCATAATACCACAGTTCTGAAGAATAAAGAAAATATAACAACAATTCGTTTATTAACTAAAATCTAAATCTAGAGTATTATCACAAACCTGATGGGACGACACATTGCTTCATTGGCCACCTCCACAAATCCCATCGCCACTTCTTCCAGAGACATCTGTTGAAAAATACGGTAAAAGTTAAATAAACCTAATTGTGTTCATTAATTAGGGAAATTTTCTAAACATTAAATAATTATTTTTGTGTACATTATTGTACCTCCACTAGCCGATCTTTAGAAAGCCAGCGACAAACCTCTCAGAAACTCAATCATGTACAGATCCCGCAGATATTGCAGAAAGCACACAACTGATGTCCCTCACTGTTGAATTTCGCAGACCTGGAGCCCTAACATATTTGAAAAAAGTATGGTGAGCAGTTGAACTGGAAGGAATTTAACAACACTGGAAAGCATAATGGTTCGGTACATTACTGACATTTTGAAATTTCCTGCTAGTAGCCCAGAAAATATCATTTTGTTTGTTTCACTAGAAATTTTTCTGTATTAAAATTGATTTGGTGGGTGTTTATGAGTAATCTGAGTATTGTACCAGATAGAGGGTACACTTTTACATATATGTAACTGCATACTCAATCCAAACTTAAATTTTTCAGATATGTGTGACTGGACGATCGATATGTTAAAAGGAGATGCATTTAGTCTATGTTTTTTCCCTCCTACTCTTCAAAACCCATGTTCACTCCTTCCTTTCATCAAAAAAGACACTCCAGACAACATATCCAAAGATGGTACAGTGTGAAGTTAATATAAAAAATAAAAATAAAATGACTTGCCTCAACTCCTCCAGTCTCCCTCATGAAATCATTAACATTCCTCCGGATGGTCTCCAGCTCGGCGATTGCCGCCTTCCTGTCCAGCGGCTGGTCCTCGTTGGGTCCGAATATCTTGGGGAAATAGTCGGGCAGCAGGCGCCCCAGCACGAGGTTGGCGTCAGTGATGGCGGGCGGACCCGAAGCGCCGTAGCAGGCCGGGCCCGGGTTGGCACCGGCAGAATCTGGCCCGACGCGAAACAGGCCCGAACGGAATGATAGCACAGAGCCACCACCGGCCGCCACTGTATTTACATCTGAAATACGACAAATTGTTAATAAATATTTATTTTCAGTACTCTCTTGGCAATCTGTTCAATTATCTGACAATAAGTAACTCCAGTGAAAAATATTAAGGCTTTAAAAAAATATGTTCATATAGACCAATAAACCCTGATTCTGAAAATATAAGTTTTATTAAATAATATTAAACATACAGTTTTAAAAAAATATTAAAAAGTGCATTTTTAATAGTGTCGTTGAAGCACGCCATCAAGTTGGTAATACTGAAACGTTTAGTGGTGACGTCACTGATCACCGTAAAGTCATTGTACAGGAATGTAGGTATGACACAAGCCATCGTATTAACAACATTTAATCTTATTCGTTTATTTACATACTGTTTATAGGGATTTTGTTGTTGTGTTTATTGAAACTTTATTTAGGCCTAAATAATTCAGTTTCAAAAATAAAGGCATCTCTTATTGGTTTATCTCTATTATTGAAAATATTCAAAAACTACTGTCCAAAAATAATAGTGATGCTACTTCTAGGGAGATTCCTCGAACTCCAAATTTCAAATGGC
The DNA here is from genome assembly GCA_917563855.2 of Limnephilus lunatus. Taxonomy (NCBI): domain Eukaryota; kingdom Metazoa; phylum Arthropoda; class Insecta; order Trichoptera; family Limnephilidae; genus Limnephilus; species Limnephilus lunatus. The sequence goes on from OU830603.1 coordinate 48,593,279, forward strand.
GGCGAGTCGAACAGCTGATTGCGCGATCTTATACTAGATGATGTGATTGATGACGTCACACGACCCACCATAGTTACAGTGGTTTTCGGAGGATCTTGAAAAATTAAAACTTTGACAATTATTTTAACTACTAAAACTAACTCTAAAAATGAATAAAAATATGCAGTTGTTTAAGTTAGAAGGTCATTATACATTAAAAAAAATTGGACCGGAGTTCTCTCATTACTGTGATCTGTCTTTAATTTTTACTAATTGAAAGCACAAAATCAAACTCTGTAATTCACCGCTGTTCGCATTTCAAATTCAGTGGTGCGCCACATTCCTAGACTCGAGTTTTGTACACTGACGGGTCGAGTTACTCTTAGATACTTATTTTTATACAAAATGAAATAGAAATGAAGTGATAAAAACTTTTATAATAGGCTTGGGTAATTAAATGCCTTTAGTTTCATAAAAAGTTGTATTTTTACAGTTTACAAGAAAAAAAAACTAAGTGTGCAATTCACATGCAATAGAAGTGAAACCTTCAGAAAACTAAAGTAGAAAAGAGTGAGGAGGCTACGAAGCGCCGCACAAAGAGGAGACCGATTATACTATCTCAAATCTCACAGGCTAAATCTGATAAATGTATAGTTTGGCAAGAAAGTGTAGAAAATAAATGATGGCGCTGCGATCATTTTTTAGGTTTTAAATGGCAACACCAAGATGGCTCATAAGACAATGAATGTATGTTTTTAAAAACACTTCCGCCAAAATGCATATTTCATAGCATATTTGTACTTTCAAAAATTTTGCACAAAAAACTGGAATTTAATAGAAGTAAAATAAAACAAAACAAGTTTTAAGTGGGCATTTATTTCGATATAAAAACGTAGGTACTTAAATTTTTGAGTCTATTAATTCAACACCCGACATTATTGTCTTCATCCTCATGTGATTCTTCTTCTTCCGTATCTTCATCTTCATCTAAGCGTATTATCAGTTCATCGATATCAACATATATAGTACTTCCTAGTGCATAATCTTCTGCCTCAATTTTCATCACTTGTTTGCAACAATTTTTCCAATCATCAGCACTTATGCTATTACATATTATTATTATTATGCTATTTTCCGTTTTCCCGGTGTTTCAAATTTTCCATCTGCATTTTCCCCTTCCTTGACGATTCATCTTACCATTGATTCAGATTTACCCGTGTGTGGAAAACATCATTAAAATTATTATTCTATAGAAGGGAGTTTAAAAAAACACACTAGATAATATTCATTTAGAAAGAAAGACAGAGAAAATTAAGAAAAATGTAAGTTTTCTATAGAAGTTGTATATTTTTTTTTTTTTTGTTAATTGAGTTATTCCCTTTTTCTTGTGGCCTAATATTAACTGTCAAATGTCAATGTCAAATTCGGATTTTTAAACATAACCTCAAATCAGATTGTAATGGTTATAATCGCTCGAAAATTGGCATAAATCGTGTAATACTAATGAAATTCATTAAAAGACTATACTACGTACCAGTAATTTCTATAGTTCGTTTGTAAACATCTTACAAATTAGGCATAGGAGCTTCTTCGCGCGATAATCGGCTAGGCAGCGTTGAAAAACGCAGTATATAACTTCTCTTGCACCACTACGTATTGGTTTATTAATTTTAATTCAATTCAAACAATGCACAGGCAAACGATGAAATTTTTTTTTATTAAACAAGCGATTTTCAGTGTCTTCTACACGATTTAAGTCAGTAAAGCCAAGAGCCATACAAAATATCATTGACAAAACGAGTATTTCGGTGTTACCACAGTATTGAAAAAATTTAGTTCCAAATTAATAAATTTCTACACTTTCTTGCCAAACTATATGTGTTTGTCTCTTTTTAGTGTTGTTATTTTTCGTTTCATCGAGTTTCAAATCACAACGGTCCTAAAGAAGTTTTCACCTCAAAAACAATTAGTAAGCAACAAAAGAATTTAAAAAAACTAATTTTTTTAAATCAATATTTTTATATTTCCAAATGAAAATGTCCATTTGTAATATTATAATCAGAAAGAGTATTTTATCTGCTTTCAAAAAAAGAACAAAATTTGGGAACATGTTCAAAAACTACAAATCTATTTGAATATTAATATCAACTAGGAATATTATTTGTAAATAAATCAAAATCTGATAGATCTTTTCAGATAACTAACAGACAAAACCCCAAGGATTAAACAATTTACTTGAGACTTACCTAGCTGAGGAGCTTGTATAGTAACGCCGGCGGTGGTAGCTTCGTGAACATGTTCAAGAGCCCCGGCGTATCTAGATACATCGGTAGAAGTGCCTCCCATGTCAAAACCTTAAAAAAAGTAATATAATATAATATAGCACCGGTATTATATAAGTTATATATTATAATTACATGACTTAATAAAGGACAGGTATAATAATAACATGATAATATAGGGCCGGTGTAATAATAACATAAGATAAGGCTGGTGTAATGAATTTATCTTATTTCACAATTTATTAATTTAAAATAATATGCAGTATATTTGCAGCACATTCCAACCCGGAAGATGCTGCTAGTATCGCCTTGGTATAAGACCACCATTCAGAATTGAAACATCGCTTATAATACTGGTATTTCACCACCTTCATCTTTCCCATCTCTTTCCCCTTACAGTTACTTCAGCCTCACAACAGATCCCAATCGGGATGCCATAGTCTCACTGGATCAAGATAGTAGGGAGAAATTGGGACTCTTGTGCAATATTCTCATAAAAAAAGTTTACCTATGACTGGAAGATCTGTTTCCTTTTGATAGGTGGTGAGGGCATATCCCACCACTCCTCCTGCGGGTCCAGACAGAATGGCACGAGATCCATTAAAACTGGAATATGAAAAAATAAAGCAATAAACGAATCTGAAGCATGAGTCTAGTTTTTGAATTGTTAATTCGTGGTGGAATTCCATTGTATTAGAATTGAAATTAAAAAACTTTTGCACTTGGTTTCACTTATTTATTTTCACCAGGACCAGTTTCATCCTACTACGGAGATTTTCAGACTGGTAGTTGAAATTCTTATGCTACGGAATTTACACAAACTTAGGCAGGGGTACACAACATTGTCTCTATACGATGAATGTTTATATTTCGTTAATTTAAGGTATTATAAGTTATTTTGTTAATATAAAAATTGATATAATTATCCTGTTACTATTTTTTTTTAGATATTAAATAATATCTCTTCGCTCCTCCAGATCCACATTACTTTATTTTAAAATTGCTCGCCGCTAACAAGCCTCAAGCTCAATCGTAAAAAGTGCATTTCAAGAAAAAGGCTTGAATAACAATATTATGCATTTGAGTTATGCTTGATTTTGTGCACTCTTTTTTACCGTTTTGCATTACTTAATGATTAACCTTTGGGCGAAGATGGGATAAAATGGCAGGTAGTAACTAATATCTGAGTGTTACTGGATTGGACAGTAAGAATATTAAGAGACACGATCGCTCCGCGGTATGTGGGGGACCCTAATGACCCCCCTTCGAGTGATAGCGATTTATACCTTCGGACATGTAAAGGTGATAACAATAATAATTATTGATTCTAACGAAAACATATATATATATTTTTAATAATTTTTAGTGCGATAATGAGAACCATAAAAATAAACTAATAATATTTCACCCATTTTTAACAGTTCCCTCGTTTGTTAAAGTATGATACTCACGCGTCCATGGGCGTCAGGCCCCCGTCGGACTGCATGAAGAGCACGTTGGTGTTGGCAAGTTGGTGCGAGAAGCCCCTGGAGAAGCCGGCCAGGTAGCGCCGGATGTGCGGCGTCAGGTATGCGTCCACGCACGCCGTGAACCCTCGCGCCACTACGCGCACCATGGCCATCACCTCGTGCGAGAGGGACACCTGCCCAAAACCTGCCAAAATAAACAAATTCTACTTTAAATTTGATCAAACACTGACGGGTCGAGTCGGCAGTTAGCGGGAGACCCATAGATAACAGAAACATAGGGAGATGTGGCATGTTTGCATGCTGATTGTCGCCGAGTTACGATCAAAAGGGCTTTGCCTGTGGTTCTCAAACTCATCATCAAAAAATGGCTACACCATAGACATATGAATATTAATAGACCAGAACAGAAAGGTGAGGGGTAGAAACCAACTACAGCGGGACGAAGGGCAGGAAGACGGCTTTGGTGATACGTGATTCGTCAAAACTCAATCTGACAGTATATAGGCATCTCGCATTATAATATCACACTTTCGTTCTTAAAAGTAAACTCTGCTTTTGAATGAATATACCTTTTTACATGGGAGCGCGAATTGTTCGCCGCGTAATGAACACATTTGCGAAGTCCAAATATGCAAAGTAAGGTCGCCTATAAGGTCGAGTTCAATATTTTGTTGCTGTATTAAGTGAAGACACTTTTATAAATGTTTCATAATTTACTTATCCCAGTAAACAGGGACGGGCACACGCCACGTATCTCGAGTGACAGTGTATGTTAGAAAAATAATCATATTATGTGATCTGAATTGGCTTAAAATAGTGTAAAATAATGCTTGCCTATGGAATGTAATACGACAATTTTGTTTATTCTCTTTTTCACTTCTATTTTTACACGTTTTCAAAACACAAGCCACTATGTTTACCGTTTTATTTCGTAAAATGCACCGATGAGTGCTCGACGCTGGCTTGCATTAGAATGATGACGTCACATTTTTTAGATTAACGCGAAGCCATACACGACCCCAGCCGGTTCCAATGGAATGGTTCCAATGGGAGGGGGAAATAATACGCTTTTATCGCTTAGGGCAGGTCTACTAATATTCATATGTCTATGGGCTACATCTTTAAAACAATCAAAATATAAAAGCATCTGTTATAAATAAACAAAGTTTAAGTTTAGAAAAAAAAAGATTTTTGAATCAAACTATAGTACAATATATTCCAAACAATCCAACTTTGTTATTCCAGTAACTAAAACCTCAATAGCTCAGTCACAGTTTAACTTCCTTGCTCCGAAAATCTTTAATAATTTACCAATTGAAATAAAGACGGTAGACCAATATCACACTTTCAGGAAGGCGATTAAGGATTTTTTGATGAGTGAATGTGACAACGCCGGTGGCCTGTTTCTCGTTCTCAGATAGAACAACTGTCTATATATATACTTTTTTTTTTAATGTTATATATATATATATGTGTATGTAATGTATATAGATGTGTGTGTGTATACATATGAGTAGGTGCGCATATGGGTACGTATGTGTGTGTTTATACCTGTATAGATCTGCACGTTTGTATATGTATGTGTGCACCTATATATATATATACGTTGTGCTTGCATGCACACATATTGAAAAAAAGTTATGTACATTTTTATAACCTAATACTAATTCACTTCTTTTCCCCTTTCTATTTTCTATTTTCCACTTCCAATTTTTAACATCACTTATAATAAATCCATATGTTTACAATAGACTGCATATTTCCTAAAAAGTAACAATACTCCATTGGTCACCATGAAACAGGCATCCGCCTAGTATGGTGATCCAATATATCCACACTATGTTAACTACTCAATTATGTATCATGTATTTTATAAATAAATAAAAAACAATAAAATATTGACAAATTATCAAGAATATATGCAAAATTCACAACACCAAACATTAACAAACCTATTGGGAAGCGGGTATGGATACCGCTGCCCCGGGAACCATTTAATGGATAACTAACACCTTTGCCATAGGTCACCCCAAGTAGTTCGCTACGTTTGGTGACTTAGCAGGGGTGCCCGGGTTCATGGGTTGAGGTTTGTCCGTGTCTTGGCGGCGGATGCGTCTGCACACCAGCTGCATAGCAGACCGGATTGGGAGAGAATGTTTGAGGGAGTCTCTTTGACTTCTCCAGCCGTACTCTCTTGGAACATCGCCTTGTAGTGGGAGGGATGGATTCATATCGTCACTCCTGGACACACTGACCCCCAGATTCCTACCCATCCCTCATACCCTTTTCCTTCCCAGATCTTCCTCTCCTTCCTTTCCTAAAAAAGGACACACAGCCTCCGCACAGCATCCCCAAAGATGACAGGCTCTGAGAGGAATTATTTTCCTCAGGAGCAAAATAGAGCACGCTCAATTTTTCACACCGAAACCATATGGAAACACAATCTGTACGAAAATAAGAATTTCGTAAAGCGTCCATAAGCCAGCGATCTCAAATAAAGTCAGATAAGACGAAAAATCAAAATCGCACAAACCTAGTTCTTTGGCGATCTCCCCAATCTGCAATTCATGGTCCCTGTACGTGTAGCTGTGTGCCAGAACCACGGCTATGCTGTCGATACCTGTTCGCTTCTTCAACTCTGAGAGATCACGTCGGATCGCATCCACGTCTAGTTCCTTTACCACGTACAAGTCCTCTCCAGTCGTGCCTAAAAATATAACACAATTATTCCAAATATTTAGTCGATCCTAATTAAGATTGTGATTGTTAAGAGGGAATAACCAGACAAAACCGGAAATTTTAGCCATGTTGACTCTTTTCCACAAAAAAGTATAAATTGATTTCGAAAGACTGTTCTTTTATCTGGTAAAATTGTGTTTTAAATTAAGAGAAAATATGTTTATTTTAAGCATAATAAGGTTATACCATAGTTCGTTGGCAGATTTCTTAAATTTTCAAACAAAATTTTGTATTATACAACACACATTTCAAATTATATAATCAAGCAGTAAAATAAATCAATAAATTATCTGAGAAAGCTATGTTTAGAATTTTAATTTTAGTTTAAATAAAATCATTTAAAAAAAGATCCGCTCATATGTTTTGCGACGAAAATACTTCAGTTTGTCTATTTATTTACGGTCTTACAAACTAATATCTATATATATGATTTTTTTACATCCTTATTTTGCTTAGACATTATTGAAAAATTATAAATACTTATAATCAAAAAATAATAACAAAAAGTACATAATTTTGATAGTTTTATCATCATGCATTTCAGCATTTTTGAATGTAGGTACATATAAATTAAAGCAAATTTTGATGAAATAAGATCGATATTGAGTTGTTATTTAAAAAAGCTAGTACGGAGAATAATTAATCTTTCTCATTGGAACCGCCCTGTACGATCGTGGGAAAATCTTTTGACGAAATTAACCACGCCGATCGTCCAGTTGATTAGTCAGACATCTCCAAATACTAAGTTTTGAGTTAATGAGGAAATCAATAATCGAATGCTCACTTAAATCAAATATTGAAGTGAAAACTTCTTTAGCACCGTTGTGAATTGAAACTTGATGAAATTAAAAATAGCGACACTAAAAAGAGACAAAAACAAACATCTACAGGATTTAGTCTGCGAGAGAATGGGATAGACTAATCGGTCTCTTTGTGCGGTGCTTCGTAGTCACCCCACTCTTGTCTATTTTAGTTTTATAAAGATTTCACTTCTACCGTGTGTGAACTGCACACTCGGTAATTTAATTTTTTTTATTTACATATGTCTGCGTTTTATATATTAAATACGCTATAAAATAACACCGGTAGGCATAACGGTCCAGTACATTAGTATTTCATTTTGAAATATCCTACTAGTGACCTAAAAAACATCAAGATTTTGTTTAATTCACTATAAGTTTTTGTGCATTATAATTGATTTGATGGTGTTTATGAGTAATCTGAGTATTGTACCAGATAAAGGGTACACTTTTACATATAACTGCGTACTCAACCAAAAATTCGATTTTTCAGAGATGTCTGACTAATCAAGTGGACGATCAACATATTCACAGTGTCAGGAAACTCGTAGTACAAGTTATGAAGATCAATAGATGTCTCCAATTTCACTGTCTCAAAATTTAAGCAAATTTATTTACCGACTACAGTTCTCCAGCCCCGTCCTCCATCAACCTTCGTCTTTCCCCCCTCCAACATGCAGCGCTCCTCCATTGAGGGGACAACCCGGCAGTCCACCTCCAGCACTTCTGAGTACAGCACCTCCGGCCTCTCGATGGCCTAGATACAAAAACAGATCATTATTGATATTAAAAAGATTCAGAATTCAAACATAAACTCACTGGTAAACTTCTATGGCATCAGTTTTGGGCGAACGGCTTTTGTGAAAAGTTGCGGATATTCCCAAGATGGCTGGATTAGCGGCACTCCACACAAAACGAGAACGATAACTTATAATGATATTAGATTATAATCTTTACTTGATTTATCTATCTAATGGCGCCCATAAAATTTATTCATATTCACATAATAATCCACTGACTGACATGTATTCATTAAGTATTCACACAAGTGAATATATTTTAAGTTATTAGCTTCAATCGTGTAATGTATCTTCAATGGTCGACAGTGTAATGTTTAAGAAGCATCTAATTAAACTTACGAGGAGAGGAGTTGGGACCATGCCCTCTCTTTCGTTCACCTGCGGCTAGCTCCTCAGCAGGGATGTAACTCGCTCTCTTGGGGTCGCAGGCCGGCACAGCCTCAAATCCAGCCTCACACCAAATCAGGGTCAAATGTCTCAATCGGAACCATCAAATGAAAAGAGCGTGACAATGAGAACTCAGATTTATTCAATGAAAAGCATTCACAAAGTCTCGGCTAACAGTAAAAACACAATGGGAACATAAATCAAGACATCCTATCTGGTTTCCTAATTCTCTCTGGCCCTATCAGGTCTTCATTTAGTTATTATCATCAGCACAAACATGGGGAATAAGGGGGTTGCTTACTGCGTGGCAGAGATGTTGTACGGCGGCCTCGTGCGCGGATGGTTCCTCCCATCGCGAAAATAGCATAGCGTTACTTCATCGCGTCAGTATATTAGCTTTAAAGAACTGCCAACCAAAACGGCGATTGGTATGTTGACCCAACGGTCTGAGCAAGGGACACGGGCAAGATGGCGGCGAGTCGGGCTCGCCATGTTGAAGCTGGCGTCCTGCGCAAAACAGATGCGCAACCGCTGTCGCGACGCTAGCGACATCTGTTATTGAATATTGACAATTTTAGGTGGTAATTTAAATATTCCGCTGCCCAAATGTGCATCGTAATACTCGTTTATAGTAAATTCATCATATTTGTTAATTGCTCTGTTCTTTCATAACACCCAAGTATTTATGAATAACACAGGACAATGGTAAATATTACAAACTGTAGATTAAAAAAAAACTACATGTAAGTAAATACTAAAAAAAGAAATTGAAGACTTAATGAGCTATCTGTGAAAAGTATCTTAAGGTGTGTAGGCAAAGAAGAGTTATAACAAAATTTCGCCGAAACACTCCCCTTCCTTCACCACATCATAAGGCAGCAGCTCGCACATTGACGTCTATTTGTTTGGGCAGTCAAAATGTCTGCTAACTCGGGAAGCAGCTACTTATCCCATGGCGAGCTATTCAATGGCAGTAGCAGTCTAGTGCCAGGTCAGCCGCTCACACTGTGTAACCAGCCCATTATAGTTAACAGTAAAAAGAATTCACCAGTTGGAAGATGCTGGGTCTGGCCTGGTTTCCGATGTAAAGCAGATCCTTGAATCCCTTGTTGATGAGCAGGGCCATCTTCTCCCCCTTCCTCTCCAGCAGGGCGTTGGTCGCCACTGTTGTTCCCATGCGAATCCAGTCGACCAGGCTCTCATCAACTTTTCCGTCAGCGTCCAGGGCTTTTCCTGTCTCCTGAAAATGCATATATTTATTTTTTTATTATCTCAAGAAGGTACAACTACTGTTGCCCCATAGAAACAAGGGAGAAAGGCCATAATCCATTATCATTATGAAACTGGGTCAAGTTGAATCATAGAATAAATTTTGACAACAATGTTTTCTAAAAAAACCAGGTTCCCCGTAAATAATAACATGTCAATTATAACCACTCTGCTATTTTGCGATTATGCAAGTTTTTTGTGTTAAACGAATCAAATTTATAAAAACTTTGTGTTATTTCCGCTTCGCAATTAAAGCTCTATAAATGAAACATTTCTGAACGTTGCCGAATACTAAAAACTGTTTTTGAAAGGTTATGAAATAAGCTTTCAAATTGTTATATTACAAATAAATATTGACTTAAATGATTCACGTGATGTTTTTATGTGAAAACGGTACTAAAATCATGGATTATGTAAAAAAAAAACACTAAACTTATTCTATTATATAAATGTATAATAAACAATTTTATCACCTCACTTTTTTACCATTTCATAGAAGAATATTTAATAAAAAATTAACAATATCTAACGACGCATAGGCGATTTGGCAGGTGAAAACTGTTTCAACAAAATAAGTTTTTTTTTAAGTATTTCTATGGACAACTTTGAATAGAAATTTGAAGCTTGATTTAATATGGATCTGCTACTTTTTGTTTTAGGGTTGTTACTAGAACAGTAACAGAGTTATAACGATTTCTGTGGGAACACACGCGTTAGCGTTATTGTACTTGACTGCTATTGTTGTGTAGACAAGCTTCTGGGTCAGAGTGGTAAAATATTCCAATTTTGAATTCCTCCTGTTACATACGGTATCGAGGGATTAGATGACAACTTAAAATTAATAAATTTGGTTCAGCACTTGGCTAAACCCCTAGCGTCATTTTCATGCACTGATCATCATATGGTCGAACAGATTTCTCCCTTTTTGGAATCATAGACATTTTTTAGAATGTGACCTACTTGACAGCTGTGTGTTTGTTTTTTTATTGTTTTACCATTTTTATAAATACAATTGGATTCTTTAATCCTTTCTCTTTGCCTAATTTATTTTTTCTATCCTTAATTTTCACTTCACTTTGTATCCTGATGAAGGTACCTTTGGTACTGAAGTATATATGTATGTACATATTCTTTAAATAGTGTTTTAAAGAGTGTTAATTATTTTTATTTCATTAAAATGATTCCACAAAGTGAATTCAGAGTGAATGAAGAAGGTAAAATATAATGGTTTTCAACCTTTGAGTTAGGTACTAATACAAAACGAGGAACTTAAAAATATTATGAATGTTAACTTTAACGTATACATAAGCAGGCAGTTCCCACGTAGGTCACGCAACTGCGATTTCTTCATCTTGAATACAGAAGTCTTCTGGGAGGAAATCAGAAGAGTTTAAATTTGTATGAAATATAACTTTGCTTTGCGCTCAAAGTGTACTGGGCTCGATCAATAGCTTGGAATTACATTTAAAGTCGGTTTCCATTTATGCACCCTCGAAGGATGCGCAGATATAGAAAGATGAAGGAGGATTTTGAGTTAGGCATTACTTAGCAACTTGCGTCTCAAAGTTTGAATTAGAAATATTAACCAAACGTAATTATTTAAAACATTTGGCAAAAAATGCGATGTTTTTATGTAATGGGTAATAAAATTTTCATAATGTCAATCAAACGTCAACAAAATAAGTCTACACATAAAAGTAAAGCCTTAAAACTCTATGTGGGAATAAAATCTTTAATCGACAATATTGCAAAGAAACGTAGACATTATGTTGCATTTTTGAAGTAAAACTTCTTTACTTTCCTTAGCCAGCGACTTAAGCAGTACTTCTGAAATGCAGACCGAATAGATTGTTAGCAGCGTAGATTTAAAAAATTGCAAAATCATGAAAGGAATTTGTAAAATAAATGCGAATACTTATTTTGAACCGGAGTGTGTTTTACTAATTAAGACCTTATAAATTAAACAAATAATGTATTTTATAGGATCGCTAGATGAACGAATCGATTACACAAAACACTTCATCACATCACAGCATACCTGCTGAAGTATCCTGCGAATACCCTCGGTAGGCGCATCGGCATAGTTACGAGGGTCTTCGGACAACAGTTTGAGGGTTCTCACAGCGCCCCCGGGACAGCGACAGAACACATCGGTAAAGGTGCCGCCCCGGTCTATCGCAAACTGGAACTTACCGCCCTCGAGAGTGTCGCCCATTTCTGGAAACAGATTTATTTATTAATTAAAGAAAGAATATTATTGATATTCAGCATTTGGTGCAGTCATAGTCGCTGTGCGTATATGATACGAATGTGGTTATTCTGAGGACTTAAAGTCAAACAACGTTATCTACAAAAAGACATACCAATAATTGGTATTTGCATGTTCTTTTGTAGATAACTTTGTATGCCTTTAAGCCCTCAAATATTGGTACGTTTTTTGCAGATAACATTATTTGACTGACCCCGAATTATTTCTATGTTTTTGTAGATAATATTATTTGACTTTCTTCTTCTTCGATGGCGCTACAGCCCATATCGAGCTTTGGCCTCCTGCAACAGTCGCCTCCAACTCCTCCTGTCCTCAGCGGCTGACTTCAAATTTGGTACTTGGAGAAGCTGTGCCGCATCCCCTCTTACCTCGTCTTCCCACCTCAGTCTGGGTCTTCCCACTTTTCTCTTTCCACCTGGGTGTACAGTCAAAATTCTTTTTGGAACGCGTGTATCCGGCATTCTCTGTACATGCCCAGCCCATCTCAGCCTGAGGAGTCTCATGTGTGCTGAGATACTGGGGGCCTTATATAATCATACAATTCTGTATTGTGCCGGATGCGCCACTGTTCACCCTCTTTCACGGGTCCACATATTTATTCATATTATTTGACTTTAAGGCCCAGAATTATTTCTATGTTTTTGTAGATAACAATATATGACTTTAACCCTCTACAACCAGCTTCACACGATCATGAGGTTTATCTTTGAAAAAATCCTGACAAAAAAGGAAATCTGTTTTTGGGAACGGAACCGGTGCCAATCGAACGTGCGGGAGCTGCTTATGTAAGGTATTTTCACGGGCATGTGTTTCAACCAGTAAGTCATCAAGCCCCGTGGGATCATAATTAAGAACTTTACTAGTGTGGCCCAGAAGTATGTGTACATTTTTGTTTTAAATCTGTTTGACTTTAAGGCCCAGAATTATTTCCATGTTTTTTGTAGATAACATTATGACTTTCAAGCCTGTAATTATTTCTGTTTTTTGTAGATAACATTATTTGACATAAAAGCCTATAATTATTTCTGTTTTTTGTAGATAACATTATTTGACTTAAAAGCCTATAATTATTTCTGTTTTTTGTAGATAACACTATTTGACTTAAAAGGCTATAATTATTTCTGTTTTTTGTAGATAACATTATTTGACTTAAAACCTATAATTATTTCTATTTTTTGTAGATAACATTATTTGACTTAAAAGCCTATAATTATTTCTGTTTTTTGTAGATAACATAGTTTAAATTTAAGCCCTTGCATTGCACCATCCAACTCAGTTGCCATAAATTTAGAATAATTTATTATTCTGATTTATTTTGGGTTATTATGCCTTGGCATACGGTAAAGTAGTATTATTCTATATTCCGGCATCCATTGATTTCCCGCATTCATAATTTTTTTCAATAAGTCCTTTAAAAAATAATAGTTTCACTGCAAATAAATCTCCTGTCAGTGCCTACAGTGTTCAGTTCTCAATCAATAATTTCTCTAAAAAAGGAAGACGGTAGAAGGTATTGGTACAGTCGCTCCGGGAGCCAGCTATTGGATAACCAACAACCCTGCAATAGGTCACCCCAAGTGGTTTGGTGACTTAGCAGGGGTGCCTGAGTTGCAGGTCTTGACGGCGGATGGGAGAAACCATGTTTTGTATTAGAGAATTTGGAGAGGCTGGTTGAGGGAGACCTTGTGAACTCTCCAGCAGGGAACCTCTCGGAACATCACCTTGCACCGCAGTCGGAGGGATGAATTAATTTTTCCGTCACTCCTGGAAATACTGACCCCCGGATTCCTACCCATCCCTCATACCTTTTTCCTTCCCAGAACTTCCTCTCCTTCCGTTCCTAATAAGACCCCCCACACAGCATCCCCAAAGATGACATAGGCCCTGACGGGAATTACATTGTTCGGGGCCTCATGTATGGAGCTGATAAAAAAAAGACAAACTTTCCCAAGTCACAAATAACATGACAATTTTTGATTCTCTCTAACTACCATCGAAAGTCAAACAATTTTAGTGGAAAAAATGTTGCTATTGCAATGTGCAATGACTTGAGTGAATGAATTATCCGTACGCCGTAGTGGGACCCGAAGATTTGCACCACTCGAACAATTATTAGCTAATTGTTTTGCATGTTTTCACAACGCTGTCAGTATCCTTATTTCTTCGGTTTAATATAAATAATAATAATAAATCATCATATTCATGATGCATTTCACAGCGAAATCAATCATTTATAACATTATTAAAACAGTTTTACCTTAAGGTTTAAGTTCGTTGAGTACAATAATAATATCGTTGTGATCTTACGATGTCGCTAGCCGGCGTAAAAGTGACAAGTTGAGATAAGGAAACCTAAGATAAAACAGGCACGAGATCACTCGAGATAAACAACAATATAATTTGATAATTATTATCATACAAATAATAAGATAAAATAATCCTACTAGGTACTTTATTTTTAAATGTATTGTGACAGACAGTGTTGCCAGCCATGTCTTGTCAAAAGTCACCTAAAATATATAAAAAAGTAACCTTTTTGTGTGAAAAATAACCTTTCATATTTTTTCCAGTGGTATGGTAAAAAGTTGATGGAATACATGAACATGAGGAGCTCAGTATCAAAGTGGGACATAAGCCAATAATTAAAGGCAATAATTAAATTAATCCTCCAAGTTCCTCGCTACGCATGCTCGAATATAATTTACGAAACACTAGACGTCATGACAATAAGACAACTCTACGCCAAAGCTGTACTACTATACTTCTTCCAACATAAACTTTACATTCAAATGCAACCTCAATTAGCAATTAAAACCAGGGCGTCTACTAAAAAAACACTTAACATACCGATAACTCATACCTCACACGGGCAAAGACACTTCAAGTATTACGCAATCAAACTATATAACCTCATGCCCACCACACTGAAACAACTACTAACTACAAATCCATATACAATTCTTCACAAAAAACACATCAAAGACGGGATCAAACAACAAGGTATTCAATTTACTCAAAAAATCATAACACCTAACCAAACATAACCAAAAACAAATATTAAAAATAATTAGTAGGCAATTATAACTTTGTTTTAAGACAAAACATTCAACAAAATCACAATATTATTCATTCCATTGGCGTGTGGTCCCTACAATAATATACCTACCTATTTATCAAAACTACTATCTATCTTTTACATAAACTAGATGCTATGTATAACTTTATGTATAGATCCTAACTGCAACTAATCTTTTATTTTATGTATACGTTACTGCCGCCATAGGTCGACCCACAGTCTCCTTCTTGACAATATCAAGGAGGATACGGTGTTTCTACTTTTGTCGTCAGAATTGCAATTATTCCAAAACATGGGAACACCTCAGCACAGGTCCGCCTAGTGAGGTGTTCACAAAATACTACTAGGTACTTACCTATATACAGTTACGGATCAGTAACATTTTATTTTTTCTCCTTATTACTTAACTTAATATCTATGTATACCAATGTAATTATCTGTAATATGTATGTATGTTGAAGAATAGAAATAAATAAATAAATAAAAAAGCCATTTGGATTATTTTTCAATGGAGCGAGTTTTTTGTTTCGAATATACCGGTATAAAAAATCTGATATATTTTCTACCTGCATAATCCTTGCGCGTAAAGAATCACAAGCCATAACATATAACTTTCTATAATTTAATACTCCTAGCTGTTTTATTTTTAAGATTAAAAATGCCTATGTTCGCTTTTGATACTAAAAGGAACAATTGTCCGTTTATGAAACGCATGAACTTGTAATTGTCCGTTTTTGATACCAAGTCTTTCAAGGGTCCAGGGTCCACAATATGAAATAAAAGGCTCTTCAAGTTCATTTTTAAGAAGTTTATTTTTTAATAACATAATAATAAATTGTAACAACCAAAATTATTAGTGATAAAAATAAGCCGTTTCCGGTACAAATACAAAATAAACGCCGTAAAATCAATATTTTAGAACAGTTGGGAATTTAAAAAAAATACTAAAAATTTGAAAGCTAGTTTGACATGTGAAAAAAATTATAGAGATTATAATTATGTAAAGACCAAATATAAATTTTTATGAAACTTTTAATTTTATTAAAATTTAACTGGATAAAGAATCTCCTGAGTCATCGTTCCGTTTGACGTTGGTTCTAATTCCGTAGGGAATTAATTCTATGAATTCCGAAATATCACCTAAAAGTAACCTTTTGAGTAGTGTAACCTGAAAGAAACCTTTCGGAGTTAAAAATCACCTAAAAGGTTACAAAAGTAACCTTCTGGCAACGCTGGTGACAGATGACAGTGGGTGACAGGTGACAGCTAATAGTTACATAGCCTTTATCACAAGTTTTCACCTGATGTAGCAGTGTTTTGAGATAATAAACTCTACGGCCTTTGTAGTAAGGCCCATTATCGCAGTACTATGATGATGAGTGTCTAGCATGTGTCTAGAGTTCAGAGTCTCGAAACTGACAAAGTGGGTAGTAGGCAAAAAGGGATGGTTTATTCCTTTCAGCACGCTGATGATCGTGCGGGTCAGTTTATAAAAATATTTCTCGAAAATGGTTTTTAATTAATTTCTGCGGTATTTTTGCCCACAACGATTGTGCGGGTTTGTCGGTTTGGATATGAACCATAAATTAACTAATACCACATGAACCCATACAATCGTTGTGCGCATAAATTTATAATCGTTATCGAGAAATATTTTTATAAACGGATCGCCACAATCGTATCAGCCTGTGCTGCTTTTGTAAAATAAATGTCAAGAAAAAGAGTCAGTTCCATCCGCCCTAGATCTAAAAAAAATCTTATTGCTTGAAACGCGATTATTTAAGAATCTTTTTACGAAAGAAAATTACACGGTTGATTTGGGCTTGTGCCCAAGATGTCAACGGTTTTATTGTATGTTACAACGACATAATACAATCAGTACCATCCGCACAGAAGTCAACAAAATAATCTTATTGCTTGCATTTTTTTTATCAAATCAACAATTTCTTAAATCAGTAACTCTGATTGTTGTTCCCTACTTAATTTTATTTTAATATTTTTTTGAACTCGCTATATAAGTCGCGAGCATATCATAATAACATCTAATAAGTCAAGGGTGTTTTCATTATATACGTATAATTTGTCTATTTTTAAAGAATTATAAAATCCTAAAATGACTAAAGATTAAAAATTTTCATATCACAATATTTTTTTATTTGAACGTTCTACAGAAAGTGCTTACTTTGGCGAAATAATAATATTTTTTTTTTTAACTTATGGCAGCACCAACTCGAATGTCAGTTTCATTTTTCGTCATAACACGCGAAAATAAACCTTAGGGCAAGGGCTCAGAGCCCATATTAGATTGCGTGTCTCAACCAACTAATATTGCGCAACATATTTTTATTTTGACGTCAGTTCAAGTGAGTTTTTTCCACAGCTGTCACAGCATTCCACAACGATTTCATAGATTGCTGGAACTACTGTCAATTATTATTTGTGACATCTTTGTTGTTTCTTGTGTATTTTTCTGTTTGGCAGTCTTTAGACTGTTTACTTTGGTTTGTATATTACCGAAGACGCCTGTCTCCAAAACATTGGGGTAATAATTTAATGATCAAAGACAGAAACGGCGAGATGGCGCCAAAGAAAGAAGTAAAAAAGAACGTCAGCGACATAGAAGAATATGGAAGTGATGATTACAGGAAGAAGAGGGACAGGAATAACCAGGTAAATAAATAGTTAATGATATCATCAGAAAGGCACCGTTGCCCCTCGTTACTAGTGGTCAAATTTGTATCAAAATATTGCGCAATACATGACTCAATCGGAGATTTCATTCATAAATTGCCTAAAAATCTAAATTGCAGCTCTCCTACCCTAACATAGATACGTTTTTTCATTTATTTTCATGTTTTAATCTATAATATATCTTCGCTAAATACATTGTAATGGTCATCATAAGATTTCCCTACTATCTTTGAGTCTGACTGAATTAAAGTAATATGTGTAGATATAAGATTATAGATCTTCAATGTTGGGAATTGTGTTTACATTATTTTATGTGAATATTAACAGGGTCTCAAGATCAACGGAGTTGTCATTAATAACATAAGATATGCAGATGATACTGTATTACTAGCTGATAGTATCAGTGACCTCCAAGACCTATTACATCTTGTTAATAATGCTGGTGAGCAACTGGGCCTAACAATCAACGTCAATAAAACTAAATGGATGACTTTTGGACGACTAGATCACTCTGGATCAATGATTCAGTTAAATGGTTGTAATGTCGAAAAGGTGGAGAGATTTAGATACCTCGGCAGTATCCTCACGGAGAATCTTGACCCAGATATAGAGATTAGGTGCAGAATTGAAGCAGCAAGAACTGCATTCATAAAAATGAAATCCCTCTTCTGCAATGACAATATAAGCTTAAAATTAAGGCAGAGAATGCTAAAATGTTATGTGTGGTCGGTCTTGCTGTATGGTTGTGAAACATGGACCTTGAAAATAAATACCATGAACAGGTTAGAGGCTTTCGAAATGTGGCTTCACCGGAGAATGCTCAAGGTCCCATGGACCGACATGATCACCAACATAGAAATTCTCAGGCGGGCTAGAGCAGATAGGGAACTGCTTACATTAATTAAAATCAAGAAAATTTCATATCTGGGTCATATACTTCGAGGGGAGAAGTATCACTTGCTCCATTTAATATTGAAAGGCAAGATAGAGGGTCGCCGAGGGCCTGGTAGGAGACAAATGTCTTGGCTGCGAAACATACGAGAGTGGACCGGCATTAGAAGTGTGGAGGAGCTATTCCGGGCAGCGCAAGACAGAGAGACCTTTTCAAGAGTGATCGCCAACGTCGGGGGGACCTGATAAGGCACATAAAGAAGAAGAAGAATATTATAGTAGAGATTGAATCTCTGATTTACAAATTATTTTATTAGTTTTGTTTGTTTTATTTAGTTGTTTTTAAATTTAACAATCATTTTGTTGACATACATATACTTTAAGTTATGAAAGCAAAATATGTCATCTGTTCTTGATTTGCATTGCACAATATTAACGTATTATTTAGTCAGTAAGAGAAGGAAATCTGAATTTATTATTATTTTAGGTGGTATTTCATCATCTTTTTCATTTTCATGCTATCGGGACGGGAATACACCGATCGTCTGGTTGATTAGTCAGACATCTCATTATTTATGCATTGAACTGCTTACTCGTTAATACGGAATATTTTTTATTAAAACAGTTAGATTTAGCTTTATTATTATGAAAAATGAGTATTTATGTCGGTGGAGACAAAGAAACATGCAAAAAATATGCATTTAACATTTTAAATTTATTTAAATTAATTCACTTACGCGATAAGGCCATTTTATATTTACTGTTTTTATTTAACATTTCATAGACAATCAATCAATGCTGCCAATCATAGAAAAAATATTATTGCCATGTAAAACAATAATTTATTCGTGTTGTGAATGCATTATTGACAAGTTTGAACCTGCATTTATAACAGGAGACATGGAAAGAAATGTATAAAGCCCCGTTTCCACGCTTGCCAAGCCTACGCAAACCTCCACAAACGCCAACGTGGAAACAGGTCGTTTGTCTTGGCTTGCGTATGGTTGCATAGGGTTTGCGTAGGCTTGCAAGAGCTTGCCGCCGATTCAGTCGGGGTCGGATCCAGCGGCAAGCTTCGGCAAACGCTCAGTGTAATTTCCGAACTGACGGCGAATGCACGCCGTTTTTGCTCCATGCGGTATATCGATAATTAACATTACGAGACATATGTATGACGTAAGAGGCATGCCTGACTTATTAAAATGTATAAGTACATAATTTGAATGCACTAATTTAATTTATTGGATTTACCTAAAAAGTCAATATAAATAAATAATCTTTAATTGATGATTTATTATTTGTTAAAATAAAAAAAACATGATTTTTGTTGGAATAACTTTTTTTTTACCCCCAGGGTTCCCCAGGATCATTCAGGGGGTACACATTTTATTCATATGGATGGGGTGGGGCGAAACATCCCACCCATTTCCGTGTGTCATAACAGTTTGGGAAAGGGGTCCGTGGGCCAAAAGAGTATGGGAACCACTGCGCTAGACAAACCCTGCTTTGCCAAAAAAACCATTCAAAACCTGGGATGTATATCTAAATTATGATGGCATGCAGCTTTCGTAGTTTGAACCTCAATCCAATAATTCGAAATACATATTATTTACACGTGTCTGTGTTTTACATATTAAATATGCTATAAAATAACACCGGGAGGCATAAAGTCCGGTACATTAGTATGACATTTTGAAATATCCTACTAGTGAATCAGAAAACATCAACATTTTGTTTTATTCACTACAAGTTTTTCTTCATTATAATTGAATAGGCCACTTGCATAGATTTCATAACGACTTGGAAAAAATCGTGTGGATAGATTTTTTTACTAAGATTACGAAAATGTTAGTAAAAATTTTTAGAAATGTATAGTTTTTTTTATTTTTAAATAAATAAATCCATTATTTGAGCTCGTGACGTCAACTACATGAAAATGTCCCTTCTCCGATTATGTTCCCTTAATTTTGTAAAATTCCACACTGATTATTATTTTTTTATGTGGCAACACTTTGATTTCCGGCGAATTTTTGAATTTTAGTTTAAAGTTCACTAGATTTGTTTGTTCTATGCGAAATTATCCTTTGGTTTGATTTTTTGATAAAGATGGCGGTGTTTTTACAGATGTTACGAAGAGAACCCCGTACAATTTATTGCTATTCGTGTGGAAAACGTTCTTTTTTTTAAATGATTTTCGGCTATGTAATTATCGTTTTTTCGCACTCATAAAATATGTCCCGTCTTTCCGGTTTATAAAAAATGGTCTGATTTTTCGGATTGAAGTTTTCAAAAAATCACCAGGGTTTCAAAAATACGATAAAAAAAAATAAAAAATGTCTTAGAATATTTGCCTTAACCGGAATTTTTTTTAAAAATTGTGATGCAAGTGGCCTATTGGTCATGTTTATGAGTAATCTGAGCACTGTACCAGATAGAGGGTACACTTTTACATATAACTGCTTACTCACCTCAAATTTCGATTTTTCGGTGATGTCTACCAACTGAACGATGGACATGTCCAATTTTGCTTTCTGATTGTCGGATCAGACTATTGGATCGGATGAAACCAAATAGTTTTACCTAAAGTAGTTTCTGATCTGCCTAGCAAAACACCACGATCATCACGTGTTTAATTTGTAGAACTCCAAATTAATTTTTAGTTCTTCTTTTACAAATCCAATAATAATATTATGAAATCGAAAACACTACAATTGATCTGTATTTGGCTTGCCACTTTGAGATTTCGGTAAATTGTGAAATAACCGCCGCAAACCGCTACACTTTAAATGGGCATACATTTTGAAAAGTAAACTACTTTTAAACTTAATTACCTCAAGATCTATCGGTTTCAGTCGAGATAGACAGAAAAATATGCATTTAAATTTTTATTTCATAAAAACTTTTTGTACGTAATTTTTCCTTTACGAATGACATTTCATGATGTATTCTTTCCATTTTGAAGGGGTACCAATTTTTAAATATTAATAAAGGTTGCCATACCTGAAAAATTATTACCTCAAGAAAAACATCCCAGTTTTCTAGTAGTTTAGCGGCTACGCTAGGTTTGTGTAACATGGTTTGTGATACAAAAGAAAGTGCCCCTTTATAACGCCTACTCGCGTCAAGGCAAGAAAAACATCCCAATTTTCAAGTAGTTTAGCGTCTACCCTAGGTTTGTGTAACATGGTTTGTGATTCAAAAGAAAGTGCGCCTTTATAACGCCGAAAATTTGTATGGTGAAACCTTTAATACCTTCCTCGAATATGTGTGATTTTTTGCAATATGGCAATTTTTTTTTATATTTATTGATTGGTACCCTGGAAATCGGTCAGTATGCAAAATAATGCAATAAGAAATGTCAGCCGTAACAAGAAATTACGTACAATTTTTTTTTTTAAAATATAAATTGAAATGCATATTTTTCCACCGGTCCCGACTGAAACCGATTTTTTTTATGGTAACTAAGTTTAAAAGTAGTGTACTTTTAAAAATCTGTGCCTATTAAGTGCGGCGGCTTATTGACAAATTAATGAGATTTCTACCACGCTTCTATAAATTGTAATATCATTTGTTGTTTCTATTGTTTTCTGAAAACTGATACAAACTGTCTATAAAATAAAATGCAGCAATTAACCTGTTGAATGTCAGGCGGTATTTCGCATTTTAAAAATTTTTTTAAAAAAATTACCGAGCCAATTACAGCTGACAAATTACAGGTTAACCGTGTGCCGTGTATTATTTACATTTATCATAAATTTAACTTTGGTCTTTCCAGGCAGTCAAGCGCAGTCGGTTCAAGTCCAAGCAGAAAACTATGGAGACGTTGACCCGAATAACCAAGCTGAAAAATGAAAACGAGGCTTTGGAAGATAAGGTAAAAACCCTCACCAAGGAGTTGAACTTCCTCAAGGAACTGTTCCTGGCACACGCAGCCAATGCCCCCAACGGAAAACTGGAAGGGGTGAACCTGGAGAAACTCCTGGCAGACGATCCTGAAGACGTTCCCCCACCACAGAAAAAGGGAAAGAAGTAGATATTTTTCGTCATCATCAGACTTTTTCGACAAGTGGCAGTGTTCAAAGTGGACTTGTTTAACGATTTAAGTGTCTTCCAAGGATTATCAGTTATTATTTTTCATTTAATGATATGAAATTATTTATTTAAAATATGTATTATATTTTTATTAGATTTTTCTCATAAGTTTAAAAAAAAATTTTTTTTTAAAGATTAATTTTTTTTGCTTTTCAAAGTTCGATGAACTTTTATTTTTCAATATTGGAAATGATATGTATAAATCATATCAGACAAGTGATAAAAGTTATTTTTAATAATTAATAATAATTCTTTATTTGAAATGTGTATTTCTTTTGTTCAAATGTTTTAATTGTATATATGAACCTATAGCTAAATATTTTTCTGCAATTAGACATTTAAAAAAAAAATTAATAAAGTTTTAAAACACATTCAAAGAACTTGAATAAATGTAATATGCATACTACATGTAAAAAAAGTTCAGCAATATATATTTATTTTTTTACCTACCTTAAATGGTATCACTTCTTTGGAACAAAATATGTTCCAATTAATAATCGACTATATTCTTATATAGGACTTGACAATTTTTTTTTCTCATGTCCAAGATTCTACGCTAATAAAAATGTGTATATTATAAATAGATACCTTTTTTAATTATCAAGCAAGTTAATTTTGTGTAAAATATGTATTTGCGATATGACAAAATGATGTTATTTATTAAGTTACTCTTCATTGGACAAATGTGTATATAGATAAATAAATAAATAATGAACATTATTTTTCTTTCAATATCTTACTTACCCTCTAATTGTTTCCTCCTTCCCACAACATAGGTTCGGTGACTTAGCAGCGGTAGCCGGGTTCATGTTTGTCTAGGACTTAGAGGTACATGTGTTTGCCCACCTATTGCTTGGCGGGCTGGATCGGGAGAGACTGGTTGAGGGAGACCTTTTTACCTTTCCATTGGGAGTGTTATGAATTCAAGATTCACAAGTCTGTCACTCCTGGACACACTGACCCCCAGATTCCTACCCACCCTTCATACCTTTTTCCAAAAAGACCCTCCACACAGCATCCCCAAAGATGACATAGGCCCTGAGACAAATTGTTGAACATTTTATTGTCAAACTGTAAACAGGATATAAATAAAGTACTACATAATAAAAAAAAGAAACACAATTTAAAATAATAAGTTCATATATTTTTTGACAAATTGAGCAAAATATAACACAATATAGAATAAAAGTGAGAGAAGGTGGGTCTATATCAACAATTATAATAACTTGAAGCATTTTATATTCTACAAATAATTAATGGCTTCTTCGTGGGAATTCTTTGTGGCCAGTCATTCTCTGAATGAAAACCATTCAAATGATAAAACAGCAAACAATGCTGGGGATATTTTTTTTTACATTTAAATAAGTCGCTCTGCTCTGCAAGAAAACACACAAAGTAATTAGTTAAACGTAGTTTTTTAATACTCGATATAAGTCTCGAAATACAACGGTATAATGTATTAAACAATTATAATATAAGATATTTCTTTCTATTTTCACACGTATTGCACTTTTCTTATGTACCTTTGTAAATGAGAATTCAATATGTTTACATATTTATTTTAGTTAATGGCCGTTGTTTCTGTTTATCGAATTATAATTTTATTGTTTTTTGGATGTAAAGCAAATGTTTTATTCCTTTTCAAACTTCTTCAAAAGCACCGACTGAAAATCTCATCTATTTTTTAATGTGAATACCGCACAAGAGTCTCAACTGCTACAAATCGTCTGGAGTCAATGGGTAAGGGAAGTAGATGAGACAGGGGAGTGACGGGAAGTGCCTGGCAATTCAGATCTGGTCACCAAACACGGCTAAAGACATTTCAAGCAACGTTTCAATTCAGAAAGGTGACCTTTCACCTGGGTGATAAAGCTATTTCAAGTAAAGTTTCAATTCGGAAAGGTGGATTTTCACCATGGCGATACTGAGAGTATCTACGACTCTAATCGAACCAGTAAACTAATTTGAAATAAAACTGATGTAGAAAGTCGATTTTTCAGAGATATCTGACTAATGAACTGGACAATCGATAAAAACGGTAATTTTACTCTTAAGCCCCAGAAGGGTCTATGAAATTGATCACCTGAAAGATATTACGTAATTAAAATAATTATTAAGAGATAAACTACCGACAGAAAGTTTTGCTCTAAGAAAGATCAATTTTCTATACTTTTGTTGAAATTGATCTAACATTTTCAATTACATTGAAATTGATCCAAAATTTTCAAATATTGAAATTGATTCAACATTTTCAAATATTGAAATTGATCCAACATTTTCAAAAATTGAAATTGATTCAACATTTTCAAATATGGAAATTGATTTAACATTTTCAAATATTGAAATTGATCCAACATTTTCAAATATTGAAATTCTTTATTTAACATATAACCAATAAATTTCATTGGACTCTCTGGGGCCTAGGAGCCTCAAATCGGAGGTCACGTAAAATATAAATAGGCAACAACTCTTCGAATAGACGCTGGTGTAATTTTTTACTTAACTTAGCTGCAACTTAGCCGCTGCTCAGGGAAGATTGGAAACAACGACCATGAGAGTTTGATAAACATGATTTATAGAAATTGTCGATATTTTTCTCAGGTTGGCAAGCCTTACAGGCATAATATGAAGAATCTACACAACTTAAAAATTCTTTTATAAAGTAATTTAAATAATAATGGACGAATTAACTAAACAGCGCTTATCGTGGACATACATACAATGTTTAACCATTTAGGTTCGGTATTTCACCACCTCTGAGTAAATTGTCGAGTAACCGTCATCATCAACTTTAATTAACAGGATTAACACAGCAAAAACAGATATTTACTTGACGGGTAGCTTTACGCAGCGGTGGTGAGACGGATATTATATACGCTACTCGCTGAGTAGTGCTAATCGACAGTTTGCTCAGAGTTGGTGAAATACCCCGTTACAAAGATATAATTGCACTTACCACTGTGATAAAATAAAATAAAGCCATATATCAATAGATGGAATATTTTTCATAATTTGCGACAATCGATTAGGTGATATTTTACCACCTCTGAGTAAACTGTTGTGCTACTTGTCGAGTAGCGTATATTTACGTTTCACCATCAGTAACGATACTCGTCAAGTAAACGATTAAACTTGAGTATGTTACTCAACAGTTTACTCAGAAATGGTGTAATTTACAAATACTAAAACATAAGAGGTGTACTAAATTATATACATATATAGTTAAACATAAAAGCAATGATTTAAACTAAAATTAAAGGCAATTTAAAGATGAGAAACATGTGGAAATAATATCAAAATGATACAAAATAAGTGGTAAAAATGTAAGTGATAAAAAATAAGTGAAAAAAAATTACTTTTTCAATTATTGAGATCTTTAGAATCAAAATAGGGAAGGACATAATCAAAATATTTTCTAAGTCATAGATAAAATCCACATGTTCTTACATTGTTGAAACGTACAACAATAATCATTTTTGTTTCCTAGCAACATCTTTTACGTGGGCCAGCGTTATTTCCCTCGGAATATTGTACAGAAAATTTTATGAGAAAGATTTCATTATGTGCTTGTATAAATACTTAATTTTGTTCCCGACAATATTTCATGTTGACGGTAGAGAAATAAAGTGTGGCAAGTAGAATAAAATCGCAAAAATAGGGAAATTAATGAATTTTATGCGTAGGTAAAATCTCCAAATACTAAGTTTTGTGGTAATGGGGAAAACAATATTCGAACGCTAACCATAATTCAAATATTATTAACATGTGTTTTATATATTAAATATGCTATAAAATAACATCGGGAGGCATAACGGTCCGATACATTATTATGACATTTTGAAATATTCTACTAGTCACCCAAAAAACATCAAAATTTTGTTTAACCTCTTATTGGCCGTAAGTGCGGGCGGAACAAATTTTAGAAAAAAAATTTAAATGCGATTTCAACCCTTATGTATAAAGAAACTGTATGAAGGACAAGGTCAGAATCGCTTGCGCCAATATCATTATTGATGTAGCCAAAAGTTTCATTCACCTAGCAACACCAGAATATTTTTAAATGAATTATCTATGGAATCTGGGTGTCAGATTTTGCTGCGTTAAACTGTCGTAAATTCTGAGCGTGACAGTTCACAAAAACATCGAAAAACGCAAGTAATGTTGTTTTTATAGATAGATAATTGTTCCAAGGAATGTGTTTCAGTAAATAAAATATACTATAGCTCAAAATAAATCCACATAATATTAGTTCAAAGTGATGCATTCCATAATTTCCAGTATGCAATAAAAGAAAAAGAAGAAGTTTCAAAAGTGGCTCTCCACAGGTTAAATCAAAAATATTTGTAAGAAATTACAGATTAAAGTTTTTTCATAAAATTTTCTGTGTAAAATTCCAGATGACATATAATAAACTTAAAAGCATAATAATCATTCTTTAAACACTTTAGATTCACAGCTTAAAATCGACACTTTTATGTGTTCAATACATCTTCAGTAGGCATGATATAAATCTGGGAATTAAAATAATATTGTCAGTTTTACGTAACTCTGGCAAAAAAATAATAATAAAAAAATAGTTGTGAATAAAATTAAAACATACATTAACACCATTTATCCACATCCACACATACATGCATTATTTTAATTAATAACTATTCTAAAGATAATAATCATTCTAAAAGTTTAAATTAAAAATCACGGCAGTTTCGAAATTTCCAGTTTGAGAAATATTAATTTATTTAAATGAAACTTCTACAAGTCACCATCTTTGTTAGAGAGAGAGATAAATTATTTCAAATACTTAATAGTGGTCCTTAGTATATACCTTGATAGTCTTGAAAGAATGGCATATTTCCTATGTAGGTAATAGGCCAAAATTATCTATGGAAAATTAATTAAATTCAAATTGTTATGTTACACATCTGCGAGTTGATCTTATTACTTTGTATTGACATTAATAATATACAGGGTGTCAAGGGGTAAAGTGCATTAACTTCGGGAGGTGATTCTACATGATGGTAGAAGTAAAACAGATGAACAACTCTTTCCAAAATTACAACATTTTTTCCCATACAAAAAGACGTACCTACTAAAAATCCTTAGTGTGAGGTACGATCTTATTTGCTGAGCGCCCGCCGGGCACGATTATGGCAAGATTGAATGGTTGTGACTGGCCCGTATCGTAACAGCGGAAAATAATAAAGCTGCAGCACATGCCGGTCTATTTTTATCTTTTTACCACAAAAAAACCCCTAAAAGTTGGTATTTTGAAAAAAGTTATTTATCTTTTTTACTTATAATATCATGTACCTACCGAAATCAATGCACTTTACCCCCAGATACCCATATTCCATATTATAGCTAGAACGCAGGCAAAAAGTGCGCAGATGCGCATGTTTTGCCATATGCCGAAAGGGTGTAATTTATTTGTAGTTTGCTATCGTTAAAGAGCAGCGTAGGTAGATTTTGAAAAGTTGTTTATTGGGGAACGGAAAAATGACCAGAGAGCATAGAACATATATATGCATACTTTTATAGATCATCTTAAACCATAGTGTATAACTTACGTTTTAGGGCCTTCGCTCATAAAGAAACTGAAAAAAAAAAAACAGTTGTCTACGCAATCGCAATCAGCCTCCTGAACAAAATCCATATTTTTCTTATCTGACATGTCTTGACAAAACTTGACAGGTTGTCAGCCAACTACCATGTACCAGTGCTGGCCACCGCGGCAATCAGTTTCAGTTGCCTTGTTGACAGATTGCCATGGTAGCGGCTCACAAACTGTCAAGTTTTTGAGTAATCTGCGATATGTCGGATCAGAAAGATATTAATTTTGTTCAGGAGATTGATTGTGTTGACAACTGTTTTTTTTTCAGTTTCTCCAGAGTTAGAGCTTAAAATAAGGGCCCCAAATAAAAATCTAGCTCTGCCAGAAAGAACCAATCAGAGAAAAACTGTCTATGATTGGTCAAGCAGAACCAAGCAAGAACCAATCAGAGAAAAACTGTCTATGATTGGTCAAGCAGTTTTTCTCCGATTGGTTCTCTCTGACAGAGCAAGATTATGATTTGGAGTCCTCATTTCAAGAAACAGATTCAGAAACTGCAAAAAGTGAGTTAGTACACTATAGTTTAACCACTCCGACACATAAGCTTGTTTTCAAGCTACCTACAACATGGCCAGACATATTGTCACCTTAGTTCGTATTTGTCCAATAGACCATTAGAAAATTTTACAGGAGAAGGTTTTCTTGAATTATTTCAACGAAACATTATGATAGGTGTTTAAGATAAAGCTATTTCCGTAAAGGTAAAGGTCTTATTATTTTAAATAATTCTTAGTTAAGTGATTAACAATAATTTTTTATACTTTATTTTTAATTTTAAAGTGGAGATTGAACAAAAACTAAAATGGTCTGTTTGACAAATAAGAACTGAGGCGACGATATTTAATGAGGTATGAGGCGTACCTGAGTTATTAGGACGATCCATATAACCTGTGTAAACATTCTTTCTCCCTTGTACTCACCTACTTTCATGCACACATTACAGTTGGTGGTCAAACCGCACTAGCTTTCCGTTATTGTTTTTAGTTAAACTATAATAAATTACAGACGTATGACCGTTCTTTGTATTGATTTTTAGCTATAATTTAACCCACGTTCAAATGCACAACAGTGCGGTTTGCAACGCGGCTTGCGTTACTAAAATCGTTATATGTAACAAAGTTAGGCGATCCATTTGTCAGAATTAAGTTTGACAAATTGATGGTACATAGTTTGACAAACTTACAATAGAGTTACATATATATGCATTTCATTATGTGAAACAATGAATCTACAATAAATTCAAATTACATACATGTCATACATACAGATGTGTATATTTATACTGCGCACAAATGTGTTAAGTAAAACAATATTACAAAATATTAACTCAATGCAACTTAATTCAGATAATAACATATATAACGCCAAGGAAATAAGATAAATAATGCCAGTTAAGTTATGTTTCATCAGATTCCGTGTAGGCATTCTGAATTTATGATTAAATATAACAATAAACAAAAATTATTTAGGAGGGAGATAATTGCTAAGTGTCCATCCATGATGACAGATTTGAAGGTACATAATAAAATTTGAAATGGACAAATTCTTTCATTATAAGTATTGATTCGATATCCATTACATACATTCAAAAGCCACGAACTATCGTGCATGTTCCTCTTTCTCCTATCTAACGACAATGCACATAATAATTGAATAATTAAATACCCGTCGAGAATTCAACCGGCAGCGCTTCACTGCCACACGCTGTTCGCCGCCATGTTTGTCTGCGCGCTGGCCGGAAAGACGCTTTGAAGATTCTGCGATGCGGGGAATGCATTGTTCATACTGCCGACCTGGCCGGCTTGATGACCGAGCGACATGCTTCCGAATTGCTGTTGGATGTTGTTCGCCGGCATGTTGAACAGAGATTGCTGTCCGTTCGCCGGCATGAAACCGCCATTCATGTTCGACGCTTGAAACTGCCCGCCCGCTTGCGGGAAGTGATTCGGAGCACTCGAAAAAGCATTGCCGAGTTGTCCCGAAAATGAATTCGGTGCGGAAAATGAATTCAGTGCGGAGAATTGCTGTGGGAATTGGCTGAAAGCATTTTGCTGAGGTGGTGCCGCAAACTGGTTGTTAAAATTGCACGGGAAGCTGTTGTTTTGCTGTGTGTTTTGTTGCGAGGCGCCGTTTTGCGCAAATGCGCTCTGCGCGGGGAATCCATTGTTGAAGGTGCTCTGTCCAAACGCGTTGGGCTGTTGTGGTTGTTGTTGTTGTTGAAATTGCGGCTGGCTAAACATGGAGTTTTGCGGGAAGGTGGCGTTGAACGCTCCGTTTTGTGCGTTTGGCGGAAACTGAGGATTGGTTAAGTTTTGCGTTGTAGGGGCTTGTCCGTAGAGAGCGAGGATACTATCTTTGGTCATTTTGGACTTTTCTTTTTCGCTGGGGGCGGGCTGGTTGAAGAAGGACTCTTCCTCCGTCTTGAGGTCCATGATTTTGTTTTCTGGTTGGTTGCTTTTGTTGTTGTTAGCGGGGGTGTGAGGGGCGGACAGGAAGCTGCTGAAGACGTCGTCAGCTGCGGAGGGGAGGGCCTTGGGGTCTGTCGAGGTAGAGGTGACTGCGGAGGTTCCCAGGAGGTCTGCGGTTCCTCCGGATTCCCGTTTGGGGGTGGTTCTGCCGGGCTTGGGGCTGGCGGAAGATTTGGGTTTGGGCAAGAGCTGGGGCACAACCTCGGAAGATTTCTGGAATAGAAAAGTTGCAATTGAAATGGCTTGGTAACCGAATTCCACTGGAAACACTATAGTGCAATATTAGGAAAGACAATAAGAGGAAAGAAATAAGAAATCCAAAGAATCACCCTAGGTAAAGCAATTCTAGGGGCTAGACCTGCATTGGACGGAGGAGCCGAAATAGCACAAGATCAGGACGACCTTGTCGAGGCGAGAGTCCCGAACCGAATGGGACAGTGAAGTTAAGATATATAATTTAGTTAGTTAAGTTTGTAAAGTTTGATATTACGCCTCATCTGTTAGGTCTCTCAATAATATAAATTTTGTTATATATATTTATATACTTTTTTAATATAATTTTTGAATTCATATTTCTTTTTTATAAAATTAATTTACTTATTATTTTTATGCTGTCTCAGTAGAAGTAAAGTCACAAGGAGGAAATCCATAATTGGTTTTATTTTGGCTATTTAACCCTTCAAAAATTTGTCATTTTTTTCAGATGGTCAAAATATTTTCGCCTTACAATAAAATGCAAATATTTGGAATATTTCTGAGCACATTCAAAAACTAAAAACTGTCTTAGAAAGGTGATGAAATACGCTTTCAAATTATATAATTCGAAATAAACATGTATTTTTTAAATTATAAAATTTTTGCATACAAACATAAAAAAGTTTTAAAAATGGCTCACCTTACGTTTTTTCTAACTAAAGTTACTGATAATAAAAAAAATAAAAACACATGCATATTTTATTAGACAAACGTATATCAAACACATATTGTTATCTCACTTTTTGTCGCTCTATGTAAAAATAATTTATAAAAAATTCCCGAAGTTTCAAATTTTTTTAAATTTGTGATTTAAAACTTCGTATACATAAAAGTGTACATTTTACTTTTTTGGTGGCTATTTTTAGATTGGAATATAAAGCGTGGTGTTTTTCCTTTCGAAGACCGTTAAGAACATATTTATCACTATGATAGTAAGGGAGTTACAGCGTTTTATATGAGACCTATGTGCGTTGGGACAAATATGGTCTATTGCCATTCAAAGGGTTAATACTATGTACAAACTGAAATAAATGTAAACTGTCAATTTCCCGAAAATTGATAAACAATAAATATATAGATCGCCCATTTGAACAGTCAGAAATCTCAGAAAAATTGAAATTTGACTTGAGTATGCAGTTAAACATAACAGTGTATGTGGTACAATACTCAGATTACTCATAAACACCACCAAATCAATTATAATGTTGAGAAACTTGTAGTGAATTAAACAAAAGAGTCACATTAGAATATTGCTTTCTTCAATATCGCAAAACTTAGTATTTGGAGATGTCTGACTAATCAACTGGATGATCGATATGTAGTAAGGACGATGTATGTAATACGGAGTTAGTACTCACATTGGCTTTCTTGTCAGCTGGTGAGGAGAGCGATCCACTTCCCAAGGTGGCGGTGGTACCTGACGAAGAGGACTTCTTCTTCTTCTTCTGACGCTCAATCTCATCGTCTATCTCCTTATCCCTGGACAACATAAAACAATCATTCAAATAATCATCACTTTGAAGAAGAACTGATGTACACGTACTGTAACGTATTAATTTTAATAAAAGTAAGTACTGAGAATTTATTGAAGGATTTGCTTTTATTGGGACAATTGTTTTTTTTGTTCGAGAGGTTGGCGGGATTGATCGGAAACGAGAGCGGAAAAAAAGATGGCGGCGGACTTATTTTTTGGCTGGCATCAGGACGGACAATGGAGAGGTGACACGTGGAGATTATTTACTAAAACGTATTTGATAAATTCAAGTTGCCTTTACGCTTCTCCAGAGTTTTGGAAAAGAACTGTGTTTGGACCATTATAAATGATGCACTAAGGCATGTGAATCAATTCCGGGAGTTTGACTTGTGAATGGTTTGCTCAAAGATGGTGGGAGTTTTCTCCGTCAGTCATGGCAGTTGTTATTCCTCGTAACAGGATAATTGCTTTATTTAAAACCGAGTTCTTTGTTTAAAAGTCAGAGAAGCCAAGTGCATGTGTCTGCAATCGATCACTGAAGAATCATTGACTGATGCTTGGTGAGGCAGTCAGCCTGTCGAAACTAGCAATCCTGATTGCTCCATGTTTGTTCACAAGACGGAGGGGCCATACATCCAGATGGTAGCCTCTTTTTATCCCACACAGGACCCTGAAGAGTGAGAGCTCATTGAAAATACCCGTGGCAGTACGTAAACAGTATATTTTCCACAGATTATATTCAATTCTGAAATAATAGAAACAACGGAAGTTATGGCACGAAAGCACACATGTTATGCGTTTTGCATGTAGGTAGAAACAAAGATGGGGCGCCACTGTAGAAGTGATTAACATTAGTATGGGTGAACAATATTGACAACATCCATTGTGCGGCCAGTTTCATGCTGATAATGGTGCATGGCCAATCTCCCTTGATAAGTCTCAAGATTTTTTTCTTTTAGTGTATACACAACACGAGTCCCCAACTGCTCCCGTCTGGAGCTAATGACACTATGGCATCCTCAATTGCGGTATGTTGTGAGGCTGAAGGTAGTGGGGAGGGGAAGGAGATGGGGAAGAAAAAGGTGGGAAAGTAGCTGGATATTCAGATCTGGTCACCAAACATGGCTAACGCCATTTCAAGCAACGCTTCAATTCTGAATAGTGGTCTTACACCAGGGCGATACTGAGGGTATCTTCCACTCTGGAACGTGTTGCAAATACACTGAACATTATTTTAAATGGATTAATTATGAAATAACACAAATTATTCAAATAAAATTTGTTTGCGCACGCCGGGTTCGAACCGGTGACCTTCAGATTGTGAGTCGAGAATCCTAACCTCGGGACTACGGAGGCCGTAAAAACATTATGATTTATATTCAAATCTAAAAGTTACCCACAAAATAATAAAAAAAGGACACCTTTATGAAACTAAAGTTTCCGAACGCAATTTGAAAAAAAATTATGAAACTTTGGGAATTTTTTATTAATTATTTTTACATGAAATGACAAAAAGGTGAGGTGGATAATGTTTATATGTAAATAAAAAAAAATTAAAAAAATGTATCTTTAAAAAGATGCCGTGTGCATGGTTATGACAAAACACTGTAGGAAAAATTTCAGCATTTACTCATGACATTTTCTATTATTTTTGAGTTGCATAGATATTTAACTACACGTTCATTTTTACTCATGACTCATTTTCCGATTTTCAGAACCCCGATATGTCTGGAGTGAGAAAAATTGGAGGTTGCCTCCACACCATTTGATATGCAGAGTGGTGATTGGCAAACGTGTCATGGCTTTCGTGTTATGTTCAAAATTTTAACTAATGGCATAAGTCTAGTGTTGGCTTTATTGACGAAACACAATAAGTGAAACCCGAATTTTACGTCCCCAGATTTAACGTTTTCCCGCCAATTACGTGTAATTATTTCGGTCCCGATATATTTTAGTACATTTATACCCCCTTTTTACGTTTTTTTTCCCGCAATTTACGTCGAAAATATTCAAAATATGTGAGTTACGCGCACTTGACACGGCCGAGCAGTGATTGGTCGGCAAACTGCGCGAAACGTGGTGATTGGCCGACATCTTTCCATTTTTAGCCGGCCGTGATTGGTCGGCGTACTGCTCGCAACGTGGCGATTGGCCGACATCTTTCAACTTTAGCCATGTGTAAAATGCTATAGCATCTGTCAGTTTGTTTATTTTTTTTTTTATCTGTCATTTGGTTTTGACTCGATTCGTGATTTGAGACGCTTTTTTCCGACATTATTCGTGATAATCGTTTACACACAGTTTTTATATTTCTTGTTTTGTTTTCGTTAAGTTAATTACGTTCGTAATGTCTCAACAAAGAAAAACTGTCAGTTCAGTGCGAGAAAAGGAACATTCTCGAAAAAGTTGATAAAACAAGTTGGTTAGTTTTAAATTGAATCGGTTTACACTAGAATGTCGTATTTTTACAAATTTACTTCGTATATATGAATTTAAATGGCCGGCTGCGGCGGAAATCGGCTGAAAAAATTCGATTTACGAGGAAATTTATATATATTTTTACAAATCGGCAGCGAAAATTTGATTTACGCAGACATTATGCGGAATTTTTACAAATTTATTTCAAAGAGGTATCTAAATTTAGAGAGTCGGCCGCGAAATTCCGATTTTTTTCGGAAATATATACGAATTTACTTAGAATATCTATACCCCCAGTATTGAAGAAAAGAACATTTAATTTTTTATTAAAAAAATCACATAGATTAGTTTGTTACATTTTTTTCTGTTCTAATTCTTTTCAATCATGTATACACATTTAAAAGTTTCGTCTTGAAAGCAAACAATGCTGGAAAAATAGATTTTAAGACCCTCGATGTACTTTATTGCTTCTTCTTTTGTTGGAATAACATTTTTCTCTTCATATACATGATTATATTAACAAAAAATAAAATTTAAAGGGTTCTTTTCTTCAATTCACCAATATACATGATTAAATAAATAAAAAAACAAAATTTAAAATGTTCTTTTCTTCAATACCCCCCATTTACATTTTCCCTCCGTTCAGGTTTTTTTTTTTCGGTCCCTTAAAAAACGTAAAATAGGGGTTTTACTATAATACATTTAACTAATATAATATGTGTTATTGTAATCTTAATTTATTAATTTACATAGGTGATTGTGCTGTGCCTGTCTCACTAGGAATTTTTGTGTTGACAGCAGGCGCAGTAGTAGTTTAACACAAAAATAAGGATAACAACAACAATGTTATTTACATTTAAAGTAAAAATACAAGGACTATCAGCATCATACCAATGGGAAAGCATGCATTAGGAGGTTCTAAAAATATTGTTAATATATGATCTGTCTTTGCTAGTGAACCAAGACTTGGTATCTGATATGTATTTTACTGTGCTGTCTAATGGTCAGTGGAAGTGTATTATAAAGTTTTGTTGCAAAGTATATAAAGTTTCTTTGACCAAACGTTGTTTTGGCGAAAGGCATAAATAAGTAAGAGTGTGTGTTTTTTTCTCTATCAGTAATTTTAATTAGAATAAATTCAAGGTGAGTCATTTATTTAACTTTTTTTATGTCGACATTAAAAATTTTTGTGTTGATTTTGAATTATAATTAGTCCACCATTTTTTAGATGTAAATAATGATTGAGAAATCATTTATTTTATTTCGATTTTCTTTTGTTTGTTTTTTTTTATTGTTCTTATTGCAATAGCATACAATGAGTAATTAAGTAAAAATTAATGTGTTTTTATTTTTTTATGTTTTTGTTGCTCGTAGGTATATGAATTGTTGTACCTACGAGTTCTCTAAAGTAATCCATGTGGAATTAGCTTTAGATGTATTCCTATTTTTTATATTGAGTTTATGCTTTATTTGTACATTTTGTAATCTTTTTAAATTATGTTATAGGTACTGTTGTTATAAATTATATTTGTATTTGATATGTAAAAGCCCAATAGGGCGTAAATAAACAAATAAAATTTGAAAGCGTATTTTATCAACTTTCAAAAACAGTTTTTAGTTTTCGGATACAATCAGAAACACTCCATTTATTTGAATTTTATATCAAAATGGAAACATTTTGACCTTAATGACAAAATATGCTCAATAGGTTTGATGTCCTTTTTGAGAACTTTTGAGATAAGTGTCCACAGGGCCACATTGTACGCATCGAACAGATCACAGTTCAATCTACATTTCAATTCTATCACCAGGATGATACTGAGAGCATTTGCCGCTAGTTTACGTACCAGTTGACCTTGGGAGGCGAAGGCGGCACCCACTCGCGGGCCACGTACTTGCGGTGCTCGTACTTGGCTCGCACGAACGCCTCGAGGGCCGAGTCGGTCTGCGGTCGGCGAAACGAGTCCGGCAGGTTCGCCTCATACACAGCCCGTGCGCGTGAATTACCCATCTGCTGGAGGGTGACCTGCAAACAAATAAACAAACAACATAAATATACTCATAAAATTGTTTTAAATATAATAAAGGTGGTTCAAAGGTAAAAGGATGTCATTTTAATAATATTTTTAATGCGCACGAGAATCTCAACTGATCCCATCCAATTCAGTTTGGGAGGCCCAACTGATCCCATCTAATCAGTTTGAGAGGCCCAACTGATTCCATCTAATTCAGTTTGGGAGGCCCAACTGATCCCATCCAATTCAGTTCGGGCGGCCCGATTGATCCCATCCAATTCAGTTTGGGAGGCCCAACTGATCCCGTCCAATTCAGTTCGGGAGGCCCAATTGATCCCATCCAATTCAGTTTGGGAGGCCCAACTGATCCCATCCAATTCAGTTTGGGAACCATTTATGGATAACCAACCCCCCCTTTCATAGGTCACCCCAAGTGGGTCGCTACGTTTGGCGACTTAGCAGGGGTGCGGTTTGTCTAGGTCTTGGTGGCGAATGCGTTTCCTCACCTATTGCGTGGAGGTCCGGATGGGGAGAGACTGCTTGAGGATAATCTAGAACTCTCCAACCGGACTCTCTCGACCCATCGCCTTGCACCGCAGTGGGAGGGATGGATTCATACGTCTCTCACTCAACACAATGACCCCCAGATTCCTACCCACCTCTCACACCCTTTTCTTTCCCAAAACTTCCTCTCCTTCATTACCTAAAAAGACCCTCCACATAGCATCCCAAAAAAGGCATAGGCCCCGAGGGGAATTATTTTCCCCAGGGCCTTCAGTGTGGAGCTAATGTAAAAAGAAAAAACTAGTGTGCTTTGACCACACGACTGAAGTAAAACTTCACTATAAAAGAAGAGAGAAAGAAAATGTGCGCGCACTGCTCTCTCTTGCTCCTACAGTGTGATATAGGAAATAGGCCTGCACTGTGTCTAAAGATATACGAAACGTAACTGGCTATGAAAGAAAGAGAGAAAGAAAATGTGTGCTCGCACCTCTCTCTCTTGCCCATAGAGTAATATACGAAACGTAACTCTCTCTTTTTCTATCTTCACTAACTTATATCTCCCTCTCAACTTCCGTTCGCCTCGCCCGATCACACTTTTCGTAACGCTGTTGTCACGCATTCACCAGCTTACTCCCCAAGTCAAGCGTGCGTAAAGAAGTTTTACTTCAAAAAAGGTTAGGTTAACTGAAAAAAGGAAGGACCGTATTTTTAGTTTTAAAGGTTGAAGACTTTAAAGTTGGCAAATAATGAAAGAGAGTTCATTATCTCGGAACTGTGTTGATTTAATATAATAATGATATAATACTGACCAATTTAATGACTTTATGAGTCAAAGGCTTGAATGGGATGACTCAGGTAACTCAAATTAAGATGTTTGCTTAAAAGAATGTCAGGGCTCATTGTAACGTGATTCAAAATCTGCCTTATTTATGATGGTGAGTTAAATATCGTGGCATTAATTTGTAGACTGCAAATTTTTCGTGTTAAAATTAGTCCCACATCGACTAGTAAAACTCGCAAATTTAAAAAATATATTTCTTTTTAGATAAACACAAATTAGGAAGCTGCGTAACACCACGCTGCCATTTTTACTCGCGAATACTTCGAAACTCCTTAACTCCACATACTTTATTTTATTTACCATTTCAGGTCTTATTATTTAACTTCAAAATTAGTATTAGTATTGTGCTGTTATGCTTTGTGTACTAAGTACTATTATATTATGTATCCTGTTATTCTTACATACTGAGACTAAATATAAAAGTCAATTAGGATGTTACTGAGTAATTCATGCAATAAATATCGCAGTTCTGTATTATTGTGTTTTATTTTTTTAATGTAAAATTCCTATCTCCCAAGTCTTCAGCAAGTTGTTCATAAAACCGTTGGCAGAAAAGTACGTAGGTATCTTTGTAAAATACGTATCTCCATTCTCGGTTTTTATGTAAACTTCCTAACTCCGATTTGAAATAGAAAGCCTTAACTTACAAAAGTTACATGATTGAAAATAAATTTAGAAATATATTATATGTTCGGTACATATATAAAAACAATGACCTGTCTTTAATTTTTTTTCACTACGAGGTTTTTAGTGCCTCCTGTAAAATTTGACATTTGGTAGTTAGGCATTCTACGAATTAATGTGACGGTAAGTAAATTCACATCTGTTTTCTTTTAAACTACAATATATAATTTTAACATGACTAACCATCATGCCATGTCCTGCAGGGATAGGCAGAGAGGACGGACCGCCAAACAACTCTTTGCCTCATTCACATTCATACATCGTCTCATACATGCTCTTTTATTATTCTGACTCTTAACATGGCCCGACTCAAGTATCTGATTCAGTTAATCATGTCTTTCTCGGGTGTCCCTGACTTCTTCTACCATTCACATTTGCATCAAATATTCTTCTTACACTACTTTCTTCGTGCTTTCTCTCTACATGCCCAAACCTTCTGAGGGTTCCTATCTTAATCTTACTCATTACGCTTAAATCAGCCTTGCATTCTTTGCGGATCTCCACATTTCTCACACGATCACATACATGGTTTTACCACACATACACCTCAAGGATCTCATTTCAAAGCATTCAGTTTACTTTCATCCTTCCTCTGCCAGTTCCATGCCTCCATTGTGGACAGCTAGCCTCGCTTCTTTGGACAGTTTTTTATTAGCATCATCAGCATTAAGTCCTCCATTAATGGAGTTACTTGCATTTACCCTTCTTTCAATATCTCAATCAGCCTTCCCATCTCTCGTAAACATACTACCCAGATACACCTGACGCTGGAAAGGTTAAATGGCTAAAGCGCCATACTGCTACGTATGTAGCCTCCATCTTACCGGGACAACACTCTAACCACTAAGCTACATCGCAATTATAAGAATTACCAATTATATCCGCAATTAATTTACATATTTTTTGGCAGCTATCTTTGGGTGTTTACATCTGAATGTATTTGTAACCTAGTCTCTTCTATACCCAGGTGTTTTTTTTTTTAAATTTATAAGCCTGGGTTTAGACTCGTAAGTTTTTTCCTGTAAATCGCTCTTGTAAGCGATTTATGGCCAAATTATCAATGTAAACGACACCAAAAGTAACTTAACGTAATTTATGGCAAGTTACAGAACTTATTCTTTCGGAAGTTTTTTGACAGGTCTAATTGCGCCCGCGCGAATTTCCAGAATTCTCACAGTTTATAAAATCAGTTTGATAAGCTAAGAGGCTTACCACAAGAAATAGTTCCGAAATGCGCCGTTGCGAAATGTCAAAAATTAAAAGAATTGTTTTTATAGGATTTTTTTCCTACAAAACTAGTATATATTTCCACTTATTTAAGTTTTCTGGAAAACGAGCATCCTTCTGTTCAATTATCGGTCCAATCCTTTCCAATCTTGATGTCTCTGTTTTTAACATTTACGTGTATATCGTTACGTGCGTCGCATGAGCATTTATACAGGTCGAACTTCCGAACAACTTCCGTGATCATTAATTACAACAAGTCGGATGCATATGTAAACGCTCCTGTGAGTGATCTGTCAAAATCTTATGTAATCCGTAAATTTTAATTACGAGTGTAACCCTTGCCTAAGAAGAGGGAAATGGAAGACTCACCACTTGCTCCGGAGTCCAGGAGTCGAGGTTCACACTCTTCACCTTGGAGATGTGGACTCCGAGGTTGCGATGGATCCCGGCGCACCGGATGCAGAGGAAAATGCCAAGGTTCCATGATGCCCAGCGCGGCCCTGAAAATAAAATAAATACTATTAATTGGGATGGCGGAATAGTGATTAAGAAACATTGAAATTAACACAGTTAAGTCACAAGTTATTTCTTATACTACTCATCCAATTGTGATGAAACTTTGGCGAGTTGGTGTGCACACATTCGCGAAGGTTTCTGTATACACTGGTGAGCTCTGTCGTGAAATTTGTATAAAAATTTTGCAATAGGTGGCACGCGTGTTTTAAAAATGAGTGTATTTCGTGTAGTTTAGCGGTAGGGAGGGCAGACAGGAGGGGGCGTGAGGGGGTAAAGGAGGGGGAAGACAGGGAAAGTGGAAAACGTAGGGGGAAATTGGAGGGGGGGGAGGGTTCGCGGGAAAGGTAGAAGCGGAAAAGGGGAGGGGGAAAGGCGAGGAAGGTAGAGGGGGAACGCAGGAGAGGAAGAGGAGGTAGAAGGGGTACGGGGACAATTGGGAAAGGACACGCAGGGAGAAACAATATTTTTATTTAACCACTCCGATACATCGCGAATATGCACTTTTTACGTCTTAAACGACATGTCAGATTTACAAAAACTTTATGTTATTTCCGCTTCACAATTAAAGCTCTATAAATGAAACATTTCCGAACTTAGCCGAATACTAAAAACTGTTTTCGAAAGGATATGAAATAAGCTTTAAAATTGTTATGTTACAAATAAATATTAACATTTGTAAACATTAAAATTTAGAACGCAAACATAAAAAAAATGAAAAAAGGACTCACGTGATGTTTTTATGTGAAAAAGGTACTAAAATCACGGATTATATAAAAGACTATATTTATTCTATCTTATAAATGTATAATAAACAATTTGGTCAATTCGTTTTTTTATCATTTCATACAAGAATATTTAAAAAAAAAATAACGATGTCGAACAGTGGATAGGCAATTTGGCGGTCTGTCATGTATCTGACAGAAAAGATTTTTTTTATCTATTTCTATGGACATCATGAATAGTGATGGGTAGCTTGATTTATTATGGAGCTTCTCCTTTTTGTTTTAGGGATGTCACTAGAAAAATAACGGAGTTATGACGATTTCTGTATAAACATACGCGTTGACGTGTAAACACGCTTATTGTACTTAACTGATGTCGGCATATTAACGTGTATATCTGCTTATGTTGCTGAGTGGTTAAGTGGCATTGTAGAGCATGTTGGGAAATCGCTAGAAATATTATAATTTCATGTTGGATATTGCATTTTTATTGGCCTCTTTATAGCAATTCAAAGCAAGTAATGTTTTAATAAAGTGCAAGCTAACCACGCTATCGAATTACACTCTGAAATTCATCAGCGGAATTGAGGTTTTACGAGCCTATGTAATTTGTTTGGGCGATAAAACAAACACGTTTAATAGGTCAATTCCATCCACATACATAACAATAGGTTGGCCTCCGCTCCAAAAATAATTACCATACTGGTCAGTCTGGTATATATGAAGACAAGACTATAATTTTGTTTTTCAATTAAAAAAAAAATCGATTTTCTAGTTGATTGGTAAGCCCATCTGCTCATGGGGCAACTGAAAAAAAACCAGTTGGTAACTCAATTTCTATCCACAGGAAAGCAACTTGCGAAATTCATTGGCGGTTCGCACACGGGCAACTTCTCAAAGACCAGTTGGCAAGGGCGACGCGTTACGTCGCAACTCGCAGTGCTAGTTTCCGCGGCCGGCACGACCTGTCAAGTTTTCGAGTGATTTGCGATATGTCAGAGCAGGAAAATATCGATTTTGTTCAGGAGGTTGATAATTTATTATTTTATATTATTAAGGTTGATAATTGATAAATTATTAATAATATATGTTTTTGTTAACCCTCCGCCCGTCGCGCGTTTTTTGTAACGTGACGTGTCGCACGGGGTAGCTCAGGACCCCAAAAATAAATATGATTAAATTGTTGTTAAAGCATACATTTTATATGTTATTTTAACTGATTACTGTCAGGTGATAATGACCGCTTTGAAATAAAAAGAAATATTAAAAATTAGATATTTATTTTCAATGTAAGAATTTAAAAGTCAACAAGGAACATTTTTTTGTAATTTCGAATCATATTTTTTTAATGGAAATCTAACCAATTTCTATCAAACTTATAACTATTTGAGGTTGATACAGACTTATTATTATAACAACAAAAAAATCAACAAAATACAATGAAAAAACATATAAACTTGATTTTTCATGGTATTTTGTTGATTTTTTTGAGCCTCACGCCGAAACACAAGTCTGTATCTCACATCGCACATGCGCAGACTGAATTTTCACAGCGCTAGCGTCAAGTAAAGTCCCTTTTAGGAAGCTACCTAAAGTAAGGAATCAGTGGAAATATTTAAAATGTACATAATTAGCATTTCTGTAAAACCACGCGACGGGTCGAGGGTTAAACAAGCTGATATAATTACTGAAATAATAAAGTTGAGTTGCGCCGTGAATTGAGTTGCCAACCAGTTTTCGGTTTCTCCATGAGCGAAGGCCCTCAGACATCTCCGATAAATCGAAATTAGAGTTGAGTACGCAGTTATATGTTAAAGTGTACCCTTTAACTGGTACAATACTCAGATTACTCATAAACATCACCAAATTAATTATAATGCCGAAAAACTTGTAGTGAATTAAACGAAATGTTAAATTAAAAAAATTAGGACATTTCAAAATGTCATACTAACGTACCGGACCGTTGTTCCTCCCGGTGTTATTTTGTAGCATATATAATATGTAAAACACAGACACATGTAAATAATAATTGATTTACGGTGAGCATTCGAATATTGCTTTCCTCATTATCCCAAAACTTAGTTTTTGAAGATGTCTGATTAATCAACTGGAAGATCATATGAAACAATCACATTGTTTCATTCACATTCATGCATCATCTAATACAAAGGTTCCCAACCTTATCTGTTCTTCCGCCAACTTTTCAAGTACGTTTTTCTTAAACCTCCCCCCCCCCCCCCCCTATCTCTCTATATTAAAAAAGTATGACAAGTATAAAAATTAGTACAGTATTTACGGAAAAAGCGGTTGCGGGTTTGGTCTTCTACTATTTTAGTCCTCCATCATAGCACAAGCCACATTTTCATAACATTGGAAGTGGGTGGATTTTAAACGTTCTGAGATTATTTGTAACCCAGAAATGTTGCTTTCTTAATTGAAAAATGAAAACAGTTTTTGAAACAACATTATCGAAATAACAAAAATACCTACTATTAATTAATCAATAATACCTAATCACTACTTGAAAGGTTCGTATGCAAGATCTTGCAATGGTGTACGTATGATTTATTTGATTTCATTAGAAAATGTATTATTTTTTATTTATCTATCTGCAATTTCAGCCCTTCACCGCCCCCTTGTAGCCTTTCAACGCCCCCCATTTGCCTTCGAAGCCGCTACCGCCCCCCTGGATCCCACAAACTTAAGTTACCAACGCCCCCAAGGAGAAGGTACCGCCCCCGTTGGGAATCTGTGGTCTAATACAGTGGTCCCCAACTTTTTTACCGCCGCGGACCGGACAATGTTTGATAATTTTACCGTGGCCCGCTGAGGGGGGTTAATTGTCTTTAAACATGCCCAAGCTAAATGAAATGACAATTAATTAGGGAGGCGGGTATGGGTACCACCGCTCCGGGAACCATTTATTGAACAACCACCCCCTCTACCATGGGTCACTACGTTTTGCGACTTTGCAGCGGTGGCCGTGTTCATGGGGTGAGATTTGTCCAGATCTTGGCAGAAGATACATCTGCCCACCAACTGCGTAACTGGCCATATCGGGAGAGATTGGTTGAGGGAGACTTCTCGACCTCTCCAGCAGGACTCTCTCGGAACATTGTCTTGCACTATGGATGGAGGGATGGACTCACACATCCTCTCTTGGACACACCGAATCCTGGATTTCCTAAACACCCCCATACCTTTTTCCTTCCCAGAACACCACCCTTTCCTAAAAATACCTTCTCCAAACAAGACGACATATGCCTTGAGAGGAATTATTTTCCTCAGGGCCTCCTGTGTGGAGCTAACGTGAAAGAAAAAAAATTAAGATGAAATTTTATGAAAGATTGAAACTGGTGTTTGTTTGTTTTTATGAAATACATGCTGTAATTTTAGCTATCGATGTTTCGTGGTGAAAATGCCACTACAACTGGTTACGAACGGTGTACGAAAGTAATCTTAGTATTATTTTTTATTTTATTTGTTTTTATGCCCAGCTGCGCTT
Organism: Limnephilus lunatus; assembly: GCA_917563855.2. Taxonomy (NCBI): domain Eukaryota; kingdom Metazoa; phylum Arthropoda; class Insecta; order Trichoptera; family Limnephilidae; genus Limnephilus; species Limnephilus lunatus. Next base: position 48,638,263 of record OU830603.1, read on the forward strand.
TTACATTATGAAGGTGAGAAGTATGCGCTATGCAGATCAATTATTCATTGTTATTTGAGACGCAATAAAATCAATGCATTCTTAAAAGCTATTGATTTACAGTTCAACTCGTGGAAATGAGCTGCTTTTGTCTAGATTTTCGGAAAATGTCATAATTGATAAACGAAAATTGGTTGGAGAAGAAACAAACATTTATTGGATACAAACTATTTATTGGAAACAAACTGTCATTTATTGGATACAAATTAGTTTCAAATAGGTTTTTTCTAAAAAATCCATCAGGTTCACTAGCTCCGTTAAAGTGAAGATTAATTCTAAATCACTATTTTAGATTAATCTTTAATACAAATAGGTTTAGATTAGGGATGTAACGATACATGATTTTGCCGATACGATACAGATTCTTAACAAAAATAATCGGCGATACCGATAGTGATGCTAATATTGATTGCCCTCAGGAATGTGAAAGAAAAATAATCAATAAAAATGCAGAAATTAAATTGAAAAGAAAAGCATTTATTTGTTTGGAATGAAATAAATCACAGAGTTATAAAAAAGAAAGATTCAAGTTAGTAATTAAAATTTACTTTTGGTAGATTTTGTTGAGAAAACAAAGTTTATTCAAATTATCAGCAGATAATCTGTTACGCAAATCATTTTGTATCAGGCCTGCAGTTGAAAAAAGTCTATTAAAAAGTATTTTTCGCAAGCGTTTCTCACGACCGTTGAGAAACTACGACAGAGCGGCAACGTTGCACGCGTTGTTCGTTTCGCACGCTTGATATAATAATAATAATAACATAAAATTTATATAGCGCAGTTTTGTGATATTTCACTTCAAGTGCGCTTAATTATAATAAACTTAAATATAGTGTTCTTACGAGTCCTAACAAAAATTGATTAAATAATGTAAAACAAAGAATTTACAGTATATATAGTATTACAATACATACATTACATACAATACATACATTACAATATTACAAAGCAATTCCAAAAGAACAATGTTAACAAAAATTGTGAGTGCTGTTTTGTCCCAGGACATCAGATAATAACCATACAACCATAACGGTGCCATTGAACAAGAATCATTAAAACTAAAATATAATATAGAACAGGAGGTAGTTATGTTTAGAAATAATACACATTCGGAGTGCATATAAAACTATACAGAGGAGGTAATCGAAACAAAACAATTACCGGAAACTTGAGGAACATGGACTATTAAAGTATATTGAAAAGGAGTTAAAATTCATGAAAGGTATGATTTTTTTAAATAAGTTTGTTTTTAAAGCCCTTTTGAATTCAGCCAAGTTCTGGATATTAGTAAGAGCTGAGGGAAGTTTGTTCCAGCTATTATATATCGGCGATGCCGATATATCGGTATCATTACATCCCTAGTTTAGATTATAAATACAAAAAAAATTTGCTTTGGATAATTTGAAGCTTTTCTACCATTTCCGTTGAGTAGAATTAAAATAAAAATGTTAGTTACTTAATAAATAAAACAATTTCCACACAAGAGGCCTGAGGAAAAGAAATTCGCTCAGGGCCTATGTTATCTAGGGAACACGTATGGAGGGTCTTTTATGGGAAAGGAAGGAAAAAGATACTAGGGGTAGGTAAAAGTCTGGTGGTCAATGTGTCCAGGAGTGACAGACGTATGAGTTCATCCCTCCCACTGGGGTGTAAGACAATGGATCAGGGAGAGTCTAGGTCAGGTTTCTCAAAACCAATCTCTCCTGATCCAATCCACCACGCAGTTGGTGGGCAAACGAATTGGCTGCCAAGACCTAGACACGCCTCACCTCATAAACATGGGCAACCTTGCCAAGTCACCAAATGTAGCGAACCACTTGGGGTGACCTATGGCAGGGTTTTGGTTACACAATAAATGGTTCCTAGGGCGGCTACCCATACCCGCCTATCAAATTGCAGTGAATAATGCAAATATAAGCGTAAACTACTAAAAAAATGTGTTCTTTCATTAGAAATGTATGCATATAAGAAATAATTTATAAAAATATATAATTTCATGGGTGAAATTATCTGTGACAGTTTCCATTGATCAACGTTTTTTTCTTTCTTATAAAACTATTCACCAAATAAATCCAAACCACTTTGTGATTTTTTTATTTTTTTAAAAGAAAGACAAACATTCCTGGGTTACGAATAACCCGACAATATTTGAAAATCTCCTACTACCACCGCAGGTAATGGAGGAGTTAGCCGGCCGAGGAATCGAACACGGAACGCCTGGGTGGAACCCAAACGCGATACCCACTCTACCACACAGACACAGTTTGCGAAGCGATTTCTATGCCTATTACCTATCTTCAACGCGATATAAGGCAAAATAAAAATAGATCCATTTTTGGCGTGCGGCTTCCTTTTAAACCGTCGCCTATTTTTTCGAGAGGTCAAAATATTTCCCTTTTGCAATAAAATCTAACTAAATGGAATATTTTTTAACGCATCTGAAAATTGAAAACTGTTTTACGAGTGATAAGATGAAATATGCTTTCAAATTTTATAATTCGAAATAAACACAAATTCTTAAATATAACATTTTTTAATGCAAAAAGATTTTTTTTTTGAAAATGAATAACCTTACGTTTTTTCTAAAAAAAATGACTTCACGAAAAAAAAATAAAATACACACATGTTTTATTAGGAAAATGTTTTGAAAATGTTATTATCAACTAATTTTTTTGTCATTTCATGTAAAAATAATTCATAAAAATTTCCCAAAGATTCATAATTTTTTTTCAAATTGCGGTAGGAAACTTTGGTTTCATAAGGATTTACATTTTAACTATTTTGTAACTTTTATATTTGAATATAAAGCGTAGTGTTTTCTCTTTCTAAAACCTTTTAGATCGCATTTCTAACCATGATAGTAAGGGAGGCACAACGATTTCTGTGAGACCTATATGAGTTGTTCCGAAAACCAAACAAATTAACCCCTCAGGGGTTAAACTTACTAATTTAGTGTTCTTAAACTTACATTGTAAAAGAATTACCATTGTCAAAATGGTTTCATTTTCCATTTAAATGAAAATGTAAACAATGAACAGTAAATGTAAAACACTCAATCATTGTTCAATTAATCTAGATTCTAGATGAATCACCTGATTGGACGAATCGTAAACAATATTGTTTGACAATCAAAATTTTTATTGGTAGGTTAATGTCTTTTTTTACTATATTTTGCTACCATATTGTACCTAAATATGGTGGATTAGATATTAAAGAATATGTATTTTGTACATCTATGTTTAATTTTTAATTAGTAAAAAGTAAGCAATGAAGCGACGGGTTCCCACCTTGGCGTTGTGGTACAATGAACATCAAATTCTCCGCTAGCCCACCATCATCGTACAAGTAACATTTTCCCGTTATAATAAAGGTGGTAGTAGGAATTCAAATACTGTCAGGTTATTTGAATTCCTATCGAATGTTTGTCTTGGTAAAGTGAATGGTAGAAGTTAAGGACACCCGACAAAGCTGTAGTACGATCAGATGAATCATATACTTGAGTCACGTCATGTCAAGAGACAAAATAATAGAAGAGTGTGTATGAAACGGTGTATGAATGTGAATGAAGCAAGGGGTGCTAGTCAAGAGAGAGTATGTTGTGGGGCGAACAAAATATGGGCTGAATGAAATGTGCATTAAATACATAATGAAGAAAGTGTACGATATTCAAATGATATGAAATTGATATTCATAATAATTCGTCCCAAAGAAAAAGGCGTATGAAAATAAATCTCAGGGTTTTGTTCGTTTTTAATTTGGCCAAGGCCCCGTGATCATCGACCGACAAATAAGATACACTTAGCAACAGCAAATAACCAGAGCGCAATATTAGAATAATGCAAATGATAAATCACGGCCGAAATACTGTCAAGAAAAACCCAAACTTTAACACACCTTTGGCGTCACAGTCCACACAATATTTATTATCCTCATCCTTCAATAATTGGTTCAGAATGGTCTGGCATTTGTCCTGTATCTGCTTAGTCCGGTCTTTTTCGTTTCTGGATGCCATTGCGTTATTAAAACCGTTCACTGCAGCTCCCAAGCTGATTCACCACTAAATATTTGGACTATTTGGAGGGGCCATTGACAGACGGAAATGACAACGAAGCTCTGGAATAGAATTGCCAGGTTAAAAAAACAGAAACTCCCGTAGTCCCGGGCGAATGCAAAATCCCCAAAAGTGCGATAAACTCCCCAGCAAAGGCCAAAATTCCTGTGGTGAATTTATACATTAATTTTATTTAAATGGCCAAATTTAAAATTATATGGAGGATTGGAGTAGAGTTTAGAAACAAAAAATAAATGGAATTTTTTTTTGACAAAAGAAATAATAATTTAAAAGAAAAATAGGCACTAGCCGAACTAATAATATATTATTATCATAACCTTCGACCAAATAGATCCTTGTTTGATCGAAGCAAATGATATTTTTTTGTGATATTTATGAATCTGCCCTCCTATACCTGCCAAAGTGTTTTCAGAAAGAACGCGGATTTCAGCAAGGCAATTTACACGATGTTTAGAGTGAATGGTTATGCATTTTCGAATACGTAAATTTACCTTTGAGGGATTTAAAAAATGTACTACATTTACTATTTGCCACATGGGTGTTAGCTACAATAGTTATTCTTTTAAGGTGAGCGTCGACCTGTCCGCACGCACGCAACGCACGCACGGCACGCAACTGATTTTTCTATATCTTTATATGAATTAGTACAGCACTGCGTCCACTACCGGCAAATACCGGCCCGCCCGCCGGTATTTTTGAGCAAAAAATGCGTTGCGTGCCGATGACGTCACACGGATTAGCTGACTGAGCAAAAAAATGCGTTGCGTGCCGATGACGTCACACGGATTAGCTGACTGAGCAAAAAAATGCGTTGCGTGCCGGTGACGTCACACGGATTAATTGACTTTAGTTCGCAGCTTGCATCGCTCACTGCCGCAAGTGTTGTTTGGTCTTTTTTTTGCATTAACTCCACACAGGAGGCCCTGAGGGAAATTATTTTCCTCAGGGCCTATGTCATCTTTGAGGATGCTGTGTGGAGGGTCTTTTTGAGGAAAGGAACGGGTGAACATGGGTCTTGAAGAGACCCTTGTTGTAGGAGGGAGGAAACACAGATGCCGGTAAATCGTTCCACAGCCGAGCTGTTGAACTCAAGAACGAGTCGTAAAAACGACCCGTTCTCATGTGACTAATGTCAACCGTGTACAAATGTTGGTCGCGTGTTTCCCGACTGTGCACCGGTGCCGAGGGGATCAATGACGCTAGTTCCTCGGAGCATCTTCCATTGTAATACCGGTAGAACAAGGACATCATTCCCACCTGACGCGTGTGCTCTAAAGATTGCAATACGTCTGTTAAGATGGGAGAATCTGTCAAACGGACCGCCCGTTTCTTCACAGAGTCAAGGGTTTTTTTTAGGTAATTTGGAGCTCCAGGCCAGAGGTGGCTGCCAAATTCAACCGTGGGGCGCACTTGCGATTTGTGCAGGGTTAGCAGTTGTGTACTATTAAAGTATCTACGGCCCTGTACAGTACGCCCAGTTTCTGAGAGGCTAACTTAATTCTGATTTCGATGGAGCCCCCATACCTGAGCTGGTCACTTAGAGTTACACCAAGCATCAATGGAGGTCCTGTTCGGAAGAATGCTTCCGTTGAAGGAGATTAGATTATCATTTCGATCCCTTTTAGACGTTATCAAACATGATTGGGTCTTCGAAACATTAAATTCGACGAGGTTATTCTTACCCCGAGAGAAAACACTCTCGAGGTAACCTTCCATTCTTTGCTTCAAATCCCTCCGAGCTTTTGGGGTTTGTGTGCTCTTTGGAGGCTTGGTTGTTTGTTTTAGAAAATTGAATTGAAATTGAAAACCCACAAAAATTAAATTAATCTTCATCATGAAGTAAATCAGGAACAAATAACGAATGACATTCCCCAAACATTGGTCGCTTCAAGTTTATTTTATGAACCCACATTCTACGTTTAGTTTTACGTTCTTCTTCTTCTGGCAACAAGCAACTGATAATGATAATATCTTCGTCAATCTCCATGACAGACGACCGTCGTCTACAAAAGTACTCAAACTAAATTTAAAATCCGTTTACAGTGGACGCATGCCATCGGCAAATCCGTTCAATCCGTTGCGTACCGTGCGTGCGTTGCGGCCGGCGCGGACAGGTCGATGCTCACCTTTATACTCCTCCTCGATTCCATTCAGAAAATGTTTTTCCAAGTGGAATCTATGATTTTATAAGAAAAACTTTCTTTTTATTACTTTTTTTAAGGTTATTCCCATCAGTGAAATATATCATATTAGAATAAGTTAACAATAATAATCTAAACGAAAATATGAAAGAGAAAAAGACACAGAAAAAAGACAATGGTCGCAACTGGGACTCGAACCCATACCTATCCGTCTAACCAGGACGAGCGCGTTAACCAATTTCGCTATTGCCACCTTCTGTCAAACCGTCATATTTGTCAATCTAATATTTTCAAATTTCGTTTAGATTATTATTGTTAACTTATTCTAATATTATATATAAAGATTGTTTTTTTTATAAAAATTGAATATTCGTGTAGACTTTTATAAAAAGTCAATTGTTCCAAATAAATAAATTCGGTTATATCTATCTGAGACGCTATCCAGGTTACAAACCAATTTTTATGAAGGAATGTTTTTAATGAAAAGGGTAGTTGCCCGTAATATGGAGAAAAATAATTAGTTGATAATAATGTTCATTTCTAAATTTGAAAATATGAGATTGACAAATATGACGAGTTGACAGAAGGTGGCAATGGCGAAATTGGTTAACGCGCTCGTCCCGGTTAGACGGAGAGGTCTGGGTTCGAGTCCCAGTTGCGACCATTGTCTTTTTTCTGTTTTTCTGTGTCTTGTTCTCTTTCATATTTTCGTTTAGATTATTATTGTTAACTTATTATAATATGGAATCTATGATACTTGTTTTGCCTATGATGTGTCTTCTTTTCTTATTGAATTAACACTATTCGAATCCAGGGACGAATATAACATATTCCACTACTTCTGGTGACATTGATTAACTGTCGACGGGCCAAGATGCCAAACATAACGTCCGTAACTATGTGGGTCGGCCGATGACCCCATGCAATTTTTTTTGGCATTTAAACCATAGAAATCCCCTTTTATTTTTGAAGTAAAACTTTTTTACGCACGCTCGACACTTGGGGGTAAAATGATGAATACGTTATGAAACGTTACGAAAAAATATGAAACGTTACGAAAAATGTGACACGCTAATCAATATGAAACGTTATCAATGTGAAACGCTAATCAATGATATGAGTTGAGTTGAGCTGAGTTTTATTTTTATTTTTTTTATTGATCTATATATATCTTATATAGGCGACAGTTGAATTGAGTTGAGTTGAGTTGAGTTGAGTTGAGTTGAGTTGAGAGCTTAGAGCTGAGAGCTGAGAGCTGAGAGCAGAGAGCTGAGAGCTTAGAGCTGAGAGCTGAGAGCTGAGAGCTGAGAGCTGAGAGTTGAGAGTTGAGAGTTGAGAGTTGAGATTTGAGAGTTGAGAGTTGAGAGTTGAGAGTTGAGAGTTGAGAGTTGAGAGTTGAGAGTTGAGAGTTGAGAGTTGAGAGTTGAGAGTTGAGAGTTGAGAGTTGAGAGTTGAGAGTTGAGAGTTGAGTTGATGGGGATGTTGAGGGGATGGGGATATTTTTATTCCTGGGTCCTGTGTGCGCCATTCCAGCCACCATGAGTCGTCGAATCGACGAAGGTTAGTATTAACGTTATTCTTGCAGAGTTATTTTTCATTTTTTGGTGTGATAATTATTTTGGTGTTTTGTAAACTTTGTATTTAATTTGCTTACATTGAAATAACAACCTACATTATTTTTATTTCAATATATTTTTTATTTTAGATACGATTCGTCAGCTGTTATTAATGATAAAAGTGACGAAGAAAACTGCTCTGACAGTGCGAACAGGGCCGGATTAACCATGTCGGGGCCCCTAGGCAATGCACGTCTCGGGGCCCCTTTACCAATGGTGGACTAACGGAGGGGGGGGGGGGGGGGGGCGGCCCGCCCGGGCCTCTGGTCCTCGGGGGCCTTCAAACGCCTCCATGTCCCCTTTATCAAATCCTTAACAAGCCATTAATCAGAGGCCGAGAATTTAAATTTCGTCGAACGACGATCTTGCGATCGTACCATTACAACTGTACAGGGCGGTTCCGATGAGTAAGATTAATTATTCTCCATACTAGCATTTTAACATAATAGCTCAATATCAATATTATTTCATTCAAAATATTTGCTTTGATAAATACCTAAATTCAAAAATGCTCAAACTCGTGATGATAAAACTATTCAAATTATGTACTTTTTCTAATTATTTTTTGATCATACGTATTTATAATTTTTCGATAATGTTTAAGACGCTTGATTCGCACACCGAAGGTCGCGGGATCGAATCCCGGCGTGGCAAATAAATTTTATTTGATTAATTTGTGTTATTTCACAATTTATTCATTTAAAATAATATATAGTATATTTGCGGCAAGTTCCAGAGTGGAAGATACTCTCCGTATCGCCCTGGTGTAAGACCACCATTCAGAATTGAAACGTTGCTTGAAATGGCATTAGCCGTGTTTAGTGACCAGATCTGAATAGCCAGGTACTTCCCCACCTTCCTCTTCCCTATCTCCTTCCCCTCCCCACTACCCTCAGCCTCACAACATACCCCAATTGGGGATGCATAGTCTCACTGGCTTCGGACGGGAGCAGTTGGGACTCTTGTGCGGTATACATATAAAAAAAAAGCAAAATAAAAATGTATTTTTTTTGTAATATATGCGCGGATCTTTTTTTAATGATTTTATTTAAACTAAAATTAAAATTTAAAATTCTAAAACATATCTTTCCCAGATACTTTATTGATTTATTTTACTGCATGATTATATAATTTGAAATGTGTTTTGTATAATACAAAATTTTGTTTGAAAATTTCACAAATCTGCCAACGCCCTACGGTAAGACCTCAATGTACTAAAAATAAACATATTTTCTCAAAATTTAAAACTTAGCTTTACTAGATAAAAGAACAGTCTTTTGAAATCAATTTATAATTTTGTGGTGAAAAAGAGTCAATACGTCTAAAATTTGATTTAAAAACGACATATTTCCGGTTTTGTCTGGTGATTCCCACTTTAGGCGGACACTGTAAAAAAAAATTTTGTAATTTTATTTTTTTATTTCATTTTCTGAAAGACGAATTTGTTAAAAATGCTCTCACCAAATGTTTTAAGGATATTCGAAAAATTAACGGAAATACAGCATTTTATGTGAAACAATAACTTAGTAAACACCACTTGTAGGTTCTTCAGGGCAGTTTGTAATCAATTATCCTTCAGCAAAACTTGGAATGTCTTTTTCTCTAAATTTTGTTAACACATTTTTTAACCTCTATACATCCGATTTGCAGGTTTAAACTGTGTGAAAATCTAGTGTCTATTTTACCACGTAGGTGAATTTTGTTTAAAAATAAGGAAAAATGGCGGACCAACGAATTTTAATTTCGATTTTTTTATGGAAAATTTTCATTGTTCATAAAAAATATAGAAGGGGTCCCATTATAAAAAAATCCCTAAGTGGTGCCATACTTACTGGATTTATCTACTAACAGTCAAGATTTAGTACATGCAAACGGACGTATAGTTTTTCTAATATGTTGTCAACCGTGTTGAAAAAAGTAGTTTCGAGAAAAACGCGTTCAAAGTTTTGCTGAACGTTAATTCAACATACAAACTGTTTAAAATGGTTTCATATAAAATCCTGTAGGTATCTCCGTCAATTTTACGAATTTCCTTAAAACAGAAATTCAGAAATTTTTTAAAAATCACAATTTTTTTACAGTGGCCTGGTGCCTTAAAGCCTTGTTTGGGATTTGATCAAAGGAATATCGAGGCGTTTGGAGGCCCCCCAGAGTCAGAGGCTCGTGTGAACTGAAGAAAAAGCTTGTAAAATCACATCAACTTTTTAAACAAGGGGGGGGAGCGGTTCATCCAGCTTTTCCAGCCCGGGCCTCTGACGGGCTTAGTCCGCCACTGCACTTTTTACCCTTTTCTTCCAAACTTTCTTTTTTTTCTACCATAACGTAATTTTATTCATAATTAATCTGTTTTTTTACTACATTTCGAAGGTATGCCTTCACCCCCATTCAATAAAAAATGAAAAGAATACAATAGTACAATGGCGGTCTTATCACTAAAGTGATCTCTTCCAGACAACCTTGGTATGAAGAGAAATAAGAATTTTAGCAAGCAGATATGTAGTGCACACTAAAGCTTGTACAACATTTATATTTTAAACATTATAAATAAAAGCAAAAAAAAAAACAAATGCCAATATAAACCACACACGGCACCTATAATCATATCCCCATTGATACGAAGGAAAGTAAAGTAGAAATACAACTTTGTTTAAATATTTGTTTTAATTATTGACTTTTTATTTATTATTTGTGCGTGATGTGAACAGTTATTGGGTTATAACCTAATTATTATGTTCGTTGTTTTCTTTCATACATGTAATGTTATTAACCTATAAATGTTCGTAATAAAAAAAAAAATATTTAAAACATCTTGAAAGCTGACTTTTTCCAAAAGTGTGCTGGAGTTGCTCACTAATTGTGAGTCGTACCGTTGACGCAAGTTATTTTTTCTTGGGGCGCGGGGCCCCCAGCCGATGCGGGGCCCCTAGGCAGTTGCCTACTCTGCCTTAGGGATAATCCGGTACTGAGTGCGAAAGAAGACCACCTTGAGGCTGATCCGGCTTATGAAACTGATCAAAGAGAAAATGCAGTTAGTCTTCTTATCGCCAAAAAAAAAGTGCAATTTGCCCCTCCGCAAGGCGAAGAATGACAAAGAGTTGTTGTACCAAGTGCTACAAATCCTTGTGTGGAGAACACAAACTTGACATTTGTCACAAATGTATTAATTAATAGTTTTTTCTAAAATGTTTCTTTCTTTTGTTGATTTTATTACTTCATTTTAATACATTAGTCTTTGTTTTTTTAGTTAATAAGATTTAAGCATTTAAAAAAACAAAAATGTTCAAATAAGTAAAAACTCTGGTCTCAATTAAAAGACTGTTAAAGTAATTAAAATGTGATTTTAGTAAGTAAAAAACTTATAAACATGATAACAAATGATTATTGTAATAAATAAGTAAAACACATATAAATATTTTATTCCATAAACCCTTAGAAGCCTCCATTTTATACGGCGTAGCCGAAACGACGAAGGTTAGTAATAAGCGTTGTAAAATAAGGTTAGTGATCTAGGGTTAAGTAGATGTAAGAAGGATAGTGATTTTGGGGTCTACCTTCGGCCCTAGTTGGCTGCGGGAGAGTTAAACTTTTTGAAATATTGAAAGTCTTTCAAACAAGTAAGTTTTAGCTGAAAGTCCAAAGGTCTCGTATAAACTGGCATCGTTGGTTTCCATTCAAATTGGAACAGATCGCAATTATAGGAATTATATTTATTTTGGGAGGTGGGTATGGGTACCGCCGCTCCAGGAACCACTTATTGGATAACCAACACCCCTGCCATAGGTCACTTCAAGTGGTTCGCTGCGTTTGGAGATTTAGCTTTAGATTGGATCCGGATCTTGAACTGCGTGGTGGGCCAGGTCTGGAGAGACTGGTTGAGGGAGATCTTTTGACATCTGCAGCAGGACTCTTTCAGAACATTGCCTTGCATCTTGTGAGACAGTGGCATTCCCAATTGGGGTACGTTGTGCGCCTGAAGGTAGTGGGGAGGGGAAGAAGGTAGGGAATAGGAATGTGTGGAAGTACCTGTTTTTTATGTGAATATAATACCTCACACGAGTCCCAGCTGCTCTCTTCTAAAGCCAGTGAGATTATGCCATCCCATCCCCAATCGGGGTATGTCGTGAGGCTGAAGGTAGTGGGGAGGGGAAGAAGATGGGGAAGAGGATAGTAGGGAACTTCGTTCAAAGAACAATACTCTGGTAAACATTCTTTCTCAGTTGCATAAAGTGTACAGAAAACAATGTATGAGCGTGACAGGTTGGTTTAGGAGGTCTCGTCCCCAGTCACAATTGAGTCGAAGAATTGCTCGCAATCGATGTCGTAGCACTCAAGGACTTCGGCTTCCTTCAATCCGTTGTTGTTTGTGATCTTTGTTGAGCATTTCTGGAACCCACCTTTCGCAGACCTTGTGGTATCCCAATGTTCCGTCAAAATGTTATCAATAATGGTCTTACTGATATGACCACATCACAGAGCTCCGAAAAAACTAATTACAGAGCGTTATTCGCACCTGGCGGGTGCGATGAAAGGAAGCTCCATCGCGAACGGCTGCCACGCTGAGACTAAGCGTGGTGGGAATTTGAAGTGGGGGGATCAGGCTACACACCAATGTTACCGGATTGCGCGTAAAATTTTTTCTCGTGACCACGGCACTTTGGAGACCTTATTTTACGGACACCCCTCGTATTTTAAATTAATCAATTGTGAAATAACACAAATTAATCAAATAAAATGTATTCGTCTACCCTCCTTTTTATTTGTTTATGTCGCAAAACAAAATTTTATTTAACTTTTTTTAATAACAATTACTTACAGATTATTAAACTTACTTAGGTATCTTTTATTAGGTACGAAATTGGAAAAAAAATATTATTGGAGTTGTAAGGGAACTTTTTCTTCCCCATCTCGTCGACTTGAAAAAACTTTTTGTAAATTATAAAAAAAGTTATTTATATTTTAATAAGTAGGTACTACAATAATTTAAACTTGATAACTGAAAAATAAAACTTTCTTTTAAAAGTAAAAACTCTCATAAAAAAATATTTTATTTCTCTACTCAGATACCGTTATTTTCTTATTTATATTCTCAATAAAAAGCTGATGATAAACATTGTTTTTTTATCCTTCAAAACAAGGTAAAACGTGGTTTTTCATCCCTGAAACACGGTTTATTTTTTTATTTTTGGGACATGGCAACACTGCCACCGGGACTCAGGACCATAGCAGGGTTGCCAACTTAGGGATTTTCCCCAGATTTAGGGGGAAAAGAAGTGGAATGGGATTTTTTTTAGGGGTTAGGGCAGGGGTTCCCAAACTTTTCCAAGTCGCGGCACCCTTAGAAAATTTGAATTTTCTCACGGCACCCCTGTCATATAATGTCTATCTGTGGTAGCCTCGGGACCGAGTGTCACCCCCAAGAGCACAATTCTCTAGGCGCCTCGCGGCACCCCTGACCTCTGTCCGCGGCACCCCAGGGTGCCGCGGCACCCACTTTGGGAACCTCTGGGTTAGGGGTATTTTTGGGGGTTTTGTGATACCTAATATATATTTATATATTTTTTTTATAACATCGTATACACGAAGCACTCACACACTTCACAATTTTATTTGTTGGCTTAGGGCGACATCTAGTGCAATTATTATATTCCAACTACTCTGTGGTGACTAGAGGTCAGGCTTCACATTAAATCGAAATGGTGGATCTTGCACTACGTTCAATCCATCTCCTGAAATGTTAAGCTTATTCAAAGTTAAGATGTATGATTTAAAGAAATCTGAATCTTCTCAAGAAAATGATGCAATATTTGATATTTTAAATAATTTATAAATAAAGATTGTTATAAACATATATATATATATACATGTTATAAACATGTATATCATTTATTAATTATTTATTATTCATTATTTTTACAAAATATATTTTTTGGGGTATTTTCAAGTAATTTGCCGGTTTCTAGGGGTTTTTGAGTTTAGTTTAGGGATAAATATTTTTGAGAGTTGGCAGCACTGTACCATAGAGTCATATTTTTCCAATTTTTTATTGTCGATGTCAAATGTCAAAACTTTAAAAATTAACTAGTTCTTAAAGATTTGTTGCAGAATTAGTTATTTCGGATAAAATCTAGTGAAATGGAAGACGGGTAAGCTAAAAATACAATTTTTTTTCTAATAAGAGTTCCAATATTGTGTTTTTATAATATTTCCATCTGTCTGCCTACTGTCAAAATATTGGCGCGAAAGTTTCGTAACTCAATAACAAATACATTATAAATAATATGTATTATTATGATACTTCAAATACGTTATATTTTTACTTTCGTTGTAATTTCCTGTGACGTACTTCTGTTTTTGATGTCATTTTCATAAATATAAAGTTAGGTTAGGTTTGTTAAAGTTTTGTAATAAATATGGCTTCAAATGCAGAAGTCATATATATGTATTCTAACTTTTGTTAGTTTCCTTTGACGTATTTCTATTCTTTTGCCGATTTTCATAAACGTAAAGTTTATGAAAATCGGCATAAGTTTTATGTGTTCTAATTTTTGCTTTGGTTTTCTTAAACGTTTTTTTATCCTCTTGGAGTGTACTATATACACGCCAAACTTTAAGACCGGCCTGAACATGGTAAGATCCATTCCCGCGCAGTTACTGACTTTACATTGAACGTAAGTGAAAGATGCGTAAAAACATGAGTGCGACATGGGTGGGAGGGCATGCCACTTTTCTGTCCTTAACTCGCTATTGCGACGATTTCTGATCAATGTCGGGCTGGTATTAAAGTTTGGAGTGTACTATAATGCTTCCAAAGTCAATTTTTCATATGAAGATTGTTTAGGTTGATTTTAATTACTTATCTTATTAAGATTTAATGATATTTATTTGTATGGGTGGGATGTAGAGGTATTTTTGTACTTATAATAGAGTTGTCAGACTCAAACACAAATTTAAAGCGTGCTTGAAACTTACAAAACGTATACTTTTTTGGAAGATGACAGTCCCCTTTTTTCGCCAAGTGAGATGGACATAAACCTTATAAAAGATCAACTTACCTTATTAATTAAATGGAATCATTCAGAGCATCAAGCGACTTCAAATAATATTTTTTAGTTCGTGTTGACTTGTTCTTCAAAAAGTTTCCTATCTCAAATGGGAATGTCCTTTTAATTTCATGACTCAAATGGGAATGTTATTCAAATTTCATGGCTCATTTTATCATAGAATAAAGAATAATATTAGAAGTGCCTTCCATATAAATTTGAATGGAAACAAATGTTCCATTTAGCCCATAGGTTCTCAACGTGGGCGTTTGAGACTTTCAGGGGGGCAGTAGAACACCCAGAGAAAATTAGGGGGCGTTGAGATGGCACAGTGAGGGCGTTTGCAGGTAAAAAAATATGGTCTAAAAAAGAAAAGAAAAAAACGCTAATCACATAATCATTAAAGCAAAGTTAGCTTTATTGGTAAATTTTTGTTATTGTATGTTTTGTAATAATTTCTATCGCATGTGCAAAATTTCACATATTTTGGTAGTTCGGGAAGTTAATGAAAATTTAACTGAAAGATTCCATTACATTCAGATCTACATTAAATTGGATGATATGAAATTTTTTATTTTATAATAGGTATTATCGTTTTATGTGTATTTTTTTTTTTTATATGACTAAGCACGACCAAGTGAATAAGATACTTGAGTTGGGCCATGTGAAGAGTCGGAATAATAGAAGAGCATGTATGAGACAATGTATGATGAATGTGAACGAGGCAAGGAGTGTGTGCCAAGACCGAGTTGTTTGATTCTGCCTTCCCCTGCGGAGAAATGGCGTGATGGTTAGTTAGTTGTTTATATGAATACCTCACAAGAGTCCCAGCTGCTCTTGTCTGGAGCCAGTGAGTCTATTGCATGCCCAATTGGGGTATGTTGTGAGGCTGAAGGTAGTGGGGAAGGAAAGGAGATGGGGAAGAGGAAGGTAGTGAAGTACCTGGCTATTCAGATTTGGTCACCAAACACGGCTAAAGCCACTTCAATTCTGAATGGTGGTCTTACACCAGGGCGATACTAAGAGTATCTTCCACTCTGGAACATGCCACAAATATACTATATTTTATTTTAAATTAATTAATTGTGAAATAACACAAATTAATCAAATAAAATTTATTTTCCCACACCGGGATTCGATCCCGCGACCTTCGGATTGCGAGTCAAGAGCCTTACCGCCAGACCGCGCCGGCCACGTTATTATTTTTATAAGAATTGACACTATATCATGAATACAAGGAAAAATGTAGCTAAAATACAAAAGAATTGCCTTTTTAAGTTGCTAAATAAAAAGGTATAACAAACAATTTAATACTCAAAGTGGGCAGTGGGCAAAATAAGGTTGAGAACCTATGATTTAGCCCAATAAGCCAGCGCTCTGTCTCGCACTCACCTGACATTGTAGATCTTCATCCCATTTAAATTTCATTAATGCAATTTTGTTTTGGAAATTTAAGGCTTCAATTAGACAAATATTTGGATCACAAAACATGCCCACAAGACACTTGTGTTATTCTTTATTCTATGGCTCAAATGATAATGTTCTTTAAATTCATTGACTCAAATGGGAATGCTCTTCTAATTCAAATTTCATGGCTCTAATGGGAATGCTCTTCTAATTTCATGGCTCAATGGGAATGTTCTTTAAATTCATTGACTCAAATGGGAATGCTCTTCTTATTCAAATTTCATGGCTCTAATGGGAATGCTCTTCTAATTTCATGGCTCAATGGGAATGTTCTTTAAATTCATTGACTCAAATGGAAATGCTCTTCTTATTCAAATTTCATGGCTCTAATGGGAATGCTCTTCTAATTTCATGGCTCAATGGGAATGTTCTTTAAATTCATTGACTCAAATGGGAATGCTCTTCTAATTTCATGACCCCGATGGGAATGTTCCTTATTTATTTTTGACTTGAATGGGAATGTTCATCAAATTTCATATCTCAAACGGGAATATATTCTTGTAAGAAGTTCAAAAAGCAAGTTGTCAATTTTTTTTGCAGGTATATTTTTCAAATATTTCAAAAACATTTCACATTAATTTTACAAGGGAATTAAACAAAAGTACTATATAAATGTCGGTGGCAAGAATTTTTTTTAAACTATCGGCCAAATAGAATAACATGGACTAAAGAGATTCACATAGCCGTTTAAAAAAAATCTCGTATTTTAAATTTGTTTCGCTTTCTGACAAGTGAACAAAAGAAATTAAAAAAAAAAAACAATAATTTCAATATATGTATTTACCAATAATATATATTTATTTGTTGGCGAAAATCAACACTGTTTTAAAAATCTTTTAAATAAAACCAAAAAATATTGAAAAAAAAACAAAAGTTGAAAGAACTAAATAATTTTTAATTCTTTCTTTTAAATTGTGCACAACAAAAAATGAGCAATTTTCTTCGCAATCAAAAGTACATAGATTTTTAACATTTTCGGCTGAGATTATTTATACCCAAAAAATTATCTCAGTGAAAAATTTTGAAAACGAAGAAAATCATTTTTTTTTAAACAATTTTTTCTTCAAACTCTAGCTTTAACACTATTAGTAAAGATAGAATCAAATATAATATTAAAGACGTAAATTATTTTTGTAAGTTTTATAAACTTTACAAAAATATTTAATTTTTTATTTTTAACTTTATGAGTAAAAACTCAAATTATAATATTTAATTAAATGAAGACAATATTAGCGAAACTCAATCAACAGTTGGCCATGAATGCTAAGGTATCTGGGTTCGAGTCTCAGTGGAACCAATATCTTTTTCTGATTTTTCTGTCTTCAGATTTTGATTGAGTTTCGCTAATATTGTCTTCATTTAATTAAAAATTTACAAAAATAGTTCATTCCAATGCAGTTTGTAAATATACAATAATATTATATTTTTGCACTGGTGCGGGATTCGAACCTGTCAAAATTTCAAGCATGTATACCAATAATTTCATTTTACAAAAGTCAAATTAGTAGACCACTACACTACGGAATTAATGATTTGAGTTTTTTTAATACAATTCCATTATCGGGACTTCCGATGCCTGTTTTATATTACAAGATGATTCTATCTTTACTTCTTACACAGAAATCTATGGTATTAACATAAGTATTTTTTTCTTCTATGGAATAGCTGAGCAACCAACACATTAATGGCGCCAGCCACGTTTGATAAAAAAATCATACAACTTCAAATTTATATATTTTATTTAGTTGTACAAAGTATATTATCACAATTCTTTGACCTAATCGAGTTCATTGATTCAAATTAGTAAAACAAAACAATTTTTTATTAACCTTACTAATTCAAAAGAACGAACTCTCTTTGTATAAACAACCCTACCAATAAAACGAAGAAACTGTAGAAAAAATAACTCATGTGAATGGCTAACAATGAGAGAATTTAAAATTAGTATATAGCTCGGTTAACAATGTGAGAATTTAAGATTACAATGTATATAACTCGGTTAACAATGTGAGAATTTTAAATTACAATGTATATAGGTCGGTTAACAATGTGAGAATTTAAGATTACAATGAATATAGGTCGGTTAACAATGTGAGAATTTAAGATTTCAATGTATGTATATAGGTCGGTTAACAATGTGAGAACTTAAGCTTGCAATGTATATAGCACAGTTAACAAGAATTTAAAATTACAATGTGTATAGCTCGGTTAACAATGTGAGAATTTTGAATTACAACGTATGTAGCTCGGTTAACAATGTGAGAATATAAGATTACAATGTACATAGCTCAGTTAACAATGTGAGAATTTAAAATTACAATGTATGTATGTAGCTCGGCTAACAATGTAAGAATTTTTAGTTACAATCTTTATACCTCGGCTAACATTGTCTGAAACTATGATCAAAGCAGTATAACTTTATATTATTACAAAATTTACAAATAAATAATCAAATTTTAATTTATTTTCATATTTGAAAGTAGGACTAGGTGAATTAATCAGAATAAAAATCCTAGTGTAATTTACAAGTGAATGGGTGTTCGATTAACTTGAGAATTAATATGCAGTGGATAATAGAAATAAAGGTGATGGGCCATGAATCTTTATTAGTATTGCTCGGCGCGCACAATGTGTCGCTGTCATCGTTCATCCATACTACTGCTACTCGCATCTATGTACTACCTTTGTTTCAATCTTCACACCAAATGCATAACTTTCATTGTCTGTGAAGTTTGGTTGTAGTCGGCGTGCTTCTAAGCAGTATGTCTCTTTGTTTCTATTATCTGTGGTTAAGTGTTGAGGTTTTAGCGGGTTTCGTTTCACGTTTCATCGGTAGAGTTCTCAGTCGTCTCACAACTGCATGTGTTTGAATTTGCCCCAGATCTTCTGGTCATCGGCCGATGTGGCAATGGTGTATACTCCGGCAAAGGCCAGTCCTACGGCGGCCCCGAGCCCCGCGGCCCGCAGTCCTGCCGTGCTCTTGTAGAGGGCCCCCGTGGTGGCGGCCGCCAGGAACGTGTTAAAGGAGTCCTCCTTGTCGCGGGCGTAGGAGACTCCAACGCCCACCACAGAGTAGAACGAGGCTATTATGCCGAGGGTACAGCTTGTGGCAGATCCTACAAAGAAAAATAAAGATAATGAGAATTTATATACAGTAAACAGCCGCTGGCAAATCCTACAAAAATGTTAGTATTTTTATACAGTCAATCGGCTCTCCTAGATAAGTCCTCCATCATTATACAAGCATCTTCCACTTATAATTATGGTAGTAGGAGTTTTTCATACATTGTTAGGTTATTCGTAAACCAGGGATGTTTTTTTCGTTATTTGTTTTTGGGATGTTATGCCGTTGTTGCGCTGCCTCCTTTTTTAGCCAACGTTTCGGACAGCATTGCAATGTCCATCATCAGGGCAGATCCGGCAGATGTGTTCAGATGATCCGACACATCTGCCGGATCTGCCCTGATGATGGACACTGCAACGCTGTCCGAAACGTTGGCTAATGAAGGAGGTAACGAAAATACTTTCGGCCGTGAAAATCTAAAAACTTATCAGGAATGTTTTTTTTTTTTCTTAACTAAAAAGAAAATATTTTTATACGACTTTGAAATAACACAGCCAAAAGATCGTAATGGTTCGAAATTGGGGTGTATTCCTAAAACGGGGAAAATTGCGGTATTTTATTTTTACACTAGCTCCACATAGGAGGCCTGGAGGAAAATAATTTCCCTCAGGGCCTATGTCATCTTAGGGAGTCGTGTGGAGGTTCTTTTTAAGGAAAGGAAGAAGAGGAAGTTCTGGGAAGAAAATAGGTATGAGGGGTGGGTAGGAATCTGGTCGAGGGATTCTGGCTGGAGACGTCAAAAGTCCTTCTCAACCAGTCTCTCTCGATCCGGCCCGCCACGCAGCAGGTGGGTAGATACATCAGCCACCAAGACTTTGAAAAACCTCACCCCATGAACCCAGGCACCCCTGCTAAGTCACCAAACGTAGTGAACCACTTGGGGTGATCTACGGCAGAGGGTTTGGATATCCAATATATTCTATTGGTACCCATAACCGCCTCTCGAAAAGTGAGTTCTTCCCTCTATATTCATATATTTACCTTGTTTCATGACATAATTGAGTATTTGTGTTCTTCTGACTTTGCCGACTTGTCCAGCGAGGGTCGTTGCTCTTAATCCGTTGTAAAGTCCTGCTGCTCCTCCCAAACCTGCAATTTACAACACAATTTTAACTTTTGGACACAGAGTGAATCAATAGGGAAAGGAGTGCAATGAGGATATTATATGATGTGACACGCCCACACACTTACACTTACACCCACACACTTACTCTTAATTGTAATCTGTCCAGTGTCAAGGGCGTTGAGGTCAATAATTGTTTTGCTTACCAAAATAAATTTTCAACCCACGTAGATACTTTTTTTTATATTAGCTCCACAAAGGAGGCCCTTAGTAAAATAATTTCCCTTAGGGCATATCAAACATCCTGTTGATTAGTCAGACATCTCAGAAAAAACGAAATTTGAGTCAAGTATGCAGTTGTATGTAAAAGTATGCCATCTATCTGGTACAATACTCAGATTACTTATAAACACCACCAAATCAATTATAATGCACAAAAACTTGTAGTGAATTAAACAAAATATTGATGTTGTCTGGGTCATTAGTAGGATATGTACCGGACTTCCCGGTGTTATTTTATAGCATATTCAATATGTAAAAAACGTTTCAATATGTCAATATGTAGAAATGTATAAATAATATGATTTATAGTGAGCATTCAAACAATGCTTTCCTCATTTTTTTTTTTTCATTTTTCTTTATTCAAATAAGAAATGGAAAAAATAAGAAATAGAAAAATAAACTTAAGATAAAATACTATAGTCGAACAGATACCAAATGCACTCCCACAATTTCACATGGAGATTAACATACAGTAAAAACTTCGAAAAACCCAAACTTGAAAAGCACTCTACCATTATATTATTAATATATAAATATTACTCTACCATTATATTATTAATATATAAATATTACTCTACCATTATATTATTAATATATAAATATTAATAATATAATGGTAGAGTGCCTTTCGAGTTTGGGTTTTTCGAAGTTTTTACTGTATGTTAATCTCCGTGTGAAATTTTGGGAGTGCATTTGGTATCTGTTCGACTATAGATGAAAAGCTCTTGCAAAAGTTGAAAACAGTTCGCCCTTGAGGTGATTTTCTCACGGAAATGGCGCTATAGAAATCATCGAAGCATTATAACTAGACATCGGATTATATTTGCATATTTGCATATGCAAATGCATATAACTCTCTAATTACGGCGTTAATGCATATTTTAGCATTTTTTTCCCAATCGTGCATATTTAGCATTTGAAGACGCATCCATTATAAAGAATATCGCCCTCATCTCAACACATTTCCACAAGTTACCAGATACTATAGAAAAATTGGAAACAAAAAACCTTCCTCTATTTAAATCAACAGAAATACTGGAAACAATGATTGAACTCGCCAACGCTCTTCCCAATTTAATATAAGAAAAGATTTGTGAAAAGTTAGACGCTATTTTGTTTAAAAACCCAAGTCTTGAAGACATGAAGAACATTAATGCCTACATCAACGGCACAGGTCATACATACCCTGCATAAACAGGTATCTCCAGAAATGGCGCCAATTTTTTTTAAATTTGTCGTATGACGTCAGTTGACTTAGAGACGTCTTTTTTGGCGTTTTGGGTGACAAACATCAAAATTTTTTGCTCGAAAATTTGGAAAAATACTTAATTGTATATTGTCACAAAAACTATGCATAATTTTAAGAATATTTCGCTGTTTTTGTATCGTCTTTAATTAAATATATAAAAATAAAAATGGTTTTTTGATTTCGCATTGTGCATATTTTAGGCATATCAAGAGTTTTTAGTGCATATTTCGACCTTTTTAGTGCATATTTGCATGCATATTTTGGCACTTTGTTAGTGCATATAATCCGATGTCTATTCATTACTTACAAAATAGGGTTACATTATTAGATGATTTTTCGACCACCATGCTAGGCATTATCTCAAAACTTTGTATTTTGAGATATCTGATTGATCAACTGGAGGATCAATATGTCATCAATTGAAACGGAGGAGTGGAAGTTTTGGGAAGGAAAAAGGTATGAGGGGTGGGTAGGAATCTAGGGATCAGTATATCAAGAAGTGAAGAATGTATGAATAGCGGTGCCAAACATAGCGAACCATCTGAGGTGACCTACGGCACCCATTCACGCCTCCCAAATTGTGAATTGGCTGCTTTATATTCTAAGCATTCAACACAAGCTAGTGAAAAACAATAAAAATCTTTATTTAATTATTTTTTTTTATGTGAACACCAATATAATATTTTCATTTGTATAGAAATCCAATACAAATGAAAAACTGTTATCAGATTGTAGAGTAGTTATTTCAAAGTGTCAAAATCTAATCAGCAAAAATGATGCAAGTTACACTAAATTGTGGTAAATTTTACAATAGAATGACATTCTAACTATCACACCGTTTTACCGCAGGCACAGGCAGAGAGGATGGACCACCGCACAACACTCTGTCTTGGCACATACTACTTGCTTCATACACAATCGTCTTAAACATACTCTTCTGTTATTCTGACTCTCAACATGGTTGTCTCAATTATTTGATTCAATCGATGTTGTCATGTCTTCAATCCACTTCATCTACCATTCACTTCTACATCACATATTCTCCTTACACATCTTTGTTCGTTTATCTGCTCTACGTGTTCAAACCATCTAAACATCCCTTAAATACGCAATAAGAAAGAATTCTCCGCAATTGATAATTTTAGATACGGAGAGCTCTCAGTAGAGCCCTTGTAAGACCGCCATTCAGAATGGAAACGTTGCTAGTCGTATTTGGTGATCAGATTTAAATAGTCGGTTAATAGTAGTCAATACTCCATCTCCTAATTATGGACCTACCTGCTCCTATGATGCAGCTCGCGCCAATTTGCGGCAGAGCTACGGAAGTTCGTTTCGTCGTGTGGGCCTTGTAATTTTCATCGGGATATAGGAAATCTGGCTGCATTTTGGGAATATAATGTGGATCGAAGTTCAGATAGGGAGATAACGGCGACATCACTCCTGTGCCGCCTCCTTTGCTTGTATTTGAATTCATTGAACCATCGTCATGGGTATTTGGACTGAAATCTCCGAATAAAGACGTCATGGTTCACTATTGTTATTAGAATAATGTTTTAAAAGCACTAAATTTGGTCACTGCACGAATTTCAGGGGTTTTTCGCGAATTTTAGTTATAACTGATTACACAACTACTTCGACTCTACGCTAAAATGTTTGCTGTCATTTCTGGAAAGAATTTGTAGGTTATTTTTTCGTCTCGCGCAAAGTGCGCATATCTTCCTGGGAAATACTATGGAAACATTACAGGATAGTAACCATATAGTAACAAGAAAACTAGAACAACAGCGATCTTTACGGCGAACACGAGAACTATAACAAAAATCCATACTAATTAATTTTGTTTTCTTAGTTTCATTGACCTTATTTTTTTGTTCCGCTAGGTAGCAACACTGAAAATCATAGCTGCATTAACTAAGTGCCGTTTCAAGAGAGTTTCTGTAAGTGTTTAATTATAACGATCCTTGTGAAGTAAACGAGAACTACAATACAAATTCGTAGTTTATTTTTCCATTTTGTGTTGTTTTGTTGGCTTGTTCGTGCACTCCGCCAGATGGCAGCAATAAACCATTGCTTCATAAATGATACTCACTTTGCAGAGTTTCATGTTTTGTATCCATAGTATTTGACGATTTTCATGGTCATTCTTATCACATGTTATAAGGGCGGGCATTTCAAATTTTTTCGACAATTTTACGATTAAACTTTTAATTTATGTAGAAAAACATCACGGTTTGAAATGAAATATGGATATCGTGTTTTGTTGTGCCATTAATTGATAATATGTTTTTACTTTGATCTCTGAAAATGTAAATATTGAAATGGTCAGTGTTGTGTTTACAAGACTCAAACCACGTACGCCAGTGTGGCAATAGCTAAATGGATTTATTAATTTCTAAACTACTCTCCGAATTAATATTAAAACAGAAAATATTTTTTTAGTTTTGAGAAACTAAGTTTTCTGCCGCCAGGCTACTTTTGGTAGGGTTACGCCCATTTTAGGTATTTATTTTAGATTTAGATGAAATATACATTTAGAAAAAATAACTGAGAGGAACTCTTTTTTTTTTATTAGCTCCACACAGGAGGCCCTACGGAAAATAATTCCCCTCAGGGCCTTTCATCTTTGGGGGTGCTGTATGGAGGGTCTTCTGAGGAAAGAAAGGAGATGAAGTTCTGGAAAGGAAAAAGGTATGAGGGGTGGGTAGGAATCGGGGGGGCAGTGTCTCCAGGAGTGACGGGCACATGAATCGATCCCTCCCACTGCGGCGCAAGGCTATGGGTCGAGAGAGTCCGGCTGGAGAGGTCTAGGTTAGGTCTCCCTCATCCAGACTCTCCCAATCTGGCCCGCCACGCAGTAGGTGGGCAAACGCATTCGCCGCCAAGACCTAGACAAATCTCACGCCATGAACACGGGCACCCCTTCTAAGTCATCAAATGGTATTGATACCTATGGCAGGTGTATTTTTTATTCAATAAATGGTTCGAAAATGGAATTGAAAATCATTGTGATTTAAAAATATATAAAAACGGTCAACAAATTCGAGCTATACCGTTTTTCCTGTCCAGTTCGGGGGTCGAGCATAATCTCACATTAGTGATGTAGTAAAGTTTTTAAACCTGCCAACTCAGTTGAGAGCACTTGGGGTATCACACAGTACGGTATTCAAATTAAAAAAATTAAAAAATGTGCTTTAAACCACACGACTGAAGTAAAATTTCACTAACTTATAAAATAACATATGACATTGGGGTGACATAATATGACATTGGGGTGACATATGACCCTGGGGTGACCTATGACCCTGGGGTGACCTACGACTGTGGGGTGACCTACGACTGTGGGGTGACCTACGACCTTGGGGTGACCTACGACCTTGGGGTGACCTACCACCGTGGGGTGACCTACGACCTTGAGGTGACCTACGACCTTGGGGTGACCTACGACCTTGGGGTGACCTATGACCTTGGGTTAGTATGTACGCCTTACCTTAGTTCTACAGTATGTAAGCCTCGCCCGATCACCGTTCGCATCGATCACCGTTCGCATCACACTTTTCATAACACATCACACTTTTCGTAACGCATCACACTTTTCGTCACTCTTTCACTAGCTTAACCCCCAGGTCAAGCTTGCGTAAAGAAGTTTTACTTCAAAAACTGTCATAGATGTTTCTCAGCTGATAACAATTTGATTGAAAGTTGAAACGTACCCAGAATCAACATTTAACGAATACCTTTAACAGGACATTTGATGACAATGTTACATTTTTAATTTCTGCTATTCACCCCAATCTTATATTCAGTGTACTCTTGTAACAAGAAATCCTCTCTTTCCTTTTTAGCTACGTGCGTACAGCCATAGATGTGCGTGACATAATAAAGCACGCAAAACTCCACGAATCAGAACTGACACCGCTTTCTCAAGTTCTGAGCTTCCCGGAAGAGAATGCATCCTTTGAAAATTATAAGCTCTTGCAATTGGACAAACACCTCATGGACGAACTTACTTCTGGCGGATCGGTCGTTTTTAAAGGTGATTATTATTATTTCAAAGATTATTTCTTCTAAAGGTAGGTTTTACTTTGTAACCCTTTCTCATCCAAATTAATTCCTACAGAAATAAAAAATAAATAACATATGATTGATTATGTGTACTTGAAATATTAAAATTAAAAAAAAAAAAAAATTTAACTGATAGTTTAGGAAATATTCAACGTCATTTTAAAACGACAATGGTTCTGAGAGGTAAATGTCTTATTAGTATAAAAATGGACCATGTTCTAAGAAAAATATTTTCAAAAAATACATCAATTAAAGACAATATCATGTCTACTTATCACTTGAAAGTATTATTGATGTGTTCTTCTCATCAAAACACATAGAACACATAATAAATATCCATATTTTCATATAATACAGATTTTTATTTTTGACTTTATGAGTAAAATCTCAAATTATAAAATGTATTTAATTAAATGAAGACAATATTAGCGAAACTCAATCGAACATCTGGAGACAGAAAAATTATAAAAAGATATTGGTTCCACTGGGTCTCATTGAAATGGGTTCCATAGCTCAGTTGGTAGAGCTCTTGCCATGTCAGCAAAGGGCCCTGGGTTCGAGTCCCAGTGGAACCAATATCTTTTTCTGATTTTTCTGTCTCCAGATTTTCGATTGAGTTTCGCTAATATTGTCTTCATTTAATTAAATACATATTTTAATAGTCTAAGATCCCGCTATAGAACGACCTTCACCGAGATGCTTATTTGATGAAACGTATTTTATATTTAATTTCATATGTCAATAAAGATATTGCATATGGGTTGCCTAACAAATTTTAGTCCAGGGTATGATTAATTAATAATTTAAAAATAAAAAAAATTTGAATATTTCACCGGTGTGATTATTAGACAAATTCTACACCAATCGAAAGTATGAAGCCCATAGAATATGCAAACGTTAGGTTGCCTACTCTTTTCCTGTCACAACTCTCGGGTAGCCAGGTATAAACAGGTAAATCGAAATTAGCATTTTGCACCGGTCTGATTATTGAATTAAAAGAAAATGAAATTAAAGATTATTTCATTATGAACACGGTGGTATAGAGTTGCTTGCGAAAAATCAGTCCAGAATTCCGGTTGTCGAATTTTGAAAAGTAAAATGAAGGGTGCCAAACCATAAAGTTTTAAGTGCCACACGAACTCAATTACGTTTTATTGCAGTAAAACGTTGTATGTGCTGGTGTTTACTTGCACTCTAAAGTTGCAGAATCACTAACGCTGTTTAGCTTTAATATTGTGAAACAGCATGCCATAACGTTTTAAGGAACAATTGAGCTGCAAATGTTAGTTCACTCAAAATGTCAAAAAAAAATTAAAAATTCTCGTGAAAACGTGTTGGCGTAGCAACATAACGTGTTGCGAAAGCAAATTGTTTTATGAAAACCTTTTAAAATAAAGATATTGAAAGTGTTGAGTTGTGTGCAAGTAATATAACACTTAAAAGGTTTTGTTCTTTTCATTTTTTTATATATTTTTTTTATTATTTGCGTATTTTGACAGAGCACAAAATTTGTTTTAGATAATTAAGAATAAATGATAATTTTATAGTACATTTTTTAACAATTACTTTTCTTTTTATTTTTCCATCAAAAATGTTTTTTGTGTCACCTGAAAATTTCATTTTCTGGCACTTGTAACGTTATGGCTTGGCACCTCTCTATTTTTAAATTTTTTTTATATGAATACCGCACAAGAGTCCCAAATGCTCCGGTCTGAAGCCAGTGAGACTATGGCATCCCCAATTGGGGTATGTTGTGAGGCTGAGGTTAGAGGGGAGCAAGATTCGATAAACCAATAAAACGAAACAAAATCTGCAATTTTGCTTCTCAATGTATGACTAAAATCTTGAGTACCAAAGACAAGAACAAGAAAGTATTATTGAAAATGGAACGAGACGTATTTGGGCAACTTTTGGCAAGTAGTCTTAACAAAAAAATTAATCTCCAATTTTGCCTGACTTTTCCACTAGCTCCATTGCCCCCTGCTCTTTTTTCATGTAGGTACTGGAGAGATGTTAAAAACTTCAAAATCACCATTAGCAAAGATCTTGAAATCGAAAACTGAAATGGTTGAGCCACCACATATCAACGTTGAAATAATAGATGGTTTTTATTACTTGCACCTAATCGGATCTTCTATAGCTCAAACTTTTGATAAAATTGCCGAGTCAATACTCATAAAAATATGTTCAACAAACGCAACAGAAATACATTTAATTTTTGATCGCTACTTATCACCGTCAATCAAAGATTCCGAACGTGAAAGCAGAAAAGAATTCGATATTCCGTACAAAATTTCGGGACCTCAACAAACTAGACCAAAATTTTTTTTGCAAAGCCTTAAAAATTATCGTTTTAAAGAAGCTCTGGTGCTGTTTCTGGCTGATTATTGGGAAAACGACAATTTGGTAACAATAATCCAAAACAAAAAAATCTTTTTAACCGTCGATCATCACTGCTACTCTTATCAAGTTAAGGCGGTACACAATCCTAATAATTTTTGTTTGCTCAAAACTCACTTTTTAATCATTTCCGGCGAATTCGTAACTATATTAACTTTTTTATTCAGATGTTGTCCTGGGGATGTAAGTTCTTCGTATTTAAGAATAATAAAAACAATACCTTACCGTTAATATATTTTACGTACAACGCCTTTGAAAAATTGTAATACGTTGTACAACTAAAGTTAGCGGTAAGCACAAGATTTTATTTTTCTAGACGATAAATTAATAACTTCGGCAGTGCGACATCATCCCACATTTTCAATATTTGTAATAAGTTCTTCAGAATTAATTAAATTGAACGCGGTGAAAAGGTCTAATCTCCATGCCTGCTAGGGTGAATTCCGCCGTACGTTCATCCAGTACGCCGTGCGGCGGGCGCATATTTGTTTACACGCTTTCTTCACTTACGTAACGACCATTATTTTATAATAAAGGAAAAGTAAAACCTTTTGAGCCATTTTCGAAAAATGAAAAATATCAAACAGTTTTTGCATCATTAACAGATGCTGCTGATATTTTCATTGATGAAAAAATTAAGACCGTTCAAGAATTTACGGCTAGTATGTATGGTATCAAGAACTGCACCAACGTGAATGATGCGAGATATCGCATTTTTATGAAAAATTACTTTGCTAAAGAAGACAGCGAGCATTTAAAAAAAAAAAATAAAAGCCTTCGACTCCAACTCCATACCACCATGCTGGATATCATTAATTCAGATAATTTTAAGAACTATTTTCGTAAATTTCATGTGGCTTAACGCAAATTCGACAGTAGGTCCGTGCAATACACGGGTCGCGAGACTCTATTTGTATACACGGCTTCTTTACTTACGACGTTAAGATTCTGAATATATTTTAGGGTATATTGTCATCTTAAGGAAAATTCCCTAAAAAAAACTGAAGAAACTAATTATGAATGTCATCACGAAGAGGCAGATACAAGGATTATTTTTCATGCTTCTAAAGCGGAACCAGGCTCGAGAATTTTAATTAAAGCTTCTGATACTGACGTTTTGATTATTTTGTTAGGAAATATGCACAAACTTATCGAATCAGAAATTTGGCTTGCCACTTCAGCAACTAGAAAGAATAATAATCAAACTGTTGATTGCATTAATTGCACCGATTTAGCGTTGAAGTTGGGAATCAAATTATGCCAAAGTCTTCCCGCCTACCATGCATTTGCTACAGGTTGCGATTACACGGCAGCATTTTATAATAAAGGAAAAGTAAAACCTTTTGAGCCATTTTCGAAAAATGAAAAATATGAAACAGTTTTTGCATCATTAACAGATGCTGCTGATATTTTCATTGATGAAAAAATTAAGACCGTTCAAGAATTTACGGCTAGTATGTATGGTATCAAGAACTGCACCAACGTGAATGATGCGAGATATCGCATTTTTATGAAAAATTACTTTGCTAAAGAAGACAGCGAGCATTTAAAAAAAAAAATAAAAGCCTTCGACTCCAACTCCATACCACCATGCTGGATATCATTAATTCAGATAATTTTAAGAACTATTTTCGTAAATTTCATGTGGCTTAATGCAACGGATCCAATATGCGTGAAACTTCAGCCTGAGAACTGCGGTTGGTTCTTAGATGAATATTTAAAACCAGTAGGATTTATTGGGGATCATACACCTTTAAAGATAGAAGACATTGTCGAAAGAACTGAAACGGATAGTGATGACGAAGAAGATTCAGAAGTTGGAGATCATAGTTATATGTCCGATGACTCGGAACCTGAATAATTAAAAAAAAAATTGTATATATAATTTTTTACAATGAACAGAAGTATTTTTTTAATTGTTGTTTTTTATTTTGTCTTCTAATAATAAAGATAAAATTTGCAAGATTAGTATTATAGCGTGTTATCGAAGGTGGACATTTTCAATTCAGAACTAACCAAATATAAGGGGTACGTAAAAGGGTATTTCTCTGATGTTTCATGAATATGTTGTGTCAATGTTTCTATCGTTTATACTTAAAATTCTGTTACTATTTAATTTATATGTACAACATGGCTTCTTACGGTTACCAATGTTTTGATATTTTTATGTTTTACGTAAATCTTAGTTTTATATTATAATCATTGGTTTTATAAAATTTTTGGTCTCATACTCCTTTATTATACATTTTTTATTTCTATTTTTTTATTATGCTGTTTAATCAGAGGTAAAGTCACAAGGAGGAAATCCATAATTGGTTTTATTTTGGCTATACAAACATGCACAAACTGGAAAAATGTAAACTTTTGATTTCCCAAAAATAAAATAAATATGTATTTCTATAACCTTCTTTTTTGCTAAAGATGTATATATATATACTTTAGTATCACATAAAAACATATACACACATAAATAATTAATTGATTTTAAAAAAATGTATAAACTATTCCTCTATTTTAATAATAAACTACTCCAAAATGATGCACAGCATATACGAGTCTATCGCTATCATTTTCATTTTCAGAACAAATAGCATGCGCACTCTCTTTCTTTAAATGGACGGACTTCAAACAGTTGCTATGCTGTGTCCTCTTCTATCGCATGGGATGGTTGGTTGGGACCTCTCAGTCGTACACAGTCACTCGCAGCAATATTTTACTTTTCAAAATTCGACAACCGGAATTCTGGACTGATTTTTCGCAAGCAACTCTATACCACCGTGTTCATAATGAAATAATCTTTAATTTCATTTTATTTTAATTCAATAATCAGACCGGTGCAAAATGCTAATTTCGAATTACCTGTTTATACCTGGCTACCCGAGAGTTGTGACAGGAAAAGAGTAGGCAACCTAACGTTTGCATATTCTATGGGCTTCATACTTTCGATTGGTGTAGAATTTGTCTAATAATCACACCGGTGAAATATTCAAATTTTTTTTATTTTTAAATTATTAATTAATCATACCCTGGACTAAAATTTG
Organism: Limnephilus lunatus; assembly: GCA_917563855.2. Taxonomy (NCBI): domain Eukaryota; kingdom Metazoa; phylum Arthropoda; class Insecta; order Trichoptera; family Limnephilidae; genus Limnephilus; species Limnephilus lunatus. The sequence goes on from OU830603.1 coordinate 48,669,859, forward strand.
CTAGGCAACCTATATGCAATATCTTTATTGACATATGAAATTAAATATAAAATACGTTTCATCAAATAAACATCTCGGTGAAGGTCGTTCTATAGCGGGATCCTATACTATAACCAAAATTTTCAAATTTCAAAAATTTATTGTTTACTTCGAATTATAAAATTTGAAAGCGTATTCAGAAACATTCCATTTATTTGGAAATATTCTGACCCTCTGACAAAATATGACCGAGGCCTGAGGGTTTAAAATATAACTGGATGAAAAAAAACTGCTGAGCAGGAGAAAAGGTTACCTACATTTATACGCAACCAATAACCTATGTATTATTATTTTTCTAGGTGCCCAAAGTGACAACGCCGTACTCTGCACATCGACAAAAACCTACGATATAAAAGAAGCGGAGACGTCCAACAGTATGCTATTGATACCCGAATTACTCTGGGGAAAGCAAACCAAAGACGATCAAAACTCCTTTAATAACTCAACAGAAGACAACAAAATTCTCTCCCCAAACACCAGCCTAAATACATCAGACGAAATCATAAAATCACCGAGAAAACTCGAAAACAAACACATATTAAAAGTATTCTATACCTATTTCGAACCTCGTCAGTGCAAACCGCACTTGGAAAAACTGAACGAATTATTACAGTTTACTAAGTATTCCGGTCCAGAATACGAATATGCTGTTAATAAGAAGCTGCTTTTATCCCTCGAACAATTACAAGACGTCATACAAGCGTCTGATTTAGAATTAACGAGAGGCCTGGACGAGATACAAGCGATAGAAATAAACGGACATTACCGCATTCTATCATTCGAATATGAATTCAGAGTTCTTTCGTACATGTTGGATTTGAAAGAAGAAAATTCTTGGCCTGTCGAAAAGATCAGTAAAGTAACGACGATCGAAACGTTAAAGGATTTAGTTCCCGACGTAGTTTTGGATTGTTTGTTTGATTTTTATACTGTCAAAACGAATTACGAAGATGGTGTTCAGTATTACATGTATAAGGAAGAAATGGTTTGCAAGTTATTGGCCCAAGTTTTGCTGAAGAGTGCGGCCAAATTCAATTTGAGTGATTTTCTGCAGGCATGGAGAGATTCTTTACCGGAAGGCATGACGGCAAATGTAAGATAATTTAAGTTTGTTAATTTTTTCATATTTAAACATTTTTGGAGTTTTTGATATTCTTATGTTTTATATTTATTAACGACCATAACCCAAAAACCCTTTGAATGTTTTAAATGTTAGAATTAAATGTTTTAAAGTGTAACTTTCCAAAAAGTTTTTTTCACAAGTAATGAAATTATCTATTCACTAGATCAGATAAGAGCGCTGTTGCCAGACATATTTCCATAATAGCTATGTGGGACCTCGTTTTCTGTTCGTTTATGAGCAGGTTTTTACTATGTATAAAGTTATGTGACACATTGTTATGTACAACATTTTAAGAGTTTGGTGAAATCGCCTCCTGATGTTGACATTTTTTCTAATCGATAATATTTATAATTTTTTTATACAATGTGTTACATACGATCAAATGCATGGTCATATCGTAATATATTTTAAGTTTTGCAGTCTGGTCTGGAGCCCCAAAATACCTGAAATAAACCTAAATTTAACCTTTTAAATGCCAGTAGGTAGAAGTGTAGCTGTGTACAGCAGGCCGTGAACTTTTAATCAAAATAAATCATTTTTACATCTTATATAAAAAAAAAAAAAAAAAATCAAAATCAAAAAAAAAAAAAAAAAAAACCAAAATCATCCCAATATTGTCTCTGTGTGTTCCATATTTTAAATTAATAAAAAACGGGACATATTTATTATATAGAGGCTCAAAAAGAGCGAGTAAACTCGCTATTTTTCTAGGGCCGGCCTGCTGGACACGACCAAGGATGCGAGAAATCTCGCTCTTGGCATAGAAGCGGTTAAAAGAAAAAAACATTTTTTTTCTGAAATAATTATATTAGCGCCATCTGTGAACGAGCAGCTTATAATTAATTTTAAGTTTACCCTTAATTGCAAAAGCTGTAGGTACTGCATACGTAATGATCCAACAATGAGTTGGGAGGATAATGCAAATGATTCATTGTACGTCCAAGATATTATAATTTAAAAAATAAATGTTTTATGATTTTAGGAGAAAATGCTGGATGGAATAGCGTTGATAGACCTAGAGTCCAACCCTCCCATGATCTGGTCCTTTTGCGAGTCCAAACTGCCTGACAACATCCACGACCGGCTGCGGTTCCTCTTTCAGACCAGGAGCAAATGGACCCTGGACCAAATAGCCCCATTTATGGAGTAAGTAGAATGTTATATTACATATTATCTATATGTTTACACAGAACCGTGACAAAACAAGAAAATTTAAGAAAAGTGAAGACAAAGAACAAATAAAATACATACCTAACCTAACCTAACCTCAGTGGTTCGACCGGTCAGTGGTTGAGTGGGCTTCGCGTTTGGGTCCCACCCAAATAATATAAATATTCGATTCCTTGGCTGGCTAAGTCGTCCATCACAACTCTAGCAACGTTTTTCGTTTACTGTGATGGTATTAGGAGATTTTCAAATTTTTGTCAGGTTATTCATAACCCGGGAATTTTTTTCTTTCTTTAAAAAAAAAGAAAAAATGATACTTAAATCCTAATCCAGCCAGCTTAGCCAGCCGAGGAATTGAACTCACGACTCCTGGGTGGGACTCAAAAGCGATGCCAATTCAGCCACTGACTGGTCACATTATTATAAATGTTATATTCTTTAATGTCACAATATTATTACTCCTATGAGACAAATTTAAAACTTGGGAGGCATATGTATTCCAATTTTTTGATATATTAGTTCATCAATATTAAATTGTACAATATTTTAAATATGTTTATGTCAGGCACACCTATCTACTGAACTATTTATGAGTATATTGTATAAACTAAAATGTGAAATTCTTTTTAACAAGCGTAAATAAAAAATCAGAACGACCTCGAAGTAAAACCTTCAGAAAACTAAAGTAAACAAGAGTGTGGAGAAAAGAGGAGACTTTACTTACTTTTATATTAATTTCCGAGTAATAATAATAATAATAATAGTAATAACCATTAATAATTAATAGTCATTAATTATTAATGGTTATTACTAAAGACCGGATTATATGCAACAAAAAAAGCCCAAAATATGCATGCAAATATGCAATAAAAATAGCTAAAATATGCACGAAAATCCATAAATAGGGCAAAAATATGCAACATGAAATAATATAGGAAGTCGTATTTTTAAATATTTTATTTTATTTTAGGAAGCTATTAGGTAGTTCTCAAGGATAACAAACGTATTTTCGAAAATATCAATTACAAAATGTATTTAACAATGAAATTTACAATTTACCTTTAAAAACTTATATGACTAAGTACTGTTTTAAATGTTCTGTAGACAAATTGTGTCTGCGATCGCTTAATATATTTTTGTAAGCGGAAAGGAGCGTTCTACGTCTACTGGTGTGACAGGACACAATTTAAATTTGGGTGCGATTTTTGAACTTATTGTGCCGGGCAAAATTTCACCTGCCCCGTCGGTGAAGCTATCAATTTGTCACAAGGGTTCAAACCCTGGATAATTTTTCGATAAGTTTTCAAAATTTTCTTTGAGTTTACTCGGGAAAGCTTTGACAACGAGGAATTCATAAGGCGGATTTTCTTCGCAACCTGAATAGATTCATTCAACGCCAATCCATGAGTTTCAAGCGTTTTGGTTTTTATACTTGCAGGTATGTGGCGAAATGAGTGCTAATCATAGCTAGTTTTTTTTATACTAGTATCGTCAAATGCTTCTTTTCACTGGAAAACTGCCAAAGCCTCTGCATTATCGAAGTCATTGATTGGTGTCACTATGTGAGGCATCTGAACGATGAACGATATCGAGCGTAAATATGCATGATCTCAATTTTTTTGCTAAAATATGCAACTTCTGACAAAAAGGGTCTAAATATGCAAATGCATATGCAAATATGCATTTGCATATAATCCGGTATCTAGTTATTACGCTTTTAAAGTTTTCCCAATTTTAGGAAAAATTTAAAAAAGGGCAATACCACATTTTACTGGGAAATCAAGAAGGACATTGGTAATAAAAGCAATAAGTTGTTCATCATAAGTACCCATCTAGAAATAATATAAATATATTGTCAGTAAATGGCCTAACCACAGTTTGATAATGCCTCCAGTAGGCAAAACAGATCTCATGCATAAAAATAATTACACAGAAGACCTTATTTATTAATTAATTATTTTTTATAATTTAAAAATTAATAATTAATAAAAAGTTGTGCAATAATTAGTCACCTCACCCAAATATAATCCTCTTATCCCATTATTGTTACCACTACGTACCAACCTGAAATATTTTTTGTCAAATATTTTTACTTTATTGAAAAATGTATTTTATTTAATATTTATAAAATATTTGTAAACTAGTCTGTCTCGACACAGGATTTCCTAGTGAGACAGCCAAGGCCAAAAAAAATGTAAACTTTTTTTTATATAGATGCATAAATAAATAAATAAATAATAATATTATGGAATATATGTAAAAGAAATAAAAATTCTACAAATTAAAAAAAAAGTGATGGTGCAGCGGGTTATTAAATAAAATCCATACTTTTCTTCTGTAAACACAATGAGTTTTTATTGGGTGGGTACAATCAACTTACAAGTAGACAGTTCAATAATCGTAAACACAGTAACTTAACAGTTCACACTAGGCAGTAGTTTTATGGGTATTATAACAATAATAACCCTAAAGGACACTAATTATCCTCTAATTGCTCGTCACCTTATAACAAAGGATTCACGAGTATCTATTCTCTTCCTGGAGACTCGAAGTTACGCGGGCCGCCTCGGCAAGTAAACTTAACAACTTAAGGTTTCACTTGTCTTTATATTGGCCCGCTGCCCTAGCGGCGGCAGGCGTAAGTGACAAGCAAATGCTAGACAGAAAAAGTATTAGATATCGCTAGAAATAATTAGATTGGCTACAATGGTGAATTTCTATGTAATATATTTTTTTAAGGTTTTAACCACTATTTTTGTTTCAGACGATTCACAACGGATAAACTGAACGCGAACGCCCTGCTTACAAAATATGCTCGAGGATCCTACCAAAACAACATCCGATATTACTCTGCTAAGCATAGCAAATAATTAAGTTAACCGCAGTTTTTATTATTATATCGTCGACGAATAAACAATACCGCACTAAGCAATCGTCACTTCATTTGAATGGTACTATAACTGTATTTTTTTTTAAAATGACCTTTGAATGCCAAAGAATTTCTTTTGCTCATTTCTATAATAATTTTCAGAACCAGTTGTGTAGTATTTTTGTAGATATATGTACGATGTACGACAAAGCTCCAACATCGAGCATTTTTTAAACTTTTTTCACTTTTTTTTTTCATCTGACAGTCAGTTGATCGTTCTTACGAGGTGCATTATTTATTTATTTATTTATTTACTGCAGGTAAAAATATTTACAATACAATTTGTCACCTCACTAGACAAGCCTGTGTTGAGGTTAACAATTTTACAAATTAACAAAATAACACAAAATTATACAGATATTATGGTTCGTCACTTTGGTTGGAAATTGTTCTAACTTTGCCTTAGCATGTTTTAAGGTTTAAAAATTTGCAAAGATGAATTTTCGTATTCTCTTTAATCATTTTAGTTAAAGTATTTTAGTTTATCATATATTAATGGAAAATATTTAAATAGGACATGACCCTAGCTTGGAATTGCATTAGGGATATGTAATTAGAACCTTGTGCAATGAATTATTATGCCCTAGCTCAGGGGTCTCCAAACTACGGCCCGCGGGCCAAATCCGGCCCGCCAGTCCAGTGTTATCAATCCGGCCCGCGACAGCTAATGACCAGTGTCATCAATCAGACATGATTGTAGCTCAGTTTTATTAGCAAGTAAGATGCTCATCGGTTAACTTAGATCTGTAAATATTATTTTATTTTGGAGAATGTTTTCTCAAACAAGTTAGTAGTACCAAAAACAGCCAACGAGCAAATTTATGCAAATCATCAAATTGTGCTAGCGGAAGACTCTTATAAAATTGCAACAAAGATGAGTTTTGATATTTATTCTCTTTATTTTAGACTAGCTGGGTTACCCGACTTCGCTCAGGACAATAAGATAGTGTTCTATAATTTTGCACAATGATGTTCCCGATTCCCTATTCCTGATCATTCTACGACATACTCCGCCACTCCTTCCACAACTTTCTACAGCTCTATGGAACCTTCTAGAACTTTCCGGAAGACTGTTCTAGAAATTTCAAGAGGGCGAAACTTTCAGCCCTTATATCTTTAAAAGCACGCCCTTTAGGTAAAAACGGATACCCTTATTCCCTAGGGGGATAGAGATCTACCACACCATATAACTCCCTTGATCGAACCTGGACTCGTTTCTGAGTTTTTGCGAGCTGCACGGTTTTTTGGACTTTCTTTTATAATATATGCCATATTCAAATAAATAAAATGTTACTCCTTTCATGTCCTTTCCCGTGCGTTCCCCTCCAGCGTTCCACTTCCACCTTCCCCACCACCGCTCTCCCGCTCCCCCGTCCCGCCAACCCCCCTGGCACTGCATTTCTTGACTCCTCTCCCGCCCGGCCCGTAGCCGAAACTTTTATCTAATACTAAAAATTTTAAACTCGTGATATCTTTCTAATTAAATATCCGAATTGAAAAATTAAAAAAGTTAAATAAAGGTATTGAAGCTGTCTTGAATATGAAGTAATTTATTTTGATAAGGATTAAAACCAAGATTAAATAAAGAGCCTTTTCAAGCGGCGAGATTTAAATTAAATTATTAAAATAAAAGAATACTTATTGTGGCATAACCATAATAGTTAGACATATGCTGTCGCTACTTTTTTTGTAGATAATGATGTGTTCTATAAAGTCGTAGTACATTATTTTATTCTATCATCAATAGTTTTCGCAGCGCACGCGATTTAAAGAATATTTTAGGTAATTTTTTTACACCCTGGGTTACATTATTGAAGTTTTAGTAAGGATGCCTATTTTTTTTTTAAAATATAATATAGCCTATGTCACCCGGGGATAGTGTAGCTTCCCAACAGCGAAAGAATTTTTCAAATCGGTTCAGTAGTTTCGGAGCCTATTCGATGCAAACAAACAAATATTACCTTTTTTTTTTTTTTTTTTTTTTTTTTTTTTTTTTCAATCAATTTTGACACCTTCATAAATTGAAATGTTATAAATAAGTCGTCCGTACGTGGCTTCACCACAGTTTGAAAATGACCTTACAAGTCGAAACAGCTGTAACTAAAATACTTTCTTAAATACTTGCAGAACTCGATATTAACATATAAAATTTAAATTTAATTAAATTTCTAAAAATTAAAATGGAGTTCTACGAATTAAACACAAAAACAATTAATAAATATTACCTCTTTATATAGTGTAGTAGATCACTGCACTTTAAATCAATAATTTCGATATCTTTTGGTATTCCATATCTTTTGTGGGAACGAGATAGTTCTCGGCCAAGATTTGTTGTCAGATTTGTGTGATTTTATATGGCTGTTATTTGCTTTTTCTATGGGCCGATGTCAGCATTTCAGCTGTGAGCTGTCACGTATTTTAGTTTCGTTCGTTTTAAACACAAATTCATGCAAGTATGCATGATTATTTATTCATTTAACAGCCTTAGAAAATCGCTCAAATCTGACAAGAGATCTCGCCCAATATGCGTCTAGATCGAGATAGATCATGAATTCGTATTTAAAACAACCTAAACTAAAATACGTGACGGCTCACAGCTGAAATTGTAACATCGGCCCATAGAAAAAGCAAATAACAGCCATATAAAATCACACAAATCTGACAACAGATCTCGGCCGAGAACTATCTAAATGCCACAAAAAATTTAGAATAGCTCGTCTGAGATATGAGGTGTCAAAGTTTGCTAAGACGATTTCTCATAATCTGTGTACCGATTTCTGATTTTGAAGTTGAATCTTGTGTAAAGTATTTCAGTTCAACATATTTTAAATGAAATATGATGTATACTTACCATTTTATACAGAACATTCCTAAACGTGCAGATAACCATATAAACCAGTTAGGGCATAATAATTCATTGCACAAGGTTCTAAATACATTTCCCTAATGCCATTAAATACTTTACACGAGATTCAACTTCAAAAAAAGAAATTGATTAGAATAAAAGAATTTGTCTTTGCAAACTTTGATATCTCATAATATAGGAAGGCGAAGGTAGAATGTAGAACCCTATCCAACTAAAGTGACAAACTATACATGCCTCGTGAAAACGATCAACTGTCCGATACAAACAAAATGGCTTTTGCGAAAGGTTCAAAGAGATGATAGAATCTTGTGAAATAAATGGAAGCTTTAAAACTTGATATTAGAACTTCGTCAAACAAGTAGTGTCTACGTAAATACAACACAGATGGCTCTGAAAATTATTTTGGTTACAGGAATTCCGAAGTTACAATCGGAATTCGCTTCTCTACCGAATTTCATAAAAAGTCATTTTTAGACTCTATGTTGCTTTTGCGGTATTGGTTTTTCATCGACAATATGTAACCACTGAAGAGAAAATCTGATAGAAGTGAGTTGTGTGAGTGTATGTGTGCTCAAAGTAAGCTCAATTTTTCCTTAATTCTGGTGAAATTGAAATAATTTTTTGCACCGCTGATCACTTTTCTGTCTGTCTGGGTCCTAGGAGTTGTAAACTGGTGACATTGGTTTTCTTTATAATCATTGTAGATCACACCTCTACGGATTTTCTGTGCAGTGTAAACAATAATGAGAATATAATTAATTTTTAATTTAATAAAATTAATAACTTTTTTAAAACATTTTAACTCTGTAAAGAATGTATGCAATAAAATATGTTTTTTTAATCACTTAAAAATTCATTTGTGTAAATTCCGCACAAGAGTCACAACTGCCCAGAGACAGTGGGACTACGCATCTCCAATTGGTGCATGTTTTGAGACTGAAGGGAGTGAGAAGAGGAAGGTTGGAAAGTACCAAGTTATTCAAATCTATGTAGTCACAAAACATGGCTAAAGCCATTTCAATTGCACATTTATCAGGAAATAAGGTAATTTTTTAAAATATTAAAAACATTTTTCAATAGGTCAGTCTTTATTGAAAAGATAATATTTTTATTAAAAACATAAAACATTTGGTTTGCACCAAAATATAATTTAAATACAATTAATTTTAATTAACCTCGAGCTCAAACCAGCTTCTATAAAAGGGCGAGAAGTTAATCATAATAATCAATTAATAAATCTAATAAACCATCAAATTTATTTATTATTATTTTGGAATGCAAAAATTTGTTTTAAATGTATGTTACATTAATTAAGATCTCAATCCTTATACATATATGTAATAAATACATAGTAATATTTTTAATACGTCTTGGGAATGTTCCGCAATGTCCCAATAATAAAATTTAGGGTTCTTTTTTACATTCATTCAACGATACGAATATGTATTATTTATCTCTTACTTTAATTATATTATAAAATGCTGTGGCTTGAGATCAACTCAGAAGCCACTTTTTTTAATGCTAAATATGTTCTGATAATGGCAAGGCTGCACAATGTTCTATGAGTGGATGTGTTCTGACAATGACAACAGTACATAAATAGACATATATTCTGACAATAATGATATCAGACAACAGTCTAAGAATAGACTTATATTCTGACATTGACAAGGTTAGACAATGTTCTATGAATGGATATGTTCTGACAATGACAATGCTCTACGTGTAGATATGTTCTGACAAAGACAAATGTTCTACATGATAATGATATCAGACAAAGGTCTACGAATAGAATTGTGTTCTGACAATGGCAAAGTTAAAACGAAGTTCTATGATTAGACTTGCACTTTGTCAATAACAAGGTTAGACAACATTATATGAACATACTTGCATTCTAGTAATTGCAACATTCTATGAATAGACTTGTATTCTAAAAATGGCAAGATTAGACAATGTTCTAAGAATAGACTTTAATTCTAAAAATGGCAAGTTAGACAATGTTCTTCTAATAGACTTGAATATTCTAAAAATGGCAAGATTAGACAATGTTTTACGAATAGACTTGAATATTCTAAAAATGGCAAGATTAGACAATGTTCTACGAATAGACTTGAATATTCTAAAAATGGCAAGATTAGACAATGTTCTTCTAATAGACTTGAATTCTAGCAATGACAAGGTTAGAAAATGTTCTACGAATAGACTTTCTTAATATTACAACATTGCTGCACAATGAATGTCGACTTAAGCACTCTGCACTCTGGTTCTAAGTTCTTGGAGTTGCTGTCTAATCTGCGGAGGAAGATCTTCGCCTACTTGTTCAGTGAAGTATTTGTCGATATCGTCAGCCTGCCAAAAGAATAATAATTATATTAGTTTTGCGTTAATACATAGTTACATGATTTCATAATTATGCAAAGGCAAGAATAAAAACAGCAGATTTGGACTTAGTACTTATTCTAAGAAATCAATCATTTAAAACTGACAAGTTGCATGACTTAGCCGGGAATCTCACGTGATTTATCCTCTGATCTATAAAATAGAGCTGTGAGAACAAGTTTTTCTACGGAATAGAAAACCCATAGTTGAAAGGACTTCAACTTTCATTCTATAAACTGACCATAAGGAGTCATAGAATATAACAGGTGAGAATGCGCCATAACAGATGACTGTGGGAATTCAAATTCTATTGAATTCCATCCTTTAGAAAAAAAGAAACACCCACCTATAAGATGGGCGGACAGTCAAAAGAGAACTGCCGGCCATGTTTACGTAAGATAAGCAAATTGTTAATAATAACTAGGTATATTATGCTGCATGTAATCACCTCTTTCAGCCAGAAATCGCTGGGAATATCGAACAGTTCCTCCGTGTTGATTTCCTCGGCCAGACCCTCGAAGTTGAGGGAACCTTCCTTGGGCAGCAGGCCAATGGGACTCTCCTGGAAGCATTCTTCTCCGTCACACCTCCTCAGGATCCAATCAAGGACTCGGCAGTTATCACCAAATCCGGGCCACAGGAATTTTCCCTGAAAAAAAAATTTTTGAATTAGCATTCTGGCATCTGGGAGATATGACAACCCTGGTGAACTTTATTAACCTTCTTAGGTTTGTAACATTGTCATCAAATGGCCAATCAGCGCCATTTTGTTTTTATATTTAAAATTTCTCGTCTAACACCGATTTTAGATCCACTTCACCTTTGTATCAAAGTGTGATCATCTGACAAGCCTAAAGACATGAAGTTGTATTTTTAAGCTGAACACAATTTATTCAAAAGTTGAAATGAATATAGAATCGGCGTTTTACAGGAATGTCTTGTAAAAAAAAAGAACCTTTTCAAATCCAGTCAACTGATTAAGTAGGTTCCTTTAATATATTTTAAATGGTTCACTTTTACCGGCCATTTTTAAGTTACGTTGGTGATTTTTCATGGTTAACAATTAGTGGTTATAACAGAAAAAGTGATTGATTTGTGGCTCACCTCTCGGCTCTTCCTGAACCAGTTAACGTGGAATATCTTGGGCAGCTTGTCGGCTGTGGTGCGATCGGCCATGGACAGCCAGTGGGAGAGATAGTGACCGAAGTTGTAACCGAAGAATGGCCGCATTGCGAAGGGATCGTGCATTATCATCTTTCCCTGTAAATAAGGAAAAAAATAATACATCAATTTAACTTTTTGATTTTGGTATCTTGGTAAGTGTCAGAAATATTTTTTAAAGTTTTTTTGGCTGTTTTAACGTATTAACTGGTTTCATGATATTTTATCCATTATTTGTTGATATTTTACCAAATTTGACGATATTAGACCAATTATGCAACTTTTAGATGATATTTGATCGAATTTGTAAGAGCAACTACAAAATAGAAAAAAACTATCATCATACAGACTTAAAAGGTGTTCATTATGTTGGATAAGGTATTTAGCAAATATAGAATAGAAATTTAAACTTGAAAATGTATTAATTTAGGTTAGGTTAAGTTTTAGGGTAGCAGAGCTGAGTGAATTTTAAGATGGCGCGATAATTTTAAAAGCATTTGGTTGCTCACCGATTACTTCTGTATTAAAATGAAAATAAAATTGTTTAGTTCAGTGTTGAATTGAAAATCTACTTATGTATTGAGTACTTACACTGTGTTCCGCTGCGGCAGTTGCTTCTGAGCGCATGGCAGCACCCACAAACACCCCGTGGGCCCAGTCTCGGGCCTCGTAGACCAGGGGCACTCCTTGGGGCCTGCGCCCTCCGAACAGGACTGCGGAGATGGGTACCCCCGCAGAACTCTCCCACGCGGGATCTATGGTCGGGCATTGCGCAGCCGGTGAGCAGAATCTGAACAAGAACAAAAACATTTCTATTAGTTGTTTGATAGTGAAGGAGATAATCGTAATAAGTTGAAAATTGTAGTTTTGAACCAAACGCATTTAAAGTTTTTCGAAATGCGTAGTATTCGCTTGTAACTAGTGTTCAAACTTTTGGATGTAGCTCCGTCTGTAAAACCTACAGAAGTAATATTGACACAGCAGATAAAGAAGGGATTGTAGATATCAAAAAAGGCGATGGGAGCAAAAACAGCTTGCTTAAGCTGTTATTGCATCCAGTTCCTCAAATTAGTATGATCACAACCCTTGGCAAGCAGTTAAGCACTGTTATATTTATCCCCTGTCTGTCCTTGCGGAAACATTATACATATAGTCCTATTTTTACATGAAATATGTTTGACAGAATGATGGTTTGTAATCAGTTTCTCACCTGGAATTGGGATGGGCAGCTGGCGTTGTGCTGGTCTTAGCATCCCAGGGCTTGCCCAGCCAGTCGGTGATGGTGACTCCTGATGCAGGAAGTCCCATGCCTTCCCAGTACACTCCTCCATCGCTGGTCTCCGCCACATTTGTGAACACCGTATCCTTCACGACTGTTGCCATCGCATTGGGGTTTGTCTCGATTGATGTTCCTGATACAATAAAACATAAATTTTGTAGATCATTAAAAAACACAATTTCCTTTGTCGACAATTCAAAATTGAAACCATCGAATATAATATATATTCAAATTAAAAAATAATCATTTAAAATTCAGGCAAGCGATAAAGTACCTACCTATAACATTATATTTTGGCAAAAAATTATTTTTATTCTATGTTTGAAATGTGCCTTAAATGGTTTACTTTTTGAGGCCATTTCTAAAAGTGGAACTATTCTTGTCAAGTTACATCCTGTAATTTTTCACTTGTAAGATCGTTACAAATTTTAACATTATGTTAGTAGTTGAGACCTTCGGCAAAGTAGGTATTTTCTTAAATTAAATTACAGTCCCAACAGGAATTATATTTTTCTGATAATAAATGAAACGTACCTGGTGCAACTCCAAAGAATCCATTTTCTGGGTTGATCGCCCTCAGTTGTCCGTTGGAGTCAAACTTCATCCAGGCAATGTCATCTCCAACGCATTCCACCTAATCAGAAAAACAAAAAAATTTATATTAAAGTAATTAAACCATTAACTTTCTCATAAAGAGAAATTTTTGAACTGTGACTTGCCAACACTGTCTAACCTATTAAGTGCGTTCCTATACATGTATGCGATAGTTAAGAATACGTGTAACACCGTGTATTAGGTGACATTAATTTCCTTGTGCATATGACAATATTTACGTTTTTTTTTAAATTTGTATGCGTTTCAAGTACATACTATCAATTTATGGAAAGAATATTTTTAAATTCAGAGAATCAATAAAGTACCTACCTAAAGGTACCAAATATTTCATAAGACAATTATTTTTATTCTATATTTGAAATTTGTAATATTTGTTTATTAAGTTTTCACCCTGGCAAGTCAAGTGAGTTTTCTTGGGTGACAACTAGTTGATAAATGAATGTATGAAGTTTCGGAAATAATTGCGATCGTTTTTAAGATAGATTATATTTACGCACCTTATATCCAGGCAGTGATGGCATCATCATGGCGAGATTGGTCTTGCCGCAAGCTGAGGGGAATGCTGCAGCGATGTAACGCTTCCTTCCTTGCTTGTCGGTGATGCCCAGAATCTGAAAGAATAATACATGATTAATAAACTCAACATGAAATATTTTCTAGAATTAACAGCTGTAATTGTGAAAAGGTTGTCAAGCTTTTGACCACTTTTGACCAAACTGCAAAGAGACTGGGCTAATATCAAAGGAACGGAGTGAAAAGTGGGAGAGAGATCACATGTGTTTGTTTCTTACAAACAGTTATTTCAAAGGTAACGGATAAAGCAGAACAGTGGCAAAATAATAGGTTAGGTTATGTAAGTTTAAGAAACTTTAGTAGGCTAGGTTAGGTTAAGTAAGGTTAGGTTAACTGAAGTGTGGGGGTAACTTCATTTAATAACTGTTTGTCACTGTCATGTTTTGACATGGAAACTATTTCAACAAAACACTTGGAGAGGAGGTAAAAATAACTTACCAGCATGTGTTCGGCAAGCCATCCCTCCCTCTTGGCGATGGTAGAACCAATTCTCAAGGCAAAGCATTTCTTTCCCAGCAGCGAGTTTCCTCCGTATCCACTTCCGTAAGACACGATTTCATTGAATTCAGGCCTGGAAAACAAACAAAATCAGAAAACTGCTACTCATTTTATCTTGCGGCCATTTTTAATTGGCATGGCGGAATAATAGACAAATAGACTGTAATTAATACAATGTATTATCTTGAGCAATAGGAAATGAAGAAGATACATTGGACAATCAGTCACACTGTTTTATAGTCCTTTTTTCCTCTTTCGTGCTGTCTCATTCATGCGGAAGTCAGATGCACAGTCGTTACAATTACTTTAAATTGCTTGCTAACTTTTGATTGTATCTAGTAATTTAAGATTATTTTGATTATTGAAGTAGTTATATAATATTATTCTTACTTGTGAAGGATGATTGTTCTCTCAGGATCGCAGGGCCAGCTCGGCATTTCGAGGACTCCATTGGCAGGGGTTCCAACAGAATGAAGGCACCTTACGAATTCAGCATCATCCTTCTTCAAAAGCTCCAGGATCTTTGCACCTGCGTGTTCAAAAGAGACATAAATATAAGTAAAATGATTTTGGAAGATCAATTTTTAACCTTTTCACTGGGTTCCTATTTATATAAGTTAACGGGAGATTGCAACAATTTTATTAACATATGATTAAGATTGTGGTACAACTTACCGATTCTTGTCATGATGCTCATAGAATAGACGACGTACGCCGAGTCCGTGCACTCAATTCCAATCTTGGACAGAGGTGAACCAACGGGTCCCATTGAATAGGGGATCACGTACATTGTCCTGCCTGCAAAGTTTAAACAATTTAAAAAATAATTAGTTGTGCTTAAATGCGATAAAATAATAAGTATATACTTACACATAAGAAATATTGCATGGAAATATGTGACAGTTTTCAAACTGCACGTACTATCAAAGTGGCTATTTGATGAAAGTTTTGTTATTATCTGTGATTAGAACAATGAATAAGTGGCTTAGGTACCTTTCATGCAGCCGGGGAATCTGTCAAGGACAGCCTTGGTGTAATCCTTGGGGCTGATCCAGTTCCCCAGAGAAGATTTTCCTCCGTTAACGCGAGGGACGACATCGTTGGGCTCTTCGGTGCAGATGAAAGTACGGCTCTCTACCCTTGCTACGTCCTTCGGGTTGGTGCGCGCTAACCAACTGCAGACAAAAACACACATAATGAAACAAATTGTATCATAAAATCAAAGAATTCAAACAAACAAGAATTTAAACAAAGAAAAATATTTTCTACTGCAATTCGATGCTAGCGCCATCTATGATTGAATTTAAATAGCTTTAAACTTAGGTATTTACAGAGAGATGGCTCTAGTGTACATATATTAGTGATGTCAACTCTTTTGATCTGGGAAGAAGCTTGCTTTTTAATAATTATAATAATTAATTTTACAATAGGTTAAAATGTTAATTCTTATAAAATTGACTTTTTAACATGTAGAAAGAGTAATGGCGATGTTTTTCTTACCAGTTGTCATATTTGGGCAGCTTCTTTATCGCCCCGTTGGCCTGCATCAGCTTCAGAAGGTTCTGTGCTTCCGATGTGCTACCGTCGCAGATATGCACAGCATCTGGCTTGCACATGCTCACATTATCTTCAACGTAAGCCCTCACCTGAAACAAACAATTAAAACAAATCAGTACCTACACTTCAATTAAACAAATACATGCTCTTTCATAGATGGCGCTTGTTTAATTATTTTAGGTTAAAATACTTTTTGCAAGTTATATTTTAAAATATTAAGATGAATTCATTATTTGCGCCCGTATATACTCAATATGAATATGAATAAACACCTTTGTCCATAAATAAACTCAAATCTTTCAAGAAAGGCTTACAAATAAGGATATTGGTCACCAATAGAATATTGTATATGTTAGCCTTTCTTGAATCGAAATAAATACTGTAAAAAACGTGCAGCACAATGTCGTGTGCCGAAGGGTTTTAATACCCAAATATAAAAAAAGGTATCCAAAATAAAACGCAATTAAATTATTAAACGCGTAGTAGGATTACGATTTTAATACGACATCATATTATTTATGAGACATTTCACAAGTCCACACGTGTTATCTACAAGGTTAAATTAATAGGTATCTACTGGTGTCTGAAGTAAAGGAAAACCTACTTGGAAAACAACCGGTTTTATCCTGTGTTAAAAAGATTTCCTAGTTGTTAAAAATATTTTAAATTGTATTATTATCGAATAATTGGTTTCACGTATTCATAACCTCAAAATACAGCAGAAAATTAATGCTAATTTGTATATATAAAAGTTAGTTTTTTTTTTACTTCCTAACATGAACATTTTCATAGCACTTTATCAAGTGATTAAATTTTGTACAGGTAGGTAGGTACCTATCCAATAAAGCAGAATTAGTTTGTCTAACGGAATTAGTTAAGCTAAGTTTTTTTCGTTTAGAAATAAAAATGTTAAAAAATACATATGAGACGTCATATTGTTTTTACCTTGTTTTTAAATTTCGTCAGATTTCTAAAATGCCATTTCGTTCTGTTCAGAAATTCAAGATCAACGCAATGAAATTCAGCTTGCTACGCCATTTCTATCGTGAGATATACCCAGATATAATATGCCGATTTGAAAGGAAAATGTCAAACACTCATATTATAAAGGTACCTACGCCATATTGGGTTTTTTTCCAAATTTATAAAAGCGCGTATCATGATTTTGTATACCTAATGCTAATAAAAAGTCAAATACTTCGAGTTTTAGCTATACATTAGGTACCCATTTATTGCATAAGTCTTTAAAATTAACTAGGTAGGTAGGTACCCACGTATCTAAATATAGCCTTATTTTATCAACACAGACTCTGAATATAAACTCTGTACCGTCAACTATTTACTATTTTGTATGTCTGTACCTACCTACCTACAATATAGGTATATTAGGCAATAAATATGTTTGAATAATTATTATTTTATACCGTTTGTAGACACCAATAACCCCAATATTACGAAATGTCCCGAGCCAGCGATAACTATTCGAGAAAATTCTGGAATATTCCGATGCCCTCTCGATTATTTCGGGTCCACTGTGGATAGGTACCTACCTAACCTACTAGTAGATTAATCAAATGCTTGAAACATTGCAACAGCATTTAAGTACCTACTCAGAAAACGAATCATTTGTGGCCATAAATTGAAACCATTTTTTTGTGGCGATTTGAAAATGGGTAAAACAGATACCTGTCTGTTATCAAAGGTATTTCCTGTAGCTAATCGCATTTTTGCCCTTTCTTATTGTGATAAATGGCGGAATGCTATCATTATCCGATAATACTGAACTGTTGTTAAAATCTTTAAAACATTCTTGACTTGGCAAAATAATGTAAGTACCTGCATAGAATATTGTGTTATAATCAAAGATAGTCGAAATAACGGGAGATAATCGTATGGCATGTTATGACGAAACTGCAAGGATTATCAACGTTAAGCTTTTGGTGTGTAGGCAAAAACAAAGGCGGGGCTGCATAAATGCGATATGCAGCAATATAGGTGAATGACGTTGGCGACATTTAATTTGGCCCATCCCCATTGATTGTAATATTTTTTTGGTGCACTTACCAGTGGGGAGAGATTGGCCACGTTTCCATTGATGACCCTGGCTCCACGGATGTCGTGGAAGGCGGCAAACTGCGCCCTGAGCAGCGGTAGGGACTTGCCCCCCTGGCACCCTATCACCGGGGCGCTTGCGAACCTGGGGAGGCAAAAGAAAAACAAAATTAGACTGGACCTTTTGTAAAAAGTTGCAGAAAATTAACAAACAAATCAATAGGTACTGATCCCAACCGCCTGGAGACAATGGTATCATCAATAATTAGGGTAGTTGGGATGGGAGTAAAATAGGGAAGAGGAAGGTGTGGAAGGACCAGGTTATTCAGATATGGTCACCAACCAAACTTAAGTCATTAAAAGCAACGTTTCAATTCTGAATGGTGGTCTTTCCTACTGACTTATTTCATAGTAATTTGTAAGTAGGTATGTGCATTGTCAGGTTAACTTGTTACTTAGATAATTTTAAATTCTCACGTTTAGCTAATGGGAATTATTTCTAATTGCAATTTAATTACTAATTTACTTGTAATTAGTTTTCTTTTTGGTTCTATGATCTCAAATATGCATTAATGTTGGCCAAAGGCAATCATTAGGTATGTAGGTACATATAATAAAAATAATGAACGTCTAGAGCGAAAACAGATAAATGTAATATGATCTAACAACAATAATAATTATTCAAAGTAAATTAAAAATCATTTACGTTGTTTGTTAAGAGTAGGTATATAATAATAATATATCTACTTATTTATTATTACATAGGATTACGAACATTAAAATTGTATTGTTAAATTTTAAATTTAACGTTTGCCTTCTAAATTTAAAAGTGGGAATTAGTTGATAAATTTAATGCTTTTCTTCGAAATTTAAAAGAGGAAGGTAGGTACTTTACTGACTTTACAAATTTAATTTTAACTTCGAAATTTAAAAGTGGTACTTGCTGACTTTACAAATTTATAGTTTGCTTTCGAAATTTTAGAGTGGCAATTAGTTGATAAATTTAATGCTTGTCTAGTATCTATTATTAGATATTTACGAAAATCAAAATTGATCATTTTTAAATTTAATGTTCGTCTTCGAAATTTAAAAGTGGTACCAACTCGCTGACTTTACAAATTTATCTTATGCCTTCGAAATTTAAAAGTGGTTATTAGTTAATGAATTTAATGCTTTTCTTCGAATTTGAAAAGAGGTACCTACTTTACTGACTTTACAAATTTATTGTATGCCTTATTCGAAATTTAAAAGTGGTAGTTAAATGATAAATTTAATGTTGTCTTCGAAATTTAAAAGTGGTACTTTTCTGAATTTAGTTGCCTTCGAAATTTTAAATAAGAATTAAAATTTTAATTTAGAAATATTAAAAAAAAGGCTTCTAATATAACTATAATTTGACGATATTTTCTTTGTCAACTGAATTAATAACGTTAATTTTATGTGTTTAGCGAACATAAATTCGAATTTACAGCTTAAATCTTAGATTTCCTAAAATTTTAATTTAATAATAGCGTGTAGGAGAGCCGATTATTTAATTCTTGATAATTTTTCTTTTGCTAGAACTTAGCAGCTAATAAAAGCAAACAAGTCGTTGGACAAATATTTTTGTACAGAGTGACTTACGTGTTAGTCTTTTATTGTTCGTGGACACAAGACTCAAACTAGAATTGTCTAAGTACACGCACAGGAAAATTTAGAGAATAATTAGAAGACCACAAAGGAAGCTTTTGTCTACTGGTTTTTAATAAATGTGTTTCAACATTAGCAAGCGTAGGTAGGAAATAGGTAGCAATGTTATATATTTATAGACTTTGAAATAATGTCAAGCAATTCCAATATGAATATTAAAGATTTTTCAAAATCGAGGTTTAGTCGAAATACAAAGGAAAAATGATAATTTTGTTTAAATTAATATGAAGTAAGGAAAATATATTATATTGAATGTTGTTTTCAGTGATTCTTTAATTGTAAAATTTGTTTTGTTAAAGTATTTTTAAAACTTTTCAAAAGTTAAAAATTTTCAAACGTAAGATACCCGACACGAAAAAATATTATATGCAGTAAGGGAGTTGAACAAATTACAAATTATCGTACTCGAACAATAAAATTTCTCGTTAAAATGAACAAAAATATGAATTATAAAAAATTTGATGAAGATTTTTTAAAAATAAATAAAATGGTATTAAATACTTACTCCAATTTCATCATGGTTTCAACGGCTTCAGGCATCTTCTGTTTGTAGTATTGAAAAATACGTAAACAATTAAATCCAAAAAATTGCAACTTGACTTTCACGTCAACGCAAAGCGAAATTCTTAATAAAAAAATAACTTTCCAACTCGTTAAACTCGAAATAGACAAAAAGAATGTTTATTAAAGTTATATTTCCCATCTAATAAAGAAACCCTCGCAAAAGGACTCGAAAGAAAAAACAACTCTACTCAACAAAGATCTGAGATCGAATGAAATTATTTGGAAATTTTTTCCTTTTTATACTCGTCGGCCTCCGGTTTCGGCCAATCAGAGCAAGGCGTCGGCGGGTGTGTTGGAATGCGGCGCTGTGATTGGTCCACCTTGGAGGCTCGGCACATTTCTGATGTAATTTTATCATTTGCTTACGCTGAAGTCCAACTGGTGTTTTGATATTGACAAATTGATTAGCGTATAATTTTATAGACTTGTTTTGGACCTGATTCCACTTTTTATGTCAGATAAGTCTTGTTTCTAAGCCATGGATATTTTAAATTCAGTATTATTAATTTGACAATTTCTCGGAATAAAAGATGATAATAAAAAAACGATTTGCAATATATAATGAAATTATTTTATTTTACGTTGTTAGGTACTATCCTGGATTAATTGGAATCATTGTTTTGAAGAATCATTGTGGTATGACACACCAATTTTAAAGTTGAGGGATCTATGTCATACTATGCCTAGTGAGGCGGGTTATGAGAAACTTCAACTTATAACTATAAATCTCTGTTGTTTCAAATTACCTACTTTTCACATGTATATATTTTTTTGTCTTCTTTTTTTTATACTTAGGTAATTTATAAAATAATGTATACCTACTATTAACACTGAATATACAACAGTAACAGTAAGTTATAAATGTTTCAAAATTCTTTCAATAAGGATATATGTTATTATTATTGCTGTGGTTATTTCTTATTTTTTTCGTGTCAATAGAATCATTGCCCGGCGCCAGTAGAACTATATCACACCCATCAGAAACACGATGTTAGGAAATAAGGAAAGAGAAGTAGAAACTAAGGTAAGTAGGTATTATTAGATGTAAAGAGAAAGCTAAAGCCATTTAAGGCAATGTTTTGAATCTTCTGAAATTAAAAAAAAGTTTTTAATACGTCTTATCAAACGGCAGAATCTCTTGAACGGTGAGCTCTGACGTTATGAAAATTGCGCAGCTTTTTCTTTATGAATTTATGAATCAACGTATGTATAAATCAATGATTAAATAAAATATAATCACGTAATATTATTATTATTATCTATTTTTACCTTCTAACATCATTTCCATCATGAGCTATCGAGCTTTGGAACATGCATTTATCTCTCATGAATGCCATATTATCGAAAAATATACTATACTAACTAATTATAAGTTTCCCGCGGGGGAAGGCAGAGAGGATAGACCGCCAAACAACTTGGTCTTAACACACACTCCTTGCTTCATTCACATTCATACATCGTCTTATAAATCATATCCTTCTGTTATTCTGACTTTTGACATGACCAGACTCAAGTATTTAATACACTTTATTGTGCTATGTCTTCCTCGGGCTTCCCCGACTTCTTCCACCATTCACATTCGCGTTATATATTTTGCTTACACTCCTTTCTTCGTTATTAGCTATACATGCCCAAACCATCAAAGCGTCCATAAACCACCTTGCATTCTTTGCGTATCTCCACATTTCTCACACAATCATATGGTATTACCACACACACGCCTTGGGGATCTCGTTTGTAAACTGTATTCAGGGTGCGTACTTGACTTACTTTAACAAGTAATTCCTGACATTTGAAAATAAAAATGCAAAATATAGTTTTGGTCTCTGGTGACTTTTTTTAATAGTTTTTTTAATTCAAATTTTTTAAAAATCTATTGGTAAGAGACAGGTAGGGTCGGGTTAAGGAGTTAGGCGGTTAATCGGTTGCGTGACTAGTAATGATATGTAGAAGAATTATTTTTTTGTTTGGTATTGATTGAAGAAAAAGAATTTGAAAATAGAAAAAGAAAAAAACACCAAAAAAGTCACGGGATGCAAATTTTCATTTTACATTTTTTATTCCAAACTAGCTGATTCCCCCGGCATGCGTTGCACTACCATATTCAAAGAAATAATTTTTTTCTCCTTGCATGTCCTTTTCCGTGCGTCCCCGTTCCCTTCCCGCATCCCCTTCCCCTCCCACGTTCCCCTTCCACCTTCCCCGTCCACCCTCACCTCTCTCCCGCTCCCACGTTCCATATATTCCGTCCCAGTACATTCAGTTTTCAAACAGCTCGCGTGCCACATATTATCTACAAATTTTTTTATAAAAATTATCATTTTTCGTATATTACAAATATTATTTTTGTATATTATAAAAACAATCAATCAAATTTGATACCTATTTAAAATATCTATAATTTAAAAAATCCATTGACAATACTTTTGTTAAAAAAAAAACAGCTGAATTCAAATTCACCAAATGCGCGAAGTTAAAAAAGTCGTTAAGTTTTCTGAAATTATCCAATTTTCTTAATTTTTCTTTCCGTAAGAACCTTCTACAAAGTATTAGAAAACTTTAGAAAAAAGATTAATGAAATGGGTAAAGTCGTTCTGAAGTTATAGCGTGACTAAGGGAAACGGGGATTCAGTTTTATATATATAGATAATGTCAGCAATCACTGGTTAATGTAGGTCCCTTAACACCCTACATATAAATATAAATTAATCAAATCAATTTTAAATCATTCTCTGTTCGAGAATGGTCTATGCGTTAAACTAGATTTCATCAACAAGTCCATTTATATCAATTTAAGTATTAAAAGTCAGGACGCCATATTTTTCTTAACAACGTTGTCAATAAGTAAAATTGAACCGGTTAAAAGTTGAGATGACAAATTTTCGGTTCGTCGGGTCAAGGCTTCAATTCCTCTGCTAGTCTTTCAGGGCCTTTAAGAGTTAATAACCAGACAAAGCTGAAAAATGACATTTTTGAATGAGCTCATAGACGTGTTGAAGCTTTTTACAGAAAAACGATAAATTGATTTCGAAAGATTGTTATTTTATGTGGTAAACTTATATTTTAAATTTTGAAAAAGTTAACATTTTTTTAATAAAAAAATAGTTTTACTGTTGTTCGATGGCAATATTTGTTAATTTTCAAACGAGTAAAGTTATTATACAATACATATATCATACCAAATAGTAATACAGTATTATAAAACTGTTCATTATCTAGGCAAAATATAATTTAGAATTTTAATTTAGTTTCAAATAAAATCATTAAAATAAAAATCCAAGCACCCGTTTTGTGCCGAAAATACTACAACTTGACTTATTTATTACACAATTATTAATTGATTTATCTCGGAATTTTTAACACAGAAATTTAACTTAAGACGTTATTGAAATATTAGAAATAATTTTTAACCAAAAATATTTTCTCGAGTATATAATTCTGTTGAATTTGCGACACGCTTTTGTGAATATTTTATTCTGTATTTTGACGCGCACGGCGCTAAACAAAACTCTTAGTATCTGTCGATTCACGGCAGCGAGCGGTCGTGTTGTCCGCGCCGGTCCAGTTCATAACATTTTAAATTTATTCGTCCGCTTAAAATGGGGAGAAAAATCAATAAAAAGAGAACTTTCATAAAAAAATCAAAATTACCACACCAAAAACATAACTGGGAGAAATATAACGAGAAAAAACAAAGATTAGTAATATTTAATTATCAATTTACATTGTACATACCTTATAAGCTACAGGGTCGTTGGAACGAATCTGTCAGATTTATTGTGTATTTTTTATAACATGTTGTTTAATTTTTAGAGAAAAGAATCAACATTCTAAAGTAAATAATGACTGTAAAGTTTCATAGGTATGTGCAATTCAAATTTTTATTATATATATATATTATTATGTACGCGTAAATGGGCTTCGACAAAGTATATTTGATCAATGAAAATGGGTAATAACTTCAATACATTGTGATTCATGGATATTACGGTGACCGATTTATCCGTTTATACCGCGGAAATTATAAACTAGCAATACTACCCAGCCTTACCGTGTATAGGTACACGGTGTCGGGAAATACGTGGTACATTACGGTGACCGATTCAATTGTAATTACCGCGGTAATTTTTTTTTTTTTTTTAACTTTCTTTATTCATTATATGTATAATGTGTGTACAGTTTTACAGGTGATTCGACTACCACGCTAGGCACATGCCCGTATTATGGTAGTTATAAACGATAATTTACTAGCATTAATACACGCAAGCAACATTGCCTTATAAACACGGTGGCGGGAAACCCGTGGTACATTCCGGTGACGTAATTATAAACAATAATTCACTAACACTAATACCCGGCGTTGTGCGAATTATACGCTCACAACATTACCTTGCATATGTATGTCGTGGGCCGATCGTGAAATGGCGGCAGATCGTGATGTGCCTGAGGCGCATCGTGATCTGCCTGTATTTACGATTGACCTGCGACATATACAAGGTGTCGAAAAATACGTGGTACATTACGATGACAGGTTCATTGTTATTCCGGTGGTAATTATAAACAATAATTTACTTGCATACCCGGCGTTGCGCGAGTTACACGCATACTTCATTGCCTTATATATGTCGGCGGTCGATCGTAAAATCAGGCAGATCATGGTGCGCCTAGTTACTTCGTGAAGTGCCTGGCAGCAGATCGTGAAGTGCCTCAGACGCATCAAGAACGGCCTGATTTTACGGTTTGCCTGCGACATATACACGGTGGCGGGAAACCCGTGGTACATTACGGTGACCTAATTATGAACAATAATTTACTAGCATTAATACCCAACGTTGCGCAAATTATAGACATGCAACATTACCTTGTACACACGGTGTCAGGAAATTCGTGGTAGAAGCGGAAAACTGAGGACTCAAATTTCACCACGGGAACAGAAGCTTTTTACCATACTTTTTCTTCTATTTTTAACTTATTTATTTTTCTTTTTACGAACATATTAATTTATAAACAATAATCTGCGTAAATCGTCCTCAAATTCAATTTGATTCTGAATCTACTTTGCTTAAGACAAGTTCGTCCAGTCAATGAATGATCCAAAAGGTTTTAGGGTGCGTGAGCAGGAACCTAAGCGATTCCTTCAAAAAATTGTTTAGGGTGCTTAGGGTGTAAACATACTAAAAGTCCTGACGTCTAGGTGGTGAGTTAAGGGGTGGGGGGGAGGTCCCAATTTTCAGGTTTCCGCTGATATCTCGAAAACGGTGCGTTGCAGAGGAAAATTTTCTGAAATTAAGTAAAAGCTCATAAAATCATCTCCAACTTTTATTCTTTATGTAATTTTCGAAATCCCAGCCGTTTTTGAGTTACACGTTCTACAAACGTAGATATTTTTGAAAAAAAACATTTTACCTCACATTTTTCATCAAACATTCCTTCATGTCGTCTAAAATATTCAACAAAGAAAATGAATTTATATTAAAGAAGTTGTAAAGAATTTAATTTACTTTTATAATATATATATATTGATGCAAATTAATCTCCAACCAGTAAATATTTACAACTATTTTAAGTTTTTTCGTAAAATATCATTTTCAGACAAAGCTGTTTTTATCTCATTACTGACACACATTTTGTTCGTTCGCCTAATAATACGTGTGACCACAGTTTAAAGCCAATTTTAAAGAAAGTAGAAAAAAATAATATCACTTGAAAAATTTTTAATTGTATTTAATAATGAAAATTATAATTATCTCATGACAAAATTTTACGAAAAAACTTAAAATTGCTGTAAATGTTGACCGGTTTGAGATTAATTTGCATTTGTATATATATATATATATATATATATATATTCTAAAAGGGAATTAAATTCTTTATAACTTCCTTAAATAAATGTATTTCTTTGATGAATATTTTAGACGATATGAAGGAATGTTTGATGAAAAATGTAAGGTTAAATGATTTTTTCGAAAATGTCTACATTTGTGGAGCGTGTAACTTAAAAACGGCTGAAATTTCGAGAATTACGTATAAAACAAAAGTTGTAGATAATTTTACAAGCTTTTACTTATTTTAAGAAAAAAATTCTCTGTGACGCACCGTTTTCGAGATATAAGCGGAATCCGAACATTGGGACCTTCTCCCCCTCCCTCCGCTAGCTCACACCTAGACGTCAGTACTTTTAGTATGTTCAGACCCTAAGCACCCTAAACAAGTTTCTGGAGGAATCGCTTAGGGTCCTGCTCACGCACTCTACACCTCCTTCCTTGACTGGACTAAAGGTGCACATCAGCGTGGAAAATGAGACAAATATTCCTATTATCGTTTTCCAGTGATTTCGAAAGTTTACCCACATCCATTCACATTTTATTTTTATAAGATCTTTATTTGCTTTTAGCAAGCATTCATTTGTCATTTTCTATTTTTCTTTAGCTCTCCGGTAGGTTGTTTCTTTTTTTACCCTTAGATTAATTTAACACACTAATTTCGGTAATAATTATATATTAGAAATGTGTACTTGCTTTATTTAATTTTTTGACAGATGATTTTTGAGCTTACTAACGACGTTCATTCGAAATGTAAATTTCTGACGCCTTTCTAATTTGTCCAAAAAATATATTATAAAGAAATTTGATACTGTGTTTTTGAATGGTAATGGATCGTGTTTTATATTAAAAACGACTGGTGAATCCAAATCAATATTTAAAAAAAATTAAAACGCTCTTTAGAAGTTACTTTCTGTTAAAAGAACTTAAACTTTCTCTGGTTAGAAGTTACTTTCTGTTAAACAGTGTTTTAGTAACACATTTAATAAATACTGTACAATTTCTGTTTTGAACTATTACTAATAAAAAATGTCTTTAACTGGCTGCGAAAGAGAGGCTAGACATATGCATGCACCATGCGCGTGAATTTCCCGTAAAAATTATGGTTTTAATTTGTGATTGTGTAATTCAAATCGTGTTTTTGTAAATAATTTCTGTTATAATGGCCAAGTCTCTAATATATTTGTATATTCAGTAAATTTTATATTATTTTCAGTTTTATTCTATTAATAATGCCATAGAGACATAGTCCCTGTTAAGATCAATGCTCTAGGTGAGCCGTGGAACCAGGTCTTCATTCCCTTATCGTTCAACTCCGCCGTCAAAAATGCAATCAACTCTCCCTCCGCATCCTGGTCGGTCTCCAAAGATTTTTCGTCCATGTGTTGCTTCAGGTGAAGAAAGAGGTGTAATTCATGTCATTCATTGCCTTTTTGGTAGGGTTAGGTGGTGAACCCATTTTTTAATCCAAAAAAGTTTCGCCTTGGTTGGAAAAACAGTTCGAAGAGATCCGAGCGCATTTGCGCAACGAGCATTAATTTGCATACTCCATTTTTCCTTCAAAATCATTTGTGTGGTAGACTTACTGACATCTGGGATTAAAATTGCAAGCTTATGAACTTCAACAGGGCTAACTCCCTCTAAATTGAAAAAGCGAATAATTGAGCGCACCTCGCAGGGGGCGGGATTCGACAACGTAGCGTCTTTCTCAAACGAACGCAAAGATCGCACTGAAGCAGCTACCAAGCCGGATCACCGCTCGGTTTTTTGGGAAAGTCTGAGCTAACGCTAGTGCCACCATATTTTGAGAAACAACGAGCAAAGGTAGTTAATTCTTGGACAACCTTCACATTATTGTATTGCGGTCTGTTTTCACTGTACAACTACTAACAGTCCTACTGTTTTTATATTTTCAAGTTCTGTACATATATTATGTAGACTATACTAAAATATATGCTTGTTGCTATATATTACATATTTTTTTTTATTATAATGCTGCTGTTTTTTTGGTTATCTTTATTTATAGTTGAATTACATAATTTTGGTAAAAATATAAACATTAAAAATACATTTTACTTTTTTTGACATTAGCTCCATACAGGAAAATATTTCATAATAAGAATAAATATGTCATCTTTGGGGATGTTGTGTCGAAAGTCTTTTTAGAAAAAGGAAGGAGAGGAAGTTCTTGGAAGGAAAAAAGGTATGAGGGGTGGGTAGGAATCTGGGATCGGTGTATCCAAGAGGATGTATGAGTCTATCCTCACCACTGCAGTGCAAGGCTTCCGAGAATCCTGCAGGAGAGGTCAAAAGATCTCCCTCAACCAGTCTCTTCCGATCCGGCCTGCCACACAGTTGGTGGGCAGACGCATCCGCCGCCAAGATTCAAACAAACCTTATCCCTTGAACCCGGGCAAGTAAGACACCAAACGAAACGAACCCCTTGGGGTGACCTATGGCAGAGGTGTTGGTCATCCAATAAATGGTTTCCTGGACGGTGGTACCCATACCCGCCTCCCAAATTGGGTTCTGGATTCTGGGAAGGAAAAAGGTACCAGGAGTGGTAGGAATCTAGGGGTCCAAATTGAGTTCCGTTTCCCAAATTGGGTTCGGGATTCTGGGAAGAAAAAAGGTATCAGGGGCATGTAGGAATCTGGGGGTCAGTCCAAGAGTGACGGACATGAAAAAATCTATCCCTCCCACTGTAAGGAGATGTTTCGGAGAGTGCTGCTGGGTAGGTAAAAGATCTCCCAGGTCCAACCAGTCTCTCCTGATCCGGCCTGCCATGCAGTTGGTGGGCAGGTGCATCCGCCGCCAAGATCCGGACAAATAAATGAACCCAGGTACATGGGGTGAGGTTTTTGAAATTCAATTTAATTTAGATTACCAACAATAATCTCCCTGGTTCCCGGGCGGTAGTACCCATACCCGCCTCCCAAATTACTGATAATACCTATAGTGAGAAGAATAAATATGTAAAAATGAGATATTTCTTACAATCAAACTGAATATCACTCAGTAGAAATACAATTAAAAAACAACAACAGAATACTCATAAAAACATTTCAAAAATCAAGAAATTTGTATATTACGTAAGTACCTATTTTATACCCACTATTTTTACGCATTTCACTTGTATCTATTTATGTTTATGCACTTCGGTAAACAAATTACAAATTACTACTTATTCGGAAAAAGCTGGAACCGAGAATTCAATATCGATGTCGTCTGAACCATCCTATAGATATCGCCAGTTGAGTGGGATATGCTGCTTGCGGCGGAGCGAATGTGGTATTTCTATCTCGTTCTAAAAAACTTCCGATCGCGAGGCCGTCTTTTGATGAAATTTGAATTTTCGGCCGCTGGTAATGCCCTCTTAAGCAACCAGCAGCCGAGAATCTAAATTGTTCTCACGATCCAAGATGTTCTTACGATCGTACAGGGCGGTTCCAATGAGAAAGATTAATTATTCCCCGTACCAGCTTTTTAAAATTATAAATCATTGCTTCAATTAATACCTACATCTAAAAATGCTGAAAGGCGTGATGATAAAACTATTAAAATTATATACTTTTTGTAATTATTTTTTTATCATAAGTATTTATAATTTTTCAATAATATAATGTCTAAGCAAAATAAGAATGTAATAAAACTTACATATATTAGTTTTTAAGACCGTAAATAAATAGACAAACTGAAGTATTTTCGTCACAAAACAAGTGAGCGGATCAATGATTTTATTTAAACTAAAATTAAAATTCTGAAACATAGCTTTCCCAAATAATTTATTGATTTATTTTACTGTATGATTTGAAATATGTGTAATATAATACAAAATTTTGTTTGAAAATTAAAACAAATCTGTCAACGACCTACGGTATAACCTTATTATGCTAAAAATAAACACATTTTTTAATAATTTAAAACATAACTTTACCAGATAAAAGAACATTTTTCGAAATAAATTTATTATTTTTTGCGGAAAAGAGTAAATACGGCTAAATTTTATTTAAATATGACTTATTTCCGGTTTTGTCTGGTTATTCCCTCTTCATCACTGCACAAGCTAAATTTTCCGCTTATAATTATGGTAACAGGAGGAATTCAAATGTTGTCAGATTATTCGTAATCCGGGAATGTACGTTTTCAAAAAAAGCAAAATATTGTTGAAATTCGGACAAACCCGGGTAAAAACTTTTTACAGAAAAACCATTACTGTTAAAATCTCACAAACGGTTAGTTCTGACATCATGAAATTTGAATAATTTTCTGGAATTTCCCAAATATTGTTTTGTTGCAAAAATAATTTTATTAAGTAACTAATAAAACACTGAACATATAAATTCCTAGAAGTGTGCTTTAATTTTTATATCGATTAAAAATAATGAGGTCGCTATTAAGACGTTTGACTGCTAGGTTCTGTTAAACATAAGAATAACTCGTTCTTGAGTTCAACAGCTCGGCTGTGGAACGATCTGTAGGTCTCCGTGTTTTCTTCCCCCTTCACTCCTTTCTCGCCTCAAAAAAGACCGTCCACACAGCATCCACAAAGATGACATAAACCCAGAGGGAAATTATTTTCTTCAGAGCATCTTGTGTGGAGTTAATATAATAAAATGCAATTGATAAATAATCTGTCCAAGAGACATTTTCGATGTTTTTTTTAAATTTTATTTTTAGGTAAGTAGGTACCTACCTATGTCGAAACGTTTTATTCTGGTTTTTTAAAAGAGTAATTAAATGTAGACATTATTTAAAAAAAAAATCATTAAATAACACCATTCCTCTTATGCTAGAACATGTTCTGCCGTGTGGTATCTCGAAAAAGTAATTTCGTCAGAAATAATGAGAAAAAAAATCACTTTAAGGCGCGGTGCATCCGCTCAAAAAGAAGAAGATGGAGAAGGAGTAAACACAAATGTTAGAGAGAGCACACTAATATTAAACCATAATATTTAAGCGAAAATTGTGAAAATGTTTAATAAAACACGACTCGTTTAAAATAGAGCAAAAATCTCTTCATATTGTCTAAAATAGCATTTCAAAAAACACTGAATTTTTTCTTACATACGAGCAGGTATAACTTGTAAAATAACTGAAATAAACGTGTTTATAATAATTTTCGGCGCATATTTTGCGATATTTTTCTATCGAGTAAATTTCATATAATTGTCATTTCGGCGTGGGGAATGTCTAGATATTATCTTAAAGAATAACATATTTTTTTAAGAGCTTTAAAACTTACAGTATTTAAGGAAAATATATAATAAATCGGCAGAAATGCGGGAAGCCCGGCTTTAATTCAGGCACACGGACACGACACAACACGTTTACATAGACTTACCAGCGGGATAAAATAATGTATTATTATTTATTTAATGGATTGAGGCAACAATAAAAAATAAATTAAAAAAAACGCAGCCTAAAATATTTTCACTGAAAAAAATCGCTTGACAACAAACTTGATAAAACCTACTTAAATTATTCCCATTTCGTGTCGTCAAGCGAATTAATCTCTCGATAAAAAATAACGTGTGATACTGTCTGGCTTGTATGAATGTCTACAAAATACAAACATAGTATGATATTTTATATTATAGTTATTTGGCGTGAACAGACAAGATAAACAAATGTTTTTTTTGTATGACGACAAGAATTTTTTACGTACGGCATTATTTGAGACACGTTTTGTGTAATCCACTATGAAATTGCACGACACTACGTGACGGGCCTTGCTATGTTATCAGAATTATCAGAATAACAGTAGAGTGTTTATGAGTCGGTGCATGCATGTGAATGAAGCAAGGAGTGTGTGTCAAGACAGAGTTCTGTGGCGGTATATCCTATCTGTAAAAAAGGGAAATCTGGGAAAAAGACATGATGAGTTAATTAGTTAGGTTGGTAGGAAGAAATTATTGCCAGTCTTGCTTGATTTGAATACACACCAGTTGGGGTTATATTGTGATGCTGAAGGTAGAGGGGAAATAATGGATAAGAGGAACATTAGGAAGTAACTATCTGGCTATTCAAATCTGGTCAACAAAAACGACTAAAATCATTTCAAGCAAAGTTTCAGCAGACTTTCAACGGAGTTAGTGCTGTGGCACCTTCATTAAATTGGTATAAGAGAGTGGGGAAGGGAAAGATGAAGTTTGGGAAGTATCTGGCTATTTGGATTTGGTCACAACACATAGCTAAAGTAATTAAAAGCGATGTTTCAGTGGCCTTTCAATGAAATCGGTGGGATTACGGCGTCTCCAATTGCTGTATTTTGTGAGGTTAAATGGAATGCAGAAGTAAAGATGGAGGTTGGGAAGTGCCCGGCTATTTAGATCTGGCCACCAAACACGGCTAAAGACATTTCTAGCAACGTTTCGGTACTTAATGGCGGTCTTTCATCAGGGCGGTAGGTAAGTATTTACGGAACGTATTTCTGGAACGTGCCTCGAATTTACTTAATAATATTGAAATAAAAATAACACATACGCATACATACATATTCGAGTAAATTAAATAAAATTTATTATTAAATATATAATTAAATAAATATTATGAAAAATGAAAATTTGAATTAAAAAATATTATAGGTGGCACGCGAGCTGTTTGAAGGCTGAATGTACTGGGACTGAATTTATGGAACGGAGAGGGTATGCGGAGAGGTAGAATACGTGAGGGGAAGGGGTCATGGAAAGGGAAGGGGCGGTGGAAGGGGAAGGGACGAATGGGAAAGGACACGCAGGGAGAAACAATTTATTTATTAAGTGGCATTGCAATGCATGCCGGGACATGGCTAGTATTATTATATAATACATATTACAAATACCCAGAAAAGATCAACACATCAACATGTTGCCGTGTTGTCGACACAGAAATATCTGTGGAATGAGAACGTACCTACTTGTACCTCGTGGAAAATTCGATAGCGGCGCCTCAGTGAAAGATGACGTATGTGAAACTAATTGGTACAAATTAATAACATATTGACTATTTACGTTTTACGTTTGTGCACGTAGCCACAAAACGAGTTCCAGAATGGAAGATTCTAGTTCTACCTATCCTGTAGCCATTGTGGTTCGCCATGTTTGGTTATTGATACTCGGGTTCATGGGGTGAGGTTTGTCCGAGTCTTGGCGGTGGACGCATCTGCCTACCAGCTGCGTGGAAGGCCGGATCGGGAACGACTGGTTGAGAGAGACCTTTTGACCTCTCCAGTAGGACTCTTTCGAAACATCGCGTTGCAACACAGTTGGAGGGATAGATTCATGGTACCATGCAAACTCAGAATCAAGTCAACTCAACACCTCTTTGAAAAGTAATTAAAAGCTATCCTTACGTAACTTATTTAATCAACTTAATACTTGTTTTTTAGAAAATTATGATTTTGTAAATTGTATTGTCTTACCAGATAATGTGTTTTTAAGTGTATTTATAAGAAAAATGTATATCTCTTTACTAAGTAGTTTCCCCAGGAGAGCTAATCACACTCAGAGAAAAGTTTTTTACCCTCTCGTGTTATAAAAAAATATAATATAATTTATTTAATATTCCCTGTATAAATATACCATAAACCATAATTGATAAGCTAATATTAAACATTATTAAAAAAAAAAAATAAACTTCGACCAAGTATACCGCTCTTGAAGAATACAAAAGTAGGAGACGCAAGTACCTACTTACATAAAAATACATATACGCATACTTAGGTTATAGGTATTAATATTTTTATTTGTATATTTTTTTATTTAATTAAAATTAAATTTAAAAATAATAAGTTATTATTAAGTTCTGCAAGTATTTTAGTATGTATCTTTGTTACAGCTGTTTCGACTTACAAGGTCATTTTCAAACTGTGGTTAAAGCCACATTCAGACGACTTATTTATAATATTTTAAATGTCAATCTAAGAACCTTTTTTTCCATATGTAATGGTTTTGGTAGGTTATTTATTGGATTAATTATTATTTCTTAGGATCTTAGATTAAATTTGCTTGAACAATTAGAAATCAATAAACGAACGAATAAACCAATGTAATATTAATTAATAAAGTAAGGAAAATTATCTATTCTCCACTTCTTAGTATATTTACAAAACCTAAAAAATATAACACACTTAAATGAGTCATAGCAGTTACGTCATTATAAAACAATTTAGAAAACCCTAACATTTAGTGCGGGGGGAAACCGATTCCGAACCCCACATAATCACATCTGTAACTGACAGCCCTGAAAAGCAGAACTAATTAGCAGTACCTGTAGTCATTTCAAACTGCAGTCATTTCAAACTGAAGGTAACAATAATATCATGTACTCCATTTTAGCCAATTCCTGGAATCCAACGATATGTTCAAATAGAATTAAAGTATATTATACTTGATGTTAACAATTTTTCTAAGAAGTCACCTTTATTTACTTATTTTTATTCTGCATAAAATGTGTATTCTCTATCCGAG
The DNA here is from genome assembly GCA_917563855.2 of Limnephilus lunatus. Taxonomy (NCBI): domain Eukaryota; kingdom Metazoa; phylum Arthropoda; class Insecta; order Trichoptera; family Limnephilidae; genus Limnephilus; species Limnephilus lunatus. Next base: position 48,704,622 of record OU830603.1, read on the forward strand.
CTCATATTCTTTTTTTTGGTTGTAATACATAATTGTATCCTATAACTAAATACTAGTTGTTATCACACGTACCTATATATTTAATTGGTTTAATGTACATTCTTATTTTGTTATCATTATAATTACCCTCCTGTGTACCACTGTGTATCATGTATCATGTTTCACCGGATTGTAAAAGCCATTTTATGGCGTTGAAATAAATAAATAAATAATCACTTTCTCAATTATTGTCTCAGAAAATTGGTTTAACCGGTAATAAATCAATCTAGACACCTTCAACAATTATTGACATTTAAAATATTATAAATAAGTCGTCTGAATCTGGCTTGAATTAAAAAAATGGAGTTCTGCGAACTAAACCAAAAACAATTAGTGAATTAATATTGTTTTAAAATACATATAGCCCTCTTGTACCTACCTTCCTGTTACTAACTTCATGCAACCTAGGTACAAGCGAGGGTTTGAAATGTTCACTTCTGGTATTGTTACATTTAAACAGGATTTTGGAAAGAGAAGCTCTGGTAGGTATATGAAATTCAATGTTTCAATTTAAGTTGGATTATAATCGGTACTATATTTCACACAAAACTACATCGAGAGCCTCTAGCGGACGTTATGGTCCTTTCGATAAATTTGGAATATTTTTGGTTTCAAAAAGTTTGAGTTGTTTTCGAAAGATGTCGCTAAAAAACAAAGAAAAAAGGGAGCATAAAAACATTTTATGGCTCCATCGAAACCCGAATTGCATGTACCCGCATGTCTACCTACACATGGCAAAATTCCGACCGAGGGTATTCCAGATGGGGTATGTTGTGAGGCTGAAGGACGTGGGACCTTTCTTTAAATTATCTCCGCACAGGAGGCCCTGAGAAAAAAAAAACCCTTAGGGCCTATGTAATCCTTGAGGATGCCGTGCAGAGGGTCTTTTTAGGGAAAGGGGAAGTTATGGGAAGGTCAAAGGTATGTGGGGCGGGAAGGAATCTGGGGGTCAGGTGTGATGAACGTGGGAATCCATCCCTTCCACTGCGCTGCAGGGCGATGGGTCAAAAGTTCTCCCTCAACCTTTCTGTCCCGATCCGGCCCGCCACGTAGTAGGTGGACAAAATCAACAGCTTTCAAGACAAAAAAAACTCGTAAAAAACTAACAACGGATAACGATAACATTTTATATTTCCGTCTGAAGTCATTATAATCGTTATATATTTTGGTATGTTGTGTGTTTGGTAATTGGGGTATGTGGCACACTGCCCCCAGATTCCTACCCACATATGTATATTATTTATTTATTGAAATAAAAGTAGAAGAAAACATAAACAAGAAGTGTTTAATTTAAATCACGAAAATATTCACATGTAAGGTTCGCGTAATAATATTATATTGTAATAAAATATATATATTTTTTTTAATTATTATTAATTGATATACATGTGCAAAATCCTCTCGCCAGTCAACACTTCTACTAGCCGATTACTAAAAATAAAAACGGACCATAAAAACATTTGATGTATTCATTGAGACCCGCATTGTATATATCTATAACCACATGTCAGTCTTTCGACTAAGGGTCGAAATAATAATAATACATTCCTACTACCTAGAACATTTGAAAGCGTATCGATATTCCAAACCTTGGTGGTTGAAGTTATTTCAAATCTTGTAACGATCCTTGGCTACGAATCCGGAAGTCACGAGTTCAAATTTCGGCGTGCGCAAGTACCTATCTACATTTTATCTGATTAATTTGTGTTATTCCACAATATATTATTTTTAAATAATTTCGTTTAGATTACCTCTTATTGTTAGTTATCCAATAAATTTGGGAAACGAGTGTGGGTGCCGCTGCCCCGGGAACCATTAAAAATGTGTTTTAATTATCGTTGGTGGTATCATTTGTTATGTTTATATTCAACCGCAGACGTTGTCATCGTTGATTCACACACACACTCACAGACACATGCAAATATAGGTGAGGAAACGCAATCACCACCAACACCTAGACAAACCTCATTCTAAAAACTCGGGTACCCCTGATAATTCACCAAACGTAGAGAATCACTTGGCGAGACATATGGCATACTTATTTGAAGAAATAATCTTTTAGGGGATCAACTGTTGGGATTGACTGTCGGGGGATCAACTGTCGGGGACCAACTGTCAAAGATATCAACTGTCATGGAGCCAATAAAATAAAGCATTTGCGTTTTTTTTTTTTAAATACAATTGTTGTTTAAAATTTGTCACGACTAGGACTGCACGATTTGTCAAGACTGTCAGACTGGGAAGGAAAAAGGTATGTGGGGCGGGTAGGAATCTGGGAGTCAGGTGTGACGAACGTGTGAATCCGTCCCTTCCACTGCGCTGCAAGGCGATGGGTCAAAAGGTCTCCCTCAACCTTTCTGTCCCGATCCGGCCCGCCACGTAGTAGGTGGGCAAAAGCATCCGTCACTTGAACAAACTTTACCCCAAGAACCCGGGCACCCCTGCAAAGTCACCAAACGTAGCTAACCTCTTGTTGGTTATCCAATAAATTTGGGAGGTGGGTATGGGTGCCGCTGCCCCGGGAACCATTTATTGGATAACCAACACTTATGCCATAAGTCACCCCAAGTGGTTCGCTACGTTTGGTGATTTAGCAGAGGTTCCCGGGTTCATGGTTTGTCTGGGTGTAGTTTGTCCGGGTCTTGGCGACGGATGCGTCTGCCTACCAGCTGCATGGCAGGCCAGATCAGGAGAGAATGGTTGAAGGAGGCCTTTTATCCTCTCCAGCCAGAATCTCTTGGAACATCGCCTTGGACCGCAGCGGGAGGGATGGATTCAAACGTCCTAACTCCTGGACATACTACCCCCAGATTCCTACCCAACCCACATACCTTTATCTTCCCAGAACCTCCCCCCTTCCTTTCCTACCCGCCTCCCAAATTATACCTTCACCGTTTTGAAGATTTAAAAAAAAACATTTATGTGAAGAGTGCCAACTGATCCCGTCTGGAGCCAGTGAGATTGTGATATGTTGTCAATTATAATCCCCAAATTGGGGTTTGTTGTGAGGCTGAAGTACCTGACTATTCAGATCTGGTCACCAAACACGGCTAAAGCCATTTCAAGTAACGTTTCAATTCTGTTCGGTGGTCTTACACCAGGGCGATACTGGTATCTTCCACTCTGGAATATGCCGTAAATATGGTATTGGTACTCAACGCATTTGACGTAGGTACTAGAAATACATAAAATAACATTTTTTTACAACACAAACACACCACTTGGCAATGGCAAGAATTGTGTACGGTAAGGTACCTAAATGACCCTGTTGAAATACCACATTTCAGAATTCAGATTGTAATGTATGTAGACCCCATAAATACCTAGTGATAGGTCTACATAACAAAAATAAATAAAGTAATTTTTATTTTTTTTGTGAATACCTCATAAGGGGCTATCCTAAATTACGTCACACGAATTTTATGATTTTTTTACCTCCCATAATAATATCTTAGATTCTCACCGCGTTTGATTACTGCCATCTTTTGAAATAATTTGAACAAAGCTTTTAGTTTAAAATTGTCCCGTAAGCCGAAAGATAAAACGGCGCCACACGACAGTGGGCATTTGCTAGTAATTTAAAATCCCCTATGTCATTGTTAAATTGTAGTTTAAAATTATAAAATTATCTTTAAAAAATGGAGAAAGATTTTAATATGTTGTTGTCATTTCGTTTTTTCTAATAAACTTAACCTACGTTTTGTAATTTGAATTTTAAAAAACATTGAATTTAGGGTTTATGAAAAAATTAAACCAAAACCCTATTCTTGATTTTTTTTTAAATTTACGTATGTCGGTTTAAAGAAAAACCTCCAGAGTATTTTTAAGGGTCTTCATCATTTGAAAATATTTTGTAAAACATATGGAAGAGCGGTCAGAAAAGGGTCTGATTTCTGATTTATTTTTGATAAATGCTAACCCCCTGTAAATTTTAAAAATACGAAATATTTTTTTTCCCAATAAAAACATTATACTTATCGTATTACGAAATAAAATTTTCGTTATTTCGAAATAATTTATCATTACATTCCGCCTTAATTGAAGCAGAGCTGTCCATACTACCATTTACAATTTTGAACATAAATTATGGTACTGCGCGTTTTCATCTCGCAACAAATTATCCCCGACAAAATATCCTATGGACAAAACATCCTTCAACAAAATATCTACTAAAACCTACCCTAAACTAACCTTAACTAACATTTTAATATTTTTGAACAATTATTTATTGTCTTTAAAATGGCTGTATTATGTTTGTCCCATTTTACTATTTTTGAACTATAATTTATTGTCTTTAGGTATAGGACGTCTGTATTATTTTTGTCCATTTTTTGTTATGTTGGGTTAGGTTAGGTTTTAATATATATTTTGTTGGGGGATGTTTTGTCCGCAGGATATTTTGTCGCGGGCTGAAAAGTCGCGGAACCATAAATAATTCTTCGATCTGTGAGTTAAAATAAATTTAATTCTTTCTCCGGTCTCACGTGAAATTATCCAGGACATCCTATTTCAGCCAGAATGTCTGGTATCTCTACATATTATAAATTAAAGTCCTCCGCCGCGTCTGTCTGTCTGTTTTCACCAATAGATAGAGTTATTCATGGGGAAGGTTTAGGTATATAATTTGTCAAGATTTTGTGTAAATTGGTTGATTGAAACATATAATATAGTGGTGGACGAGCTGGTTGCAAGCGAGCGGTGTGGGTTTGATTTGTACGCAAATCTATAGTTTTATGCCGAGGTTGGAAGGTCACTGTCTACATTTGATTTCGAAAATTCTGTGTTAAGCCCGGGCATCGCCGGGGACTTCAGCTAGTTGATAATAAACTATTCAGAAGATAAGCCATCAGCAGTAATGCGACATTCCTAAGAGAATGAAGGCATTTTCATATTGGGCTTGTAAAAACAAAAGCCGGCACACATTACAAGTTGTAGACAGCGATGTCATTCTGAATTCAGTTTCTGACAGATCAAACATAACACGCCTCTTTTTTAAATACACATCATGTTCATACGTACATTCAAAAATACGTCACGAGGCATCGTGTAAAACTAGCACGTCCGCAAAACCAGAGTAAATGAAAACGGACAAAAAACTGACATCACTGAGTTCAAGAGGTCTCGAAATATTAATTTGATTAACATATTCAAAATAAAACATTATTTCTACGATATAAATATAAAATTCGGCATGGTAACAAAGAAACAATTTTATCGTCAAGTCAAACCACTGGGTGTTGAGAAACGACATATTGTTGTTCTTGGAATATGCGAGAACTGACAACGAAGATCATCGTTTGAGGAATTGTTTCTTCTTCGTGACTTCCACTTCAATGACCCTGCGTGAACAATGCTCTTCAAATGCTCACGGTCTTGCACTGCATGGAGTACCAAGGATACCCAATTTGGGAAACGAGTATGGGTCCCGCCGCCCCAGGAACCGTTTATTGGATAACCAAAACCTCTGCCACAGGTCACCCCTAGTGGTTCGTTACGTTTGGTGTTTAAGCAGGGTTGCCCGGGTTCATGGGGTGAGTTTTGTCTAGGTATCGGATGCGTCTGCCCATCTATTGCGCGGCGGGCCGGATCGAGGGAAACCGGTTGAGAGAGGCCTTTGACCTCTACAGACGGACTCTCTCGATCTATCATCACCTTGGTTCGCTACGTTTGATGACTTTGCAGGGGTGCCCGGGTTCATGGGGTGAGGTTTGTCCAGGTCTTGGCGGCTACTATTTTTTATTTTTTATTTAGTAACAATACATTTATTATATTTTACATTTTTATATGAAACATGTTAGGTATAAAAAAAAGAAAATATATTCGTAGTCCTCCTCACTAGGAGATCCTGTGCTGAGGGGGACTATGCTTTGGATAAGTTTTCAGCGACTTCTATAGATTAACTTATTGTTTGGATAAGGTTTTCCAGAAACTTCTATGACGATGTTTTAAGTATACATGTAAGTTCATTTTCCGATAGTTCCTTCAGCCAACATTTAATGTCCTTAATGTAGCTATTTTTTGTTTTAATTTGTTTGGTACTAAGTGGGAGTTTGTTATATAACTTTACTGCTAAAAATTCTGAACTTCTTTGTCCAAATGAAGAGTTACACTTTGGTATATTAAGTATGTCTGTTTGTTTGGCTCTGGTTTTATGAGCATGTGAGGTGTCTGCCTCTGAATAATTTTTGTGGTGATGTACTAGAATGTTTTTGGCGTAGATTTTCTGTATGCTTGGAACATCAAACTGTTTAAAAATTTCTGTTGTTGACGTCCTTATTTGCCGGTTACTTCAGATTGTACAACGAATAATCCAGATCAAGCAATAGTTTGACAGTTACGAAAACAGCTGTTCGAGGGCCGCCATCTGGCCATCCGCCGTACACGCTGGCGAGTAGCGAGCAAAGTTGACCACCTTTCAACTTTTTTCGTAGATTGTTCACAATCTGCTAGTTAGCTAGTAATACGATTACACTGAGCGAGTTTACTAGCAGATAGTGAATTCACCGGCCAGTAACTTGTAAACAAAATAAAATCACACACAGACAGAATTAACTATTCACATACGACCTAACCCATATAAAATCCTGTCAAATTTAACTCCATAAATAGATTATATAGAATTCACTACTTTACATTCATCTCCAACTTTTATAAGATAACTACGTTTAAAAGATTTACCCACCTTCCAATAAATCACATTTCTGTTTTAATTCTATTCATATTGATACCTATGTATTTTACCTTTAATATTCTTGTAATTATTATATTAATTTATATACCTGTACGCCTGTCTCGACACAGGTATATCCTAGTGAGACAGGCTTGAAAAAAAACAATGTAAATATAATTTTAGAGATAAATAAATGAATAAAATTCGCTCAATGTCATCGAGGCTAATGTAAAAAACGAAACAATTATTCTTCTGCGCTTGGGGGTTCACCCAGCCCATCCCTCTCAAAATTTTAATATAATAAATTCAACTTTGATATACAACTCAAACTCATAAATGAGTACATTGTTCTCGAAATATGTAGATATTGTATCTAATAAAGTGTTGTAAACAAAATAATTCGACTTTAATTTATTTTTTAAATATTCTTATCAAAGCAGGTCGGCGCAAGCGTGACCTCTGATAAAAGTTTAGGAGCCAATAAATTAATTGCGGGGGGTTCCAAGTTCTGATAAACATGTTTCCATGGAGAGACGTTAAAAGAAATGTCTGATGAAATTAAAACAGACGAACTTTCATGACGTTTTGACGCCATTTATTATTTATTTAGCTGGTGAAAACAAAATGGATATATTCCGATACAATTGCGTCACTAGCTACATATATTTTCATTTGCAAATTGAATTGGTTGTTTTTGCACACACCCATCTTGTAGTGACGTCGGTTATCGGTTATATCATTGTATTACTTACTTACGTATTATGAACTCGAAAATCTAATTGAGAATGAGACCATTGTTAGCGATGGGCTGGAATAATGTTGTTCGTTATGTAAAATAACTGGCTTATGAGTGGAGGTGAACTAGCGAAGCTCTTAGAAATGAAAGAAATCGTATACCTAATACCTACGCGATCTATAAACTTTATTAATCCATCTAAAATGCTATCAATTTATTCTGCTCGATTTTAGAGAAACGAAAGTGATTCAAATCACTAAAGACATAACTAATTAATCGTTTTGTCTCAAAAAGCACATGGTATGTTCCAACGTATATTAAAGAAAGTATTTTAATTCGAAATGGTCCATTTATTAGTATTTTTATTTTTTATGGATGAATAAGACGCGATGGCTGGATACGTTTAAAGAATCTAGAAAAGAAAGGTGTAGCACAGACAATCGATAAAACCCTACATCAATGCGATATTGACTAAGTTTGTCATCCATGGTCAGTTGTCAATATTAGCAAGCACGGTCAACAATGTATAGTATAATATATTCCCAACGATAATTAATAAATTTTAGGGCGGCCTCCTGAGTGTCAGATTAGCTTTCAAATATACAAATAGTATCGTTAGTTATGAAAAATAATATAAGGTGAACTAACGAAGCTCTTTGAATTGAAAGAAATCGTATATGCGTTGTAGACTTAAATAATTCATCTAAGATGCGATTAATTTATTATATAGATTAATTACAATACGTAGCTTAAATAATTTTTTTAACTTTATTACCTAATTCATCTAAGAAGCGATTAATTTATACCGTTCAATCTTGGAGAAGCTAATGTAGTTGAAATAAGGCTAAGTACCTCATTAACTAATTAACTCACTTTTAGTGTCAAAAGTAAATGCAAACTGCCAATGCATATTTAGGTTAGTATTTCAATTTTTACAGTGGCTTTATTTTTTTACATGAGCTCCTCACAGGAGGCCCTGAGGAAAATAATTTCATTCAGGGCCTATGTCATCTTTAGGGATGCTGTGTGGAGGTTTTTTTTAGGAAATGAAGGAGAGGAGAGTTCTGGGAGGGAAAAAGTTTAAGGGGTGGGTAAGGCATCTGGGGTTCAGTGTGTCCTGGTTATCCGCCTTCAAGACCTAGACAAACTTCACCCCGTGAACCCGGGCACCCCTGCTAAATCACCAAACGTAGCGAACCACTTGGGGTGACCTATGGCAGAGGTGTTGGTTATCCAATAAAGGTTCCCGGGGCAGCGGTACCATTTCCCGCCTCCCAAATTGAGCTCCCCTCATAAAATAAAATAATTCCCCTCAGGGCCTATGTTGGTGATGCTGCATGGAGGATATTTTTTATGAAAGGAAGGAGATGAAGTTCTAGGAAGGAAATAGGTATGTGGGGTGGGTATGAATCTGGGGGTCAGTGTGTCCAGGAGTAACAGGTATATGATTTCAACCCTCTAGCTGCGGTGCAAGGCGATGAGAGAGCCCTGGTTAAAAGGTCTCCCTAAACGCCTCAACCAGTCTCTCCCGATCAGGCCAAGAAGTTGGTGGTCGCAGTTGGCAGACGCATCCGCCACAAGACCCGGACAAATCTCACCAAATTAACCCCTGCAATAGTAGCGAACCACTTGGGATAACCCATGGCAGGACTGTTAGTTATCAAATAAATGGTTACCGGGACAGCGGTACCCGTAGTATATGTATCGGATAGGAATCGTCTCGTACGCAATAGGCCACTTGCATCACATTTAAAAAAAAAAAAATCCGGTTTAGGCAAATATTCTAAGATATTCTGTATTTTTTTTTATCGTATTTTTGAAACCCTGGCGATTTTTTGAAAATTTCAATCCGAAAAATCAGACTATTTTTTATAAACCAGAAATACGGGACATAATTTTATGTGTGCGAAAAAACGATAATTACATAGCCGAAAATCATTTTAAAAAAAAGAACGTTTTCCACACGAATAGCAATAAATTGTACGGGGTTCTCTTCGTAACACCTGTAAAAACACCACCATGTTTATCAAAAAATCAAACGATAAGTTCGCATAGAACAAACAATAAACTTAGTGAACGTTAAACGCAAATTAAAAAATTCGCCGGAAATCAAAGTGTTGCCATATAAACAAAAATTAATCCGTGTGGAATTTTACAAAATTAAGGGAACATAATCGGAGACGGGACATTTTCATGTAGTCACGTCACGAGCTCAAATAATGGATTTATTTATTTAAAAAAAAAAAAAAAGTATTTTTCTAAAATTTTTTAATAACATTTTCGTAATCTTAGTAAAAAAATCTATCCACACGACTTTTTCCAAGTCGTTATGAAATCCATGCAAGTGGCCTATTCGGTTAATAATAACAACAGTGAATCATTATGAATAACAAGCTAGCAATGCATACCACTAAATTTGCAATTTCCTTCAATTATCTTTTATGTTCAAAGTACAATAAAGGTTTATAGATCAAAATCATTTTATCAATAACAAGAGATTATCCATACCATGTGAATGCAAAAAACTAAAAAACAAAAGACTAAAACCATTTCACAATCCGCCTTAAATATCTGAGACAATTAGGTACCCATATTAAATACATGTAATTAAGATAACGTACTTATAAAACAATAACATGGTACTTTGGTATCTTTGTTACGTCGCTGATTTCCCAAAATTTAAAAACAAAATTATAAAAAAAAATTGTCTTCTCTAATCGAAAATTATTTTTAGGCAGTCGTCAATAAATTTCAGAAATGTAATTCATTGACTCTAAAACTTTTTAACAGAATAAAAGGCTAATTAATTTTTCAATTTTTATAAGAAAAACTTTCTTTTTATACTTTTTTGAAGGTTATTCCCATCAGTGAAATATATCATATTAGAATAAGTTAAAAATAATAATCTAAACGAAAACATGAAAGAGAACAAGACACAAAAAACAGAAAAAGACAATGGTCGCAACTGGGACTCGAACCCAGACCTCTCCGTCTAACCGGGACGAGCGCGTTAACCAATTTCGCTATTGCCACCTTCTGTCAAAGCCGTCATATTTGTCAATCTCATATTTTCAAATTTTAGAATTACATTATCATCAACTATTTATTTTTCTCCATATTACGGGCAACTACCCTTACCCTGGTTAACGCGCTCGTCCCGGTTAGACGGAGAGGTCTGGGTTCGAGTCCCAGTTGCGACCATTGTCTTTTTCTGCTTTTCTGTGTCTTGTTCTCTTTCATGTTTTCGTTTAGATTATTATTGTTAACTTATTCTAATATAATTAATTTTTCTTTTAATTTTAATTTAATTGCAGGCAATCCGGGCGTTAATTGAGCTAAAAAGATCAACTTAACAAACAAGTAAGTTACCCGCCTCACTAGATGATGTTTGTTCTGGACGGTGACCGGCCAACTCAGAATGAAACCAAATCAGAACCACCTCAGAAAGGACATTAAGAGTGATGGTTAAAAAAATTGGTTAAATAGGTTAAGTTAGGTTAGGGTTACCGACTATTTATAATTATTTTTTCATAGCTTTTAATGAACTTTCTTTCCGTTGGTTTCATTCTGAGATGGTAGGGAACCGTTCTGGACAGGTCGCTTACACAGAACGCTTTTATAATTACCGTGAAGATTCGCTGGTACCGTGACGGCAAAAAAGGCAATTAATATACGTTCCTTATCGCTATAATGCTGCAGCTTCCCAAATATAACAGAGGCCCTAAGGGATTTTTTCCTCTTGTGTAGAGCTATTGCAAAAAATATCATATTTCTCTTCTGAATCATCTTGGTGTTTTATTTTTTATTAATCTGTTGGATCCCCAAAAGTACATACATAAAACAAGAAAGATCAAATATTACAAAATATATACACACATGAACATAAACATATTTTATAGCTCTAGGTGAGGAGATCATCAGTGATACGTAATTATAATTTCCTTCTGAATGTAGCAATTGAGTTTGAAAATACATTTAAGTCTTCATGTTCGCAATATTTATTGTATAACCCAGTCATTTTTGAGGTTGGTTTGAAGAAACTTGTATTTAAGGTATTTCGATCCAAAAGGTTTCAAGGTTTCTCGTGAATTTCGGTCTCGTTTAAGATTAATTTGATTAATTAAAAAACAGTTGTTTTTTTATATTTACATTTGGCACAAATGATAAAACAAACTACTTTTGTTATTTCTAATAATTAAAATTCTGTTAATTAAAAAACAAGCCCAGTGACCTTAAGGTCATACCTAGAACTAAGATAAATAAAACTATGATAAAACAAAAGACTAAACAAGACAATCTTCTTATGGTTTATTTGTATTTATAATTATTGAGAATGATATTCAACCCCTCAAGAATTTTGACAGAAAGTCAAAATACTTCCGCTTTACAATAAAATCCAAACAAATAAAAAATTTTCTGAACATATCCGAAAACTAAAAACGGTTTTTGAAAGGTGATGAGATACGTTTACAAATATCATTTTAGAAACTAAAAATACAAAAAAAAAGTTTAAAAATGGCTCACCTTACGTTTTTTATATCTAAAATTATTGAAAACACACACATATTTTACTGGGCTTAAGTATTATAAACGTTATTATACCTTAGATTTTGTCGTTTCATAAAAAAAATAATTAATTAATGAAAAATTCTTGAAATTTTATATATTTTCTCAAATTGCTATCGGAAACTTTGGTTTCACTTTTAAGGGCCTAACCATCCAGCGGTCGAGCATCCAAAGTTCTTCGAAAGATGTTCTTACGATCGTACAGGGCGGTTCCAATGAGAATTTTATTTCGTTCAAATTTTGCTTTAATTTATACCTACATTCAAAAATGTTGAAAGGCATGATGATAAAACTATTAAAATTATGTACCTTTTGTAATTATTTTTTGATCATAAGTAGTTATATTTTTTAAACGACTTCGAAAAGGTTATCAATTAGACGGTTTTTTTTTTCAATAGTGTCTAAGCAAAATAAGAATGTAAGCAAAATCTTAAATATATTAGTTTTTAAGATGGTAAATAGACAGACTGAAGTATTTTCGTCACAAAAAACGTGCGCGGATCTTTTTTTTAATGATTTTATTTAAACTAAAATTAAAATTCTGAAACATAGCTTTCCCAGATAATTGATTGATTTATTTGGGTAATAAATTGGTTTAATATGTTAAGTTAGGTTAGGGTTACCGGCTATTTTAAAATATTTTTTTTCATAGCTTTTAATGACATTTCGGAGGTGGTTCTGAGTTGGTTTCATTCTGAGTTGGCATGGAACCGTTTTCTGTAAGTATTTGTATAAACACCCAAAGGAATTCGTGATTGGTGTAAATTTCCACTATAAAGTCTAATAATTTTATTCGTAATTCATGGCTAATTAGATGCCGAGATATTATTTATGTTGACTAAGATTATTATTATTGTTATTAATTACGTTGTGGTATATTATTATTATTTTCATTCTTATTACGTTATTACATTATACTAAACATAGTTAATATGAAAATACCAACGATTAATAAACAATAACACGGGGTCCAACAAGACGAACCCAGCAGACTTTAACCTGCTATTTACTCCATGTGGTTTTTTTACCACGTGGCAAGTGTCGTCCCGTCTGCGAAAGCGTTACTTCTATGGCCTCCTTCCATAGCATGCCCAAGCTCTCCTTTCTTACTCTCGGGAGTTACTTCTCCCATCTTTGCGGGGGCGGTCTTTTTGGGGCTTCTTTCCTCTTGAATCTCACTCAGAATTTTCAACGCAATTCTGGCATTCGTAAGAGGAAACACCGGGAAATTTGAATAAGCATTTTACCAAACTATTGCTGTCGCTGCTACCCTCCCCCCATACTAAGCCAAAGGAACGACTCCTCCTCAGGCGGATAATCAATAAACGTTATAAAAGAAAGTCCAAAAAAACGTACGGCTCGCAAAAACTCATAAAAGATTCCCGGTACGATCAAGGTATGGTGTGGTAGATCTCTGTCCCCCCATCCAGGATGACGGTTTCCGTTTTTCCTTAAAGGGCGTGTTTTTGAAGATATAAGGGCTGGAAGTTTCGTCCTCTTGAAATTTCTAGAACAGTCTTCCGGAATGTTCTAGAAGGTTCCATAGAGCTCTAGAAAGTTCTGAAAGGTGTGGCGGAGTACATCGTGGAATGTTCGGGAATAAGGAATCGGGAACATCATTGTGGAACATTCCAGAACACTCTCGAATTTTGTCCTAAGCGAAGCCGGGTAACACAGCTAGTACCTAAATAAAATCGTCTACAAATGATAGAAGCGTACCAAAATTTCAGATGTCTGTGGATCTAACTTATAAAAATTAAAAAAATAAATCACACAAATAAGATGCTTGGCATGTAGAAAATGGTGGTGTGCACACTACTACTGATTGTTGAAGAAAGGACAACGAGCATTCGCTCGCCTGATCTAAACATCCATAGAGCATTTGCAAGAATTCTATTTCTTGTTCGTTGGTATCATTTTGGTGTAAATAGTGAAAACGAATTACCGTTTACACCAAAGTATACCTCTATGCTGGTTTGGTTTAGGCGCCGTATCCCTGCTCAAAAAGAAGATAATGGAGAGATATGTAATAACGAATATTGGAGAGAGCGCGGTAATATTTAAAACCATGAAATTGAAGCGAAAATTGTGAAAATGTTTAATAAAACACGACTCGTTTCAAACAGAGCAAAAATATCACGGGGGTTGTCTAAAACAGCATTCAAAGAAAGACTGTGATTTTTTTCATACATATAACTTGTAAAATAACTGAAACAAACGTGTTTGTAATAATTTTCGGAGCAAACTTTGCGATTTTTTTCTATCAAGGAAATTTCATATAATTTGCGTGTCAGCGCGCGGCGCAGCGTGGGGAATGTACATAGATGAGCTTAAAAGCTTCAAATGTTTAACTACTGGAGCGATAGCGCATTTTAAAACTTTTTTCTCCGTTTGCTCGAGTTTTTCAGAAGACCATTTTAAAAATATTTCGCCAACATTGTAAAAATTATAACTTTGAATTTTAAATTGGAGACATAAAAACTTATTATAGTGTTATATAGCCAATGAATTAACCTGTATTTTTCCGTTTATGTCATATTTGTACAATTTGTTAAAAAAATCGTAAAGTTAAAACCGCGCAAATTCTGCGTGCTTGTTACTTTGAAACTGCCGTGAGAGGCAGGTACTCATTCGAGTCAACATAGAAGATTTTCGATTTCTATATATTGTCTGTGGTATACTTGATAATGAACGGTGCATAGCTATGGAAAAATGACTTAATTTTAACCGTGATCAGAGATTCTGATTAAATTATTATTCTTTTTTAACATAGTTATAAAATAGTCTACGAAGTTTGGATTTGCAACATCTATGGTCATAATAGATAAAACATTTCAGTAGCTTCGTGTTAATGCCAAAATAACAAACGTGGGAGCTACAAATATAAATATATTTTATTTTTTTGCCGAATCAAGGATATAATTGCCTTTTTTATCCGAAAAGCAATGGGTGTCATTTAAAATAGCGCCAATATATGGCAAAAATCGCTCCAGTGGTCAAGGGAGATATGTAAGAAATCGACCGCCAGCTCACTAACACTAACGGCTGATTCGAGCATCCCAGATTACCTGTTATTGCATATTTTCTATGAAGAGTTAGTAGGTATCCGAATATAAATGACGTAGATAAGTACAAATATTTTTGCAAAGTATCCATGTGGACTTACCTAACAAAAATAAGATTGCCTAATACGTTTACTGCTACAAATAGGATCTGAGTCTACGTGAAAATAACCGTTTTATCTTGCTAATATTATTACAAGAATAATATTGACACGATTGATAAAAACATACGAAAACAATTATTATTACCTAATATTATTCGACTCCGAGTTTTCAACTGGTTTATTTTTTGTTGATTCGTTTAGCTAATACAATCAAAATAATTATTTCGTAAACAATTAGACCGTGAAATAATTTATTTATTTATTTTTTTATTTATTTATTTATTCAACGCCCAGAGGGCTTTTACAGTAATACAGATATAACAGATGATTTTTTAACAGATAGAGAAATGATAAGAATAAAATTAGATAAAAATGCACACAAGTCACAAAAATACAGCGATTTGATAAGTTTACAAAAATACATATATGTTTAGGAATAGTTTTGGAACAAGTTTTTTACAAGATCCACAAAATTCGCCAAGTTGATGTTGAATATGTCAACATCACTTAAATACTGATTTCCCATAGTGTGAAATCTTTGTATCGGAGAGTGGGCAATGTAGTTCCGCTTATGAATGCTGCAGTAGAATAGTGTGTTTTGTCGTGTGGTTACTGTCGGTATTCGTAAGTTTATGAGTTGTAGGAGTTCGCAACAGTCGAATTTAGAGTTAAGTATTTTGAATAAAAATGTCAAGTCGTTTATTTTACGTCTGTCTTCTAGTGTGTGTATTTTTAGAATATTTAGTAATAGATTATATTTTAAGTCTTCTAGTGGGATATTTAATTTAAAATTTATAAAACGCAGAAATTTTTTTTGTATTCGCTCAATATTATTAATGTGAATTTTGTAAGATGGAGACCAAACTACCGAGTTATATTCAATTTGGCTTCTAACTAGAGATACATATAATAGTTTAATGGCTTCTATGGAATTAAAGCTTTTAGTTGTTCTTAAAACGAAGCCTAGTGTTTTCATACCTTTGTTCATAATTTGGTGGATATGATTGGCGAAACTTAGTTTTTCATCCAAAATGATCCCAAGATCCCTCATTTCCGTGACTCTTTCTAAAGCTGTGTTATTGATGGAATATTCGAATAAAACAGGATTTTTATTTCTGAAGAAAGTCAAGGTTTTACACTTTTCTACATTTAAAAATAAATTATTTTGAATGCACCAATCTTTAAACTTACTAATATTCGACTGTAATATTTGGCAATGATTTATATCAGTTATTTTCTTGTATAGCTTGATGTCATCAGCAAACAGCAATACCTCGACATCATTGAAGCAATTGGTTATATCATTGATGAAAATGAGGAACAAAACCGGGCCAAGGTGACTGCCTTGCGGTAGGCCACTAGTAGCCCAGAACGCTTTCGACATCCAAGATTTTATTTTGACGAACAGTTTACGATTTAATAAATAGCTAGTAAACCATTTTAGCATGTTACCCCTTATTCCTAGAGCAAATAGTTTTTGGATTAGTAGTTTATGGGATACTTTGTCAAATGCCTTCGAAAAGTCTGTATATATGCAGTCGACTTGTTTATTTTCTGCAAAAGATTGTAATATGAAGTTTTGAAATATTGTTAAGTTAGTTGCGGTAGATCTACCTTTGATAAAACCGTGCTGTTTTTGGTCAATTAATTTTATTAATTTGGGATAGATTTCATCAAGGACCAGTGATTCGAAAAGCTTTGGTAGTACTGACTGTATACAAATGGGACGATAATTGGCTATATTAGTGTCGTCTCCTTTTTTGTAGATAGGTGTAATGAAGCTAGATTTCCAGCGGTCTGGAAAGTGTCCAAGGGTTAAGAGACGGTTGAATAATAATGTGAGTGGTTTAGACAATGTATTAGAGCATTTTTTGAGGAATATTGGTGGAATGTTGTCTGGGCCAGCGGATTTGTCAGTGTCCAAGGAAAATAATTTCTGTTCGCAACATTTTTGTGTGATATGGCAATTTGTTAAGTGTGTGGTCTTGCTAAATTTGTATTCAGGTATTTTGTTATCTGGGGTTTCTTCATCATATACATCTTTGAAGAAGTCCGAAAAAAGGTTTACAATGTCCTGTGTATTGTTTGCACTGGTTCCATTCATTTGCATTATTGGCGGGTAGTCTGTGTTTTCATTGTTTAGTTTTTTAAGAAATTTCCAAAGATTTTTGGATTTAAAGACAGTGTCCTCGATTGAGGTTATATACATTTTGTAACATTGTTTGGAAAGATCTTTACATTTTTTCCTGGTTTCGCTAAAGATTTTATAATCACTTATGGATTTGCTTTGTTTGAATTTTTTGTGTTGACTCTTTTTTTGCTGAAGAGAGGCAGTAAGCTCTGATGAGAACCAAACCGGGTAGGTATAGCTTCTCGGTGTATAAAAAGGTACATAGGATTCAATAATATTAGAAAAGTAATAATAAAAACATTTATTGTCAACAAATTTTTGCAAATTTATACGTCTATATATATTTAAAAAATATGTATAGTATATAGGTATATATTTTTTTAAAGAAAGATAAACATCCCGGGTTACGAATAACCCAACAATGTTTGAAAATCTCCTACTACCACCACAGAAAGCCGAAAATGTTGCTTGTGTTGTGATGGAGGACTTAGCCAGCCGAGGAATCGAACATGCGACGCCCGGGTGGGACCCAAGCGCTATGCCCACTCAACCACTGACCGGTCAAATATATAATATATTTGCTTAGGGATATATACGTCTATAAGACTTATGAGTATGTGAGATTTCTATGTATTGCTATATTAAGCATAGGAAATGTTTTAAACTTAGTTTTTAGAGTTTTGATCAAACTTTTAAACTATCCGATTTACAGAGACCCTGCATGCAGTCTTGCAAGCGGTTATATCGGATTTAGAAAAGAGACTTTTAGATATCTGTTACACAACAACAAAAATCTAAATGTACTCAAGGCCTCCACACAAAATCCCTCGGGGCCTATGTCATCTTTGGGGATGCTGTATGGAAGGTCGTTTAAGAGAAAGGAAGGCGAGGTAGTTCTGGAAGAAAAAAGGAATCTGGAGATCAATGTGTACAGGAGTGACGAACGTATGATATATCCCCCCCACTGCGGTTTAAGGCGATGGGTCATGTGAGTCCGGCTGAAGAAGTCTAGGTTAGATATTCCTCAACCAGTCTCTCCCAATTCGGCTTGCCATACAGGGCAGTAGGTGGGCCAACGCACTTGCCAAACCTCAACCCATGAATTCCCGGGCACCCCTGCTAAGTCACCAAACGTAGCGAACCACACGGGGTGGCTTATGGGAGGAGTGTTGGTTATCCAATAAATGGTTCCCCGGGCGGCGGTACCCACACCCGCCTCCCAAATGAGTTTAGAAATTAAGATGATAGACTTCGCTTTTCGGCCCATACAAAAAGGATGCCCGGGAAAAAACACTTTTCTACATCGAAAATTGCACAAAATTAATATTTTTTTTATGTTACCTTTTAGAAGGTAAAAGCTATGTCGGTATGTTTTTAAAATTTCAATGCGTTTCGTAATAGCGTAAATATTCATTGTCAAACACGTGTAATTTAACGGAAGAAAAAGTGCTGCTAACTCAATTATCATAAAGAATTACATAATTATAAAAACATACCGACATAGCTTCTTCTTTCGAAAAAATATTTTTGTTTTTAAATTACAATTTCGTGAAAGTTTCGGTGTAGAAAAGTGTTTTCTCCCTAAACCCCTTGTCGAGCGATTTCTGTAGGTAAATTAGAGAGTTTACGGCAGTTGTCCCGTTCGCACGTTTTATGGGTGAGATTGTTTAGAGCGGAACAGAGTAGAGACTCACATTTTTATTAATTCCGACGAATTCGTAATTACAATATCTTTTTTTTCAGATGGGTATATCAGTCCACGGGATGTAAGTTATTTATGTTAAGAGGAAACCGAGCTAGATCTTACTAATATTATAAATGCGAAAGTTTGTATGGATGGTCCTTACTCTTTCACGCAATAAATATCGAATGGAATATAAAAATTCTTTCACTAATCGAAAGCTACATTATTTGCGAGTAACAAAAGCTATATATATTGGTAAGCTCTGGCGTTATGAATAAGCTGTGGCGTTATGAAATTATGTATCATACGTTTTCTGTCCGTAACAAAATCGAGTTATTGCAAACGTCAAACCAATTGTTACCTTGGTTACAATGTTTTTTTTTTTTAATTTTAGGCTTAAAAAGAGTGCTTTGTTGTGCTTAAAAAGAGTGCTTTTTTGGCGTCGTAGTTAATATCTACCTATCTCTAAAAATGTTTATTGTCCGAACGAAAAGCATAGCGTTGCTATAAAGCATAGCGTTTGACGTGGACTGCCATTTTGTTATTTTTTTACGTTACTCTGGATTCAAATATGAATAAAATACTAATAAAGGAAGTAGGCACTAAAAATAAATTTCTATTTCTATAATTTAAATATTTTCTAAAATAGAATTTTTATTTGCGAAATGTCATTCTCAAGAATTTTATTTCTCTTATCGTTATTTGTTGTTTGTATTATGTGATTTTTTTTTAAACAGAGATAATTGGAGGAATGGGAAATGACATATGCTACTTTTTATCACAGAAAAAAAATTCATTACAGTGGGAAAATTCTTTATACAGTAATTTCCCACTAATACCATGCGAGCGAAGCCGCGGGTAAAAGCTAGTATTTAATATATCTTTTGATTACAAAAATAATTGTTCAGTTATTTGAGTATTTTGGCCTGAAAACCAAAATTAAAATTTGTATGAAACGGGCCTAACAGCCGTTCCCCTTAAGATTCCGATTTTATTTTGGAGTAATTGTGTCGTCTTAACTGGTAGATAGTCTAGTATCTAGTATCCATGTGTGTAGTAAGTAGAAGGTGTGTAGTGTCTGTCTGTAGTATCGAATGTGTAGTAGTGTAGTTATTGGTACATATGGGTTACTTTAAAGCGGGTCAGGGTTTTGGAGATAGAATGATAATACTAGGTGTCCGGAAACTCGCAGTATAAGCGGAAAACTGAAACATCACATTGAGAAGCCAGTTTTTCTTTGTTTTTTTCTTTTACTTTCAGAAAATGCCTTGCAGTTTAGTTAAATGATTAAAAAACGACTTCAACGCAAACGCATTTTAAATCAGCTGATATTAATCCCATTCTATCCAAACCCGCATTTGGAATTTATGGCGAACGTGAACGATATGCTGAAATAGGCCAAGCCATGTGAGTATAGCGCAGTCTGTCACAGGCAGATAGGGGAATCTATCAAACGGACCGCCCGATAAAATGCGACACGCGTCGTCACTGGTCATTCAGCCGAGTAACCTACCAACCAACCCCTAGACCCGTCTCTAACTGTCCAAAACCTAATAATTTTTTTAAAGTTTTTAGTTGAAACAAAAACTCACCGGAGACAAAAATTTCAGTCACATTTTTTACTCCAACTATTTTTTTATTTTTTTTTATTGAACAACAGATTATTATCAAAATTCCGTAAATTTTTTTCATTTTGACAGTCTTAACACCTAGGTAGATGAAAATTATACAAAAAAATCTTAAGGTTATCTAAAGAAGAGTTATGTATATATCAGTAAATTTGGAATCCCGCAGGGAACGGTATTGGGACCAATTCTTTTTATCATTTATGTGAATGATATTTTTAAACTTATCAAAATGTCCAAACTAATATCACACGCTGATGACACAGCAATTTTAGCTGAGGGATTAACATGGAATGAAACCCAGAGAACGGCGGAATCAGATATAAATTTAATAAATAAATGGTTTGATCAAAATTTACTATCTCTAAATACTGATAAAACTTCTGTAATACCATTCACTCTGACTAAAAATACTACCCCTGAGAACCTAAACATATATATCCACTGATATAATTGTATTTTAAATCCATATCTATGTAAACCTGATTGCTCTGTACTCACTGTTAAAACCAATGTTAAATACCTCGGTGTAACTATAGATAGTAACATAAAGTGGAAGATGCAAATCAGTACAACAGTTGATAGACTAAGAAAATTAATGTACATTTTCATTAAAATTCGAAACATTTTAGAACTATTTACTTTTCCTTAATCCAATCAGTACTACAATATGGAAATGTGGGTTGGGGGGGGGGGGTGCTTTCAAAACTTCTCTTTTGCCATTGGAAATCATTAAAAAACTAATTATAAAAATTATTTTAAAAAGGCCATAGGATTACCCCACCATCAAACTATTCCAAGATTTATCTACCTTCCTACCTTCACTTCATGTTATTTATAAAAAAAATCACAATTTTACAAATACCCAAAGATTGCTTCAATAATGAGAACTTTACTCCATTTTCAAACAGTATTAGAATAAATATTCTCGGTACTATGACTGTCCCGCGTTGTAACACCACCACAGTTCAACAATACTATAAATATATTGGAGTTAAATGGTTTAATAAATTACCAGTTAATTTAAGATTGGAAACAAATTGTAAAAAATTCAAGAATCAATAAAAGCTCTTTATATATAATTTATTACCATCACTTCATCTTTATAAATACTATATTTCTCAACTCAATTTGTAATATCAGTTATCCTTTTTCTTTCTTATCTTTCTCCTCTCTTTTTTTATCTCCTCCTCTTCATTCTGTTACATGTTTTATACATATATATACATGTTGTATAATATATACGATTTTTTTTACTGTTATTTAGGTATCTATTCTTTGTTTTATATATAAAAAGAATATATGTATTTTTTTTTTAAATTTTATTTATTTTATACACTTTACAAATACAAGACAAAAAGTCCCGATAAACTACTTTTTAGCAGTTTGTCTAACGGGTTCTTTACGTTAAAGATCTTATAATAGTGATTTAATAGTTACATTTTTACAATTATATAAAATAAAATTAAATTTTTTACAGAAATATAGATAAAAATAAATTAAACATAAAAATAAACATTTTTAAAGTCTTTAGAATAATATGTCATTGTAAGCTAATACAAATTAATTCTTTCCGTAAGCCAAGTCTTCAGTAAATTCATCAATTGTTTGTTTTGAGCACAGTTTTTAATTTCAGCAGGTAACATATTTAAACAACTGGGAATCATGTAATTTAACGTTCTTTTTCCATATTTATTTGTATACTTAGGTACAATTAGCCCTTCATTAAAGTTAAAACGAGTATTATGGTTGTGTTCTAGCCTGTTAATATATAAAGGATTATTTATGTGCTGAAATATAATTTTGTACCACAGAATTGCTCTCACTGAAAGAACTTTGAGACTCTGATAAAAGTATGGAATATTATGCCTTTCTTTGTATACATTTTTTTCAGCTAATAATTTAACCAATGAATTATTTTACCATTACTAAATTTATTTATCTATATTCGTTTCTCCGCCTTTTTGTTACGAGCTTTGCTCCTAAAAAAGGTGTAAACTTAATAAATAATGCATATTTAGATATAAAAAAACTTTATAGAATGTATATAACCATGTAATATTTGAAAAAAAAAATCTAGTGTGTCCGATATTTTGTTCAACAGCACCATTCCTCTTGTCATGCTATGATGTGCTAGAACATCTGTTCTGCTGTATGGTATTTTGAACAAGTCGTGTCGACGACTACGGCTGAAATTTTCAGGCACGTATAAGCCAAGAGGAATGGGCTGTGAATTATGTTAAAACTAAGAATTGCAAGATTTGCATAACGTCTACTTTCTAAGCTAAATCTATTTGTTGCCTCAAGTAATTCCATATGGTGCATGAATCTCGGTTAAGTTCCATGCATCCGCATATAGACATACCTAAGAAATTTTTTCTGGATTTGTACCAGCATATTAAAATATTTAGTTTGGTGCGGAGTCCACACACCACAAGCATACTCCAGCTTATTTCTTATGACGCCATCGAACATGGCTATCATTGCATCTGGGTCATCAAAATGTCAGGAAGCACTGGTTAAAGTAAATCAAGTACGTCCCATAACATCCTTTATGTTAAGCACAGAATGAAAATGTAAATTGGCCACAACCATTTTCTTTCTAATCGGTGTAGATCACTGTCGTAGAGATTTTCTATTCAGCGTAGAAAACATACAGATAAAAGGAGATGAGATGGTCAATGTAAAATGTTCATACGATTTATTTTTTCCTTTGTTTTCTCTGGAGGTCCAAATGATCCAAATCATTACATCATGAAGACCAACATTCACTTGTAACAGAACACCAAGGCCATGGACCTTATAGTGAGAGCAGGAAACATTGACTTTTCTGGTAGCGACCAGTGGCGTAATCACACATCATAATAGAAACAACAAAAGATTTGGCATGTTTGGGTACCGACTGTCGCTGAGCTATGACTTGACTGCATAGGTTATCAAAGCGGCTATGCAATGAAGGTTATACGTTTGATATGCAGGTAGAAACAAGGGCGGGCGCAGCTCTGCGTATTGATAAATTTAAGTGAAAAATATTACGGCTTAAAACCAACAAGTGCTGATTCTGAATGTATAAGTTATACATACTGCTATTAAATCGTCATTTAAAAATGATTAAAACCATAAGAGGTTTCAATTTGGGAAGCGGGTATGGGTAACCCCGCCCTGGCAACCATTTATTAAGTAAATGAACACAATATTAGCGAAACTCAATGGAGAATCTGGAAAGAGAAAAATCAGAAAAAGATATTGGCACCTCTGGGACTCGAACGCAGCACCTTCGGCTTTCCAGGGCGCAGCTCTACCAATTGAGCCTGGAAAGCCAAAGGTAATGGGTTCGAGTTCCAGAGGTGCCGTTACGTTTGGAGACTTAGCAGGGGTGCCTGGTTTCATCGGGTGAGGGGTATTCATAGCATACCCTAAGATGACATAGGCCCCGAGGGAAATTATTTTTCTCAGGAGCTTTCCTGTGTGTAGCTAATGTAAAAAAACTTCCAAAAATAACTTACACTGCTACCTCACGGAACGGCTGGCCACGTGCATTAAGTAAACAAATATTTTCAAAATAATTCATGCTTTTTGGAAATTTTTGAATTGGGATTTGTTGATATCATACCGACCCTAGTAGGACTAACCTTACTGTTATCCGACCAAACCGAGATACATATGACGTCATGCGTACCCCGCCAAATTTCGATCGTTTTGGCGGGCTTCTAAAAATGTAACTTTGAAAATTATTTTAATTAAGAAATCGACATTTGTAAATAAAAACTGGTAATTAAGTTACAATAATATGAATACTCTTATTTAAAATTAAAATAATTTTAATTAAATTCCTTGTCGATGTTTCATTCTAAAAATGGTTTATGGCCCATCTCAGTTATTTCTATTATCTAATGGTAAAATATACAAATTGAAATACTATGACTACTGAACGCCGCTGGTAGGTATCCAATTATTGGCGTAGATATTGTTATTTATTATCTATACCTACCAAAACCAGTTTTACAAGAATTTCTTCTATCATGTCTGTTCCCAACTCGTTTTTGTAAACAAAATGCTAATTATCATCAACTATTCTATTTTTAGTATTTCCGTAATTTAAGTATCGCGAGATTGTCTATAGTAAAAAAAAAAAAAATTATAATCCAAAGTTAGTTAACCCATAAGATTAGTGTTAAAATAGTCGTTTATCACAATAGTCAAATGTCACAACATAGCCATATTATGTCACAGTGTAGCCTAGGTTCACAAAAGCCAAATGTCATCTCACAGTAACCTAATGCCATAAATGTCACCATTGTGACTTTACCATTATAAACAAAGCAATGTGTCACAATAGAAAAAATCATAAAAATAAAGTGTAAATATACGAAATATACACAGTCAAGCAAGTGACAAACAGTCAATTAACCAGGGTCATAATAACCATGCGACTTAGAAGCCAAATGACAAAGAAAATCAAATAAATCACAGTAGTCATGGGTCAAAATAGCCAAATGTCAAAATAGCCATGTCATGATGTCCAAGTGTCGCAATAGGACATTTTCACACTCGGCAAATGTGACAAAAGCAAAGTGTTACATTCGCCAAGTGTCACAAGGGCCAAATATCAAAATTGCCATAGTCACAGTAGCCAGCGGTTACAATAGATAAATATCACAAGAGCCAAGTGTCACAAATGCCAGCCTGCCGGTTAAAAAGGAAATATGAAATTTACTACTTTCAAGTTTCTGAAAAACTGTAGACAATAAAATAAAATATTTTTAGAGTGGAATAACTTATTGAGTAAAACCACAAATTGTAATATTTAATAATCAATAATGTTATATAAGTGCAAAAAATGTGCGACCCATGCACTACTGAAACTCAGAAACGAGTCCCGGTACGATCAAGTGAGTTATGTGGTATGGTAGCCCTCTCTCCCCCATCCATGAAGGAGGTTCCCGTTTTTACCTGAAGGGCATGCTTTTGAGGATATAAGGACTGGAAGTTTCACCCTGTAGATTTTTCTAGTACAGTCCAGAACATTCGAGAGCATTCCGTGTAGAATGTGGTGGAATATTCGGGAATAGGGAATCGGGAACATTCCAGAACACCCACGAAAGTTGTGGAATGTTCTGGAATATTGTGGACCATTCGTAGCCTTTTTTGTATGGGTGGGGATCCGTCGTGGGTTCGAACGTCAGTTCAATCCCACATCAACTCCCTGAGCGAAGCCGGGTACCCCAGCTAGTTGAATAATTGTAATATTATATTAACAACTCGGAAACAAAAAATATGAATCAGAAAAAACAGAAAAATATTAGGTCGCATCTAGGAAGTAAACCCGGGTCCCCAGTCTTGACGGTGTTATAAACACCGACCCCTTTCCCCTTTGGTCATTTCGGATTAGCTCAATGGGCCGAACAAATCCCCAGCAAGGCTGTGGTTCTGGGTTCAATTCCTAGATGCGACCGAATGAATCTTTGTCTGATTTTTCCTTTCCAATTTTTTTGTTTTAAAGTTGTTAACATTTTCTTCAACGATTTTCATTTTTTAAAAAGTGTCACGCGTTAGGAATATCCTACCTATTTACCTTTTGTAAATCTTGATAAAAAAAATTGCGTATTTTTCCAAAATTAAACAGAAAAGCGGAAACGATAAGTCGTTATCTGTTTTTTAAAAGATTGCTTAATTATTATCTATTTATTGTTATTAAATTTAATTTGCCGAACTCTATTTCAAAATTCTGATAATTCGAAAGCTAGTTTGATAAATGAGCAAAAAAATATAATTCGCTCGCCACTCTTAGATATGTTTAAGCCAGGTTCAAATATTAGATTCCATAAAAATACTTAAGTATGCAGAAAAAGAAACCCTTATGCAGTAATGTGGGAAACTTTAAAGGTAACCATTAATAATTTCCAATATTTTCGTCGGAAATCAATAAGGGAATAAGGTAATAAAAATAAAAGTAATAAGTTTTTAATTATAAATACCTCAATAGTAATAATATAAATATATCGTCTGTTTAATTATGCTGGATAACAATCTTATGAGTCATCATTTGGGAATAACTCACTTATTGACTAGAATAACGACCTTCCATAGACATATGAATATTACTAGACCAGAACAGAAAGGTGAGGGATAGAAACCAACTACAGCGGGACGAAGAGCGGAAATGCGGGGATTTGGCGATATGTGATTCGTCAAAACTCAATCTGACAGTATATAGGCACCTCGCATTATAATAACACCATTTAGTTCTTAAAAGTAAACTCTGCTTTAAAATGAATAGACCTTTTTACATGGGAGCGCGAATTGCTTGCCGAGTAACGTACAAATTTGCGAAGTCCAAACACAGCCAATTAGGGTAGCCTATTTTCGTATGAGACCAATATTTTGTTGCCGTATTTAGTTTTAACACTTTTACAAATGTTGCATAATTTACTAACCCCAGTAAACAGCGCGGGCACACGCCATGTATCTCGAGTGATAGTACCTATCTACCTATATGTTACAAAAACGATCATATTGTGTGATCTGAATTAGCTTTAATAAAGTAAAATAATTCTTGCCTATGGAATGTAACACGAAAATTGGGTTTATTCTCTTTTTCACTTCTATTTTTACACCTTTTAAAAACACAAGCCACTTTTATTACCGTGTTATTTAGTAAAATGCACCGATGAGTGCTCGATGCTGGCTCGCAGAAGAATGATGACGTCACATTTTTTAGATTAACGCGAGGCCATACTCGATCCCAGCCGGTTCCAATGGAATGGTTCCAATGGGAGGGGAAAATAATACGCTTTTATCACTTAGGGCAGGTCTAGTAATATTCATATGTCTATGCGACCTTCAGTCAAATTTAAACGATACAGTAATTGGGGAAACTTTAAATAATAACCTAAATAATAACCATTAATAATTTTAGTCATTTTACTCAGAAATTAGTAAGGGGTTAGGTTAAAAGCAATAGGTTTTTTCATTGTAAATTCATAATATAAATATATCGTCTGTAAGTGACGTAACCATAGTTTGACAATTTATTCAGAAGGCGAAATAGGTGTCAAGCCATGTCAAGCGTAGGGAATGCAATCCCACAAGACCATGTCAATCCAGGTATTTGCAGGACTGAACAAGCTTAGTCCCGCTGGATCCAGGTATTTGCGGGATCCAGCAGGGTGGACTAAGATATCTAATCAATCGTATAATAAAGACCTAATACCTCGATCTACCAACCTTGTTTTTAGAGTTTTAAATTTGTACCTAATCAAACAAGTTCTTTGGGACATTTTAAACGGTTTATTAATATACATTTAGTTAGACATAGGTGTACAGTTTAAGTCATAAATTGGCAAAGAATAAGATAAGACATAAATTTACATAACAACCTCAATTTAAATAATAACGTTAACACGATAAAGAATATTCTTGTACAATAAGCATCATAAGTTTAAACATTATTTTGGAAATAGCTTCGTAAAAAAGTTTAAAGTATTAATTGTGTCGTCTGATAAATGGCTTCTGATATTGGACACAAGGTAGCCAGCGGCTGAAAAATGAAAAAGCTCGTTCAGCTTCCACGCTGGTTGGCACAATAATCATTAGCGCATTGTAAGTGAATTGAAGGTATGTGCCTTTTAATCCAACGGACTCGAAGTAATTCATTTCCTTATTTATCAAAACCGCGCGCAGAGTAACACGTATGAACTACGCTTCTCTGTAATACCGCCAGTCCAGTGGGATCCCGCAAAATTTTCGACCGAGATTAGTCACGCAAAACTACTGCGGGTTCTCGGTATTTCGGGATCCCGGTATACCGGGATTGCATTCCCTAGTAAAACGTAATAATAATTACATAGCAGAACTTATTTTATAAATAAAACTGTGTTTTTTTAAATTAAACTAGCTGACTAGGACTTTATAACCACCACCATCTTTTAATTTGCATACAAATAAAAACCACACTGCTCGCTTGCAGCCCGCTCGTCTACCACATACAGAAATTCTCCTTTGTATATTATGTATTTCAACCAATTTACACAAAAACTTGACCAATTACATACCTAAACCTTCCTCGTAAATCACTCTATTTATTGGTGAAAACCGCATGAAAATCCGTTCAGTAGTTTTGAGTTCATCGCGAACAGACAGATAGACGCGGAGGAGGATTTTAATTTATAATAATGAAAAGTAACATTGATTGCAAGATAATTTATAATATGTAGAGATAATAAACATTATTGGATACAAAAAATATATATTTTTTAAATTATTATTTTGAAATAAGCTCGATAAATCAAAGTAATTTTAAAAATCTATTTTGTAGGTTTAAACTTGTTGAAATGATTGAAAATTAGTGAAGAGTAAGACCGTGTTGTGTGCTGGTCCGAGCCAAAGACATTAATACTGGACGCGGGGTAGAAATCTCAAAGTGGGAAGCCAAACACAATACGATTGTAGCTGTCTCTATTCCTAGTACTTTAGTACTAAACTGCTACGCGTCGAGTGAGGTCGTGTCTTACCAGTAAGTAAATTTCATAGCAAAGCGCCAAAATGCCCTCCTGTGTGATGAGAAAATGCTTAAATTACACGGCAAATAGTCGTAAAGGCGAAGGAATAACACTTCATTAGCAAGTACACGCAAATTACTTATTATTATCAATTATTATAATTATGACAGTTAATTTTATAATAATACGTCATTGTATTCTTAACCCTTCCCTGTCCATTGTGTAACCGAGTGAGAGTATCTTGTTATCTCAGTCACACCCGTGATGTGAAAGCAGTATTCGGCGAAGAAATTAATAAGCCGCCCTACTATAGTATATCTATGACATTCACACACGTAAATTCTTTGACTGTCTATCTTTATCACACGGGAATAAAGTTTTGAATTTAGAAATTATATTTGAAAACCGCTGAAAACAAAAGAGTGTTGCTTGCTTTCCACATTATATTGTGAGTATGTGAGACTATGGCGAGTCTATTTATAATATAACGTCATTGGTCCGATCGCCAAAAGTAGGGTCATCTTTTCCTTACTTTGGGTGAAATTGATCAAACATTTTCGAATATCCAGTGTATTTCTTGAACAGATAAACTGTCAAGGTTTAGGAGTCGAAATTAAATTGACGACATCAGTTTTGTTTCAAATCAGTAAAGATCATACTAGTTATTGAATCCGAAACTGTTAAGTACAGCTTCAAATTACAGCTTCAGGAAAATGGACTATAAATTAAACGAAACGAAATCAAAAATGGTGTTCGCTGGAATTGGATGATTACATATGTATGGTAAGATTATGGATTACAAAGGAAGTAAGGAAAACCAATCACTTACCACTGTGAAGCCGAACACAACACAAAAAAACGAATGACACCATTCACCAACCAGTTCCTTCAAATGGTCTTCTGATTTTTTCACAAAAATGCACATTAATTCAGTTGTTGTTATTGTTCTATTTTCAAATGCTTTTTTCAGCAAGGTGAAATGGTTAGGGAGGGTAGGAACTGGACAAATGACATTCTGGTAGGAACTACGCATATTATCATTTCAAAACCAAATAGTAGACTTTTTTTTAATGTATTTGGCAATAATGATTTAGAATACAAATAAAATTACATCGTTTACATAAGTTTTTAACAATCAAAAAAACAAAAAAAAAATGTTACCCTTCCTCACCATAAAGAGACAATGCTCTTTGTGCGTTTGATGAGGGAATTCTAGCTCAATTTAGTGCATTAAAAATTAAAATATCGTGTAAGTTAGTAATAACGGCTAACAATATCTGTTTAGTGACCAGTGTAGCACGTAGTAAATACCTGCCTACGTATTTGTCGCAAGATTATTTATTCTTTCGTTTATTATTTTCAAATTACGTTTATTGCATCATTTCCTGCTCTGACGAATTGAAAGTATTTTCAAAACAATAAAATTAAACCCATTGATAATCGAAACAAGAGAGATCGGCATTTTTATTTTTACATTAGCTCCACACAGGAGGCCCTGAGGAAAATAATTAGCCCTTAGGACCTATGCCTTCTTTGGGGATGCAGTGAGAAAGGTCTTTTAAAAGAAAGGAAGACCTAGGAAGCAAAAAGGTATGAGGGGCGGGTATGAGTCTGGTGGTCAGTGACAGACGTATGAATTCATCCTTCCATTGCGGTGTAAGCGATGGGTCGAGAGAGTCCCACTGGAGAGGTAAAAATGTCTCCCTCAACCAGTCTCTCTAAATTCCATTAGGTGGGCAGACGCATCCGTCTCCAAGACCTAGACAATCCTCACTCCATGAACCCGGACACCCTGCAAAATCATCAAACGTAGCTAACCACTTGGGGTGACCTAGGGCAGAGGATAGTTAAATGCTTCAAAAAAAAGGTTCCAAATTAGGGTCATGAATGATTACAATTAGTTTTGCACCGCACTCACAACGCGTATCGCCAATATCATTCACCCACACTACTGCAAATCGCGTCTAACTCGCCTTTATTTCTACCTGCACACCAAACGTACAATGGTAGATAAAAAATAAAAATAAACCATTTTTATTGTTTTGATCTTGTTTTTTTGTACTTTTTTTTTCTTATCTTTGCCTTAGATATTATATCGCGCGGTCGTTGTTAGGTGCAAGATTCGCTGTAATAAAATCTCACCTCAAATCACCTTGCAAATAGCAAAGTTTGCTTTTACGCAGATGACACGACAGAGAAGATAAAAACGGCTTGTTGAGCAGACTTTGTGGACATTGGGCTTTATTGCTGTGTACTTTTGTGTATGTACCTAATCTGCTGATTATCTGCGTTTCCGAAGATTAAACTAATATCCTGTAAGGCAGAAAGATAATATCATTTTCAACTGATAAAATACTAACATACGGGTGTCTGCACCCGCGATTTTAACTTATTTGTTAAGAAATATTATAATTTATTATAATTTAAAAAAATTAATTGAAATATTTCTAAAATTAATTTTAAATAAAATAATTCAAATAAATAATAAAATCAATTCAAATGAATTATTAATTTTATTAAAATATATTAAATTAATTGCAATAATTTATTAAATTAATTCAAATATATTATTAAATTAATTCAAATACATGAAAATTTCATTTGTCATATATTGGGTTTATAAATTTGTAAATTCTACTACTTAAGAAATTATAAAATTTGTAGTACTTTATTAAAGCTATTAATACACTGGGAATTTATATAATATAATATGTAAATCCTAATAACACAATTGTAAATGTTCTCTAAAATGACTTGGAAAGAATCTCCTACTTGTGATATCACTAAAGAAACCACTCAACCACTCTGCAAGTATTAATGTTCTTCAAAATTACCTTGAAAAAAAAACACATCTTTGCGATTCTTTCAAAGACATACAGAAACCATCGCTTCGTTCAGAAAAAATTTTTAATGTTCTCAAAAGTTGTCTCGACAGAGGCTCATTCCTGTAATATTTTGAAAGAAACCATTCCCTTGTTAAAAATATTATGAACTAAATATACAATTTGGCTGTCCTAAAACGGGTATCCTTCCCAGTTGGACAGACAAAGTATCACTTTGTAATGTATTTAATATATATGTATATAAATAAATAAACATATATTATTAATTCGAAAAAATTATGAAAATAATTCAAATTAATTATTAAATTAATTCAAATTAATTATTAAATTAATTCAAATTAATTATTAAATTAATTCAAATTAATTATTAAATTAATTCAAATTAATTAATAAATTAATTCAAATTAATTATTAAATTAATTCAAATTAATTATTAAATTAATTCAATCTAGTTAATTAATTAGTAAACGTAATTCATTAAATTAATTCTCTAAAATGTTTAATTCATAGTAATAATTTAAATAATTAATTCACGTAATTTGTAAGAAACAAGTAAGCAACTTCAACTTACACGTGCATAATAAATTTTGGCACGTGTAAATTGAAGTTGCCATTATATTTGTCTGGTCGATATTAATTCATATCTAAACATGTTGCCTTCAATCTTCGATTAGGGGGTGGTTATGGGTACCGCCACCCCGGGAACCATTCATTGGATAAACACCACACTTGTGTCAATAAGCCATTTGGTATTTTTTTGCCGAAGGATGATATATCGCAGTTTCCAAACTCGAGGCAGAGTTAGTTATTTTTTGGTCCAAAAGACAGGTGTGTGTTTTTCGGTACACTGTCGAAACACTTGCTTGTATAACTAAATATGATATGTGATTAAATAATTAATAATTACCTAATGAAAAGAAAACAAATTCAAAATTAAATATAACTAAATCATTTCTGCTGCTGCTTCTCTTTTGGTATGTGTTCGATTTTATTACTACAATGAGGTGTGTAGAATTAAATGCAGCGATCTCCAAAATGAGTTATTTTGATAAAACCAATAAAAACATTTCATTTCAGTATATCTCACGTGAGAATTACTGGTAGAAAGGTTTTTATTGGTTTTCTGAAAACAACGCATTTTGGAGATTGTTGCATTTGTTTCTGCACACCTCCATATATTCCTTATTTTTGTGAACATTTTTAATTTCTTTTTAATGAAGCTTTGACTGTTCATACTTCATTTTGGTTACATATTTAACTTTGCAGATTAAAGAATTTTACTGGAGGTTTTTTGCAATTGCAAATCGCAAATACATGTGAAAACTGTATGTATAGCAAATATTCCAGGGTGGGATTTGGATGCTCCTCCACTCATGCCCGCCTTTAGTACTCCAGTCCACATTCCTTCCCTGCTACAGTCTCCTTTAGCCTCACATGATACCCCAATTAGGGTACCATACATTGTCTCATTATCACAGTAAATACATTACAACACAGACCCAATACCAGTTGCTTCACAAAAAATCAAACAAATCAATGTCATTAAATGGTCATTCAGCGCCATTTTGTTTTCTGACATTTGTAAGGTCCCCGTTAAACACCGATTGTAATAAGCTGAGTTGTTCTTTCCTGCCAGGGCCGTAGCTAGGGAGGGGGGGGCGCATTACGAGGCAATGCCCTACCTTAAAATACATGTACCCTACCTTAAGAAATACCATACACTATGATAATATACTAGTAAACTGTTTGTTCGTAGTTTGATATGATTGAAAAAAATACTACTTACCTATTAGTGACATCTAACTAAAAAGCTTCATATTAACCAAGGAATCATATCATGCTAATTCTTTATTTTGCCCATAGATGGCATTGAAGTAAGTGGTGGGAGGCTGTACGCGTATTGCAATCACTGCTTACGAGGAATTCCTAAACAGTTTGGGGTTGCTATTACTTTGTATTAACGACGCGTCGCGTGCAACGCGGTACAAACCATGAATCGTTTTTTGACGGATAACAATTAGAAAAATTAGATTTACGTAAATGTTTTAACTTTCATACATTGGTACGCATAATCAAGGTTTACTCAACAAGAAAATTGAAGTAGATTTCGAGATTTGAATTTGTCTGTGGTGTTGATTGGTTAGTGTAGTATATATAGTAAGGATAGTATTTTGTGAATTGTAATACATGCCCGTGATTTTGCGATGGATATACGAGCTTTCTTTGGCAAAAAACGGAAAACCGAAGAGGAAATTGGCAACGAAAAACTCCATTCCTCAAAACAGATGGAAGGAAAATCTAAAACTACTCCTAATCCCATGGAAAACGGTTTGTTGAAATATTATAGCTATGTTTGTATATACACATATACGACGAAAATTGATTCACCAGATCAGATTAAGTTACATTTTTACTTGCGCCCTACCTGTAATTACCGCTGTCCTATCTTAAATTCTACTCTGGCTACGGCCCTGTTTCCCGCTGATCACAATTTGTTTAAAAGCTGAAATACACTTAAAATGGCGCTGAATGGCCATTTGACGACAATGTTACATTTGAATTTCTGTGAAAAAACCCCTGATTAAAAAAAATCTGTAAGAAAAATCCTCAAATGAGGCGTGTTTTTGGAATTTCCATTAATTAATAATTATCTGGGAAACATATTATTCTTATCCATAATATTATTATCATTAATTATAAATCAGAAACTGATGGATAAACCTCGATGAGTCCAAACTACGAAGAACCTTTATTAGGAAGAATATCCAGAGGCATCAGACGGAAGGAGATAACACTATATTTCAAGTTGATTAAATTCCTGGTAGCAACAACCAGAATCGAGCTGATAACACACCAAGTGGGTCATTAAAATGATCAATCGGGTATAAAGATCATTTTGGTAAATCAACCAAGTTTTCGAAAGATCGTGAAGACCTGTAGAACTGTAGACATAATAAAATAATAATAATAAAGTATAGATAAAGACAAGAGACCTTGAATGGATTTTCATAACATGTTTTCTCGGCTCTCGTAATATGATAATAAATGGGTTTTGACGCAAATGCTTTGCTGAGGTGTCGTTTTTTGTCTTCTAACTGTACTGTTTTCCTTCATTAACGCAAAAATCCGAAAGGTGCGTAGATCCTGTAAAGATTCAGACCATTAAAAGATATTGTTCACCCATGTTTCACCTTGTTCTTTTGATAGTAGTACAGACACTTTCACAATTTTTAGAAGGCTTGTCAAGGGGTGTTTGACGATTTCTTTTGGTTTCACAACGTGGTATTTAACTCCCAAGGCATATGAGCCTTCTTCCCAACAATGCAGAACATTGGCAGTATAGATGGATGTCTATTTATCATCCATATTTCCTACAGCAATTGCTATTTGTGCTTTCCTCTTCCAATATCTTCGTGCGTCTCCTGACATGGCAGTTTTCTATGTTAATAGTGCTACTAGCTTCCTCAGTGATATTCTATCATTGTTGCCTGACCCGTTAGGAAGTCTTTTTTTGGATTGTCGAAGTAACAATGTCGTGAATCGGTGTATTTTCGTTTCCCAATGAAACAGCGAGCCGCACTTCTGTTCAAATCAGATCGAGACTGCAAAGTCAAGTACTTATTAATAATTATTGGTGAAGATATCATAGGTTTTAAAGTCCAATTGGCATAGTGTCACACCCAGATACAATTGCATCACAAATTGTCCGCGAAAACACGATAAGAAGACGGGGGCACGGTACCAAGACATCATATCATATTCTACTTTGCAGATAAAAACAACAACTTCTCTAGAACACGAAAATGGCAAAAAGACAAAACGTAAACAAATACAATATTCACTTATCGGCGGACTTTGAAACGGATTTTCAAAATGGAGAACTGACTTAGACTCAGACAGTTTGACTTTAATGTTGATATGATTTGAGCAAGCTGGGCGCGTGCCACCGCCACGAATGATAGATTGGAGTGGCCGTTGGAATCCAAATATCATCGGAAGGTGTCATTGGCTAAGTAAGAGTAGCAGAGGTTACAGATGAGATAGATAGACGTTGAGAAAAGAACTACAGACAAAACTGAGGAAATATTAGGAATGCCTATGTCCAAATCTGAACGATAGAAGGCATGCGAAATTGCGAAGGAAACAAATTTAATCTCCTTTTACCATACTGTAGAACACTAGAAGTGTCTTCCATAAAAAAAGAATTAAAACCAATGTCCCGTCCTATTTACACCCGACTGAAATCGTAGATCTCCATCCCATTAGAATTTCGAAAATGCAGTTTGGTCTGGAAATATGAGCCCTAAATGGGCAATTATTTGGGTCACGAAACACGTCCAAAATGCAATTCTTGTGATATAATTTATTTTATGCCTTGTACAGACTTTATCTCCCCATTTCTGGAACTTCTTTCTGTCTTTTGAGTATGTCCAGTTTTGAGTCATTTTAGGTTTTAGTCCTTCACATCTTTTTAAGTCATCGCTTTGCTTCAGCTTTGGTTTTTTTCCTTCTGGTCTGCTGTGCAGGAAGGTTTTGCACCAACAATCGTATTTACTTGTAGCATTGCCTGCCCATTACTTTTTCAGTTCTGTCCATGATCTGTGAATGGTCTGTGACGTTGGAATGGTTTCTTCGAATTTAATTATATTTAGAATGCACATAACCGACAGAAGTTCGCGTAAAAACAAGAGAGGAAACAAGTCAAGTGAAAACAAGACATGCGTGATGTTTTGTAAAGTTCTGGGGGCTATCTACTATGTACATAGGCAGATGTCGTATCAACATCATGGAGCATTCGAGAGGGACTTACGTGATAACTTGATTCTTATAATATTGATGAATGATAATGACCATTCTTCCATAATTGACGGGACCTTTACAATATAATATCGACAATAGGAATTTAAAATGTTGTAAAGGACAATAATTCCAAAAATGAGTTAAATATGTCATTTTTCTCCATTTTTTTTTCTCTTTCGAACTGAGTCATCGAAATATTTCTAGGAAAATAATGCATCTTTTACGACGTCCATTTTAAACGGATTTTTTTTGAAAAATTACAAAAAATGTTAAGTATTCTAAAAGATATATTCAAATTATTTTATAATAAAATGTAATAATTACAGTTCTTTAATTAATTTATTTATTTAAAATGCATTAATTTAAACAGATTATTTTGATTTATTTATAAGCACACAATACTCACTTGTTCAGTCGAAAATGTATGTCTGTAGAAATACTTATCAACTTACGAGTACCTTGAAATTTAAATAGAAAAAAAAATCTAAATAGTCACCGGAGACCAATAATATCAGAAATCACTGGTTCTAATACAAGTACCTCCCTTAACACCCTGTATACATTAAAAATATTCAAAATTATATAGAAATAAAATTTTATCAGTTAAATTTTACAAAAAACAAAAAAAAAATCGTTATATAACATTTTCACAAAAGGAAAACAAGATGTAGGTATATTTTTATATTTCAAGTGTTTTAAAAATTCAAATATTCAAAATTGGGTGGTTTCCTTACCATTTCATTATTTGGCATTTCAATTCGAAGTGTTAAAAATCTAAATATAAGTCGTTACGGACAGGATCTTTTATACTTCATATCGATAATATCATATTATATGATGTTATATGTACCTACACCTCATCCTGTGCTAATTTTATTACTATGGTGAGCGTTTCATGATATAAATAATTTTTTATTTGTTTTATAACTACTGGCAGTACCTATCTATCATTCTAGTAGGTATCTTTTGACTTTTTCGAT
This sequence comes from Limnephilus lunatus, assembly GCA_917563855.2. Classification (NCBI taxonomy): domain Eukaryota; kingdom Metazoa; phylum Arthropoda; class Insecta; order Trichoptera; family Limnephilidae; genus Limnephilus; species Limnephilus lunatus. The sequence goes on from OU830603.1 coordinate 48,742,363, forward strand.
TTCATACAAGATGTATGAGAAGGAAGATTTTTATGAACTTTTAGGAATTATTAAACATTTTTTAATTTTATTTCTTTCATGTATTCAATAATACTATTCAATTTATAAAAACAGTTTATTTATAAACAAGCTCTGCTATGTAATTATTATAACGCGTGATGGCTGTTTCGTCTTCTGAAGACATTATCAAACTGTGGTTGTACCAAAAGGTCTGTAAATACAGAGAAATATTTAATATTATTTCTAGATAGGTATTTACGATGAAATTTTTTTATTGCTTTTATTTTATTACCAACGCCCTTACTAATTTCTGAGTAAAATTACTTAAATTATTAATGGTTATTAGGTATCCTTTTAAAGTTTCCCCCATTACTGTATTATTTAATTATGCTGGATAACAAACCCATGAGTCACAATTTGGAAATAACTCACATAACGGCTAGAATAACGACCTTCAATCAAATTTAAACAATACAGTAATTAGGGAAACTCTAAAAGGATAACCATCAATAATTTCAGTCATTTTACTCAGAAATTAGTAAGTGCGTAGTTAATAAAAGTGAAAGCAATAAAAATAAACCACAAGTAAAATTATTAGTTTTTCCAGTTAGAAAAGAAGCGAAATTCTTCTTCTAGAAACAAGGGCGGATCCAGCTTTAGCGCCAGGGGGGGGGGGGGTCACATAGTCGTGGTCAAGTCACAAGAAGTTATAATTTAATTTTGATAATAATAGATACAAGTAAAAAGTAGGTATTTTATTTAATACTTAAATAAAATCTATATTGTGACCATAAAATAAAAACAACAACAATTAACAATTTTAATTAGTGGTCCACCTAGGTCCTGGACCCAGCCCTGGATCCGCCCTTGTCTAGAAACCTGAATGATTCAGCATTCCGACTGCAACCAAAACCTCCTAGATTTATACCGTGGGTGACGCTGCAACACGCCCAAATCTGTTGTTTTGAGATAATCAACATAATAATGTATTTGCCCATATCTAAATACATACTTATGTAAAAATGACAATTTTCAATAGCTGTCTTTGTAATTTCTACATTACCTCAAATGCAAACCCTAAATTGAAACTGTTTTAAACGACTTCGAAAAGGAGGTGGTTCTCAATTCGACGTTTTTATTTAAAAGCTGGTGCTTCCCGTTTGGTCTCATTTTAATTTGGTCCAGATCTGACAATGAGATCCATGAGAAAACCATATGTCTTAAATTTGCAATAAGAATGTGCGCGACAAATGGACGAATAACTCAATATTACGCCAACCGATTTCGACGATTCTTTTTTTGAAGTAAGACAAATTATTTAGTGTACTTCAGATTCACTAAAAATCAAAAAATAAACAAAAAACGACTTAAAAAAATGCACTAAAAAGTAAAAAAATAATGTCGTTTTCTTCTACAACTTAATAATTACTTTTTCTACTCATCAATATGTAGATACGATTGTTATTTTTGGAGTCGGTTGCAGCCAAGGTAGGTTTGTAACTGCATACATAGTTATAGGTGAGATGTGGTTGTGTCGCACGCGCGACAAACCTAGCATGGTAGACACCGACTCCAAAAATAACAATCGTACCTACATATTGATGAGTAGAAAAAGTAAGTTGATTATTAAGTTGAAGAAGAATACGAAATTATTTTTTTACTTTTTAGTGCATTTTTTTAAGTCATTTTATTTGTTAAAATTTTTGTTTATAAATGGAAACAACTCGAAATAGTTTTAATTTTTTTTTTAGTAAATTAAAAATTGAGAAGGATTACTTCTTGGTAATAAATCACAGCAACGTATATACATATATCTTACCTAAAAAGGAAGAAACGGATTCCTGATAGAATTTGAAGAATCAAATTTTATCAGGAATCACTGTAAAAAAATTGATAAGTTTCGTTGAAACAGCAGTTGTATTCATGCTCTCACGATTTCTTGAAATTGACTGTGCGTGGTAGATATTTCCAATATTATCATTTTATGTGAATACCGCACAAGTGTACCAAACGCTCCCAACCGTCTAGAGCACCGATACTCAACCTTTTTCCTCCTCGGGCCACATACATGTATTTGTAAAGTTACGCGGGCCGCAACACTATGCACCCCCCCCCCCCCAAAAAAGAAATATTCTTTTCCTCTTGAAGCTTTTTTCGTCGGACATTTTTCGAGTGCATTTTGAAGACACTCTTGCTTTTATGCGTATTTAAATTATAACAGAACAACACTTTAAGATACGCGACAGCAAGAAATGCTGTTAAAATTTGGAAGTAGGCACCTGACTAACCAGTGACATTAACCAGTTTTTATGTATTATAATTGATGCGGTGGTTTTTAGAAGTGGCACTTTTTTATTTATAAATTATTTGTAAGTCAAATATTTGTATTTTTGGAATAAATCTAGCGTTTGCACTAGCAACACTCTTACACATCTGCCCTGATAATGGACACTGCAACGCTGTCGAAAACTGTAGCGTTGGCTAAAGAATGAGGTAGCGCAACACAGCATTACACCCCAAAAACAAATAACAAAAATACTTATGGCCGTGAAAATCTAAAAAACGAATCTCACTCTTATACCTTAGGTATACCAGATTATGTGGACCATAATGACAATCCTTTTCGGGTATCACTATCTGTGCGTCAAATTCGAAACGAATCTCAAGATATAAGAAATTTAGAACGATATTTTTTTAAAATTCAAGTTCCTGATAATAAAGTGTTTAGGGCCGCACACAAACGCTTGCCGGGCCGCATGCGGCCCGCAGGCCGCAGGTTGAGTATGGTTGGTCTAGAGTCAGTGAGACTATGGCATACCCAGAAGGGGAATGTTTATATGTTGTTTAAACAATTTTTACAATAGCTCCACACAGGAGGCTTTGAGGAAAATAATTTTCTTCAGGGTCTACGTCATCTTTGGGAATGCTGTGTGAGTTTTTTTAAAGAAATAAAGAAGAGAAATATCTGGAAAAGAGAAGGTATGAGGGGCGGTCAGGAATCTGGGGTTCAGTGTGTCCAGGAGAGACGAACGTATAAATCCACCCCCCTCGGTGAAAGGGTCGAAAGAGTCCTGCTGGAGAGGTCCTCCTCAACCAGCCTCTCCAAATCTGGCCCGCCACACAATAGATGAACAGACGCGTCCGCCACCTAAACCTAGATAATCATGAACTCGGGAACCCCTGCTAACGTTGCAATCTACTTAGGGTGACCAATGGCAGAGATGTTCATTAGCGGCCGGCGCGGTGCCGGCGGTACGCGTACCCTCCTTTCAAATTGAATTCGTGGAGAAGAAAAAGGGTAAGGATGGGAAATACCCACCTGGCCATTGCTATCTGGTTACCAAACACGGCCAAAGCCATTAGAAGTAAAGGTGTCAATTTTTAATTCACCCGTTTCGGTTTTCCGCATGAAATCTAATACTCAATTTTTTAAAATTATTTTTTATTTAATGACAATACAAAAATACAAGGTAAAGCAGTTTGTTCACAGTCCTCCTCACTAGGCATTCCTGTTCCGAGGCGGACTGTATGTTGTTGTAAGAGTGCTGATCATGATTGCCTCATCTATTGTTGATTTTCACAAAATAAACAATAAATAAAATAAAAAAAGTATTTATTTTTCTCGTCTGTAGGTTGCGTTGGGGTTACTGCATAATTATAATTATTCCCCCATCTTCATGTTTACTTAGCAATATTTGATGCCATGATTTGAATATAAGTTTCATTTTCAAAATCGGAACTGATTGTGTGAAGAATTCAGACATGTGATAAAGTTAAGTACCCTTCCTCTATTATAATACTTTAAATTTTCAAAATTGGAACTGATATGTCAATAAATCTGATTGCGATAAAATACCTACCTACCTAAATATAAATTAGTACATTTCGTAAATATTTTTTTCTTGATCATTCTGCAGCAATAATTATCCTTGTTCTGATGATTGTGTTATTTACGTAAACTCGCAGCTTCACAAATAGTACAATTATAATAACCCGTGATTTTTCACGGGTCTGCGCGAGTAGTAATCACAATAGAAATTAATAATAATTTTATTGATTAGATAGAGTACTTATAGTAGTTCCCTCTATTGGTGAATTAAAGAAACTTTTTGTTTCATTTAGGTTCGGGTCCAAGACAATGAAAGTGTCTAAACTAAAGAAATCTTCCCTTGGGCCAAAGTCCCCCCCAAAAAATAATAGTAAATTCTATTGACTTGGCAGCGAAACAAGTGAATACTAGCGACATCTGACGGATGTGTTACGAAGTAAATTATTTGTTTGCTGAAGTAGGTATGAAACTGGATTAACTTTGGACGTAAAAATATAATGATAAGAAAAATACTTTACTTTCGAATGTTAATGTTTCATTCGAGTTGAATTATAATGATAATGATTTAAAATAATAATTTAATAATTAAATAATTTATTAGATTTGTCATAAAATTTGTATATAAAAATGCAAAAGTCGGTCATTTTAAATACCTACATGAAGGATTACGAAAGATTTTTTAAATATTTATATTGAGGGATCAGTAGGATTTATCGGACCAGTTAGGATTTCATCAGAGCCGAACCCTCTGATATGAAAATATCTGGAGTCGGTGAAATATTTTCCCATTATGTTTCTGGTGGATTGACGCATTGTTCTTGTATTGTTTTGTATTTATATATATATATAGTGCACTTACATTGCGTGAATTTACTAAATAATCATTTGTGGAAAAGTGTGTGGAAGGGTTTAGTCTTTCATTTGGAAAAGATTTAACCCGGACATAAAATCTGGAGCACCGTAAAATAACGTTACTGTTATTATTTATTATGTCACTTCAGTCGGACAAACTTCTAACTTCACTTTACCAGATTCCTGAGAACGTTATCTGAATACGAGGTGTCAAAGTTTTGCAAGGACGATTTTTCATTAACTATTTACCGATTTATGATTTTGAGGTTGATTCTTGTGTAAAGTATTTTTTGTTTTTAGATTAACATATTTTAAAGGAACATATTTAAATAGGACGTATACTTACCATTTTAGAACATACCTAAACGGGCATATAAAACCATTTATGTAACCAACTAGGCTACCTATACTACCTAGTTCATTGCATAAGGTTCTAAATACATTTCCCTAATGCAATTCCAAGCCAGGGCCACGTCATATTTAAATATTTGCCATTAAAATATGATTAAACTAAAACACACAAGATTGAACTTCAAAATCAAAAATAGTTAAATAGATCACGCAATTCGTCTTTGCAAACTTTGAAACCTCAGAACATGGTAATAGACCCCTGTCCAAATTGTTAGAACCTTGTCCAAGTGGGTTTTTTTTTTTTTTTTTACAGTGAATACTGCACAAGAATCTCAACTGGTATTTTGCGAGGCTGAAGGTAGTGGCGAAGGAAGGAGGTGGGGGAGAGGAAGGTTGGGAAGTACCTGGCTCTTCAGATCTGGTCACCAAACACGGATAAAGCCATTTTCAAACAACGTTTCAATTCTGAATGGTGGTCTTACACCAGTATCTTCTACTATATATTATTTTAAATGAATTAATTGTGAAATAACACAAATTAATCAAATAAAATTTATTTGCGCAAGCCGGGTTCGAACCCGCAACCCCCGGATTGTGAGTCAAGAGTCTTACCCACTGGACTACGGAGGTCGATAAGGATAAGGATAAGGATTATGCATTTTTGTTTTAGGGCAGTCCGCAATAAGTGCTCATACCAACCCTGATGTATGGCAGTGAACCATAGAATTGGCAGAGAAAGGATGAAAGTTGGATGCTGTCGAAAATAGATCTCTGAGGCGTACGTGCAGTAAAACCAAGCATTATCTGAATGATAGAAGAACTCGGGGACGCCCGGGGCAAGACATGGCACGATCAAGTGAAACAAATACTTGTCAAAACAATAGCAGAAGAGTATGTATGATTGTAAATGAGGCAAAAAGTGTGCCAAGACAGGGTTGCGTGGCGATCCATCCTCTCTGCCTATCCTTGCGGTGAAAAGGTGTACTGGTTAGGTAGTTAGTTAATTAGGTGAAAAATGAATACACTTACCTCGTAACTATGAAGAGTATGTTGACCATGGTGTTTGAAGTTTGAACGTAAATATATACTTTGTCCAAAATGTATATATACAATAGGTATCACAGCACTGTTTTTAAATTTTATATAAAAAATCACCACTTTTACACTTTCGTTATAAAACTTTATTTATATTACTATATATATTTTTAATTAGTGTTAACATTGTCAACATAACCTAAAAAAATCAATACATTCGATTAGTAACTGACTAATAAATCATCAAGCCGTTTCCCAGCAGGGTAGGCTAATAGAGTGAACCGCCACACATATCTCTCTCAGCACACATTCCTCGCTTCATTTACATTTATACATCGTCTCTTACATACTTTTCTGTTATTCTATTATTCTAGACTATCTGTTATCTACATTCGGACATATTATGAGAAGCAAAATACGAACATTCAAATCTGCTCCCTATTTTTTTATGTGAATATCGCACAAGAGTTCCAACGTCTCCCAATCGTCTGGAGCAAGTGAGACTATGGCATCCCAGGATAGTAATTACCTGGCTTTTCAGAACTGGCCCCCAAACACGGTTGAAAGCCATTGCAAGCAACGTTTCAATTCTGAATGTTGGTCTTACACCAGGGCGGTATTGAGAGCATCTTCCACTCAGGAACGTGCCGCAAACACACCACGTAAAAATGATTTTAAACGAGTAAATTACGAAATAACACAAATTAATCAAATAAAATTCATTTCCGTACGCCGGGATATGAACCCGCGACCTCCGGACTGCTAGTTGAGAGCCTACCCCTCGCCTCGACCACCCTCAATATCCCAAAATTATATATTAGTACCAAATAAAAAAAAATATTTATGAAATGTTGGCATTATTTTAATTTAATATCCTCTAATGAAATTCCCCCAAAACCCGCGGGATTTTAGAATTCACTCCCACAATCTTGCGGGATTTCTGAATTCACTCCCGCAGTCTTGCGGGATTTCTGAATTCATTCTCGCAATCTTGCGGGATTTCTGAATTCACTCCCGCAATCTTGCGGGATTTCTGAATTCATTCTAAATTCACTCCCGCCATTCCGAGGGATATCTAAATTCATTCCCAAAATCCCTCGGGAATTCTAAACTCACTCTCGCAATTCCGCGTGATTTCTAAACTCATTCCCACAAACCCGCGGGATTTGAAATGGGTGATGGATTTAAAACTGCGCATTGCATGATTTACAGTTGTTATTTTATCCTTCATTAGTATAATTTTGATATGTGACCAGATAACTTAGAATTAACTCAACACATCCTTTAAAAAGTCATTAAGTGTGCTTTAGACCACACGACTGAAGTAAAACTTCACTAACTTATGCCGTCCATTAACAATATACCTAACAATAACAGGAATAAAAATATTCCCATCCCCTCAAATTAACTTAGCTTCTTAACTTAACTCAACCTAACTTAACTCAACTCAACTCAACTTAACTCAACTCAACTTAACTCAACTTAACTCAACTTAACTCAACATAACTCAACTTAACTCAACTCAACTTAACTCAACTTAACTCAACTTAACTCAACTTAACTCAACTTAACTCAACTTAACTCAACTTAACTCAACTTAACTCAACTTAACTCAACTTAACTCAACTTAACTCAACTTAACTTAGCTTAACTCAACTTAACTCAACTCAACTCAACTCTTAACTCAACGTAACTTTTAACTCAACTCAACTCTTTCATTAGCTTTCGCTTTAATTAGCGTTCGCTTTAATTAGCATTCGCATCGATTAGCGTTACATATCGATTAGCGTTTCAATTTCATTGGCGTTCGCATCGATAAGCGTTACATAGCGATTAGCGTTTCACATCGATTAGCGTTTCATATGGCGAAATATGGCAAAATATATGGCGTTTCACATTAAATATATGCGTTTCATAGCGTTTCATAGCGTTTCATAGCGTTTCATGCGTTTAATAGCGTTTCACATTAAGTATATGGTTCTTTTTCGTGACGCATTCATCCTTTTACCCCCAAGTGTCGAGCGTGCGTAAAGAAGTTTTACTTCAAAAAAATGATTAAATAGATTATGTTAGATTAGGTTACGGGCTATTATTCTGTTTTTTTTTTTCATAATTTTTAATGACTTTTCAAAATAGGTTTGAGTTGAGTTGATACTGAGTTGGCATGGAACCATTTTGATATTATAAAATATATTACATATATCTCTAATTTGTCAACAAAAAATGTAGTTATAAGGAAAATTGACAATATATGTTTTTAAAATGCAATGAGATTCACAAATACCTTCAACATTATAATATCGTGTTTTCACGGGTCTGTGCTAGTTATTTATTAAATAAGATAACGCAGATGATTTTGTTAAAAATTGTTTGCAAAGTTCTTTACAATAAGATATATTAGATCGGTAGCAGAAATACTTGTCCTTGATTTGCAAATGATTAAAATAAAAAAAATTACACGCGTAGTTTACAAACTGCCAAATATTTCTATAAAACTTTGCAAGAATTAGAAAAAAAATAATGATGAGAGGTGGGATCTATGCCAATTTTGAAGAACACTAAGATAATAATTAAAAAAAAGAAAGATTTTTTGACTCCTAGGCCTCAGACAGGTTGATGAAATTGATTATCGATTCAGCAAAGAATGTTGTATTTCTTTATTATCTAACCAGTAAAGAACATAACTATTAGGATAATAAGTGAGTCTTTTCAAACGTGCATTTTAAAAGTTTTTTTTTTAATTAAAAATAAATTAAATACCGTTATAAAATAAATTTACAAAAAATGTTAAGTATGCAGAAAGATCTATGCAATGTTATTTTATAAAAAAATCATAATTATATGTAGATCTACCCAAAAAGGTGTTATGATTTTTTTTAAATAAGAAACTTTTTTTTCGCTCTCTTTTTTAAACTATATTTATTTATTATAAAAATAAAACACAAACACTTTGTATTTAACCACGAATTTATTATTGCATATATCGACCGGTTTCACTTCGACCAAGCTTCTTCAGGATATAAATAATAAAAAAATATATTTATTTATTTATTTATTATAGATACAAAAGAAAGTACAAATAACATATTTGGAAGCTTTGCCTGTCCAACTAGGAAAGTTTCCCGTTCCAGGACAGACAAATTGACAGGTTTAGTTCATATTATTCCAAGAAATGTACATAAATACATAACAAAACAACAAAAAAAAACAAAAAATTTCATTTTTCTCTGAAAGTAAGTTATGTAGTAAATAAAGAAAATGTGTATATAACATATATATGTACATACATTTTTTTGACAATGTAGAAAAAGTCATTTGGTAGCATATATAATAATCGGATTTACCGAATTAACCTGGTAACATATAATATATTCAGATTTACAGAGTATGAGATGTAGGTAAGTTAGTAGTATTAACTCTATGGTAGTATTGATAAGTGTAAACCAGGTACCTGATAACAAGATGAAATAATTACAATAAGATTTACAACAAAGAATATAAATTTAGAATATAAAACCATGTTTTGGTGTCCAGATCTGAATATCCAATCCCTTCCATTCTTTCCCTACCTCCCATTTCGTTCCTCAGGTTCTTTTAGAATCCAACATTCCACAATTTTGGGCTGCGATAGTCCCACTGGATCCGGGCAGTTGAAACCAGACTTCATATAAAAACAAAACACCTGATAAATAACTCCGGGGTATCTGAATGTCAACCGATCCCAGATCTAAATCGGAAGATGTAAATATAGACGACAAATCCTTGAATCAATTGACCGACCAGCGGTTTCATGATATTGTTTGGGATAAGTGAAAAATTTTACAGAAATTTAAATTAAACATTTTTATCGCATGGCCAATCAATGCCATTTTGTTTTTACTACATTTGAAAGGTTCCCCATTAGACGTTTTTAAAATTACCGTGATTATTCACGGTAATGGTGCCGTGACGGCAAAAAAAGGCAATTAACATACATTCCTATAATACGATAATGCTGCAGCTCTTTCAAAAAATGTATGTAACAATGTACGTAGGTCTGTTTCCTCCAAAGGAAAAAAGTCAAAATTTTCTAGCATCTCTCTCACACATCGCACCGTGACGTCTTCGTAGACCCTGCAATACTACTTGACGTGAAAATAATTTACAACGATGATATTGAAGTGTGAGTGAATTAAAAAAATTCAAAAACGTCAAATGTGAATGCTCTTTTGGATTTGCTTTTGTTCTACATATAATGCTGCAGCTCTTTCTTACACACAAACAACAGTCGAAAATGAGACAAACGGTGAACGTATGTCTGCACCCCCCCAAAGTAAACATACAATCATTATCATACATCTCCCTCACACGTATAAAGAAAATTAAGAGCAATTAAGATATATATGTTTCCCCCAAAGGAAAATAGTAAATTTGTAAGAAACATAATTTTGTGTGTCTCGTCATTTGTCTCACCATTATTTAATGTGTAAGAAAGAGCTACAGCATTTTAACGATGAGGAACGTATGTTTATTGCCCTTTTTACCGTCACGGTACCGTAACCATGAATCGTCACGGTAATTATAAAACCGTCTATTCGCTGATTCTGCTAATAAGACACTGATTTAGAAGGTACAATATTGATCGTCTTTACACGAAAGACTTCATTACAATGTCAGCTTGATATGATTAAAGGTAAAACATTTTTTGAAGTGTTTAAATGGGTCATTAAAAAAGTCGATTTTATTATTAGAGCAGTGTATAGTGTTTTAATTTCTTAATGTTCGCGGTACAAAGTAGAAATATCCTGTATTTGTGTGGTAGGCTGATAGCTGATATACAACATTTTTGCGTCCTCCTTATTAAATTTTTGATGGTATGTTCATGTAATTTTGTAATATTTTATTTATTTATGTAAAATTCGGTCGTTACACGTTCCAAATTGTCCAGATAAACCTTCGCGATAAGCAATTACAAGTGGTTAATTTTATTTGTATGGATTCTATCCTATAATTATGAATCTCATAATTGGGAGACCAAATAGTGGATGTGTATTCGAGAATACTTCGCAGAATAGGTTTATATAATGTTACAGATAATTCTGCACTTGAAAAACAATTTGTAATCTTAGCGTTAATCATTATATTTATAATGCATTTTCTGAAATTGTTTCCACACGTTTATTGAAGCTAAGTGACGTCTCAAATATCACGTCCAAGTCTTTAATTTGAAAGCGACATTGTTAACGTGATACGTGTTTGAAAATTTATTTCTGTTCTTTGTGAAGGAAATTAAAGTACATTTGTTTTCATTAAAATATAAATAATTTAGTGCACACTCTGTGTGTTTCACGAAGAGGTGGTAAGTATTCTTTGATTCAAAACTAACTTCACAGCTAATTTTGAATATGGGTTAAAGAAAATCTCAAAAAGTAATTTTTCTTAGATTACTAAGAAATAAACTAAATGTAAACTTGTACCAATCTGAAGATGGCTCTGACGAGCTGAAACATGTTATGGTCAATAAAATTAAGTGGAATAAAGTTTTTTTATTTGTTTTATTATAATCTACTACTGCAGAGCTCATCTATAAAACTATAGTTGCTCCACATTTAAATTTGATGTTATATTAGGTCGGTTCCATGACAAAAGAATCAACTCAACTCAACACCTCTACGAAAAGTCATTAAAAGTTATGAAAAAAAGCCCATAACCTAACCTAATGGAACGGTTAGGTCATGGGCTTTTTTACTTTCTTACAAAAGGACCGGACGGAGAGGAAGTTCTGAGAAGGAAAAATATATAGAGTGTGGATAGGAATCTGTGGGTCAGTATGTCCAGGAGTGACGGACTTATGAATCCATCCCTTCTAATGCAGGTTGATGGTTCAAAAGTTTTCGACTGGAGATCAAAAGGCTCAACCAGTCTCTCGACCCGGCCCGCCACGCAGAAAAGTGGACTGACGCATCCGCCACCAAGACCTAGACAAACCTCACCCCATGATCCATGCTAAGTCATCAAACGTAGCGAATCACCTGGGATGACCTATGGCAACAATACAGTCCTTGTTCTCTTCCAAGAACTCAGCCTGGTCCTCCTTGATGTGGAGAGTGATCTGGGTTCCGCGACCGAGGGGTACCCCAATAAATAGCTCCCGAGGCGACGGTACCATTGATTGCTCTGTTTCAGCTTTCTATCAAATTGTAATCAGCCGACAAGAAAACAGGACAGAACTAATTTTGATTAATAAATTTTTTAATATTTTCAAGAGAGAACTATCGATATTTGAACGCGGACAAGCCCACAAGATGTACGAGCAAGCGGTAGTAAAGCGGTTGGTAACTAGAAGTGAATATTAGGTAGATTTGAAAATTAATCAATTATTACAAAAAAGCAGTTTGGTCCAGAATTTTTTATTGATTTTTTGTTTTTATTTATTTATCGAATTCTGTACGTCAATTATAACAGCTGTTTAACAAATTGTGACGTCATAAGTTGTTTTATAATATAAGAGTAGAGAAGACAAAAAATATATGAAAATGGTTCGGTAGTTCAGTTTACTCAGATCATTGTAGGATAGTCATAGAGGTGATATTGTAATATCTCTTATATTACTATTATCATGCGAGTAACAGTGCGCGGGGAATGGATTCGGTAGTTTCCGGAATTTTTGCGTAAGAGCGTTGGAGGTGAACTAATTGGAGTTAAAAAAGTGGGACAGTCTGAATAGAGAAGTCCAGTCCATTTTTTTTATTTTTTTAATGAAAAATGACCTTCTAACTTAAATTACTGCATATTTTTTTTTTCGAGTTAGTTTTAATAGTTAAAATAATTTTCAAAGTTTTAATTTTTGGAGATCCCTCGAAAACACCCATATCTATGGTGAATTTTGTGACGTCATCTACTAAAATAACGATTCACTATTTTATGATTTTTATGTTGGTTTTCTTGAATCTCACATAGATTTGCGCAGGCGCGCGGCCATCTTGTTTATTATAACGCGTTGATTGGCTAATGGCTTATTTATTGCAAATGGCGAAATCAAATTCTTTGCAAAACAATGAATGACGTTGATGAATTTTACTTGCAGTTTTATGTTTTTGATGATAATTTTCGTTTATGATTAATTCACTGTGATATTAGTGTAATTCAGCATATGTACCAATGCTGCCTTTACTTTTTTTCAGTTTTAGTCCTTAAATAATGTTTTGTTGGTGATTTAGTTTCGTTCGGTTTTTAGGTTACTGACATTACATAATCTAAGGTTACTTCTCTATAATTTTTATGACTTTTCCGCGTGAATTTAATAAAACTTCCATAAAAGTAATATTATTTAATAATGTAAAAGCCTTATGCATGTGTAAATAAATACAAATTCGAGAAATCAACGCATTAATTGCATAAAACCGAGTCCAAGATGTCGGATTTTTTCAGTTATTTTTTCAGTATTATTATAATATTTTTTTATCGTTTTTAATTGTATGAACGAGATAAAAAGTGAAGTGACAGTTTTATTCCAAATTCATAAAGTAAGACGACTGTATTTTTTAAATTTTGAATTTTCCTAATTTTTTCGACCATTTAATAGAATATGTTTACAGTCGGCTGTTTTTTTTAAAATTTTTTCATTTTGAAACTTAAAATACTGCATTTTTCAAACACAATCGTATATGTCAGATACAAAAATCTAAAAGGCAATTCTATCAACTTTCTATAAAGGTATATGCTTTTACGACATCTTCAAAAATAAGAAATATATAGAACATTCGCTTGTGTCATACCTAAATTCCTATATAAATGACCCAAATGAATTACAGTGAATCATCAGTGAATCTTCCATCGTGACGTCACCATGACAGCATTACACAGCATACCAACTTAACGCTGTGTTTTAACGAGAATATTAAAAATGCACTTTTTAATATTTTTTTAAAAACTGTAGGTTTAATATTATTAAATAAAAGTTATATATTCAGAATCAGCGTTTATTGGTCTATATGAACATATTTTTTTAAAGCCATAATATTTTTCACTGGAGTTCCTTATTCTCGGCAAATCGTTTTCAATCTTGAAAATACTAATTAAAAATATTTTCTTTTTAATTGTAGCTAGGAAGGTACTTTATTGCTTGCCAGGATTCTCAAAACAGATATTTCCAATTTTGAAAATGAAGCTTATCCTAAGCAAAAGTTCTTGAGTTCATTAAACCGGAGTTACGGTTGGAGGCAAGAACGAAATTTTTATTTTTTTTTCTTTATTTAATCTTTTGTTTTATTTGAATGTATAAACGTTAAGGTGAATGTCAAAAGAATTTTTATTCTACTCTTTCATAGATGGCGCGCGTATAATTATTTTACGTAAAAACGCTTTTTACAAGTAATTCTGTGAAATATTAAGAATAATTAATTGTTTGCGCCCGTACATATGCAATGAATGAATAGGTTTATCCAGTATATTGTGTTTATCAAAAATAAACTCAAATCTTTCAAGAAAGCCTAACAAATGGAATATTGCATCGGCGATTCAATCCAATATTTTATTTGTTAGCCTTTATTGAAAGATGTGAGTTTGTTTATGGACTAAACTATTTATTCATATTCATTTTGCGTATATACGGGCGCAAACAATTAATTATTCTTAATATTTGAAAGCATAACTTGTAAAAAGCGTTTTTCCGTAAAATAATTATATGCGCGCCATCTTTGAACGAGGAGAATATAAATTCTTTTGATAAACACCGTAAATAGTATATTTAGGTTTATTTTACAAAGTAGGTAATTCATATTATAAATGTTATAAACTATACATATTATAAATGTTTTGCAACTTTTTGATTTCTAAATATAATAAATATCTATAAAATATGTATTGTATTTACAAAATATCTTTCATCTCCTAGGTCCATCTCATAAGCCACTGAAATTGTTTATCTGCTTAAGATGAAGCCATACTAAATAATGCAAAATCATACTAAATCGTATGTTTTAGTTTTGAAAATTTGACCGCTTAGAAGTATTATAGATGCTTCAATTAAATACTGCGTGTAGAACATACCTTGGCCCTTAAAAATATCTTTAAATAAGTCTTTTAATAAGCTTAGAAAAAAATAAAGTATTAGCTCTATAAAAAACATTTTTAACTGAAAACTCTCCTACTTATATAAACACTTTTTCGGATATGGTTTTATTGCATAATGTGGAAAATTCAGTTTTTTATATAATTATCGCGAAAAAAAATGATATTTACGCCCGAACCTCACAAAATAAAATATAATATGCATTTTCGCGTTGGTATTTTTGACATCACGGCGACAATACGGCAGTCGACGAATTTGTTATATCAAAGTGAACCTTATACCGTCCACGGAAGAACGACTGGCAGCCGCCCCGATTTTCTGTCATTACTCCTCCGAACGGAGCGGAGAGAAGACGTGTTATGCTCCGCGCCGCTTATTTTCGTGAAATCAATTTAAAAATTCCGTTTTATTACAATAAACAATGCATAAAAAAGGAATTAATGTTTTTTACAGGCCTTTACGAAATCAACATGTAAAAAAAAATCTCAAATATCTTTTCCAACCTTTCCAAAAGCTTTTTCTCAAGTATTTTTAAACTCCTCCCGTAAAAGGGCGTGAATTACGATTTCGATTTTTTCCTGTACTAGTGGATCGCCTTAAGAAAGAAATTCGATATTACAGTCCTAACTGCACCCAACCGTCTGAAGCGAATTGGACTTTTAAATCCTTATTTGGGTTGTGTTGTGATGCTAAGAGAAGGAGATGGGAAAAGGAAGGTTGGGAAGTACCTGGCTCTTTAGATCTGGTCGCCAAACACTAAAACCATTAGATTCTCCACTGTGCATGGGTCCATATCTTTGCCTCAAGTGAAATGGCGGTTAGCTAAAAAAATATCGAAATCTTAAAAGATATATTTGAAAATGTGTGTAGGTACTATCTTTGTCGTGTGGTTTACAGTAAGCCTTTTGTAAATTTCTGTTACCAAACAATACTAAAATAAAGAAAGCAATTAGTGTGGCGTATCTTATCTATAAAAATAACAGCGAAGTAAATCTCTGTCACACTAAATTGTTCCTAGTGACCAAAGTAACATATCTTCTGTAATACTTTGATCATTTTTGCCAACAAAGGTGTTTATTGTGTGGACACTCTTAGAGTAACAATATAAAGAGGGATGACTAATATTTTTACAAATCGTCGACAAATTCGGAAAATATAGCTCTCCCTTTCCGCTCGTTTCCATGAACGTATGAGAAACAGAGACAAACGTTTCCTGTTAAAAACATAGGATTCAAACCATATGTAGCCACTTTTGGAAGCGCGCGAACTTCACACTGTTGTGATCTGTCAGACGTGCGAACTATCGAAAGTGCAAAAATATTGATATAATTTCTTTAATTGAGAGAAATTAAAAAAAAACGCTATGGCTATATGTGCAGTGTATGGGTGCTTCAACCGTAGTTCAAAAGGATAAAAAGAATCAGTTTTCACAGGTATTTATTAAAGAATTCATGTTTTTTGCCTTGTTCAATCTTTAATCTCAAATATTTAATACGTTTAACTACAAAAACCATAATTAACTTCCACCAATATTTAAACAATCGTTTCACTATTTGTGTCAATATAATAAACTTTCGATTTGTTTGCGTTTTAACGCACTTTTAATATGTTTTAGTAATCAGAAATCTTGCTGAATTATAAGAATGCAACATACCGATTTCAGTCGGCGCGTCTGAATATATCTCTGTCTCTTCCTATCTTATAACACCACCGTTAAATTGTTGGCGAACGTATAGAGACAGAATAATCTTTGTCTTTGCGTTTCTTTTTCGTTGTAAAAAAATGAGGGCTGTGCTAAAATTGGTTTATTATTAAATATTTAACTATTCACAGATTTCCAAAGGATGAAAAAAGGCTTAAAGAGTGGATTAAAGCAACTAATAGAGAAAATTGGTCTCCAAAATACCATAGTGCAATATGCTCAGCCCATTTTATAAGTGAGCACTTCAATACGACCCAAACAAAGGTTTATCTGAAGGATTTCGCGGTGCCTTGTAATTCAAGAGTCTTGGTACAAAAGGTAATGCATATTTTTCTTTCGTCCGTTTTGACACCACCATTAAAAACTATTTGAAACAAAATGTACTTATTGTTAGCAATTTAAAAAAAGTAATTACTAAAACTACTTACTTACTATTGACTAATACAGAATAATAATTTCAGATTATGCCAAAAAATGTGTCCTCCCCGACTGGGTCAGGCACTTAGATTAAATTCGAAAAAAATGTAAGTATATCGTGTGTAATAAAAATATAAATATAGCCATGAAAACAAAATTGAAATAAATAATTATTGGGTTGCACTTTTACAGAGAAACCACCACAAAATAAATAAAAAAAAACAAATTTTACTTATAATCAATATTTTTTTACGTAATGACTAATGACTAATAAACTACTTACTTACTACCAACTGTGCACACTGTGCACCTAATAAGGGCAGTTGCTTCTAAATATTTAAATATCAGACTTGATTTCCTGGCCAAATCGGCTGTGGAGCCGACTAAACGAGTGAGACAATATTTTAATAAATTGACATTGTTTCTCAACCAATAGGTTAATACTATTTTCGTGGAAATTCTTAATGTTTTGAAGTGTCAATTAGTTGAAAAAAAACGTCAATTTATTAAAATATTGTCTCACTCGTTTTTTTATAAAAATTTATTATGGAAATTCATTATATTTACTTAATTTTTGGCTTATTTCTCTTTCTCTAAAAACTATGTTAAAATGTTATTTAAATCTCCGCCAGAAATTGTACCATTAAGATTAATAAATAATTATAAAAAGATTCGTTTTTATATTTTTATTTATAATCTTATATCTATATTTAAAAAAAGATATACGTATATATAAAACAGAAATTGCTTTTAATTATTTACGACTCGCTACAAAATACCTAATTGTCTTAATTTGTGACAACCCTGCATCAGTTTGTAAGCCACATCCCGATTGGTCATCTGAAAAAAACCACTGGGCACAATCTGCTTACAACATTTCGCATAGTGCTCTCTCTTTATATTGTTACTCTAAGTGGACACTTCACACTTGTAAATTCATAGGGCCGTTGGAAAATGCAACCAGGGTAGGATTCGAAAAGATTCTAGGTAAGGCACATCTTTTAAATAAGGCGTATGAATTACTATGAATTTATATCAATTATTATCAGTGCGTGAATAATATAACAATACATGCGTAGGATAAGCGACCTATGCTTCTATTTAAAATTGTAAATTCGGAG
Organism: Limnephilus lunatus; assembly: GCA_917563855.2. Lineage (NCBI taxonomy): Eukaryota > Metazoa > Arthropoda > Insecta > Trichoptera > Limnephilidae > Limnephilus > Limnephilus lunatus. The sequence goes on from OU830603.1 coordinate 48,760,722, forward strand.
CTCGATTATTGCGAACTCATCTATCTTGAGTTCAGTCAATTTATGAGTAGGCTCTCGACACACTAGGCATAAGGACCAATTTCAATATCACCATTCACTAACAAATTCGATAGCAAACTCGCCAATTCCTCGATTAAACGAAAATACAAAATGTATCGACATCAAAATATTATTTAGATAATTTCAGTTTTTATTTTTATTTCGAACCATACAAAAAAGTTTAAATTTCTCAATTTGGGGGGCGGGTATGGGTACCTGTACTCGCTAGTAATCAATAAACCAAAAATATTTCTTACAGACCCTTTTTAGAAATGTTCCCTTTCACAATACATTCTATCTCCTCCTTCTATAATAATAATAATAATAATGATTTATTGTCTTACTTTCTTAGTAAGAATTAAGTAACGAATTAATTTACCCAGAAATTTAGGAGGTAGAGGTATAGTCAAAATAACATCTTTAAAACATAATCAGGTTGAAATGCTAAGAAATTTTTTCCATAGGAAAGCTGATAGTTCAGAAATGCACAAAATTATTTGCAAGGCAGATAGAAATATTTCACCATTAAATTTATACGACGAGAATGCCAGCATTCTTATAAATACCAACCAGGAATTATTAGATTCCTGGTCAAATAAAATTCTTCACGCAAAACACTTCAATTATCTCAACCAAACATATGTTGACAAATTTTCGTCAAACAAATGGTTGAGTATTGGAGAGTTGAGCGCAGAAATAGAAGGCTTTATGCTTGCCATACAAGATAGAGTCATTAATACTAAAAATTATAGGAAGCATATCATCAAAGATGCAAATCAAATTGATGATTTATGTAGAAAATGTTTGGCTTTTCCGGAAACTATAGAACATATTATATCGGGATGTTCTGTATTAGCGCCGTCCGAGTATACATTTAGGCACAATCAAGTTTTAAAAATAATTCACCAAAGTTTGGTAATTAAACATAACTTGATTGACTGCCGTAATGTACCATATTATGAATATGAACCAAATTCATTTTTAGAAAATGAATTTTATAAAATTTATTATGATAAAACTATTCTGACAGACAGAACAATTAGTCATAATAGACCCGATATAGTTTTACATGACAAAATTAAGAAAATAACTTATATCATTGATGTCGCTATTCCAAATTCTTGTAATATTCAGAAAACTGTTTCTGAAAAAATAAGAAAATATACAGATTTAGGAAATGAAATTAAAAGATATTACCATTTGTTATTTCGGCTACTGGCATTATACCTAGCTCTCTCGTTCAAAATTTAGGCGTATTAGATTTGTCAAAAAATTTGTACATAAAAATGCAAAAGTCGGTCATTTTAAATACATGTAGGATTACGAAAGATTTTTTAAATATTTATATTGAGGGATCAGTAGGATTTATCGGACCAGTTAGGATTTCATCAGAGCCGAACCCTCTGATATGAAAATATCTGGAGTCGGTGAAATATTTTCCCATTATGTTTCTGGTGGATTGACGTATTGTTCTTGTATTGTTTTATTCTTATATAGTGCACTTACATTGCGTTCATTTACTAGATATTCATTTGTGGAAAAGTGTGTGGAAGGGTTTAGTCTTTCATTTGGGAAAGATTCAACCCGGACATAAAATCTGGAGCACCGTAAAAAAAATTTAATTGTAGAGATAATGATATCCTCACTGGGATCTCCCGTGCTGAGGATTTCATTTACATATTATAATTTAATTATAGGAAATTAATATGAATTAGTTATAATAAACATATATCATGTAGTATTTTTTTTTTAAATAATTATAAAGTAAATAAGATAGTGTTTTTTATAATTCAGTTCAGTAGATTCGGTTTAAGTCTGTATTTTATATCAGTATATTTTCTATTTCTGATCTCCCTATATTTAGTATCCAGCTTTTTATTTGAGATTTAAATGTTATAATGTTGAGGTTTTTGAGTGAGAGTGGTATTTTATTGTAGAGTTTAATACCATAATATAAGAAACCTTTTTGCCCAAATATTGTGTTAGTAGTTAATCGTTGGGTATATTTTTGACCATGATATCTAGTGTTTCTAATGTACGTGTTAGTTGTTATTTCTTTGGTTTTGTACTTATGAATGTAAATGAGTATAGTTTTAGAATAGTTGTTTAATTGACATGATGTTAAGATTGTTGAAGATTTCGTCAGTGCTAGTTCTTACAGGAACTTTCAGTATAATTTTCATTATGGCTTTTAGAGTTTTAATTTGTGGATTTAGTATGTTTTTATTTGCACCGCCCCATCCGATAATATCGTATTCTAACAGTGATTGGTAGAGAGCCATGTAAATCTTGATTAAGTATTTTTTTTAATGAGGACATTCCGTTATTTCTACTCTTTACTATTTCCCCATTTCTACTCTTTTTTATTCTTGATTATTTCTACTCTTCACTAATCCCTAGCCACGCCTCTACCCCCACCTCAACACTCAGAAATATGTTCACCCATTGTTTTGTAACACTAAGTTAGTATATTTTGCCCTGAGGAAGAAACGGTTGTTACGAAACCGGGCGACGTATAAAATCAAAATATATAGAGGTTCAAACTAAGAAATATTGTTTAATTAATTTATAATGGATAACCATGGTTATAGTTATAACTAGGTAGGTACATTCAAAAGTATAAAAAGTTAAGTTCATAATTATTTTGGATAAAAATAAATTTTCTTAGCCCCTAACAGTTCTAATTTTGGAAATGTCGCACTCACGCACAAGAGCATTATTTTGTTAAATTTAATTAATTTACCGGCCCTGTGCGTGTGTACCTACTGTGTAATGTTTATTTGGAGGTGATAGCAAACACTTGCGGTAAATGTGTTCACCATTAATTAGATCGGAATAAATGACTTGTTTGCACTGTCATTTAGATCCATTAAGCGACATTGAATATTCCTCTCACAACTAATAAATACTAACATCGATAGATGTCGCCTATGTACAAATAATATAACGTAAATTTAACTAACTTACCTACCATAGATAATACAAACAAGATAGTGGGTCATGAAACATTATTAGTATGAAACAGCACGCATAAGTGTTCCAGCATTTACATACAGCGGCGCCTCGCCTTTGTTTCTTCCAGCATACCAAATGGCATAACTTTCCCTGTATGTTTCCCGCTTAAGATGTTTCCTGCTTAAGAGGTTTCCCTCCAAAATAAGTTTACCGCTTAAGACGACACTATACCCTAAAATATATTCAGAATTTACATAGTATACAAATTGCGACTCGCGACCCGTGTATTGGACGGACCTACTGTCGAATATGCCCTATCAAAGAAAAGAAGAAAAATAATGTGGGAATCTTAACGACGTAAGTGAAGAAAGCGGGTAAACAAATGTGCGCCCGCGGCACGGCGTATTGGACGGACATACGGTCGAATTCACCCTAGCAGGCCTGGAGATTCGACCTTTCCGCCGGGTTCATTTTAATGAATTCTGAAGAACGTGTTAATAATAATAACGTAATATTTAAGATGTTTCTAAATGAATACCTCCCGAAGTTATTAATTAATCGTCTAGACAAATAAAACCTGGTGCTCACCGCTGACTTTAGTTGTACAACGGATTACAACTTTTAAAGGCGTTGTACGTTAAAAAATTATGGCAACTTACTGTTTTTATTAATCTAAAATATAAATAACTCGCATCCCTTGTGAGGCATGGACATAAACATGATAATTCAATTACGAATTCACCGAAATAAATTAAAATGTGATCCTCGGGCAAACCCCCGATAAACGTGGATATATCTCGCGTTAAGAGGTTTCCCACCAAAATGAGTTTTCTGCTTAAGATGTTTCGCGCTTAAGATGTTTCCTACTTAAGAGGTTTCCCATCAAAATAAGTTTCCCTCTTAAGATGTTTCCTACTTACCAGTCTGCTTGCTTAGGAATAAATACATCCCAAAACACGTAATCGCGCTATGCTTTCATATGACCAAAAACGTCCCGAGCAACCTTAAATTTTAAAAGCTATATATCTCTCTTCCTCTCATGCAAACATACGTATTTTTTTCTTTTAACCAGAAAGAGAATGAAATAATGCTTCTTATTGTCTTTGAAATATGAAAGCCATCTTTTTTTTGTTAAAATTTTTTTCCTTTGGTACAATACATACAATAGATACATAAATATAATGAAAGTATATAAAAGCTTAATACAATTATAATTATTACAATTATATATATATTTAAATTACTCTCCCATAATAAGCAAATGCTTGTGTGTACGGGAGGAAGTATTATTTGTTTGGTTATTTAGATTTTTTTATTTTTTTTAATTTATTTTTTATTGCTGTTTTTATTTATATTTAGTACTTTGAAATTTAGTTTATGTAAATAATAAGGTAAATGTATGTTTATATAAATATATGTATATACCTATATAATTTTTATTAAATAATTGTTTATATAAATATATGTATATACCTATATAATTTTTATTATTATTATTTATTTATTTTTTAGTTAAGGTTTTCAGTATATTTTTTTAATTGTGTTTTGAAATTTTTGAAACTGTCACACAGGAATCATATATTTTCTGGTAATTTATTAAAGAAATTTGTTCCCAAGTATTTGTAGTTTTGTTGGCCTAAAGTTTTTTTACAAATGGGAATTGGTAAAATGTATTTTTGCCTGAGATTTGCTGTGTTTTTGAAAGGTATGTTTTTGTTTAGGATATCCTCTTTGTAGATTTGTAAGGTTGAGTGATACAGAAAAAGAGTATTTAATTTTCTGACTTTAAATTATTTGAATATGAGTTCAGATGGATATAAAAATTATTTTTTAAATATTATTTTAATTATTAGTTTTTGCGCAATGTAAAGAGATTGTGTGTGAGTTTTATAGGCGCCACCCCATCCTATTATACCATATTGTATTATGGATTGACAGAAAGCGAAGTACGTCATTCTCAGTAGTTCTTTATTTAGAATGTGTCTTAAACAGCTAAAAATATAGGTCAATTTTCATACTCTGTTTTTAAGAATGGTTTTATGCGGTATCCATTTTAGACATTGGTCAATAGTGATTCCTAGATATTTGGTTGAAGTTTTCATTTCAATATTAGTACACAGTAAGTTCAGTGGTGTTGTTGAGTGTTTGGTGCAGAGTGGATCCTTATGTTAATTTCATGCGGCGTGTTTGTTTTTTTTTAATGCAAAATGGTATATAATGTGTTTTTTTAGAGTTTAACGTTAGTAGGTTATTGTCAAACCATGTTTTTATTTCGTTTATGTCCGTGTTAGCCTTTTTATTCAGTTCTAACCACGTGTTTGCTTTTAGAAGAAGCACTGTGTCATCTGCATATGAGATTATTTCTCCGTATTTAGCAACTTCAAATATATCATTTACATATAATATGAACAAAAGTGGTCCTAGAACTGTGCCTTGTGGTATCTTGCATAGATATTTTACAATCTCGATCCAAAGTGACAGTTTGACCGGTTTGGCGTGAAACCAAGGCTTCCGGATTGTGAGGTGCGAATATTTATATTATAGTATTAGAGTATTTTGCACTCTGGAACGTGCCGCAAATATACCTTATAATATTTTTAAAGATAGTTAAATAACACAATTCAATCATCTAAAATTTACTTGCGCACGCTGGGATTTGAACCCGCGACCTTCAGATTGCTTATCGAGAGTCTTACCCCCTCAAACACAAAGACTGTAAAAGATGTTAACACCAGTGCAGTTTTTTCTTGCAGCCAACGACAGTCCATGCCATATCTCCCCTTGTTTCGATTATGTAACCTTTTATTAAATTACAAGTGATATATAAAACGAAAACACTTCACGATAATAATTACTAATTATGTAATTATTGTATAAAATATCTGCAGTAATGTTTTATTACCCGTTTATAGTAGTTATGCCTTCAGCAAACAACCATGTTTGTAAGTAGTCTACTCGCGAATTAATGCATTTCGTTTGTTTAATATAGTTTTAGAAAATAGTTGTAGGAAAAAGATTCTTTAATTTAAATAATGTGTTTGTGTCTTAAAAGATTTTCCTTCTTTTCTTTCTTAATTTTTTTCCCGCTATAGAAGTTTCCCACCAAAGATGTTAACGGCTTAAGATGTTTCCCGCTTAAGACGTTTTGCACGATTGAGTTTCCCGCTTAAGATGTTTCCTGCTTAAGGTGTTTTCCGCTTAAGATGTTTCCCGCTTAAGATGTTTCCCACTTAAGATGTTTCCGACTAAAAAGTTTCCCGCTTAAGAGGTTTCCAACCATATAAATTTCCCGCTTAATATGTTTCCGACGAAAAAGAGGTTTCCCGCTTAAGAGGTTTCCCACCAAAAAAGTTTCCGGCATAAGAGGCTTTCAACCAAATAAGTTTCCTGCTCAAGACGTTTCCCGCTTAAGTTGTTTCCCGCTTAAGAGGTTTCCCACCAAAGAAGTTTCCCGCCTAAAAAGTTTCCTACTTAAGTAGTTTCCCGCTTAAGAGGTTTCCCACCAAAAAGGTTACCACTTAAGATGTTTCCCGCTTAAGATGTTTCCCGCTTAAGAGGTTTCCTGCTTAAGGTGTTTCCTGCTGAAGATGTTTCCCGCTTAAGATGTTTCCCACTTAAGATGTTTCCAACTAAAAAGTTTCCCACTTAAGAGGTTTCCAACCATATAAATTTCCCGCTTAAGAGTTTCCAAAGAAAAAGAGGTTTCCCACCAAAAAAGTTTCCGGCATAAGAGGCTTCCAACCAAATAAGTTTCCTGCTCAAGACGTTTCCCGCTTAAGAGGTTTCCCACCAAAGAAGTTTCCCGCCTAAAAAGTTTCCTACTTAAGTAGTTTCCCGCTTAAGAAGTTTCCCACCAAAAAGGTTCCCACTTAAGATGTTTCCCCGCTTAAGAAATTTCCCTTCAGATGTTTCCCGCTTAAAAGGTTTCCCACCAAAGATGTTTCCCGCTTAAGATGTTTCTCGCTTAAGAGGTTTCCCGCTTAAGAAATTTCCCGCTTTAGATGTTTCCCGCTTAATAGGATTCCCACTAAAGATGTTTCCCGCTTAAGATGTTTCCTGCTTAAGAGGTTTCCCATCAAAGAAGTTTCCCGCTTAAGATGTTTCCCGCTTAAGAGATTTCCCACCAAAGAAGTTTCCCGCTTAGGATATTTCCCGCATAAGATGTTTCCCGCTTAAGATGTTTCCCGCTTAAGATGTTTCCCGTTTAAGATGTGTCCCGCTTAAGAGGTTTCCTGCTAAATAAGTTTCCCACTTAAGAAGTTTCCCGCGAAATCGAATGACACGATACAACTTTGTAGTAAAATAAATGCATCTGATTATAATGCACTTTTTTGTGATTTGAAAGAAAACCTACGTCGCCGGTTTTCTTTAAATAACCTTATTAATAAAATGCCTATAACGACCGGTCAGTGTTTGAGTGGGCATAGCGCTTGGGTCCCACCCGGGCGTCGCGTGTTCGAATCCTCGGCTGGCTAAGTCCTCCATCACAACACAAGCAACATTTTCAGCTTTCTGTGGTGGTAGTAGGAGATTTTCAAATATTGTTGGGTTATTCGTAACCTGGGAATGTTTGTCTTTATTTGTGAAAAAAAAAAGTTATTTTTTTAAATAACCATCATTAACTTATGTACTTATGCATTGACTCTATAATATGTGTATATATGTATGTTCGTGTTTGTGTGTAAAAGTATGCATACATATCGATCTTCCAGTTGATTAGTCAGACATCTCCAAATACTAAGTTTTGAGATATTGAAGGTTGGTATATTCGAATGCTCACCACAAATCAAATATTATTTACACGTGTCTTTTTGTTTATTTCACTACAAGATTTTTTTGCATTATAATGATTTGGTGGTGTTTATGATTAATATTGTTCCAGATAGAGCAGTGATGGGCAAAGTACGGCCCGCGAGCCAGATCCGGCCCGCAGAGGTATTTAATGCGGCCCGCCGACGATCTTTAATTTAAAAGAAGAAATACAAGATGTTTTAAGGAATAGAACAGAGAAATAGTCTGAATTCCAGATCTTGGGAAACAAAGATTGGCGTACTGATTTTGCATTTTTTACCGATTTGCTCGAACACAATAATATAAAATATTGCAAGGTGGGAATCAATTTTTAGATGAGCTTTGGGGTTGTATGAAATCATTTAAAAATCAGCTTTTTCTGTTTTATAACTGCATTGAGAAGAATGATTTAACTCACTTGCCGCGCTTAGAATCCGTGGCACCAAACAAACGAGGCACCAAACAAACGAAATAATTCAGTCGGGCGTTGAAGAAACTTCACACAGAATTTGAAACTAGGTTTCAAGATTTTAAGAATATTCAGTCATCGCTTGATGTTTTTTCAATGCCGTTTAATGTGGACCGGAGAATGTACCTGCAGAATTGCAGTTAGAAATTATTGAAATACAGTGCATCCCCCCATTTAAAACAATTGTTCTTAAATTCTAAAAAAAAATTTTTTTATAGAACACTGCTGAAAACTGAATATCCAAAGATAATTGATCACGCCCAGAAAATAATAGCGATGTTTGGGTCGTCGTATGTCTGCGAACAGACTTAGATATAGATTTTACAAAATAAAGATTGTAAAGCAAAATGCATTTTGGCTATACTCCTGGCCCTCCTCTGAAATTTCTTAAAATTTCTGGCCCCCCATGAAGAAAGTTTGCCCACCACTGAGATAGAGGGTACCTACACGACATATAACTGCATACTCAACTCAAATTTCTATTTTCCGGAGATGTCTGACTATTCAACTGGACGATCGGTATGCATATACACGTATATGTATGTATGTATTTACTAATAATTGATTTTGATCCTCCTTGACCTTGTCTTATGTGCTTGTAATTTAATTTATTATTACTTATGGGTGCTTAACCAGTCAGCGGCCGAAAATCCACATTTCATTGAAAGATGTTCTTACGATCGTACGGGGCGGTTCCAATGAGAAAGATTAATTATTCTCCGTACCAGCTATTTAAAATTATAACTCAATATCGATTTTATTTCATTCTAAATTTGCTTTAATTTATACCTACATCAAAAAATGCTGAAAGGTGTGATGACAAAACTATTAAAATGACATACTTTTTGTAATTATTTTTTGATCATAAGTATTTATCATTTTTTAATAATGTCTAAGCAAAATAAGAACGTAAAAAATATTAATTTCTATTTTATTCTACGGAGCACCACACAAAGAGGAGGCCGATAGGCTACGAAGCAACACACAAAGAGCACACCGGTTAGTCTATCTCATTCTCTCGCAAGCTAAATCCTATAGATGTACGTCTTCGACTTTTTAGCATAACTTTTTCGTTTCATCCAGTTTAAAATCACAACGGTGCTTAAGAAGTTTTGACTTCAATAAGAAGTTATGGCTCCTAGGCCCCAGACTAAGGAAATTGAAATTGACAGACACGCCGACAACACAAATATTCTACCGGTTTATTCCTTCAGTGGATTCAGATATTGCTCAATCAAGTTAATTGCCGAATTGTCAGCCAAAGTTAATGGTTGATATTTAAATTATTTTGGTAATTACGTCAACCGGTATTTTGTCTAAACACGTTATGTCCACTTTCTAAACGGTTTGTTATAACACCGAAGACATTAGCATTAAATATAAATATCAATCAATACTTTGTCGTAATACGATTTTATTTTAATTTATTTTTAAATTTATTATTTATTAATTTGAATATAATTACATCTAATACAATATAAGATAGGGCAGTCCCACAAAGCTGCGACAGATCAGCTTGTCTGTAGGTTCTACCATTTAATATTATTACATAACACACATTAGCTTGCAAGTTACAATATTAATACTTAATGTAAGATTTAGGATAGATAAATGTGTTGTTCATTTATTAACCACTTTTTTGTCAGTTTAGGACAGGGTTCCTCATTATTTTTTAAATTAATGTTTTGATTCAATATGTTATAAATCAAAGGTATCATATATTCAAGCGTTCTGCTACAATACTTATTTGATATTCGTGGTATTTTTAGGCCTTTATTTGTTTTCGGTAAATCTTGTTGTGTGACTATGCACTAATAACTTTTTATATGCGCTTTCTCCCGAATTATCCATAATTATAATGTACCAGAGAAGCCCTTTAATTGGAACTAGGCCCTCAGAACCATACAGTAATTTTAAGTTGTTTCTTTGTTTATAAATGCTAGGTTTAACAATTTTTTTAATTATTAAATTTTGAATGTATTTAATATTAATTATGCTCGAGTGTCCCCAAGTTCGAATTCCATATCTAAGTATGGATTCGATTCGTACATTCGTTCATTGTCTTGAATTCATTTAGTAAATGTAAAAAAATGAGCACACGAAACATAAAAAAACGAATAGATTTTTATGCGAAAATATCGTGATTTAACATTAAAATTTTCTAATATGTACACTAACTGGTTCCGGGCATGCCTTACCATGCCATTCAAAGAAATAAATTGTTTCTCCTGCATGTCCATTCTGATGCGTCCCCGTTCCCCTCCAGCGTCCCCTTTCCCTCTTACGTTTCCCTTCCACCTTCCTCCTCCCTCATCACCCTTCCCGCGAACCCCACCTTCTTCGTTACTCCCCCCCCCCTCCTGGCTTTCCTCCCTGTCTCTAAAATATATGAAATACTCGCGCGCCGCCTGTAGTAATTTTTTAAACAAATTTCATAACGCCAGAGCTTACCATTTTTTTAATACAAATTTCATAACGCCACAGCTTACCATTGTATATAGAAACACTCTTCTGCTAAAATGAAATGCTCTGTAAAAGTTTTGAGCCAATCTATCGATTACTTTCCGAGATTTGCGGACCCAAACTTACGGAACCTAAGCTTTAATTTTTTTTATACAAATTTCGTAACGCCACAGCTTACCATTATATATTGAAACCCTCTTCTGCTAAATGTAATGTTCTGTTAAAATTTTGAGTCAATCCACGATTGACGGCCGGCGTAGTCCAGCGGTAAGGCTCTTGACTCACAATCCGATGGTCGCGGGATCAAATCCCGGTGTGGCAAATAAATTTTATTTGATCAATATGTGTTATTTCAGAATTAATTAATTCAAAATAATAGTATATTTGCGATACGTTCCAGAGTGGAAGATTCTCTCAGTATCAGTTAGATCATCATTCAGAATTGAAAAGTTGCTTGAAATGGCTTTAGCCGGGTTTGGTGACCAGATCTGAATAGCCAGGTATTTCTCCACCTTCGTCTCCTCCGTCTCCTTCCCCTCGCTACTACCTTCAGCCTCACAAAATACACAAGGGGTATTTCCACGTTTTTTTATTGCTTAAAAAATTAAGCAATAAATTACGATGATTAAAGCATTTTTATTTTATTTTTATGTTGACGAATAAATTTTCTACAGCGAGTTAAGAGCGAATAACCATCAAATTTAAATTCAGATTCCGACGTCAGCGCTAAACACTCGCTAGCGGGCATTTTTAGAACTAGAGTTCGTTCCGCTCCAAGCTTGGTTTCGAGATATACTAGCTCACGCGCTAGGACTGTATAGACGCCACAGTATGGGTCAGATGAAGATGTTAACCCCGATTAGATTTAGTTGACCCCGAGGTTACAGTGGCTTTGCAACGCATGCCGGGTACCCGTTGTATATTATGTTATATAGTCCAGGCGCTTGCAATATAATTTAGTTTCTCGGAACTTGGGATGGAACCGTTACAGTTTAGTTAACCCCGAGGTTACATTGGTCTTGCAACGCATGCCGGGTACCCGTTGTATATAATGTTATGTAGTGTAGGCGCTTGCAATATAATGTAGTTTCTTGGGACTTGGGATGGAACCATTACAGTTTAGTTAACCCCGAGGTTACATTGGTCTTGCAACGCATGCCGGGTACCCACTGTATATAATTTATTTATTTATTTACGAAAAAATAGTCCATTAACAATAATACGAATAACATGCGTTCGTTAAGGCCCGACCCGCCTAGCAATCGATCACCGTTCGCATCGATTACCGTTCGCAGGACATTTTTCGTAACAATCATCACTTTTCGTAACGCATTTACCAGCTTACCCCCCATGTGTCGAGCGTGCGCAAAGAAGTTTTACTTCAAAAAAATTATTTTGAAGCTGTTGGGACTCTTGTGCGGTATTCACATAAGAATAATTTACAATAAAAAAAAATTTCAAAATTTTCATAAAAATATTCAATGAACATGAATTTTTGCGTTCGGTAAACCCTGTAGTTTTTACAAACACGAAACAATGAAATCGTATTATTTGGTTTCGTTTTAAATTCGTCTTTTCCAAATATTACGATACAGAGCGCCGCGGAGACAACCGCCGGCTGCCACGTTTGCGGGCAGAGTGAATTCTCAATTCTCGAGTCGTCGACCTATAATGTGCCGTTTCCACGCTTGCCAAGCCTACGCAAACCTCCACAAACGCCAGCGTGGAAACAGGTCGTTTGCCTTGGCTTGCGTAGGGTTGCGTAGGGTTTGCGTAAGCTTGCAAGAGCTTGCCGCCGATCCAGTCGGGGTCGGATCCAGCGGCAAGCTTCGGCAAACGCTCAGTGTAATTTCAGAACTGACGGCGAATGCACGCCGTTTTTGCTCCATGCGGTATATCGATAATTAACATTACGAGACATATGTATGACGAAAGAGGCATGCCTGACTTATTAAAATGTATAAGAACATAATTTGAATGCACTAATTTAATTTATTGGATTTACCTAAAAAGTCAATATAAATAAATAATCTTTTATTGATGATTTATTATTTATTACAATAAAAAAACATATGATTTTTGTTGGAATAACTTTTTTTTATAATACAAGACAATATTATATTGTTTTTTTATACTTTGCTTGTATTTCAAATAAAAGTATGTTAAACCAAACGCAATAGCCTACACAAATTCGGCGTCCGCCATGCTCGGGTGTTGGTAGCTCACTGACGCAGTCACAAGCGTGTAAACGGCTTCCAAATGCCAGGCGAGATTTGCGTACGCTTGGAGCGTGTGGAGGTTTGCGTAGGCTTGGCAAGCATGTAAATGTACCATAAGAAAAATGGTAAAACGCGAGCTGTAAATTAATTAATATTAATTACTTCTTATGATTATTTTTCGATCAAAATTTTTATGACTTGTCAATAATGTCTTAGCAAAGTAAGTATTTAAAAAAATCTTGAAATATATTAGTTTGGAAGTACGCAAATAAATACACAAACTGGCCAATTTACGTCAAGAAACACATGTACGTATATATTTTTTAATGATTTTATTTAAACTAAAATTAAAATTCTAAAACATAAGTTTACCAGATAATGTATGGATTTATTTAACTGCATGATTATATGATTTGAAATTGGTGTTGTATAATACATGTACTTTTTTGAAAATATAACAAATCTGCCAACGACCTATGGTATAACCTTATTATACTTAAAATAAACATGTTTTCTCAAAATTTAATCCATAACTTTACTAGATAAAGGAACAATCTTTCAAAATCAATGTATAATTTTTTGTGGAAACGAGTCAATAAGTCTAAACACTGATTTAAAAATGACATATTTCTGGTTTCTCTGGTAATGTCCTCTTAAGGTTTCTCATTTTTGAATTACCGCTAAAACGATATTTTGGGGCGTGGCTATAGTGTGACGTCATGAGTGCGGACGCTCCCTGACTGTGTTTATTTATGCTGGTTCAGCTGAGCGTAGCTTGTGACGTCACAAACGCATTTGCAAAAATGGGCCGTTTTGATTTTGTCAGTTTTAGAGCGTTTTTAAAATCAATAGTATTGAATGAAAACATAAAATACAAACATTTTTAGTAGGATAATTAAAATCAGAAGAATGATCTTTAATATTCCGTACATTTTCAACAGAATCCCTCGTTTGTGGAAATACCCCATTGGGGATGCCATAGTCTCACTGGCTTCACACGGAAACAGTTGTGCAGTATTCACATAACAAAAATCCACAAATACGAATTCAAATCTCCGTTGTATTGCCATCAATGACCCCAAAAAGAAGAAGACGGAGAGATATGAAATTACGAATGTTAGAAGAGCGCGCTAACATTTACAACGATAAAATCGATGCAAAAATCATGAAAATCTTTAATAAAACACGACTCGTTTAAAATAGAGCAAAAATCTCCCGATAATTGTCTTAAACAGCATTTAAAGACGCTGTGAATTTTTTCATACATATAACTTGTAAAATAACTGAAACAAACGTGTTTATAATAATTTTTGGATAATTTGCGTTTGGGCGCGACTAATTTCTAGATATTATCTTCAAGAATAACATATATTTTTTTAAGATCTTAAAAACTTCAAATGTTTAAGGGAGGTTTGCAAGAAATCGGTAGAAATTCGAATACCGGCCTCTTAACCATAGATTTTAAACAACTGCAGCGTACTTTTTTTAAAATTTATTTTCAGGAAAAAAAGGGTTAATATTATGTAATACATTATTAATAATAATGTAGATAATGTTATTATTTATTATCACCACGGTAGGTACCTATTATGAATATTTAAATTGGGACAAGATAGCGTTTGTTGTTTTGCTAAGCACATGCAAATAATGCATAATTAGATTCTAATAACAATAATATTAAAGATTTAAATCTGACCCATTGGGTCAAGGATTAAAAACATAAATAAATTAGATAAAGTAAATAATAGTAAAAAAACGGTTCCATGCCAACTCAGAATCAACTCAATTCACCACCTCTTTGAAAAGTCATTAAAAGCTATGACAAAAAATAATTTTAAAAAATCCCATATCCTAATCCAACGGAACCTATTTAAACAATTGTTTTCATCGCTTTTAATAACTTTTCGAAGGAGAAGGAGTTGTTGAGTTGAGTTCATTCTGAGTTTTCCGATCACGGTCGATTTTTATTGTAAAACTATAAACTTTTAAGAAACTTTACACATGATGGATTTTTTTTTAAATCTGGTTAAATGAAAATAAACTTCAAATAGTGATAAGATAAAACGTAATCATAAATATAAAATTCAATAAATTGTATATTTCTGAATTTATCAGAAAACTAAAAATTGTTTTAGAAAGGTGAAAAAATACGCATAAAATAAATAAATAAATTTTACTATAATACTTTGAAATCAATATACTTTTTTTTTAAATATAGACATTTTGATTGTAACATAAAAAAAGTTTTTCAAAAGGCTCACCTTACATTTTTTCAAATTTAAATTAGTGATTCCGTAAAAAAAATAAAAACACAAAAATATTTTACTAGACAAATGTACAATAAAAATTATCGTCACCAGGCGCGGCCGGTGCCTTAAATATTTGGTGGTTCACCGATTTCATAAAAAACGTAATGTATGCATAGTTGCATAGAGATATACTAAATGTATGTAATTTATATAAATGCACGTATCGTACTTATTTCTAGAGAATATCAATTATTCGATCCCTTTGCCGAGTTCATGCGGTTCTTTTTGATAAAGTCCACATTTATTATTGCATCACTCATTTTCAATAGGGTAAAGAAATTCAATTGTACCTAAAAATATTGATACTAGAATAATTCAACAATAATGATAATAAAGGGATATTTTATAGAGCGATTTTTTTGTGTGAAATCACCTCATGGGCATTACAATTTTACTATTTGCAAACAGATACAGATATACTCACCTGATAAACTCGTTATCCGATAAACACATTTATATTAAAGTTTATGCTTGGAAGATACGACTTTGCAAGCGGTGACACTGCATTAAAAAAACTTCAGAAATCATAAATTGTTTGCTATTTTACACTATGGTTCATTTCTTTTGATATTACATCTATATGTATTAGAGGATTAGTGGCAAAGAACGGAAGGTATTTATTTAAAAGACTCAACTTTCGGATATGAATTAATATCACAATAATGTTTTAATTTGCAGCATAGGATGCAAACATTGCGAACGGTGGCGTGTGTTTACTGACCCACTTAAGCGTCGGTCGTCGGTGTGAAGTTAGCAATAATTAAAAAAACGCACACAAATAAAAGGTTACTTTCTGCCAAAAAAAGCAAATAATAAAGTCAATGCCAAGTATGTAAATCCGCAGGAGTTTATCACAAGATAATTTCGCACGTATAGCTGACCCGTGACCCGTTGACCCGAGGTTGCATTTTACAAGAGAAATGTTATGATTTTACTTCATACTGTCCAAACCCTACATCGCTCGAGCCCTTCGTTCGGAATTCTTCGATTCTTCGTTCGGATATCTTCGCTGACCGTGCGGCGTACGGTCAGCGGTATTTTTCTTGATACGTTTTGTCAAAACCACGGTCCAGAGATGTTTCGTATGGGCAGCATATAAAATATTATTAGTCAAACAAGGCGCACAGCTAAAGCGCGCGGTTTGGTATGTACCTCGGTTTCTCGTTCCTAGCAAGTGTAAACGGCGCGCGGGTGCAACGTTTTTGCTGTATTTATCTACAATATTTCATCGTTAGTCACGTTTTAGTAACATTTACTATGTTATTAATTGCAATTTTTAAGATTTTTAAAATTTTTTGCTTAATTTTATAATTAAAAACATTAAGTAAGATTACGATCAGCTGTAAATTGTTGTTCAATTTTGTTGGCGGTTCATTGCACGAGTGCACTAATGCACCAGCCGCGCCTGATCGTCACCTCACTTTTCCATAGTTTCATCTAAAAATAATTATTAAAAAATTCTTAAAGTTTTTTTTTTTTCATATTGTGGTCGGAAACTTTGGCTTCGTAAAGATGTTAGTTTATTATATTGTAGTTAATTAAGATTTGAACATAAAGCGTAACGATTTTTCTTTCTAACACCATTTATATCATATTTCTCACTATGATAGTAAAGGAAGCACAACGATCTCCATGAGACTTAAGTGAGTTATTTCCAAAAACGAATAAATTAACATGACTACGAATAACCAGACAAAACCAGAAATATGTCATTTTTAAATCAAATTTTAGACGTATTGACTCTTTTCCTAAATTTAAAAATTATAAATTGATTTCGAAAGACTGTTCTTTTATCTAGTAAAGCTGTTTTAAATTTTGAGAAAATATGTTTACTTTTAGTACAATAAGGTTATACCGTAGGTCGTTGGAGGATTTGTTAAATTTTCAAACAAAATATTGTATCATATAATCATGCAGTACCTAAAATAAATCAATAAATTATCTGGAAAAGCTATCGTTCAGAATTTTATTTTAGTTTAAATAAAATTATTTAAAAAAAGATCCGCACACGTGTTTTGTGACGAAAATACTTCAGTTTGTTTATTTATTAACGGTCCTACAAACATATTTTTTACATTCTTATTTTTCTTAGACATTATTGAAAAATATAAATACTTATGATCAAAAAAAAAAAAAATCAATAAGTACATAATTTTAATAGTTTTATCATCGCGCCTTTCGGCATTTTTGAATGTAGGCATAAATTAAAGCAAATTTTGAATCAAATAAAATCGATATTGAGTTATTATTTTAAAAAGCTGCTACGTAGAATAATTAATATTTCTCATTGGACCGCCCTGTACGATCGTAAGAACATCTTTCGACGAAATATGAATTCTGGCCCTTAAAGAAAAAACACAAAAATTAACACAACATTGAAAGGGTTAAGTATCGGACCGTAAGATATAAGGTTATTTTGATTGCAAATGGCCCCCCTATCTGCTCATGACCCCATTTAGTTGATCCGTAGCTTACGGTACATCCTGTATATCTGGATTCTTAGTTCAACAAGTTAGTAATGATTCGATGTGTTTTTCGATTTCCTAATCACGTTTTTTTTGTTCTCTCGGCTGCTATCAAAATGCACTCTGCACCAATTCTAGAAGCATCCACACTTCTACAAGCAACCAAGCACGTACACAAATAATAAATTACATAATGAATGACCTTCTTTCAAGCATTTTCGAATGGCTTACAAAAACTCACGCGAATAGATTTTTTGGTTGAGCGTAGCGAAGTCTTGCATTTCATGCATCTGTAAATTTGTTGTGTACGTTCCAGTTCCATTTCAAGATGGTGGCCGTTTTAATAGTTCATTAAAGATTCTTTTTCAACTGTCTTAAAAAAACTCACGCGAACAGATTTTTTGGTTGACCGTAGCGAAGTCTTGCATTTCATGGGTCTGTAAATTTGTTGTGTACGTTCCGGTTCCATTACAAGATGGTGGCCGTTTTAATAGTTCATTAAAGATTCTTTTTCAACTGTCTTAAAAAACTCACGCTAATAGATTTTTTGGTTGACCGTAGCGAAGTCTTGCATTTCATGTGTCTGTAAATTTGTTGTGTACTTTCCGGTTCCATTTCAAGATGGTGGCCGTTTTAATAGTTCATTAAAGATTCTTTTTCAACTGTCTTAAAAAAACTCACGCGAATAGATTTTTTAGCTGAGCGAAGTCTTGTTTTAGCGGAACGTTTTGTATTTCGTTTGTCTGTTAATATGTTTTGTACTTTCCATTTCAGTTTCAAGATGGTGGTCGTTTTAATGGTTCAATAAAGATTCTTTCAACTGGCTTTCAATCTCATGCGTATAGATTTTTGGATGTGCTATTTTGACTCGACCGTTTTGCATTTCATGTGTCTGTTCATTTGTTTTGTACGTTTCGGCTCCATTTCAAGATGGTGGCCGTTTTAATAGTTCAGTAAAGATTTTTTTTCAACTGGCTTACAAAAACTTATGCGAATAGATTTTTTGGTTGTTGATTAGATTGTTTGCTTAACGAAGTCTTGTTTATTATTACTGTCTGTCTGTAAATTTGTTTTGTATGTTCCGTTTCCGTTTCAAGATGGTGGCCGTTTGAATGGTTCAGTAAAAATTCTTTTCCAACTGGCTTACATAGATGCGAATAGATTTTGTACCTGAGCTTAGCGAAATCTTGTTTTAACTCGACCGTTTTGCATTTTGTATATCTAGAATTTTTTAATATTTCCGTTACAAGATGGTGGCCGTTTTTAATGTGTAATCGTCGTGTTTATTTGGAATATTAATTTAGAATTTAGACTTTCATAAAAAGTAAATATGTAGTTCCATATGAATAAATTCTGATATATTTATCCGAGACGCTATCCAGGTTACAAACCAATTCTTAGAATGATTGTTTCCAATAAAAAGGGTAGTTGCCCATAATACGAAAAAAATAATTAGTTGAAGATAATATTTTTGATTCTAAAATTTGAAACACGAGATTGACAAATATGACGGTTTGACAGAAGGTGGCAATATCGAAATTGGTTAACGCGCACGTCCCGGTTAGACGAGAGGTTTGGGTTCGAGTCCCAGTTGGGACCATTATCTTTTTCTGTGTCTTGTTCATTTTCATATTTTCGTTTAGATTATTAGAGATATCTTCTTCTTCAATGATACATATTCACAATCAGAATTTTTTAATCTGAAAAATATAGTTTAGATGTGAAATTATTATTTACAAAAATTTCACAGTACGTAAACCACTTTGAAATTAATTTTGCAGACATTTTAGCAATCAAGATTTATTATTTGACATTTCTATAAAAGTTTAACAAAATTCTTTTATATACCTGTTTTGCAAAACTCCCACAAACGTATTTTTAATAAAAGTTGCCAAAGGTAATTCAGGAGGTAAGGCATTTCTATAGACCGCAGGTGTGTGGGTAGTGTAGGTGTAGGTGATTACACGGCGACGGGAACTTGATGGCAATACATACGGATATTATGTAATAGTACCTACTTAAAACAACTGGAGCGACCACGCGAAATAAATAAATTTGCCTCGATTGCTCGAGATTTCCCATATTTTATTATTATTTTTTTTAATTTTTCGCCAACATAAAAAAATCATACCTTCGAATTTTGACGACTGAAGACTTAAAAATTTATTATCGTGCTATATAGCCAATGAATTAACCTTTATTTTACCGTTTATCTCATATTTGTAGAATTTATAAAAAAATATTAAAAAGTCGTAAAGTTAATAACCGCGCGAATTCTACGTGTTTTTTTTTTTTACTTTGAAACTGCCGTGAGGGGTACTTATTCGAGTCAACATAGATTATTATATTATTTAAAATGGATTATAGAACAAAAAAGACAATATTACCAAAATTTCATAACAAAATAAAATATAAAACACACATCACTCACAAACACACAACACATAATATTTACCGATTTTAATTTTATTTACGTTATAAAATAATTAATTTTACCTATAATTTTACCTTACCTAATTATAAATTTTTATTTTTAGTTTATTTTGTTTTATAAAATGGAGGCCTCAGCACAGGTGAGCTACCCAGTGAGGCCGACATTACTGAATTACATTTGAAATGTAAGATATTATATCAAATAAATAAATAAATAAATAAAAAAATACATATTAGAATAAGTTAACAATAATAATCTAAACGAAAATATGAAAGGGAACAAGACACAGAAAAACAGAAAAAAAGACAATGGTTAACGTTAATGAAATTGGTTAACGCGCTCGTCCCGGTTAGACGGAGAGGTCTGGGTTCGAGTCCCAGTTGCGACCATTGTCTTTTTTCTGTTTTTCTGTGTCTTGTTCTCTTTCATATTTTCTTTTAGATTATTATTGTTAAATTATTCTAATATGATATATTTCACTGATGGGAATAACCTTAAAAAAAGTAATAAAAATAAAGTTTTTCTTATAAAAAAAAAACAATTCATTTATTTGGAATCAACAACCGGTCACCGTGCACAACACCATTAGACCTTTCTTATACCACGAAGCACCTTCTAGAAATGCCCATATTCTTCTATGAAATACCTTCTAGAAATGACCCTTTTAAACGAGGTAGGTACCTACCGTCAGAATGTTGTAATAATGGTCAAGAATAAGGTAGACCCACAAAGTCAAGGCCCTTTTACCTTGAAGGCAATCCAAACAAAGTATTTCAGTAATAATTAGTAACGGGAATTTGTAGAATTTAGATCCAAATATTTACCTTTCATAAGAAATGCTTTCTTGATAGAAACGGTTGCGCGATCTTTTTAAACGACTTCGAAAAGGAGGAGGTTATCAATTCGACGGTATTTTTTTTTTTTTTTTTTTTATGTTTGTTACCTTCAGAACTTTCGATTGGGTGAACCGATATTGATGATTCTTTTTTTATTAGAAAGCTGGTGCTTCCCGTGTGGTCCCATTATAATTTGGTCCAGTTCTGACAAATGGGATCCATGAAAAAACCATATATGTCTTAAATTTGCAATAAGTATGTGCGCGACAAATGGACGAATAACTCAATATTACGCCAACAGATTTCGATGATTATTTTTTTTAAGTAAAACTTCTTTACGTACGCTCGTCACTTAAAATCAAAAAATAAACAAAAATTTTAACAAAACAAAAAACGACTTAAAAAAATGCACTAAAAAGTAAAAAAATAATTTGGTTCGATTGTTATTTTTGGAGTCGGTGTCAGCCAAGGTAACTACATACATAGGTAGTGAGATGTGGAGATCTTGGCTGACACCGAATCCAAAAATAACAATCGTACGAAATTATTTTTTTACTTTTTAGTGCATTTTTTGAAGCCGTTTTTTGTTTTGTTAATTTTTTTGTTTATTAATACTTAACTTAATTTTGAACTTAGGCCAAAATACCCAACGAAATTGAATAATATTATTAAAAGCAAAAGTTATAGCATATATTGAATATGGATATGTGCTATTTTATTTAATTTAATTCTAAATTAACGCTACAGGCGAATTTGTTCAGTTTTTAGGAAAACTCGTAGAGGTCTCATAGAAAATGCAAAATATTTCATGTGTACCATTGACGTATATGTGTACACATTTATGAAACTAAAGTTTACGACCACAATTTGAAAAAAGAATTTTATTATTATTTTTACATGAAACGACAAAAAGTGAGTTTACGGTAACGTTTATGATACATTTGCTAATAAAATGTGTTTTTTTTTCGTTATCAATAATTTCGGTTAGAAAAAACGTGAGGTGAGCCATTTTTAAAACTTTTTATGTTTTCATTCAACATTTTCATATTATTTCAGAAATTATATATTTATTTCGAATTACATATTAAATTTTATCAATTTTTATTGCGATTATTATAAAAGAATCTGAATTTGCCACATTAAACAATAAAACTAAATCCGAAAAGGGGCTTGTAAATAGGAGAGTTTGGACTTAAAAGTTTTTTTATAGAACGTAAACTTTGTTTTTTTTTTCTAGGCTTATTAAAAGACTTATAAAAAAATTACCGATTTTTGTAAGGGCCAAAGTGTGTGATTCTGTATGATTTTGCATTATTTAGTATGGCTTCATCCCAGAGAAAACAAGAAATATGTCCTTTTTAAATCAGATTTTAGACGTATTGACTATTTTCCACAAAAAAATATAAATTGATTTCGAAAGATTGTTCTTTTAACCGGTAAACGTTGGTATTAATTTTTGAGAAAAAATGTTTATTTTTAGTATAAAATAAGGTTATACCATAGGTCGTTGGCAAATTTGTTAAATTAAAAAAAAAAAAGAATTTGTATTATACAACACCCATTTCAAATCATATAATCATGCAGTAAAATAAATCAATACATTATCTGGTAAACGTATGTTTCAGAATTTTAATTTTAGTTAAAATAAAATCATTAAAAAATATATACGTACATGTGTTTCTTGACGAAAATTGGTCCGTTTGTGAATTTATTTGCGCACTTACAAACTAATATATTTTAAATTACTTTACATTCTTATTTTGCTTAGACATTATTAAAAAATAATAAATAATTATGATCAAAAAATAATTACAAAAAGTACATAATTTTAATAGTTTTATCATCACGCCTTTCAGCATTTTTGGATGTAGGTATAAATTAAAGCAAATTTGGAATGAAATAAAATTGACATTGAGTTATAATTTAAAAAAGCTGGTACGGAGAATAATTAATCTTTCTCATTGGAACCGCCCTGTACGATCGTTCGACGAAACATGGATTTTGGGCCGCTGGCTGGTCAAACGCCCTTAATGCCCCTATATTTAGTCATTTAAAACACAAATAAATAAAATTGCAAACATTTGTACTAGATTTTTACTACACCTATAAATTAATAAAATAATTATTATTCTTTTGGTATTTCGGTTTCAAATCAAAATTTAACTTTTGTATGAAAAAGGCCGCGCAGCCAAAATAAAATAATGGTTTTATTACGGGCAAAACGTGCATAGACTGCATAGGTTATGCAATGAATTGTAAACCATATTGGCAATTTACAAACTACAATGGCAAACAATAGAATTATAAAAAATAATAAACCAAAGAAAAATCAATACAATCAATAATAAATTGTATATTATTTTCGGTTGTGGGTCTCTCTCTGTGCGTAACTCGGGTTCAATGAACTCGGAATAGCTTCAAATTTAAGTGTCGTTTAAAAAAAAATTGATTTATATTTTAATTGACTAACAAATTGTAGACTTTCACCACAGCGAAACTGAGAGCTTAATATCTGTAATACTAGTCCCAGCGAGAGATCGCATGTGACGTCATTATTCTACTATCAATTTTAGAGGCGGGAATGGGTACCGCCGCCCCGGGAACCTTTATTGGATAACCGACACCTCTGCCATAGGTCACCCCAAGTGGTTCGCTACGTTTGGTGATTTAGGAGGGGTGCCCGGGTTCATGGGGTGAGGTTTGTCTAGGTATTGGAGGCGTACGACCTGGACACACTGAACCCCAGATTCTTACCCACCCCCTATACCCTTTTCCTTCCCAGAACTCTCCTCTTCCTCCTTTCCTTAAAAAAACCTCCACACAGCATCCCCAAAGATGACATAGTCACTGAGGGAAATTATTCTCCTCAGGGCCTCCTGTGTGGAGCTCATGAAAAAAAAAATCTTCTGTGTTTTTTTGTTTTCAAACAAGACGCGTGAGAAGCAAGAGAACAAGCGTCGCATTGACGACGTCCGTACGAGCTCTCGCTGGGACGAATTGTCCACTGCGAAGTAAGTTATATTGAAAAACAAAACGTGAGCTAAGTAAGTAGGTACCTACCTACCTACCTAAATTTTTTTTTATGGTGCATCAGATTTTATGTCCGGGTTAAATCTTCCCCACAGGAAAGGGTTAACCCTTCCACACACTTTTCCACAAATATTTATCTAGCCAATCCACGCATTGTAAGTGCACTTTATAAGTATAATAAATACAAGAACAATGCGTCAATCTTTCAGAGACCAAATGGGAAAAAATATTCACCGACTCCAGATATTTTCATATCAGAGGGTTCGGCTCGGTAGAACTCCTAACTGGACCGATAAATCCTACTGATCCCTCAATATAAATATTAAAAAAATCTTTCGTAATCCTACATGTATTTAAAATGACTGACTTTTGCATTTTTATATATAAATTCTTTGGAAATCTAATATGCGTAAATTTTGAATGAGAGAGCTAGGTATAATAAAAATATCATTTTTTTATTCACTGATAAACTATTATTAAAACGTGTTCTTTGAAAATAAATAATATCAAAATAATACAAATTTAATAGTATTTATGTATATATGGCAATAATAACAATAACTTTATAGCGATAATTCTACTGATTACAATGACATAATACGTTGTTTTCGTGTTAAATGCTTTCTACAGGAACACGATTATAAACGTCTATATATACGTGAATTACTTTATCAGAGTGGTCGATACTTTCAGTATCGCCCTGGTGAAAGACCACCTTTCATATTTCATTGCTTTTTTTTTACTTTAGATCCCCACAGGAGGATCTGTGGAAAATAATTCTCATCATAGTCTACGCCATTTTTGGGGATGCTGTGTGAAGGGTCTTAGCCGCCGCCAGGACCCGAACACACCTCACTCATGAACCCGGGCATCTCTGCTAAGTCACTAAATGTAGCGAACCATTTGGGGTGACCTAAGAAAGAGGCGTTGGTTATCCATGAAATCGTCTCATGGACGGCGGTAACTACCTATACGCGCCTCTCAAAATTAAACGCTTGAAATGGTTTTAGCCGTGTTTGGTGACCAGATCTGAATAGCCAGGTACTTCCACACCTTGCTGTTTCTCATACGTTTCCCCTCCCACTACCTTCAAACATATCATAGTTGGGGATGTCGTAGTCTCACTAGCTTCAAACGGTTGGGAACAGTTGGGACTCTTGTGCGATACCCACATAAAAAAAATAATAATACATCATTTCCAACCATCATTTTTCTCTTCCACATAAATTGGAGATGGCGTAGAACCACTGTTGAAAAAAACATAACCTCAAAAATTATATTTGTGTATTATTAAATTCAATACGTAGTATAGTAATTAAATATTATGTATACATACTTAACTTACTAACAAACCATCATAACTAACGTTCATTGCTTAATTCTAATAAATAATAAAACACCTCACACGTAGGTAAGTATCTACTTACTTACTATTCTGTTATTCTATTCTCTCTATTGACATGACACGACTCAAGTATACATATATTTGATTCACTTGATCGTGGCCTGTATTCCTCAAACATCCCCGACTTCTTCTAACATTCACTTTTGCTGTCATCCGCTCAACTTGTGCTCAACCCTTGAAACATATTCAAATACATATAATATTTAAAAAAAAACACTTGTTCAATACCTTTTAACTTGCGTATTCACTATAACACACTCTATTATTACTTCAAACACTTAAATCCATTAATTTATACACTCAACACATCTCGACACCTTTCCACGACAGCGCCACACACAAAACTAAATTGTTTTAAATATATTATTTGTTGGCACGCAACAAACTTTCAAATTTAACTATAACACTGCGAGGATCACTTTCTCTAATTTTGGCTATAAATTTAACCGCTTGCATGCCGCACGGTTAGCTTTTCAAATTCACCAATTTCAAAATTAAACGAACACTTCTGAATTTAAAATACATAAAAATAACATGTAATACACACATTGACAAATTTTAGCAATAGTTTAACGAATTTTAAGATTCAATCAAAGATATAAGCGATAATTTCACAAAAAATCAAAAATATATCATTGATACCATAACATAAATACAGTTTTCTATCGATTTTTATGTTGTAATGTCTAATTAACAATCGTAAAGGAATTGTATATTCATCGGTGCGCAACGATATATCAGAGGAATAATATTAACATTTCACAATTTATTTCACAAAATCAGTGCGCCCGATATATTAACAGAGGAATATTTTTAGTATTTCACAAAATCGGTGCGTCTGATATATTAATATTATTAGTATTTCACAATAATACGGGGCGTACCGATTTACAGACACTTCCTTCGTTAAATATATCATAATGAAGATATGATTTTCGATTTTCATGGCCAAAAGTATTTCGTTATTTGCGTACCGTGTTAACAGCGTTGCAGTGTCCATCATCAGGGCAGATGTGACACTGACACATCTAACACAACTACCCTGATGATGGACACTGTAACGCAGTCCGAAACGTTGGCTAAAGAAGGAGGTAGCGCAACACGGCATAACACCTTAAAAACAAATACTTAACGAAAAAAATCTCATAATGAACTTCGTTCAATCGGTTTTCCGAGGTAGGTACGTACTCGTATGTTCATTATAGAATATTAAACGATTATAAATTCGAAATTAAAAAAATGTTAATAGATAAAAAAATGTATATTTGTTAGGATATAAAAGTTAAATTTTTGATTTTTACGTGATTTATGGCTTAGATCTGTAATTGAATATTAGAAACCGTTAAAAATCGAATTCCATTTTAACTCTTCGAATTCAAAATAGGAATGGAACCTTTTTTGACGTTTAAACCAATAACAAAGGTTCCCGCGTACGTCCGCCCTTAAAAACTGACAAACTAGACTGATCGGTCTGTATTATTGTGATCTATTTTTAAGTGCGAGTCCATGTAACATGTGCTCGGAGATTTAACAGAAGAATGGTTGAATAAACGGTCTTATTGACACAGCTTTTTGTTTGTTACCCGATTAAATGCATACATTATTTTATCACAAGTGGTCCAAATACTGATAAATTATCTTCAATTATAAATGAAAATATGTAAGTTTATATACATTAGGTATACGAGTAGGTAGGCAATGCAGGAATCTGTGAATTTGTCTGAAGCAATAAAAATTCTCTTCGTAAACAGGCAATTTAATATTTTCAGTTCGCAACGTCATTTCAGTCATGGGCTAAGAAATATCGTTATTTTCATACTATCGTGATTTATTTTTGGTTTATTTGGTGTTGCGCTACCTTCTTCAACAGCCAACGTTTCGGGCTACAGTGTTGATCATCAGGGTAGACGGCATCCGGAGGTCGCGGGTTCAAATCCCGGCGTGGGCAAGTAAATTTTATTTCATTGAGTTGTGTTATTTCACCATTTAATCATTTAAAAATAATACATGGTATATTTGCGGCATGTTCCATAGTGGAAAATACTCTCAGCATCGCCCTGGTATAAGACAACCATTCAGAATAGTAAAGTTGTTTGATCTGGCTTTAGCCGTGTTTGGTTTAGGTGACTAGATCTGAATAGTCAGGTACTTCCCCACTTTCCTCTTCCCAAACCTTCTAGAACTTTCCGGAACCTTCTAGACCTAAACTCAGCAACACACTCCGCCACTCATTTCTGAAAGCTTCTAGAACTGTAGACTCACCGACATACTCCGCCACTTCTTTCAGAATCTAGTGTTTTATCGAACCTTCTAGACCTTTCCGGAAGACCGTTCTTAAAATTTCTATACGGCGAAACTTTCCCAGATAATTTATTGATTTATTTTACTGCATGATATGATTTGAAATGTGTGTTGATATTACAAAATTTTGTTTGAAAATTTAAAAAATCTGCCAACGACCTACAGTAAAACCTTATTGTACTAAAAATAAACATATTTTCTCAAAATTTAAAACTTAAATTTACTAGATAAAAGAACAGTCTTTCGAAATCAATTAAAAATTTTTTGCGGAAAAGAGTCAAAATACGTCTGAAATTTGATTTTAAAATGACATATTTTTGGTTTTGTCTGGTTATTCCCTCTTGAAATTAATTACTTGCTCTTAAAATTTGGGAGGCGGGAATGGGTACCGCCGCCCCGAGAACCTTTATTGGATAACCAACATCTCTGCCATAGGTCACCCCAAGTGGTTCGCTACGTTTGATGATTTAGCAGGGGTGCATGGGTTCGTGGGGTGAGGTTCTTCTTTCTTTCCTTAAAAAAACCCTCCACACAGCATCCCCAAAGATTACATAGGCCCCGATGGAAATTATTTTCCCCAGAGCCTCCTGCGTGGAGCTCATGTTAAAAAAAAAAAATCTTTTCGATATTTGAAAAAAAAAATGATTACCTAATATCATGAGATGTAAGGAAACGTTTTCATTATAACTCAACAAAGTGACATTTTAAACGAGCATTGGCAAGGTTCGTAGAAAATGTTTTTAACAAGGTTAGCTCATCGAGAGGTTAGCGCGGTGTTTGGGTAAAAATTCGTGACGTAGCTTGAAGTCCATGTTCCACTGGGAGATTTGAACTGCAAAGGACACTCTTTACTCCCAGTTACGTCACGCGTTAGAAATTTCGAATGTGGCCCAACGAGTTTTTTTTTAGAAAAAGGCCCGTATGAGCCTGAGCTAATTTTCTTAAGATGAAACCATACTAAATAATGCAAAATCATACCAAATCGTATTTTTTTGTTTTGAAAATTTATAGATGCTTCAATTAAATACTGCGTGTAGAATATTCCTTAGCTCTTAAAAATATCGGTATTTTTTATAGAATTTTAATAAGCCTAGAAAAAAATAAAGTATTAGGTCTATAAAAAATCACTTTCAAGTGCAAATTCTCCTACTTATAAATGGTTTAATGTGTAATGTAGAAAATGCGGTTTCTTTTATAATAATTGCAAACAAATGATATTTACGCCCAACCTTCTCAAAATAAAATATGCATTTTCGCGTTGTTATTTTTGACATCACGGCGACAATAAGGCAGTCGACAAATTTGAATTTTCAAAGTGAACCTTACGCCCCCCACCCAGGAACTACTTGCCACACCCATTTTCTGTCAGTCCGACCCCGGACGGAGCGGGGAACAGAGTTAGGCTCCGAGTCGCTTGCTTCTGTGAAATAAATTTTAAATTTCCGTTTTATAACAATAAACAATGCGTAAAAAAGGAGTTAATGTTTTTACAGGCTTTTACGAAATCAACCTGTAAAAAAATTCAAATACCTTTTCCAACCTTTCCAAAAGCTTTTCTCAAGTATTTTTAAACTCCTCCCATAAAAGGGCATGAATTCCGATTTCGATTTTTTTCCTGGACTATTGGATCGCCTTGCATTTTCTAAAAACCTTGGGCCGTGGGTACTTAGAAATATGGGCAGCTCTTTCTCTACCCTACTCTACGCCAAAATACAGTATAAATTACATTGCTTTGACCGCACAGACACAACCATATTCACGATTCTGTATATAATAAGTATTGAGGTTGTTTCCTAATTTAATTTTTTATGACAATGTAATACAGACAGATATTAACGACAGTAAAATTAGTTTTTCTTTATCTCCAAAAATGACGAAGTTATAAGCTTTAAAATTGTACCGCCGCCCCGGAAACAATTTATTGGATAACCAACACCTCTGCCATAGGCATTGACGTATGATTTGATCGATGGCCATAGGTCATCCCAAATGGTTCGCTACATTTGATGACTTAGCAGGCTGCCCGGGTTCATGGGGTGAGGTTTGTATGGGTCTCTCACAAGCGCATGGCAGCCCGGATCGGGAGAGAATGATTGAGGGAGTCCCTTTGCCTTCTCCAGACATACTCTCTCGGAACGTCGTCTTGCACCGCAGTGGAGGGATGGATTCATACGTCCGCCACTCCTGGACACACTGACCATTAGATTCCTCCCAATCCCATATTCCTTCCCAGAAATTCCTCTCCTTTCTTTCCTAAAAATACCCTTCACACAGCATTCTAAAGATGACATAGTCCCTTAGAGGAATTATTTTCCTCAGGGCCTCCTGGGTGAGCTTAATGCAAAAAAAAACTTGGGCAAAACGCACGCAATGGTGTCTTTGACGTCACTGAATACGATTAATAATTCGAATGACGTCACAATCTTTTCGGCCAGCCGCAAAATATCAACAATTTGACGGCACAACAAGACGCAAAGTATCAACAATTTGACGGCACAATAAGACGCAAAATATCAACAATTTGACGGCACAATAAGACGCAAAGTATCAACAATTTGACGGCACAATAAGCCGTAAAATATCAACAATTTGACGGCACAATAAGCCGCAAAAATATTGATTATAATATAATAATATATCTTCGGTACTAAATGAAAGGTTAAAAAAATATTTATATTTTGTTATTTCGTTTGCTAGAAATTTTGACGAAATTAGCGTTTTATTTTCCAGAACGCCGAAAAGCACTGCGATAAATAAAGCAATCCACAGCACTGCCATCTTACGAATTTTATGAAAACTGCTTTACAATATCTCACATGCAAACCTTTTTTTGTCATGAGCAACTGAAGTAGGTGAGCAACTGAAGTAGGTGAGCAACTGAAGTAGGTAATGTTTATTTATTTTTTGATAATAATTATTGAGATTTACGATTGGAAAAAGTAATACGAAATGATTTAATTTATTATTCATTTTCAAGAAAATATTGCGGGAATATTTTTGTTTATTGAAAACTTGAGATGATCCATTTTTAGAGGATAATTCTACGAGATTAGAGACAAACTATCAATACAACAATCTGCTAAAAACTGAAAATTGTTGTTTTGGCTTATTTTAATTTACTTTTGACAATTTAAAAGTCTGTACGTTCGTAATTTTTAATGAAATGAAAAAAAAATCTCAAAACCAATCAAAATTTTTAATAAATAAAAAGATTTTTTTGTTAAAGCCAACACGTAGAAAATAAATACCATACTTGATGAAGTGATATTTTTATGTTTGTCTTCAACTAACCCGGTACAAGTAATAACCATTGAAAAAATGAAAATATAAGGTCGACATTGCAATTGCAGTGCTCCGCCCTGTGCATAGGACTCCGGCTCCTAGGATAACAGCTCTACTGCAAAACTATAAAATCGCACATTGAACATTTTTCTTCGGAACTATCAGATAAATCACAACAAAATATTTAGATATCACTAATATGGGTTATTTCACCATCCTCTTGATAGTTTATCCGTACGGTAACACATAGATTTTCGATTTATTTAATTATAAAATCTGAGTTTTTTTTTCGTTTCTCCAAACTTTGAATGGTACCAAACAGGCCTTCCATTGATAGGCTTGGTGTAACTCTTGACCAGCTTAAGCAAGGGGACAAAACCAAAGCCAGTGTTAAGTTAGCCTATCAAAACAGCTGATACGAGGGCTGTCCGTAAAATAAGGTCTCTAAGGTGTAACAATTTTAGGTGAGATCCGGCAACACTGGCGTGTAGACTGGTTCCCCTACGCCAAATCCCCACCACGCTGCACTCTCTTCGACACAAGTCCAAGTCCCAAGGTGGGTCCCAAAATGCTCACCGGAGATCACAAACAACAACTGGTTGAAGCAGCCCGCGAATTTCTTGAGTGCTACGACATCGATGGCGAAGAATTCTTTAACTCAATTGTGACTGGGGACGAGACCTGTGTACACTACACAATAACAAAGACAAAGGAACAATCCCATCAGTGGCGTCATTCAGATTCGCTGAAGCAAAGTTTAAAAATGAATTAAAAGAGCATAACTCACACCTGGCGGGTGCGGCGATTGGAAGCTCCATCGCGAACGGCTGCCATGCTGAGACTAAGCATCATAGAGGGTGCAACGTGGTGGGGATTTGGCAAGGGGAAACCAGGCTATACGCCAGTGTTGCCAGATCGCTCGTAAAATCGTTCCTCGCGACCACGGAACCTTATTTTACGGACAGCCATCATATTGTACAAATTGCAAGCGCGCTTCACTATTGAATTTCTGTCATTTATGAGTCCGGTCTAGAGCCTGAAAATACTTGAAAAACCCTTGACTCTGTGCAGAAACGGGTGGTCCGTTTGATAGATTCCGCAAACTTAACAAGCGGATTGCAATCTTTAGTGCACAGGCGCCAGGTGGAAATGTTGTCCTTGCTCTACCGGTATTTCAACGGAAGATGCTCTGAGGAACTAGTATTATTTATCCTTTTGGCACCGATGCATAGTCGAGAAACCCGCGCCAAAATGTACACGTTTGACATTTATCTCATGAGAACAGGTTGTTTCTACGACTTGTTCTTGAGTTCAACAGCTTGGCTGTGGAACGATTTGTCGGCCTCTTTTCCTCCCTTCTACAACATGGGTCTTGAAGAGACTCATGTTCACTCCTTCCTCTCCTCAAATAGGCCCTCCACAAATATGACATAGGACCTTAGAGAAATTATTTTCCTCTGAGCGTACTGAAAAATTTCCCCTTTTTAAAATAAAACAAAGCACTGAATTAAAATCTTGTATATTTGATTTTTACAACCTTATCCATAGAACATAACAATACAATATCAATACAACTTTCTTCCATAAATTCATTTTTCATATAAAATAGGTACAATATGTTCTCGTAAATAATAGAAAAACTTACATAAATTTAATAATGTCTTTGTCCTAAATATTGTACAAAAATCCATCAACATTTACATGTTTGGCATCAATTTAAAATTTATAGATTCATTACATTTAATTAAAACTATATTTAATGGAGAGATTATTATTAAAAAAATAATACACTAATTAACAATATATTATGAGAAATGATGCAAAACTGCAGGCAATGCCATTTTGAATTTAACTTACAATTCTGTTCAATTCAATTCTGGGACATTTAGGAAAGTTTCTCACAGCACAAATTCTATAGGCCTAGTCGGTAATGATAGTGAATTTAAATTACTTTTTCGGTAATGACAGTGAATTTATATTACTTTTTCGGTAATGATAGTGAGTTTAAATTACTTTTTCTGAAATTACAGTAAATTAAAATTACTTTTTCGGTAATGCTAGTGAATTTATATTACTTTTTCGGTAATGATAGTGAATTTGAATTACTTTTGCAGTAATGATAGTGAATTTAAATAACTTTTATAGTAATGATAGTGAATTTAAATAACTTTTTAAGCAATGATTTGAATAACTTTTGTACATGAAATAAGCACTTGTATAAAATTTTAATAAAAACGCTAAGAAATTCATTAAATTGATTAAAAAATTTATAAAATTAAAAAAAAAACGAATCCATAAAAGTTATTTTTTACTATAATACATTTATTTTCAATTTTCAAACTAGTTATGAAATCTCTTTTGCCGGCTAGTAGCCAATTTCAATTAAAATTTTATTTTTGGTTTAATTGGGGATTGTACCTTCCCACCTAGAGACTGGCTTTTAATTGCTGTCAAGTTTTAAAATGTAGATATGATTTTAGATTTTCACGACCAAAATTATTATAGTGACTTATTATTGGGGTTTTTTGCCGTGTTACGCTACCTCCTTCTTTAGCCAGCATTTTGGACGACATTTCAGTGTTCATCATCATTTGACATGAACGTTAAATCAGATGACTTGAACATAGGCTAAGCGCAACACGGCATAATCTCCCAAAAATAAATCACTATAAAACTTTAAAACAAAATTTGGTCTGACGGAGGATTGAAACTTTGTCCGCAGGAACTGAAGTAAACACCGCTAACACCTGGGTCAAATCCTAATTGGACAGTAGTGACATTTATTTCGTTTACTAACTGCTGTAAATTTTAAAATAAAATGTCTTGCAATTTCAGAAAAATGCGCGTGTGCACGAGTTCCACCAAAAGTTGATATTTATATAATGCATTGTAAATGACAACGAGCCTATCTGCCGAGTTTCAGCTCGATTGGATGTCGGGAAGTGGGTTAATTTCCACTTCTACGATTCCATTTCATTCATTCATTTATTCATGGGGCAAGGTTTGCCTAAGTCTTGGCGGCGGATACATTTGGCCACCTACTGCGTGGCAGAACAGATCGGGAGAAACTAGTTGAGGGAGACCTTTTGCCCACTGCGGCCGGACTCTCTCAACCCATCGCCTTGCCCCGCAGTGGGAGGGTGGATTCATATGTTCGTCACTCCTGGACGCATTGACCCCTACATTCCTACCCGTCCCTCATACCTTCTTCCTTCCCAGAACTTTCATTTCTTAAAACGACCCTCCACACAGCATCCCCAAAGATGACATGGGCTAATATATAAGACAATGTAAAAATAAAAAAAATCATTCAATACAGAAAACAAAATCAAAAACACATATTTAAAAAATATATATTTCTAAGTGATTTCAATATTACGCTATTGAAATTGGCAGTGAAGTATGTTAGTTTATAAAATTGACTAAATTAGTTTTGTCAAGTATCACATAGGAAGATAAATAAGCTATAATAAGTTGTGAAGGCCACTTGAAACTGCAAAAACTAGATGATAATACTAAAGTAATGTGATAAAATGATTAGCTTACAAAATAAACATCATCGTTCATAATATAGTTATTATTAATAAATGTGTTTACATTTCATTTATTACATCCTCAAGATTTAAATAGCTGATTTAAATTGATAATTTTAAAGAGAACAAAAATATACCTTCAAATCCATTGACGTATGATATCTAGACGAGCCCTGTGAAATTCAAAATGACGCAAGAAGCCAGCAAAAGCAGGCTCAAGGCCAATTTATGAAAAAGTGCCTGCATTGTTTTGCACCGTTCAGACCGCATAGTGCTTTGTGTTGTATCTTTTATCGGTCTACAAGATCTACACTGAAACTAATTTGTGTGTCAGCCGTCCGGACCGAGTTAATTTTTTTAAAACACAAAAATATACCACTTCCGAATGTTGTACAAGGTACACACCGCGGACTTTATTTTTAAAAATGTAGTCAGCTATCTGAATAAAACAAAAAAAAATATACCTTACATATGTCTTTTAGGCAGCGTTTCAATAAACGTAATAATGTTAAAGAAATTACTTTTGGTCGAGCAATATTTCTGACGTCATGCCACGTAGCCCGGTTCGTTCACTAATACATTGACATACAGGCTCAAAACAAAACATAACGGCTTGTTTAAAATTAAAAGACCACATCTTGTCACACACTGAACGCCCTCGGGTTATTTCTTCAAGCGACTTAGCGAGCGTGTACGGCTAGTTTATACCAAGTAGGAGTGATAAATTCAACTCCACAATACGTGTCGCGTGATATTCAAGGCATCTGATTGGTTGATGAATGTCAAAACTACATAATGGGATTTGAGAACGAACTTTGTGTTTTAGGAACTGGCTTCTCTAGGCTTTTTGAGCGAGGCGGTGGGATACGATGAAGAGTTGTATTGTTAACATTAATATCATGGCGTCATTATTCACAGGCAAGTTAGTTAGGTAGGGCTTATCTAGACTTAATTGATCGAAGTTCAAATCACTATTTTTTGTTTCACAGATCAAATGTAACATTCTCATCAATTTGGGAGGCAGGTATGGGTACTGTCCCCCATTTATTGGAAAACCAACACCTCTGCCATAGGTCACCCCAATTTGTTCGCTACGTTTGGTGACTTAGAAGGGGTGCCCGGGTTCATGGGGTAAGGTTTGTTCAGGTCTTGGCGACGGATGCATTTGTCTACCAACTGCGTGGCAGGCCGGATCAGGTGAGACTGGTGGAGGGAGACCTTTCGATCTCTCCAGCAGGACTCTCTCTGAACATCGCCTTGCATTGCAGTGGGAGGGTTAGATTCATACATTCGTCACTCCTGAACACACTGACCCCCAGATTTCTACCAACACCCACACTCACACCTTTATCCTTTCCTAAACTTCCTTTCATTCCTTTTCTAATTAGATCCTCCACAAATATGATATAGGCCCTGAGGGAAATTATTTTCCTCATGGCCTCCTGTCTAGAGTTATGTAAAAAAATGGCCGTTTGGTTTTTTGACATTTAAAAGGAAAAAAAAATGTATGGCTCGGAATGCTGGACTATGTACAATTCCTACTCTAGGCAAATCAAACAGCAGAAATGCGAATGCTTAGATGGTCGGCAGGAGTATCACTAAAAGATAAGATTAAAAGTTCACGCATTCGTGGTAGCCTGGGTGTCACGGACATAAACAGTAAGCTGGAGGAACGATAGTCATCCAGGGGAAGATCAAAGAACTCCTGGATGACTCAATGCTCCAAAATACTTCAGAGAAACGGCCTGGATGAAGGCGATACTCAGAACCGAAGAAGCTACAACCTGAGAACGAGAAGAGCCGACCCCAACAGCCTACCTAGGCAATGAGTTGGGACAGCGCAAGGAAGGAAGAAGAAGAGGTTATGCTTATCAGCTGATCACAACTTATTTAAAAGCTTAAATGGACCGAGAGAATCGGCATTACTTTACAACCCTCCTCCTTAATTACGTAATCTGGAGTGCCACACTTCAATTGATGTAAAACAGCGGGACTAGCATTTAATGTCATACCAAAAACATATTTTAAAAATTGTGAAGAGTTTGAATTAAATACATTTTAGTGTCTTTTGTCAAGTAAGTCAAATTACAAATTATATTTAAAACTTTTTAAATACACAAAAAAAAATTTCTTGCCAAATGTGCAAAAGTTAAAGATAAAGATAATGTCAACTTAAATAAAAATCTATTGACTCCTTGGCCCCAGAAAGGCAATTGAAATTGATAAATCTGTTCAAGAAAGAATTTTGACGTTTCAAAGTAATTGATCAATATCACCAGAAGTAAGATAAAATTTACCTTATTTCGAGCATACAACACACTTGTATCGGTCTATATCATCGGTGGCAGAGTAGAATTCATCCAATCGGTGCACACAGATCTACAGACTTATTTATGTAGGTGGCCAAAAAAGTAACTAGTTAAAGAACAATAATAAATTATTCAAACTAAAGAGGGTTTTGTCTATGAATCTATAATTAAATTAGACCTCTTATAGTAATTAAACGATATTTTTTATCCAAAATGGCAGAATCTAACATTTCTCTAATGTAAGAAGGGATGAAAAATCTTAAAACTAATCACAAACAAAAATAAAAAAAAACACATAATTTCATTTTAATTTAAGGGTCAGCACTCAAAATGGTGTTAAACGTCACTTAGTAAATTTGTAATACATACATGCAATACTGCAAATGATTTATCTGTAAACTATACAAGGGTGTGCTATGCTCACGGAATTAGAAACGGTGAACGACTTTATATACCTAGGCTCATCTATAAGTGATAAAGGAGCTTGTGAAACAGAAGTGAAAAGAATAATTTGCACGACAAATGACGCCATGAGTAAAATGCTAAAGATATGGAGTGACAGAAGCATAACGAAGACCACCAAGATGATACTCGTCTGGGTATTGATTTTCTCTATATTTCTGTACGGTGTGGAAACTTGGATACTAAATAGTCTGCGAAAGAAAGCGGGTAGACAACAAAATAACGCCTTTTTAAATCCGAGCCTTAGCATCGCAAGAAGCCGATGGAAATGATGAATTTTTTTAAAAATACTAAAAGCAATAAAGTAGTCCCACATTACGGTACTCGATTAAAAAAAAAATAGTTGAGAGCCTATTGTGGATACTAGCTCTTCCAGAATGGACCCATTTGTGCTTTTGGCTATCCATGGAACACTAAGCATTTTAGGCAGATGTCTGCAACATATTTAAGATACTTTGCTCACCAAACTGAGGACTTAAGGGGAGAAAAAGGTGTACAGGCTTAATTTTTTTTTTTAATTGATAGTAGAACTATTCAAAAGTATATTCTGAAAATTTAAAACCAAAATTCCACACTGTTTAAAAGTTATAAGCGTTTAAGTGAGTGTCTCTCGGTCTAACTACTACTACTATTTTCACTGTCACTCTTATTTTCAAACCGTTTTTCTCAAAACTACTTTTTTCAAATTTGTGTAACCTCTAGCTCCTACAGTTTTTGATCAATCGTTATCAAACTAAGCAAATAGTTTTTTTTTTTTTATTTTTTTTTTTTTTATATGTATAAATGCGCTCTATTTGAACCTCAATTCTAAACAGTACCTTTATTTTAACTATTTTTTATGGTAAAATCATAAAAAAAAATTACATTCCTAAAAAAAATATTAATTGTCGATTTTTTTGTGAGGAGTGAGGTTAAGATAGAAGAAACACTTATAAAAAAAGGAAATTTTCTAGAAAAATTGATTTCAAGTGAAAATTGTGATCTCCAGGAGTTACACAAATTGGATGGCGACTTACAATGCGCGGCAGCTGATATCTCTGTTATTTTTTTAGGAAAATATTAATTTTTTTTAGAATATACTCTTAAATATATGTGTAAAATGTCCCCAAAGTAAAAATAAAATATATACATTCCTTATGACGTATTAAAAAAATTCATGAAAATCACTAAAAATACACCATCCTACACCCATTTCCCCCCTTAAAGAAACTTACTTCGCAAGTTATCAACGTATGCAGGCATACGTGTATATATTTATATTATTTAACAATTTTTCTTCAAATTTTTTTTTTCTGTGGCGTTTGATAACTAACATATTTTAATTATTTCATCTAATACATAAATGTTTTGCAGAGGAACACCCAAAATATGAATTCTGTGGTTAGTATACGTACAGAGATATTAAAATAATTATAGATACGTCATATCAGTTTTTAACACTGGCAAGGAAGGGTTAAGAATAAAGCAGAAAAACTAGTGTGTAAGACAAAGCAAAATATTTTCAAAAAACCGTGCCCATCTGAAATTTCCAGGTAAACACAACTATTTTTATCTTGCAACATTTTAGAATAAAAATATAAGGCAAAACATCAATTTTTTTTCATGATTTTGAAAATTGACTGAAAGAAAAATGTTGCACAATATATAAACACAAAATGAACTGAGATATTACAGAAATTAATTATTTTAGGTAAGCGTCACATCCTCACTCATCTGGAGTATTATATCAATCGAAAGTAAAATTTTTTTTACAAAAAACAGTAAAAAATCTATTTATTTTTATATTTTATAAATTTAATATGCTCTCGACATAATTAGAAATTTCATGAGTCATACATTACATGCATTGCTTTCAAGGTGGTATCAGACGGATCACTCGGATAAATGTTCACACAACTGAAGGTTCATTTTTATTTCATTCTGCGTTCACATGTCACATAAAGAATGATATAGAAAAGAACTTTTATCTGTTCCTTTCCCACTACGATGTCGTCCAATGAAGTGCTTTGGAATTCGTTTGATTTATGATAATTTCATTGAAGGATTGAGCTTAAAGAACCAAAGAAAACTTTAACGGTGATGGGGGCAACCATGGATTTTAAGGAAAAAAAATGTTGGGAGATTCAAATAAAAATGAGCTCAAAAATTTCTTCCGTGTTTAGACGTTTCATTTTTCTTTCATTCCGAGCGCGAATGAAAGATACTGAATTCCAAAATCTAACATCGGCGGATCGGTTCGTAATGAATTCATTCAGCAATTGTATTTCATTTTGTGTTAGAGACATGAACAAAAAGTGAACTATCTGAATCCTACTTCCGTATTGCCCTGATGAAAGACTACCATTTAGAATCGAAATTAAATGATTTCAGCCATGTTTAGTGACCAGGTCTGAATAACCAGATACTTCCCAACCTTCCTCATGTCATCTCCTGCTTCTGCCACTTCCTTCAGACCCGCAATATAGCCTATTATAATGGAAGTTGACATTAACGAATTATGCAGACCAATCACTTGTTGATCATTTCTCGGTACGAGTTTTGTGTTAGTTGGCTTAGTTCTGCTCAACTTCAGTAATGATAAAACAATTATATTAAAATTATGCTTATAAACTTGTACTATGCAGAATGGATTTAAAAATAATATGTACAATTTACGGATTCTTAATTATTTACTTAAAAAATGTTAAAATTAATTTAATGCTAAATTTAAACATGGACGTTATTAATTATTCAGAAATATATATTTTTTACAAAATTTCTCACCAATTAGGACAAGAAATCAAAAAATTCATCTATTTACATTCTGATAAGATATATTTTTTATGAAAAAAAAAAAAATTAACATCGGCAATTAATTCTTCAACATTTAGAAAAACTGGACAATATTTTTTTATACTTAAAAATTATACTAAAATTAACCATTAAATGCTATAATTTTTTCTAATGTGAGTTTGTGATTAAAAAGTCAAAAACGGCCACCAGGCTGCTCAAAAATTGAACATTGTCAAATAAAATTTATTATAAAAAAAGTAGAGATAAAAATGAATTCGACAAGCATCGCATAGTGGTCTATCTTAGAAAATAGAAACAAAAGGGAGATAAGGCATGGAAGCATACCGACTGTCACCAATCTGCACAGATTATCAAAGCCATAATGTAATAAAAATTGCGCTTTTGGTGTGTAGGTAGAACAGCCCGTGACGGCAGTTTTAGGGGGCGCCAAAATCGTAATTTATAATTTATACGTTTGATTGAAAAAAAAAACATTATTCACGAAGCACCAGGCATCCAGCACACGTTGTTCTATCGATTATTCATTTGATTTTAAAACGGCCAGTTTGTTTTTGAACACATCCTAAGCAATGAGGTTATATAAATAGACTTGCCACTGTCTCACAAACTAAGATATAAAGTGGCAAGTAAGCAACACTCTTTTGTTTTCAGCGGTTTTCATTAATTTCTTAATTAAAAAGTTATTCATGTATTAAAAAGATATGCTACTTCCACATCGAAGTCAACCTTCCAACTCCGAACTTCCAACACACAAACTACCCCTCTATACAATTGTCCGAACGTTTGAAGTTGGCCTCAGTGTGGCTGTACCATACGACAATCAAAGAATGTGTGTGTATTTTTTCTAATGACAAATAAAACTGTCTGGCGGGAAACATGAAAATGAATTGTATTAATTTTCAATTTATTGCACCCCCAAACGCTGGCGAGAGGGGGCACCACGATCAAGGTTATGCCCCAGTTTGAAAAAGTCTTAGATCCGGGCTGAAGTAGAAACAAAGGCAGGGTACCACAGTGCATAGATGTGAACAACAATAGTATGCGCAAACAATGTTGGCCGCACGCATTTTGCACATGCTTTCATACTAATAATGGTTCATGGCCTATCTCCCTTATTTTTATTATTTATGTGCTCTATACATTCGCCTCTGATTCAGGAAGACACAAGTTCAAATCCCACTGCATTGCAAAAATGTTTTATTTTCAAACAATAATTAAAATCACCCAAACGGGAATTTAAAATTGCACTTACGGGGGAGTCAAATCCAAAATTAAATTGGTAATTAAGGTGAAAAGTTTTAACTATTTCACATTTACGGCCGCTGTTCCCAATTCTACTAATCATCTGCTAAGCCGAAACTAAGGTTCAAAACTGCTTAAGCATCACTTAATCTAAGGAAGCCGGACACGTCAAATGCAAAGTGGAATGCAAATAAAAAGTGTCACCAGAGTGGTGTCTATACCACGCGGGGTTAGCGCCACTCTGGTGACACTTTTTGTAACATTGCTTTGCTCAGTCGAGTTTAAGTAATCTAGGTGTCCGTCTTCCTCAGATAAGTGATGCTTAAGCAGTGTTGAACCGTAGTTTCGGCTTAGCAGATGATTAGTAGAATTGGGAACAGCGGCTGTTACTTTCACAAATAAAAACTGAGCAATTGCTAAGTTAAATCAAAATTAAGGCATATATGAATAATAACTTAATTTCTTTTCAACAATATAGAGTTTCCACTCAACGCCAATTAATTGATATATATATAAATTGTAGTCAAATGTAAACTTTATCAGCCTTACTAATAAAAAAACCACTTCCCAACCTTTAAATGGTGTTTTAGTGACACATTAAATAGACTGTACAATTTGTATTTCGAATTATTACTAATCAAAAATGTCTTTAACTGTGCTGCAAAAAAACTAGCAACATCGCATTTTGGCAGATTGACGTATGCACCATGCACGTAAGTTTCCCGGGAAAATCACAGTTTTGATTTGTGATGTGTGATCAAATCGTGTTTTTGTTCATAATTTCATTTGTTTGTTCATAAGTACTACAGATTTGTAATTATTATTGTAACTGGCAGTTGTGAATAATAATACCACGCAGCTATATATTACAACGTCATTGCCTGTCGTGGTTACTTTGTCCCTGTGACTAGCTGTCACTGGATCAAAGTGGATCCGAGGAACCAGCTAATTTTGGAACCAGTTCTTATTGGATTTATAAAATAGTCACCAACACAGGTATACTGCTAGTAAGCAGTGAATATCACTCCATGAACTATTTTAAGGCTGTCAAATGTCATTTTTTATTTTACGTTTCTATTGGTAAGGTTTTCACATGGTCATTTATCAATTGAATAAAATTTTCAACA
Organism: Limnephilus lunatus; assembly: GCA_917563855.2. Classification (NCBI taxonomy): domain Eukaryota; kingdom Metazoa; phylum Arthropoda; class Insecta; order Trichoptera; family Limnephilidae; genus Limnephilus; species Limnephilus lunatus. The sequence goes on from OU830603.1 coordinate 48,803,186, forward strand.
TTTTATTTGTAAGGCTGTAAATGTTTAATGAAGAAATTAAATACTATTGTACTCATTATTAGTTAGTAATTCTTAACTTGTACCGTTAAGTAAAGATTGCGCTCAGTCACGCTAGGTACACCTTCATTGGCATTCGGGTCAAATTTAAACAAAAGTCATAGCTCAGTTTCACTGGAGAAAGTTATTTCAAACGTTTTGATACTGTAACCAGAAATTTGGCAGGGAAGAAAATTTCTTAGGCCATCAAAGAAATTCATAAATATCCTAGGTCAAAACAATATGACACATGCGAAAATTACATTTCTCTGCAGCATCAATATTTATCTTTACTATTTTTACACTTATCGTATTGACCCAAGATCACAGTAAGTCATAATATAAACTTAAAGAGGTAAAAACTTACAAGTTTAAAGTAAAAATAATATTCACATGTTTGAACGATGTTCACTGGTTCAACATACAAAATGATCGATACAATTGTATTGGAGATTGGAGCCCCAAGCAACGGGGCAAAATAACATACGTCACGTAGCACTTTGGAGGATGGACTTCAAATCATCGGGTAACACACGCGTTATATCCTCCAATCTTTCAGCTAGCAGTGTTCTAGTGTTGTCTTTCAAAGGGAGATGTAGATTCTCGCTGATTCTCATCGTGTTCCTTAGTTTTAATACCATATCTACAAGTTCTACCTCTTGTCTCCCTGATGCCCAGTTTGCTAGATCGCTGGAGGCTAAAGCTTCAAGTTGTAACGCTTGCAACGTCCGGGCTAGTTCGCTGTACTTGCGCTGAAACCACCCGTTAAAGTTCGGCGTTTTAAAGAAAGCCCGGTATAATCCCGCCCAATCCCCTTTGATACCGGTCGTCAGATGCGGACCGGCTTGTTGCAACATGTTAATGAAATCATCCGGGTTAAAAGGATTCGGTAGTGGCGCAGTTCTGAATGCCGATATGTTCTTTTGCAGCGGCATTAACGAAGCCATGTAGCGCTCGAGCGGTATCATGAAGTTGTGCGTTAGTTCGAACATGTGGCGCCGAACTAACGCCGCTTGAACTTCAGCAGGACGCTCGGAACGATTACTGACGGCAAGTCGTTTCAATATTGTTTTATCTTTGATCAAGTAGGGTTTGTATTGTGTGTATACGCCCGGTGGCAGCTCCGACGTTTTGACGCCGACTTTTCTCAGTTTAGATTTGAAGGATACGGCATCGTTGAGTCTCACCGTGTGCGGCCAATGATGTAACGTCTTAGCGAAGAAAGGATTCGTCACTCCGAGGATGACGTTAGGCGGGTTGTACTGCTTCTTTGTGAACTCTTTAAACTCGCTATCGTGGATGGTAAAGTAAGGTCGATAGTCTGCGCAGTATTGGAGCGGCTGTATTAAGTCGACTAGAGCTTGCACCATCGAGGAACACGCAGTCGGAGATGAGGCCATCACTACTATGGGCTCCGCCGTTATAATCAACTCCCAGAGCAGATGCAGGTGGGAGAGTACACTGGACAGCGAGCGATATGAATGTACATCTTTAGGAGAGGCCGGTAAGGTTCCTCGAGGATGTGTCACCCCTTGGGACACTGCATCCGGGGTGCCTTCAGCCGGCAAGAAGATATGTAGAACATTCCCTAGCAAGGGCAGCATCACTCCGCCCCCGGCCTGTAGAGGGTGCCACCTGTCTATATCGTGACAGGCCGCTTCTAAACTCGTAATCCCACCGTCAAAAAATCTCGGGGCAATGCACGCACTCACTTTATACATTAAATTTATGAACGGAAGCCTCGTTAATATAACGACACTCTTCTGGAAGTATCCTCGCGGAAGTGTGGGGTCTCTCACTTGACGGAAGTATACAAATCCCCAGAAATGGGTCGAATCCGCCTGAAGAGTAACGGGACACTCGCTGTTGTAATTGACATGGCTTTTAGATAAGGAGGTTCTGGATCTCAGCCTGACGTGAAACTGCGTGTCTCCCATACAGCCGGAGTTTGAATCCGGGAAGGCCAAATAACAAATGTTGGACTTTTCGTGATCTGTCAATTTGACGTGTGGAGGGTATACGTCTTCTAGCGCCTGTCCCAGCTCCAAATCGAAGGTTACAACGCACACGCAGTGCATCCACTCCGCGAAACGGTCCCATTTCTTCGTTTCGAAGTCTTCCTTGTCTAACCCCATTTCACTTTCGTCGTAGTGCTGCGGGTCACCGTCAGCCATGATTCGGTTCGCTTCCGCCAAAACAAACAAGCCAGCAATTAGGGTCACTGCTCCTTGTACAACGTGCCATTCAACAGTTCCACGTGATATTCCATCGGTAGGGCTTCAAAATAATTGACATTTATGTAACGCGGGATCACAAATGAAATTATTGTCAAAAAAATACATACATATTTATTTACACAGCTGCTATACAACTACATGGAGGAGATTTATTTCTGTGTGTTTCTGTGGTTTGTAAGTGTTGCCAGTTGCCATAATTTAGAAAGTAGGTACCGTTTTATACGTTACGTATTTAACTAGGCCACATTGATAGGAGGACATGAAATTCGCTGTTTGTTTTTACTCAAATCCGGATTAATTTTGTATAAATTTTTTAAATCTTCAGTCGTATACTAAATCATAACTTTTAAACTACAATCAAGGTACGTAAAAATATATTTGGTGTTTCAAAAAAAAAAAAAAAATAATTTATGAAAATGTGAATATAAAACGACTTATAAAAAAAACAGATTTTTTTTCAGATTAAATAAAACTGTACACTGTACACTGGTTCACCTTATTGGCATGGCATAACTTATTTTTTTTATATAATATATAAAGCCAGTACTTCGAAATGAAAACTTCAATATCTATAGAGTATATATAACACAGTTATAACACGTATGTCTGTTTTTTAAGCTGACACACTTCAGACCAGCCGTCCTGGGCGTGGTTGGAGTTCAAAACATTGCGTTGCATACCCGCCGGGACAGTGGGGTTTGAGGCAAAAGTGTTAAGCAGCTTCCAATTTCGAGTACCTACTCCTGTCTATCTCGAAAATGGTTGCATTGCACAATTTTTTCATCAAAATAAATACATAGAAATATTGTTGTGCTGAAAAGTTGCATTTAGCAAAATGGAAATCCGACGCAAATGGGAATAATTTTAAGAATTTCTATTCTAAGACAGTTTTTAAAACAGCCTTATAGTAGGTGCAAATTTATAGCGGCTTGTGTTAAAATTAATTCATAGAGTGAGTTCGGAAAAAAAGACTTTTTAAAGTAAGAAAAGTAACGTTTAAAATCAAAATTTCCTCTGAAATCATAAAATTTGTAAGTAGGTACTGAAATACCTTTTAATTTGAAAAAAATAATATTTATGGAATCATTCATTGAATGATGGGGCCGTCACACACACTATAAAAGATCATTGCACTCACAATAACGCTCACCATGCAATCTCATACAGACCCGCCACATGCCACACCTAGTGATGTACACAGTACAATGAAAAAATACTCATCAAGCCGGTATCGAAATTTCGAACGTCTGACGTTGCTTGAAGTAAAACACTGCCACTTGTTTTGCAGTTAATTCAAACCTCCCAGTGGAACATGGACTTCAGGCTAAATCATGAATTTTTAGCCAATCACCGCTCTACCCCTTCGATGAGCTAACCTTGTTAAATGCATTTTCTAAGAAACTTGGGTCACGAGAGGAATATAAACGCTAGAAATATTTCGATTCTCGTGCATGCAAAATTTGCAATCGAGCGTCTTATTTGCGCGAGGTAAGAAAGCAATAAAGTGGTTTTTATTTATTTTGTCCATAATTTTATAAGAGTGAAAAAAGTTAGAACATAGAAAACCTCAAAAATGGTCTTAGCCATATATGGGTATTTTTATAAAAAATGTTTCTTGAATTACTTCATGGTTAAGTCATGAAAAAACATTTTTATTTGTGGTTTACGCTTTTTTTTGATATGTAAATAATAATTTTATTGTAATTCCGTTACATAGAAAACCTAGTAAAAGCTTCAATTTATCCGTAGCATATTTTTTTATGTTCATACTGTAAGCCAATTCGTCGTAAAGATTAATCTAAATAGTATCTAAATAGGATTTCACGTATAACTTCACCTTGAGTGGTTTACTACGATTGGTGACTCAGCAGGAGTGCCCTGGTTCGCGGGGTGACTTTTTCCCAGGTCTTGGAGGCAGACCGTCAAGACCACCAGCTATGTGGCGAGCCGGATCAGGAGAGGCCGGTTGATGGAGACCCTTCCCTCCAGCTGAACTCTTGACCCATCGCCTTGCACCACAGTGGTAGGGATGGATTCATACTACTGGGTACACTGACCCCCAGGTTCCTACCCATCCCTCATACCTTTTCCCTGGTAAAGTAGGAAGTGCTCCTAACAGTGTGATGTTTTGTAAGAAGTTTTAAAAAAATCATTTGTGAAGATTAAAGTACTCATCAATCATGATGAAGACAATTTTGTTATTTGATTATTGTCACAATGGGTTCTCATGACAATTTTTTTTAATAGTTTAAAAAAATTACAAAAATAAATAAAACACAAATGTAAATAAATATTATTTATATTTTTCTTATGATAATATTATGGACAATCATAGTAATTTAACAAAATTTGTATTTGAATGAATGAATATTTACAAAGAATGCATATATGCATATTAATGGGCAAACACAACATCCAGATTTCAAATTCGTAGTACAACACTTATGATCAATGTTCCCTCTTAGCATCATTGGGTGTATCGGTGCATTTCAAAAAATTTACAAAAAAATCTATAAATATATTGCATTTTATTAGAACGCAAGGAAATTTTTAAGCGTTCAGTTTGGAAATTTCCCGCCCTTATTGCAAAAATCATACCTATGAATTTTAATATGGTAACATGAACTGCTTATAGTGTTATTGGATGCATCTATCTTTGACCAACTATCCCATATTTATAGAATTCAATTTCGGTTCGCAAAATGTCAATAACAAATAATTCAGAACAGATGAGAGACATCTCTTGTTAAAGTGTGAAACTACTAAGTTAGCTTTATGATTAATCGAAGATTCAAACCCATGGAAAGATTTTCAATAGCTCCAATAAATGTTTTGAAATATCTCATCAAATTGGTCACGTTTTGACCAGCGGATGTTTGTAAAAGCATTTAAAAGAATCCTCCTTAAAATTATGACTTTTTGACTTGAGGTGTTTTTCTTCCAGACCAGCGATATTTATTGTCTATACTAACCCCAGATCTAAAGGCATAAAAGCATTTTGCACACTTCTGAGAGCTTAGAAGGAACTTGGCTAAAGAGAATAATAAAACAAGCAAAAAAATATTAAATTTTAAGACGATATTTTTGTATACATGTAGAACCAAATTTTTAAATATTATTGATAAATAAATTAAAAATAATGTCAAAATAAATAGCTAAAAATCTAAAGACTAGTTCAGTTGGAAAATTTTTCATCTCGCAATAAACTTTCAACAGGAAAAAAGTAAATTGTAATTCATTGTATAGTAAATATTTGATCTTACACAAATTGATTAACTATCTAATATACAGAAAATTTACACAAACACTGCTTACACACAACATCAATAGTAAAAATATTGAATTGCACTTTATATTTATAATTAAATTGCATATTTAAACAATTACAATTAAATTTAAATTAATAATTCTTGATTTCATGAATCTATATTTTGATACCTATTCAAATTTTACTGGTGTAATATTATTATAATGTAGTTTTTTTTTACATTTACTCCACATATGTCATCTGAGATGCTGTGTGGAGGATCTTTTTGAGGAGAGGAAGGAATGAACATTGGTTTTGAAGAGACTCATGTTGAAGCAAGGAGGAAACACGAGGCCGGCAAATCGTTCCACAGCCGAGCTGTGAGAGCGAGCGACCAGTTCTCATGTGACAAATGTCAACCGTGTACATATGTTGGGCGAGCGTTTGATGTGTTTCCGGATTATGCACTGGCGAGCATCTTCCATCGAAATATCGGTAGAGCAAGGATAGCAATCCCACCCGACGCCTGTGCTCTAACGATTGCAATCCGTTTGTTATCAGTCATGGAAGGAATAGGAAAAAGCACTTGAAATGAAACAGTATAAAAGTGGTCATTGACAGTCCAAATCTCTAAACTAACTACGCAACTACTCAATATGGATAGAATTGGTATTTAAATAGAAAATGCTTAATTCCTGGGCCAAGATGGTCAACTGCCGGGAGTGGAAAGCACAAAAAGCAATAGTTGCAGGAAACATGGAGGAAAAAGAAACACCCACTATCTGTGCTGCCAAAGTCAACCGCCGGAAGTGGAAAACACAAATAGCAATAGTTGCACGAAGCGTGGAGGATGAAGAAACACCCACTATCTGTGTTGCCAAAGTCAACCGCCGGAAGTGGAAAACACAAATAGCAATAGTCGCACGAAGCGTGGAGGTTGAAGAAACACCCACTATTTGTGCTGCCAAAGTCAACCGCCGGAAGTGGAAAACACAAATAGCAATAGTTGCATGAAGCGTGGAGGATGAAGAAACAAACACCCACTATCTGTGCTGCCAAAGTCAACCGCCGGAAATGGAAAACACAAATAGCAATAGTTGCACGAAGCGTGGAGGTTGAAGAAACACCCACTATCTGTGCTGCCAAAGTCAACCGCCGGAAGTGGAAAATACAAATAGCAATAGTTGCACGAAGCGTGGAGGTTGAAGAAACATCCACTATCTGTGCTGCCAAAGTCAACCGCCGGAAGTGGAAAAGACAAATAGCAATAGTTGCACGAATCGTGGAGGTTGAAGAAACATCCACTATCTGTGCTGCCAAAGTCAACCGCCGGAAGTGGAAAAGACAAATAGCAATAGTTGCACGGAGCGTGGAGGTTGAAGAAACACCCACTATCTGTGCTGCCAAAGTCAACCGCCGGAAGTGGAAAAACAAATAGCAATAGTTGCACAAAGCGTGGAGGTTGAAGAAACACCCACTATCTGTGCTGCCAAAGTCAATCGCCGGAAGTGGAAAGCACAAATAGCAATAGTTGCAGGAAGTGTGGACTGGCGTAAAAGATAGAACTACCCTTTCCGCCCAAAGTGTGTTAATATATTTAAATGCATTATTTTCCTTCTCCGGAGACTGAAATAGCTGCTCTTCATTGTAATTAAATTGATACAATGTGTTTTAAAAATAATTCCAACAATTCTCAATATATACCAGATATACAGCTGCCGTCATGAGAGTTACGATACTACATAGTCTTTCTATATAGGACTGGAAAATAGATGAAAAATAAATATATAAATAAATGTTTAACTTTAAGGCGAGGGGTTACAATTCACAGGAAAAAAGTACAAGGATTAATAACTCCTATACAATAGAATGAACAAATCCATAATATTGAAAGCAAATATAATATAATCATTTTTAAGAATGTAAAAGGTTTTGAACACATAGATAGTTATTAATTAAGAAAAAATATTATAGCTTTATTCAAATGTTGTTGATTAATCACAAATCTCGGAAAAATCGAAATTAGAGTTGAGTATGCACTTATATGTAAAAGTCAACCCTCTATCTGGTACAATACTCCCGGTGTCATTTTAATTAAAAATTGCAATTTTGAGTTAAGTATGCAGAAATGTTCCTGGATATCTATTAAACCTTCAATAAAAATGACACAATTCTTAAAAATATTATTGGGGCTTTAAAAGTGAAAATGTCATTGTTATATTATAACAAATATTATAATCAATAATTATCAGCCTGAAACATTCATCTACACTGAAAAAATCTTCCGAGAAAAGATACTGGCCGCCAACGGAAATTGAACCCGTGTCCCTCTGATTGCCGGTCAGGAGCTCTGACCACTGAGCTATGGCGGCTTATCTAATACCCGCCAAATAATTCAATATATACTAGTGTTTCATTCGACAATTACTCATTATTACATTAATTCCCGTTGGCGGCCAGTATCTTTTCTCGGAAGATTTTTTCAGTGTAGATGAGTGTTTCAGGCTGATAATTATTGATTATAATATTTGTTATCTACCCTTTGTGCTATGCATAAAAATCTTGTTTAAATGTTAGTTTATCAATTAAAAATAATAAGTTACATTATAATATTTTACTCGAATTCAAGCAAAAATAGTGGCAAAATAATCATTGAAATTTCAAAAACAAAATAAATGTAACGAAATTACATAACAGCTTCCCAACATTTGTATAAAAAATGTTTTTTAATGGTTAATAAACTGATTTAACACGTTCAAACTGCTCTCCTGAAAAAATAAGTTTTTTAGTTGTGCCATATTATTATTCCCCGGGTGCGATGTAAACAATATTAAATTTATGGTGAGCATTGAATATTGCTTTGCTCATTATCTGACAACATATTTGGAGACGTCTGACCAATCAACTGGGGGATCAACATAATATTTTATCTGGTAACACTGAACAGAAAATGATAGAAGGTATAGATTTCAAAGAAAATTTTATATAATTATAAGTAAGTTCCACGATCTAGAAAGGTAATTCGATTATCTGTACAAGAAAGAATAAGGATACACTTACAACACACGTCTAGCAGTTCATATCTTGAGAATTCTATACACAATTCCATCTAAATAGTTTTTTAGCCACCGGAGCGCTTTTTGCCACAATATGGCACTATTTAAAATACCTCGGATTGCTTTGCTGCCAATTTTGGATTTTTTTTTCCTTATTTGTAAGTAATTAAGTAGAAGTTTACGACTTTATATTATTTTTTTTATAAATCCTACGAATATGTGATAACCGACAAAAGATAGGTGAATTCATTGGCTATATAGAACTATAATCAGTTTGTATGTCTCTATATTAAAATTCGGAGGCACGATTTTTTTTAATGTGGGCAGAAAATATTTCACCAAAAAAATCTCGAGCAATCGGAGAAAAATGTTTTAAATTGCGCTGTCGCTCCAGTGGTTAAGTGAAATTCTAGCAGTTTAAAAATGGTTAAGTACACATTTGACAGTTAATAATTATTGAGGAGATATGCAATAACAAGTTAACCCCTAGGGTCCGTAGCCCTGCAATTGCAGTGTTAAAGAATCTTGTCTGTGCACGGTAAGAAGAACTGCAATTGCAGTGTAGACCTAATATATTCATTTTACATATTACCTCTACTAGGTTAGTTAAAGACAAAAATAAAAATGTTACTTTATGGACCCCGCGGGGCGGAATGGGATAGGGTGGGACGGCATTTTTACCACAACCGAGGGGGGGCGAAATGGGATATGGGGTGGAACGGGGTAGGATTGAGTGGGGCGAAACATCCAGCCCCTTCCCATCCCATTACGCCCCTTCCTCGACGAAACTTCCATATTAATAGAAATGTGTCAAAACCTTGCCGTGGACCCCCTGACGTCATTCAGGGAACCCCAAATCAATTTTTATTTTCTACGAACCATCTGAATGATCTTGGGGACCCCCGTACGGACCACTTTGGGAACCACTGATCTAGACCGTAGGTTCTCAACTTGGGCGATAATGCAGACGTTTGTGGACGTTTGAGACTTTCAGGGGGGTGGTAGAAGACCCTAAGAAAACTAGGGGGCGTTGAGGAAAACTAAGGGGCTTAAGAATTGAAACTATATCATGATTACAATAATGAAGGAGGTAGCAACTCGGTACCCCCTCTCCTTTGTGGCAATAGCTGGCTATCGTGACAATAGCTGTTTCAGATTCACGACAGATGAAGTAAAAACAATTGGGGGGCGCTACAAATTTTTACAGTTTTACATTATTTTTAAAGTGGGCGGTGGGCAAAATAAGGTTGAGAACCTATGATCTAGACAAGAGATTCTGGGTTCGAAACCCAGTTCCGACCGTTACCTTTTTATTTTTCAGTGTTTTCATATTTTCGTTTAGATTTATTAGTATTACATTCATTTACAAACCTTCTTTATCTGCTGTGCGAATATTAATTAAGTACATAGGTTTTACACAGACGGAGCTACACGTAAAAGTTCAAACGCTAGTTACCAGTGAATAAAATGCATTTTCTAAAACTTTGAAAGCGTTTTACTCAACACAAAAAATTCATCAATTCAGTTGTTATTGCATCCAACTTATCAATTATGACTTGCACTGAAGAGATTATTCTATGAGCTTAAGTAGTATTTTGGACCTAGACTTTAAAAATTCAACGTTAGTACTGAACCATTTAAAATGGGCAAGGATTAATAAAATGAGGATGTTTTGGTTCCAACAACACTTAATGGCACTGTAATTTGGCATAAACATTAGTTTTTTTTTTAAATTCATAATTTAAATAAGAGCACTTCATAATATAATTTAATAAATGGATAACAAAGGAGTCATTAACATTTTAAAGCAAAGTTATAGTTAAGCTGCATTATTGAGTGAAGTAAAAGTAAGTAGGTATACTATGGTTAACATGTTGTAAGGAAGTACTTTTGCATAATATGTTGTACATAATATGCTGTACATTATAGTTAACATATTGTTTACAAAGTCACATTATTTGGAGAAGTAAATAATGTATGTTGTGGTGAAATAGTTTTGAATATTATGTTGTGAAGCCGTAGTATGTACATTAAATAACATGTTGTAAAGCCACATTATTTGGTGAAGTAAAAATAAATAATGTATGTTGTGGTGATGTGGTTTTGAATATTATTTTAAAATGCCATAGTATGTACAGTACATTATAGTTAACATGTTGTAAAGCCACATTATTTGGTGAAGTAAAAGTTAATAATGTATGTTGTGATGAAGTGTGATGAATATTATATTGTGAAGACATATGTGCATTATAGTTAACATGTTTACAAAGCCACTTTATTTGGTGAAGTAAAAGTAAATATGTATGTTATGTTGAAGGGGTTTTGAATTTTATGTCGTGAAGTCATAGTATGTACATTAAAGTTAACATGTTGTAAAGCCACATTATTTGGTGAAGTAAAGGTTAATAATGTATGTTGTGATGTAGTTTTGAATATTATATTGTGAAGACATATTATGTACATTATAGTTAACATGTTGTGAAGTCACATTATTTGGTGAAGTAAATATAAATAATGTATATTGTGGTGAAGCGTGATGAATATTATATTGTGAAGACATATTATGTACATTATAGTTTAACATGTTGTAAAGCCACAACATTTGGTGAAGTAAAAGTAAGAAAAATTGAGCTTTCTTTGGGCAAATTGAAACGCCCGAAACACACTTCTGTCGATATATCGCTTTAGTAGTAAAACTGTAAATTGTGCATGCGTTTAATATGTGTGCGAGTTAAATAAATAAGAAAAAAAAAATAGACAGGGAGTAATATGAGCTTAACCTCTAAGAGCTGGAGTCCTGCAATTGCAGTGTTGAAGAATTATGCCTACGCACGGTACAAAGCACTGCAATTGCAGTGCCGACCTTATATATTCATCTTGTCTTCGGATATTACCTCTACTAGGTTTGTTAAAGATAAAAGTGTCATTTTATCGACTGTACATCATATTGTAACATTTGTAGAGTCAGGGAACATTTCTCCCTTTTCTGTGTCAACTGTGACTAGAGTTGCATAAATAAGAAGATAGTCTTTTCTACCTGAGCTGCCTTTTGCTACTGCGGGGCTTTAAATTAAATGATTTATATCTTTTGTACTGATACAAATTAACATACATAAATATATTTGACTAGCGATCCTGAGGTCGCGGGTTGAATTTCCACCGACGAGGGCAAATAAATTTTATTTGATTGATTTGTGCTTTAAAAATTTAATAATTTAAAATAATATAAGGTACATTTGCGACAAGTTCCAGAGTGGAAGATACTCTACGAAACGTTGCTTGAAGTGCCGTGTTTGGTGACTAGATCTAAATAGGTACTTCCGCATCTCCTTTCCCTCCCCACTTACCTTCAGCCTAACATCATAACCCAAATTGGGAACACAATAGTTTCACTGGCTTCAGACAAGAACAGTGGGGACTTATGTGAGGTATTCACATTTTTTTAATCAAAGCTGCCTGGAGAATTGATGTCTGAAATTAGACGTTTATCTTAAAAAATTAAAATCATTTTCATTATTAATATGATGTAATAATACTTGAAAGTAAGGTAAATATGCATAGAGTCCTCCTCACGGATAATACGGAACATTTGTGTTGTCGAAGTTTGATGCACGGATAATATTCTTAATTAATAGACAATCAAATATGACATTTGTAGGAAGTACCAATCTTATAAAATAAATTCTCATCAAAAGAAAAACAAAAAAGTACCTACTTCGAATTATTGGGTTGAGATTCAAACTACGAAAGCTGCATGTCATCATAATTTAGATATACATCTTCGGTTTTGAATAGTTTGTTTGGCAAAGCAGGGTTTGTCTAGCGGGTGTATGTGTAATTATTCTAATACATTTCTTTCCATGTTCTGCTGTTATAAATACAGGTACAAACTTGTCAATAATGCATTCATTTGGTTTTCTATGACAATAATATTTTTTCTATTGATTGACAGCATTGATTGATTGTCTATGAAATGTTAAATAAAAATGATAAATATAAAAATGCCGTATCCGCATAAGTGAATTATTTATAACAAAATTAAAAAATGTTTTTTTGTCTCCCCCGACATAAATACTCACTTTTCGTAATAATAAAGCTAAATCTAACTGTTTTAATAAAAAATATTCCATATTAACGAGTAAGCGGTTCAATGGATAAATAATGAAAGTAATAATACTCGAATTTGACTCTAACAATGCGTTAGTTATTGGAGTATAAAAGTACAGAAGTCCGCAAAAATATTCAAGACCGACATTAGTACCACCTGCTTCTCTGTCGTACTTGTCCTTTGAAAATGCCACAAAGAAGAATAGAACATGATACATATACAAATTGGTGATGCCAATCTCACCAAAATTATTGTGATGCATATTCAAGACCGACAATAGTGGCATCTGCTTCTCTGTCGTATTTGGCCTTTGATAATGCCACAAAGAATAGAACATGATGTACAAATTGATGATGCCATTCTCACCAAAATTATTGTGATGCATATTCAAGACCGACATTAGTGCCACCTGCTTCTCTGTCGTACTTGGCCTTTGATAATGCCACAAAGAATAGAACATGATGTACGAATTGGTGATGCCATTCTCACCAAAATTATTGTGATGCATATTCAAGACCGACATTAGTGCCACCTGCTTCTCTGTCGTACTTGGCCTTTGATAATGCCACAAAGAATAGAACATGATGTACGAATTGGTGATGCCATTCTCACCAAAATTATTAGAAGGAAGGAAGAATACTTGGATAACTTACATAGCACCTTTTTCACCTCAAGGGAGATTAAAGAGATGAAGGTAGTGTGTATAGATTCTCGTTGAAAGAAAGGAAAGCTTGGAGTTTTCAGAAGACGGGTTTGCATTCACTCGCAGTCAACGGATGAATCTCGTAAGCAGAGGCGGCTCTAGAGATCCAGAAGTTAAGGGTCAATAAAAAAAAATGAATAAGAGCTGATATTGGTAATGCATGGCGAATTTTATTAAAATGCCAATAAATGTAATTAATTTGCTAGTACACCTATTCTGAAGCCCGTAGAACAAAAATAATTACTTTTTGTATTAAAATATTATTTAACCTTCTTATTTTTATCTCTCGTAACAGAACATCTCTTTCAATGAATTGTTCACGATTTATTTCAATACAATATCCACATAATTTAACATTCTAAATTGTTCCAAGCAAATTACGTCAACAATAACAAACAAGCTTTCGTGAATTAATCATGAACTAATATTCAAAATGGCTTTGTTATCACACAATAAATTTTCGACTGACATTTTTTTGACATCTCCCTCTAATATCTTAATAATCTTTGATCGTAGGTATCTCTGTCGCATAGCGGCACACATTGCGGTCATGACCAAAAATCATTTGAAAATATATTTTGTATGATACTAAGCATACCCCAGATAATATAGTGCTTACCACCTTTCTCTGTATAGCAAAGAAAAAGAAAGGAGATAGTTTCGGGACAAAATATTTATTGATCCACGGTTAATACACACAAAAGCTTCTAATTTTGCCGCTAGATGGCAATGGAACGTGCTTTACGATACGAATCTGCAAGAATATTAAAATAAATTTAAAAGGTACCTACCTAGTTCGTTTATTTGATAATAATAATGCTGCATATTTTTGGGGCGTCTTTGACCAAATGATCCCTATAGAACAGCCGCCACTGCTCGTAAAGAAAATACTCAATAAGAAGGTTTCCTGCTCACTCTCTTAGTAAGGAAAACTCCGTTAAAAATACTGTCGGGATGAATGGAAAGGTTTGGATCAACGCTTCGTAACACAAGAGAGACAATAATTAAAACAAGGCATCGGTAATGCATTTCTTTCAACTGAACTTGTGAACTACGAGAGATGGGAAGGCTGATGATATTGAAAGAAGGGTAAATGCTGGTTACTCCATTAATGCAGGACTGAACGCCATTGGTGCCAACAAAAAACTGTACAAAGCAGCGAAGCTAGCCGTCCATAATGGTGTGCTGGTACCTACCCAGATTTATGGCAGTGAGGCATGGAACTGGCAGAGAAAGGATGAAAGTAGACTGGATGCTGTAGAAATGAGATCCCTGTATGTATGGTAAAACCATGTACGATCGTGTGAGAAACGTGGAGATCAGCAAAGAATGCAAGGCTGATATAAGCGTAATGAGTAAGATTTAGGAAAGGGATTCTCAGACGGTTTGGGCATATAGAGCGAATGAACGAGGTAAGGAGTGTAAGGAGAATATACGATGCAAATGTGAATGGTAGAAGAAGTCGAGGAAGCCCTAGGAAGACATGGCACGACCGAGTGAATCAGATACTTGTATCGGACCATGTCAAGAGTCACAATAATAGAAGAGTGTGTATGAATGTGAATGAGGCAAGAAATGTGTGACGAGACCGAGTTATTTGGCGGTCCGTCCTCTCTGCCTATCCCTGCGGAGAAATGGCGTGATGGTTAGTTATTTAGAACTTGTGACAAATGGAAAAAAAACAAACAGGACCATTTTAAAATAAACTATCTCACAAATGAAGAAGAAAAAACAGATTTAGAGAACAAGAGTAAGGCGGGAATGCTGTCCTTGTACAACCGATTCTACCACCCCTTCTCTGAGTTCAACAGCTTGGCCCTCTTCCTCTCCTCAAAAAGACTCTCCACGCAGCAAAGCGAAAGGTAACATATCATAGGCCCTGAGGGAAATTATTTTCCTCATGGTCCTCTGTGTTGGGTTAATGTTAAAAGGTTAATTTTCAAAAAAAATTCTTACATGTTGCGCAAAGGATTGAAAAAGACTTACTTTCAATGCTTCAATAGAAAACATATCGCACATCCAGTAGAAAAGTGTTGTTAGTCAAAAAGTTAATTTTATATGAGAGTAAAAACAAATTCATGAATGATGAACACGCGTTCCCGTCGAAAAAAGATACTAGCGACATCTCACGGAGATGGAGTGATCTAACTTAAAACGGTTATCGTGGGGCATAGATAATTAGAATCACTTTACTTTTCAGAGATAAAATGTAAAATAGAAAATATTGACTTGCAACACTTTTCTATAGGATGTGCGATATTGGAGTAAATATAATGGACATTATTTATGAACACTCTACCGGTTTCGGAAGCACCCTTCCTTCGTCAGGAGAATATTATAACCTGACGAAGGACCTTCCTGACGAAGGAAGGGTGCTTCCGAAACCGGTAGAGTGTTCATAAATAAAAGTGGTCTACAACAAATTTATATGTGTATTTATTATAAATTATGGTGAGCCACAAAGTTAATGCTTTTTACAAATATGTAAATATAATGGTATTAAAATTAAAACATCTTAGATTATTCATTTCAACTAAAACGATCACAATTGTAACTGAATTTATGACAGATGAAGAAAAGTAAACTAATTACATTGTACAAGATGGTGCAAAAGTCATCACCCCCATCGGAAGATGCCATAATTTTTGCAAATGTCGGTTCTGCTTTGACATTTGTGAAGTAAACAGATACAAAATACACGTCAACAAGACATGAATCGCATGAATGCGGGAAACGGTTTATGTGATTTGTACTGGCCGGCTAGATCGCCCGATTTAACCGTTCCAGATTTCTTTTCATGGGGTTTCTTGAAGTCACGAGTCTATATCAACAAACTTTAGCTTGAAGCCCTCAAAGAGAATATCCGTCAAGAATGCGAGAACCTATCGCCGGAAGTTCTGGAAAATGCCATAAATCGGGACCGTATGGTCATCAATTCTGGCAGCGGTGACTTAATGGAAAAAAAAATGAAGACATCAAATAAACACAATAAAAAAAAACAGCCAAAGAACATTGCCCCACCTTGTACAGAATTAGGAATAAATACATTAAACAAGTTGTACACAATATCTTAGATTAGACGTTTCATAAAACAAGATCACAAGTACCACTGATGTCTGAGAGAACAGAATGCAGAAGAGATATCTCTCATTATCCGGTAGACGTGTGGAATATAGGACAGAAGCATCGCGGGGAATTATAACGGGGGCGCCTCTCGGAGGCCCTCGCTGTGCTGCTCCCGTCCGGCCATCTTCAGCATTGCCTTGGACTCGAAGTTGCCGTCTAGTACGCTCTTTCCTGTGCGTTCGCCCTGAGGAAAGAAATATGAATTTTTAATTTATTTATTTACTAGCTGGGGTACTGGGCTTCGCTCGGAGAGTTGATGTGAGATTAAACCAACGTTCGAACGGATATCTCGCTTTATATACCCCTACCAATGGGTAGCTCCACCCATACAATTAAGGCTTCGAATGGTCCACAATGTTCTGCAATGATCATCATAGGCAAAAAGGAACTGTGGAAAGATACAAGAAGACCGGACGAAAGCGATGACGTGAATACTTACTTCCTCGGCCATAGGCTTCTCGCCAACTGCCCACACCTCCAGGTTCTTGATCTTGAATTTCTTGTCGCGGGACATTTGCGTGTAGCGCTTGTACGAGGTGCAGCTCTCCGAGGAGTGGCCGAGCCCGTACTCCGAGTCCAGCCACATGCCGCAGTACTCAAATTGCCCGCCCATCATCTGAAATACATACAACCAGATCCAGATGTTACTTGATGCTTTTGTAAATTGTATTGTGTTAAATATATTAATAAAAATAGTAAACATCTAAGCTATGTAGTTTTCCCGAAATAGCTATTTATATTCAAAAATTTTTTTCTTTTTAATTTTATAAAAAAAATATTGTATAATGAAGAAATATAAAAATATTTTAATTGAGCTAAGAAGTGTTCTTCACAAAAACAAAAAAAAACAAAACTCACAACAAATAATATGAACTGTGCGTAAAGCCTCAATTACATTGAGCGAGTTTACAAGCTACTTAAAAGCGGGCAAATCACAAACTAGCTAGCGAGATGAAACTGTGTGTTGCTATCTTTTCTGGGAGTTCTAGCATTAAAAATGAAGTGGAACATAAATCATATTCGTTTTGCTTTCCTTTATAACTCCTTTTTGATAACATGAGCTAAAATAACGATGCAAACTAATTCTGTCAACATTTTGTAGAAAACAGCTCGCAGCTAGAGCCACACGCTAGCGAGTAGCGAGAATAACGACTCCCGCGCAAACATAATTCTGTCAGCTGTTTTACAGTTATGAAATCAGCTGTTGGCGGACCACCATCTTGTGGCACACGCTAGCGAGTGCCCCCTTTCAACTTTTTTCGTAGATTGTTCACAATCTGCTAGTTAGCTAGTAATACGATTACACTGAGCGAGTTTACTAGCAGATAGTGAATTCGCCGGCCAGTAGCTTATAAACTCGCTCAATGTAAACGAGGTTTTGGAAGGGCGCGTTCAAGAATGACGCAAATGTAACTTTGCTATTATTATTTTAATATGGCTGCTGCTCTTTAAGAAACCAAAAGCAAGAATTCTTATTTGATTTGTTATTTTGTTGCCAATCGAATACGATTTATTTTAGTAAACGACAAACGGATATGCTGGCGTTCGATGGATAAAAATTTTGCACATACTGTGAGTAATTTCAGTGCATGAAAAGTTAAAAGGGCTAACAATAGCCATACATATTCGAATTCCTCCTACATTCATCATTAAAGGTATGTAGGAAAATGTTGGTTGTGGAACGATGCTGGCCTGTTAGGAAACAGAATTTCAGATAGTGTAGGCAGGGAGGTATGTAGGGTAAGTTAGGATGGTAAAATAGTTACCAGTCCATTAGGCATGGTCTGCTGGTGGAGGTTCAGATACTGGTAGTGGTCATTGTATCCCGTGGCCGGGAATATCCTCATCTTCGGAGCCAGGGTGAACAGGAACGAAGTATCGTCACCTGAAACAACACCGGATTACTAAACACTTATTACTACTAAGTTGTGAAAGAGATGGATCTCTAAACGAAAAAGCATAGGATGTTTCGTAATGTCATTGGTTTCTGATGAATTCGTTCTGATTTCCGCCAATGGCAGAGCCAAGATTTAAACAGGAAGGTTGAAGATGCATGATGAACTATAGATCGCCATTTGCAGTCGGTATGGGAATATTTCTCATTCTGTTTACGCTGTAATAAATTTTTTTTTTTTAAATTTGTTTAAATTTTTGTTTTAAATTTATTTTAAAAAAATGTTTTATATAATTTTTGTATTCATATTCCTTTTAAAAAAAAATTATTTACTTATTCTTATTATGCTGTCTCAGTACAAGTAAAGTCACAAGGAGGAAATCCATAATTGGTTTTATTTTGGCTATTTAATATTATGTACAAACTGAAATAAATATAAACTGTCAATTTCCCGAAAATGAATAAATAAATAAATAAAAAAGTAATGCTCTAACGTGGTAATTTACCGCCGAGTATTCTCAATGTTGAAAGTACTTTCAATTTGGGAGGCAGGTATGTGTACCGTCGGCCTGGGGACCATTTATTGGATAATCAACACTCCTACCATATATCACCCCAAGTGGTTCGCTACATTCGCTACTAACTAGCAGGGGTACTCGGCACCCGGGTTCATGAGATGAGGTTTGTCTAGGTCTTGTCGGCGAATGCGTTTGCCCATCTACTGTGTGGTGGGCCGAATCGGGAGAGATTGGTTGAGGGAGACCTAACCTAGACCTCCCCAGCCAGACTCTCTCGACCCATTGGCTCGGAGGGATGGATTCATACGTCCGTCACGCCAGATTCCTACCCACCCATAACACCTTTTTCCTTTTCAAACTTCCTCTCCCTCGAAAGACTGAGGAAATTATTTCCCTAAGGGCCTCCCATGTGGAGCTATTGTAGAAAAAAAAAAACTACCATTACTCGGAAATGATAACCTGAGATTATGACATATTATTCCGGTGACCGGCCAACTCAGAATGAAACCAACTCAGAAACACCTCAGAAAGGTCATTAAGAGTGATGATAAGAAAATATGAAAAAATTGGTTAAATAAGTTAAGTTAGGTTAGGGTTACCGGCAATTTTGAAATTATTTTTTCATAGTCTGCTTGTTTAGGAATAAATACATCCCAAAACATGTAATCACGTTATTTATTTTTATTTATTTAATATTTGTATGTTTTTAAAATAATTATACATTTTTTTACATATTAAGAGCGAATAACCAGCAAATTTAAATTCAGATTCCGACGTCAGCGCTACACACTCGCTAGCGGGCATTTTTAGAACTAGAGTTCGTTCCGCTCCAAGCTTGGTTTCGAGATATACTAGCTCACGCGCTAGGACTGTATAGACGCCACAGTATGGGTCAGATGAAGATGTTAAATTCTCGCTTCCAGAATTTTGATGAGTAGTAGTTATTTGTAATTTGTATATCGAAGTGCATAAACATAAATAGATACAAGTAAAATGCGTAAACCCAGTAGGTATTAAGTAGATACCTACATGAATAAACAATTTGTTATATTCTTTTTAATATTTTGTTTTTAATTGTATTTTACGGCCATTAGATATCTCAGTATCGCCCTGATGTAAGACCACCATTAAGAATTGAAACGTTGCTTGAAATGGCTTTAGCCGTGTTTAGTGAACAGATCTGAATAGCCAGGTACTTCCCCACCTTCCTCTTCCCTATATCCTTCCCCTCCCCACTACATTCAGCCATACAACATACCCCAATTAGGGATGCCATAGTCCCACTGGCCCCAAACGGGAGCAGTTGGGACTCTTGTACGGTATTAATGAAAAAAAAATAGTAATATTCTGTTGGATTGTAAAAAATTACTCATTTTAAAATATTTATTCGTGTACATATTTGTTTATTTTATATTTATGTGAATACCGCACAAGAGACCCAAATGCTCCCGTCTGGAGCCGGTGAGACTATGACGTGACTATGGGGTATATTATGAGGCTGAAGGTGGTGGGGAGGGGAAGGAGATGGGGGAGAGGGAGGCGAGGAATTACCTGGCTATTCAGATCTGGTCACTAAACACGGTCATAGCCATTTCTAGCAAGTTTCAATTCTGAATGGTGGTCTTACACCACCCAGGGTGATACTGAAAGTATCTTCCACTCTGGAACGTGACGCAAATATATTATTTTTTAATTTAAATAATTGTAAAATAACCCAAATTATTCAAATAAAATTAATTTGCCTACGCCGGGATTCGATCCCACGACCTTCGGATTGCGAGTCAAGAGCCTTACCCCTTGACCACGCCGGCCGTCAATAGGTAGTATCAGTAATTTGGAAGGCGGGTATGGGTACCGCCGCCTCGGGAACCATGTATTGGATTATCAACATCTCTGCCATAGGTCACCCCAAGTGACTTAGCAGGGGAGCTCGGGTTCATGGGGCGAGGTTCGTCTACGTGGAAGGTCAGATCAGGAGAGACCGTTTTTTTTACAATCGCTCGACACACTGCCTATCTCTACTTTGGGAATGCTGTGTGGAGGCTCGTTTTAGGGAAAGGAAGGAGAGGAACTTCGGAGAAGGAAAAGGGTATTAGGGGTGGGTAGAAATCTGGGGGGTCAGCGTGTCCAGGAGTGCGGATGTATGAGGCCATCCCTCCCACTGCGGTGCAAGGCGATGTTCCGAGAGGGTAAGGCTGGAGAAGTCAAAGGGACTCCCTCAACCACTTTTTCTAGATCCGACCTGCCATGCAGCTGGTGGGCAGACGCATCCGCCGCCAAGACCTGAACAAACCTCACCCCCACGAACCAAACGTTGCGAACCGCTTGGGATGACCTACGGCAGACGTGTTGATTATCTAATAAATGGTTCTCGGGGCAGTGGTACCCATACCCGATTCTCGTGTTTGTTATTTTTGTAATACGAAAAATGGATATAAAAAAGGCCTACCCTCCCACCCCCTCTCAACCCCCCCCCCCCCCAAACCCCCCTCCCCTTACCCCCCACCTCTAACATCTCTCCACCCCCCGGCTCCTTTACCCCCCCCCCCCCCCCCCCCAGCCACCCCTTTCATCTCATCTCAACTCTCCTCCAACCTCTCTCCCTTGGGAGCTGTTGGACTCTTATGCGGTATTACATAACAATATTTTTTTGGAGCATTTGGGACTCTCGTGCGGTATTCACATAACAATAATTTATAATATATATATTTTTTTTAAATTTAGTGTGCTTTAGAGTCTTTAGACCACACGATTGAAGTAAAACTTAACAAACTTATAACAATAAATTTAAAAAAAAAACATGCTTCTCAAACGGACAGCTGTATGCGACCTGCGGACGTGTCGGATGAAAACACAAAAATTTATGTGAACCTGTTCAAAAGCACTTCAACAAACAGAATTAAAGCGCACAAACCCTTTCTTTCTTTGAGTGGCCTGGCAACGCCCGCCGGGTGTCCGCTATATATAATGTTATATAGTGCAGGCGCTTGCATTATAATGCAGTTTTCCGGGACTTGGGATGGAACCATTACAGTTTAGTTGACCCCGAGGTTATAGTGGCCTTGCAACGCATGCCGGGTACCCGCTGTATTTAATGTTATATAGTGCAGGCGCTTGCAATATAATGTAGTTTCCCGGGACTCGGGATGGAATCATTACAGTTTAGTTGACCCCGAGGTTACAGTGGCCTTGCAACGCATGCCGGGTACCCATTGTATATTATGTTATATAGTCCAGGCGCTTGCAATATAATGTAGTTTCTCGGAACTTGGGATGGAACCGTTACAGTTTAGTTAACCCCGAGGTTACATTGGTCTTGCAACGCATGCCGGGTACCCGTTGTATATAATGTTATGTAGTGTAGGCGCTTGCAATATAATGTAGTTTCTCGGAACTTGGGATGGAACCGTTACAGTTTAGTTAACCCCGAGGTTACATTGGTCTTGCAACGCATGCCGGGTACCCGTTGTATATAATGTTATATAGTGTAGGCGCTTGCAATATAATGTAGTTTCTTGGGACTTGGGATGGAACCATTACAGTTTAGTTAACCCCGAGGTTACATTGGTCTTGCAACGCATGCCGGTTACCCACTGTATATAATTTATTTATTTATTTACGGAAAAATAGTCCACTAACAATAATACGAATAACATGCGTTCGTTAAGGCCCGACCCGCCTAGCAATCGATCACCGTTCGCATCGATTACCGTTCGCAGGACATTTTTCGTAACAATCATCGCTTTTCGTAACGCATTTACCAGCTTACCCCCATGTGTCGAGCGTGCGCAAAGAAGTTTTACTTCAAAAAAATTATTTTTAAGCTGTTGGGACTCTTGTGCGGTATTCACATAAGAATAATTTACAATAAAAAAAATTTCAAAATTTTCATAAAAATATTCAATGAACATGAATTTTTGCGTTCGGTAAACCCTGTAGTTTTTACAAACACGAAACAATGAAATCGTATTATTTGGTTTCATTTTAAATTCGTCTTTTCCAAATATTACGATACAGAGCGCCGCGGAGACAACCGCCGGCTGCCACGTTTGCGGGCAGAGTGAATTCTCAATTCTCGAGCTATAAGAAAAATGGTAAAACGCGAGCTGTAAATTAATTAATATTAATTACTTCTTATGATTATTTTTCGATCAAAATTTTTATGACTTGTCAATAATGTCTTAGCAAAATAAGTATTTAAAAAAATCTTGAAATATATTAGTTTGGAAGTACGCAAATAAATACACAAACTGGCCAATTTACGTCAAGAAACACATGTACGTATATATTTTTTAATGATTTTATTTAAACTAAAATTAAAATTCTAAAACATACGTTTACCAGATAATGTATGGATTTATTTATATGATTTGAAATTGGTGTTGTATAATACATGTACTTTTTTGAAAATATAACAAATCTGCCAATGACCTATGGTATAACCTTATTTTACTTAAAATAAACATGTTTTCTCAAAATTTAATCCATAACTTTACTAGATAAAAGAACAATCTTTCAAAATCAATTTATAATTTTTTGTGGAAACGAGTCAATAAGTCTAAATACTGATTTAAAAATGACATATTTCTGGTTTCTCTGGTAATGTCCTCTTAAACAGATTTGTAATATTAATGTAATAAAAGCCTTTCCTCACCATAAAGAGACAAGGCTCTTGTGTTTGGTGAGTGAATTCATACTCAATTATGTTATCAATGTATACAGTGTATACTTTCATAAGACCAAAAACGTCCCAGAGTGACCTTACATTTCTCTCTCTCGCATCTCTCTTCCTCTCATGCAAACATACGTATTTTTCTTTTAACCAGAAAGAGAACGAAATAATGCTTCTTATTGTCTTTGAAATATGAAAGCTATCTTGCATAGATATTTTACAATCTCGATCTAAAGTGACGGTTTGACTTCGGTTTGACGAAACCGAGGCTTCCGGATTGTGAGGTATGAATATATTGAACCAAGCAGACGGGTTAATGACCTTTCTGAGGTGGTTCTGAGTTGGTTTCATTCTGAGTTGAAATTGAACTGATTAATCCGATATGTTTATTTATTATTTTTCTTTTTAAATTAGCTCCACACAGGAGGCCCTGAGGAAAATAATTTCCCTATGTCATCTTAGGGGATGCTGTGTGAAGGGTCTTTTTAAGGAAAGGATAAGTAGAAAGTTCTGAGAAGGAAAAAGGTATGAGGGGTGGGTAGGAATCTGGTGGTCAGTGTATCCAGGAGTGACGGATGTATGAATCCATCCCTCCAACTGCGGTGCAAGGGTCGAGAGTCCGTCTGGAAAGGTCAAAAGGCCTCCCTCAACCAGTCTCTCTTGTTCCGGCCCGCCATGCAGCAGGAGGGCAGACGCATCCGCCACTAGGACCCGGACAAACTTCATCCCATGAACCCGGTATATGTGGAGTTTTATACTAATAATGGTTCATGATCCATAAAGGTTACAATATTTAATGATGAATAGCATACCTTGGAAATTAGGGCTGAGCGACCAGTTGGCTGGGGCGTATCCACCAAATATGTGCCCACTGTTGTCCTCCACTATGATCACAGAGGGGCCCTGGTCCATTATGCGACCTGAAAAAAAAAAACATTTCCTCAATGTTCGTACAGTGGTTCGTTCTCCATGACCCGTTATTCCCTAAATAACTACCAAAACTCCGTTTCCCCAAGTTCAAATCTGTCAGAGTCGAGGAAAAAGCAGCCTGTGCAAATTGATTTATTACCAAAATTTTGACACCATGATTTTGACAGTGTAAATAGAGTTATACATGATGTCCAGATACTCGTAGGTATTACAAGTGAAAATCTGCTTAATCTACATCACATTTGGTGTTGATTTTTTGTTATAATTTTTTTGATTTGAGCTTTTGTTTTCGAGTAAATCATGTGCTAAGTTGGAGTTTTTTTAGGTCAAATTTGAAAAAAAATAAAGTTGCCTCGATTGCTCGAGATTTCCAGAAGATTATTTTTAAATTTTTTCGCCAACATAACAAATCATACCTTCGAATTTTAAAATGGAGACATAAAAATATATTATCGTGCTCTATAGCTAATGAATTAACATGTATTTTACCGTTTATCTCATATTTGTAGGAATTATTAAAAAAATATTAAAAAATCGTTAAGTTTACAATCGCGCGAATCCTGCGTGTTTGTTACTTTGAAACTGCCGTGAGGGGTACTTATTCGAGTCTACCTAGAATATTTTTGATTTTTGTTTATTGTCTGTGGTATACTTGATAATGAAAGATGCATATCTATGGAAAAAGGACTTAATTTTAACCGTGTACAGCTGATCAAAAATTCGGTGTGAAAAAAATGTTTTAAAAATTTATTTTTAACATCGTTCTAAAATAGTCTACGTAGTTCGATTTACGACATATATGGTCATAATAGATAAAGCATTTTAACAGCTTCGTTTTAAGTCCAAAATAACAAAGTGGGAACTGACAATATTAAAAAATATATAAAATTGCCGAATCAAGAGGTATAGGCTTTTTTTTACCGAAAAGCAATCAGAGACAGCGTAGGGAGTGTGGCGAACCCATCGCTCAGGGAGTGTAAACATGACCTGCAATAGCCATCCCAAGCTAAGGTGTTAGCTACCGTGCTTAGGGCTGAATGGCACTGGGGAACAGTGTCACGAACGGTGCCTCCGAGACACAAGGTCGAATCTCGGAGTATTTAGACCTTACCCCAGCATTCGGGGCTCTGCTGGGGTGGACCATGTATTTCCCTAGATACTCGTGGGACCAAATATGGACTTTAAAAATAATAAAAAAAACAACAATGATGAGGGGCCTTTGGGGAACCTGAGGGGAGAGGAAGGGAGAGATGAGGCCACCTCGGTGGACTCTTCCCTCTTGGGGCCTTCGAGGAACCGAGAGGGAGTGGAAAGGAGAGATGAGACCGCCGAGGAGGTCTCTTCCCTCTTGGGGCCTTCGAGGAACCGAGAGGGAGTGGAAAGGAGAGATGAGACCACCGAGGAGGTCTCTTCCCTCTTGGGGCCTTCGAGGAACCGAGAGGGAGTGGAAAGGAGAGATGAGACCACCGAGGTGGACTCTTCCCTTGTGGAACCCTCGGGGAACCCAAGAAAAGAGGAACCTCAAAAGAACTCAACGCGACTAAATCCTCCAGGGGATTCAGATGCGGATAAGAAGGGACCTTCACGGGACCTGCAAACTAACTCCTGTAAGAACCCCCACCTCCAACTGGGACCCTCGAGGTACCGGAGGAGAGGGGGGGGCGTAAAGGAGGACCGTCTAACAGCCACCACGGAGAAAGATGCGGTGAAGTCCCTTACGGATGAAGTGGGGAAAATCCGCATCAACAAAAGACGCAGTGGGGCTGCGAGGAAAAAATATAATAAGGAGAGGCGGGGTTCCGACCGGGAACCTCTGATACAGGGAACCGGTCAGACAAAGCCGGGAACCTCTGGAGTCAACTGGCGACTAAAGAGAGGATACCAGGAGCAACCAGGGACTTCTAAAGTCAGCTGGGGACAGCCAGGGACCTCGAAGGACAGCCATACCGGGGCTCAAAAACCAGGGACAGACTGGAAGCAAACGGGGACCCTACAGGGTAACCGGGAGCAACCAGGAATGCCCAGGGAACAAAAGGCCGGAAAGAGGAGTAGGACTTCACCGGAACGTAAACCCTCCGGGCTAACACCGGAAAATGCTCGGAAAAAGCCCCGAGGAACTCCCACCCCTGCCACCTATGCGGAAGCCGCTGACAATAAAATTAGGGTGGCTATTGTCCATAGGAACAGGGAGGAGGAGTTTACAAGGGAGCAGGAGGCCCTTGTGAGTGAGGGTGCCGGCGATCTGATTCTGAACATCCCAAAAGGACAGTTCAGACCCGGATTCGACGAGTGCTTCATTCAGAAGGGCGTACTGAGAATGACCTGCTCCGACAAGGAGTCTGAGAAATGGCTGAGGGAGATAGTGCCGACCTTACGGAAATGGCAGGGTTGCGACCTGGAGGTGGTAGGGTTAGATGAACTGCCAAAGTATGTGAAGGTCAAGGCGGTAATTCCTGAAAACGGTGCAGTAAGCACCGAGAGGCTGCTGCAACAGCTGGAGAACCAGACCCCGCGGCTACACACAAAAAAGTGGATCGTCCACGACTCGATCAGGGAGAAAGATAGATATCGCCTGATCATGAGCGTGGATGAGGACAGTGTAAAAGTGCTGCGGGAAATGGGAATGACGGCGCACGTCGGTATAAGGAAGGCCACCTTCACGGTGCGCGGACCCAATACTGAGGAGCGGATATTGGATGTAAAGGGTAAGGATTAGACCCCCAAAAATGGCTAAAAACTTACATTTCATCCAAATAAACTTACATCGCAGCCCAGCAGCGGCTGCCGTGCTCAACAGGAGAGTTACCCGGGACCGTGTGGATGTCGCGCTGATTCAAGAACCCTGGACTTACAGGGAGAAGGTCAGAGGACTAAACATGAACCAAGGTCTACTCTACTACAAGGAGTCGGGGGACAGACCACGTGCCTGCATCCTCATCAGAGGGATAGCCGGCACACTGCTTCCCGAACACTGCAGCAGGGACCTGGTGGCTGTGAAGCTACAGGTCACGCTGGACGAAAGAAGCCGAGAAGTAGTAGTGGCGTCAGCGTACATGCCCTATGACTCTGCGGAACCACCACCCTCTAGGGAAATAACGAGACTCATCCAGGACTGCAGGGAGAAGGGTAGGGAACTGATACTCGGAGTAGATGCTAACTCGCACCACACTGTGTGGGGGAGTACGGACATCAACAAACGGGGACAGGACCTCCTGGAATACCTGATGACAGTGAACCTTGAGATTCTCAATAGAGGTAGGGAACCTACCTTTGTTATAAGTAGCAGACAGGAGGTGATAGACCTGACTCTAGGAACTTTGGGAGTCTCAGGATGGAGAGTTTCGGATGAACCATCCCTGTCGGATCATCGACACATAGTATTTAAACTAGAGGGAGAGACAAATAAAACGGGGACCGACACATACAGGAACCCAAAAGCAACTGACTGGACTCGGTATTCAGAGGAATTAAACATAGGAATGACAAGATTCCCAGCGAAATACGGCTGCCCTGAAGAAATTGAGGACGCAGTAGAAATACTGAGGGACTCAATGATAGGGGCATACGAAAATAGCTGCCCTCTGAAGACAAGTACCAGGGACAAAACACCGTGGTGGAGCAGAAAACTGCAGGAGCTACGGAAACTAGTAAGGCAAGCCTTCAACAGGGCCAAAAAATCTGGAAACTGGGATGCTCACAAGCAATACCAGAAAGAGTACAAGGAAGCAATCCGGATAGCCAAAACAGGCTCCTGGGAGAAGTACTGCGGGGAGGTGGAAACCATCCCGCAAGCTGCAAGAATTCAAAAAATTCTCGCTAAAGACCCAGGGGCAGCTAAAGGCCCATTTCGGAAAGCCGATGGAGGCTTCACCGATAACTGCGAGGAGGAGCTGGAGGAACTGCTGGGGAAACATTTTCCCGGCTACAAAAAGTTAGAAGCAGGTGACACCGGTCCACCACCAGCCCGAGTTATACGGGATGGTAAGGACTGGGACACTGCCGCTAAAATAGTGACTCCCTCCAAAGTTAAATGGGCAATCGAAGGGTTCGACCCTTTTAAAAGCGCAGGAGAAGATGGTATCTTTCCGGCACTTCTGCAGAGAGGTCTGGATACAATCTTACTTCCGGTGACTAAGATCCTGAGGGCGTGCTGCGCCCTCGGATACATCCCCATACCATGGAGGAAAACAAGGGTAGTGTTCATACCTAAACCTGGGAGAACTGACTACGACCAACCAGGCGCATTCCGTCCAATTAGCCTCACCTCTTTTCTTCTAAAGACAATGGAGAGGCTAATGGATAGACACATAAGAGACGGGGCACTGAGAGAAAAGCCCCTCCATGAGTTACAATTTGCGTATCAACCAGGTAAGTCGGTTGACGCGGCACTGCACAGGTTGGTATACAAACTGGAGCAGGCGCAGGCAACCGGGGAACTAGCAGTAGGACTCTTCCTGGACATAGAGGGAGCATTTAATTGCACCTCTATTAAATCCATCGATGAAGCGGCAGAAAGACATGGACTCGATAAAACCACCAGAAGGTGGCTGAAGAACATGCTTTCAGGTCGGATTCTTACGATGGAAAGGGGTGAGGTGAACCTCAGAGTATTGGTGACGCGAGGGTGTCCACAGGGAGGGGTCTTGTCACCCTTGCTGTGGAGCCTGGTGGTGGACAACCTCATCAGGAAACTCAACAACAGGGGCCTGTATACTCAAGGGTATGCGGATGACATCGCAACCATAATAAGGTGTTGGGATGCAGACACATCCAGAGGCCTCATACAATCAACACTGGCAACAGTGGAAGAATGGTGTGAAGAAACAGGGCTGTCGGTCAATCCAGACAAGACAGAACTAGTAATCTTTACACGTAAAAGGAAACTAGAGGGATGGAGCAATCCAACCTTCTACGGAAAGGAGGTAGAACCCTCTGACACGGTTAAGTACCTCGGGGTCATTATAGATGCCAAACTGAGCTGGAAAAACCAGGTGGAAACTGTGGGCAGAAAAGCCTGTGCTCTCATGTGGGCAACTAGGCGAATCTGCGGCAGAACGTGGGGACTCAAACCCAAAATGATGCAATGGCTGTACACAGCCGTTGTAAAACCAAGAATCATGCATGCAGCCTTGGTCTGGTGGAGGAGAACAACACTGAAAACAGTGATGGCCACACTCAACCACATACAGGGACTTGCATGCAGAGGAATCACAGGAGCTATGCGAACCACTCCAATACTAGCCATGGGAGTGCTGCTGAACCTACCCCCACTAAACTTAGAAATAGAGGGGGCGGCGATGGCGGCAGCCTACAGGTTAAAATGCAAAGGTCATTGGAGAGGTGAGTTGCCCAAAAACAGTCATACGGAGATCGGAACAAGACTGAGGGCAATTAGCCCGACAGCTGGAATGAAGCAGGACGGCAAACAAGCTGAATACTTCTTCAGACAGCAGTTTGATGTGATGTACCCCACCCGGGAAGAGTGGGACATGGTCCCAGGTCCAACCTCCAGACAGGAACTAATCTGGTTCACAGATGGGTCCAAGATGGAGGAAGGAACGGGGGCCGGGGTATGTCTACAGGGATCCAAGAGGGAACTCAGTATACCTCTAGGAACTCACTGCACTGTGTTTCAGGCTGAGATGAAAGCCATCATGGTCTGCGCACAGGAGAATATACGTATCGGGTACAGGAATAAGAACATAACTATTTGTTCTGATAGCCAGGCAGCCCTAATGGCACTGGAAAGTAACCGATGCGACTCCAGACTGGTGATGGAATGCAGGACTGTTCTTACAGAACTCGCTACCATTAATAAAATAACACTGATATGGGTACCAGGACATAAGGGTATTGAGGGCAACGAGCGGGCTGACGAACTAGCAAGGAAAGGGGCGAAAGCACCACTTGCGGGATCCGAGCCGGCTGTAGGAGTAGCAGCTTGCCACACGAAATTACATATTGAGAGGTGGGTCAAATCCCAGCACTGGAAGGAATGGGAGAGGGCACCCGGAATGAGGCAATCCAAAGTACTCATAAACGGACCGGACCCCAGACGGACCAGGAAACTACTCGATATGGATAGAAACTTGCTGAGGGAACTGGTAGGACTACTAACGGGACACTGCCATCTCAGGAGACACATGCAGCTATTGGGAGTGGAAAGCACCAATAGATGTAGAAAATGTGAAGAGGATGAAGAGACTCCAATTCACTTGTGGTGCCAATGTCCTGCCCTGGTGGGAACTAGGCTCAGATACCTGGGGAGACACATCGTGGAACCAGAAGACTTAGCCACATATCCAATGACAACTCTGGTGAACTTCATTAAAGGGACTGGGTTATTGTTAAAGGATTGAGGTAAAATGGGAGATAGTACAATGGGCCTATGGCCTAAGTACTCACGGGAACTAACTGTAAACCGTCTCCGTAAGTTAAAAAAAAAAAAAAAAAAAAAAAAAAATCAGAGACATTTAAAATGGTGCCAATATACGGCAAAAATCGCTCCAGTGGTTAATGTAAAAAAAAATGGATCAAAATGTATATTTGGCTCCAAAAGCAAAATATTTAACCCTTTAGTTGCTGAAAAAAAGTGGAAAAAAGTTTAACCGCTTAAAAAATATACTCAGGCAAACTTTACCTGCAGAAAAGAATCCTCCGGAAAAGAAAACGCTTGAATTACTCAGGTGAAAATAAATACGATTTATTTATTTTTTCCAGGTTCTCCATAAAACGGTTTTATGGAGAACCTGGAACAAATTATTACCGAGAAGATTACAAAATTTAAAAAAGTCCATGGGGGCAGTTTCACTATGTGGTGACGTATGTTAAAAGATAGTTACTGAACTCTCTGTAGGTAATATTGAAGATGTCGATGCTCAATGCAGAATCGTTAAGCAGTTGAATTACTGTGTTGGCGCATTCTGAAAGGAAGAAGTTTTCGTTTTCGAAGAATAAAAAAATGCGTGGGATCTCCCACGAGTATACGCGTTAGGGACATATAGGTTAATCTCCTTCAACATAGGTGGGTTCAGTACAGCACCAGAGATCAGCTTAAGAAAATGTTTCCCCAAAAATATTTTTCACCGGGTTTCTAAGGTATTAAGATCGAGAATTCCTGTTAAGAACAACGTTGGATACAGGAATGGGTAGTATGTATATTCCCTCATATACAGGTAACACATAAACCTTTTTTGTACTCTTTCTATTTCTAGGATATGGTTTTGTTCAGAGGGGGCCCAAATAATGGAGCTGTATTTCAGGATGCTGAGGACAAGTGCTTCATATGTTCTTCGTATTGCAACTCTCGTATTACGAAGAACAAATCCGAGAATTTGATATGTGGAAGCGAGACAAAAGACAGCTGCGATGATTAGGTGACATCACGCGATGTTACCATGTCACTGCGCAGTGTTTTAATTAGTGAGGTTGGGTATTTTTTGTTTGAACTACTGTGATTCAGTGTCAATTGATTTTATCGATAATCTTTTATATATTTTACCTTTTTATAGACTTTATTTCTTTGCAATTAAAATACCTTATTAATTAATTGCAATGAATATATTTTTTTAATTTATTTTGTCCCATTTTGGGCCCGAAATGGCTTTTACGAAGGAAATAGGAAATATATGTTCTGTTTAGTTTGAAATAACGATATGCATAGTTCTCATTTATCCAGTAACTACCCTCCCTAACCTAACCACATCACCTTGCTGGAAAAGCATATTGAATTTAAAACAATGACAAGAGTGAATTCGAGTGCATTTCTGAAAAAAAGAAGAAGATTTGAGACTACATTGGAAGCATTTGTTGGTGTTGTTCGTGTTCATAATCTCGTGTTGATGAACTAAAAGAAGGTTTTTGACCTTACAGTGATCGTTTTATACTTAATTGTGTTGTTGTGGCGATAATTGCTTCGAGGTACCGCGGTGGAACTAAATAAACTATATTTGTGTTGTGTGTGCCTTTGCAGAGGTAAGTGATTGGTTTTCCGTCTTCCTTGAATCCATTATTTTTCCCTACACATATTATCACCCAATTCCAGAAAACACCATTTCGTTTCATCACATTCTTTAGTATTTAGAGTCCATTTTCAAGTGCATCTGAAGCTGTAATTTGTAAGCAGTTTCGGATACAACATGTTCAGTATATAAAATTCTTTCATAAAAAAGTGAAATATTCATTTCACACATACACATATGAATATTAATAGACTAGAACAGAAAGGTGAGGGGTAGAAACCGGGACGAAGAGCAGGAAGATGGCTTTGGTGATATGTGATTCGTTAAAACTCAATCTGACAGTATATAGGCATCTCGCATTATAATATCACCATTTAGTTCTTAAAAGTAAACTCTGCTTTTGAATGAATAGACCTTTTTACATGGGAGCGCGAATTGCTCGCCGCGTAATGAACAAATTTGCGAAGTCCAAATATTTAATTTTATTTATTTATTTAAACGCCCTTAGAGCTTTTACATAGAATGCAGTACATGTTTTGTTTTTAATCACAGTGAAAATAATGAGTTTTAATTACAGTGAAAACATATGTTAAAAACAAAATAAAGGTTGATTAAAATATAAGCTTTAACAAAATACAGGTGACATAGAATATAAGAAACACAATATAGTCTATAAAATATAGGAGTTGACATAAAGTAGGTACCTAATGTTTAAAATTGTTGTCCACATTGGTTTATGGGATAGGTAGAAATACATAGTTGGCACATAATATGGCGTTTGAAGTTTGCTAAGTTCAAATTATTGTCAAATACATCGCATACTGTTTAAGTATTTGTTACCAAGACTTTGTAAATGTTGTATTGGAGAATGCAAATCATAGTTGGAATGAGATGTACGTATATAAAATGTTAAGAGCGTATAACCAGCCATCGGCCGAAAATCCACATTTCGTCGAAAGAGGTTCTTACGATCGTACAGGGCGGTTCCAATGAGAGAGATTAATTACTCTCCGTACCAGCTTTTTAAAATTATAACTCAATATCGATTTTATTTCATTCCAAATTTGCTTTAATTTACACCTACATCCAAAAATGCTGAAAGGCGTGTTGATAAAACTATTAAAATTATGTACTTTTTGTAATTATTTTTTGATCATAAGTATTTATCACTTTTCAATAATGTGTCAGCAAAATAAGAATGTAAAAAAAATTGAAATTGTGTGCAAATAAATACACAAACGGACCAATTTTCGTCAAGAAACACATGTACTTACATATTTTTTTATGATTTTATTTAAACTAAAATTAAAAATCTGTTACATACGTTTACCAGATAATGCATTGATTTATTTTACTGCATGATTATATGATTTGAAATGGGTGTTGTATAATACATGTACTTTTTTGAAAATCTAACAAATCCGCCAACGACCTATGGTAGTTTATTATACTAAAAATAAAAAAAAATTCTGAAAATTATTATGCCAAGATCCCGCATTTCCATTACTCTTTCTATATTTATTTCATTTATTAAATAGTCGAAAAACAGTGATGTTTTTTTTTCCGGAAAAGGTCAAAGTTTTGCATTTTTCTACATTTAAATATAGATTGTTTTGTGAGCACCAATTTTTTAGCATGTCTATATTGAATGTCAAATATGGCAAAGTAAGGTCGCCTATGTCCAATATTTTGTTGCCGTATTTAGTTAAGACACTTCTACAAATGTTTCATAATTTACTTACCCCAGTAAACAGCGACGCGCAACACGCCATGTATCTCGAGTGATAGTGTATGTTCAAAAACGATAATATTATGTGATCTGAATTAGCTTAAAATAGTGTAAAATAATGCTTGCCTATGGAATGTAACACGACAATTGGGTTTATTCTCTTTTTCACTTCTATTTTTACACGTTTTCAAAACACAAGCCACTATTTTTACCATGTTATTTCGTAAAATGCACCGATGAGTGCTCGACGCTGGCTCGCAGAAGAATGATGATGTCACATTTTTTAGATTAACGCGAAGCCATACTCGATCCCAACCGGTTCCAATGGGAGGGGGAAATAATATGCTTTTATCACTTAGGGCAGGTCTACTAATATTCATATGTCTACGATTTCACAAAAAGAAGGCTTTCTAGATTCTCTATGTGAAGTAGACGTGGGCAAAATTGAATGATTGAATTAAATGAATAAATTCAATCTTGTGACACACTCAATCTTATTCTCATTTTCAAAAGGAATTAAATCTTTATTTCTTACCCTTGGCCTTGCATCCTACGATTTTTTAACAGCACCATATTTCTTTTAATTTCTATTAATTTATTTTACAGTTAAATAATTCATGTTATTTTGAGGTAAGAAAATAATAATGTACTCTGTAAATATTGGATATTCGTTGCGCGGATAGGTACACCTACTACAGGCGGCGCGCGCCGCGAAATTGTCCATCACGTGTTGTATCCCGCGTAGTAAATCTATACAAAAAAACCCGTAAGCCAGAGAGTTCCCGTCCCCAGCCCAAGCGACAAAACCGCCAACCAACTGAACCGACAAGCGATCGAGTCATCCAAAAGTCAAGTAATTCTGAATTCCGAGTGTCGCGTCTATTTCACAGTCGTCCCGCCAGTCCCACTGTTCGTCATAGTCATAAATGAACTAATACCGTCATAGTCCTACAAGTCTGTTCAATTCTCAACCCCAATCTCTGTTTCACTTATTCAATGAATCAAAACATTTGTGACGTCGTCGTACCAAATCACAAGTCCCACGGATCGAGTCGATTATCGGATCGAGTTCAATTCTAATCTGTTGAAGATA
This sequence comes from Limnephilus lunatus, assembly GCA_917563855.2. NCBI lineage: Eukaryota > Metazoa > Arthropoda > Insecta > Trichoptera > Limnephilidae > Limnephilus > Limnephilus lunatus. The sequence goes on from OU830603.1 coordinate 48,838,496, forward strand.
TCGAGTCATTATTAGGTCCGCGGAATGCAAGTTATTCAAGTCACAGCAAGACAAAAGACACTTATTAGTCAGAAGTTCCTAATTCATTCCTTGATGCCCGCAGAGAATCGGTTCGTCGTTAGTTCCCGCGCGGCCAAGCCGTCATCTTTGGGCGAAGCTAGCACAGGACCCTGAACTTTTGCTTGCTAAAAGCGAAAGTTAATCCTATATTTTTTCTCCCTCACACGTGCGTAAATTATGCAATGCGTTTAGAAACAACGATGTTTATTTATATTATTCTTTATATGGTATCTGTCTACCTAGCCGTAAACAAAACACCAGTCGCTGTCGGACCGTGATACGTCATGATGATCGAGTGGTTTATTCCTTTATTTTTGTAATAAATTGTATGACGCATGTCGCTCAGACTTTTAATTAGTATTTATTCGGCGCATCGGTTTAACTTTACCATTGAGGTAAGTGCATTTAAAAATATATATTTGAGTGAAACTTATTCCAGGTGACCGGATCGGATATATGAAAGCGCGATAATACTATGTTTTTTATGTGAATACCGCAACTCCCAAATGCTCCCGTCTGGAGCTAATGAGACTATGGCATCCCCAATTGGGATATTTTGTGAGGCTGAAGGTAGTGGGAAGTTTAGATCATGTGAAGTAGACCAATTTTAAGTTTAATAAATAAAATAAAATTAGTGAAACTTTAGGGTGAACCACAAAAACTGTTCCATTTTAAGATTTAATTGATAGCTTAATATAAATACATTTTTCTTGTAAAAATTTGTTTTTTTTTGCAAAATAAGTACACATTAAAATATTTCATTAACTTCGTTTTTAGTACCTTCAATTTTTCAGAACGACATAATTCACCCTAAGAAAAGTGCTTTGCGCAGTGAAAACTTCTTTAGCACCGTTGTGATTTGAAACTCGATGAAACAAAAAAATAACGACAATAAAAAGACGCAAACACATGCATCTAAAGGATGTAGTCCACGGGAGAATGAGATAGTATTATCGGTCTCCTCTTTGTGCGGTTTTTTTTCGTAGCCTTTCGGCCTCCTCTTTGTGCGGTGCTTCATGTATACTTTAGTTTTCTTAAGTGAAAACCGCGTATTAGAAAATATATCTATGTATACATATAAATAAGGTTTTTTTTTTTTTTTTTGGAATTAATTGAATTAAAGGAACGAATTAAAGGAATCAATTCAAAAGGCCGGGGGAATCAGACTGAATCGATTCACTCCTGGGAATGAATCTGCCCATGTCTAATGTGAAGTAGATTCAACAGTTTCCCGATTGTACTACGAGTTTTCAGACACTGTGTGTAATACATCTATGCAGTAGTCAAGTTTATCTAGGGATAACGAGTGTGGTTTACTAAGGATATTATTGTCAATATCGTCTATCAAAAGTAATTATTGCAATGCTTCGCCCATTATCGACTAATGGTTGGCATTCATATTAGGATCTTTCCGGCGCCATTCCCGAGTATTCCTAAGAAATTGAGGGTATGGGATGTAAAGAGACGGGTGGCAGTGACTCACCCAGCAGTGTGGAGAAGGACTCCCCGTGGATGTTGCTGGAGAAGAGGAATCTCCACTCGCGCTGCATGTCGGAAGGTAGATGTCCCGCCACGTACACCAGCTGGCTCAGGTCTATGATGGCCGGGTAGTCTGGCATGTACGTGAGACCTGCAACAATTTTTATACATTTACCCCTTGTTGATGGGCCAGTTTCGAATTTTGCACAACCCTGCTAATTTTGTGATTTTACCTTCAGAAATGCCGTATTTTTTATCAAAATATTTCCGCCTTGCAATAAAAACCAAATAAAGGGAATATTTCTGAATACATCCAAATGCTAAAAGCTGTTTTTAATAGGTGATGAAATATGCTATAAAATTTTATAATTTGAAATAAACACATAACTAAAATTACTGATAATTAAAAAAAATAAAAACACATTTTATTAGACAAATGTATTACAAACGTTATTGTTTTCTAACTTTTTTGTCATTCCATGTAAAAATAATTTTGAAAAATTCCCAAAGTTTCATAAATTTATTTGCGATTCGAAACTTTGGTTTTATTAAGGTCTACATTTTACTTCTTTCACGGTTATTTTTTATATTTGAATACAAAGCGTGGTATTTTCACTTTCGACAACAGTTGATTTAGAGTTTAGTATTTTTAATAAAGAGGTTAAATTGTCTGTCTAGAGTTGTAGAGGTTAAATGGTTTTATGTCTGTCTTCCAATGTATTTATTTTTAAAATATCTAATAAGAAATTACATTTTAAGTCTTCTATTGGGATATTTAATTTAAAATTTATAAAACGCTCAATTTCTTTTTATATTCGCTTAATGTTATCAATATGGATTTTGTAAGATGGAGACCAAACTACCGAGTTATATTCAATTAGGCTTCTAACTAGAGATACGTACAATGATAATAAATATAATACATGAAGCTAATAAGAAAAATGCTTACCAATTGGCATGGGTATTAAACTGCAGTGGAAATTCTCCTCTTCAGAATGTGACCTGGTTCCTTTTACGGGATGAAAGAGGTTCTTGAATACTTGTTCTATAATTCTGGTCAGTAGGACACTGTGCTGTAACCTGGAAGGAGACGCAACAAATACACTTTAATATTTTTTCAAATGTTATTTGGAAAACGAGTCATAAGTAGGTACAAACTCTGTTCTGATAGCCCTGATTATCTTCAAATACTAAACTTATAATATGATGGGCGCGGTTTATACCTTTCTTAAATCTCGTCATGTATTTGTGTGTAAACATCTTGTATTAGGTCTGTATATTTTTGAGCCCGTACCTTATATTGTATTTTCCTGATTTTGTTTTATTTATGCATTTCTTAGTCCATCTCATTAGTCCATCATGGAGGAAACTTTATTTTAACTTTTTGAAACCCAAAGTACATAAATCAAATGAGTTGGTTATACAAATTCATAAAATCTTATAAGACATGTTTCTGTGAAATATTTGTAAAGTGATTCTTCGTATGTTTGTGTCTGTATGTTGCTTCTGTGAAATGTTTTGTAAATTTTTTATTCATACATTGTGTCTACATATTGGGTTGAGTTGGGTTTAACTTCTCAAAAGTACCAATTGGCGATCCCTTAATGAGTTTTGATAACTCATGGGAGTGCAACTTCGTTGTATGTTTTTAATAATAATAAAAAAAAAAAAAAAAAATAAAAAAAAACTTTCTTTTGGTGGCCCACACCAGTAAGGGGCTCGCTCAAAAAAATGTTTAAATAGAAGCAATCTTCCGAACATTGAATTCCTCCTATTACCATTAATATAGTGGGAAAGAGTAGCTTGTGCAGTGATGGAGGGCTTAGCTAGTTGAGGAATTGATCTCACGAGGCCTCAACCCATTGGGTTGGAAACCCAATACCTTTATCCATTTGGCTACTCATTTTTAGATTATTGTAGTTTTTTCAGTTTTGTGGAAATTTAAGTAAAATAAAAAAAATTTTGAAAGGCAAGATAGAGGGTCGCCGAGGGCCTGGTAGGAGACAAATATCTTGGCTGCAAAATGTACGAGAATGGACCGGCATCAGAAGTGTGGAGGAGCTATTCTGGGCAGTGCAAGACAGAGAGACATTTTCCAGAGTGATCGCTAACGTCGGGAGAAGAAAAAAATATGTAAATAGAGAAAGATTAGCTTACCATCTGACAATGCTCTTGTAGGGGATTTTATCTGTTGAAGCTTCGGTAAGCTCAGCGGTTAGACCCTCCGCCAGAGCGGAGACTTGCTCCTTTTGCACCGTGAACCCCTTGGCGGCCCAGGCCGAGAAGGAAGCACTGCCGCCTTGCTTCTGCATCTTCATATAAGTGGACACTATACTCTCGCAGAACTGTGGAAAATATCAGATGTGCAAGTTATGAAACATTTAATTGTGTTCGTTTAGTTTCATCATTGGTCACTTAAAACAGTTATATGCCGATTCTCGGCCCATTTCAGCATTTTAAATTGCGATCAGCTGTCAAGCATAACACTCATGTTGTTAGCTAATGGCGATATTAGATGGTTCAACAAAATTGATTCACTTTGGTTGACTGACGCAGAAGTGAAAGGGTGCGCTGTATACACGTATCCTATAGAAGTGAACTATTCAATTCATATTGCTGAGGATGTCTTCGAATCAGGTTGTGCAATTGGGAATTACATTAATTTGTGATCATTTAATTAAAGAGTTAACGAAAAAGAAGCGAAGGAATCAACGACGTTACTTCTTGAAATGTTCCAAGAACAGAGGTTTATGCTACTCTTTGCATTTATAAACCATTTTGACAACATTGACAATGAGACCTTTCGCGTGACTGCTGCGCGCACAAATGAAGATCGAGTGAATCATTCAATACTTGTGTTTACACATTCATTTCTTATTCAACAGCGTTGAATGTTGAGGGTGAAAATATTGAACAAGCTCAATATTTAACAAAGACATTGAATCATTCACTTTAATATGTAAGTGATTCAATTTGGTTGCTTCATCGAAATTGAAGTGCAGAAGTGAACCGTGTAATATCGCCATAATGAACTTATGAATTGCTTCATTTTGTGAGGTTAGTTTCCTTATTAGTTACTTAACCTCTCAGAAATAGACTTCTGTTTATTATGTGTCCCTTAGAAAACTGTCAAAACGTGATAATATTTGTGTTATTTACGATTTTTACTAAAAGCTTCATAAATCACGTTTTGGGAAACGTAGCCTCATGCTAAAAACTGTTTCGAAAAGGTTATGAAATAAACTTTCAATTTGTATTGTTACAAATAAATAATAACATTTGTAAATATTAAAATTTAGAATGCAAACATAAAAAAATTGTAAAAATGACCCACGTGATGTTTTATGTGAAAACGGTACTAAAATCACAGATTATGTAAAAAAAAATACTTATTTTATCGTACAAATGTATAATAAACAATTTTGTCACCTCACTTTTTTACCATTTCATACATAAATATTTTAATAAAAAACTAACAATGTCTTGAACAAATGACAGTCAAACAAGATGGAGGTTCCATTCGGCTCAGATAATTAATCTCTATGTTCCATAGATATTTTTGAATACAGAAGCGTAGCATTGTTCATTTTCAATTTTCCGTTTTTTATTTCATGGTAATCCGTATACTAGTGATGGAAATAAATCAATTTTTGTAAAATCTCGCGCGTTGACGTCAAAAGACGCTCTAATGTCTTGACAGCTATTATTATATTTGCGTCTTTTGACGCTCTAATGTTCCGAGTGGTTAAAGTGAAAATATTTCAGTTTTTAATGCAGTTTTAGCATTATTTTGTGACAAATCACATTACGGTCTAGAATTAATTTACCTTTCACCACTCAAATGTAACATTGTCATCAAATAGCCAATCAGCACTATTTTATTTTCGTGACATTGAAAGGTTCTAGTTAATCGCCAATTCTCGGTCCGTTTCAGCTTTTGAAAAAAAATTTATTAGCAGAAAAGCGCAACTGTCATATTCTTATGCTTATCAGTTTTTTTTTTTATTTTATTTTTTTTACATTAGCTCTATACAGGAGGCCCTGGGGAAAATAATAATAATAATAAATATGTCATCTTTGGGGGTGCTGTGTGGAGGATTTTTTAAGGAAAGGAAGGAGAGGAAGTTCTGGGAAGGAAAAGGCTATTAGGGGCGGGTAGGAATCTGGGGGTCAGTGTGTCCAAGAGTGACAGACGTGACAGATTTTGGGTTTGAGTCCCAGTTGCGACCATTATCTTTTTCATTTTTCTGTGTCTTGTTCTCTTTCATATGTTCGTTAAGATTATTAGTGTTATCTTCTTCTTCAATCAAATATTGTTGTTTCATTGAAAGTGACAAATAATACTCGATATTTGAATCGGCAGAAAGGTCAAATTTCACGGTACAAGAACCACTTACCTCTGTAATAAGTTGATACGGTAGTTCTATCGTTTCGTCATGGTCATAGCCCAGGGAATTGTATAGTGCTGACATTCTTTCGTCCAATGTGCCTAAAAAGTCACAGGATTATAATTGTAGGATTCGTCGGAATTCTTGATAAATCAGTTCCAATTTATCATACAATAAAATATTATATTAATAATAGATAGGTACATAATTGCTTATATGAATTCTTCGCACAACTGATTCCAATTTAAAAAAAAAAACCCCACTTAAATAGGGTATTATCTCGAAAAAATTTAAGAAAAAAATTACGATAATGAAGATATTTTTGTATTGTAACGATTTAAAATGTGGTTTCGATTTGCTGCCCATGACATGTAAGTTTTTATTTGTGAATATAGTGGCATTTACGTCACACCGGACAAAGTTGGTGACAGTCATAATGACGTTGAAGTCAGTTGAAACCGTTTCGGAATGAGCAGTTTTAGAATATCCGTTTATTATGACTCCGCCTATTTGACCAACTACTTAATATGAAGTAATTACTAAGCCAAGTTTGGTTTTCATACATAATCATTTATGTCTTAATATTCACATTTATAAAACAATCATACATGGTTTTACCACACATGCATCTCAGTTATATGCTTCTGCAATGTTAGGTTAGACTAAGTTTTAGGCTTGCCAAGTTTAGCATTATTGCAACAACGTGATTTGCTTAAGGGGTAATTTACGCGAACCGAAATAATATTTCGGGGCGGGGAAGAATGAGGTAAGCTGGAACGGGGAATTCGCTACGCGCACGGGCGAAGGCAGAGCAGCGAAGAAATCTAGACTAGATGGTACTAGATTGAGTAAGCTTTGAACATGAAACGTTTAATAAATAATGGGCATCTTTCAAATTATGTTTATTAAGTTGAATGTGCATGTTTTAGGTAAATTTAGATAGAAACATTACCGATTGCAAAAGGAGCTCGTGATTTTATGACTCTTTCGATCGGATTTCGATCAAACTTGTTTGATAAATTATTCGATACAAACAACTAACTACACTGCTAGACGGTAGTCAGTCGCTTGTGCCTCGTAACGGACACGTTCTTCATTGACAGATGTCAAAACAATACGGTATTCAATTACCTACGCACTATTTTCATAATATGTGATCATAATTATATCTGAATATATTGGAATATATAAATAAAATATCGGCCATTTTCAATATTTATTATTAATTTTTACAAAAAGTTACATAAAATAACAAATAATTATTTTTTTTTATTTTTTATGAATTAACGCCGATTAACGGCTTTTACATGGAAATTACAATAATTTGAAATGGTACAGAATATACATGATTAAGAAAAAAATGTACATGTGACAAAAAATTAAAAAGTACATATCGAAGTGACAACATAAAGTACAAATAATAGTAAGCTATTATAAATACAAATTTGAAGAAAAATAAAACCTCGTATAACATGTATATTAGATATTTTGAAAAAAAAAAATCGTTAAGGATGTAATAAAAATAAATTTAAATATTCCAGAAGTAATCATTGATGTAGAGTACAAACATTCAAAGTATAGTCGCATGTTCGATTCCTCGGCTGGCTAAGTCCTCCATCACAACACAAGCAATATTTTCGGCTTTCTGTGGTGGTAGTAGGAGATTTTCAAACATTGTTGGGCTGTTCGTAACCCGGGAATGTTTGTCTTTATTTAAAAAAAAAAAAAAAAGTTAAACCAATTTAAATTTAATATTATTCGTGGCACTCCAAAGTAAATTTTAGAGTGCCACGAAAATTCCGATTTCCGAGGCGAATACTAAATAAGAGTTACATCACAATATTTGCCTTTGATATTAAAGCCTAGGAAACTACAAAAATATTTCGTACATTCCATAGTTCTCATTAAAAACCTGCGGCAGGAATGTGAACTAACATTTTCGTTATTGGTTTTTGGTGTGTTATGCCGTGTTGCTCTGCCTCCTTCTTTAGCCGACGTTTCGGACAGCGTTGCAGTGTCCATCATCAGGGCAGATCCAGCAGATCCGAGAGATGTTGCAGGTCCGAAATGTCGGCTAAAGAAGGAGGTAGCGCTAACACCCGATAAGGTAGCGATAACACCCCAAAAACAAACAACGAAAATGCTTTTGGCCGTGAAAATCTAAAAACGTATGTGAACTAACATGTTTGAAAATTAAATAGCGTAATTTGTTGGTTATTCACATTTGGTCGTTTTAATTATTGCTGCAAGGTACGTTAGATTCGTACTGGGAGATTTATGATGAGGATCGTTTCGTGTTTTTATGAAACTTTTTGCCTCCTATTTTCAATTATTATCTCTTGTGCAATAAAAAATACTAATAATATCTTTATCTTTACCTAATAAACAAGAAGTTTCACTTCTGTCGCGCGTGGACTCCACGCACACAATTTTTATGGTTTATTTTATTTTCGCATTTTATGTATAAAATAGGTTTCAATATTTTTTTTCGTTAATCCTATATTTAATTTTCAGGAGTGTGTCGGCTTCTTTTTGTTTGTTTGAAACCTTTATAATCTATTTTACAATTTTCTTACTTTTTATAACTCTGTAACTCATTTATTTTACCATAATTTATTAGATATACCAATGTTACAACTAACATAACTGTATAATTAGAAATTTATGTAAAAGCCCAGTAGGGCGCAAATGAATAAAACTAGGAATACGATTCTGGTGAAGGCGCACTCTAAATATTCTATGCCGCTGGTTGTAGACAGCGGGCCGAGAAATGGAATTTCTAGTAAAAAAGTCAACTTGGTTCTGAAATAATACACAATATTATTACGACTAGCCTTTAGTGTGACCCCTTTTCTCATGTGCCAACACATTTACGTATTTATTTTTCGTAAAATTTGACGTCGTCCCACTCTCAAAGCATCTCGCGTACTGACGAGAAATAACTTCTGCCTTGGTTTATATAATCGCGCGAGACAAAGTATTATTGAAAAACGGTTTTTATTTTTATAAGCATTGTTTTTATGCTTTATAAGATAATTTTATTATCTAGCCGTTTAGAAAACATTGATGTGGTGATCATGTTTATTTTTATAATTCTCCTGTATTTAGAATTAAAGGATATAATCGAAATTTGAGCTATTTTTAGAGGTTCCGTAAATATTTTTTTACGCAATTGTTTTAAACATTTTAATACGTTTTGTTAGTTCACCATTTAGAAGAATAATTTATTTGTTCAAAACATAATATTATTTTCTAATAAACAATATAGAAATTTTCTAAAAACTGCATCAAAAACCTGCAAATATGCTGCGATTGCGGTAAGATCCCCTTAATACATTACAGATTACTACTGTAAACATTTCGAGGTTAAAATAAAAACTGAGGTAATTAAGTCGGTTATGGTGACCGACATGATTCCTAACACATTCGGCGTGTGCGTGGCACGTCACGAGACTTAATTTGCTGTGTTTCTCTCTATTAAAATAAACATATATATATATATTTTTAGTGAACGGACAACTCAGAATGAACTCAACTAACACCTCCGTTGAAAAGTCATTAAAAATGATGAAAAAAACATAAAAAATTGGTTAAATAGGTTACGTTAGGTGAGGTTATAGTTTTTTTTTTAATTTTCTTTTATCATAACTTTTAAAACCACTCCGATCTATCGCGAATATGCACTTTTTACGTCTTAAATGAAATGTCAGATTTACGAAAACTTTGCGTTATTTCCGCTCAACAATTAAAGCTCTATAAATGAAACATTTCTGCCGAATACTAAAAACTGTTTTTGAAAGGTGACGAAATAAGCTTTCAAATTGTTATATTACAAATAAATATTAACATTTGTAAATATTAAAATCTAGAATGCAAACATAAAAAAAATGTAAAAATGACTAACGTGATGTTTTTATGTGAAAACGGTACTAAAATCACGTATTATGTAAAAAACAATACCTATACTATTGTATAAATATGGACGGTCCCGAAGAACAATGTCGGATGTGCAATTTTGAATTTTTGCTTTGGAGCTTTTTAAAGTATCGTTTCTGCATGTAGGTATACTGTTTTTGGGATCAAGAAATTTGTGTTGTTTTGATCTTTGATACTTCATTTCATTTCATTAAAAAATCCGAAAATACAGACTTTTAAATCAACAAAATAAGCCAATAAATAAGCCAACAGAACGATTTTCAATTTTTGTCAGATCCGACATTGTTCTTCGGTACCGTCGATATATAATAAACAATTTAGTCACCTCATTTTTTATCATTTCATACAAGAATATTTAAAAAAAAAATAACAATGCCTAACGGCGCATAGGCGATTTGGCGGGTAAACTCTGTATCTATCATGTATCTGACAGAATAGGTCTTATTATGTATTTCTATGGACAACTTGTAAATAGACGTGCAGCTTGATTTATTATGGACCTTCTACTTTTTGTTTTAGGGATGTCACTAGAACAATAACTGAGTTATAACGATTTCTGTGGAAACACACGCGTTGACGTGAAAACACGCTTATTGTACTTGACTGCTATCGTTATATTATCGTGTATATCCGCTTACATATCAGAGTGGTTAAATAGATTACGTTAGGTTAGGTTATGGGCTATTTTTCAATTTTCTTTTATCATAGCTTTGATGACTTTTCAAAGGAGGTGTTGAGTTGGCACGGAACCATTTTTTTTACTTTTATTTAAAACTAGCTGTTTTCCGGCATGCGTTGCAATGCCATATTCAAATAAATAAAATGTTACTCCTTGTATGTACTTTCCCGTGCATTCCCCTCCAGCGTTCCACTTCCACCTTCCCCGCCACCGCTCTCCCGCTCCCCCATCCCGCCAACCCCCCTGGCACTTCATTTCTTGACTCCTCTCCCGCCCGGCTCGTAGCCGAAACTTTTTTCTAATACTAACATTTTTAAACTCGTGATATCTTTCTAATTAAATATCCGAATTGAAAAATTCAAAAAGTTAAATAAAGGTATTGAAGCTGTCTTGAATATGAAGTAATTTATTTTGATAAGGATTAAAACCAAGATACAAATAAAGAGCCTTTTCAAGCGGCGACATTTTAATTAAGTTTTTAAAATAAAAGAATACTTATTGTGGCATAACCATAATAGTTAGACATATGCTGTCGCAACCTTTTTTGTAAATAATGATGTGTTCTACAAAGTCATCGTACATTATTTTATTCTATCATTAATAGTTTTCACAGCGCACGCCATGTAAAGAATATTTTAGGTAATTTTTTTACACATTATTGAAGTTTTAGTAAGGATGTCTATTTTTTTTTAAAATATAATATAGCCTATGTTACCCAGGGATAGAGTAGCTTCCCAACAGCGAAAGAATTTTTCAAATCGGTTCAGTAGTTTCGGAGCCTATTCAATGCAAACAAAAAAACAAACAAATCTTACCTCTTTATATAGTGTATATATGGTAGATAATATTATTTTTCGTGGGTCTGCGCTAGTTAAATGTATAATGGAGGGAAAGTAGTGATGTCTCGACAAGCCAAATAAAAATATGATATATTTTTTGTATGCTTTGAATATTAATTGAATAGAAATTAGTTAGTAATATAAATAAAATTTCACCTCTGACGCTGAAGACGTATAGTTCGGCAAATCTTTGAAACTCCACAATAGATTTTTTACTTGCGCCATAGCCAAATAGGAAGTTGGATAGAAACTGGGCTAGGCGAGGATCCACGTTGGTGTACCATTGTTTCTGGAACAAAATAAAATAATAATCAATCACTGAAGACAATACTAATCTCCTTCAACGGAAGCAATCTTCCAAACAGGCCATCCATTGATATGCTTGGTGTAACTCTAAGTGACCAGCTCAGATATGGGGGATTCATCGAAGCCAGAGTAAAGTTAGCCTGCAAAAAACTGGGCGTACTGTACAGGGCCCGCATATACTTTAATAGTATACAGCTGCTAACCCTATACAAATCACAAGTGCACCACACAATTGAATTTGGCAGCCACCTCTGGTCTGGAGCTCCAAAACACCTGAAAAATACCCTCAACCCTGTGCAAAAACGGGTGGCCCGTTTGATAGATTCTCCCATCTTAACAGACGGATTGCAATCTTTAGAGCACAGGCGTCGGGTGGGAATGCTATCCTTGTTCTAACGGTATTACAATGGAAGATGCTCCGAGGAATTAGCGTCGTTGATCCCTTCGGAACCGGTGCATAGTCGGGCTACACGCCAAACGAGTGCCCAACATATGTACACGGTTGACATTTGTCACACGAGAACGGGTCGTTTTTTCGACTCGTTCTTGTGTTCAACAGCTCGCTGTGGAATGATTTGCCGGCCTCTGTGTTTCCTCCTCCCTACAACATGGGTCTTTTCAAGACCAACGTTCATTCCTTCCTCTCCTCAAAAAGATCCTCTACACAGCATCTCAGATGACGTAGGCCCTGAGGGAAATTATTTCCCCCAGGGCCTCCTGTGTGGAGTTAATGTAAAAAAAAAAGGCTCTCAATCGAAAATTTGAAACAGAAAAAGATACAGTCCTGTCGTGGCATTGAACCCAGTGAGTGAGCATCCCACCTTATGAGGATTCCAGATAGTCAAAGACGACTGGCGTGTCTAGGGGTAAGGCTCTTGACTCGCAATCCGAAGATCGCGGGATCGTATCCTGGCGTGGGAAAATAAATTTTATTTTATTAATTTGTGTTATTTCACAATTAATTCATTTAACATAACATATACATAGTATATTTGCAGCACGATCCAGAGTGGAAGATCGCCCTGGTGTAAGACCATCATTCAGAATTGAAACGCTGCTTGAAATGGCTTTAGCCGTGTTTGGTGACCATCTGAATAACCAGGTACTTTCCCATCTTCCTCTTTCTCATCTCCTTCCCCTACCCCTACCTTCGGCCTCACAACATACCCCAATTGGGGATGTCATAGTCTCACTGGCTCCAAACGGGAGCAGCTGGGACTCGTGTGAGATATTCACATACAATATACACCAGGGGGCACTGATTTGTTAGGACTAGGAACACGTGCTCTAAAGATGGGAAGGAAGTTGGAGTTTAATCGACCGGTATACATGGCAACCTAATAATCCAATATTGGAATTTAGGATGGGCAGGAATAAAGGAATGGATTGAGCATTATGATTCTTTTTTTTTTTCTTTTTTTTTAAATCCTTTCTTTATGGGTTCCTTCTTCTTACCAATTCTCGCCTCTTCTTGGATCTTCTCGTCTCTTCTTGCTTCTTCTTGTCTCTTCTTGATTCCTCTCATCTCTTCTACGCTCTACTTGGACCTTCTTGCTATTTATCGTCTCTTAATGTGTCTTCTTGGCTCATCATGCTTCTTCATAGATCTTCTAGTCTCTACGGGTCTATTCTTATCTCATCTTGGATCTTACCGTCTCTTCCCCTCTCTTCTCATCTCTTCTAGCCCCTTCTTGGATCTTATTATCTCTTCATTTATTCAAAGTTTAATTTGACATCCAGTGTTACCCCAAGGTCCCTGATATATTTTACTTCATTGATATGTGTGCCGTTCAATGTTTATACAAAGAAAATTTTATTTTTATTACTTGTAAATGTTAATTTATTGCATTTTGAGATGTTAATAACAAGTTTGTTTAATTCGCAATAGACAAAAAGATGATTGAGGTCTTCTTGGAGTTTAATGCAGTCATTGATTGATTTAATAACTAAGTATATTTTTTTATCATCTTCGTATGCTAGGTAATTAGCATGTAAAAAACATTTGTGAATATCATATATATACACATTAAATAATAATGGGCCTAAATGAGAACCTTGATGTACACCGGAGGGCACAGAAAAGAAGCTGGACTTTGTTCCCTCAATTGAGACACTTTGAAGTCTACTCCAAAGGTATGAAGTGAGCCATCGGAGTAAGTCACCATGGATGCCTAATTATTTTAATTTTTGAATAAGGATAAAATGGTTTAGCTTATCGAAGGCCTTAGAGTAATCAGTATACATTACATCTACTTGGTTTCTATTGTCCAAATTATACCAGCACTCCATAATGGACGGCTAGCTTTGCTTATTTGGACAGTTTTTTGGTGGAGTCAACGGCGTTCAGTCCTCCATTAATGCATTGACCCTTCTTTCAACATCTCTATCAGCCATCTCTTGTAAACATACTTCCCAAGTACACAAACTCATCCATCTGCTCCAAGTATTCATCATTTAATTTGTAATAGTAAAATTTTAACCGTTCCGACCTATAGCAAATATGCGAGTTTTGCGTCTTAAACGAAAAGTCAGATTTACGAAAACTTTGTGTTATTTCCGCTTCACAATTTAAGCTCTATAAATGAAACATTTCTGAACGTAGCCGAATACTAAAAACTGTTTTTGAAAGGTTACGAAATAAGCTTTCAAATTGTTAAATTACAAATAAATATTAACATTTGTAAATATTAAAATTTAGAATGCAAACATAAAAAAAATGTTAAAATGACTCATGTGATGTTCTTATGTGAAAACGGTACGAAAACCACAGATTATGTAAAAAAAAAACAATACTTATTCTATTGTATAAATGTATATAATAAACAATTTAGTCATCTCACTTTTGTATCATTTCATATAGATGTGCAGCTTGATTTATTATGGACCTTCTACTTTTTGTTTTAGGGATGTCACTAGAACAATAACGGAGTTATTACGATCTCGTGGAAATATACGCGTTGACGTGAAACCACGCTTATTGTACTTGACTGCTATTGTCATATTAATGTATATCTGCTTATGTTGCCGAGTCTTTTTAAGTTTTATTATTTTTCCTTTCAGCCATATTGGTTTTGTTATACTCACCGCAGCGGCCACTATTTTTGTATACTCTATATTGACAAACTGTTCATTTGAATTTGTGTGAATCATCGTGAGAATCATTTGTGTGAAAAAATCATTCTGTGAAACATCTGACATTATGTTGTGAGATAAAAAAAATTAATTAGTTGTGTTTTAAATAATTCATTTGCTGTGATAAAAATATCTACATCATTTGTATATTCGTTTGTAAAAGTACGTAAACCAGAAATCGACGAGTTTGCTAGATAATTTTTTTGGTGAAAGGTCACATTGTGAGTGGTCAGTTTATCTTGTATTTCCGTTAGGTATTCTGAAAAGTATTGATGGTGTTATTGAATTTTGGTTGGCTGTGAAATAACGAGACAAATATAAAGATGTTTGTTTGTGAAAACGGTACTAAAATAACGGATTATGTAAAAAATAATACTTATTCTATTGTATTAATGTATAATAAACAATTTAGACACCTCACTTTTTTATCATTTCATACAAGAATATTTAATAAAAAAATAACAATGTTTAGCAGCGCATTTTATTTTTTTTACATTAACTCCACACAGGCCCTGAGGAAAATAATTTCCCTCAGGGCCTATGTCATCTTTGAGGATGCTGTGAGGAGGGTCTTTTTGAGGAAAGGAAGGAGTGAACACGGGTCTTGAAGAGACCCATGTTGTAGGAGGGAGGAAACAAGCGATTTGGCGGGTAACATCTGTACCTACCGTGTGTCTGACAGAATAGGCCTTTTTATGTAATTTTATGGACACCCTGAATAGAGATGCGCATTATGGAACTTCTACTTTTTGTTTTAGGGATGTCACTAGAACAATAATGAAGTTATAACGATTTCTGTAGAAACACACGCGTTGACGTGAAAACACGCTTATTGCACTTGACTGCTATCGTTATATTATCATGTATATCCGCTTACGTAACGGAGTGGTTAAGTTTTCGTATACGTTCAGAAATATTCCATTTATTTGGATTTTACCGCAAAGTGGCAATATGCACGAGGCCTGATGGGTTAAGTTTATGCATAAACAGCTCATTAGCAATAGCAATAATTTTTTTAACAACATCCGTTAGAGATAAATTTATGGCAGCTCGAGTGTGGTTATAATCAAATGGTGATGTTATTAATAGAAGTTTGTATAGATTAAGCATTGTTGGCATAAAACTAGATTACTTATGTAAACAGATCGTTGGATTTATGATTTAAGTGTGAGAAGACACTGACCAGATATTTTGTTGCGCGCAATTACCACCCAGCGAGAAAACGCGTAGATCCGTGTGTTGAACGTTTACATTGCGTTGGATTTATGACGTGGTACTAAGCGGTGGTTTGTACGAGATTGTTTGGAATGAAAATACAAGTATGTTTCTCATCAACACGTTATAAACATTAACAAATTATTTACGATAAATTGTAATTGGGCGGCAAAAACAATTTTTTTTTTTTTTTAACCTTTTTAATAATGGTCTTTTCAACGCAATCTATCCCATATCCCATTACGCAGCACATTTTGATGTATGTGATTGTGTGCATATGTGTAGAACTTATCACAATTCAATTTGGGAGGCGGGTATGGGTACTGCCGCCCCGGGAACCATTTATTCGATAACCAACACCTCTGCCATAGGTCACCCCAAGTAATTCGCTTCGTTTGGTGACTTAGCAGGGGTGCCTGGGTTCACGGGTGAAGTTTGTTCGGGATTTTGAGGCGGATGCGTCCGCTCACCAATTGCATGGCAGGCCGGATCGGGAGAGAATGGTTGAGGGAGTCCCTTTGACTTCTCCAGCCGTACTCTCTCGGAACATCAGTGGAAGGGATGGATTCATACGTCTGTCACTCCTGGACACGCAGATCCACAGATTCCTACCCACCCCTATATTCTTTTCCTTCCCAGAACTTCCTTTCCTAAAAAAACCCGCCGCACAGCATCCCCAAATATGACATAGGCCCTGAGGGGAATTATATTTTTCTAAGGGCCTCCAGTGTGGAGCTAATGTAAAAAAAAAATTATTGGGCAGCCAAACCAAAAAAAAAAAAAGACTTAACCTTTTTAATAATGGTCTTTCCAACGCAATCTATATATACCATTATACATCAAATTTTAATTTATGTGTTTTAGTAGAACTTATCACATATGCACGACTTATCAGCAGCGAAACGTATTTTATATTATTTTTAATTTTTTTTTATGCGAATACCACACAATAACTAAATAAATAACTTCGTCCCACACACACACATTTTTATGGGAGTACATCTTGGCCTCCGTATTCGAGGGGTAAGGCTTTTGACTCACAATCCAAAGGTTGCGGGATCAAATCCCGGCATGCGCAAACAAATTTTATTTTGATTGATAATTTTATTTTATTTGTGTTAGTTCACAATTAATTCATTTAAAATAATAAGTAGTGTATTTTTAGCATGTTCTAGAGTGGAAGACACTCAGTATCACCCTGGTGTAAGACTACCATTCAGAATTGGAACGTTGCTTGAAATGACTTTAGCCGTGTTTGATGGTCAGATCTTAATAGCCAGGTACTTCCCTACTACCTTCAGCCTCACAAAATATCCCAATTGGGGATGACATAGTCTCACTGGCTCCAGACAGAAGCAGCTAAAATTATTTATATTAGCTCCACACAGGAGACTCAGAGGAAAATAATTTCCTATGTCATCTTAGGGGATGCTGTGTGGAGTGTTTTTTTAAGGAAAGTCAAAGAGGAAGTTTTGGGAAGAAAATAGAAATGAGAGGCGGGTAGGAACATGGGGGTCAGTGTGTCCAGGAGTGACAGACGTATGAATCCAACCCTTCAACTGCGGTGCAAGGCGATGGGTTGAGGGATTCTGGCTGGAGAGGTCAAAAGACCTCCTCAACCAGTCTCTCTTGATCCGGCCCGCCACGCAGCAGGTGGGCAGACACATTGGCCACCAAGACCTTGACAAACCTCACTCTATTAACCCGTGCACGTCTGTAAATCACCAAACGTAGCGAATCACTTGGGGTGATTTGTGGCAGAGGTGTTGATTATTCAATGAATGGTTCCCGGGGCGACGGTACCCATTCCCGCCTGCCAAATATTCCGCAGTAAATTTATTATAATTGTAAATTATCAGTTGGGTAACCCTGAATTATTAATGTTGATTCACTTTCATATTCCTACCATTAGATCAAGGTTCCCCAGTATATATTATTGTGACAATTATACTACAGTTTCAGGCTGCAATTCAGTTATAAATAAATTACACAGCGTTCATTGGTAACTGTTTTGCTAATGTAGCTGATGTCTTTAATATACCTCTGTTGAAGTCTAAGGCTGTATTTATTAAACACTTTAGTGGTGCAAATTTTAACGAGGCCACTCGCCCATTATGGCAATGTGAGTTATATGTAGATACAGCTATTTGGCTTTACGGCACTCAATCAATTTCATACATAAAGTTACATTGTAAGAAATTAATTTTATTTGTTTTTTGTGGTAACTTCCAAAGGAATCTGGGAGAAGGTATGGGTACCGCCGCCCCGGGAAACATTTATTAGATAACCAACACCTTAGTTTGGTAACTTAGCAGGGGTGCCCAGGTTCATGGGGTGACTTTTGTCGAAAGAGACTGGTTGAGGGAGGTCTTTATCCTCTCCAGACATAATCTCTTAACCAGCCGCCTTGCCCTGCAGTTGGAGGGATGAATTCATACGTCGGTCACTCCTGAACACACTGACCCCCAGATTCCTACCCACCCCTAGTATCTCTTTCTTTCCCAGAACTTCCTCTCCTCCCTTTCCTTAAAAAAACTCCACACCTCATCCGCATAGATGACATAAGCCCTGATGGAAATTATTTTCCTCAAGGCCTGCTGTGCGGAACTAACGTAAAAAAAATTGACAGTGACACAATACTGTAACTGCCAAAAAGAATACTTCTGTAATGGCAGAACATTGCAACTTAAAATACAGTAATCTGACAGGATAACCCCGCAAAGCGCTGTTTTACCATTATTATGCCATTGCCGTATGGGAGACAGGATGTTTGAGTTACAGAATATTGGCTTCACGTATCGGCAGCTATTCATGCCACGTGCGCGTCGCACAATGTGTCAATATGCTGTATCTCCAAAAAGCTAATTTTGAGATGAACCACTTCAATTTTTTTTTTAATATTTTTTTTTTTATTTAAGCGACTATATAAAATAATTCCATAAGTATACAAAATGTAATGAGAAAGTAAGGTAAAGATATTGTATTTCTTAGTCCTCCTCACTAGGGGTTCCTGTGCCAAGGCGGACTAAAATTGTTTAATTACAGTTTATTTGTCTTCTATGTCGTTTTTAGTGTCTTCATTAGGGTGTTTTCGTTGACCTCTTTCAGCCATATTTTTATTCTTGATTTGTACTCATTAATTTTTTTTATTAGTTTTATGTCTTGGGGAAGAATGTTATGCAGTTTAGTTGCAAAATAAGTGTAGTTTCTTTGTCCGAATGTGGTTTTATAACTTGGAATGTTTTTTATGTCATTTTTATTTGATCTAGTGTGATGGATACGCTGTCTAGTAGAGGATTCAGTATTTTTGGATAGCTTCAATAATATATTTTTGGCATATATTCTTTGTACATTTGGTATGTCAAAGCTTTTGAATATTTCAATAGAAGGTGTTCCTGAACCTGAGGAGTTGCTGCGCACGTGACAAGAAGGCCCGCCGCGGGACTTGTCGTGGGCAATTGTGTCTCCTGAGAGATGTTGCGTCCTCGAAGGTTGATGATGCACCGGCACAGTCGGCAGTGAGTCGCCGAGAGTCTGGCCGGTACCGCACTGGAACGTTATCACTTGATGCACTGTCTATGTGTGTTAGTGAGCTGTTACTGATACTAGAGACTGGAACTGACTGACTGACTAGCGCTGTGTCGCTGCGCTTTATATATCCGACCGTGTGAGTAACTACCCGGAACGCCAAGTAATGTTGAGCGCCCGCGCAAAGCAGAGAAGACTCTGGAACATTCCGCGGCCGTAAGAATGTGACGGCTGTTGAGTCGAGGCCTTTCGATGCGCTTCCCGAATGTGTAGCCGTGTGCGGCACGGTATGCAGGTAAGATGTACCTTTCGAGAATGTGCTTGCTATATCAGTGGCGGCGCAAGGATTGTGGCTAAAGAGGGCGACCGTTCTGGTCGCCACATTATGATTCCTTTTTGAACTGTATTCAGGTTTTTTATGTATTTATGTGTAATAGATCCCCATCGATTATTTTATTAATAGTAGTAACAATTTAAAATTTGGTGAAAAGTTTGATTAAGAATTAATTTGAAATGTTTAACGTTGGATGGGTGAAGACATACGTTCACTGTTTGTCTCATTTTCGACTATTGAAATTTAGTGTGTAAGAAAGAGAGGTTGCATAGTATGTTTTAAAATAAAAGCTAAACAATCAGCGCATTGACATTTGACGTTTTTGAATTTTTGGAACTCACTCACTACTCAAATATTATAGGTACTTATCACAAAATTCCCATAGCGCTTTCAAAATATGAGAATTAGTTCCATACAAAATGTACGGGGAAAAGAATTTTCTTAATAACTATTTTCTTCGTTAATTTTTGTGATGTTTTAATAGTTATTATGTTATCCGGGGCGGAGACAAATTCAACAAATCAAAGATCATCAAAATCGGCCCAGCCGTTCTCGAGTTATAAATAGTGTAACCAACCCGACTTTGTTTTATATATTAAGATAATCTTCAAAATTTTCTAAATATTTTATTTTATTTTTTACTATGACTGTCAATAACTATTCTGTAAGTAAATGGTACTTGTGCCACAATATAAACTTTGTTCGTCCTCGACACATCGTTACATATTTCATCACACAATCAATAATTTTAATGGGCTCCGAAAATCAATTATGAGTGACCTGACGAACTTGGGAAAACAATGATTTATAAAAATAAGGTATATACAGGGTGTTTCAGCGTGTACATACTTTAACCAGCGATTCCTGAACATATTTATATTTGGAGTACAAAATGTACCACGACATTATCCTGTCCGATGACATTTTTCAATCCAAAACAATAAAAAATTCACACATCCGTATCTCTGTGTTTTTTTAAACATTATCTCCACACAGGAGGCCCTGAGGAAAATAATTTCCCTTAGGATCTTAACCACTCAGCAACGTAAGCAGATATACACGTTAAATTGACAATAGCAGTCAAGTACAATAAGCGTGTTTTCACGTCAACGCGTATATTTCCACAGAAATCGTTTTAACTCCGTTATTGTTCTAGTGACATCCCTAGAACAAAAAGTAGAAGCTCCATAATAAATCAAGCTACCCATCAATATTCAAGTTATCCATAGAAATACAAAATAAAGACCTATTCTGTCAGATACCGAAAAATCCCCTCCCGCCGTTAGACATTGTTATTTTTTTATTAAATATTCTTGTATGAAATGACAAAAAAGTGAGGTGACTAAATTGTTTATTATACATTTATACGATAGAATAAGTATTGTTTTTTTTACATAATCCGTGATTTTAGTACTGTTTTCACATAAAAACATCACGTGAGTCATTTTAACATTTTTTTTATGTTTGCTTTCTAAATTTTAATATTTACAAATTTTAATATTTATTTGTAATATAACAATTTGAAAGCTTATTTTGTAAAAGTTTTTAGTATTCTCGAAAGGCACAATCTACCTACAGTTGTAGTGTTTCACGCCGCATACGGCTACATATTTCGGGAAGCGCATCGAAAGGCCTCGACTCACAGCCGTCACATTCTTACGGCCGCGGAATGTTCCAGAGGCTTCTCCGCTTTGCACGGGCGCTCAATATTACTTGGCGCTACGGGTAGTTAATCACACGGTCGGCTATATAAAGCGCAGCGACACAGCGCTAGTCAGTCAGTCAGTTCCAGTCTCTTGTACCAGTAACAGCACCAACACATAGACAGTGCATCAAGTGATAACGTTCCAGTGCGGTAACCGCCAGGTCCACAGCGACATGTCGGACCTGTGCCGGTGCATCATCAACCTTCAAGAGACACAATTGCCCACGACAAGTCCCACGGCGGGCCTACTTGTCACGCAGGCAGCAACTTCTCAGCCACTGAGACTTCATTCTCCTCACGAAGTTCACCGCAGCCATCTCCGCGACTCACCGCGTCGAGCATCCATCCTGGACGTCAAGGTCTTCTCCACCAACACGGTGCGGAACAACATGCTGGCGACATGCAGACCCGAGGTCTGCTACACCACGGCATCATCGACCTTCATCACAGCATCACCTACGAGCATCATCATCATCGCTCCTGTCTGCACACTGTTACTTTATACCAAATTCACCATCGCTACGTAGCAGCAATAAAAACTGACTCATACATAGACTGACGCCTTTCATTCAATCGTCCCCCGTCTCTGCCGATCGCTGCCCGCTCCCTCCCGTCTTTTACGACATTTACGTTTACATTTACGAAAACTTTGTGTTATTTCCGCTTCACAATTAAAGCTCTGTAAATGAAACATTTCTGAACGTAGCCGAATAACTGTTTTTGAAAGGTTACATAAGCTTTCAAATTGTTATATTACAAATAAATATTTTAAATATTAAAATTTAGAATGCAAACATAAAAAAAATGTTAAAATGACTCACGTGATGTTTTTATGTGAAAACAGTACTAAAATCACGGATTATGTAAAAAAACAATACTTATTCTATCGTATAAATGTATAATAAATAATTTAGTCACCTCACTTTTTTATCATTTCATACAAGAATATTTAATAAAAAAATAACAATGTCCAACAGCTGGTAGGCCATTTTGTGGTCTACCATGTATCTGACAAAATAGGTTTTTTAAAGTATTTCTATGGACAACTAGAATAGTGATGGATAGCTTGATTTATTATGGAGCTTCTACTTTATGTTTTAGGGATGTCACTAGAACAATAACGGAGTTATAACGATTTCTGTGGAAACATACGCATTGATGTGAAAACACGCTTATCGTACTTGACTGATGTTGTCATATTAACGTGTATATCTGCTTATGTTGCTGAGTGGTTAAAGCACCCCGTAATATGCACTTTGTTTTGTTCCACCAGCACTGTATAGACGAGACAGAGCGCGCAACATGATCCATTTCGACATGTGGCAGTGTGATCAGTGGCGACGTGTGACAGATTTTTTGTTTGTTTTTAATGTCATTGGACAGCAAAATGACATCTACATTTTTCACTTCAAATATATTCTGGAATCGCTAGTTAAGTCTGTTGGGTAAGTGCTGATACACCCTGTATATGCAATGCTGATGTGAAAATGATGAACATAAAAACAACAGTGTGGTTATCAGGAAATAGCAGTTTATTAGAAATTAGCTTGATAAGATTGTGAACAGAATACTTAATAATGTGATACGGGAAATATGAGTTAGATTTTAATATTGATTGCATGGGAAACCAGTGCTAATATTTAAACACTAAGTTGTACTTTTTCCACACACGAAAACAGACATGATGTATTTATTTGAACAAAATAATTTTATAATACGAGTAATTATAAAGATTTATTATATGTAATCTCTTTTCATACTCCAGGCAGGTCAGTTACAAGACAGTACCTACCATATTATTGTAGCAATTCCACATCAACATCCCAATATTACACTCATATGCGACAGATCCAACAGCTAGGAAACAAATACTCAGATGTTGTTGATATATTTAGTACATCAATTTTAATATAATAAGTATACCTTCTTGAAGTTTTTTTCATCAAGTAGGGAATATTTTGATAAAGCTATTTAAATTGACTAACACATTGACAGTATTTTGTCGACTGAAAGAAAAAAACTATTTTGGTTTTATATTTTGTACCTACATACTGTGTGGATCAAATTCAATAATATTTTTACTTTATATTTATTTTTGTACAAGTGCTTTAAACAGTAATTTCGTGCACTATTTATGAGTATAATTTTGTAAATATTATTATATACATATATGTAGGCGTAAATAAATAAATAAATAATTTATTTATTTATTTATTTATTTATTACACGCCCTGATGGGCTTTTACATTATAGTTTATAAGTTGAGTATAAAAACAATGAAGAAAATATAATACAATGAGAAAAGAAAATACGTAATACAATATAAAAACAAAACCACATAATAAAATAAAAAGTACATATGTAAAAATGATAATAAGTCTCACATTCAATATAAACAAAAAAAAACTGCAGAAATGATGTAAATCTATTTGTGTCTAGATGAATAAAAGTGATAGAATATGCAACATTTATACTGATTGGTTTTAAGATGAAATATATCACCTAGATTAGAATATTTATTACCGAGACTGTGAAGTCTAGGAAACGGAGAATTTTGATAAGCTAGTGTCCTGGTGTTATTGAAGTAAAAGGGTAATAAATGTCGACATGATTTTTTGGGTACATGAATATTGATAAATTGAAGTAATTCTGGACAGTCAATTTTGTAATGCAGTATTTTATGTGACAGTATTAAATCTGTGCTTATTCTTCTTTCTGAAAGTTTCAACAGAGAAAATTTATCCAGGAGGTAATTATAATCAATGTTTAGTATAGGAATACGCAATTTATAGTTTATGAACCTTAGAAACTTCCGTTGTATCTTTTCAATGTTGTCTGAATGAATATTGAAGAAGGGAGACCATAACGTAGAGTTATATTCAAGTTGGCATCTGACAAGGGTTTTATATAACATAATAAATGTGCCTAAATCATTAAAATCTTTTGCAGCTCTTAAAACAAAGCCAAGAGTCTTTAGGGATTTGTTGATAATATTATTAATATGACATACAAAGGTGAGTTTACTGTCGAACATAATGCCTAGATCCATAATTTCATTAACACAATTTAAATTTTCATCATTTAATGAATACTGAAAAAATATAGGATTATTTATTTTGGAAAAATGAATGAACTGACATTTATTTATGTTTAATGCTAGTTTGTTGATAGAGCACCATTCAAAAAGATATGTCAAATTAGTTTGAAGTGTAATACAATCATTAATATGGTTGATCTCTTTATATAGTTTCATGTCATCAGCAAACAGTAGCACGTTTATGTTTGTGAATATATCAACAATATCATTTATAAATATAATGAACAAAATGGGCCCTAAATGGGAGCCTTGCGGCACTCCACTTGTTGCTATAAATTTGTACGAATGTGTGCCATTTATTTTCACACTAAGACTTCTTTTGGACAAATAACTAACAAACCAAATTAATAAGCTACCATAAACTCCAAGTGTCGCCAATTTATTGATTAATATTTTGTGACACACCTTGTCAAAGGCCTTGCTAAAGTCCGTATATATTGAGTCAACCTGGCACCTGTTTGCTAAAGATTTAGATATGAAGTTTTCGTAAATTAGTAAATTGGTTAGTGTAGATTTATTTGAACAAAAGCCATGTTGGTAGGGTGTTATAATTTTTTTTATATTTGTAGATATTTTATGGAGTACAATTTTTTCAAAAAGCTTGGGAATCGATGATTGGATACATATTGGCCTATAATTTGTTACGTCCGTTTTGTCCCCTTTTTTAAAAATGGGTGTTAGAAAACTGTGTTTCCATGTATCAGGGAAACTGCCTGTCTCTAGTGACTGGTTAAAAATTAGAAAAAGAGGAACAGTTATGCCATTTAAACATTCTTTAATTAACACTGGTGGAATATTATCAGGTCCTGCATTTTTTCTAGCATCTAACAAATTTACATGGTTTTTGATATCATTAATTTCTATGCGTATTTCAGAAATATCCAGGCTAAGATTCGATGAGAATTTTGGAATTTCGTTGCTAGGTATATCCTTTTCATACACAGACTTAAAATAATCGGCAAATAGATTTGCAATGTTTTCATCATTACATCCAATTTTTCCATTGAAATTCAAAGTAGTTGGAATACCCAAGTTATTATTTTTTTGAGAGTTAGTATAATTCCAAAACTGTTTTATATTTACACGAATATCAGTTTCAATTTTGTCGATGTAATTTTTATAGCACAGTTTTGAGATTTTACAACACTCCTTTCTTAACAAATAAAATTCATTGTAATCACTCGACAGTCTGGACCGTTTGTAATTTTTATGAGCTATTTTCTTACGATATGTTAAAGTGATCAATTCGGGACTAAACCAGTTTGGAAAATGAGAAATTCTATTATGTCGAAGAGGCACAAAATTTGCAATAGCATCATTTAGAATAGCATAAAATTTATTTACATTATCGTTAATATCTGTATTTTCCATAAAGGACCAGTCTGTTGTATTTAAGCAATCAGAAATTTTTTTAAAATTTGCTTTAGAGAAGTTATAAGATGGCTAATTAAAATATGTGTAAATAAGGATACAAATATAACCTTCTCTTTTTTCGTAAGTTTTTTTCCACATTTTTGTTCGAAAGGTTACAAAAAAACATAATATTCATAAATTGAACAATAATAATTTTTGTTTTTAATATACTTTTATATTAATAAAATAATTTGGTATGATAGTCATCAAAGCAATCAGGGACGTTCTGGGTCACTACCAAAAGCCTAGAACCGCTCGCAATTTTGAAGAAATTAAATGGCGGCTGGCTGCATATAAAACTTGGAACACAAATATCAGGGAAAAAACTTAAGAAACATATTATTGCCAATTCAATGAAATGAATGATTAATTACTTACAACGCGTTCGGCATTCAAAATTTTATTAAAAAATGTCACTGTCGTGCTCGTTGTCCGTTTTTTGACGGATCTACTCTAGCCCGTCAGCACGCCGGGGTTTGTGGTTAAGTGCCTGAGTTGCACACCCGGCAGGCTGCCGGGGTTTGTGGCCAATGGGTTAAATACAATCATTTAAAAAAAATTCCGCACACGTGTTTTGAGACAAAAATACTTCAGTTTGTCTATTTTTTTAAAGTCTTACAAACTAATATATTTAAGATTTTTTTTACATTCTTATTTTGCTTAAACATTATTGAAAAATCATAAATACTTATGATAAAAAATAATTACAAAAAGTAGATAATTTTAATAGTTTTATCATCACGCCTTTCAGCATTTTCGAATGTAGGTATAAATTAAAGCTAATTTTGAATGAAATAAAATCGATATTGAGTTATTATTTAAAAAAGCAGGTACGGAGAATAATTAATCTTTCTCATTGGAACCGCCCTGTACGATTGTAAGAATGTCTTTTGACGAAATATAAATTCTCGGCCGCTGGCTGGTTAATGGCCCTTAATGTACTAGATGTTTTACAGTGTTAAATCATAAAGATAATAATTGATGCTCATAAAAATAAATAAATTATGAAAACAGTCGAACACAAACATCAAACCAGAAGTAAGGACAGAAATGACCTTTCTATTTCAACAAGTAACACAGCGGCTTTAAAAAAATATTCTCACAGGTACCTGGGACCAAAATTATATAACAAAATCCCTTCATCGAGGAACCGCAGCCAAAGGAGAGCACCTGTAGGAAGTCAAATACCACCCTGGGATGTCGCGCCATGTTGATGATGACTAGACATCGGATTTTATGCATTTGCATATTTGCATATGAAAATGCATGTAACTCTCTAAATATGGCGTTAATGCATATTTTAGCCTTTTTCCCCAATCGTGCATATTTAGCATTTCAAGACGCATCCATTAAACAGAATATCGCCATCATCTCAACACAGTTACCAGATAACATAGAAAAATTGGAAACAAAAAACCTTCCTCTATTTAAAACAACAGAAATACTGGAAACAATGAACGAATTCGCCAACGCCCTTCCTAAATCAATATCAGAAAAGATTTGTAAAAAGTTAGACGCTATTTTCTTTAAAAACCCGATTCTTGCAGACATGAAGAACTACATCAACGGCACAGGTCATACTCTGCCTAAACAGCCCAGCGATTTTATATGTTTTGTGAGATCGTTATCGAGATAACGGTCGTGATCTCCTGTCAGATTTGTGTGATTTATTTGCTTTTTCTATGTACAGCGTAAATTAAATGAATAAATAATCACGCATACTTGCAGGAATTCGTGTTTAAAACGATCTAAACTACAATATGTGACAGTAAATATGTAAAAATCACAAAAAATCTGACAGGAGATCACGTCCGTTATCTCTATAAAGAACCACAAAAGATATAGAATCGCTCGGCGAGGTCTTTTTCGACGTACAAATTAATACTGGGTGACAAACGTCACAAATTTGCACTCGAAAATTTGGAAAAATACTTAATTGTATATTGTCACAAAAACTATGCATAATTTTAAGAATATTTCGCTGTTTTCGTATGGTCTTTAATTAAAATATATGAAAATAATAATGGTTTTTTGATTTTGCATTGTGCATATTTTGGGCATATCAAGAGTTTTTAGTGCATATTTCGGCCTTTTTTAGTTCATATTTGCATGCATATATTGGCACTTTGTTAGTGCATATAATCCGATGTCTAATGATGACTAAATAATCATTAAATAATTCAAAATGTTATAATTGACTTACAATGAGATCATCCTCTCTGATTTTGTCAGAGTTTTTGCTGGCAGTTTTGAAGGAGTTGGCAACGATGGGCTGCTCATCACGGGACAGGATGGTGCATTTCTCCGCCAACTTTTTACTGGCATTCCCCATGCTAAAACAAATATTAAATACATAAGAATATAAAGAAGGAAGATTAGAAAAAGGGTGCCAGGTAGAAAGACTGAAAAGGATATTGAAAGAAGGGTAAATGCAGTAAATTACATAAACGCTAGAGTACTAATCATTGCCTGGTAGGCCGCACTCTCTCAGTTTTTTCGTTGTAATTTCAAATCGTGCGAACGTTGCGCGCTCACCTCAACTTAGTGCCCCCCGTGACGCGCTGGATAGCGGTCGCGCATCTCGCAGGCTCTTGTCTTTGCCGAGTTACAGAGTGTTGGATCGCTTGGGAGGCGATCATTAGTATTAAAGGTAACTTTTTTTTTGGACTTGTTTATTATAATTGGAGTTTTTGATATGATTAATCGTCGCCTCAGATCTTATTTGTCCAACAGACCATTTTAGTTTTTGTTCAATCTCTACTTTAAAATTAAAAAATGAAGTATAAAAAATTATTGTAAATCCGTTAAATAAAAATTATTAAAACTAATGAGACCTTTAACTTTACAGAAATTTTTATTTTATTTTTTTTTTTAAATTTTCTTTTTACAGAAATAGCTTTATTGTAAACATCTTTTATAATGTTTCATTGAAATAATGAAAGAAAACCTTTTCCTCCCGTAAAATTTTCTAATGGTCTGTTGGACAAATACGAACTAAGGCGACGTAGGGTGAATCGTATTTGTAAAAATAAATATAACGTTTACAGATGAATCCAGACGATAGTCAAACAGAAAATTGGTTAATGGAAGGTGACTCTGGTAGTGAAATTGAAGACAATTTCGAAGGTAATGTTTGGCTTTCATTAAAAAAATATAAATTAACAAAATGAGGAAGAATTACATTAAAAAAGGAGACGAAGCATGTGCAACTTTTTCCCAGCAAAAAAAGACGCATGAGTGTGCACTAAGTACTGTGTGAAATGCAACAATCCATATTGTCTGGAACATTGATCGCTTATGAATTTAAGTATTTAGATTTTATTGCAAGCGATATATTTTGACCTTCTGACAAAATATGCCAGAGGCCTGAGTGTTTAAAAAAATTACCCTGTGCTTTACATAAAAAAACGGTGATTACTTAAAAAAAAAACGGGAGGAATGCAGAATACGCCAATGTCAGGGAATTTAATAAAAATGCACTTTCTAGATGAGAAAAGTGTGTAGAAACTCATTAAAAAAAGAATTAATGTGCGGAAAGCAAAATTGAGGGAGATACAGCCGATCAAAGTTTAATAAAATTTCACTTCGCGAACCGATACTATGACAGCCCGCCCGCCATCTTTTGTCACTGTTATGTTGGTATTCTGGACCTGTACAAACAAGAGCCTAGATACGATGTGTATAGCGCCGGATCTGCCCCCCCCCCCATAACCTAACCGAACCTAACCTAACCTTTCTAGCGGGCTTGTGTATGTTATCTTTACATTAAAAAACAGCCTACGTTTTTAAATGGTTTGTCTGGAGGAATTCTCCATTCCAGTGCCTATTTACATTATATTATTAATTCTGTTTTTCATAATTACGCGCCTTATAATTTACCCCACGAAGTCGGCTACAATCGTATCTAGGCTCTTGTTTGTATCAGGTCTGGGATACCAACATAACAGTGACAACGATGGCGGGCGGGCTGTCATAGTATCAGTTCGCGAAGTGAAATTTTATAAAACTTTGATCGGCTGTATCTCCCTCAATTTTGCTTTCCGCACATTAATTCTTTTTTTAATGAGTTTCTGCACACTTTTCTCATCTAGAAAGTGCATTTTTATTAAATTCCCTGACATTGGCGTATTCTGCATTTCACCCAAAAAAACACCCCTCGAACTTCCAAAATGTCCCTGGTGAAAGACCAGAACTGAATAGCCAGGTTCTTTCCAACCTTCCTCTCCCCAATCTCCTTTCCCTCCCCACCATAAATAAATCAATCCCCTCCCCACTCCCTCCAGTCACAACATACCCCAATTGGGGATATCATAGTCCGACTGACCCCGTACAATCGGAACTCTTGCACAAATTAAAAAAGATGACTGAAAATAGGCATACAAAAAATAAATGTATTTAACAAAATCGGAATATAATGTATTATAATTTTATATTATATTATGTTGTGGAAATACATAGCTTTCGAGTACTTACATGGAAAAAAGTGATACATATTACCTACCCGAATAGTTTTTATTTATGGTACTTGACTTGTGAAAAAGCGATTGTTTCGATTTTTGACATTGACAGCAGAATGAGGTTACGAGTATTTAATAATATTATTGTCATGTTTACCTGTAGAACACCAGCCGGGCGGCTTCGAATCGAACGAAAACTGACTGCGGAGGAACACGGGCAGTTTTTCACATGAGTTTTGTTTATAAAACAACTAAATTATAATATACGACTAGAATACTCCAGGAAAATGTAAACATTTCGTAAACTCATCAACACATGATTGCTCTCGTTTGCGGTGTTACCAGGTGTTACTATGCAAAAAATGTTATTTCCCTGTGATAAAGTGCGAAATGTCCCTCGAAGTTCGGGGAATCAACCTGATACAAATTGGTAAAATATACGGAAAAGTGGGACACGGTGAGACAAATTTTATTTTCAAACCACTTTGTATCATTTAGATAACAGTGATAAACAGCTTTTTCAGTAACCGAAAATGGAAAATAATGCATTTGGATAGTTATTTCATTAAAATTGAAATTGATTGTTCACCTTGCGGCCATTGTTATTGATAAGATTTGTAACTCAAATAATGAATCTAAAACAGGTTCTTAGTAAAGTTTGAATTAATTAAAAAATAAATAAGAAACTAGCATAAAAACTATTTTGAAATTATAATATCAAAACATGGGGTGAAGAATTATTCATTTTTAAAAATGAAATAGCTCTTAAATTACGTTATTTTGTAAAATTTGCCTAATAACCGTGTCCTACTTTTCTTTATATATACTAATAAATATCTTCAAAAAAGTATTAAAAAATTATGATACAAACGAAAATATTGAAATTTTGATCCTTAATGTAATTCGAACAAAATAATAAGGAATACAAAAATCCCTTTTTCTGAAGTTTACCATTTCCATTCTCGGTAATATTTTTAACGATTTGTATGAACTGAAAAGACAACCCTTGAACGTGTGTTGTGAGTTGTTAGGGGGTCCGTGTGCATAAAGAAAGCTAATTTTATCCTTACATCCTTCGAAATTGTTCATATGTGTTAAAAAGTGAAATTCTTTCCGGATCAGATAATCATTTCGTTGGTCTGTCTTTGACCTAGAAATCGATAAGTCTTATATTATGTTAATTATTGATGTCGCCAGTTTTCATTCAAACGGTAACTTAATTTACATCAAGGTCACAATTCAGTGTTACAATCGAGCGGTTGAAGCGCCAGGTTTGAACCCTTACCCATGTTTCGTTAGTTCAATTATTTTGCTAGCTAAGTTCTCAAAAGTCATTTTTCATTTTTATTGTGTTGTTTTTCTTTTGAAGAGAAAACTTCTTTACTCCGTTGGGATTTGAAAGTCGATGAAACGAAAAAGCGACACTTGGTCTCCTCTTTGTACAGTGCTTCGTAACCTCCCCAGTCTTTTTTAAACTTGGTGAAAATATTATAATAAATAAACCCTACAATTATCCTTCTCCCGATACCCTGCTTTCGTCTCACTCACTTCATTTCTACCACCTGTGAACTGCATACGTGTTTATTTTTAATTTTGTTTATCTTTGAACTAAGTAAGCATGTATTATTTTTATATAGTTTAATTTTACATTATTTATTTATTATCCATTTATATACTTTTAATCTGTGATTTAAAAAAAAAGATTTTCATTTCTTAACACCTCCACTCTATGTTTTTCTTTAATATTTATTGTTTTATGTATAAACTTCACTGATTTATGCAACCATGTAATAATTTTTTAAATTAACAACTGTTTGTTTCCCTATAATAAACTAAAATAAAAATAAAGTCGTCAGTACGAGGAATTCTAATATAAATATGTTAACTTTAAAATAAATTAACTTTAAAATAAAAACAAAAATCTGTTGCTATATGTACGAACTCATGATTTTTTTCTAAAGTAAAATTTTCCCAGAATTAACTTTTCAAAGTTTCACTGCGATATATTTTTTCTCCCTAGATATAGGAATTTTTTCCCAGACTGCGCAACACCGGTCGCCATTTTCACTTTTTCTCGCGCGCTATTGGTCAATAAATCTGTCACACCTGACACTAGGGTTGGGCTCGTAGATTTAAATATATTATTATTTGCAATCGAGATTTGGATTTTCAGGAGGCGTGAACGGATTATTACCGAAACTATTATTATTGTGGTTTTATATTTACTTATTGTCAGCGAAACTGCACTCCTGAAGTAGGTATCGAAGTGATGTGATTCAGCTATTTCCTTTTACACGTAATTTGTAATATATTCTTACGGTAATAATTTTCTTTTTGTCTTTTCTTTTTCGGAAACACATCAAAATATATTTAAAATTACAATTTTTCGAATAATTCTTAACATGTTCATTAGAATATTTACATCCCTACAGTAGAGTCTATCTCGCTCTCGCTACCGCTGTTGGAATATATCTCTCTCTGTTTAGATAAGAGAGTTGCGAACTTATTTATTGGGGTCGATAATACTAAAAATCGACGAAGCTTTTGCGATTGAAATTTTAATTTTCATTCGAGACGCAAATACCTACCTACTTAATTTATTCGAAATAATTATGAGCCGCGATGAATCAACGCATTATAAACACGTGTTGTTTAGAACAAAAGATTAAAATATATTCGTATCTCGTATATTGTAAACAAATAATAATGCTAAGTAAATGAGCCTCGCAATCATTTTCATCTGAACTCAGAAGAAATATATGGAAATAGATTTTTTCTTGGATCTATGTGAGATCCCTGAGGCGTATGTCCGTAGAACCATGTATTTTAGTATTACATAATATGTTTTTTAAAATATGAATACTGTACAAGAGTCCCACTGCTTCCAACTTCCAACCGTGTGGAGCCAGTGAACTATGGCGTCTCCAATTGAAGTATATTGAGAGGCTGCAGATAGTGGGGAGGGGAAGGTGATGGGGAAGAAGAAGATGAGGAAGTACCTGGCTAATCAGATCTGATCACCAAATACGGCTAAAGCCATTTTAAGCAACGTTTCTATCCTGAATGGTGGTCTTACACCAGGGCGATACTGAGTGTGCTTCCACTCTGAAACGTGCAGCAGGTATATTTGCGATGCGGGGTGATTTTAAAAGCTTTAAAAAAATATTATGTGAATGCACAAGAGTCTCAACAGCTCTCAACTGCATGGAGCAGTGGGAGCAGTTTTCTGCAGCATTCTCCAATATTGCGGTAGGTATGTTGTGAGCCTGCAGAGAGTGGGGAAGATAATGCCTTGAACAAGTAAACATTATAAAATATTTAGGAATAACCTTTGATACACACCTAAATTGGAAGCAACATATACTAAACACTACAAACAAAATCCGCAAATCCATATACTTTTTCAAACAAACACGTAATTTCCTCAACCTACACCTTTTAAAAACAGTGTATTACTCACTGTGCCAATCACACATCGAATACGGAATTTTAGCTTGGGGTAACACTTATTCTAGTGCCCTCGACCCCATCATTAAAGCACAAAAACTGATAATAAAAATAATCCTTAAACTTCCTCTTACTACCAGCACGGATACGATCTTCAACACCTTCAACGTTATGGACATTAAACAGCTCTACGCAAGATCCATCTTAGTTAATTTACATAAAAACAACATAACCCTATACAAAGCAACACAATCGATACACAATACCCGAGCCAAAAACAAAGAACTCCTCCAAACTCCCTTTTCTAAAACCACCTTTGGACAAAGACACTTTAAATACATAGCTTCCAAACTACACAATACACTACCAGCTATGATTAGACAAACCGAATCAATGACCAAATTCAAACAAGTTGTAAAGAAATGGATTATAAGTACTGGTCGTCACACTATTGCAAACATCTGTAAAATAAACTACAAATAGACAGAAATATCCATCTACATACGTCCTTACCCATATAAAACAAATTAAAATTATAAAATCCTAAATAATCTAAATCCATAAATAGATTTGACAGGATTTACTACTGTACTGTATCTCTTCCCTCATTTATAAGAAAACTCTCTTTATGTGATTTACCCACACTTTCAATCATCTTTATGTTTAATTGTTAATTATATTACTCTTATATATATGATATGTAATTATGTACCTCTACGCCTGTCTCAACACAGGTATACCCTAGCGAGACAGGCATCGAATAATATATTGTAAACATCACGTATATAGATCAATAAAAAAAAAAAAAAAAATAAATGAGATGGGAGAGAGGAAAGTTGGGTAGCAAGTACCTGGATATTCAAATCTGATGACCAAATATGGCCAAAGCCATTTAAAACAACCTTACCTTTCGATTCTGAATGGATTATTCACTCAATATTTTTCAGATATCAATTATTTGAATTTCCTTAGATTTTGAGGGAGTCCATTCAGTCCATAGGTAATAAATGTCCGTACTGCCGTGGTAAGTAAATACACAGTTAATTCCCTTGGGAGTCATTCTCCAAAATCAAGGATCAATGTTTTGCAGTACATTTTAACATTTTTGTAATTGGCCCAATGTACTGATTGTTTGTCAAAACACTTGAAGAAACTAATTGCTACGTAGGTATAATCTTTTTATAATTTTTTTTTTGGTATAATATAATATCTGTTGAAAATATACGATTTTCCATTTTTAATTACTAATTTTGAATATCTTGAAGTGCCTGTAAAGGCCTTCTTTCCTGGAGAAACCGAAAACTGGTTGGCAACTCAATTTATGGCACAACTCAATCTTGTTGAATTTAATGTTTCAAAGACCCAATCTTGTCCGATGACGTCTAAAAGGGATCGAAATGAAAATCTAGTCTCCTTCAACGGAAGCAATCTTCCGAACAGGCCCTCCATTGATATGCTTGGTGTAACTCTAAGTGACCAACTCAGGTACGGGGGCTCCATCGAAGCCGCAGATACTTTAATAGTATACAACTACTGCCAACCCTGTACAAATCACAAGTGCGCCCCGCGCCTCAAAATACCTGAAAAAAACCCTCGACTCTGTGCAGAAACGGGCGGTCCGTCCGATAGATTCTCCTAATTTAACAAACGGATTGAAATCTTCAGAGCACAGGCGTCGGGTGGGAATGCTATCCTTGTTCTACCGGTATTTCAATGGAAGATGCACCGAGAAACTAGCTTCATTGATCCCCTCGGCACCGGTGCATAGTCGGGAAACACACCAAACGCGTGCACAACATATGTACACGGTTGACATTTGTTACATGAGAACGGGTCGCTTCTTTGACTCGTACTTGTGTTCAACAGCTTGGCTGTGGTTTTCAACGAGTTTCATTGTACCTGCTGGAGTACCCTGGAGTGGAAAATCGCTTCACAAATATTTTGGAAAACAATAATGCCGTGTGGCCGAAGGAGTATGCGGTGATAATATTCAACTGAATAATAAAAAATGACATATTATAACTTACTTACCTCATGCGCTTCAAAACATTGTAAAAAAGAATAATGATGAAGTTTTACTTACCATTAAAACTCTTATTATGTGGCCGTTCGCATCCAGAACATATTTATATATGTGAGAGACAACACGTCGATTCTTGTCTAAGTGGTCTAATTTGACTTCTTTTTTCTTGATTTGGCATCATCAATTCGTTTTATGATTGGTTGTTTGTTCTGTCACTACAGTTGGTGTCTTGCGCCATTTAATTAGCAAGTAAAAAAAAATTATGCTATTTATGATGTGCGACATGATGGAAAAATATAATGTAAATAAATGTTTTTAGTAGAAAAAAATGTCATCGGACAAAAAAATGACATCTACATTTTTAACTCCACATGTGTTCAGTAATCACTGGTTAAAATTCCTCGGATACATGCTGTTACACCTTGTATATGCATACACATATTATGAAAACTTTTATACAATACATAAACACAAAAAATTATATTTTTTAAACTTTTTATTTATTACAAAAAAATATAACATTTTAAATTATAACAATATGTAAAATTATATAATGATTTTTTCCTAATTTTTCTACACTTCATAAGTTGAGCTCCAGTAGTTCATGGTTATGGGTGTACATACATAAAGAAAATAATGCTTAACACTAGAAAGATAACGTGCGCGAAATCGATTTATCGCTGTCTTTTTTTAACCAACCCGTGTACAAGCTTGTGTTTCCAAGCCAATTCAGTAGTCTGTCAACATGACTGGTTTATTTGCCAACACTGCCGAGGGACGACCTCTGCTATTCGGTAAGTAGCACAGTTTGGTTGCAATGACAACGTATTGCCCTCGAGAGGCGCATGTTTATCTTCTTTGTAACTTTTGCAACTGTTCAACAACTAACTGTCTATGATTTTTGATTTTTTCAGTTTTTTTTTGTAATTTGAGACTGATTATATCGTAATTAATTAGAATTAGTTAGTAAGACAAAATACTAAAAGTGTTGACTATTAAAAAAAAAAACTTTATATGTAGGTACCACTACAAATACCTCTATTTCTTGTTCCTTCTTGTAAAACTTTACATATTTCCTTAAAATGAAAAAATTATAATATGAATTTTCATTTTATTTACTTATTAAAAATGTAACACTTTATTGACAGCCGGCGTAGTCCAACGGTAAGGTTCTTGACTTGCACACCGAAGGTCGCGGGATCGAATCCCGGCGTGGCAAATAAATTTTATTTGATTAATTTAAAAAATAATATACATATAGTATATTTGCAGCACATTCCAGAGTAGAAGATACTCTCAGTATCGCCCTGGCGTAAGACCACCATTCAGAATTGAAACGTTTCTTGAAATGGCATTAGCCATGTTTGGTGACCAGATCTGAATAGCCAGGTTCTTCTCCATCTTCCTCTTCCCTATCTGCTTCCCCTCCCCACTACCTTCATCCTCACATCATACCCCAAATGGGGCTGCCATAGTCTCACTGGCTTCAGACGGGAGCACTTGGGACTCTTGTGCGGTATTCATATAAAAGAAAAAAATTGAAGTTAAAAAAAAAAAGTAAAATTGTTTCATTTTGTTAAAATATCGGTTTTTTAAACTGTGCGCCTCTGAGGCGCATATTTATCTTTTAAATACTAAAAAATAGGATTATCTTTCTAGGGTTAAAAGAATTAAACAATAATTAGAGACCTATTAAATAACTATAAACGTAATTCATCATCCAAAATAACATAAATCAACATTCAGAATAACTACTAACATAATTAAACATACAAAATAACATAATAAAACATTCGAAATAACTACAAACGTAATTCAACATACAAAATAATGTAATTTAACATTCAAAATAACTGCGGATGAAATTCAACAAATACTGTATTAGAAAAATAGTTTAAGAAAAACAATAACAATAACCATTTTTTTAAAAATGTTTTTAGTATAGATTAAGTATTACATCATTATCCAATTCCTGGGAGTTAATTTGTCATCTTTTGTAAATATTTCAAAGTTTCAATTACCTACATTAATTTTGTTTTTGGAAAATAATATAGTATACCATGTCACACCTAAATACAGATGCTGTAAAGCCATAGGTGAATTTTATGAATGAAATATTATTAATAATTTTGATGCAAGGCATTTTTTTTATACAATTCTTTGATAGATAGTACATTAATTGTCGAAATATTTCTAAAGTAGGGGAAAGTCGTACGGCTTCAGATAATTTCAATAAGTATTCTTTGAACTGTAATTATCGGCTGTAAGATAGCTTTAAAGGCCCCTCCCCACCCAGTAATGGCATACTGCAATAGGGACTGGATTAAAAGACAATTATCATAAAACTATCATAATAGACAATTTTGATAGTTTTTATGTTTAATATGTTGCGTATGTTATAGAAGACATAGATAAGTTTTCTAATTCTTTCCACAGTGAGGTTAATATGATCTTTTCATTTAACATTTTCATCTATGTTGATTTCAAGATATGAGTATTTTACTTTAGATTTATGATTTAGTTTAAAGCAGTCCGTATTATATCTATCTTCGTTTATACAGTTTTTAAAATGAATGGTCATGTTAATTAATTTTTTTTGCACATAATCATAAAGAGAAAAGTGAATAAAATATGTGTTTTCTGTGTTGAGTGACAATAAATTGCTATCAAACCATTTTTTGATAACCTTCATATCATGATTGGCTGCATTGATAATCTCGTTCAAAGACTTTTTTTTTTCGATAATTATTGCAATGTCGTTAGCAAAAGATATATGTTTACCATGAAGCGATAATTTAAAAATTTGATTAAATTAATATATGAACAAAATTGGTCCAATGACAGTCCCTTGGGGAATTCCAAATTCCAAAATATATGCACATTATAAAATTATAAAATTATATTAATATTAAGACATTTTGAATATCAACAAAGAAATAGTGATAATATCTAACAACAATAAAAGTACGTATACCTATATATATATATATATATATATATATATATATATATATATATATATATATATACATCCCGCTATCATTGCTGCGTCTTCTAATGGTCCACTTTCATTCAATCCTGCGTCCGACCGTCATTCTGCGTCCGGTATACGGACGCAGGATTGAACACGTGTAATTTCAAGTTTTCCCCACTCCTGTACCCTCGTACAGTTCAAAAACGAAAATTGGCCAGACGCGGTTTTGGTACCTAAATCAACTGAAATATACTATTTTAGTTCAGTGTTTTGCCACCGAGCGGCGAGCCGCGGCGCTGCAGTAGATGAGCGTATATTTTTAGCATAATATATGTTTCATTGACTCGCGTATCGCAACTTCTACATTTGGCAACGTCGCTTTTTAATAGCGTGTCTTCTGTTCTCTGCGAAAACAAAGCAATCATACTTAAATATCGCACATTGCACAAGATTATATTAAAATCAGCTGGATTATTCAAAATTGGCGCTAAATATGACTACAATAAGGATGGATCTTTGTCAAACGTATGTAATTAATATTTCAATATCACCAAGACAATGTTGCAACAATATTGTCGTTATTTACGCATTAAATAATATTTTTTCTGCTGATATTAAACTTGCCGAAGCTGCGTTTTTTTGAGAGCCATGATTTCACTTCTTACTCGAAAAATCAATTAAAATTCATTCTGAAACTAATATAAAATCACGGCATCCATGCTTATTTCTAAAAATAAAGACGAAATCGCCTAAACTAATTTACTAGAAGTGGTATTATTCTTTTAGATTCGTTTAGTTCTTCTGACTTTTCAATTTCAATTTGGGATGTGAGCATGGTTACCGCCACCCCGGGAACTAATTATTGGATAACCAACACCTTTGCCGTAGGTCAACCCAAATGGTTCGCTACATTTGGTGACTTTGCAGGGGTGCCCGCGTTTACGGGCTGAGTTTTGTCCGGGTCTTGGCGTTGGATGCGTCTGCCCACCAAGTGCATGGCAGGCCGGAACGGGACAGAATGGTTGAGGGAACAATTCTCTCTTACTTCTGAATACTCCAGCCGTTCACTCTTGGAACATCGCTTTACACCACAGTGGGAGGGATGGATTCCTATGTCCGTCACTCCTGGACGCACTAACCCTTAGATTCCTACCCACCCCTGATACCCATTTCCTTCCCAAAACTTATATTCCTTCCTTTACCTAAAAAGACCCTCCATACAGCATCTCCATAGATGACATAGGCCCTGATGGAATTTTTTTTTCCTCAGGGCCTCCTGTAATGTAAAAAAAGTAAGATATTTTCCAATATTGTCTGGTTATTCGTAACCGTACGCAAATAGTCGTCTTTTATAATAGGTGAATTAAAGTGATCTACGGCAGAATTGTTGGTTATCCAATAAATGGTTCCCGGGGCAGCGGTACCCAAAATGTTAAAAAATGCAAGGCTGATGTGAGTGTAATGAGTAAGATAAGAATGGGACGCTTAGGTGGTTTGTACATCACGTAAAGTGTAGAGCCAATGATCTAAGAAAAGGTTGTAGGGAGAATATACGACGTGAACTCGATTGATAGAAGTCGATGAGTCGGGGACGCCCGAAGAAGACACGGCGTGATTGGTGAACCAAATTCTTCAGGCATATCGAATGATAGAATAACAGAGCGATGTATGAATGTGAATGAGGCAAGAAGTGAATGCCAAGATCGAGTTGTTTGGAGATCCTCTCTGCAAACCTCTGCGGGAACAGCGTGATTGTTAAATAATATTATTTATTATTAAAGGCATGTTATTTTATTTGTTTAGAAAGTTTTATGCTCTCGCTATTATATTTTCCCTTTCTCCTTTCAATGGATTTAACATATAATTAAGTTGTAAAGTTTGCGAAAGACCCTTAAAATTTTTTATCCCGTGAACGAAAATGCATTAGTTAATTAGCGTCAATCATAATAGACTTGATAAGCATTTATATAATTCTAATTTAATTTTTCATTAATTTTATTAAAATAATTCCCCGCAGGGCCTATGTCATCTTTGGTGATGCTGTATGGAGGGACTTTTTAGGTGAAAAAGGAGAGGGAGTTCTGGGAAGGAATAGGAAGATGGGTAGGAATCTGGGGATCAGTGTATCCAGGAGTGACAGACGTATGAATCCATCCCTCCTCTGTGGTGTGTAAGGCGATGTTCCGAGAAAGTACGACAGGAAAATCAAAATAACTCCCTCAACCATTCTCTCCCTATCCGGCCTGCTATGCAGCTGGTGGGCAGAGGCATCCGCCACGAAGACCCAAACAAATCTCATCACATGAGCATAGTATATTATAGGGTATCCTTGCTAAGTCACCAAACGTAGCGAACCACTTGGGGCGACCTGTTGCAGAGGTGTTGGTTATCCAATAAATTGTTCCTGAGGCAGCGGTACCCATACCCGCCTCCAAAATTGACTCTTTCCAAAGTCTACGGTTTCTTTGTAATTAATAGGTCACATAATATTTCAACTGATAATCGTGTTGTAATAATAATTAGCCACTTATATCTAAAGTTTAATCTTTAAAATTAACATGAAAGGACTTAATGTTTTTTATGAAAAAACCACACCGGAGTCCACTGCCATATTAATGTAGTAAATCACTATCGTGATGCGAAATCAAGTCGGCGAGAAGAGGAAGCATAGGAAGGTCCCAACAATACAGATCTAGTCACTAAAAATAACTTATCACACTTCAAACAACGTTTTATTCTGAATGATTCTCAAAAAATCCGATTGCAATTTAATTAATTTTACGTGCGCATCGCCGCCGGGTTGATTAGAGTCCGCTACGTATGGGCCAGTCATATTGGCGCCATCATATTCTATAAATACCTATACAGTCATATACTCAAACTTGAACGAATAAGCGGCAACGTCGCAAGACGTTGGTTTGTCGTCAACATAAAAGCGAATATATAATTGGACGCTGCATTGTCGACCAAATTAAAGTAAATATACGCAGGATGCCTCACTGCATTGAATATAAAAGGAGTTCAGATTGGTGGAACATTAAAGGGCGTTTTTTTCGTTTTGTATATTTTTATATTGATTCTTTCCAAAAATGTAAATACCTAGCAACAATCAAACGCTTAAAAGCTAGTTTATACTTTAGTTAAAACTATGTAAAATCAAGTCCTTCAGATAGACGCAGTAATGTCGATCTAATGAAAGGACGCAGAAATGATAGCGGGATGTATATATATATATATTTGTGTAACGCATACTTTGAGCCTAATTATATACACTTTTATACACTTTTTTTTTTCGCCATTTTGTTGCAGCCGCCCTTAAAAACCACCCCCACACAGCTATATACGTCTATGATGTTCCGTTTTAAATATATATCGAAACATATATCTAACGCATAGTTTGAAGACATTTCGATTTTCAATATACACGATAGTTTGGGGACTGTCCTCAAACTATGCCTTATGTATAAACTGACTCGTGGTCTCAAAGAATGCATTACACAAAGAGGTGTTTCGTGTATGTAAAGCATACTTTGAGACCTACGGTAAGTAGGAAACTACTATTGCAATAATGAAAAGTCATTATAATCTTGTCGCTAGATGACTCTAATAATTATGATGATAAAAAATGTCTAGTTTCGTCCTCAAGTCAAATCTTTCAATTAATATATACCTACACAATTTGAAATTAATCATAGGCTTGCAAATTTAGAAACCCTTTTTTTCCTTTCTTAGATAGCTACAATGTTTTAACCATAGACATATGGCAAGAGTGTCGACTGTCGCCAAGCATAGACCGTACTTGTAATTCTTGGCCATTTTTTTTTGTTTCTGATATAGGTATATTTTTGCTTTTTTATAAGTCTACTTAACTAGTCGATTTAACCAATAGACCTAATATATGAATAAATTAACATGGTATATTAAGAACAAACTTTAAAATGTTAAATAAAAATAATATTTTGCTTTGAAATAATTCAATAAAAATAATATTTTATATTTTGCTTTGTGCAAATAATTATCTCTAATGCACAGACGCAATATGGGCTAGCTGTGTCTGTTCTACAGATATTTCAATGGAGCCTGCTCTAAGGAGCTTGCAGCATTGATCCCCGGTGCACCGGTACACGTGCGTGCAACTCAACGGACGCCAGCAGAACACCCTTTCACAGTTGATGTTGGCTTTATGAGAATGGGTCGTTTCTTCGACTCGTTTTTGTGTAAGTCGGCTCGTATGTGGAACGAGCTACCGGTATCTGTTTTTCCTCCCTCATATAATCCGGGCCTCTTCAAGTCCCGCATTAACAAATCCCTTCCTACAGCCCCTATCTTAACCCGCCTCACAACGCTGCCCAACCGGGTGGTGACATAGTTCCCCTGTCTATACAATGTAAGGACGGGGGCTCTCTTGTGAGGTGTCACATAAAAATAAAAGTTTTGTATGATTTTTTTTATACATAGGTAACATTAATAAATGACTTTTTTTAACATTAACTCCCCGGCCCGGAGGAAATAATTTCTCTCAGGGCCTATATCATCTTTGGGGATGCTGTGTGGAGGGTCATTTTGAGGAGAGGCAGGAGGGAACATTGGCCTTGAAGAGACCCATTTTGTAGGAGGGAGGAACCACAGAGGTCGGCAAATCATTCCGCAGCCGAGCTGATGAACCCGGAACGAGTCGTAGAAGCGACCCGTTCTCGCGTGACAAATTTCAACCGTGTACATATGTTGTGCGCGCGTTTGGCGCGTTTCCCGACTATTTGCCGGTGCAGGTCAAGGGTTTTTTGGAGCTCCATACCAGAGGTGGCTGCCAAATTCATTTATCTGCGGGCCCTGTACAGTAGGCCTTGTAGGCCCGGCTACTGAGAAGCTGATATATATTTTGTTATTAATTTGTTTAAATGTATATGTAAATGAGGGTACCCGGTACACCACACAACCCAGAACTTCGTCCCAATTGAATATTGATACAAAATTAGGAGTAGGGAGTGGGGCAAGGGGCAAGCCCCCCGAAAATCCCGTCAGTCGTCACATTCCAAAAATCAGTTTGATATACCGGTCCCGCATTGCGCGAACTATCAGATATTGAGCTGATAAGTGATAAGAATTATAAAAACAGTAAAACAGATACTTCACTAGTTCACTTTGATCTTATCCAACAGGCCGAAGAAGCTAGGAAATTTTGGGTTTAAACTTACCTGCTGAAAGCGTTCGTGTGCGAGATGCGAACGGAAGTGGCGCCATCTTTGAACGGCAATATATA
This sequence comes from Limnephilus lunatus, assembly GCA_917563855.2. Lineage (NCBI taxonomy): Eukaryota > Metazoa > Arthropoda > Insecta > Trichoptera > Limnephilidae > Limnephilus > Limnephilus lunatus. The sequence goes on from OU830603.1 coordinate 48,882,768, forward strand.
TTATAATTTGTATCGAGATTTTTTGTCGAGTTGTTTTAACTATAATATACAAATATATGTAAGTAGGTATATGGGAAGGTCCGATGCTCTGCTCTGTAGGGAACCCGCTTGCACAGCGCGGGTGTAAACCTTGCAACCTAAAGTTTAAGTTTAGACTTACGGATTTAAATACTTACCTACTTCGTTTGTGTGAAAGCACTATGAAATAATAAATGATTTTACTTCAATGGCAAGCCAGAGATTCATTTATTTATTTGACTGTGTATGTTTGACTGTTTGAAACCCGGCGTGCGAAAATAAATTTAATTTGTGTTATTTTACAAATTCTTCATTTAAAAATAGTATAAAGTATATTTGCGGCACGTTCCAGAGTGGAAGATACTCACAGTATCGCCCTGGTGTAAGGTCACCATTCAGAATTGAAACGTTGCTTGAAATGGCTTTGCCCGTGTTTGGTGACCAGATCTGAATAGCCAGGTACTTCCACACCTTCCTCTTCCCCATCTCCTTCCACTCCCTAATAACTTCAGCCTCACAACATACCCCAATTGGGGATGCTATAGTTTCACTGGCTCCAGACGGTTGGGACTTTTGTGCGGTTTCACACATAAAGACGACGGCCTCCATAGTCCAGTGGTAGGATTCAGGACAATGAAACGGGAGGCCGCGGGTTCGAATCCCGGCGTGCGCAAAATTTTATTTGATTAATTCGTGTTTTTTCACAATAAGTCATTTAAAATAATTTATTAAGTATATTTGCGCACGTTCCAGAGTGGAAGATACTCTCAGTATCGCCCTGGTGAAAGACCACCATTCAGAATTGAAACGTTGCTTGAAATGGCTTAAGCCGTGTTTAGTGACCAGATCTGAATAGCCAGGTAATTCCCCACCTTCCTCTTCCCCATCTCCTTCCCCTCCCCTATCATCAGCCTCACAACATACCCCAATTGGGGATGCCATAGTCGCACTGGCTCCAGAGGGGAGCAGTTGGGACTCTTGTGCGGTATTACATATAAAAAAAAATAAAAAAAACAGTACAGTATGATACAGTTAAAGGTATGTTAAAATATGACATTGCTATTGTAACTATTATGGTCCATAGAATATCATTAGGTAATTTCGCCTGAGATTGTTCTTAAAACTTAACTAGATTATACTAATAAAAGGGAAGCCACTTTCGCCAGTCGTTTCCAGTTTCTTTAGTCACGCTAGGTACACTTTCTTCCCTTATATTAGTATAATGTAGTTAAGTTTTAAGAACAATCTCAGGCGAAATTACCTAATGATATTCTATGGACAAACATAATAGTTACAATAGCAAGGTCATATTTTAACATACCTTTAACTGTATCATACTGTAGATACTGTGTACGTCTTTATGTGTGAAACCGCACAGAAGTCCCAACCGTCTGGAGCCAGTGAGACTATAGCATCCCCAATTGGGGTATGTTGTGAGGCTGAAGGTATTAGGGAGTGGAAGGAGATGGGGAAGAGGAAGGTGTGGAAGTACCTGGCTATTCAGATCTGGTCACCAAACACGGGCAAAGCCATTTCAAGCAACGTTTCAATTCAATTCAATAAACAAATAACTTAATTAATAAGCGAACTTTTTTTTTTAAATCGCGTCTAAATATTTTTCGTTTTATCCTGATGAAGAAATCATTGATTGCGAAACACGTAGTTAATATGGTGACCGGCTAACTCAGACGCGCGGCATTTCAGAAGCCCTTTGAAAAGTCATTGAAAGTGATGTAAATAAATAAAATAAAACCTTGGTTAAATAGGTTATGTTAAGAGGATAGATTTCGCACCGAACGCAGAACGTTTAGGTATTTCATAATATCTGCTTTGTCCCGCTCGAACCAAGTTCACACACACTTACGAAAATCAAAACAATAAGCGCACACACACTTGGTGACACACTGCCGGCCGGAAACCCCACCCGCCCTTGACCAATCCCTACACCTCACCCGCACAGCTGTGACACATTGTGCGTCTTTATTCTAACTGCCTATTAGCATCTTATTCGGAACTCGGAAGTGCGTACAGCCGTGCACATACCTACCTACCGAAGCAATCCGCATAATAATGATTTGTTATTCAACTTAGTGATTCTGTTATGAGAAGAATATAAATAATTATAAGAATATCGGTGAAGATATATAAATTACAACACATTTTATATAATAACTAATAACATAATATACATACATGGATAACGCGGTTGGTGTCACCCCCCCCCCCATTACAGTTGACAAGCACTAATTTCAACCCATGAAAAGTTATTATATTGGTTTAATTTTTTTTTCTTATTTTTATTTATTTATTTATTTTTTATTTTATTCAGTTTAAATTTTCAGTTTAATTTTTAAGCTGAGTTTTAATTTTTTTTTTATATTACTATTTACGTTTCTAATTTTTTAAGTAGTGAATTAAAAAAATTAACTTCGAGATTTTTATTTTTTTTATTTAGGAAACAAACAGTCATACAAAATGATAATATAACAAAGAAAATTCATATGTTGTAGACCAATTAAGTTAAAATTTTGATATAGTTATTTTACCTATTCAACTTATGTGGCAAAAAAATAAACATAATAAGGAAAAACATAAAACGTAATAAAGAAAAAAAGTAAAGTTATTAACAAACATAGTTATACTATTTACTACGGATAATAATATTATAAATTTTCACAAAAAAGAAAAATAAAAGTATTTTAAGTTATTAATATCTATGCTGCATTTTATATGATTTCAAGTCATGGTTGAAAATGTCTACATCTCGTAAGGCATTGTAAGTTTCACAGATACGTATTATTACAGAGTTTTGCGCGTATTTTGATTTACTGTGTGGTATTCTAAATAAATCGTTCGATCTGGTATTTTGTTTGGGGCAACGAAATGCAATATTTAATGCAATGTATGCAATGTATGCAAATGCAATGCATAATATTATGTGCATCCTTTTTTATAATTTTTTTTTAGTATGTAATACCACACAAGAGTCCCAACTGCTCTCGTCTGGAGCCAGTGCGACTATGGCATCCCCAATTGGGGTATGTTGTGAGGCTCAATGTAGCGGGGAGGGGAAAGAGATGGGAAAGAGGAAGGTTGGGAAGTACCTGGCTATTCAGATCTGGTCACTAAACACGGCTTAAGCCATTTCAAGCAACGTTTCAATTCTGAATGGTGGTCTTACACCAGGGCGATACTGAGAGTATCTTCCACTCTGGAACGTGCCGCAAATATACTTTATATTATTTTTAAATGAGGAATTTGTGAAATAACACAAATTAATCAAATAAAATGTATTTGCGCACGCCGGGTTTCGAACCACTTACCATTACCGTTTACCACTCGGCTATGGAGGCCGTCAAACTACTAAACCTGTACTAAACTGTAAAATGAGGAATTTGATTCAGGCGATCGTGCCATGACTTCCTCTATCTTCCCTGACTTGTATCGCAAATCAATCTTCCGTATTATATAATCTCCTGAAATAGGGTAGACTGGGGACGATTGAAACAGGTTATGATTGAAACATCTCAATTTACTCGAAAACTATAATACCTAAGAGTGTGACACAACACTCGAAACTCCATCAGGTGTGTTGGGATGTTTCTACAAAAGCTCACTAGTCAGCGAGTGACTCAATCGTGCATAGGAGACATTATTGGATTTCGCACTAAAAAGTAAATAGGTATTTAAGACATTTTTGTTTTTCTTAGAACTCATTTTACTCTCGCAGCTTGACGAATGTTTCATTACACTATCTTCTTTATCTATTTATGAGTATTTATAATGCATTTGCGTGGCGTTAATGTCTATTTGAAAGGCTTATTTTTGATTTTGAAGTAGAAAATGCAGCGTGGGGATGTTTGAAACAATTTGTGTGGGGATGATTGCAACGTTTCAATCATAACCATGTTTCAATCGTCCACACTGAGAGAAAATTTAAAAGTTATAATGAAAAGAGGTCAGAAATTCAAATCATTATGTATTATTCAAAAAAGTCATAAAATCATTATGTATTTAAGTCTAGATGTACTTCTGTGATCTTGAATAGTGAACTTCTGTGATTTTGGATGATGAAGTCGATCTCATTCGACCACATTCAACGTCACACACCCTCACGTGACAATTTCGTAATAACATATCTTTATTGATTTTTTTTTGAATTTATAACTTTTAAAAAATCAACGTTAATAGTATACATTGTTTTATCAATTATGTAAGCACAAAAAGTTAACAACAGAGAAAAAAAATATGAAGAAAGTATGTTTTCCTTCTCAAGAAACTGAGATTGCAAACTACGCTACAAAAATAGCCGACATTTACCTATTTCGGGCTATCTTCAAAAGATTTAAGACAACTGGCATTTGATTTGACCACACGGTACAACCTGGCAAGGCCAGATTCACGGCACAAAAATGGGACGGCCGGAATAGAATGAAAAGGTGCACTGCAATCGGAGGACAAAAATATTAAAACAATCACCCTTCACATTGATAAAAAAAAGTGCTTCGTAGTCCCCACTCTTGTCTACTTTAGTTTTTTGTATGTTTCTCTTCTACCGCGTGGGAATTACACATATTTTTTCGACTTCTTAATTCTTGAATTTTACACAGAAAAAATGCTCTCTATTCAGAGGTAAATTCTACATTGTTATGATTGAAACAGTGTGATGGTTGAAACAAGCACTTTTGTATGAAAGCAAAAAACTTATTTTTAATACCGTTCTATTCTGCTCCAGGATAATATCGCAGTAAAACTATGTTGATTATGCCAAATACTCATAGTTAGTATAACTAAGAGCACTTAAATACAAATAATAAAAAATATATTTCAAGACAATTTATGTTTATAGTTTTTAAAATACTTGTGATTTGTTTAATCACTATTCGTGATCTCATTGAGTACTGTTTCAATAATGAAAATGTTTAACATTGATTAAAATTACTCCAATTATTCCAAAGATATTTAGAGTGTTTCAATTATCACCACATACTGTTTCAATCGTCCACACTATGGGGATAATTGACAGATTTCCCCATCGTCTTTAAGTGGTTATTGTAGCTTACCTGTTCGAGTTGTGGCCATCCAATAAATTTAATTTGATAACTAGATAGATCATAGAACATCTAGTGTAAACATCTTATCCATAAATACAAAAGAAATATTACTACACCTAGTTAAAGTAAAAGTGTTTCAACCATCCCCAGTCTACCCTACCTTTCTCCGCTCTACATGTCCAAATTATCGCGTTAAAAAGGTAGGTTAAAAAATGTGTAGATATTATTCTGTTTTATTTAAACAATACGCAAAATTAAGTGATTTAAAATTTTGCATATCCCTGTACAAATATAACAATTTAAGGGTTACGGGAATAAGTTTGGGAAACGCTGTATTAAATAATATGTCTCCAAATCATTCGGACTACGCGTGATCGACTCACGGTGGGGTCTCTATATTGTTACTCTGAGGGTGGGGTCTGTTTTTTGCTATCGCACTATGATTTATTTATGCAAGTTCCTGGCCAAACTTGATTGATTTTCGTATTCCACAAATTAGTTATCCTGAATTAATATGCAAAAATGCTTTAATTAGTGGCTACCGATCTCGGATTGGTAACATTTCAAAGTAGACATGTTCACTCTGTCCTCTTCTAAAAAAAACCTTTCCATGGCAAATTCACCCAAAGACGACGTAGGCCCTGAGGGAAATTATTCAGTTACTGAGAAAAATAAAAAATATGCTCTAACAAGAAACAAATGGACAAATGTGTTGTACTTACTAATGTACCTAAAGTAAATGTTTTTTTTAGATTTTTCATGATTTAAAATTTAAAGTATCGAATGTCTTCATAGTATTTTTTTAATTGTGGTTAAATATATTTTTTTAACTGTGCTGTTTATTAAAATGCGCTCAATATAAATATTAAAAACAACTATTTGAAATGTTTTTTATTTGTTTTAAATGTTTATAAAAATGAGTTCTCTCTCCGTCAAATCATTTTTATTTTATTGCATTGAACAGTCTTTATACAATCATATTTGAGAATGTAAGAAATTTGACCAATAAAATAACGACTTTCAAAATCATATGAAAATATTGGCCAAGAAATTTAAAAATATAATCACTGTGCGCCACGCCGGTCTTATTTTAGCATTTATTAGCATTCGTTTTTGGCGTGATAATGTCGTGGAATCACGTGATAATGTCGTGGAACGTTTGGATGTTTCACGGCTGCTCGGGTCGACTCAATACCCACATATTTTCTATGGAAGAACCTAGATGCTTCAGGAACACACTTGTCACACGTAGCGTCGCGTGTATCAAGTGTGATTTTTTTACTGTTATACCTACCTGTACAAATTTATTTTCACCAACCAGAGAAAACCAGAAATATGTCATTTTTAAATCAGATTTTAGACGTATGACAAAAAATTATAAGTAAACTGATTTCGGAAGATTGTTCTTTTTTCTAGCATAGTTATGTTTTAAATTTTGAGAAAAAATGTTCATTTTTAGTATAATAAGGTTATACCATAGGTCGTTGGCAGATTTGTTAAATATTCAAAAAATATTTTGCATTATACAACACCCATTTCAGATCATATAATTATGCAGTAAAATAAATCAATACATTATCTAGCATACGTATGTTTCAAATTGTTAATTTTATTTTAAATAAAATTATTAAAAAATATATACGTACATGTGTTTCTTGGCGAAAATTGGTCAGTTTGTTTATTTATTTGCGCACTTACAAACGAATATATTTCAGATTTTTTTACATACTTATTTTGCTAAGACATTATTGACAAATCATAAGTAATTTTGATCGAAAAATAATTTTAGAAAGTATTTAATATTAATTAATTTACAACTTCGCATTTCACCATTTTTCTCATAGCGCGAAGAACAAAAATGAAGCTGTCATTAGTCATTAGTCATTCATTAGTCATTAGACTCATTAGTCATAAACATAATCATAGAGTTATACCTACTATAGAGGCGCTAAGCCATACAAATGTTTTCGAAATCAAAGATGTTCGAAATTAGTCATGTGTGGACTCATCAAGTGGGATAGGAAGACGGCATAACTGTAGAAGGAGAATTGGGAAGGGAACGAGCGTGTTCTTTGTCAATAGGGAACAATCTTAGTATAGGACTTTTATGGAATTTTTATACATGTAACTATTTTTAGTAAAGTATTATACTGCCCTGAAGAAGCTACGGTTGTAGCGAAACCCGGTCGGCATAAAGTATAAAAATAAAAGTGGTGTTTACAAAGTTTTGTTTTATTTTAAATTATAATGTCACATCACTGCTTCATAATCTTCATATGAACAAAAATCTTTTTCGTTCCCAGAACTACTCCTTCTTTTCCCTAAAAAGACCCATCACACAGCATCCCAAAAGATGACAAAGGCATTTAGGGATTTTTTCTCAGGTGTGGAGCTAATGTAAGAAAAAATAAAAATTAACCAATAATTACACAGATCAACAAAATTAATATGTTTTTGATACGAGTATCTCTGCGGATTTTTATATTTTCAAGTACCCAGTTTACGGATATCTTCATGAAAGTACTGAATTGGCTCTGGTTTTTATGATTTTGGCGTATCTTATAACTTTATTACATAGTATCATTGACGTATAATAGTGTAAATCAAAGTCGCTACCGCTGTCTGTACGCTTATATCTTTTAAACTACGCAACAGATTTTCACACGGTTTTCACCAATAGATAAAGTGATTTATGAGAAAGGTTTAGGTATATAATTTGTCAAGGTTTTGTGTAAATTGGTGAACACAGCGAGCAGCGGGCTGGCAAGCGGGTAGTGTGGATTTGACATTTATGCAAATTAACATATGGCATTGGTAATAAAGGTTAGGCAATGGCGTTATTAAAGTAGATGGCGTTGTGTTGACTTAACAGTGGGTCCAGGTTCATGGGGTGAGGTCCGTTGGGGTCTTGGCTGCAGATGCTTTTTTGCAACTTCAGTATTTCAAACATAAATATACCTATCTGGTTTAAAAATCGTTTTGGTTACATTAAAAAAAAGAAACACGACAACAAGTATTTAAAAATGATATAATTAAACAGGCGGTTAATAAGATATCAATGAATAACTTCATAATTATGATGTACAGTTCATGCGGATGCGGGATGCAGCGAGAGCCGAATTGCGGCCCTTCGTTTTATTACTGTTACATCGGCCATATATCACGTGCCGTCCGAGTGTGCCACGCGCCACGCCACCTCGTAGAAAAGCGCGGCCCGGGGACAGTCCGTTTGAACAATGCTTTTACAGCGTGTCAATTTACAAAATATATTTCTACAATGAAAGGGGTGTTTACGCATTTAATTATTTATTAAAATATATTTTTTATTAATAATTACATTTATTGCGTAACATATTATAAGTTAATAATATTAGTAAAAAATAATTGTTACGCAACAAATATAATTATTTTTTATCAATATGTAATTATATTTATTGCGTAACATAGGTAATACACGTTTATTCTCAGGTAAATTAATTTTTTAATTTAAGTTTATCGGTTTAATTATTCTGTAAACTGTCATTCCTATTTGTTTTATTTTAGGGAAATCAACACAGGTTAGGTACATAAATCAGTTAAGTATAAAATTGAAGGTAATCACAAAAAGCAATTACATATAGATTTCCCCGTGGGTAATTATTACACATGTTTAATAAGAAGCAATAACCGACTTTGTTATGTGACATTAGTAGATGCGGGAATGGGTACCGCCGCCCCGGGAACCTTTATTGGATAATCAACACCTCTGCCATAGGTCACCCCGAGTGGTTCGCTACGTTTGGTGATTTAGCAGGGGTGCCCGGGTTCATGGGGTGAGGTTTGTCTAGGTCTTGGAGGCGGATGACCAGGACGCACTGAACCCCAGATTCCTACCCACCCCGGTAAACCTTTTTCTTCCCAGAACTCTCCTCACCTTCCTTTCCTTAAAAAACCCTCCACACAGCATCCCAAAAGATGACATAGGCCCTGAGGGAAAGTACGTGGATTTTATTACAAAGCTATTGCCGGGTTGTCCGCCCCCCGCAGAGCCTAGCAGCAAAAACTGCTATTTAGGTACTAACTAACTAACTAACCATCACGCCGTTTTGCGGCAGGGGTAGGCAGAGAGGACGGACCGCCAAACGACTCGCTCTTGGCACACATTCATTGCCTCGTTCACATTCATACATCGTCTCATACATGCTCTTCTATTATTCTGACTCTTGACATGGCCCGACTCAAGTATCTGATTCACTTGGTCGTGCCATGTCTTTGAGTGTCCTCGACTTCTTCTGCCTCTTCTTCACATTTGCATAATTTATTCTCTATACATTTCTTTCCTCGTTCATTCGCTTCACATGCCCAAACCACCGGACCGTCCCTTTCTTAATCTTACACATCACGCTTACATCGGTCTTGCATTCTTTGCGGATCTCCACATTTCTCACACGATCGCACATGGTTTTACCACACATTGGCCTCAGGGATCTCATTTCTACCGCATGCAGTCTACTTTCATCCTTCCTCTGCCAGTTCCATGCCTCACTGCCACACATCAGGGTAGGTACAAGCACTCCGTTATGGACGGCTAGTTTAGCTTCTTTTGACAGTTTTTTGTTGGTGTCAACGGCGTTCAGTCCTCCATTTATAGAGTTACCTGCATTCACCCTTCTTTCAATATTTTTATCAACCTTCTCATCTCTCGTAACTGCTAGTTACTGCTTCTAAAAATGCAGTGGGAGGGATAGATTCATACACCCGTCACTCTTAAACACTGACCCTCAAACTCCTACCCACCCCTTATAAATTTCACTTTCCCATATCTTTTTCTTCCTCCTTTCATAAAAAGACCCTCCACATAGCATCCTCAAAGATAACATAGGTCCCAAAGGGAATTATTTTCCCCAGGTCCTCCTGTGTTAAAAAAATCATTTCTAAATAATAAAAAAATGTATTTTACGCTTATATTTTTTCTGAAGTACACAAAAAACACAATTATTTTTCTACTCAAAAAACGATAGGAAACGTTCTAATTTAACAAATAATGCATTTTTTGGGAATACTTAATGAAAAATAATTTGTTCTTTTCCCCATCTCCTTCCCCCTCCCGACTTGCTTCAGCTTCACAACATACTCGTTCGTATCCCAATTGGCTCCAGGCGGTTGGGAGCAGTTGTGACTCTTATGTTTGTAGGTATTTACAAAAAAACATCAGAGTGTTCGATTCACACGCGATAGAAGAGAAACCTTCTAAAAACTTATGTAAGTAAACAAGAGTGGGGAGGCTACCGAAGTACCGCACAAAGAGGAGACCGATTATACTTTCTCATTTTCTCGCAAGCTAACTCCTATAAATGGATGTGTCTGTCTCTTTTTAATGTCGCTATTTTTTATAAAATATCCTATATTATAATGTTGTCATACGAAAAGCTTCGGTTTCGTTGTTCGGTAATAACATGATGCTCGTAGTACATAGAGTTATACTATATGTATATCTTTGTCGTAGTATAATATTGCTTCATGTTCCATAGTTTTTTTTAATGTAATACCGCACAAGAGTCCCACGTGCTCCCGCCTGGAGCCAGTGAGACTATGGCATCCCCAATTGGGTTATGTTGTGAGGCTCGAGGTAAGTGGGGAGGGGAAGGAGATAGGTAGAGGAAGGTGGGGAAGTACCTGGCTATTCTGATCTAGTAACAAAACGACTAAAGTCATTTCAAATTAGCTTGGGGGTTTGGGTACCGCCGTCCCGGGAACCATTTATTGGATAACAAAGACCCGTACAAAGGCCACTCTAAGTGTTTCGCTATGTTTGGTGACTTACTCGTAGCAGAGGACCAAGGGCCGCCAAGGGGGTGAGGTTTGTCCGGATCTTGGCGGCTGATGCTTTTGCCCACCAACTCCGTGGCATGCCGGATCAGGACAGACTGGTGGAGACAGACCTTTTGACCCCTCCAGCAAACTCTCTCGGTACATCGCCTTGTATCGCAGTGGGAGGGACAGATTCATACATACGCAGCTGGTGAGCAGACACATCCGCCACCAAGACCCGGACAAACCCCATCCTATGAACTCGGACACCCTGCTACGTAAGCTGACTTTACGTAGTGAATCACTTGGGGTAACCCATTGTAGAGGTGTTGGTTATCCAATAATTGGTTCACGGGGCGGCGGTACCCATACCCGCCAAAAGTATGAGGGGTTGGGAGGATTTTGGGGGTCAGTGGGTCCAGTAGTGACGGACTTGTGAATCCATTCCTCTCAATGCGGTGCAAGTCGATGGGTCAAGAGCAAGAGAGTTCGGCTGGAGAGGTCAAAATTCCCTCCCTCCCTCCCCACAAATAATGTCGGCTAACACATCCACCGCATCAAGAAACAGACAAACATCACCCCATGAACCCGGGCATCTCTGCTAAGTCACCAAACGTAGCGAATCATTTGGGGCGGACTATGGCAGGGGTGTAGATAATCCAATAAATGGTTCCCGGGGCGGTGGTGGCGGTGCCCATGCTGGTCTACCAAATTGAAAATACGTACCTATTATATTTATAATATTTCCAAATATGTTTATTACTTGTTAGGTAAGTAGGTAGGTACCTGTTAATTCTACTCATTGTTTTTTTTTCGAAATTATCTTTTATGTTAGAAGAAGTACAATACAATATGTTACAATAATATATTATTAATTCTTATTATTAATAATAATTATACTACCGTAAGAATTCTTCTTCTGCAACGGAGCACGGAGTCCTTCCGCAGAATATCACGTGTTATTTGAATGTGCCCTGTCTAGCTTCTGAAGGCACCGCGTAATAAAGGTCGCCTATCTACAGTTGAAATGGTACGTTTGAAACAAACTTTCTGCTCGCCTTGGACCGGATGCGTGAACAACAACAAAAAATATGCAAAATATATTATACAGATAATAATAATAATATGACATTTGTGCGCAGTTTTGTATTATTTCACTTCAAGTGCGCTCTACTGTGATTAACTTAAAAATATTTTTTTGTTTTTATTTTTAACTTTGTGAATAAAAATAAAAATATTCATCCTAGACTTGCAGAAAAGGTCAATAGATTTTTTTTTCTTTATATGAGTTCCGCACAGGAGGCCATGAGGAAAATAATTTCCCTCAGGGCCTATGCCATCTTTGGGGATGCTGTGTGGAGTTTTTTTTAAGGAAAGGAAGGAGAGGAGAGTTCTTGGAAGGAAAAGTTTTTAAGGGGTGGGTGGGAATCTGGGGTTCGGTGTGTCCTGATCATCCGCCTGTAAGACCTAGACAAACCTCACGCCATGAACCCGGGAACCCCTGCTAAATCACCAAACGTAGCGAACCACTTGGAGTGACCTATGGGAGAGGTGTTGGTTATCCAATAAAGGTTCCTGGGTCGGTGGTACCTGGTACCCTAATTACGCCTCTCAAATTGTATGTATTAAATGTCGATGTCGCATATTAAAAATCTAGATAGCATTTAGTTCGGGTTGAATCTTGCAATCATTTTTTTTTCATGAGCTCCACACAGGAGGCCCTGAGGAAAATAATTTCAATCAGGGCCTATGTCATCTTTGGGGATTTTGTGTGGAGGGTTTTTTAACTCTTCCGCAGCCAAGTGGGGCCGAAGGTAGTACACAAAATTACTATCCTCCTTATATCAACTAAAATACTTGAAATATTTTGATAAGATTTTACGTATTCCTGCGCAAAGGATTAATACATAAGTTGGCATTTAAAAAAAAAATGTAAAAAAATCGTAGATCGCAAGAAAAATATTTTGTCAAAAAATAGGTAATATTCCTTGCCTAAACAAAAATTACTTGCGTGGCGTAAACAGAAACCATATGCATAAGTCAGTAGGTATAATAAACCTAGCCCTAGCGCGCCGTGACGAGCACCGACTTACCTACAAAATATTTTATTACACCTCTTTCAAGGAAGCGGATGATAAATTATACGATAGGTATGTACCTATGTATAATTATGCTTTAATACATATATGTTATTATTATACATGTATTCCGGAAATATGTCAACGGATTTAAAAATACATAGGTATATCCAATTTTTAGCGCGCTTCATTATATTTATTTATTTATTTATTTATACTGGGTTTTACAGATGTTTACACTTACATGAGAACAATCCAGTTATAAAACTCAGTTATTACACAATTATAAAAATCTACAATTACATACAATTAAATACAAATAAATACAATTAGAAAAACAAAAACATCACAAATAAAAATACAGAATTATATACAAGGTCACTCAAGTAACACATTGCAATGAGTGGTAAAAGACATATGAAATACGCGAGCATGCATAGAAAGACAATTCACACAACATAATTAGTTAGTACTTTTTAACAGCGCTAGAACTTTTTTTTTAAATCCGTACAAATTGTCAACGAAAATATATTGATAATGATATTTCGCCAGTTCCGAAAAATCCGATGAAAGATATAGTTATATTTTTCGTCCATATCAGACAATAATTCTATCAAAGTTGATATCAAAATAACTCGTTGCTCTTCAAAAACAAAACTTCAAAGTAATATTCGTAATAAATAATATGTGCGCAACGTGACACCTCACCCATAATCTGTCGAAAATTTCGACAGATTCGACGATTTCGACTCGAAATACAATCAATCGTAGACGGTGTCTGTGCCCATCTGAGGTACAGTTAGCAGTTAGTTTCGGAATGAGCCCCAGTGGAACCAATATCTTTGTCTGATTTTTCTGTCTCCAGATTTTTGATTGAGTTTCGCTAATATTGTCTCCATAATTAAATATTAAAAATAATCTTTTTCATCCATTATCAATAAACTCACGTATTCATGAATAAATACCGCGAACGATGAAAACGACAAATAAATATTAACATATCTTGCTCTGGATTCTAGCGTTTTTAGTCTATGTATTATCTATGTCAATTTATTTTTTTTCATTATCATTATTAAGATCGCTAAATGTATTTTTAAATGTATTTTGAAGCCATAAGTATTTGAAATATAAATTACAAAATACCTCAGCATCAGGTAATTGAAATACCAATTACAAAATACATTTTTAGGAAGTAATTGAAATACAAATACAAAATACGAAAGTATTTGAAATTTACAAATAATTTTACAAAATTAAGGGAACATAATCGGAGACGGGACATTTTCAAGTAGTGACGTCACAAGCTCAAATATAGGATTTATTTATTTAAAAATAAAATAAAACTATACATATCTAAAAAAAGTTACTAACATTTTCGTAATCTTAGTAAAAAAATCTATCCACACAATTTTTTCCAAGTCGTTATGAGATCAATGCAAGTGGCCTATTACTAGTGACTAGAAATGAAACGGATTTTAAATATGTAAGCTCCGCACAGGAGGCCCTGAGGAAAATAATTTCTGTCAGGACCTATGTCATCTTAGGGGATGCTGTGAGGAGGGTCAAGGGGAGGATAGGAAGTTCTGGGAAGGAAAAAGGTATGAGGAGTGGGTGGGAATCTGGGGGTCAGTGTGTCCGGGAGTGACGGACGTATGAATCGATCCTTCCAACTGCGGTGCAAGGCAAAGGGGCGAGAGAGTCCGACTGGAAAGGTCAAAAGATCAGCAGGTGGGCAGACGCATCCGCCGCCAAGACCCAGACAAAAGTCACCCCGTGAGCCCGGGCACCCCTGTTAATCACCAAACGTAGCTAGCCACTTGGGGTGACCTATGGCAGAGGTGTTGATTATCCAATAAAAGATTCCCGGGGCGGCGGCACCCGTACCCGCCTCCCAAATTCCCGTAAGTTGAAAAGGTAAGAAAATCACAAAAAATATAAATCCATCCACAACGCCATCTCTGATACTGACAAAATTACGGATAGTTGCGCGTCGATAATTGCTTAATTGTGTAATTATGAAATTTTATTAATAAAAAAAATGAATATAATTCAACAGTTATTGATTCTGAGGCGGTACGAAGTTCGTCGGGTCAGCTAGTTTATAATATAATAAGGCTGTCCAGTGTCCAATCATTCAAGCAAATAAAATTATAATATATATTGCCGTTCAAAGATGGCGCCACTTCCGTTCGCATCTCGCCACGAACGCTTTCAGAATGTACGTTTAAACCCGGCTTTCCAATTTTGCCGTCAAGCATCGATTTTTGGGATCCTGGGATGTTTTTGTTTGGGGATTCCTTCACCCTCCACGACCTCCACTCCTGTCGCGGGTTGTAGGTTCAGGTTGTATTATGACGAATGACAAATTTCTAGGTTGTGTATTGGTGTGTGTGCCCTCATTTATATATACTTTGAAACAAATTGATTAATTATATTATATTTATAATAATAAAATATGTCAGCCTCCTGGGATGGAGCCCCAAAATTCCCGAAGAAACTCAAAAAACCCTTGACCGGCACCGGCAAATAGTCAGGAAACGCGCGCCCAACATATTTACACGGTTGAAATTTGTCACGCGAGAACGGGTCGCTTCTACGACTCGTTCCTGAGTTCAACAGCTCAGATGTGGAATGATTTGCCGGCCTCTGTGGTTCCTCCCTCCTACAACATGGGTCTCTTCAAGGCCAATGTTCACTCCTGCCTCTCCTCAAAACGACCCTCCACGCAGCATCCCCAAAGATGATATTATAGGCCCTGAGAGAAATTATTTCCTCCGGGCCGTGTGGAGTTAATGTTAAAAAAAGTCATTTATTAATGTTACCTATGTATAAAAAAAATCATACAAAACTTTTATTTTTTATGTGACACCTCACAAGAGAGCCCCCGTCCTTACATTGTATAGACAGGGGAACTATGTCACAACCCGGTTGGGCAGCGTTGTGAGGCGGGTTAAGGTAGGGGCTGTAGGAAGGGATTTGTTAATGCGGGTCTTGAAGAGGCCCGGATTATATGAGGGAGGAAAAACAGATACCGTTAGCTCGTTCCGCATACGAGCCGACTTACACAAAAACGAATAGAAGAAACGAGCCGTTCTCATAAAGCCAACATCAACTGTGCAAGGGTGTTTTGCCCGCGTCGTCGAGTTTCACGCACGTGCACCGGTGCACCGGGGATCAATGCTGCAAGCTCCTTAGAGCGGGCTCCATTGAAATATCTGTAGAACAGACACAGCAAGCCCATATTGCGTCTGTGCTTTCGAGATTATTATTTGCACAAAGCAAAATATAAAATATTTTTATTGGATTATTTAATTTTTTTTTATATACCATGTTAATTTATTCATATAAATATCTAATGAGAAAAAATGATTTAACTAAATAAAAAAAAAAATTGTTCTGAAAATGCAAATTTCTCCGACATAAATAAACTAAAAAAGAATATAAACGTAAAGTAGGTATGTATCTAGGTTCTTAGCAAAGTTCATTTCCAATCGAAAATTCCAAAATCAAAGAACGATACGCTAGTGACATCTATTACATATTTTACAACTTATGGCCCAAAGAATGCGTTGTGTATAATTTTGAAGATGGCTTCAAACTATGCATTACATATATAATGCAAAACGATACTTCGGGGTCAGATACTTTGGGCCTGTCCTCAAAGTATACAAATGTCCCTGAAGTATCGGCAAGGTAGAATAAATGACCTCAAACCATGCGCTTCACATATATATATATATATATATATATATATATATATAAATAAATCCCTGTTTCCCTTGGTCACGCCATTTTCCACAACTCCTTGCAAACATACAAAACTAATTTACTAAATTTGTTGGCGTGATATAATTTATTTTAAAAACTTCTTATTTACACTTATATTTTAATTAAACTAATTACTATTTGTGAGCATGTAATTCTTGTTCTAAAAATATATCTCTTTTATCTTCATATACAATCTTCCTTTATATTATTCTTCTCATTCATTTTAGTTAAATTTTAAGAACTGTTCAAATCCCAGGCGAATAATTATCCCAGATATTCTACGGACTTACGTAATAGGTACTATATCATGTAATAACTTCATTTAATATTCCTTATAACTTGTAAACTTATGTACTGTGTATATCATATATCCTAATAAACAAATAAATAAACAAATAACTTCTGAACGACTATACCTATTTCATCTTTTTAAAAAAAGTTTTCTAATGTTTTGTAACAGGTTCTTACGGAAAGAAAAATTAAGAAAATGGCGCAGAAAATTGAATAATTTCAGAAAACTTAATTTGCACGTTTGACACTTAAGCTCGGGTCACATTATGCTGGTTGCCAGCTGCTGCTTACCAGCGGCTGGTAGTAGTACCAGCTACCAGCGGCGGGCAATCTGGTCACACTACTGTTGCTGCTACTCGCGTCTCGCACTCTCCAGTTAGTCATTCACTATATGTCGTCTGTCGTTTCACGTAAAAAGCTAATTAAGCAGTTGTTGAGAGAGGGTGTCAGGAAACTTAGTTTAGAAATGCTTAACCAGCTTCACCGCAAACAGAGACGATGGTGGGTCAGGCCATGGATACAAAGAAGGGAAGAATTAGGGGCATCGTCAAGACTTCTCCAAGATTTATATATATAAATATAATTATATCAATTAAAAATTACAAATTATAAAATAGTCACAACTAAACAACTTCACAAAAAAAACACGTGCTTTCTCGTTGCTGATAGACGCAATAGTGGTCAGACTGCGCTGCCGGCTGGTGCCAGCGGTCACGTGATTGATTATTCGCCGCTGCCTGCTACCAAAAGTTAAACATGTCCAACTTCGTCAGCCGCTGACAAATACTCGCCGGCTGGCGACGCCAGCGCCGAATTTTGTTGTCACACCAAGCTGATCGATGGCTGGCAGAAGCGGCTTCTTCAACTCGCGGCTGGAAACCAGCATAATGTGACCCGCGCTTTATATAGCGTGTTAGATGAAATTGAATTTAGCAGGCAGATGTTTTTTTTTTTTGTAACAAAAGAATTGTCTTTGGATTTTTTTTAAATAAGTACCAAATTTGATTGATTGTTCATATATTATATAAAAATGAATATTTGTAATACATGAAAAATGAACATTTGAATAAAAAAATTCTAATAGGTGTCATGCGAGCTGTATGAAAACTGAATGTTCTGGGACTGAATGTATGGAAAGCGGGAGGGGGGTTGGCGGGACGGTGGAGCGGAAGAGGAGAGGGGATAGGCGGGGAAGTTGGAAGGGGAACACGGGAGGGGACTGGGGACGCACGGGAAAGGACATGCAGGGAGAAACAATTTATTTCTTTGAATATTGTATTTCAACACATGCCGGGAAACAGCTAGTATTTAATAATAATAATAATAAATAAAAATGTCCTCAAAGATTTAACCACCTTGGAGATTGTTAACACTAGAAAGACCGAAGCCTTCATTTTGACGGCTGGCCGAAGTAATGTGACGATAAAATGCTTAATAATTATGGTATTGGTGTGATTTTTTTCACATTTCATGATTTATGATTTTACAACTATGGTGAAAAAAACAGGTACGGGTCTTATTTAGTTTTTGAGATATATTGACTTATACCTACAAAGACCGCCGCCGTCAATGTGACGGCTTGGGCCATAATGCTGATTTTGTTTACAACCTTCCTTACCCAAGTTTACAACATGCCCATTCCTCCTCGTTTATGATAGTACCACGATAGTACTAATATGCCTGTCTCTTTCTTTCGCTATCGCGTATCATATAATTTTAAAAAATGCCACAAAAAATATATCTCTGGCCCAAATTTATTTTATGGCTCGTCGGAGAACTAAAGACAGAGTATGCATACAAACACCAGAGTTGGTCCAGCTGGGATAGCTCCTGAAGAACTGGCAGAATCATTTAATGGATAACCAATACCTACGCCATAGGCCCCCTTAAGAGGTTCGCTAAGTTTGGTGACTTAGCAGGGGTGCCCAGGTTCATGGGGTTAGGTTTTTTTGTACATTAGCTAGCAGGAGGCCCTGAGAAAAATAATTCCCCTCAGTGTCTATGTCATCTTTGGGGATGCTGTGTAGGGAGTCTTTTCAGGAAAGGAAGGAGAGGAAGTTCCGGGAAGGAAAAGGATATTAGGGGTGGGTAGGTATCTGGGGGTCAGTGTGTCAAGGTGCGACGGACGTATGAATCCATCCATCCGTGATGTTCCAGGAGAGCACGGCTGGAGAAGTCAAAGGGACTCCCACAACCAATCTTTTCCGATCTGGCCTGCCATGCAGCTGATGGGCAGACGCATATTTTTTTATACTGCGACCTTGAGGTGATTTTTCACAAAAATCCCGCTATGTAAATTAGCCAAATATTATTATCACCTGCCGCCAAGACCCGGACAAACCTCATCCCATGAACCCGGGCACCCCTTCTAAGTCACTAAACGTAGCGAACCAATTTTGGTGCCATATGGCAGAGGTGTTGATTATCCAATAAATGGTTCACGGGGCGGCAGTACCCATATCCGCCTCCCAAATTGGCAATTTGTTCGGGGAAGGTGTGTTCGAATCTTGGTGGCGGATGCTTCTACCAAACGACTGCGTCGCAGGCCAAATCGGGAGTGACTGGTTGAGAGAGATCGTTTGTCCTCGCCAGCAGGACTCTCAGAACATTGCCTTGCATCGCAGTGATAGGAATAGATTCTTACGTATGTCACCACATTGATCCCCAGATTCCTAACCACCCCTCACACATCATTTAACTCCCATAACTTATTCTTCTTCCTTTCCCTTTAGGTACCCTCCACACAGCATCCCCAAAGGTGACAATGCCATGAGGGGGAAAATTTTCCTTTGGGTTTTTTTGTGGAGCTAATGTAAACGAAAAAAGAAAAGAAACCGGGCCCTATGCCATATTTGGGGATACTGAGTGGAGGGTGTTTTTAGGGAAAGGAAGGAAAGGAAGTTCTGGGAAGGAAGAAGTTGTGAGGGGTGAAAAGGAAAAAATGGTAAATTTATTCAGGAGTAACGGATGAATGAAGAAGGTGTTAGGGATGAATAGGAGAAATTGGTAAATGTATTTACGAGTGTTAGACAAATGAATCGATCTCTCCCACAACGGTGCAAGGCGACGGTTCGAGAGAGGTCCTGCTGGATAGGTCTAGATGAGGTCTCCCTCAACAAGTGTCTCCCGACCCGGTCGGCTAAACAGTAGGTGGGCAAATGTATTCGCCACCTAGATCAGACAAACCTCACCCAATGAACCCGGGCACCCCTGCTAAGTCACCAAAAATAGCGCGAACCACTTGGAGTGTCCTATGGCAGAGGTGTTGGTTATCCAATAAATGGTTTCCGGGGCGGCGGTACCCATATTCGCCTACCAATTGGCAAAAAAGTGATCAGCCGTCAAAATGACGGTCGTGATCTTTATAGGTATGGAGAAGTACCCGGTCTTTCTCGTGTTAACTGAAGGGAGCTGGCACTAAACCGTGACGAGTGGAGGAAGACTCTTGAAGATTCATCAATAGGTTTTTACGGTATTATACATTTTGTTCTTTTATCATTGAGTCTATTGATGAAAAGATCACTGCTCAGATACGATTCAGGATTTCTCAGTTTTTCAGCAGTGCCCATACATATATATAATATACATTATGTTCGCTTGGGGATATATGAGACGTCCATGTATTGCTATATTAGGCATAGGAATTGTTTAAAACTTTCAACATACCTTCTTTAAACCACTGCAAAAGTTTCTGGATTATTACAACCACATGACAATGCATCTGAAAAGTTTTTTATTAATTACAAAAACTCTTGCAAAACTGTCAAAAATATCTTGACTTAGTAATACTTGATCCTACCATTATCTTTGAATCTATTGATCTGTTCATTTTCCCTTAATCATTATTACATTGTACATTAACAAAATGTTTAAATTGTATCTTATGACCCTGCTGACAATCTACAAAAGTGCCTAGTAAAGTAGGTTTTTAATAAAACAATAAAAAATATATTTAATAAAGTACATAAATATGAATATGAATAAAGTAGCCAACTAATAGAAAAATAATACATTAAAAAAGAAAGGAAATCATTACATACCTCAATTCTATTTATTTAATTAATTTGTGTACCATATATTACAGCTTATTATGTCTAATTTATTATAAAGGAAACCTTAATACAATTCATATCGATAACGGAAATCAAAATGCTGTAAATAACTATAAATCCAAAACTGATTTAAAAATGTAATTTTTCTCCATTTTTTTTCCTGTTTCGATCTGCCTCGTCGAAGATATTTCTAGAAAAATAAGAGCGTATTTTAAGACTTGCAATTTAAGAGATTTTTTTTTCTGAAAAATTAAAAATAAATTTAATACAGTTAATAAAAAAATTGTTAGGTATTCTGAAATGTTATTATATAATAAAATTTCATAATTATAAGTCTACAAAAACAAGAGATACGATTTTTGAAAAAATAAAAAACTTTTTTTTCACACAACAATTAACATTTTGTCCTTTACATCATTTTAAATTTCCATGATCGATATGTAATTTTATTTATTTAAGTTTTTATTCCAGCAGCCAGCAGGGCTGGGAGGGTGGTGCAATCCCAGTCTGCCATATTACATACAGAGTAAATATAAATCTAGAAGAAATAAAATATGATAACGTATTAGGTAGGTAATGCCAAAAACTTTGAAAACTCATTGTAGGAATTGAAGAATATGTTGAATTTCTAATCCATCATATTCAGATACCGGGTTTCTCTCTCCACAAGTGAATTTGGGTATAGCTTGTACGACTCGCTTGACTATACAATCGTGGCCACGTCCACGAGTGTGAGCATCTAGCACAATTCAACCTATTCTGATCTAATCTCACTGTTTGATATCTATTTTAGCTATCCCCCATAAATATAAAGGTATTATGAACAAATTTATATACCCTGTGAGCGGAAGTTAGTTTTGCCAGCCTTTTTTTAGATTAATTCATGGGTATTAAACATCCAGCAAGAAGTCTGGCAGTGGCGGTGTGGCCATGAACTTCGGCCAGCTGCAAGGGAGTCCGGTTTTCTGTATCTCTCGAGTTCAACACTGCCGCCAAATGTCTCTCATCTCCCTTAGGAAGCACAGTGCCGCCCCGCATCGCCATCTCAAACACTTCCTCGGCTAAACGCAGCAGTCGGGTGACAGAGGGACTGTTAGAACATTGCAGAGGCGTGCGTTTGTAACTTCTGTCTCGACTGTTGTAGCAGGCACCGTGCTCCAAAAGGCAACTCACAATATCGGTGGCTTCCTTCCTAGTGGCAACGTGCAGAGCTGTGAAACCTCCAACTACAGTTTTAGCGTTGATAAAGTTATGATAAGCTTTAGGTTTGGTTCTTTTTACGTTCTGCAACAAGAGACGGACTGTTTGTCCGCAAGCTCGGAGCGTGGCGAGGTGCAGCGGGGTGTTCCCCTTCTGTGAAACGGCAGTAGCGTCGGCTCCGCTGTCTAGCAGCAGCTTCGTAACCTCTATTGTGCTGGCAAAGTGCAGCGCCGTTCTACCTTCATCATCCGCTGTGAACACGTCCGAACCACTCTCTATCAATCTACGTACCTCGCCCCCATCCCCTTCACTAGCTGCTTTCAGCAAATTATAATCATGCGGAATATAGCTATAATTTATATGCGCTTTTGATTTTAGTAGTTTTTCATACTTATCTAGACTTTCATCCAGTTCTGCGTACATTGGGTTGTTAGGACCAAATACGGCGTTTCTTGCGTCCAACCCCGCCTTGTAAACTTTCAGGGTATCGTAAAAACGATGCTGACCGTGATATACACCCGTCATCAAATTTGTAGTTCGAATAGTGTCGAAGTGATTGGGTCCCAATACATTCTTCTGAATAGCTAATACTTCTTTACATACTAGCAGAGCGTCATCGAGTTTACGTTGCTCCATAAGAACAAGTGCCATATTGGATCTGGCCCTGAGAGTGTCGGAGTGATTCTGCCCCAAAACCTTTTTTCTGGCTTCGAAAACTGTTTGGAACAAATTTAAAGCTTCATGGTACTCGCCTTGAGAAAGCAACACCAAGGCAATATTGTTTTGTTGAGTAAGGGTATTGGGATTTAGGGCCCCTAGTGTGTTTTTATTCCATTTGTGAAGTTGCCTGTGTAAGTGCAAGGCCTCTTCATACTTTCCCAGGGAATGAAGCACAAGCCCTGCACTGTTTTTAGTAGCCATTAGTTCCTCATGCCCCTCTCCTAACACTTCCTGTTGTCTCGGCATAACTTCCTTGAATATATCCCACGACTCTTTGCTCCTTCCTAGCCTGTATAATAATAAAGCCAGCATACTCCTGGTCCGCAGGGAGTCCGGGTGGTCAGGACCAAATGTTTCCACTCTCTTCCTGTAGATATCTTCCAACATGGGCATTGCTTCCAAATATTTACTCTGTTTGTACAATACTTGAGCTATTTTGTATTGAATATCCAGAGTTCCTGGATTATCCTCTCCTAATAATTCAACTCTTTCATTATGCAATCGTTTTAAAATATCCAGACCGTCTGCCAACCTTTCATGCAAAAATAACGATTCCACTTCGAATAAGATGTCATGAGCATTAGCCTGTGAAACCTGCTTTAACATGTCTGTGGCGGGGAAACCATTTTTCATAGCAACAACCACAAGCGTGTTGCCATCGGTGTCGCGAGCCTTCAACACCGCCTTTATGATTTCTACGTTGCTTATTGTGTTTATATCTTGAATTACCCTAATATCAAAGGATCGTACTTTCTTAAAACAGAGAGCAACTCTTCGCAGCAAAGATTTGACATCTTTTTGAGTTGCAAAATCCAATGGAGTTTTTGTATTGTCAGATTTGAGGTTATGTACTGCGCCATTTTTTAACAAAGATTCAACTATTCCTGGATGAGAGTATTTGGCTGCGTAATGCAGAGGAGCATTGCCGCCTTTTCCAACAATATTAGGATTGGCTTTGCTTTTCAATAACATATCACAAACTTGCTGAAAGCCTTTCCAGGAAGCGATGTGTAAAAGTGTTGCTTTGTCAGAACTTTTTACATCTAAATAATTTGCCAAGTGTTTAACCAAAGTGCAAACCATCTCAACATCATTTTGTTTGAGGGCCTTAAATAGTTTTCCAATTGACTCTAACCGTTCTTTAATATCTCGATTACTAGTCATATCTGAAGGAGTTCTACCAAGTTTGTCCCTGGCGTCATACACTGCACCGCTCTTTAACAATAATTTGACCACCTCTGTGTGTCCCTTTTCAGCAGAACAGTGAATAGGTTTGAAGCCTTCTAAATCAGTGGAATTAATATCAACATGTTTGTCTATCAAATACTGAGCCACAGCTAACTGGCCTTCTTTGGCGGCGTAATGCATCAGGGTAGATCCCGACAGGGATTCCCGATCATCAATGCTAATCCCAAGTTCCAGGAAGAATGCCAAGATGTCACGATGGCCGTGTCTCACGGCTAAGTGAATTGGTTTAAAACCTTGTATGGTTTCAGCATTTATGTCAGCTCCTCGATCTACCAAGAGTCTAATTACATCAAGATTACCTGATTGAGCGGCAATATGCAGTAACATCTGGTTGCCATTGATTCTCTCATTAATCTTAACACATTCTTGTTCCAACAGTATTGAAGTATTTTGCAATTGGGCAAGAGAAACTGCCAGAGCTAACGGTGTCATATTCTGTGAATCTCTGATGTTACAGTTTGCTCCATAGTGCAGTAACCTTTCTAAAATATCTGGTTTATTTATGAGGACTGCTTGATGCAGTTGCGAGGAATTAGGATCCGTGGGATTGACATCGGCTCCATTTTCTAGCAAAACATCAACAAACTCCGTGTGTTCCAACGATATTGCAATGAATAAAGGCGAAGAGTCTTGTTGTGTGCAATCTGCAACTTTAATACCTCTCTCTATCAGCATCCTGGCTATTAGCCCATCACCATTTGTAGCAGCCGCACATAAGAGATTTAACCCATTTTCATCTTTAATATTGGGGTCAAAATCTTTTCTCTTCAACAGAGTTTCAACGACAAGTCTATGCCCTGCAGTAATTGCAGTAAACAGAAGTTTTCCTTCTTCAATATTAAAATTTGCTCTTCTGGCCAACAACATGTTCAACAGATCTGTATTGTTATTCTTTGCTGGCCAGCATAATGCAGAAGAACCTGAAGCATCCAGGCAGTTAACATCTGCTCCATACTTTAACAAGACCTCAGCAGCCGCCTTGTGATTCCCGCAGGCAGCCAGGTGCAATGCGGTGGCACCCTCATTGTCTTTAGCATCAACATCAGCCTTTCCTTGGAGCAATGCTTCTACCATTGGACCGTCTCCAACAAATGACGCAATGTGCAAAGCTGTTCTGTTGTGTCCCTTTGTCTCGCTGCTAACATCAGCTCCATGCTTTAGCAATATTTGGATAGTTTTTTGATTGCAAGTTTTAGAAGCAGCTGTGTGCAATGGTGTATTATTAATATGATTTTTAAAGTTAACATTAGCACCTCCTTTTATTAAAGTATCTGAAATTGCAATGTGACCATTCCTGGCGCTGAGATGCAGAGCTGTCGAACCTTCAAAGCATGGGAGATTTATATTAGCTCCTGCAGCCAGCAAAGTATTTACCACTTGTAGGTGACCTGCTCGTGCGGCCAGGTGCAATGGTGTCTCTTGACCTTCTCCTCTGGTATTGATGTCGACTCCCCTTTGGATTAAAGTCTGTACAATGGAAGTATGGCCGTGGTGAGCAGCACTGCGTAAAGCCAGTACACCGTCAATGTCTCTGCAATCCGCCAGAGCTCCATACTGCAACAGAAGGTCAACTATATCTGCGTGTCCACCCTCGACTGCAAGTAGAAGCGGGGAAAATCCATCGCTTGTTTTAACATTGACATTGGCTTTATGTTGCAACAGGAGATCTACGATAACAGCATTGCCAATAATAACGGCTGTGTGGAAGGGGGTGTTCTTGTTTACAACATCTCCGATATTAACAAAAGTTCCCTTTTCCAAGAGAATCTTAACAATCTCTTCATGGCTGTCTTCCACGGCAAACTGTAATGGGGATTGACCCTTGTTGTTCCTGAGATTCACATGGGCCCCCTTCTCTAACAGAGCGTTGACAACCTCCAGATGACCATTTAATGCTGCCAGATGCAGTGGAAGGGCTCCTTGCTTAGTCTTAGCATCGACATCAGCTCCCATTAGCAGCAAGTACTGTACCATTTCTACATGTCCGTTTTCAGCAGCCATGTGAAGGAAAGTAAAGCCCCCACTATTAGTTTTTTCAGCCACATTAGCATCCTTCTCTAAAAGGATCTCAACCACATCTAAGTAATTTCTCTCCACAGCATAACGCAAAGGAAAACATCCCAGATAATCTTTGACAGTTGGTTTGGCTCCCATTGAAAGTAATGTCACAACAGTTTTCGTGTGGCCATTTCGGGAAGCCAGATGTAACGGAGTCTTTCCAGTACCATCAACTTGATCAATTGCGTTTCCCATTTCTGCCACTAAGAATTTAACAGTGACATCTTTTCCAAAGGACGCGGCCACATGCAGGGCAGTTTGACCATTGACATCTCTCAATTCGGTGCTGATCATTTCCTGTTCAATCAAGAATATAATGGTCTCAATATTGGATCCCCGAACAGCGTAGTGTAGCGTAGATGACAAATCTTCCTTTCTTGAATATATATCAGCTCCTATTGCAATCCCTGATGTGAAATTCTCAAAGTTCCCATCAAGCAAAGTCTTCCACATTTTCTTCTGTTTGTCAAGAATAGATAAACCGCGCTCATATCTCCGTCTCAATTGTTTAATATTGTGTTCTAAAATGTTCCCTATTCTACAGTTCATTAAAAGGTGTTTGCTTTCAGTAAGTTTCGTGGCATTTAGGAGCACAGCAGACCAAGCATCAGTTGGCAGAATATCTACCAAGGCGTTTCTGTGAGCCAAGTGGTTGCGCAAGCACTTACCGTTCAAAAGAGGCATGTCACCATCTAGATACAGCATGTTGTTGGGAACACGCTCGGCACTGTCTAATAAGGACATGGTATCCAGCACGAGGCCTTCTACCGCTAGTCTGTTTGTGGTGTTATCTTTAAGGAATAATGAAAGACGTTCATGTAATTGACAATTTCTTCTATCAGTTCCTATTATTTTCTTCAGTTCAGTTAATTTCAGACTGATTTTTTCTCCAGTTATTTTCTCGCTGCAGTTTGTAGCCCGCTTTCCTGTCTTGTTTTTATTGAAATTATTCAAGGATAATAATTTTCTACTATAATCATCAATACCGTTAATATTACCCTTGTGAATTGATTGAACATATTTTATTCTGGCTATCTCAAATATTATTTCTACAGCAATCTCTGGTTTAATTCTCATTGAAACACTATCATAAAATTTGTATAATAGGCTGCCTAGCTCTAGCACGTTTTTAAACTCCAAGGAATTTTTTTGTGTTGGAAAATCTTTTAAAACTTCTTTAGCATTGAATTTTGCACCACTTATAAGGTTGCCAATAGTTTTTTTTCCATGGCCATGAAAATATGAAGGATCAAGAACTATTAACTTTAAAGCAATGTAATCTTCCTTTGATAAACGATATTCTAATTTTGTTTTGTCGAGAACATTTTTTATTTTAATAAACAGTTTCTTCTCATATGGAGTTTGATCTTCTATATTTTTAAGTAGATCTTCAACAATCTTTCGGTGGTTTTTCGTAGCATTGTCTGTTTCTTGGACATCCACGATGCAAATATTTCGAAAGATATTTGCAATTTCATAAAATTCTTCTACAGTTTTACTATTGATGAGTGTGGTCAGCGTACGCTTTATTGTGTTCACTTTGTTGAAGTATGTTATATCAGAGATGACAGAAGCTACCTTTTTAATGTCATTTTGTATGTTTGAATATAGTGCAGAGTCTTCTGACTCTAAGTGTGGGTGGGATAGTGAGTTTCGTAAGCCTTGCAAAACTTTTCTGGTTTCTTGGGGAGCAGAGAGGAGGAGAAGTTCACTCACGGCTGGAGAGAGTTTGGGGCTGTCCAATGTGTTCTTCAGATGTTCTCCCGTCACCTGGAGGGCTCTCTTGATAGTCAACTGGCCGACTCTTGTAGCAGAGTCCGCCAGCACGGCCGCGTCTAGGTATGTCTTCATGATGTGGAGCGACGAAATGTCTCTCACCTCCTTATAGTCAGCATATAAGTCTAGATAACGGCTGTTGATGTTAGCGGCAACGTCCTCGCGATTTTTTCTCACTGGGTTCCTAAGCTTCCGAACATCTGTAGACGTGATGAATTCCTCCAACTCTTGCAGACCAGAGGCAAACTTGTTCAATTCCTTCAGTAACCTCTCTTTCCTCAGTACGGACAGATAGAACATATTCAATTCTTGACGGCAAATGTGGGCGGACACAAAACTCACCAAGCAGAACTCCATTTCCTCCCAGGGCAAAATGTTGTAAGTTGATTTCAATTGTTGTTTCAGTATTTGGATATTCTGAGCGATAAACTTGGCCGTGTATAAAAAGTGACTGTCCACTTCGTCATAAGTATTAATTTGCTCAACATTTTCCAGAAGCATTTGGACGCGTTCTTGGATATCAGCTATGGAAGTGTCAGGAAGCGCTCCGTCGTCTTTGGAGAAGAAACGTAGATCGAGCAACTTGTATTGTATGAACAGATGCATTTCCTCTGACACTAGGACGTTGTTCAAAAGTAATTCCTCGTACGACTCTGAGACGAGTCGCTCCGAGAGTTCAGGAGTTAACGTCCCGAGGAGTGTACGGAGAAGCACCACATTGCTAGAACGGATGGTGTAGTATACGGCATTGTGTCCTTCATATTCCTGCTCCACTGAACACCAGCGGGGAGCAACAACAACTGCCCCATCAGAGGAGGAGGAATGGTCGTCCTCCAATAAGAAGTGCAATAAGTCAGCCCTGTTGTGCTTGCAAACTAAGGTGATGAAGGGGAAGGCGGGAGAGTCCATCCCCCGGAGCCGTCTCAGGTCTGCACGGGACCGGCAGGCCAGGAGAGCTGACACGTTATGAGTCGTGTCTGCTTCCATTGTCGGCCACGTCAATCGCACTGCACTTCACTGCCACTGATTACTAATGTTGCTGCCTTGCACCATCAACCAACAACCACACAGCACAATTTTACACTTGCAAACATATTACTAGTAGCCTTGAGCGACCATATTCGTTACTTATGTGAATTTTTAAATCACTTATAAAAAGGCAAGACACCGAACTCTGTGACAAAACCGGATAAATTGAACCCAACCAAATAATTTTAATATATTAGACCAGCGTTTCCCAAACTTTATTTATACGGTTGTTCTTATACTTCTCAAATTTGCTCCCCCTTTGATTGCTTCATCATTTATTTGCTGGTTGAACTTTTCCAATAAATTATAGAACACCTTAGAATAACCTTGTTCATCGTTACTTGTCCGTAGTATCCTGGAATATGGCTCCATTATTTGGGCCAGAAATAGAAAGAGTTTATGCTGTACATATACACCGATATAAGAGGTTTATGCGTTACGTGTATACCGATCATCCAGTCAATTAGTCAGACATCTCCGAAAATTTTTTATTTGACTTGAGTATGCAGTTATATGTAAAAGTATATGGTACAATACTCAGATTACTCATAAAAACCACCAAATCAGGTATAATGCAGAGAAACTTGTAGTGAATTAAACAAAATGTTGATGTTTTTGGGTCACTAGTAAGATATTTCAAAATGTCATACTAATATAGCCGACCGTTATTTCATATCGTAAGTACAGCATAAACTCTTTCTATTTCTGGCCCAAATAATGGAGTCATATTCCAGGATACTACGGACAAGTAACATTTTTAAACATTTTTTAAAGTTAATCTTTTGCTTAAACCGCCGTATGTTGAACGAATCCTAATAAGTGCACTTGTGGGAGATCCCATGCACTTTTTTCGCTTCAAAAGCGAGGACTTCTGCCTATCAAAATGCGCCAATCAAGAGAGTGACTCAACTGCTTAACAGTTCTGCATTGACCATCGACATTTTCAACAACACTTACAGACAGTTCAGCAACTATCTTTTGACGCATGTCACAAAATAGTTAAATTGCCCCCAATGACCTTTTTATAATTACATGTACTTAAAATTTGTAATCCCCGAAATATATATTTTTTAAAAGAATAAATACGTTCCTTATCCAGAGAGTGACTCAACTGCTTAACAGTTCTGCATTGACCATCGACATTTTCAACAACACTTACAGACAGTTCAGCAACTATCTTTTGACGCATGTCACAAAATAGTTAAACTGCCCCCAATGACCTTTTTATAATTACATGTACTTAACCCTTCGAATAATAAGAAAATAATATCTGTAACCTTTTGCCTGTCAAGGATCGCGCGCAAAATTCCTGGTTCTTGCCATGCATCTTAAAGTTTCCTATTTATGGGTTATTTTTTAACCCTTTTGCAAAAACATAAATTGTTCTAAAATCTAGATAAAATAATCTTTCCGATGTGTTTATTAGAAATCAACTTTTTTTTTCTAAATATAAAAATTTTGATATTGGAAATGTAAATTAGCTAAAAAATGCATACCTGCGAATATTGGAATTAAAGTACTTAAAATAGAATAAACTTAAAATTTTAAATGCAGATTCCCTTTTTTAACAAAATTTGTAATAAAACTGTCACCTCACTTTTTATCACTTTCATACAATTTTATTTTAAAATTAAATGTTTGTTACGTCAAAAATTGGCTCGAAATAAAACCGTCACTTATGATCGGGTTTGTAAAATATCTCAACAACATAGCTCATATAATCCTAATACAATGAGAAGCATTATTTCTTTGGCTCTCTAACATAAAAGAAATCAAAAATATTCGCATGACAGGAAGAGAGATATATAACTTTTAATAATGCACGGTCGCTCTGGGACAATCTGGGTCTCTTGTTATTATAACGGCATATGATGTTTTGGGACAACTTGGGTCTCCTGTGATTAGAAGGGTTAAAATTTGTAATCCCCGAAATATATATTTTTTAAAAGAATAAATACGTTCCTTATCCAGAGAGTGACTCAACTGCTTAACAGTTCTGCATTGACCATCGACATTTTCAACAACACTTACAGACAGTTCAGCAACTATCTTTTGACGCATGTCACAAAATAGTTAAATTGCCCCCAATGACCTTTTTATAATTACATGTACTTAAAATTTGTAATCCCCGAAATATATATACATATTTTTTAAAAGAATAAATACGTTCCTTTTCACAATAATGCTGCAGCTTTTTAAAAGATGAGATACACAATGTACGTAATTGGTCTGTTTCCTCCAAAGAAAAAAAGAAATAATTTTCTTACATTTCTCTCACATACGGATTTCCCTAAGTGACCAGCTCAGATATGGGGGCTCCATCGAAGCCAGAGTAAAGTTAGCCTCCCAAAAACTGGGCGTACTGTACAGGGTCAGCAGATACTTTGATAGTACACAACAGCTAACCCTGTACAAATCACAAGTGTGCCCCACGGTTGAATTTGGCAGCCACCTCTGCCCATTGTACCCATCGCTCAGCAGTTTGGCGAACAACATCTCCAAAGTATCCCACTCGAGCTACAGCGCGATTTAAATCTTTTTGGAGATCTTTTGGTAATTCTTCGGAACAAACGTCAACGGTTAATACGGAATATTTATTTCATAACAATCAATCATAATTACACAAACCCGCTAGGATAAACCCTGCCTTGCCCTCAAACCATTCAAAACCTGGAATGTTTTTTCATATTATGATGACATGAAGCTAAAGGTTTTATAAAAAAAAAGTGCATATTAACCGTTGACGTTTGTTGCGAATATTTACCGATCTTTTTTATATTTTCGGCCCACATTATAAAAATTTTACCTGTGAATTTTAATATGGAGATACACAAACTGATTATAGTTCTATACTTTGTTTTTGTTTATTACGGAAACAAACAGTTGTACATATTATAAGGTAATTACATATTACATGGGTGCATTAACCAGTGAAGTTTCCGCAAAAAAAAAAAAAAAGCCAATGCCAATACTGCCAATGCATTCACCTATCTTCTGTCGATTCATATTCGTAGGATTTAAAAAAATATATATTATAAAATTGTAAAATTTGGTCAAAAACTTTTGTAAAAACAATTTTTTTTTAAGTAAAACTTCTTTACGCACGCTCGTCATGGGGGGGTAGGCTGGTGAATGAGTTACGAAAAAGTATATATATATATATATATATATATATATTTAATGCGAACGGTAATCGATGCGAACGGTGATCGATGCGAACGGCGATCGATGCGAACGGTGATCGATGCGAACTGTGATCGGATGAGGCGAACGGTCGGGCCTTTCGCACGCTTGACTTGGGGAGTGATAAGGATAAGGATGGTCTCAAGTTGTAGGTCACCCCAATGTTGTAGGTCACCCCAAGGTCGTATGTCACCCCAAAGTCGTAGGTCACTCCAAGGTCGTAGGTCACCCCAAGGTCGTAGGTCACCCCATGGTCATATTTCACCCCAATGTCATATGTCACCCCTAGGTCATAGGTCACCCCGTTCGCTAGTTTGGTAACTTAGCAGGGATACCAGGGTTCATGGGGCGAGGTTTGTCTTGTAGTTTTAGTTAAGTCGTGTGGTCTAAAGGACACTTGTTTTTTTTAAATTTTTCCTCTAGCCATTATATGGGACCACAGCTTTATGATTTTATGGCTCAGTGCCGGTGGCGGCCCAACTTTTGGGAAACACTGGATTTAATTTATCAATCACTTCACAGACAAGATTGTACCAATTTAGTTAGATTGATTATTGGATGGATAAGATTATTATTATAAATTATTATTAATTATGATAAAAACATCATGTTGCGTAACATTATTAATTACATAGGCAAAGGACCGGTCAGTGGCAGAGTTGGCATCGCGTTTGGGTTTCACTCCGGGTCGCGTGTTCGATTCCTTGGCTGGCTACGTCCTCCATCACAACTCAAATAACATTTAGGTGGTGGTAGGTAGTAGGAGATTTTCAAATACTGTCGGTTTATTCATAACCTGGGAATACTTGTCTTTTTAAAAAAAAATCTTGTGATGAATTCTTGAATTCGAAACCGAATTATAACGGTAGCTTTGTGTGAAATTCCACGTACACAGATATTATTTGTGGTGCGGCGCGTATGACATGGTGTCAGACACGCACTCGAAGCTGGGTTCTGAAATTCAACCACTCAGACGTTACCTTATTAATACTGTTCAATGGATCTTTAGTAAGTCAAGTCAAATCAGTTTTTTTTTTTTACATTAGCCCCACACAGGAGGCCCTGAGGAAAATAAATCCCCTCAGGGCCTATGACATCTTTCGAGATACTGTGTAGAGGGTCTTTTTAGGAAAGGAAGTTCTGGGAAGGAAAAGGGTATTAGGGGTGGGTAGGAATCTGGGAATCAGTGTCTCCAGGAGTGACGGACATATGAATCCACCCCTCCTACTGAATAAGGATGGAGAAGTCAAAGAGACTCCCTCAACCATTCTATCCCGATCCGACCTGCCATGTAGCTGGTGGGCAGATGCATCCATCGAAAATTGATTTGTAAATATTAGGTAAAAAAAACTTTAGAAAGGTTTTATTGCCAACACTGCGAAATGAATGCTTAAATATCTATAGTGCGTTTGACATTAACATTTAAAAAACAGATGTTAAGGGGTCTCCACACGGTGCTGCCGCAGTAACAACTGCCGAAGAACTGACTAAAAATCGTATAGTCTGTAGTCAAAAGCGCCAGCCGTATTGTTATTATAATAACAATACGGCTGGCACTTTTGACTACAGTCAACTAAAGTTCTGCAGCAGTTGGTGCTGCGGCAGCACCGTGTGGAGACCGTCTTAAGCAGATGTCCATTTGTTGGTTTAAAGTCGACATATTTCAGACTCGCCAGGATTGCGTGGTTGGATTTTACGACATAGCCTTTTACACCCGCTGGGGTGGCGGCGTTTGAGGCCAATGGGTTAATAGAAAAAATGAGAAATTATTTTTTTTTTTGGTAAAACTATAAAAAAAACTAGCTTCCCATACTCAAATCATTTTTGCTAATTTCGGTAATTACTATGTTTTCAGTTACGATGGCAGCATAGGTAATGTAAACTTTCTCAAAATTAAAAACATTACATTTCGGTATTTGTTTTTTTTTTATTAAAAATACATGCAAATTCAACATATTATTTAAAGAAAATCATAATAGATAAATATGAAACTTTTTTAATTTTAGTTTTTGAAGAGTACCTATTTAATTAAGTAACAATGTATTTCCCTTAATCTTAAGAAAACATCGTAAGATAACAGTTTCATTATGTATCGGAATTTTTATTGTTGATAAAAGGTAAGTACTTACCAACTTATATAGTGATATTTAGAATAGATTATGTAAATATTATATTTTATCATTGAGTATAAAAGTTAATGGATTTATTTGAAATATCACAAGAAATATGATATACATAATAACAAATAAGTATGAAATTAGAAGCGCAGGTTGATATTATGAGAACAAGAATGAAAAATATATTAGAATCATTAGGAAAATAGTCATTTGTCATGATAAAGAATATAAACTACAATGAAATTTTGTGATAAATTAAATACCTAAAAAAGTTATTTGCAAAAATTTCATTCTAATTACAATCAAATCACGTAAATTACGATCAAATCATGTAAATTACAATCAACTTATGTAAATTTCAGCCAAATCATGGGAATTACAATAAAATAATCTTTTGAAATATCAATCAAATCGTGTAAATTACGATCAAATCATGTAAATTACAAACAAATCACTCGAATTATAATCCAATCTTGCAGATTAGTATTGAATCAAGCAAGTAAATTAAAAAAAATCATTTAAATTACAAACAAATTAAGTAAATATCAATCAAATCATGTAAATTACAATCAAATCACTTGAATTATAATCCAACCTTGCAGATTAGTATTGAATCAAGCAAGTAGATGAAATCAAATCATGTAAATTTCAATCAAATTATGTAAATTATAATCAAATCATGCAAACTAAAATCAAATCACTCAAATTATAATCCAATCTTGCAGATTAGCATTGAATCGAGAAAGTAAATTAAATCAAATCATATAAAATTCCTATTTATTCATGCAAACCAAAATTTAATCATGCAAATAACAATGAAATCAAGTAAATTACATACAATTGAAACTACATCCAAATGAATTACAATTATATCATGTAAATTACAATAAAATCATTGTAAATAGAGAGACAAATAGAAAATAGAAAAATTATGAGACATTGATAAATATAAAATGGTTTATCCAGTCCAATAAATGCTTAATCTTTTTGTAAAGAAAAATCGCCAATAAAATATATTTGTATGCAGGTCCCATTTTCATTAAATTAATCTAAAATTTTAATGAAATTGTACACAAGTTGGGTTAGTTCATGAAGATGAGTTTGATGAAAATTAGTGTTATAATGTTTCGAGGTGTAAAATATAGTCATTTTAAATTGTTGAAAAATAATGTCTATTAATTTACACTGTCAAGAAAAATATGTCATCAAAGTCAGAACTAAAACATATTTGTAAAATTTACTTCAAAACTGCTAAATATTATAAATTTTCACAAAATATATCAGATATTTAAAACAGATAGTTAAAATCATAATTTCTTAAACAGATTTACCTAAAATCTTATCAAATTATTAATTAATGTATAACACTTATATTTACAATGTTTATAATTTATTTTAACACAATATCTACTCACCTAGTTTTTTTTTGCAATACTGTTATTATTATTTTAGCCATTTTTGCTTAAGTTAAAACATTTAGCGAAAGCAAAAGAATTTTTAAATTTCATAAAGATAAATAGGGATGTAACGATACATGATTTTGCCGATACTATACCGATACCGATTCTTAACAAAAATAATCGGCGATACCGATAGTGACGCCAATATTGATTGCCCTCAGGAGTGTGAAAGAAAAATAATCAATAAAAATGCAGAAATTAAATTGAAAAAAAAAGCATTTATTTGTTTGGAATGAAATAAATCACATAGTTATAAAAAAGAAAGATACATAAAGTTAGTAATTAAAATTTACTTTTGATAGATGTTTGTTTAGAAAACAAAGTTTATTCAAATTATCAGTAGATAATCTGTTACGCTAATCATTTTGTATCAGGCCTGCAGTTGAAAAAAGACGTTCTTATGAAGCTACGACAGAGCGGCAACGTCACGCAAGTTTATTGTTTCGCGTGCTTGATATCGGCGATGCCGATATATCGGCTTACCGATTATATCGGCCGATATATCGGTATCGTTACATCCCTAAAGATAAATATAAATAATAAGGACCTTTTAAATTTTAATACAATATGATATATGAATAAAACAGAAGTTTTTGTATAGCAAGTGTACAACTGTAATGCCGATCTGATGTAGATATTGAAATCGTCGCAATAGGCGTGTTCATGTTCCAAAAAGCGGCATGCATCACCGCCCATTCCTTTTTCTGTCGCTAGTATGTTTTACGCATCTTTCGCTTACAATCATAATAAAGTGACTGTACCTGCGTTAGAAGGGATTTTATCAAGTTCAGGTTGGCATTTAAGTTTGGCGTGTACTGTACTTAGAAAGATTTTAATAATAATAAATAATATATTGCAAAAATAACTGGTTGCTCAAAACGACACCTACATAACATTGAATATAAATTATTATATTTTAGTGAATACTATAAATTATTAATTATTGTTAACAATATGGAATGTTACAATTTATTGACAAACATTTAATTAAATTTTCATAAATAAGTTTTTTTAATACATCATAATTTGATTATGTATAGAAAACTATTAAGTTATAACATAAATTATTTTATTTTTTTAGAATTTAGGTCAAATAATGTAAAGTTAATTGATAATTACATTGCATACTTTGGACATAAGTTACACATATGTTATACTTTCATAATATCAACAAAAAATCTGTCACAACAAAGCTTTTTACTTAAAGATCGGTGGCACACTTGGTTAACGCAACCGTCCGGCAAATGAGAAATTCAAAGATCAATTATCGATTGAACTATAATCTTTTTTTTCTGTGTATTTTTCTATTTATATTACTTCTAACGAAAAAATATTATTCCAGTAACTGACAGTAAAATACTAATACATACATTATTAAACGCATACAATTTACCAAATGAATACATTAATGAGCGTACTCTGGTAATATCCTTGGACATTTATATAATAATTTTAACATAATGTATTCCAAAGGGAGGAGTCCATCTTTGTTCAATTATTACAACTACTTACATTATCATAATTATAATTATTTGTATTTATAATGACCGGATCAACCGAAGCCAAAAATTGCACATCTATCTTTACACTTGTATGAGATCTATCTTAATAAGCTATTTGCAAAATTGTCCATTAGAGTAGACATTGTTATCTTTTCTAGACCATAAACATTAAAATAACTTCTTCAAACTTTGCAAAATAACTTTGTGGCATTATTGATTATTTAATTACTAACAAATCACTTTGTTTAAACCACTTTTTTAATTAACAATATCGACATGTTTCAATAACAATGTTATCTTCTTCAGGATATGTTAATATAAAGAAAAATAAATGACAAACAAGTATAGACAAATTAGAATAAAATACAACATAGATGAAATATCAAAAAGTAGAGGTGATTAGTTGCTTAAAAATCATAAAAAATAGTTATACAAAATTAAATATGAAAATTATTTAAAGAAAAATAAAATTGCA
The DNA here is from genome assembly GCA_917563855.2 of Limnephilus lunatus. NCBI lineage: Eukaryota > Metazoa > Arthropoda > Insecta > Trichoptera > Limnephilidae > Limnephilus > Limnephilus lunatus. The sequence goes on from OU830603.1 coordinate 48,920,587, forward strand.
TTTAGATAATAAAAAACTTTTAAGAACAAATAATTAAAATAATTAGTCTAAATCAAAAAATAAATAATTATTGTAAGTATTAATAAGAAAATAAATTTAAAAGATGGCTATTTTAAAAAAAACGTTTGGTTATTTATAATATTTAAATTACTATTAATGCTTTTTCTAATTTCCAAAATTTCTAAATTATCCAATTGTATGCCCGTAGTGTTAGTGTGTAAAATTTATTATCTAATTATTATCTAAATGCAATTTTATTTTTCTTTAAATAATTTTCATATTTAATTTTGTATAACTATTTTTTATGATTTTTAAGCAATTAATCACTTCTACTTTTTGATATTTCGTCTATGTATGTTGTATTTTATTCTAATTTGTCTATACTTCTTTGTCATTTATTTTTCTTTATATTAACGTATCCTGAAGAAGATAACATTGTTATTGAAACATGTCGATATTGTTAATTAAAAAAGTGGTTTAAACAAAGTGATTTGTTATTAATTAAATTAAAATAACTATTTAAGTCTACCATGTACTCACTCACTATTCATAAAAATGTACAATCTGAGCTACAATATTGTGTATTGTGAAGTTGAACTATATTTTGCTAGCTGACGAATAGAAAACAAAATAAAGGTACATAAAGCTAAACAACATTATGATATTAGAGACATGCAGTAACTCAAATTTTGACATTGGTTATGACTTGTCATGTGTTATGATAGTTAAACATGCTGTAAGGACCTGTTTGACTGACTGTCACAAATCGACGATAAAATATTAAACCATCTATATGATCAGTTATAGTCCTGCCAGCATCAGTTATGCTAGACGACTAAATCAATATATTATATTCAAAACTCGATACAAAACTTGACAAACTGCTTTCAGATCAAGAATCAGCAGCTCTAAAGTGAAACCGTTGAAATTAAAATTATAAATGGCGCATATCGCTGATTTGTGACGATGTCAAATGAGACGGACAGTAGCACGGTAATCTTTTAGGATCGCTGGCTACACTTAACAGGAAATTTTTTTGAAAAAAAACACTTTGATTCAGCTTAATTAATATAAATGACAATTTTTTACATCTGGGGGAATGTAAAATACTGCATTTTTGTCAATCAAAGTGTCAAAATTTCATGCGATTTTACAGTTCGGCCATGTTTTTATTCTCGATGTATTAGCATTGAGCGTGGCCGGCGATTGTAAAAGTTTACTGGTAAAACAATTGGTCCTAAGTTCAGTTAGGTTACGTAACAAATCAAAATGTTTATAAGGTTGTTGTTAGACTAGGTTGAAAAGGGTGTTTAAGGTTAGATTAAATTAGGTTAGAAGGCGACGTTTGAAGGATTGAAAATATTTTTTAGGTTAGAATGATGAGTATGAAGAATAACATTAACAATTTTGACGAGTGGTTGGTTTACAATAAAAGCTTGGCCTCATCCCTATAATCTCCATCATGAAGGTCTCGGTCAGATTCTACATCGGAGTCCGAGTCCACGAGGAGATTAGGAACTAGTCCGCCTGGAAGCTGCAAAAATACGAAAAATACACTAGAAAAGTGGGCGTAGAGTGGGTGAGCCAGATAAAGCCATAGATAGCGCCCTTGAGGTGATTTTTCACAAAAACGGCGCTCTACAAATTGTCCAATTATTATTATTATTATTATTATTATAGAGATACTTTTAAAAAGCATTTGGTTCCGGGTGCAAACCTTTCAGTAATTTTTAATTCTTACTTATATTGTTTACACATATATTATACATTTTCAGAAATTACTGCTACTATCTGAAAGATGATGGATGGATCCGTGTTATATTCTATAATAAATTATTGTACCCACTTAGGTATAGGTAAATGGTGTTCTAAAAGTAAGGGTGCCTAATGAAAGGTGACGATTCTAATAAATATTATGTTATTTAATTATTAGAACTTGTTCGTATTATTATACGTATTAGATGTATGCTAGTATATCTAATACGTATTATAACAATAACAAGCAAGTTTATTGCATGGAAATGTATTTTTGTTAAGTTTTGTTTTTGCTAATTTAAACTTAGTTCTGTGTAATGTAAACATTTTGCGTAATGTGAACAAGTACTTTATGATGTTAACATACTTTTGAGTAAGGTAAACATGTATTTGTATAACCTGAATATATTTTTGTGTGATGTGAACATATTTTTGTGTGATGTGACCTTTATTTTGTGTAAATATACAACTAACATTGTAAATATATAACTAACAATATAAACTTAATATAATATAAATTTCTTTTGTGTAATATAACTTACTTTTGTTTAATATAATTTATTTGCATAATATAATTTAAATCTGTGTAATATAAACTTACTTCTGTGTAACAGAGAGTTTCTTTCTTGTAATACAACTTAGTTTTTTGTAATGTAAACAACTTTTGTGTAATATAACTTAGTTTGGTGTAATATTAACTTACTTTTTGTGTCATGCGGATATTGGTTGAATCCAAGTCAGTTGGCCAACCTCTGTCCAAAGTGGGAGCAAGAGGATTTTCATATTCACTTTCATTTGGTCTGAAATATTAAAACAAGATTATAACCAAAAGCTAATCACATGATGTATTATTTGAAAGGTTTAATACTGTACAATATTAGGTATAAAATATTACATAAAAAGCTTACTGTATGTGCATTATGAATTTTTTAACATTTTATTTGGAAACTTTACCGGTTCTACACAACCCGAAAACATAAAATTATATAAAACTGTTTGTTTCTCAAATAAAGTAAAATATAAATAAACCCACTGGCCTCCGAATTGTTAAGCTAAAAAATTGTTAATTATTATTTTTTAATTGGTAAACTAATGTTTAAGACAAGATTTTTATGCATAGCACAAAGGGTAACAATTATTATAAGCAATAATTATTAGCCTGAAACACTCATCAACATTGAAAAAATCTCCAGAGAAAAGATAAATGCCACCGACGGCAATCTAGTGGGAGAGTTAGCACTTATAATGCATTTCTCACAAAATATAAAGTTGGTTGTTTTCAGGTAAAAAAATGTAATAAGCAGTAATTGTTGAATGAAACACTAGTATATATTGAATTATTTGGCGGGTGGGAGATAAGCCGACGTAGCCCAGTTGGTAGAGTAGTTGACCGGATATCAGAAGGACGCGGGTTCATGTCCCGTCGGCGGCATTTATCTTTTCTCGGGAGATTTTTTCAATGTTGATGAGTTTTTCAGGCTAATAATTATTGCTTATAATAATTGTTAAAAAATTGTTTTTCAGATCCGAATTAATTTTGTACCAAACATTTGAAATCTTTAGTGGTGTACTAAATATAATATAACTTTTGAACTACATGTTTAATCATAATATATATTTTTTAAATTTACTTGTGTATTGAATCAAGGTATGTAAAAAAATATTTTGTGTTTTAAAATGTAATTAAAATATGATTAAAATTGGATATAAAAATGACTTAAATAAAAAGAACTATTTTTAATTTTTTTTTATTTCGATTAAAAAAAATGTACACTGGTCAATCTTGTTGGCATAATTTATTTATTGTCCTCCAAGCAATCAGGGACGTGGAGGGCCTCGTTGCAAGATTTTAAAGACTCGTCATTTTGACCAGAAAATTGATTTGTAAATATCAGGTAAAAACTTTAGGAAGGTTTTATTGCCAATACTGCGAAATGAATGCTTAAATATCTATAGTGCGTTTGGCATTTAAAATTTATAAAACAAATGTTACGCGGATGTCCGTTTGTTGGTTATTTCAGACCCACCAGGATTGTGTGGTTGGAGTTTACGACACACCCTTGTACACCGGCAATGGTGGCAATGTTTGAGGTCAATGGGTTAAATGAAAATAACTTAATAATATAATTAGCATTTAAAAAAAGCCTTAATATTATGTATAAGTAATAAGCATTATGACAAAAAGGGTAATACTAAAATATGAATTATAACAAAGAGCTTAATAATTTATTATGAATTATAGCTTAAAAAGCTTAAAACTATGATAAGTAAACTATATAAATTATAATTAAAAGCTTAACCACTCGGACCCATAAGCTTGTTTTCACGAAAATATAACATTACCAGACATATGTACGACATATGAGGCATACCTGACTTTTTAATGTATTATGAATTATGTATAGCCTTAAAAAACTTCATATTATTAAAAGAATGCATTATAAGAAAAAGCTTAATATTATTACATGAATTAAAAAGCTTAATAATGTATTATGAATTATAGCCTAGAAAGCTTATATATTAAGTAATAAATATTATTAATAACAAAAAGCAACATTATATATTATGCAAAAAAAAACTTTATATTGTAATATATATTGCATTATACCAACAGCTTAATACCATATTTGCATTATAAGTTTTTAATTTTTTTTAACCGTAACAAGCATTACATCAAAAGCTAGACAATTCATATATATTAAAATTGTCCCAGCGAGAGATCGTCCTCATGCGACTTGTTTGAAAAACAGAAGATACTAGAATGATGACGTCACATACGATCTCTCGTTGGGACTGGACTAGGCATTTTAATAAAAACCTGTACATATATATGATTAACAGCTTATGATGATCACCAAAATATAATATATTGGCTTTATGCAATGATTTCAAGCAAAAATAATAAAATCCATGCAAAAATCAGACTCTACATTACTTGTGTAGTTTTTGTTATATTTATTTCCATCATTTTAGTTTTTATTGGTGATTTTCTACGACGCACGTTTCTGAACTGCAACATTTTTAAATTGTACAGAAAGTTAGACATAACCTGAAATGTATGAATTTCCCAACTGCCTGGATGCAGTTGTACTATGGAGCCTCCATTCGGAGTGAGCTGTAAGGCTGTGGAGAGGAGAGGGGAAGGTGATGGGGAAGAGGGAAGTTGAGAAGTACCTGGCTATTAATTTGGTCACCTGCTGATCAATCAACCCATTTGACCAACACATTTCAACACATTTCGATGATCAGCGCCATTTTGATTTTTTAAATATTTGAATGGTCCTTGTTAATCGCCGATTCTCGGCCCGTTTCAGCTTTTGAATAAATTATATTAGGCTGCCAAGCATAACGGTAAAATTGTTATGCTTGTTAACCTTTAACTATGGACGTGCGGTCTCACAGGCCGCTTGCAGTTTGTGAATCGCATACTCCTCTCTTCCCGCATACCTTACGCGTCTGTCCGCCTCAGTAGCTTCGGTTTTAGTGGTGAAACGACTGTCGAGAGTGAAGTTTACGTCGCCGGCTGTATTTTGCGTAAGTAATTTCGCTTTATATTTTGATTGCGGTCTGTGGGACCGCACGTCCACGTTAGTGAAATAAATTGAGCTCATGGTAATTTTCTTTTTTCTAGATTAAATGTCAGAAAACGATTAACCTAGTACATCTGCAAGTAAACTATGCTCACCAAAGATAAAAAGAAAGACGATTTACACTTGTGAAGGCTGTAAACAGCCAATATGCCTACAATGTTCTAAGCCATTATGCAAAGACTGCGTATAAATATGCACAAGTTGGGCCTTTGTCAAAAATTTTATGTTTTGTTTTAAGAAGTTAATGTTAATTTTTTTATATTTTTTATTCCTTATATTATTGTATTCCTTTTATTGTAAAATTAGTGAAACTAACTGAAAAAGTAATTTTCTTTGGATAATGTTCCTACTAAGTGATCTCGAGTAAGAATGACTGAAAAGTGCCTTTGATTGTTAAATGGTTAGATTTTAGTTTAAAATAAATATATGTATTTAAATTAAAATGTCTTGTTTTATTTACATTTGGTTAAGTCCGTAAATCAATAAAATCAATTTTAGGTACAATACTTACTTAACTAGATAGATTCTGGCATTTAAAGATAGCGGTCTGTGAGACCGCACGTCCATAGTAGTGTAACAAAAATTTTACGTCCATAGTTAAAGGTTAACTAATAAAAATTTGATCAAAAGCTAAAACGGGCTGCGAATCGGCTTGTAACAAAAACCCATTCAAATGGTAAAAAAAATCAAAATGGCGCAGGTTATCGAATTGTGACAATGTCAAATGTCATTCAAACAGTCGGCTGTTAAAATTTTAAATGACAAAGTATTTGATAAAAAATTTAAGAAGTAACTGTTTTAGGACGGGTTGTTTATAAAAAATTAAACAATTCATCAAATATTTGAAATTAATTTTCACATTCTGTGTAAGTTCCATTCCAGTTCTGTTATTACATCATTATAGGTTAGTTGCTTCATAAAACTGAAATAATCACAGAACTTGAAAAGAACTTTCACAGAACGTGAAAATTAACTTCAAATATTTTTCTTCAATATTTGCAAATTTGCTTTGTGAAGTCATTCTAATTAAATGAAAACAAATCATTTTGTGGACCCCATTTATTTAATTTTATTAAATTAATAACATGTTTCAAAACCAATGGTTTCTTCGTCAGGATAAAATTGAAGAAAGTAATTTGTTTTCATTTAATTATTATAACCTAACCTAGAGGTATGGAATTACAGCTTGGGGACTTTGCCGTAATACCTTAGCTTACCTGAGAATCGACGGTCCTTCTTTAGCCGCTCGGAAATGACTTAGTGGGTTTCTTATTGCGTTGAACGTTGGGTTTGAGAAGTGCACCCTGCAAATTAAAACATTTATTTTTATTTATTGAAAACTAAATAACATAATGATCTGTATGTGTTGAGTTGGTAGTTGTTAAAACGCCAACTGTCACATGCTGATAAAGTTGGCAGATCTGTCGCGTCACTCAATGCATAACCTCAAACCTGTAACAAGTCTAAATAAACATCTAATAAGTAAGTCATCTTTATTTATACAATCAATCCGCAGATATATAAATTTGCAATGAGGATGAGATACAATTATTATGGTTACAATGAATTTTTTGTTCAATTTTAAAATTCGCTTTTACTCTCCATAAGTCGAGAGTATACATTGTATCTAGAAACTCGTGGTATTCATACAAGCCGGAAAATGGTTTTTACATTCATTTTTATACAGGAGGCCCTGAGGAAAATAATTCTCCTCAAGGCTTATGTCATCTTTGGGGATGCTGTAGGGAAGGTATTTTTAGGGAAAGGAAGAAGATGAAGTTATGGGAAGGAAAAAGGTATGAGGGGTGGGTAGGAATCAGGGGGTCAGTGTGTCCAGAAGTGACGGACGAATGAATTCATCCCTTCCACTGTGGTCCAAATCCTGCTGAGAGTTCTGCTGGAGAGGTCAAAAGATCTCCCTCAATCACTTTCCCGATCCGGCCTGCCATACAGTTGGTAGGCAGACGCATCCGCTGCCAAGGTCCAGACAAACCTGACCCTATGAACCCGGGCACCCCCGCAAAATCACCAAACGTAGCGAACTACCCAGGGTGACCTATGGCAGAGGTGTTGGTTATCCAATAAATGGTTCCCGGGGCGGTGGAACCCATACCCGCCTCCCAAATGAAACTACGGCACATTTGTAATCAATTTTGTGTTTAAGTATAACTTTTTTAACTTTACCATTCCGACCCGTAAGCGTGTTTACACGACAATATAACAATAGCAGTCAAGTACAATAAGCGTGTTTTCACGCTAACGCGTGTGTTCCCACAAAAATTGTTAAAACTCTGTTATTGTTCTAGTGACAACCCTAAAACAAAAAGTAGAAGATCCATATTCAATCAAGACATCTCTATTCAAAGTTGTCCTTAGAAGTACATAAAAAAAGACTTATTTTGTAGAAACAGTTTTCACATGCTGCCTACGTGGCGTTAGACATTGTTAATTTTTTATTAAATATTATTGTATGAAATGGTAAAAAAGTGAGGTGACAAAATTGTTTATTATACATTTATTCAGTGTTTTTGTGTTTTTTATTATCCGTGATTTTAGTACCGTTTTCACATAAAAACCTCATGTGAGTCATTTCACAATTTTTTTATGTTTGCATTGAAAATTTTAATATTTATTTGTAATATAGCAATTTGAAATCTTATTTCACAAACTTTAGAAAAAAGTTTTTAGTATTCGGCTACATTAAAAAAAGTTTCATTTATAGAGCTTTAATTGCGAAGCGGAAATAACACAAAGTTTTTATTAATCTTACAGTTAGTTTAAGACAAAAAACTTGCACAGTCGTAAAATACCTGAGTGGTTAAGCTTTCGTTTTCAAGTGCATCAAGCCCTAAGTTGGACTATTTTAACTCAACGGGGGGATAATAACAGCTGTTTAATGTCTTTTAGACTGCGTCGAAGGGTAAATCAAGCTTCTAAAGTATTTTTAATCCTTTAATTGCCGAAAAGAATTGTAAAAAAAAATTCGCATTTTCTAATTTTTTTTCCAATGTTCCAATGTAAAATATATTTTAATTTTTACTTACTGAAAGTTTGGCGCAGTTATCTTGTGTTCAAAGAATTTCAATCTGACCAAAACGAGCGCGATGAAGAGAACAAAGGCGACTCCGAAGAGTACCAGCAATACGACAGTTGCCTTGCTCTCCTTTGTCGCCGGTTTTGCAGGAACAGAGTTTGGGGAGTTGCCGGCGATGGGAGCCACTCTGGTCTTCCCTGGAGTCATATCCTGGACAAATAAATCATTTCAGTCTGACAAATAATCGTAGAAAGTAAAGAGGGCATTGCAATCGTTTAAATTGTAAATGGCAACACCAAAGGCCAATTGTTCACCAATAAATCGTAACATTGTCAGTAAGTATAGTACACGCAAAAGACTTTAAGACCGGCCTGAACAACGTAGTATTATCCATTCTCAGGCAGGTTACTGACTTTACAATTAACGTAATCGAAAATGTAAAAACGCGTTGGCAGGGGGGCATGCCACTTTTCTGTCCTTAAACTAGCCTATTAGTTATTAATTATTATTATTATTATTAATGTTAGGCCGGTTTTAAAGTTTTGCGCAATTACACAAATTTAAGACCGGCCTGCCGAGTGATTCTATATCTTTTGTGGAATCGTTATCGAGATAACGGACGAGATCTCTTGTCAGGTTTGTGTGATTTTTTTCATATTTACTGTCACATATTTTAGTTTATATCATTTTCAACACGAATTCCTGCAAGTTTACATGATTATTTATTCATTCAATGTACGTTGTACATAGAAAAAGCCAATAAATCACACAAATCTGACAGGAGATCACATCCGTTATCTCGATAACGATCCCACAAAAGACGTAGAATCGCTCGGCTGACATGGATCAGAAATCATCACAATAGGCAAGTTTAAGAACAGAAAAGTGGCCAATGTGTTTTAGCGTATCTTTCTCTTTCGTTCATTGTAAATTTAGTAACTGGCCTGAGAATGGATCATATCCGGTTTTAAAGGTATTGCTTGTACTATACTTAATGACAATGTTGTATTTGATTATTGGTGTAACTATACCAATCAAGCACATTTTGTTTATTTGAAATTTTAATGGACTTCATTAAGCACTGTTTCTAGGTTACTTTCACCTTTTTCATAATCAAACATAACATACATGTCTTTATGCCTGTCAGCATTACAATTGGTTCAAAAGCTGAAATGCCGCCTAGAATCATGTTTAACAGGGGACCAAATGTCAAAAAAAACAAAATGGCGTTGTTTGTTCATTTGAATATCGTGATACATTTGAATATCTGTGAATTAATTGGCTTAAGGCTTAAATAAATATATTGCTAATGATAAAGTTCTTACTTCTTGGTTTGTAGAATTACACTGAACTCCAGGTGCAACTGCCGTTTGGTCCGAACACAAGCATTTAGGTCCCAGTGGCGCCATCACGCAAATATTTGTGCAGTTATACATCCTGCACTCGTCTCTCAAATTCATCTGCTTGCTAGACTGATCCAACTTGAAGAAATCAGCTCCATACACATGCAAATTGGTAGATATACATTTCTTTTCGCCATAAACTTTGCATCGCGTCAATTTCATTGTTCCGTATGATGTGAAATATATTTCCTCCTCAAATAAATCCAATTTATACGGCTTTATGATAAATGTGTTGTCCTTTAAAAGCAGTTGTCGATGAGTAGCTTCGTAGTTTATGGACTCTATCTTGTTTTCTTGCTGGTCGGAGAAGTAGAGCATTTTCTTTTCATAGTCTATAGCCAGGCCGGAGCATAGAGTAAGGTTATCAGAGACCATTTTCACAATGTGTGTTCCGTCTAGGTCAGCCTTGTAAATCGTGGAGTGAGAATGGTCTATAGGTCCCCAGGCTGTGAGAGTGTAGAACATGAGTCGGTTTATCGGGTCTATAACAAATGCAGTCACCTAAAAATATAAATTAGTACATGTATTATCATGAAGGATCTTTTTAATAAGTACAACAGTAGTTTATATAAAAAAAATCACCACAAGTACACCATACGTGATAAATGAGTCCAATAAAAATTTCTTCATAAAAATTTATATATTAGTCTAAGTCTAAAGTCATACTGTTTTAAAAAGAGAGAGTACGAAAACAGTGTTGTGAATAATGAATACTTGGAGCAGGTGGATGAGTTTGTGTACCTGGGAAGTATGTTTACTAGAGATGGGAAGGCTGATAGAGATATTGAAAGAAGGTTAAATGTAGGTAATTCCGTTATTGCAATGCCTTTGGTGCTTACAAAAAACTATCAAAAGAAGCGAAACTAGCAGTCCACAATGGAGTTCTGGTACCTGCCCTGATATATGTCAGTGAGGCATGGAACTGGAAGAGGAAGGATGAAAGTAGACTGAATGCTATAGAAATGAGATTTCTGAGCCTGTGTGGTAAAACCATGTATGATCAAGTGAGAAACGTGGAGATCCGCAAAGAATCTAAGGCTGATGTAAGCATAATGAGCAAGATTGTCTAGAGCGAATGAACGAAGAAGAATATGGAGAATATATGATGCAAATGTGAATAGCAGAAGAAGTCGGTGACGCCCGAAGAAGATGTGGCACTATCAAGTGAATCAGAATAATTGAAGTGTATGCACGGGACAGTGTGTGAATGAGACAAAGAATGTGTGCCAAAAACTGAGTTGTTTGGTGGTCCGTTCTCTCTGCCTACCACTGACGGGAAACGACGTGATAGTTAGTCAGAAAAATGATTAGGCCAGAAATAATATGAACTTTATAAGGGAAAGCCACAAAAGTTTGTTTCAACCCCTTTGTACCTACATTATATTTGAAAATATATATAAATGATAATATTTCCTTTCTATCTAGAACAAATAAAAATTCGCAGTTTTCCTTCTCAATTTTTTTTTTGTTTTTAAAAAGAAAGACAAACATTCCCGGGTTACGAATAACATGAAAAAATTTGAAAATCTCCTACCACCCCCAAAGTAAGCCCAAAATGTTGCTTGAGTCGTGATGGAGGACTTAGCCAGCCGAGGAATCGAACACGGAACGCCTGGGTGGGACCCAAACGCGATGTCCACTCAACCACTGACCGGTCAAAAATTGCTGCCATAATTTTTTTCATTGTATTAAAACTACTCATTCATTTCTTTAATTTTTACATTTTGATATGTAAATTCTTTGTGGTGTTCAGATAAAATCAGGTCTGTATTAAAAAAACTGATTGACCGTACTTTGTGGCACTTTCATGACAAATGCGTCAAGTTTCAACTCACGTGCCTTGGATTATTCCTTTTGAGTTACATCCTCCATCATTGCATAAACAATATAAAATCAACTGTTTTGGTAGAACCCTTAAAGCCATGTTTTGGGAATATGTATTACTTATTAATAGTTAGAATAGACTGGTAAAGTAAATTTTGCTGTGAAGGCATTTGTAATGCTACAAACAAAATTTATGTGATCAATTTTTTTTAGGATATTTTGTGAAAACCATAAATGAAATTACCCAATCCTCAAATTTCTCATAATTAATTATTTTTACCACTTTATGTTTTCTTTAATGTTTTAACCACTCAGATACGTAAGCGGGTATACACGATAATATAAATAGCAGTCAAGTACAATAAGCGTGTTTTCACATCAACGCATGTGTTTCCACAGAAATTGTTATAACTTTGTTATTGTTCTAGTGACATCCCTAAAACAAAAAGTAGTAGGTCCATAATAAATCAAGCTGCATGTCCCTATTCAAGTTGTCCATAGAAATACATAAAAAGACCTATTCCGTCATATACACGTAAGGTACAGATTACTCGCCAAATCGCCTACGCGCCGCTAAACATTGTTACTTTTTTATTAAATATTCTTGTATGAAATGATAAAAAAGTGAGGTAACCAAATTGTTTATTATACATTTATACGATAGAATAAGTATTGTTTTTTACATAATCTGTGATTTTAGTACCGTTTTCACATAAAAACATCATGTAAGTCATTTTTAATTTTTTTTTATGTTTGCGTTCTAAATTTTAATATTTAAAAATGTTAATATTTGTTTGTAATATAACAATTTGAAAGCTTATTTCATAACCTTTCAAAAACAGTTTTTAGTATTCGGCTGCGTTCAGAAATGTTTCATTTATAGAGCTTTAATTGTGAAGAGGAAATAACACAATGTTTTGTAAATCTGACATTTCGTTTAAGATGCAAAACTCGCATATTCACGATAGGTTGGAGCGGTTAATCTATCCTTTTCTATCACGATTAATAACAGATATGCGGCAAATAATGTTTTAATCTATGTTTTTATATAATATACACTATAAATTTTTGCGGAAACTTTGCTAGTTCATGCCACTGTGTAATATGTAATTACCTCAATAAAATATATATAACTGTTTGTTTCCCTAATAAATTAAAATTAAAAATAAAATTTTAAAAAATTGCAATATTTTACATCAAGATTTAGAGCAACGAGCAAACCACTTTCATGTAAACAAAATTAAAAGATGGATTAAAGAACTAAAAAAGGCAATATTACAAAAATTTTGAAACATAAAATAATGAAACATATTCTTGTAACACACAATACCATTTTCACAATCGTACCTAATAATATATTATAATTTTTTTTTTCATTACCGCCAGTATGTATTATTTATTTATTTATTTATTTATTTATTTACGCCCTAGTGGGCTTTTACAACAGAAATTAAAAACATAAAAAAATTAAACATCATAAAAGAAATGAAATACTATGAGTAATAAGAAAAAATCAGTAATAAGACCAGAAATACAATAAAGTGCAATGTGTAAAAGCTAGTTAGTAGGTATAAACAAACAATTATATGTGTATAATAATGAACAATGATAAAACAGAACTAAATAGAACAGCAAAATAAAATAAAATAAGGTTATAAATTACTGGTAAGATTTTAAATGAGAGGAGGTTTTATGAAAAGAACAAAAATAAGAAAAGTTAATTATTAACAGATAAAATAGAGATGAGTTGTCTCTTGAAAATTGCAAAACTGTCAACACCAAATATATCTATAGATTCACAATGTTTATTTGCAAGGCTATGCATTCTAGGGATTGGTGAATTAATAGAATAGTTAGTATTGAGGGTATTGTTAAAATTGAAAATATCTTTATTGCGAGTTAGTCTAGCAGGTACATTAATACAGATTAATTCTAATAAATTAGGGCAGTCAACTAAAGATTTGATAATTTTGAATAAAAATAACAAATCAATTAACACTCTTCTATCTGATAATTTAAGGAGTTTGGTTTCTGCGCGTAAGTTATTATAATTTATTATATTAAAGTTTATTGCTTTCCATCTTATTGAATTTTGTATTGTAAAATGGGGGCCTCACCACGGATAAATCACCTGGTTAAAAATGAACATAAGTATATTGTAATTTTTTTTTTTAACTAGGTGTCATTGTGGTGGAAAAATGTTACACTAATGTTGAGGTGGGTCATTATGACCCTGTTACAATTGTTACTATTTTGCCTTATATAAAATAATTTTTAATTTAAAAAATTTGATATTTATGATATATAACTGTATATATAATCAGTAGCAGCAATAAAACACATTGGTAATAAATTAATTTGCGTGTAGACTTATCATCAAGGTAAAGACAGCTGTTTATGAAATGGAAACGCTGCTGTGACATAGTAAGACAAAAAATATCCACATCAGTACCATCAGATGTCCATAAATCATTTAATTTCTGTCTTACAGAATGATGGAATCCAGCTATGTACAGTAATCCAATAAAAGCTTTGATTTCACTCAAGGTAACTTCTTTCATACAAGTGTGTTTCCAGAGATATATTAGCTAAAGCTACTGAGACAGACAGTTGTGTGCGGCAATTATTTCTAAGAAATTTTTCATATACAAAACGTGCAGGGTCATATCGACCCTGCCTCAATGCCGCCGGGTTAATTAGTTCTACGAGTTTGTTAATATTAGTTTTTACCACAGTCAAAATGTTTGTTTAGGAAAGCCTAAAAGAAATAAATAGAAGAACAAAAAAACTTCAACAAAAACTCACCAATTTCTTGTCTTCCACCATCTGCAAAGAGGCGCATTTATTCCTATCGATGTGGCATACAACGAATTTCTTATTTTCCCCGTTATCCACATAGTAAACGTTCTCGCTCAGCCAATCCAGCCTCAGAAGTATTGGCTTCCCGGGAACATCCGCAATGGTTTCCTTCCCGCCAAACAGGTTCAAATGATGGATTTCTGCAAGCGCTTCCACAGAGTAGAAGATGTAGTGTCGAGCGGAAAACACATCCAGCCCAGAAATCTTTGGTGAATTCTCCTTGTGGACGAGATGGATGGTGTTGTTGTGTGGCGTCATGCGTTTAATGTCCGTGTTTGCAGCGAATACTACGGACATTGGCTCGCCGATCGCTTTGCAAGATTTTTTGTCGTTTCTGCAATGAAAATTATGTTTATTTAGAATTAACGACACAAGCGCCATTTATATACAGAATAGTTTTTGAAAGTCACAGTACAAATAACGGGTGAAGGTTTTTATTTGTTCATATGAAGCAGATACTTTGTGACGTGACATTATAATTTAAAATAAAATAATAATTTTGTAAACACCACTTTTATTTTTTATATATGCCGACCGGGTTTCATTACAACCGAAACTTCTTCAGGGCAGTATAATACTCTACTAAGATTAAGTTACATGTGTGTTATAGATAATATATGATATAACAGAATGGGCTGGACTCCTCAAGTGAAGGAGGAAGAAGGCATAAGTGTAGATGGAGAATTGGGAAGGGAACAGGCGTGTTCTTTGTCAGTAGGGAACAATCTTAGTTTGGGACTTTTATTTAAATTTAGTAGGTTATTAACTATCTTACTATTAGTGTTTATGGCTTTCCTTAGTTCAAGTGTCTCTAAATTGTCCAACCTTATACCTATATTGTTTTTATGGATTAGGGTGGCGCCTGAGTTTCTATAAAATTTATGGTCTGTTTTAATCAAGGGATTTGCAAATTCCGAAAATGCAGAGCTGTGTAAACATCTATGTAAGATGTTCTTTGGCACGGGTGTTTATGTTGCTTGCTGTTTTGCCTATATAAAAAAAGGGAAAATCGCTGCATTGGAGTGAATAAATTCCCGAGTGAGATAGACTATCTTCTTTGTCCTTAACGTTCATCAAAAGCTAACCTAAACCATTATTAGTATAAAATGCGGGTTTGATATCTGATGGGAGATTTTGAAAAAATTGGGCCAATATTGAGCCGAGGGACAGAAAAAACCAAACTTCTTAAGCCACGAAATGTCTTAAGAGAGAACTTCTAAGAGGGTTTCACTGTATTATTATTATGAAGTTTTTTATGTGAGGTATGTACGTTTTCATCGTACCGGGCGAGGCAGTTTGTGGACGCGTTTTCATGCCAAGCCCTGGGTTCAATTCCTAGATGCGAACATATCTTTTTCTGATTTTAGAGTGGCTAATATGTATTGTCTTCAATGATTAAATTTTACAATTTTATGTTTTACTCATTAAGTTATTTAAAAAAGGCTTAATTTTTCATCTATTTTTAAATTGTGAAAATTATTTTATGCATATTGGTACAAAGATATTCAAATACAAAAGAAATATGCTATGATGTTTGCGCGACTGTCGACGGACTACTACCTAATCGGAGTAGTTTAAATATGAAAAGAATTTGTTCATTTCGTTGATTTTTTTAAGGTGTGCATTAGTATAGGTTAACAATATAGTTTGAATACGGAAAGAATTCGTTAATTTAGTTTAACGTTCGTTTAGTTTATTCGTTAATTATTTGTTTATTTAGATTACATCGGCGACACCCGGAAGCGCAGTCCCACCTAGTAAAAACTGCAGATAGCACATCTCTCATATTTCAATATCTATGGTATGTATTGTAATTGGATCAACATGTAATAACACATTATTAAAAAAATATATATGTAAATGTGTTTGTTACCCACCTCAACATATAGCCACTGAAGCACTCACATCTATAGGAGTAGTTCCTGGAGGGGTAGCAGAGGTGCGGGCAGGGAGCGGGGGAGGCTAAGCAGGGGGGCGACGGCAGGTTGCAGGTGCGTCCATCGGCTGCCAGAATACCGCCGCCATGGCAAGCACAAACCGCGCCGCGCGGAGACTTGTGACATACCTCCGCACATATGCTGTTCTCGCACGACTTGCCTGGAAATAAGAGAGTGATCATTGTGATTGTGAAAATTGGGACCGTTTATTTATTTCTGGGTGTCAGTTTAAATAGAGCATGAGCCCATGACGATCAGAACTTCGTTATTTTATAAAACCTGAAAGTTTCTCTGTGTATGTCCCTAATAGAGGAAAAGACGATCCCCGACTATGAAGTTTGGATCACGGTGGCCTTGAAAGATAGGAGGTAGCAAGGGTTTATAAAATTGCACCTCAATTTCAAGAGCATTTTGCTCGCACTTTTACAAGGTCTACTAGCGTCGAAATTTCGCACTATTTCACTCTCACTCGCTTGCATGTATATATTACACTCCCACCTACGATAGACTTTTAATGTGTCTGACAAGGTGAAAGAACCATCGAAACTGTCTGATAAATGATAAAACATATGTTGATAGTTCCCCAAGAAACATACATATATAAAATTCAGCTTTTATACTTTAACGTAACTACAATTATAATGAATTAATATAATATCTTTCAAAGCCACCGTGATCCAAAGTTCAAAGTCGGGGATCGTCTTTACCTGTATTAGAGACATACACAAAGAAACTTTCAGGTTTTATAAAATAACCAAGTCCGATTGTCACGGGCTCTTGGACTAAAGGGATTTTACATTTAAATTCACACAATACACAAAAACAGCGCAGCAGATTAGAAGGTATGCCTGATTTATACAATAAAATATTCCGAATCTTGCCAAAATGACCTGATAAGCAAAATTTTCAAAATTTTAAGCAACCCTCGACACAAAAAAGAGCTGACCTTGAAACGCCTGAACAGATTTTCATGAATTGTAACTAAGAACCATCTCGATCACGTCAGCTTTCAAACAAAAAAAAAACGCATCATAATCGGTCCATTCGTTTAGGAGCTACGATTCCACAGACAGACAGACAGATAGACATACTGAAAGTCAAACTTTTCAATCAAATAATGCAGAAAAACCTGTAGTGGATTAAACAAAATGTTGATGTTTTCTGGGTCACTAGTAGGATATTTCATATTAAATGTCACACTAATGTACCGGACCGTTATGCCTCCCGGTGTTATTTATGTTAAATATCGAAACATATAAACATATTTGATTTATGGTGAGCATTCGGATATTGCTCTTAAAAATCTTAATACATATTTGGAAATATCTGACTAACCAACTATACATATACATATTTTTTTAATTCATTTTTTATTATTTTCTAAGGATAAGTTAGTAAATGATTTAAGTTTAAAGCATAATATAAGAATTAATTATTAGTTTCAGTTCTTCTCTCTTCAGTTCTTCTCTCAGGGTTTCCTGTTCTGAGGCGGCATGCAGTTTTTATATTTAATTTTCAGTTGTCTTTACAAGATAATTATATTTAAAAAAAAAACGAGTTCGCTTTAGACCACACGACTGAAGTAAAACTTCACTAACTTATGCCGGGTACCCGCTGTATATAATATTATATAGTGCAGGCGCTTGCATTATAATGTAGTTTCCCAGGACTTGGGAAAGAACCATAACAGTTATAACAATAACAGGAATAAAAATAACCCTATCCCCATCCCTATCCCTATCCCTATCCCTATCCCTATCCCTATCCCTATCCCTATCCCTATCCCTATCCCTATCCCTATCCCTATCCCTATCCCTATCCCTATCCCCCATTCCCTTTCATTCCCTTCCATTCCCTTCCACTCCCTTCCCTTCCCTTCCCTTCCCTTCCACTCCCTTCCATTCCCTTCAATTCCCTTCCATTCCCTTCCATTCCCTTCCGTTCCCTTCCATTCTGTTCCATTCCCTTCCATTCCCTTCCATTCCATTCCATTCCTTTCCATTCCCTTCCATTCCCTTCATTCCCTTCCATTCCCTTCCATTCCCTTTCATTTCCACCGAATCATCACGGTGTGCGTGGGCAAAAGTTGCACATGCTCCGTTTGCTTTTTTAAAGACATCGATCAACGTTCGCATCGATCACCATTCGCTTTAATTAGCATTCGCTTTAATTAGCATTCACTTTATTAGCGTTCGCTTTAATTAGCGTTCACTTTAATTAGCGTTCGCTTTAATTAGCGTTCGCATAGATTTTACCGTTCGCGTCATATAGTATATATTCTTTTTCGTAACGTATCCACCAGTTTACCCCCAAGTGTCGAGCGTGCGTAAAGAAGTTTTACTTCAAAAATCATAGTTCATTTCATGATTGGAATGAGATTTTATTGAATTTGCTTTTTTTATTATGTTGATGTAAGTACTTGCATACTGCTTACTAACTCCATATGCGCAGACATTGGAGGGTCTAGAGTAGTGGTTTCCAACTGATGGTCGCGGTGAAGGAGGAAACCATATGTTTCCTTATAACGCCGTTGAGAAAGTGGTGGGTCCCCTCCTTTATAAGAGATCTCAAAAAAACTACCCCATCTCCTTTTCCCACCCCTTAAAGCAGAAATTTTGCACACTTGACATTGGATGAAAATTTCTGTCTGTATCTGATTTTGAAATATCTGTATTAAGTCCGGGCATTTTGAGCTAGTTTTATATAAAATCATTGAGCTGCATATCCACTTCATTATTAGTTTAAGAGAATTGTTACCACAAAGTCCTCCTTCGTCCGAGCCGTCATAGCAGTTGTCGAAGCCATTGCAGACCTCCAAGTAGTCAATGCACTGCCCTGTTTTGCAGCTGAAGCCCCCCACACAGGGCTCTCTGTGCACCTCCACATGAATGACTGTCATGTTCGGATGCTCTGGAATTTAAACAAATAACAATTAATAAACATACAAACAGAATTGGTAGATATGTTTTAAGAGTTTCTATGACAATTCAATGACATTTCCACACCGCTCTGACCTATTGCGAATATGCGAGTTTTGCATCTTAAACGAAATGTCAGATTTACAAAAACTTTGTGTTATTTCCGCTTCACAATTAGAGCTCTATAAATTAAAAAATTCTGAATGTAGCCGAATACTAAAAACTGTTTTTGAAAGGTTTCAAAATAAGCTTTAAATTGTTATATTACAAATAAATATTAACGTTTGTAAATTTTAAAATTTAGAATGCAAACTTAAAAAAAAAGGTAAAAATGACTCACGTGATGTTTTTATGTGAAAACCGTACTAAAATCACTTATTCTATCATATAAATGTATAATAAACAATTTAGTCACCTCACTTTTTTATCATTGCATACAAGAATATTTAATAAAAAAATAACAATGTCTAGCGGCGCGTAGGCGCTTTGGCGGGTAAAATCTGTACCTACCGTGTATCTAACAGAATACGTCTTTTTATGTATTTCTATGGACAACTTGAATAGGGATGTGTAGCTTGGTTTATTATCGACTTTTTACTTTTTGTTTTAGGAATGTCACTAGAACAATAACGGATTTATAATGATTTCTGTGGAAACACATGCGTTGACGTGAAAACACGCTTATTATACTTGACTGCTATCGTTGTATTATCGTGTATATCCGCCTACGTATCTGAGTGGTCAATAAATCAGAACCAAAATTTCCTCTAAAATCGTAAGGTTAAGTAGGTACTTAAATAACTACCTACTTAATTATAAACCATATATTATTTTACGTAACACTTTTAAAAATTTCAATTAAGGAATCATCCAATTTGTCCAAAGGAACATTACTTCTTGACAATGAAAATTCTTTTTTCAAATTTTCTCGAGGCAGGTAAGTACCATAATATTGATAATTCAATAAGAAAGTCCATATAAACACAAAGATTTCACATTTAA
Source organism: Limnephilus lunatus (assembly GCA_917563855.2). Classification (NCBI taxonomy): domain Eukaryota; kingdom Metazoa; phylum Arthropoda; class Insecta; order Trichoptera; family Limnephilidae; genus Limnephilus; species Limnephilus lunatus. The sequence continues at coordinate 48,940,909 of OU830603.1, forward strand.
GGAAGCAATGTTTACTGAACCAATTAAACTGCCACCATCTTGAAATGGAATTTATAGGCAGATGAAATGCAAAACGGTTGAGTTAAAAAAGGACTTCACTACGCTCAGTCTATCAGATATCAAAGAAGAAAACCAAAACTAAATAGAATGTATATATCTACCCACTACAATATATTACGAAAATTTTCTGTTTGAAAATTGTAGATGGCAGCACTTATGTTCATAGCTAGCACATGGAGCCAGTTTGTTAATTATAAAGATAAAATAAAATTCTAACCTTTCAACTCTTTGCACATGGCCGGTTCTTCATCCGACTTATCGAGGCAGTCCACACTTCCGTCGCACCGCCAGGCCTCCTGGATGCACTGCTGCCTTCCCGTCCTCGGGACCCTGTTCCCCCGGCTCGAGTCCCCGGGGTGGCTGGTCTCCGCGCTGAAGACCGATTCTCCGGGGTGGACCCTCGGGCTGCCGTCAATGTTGGAGCCGCAGGGCCATTCCCCGAGAGAGCAGATTCGGCAGCTGGCTTCGTCTTCTCCTCTGGGGCATTCCGCTGTTCCGTTACATCTAGAGTCGAATAATCATTTGTAAAATTAAATGTGTTTTAGTGAGGGGGCATCCATTAATTACGTGAGCAGTTTTTCTTCTAATCTAGACCCTCCCCTCCCCCTCGGTGAGATAAATTTGGGTGAGATTTTTCTGGACCCCCCCCCCCGTATGTGATCGATTTAGAAATTTCATGGTAAAACATCGCAGCTTTGATCCATGTTCCCCGACGTGTTATTACTAGCTCGGGAGGTAAAGGGACATTTGACAGTTTTTCTTTGTAGGTCTTTATTCGAGAAGGCGCCTCAAGGAACAAATTCTTTGCTGATGAAATCAGTTTATTTACATTCGTAATTCGCATACGTGGATCACATTTCTTCGGCGAGTCTGTGTACTCCGTGAGCAAAACACGTCACATTAATCAAATTGGGATAAAATACTTGCAGGGCTTTGCCTGCTTTGATCATATAGGGGGCAGCACCTGAGAGCAACACATATACATTTTCATCCGCAGAAGATTCAGGAAATATACTTTTTTTACCCTCATTCACAAATCTGGCGATCGTAAATCGAATGTAAATATGACAAGATCTCAAATTTTTTGGTAAAATATGCAACTACCGCTGAAAAGGGTCTAAATATGCAAATGCATATGCAAATATGCATTTGCATATAATCCGGTCTTTAGTAATAACTTACTTGGCTGAATAAGGGAGACAAATCCTAGCGTCAGTTTCACATGCGTACTCTTCATCTTTGCATTCTTTTGCCTGGAAATGAATATCACAACATTAATATAGTTGCTTTACTTTGATTTCAATACTGTAACACGACGATAATGTCACAGTGCAATACAATAATATCACATTGCTAAAAATGTTCTTGAAAAAATGTTGAAAATGTTATATTTTAAAATGTTCTATTTTAATAATGTACATAACACTATAATAATGTTGAACTACAATACTGAAATCTAGCATTACAATAATCAATTGGAACTGCCAGGTGACATTGGCGGCAGATTTAAACTGAGAATTTGACACGAATATTGGTAAGAAACGTCGATTTGGCTGCAAAATAGTAATGTTTATCTCACTTTATAGGTTTTAAATAAAGCTAAATACATAATATAAGTTTTATTGTAAGGTAAAACTTTTTCATTTTAATAATGTACATAACACTATAACAATGTTGAACTACAATACTGAAATCTAGCATTACAATAATATCGCATTTTAATAATGTTACATTACAACTTAATATCCACTGAAGTGCTCCGCTATGCAGGGTGTCCGGGGGTAAAGTGCATTAACTTCGGGAGCTGATTCTACATGATGGTAGAAGTAAAAAGATTAACAACTTTTTCCGAAATTCCAACATTTTTTTTCCCATACAAAAAGACATACCTACTAAAAATCCTTAGTGTGAGTTCGATCTTACTTGCTGAGAGCCTGCCGGGCACGGTTGGGCAACGTTGCATGGTTGTGCTTGGACCGTATCGTAACAGCGAAAAATAATAAAGCTGGCGGCACACGCCGGTCTAATTTTATCTTTTTACCACAAAACTACCCTTAAAAGTTGGAATTTAGAAAAAAGTTATGGATCTTTTTTAGTTATAATATCATGTAGAATCACCTCCCAAAGTTAATGCACTTTACCCCCGGACACCCTGTATAATCGATTTCACCCTTGAGCGCTATAACTTTTTTAGCATTTAGAAATTTAGAAAGGTTTAAAAATTTCACATCAAAAAATCACACCTTCGAATTTTATAATGAAGACATATAAACTGCTCATAGTGTAAGAGAGCCACTGAATCCACCTGTATTTAACCGTCTATCCCATATTTAAAAAAAATGATAATAATTAATATTTTAAAAATCATTAAATTTGTAAACTAATGAATTTCGCATATTATTTAGTAATTGCCGTACCTAGAACCTATTTGTAGAATATTAAATATTATGACTTCTTTAGGGTTGTCTATGGCCTAGTTGATACTCACAAATATAAATTTAAATTCAAAGATGCATTTTTTAATACGTAAAAACATGATTTCTAAGAAAAAGTATTTCAATGATTTCAGTTTGTGGAATGTCAATAACAAATAGTTCAGAAGAGATGCGAGACATTAATTGTTAAAAAGTGAAAATACTAAGTTATCTTTGTGATTAATCAAAGTATACAAGAGCGGGATCTTTTAAAATAATTCCAATAAACATTTTAAAATAACTCTTAAAATTGTTCAAAATGTAGCCAAAAATGCCCTAATTGTTATACTGGTGAATGCCATATAATACAAAACAATAATATGAACCACTACAATAATGTCGCTTTGCTATAATGTCGCAATACAATAATGTAAAACTAGCAGTTAAAAACCCGCTCCGCACCACTTTATTGATTAGACCACTTTATAAATCACTATTTTATAAATTTATAAATCCGATAGGAACTGGTTCCTAAAATAGCTAGTTCCTCGGATCCAATGTGATCTAGTGACAGCTAGTCGCCGTCGGTGACTCACCTCACTGAGACAAAGTAACCGTGACAAAGTAACTGAGACACGCAATCAAATTATATAACAACTTCGTCGAGTATTGCGGTCAATCTTTCCAAATCCGGAAGGATACTTGAAGTATATAAATCCGTAGCACTTATACCTAGGTGGAAACATCCACACGCGAGCTGATGACGGAAGTAGTGACATCTTGTGTCGAATTCTTGAATTTAAAACCGAATTATAATATGTAGTAGCTTTGTGTGAAATTCCACATACACAGATGTTATTTGAGGAGCGGCCATTAAGCGTGGCGTGCACTTGTGGCTGGGTTCTGAAATTCAACCACGCAGACGCTAACGTAATAATACTGTTCGATTAAAATAATGTCGCTTTGCAGCATGGGCATATCACAATAATATTGCGATACAATAATGCTGCATTTCAATAGTCACATTACAATACTGACAAATAACAATGACCTAGCATCTTAATAATGTTAACTTACAATAATATGAAATCACAATAGTGTCGCATTTAAATAATGTAATATTAGCAGTTCGTCGCCTTAGTCCGTATTTGTCCAACAGACAATTAGAAAATTTTACAGGAAGAAAAGGTTTTCTTTCATAATTTCAATGAAACATTATGAAAGGTGTTTAACCACTCAGCAACATAAGCAGATATACACGTTTATACGCCGACATCAGTTAAGTACAATAAGCGTGTTTACACGTCAACGCGTATGTTTATACAGAAATCGTCATAACTCCGTTATTGTTCTAGTGACACCCCTAAAATAAAAAGGAGAAGCTCCATAACAAATCAAGCTACCCATCACTATTCAAGATGTCCATAGAAATAGATAAAAAAAATCTTTTCTGCCAGATACATGATAGACCGCCAAATTGCCTATCCAATGTTCGACATCGTTATTTTTTTATTAAATATTCTTGTATGAAATGATAAAAAAGCGAGGTGACCAAATAGTTAGAATAAATATTGTCTTTTATATAATCCGTGATTTTAGTACCGTTTTCACATAAAAACATCACGTGAGTCATTTTTTCATTTTTTTTAAGTGTTAAATCGATCTAAACTAAAATATGTGACAGTAAATATGACACACAAATCTGACAGGAGATAACGTCCATTATCCAATCATGATCCCACAAAAGATACGGAATCGCTCGGCTGGTTAACAACATATTAGAAAAACTAATATACACATCTAATTTGCATGCACCAAGTCTTAAACTGTTCGAAAATCCAATTAGAGGGACCCATTCTATTTTTTTATGAACGCTGAAAATTTACCATACAAAAATTGAAAATAAAATATGTTGGTCCGCCATTTTTTCTTTTTTTTAGACATCGAAATTCCCTTACGTGGTGCCAAAGACACTCGATTTTCGTACAGTATAAGACTTGATGCATGAAAATCGGATATATAGTTTTATAGGTTGTCAACAAGGTTGAAAAACATGTTAAAAAGTACGTCAAAACACGTTCAAAGTTTAATTCAAAGGATAATTCAATATACAAACTGTTTCAAACTTCTTTCAAATATTTGGTAAGAGCATCCTTAAGAAGTGAATTTTTCAGTAAATGAAATTAAAAAAATGAAAAAAAATTTACAATGTCCTGTTGCCTTAAAGCCCCCAGGACTAGGGGCCCGGGCGGGCCACCCCCTCCACCCCCCCCCCCCCCCCTTAGTCCACCACTGCGTATTTCTATAAACACTGTTCCACCAAACAAAACCCCCCCCGAAATTTTTCTCTGGCTACGGCCTTGACATAAGCAGATATACACGTTAATATGCCGACATCAGTTAAGTACAATAAGCGTGTTTACACGTCAACGCGTATGTTTATACAGAAATCGTCATAACTCCGTTATTGTTCTAGTGACATCCCTAAAACAAAAAGGAGAAGCTCCATAATAAATCAAGCTACCCATCACTATTCAAGATGTCCATAGAAATATATAAAAAAAAAAATTCTGTCAGATACATGATAGACCGCCAAATTGCCTATCCACTGTTCGACATCGTTATTTTTTTATTAAATATTCTTGTATGAAATGATAAAAAAGCAAGGTGACCAAATTCTTTATTATACGTTTATAAGATATATTGTCTTTTATATAATCCTTGATTTTAGTACCGTTTTCACATAAAAACATCACGTGAGTCATTTTTTTTATTTTTTTTATGTTTGCATTCTAAATTTTAATGTTTACAAATGTTAATATTTATTTGTAAAATAACAATTTGAAAGCTTATTTCATATCCTTTCAAAAAGAGTTTTTAGTATTCGGCTACGTTCAGAAATGTTTCATTTATAGAGCTTTAATTGTGAAGCGGAAATAACATAAAGTTTTCGTAAATCTGACATGTCGTTTAAGACGTAAAAAGTGCATATTCGCGATGTATCGGAGTGGTTAAGATAAAGCTATATCAAGTGATTTATTATCATTTTTTATACTTTATTTTTAATTTTAAAGTAGAGATTGAACCAAAACTAAATGGTCTGTTGGACAAATAAGAACTGAGGCGACGAGTTAGCGAATACTGATAACACATCTGTAATAAAAGAATTAATAACATCATAACAACATAATAATATACTATAGTGTCATACAGACAATTACAAGGTGTCCGGAAACATGTGCTACAATCGGGAAAGTGGTGAATCTTCATCACACAGAGAACTTAAAAAAAATCTTTCTTTCGATCAGCATTTCAATTTTTCCTTTTCGGCAACGAAAGTGTTATAAAACTTTTGGAGTCGGGTATACATTTCGACAATTTAAAAGACAGTAAAGAGCTAATAATGACTGATTTTTTTCAAATTTTACCTAAAAAATTCAACTTCAGACTCGAAAATGAAAAATACACCAAAATCGACTCAATACATAGATTCACCAGTTAACTATTTATACCACTAGTTTCCGCTTCTAATTAGACACAAAAATATATATAAAGTTGGCTCACGGCATCTGCGATGATTTTGGGGGTAATACAATCCATTTCATCAGAACCGTCGCCGCAGTCATCCATCTTATCGCAGTAGAGACGTGCCTCGATGCACTTACCGGAGCGACAATGAAATAGACCGGCTGGACAGGGCTTGTTGTATGCTGAAAAAAAAATTTACTCCTGAATAAATATTATTAAAAAACACAGAAGAGATAATCCAGGACAAGTAAAGTGTATTAAAACATTTTAAAATGGTCAAGATGATTTCTTGAGCGAATACTTAGTTTCATTGGGCTGCCTGAAGCCTAGGAATGAGGTCTAATGAAAATTGGCGATGTCAGTTTTTTACCAAAATGGAGAACATCAAAGAGTAACTAAATGAAACAGAACATTGATAAAATGATAAATTAATAGGTGTTGTTAGGTTAGGTTTATTGTTTGTATTTTTCTTCAGTTTTATTGAATGTTCTCTTTTGTCTCTGTTCTGTTTAGAAAACGAACCTGTAATGTAATTGAAAAAAAAACAGAATGTGATAAAAGATTAGGTTAGGTTAGATGAGAGTTGATTTTCTACTTTTCCACACTTTTCGTCACTGTTCTATTATGTCATGGAACCTGTAGGGTTAACGGATAAAACGAAACAGGACGTGATAAAATTATAGGTTATATCAGGTGAGATTAGGTTAGGTTGGGTTACATGAGGGTTGTTGTTGTTGTTTTTTCCACCTTTCATCACTATTCCATTTTGTCATGGAACCTGTAAGATAACCAGATAAAACAAAACAGAATGTCATAAAATAATAGGTTAGGTTAGTTTAAGATAGGTTAGGTTTGTTGTTTCTCTTCATTTTTCTTCAATGTTCTATTTCGTCACTGTTTCATTTTGTCATGAAACCTGTAGGATAACTGGATAAAACAAAACAATGACAAAACAGAATGTCATAAAAGAAGAGGTTAGGTCATGATATAAGAATAGATAAGGTTAGTTTATGATAGGTTAGGATTGTTGTTATTTCTTTTTCTTCACTTTTCTTCAATATTCCGTTTCATCACTGTTCCATTTTGTCGTGGAATCTGTAAGATGACCGTATCAAACAAAACAAAACATGATACTTAAAAGAATAAGTTAGGTTAAGTCAGGGTTTTTATTTGTTTGTTTGTTCTATTTTTTTTTACTGTTCTTCAATAATTGTGGTTAGTGACTAATCTGTGTTCTGTTTGGTTCCATGCCAACTCAACAAAGTGGCATTTCAATACCTCTTTGAAAAGTGATTGAAAATTATGAAAAAAAAAAAAACGAGTGTGCTTTAGACCACACAACTGAAGTAAAACTTCACTAACTTATAAAAGAACATATGACATTGTGGTGACATATGACATTGGGGTGACATATGATATTGGGGTGACATATTACATTGGGGTGACATATTACCATGGGGTGACCTATGATCATGGGGGTGACCTATGACCGTGGGGTGACCTACGACCTTGGGGTGACCTACGACCTTGGGGTGACATATGACCTTGGGGTGACCTATGACCTTGGGGTGACCTATGGCATGGTTATTCAATAAATGATTCCTTGTGCGCGCATCTCTCTCTCTTGCCCCTACAGTAATATATGTAACGTAACTCTCTCTCTTTCTTTCTTCACTAACTTATATCTCCCTCTCAACATCCATTCGCCTCGCCCGATCACACTTTTCGTAGCGCTCCCGTCACGCATTCACCAGCTTACTCCCCAAGTCAAGCGTGCGTAAAGAAGTATTACTTAAAAAAAAAATATAGGCCATAACCTAATCTAACGTAACCTATTTAACCAATTTTTGAAGTGAAAACAAACACATATGTTTATCTACAGGATTTAGTCTCCTTTTTGTGTGGTGCTTCGTAGCCTCCCTGCTTTTGTCTACTTTAGTTTTCTGAAGGTTTCACTTCTTCCATGTGTGAACAGCACACAATTTTTTTTCATGACTTTTCAAAGGAGGTGTTGAAGTTATATGATTCTGAGTGGTCCGGTCACTATTCTGTTTTAACACTATACTGTTTATTATTATTTTTAATTGATAAAGTAATGTTTAAGACAAGATTTTTATGCATAGCACAGAGGGTAACAATTATTATAAGTAATAATTATTAGCCTGAAACACACATCTACATTGAAAAAATCTCCCGAGAAAAGATACATGCCGCTGACGCCACCTAGTAGGAGATTTAGCACTTACAATGCCTTCTCATATAAAATAAAGTTGATTGTTTGCAGGTGGAAAAATGTAATAAGCAGTAATTGTTGAATGAGACACTAGACACTAGTACATATTGAATTATTTGGCGGACAGGAGATAAGCCGACGTAGCTCAGTGGATAAGAGCAGTTGACCGGAAATCGAGTCCCGTCGGCGGCATGTATCTTTTCTCGGGAGATTTTTTCAATGTAGATGAGTGTTGCAGGCTAATAATTATTAATTATAATAATTGTTACTATTCTGTTTTGCCATATATGCAGGAAGCTTGGTGGGTAGATTCTTACCGCACTTGTTGTGTTCATCTGAGCCGTCAGCGCAGTCTGGAGATCCATCGCACTCCCAGGTACCGGGGATGCAGTTGTGGTGGATTGTGGCACATCTGAAAACAATCGCAAATCAAAACTAAATATCCTCATAACCACTGAACGATAAATAAATTTGCCGCGTTGGCTTGAGATTTCCAGAAGATAGTTTTTTAAATCTTTCGCCAACATTAAAAAAATCACACTTTTGAAGAATTTTAACATGGAGATATAAAAACATATCATATTGCAATATAGCCAATAAATTAACCTGTATTTTACCTTTTATCTCATATTTGTAGGATTTATAAAAAAATCGTAAAGTTTTTAACCGCGCGAATCCTGCGTGTTTGTTACTCTGAAACTGACGTGAGAGCATAGATATATGAATATTACTAGACCAGAACAGACAGGAGAGAGGTAAAAACCAATAATAGCCTGGCGCGGAGCGGCAAGCTGATTGAAATGATATGTGATTCGTCCATTAATCAATCTGACAGTATATAGGCATCTCGCATTATAATATCACCATTTAGTTCTTAAAAGTAAAATCTGCTTTTGAATGAATAGACCTTTTTAAATGGGAGCGCGAATTGCTCGCCACGTTATGAAAAAATTTGCAAGTCCAAATACGGCAAAGTAAAGTTCACCTGTTTTCATAGTCGAATATTTTGTTGCCGTATTTAGTTAAGACACTTTTACAAATGTTTCAAAATTTACTTACCCCAGTAAATAGCGGCTTTGTGCTTCGCGTCGCCATGTATTTCGATGTGATAGAATGTGTTATAATATTATATGATTTGTATAAGCTTAAAATAAAGTAAAATAATGCTTACCTATGGAATGTAATATGACAATTGGGTTTATTCTCTTTTTCACCTCTATTTTGACACGTTTCATAGTACAAGTCACCATTTTTGCCGTGTTATTTCGTAAAATGTACCGATGAGAGCTGGACGATGGTCCCCACAAGAATGATGACGTCACATTTTCTAGATTCATGCTAGGCTACATCCGAGCCCAAGCCGGCTCCAAGTGGAACCGGTATGGGGAGGGGGAAATAATACGCTTTTATCACTTAGGGCAGGTCTAGTAATATTATATCTATACGTGAGAGGTACTTATTCGAGTCAACATAGAATATTTTCCATTTTTTCATAAATCTTTGATCGTAAATCAGAAATGATTTTTTTAAATGTTGTCTGTGGTATACTTGATAATGAAAGGGGCATATCTATGAAAAAAGGACTTAATTTTGAAAGGAGGGAGATGAAGTTCTGGGAAGGATAAAGGTGTGAGGGGTAGGTAGGAATCTGGAGGTCAATGTGTTTAGAGTGACAGAAGTATGAATCCATCCCTCCCACTGCGGTGCAAGGTGATGGGTCGAGAGAGGATGAAAAAGAAGAAATGAACTGACCTGAACATGTCGGGCCCGCAAGTTCTGTCCGCACAGCCTTCCTCATCTTCACCGTCCTCACAGTTTGGCACTCCGTCGCACAACTCATTGGTGCTGAGGCACTGGCCCTTTCGGCACTCAAACTGGTCCTTTTCACAGCGCGCCGAGGAATCTGCAACACAAATAATGTAAGACACTTCAATCAAGGGTAGAAAATATTAAAAATGTAACTACAAAATTTGTAGGCTGGCAACACCAAATTAATAGTCCAATATTATTTTTAAAGTTCAATGACACTGAATATATACAACACTGTAAATCACATTTTAAAAACCTTTTTTTTTTCTTAAAGAAAAAAAAAATTCAAGAAGCACTGTTGTTAAGATGGTACCTACTTAATGTCATAAATTTGATTAAATGGTGTTTTAGAAAGTGATTTGCTTTCATTTAATTTAACATAAATTTGAATACATATAACAGTAGAATCACTAATGGTGAGTTTAGTTACACTGCTTTTAGATCTGAAATAAAAAATATATAAATGAACATAAAAGCATTTTGATGACCTTAAATTTATACTACAAACGACAGATTTACGATAGAATACAAATTTATCATATATAAAATTTCGTCCCCTCAGTTCTTATTTGTCCAACAGACCATTTTAGTTTTTGTTCAATCTCCACTTTAAAATTAAAAATAAAGTATAAAAAATTATAGTTAATCACATAACTAAGAATTATTTATGTTTTATTGGAATAATGAAAGAAAACCTTCTCCTCCTGTAAAATTTTCTAATGGTCTGTTGGACAAATACGAACTAAGGCGACGATTTGGTAAGTTTTAAATTAGAGTTATTCCTTACCAAAATCTTCACAGTCCAATTCATCAGATTTATCCGGACAGTCAAAGTGCTTATCGCAGCGGAGAACCCGGTCAATGCATTGTCCGTTTTTACATAGGAATTCATCGTCTTTGCAATTAGCATAGTCTAGAAAATAAGATATTAATATTAGCATACCTTTTGAAAGGGTTCCACAACTAAACCTAAAAACATGGGATAAACATTGAAATCTTGTGGTGGACTCATTGGCTTTAAGCCGCAGTAAGCAGTGCATATGTTTCCGTATTAATATTTTGAATTTTGTAATCAGCGCGGCTGAAACGAAAACCGAACACCCAGAATTCTCCATCGATTGAGTGGCTAATCTAACCGTTCCTAATCTAACCTAACCTTACCTATTCTTCGAGCATGTTTCTTTTGTCACAATTCTGTTTAATCTGTTTTTTTTTTTAATGTCAATATCTCATAAGAATTCTAACTGCTTGCAATTGTCTGAAGCTAGTAAGACTATGGTATCCAAATTTGGGCATGTCTTGCGACTAAAGGTAGCGGGGAGAGGAAGGAGATGAGGAAGAGAAAGGTGGGAAAGAACCTGGCTATTCAGATCTTGTTATCAAATACAGCTGACGACCGGTGTAATCCAGCGGTAAGGCTCTTGACTCGCACACCGAAGGTCGCGGGATCGAATCCCGGCATGGGAAATAAATTTTATTAAATTGCGTTATTTCACAATTTATTAATTAAAAATAATATATAGTACACGCCCAACATAATCCGATCCTTGCCGAAGTTTACCGATTGACCATGAACCATGACCTGAGGTGACACGAATACAATCGAATTTCAGCGAAGATCATAGACCAATTTGCGTCTACGTGACGTGATAATTGTCATTGTTTTGTGTTTTTTTATATTGATTATGTTAAATACTAATAACATAATTTGTTAATATATAATTTATCACCAAAATGAGTTCAACCAGTGTTAAATATATATGAGGAAATAACAGTTTGTTAAATTTTAATTAATTTTTTTTTGTCATAAGTAGGTAACGGATTATCAGTGAACCACCACTTTCTCAGGGCAGCGGCCGCCACTGCTTGCAGTATCTATAAAACCCACAAAAATTGTAAATCATGTAATGTTTTTAAAAGGAATAAAACAATTGAATAGTGATGTGATGATGATAAATAATCCTATGATAAACTTACCCTGACACCCTTCCTCATCTTCTCCTTTGAGGCAATCCATCTTCCCATCGCATCTGCGATCGTGATCCACACACAAGTTACTTTTCTCACACGTGAAATGGCCCGCTCCACACTTGACCCGTTCGACACACTGAGACCCGTCGCTTCCCAGCAGGAGCGGCGCTGGACATAGACAGGTATGGGAAGCGACTCTATCTTTGTCGTTGGCTGTCACACCTGCGTTGGCGTGGCGGGTTCGGTCGGATTGGACGCAGATGTGCGAGCAGGCATTCATGTGAGTGCTAGAGGAATTGGAGTGGCATTCGTGCATCAGGGAGTGAGCCATGGGGGGACCCTTGATGGCTATTAGCTGCATGCGGAGACCTGGATTTTTCATTTCTGAAATTTGCCAAACGTATTACATAATTATTATTTCTAGAAATTATTATTTCTGAATTGATTTATTATCACCTTTATGATAATTTTTACAACGTGATTACACCATACATTATAGCTACTATAATTTTTTAATAACCACTTGATTCATAATCACAAAATCATTAACCACAACTAAATATTATAAATGGAACTTAACTGGTTTAAATTATGTTCACTATATGTACAATTACCTTATATATACACAACTGTATGCTTCCTAAATAAACATAAATAAATAAAAAATAATGAAAAGTTTTATTACATAATGAAAAGTTTTTTTTTATCAATTTTTTTTGCCAAAATAGACGCTTTTTACGTTATGATCATGATGTTCGACATAATTTGACAATATTAGACGAAACTTATAATTTTGTTGTGAAAATTGATGAATATGAAAAATGATTTGTTTCCTTGAAATTTCATGATGTTTTTAACAAATTTTATCATATGTCATATCATTGATTCTGTTTTGTGCAACGAAATAGATACTTTTGTATTTCAAAAAACAAATTTGACAATACAAATATTTAAAAAAACTATTTTCCGCCAAAATTGACGATATTATCCACTCCGATACATCGCGAATATGCACTTTTTACGTCTTAAACGACATGTCAGATTTACGAAAACTTTATGTTATTTCCGCTTCACAATTAAAGCTCTATAAATGAAACGTTTCCGAACTTAGCCGAATACTAAAAACTGTTTTTGAAAGGATATGAAATAAGCTTTCAAATTGTTATGTTACAAATAAATATTAACATTTGTAAACATTAAAATTTAGAATGCAAACATAAAAAAAATTTAAAAAATGACTCACGTGATGTTTTTATGTGAAAACGGTACTAAAATCAAGGATTATATAAAAGACAATATATCTTATAAACGTATAATAAAGAATTTGGTCACCTTGCTTTTTTATCATTTCATACAAGAATATTTAATAAAAAAATAACGATGTCGAACAGTGGATAGGCAATTTGGCGGTCTATCATGTATCTGACAGAATTTTTTTTTATATATTTCTATGGACATCTTGAATAGTGATGGGTAGCTTGATTTATTATGGAGCTTCTCCTTTTTGTTTTAGGGATGTCACTAGAACAATAACGGAGTTATGACGATTTCTGTATAAACATACGCGTTGACGTGTAAACACGCTTATTGTACTTAACTGATGTCGGCATATTAACGTGTATATCTGCTTATGTCAAGGCCGTAGCCAGAGAAAAATTTCGGGGGGGGTTTTGTTTGGTGGAACAGTGTTTATAGAAATACGCAGTGGTGGACTAAGGGGGGGGGGGGGGATGGAGGGGGTGGCCCGCCCGGCCCCCTAGTCCTGGGGGCTTTAAGGCAACAGGACATTGTAAATTTTTTTTCATTTTTTTAATTTCATTTACTGAAAAATTCACTTCTTAAGGATGCTCTTACCAAATATTTGAAAGAAATTCGTAGAATTGACGGAGATACAGCATTTTATGGGAAATCGTTTGAAACAGTTTGTATATTGAATTATCCTTTGAATTAAACTTTGAACGTGTTTTGACGAACTTTTTAACATGTTTTTCAACCTTGTTGACAACCTATAAAACTATATATCCGATTTTCATGCATCAAGTCTTATACTGTACGAAAATCGAGTGTCTTTGGCACCACGTAAGGGAATTTCGATGTCTAAAAAAAAGAAAAAATGGCGGACCAACATATTTTATTTTCAATTTTTGTATGGTAAATTTTCAGCGTTCATAAAAAAATAGAATGGGTCCCTCTAATTGGATTTTCGAACAGTTTAAGACTTGGTGCATGCAAATTAGATGTGTATATTAGTTTTTCTAATATGTTGTTAACCAGCCGAGCGATTCCGTATCTTTTGTGGGATCGTGATTGGATAACGGACGTTATCTCCTGTCAGATTTGTGTGTCATATTTACTGTCACATATTTTAGTTTAGATCGATTTAACCATTGGAACGCTTTTTGCAGAATTTCGGTACCACTTACAAAACATAAGTTTTCTTAGTTGTTTAATTTCAGCAAATTCGTTCTAGATGCATTATTCCTGCAAGTACGCATGATTATTTATTCATTTAATGTACGTTATACATAGAAAAAGCAAATAACGGACACAAAAATCACACAAATCTGACAAGAGATTACGTCCGCTATCTAATAACGATCCCACAAAAAATACGGAAACGCTCGGCTGGTTAAAAAAAGTAGTTTCGAGAAAACCGTGTTCGAAGTTTTAAAGGATAATTCAACTTACAAACTGTTTAAAACGGTTTCATATAAAATGCTGTATCTCCGTCAATTTTACGAATTTCCTTAAAACATCTAGTGTTAGCATTATTAACAAATGCGTCTTTCAGAAAATGAAATAAAAAAATACTTTATTTACAGTGTCCTGGGATCTTAAAGCCTTGATCAATTTGAATCGAGGGAACATGGAGGATGGAGGCGTTCAGAGGCCCCCCAGGACCAGAGGCCCATGTGAACTGAATAAAAAGCTTGTAAAATTACATCAACTTCTTAACTGTCAGAAGCTGATATACTGTCAGAAGCTGCAAGATGATTTGCAACGTTTGAACACGTATTGTAATGCCCATTGTCTGGAAATAAAAATATCTAAGTGGTTCGTCGTGCGCTTCACCAGAAATAAAAACATGTTTATCTACGAATATGTACTCAATTAATCATCAACCATTATCCATCAAATCAGAAATTAAGGACCTAATAGAATATACTTGATAGTAAACTGAATTTCAATAAACATATCGACCCCATAGTCACTAACGCATCTTCTATGCTTGGTTTCATAACCAGTTCCTGTAAATAATTAAGGATCTTATTACTTTCAAAATTCTTTACTTCTCATACGTTCGCAGTTTGCTTGAATACGCATCTCAAGTGTGGAACCCAGGCTATGTAATACACAAAAATAGAATTGAAAGTGTTCAAAATAGATTCTTAAGGTACCTCAACTTCCGCTCTTTTTGATCTCATGTTAGTAATGAAGGCTCTGCAAAGTTCTTCAATATACAGACGTTAACTTGCCGAAGAAATATAGCAGATTCGGTAATGTTATTTAAAATTACACATACATAACTTAATTGATAATCCTGATCTTCTTCAACGCCTATCATTCCATTTTCCAAATCGTAACAGCAGGCAGTCGCTTACTTTTAATCTCCCTCTTTGCAAGACCAACTCCAAACAGAACTCATTTATCTACTGATCCACAAACTCATTTAACTTAAATTATTACCACATTAACATTTTTAACTCGACTTTACGTGACATAAAACGAAAACTTACTAAGCAACATGACTCAAACTAAAAAGTTCAATGTCCCGTCCTTTGCCTCTTAATCCTAATTCTATGTTTCTCCTCCCCCCCCCCTTTCATATATTGTAACAATTTTTTTATTTTTTATTTTTTTTTAACTTTTTTTTTAAATTTAAATTTTTTTTTTAATGTAGCTATAACTTTGTGGCAATCCATTGTAGATAAATCAAAAAAACTAACATTGTTTAATTTAAAAAATAAATTAATTAAGAAAACACCCTTACAATTTCACACTTTATCATTCATTCACTATCATCAGTGAAAAGTTCATAATTGGCATAATTAACTATCTTACTATTGTGTTATTATGTAATCTCAGTTTTTCTGTCGACTTTCCCTAAAATAAAATAAAAATTTAAAAAATAAATAAAAATTTAACTAGGGGGGAGGGGGGGGGGGGGGGGAGTTGGCTCATTCAGCTTTGAGGCCTCGGGCGTCTGACGGGCTTAGTCCGCCATTGGAAATAAGTTAAGTTTGAAAAATAATGATAAAAGAAATTAAATGGTATTATGTATAAATCTTATCACATATTTTTATAACTACAAAATTAAATTTAGTATTTTCTTTGCAACGAGCAAATCAATCTACCTCGTCGGTGTCAATGATTCGACCACCATAACACGGGCATCAGCCGTAGCATGGTGGTCGAAAAACCATAAATAATGAAAGCATAATATTTATGCCATGAATAAAGTAAAATTTAAAAAATGTTAATTCTGCATTGACTTTCCTGACCTGTGGAATTTCTTAAATAAGTTTTGAGGCGTTTCTTCTTTTTTTTTTTATGAATGTTAGAGGAGAGCGCTAACATTTTCAGCGCCAAAATCGATGCGAAAATGCTTAATAAAACACGACTCGTTTAAAATAGAGAAAAAATCTCTTGGGGAGCATCTTAAGTATCATTTAAAGAAACATTATGAATTTTTTCACAAATATAATTTATAAGATAATAGAAACAGACTTGTTTTTAAAAATTTTTGGATCATACCTTGCAATTTTTTTCTATCGAGGGAATTTCATATAATTTGCGTATCGGCTTGGGAAGCATCTAGACATTATCTTAAAAAATAACATAATTTTTTTTAAGAACTTAAAAACTTCAAATGTTTAAGGGAGATATGTAAGAAATCGATAGAAATTCGAGTTGCGGCCCCTTAGGGGGCATCCATTAATTACGTGAGCACAAAAGGGGGAGGGGGGGGGGGGCAGCAAATCTCACGTTACTTGAAAAAAATATACGAATTGGCCCAAATTTATCTCACCGAGGGGAACGGGGGGTCTAGATTGGAAGAAAAACTTTTCACGTAATTAATGGATGCCCCCCATAAGACATGGATTATAAAGTACATAATAGATTTCCTTGAATCTTATCAACCCATCATGATTTTCAACGGGTCTCGCACATTGCCTTAAGAGTTTTCCATTGTTTTTCAGGGACTTTTTTCCAAAATATACACTTCTAAGCACTTAACAGTTCGTTTTGCCGAGGACATGATAAAATTTCCATTTGATGTTTTATTACCAATAGAATTTCGAATAGGCTGAACCTGGCAAGAATGACATAGAGCCAAATTTAACGAATGTGAGCTGCAATGAACGTATAAAGCTTCTGGATGTTACTTACAAATTACTGCCTGCACACCTTTAAAACTTCCTTTCATCGGAGAAGCGCAATCATATCCTTGTCCGATTAAATATTCGCAAACTATACCCAAAAATTTTAATTCAGATAAAATTGCATTAGCGAAATACTTTCCTGTTATATTCTCAACTTTTAAAAAAGGTAAAAAGTTAAAAAATCTTTGGCGCACCGGTCAATTTCGGGGGGGGATCAAACCCCCTCGATCCCCCCCCTGGCTACGGCCTTGGCTTATGTTGCTGAGTGGTTAAGCTTTTATAAATTAAATACTTTACCTTACAAACATCTGTGTTACCACTTATAGCAATTTAAAATTTAATTACAGCGCCCTCCTTTTTTTCTACTATACATGGTGTCCGGAAACTTGTAGTACAAGTGGTGAATCAACATACATTTGGAGCCAATTTTGTTACATAACTTTTTTTTTTTCGAGTATATAAATTGAATCCAAAATAGGTATTCTTTAGGTCAATTTTGAAGAAAATCATTCACTAGAGGATTAATATCATCTGTCTTTTAAAATGCATCGAAATGTAGACCCGGCACCAAAAGTTTTTAAACTCTATTATAAAATTATTTTTTTTTAACAATGTTTTTAAAAAGATTACTAAATTCACCAGTTCCCTGCTTTTACTAAGAGTTTCCGAACACTGTGGACAATATTTATTTTCCAGACTGTATGTTTTATTTGGAATTAATACAGGTATGAAAAATGTCTGCTCACCCACGGTTACTTTCTTTATGACGCGTCTTTCCGTATCAGATTTGGCTGTCCAATATAGTCTGCTTGATGCAAACTGAGTCCAAAACACAATATCTCCAAGCACCGCCAGGGACACCGGGTGCCCGTTCATTTCTCGGAAGCCCTCTCTGCCGACACCTGAACAAAAATACATCAATATAGTGAGGTTAGGGTTGCATAGATATTCAAATATAATGCTGTCATCAAATGGTCAATCAGCGCCAATTTGTTTTCCTGACATTTGAATGGTTTTGAATAATTTTTGGTTATTTAGAACCATTTATTGTATAACCAACACCTCTGCCATAGGTCACCCCAAGTGGTTTGCTACGTTTGGTGATTTAGCAGGGGTGCTCGGGTTCATAGGGTGACGTTTGCCCGGTTCTTGGCGGCGGATGTGTCTGCCCACCACCTGCATGGCAGGCCGGATTGGTAGAGACTGATTGAAAAAAACCTTGTGACTTCTCAAGCAGAACTCTTTTGGAACATCGCCTCGCACCACAGGAGATTCATACAGCCTTCACTCCTGGACCCGCTGACCCCCAGATTCCTGCCCCAGTCTGCCCACTCCTCATACCTTATCCATCCCAGAACTTACTCTTCCTGTCCTTTAAAAGACTCTCGATATAAGACTCGAAATATTTTCCTCAGACCCTCCTTTGTGTAGAAAATGTAAAAAAAAGTATGTCCTATTTAAATATTTTCTTTTAAAATATGTTAAACTAAAATACTTTACACAAGATTGAACCTTAAAATCAGAAATTGGTAAACAGATTATGAGAAATGTGAACCCTAGCCCAACACAATTTAGGTCCAAATTAAAAACCTACCTTTTGGGCTCTCATACCCTTAAATAAAAATACCTATCTGAGAGTATCATAAAATTTTGCTTTTGTTTTCAAAATACGCTCATGACAGAACATATTATATATTATAGTTCCCAATTATGTCCTCTGCGTTCGAACTGTGCCTTAATTTCTCTAAATAAACAATAACAGTGACCCCCCCAGGTAAGTTTGGTCCTGTACATATTTTCT
Source organism: Limnephilus lunatus (assembly GCA_917563855.2). NCBI lineage: Eukaryota > Metazoa > Arthropoda > Insecta > Trichoptera > Limnephilidae > Limnephilus > Limnephilus lunatus. The sequence continues at coordinate 48,960,109 of OU830603.1, forward strand.
GCCTGTACAGTACATTTTTACAGCAGCATTGCGTTCATTGGTCAAATCATTGCACATATAGTTTTGTATCGGTGATCAATGAACCGGTGGATGCAATTTTAGCCATAAGTTGTTGTAGTGGTTTGTCTTGTTTATAGTTAGAAGTAAGATTGTATAAACGCATTATAAATTTGTATGGGGCCCTTGAGGTGATTTTTTACAAAAACGGCGCTATACAAGTCATCCAAATATTATTATTATTTATCCAACCAACATAACGATATGACGAATTTGCTAATATAATAACAATAGGATTCAGTGAAAGAGGAGTTTGATGATCTGAAATGTTTTTGGCGTCGAGTCCCAGCTACTATTCGTAGAAAAGTCAGATAAAATAATTTGGACAAACCTTCAATATGCATCCTTTCGATTTTTCCAATTCTCAAGTCAGAAATAAATACCAGCATCGTATCTGGGTCGTAGCATAACCTCACAATAGGTCCTGCAAGCATACATACAACGTAATCAATATATATTGTAAAAGAAAGTCCAAAAAGACATGTGGCCCGCAAAAACTCTGAAACGAGTCCTGTACGATCAAGGGAGTTATATGGTGTGGTAGATCTCTATCGCCCTCCTCCAGGATGAGGGGTCCCGTTTTTACCTAAAGGGCGTGCTTTTGAAGATATAAGGGCTGGAAGTTTCACCTTCTAGAAAAATCAAGAACAGTCTTCTGGAAAGTTCTAGAAGGTTCGATAAAACTCTAGACAATTCTAGAAGGACTATGTCGGTGAGCCTAGAAGATTCCAGAACGTTCTAAATGGTTTGTAAAGGCTCTAGAAAGTAATGGAAGGAGAAAGTTCTAGAGGCTTTCAGAAATGCATGGCAGTGAGTCTAGAAGGTTCTGGAAGATTCTAGAAGGTTCGATAATCTTAATTTTAATCAATTTATAATTATAAAAAAAGTATTTGAGAGCATTCCACAACATTCCAGAACATCCCGGAACATTCTGGAATGATGTGAAATAGGGAATCAATAACATCATTGTGGAAAATTCCAGAACACTCTCGAATGTTGACCTATGCGAAGCCGGGTACCCTAGATAGTTATCAAATAAAAAAAAGGTGTCACTAAATTATTCTATGTTAACCAACGGGCAAAGTAATAATGCTAATATAAAGAATTTTTGTTTTACCGTACTTAAATACAAATGACCATATTTATGTAAAAGTGTAACGAAATATATCGACGGTCTCGAAGAACAATGTCGGATGTGCGATTTTATAGTTTTGCAGTGGAGCTGTTTAGAGTTTTGTTTATGCATTTTTACTAGTTTCGAGATCAAGAAATGTAGTATTGTTTTGATATTTTGAATTTCATTTCATTAAAAATTCCGAAAATACAGACTTTTAGATCAACAAAATCAGCCAACAAAAATGTTTTCAATTATTAGCAGATGCGACATTGTTCTTCATGACCGTCGATATGATTTAAGAAGATCCACCTTGGCATGAAATCACACACTCCTTATGCAGATGGCGATAACCACTAGAGCACTTTCTGCCACAATACGGCACTATTTAAAATACCTTGGATTGCTTTGCTGCCAATTTTGTCAAACTTTCCCTTATTTGTAAGTAAATAAGTAGAAGTTTATGATTTTATAATATTTTTTTATAAATCCTACGAATATGTGATAATCGATAATAATAGAACTATAATTAGTTGTATGTCTGCATATTAAAATATAATTTTTGATGATTTTTATGTGGGCGGAAAATATTCAAAATGATCACCAAAAAATCTCGTGCAATCGGAGAAAAAAGTTTTAAATTGCACTGTTGCTCCAGTGGATAAGGTAAAAATACCTGTTGCTTGTTTTACATTTTGACAAAATGCATGTTTTTATTATATTTTGTGAAGTTAAATAGAACAAATAGTCAAGAAGAACAAATAATAAAATGTTTTTTGATCATAATCTAAAGTACTTAACCCTAGAACCGTTCCCTGGGGTACAAATTAATTTTTTTTTTGAAAATTTGCGATAACTTTTTCGTTTCACAACGGATCTTTTCGCGCCGCCGCGTATTTGCAAGTGGGGGGGAGTCGCTTCGAAACATCAGTCGAACGGGAGTCCTGCTAGTGTGTGGTTGTGGCAAAACGTGCGTGGGGCGCTCCAGTACCCCTGGGTACGGTTAAGGTAATTATTTTTATTACTATGATTTTAATGTTTTTGCGAAATAAAGCATGTTATTGTGCTATTTGATACGTGTTTCTTTATTTGAATGTTATTTTTATTTGCATAATAAACTTACACATAACTTTGTTTTGGAAAAAATGTGTAATTATTTATTATATTTAGGTATTTTCCATTTAGTTGCGTGTTACTTGAATAATTCTTTTTTTTTAGATGGCTATGACTCGGAATCAATTCTATGATATTACTGCATTCATCTAACGCTACCGGAAAACAAGTTTTCAAGAATAGACGAACTTATCTGAAGACTTTAGATTTTGACCTTATAAAACCTCTCTTGGAGGATCTATTTTTATACAAAACTTTGCCGATGCATCTCCAAGAAAGTATTGGCGGAATATTGGGAAAAAAGCGGTCTTATGATGCTCCAACCCCTTCAGAATCAAAATCTGGAAGATGTTAATTTTGTCCCAGGTCAAAAGATCGTAAGTCATGCACTCAATGTCAGAAATGTAAACGTTTCATATGTTTAGAGCACCAAACAAAGATTTTCCAAAATTGTTAAGAAAAGTTACTTTTAATTAAGCCTTATTGTATTATGTAAGACTGAAATAAGTGCCATAACAGTCTATGTAAGTTAATTTTGAATAAATGTTTTTTCTCACGTAAAAAAGATGTTTTATTTAACAGGGTACTCCAGTACCCCTGGGTACTGTTAGTGTATGGTCTATGATGGGTACGGTTCTAGGGTTAATTTGCCACATTATAAATAAAACCATATCCGAAAATTGGTTCATAGGTAGGAGATTTTGCACTTCACTGCATTTTTAAAAAAGACTTATAAATAGAGCTTAATCGTAGCAAAGGCCCAAATGTTGAATTTGAAATCAGCACGAGGACTAAGAACAAACAGATGTAATATTTATATACATTATCATATCTTTTAATTCTCATCAAACCTGTAATTAAATAGTCACTAATAAAAAAAAATAAAAAAAATGCTACAATATATTAATGGTTTTTAATTAAGTGGATTGGTATATAAAAAAGCTAAGCTAGCAGTCCACAATGGAGTCCTGGTACCTACCCTGATGTATGACAGTGAGGCATGGAACTGGCAGAGAAAGGATGAAAAGTAAACTGAATGCTGTTAAAATGAGATCCCTGAGGCGTATTTGTGGTAAAATAATGTATGATCGTGCGAGAAATGTGGATATCTGCAAAGAATGTAAGGCTGACGTAAGCATAATAAGTAAGATTAAGAAAGAGACCCACAGATGGTTTGGGTATGTAGAGCAAATGAACGAAGAAAGTAGTGTGAGAAGAATATATGACGCAAATGTGAATGGTAGAAGAAGTCGGGGGACTTCTGAGGAAGACATGGCACGATCAAGTGAATCAGATACTTGATACTATGAGACGATGTATGAATGTGAGTGAGGCAAAGAGTGTGCGCCAAGACCGACTTGGCGAAAAAAAAAATTTGGTCGAATCAAGGAGATAATTGCCTTTTTTTATCCGAAAAGCAATCGGAGACATTTAAAATGGCGGGAATATAATATGGCAAAAATCGCTCCAGTGGTTATATTGAAAACTTGTTGAATTTTGTAAAGTAGCAGAGACTTAATTAAAAGGTTGCTGTAATTTTACCGACAAGTCCATGCTCTATGACAATGGTTTGGTCCTTTCCATCCATTCCCATCCTGTCTACGTGAATGGCGCCACCGAGGGTTCGGAAAGCCACGAACATAAATCTATAATAAGTGAAAGTTTATTAGAAAAAATAATGTACAATCTGAAAAATAATAATGATAATAAAATATATAAATTAGGTCTCTGCAAGTGTTGAAAATGTCTAAATTACAGCAGAGATGGTTCAAAGTTAAAATTATGTAACATTATCTTGTATCTAGTCTGTGCATTGAATTGAAGCGTTGGTTGATTGAAATGTCGACTGATTGATATGTCAATTGATTGAAATGTTGATTGATTTAAATGTCGATTGATTGAAATGTCGATTGATTGAAATGTCGATTGATTGAAATGTCAATTGATTGAAATGTTGATTGATTGAAATGTCGATTGATGTAAATGTCGATTGATTGATTGCATATGTCGATGAATGAAATCTCAATTGGTTGAAATGTCGATTGACTGACATGTCCATTGATTGATGCATATATTGGTTGATTGAAATGTAAAATTGGGTGAAATGTCAATTGATTGAAATGTCGATTGATTGAAATATCGATTGATTGAAATGATTTTAATAAGGATTGTTGTTCGATTGAAATGTATATAGAAAGAAATGTCAATGAAAATAATTAAAAAGTCTAATGATGACCGGTCAGTGGTTGAGTGGGCATCGCGTGTGGGTCCCACCCAGGCGTTCCGTGTTCGATTCCTCGGCTGGCTAAGTCCTCCTTCACGATTCAAGCAACATTTTCAGCTTATTGTGGTAGTAGTAGGAGATTTTCAAATATTGTCGGGTTATTTGTACCCCGGGAATGTTTGTCTTTCTTTAAAAAAAAAAAATTGAAATATTGTATGGTCGAATGTTGATTGATTGAAATGTCGTCTAATTGAAATGTAAAATTAATGTACTGTCATTTGATTGAATGTTGATTGATTGAAATGTCATCTAATTGAAATGTAAAATTAATGTACTGTCATTTGATTGAATGTTGATTGATTGAAATGTCGATTTATTAACTTATCGATGATCAATTGATTGAAAATTATTATTTTAAATGTCGGTTGATGATATTTACCCGAATTCTGGCACCAGAGCAATGTCGATGGCAGCATCACCCTTGAGATCTCCGATGATGGTGGCCCTCTGCCTGGTGGCGGGAGAAAACACCTCCACAGTTCCTCGGGATACGTCGCACCAGTACAGCAGACCCGTCACATAATCTGTGACACATTTCAAATTGTGCAATATGTTTTATCTATATTATATAATACGTTTAGCAGGAAAAAGACTTAATATCATAGACATATGAATATTGATAGATCAGAATATAAAGGTGAGAGGTAGAAGCGAACTACAGCGGGACGAAGGGCAGGAAGATGGCTTTGGTGATACGTGATTTGCCAAAACTCAATCTGACAGTATATAGGCATCTCACGCTATAAAATCATCATTTAGTTCTTTAAAGTAAACTCTGCTTTTGAATGAGTAGACCTTTTTACATGGGAGCGCAAATTGCTCGCTACGCAATGAACAAATTTGAAGTTCAAATACGTCAAAGTAAGGTCGCCTATAAGGTCGAGTCCAATATTTTGCTCCTGTAGTTAGTTAATACACTTTTACAAATGTTTCATAATTTACTTACCCCAGTAAACAGTGACGAGCACACGCCATGTATCTCGGTGTGATAGTGTATGTATGGGTGGTTTGGTATATTTATGGTGCATGTTCAAAAACGATCATATTATGTGATCTGAATTAGCTAAAATAGTGTAAAATAATGCTTGCTTATGGAATGTAATACCACAATTGGGTTTATTATCTTTTTCTCTTCTATGTTTACACGTATTTATAGTACAAGCCACCATTTTTACCGTGTTATTTACGATGAGAGCTCGACACTGGTCCGGACACGAATGATGACCTCACATTTTTTAGATTGACGCGTGGCTCTCGCAAGCCCAGCCGGTTCCGAAAAATGGTTCCAATGGGAGGGGGAAATAATACGCCTTTTATCGCTTAGGGCAAGTCCATGTATTTTGTACGTCCGTGCTTAATATGTATTTGTATTTGCGTTTTGAAGACACAAATGATGTTCGATGCAACTCCTTCAATGCAACTGGATGAAGTAACATTAAACAACTGTGACTCATTTAAGTATCTGGGCTCACTTATCCACAGAGACGGAGGATGTGCAGCGGATGTCACCCATAGAATAGGTGTGGGATGGATTAAATTCAGATCAGTAACGGGAATATTGTGTGACTCCCAAATGCCTATAAAACTGAAAGGAAAGATATACCAGACTATTGTTAGACCCGCGATAATGTATGGCTCCGAATGCTGGACTATGTACAACTCCTACTCTAGGCAACTCGAAACAGCAGAAATGCGAATGCTTAGATGGTCGGCAGGAGTATAACTAAAAGATAAGATTAAAAGTACACGCATTCGTGGTAGCCTGGGTGTCACGGACATAAACAGTAAGCTGGAGGAACGACAATTGAGATGGTATGGGCACATAAGACGGAGACCATCAGACCACACAGTGAAGCAGGCAATGTCTATGGAGCTTCATCGACAGTCATCCAAAGGAAGACCAAAGAACTCCTGGATGACTCAATGCTCGAAAATACTTCGGAGAAACGGCCTGGATGAAGGCGATACTCAGAACCGAAGAAGCTACAACCTGAGAACGAGAAGAGCTGACCCCAACAGCCTACCTAGGCAATGAGTTGGGACAGCGCAAGGAAGAAGAGTGTAGAAAGAATGTCACAAGATCGGAAAGCTTGGCTAGATAGACCGAGGAAGAGATGGACAGACTGTGTTCAAAAGGATTGGAGCAGAACAGAGACTGGAGTCAAATGGTGAGGGACCACAGCCAGTGTTGAGCATTTGTGAAGGAGATAAATTCCACCCAGGGGTAAGCAATGTGCGTAATGATAAAGACGATGATATAAAATGTATAAATATCATGTTTTAAGAATAAATAATAAAACAGTCATGCCCACTAAAGGGATAAACTGAAAAGCGATTGTGGCCATATCTACATGCTTGAAGTTTGAAAACCAAAGATATTGAAATATAAGAGATGTGCTATCCGCAGTTTTTACTGGGTGGGACTATGCTTCCTGGTGTCGCCAATATTGTTAACCAATTAACGAATAAACTAAATGAACGAATAAAATAAACAAACGAATTCTTTCCATATTCAAACTATATTGTTAAGGGCGTTTAACCAGCCAGTGGCCGAAAATCCACATTTCGTCGAAAGATGTTCTTACGATTGTACGGGGCGGTTCCAATGAGAAAGATTAATTATTCTCCGTACCAGTTTTTTTAAATTATAACTCAATACCGATTTTATTTAATTCCAAATTTGCTTTAATTTATACCTACATCTAAAAATGCTGAAAGGCGTGATGATAAAACTATTAAAATTATGTACTTTTTGTAATTATTTTTTTATCGAAAGTATCATTTTTCAATAATATCTAAACAAAATAAGAATGCAAAAAAAACTGAAATATATTATTTTGTAAGTGCGCAAATAAATACACAAACGGACCAATTTTCGTCATGAAACACATGCACGTTTTTATTTTTTAATGATTTTAATTAAACTGTTGTTAAATTACAATTCTAAAACATACGTTTACCAGATAATGCATTGATTTATTTTACTGCATGATTATATGATTTGAAATGGATGTTGTATAATACAAAATCTTTTTTGAAAATTTAACAAATCTGCCAACGACCTATGGTATAACCTTATTATACTAAAAATAAACATTTTTTCTCAAATATTTAAAATATACGTTTACTAGATAAAAGAACAATCTTTCCAAATCAATTTATAATTTTTTGTGGAAAAGAGTCAATACGTCTGAAATCTGATTTAAGAATGACATTTTTCTGGTTTTCTCTGGTTATACCCTCTTAACCAAGCCTAATGCACACCTTCAAAAAATCAAATAAACAAACAAATTCTTTCCGTATGCAAAACTATTCCCACTAGGTAGTAGTCCGCCAACAGTCGGGTGGACACCATAGCATATCTCTTTCATATTTCAATATCTTTGTTGAAAACCTTACCTCTGCAGAAATTTATCAAATATTTTCAAATGTTGAAACATTATTATTTTTATTTGAGGGTATTTTTATAAAAATGAAGGAGAGGATGCTCTGGAAAGGAAAAAGGTATGAGGAGTAGGTAGGAATCTAAGTGTCAATGTGTCCAGGAGTGATGAATGGATGAATTCATCCTTCAACTGCGGTGCAAGGTGATGGGTCGAGAGAGTCCGGCTGGAGAGGCAAAAGGTATCCCTCAACCAGTCTCTCCCGGTCTAGCCTGCCAATACCTAGATAAACCTCAGCCCATGAGCTCAGGTACCCCTGCTAAGTCACCAATCACACTTGGGGTGACCTATGGCAGGGGTGTTGGTCATCCTATAAATGGTTCCCAGGGCGGCGTTACCCAAAACCCACCTCCCAAAACAAAGCAATGCTTCATGAATCTCATAAAATATAGTATGTAGGTATTTTTTTGTTTGTTACCTTCCTGTAAATGTAACGTGTACTTAATTCTACTATGATTGTGTACATGCCATTGTATGAGTGAAAATTTCCTATGCGATATACGTCGGCTGTTTAAAAAGTAACGGGAATTTTTTAATTTTGCGGGTTTGGAGAGTCCGATTGACATTTTTTTTATTTTTTTTTATGTTGGTATACATGCCCCTGAAGTATGATAAAATTTTCAGTTGTATTCATTGTTTAGTTTGTCTGTGGCAGCCGCTGAGGTTAGACATGTTTTTATGAGCATGGCGATTTTTGTTTTTTTTTAAATGGATTAAAGAATTTGTATCAAATTTTGTGTAAAAAATGCAATAATGTGTAACAAAGCGGACTCTCCAATCCTGCGAAATTTAAAAATTCTCGTTACTTTTTGAACAGCCAACGTATATCGCATAGGAAATTTTCACTCATACAATGGCATGTACACAATCATAGTAGAATTAAGTACATTTATAGGAAGGTAACAAAACAAAAAAAATACCTACATACTACATTTTATGGGATTCATGAAGCATTGCTTTGTTATGGGAGGCGAGTTTTTGGGTAACGCTCGGGAGCTTCATGATCGGCCTGATTTTACGATTTGCCTGCGACGTATACATCAACAACAGAAGGTCGCTTAGCATCTCTTGGAAAGTTCATGAAGAGCCAGATGTTTTCTGGCGTGCTTTAAAATTATTAAAATACTTAATGCTTTCTTACCAAAGTCCATTCCATCAATATGGCCAACTTCTGTGTCGGCCAACTTCAAAACTACTTCATTTTCTTCTGCGAAATTCTCTATGGCGTACACCGCACCTTGACTTGCGTCTGCTACAAACACACGACCTACAAAATAATACAAAAATTAATATTACAAAACTTTCAGATATTAGATTCAATACAGAGAAAATGGTAGAAAACAGAGCAGATATGAGAAAAAAATCATCTAATTTTTTGGCCTGAACTGGAATTATTTAACATTTTGATGTGTCCTAGTTAATCATTGATTCTCAGCCCATTTATCTAATTGTTCCGTAAATTGCAAAAAGTAGGTACATTATTGTGTATCTACCTTCTCTATTCTATTTGATCAAAGAACGGACACTCTTGACTCGATCATTTCGCCTGTGGGTCGTATAAAATGATTGGTCGATTCATTTGACCAACCGGTTTCACCTTATAACGATAATCTTTGGACTGGTTTGAAGATCAATCTAAAGACACCTGTCATAAGGTGAAACTGGTCTGGTCATAATTTAAAAAAATGGAAGAGTATCAAAAAGAGGTTTTAACGCCTTAAACGCCAGCGTATCTACATGGATACGTTTAAAAAATCATTTGTCTGAATATAACTAGTTATTCTGGGGAAACTACATACAGTAGATTATATACTATTTTTTTTAAATATTTAAACACATTATCTGGTAAGACTTACAAAAAAATATCATGACCGGTCAGTGACTGCATTGACATAGCGTTTGGGTTCCGCCCAGGCGTCATGTGTTTGATTTCTCGGCTGGCTAAATCATCTTTTGTGACACAAGCAACATTTTCCACTTACTGTGGTGGTAGTAGGAGATTTTAAAATTTTGTCAGATTGTTCATAATCCGGGAATGTTTGTCTTTCTTTTTTAAATTAAAATCATTTTGCAAAAAACAAGTAGGTAAGTTATAACTAGTAGGCGGCTGGCGGAGGTTAAACAAAAATTCCAGAGCCGCTCATTATTAAAGGCAAAACAATTAAATTATAGTTATTTTACCGGTCAAATTTGTTTTACGGGGCCAACAGACTTAGCTATAAAATATCATTTGCTTTTGCCCTATTTCAGCATATCGCTCTCCATATATTCCCTTTTTTTTTTCTCCGCCAGCTGCCTACTAGTTATAAAAACGCACACGGCGAAAATTATCGGTCGGCACTTCAAGAGATAAGGGTTAAATCCTTTGCTAGGTAAGCCATCATTGCACAAGCTACAATTTCTCACTATATTGATGGTAGTGAGAGCAACTAAAAGAAATAAAGCATTTTCATAACCACATTTTAAAAATAGGTGAAATAAATTTAGACATACCTCCAATCCTGTCGTAGGCCAGGCAATCAATGCTGAGGAAAGGTGTCGGGTGAATGGTCACATCGTGTTTACCAAGAATCTGATGACGGACGATCATGAGGTCCGAACCGGCACTCATGATGAGAGACTGCACTTTCGTCACCACTGAAAATCACACCAAAAGTTTTACTCAAGTGACATCTTAACCGCTCCGATCTATCATAAATATGCACGTTTTACGTCTTAAACGAAATGTCAGATTTACAAAGACTTTGTGTTATTTCCGCTTCACAATTAAAGCTCTATAATTGAAACATTTCTGAACATAACCGAATACTAAAAACTGTTTTTGAAAGGTTACAAAATAAGCTTTCAAATTGTTATACTACAAATAAACATTAACATTTGTAAATTTTAAAATTTAGAATGCAAACATAAAAAAAATGTAAAAGTGACTCAAGTGATGTTTTTATATGAAAACGGTATTAAAATCACAGATAATGTAAACAACAATACTTATTCTATAGTATAAATGTATAATAAACAATTAAGTCACCTCACTTTTTTTATCATTTCATATGTACAAGAATATTTAATAAAAAAATAACAATTCTACCATGTATCTGACAGAGTAGGTCTTTTTATGTATTTCTATGGACAACATGAATAATAGAGATGCGTAGCTTGATTTATTATTGACCTTCTACTTTTTGTTTTAGGGATGTCACTAGAACAATAACGGAGTTATAACGATTCCTGTGGAAACACACGCGTTGACGTGAAAACACGCTTATTGTACTTGAATAATATCGTTATATTATCGTGTATATCTGCTTACGTATCGGAGTGGTTAACTTTACCTAATAGAATAAAAAATAAATGACATAAGTTTTTTGTTTAAAATTTTTCATTTCGAACTAGACTGTTGTGGACTCCTGTCTTTCATAAACGAAATCGAGCAACTAGGCAAAATATATTATTCTGCAACAATAATTCCGAGACTAACTACCACATATATGCATCTATTTTTCGCTCTCACGTACTTGGAAACAAATTCACCTCAAATATGAACATATATGTAAGTTTACTATTCAATTGACACCCGAATGATATTTTTAGGTTGCATAATATAATTATTATTTAGTAATGATTATTATAAGTAATAATTATTAGCCTGAAACACTCGTCTACATTGAAAAAATCTCCGAGAAAAGATACATGCCGCCGACGGGACTCAAACCTGCGTCCTTTTGATTTCCAATCAACTGCTCTTATCCACTGAGTTACAAGCTACTCTACATATTATAATATATTTCTTGACTTAGGCACATCTGAAAGCCATTTTGAAAAGTGAAATTAATGTAATCTCACAATGTTTCACATGTAAAAACAATGCCATAAGGTAGAACAACTGATGTTGAAAGGTTTAGTATGTATTTTTCTTTAGCCACTTGAGTGATAGCTAGCCAAATTTACCTACTATATAATAAAGAATTAAAATTAATTGTAAATTTAACGTCCTAAAAATATGGGGTTAACAGTGAAATCAAGATGGATTCGTTGGCTTTAATTAAACTGCAGTAAGCACTTAATATGTTTCCGTATTAATATTTGCAGGCTGAATCGAAAATGGAACACCTGGCAATCTTCATTGGTTTGCTTGAGTGGTTAGTAATCATGTTACCTTTGCAAGTGATGCCATCTCGCTGCAGGGCCTGGTCTTCAGGACAGGCGCAGGTGTGGGAGCTGTTCCCCTTCAGCAGGCAGATGTGACTGCACCGGGCTCTCTCGCAGGAGTGAGGCTTCTTAGGTTTTAAGGCAGGATGGTAGATATCCATTCCTGGAAATAAATTAATTAATACACATGTCTTATAGGGTTTACAATCACCCATCCCGCAATCTCGCGGGTTTCAACAAAATTTGATCCTGCGGATTTGCGGGATTTCCGAGATAGCAGGGTTGAAAAAATTGTAAATATGTATTTATTTATTTAACCCCCAAAAGGCTTTTACATATTTGGTAGTACAATTAATTCATGACAGATGATTTTTTAACAGATAAAGAAATAATAAAAATAAAAGTAGATAAAAAATGTACACAAGTCATAAAAATAAAGTGATTTCATAGGTTTACAAAAATACAGATATGTTTAGGAATAGTTTTGGAATAAGTTTTTTACAAGATCCACAAAATTCGCCAAGTTTATGTTAAAAATGTCAACATCACATTAGTATTTATTTCCCATAGTGTGAAATCATTGTATCAGAGAGTGGGCAATGTAGTTCCGCTTATGAATGCTACAGTAGAATAGTGTATTTTGTCGTGTAGTTACTGTCGGTATTTGTAAGTTTATGAGTTGCAGGAGTTCACAACAGTCGAATTTAGAGTTAAGTATTTTGAATAAAAATGTTATTTTAAATGTTGTTTTACATCTGTCTTCTAGTGTGTGTATTTTTAGAATATTTAATAATAAAATATATTTTAAGTCTTCTAAAGGGATATTTAATTTAAAATTTATAAAACGAAGAATTTTTTTTTGTATTCGCTCAATGTTATTAATGTGAATTTTGTAAGATGGAGACCAAACTACCGAGTTATATTCCATGTAAATAATATAAATAATTCACCAAAGTTTGGTAATTAAACATAACTTGATTGACTGCCGTAATGTAACATATTATGAATATGAACCAAATTCATTTTTAGAAAATGAATTTTATAAAATTTATTATGATAAAACTATTCTGACAGACAGAACAATTAGTCATAATAGACCCGATATAGTTTTACATGACAAAATTAAGAAAATAACTTATATCATTGATGTCGCTATTCCAAATTCTTGTAATATTCAGAAAACTGTTTCTGAAAAAATAAGAAAATATACAGATTTAGGAAATGAAATTAAAAGAATTTGGCATTCTCAGACTATAAAAATATTACTATTTGTTATTTCGGCTACTGGCATTATACCTAGCTCTCTCATTCAAAATTTAGGCGTATTAGATTTGTCAAAAAATTTGTACATAAAAATGCAAAAGTCGGTCATTTTAAATACATGTAGGATTACGAAAGATTTTTTAAATATTTAAATTGAGGGATCAGTAGGATTTATCGGACCAGTTATATGGTGCTTATTTTGCATTACCAGTGCTATGGATACGACTGTCTCTAAAGCTTAGCTCTAAATTCCGCTGAATCTGTGATCATTCTTAACTCGTGTGGCAGTCCATTCCAGGCTTTAGGTCCTGACACTCCGAAAGCACGCTCACCGAATTTAGTATCTGGTGTGCGTTTTGATTCCTTCAACCTTCCGATAGCTGATGTTGCTGCTGATCTGAGGGTTGATTGTCGCGAATTGGAATTTTCTGGAATGTATGCCATGTATGAAATGTATGCCATATTGACAGAACCATCAGCTATTATGGAAACAGAGAGAGCTTTTCTGATGTTGGGCTGCAGTGCACAAGTACGAATGATAGGACTCTCCATAGTCTATGTTTTTTAAGATCTTATTTTTTATCAAAGTATTTAAAATACTTACATATTTCGTTTCATTTTCAACGTACTTTGTATATTAATCACTGGAGCGATTTTTGCCATATATTGGTGCCGTTTTAAATGTCTCCGATTGCTTTTCGGATAAAAAAAGCCCATAAACTCCTAATTCGGAATTTTAATTTTATTTTAATATCTATAGTTCCCACATTTGTTATTTTGGACTTAAAACTAAGCTATTGAAATGCTTTATCTGTACGACCATAGATGTCACAAATCCGAGCTTCGTAGACTATTTTAGAACAATGTTAAAAATATTTTTTTTTAATATTTTTTTCACGCAGAATTTTTGATCAGCTGTTTACGGTTAAAATAAAGTACTTCTTCCATAGATATGCACCTTTCATTATCAAGTATACCACAGACAAGATACAGAAATCGAAAATATTCTATGTTGACTCAAATAAGTACCTCTCACGGCAGTTTCAAAGTAACAAACACGCAGGATTCGCGCGGTTATAAACTTTACGATTTTTTTAATACATCCTACAAACATGAGATAAACGGTTAAATACAGGTTAATTCATTGGCTATATAGCACTATAATAAGTTTTATGTCTCCATGTTAAAAATCGAAAGCAAGATTTTTTTGTTAATGAGGGCAGCCGCATCAAAAACCGAACACCCAGAAATCTCTAACGCATATAGTTGGGACATGGGTTGGTCAAATGTGTTCCCATTACTTACTTTTGTTTTATATTTACACATTAATATATTTTTATGCATATGTAAAAATGATCTGTGCACATACCCAAGATGTCCTCAGCCATGACTATTTGCCTCTGATCCTTGCCCGTGAATTTGTTGCAGGTCTGAATGGATTTGGTCTCCCAGTCGCTCCAGTAAATGTTGTCTTCAAAAACGCTGATCCAGTACGGCCGGTGGATGTTATGAAGAACCACCTGATGATAATAATCACACAGCTTTACATAGACAACACCATACTTGATAAAGTGACATTTTTATTAAATTTTACTAACTTAGTAGAGGAAATATCGGAAGAAAAATGAACAAATAAGGTTGACACTGTAATTGCAGTGCTTCGTACCATGCGTGGGCACAATTTTTCAACACTGCTTAGGTTGGGTTCAGGTTTAGTTAAGTTATCTTTCTGTAACTCCCGTCCAGATTAGGTTAGGTCAGGTAAGGTTTGTTTCGGCTCCTACTATCACTCCCATCCAGGTTGGGTCAGATTAGGTTAAGCAGGGTTAGGTTAGGTTAAGTTAGGTTAGGTTAGGGTAGTTACGAGAGATGGGAAGGCTGATAGAGATATTGAAAGAAGGGTGAATGCCAGTAACTCCATTAATGGAGAACTGAATGCCGTTGGAACTAATAAAAAACTGTCAAAAAAAGCGAAGCTAGCAGTCCACAATGGAGTCCTGGTACCTACCCTGATGTATGGCAGTGAAGTATGGAACTGGCAGAGGAAGGATGAAAGTAAACTGAATGCTGTTGAAATGAGATTCCTGAGGCGTATGTGTGGTAAAACAATGTATGATCATATGAGAAATGTGGATATCCGCAAAGAATGTAAGGCTGATGTAAGCATAATGAGTAAGATTAAAAAAGGGACCCTCAGACGGTTTGTGCATGTAGAGCGAATGAACGAAGAAAGTAGTGTAAGAAGAATATACGACGCAAATGTGAGTGGTAGAAGAAGTCGGGGACGCCCGAGGAAGACATGGCACGATCAAGTGAATCAGATATTTGAGTCGGGCCATGTCATAAGTCAGAATAATAGAAGAGAATGTATGAGACGATGTATGAATGTGAGTGAGGCAAAGAGTGTGCCAAGACCGAGTTGTGTGGCGGTCCGTCCTCTCTGTCTACCCCTGCGGAGAAACGGCGTGATGGTTAGTTAGTTAGCTTTAGTTAGTTAGTTAGGTTAGGGTAGTGTGGCAGCAAATGGTGCAGCTATTTTGAATTGCGGAATCATTTTTTTTTTTTTTTTTTTTTTTTTTTTTCATTTATTTATTACAGAAGATACATTATTTATACAGCAAAAATAACATAAAAATATAATATTTATATTTCAAAATAATCTTTTTTTGATACAAATAAACTATATAATAAATTTTCACTGATTTTTTTATTTTTATTTTGTATGATATTTCTCTTCTATAGAAGCAGACGCTTGTGATTAGAAGAGGGACGAGTATCGGGATGAAAAATATTTAAAATATATTTACAAAATATATTTTGAATCTTTTGATTTAATTGTGGTAGATACTTAAAAAAAAAAACAAATTTACAAGTTATATAATTTATGATGATAAATTTTATCAATTTGTTATTTTTACTTTAAATTGCTCTTTAATTGCTTTTAATAGGCATTTATCGTCTTCGATTGTTCTTATTTTTTCAGGTAGGCTATTGAAGTATTTTTTTCCTAGATATGTGTAATGATGTTGTGCAAATGAGGTGTTACATTTTTGTGTTGGAAATATATGCTTTTGACGAGTACGACTTTCAGTTAAAAAGCTATGATTTTGTTTTTCTTTTATTATTTGGATTATTATATTTTTTCGAACTAGATCATTAAATTTTAATACTTTAAATTCTTCAAAAATAAGGTGAGTTGGATAATCTCTTCGTTTTTTCAAGATAATTTTTATAATTAGACGTTGCACAATTTCAACAGGGAGTAGATTTGTTTTGTATGCAGCTCCCCAGCTTACTACAGAGTATTGGAGATTTGACTGTACTATAGCATGGTAGACTGATGTTAGATTTTCTAATGAGAGAAAGTTTCGGATTTTTAAAAATATGTAAATTAATTTCCTTATTTTGTTAACGGTAAGGTTGATTTGATCTTTCCAGTTCAGGTTTTTGTCTATTGTTATTCCTAAGTATTTGATTTTATTCGAAATTTTTAATGTGGAACAGTTTATTTTACAGTTATTTTTTTTGTGATCTTTAGAATTATCATGTATAATTATATCAAAATTTACCGGAACGTCCTTTGATTTTATTGCAAATGGTATAACGTGAGTTTTTTCACTATTAAGAGATAGTAGATTTATATCAAACCAGTGTTTAAGTATGTTTATGTCTTCTGTTGCTTTTTGTTTTACAACTTGCCATGTGATTCCACTTTCAATAAGTACTGTATCGTCGGCATAAGAGGTTATACTACCATGAAGTGGCTGTGAGAATATACCGTTTACATATAAGATGAATAATATAGGACCTAGCACAGTACCTTGTGGAATTCCATATTCAGATGTCTCTTCGTCGCTATAAATGTTATTTATTTTGACACATTGAGGGCGATTTTTTAGGTAGCTTTTTATCCAATTTGCTACGTTTTCATTAATGTTCAAATTATCTAATTTTTTCATAAGTTTTTTATGGGATATGCTGTCAAACGCTTTTCTCAGATCTATAAAAATACCTATACATTTATTGCTCATATCAAGGTTTTTATATATGCGTGATGTGACATTTGCAATCGCGTCTTGTGTGCTGCGCGCTTTTCGGAATCCGTATTGATTGTCGTGAAGTATTTTGTTATTTTCAATAAATTCCATTAGTTGAGATTTTACGATTTTTTCAAATATTTTTCCAATATTTGAAATGAGGGAAATTGGTCGATAGTTAGTTACATTTTGTGCGTTTCCACTTTTGAATATAGGTGAGATAATTGTCCTCTTATAATTAGACGGAAATATTCCATTTTTTAAACTTAAATTAATTAGGTGAGTTAATGGTTTTATCACGTGGTTTTTAATAGATTTTAACATATTTACAGTTATGTTGTCAAAACCTGGTGACGACCCTCCTTTCATATTTTCAATAATGTTTAGAATATCTACTTCCTTGATCATTTTAAAATGGGACAGTGAGTTTACACTGTGTATATCTTCGATAATTTGTTGAGTTGTCGCTCCCTTTGTTACATTAATTTTTTTAGCGAGGTTTTGTCCAACTTTCGCGAAGAAGGGGTTGAATATATCCGCGCATTTTTTAGGGTTTTCCTCTGCATTTATTTTTACGTCATTTTCGTCTACAATTACCTTGATTGAATGTTTTTGTTTATTGTTATCTATTGCACAGTTAATTGCTTGCCAGATTATTTTTGGATTGTTTTCAGAACTTATTATTTTATGTTTGTAATATTCATCTTTACTAATTTTTATTAAGCGTGTCAATTTATTTTTATATTTTTTATAATTAAATTCTATTTTTTTGTCGTTTGGGAATTTTATTGTTTTTTTGTAAAGCTTACCTTTTTCTTTGATTGAATTTAATAAACCCGGTGTGATCCATGGTTTTAAGTATTTATTTTTATCTAAATTACGATATGGAATATCTGTTTTTGAGTTTTCTACATGTTTGGATAAAATATTTTCAAAGTACTTTGAGCATATTTCAACTTCTTCGCAGTTGATTACAGTTTGCCAATGTTCCGTTTTCAAGTTTTCAATTAATTTTTGCAGATTTATTTTGGTATATGATTTTTTTATTGATTTATTTTTTGTTTGTATTGTTTTTTCTTCCTCGTACAAAAATATACACGTATGATGATCGGTGATGTTATTTTTCCAGACAATGGTTTTTATTTTATGAAGATCTTTTATGTTAATATTCGTCCAAAAATGATCTAGGCAAGATGGTTTCTGACCTTGAATTTCGCGCGTATTTTCATTTATACACGATTTAAAGTTGTTTTCAGTCATACAGTTCAAATATTCATGTTTAATTCTATTGTCTATATTTTTGTTAATATTGATATTAAAATCCCCTGTTATTATGCAAGTTTTGTTTTTTAAATTTGATATTATATTTCGTATTTGTTCGATAAATAAATAAGCGTTCGATTCATGCGTTCTATAGATTGCTAACAAATAATAATTGATTTTGTTGTGGTTAAGATGGATTTCTATGCAGTTTGATGAATCTAAGTTGTGTTCTAAATGTGTAACAATATTATATTTCTTACTTACGAATATCGCAATGCCACTGTTTTTATTTATGTTTGTGTTTGTTTGCATGTAGATATAATCACTTAAATTATAATGTGGTGAGTCACTGTTTGTGTATGTTTCAGTTAATACTATAACATCCGGCTTTACATTAAGATTATTTATATTGAGTATAAATTCTTCTATGTTTTTTTGAAGGCTGCGGATGTTAAGATGGAGTATTTGTATACCAGAGAATTTGTCAGTGATGATTTCGTTGCACTCTTTTGCACTTTGACTATTGAATTCACTGATTTTGAAGCAGTTGTCCAGTTGCGTGTTTACGAAGTCATCCATAGTTGTTTGTTTTTTTTTTGTTTTTATGATATTGTAATATTTTTTTTAGTTCTTCTATGTATGTGGTTAAAGCAGAAGAATGTGTCCGATATATAATAATTATATTAAATGAATAATTTATTAAATTTATCTCTAAGTTTAATAAATTGACAATATTCACCATTATTTCAATTACACTTGTGACAGCGTAAATATTTGATATAAATATGGCAACGCCGTTATTTCTGTTAATTATATATTTTGTTGCGTAGTACAAGTAACTCGGTATATTATAATTAATTTCATTCGATGAATGCGTTTTTGATAATATTATAGAGTCAATTCTATTTAATTGTTTAATAGTTATTAGAAATTCTTCGAATTTTTTTTCCAAAGATCTAACGTTCATGTGTATTATTATTAGGCTGACTGTAGGTTTTATATCATTAAAATCGTTTGTTTTATTTACCGTGTTTAAAATCCTTTCGTCTATTTTATATGAGTTATCTATTGCGTTTATTATAAATTCGTTCATTTTGAGGTAGTAATAATTATAACAATAATGTTGGCGCTGGGAATACACTTCACATTTGCAATTATAGTACGTATTATATGTGTGTATATTATCACTGCGTGTTAACACTTTGCGGGCGGGCTTTTGGAAATATTTTTTTGAAATATTGTAGATATTATTTAGGTTTTCGTTACACTTGTAATTAATAATATGCATAATTAGTCGTAATCGATGCGATCCCTCGCAATTTTCAGCATTTTGTTTCTATAGTTGCACTTAATACTGTTGGCTGTGTGGTCCGTGGTGTTTTTTTCTCCATATTTAGAATTTTGTCTGGTGCAGTTTACACACGCTGGTATTGTTTCTCTTCCCGGACATTTTGAAAGGATGTGGTCGCCCATGCAGTGTGGGCAAATTGGAGGGCCGGTTCGGTGTAGGCACTTTTTAGCTGTATGCATGAACATACAGCAATGAAAACATTGAGTTAATGGACTGCAATCTTCAATTTTTACTCGTTGAAACTGTATATTTAGTTTACCGAGTGCAAGAAGACTTTTCCGCATTTTGCCACTGGTTTCCAAGATGTAGCTAGTGAATTGGCGCTGTTGTTCATTTACGTTTGTATTTTTTATTTCCGTTATTAGTGTGATTTTATTGTCTTCACTTTCCTTGTAAACATCTTCAATTCCTTCGTTCTGGGTAATTATTCCGCAAACTATTTCGTCTTCAGTAAGATTTGATTTTAATCCTTTTATTATTATTTTTGGTCTTTTCTTTTGAATTTCATTTACCACCAATTCGGTTTTCAGTTTTTTTATTTCGGCAGTTAGAGTATTTGCATATTCCTTTTTTGGGCATGATATTATTATTTTTTCTTCTTTTGTTTTTCTCAAACCATTTATTCCTATCTTTATGTTGCTTAAATTTATTTCTTTTTTTATTATCTTTTCAATTTCTTCTGCTTTAGCATTATTTTTGGTCGACGAAATGATGATTGAGAATCTCTCTTCTTCTCGAGGAGTAACTTTAGTTGTTGATAATACCTGGGCATAGGATGGTATTGTTGCGTTTTTCATTATTTTTTCAATGTTTCCCACCAGTTGGTCGTTTTTTTCAATTAGTTTGTCTTGTAGTTGAATTATTTGTTGTTGCATTTTTAATATATCAGATTTTACTTCATTATCAAGATCACCAATAATTTTTTCGATGTTGGTTTTGGTTTTCGAGTCTTTAATCGTTTGGATTTTTTGAACTTCATTTTTCAATGTTACTAATAATTCTTCTACCGTCATGAAAGTGTTACGGTAACGCGAGCGCTAGGACAGTACCGAGGCACGGGCTGCCGTTACGAGCGTAAGAATATAACCAAATATATAATAATCATTACTATTGGCTCCTCACACGCCAATAGCGATCTCACAACATTTTCACCTAGTCACCGACTGCAGGTACAAAATAAAAGGAACCATTCTGTTTCAGATTGCCGACAATTTAACAGTTTGTAAATCGCTACTTATTCGCTCCCCCTTTTCATGTACAAATATTTTGTAAATACAAATTATGGTACGGATGTAAATTGTTATAATAAACTAGTAAGTACAGTGTTAAATGCTTATTTGGTTTATACGCAAACCATACATCATATTTCCCATACTAGGTTAAGGATTAGTTAAATTACCTTTTTGTCTCTCTCACGCAGGTTAAGTTGGGTTGAGTTAGGTCAGCTGAGGTTAGGTTAGGTTAAGTTCAGGTTTAGTTAAGTAACCTTTCTGTAAATTTTGTCCAGGTAAGGTCGAGTTAGGTCAGGTCAGGTTAAGTTAGGTTACGTTAGGTCAAGTTAGGTTAGGTTAGGTTAAGTTAGGTTAGGTTAGGGTAGGTTTAGTTTTAGTTTAATTACCTTTTTGTCACTCCCACCCAGGTTGGGTTGGGCTGAGCTGACCCTTGTTAGCTCCAGCAGCTTTCAGCACTTTATTTACTTTGCGAACTATGTCGTATTTTTAAATTTTTATAACCAATGCTTTTAAAGAAAAAAATGGAAGACCCTGTCTATACTGATTTTAGTAAAGCGTTTGATTCAGTTTCCCATAAAATTCTCATTTGGAAATTAGAAAAACTTGGTATACGTGGTAAAATATTAACCTGGTTTGAAAGCTATCTTACTGAAACACAACAAATTGTTAGAATAAAATTCTCCCTGTCGGAAAAAATTTATGCAACAAGTGGAGTTCAACACCTTGGCCCAATCTTATTTATCTTATCAGTCAGCTGAGGGTAGGTTAGAGTAGGTTCAGGTTTAGCTAACTAACCTTTCTATATATCTTGTTCAGGTTAGGTTCAGTTAGATAAGGTCAGATAAGGTTAGTTTAGGCTTCAGTTAAAATACCTTTCTATCACTCCCGTCGAGGTTGGCCGTCTCCAGTTTGGAGTAGTGTCCATCCACCCAGTAGAGGCGGTTGCTGGGGTAGTCGATGGTCAGTCCGTTGGGCCACATCAGTTCCGTGCGAACTATGACTAGGTCTTCCGTGCCGTCCATATCGGCCGCCACTATCTGTGGTCTGTTGCCCCAGTCGGTCCAGTACATACGACTGCAAGTAATTTAAGGGATAATTTCAATACAAAGTTTGAGAGGGGTGGGCTTGATTGCCCATGTCGGGAGATACGACAAAAGATGCATTAAAATTCGTTTTTTCTTTCAATCAAAGTTAAAAATTTCACACATTATGATGGTACATGTTTTTTTTAATCTTATTTCTATGATCTCACCTAAGTTTTAAGGTTAGTTAATACAAGTAAATTAATAAAATAACCCAAAATTAATAAACAAACAACATATTTGTATATGATTTCCATCACTCCCCCCCCTCACAGAAATCCTCCCACTGCAATAATAAGTGTATCTGCTTTTTTGTATGTGTACGTTCATTAATGTGAATTCTATGTTCATGGTAGTATTTTGTAATGTATATAATTCATGATAATACTCCCTTCCTAAAAACGAGTTATTAGTTAATAATATGATATATTATGTATACACAAGGTTTATTTTCTAAGTTTATGCCAGCAACCCCGGCGTTCATTGTTTTAAATTATGGCTTGTTCGCACTTGGCAAGTAATTTAGTTAAGTAGCGAGTAACTCGATACTTGATTGGCCGAAAAGCATTCGCACTACGGTCGAGTAGAGTACTTTACGAAAGTACGCGAATTAAGCTGATTGGCGTACTTCGCGTACTTTACAACTGAACAACGCAAGAAAATATGCGAATTAAGCTGATTGTAATGCTTATTTTAGAAGATGTGGAAGAATAAATTAGTGAGATAAAAAATAAACTATGGACACGAAAGGAGATTAATACCAGCAAACATTTTAAAGTAGCGTCTTCGCTCATACGGGACGACATATCTGCATCTACCAAGAACACGTGGTGGGGGCCTCTACTCACCTGAAAAAATAGTACAAAATGGATTGACTAAACTACTAAAATTGTGGTGTTCCGACGTGTTTAGTTAATATACTCGCTACTCAACTAAACTTGCCCAGCGCAAACGGGTCTTTAGGTACATACTTAACTTATTTAACCAGTGATTCTTAACATTATTTCGAGTAAAAATGTTAATGAAATTTTGGTCACGTTTTTTTTAATGTCTTTTTTATTTTAAATCCCATAAAAAAAAATTCTTCCACGTGTCGTCACTGGTCACTCAGGCGAATAACCGCTCAACCCCTCACCCCCCGCCTCTAACTGTCCGATACCTAGCAATTTAAACCATAAAAAATGTCACCGTAGACCAAAATTACATTAACATTTTTTACTTCAAAAAATTTCAGGGATCACTGGTTAAAGAAAGTCAAGTACATCTCTAACACCTTGTATATTTATTGGTTAAAAATAAATTGTCCCTCTTTTCCAAATTTGAGCTGTTGATATTATCTTCGTAAATGATTAAATATTATAACGAGGTTTAGGCTTCAATAAGTTATCTAACATCTAACACACTATATAAAGAGGTAATATTTGTTTGTTTGTTTGTGTGTTTGTTTGCATCGAATAGGCTCCGAAACTACTGAACCGATTTGAAAAATTCTTTCGCTGTTGGGAAGCTACACTATCCCTGGGTGACATAGGCTATATTATATTAAAAAAAAAATAGACATCCTTACTAAAACTTCAATAATGTAACCCAGGGTGTAAAAAAATGACCTAAAATATTCTTTAAATCGCGTGCGCTGTGAAAACTATTGATGATAGAATAAAATAATGTATTACGACTTTATAGAACACATCATTATTTACAAAAAAGGTCGCGGCAGCATATGTCTAACTATTATGGTTATGCCACAATAAGTATTCTTTTATTTAAAATTTTTAATTAATATGTCGCCGCTTGGAAAGGCTCTTTATTTGTATCTTGGTTTTAATCCTTATCAAAACAAATTACTTCATATTCAAGACAGCTTCAATACCTTTATTTAACTTTTTGAATTTTTCAATTTGGATATTCAATTAGAAAGATATCACGAGTTTAAAAATGTTAGTATTAGAAAAAAGTTTCGGCTACGGGCCGCGCGTGAGAGGAGTCAAGAAATGCAGTGCCAGGGGGGTTGGCGGGATGGGGGAGCGGGAGAGCGGTGGCGGGAAAGGTGGAAGTGGAACGCTGGAGGGGAACGCACGGGAAAGGACATGTAAGGAGTAACATTTTATTTATTTGAATATGGCATGTATTATAAAAGAAAGTCCAAAAAACGTGCAGCTCGCAAAAACTCAGAAACGAGTCCCGGTTCGATCAAGGGAGTTATATGGTGTGGTAGATCTCTATCCCCCCTAGGGAATAAGGGTATCCGTTTTTACCTAAAGGCCGTGCTTTTAAAGATATAAGGGCTGAAAATTTCGCCCTCTTGAAATTTCTAGAACAGTCTTAGTCAAAGTTCTAGAAGGTTCCATAGAGCTGTAGAAAGTTGTGGAAGGAGTGGAATGATCAGGAATAGGAAATCGGGAACATCATTGTGCAACATTCCAGAACACTATCTTATTGTCCTGAGCGAAGCCGGGTAACCCAGCTAGTCCCTAATAAAATCGAAAGTTAGGTTAGTTTTGTTGTTTGTTTGTTCTCTTTCTACATTTCCCTTTAAGTTGTGTTTGGTGGTAGAACCGATTGCTACTTACCCAATCAGAGGATGAAGAACTACAGCTCTGGGTTTATGAATGGACTTGCTGAAGAGAATGACGCAATGCAGTCCATCATTGGCGCAGACTCCGATATGCTGCAACTGCTCGTCGGTGAAGTACAGGTTCCCCGTCAGCCAATCCACTGCCACATCTTCCAGCCAACCCACACCTGTCTTCATCAGAGTCTGGGAAAGAATTAAATTATTTTTATTTATTTATTATCAAACTATTTAATATCTACTAGCAGACCCGGCCACACGTTTCTGTGGCTAACGAAATACAACGCCATTACCCAACCTTTATAAAATCCACACCACCCGCTTGTCAGCTGCCCGCTGCCTGAATTGAATATTTGAATTTATTGGCTTTTATCTACTATAATAAGCATGTATTATACATATAAACCTTCCTCTTGAGTCACTCTATCTATTGCTGAAAACCTCATAAAAATCCGTTGCGTAGTTTAAAAGATCTAAGCGCACATACATTTTGAGCGACTTCATTATTTTATTGTTATGATTTATTATCAAACTTAATTAAACTATTTATTATCAAACTTAATTAAACTATTTATTATCAAACTTAAATAAACTATTTATTATCAAACTTAATTAAACTATTTATTATCAAACTTAATTAAACTATTTATTATCAAACTTAATTAAACTATTTGTTATCAAACTTAATTAAACTATTTATTATCAAACTTAATTAAACTATTTATTATCAAACTTAATTAAACTATTTGTTATCAAACTTAATTAAACTATTTATTATCAAACTTAATTAAACTATTTATTATCAAACTTAATTAAACTATTTATTATCAAACTTAATCAGGCATGTGTTGCATTGCCACAGAATGAAAGAAATTGTTTTTTCCTTTGTCTCCTTTCCAATGCGTCTCCGTCCCCCACTACCACCCACTTTCCCCTTCCGCGTCTTCTTTTCCTCCCGCGTTTCCCTTCTATCTTTTCTGTCTTCCACCCTCCTGCATTCCCCCATCTCGCGAACCATCCCTACTTTCTGCATTTCCCTCCCGCATTTTTCACTTTTATTGCTTTCCCCCCTCCCTCATCCCTTCTCCTTCGTTCCCTCCTCTCCCTCCCTCCATCCCTCTCTGCCGCTTAACTAAATTAAATACACAAAATCGTCAAACAACTCATGCACCAACTGTGCAAATTTCATAATGCCAGAGCTCACCAGCATACACAGAAACCATCGCAGGCGTGCGCACAATAACTCACCAAAGTTTCGTCGCAATCGGATGAATGGTAAAGGAAATAATTTCATTAAGCCAGAGCTCATAATTATACATAGATACCTTCGCGGGCATGCGTACAACATTTCACCAAAGTTTCATTGCAATCGGTTGAATGATTTAGGAATTCACAAGGGACAAACAAAGAAACATTCATTTTTATATATTATAAGATTATCAAATAGGCTTTTACATGATATTATATTTTAAATAATTTTAGTTTAAATTAAATAAATTAACATAAGACACAATGTGAATACAAGTGCATTATTATTATTAATTTATTTGCTTTTGGGGACTACTCATGTAGGTCTCATATAATTTGTTGTCACCCTTACTGTTGTCACAGTTAGAAACATGATCTATAAAGTGTTAGGAAGAGAAAACACCACCGCCAAATCCAACCGTGGGGTGAACTTGCGATTTGTGTAGGGTTAGGAGTTGTGTACTATTAAAACTTCTATGGGCCCTGCATAGTACTCCCAAATTCTGAGAGGCCAACTTAACTCTGGCTTGCCTGAGCTGGTCACTTGGAGTTACACCGATCATATCAATGGAAGGCCTGCTCGGAAGATTGCTTTCTTCGAAGGAGTTGATGTGATGAATATGGATGTGACATTCCTCCTCTATACGTACGCGCAAGTTTGAGGTCGTTAAATTCATCCAGTGCATTTTGAGAGGCGGAAGTATGGCGACGTGTTTTAGTGTTATGTCAACGCAAGGTAAACAGTGTGCTGTTAATGAAAAAGTGAATCCTACTTAGATTCATCGTTGTTTAATGGATGTTTATGGTGACGGTAGTGTTAAAAGGTCTACTGTAATTCAATGGGTAATACAATTTTATGATTGTGAGCCTCGAAAAGTAATAATTGTTGATGAAATACGCAGCGGACGTCCGCTCATTGATACAGACGATAAACGATCCAAACTCGTCAATGATTTGATTCAAAATGACCAGCGAATCACTTGAAAGCGTATCACAAACCATTTTTAAATATACAATGAACATGTCGGCTTCATTGTTGAACAATGTAGATACCGTAAAATCTGTGGATGATGGGTACCAAACCGTTTCACAGATGAGAATAAACAGCGTCTATTAGAGCCTCTGCAAAACCGGAAGTTTGAACCGATTCCGCTCCCATCTCACTCCTCCGATCTTTCACCTTGCGATTTTTATTTTTTTCCTCTGCTCAAGAGACACCTCAAGGATAATCATTACACCTCAGACGATGAGGTGAAGGCAGCTGTCAAGTCCTGGATTCGAGAAACGTCGAAAGAATTTTTCAGTTACGTAATGAAAAAACTTGTTACATGTTGGGAGAAATGTGTAAGCCTTAACGGTGACTATGCTGAAAAATAAATATATGATTTTGAAGCTTAAGAATCCACTTTAACGTACTTTTTACCTGATCTTGCTATTGTTTGTGTTTTACAAGCATGTGTGCATTACTTTTTAGCCTACCCTAGAACTTTGTTTAACTTACCTCTTTATCGGTTCCATTAAGAAAGGATCTGACCAGTCCCTCATCTCCCTGAGCCGTCTCTGTCCAATACACATAGGTCCCATCATAGTCTACTCCATTAGCCTGAGAAAATCATTAACAGTTTTATATCCGTTCAAATTTTGAAAATGTTACACTTATAATATTGGTCGTCCAGTTGTCCAGTCAGACATCTCCGAAAAATCGAAATTTGTTGTAGTTATTTGTAAAAGTGTACCCTCTATCTGGTACAATAATCAGATTACTAATAAATACCACAAAATTAATTATAATGCAGAAAAACAGTGAATTAAACAAAAATTGATTACTTATGTGTTACTAGTAGGAAATTTTAAAATGTCATATTAATGTACATTCATTCCGTTCCCCTTCATTTTCCACGTCGCCTTCCCCTCACGCGTTCCCACTCCGCCTTCTCCGCCTTTCCTCTCCCCACTCCCCTCTTCCACTTCCCCCGACCCGCGAACACCCCTCCCTAATTCCTCCCTCCTGCATTCCATACATTCAGTCCCGGTATATTCAGTTTTCAAACAGCTCGCGTGCCACCTATTGCAATTTTTTAATACAAATTTCATAATGCCAGAGCTCAACAGTATATACATATAGAAACCATCGCGGGCATGTACACATCAAATCCCCAAAGTTTCATCGCAATCGGATGAATGGTTAGCAACACATTATTTCATGATGCCAGAACTCGCTATTATATATAGAAACTATCACAGGCATGCGCACATCAAATCCCCAAAGTTTCATCGTAATCGGATGAATGGTTTAGCAACGCATAGACATCTCATATGCATAAGATTGGAAGTTACTCTCAGTATCGCCCTGGTGTAAGACCACCATTCAGAATTGAAACGTTGCTTGAAATGGCTTTTAGCCGTGTTTGGTGACCAGATCTGAATAGCCAGGTACTTCCCCACCTTCCTCTTTCCCATTTCCTTTCCCTCTCCACGACATTCAGCCTCACAACATACCCCAATCCGGGATGCCATAGTCTCACTGGCTCCAGATGGGAGCAGTTGGGACTCTTGTACGGTATTCATATGAAAAAAAAAATGAAAAAAACATACTCATATAAATACATATTTTGATTTTTATATATATATAGATTTAATATGTAAAACACAGACATATGGAGAGCATTGAAATATTGTTTTCTTCGTTATCTCAAATCTTGGTATTTGGAGAAGTCTGACTAATTAACTGGATGATCGATTTGCGCACAAAGTAATTACATTATTTAATTTGAGGTTAATCGAAAATGGCTAACCTTTTTGACTTTCTTAGACACGGTGTAGTAACGCTCTGAAGGGAGGTTCACAGCACGGATTTCATGAAGTGTGCTGAATACCATCACTGCCTCGCCATCTGTTGGAATTATTTGGTAGTGTTGTATTAGGGTCAACTTGAAATTATTTGGTAGTGTGGTATTAACCCATTGGCCACAGAATTAATGAGATAAAAAATTGGCCTTCACCACTGAATTAATTTTGTACTAAAAATTGAAACCTGCATTGGTGTACTAAATCTATTGTAACTTTTGAACCATATATTCAAATGAATTAATTTCTTTAAATTTGTTTACATATCGGATTAAGATCAAGAAAAACATAAAAATAAAAATTTAAAAAATATTGAAATATGTGTAAATAAGGATACAAATATAACCTAGTTTTTTCCACATTTTTATTCGAAAAGTAACAAAAAAACATAATATTCATAAATCGAACGATAATAATTTTTGTTTTTTATATACTTGTATACTAATACCTAGTAAAATCATTTGGTATGATAGTCCTCAAAGCAATCAGGGACATTCAGGGTCACTACAAAAAGCCTAGAACCCTCTCGCAATTTTGAAGAAATTAAATGGCGGCTGGCTGCATATAAAACTTGGAACACAAATGTCAGGGAAAAAACATAAGAAACATATTTTTTCCAGTTCGATGAAATGAATGATTATTTACCTACAGAGCGTTCGGCATTCAAAATTTTATTAAAAAATGTTACTGTGATGCTCGTTGTCCGTTTTTTGGAAGACCTATTCTAGCCCGTCAGCGCGCCGGGGTTTGTGGTTAAGTACCTGAGTTGCACACCCGGCAGGCTGCCGGGGTTTGTGGCAAACGGGTTAAAGATTGACTTGGAATTATTTGGTAGTGTTTTATTAAAGGTCAACCTCGCTTATATCTTGGTGTGCCGATGGTCATCCGCCTGTTGATTCAATTTTTGTAATAACTTAGGTACTTGTTTTTACACACTGACACCCGTATTCAGAGTCGATCCTTTAGTTCAAGGAGCCTTCCTTTCCTTTAAGAAACACCGTTTTGTATTCAGAGACACACCTAAGGTCGGTGTGACGTCACATAGTAAGGAAGCTACCTTCCGAGTGCCGATTGTCATCCGGGTGACCATATTTCAAGCATAGGCGGCCACATTCGGCACATTTTTTGTATTCAGAAACTGACGTCTGGAAGTCTCTACGACACTGCGCACGCGCATTCTTGCTTACTTTGACTTATAGCTGTCAAAACTCGAGGTTGGTGGGATAGGTACCTTTAACTTGTCAAGTGACCGCCAATTTAAGGAGCGATATCGGTTGGAGAAAACAACTGTAATGCATTTATTAATTCCTCTATTATTTCCAAATTACACTTTAGTAAATAATAGAGGCTTGCCCATACCTCCTGTTATTCAGGTAGCTATCGCGCTGAGATTCTACGCTACTGGTAATTATCAGGTAAATGCGTCTTTTTAGTAGATATCTATTGTAAAATTCTGTTCTACTTTTGTGAAACGAAAATATTGCATTTTGTGATGCAGCTATGATGAAACTTGTTATTTACATTATGTCTATACTGATTTAAAATCGACAAAGAATGAAAGAATGCATACTTATTTTGAAAACATGATGTTAACCTAAAATAAACCTTATGACGGGATGACTTTAGATGTATAAAAGCCGGCCGGGGACGTTACTTACCTTTGCTAAGGTAAGGCCGACACTTGACTTAGACAACTTTTAAGGATCGACTCTGAATACGGGTGTTATTTTATTAGAAATATTTTGACAATGCAGATCAAAGAGAAAATAAGCAGAAAACAATTACATATTAAACAATTTTTTGGATTTATTGTCCTTTACAACATTTCAAATTTCAGGGACTTCATTTTATACTATGTATGTAATGATGTAAGTATGTAAATTTAGAATTTGAATTACGGTGGCTAGAGGAAAACTGTCTATCTAAGATGTAGGGGTGTGTTAGGAACTCTCTGAAAGAAGGAAAATAAGGAAGGTAAACTCACTATGGCCTGAATTGATGATGTCCATAAAAACTGTGCACAGATTGCATGGTCACCAACGGTTATAATCTGAAGTTTTTTGTAAACCGGTAATTTATCAGTTGCATTCGAGAATACGAAAATAATAGACACTTAATCATGGAAACAATGTTCGCATGTTGAAGTTTGTCACAGCACTGGTTTGTAATTTCACTATGTAGGTAGAAGGAATAAAAGGTGGGTAGGGATGTAGGAAAAGGACAAGAATATTCCCAAAAAGGGTGAACTTTCCCACCAGGCAACAGGACATAAAAAAGTAAAATTACCGTTAACTCTGCAGGTCCTATTGTCGTTCTGCAACTTGAAGCCTTCTTCGCACTGGCATTGGTACGTGCCCGGTAGATTGAGACAGGTATGCGAGCAATGGTGCGGTGTCTGACACTCGTCAAAGTCCTGGCAACCGTGAGGATCTCCCACCGTCACGTTGTAGCCCGGCGGGCAGAAACACACGGCGCCCGCTGGTGAGTTCACGCAGCCACCCTTGCAGTTAGCGTGCACGCAGTTCTTGTCGGCTGGTAACAGTATAAAAGTAGCAATTAATAATAATAACGTTATATTTGTGTGCAGTTTCGTGTCATTTCACTTCGAGTGTGTTTAACTGTAATAAACTTAATGATCCTACACTGCTCCTTACGAGTTCATCACAAAATATTGATAATATAATATGAAATAAAGAATATACAGTACATATTTACAAAGCATGGCAAGAGAACATAAATTAACAATAACAGTGCGGTTACCGCACAGGAAAATAATTAAAGACAATTAAGGAGGCTAATTCAATTTGGGAGGCGGGAATGGGTACCGCCACCCCGGGAACCTTTTTTAGATAACCAACACCTCTGCCATAGGTCACCCCAAGTAGTTCACTACGTTTGGTGATTTAGCAGGGGTGCCCGGGTTCATGGGGTGAGGTTTGTCTAAGACACACTGAACCCCAGATTCCTACCCATCCCTTAAACCCTTTTCCTTCCTAGAACTCTCATCTCTTTCCCTTCCTTAAACAAAACCCTCCACACAGCATCCCCAAAGATGACATAGGCCCTGAGGGAAATTATTTTCCTCAGGGCCTCCTGTGTGGAGCTCATGTAAAAAAAAAGACAATAACGGTTCTGCTATAGCACAGGACAATAATATGTAATAGACAAATAACGGTGCTGTTATAGCACAGGACAATAATAAAAGACAATAACGGTGATGTTTACAGCACAGGACAATAGTAATAGACAATAACGGTGCTGTTATAGCACAGGACAATAATTATAGACAATAACTTTGCTGTTATAGGACAGGACAATAATAATAGACAATAACTTTGTTGTTATCGCACGGCGCTGTTATAGCACAGGACAATAATAATAATAGACAATAACGGTGCTATTGTAGCACAGGACAAAACGATAACTTTAAAACTTAAATATGATATGAGGCAGTTTGCGTTCATAAATTCGGACATTAAACATAAAAGTACAATAAGGAGGAAACTGAAACTAAATAGAGGGCGGATGGTCAAGTATTAAGATTTTTTTTCGCTTTTTAAAAGAAAGACAAACATTACCGAGTCACGAATAACCTGGCAATATTTGAAAATCTCCTACTGCTACCACAGTAAGTGTAAAATGTTGCTTGTGTCGTGATGGAGGACTTAGCCAGCCGAGGAATCGAACATGCGACGCCTGGGTGGGACCCAAATGCGATGCCAACTCAACCACTGACTGGTCATTGCAATCTTTTTGTTAAGATAGGGGAATCTATCAACCTGACTGCCCGTTTCTACACAAAGTCATGGGCTCCAGACCAGAGGTGACTACCAAATTCAAAAGTGGGGCGCACTTGCCAATTGTACAGGTTAACAGTTGAGTACTATTTGCGGGCCCAGTACAGTGTGCCCAACTTCTGGCTTTGATGGAGCCCCTGTACCTGAGTTGGTCACTTGGAGTTACATCAAGAATATCATCGGAAGGCACGTTGGGAAGACACCTGCAGTGGACGGAGGCTCCCGAAGTAGTGCAGGGACGCTTGAAGGTGTCTTGGCAATAGGTCACAGATCCAAATAGGACAAAGGGAAGAAGATGTGTGTACATATGATTAATTAAATTGACAATAAATAGCGACTTACGATTGTTACACTCCCCCCCTTCGTCCGATCCGTCCCTGCAGTCAGGGCTTTTGTCGCAAACCTTCTCGTTCTGGATACAGCTCGAGTTGTCGGCACACAAATACCGGCCGTGTTTTATCTCGCATACAAGGGCTTCGTTCCCTGAACAGAAACAAACAACAAATTAATACAATTAATACAAAGACAGATCATATATTAACAATATTTTTATAACCTCCTAGTGCATGCTTTCCCTTTGGTACAATACTGATTGTCCTTGTACCTTTAAATGTATATAACATTGTTGTTGTTATTCTTATTCTTCTTTTTATATTAATATTAAACTACTTATGTTAAAATGCGCCTGCTCTCAACACAGGAATTCCTAGTGAAACAGGCACAGTACAATCACCTATGTAACTTGATAAAAAAAAAAAATAAATAAAAAAAAAAAAAAAATAATAATAATTACAAAAAAATCAGAGTGTGCAGTTCATATGCAGTATAAGTGAAACCTTCAGAAAACTAAAGTAGACAAGAGTGGGAAGGCTATGAAGCACCGCATAAAGAGGAGACCGATTATACTACCTTATTCTCTCGCAGGCTAAATCCTATAGATGTAATTGTTTGTCTCTTTTTAGTGTCACTATTTTTCGTTTCATCGAGTTTCAAATCACAAGGGTGCTAAAGAAGTTTTAACTTAATAAAATCCAGGTATCTATTTCGTAAGATAAAAGTTGCTATAACTCTTTTAATAGGGTCCTGGGTTCGAGTCCCAGTGGAGCCAATATCATTTTCTGATTTTTCTATCTCCAGATTTTCGATTGAGTTTCGCTGATTTTGTCTTCATTTAATTAAATCTGAATGAATTTTTTTACATCGTGTTAAACTTTGTATATCATATTGTCTTAAGGTAATGGTAATGCACCAAGTTGTGTGAAATTCGGGATCAAGCCGCTATCAATAACACTCCTTATGTAAAAGGCGATAAGGTTTAAATTCCATTTAACGAATTAAAGAATTTAATTTTCCATATTACAACGAAACCATAACCGAAAAGTGGTTTGTTAATTTTTAACTTTAAAACAGTTTTTGTAAGTCTGATTTTCCTTGGCTTATAAAAAGACGAATTCAAAAAAAATACTCGTTAATTTCAAAGAAAAATACGTATAATTTTTTTTGTGCATTACAGATTAATGTCTAACAATGTAACATTACTAGACATAAATATAACGTACGAGGCGTATCTGAGTTTTTAAAGTACCTAAAATATTTCTAAGTAGTCTAATTTTCAAACCAAAATCGCCTGATCTTGCATTGCAGTGCATCACCTAAAATTTTTATTTTTGTACAGCAGCTTGACTTTATATTGCATCTCTTTTTAAAAAAAGGTGGGTTTCTTTTAATCTCCGTGAAAATTATATTTGAGCAAGAGCCCGTGACGATCAGACCTTCGTTATTTTATAAAATCTGAAAGTTTCTCTGTGTATGTCCCTAATACAGGAAGTTTTCAGACAGTTTCGGTGGTTGCATGTATATATCGCGCTCGCACCTACGGTAGACTTTTAATGTGTCTGACAAGGTGAAGGAACCATCGAAACTGTCTGATAACTGAGAAAACATATGTTGATAGTTCCTCAAGTAACATATATAAAATTCAGCCTTTATACTTTAACGTAAGTACAATTATAATTAATAAATATGATATCTTTCAAAGCCACCATGATCCAAACTTCATAGTCGGGGATCGTCTTTACCTGTATTAAGGACATACATAGAGAAACTTTCAAGTTTTATAAAATAACGAAGGTCTGATCCTCACGGACTCTTGCACTTGAAAATCTGTGGAATTTCCAGGAAAGTAGTAGGCGAGAAAATCTTGAAGAATTTTCTGATGAATTCTGGGGAGTTTCTAGGGTTATTCTGTGAATTTTTGAAGACTATTTGGGGAATTTCTGGCGAGATTTTAGGGAAATTTTGGGAACATTTACGAAGCAGCTATTGAATACATATATGTATATTTTTTTTGTGTAATACAGACTGTGTCCATCATTGCTTCAGGATTTGAAAACTGTTTGCAAGATCTGATGACAAACCCTAGAAACTTGTAGCATGATGTTGTCAACTGATTACATATAATAATAATATATCTAAAATTAATGAAATTTGTAACACTATAACTAAGAAAGTACATTTTCAGTGTATACAGTGGTTCACAGATTACATTCGTGCAATTGTTACCAAAAATTTACTAATATACATAAGCACAGTATTATTTTTAATTGATAAACTAACGTTTAAACAAGATTTTTATGCATAGCACAAAGGGTAGATAACAAATATTATAATCAATAATTATCAGCCTGAAACACTCATCTACATTGAAAAAATCTTCCGAGAAAAGATACTGGCCGCCAACGGGAATTGAACCCGTGACCATCTGATTGTCGGTCAACAGCTCTGACCACTGAGCTATGGCGGCTTATCAAATACCCGCCAAATAATTCAATATATACATTCTAGTGTTTCATTCGACAATTACTTATTATTACATTTTTCCAACTGAAAACAATCAACTTTATATTTGTGAGATTTGTGAGATAGCGGGAGATTTAGTATTAAAAATACCTCTCTCACAAAAATAAAGTTGGTTGTTTTCAGTTGGAAAAATGTAATAATAAGTAATTGTCGAATGAAACACTAGTATATATTGAATTATTTGGCGGGTATTTGATAAGCCGCCATAGCTCAGTGGTCAGAGCTGCTGACCGGCAATCAGATGGTCACGGGTTCAATTCCCGTTGGCGGCCAGTATCTTTTCTCGGAAGATTTTTTCAATGTAGATGAGTGTTTCAGGCTGATAATTATTGATTATAATATTTGTTATAAGCACAGTAGGTTAAAGGTAGATTAAAGTATACAAATTTAAAGTTATATAGTTGAGGTTTCTTATAACCCGCCTCACTAGGCTAGCCTGGGTTGAGGCAGTAATTTTGATATATCAATCACAAATACTTATGAACATACCTATTCAAATATATTATATTGGTTGCATTAATATTAAGTTTCAATAATACCAACCAATATATTGGTATCATTAGTAATTTCGGATTAGGGTGAGAGTACCGGTAAAGGCACTTTAATTGCTTTTAATCCAAATTTTTATGTTATCTTTGGAATTTTTTAGTGAGTCATATTTTTTATGAGTCTGGAAGAATGTTGTATCTGAAATTTCGTTAAAAAAAAGTAATATGTATTGTGGGAATTTTGTACGAAGTCTTTGATGAGTGAGGATTGTTTTTGCATATATCTGCCTTACATCAAACACATTCATAATACCTAATATACCTAACCTAACCTAACCTCTGTGGCTTGACTCCAGTTCAATTATATATTTATCACTGTACATGTATTATGTAAAAGCTGTTTGTTTCTTACAAATAAATAAATAAATAAATTTTAAAGATTAAGTTCGAGTGAGTAATTAGAGGTAGCCTAAGAATTAATTTTTTAATACATAGTTTTCTGTGCCTTTATGATTGGGTCTAGTGCAGACACAGTGCCACCTCCCCATGTTATTATACCATACTCAATAATTGATTGACAGTCAGTCAATGGTCTGAAGACATAAGTTTTGGATCAAATACTACCCCTAGGTCCTTTACGGATTTTACTGGTGACAGTATATCTGTTTTAATACTATGCATAATCAAATTTTATATGGGCACTTACAACAGGCAATTTCATCACTGTTATCCCCGCAGTCATTTACTCCATCGCATTGCCAAGGCTGTATAATGCAGTGTCCATTGTCGCATCGAAAACCCGGGCACGCCGTCTGAAATATGAAAAAAACCATATCATTGAACCGCTTACTTGTTAATACGGAATATTTTTTATTCAAACAGTTAGATTTAGCTTTATTATTACGAAAAGTGAGTATTTATGTCGGGGGAGACAAACAAACATGCAAAAAATATGCATTTAACATTTTAATTTTGTTTAAATTAATTCACTTACGCGGTAACGCCATTTTATATTTATCATTTTTTATTTAACATTTAATAGACAATCAATCAATGCTGCCAATCATAGAAAAAATATTATTGCCATATTAAACATAGTGAATGCATTATTGACATGTTTGTACCTGTATTTATAACAGCAGAAAATGGAAAGAAATGTATTGGAATAATTATACATACCCGCTAGACAAACCCTGCTTTGCCAAACCAACCATTCAAAGCCTGGGATGTTTTTAAAATTATGATGACGTGCAGCTTTCGTAGTTTGAATACCAACCCAATAATTCGAAGTAGGTACTTTTTTGTTTTTATTTTGACGAGAAATTATTTTATAAGATTGGTACTTCCGACAAATGTCATATTTGATTGTCTATTAGTTAAAAAAGGAATATTCCGTATTATCTGTGCATCAAACTACGACAACACGAACGTTCCGTATTATCTGTGAGGTGGACTATGGATATTTACCAAAACCATAATAATACCTCAAGGAAAAAATACATTATGTGAAGTTTTTTTAAAGTGAATACCACACCAAATTCCAATTGGGGTATGTTGTGAGGCTGAAGGTAGTGGAGAAGGGAAGGAGATTTTTAAAGATTGGAGAATTTGCAACTGGAGAATTTTTATGAAATGACCTCGAAAAACTTATAAGTTCTTATTTGCTTACAATTTCCCATAATTAGTCAAAGACATTAATACTGGACGCAGGGTAGAAATCTCAAAGTGGGAAGCCAAACACAATACAATTGTAGCTGTCTCTATTCCTAGTACTTTAGTACTAAACTGCTACGCGTCGAGTGAGGTCGTGTCTTACCAGTAAGTAAATTGTATTGCAAAGCGCTCCTGCGTGATGAGAAAATGCTTCAATTAAACGGCAAATAGTCGAAAAGGAGACAGCGAAAATTGCATCACAAAGTGACATAAGCATAACAGGGACAACCTACTAACAGTAAGTCGGTTCACACAGCGTCCCGCATTCGTTTTATTCCATTGGGAAAGATGGGGTAAAACGTACAAAGGGTAACGCGTTCATTAATTTAATAATGTCGTTGATGAAAATTGTAAATAGTAACGGTCCTAGGTGTTATTAATCTGTATTGATTTGTATAATCATTTGAACCTATAACCTGTACTGTATAATAAAATATGTACTTAAAAATACTACTATAATAGTACCAATATTGTATTACTAATGAAAACTCATATAGTAAATATAAAAATATTTGCCCGTGTGTCACGTTTTACCCGCCTTTACCCTTCCCTGTCATATTGTGTAACCGAATAAGAGTATCTTGTTATCTCAGTCACACTCATAGGTCACACCCGTGATGTGACAGTAGTATTCGGCGAAGAAACTAATAAGCCGCCCTACTATGAATCTATGACATTCACTCCCATACATTCTTTGATTGTCTGTCTTTATCACACAGGAATGAACTTTTGAATTTAGAAATTATACTGAAAACCGCTGAAAACAAAAGAGTGTTGCTTGCTTTCCACATTATATTGTGAGTATGTGAGACTATGGCGAGTCTATTTATAATATAACGTCATTGTAATTAGTTATTTAAAATGTCACAGGTTGTGAATGCAAAGGTGAAATGTTACATGAGATAAGGTATAAAATATAAAAAAGAAGAATAAAACAAATGAAAGAGTGGAATAAATTATAAACTAAGGTACCCTTTCTCTTACCGTGCAATTGTCCTCATCGCTCGAATCCATGCAATCCATTTCTCCATCGCAGAACAAGTCCTCTCTGATGCACTGCAGGCCGTCTGCACATTTCCTCTCGTTTTTATCGCAATCGAATGGAGTGTCCTGCTTGTAATCGCCTAAACAATATTTAAAAAATCATTGAATCAATGGTTGTCTTGATGGTTGGTATTTTTTTTCAGTGTTTGTGTATTAGGTCAACAGAAGGCCCAGCCTTTCATAACCTTTGAACGATAATTATAATTTTTACAAGAAAAACTTTCTTTTTATTACTTTTTTGAAGGTTATTTCCATCAGTGAAATAAATCATATTAGAATAAGTTAATAATAATAATCTAAACGAAAATATGAATGAGAACAAGACACAGAAAAAAGACAATGGTCGCAACTGGGACTCGAACCCAGACCTCTCCGTCTAACCGGGACGAGCGCGTTAACCAATTTCACTATTGCCACCTTCTTTCTGTCAAACCGTCATATTTGTCAATCTCATATTTTCAAATTTTAGAATTAACATTATTATCAACGAATTATTTTTCTCCATATTACGGGCAACTACCCTTTTCATTGGAAACAATCATTCTAAGAATTGGTTTGTAACCTGGATAGCGTCTCGGATAGATATTGACAAAAATTGAATATTTATTTAGACTTTTATAAAAAGTCAATTGTTCCATATAAATAAATTCGGATATATCTATCCGAGACGCTATCCAGGTTACAAACCAATTCTTTGAATGATTGTTTCCAATGAAAAGGGTAGTTGCCTGTAATATGGAGAAAAATAATTAGTTGATAATAATGTTAATTCTAAAATTTGAAAATATGAGATTGACAAATATGACGGTTTGACAGAAGGTGGCAATAGCAAAATTGGTAAACGCGCTCGTCCCGGTTAGATGGAGAGATCTGGGTTCGAGTCCCAGTTGCGACCATTGTCTTTTTTCTGTGTCTTGTTCTCTTTCATATTTTCGTTTAGTTTATTATTGTTAACTTATTCTAATATGATAATTATAAAGTTACGGCACCGTAACCTTGAAACAGTAATTCTAAAGTCACGGTAATTATAAAGTCATGGCAATTATAAAGCCGCGGTAATTATAAAGTTACGGTAATTATAAAGTCACGGTACCGTGACCTTGATACATTAATTATAAAGTCACGGTAATTATAAAAGCACACATTCAGTAATTAATTCTTTTTATCATGGATGACAGATAAAAGTTGGCGGAGGTTACCAGAGCAGTGGGCTTCATCGGACCTGTCGGGGCAATCCTGATCACCATCACATCTGTACAGAGAAGTGATGCAGGCTCCAGAGTTGCAGCGAAACCAAAAGGGGAGAGAACAGTCCATTTGATCTGTAATATAAAACACATATCTATAATAATTTTTAAAAAACATGTGGAAGGCCAACAATTATTACATAGTATTAAGAGTGAATAACCAGCACATGACAACTTCGATTCCGACACTAGCGCTAACACATCAGGGCTCGCGAGCGGGCGTTTTCAGAACTAAATTTCGTTCCGCGGCAATCCGAGTTTTGAGGGTTTTGTTCACGCGAGCTAGGGCTACCCGCTACTATTTCTACTTTATATTACTATTCTCGCTTCCAGAATTTTAATTTGTAGTAGTTATTTGTAATTTGTATATTTATTTATTTATTTATTTATCTAAACGCCATAAATTTGGCTTTTACATTCAAGTGATAGGTACATGATACAATGGTTCACAGGAGGATATCAGTATGTTAAAAATAACAGAAATAGAATAGTTGAGCAATATTTAAATAATATGCGAGGTTTATAAAAGACCTAACATAAAAAAAAATGTGAAGTATGTATGATAAAAGCTAGTATATACATAGGTATATGATACAAGTATTTGTTACAACCAAACAAATAATGTGGGCATTAACATTAAATTTGCGCAGAATAAAAATACGTAAAATAAAGGTGGCTTGTTGGTAAGTAGAATCGAGCAAAGTCTGGTATATCATACATTCACACATTCGCATTTATTTGCAAATCTAGGAGTTGATTATAAATAGAATAATTTTGTAGAGAGTTTAATGTTACCTTAAAAATTGACTTTGCTTTAAATGACTGGGCAGGTATAGATAGCAAAGTAGCTCTTTGGTTTCAGGGCTGTCAGTTGGAGATTTGATAAATAATAAAATAATAAAATAATAATAAAATAAGTGCACTATTTTAATAAAATAAATTTTATTAAAATAGTGCACTTATTAGCTATGACACTTGTGTCTGATGGTTAAGAGTAGTTCCGAATCTCTAGTAAAATATGATAAAGAAGCCTTACATATAAATATTACCATGCCTATCATTGATTATTATAATTGAGGTATGTTATTATAGCCTTCTTATAACTATATTCCGTGCAGCTGAACATATCTACTACTTCTGAGAAAGCATTCCCAACTGCATGCAATCTAGGTATAAGCGAATATCTAAATGACTCAGTCCTGATATTGTTGTTGCAATTAAAAAGGATTTTGGATCGAGTAGTTCTTGTAGGTATATGGAAGGTGATTAGACTTAATAAATCAGGGCTGTCTATAATACCATTAACAATTTTAAAAATAAAAGTCAAGTCAGAAACAAGTCTTCTATCTGAGAGTTTTATTAAGTTTAATTTTTTCATCAAGTGATTGTAATTTATTGATTCAATTGGTAGACCGAGTTTATAGTTAATGAATCTTAGGAATTTATGCTGAATTTTTTCAATGGAATCGGAGTGGATTTTGAAGTGAGGGGACCAAATAGAAGAATTATATTCAACTTGACTTCGAACTAGAGAGGAATACAAGATTTTTAATGTTGCAATATTTTGAAAGTCTTTGCCATTTCGAAGAATGAAGCCTAGCATTTTTAATCCTTTATTGGTTACTGTATTTATATGTGTAAGAAAGTTAAATTTGGAATCGAAAGTAATGCCAAGATCATTAATTTCACTGACAGAAGTGAGGGAAACATTGTTAATTTTATATTGATAGTTAAGGGATTGATTTGTTCTGAAAAATCTTATTATCTGGCATTTACTAATATTTAGATAAAGTTTGTTAGTTTCGCACCAATCTTGTAGTTTATTTAAATTTGTTTGAATATGAATACAGTCATTTATTGTTTTTATACGTTTAAATAGTTTTAAGTCATCGGCGAAAAGCAACACTTCAACATTATTATCAAAAACAGTGACAATATCATTTATAAAAAGTAAGA
Source organism: Limnephilus lunatus (assembly GCA_917563855.2). NCBI lineage: Eukaryota > Metazoa > Arthropoda > Insecta > Trichoptera > Limnephilidae > Limnephilus > Limnephilus lunatus. The sequence goes on from OU830603.1 coordinate 49,002,268, forward strand.
ACAGTATTGGGCCTAAATGTGACCCTTGAGGTACTCCGCTTGTAGCCATGAATTTGTGTGATAGTTTAGAATTATTTTTTACTTGGAGAATTCTATTAGTTAAGTAGCTCTTTATCCATTCCAATAGTTTACCCTCTATTCCCATTTTGCTAAGTTTATTGAGAAGAATTTCATGGTTGACTTTGTCGAAGGCTTTTATAAAGTCTGTATATATTGAATCAACTTGGTTTCTATTTTCAAGTGAGCATGCTATAAATTGTTCATACAAGGAAAGATTTGTTAGGGTGGATCTTCCCGACATAAAGCCATGTTGATTAGGTACTATGATGTTATTAATATGTGTGGAGATTTGGTCAAGGATAAGTTTTTCAAACAATTTGGGGATAGTTGAGAGCATGCAAATGGGTCGGTAATTAGTGACATCATTAATATCTCCCTTTTTAAATACAGGTGTTAGATAACAGTTTTTCCATAAATCAGGGAAGCAACCAGAATTTAGTGATTGGTTAAATATTTGACATAGTGGCTTGGCTAGTATCGATACACAGTTAATTAGAAAGGCAGGACTAACTTTGTCAGGACCCGCTTTTTTCTTTATGTTGAGTGACTTTATTTTACGTATAACATCCGGAATATTTATATATAAAGCGGGAATGTGGACCGATTCCTTTGGATGAAAGGGTGGAAGTTGAACATTTGGATTATCCTTATCATAAACATTTTTGAAGAAGTCAGCAAAGAAATTAACGATATCATTAGTATCACTACTGCTTTTCCCTTCGAAATGCATGTAAGTAGGTAGGCTAGGTTTATTTTTTCTTAGTGAGTTAATGTGTGTAAAAAAATTTTTAGTGTCCGAAGAAATAGACTTTTCTGTGTTGAGTATGTATGTTTGATATAATATTGATTGAGTATGTATGTTTGAGTGCATAAACATAAATAGATACAAGTGAAATGCGTAAACACAGTAGGTATTAAGTAGATACCTACATGAATAAACAATTTGTTATATTCTTTTTAATATTTTGGTTTTTTGTTTTTTAATTTTATTTTACGGCCATTAGAGCGAAAGATATCTCAGTATCGCCCTGGTGTAAGACCACCATTAAGATTTGAAACGTTGCTTGAAATGTCTTTAGCCGTGTTTGGTGACCAGATCTGAATAGCCAGGTACTTCCCCACCTTCCTCTTCCCTATATTTTTACCCTCCCCACTACCTTCAGTCTTACAACATACCCCAATTGGGGATGCCATAGTCCCACTGGCTCCAGACAGGAGCAGTTGGGACTCTTGTGCGGTATATTTATGAAAAAAGTGTAATATTCAGTTGGATTGTAAAAAATGTCTCATTTTGAAATATTTATTCGTATGCACAATTTTTTATTTTATATTTATCTGAATACCGCACAAGAGACCCAAATGCTCCTACTGGAGCCAGTGAGACTATGATGTGACTATGGGGTATATTGCGAGGCTGAAGGTGGTGGGGGAAGAGGAAGGCGAGGAATTACCTGGCTATTCAGATCTGGTCAATAAACAACGTTTCAATTCTGAATGGTGGTCTTACACCAGGGCGATACTGAAAGTATCTTTTACTCTAAAACGTGATGCAAATATATTATTTTTAAATTAAATAATTGTGAAATAACCCAAATTAGTCAAATAAAATTTATTTGCCTATGCCGGGATTCGATCCCACGACCTTCAGATTGCTAGTCAAGAGCCTTACCCCTTGACCACGCCGGCCGTCAATAGGTGGTATCAGTAATTTGGAAGGTACATCCACCAACTACATGGAAGGCCGGATCGGGAGAGACCGTTTTTTTTACACTCGCTCGACACACTGCTTATCTCTTCTTTGGGAATGCTGTGTGGAGGGTCGTTTTAGGGAAAGGAAGAAGAGGAAATTCGGAGAAGGAAAGGGATATTAGGGGTGAGTAGAAATCTGGGGGTCAGCGTATCCAGGAGTGCGGATGTATGAATCCATCCCTCCCACTGCGGTGCAAGGCGATGTTCCGAGAGAGTAAGGCTGGAGAAGTCAAAGGGACTCCCTTAACTTTTCCAGATCCGACCTGCCATGCAGCTGGTGGGCAGACGCATCCGCTGCCAAGACCTAAACAAACCTCACCCCCTTAAACCTAGGCACCCCTGCTAGTCACCAAATGTTACGAACCACTTGGGATGACCTATGGCAGACGTGTTGGTTATCTAATAATTGGTTCCCGGGGCGGTGGTACCCATACCCGATTCTCGTGTTTATTATTTTTCCATCAAAATTATTTATGATTTGTCAATAATGTCTTAGTAAAATAAGTATGTAATAAAATCTGAAATATATTAGTTTGTAAGTGTGCAAATAAATAAACAAATGGACCAATTTTCGTCAAGAAACACATGTACGTATATATTTTTAAATAATTTAATTTATCTATTTATTTACGCAAAAATAGTCTATTAACAATAAAACAATAACACGAATAACAAGCGTGCGTAAAGGCACGACCCACCTAGCAATCGATCACCGTTCGCATCGATTACCGTTCGAAGGAAATTTTTCGTAACAATCACCACTTTTCGTAACACATTTACCAGCTTACCCCCAAAGTGTCGAGCGTGCGTAAAGAAGTTTTACTTGAAAATAAATATTTTGGAGCAGTTGGGACTCTTGTGCGGTATTCACATAAGAATAATTTACAATAAAAAAAATTTCAAAATTATAAAAATTTTATCATAAAAATATTCAATGAACATGAAATTTTGCGTTGGGGCAACCCTATAAATTTTACAAACATGAAATCCTATTTATTTTGCTTCGTTATTCGTTTGAAAATGTTGCGATGTAGAGCGCCGCGAAGACAACCGCCAGTGGCCGCAGTTGCGGTCTGAATGAGCGCTCTCGATTCGTGTTGTCGTCGATAAGAAAAATTGTGAAACGCGAAGCTGTAAATTAATTAATATTAAATACACCCTAAAATTATTTTTCCATTAAAATTATTTATGATTTGTCAATAATGTCTTAGCAAAATAAGTATGTAAAAAAATCTGAAATATATTAGTTAGTAAGTGCGCAAATAAATAAACAAACGGACCAATTTTCGTCAAGAAACACATGTACGTATATATTTTTTAATAATTTTATTTAAACTTAAATTAAAATTCTGACAAATAATTTTACCAGATAATGTATTGATTTATTTTACTGCATGATTATATGATTTGAAATTGGTGTTGTATAATACATGTACTTTTTTGAAAATATAACAAATCTGCCAACGACCTATGGTATAACCTTATTATACTTAAAATAAACATTTTTTCTCAAAATTTTACCCATACCTTTACTAGATAAAAGAACAATCTTTCAAAATCAATTTATAATTTTTTGTGGAAACGAGTCAATAAGTCTAAATACTGATTTAAAAATGACATATTTCTGGTTTCTCTGGTAATGTCCTCTTAAGTAAAGTTGCTACCGCTGTCTGTAAGCTTAGATCTTTTAAACTACGCAATGGATTTTCATGCGGTTTTCACCAATAGATAGAGTGATTCATGAGGAAGGTTTTTAGGTGTATAATTTGTCAAGGTTTTGTGTAAATTGGTTGAAATATATAATATATCTGGCCAAGCAGCAGCAGGCAGCGGGCAGCGAGCTGGCAAACGGGATTGCAATCTTTAGAGCACAGGCGTCAAGTGGGAATGCTATCCTTGTTCTGCCGGTATTACAATGGAAGATGCTCCAAGGAACTAGCATCATTGATCCCTTCGGCACTGGTGCATAGTCGGGAAACACGCCAAACGCGTGCCCAACATATGTATATGGTTGACATTTGTCACATGAGAACATCGCTTCTTCGACTCGTTCTTGTGTTCAACAGCTCGGCTGTGGAACGATTTGCCGGCCTTTGTGTTTCCTCCTTCCTACATCATGGGTCTCTTCAAGACCAATATTCATTCCTTCCTCTCCTCATAAAGACCCTCCACACAGCATCTCAGATGACATAGGCCCTGAGGGAAATTATTTTTCTCAGTTAAATTAAATTAAGTTAAGTTAAATAAATTAAATTAATTTTTTTCAGAGTTAATGTTAAAAAAAAACAGACTGTGTGGATTTGATTTAACTATTTAACAGATGGCGTTGGTTATAATGGTTGGGTAAGGCAACGTGTGGCCGGGTCTGCTAGTATCTGATATTTGACGATTCAAGTATCAGTACCTCCATATATCTGTGTGGAGGTTCGAACACAGGCACATATTCGCTACGTTTGGTGATTTAGCAGGGGTGCCCGGGTTCATGGGGTGAGGTTTGTCTAGGTATTGGAGGCGGATGACCAGGACCCACTGAACCCCAGATTCCTCTACCTACCCCTCAAACTCTTTTCCTTCCCAGAACTCTCCTTTCCTTACTTTCCTCAAAAAACCATCCACACAGCATCCCCAAAGATGACATAGGCCCTGAGGGAAATTATTTTCCTCAGGGCCTCCTGTGTGGAGCTCATGTAAAAAAAAAAAAATATTGTCGACATTTTGTAAACTCATTAGTGACTTCAGTCTTCCATGACCAGCCAGGTGAAGTTATTCCGATTCAAGTCGTCGAGATTTTAAGCACGGCATCACTTGTTTCAGACATTTTGAAACAATGGGAGTAAAGTTGCAATCAGTCACCCAAAATGTTTCGTTATACATATTTGGCCACTTAGCAGAGGTGCACAGGTTCATGAGGGTGAGGTTTGTATACGTCTTGGCGGCAGATGTGCCTGCCCACCTCCTGCATGGCGGGCCAGATCTAAAGAAACTGGTTGGCAGAGACGTTCTGAACTATCTCTCGACAGAAAAAAAAATGCCTAGAAGAGTCAAAAGAGAAGGTCATAAAAATGGACCACAGTGGAAGTGATGGATTCATACGTCTATCACTACTGGACAATGACCCCCAGATTCCTACCCACCCCTCATTACTTTTCCTTCCCAGAACTTTCTCTCCTTCCTTGCGCCGCAGTGGGATGGATTCATGCATCCGTCATTCCTGGACAAGTTGAACCCCAGATTCCTACCCACCCCTCATACCTTATTCCTTCACAGAACTTCTCCTCTCATTACTTTCCTTAAAAAGACCCTCCACACAGCATGCCCAAAGATCATCGAAATCAAAGTTATATTTAGGGTCTTTTTAAGGAAAGGAATGAGATGAAGTTCTGGGAAGGGAAAAGGTATGAGGGGTGGGTTGGAATTTAGGGTCCCATGAAACCGTCCCTCCCACTACGGTGCAAGGTGATGTTGCGAGAGGGTCCGACTGTAGAGGTCAAAAGATCTCCCTCAACCAGTTTCTTCCGATCCGGCCTGCCATGCAGTAGGTGGGCAGACGCATCTGCTGCCAATACCTAGACAAACCTACCCGGGCAATCCCGCTAAGTCACCAAGCATAGCGAACCAGTTGGGACGACCTATGGCAGGGGTGTTGGTTATCCAATAAATGGTTCCCGGGGCGGCAGTACCAATATCCGCCTTCCAAATTAGCGAATCAATTGTAAATTTAAAATGACAATCATGAAATTACCACAATTCTGTTCATCAGAATCATCAGAGCAGTCCTTCTTTCCATTGCAGTGAAGTTGCTTGCTGATGCACTCCCCGTTATTGCACTCGAAGTGAGCTGGCAGAGTGCAGGGAGTTGAGTCCACAGGCACTCCAGTGACATCTGTGGTCAGGACTGCCAAGCTCAAAACCACAAGGATGCCCACATGACTTTCCAGCTTTTTTTTCCTAGAATAATAAGTTGCTTTAGATTAGAAGAACTGCCAACTGTTATATTTGTATGTATAAAAATGAGAACGATGTTTTTTATTAGAAAGGTTGGCGCAGCTAGAGGTTACAAACATAGATATATACCACTCAGCATAAATATAACACTAACAATTCCGCTACAAGCTACAAGTGACAAGTGACAGGAGCGACAAATACATAAATATACTAGGTTAAATATTACATAGACCATAAATAAAATAGTCAATAAAACGTAGCGTGTAGCATTGACAATATTAGAAAAAATATGGGCCAGCGCACAGTGGCTGATTTTGATGATTTGGCGCGACATCGCTCTCGGCGCTCGACCATTTGGCAGTTCATTGATGTTTTTTAAGTAGATTAATAAGAAATACCACTTATTTTTTGTTAATTCTTATTAGTTGAAATGTTGATAATGATTTTTGATGCTTTTATAAAAAATAGCACGTAACTTGGGCACTAAGGATTGTATTTTATAGAATTAAAAACAGTTAATAAAAATACAATGAAAACTAAATATTTCATAGATACACAGTGATAACTAAATATTTATTATATAATTTAACATAGATACAAAATGTGATTTCCAGTAGTAACCTTATGTTTATAATTATTTGGGAAAACTGTTTAGGTGACGTTAACTTAGAATCATTGAAATCTCTAATGACACCGAACCTGATAAAAATTGAAGGAGAAACCCAAATATTAGGCATAACATTATTAACTGATGTACATAGCAAAAATACTCTTTCTTAGGATTTTCCAGACAGTGGGGAATAACAGTTTAATAATGGGAGTAATTAGCGTAATTCACCCTATACGAATATTTTAACTGCCGCTAATAATGTGCAAAAGCTAATTGAATGCATTTACGAAAATGTTATAGTCGACACGAACTTAAAGATATATATAGGTAGGAGTTGAAGATTGGATTCTGAAAAAAAATGACGAAAATTACAATAATTTCTTAAAAATGCAATTACTGGAGTGGCTGGCTATTTGATGGTGATTTTTTTCTTCCATGTACAAAAAGACATAGCAATAATATGCTATTAAAATTGGAGTGAAGACGCGTGAAGTTTTTTTATTCTTACTCCATTAAACGCAAAACATTGGAAAAAAGCAAAAAAAAACGCAAATTTTCAACCAAGGCAACAGATATAATTTATGATTATAAGTTAGATATAAGTTATTTTAATAAATCATGTATCTTGAAGTATATTTTAAGTCTTCACATGTAGCAAACACTTTGTGGGAATGCATAATTATATTAAATAAAATTAAATAACTTAGTTTCAATTTCACTTTATTTTATCTTAATCCAACCGGTTTCGGTTCATCCTGAACCTTCCTCAGGGGTGAATAAAAAGACATGTGACACAAGACATATGTCTTTTTATTCACCCCTGAGGAAGGTTCAGGATGAACCGAAACCGGTTGGATTAAGATAAAATAAAGTGGAATTGAAACTAAGTTATTTAATTTTATTTAATATATTTTAAGTATTGAAAAAAGTTTATATCCAATGATAAGTACACAAAAAACTTTATTCTGCATTCCTAAAAAATCACCTACAGCAGTGTAAATGTGAGCCCAGTGTACCGCTGTTCGGCGACTAATAACAGCATAATTAAGCTTCAGATGTTAATATAAATTGACAGTGAGTAATTTGAATAACTTTAATTTTTTTCTAATGGTACGCAGAACTAAATATTATATCTTTCTTTGACATATCCGAGTCAAAGATTGGATTCTGAAGAAAAAATTGAGTACAATCATTTCTTAAAAATGCAATTACTAGAGTGGCTGGCTATAGTTGGTGGTGATATTTTTTTTCCATGTACAAAAAAGATTCAGCAATAATATCATATTAAAATTGGAGTGAAGACTCGTGAAGATTTTTATTCCTACTCCATTAAAGGTAAAAAAAATAAATAAAGTTTGGACAAAAACGTCAACTTTGAACCAAGGCAACAGATATAATTTATGAAAAAAAAAGTTATTTAAATAAAGCACGCATCTTAAAGTATATCTTATGTGATTTTTAAAAATACTTTTTTTTATATAATCGGTACACAAACAACCCGATTTCGCGCGCCTTCAAACTCGCCTAGATACGGCAGCATTAATTACCGAGTAAGTAAGCTTCGGATGTTATTTTAAATGATTTTTTTAATGTCAATTGAGCACACATAAGTAAAAAAAATCATCTCGGGAACATGCCGATCTGGAGTCAACGTCGCGCCAGCGCTCAAATTTCAGCCACTGTGCAGCGGCCAAGAATTCAAATTTCATGGAATGATGTTCTTACGATTTTACAGGGCGGTTCCAATGAGAAAGATGAATTATTCTCCGTACCAGCTTTTTAAAATAATAAATTTATACCTACGTCCAAAAATGCTGAAAGGCATGATGATAAAACTATTAAAATTATGTACTTTTCGTAATTATTTTTTGATCATAAGTTTTTATAATTTTTCAATAATGTCTAAGCAAAATAAGAATGCAAAAATAAACTTAAATATATTAGTTTGTAAGAACGTAAATAAATAGACCAACGGAAGTATTTTCGTCACAAAACACGTGTGCGGATCTTTTTTTAAAATGATTTTATTTAAACTAAAATTAAATTTTTGAAACATAGCTTTCCCAGATAATTTATTGGTTTATTTTACCGTATTATATATGATTTGAATTTGAATTATATTTATATTATAAGATTTGAAATGCGTGTTGTATAATACAAAATTTTATTTGAAAATTTAACAAATCTGCCAAAGACCTACCTAAAACCATATTGTACTAATCAGTAGCGTAGCGTGCCTTGGAGGGGCCCTGTATCAAAATTAGTTGGGGGGCCCAAATGAAGTGTAAAGATGTCTCACAAAAGAAACAAAAATGCTTGCATTAAATTAAAATAAATATTTATTGATTATAAATTATAAGTTATCACTTCCTCCTAGAAATTGAGCTAGCCAAACAATTAAAATTAATATTCACTTTTCATGCCTTTTGTTCGGCAAAGTGATTTATTAAATCATCTATAGCTGAAGACGATTTCAGTTTTTCTAAAATTTCTGCCGCTATAGATAATAGTGACAAGTCTGATAGCCGTTCCTGTCAAATTGAAGTCCTTATGTATTTTTTTATCAGTTTTAATTTTGAAAAACTTCTTTCAGCTGTTGTGGTTGTATCTGGAAGGGTCAAGAATAGAAAGCATGCTGTTATTACCTCCGGAAAACTGGATGCAAAGCTATTGAATTTTATCAGCAATAATTCCATGAGTTCATGAATGAATTTTTTGAATTTCAGATTTTAAGCATGTTTTCAGAGCAATTAATTGTTCATAAAGATTAACTGAGAAGTCTTTACTGTATTTAGCAGACATTTTCCAGAAGCGTTTTTTATCACTTCGTTTGAAGATAGGAGTTTCTCCGGTTGTAATACTTCATACATATAACTCAGGTCACAAAGGCTTATATTATTATATAATATATTGTTTTAGTTTGAGAAATTAATATATCTAAACAGATGATACGATTCCGGGTCTGAAATTCTCTCATATTTTGATAACACATCAAAAAAACGCTTCGCTATCTTTCGCCGTTCATTTTTAAAAACAGTTGATACCCCCCATTTTTTTGCTAAATCTCTGGACCCATTTAACAAACTATTGAATGAATTTTGATTCCTTATTTCGCTCAGTCTATTCAAAAGAATACTAAATAAAATACTAACTTTCGCTTAAACGGGGAATCCCGCAATAACCTGATGTACAATGTTGCCTACTTTTGGGCGCACGCTTAACCCGGGAAAAAAAAGAGATTGCTTTTTTTGACTTTTGTAATTTCTGAAGTGAAAAACTCTATAGGCACGTATGACAGTTTATTACACGTTTTTTCCCCGGAAGGACGAGATTAAGTGACATTGTGGATAACATTTTACTATTTTTTGCTTACACACGTTAGGGGCCCCGTATCATTGATACGGCGGTAGCTACGCCCCTGGTACTAATAGTAAACATATTTTCTCAAAATTTAAAACATAGCTTTACTAGATAAAATAACAGTTCTTCGAAATCAATTTATATTTTTTTTGGAAAAGAGTCAATAAGTCTAAAATTTGATTTAAAAACGACATGTGTTTGGTTTTGTCTGGTTATTTCCTCAGCTTTGTTAAGAATTTGATAAAGGGAACATGGAAGCGTTTGGAGGTCCCCCAGAACCAGTGGCCCGCCCCTTCCGCGCGCCCTCCCGTTTACCAGCCACTGAGAATCCTTGCATTTTCCCCGCAAAAAGTTACTCCCAGAAAAATAGGAGTTGTTTCTTTTAGGCCTTCATAATGTTCTAACTAATAAATAAATTGTTTAATTGCTAGCTTATATTTAGTATTTATTTTAGACTATATTTTTGTAAAGTAATAGCTAGTTTATTTTAATTCCACTCAAGCGAAACGGTAGGAAAATTTGAAATTTATCCAAATCATATTTTTTCGTATTTATAATGTAAACCGATTGGTAGTAAAGATTAATCGAAAATAATGATTTCAGTTTGATAATGCCCTCAGAAGGCGAAACAGCTATCACGCGTAGTAATAATTACCAGCAGAACTTGTTTATAAATAAACTGTTTTTATTAATTTAACAATTAAACTATTGAACATATAAAAGAAATAAAATAAATTAAAATGGAGTTCTACAAATTAAATTTGATAACAATAAATAAAAACTAGACCGGTCAGTGGCTGACTTGGCATCACGTTTGGGTCACACCCAGAGGCGTCCAGCATTCGATTCCTCGGCTGGCTAAGTCCACCATCACGACTCAAGCAACATTTTCGACTTACTGTGGTGGTAGTAGGAGATTTTCAAATATTCTCGGGCTATGTAACCCGAGAACGTTTGTCTTTCTTTATAAAATAAAATAAAAATATTTGAATATTTTTGAGGTGAAAACTTCTTTAGCACCGTTGTGATTTGAAACTGGATGAAACGAAAAATAGCGACACGAAAAAGAGACAAAACATGTACAGGAATTAGCCTGCGAGAGAATGAGATAGTATAATCGGTCTCCTCTTTGTGCGGTGCTTCGTAGTCTCCCAACTCTTTCTACTTTTGTTTTCTGAAGGTCTCACTTCTACCGCGTATGAATTGCACACTCTGTTTTTTTTACACAGAAACGAGGCTCAAAAAGACAAGTTTAAAAATTGACGGTTAATAATTTTGCTTATACATTTGAATAAAATAATTTTAACTCAAAACGGAAATACGTCATTTTAAAATCAAATTTTAGCCTTGTTGACTCTTTTCCACAAAAGTGTATAAATTGATTTCGAAAGATTGTTATTTTATCTGGTAAAGTTATGTTTTAAATTTTGAGAAAATATTTTTAATTTTAGAATAATAAGGTTATACCGTAGGTCGTTGGCAGATTTGTTAAATTTTCAAACAAAATTTTGTATTTATACAACACACATTTCAAATCTTGAAAGCTATAGGTATTTCAGAATTTTAATTTTAATAAAATCGTCAAAAAAAGAGCCGCGCACGTGTTTTATGACGAAAATACTTCAGTTTGTCTATTTATTTACCGTCTTACAAACTAATATATTTAAGATTTTTTTACATTCCTATTTTGCTTAGACATTATTGAAAAATTATAAATACTTATGATCCAAAAATAATTACAAAAAGTAGATAATTTTAATAGTTTTATCATCACGCCTTTCAGCATTTTTGAATGTAGGCTTAAATTAAAGCAAATTTTGAATGAAATAAAATCGACATTGAGTTATTATTTTTAAAAAGCTGGTACGGAGAATAATTAATTAATGTTTCTCATTGGAACCGCCCTGTACGATCGTAAGAACATCTTGCATTTAATGAATTATTTAGTTTACATAAACTAATAACCTAAAAACCAAATAGTTGTTTCTTGTGGTAATTTTGGAAATGAAATGTTATTTCCATAATCTGTGCTTAAAAGTGTGGCGGCTTATGGGTTATTTAATACAATAGTTACAAAAGAGGCTGTGAGATATCTATATAGGTACAGAAACACGCTTTTATTTTCGAGTCGATGTGACAATGCATGCCTTTTAAAATGTAACATTTTTTTAAAACAAACAAAATATATAATCACCACGCCGTTTTCACGATAGACACACACACATCTTGCTTCATTCACATTCGTACTTCTACTTGCAAGAAGAAAAAAAACTATTTGCGTTCACAAAATAGATTAGGTATTAGGTTCTTAATTTAGGTAAATTAAGTATTTCATGCGTATTTAGTTTGAAAAAAAAAACTTCGCAAATGTCAAATCCATACAAAAAAATGCGGTAATGGAAATTTTTAACTTTCATTGAATTAAAATCTAATTTTAATGCATATTTCTTCATCTATCCCGACTGAAACCGATGTTTCTTTTGGTAATTAAGTTTAACTAAGTTTTTTTCCCTAATAAATAAAATAATAAAATAAAAGTAGTTAACTGCACAAAATGCTATATCTACCTATTAAAAGTGTAGCGGCATGCGGCGGCTTGTGGATAATTTACCCATTTTTTAAACAAACTATATAGTTAGGTATACTAGCAGACCCGGCTACTGAAAGCAGCTGTGGCTAACGAAACACAACGCCATTACCCAACCTTTATAAAATCCACACCACCCGCTTGCCAGCTGCCCGCTGCCTGAATTGAATATTTGAATTTCTCAGCTTTTCTCTACTATAACATGCATGTATCATAATTATAAACCTTCCTCTTGAATCACTCTATCTATTGGTGAAAAACGCATGAAAATCCGTTGCGTAGTTTAAAAGATCTAAGCGCACATACATTATGAGTGACTTAATTTTATACTATGTAATGATAATGATACCATCATGCCGTTTTCGCGGTAGACTATCACAAACACACTCGTTGCTTCATTCATGTTAATACATCAATTTCTATCAATAAATATTATAAAAAAATGTTAAAAATTGACTTACCAAATCATGATTATTAACAGAACTTATAATTATAACAAACACATTAATATATTGGACTGGATAAATAACACAAATAAATAAATGAATTAGCTCCCGCCTCCGCCAAAGACAGAGAAAAATGAGGCGGATGAATTGCAAATTTGTGATAATAAAGTGTGAAAATAATGTAGGTAAGAAATATCTTTGCAATTTAGTTATTTGCTTATAAAAAGTACAGTTGGCACTCGATTTATCTACCGGGAAAATTTAAAGGTTAATCAAAAAAATTTACGATACTCAATTTTTTTAAAGAAAAACTTCTTTACGCACGCTCGACATGGGGGGTAAGCTGGTGAATGCGTTACGAAAAAGTATATATATATATATATTTAATGCGAACTGTAATCGATGCGAACGGTGATCGATGCGAACGGTGATCGATGCGAACGGTGGTCGATGCGAACGGTGATCGGGTGAGGCGAACGGTCGGACCTTTACGTACGCTTGACTCGGGGAGTGATAAGGATAAGGATGGTCACCCCAAGGTCGTAGGTCACCCGATGGTCATATTTCACCCCAATGTCATATGTCACCCCTAGGTCATAGGTAACCCCGTTCACTACGTTTGGTAATTTAGCAGGGATACCTGGGTTCATGGGGCAAGGTTTGTCGTGTAGTTTTACTTCAGTCGTGTGGTCTAAAGCACACTCGTTTTTTTTTAACATTAGCTCCACACAGGAGGTAGGTAACCTATGGCAGAGGTGTTGGTTATCCAATAAATGGTTCCGGGGCGGCTGTACCATACCCGCTTCCCAAAACTTGGGGGGGCGGATTTGGGTACCAAAAATCTCTGCCATAGGTAACCCCAAGTGGTTCGCTACGTTTGGTGACTTAGTAGGGATGTCCGGGTTCATGGGGTGTGGTTTGTATAAGTTTTGGCGGTGGATTACTGACTGATGATGAAAGACTGGTTGCGTAGATCTTTTACCACTCCAGCAGGACTCTCTCGACCCATCGTCTTGCACCGCAGTGTGAGATGGATTCATAGGTCCGTCACTCCTGAACAAGTTGACCCCCAGATTCCCATACACCCTTTACACCTTTTTCCTTCCTAGAACTTCCTAGAACTAAAAATATCAACCACACAGCATCTCCAAAGATAACGTAGTCCCTGAGGGATATTCTTTCCTTTATTAGGGCCTCGCAGAGTAAATGTCGATGGTCAATGTAGAATCGTTAAACAGTTGAGTCGCTTTGTTGATTAGCACATTCTAATAGGCGCAAAAGTCCTGGTTTTCATAGCATACAAATGTACATGAGATCTCCCACGAGTTAATTAAGTAATGTTCAAAATGTTTACCTAAAAATATTTTTCGGCGGGCTTCTAGGTGTTGAAATCAAGCATTAGGATAGATTCAGGGGGAGATAGTATATATTTTTATATTCCCTCATGTTCAGGTAATACATAAGCCTTTTTCTAGAATATGGTGTTGTTCAGAAGTCGGAAGAAGTTTTTTTGAAATAATTTTCGAAGCATACTCGGCGATAATACAAAACTTTTTTACGCACGCTTGACACTTGGGGGCAAAATGATGAATACGTTACGAAAAAGAACCATATACTTAATGTGCAATGCTAATCAATGTGAAACGCTTATCGATATGAAACGCTAATCAATGTGAAACGCTAATCGATGTGGAACGCTAATCGATATGAAACGCTAATCGATGCGAACGCTAACTAAAGCGAACGCTAATGAAAGCGAACGCTAGGAGTAGGGACTGGGGAATGGGGAATGGAAAAAGGGTAATGTGGAATGGGAAAGCTGAGCTGAGCTGAGCTGGGCTGAGCTGAGCCGAGCTGAGCTGAGCTGAGCTGAGCTGAGCTGAGCTGAGTCGAGTTGATTTGAGTTGATGGGGATGTTGAGGGGATATTTTTATTCCTGTTATTTTTATATTGTTAATGGACGGCATAATTTAGTGAAGTTTTACTTCAGTCGTGTGGCCTAAAGCACACTCGTTTTTTTTCTATCGAGGGAATTTCATATAAAATTGCATTTAAGTTCGGCGTCTTAACAGTGATTATCTTTAAAAAAAACATATGTATCTGAACTAAAAAGTGTTCAAGGGAAGTTTGTTGTATATGTCAGAAAATTTCCCGGTTATACTTCCCGCCCGGTAAATCGAAAGTCTGCTGTGAGCACAGAATAAAGTTTATTCTACGACTGTGTGCATATTATTTGCAATAGTTGCGTGGAGTCGAGTTGCGTAGAGTCGGGATGTGGGTGGTTTGATATATTTATGGTCGGGATCGGTCGGAATGATGTGTGACAAAAATGTGCAAATAAAATGGTTTACTTAATATTAATTTATTTCATAAGGCACTCGATTACATATTATACGCTTATAACTTGACAGTGTTATAAGTGGTTTCACGCCAACTCAGAATCAAGTCAACTCAACACCTCTTTGAAAAGTCATTTAAAGTTATAAAAAAATAAAATAAATTAATTTGTGAATAAGCCGCCGCACTTTTAATAGGCACAGATTTTGAAAAGTACACTACTTTTAAACTTAGTTACCATAAAAAAACATCGGTTTCAGTCGGGACCGGTGGAAAAATATGCATTTCAATTTATATTTAAAAAAAAAATTGGACGTGATTTCTCGTTACGGCTGACATTTCTTATTACATTATTTTGCATACTGACCGATTTCCAGGGTACCAATCGATAAATATTAAAAAAGATTGCCATATCGCAAAAAATCACACATATTCGAGGAAGGTACTAAAGGTTGCACCATACAAATTTTCATGTTCTGAATAAATACATAATTGGAGTATATTTAGGAATTAAAATCGGTAATTTTTGGAGATCGCTGGCAACGGTGTTGCCGATGTTTTTCTTGCCTTGACGCGAGTAGGCGTTATAAAAGGGCACTTTCTTTTGAATCACAAACCATGTTACACAAACCTAGCGTAGCCGCTAAACTACTTGAAAACTGGGATGTTTTTCTTGCCTTGACGCGAGTAGGCGTTATAAAGGGGCACTTTCTTTTGTACCACAAACCATGTTACACAAACCTAGCGTAGCCGCTAAACTACTAGAAAATTGGGATGTTTTTCTTGAGGTAATAATTTTTCGGGTATGGCAACCTTTATTAATATTTAAAAATTGGTACCCCTTCAAAATGGAATGAATACATCATGAAATGTCATACGTAAAGGAAAAATTACGTACAAAAAAGTTTTTATGAAATAAAAATTTAAATGCACATTTTTCCGTCTATCTCGACTGAAACTGATAGATCTTTAGGTAATTAAGTTTAAAAGTAGTTTACTTTTCAAAATGTATGCCCATTTAAAGTGTAGCGGCATGCGGCGGCTTCTTCACATTTTACCTAAAATAAAATAGCCCATAACCCTAACCTAACGTAACCTATTCAACCATTTTTAATCACTCTTAAGGTAATTCTTCGGAACAAACGTCAACGGTTAATACGCACTTTTTTTTATAAAACTTTTAGATTCTTCTTAATTACCATAAAAGACAACTATTTGCATTGGGGGAGGTTGAAAATTATACATTTTTAATTTTAGTTACGTAAATTGAAAATTTGCTTCACTGTCATATCACTCTGTTTGCAATATTATTGTTATTTTAATATGTTGGTATTACTGATATTTTACATTCCATGTTACACAAACCTAGCGTAGCCGCTAAACTACTTGAAAACTGGGATGTTTTTCTTGCCTTGACGTGAGTAGGCGTTATAAAGGGGCACTTTCTTTTGAATCACAAACCATGTTACACAAATCTAGCATATAGGTTTTTTCGGTTACGCGCCTTTGAATATATTGCCATGAAGTCAGTTACGGTATGATGTAGCCTTTCATATAGTATCAGTAATACCAACATAATAAAATGACAATAATCATTACAAATTGCATAATATGCAATTTCACCATATTATGGTGAAGCGTTGTGTCTAATACGAAAGCAATATTCAATTTACGTAACTAAAATTAAAAATGTATCATTTTCAACCTCCCCCAATGCAAATAGTTGTCTTTTATGGTAATTAAGAAGAATCTAAAGGTTTTATATAAAAAAAGTGCGTATTAACCGTTGACGTTTGTTCCGAATATTTACCACTCTTAATGACTTTTCAAAGGAGGATCTGAGTTGATTTCATTCTGAGCTGTCCGGTCACTATTATAAGCCTGGTTTGCGCTGGATGTCGAAAAGCTCCCGGAGAGTTTTTGAAGCCGAAAAGTGATTATAATTGTTTGAATACTAAAATAATACCTCTTTTTATTTATGTGTAGGTGTAGGTATATATTTATGATATTTATCTGTTACTAAACTAGCTGTCTTACGATTGTAGGTAGAGAGGATGGACCGCCATACTCTTTTCTTGGCTCTTACTTCTTGCTTTATGGAAATTGATGCGTCGCCTTCGCGCCGTTGACAGAAGGTGGCAATAGCAAAATTGGTTAACGCGCTCGTCCCGGTTAGACGGAGAGGTCTGGGTTCGAGTCCCAGTTGCGACCATTGTCTTTTTTCATTTTTTCTGTGTCTTGTTCTCTTTCATATTTTCGTTTCGATTATTATTGTTAACTTATTCTAATGTGATATATTTCACAGATGGGAATAACCTTCAAAAAAGTAATAAAGAGAAAGTTTTTCTTATAAAAATTAAATTTATTAGTTTTTAAGATCGTAAATAAATAGACAAACTGAAGTATTTTTGTCACAAAACACGTGTGCGTTTAAACTAAAATTAAAATTCTGAAACAAAGCTTTCCCAGATAATTTATTGATTTATGTTGCAGCATGATTATATGATTTGAAATGTGTGTTGTATAATACAAAATTTTGTTTGAAAATTTAACAAATCTGCCAACGACCTACGGTATAACCTTATTATGCTAAAAATAAACACATTTTCTCATAATTTAAAACATAACTTTACCAAATAAAAGTACCATCTTTCAAAATCAATTTGTACTTTTTTGTGGAAAAGAGTCAATACGGCTAAAATTTAATAAATTACAGATTTCCGGTTGTTAATAATTTGTTTAAATCACGATATTTAACTCCTTCAAACTTAACTGTAAAATTAAAGTTGTGATATCAGCATAATACATTTATCATCATCGAATAATATTATTGCGTTTTGTTCATTACCACTGTGTAAAACTTTGTCAGCTCTTCTTCCTATTATTCTCGAATAAACGCAACATGACACTTTCTATAAAACCTTCAGTCGCCTCCAGATACTAATATCTACAGCCTGTATGTCGGACGAATATCTACAGCTCAAACTGCTGACTAATATCAATGAGAACCAAAGTGAGGACGAATATCTACAGCACAAACTGCTGACTAATATCTATGAGAACCAAAGTGAGGACGAATATCTACAGCTCAAACTGCTGACTAATATCAATGAGAACCAAAGTGAGGACGAATATCTACAGCACAAACTGCTGACTAATATCTATGAGAACCAAAGTGAGGACGAATATCTACAGCTCAAACTGCTGACTAATATCAATGAGAACCAAAGTGAGGACGAATATCTACAGCTCAAACTGCTGACTAATATCAATGAGAACCAAAGTGAGGACGAATATCTACAGCACAAACTGCTGACTAATATCTATGAGAACCAAAGTGAGGACGAATATCTACAGCACAAACTGCTGACTAATATCTATGAGAACCAAAGTGAGGACGAATATCTACAGCTCCAACTGTTGACTAATATCTATGGAACAGGTGATGTCGACGAATATCGACAGCACTGGCAGAGGTTTTTGGAAACTTTGGCGGGTCTTATGATCTAATATAATGCGGTAAATTCGCACCTCAGCGCGAGAATCCGATAGCGCAGTGGGTAAGCCGCTTGACAAGTCTCAACGGCCAGAGAGACAGACATCCAGCGAACGGATGTTCGAATCCTACGAAATCCAAAAAAAAAAAATATATCTTTTTGTGAAATCAATATCCAATCTTCAAACCACTTTAAAATAAAAAAAAAAAACAAAATAAAAGAAAGCGACCGACGTCTACAGACTTTCTTGTTTAACTTATATCGCGTGCGAATGCACATTCTGATTTTTTTTAATCGATTCGATATTTTATTTTTTATTAGAAAGATTCAAGGGCCGTAATTATTATTGATGTTCGACAGAAATTTGGTCGAGCGTGTCTCAACGTGTAGACGACGAGACCGCGACGCATCGAAAATGTTGGTCGCCCGCCTCGTGTCGACTACAGATACTAATATCTGCAGCCTGTATGTTGGACGAATATCTACAGCTCATATGTTGGACAAATATCTATGAACTTCAGAGTGAAGACTAATATCTACAGAGCTAAGGTCGGATCTATGACGGTCCCAGTGGTAACGAATATCTATGGAGTGTAGGTGGGACTACTATCTACAGAGAGCCCTAAGCACCTAACCTAACCTAACCCAACCTCTGCCATTGCTGTAGATATTCGTCGACATCACCTGTTCCATAGATATTAGTCAGCAGTTTGAGCTGTAGATACTCGTCCTCACTTTGGTTCCCATAGATATTGATCCAACATATCTCATATAGATATTAGTCAGAACATGGTTCACGTAGATATTAGTCCGATTTGTTCAGTTTTTGGAATTCCTGTAGATATTAGTAGACGCAGGCGGGTATAACTCCGAGCCAAAACGTGGTCAGAATCTTTGGGTGACTTCATAAGTCCACTTCGATTTGTTTATGGTCACCGGCTACTAAATCAACCAATAGGAATCTTTTATTTTTGTTGCATTTTTCTGCTTTATTTACGTTTGATTGACAATTGACATTTTCATTTCCGACGCAATAAGTAACGATTATGATTTTTTGGAATTCACGATCAAATGAAAAATGGGAGAACAGGACCCGCAATTGGAACAAAATTACAGGTGGGAGTGTTCCTTTGGTTGTTATTTCAGTGTTCCCAAAGTATTTTTTGAAATGTATTGCTTAATTGTGTTTTAAACTGATGTACATGTTTCCGTTTTCAGAACATATTTATGTTTCACCTGGGATCTAATAATTGACGCTATCCAACATCACGATTACATCTTAAAAAGGTAAATATATTTTTTATATTGCATTTTCTGTTCTTATTTTCAACATTTTTTTATATTTTTATCAGTATATTAATAAATTTATTCATATTTTTCAGTGGAATCTGAACCGACAAAACTTTACTTGTTTACAATATAACATTCTTTATCCACACTTCAATACATTCGCTTCTGTTTCTGGAGATGGTTACATGAGGTTAAGGGAAATACTATCTATCAGTCATGGTGCATGATGCAGAGGTAATTATTATTTTTATAACTTTAATTTTACAAAAACGTTAGTCAAATTTAATGTATTTGAGTAGGCTTCTTTATATAAGTAAGTAGGTATCCTAGAACTTGGTTTAATATGAGAGTTATCATAAATTAAAAGTTAAAAGACATGGGAGGAAATGTAACTACATACATACATAGGTATGTACTATAATACACATACACAAATACAATAAAAATTAATTATTTTACAAATTTCCATAACTCAACCAATGTAGTTTTTAGAAAATATAACTTATCCTATTTTTCATGATTTCAGGGAAAATATGATGAGCTGAGCTACTTTAAATGCCAAATAAATAAATATAATGTTTTTTGAGCCCCTTATGAAGAATCGAACATCTTATGCAAACTAATGTCTCCGTGGATCTTGGAAATATGATAAATTTATTTTTACCTGCAGAAAGATATAATAGGTACGTTCAAAAGAGAAATTTATCTTTAAAACAACGTCCTCATGTGGCAATTTGCTACAGAAATATAACCTGCTTATATTGTATTATTGTTTAAAATATGTACATGTAATTCTGAGTTTTAAATTTTTCTGTTAAAAGATGAAAATATTGTAGTTTTGTAGGAACGCATAGTCATATTTTAATTATATATTCTTGTATTTCCTTTTTCTACATGTTTATAATATAATTCTTATCATGTAATTACGAGTTTTATTTTTAAAATAATATTTTAGGCTAATGATTTGGGTAGGCCCCGAAAGAAAATTATATTGTCTATGGTCGCGCATTGTTCTGTTGTTGCTTACTCTATCTTCGTCTATGGTGCGTGACGTCACAAGTCATGAGTAAAAAAAAGTCGAAAAATTATTGCATTTTGATGGTGAAATAGTGACCAAATTTTTCACGTACTAAAGCCCGAAGTTATCGATCTAGTGGGTGGTTTGGTATATTTATGAGTAGACGCCTCCCTCGAGTCCGATGAGCTTGTTTGAATATTCGGATTATATGGATTATTTATATGGATATTCGGAGTTATCCTCATGATTTTATCGATAAATATATTGATTTATTGCATACGAAGTCAGCAGACTTGACATTTGACCATAAATAAAACACTGACGTTTCACCATAAGCGAGGGTATAAGGTTTATCGTGACAGTTATCTAAATAAAATTGATACCAAAACGGAAGTCGGCAAATGCGTTTCATAATGATGTTCGTTATACCAGATTTGTCACCTACCCAGGATCACCCACTCCTACTTGTATCATGTGTCACCAGCATCACACATCACGCATCACGCCACTGTAGATATAATGCCACTCGTCACTCCAATGTCCTTATACACTGTACACAGATGGGTGGTTTGGTATATTTATGGTATTCGGCTACGTTCACAAATGTTTAATTTACAGAGCTTTAATTTTTAAAGCTTTAGCAGAGGTCAAAAGCGAAGATATAATGACCAATAGATAGTCGAAGATTAAAAAAAAAATAGAAAAAATAAAAATAAAATAAAAAAAAAACCCACACTCATACATAATTTGTTAGAGTCCATACAATACAAAAACACATACTTATCACTCCAGAACATAACTTGTCTATTCTTTATTAATTTATGCGATCGATTATTTTCTAATCCCCCATCCAGATTATAAACTTATATCACTACGCCTCCCATATTTCATTTTCCAAAACATTCACATTTAACATAAGCATTCTTCATTTTTTCTCTTCACTTAGGTATTCTTTTTCTCATTAGTACTAAATTGTGTATTTATCTAAACTTTATATGAGGAATTCAATTGTAACACTTTTTTCCTTCTTTAAATAATATGTTATATACTTAAACAATGTAAGAAAAAATTTATGATATGTACTAAATTTGTCAATTTGACTGGCCTAAAACAGGATCCATTCCTAGTTGGCTAATCAAAGTTTCCACATATGTTTAATTGAATAATAATTTTTATCTGAAATAAATTTATTATTATTATTATTATTAATTGTGAAGCGGAAATAACACAAAGTTTTCGTAAATTTGACATGTCGTTTAAGACGTAAAAAGTGCATATTCGCTATAGATCGGAAATGGTTGACTTTATGAGTAAAACAACGAATTGTAATATTTAATTAAATGATGGCAATATTAGACTCGAACCGACCTTTCGCTTTCCGGGCAAATGCGCTAGCTACTACGCAGTCATAGACATACAAGGTGGTTACGGCATAGTCCTGCCTATCTTTTTCCGATTTTTCTGTTACCAGATTTTCCATTGAGTTTCGCTAATATTGTCTTAATTTAATTAAAAATCAGTATATTAATTTGGAAGGCGGTTGTGAATATCGCCGCCCCTGGAACCATTTAATGCTACATAGGTCAACCCAAGTAGTTCGCTTCGTTATTTGACTTTGCAGGGGTGACGGGGTTTATGGGGTTAGGTTTGTCTGGGTCTTGGCATCAACTGTTTGGTAGGCCGAATCGGGAGAGACTGGTTGATGGAGACTTTTTGATCCCTCCAGTAGGACTCCCTCGGAACATCTCCTTGCACCCCAGTGGGAGGAATTGACTCGGTGACCGGCTAACTCAGAATGAAACCAACTCAGAACCACCTCAAAAAGGTCATTAAGGTTGATGATAAAAAAATATTAAAAAATTGGTTAATTAGGTTAAGTTAGGTTAGGGTTACCGGCTATTTAAAAATTATTTATTCGTAGCTTTTAATTACCTTTCTGAGGTGGTTCTTAGTTGGTTTCATTCTGAGTTGGCATGGAACCGATAGATTCATACGTCCGTCACTCCTGGACACACTGATCCCCAGATTCCTACCCACCCCTCAAACTTTTTTCCTTCCTAGAACTTCCTCTCCTTCCTTTCCTAAAAATCCCCTTCACACAGCATCCCTAAAGGTGACACAAGCCGTGAGGGGAATTATTTTCTTCTGGGCCAGCTGTATGGGGCTAATGTAAAAAACTCCGAATACTAAGTTTTGAGAAAATGAAGAAAGCAATATTCGAATGCACGCCATAAATCAAATATTATTTACACTTGTCTGTGTTTTACATATTAAATATGCTATAAAATAACACCGGGAGACATAACCGTTCGGTATATTAGTATGCATTTGGAAATATCCTACTAGTGACCCAGAAAACATAAATATTTTGTTTGATTCACTACAAGTTTTTCTGCATTATAATTGATTTGGTGGTGTTTATGAGTTATCTGAGTATTGTACCAGATAATAGTTACACTTTTACATTTTCATAATTGCTTAAGTACTCATACTAAATTTTAGATTTTTCGGAAATATCTGACTAATCAACTGGACGATCGATATTTAGAGTAAAACAAATGTAGTTGTAATTTTGCTGTCCGATGATATATATTTTTTTTATTAAAACATATTTTTCAATCACACGTCACGCGTCGCCACTGATCTCTTCTGCACGTCGCGACGGGATCACGTGAAACGCGCACTATTTCATATGTTACCATGCTGCTGGAAAGAGACGGTGTGCTTATCACGTGACCCGCCCCTATGCTATATCCAACTACTCAGTTGCGACGTGTGAGAAAAATATTTTAAAAATATATCATCGGGTAACAAAATGACATTTTAACGTGAATACCTCACAAGAGTCCTAGATGCTGCCGTTTAGAGCCATTGAGACTATGGTATCCCCAATTGGGGTATGAAAGTAGCGGGGAGGGGAAAAAGATGGGGAAGAAGAAGGTGGGGAAATACCTGGCCATTCAATTCTGTTCACCAAACACGGCTAAAGCCATTTCAAGCAAAGTTTCAATTCTGAATGGTGATCTTACACCAGGACATTGGAGGTTATTATCCACCACTTACCCGCCCTGGTATTAAATAACAGATGGTTACTCCTTCAAGGCTCTCGCAAGGACTCTAATTTTTTTGAAAGAACGAAGCTACATTTAGTTTAGAAAGAATTTACACCAGGACAATACTGAGAGTATCTTCCACTCTGGAATTGGCCGGGATTCGATCCCGCGACCTTCGGATTGCAAAGAGCCTTACCCCTCGACCACGCCAGTCGTAGGTACTTCAAATATGCACAGGAATCAGAGGTTAAACCCTTCGGGTACGTGCTGTTACTGTTACACCCTGTATATCTACATAGACCTCATTTTAGAATATATTTCCTGTGTATATATTTAAATATTTGATTACGCGTCACGCGCTGATGACTAGTGTTTATAATAATAATCATAAAGAGTTATTAATAGAAGTCAGAATGGAGACATGGCACCATCAAGTGAATCACTCAGGAAAGGAGTGCAAGGATAATATATGACGCAAATGTGAATGGTATAAGAAGTCATATTCTTTGCACTTTATCAATCCATTATCACATATGGCATACTGGCTTGGGGAAGTGCAACGAACATAGCAATAGACCCAATAGAAAAAATTCAAAAGGCCACAATTAAACTCATCCTCCAAGTTCCTTTCTACACAAGCTCGAATGTAATTTACGAAACACTAGACGTCATGACAATAAGACAACTCTATGCCAAATCTGTACTACTATACTTCTTCCAACATAAACTTCACATTCCAATGCAACTTCAAACAGCAATTTAAACCAGAGCCTCTACAAAAAACACTTTAAATATACCGATAACTCATACCTCACACGGGCAAAGAATCTTTAAGTACTACGCAACCAAACTATATAACTGCATGCCCACCACACTGAAGCAACTATTAACTACAAATAATACATTTACAGTTCTTCACATAAAACAGATCAAAAACTGGATCAAACAACAAGGTATTCAATTTACTCAAAACATTATAACACCTAACCAAACATAACCCAACCTAAACACTGAAACAATAATAAATAAAACTTTGTTTTGGGACAGAAAATATTACCACAATATTACTTATACCAGCAGCGTGTGGTCTATAAAAAAATATACTTACTTATTTATCAACACAATTATTTATCTTACACATAATGATGAGAACAACTGTATATAGATCCCACTGCAACTAATCTTTAATTTATGTATACGATACTGCCGCCATGGGTCGACCCACAGTGCCGTGCCCTTCTTGACAACATCAAGGAGGGTACGATGTTTCTACTTATGTTGACAGAATAGCACTTAAGGCGGTACACAATCCTAATAATTTTTGTTTGCTCAAAACTCACGTTTTAATAATTTCCGGCGAATTCGTAACTATATTAACTTTTTTATTCAGATGTCGTCCTGGGGATGTAAGTTCTTTGTATTTAAGATTAATAAAAACAATACCTTACCATTAATATATTTTACGTACAACGTCTTTAAAAAATTGTAATACGTTGTACAACTAAAGTTAGCGGTAAGCGCCAGATTTTATTTTTCTAGACGATAAATTAATAACTTCGGCAGTGCGACATCATCCCACATTTTCAATATTTGTAACACGTTCTTCAGAATTAATTAAATTGAACGCGGTGAAAAGGTCTAATCTCCATGCCTGCTAGGGTGAATTCCACCGTACGTTCATCCAGTACGCCGTGCAGCGGGCGCATATTTGTTTACACGCTTTCTTCACTTACGTCGTTAAGATTCCCATATTATTTGTCTTCTTCTTCTTTTCTTTGATAGGGCAAATTCGACAGTAGGTCCGTGCAATACACGGGTCGCGAGCCTCTATTTGTATACACGGCTTCTTTACTTACGACGTTAAGATTCTGAATATATTTTAGGGTATATTGTCATCTTAATCCCAAACATGGGAACACCTCAGCACAGGTTCGCCTAGTGAGGTGTTCACAAAATACTATTACTAACCTATTTACATACAGCTACGGATCATTTATGTTTTTTTTCTTTTTACCTAACTTTTTATCTCTGTGTACCTAAACCAATGTAATAATTTGTAAAGTGTATCTTTAAGAATAGAAATAAATAAATAAAGTCGAGGAAGCCCAAGAAAGACATGACACGACCAAGTGAATCAGATACTTGAGTCGGGCCATGTCAAGAGTTAGAATAATAGAAAAGCATGTATGAGACGATTATGAATGTAAACGAGGCAAGGAGTGTGTGCCAAGACCGAGTTGTTTGGCGTTCCGTCCTCTTTGGCTACCCCTATGGGGAAAAGGCGTGATGATTAGTTAGTTAGTTAATCAGATGCATTATTTTCGGATCTCCACGATGCATGAATGTTAAAGTAGCAAAGAGCTTGTTCCAAGAGAGGTGTGTTGTGATTAATCCTCTCTGCTTACCCAGAAAATCATCAAAAAGGGAATTTCGATAGTGATGAGAATAGGACGCAAAATAAATCCTACATTTTTATAAAATTACTAACTGGTTCCCGGCGTGCGTTGCAATGCCATATTCAAAGAAATAAATTGTTTCTCCCTGCATATCCTTTCCCGTGTGTCCCCGTTCACCTTCCCCACCTCCCCTCACTCTTCTCCCGCTCCCCTTGGATCGCACCAGCCCCCCCTCCCGCGTTCCATATATTCAGTCACAGTACATTTAGTTGCAACAGCTCGCGTGCCACCTAAACAATTTTTTTATTAAATTTTTCATTTTTCATGTATTATTACAAATATTATTTTTTGTATATTTTAAGAACAATCAATCAAATTTGGTACCTAACATAGGTACCTAATTAAAATATCTATAATTTTTGACTCGTTTCAAAGTACAAGGGTAAGCTGAATACACACATGCTTGTGACTTGTGAAGTGCGAAGAAAGTGACCTCTAGAAGCGATCCAGTTTGAATGTGGAAATGACATTCCTCCTCTAAACGTACGCGCAAGTTTGAGTATTTTGAGATGCGGAAGTATTGAGACATGTTTTAGTGTTATGTCAATGAAAGGTAAACAGCGTGCTGTTATCGAATTTTTAACTGCTGAAAAAGTGACTCCTACTGAGATTCATCGTCGTTAAAAGGATATTTATATGGTGACGATGCTGTTGATAGCTCTACTGTAAATCGACGGGTAATAAAATATCATGATTTAAGCCTGGAAAAGCAATAATTGTTGATGAATCACGCAGCGGACGTTCGATCATTGTTACAGACGATAAACAATCTAAACTCGTCCACGATTTGATTTAAAATGACCGGCGAATCACTCAAAAGCATATCACAAACCATTTTGGAATATCCAAGGAACGTGTTGGCTTCATTGTTTGAACGATTGGGATACCGTAAAATCTGTGGACGATGGGTACCATGCCGTTTCACAGACGAGAACAAACAACTTCAGTCTTTGCAAAACCTGAAAATTGAACTGATTCCACAACCTTATCACTCCCCCGATCTTTCGCCTTGCGATTTTTATTTTGTTCCTCTATTCAAGAGACACCTCAAGGGTAATCATTACACCTCGGACGACGAGGTGAAGGCAGCTGTTAAGTCCTGGATTCGAGAAATGTCGGAAGAATTTTTCAGTTACCTAATGAAAAAACTTGTTACACGTTGGGAGACATGCGTTAGCCGTGACTATGTTGAAAACGTAATGCGGTGACCATGTTGAAAAATAAATTATATGAATCGTACTTTATTGTACTTTTTGCCCGATTTTGCTATTTGTTTTTGTTCGTGTTTTACAAGCATGTGTGCATTACTTTTCAGCCTACCCTAGTGTTATGCGAGTACTTCAAATAAATTCATTAATTTAAGAAGTTTCGGAAATTGGATTTTAATTTAACAATCATTGTTTTGCAAAATGCCATTCTCAAATTTCGACATTTTTGACAGATTGTAAGAGTTTTTGTAATGATTAAAAAACTGTAATATTTAACGAAATGAAGACAATATTAGCGAAACTCAATCGAAAATCTGGAGACAGAAAAATCAGAAAAAAGATATTGGTTCCACTGGGACACGAACCCAAGGCCCTTTGTTGACATGACAAGAGCTCTACCAACTGAGCTATGGAACCCATTTCTTATTCGGTCACTTTTAACTGTATCATACTTCGACTAAGAACTACAGACATTATCTTCATTTTCTTAACGCACACATTATTGGCTGCTATCTTTATATATGATTGGAACCAATATCTTTTCTGTCTCCAGATTTTCGATTAAGTTTCGCTAATATTGTCTTCATTTAATTAAATATTATAGTTTGAGATTTTACTCATAAAGTTAAAAATAAAAAGATAAAAAAACTTTTCAGATGTACATACTGTCATGTGGTTGTAATAATCCAGAAACCTTCGTGGGGGGTTAAAGAAGCTATTTTGAATGTTTCAAACATTTCCTATGCTTAACATAACAATACATAGACATCTCATATACTCGATATACAGCTTTGTCCATTGCGCGGGCAAACGCCAGTCTTTTGACAGTCCAACACAACAATCAAGGTCATAAATGTTACAATTTTTGCCAACACTCAAGGCCATAACTATACACCAACACGTTTGGGGTGAAGTTCGCGCGGTCCACACAATTTGACAAGTGGTCTGAGGTACGGACGTGTCCAAGGCACGCTTACACTTGACGTTTGACGTTTATACCAATATTAAAATGCGTTCTGATGACAAAAGAGATGCATCAGGGAGAAAAAACAGATATTTATTTATCAGGAAAGATTTCCGACAAATACGCACGACCTAAAGTTACTATTTATTAATAATTTAGAGCGAATACATTTTGTTGCTACGTAAATAATTACGTAGCATCAAAAATAGAATATCGATTTACAATGGTCAATTTCTCCCGTGTCTCTGAAACCGATTAATAAATTAATAGACTTTATTTACAAGTGAGTTCACGAAAGAAATAATCATCCATTACGACAGTGTGTTTATTTACAACTTAAAATCATAATTATTAGGTCCGCGTACCAAAAAATTTGACGTTTATCGTTTGCATAAATGTTAAAATGCGTTCGATGTAGAAAATATGCTACCTGCATCAGGAAGAAAACACAGATCAGGGTTTATCAGGAAAGATTTCCGACTAATATCGATTATTGCACCAATGACATTATATAATAACGTCATTTTATTGCACGACCTAATTTAGAACTATAGAATCTAAATTCTATTATCTATCTAAAATCTAATTCTACTCTAAAGTACGTAAATATTTACGTCAACAACAGAATAATTATAAATATTTGATATTATATTATCAAATATTTCTATTATTATATTATATTTAGGTATAATAATATTTTAAACTCGTGATTATGTTCGCTCATACATAGCACATAACCACAAAAATCCGTTCCGATTTTTCTACATACACGGACCGCACCGCGCGACTTCTGTCAAAAAATGAATTCTCCCCCCCTCCGCTGGACCCCGCCTGCCTTCCCGCTTCACCCGGGATGCGATGTTTAAGTTTTGTTTTCCGCCGAACACGGGAAGCACAAACACTACACACATTATGGCCTTGATAGTTGGCAAAAATTTATGACCTTGATTGTTGTATGGGACTGTCAAGCAAAATTCTGGCGTTTGCCCTCGCAATGGACCCCGCCTTATAGACAAGTTTCAAAACAGCAGAACATTGAAATAAATGTTTAGAATAATTAATGACATCCGAGTTTATTTTAAAGAATTTATTTTATAAGATTGGTAGATACTATAAAGTGTTTTAAGTACTTTATTATAAAGTGTTTTTATGTTGAAAGAAATGTTTAGAATAATTACACATACCCGATAGACAAACCCTGCTTTGCCAAACAAACCATTCAAAACCTGGGATGTTTTTTTAAATTATGATGACATGCGAGTTTATTTTAGAGAATTTATTTTATAAGATTGGTACTATATAGTGTTATAAGTACTATATTATAAAGTGTTTTTATTTATTTTATTATTGAGGCTGTTTTCGTTTTATTGCCCATTCATTATATTGTGCGTGCCTCGTACTGAACACGGGTTTGGGAAGGGATTGGCGTTACAAACCCGTGCACCCGGTTTGGAGAAAAAATGGCATTACAAATCCGTGTTGATTTCGAGGCATGGTTGCCTCATATTGAACACGGAAAAGGAAATACGCTAACCGGACTGAGTGTACAAAACACTCACTTGTACCTAAGTTACATGATGTTAGTAATAGATATGCAAATGTGGCAGATCTATTTAACTTCACGGAAGGTAGGTACAAGAGGGCTATTCTCTCACATCTTTTCAATCAATATGAATTCTATTTGTACTAAAATTTATTGAATGTAATTGTCTCTCTGGGGTCATTTCCCATTAAAATGCCACAATTATATGTTATACCTACTCTTTTTTTTATTATTTCTAATATTTTTCCTATTATTTTGTGACATGTAATCAGTGCTTATGGTGTACCGTTGATATTAAAATAAATAAATAAATAGTCCCTCCACACAGCATTCCCAAAGATAACACATGCCCTGAGGGGCTCCTGTGGAGCTATTATAAAAAGTATTCTGATATTTTAAGCTGGCAAAGCTCGCAAATAAATATTTTAAACGTATATTTTTATTAAAAAATAAATATATAAATTATAAATACGGCAGTACCTACAAATAATAATAATAATAATATTTGGACGATTTATATAGCGCCGTTTTTGTGAAAAATCACCTCAAGGGCGCTGTACAAACTTACCATACATGCCTAAAATCTAGAAAGACTACACAAGCTAGACAAACAATTAAAAACAACTTATGGCTAAAAATTGCATACACCGGTTCATTGATCACCAATACGAAAATATATGTACAATATTTTGACCAATGAACGCGATGCTGCTTAAAAATGAATTAATACAGGACCATACTTACCTGGGAGGTCGCTTGAAATTAACACTGTTTATTGTACATGTAATTTTTTTTTCTCTCATCTTGCAATATTTTTATTTTACTTGATATATTGTATATGTATTATATGGAACTCGTGGGACTGCACCACCCTCCCCGAGATCTGGAATAAAGGATAAAAAAAAATAAAAAAATTGTCTATTTAAAGAAATTTAGATAGAGTTCGCACGCAGAGGACATAATTATGAACACATGTTGTTTAATCCTGAAAATATTTTAATATTAATATGTAGTATATTCTTTAATGAGTGTATTTTGGAAATTAAAAGCAACATTTAATGGTGGGCGGTGCAGTAGTACAAGGATTTGATCTTCCGAGAGACAGATTGATGTGTAAGGATTCGAGTAATTTTAATTCAGTAAGAAAAGTGTGATTAAGACATATCATAGGCAATACAAGTATAATACTCTCAGATAGGTATATTTAAATTAAGTTAAGGGTATGAGAGCCCGAAAAGGTAGGTTTTTAGTTTGGGCTTAAACTCTGTTGGGCTTTTTATGCATCTTAATTCCGGAGGGAGTCTATTCCATGCCTTAGGCCCAGATACTAAGCACGATCTCCGAACTTAGTATTTGGCTTTCGTTTGGGTTCTATTACTCTGTCTATGCAGATGAAGTTGCCGATCTAAGGGTTAATTGCCTCGGACCGGTATTTTCCGGGACGCATAATTCAGAGATGTAAGGTGGGGCCATTTCGTTGATTGTTTTAAACACCATCCAGCACAATTTGTACTGGATTCTTTCAGGGCACTTGAGCCAGTGAAGGTTATGAAGGTGTTCTGAAATGTGTGAATATTTAGGGACCCCGGTTATGAGCCTTGCCGCTGCATTAAACCCCCCACAAGAGTCATAACAGTCTGAAGCCAGTGAGACAACGGCATCCCCAATAGGGTATTTTGTGAGACTGGGGGTAATGGGGGGATGAAGGTGTGGAAGAGAAGGGTGAGAAGTACCTGACTATTTAGATTTGGTCACCGTACACGGATAAAACTATTTCAAGCAACGGAATGGTGATCTTTCACCAGGACTATATTGAAAATATCTACCACTCTGGAATGTGCAGCAAATATGCTATAATATACTATTTTGAATAAAAAATCACAACTTAATCTAATAAAATTTACTTTCTTACTCCGGGATTTAATCTCATGACATCTGGATTCGTAGTCGATGACCGTAACAACTCATCCAAAGAGGCCGACATACACATAACAAGTAATACATTAGAATATAATGAACAATGTATTTCGCTTTCATTCCCATTGCAGAATTCATAGAAAATGTAATGCGCAGGTACCTATTATTTCATTTGCTGCTGAAAATATCATTCCTGCTATAATAAATAATATTGCACCTTGCACTTAGCGGTCATTAAAAGCAAATTATTATTGTCATATTCTTGCCTAATTAGTAGGAAACGATATTTTTAGGGGTTTTTAAGTGATTTGTTTTATTGCGTTTGATGTTATTCACAAATTACTAACAGATAAATAGACCAGCAATTTTATGGAATTTCCAAGAAGTAGCCATTATGGTTAACTTTCTAATTTGAAAATCATATAGGGGAAAACAAATTATTGGTAATTTATTAGCTTTTAGTTGACTAGCTTTCTTAATTTCAATTGCATTGACAACAAAATTTCAACCTAATCTATACATATATATTAAAATCAAAATATGTTTGTAGTAGGCGGGGTCCATTGCGAGGGCAAACGCCAGAATTTTGCTTGACAGTCCCATACAACAATCAAGGTCATAAATTTTTGCCAACTATCAAGGCCATAATGTGTGTAGTGTTTGTGCTTCCCGTGTTCGGCGGAAAACAAAACTTAAACATCGCATCCCGGGTGAAGCGGGAAGGCAGGCGGGGTCCAGCGGAGGGGGGGAGAATTCATTTTTTGACAGAAGTCGCGCGGTGCGGTCCGTGTATGTAGAAAAATCGGAACGGATTTTTGTGGTTATGTGCTATGTATGAGCGAACATAATCACGAGTTTAAAATATTATTATACCTAAATATAATATAATAATAGAAATATTTGATAATATAATATCAAATATTTATAATTATTCTGTTGTTGACGTAAATATTTACGTACTTTAGAGTAGAATTAGATTTTAGATAGATAATAGAATTTAGATTCTATAGTTCTAAATTAGGTCGTGCAATAAAATGACGTTATTATATAATGTCATTGGTGCAATAATCGATATTAGTCGGAAATCTTTCCTGATAAACCCTGATCTGTGTTTTCTTCCTGATGCAGGTAGCATATTTTCTACATCGAACGCATTTTAACATTTATGCAAACGATAAACGTCAAATTTTTTGGTACGCGGACCTAATAATTATGATTTTAAGTTGTAAATAAACACACTGTCGTAATGGATGATTATTTCTTTCGTGAACTCACTTGTAAATAAAGTCTATTAATTTATTAATCGGTTTCAGAGACACGGGAGAAATTGACCATTGTAAATCGATATTCTATTTTTGATGCTACGTAATTATTTACGTAGCAACAAAATGTATTCGCTCTAAATTATTAATAAATAGTAACTTTAGGTCGTGCGTATTTGTCGGAAATCTTTCCTGATAAATAAATATCTGTTTTTTCTCCCTGATGCATCTCTTTTGTCATCAGAACGCATTTTAATATTGGTATAAACGTCAAACGTCAAGTGTAAGCGTGCCTTGGACACGTCCGTACCTCAGACCACTTGTCAAATTGTGTGGACCGCGCGAACTTCACCCCAAACGTGTTGGTGTATAGTTATGGCCTTGAGTGTTGGCAAAAATTGTAACATTTATGACCTTGATTGTTGTGTTGGACTGTCAAAAGACTGGCGTTTGCCCGCGCAATGGACAAGGCTTAATGCATTCACTTAACATGCCTCGTACTGAACACGGATTTGGGAAGGTAATTGGCGTTACAAACTCGTGCACAGTAGGGAGCCGCTTGCCTTCTACTGGGCACGGGTTTGGAGAAAAAACGGCATTACAAATCTGTGTTGATTTCGAGGCATGGTTGCCTCGTATTGAACACGGAAAAGGAAATACGCGTCCGGTTATTGTTGAATTAAAAAAGGATTTTCGAACGAGTGGGAACATGAAATTCAATGAGCTTAGTTAAATCAATATTTTTTTTAATGAAAGGAAGGTGAGGAAGTCCTGAGAAGGAAAAAGGTATGAAGGGCAGCCTAGCAACATACCACGATTGGGGATGCCATAGTCTCATTGTCTCCAAATGGTCGGGAGCAATTGGGACTCTTGTTGTGCGGTATTCACAAAAATGATTCTTGAATAAATAAACTCTAGTATTTGCTTCTCTTGATCTTGGCCCCAAATTCTTCCAATTAATATTAACTTTCGCCTCAGATATATTCTTTTATATTTAATTTCATGACGCTTTTATTAGTGATGCAACGAATAATACTTTTACGAAAAAGAATACGAATATCAAACCTACTATCCGACGAATACGAATACGAATAACTTGGCAGAGTAATAAACCACTCTTTTATTTAGCCTTTTCTGCTTGTTTTATTATACTAATAATTAAAATTTACAACTGTAATTTTTTTATTGAGAATACACAACATCTGTAGATTCCCTAGTGACAGGCGATTTCTTTTTTCAGTTTGGATGTTGCCAGCCGTTGAAAAAAGTCTTTCTGAGGCGATTGTACATGGCTTGTATGAAAAATATTTTTGCGCGAGTTTTTTCAGTCGTGGGAAATGTATATCGTCTCGCCAGAAGAGCAATAAATGCGTACAAAAGTTTTTTTTTATACATAGTATTCGTATTCGTAAATATTTATTCGCCGAATACAAATATTCGGTAAATGACGAATATTCGTATTCGTTGCATCACTAGCTTTTATCAAGCCAGATTATATTCGGATCTCCACGATGCATGAATGTTAAAGAAGCAAGGATCTTGTCTCAAGAGAGGGGTGTGCTGGGGTTAGTCCTCTCTGCCTACCCAGGAAATCATCGAAAAGGGGATTCGTCGGTGAGCTCAGGAGGAAAAATAAATCCTTCTTTTTTTATTAAATTACTTGGTTGAAATGTTGTTGTTGATATAATGCAAATTAAGAGCCATTAACCAGCGGCTAAGAATTTAAATTTCATCAAACGTTGATTTTGCGATCTTACCCTTGCAACTTTACAGGACGGTTCCGATGAGAAAGATTAATTATTCTCCATACAAAAATTTTAACATAATAACTCAAAATCCATTTTATTTCATTCCAAAGTCTCTTTGATAAATACCTACATTCAAAAATGCTCAAACTCGTGATGATAAAACTATTAAAATTACGTACTTTTTATAATTATTTTTTTATCGTAAGTAGGTATTTATAATTTTTCTATAATGTCTAAGCAAAATAAAAATGTGAATTTTTTTAAATATATTAGTTCTGACCGTAAATTAATAGATAAACTGAAGTATTTTCGTAACAAAACAAGGGCGCGGATCTTTTTTTAAGATTTTATTTGAAATAAAATTTAAATTCTGAAAAATAAGAAAACAAATAATTTATTCGTTTATTTTACTGCATTATTATATTATTTGAAATGTGTGTTGTATAATACAAAATTTTGTTTGAAAATTTAACAAATCTGCCAACGACCCATGGTAAAACCTTATTGTACTAAAAATAAACATTTATCTCAAAATTTAAAATACAGGTTCCTAGATAAAAGAACAGTCTTTCGAAATCAATTTATAATTTTATGTGGAAAAGAATAAATACGTCTATTATTTGATTTAAAAATAACGTATTTTCGGATTTGTCTGGTTATTCCTTCTTAAGTTTATTTTTGTTCGGTTTTCGAAACAACTCATATAGGTTTCATAGAAATCGTCTCCCTTACTATCATGGTGAGAAATTTTATCTAAACAGCGCTAGAAAGAGAAAAAAACACGTTTTATATTCAAATCTTAACGTTAACCGCAAAATAATTAAAATATATACCTTTTTAAATCCAAAATTTCTGACCGCAATTTGAAAAAAAAATGAAACTTTGAGATTTT
Organism: Limnephilus lunatus; assembly: GCA_917563855.2. NCBI lineage: Eukaryota > Metazoa > Arthropoda > Insecta > Trichoptera > Limnephilidae > Limnephilus > Limnephilus lunatus. The sequence goes on from OU830603.1 coordinate 49,038,210, forward strand.
TTTATTCATTATTTTTACTTGAAAAGACAAAAAATTGAGTTGACGATAACGTTTATAATAAATTTGCCTACTAAAATATGAATTAACGTGTTTTTATTTTTTTTCGTTGTTAGTAATTTTTGTTAGAAAAAACATTAAAAAACAATAATTATTATAAGCAATAATGAATAGCCTGAAACTAACTAACTAACTAACCATCACGCCGTTTCCCCGCAGGGGTAGGCAGAGAGGACGGACCGCCAAACAACTCGGTCTTGGCACACACTATTTGCCTCACTCACATTCATACATTCTCTTCTATTATTCTGACTTCTGACATGGCCCGACTCAAGTATCTGATTTACTTGATCGTGCCATGTCTTCCTCGGACGTCCACGACTTCTTCTACCATTCACATTTGCGTCGTATATTCTTCTTACACTGCTCTTTCTTCGTTCATTCGCTCTACATGCCCAAACCATCTGAGGGTCCCTTTCTTAATCTTACTCATTATGCATACATCAGCCATACATTCTTTGCGGATATCCACATTTCTCACACGATCATACATTGTTTTACCACACATACGCCTCAAGGGTCTCATTTCAACAGCATTCAGTTTACTTTCATCCTTCCTCTGCCAGTTCCATGCCTCACTGCCATACATCAGGGTAGGTACCAGGACTCCATTGTGGACTGCTAGCTTCGCTTCTTTTGACAGTTTTTTATTAGCGCCAACGGCATTCAGTCCTCCATTAATGGAGTTACCAGCATTCACCCTTCTTTCAATATCCCAACAGCCTGAAACACTCATCTAAATTGAAAAAATCTCACGAGAAAAGATACATGCCGCAGACGGGACTTGAACCCGCGTCCTTATTCCTGGGGTTTGTAGCCTGTGGGGATAAGAAAGCAAGGCCATGGATCTAAAGACTATAGAATGACCAACGAATGAAAATCACTGTAAGTTACACATCATTTTTTTCCCCCTTATTTGTTTTTAATACTAGAATGTTATCCATAATGCCACTTCTTGGAGAATCCATAAAATTAGTTCTCCATTTATTTGTTTATTAATTAGGGGTTTTTCCATTATACCCTGGCATATGTGAATGTTTGTGAAAAACATCAAAACGTAATAAAGTGAGTCACTCTAAAATCCCTAAAATTAACTTTTCATACGAATAAGGTAAGTATGAGCTTTAAATGACCGCTAAATGCAAGAATAAATATAATTTATTTTAAGAGGAATGATTTTTTTCAATGCCAAATGTAACAATAGGTACAATTTAAATTTTCTGTGAATTCTGTAATGGGATTGAAAATGAGTACATTATTCATTATGTGTAATGACGGCCTCTTTGGATGAATTGTTACGATCTTCGCATGCGAATCCGGATGTCACGAGATTAAGGCGATACACAATACACAACCCTTATAATTTTTGTTTGCTCAAAACTCGTACATATAATTACTTTTTATTCCAACAGAACAACAGAACACTGGGGATGTAAGTTCTTTGTATTTAAGTTTTGTAAAAACAATACCTTAAAATTAATATATTTTACGTACAACGATTGTTAAACTTTATAACCCGTTTTTCAACTATAAAGTTAGCGGTAAGTACTAGATTTTATTTTTCTAGACGATGAATTAATAACTTCGGGAGTGCGACATGGAGACACATTTTAAATATTTGTGACACGTTTTTTAGAATTTATTAAAATGAACGCGGTGGAAAGGTCGAATCTCCAGGCCTGCTAGGGTGAATTCGACCGTACGTCCGTCCAATACGCCGTGCCGCGGGCGCATATTTGTTTACACGCTTTCTTCACTTACGTCGTTAAGATTCCCACATTATTTGTCTTCTTCTTTTTTTCTTTGATTGGGCAAATTCGACAGTAGGTCCGTCCAATACATGGGTCGCGAGTCGCAATTTGTTTACATAGCTTCTTTACTTATGACGTTAAGATTCTGAATATATTTTAGGGTATATTGAAAAAAATATTTGATTAATGTATGATATTTCATTCAAAATTATAAATTGTATATTTGCAGCACGTTCCAGAGTGGTTGATACTTTCTCATCCTGTTAATAAGCCACCATTCAAGTATTAAGCGTTTCTAGAAATGGTTTTAGCCGTGTTCGGTGACCATCTGTTATTTCAATATTCCCATTCTCTTTGTGTTGGCGATCAATTTTGGGGAAGCCCTAGTCTCACGGCTCCAGACGGTAAGAAGCAATTGGGACTCTTGTGCGGTAGGTACTGCCATATGTAAATATATATTATTTTTAATGAAAAAGATACATTAGGCCCTGAGAAAAAAATCCCTGAGGGCATCTGTGATCTTTGGGTATGCTGTGTGAAGAGTATTTTTAGGAAAAGAGGAGAAGTACTGGGTAGGAAAAATGTAAAAGAGGTGGGTAGGAATCTCGGGGTAAGTGTGCCCAGGAGTGACGGACGTATGAATTCATCCCTCCCACTGCGGTGAAAGGCGATGAGTCGCGAAAGTGCGGCTGGAGAGGTCTAGGTTAGGTCTCCCTCAACCAGCCACGCAGTGGGTGAGCAAACGAATTCGCCACCAATACCTAGCCAAACCTCACCCCATGAACCCGGACACCCCTGCTAAGTCACCTAACTAAGCGAACCATATGGGGTGATCTATGGCAGAGGTTTTGGTTATCCAATAAATGTTTCCCGTGGCGGCAGTACCCACACCCGCCTCCCAAATTGAAAGGTAGATATTTAAGTAAGTTTTGACGAAAATTAATATAAGAATTAGAAATAATATTTGTATGACTTCAAATAAACGACACCATTATGTTGTGTCATTCCATTGTTTACAGGGATTTCCAAACTGTGGGTCGCTCAGTCCGCGCTAATTGCTCCTCCCCACCTCAAGGTCAGTAAAGGTAGAAACATACTAGGCCCACGCTACGCGACGCGACGCTACGCAAAGTTCCTGTCCATGTACACACTGGCCATACGCGTCGCTGTGACCACGTGACAATAGGTCTCTGGTGCGCCGGCGCGTTTGATTTGACACATTTGACGTTTATTTTGTTATGTTTATGTGATTCTTTTCTCAGCAGACGACAGCTTGTATATTTATGGACAGTTTTGCCATGTCTTTTAAAAGCGAATTTGAAGATGATTTGCAACGATTATTATTATTAAATCAATATTCTCGTAAAAAGAAAAACAAAAAAGTGAGAAGTATTTGGGTCCACAACATTAACAAACGAAGACAAATGTTTGGAGAGTTCCATACTTTAGTAAAAGATCTATAATCTGATACGGACGATTCTTCATATACTTCCGTATGAGTAAAGTGGTATTTGAAGAGCTTCACAGCATAATTGAATATGATATAAAAAAAGAAAACACACGTCTTCGAAAGTCAATTTGGACTAGAGAAAGACATTCATTATAGGGGTATAATATTGAAATTAGTTATTTATTATATAATCGTATAGCAGAATCTCTATAATTCTGAGATTTGATATTATAAATAACTTCGTGCTCAGTTTCAATGAACTGTTCGTCACCCATTTTTTAATAATAAACGATAATAAATGTCAAAAAGACAACCACAGATATAGCGAAACGCGTTAATGCTTAGATAACACCAAAAAGATGTGAAATCATCTCATAGTAGGCGTGACCGTACCCCCTCCACCTTCCACACGGCCCACGCCGATCTGGCTGTGGCAGATCCGCGTCGCGTAGGGCACCTCGGTTTGCATTGCGTGGGGCTAGTGTGATTCTAAAGCACCCGTTTCCATAGAAAATGTATGGAAGATAAGTAGTCCAGATATGGAAATGGTGACGTCAACCTACGTAGCGTCGCGTCGCGTGGGCTAAGTGTGTTCCTGCCTTAAGGGTTTGTTGGCGGGTATAAATAGCCCTACCCGGTGGTTCTCAAACCATTACAAAACATCTACCAACAAGTTACATTGTCACGCTGCTCTTTAAAATTTAGTCAATCGCACTTTCATCATCAGTGAATCTCAGTTCTTGAAAATAAGTGAAAAGTTAAAAAAAGTTCTACTGGATATATTCTGCAGACCGTGACTTCAACAACACTCTTCACTTTTATGGTAAATAAATATTTATTACAGTTACACTTCCATCTTGAACTAAAATGTCCATCACCTTAACAGGTGACCAGACAAAACCGGAAATATGTCATTTTTAAATCAAATTTTAGCCGTATTGACACTTTTCCACAAAAAAATATAAATTGATTTCGAAAGATTGTTATTTTATCTAGTGAAGTTATATTTTAAATTTTAAGAAAACATGTTAATTTTTTGTACAATAAGGTTTTACCGTAGGTCGTTGGCAGATTTGTTACATTTTCAAACAAAATTTTGTATTATACAACACACATTTCAAATCATGTAATCTTACAGTAAAATAAATCGATAAATTATTTGTGTTTGACATTTTTTATAATTTAAATTTTTGTTCAAATAAAATCATTAAAAAAAAGATCTGCTTTTGTTTTGTGACGAAAATATTTCAGTTTGTCCATTTATTTACGGTCTAACTAGTTTCTTATTTTGCTTTAACACATTATTGAAACATTATAAATACTAATGATCAAAAAGAACATAATTTTAATAGTTCATCACGAGTTTGATTATTTTTGAATGTATGTAAGTATTTATCAAAGAGATATTATGTTAAAATGCTGGTTAAGAGAATAATTAATCTTTCTCATCGGAACCGCCCTGTATAGTTGCAAGGGTAAGATCGCAAGATCATCGTTCGACGAAATTTAAATTCTCGACCGCTGTTTAATGGCTCTTAAGATTAACGGCTGCGCGGCCCGTTTCAAACAAAACTTAATATTGGATTTGAGGTCAAAATACCCAACCAAACTGAATAATATTTTTGTAAATCATAACATTAAATTTTTAGAATGGATACGTGCTATTTTTTTTTAAATGATGGTGTATGGGTTATTCAAAAACTCAATTTTACTTCAATCTGTAAGCATCTTTGGAATTAATCATAATTATCTAAAAAAAAGGCTTTTCTACCATTGTAATTTTAATTTGTATATGACAAGTTTTGTGTTCCAATGTAAATAGGTCTTTTACATTTACGTCACTTGTCCTATTGTGTTGTGATAAAAGATTGAACTTTTTTTATATTAATTTATTTAGAATAATGCTCAAAGATTAGATACATAAAAACATGATATTATCCGTATTCATTTAAAATTATATAACTTTAAAACAAAAATGCCAACGTTAAGACTGAATTGTGCCATTGAATTTACCATATAGTAGCGTTGTGGAATAGTTTTATTAAGAAAAGATTTTATTTCATTTAATTACCTATCTTAAGTTATGTGTTTTTTAAGACAGTTTAATTTAAATAATAGTTAAATAAATAATTAATTAAAATTGCCACAGAATTTTCCTTAAATCTTAAGTAAATTTTGTGACGTAATGGAACTTCTCATCACCTGTACTTCATTAAAACGTTGATTTCCTACTAAATAGTAGACTTTTCTTATTTATATTTACGAAGTTAGTTATAAACTCAATAAAAAATCGTTTGTTACTAAAAAAAATTTTTTTTTGTGGAATTCCATTATGTAACGGATATTTTTTTTTATAAATGCCTCTTTACCTAGTAACATCTTTACCTTGTAACATCTTTACCTGGTAACATCTTTACCTTGTAACATCTTTACATAGTAACATCTTTACGTAGTTACATCTTTACCTACCATTTAAATAATATTTGCATTCGTTTTCTAATTTTTTTTCTCATTCTTTACAGAGATGTGCTTCTTTAGGAAACAGGTAGGCCGCCTCCCCAATGTCTACCGCCGCTACCGGAGAAGACATATGGGCCAGACCCTCGTGGCCATCTCCGATCTTACAGGCCCTTATTATACTGCACTCTATCCGAACAGTGAACCACAGACAGCAATACACGAAGCAGAATTGGTGCCGAGGTCTGAAATGTTTCATAGTCAAAATATGGAACGTCTTGCACGGGTTAGACTGCGCCTGAACCCTGAACCGCCTGAAGCAGACAGAAATATTTCTACAGATGAACAATATAACACAACTGAGGGAACATCATCGGACGAAGAAGTGGATGGAATGAACGACGAGTCTCCAGGATTAGATTTTGAAGAAATGGAGATAATCTACACTGATGATGTAGCAGAACTTGGAGCTGAAGTGGAAGTGGAGACATGCTACACTGACGACGCTGCAGAGCAAGAGGCAGATGTTCCAGTCAGGAAGACAGTTAAGCGAAAGAGGGTTAACGCTCTATTTCACTACAACAAGAAACCAAGATTGGGAGATTAGTCTATAGAATATCAGTTATACTCTTTTATTTCGTTTTATATGTCTTTCTTTTTTATTTATGGACTAAAACTATTTTTAAATGTTTGCTAAACTTAAAATCAATCTAATGACTCTCCGTCTATATTAACAGGTTTTCATTTATCTTTTAGAATTATTATTTGTATATATTTTTGAACTAAAACTATTTTTAAAAGTTTGCTTAAATGGTAAATTTATTTTTTAATTTTACTCGTGTAGATGCAGGCAAAGTCACAGGTGGTAGCTTTTCATTTATTCAACCTTAGTAATATCTATATTAAATAATAATTACTTCATGTTATAAATATATATTTAGAAATAGAAATTAGCTATCTTTAAATGTAAATAATGTTAATGTTATAAGTTGTTTGAAATCAAAAAAATAATGACCCATGATTTATAATTTATTTTAAACAATTTCAATGTCATATAAATTTGTACATAATATATTATTTTCACCTTACCTCCATTCTTTTCAATATGATTTCCCAAATTTTTCCTAATTTTTTTCATTCTGTGATAGCAAGGGCAGTATTCGCACATTGGAGGGGACCCCACCACTTTCCCAACGGCGCTCTAAACCCTCCAGTGTCCATGCATACGGGGTTAGAAAGCAGTATGCAAGTACTAACATTAAAATAATACAAAAGAATAACTCTAGAAGAAGAAGAACTCTGCATTAAGCGGTCCGTCTTCTGCCTAGCATTGAATTGGCATAAACATATGGGTTCCAATAGCCGAGCTTAGGATGAATGGTTATAACCTTCAAAAGTTATTAAAAAAGGTGTTCCAAATTATAAGTCACTATCCATTACACTATGGCAGTACTTATTCACAACACTTTTTCACGAGTATGGTATCCCAGATGACCCGCACAAAATCTCACCGATTGCTCCGAAATGCAATTATATTATTATTCCGCTTCTAGTACTCGATCAATCCGGTTGCACGGCAATTAACCTCTCTACCCGTTCGTACGCGAACGCATATTTGTTGTAAATAATATTTTAAATAAAAGTTAATATCGCGGACAAATAAGTGTTTTCAATTAAACATCATCATTATTATAAGCCAGAACACAGGATCACGGCTTGGAAGTACCGTGATCTCAATGAGCATTTTAAACCTCTGTATTGGTAAGGTATGAAGGCAATCCTGCCTGACGTGGAGAGGAACACCACACCAAACACTCTCCATCCACTCCTACACTAACTAACAAACACTTCCAACATTGGTGACCCCGACGTGACAACACATATTCCCCGCTGGTATAGGCAGAGAGGATGAACTGCTACACAACTCTGTCTTGGCATACATTCCTTGCTTCATTCACATGCATCGTCTCATATATTATGAATTACGCTGATTAACGGCCTTTACATAGGAATAAAAAATAATTTGAAGAATGGTTAATTTGAATTATTATTATTTTTATTATTATAAATAACAGCATAGTAACAAATAGTAAGCAATACAAATATGAAGAAAAAAGAAAACCTCGCGTACATATACAAGATATTTTGAAAGTACTTTGTAACTATAAAATTAACCAAGTAAAGTACAAAATAAAAAAAATAAAAAATTTCCGTAGTAAACTTTGATAAAGAATATACAATCAAAGTATATCTGACAAACAGTTTTAATTAAAAAATGTTTGTATGTTGATATTCTTTCATTATTTATCACAACATCAACAATATATTTATTACCAAGTATATTCAGGCGATTTATATTAGAATACTAGCTGGTTCCCGGCATGCATTGCAATGCCATATTAAAAGAAATGAATTGTTTCTCCCTGCATGTCCTTTCCCGCGCATCCCCGTTCCCCTCCCACGTTCCCCTTCCACCTTCCCCGCCCACATTCCTCGCCCACCCTCTCCTCTCTTCCACTCCCCCGTCCCGCAAACCCCCCTCCCGCGTTCTATATATTCAGTACCAGTACATACAGTTTTCAAACAGCTCGCGTGCCACCAATTACCTACAATTTTTTTCATTCAAATTTTCAATTTTCGTTTATTACAAATATTTATTTACCTAATTAAAATATCTATAATTTAAAAAATCCATAGACAATCCTTTTAATACAAAAAAAACAGCTGCCTACTCAATTCAATTTCATCAAACGCGCGAACTATCAAACATATTATTCAATTTTCCGCGCAATTTTCTTAATTTTTCTTTCCGTAAGAACCTTCTACAAAATATTAGAAAACTTAAAGAAAAGATGAATGAAATAGGTAAAGTCGTTCTGAAGTTATGGCGTGACCAAGGGAAATAAGAATTCATTTTATATATTAGAATATAGTTCAGCATTTGAACCCGTATTGTTACAATAGTAAGGTAATTCGTGACGAACTGATGTGCTCAGTACATTAAAACATATTAACGAATGAAGTTGATGAGAGTTCAACAAGTTATTAACAATTTTAAATAAATAAAATAAGTGTGAACAAATTCTTCTTTCTTTTAATGTATCGTGTCCCATTAGTTGTAAAGCAAAGAATCACATACGAAATTAATGCTATTCCAAGAGCGACGCTCCAAGGAGTGATTGAAATATTTAGTGCCAGGCTAAATGAGTGTGAAGAAGTGGATGGTGCGCACTTACAAACGGTTATTTTTCATAAATACAATTTTAAAACCTGCTCTTTAATTTAACAGTAGTTATAAAAAAGTTTAAAAAATTCTGGTGTTTTATTTATTAATTATCGGAAACGAAAAAAAATCTGAAACACCGTTTATATCACAAATATTTTAAAAACTATGAACATAATGTCTTGAAATTAAACAATTTTGATCTTAGTTATACTAACTATGAGTATTTTGCATAATCGACATATTTTTTATTTTTTAGAAATTTAATTTAAATTAAATTTGATAATGTTATTATCGAGTTGTATTTTAGGATAATGTATTTTAGTTACAGCTGTTTCGACTTGTAAGGTCATTTTCAAACTATGGTGAAGTCACGTACGGACGACTTATCTACTTCTACTTCTACTATACACTATATAAAGAGGTAAGATTTGTTTGTTTGTTTGTTTGCATTGAATAGGCTCCGAAACTTGTGAACCGATTTGAAAAATTCTTTCGCTGTTGGGAAGCTACACTATTCTTGGGTAACATAGGCTATATTATATTTTCAAAAAAATAGGCATCCTTACTAAAACTTCAATAATGCAACCCAAGGTGTAAAAAAATTACCTAAAATATTCTTTACATCGCGTGCGCTGTGAAAACTATTGATGATAGAATAAAATAATGTACTACAACTTTGTAGAACGCATCATTATTTACAAAAAAAGTCGTAACAGCATAAGTCTAACTATTATGGTTATGCCACGAAGTATTCTTTTAGTTTAAAAATTTAATTAAAATGTCGCAGCTTGAAAAGGCTCTTTATTTGTATCTTGGGTTTAATCCTTATCACAATAAATTACTTCATATTCAAGACAGCTTCAATACCTTAATTTAACTTTTTGAATTTTTCAATTCGGATATTTAATTAGAAAGATATCACCAGTTTAAAAATGTTAGTATTAGAAAAAAGTTTCGGCTACGGGCCGGGCGGGAGAAGAGTCAAGAAATGAAGTGCCAGGGGGGTTGGCGGGACGGGGGAGCGGAAGAGCGGTGGCGGGAAGGTGGAAGTGGAACGCTGGAGGGGAACACACGGGAAAGGACATGCAAGGAGTAACATTTTATTTATTTGAATATGGCATAGCAACGCATGCCGGGAAACAGCTATATATTATAAAAGAAAGTCAAAAAAACGTTCGGGCCATAAAAACTCAGAAACGAGTCCCGGTACGATCAAGGGAGTTATATGGTGTGGTAGATCTCTATCCCCCCTAGGGAATAAGGGTAACCGTTTTTACCTAAAGGGCGTGCTTTTAAAGATATAAGGGGTGGAAGTTTCGCCCTCTTGAAATTTCGAGAACAATCTTCCGAAAAGTTCTAGAAGGTTCTATAGAGCTCTAGAAAATTCTGGTAGGAGTGGCAAAATATGTCGTGGAATTTTCGGGAATAGGGAATCGGGAACATCAGTGTGGAACATTCCAGAACAATCTCGAATGTTGTCCTGAGCGAAGCCGGGTAACCCAGCTAGTTTATAATATTTTAAATGTTAATTTATGAAGGTGTCTAAATTGATTTATTATCGGTAAATCCAATTTGAAGAGACACTAATTGAGAGAGTGATTAAGTGGGATTCCGAATCTTTCCCTTTTGGTTTCTCCTTGCACTAAGTGTAAGGGTTTTCTTAATTGATTTAGAATGATGTTACTTCTATGACTCTTTTAAGTGCATTATTTGTTTAGGTTTGGTAAAAATACTAAGTAGTGGAGAATAAATAATTTTCCTTACACTATTAATTAGCGTAATGTTGGGGTCATTCGTTCGTTTATTGATTTCTAATTGTTCAAGCAGATTTAATCCAAGACCCTTTCGTTCTATATGTAATGGTTTTGACTGGTTGTTTTTAAGTGGAACGTGATTATTCACTAAGAGATGTTCGGCGAATTTTGAAGAGGTGTTTTTATTTTTATAATATCGTAAATGTTCTTTGAATCTATTTGAGAATGCCCTACCCATTTGCCCGATGTAAGTAGCGTTACAGTCGGTGTGGTCACATTTTAATTCATGTATGCCACCGTTATTGAGTTTAGGATTTCTACTTTTTGAGTTTTTAAGGCTTGTTCCCTATTGTTATTTTTATTGGTTCTAAAAGTTATATTTAAACCACATTTTTTAATGTCAGTGCAAATTTTTCTATTTTTTTTGTTTTGAACCGGATATATTAAATTAATTTTATTTTGGTATTTCTTGTTTTTTATTATTTTTTTAATGCTTTTTGCCTCATAGCCGTTATTAATTGCGATTATTTTAATATTTTCCTTTTCTTTTACGTATGCTTTATTATCTAAGGGAATGTTAATGAGTCTGTCCGCCCCAGGCGACACTTTTAAGGGGGCCGGCAAATTTTCACAATATTAGTATCTTGTAAAAATTTAAACCATTTTATTTCATATTTTTGTCGCACCTACGATTCGACCGATTGAAATGAGCACGGAATTTTTCATTAATTATTCTTTGACGAAACCGGGGAATCTGAATCTGTATATAATAATATCATCTTGATCACTGTAGTGACTGGCAACACCGTAATTGTAAGAATTCAGTGAATTTTTTGTTGCGCTTGGATTGCTTTTATGACTAATTTACACTGAGAACGATTTGGAGAGGTCCGTGGACGATGTGATGTTATTGCCAGTTTTAAGACAGTTTCATTCATTGCAGTGACTTGAGTAATAAATATTTTGTTTACAATTTTTATTTATGTAATTGTATATTTGACTACAAAGATATTAGAAACCCGAGATATGCTATGTTGGCCGCCAGACCGTGGACGGACTACGGCCTACGGAGCGGAGTGTGAATACGGAAAGAATTCGTTCATTCAATTGGTTTTGTGTCGTAACCGCGTACAGTTTGTGCCCGTTTTATTCAAAATGCCGTATTGTTCAGTGCAACTATGCAAAAATAATACAAGAAATGTGAACTTCAAGATAAATGGAGTTTCATTTCACCGGTAAGTACAAAATTAGAGTACGTTATCAATTTTTAATGATTATTCGAAGTTTTTATTGACATAAGGCCCCGTTAAAACAAACATCGCCGCCATTACGATGCTAGTGATGGGGACGCGAATTCTTTTAAATACCGACCATCGATATTTCGTAATATTAGTAGGGCTTTATAAAAAAAATATAAATATGTATAAACATATTATTTTTGTAGATAATTATTGTTGTAGACGCTGATTGGTGGTAGAAACAAATACAATGATTTTCTTTTAAAATCATTATTTATAAAAATTAATCTTTCTTTGTTCCGCATGCGTTTGTGTACCATTTATTCGATTTTCAATGGAACTTTGGTGATTTTTAGTGCCGGAGCCCATGCAGGTTTCTATATACGAGTATAATGGTGGGCTCTAGCATTATAAAAATTATTTCCTATACCATTCATCCGACTGGGATGAGATTTTGGTGTTTTCGTGTGGGCACGCCCGTGAAGGTTTCAATATATATAACGGTAAGCTTTGGCGTTATAAAATTCGTAAATTTTTTGGCGCATGACCAGTTTGAGAAATGTGCGTGTTTCATATAGTTTAGCCTCAGGAAGGGAAGGAGAAGGGGAAGAGAATCCGGGACGAGGGATCTGATAGGGGGAGGATTATGTGGGTGGAGAAGGGAAACGAAGGAGGGGGTTGGCGGGGGTGAGGGAGTGATGAGAGGGGGGGGGGGTTCGCGGGATGGGGAGAAGCATAACAAAAAAGCGTGATAATTTATTTATCTTAGGTAACGTATAATTTATATCCGTTTTTAAATGCAGTAACTTATAGTATTTTAATTATTTCAGATTTCCGAAGGACGGAACAATTAAAGAAAAATGGATTGACGCAACGGGGGGAAAGGGAAACTGGTTTCCGACTCGCCATAGCATCATTTGCTCATCTCACTTTGGCCAAAACGATTTTAAACCAGCAACCTGGCCTTTTTTTCCCTTCAATTGATGTTATAAACATTTGCAAAACAATGGAAGTGGTAATAAAGAACGCTATTGTAGATAAAAATAAACTGAAAATTAAATCAAAAAATAATATTAAACAGGAACTAGTAACCAAAGCCTTACGACATTTCGTTGGAATCAAAGTATTTGAAAATATTTATTTTCATCAATATGACCAATCACCAATGAATAATCATTCAGTTCAACTCACTAAAGCCGTTTTGGAAAAATACATTGATATCCGTTTACATTACTTAGTTAAAAACGTAACACCAAAATTATCGAAGCGACAAGTATCTCCAAATACAAATATCTCCACTTTACCAGTCAATAATATGTATATATTTTTAAAATGTTTGTTTGCTAAATGAAATACCTCTTGTAAATACATATTTCTATATATTTTTGTTAATTATACCAAGGTGGGTTTTTTATTTAAATTTTTTTATTTACATATGTTCGAGATTGATGAACACTAGCACATTTGACATTCAAAAGAGGAGGAAAATAACTGTTTACATATTATTTAAAAAAAACTGCATGTAAAACACGGGTAATAAATAGATTATGAAACAAAATATGAAATCGCAAAATAAAGGCCCTAACACGGGTAGAGCACCCAACGTTGCCCAAAATACTTGTCATTATTATTGTAAAATTATTAATTGTGAAACAGAATTCTAAATACTTTCAGTATAACCCTGGTCAAAGACCACCATCCAGAACAGAAAGGTTGCTTTAAATTTATTAGCCGTGTTTAGCGACCAGATCTGAATAACCGGGTACTTCCCCACTTTCATTTTCCTCGACTTCTTCCACTCCTCACCATCTGAAACCTCATAAAATACCCCAATTGCGGATGCCCTAGTCTCACTGGTTCCAGATGGTTGGGAGAAGATGGGACTCTTGTGAAGTACTCAAATACAAAATAAATTAACATGAGTAAAAAATGAGAGTTTCTTTTTATGGATTTTTACAACAACAAAAACACACTGTGAGTGTTATTGTGATTAAAGTTATTGAACAAAACCAAAAACTGTTAAAATTCAGTTATAGATTAGAAACAATTGATTTGGATTTGTTACAAGTGGGACACGTTAAACGTGCCCAGAGTCCAGATCACACTAGTTTCGATTTATCGGTTCTGAGAATAAGAATTTTTCATCAAAATTTTAACTGGAACCATTTTTTTAACTAAAATGTCGATCTCTGTCGATTTGTATTCTTGTAAGCCTTATTCGTCATCATTTCTATGTATTGCTAATTGCGAATGCGTTCGGAACGTGTACGCATAGAAATCTGTTCTAAGTATTAGTGCCAACGAAAATGACAAGTTTTAAGTGTGAGTTCGAATAGGGGCGTATACTTTAGCGTAAGCGAAGGTGTGTAATAGTATTGGTTAATAATATCGGCGACACGAGGAAATACAGTTCCACAAGGTTTAAACTGCCCATAGCATATCTCCCTTTGTTTATATTATCTGTGTTTGACTATCTGTTTCGTTGTTCAAGCTTTAATTTATTAATAATGAAAAATATTAAAAATTAATTTCAGAAAAGCAAGTTATTTAAAAAAAATGTATGATAATTATTTGAAAATAATTTCGTTTATGAATCCAAATCTTTATTTTATTATTTATTACCACGGGAGCGACAGCGCAATTTAAAAAAAAATTCTCCGATTGCTCGAGATTTTTTTGGTGTACATTTTGTATATTTTCCGCCCACATGAAAAAAAATCATGCCTCTGAATTTTAGTATGGAGACATAAAAACTGATTATAGTTCTATATAGCCAATACATTCATCTATCTTTTATCGATTATCATATTCGTAGGATTTATAAAAAAAATACGATAACATCGAAAACTTCTACTTAATTACTTAAAAATAAAGGAAAATTTGGCAAAATAGGCAGCAAAGCAATCCTAGGTATTTTAAATAGTGCCATATTGTGGCAAAAACCGCTCCGGTGGATAAATTTCAATAATAATATTTTTTTAAGCTGTAAATTTAGAATTTTAAGTTCATTCTATTTTAAGTGCTTTATTTATTGCTGTGTATTTTTGAGCCAATTTACATTTAAAATCTCAAAATTATAATATTTAGAAACAAACATGTTCTAATAAGCACATTGGAAAAATTATATTATTTAGATTTAAGAACAATTTTGTTTTTTGAATATTTATAATGCATGGGAAGAATCGGGAATTTTGTGAGCAAGTCTTGACAGGCAAAAATTTAAATATATTTTTTTCTTATTATTCGAAGGGTTAAACCAGTTTTCAGAATGTAAAATTCCAATTATGGATTCATCGGCAGACACAATTCGAAGGAAAAAATTATCTTATTCGAAGTGCAGTTATAAAATTCAAGTTGCATACTATTTATTTAATGCCAGAATTAAAGAAAAAGCATTTTCATCTTCTGAGTGTAGTTTTAATTCACCGCATACAAACTGATTTTGTGTTCAGAATACAACGATAAAATAAATTACGGGTTGCATACCAAATGCTGCGAAATTCTGAGAAACTGATTGTTCCGTGTGTAACTATTATTTGGGGACTCTAACGTAGAATCAATCGTAAGTTAAAACCTGCCCAGCGTTCTAAACACGGTGTAAAAGGATACTCGTCCAATGTGATTATTTAAAAAATCGGCTCGTAAATAATAAATAGGTCGTATTAAAAAAATATGATATCCACATACGCCCTACCCCCCCCCCCCCCCACCGGTGCTTGTACCCAATTAAGGGGGCGGCGAAATTTTCCTCCGCCCCGGGCGGCCGACACCCACGCTACGCCACTGGGACGAATGTTTCAGTTTCATGTTTCAAAATCATCACTATTCTACTGCAGCATTCATAAGCGGAACTACATTTCCCACTCTCCGATACAACGATTTTACACTATGGGAAATCAGTACATACTTAGGTGATGTTGACATATTTAACATCAACTTGGCGAATTTTGTGGATCTTGTAAAAAACCTATTTCAAAACTATTCCTAAACATATCTATATATTACTCCAAAGCATTTGATACAATTGACCCACAAAAATTATTAAAAATCTTAGAAGCAATTGGAATTAGAGGAAACCTACTTAATTTGTTTAAAAATTATTTATTTAATAGACATATATCTGTGTAAAAATATTAGAAAAAATGAGTAGGAGGAAAAAAATGTGTGCTGGAGTCCCGCAGGGGTCAATTTTGGGTTGGGACCAACCCTATATATTATATTTGTATCAATAATGAAAAAACTATTTAAATATGTAAAACACTTTGTATATGCTGACGACACTGCTCTTGTCATATCTGATGAACAATTATTCATTGCGATTGAATGTATGCAACATGATTTTACGTCCCTGATAAAATAGTCACATGACGCAGGTCTAATCATTAATACAAAAAAACTAAATTGATGCTCATACGATCTCCACATGCTTCATTTCAGAAAACGCTTAAAATAATATCTCATGACTTTATATGTATTCATCAAAACATTTTGCAGCCCTGCATGTGCGATAGTATTGAACTTGTAAATGAATATGTTTATTTGGGAGTGACTGTTGATTGTAATTTCAAATGGGATATACAAATAAATAAAATTTGTAAACACCTGAGGGCGATAGTGGGTAGGCTGTACAAACTGAAATGTTTCGTTCCGGAGAATATTTTAAAAATTATTTACTTATCACTCGCAGAATCAACTTTACGATACGGATTAACTACTTGGGGACACTCTTGCAAAACTAATTTAAACCGCCTACAACCAGTACAAAATTCTATGATTAAGTTATTAGTTCAAAAAAATATTTTTTCACAGAGACAAAACATTTCATTGTTGTATCGGAATTTAACAATATTACCGGTCCAGGCCTTATTATGGTATAAAATATTGATTCAGCATGTATCTGAGTCTGATTATAAGAAGAAAATGGAACATGAGCATAATACGAGGTTCACAAAGAATGAAGGAATGCTTGTTCCAAAATATAATAATAACTACGGACGGCAAACCCTGGAGTTTAACGTGCCAAAAATATTTAACATGTTACTAATTAATATAAAAAATTGCGATTCTACAAATAGATTAAGATATATGCTGAAACAATGGTTACTAAATAGAGATTGTTTATATTAATTAATGTGTGTTAATTGTGACAATTTGTATAGTTATAGTAATAATAAAATCGGTGAAAATCGGTGCTTAGCAACGCTATAGAGACATTCGCATTTCATTAGCTCTCTGATTTTTCATTATATTAGATAGAAAATAATTAGTTTTGATCCCAAAAAATATAAATATTTGAAAATAAGTATATTAGAATACGTAATAAATAAACTGCCAGTAAACCATAGGTTATTTAGATAAATAAATAGGATATAAAAAATCTCTTTTGTGAAGGCTCCAGTAACTAAGGTAAACAATAATATTTGAGATTACTTTGTAATATATTTTATAGGTAAATTTAATTACATATATTTTATTTTGATAACAGTATTCTAAAATATAATATATTATAGATTTGTAACGTTGAAAGGTAAAAGGTTTAAATTAAAATATTTAATTTGGGCATTTTGAAAATTATTTTTTGACAATTGACAATTAACAAATGATATCTAGGTAACGATAGTTGCTTGGTTACTGGAATGTAGGAACTAATAATAATAATCATTTTCGTGTTGTTTTGTAAATTGATAATATGTCATTTACAACCAACCGAAATGAAGAGCGGTCTGTTATGTCATCTACACAGATGAACAATGATAGTCTGAGACCACCAAAAACAAAAGCAGGTAATCCTAGGCAGCGTATGAAATGGACGAACGATGTCAATATGTTCATCGTTCGTTCATATTTTTATGTAACTAAATTAGAAACAGATATGTTATTGTATAGGAAAAAATTACATTTAATTTTCTCACAAAATTATCCGATTGTCCAAGTAAACGAACAAAGATTAGCAGACCAAAAGAGGGCAATTTTCAAAAATAATTTAATTCCTGTAGTAACATTAGATCAGATAAAAAAGGAAGTAGCAGATAGATTGCAATTAGAAAATAATTTAGAACAAGTTAATACGAGTAGTAATGTTATATCAGATACATTGAACGTAGATAGTTCAGATAATATTCTAGTCGAAGAATCCAATGATATTACAGTAGACTCAAATAACTTAGACGTTATCGTTATACCTGATAGTTCAGAAATGCACAAAATAATTTGCAAGGCAGATAGAAATATTTCACCATTAAATTTAAACGACGAGAATGCCAGCATTCTTATAAATACCAACCAGGAATTATTAGATTCCTGGTCAAATAAAATTCTTCACGCAAAACACTTCAATTATCTCAACCCAACATATGTTGACAAATTTTCGTCAAACAAATGGTTGAGTATTGGAGAGTTGAGCGCAGAAATAGAAGGCTTTATGCTTGCCATACAAGATAGAGTCATTAATACTAAAAATTATAGGAAGCATATCATCAAAGATGCAAATCAAATTGATGATTTATGTAGAAAATGTTTGGCTTTTCCGGAAACCATAGAACATATTATATCGGGATGTTCTGTATTAGCGCCGTCCGAGTATACATTTAGGCACAATCAAGTTTTAAAAATAATTCACCAAAGTTTGGTAACTAAACATAACTTGATTGACTGCCGTAATGTACCATATTATGAATATGAACCAAATTCGTTTTTAGAAAATGAATTTTATAAAATTTATTATGATAAAACTATTCTGACAGACAGAACAATTAGTCATAATAGACCCGATATAGTTTTACATGACAAAATTAAGAAAATAACTTGTATCATTGATGTCGCTATTCCAAATTCTTGTAATATTCAGAAAACTGTTTCTGAAAAAATAAGAAAATATACAGATTTAGGAAATGAAATTAAAAGAATTTGGCATTCTCAGACTATAAAAATATTACCATTTGTTATTTCGGCTACTGGCATTATACCTAGCTCTCTCATTCAAAATTTAGGCGTATTAGATTTGTCAAAAAATTTGTACATAAAAATGCAAAAGTCGGTCATTTTAAATACATGTAGGATTACGAAAGATTTTTTAAATATTTATATTGAGGGATCAGTAGGGTTTATCGGACCAGTTAGGATTTCATCAGAGCCGAACCCTCTGATATGAAAATATCTGGAGTCGGTGAAATATTTTCCCATTATGTTTCTGGTGGATTGACGTATTGTTCTTGTATTGTTTTGTATTTATTATTCTTATAGAGTGCACTTACATTGCGTTAATTTACTAGATATTCATTTGTGGAAAAGTGTGTGGAAGGGTTTAGTCTTTCATTTGGGAAAGATTCAACCCGGACATAAAATCTGGAGCACCGTAAAAATAAATAATATGTATGTATGTTTAAATTGTAATTGAACATTAACATCCTGTTGACAAACTGCTTTATTGCGGTTTAACGGGATTGTATCTTGAAAACAATAAATAAAAAAAAAATTTAAAAAATCTGTATTTTTGTAAACCTATCAAATCGCTGTATTTTTATATTTTTTTGTATTTTTGAGACTTGTTTACATTTTTCATCTAATTTTATTTTTATTATTTCTTGAAAACAATTTATTTTTATTATTTCGATTTTAAACAATTTAAATCGATTATTTTTATTATTTCTTGAAATTTCCAAGAAACCGTTAAACTGTTTTGGAAGGAGGTCAAAAGATCCCGGAGTGGTCCAGAGAACGGAAGCATATGAAAGTGGTAAAATCGAAAGATGGACAAATGTTCACGAATAAGGAAGAAATAACCTTTTGAGTACAAAAATAATTTTTCAGTTTGGTTGGGTATTTTGTTCACAAATCCAAATCTAAGATTTGTATAAAAAGCGCCAAAATGGGTCGCGCATACGTTCCCCTTAAAGAGAGATGGATGAAATATTTCGAGGAAGTCTGCGAAAGTAACCCGAGTGACTGTGATCCCAGCGGTGAATCGGTTATGAACAATGATGGAGTGAATGTTACCAAAATCAGCATGGATGAAATAAAAAGAGCAATTAAATGTATGAAGAATGGTAAGGCAATGGTAAGCCAATGATATGTGGGTTTCGACAATATTGCTGCCGAATACTTTAAAGGAGATAGCCGTATTATTCTCACATGGTTGTGCAGACTTTTTAACCAATGTTTAGAGGAGGGTTACACGCCATTAGATTAGAGAAGGGCTGTAATCATGCCATTATACAAAGGTCACGTATGGAATGTGGGAATCATAGGGCTATTAGCCTTTGTTCAGTTGGCAAGCTGTACGGTAGAATATTGATTGAAAGGGTAAGAATGGAAACAAAGGATAAAATATGGGATGTGCAAGGTGCTTTTATGAGTGGAAGGGGGTGCATGGACCAGATTTTCTCATTGCTTATGCTCACTGAGAAGTTTCTTGCAAAAAAACAGAAACTCTTCTGTGCCTTTGAAGATCTTAAAAAAGCATACAACCGAGTTGTCAGGAAAAGCTATGGAGGGTGTTGTCTAAGTACAGAGTGAATACGAAGCTCATACAGGCAATTGCGTCTCTATATGAGAGAAGCATTGCATGTAATAGGGTGAACGGCGATTTTACGGGGTGGTTTGACATCACAAAAGGTGTTAAACAAGGCTGCGTAATATCACCGTGGCTATTCAATCTATACATGTATAAATTGTATGCAAGAATTGAAAGAGATGGGATTGGGCGCGAAATCGAGTAATCTGAAAGTATGTTGCCTATTGCATGCTGATGTTGCGGTGCTGATATCTCACAGTATGGAAGATCTACAGTCTCTCGTGTCTAGGATGAACGAAGCATGTATGAAGAAAGAGTTAATGATGAATGTAAGTAAGTCTAAAGTCATGGTATTTGAAAGAGATAGTACGAAAACAATATGCAACATAGTTGTGAATGATGAATGCTTGGAGCAGGTGGATGAGTTTGTTTGGAAAGTATGTTTACGAGAGATGGGAAGGCTGATAGAGATATTGAACGAAGGGTGAATGCAGGTAACTCTATTAATGGAGGACTGATCGCCGTTGGCACCAACAAAAAACTGTCAAAAGAAGCGAAGCTAGCCGTCCATAATGGAGTACTGGTACCTACCCTGATGTATGGCAGTGAGGCATGGAACTGGCAGAGGAAGAATGAAAGTAGACTGAATGTTGTAGAAATGAAATCCCTGAGACGAATGTGTGGTAAAACCATGTACGATCGTGTGAGAAACATGGAGATTCGCAAAGAATGCAAGGCTAATGTAAGCGTGATGTGTAAGATTAAGAAAGGGACGCTCCGATGGTTTGGGCATGTAGAGTGAATGAACGAGGAAAGGAGTGTAAAAGAATATATGACGCGTGAATGGTAGAAGAAGTCGAGGACGCCCAAGAAAGACATGGCACGACCAAGTGAATCAGATACTTGAGTCGGGCCATGTCAACAGTCTGAATAATAGAAGAGCATGTATGAGATGTCGTATGAATGTAAACGAGGCAAGGAATGTGTGCCAAGACCGAGTTGTTTGGCGGTCCGTCCTCTCTGCCTACCCCTGCGGGGAAACGTCGTGATGGTTAGTTAGTTAGAATTAATTGTATCTACTACCAAACATGTAAAAACCCTCTGGGTGTTAAAGAAATAAATAAATCACCAACAAGGAAAAAAATACTGAGTATCTGCATAGTTTTCATATAAAACAAACACACAATAAGATAAAAATAGCAGTGAAATAATCACAAAGCGGATAATTGGCAAATACTGAAATATATAAGTTTCATTGCGCTCATTACAAAAACATTCCAGTTGTTCCCTCTGTCCGCGATGTTCGTGCTTTTAGTGATGCTATTCTGTGGCTTATCAGGTAAGAAATTAAATAACTAACATTGTCTCATCTTCCCGAAGTGGTAGGCAGAGAAGATGGACCGTCACACATCTCTGTCTGGGCACAAACTCCTTGCTTCTTTCACATTCATGCATTTCTTTATATGTATTTCTCATTACGCTTAGGGCGAAGCTTGATGATTTATCACTATTTTAGTTTGATTTTTACTAGAATCGGTTAACATTATAAGTAATTATATTATTGGATCAATTGAGGCTTTTCCTACCTTTTCCATTGAGTGAATTAAAATTAAATTATTAATTAAGTACTTTATAAAATTTTGTGTAAACTAGTAAGAAAGGTATTTAGTTAAAAATTACACAACGAAGCAATTATCGATGCGCACTGTCCGTGTTTTGTTTCTTATCATTATCAGAGATGTACGGATTAATATTGTTTATGATTTTCTTACTATTACACTTACTTAAATTACGGGAATTGCGTTTCATTTTCTTTATACGTGTGAGGGAGATTTATTATAATTATTGTATTTTCCTTCGGAGATACGTTCACCGTTTATCTCATTTTCTATATTAAAATTAAAATTATGACGGTGTATTTTTATTTATTATTGAATTTTTGGAATTCCCTCACTATTCAATATTATACTTATCAAATATTTCTGCAGCTTTTTCAAAAGATGAGAATTCGTTTCATATAAAATGTATGAGGAAAAGAATTTTCTTAAAATTTTTTTTTGTTAATTTTTCCGATGTTTTAATAGCTATTCCGCTATTCGGGACGGAGACAAATCCAACAAATCAAAGGTCATAAAAATCGGTCCAGACGTTCTCGAGTTATAAACGGTGTAACTAACCCGAATTTGTTTTATATATTTAGATGTGTAAATTTTTTTATTTCGTTTTATTTTATTTTATTTAAAAATATAACAAGGTTACAGTTTTAGAACATAATATATACATTAATATTTCAATCACTCTCCTATTAAAGCAGCTGCTTGTGTTTAGGAGAGGACAACTAAAAAAAATTACATTTGTTTAAATTAAAACAAAAAATATTAGTAATTTAACAAAAAATATTAGTGATTTTATGAGAAAATACAGATTAAAGTAATAAAAATATAGGTTAGTTAAAATAAATGATTTAAAGTATTGATAAGGCAAAAACATATTTCTAAATATGCAATACATATTTCTAAATAGAATATACAATAAGTTAAGTTATGAGGTGGTACTAGAATATTTTAATTAATTTATTTTTAATGTTTTTCGTAGCTTTCTTCCGATCGTATACAAAGGGGTAATTTATTGAATAATTTTATACCCTTGAATACGTTGTGATGCTGTGCTGTTGTGGTTCGCACTAGTGGCACGGTAAATCCTCCAACAGATATTATTCTTTTGCTTATATTTAATTGTGGTAAATTATTTTTACTAAAGAAATCTTTATGTAATAGTGCAATTTTGTCATAGATTTTTGTAAGTGGGGGAACCGGGAAATCTTGAAAAACATTTATAGTTGGATAGTCGTAGGGCTTTTTTAAGATGATTTTTATTAATATTTTTTTAATTGTTTCCAATGGGAGAAGGGTTTTGTTCGCACCCCACAAGCCACGATTCCATATTGTAGTACTACAAACGCAGCTATCGATCAAATAGAAATAGCCCATAAAAAGATCTTAAAGGTAATACTTAAAAAACATAGACCAAATATTTAAAAGTTGTGACGTACTAGACATACGCCAATTATATGTTAAATCACTACTAAACTACATTTTTGACCAAAAAAACAAACTCCAACAAACACAAAATATCTCTAATAGACCGGTTAGACAAGCGTATGAAGAAAACATAAAAACTCCGACGGTAAACACCACCTTTGGACAAAGACACCATAAATACCTTGCTATTAAAGCATTCAACAGTCTTTCACTTGAAACAAAAATTGAGGAAAACAAAAATAAATTCAGACACAAAATAAAAAAAAATTGATTAAATAACAAAAAAGACAACATTACCAAAAATTTTTAACATAAAAGAATAAAACATATGCACTCAACACACAAAACCAATATAAAATACGCAACACTCACAAACACACATATCATAATATATGCCGATTTTCATTTAATTTTATTTTTTAGTTTGTTTATTTTATTTTAATTTTTAATCTTTATTTTAGTTTAAATTTATCTTTATTTTAAATGTTTTTACTGATTATGTATAAATTCTATATTGTAAAATGGGGGCCTCAGCAAGGGTACACAACCCAGTGAGGCCAACATTACTGGATTATAATATGAAAAATTGTAAAATAATGTATCAACAATAAAAAAAGAGTGCGCAAGTGCATCATAAATATCTTTTAGCGTTTTTAATGATACAGTATTTATTAATCTAAAAAATATATAGATCAGTTTTCTCATTTTGTCTACTGTGGAATTTATTTGACTTTTCCATTTGATGTTCTTTTCGATAATTATTCCAAGATATTTTATTTCTTCTTTACTACTAATTTTTATTTTTTTTATTTTATTTTAGTTTTTATTCCAGCAGGGCTGGGAGGGTAGTGCAATCCCAGTCTGCCATATTGCATACAGAGTAAATAAAAATCATAATGTATATACAGTTTGAGTTACAGGGTGCGATTCTAAGGAGGCAATTTCTTTCGTGAATTTTTATGTTTAGATTTTTATTTGAGATATTCCCTGTTAGGCTATAAGGTATAAAATGGGTTTTCTCCACATATAGTGTCAATAAGTTTTCGTCATACCATACTTTTACGATATTTATTGCATTATTAGCTAATGTTTCGACTTCATTCCAAGAATTTCCTTCAATAGTTATCACTGTATTATCTGCGTATGATATAATGTTTTCAATGATTGGGAATTCAAAAAGTTCATTTACATATAATATGAATAGTAAAGGTCCTAAAATAGTTCCTTGTGGAATTCCAAAATCCATATTTTCTATTTCACTTAGTTCGTTGTTTACTTTTACCTGTTGAGTTCTTTGATAGAGATAGCTTTTTAACCATGATTTAGCTTTGCCAGTTAATCCTTTACTATTTAGTTTATTAAATAATTTTGAATGTAAGACATTATCAAAAGCTTTATGGAGGTCAATGAATATACTTAAGCATTTTTTGCCTCTATCTAATGTTTTGTAAATAAGCTTAGTTAATTCTGAAATTGCGTCTTGTGTGCTAAGTTTATCTTTGAAATCGTATTGAATAGAGTTAATACATTTTTGGTTTTCTGCATAATCAGTTATTTGTTTTTTTTTTATTACTTTTTCGTGTATTTTTGCAATGTTGGATAATAAGGATATAGGGCGGTAATTGTTTACTTCTGTTGAATCTCCGGATTTATATACTGGGTTTATAATGGCTTTTTTGTAGTTTGACGGGAATATTCCATAATTAGTGCTTACGTTAATTATATGCGTAATCGGTTTGGTTAGGAAATTGCAGTATTTTTTCAAGATTTCTGTCGTTATACCGTCGTACCCTGCGCACTATCATTTTTAAGTGATTGTATTATGTTTTCAATATTTTTTTCTGTAGTCGGTTTAAAAATTGAGAGATTGTTATTTGTTATTTTATCGTCATGTTTATCATCAGGTTGATAATTTTGGTCAATTTTATATGCAAGTTTTTGACCGACGGTAGTGAAAAATTTGTTGAAATTAGTTCCATTATTGTTTTTGACATTTATTGTAGACTTATTTTTATTCATTATTTCATTTACAGTGTTCCATATTTTTTTAGGGTTTTCTTTTGTAAGGATAATTTTCTCCCTGTAATATTTTTCTTTTGTGTCTTTGATAATTTTAATGAGCTTGTTCCGGAATAGTTTGTATTCGTTTTTTACTTGACTATTGGGAGGGTTTTTTTTGGATGTATGAAGAGTTTTTCTTTTTTCCGGATAGATATGAGTAATCCTTGCCTAATCCATGGTTTGATTTTCCTTAATTTAGAACTAGGCTGATTATTTATAAAGGTTGTACAGTCTGCGATATGAGCATTTAAAGTTTCTTCAAAGAAGTTTGCGCATATGTCTGGGTTTTGGCAATTTAGTATTGATGACCAAGATTCGTTACGTAATTTATTATTTAATTTTAAGTTGTTTAGTTTGGAAATTATGTTAATATTTTTTCTAGAGTTATTTAATCCTGAGTTTTTATTTAGATTATAAATAAAAATATTTGTATGGTGATCTGTTATATCATTTTTCCATATAATAGATGAAATTGTTTTTAATAGAGACGTACATAATTATGAAACAATAAATATAAACAGAGTTCGATTGCCACACATGAAGAAATCAAAATCACAGAACTGCCTAATGTATAGAGGACTAAAGATGTATGATGAAATGCCTGAAAGTATGAAGAATGAAGAAAGAATGAATGCATTTAAAAATAAATGTTATGCTTACTGTAAAAATATTTAAATTTATCAAATGAAATGTTACATTGTGCTTATTAGTTTATATTCATGTAGTTATAAACTAACTCAATAAATAATAAAAAAATAAAAAATATATATTGATATCAGTAAATTTTTCTTTAGCGTATAGGTACTACAATTCCACTATTATTATTAATATGATAATTTGTATTGTAATTTTTGTAGTTTGGGATGATTGGTATATTTATGTTTGCATGTATGTGCGCCTCGGATAGTATTATGAAATCTGGTTGTGAACATAATGTATTTAGGGATACCAGAAGTTCATCCACGTTTCTATTTATAGTTCTTATGTTTAGGTGTAAGATTGTTAGTCTATTTATTGTATTGTTATAGATATTATTACACTCACTGGCACACTCATATATGTATTCTTCTATATTTAGATTTAAATCAAATTCACTTAAGTTAAAATTTTCCATTGTGTTTATTTAGGTGTGATACAATATGTATATATAATTTTACGAGTAAATGAATAAGTAATAATGCACATAATTTGTGTTACGGTATTCTTGCTCGATTTCAGTTCATATCTGGAATTTTAGGTGATTTTTTATATAAGATTTATTTTATTTTTAGATAATACTCGGACACATAGTGTTGTTTAATTGACAGCAAAAATTAATTTGATTCGTTCTTCTTTTGATAATGATTTCAATATAAGATAGCGTATGTATGAATATATCAATAGTACAAATGAGCATATACTGTAGAGATTTATTGCATATAGAATATTGGCAGCGTGATGCATATATCAATAGTGCATACAATATCAATAGTACAATAGTATATAGTACATACATACATATATAAAAAGTACTAGTGATCATATACTGTAGAGATTTATTGCATATATATTATTGCATATATCAAATAGTAATACAATATCAATAGTAGAATAGTACATAGTACATACATACATACATATATCAATATTACAAGTGAACATATACTGTAGAGATTTATTGCATATAGAATATTGGCAGCGTGATGCATATATCAATAGTGCATACAATATCAATAGTACAATAGTATATAGTACATACATACATATATAAAAAGTACTAGTGATCATATACTGTAGAGATTTATTGCATATATATTATTGCATATATCAAATAGTAATACAATATCAATAGTAGAATAGTACATAGTACATACATACATACATATATCAATATTACAAGTGAACATATACTGTAGAGATTTATTGCATATAGAATATTGGCAGCGTGATGCATATATCAATAGTGCATACAATATCAATAGTACAATAGTATATAGTACATACATACATATATAAAAAGTACTAGTGATCATATACTGTAGAGATTTATTGCATATATATTATTGCATATATCAAATAGTAATACAATATCAATAGTAGAATAGTACATAGTACATACATACATACATATATCAATATTACAAGTGAACATATACTGTAGAGATTTATTGCATATAGAATATTGGCAGCGTGATGCATATATCAATAGTGCATACAATATCAATAGTACAATAGTATATAGTACATACATACATATATAAAAAGTACTAGTGATCATATACTGTAGAGATTTATTGCATATATATTATTGCATATATCAAATAGTAATACAATATCAATAGTAGAATAGTACATAGTACATACATACATACATATATCAATATTACAAGTGAACATATACTGTAGAGATTTATTGCATATAGAATATTGGCAGCGTGATGCATATATCAATAGTGCATACAATATCAATAGTACAATAGTATATAGTACATACATACATATATCAATATTACAAGTGAACATATACTGTAGAGATTTATTGCATATAGAATATTGGCAGCGTGATACATTGGTTAGCAATGTATATAATAATACTTTTGAAATAATATATCTATAATATTACCTACCTACCGAATCAATAACGCACAGTAAAAGTGATCCGCTAAAAAAATTGCGAAATTCTGTTTATTAGTAAACAATACGATACGAAACAGTTGCAGGATTTACCCGAGTATTCACGGCATTAATTGTGAAATAAATTTTGTGCTTTTAAGTGAGATTATTTGAGGAATTTCAAATAATAGATATTCCAAGCTGTGACAGTGAAATTGACATTTTATATTAACAAAGCCAAGTGAAACTCTGTGATTGGCCTACACCATCGCCATCTTTCCTTTACTGACCACACATATTGCTTGCTTTGCTGTCAGCTGAAGTACCTACCATGAGCTCGAATAAAAAAACCGGCTCTCAACAGCAAGATAGCCTAAATACAAGATCGAAAAACAAAATGAATACTGCAACTGAAGATATTAGTCCAGAAGAAGATGTTTTTACAAAATTTGCGTCTTACGTAGATTTAAAACTAGAGAAAATTAAAACTCAAATACTCGAAAACATCGATAAAAAAATGTTGGAATTTCAAAAATCAACCGAATTTATTTGTCAAAAATATGATGACATAATTATCCGCTTAGAATCCATGAATGGAGTAAAAGGAGAAGTTGAAAGCTTAAAAAATGATTTGATGAATAAAAGTAAAAGTATAAAGCATTTGGAAACTAGACTGGCTTGCTTAGAACAGTCGAACCTTGGCGACTGTCTTGAAATAACAGGAATTGAGGAAAATACAGATGAAAATCCCAAAATAACTGCTATGAAATTAATAGAAAATGCTAACCTTAAAATAAGTTCAGATGATATAACCTCGGCGATAAGACAATATGACAGAAGACCAGGTCATCCGAAAAAAATTCTATTGAAAAGTGGAAATCCAGAAACAAGAATAAAATTATTGGCAAACAAGAAGGTGATTTCAGACCGCGAGAAAATGGTATTCCTAGGAGAATCACTATCCCCTTATTATAAGCAGCTACTTTGGAAAGCCAAATTAAAGGGAAAAGAATTAAAATATAAGTTTATTTGGTTTAAAAATGGATCTATTCTAATGAAAGAAGACGAAGGCAAAAAAACCTGGGAAATAAAACACGAAGATGACCTTAATGGAATAAAATAGATGTCGCATAGTTAAAGGCAGCGGAAATACTTTCAAGCATTTAAAATTAAGCAAGATTTTTTTTAAACAGTTGTACACTTAGTCCTTTTAAATTAATAGCATACCTAACATATTATTTCAAAGCTAATTCCAACACATTGTATGATGTTTACATTAAAATGTATTAATTCCTAGGCGACCCATTCTGTAAGAAATATTAATGTAACAATATTGTTATTTCAATACCCATATAATTTTGTGTACCTAATTTATCAAATTGGCAACTTTATCAAGTGGTTAAAATTTTAAATGTAAAAATAACACCTAAACTAAAAAAATGTAAAGAAACAATAAATACATTAATATATACGGATTATCCTATCCCACAACATTGTCAAACCAAAATATCACACAGGTTGCATATCCAAGATGCCACCTCTATAACAAATTGCATCAATTAAATACAATCGTATTTCGAAGAAAACTGTACTAAATGTTCTGATCATTTTTTTTTTAAATTTCATATTTAATTCAAAATTATTTGGTTCTTATTTTAATATTATGTTATTTTAATATTAGATTCCCTTGTTGCCTTCTAAGAAAGATTTTCTTTTAACATCGAATCACTTGCTTTTCATTATGTTATTTTTTTTTCGAAACCGTAAAGTTACAGTCTTTTTTTGTTATCTTATCTATCATTGAAAACGGTAATTACTAAGACGCAATGAATAATAACATTCTGTTAGATTTCTCAACACTTTTTTACTACACTACACTACAGTTTTTCTCCATTTAACATTGGTTTTAAATTATCTTATCTTTTTAATTTTATTTTTTTGTAAACCGTAAAGGTATATTCTATTTGTTATCTTATTTATTATTGAAAATGATATAAACTATTGAGACAATGAATATTAACATTTTGTTTGATCTCTCAACACTTTGTTGTTAATTTTTTTTTTACAGTTTTTCTCCATTTATAATTGTTATTGGTTAAGCATTATAATTTGTTTTTTATTGTTTGTTCGAAAAAATATTTAAATATATTTTTATCACAGGGAACGGTAGTTACTCGCTCTTTGAAATTAACAAGGAACCTGAAATGGATTGATTTTCAAAAATAGAGCA
This sequence comes from Limnephilus lunatus, assembly GCA_917563855.2. Classification (NCBI taxonomy): domain Eukaryota; kingdom Metazoa; phylum Arthropoda; class Insecta; order Trichoptera; family Limnephilidae; genus Limnephilus; species Limnephilus lunatus. Next base: position 49,068,579 of record OU830603.1, read on the forward strand.
AATAAAAAAAACTGTCATTGTGCGTTTGTTTGGATATTGTTATTTTTTTTCATTATGGAAAATTCCTCTTTGTAACATTGACAAGAAACTGATTTCTGTTGTATAAAATGTTGACAACAGACTAATTGTGAAATTGAACATGTTGTAATGGACAACTAATTACTTGCGCGATTCAAGACAAAAGGATTACACTTATTGATCAGAAATTTGGAAGCCTCCCGAGCTGCAGAGAATTGCATAATCAAGGTTGGTGAATCTGTTATTTTTCTTGGAGTGTAAGACTGCTCTGTTCCTTTGTGATATATTTGTTCGCTCAGGTAGAATTTCATTTTAGGATTTCCTAATCGTATATTGGGTATTAAGCCCAGAGAGCTTGGGGAATTTACACACCTCATGCTCACAAGTTATAATGCATAATTATGGTCCTTCATAGCCGGATACGTTCTAGCAAGTTAATATAATATAAATGGACATTCGGTTTACGTAATTTTTGGTAAATCCGGAATACCTATATTATATTGCTGGTTCTATTTATGAAGGTTTTCAGAGTCACGTAATAATTGGTGATTTTCTTGAAATACCTTCCTCTTATGGAATTTGTTGGTTATTTCGATTTTACATACTTTTTTCGGTAAATATCGGAGTACCTACCTGTATTATTGCAGGTTTTTGTTTAAAAAAGCAAGTCTAGCAAGAATTTGTGTAATAAATTGACAAATTTCATTGAAAGCTATTGATAGCATTTTACGTTTTCTTCTGTAAATTTCTGAGGTACCTACAGTAATTATAATTATTGTAAACTTTAATTTTTGTGATAAAGTTATTGTATTTTTTTTTAAAAATGCCGAGAATTACAGAAGAAACTTCAGATGATCAACCGGATCGAATGCTTGTTATGTTAACAGCTAAAAGGGAAAGACTTTTTTCACGCATTAACGATCTATTCAACTTAACAAAGAATATCTCGGATTTCGATTCCAGAAGGAATGAGACATTTATGGTGCAGTCCGAAATAATTGATCATATGCAAACACAGTTTGAAAGCATTATTGACGATATAAATGATCGTCAATTGTCCTTAAATCCAAGTTTTCAACCGGAATTTCAGGCTTTGAACGCCTTTGAAGATCTTTTCTTGAAAGTGAAACGAACCCGTAACCAGATACTGGCCACGGCACGTACACTCTCGACTCAAAATAATTCTCGGGAACCTTGCGTCATCAAGCTTCCCGCCATAGATTTGCCGAGCTTCGACGGGAAGATGGAAAATTGGGCAAAATTTTATGAGTCTTTTAAAGCTAATATACACAATAATAAACAGCTAACGGACGCTCAACGTGTTCAATATTTGGTTGGGAAATTGACGCACGGGGCGCTTAAGGTCACGGCCGGCATTGTGCCTGCAAGCGACACCTATAATATTATTTGGGATGGTTTAGTAAAAAAGTATCAGGATAAACGTGCGTTAGGTACGTATTATTTAAATAACATTCTAGATGCCAAGGGTTGTATAAATACACCTAGCAGTCTTGATGTTTTTATTCAAAGTTTTTCCGCATCCGTTTTGGCATTGAGGCAGTTAGACATTGATGACTTAGCCGATTTTATAATTTTGAACTGTGCGTTAAGAAAAATAGATCAACAGACTGCTCAGATTTTTGAGTTGACTGTGCGGGGTAAAGAAGTGCCTTCATACACGGAATTAATTTCTTTCGTACAAGATCAAGTGAAAATATTAGAGCGTTCAAAGGGGTCATCAAGTGCCATGAATAAGCCGCCTACGGCGACTTCATCCCGTTCGAACAATTATAAATCTTTCGTCGCGAGTAATGAGAATGTACCTCGAGTACCAACTCCGCCCCCGAAATCTTGTATGTTTTGTAAAAAAACTGATCATGCAATTACTGCTTGCTCTCGGTTCAAAGGGCTAAGTTCTCCACGAGCCCGTTTTGATTTTATAAAATCAAAACATTTGTGTATAAATTGTTTTAGCGCATCACATGCTGTAAGCTCTTGTAAATCGTCGCTTATGTGCGATTTGTGCAAAAAACCACACAATACCTTACTACATTTTGGTAGTGGGAATAATTTGAAAACAAATACTCATGTACATACGTCGGAAGTACTTACCAATGAGGAGCAGTATCCCCCCCCTTTGGTACCATCCAGCGTCAGTGGAACGGATAATTGCAATATGCAACTAGAGGAACCCTTGCGCGTTAGCCCTTCGTGTTCGCTGTCAGCCAAAGTAACACCTAATTCGACAATTTTACTTTCAACCGCTCAAATATATGCGAAACTTAAAAATGGTAACAAAATGATTGTTAGATGTTTAATTGATAATGGATCGCAGAATAATTTGATTACGGTAGATTGTTGCAAGTCGCTGAATTTGCCAATAATTCCTTTGAGTAATTCTTTTGTTAAAGGAATTGGTTCAGCATCTCGACCAATTTTTGGTTACGTTTATTTGGACATTGAGTCTCGCGTATACCCAAATAATAAATATAACATATATGCGCTCGTTGTCGAGTGCATTACCGATAAGTTACCTAATCACTATATAGCAAATGGTGATATGAGGTACTTAGAGGGCATACCCCTCGCTGATTTAACGTGGAATATTCCTGGGAATATAGATGTCGTCTTAGGGGCACAATTATTTCCACATATCTATTTAGGGGACAGGGTTGAATCAGGGACTAGTGCACCCCCCGCATTATCGACCGCGTTTGGTTTCGTTCTAATGGGTGACTACCCTCATAAAGTGACCAATACAAATATGTCATTTTCCGCACTCGCGCTAAATGATTTAGTGCAAAAATTTTGGCTGTTAGAAGAAATACCTAACATACAATTTCTGAGTCCAGAGGAGACGGAATGTGAGAATCTGTTTACTTCATCTATTTCTCGCGCTGACGACGGGAGGTATTCTGTTGCTTTACCTTTCTGTAAAGACCCGAACCAATTGGGGAATTCTCGAACTACCGCTCAGCGTCGATTTATGGCCTTGGAGCGGAAATTTAAACAATCGCCTTCTTTACAGGAGAATTATAATAAAGTTATCAGTGAATATATTGAAAACAATTACCTGTCAGAAGTCCCAGAGTCTGATATTATAGATGATGGATATTATATCCCGCATCACGCCGTCATTCGTTCTGATAAACCCATGCCTCGGATTGTGCTTGACGCTAGTGCTAAGACACATACAGGGCTGTCACTAAATGACATCTTGCATACTGGTCCCAATCTACAAGCTGATTTGTTTTTGCTTTTACTTAACTTTCGTCTTTTTCCCATCGCTATGACTGCGGACATAAAGCAAATGTATTTACAGATTGAAGTTCCAAGCAAGCATCGTAGATATTTGAGAATCTTATTTCGATTCTCCAACAACGATCTCATACGGACTTTTCAATTTAATCGGGTCCCTTTCGGACTAATGGCAAGTCCATACTTATCAATGCGGACTGTTCGTCAGTTAGCCCAAGATATGAGACCACATTTACCGGATGCTGCCAATGTGGCAGAGTCCAAGTTGTATATGGACGACCTGGTCTATTCTATTGAAGATGAATCCAGCGCCGTACGTCTTTCTCGAGAATTAATCTCGTTATTCAAGTCCGGTGCCTTTGATTTGGTCAAATGGACTAGTAATTCTCAAGTTGTACTTGAAAACCTTCCAGATTCTCACCGCAGTACGGTGGACTTTACTGTTGGTTCTAACAATACCTCTAAGGTGTTAGGCCTCTCGTGGGAACCAGTTGATGACAGCTTCTTCTTTACGACTTATTATGTCCAGGAGAAGTGTACAAAGCGGAATATACTGTCTATAGTCGCCCGCTTATTTGATGTCCTCGGCCTGGTCGCCCCCTCCATTCTGTACGCTAAATTGCTTATTAAGGAGCTATGGCTGTGCAACATTGGTTGGGATGATACTCCCCTTGAGAGCGTTATTCAAAGGTTCTCGGCACTCACACAGAAATTTCCTTTAATTTCTACGATAAAAATCCCGCGTCATATAGGTGTCCTAAAAGACAGTACAGTGCTCATCGTTGCTTTCTGCGATGCGAGCCTGAATGGTTATGGCTGTGTGATATATTTACACACATCTGATCTGTCTGGGAATATAACCGTGAGATTGTTGTGTGCAAAATCAAAGGTCTCTCCCACCAAAGTAACAACACTCGCTCGTTTGGAGCTGTGTGCCGCGGTCTTGATGTCCAAACTAATTCGGACGGTTCAAAATAGTTATCGATCGCGTCTTACTATTGCAGGGACTTATGCGTTTTCAGATTCTACCATTGCGCTTTCATGGATACATTCGTCGCCTCATCGATGGTCGGTGTTTGTTAGTAATCGCGTGGCTCAATGTCAGGAGAATTTTTCTCCTGAAAACTTTTATCATGTCGCCGGTAGTGAAAACCCTAGTGACTGCCTTTCTCGTGGCATGCTTCCTTCCCAGCTTATTTCACACGAATTATGGTGGAATGGACCATTGTGGATTCGCAGCCCACCCTCGGGATGGCCATTAAGACCGTTTCATTTCTCAAATATCGGTGAAATGCCTGAGCACAAAACTAATGTGCTCACTGCAATAGTTCAGCGTGAACAATCGGTCCTGAGTGAACTGGCTCAGCGTATATCCACATGGAATAAACTTTTAAGGATTGTCGTTTTTGTCCTCCAATTCGCAAAAAAGGTATCACCCTCTTCTGGAACGGTCAATAATCTTATGACTGCTGAAAAGGCTGTGATTCGTTCCGTGCAGAGTATTCATTTTATAGAAGATATTGCTGCACTCCAGAAAGGCAAATTGCCTTCAAAAAAGCTTAGGAATTTATCAGTTTTTCTCGATGAGGATAATTTGTTACGTATTGGTGGGCGGCTTTCTAAATCGGATTTACCATTTGAGGTTAAACATCCGGTTTTACTACCTAAAAATGACTGTGTTGTGAATCTTATCATCGATCATTTCCATGTCATGAACTGTCATACAGGCCCTGGACTTCTTATGTCCATCTTACGGCAGCGCTATTGGATATTAGATGCCAGGACTGTTATTAAGGCAAAAGTACGGAAATGCAATTTCTGCTTCCGCTTAAATCCGTCGCATCCTATACCGAAGATGGCAGATTTACCTTCCTATCGTGTTGTAGAAGCAAAGGCTTTCGTTCATACCGGTGTAGACTATGCAGGTCCCCTCCGTATCACGCTTGCTCGTCGGAGAGGACAACATTCACAAAAGGCATATGTCTGTCTTTTTGTATGTCTTGTAACCAAGGCCATTCATATTGAGTTGGTCTCTGACCTAACTTCAAATGCTTTCCTGGCTGCTTTCAGCCGTTTTATTTCTCGGCGTGGCCCTGTGTCATGCTTGTATTCAGATAATGGTACCAATTTTGTTGGTGCCAAGGCACAATTAGATGATCTCTATAAGTTTTTGGTTGAGTCGGAATTTGAGCCCGCTTTAAAGCGTGAACTCGCTAATCGCCGGGTTGAGTGGAAAATGATTCCACCACGCGCGCCCCATTTCGGGGGTATATGGGAATCAAATGTAAAGAGTATGAAGACTCATTTGTACCGTGTAATCGGAACTCAGCTCCTCACTTATGAAGAACTACAGACCGTTCTGGTTCAAATAGAGTGTATAATGAACTCGCGCCCACTCACAGTCGTGTCTTCTGAACCCTATCCGGAAGTTATTACGCCTGCACATTTTTTAATGTCGACTCCTTTGCAGTACTTACCTGCTTCTGTTTTGACAGACGCTAAAATAAACTTTGCTCAGCGCAAGCAATTATTGGACGGCATGGTTCAATCCTTCTGGAAGAAGTGGCGTTTGGAATATCTGCATACGTTGCAAGTCAGGCAGAAGTGGGCTACCACTGACCATCCTATTAAGGTTGGAACTGTCGTACTTATGGGACAGGAGGATTCGCCTCCGTTAAATTGCCTTTAGGCGTAATCACGGATGTTCATCCTGGTACTGATAAAATCATTCGCGTTGCGACGGTAAAGACTAGATATGGACTCTTTAAACGTCCTGTTGTTAAATTATATCCCATCCCAACGCAATAATTTTGTCTTTATTTTATTTTATTTTATGTTAATATTCTATTATGATCTAATTGTTTCTGACTTAGCCAAGATATGTTTCTATTTATTGATTTGATCTTTACTTGTTTTCATATTCGTTGATTTTTTTTTTTGAAAGTTCTGCGAACTTCCAAGGCGGGGAGCATGGTTAAGCATTATAATTTGTTTTTTATTGTTTGTTCGAAAAAATATTTAAATATATTTTTATCACAGGGAACGGTAGTTACTCGCTCTTTGAAATTAACAAGGAACCTGAAATGGATTGATTTTCAAAAATAGAGCAAATAAAAAAAACTGTCATTGTGCGTTTGTTTGGATATTGTTATTTTTTTTCATTATGGAAAATTCCTCTTTGTAACATTGACAAGAAACTGATTTCTGTTGTATAAAATGTTGACAACAGACTAATTGTGAAATTGAACATGTTGTAATGGACAACTAATTACTTGCGCGATTCAAGACAAAAGGATTACACTTATTGATCAGAAATTTGGAGGCCTCCCGAGCTGCAGAGAATTGCATAATCAAGGTTGGTGAATTTGTTATTTTTCTTGGAGTGTAAGACTGCTCTGTTCCTTTGTGATATATTTGTTCGCTCAGGTAGAATTTCATTTTAGGATTTCCTAATCGTATATTGGGTATTAAGCCCAGAGAGCTTGGGGAATTTACACACCTCATGCTCACAAGTTATAATGCAGTTATTTTAAATTTTATTAATTTGCATTTACTTAACTGTTTGATAATAACTGATATTTTTGTGCGTTACTTTATTATTGTGAAATTATTAACCCCGATACAGGCGAGCCCTAGTGGGGTTAATAATTATTTGCTAAACAATATATTTCAATTGTGAAGAAACAATAAATAAATAAATAAATAAAAATAAATAATTAGACTTTAGTAGTCTATAATTTACTAGCCTTCGGTAAACACAACTGTGTATTGGTATTGTATTATCTATTTTCTGGTAGAAATATAGAAATGTAGAATGTAGATGTAATGTAATGTAAAAAGAAACATAAAAATGTAGTATGTAGAAATGTGTTATCATGAAGAAAATATTCAGGTTTTTTATCATCAATATAGAGAATGATTTAAATTTTTTAGTTTTAAATATATATATACTGATTTTATAGTATGTAGAATGATGAAAGATATGAGGTTTTTGTAATGTGTAGACTATAGAAATATTATTTTTTATATCTTGTGGATATTCCGAAATACATACGTAAATGTAAGACGTTTAGAACAGACATGAGATATTTTTATAGACATCTTTAAAATTTATAATAATATTCCAATTTTTGTTGCGTAAGAGCAAGTATTTTTGGTAATTCTTCGGAACATACGTCAACGGTTAATACGGAATATTTATTTCATAACAATCAATCATAATTACATAAACCCGCTAGGATAAATCCTGCCTTGCCCTAAAACCATTCAAAACCTAGGATGTTTTTTAAAATTATGATGACATGAAGCTAAACGTTTTATCAAAAAAGTGCGTATTAACCGTTGACGTTTGTTCCGAATATTTACCGTATTTTTTTGTAATTTTGACAGTTAGTTTGATTATGGACATTTAAAAAAAAAATTGTATCATTTTTTAATATATCTTAGGATTTTCAGTTTTAGTAGTAAGTATACTTGTTTTATAAAATGCAGATTGATAAGAAACATCATGTTTTTTGAAAGCATATGTCACAGCATTTTGTTAGCTTTTAAATTTTTGATTGTGCAAGTACATACATAATATATTGACAATAATAAACATGAGTCACTATGAAAACTATACCTTGAATCCAAATTACTATTCAATTTTCTGTTGTGCGAATGCCAGCATTTTTTTATAATACATACAGTTGGTTTTATCAGTCGCATTATGATTGGTAGGAAATGACAGTTTAAATCAAAATTTTGAAAAGTGCAGTTTGCACACCTCGGTTGATTTGTTGTAGCTGGACATTCTTTGTAGAGGTGAGCAGCTCCACAGTGCGAGCAGGAAGGCAAGTTGTTTTTCTCTTTCTGGTTGCAATTTCTTGATGTATGTCCGTAGCGTAGACAGAAGTAGCATTGTACCACTGGGATGGCGTCGTCAACCGTAACTCGCTGGTAGCCAATGTTTATTTTTTCATTATTTAATAGAATCTTCCTGGTTGTGCTATCTACTTCTACTATATAGTTAGCGGTGTCATTGTATTTGTTTTTAATTATTGCTTTTATGTTAAATATAAAATTTTTTTCTGTTTTTTGCGTTACAATTTTGATGTCCTCATTTTTGTCTAAGATATCGTCAGTGAAATCTTCTTTGATATAGTCGTTGAAAATTCCCTTGAATATCATTGTTGTTTTTTTTTGTTAATTCTTTGCAATCAATATCATTTACATAGATCATTAGAAATTAAAGTTTGTAGTTTTTTAGCATCTTCTTTTTTAACACAATCGATTACAATTCTATTTTAGGAGATTTTTTTTATGCCTTCTATGCATATCCCTAATTGGCTGGTTTTAAAGTGCCTTTGAATTTTTTTGAAGTTCAGTTGATGTATCTTTATTTTTTTGAGTAATTAAGATACTATTCTTGTTTTTAATGTTTTTTTTTGTTATTTAAAATCAGTATTTGCAGGCTGGTTATTCTCTAGCAAGCCCATTTTGGTAGAAACAAGGCTTATATTACCTAGCAGTTCTGTGAGTTTTGGTGATAATTTCCCGATTTGTTCTTTTGTAAACTTATTGCTTGGGTCCATTATAGTATTTTGTAAGGAATTTATAATATTGTTTGCCGCAGAGATGAAAGAAAAGGTGTCACAGGAGGCCATGGTACTGCTTCGAAATATATAGAGAAAAAAGGTTTAGCGGCCCTGCGCGGACGGTGTTGGTCGGGGTCGAACTGACAGTCACGTACACACACACACAGCCGAGTTCAACACTTGCGAGTAGGGTAAGCGCAGAGTTCAGGACCAAGTGACCGCTGTTTATCAATTGCTTTGAAAGCACTTTTTTTTTAATCGGATTTAGGTTATTACAAGATGTTCTGGTACAGCTTGACACTTCTTTACTACACTGTTACTGCAATTCCGTATCTATTAGCGCACTATTCTTTGTTAAAATACGTTTAGAATATTTACTTATTTAATTTTAAACAGGAACGAATTTCACAGCGTGTTTCCGTACAGCGGTATTATTGTCGTATCGGTATGCATATTGCATATATATTATGTAAGAAACAACTTTTAAAAAATGCAATATTATGGCTAAAATTATTTGTGTCAGTTTCCATTGAATTTCTTCTTTTATTTCTTAATAAATTATTCACAAAAATAAATAAAAGCGGCTTTGGCACTTAAAATCGTGTCCTCTATATTCTGTTTGCCAAGCGATTTTTATGCATATTACCTATATTCGTGGCGATTTATGGCAAACTAAGAATACATACAATTTTGAATAACCAGATAACTGGAAATTTGTCATTTTTAAATCAAATTCTAGACCTATTTACTATTTTCCACAAAAAAACATAAATTGATATCGAAAGATTGTTATTTTTTCTAGTCATGTTATGTTTTGAATTTAGTATAAAATGTGTTTATTTTTAATATTTTAAGGTTATACCGTTGGTCGTTGGCAGATTAGTAAAATTTTCAAAAAAATGTATTACACAGCACACTTTTCAAATACCAAAATCATACTGTGAAATAAATCAATTAATTTTCTAGGGAAGAAATTTTTCAGAATTTAAATTTTAGGAGGAAATAACCAGACAAAAGACGGAAATATTCCTTTTTAAATAAAATTTTAACTCTATTGACTCTTTTCCATAAAAATGTAAAAAAATGATTTCGAAAGATTGTTCTTTTATCTGCTAAAGTTATGTTTTAAATTATGAGAAAATATATTTATTTTTAGCATAATAAGGTTATACTGTAGGTCGTTGGCAGATTTGTTGAATTTTCAAACAAAATTTGTATTATGCAACACACATTTCAAATCATATAATCATACACAGTAAAATAAATCAATAAATTATCTGGAAAAGCTTTGTTTCAGAATATTAATTTTATTTTAAATAAAATCATTAAAAAAAAGATCCGCGCACGTGTTTTGTGGCGAAAATACTTCAGTTTGTTTATGTATTTACGGTCTTACAAACTAATAGATTTAAGATTTTTTTACATTCTTATTTTGCTTACAAATTATTGAAAAAATTATATGTATGTACTTATGATAAAAAAAAATTACAAAAGTGTATAATTTTAATAGTTTTATCATCACGCCTTCCAGCATTTTTTAATGAAGGTATAAATTAAAACAAATTTTGAATGAAATAAAATCGATTTTGAGTTATAATTTTAAAAAGCTGGTACGGAGAATAATTAATCTGGAAGATTTGATTTGTATGCAAATTAACAGATGGCCGTGTGAGTTAAAAGGTTGGGTAACCATCTAGTAGATGGCGTTGTGTTTCGTTAGCCACAGCAACGCGCGGCTGGGTCAGTTAGTCTTATATATAAAAATCAATATTTGTTTGTTCGTATTTTATGCGCTGCCATACCGTTCATCCGATTGCAATGAAACTTTTGTGATTTGTTGTGCGCATGCCCGCGAAGGTTATAGGCTATATATAATGGTAAGCTCTGGCGTTATGAAATTTGTATAAATGAAAATGTGTGTATTACATATATTTTAGCAGCAGGGAGGGAAGGCATGAGGGAGGGGTGACGAGGATAGGGGAAGGTGGAAGGGGAACGTGGGAGGGGAAGGGGACGCGAGAGGGGAACTGGGACGCATGGGAAAGGATATGCAGGGAGAAACAATTTATTTCTTTGAATGGCATGGCTACGTATTCCGGGTACCAGCGAGTATTAAATAAAATCGATATTGAGTTAAACAATATATGAGAATAATCAATCTTTCTCATCGGAACCGCCTTGTAGAGTTGCAAGGGTACTATCGTAAGACCATCTTTCGACGAAATTTGAATTCTCAGCCGCTGGTTACTGGGACTTAAGTAGTAAGTGCTCAAAAAGAAGAAGATGGAGAGATATGTAAATACGAATGTTAGAGGAAGCACGCTAATATTAAAAACGGTAATAGTTGTCGATAATTGTGAAAATGTTTAATAAAACACGACGCGTTTAAAATAGAGCAAAAATCGTGGGAAATGTCTTAAATAGCATTTAAAGAAACACTATGATTTTTTTTCATACATACTCGTATAACTTTTAAAACAAAAGAAAAAAAAACAAATTGATTATAATTTTCAGAGCATACTTTGCGGTTTTTTCTATTGAGAGAATTTCATACAATTACCGTTTAGACGTGGCAAATGTATAGAAAAATAAATATTTTTTTTAAACTTAAAAACTTAGTGTTCGAGAGAAATATGTCATTAAACGGTAAAAATTCGGAATGAAATTTGTCCGTCTTACATTCATTACGGTCAATCGTAGTTTTAGACACATTCGCCTCAGGGATCTCTTTTCCGCTGCATTCAGTCTACTTAGATGATGTCTCCTCTGCCAGATCCTTTTTAATAAGAGTATTTTTAATATTTTAAGGTTATACCGTGGGTCGTTGGCAGTTTTGTTAAATTTTCAAAAAATTCATGCCTCACGGGGTTGGTATCAGCACTCCATTGTGGACTTTGAGCTTCGCTCCGAAGTCAGATAAACACTAATCTGTACATCATGTTTACTTTTATTTTAAAAAATTGACCTTCAATTGATATTCCGCCAGACGTTATAAAGTTTATCAGTAATCTTGACACTGGGAAAAAACATAATTAAATTTTATTATTGAATTCCTAACAAAAATTGATAAAATACAAAGCAAACATACACATGAGACGATGAAAACCAATGAACTAAGACTCCCCTTCAGGAAAAAAAACACAGGTGTCTAAAGTCATTGATGTACGGAGCTTTGAAGATAGGTATTTGGAGAATTACCAGAAGAAATAAAATTGGAAGAGAGCATAAAGGCATTTAAAATTAAATTGTGAAGATATGTGATTGGAGAAGAGATAAAAATACATATGGTTCATCAATGCAAGGTATAAATCAATGCAAGTGTATTGTGGGCGTGTTATAAAAATAAAATAAAACAACAAACAAAAGAAAATCTAAATAAAATAAAATGATTTCTCATTCACTATTTACATCTAAAAAATGGTGGACTAATTTGGCTTTTTAAATGTATCAAAGTTTAAATTAAATATGTTAACGATATCACGATATCAGTTAGTTCATTGCCCAATCCAGGTATGTATTCTTTCTAACACAGAAATCAAAACGAATTGTAAAACTAAATGTGTGTTACGTCACAAATGTGCGGTAAATAAATCCGTCACTTGATCGGGTTTGTAAAATATCTGAACAATATAGCTCATATATTTGTAAGGTAATTAAAAGCATTTTTTCTTTCGCTTTTTTTTATTTTATTTTTTTATTATTTAAAAATATAACAAGGTTACAGTTTTACAACATAATATATACATTAATACTTCAATCACTCTCCTAATAAAGCAGCTGCTTGTGTTTAGGAGAGGACAACTTAAAAAAAAAATTGGTTTAAATTAAAACAAAAAATATTAGTAATTTAACAAAAAATATTAGTGATTTCATGAGAAAATACAGATAAAAGTAATAAAAATATAGGTTAGTTAAAATAAATGATTTGAAGTATTGATAAGGCAAAAACATATTTCTAAATATTCAATACTTATTTCTAGATATAATATAACATAATTTAAGTTATGAGGTGGTACTAGAATATTGTAATTTAATTTTTTTTTTAATATTTTTCGTAGCTTTCTTCCGATCGTATATCAAGGGGTAATTTATTAAATAATTTTATACCCTTGAATACATAGTGATGCTGTGCTGTTGTGGTTCGCACTAGTGGCACGGTAAATCCTCCAACAGATATTATTCTTTTGCTTATATTTAATTTTGGTAAATTATTTTTACTAAAGAAATCTTTATGTATTTGTAAAAGTGCAATTTTGTCATAGATTTTTGTAAGTGGGGGAACCGGGAAATCTTGAAAAACATTTATAGTTGGGTAGTCGTAGGGCTTTTTTAGAATGATTTTTATTAATTTTTTTTGAATTGTTTCCAATGGGAGAAGGGTTGCTTTGTATGCACCCCCCCAAGCCACGATTCCATATTGTAGTACAGAGTGCGCAAGTGCATAATAAATATCTTTTAGTGTTTTTAATGATACAGTATTTCTTAATCTAAAAAAATTATAGATCAGTTTTCTCATTCTGTCTACTGTGGAATTTATTTTACTTTTCCATTTGATGTTCTTATCGATAATTATTAATTATTCCAAGATATTTTATTTCTTCTTTACTACTAATATATATAATGATATTTTTAGTCTTGCTTATAAATAAAGACGCAATTGTGTTTCTCTGTAACGAACAAAAGATTTATTAATACTACGTATTTACAACTCACAATCACATTATTTTATTAAAAAGATATTCATTTACCTGTAACGAACAAAAGAAACAACATTTAAAGTCCTTATTTCAGGTTTCTTTAAGTATAATATAAAATATTATTTTAATGAAATACTTATGTTTAATGTTTTTCTTTATAACTTGTTTGGTCGTTACTAAGGTTACTGTAGCTAACATCACATCTGTCAGCAGTGACTTCTAGTGAGCCACAAACTAACTTGTCGGTAATACAAATTAAAGGAAAGCACTCATAAGCGGTTTTCTTTACATCTCCCCCCCTAGGTAGAAACAATCGCAAAAGAGAATGCACGCAATTGTTTATATACTAGCAAACACTGGACACAGTTTTGTAATGTGGTAGAGCTTTGATTCTGCTTTCCTGTGTCCGGCATCAACTTCATATATTGAATTTGAGATCTTCTTTAGAATTTTGTATGGTCCAATCCGCAATTCCTCCAATTTCTTCCTATTTAATCGATTTCCGTTTTCCACGTAGACTCTGTCTCCCACTTCAAATTTATATTCTTCCCTGTGCAGGTCAAATATTTTTTTTATTGTAGTTGTGTGATTTTATTGTGTTTTTAAGAGCAAGTTCCCTATCTCTTTTCAGGTCTTCACTTGTATGTCTTGATTTTAATTCAAGTGGTAGAATATTCACATTTTCGCCTTCCAAGAGGTATTTTGGAGCAAACTTGGTGACTGTGTGTTCTGTTTCATTATATTTTTCTACACATTTCTGTGCAATCGTAGTCCATGCTGTTTTCTTATCATTTTCATTTATTTTACATCTTATCTTATTGACTAAAGTTTGATTTAGCCTTTCATTCAGCCCGTTTGAAAATGGTGCGTCCACAGCAGTGAAAACCATTCTTATGTTCTCCTTCTTGAGAAATTCTTTAAATTCTTTGGAATTTATACCAGGGTATTGGTCCGTTAATACCATATCAATGTTGTATCCTTGTGTCACATTTTTTATTAATTTTATAAAATCACTCGAGCTTTGATTTCTTGATGTAAAAATAGAGGCATATCTTGTGAAATGATCAACCAGAAGATGTAAATATTTCTTTGTTGAGCGTGACCCTCCAAAGCCTCCAATGGTATCAATAGATATAATTTCAAATGGGCGTGTTGCTGGACATAAATGTGACATTAAACCATATTTTGGCTTCCTCCTTGATTTGTTTTTTATACAAATTTCACATTCATCACAAATTTGTTAAATGTTTTCGATGATATTCTTTGCTGTGTAGAATGGTGTTATTTTATTTGTCATCTGGGTTCTCCCAATGTGGCAGTAAGTATCGTGGACATTTGATATTAGACTTTTGCTAAGTTGTTCTGATAGTACAATTTTTTTGCTTTTTTAATTCTTTTTGTAGTATATTTCATTCTCCAATATAAGTTTTCAATTTTGTAAGTCTAGATTGGTGTGTTGGTGCTTTTTTATATCTTCTAGTTTATCAAATTTACTACTTTTAAAAAATCATCAGTATTTTCATAAGGTTCTAGAACTGGGTTTCTGCTTAAACAGTCTGCTTCTTGGTTTGATTTTCCTGGGTTATATTTAATGTTAAATTGATATTGGGATAAATAATACATCAAATCCCCTAGTTCTTCGTCAGTTCTAGCCTTTATGTTCATATTTTCTAATGGTTTATGATCTGAGTAGACCGTAAATTCTTTTCCCATAAGCCAGTGCTGCCAATATTTCACAGCTTCTTTTATTGCCAGACATTCTAGGTATATTGCTTTCTTCTTTTTTTGAGCTTCAGTCAATTTTTTTGAAAAATAAGCAACCGGCTTACTATCCCCGTTTTTATCTTTTTGTTTCAGCACTGCTCCCACTCCTTTGATACTAGCGTCTGTGAAAATGCTTATTGGTAGTTCGGGGTCAAAGATATTTAGAAGTGGTTCTGAACATAACAATCCTTTTATTTTATCAAATGTTTCCTGACATTCTGTGGACCATATGAATTTCACATCTTTCCGTAATAAATTGTGTAACGGGTCCAGGATAATCGCACTGTGTGGCACAAATTTATGATGAAAATTTATTTTTCCTAGGAATTGGCGTATATTTTTTTTTGTTTCCGGAATTGGAAAGTTTTTGACAGCGGTTAAATAATCTTTCAGAGGTCTGATTGAATTGTTTTCTATTATGTGACCTAAATACTTGGCATATTTTTTTGCAAAAGTACATTTCGAAAATTTTAGTCTAAAACCTTCTGTTAGAATTGCCTCCATTAGTCTTGATATATGTAGCATATGTTCTTCAAAAGTTCTTGAAAAAATTATTATGTCGTCTATAAAATTTACTGCAAAACTGGAGAGTTTGTATTTTCTTATGATGTTGCTCAATATTCTTTGAAAAATGGCCGGGGCCGTCCTTAATCCAAACGGGAGACACGTCCATTGAAAATGACCTTCTTGTGTAACAAATGCAGTTTTATATCTATCTTGAATTTTCAAAGGAATTGACCAAAATGCCGAATTTATGTCAAAAGTAGAAGAATATTTACAGCTTACGGTTTTAACCATCAAATCCTCAATCAACGGAAAAGGTTGTGACTGAGGGACAACAATTTTGTTCAATTCTCTGAAATCTATACATAACCTTGTTTTTTATTCATCTTTTTTTTTATATGCCATAGTTACTGGAGCAGCAAATGGGCTATAAGATTCCTCAATTAAATTCATCTCTAATAGTTTTGATATTTGATATTCTATTTCTCTTCTATCTTCCGCTGTGCATCTGTATGGACGTTTGTAACAGTATTTATCCACTATCAAGTCAATATGAGCTTCATAATGTTTTACAGTACCGACGTCATATTTATCTTTGGCGAAGACTGGTTTATATTTTTCTATCAACTTATCAATTTCTGATTGTTGATATAAATCTAGATGGTTTATTATCAGTTCAAATCCATCCGTGTTTATATGTTCATTGAAATTTATTTCACCTTTGTTTATGTTTTTGGTGTCTTGTTCCTCAGAATGTAAAAATTACCTTTCTTCAATTTTTTCACCTAGTACATCAGGAATGTTGATATTTGTTATATTTGAAGTATCATTTTTTGAGTAGTTATTTTTTTTTATATCCTCATCTCTTGAGGTCACTTCTTCTGGGTTGTTACATTGTATAATCTTTAATTCTTCGTTTTGCATTTATTTGAACTTTTTTATACAATCCAAACCAATTAGAAAATCGTAATTAAAATGTTCATTATCTACTATAAATATGTCCATAATTCTTTCTATATTGAAGATTTTTATTTTTAGTGTTACCATACCTTTTGTTTTCTTCTCACCATTAATAGTCTTTAAGTTAACTGTTTGTATATCCCTTGTATATGCTCTTGGCTGTATCTTTAATAATTTTGCATTAATTAATGACACATTTGATCCCGAATCATAAATTCCAGAAACTTTTAAAGCATCATTTAATAGTAACTTGACTTCTATTAATGGTGGCACCACTAGTTTTTTGGATTGTTCTCATTCAGTTCAATTTCCAATTCAGAGTTATTTACCGTTTTTATAACTGCTTTTTGATTTTTCTCCTTAAACCAGCAATTTTCCTCAAGATGGTAACGTTTCCCTTTTTTCTCGTTAACACAGATTCGGCATGGTTTTTTTTCTTCAATTTCTTTGGATTTAGCGCCAGAATATATAATACTTTTTTTTTCTTACTTATTCTTCCCAAAAAGATGTTCCAATTTTCCTATTTTATTGTAAAGATCTTCCGTTCCTTGTAAAATTTCTCTGTCAATTTTATCAATCACATAATTAGGTAGGCCAAATGCTATGAGGTCGATAAGTGTCCCAGTATCAATTGATTTCCTTACTTCCAGCAGTAATTTTTCTTTTTTTAAAGCATACTCGAGCAACGAACCTGTTTGATATTTAAAGGCGAGAGCATATCTAATAGGTGACCATCCTTTGTTTGCAAACGTATCACAAAAGTTTTTTTCCCATGTGTTCCATTCCGATTCCACTGTAAGTTTCATTAGCATGCAGCTGTACCACTCTACACCGGAGTATTCCATAAAATGTTTCAAAATTTCAATTTTCTTTTTGTCTTCGTTGATTTTGAAGCGTTCACATTCTTTATTAAAATCTTCAATCCACTGGTTTGCATTTGAGCTCCTGCCAGAGAATTTGCCAATCATGAAATCCTTTGCAATTTTCCCTAAATTTTGAGTTTCATATTTTGTTTGTTTCCCTTCAAGCAATGCCTCTAAAAGTTTTTCCAGCGTTTGACTTGATCCACCAAGTATAGATTCAGCCTTATTTGTGTTTTCCATCATTTCTTCTAGGTAAATATCATTAAACTGTAAGTTTTGTTCCGTATCTAAATATATTTTTGACATATCATCCATCAAGGTTATCCATATTTTTCTTGTTTGATGGCTTTTATTTAAAGATTTTTTTACCTTAGCATAGTTTGGAGTGCTTGTAATTCCTTGGTGTAGATTTGTAGGCTGGGATTCGGGTGGTATTTCAAAAATCCGTCCGTCAGGTGAAGCGATCGAGGTTATGCATATGACGTTTGATTTTCCATCTGCCGTTGGTCTCACAGCAAAATCGAACCTCAATTTTTCCATGTTCCGTGAAATAGTTGTATTACATGTTGTTTTATAATGATATTTTTAGTCTTGCTTATAAATAAAGACGCAATTGTGTTTCTCTGTAACGAACAAAAGATTTATTAATACTACGTATTTACAACTCACAATCACATTATTTTATTAAAAAGATATTCATTTACCTGTAACGAACAAAAGAAACAACATTTAAAGTCCTTATTTCAGGTTTCTTTAAGTATAATATAAAATATTATTTTAATGAAATACTTCTGTTTAATGTTTTTCTTTATAACTTGTTTGGTCGTTACTAAGGTTACTGTAGCTAACATCACATCTGTCAGCAGTGACTTCTAGTGAGCCACAAACTAACTTGTCGGTAGTACAAATTAAAGGAAAGCACTCATAAGCGGTTTTCTTTACATATATATACAGTTTGAGTTACAGGGTGCGATTCTAAGGAGGCAATTTCTTTCGTGAATTTTTATGTTTAGATTTTTATTTGAGATATTCCCTGTTAGACTGTAAGGTATAAAATGGGTTTTCTCGACATTTAGTGTCAATAAATTTCCGTCAAACCATACTTTAACGATATTGATTGTATTATAAGCTAATATTTCGACCTCATTCCAAGAATTTCCTTCAATAGTTATCACTGTATCATCTGCGTATGATATAATTTTTCCAATGATTGGGAGTTCAAAAAGTTCATTTACATATAATATGAATAGTAAAGGTCCTAAAACTGTTCCTTGTGGAATTCCAAAATCTATATTTTCTATTTCACTTAGTTCGTTGTTTACTTTTACCTGCTGAGTTCTTTGATAGAGATAGCTTTTTAACCATGATTTAGCTTTGCCAGTTATTCCTATACTATTTAGTTTATTAATTAATTTTGAATGTGAGACACTATCAAAAGCTTTACGGAGGTCAATGAATATACTAAAGCATTTTTTGTCTTTATCTAATGTTTTGTAAATAAGCTTAGTTAATTCTGCAATTGCGTCTTGTGTGCTAAGTTTATCTCTGAAACCATATTGACTAGGGTTAATACATTTTTGGCTATCTGTATAATCAGTAATTTGTTTTTTTATAACTTTTTCGTATATTTTTGCAATGTTGGATAATAATGATATTGGGCGGTAATTGGTTACTTCTTTTGAATCTCCGGATTTATATACTGGGTTTATAATGGATTTTTTGTAGTTTGACGGGAATATTCCATAATTAGTGCTTACGTTAATTATATGCGTAATCGGTTTGATTAGGAAATTGCAGTATTTTTTCAAGATTTCTGTGGTTACAC
Source organism: Limnephilus lunatus (assembly GCA_917563855.2). Classification (NCBI taxonomy): domain Eukaryota; kingdom Metazoa; phylum Arthropoda; class Insecta; order Trichoptera; family Limnephilidae; genus Limnephilus; species Limnephilus lunatus. Next base: position 49,088,044 of record OU830603.1, read on the forward strand.
CGTCGTATCCTGGCGCACTACCATTTTTAAGTGATTGTATTATGTTTTCAATATTTTTTTCTGTAGTCGGTTTAAAAATTGAGAGATTGTTATTTGTTATTTTATCGTCATGTATATCATCAGGTTGATAATTTTGGTCAATTTTATATGCAAGTTTTTGACCGACGGTAGTGAAAAATTTGTTGAAAATATTTGCGCACATTTTTGGTTCACGGATAGCATTTATATTAGTTCCATTATAGTTTATGATATTTATTGTAGACTTATTTTTATTCATTATTTCGTTTAAAGTGTTCCATGTTTTTTTAGGGGTTTCCTTTGTGAGGATTATCTTCTCCCTGTAATATTTTTCTTTTGTGTCTTTGATAATTTTAATGAGCTTTTTCCGAAATATTTTTTTTATTATTTTTTTTATTTATTTATTTATATGCATACATATTACAATAAGTTAGAAAATGATACTTTGTCCAACTGGGAAGGATACCCGTTTCAGGACAGCCAAATTGTATATTCAGTTCATAATATTTTTAACATGTGAATGGTTTCTTTCAAGATATCATAGGATATCTTGAAAGAAACCATTTATATACTCAATATATTATGACAAATGATATATAAATACATTTTTTTTATATACGTAACTCTTTTTTATATACGTCACTTTATTTGTTATTTTTTTAAGAGAAGAAAACTAGAACAAATAAAGTTATGATGGAAATAAAAACATATACATGAAATAAAGATATGAGCAAAAAAAATATATAAATTTAAGTACAGTGAAATATGTGTTATCAATAAGTTACGATAAGAAAGAATACAAACATAATATAAAAATGTATACAACCAAAATTTAAAGTAAGGTGATCTTAGGTTTTCAAAATTGTAATAATAACTTTCAATAACACCTTAGTATGTTTCGAGTTCCAATGCGCCGCAGCGCGCTGTTTCGATGGTACGAGCAGGGCCGGATTAACCGTGTCGGGGCCACTAGGCAATGCACGTCTCGGGGCCCCTTTACCAATGGTGCACTAACGGGGGAGGGGGGCGGAGGGGCGGCCCGCCCCGGGCCTCTGGTCCTCGGGGGCCATCAAACGCTTCCATGTCCCCTTTATCAAATCCTTAACAAGGCTTTAATGCCATTAATCAGCGGCCGAGAATTTAAATTTCGTCGAACGATGATCTTACGATCGTACCCTTGCAACTGTACAGGGTGATTCCGATGAGAAAGATTAATTATTCTCCATACCAGCATTTTAACATAATAGCTCAATATCGATATTATTTCATTCACAATTTGCTTTGATACATACCTAAATTCAAAAATGCTTAAACTCGTGATGATAAAACTATTCAAATTATGTATTTTTTCTAATTATTTTTCGATCATATGTATTTATAATTTTTCAGGAATGTCTAAGCAAAATAAAAATGTATTTTTTTTAGTATATGCGCGGATCCTTTTTTAATGATTTTATTTAAACTAAAATTAAAGTTCTGAAACATATCCTTCCAGATAATTTATTGATTTATTTTACTCCATGATTATACATATAATTTGAAATGTGTGTTGTATTATACAAAATTTTGTTTGAAAATTTAGCAAATCTGCAAACGCCCCACGGTAAAACCTTAATGTACTAAAAATAAACAGTCTTTCGAAATTAATTTATAATTTTTTGGTGAAAAAGAGTCAATACGTCTAAAATTTGATTTAAAAACGACATATTTCGGGTTTTGTCTGGTGATTCCCACTTAAGGCGGACTCTGTAAAAAAAAATTTGTGATTTTATTTTTTTTATTTCATTTTCTGAAAGATGCATTTCTTAAAAATGCTCTCACTAAATGTTTTAAAGATATTCGAAAAATTGACGGAGATACAACATTTTATGTGAAACAATAACTTATTAAACACCATTTTTATTATACATACTATATGCCGACCGGGTTTCGCTACAACCGTAGGTTCTTCAGGCCAGTTTGTATGTTGAATTATCCTTCAGGAAAACTTTGAATGTGTTTTTCTCTAAACTTTGTTAACACATTTTTTAACCTCTATAATACGATTTTCAAGTCTTAAACTGTTTGAAAATCTAGTGTCTATTTCACCACGTAGGTGAATTTTGTTTAAAAATAAGGAAAAATGGCGGACCAACGAATTTTAATTTCGATTTTTTATGGGAAATTTTCATTGTTCATAAAAAAAATAGAAGGGGGCCCTTTATAAAAAAATCTTTAAGTGGTGCCATACTGACTGGATTTACTAACAGTTTGGGACTTAGTGCATGCAAATCGGATGTATAGTTTTTCTAATATGTTGTCAACCGTGTTGAAAAAAGCAGTTTCGAGAAAAACGCGTTCAAAGTTTTGCTGAACGTTAATTCAACATACAAACTGTTTTAAATGGTTTCATATAAAATGCTGTAGGTATCTCCGTCAATTTTACGAATTTCCTTAAAACATTTGGTGAGAGCATTATTAACAAATGCATCTTCAAAAATTAAAAAAATGACATTTTTTACAGTGGCCTGGTGCCTTAAAGCCTTGTTTATGATTTGATCAAAGGAAGGCGTTTGGAGGCACCCCAGAGTCAGAGGCCCGTATGAACTGAAGAAAAAGCTTGTAAAATTAGATCAACTTTTTAAACTAGGGGGGGGGGGTCATTCAGCTTTTCCGCCCCGGGCCTCTGACGGGCTTAATCCGCCACTGCACATTACCCTTTCTAACTTCCAAACTTTTTTTTTCTACTACAACGTAATTTTATTCATAATTAATCTGTATTTTTACTACATTTTGAAGGTATGCCTTCACCCCCATTCAATAAAAAAATGAAACGAATACAATAGTACAACGAGTGGTCTTATCACTAAAGTGATCTCTTCCAGACAACCTTGGTATGAAGAGAAACAAAGAATTTTAGCAAGCAGATAGGTAGAACACACTAATTCAAACATTTATATTTTAAAGATTATAAATAAAAGCAAAAAAAAAAAACAAAACAATTGCCGATATAAACCACACACGGCACCTATAATCATATCCCCATTGATATGAAGGAAAGTAAAGTAAGATACAACTATTTTTAATTATTTGTTTTAATTATTGACTTTTTATTTATTATTTGTGCGTGATGTGAACAGTTATTGGGTTATAACCTAATTATTATAATTTGTTGTTTTCTTTAATGCATGTAATGTTATTAACCTATAAATGTTCGTAATAAAAAAATAAAATATTTAAAACATCTTGAAAGCTGACTTTTTCCTAAATGGGTGCCGGAGTTGCTCACTTATTGTGATTCGAACCATTGACGCAAGTTATTTTTTCTTGGGGCGCAGGGCGCGGGGCCCCTAGCCGATGCGGGGCCCCTAGGCAGTTGCCTACTCTGCCTTAGGGATAATCCGGTACTGGGTACGAGTACCTTCAGTACCTCCCACTGCAAGTTGCAGGTGTTCGGAACTGTGGATTTTTATATTTTAGATATAATATTTTAAATTTACTACATTTAATTACATCAATAATTGCCTTCAGAATAGGTAAATAGCTTCTTTCGGGCGATCACAATTTTGAAATTCTTTCGAGGTCTTTTTGGAGAACATTAACAATTGCATATTAGAATTTACACATTTATATTTATAATTTGCCAATAAATGACATATTAGTTCCCAATTTATTTTTGACTATTTAATTTTAATAAGTACCATGAGTAAGTAATAGAAATAATCCATTTAAACCAGAATATAATTATGACATGACATATGAATTTCCTATGTATTTATATAGATAATTTCAGGACTTATTTTTGAAACGCCTGGTCGTTATTTTGCAAGAATCAAAGAACAGTCGTTATATTACAAGGATAAGAAAACAGAGCAAAAGATTTTTTTTTTTGAATAACATAAGCTTTTTAGTACATATTAGGTATGTGAGATTGTGTTAGCATATGTTCGCTCTTGACTCTCCCCATATCTAGAAGCCAATTGCTAACCCATTTCCGTAAAGTGCTTGTATTTTTCGATTTCCATGCATCGGGTATGATGTTGAACAATTTAGGCCCTAAGTAGGAGTATTGTCTTTGGGCATGTGATGTGTTTGTAGTAGGTGGAACCACTGGATTCCTCCCTGCATGGCGGGTGTTGTGGAGATGATCAATGGATGAATATTGGTGTCAGTGTTTTTGTGTATGTAAAATAATTTTTCTTATGTATAGTTGCCGTACATCAAGAACTCGTATCTCTTCAAATAATAGATCACTGGGATACCTGAAGGGTTTCTTAAGGATGACTCTTAGAAGTGATTTTTGTGCTTTTGCTAAAGGATCCATTATTGTTTTGGAACAGCCGCTTCATCCCAAGGAAGCATATTCTAGCAATGAGTTGCACAAGGCATGGTACATTTATTATTATTTTGTGTAAGGCAATTCACCCTAAAAAGAGTGCTACGTGCCGTTAAAATTAAGAGAGATGATTATATTTTATAAAAAATCTATAAGGGCATGGGAAATCTCAAATATTGAAGTCATTTAAGTCTATAAACTTGAATAGAACGGAAAAAACGCGAGAATTATTGAGTGAAAGCAAATATGGAATACTAAGGGGAGATTGGTGGGTGATTTTAATAAGTAAACGATAAATGCCTTTGAAGGACGAGTGCTTTTTACAATTAAAGAATACATGGTCAAGAGTCTCATTTTCCATGCCGCACTGACAGAGTGGACTATCTAGTACTCGAATTTTAAATAAGTGGGATGCAATAGAGCAGTGACCGATTCTCATTCTCGAGATACAGGAAATAAATCTTTTGGATTTTTTCTTGCCGTGGAACCAAGGTTTACTTGGTATATGATTTTGGATTCCAGCATAAAAAGCACCAGTTCGGGTTTTCGTATCAGCCCAATTTTCTTCCCAGGAGCGAATCATGTTGGATTTAAGAATAGGGATGACGTCAGAGAACGGAATTCTAAAATCTAAAGGTGTAGAGCCAGAAATTGTTCCAAGTTTAGCGAGGGAATCGGCTTTCTCGTTACCTTCAATTCCTAAATGACCAGGGATCCAAACCAATATTGTCTCGAAATTTAATTCATTTAATGATTTGAGGGAGTTTTTGATATTACAAATAATATGGTCTTCTGGATAATTAATGATATTTGAAGAAATTTTCAGTACTGCACTTAGAGAATCAGTGCACAGTAATGCTCGACGAATATTGAGAAGCTGGATTTTATTTTATTTATTTACGCCTATTTAGGCTTTTACATAAGTATATATAACAACATTTACAAAAATTCTACTCATAAATACAGTGCAGGAAACAACTGTTTAAAACACTTGCACAAAAATAAATATAAAATAAAAATATTATTGAATTGATCCACACAGTATGTAGCTACAAAATATAAGAAATCCAAAATAGTTTATTACAAAATATAGAAATCCAAAAATACTGTTAATGTTTTAGACAATTTAAATAGATTTATAAAAATATTCCCCTACTTGATGAAAAAAACTTCAATAGGGTATGCTTATATGTTAAAATTGATGTACTAAATATATCAACAACATCGGAGTATTTGTTTCCTAGCTGTTGAATCCGTCGCATAGGAGTGTAATATTGTGATATTGATGTGGAATTGCTACAATAATATGGTAGGTACTGTCTTGTTACTGACCTGCCTGGAGTATGAAAAGAGATTGCATATAATAAATCAGGGGTATCAAACATTGAATTAATGATTTTATACAAACAGGTTAAATCGGAAATGATTCTACGATCAGATAATTTTATTAAATTTAATGAACAAAGTACGTTATCGTAATTTAGGCATTCACTAGGAATGCCCATTTTAAAATTTACATATCTTAAAAATTTATTTTGGATTCTTTCGATGGCATGTGAATGAACCTCATAATTTGGGGACCAAACCGTGGAATTGTATTCTATATGACTCCTTACTAGTGACATATATAATGTTTTTACAGTATTGACATTATTGAAATCACTAGATATCCTTAAAATAAATCCCAACATTTTCAAAGCTTTATTGGTTATAATTTCTATTAAAGCTTGAATTAAAGCTTGTTCAATTGCGAAGCATTCTGCAGTAAATATAGAAATTTCTTTAGGCAATTTATAAGACAGATCTAAATTGAACTCAGGAATATGCACCGCAGCTCCACAATCTTTGTTTTCTGACTTAGAACCATCTGTATAAATGAATGAAAATCCAGGAAACTTGGATGAAATAATGTTTTTAAAATTTTCCTCGACATTTTGATTAGGTGAGGTTAAAATGTTAGTCCGAAAGTCAGAGGTTATTATGTTGGGGATAAAATTGATAGAATCAAATGGGATAGTGAAAATAGGAAGGATAGGATCTTTCTGTAGATTTTGGAGGGAAGAAGACAGAGATTTTAATGAAAGAAAACTTTTTAGAAGGAGAGGAAATCGATTTTCATCTGTCAATCTTTTGTCGTTGTTTAAATTATTGAACAAATGATCAAGACTTTGTTCTAAAGAATGGCACGATATAGAAAAAGATTTTAGAATATATTTATCAGCCAGAAATTGTCTTCTTAAAATTAAGGGAGGATCAACACATTCTACCTGAAGAGAATTAATAGGAGAAGATTTCATCGCTCCAATTATCATTCTGAGAGTTTGGATTGAATTCTTTCAAGTTTTTTATCCAAATATTTAGGAAGAGGATCGAAAAGAAATGTACCATAATCCAAATGGCTTCGCACTAGGGCACTATACATTAATTTAAGAGTAGTAGGATGAGATCCCCACCACACTCTCGAAACAGCTCGCATCATATTAAGCCCCTTTTCACACTTAGACGAAATGTTTTGGGTATGCGGGAGCCATGAAAGTTTATGATCCAAAAGTAGCCCAAGAAATTTAATTTGCTTTACGATTTGGAGAGGGACATTATCAAAAGAGACAGAAAATGGGGGTATTTTTCTTTTGCGTGTAAAAGCAACGACCTTGGTTTTAGAAGTAGCTAAGTTCATCCCATTTGTTAACAACCACTCTTTAATATAATGCAAAGCCAAATTTAATTCCTTCGCAGCATAGGATAGATTTTTGTGAGATAAGTATATAAGGAAATCATCAGCAAAATAAAGTCTCTTGATAGATGAAGGGATTGCAATGTCTAAGTCACTTATATAAATATTAAATAATAATGGACTGATTACGGACCCCCGGGGCAGCCCTTTCCATAGTTTGCGATTTAAAGTTTTTGAGGAAAAGTGCAAAAGTGCAAAATAATGGATCTATCTGTTAGCAAATTAATTATAAATTGAACTAATTTTAAGGGTATTTTTATTTTTATTAATTTTTCTTTTAATATGTTAATTAATACATCGTCGTAAGCTGACGAAAGATCAAGAAATGTGGCCAATGTTGAAGAATTAAGGAACTGAGAAATACGGATGTCTGTTGTCAACACACTTAAATTATCCATGGTTGATTTCTTTTTCCGAAAGCCATATTGTTCTGGAGAGATAATTTTGTTATTTTCAACAAACCATTCCAATCTGTTCTTTATCAAATGTTCTGCTACTTTCGTTAAACATGACGAAAGAGCAATAGGACGATAGGAAGAGATATCAGATGGGTTTTTCCCTGGTTTTAAGATCGGAAGGATTTTTTGAACTTTCCAAGCTTCAGGAATATATCCTGTTTCGAACATGTTATTAATTAGGGATAAGAAATATTCAACCGACATGTCCGAGAATGCTTTGATGAAACTATATAATATTCCATCAGGGCCTGGAGAAGAGTCTGGAAGGGAATTAATTACACGTTTCAATTCACTAGCTGAAAAAGGAGAGTCCATCCAGTTGGAATGTGAAGGATAAGAAATAAACGGAGGCATTTCTTCTAATCTAGCAACTGATGGAGGTGCTATCTTATCAGCAAATCCTAGAATAATTTCTTCTGAAATATGTCTGGAACGCGGCGGAGAATAAGAAGAACCGAATTTTTTTAAATTGGACCAAACAGAAGATTGAGGAGATTCCGGAGACAGGCTTTCACAGAATTTTCGCCATCCAGCCCTCTTTTTATTTTTCAAAATACGTTTAGCTTCTGCCTGAGCGCGTTTCACAAAAAGATAATTTTCAAAAGACATACATTTCCTGAAAATAGAAATTGCTTTTTTTCTGGAGTTAACGACATCAGTGCATTCTTTATCCCACCATGGAGTGGAATGTTTTATTTTAATGTTAATATTACGTTTTTGAAGAGTTTTTTCTGCTGCTTTTATTACCATATTAGGAAATAATTCACATTGAGATCTGATGTTCATAAGAGAAGACTTAGTTGAAAGAATAATGGAGTCCAATTCCAAAGAAAAAGTTCTCCAATTCGCATCTTTAGTTTTAAATTTAAAATTATTTTTTGCCGAAAAGGAATAAAAGGATGTTAGATGGTGGAAGGAGATTATTATAGGAAAATGGTCACTGGAAAGGGGATCTGTAAAAATGTCCCAAGAACATTTGGGTATCAACGAAGATGAGCAAAGAGACAAATCAACCGCACTTTTTCTATGTTGAGGAGCAGTGAAACGAGTTGGGGACCCGTCATTTAATATACATAGATTATAGGTATCCATAAAGTCTAACAGATTACGTCCAGAGCGGTTTGTTAATTCACTTTCCCATGAGGGAGAATGAGCATTAAAGTCACCGAGTAACATATACGGGGAACGAATCTGAGATATGAACGAAGTCCATTCGTTTTCAACAAAAATAGTAGAGGGAGGGATATATATAGATAATATTGTAATATCACATATAACTGCTGCTACTATCTGAAAACTATTGGGGAGGGAGTGAAAAGTGATTTCTTTAAAAGGAAGAGAGTTATGAATGATAAGAGCTGAGCCACCCTTACCATCAGGTCTATCATGTCTAAGACAATGATAACCAGGGATATTAAAATGATACGAAGTTTTTAACCATGTTTCAGAAATGGCAGAAACTGAAATGTTATGCTCATCAAGTAATTTTATAAGTTCAATTTTGTTAGAGAATAGACTTCTACTATTCCATTGAAGAATTTTGCTCAGTTTCTGATACATTGGGGATACAGGAGAGAAGAGATTTAATATATTCAGCAGCGTTGGTCGGTACAGAATTGTTTGAAAGAATCGAAATTAAAAGGGTAATTAACGTTTGGATGAAAGAGGAATTTTCCGTCATGACTTTAGGGAAAATATCATTAGAGGGACAATTTTTTAAGGCATTTCCATTAGGAGCCTGAGATTTATTATTACCATTCGGGTTAAGCAAAAGATCATTATGTTGTTTTTTATCAAAAGAGGGAATAAATTTAGGTTTAGATTTTGATGGCTTGAAAATGGTTTCTCTGTGGGAATATGACTGAAGAGATTTAGGGGAAGAAAAATGAAAGAAAGATGGATTGGATGATACCTCTGCAAAAGATTTTTTTGCAGGAGGGAATAATTTAGACGCCTGGAAGTATAAAATATTTTCAGATTCCATTGATTGCTTGATGTTCCTCTGTCTAGACAACTCTGGACAGGCTACACTAACAGCACTATGGCTACCCTTACAATTAATGCAAATTGGGCTTTTATTAGAGTTTTGACACTGTTCAAATTGATGATTCTCTCCGCAATGGAAGCAACGCGGAGGGGAACGACAAATGGGTTTAGAGTGACCAAATCTGCAACAGTTAAAACACTGGATTGTGGGGAATCTATATGTTTCGACGGGAAGAGAGTTATAATAAATGAACACACGGGATGGTAAGATTTGGCCCTCAAAAGTTATAACTACGGATTGAGAGGGTTTCCAAATTGTGGTTCCAGAAGAAGAATCCTTGAAATTTAAACGACGAACTTTTAAAACTTTAGTATTTACTTGTGTGTCATTGAGAGCATCCATTATTTCCTATTCAGAGAGGTCGGTAGGTATACCTTTCACTCTGCCCATTCTGGTTAAGTTGAAAGTAGGTATAAATGCTTTGAATTTATTATTTGATAAAGAACCTATTTTTTTAACGAAGTCATTAGCAAAGGTGGCGGATTTAAATTCTATGGACAATTTATATCTGCCTTCCGGCTTGATTGAACCATTTATTATTCCAAGGTTATTATTAGAGCCAAAAATGAATTTTCCGAAATCCAGAGGATGAATTATTTTCCCCTGTTCAGTCTTTTGTACATTAACAATGAATGGAGCCGAAGAGTTACTTGAATATACCAATTCAATAGTTTTAGCTTCTGGAGGAATGGTATCATTATGAGAGATTGGGGCTTGATTGGGCTGAGGAATAGATTTAATTTTGGGAGGAACATCAGGACTAAGCGAAGGTCGTCGTTTTCGAGATGGTAAAGTTATGGATAATTGACTACCGTCAGTATCATAGCCATCTGAAATATTAAATATGGACTCAGGGTCTGGTGGCCGATTCTCATCTTCCTCCATATTAAGATATAATTTAAAAAAAAAACAAACAAAAAAATATAAATATTTAAATTACGAGATAAACGAAAAATAAGTAAAAATAAAGTCTATTAGATCGACTGTACGCACTTAACCGTAAATCAAATAATACAATAGATTGGTAAACATAAATAAATACGAGAAGGTAACAATAAATTCTTATCTGAGTGAAGACAGCAACGCAGGAAACAATCATAACACACGTCCAACCTGTTTCACGTCACGATACGAACTGCATGGTACATTTGTTTCAGATCTTTTACGCGAAGAATATTTCTAACAGACATGAATAAATGAGTAAGTTTTCTGATCTTTATGGAAGTTGAGACTATATGTTCGTCCCATCTCAGAGACTTATCTATCATGATTCCAAGATATTTTATGCTATCGACACATTCTAAGTTTAAGCATTTACAAGTGGTTTGGTCATTACAATGGTGTATAAGGATGTTGTGTATTTCTTTTGGTTTTCCTGCTTGTGTTGCACTGAAACGGAGGAATTTGGTTTTATCTAAGTTAAGCGTGAGGAGATTGTTGTCTAACCATTGTTTAACCTTAATTAAACCCACTTCTGCTTTACTGTGAACAACATTCCAGTTTTTGCTTTCAAATAATAAAACTGTATCGTCAGCAAAGGTGATAATGTGGTCGGCAAAGGAACTGTTACATAGATCATTTATATATATATATTAAATAAAAGTGGTCCTAAAGTACTTCCTTGGGGTACACCGAATTTAATATTAGCTGAATCGCTTATAGTGTCGTTGATAAGCACTCTTTGGCTCCTGTTATCTAAATAGCTACACAACAGATTGAAGAGCTGACCTTGTATACCAATGTGCTGTAGTTTATTCAACAGGATTTTATGAGAGATAGTGTCGAATGCTTTGGCTAGATCCAGGAAGAGCGCAATGCATTTTATACCTCTATCTATGTTATTAGAGATAATTTTTGTCAATTTAGCAATGGCATTTTCAGTGCCTAAACCTGGACGGAAACCGTATTGACTATTGGAAAGGATGTTATTGTTTTCTAGGTATAGGGTGAGCCGATTCTTAACAATTTTCTCAATAATTTTAGACACAGAGTTGATCAAAGAAATAGGTCGGTAGTTGTTGATCTGTGATTTATCCCCATTTTTGTGATGAAGAATAACAATTGATTGTTTCAAATGATTGGGGAATTTTCCAGAGTTAAAACTTAGATTACAAATGAACGTTATGGGTGATACTATGGCGGATTTTATAATTTTTAACAGGTTTGTAGAGATCTTATCTGGGCCACACGCATTGGATGACTTAAGTTCGTCAATTGTTTTCATCACTTCGTGTGACGTAGTTCGAATATTATATATTTTATGCTCGAGATTACAGCCAGTTTTCTTAGCGAGATCAGTTTCAGTTGTGTTAATTTTGTCGAGAATTTTTTTGGCCAGAGTGGTTCCCACTGACGTGAAATAGTTATTTGCAAAGTTTACTATCTTTTTTAGGTCTGATGTGATAGTGTTATCAATGTGTAGTGATTTAATTTCAGATGATTTATTGATTTTGGTTTTAGTTATACTGCGAAATGCTTCCCATAGCCTTTTTGGTGTATAGTTATTTTCGTAAATAATGTTTTTAAAATAGTTTTCTTTAGTTGAAATGATTATTTTTTTACACAAGTTCCTATACTTTTTATAGCGGGTTTGTAATATATTACTCTCTGGGCTACTTTTCGCCTTTTTGTGTAGTTGGTTCCTTTTATGAATTGATTTGACAAGGCCAGGGGTGATCCATGGTGTAAGTTTTAATTGTTTATTAGATATGAGTTTCTTACTAGTGTGTTTGGCTATATAATCATGTAACTTGGTGATGAATTCTGTCATTGCTGAGTCAGTATCTCTTTGGTCTAGAACGTTTTCCCATTTTTCTGAATTTAAGTCCTCAAGTAGATTGAAGTAGTTTATTCGAGGTATGTATTTAATTTTGACTGCGGTGGGAGGCTTATTTTTAAGACAGAGAGCTGTAGTGTAGTGGTCAGAAATTGTGGTGTGAATAACAAATGAGTCGCAATGTTTAATTTTTTTAACGTTAATGTGGTCAAGACAAGATTTACTTGAGCCCTGTTCTCGAGTAGGGCTGTTAATTGTTTGCATGAACCCATTTTCCGTTAACAGACACAGATAATCTTCGGATTGACGGTGGTACTCGGGGATCGTGTTAATATTTAAATCGCCTAAAATTATTTGCCGTTCTAATTGTTTTGAACTGTTGATGTTAGATTGTAGAGAATTCAAAAAAGTGTCAATATTTTGGAAAGAGGGTGACCTATAGATTGCGAAAATACATAAGTTATTGTTCAATACGATTTTCATACAGTTTGCTTGTGGTAGTAATATTTCATCGACTTGTGCTTGTAGACCGTCTCTGATGTAAATTACAATTCCACTTGATTTATTTAGAATTATGTTAGTGTGATATTCTGAGTAATTTTGAATTACTTTTGAGGTGTGCTCTTTATTTATCCAGCACTCCGATAAGATTATTACATCGAACGCGTTATTAAATTGATCTAAGAAAATTAGGAAATCGTCAAGTTTAGATATGCTTCTTATGTTCTGATGTATAATCTTTAGACTGTAGGAGCCCCAATTATAGTTTTTTATATTATTCAAGTTATCAATAATATTTGAGTTACAGAATATACCTGAATGGTTATTAATATCATAAGGTAAATCAAACATAATTAAAAGTTAGTTGAATGTAGAATAGTAAACAGCGTTCCAATAATATGTTATTAAAATTAAAACTCTTCTCAATGTAGTTGAATAGATAGGTGTGTATGGAAATAAGTTGACAGTGATTTGATAATATAAAGCAGAATGTTTGCAACCGCTGAAACGTTGTGATAAAAAAATTATAATATGTTGATGGTAACAAAATAATAAGTGTAAATGAGCGGGATGGGGTGTGTTCGTACAATTGACTAGTGAAATAATTAATCAACGCTAATCGTTTTACATCATGGTAAATAGTGTAATGAGGACTGGTAACTTCGCTGTATCGCTGAGTTTCGGCTTTATTGCATATACCTGTAGACGGGCGAGACGGTACATACCTCGATATTTTGGTTCTTTCCGTTGTATTACATCGCTGCGAGCTTGCTTTCATCAGATATACATATTGCATTAGCACCTGTATCGTGTCTAACATATATCTGACCCGCTCGGGTCCACGTGAACCGGTACCCCTTTCCTTTCGCTTCTTGTCTAGCCTTCCAAAATAGTTGCTTGCCCCGAAATGTCAGCTGTTCGGAAACGTAGATTCTTGAAGTCGGGCCAGCAATACCAATGTTCGAGGTATTTAATTTGTCTTCCAAATTCGGGTTGTTTTTGTTATATGATTTCACATCCGCTAACAGTTGTTCTTTTGCTATATTTGATTTGAGTTTGATTATTATTTCTCTCGGATATTTGTTATTTAATTTTTTTGCTCCTCGATGAATAGCGTCTATGTCTTTGATTTGGATGTTGGACTTAGTTTTTTGGCAGATGTTAAAAATGACGTCTTGTAGTATTTCTCCTTTATTTTCCGGGATTCCTCTGATTTCTAAGTTGTTGGCCTTAAGAGCTCTCTCTTGGAATTCAAGACGGTCCTCCAGTACATTAATGCTGGCTTCCAAATCGATGTTCTTTTTTGTAAGCGCCTCGTTCCTTGATTCAATTTCACGGATCCTGACTAGGAAGTCCTCGTATTGTGAGCTCATGAATTGAATGCTTTCTAAAATTTTATTGTTTTGTTCCATGATGTCATTTTGTTTCCTTTCAAGATTGGATGTCTTATCCAAGACTAACCCTTGCAGATCTTCTAAGTTTGCTTGGGCCTGAGCGGTGATCGTCGGTCCTTTATTGTTCATTTTTCTACCTGGCTCCAAAGGTTCGTTACCGTTAATTGTCTCCGCTACGCCCGAAGCGGCCGCCACTGCTGTCTTCGTATTTTTGCACTGTTTGCATTTTAGTAGCGCACGCCGTTCCTGAGTGAGCCTACGGAAACTGTTCTCAGTTATTATTTTGTATTCGTTTTTTACTTGACTATTGGTAGGATTTTTTTTTTGTACGTACGAAGAGTTTTTCTTTTTTCCGGATAGATATGAGTTATCCTTGCGTAATCCATGGTTTAATTTTTCTTAATTTAGAACTAGGTTGATTATTTATAAAGGTTGTACAGTCTGCGATATGAGCATTTAAAGTCTCTTCAAAGAAGTTTGCGCACATGTCAGGGTTTTGGCAATTTAGTGTTGAGGACCAAGATTCGTTGCATAATTTTTTATTTAATTTTAAGTTGTTTAGTTTGGAAATTATGTTAATATTTTTTCTAGAGTTATTTGATCCTGAGTTTTTATTTAGATTATAAATAAAAATATTTATATGGTGATCTGTTATATCATTTTTCCATATAATAGATTTAATTTTTTCTATGTGTTAATATTGCTCCATACGTGGTCCAGGGATGATGGCGATTGGTTTGCAAATTCTCTCGTGAAATTATTTACGCATGATATAAAGTTCATTTCATTCATAGCATAAACATAATCTATTTTATTTTTACCGTGGTTATTTGGACCAATATTAATATTAAAATCACCTACTACGATACAATTTACATGGTTTTTGTTACATAGTATTTTTTTAATTCTTCTATAAATATAGGTACATCAGAGCTGTGTGTTCGATATATTGCGATTATATTGAATGGTACGTTATTTAAAACAAAATTAAATGACAAACAATTTGCGTTGGATATGTGAATTTCGGTATTATTGATATCAGTAAATTTTTCTTTAGCGTATACTACAATTCCACTATTTTGATTAATCTGATAATTTGTGTTGTAATTTTTGTAGTTTGGGATGATTGGTATATTTATGTTTGCATGTATGTGCATCTCGGATAGTATTATGAAATCTGGTTGAGAACATAATGTATTTAGGGATACCAGAAGTTCATCCATGTTTCTATTTATACTTCTTATGTTTAGGTGTAAGATAGTTAGTCTATTTATTGTATTGTTATAGATCTTATTACACTCACTGGCTGATTCACATACGTATTCTTCTATATTTAGATTTAAATCAATTTCACTTAAGTTAAAATTTTCCATTGTGTTTATTTAGGTGTGATAAAATATATATATATATATATAATTTTACGAGTAAATGAATAATTAGTAATGCACATAATTTGTGTTACGGTATTCTTGCTCGATTTCAGTTCATATCTGGAATTGTAGGTGATTTTTTCTATAAGATTTATTTTATGTTTAGATTATACTCGGAGACATAGTGAGTGTTTGTTTAGTTGACAGCAAAAATTAATTTGATTCGTTCTGCTTTCTAACATAAAAGAAATCACAGATGTTCGCACGACAAGAAGAGAAACACATAACTTTTATTAATGCATGGTCGCTCTGGGACAATCTGGGTCTCCTGTTATTACAACGGCACATGATGTTTTGGGACAACATGGAACTTGGATCTCCTGGGTTAAAAGGGATAAAGGGTGTTTTATTTTTTCAGGTAACAGTCAAATAAGTATTTTAGTTTATTTTCACACATTACATTTTCATGGTGACTTTGCTAATTTTAAATCTACATAGTTAAAACACTGCTCAGTTCTTCTGCATTTCTGTAGCTTCTTGGGTCACTTTTTAACATTAGCTGCTTACAGGAGGCCCTGAGGAAAAAATTCCCTCTGGGCCTATGTCATCTTTGGGGATGCTATGTTAAGGGTGTTTTTAAGGAAATGAAGGAGAGGATGTTATGGGGGGAGAAGGAGAAGGAGATGGGGGAGAGGAAGGTGGGAAAGTACCTGGCTATTCAGGTCTGGACACCAGACATGACTAAAGCCATTTCAAGCAACTTTTCAATTCTGAATGGTGTTCTTTCACCAGGGCGATAATGCACTCAGGAACGTGCCGCAAATATACTATATATTATTTTAAAATAATTAATTGTGAAATAACAAAAATTAATCAAAGAAAAAAAATTTCACGCCGGGATACGATCCCGCGAGCTTCGATTTGCGAGTGAAGAATCTTACCCCTAGACCACGCCACAAAAGACACACAGCTTTCAAAGTGTATTTAAAACCAAATACACATCAAGTTCCTCATTACTGCAATGCAATTTAGGAGGCAAGAATGGGTACCGCCGCCCCGGGAACCTTTTATTGGATAACCAACACCTCTGCCATAGATCACCCCAAGTGGTGCGTTACTTGGTGATTTAGCAGGGGTGCCCGGGTTCACGAGTGACGTTTGTCTAGGTCTTGGAGGCGGATGACCAGGACACACTGAACTCCAGATTCCTGCCCACCCCTTAAACCCTCTTCCTTCCCAGAATTATTCTCTTTAAAAAAACTCCACACAGCATCCCCAAAGATGACATAGGCCCTGAGGGAAATTATTTTCCTTAGTGCCACCTGAAGTAGGCGTCCTGGCGTGGTCTCAGGAAGTCTCCGGTCAGGTCGTAAGGCTGACGCTGTGCTTTTTAACTTCTTTTGTTTCAACGCCAGGATGGGCGTACTGGGAGGGAGATTGTTGAGGTTATCCTTAAAACACTTGTGTTTTTGGATATAATTGTAACTTTATTAGAGAACTTTACAATTGAGATGACTGGCAATTAGTCGGTTAATTGAGTCGGTAAGAGAGAGTTTTATAGAGAATCTTTAGAGAGAGAATGACTTTGCAAAACAAATGCACTCGTATTTATCAACAAATCAAGACTTGACGTAACCACAGAAAAAGGACAATATAGATGAGAATTAATGACAATATTACACTATGAAGTAGCATAAACAAAAATATTTGAAGTAAGAGGTGGCATAGACATAAAAAGTTTAAAGTAAAGGACTGTACACATCGAGAGAGATACTGAGAATGAATTTAAATATGAAATAGGACAATCACAACACAGAGGACACGACATCCCGGCCTTGACAAATCAAGTTTGTTAACAAAATAATTCTTCTATGAAAGTCACTTGTAAAAGAATGTCATGGTGTTTGAGGTCACTAGAGAAAGTCACTGGAGAAGTTATTGTAAATGTCACTGGAGAAGGTTATTGTAGAAATGTCACTGGAGAAAGTTATTTTAAAGATAAAGATTAAGATGATGATGATGATGATGTCTGCTCCATGGGCAGTAGACTGAGTCGGTTGACAGCCCTTGTCACCGTCGATTTAGCGGTGGCGACAGTAGCTGCTCGTGTGATGCCATCTGCGCCAGGGTGTAGCTTCAGGATACGACCAAGCGCCCACTTGGTAGGAGGTAGGTTGTCTTCAGACAGCAGCACTAAGGAGCCTGGTTGCAGCATGTCTGGGGTCTTCATCCTCCATTTAGCTCGTTCCTGCAAGAGAGAGAGGTACTCCTTAGACCACCTTTGCCAAAAATGTTGAACGAGCTGAGTGGTACGTTTATATCTGGACAGCCTTCCAGGATTTGTAGCGGTCAAGTCCAGTTGTGGTGCAGCAACCAAAGATTCGCCAATAAGGAAATGACCAGGGGTGAGAGGAGAGAGGTCAGATGGATCAGTTGAGAGGGGGGTGAGAGGACGAGAATTGAGGCATGCCTCGACCTGTGTTAGAACAGTATACATTTCCTCAAAGGTCAATGACAAGTTACGGAGAACTCTGGTCAAATGATGCTTGGCTGACTTAACTGCGCTTTCCCATAACCCGCCAAAATGAGGAGACCTAGCCGGAATGAAATGCCATTGAATGGAGTGAGAACCAAAAAAATCTGAAAATTCATCTTGAGTTGAAGAATTCTGTAAGAAAGAGGTTAAAGATTTGAGGTCATTTGAAGCTCCTACAAAATTCCCAGCATTGTCTGAGTAGATATGAGCACATTTTCCACGTCGTGCGATAAAGCGATTGAAACATTTGAGGAAACTAGTAGTAGATAAATCCGTAGCGAGTTCAAGATGAACTGCCTTGGTAGAGAAGCACACAAAGATACATAAATTTAAGATAGTTGTTTTATTACGAATGTTTCGCATAAAGACCTGCATAATCAACACCACATGTAAGAAACAGGCGTGTTGGTTGCAGTTGAGAATGCGGTTAATTTCCGATGGTCGCGGTCTCCCGACAATCCGCCGTCAGGTTAAAGTGAGCAGCTTTGAGGATGTCTTCGTTTTCCACGCCAAGTGAAACGTAGAGCGAGTACGTACGTATCATATGTAGAGTCCCAGGGTGTGGTCTCCCGACCGTCCGCCGTCAGGTGAGCAGCTTTAGTGAACGTCTTCGTTTTCACACTAAGGGAAACGTACATCTGATACAGTGAGTGAGAGAGATTGTACGTGTACACGTACAGAGAGATTGTTTTCAGAGGCACTACTCTTGAGCGTGTACATGCAGTGTGTAGATCCAGATGCCATTCTCAAGAGTTCACATGTATATACATGCGATATGGGCGCGTGAAGATGAATCGCAGAATCCGTGGACTTCTGAATATTCAATGATTGTAGGTAAGATAGTAGATTTTATATATAGAGAGTAGATTGGTTAGGTACATGTCTAAGTACATGTCTGATACATGTCTAGGTACATGTCTAGGTGTAGAGAGTAGATTGATATCTTTCAACTGATGTTGAAAAATATCAATCTACTCTCAAAAAAAAATTTCCATCTGTACTTTTCTTTTTTTAATCATTTTTTTTATAATTTCCAGTTTCCTCGACCACCATTTCACAACGGGATAACTTACATGGGTAAGCATATTTATTTATATTATTACTTTTCTCAAATTCAATTTATTTTTAAAATTGATATCACACTTTTTTTTAACAAACAAAAAACAACATTATATTTACAAGAAGCCGGATTCTGAAATTAAACCACGCTGACGCTACCCTTATGGTAAGCCCACACTGCGGCCAACGTTCCAACTTCAAACGTTTGGACGATCGTGTGGAGGGGTGTTCGTGCGTTGGAAGTTCGAGTTGGAAGGTTGGAGTTCGAGTTGGCCTGGGATCGCCTTCGAGGCGATCCCGACGGCCAACTCACACGAACCAGTCTGCCGCAGCTGTCCACACATCCGTCTGCGAACGGCAGGCGATCAAGACGCGCGTGCCGCGTACTATTAAAATGACGATATTATTACGGAGAGTGGTATAAAAATTGTTTGAAAACACGTCGTGTATATAAGTACATAATAATACGTACGTAATAATTATAGGCAACCTGATAAGATACAACGTAGCTACAGCTGTTCCATGTCCGCCATTTTGGAGTTCGGAATTCGGGGTTGGAGGGTTGGAAGCAGCTACCACACGATCGGCCAACCTTCCAACTCCGAACTAAGTTCGGAGTTGGAAGGTTGGCTTCGGTGTGGACCTAGCATTAAATACAGAGTCACAGAGTATTTAAATGAATAGTAGAAGAGGGAAAGAGAAAACCAACCTGGTGGGGGACGGGGGAAGGTACTTCACTTCTTAGTTTTACTCCTCCTTTCATAGTAAATTCTCCATTCCTAGAAGAAAGAACAACAAATCCCCAAAATTCACCATCACATATTAATTTCATTCATTCTTAATTTGCAATGTTTGCTAATAGAGCAAGAGCCTATGACGATATCAGACCTTCGTTATTTTATAAAACCTGAAAGTTTCTCTGTGTGTGTCCCTAACACAGGTAAAGACGATCCCCGACTATGAAGTTTGGATCATGGTGGCCTTGAAAGATAGCAGGTAGCAAAGGTATATAAAATTGCACCTCAATTTCAAGAGCATTTTGCTTGCACTTTTACAAGGTACTAGTCTGCTAGCGTCGAAATTACACATTATTTAGCTCCCACCCGCTTGCTTATTGTATATATATATCCGCACCTACGGTAGACTTTTGATGTGTCTGACAATGACAGCGGATATACAGGGTGTCCGGGGGTAAAGTGCATTAACTTCGGGAGGTTATTCTAGAAGTAAAAAAGATAAATAACTTTTTTCGAAATTCCAACGTTGTTTTGTGATAAAAATAGACCGGCGCATAAATATACCAATCCCTAGATCGATATCTTCTAGCCTTTTCTATGGGACACATTTTGACATCAACTTCACCACAGAAAAACAAACCCGATATATGTAGAAGGGAGTTCAAGACCATTTGTCATAGACATGGCACAAGGCCTATCATAGACAATATACTCGACCTACTTCATTAGCCCAAAAAATTATTTAAAAAAATTGTGAAGCAGAGAAATGTAGAAACTTTTCCCCAGGACAACAAGGTTCCATGTGACAAAGCTGGTTCTGAGCAAATGAGATTTACTTAGTTTTTTACAGCTCATTTTCTCAGGAAGGAGCTTTGTCAGACGGAAACCTGTTATCCTGAGGAGATGAAAAATGAAAAACTTACAGGTGCATGTTTTAAATATTTTTTATTTTCAAAAGGACAAAGGATAAACAACACATAAAAACGCAGATAGATTGAGCATGAGTCAGAAACTAACGTTGACTGGGCCATAATGTATTCATGCCTGTATTACAGCTTATCCTCGAGGTACATTGTACTTGTCATATAATTAACAGTAATAATATGACAAGAACAATGTACGTCGAGGGCTTGTCATAATATTACTGTTAATATAATTAACAGTATTTATATGACAAGTACTATATAATTGTTCATATAGCCAATGGAATATCCATGAATACATTATTTGGCTTAATACGATAACTCTGTAATATTTTATATAAAACGACAATAAATACAAATACACAAAAAATAATAGCACAAATTATAAGCACAAACACAGCAGACAAAAAAAATAAAAACACAAAAACATGTAAGCACAAAAAGCTTTATACAAAAATATGTAAACATTGGAGGTTGCCCACCACTTTCCCACAGCGTTCTAAGGAAACAGATGGTTTCCTCCTTTACCATACACCTCAGGACTCTAATTTTTGTTTATAAAGAAGCTACTTTTTATTAAAATTAATCTAGACCTCCGATTTCCAGGCATACATTGCTAGCAGGCAGTATGCGAGTGCGTACATGTTGTTAATTATTTATTTCACTGTATCACGTCTCATCTCCGCCACTTGATATACCTGAAATATAAGTTTATTAATATAAAGGAAGAAGAGTTAAGGCAGTCTCGCCGAGGATGAGCGGAGCGCTATCAGTCCAGTTGCAACAATCGGTAAGATTTTGGTCCTCCCTTGTAAACAGCAAGTTTTTTTATTTTTTATTTTTATTTATTTAATATAAGAATATTGTACATTGTATGTTATTTTTGTGTTATTTCAACCGCCATGCTAGGGATGTCCCTGTGTTATGGCGGGTGAAGTTTTCAGAAAGTAAATTATACATGTTATGGTTGTAAAGTAAAAATTTAAGTTATACAAATTAGATCAAGCTGCAAATATTTTATATCATGGTTTTTAAATGTAATAATAAATATTTTTAATAATAATAATAGTAAAATTAATAGTAATAATAATTAGGTCGATAATAAAATTAAATGTGAGTAAAAGTTGTAGAATTATTTGTTAATTTAAATAATTGATGTTAAATTATACAATTTCATTGCGAAAGAATAGTAAGAATAGTATATAATAATAATTAGGTCGATAATAAAAATTCAATGTAAGTAAAAGTTATAAAATTATTTGATAATTTAAAAAATTGTTGTTAAGTTATACAATTTAATTGCGAAAGAATAGTAATAATAATAAGGTCGATAATAAAATTCAATGTAAGTAAAAGTTATAAAATTATATGTTAATTAAAAAAAAAATGTTGTTAAATTATACAAATTAATTTGATAATAATAGTATTAAAACTTACAATTCAAGTAACAAGTTTTATATATAATGGTTTCTAAAAGTAAGGATCCATTGTGATAAAAGTTTTTTAAAGGTGTGGGGTTGGGATTCGGTTTTTATTTTTTCAGGGAGAAGGTTAAATATTTTAGGAGCTAGGTATATGAAATGTCTTTGAGCTGACGTGGTATGTAGTGTAGGTACGTTGTAGTGTCGGTTGGTTATTGTTCTAGTGGTGTAATTATGATGTAAAAGGGTTTTTTTCTTATATTTAAACATGAAGTACGTTAGGGTAGATTTTAGATGAAGTTGTCGTATGTTTAGGACATTACATTCGGTGAATAGTCGAGTGGAGGGGTTTTTTGGGCTTTCTGTAAGGGATCAATAAATGTATGAGCACAGCCGCCCCAAATTATGATGCCATATACTAATAGGGATTGGCAGAGAGCATAGTAGACTGTTTTTAGTACTGTGGGAGTAAGGATTTTTCTAAGAGTTCTAAAAACATAAGACAGCTTGCGAATTCGGGGAGTTAGAGTAGCTAAGTGCTGATCCCAACGAAGATGATGATCAATTAGGACCCCCAGGTATTTTATATGGGATACTTTTTCCAAATTTGGGCAAGTACAGGAAGAGTAGGGTCTTGGACAAGAGTGAATTGTTATTTTATGGTTGTTGGTAGGTTGGGTTGCAGCAGACAGACTAAAGGTTAAGAATTTGGTTTTACCAGCATTGAGGGTGAGGAGATTGTCATCTAACCAATTCTTTACAAGGCCTATGTCGTATTGGGCTATGTCGAATGCCCCTTTCCAATTTTTATGCCGAGCTATAAGCACAGTATCATCTGCAAAGGATATTAGTTTTCCCGTTATGGGTAGGTTGCAGAGTTTATTGATGTATATAAGGAATAAAATTGGGCCTAAAACACTTCCTTGTGGGACTCCGAATTGGATAGGTAAAGGGTTACTAAGGGCTACGTTGTTAATTTTCACGGATTGTGATCTGCCAGTTAGGTATGAGGAGAACCAGTTAAGAGTTGAATCCCGGATGCCTATTTGAGACAATCTTTCTAGAAGTATGGGGTGGGAAACGGTGTCGAATGCTTTGGCTAAGTCTAAGAATATGGCTAGGCAGGAATCGCCTTCGTTCAGGCTGTTTGTGATGTTCTCAGTCAATTCTAAGATTGCAGATTCTGTACTAATATTTTTTTGGAAGCCAAACTGATTGGGTGAGAGAATCTTCTGGGTTTCAAGATGGGAGATAAGTCTACTTTTAACAATTCTTTCAATCAATAATTTTTGATAAGACACTTAGCAAAGAAATGGGTCTGTAGTTTTCGATATTTGTTTTGTCGCCACTCTTATATATTGGGATAACTGTTGCATGTTTTAGTTGGTTGGGGAAGGAGCCGCTATTGAAACTTAGATTTACAATATGTTTTAACGGTGTGGTAATAAAGTGAGCGTTACTTTTTAGTATGTATGGTGAAATTTTGTCAATACCCGCTGCACTATTTGTTTTTATGGAAAGTATTGTGTCAAGAATTTCTTTAGTGGATGTGGGGGCTAGGATAAGTGAGGGATGAAGAGAGTTCTGTTGTCTTACCCGTGAAGTTAGAAGGTTTTGGGTTTTATTAGTGGCTTTAAGAATTTTGTTGGCTAAGTTCATGCCGATGTTACTAAAATAATGGTTGGCGTGATCGGCTACGGTTTTTGGGTCTTCGTGGACTTGGGTATTTTTCCCATTAATAACTAGAGATTGAATATTGAGTGAGGTTTTTTTATTTTCTGAAATGTCATTGACTACGTTCCAGATTACTTTACTGTCATAACCTGAATCTTCAATTTTTTTTTTATAATATTTTTGTTTGGTTATTATTATCAGGTTATTGCAAATGTTACGATATTTTTTGTAGAAACGTAGGACTTGGGGGTCTGGGTTAATTAGTGCTTGTTTATGAAGTCTGTCTCTTTTACGTATGCAGAAGATAAGGCCGTTCGTAATCCAAGGTTTTAGCATCTTTTTTTTTGTTGGAGGCTTAGGTTTTATTTTTCGTTTCATCGAGTTTAAAATCACAAAGAAAGATAGACTAACATTGCTGGGTTACAAATAACCCAATAATGTTTGAAAATCTCCATCATTATTTGGTTACGAATAATCCAATAATGTTTGAAAATCTCCTTCTACCACCACAGAAAGCCGAAAATGTTGTTTGTGTTGGGGTGGGACTTTTTTTACATTAGCTCCACACAGGGACCCTGAGGAAAATAAATTCCAAAAGGGCCTATGTCGTCTTAGGGGATGCTGTGTGGAGGGTCTTTTAGGGAAGGGAAGGATAGGAGGTTCTGAAAAGGAAAAAGGTATGCGGGTTGGGTAGGAATCTGGGGGTCAGTGAGTCCAGGAGGGGACGTATGAACCCATCCCTCCAACTACGGTGCAAGGCGATGGGTAGAGAGAGAGCACTACTGGTAAGGTCAAAAGGCCTCCCACAACCAGTCTCTCTCGATCCGGCCCACCACGCAGCAGGTGGGCAGACGCATCCACCGTCAAGACCTGCACAAACTTCATCCCATGAACCCGGGTATCTCTGTTAAGTCATCAAACGCAATGAACCACTTGGGGTGACGTACGGCAGAGGTGTTGGTTAACCAATAAATGGTTCCTAGGGCGGCGGTACCCATACCCGCATCCCGAACCTAAACGCGATGCCCATTAAACCACTGACCGGTCAATGATTCTATCTTTAAAATAAATATATAAAACTTGTGTGCAGTTCACCTTAACAAACCTACCTTACACCCAACATAATAAAATTGCCAAATATATTATGTAAAAATGTTAATAATTAGGTAAATACTGTAATACTTATATAGAAATAAATAAATAAAGTTCACACGAGGGAGAAGTGAAGCCTTCATAAAACTAAACCTAGAAAGAATGAAACGAATCAGGGTAGGATAATTGTAGAGTTTATTTATTGTAATATTTTTACCAAGTGTACAAATTATTTAATTCTACGAAACACCGCACAAAGAGGGCACAGATTAGTGTCATTCTTTCGCAGGCTAATTCCTATATGTATAATCCTAACATCTGGTCTCTGAAAATGCAAATAAATGCACATCCATTGTCAAAGTATGGCTCAATCAAAACCTTATAACTCTGAACTGCGGAAAAACTCTTTATATTCCATTTAACAATACCAAAAAGGCGACAGACACCCTTAACTCCCTTAAATATAAGGTTTCACAAAAATACTTACAATCCTGTCTAATGCTCTAACTGTACGGAAATGAATACGGGGATTTTTTTTATATGAATACCTCACAATGATGAAGGTGGCGGGGAGGGGAAGGAGATGAGGGAGAGGAAGATGGGGAAGTACATGGCTATTCAGATCTGGTCACCAAAAATGGCTAAAGTCTTACACCAGGGCGATATTGAGTGTACTTTCCACTCTGGAACGTGCCGCAAATATACCATATATTTACTTCTTCAAACTTCGCAAAATTACTTTGTGGCATCATTAATTATATAATGAATAACAGATCACTTTGTAGAAACCACTATATTATAAACAATATCTACATTTTTCCATAACAATGTTATCTTTATCAGGATTTGTTAATATAAAGAAAAATAAATGACAAACAAGTATAGACAAATTAGAATAAACTAGAACATAGACAAAATAATAAAAAAGTATAGGTGCTTAAAAATCATAAAAATAGTTATACAAAATTAAATATAAAAATTATTTAAGTAAAAATAAAATTGCATTTAGATAAAAAAAAACTTTTAAGAACAATTAATTCAAATAATTAGTCTAAATCAAAAAATAAATAATTATAATTATTGTAAGTATTAATAAGAAAATAAATTTAAGAGATGGCTATTTTTAAAAAATGTTTGGTTATTTATAAAATTTAATTTACTATTAATGCTTTTTCTAATTTCTAAAATTTCTAAATTATCCAATTGTATGCCCGTAGTGTTAATTTTAAGACCTGTATTAATTTCAAAAGAATGACTTGTTTCCAAAATATGGTTGGCAAATTCAGAATAATAATTATTATTCAAACATCTTATATGTTCCTTAACTCTAATGTTAAAATTTCTAGAAGTTTTTCCAATATAAAAAAAGTTACAATCATTATAAATTAATTTATAAACCCCAGATTTGTTCAAAAAATCACATTTATCCTTATTATATAATATATAATTTTTTAATTTGTTATTTGTATAAAAAGCTGGTTGTACATTATTTGGCATGTTTTTAATTTTTAAATTTGAAATGCTATTATTTAAAAAAAAAAAAATTCTCCAATTATTATCATTTTCAACAACGTGTGGATAAACAAAAGATCTAAAAAACTTTTTCTTATATTTTTTGTTTAACATATTGTCTATTAATTTTGAAGTATAACCGTTATTAATTGCAAATTTGTTTAATAGTATATAATTCTGTTTTAAAATTACGCAAAGATAAGGGAACATTAATTAATCTACTTAGCAAGGTATGAAAAGCTGCTAATTTTTGTGAAAATGGATGATTAGATGTTTCATGTTTAATGATATCTGTATATGTTCTTTACGAAAAATATTAAATTAAAAAAACATGTAGATATTGTTTATAATATAGTGGTTTATACAAAGCGATCTGTTATTGATTATATACCATATATTATTCTAAAATAATAAATTGTGATATATAACAAAATTAACAAAATAAAGTTTATTTGCTAGACAGGAATTCGATCCTGCAACCTTCGGGTTGCGAGCTAAGAGCCTCACCGCTAAACACCGGCCACACCGGCCATCGAATACAGTTAAATACTTAGGAATTACATGAGACAGCCAACTCAAATGGACAGATCACATAGAAAAGCTTGTAAATAAATTTATGTATTTAACTTATATTTTTAAACGATTAGATTAAATTAAAGAGTCGACATTAAAATAATGAAATTTGTGTAACATGCATTGGTGCAATCATCAGAATCTTATGGAATAATTGGATGGGAGGGGAGGGGGTGTATAATAATAATAATAATGTCGCATAATGATATGAACTACCCCTTCCTGCAATTATTCCAAGAAGCTGAATTGTAAGAGATGAGAAAAATTTACTGTGTACGATGTTTAAAATACACATTTTCTAGAAATATAATTTTTTCAAAAAATGAAAAACGATTTAGTAATAGGTTAAATAATGCATTTGAAATTCCATTGTGTAAAACTAGGCTTGCGTAAAGACATGCGAATTTTATTACACCAGAAATTTATAATGCTCTCTATAAGACTACAGAAATTGAAAGTAAAAATATATCCTCGTACAGCAAATATAAAAATGTATAAAGTCTTGGATAAATACCATTGAAACCGACATTTACTTGCTGTAACATCTGAGCCGATGTAACTTCACAAATTTTATTAATCTTTATTAACATGTCGTGTGAATTGTAATTCAGTAATCACGATCACAATGATTTTATTTTTTATTTATTTAATTTTATTTTTTAATCTCTACGAAGATAGTGCATGTTTATGAGTAAAATTTTAACTGTTTTAAAAACACACAAGTACACCCACGAACTGGCGATGCCTGTGTGGGATTTTTTTGGTTAATCTGCCAATTGTATTATTCTTTGCTTTTCAACTGTTTATATAAAAACCATTATATGTATTGTAAATTTATACCAATTTAGGTACCAAAAAAAAATCCTATACTGTTTGTCTCTTTTTAGTGTCGCTTGTTTCCTTTCGAGTTTTTTTCTAATCACAACGTTGCTAGAGAATTTTTCACTTCAAATAATTGCTTCATCGCAGTTCTCGATCCAAATTGCTACCCAGCGCAAAAATGTGTCCATTTTCATGCATTCAGAATAATTATTGGTAACTAACATAATGTTTGATCGAAAGCGGAGCTTTAAAATAAAAGTCAAAATCGATTGATAATTTTGACACCCGAGAAGAAAGATATTTATAGATTTGTGTTATTTTTCTGTTCAATTATACAACATAAAATGATATCATGAAATCGTCTGCCGTTTTAAATTTTCAGAATTCTATTCTGCGTTTTTTTAAATAATAATATAGTGGAGTATTAACGGCTCTGAAAGCAAATTATGTTTAAAAAAAGAGAAATCTTATAAAATTGTACACTAATACACTATTTCAATTCCATTATTTCCACGCATAGCTAAAGGGCTTGTTCACATTGGTCAAGTGGTAAGTCAAGTAGAGAGTACGCTTGCTACATGACTCGCCGAAAACCGTTCGCCTTAATTTCAAATAGAGTAGATACATTGTGCCCGCCGCCCGTTGTAGGATGACGGCGGATGACGGGCTGCTACAAAGCAAAGTAAATACGCTAATTAAGCTGATTTTAATGCTTATTATAGAAGACGTGGAAGAATAAATTAGTGAGAAAATAATAAATAAA
Organism: Limnephilus lunatus; assembly: GCA_917563855.2. Lineage (NCBI taxonomy): Eukaryota > Metazoa > Arthropoda > Insecta > Trichoptera > Limnephilidae > Limnephilus > Limnephilus lunatus. Next base: position 49,116,769 of record OU830603.1, read on the forward strand.
ATGTCCACAAAAAGAGATTAATAGCAGCACAAATAAATAATTTTAGAGTAGCAACTTCGCTCCAATGCCTCAACATTTCCGCGGGTCTACAAATGAACTCTGCTAAAACCGCATGTCAGTGCACAGGGATGCGAGGGGGGGGCACCCTATACGCTCTAAAAATAGAAAGAAATTGATTGAATCCACTAAAAAGCTGACTAACCCGCTCTACTAAAATGATGGTGTTCGGACGCGTTTAGATACTACTTTACTCCCCACTCGAATAAAATACATAGCGTGTTTGAACGGCTCTTAAGCGCTTGGGTAGTGGAAAATAGGACAAAATCTGCGGAAGTGGGTAGGATTCTAACCAGAGGTCTTCTGTTCAGGAAGCGAGCACTATCCCAACCACCACCAAGACAGACAAGCACATTAAAAATACCAGTTAGTGGTTGAGTGGGCATCGCGTTTGGGTCCCACCCGCGGGCGTCGCGTGCCCTATTCCTCGGCTGGCTATGGCTATGTTCTCGATCACAACACAAGCAACATTTTCGGCCTTTTGTGGTGGTAATAGGAGATTTTCAAATACTGTTGGGTTATTCGTAACCACAGGGAATGTTTGTATTTCTTTTAAAAAAAAAACAAACAAAAAAATCTTTGTTTGTATGAATGCGTCTTTAAAATGACAATGCATATGCACCGGTTTGACCGGTCAGTGGTTGAGTGGGCATAGCGCTTGGGTCCCACCCGGGCGTCGCATGTTCAATTCCTCGGCTGGCTAAGTCCTCCATCACAACACAAGCAACATTTTCGGCTTTCTGTGGTGGTAGTAGGAGATTTTCAAACATTGTTGGGTTATTCGTAACCCGGGAATGTTTGTCTTTCTTTTAAAAAAAAAAATAAATAAATAAAAAAATAAATAAAATAAAATAAAATAAAAAAATGACCTGAAGTTCTGGAAAAAGCTGCCCGCAGAGTGCTTGAAAACGCCCTTTATTCAGGGGGACGTTTTACGGTGAAAATTTGAATGTGGGATGGAAGGTTACAAATAAACTTATTTTTTATGTGTAAACCTTAAAAAACCAAATTCATGTACAGGATTTAGCCTGCGAGAAAATGGGATAGTGTAATCGGTGTCCTCTTTGTGTAGTGCTTCGTAGCCTTCCCACTCTTGTCTACTTTAGTTTTCTGAAGGTTTCACTTCTACGGCGTGTGAATCGCATACTCAGTTATTTTTAAATATGAAACTACAAAAATCTGAGGTGGCAATAACGTTTAAAATACATTTGTCTAACAAAATATGTGTTTATTGATTCTTTTCTCGGTATCTATAAGTAGTTTTAGTTAGAAAAAACGTAAGGTGAGCCGTTATTAAAACTTTTTAATGTTTGCATTGAAAAATTTAATGTTTTTAAAATTATATGTCTTTCTAATAATAAAAATCATTCAAAACCAGTTTTTCGTTTTTGGATACATTCGAAAATGTTCCATTTATTTGGATTTCATCGCGAAGCAGAAAATTATGTGACATTCCGACAAAACATGCCCGAGAACTGGAGGGGTAAATTAATGTAAAAGTTCAAAAAGGTGGCAGATTTTAATTGATAATTTTTTTTAATTAGTAAATTAAAAAAGAAAAACTAATCAAAATGTACACATCTATGAAAAACAATTTTTCCAAATGTGTTCAGTATTACTTAACTAAACTAAAAAATGCAATTTTATCAAATTTAAAGAAAAATATGAGTACCTTGCTGACCAACACACCTACACTACAAGGATGAAATCCTCAAAACTACTAGACATCCCGAAATTAAATAGATCTTTTGGGCAGAGAAACCATAATTTCCATGCTACAAAACTATATAATGCCCTTCCAATTGAAATTAAGAACACCATGCAGAAAAAAAAGTTCAAAAAAGACATCGAATTATGGCTAAGTAAACATGAAGATGAGGAAATAATTAAAATTATAGAGTAATCCTAACGTAACCTACAGACAACAAACTTATATACTTTTAATTTTATTTATTGTTTATTTTGTGAAAATCAACAAAAGATGCAAAAGTGATAATAATAATAGCTACTGTTTTTAAAATATTCGAATGGAACCTCCGGGGTACCCGGAGCTACGATTTTTAGAAATAAAGATAGCATTTTTGTATTTGATTGATGTACGCTTTTACTCATGCGTTAATGTAAAAAAATATAACGGATAATATAATCAATACAAACAGATTGCATCAATACAAAAGGATTGCAATCTTTAGGGGTCGGGTGGGAATGCTACCCTTGTTCTACCGGTATTTCAATGGAAGATGCTCCGAGGAACTAGCGTCTTTGATCCCTTCGGCGCCCGTGCATAGTCGGGAAATACGCCAAACGCGCGCCCAACCTGCAGTTCATTCCTAGTTTTTAGTGACGACAAGAAGGGAAGATGCATTCTGCATTTCAAAACTCGTTGTCAGTTCGTTTGAACTCTCCCGTACGAGGGTTGGGGTCAAGGGTCAGGGGGCGGCGCACGGTGGGTTTATTTTGGAGGTTGAGCGTGTTCACTGTTCACAAACAGCTATAATATGCGTGGGACGGCATATTTCAGCATAACGCTCGCCTTATATTCCAATTTGGAATGTACGGCAAGCGATATGCCGAAAAACGCCATCCCACGCATATTATAGCTGTGTGTTAACAGAGATATCCGGGTTTCAGGGGGGGAAGTTTGTCCAGGTCTTGACGGCGGTCTACCCACCTGCTGCGTGGTGGGCCGGATCGAGAGAGACTAGTTTTGGGAGGCCTTTTGACCTTTCCAGTAGTGCTCTCTCTCTACCCATCGCCTTACACCGTAGTTGAAGGGATGGGTTTATAATATATGTCCCCTCCTGGACTCACTGACCTCCAGATTCCTACCCACCCCGCATGCCATTTTTCCTTTTCAGAACCTCCTATCCTTCCCTTACCTAAAAGACCCTCCACACAGCATCCCCTAAGACGACATAGGCCCTGAGGGAATTTATTTTCCTCAGGGTCCCTGTGTGGAGCTAATATAAAAAAAGTCCCACCTCAACACAAACAACATTTTCGGCTTTCTGTGGTGGTAGTAAGAGATTTTCAAACATTATTGGGATATTCGTAATCCATCAATGTTAGTCTATCTTTCTTTGTGATTTTAAACTCGATGAAACGAAAAATAGTGACCGTTAAAAGGGACAAAAAAATAAATCTATAGGATTTACACTGCGAGAATAATCGGTCTCCTCTTTGTGCGGTGCTTCGTAGCCTACACACTTTTGTCTACTTTAGTTTTCTGAAGTTTCATTTCTATGGCGTGTGAACTGCGCAGTGTATGTGTTTGTTATTTATATATCATTTATTTATATTTTCTTCTTGGATTTGGTCAATACATTGAAGTTTGGTGGAAACGATGTACGATGGTCGTTATCAGAATTTTTTAATATTTTTTCGAGTAAAATTAACTGGTGAGCTCGTCTTTGTTTCACACATCCGCTGTCTAAAAACTGAAATCGGTGTCAATTTGGGATTTGGGTCGTATCCCACCATCACCTTCAGAGTAAGTGGAACTCCTGTAAATTAGAAATTAATATTGCAAAATTAGACTATTTGCAGACGATACCTTAATCTATATTTCGTGAGAAGATTACATTACAAATGGCTGAAATTAAACAAGTTGAAACTGAACGTAAACAAAACAAAATATATGGAAATAGGCAATAAAACGCGTAACACAGGATTAAATTTGACAATTAATGGTGAAAAGATTGGAAAATTAAATGAAATCAAATACCTGGGTGTAATATTCGATTCAATACTGACTTTCACAGCAAACTTTGAATATGTGATAAAAAAAGGTATCAAAAAAGGTCATTTTTTTTAGAAGACTAAGACATTAATTAAATAGAAACACTACGGAGCTCATTTATAAAACTATCGTTACTCCACATTTGGATTACGTCTCTACGATGTTATATTTGGCCAATGAAGGAAATTTGAACAAACTAGAAGTTAAACAGAACAGAGCTGTAAATGTGATGAGCTAAATTGGATTCCGATAAAAAAGAGACTACAATTTAATGTGATAATTTTTGTGCATAAAATCGTGAAAAACCAAATGCCAAAATACTTAAAGGATGAAATTGTTTTAGTAGAGACGTACATAATTACGAAACAAGAAATATAAACATTGTAAAGAAATGGATTATAAGTACTGGTCGTCACACTATTGCAAACATCTGTAAAATAAACTACAAATAGACAGAAATATCCATCTACATACGTCCTTACCCATATAAAACAAATTAAAATTATAAAATCCTTAATAATCTAAATCCATAAATAGATTTGACAGGATTTACTACTGTACTGTATCTCTTCCCTCATTTATAAGAAAACTCTCTTTATGTGATTTACCCACACTTTCAATCATCTTTATGTTTAATTGTTAATTATATTACTCTTATATATGATATGTAATTATGTACCTCTACGCCTGTCTCAACACAGGTATACCCTAGCGAGACAGGCATCGAATAATATATTGTAAACATCACGTATATAGATCAATAAAAAAAAAACAATAAAAAAATAAAACAGAGTTCGATTGCCACAAATGAAGAAATAAAAATCACAGAACTGCCTAATATAGAGGACTAGAGATGTACGATGAAATGCCTGAAAGTATTAAGGATGAAGAAAGAATGAATGTATTTAAAAATAAATGCTTACTGTAAAAATATTTAAATTTATCAAATGAAATGATACATTGTGCTTATTAGTTTATATTCATGTAGTATAACTAACTCAATAAATAATAAAATGGGAATTTTATAGAAGTAAATTTGATCGTAAAAACGATTGAAAAGAAGAAATATTATTTGAAGGCACACATCTCACAGTATCTGAATTCTACGTCAGAGGGCTGGTGTGACTCCGAAGATTAATCTTGGTATGGCTATTCTGTTATTCTTTCAATTATTTTGTTCCATTTCAATGCATCAACAGTAATCAATACTGTATTGTAAATAAGACACTAAAATGATCGGTCGCCAAATACACCCTAAGCCGCACGGACGTCAATGCTCGGTATACGATAATACGGTTGATCGCGACAAAATTTGAAAAGGCAAAACATTCGCAGCAACCGGCCAAATATGTGCGGCAACGTCGCAAAATCACCCCGCCGGGGCGTGCACCTAAACACTCGTACGGGATTTGACTTGAACCGGCAACGTCGCCAATTTGGGCTAGTACGAAATGCCGAATACACCACCAAAATTTGCCAACGTCACCGGTCGCCACTAAAGGCTAGGAATGAAATGCGGGATACGTCATACCCGGTCGCCACTAAATGCTCGGAATGAAATGTGGTATACGTCATACCCGATCGCCACTAAAAGTTAGGAATGAAGTGAAACATAGGTAGGTACATCATGTTCTTCGCGGTCGCCATTTCGGACTTTATGAAATGCAGGATACGTCGTTTCTGGTCGCCACTAAATGCTCGGACTGAAATGTGGAATACGTCACACTCGGTCGCCACTAAAGGGTAGGAGTGAAATGCAGAATACATGGCCATGTATATCACCTAGCGCCTAGCAGCGTAGCGACAGACTCCGGAACTTTAATATTCGAAATCATCCACTTCAAGCCCGATTTGGCGACCAGGACAAATTTCGCCAAGATGCTTGTGACGACATATATTAATGAACTGTGTAAAAATTTCGAAAAATAAAGTGGCGACCGTATATCGGTCGCCAAATGTCGGTGGTCGCCACTTTAAATGCATATTTGCCCATGATGGTCGCCAAATAGACGGTGTGATATATATATATATATATAAATAAATATTTTTCCTATTCTGCATCACAATGTTGGTAGGTATGTTATATGTACATTTATGTATGTTGTTGGTACGCTAACGCGTTTATGATTATTTTATTTGTAGTTGTAACTAATCTGCGGAACTAATCTCCTGCTGACAAGCTACTTGCAGTAGCTTAGCGGGTAAGAAATTCCAATTGTATGCAATTTTCTATACAATAATAAAAAAAAGGATTATATGTTGCTCAAGGTGCTTTTGACAGAAATAAAAAGGTGCATCAGAAATAAAAAAAAAAACACTATTCAAGTTCTCATGCTACGCTTCGCAATAATGTCCACAGCTTTGTTGTCAGCAAACGACATTGAGTACGCTGATTAAATCTGAATAAATATAAAATGAATAATGATGCAATTTAAGATTACATACCTTTTTAACGTTTGATGTAATCTTAGTCCCTTACGGCATCACAATAGAGCACAATGCTATTAGCTTAATACTGTACGATTTCGTCGAGTTGGGGTCTACAATGAGAAATAAATTCAGTTTTAGGCAAATACCAACAAAATGAAGCATCAACAAAAACATTGTAATACTTAACGGATGAGAGATTATTACCTGTAATTTCGTCACCATAACTTTCATTTGGCTTAGTCCTTGACTATTTACTGACAGTTGAAAGCATAATGCTGGCCAAACCGGATATACTGGTTCAATGGCGTATTTTTTATTTCCGTTTACTATCTACAATTCAGTTCTTCTATGGTACACGATCTTTTTTGGAGTTACAAGGTTAAGTAAAGAGATATACGCCCCTGGACCGGCGTGTGCCGCCCGCTTTATTATTTTCCGCTGTTACGATACGCATGCAATGTTGCCACAATCGTGCCCGGCGGGCTCTCAATAAGTAAGATAGTACCTCACACTAAGGATTTTTAGTAGGTACGTCTTTTTGTATGGGAAAAAAGATGTGAATTTCGGAAAAAGTTATTAATCTTTTTTACTCCTACGATCATGTATCATGTAGGGACATCTTCCAAAGTTAATGTACTTTACCCCCAGACACCTTATCCGCACCTACGATAGACTTTTAATGTGTCTTACAATGTGAACCATAGAAACTGACTGAATACTGAGAAAACATATGTTGATAGTTCCCCAAGTAACAAATATAAAAATCAGCTTTTATACGTTAACGTAAGTATAATTATAATTAATTAATAAAATATCTTTCAAAGCCACCGTGGTCCAAAATTCATAGTCGGGGATCGTCTTTACCTATATTAGGGACATACACAGAGAAACTATAAGCTTGTTCAGTGAATAAAAGGTGAATCTATGATTGTGTTTACTAAAAAAATATTTTTAAAAAACATCTGCAAAATCACGTTATTATAAATACACTCCGGAAATATAAAAATGTGGACATTTGAGGTTTTCTTCCCAAAATCTTTAATTGTTTAAAAATCCCGCAATGACATTATTCATTCTATCAAGAACAACGGACTTTTAATTAAGACAAATTGGACAAAGTGTAAATTATTTTTTTTTTAAATATGTGTTTTTCATCTATTCGTAGATCTCAATGCGTCTTGCCAAGCTTCCCATTTCACGGAAAGTTCACGGTGGATTTTGATGAAGAGATCTTGCCACCTGGGACTATCGTGGACGATATCACCTACATCACCTACTATTGCGATACCAACTACGATGCTTCCAGAGTAGATATGGAAGTCTATTGCAACGATGGCAAATGGAACGCTCCACCGCCAATATGCAGAAGTAAGGATTTTTTTTTCATAATGGTAATTTTTGCAGAAAATAAAAATTAGCAATTAGGTGAGTCCGAAAAATTCGTGAATTGTTATTAAAATTTAAACGTTGCATTTAAACGTAGAGTAAAGAAGAACACAAGAATTGCTGTTTATTTTTTATTTATTTTTTTATTCCAGTAAAAAAGAAAATAAATTTCACTTACTTAACTAGAATATTGAATTATGTACTTTTTATATTATATTACATAGTTTTTTCATTTCATAACCTTAAATTACATTAGATTACAGTACTTACATTATATTACCATACAATTATATAATTCACTTTCACTACTTTGTTTTTTGTGAATAAACGAAAATAGTTTTTTTTTTAATTCGCACATACTTTTTTCGTTTTTGATATCATCTGGAAGGCAATTATATAAATTGCCCCCCTTGTAACTAATTGATTGCTTACCGTAGTTAGTATGAATGGTGTTTAAACGTATGTTGTCGTGTAAAATGTTTGGGTAATTTAGGTGTGAGTGTACGAGACTGTAATATGAACTTTTATTTTATTTAATTGGTAATATATATGATAACCGACTAAAAACGCTAATTAAGGATGTGATTTTATCTTTTACATCTTGTATGTGTTGTTTAAAAGTTAAATGCTTATCGATGCACAGCTCAAGATATTTTTCCTGTATCAGGATTTGCAAATCGTTATTTTCAATTTTTAAAGTTACATAAGGAGGAATTACTTTACGGGTTGAGCTTTTAATCATGTATCCTGTTTTTTTTTAATATTCATTGTTAGGATATTTGATTGGAGCCAAATGCAAATCCTTTCTAGGTCACTTTGTCCATTTTCTAGTAGTATGTTTAGATAAAAATACAATTATTATTATTTAAGATGTTAAACACAAGATGTGTGATCCGGTCACTAATCATTCTTATCTTTTTGATAAAATGATTCAAATAGGATAGCGATCCATGATAGACTAGGATCCCGCTATGACAAAGCCTACATCATCGAGTACCTACCCACACAGTTGAAACTCCGAGAGTAGGCTGAAAAGTAATGGGCTCTGAGGGGAATTATTTTCCTCAGGACAGGACCGCAAGTACACCTGTGTGGAGCTAATGTAAATTTCTGTTTACCGAATAATTTACTTTGAATTATTTTCTTGAGAGTAAGGTGGCATCTTTTACTTAGTGCAATCCAGTGTTCCCACTACTGCGACTGGGTCAGAATTGCACTGGTTTCTGTGCATCAACAGTCTGAGTAATTCTTTGATCCTCATACCATATAAAATAAAAATAAAAAATCAGAAAGATGTCCTATGGTCCAATCCTTCAGTGTGGACTTCACGTGCTATAAATCGGGAACCGAGATGGACTGTCCCAAGTTTCTGCCTTACGGGTCCGTGATTTCTCTGTCTTGCAAGTCCGGGCACGAAGATCCCTACGATGATCTTGAAGATCTGACGTGCGGGGAAGACGGGAAATGGGTCAAACCTACCCCTTATTGTAAACCAGGTGGAGTATTTTGTTCCAATTTGTCTTGCTCGTTAAAATGCCTGGCAAACTTTTTTACTCCGAGGCATAGGGTAAAAGCTGGATAGTTGCACTACTTTTAAAAAAGCTCTATTATTTAAAAAAAATTACCTACATACTTACTATACTAAGAATAATGCAATATGCATATTAAAATATAGGCCTCAGAATTCGTAACGAATTGTAAAATTAAATGTGTATTACGTCACAAATGTGCGGTAAATAAATCCGTCACTTAAGATCGGGTTTGTAAAATATCTGAACAATATAGCTCATATATTTGTAAGGCAATGAAAGCATTATTTCTTTCGCTTTCTAACATAAAATAAATCACAGATGTTCGCACTACAAGAAGAGAAACACATAACTTTTACTAATGCATGGTCGCTCTGAGACAATCTGGGTCTCCTGTTATTACAACGGCACATGATGTTTTGGGACAACTTGGATCTCCTGGGTTAGAAGGGTTAAAGGGCGTTTTATTTTTTCAGGTCACAGTCAAATAAGTATTTTAGTTTATTTTCACATATTACATTTTCATGGTGACTTTACTTATTTTAAATCTACATAGTTAAAACACTACTCAGTTCTTCTGCATTTCTGTAGCTTCTTGGGTCACTTTTTTAACATAAGCTTCTCACAGGAGGACCTGAGGAAAAAAATTCCCTCGGGGCCTATGTCATCTTTGGGATGCTGTGTTAAGGATGTTTTTAAGGAAATGAAGGAGAGGATGTTTTGGGGGGAGAAGGAGAAGGAGATGGGGGAGAGGAAGGTGGTAAAGTACCTGGCTATTCAGGTCTGGACACCAGACATGACTAAAGCCATTTCAAGCAACTTTTCAATTCTGAATGGTGTTCTTTCACCAGGGCGATAATGCACTCAGGAACGTGCCGCAAATGTACTATATATTATTTTAAAAGAATTAATTGTGAAATAACAAAATTAATCAAAGAAAAAAAAATTTCACGCCGGGATACGATCCCGCGAGCTTCGATTTGCGAGTGAAGAATCTTACCCCTAGACCACACCACAAAAGACACACAGCTTTCAAAGTGTATTTAAAACCAAATACACATCAAGTTCCTCATTACTGCAATTCAATTTAGGAGGCAAGAATGGGTACCGCCGCCCCGGGAACCTTTTATTGGATAACCAACACCTCTGCTATAGATAACCCCAAGTGGTGCATTACTTGGTGATTTAGCAGGGGTGCCCGGGTTCACGAGTGACGTTTGTCTAGGTCTTAGAGGCGGATGACCAGGACATACTGAACTCCAGATTCCTGCCCACCCCTTAAACCCTCTTCCTTCCCAGAATTATCCTCTTTAAAAAACTCCACACAGCATCCCCAAAGATGACATAGGCCCTGAAGAAAATTATTTTCCTCAGTGCCTCCTGTGTGGCGCTCATTTAAAAAAAAACACCTACATCGCCCACTCTGCGTTTTTTTAGTTTAATAAAATTTGAGGGAGCGGTCGCGGATCAGCAGAGACGGGGACGATTAAATGAAAGGCGTCAGTCGATGTATTGAGTCAGTCGTTTATTGCTGCTACGTAGCGATGGTAAGTTAAGTGTGGAGTGACAGGGTGCAGACAGGAGCGATGTGGATGAGGCACGTAGGTTATGAGTGATGAAGGTCGATGATGCGTGGTGGAGCAGACCACAGGTCTGCATGTCACCAGCATGTAGTTCCGCACCGTGGTGGTGGAGAAGATCTTGTCCTCCAAGATGGATGCTCGACGCGGTGAGTTGCGGAGATGGGCTGCGGTGAACCTCGTGAGGAGAATTGAAGTCTCAGTGGTAGCGAAGTCTCAGAGGTTCACTGCAGCCCATCTCCGCGACTCGCCGCGTCGAGCATCCATCCTGGACGACAAGGTCTTCTCCACCACCACGGTGCGGAACTACATGCTGGCGACATGCAGACCCGTGGTCTGCTCCACCACGCATCTTCGACCTCCATCACTCATCACCTACGTGTCTCATTAACATCGCTCCTGTCTGCGCACTGTTACTCCTCTCCAAATTTACCATCGCTACGTAGCAGCAATAAACGACTGACTCAATATATCGACTGACGCCTTTCATTTAATCGTCCCCCGTCTCTGCCGATCCGCGTCCGCTCCCTCAAATTGTTACACTGGTGAAGCAAACCCAGCAATACAAAGTATTTTTTAATGATATTATGTTGTTATGAAAATTTTCCATCTGTACTTTTCTTCTTTTAATATTTTTTTTATAATTTCCAGTTTCCTCGGCCCTGTTAGATGGGTAAGCATATTTATTTATATTACTACTTTTCACAAATTCAATTTATTTTTAAAATTGATATCACACTTTTTTTGAACAAAAAAACAACATTATATTTACAAGAAACCGGATTCTGAAATTCAACCACGCTGACGCTACCCTTAAATACAGAGTCACAGAGTATTTAAATGAAAAGTAGAAGAGGGAAAGAGAAAACCAACCTGGGAGGGGACGAGGGGGAGATACTTTACTTCTTAGTTTTACTCCTCCTTTCATAGTAAATTCTCCATTCGTAGAAGAAAAACCAACAAATCCCCAAAATTCATTATCACATATTAATTTAATTCATTCTTAATTTGCAATTTTTGCTAGTAGAGCAAGAGCCTATGACGATCAGACCTTCATTATTTTATAAAACCTGAAAGTTTCTCTGTGTATATCCCTAACACAGGTAAAGACGATCCCCGACTATTATGAAGTTTGGATCACGGTGGCCTTGAAAGATAGCAGGTAGCAAAGGTGTATAAAATTGCACCTCAATTTCAAGAGCATTTTGCTTGCACTTTTACAAGGTATTAGTCCGCTAGCGTCGAAATTACACATTATTACACTCCCACCCGCTTGCTTATTGTACATATATATCCGCATCTACGGTAGACTTTTAATGTGTCTGACAATGACAGCGGATATACAGGGTGTCCGGGGGCAAAGTGCATTAACTTCGGGAGGTTATTCTACAAGTAAAAAACATAAATAACTTTTTTCGAAATCCCAACGTTGTTTTCTGATAAAAAGATAAAAATAGACCGGCGTGTGCCGCCAGCTTTAATTTTTCCCGCTGTTACGATACGGGTCAGTCACAACCATGCAATGTTGCCACAATCGTGCCCGGCGGGCTCTCAGTAAGTAAGATAGTACTTCACACTTAGGATTTTAGTAGGTACGTCTTTTTGTATGGGAAAAAAGATGTGAATTTCGGAAAAAGTTATTAATCATTTTTACTCCTACCATCATGTAGGGTCACCTCCCAAAGTTAATGTACTTAACCCCCAGACACCTTATCCGCACCTACGATAGACTTTTAATGTGTCTTACAATGTGAACCATAGAAACTGACTGAATACTGAGAAAACATATGTTGATAGTTCCTCAAGTAACAAATATAAAAATCAGCTTTTATACGGTAATGTAAGTATAATTATAATTAATTAATATCATATCTTTCAAAGCCACCGTGGTCCAAAATTCATAGTCGCGGATCGTCTTTACCTATATTAGGGACATACACAGAGAAACTATAAGCTTGTTCAGTGAATAAAAGGTGAATCTATGATTGTGTTTACTAAAAAAATATTTTTAAAAAACATCTGCAAAATCATGTTATTATAAATACACTCCGGAAAGATAAAAATGTGGACATTTGAGGTTTTCTTCCCAAGATCTTTAATTGTTTAAAAATCCCGCAATGACATTATTCATTCTATCAAGAACAACGGACTTTCAATTAAGACGAATTGGACAAAGTGTAATTTCTTTTTTTTTTTAAATATGTGTTTTTCATCTATTCGTAGAACTCAATGCGCCTTGCCAAGCTTCCCATCTCACGGAAAGTTCACGGTGGCGGTTCAAGGTCCCAGGTGGCAAGATAACTTGCCACCTGGGACTTTCGTGGACGAGTTCATCCTCATCACCTACTCTTGCGATACCAACTACGATGCTTCCACAGAAAAAATGTACGCCGTTTGCGAAGATGGCAAATGGAACGCTCCACCGCCAATATGCAGAAGTAAGGATTTTTTTTTCATAATGGTTATTTTTGCAGAAAATAAAAATTAGCAATTAGGTGAGTCCGAAAAATTCGTGAATTGTTATTAAAATTTAAACGTTGCATTTAACCGTTGAGTAAAGAAGAACACAAGAATTGCTATTTTTTTATTTTTTTTTTATTCCAGTAAAAAAGAAAATAAATTTCACTTACTTAACTAGAATATTGAATTATGTACTTTTTATATTATATTACATAGTTTTTTTCATTTCATAACCTTAAATTACATTAGATTACAGTACTTACATTATATTACCATACAATTATATAATTCACTTTCACTACTTTGTTTTTTGTGAATAAACGAAAATAGTTTTTTTTTTAATTCGCACACACTTTTTTCGTTTTTGATAACATCTGGAAGGCAATTATATAAATTGCCCCCCTTGTAACTAATTGATTGCTTACCGTAGTTAGTATGAATGGTGTTTAAACGTATGTTGTCGTGTAAAATGTTTGGGTAATTTAGGTGTGAGTGTACGAGACTGTAATATGAACTTTTATTTTATTTAATTGGTAATAGATATGATAACCGACTAAAAACGCTAATTAAGGATGTGATTTTATCTTTTACATCTTGTATGTGTTGTTTAAAAGTTAAATGCTTATCGATGCACAGCTCAAGATATTTTTCCTGTATCAGGATTTGCAAATCGTTATTTTCAATTTTTAAAGTTACATAAGGAGGAATTATTTTACGGGTTGAGCTTTAAATCATTTATCCTGTTTTTTTTAAATATTCATTGTTAGGATATTTGATTGGAGCCAAATGTAAATTCTTTCTGGGTCACTTTGTCCATTTTCTAGTAGTATTTTTAGATAAAAACACTGGTTACGCCAACACACATACCTAAACATACACATACCTACATACATACATACTTTCACTGCTTGGATTGGATTGGGGAGAAAGCAGACAAGTGAATTGCCAGCATACAAATTCTTTATCCTTTTCGGTGAGTCCTTTCCTTTCTATGCAGCATATGTTTTTCTCATTTCAAGCAGTGATAGTAACACAAAATCAAGGTCCTTCGTCAGTCATTCTTTACACAAACATATTAATCCACTCTACCCAATCATAATCTCATTCATCTTGCACAAGATGAATGAAATTATGATTGAGATGAGTGGGTTTCGTTTATTTGACAGAACACGGTGGAGTTGTGATAATGGTGATTCGCCGATAGCGGGAGCACAATGGCTATATGATATGTTGCGGCGGGCGGTTAGTTACAGACTGAAGCACGTGGTGATAGTAGTTAAAGGTGCGGATTTTGGAGCAAGGTAGGACAGGAATTTGCACCATTATTAATACCAATCCAAGCAGTGACAGTATGTATGCGTGCTATGTAGGTATGTGTATGTGTAGGTATGTGTATTGGCGTAACCAAACACAATTATTATTATTTAAGATGTTAAACACAAGATGTGTGAACCGGTCACTAATCATTCTTATCTTTTTGATAAAATGATTCAAATGGGATAGCGATCCATGATAGACTAGGATCCCACTATGACAAAGCCTACATCATCGAGTACCTACCCACACAGTTGAAACTACGAGGGTAGGCTGTAAAGTAATGGGCCCTGGTGGGAATGAGGACCTCAAGTGCACCTGTGTGGAGCTAATGTAAAATTTCTGTTTACCAAATAGTTTACTTTGAATTATTTTCATGAGCGTAAGGTGGCATCTTTTACTTAGTGCAATCCAGTGTTCCCACTACTGCGACTGGGTCAGAATTGCACTGGTTTCTGTGCATCAACAGTCTGAGTAATTCGTTGATCCTCATAACATATTAAAAACAAAAAAAATTTCAGAAAGATGTCCTATGGTCCAATCCTTCAGTGTGGACTTCACGTGCTATAAATCGGGAACCGAGATGGACTGTCCCAAGTTTCTGCCTTACGGGTCCGTGATTTCTCTGTCTTGCAAGTCCGGGCACGAAGATCCCTACGATGATCTTGAAGACCTGACGTGCGGGGAAGACGGGGAATGGGACAAACCTACCCCTTATTGTAAACCAGGTGGAGTATTTTGTTCTAATTTGTCTTGCTCGTTAAAATGCCTGGCAAACTTTTTTACTCCGAGGCATAGGGTAAAAGCTGGATAGTTGCACTACTTTTAAAAAAGCTCTTTTATTTAAAAAAATTTACCTACATACTTACTAAGAAAAATGCAACATGCATATTAAAATATAGGTCTTTGATCTTTTATAGTGGCTTATTTTTGTAAACATAAAATTAACTAAATGGAATATTGAAAAGAAATTTCAGGGTCTAAGTCATAAACCGTGCTACGGAAAAAAATATTTCGTTTTATTTTCTCGTTTTTAAAACCAAAGTAATTGATTTATTAATTACTTTTTTTGTTATCTATTAGCTTGGATATCCGAAGAAGTTATGATACCATAGTTGCAGAAAAATAGTTTTTTGGCTCTTCTGAACATTTACCTATTTGGACTTGCATCCGTATTGCTTCTCGGGTACAGAAATATTTTCTTGCAAGTAATTTAGGCTCAATTGAAATGGTGTCTTATTTATTTCAGCTCCAGTGCCATTGACCACGACTCCGTCTCCAGCAAGGTTAGTGTGCGTTTAAATTTAGTATTGTTTTTCTTAACCCTCAGGCTTCGATCATATTCTGTCAGAAGTTCCAAATATTTCCATTTTGCTATAAAATCCAAATAAATCGAATATTTCTGAACGTATCCTAAAACTAAAAACTGTTTTCTAAAAACATATGATTTTTAAATACAAAAGTAAAAAAAAGGTGTTTTAAAAATGGCCTAGCTTGTATATTTTCTGAATAAAATTACTGACGATAAAAAAAAATAAGAAACCCACGTCTTTTATTGAACAAATGAATTGTGACAAATGTTTATATATGTTAAACCAGCTGACCCGGAGAAACTGCGTACCGCCTCAAAATCAATAACTGTTGTTGTTGCATCCGAAGCTATCTTCGAAAATGACAGCCTCAAATGCAACTGGCGAAAAGGACTGTAAATTACGAAAACGAACAAGAGAATTGATTGCAGCTGAATGCTTATATGTGTATGGAAGATTTTGGACTACAAGGAAGTAAGGAAAACCAAGGCACTTACCAAATTAAAAGGCGAACACATAACTTACAAAAAACACTTCCTTCCAATGTCACAAGTCGACTTGTAGTAACCAACTGTTGGTTGTTATTGTTGTCACGGTTCCCAGCTTTCTTCAGCAATGTGACATGGTTGGGGAAGGTAGGAAGGATAAAATGACATCCCGGTAGGTACTGTGCACATTATCACTTCAAAACCAAACATTCCCGCCCCCGAGAAGAGATTGAAATCTCTTATCTACGACCGATGGTAAATCACACATTTCCGAATACTGACAACAAACAAATGAATCTAATAACAACCTATAATTAACAAACGACAAACAATTATTCAATCTTTGTGCAACGAAAAACTTTAACGAAATTAAAAAATAGGAACGTAAGTCTAAAATAAAGCTAAAATTAGTACATAACGAATATGTTCCTAAGATAAGTTATCTAAGAACTATCTTTCATAGCAACCGACACTGCGGTAAATCGAACAAAAATAAAGGAGAAAACAAACGAGAATAAAAACGATAAATATAAAATTAAAAATTAAATTACGAGTAAAATGTTTCAGAGTGGTAATGGATAGAGTTTGACAACTGGTCGACGAAAAGTTCCTTGTGCAGTTTTAACTGTCACAACCCGTACGATTTGATCAGGACCCGGATGACATTCCTCAATGCGTCCCAGTGGCCAGTGCATAGATGGAATTTTTCCATCATTTAATAACACCAAATCTCCAACATTAAGATTGGGTGATGAAGTCATCCACTTTCCACGTTGTTGAAGGGTGTGCAAATATTCTTTTCTCCATCGATTCCGAAATGCCTGAGTTATTTTTTGCAACAATTGCCAACGTGATAACCTATTCATCGGTACTTCAGACCAATCAGGTTCCGGAACCGATGTAAGAGGAGCCCCTATCAAAAAATGACCAGGCGTCAATGCTTCAAGTTCAGATGGATCAGAAGACAATTGAGATAATGGACGAGAATTCAAGATGGCTTCTATTCGACTAAACAATGTTGCTAATTCCTCAAACGTGAGTACTTGTTCACCTATTACTCGTTTTAGGTGATATTTTGAAGATTTTATTCCTGCCTCATATATGGGGGGGTGAAAATACCATTTGATTTGCCGCGTGGTGGCAGCAGATGTGAGGTAATCACGCGCTGATAAGTATTTGTTAGCGCCCACAAAATTTGTGCAGTTATCACTTATGATACAAGAACATAAACCCCTTCTGGCTAAAAAGCGATCCAAAGCTGCTAAGAAAGCTTCCGAGGATAAATCAGATACAACTTCTAAGTGTACTGCCTTGGTACTTAAACAAATAAATAAGCACAGATAAGCCTTCAAAACTTTGGCTCCTCTACGCCTACTTTCCTTTATTGAAAACGGGCCACCAAAATCCACCCCAACGTTGAGGAAAGGACGACCTTCACGAAATCTAAGTTGGGGCAAATCTCCCATCATAGGCTGTAAACCAACAGGACGAGCCTTAAAACATGTTATACATTTACTAAGACGCGACCGAATGACGTTTCGAGCGGAAAAAATCCAATATTTTGATTGTAGAATTGACAATAATGTCCTTGGTCTCACATGCAAATAAGTTTTATGAAACGAGTCGATAATCAAGTTAGTAAGGTGACTTTTCTTGGGCAAAAGTAAAGGGTGTTGAAAATTAGAGGCGATAGGGGCATTGTGTAACCGCCCACCGACTCTGAGCAGACCAACCGGGTCTAAAAAAGGCATTAACTTTTGAACATGAGACGAGTTACGACAATTTTTGCCTGCATCAATATGAAAATGCACGCGTTGTACTTTCAAAATCCATAATTTCAGAGATGAATGCAACTCCTCGACGGTTAATATTCCAAATAATATACGATCCTCTTTCTTCTTTCGAATGTTAACAGCAAATCTCAAAATCCATGCTGTAACGCGTTGCAATCTTGTTAATGAAGAAAATCTATTTAACGTCTCCTCATTCCACGAATTAGTTGTAGTCAATACATGAATATTGTTGGCCTTTAGCTCAGGAACAACATCAAGTTTTACACTGGAAGAATGGAACAATGGCCACTCATCGACAGGTGAGAGCATCCAAGGAGGCCCCTTCCACCATAACTCTGTATTGACCAACTGATCAGGCAAAAGTCCTCTGCTGGATACGTCAGCTGGGTTCAAATGAGAACGTATATGAAACCATTTGATCAACTTCATTGATTTGTCCTATTCAATTGGCAACAAAGGTTTGCAAATTATATGTAGGTGTATGAATCCGTGATAAAACTATCGTAGAATCCGTAAAAGCGAACACTTTGTCAATATGTAAAGTTGTACCGAATGATTTCAAAACATAATCCAAAAGTCGAGCAAGTAACAAAGCACCACATAATTCTAAACGTGGAATAGAAAGAGTTTTCACTGGAGCCACCTTTGACTTGGCAACCAAAAGTCTAATGTTAAATTATTGCTTTGAGTGTTGGGACCGAATGTATACAACACAAGCATAGCCCCTTTCGGATGCATCTCGAGGGCTTGTCATATTATTACTGTTAATATAATTATCAGTATTAATATGACAAGTACTATATAATTGTTCATATAGCCAATGGAATATCCATGAATACATTATTTGGCTTAATACGATAACTCTGTAATATTTTATATAAAACGACAATAAATACAAATACACAAAAAATAATAGCACAAATTATAAGCACAAACACAGCAGACAAAAAAAAATAAAAACACAAAAACATGTAAGCACAAAAAGCTTTATACAAAAATATATAAACATTGGAGGTTGCCCACCACTTTCCCACAGGGTTCTAAGGAAACAGATGGTTTCCTCCTTCACCGTACACCTCAGGACTCTAATTTTTGTTTATATAGAAGCAACTTTTTATTAAAATTAATCTAGACCTCCGATTTCCAGGCATACATTGTAAGCAGGCAGTATGCGAGTGCGTACATGTTGTTAATTATTTATTTCACTGTATCACGTCTCATCTCCGCCACTTGATTTACCTGAAATAAAAGTTTATTAATATAAAGGAAGAAGAGTTAAGGCAGTCTCGCCGAGGATGAGCGGAGCTATCAGTCCTGTCCAACATAAGTTAAAATACTCTTCCTATTACCTAGAAAGACAATATTTGAGAAAAATTATTACATTTTTCATAACAAAATATACCAAACCATGATCTACAAACAAAAAATTGTAAAAATGCTAACATTTAAAATGTTCATTTTGGTGTGTTGCGAATGCATGAATACTGCCGTTGTCGGGTCTTACAGGAATGCTTATACTGAAAGAAAGAATATGTATCTTAGTTCTTGAAGGAATGAAAGAAAAAAT
This sequence comes from Limnephilus lunatus, assembly GCA_917563855.2. Classification (NCBI taxonomy): domain Eukaryota; kingdom Metazoa; phylum Arthropoda; class Insecta; order Trichoptera; family Limnephilidae; genus Limnephilus; species Limnephilus lunatus. Next base: position 49,136,422 of record OU830603.1, read on the forward strand.
CTACATGTTAGACGAACAAAATGTAGAATTACTATTCCCTTTCAACCAAAATAAAATATATTAAATGAAAAATATTAATATATATATACTATAATAAAATAAAATAATGAGTAATGTAATGTTCAGTTCATTAAACTGAACAACTTATGTATTCTCCTGAAAATAAGGTATACATGTAAAAGCCTTCAAGGCGCATTTACTCATACCGTTCATTAATAATGCCTTTCTCGATGTACTTTTTTTTTCGTGTGCCTAAGTTTACTTAATGTACATACCTTCGTTAACTCCTGGAATCCCTTTGGAAGGAACAATCTCACTGCTGGTGGGAAATTTGGGAACAAAAGCTACTCTATTTTATCCCTTTCAAGAAATATAACCCCCCTTGGCAGAAACAACCACACCGATGGCCCTCGCGAAGTTTGTGTTTATGCACTGAAATCAATATAATTAACCAAAGTTTGTGAACAAACCAGTGTTATACCAAAGCAAAATTGAGGAATGTACACATTTCCAAACTTTGTAAGCGCCTCCGATCTATTGTAGGTAGACTTTATAAGATAAAATATTATGTGCCTATAAACACTATGAAATTGATTTATTTGTCTCTTGCAGAATCAACAGTGAGATATGGGTTAACTTCTTGGGGTCAAACATGTAAAACCAACATAAAACATGTACAAATGATTCAAAACGCCATGGTAAAGTTGCTAGTAAATAAAACCATTTTTAACCAAAGGCGAGACATTAGTATCGTATATAAATCAATCAATGTGTTACCTGTGCGTGCTATTATGTGGCAAAAAATTGTATTGCAGCATATATCCGGCAGTCCATATAAAACAATGGTGGATCATGTACACAATACGCATCTCATACAAAATAAAGGAATGAAAGTACCTGTGTTTCAAAATAAATATGGCCAAAGAACCCTTGAATATATTATACCATTAATATTAAAATTCCCACTGATGTTAAAATCATGGCTCTTAGGGAGTAACCTAATGTATTAAAATAAATATATATTATAATAAATATATGTAGGTATTATAATAAATATATATATATATATATGTATATTAATATATATTCTTTTTTTTAATATTAAAAAAAAAATAGCTCTTTCTTACCATGCATTAAATTTCAAGTATGTGATTAATGTATTGCTGTTTTTCAACTGTTTCATGATATGTATTAAAAAAGAAAAAATATATATATAAATAAATATTTTTCCTTTTCTGCATAACAATGTTGGTAGGTATGTTATGTGTACATTTATGTATGTTGTTGGTACGCTAACGCGTTTATGATTATTTTATTTGTAGTTGTAACTAATCTGCGGAACTAATTTCCTGCTGACAAGCTACTTGCAGTAGCTTAGCGGGTAAGAAATTCCAATTGTATGCAATTTTCTATACAATAATAAAAAAAAGGATTATATGTTGCTCAAGGTGCTTTTGACAGAAATAAAAAGGTGCATCAGAAATAAAAAAAAACACTATTCAAGTTCTCATGCTACGCTTCGCAATAATGTCCACAGCTTTGTTGTCAGCAAACGACATTGAGTACGCTGATTAAATCTGAATAAATATAAAATGAATAATGATGCAATTTAAGATTACATACCTTTTTAACGATTGATGTAATCTTAGTCCCTTACGGCATCACAATAGAGCACAATGCTATTAGCTTAATACTGTACGATTTCGTCGAGTTGGGGTCTACAATGAGAAATAAATTCAGTTTTAGGCAAATACCAACAAAATGAAGCATCAACAAAAACATTGTAATACTTAACGGATGAGAGATTATTACCTGTAATTTCGTCACCATAACTTTCATTTGGCTTAGTCCTTGACTATTTACTGACAGTTGAAAGCATAATGCTGGCCAAACCGGATATACTGGTTCAATGGCGTATTTTTTATTTCCGTTTACTATCTACAATTCAGTTCTTCTATGGTACACGATCTTTTTTGGAGTTACAAGGTTAAGTAAAGAGATATACGCCCCTGGACCGGCGTGTGCCACCCGCTTTATTATTTTCCGCTGTTACGATACGCATGCAATGTTGCCACAATCGTGCCCGGCGGGCTCTCAATAAGTAAGATAGTACCTCACACTAAGGATTTTTAGTAGGTACGTCTTTTTGTATGGGAAAAAAGATGTGAATTTCGGAAAAAGTTATTAATCTTTTTTACTCCTACGATCATGTATCATGTAGGGACATCTTCCAAAGTTAATGTACTTTACCCCCAGACACCTTATCCGCACCTACGATAGACTTTTAATGTGTCTTACAATGTGAACCATAGAAACTGACTGAATACTGAGAAAACATATGTTGATAGTTCCCCAAGTAACAAATATAAAAATCAGCTTTTATACGTTAACGTAAGTATAATTATAATTAATTAATAAAATATCTTTCAAAGCCACCGTGGTCCAAAATTCATAGTCGGGGATCGTCTTTACCTATATTAGGGACATACACAGAGAAACTATAAGCTTGTTCAGTGAATAAAAGGTGAATCTATGATTGTGTTTACTAAAAAAATATTTTTAAAAAACATCTGCAAAATCACATTATTATAAATACACTCCGGAAATATAAAAATGTGGACATTTGAGGTTTTCTTCCCAAAATCTTTAATTGTTTAAAAATCCCGCAATGACATTATTCATTCTATCAAGAACAACGGACTTTTAATTAAGACAAATTGGACAAAGTGTAAATTTTTTTTTTTTTAAATATGTGTTTTTCATCTATTCGTAGATCTCAATGCGCCTTGCCAAGCTTCCCATTTCACGGAAAGTTCACGGTGGATGATGCTGAAGAGATCTTGCCACCTGGGACTATCGTGGACGATTTTACCTACATCACATACTCTTGCGATACCAACTACGATGCTTCCACAGTAGAAATGGAAGTCTATTGCTACGAGGGCAAATGGAACGCTCCACCGCCAATATGCAGAAGTAAGGATTTTTTTTTCATAATGGTAATTTTTGCAGAAAATAAAAATTAGCAATTAGGTGAGTCCGAAAAATTCGTGAATTGTTATTAAAATTTAAACGTTGCATTTAACCGTAGAGTAAAGAAGAACACAAGAATTGCTGTTTATTTTTTATTTATTTTTTTATTCCAGTAAAAAAGAAAATAAATTTCACTTACTTAACTAGAATATTGAATTATGTACTTTTTATATTATATTACATAGTTTTTTCATTTCATAACCTTAAATTACATTAGATTACAGTACTTACATTATATTACCATACAATTATATAATTCACTTTCACTACTTTGTTTTTTGTGAATAAACGAAAATAGTTTTTTTTTAATTCGCACATACTTTTTTCGTTTTTGATATCATCTGGAAGGCAATTATATAAATTGCCCCCCTTGTAACTAATTGATTGCTTACCGTAGTTAGTATGAATGGTGTTTAAACGTATGTTGTCGTGTAAAATGTTTGGGTAATTTAGGTGTGAGTGTACGAGACTGTAATATGAACTTTTATTTTATTTAATTGGTAATAGATATGATAACCGACTAAAAACGCTAATTAAGGATGTGATTTTATCTTTTACATCTTGTATGTGTTGTTTAAAAGTTAAATGCTTATCGATGCACAGCCCAAGATATTTTTCCTGTATCAGGATTTGCAAATCGTTATTTTCAATTTTTAAAGTTACGTTAGGAGGAATTACTTTACGGTTTGAGCTTTTAATCATGTATCCTGTTTTTTTTTTAATATTCATTGTTAGGATATTTGATTGGAGCCAAATGCAAATCCTTTCTAGGTCACTTTGTCCATTTTCTAGTAGTATGTTTAGATAAAAATACAATTATTATTATTTAAGATGTTAAACACAAGATGTGTGATCCGGTCACTAATCATTCTTATCTTTTTGATAAAATGATTCAAATAGGATAGCGATCCATGATAGACTAGGATCCCGCTATGACAAAGCCTACATCATCGAGTACCTACCCACACAGTTGAAACTCCGAGAGTAGGCTGAAAAGTAATGGGCCCTGAGGGGAATTATTTTCCTCAGGACAGGACCGCAAGTACACCTGTGTGGAGCTAATGTAAATTTCTGTTTACCGAATAATTTACTTTGAATTATTTTCTTGAGAGTAAGGTGGCATCTTTTACTTAGTGCAATCCAGTGTTCCCACTACTGCGACTGGGTCAGGATTGCACTGGTTTCTGTGCATCAACAGTCTGAGTAATTCTTTGATCCTCATACCATATAAAATAAAAATAAAAAATCAGAAAGATGTCCTATGGTCCAATCCTTCAGTGTGGACTTCACGTGCTATAAATCGGGAACCGAGATGGACTGTCCCAAGTTTCTGCCTTACGGGTCCGTGATTTCTCTGTCTTGCAAGTCCGGGCACGAAGATCCCTACGATGATCTTGAAGATCTGACGTGCGGGGAAGACGGGAAATGGGTCAAACCTACCCCTTATTGTAAACCAGGTGGAGTATTTTGTTCCAATTTGTCTTGCTCGTTAAAATGCCTGGCAAACTTTTTTACTCCGAGGCATAGGGTAAAAGCTGGATAGTTGCACTACTTTTAAAAAAGCTCTATTATTTAAAAAAAATTACCTACATACTTACTATACTAAGAATAATGCAATATGCATATTAAAATATAGGCCTCAGAATTCGTAACGAATTGTAAAATTAAATGTGTATTACGTCACAAATGTGCGGTAAATAAATCCGTCACTTAAGATCGGGTTTGTAAAATATCTGAACAATATAGCTCATATATTTGTAAGGCAATGAAAGCATTATTTCTTTCGCTTTCTAACATAAAATAAATCACAGATGTTCGCACTACAAGAAGAGAAACACATAACTTTTACTAATGCATGGTCGCTCTGAGACAATCTGGGTCTCCTGTTATTACAACGGCACATGATGTTTTGGGACAACTTGGAACATGGATCTCCTGTGAGTAGACGGGTTAAAGGGTGTTTTATTTTTTCAGGTAACAGTCAAATAAGTATTTTAGTTTATTTTCACACATTACATTTTCATGGTGACTTTACTTATTTTAAATCTACATAGTTAAAACACTGCTCAGTTCTTCTGCATTTCTGTAGCTTCTTGGGTCACTTTTTTAACATAAGCTTCTCACAGGAGGACCTGAGGAAAAAAATTCCCTCTGGGCCTATGTCATCTTTGGGATGCTGTGTTAAGGATGTTTTTAAGGAAATGAAGGAGAGGATGTTTTGGGGGGAGAAGGAGAAGGAGATGGGGGAGAGGAAGGTGGTAAAGTACCTGGCTATTCAGGTCTGGACACCAGACATGACTAAAGCCATTTCAAGCAACTTTTCAATTCTGAATGGTGTTCTTTCACCAGGGCGATAATGCACTCAGGAACGTGCCGCAAATGTACTATATATTATTTTAAAATAATTAATTGTGAAATAACAAAATTAATCAAAGAAAAAAAAATTTCACGCCCGGATACGATCCCGCGAGCTTCGATTTGCGAGTGAAGAATCTTACCCCTAGACCACGCCACAAAAGACACACAGCTTTCAAAGTGTATTTAAAACCAAATACACATCAAGTTCCTCATTACTGCAATTCAATTTAGGAGGCAAGAATGGGTACCGCCGCCCCGGGAACCTTTTATTGGATAACCAACACCTCTGCTATAGATAACCCCAAGTAGTGCATTACTTGGTGATTTAGCAGGGGTGCCCGGGTTCACGAGTGACGTTTGTCTAGGTCTTAGAGGCGGATGACCAGGACATACTGAACTCCAGATTCCTGCCCACCCCTTAAACCCTCTTCCTTCCCAGAATTATCCTCTTTAAAAAACTCCACACAGCATCCCCAAAGATGACATAGGCCCTGAAGAAAATTATTTTCCTCAGTGCCTCCTGTGTGGCGCTCATTTAAAAAAAAACACCTACATCGCCCACTCTGCGTTTTTTTAGTTTAATAAAATTTGAGGGAGCGGTCGCGGATCAGCAGAGACGGGGACGATTAAATGAAAGGCGTCAGTCGATGTATTGAGTCAGTCGTTTATTGCTGCTACGTAGCGATGGTAAGTTAAGTGTGGAGTGACAGGGTGCAGACAGGAGCGATGTGGATGAGGCACGTAGGTTATGAGTGATGAAGGTCGATGATGCGTGGTGGAGCAGACCACAGGTCTGCATGTCACCAGCATGTAGTTCCGCACCGTGGTGGTGGAGAAGATCTTGTCCTCCAAGATGGATGCTCGACGCGGTGAGTTGCGGAGATGGGCTGCGGTGAACCTCGTGAGGAGAATTGAAGTCTCAGTGGTAGCGAAGTCTCAGAGGTTCACTGCAGCCCATCTCCGCGACTCGCCGCGTCGAGCATCCATCCTGGACGACAAGGTCTTCTCCACCACCACGGTGCGGAACTACATGCTGGCGACATGCAGACCCGTGGTCTGCTCCACCACGCATCTTCGACCTCCATCACTCATCACCTACGTGTCTCATTAACATCGCTCCTGTCTGCGCACTGTTACTCCTCTCCAAATTTACCATCGCTACGTAGCAGCAATAAACGACTGACTCAATATATCGACTGACGCCTTTCATTTAATCGTCCCCCGTCTCTGCCGATCCGCGTCCGCTCCCTCAAATTGTTACACTGGTGAAGCAAACCCAGCAATACAAAGTATTTTTTAATGATATTATGTTGTTATGAAAATTTTCCATCTGTACTTTTCTTCTTTTAATATTTTTTTTATAATTTCCAGTTTCCTCGGCCCTGTTAGATGGGTAAGCATATTTATTTATATTACTACTTTTCACAAATTCAATTTATTTTTAAAATTGATATCACACTTTTTTTGAACAAAAAAACAACATTATATTTACAAGAAACCGGATTCTGAAATTCAACCACGCTGACGCTACCCTTAAATACAGAGTCACAGAGTATTTAAATGAAAAGTAGAAGAGGGAAAGAGAAAACCAACCTGGGAGGGGACGAGGGGGAGATACTTTACTTCTTAGTTTTACTCCTCCTTTCATAGTAAATTCTCCATTCGTAGAAGAAAAACCAACAAATCCCCAAAATTCATTATCACATATTAATTTAATTCATTCTTAATTTGCAATTTTTGCTAGTAGAGCAAGAGCCTATGACGATCAGACCTTCATTATTTTATAAAACCTGAAAGTTTCTCTGTGTATATCCCTAACACAGGTAAAGACGATCCCCGACTATTATGAAGTTTGGATCACGGTGGCCTTGAAAGATAGCAGGTAGCAAAGGTGTATAAAATTGCACCTCAATTTCAAGAGCATTTTGCTTGCACTTTTACAAGGTATTAGTCCGCTAGCGTCGAAATTACACATTATTACACTCCCACCCGCTTGCTTATTGTACATATATATCCGCATCTACGGTAGACTTTTAATGTGTCTGACAATGACAGCGGATATACAGGGTGTCCGGGGGCAAAGTGCATTAACTTCGGGAGGTTATTCTACAAGTAAAAAACATAAATAACTTTTTTCGAAATCCCAACGTTGTTTTCTGATAAAAAGATAAAAATAGACCGGCGTGTGCCGCCAGCTTTAATTTTTCCCGCTGTTACGATACGGGTCAGTCACAACCATGCAATGTTGCCACAATCGTGCCCGGCGGGCTCTCAGTAAGTAAGATAGTACTTCACACTTAGGATTTTAGTAGGTACGTCTTTTTGTATGGGAAAAAAGATGTGAATTTCGGAAAAAGTTATTAATCTTTTTTACTCCTACCATCATGTAGGGTCACCTCCCAAAGTTAATGTACTTAACCCCCAGACACCTTATCCGCACCTACGATAGACTTTTAATGTGTCTTACAATGTGAACCATAGAAACTGACTGAATACTGAGAAAACATATGTTGATAGTTCCTCAAGTAACAAATATAAAAATCAGCTTTTATACGGTAATGTAAGTATAATTATAATTAATTAATATCATATCTTTCAAAGCCACCGTGGTCCAAAATTCATAGTCGCGGATCGTCTTTACCTATATTAGGGACATACACAGAGAAACTATAAGCTTGTTCAGTGAATAAAAGGTGAATCTATGATTGTGTTTACTAAAAAAATATTTTTAAAAAACATCTGCAAAATCATGTTATTATAAATACACTCCGGAAAGATAAAAATGTGGACATTTGAGGTTTTCTTCCCAAGATCTTTAATTGTTTAAAAATCCCGCAATGACATTATTCATTCTATCAAGAACAACGGACTTTCAATTAAGACGAATTGGACAAAGTGTAATTTCTTTTTTTTTTTAAATATGTGTTTTTCATCTATTCGTAGAACTCAATGCGCCTTGCCAAGCTTCCCATCTCACGGAAAGTTCACGGTGGCGGTTCAAGGTCCCAGGTGGCAAGATAACTTGCCACCTGGGACTTTCGTGGACGAGTTCATCCTCATCACCTACTCTTGCGATACCAACTACGATGCTTCCACAGAAAAAATGTACGCCGTTTGCGAAGATGGCAAATGGAACGCTCCACCGCCAATATGCAGAAGTAAGGATTTTTTTTTCATAATGGTTATTTTTGCAGAAAATAAAAATTAGCAATTAGGTGAGTCCGAAAAATTCGTGAATTGTTATTAAAATTTAAACGTTGCATTTAACCGTTGAGTAAAGAAGAACACAAGAATTGCTATTTTTTTATTTTTTTTTTTATTCCAGTAAAAAAGAAAATAAATTTCACTTACTTAACTAGAATATTGAATTATGTACTTTTTATATTATATTACATAGTTTTTTTCATTTCATAACCTTAAATTACATTAGATTACAGTACTTACATTATATTACCATACAATTATATAATTCACTTTCACTACTTTGTTTTTTGTGAATAAACGAAAATAGTTTTTTTTTTAATTCGCACACACTTTTTTCGTTTTTGATATCATGTGGAAGGCAATTATATAAATTGCCCCCCTTGTAACTAATTGATTGCTTACCGTAGTTAGTATGAATGGTGTTTAAACGTATGTTGTCGTGTAAAATGTTTGGGTAATTTAGGTGTGAGTGTACGAGACTGTAATATGAACTTTTATTTTATTTAATTGGTAATAGATATGATAACCGACTAAAAACGCTAATTAAGGATGTGATTTTATCTTTTACATCTTGTATGTGTTGTTTAAAAGTTAAATGCTTATCGATGCACAGCTCAAGATATTTTTCCTGTATCAGGATTTGCAAATCGTTATTTTCAATTTTTAAAGTTACATAAGGAGGAATTATTTTACGGGTTGAGCTTTAAATCATTTATCCTGTTTTTTTTAAATATTCATTGTTAGGATATTTGATTGGAGCCAAATGTAAATTCTTTCTGGGTCACTTTGTCCATTTTCTAGTAGTATTTTTAGATAAAAACACTGGTTACGCCAACACACATACCTAAACATACACATACCTACATACATACATACTTTCACTGCTTGGATTGGATTGGGGAGAAAGCAGACAAGTGAATTGCCAGCATACAAATTCTTTATCCTTTTCGGTGAGTCCTTTCCTTTCTATGCAGCATATGTTTTTCTCATTTCAAGCAGTGATAGTAACACAAAATCAAGGTCCTTCGTCAGTCATTCTTTACACAAACATATTAATCCACTCTACCCAATCATAATCTCATTCATCTTGCACAAGATGAATGAAATTATGATTGAGATGAGTGGGTTTCGTTTATTTGACAGAACACGGTGGAGTTGTGATAATGGTGATTCGCCGATAGCGGGAGCACAATGGCTATATGATATGTTGCGGCGGGCGGTTAGTTACAGACTGAAGCACGTGGTGATAGTAGTTAAAGGTGCGGATTTTGGAGCAAGGTAGGACAGGAATTTGCACCATTATTAATACCAATCCAAGCAGTGACAGTATGTATGCGTGCTATGTAGGTATGTGTATGTGTAGGTATGTGTATTGGCGTAACCAAACACAATTATTATTATTTAAGATGTTAAACACAAGATGTGTGAACCGGTCACTAATCATTCTTATCTTTTTGATAAAATGATTCAAATGGGATAGCGATCCATGATAGACTAGGATCCCACTATGACAAAGCCTACATCATCGAGTACCTACCCACACAGTTGAAACTACGAGGGTAGGCTGTAAAGTAATGGGCCCTGGTGGGAATGAGGACCTCAAGTGCACCTGTGTGGAGCTAATGTAAAATTTCTGTTTACCAAATAGTTTACTTTGAATTATTTTCATGAGCGTAAGGTGGCATCTTTTACTTAGTGCAATCCAGTGTTCCCACTACTGCGACTGGGTCAGAATTGCACTGGTTTCTGTGCATCAACAGTCTGAGTAATTCGTTGATCCTCATAACATATTAAAAACAAAAAAAAATTCAGAAAGATGTCCTATGGTCCAATCCTTCAGTGTGGACTTCACGTGCTATAAATCGGGAACCGAGATGGACTGTCCCAAGTTTCTGCCTTACGGGTCCGTGATTTCTCTGTCTTGCAAGTCCGGGCACGAAGATCCCTACGATGATCTTGAAGACCTGACGTGCGGGGAAGACGGGGAATGGGACAAACCTACCCCTTATTGTAAACCAGGTGGAGTATTTTGTTCTAATTTGTCTTGCTCGTTAAAATGCCTGGCAAACTTTTTTACTCCGAGGCATAGGGTAAAAGCTGGATAGTTGCACTACTTTTAAAAAAGCTCTTTTATTTAAAAAAATTTACCTACATACTTACTAAGAAAAATGCAACATGCATATTAAAATATAGGTCTTTGATCTTTTATAGTGGCTTATTTTTGTAAACATAAAATTAACTAAATGGAATATTGAAAAGAAATTTCAGGGTCTAAGTCATAAACCGTGCTACGGAAAAAAATATTTCGTTTTATTTTCTCGTTTTTAAAACCAAAGTAATTGATTTATTAATTACTTTTTTTGTTATCTATTAGCTTGGATATCCGAAGAAGTTATGATACCATAGTTGCAGAAAAATAGTTTTTTGGCTCTTCTGAACATTTACCTATTTGGACTTGCATCCGTATTGCTTCTCGGGTACAGAAATATTTTCTTGCAAGTAATTTAGGCTCAATTGAAATGGTGTCTTATTTATTTCAGCTCCAGTGCCATTGACCACGACTCCGTCTCCAGCAAGGTTAGTGTGCGTTTAAATTTAGTATTGTTTTTCTTAACCCTCAGGCTTCGATCATATTCTGTCAGAAGTTCCAAATATTTCCATTTTGCTATAAAATCCAAATAAATCGAATATTTCTGAACGTATCCTAAAACTAAAAACTGTTTTCTAAAAACATATGATTTTTAAATACAAAAGTAAAAAAAAGGTGTTTTAAAAATGGCCTAGCTTGTATATTTTCTGAATAAAATTACTGACGATAAAAAAAAATAAGAAACCGACGTCTTTTATTGAACAAATGAATTGTGACAAATGTTTATATATGTTAAACCAGCTGACCCGGAGAAACTGCGTACCGCCTCAAAATCAATAACTGTTGTTGTTGCATCCGAAGCTATCTTCGAAAATGACAGCCTCAAATGCAACTGGCGAAAAGGACTGTAAATTACGAAAACGAACAAGAGAATTGATTGCAGCTGAATGCTTATATGTGTATGGAAGATTTTGGACTACAAGGAAGTAAGGAAAACCAAGGCACTTACCAAATTAAAAGGCGAACACATAACTTACAAAAAACACTTCCTTCCAATGTCACAAGTCGACTTGTAGTAACCAACTGTTGGTTGTTATTGTTGTCACGGTTCCCAGCTTTCTTCAGCAATGTGACATGGTTGGGGAAGGTAGGAAGGATAAAATGACATCCCGGTAGGTACTGTGCACATTATCACTTCAAAACCAAACATTCCCGCCCCCGAGAAGAGATTGAAATCTCTTATCTACGACCGATGGTAAATCACACATTTCCGAATACTGACAACAAACAAATGAATCTAATAACAACCTATAATTAACAAACGACAAACAATTATTCAATCTTTGTGCAACGAAAAACTTTAACGAAATTAAAAAATAGGAACGTAAGTCTAAAATAAAGCTAAAATTAGTACATAACGAATATGTTCCTAAGATAAGTTATCTAAGAACTATCTTTCATAGCAACCGACACTGCGGTAAATCGAACAAAAATAAAGGAGAAAACAAACGAGAATAAAAACGATAAATATAAAATTAAAAATTAAATTACGAGTAAAATGTTTCAGAGTGGTAATGGATAGAGTTTGACAACTGGTCGACGAAAAGTTCCTTGTGCAGTTTTAACTGTCACAACCCGTACGATTTGATCAGGACCCGGATGACATTCCTCAATGCGTCCCAGTGGCCAGTGCATAGATGGAATTTTTCCATCATTTAATAACACCAAATCTCCAACATTAAGATTGGGTGATGAAGTCATCCACTTTCCACGTTGTTGAAGGGTGTGCAAATATTCTTTTCTCCATCGATTCCGAAATGCCTGAGTTATTTTTTGCAACAATTGCCAACGTGATAACCTATTCATCGGTACTTCAGACCAATCAGGTTCCGGAACCGATGTAAGAGGAGCCCCTATCAAAAAATGACCAGGCGTCAATGCTTCAAGTTCAGATGGATCAGAAGACAATTGAGATAATGGACGAGAATTCAAGATGGCTTCTATTCGACTAAACAATGTTGCTAATTCCTCAAACGTGAGTACTTGTTCACCTATTACTCGTTTTAGGTGATATTTTGAAGATTTTATTCCTGCCTCATATATGGGGGGGTGAAAATACCATTTGATTTGCCGCGTGGTGGCAGCAGATGTGAGGTAATCACGCGCTGATAAGTATTTGTTAGCGCCCACAAAATTTGTGCAGTTATCACTTATGATACAAGAACATAAACCCCTTCTGGCTAAAAAGCGATCCAAAGCTGCTAAGAAAGCTTCCGAGGATAAATCAGATACAACTTCTAAGTGTACTGCCTTGGTACTTAAACAAATAAATAAGCACAGATAAGCCTTCAAAACTTTGGCTCCTCTACGCCTACTTTCCTTTATTGAAAACGGGCCACCAAAATCCACCCCAACGTTGAGGAAAGGACGACCTTCACGAAATCTAAGTTGGGGCAAATCTCCCATCATAGGCTGTAAACCAACAGGACGAGCCTTAAAACATGTTATACATTTACTAAGACGCGACCGAATGACGTTTCGAGCGGAAAAAATCCAATATTTTGATTGTAGAATTGACAATAATGTCCTTGGTCTCACATGCAAATAAGTTTTATGAAACGAGTCGATAATCAAGTTAGTAAGGTGACTTTTCTTGGGCAAAAGTAAAGGGTGTTGAAAATTAGAGGCGATAGGGGCATTGTGTAACCGCCCACCGACTCTGAGCAGACCAACCGGGTCTAAAAAAGGCATTAACTTTTGAACATGAGACGAGTTACGACAATTTTTGCCTGCATCAATATGAAAATGCACGCGTTGTACTTTCAAAATCCATAATTTCAGAGATGAATGCAACTCCTCGACGGTTAATATTCCAAATAATATACGATCCTCTTTCTTCTTTCGAATGTTAACAGCAAATCTCAAAATCCATGCTGTAACGCGTTGCAATCTTGTTAATGAAGAAAATCTATTTAACGTCTCCTCATTCCACGAATTAGTTGTAGTCAATACATGAATATTGTTGGCCTTTAGCTCAGGAACAACATCAAGTTTTACACTGGAAGAATGGAACAATGGCCACTCATCGACAGGTGAGAGCATCCAAGGAGGCCCCTTCCACCATAACTCTGTATTGACCAACTGATCAGGCAAAAGTCCTCTGCTGGATACGTCAGCTGGGTTCAAATGAGAACGTATATGAAACCATTTGATCAACTTCATTGATTTGTCCTATTCAATTGGCAACAAAGGTTTGCAAATTATATGTAGGTGTATGAATCCGTGATAAAACTATCGTAGAATCCGTAAAAGCGAACACTTTGTCAATATGTAAAGTTGTACCGAATGATTTCAAAACATAATCCAAAAGTCGAGCAAGTAACAAAGCACCACATAATTCTAAACGTGGAATAGAAAGAGTTTTCACTGGAGCCACCTTTGACTTGGCAACCAAAAGTCTAATGTTAAATTCTTGCTTTGAGTGTTGGGACCGAATGTATACAACACAAGCATAGCCCCTTTCGGATGCATCTCGAGGGCTTGTCATATTATTACTGTTAATATAATTATCAGTATTAATATGACAAGTACTATATAATTGTTCATATAGCCAATGGAATATCCATGAATACATTATTTGGCTTAATACGATAACTCTGTAATATTTTATATAAAACGACAATAAATACAAATACACAAAAAATAATAGCACAAATTATAAGCACAAACACAGCAGACAAAAAAAAAATAAAAACACAAAAACATGTAAGCACAAAAAGCTTTATACAAAAATATATAAACATTGGAGGTTGCCCACCACTTTCCCACAGGGTTCTAAGGAAACAGATGGTTTCCTCCTTCACCGTACACCTCAGGACTCTAATTTTTGTTTATATAGAAGCTACTTTTTATTAAAATTAATCTAGACCTCCGATTTCCAGGCATACATTGTAAGCAGGCAGTATGCGAGTGCGTACATGTTGTTAATTATTTATTTCACTGTATCACGTCTCATCTCCGCCACTTGATATACCTGAAATAAAAGTTTATTAATATAAAGGAAGAAGAGTTAAGGCAGTCTCGCCGAGGATGAGCGGAGCTATCAGTCCTGTCCAACATAAGTTAAAATACTCTTCCTATTACCTAGAAAGACAATATTTGAGAAAAATTATTACATTTTTCATAACAAAATATACCAAACCATGATCTACAAACAAAAAATTGTAAAAATGCTAACATTTAAAATGTTCATTTTGGTGTGTTGCGAATGCATGAATACTGCCGTTGTCGGGTCTTACAGGAATGCTTATACTGAAAGAAAGAATATGTATCTTAGTTCTTGAAGGAATGAAAGAAAAAATCTACATGTTAGACGAACAAAATGTAGAATTACTATTCCCTTTCAACCAAAATAAAATATATTAAATGAAAAATATTAATATATATATACTATAATAAAATAAAATAATGAGTAATGTAATGTTCAGTTCATTAAACTGAACAACTTATGTATTCTCCTGAAAATAAGGTATACATGTAAAAGCCTTCAAGGCGCATTTACTCATACCGTTCATTAATAATGCCTTTCTCGATGTACTTTTTTTTTCGTGTGCCTAAGTTTACTTAATGTACATACCTTCGTTAACTCCTGGAATCCCTTTGGAAGGAACAATCTCACTGCTGGTGGGAAATTTGGGAACAAAAGCTACTCTATTTTATCCCTTTCAAGAAATATAACCCCCCTTGGCAGAAACAACCACACCGATGGCCCTCGCGAAGTTTGTGTTTATGCACTGAAATCAATATAATTAACCAAAGTTTGTGAACAAACCAGTGTTATACCAAAGCAAAATTGAGGAATGTACACATTTCCAAACTTTGTAAGCGCCTCCGATCTATTGTAGGTAGACTTTATAAGATAAAATATTATGTGCCTATAAACACTATGAAATTGATTTATTTGTCTCTTGCAGAATCAACAGTGAGATATGGGTTAACTTCTTGGGGTCAAACATGTAAAACCAACATAAAACATGTACAAATGATTCAAAACGCCATGGTAAAGTTGCTAGTAAATAAAACCATTTTTAACCAAAGGCGAGACATTAGTATCGTATATAAATCAATCAATGTGTTACCTGTGCGTGCTATTATGTGGCAAAAAATTGTATTGCAGCATATATCCGGCAGTCCATATAAAACAATGGTGGATCATGTACACAATACGCATCTCATACAAAATAAAGGAATGAAAGTACCTGTGTTTCAAAATAAAAATGGCCAAAGAACCCTTGAATATATTATACCATTAATATTAAAATTCCCACTGATGTTAAAATCATGGCTCTTAGGGAGTAACCTAATGTATTAAAATAAATATATATTATAATAAATATATGTAGGTATTATAATAAATATATATATATATATGTATATTAATATATATTCTTTTTTTTAATATTAAAAAAAAAATAGCTCTTTCTTACCATGCATTAAATTTCAAGTATGTGATTAATGTATTGCTGTTTTTCAACTGTTTCATGATATGTATTAAAAAAGAAAAAATATATATATAAATAAATATTTTTCCTTTTCTGCATAACAATGTTGGTAGGTATGTTATGTGTACATTTATGTATGTTGTTGGTACGCTAACGCGTTTATGATTATTTTATTTGTAGTTGTAACTAATCTGCGGAACTAATTTCCTGCTGACAAGCTACTTGCAGTAGCTTAGCGGGTAAGAAATTCCAATTGTATGCAATTTTCTATACAATAATAAAAAAAAGGATTATATGTTGCTCAAGGTGCTTTTGACAGAAATAAAAAGGTGCATCAGAAATAAAAAAAAAACACTATTCAAGTTCTCATGCTACGCTTCGCAATAATGTCCACAGCTTTGTTGTCAGCAAACGACATTGAGTACGCTGATTAAATCTGAATAAATATAAAATGAATAATGATGCAATTTAAGATTACATACCTTTTTAACGATTGATGTAATCTTAGTCCCTTACGGCATCACAATAGAGCACAATGCTATTAGCTTAATACTGTACGATTTCGTCGAGTTGGGGTCTACAATGAGAAATAAATTCAGTTTTAGGCAAATACCAACAAAATGAAGCATCAACAAAAACATTGTAATACCTAACGGATGAGAGATTATTACCTGTAATTTCGTCACCATAACTTTCATTTGGCTTAGTCCTTGACTATTCACTGACAGTTGAAAGCATAATGCTGGCCAAACCGGATATACTGGTTCAATGGCGTATTTTTTATTTCCGTTTACTATCTACAACTCAGTTCTTCTATGGTACACGATCTTTTTTGCAGTTACAAGGTTAAGTAAAGAGATATACGCCCCTGGACCGGCGTGTGCCGCCCGCTTTATTATTTTCCGCTGTTACGATACGCATGCAATGTTGCCACAATCGTGCCCGGCGGGCTCTCAATAAGTAAGATAGTATCTCACACTAAGGATTTTTAGTAGGTACGTCTTTTTGTATGGGAAAAAAGATGTGAATTTCGGAAAAAGTTATTAATCTTTTTTACTCCTACCATCATGTAGGGTCACCTCCCAAAGTTAATGTACTTTGCCCCCAGACACCTTATCCGCACCTACGATAGACTTTTAATGTGTCTTACAATGTGAACCATAGAAACTGACTGAATACTGAGAAAACATATGTTGATAGTTCCTCAAGTAACAAATATAAAAATCAGCTTTTATACGTTAACGTAAGTATAATTATAATTAATTAATAAAATATCTTTCAAAGCCACCGTGGTCCAAAATTCATAGTCGCGGATCGTCTTTACCTATATTAGGGACATACACAGAGAAACTATAAGCTTGTTCCGTGAATAAAAGGTGAATCTATGATTGTGTTTACTAAAAAAATATTTTTAAAAAACATCTGCAAAATCACGTTATTATAAATACACTCCGGAAAGATAAAAATGTGGACATTTGAGGTTTTCTTCCCAAGATCTTTAATTGTTTAAAAATCCCGCAATGACATTATTCATTCTATCAAGAACAACGGACTTTTAATTAAGACGAATTGGACAAAGTGTAATTTTTTTTTTTAAATATGTGTTTTTCATCCTTTGGTAGAATGGATTGCGCCTTGCCAAGCTTCCCATCTCACGGAAAGTTCACGGTGGCAGGTCCTGAAGAGAACTTGCCACCTGGGACTATGGTGGAAGAGTTCAGCCTCATCACCTACTCTTGCGATACCAACTACGATGCTTCCACAGAAAAAATGGATGCCGTTTGCCACGAGGGCGAATGGGACGCTCCACCGCCAATATGCAGAAGTAAGGATTTTTTTTTCGTAATGCTAATTTTTGCAGAAAATAAAAATTAGCAATTAGGTGAGTCTGAAAAATTCGTGAATTGTTATTAAAATTTAAACGTTGCATTTAAACGTAGAGTAAAGAAGAACACAAGAATTGCTGTTTATTTTTTATTTATTTTTTTATTCCAGTAAAAAAGAAAATAAATTTCACTTACTTAACTAGAATATTGAATTATGTACTTTTTATATTATATTACATAGTTTTTTCATTTCATAACCTTAAATTACATTAGATTACAGTACTTACATTATATTACCATACAATTATATAATTCACTTTCACTACTTTGTTTTTTGTGAATAAACTAAAATAGTTTTTTTTTTAATTCGCACACACTTTTTTCGTTTTTGATAACATCTGGAAGGCAATTATATAAATTGCCCCCCTTGTAACTAATTGATTGCTTACCGTAGTTAGTATGAATGGTGTTTAAACGTATGTTGTCGTGTAAAATGTTTGGGTAATTTAGGTGTGAGTGTACGAGACTGTAATATGAACTTTTATTTTATTTAATTGGTAATAGATATGATAACCGACTAAAAACGCTAATTAAGGATGTGATTTTATCTTTTACATCTTGTATGTGTTGTTTAAAAGTTAAATGCTTATCGATGCACAGCCCAAGATATTTTTCCTGTATCAGGATTTGCAAATCGTTATTTTCAATTTTTAAAGTTACATAAGGAGGAATTATTTTACGGGTTGAGCTTTAAATCATTTATCCTGTTTTTTTAAAATATTCATTGTTAGGATATTTGATTGGAGCCAAATGTAAATTCTTTCTAGGTCACTTTGTCCATTTTCTAGTAGTATTTTTAGATAAAAACACTGGTTACGCCAATACACATACCTACACATACACATACCTACATACATACATACTTTCACTGCTTGGATTGGTATTAATAATGTTGCAAATTTCTGTCCTACCTTGCTCCAAAATCCGCACCTTTAACTACTATCACCACGAGCTCCAGTCTGTAATTAACCGCCCGCCGCAACATATCATATAGCCATTGTGCTCCCGCTATCGGTGAATCGCCATTATCACAACTCCGCCGTGTACTATCAAATAAACGAAACCCACGCCTATTACTGTTCTGTGCCTATTGGATTGGGGAGAAAGCAGACAAGTGAATTGCCAGCATACAAATTCTTTATCCTTTTCGGTGAGTCCTTTCCTTTCTATGCAGCATATGTTTTTCTGATTTCAAGCAGTGATAGTAACACAAAATCAAGGTCCTTCGTCAGTCATTCTTTACACAAACATATTAATCCACTCTACCCAATCATAATCTCATTCATCTTGCACAAGATGAATGAAATTATGATTGAGATGAGTGGGTTTCGTTTATTTGACAGAACACGGTGGAGTTGTGATAATGGTGATTCGCCGATAGCGGGAGCACAATGGCTATATGATATGTTGCGGCGGGCGGTTAGTTACAGACTGAAGCACGTGGTGATAGTAGTTAAAGGTGCGGATTTTGGAGCAAGGTAGGACAGGAATTTGCAACATTATTAATACCAATCCAAGCAGTGACATTATGTATGCGTGCTATGTAGGTATGTGTATGTGTAGGTATGTGTATTGGCGTAACCAAACACAATTATTATTATTTAAGATGTTAAACACAAGATTTGTGAACCGGTCACTAATCATTCTTATCTTTTTGATAAAATGATTCAAATGGGATAGCGATCCATGATAGACTAGGATCCCACTATGACAAAGCCTACATCATCGAGTACCTACCCACACAGTTGAAACTACGAGGGTAGGCTGAAAAGTAATGGGCCCTGGTGGGAATGAGGACCTCAAGTGCACCTGTGTGGAGCTAATGTACAATTTCTGTTTACCAAATAGTTTACTTTGAATTATTTTCATGGGCGTAAGGTGGCATCTTTTACTTAGTGCAATACAGTGTTCCCACTACTGCGACTGGGTCAGAATTGCACTGGTTTCTGTGCATCAACAGTCTGAGTAATTCGTTGATCCTCATAACATATTAAAAACAAAAAAAATTTCAGAAAGATGTCCTATGGTCCAATCCTTCAGTGTGGACTTCACGTGCTATAAATCGGGAACCGAGATGGACTGTCCCAAGTTTCTGCCTTACGGGTCCGTGATTTCTCTGTCTTGCAAGTCCGGGCACGAAGATCCCTACGATGATCTTGAAGACCTGACGTGCGGGGAAGACGGGGAATGGGACAATCCTACCCCTTATTGTAAACCAGGTGGAGTATTTTGTTCTAATTTGTCTTGCTCGTTAAAATGCCTGGCAAACTTTTTTACTCCGAGGCATAGGGTAAAAGCTGGATAGTTGCACTACTTTTAAAAAAGCTCTTTTATTTAAAAAAATTTACCTACATACTTACTAAGAAAAATGCAACATGCATATTAAAATATAGGTCTTTGATCTTTTATAGTGGCTTATTTTTGTAAACATAAAATTAACTAAATGGAATATTGAAAAGAAATTTCAGGGTCTAAGTCATAAACCGTGCTACGGAAAAAAATATTTCGTTTTATTTTCTCGTTTTTAAAACCAAAGTAATTGATTTATTAATTACTTTTTTTGTTATCTATTAGCTTGGATATCCGAAGAAGTTATGATACCATAGTTGCAGAAAAATAGTTTTTTGGCTCTTCTGAACATTTACCTATTTGGACTTGCATCCGTATTGCTTCTCGGGTACAGAAATATTTTCTTGCAAGTAATTTAGGCTCAATTGAAATGGTGTCTTATTTATTTCAGCTCCAGTGCCATTGACCACGACTCCGTCTCCAGCAAGGTTAGTGTGCGTTTAAATTTAGTATTGTTTTTCTTAACCCTCAGGCTTCGATCATATTCTGTCAGAAGTTCCAAATATTTCCATTTTGCTATAAAATCCAAATAAATCGAATATTTCTGAACGTATCCTAAAACTAAAAACTGTTTTCTAAAAACATATGATTTTTAAATACAAAAGTAAAAAAAGGTGTTTTAAAAATGGCCTAGCTTGTATATTTTCTGAATAAAATTACTGACGATAAAAAAAAATAAGAAACCCACGTCTTTTATTGAACAAATGAATTGTGACAAATGTTTATATATGTTAAACCAGCTGACCCGGAGAAACTGCGTACCGCCTCAAAATCAATAACTGTTGTTGTTGCATCCGAAGCTATCTTCGAAAATGACAGCCTCAAATGCAACTGGCGAAAAGGACTGTAAATTACGAAAACGAACAAGAGAATTGATTGCAGCTGAATGCTTATATGTGTATGGAAGATTTTGGACTACAAGGAAGTAAGGAAAACCAAGGCACTTACCCAATTGAAAGGCGAACACATAACTTACAAAAAACACTTCCTTCCAATGTCACAAGTCGACTTGTAGTAACCAACTGTTGGTTGTTATTGTTGTCACGGTTCCCAGCTTTCTTCACCAATGTGACATGGTTGGGGAAGGTAGGAAGGATAAAATGACATCCCGGTAGGTACTGTGCACATTATCACTTCAAAATCAAACATTCCCGCCCCCGAGAAGAGATTGAAATCTCTTATCTACGACCGATGGTAAATCACACATTTCCGAATACTGACAACAAACAAATGAATCTAATAACAACCTATAATTAACAAACGACCAACAATTATTCAATCTTTGTGCAACGAAAAACTTTAACGAAATTAAAAAATAGGAACGTAAGTCTAAAATAAAGCTAAAATTAGTATATAACGAATATGTTCCTAAGATAAGTTATCTAAGAACTATCTTTCATAGCAACCGACACTGCGGTAAATCGAACAAAAATAAAGGAGAAAACAAACGAAAATAAAAACGATAAATATAAAATTAAAAATTAAATTACGAGTAAAATGTTTCAGAGTGGTAATGGATAGAGTTTGACAACTGGTCGACGAAAAGTTCCTTTTGCAGTTTTAACTGTCACAACCCGTACGATTTGATCAGGACCCGGATGACATTCCTCAATGCGTCCCAGTGGCCAGTGCATAGATGGAATTTTTCCATCATTTAATAACACCAAATCTCCAACATTAAGATTGGGTGATGAAGTCATCCACTTTCCACGTTGTTGAAGGGTGTGCAAATATTCTTTTCTCCATCGATTCCGAAATGCCTGAGTTATTTTTTGCAACAATTGCCAACGTGATAACCTATTCATCGGTACTTCAGACCAATCAGGTTCCGGAACCGATGTAAGACGAGCCCCTATCAAAAAATGACCAGGCGTCAATGCTTCAAGTTCAGATGGATCAGAAGACAATTGAGATAATGGACGAGAATTCAAGATGGCTTCTATTCGACTAAACAATGTTGCTAATTCCTCAAACGTGAGTACTTGTTCACCTATTACTCGTTTTAGGTGATATTTTGAAGATTTTATTCCTACCTCATATATGGGGGGTGAAAATACCATTTGATTTGCCGCGTGGTGGCAGCAGATGTGAGGTAATCACGCGCTGATAAGTATTTGTTAGCGCCCACAAAATTTGTGCAGTTATCACTTATGATACAAGAACATAAACCCCTTCTGGCTAAAAAGCGATCCAAAGCTGCTAAGAAAGCTTCCGAGGATAAATCAGATACAACTTCTAAGTGAACTGCCTTGGTACTTAAACAAATAAATAAGCACAGATAAGCCTTCAAAACTTTGGCTCCTCTACGCCTACTTTCCTTTATTGAAAACGGGCCACCAAAATCCACCCCAACGTTGAGGAAAGGACGACCTTCACGAAATCTAAGTTGGGGCAAATCTCCCATCATAGGCTGTACACCAATAGGACGAGCCTTAAAACATGTTATACAATTACTAAGACGCGACCGAATGACGTTTCGAGCGGAAAAAATCCAATATTTTGATTGTAGAATTGACAATAATGTCCTTGGTCTCACATGCAAATAAGTTTTATGAAACGAGTCGATAATCAAGTTAGTAAGGTGACTTTTCTTGGGCAAAAGTAAAGGGTGTTGAAAATTAGAGGCGATAGGGGCATTGTGTAACCGCCCACCGACTCTGAGCAGACCAACCGGGTCTAAAAAAGGCATTAACTTTTGAACATGAGACGAGTTACGACAATTTTTGCCTGCATCAATATGAAAATGCACGCGTTGTACTTTCAAAATCCATAATTTCAGAGATGAATGCAACTCCTCGACGGTTAATATTCCAAATAATATACGATCCTCTTTCTTCTTTCGAATGTTAACAGCAAATCTCAAAATCCATGCTGTAACGCGTTGCAATCTTGTTAATGAAGAAAATCTATTTAACGTCTCCTCATTCCACGAATTAGTTGTAGTCAATACATGAATATTGTTGGCCTTTAGCTCAGGAACAACATCAAGTTTTACACTGGAAGAATGGAACAATGGCCACTCATCGACAGGTGAGAGCATCCAAGGAGGCCCCTTCCACCATAACTCTGTATTGACCAACTGATCAGGCAAAAGTCCTCTGCTGGATACGTCAGCTGGGTTCAAATGAGAACGTATATGAAACCATTTGATCAACTTCATTGATTTGTCCTATTCAATTGGCAACAAAGGTTTGCAAATTATATGTAGGTGTATGAATCCGTGATAAAACTATCGTAGAATCCGTAAAAGCGAACACTTTGTCAATATGTAAAGTTGTACCGAATGATTTCAAAACATAATCCAAAAGTCGAGCAAGTAACAAAGCACCACATAATTCTAAACGTGGAATAGAAAGAGTTTTCACTGGAGCCACCTTTGACTTGGCAACCAAAAGTCTAATGTTAAATTCTTGCTTTGAGTGTTGGGACCGAATGTATACAACACAAGCATAGCCCCTTTCGGATGCATCTGCAAATCCCACTAATTGATATGTATTATCACTACTCTCCCCTAAGTAACGCGGAATTCGAATATTGGCTAATGTTGACAATGACGATACTATTGCCGTCCAATGAGATTGAACCACGACAGGAACTGGATCGTCCCAGTTCAATCCAAGCTTCCATAACTGTTGTTACAAACATTTAGCCAAAAATGTAACGGGGGAAATCCATCCAAGTGGATCAAAAATCTTTGCAATTGTTGATAAGATTGACCTTTTCGAAAATGTTATTTGTGATGTTTTTACCCGATACGAGAACGAATCAGTTTGCGAATCCCAAACAATACCTAAAATCTTTATGTTATTGGCTTGATCTAAATCAATTTCTATAGGTGCTTCCTGGTGTGAGATTGGAATATCAGAAAGCAGTTCACGACAATTACTCGACCACTTGCTTAATTCAAAACCGCCAAGATTAAGTAGTTCCACCAAATTTCGCTGCAATTTACGTGCCGATTCAAGTGTGGATGCTCCAGTTAAAATATCATCAACGTAAGTATTTTCTAATAAAACTTTCGATGCTGTCGAAAATTTGGCATCTGCATCCGATGCGAGTTGCTGTAAACTACGTATCGCGAGAAACGGTGCGCATGCCGTTCCGTACGTAACAGTTTGCAGTTCAAATTCTTTAATCATTTGTTCCGGTGATTCACGCCATAAAATATGTTGAAAGGATCTATCCTCTGGTCGAACCAATATTTGTCTATACATTTTGCAAATATCTGTTGTAAAGACAATTTGTGCGTTCTGAAATTTGAAATTAACTCCACAATATCTTGCTGAAGTTTAGGTCCTACTAAAAGTATATCACTCAACGACTGGTTAGAAGATGTTTTTGAACTTGCGTCAAAAACAACTCTAAGCTTTTTAATGGATCCAGTATCCTTAATCACACAATGATGAGGAATGAAATATTTTCCAGTCGAAACTGATGAACTTGTCACATCTATCATGTGGCCCAAAGATTCATATTCTCTCATGAATTGAATGTAATCAGATTTTATATCTGGATGCCGAGAGAAACGGCGCTCGAGGTGATGCAGACGAGATACTGCCGAATGATAAGAATCACCAAGAGCCGATTTAACTTCCCTGAATGGAAGTGGAACAACGTACCGTCCCGCATCGTCTCTATAATGCTGAGTTGAAAATATTTCATCACAAAGCAACTCTTCTGTAGATAACGGTGAAGGATGATTTGGAAGGTCTTCGATTTCCCAAAACGTTTTCAAAATAGTCTCAATCGTCGATTCTGACGTCGTCAAAAACGAATTCATGGAAGGAGACATGCTGTTATCGACATTTCCTATTAAAATCCAACCAAAAGCCGTGTTCAATGCTATCGGTTCATTCACTTTTCCTACCACCTGCCCTGAACGAAGAACGGATGAAAACAACCCAGCACCCAATAAAATATCTATTGTAGAGGGCTTATCGAAATTTGGGTCTGAAATTTCTCAAATGATCCCAGTCTCCCCGACGAATGGGAGAACTAGGCAACTGTGCACAAATGCTTGATAACACGACGAAATCCGGCTTGAAGGACTAAAAATGTTGCATCCGAAGCTATCTTCGAAAATGACAGCCTCAAATGCAACTGGCGAAAAGGACTGTAAATTACGAAAACGAACAAGAGAATTGATTGCAGCTGAATGCTTATATATGTATGGAAGATTTTGGACTACAAGGAAGTAAGGAAAACCAAGGCACTTACCAAATTAAAAGGCGAACACATAACTTACAAAAAACACTTCCTTCCAATGTCACAAGTCGACTTGTAGTAACCAACTGTTGGTTGTTATTGTTGTCACGGTTCCCAGCTTTCTTCAGCAATGTGACATGGTTGGGGAAGGTAGGAAGGATAAAATGACATCCCGGTAGGTACTGTGCACATTATCACTTCAAAACCAAACAGTTGTGTTAGTTTATTAGCAGAATTAAATTCAGTTTTTTTTGTTAAGTTAATAATTACACAATGAAGCAATTATCAATGCGCAACTGCCCGTGTTTTGTTTTTGTCAGTATCAGAGATGGAGTTGTGTACGGATTTATAATTTTTGTGATTTTCTTACTTTTCCACTTACTTACGAGAATTGCGTTTCATTTTAAACGTGTGAGGGAGATTTATTATAATTATTGTATTTTTCCTTTAAAGACGTGCAGACATACGTTCAACGTTTGTCCCATTTTCCATTGCTGACATTTAGTATGTAAATGTCAATAATCGAAAGTAGTAGTATGCAATAAATATTTAAGAACAAAGTCAAAATCATGTAATGTATCGCCTCTCTCTGCCTTTGTGAATTCTCCTTTTTTTATTATATGGGGCGACTCATGGTCACTCTTAGCAATTGTGATATTTTGCTTTTCGCTTCTTTTAATCCTTTTAAGTTTTCTTTAACTTTTCTCTTGGCTCTGATCGATATTTAAATCTTCCTCTTCCTTTACATGTGTGAAGTATGGTGGGAAATTCCTCCCTTGCGACACACAAGCCTTCATTAAAATTGGACCCTTATTTTCTTTGATAACTACAGAAAGTTATTTAAAGCCCCCTTGGTTACATATCTTTATAGATATTAGTACTTAACTAATTAATACGTTACTTACGACCTTGAACGTAAATTTTTCGTACTTATGTTGTAAATAGATTCCACCAAACGTTTTGTGATTTTTTGATTTATGTTATGAGAATGTAATTACTTTTATTTTGTGGTACCCTTTGATTGTGAACGGAGCGTTGAGCTTCGAATTTAATTGGTCTCTTCATTGCAATTCTAAGTTACATTTAATTTTCTTTATGAACTAAACTTTCCCTAAACTCTGTTTTGATTTCCTACCCTTCTAATGAATTCGTAAGTAACCTGTAATTAATGACATTTTACGTGTTCAATTGAACATATAATTAAATATAACTCTTACCTAAGTTACCGCGTCCCAATTAGTCTTCCATCATCATCATGCACGTCATTCAGGTCTTTCTTCGAGTCCCGAAACCTCCAAATTACAACTCCTCCGAAGTCTACTATTTACTTAGGGCGAACCGCTTTCGTCCTATAAACAATAATATATTCACGGTGTTTGTGAAAGCTTGGGTCGTGCATCCGCCCTTCCACGTACAAGAGATAATGCGACAACGATCCGACAGACCTTAAACGCAAACTGTATGCGGGTCCGCATTTTCCAATGTACAGTACATAGAAAGATATATATGTATACATACGTTTGGGTAGGATTATAACCTGCAATACGAGACGACATGAAACGCATCCCAAGCTCGGATCTCGTACAAAAGAATTCTGCGAAATTCCTTAGTCGATAACCGAATAAATACATGTTAATAGTGGGAAATATAAATATATGGGAATAAACTAAGAATACTTATTTGTTCTCCAGGTTTTGTTTGTTTGGTTGACAATTTTATTTCAGAAATTGCCATCTCTATTGTTTTCCTGATTTGTTTGGTTGAACCGTTATTCTAATTGTCCCCCAAGGTTCAACCCTTTGGTATAAATCTTTACTATCCCATGATTGTGATTTTTTCAAAACTTTCATGTAAATGATTGATACGTGTGAGGTTTTTATTCCTTTAAATTCAAATGTTTGCATGTAATTCCTCAATTCATTTTTGCTACTATCCCGTAATTTTTCAAATGTAATTATATAATTATAATCTATAATCTAATCTTCATGTTAATTCTTCAAATCGTATTTCGCTGCTATTCCGTAAATTTTCCAAAGTTCAATTGTATTATAAACTATAATTATTTAGTCTTCATGTTAATTTTGGTTATTTTATTTCCCCTGGTGATTTGATATTACAATAAAACGAGTGTGCTTTAGACCACACGACTGAAGTAAAACTTCACAAACTCATGCCGTCAATTAACGATATAACAATAACAGGAATAAAATATCCCCATCCCCTCATCATCCCCATCAACTCCAACTCCAACTCCAACTCCAACTCCAACTCCAACTCCAACTCCAACTCCAACTCCAACTCCAACTCCAACTCCAACTCCAACTCCAACTCCAACTCCAACTCCAACTCCAACTCCAACTCCAACTCCAACTCCAACTCCAACTCCAACTCCAACTCCAACTCCAACTCCAACTCCAACTCCAACTCCAACTCCAACTCCAACTCCAACTCCAACTCCAACTCCAACTCCAACTCCAACTCCAACTCCAACTCCAACTCCAACTCCAACTCCAACTCCAACTCCAACTCCAACTCCAACTCCAACTCCAACTCCAACTCCAACTCCAACTCCAACTCCAACTCCAACTCCAACTCCAAATCCAACCCCAACTCCAACTCCAACTCCAACTCCAACTCCAACTCCAACTCCAACTCCAAATCCAACTCCAACTCCAAATACACTTCACTTCACTTCGCTTGACTTCGCTTCACTTCGCTTCGCTTCGTGCGTAAAGAAGCCTTACTTCAATAATCTCGAGGAGCTCCAACTAACTAATATTGGATTGTTTATTTTACCTTTAATGTCATATTACGTAACCAGATCTCCTACTGGCACATTGACCTACTGACATATTCCCAAAATAAGTACCTAGTTTTTTTTTTATGTAAAGCAATCCCAGACATTTTATTTGGTTTAATTTTAAACTGGATGTAACTTCAAATCTTCCTGATAACTAACCTTTGTACGATGCAGAATGAAAGAAATGTTACTCTCTCCAAATGTTGGAAGTCCCAATAATGAATTCCTACCTTTGTGATACTACCCCTTCTCTCGGTCTCTTCTTTTCGGATTCTTTTCAATTTTTCTTGAACTTTTCTTTTGGCTCTGATCCGTATCTAATTTTCTAAGGCTTTATATGTATGACACACAAGCCTTCATGAAAATGTGACCCTTATTTTCTTTGATTACTACAGGAAGCTATTTAAAACTCCCTTGTACTACATATCTTTATAAATATAAGTACTTAATTAATTAATACGTTATCTACGACCTTGAACGTAAAATTTTCGTATTTATGTTGTAAATAAATTCCACCAAACGTTGTGTTATCTTTAGATTTATGGTGTGAGAACTTAATTACTTTTGTTTTGTGGTACCCTTTGATTCTGAAAGGAGCGTTGAGCATCGAAATTGATTGGTCTATTTCTTGCAATTCTAAATTTTATTTTATTTTCTTTATGAACTAAACTTTCCCTAAATACTATTTCGATTTCCTACCTCTAATGAATTCGTAATGTACCTGTAATTAATGACATTTACCTGTTCAATTGTTTGTATAATTAAGAATGACTCAAATGGTTAATTGTTAGTGAAGTCTTCTGTTACTCAAGATTTATTACTGCTTGGCTCTCCCCTATTTCGGTCCTGATGCTATAACGTACATATGACATTGTTTTAGTAGATTATTGTTATTTATTGATTGTCTTTTACTACAATTCAACACTTTACACTGAATTTAAATAACTCTCACTTACAAAAACTTCCCCGTTTTACAAAACCGAACTTCAAAGCTGATCTCTCGCCACTGCCCTTATTTCAACTAAACACTTTACTCTGAACTGTCCATCACACGCGCCGTTCAAAACCCATCTCACGTTTCAATATCAACAAAACGTACCCTGTCCCTCTTTCTTTTATGGATATCCATTCAAATTAAAGTTTTTATGTATTTTGTCATAAATCAGTGTTTTTTATGGTCCACACTATTATTTTGAATTGAACATTTCTAAAATAAACATTGTCTCGCCTGTTCCAATTCAAAACAAACGCGCAATTGGCTTATGTAAACATTCATTTTATTTTGTATTCTATAGCTTGTTGCGGTCGTTGAACTCCACTCTCTTTGAAGATAAATTCAAGGTTACTTCCTCTCATTAAATGAGAATGATATTCCTTTGTATTATCTGAGATAATGAGATAAACGCGTCTCATCACACCTTTACAGTACCTCAGAACAACTACATGGTTGTCCACACCCGGAAACGTTACTTTACGAAGCCAGGTGACTGTGTTGACATTTGTTACCACTATCGAAGATCACATAAACAAACCCTAATCATGCTAGCCGAGAGAACGATAAGTGTCTGTTTTTTCTTGAGTACGTCGCTGTAAATGACTAAAATTTATTGTAATGTGTGGAAATGTTTATTTATCTGAATGTATGCTATAATGTTTATTATTTCGTTGTTCGAGGACATCTTACCATCACGACTCTGTTCCAAAACAAATAATGTACCTCCATCCACTCGACTAAATCTTCTATACGTATTTTAATGTCCCTCGCCTTTTAAGTTATGATGTGACAGTCCTCTCATCCAGACCAAAACCATAACATTAACTGTAAAAAAAGAATCAGTTAATCTTTATTATATTGTGCCAACAATTAATTTGATCTAACGAACGAGGAGACGGCAATGATTGATTATCATTTTATGGTTTATTTTTTCATCTCACCTAGACGACTCTCGGCATCCTGAGCTACGAAGTTTGTTTGACTATACGGTCAATGTCCCTTTTGAATACCGATTCATTTATTTTTTTATTTTTTATTATTTATTTCTATATATTACAGTTTTTACCTTATATATTTAATATTTTAACATAATATATTTTGGAAAACATTTTTACATATTAATTAAAATAACATTTTATTATGTTGGGTGTAAGGTAGGTTTGAGAAGGTGAAACTGTTGGTTTATAATGTTGTATGTTTCGTGAAAACCTCACTAGGAGAACCTGTGCTGAGGTGTTTACGTGTTTATGATTCAGTGTGACAAGTACGGGTATTTATGTGTTGGTTTTTTTTTTTTTTACATTTTAATGGTAATGGATAATTTAGAAGAAAAAAATATCTATAAAGTATATATAAATATATATGTATATATGAATAGTTGTTAAATTCTTGCAAGATATGTTTATTTATTTTACTTTTTTTATAGTTTTGTTATGTTTGGTTAGGGATTAGGAAATTTTGTATAAAGTGAATATCTTGATTTTTGATCCAGGATGTGATATGTTTTTTGTGAATGTTTGTGTATGTATGTGTAGTTAGTAGTTGTTTTAGAGTAATGGGCATATAATTAAAAAGTTTGGTTGCGTAATACTGAAAATGTCTTTGTCCGTGTGTGGTGTGTATTATCGGTATGTTCAGGGTTACATTTGTTAAGGATCTTGTTTTTTTTATTGTTTTCGGTTGCATTGGAATATGGAGTTTGTTTTGGAGGAGGTGTAGCAGAGCAGATTTGGCATAAAGTTGTTTTATTGGCATGACTTCTAATGTTTTGTAAATTTCGCTTGAATCTGTGTAGAATGGCACTTGCAGGATTAGTTTTATTATCGCTTTTTGTATCTTTTGAATTGGGTCAATTGCTATATTTGTAGCACTTCCCCAAGCCAGTATTCCATATGTGGTAATGGATTGACAAAGTGCGAAGTATATGGATCTGAGTATTGTTAGTGGGAAAATGTTTTTAATGGATTTTATTAGGTGCATGACTCGTTTTAGTTTATTCGTGATGAAGTTTATGTGGTCAATCCAGCGTAAGTGTGTATCAATAATAACCCCTAGGTACTTTGTTTGTTTGACCCTTTCAATATGCTCGCATTGACAATTGTATACAGTTTGTTCACAGTCATGCAGAAACAGGTCTATGTCTGATGGAGGTTGACCTCTTTGTGTAATACTATGTGTGATGTATTTTGTTTTGATTGTATTAATGGTAAGAGTATTACTGTTTAGCCATTTTTTAACAATTGACAAACTTTTTTCTGCTATTTTAAATACCTCTTTCCATGTGGCAGCTTGACAGAGAAGAACTGTATCGTCAGCGAAGGTCACGATTTTACCTTCAATATCAATGTTACACAACTCGTTTATGTAGATGAGGAATAATAAAGGGCCAAGTACACTCCCCTGTGGGACTCCGTATGTAATTAGAAGTGGTTCACTTGTCTTGTTGTCAATTTTAACTTGTTGAGTTCGGTCAGACACGAAGCTTTTAATTAAGTCGAATTCTACTCCATTAATACCAATGTTTTTTAACTTCTTGAAAAGTTTTTCGTGTGAGATTGTGTCGAAGGCTTTACATAGGTCTAAATAAATTGAAATTACTTTTTTCTTAGCGTCAAGATTATGTGTTATGAAGTCTGTAACAGTAGCTATTGCATGTTCTGTGCTCATGTTTTTCCTGAAACCGTGTTGGTTCAACGACAGTATTTGTTTTGTTTCCAGATAGTGTTGAAGCTGTTTTTTAATAGTTTTTTCCAGAATTTTTGAAAAGGTATTTAGTAATGTAATGGGTCTGTAGTTGTTAACATTGTTTTTTTGTCCTGATTTGAAAATTGGAATAATAAGGCCTTTTTTTAGTAAGCTCGGGAAAATTCCTTCTTTTAAACTACGATTAATTAAATATGTGAGCGGTTCAAGTAGTTGTTGACTTAAAGTTATGATAGTTTTAGAATCTATACCATCAGGTCCCGTAGTATTGTTATTCTTTAGTGATTGAATTATTTTATTGGTATCGTCTAGTGTAATTTTTCGTAATTTGAAGTGTCTGTTACAATTTTCATTGTTGATGATAGATGTTTTGTTTTGGGGTTCCTGAATATCTCGTAGAGGCTGTGTAATTTGGATATTTCAGCTAGGCTAACTCCAATATTTGTGTAGTGTTTGTTGATATAATTGAGGATACTTGTAGGATTGTCGTGAAAGTGGAGTTCTTTATCATCAATGAGTAGATTTTTTATTGTATCATCTTTTTTCTTCTGTGAATATGAACTTTCCCTCAAAATTGACCATACGCTTTTAGGGTCATAGTTTGATGTTATCAGTTGGTTGCGATAGTACAATTCTTTGGCTTTACGTATTATTAGAGAACAGATGTTTCTGTACCTTTTGTAGAAGAAATAAAGTGAAGTATCATATGGGCTCAGTTTGACTTGTTTGTGTAGTTTGTCCCTTTTTTTAATGCAATTTATGATGCTTTGGGTAATCCATTTTTTAAGCCTAACTTTGCGGTGTGGGATAGATATGTGTATAGTTTTGGTGTTTTGGGTAATGAGAGTTTGTAGATATGTTAAGAAGAAATTCCAGGCCTCTTCCGCCGAGTTAAATTTTGTAAGATGTTCCCATGTTTGATTTTCTAAACAATGATTTATGTTAACGTAATCAATTATTTTTTTTGTGGTGCTATTTTGGAAAATTGTGTTTCTCGTTGGTGAAGTCAGGCCTATCATAGTTGTGTAGTGATCTGTAATTGTGGATTCGTATACTGCACTACATATTTGACTTTTTGTTTTAGCCATAAAGTGATCTATGCACGATTCCGAGTCTTTGGTTACTCTGGTAGGAGTGTTAATGGTGCTTATAATGCCACGTTCTAGAAGCATCAGTCTTATATCATCAATATTTTGAGGGTGGCCATTAGGAAGTATGTTTATGTTTAGATCACCAGCAATGATGATGTTTTTGTATGAAGTGAGTTTTTTTAGGTAAGAATCCAGAGCTATTATAAATGGTGTAATGTTATATCTGGATGATGATCTGTATATGGCGAGAACACACGTATCTGAGTCGATGATTATTTGTAGGCAGTTATTATTTATCAAGTCGATTTCTGAAACAGAGGCGTTAAGACTATCATGTAAGTACAGAACAATCCCATCATTTTGAGTTTTATTTTTTAATGTGTGATATGCATTATAATTATTCTTATGTTTTTTTGTAAAAGATGTTGATATCCAACATTCCGTTAGGATTATAATTTTGAAATCTGTTTTAAAGTTGTATAAGAGTATGTCAAGTTCGTCATAGTTATGATTAAGTGATCTTATATTTTGGTTAAGTAGTGTAAGAGAATCTGTATTGTTAAAAATAGAATCTTAGAGTTTTGTGTCATTGGTTGTATAATGTTGGTGAGAACTATTTAAGTTTATTGAGAGTAGATCAGCCATGATGTTATGTAAATAAGGGTAATATTTTATGAGGTCTGAGTGACTTTTATTAGTTACATCATTTTTTTAGATCATTTTCATGTCTAATTTGAATAATTTTTTCCCCTGGTCCTTTTCGGACTAGCAGTTTGCCAGTTTTAAACCATACGAATTTAAAATTTTTGTCTTGAGCTGATTTCTTCGTTTTCCACAGTAGTTCTTTGTAGTATGGTGTCAGCACTTCACTAATATATATGGGGGAGTTTGAATTTAGTGACTTAGCCGTGTTTTTTAACGTTAAAAAAGAGTCCCTAATTTTTAGGCTGTGGAATGCAGCACGGAGTTTGTCCAGGGTGTTGTTTCTCCGGTCCTGTGTTGTGGTCACCATTTGTAGGTCCTGCGGTAGTAGGGGCATGGCCAGGGAGCTGGCTACCCGAAGTATCGCTTCTACAGGTGGTTCTCCCGGCTGCAACTTAACACCCGCTATCTCTAAGCTATTAGAGAGCTTTTCCTGTTCTATTTCTGCTATACGACATTCCAGAGAAGAGATTCTTATGTTTTTATTTTCATTCTCCTCGCGTAAGAATTTTGTTTCCTTGTGAAGGTCCTCCATTTTTTTTTTTTTTTTTTTTGTTCGTTGTTTGTTTACTATGTTATCTGACTTGGTCTTTATTTAATTATTCAATCGTTTAAGTAGATAATTAGCTCACCTAATAGAGGAGATACCTGGAAGTTCTAGTTCGAAATTAGATATTCCTTGCTTGGACTAGTTTTTTGAAGGATGTAGGTATTAAAATTCTACCTTTTTTGGCTCTCATATCCTCAAATAAAAATACCTATCGGAGAGTATCATAAAAGTTTGCTTTTGTTTTCAAAATACGCACATTACAGAACGTATTATATAGTATAGTTCCCAATTATGTCCTCTGCGTGCGAACTGTGTCTCAATTTCTCTAAATAAACAATAAAAGTGTTAATCTCTAGTGACCCGCCAGGTGTGTATGGTTTGTATATATTTTCTGCCTATACAGTATATCTATACAGCAGCATCGCGTTCATTGATCAAATCATTGTACATATAGTTTCGTATCGGTGACCGATGAACCGGAGGATGCAATTTTTGCCATAAGTTATTGTAGTGATTCGTCTAGTTTATAGTTAGAAATAAGATTGAATAAACGTATTATAAATCTGTAGCGCCCCGAGACGATCCCTCACAAAACGGCGTTACACAAGTCATCCAAATATCATTATTATTATTATTTTCATGGTTGCGATTCAACCTGATACCTTATGTGGACTAAAGAAAATATCTGCGTGACCTAATCCTAAGTAGGTAGGTATTTCCTGTTTGACCTAATTTCGGTGCGCACGGTTACTCTCGCACATAAAATATAAATTAAAGAGATTTTCCGATATCCAATACTAATGATCTACTCGCTTCGACACGTCTTTATGAGTCTAAAAACATAACGTTTTTACCTAACTAAAGAAAATACCTATGTGACCTAAGTAGGTATTTGTTGTTCGACCTAATTTCGAGCTAATGGAAAAAAATGGTGTGCCTAGAAAAAATGACATAAACTTTTAATTATCTGACAGTGTTTGTAAATATTTATTTATAATTCGGTTGGTTGAACGGCGCGTAACAGCATCTTCTAGGTCTGAAAATATTTTAAATTATTTTGATGTACTAACATACGTTTCCCACACCCACACGATGTTGGTATCAAGGCTTCCGCTTTCAATTTAAAATGAAATCTTACCCCATTGTGAAATCCACTCACCCAATTCCCTACCCTTATCAATACTATCCAGTGCACTTTCAATCACCCCTACCTTCCTCTTGTCTGTTTCCTTTTATTACCATTCATTGTGAATTCGTTATCTGTAATCCACAATGAGTATAGAACAATTTTATTATTAAAACACTGTTGGTTATAACATTATTCAAGCAACTGATTATTGTTATTTATATCACTGATTTTAAGTTATCTATCGAACTCAAAATAAAACACTACTTCTATTATTAGATTTTTTTTTAAACCGAAATAATATCTTTTATTATAATTTAATATTTTACACTGATTTTAAATAACTCCCACTAATTGCCTATACACTGAACTGTCCATCATCCCCGCTGCTTAAAACCCATTTGTCGAAACTGTTCCCATTTTTTTTCTTCAATCACCTCTCCCGAACTCCCTTGAACTGCAGAAGACTCTCCATCTCATGTTACAGATTTAAAATCCAGTCCTCTGTCTCTTTTCCTCGTAGGGCTCTAGATTCCA
Source organism: Limnephilus lunatus (assembly GCA_917563855.2). NCBI lineage: Eukaryota > Metazoa > Arthropoda > Insecta > Trichoptera > Limnephilidae > Limnephilus > Limnephilus lunatus. The sequence goes on from OU830603.1 coordinate 49,172,550, forward strand.
TCGGCATCTGTTTACATTGTACCATTAATTGCTTTCGTAATCGATGGTTCGCGGGTTGACTTATATTTTATTGGCACGACCTCTCACCTAGCTCAGCCCGGCGCTCGAAATCGTCATATTTACAACAAAGCAATTGCACGGGTGAGTTAAAATAAACACTGTCTGGGTCAATAACCATTTGATTCTTTGTTCACGTAATTTGTTGATAATTCCGGACGTTGAACTCCACTCTCTTTGAAGATAAATTCAAGGTTACTTCTTCTTATTCAATTAGTATGACATTTTTTTGTATTATCTGAGATAAACGCGTTTCATCACAACCATCAGCGCATTGACATTTGACGTTTTTGAATTTTTTGAATTCACTCACAACTCAATATTATACTTATCACAATATTCCTGCAGCTCTTTCAAAATATGAAAATTCGTTCCATACAAAATATATGAGGAAAAGAATTTTGAATTTATATAAGTGTACATTTTGTTTGTGGTTAACTTTTGGATTTAAATATAAAGCGTAATGTTTTCTCTTTTTATTACCATTTAGATCACATATCTCAACATGATAGTAAGGGAGACGACAGAAGTTTAAAATATTCTCTTCTTTACAGAAATATTAGCAGCAGTGGATGCGTACTCCCCAAGATGCCAGCCAATGGGACATATGTTGTCCTGAATTTTGACGGTGTGCTTACTCCTGGCTCATCCGTCGAAGACTTGACCATCCTGGAGTACACTTGCAACAAGGGTTATGTGGTAACCAAAAATATATCCCTATCCGTATGCCTACGTACAACATGGGTCCCCATTCCAGTTTGTGAGAGTAAGTTTTCATGTTTTTTTTTACATTCGATGGCGTATCAACGACAATATTATGGACTCTAAATTACAAACAATTGATAAAGTGTATTCAATGGTATTTTTTAATTCGAATAATATGAAAATAATATCCGTAAAATTTTGCCTGTCCAGGTTTGTACGAAAAATTCTCGGTTCTTCCCATGCATTTTAAATGGGTTATTTTTTTACCCTTTTGCAAAAACAAAAATTATTCTAAAATCTAGATAAAATAATCTTTATTTATTTATTTTATTAATTTATTTGATGCAATATATTTGCATTTTATACACAATTCAATGATGTTGGCCACACTGGGTGATTTACTCATGCTGCTGAGGCCTCTATTTCATATACAAAATAATACACAATACATATAAATCGGTGTCCGAAAACTCGTAGTACAAGCGGAAAACTGGTGAACCTACATCACATAGGGAACCTAAATAAACATAAAGATTTTCAATTTAAGCATTTTTACATTCAAATTTTAAAAAAAATATATCTAATAAATTTTTTCGGTTTCTTTGGGGTTTCCGATACACGGAAATGTTATTTTGACAGTTCGAAGATGCTACTCTAAAATTATTTATAAGCTGCAAAATCTTTTTTCGTGCCCATAGTTTATTTATTTTCACTTACTAAGTTATTCTTCCACCTCTTCTAGGCATTAAAATATGGTTAATTATCGTATTTACTTTGTTGTGGAGCAATTTGAATAAGCGGCGGGCAATAATTTACTCCAGTTGAACAGGGCCGGATCTACGAAATCTGGCGCCCTGTGCAGTAGGTACCGATGGCGCCCCCTCCCCCCCCCCGTAAAAAATTCGTTCACTCCAATTTTTTTTATTTAATTTTTATTTTTTTTACACTAATTTATCAAATAAAATCAAGACATATAAAGGGTGTAACTTTTTCAAGTGACCTGGCGGTAGCTCTCACACTCGTTTTTTTTTAAAGAGAGAATCGCCAGGAGCCCTATACTCTCTGAATCTATTGGGTAAACATAAAATTATGGTGCTATTTTAATTATTTTAGGAATAACTCTTTTTGCAAGTTATGCTTTAAAATAATGCAACGAATTGTTTGTTTGTGCCCGTAACATGATTTAAAATATAGGTTACGAAACAATGCGGGTGGTTTCGCGGAAATAGGTCCATTAGACATTCTTGAGATTTACTGCGTTTATGTATATACCCAACGCGAATATTAATAGAAAAAGCAAATACAAATACGTTTCCATGGCAACGTACAACACAAGAATAGCATATACAGCTTCTGACTAGCTCTAAAATCTAATAAGAATATAACCTCATATTTATACCTTGCATTTCTCCTGTGTTGAGCGATCAAACACCAAATTGAGCGAACAAACACCATACAAACACTAAACACTGACGTATGGTATCAACGGCTTACGAAAGACGCTTAGTACACTGACACCGTAAAATAACAAATCCAACAAATCTAATAGATATTAATTATACATTTAACGAACTTCAAATAATACGTCAAATCAATGATGAAACTGTCAACAGTGTCAACACGTTGCAACCTGCAAATCCTGCAAACCGTGCGATGCTTTTGTTAATGGAATTTACTGAAGATTTCATAAGAGAATGGTCTTTAACTACCTTTTCCTAGAGACTTAAATCGTACAAAATAACTAACTAACTAAAATTGACAGCATTTTGTAAAGGCGCAAGTCGGTTTGTTTGATTCTCCAGAATAAAAATACCGCGCTGTGATTGGTTATTGAATTTGGATCGCACCCATTTGTCGTAAAAGATATATGGAAAAATAGATCTTACGTTAAACTAAATATATGGAATTTGTAAAAAAATTCTGTAACTGACTATAAATTCGTAAGCCGTTGATACCGCTGAGGAAGACGAAAATAAAATCATAATTTACATTGACAAAAAGTTTAGAGAGATGAACGACACAATCAAAAACAAATTAAATATTCTTCCAGACATAGAAGATTCCATCGGCTTCATTTCAGCCGAATACGACGAACTTAAAAAAATGCTAACCGAGTCCTTGAGCACAATAAAAAATTTGCAAGCAGAGAATATCAAGCTAAATACAGTAGTGCGCGACCTTAACGCGCGCGTGTCCCACATGGAGCAGACCGCCAGGGAAACAAATGTTGAGTTCCAATGCGTACCAGAACACAAATCGGAGAATCTAATATCGATAATAAAACAACTTGGGACCGTGATTTCCCGCCCCATTGCCGAATCGGAAATTCTTAACATCCATCGAGTCTCCAAGATTAAACCAGATTCCAGAAGGCCAAAAACAATAATCGTGAAGCTCCCGAGCGTGAGGGCAAGAGATGAAGTCCTGGCTGCAGTCGTCAGCTTCAACAAGAAAAACAAGAACTCCAAGCTAAATTCGACTCATTTAGGCATCGACGATATCAAATCGCCGGTATACGTCAGCGAAAATCTCACACCAGCAAACAAGGCCTTGCATGCTGCCACGAGGATTAGGGCGAAAGAAGTCAATTACAAATTCGTGTGGATCCGAAATGGTAGAATCCTCGCTCGCAAAGACGAAAACTCGGCGCATGTGGTGGTGATCCGCAACCAGGACTCATTGGCTTCGCTTATCTGATTCCCTACCTATCTTTGTCTAAATTTCAAATTGTGCATTATCTGTGAATTATGTAAACTGAGATGGATAACCTAAGAATTTATTACCAGAATGTCAGGGGTTTAAGAACAAAACTTAATGAAGTTTACTTAGAAATACTTAATAACAATTTTGATATTATTATTCTAACAGAAACATGGTTGAACGACTCTATTTCTGATGCTGAAATTTTTGGCTTGCGTTATAATGTTTTTAGAAGGGACCGTAGCAGTTCTTCTAACCACAAAAGTGACGGAGGGGGTGTATTAATAGCCGTTTTACGAGAATATCAAACTAACCGCTGTAAGCATTGGGAAAGTACCTTGGAAGACTTATGGGTGACCATCAAATTCAGCCAGAACAAACTAACGAGATGTCTCTACATATGTGCTGTTTATATACCTCCCCCGTTGCTTGTTGATAATTTTGAATATCTTTTTAAAAAAATTGGCAATGCTATGGAAGCAGTTGGTGAATCAAATACCTTAATTTTAGGAGATTTCAACCTGGGAAGCATTGGTTGGACCCACAATGAACCCAACCAGACTCATTCCCTATCTCCAGAAAATTATAATACTGACATTGGTAACCATCTTGTAAACTTTCTTGCCCTAAATAACCTCAATCAATTCAATGGCATTGCAAATAGTAACTGTAGAATCTTAGATCTCGTTCTATCCAATTCACAAACAATACAAGTCAGGCAAAGTACCGAAATCCTAAGTCGCATTGATAAACACCATCCACCTTTAGAGATTGAATATAGTTTTGATTTCAAATTAACAAAAATGCTAAAGAATAAAAACTTACTTAAATATGATTTTAATAAGAATGATTACGTTCAATTCAATCAGGAATTACAAGAACTGGATTGGGCACTACTTTTACCTGATTTCATGCCGGTAGACGATATGGTTTCTTTATTTTACACTCATATGTATCGTATAATTGAGAAATGCGTAAACAAATTTGTAAATCGTAACAGGCAGCATCCCATCTGGTACTCATCAGACTTAGTTAAATTGCTAAAAGAAAAAAATAAATTTCGAATTCTCTATAAAAAATATAAGAATCCACGTGATAAAAACTCTTACGAACTCTTACGCACTCGTTGTTCCAAACTCATTAGTAATTGCTACTTTAAACACATTGAACAAATCGAATCGTGTCTGGTTAATCATAATAACGTTAAAGCTTTTTGGAGATTTGTCAAACACAAGAAACAAAACATAAGTACTATCCCCCAAAACATGACGTTTGGAGAAAAAAAGTCGTCAAACGGCGAGGAAAGCAGCGAACTATTTGCTCAACATTTTTCATCAGTGTATGAGAAAGATGACATTAGAAGCAACGAAGAGACTCAACCTCAATCTGAATCAATAGACCATTCGAACAGCTCTCTGCACACAGTAAACATTAGTGTACACGATGTAAAAAGAGAAATGCGAAACCTTGACCAGAGCAAAGGCCCTGGCCCCGACAAAATTCCGCCACTCCTAATAAAAAAATGTGCACACAGTCTCGCACTCCCTCTGACTATCATTTACAGAAAATCATTGTCTTCATCCATTTTCCCAACAAGATGGAAACAGGCTAATATTGTACCAATACCTAAAAGCGGAGACCTTCACGAAGTCACAAACTATAGACCCATCTCTATTCTCTGTTCGTTTGCAAAAATTTTCGAAAAATTAATTTGTCCATATCTAAATTATCATCTCAAAAATCTTATAACTCCAAAACAGCATGGTTTTCTCTCCTCGAAATCAACATCCTCTAATTTACTTTGCTATGTCAATACCTTAACCGAAGCTGTCGATAGAGGTCAACAGATAGACACAATCTACACAGATTTTAGTAAGGCCTTCGATAAAGTAAATCACAGATTATTAATTCGTAAACTCAAACAAATGGGTGTTCATGGTACCTTGCTAAACTGGTTTTACTCCTATCTAACTGACCGCATACAAAGAGTAGTATTTGATGGCTATGAGTCAAGAGGATTAGAAGTGCCATCTGGAGTACCGCAAGGGTCCCATTTGGGCCCAATCTTATTTCTTGTTTTTATAAATGACTTGTGCAATGTTATTTTGGATTCTGAAATTTTGTTGTTTGCTGATGATTGTAAGATATTCAAAATTATTCATACATCACTAGACTCAATACTTCTCCAAAATGATATTAACAGAGTTTCAAAGTGGTGCAACAACAATAGAATATTTCGAAATTCTTTAAAATGTGTTCACATAACTTTTACACGTAAACACAATCCTATTCCAACTCAATACTTTATCGACGGTACTAAACTCCAGGAAGTCGCAACCATTCGGGACCTAGGCGTATTATTTGATAAAAAACTTACTTTCACACCTCATATCGACAACATCATTTCTAGATCCTTGAAAATGCTAGGATTTATCAAACGAAATAGTAAACATTTTCAAAATCCTATATCAAAAATAACGCTGTACAATTCCTTCACCCGCAACGTGTTGGAGTACGCAAGTGCTGTATGGAGTCCAACCTACAAAGTTCATATTCAGCGAATAGAGCGAGTTCAAAAACATTTTATGTACCACCTAGCGTATACCGATAAGCGAGCTCGATCACTTCCTCACTACACCGATAGACTAAAATTCTACAATGTACGCACCCTTGAACAGAGAAGACTAAATACAGATTTAAATTTTCTTTTCAAAATTGTTAATGGTTTAATAAACTGCCCTTTTCTACTTCATCAAATCAGGTTCAATGTTCCTAGAATTGGTTCACGACTTGTAAATCATGTTCCGTTAAATATTAAAAAATATCGAACTAAGCTGGGGTATGACTCAGCTTTATCAAGAATGTGCCGTAATTTTAATGAGGCTTATAAAAAACATTCAATTAATTTGACAATGTCAACATTGGCCAACTTCAAATCGTCTATTAACAAGATTTAAAGCTCCTTTTTATATTGTTATATAAACTTATAAACTAAACCTTTAAACTTTATTATAATATTATTGTTCTAAAAACTTGTTTCAAAATTTTGTAATATATGGTATGTGTGTGTGTGAATGATTGTATATATATGTAAGTATTATGTTATCAATGTTGTGTTTGTCTTTAATTAGTGATAGCATCAACCATGGTTTAGTGTAATTGTATCTGTGAAAGCTTTCATGTAAATCACTGTTGACAAACCTAATAAAAAAAAAAATAAAAAAAAAAAATAAAAAAAATAAAAAAAATACCAATCTGACGCGTGCGCATTCTGTTTCTTTGGAAAGTGTTGCTCGAGCGTAATAATTATTTCGTACTATGGGTAATTTTTAAACAATTAAGGGAATATTATAACTAAATTTTAATACCATATTTATTTTCTCACAGCGCCCTTTCGGTGTTGGCGCCAGGTTTTTTGCACGTTTTTGAACGTATGGCAGATCCGGCGCTGCAGTTGAAAGTAATACGAACGATTTTCGGCCAATTCGAATAAGCCTTGTGAGAGAAATTATTAGCATATTTGTGTTCCAACTTAGATTATGTAGTAATGTTCCTTTTCAAATCCAAAAACCCTAAGCACATCACAAAAATACATTAACATGTCATTGGTACATCACAAAAACATAATACCAAGCGTTGGTATTATTCCATTGTAATACACAATAATTAATCACGTTGAATTAAATTGAATTAAAAATACATACCTACGAATATTTGACTTAAAATAAGAGAAGGAAATAAACTTTAAATTTTCAATACAGATTCCCTTTCTTGTAATAAAACTGACACTTCACTTTTTATCACATTAATACAATTTTATTTTTAATTATTTCTTTGTTTATTTATTTATTGACGCCCTATTGGGATTTTACATATTAAATACAAATTTAATTTATAACAACAGTATAACACAAAGATATTGGGTTTCTAATATCTTTGGTATATCATAAATAAAAAGATTACGAAATATACAAGTAAAGAAATAAATCATATACTCAATATAATAAATAATAATATAACTGATACTTATCCACATGGATGACATTAGAGAACTCGTGGGTACAATTCATATACCTACGAGCAACAAAAACATAAAAAATTAAAACACATTAATTAATATTGATAAGACTTATTTAATCGTTGTTTGTATTTAGAGTACGAACAATAAAAAGTAGAAAAAAACAACAAAAAAAAAGAAAGTGTAAATGAAATAAAATGATTTCTTGTTCATTATTTACATGTAAAAAATAGTAAATTAATTTGGTTTTGTAAATTAATCAAAGTTTAAATTAAATATGTCAACGATATCAGTTAGTTGATTGCCCAATCTATGTATTCTTTCTAACACAGAATTCATAACGAATTGTAAAATTAAATGTGTGCTGTCACAAATGTGCGGTAAATAAATCCGTCACAAGATTGGGTTTGTCAAATATCTGAACAATATAGCTCATATATTTGTGAGGCAATTAGAAGCATTATTTCTTTCGCTTTCTAACGTAAAAGAAATCACAAATGTTTGCTTGACAGGAAGAGATATATATATATAACTTTTACTAATGCACGGTCGCTCTGGGACAATCTGGGTCTCCTGTTATAACGACATAATAATGTTTTGGGACAACTTGGATCTCCTGTGAGTAGACGGAAAAATTAATTTAATTAAACGTTAAAAGGTGTTATATTTTTTCAGGTCACAGTCAAATAAGTATTTTAGTTTATTTTCACACATTACATTTTCATGGTGACTTTGCTTATTTTAAATCTACATAGGTGAGTTGTGGTAAGACCGTGTGCTTTTTTGATGAGATGAATTTTTTGATCATTTGTGTACTTTGGAATTTTTTAATGAAGAATTCATGATGTTTCCGCAAAGTTTTTAATTTTATTATGATACCTTTAGCTCTTAACTATGTGAGTTAATTTTTATTTATCGAGTTATCCACAGTAAAATACCCAAAAACTACCGATCAAAACTTCCTGTAAATTATTTTTCAATGTCGGGTATTATCGGAAATTTTTGGGGCAAGACCGGCATTCATGCTAAAATTGCAATTGAGCATATTAGCTGTAAGATTTACTAAAAACGGCACTTTATCTTACCCTTTGTTACCAAATTAGCAATTGTTTACCTATACAAAAAAAAAACAGGCAATTTATAATTTTGTTATACCGGTCTTCCCCCTTACGGGATAAGATCGGCAAAGTGTTCTCAAAGTGTTTTGAAAACAAGATCAGAAAAGTATATTTTTTAAATGCACATTTTGTAGAAAATTATAAATCACTCAAACTAAAAATATTTTTTATTTTTTTTTATTTGAAATATATACATATGACAGATTTACAGAAGATAAATACAAGGAACTTATTACAATAAAGTATTTTTTTTGTTAATGAAATAGAGAAGTCCAGTCCAATTTTTTTATTTTTTTTATGAATAATGACCTTCTAACTTAAATAAATGCATTTTTTTTTTTAGAGTTAGTTTTAATAGTTAAAACAATTGTCAAAGTTTCAATTTTTCAAGGTCCCTCAAAAACCCGCCAAATTTAAGATGTATTTTGTGACGTCATCAACAGTTCACCTACTTAATAACGATACCCATTTCTTCATTTTTATGTTGGTCTCCCTGAATCTCACATAGATCTATCTGCGCAGGCGCCGCACAATGGTTTTTTACTAGTATGGGAGAGTTGGAAACAATTCGAAATTTCAAATTGCAGGGATCACTAAATTTTGTTTCTATATCTTGACACCATATACAGCGCATCTTTCCCCATACCACCAAACTCATCAAAACGTTTCGTCACTGCGTAACACGTCAGCAAAGAATGAATTCCCGAGCAGTCAGGACGTTTGTGTGAAAATGCAACGTTTGTTATACAAGGTGTCCGAAAACTCGTAGTACAAGCGGGAAACTGGGGATTCCCCATCACATTTGGAGTTGATTTTGTAGTATAACTTTTTTTGATTTGAGCTTTTGTTTTCGAGTAAATCGAATCAGAAGTTGTTTTTTTTTTTGGTCAAATTCTTATAAATTATTACTGACGATCATAGTACCTAACTAATAAAGACTATTGAAAAGAAAAACAAATAAAGAATTCCGGATTTTAAGCATTATTTTGAAATCGCCCAAAATTTAATTCACTGTAAAAATAAAATAATTGGTCATTCGACGGTTAAATAGATCATCGTAATATTTTCGCAGCTTGTAGTATAACAAAATCCGCTCTGTCTATTAGCTCCTTTCAATAAACACGTGAAATAAGAGACGCGCGATAGTTTTCAAGAAGTAAAATCATTCGCAGCTTGTACGTATCGCATTCCAAAACAAAATTAGCTATCTCTATTCGCTCATTTCAATACACGCGAGAGAAGAGGCTAGAAGATTGCGGCTATCTTCGGACCTGTACGATCACGTGTTTTCGGGTTGTATTGTTTATGCAGTTTTCGGTTCACGGCTCACGCGGTTGACGCGTTTTGTTGACATTTTTTCTATCAACAACCCTTTCGTTCATTTTGTGATATTTTCGTAGTTTAACATGATTAATTATTGTGTATTACAATGGAATAATACCAACGCCTGTTATTATGTCTTTGTGATGTACCAATGACATTTTAATGTGTTTTTTGTGATGTGCCTAGGGTTTTTGGATTTGAAAAGGAACATTACTACATAATGTAAGTTGGAACACAAATATGCTAATAATTTCTCTCACAAGGCTTATTCGAATTGGCCGAAAATCATTCGTATTACTTTCAACTGGAGTAAATTATTGCCTGCCGCTTATTCAAATTGCTCCACAACAAAGTAAATACGTTAATTAACCATATTTTAATGCCTAGAAGAGGTGGAAGAATAACTTAGTAAGTGAAAATAAATAAACTATGGACACGAAAAAAGATTTTGCAGCTTATAAATAATTTTATAGTAGCATCTTCGAACTGTCAAAATAACATTTCCGTGTATCGGTAACCCTAAAGAACCCGAAAAAATTTATTAGATATATATATTTTTTTAATTTGAATGTAAAAATGCTTAAATTGAAAATCTTTATGTTTATTTAGGTTCCCTATGTGATGTAGGTTCACCAGTTTTCCGCTTGTACTACGAGTTTTCGGACACCGTGTATAACATTTAGGGACTAATAACTTTTTACACCGCTTGCTGGCAATCTTTTTCAACATGGATCCAATACCTTCGGGTGTGTACTAAAGATGTTAAGTATTTTTTTCATATATTTAATATGACAAATTAAAGATATCTTTTTTTAAAAACATATCGTGAATTAAAAAAAATACGACGATTTCTGAAATAGTTAAGGTTTTAGTTTAATATTCCCTAATAAAAAAAAATCTTACCTATTTTTGCGTCTCTATGACCCAGTAATTTTTACGTAATTTACTTACTGTAAAATTTGAGTGCTTCATAAATATCATTATTGTCACAGGTTCAGTTTCAAAGGATTTTTTCTTCAGACAAAAGGAGTTATTTGACATAGTGATGAACTCAAAGTGTCAACAGATGGAAAAAGATTTTTATATTTGAAAAAAAAAAAAACTTATAAACCTCACCAATTGCCTTAAAGAGGGGTTGGTTAAACTCTATAAAAAGATCGCGGGCTTCAAATTTTGCTTTAAAAAAAGATGGAAAATTGCTCGTCGAGATGAAGCTAGATTTATGATGGAAAATAAAAAAGAAGTGACTTGAGACTCCGATTGGTTTTATATTGCACGCGATTTTCCCTAAAAACGGCACGTCGTGGTCAAAAACACAATTTGAATGTAGTTCTGACCGATCCAAGCGCTTGAAAACCGAAGATCTTCGGAAAAGTGCACCACTTTCTCATTTGGCGTTTGAGAAAGAGGTGCACTTTTCGGTCAATCGGTTGCATCAAAATTATTAGAAGACATTATTCTAGGCGTTCATCTTTTAACAGAAAGGCCGAGTTTTTTTTTAAAAAAAAACTCGGCCTTTTTTTTCACATGGATCTGGATATAAATAATTTCAATTTTAAGATTTAAAAAAAAAATTCTTGTTAATAAAATCCAGAAATCGTTAATAAAATCCAGTAAAACTTACTTAAATCAAATATTCTTATTTTTTGTAACCATTAACCGGTAACCATACCGAAAAATAATATCACTTTTTTCCTCGTTAATCCTGCCTGTGAATTGTTTCCAACTTAAGGGGTATTCGCCGGCCATCTTGTTGTTACGACGTTTATTGGTTTACTTCATGGCGTATGGCGTAGCGACATTTTGCAAATGACTAGTTGAATTATGCTTGTAGTTAATTTTATGTTTTTAAAGATATTTTTCGTTTAAATGATCAATTCACTGTGATATTAGTGTAATTCAACATAATTACCAATGCTAGCGTTAATTTTTTTTTCAGTTTTAGTCCTTTAAATAGTGTTTTGGTGATTTATTTTCGTTTTACAAAAGATTTTAGGTTACGTCTGAAATTTTTTTTAATGAATTTTCCGCATGAATTTAATAAAACTTCTATAAAAGTAATATTATTTAATAATGTAAAAGCCTTATGCATGTGTAAATAAACACAAAATAGAGAAATCAACGCATTAAAATGTGTAAATTTCGAGTCCAAGATGTCATATTTTTCTAGTTATTTTTTCGGAATCATTAAAATATTTTTTTATCCTTTTTAATTGTATGAACTAGATAAAAAGTGAAGCGACGGTTTTATTCCAAATTCATAAAGTAGGAGGACTGTATTTTTTTAATTTTGAATTTACCTAAATTTTTCGACCATTTAATAGAATATGTTTACTGTCAGCTGTTTTTTTTTAAAGTTTTTCATTTTGAAACTTAAAATTACTACAATTTTCAAACACGATCGTATATCATCTAAAAGGCAATTCTATAAAGGTATATGCTTTAAGACATCTTAAAAAATAAGAAATATATAGAACATTCGTTTGTGTCATACCTAAACCATACAAACCACGTACCTGGTTTATTTATGTGACGTACAGTGATTACCATCGTGACGTCACCACAGAGCATTACACAGCATACCAACTTGACGCTGTGTTTTATTGAGAATATTAAAAATGCACATTTTTATATATTTGTTAAAAAAATGTACGTTTAATATTATTTATTAAAACTTATATATTCAGAATCAGCGTTTATTGGTCTATATGAACATATTTTTTTAAAGCCATAATATTTTTCAGTGGAAAAACCTTATTACCCAATTTTATAAAGAAAAACATTGTTCGTGTTTAAATTGGGAGTTCGTGTCATTACATTAAAAGATAAAGAAAAAATAAAACTTTTTTTTTGTAAGAATGATAACTGATAACAAATATAGAAATTTACTAAATTAGCAGTTAATAAAATAGATGTACGGTACAAAGATAAATAAAAGTTAGGATATAGGTGTACTAGTAAAATAAAAACATTATTACATTTCAATTAATAGGTAGTTGGTAGGTGGTAAGTACATAAATATGAATCAGTTATAATGGAATTACCTGATAATATTGTAAGACTAGGTACATAACATAATAATATTTTGCGACAATAATCTTTGATTATAATTTGAAATGCTGGTAAAATATTTAAAGAGGATGTGTTAAAACAGAGAAAAATATTTTTTTTTTTTGTAAAATAAAATGATGAAATTAAATATTTAATTTTAAATTTAAATACATAATATTATCATTAACACTTGATCAATTGATTACTAGTAGATGCAATGTAATAAAAATAAACATAGAAATTTGTTCTATGTAATTAAAACTTATAATTAGTGTTGGGTTGATCTAGTAGTATTTTGATTTGTGATTTAAAGGCTTTATAATTTTCTTCAGATTTGATTTTATATGGGAGAGCATTAAAAAATTTTATACCTTGATAAGTATAATGAAGTTGAGAAGCACTTGTTTTATATTTTGGAATTTCTTAGTTGCCACTTGATCGTGATCGGTTACTTGTCTTGTTTTTGTGATTGTTGTTATAGTATTGAATTGATCTTTGTGCGTTTGTAACAGTGAGTTTTTTTTGAAAATTTTATTTAAACTAAGAACCCTAAATGAGTTAAATAACTGTATAGTTGGAAATATAAATGGTTTTCGTAGAATGACTTTTAGAATCAACCTCTGTGCCTTTTCTACCGGTAAGAGGTTAGTTTTGAAAGTCCCCCCCCACCCGATTATACCATATTGTAGAATAGATTGGGCAAGAGAGAAATAAATTGTTTTTAACATACTAGGTGATAGGATGTTTCTTAATCTAATAAATATGTAGATAAGTTTTCTTACTCTGGTTACCGTGTTATGGACTTGTTCGTTCCATTTTAGGTGTCTATCTACTATGATACCCAGAAAATTTATACTATTTTTGCATGTTAATTGTAAACAATTTGCATTGTTGCATTCCTTTTTATTTTCACACTGCGATGAATGGATTTTAATAGTAATATTGTTTTCGAAATTTCTTTCTTTCAAAGAGAATGGGATAAAATATGTTTTCTCCGTATTTAATGAGAGACAATTTAGGTCGAACCATGTTTTGAGTATATTTATGTTGATATTTGCTATTCTCATTGTTTCCTCCCATGATTTCCCTTTAGAGATAACTACAGTGTCATCTGCGTAAGACATAATATCACCAACTAATGGAAGAGTGAACATTTGATTGCCATATATAATAAATATATAGGTATAATTTCGTAAATCTGAATCTGACAGACAGTGGTGGTAAAACGCCGTAAAATATCGATTTACGCGGTTAACATCGTCCTAATTCGTATTATTATCTTCTAAATCTGAATTGCTTAACATTGGAATGTCGTATTTTTACGAATTTTCTTCGAAATATTAATTTAAAAGTAGGGTTATGGCGGAAATTGGCTGCAAAATTTCGATTTACAAGGAAATTTATAGTATTTTTACAAATTTACACTGAAAATTCGAATTTTTAAGTGCCGGCCGTGGCGGTAATTTGCCGCGAAAATTTGATTTGCGGTAATTAAATTATCGGTATTTTTACGAATTTACTTCGAATATTTGAATTAGAATGACTGGCTGCGATAGAAATCCGCCGCGAAATTTCGATTGACAAGATATATCGTATTTAATGAATTTATTCCCAATAGTTAACTCAATTTAGAGGGCCGGCCGCAATGGGTTCGGTAGCGAAATTTCGATTTACGCGAAATATGTGGTATTTTTACGAATTTACTTTGAATAGCTAAATTTGAAGAGCCGGCCGCGGTGGTAACAAGCCAGGAATAGTCCGCCCCGTACAGCGCTGTTCCTGCACTTAGGACTACCCCCACCACAAATGCACCCCCACGAATCTCTTAGTTTGGGAATAATTGGCTATTTGTATGGAAACCGAAAAAGAGGTAAGGCCGGAAGGGTCATATTCTGAACTTCCCCCGGGAAATATGTCAAGGGGGGGGAAGATCGAAAAGAAAACTACAGCCGAAACCGAAGCAGAGCCTGGAGCCATCCCAAACTATTTTTTATCTAAAAAAATACAAAATGGATTTGAAATCAATTCAATAGCTTACCTGGATCCGGAGATATTTATGATGGGGGTAAGATCGATTATCTCACAATTTACCGCAAAATTTCACCTGTTTAAAAAACACGCCTCACAGCCTAACACTTTAGCTTCCTAGAGCCGACCGATGGGGGTGCGAAGCGTAATAAAATAGCGCTCCTCTAGAGGTATTGGAGTATATTATAAGTTGCATGGATGTCGCGAAAATCGAGTTTTTCAATCTCCCCCAAATCCGGATTTACCCCAACTCACCTTACTTAAAACACTGCTCAGTAGGGTGGTTACAAAAAATCAATGTTGGAATTTTTTTGTGCTGACCCCCCTTAAAGCTGCCAATTAGCTAAAAAATGAGATTGGTGAAGTTTCAGCTCAATTGGATAAGGTTAAACTTGTAATGTTTCACCTCTCACCTCTGTGAATTCTTTTTTATTTTTTATAAAATGGGGCGACTCATGGTCACTCCTAGAAATTGTGATAATTTGCTTTTCGCTTCTTTTAATCCTTTTAAGTTTTCTTTAACTTTTCTCTTGGCTCTGATCGATATTTAAATCTTCCTAAAGCTTTACATGTGTGTAGTATGAGTGGAAAATTCCTCCCTTACGACACACAAGCCTTCATGAAAATTGGACCCTTATTTCTTTGATAACTACAGAAGGCTATTTAAAGCCCCCTTGTACTACATATCTTTATAGATATAACCACATAACTAATTATTACGTTATTTACGACCTTGTACGTAAATTTTTCGTACTTAAGTTGTAAATAGAATCCATCAAACGTTGTGTGATTTTTGATTTATGGTATGGGAATTTAATTACTATTATTTTGTGGTACCTTTTGGTTCTGAACGGAGCGTTGAGCTTCGAACTTGATTAGTCTCTTCATTGCAATTATAAATTACATTTAATTTTCTTTATGAACTAAACTTTCCCTAAACTCTGTTTTGATTTCCTACCCTTCTAATGAATTCGTAAGTAATCTGTAATTAATGACATTTCACGTGTTCAATTGAACATATAGTTAAATATAACTCAAATGGTTAATTGTTAGTGGATTTTATTAGTTAAGATTTATTTCTGCTTGGCTCTCCTCCTTACGATACTGGTGCTATAATGTTCATATATATAAAATTGAGTTAGTAGATTAATGTAATTAGTTGATTGTATATTTGACGAATCCGGGGGGGGGGGCATTGCTTGCATAATTTGGCCCCGTTTCCTTCTACAAGTCAACAGGATGGTCAGAGATCAACCAAAAATTCGCACAATCCTTTAACACGACTGAATTGATTGGTACCTCAGTTACCTCGTCCCAATTAGTCGTCCATCGTCATCATGCACGTCATTCAGGTCTTTCCCCGAGTCCCGAAACCTCCAAATTCCAACTCCTCCGAAGTCTACTATTTACTTAGGGCGAACCGCTTTCGTCCTATAAACAATCAGTCCTATAAACAGTGTGTACCACGATATTTGCTCTACCGATAAAATCATAAAATCTATATTTAAAACCGTCATATTGAATATTAAATGTATTGGAGGTGATTCCTTGGGTCACATTTAGTGTACAAACTTCAAACTTGGTTATAATTCATTCATTAATTCTACAGTGATTTCAAAGGTCTTAATTTTCGATGAACTGACAGTTGTTGTGAACTCCAGTGTTTATTTGTATTAAGAACTGTGACTGCTTATTAAATAACTTATCCACTGCCTATTACAAATAACATAAAATAACAGTGAAACATCATCAACATTATCAAACATCATCAACATAACATACATCATCAACATGAATAATATCTGTCAACAATGTTCCGAACCTACACTATCTGCCGAGTCTATTTTTGTGTGCATAACCTGCAAGGAGACATTTCATCTGCAATGTGGAGGTGTAGCGGAAAGTACCTACCGTCGCCTCTCTAAGGAGCGGCGTGCCCTCATAAAATGAAAACAATGCATTTGTGTCACACCGACTGTCAAACCGAGTGGCAGTTCACTTATTGATAGTGAACTACTCTCTAAACTCCTCGAACAAAACACGCAAATTCTTGCCACTCTAGCGGGGATGAGCAAGCAATATGAGGAGATTCTCCTTCGCGTCCACGAGCTTGAGGACACTAATAACAAACTGGAGAAAAAAAACACCGGCCTCGAAGCAAGAATTGAAGCGTTAGAAAACCACATGGAGCAAATCGATAGACAAAATAGGTCCGAAAACGTGGAAATCAGGGGGGTCCCCGAAAATAACGGGGAAAACTTGAAAAACCTTATATTTAACATCCAAAAAACTACTAATTCAAACGTAGAAATGAACAAGATTGACGCAGCTTACCGCATCTCCCAAAAAATACCTAAAGATCAATGCAGACCCATAATCATATCATTTAAAACCAGTATTGACCGTGATGTTTTCCTGACAGACATAAAAAGTTCAACAAAGAAGCAAACAATAGAGAGGAAAAACTAAACACCACCCTCGTCGGAATTGCAGGACCTCGCTCCCACATATACGTCTCAGAACACCTGACTTTTCGTACGAAACACTTGTGGTTCCTTGCACGTAAGGCTACACGGGAAAACTTATATAAATTCGCCTGGACCCTTGGAGGGCAAGTGTACGTCCGCAAAGAAACTGGGACACCAGTCATTATTATCAATGACAAAAACAAACACCTCTTATCTCCCGCACTCAATAACTTGTAAAAAAACTGTAACTATTGTACTTATGTTTATATATTTTTTATTTTTCCCAAAACTCATTAATATCACTATTTTAACTATTAATATTAACCTATTATATGAACTACAGGGGCACAGGTATACAGGTACACAGGTGACAGGGCAATTTAAATTATTTAAATGGTATTTTTCTAGTTTTCTTTTATTTCTTTACCCAAAGACTGCATTCAGTTTTAGCGATCCACCAATACAGGAAAAAATCGAAATCGGAATTCACGCCCTTTTATCGGAGGAGTTTAAAAATACTTGAGAAAAAGCTTTTGGAAAGGTTGGAACAGATATTTGTGATTTTTATTTACATGTTGATTTCGTAAAGGCCTGTAAAAAACATTAATTCCTTTTTTATGCATTGTTTATTGTAATAAAACGGAATTTTTAAATTGATTTCACGAAAATAAGCGGCGCGGAGCATAACGCGTCTTCTCTCCGCTCCGTTCGGAGGAGTAATGACAGAAAATCGGGGGCGGCTGCCAGTCGTTCTTCGGTGGACGGTATAAGGTTCACTTTGATATAACAAATTCGTCGACTGCCGTATTGTCGCCGTGATATCAAAAATACCAACGCGAAAATGCATATTATATTTTATTTTGTGAGGTTCGGGCGTAAATTTCAATTTTTTTCGCGATAATTATATAAGAAACTGAATTTGCCACATTATGCAATAAAACCATATCCGAAAAAGTGTTTATAAGTAGGAGAGTTTTCAGTTAAAAATGTTTTTTATAGACCTAATACTTTATTTTTTTCTAAGCTTATTAACAGACTTATTAAAAAAAATGACCGATATTTTTAAGGGCCAAGGTATTTTCTACACGCAGTATTTAATTGAAGCATCTATAATACTTCTAAGCGGTCAAATTTTTAAAACTAAAACATACGATTTTGTATGATTTTGCATTATTTAGTATGGCCTCATCTTAACAAATATAAATCTTGTACTATGTATCAATTCGTAGTTACACTATATTATGCCTGTTATAATCATGTAAAATACTTGCAACAACTAAATCCTTATAGCACTTGTGTACTTAACATGCTTATGTTTTATATTCTCTACATTCTTATGTTTTATACTCCTTATATACTTATGCTTTATATGCTCGTGATACATACTCACAACAACTATATGCATACTTTGTATACTAAAGCCTATGTTATAAATGTTAAATATCCGCAACAACCAAATCCATATATCACTGGTATACTTTATATGCTTATGTTTTATTTTCTTTATATGCTTGTGTTTTATAATCTTTTTAAGTTTATGTTTTATTTTCTTTGTATGCTTATATTTCATATTCTTATGTTATATATTATTTATATGCTTATGTCATACATTCGCAGTAACTATAAGTACACTTTATACACCTATGCTTACATTATAAATACTTTATATGCTTATGTTAAATACTCACAACAACTAAATTTTGATATCACTTACATACTTTTTATGCTTATGCTGATGTTTCATACTGTTTATAAGCCTATGTTTTATTTACTTTATATTCTTTACATGCCTATATTTTATATTCTATATATGCTTGTGCTATATATTATATATACGCTTATGTTTTATTTCCGCAACAACTATATATGTACCTTATATACCTATGTTTATGTTATACATACTATATATGCCTATATTATAAATTCACAACAACAAAATCCTTATATCACAAAGCTAACACTATGTACTTTATATGCTTATGTTATATACTATTTATGTGCTATTCTATATTTTCTTTATGTGCTTATGTTTTATAAAATTTTAAATGGTAATTTCAACCTATTATTTAAACATCCAAAACCCCTCAATCTTATTCTCACCAATGTGACTAATCCGTTTATACATTTTATACAAGTAACTCTATTTTCATTACAAACAATATCGATGGTAGAAATACCTGAACAAAATATTAAAATAGCACCCTATATTAAATGTACCAAACCAACTTTAAAAAATGGAAGATAGCATAACAAATACTTTGGACAACATGTCGCAGATTCCATGTATCGAAACAAATAGCTCTATAGAAGTTCGAAAAACATTAAATCAATCTAACCTAAAAATATTTTCCATGAATATCAGAAGTATTAATAAAAAATTTACTGAACTAATGATACTAATGGGTCCGCCATCTAAAGTTTTTTTTTTCAACTAGTGCTTATTTCGTGAATGGTAACACTTAGCTCATGTCTGATTTGACAGATAATTAGTTTTATCCTTCCGCTGAGCGAATATGGTTGTGTATACGCTTGAACAACGCTGGGAAATATTGCGACATTACTTTGAAAATCATGGTAATGTTGCAGAATGTGTGCGAAAATTGCGTACGGTTTTTGGAAGAAGAGAAGCACCGTCAGCTCCGTATGTTCGTTATCTTGTGAAAAAAGTGAAAGAAACTGGCATCCTCATCGATAAACCAAAGCGTGAAAAGCCAAAAACAGTGCGTACACCCGAGAATATCGATGCTGTGGCAGAAAGTGTGCGTGAAGCGCCATCAACATCAATTCACCGTCGTTCTCAACAATTGAACATTTCGGAGACATCATTGAGACGAATTTTGCATAAAGACCTTGGTATGACGCCATACAAAGTCCAATTGGTTCAGGAGTTGAAGCCAACTGACCATCCAATGCGTTTTCGCTTCGCTGAGTGGGCCTGCGATCGACTTACAGAAGATGCCGATTTTGCCAAAAAAATCATCTTTTCGGATGAAGCTCATTTTGATCTTGGCGGGTATGTAAACAAGCAAAATTGTCGTATTTGGGGCACAGAAAACCCGCACGCATACATTGAAAAGCCGGTACACCCAAAACGAGTCACTGTTTGGTGCGGATTTTGGTCCAGAGGCATAATTGGGCCATTTTTCTTTGAAAATGAGCAAGGAGTGGCCGTTACAGTCAATGGCGATCGTTATCGGGCCATGTTGAACGAATTTTTGTTCACAAAAATTGAAGAGGAGGATATTGGCAACATTTGGTTTCAACAGGACGGCGCTACGTGCCACACAGCCGAAGCTACACTCGATGTTTTGCGCCCTGTTTTTGAAGATCGCATTATCAGCCGCAGAGCTGATGTCGTTTGGCCACCTCGGAGCTGCGATTTGACACCGTTGGACTATTATTTGTGGGGTGCCCTCAAAGATAAATGTTACGCCGACAAGCCAGAGACAATTGACGCTTTAAAGGACAATATTCGTGAAGCCATTGGTGAAATACAGCTGCACACAATCGATAATGTGCTTAAAAATTGGACCGATCGTGTAGGCTACTGCATGGCCAGCCGAGGCAGCCATTTGAATGAAATTATTTTCCATTATTAACCGGAAGGATTGTACTTATAAATAAAAAAAGAAATTTGAGAAAATATTCAGTAGTTTTTTTTTTATAGCATTTTCAAAAAAAAAAAGTTATTTGGCGGACCCGTACTTACAGAACTTGACTCAGACTTTGACTTGATTATTTTGACCGAATGCTGGATCAAAGATAACTATATTCCAAAAAACATAAAAAAATTATAATCAATACAGCACCCAGAATAATCAATCACAAAACGATGGCGTCATTATTTACATAAAAAATCATTTACAACACTCTGTACAGGAAATCACAATCACTAACTCAATTCTTCTCAAACTCGAAATAGTAAACAGCGTTACTATACTATCTATATACCAATCACCGAGCACATCCAACATAACACCATTTTTAAACGCACTTAATCAATTTTTGGCATGTATTAAATATCATGAAAATGTCCTTATTATTGGTGACCTTAATATCAATATTATAAATACAATGCATCCCCAAGCAAACGAATACATAAATCTTCTAACTCTGCAAGGATTTTCCGCAGCTATTACAGCCCCCACTCGTGTTACAGAGTTGTCCGCCAGTTGCATAGACCATGTTTTTGCCAAATGCAAACTAAATATCAAATCTTTAATATATCAATGTACTGTTACAGATCACTACGCCACTATCACATCCATTTCACATAAAATACCAAAATCACCAGCATCTACTATACAACTAAACAAAATTTCATATGACACTCTCTTTAAACTGGTTTCCGAGGAAAACTGGTCAAATTTCTATCAACTTAGTGACCCTTACCTAGCATGTGAATCTCTCATCGACATCCTTCATAAACATCTAGTAAATGCCACATCAAACACAAACAACCACCAAAGTAGACATAAAATTAAAATTAAACTAAAACCTTGGATAACAAATGCCATTTTACATTGTATACGTAAGCGGGATAAACTCCATAAATATTGTAAAAATAATCCCACTGACTACGAATCTCTCTTATTCTATAAACGATACAGAAATAATTGTAAAAAAATAGCCTGTACGGCCAGAGAAGAGTATTATAGGAAACAGATAGACGAAGCTGCTAATGATACTAAACAAATTTGGAATATTATCAAATAAATATGCTACACAGAAAAAGTGACCACACACATAAATAAAATCACCATCGCAGATAAAACATTAAGTGCAACTGAAAACTCAGAAATGATCACAAAGCATTTCAACCAATTTTTCTCCACAATCGGATCAGACCTAGCAAATAATATTCTTAATAGAAATAGAACATCTGAAGATAACCTTGCAAATAAAATCTCACTCGATAATCTGAGTTATAACCTTTTTAATCTCACTCCAACATCAGAACAAGAAATCAATGAAATCATATCTTCACTCAAAAATACACACTCCACGGGAATTGACAATATATCCACTAAACTAATTAAACACTTCAAACCAATCATCACTAAACCCCTTCAACATATCACAAATCTAAGTTTTCGAACTGGCCTTTTCCCAAGCACCCTAAAACATTCAACCATTATTCCTATCTTTAAATCAGGGGACAGATCATCTGTGAATAACTATAGACCAATATCCTTACTAAGTCCGATTTCAAAAATAATTGAAAAAAAAGTTAAACGAAGACTCTACAAGTTTCTCGAAGATAATAAAATCCTGTCAAATAATCAATACGGCTTCCGCAAAGGTCGTAGTGCCTCAGATGCAATTGCAAATTTCACTAAATTAATTTCTGAAAAACTCGATAAAAGTCGCAAACCCCTCGCTGTATTCTTGGATCTAGCTAAAGCCTTTGATACTGTATCTCACCGCATACTCCTGAAAAAACTCCTGCAGATAGGAATAAAAGGCACTCCCCTTATATGGTTTGAGAGCTATCTAACAAACAGGTCCCAGTCAACTATTATCAACTCGGCTAAAGAGTATAGAAGTACAAGTTTACCAATCACATATGGCGTACCCCAAGGCAGTGTTCTAGGCCCACTTCTCTTTCTAATATACATTAACACGTTATGCAATCTGAATACTGGTGGCACTATTATATCTTTTGCTGATGACACGGTTATCGTATTTGATGACGAAGATTTGAATTCAACCTTTGAAAAAGCAAATTATGGCATGAACATAGTAAAAAACTGGTTGGATTCTAACCTTCTAACTCTAAATATAGATAAAACTAAATACCTACTTTTTTCCATACGTAAACCAAATATCCTCCACAACTGCCAAAAACTTACCATACATACATGTTCACAGAACCTTAACACACCTACACCACCTCACAAAAACTGCTAATGCGATAACCTAAAAATATCAAATGAAATTAAGTACTTGGGAGTTATCATAGATGATCAACTACGATGGGAGGCACACATAAATTCTACAACAAAAAGGCTTCGCAAATTATGTTACATTTTCTACTCTCTTAGATCTATCCTTAGCCTACAAACACTAAGATGTATTTACTTTGTACTTTTTCAATCAATTGCGACATATGGTATTGTAGGATGGGGAGGCTGTGCAACATCAATTCTTCATTTCTTGGTCTTAATACAAAAACTATTGCAAAGGATAATATTCAAATGTAACCCATCACACCCATCAGAACCACTTTTAAAAAAATTCACAGTATTAGACATTCGACAATTATACATAAAGACGATTCTCGTATACTTATAAAAAAAAGATTTGATGAAAAAAACACAACAAAAAATTCACACCCGGTACTCATCCCAACTAAAATGCATAATTCCTCCAACAAAAACAGCCTTCGCACAGCATCAGTTCTCTTACATTGCACCCAAAATGTTCAATTCGCTAAGTATTGATACCAGGAAATCGAAAACTGACAATCAATATATCACAAGTGTTCAGAACTGGTTAATTATAAAGGAAAGGAACTATTTTAAAGAATGCCTGACACCACTAAATTGAGTCAACTTGATCTTAATTAACCTAACTTGACTTAACTTAACTTAACATTTTCTGCTAAAACAGGGATACATTTCTAAAAAAAAAAACATGTAATTTTATTATAAATGTCAACATCTGCCTAAACCGTTTCTGTTACTGTTATTTGTATAATAAAGTATGTCATATTACTTAATTTATTTGGAGAAAAACATCATTTTATTTTTAAACCTAACATTTATTTGTACAAAAATTGGTGTAAAATAATGTACCTACCAATATAACCACGCACATTTAGATTTTCAACATAATAAAATTCCTTTCTCATATGCATACCATATAGTTCCTACTCTAAATTAACGGTGCTCCAGATTTTATGTCCGGGTTGAATCTTTCCCAAATGAAAGACTAAACCCTTCCACACACTTTTCCACAAATGAATATCTAGTAAATTCACGCAATGTAAGTGCACTATATAAGTATAATAAATACAAAACAATACAAGAACAATACGTCAATTCACCAGAAACATAATGGGAAAATATTTCACCGACTCCAGATATTTTCATATCAGAGGGTTCGGCTCTGATGAAATCCTAACTGCTCCGATAAATCCTACTGATCCCTCAATATAAATATTTAAAAAATCTTTCGTAATCCTACATGTATTTAAAATGACCGACTTTTGCATTTTTATGTACAAATTTGTTGACAAATCTAATACGCCTAAATTTTGAATGAGAGAGCTAGGTATAATGCCAGTATTCGAAATAACAAATGATAATATTTTTATAGTCTGAGAATGCCAAATTCTTTTAATCTCATTTCCTAAATCTGTATATTTTCTTATTTTTTCAGAAACAGTTTTCTGAATATTATATATTTATAATAACATACCTTTGTTTGATTTATTATTATTTATTTATTATTATTTATTTATTAATTTATTTATTTATTAATTTATTTATTTATTTATTATTATTACAACTCTTTTATATTACTCTACAGCAATTTAGATTCTTTTATATTTTTTTTGTATTCTTGAATATCATATACTTTTACATATATAATTTCTTAATTCTTTCACATTCTTCATATTTCATTTGTTAATGTACCTACTGTATATAAAATCGACCACCACAACACGGGCATGTGCCTAGCATGGTGGTCGAAAAATCCCCAATCTATGCAATGAAAAATCTAATGAATAAAGAAAACTTAAAAAAAAAAAGAGATAATGCGACAACGGTCCGACAGACCTTAAACGCAATCTGTATGCGGGTCCGCATTTTCCAATGCACAGTACATAGAAAGATATATATGTATACATACGTTTGGGTAGGATTATAATCTGCAATACAGAAGGAGATGAAATGCATTCCAGACCCGGATCTCACACAAAAGATTTCTGCGAAATTCCTATTAGTCGATAACCGAATATATAATGCTAATAATGGGAAATATCAATATATAGGAATAAACTAAGAATATTTATTAGTTTTATTCTTCTTCTTTATGTGCCTTATCATGTCCTCCCGACGTTGGCGATCACTCTTGAAAAGGTCTCTCTGTCTTGCGCTGCCCGGAATAGCTCCTCCACACTTCTAATGCCGGTCCACTCTCGTATATTTCGCAGCCAAGACATTTGTCTCTTACCAGGCCCTCGGCGACCCTCTATCAAATCAAATCAAAAAATATTTATTGTACACATAAAAAATACGAAAGGTATTGCTTATGGGTAGACCCCATTTCTTCCAGCTAACCACATACATGTTATATTATAATGTTCATACAAAGAATAATATTATAATTTTTATACAAATAAGAAAATACAGATAACAAGAATACAAAAATAGGTGTTTCATTTATGTGAGGTATTCACTTAAGGTGTAATGACATTTGTTTAGAAGTAATGTTTTGAGTGATGATTTGAATTTGTGTGTGTCTTGAATTTGTTTGATGTTATGTGGAAGGTTGTTATATATCTTGCCTTTCAATATTAAATGGAGCAAGTGATACTTCTCCCCTCGAAGTATATGACCCAGATATGAAATTTTCTTGATTTTAATTAATGTAAGCAGTTCCCTATCTGCTCTAGCCCGCCTGAGAATTTCTATCTTGGTGATCATGTCGGTCCATGGGACCTTGAGCATTCTCCGTTGAAGCCACATTTCGAAAGCCTCTAACCTGTTCATGGTATTTATTTTCAAGGTCCATGTTTCACAACCATACAGCAAGACCGACCACAAATAATATTTTAGCATTCTCTGCCTTAGTTTTAAACTTATATTGTCATTGCAGAAGAGGAATTTCATTTTTATGAATGCAGTTCTTGCTGCTTCAATTCTGCACCTAATCTCTACATATATCTGGATCAAGAGTCTCCGTGAGGATACTGCCGAGGTATCTAAATCTCTCCACCTTTTCGACATTACAACCATTTAATTGAATCATTGATCCAGAGTGATCTAGTCGTCCAAAAGTCATTCATTTAGTTTTATTAACGTTGATTGTTAGGCCCAGTTGCTCACCAGCATTATTAAAAAGATCTAATAGGTCTTGGAGGTCACTGATACTGTCAGCTAGTAATACAGTATCATCTGCATATCTTATGTTGTTAATGACAACTCCGTTGATCTTGAGACCCTCCTGGGTATTACTTAGGGCTCTTTTGAAGACATAGTTGGAATAAAGATTAAATAATAGTGGCGACAGGATACAGCCTTGTCGTACTCCACGCTGAATGGCGATTGCATTAGATCTCTCATTCCCATGTCTTATTTCTGCTGTTTGGAACCAATAAAGGTTTTTAATGAAATTCTGGTCTTTGTTGTCAACGTTACAATCCGCAAGCATTTTCATTAGGTCAGCATGTTTTACCCTCTCAAATGCTTTTTCGTAGTCAATAAAACAGGCAAAGACTTCTTTTCTTTGGTCACGACACTTTTGCAATAGTACGTCGACAGAAAATAATGCTTCACGCGTACCGAACGCATTTCTGAAGCCAAACTGAGTGTCATCCAAGTCCTGCTCGCACTTATCGCGTATCCTGGCATGTATTATTTTAAGGAATAATTTAAGGACATAACTCATCAAGCTTATTAATCGATAGTCACTGCACTTCTTAGGGTATTGTTTTTTAGGTAATGTCACGAAGGTGGATTTTAGCCAATCTTGGGGTATATTCCCTGTGTCATATATAGAGTTAAATAACCTCAACAGGTAGTCAACAATTTTAATTATCAAAGAGCTTCAACACCTCAACTGGAATATCGTCTGGTCCGCACGCTTTTCTATGTTCTGAAGTCTTTATCGCATGAAGAATTTCTGATTTTAAAATCGATGGTCCATGCAATTGATCGTTAGGAATATTAATGTCAGGTCTAATATCTTTGAATGTATCATGAATATACTTTTCCCACGTTTGTAAAATATCTTTTTCATCCAATATCAATTTATTGGAATCGTCAACTAAACATGATGGAGTAATTCTTCTAGAAGTGCCTGTAATTTCCTTCAATTTTTTGTGAAGTTTAAATGCATTGTGACTACGACTGTACGACTCTAGTTCTTCACACTGTGACTTCATCCATTCTTCTTTGGCTTTTTTAATTTCACATCTAATCGTTCTTTGTAAGTTTTTATATTGTGTCTCATTATGTTTGTGTTTACGTCTCTCATCCATTAAGTTCAAAATGTGGTCAGTCATCCAATTCTTTTTTCTAATTTGCTTATCAGCTTTCAAATTTGTATCACAGGTTTCACATATAACTGACTTCAGGTTATCCCAATGTGTTTGTATTTCTATCGATGGATCACGAGGGAGTAGTCTAATATTATCGTTCAAAGTCTGAGATACCCTATTTCTGACCACTTCTTCTTGGAGTTTCGAGATATCCATTTTAATTTTGTTTTTGGGCTTTTTATTTTTTTTAAGCATAAAACAATATCGGCAGTTAACAAAACATGGTCAGAACCAATGTCCGCACCAGGGTACGTGGTGACTCTCTTTACAGAGTTCCTGAATCTATAGTCTACTAACACATAGTCAATTTGGTTCCTGACAACATCATAGATTGTTCCATCCTGAGGTGATCTCCATGTATAAAGCCTTCTTTTCGGGAGTTTAAACCAAGTATTTAATACAACCATATTTTTATCCTGGCAGAATTCATACAGTCTATCACCTCTTTGATTGCTTGTGCCTAAGCCATATTCACCAACTATATGAGAGCGGCGACCTTCACCAATTTTGGCATTTAAGTCTCCAATGACAAAATTGACTTCTCCTCCTTTCAAACTTTGCAATGTACTGGCTAGTGAGTCATAAAAAGATTCCACATTCATATCTCACTTCCGCTGTTGGTGCATACACTTGAATAATATTAATGTTGATGGGTTGACAGTGTAATTGAAATAATATTATTCTGTCCGAGATGGGTACAAAATTCTTAACAAATTTTACATACTTCTCCATGACAAATATAGCAACTCCGTTTCGACGATTTTTGTCCTGTGGGTCACTTCCTGAGTAGTATAGATTTCCCTTCTCATGTTGGTGTATGCCGCTGCTAGTCCATCTCAGTTCACTAATTCCAAGAATATCCACTTTTAATCTTTCCATTTCCTGTATCGTATTATCCAATTTACCGCTGTATAAAGTTGTTTTTGACCTTCGCTCCCCACAAGACCCAGGGCCTCCTGATGAAGGGCTTTCTCAGCAGAAAAAGAAATCCTGTCATCAAAATGGGGGACTCTACTGTCCGATTTTGCGAAACTGTTAAGTATTTAGGCGTTACGTCCTCTTTCCTGGCTAACGTTAAAGAAGTATCCAGCAAGGCCCAGGCTCTCTTCTTGAAGCTGAGGAGACTCTCCACAGCTGAGTGGGGATTGCGAAATCCGGCTCTGCGAACGCTATATAGGTGTATGTACGTGGCGCAAGTCTCGTATGCCACCTCTGTGTGGGAGCACCGCCTGGACAACTCTCTGATTCTCTTAGCTCTCAAGCGTGGCCAACGAACCCCCTTGCTGGCACTCTCTGGTGCGTATAGAACCGTTGCTTCGGACGCTTTACCCGTTTTGGCTGGCATATTGCCAATCGATCTGGAAATTATGGAAGTGCTCACTAAGCAGAAATTAACCAGAGGAACCCCGGCCACTCACCTAGGTGTTGTTCTGACACCGGGTGGGCCGGGGACTCTCCCTGGACTGCTCCGTCAAATGAGGGATCTGTCGCTCCAAGAGTGGCAGGTCCGTTGGGATAGGTCGAATATGGGTAGATGGACCTTCTCCTTCTTCCCATCAGTTAAAATCAGAATGGAAGGGGCATATCTACAACTGGACCACCACATCACCCAGCTTCTGTCCGGGCATGGGGAATTCAGGGGGAGACTTCACACCCTCGCCCTGTCTCCCCATCCCAACTGCGCATGCGGATCGACGAACCAGTCAGCCGAGCACATTCTGTGGCACTGTGAGATCTTGACGGATGCGAGAGAGGAAATGCTCGATGGTTTGGATGTACCTATCAGACCAGTATGGAATACTGATCTGGTTTCGAATAAGACGAACTTCGAGTGTCTGAAGAAATTTGCAAGGATCTGGGTTGAGAGATGGCCTGAGCTTAGAGTCGCTGACTAGTTGACTTTGACACCAGGTGTACTTGTTCCTGTTTTACCACGGACTATCCCATATTACTCTATCATCTTAATTTGCCAAGGATGACAGTTTTTTTTTGTTTTTTTTTTTTGCTTTGTTTTTTATTTTACACTTTTATGCTTATTGTTTATACCCTCGACTTTTATAATTTAATACTGTACAGTATGTATATTTTTAATGTTTTTTCTTACAGTTTGCTTTTTTTTACATATGTAACTTTATGCTGTTTTTTTTATTTTTTACATCTTGATTTTCCTATTAGCACTATTATGTTCACACATGTCCGCGTGATTTTACGCTCTTGTCTTCTTTTTTTTTTACACTTATTTTTTTGCCATTTTTATTTATACTTTAGGTTTTTTTGGTTCCGGATACATATAGCGTAATTAAACGCACATGCCTATTTCATATTATTTTGGTTTTCTTGGTTGTTTTACTGTTTTTTTTTTCATTTCTTTTAGTTTTGTTTAACGTGAGAGAACTGAACTCCGTTGCCCGTTTTGTATCGTCCTTATCCCCATTTAAGGGGTCGGACCCTAGAACGTGTCCCCGTGTACGTGCCATGGCCGATCTCTTGGAACTGGTGGGGCTGCACCCGGCCACCGCGCTACCCCCCGTGACATGAAGAGGTTGGGGAGAGGGCTAAACGTCATCCGAAAGCTGTCCGTCCCGCCTCCAGCGACCCGACGCTTCTCTCCCTAGGGTCTTCTTTTTGATTTCCACACACTCTTCGTCTAGGCACCACCGGGTAGCTGGCTTACGGACGACGCTGCCGGTTATCGGGAGGCCTGACAACCAGCCTTTTTCACTGTCTCTGGGGCTGCCGGTGGCTGGATTTCGGTATCACCAGTTCTACATTGTATATATGTTTATTTTTTCTTCCTTTTTTTATGTACAGTGCACGGTGCTGCCTGCTAGATCATTGTGTGGTCCTTCGCCGCCATGAGCTTCCCACTCATGACGGTTGTCGTTCATTTTATTTTTTCCTTGTTTGACTGTCCATGGGGCTCACTGCTTTAGCAGTGATTACTTTCATGGGCTTTAGAATTGTAGAATTGACCATCACAGTACATTCCTGTAGGTGCGCCTGCTACCGCCCTCTAACAACGTATGCGGGGACATTGAAGTTCTAGAATCGTTACATATTTTAAATGTAGAGTCGTTCATTCAAAAAAATTAGATTCTTGCGAGAACTCCGAAGGGGCGACCATAAGTCGCCTATACCGGGGTGGGAATAGGTGGGTGAAAGCTTCAATGTATAAACTTGTAACATTCCATGTTCCTAATCTTATCTTTGAATTCACTATTTTGAGCCGGGAGATTCTTCGCACCCCTGGCCCATTTAAGGGCCGCCCGGTACTCGGGGCCAATGGTTGGTTTCTCTCCATAGTGTTTGGTGGGAAAATATACTGGAGTGGTTTCCCGTTGCCTTCTCCAGGGATTTTTCTGTAGGGGTTACCTTCCCTTAGCTGAGCTGATCCGGTTTTATGGCGCCGGAAACTCGCCATTCGCCCTCTCCTTATCTGCTACGACCACGATGTTAGGGTCAGTGGTCATATTGCCCGGGACTCGCGGGATCATAATGACCACTCTAGGACGCTAAGGAGTAGGACTTACTGGAAATGTTGCTGATGTTATTGCAAGATGGCGTATCACGGTATTTTATAGGCCCACATCCCCCCTTAGTTTTATTAATGGAGACTAATAACTCCGGGTTTTGTTTGTTTGGTTGACAATTTTATTTCAGAGATTGCCATCTCTATTATTATTTCTTCCCTAATGGTCCTTTTATTTAATAAAGACCACTTCTCCTCATTGGTTGAACTATTATTCTAAATTTTCCCCAAGGTTCAACTCTTTGAAATAGAATTTTTCTATCCCGTGATTTTTCAAATGTTTCAAGTAAATGATTTATAAGTGTAAAGTTTTTATTACAAAACTTCAAAGATTTTCATGTAATTCATTTATTTTATTTTGTTTTCTACTATTCCGTGATTTTCCAAATGTTTCAAATAAATGGTTTATAAGTGTAAAATTTTTATTACACAACTTCAAAGATTTTCATGTAATTAATTTATTTTATTTTATTCGCTGCTATCCCGTGATTTTCCAAATGTTTCAAGTAAATGATTAATCTCTTTGTATTTTGATATCGTAATAATAATAGCTCGGAGCATTCCTAAATCCCATTCATAATTTGTTTACTTAACTTCAAATCTGTAAACGAACCCCACTAATCCATTGACATGCTTCCAAATAAGTACAGGGAATGACACGTGTGTAAATTGTTTATCGTTCGCATTCCAAAAGAAATTTAGCCCAATCATTGAAATCCCAATCTGAAAATTTATCATTCAGTTTATATAAATATATATTGATTATATACATAAATAAATGTTATTTATACATAAGTTATACATATACATACATTACTTATATAGAGATAATTTCAAATAGAATAAGGTTACATAAAGTACATATTTTTAATAAAATAAAAATAAGATATAGAACTCTATATGTTTATTTCATAATTATAGATATATTTGAAAGTAGGTATCTGGAATCGATACCACCCAAATTCAATATAAAGAATGCTTCGATAATTTTTTTTGTTTTCTTGGAATATTAATATAAAAAGATTCAAACACATATTATGTACATGTCATATAAAATTTCATCGTAATTGTGCAATACCTCTTTGAGATATTTTATTTCCGGATTATATATAAATTTATATATACATACTACATATATATTAAATTAATAAATACAATATATATATATATATATATATATATATATTTATCTCCTCTCGTAAAACGTTGATCTTGCGCGACGGTACACCAGTTTTAAGTTGATCCGTTCGGACGTGTTGATCCATCCGGATATGCTGATCCATTACACAAGCTGGCATACACATCCTGATCCATGTGGATCAATTTATACCATCAAGATTTCGCTGTAAGCCACGCCCATTGTTCGGTGTCTTATACATTTTACACGTTTTTTTTTGTTGATCCATATAAATGCCAAGTTTTGACCGCCAACAAAGGTGCCCGTCTGTCGTACTTTTCAGCTTCTTTTAGTAGGTACCTGTACGTTCTTATTTCAATTCGTTCTATTTCTTTTCTTTTTTAATGTATTTTGGTTTAAGATTTAATTTTTATTTTGATTTTGTTTTTGATTTTGATTTGGATTTCGATTTTGATTTTGATTTTGGATCGAGATTTTAATTTTGATTTTGGTTTGAGATTTTATTTTGATTTTGATTTTAATTTTTATTTGCATTCTTATTTTGATTTTTATTTTGATTTTTACTTTCATTTTGATTTTGATATTGATTTTGGTTTGAGATTTTGATTTTGGTTTTGATTTGAGATTTTAATTATGATTTTGACATTGATTTTGATTTTGGTTTTGGTTTGAGATTCTGATTTTGATTTTTGATTTTGTTTTTTATTTTGATTTTTGATTTCGATTTCGATTTTGATTTCGATTTCGATTTCGATTTCGATTTCGATTTCGATTTCGATTTCGATTTCGATTTCAATTTCGATTTTGATTTTGATTTTGATTTTGTTTTCGTTTCCGCTTCTAAGACCCGCACAAACCTCACCCCATGAACCTGGGCACCCCGGTTAAGTCACCAAACATAGCGAACCACTTAAGGTATACCTTAATTTTGGGAGGCGGGTATGATTACCACCGCCCCGGGAACCATTTTTGGGTAATCAACACCTCTGTCAAATGTCACTTTGCAGTGAGATTCGTGACTTAGCAGGAGTGCCCGGTTCAAGGAGTGAGATTTGTCTAGGTCCGTGCGGCGAACGCGTTCGCTCACCTACTGCGTGGCAAGCCGGATTGGGAGAGACTGATTTTTTGTGACTTAGCAGGGCTTCTCGGGTTCAAGGGATGAGATTTGTCTTTGCGGTGAACGGGTTTGCCCACCTACTGCATTACGGACCGGATTGGGAGAGACTGGTTGAGGGAGACCTTATTTTTTTTACATTAGCTCCACACAGGAAGCTCTGAAGAAAATAAATCCCGTCAAGGCCTATGTCTTCTTTGGGGATGCAATGCATTATCGGGGAATACGTATGATTCCTCGATAATGCATTGCATTACGATCTCTACGAATTCGGAAGTCGCAAGAACAAATTGCATTACGATCAATACGAATTCGGAAGTCGCAAGAACAAATTGTTGCGTGCGAAAGTAAATATTATTTTGATTTAAATGTATAATTCAACGATATCTAAGGGGCATTGCGACCTTGACTACGAATTCGGGAGTCGCAAGTTCGAATTGTGGCGTGCAGAGGTAATTTTTATTTGATACGTTTGTATAATACAACAATAATGCAGTGCAGTGCGATCTTGACTACGAATTCGGATGTCGCAAGTTTAAATGGCATGTGCCAGTTAATTTTATTTTGATAAATACATATAATTCCTCGATAATGCATTGCCTCACTATCTTGGCTACGAACTCGGAAGTCGCCAGTTCGAATTGTGGCGTGCGGAGGTAATTTTTATTTGAAACGTTTGTATAATACAACAATAATGCAGTGCAGTGCGATCTTGACTACGAATTCGGATGTCGCAAGTTCGGATATTGATTTTGATTTTGGTTTTGGTTTGAGATTTTAATTTTGATTTGGACTTTGACTTTGATTTTGGTGTTGGTTTGAGATTTTGTTTTTGATTTTGAATTTGATTTTGACTTTTGATTTAGATTTCGATTTCCGCTTCTAAGACCCGCACAAACCTCACCCCATGAACCTGGGCACCCCGGTTAAGTCACCAAACATAGCGAACCACTTAAGGTAAACCTTAATTTTGGGAGGCGGGTATAATTACCACCGCCCCGGGAACCATTTTTGGGTAATCAACACCTCTGTCATATGTCACTTTGCGGTGAGATTCGTGACTTAGCAGGAGTGCCGGTTCAAGGAGTGAGATTTGGCTAGGTCCGTGCGGTGAACGCGTTCGCTCACCTACTGCGTGGCAAGCCGGATTGGGAGAGACTGATTTTTTGTGACTTAGCAGGGCTGCTCGGGTTCAAGGGATGAGATTTGTCTTTGCGGTGAACGGGTTTGCCCACCTACTGCATTACGGACCGGATTGGGAGAGACTGGTTGAGGGAGACCTTATTTTTTTTACATTAGCTCCACACAGGAAGCTCTGAAGAAAATAAATCCCGTCAAGGCCTATGTCTTCTTTGGGGATGCAATGCATTATCGGGGAATACGTATGATTCCTCGATAATGCATTGCATTACGATCTCTACGAATTCGGAAGTCGCAAGAACAAATTGCATTACGATCAATACGAATTCGGAAGTCGCAAGAACAAATTGTTGCGTGCGAAAGTAAATATTATTTTGATTTAAATGTATAATTCAACGATATCTAAGGGGCATTGCGACCTTGACTACGAATTCGGGAGTCGCAAGTTCGAATTGTGGCGTGCAGAGGTAATTTTTATTTGATACGTTTGTATAATACAACAATAATGCAGTGCAGTGCGATCTTGACTACGAATTCGGATGTCGCAAGTTTAAATGGCATGTGCCAGTTAACTTTATTTTGATAAATACATATAATTCCTCGATAATGCATTGCCTCACTATCTTGGCTACGAACTCGGAAGTCGCCAGTTCGAATTGTGGCGTGCGGAGGTAATTTTTATTTGAAACGTTTGTATAATACAACAATAATGCAGTGCAGTGCGATCTTGACTACGAATTCGGATGTCGCAAGTTCGGATATTGATTTTGATTTTGGTTTTGGTTTGAGATTTTAATTTTGATTTGGACTTTGACTTTGATTTTGGTGTTGGTTTGAGATTTCGTTTTTGATTTTGAATTTGATTTTGACTTTTGATTTCGATTTCGATTTCCGCTTCTAAGACCCGCACAAACCTCACCCCATGAACCTGGGCACCCCGGTTAAGTCACCAAACATAGCGAACCACTTAAGGTAAACCTTAATTTTGGGAGGCGGGTATAATTACCACCGCCCCGGGAACCATTTTTGGGTAATCAACACCTCTGTCATATGTCACTTTGCAGTGAGATTCGTGACTTAGCAGGAGTGCCGGTTCAAGGAGTGAGATTTGGCTAGGTCCGTGCGGTGAACGCGTTCGCTCACCTACTGCGTGGCAAGCCGGATTGGGAGAGACTGATTTTTTGTGACTTAGCAGGGCTGCTCGGGTTCAAGGGATGAGATTTGTCTTTGCGGTGAACGGGTTTGCCCACCTACTGCATTACGGACCGGATTGGGAGAGACTGGTTGAGGGAGACCTTATTTTTTTTACATTAGCTCCACACAGGAAGCTCTGAAGAAAATAAATCCCGTCAAGGCCTATGTCTTCTTTGGGGATGCAATGCATTATCGGGGAATACGTATGATTCCTCGATAATGCATTGCATTACGATCTCTACGAATTCGGAAGTCGCAAGAACAAATTGCATTATACGATCAATACGAATTCGGAAGTCGCAAGAACAAATTGTTGCGTGCGAAAGTAAATATTATTTTGATTAAAATGTATAATTCAACGATATCTAAGGGGCATTGCGACCTTGACTACGAATTCGGGAGTCGCAAGTTCGAATTGTGGCGTGCAGAGGTAATTTTTATTTGATACGTTTGTATAATACAACAATAATGCAGTGCAGTGCGATCTTGACTACGAATTCGGATGTCGCAAGTTTAAATGGCATGCGCCAGTTAATTTTATTTTGATAAATACATATAATTCCTCGATAATGCATTGCCTCACTATCTTGGCTACGAACTCGGAAGTCGCCAGTTCGAATTGTGGCGTGCGGAGGTAATTTTTATTTGAAACGTTTGTATAATACAACAATAATGCAGTGCAGTGCGATCTTGACTACGAATTCGGATGTCGCAAGTTCGGATATTGATTTTGATTTTGGTTTTGGTTTGAGATTTTAATTTTGATTTGGACTTTGACTTTGATTTTGGTGTTGGTTTGAGATTTTGTTTTTGATTTTGAATTTGATTTTGACTTTTGATTTAGATTTCGATTTCCGCTTCTAAGACCCGCACAAACCTCACCCCATGAACCTGGGCACCCCGGTTAAGTCACCAAACATAGCGAACCACTTAAGGTAAACCTTAATTTTGGGAGGCGGGTATAATTACCACCGCCCCGGGAACCATTTTTGGGTAATCAACACCTCTGTCATATGTCACTTTGCGGTGAGATTCGTGACTTAGCAGGAGTGCCGGTTCAAGGAGTGAGATTTGGCTAAGTCCGTGCGGTGAACGCGTTCGCTCACCTACTGCGTGG
The DNA here is from genome assembly GCA_917563855.2 of Limnephilus lunatus. Lineage (NCBI taxonomy): Eukaryota > Metazoa > Arthropoda > Insecta > Trichoptera > Limnephilidae > Limnephilus > Limnephilus lunatus. The sequence continues at coordinate 49,209,520 of OU830603.1, forward strand.
CAAGCCGGATTGGGAGAGACTGATTTTTTGTGACTTAGCAGGGCTGCTCGGGTTCAAGGGATGAGATTTGTCTTTGCGGTGAACGGGTTTGCCCACCTACTGCATTACGGACCGGATTGGGAGAGACTGGTTGAGGGAGACCTTATTTTTTTTACATTAGCTCCACACAGGAAGCTCTGAAGAAAATAAATCCCGTCAAGGCCTATGTCTTCTTTGGGGATGCAATGCATTATCGGGGAATACGTATGATTCCTCGATAATGCATTGCATTACGATCTCTACGAATTCGGAAGTCGCAAGAACAAATTGCATTACGATCAATACGAATTCGGAAGTCGCAAGAACAAATTGTTGCGTGCGAAAGTAAATATTATTTTGATTTAAATGTATAATTCAACGATATCTAAGGGGCATTGCGACCTTGACTACGAATTCGGGAGTCGCAAGTTCGAATTGTGGCGTGCAGAGGTAATTTTTTTTTTGATACGTTTGTATAATACAACAATAATGCAGTGCAGTGCGATCTTGACTACGAATTCGGATGTCGCAAGTTTAAATGGCATGCGCCAGTTAATTTTATTTTGATAAATACATATAATTCCTCGATAATGCATTGCCTCACTATCTTGGCTACGAACTCGGAAGTCGCCAGTTCGAATTGTGGCGTGCGGAGGTAATTTTTATTTGAAACGTTTGTATAATACAACAATAATGCAGTGCAGTGCGATCTTGACTACGAATTCGGATGTCGCAAGTTCGGATATTGATTTTGATTTTGGTTTTGGTTTGAGATTTTAATTTTGATTTGGACTTTGACTTTGATTTTGGTGTTGGTTTGAGATTTTGTTTTTGATTTTGAATTTGATTTTGACTTTTGATTTAGATTTCGATTTCCGCTTCTAAGACCCGCACAAACCTCACCCCATGAACCTGGGCACCCCGGTTAAGTCACCAAACATAGCGAACCACTTAAGGTAAACCTTAATTTTGGGAGGCGGGTATAATTACCACCGCCCCGGGAACCATTTTTGGGTAATCAACACCTCTGTCATATGTCACTTTGCGGTGAGATTCGTGACTTAGCAGGAGTGCCGGTTCAAGGAGTGAGATTTGGCTAGGTCCGTGCGGTGAACGCGTTCGCTCACCTACTGCGTGGCAAGCCGGATTGGGAGAGACTGATTTTTTGTGACTTAGCAGGGCTGCTCGGGTTCAAGGGATGAGATTTGTCTTTGCGGTGAACGGGTTTGCCCACCTACTGCATTACGGACCGGATTGGGAGAGACTGGTTGAGGGAGACCTTATTTTTTTTACATTAGCTCCACACAGGAAGCTCTGAAGAAAATAAATCCCGTCAAGGCCTATGTCTTCTTTGGGGATGCAATGCATTATCGGGGAATACGTATGATTCCTCGATAATGCATTGCATTACAATCTCTATGAATTCGGAAGTCGCAAGAACAAATTGCATTACGATCAATACGAATTCGGAAGTCGCAAGAACAAATTGTTGCGTGCGCAAGTAAATATTATTTTGATTTAAATGTATAATTCAACGATATCTAAGGGGCATTGCGACCTTAACTACGAATTCGGGAGTCGCAAGTTTGAATTGTGGCGTGCAGAGGTAATTTTTATTTGATACGTTTGTATAATACAACAATAATGCAGTGCAGTGCGATCTTGACTACGAATTCGGATGTCGCAAGTTTAAATGGCATGCGCCAGTTAATTTTATTTTGATAAATACATATAATTCCTCGATAATGCGTTGCCTTTTTATCTTAGCTACGAATTCGGAAGTCGCCAGTTCGAATTTTGGCGTGCGGAGGTAATTTTTATTTGATTCGTTTGTATAATACAACAATAATGCAGTGCAGTGCGATCTTTATACGAATTCGGATGTCGCAAGTTCGGATATTAATTTTGATTTTGGTTTTGGTTTGAGATTTTAATTTTGATTTGGACTTTGACTTTGATTTTGGTTTTGGTTTGAGATTTTGTTTTTGATTTTGAATTTGATTTTGACTTTTGATTTCGATTTCGATTTCGATTTAGATTTAGATTTCGATTTTGACTTTTGATTTTGATTATGATTTTTATTTTGATTTTGTTTTTATTTTCGTTTTCGTTTCCGCTTTTAAGACCCGCACACCCTATGAACCTTAGCACCCCGGCTAAGTCACCAAATATAGTGAACCACTAAACGTATACCTAAAATTTGGGAGGCGGGTATGGTTACCACCGCCCCGGGAACATATTTTTTGGGTATTCAACACCTCTGTCATATGTAACTCCAAGTGGTTCGCTACTTACGATCACATTCACAAAGCCAAGATGCTTTCGAATATTTAATACCTACTTTGTTTTTAAAACTCTATTCACCGTTTTTTTCCTTAACATTACAAACTTGTATTATATTCAGCAATGGTTTTGGAGGGTTATTATTTTTCAAAAATAATTTATTCTCAAATTAAATTCGGTTACTTTTGAAAAAATCGACGTTAATCGCAATGTTTTCATTACCACTTATTCAATTCGGACATTTTATTCTAAAGTTACCACGAGTTTAAAAATAGCCCCGTTTGGGGAAAGGGTTGAGAAAGTCTGATTGGAGAATTCATAATCCATCCGGTCCGCCACGCAGTTGGTGGGTAAAGGCATTCTCCGCCAAGACTTAGACAAATCTCAACTTCTAAACCCAGGCACCCCTGCTAAGTCACCAAACGTTGTGAACCACTTGGAGTAACCTACGGCAAGGATGTTGGTTATCCGATAAATAGTTCCCGGGGCGGAGTTACACATATCCGCCTCCAAATTGATATTCCTTTGTTGGGAGACGGGTCGAGGGACTAATATAGGTATTTTATGAATGTACCGCACAATAGTCCCAGATGCTCTCTTCTATCTGGAGCTAATGAAACTAAAGACGGGTTGTTTCAAAAAATTTTACGGATTCATCAAATATTTGAAATTATTTTTTTACGACCTGTGTAAGTTCTATTCAAATTCTGTATTATTTCAGATTGATAGAGCAACTGGCCTATAATGATATAATGACGGAACTTGAATAGAACGTGAAAATTATCTTAAAATATTTGATTATATTACAAAATTACAATTTGAGGTTTTACTCATAGTTAAAAATAAATATTCCTCCTAGACTTGCAGAAAAGTCAATAGACGTCGCATATTAAATAAAAATTGATAACTTTATCCAAGACACTATCTAGATTATATTTAGTTCTGGTTGAATTTTGCAATCTTTCATACAGATAGCAGCCAATAAAATTTGCGTTACGAAAATGAAGATAATGTTGGTAGTTTCTAGTCGAAGTATGAAACGGTTAAAAATGACAGAATCGGATGGGGACTAATTAGCGCTTAGCGCAATGGTTAGAGCTGCTGCCCGAAAAGCCGAAGGTCCTGGCTTGGAGTCCCTGATGTGACCGTACCTCTTTCTGATTTTTCTGTTTCAGATTTTGGATGGAGTTTCGCTAATATTGTCTTCATTTATTTAAATTTTACAATTTGAAGTTTAACTCATTGTTCTAAATAAAAATAAGTATTCATCCTAGACTTGCAGAAAATTTAATGGCCGTCCTTAACCAGTCTCTCGATCTCGATCCGGCCCGCCACGCAGCAGGTGGGCAGAGGCATCCATCGCCAAGACCTGGACAAATCTTACCCGAGGAATCGGGCACGCCCACTAAGTCACCGAACAGAGAGAACCACTTGGGGTAACCTATGGCAGAGGTGTTGGTTATCCAATAAATGGTTCTCGGGGCGACGATACACTTATCCACCTCCCATGTTATTCCCAGTTGAGAGGCGAGTCGAGGGAGTTCTAGGTTAGGACTCTTTCAATTAGTCTCTCCCAACCTGGCCCGCCACGCAGTAGGTGGGCAATCGCATTCGTCGCAAAGACCTGGACAAACCTCTCCCCTTAAAACCGGGAATCCCTGTTAAGTCACTAAACGTAGTGAGTTTCTTGCGGTGACCTATGGCGGAGGTGTTGGTTATCCAATAAATGGTTCCCGGGGCGATGGAACAAATCGGACTCTCTCAACCTCCCAAATTGGGTTGAGAGAGTCCAATAGAAGAGTTCTAGGTTAGGTCTCCTTCAATCAGTCTCTCCCGTTCTGGCCTGCCATGAAGTAAGTGGGCAAACACATTCTCCTCAAAGACCTAGACAAACCTCACCCCTTGAACCTGGGCACCCCTGCTAAGTCACTGAAAGTAGTGAACCGCTTGGTATGACCTATGGCAAAGGTTTGGTTAATCAATAAATGGTTCCCGGGGCGGTGGTGTGCGTAATCCTCTTCCCAATATACCTATAATATTAATGATAAGTTTTTAGATTTTCACGGCCAAAAGCATTTTCGTTGTTTGTTTTTTAGGTGTTATGCCGTGTTGCGCTACCTCCTTTTTTATCCGACGTTTTGGACAGCGTTGCAGTGTCCATCATCAGGGCAGATCCGGCAGATTGTCGCAGACATCGTCGGATCTGCTGGATCCGCCCTGACGATGAACACTGCAACGCTGTCCGAAACGTCTGCTAAAGAAGGAGGTAGCCAACACAAAACAAAAAACGAAAATATAATATTAATGTATGTAGGTTTGCTGAATTGCAGCCAAAAATATTTTAAAACATACATCATGTAACATGCATATCTTCAATGGATTACAAATGTCAAATATTTCAAAACGGTTCACAGCAATGTATTTTCTTTACTTTTACGTAAAAATTAAACCAACTCTTTCGGTATCATTTTTTACGGAGTGCCTTGAAAATAGTTTCCATAGTGTGGATTATCATTGTGGGTGGTAGAGCCCGTTCACACTTCTGCCTAGGCATGAGTGCAGGTGTTCAAAACAAACTGGGTGTTTAAAAATGTTTGGAAGAAAATAATTATCGATTTTTTCTTTTTTAATTATTTTATTTATTTAGATGTTTTTATTATTTGGAATGGCTAAAAGCTTATCAACTTTGAACTTCAATGAAGAATGCCCGAAGTAAAAACCATTGAAATCCCGCTTTTTTAAATATTTAAAAACATCTAATCGCATATCCCATTACTAAAAATTGCGTTTTAACTGAGAAAAATGAAATTATGTGTGGTATATTTTTGTTTATCAGTTGTTTAAAAATTAAAGCACGTTTTAATAAGTAAGGACATTTTTTTCGAAAAGTAGTTCTTTAGAGTAGGTATTTATTATGTTATTTTTTTGGGCAAAAAATTGTGTTACCTTTACATAGTATAAAATGAAGTCGCTTCCGCTGTCTGTGCGCTTAGATCTTTTAAACTAAGCAACAAATTTTCATGCGGTTTTCACCAATAGATAGAGTGATTCATGAGGAAGGTTTTAGAGTATATAATTTGTCAAGGTTTTGTGTTAATTGGCTGAAATAGGGCTGGCAAGCAGGCAGCGGGCATCGGGCAGTCGGCAGCAAGCGGACGGTGTCGATTTGATTTAACAGATGGCGTTGGTTATAAAGGTTGGGTAGTGGCGTGGCGTTGTGATGGCGTTATGTTTCTTTAGTCACAGCAACATGTGGCCTGGTCTGCTAGTTTTTAACTAAAAGTATACTATCTCGGGAATGACTAGCTTAATTAAAAAAAAAAAAATTATATCATTGTTTTTACCTTACTTAAGAAAATATTTTAGAAATCATAATTAATACTTTCTTACGACGGCGACGGCCAAGGAGCCGCCTTTTTATATTAAAGTGATATTAAAAAGATTTCACAATCTACTCTTTCATAGATGGCGCAAGTTTAATTATTTTAGGGAACACGCTTTTTACAAGTAGTGCCTTATTAAGATGAATGAATTGTTAGCGCCCATTCATGCGTAATATGAATATGAATAAATAGTTTTTTTGGTTTAAATAAATCTTTCAAAAATGGCAAACAAATACCATATTGTATCGGTAATTCAATCCAATATTGTATTTGTACGCCTTTCTTGAAAGATTTATTCAAACCAAAAAAAACTATTTATTCATATTCATATTGCAACTGTACGGGCGCAAACAATTAATTCATCTTAATATTTTAAAGCACAACTTTAAAAAAAAAGTTTTACGCTAAAATAATTAAACTCGCGCCATCTACATATAATATAGAGGCGTTCTTTTAAGGTGAAGTTATACGTGAAATCCTATTTAGATTAATCTTTATGACGAATTGGCTTACAGTATCAACATCAAAAAATATGCTACGGATAAATTGAAGCTTTTACTAGGTTTTTTATGTAATGGAATTAGAATAAAATTATTATTTACATAACAAAAAAAAAATAAGCGTAAACCACTAAAAAAATGTTTTTTCATGACTTAACTATGAAGTAATACAAGAAACATTTTTATAAAAATACTCCTTTATGGGTAAGACCATTTTTGAGGTTTTCTATGTTCTAACTTTTTTTCACTCTTATAAAATTATGGACAAAATAAATAAAAACCACTTTTTCGCTTACTTGCCGCGCGCAAATAAGACGCTCGATTGCAAATTTTGCAGGCACGAGAATCGAAATACTTCTAGCGTTTATATTCCTCTTAAGTATCACATTTACTTGGAATTCTGAGTTTGTTTGAGTCTCAAAAGTCTAAAAAATCCACTTTCCGTCACATAATCGAGATGAAACTTGGTACACAGTCGATTCTTTCTGTCTCTGAAATTTTATGTTTATGTAATAAATAAAATTTGCCAATGCAGTTCGGCCCTCATTTTCATTAATTAATACTAATGAGGCTACTGTGAAATAAGTTTTAACATAAAACATAATCGTAAAAATTGATTAATTTTTATTGAATTTGTTACCACACTGTAGATTTGCTAAAAATTTAAAATAATATTCAGATATATTTTTAAATAGCGGCAACATGAATATATCAAGTTACCGACATCCGGTCTTTAATACAATGGTTTTTAGAATATTTCAACCACTCGGATACGTAAGCGTGTTAATATATAACAATAGCCGTAAAATAAGCGCGTTTTTTCGTGTGTTCCCACAGAAGTCGTTATAACTCGGTTATTGTTCTAGTGATAACCCTAAAACAAAAAGTAGAAGATCCATATTGAATGCTTCACATTTCTATTCAAAGTTGTCCATAGAAGTACATAAAAAATACTAATTTTGTAGAAACAGTTTTCACCCCCAAATCACCTACGCGCTGTTAGACATTATTAATTTTTTAAATATTCTTGTATGAAATGGTAAAAGGTAGGTGACAAAATTGTTTATTTATTCAATAGAATAAGTGTTATTTTTACATAATCAGTGATTTTAGTACCGTTTCCACATAAAAACATCGCGTGAGTCATTTTTACAATATTTTTATGTTTGCTTTCTAAATTTTAATATTTATAAATGTTAATATTTTTTTGTAATATAACAATTTGAAACCTTATTTCAAACAAACGTTTCAAGTTTTTAGTTTTTTTCTGTTATTTGTTTATGGGGTGTTATACCGTGTTGCGCTACCTCCTTCTTTGGCCGACGTTTCGGACAGCGTTGCAGTGTCCTTCATCAGGGCAGATCCGGCAGATGTGTGACAGTTTTTAGTATTTGGCTACGTTCAGATATGTTCCATTTATTGACCCTTAATTGTGAAGCGGAAATAACACAAAGTTTTATAAATCTGGCAGTTCGTTTAAGACAAAAAACTTGCATAATCGCAAAACACCTGAGTGGTTAAAATATTGTGATACATATTAATTTTAAAAGTAAACAAACGATTTCCGACCAGAGGTGACCATAATTTCTGTTGAACATTTACAGGAAATACAGTTTTCTACTCCAAAACTTATGGGAAAACTATAATATTAATCAATGTGAATAGTGTTATAATCACCGCCAGACTTGGCAATGTCTGTAATCATGACGTCTGTTTATCGTGTATATTAATTAGTGCATGATGCACATTCGAAATCAAATATGAAGTGTAGGTAATTTTTTTTTTCTTCAAACTTCGCAAATAAACTTTGTGGCTTCATTATTGCTTCAATGAGAATAAGTAATTTTGTAAACACCACTATTTTATTAATATTATCGACATGTTTCAAAAACAATGTTATCTTCGTCAGCATAAAAGATTAATAATTTTAACAATTAATCATTATCCGGTTATTATCAATTGAACTACGGTGTCCCCATACAACATATTGCGTGGCTGAAAAACTTTATAAGTAAATGAATAATACTATGAAGTACACTCCCAAACCAGATCGTGTTTTAGATTTTTTGTGAATGCTAACTGCTCGTAGCCAGTAGGACTATTGCATCCCTAATTGGGATATGTTGTGAGGCTGAAGGGTGTGAAAGCTCAACTGTTTGACTACCGGTGTGACTCCAAAGTTCATCAAATTATTGTAGATTACCGGTTTCACTTTAAACCAAAGTTCACCGGATAGTAGTTTACCGGTTTGACTTAAACCAAACCAATTTTTTAACGTAGTTCAAGTACCGTACCGATCAAAGTTCATAAGAATTTCGCATTTTATTTATGACTAGCTGATACCCGGCATGCGTTGCAATGCCATTTAAAGAAATAAATTGATTCTCCCTGCATGTCCTTTCCCGTGCGTCCCCGTTCCTTTCCGCCTCCCCCCTCCCTCGTCTCTTCCCTCTCCGCGAACCCCACTTTCCCCCTGCCTTTCCTCCCTGCCGCTAAAATATATGAAATACACATATATTCATTTATACAAACTTCATAATGCCAGAGCTCACCATTATATACAGCCTATGTTACTCGCTGATAATGTAGATTTCTATTGGTGAAAGAATTTTTCAAATCAGTTCAGTAGTTTCGGAGCCTATTCAATGCAAACAAACAAATAATCAAATCTTTCCTCTTTATTATAGTTTTTTTCTAATGCTTTCATTTTTAAACTAATAAAATGTCCGAATTGAATCATTCAAAAAGTTAAATAAAGGTATTGAAGCAGTCTTGAATATGAAGTAATTTATTTTGATAAGGATTAAAACCAAGATACAAATAAAGAGCCGTCATTTTAATTAAATTTTTAAAATAAATAAACACTTTTTGTGGCATAACTATAATAGTTAGACATATGCTGTCACGACATTTTTTGTAAACAATTATGTGTTCTGCAAAGTCGTAGTACATCATTTTATTCTATCATCAATAGTTTTCGCAGTGCACGTGATGTAAAGAATATTTTAGGTAATTTTTTTACACCTTTGGTTACATTATTGGAGTTTTAGTAAGGATCACCAATTTTTTTGAAAATATAATATAGCCTATGTCACCCGGGGATAGTGTAGCTTCTCAACAATGAAAGAATTTTTCAAATCGGTTCATTAGTTTCGGAGCCTATTCAATGCAAACAAACAAACAAACAAACAAATCTTACCTCTTTATAGTGTAGTAGATAGTAGAAGTGTGTTAGATTAGAATGATCGCCTTTCGGAACGGTGAACGGTGGAACAACTCATAATGAAACATACTGAGAAGCACTTCAGAAAGCAAATGTTGAATAGGTTAAGTTAGGTTAGGGTTACCGGCTTTTTTAAAATTATATTTTCATAGCATTTAATGACCTTTCTAAGGAGGTTCTGAGTTATTATGAGTTGGTTTATTTCTGAGTTGACATGGAACCTTTCGGAACATCGCCTTGCAACGAAATGGGAGGGATGGATTCACACGTCTGTCACTCCTAGACATACTGACCCCCAGATTCCTACTCACACCTACTACCCCATTCCTTCCCTGAACATCCTCTTCTTCCTTTCCTAAAAATACGCTCCACACTGCATCCCTAAAGATGACATTGGCCTTGAGGGGATTTATTTTCTTCAGGGCTTCCTGTGTGGAGCTAATGTAAGAAAAAAGGTCTCCCTCAACCAGTCTCTCCCGATCCAGTCCGTAACGCAGTAGGTGGGCAAACCCGTTCGCCGCAAAGACCTAGACAAATCTCATCCCTTGAACCCGAGCATATACATATATTATCAAAATAAAATACAATATGAACTTACGACTGTATTGTAATGCGTTACCGAGGAATTAAACAAATTTATTAAATAAAATTTACTGGTGCACGCCAATTTTGAACTTGCGACATCCGAATTCGTAGTCAAAGATCATAATGCAACGCATTATTGAGGAATCATACAAAGATATTTATCAAAATAAAATTTACTTGTGCACGCCAATTTTGTACTTGCGACCTCCGAATTCGTAGTCAGGGATCACAATGCAACGCATTATTGAGGAATCATGCATAGATATTTATCAACATAAAATTTACTTACGCACGCCAATTTTGAACTTGCGACTTCCGAATTTGTAGTCAACAAGATCGTACCGCAACGCATTATCGAGGAATTATATCTAAATATTTACCAACATAATATTTATTATTTTTGAACTTGTGACTTCCGAAATCATAACCAAGATCGTAATGCAACGCGTTATCGAGGAATTATAAAAATTTAACAAAATAAAATTTACTTGCGCACGCCAATTTTGAACTTGCGACATCCGAATTCATAGTCAAGGATCATAATGCAACGCATTATTGAGGAATAATACATAGATATTTATCAAAATAAAATTTACTTGCGCACGCCAATTTTGAAATTGCGACATCCGAATTCGTAGTCAAGGATCATAATGCAACGCATTATTGAGGAATTATATATAGATATTTATCAAAATAAAATTTACTTGCGCACGCCAATTTTGAACTTGCGACATCCGAATTCGTAGTCAAGGTTCATAATGCAACGCATTATTGAGGAATCATACATAGACTTTTATCAAAATAAAATTTACTTGTGCACGCCAATTTTGTACTTGCGACATCCGAATTCGTAGTCAAGGATCATAATGCAACGCATTATTGAGTAATCATACGTAGATATTTATCAAAATTATATTTACTTGCGCACGCCAATTTTGAACTTGCGACTTCCGAATTCGTAGTCCAGATCGTACTGCATCGCATTATCGAGGAATTATATCTAAATATTTACCAACATAAAGTTTATTATTTTTGAACTTGTGACTTCCGAATTCATAACAAAGATCGTAATGCAACGCGTTATCGAGGAATTATACAAATTTAACAAAATAAAACTTGCGACATCCGAATTCGTAGTCAAGGATCATAATGCAATGCATTATCGAGGAATCATATATATTTATCAAAGTAAAATTTATTGCGCACGCCAAAATTTGAACTTGCGACTTCCGAATTCGTAGCCAAGATCGTAATGCAACGCATTATCACCCCTCGAACCCGGGCACCCTTGCTAAGTCATCAAAAGTATCGAACCACTTGGGATGACGTATGACAGATGTGTTTATCCAATAAATGTTTCCCGGGCGGCGGAGCCTAGCAACAAAAACCCGCGGAAGTATATTATTAGAATTTTATAAAATACAGAAAGATATATTTTTCAAGTCGGTGCCGCGGCCGTTATAATATTACGTTTTGCAACTTCCATATCGGCTCAACCAATGAGCAGTAAAACCAGATATAGGTATATGTTTTTTTATGACCAATCAGAAGGCTTCGTTCATAACGCCATCTTGAACGCCATTCTGATTGGTCATTGTCAGATCAACAATTTTATAGTAAAAGCACATATAGGTACATAAGATATACGATTATGTGGATCAACAACGCATGGCAATTTGGGCGGATCATCAACGCATGGTAAATTGGGCGGATCAACAGTTACGAAGCGTATGATTTCCATACAAATATCGAAAATTTTATGTGTAGTATTTCGTTTACTTTTACTGGGAAACTGGCAACCTTGCTATTTAATGTAACGTTGTTGCAAATTCATACAGAAGTAATCCATTAAAGCCAAGTTATTCGGTGTTAAAGGTGGATCAACACTGTCAAATAACTTCTTACTGGATCAGCATATTACGAGAAGAGGTCAATATATATATATATATATATATATATATATATATATGTAGAACAATTTTCTCGGTTTACCCGCGTAACGTAGTCCTTAACAGGACTTTTTAACTCCTGACGTTTCGGACAGATCACACTGTCCATCTTCAGAGGCCTTATGTCTTGAGTTTTTGTCTCAAACTGATAGCTTTCGCATATCTGTTCGGTCCAGAAGCTAAGACTTAAGTGAGTGCAAGTCACTTCTTATGTCTAGAACGAAGTACCCGGGTTGAAGGTGATTGATGGTGGAGGGGGTTGGGGGCGGGGCCGGCAGTAGATACCTGATTGGTTAAGCTAATTGGAGATACTACTGGTAATTTTGGTAATGCCGTTTTTGGGGGATTTTCATCGATTATGACTTTCCAGGTGTTGGGAATTCTAATTGAGTCATTTCTAGCATTCATATTATTTTTATGTTTATAGATTTCTATCGCTTCGCTGTAAATTCTTTTTGGTTCATTATATATGCTAGCTATTGTTGTTGTATTATTAAAGTCTATTTTATGACCTTCATTAAGGACGTGGTGAACTATGGATGAAGTTAAGCTTTTATTAGTGACATCTACTTTATGTTCTGCAATTCTACATGATATTTTTCTATTGCATCGTCCAATATACACCTTTTCACATGCCCCACAAGGTATTTTATAAATACCATGTGACTCAAGTGGAATGTGGTCCTTCGGACTTCTTAATAGAGACGAGATTTTATTTTCCGATTTATAAATAGTTTTGATTTTATTGCTTTTGAGGATTCGACTGATTTTATCTGTCGAGCCTTATTTGATGTATGGGAGAATTGCTATAGAAAGGGGTTCTTCTTCCGTTTCAGGAATGGTTTTTTTGCTTTTATTTATAGATTTGTCGATTAAATATTTGGAGAAGCCGTTTGCTTGAAGAGCACTACTAAGTAAACCTAGTTCTTTATGAATATGATCTTTGTCCGCTAGTCGTTTTGATCGTGTGACTAGGGTATTTATAACTGATGACAACTGAGATGGGTTATGATTTGAGTTGGCGTTTAAGTATCTATTTGTATGTGTCGGTTTACGATATACGGTATGGCCAAGGCTGCCGTTCTTTTTCTTTTTAACTAAAATATCGAGAAATGGGAGACAATCATTTTCTTCGATTTCCATGGTAAATTTAAAAGCTATCAGTTTGAGACAAAAACTCAAGACATAAGGCCTCTGAAGATGGACAGTGTGATCTGTCCGAAACGTCAGGACTTAAAAAGTCCTTTTAAGGACTACGTTATGCGGGTAAACCGAGAAAATTGTTCTACATCTTACACCCGTGAAAACCTTAACCATAACATATATATACTTTTATTCAAATACTTATAATAGATACTATAATATACATAATATAATATATATAGATAAATAACACATGAAGGTCAACATCTTTTTAACATAATAATAAAATGAAATATTTACGTAATCTGCATTCCTGTCACTCTCTCCCTGGATTTCTGAAAATACTTATGATGAAGAAAACTCACCCCCTATTAAAGGTTTTCCAAATCGGGTGCTACACGACAACCTTTTCGTTTCTACTTAATTTATGTATTTATTGCTATAACTAAATTTGACTTAATCTATTCCGAATATTTAATCTCGCTATTTTATTTAATTTTGGTAAATCTAAAACGAATTATTTGAAGCCTAATCTCTATTACTCAAAATGTATTTTATTTTCAAAAACCTCGTTGTCTAAGTAACGCTTTGATTAACAATAGATAATTCACGATTTTTTTTCGAAATAGTAGATACTATTTACTATCAATTTTGTTTTACTACCGAACTTTTCTATTTTGCAATAAAATAAAATATTGTACTATTTATTTAACTTTACCGAAATAATAGTTATTCTTTTATTATCACTCGCGTATTTAACGATAAATCAATAGTCGGTATTTTGCGGTGCTCCAGATTTTATGTCCGGGTTGAATCTTTCCCAAATGAAAGACTAAACCCTTCCACACACTTTTCCACAAATGAATATCTAGTAAATGAACGCAATGTAAGTGCACTATATAAGAATAAAACAATACAAGAACAATACGTAAATCCACCAGAAACATAATGGGAAAATATTTCACCGACTCCAGATATTTTCATATCAGAGGGTTCAAATAAATAAATACTTTAAAATCTCAGATTTATTATTATTACTATTTTTGAGATAGAAATATTCCGTTCAAATTTCATTTTATTTAACTGAAATATTACTGATGTGATTTTGTGATTTTTATCAATTATTTTAAGTTCGAAAATTTTCTATTATCCCCTGTTATTAACTTTTTTTAAACACTATAAAGCAATTACACTAACGCACAATACATCTTTAATTAATCACTTCGCTGATTCTAATCTAATTATTATTAATTGTACTATTTTTAAACTGAATTTATTTTTACCAGTCTCTAAAATCCCAGAAACTTAGAATTTTTCTATTTAAAACGCATTTATTTATAACACTTTCAAACGCTAAGTTCCAGAATTCACTCTTAGAAACTTTTTCCAATTAATAACCGTTTATCACGTCACGTCACGCAAACACTACTCGCAAGATCCGACGACTGACTTCTTTTGAAATGATACAAGTTCCCCATGATATACCCACTTTCAGGACTAGAACGGCTCATCTATACCTACATTGATTTATAAATTCAATTCTTATCGACTCGCGATTTCATAGTACAATTGCTCTATTTTTGTATCACAGTCGTTAGTCCAGCCTCCCTGATTTTTGAAGTCCAGCCCTAGTCTCCTGTCTCTCCCGTACATTGTTCCAGGATCGAACCTGCAATATTATGTCAAAATTGCCCTGTCGTTCCTTTGTCATCTGGCCTTACGAATTTAGTTTAAATATCATGATTTTCGTGGTCCTTTTTTTCTCAATATATAATAGATATGTCTTCAATAAACCGTATATAACTCGTAATTTTGTTTATCGCTGACAGAACACGAACAAACTCATGTCGAAATCTTTATTATGCATTTTCCAATTTTCACTATACCAAATTCCTCCAAATTTTCATGCCAACTATGTGAATCAATTCAATTTTAAACTGTATTGTCTCTATTTTTTCTTCAATTTTCTTTTATTTATGACGTTCTTTTTATGATTTTTCTCCTTTATTCTTATGTCGTTCTCCATAACTATATGATTAGTTACATTCCAAGCCAAATTTATTACTTTTATCGATATTTCGGAATTTTCCTGAGTTTTCCTTACGGAATCATCTTTTAATTGTCTTTATTTTATTCTTTACCACCCTTAATATCGTTTCCAATGTTTATCTCCTCTTAGAAAATTTCATTTCCTATCCATATGTTATTTTTCAGGTTAATTGCTCTGTCCAGAAACGTGTAAAATTGCGTCTCGTTCCTCCTTAAAATCCTATAAAGTACCCTCATAGACACATTTTGATGTTTCAATTTCTATATACTCGGTCATAAATAAGAAATTAATATTAGCTCGTTAGATTCTTATCTCTTTTTCTTTATCTAAATACTGCATAAAGGCAACGTTAAAACTAATCACCCTTCAAGCCATAAAGACTGTTATAATGACCAAAATCCATGTCCATATTCTCATGTTATTATACAAGAATCATGTGCGGGCTCGACAACCTTTATAAAATCAATCTCGTTTACCTATTTTCCCTATCGACCATAGCATTTCCTAATAACAAATGACGTAAAAACGATCCCTTTCTTTGAATTAATCTAACGTAATATAACTAGAATGGCCTCCCCATCTCAGGTACATAACGATATTCATTAAAACTCGTCTGAAATCGCATTAATAAGTCTGAACCTTATATTGTTCGATCAACACTTCCGTCAATACACCAATTTTTTTCAATTGATTTTCTTTCCAAATCGTTTTTCTTGACTTTATTGCTTCATCTGAAAATGATAATCCTAATTTTCACTGTTCTTTTCTATTTTAAATATCAAACGTTCGTTTTCCCCCGAATCTGGCCTCCCTTTTTGTTATACGTAATCGATCTTCAATTGAATATCCCTACAATAGTTTCTCCTAAGTTTTTCGCGTCTTTTCATTAATTTTCCTCCTATTATATTTTTCTTGTTATAACCTTGCACCTTTTTCCGACATAATATGATTTTAGTTCTTCATAATTTACAGTTTCCGACCCCATAAACGCACTTAATGTTTAGATTTTATCTCGGGTCGACGCACCGATACAGACCGTGGGATATTGTTTGTCTGAGCGTGTATTGACCCCTCGAGTTGAAATCACATTAATTATCCAGCTAATGTCCTGGTTCAAAGTCCATCTCTTTATCCCTCAACATGGTTACGCCTTGTCTTCTCCGATTGGTTGATTTCGCTTTCTATTTGGTTTTAAGCCTACTTCTGGGATCCCCATAAATTGAATTCGATTGTAACAACATCTGTGTTTTATTTATCAAACCTTGATACAAGTTCTCATATAATAGATTTCTCCGGTCACCACGGGCTTAATTAAATTTGATTCAGTAGATGTCGCAGATGTGTCCTTTTTTATCTTATATCGCAAGGTGAAAATTATGCCGTTTTGTATTTACTGTTGGTTAAATTCATTTCATCACAAACTGTGCCTCATCAAGGTTGAAGTTTAACTTTCTAAAAATTTTGTTTTTTTTTAATAAAATACTTTACAATATTGCAAGATTTAATTACATGTGCTTTCCAGATTTTGCTTTATTTATTTTCTCAATTGGTACATATAAAAAAGTGTAGTTAAAACTGTTTTCAAAGTTAATTCAGCACAATCCAAATTGAAAATGATGGATTTACGAGAAAAGAAATGCAAAAAGGTATAAAAAACAAGAAGAAATAATGTTCAAAGTTTTATTATTTAAAATATACAAAAGAAAGCATTATGAAAAAAAAGTTATTATTATTATTATTTACATTTAAAATTAATTATCAGATTAAGGTGGTAATGGCTTCGATAATGTGGCTTTTGAAGAGTCAGGAAAAAATTTCGACATTCCGATACAACTTGTAACAGAAACTGTCGTTGTTCTTCGTCTTTTGTCAAACAGGAATTGAAGTCGTGGATTAAATTTACCCCTCTTTCAGCTGTGGAATTGACAACCTTGAAACCGTTCATTATTTTTTTTGCTTTTAAATAATGTGCATTTTTACACCCTATATCAGGATCCGTATTTAAAATTTCTGTATCAATTTCAAATCTTTTGAAAAAATTTAGAGTTTGATGAGAAACAAAAAAATCGATATCTTTGTCCAATAAATTGTCCCACTTGATGGAGACTTCACATCCCTATCACATGTTTGTTCTTCAATTGGAATTAATTGTAGACTTTTTACAGCCATGCTTATTTTGACACTTTTTTCTAAATTTTCATCGAAGAAAAAAAATGCGAATTGCTCAGAATTGAGGTACCACAGATGATTTATAATTTTAGACAGTGCATTGTCTGCAAGTTCTTTATCGATTCCTCTATATTTTACAAGAGATTTTAAAAATTGTAGGTCTTGATTGGGGGCCAAAGTGGGTTTGGGGGCGTTAAACCACGCTTTTACATAAATGTGTATTAAAAACAAACAAATGTCAGTGATAGCTTTTTTTTCTAAATTTGTTTGAAAGATATATTTTGATACAATAAATGGCCTTTTCCATCCATCTAGCGTGATGAATGGCACCAGGAACTTTGAAAAAAGTATCTTTTGGGGGAGTACGTCCTAACACAACTAACGAAGGTTGAATTAATTCTTTGTAATCATCCCTTGGCTGTTGGTTTTTTAATTGTTCTGTAAGAAAAATTGATATTTCATGTGAATTCCCTATTTTATGTCTAATATTTTTATTTTCAATAGCAGTTTTGTATTTTGTCTTGTCTAGCTTCGACCATCCAGTCTGAAAGTTTTTAAAAATATTTGAGTGAGGTCTAGTAGTTGTGCCCATTTTTAAATCAAAAACTGATTTGAGAATAATTTCTAAAATATGGTGGTGACATGCTAAATAAAGAAGATTTTTCTCTAATAATTGCTCCAACAAAACGCAGGTTCCATTGAAGCGCCCAGTATTTACCGCAGTGGTATCAAAACACATTGTTTTATGTTTTATTATATATTATATTATTTTATTAAATATGATGTTGTTTATTATATTGTTTAATAATGTATAATGTTCAAAGGAAGCAAAATTTGATCAAAAGTGATTAAATTAAGTATCTTTATTGACATTTTCCATATTTTCTACAAATAGCGACTCTGAGGATTTGGATCATGTCCGGTCTTGGAAAATAATAGATTTCTTCAAATATAAACGTTTTAAACAAAAAAGTGATTTTAGTAAAACTTGAAGATAGCAACATTTCCTATGAAATGAAATAAGAACAAAATTTCTAAGACAAATAGTTTTCATTTTATGAGGAAAAAACGGCGATATTTTTTTGCAAAAAATCGTTTTTTCAAATTTAATCCCGATGAGCCACGGGTTAACATAATCCAATTGAGCTAAAACTTTCCAAATCTTATTCTCTAGACAAATGCAAATATTAGGGGGGTCAGGCCGACATTAGGACGAAAATATTTTTTCACCTTATACCTTGTAACCACCCTACTGCTCAGTTCTCCTGCATTTCTGAAGGAGCTTCTTGGGTCATTTTTTTAAACATTATCTCCACACAGGAGGCCCTGAGGAAAACAATTTCCCACGGGGCCTATGTCATCTTTGGGGATGCTGCTGACACCAATACTTAGACAAACCTCCCCCCCATGAACCCGGGCACCCCATCTAAGTTACCAAATGAAGCAAACCACTTGAGATAACCTATGGTAGAGGTGTTGGTAATCCAATAAATGGATCCGAGGCGGCGGTACCCATACCCGCCTGCCAAATGAGTAATGAAAATAATTCAAAGTCCAAATCCCATTGTATTTATAAACACTGGATTTTTAAAAAACTTTTTATGTGAATACCTCACAAGAGTCCCAGCTGCCCCCGTCTGGAGCCAGTGATGCTATGGGTAGGTTATGATGCTGAAGGTAGTGGGAAGGAGAAGGAGATGGGGAAGATGAAGGTGGGAAAGTACCTGGCTATTCACGTTAAACACGGCTAAAGCCATTTCAAGCAACGTTTGATTTCTGAATGGTAGTCTTGCACCAGGGCGATACTGAGAGTGTCTTCCTCTGTGGGACGTGTCACAAATATACTATATATTATTTAAAAATAATTAATTGTGAAATAACAAAAATTAATCAAAGAAAAATTTATTTCACCACGCCGGAATTTGATCTTGCCTCCTTCGATTTGGGAGTGAAGAACCTTACCCCTAGACCACGCCTTCCGTCAGTAATAAAAAGACACACAACTGTCGGAGTGTGTTAAAATCAAATACACATCATGTTCCTCATTACTGTAATGCAATTTGGGAGGCGGGAATGAGTACCGCCGCCCGGGAACCTTTATTGGATAACCAACACCTCTGTCATAGATCACCCCAAGTGGTGCGTTACTTGGTGATTTAGCAGGGGTGCCCGGGTTCACGAGTGAAGTTTGTCTAGGTCTTGGAGGCGGATAACTAGGATACACTGAACCAAAGATTGCTACCCACCCCTTAAACCGTCTTCCTTCTGTAACGTTTTGGATTCTTACCTTATCTCCTTCTACATCTTTCTTATTATGTAGAAACTCTCTCCCAGGCTATGACTCTCTCAGGGGCGGATACTCAACCCACATATCATTGTTCAGGTTAGGTGATTGTCAAATTAAACAGGTTATTTTCTTTAAAACATGTATTGCGAGATCTGGATGTATGACAGGTATGAAAGTGTTCCTACCTATATTGGCTCAACACGAATTCTATACAATAACGTTAATGGGGAAACCATACGATTTGCCGTGGTCCTTTCTTGGTGAATTCGGTAGTGGTTGTGTGCAGCCGGAGATGTGGAGTACCGACGCCTGCAGGCTGGGTGCCCAGGTGTCGGAAGTAAGTATGCTGATAGTTCACCTCGCCAGTGACGCAGAAGTGTCCTTACGAGCTCGCAACCGGGACCAGACCCTCCGGTTCGTTGAGCTTTGGTCGGCCTTAGGTATTTACACGAACGATTGCGTACGAATCAGTCTTTATTATTAAAGTCATTTATTAGAGTCTTTCTGTGTATGGATTAGCCAAGCAATTGCTCAGGGACCCAATTTTCATTTCAGTAGATAATTGCTCGCATGCGATAATTATGTACGTTGTCTATGGTTTTTCTATCAACTAGTAATTATCTACTGATTTTCGACATAAAGCGTATTTTGGAATTTCTAATAGATAATTATCTAATACAAAGCAGTAGATAATTGGACTATTGGTTTTAGCAGTAGTTCAACTGTCAAAAAGTGTTACTTGTACGGTTTGCGTGTGTCGTGTTTTTGTTAATTATTATAAAAATGCTGAGTTTTGAAGATTTGACGTACATACAAGCGATCGACATGGAACTATATTTAACTGAAAGGCCACCAAGAAAACTTTTTCAAGAAATGATGCATTTAGTCTGAGTAATGAACTGTTTATAAAAAAAACTCGACTATCTAAACATTTGGTGCTCAAATTAATTGACCTATTGTCGCCTTTGATGAAAGAACCGTATAAAATCAAGCCTGTAGATGTTAAAACAGGGTGCGATTCCCATCTAAAAGCAAAAGATATTGAAGTGATTGTTTTATACTGTCAATGGCTTTAGCAAATTATAATACATGCCTATAAAAAATATTCAATTAATTTTCAAAAATAAACATATAAGTATGTATAAATATTATTAAATAAATAGTAAAAAAGCAATATTTGACATAGTGCCTTACCCTATATTTTTTATTACTCACCTTACTTTACTTCCATTCCAAATTCCAACATAGTGGTACGATGCATTTTAGTAAGCATGTGTGTGTGTGTTTTAATGCAATATTTGATATCAAATACCTTAGGAGATTTGGTAATAATTAAAAGAAATATTTAGTTTATTTATTTATTACAAAATCCTTTTTACAATGTATAACAATTTTTGACAATAAAATATAAAACTATACAATATTAAGTTTAAATGTTGAGTAATCAGCACTATTTTATTGTACAACTACTTCTTCAACGAACAACAAAGTCATAAATAAACCAAACAAAGTGAATTGAAAATAATTTTGACAGTCGTAAACAGATGTTTACAGAAAAAATGTATCAAATCTATGGAGTCAAAGACCAGGTGACCATATAAAAAAATAAAATTGGTACATTTTTATGTTGGTATTAATATCGGTTGTTTTACATTATCTACGACTGTCGAAAATACGCATTTATCGAAACGGTAGATAATTTATCGTGCGCGAACCTCGCATGCGAACAATTATCTACTGAAATGAAAATTGGGTCCCAGGTAGTGTGGGAACTCTCTCAGGGGCGGATTCTCAACCCACATATCATTGTTCAGGCAAGGTGATTGTCAAATTAAACAGGTTATTTTTTTAAAACATGTATTGTGAGATCTGAATGTATGACAAGTATGAAAGTGTTCCTACCTATATTGGCTCAACACGAATTCTATACAATAACGTTAATGGGGAAACCATACGATTTGCCGTGGTCCTTTCTTGGTGAATTCGGTAGTGGTTGTGTGCAGCCGGAGATGTGGAGTACCGACGCCTGCAGGCTGGGTGCCCAGGTGTCGGAAGTAAGTATGCTGATAGTTAACCTCGCCAGTGACGCAGAAGTGTCCTTACGAGCTCGCAACCGGGACCAGACCCTCCGGTTCGTTGAGCTTTGGTCGGCCTTAGGTATTTACACGAACGATTGCGTACGAATCAGTCTTTATTATTAAAGTCATTTATTAGAGTCTTTCTGTGTATGGATTATTGGTAAAGTCACTTTGTTATCACTTAGGTAAATAGTCTAGGTATATGTGCGGCGCGTGGACACGAATCGGTGCGATAACGAGATATTAAGATTACATTTCAAACGGATTTGGGCTATTTTCTCCCGACACTGCTTTCACTTTGATTATCACATTTCTCCTTCCATGATTTACGCCTGAACGTGACGACTACCGTCGACGTGACCTTATTATCGGGAATCCTGGGCGCGACTCTCGTAACGAATTTAGGCGACAGCCCGGAACTTCGTGCTCCGGGCCCGCGTAGGTGCGGTACGTACTGACGTGTCCTTCTTATCTGGAATTCTGGGCGCAACTGCTTGAAGCGGATCCTTGGATAGCTTATATACCCGCGATTCTGCCTACGTGACGACTGTTCCTTGCGACGGACCTGAGGAAAGGCGCGGGGAGTTTCCTGTTGTTGCTTGCTTGTTCACCTAACAGTCGCGTGCTCTATATTGGTGATGCATCTAACGGCCGCGTGATTCTGTCCCTAGTGCGAACCAAAGTAAGAAGCGGGGTGAAGGGTTTGTTTATTCGCTCCCTAGTTCGGCCATGAGGTATGGAGGAGAATGGGGTGTTTCCTGTTGCTTCAATTGCGCTGCTTCATATTGGTGATGCATCTAACGGTTGCGTGATTTTGTCCCTAGAGCGAACCGGGAAGGAGCGGAATGAGGGGTTTGTTTACTCGTTCCGATATGGTTTGCGTTGCCCAGGATTTGCTTGAAGATTTTAACACATTACACTTCCCAGAACTATCCTCTTAAAAAAAACTCCACACAGTATCTCCAAAGATGACATAGGCCCTGAGGGAAATTATTTTCCTCAGGGCCTCCTGTGTGGGGCTCATGTAAAAAAAAACCTACAACGCCCACTCTGCGTTTTTTTAGTTTTATTAAATTGTTACCCTGGTGAAGCAAACCCAGCAATAAAAAGTGTTTTTTTAATGATATTATGTTGTTATGAAAATTTTCCATCTTCACTTTTTTTTTTTTTTTAAAGTTATTAAATAATTTTCAGTTCCTTTGACCACCACTCCGCAACGACAGTTATATGGGTAAGCATATTTATTTATATTACTACTTTTCTCAAATTCAATTTATTTGGAAAATTTATATCACGCTTTTTTAACAAAAAAAACAACATCATATTTACAAGAAGCCGGATTCTGAAATTCAACCACGCTGACGCTACCCTTAAATACAGAGTCACAGAGTATTTAAATAAAAAGTAGAAGAGGGAAAGAGAACACCAGCCTGGTGGGGGACGAGGGGGAGGTACTTTACTTCTTAGTTTTACTCCTCCTTTCATAGTAAATTCTCCATTCGTAGAAGAAAAACCAACAAATCCCCAAAATTCACCATCACATATTAATTTAATTCATACTTCATTTGCAATTTTTGCTAATAGAGCCCATGACGATCAGACCTTCGTTATTTTATAAAACCTGAAAGTTTCTCTGTGTATATCCCTAATACAGGTAAAGACGATCCCCGACTATGAGGTTTGGATCACAGTGGCCTTGAAAGAAAGCAGGTAGCAAAGTTATATAAAATTGCTTGCACTTTTACAAGGTACTAGTCTGCTAGCGTCGAAATTTCACTAAAATTAAATTATTTCGCTTCCACCCGCTTGCTTATTGTTAATATATATCCGCACCTACGGTAGACTTTTGATGTGTCTGATAATGACAGCGGATATACAGGGTGTCCGGGGGTAAAGTGCATTAAATTCGGGAGGTTATTCTACAAGTAAAAAAGATAAATAACTTTTTTCGAAATTCCAACATTCAGGGGTTGTTTTGTGATAAAAAGATAAAAATAGACCAGCGTGTGCCGCCAGCTTTATTATTTTCCGCTGTTACGATACGGGCCAGTCACAACCATGCAATGTTGCCACAATCGTGCCCGGCGGGCTCTCAGTAAGTAAGATAGTACCTCACACTAAGGATTTTTAGTAGGTACGTCTTTTTGTATGGGAAAAAAGATGTGAATTTCGGAAAAAGTTATTAATCTTTTTTTCTCCTACCATCATGTAGGGTCACCTCCCAAAGTTAATGTACTTTACCCCCGAACACCTTATCCGCACCTACGGTAGACTTTTAATGTGTTTGACAATGTGAATGAACCATAGAAACTGTCTGAATACTGAGAAAACATGGTCGAAAATTCATAGTCGGGGATCGTCTTTACCTATATTATGGATATATACAGATAAACTTTCACGGGCTCTTAGACTATAAGCTTTTTCAGTGAATAAAATGTGAATCTATGATTGTGTTTATTGAAAAAATATTTAAAAAAAAACATCTGCTGAATCGTGTTATTATAAATACCCTCCGGAAAGATAAAAATGTGGACATTTGAGGTTTTCTTCCAAGATCTTTAATTGTTTAAAAATCCCGCAATGACATTATTCAATCTATCAAGAACAACAGATTCTCAATTAAGACGAATTGGACAAAGTGTAAAATGTTTTTTTTTTTAAATATGTGTTTTTCATCCTTTCGTAGATCTGAATGCGTCTTGCCAAGCTTCCCATCTCACGGAAAGTTCACGGTGGCGGGTCCTAACGAGAACTTGCTACCTGGGACTATCGTGGACGAGTTCACCTACATCACCTACTCTTGCGATACCAACTACGATGCTTCCACAGAAAAAGTGTACGCCCGTTGCGAAGCGGGCAAATGGGACATTCCACAGCCAATTTGCAGAAGTAAGGATTTTTTTCATCACCGTTATTTTTGTAGCCTTTCGCAAAATTAGGTGAATCCGAATAATTCGTGAATTGTTATTAAAATTTAAACGTCGCCGACCGTAGAGTAAAGAAGAACACAAGAATTGCTGTTGAACACAAGATGCGTGATCCAAAAGACTGATCATTCTTAACATATTGATAAAATGATTCAAATGGAATAGTGATCCATGATAGACTAGGATCCCGCTATGACAAAGCCTAGATCATCGAGTACCTACCCACACAGTTGAAACTACGAGGGTAGGCTGAAAAGTAATGGGCCCTGAGGGGAATTATTTTCCTCAGGACAGGACCTCAAGTACACCTGTGTGGAGCTAATGTAAAATTTCTGTTTACCAAATTATTTACTTTGAATTATTTGCATGAGAGTAAGGTGGCATCTTTTACTTAGTGCAATCCAGTGTTATCACTTCTGCGACTGGGTCAGAATCGCACTAGTTTCTGTGCCTCAACAGTCTGAGTAATTCGTTGATCCTCATACCATATTAAAAAAATAAAATTTCAGAAAGATGTCCTATGGTCCAATCCTTCAGTGTGGACTTCACGTGCTATAAATTGGGAACCGAGATGGACTGTCCCAAGTTTCTGCCTTACGGATCTGTGATTTCTCCGTCTTGCAAGTCCGGGCACGAAGATCCCTGCGTTTATCTTGAAGACCTGACGTGCGGGGAAGACGGGAAATGGGACAAACCTACCCCTTATTGTAAACCAGGTGGAGTATTTTGTTCTAATTTGTCTTGCTCGTTGAAATGCTAACGCAAATGAAATGCAAAATTTTTTACTCCGAGGCACAGGGTAAAAGCTGGACAGTTGCACTACTTTTAAAAAAAAACTCTATTATTTAGAAAATGTACTTCATACTCTCTAATAATAATGCAACATGCATATTAAAATGTAGGTCTTTGATCTTTAGAGTGGTTTATTTTTGTAAACATAAAATTAAATAAATGGAATATTGGAAAGAAATTTCAGGGTCTAAGTCATAAACCGTGCTACGGAATGGGTCCTTTTAGGAAAAGACTGTAAAGGTTCCAATCAGTTTTGCTGATGATACTTTTTTATTATTTCAAGAAGAAAATTGTATGGACACATTGAATGCGGCTGAACAAGGTCTTAGTGCACTTCAAAATTGGCTTAAAATCAACTCTCTTACCCTTAAGAGCGAATAACCAGAGAACACCAGAAATATGTCATTTTTAAATCAGTGTTCAGACGTGTTGACTCCTTTCCACAAAAAATTATAAGTTGGTTTCAAAAGATTGATCTTTTATCTAGTACACGTATGTTTTAAATTTTCAGAAAAACCGATAATTTGTGGTATAATAAAGTTTTACCATAGGTCGTTGGCGGATTTGTTAAATTTTCAAAAAAAGTACATTTATTATACAACACCCATTTCAAATCATATAATCATGCAGTTAAATAAATCATTACATTATCTGGTAAACGCATGTAACAGAATTTTTATTTTAGTTTAAATAAAATCATAAAAAAATATTTAAGTACATGTGTTTCTTGACGAAAATTGGTCCGTTTTTGTATTTATTTGCGCACTTACAGATAATATATTTCAATTTTTAAATACTTTTTTTGCTGAGACATTATTGAAAAATGATAAATACTTATGATTAAAAAATAATTACAAAAAGTACATAATTTTAATAGTTTTATCAACACGCCTTTCAGAATTTTTGGATATAGGTATAAATTAAAGCAATTTTGGAATGAAATAAAATCGATATTGAGTTATAATTTTAAAAAGCTGGTACGGAGAGTAATTGATCTTTCTCATTGGAACCGCCCTATACGATCGTAAGAACCTCTTTCGAAAAAATGTGGATTTTCGGCCGCTGGCTGGTTATAAGCTCTTAATATAAGTTAAAGAATATACAAAATTTTCAATGAACTTAAGGAGCCAACCAATAAATTCACTAGAACTAAAATTACATTAATGCCATAGAAATAATGTTCAATGTCACTGCCCAGTTGTAAAAAACAGAAAACATAAAATATCTCAAAGTAATAATTGGTGAAAATCTTAGATGTAACATACACATCAAAGGTATTACCGAAAAACTCACAAGCCTTATATATAAATTCAACCACTGACCGGTCAATGGTTGAGTGGGCATCACGTTTGGTACCCACCCAGGCATTACGTGTTCGATTCCTCGACTGCCTAAGTCCTCCATCACAAATCAAGCAAAAATTTTCGGCGTACTGTGGTGGTAGTAGGAGATTTTCAAATATTGTTGGGTTATTCGTAACCCCGGAATGTTTGTCTTTCTTTAAAAAATTATATATATATATATATAATTTTTTAAATTATATATATATATATAATTTAAAAAACATATATATACATATATATATATATTGTACTTTGTGTACTTTGTAAAAAATTACATATATATTGTACTTTGTGTAGCAGATCCCCGTCCTATGATTTAATATTCAATTTGAGAATGACATAACGCGTAGTGGACTTTTTTCACTACGCGTTATGTCATTCTCAAATTGAATATGAAATCATAGGACGGGGATCTGCAACACAAAGTACAACCTGAATACGATTCAAAAAGGAATCATAAAGTACATATTGAAAATTCCCATTCGAACGCCTTCAATTAAAATTTTCAATAGCTTTGACGTACAAAATGTATAACAAATATATGCCAAAAATATATTATTGAACCTATTCAAAAATACTGAATCCTCTACTAGACTATGTATACATAGCACTAGATGAATAAAAATGATATAAAAATATTCCAAGTTATAAAACCACATTCGGACAAAGAAACTTCACATACTTTGCAACAAAAGTCCTTCCATCCTCCCCCAAGCTTCGACTAAGTATACCCTAGACAAGCCCTCTTATAGTAAGAATCGGAATAAAATAACGCCAGTAACAGTAATTTCGCAATAAAACTCTCCTTCCAATTCCGCCGTCTTGCATACAGAGTTCCCGGCAATATACAACTGACCACCAAGTTATCCTATTGTGTAATTCTGTCGAACTAATACATTAATAGTTGTTCACGGATTGACCGCATGAACAATATCCACAAGCGTGCTGTATACAGTGGTTTTCAAAGTGGGGGTCACGAGACATTCATAAATTTAATTGGAAAAAAATATTTTTTTACTTTAATATGATAAGCGATTCAATTTCGGAGTATGGGTACCGCCGCCTCGGGAACCATTTATTGGAAAACCAACGCCTCTGCCATAGGTCATCCCAAGTGGTTCGCTACGTTTGGTGACTACGCAGGGGTGCCCGGGTTAATGGAGTGATGTTTGTCCAGGTCTTGGCGGCAGATGCGTCTGCATTTTTTTTCTGATGGTTCGTAAGCTTAATGAGTTTAATAAACAAAACCAATCATCGTTTACTTGAAAACATTTACGAAAAATATCAAAAAAATTGCGCTAAAAAATATTCAAAGGCTTCTGTTTTTTTTTGCAAAAGGTATTAGCCAAAAACTATAATTTCTTTTTAAAGTTTTGAATCATCTACTCAAAACATTAAGTTTTTTGCGTATAATAAATTTTTAAAAATACTGAAATTAGTGGATACTTAAAGCCCAGTAGTAAGCGCTCAAAAATAAGAGGAAGGGGAGATACGTAAACTCGAATGTTAGAGGGAGCGCGCTATTCTTAAAAACGATAATATTTAAGCGAAAATTGTGAAAATGTTTAATAAAACATGACTCGTTTGAAATAGAACAAAAATCTCACGGAAAATGTCTTAAAAAGGATTTAAAAAAACAATGAATTACGAAATTTTTCATATACCTATATATCTTGTAAAATATCAGAAATATAGTGTTTATAATATTTTTTGGAGTGTATCTTACGATTTTTATCTATCGGGGGAAATTTCATACAATTAAATTATAAGTGTTAATTGTAAGTGTTTAACTTGCGACCTTAATTGAAGAATTGTGCAACGGTTTTTTGTTGAAATCTGTGTTTTATGTATTTTAAAGGTTTCCGTTTTACAAAATAACAAAAATTATCTTGACGAAGTAATGTACTTATAAATATTGTAATTCCAAACGAAAATAAACCAACACCATTTACTGGTTTGACCTTGAACGTAGTAAAAAATTTGTCTGGCAATTTTTGCCCTTTTTGAATCAACCGCCAAAATTTAACATTCCCAAATGAAAAAAATCGATATCATTCATTGTTTTGGCATTGCGGATATAAAATTTTCAGCTGCGGCTTTTTTTTACCCTCTTTGATAGTTTTATTAAACAAATATTGTTTTACAATATGTAAAGTAGGTTTGCGACTCCACCGACAACAAAGTTAACCAGGTTATGTTGTACATACCCTCCCACCAAGGTCCGCATAGGTACATTATAATAATGGATATATTAATAATATTTCGACTAAAAAGGTTAATGATTCCTAAATAACAGCTGGTGGTGAATTTATGTAATTATAATTATAATTTATGGAAATAATAAATTTTATTTTATTACTAAAAGCGGGTCGCGCTTTAAAAAAGTTTGAAAACTCTTCCAAATTGTGATACTGGCCCTCCTTGTATGTATTAGTAGTCGAACTTTCGTGACGTCACAAGCAGTGCGGTGATTTCATGACGTAGGAATCTTTGATGGTAACAAAAGTAATTCTGTAACATTATTACGTTTATGAAAACGCTGTCTAAAAGACATTTGTAAGGTGTATTTTTTTGTTGTAGTCAGATAGCTGACTACATTTTCAAAAATAAAGTCCGCGGTGTGTACTTTGTACAACATTCGGAAGTTAGATATGTTTGTGTTTGAAAAAATTAACTCCGGTGCGGACGGCTGGAACACAAATTAGTTTCGGTGTAGACCTTGTAAACCGATAAAAGGTACAACACAAAGCACTATGCGATCTAAACGGTGCAAAACAATGCAGGCACCTTTTCATAAATGGGCCTTGAGCCTGCTTTTGCTGGCTTCTGGGGTCATTTTGCATTTCACAGGGCGCGTCTTGATATCATACGTCAATGCCCCCAAGACATGAAACTAATAAAAAATCTAATGAAATCAAAAATAAAAATATAGCTGAAAGAGGTCATTGAAAAAACCCTGATGGAGACACCAAAAACGACGTAGAAGACAAATACACTATTTATATTTAAATAACTTTAGTCCGCCTCGGCACAGGACCCCTTAGTGAAGAGGACTATGAAAAACAATATCTGTACTTTAATTCTTATATTTTGCGTGTTCAATTATTTTATATAGTCACTAAAATAATAAAAATATATATGTGAGTATATATATAATGTACTTGTTTAGTTTTGTGTACACACCTAGGGCATTACCAATTAACGTAAAATTAGTAGAATTAGAAGTCTAAAATCTGATACTTTATTTTTGGTTGCTAACAAAACATTTTTTATGCAGATTGCGGTTTAGAAAAGGCCTTCGGTGAAGTACAAATAGTGAATGGTGTCACTGTTAAAAAAAACACCTTCCCTTGGCACGTGGCTATCTTCCAGTGGGACGAAACAACAAATAAAATCGAACAGATTTGCGGAGGATCCATTATACATACTAATCTTGTAATTAGTGGTAAGTCTTTTTCACTAAAATATATATATGTACACATTTCTCATCAGCTTTGTTATTTTACAGTACTCTAAGTTCTACCTCATTCAACACTGTCTGTCCACCTCATGGTAATTACGATGACGATTTGTAATTAGTATTTTTAAGCCCCCGCATTCCTAATTTCTACCAACTTATAACACATTTCGACTTTTAACAAGATCAAATTAAAAAATTGATTCATTTAATGATTGATGCAAAATTAACTGCATGAAATTTAATGTTGATAAATACAAAATTTTGTTATTTTATAGACCCATAAACTTATTCGGTTCGATTATACAGTAAATAATGTTTATCCCTCTGCTGTCACATTTATCAAGGATCTTGGGGTCACTCTTGACTGCAAACTTTCTTTTCGTGGTAACACATTAATAACATGGTACCGTTCGCTTGTTCGCCCTCACCTTGAATATGCTACTGTCATTTGGTCTCCTTTCTATGCTGTCCACATTTGTCACATCGAATGTGTACAACATGGCTTTTTATTATTTTTTTATTTTTCATTTTAAGCACCCGCTAAACCGCCAAAGTAGTTTGTCAGCAGGTTAATTTAACAATATTAATATAACACAAAAGAACAATTATAACAAGATACCACAATATAGAAAATAGAAACAGAAGAATAACTTTTAAGTAATTACAATATAAATACATAAAATACAAAGACAGACAGATATAATACAGGCAAATTACTGATAGTTATATTATACACAAGATTAAAACAAAATTCAATATAAAAAGTCTTGATCTATTAGCCATTTTTTCAGTTTTTTTTAGATCAGTGGTGCAATTTGATTAGTTTTTTTTTATGTTCTTTGGCATTTTATTAAATATGGTAGGAACAAGATAAGCGAATGTCCGTTGTCCGTATTTATTTATAATTTTCGGAATGGACAACCCCTCATTTTTAATTAATCTAGTGCCATATGCATGATCTACCTTTTCCTTGTACTTTGAATCCGACAATAGGTTTTGGCATACAATTTTAAACCATAATATCCCTCGCACAGGTAATATACTAATTAAATCATATAATAATTTTATGTTTCTTCTTTGTGCATAAATGCTTTTGCTTACCAAGAGCTTAGTCATATAGTTCTGAATTGTTTGAATGTAATCTATATTTGTCTTGCACGATTTTACCCAAGAAGTTATTCCGTATCTGATAGTAGATTTCGCTACTGACAAATAAATTATTTTCAATGTACTTATGGGCATAAAATATTTAATTTTGTAAATTCGTCCCACAATAGCTCGCAGGCGTTTACATGTGAATATCCCATTTCATATTCGTGTCTACTGTTATCTCCAAATATACATACGTTTGTACAAGTTCAATGGTTTCGCAATTGCATGACTGTGGAGAATTGTATATACACTCAAATGTATGCGACTTTATTAAAGGCGTAATGGTATATTTGGCATGTGGAGATCGTATATGCATTAATTTAGTTTTGTTTTAAATTAATTATACGACCCGCATTTCTGTAGGGAAAAGAAATCATGCTGCATGAGTTAAATTGCAATGCATAATTCTTCATGCGAAATGACTAGTGCCGTAAGCATAAACGTAATGTTTAACGAATGAACATTTTATTCATGAGTGAAACGAATATTATGTATAATGTTGGGCCGAGAATTGACCCCTGCGGGACTCCTGTTGCAGTAAGTTTGGCAGAGTTTCACTTTAATTTGTCGATTGTTTAAATAGTTTTTGAGTAGTTCTAGTAATTTTCCCCTAATTCCTATCGCCTCCAATATCTGTAATAGTTTTGTCGGATCAATGGTATCAAACGCTTTAGAGTTGTCTATGAATAAAACCAGAATATGTTTTTTATTATTGAGTTCTTGATTTACGTAATTCGAAAAGTCTTGTAGTAACATTTCTGTTCTTTTATTTTTTTGAAAACCGTATTGGTTAGGATCAATAATGGAGAAACTTTCTAGGTATTTTATTAAATCTACGGAGATATATTTTTCTAGAATTTTTTCAATAGCTGGCAGTATACTGATTGGTCTGTATTTTTCTATCTCAGTATGTTTTACCCCTTTGTATATTGGCCTAATAATACTACATTTAAGCTCATCAGGTATAACTGCTTGAGACAAAATTTTATTAATTGAATGGGTGTTTACCGGACATAGAATAGTTATATGTTTTTTAATGTCGAACATTCGAATATTGTCAATGCCCGGCGATTTTGAATTATTAAGTTGACAGATAATCCTGTGTATATCTTCACAGGTAGCTCTGGGCAGGTACATGCTATGCGGCAACTCAACGGGAGTTATGTTAGACGCTTTGTAGTCGCATTTGTGAAACATCGAGCTGATACTGTTGGAAAAATACTCAGCGAATCTATTTACAACGATTTCCTCTGTTTGCCCATTTTTATTTAGCATATACTTTGAAATAATTTCATCGCAGTTTGTTTTTGTTTTACGTCCCAATTATTTGTTTATTTGATCCCATGTTTTTTTGGAATTGCTGAAGTAGTTTTTAAATGTTTCATTAAAATGTGTAGTTTTACTTTTTATGATTAATTTGGAAACAGTATTTCTGAAAGATTTGTAGTTTTTTTCGTAGTTTTTATTGGTAGGTGAATTTTTCCATCTTCTGAACAGGGAATCTCGGATTTAATTTTTTTTCAAAGATGTCACTCGTTATCCACAATTTGGTTGCAAATGGTCTTTTTTTGGGGTTCGGACAGAAAGAGATTTTTCTTTTTTCATATAGGTCATTAATAACATTTTTGAGTCTATTATATATGTCAACGCAATCTTGTACCTCAAGTACGGCATTCCAATTACAACTACGTATGTATTTATCAATTCGTTTTTAAGATAATATTGAAATACTTTCCCCGCAATGTTTGGTTTTTGCAATTGCACTACTATATGTGATGTTCAGAGCTGTCGCGAAGTGATCCGCTATAGTAAAATCATAAATACAAGATGAAAGTGAGTCAGTTTATTGCTGCCTGCTATTAAACCTAATAAAAATGTGATCAATGCACGTGCGTGTAACATTGCCGGCTACTAATGCCTCCCTTGTTACATCGTTGATACACTTTATTAAAGAATGGCTAGATAATATGTTTTAGTACGATATAATAATAGGGTTTTGAGGGTTTAATAAATCTAAATTAACATACCCAAAAAATAAAATATTTTCCTGGGGGTTGATAACATTTGATAAGATGGATGAGATTTCATTCAGAAATAGTGATTTACTTTGATTTGGAGGGCGGTATATTGCTAAAATGTTCATTGATATATTATTAGGTAATGTTATGATGCCAAATACACTTTCAAAATATTTTGTTTGTAATGATTTTTGTAGAAGAGTTATTTCATCTCTTAACATATAATAATATCCCGCCTCCTGGTTTTTTTATTCGACAATCTATAAGATATGAAACCAGGAATGTCCTAGAGACAAGTAAGGTCATTTGTAATTGCTGTTTCACATAACATCAAAATATGAATATGCTTCCAGCAGGTATTAAGATAGATGTTAAGATTGTCCCAGTATTTGGAAATGGATCTTAAGTTCAGTTGTACAATATTTACTTGTTCCCTGTTGCAACCTTTATTGTAATTGTAATTGTGGGTTATATCCCCAAACCATTTTTGAAGATCACTGGTTTTTAAAAAGTCAACCTCATTGTCCTCCTCAAAATAATAATTATTGTACGCCATAGTCGATCGTAGAAAGGTCCCTTCGTAGTGCAGCTTTGTAGGCAGGGCAGTTGTCCTTGTCTCCAGTCGAATGCTTTCCAAATCTAGTGCACGTAGCGCAGACTGGTTTGACCGCGGCATTAGGACAGGATTCGGTGGCGTGGTTCTCTTCAGCACAGTGTCCACATCTAAGGGTATCCCTGCAGTACTTGTATGAATGTCCTATCATTTGGCACTTGGTACAGACGGTGAGTCCAATAAAATCCCTGACTCGGCACACAGTCCAGTTTACGAATATTTTTTCCTGTTCCACCAGGAGTTTTCTTAATGTAGCGGGCATCTCATAAACGCGATGACAGGTGGTTCCGGTACGAGCGCCGGCCAGGGGGCCTAGTCTCTATCTTTTATTAACGTCTGTTAGCGCGTTAATTAGGTCACAAACACGTATTTAGACAGTTACGCTAATTTTGGTAGTCTCTATCAAGTCGTAATCCGGAATTTATGTTAACCTTAACAGATTTTAAATTTTCTGTTAAGCAATGTTAAGCTAATAGGCGACGCCTGTTGACGCCCTTGTATTTTGACAGTTCTCGTTGATTTTGGTAGTCCGTAAGTCGGAAAGTCAGATTACTAACGTTGAATTTCACGTTTAGGGAACATTTAGATGTGTCACATTGCCGAAAGACATACTTTTCAAAGTTGATTAATTCAAATTTTGGGTAAATGTTCCGCTATTGAGTCCACGCTCAAAACACACTTAAAAAATTAAAATAAATTGTACTAGGTAGATAATAGTTAGTAATAAGTAATTCAGTAAGCGGAATTGAAAAATATTGCGTTAATGGTTATTTTGTTAAATTAAATACGCGAAATGTCATTTTTCAAGGACCGCCATGTTATAATTACGACGGTAAATACGCACTTTTAGAAAAAATCACTTTGTTTCAGTTAGATAATAATAAGAAGTTCATATTTCAATCTTCGTAAATGATAAATAATGCGTATTAATTATTATTTTGTTCGGTTTCATAAACACGAAAAATTATTTGTGAAACTGAAATGAACAAATCGCAAATAGATACTACCAACCTATAAACGAGTGGCTAGAAATAAAACACAGTTTTATCTGCAGGTAACACGCCTCTGCAGTTAATATGACAATTTAAACCACCTTCTCAGGTATGTAATTAAAGACACGTGTAATATTTTATTTAATCAACAGCACACATAAAACACTTGACATTATGTCTCTCACTAATCATACAACATAATACAAGACAAATAATCACTTCACGTTATACATAACAGACACTTTTATAAAATTCAATACACCAAATGTCATCGCTGTTGTTTTTATATACATTTCCTGTCACTGTGTCTCAATTTAATCCATTCCTGTCTGCTTTCCTTCATCTGCATTGTCTACTCATATATGCAACAGTACAATACACAAGCGATTAGTATATTTACGCTTTACATGACTTTTATGTCATTATCTCTGACACAAACATTATTTAAAAACACCTAACAATCTTGTAGCGAAACTATCAAAGTTCACCACCTTTAAAAATAGTATCATTTTAATCAATCAAAGTTCACAATCTTTTGGAAGCAGTTAATAAAATAATTACATATTTTGTCTAATTAATTCAATATATTATGTGTCCAATAATTATTCACACACTATAATATACCTACATATCTTTCAAATAGGTACACACCATCACCGTTGAATTATTTTCCTCCGGGTGGCATCATAGTATAGATTGCGTCACTTCTGTGTTGTCTTCGCCGGTCCTGTATCTGCAATTAAACTTGATATTATATTATCTGTCTACATATCGGTGTAACAACCACTAATTTAATTTACACACGTTTATTTTGCAAAACTTTATATTTACTCGGGAAACAATTCTGTCGTCTTGTCTTCCCACGTTGTTTCATTCCCGTCTTGTGAATGCATTTTCATTTTGCAATAACAGACAATACGTGTCCATTATTCACTTCATATTTATAAAATAGTACTATATCATTTCCCTCCGAGTGGCATTGAAGTTATTTTATCATTTCCCTTCAAGTGGCATTGAAGTTGATGAAACAAATGTACAAATTTAGCACAGATTATGGAAGCCACACTTCGTTTCAGCAATTACTACAAGAAAACAACTATTTACGTATACAAAATAGGTTATAAGGTTCCTAGATTAGGTAAATTAAGTAATTCATGCGTATTTAGTTTGATACGAAACTTCGCAAATGTCAATAGGTCAATTTTTAACTTTGAATGAAAATCCTATTTTAAATGCAAATTTTTCCGTTTATCACGACTGAAACCGATGTTTCTTGTGGTAATTATGTTTGAAATTACTTTACTTTTCAAAATGTATGCATATTTAAAGTGTAGCGGTATTTGGCGGTGTTTTCACAGTTTACCCATTCGAGTTCGTTGCGATCAAAGTGATTTTGAGGTTATAATGTCCTTTTATATTAATTACTTTTTGGAAAGCTCACAATATCTTACAAAATATAGTTATTAATGTAAACAAATACAAAACAAAAGTAATAAATAATTACATAACTTACGGTCATCGATGTTTCTTTTAAAATAGGTAAACTTGAAACTTCAAAAGCGAAAACCATTGAATCTCTAACAATCTGTCAGAAATAATTCATGGACAATTTACATTTTTGCATAGAGTTTCACGTTGCGCTATCGGTCCGACGCGTCGCGAAGATAAAATAAACTAAATCTTAACAGAAAAGTTACTGACTACCATGTTTAGCCAGTTGCGACAACTTTGCTCTAATCACCAAGTTAAGCTAACAGACTGTTAGTTAACGTAAAAGATAGGGACTAGGCCCCCAGGTGACTCAGCTTACAGGTTGATATGGCTCCCACGATATCCTGTACATTGGTAATACTCGTGAGGGCGATCCTCAAGAATTCAGCGTCCTTAAGGTCCCGCGGTACATTAAAAAATATTAGCATAGGGAGTCGCTTTGTAGGAAGTCGAGCCTTAAGTGCGCTTGAATTTTCAAAGCACAGTGCATTCAACAACTTTTTTTGCTCACCTGTGGTTGCCGTGTTTAGTAGGACACCTTTATTCCTAATTTTGCGGATTCCGGTGATACGGACGCCTAGTTCGGATGGTCGAATTATGTCTTGGATCATTTTTTTGGTTCCATCACTATCTTTGGTGGTATCTGTGTCTGTTGGGAAGATACAGATGGCGGGCCTTGGTCCTCCGACGTGATGTCCAGATTGAGTAATAGGCGGGGGCTGGTGAGCGACATTTGCCTGTTTCCGGACGATATCAGCAAATGATAAGCTAGCCTCCGTTGCCACGGCAAATCTTCGCATCACAGGTCCTAAGTCAGACTCCAACTGAATAATTTTATGCTCCAGGTGTTTTTTTATCTTCTTTTTCATGACGTATTTTTATTTCCGCCATTTTTAATTGAGCAGTCATCGTCGCCAAATCAGCACGCATGGTCTCGCGCTCCAACAATAATTGAGAAACAGCTCTGAAAACTTCTGAGACATTTCTGGAAATCTTTAGTTGCTGATCTTTCGAGACCTTGGACTATTTCTCGGCCAATACGTCTTGAAGGGCTGTGAGATGAATAATTATATAATTTTTTTTGGTGTAAGCCTAAATGACTTCCGACCGTCGATACGCAATGTGTAACTTTTAAAGCCTTTTCAAGCTACTTGTAGTTATCTTCTATGTACTTTTATATTATAATATTTTCAATGCTCTTCATTTATACGTAGCTACTCTCCTTTCATTGTCATCTCTTTTTTTAATTCATGTTATTGTTAATGGACTATTTGTCCGTAAATAAATAAATTAATATATTTGCCGAGCCGAAACAGGTAATTACGTGAAATTCCCTCGACAGAAAAAAATCGCAACGTCAGTTCCGAAAATTATTAAAAACACATTTTGTTATGTTATTTAACAGGTTATTTGTATGAAAATTTACAGTTTAAAGATTTTAATGCTGCTTTAGACAGTTGTAGGGAGATTTTTGCTCTATTTTAAACGAGTAGTGCTTAATAAATATTTTCAAAGCTATCGCTTGATTATAATAGTTTTTTTAAAATATGAATGCGCTCTCTCTAACATTCATATTTACATTTCTCCTTTTCATACCATATTCTTCTTCTATTTGAACGCTTACTACGAAGTCTTAATAATTTCATTTTTGTTAAATATAAGACATGTTTATCTTTTCAGCCGCGCATTGCTTCTTCAACTCAGTCAACCTGACGCAGATAGATGCCAGGTATTTCAAGGTGGCCGCCGGGAAGTTCCTCAGGTCCTGGGACAATGATTTGCCTGAAAACCTAAAACTAATCCAGAAATCAGATGTTAGTAAAATTACTTATGTTATGATTACGTATACTTACTTTTAATTTTCACAGTTTGGAAAATGGAAAAGGATTAAAATATGGTTTCGGCATTGAAATATTGTACATGAAACAATTCAGTTAACTTTATGTCTGAGATATTTTGTCCTATAACTGAGTCTAGAAAAGATACCGGTGGCAACACTAGCTCCATAAGGAGGCCACGAGGAAAAAATCCCTCTGGGCCTATGGGAATGCTGGGTGGAGGGCATTTTTATGGAAAGAAAGGGGAGGAAGTTCTGGGAAGGATACATGTATGAGGGATGGGTAGAAATCAGGGGATCAATGTATCCAGGAGTGACGGACGCATGAATCCATCCCTCCCACGGCGGTGCAAAACGATGGGTCGAGAGAGTCCGGCTAGAGAGACTGGTTGAAGGAGACCTAACCTAGACCTCTACGGGTGGACTCTCTCGACCCATTGCCTTGCACTGCAGTGACACATTGACCCCCAGAATCCTACCAACATCTCATGCCCTTTTTTCTTCCCAGAAATACCTCTCATTCCAAAGATCCCCCACAAATGATTCTTATCCCCAAAGATGACATAGATGTGTCCGTGTCCAGAGTCTCGTTGTTAAACGACTCAAAAACGGTATACACTACAATCTTAGTTCGAACTAAACCTATTCCTGCCATTTGTAAAAATGTTTCTCTCTCAGATCTTCAAATTATTCAAAATAATCCTTTTCCTTTGAAAAATTTAAAACATACTCACGTCATCCTATCACCAATTTTAGGAGGGATTGGCACTCTTAACGGATAATGAAGAAATATTACAACTTAGATATTTATATTCAGTGTAAAAGCTTAAAAATCAACAAGGAACATTTTTTTATAATTTTGAAACATACTTTTTTAATAGAAAACATTTAAAAATCTTACCAATCTCTGTCAAACTTATAAATATTTGAGATTGATACAGACTTATTATTATCACAAAAAAAATCAATAAAATACATTGAAAAAACATATAAACTTGGTTTTTCATTGTATTTTGTTGATTTTTTGAGCCTCACGCTGAATCACAAGTCTTTATCTCACATCGCACATGCGTAAACTGAATGTTACTATATATCTATTTTATATATTATACCGTATCTCACTCCATAATAGTGACGGGGTCAATGCTTGGATTTGTTCTTCGTAATGCGAGATCATTTACTAATGGAATTACACAGTGGCGGCTCAAGCACTTCTTTGATGGTGGGGATCGACATTTTAACGTACTGTACCGTAATCTCACCACCAGTAGAATATAGTATAAAATTTCTAAAAAAAATAAATCATGGTCTAATCATGCTAATCAGATATCTAAACAAAAAACAATATAAAATGTCTATTATTACCAATTTACAATATTGTACAATTAAAATAAAGCTTTATCTTGCAAGATTATTATCGAACTTAATTTGAACGCGAGCGATTCCCGCCCGTAACTCCGCAAACAAATGGTTCAGTGGGGATCCAAAGAATTGTCCCCGCGGGTATTTGAATTCACATACGACTGCGCATGCGCGGTTGCATACGATCGCGAAACAACGCAAGGAATCTATGGGGATAGCTCAGATCGTCCCCCAAGTGCGCAGTAGATTCTGCGCACTGAGAAATAGACCCGCTGTTCTCATGCGCCGTACATTGTTCGCTGTACGCGCGTCGTTTCTTATTAAAATCATCCGGAATATTTTTTTGTATTTTATTTCTGCAAATGTTAATTACGAGTACTTTTATGTTTAAAGAATTCATTCATTTTGGTGAAGACCGACTGTTATTTCCTTTGGTAGGTTTCGAGTGTAACTGGTGGGGACTGTCCCCATTGTCCCCCTGTGAAGAACCGCCACTGGAATTGCAATACGGAGAACATATGAAGCACTTGTCCGTAGCATACTGGAATATAGCTCCATAATTTGGACCTTTCTGAACAAAACCATATCCTAGAAATAGAAAAAGTACAAAAAAGGTTTATACTTTTCTTGTATGTAAAGGAATACCTACCTAGAAATGCATAGGATTCCTTTATGTTCGAATTTTAAAAAGGTGTTGTCATGGAGACAGAAAATGATAGAGGATAGTTGTTTTGTTGTCTAGCTGGGTAGCACAGATTGAAGTAATAAGAAGATTGAAAAATAAGTTTATAATTTCAAAGTGATATAATATTTTGAAGACGGACAAATAACTTTAATTGTAGTTTCTTTGTCAGCAAAGCGTCAAAAAAGAATATTTGTATGTCACATTATTAATAAAAAATTACAACAAATAGACAAATTGTCTTATAAAACTACAATTTTAGTG
Organism: Limnephilus lunatus; assembly: GCA_917563855.2. NCBI lineage: Eukaryota > Metazoa > Arthropoda > Insecta > Trichoptera > Limnephilidae > Limnephilus > Limnephilus lunatus. The sequence continues at coordinate 49,250,121 of OU830603.1, forward strand.
AAGAGAAACAATAACCTTAGAAATGGAAAAATTAAGATTCACATTTACAGTGTCATCGGATGGAAAAAGCAATGTGATCTGCGTAACCTCAATCGAGACACCCGATGGACATACATTTGATATTCCCGATGATTTAAAACATGCAAGCAAACATACTGCCATAACGACTAAGGATGTTTATAACAAAATGATGAATTCTCTAAAAAGATATCAAACACGGAAAATATGGTTTCCTTTAACCCAAGATTTGAGGAAAATTTACTTAGATGAAGGTGAGAATTTACAATTTGGTGACCAATACCTGGAAGAAATTATGTATGACACGAAACTTTCTAACAATAATATTAGTAGTGAAAATAAAAATCTAGGAAAAATAGCAGTAAGATTTTTACTCGAGAAGTTTTCAGGAAAAAACATCAAATGTACACCAATGGATCAATGATTTTGAAAATGAATGTACATGTTTCGAGATATTAAAGGAGGCAGAAAAAATTGAGACTTTAAAGTATTTACTTGAAAAACAGTGCCTAGATTGGTACACTAGTATTTTAATAAAATATACAGTAAACGCAGAATGGGCAATATGGAAAACAAATTTTTGTGAAACATACGGAAACAAAGGTTGGTAACAAGTTAAATTTGCATTTTCCTTTAAATTTCAAGGAGGTTCATTACGAGAATATGCCACAAAGAAAGAGAGATTGTTATTAGAGATAAATAAAAATATTGACACACAGACATTGATTCATCTTATTGTTATGGGTTTACCAGATTATATAATGTACAAAATGGATAAGGAATCTATAACATCGACTGCAAATCTATTCAATGAAATTGGTAAACATGAACAAACAGTCAATAAAAATAATTATGATAAATTCAAGACAAATACATTTGTTAATAAAGTAAGAGTTGATAAAATTAAGCCCTGCAAAACTTGTGAAAAATTAAATAAAGGTAGGTGTTTCCACTCTGAAGAGAAATGCTGGTTTAAACTAACTGATGATTATGAGAACAAGAGAAACTTTAATAAGAATGTAAACAACACTGTATTAGATGTTGAACTGAATGATAATGAGTCAAAAAACGAATAATTACACCATTAATTAAAGTAAAACTATCATTAGAAGGAAAATTAGACATATTTGGTATATATAATTCTGGTTCTAATGTTTCCTTAATAAATTCTAAATTATTATGAATAAAGGAAAAAGGAAACAATATAGGTACATAGCAATACAAACTTACTAACGATTAATGGTGTAAAAAAGTCAAAAGGCTTAACAACAATAAAAATTAAGATAATATTTAATATAGAGAAGAAAATTGATGTTTATATTGTAGATGGAAAAGAATTCAAATACAATTTTCTAATTGGACTTGATACTATAAAAGAGTTTAATTTGATTCAGAATGAAAATTTGGAAATTGTTCAGAAATCTGCAGAAAGCTTTAAAAAAGAGGAAATACATTGTAAAAACAATCCTAATGAAAATGAAGATAAGAACTTGAACTTTATAAACTTTAAGGAACATACAAAAGAAAAAGAATTTACAATGTATCTGAGTCATTTAAATATACAACAAAAATCTGAAATAAATAAACTTATTGATAAATATAAAACAAGGTTTGCAAAGGATAAATATGATATTGGAACAGTAAAGGATTATGAAGCACGCATTGATCTACTAGTGGACAAATACTGCAGTAAAAGACCCTACAGATGTTCAATAGAAGATAAGTTAGGGATAGAAGAACAAGTAAGAAAATTGCTTGAAAGAAATCTTATAGAGGAATCATACAGCCCTTTTGCAGCACCAGTAACCTTAGCTTTCAAAAAAGAAGACAATAGAAAAACAAGATTGCGTATCGGTTTTAGAGAATTAAATAAAATGGTGGTACCTCAGGCTCAACCATTTCCTTTGATTGAGGACTTAGTAACAAAAACCAGAAACTGTAAATACTTTTCAACATTAGATATAAATTCTGCGTTCTGGTTTATTCCCCTGCGAATAGAAGATAGAAAGAAAACTGATAAGGCCACTACCAATGGACATGTTTACCCTTCGGTTTAAAAACTTCTCCAGCCATATTTCAAAGAATACTAAGCAACATATTGAGAAAGTACAAGTTAACAGATTTTGCTGTAAATTTTATTGACGACATTTTAATATTTTCAAAAAGCTATACCGAGCACATAAATCATTTATCACAGATTTTAGAGGCGATAGAAAAAGAAGGTTTCCGACTTAAGCTCACAAAATGTCGATTTGCAACAAATTCGGTAAAATACCTCGGACATATAATACAAGATAATACAGTAAAACAAGTGAGAGATAACTTAATTTCAATAAGAGATTTCCCAACACCAAAGAATCAGAAAAATATTAGACAACTTCTAGGAAAAATCAATTTCTACCACGAGTATTAATTCATACCTAACAGTTCAATAATTTTAGAACCATTACATAATTTACTAAAGAAGCACCAAAAATTCATATGGTCAATAGACTGCCAAGAAGCTTTTGAAAAGATTAAAAACTATTGTGTTCACAACTAATCTTAGAAAATTTTGATAAAGACTTATCAATAAACATATATACGGATGCATCATTGGAAGGAATTGGAGCAGTGCTGAAACAAACTCAACAAGACGGAAAATAAAAACCTGTAGCATATTTTTCAAAAAAATTAAATGAAGTCCAAAAGAAAAAAAAGGCTATATATTTAGAATGCTTAGCTATTAAAGATGCCATAAGATATTGGCAGTACTGGCTAATAGGCAAACCTTTCACAGTATATTCCGACCACAAACCATTGGAAAATTTAAATATTAAATCTAGAACGGACGAGGAAGAGTTAAGAGATTTATCGTATTACCTATCACAATATGACTTCGAAATAAAATATAAACCAGGAAAAAATAATTTAGAGGCAGATTGCTTGAGCAGAAACCCAGTATTAGAAGCTAATAAAGATGTACATGAACAATTAAAAATAATAAACTTAGTAATATTGAATGATATATTAACAGATCAAGAAAAAAATGTGGATATAAAAAAATACAATAACAAGTTTATATATAAAAACAATATATATTGTAAGTGGGTAAAAAAGCAAGAAAAAATACTGTCAGAGGAACTCAGTATAAAATTTATAAAGCTGATACATGAAAATATGTGTCATATAGGTATAAAACAAATGCAAAAGAAAATAGGAAACATTTATACAGCAAAGTATTTAACTAGAAATATCACCAATTTATGCAAACTATGTGAAATATGTATAAAAAATAAGACAAGAGGACAGGCTAAATATGGTATAATGTCACACTTAGGCCCTGCCACAAAACCACTTGAAATTGTCTCAATAGATACAATTGGGGGATTTGGTGGTTCTCGATCAACCAAAAAATATTTGCACCTTTTAGTCGACCATTTTACTCGATATGCTTATATAGTAACCTCAAAGACACAGAGTGCAAAGGACTTTATAAAACTTATAAATATTGTACCAAATTGTAATGAAATTGGCATCGTTCTCACCGACCAATATCCTGGAATTAACTCAAAAGAGTTTAAAACTTTTTTAAATGAAAGATCAATCACACTAATTTTCACTGCAGTAAATTCGCCGTTTTCTAATGGACTGAACGAAAGGCTAAACCAAACACTCGTAAATAAAATAAGGTGCAAGATAAATGAAAATATAAATACTAAAGCATGGACAACTATTGCTCATAATTGTGTTGATAGATATAATAACACGGAACACTCAATAACAGGCTTTGCACCGAGATACCTATTGGATGGTACTGATATACTGATATACATACCAAATGAACTTAAATTAAAAAAGAAGCAGATGACTGGATTAGAGATAGAAAATTTGCATTAGAAAGAACAATTAAGTCACATGAATATAATAAAATGTTAATTGATAAAAAAAGAACAATTCATAATTTTAAAATAGGCGATATGGTATATGTTGAAAATGGTCACAAACTAAATAGAAGAAAATTAGATGAGTTAAGGATTGGTCCATTTAAAATCGAAGATAAACTATCCCAATCAATATACAAGGTTAATACAGGACATAGAAAGATGGAGTCAAATTATTTCCATATTACAAAACATATTATATATTTTTGAAAAAATAATGACAGAATTCAACAAAAAAGAAAATAACACCATATCTGCAACAGAAGTAAAAAAGCGGAAGCCTAATGTAATCATCAAAGGAATACATAAAGATTACAACATTCAAGATTTTAATGAAGATTTTATACAGCAAAACGAAGACATTTGCCAACTTATCAAAGAAGACAGCAAACACGTGCCCACAATAATGGCAAATATAAAAAACAAAAGAAGCGATAACCTAACCAACTACGTCCTAGAAACAACCGGTCAAATGAGGAAACTATTAATCGAAAAAGGAAGAATAAACCTGGGATTTATGCGGGTTCACATAGAAGACTCCAATCCATTGTCCCAATGCTTTCACTGTTTATGGTTCGAACACACTGCGAACAAGTGCCGAAAGAAACTAGAAAAACCCAGATGTCTCCACTGTGCACAAGACCATACTCTAACAAACTGCCCTAATAAAAGCCAATCTCCGACATGCTACAATTGTCTCTCCTATAATGAAATAAGAAATGGGAAAATAAATTCCGACCATAGAGCGAACGACAATAAATGCCACTATGTCAAGAAAATGACACAATCTGCATACCAGAAAATCGACTACAATTAAAATGCTATATTCGTTAAAAAAAAACAAGTAAGAAATTAATATTTCAACTTTATTTAGTTAACAGCATATCAACGTCGACACCCTGTTCAATAGCGCCAGTTCAAAACTGCAGTATATACTTAAGTACTTACAACTCCCAGTCGAGCTGCATTATTATTTGTATTATGATTATTATTGTTCCACCCAAGTATAATGATATTAACAGAAATCAGCTATCTATTACCAACAAAACTTACTTCCAAACATATTTATATACACACTTATATATTTTACATAAGACACGTTTTCAAGGTAGGATGAATAATATTATTACGAACGAACTAGAAAACAATTATCATGTAGGGAAAAAAGTATGTAATACAGTTGATCAATGCAACCTTCTTTTAAAAAATATGTCAAACTCACTAGTCATTATGCACTTACATATTAGGAGTATTTATAAAAACATAAATGAGTTATATTACACCCTTAGCATTTTAAAAACTGAACTCGACTGTATTATTTTGACCGAGGCCCATCTTAATACTATAAATTTAGATAATATACGAGTATTATCACATTTCCACGTATATTACCACGAAGACACACATTTAAAATAATAGTTTCATATCGAATATTTAGAAATGGATGATTTCATTATTCAACATTTAGAAAAAAATTTTAACGTTCACAATTTAATTTGTGACAACTCAAATGACTGTAATACAGTACTTCAAATGACTCCAAACTCTTTTACCGTAATACATTTAAACATACGATCTAGAAAATAACAACTTTGACCATTTCCTAGTAAACCTAAATCTATTAAAAAAAATCCGGACATAATCATATTGACTGAAGCCCATTTAAACACTAACTCGATTATCCCAACTCTCCCCAATTATATTAACTTTCAGAGTTCCCATTATATTAACAAAAATAGTGGTATTGTTATAAGGCAATATATAAAGACGTATGCTTTACTGAAATAAATATGACTAATGCAAACTGTATTATGATAAAATTAAACATTAATAATAAATAATAAATTACCTTTACAAATAATAACAATCTACAGGACACACTCAGCTGTAATACCAACTTTCATAACAGAATTGAATAATATTATTTTAAACAATAAGTGTACAAATAATTTTCTTATTGGGGATATTAATATAAACATTGCTGCAAATAACCACACTATCGAAAAGGACAATTATATCAACATGATGACCACTTTAAACTTTAAACCCTGCATAAATAGGTATACTAGACAATTTAATAATCAAATCCCATCGTGTATTGATCATATATGGTGTAATTCCAACTACACTGATAATCTTCAAACAATAATATGGAGAAATAACATAACGGACCATCATACATGTATACTTAACTTCAACATAGAAAAGCAAAAAATAGAAAATAATAGTAATGATTCTGCCTTTCCTAAAATAAGAATAAACCAACAAATACTATATGAAAAACTGTCTCACGAAACATGGGAATGTGTACTTACCACAGAAGATGTAAATATAAGTGCATTAAAATTCCATGACACCTTCCAAAAACATTTAAAAGATTCAAGCTGTGAAATACCAAGCAAAACATATAAAAATAAATTTGGTAAACTTAAACCATGGATCACTCATGGCCTAATGGTGTCTATAAGAGAAAAAGAAAATTTATTTAAACTAACAAAAAAATATCCACTAAATGATTCAATCATCGCACACTTTAAAAAATACAGAAACAAACTAACGGCACTAATTAAAACTACCAAAGAAGGATTCTATAAACAAAAGGTATTGAATTCAGGTACCAGCAGTAAAATAATTTGGAAAACAATCAATGAAATAATTGACAAAAAACGGAAAACAAGTGATATCTTAAAGCTACATATAAATAATAATATGGTACAAGTTTCTGAAAACCCAAAACACTGTGCGAATGCTTTCAATACTTTTTTTTCTAATGTGGGAAAAAATCACGCAAACAAAATAACTAATAACATAGATAATACTACCTCTACCTTAGAAAATAAAATAACATCATCCAAAAAAACGGTAGGAAAATTCGAAACAGTAACTGAACAAGATATTGTTGATATAATAAAAGATCTAAAAACTGAGTCAGCACCAGGTTTCGATGGGATCACTGTTGAAAACCTAAAAAAACATCTCAACTTTTTGAAAAAGCCTATAACTTACATCATAAACAATAGTCTTAAAAAGGAATCTTTCCATCTATATACAAAAAAACTATTATTACACCGATTTATAAATCAGATGACTCTAAAGAAATTAATAACTACCGACCTATATCAGTTTTGTCAAATATCTCAAAAAATTTTGAAAAAGTAGCTAAAAAACAACTTCAAAATTTTATTGGAATGAATAATATATTGAGTGACCAACAATTTGGATTTCGCGAAAAAATAAGCACACAAGACGCAATCATAGATTTAACAACAAAAATATACCAAGCACTAGACAAAGGGAAAAAATCTCTTGCAATATTTATAGATCTAAAGAAAGCTTTTGATAGCATAAGTCACAAAAAATTAATATACAAACTTAACGAAATCGGAATTACAAATAACGCCAAAATATGGATTGAAAGTTTCCTGAATTCTAGAAATCAATATGTAAAAATAAACAACACTCTTAGTGAACCAAATACAAGCGACTTTGGGATACCACAAAGCACCATTATGGGCCCTCTTCTATCCATATTATATGTTAATAATATCTTTGAATTGCCAATAACCGGAAAACTCATTTCATATGCAGATGATACTGCCATTATATTCCAAGCAAACACATGGAATGAAATTGAAATAACTGCTAACCATGACATTAATATGCTAAAAGAGTGGTTTGACAAAAATTTATTAACATTGAATATTGAAAAAACACATTATATACATTTTAATATAAATAACAAAAAAATAGCTCCTACCACGTTAAATATTAAAATTCATGCAAAAAAATGTAGTACTAAAATATTAACATGTCAAAATATTGACTGTTTGTGCATAACAAATAAAAAAGAAATTTAATATCTAGGTATTATAATAGATAATAACCTCAAATGGAAGACTCAAATTACCAACATTATAAATAGATTATGAAAACTTATATACATATTTATTAACTTAAGAAATATACTTAACTTAAAAATTCTTAAAAATGTATACTACGCTCTAGCCCATTCAATAATACAATATGGTATAGTTGCTTGGGGGGGAGCATACAAAACCTCAATTTTGCCACTCGAAATTACTCAGAGACTATTATTCAAAATTATTACTAAAAAACCATCAGATTATTCAACCTCACAACTTTTTCAAGACTTTCAAGTCCCACCTCTAAAAAACACATACATAAAAAATACGCTGCTTCAAATACACAAAGATCACTCGAAGAAGTTGCACGCCTTAGTACGCGTTGAGAGCAATAGACAAAACACAGCGGGTCGCTTATGCACGCCATTGATGCGTAGCAGTTTTGGACAACACTACTACACGTACAATGGAGTGGTGTGGTTTATTCAACTTGGGACAGAGCTAAGATTAGAACCTGATTACAATAAATTTAAAAATAAATTAAATAATAATATCATAAATAAATTAGCTAATTAGAATCAGTAAATATCTCATTGATTTTTTATAGATACTATCACTTTTTTTTCTTCCTTTTCAAACGAACAATACACTCTCGTAAAGGTTATGCATTATATATTATATATTTTAAAGAACTGTCTGTTTTTTTAATATATGTTATCTCTTCTTCAGTGCATAAATGTAAGCTAATAAATTGAATGTATATAGTGTTAATTATAGGTATAATTCTAGAAATTAAACAAATCTTGTAAAAATTCCCTCCCTAAACACGAGTTATTCTCAATTAGGGAGGTATTAAATTAAATCAAGAAACATGTTATATACTTACCAATATAAATATAAAAAAGTTACATTAAAAAGTTGTAAACAATATGAATTATGTACTATGTTAATATTTCTTTAAATTAAATAAAAAAAAATTCCTGCCCCCATACAAGAAGAAAATGAAGATTAGAAAGAAGAAAAAGGAATTGAAAGAGACGAAAATCTCCAGAGAAATTTTCTAACCCTAGGGGGGAGATGTAAAGGAATACCTACCTAGAAATGCATAGGATTCCTTTATGTTCGAATTTTAAAAAGGTGTTGTCATCGAGACAGAAAATGATAGAGGATTATTGTTTTATTGTCTAGCTGGGTAGCACAGATTGAAGTAATAAGAAGATTGAAAAATAAGTTTATAATTACAAAGTGATATAATATTTTGAAGATGGACAAATAACTTTAGTTGTAGTTTCTTTGTCAACAAAGCAACTCATGATATTTGTATGTCACATTATTAATAAAAAATTACAACAAATAGACAAATTATCTTATTAGGTAATATAAATACTACCCGTTCCTGTACCCACCATTGTTCTTAACAGCAATGCTCGATCTTAATAAATGTAACTAAAAGTAAATTCATGGTATTAGGGAAAAAAACAATATGAACTTATTACCCTAAATATAGACAATCAAAATATTGAAGAGGTAGAAGAAATTAAATATTTGGGAATCATTATCGATAATAAGTTAAAACTTAACTCTAACTTTGAAATGCTAACTAAAAAAATTGCCAAAAAGATTAATTTCTTAAGTAGAATAAAGGGAAAATTAGATTTTAAAACTAGGAAATTGGTCTATAACACAACTGTAGCATCCCATCTGAATTATTGCTCAAGTGTAATCTTTCTGAGCAATAAAACACAAATTAAAAGAATGGAAATAATTCAGAACAGAGGCATGAGGTCTATATTGTGCTGTAGCAGATATACCAGGATAAAAACCATGCAACGCCAACTCAATATATTAAGTGTGTGGCAAAGATTAGTTTTCAATACCCTAGTTTTTATTTATAAGTTAAAAAATAAAATGTTACCAGATTATATGTCGAATAATGTTAGAATCAACAGTACAGTTCATTGTTATCCTACGAGAAACTGCAACGATTTTAGGCTTCCTAAAACAAATTTATCGGGAACACAAAATAATATTTATCATAAAGGTTTTAAAATGTTCAATGAACTCCCTGAGGCTAAAAGTCTTGCAGTTTTTCGTGGATTATGTCTTAATGTTGTAAAGTCCAAATTTTAGTCAGTAAGTAGTAAATAATATTGTAGTAGTCATAGATAAGAAAACATTAGATATAAGATGTCAAATTTTATATCTAAATAAAATAAACAATAAAAAAAATAAAAAAAGAAGCCCGCCGAAAAATATTTTTAGGCAAATATTTTTTTAAAGTTAATCTCCGGTACTATACTAATTCCGCCTACGTTAAAAGAAATTTACTTATATGTCTCTAACGCGTATACTTGTGGGAGATCCCACGCACTTTTTTATGATCCGAAGGCAAGAACTTCTGTGTATCAAAATGCGCCATTAAACAGAGCAATTCAACTGCTTAACGATTCTGCATTGAGCATCGACATCTTCAATGTCACCTACAGAGAGTTCAGTAAATGTATTTTGACAAACGTCACAACATATGTGGTAAATAAGTACCATTCTAAATATTTTTCCAATAAACCGCTCTGTTCTTCCCGGAAATCCCGCAATTACCCCCACCCCGTTGCTAACCCCTCACTCGAACACCTAAAATTTGTATTCTGTATAATAGGTTAGTTATAATAATATTCTCCTGACGAAGGAAGGGTGCTTCCGAAACCGGTAGAGTGTTTAAAAAATAAAAGTGGTCTACAACAAATTTATATATGTTTTTATTGTATAAATAAATCAATTAGTTCTAACACCACAATACGCATTTATAATTTGTAGGTGACCGCAATTTATCTTCCCTCGCGCTATCGCGGGGATGAAAACAACCAACAAAATGACCTGGCCCTGCTGAAGCTGACGACCCGCTTCAGGTTGGCAAACTCTGTCCGGGCCGTTTGCTACGATTTTTACAAAGAGACGTTTGACAGAATTCAAACACAACCTGGAAGTTTGGGCAAGGTAATTTTTTTTTAAATTATTTTAAGCAATAATTATCAATTTTTCGAAGAAAACTTCTTCGGAAAGGTTTTCACTTTGTGATGGCATTATTTATTTTAATAAAAAGACAAATAACTTTGTTTACATCACTTTTATTGGTACACAATCAACATGTTTCGTAAACAATGTTTACTTCATCAGGACCAAACGTATACTAAACTTAAAAATTAAATATAGATGACACATGGAAGGAAAGGGTAGGAGGGAGGGGGAGGAGGGGGAGGAGCCCATGGACTTAAAATATTACATACAGGCTATAAGGCATCACAGATAAATAATTTAGAGATTTTAGAAATTAGAAAAAATGTTAATAATTAAGCAGACATAATTAATAAGCAGCAAATTTTTATAAACCCTCTTTTGAACCTCTTCCCACTTAACGGGTCTTTCCCTGCTAATGGCTTTGAAATCCATAATTGATAAACTTTCCCCACTCTTACCCCTCCCCCTCCCTCCTACCCTTTCCTTCCATGTGTCATCTATATTTAATTTTTAAGTTTAGTATACGTTTGATCCTGATGAAGTAAACATTGTTTACGAAACATGTTGATTGTGTACCAATAAAAGTGATGTAAACAAAGTTATTTGTCTTTTTATTAAAATAATTATCAGTATGAAACATTCGTATATCAGTATGAAACATTCGTATTGTAATAACATTGAAAAAATCTTCCGAAAAAAGATACATGCCACCAACGAGACTTGAACCAGTGTCCTTCTGATTGCCGGTCAGGTGCTCTACCACAGAGCTATGTCGGCTTATCTAATACCCGCCAAATAATTCAATATATACTAGTTGTTCATTCAACAATTACTGCTTATTACATGTATAAATATGCTTTTTTTATGTAAGCAATACATGTTGTGCATTTTATTGTGCATTTTATTTATTTATTTATTTTGAAATACACAGCACAACATGTGCCATTAACATAGTTAACTTATAAATAGTATCTACGTATATAGTATCTACTAAATAGTATCCACAACAACAATAATAACACATAAATACATGTAGGATTACGAAAGATTTTTATAAATATGTATCTATATTGAGGGATCAGTAGGATTTATCGGTCCAGTTAGGAGTTCCATCGAGCCGAACCCTTTGATATGAAAACATCTGGAGTCAGTGAATATTTTTTCCCATTTAGTCTCTGGTAGATTGACGCATTGTTCTTGTATTGTTTTGTATTTATTATACTTATATAGTGCACTTACATAGCGTAGATTGACTAGATAAACATTTGTGGAAAAGTGTGTGAAAGGGTTTAGTTTTTCCTGTGGGGAAGATTTAACCCGGACATAAAATCTGGAGCACAGCGCACAGCACTATAAAAAAAGTATTGTATAAAATATAAAGTATAAAGAGTACAAAGTATAAAGTTTTAAGTAAAAAATAAAAATAAAAATTAAAAAAATAATACAATAAAACGTAAAATATAGAAATATAAGATATCTTTAAAAGGTACAAAGTTTTTAATATAAATTGTAAAATATAAAAAGTTATAACAAATAAAAAAACGAGTGTGCTTTAGACCACACGACTGAAGTAAAACTACACTAACTTATATCTCCCTCTCAATTTCCGTTCTCGTAACGCATTCACCAGCTTACTCCCCAAGTCAATATGTTTTCTGTTTATTTTTTTTTTTTTAATAACTAAAAAAAAAAAAAATATTAAAAAAAATATTTAAAATCAGTATGTTTTTATCCATATTTTTATTTTACATATATAATAGTCGAATAAAACCTTTTTCATTTACTCTAACTATAAAATACTAACTTTATATTTTAATGTTTTTTTTTATTTTTAAAGTCTATTTTATACTTTGTGTACTTAGAAATATAGTATTTTGTTTTTAATATTACCCACACTCAGGCAGTGCCTTAGTGGGTTTTCATTTCTTGTTTATACTATATGTTATTATGTTTTATGTTATAATATACTATTAATTTTCTATTATACATTATATGTAAAAAGAAATGAGAATAAATAAAGTTTAAAAAAAAAAAAAAAAAAAAAAAAAAGTCAAGCGTGTGTAAAGAAGTTTTACTTCAAAGTTATAAAAAGTAAGAAATAGGTAGGTATTATGAATTATGTCAACTTGATGTCAACGATGTGAACCGATATGATGAATTTTACAAGTAGGTACCTATGATTTCTAAGGTATTCATTAATTTTAGAGTGCAAGTACTGGTAGTCATATTATTATGTTTAGCAGACAAATTTTGTTTGATGCATCTTTTGTATGAGGCCAGATTACCGGCGTGACCGATATTAGCGTATTCATTGTCTAAAATACGCAGGCGATTTATGATTGAATTTTGTTCTGCATTGGTGCTAGTATTGTTGCAATTCACACAATTATGGAAGCTGTCGAAAGTCACCCCCTTACACAAAGATGGTGACACGTTTCAAGCAACCAACTACCGTCCTATAGCAATTCTTTCCGCACCTGCCAAGTTATTAGAGATAATTATCCATAAATATGTTTATGCCAAAGTTGAACCATTCTTGATCGATCAACAACATGGATTTAGACGTGGCCGATCAACTACTACAAATTTAATGGTTTTTACAGATTACATGGCGAGAGCATTTGATAACAATGAGCAGGTTGACACATCATTCCATGACTTTGCGAAGGCTTTCGATAGGGTGGATCACTTAGTGCTTTAATTTGGTAGGCGGGTATGGGTACCGCCGCCCTGGGAACCATTTATTGGATGACCAATACCTCTGCCACAGGTCACCCCAAGTGGTTCGCTACGTTTGGTGACTTAGCAAGGGTGCCCGGGTTCATGGGGTAATGTTTGTCTGGGTCTTATTGGCGGGTGTGTCGGCCCACCTTTTGCGTGGCAGGCCGGATTGGGAGATGCTGGTTGGGGGAGACCCTTTACAACCGGTTTCCGTTGTCCGGGCCGCTCGGTAGTACAGGGGCCCGACCCTCAGGCTCACGACTGAGGGTGGGCTGCCCCATCAACGAGTGCAAAAACCCCGCCGCTGCTGTTGTGCCGGTTCGTGACCGGAGGGGACCCAGCAGTAGCGTTTGGGGCGCATTGGGCAACCTCTCCAGCCAGACTCTCCCAGCCCATCGCCTTGCACCGCAGTGGGTGGGTTGGACTCATACGTCCGTCACTCCTGGACACTCTGATCCCCAGCTTCCTACCCACCCCTCAACCTTCCTTTCCAAACCTTCCTTTCCCCTCATAACAAAAAAAAAAAAATTCAAAATTAAATAACATAAAATCATGAATAACACAGTAACATCAAGTAACGTTATTACAACGGTGAGAAGTAGGAGTCCCCGGTGCAGGCCAAAACTGTTGGTGAACTTCACCAACATTCGCGGCCTGCACAAAAATTTAAACTCAATCCACCACCACCTTCTCACCCAACGTCCCAACCTTCTCTTCCTTTCCGAAACGCAGATAGCTGAGCCTACAGACGCCTCCTATCTCGATTGCCCGGGTTTCACCCTCATGGGCAAATTCAGACCCAAAGGAGGTGTCTGTTTCTTCAGTCGAGCTGACGTCAACTGTGTGCGACTGTTGAATCTGGAGAACTCCAAATTCGACGTAATGTGGGTGCGAGTCAATCTTGCCAGTACGGTAAGATTTTACGCGTGTTTATACCGCTCACCGAACCTTAGCGTTTCAGATACGTCCGAACTCTTCAAACATCTAAGCAATACTGTTGATGACCTCTTGCCCTGCTTCCCTACGGCAGATTTTGTGGTCCTGGGGGACTTCAATGTTCATAACGAACCTTGGTTAAAGTTCTCAGGACCAACGGACTCGGCTGGACGAGAGGCGGAATCTTTTGCCCTCTGCTACGGACTGGAGCAAATGGTTCAGGAGCCTACAAGGGTTCCTGATGTCCAGACTCACCGCTCCAATCTGTTAGATCTGTTTTTAACCACTGTGCCACACGGTTACAAGATTGAGGTCACAGCGCCTCTAGGATCGTCCGACCACTGCCTGGTGACGACGTCAATCCCCGTAACCAGAAAAGTGTGGCACTATAGATCGATAGATTGGTTTGGTCTGCGGGCTCATTTCAATGCTTTCCCGTGGTCAGCTGTCTGTTTTCGGACTTTGGATCCCTCAAGATGTGCCCAGAAAATTGGTGAAGTCATCACATCCACGATGGATAGCTTCATCCAATCCACTGTTAAAGAAACTGGTGTGGGCTCAAAGCCGTGGTTCAGTCGACAATGCTCCGAGGCAGTGCGACGAAAAAACGCGGCTTACTGAGCCTACAACACATCTCGAACGTCCGAAAACAGAATAGTATATAACAAAATGGCAAAGGAATGCAAGAGGATCATTAACAGGTCAAAATTCGAGCATGACCTGCAGATCAGCAGAAAGCTGGATGCCTGTCCGCACGGCAGCAGAGCGTTCTGGTCGCTTGCGGGCTCAATAGGTCGCAATTTCTGCAAACCCAGTCTGCCACCTCTTACCAGACCTGACGGCTCTCTAGCAAATACCGCCGCCGAAAAGGCTAACTTATTAGGCAAAATATTCGCGGAAAACTCGACCCTCGATGATCAAGGTGCTACCCCGCCGTCGGTTCCCCATTGCGGTTTTCGTATGAAAAAGCTGAGGATCCGGCATCGGGATGTACTTCAAGTATTACGCGGGCTTGATGTTAAAGAAGCTAGCGGGCCTGCCGGAATTCCTGCCCTGGTATTGCAGAGGTGCGCTGTAGAAATAGCTCCAATTTTGACGAAGCTTTTCAAGATGTCCCTGAAGTCTGGCTCTGTGCCCTCTGATTGGAAAAAAGCGATCATTCACCCTATTCCAAAGAAAGGTGACCGCTCCAACCCAGACAACTACTGCCCCATAGCGATCACATCTGTTCTGTCAAAAGTGATGGAACGTGTGATCAACGACAAACTGCTCACATACCTCGAGAAGAACAAAATTATTAACGACCGTTAATACGGATTCCGGCGGAACCGCTCATGCGGTGATCTTCTAGCGTATGTGACGCATGTTTGGGGACAGTGCCTGGAACGTTTTGGTGAGACCCAAACGGTTGGACTGGACATTTCCAAGGCCTTTGACCGGGTTTGGCATCGAGCGCTTGTCAACAAACTGCGTTCGTATGGACTTCCCGCATCCTTGTGTGCGTGGATTGCCGACTTTTTGAGGGGGAGGTCGATTCAGGTGGTTGCTGACGGTTTCACCTCTTCCTCGCATTCGATAAATGCTGGCGTCCCACAGGGATCGGTTCTGTCTCCGACTTTGTTTCTGTTGCACATCAACGATCTCTTGTCATATGCACCGATTCATTGTTACGCGGATGGCAGTACAGTCCATAAAAGCTTTTTGTTTGATAAGCCTCTAAAGAGCACACAAACCCCAATAGCTCGGAGGGCTTCGAAGCAGAGAATGGACGGTTACCTCCCTCGAGAGTGTTTTCTCTTGGGGTAAGAATAACCTCATCGAATTTAATGTTTCAAAGACTCAATCATGTTTGATAACGTCTAAAAGGGATCGAAATGATAATCTAGTCTCCTTCAACGGAAGCATTCTTCCAAACAGGACCTCCATTGATATGCTTGTGTAACTCTAAGTGACCAGCTTAGGTATGGGGGCTCCATCGAAACCAGAGTTAAATTAGCCTCTCAGAAACTCTCAGAATACAGGGCCCGCAGATACTTTAATAGTACACAACTGCTAACCCTGTACAAATCGCAAGTGCGTCCCACTATTGAATTTGGCAGCCACCTCTGGTCTGGAGCTCCAAAATACCTTAAAAAAAACCCTTGACTCTGTGCAGAAACGGGCGGTCCGTTTGATAGATTCTCCCATCTTAACAGACGGATTGCAATCTTTAGAGCACAGGCGTCAGGTGGAATGCTGTCCTTGTTCTACTGGTATTACAATGGAAAATGCTCCGAGGAACTAGCGTCGTTGATCCCCTCGGCACCGGTGCATAGTCGGGAAACATGCCAAACACGCGCCCAACATTTGTACACGGTTGACATTAGTCACATGATATGACATTAGTCGTTTTTGAGTTCACATGAGAACGGGTCGTTTTTACGACTCGTTCTTGAGTTCAACAGTTCGGATGTGGAAAGATTTACCGGCATCTGACATCTGCATCTGCATTTCATGCCGTCATGTAAACTGAATTGGCAATGTTTTATCTATTGTTCCACTAAAACAATGTTAGACGGATATCAATATTCATGAACAAGGACGTCTTTTTTACTTTTTTTCTGTCTTTTTTACTTTTTGCAGATGACATCAAACTCTTTCTGAGAATAAGATCTTTAGAAGACTGTAGAAAATTCCAGGAAGATATGAACGCAATTATTGACTGGAGTATCGATAATAAACTCGATTTCAACTTCCAAAAATGTTCAGTTATGTGCTTTCCGAGGTCACAAAATACCATATATTTTAATTATAAAATGAAAGACACGTCATTGAAACACATGGTGACTTGCAAGGACTTAGGAATTGTGTATG
This sequence comes from Limnephilus lunatus, assembly GCA_917563855.2. NCBI lineage: Eukaryota > Metazoa > Arthropoda > Insecta > Trichoptera > Limnephilidae > Limnephilus > Limnephilus lunatus. The sequence continues at coordinate 49,267,450 of OU830603.1, forward strand.
ACGCTCGCTTAACATTTCATGCTCACATTGAAAAGATCTGTAAATCAGCCACAAAGATGTTGGGTTTTGTCATACACAATTCATAGGAATTGACCAACCTCAAAGTTATAAGGCTGCTTTACTTTAGCTTGGTGCGTAGCATTCTCGAGAGTGGATCTCAGATATGGGGACCAGAGGACATCGTCTATGTACTAATGGTCGAGAAAATAAAAAAGAAATTTTTACGATACCTCTATATCAGTGGTTTTCAACCTGTGGTACGCGTACCCCTTGGGGTACGCGAAGCAAGATTGGGGGTACGCGGCACGAATGTAGGATATAAAGCTCAGCCCTAACGTTTTCAAACTTTGGCGGTCTTCGCTTGGTGGTTTGGCAACCTGCCGCAACGCCATACATCAATCAGTAGTCAGCCAGCTCAGTTTAAAGATTTTTTGAAAGAAAACAGAAACATTTAACTGTCAATATAGGTTCGCTTTTCTCAAGAGCTACTAAATCACAGGATCTGGAAGCATCACACAGAGTAAATTATCGCATCGCCAAATCAGGTAAATATCATACAATTGCAGAGGATTTAATTATACCGTGTGCCAAAGACATTGTCCGATGCATGCTCGGCCACGAAATATCAAAGAAAATAACAATCACACCGCTATTAGACAGGACTGTTTCCCGGCGAATTCAGGAAATGTCTCAAGATGTTGAGATGTCAGTTGTCGGTAGAGTAAAAAAGAGTAAATATTTTTCTGTGCAAGTAGACGAAAGTACAGACATTTCAAATCAGACCGAACTTATTGTTTTTGTTCCCCAAATTCATTGTAATGAGGGGGGGGGGGGGGGTGACACCCATGTTAGTTACGCCACTATTTACGGGGTACAACAAATTTGTAGTAAGGGTCAAGGGGTACGCAGGCTCAAAAAGATTGAAAACCGCTGCTCTATATGAGAGAGTTTGGTTTTTACCCATTTACCCATGGCTGTTTCCAATAGCATTTATCTCGGGATTGCTGGGTATCTGCAGCCTTAGTTCCAGAAGAGATGTCGCATTATAAGCTTCTAAATGGTTTTGTATCGGTACCAGATATTCTGGCTGAAATAGGATTCTATGTCACGGATAATTTCACGCGAGGCCGCCAACACAGGCTTTTGATTTTTCCTAAGTGCAGAACTAACTTACCAATAGTGATGCCCCTGGGACGACTCACTAGGTTAATTAACTGACTCGCAGGAAATGTGGATATATCCCACATTTCCTACAACGATTTTAAGCGTGAAATAGCACTTATGTTTTAACTAAATGTATTATTTTAACCTCTTAAGTAAATCTGACCCATATATGGGTCAAACAACTATTTGACATAAAGTAAATTAGACCCATATATGGGTCAGCTCATCTGGTCTCATAAAAGTCTTTGTATCTCCCTTACTATAATGACGAGATATATGATTTAAAAAGTGATAGAAAGAGACAACCTTACACTACGATTTGAGTTCCATAGATATCCGCAAAAAAGATAAAATTATTCGTATTTATGACGTCATACGTTCACCAAAATGTTAGGGGAAACTTTATAATGTTTGCATTCAAAATTTTAATATTTCAAATATAACAAGCTTACTTCTAATAACACAATTTGTAAGCGTATATTGTCTATTAAAAATGAGTTTTTTACGTTTTAAGTTATTTTAGTTCAGTTTTTAAAGGAAACAGTGTAAGGTGAGTCACTTTTAAAACTTTTTAATGTTTGCATTTAAAATATCAATATTTCTAAAATAAAATGCTAACTTCTAATGATACAATTTGAAAGCTTATTTAATCACCTTTCATAAACAGTTTTTACTTTTTGGATACGTTTAGAAATATTCAAATTATTTTGATTTTATTGAAATGCGGAAATTCTCAAGAAATCGCTGGCATTTGGCAGAATTTTTATGAGCAGTATCAATAATATAGCTCAAACCCTAAAGGGTTAACTGTAAATGTATTTATTATGTATCTTTTCTTACCGCTCTTGCAATGTATTGGTTTTATGCTGTTTTTGCAAATAAATAAATGAGTTTAGAAACTCAACTATTGAAATCGATATTTGCGTGGTGTATCTTAGGAATGAAATTACACTTGATCTTACACATTCCAACGCAATGCAATCTTGATAAATTCATCATACAAGAATATACCTACATCTATATAATCTATCTATCTATCTTCTGTATGATCTACGCGCATAACTTCCAAACGACTGCACCAAATTGGATAATTATTTATTTTTTGTTCGTTATTATCAGGACAATGTTTGTATAAGACAACTGGTGAACTCTGGCATTATGAAATTTGTATAAAAAAGTTGCAAAAGGTGGCACGCGAGCTGTTTGAAAAATGAATGTAAAAGTAAAACGCGAGCTGTTAGAAAAATGAATGTATGGAATGTGAGAGGGGGGAGGGGAAAATTGGAGGGGGAGGGGGATTCGCGTGACAGGGGAAAGGGGGTGGGGGAGTGGAGTGGGGAGAGGGAAGGTGTAAGAGGCGGAGTGGGAATTCTAGAGGGGAAGGGGACGTGGGAGAGGAAGGGGAGGCGGAAGGGGAACGGGACGGATGGAAAAGGACACACAGGAAGAAACAATTTCTTTATTAAATGGCCTAGCAACGCATGCCGGGCACCAGCTAGTTTTTAATAAATCGCCACTGGTGCATATTCAGGAAACACGCCAAACGCGTCCCCAACATATGTACACGGTTGACATTTTTGTCACACGAGAACGGTTTGCTTCTTCGACTCATTCAAGTGTTCAACAGCTTGGCTGTGGAACGGTTTGCCGGCCTCTGTGTTTCCTCCTTCCTACAACATGGGTCTCTTCAATACCAATGTTCATTTCTTCCTCTCCTCAAAAAGACCCTCCACACAGCATCTCAGATGACATAGGCCCTGATGGAAATTATTTTTCTCAGGGCCTCCTGTGTGGAGTTAATGCAAAAAAAAATGCTAAACCTAATCTCCAAAATCTTTAAATAATTATTAATTTAATTAAATTAAATAAATCTTTTTCATAAACGAAAACGGAGAATGGTGGCTTAAATCCAGAACTTCGCGTATGAAGACAATATTATTTACTAGCAGATGGCCCGTTGCAAAGCAACTAACGGGTTAAAACTAACTTGACTTACTAACTAAAAGAAAAAATATTAATTCATAGTGCGCGGGTATGTACTTGGAAAGTACGTTGTTGTACTTTTTCACAAAATTTACGCTATAAAAATGTATATATCAGAATTTCTAAGAAACTAAAACTTTGATTTATTACTGTTAAAAAAATTACAGAAAAAATATTAATTCATAGTAAATGGGTAGGTACTTAATAGATTCTTTGTTGTAATTTTTCACAAAAACGACGCTAATAACGTCGCCCGCAGGGCCTAGCAGCAAAAATCTGTCATACAATAGTATATAGACACCATTTCAGGCATGCAATCATCAAATCCCCAAAGTTTCATCGCAATCGGATGAACGGTTTAGTAATGCGTAATTTCATGATGCCAGAGCTCATCATTGAATACAGAAACCATCGCAGGCATGCGCACATCAAATCCCCACAGTTTCATCACAATCGGATGAATGGTTTAGCAATGCATAGCAAACATACATACATACTTACATGAAAACAATTTTTTATTTATTTTTATATATATAGAAGATAGCTGGTACCCGGCATGCGTTGCTATACCATTTAATAAAGAAAAAAATTCTAGCTGCGTGTCCTTTCTCATTTGTCCCGATCCCCTTCCACCCCCCCCCTAACCCCTTCCTCACCCGCGCCCTCTTCCCCTTTCGCGTTTCCACTCCGCCTCCCTCACCTTCCCTCCCTCCACTTCACTCCTCCCTTACTTCGTCTCGTAAACCCCCTCCTGAGTTCCCCTCCTCCCTCCCTGTTTCCTTTCCCCCCTGCCGCATTAAATATATTAATTTCCGGTACATTTAGTTTTCAAACAGCTCGCGTGCCACCTGTTAATTTTTTTTATACAAATTTCATAAGAGCTCACCAGTAGTTTTATACAAACCTTGTCCTAACAAAACGAACCTAACAAAAAATATTTTTTCTATTTGTTGCAGTCGTTCGGAAGTTATAAGCGTACATACATTTTAATACAAATTTTATAATGCCAGAACTCACCAGTAGTTTTACTGCTTAAAAAAAAGCGCTATGTAAATTTAATATTAAAAAAAATCCCATTCAACTTCAAGTAATTTCATTGTAAAATTATAAAACTAATACATATGCAATATCGTCGGATGATACCGAGTTATTATGTGCAGATAGGTACTTACTTAGATTCTAAATACAGGTACTTGCATACACACGTAAAAAAAAAATTGGTTGGGTTGTTTAACGAAATTAAAAATTCTTCAATTTTTCAAGTCAATTTAACGTTCTGTAAAAGTTCTGTTCAAATTCTATTCAAGTTATATAATTATTTCAGTTTTATGATGCAACTGGCACGTACTGATAAAATAACAGAACTTGAATAGAACTTACACAGAACGTGATAATGAACTTTAAAAAAACGTTGAATTATTCAGTATCGTTGTATAACAACCTTACCTAAGTATTGCATTAAAACGTATTCGGGTAGATACCTCCGCATTTATTTTCTAAAATTCCGGCAATCTTTGCTTTTTCATCACTTTTGCAATACTACCGAAATAAGTACCTACCCTGTATGAACATATTTAAATTGGCCAGTAAAAAGGTACCTACCCTGAATGAATAACATTTCTATTTATACTGGCCAGTAAAAATCTAGACTTAAGATTAAGATAATCTATGGGCATGCGGTTTCGTGATTTTTTTGGAAAATTTTACATTTTTGTCGGCTAACCCTGAACATTTTTAAATGGGACGGACACGTAATATTGGTGTTAAAAGTTGCGGAATATTTCCGGGTACCGTATTTTTTAAAAACATCCAAGCCGGAATCGTTTTTTCGGCCGCAATTCCCTTTTCCGAAAAACAACAACCCGAACCGCTGAGAGATCCGTTTTGTTTTGACATTTAGGAATCCTGACCTAACTCAACATTCCTAGCATTTACTATTGAGGAAATTGAGACCTTTTTACATTTTTTTTAAACGCGACTCCTGGCGGTTGGAAATATAACCGAGCCAATTGAGTGATTTAAAAAGAGCTTCTAGTTTTCACCGCCGATTCGTACGAGACAATAAGTCGCTAGTGACGCTAATTTTGTCGAAAAAAAATTATTGATTAATCGAAGAAAAGCGTCTCACCCGACTACTAACCGGATTACAGTTGGACGACAGGAAACCATCCGGACTACTTCTATTGATGCACGAACTCACCGGCCCCGGGTTGGCTGAGAGCGCAATCATACGCACGTTATGGTTACAAAGACTTCCCCAATATGTACAAGCTATATTGACCGCACTGCCAGACGATAACCTACTACAACTTGCGTCAGCAGCCGATAAAATCCTGGAAGTCTACCAAACGACTGAGTGTGGAGCGATAAACAAAAATCAACGTAGAGATACCAATTACAGAGAAGATCCTGACATCACTTCCGTTCTTCAGAGCCTACGTGAACAAATTTCTGCACTATCTCTAGAAGTCAAACAACTAAAGTCAAGTCGTAGAGACAGTCATAGTCGGGAAACACCAAAGGGAACTCGCAGTAGAGGCATGCGACCGTTCTCAGAATTCCTACCGTCTCTTCTTTTATGAGCTCGTGTCAGAACAAAAAAATTTAATCGACACAGGAGCCGATATTTCGGTGCTGCCGAGGACACGCCGAATGGCTAAAAACACCATCACTACGGATGCATACCAAACCCCACTGTACGGCGTCAACGGATCTCCCATAAAAACCTACGGTTCCCGGACTATTGAACTACAACTCGGACTATGACGTGAAATAAAGTGGACATTCATCATCGCCGACGTGTCAAGAGCAATTATCGGAGCGGATTTACTGCATCACTTCAACCTGAGTGTCAACCTAAAAAATGCTACCTTGACAGACCAGTCCACGGGACAACAGTTTCAAGGAGTAAAATCTCAAAGACCCTCATCCGGTATCTCGACGATATCTACAAACCAGAAGTACCGGGATATATTAAATAATTACTTGTCATTAACTCGTCCCAACATGCAAATCCAAAATGTTCGAAAACATATCGTCACACACGTAATTGAAACAAGTGGACCTCCCGTAACAGAACGAGCTCGCAAGCTGGCAACACATCTCCAAGAAGCTGCCAAAAAAGAGTTCAGGTACCTCATGAAGCACGGAATCTGCTGCCCATCCAAGAGTAGTTGGGCGAGCCCATTGCACATGGTTAAAAACCCAATGGAAAGTGGCGTCCGTGCGGGGACTACAGGCGTTTGAATGCAAGCACAAGCCCCGACAAGTACCCAATCGCTCAACTTCATGATTTTTCACACAAATTGAACACAGTGAAAATATTTTCAACAATAGATTTAAAAAGGGCTTATCACTAGATCCCGGTGGAAGAAGCCGACATCCCTAAAACTGCGATCATCACTCCATTCGGATTATACGAATTTACAGCGATGCAGTTCGGACTGTCAAACGCAGCACAAAGTTTCCAGAGATTCATGCACGCTGTCACGCGTGACTTAGACTACTGTTTCACCTACCTGGACGACATCCTTATAGCCTCCGAAAATGAAGACGAGCACAGGAAACACCTAGATGCCCTTTTCCAACGCCTTTCCGACAACGGCCTTGCAATTAATTTAAATAAATGTAAATTCGGTTTGCCCGTCGTGGATTTCCTGGGACACACAATATCGCCGGACGGTATTACTCCCGTCGAAGAGAAAGTGAAAACCATCGTAGATTTTCCTCTGCCCAAGACAGCCAAAGGTTTGCGTCGTTTCCTCAGGATGCTGAATTATTATAGAAGATTCTTGAAGAACTCTATCAACACCCAAGCCAAACTCTTCGACTTCACGTCAGGATACAAGAGGAACATCAAGAGAATTCTCACTTGGACTCCGGAACTGACGACCGCGTTCGAAGAACGCAAAACCCAGCTGGCCAACGACACCCTGCTAGCGCATCACGACCCCAAGGCGAAAATCGCCATAATGGTAGACGCCTCTGACCTTGCGATTGGCGCATCCCTACAACAACTTAATAACGACGAATGGCAACCCTTAGGATTTTTTTCTCGAAAATTCCCTCCTTACTTCACAGTAACTAACTAACTAAACTAACTAACCATCACGCCGTTTCCCCGCAGGGGTAGGCAGAGAGGACGGACCGCCAAACAACTCGGTCTTGGCACACAGTCTTTGCTTCACTCACATTCATACATCGTCTCATACATACTCTTCTATTATTCCGACTTTTGACATGGCCCGACTCAAGTATCTGATTCACTTGATCGTGCCATGTCTTCCTCGGGCGTCCCCTACTTCTTCTTCCATTCACATTTGCGTCATATATTCTTCTCACATTATTTTCTTCTTTCATTCGCTCTACATGTCCAAACCATCTGAGGGTCCCTTTCTTAATCTTACTCATTATGCTTACATCAGCCTTGCATTCTTTGCGGATATCCACATTTCTCACACGATCATACATGGTTTTGCCACACATTCGCCTCAGGGATCTCATTTCGACAGCATTCAGTTTACTTTCATCCTTCCTCTGCCAACTCCATGCCTCACTGCCATACATCAAGGTAGGTACCAGGACTCCATTGTGGACTGCTAGCTTCGCGTCTTTTGACAGTGTTTTATTAGCGCCAACGGCATTCAGTCCTCCATTAATGGAGTTACCTGCATTTACTCTTCTTTCAATATCTCTATCAGCCTTCCCATCTCTCGTAAACATACTACCCAGGTACACAAACTCATCCACCTGCTCCAAGTATTCATCATTCACAACTATATTGCACACTGTTTTCGTACTCTCCCTTTCAAATACCATGACTTTAGACTTACTTACATTCATCATTAACTCATTTTGCATACACACTTCGTTCATCCTAGACACGAGAGACTGTAGATCTTCCATAGTGTTAGAAATCAGCACCGCATCATCAGCATACAACAGGCAACATATTTTCAGATCACTCAAATTCGCGCCCAATCCCATCTCTTTCAATTCTTGCATACAATTATCCATGTATAAATTGAATAACCATGGTGACATTACGCAGCCTTGCTTAACACCTTTTGTGATGTCAAACCACCCCGTAAAACCACCGTTCACCCTAACACATGCAACGCTTCCCTCGTACAGAGACGCAATTGCCTGTATGAGATTTGTATTCACTCCATACTTGGACAACACCTTCCATAGCTTTTTCCTGTCGACTCGGTCGTATGCTTTTTGTAGATCTACAAAGGCACAAAAAAGTTTTTGGTTTTTTGCCAGAAACTTCTCAGTGAGCATACGCAAGGAGAAAATCTGGTCCATGCATCCCCTTCCACTCATAAAGGCACCTTGCACATCCCATATTTTATCCTTTGTTTCCATTCTTACCCTTTCAATCAATATTCTTCCGTACAACTTGCCGACTGAACTTAGCAGGCTAATAGCTCTATGATTCCCACATTCCATACGTGACCCTTTACCTTTGTATAATGGCATGATTACAGCCCTTCTCCAATCTAATGGCGTGTAACCCTCCTCTAAACACTGGTTAAAAAGTTTGCACAACCATGTGAGAATAATATGGCTATCTCCTTTAAAGTATTCGGCCGCAATATTGTCGAAACCTACAGCCTTACCATTCTTCATGCATTTTATCGAATTTTTAATTTCATCCATGCTGATTTTGATAACATTCACTCCGTCATCGTTCATACCCGATTCGCCGCTGGCCTCACTATCACTCGGGTTGCTTTCGAAGACTTCCTCAAAATATTTCATCCATCTCTCATTTATTTCTTCCTCATTCGTCAACATTCTTCCATCTTTCGATTTTATCACTTTTAGGCTCCCATTCTCTGGACCGCTCCGGGACTTTTTGACCTCCTTCCAAAACAGTTTAATGTTTTCTTGGAAGTTTTTTGTCATTTTTATTCCCTCTTCCTCTTCCAGACGTTTCTTTCGTACTTTCACTCCAACACTTACTCTTTTCTTGCATCCCTTATATACTTCTTTCGCTCTATCTCTCTCTTCGCTAGAAGCACTGCCAGCCGCTATCAGACATAACCATGCTTTCTTCTTCTCTGAGACCAGTGCTTTAATCTCGTCATCCCACCATGCGTCACCTTTCTTCCTACCTTGCGTACTTATTCCACACACATCTCTAGCAGATTCACAAAGACTAACCTTTATGTGGTTCCATGCTTCATCAATGCTTAGACCATCCATTTCCTTCTCATTCAATCTCGTCTCTGCACGCTTCTCATACTCACTTCTGACATTAGCGTTTTGCAGTTTTTCTACTTTGACTCTGGTAGGAGTTGATACCTTTTTCACTTTAGAGCGCCATCCGCGAAAGAGGTTTACTCTTGACACCACCAGAAAGTGGTCAGTTTCAACCTCAGCCCCTCTGAAAACTCTTGTGTCCTCAGTAACGGCTCTCAACCTAGAGTCAATTACCACAAAATCGATTAATGATCTTTCATTTCCTCTTTCCCACGTATATTGATGGATACCTTTATGATCGAAGAAGGTATTCGATACAAACAGGTTCCACTCTAAACATACTTCAAGTATTCTATTCCCATTGTCATTCGTTCTTTTATCCCCAAACTTACCTAAGGCTGAATCAAATCCATCACGTCTAATTCCCACCCACCCATTCAAATCGCCCGCCATTATAATCCTTTCATTCAAATTTTAAAAAAAATTTATTAAAGAAAATTATATTTTACTTCACAGTAAAATATAATTTTCTTTAATTTAACACAATGCCGATCTTGACTCGTCATTGTGTATGTACCGTAGACTGTCACTGGTATGTGCCTCAGTTCCTACTTAACAGTCGACTCGATGTTTTATAATCTATGGATAATTGAAAGTATAGTAAAAATAATCCATGGCCATGATAAAGCAAATTGATATGATTGATTTCAATAATTAAAAGTGATTATTATAATGTTGGTTTTAACATTAAAAGACTTTGTTCTTTGAGATAACATTTATTAGGATTTGTCGACATTCTTGAAAAGAAAGAGTACACCAAGTGCCTTTCCGTTTCCGGATTTGACATAGACTTTAATACATGACAAAGACAATTTTGTCATAGACATTTTTATATATAACAGTGATTACTATCGTGATTGTGATCAAGGGATCGACATTGCAATTAATAACATTAAATGTCGTTTCTTTCCTTACAGGTTTGTTTTGTTACTAGATACTTTTATTTATGTAAATCTTGTGAGATTAACAAAATAAACCTCCTTCTTTACCAGGCCCGGACTGGCCAGGTCCGCAGGCCCGCGATCGCGGAGGGCCCCCGGCACGAGGGGGCCCCGAAGGGGCCCCACAAAACGCACAAAAATAATTTTTTGTTTTGTTAGTAATTATTTACAACATTGTAAACTGTTAAAAACACAGGATTTTTTTTAAATGTTAGTATTATTTTTCTAATCCCTAAAATCCGTTTGTCATTATTTTTACTATACAAATAATTTTGACATAATTCATTAATGCTTTGGTGTGAATAAAATCCTGCCTTTATTTTGAACTCCGTTATAATTATTGGTAGTTCTACAGCATGTATTTAGTAGTTTTGTGGTATCCTGAAAATACCGTGAATTTCTTATTTCAATAAATAATAAAGTCAACTAAATTCGAAAATCGTAATATTGGTATAAAAACCTATCTGAATTTATTCTTCTTTATAGGTGCCGATATAGCGTAGAAACGCGTTTTCATTGTTTTCAAGTACCTAATTTTCAAAAATTATCCGGGGGAGGCCCCCTGACCCCCCGTTTTCTCAAGTTGCCTTACGTTTAAGACGTTATAATCGATGAGGAGTAGTTTGGAGGGGTATCTAGTCGGTCGCTTGTTAATGACACGTATTACCATTTTTTGGGCTTTTAGTAGAGGTTCGACAATTGATTGAGCACAGCCACCCCAAGTTATAATGCCGTATGCTAGTAGGGATTGGCAGAGAGCGTAGTAAACAGTTTTAAGAGTTGAGGTAGTAAGGATAGTTCTTAGGGATCGAAAGACATAAGAGAGTTTGCGGATGCGTGGGGTTAGACTGGCCAAGTGCTGATCCCAACGAAGGTGTTGATAATAATTACTGATCTATATTTTATGTGGGTGGCTTGTTCCAAGTTTGGGCAGTTACAGGAAGAGCAAGTTCTTAGACAGGAGTGAATTATTATCTTCTGATTGTTGGTAGGTTGGGTTGCAGCAGAAAGACTGAAGGTTAAGAATTTTGTTTTTCCGGCGTTAAGGGTTAGGAGATTATTATCTAACCATTTCTTTATATGGCCTATGTCGTTTTGAGCTATGTCGAATGCTCCTTTCCAGTTTTTGTGTCTAGTTATTAGTACAGTGTCATCTGCAAAAGATATTAGTTTCCCGGTTATGGGAAGATTACAGAGATTGTTGATGTAGATGAGGAACAGAATAGGGCCTAGAACACTTCCTTGTGGGACTCCGAAATGGATTGGTAAGGGGTTACTTACAGCTGTGTTGTTAATTTTCACAGTTTGCGATCTGTCTGTTAGGTATGATGAGAACCAGTTAAGAGTTCTACCTCGGATGCCTATTTGAGATAGTCTTTCTAGAAGTATGGGGTGGAAAACCGTGTCAAATGCTTTGGCCAAGTCTAGGAATATGGCTAAGCAGGAATCACCTTCGTCCAGGCTGTTATGTGATCTTATCCGCCAAGTCTAAGATTACAGATTCTGTATATAAATTGTTTTGAAAGCCAAACTGATTAGGCGAGAGGATCTTATGGGTTTCTGGCATTTGATCTCTACAAGTTATTCTGAGCTACACTATGCTTCGATAACCATTATATACGATCCGTGCTTACCATAATAGCACATTAGAATTTGTACAGGCATGTCTGCAGATCATGGATTTTTCTCATTAAACGACCTCTGTAACCATAGCCGCGGCACTGCAACCACAGTCTCCACTCCGCAACCTTCGACGTCCACGATAAAACGAAGTGTTTTTTTTTCTAAGACCTAGTGTACTCCTGAGTGTTGTCTCAAATGGATCAGATAACAGTGATATTGTAATCCTTTTAGAGTCTGTGAAACCACGTCTTCTTCGCAATTCTTCGAAACTCTTCGAAATCCAAAACAAATCTACGCTTCGCAAACTTAGCACCCAGACCAATGAAACCCTTAGAGTCATACTTATAAGCATTGTTGTTCTGTCTCACAAAAGTTTGAATTCACATGTTTCAATTGCATAACTTTGTTGATTGTTTTCCCAATTGCATAACTTCGTAGATTGTTTTCCCAATTGCATAACTTTGTTGATTGTTTTCCCAATTGCATAACTTTGTATGTTGTTTCACACCATTTTGTTTTCAAACTGTTCGGCCCTTATGTTTCATGTACCTTTCCTCCCCACCCTTGCAAACATTGTACCCAGCCTATGGCATAAGCTGTTCTGTTTTATGTTTTAGCTAGGCATTTTCTTTAGTCAACCGAAGTCTCTCAAGTCCTGGGGTCTCTTTTGTCATTCTGTCAAATCCCCGGTGGAGGCATAGAGGATTGTTGCCCTACTGCTCCATTGCCACGTCGCTTTTTTTCCGAGCGCGGGAGGAAGTGTTATGTAACATGGTTAGGTGCATAGTAGTTACCGGAAGGAATTGTTTTTGCAATAACCACACTGATAGCTTGCACTGAGAGGTGTGTCTCTAGCAATCGGCCGATCGACGCGGGAACCCCTCGCCCTTCCCCCGCTCCCGCCCTTTCCGCCCGCGGTCCGGAGGGAACCCGCGTCCCCAGAAAGCGACCGGCCGCCAACCAAAACAGACACGTGCTTCGTGCCCGGCCCGTTTCCATTTAACAAACATGTAGATGCACTCGTGCCTAATCTATGGACGGGGAGGAATTTGTGATGGTCCCCCGTACCGGCAGTGTTTTTCTACTACAGTAGATTTCAATTAACGTACGCTGTGTTCTCGGGCATTCCTTTGGAACTCGCTATGCCCTGCCTCGCCTATGGACCACGAGACGGCTGAAAGGGAAACGCCGTCCGCCCGACTATACGCAGTGAGTTACCTCAATATCCCACTTAATTGTGTCCATGTTAATTACCTTTCACCTGCGCGATAAACCCAGACTTGGAGAGAGATAGATAGATCCAGGTTAGCCAATTTTACCCTGTTTTATAATCCATGTACGATGTAACCAACTATAGGATACAATACACTGCTTTTGTTACCTTGAAGCATTCTTTGATATGAGACAGATCATGTGTGAAGTTTCCCCTCCCCAATTAACCATTTTTTAGTTGCCAACCCGCGCCCTGATTGAAGAGAGCCTGCTTGAGCCGAAACGACTGAGCTAGTTGACGGAGGCAGGTTTGCCATAGCCTGGCTCGCCTGTAGGATTGGCCTCTCCATCCTACCCTTTTTTAGCTAACACTGGCTTCCATCGTGGGCTCCAAGCTAACACTGGCGTTCCCACGTGGGGCTCTTTTGCAAAGTTAACAAGATGTAATTGGGAGAAAATTTGGTTATAGCATTGGTAGTAATAATAATGAAAATATAATCAATGATTTATTAGATTTATTAATACAAAAATTAAGTGTAAAAGCTAGTAGATTAAAAAGATATAAATATACGTATAATAAAAAAAAAATAATAGATTATTTCAGAAAAATGAGAAAATATTTTAATCCAAACTTGACGATAACCAAAATATTATTTCGAATAATAATAATCCGTTGCCATCTGAATCAGATATGCGCAATTTTTGGACAAATATTTGGAGTAAAGATATAAAAGATAATGAGTCAGGTCCGTGGATAGAAAATGAAGAACCCAATTGTTCAGACATTGAACAAATGAGTTTTTCTGATATATCGGTTGAATTGTTAGCCAAAATTATAAAAAATACTCATAATTGGAAAGCCACGGGTTGCGATTGGATACATAATTTTTGGTATAAACGTCTAACTATTTTACATCCCCTTTTGGCAAAAAATCTTTCAAAATTTGTCAGAGAACCTCAAAATTTTCCAAATTTTCTAACTAAGGGCATTACTTATATGTTGCCTAAAAGCAAAAATATTAATAATCCCTCTCAGTATAGACCCATTACATGTTTACCGACAATATATAAAATTTTAACCTCTTGCTTGACAGATTTAATATACACTCATTTAGATGAAAAAAATGTTTTATCTGAACAACAAAAAGGTTGTCGCAGAAAACATATGGGATGTAAAGAATAATTAGTTATTGATTCTGTAATTCTAAAACAGATTCAAACCCAAAAACGTAATTTACATATTTGTTATATAGATTACCAAAAGGCTTATGATAGTGTCCCGCACTCGTGGCTGATAAAAGTTTTAAATACATACAAAATTAACCCAATTATTATTAGCTTTTTGGAAAAAATTATGGCATTTTGGAATACCGATTTGCTTTTGAATTTGAAAGATAAGAAAATTATAGTACCGGGCATTTCAATAAAAAAGAGGGATTTTTCAAGGAGACTCATTGAGTCCTCTTTGGTTTTGCTTAGCATTAAATCCTCTATCTAAAATGTTAATTAAAAGCAAGTTTGGAATTAAAATTAAAGGTAATACAAGAGAGAGAAATATAATTTCTCATTTATTATTTATGGATGATTTAAAATTATATTCGAATTCTGAACCAAATTTAGAGAAAATGATTAAAGTAGTTAAATTTTTTTTCAGATGATATTAAAATGACTTTTGGTTTAGATAAATGTAGAACGATCCATATAGAGAAAGGTAAAATTATAGATGGAGACGAGGGTATATTTAGAAATTTCAAAATTGAAAGTATGAAAGGCGATGAGATTTATAAATATTTAGGATATCCGCAATCAAATAGATTAGATCATACTAGTATTAAAAATAATATTAGGATTAAATTTAAAACTAGGATCAGAAAAATTTTGAAATGCAATCTATCTGCTAAAAATTTAGTAAAGGCTATAAATACTTGGGCAATACCTCTATTAACTTACTCATTTGGCATAATTAAATGGTCTAATACAGATTTAGATAGCTTAGAACGATTAATTAGAACTACATTAACAAAATTTCATACCCATCATCCAAATTCAGCTATAGAACGAATTAATTTACTTAGAAATTTAGGAGGTAGGGGTATAGTCAAAATAACATCTTTAAAACAAAATCAGGTAGAAATGCTAAGAAATTTTTTCCATAGGAAAGCTGATAGTTCAGAAATGCACAAAATAATTTGCAAGGCAGATAGAAATATTTCGCCATTAAATTTATACGACGAGAATGCCAGCATTCTTATAAATCCAACCAGGAATTATTAGATTCCTGGTCAAATAAAATTCTTCACGCAAAACACTTCAATTATCTCAACCAAACATATGTTGACAAATTTTCGTCAAACAAATGGTTGAGTATTGGAGAGTTGAGCGCAGAAATAGAAGGCTTTATGCTTGCCATTCAAGATAGAGTCATTAATACTAAAAATTATAGGAAGCATATCATCAAATATGCAAATCAAATTGATGATTTATGTAGAAAATGTTTGGCTTTTCCGGAAACTATAGAATATATTATATCGGATGTTCTGTATTAGCGCCGTCCGAGTATACATTTAGGCACAATCAAGTTTTAAAAATAATTCACCAAAGTTTGGTAATTAAACATAACTTGATTAACTGCCGTAATGTGCCATATTATGAATATGAACCAAATTCATTTTTAGAAAATGAATTTTATAACAGACAGAACCATTAGTCATAATAGACCCGATATAGTTTTACATGACAAAATTAAGAAAATAACTTATATCATTGATGTCGCTTTTCCAAATTCTTGTAATATTCAGAAAACTGTTTCTGAAAAAAAAAGAAAATATACAGATTTAGGAAATGAGATTAAAAGAATTTGGCATTCTCAGACTATAAAAATATTACCATTTGTTATTTCGGCTACTGGTATTATACCTAGCTCTCTCATTCAAAATTAAGGCGTATTAGATTTGTCAAAAAATTTGTACATAAAAATGCAAAAGTCGGTTATTTTAAATACATGTAGGATTACGAAAGATGTTTTAAATATTTATATTGAGGAATCAGTAGGATTTATCGGACCAGTTAGGATTTCATCAGAGCCGAACCCTCTGATATGAAAATATCTGGAGTCGGTGAAATATTTTCCCATTATGTTTCTGGTGGATTGACGTATTGTTCTTGTATTGTTTTGTATTTATTATACTTATATAGTGCACTTACATTGCGTGAATTTACTAGATATTCATTTGTGGAAAAGTGTGTGGAAGGGTTTAGTCATTCATTTGGGAAAGATTCAACCCGGACATAAAATCTGGAGCACCGTAATAAAATTCAAAGAACTTATGAGATAAATTCAAATATTAATTGACATAGGTTCGTAATTTAGGAAAAAAATAGTTATACAAGGTCAATATTTTTTTTTTTAATATTCAGTATATCAATACTTTTTTTTAAATATTAAATATTTCAGTTAAAGTAAGGGTAAATAAAATTAAATTAAGGGTACAATATATCATTATCCAATTTCAGGGACTTAATTTGTTTTTTGAATTGTTCATATTTCAATGTTTCAGTTACACTAATTTTGTTTTTGGATAATAATATATTGTACCATCTTACACCTAGATACAGATAGTGGTGCTAAGCCGTGGTAGTTCTAAGCATAGGGATGGCTATTAAACCATTCGTTATAAATATATAATATATTATGTTATTATATAATATTTGCTATTATACGTTATATGTACAAAGAAATGGGAATAAATAAAGTTAAAAAAAAAATTAAAAAACTACCTATGAGATGGCAAAAGTGCATAGATAGCAATGATACATACTTTGATTAAATAAATATATTATATTTAAAAAAATCGACTTTATGTTCCTCCCATACAAAACGCCAATTTCATATGTAAGGACCTAATATTAAAGATGATGTTTTTAAGTAGTGCTAAATAGTGGCAAAAGCAATATTAATACATAATATTATTGATTGAGTTTTGTAACATACAAATTATATTTTGGGCAGGTCGCTGGCTGGGGAAGAACAGAGAATGGAGAGCCATCAGAGGAACTGAAGACCCTGGAACTGCCAGTCATTGGTTACGAGGAATGCCACAAAGAGATGTCCAAGTACCACTTCAGCAAGTACCTCACCGTGGATAAGCTGTGCGCTGGACATCGCAATGGTAAATTACACATAGGATGTAGTAGTGTAACATTTTACTTTATTAGGTACTAGCTTTTACCCGCGGCTTCGCTCGCATGGTATTAGTGGGAAATTACTGGCATAATTATTGGCATAATTGTTATTATTATTGCTTTTTTGTCTAATAAAAAATAATTATTGTTTAATAGAAAATTTCAAAATTTGAGAATGATATTTCGCAAATAAAAATTCTACTTTAAAAAATATTTAAATTATAGAAATTTATTTTAAGTACCTACTCCCCTAATTTATTCTGATGATTTCGCCTCAAGTATATTAGTATTTTATTCATATTTGAATCCAGAGTAACCTAAAGAAATAACAAAATGACAGCCAACGTCAAATAATTACATAGCAACGCTATGCTTTTCGTCCCGACAATAAACATTTTTAGAGATAGGTAGATATTAACTATGACGCCAACAAAGCACTATTTTTAGGGTGAATTGCTTAATTTAAAAAAAAATGTTTCCAAGGTAACAATTTGTTTGACGTTTGCAATAACTCGATTTTGTTAGGGACAGAAAACGTATGAAAAATAATTGCATAACGCTACAGCTTATTCATAACGCCAGAGCTTACCAATATATATAGCCTATGTTACTTGCAAATAATGTAGCTTTCGATTAGTGAAAGAATTTCTAAATTCTATTCGGTGTTTATTGCGTGAAAGAATAACACTCATCCATACGAACTTTCGCCTTTATAATATCTATAAGATTACACCCAGCTGGGCTTTTACATAGAATAAAAACAGAATTAGGTGAGCTATCGAGAATTATACAAAAAGCTTTTATATCATGAAGTAATGTGTAACTGATAAGCTAATATTTATTTATCTTTTGTAATGTTAATGTAAGTACTTGCATACTGCTTACTAACCCCGTATGCATGGACATGGGGGTGTTGAAAGTCGTTCAAATAAATAATGTAGCTTCGTAATGAAAAAAGTAGAGTCTTGACGTGTGCGGTGAAGGAGGAAACCATATGTTTCTTTATAACGCCGCGGGGTTACCGCGGTTTTCCAAATATTTAACAATATTAGTAAAACATGTACATAACAGCATCTTAAAATACTATGGAAACTTAAACAAAACTAATACAAATCAATAAATCTACATTACTTACGCTATTTTAACTTGTATTATCAACAAAGTGCTGGATTCGCCCAATTCTATAAATGGAGTCTGTAAATGTATTAACAGTATCCCTAAACATTATTGATGGGATTTTCAATTGAAGAACTAAGTTAGTTACTAAGCGAAAGAGAAGTTTCAATAGAGCTAAAAGTGGTTTCCTTGTGGATCGTTTTTTTAGTAGATTTATTAAATATTTTTTTGCTTTTTTCAGGTAGTGCTATGTGCCTGGGTGACGACGGTGCGGGGCTGGTCTTCCCTGCCCAGAACAAGGAGGGCTCCACCCGCTGGTTTCTCCGCGGTGTGGTGAGCAACGGGCCCCTCAATGATGAAAAAACTTCCTGCCGATCCGACACCTACACTACTTTCACACACATCTTCCAGATGAGGAGCTGGTTAAAGAAGACTATTAGACGCGTGACATTTCCTATCTTTAATGCCGGTACAAACAAAGAAAAAAGGATTTCCAAAATTAAGCGCCGGAATTAAATTCTGTATTGATTGATAATGAATTAAGAAATCCTGAATTTAGAAACAAACTTTCTAAACCATTTCAAGCAAATATAATTTTGAATGTTAAATAATTTCAATACTAAATTACTTTATTTACAAGCCAATACCTAAAACTCAACGATCCGCAAATAACAATGATAATTTATGAAAAGATATAGGTACCTACTTGATGTTGATAATCTTGCATGATTATACTTGCTATCAAGTGATCTTTCTTAACATATTATCATTCTGTTTACATAGAATTTTCTCTGTTATTACTAGGGCTGTCCGTAAAATAAGGTCTCCAAGGCGCTGCCGAGGAATGATTATACGCGCAATCCAAAAAAACTGGCGTGTAAACTGGTTTCCCCTTGTCAAATCCCCACCACGTTGTACCCTCTGTGATATTTACTATTGGCGTGGCAGCCATTCGCCATGGAGTTTCCACTCGCCGCACCTGCCAGGTGTGATTAACGCTCTGTAATTCGTTTTTAAACTTTGCTTCGAGGAATCTGAATGATGCCACTGGGATTGTTCCTTTGTCTCTGGGATCATGTAGTATACCCGGGTCTCAGTCACAGTTGAGTCCACGAATTCTTCGCCATCAATATCGTAGCACTCAAAGAATTCGCGGGCTGCTTTAACTCGTTGTTGTTGGTGATCTTCGGTGAGCACCTTGGACAGACTTTGTGGTTTCCCAATTTTTTTTTCAAAATCTTGTCAATAGTGGTTTTTCTGATAACAGGGTTCACATCACAGAGCTCCCAAACCATCATCCATCACCCGTCGATTTGCAATCATTGTTTTTTCCACGTTGGCAATTTTTTCATCTGAAACCGATGGCCGTCCGGCACACTTTTAAATTCTCTGCACCATTTGCGCACGTTTTCGTACTCATTCACTGTTTTCCGTACACTTCAAGTATCTATGAATGAATTTTTACCGGGGTTTTGCTCTTCGCACAAAAAAACTAATTATAGAGCGTAATTCGTACTCGCTGGCGGGTGCGGCGAGCAAATGCTTCATAGCAAAAAGACTAGGTGTCGCAGAGAGTGCAGCGTGGTGTGGATTTGGCGTAGGGAAACCAGGCTATACGCCAGTTTTCCCGGATCTCGCGTAAAATTGTTCCTGGCGACTGCAGCACCTTGTAGACCTTATTTTACGGACAGCCATCGTATAATTATTACACATGTACAGTACACATTTCTTTTTATATTTCTTCCCGATCCTATTTTTTGTATAAAATAAACTGTTGAGTTTAAAAAAAAATAACTGCTTGTCTTATATATTATTTTTGTATAATTCATTCTTATTTTGTCCTTAATACTACTGATACCCAACTTTGTGCCAATGTAACTTATAATATTATCATTGCAATGTTATTTGTTATTTCTGACATTTGTACTCGTTTAGCCTTTGTAAATGCTGTTACAATTATAATTTAGAAACACAAAAATGTACTTTTTATTTATACCGACAAGGTTTTGTGTAAATTGGTTAAAATATATATAGTCTAAGATCCGAACTAGAAACGACCTTCACCCATCTGTTTAATGGATGAAAAGTATTTTATATCAAATTTAATACATTAGAAAATATATCTCTAGTGGATTGCCTAAGAAATTCCTGGCAAGACTATGATATTCGCCCCCCCTCCACCCCCTCCACCACCCCGCACTACCCCCCCCCCCTTTCTCGCACCTCCCCCCTCCCCTTCCCCCAATCAATCAACAATCGAATTCGCGCTGTTTCGCATTCATAAAAGTAGGTCAAAATGTAGATTAGTACCTATTTTATATACCAAAGAAATTATATTTTGATATCAAAGAAATCTCCACAGTAACCTAAATAAATAACAAAATGACAGCCCACGTCAAACATTTACTTAGCAACACGCTTTGCCAAAAAACGTTAAATTAATAATTTCATAACGCCACAGCTTATTCATAACGCCAGAGCTTACCAATACATATAGCCTCTTTTACTCGCAAATAATGTAGCTTTCGATTAGTGAAATAATTTTTAAATTCCAATCGGTATTTATTGCGTAAAAGCGTAATGAACACACATCCATACAAACTTTCGCCTTTATAATATCTAATATTTTGCCTTTATAATATCTATAAGATTTAAAAAATATTAATTGTTATAGAGCGCGTGTGCTATTTATTCGTGCAACAGAGAAGGATAGCGATACTGAGCATTATTTTGGAGTAGTTAATTAAAGTATTTACTAATGTATCGTTATCCTTCTCTGTTGCACAAATAAATTAATATTTTTCAATTAATATTTTTTAAATTAATCATCGTCTTGCCGGGAATTTTTTAGACAACCCGCTCGAGATATATTTTATAATATATTAAATTTGATATAAAATACTTTTCATACATTAAACAGATGGGTGATGGTCGTTTCTAGTGCGGATCCTCTACTAATATTATATCTAGCCAACCGGCAGCGGGCAGTGGGCAACGGGCTGTGTGGATTTGGCCGGGTCTGCTAGTATAACATAACAAGGACATTTACATAGAGTCAATTACATAGGATCAACAAAAAATATAGAAATCTATGTGTAACATTAGATCGAAAAAAGTGGAAGTTAATATACCTTATAAAATTTTTTTACGCTTTCAATGTTATTGAAATGAAAATTTCTTTAGCACAGTTGTTATTTGAAACTCGATGAAACGAAAACCCGACTCTGAACAGAGACAAACACATACATCTATGGGATTTAGCCGGCGAGAGAATGAGATAGAATAATCGGTATCATCTTTGTGTAGTGCTTCATAGCCTCCCCACTCTTGTCTACTTTAGCTTTCTGAAGGTTTGACTTCTACCACGTGTGAACTGCACACTTGGAATTTGTGTACTGCATACTGCCTGGGTTCCACACCTGAGATGCATATTGAAGAATACTACGAACGTATGAGAAATACAGTTAACAACAATAACAATTTATTTATTTATTGAAAAAAATAAGAAATACATGAAAACATAAGCTGCACATCTCACTAGGACATTCCTGTATCGAGATATGCAGTTTTACAATAATTTTATTAAAAAAAAAGAAACATACATATATGTATATACCTAAACTTAAAAGAAATATAATAATAAACCTACAAAAGAAGCACTGCGTACAGTTATTCCAACATTACTAATTAATAATTATTACAGCTGGGCAGTTTGCTCATTGTTGGGAAAAATAACATTATACTGTAAACTAAATATTAAAATATGTAAATATAAGGTACCTGTTGTGGCTTACCAGATGCAATAATAGTGTGATCATACCACAGTAGCATTAAATTATGAACACAAAATAAATAATAATAAACAATTATGTAATAAATATATATAGTTTATGAAATAAATATAATATATTAAGTAAATATGTAGATATTAATAAATTAAACAAATAATATAATATAATTATGAGTAAACAATAATAAACAATTTATTAATAATAAGTAAATAAAGTACATAATAATTATGAGTAAATACTAATAAACAATTGTAATATTGTATAGTAAGTAAATAATGATACGAAAGAAGTAGATAAAAATAAGTAGGGTAGACTGGGGACGATTGAAACAGGTTATGGTTGAAACATCTCAATTTACTCGAAAACTATAATACCTAAGAGTGTGACACAATACTCGAAACTCCGTCAGGTCTGTTGGGACGTTTCAACAAAAGCGCACTAGCCGACAAGTGACTCAATCGTGCATAGGGGACATTATTGGATTTCGCACTAAAAAGGAAATATTTAAGACATTTTTGTTTATTTTATAACTCATTTTACTCTCGCAGCTTGACGAAATGTTTCATTACATTCTCTTCTTTATCTATTTAAGAGTATTTATAATGCATTTGCGTGGCGTTAATGTCTATTTAAAAGGCTTGTTTTTTTTTATTTTGAAGCAGAAAATGCAGCGTGGGGATGTTTGAAACAACTGGTGTGGGGATGATTGCAACGTTTCAATCATAACCATGTTTCAATCATCCACACTGAGAGAAAATTTAAAAGTTAGAATGAAAAAAGGTTAGAAATTCCAATCATTAGGCATTATTCAAATTCAAATCATTAAGTCTAAATGAGGTGTGTAGATGCAAAGGCAGCAATCTCCCACTTTTGTGTTTTTGAGAAAAAAGCAAAAAACTTGTACATATTGAATGGGATTTCACAGAACGCTGAAAAAATTACATTAAATAGCAGTTTGATATCATAGATTATTTGCATCATCCGATTTTGTTTAATGCACGCCTATAAAAAGATAAATAACTTTTTAATCCGGAGATTGTTGCTTTTGCTACCAAGTATTGGAGATTGCTGCTTTTGCTTCATACAACATTGGAGATTGCTGTGTTTGCTACAAACCTTCCCAAAAAACCGCCATCTTTGTTTTGTGTTGACTGGCTTCAAGGAATACTTTATAACTCAATAAGGGGTAATTGCAAAAAAAAAACTTTTTGAAGATATTATTGAACATTTTTTTTCTAGAAAACAGGTGTTATTATGCGTGGAGCAAAAAATATGAGAAAAGATAATACATAATATTCTGAATAATTAAAATTCAGAAAGTGAAGCAAAAATATGAGAAAAAAAATAATAGAAAATGAGAAAAATAAAATCTAGCCTGAAAAACTATATTAATGTTATTGTCTCAAAATATATATTTTTAATTTTTTTATATGAATACCGCACAAGAGTCACCAACTGCTCCCGACTGGAGCCAGTAAGACTATGGCATCCCCAATTGGGGTATGTTGTGAGGCTGAAGTTAGTGGAGAGGGGAAGGAGATGTGGGAAGGAAGATGGGGAAGTACCTGGCTATTGGTCACCAAACACGGCTAAAGTCATTTGAAGCAACGTTTCAATTCTGAATGGTGGTCTTACACCAGGGCGATAGTGAGGGTATCATCCAGTCTTGAGCGTGCCGCAAATATTTAGGGAGGCGGGAATGGGTACCGCCGCCCCGGCAACCTTTATTGGATAACCAACACCTCTGTCATGGGTCACCCCAAGTGGTTCGCTACGTTTGATGATTTAGCAGGTTCATGGGGTGAGATTTGTCTAAGTCGTGGAGGCCGAAGACCAAGACACACTGAACCCCAGATTCCTACCCACCCCTTAAACCCTTTTCCTTCCCAGAACTCCCTTTTCTTCCTTTCCTTAAAAAAACCCTCCACACACCATATCCAAAGATGATAAAGGCCCTGGGAAAAGGCCTCCTGTGTGGAGCTCATATAAAAAATATGTACACATATTATTAAAAAGTGAATTTATTATTTAAATACCACAAATTAATCAAATAAAATTTATTTGCGCTCGCCGGGTTCGAACCCGCGACCTTCAGATTGTGAGTGTTACCTCGGGACCATGGAGGCCGATAAAACATCAAACATGGCATGAAGAAAAGATGTCAAATTGTTTGATTTTTAATGAAATAGCTACTAAAATACATTATTTTCTATTTCCGGAAACAAAAATACTTACTTCTCATTATTATCTAACTTATGCTAGGTATTTTTGAAATAAAAAGTGCAAAAGTGAAAAATAAATAGATTATCTTAAATATTTTTGTGAGTTATAATGCTTTCCTCCAAGCCAAAATGAAATGTGACAGCAACATTTCTTGATATTTTTGTAACATTTCGTTTCCAATTTTCAGACCTAATAATAGGTTTGCGGGCATCTTTTGATAATGCTGGGGTCGGGTGACAATCCACCTTTAATAATTATCGTAAATATTTATTCCAAACACACTTTTACATACTTCAAAACATCAAAAACTTACATAGAAAAATCTTACTTAAAAATGATACTTTAGTATGGAGCGGCCATCTTGTCACGTGACACTTCCTATGAATTTGATTGGCCGAAATGGAGAATGCTATGTTTGCTTTGAAAAGAACGTGGAGATTGCTGCCTTTGCTTTTAATACGTATTTTCAAACTCAGATTTTGATGGGAATAAGTTGAGTTTGTAACTAACCAATGAACTTATTAGATGCACAATTTGAATCTCTATGGAACTGCATTCATAACTTTTTTTTCGATATTTTGGAGATTGCTGCCTTTGCATCTACACACCTCAAATGTACTTCTGTGATCTTGAATAGTGAACTTCTGTGACCTTGGATTATACAGTCGATCTCATTTAACCACATTTGACGTCACACACCCTCACGTGACAATTTCGTAATAACATATCTTTGTTGATTTTTTTACATTTATAACTAAAATAAATCAACGAATAGTATACATTGTTTTATCAATTATGTAGGTAAGTACAAAAAGTTAACAACAGAGAGAAAATTATGTTATGAAGAAAGTATGTTCCCCTTCTCAAGAAACCGAGATTGCAAACTATGCTATAAAAACAGCCGACATTTACCTATTTTGGGCTCTCTTCAAAAGATGACAACTGGCATTTGATTTGACCACACGGTACAAACTGGCAAAGCCAGATTCATGGTACACAAATGGGACGGCCGGAATAGTGCGTATCACATTTCTACGTATCAATTAAGACATTTCTAAAAAGCTGGTCCGATTGGTAGTATCGGTACCACGAACAAATCTGGCTGGATGCAAGAAGAAGATTTTACCAAATTTCTTATTCATTTTCAAAAATACACCAGTTCGTCCTTAGATCGCAGAGTTCTTTTATAACTTGATAAAATTATTCATCGCGGTCGAATCCTATGAAATCAAACAAAAATAAATAATTTTGTAAAATCAACATTTTATTTTCAAACCATTCTAAAATGAACAGGCAAAAAAACTACATCTAGCGACTCCGAAGAACAAACCACAAATACGAATAAAATGACCAAATGTATAGGAAAAGGTGCACTGGAATCCGAAGACAAAAATATGAAAAAAATCACCCTTCACATTGATAAAAAAAAGTACTTCGTAGTCCCCACTCTTGTCTAGGTACGTTAGTTTTCTATATATTTCCGCATGTGAATTGCACACCTAGATTTTTCTTTTCTTTTAAAAGATAATATTTACTTGTTTAATAGATTTTAATGCCACTTAACAGATTATTTAAAAAAAATTCTTAAATATTGCGATATTTTGTATAATGATGTCACATCATAAACCATAAATTCAATTAATTTCTATTTTTTCGACTTCTTAATTGTTGAATTTTACACAGAAAAAATGCTCTTAATTCAGAGGTAAATTCTACATTGTTATTTTATTTTATTTTATTTATTTACAGAAACAAACAGTACATTATTTACATTGGTGAAAAAAGTTTACAGTTAATAAGTATATTCCAAGTTAGGTACCTATGATATGTTTCATTGAAGTATCTTGTTTATATTAAATTTTTACCGGGTGATGTGCGTTGTGGGAGGGTGTGTGTGTGTGTGTGTGTGTGTGTGTGTGTGTGTGTGTGTGTGTGTGTGTGTGTGTGTGTGTGTGTGTGTGTGTGTGTGTGTGTGTGTGTGTGTGTGTGTGTGTGTGTGTGTGTGTGTGTGTGTGTGTGCGTGTGTGCGTGTGTGAGTGTGTGTGTGTGTGTGTGTGTGTGTGTGTGTGTGTGTGTGTGTGTGTGTGTGTGCGTATGTATGTGTGTAAGTATGCGTATTAAACTATATGATTGACATGATACTCTTTTTAAATTTGGGCAGTGAATCGGAGAAAATGTCGATGTTATAATTTAGATTAATATTATTGAATACATGAAGAGCACGATTGATTGGCGAATTAGTTGCTGCATTAGTCTTGTAATTAAGCGTGTGGAATAGTTCTGTATGGCGTGTTCGTCTTAATGGTATGTTAAAATTAATTAGGGAATGTAGTTCTGTACAATCGATGTTATTATTTAAAATTTTGTGTATAAATGTCAAATAAGCAATTACTCGTCTTTGTTGTAAAGTTTGAAATGTGCATTCATAATTATTGTTGAATTTGAATTTAAGATATTTTATAATTATGATTGAAACAGTGTGATGGTTGAAACAAGCACTTTTGTATGAAAGCAAAAAACTTATTTTTAATACCGTTTTATTCTGGTCCAGAATAATATCGCAGTAAAACTATATTGATTTTGCCAAATACTCATAATTAGCATAACTAAGAGCACTTAAACACAAATAATAGAAAAAATATTTAAAGTTGTTTCATTTCAAGACATTTATGTTTATAATTTTTAAAATACTTGTGATATGTTTAATTACTATTCATGATCTCATTGAGCACTGTTTTAGTATTTAAAATGTTTAACATTGATTAAAATTACTCCAATTATTTCAAAGATATTTAGAGTGTTTCAATTATCCCCGCATACTGTTTCAATCGTCTACACTATGGGGATAATTGAAACAGATTTCCCCATCGTCTTTAAGCGGTCATTGTAGCTTACCTGTACGAGTTTTTGCCATTAAATTTAATTTGATAACTAGATAGATCATTGAACATCTGGTATAAACATCTTATCCATAAATACAAAAGAAATATTACTACACCTAGTTAACGTAAAAGTGTTTCATCCATCCCCAGTCTACCCTAAATACTTATAACAATTAGCAAATTAAAAAGTACATTCTAATAAATAAGTTAAGTACATACACAGTAATTAAATATGGATTGTATCAAATATAGCTTAATTCCATAGTGATATATGATATAAGCGACAACACGGGTAATCCTAAACCATCACTCTCAGTTAGTATTAATATTTTGACCATTTTCTTGAATAAATGTAATGTATCAATAGTTTTTATTTTTTCATTGAGCATATTATAAAGCAACGGAGCTTTATATGAAAAACTTCTTTGTCCAAAGGATGTTTTGGTATATACTGGCTGCAGTGGCGGATTTCCCCTTAGGCCTAATAGGCCCGGGCCTAGGGCGGCCAGATATTAGGGGCGGCCAATCGCGACAAAAAAGTCACAGATCATAACAAGAAATTACTTTCTAAGTACCTAAATATTCTACGTACGAGAACGTCATTGCTAGCCGCAAGGGTCTCGCGCTCGTGCTCGGAAGTTTCATAAGAGCGTGTTCACACACAGCTATAATATGCGTGGGATGGCGTATTTCGGCCTATCGCTCGCTATATATTCCCAATTGGAATATATGGCTAGCGATATGCAAGAGCGTGTTCACACACAGCACACAGCGCGCCCCCCCCGCCCCGCAGCTGCCCTCGCCACACCTATCATGCGCCGTCGCTCGCCCGCTCGCGTATTTCCAATCCCTACCGGGATTCAGTCGCGCTAGTGCCGCTAGTGACTGAACCGCGTTAGGTATTGTTATGCATAAATCACCTTACAAAAGCTATAATAAATAAATAAATCAGAGATTACAAAATAATACAATAATAAGCTGTTATTTATGCCAATTATGAACTTTCCACTGATGATAAATAATAAAGTGTGACATTATAAAGGGTAGGTATTTTCTTTAAAAAAATATATTTTTAGTTAAAATATATGAAAAAGGAGGGGGGGGGGGGGAGGAGGAACATAGGAATAGGATTAAGAGGCAAAGGATTTTTATTTATTTTTAACATTGTTCTAAAGTAGCCTACGGATTTCGGATTTGTGACATCATGGTCAAAATAGATAAAGCATTGCAATAGCTCCGTGTAAAAATGGTAGGAAATGTGGTCCATTTTTGGACCAAAATCAATCGCAGAAAAATAAAAGTGGTCCGTGGTCCATTTTTCAATCGAAATCGTTCCAGTGTAACAAACCCTATCGCGACTGAAAGGCGGTAGGGATTGGAAATACGCCCCCGCTCGCGACAGGCGACAGCAGTCAGTGGTCAGTAGTCAGTTCAGTCGTTCAGCGTGCGTACAGCAATTGCAGCGAGGGGATGAGCGTTTTTCTAATTTCGTAAAGGTATTCGCGACGCGACGTGTATGTATGTACTGCAATATTATCAAAAATCGAAATATTTTACAGGACGTGGACGATACCTCACGTTAAAAGTGTTATTTCGCATAATTAGATATGGATGGAAAGAAAAGGTTAAGTGGGGCTGAGTATCGCAAGCGAGCTAAAGAAAAAGATAATAAACAACAGGATGTAATTAAAAAAACGCGGAAATTAGACGATTTCTTTGGAAAACCATATGTCATTGATCCAACATGCGACGTTCCAAGTGGTAGCGGTGTTATATCAACTGATTTTTCTTTAGTGTCTTCAAGTGCAGATATTTCTATCGTTGTGGCAAGTGGATTAAAGGAAGAAGCCAAAGATGTTCCACTAGTACCAGGAGTGCAGCCTTATCCGGATCAGGAACTGTGCGAAATCAGCCACGATCCAGCCAAATGGACAATCGACGAGTTCACGCGTGATTACATTTGTAAGAACGGAGCTAATCAAAACATTCAAAATAATTTTTCTAAGAGTGTGCGAATTTACAAAGATAAGGTGCGACAGTTGTCAGAAAATTTATTCGAACGTCAACTTCTAAATGGCGAAAAAGTTCCGCGAAAGTGGCTAATATATTCCGGAAGTACTGGACATGTTTTTTGTGGACCTTGTCTTCTTTTTAATGGCGGGGAGAGTCAGTTTGATAGAAAGGAAGGTTTTAATGATTGGAAAAATTCCAATTACCGAATATCGACCCATGAAAATTCGTCTACTCACAAAATATCTGTCCTGCTTATGAACGAACGAAGCAAAACGCTAGGTCGCATAGACCACGCATTAACAATACAATTAGATGAAGAAATAATTTACTGGAGAAACGTTTTGAAACGAGTAGTTGCATGTGTAAAAGCGCTTGCATCACGTGGTTTGTCTTTCAGAGGACACGACGAGAAATTTGGTTCATTTCACAATGGAAATTTTTTGATGTCTTTAGAACTTATCGCTGAGTTCGATCCGTTCTTAGCCAAACACATTACACGTTGTGGGAATCCAGGCTCAGGATATACGAGTTATCTCTCTTCAACAACATGCGAAGAATTCATTCGGCTTATGGGAAACAAAGTTTTGAAGACAATTGTAATGGAAATATTAACAGCGAAATATTTTTCTCTGATCATCGACTCGACGCCGGATATATCTCACGTAGACCAGCTCACTTTTGTAATCAGATATGTCCTGCCTAATGGATCACCTGTAGAACGTTTCCTCATGTTCATTCCAAACACAGGCCATAAATCACAACAAATGACAAATATTGTAACCTCAACTTTAATTGAATTGGGAATCGACATTTCAAACTGCCGAGGGCAATCTTATGACAACGCAGCTAACATGTCAGGCATATACAACGGCCTACAAGCTAAAATAAAGGAATTTTCTCCCCTTGCCGAGTATGTTCCCTGTTCAGCACACTCGCTCAATTTAGTAGGTGAGTGTGCAGCTGAAAGCAGCCAAGAGGCTTGTTCGTTCTTTTCTCTACTCCAAGAGTTGTATAATTTCTTCGCAGCATCAACTCAGCGTTGGGAACTCCTACAAGCCCATTTCACCGTCAAAAGTCTATCAATGACTCGTTGGTCAGCTCGTGCAGATGCATGCAAAAGTTTACGCGAATCGTGGCATGAAATCCATCAAGCGTTAGTCTCCATCGAAACAGACAAGGAACAGAAGAAAGCCGTTATTTGCGAAGCAAGAGGTATTCGTTTAAAGCTGGAACGCTTTGAAACGGCCATCATGACTGTGTTTTGGGGATTCTTACTAAATCGCATTAACGCCACAAGTAAAAAACTTCAGAGTGTGGAAATTGACATAACCATTGTCATAGAACTGTATGAGGTACTTATTCGTTTTATTGGCGAAATACGGGATAATTTCGATGATTTCGAAAACCAAGCCAAGAAACTGTCCTTTTTACAGGAATATGAAAGAGATTTTCGACGCATTCGAAAGCCTAAGCTACTTCCTGGCGAGACTAGTACAGGTGAAGAGATGCAACAAAAAAACGGCCGTGAAAATTTTAGAATTACTACTTTTTTAGTAATCATCGATTCATTATCAGAAGAACTAAAAAAACGACTGGGTGCTTACAAATCACTTTATAACAAATTTAATTTTATTACTAAGTTGACAAAACTAAGCCCGACTGAAGTCGAAGAAAAGGCAAAATCATTGCAAATGATTTATTCTAGTGATTTAGATGCTCATTTTTCAGAAGAATGTCTCCATTTTCGCGCACACTGCAGTGTGAAAAATGAGGATCGCAACAGTGCTGTCAGTTTGTTAAAATGGTTACGAACTGAAGATCTTCAAACCATTTATCCAAACGTGGATATTGCTCTTCGAATGTGTGTGTGTACTCCCGCCAGTAACTGTTCTGGAGAACGATCATTTTCTTGTTTACGACGTGTAAAAAATTATTTACGCACAACAATGACGGAGCAAAGGCTGAACGATCTTGCTTTACTTAACATAGAAGCAGATCTTTTAAGAAAATTGGAGTGCGAAGATCTAATTAATGATTTCGCTGCACTTAAGTGCAGACGAGAATTGTAACTGCCAGATGTTGATTTTTTTTACCAAAGTTATTTTTATTAGCCTTGAAGAGATGCTCAATTTTTTGTTTTAACTTTTTTTAAATATATTTATATAATACCTGATGTTGATTTTCTACCAAAGTTTAATTAATAAGTCTTAAAGAGTTGCTCATTTTTTGTTTTGAGTTCAGTTTTTTTTTATGTTAGATAATACTTTACGTAATTTGTTTTTACCAAAGTTTTAATTTGTATTTTAGGTTTAGTTTTTATATTCGAATATTTACCTTAAGTTGATTTTTATTTAAAAGAGGTGCTGATTTCTTTTATTTGTTTGGAGAGATTGGAGACTAACTATAACTTTTTATCCATGGCTGTATTATGTATGTTAATAATCTCCGATGTTGAGTTTTTACCAAAGTTTTATTAATAAGCTTTGAAGAGATGCTCAATTTTTTATTTTGATTTTTTTTTAAATATATTTATATAATACCTGATGTTGATTTTCTACCAAAGTTTAAATAATAAGTCTTAAAGAGTTGCTCAATTTTAGTTTGAATTCAGTTTTTTTTTTTATGTTAGATAATACTTTACTTAATTTTTTTTACCAAAGTTTTAATTTGTATTTTAAGTTTAGTTTTTATATTCGAATATGTACCTTAAGTTAATTTTTATTTAAAAGAGGTGCTGATTTCTTTTATTTGTTTGGAGACTAACTATAACATTTTATCCATGGCTGTATTATGTATGTTAATAATCTCCGATGTTGAGGTTTTACCAAAGTTTTATTAATAAGCCTTGAAGAGATGCTCAATTTTTTATTTTAACTTTTTTTAATATATATAATACCTAATGTTGTTTTTCTACCAAAGTTTAATAATAAATAATAAGTCTTAAAGAGTTGCTCAATTATTAACATATTATTATTATTATTGACTAACTATAACTTTTTATCCTTGACTGTATATGGTATGGTTGGTATGTATGCAGTTTGTTACTTAATAGATTTCACAAAAAATAAAGGTATGTTTTATAATCATTTGCTTTTTTTCTTTTAAAATACAAAATACCTAACTAGTAATTTAGTAATATTTTTTTCTATTGCCCATCCAACAGCCAACATTTTTAGTTGGATTTCGACTTCGACTCTAAAACCCCAACTTCGTCTGTAACCCCAGAAATGTCCAGGAAAAGATAAGCCCATATCTGGCAACCCTAATTGTAACTGTGAAACACGAAACACTTATATATTATTGTATGAGAATAAACCTGAAACTGTTAAATAAATTAAACCTAAAACTGTTTTAAATGTTTTATTCAAATCCTTGAAACCTTAGAAAATATAAAAAAACTAGCAGCTATTAGAGTAAACTAAATTTCTGAATCGATTTCGACAAAAGTTGTCAATAAATAAATTCATTATGTAGTCTATAGTCTATATCAGGGGTCTCTAAACAACGGTCCGCCAATTTCATCAATCCGGCCTGCGACAATTATACAGTAATTGAACTAGCGAATTTAGCAAGCATATTTTTTTACATTAATTCCACACCGGAGGTCCTGAGGAAAATATTTTCCCTCACGACCTATGTCATCTTAGGTGATGCTGTGTGGAGGGTCTTTTTAAGGAAGGGAAGGATAGGAAGTTCTGGAAAGGAAAAGGTATGAGGGGTGGGTAGGAATCTGGGGGTTAGTGTGTCCAGGAGTGACATACGTATGAATACATCCCTCCAACTGCGGTGCAAGGTGATGGGTCAAAATAGTTCGGCTGGAAAGGTCAAAAGGCCTCCCTCACCCAGTCTCTCTCGATCCGGCCCGCCACGCAGCAACTATGAATGATAATAGCAGGAAAATTAAAACGGTTTTGACCTTAGGAACTTACTGGAACTTACTGAAAAGTTTGGATACTCCTGGTCAATATGATGGGTACTGAGAAAGGGGCGGCTACATGGCCTGGGGCCTAGGGCGGCCAAGACTGCAAATCCGCCACTGACTGGCTGATACATTAAAGAAGAGCCCAATCTAGTGTGTCGCACTTGTTGAGATCTTTTTGCAGTGATAATGTTATTGAAAAATTTACAGAGAGCATGTATTATGTACAACTGCCTTATTGTCATATTTTGAAAGTAATTGGATCTTTGACTTGTTTACAGGAACCAAGTTACAAAATTATTGTCTTCAATCTTCTTCTTCTTCTTTCTTATATATAAATCAATATTTGTTTTTTTATTTGTTTGTTTGTTTGTTTGTTCGTATGCTATGCGCTGCCATACCGTTCATCCGATTATGATGAAACTTGGGTGATTTATTGTGCGCACACCCGCGAAGGTTATAGGATATTTATTATTGTAAGTTCTGGCGTTATGAAATTTGTTTAAATGAAAATGTGTTTATCTATGCATATAAAAATCAAATGTTTCTGGGTGTGTACGTTGGTATGGGGCCTATGCGTTGCTAAACCATTCATCCGATTGTGATGAAACTTTGAGGATTTGATGTGTGAATGCCCGCGATGGTTTCTGTATACAATAGTGAGCTCTGGCATCATGAAATTACGCATTGCTAAACCGTTCATCTATACATACGTTGGTTTTCGGGGGATCTTGAAAAATTAAAACTTTGAAAATTATGTTAACTATTAAAACTAACTAAAAAATTTATATACATGCAGTTATTTAAGTTAGAAGGTCATCATAATTAATTAAAAAATGGATTGGATTTCCTTATTAATAACTTTTCTATGACTTTAGACATGTCATCAAAAATTCCAATGAGCAAAAAAAAACAAATATATGCAGGTCACTTGGTCGAAAACGCAGGTAGTAAACTACTATTTATTTTTTGAAAGCATTCAAGTCAATTTTTGGTAAATGCTCCACTTACCGCCGCACTATTATTGGGATTATATTTTGGAAATTACACTACGTACATTTCTAAATAATTACTACAAGAATCAACTCATTATATGTATATGGACAGATGGTAAAAGATGCATAAAAAAATCTTTTTTTTCAATCAAAGTTCAAAATTTCCTGTATTAAACAATTCATCTGCCACCATTTTATTTCTTTTGTTGTACGGTTTGACATTTGATTAAGTTTTGTTTCAATCTAAATACGGACAAAGTATTTAGTTTACCCAAACTAAGAACCTATTTTGTGCATGTAAATAGTTGTTTCTTTTTGTAATTCTTAAGAGCGTATAACCAGGCAGCGGCTGAAAATCCACATTTTGTCGAAAGAGGTTCTTACGATCGTACAGGGCGGTTCTAATGAGAAAGATTGATTACTCTCAGTACCAGCTTTTTAAAATTATTACTCAATATCGATTTTATTTCATTCCAAATTTGCTTTAATTTATACCTACATCCAAAAATGCTGAAAGGCGTGTTGATAAAACTATTAAAATTATTTACTTTTTGTAATTATTTTTTTATCATAAGTATTTATCATTTTTCAATAATGTCCCAGCAAAATAAGAATGTAAAAAAAATTAAATATATTAGTTTGTAAGTGCGCAAATAAATGCACAAACGGACCAATTTTCGTCAAGAAACACACGTACTTAATATATTTTTTTATGATTTTAATTAAACTAAAATTAAAATTCTGTTACATACGTTTACCAGATAATGTATTGATTTATTTTACTGCATGATTATATGGTTTGAAATGGGTGTTGTATAATAAATATACTTTTTTGAAAATTTAACAAATCCGCCAACGACCTATGGTATAACTTTATTATTCTAAAAATTATTATTTTTTCTGAAAATTTAAAACATACGTTTACTAGACAAAAGAACAATCTTTCGAAACCAATTTATAATTTTTTGTGGAAAAGAGTCAATACGTCTAAACACTGATTTAAAAATGACATATTTCTGGTGTTCTCTAGTTATACGCTCTTAAAACCAAGGTAATTTCCAAATCTGAGCCTGAAAGAGGGGCGGTTGGTGGAATAATTACCCAATTTTTCACTATTAAATTTATTCTTTTTTAGCACAAATAACACAAACGTACTTAACTTTTTAAAGTATTAAAACAGTAGTAAACTTTACGTAAATTAGATAACACTGGTAATAGTTATTGGCAGCTGAAGATGTTGGCAGTAAAGTTATTGGCAACTGAAGATGTTGGCAGTAAATTAATTTGCAGCTGAAGAAGTTGACAGTAAAGTTATTGGCAGCTGAAGATGTTGGCAGTAATGTTATTGGCAACTGAAGATTTTGGCAGTAAAGTAATTTGCAGCTGAAGAAGTTGACAGTAAAGTTATTAGCAGCTGAAGAAGTTGACAGAAAAGATATTGGCAGCTGAATATGTTGGCAGTAAAGTTATTGGCAGCGAAGATGTTGACAGTTAAGTTATTAGCAGCTGAAGATACTGAAGTTTGGACACCGCGATTAGGGTTTTTCTGCTTCAGCTGTAATTAGAAAACAAATAAAAATCAGAATGAATGCAAACAAGAGTAACGATTAAACGTAATAAAAAATTGCCGCTATAAATTTTTTAAAAGTGCTGAATTGTGAGTGCGTTTGTGAGTTAATGGCCATATTTAAAATAAAAAAATGTTGTATTTATCATATTATATGACGAAATATAAAATTATAAAATAAAAATGATTAAATAAAAGTTTTTTTGTGTGCATATTCAAATTACAAGCGACCTATTTATGTTATTAATACAAATTTGTCGCACAAAACTTAAAATTTCTACCCGAAGAAATGTTTTTTTATGATGTGTAATTTTTTGATTTATTATTCAATATAATATCTCAGAAGGTAGAGCAAGCATATATTTTTTAATAATTATGATTAACTCACAAAAATTCCAAAGCTGCCTTCAAAATCATGTGAAATTGTATTTTTAGTGATCATAATTTCAAAGAAAAAGATATAAATTAACACATATCCCTACTATAGATATTAGCTACACTTTTTGATAAAAAAAAATATATATTACAGTTTGGTTGGGTATTTTGGCTTCAAATTAAAATTCAAGATTGGTATGAAAAAGTATCGTATTCGTTTCCTACGTTTGCTTTATAAAATATCGAAGGACGCACAAACAATTCAGTATACAAAATTTAAAAAAAAAATAGTAGGTTAATGAAAATTTTAAATAAAGTTCCCTTTTTTTAATAAAAAAAAAACGAGTGTGCGCTAGACCACACGACTGAAGTAAAACTACACTGAATAGAGAAATAAAATGTGCGTAAAAATAACCTTGGGGTGACCTATGATCTTGGGGTGACCTATAACCCAGGGGTGTCCTATGACCTTGGGGTGACCTATAACCTTGGGGTGACCTATGACCTTGGGGTGACCTATGACTTTGGAGTGACTTATGGCCTCGGGGTGACCTATGACCTTGGGGTGACCTATGGCATGGTTATTCAATAAATGATTTCTTGTGCTCGCACCTCTCTCTCTTGCCCCTACAGTAATATACGAAACGTAACTCTCTCTCTCTTTCTATATTCACTAACTTATATCTCCCTCTCAACTTCTGCGTATATGCACACACTTCCTTTGTTTATGTTATAATCACGTTTGGAGGACGCGTGCCTCTTACTGAACACGGGTTCAGGATGAGATTGGCGTCTCAAACCCGTGCACAGAAGAATGCCTCTTGCCTTCTACTGGACACGGGTTTGGAGAAAAAATGGCATTAGAAACCCGTGTTGATTTCGAGGCATGGTTGCCTCGTATTGAACATGGAAAAGGAAATACGCCGCCAGCTCAGGCAGTACGCTAGTCGGTATTGTTACGGCGTTGTTGACGTCACGCCGGCCAGCATTGTAGGTTTCCAGTTACCAGCCAGGGACGTTTTCTACATCATGACGTTGTAGTCGGTCCGAACCATAGACATTCAAATTAATAGACCAGCCAATCAGGGAAAAGGGATCAGACTAAGTAACACGGTGGGCGGGTGGTGACGGGACCGTCCCCCTTCTGTGATTTGTCAATAAATGAATCTGCTTACGAATTAATAGTCATTTTAACAATGGTGCGCAAATTGATGGATGCGTAAAAAAATTAACTGCAAATCCCAAATCGGGTAAATAAAAGTTTAGATTCGTATCCAAAATTAATATTTGGTTACACTTCGCTTTAGTTAGACTCTTTCACAAATGTTTATAATTTACCCATTTTAGTTTCGATAAAAACACAAATCCAGATCCTGCGCAGAAAGGTTCCAAAATGAATTGCGCTGCAATCCTTTGCAGCTTTACCCTTCTGCGGAAGTTCTGGTTATTTCAATGTGCGCTCTTCAGTGGTCAATGTGATTTCGTGGTTTATTCAAACACCCGTTTCCCAAAATTAATTTGGTATGCGGATATTTATTGGATAACCAACACCTCTGCCATAGATCACTCCAAGCAGTTCGCTACGTTTGGTGACTTAGCAGGGGTTCATGGGGTGAGGTTTGTACTAGTTTTTGCAGCGGATGCGTCTGCTCACCAGCTGCACGGCAGGCCGGATCGGGAGAGAATAGTTGAGGGATTCCCTTTGACTTCTCCAGCCGCACTCTTTCGGAACATCGCCTTGCACCGCATTAGGAGGGATGGATTCATAGGTCCCTCACTCCTGGACACACTGACCCCCAGATTCCTACTCACCTCTCATACCCATTTCCTTTCCAGAACTTCTTTTACTTCCTTTCCTAAAAGACCCTCTACACAGCATCCACAAAAATGACATAAGCCCTGAGGAGAATTATTTTCCTCGGGGCCACCAATGTGGAGCTAATGTAAAAAAAGCATTCTCGGACTCTAGTGGTGCAACAATATTGTTCGAACCGATTATGAATGTGCTGTTTTAGATCGTCTTTAAAGTCAATAGTTATAATTACTAAGAATGAATAAGTAAAAATTAATTAAAAATACACATTGTTAGCACGACGCTGACAGTCAGAATCACTTATTGAAAATGTCCTTTTCTGGAGAGAATTTCCACAGTCGAATTTGCTAGTCGCACAGTACTGGTCCCAAAACACATCCCTGTGGAACTCCTGGTTACTAGTAAATTGGCACTTTAGATTATGTTTGACAGTCGTCGCCCTTCCGCATTTCTATTACCTTTATAGACCTCTCGTTGATATTCGAGGTTTCGGATCTGCTGCTTGAGCCAGTCCCTCAGGAAGAAGATTCTAGTAAAGACAGTGTAGGTGTTCGCTCTGCAGGCATTCCTCGTCTCATCCAGCGGTCCGTTGCTCACCAGCCCGCGCAGGAACCAGCGGCTCACCTGGCGATAGTCCTGCACGGGGAATACCAGACCTCCTCCGCTATCACCATTGCAGACCGAAGAACCTGGGAATTGTAAAAAACCTGGTTAAGGCTACATAAAGAAGAAGAAGATTGCTTGAAAGGGAGATAATATGTAATTACGAATGTTAGAGGTAGCGCGCTGAAATTTAATTTTTTTTTTTTAATTAAAGCTCGTAAGCGAAAATATTTAGTAAAGCATGACTTTTCCTAATTTGTTTTTATGGTATGTTTTATTTATTTAAACGCCCATAGGTCTTTTACATAGAATGCAGTACATGTTTTTTTTTAATTACAGTGAAATAATGAGTTAACAAAATACAGGTAAAGGTAACATAATATATTATGTTAAAAACCAAATATAGGTTACATAAAATATAAGCGTTAACAAAATACAGGCAACATAAAATATAAGAAAAAAAAACATAGTCCATAAAATATAAGAGTTGACATAAAGTAGGTACCTAACGTTTAAAATTGTTGCTCACATTAGTTTATGGGATAGGTAGAAATACATAGTTGGCACATATGGCGTTTGAAGTTTGCCAAGTTCAAATCTTTGTCAAATA
This sequence comes from Limnephilus lunatus, assembly GCA_917563855.2. Taxonomy (NCBI): domain Eukaryota; kingdom Metazoa; phylum Arthropoda; class Insecta; order Trichoptera; family Limnephilidae; genus Limnephilus; species Limnephilus lunatus. Next base: position 49,306,732 of record OU830603.1, read on the forward strand.
TATCCATGTTGTTTAAGTATAGACTTAATGATAAAAGAACTTGTGTACTGTAAAAAATCTATTGATGAATAAAACGTTTTTACGGTGCTCCAGATTTTAAGTCCGGGTTAAATCTTTCCCAAATGAAAGACTAAACCCTTCCACACACTTTTCCACAAATGAATATCTAGTAAATTCACGCAATGTAAGTGCACTATATAAGTATAATAAATACAAAACAATACAAGAACAATACGTCAATCCACCAGAAACATAATGGGAAAATACTTCACCAACTCCAGATATTTTCATATCAGAGGGTTCGGCTCTGATGAAATCCTAACTGGTCCGATAAATCCTACTGATCCCTCAATATAAATATTTAAAAATCTTTCGTAATCCTACGTATATTTAAAATGACTGCCTTCTGCATTTTTATATATAAATTCTTTGACAAATCTTACAAATCTTACGCCTAAATTTTGAATGAGAGAGCTAGGTATAACGCCAGTAGCCGAAATAACAAATGGTAATATTTTTATAGTCTGAGAATGCCAAATTCTTTTAATCTCATTTCCTAAATCTGTATATTTTCTTATTTTTTCAGAAACAGTTTTCTGAATATTACAAGAATTTGGAATAGCGACGTCAATGATATAAGTTTTTTTTTTAATTTCGTCATGTAAAACTATATCGGGTCTATTGTGACTAATTGTTCTGTCTGTTAAAATAGTTTTATCATAATAAATTTTATAAAATTCATTTTCTAAAAATGAATTTGGTTCATATTCATAATATGGTACATTACGGCAGTCAATCAAATTATGTTTAATTACCAAACTTTGGTGAATTATTTTTAAAACTTGATTGTGCCTAAATGTATGCTCGGACGGCGCTAATACAGAACATCCCGATATAATATGTTCTATAGTTTCCGGAAAAGCCAAACATTTTGTACATAAATCATCAATTTGATTTGTATCTTTGATGATATGCTTCCTATAATTTTTAGTATTAATGACTCTATCTTGAATGGCAAGCATAAAGCCTTCTATTTCTGCGCTCAACTCTCCAATACCCAACCATTTGTTTGACGAAAGTTTGTCAACATATATTTGGTTGAGATAGTTGAAGTGTTTTGCGTGGAGAATTTTATTTGACCAGAATTCTAATAATTACTGGTAAGTATTTATAAGAATGCTGGCATCCTCGTCGTATAAATTTAATGGCGAAATATTTCTATCTGCCTTGCAAATTATTTTATGCATTTCTGAACTATCAGCTTTCCTGGAAAAAATTTCTTAGTATTTCTACCTGATTATGTTTTAAAGTTGTTATTTTGACTATAACTCTACCTCCTAAATTTCTAGGTAAATTAATTCGTTCTATAGCTGAATTTGGATGATGGCAATTGAACTTTGTTAACGTAGTTCTAATCAATCGTTCTAAGCTATCTAAATCTGTATTAGACCATTTAATTATGCCAAATGAGTAAGTTAATAGAGGTATTGCCTAAGTATTTATTGCCTTTACTAAATTTTTAGCAAATAGATTGCATTTTAAAAATTTTATGATCCTAGTTTAAAATTTAATACTAATATCATTTTTAATACTTGTACGATCTAATCTATTTGATTGCGGATATCCTAAATATTTATAAACCTCATCCCCTTTCATACTTTCAATTTTGAAGTTTCTAAATATACCCTCGTCTCCATCTACAATTTTACCTTTCTCTATATAGATCGTTCTACATTTATCTAAACCAAAAGTCATTTTAATATCATCTGAAAATTATTATTATTATTATAAGTATTTGTTACCAAGATTACGTAAACGTTGTATTGGAGGTTGCAAATCATAGTTGGAATGAGATGTACGTATATAAAATGTTAATGTTTGTCTAGTTGTTCGTGTAGGTACATGTCGATTAATTAATTTCAGGAGTTCACAACAGTCGAATTGAGAGTTTTATAATTTTATTAAAAAGATTAAATCATTTATTTTTCGTCTGTTTTCTAAAGTTGGAATATTTAAAATATTCATTAACGACGGGTAATTTATGTGTTCTAAAGGGATGTTAAGTTTAAAATTCACGAAACGTAGAAATTTTCTTTGAATTCTTTCAATAGTAATAAGATGAATTTTGTAGAAGGGCGACCAGACTATGGAGTTATGTTCTATTAGGCTTCTAACAAGGGATGTGTACGGTAATTTAATGATTTGTAACGATTCAAAGTTTTTAATTGTTCTTAATACAAATCCTAATGTTTCGTACCCTTATTTGCAGTTTGTTGAATGTGACCGTGTAGTCACATTTTTTTATTTATTTAATATTTGCATGTTTTTACAATAATTATACATTTTTTTACATGTTAAACAGATTTGTAATATGAATATAATAAAAGCCTTTTCTCATCATAAAGAGACAAGGCTTGTTATGAAAATATTTAACATATTTAACAAAGTAAGTCATAACAATTGTAATCAGGTACTGATTACTAATATAATTATTGTCTATGGTTTTTTGACAGCCATATACTGGTGCAAATAGGCAGGAAGTGTTTGATTCTGGCCTGGTTCTACACTTCCCCGCGGGGCCTGATTGGGCACGGACCCTGTGGGAACGTCACAGTGCCAAGTTTAAATATATGTGAAATTTAAAAGTCGAGCGGAGCAAATGCTCTTTCAAATTAATCAAGGCATCCAATCCTGAATGATTATCAATAATAAGTTCGTGTGCGAATCGCGATTAAATACGCATGGTGCGTGAAACAAGACCGGATCCGCGAACGTAAATCGCGTGTCGGCGTATTCCGGAGAATCGAGATTCCGTTTGTAGAATCGATGTGTCGGATGGTAATCCTCGCTCGCTTTGAACCTGTTGACTGTCGGGATCGAGTATTAATTACTTTTATATCGGATGAGATCCGTATTTGGGGGCGAGTTTGCATTTTACCCACTTTGCCGCGCACGCCGTGGAAGTCACGCTAACACACGGATGGAAGGATACCGGAGGTAATCCACGAGGTCCCGGTATATTTCTGGCCTGTATACTGTACGAGAGACGAGCTGACAGGCTGGATGCCGCTCTGAAGCAGTCGCGGAACCCTGGAGGAAGGCGTCCCCATCCATCGGTAGAAACATAGTAGATTAGGATTAGTTATACGGTCAATGATGGGGGTAAGTTTTCACCTGTATTTGTAAACACCTTACTTCTAATGAAATAGATTCTAATTGTGTTATCAGAAGATCTTGCCTTTCATTGATTGTGATTACTTGTGAATAAGCACCTCATGCCCATCCCTGATGATGAGAACCCATGCCTTCCCGCTGAGTCAGCATACATTTGCCGGTCCAGGCGAATGTTTGGCGTCCGAAAGCTGACCACAGTGATGGCCATTATACACATTTATATATGTACCTACCTATAATCTTACACCCACTTAACAAGCGGTGTTTTAACATTAAACTCATCAATAGCCCTGCTCATCAAACCCTGCTACCGAAGGTAGCGTAGCAAATGGCGATATGTTATGATTACCATATCAGGCTCTTGTGTTTGGTGAGTGAATTCATGCTCAATTATGTTATCAATGTTATCATTTGAGTAAGTGAATAATAATATTGCAACTAATAACAATAGATATGTAAGAGAAACTTGAGATATATCAATTAGCAGATTTAAATGAAGTGAAATAAAATATTAATTATAGTAATGTACTCTTACAGTTGTTTCAGGTAATTTTTTAATTTAATTTAAAATTTATGATTATTTTCGATAATTTTTAGTTTTAATAGGAGTTTGTTGAAATAATTTATACCAAGATAAAGAAAGGAATTTTGGATGTGCTTGGTATTAAATTTTGGGATTTTAATATGGTTTTGATATCCTGCTGATATAGAAATCTAATTTTTTGAGCTGTATTTCTTTGAAAGTTTGTAGTATTGAATATTTTTTTATATAAATTGTCTATTGTAGATACTTTGAATATTGAAAAGATTTTTTCAGTAGAAAATGTAGATGGTTTTTTCAAAATAACCTAAATTATTAATCTTTGAACCATTTTGAGAGGATTTAAAATAACATCATGTGTTCCTCCCCATCCTATAATACCGTATTGTAATAAAGATTAAACAATTGCATAGTACACTCTTTTTAGGTTTTCTAAGCAAAGAATATTTTTAAGTCTGATTAATAAAAATAATAATAACAACATTCCTAATCCTTTTGACGAGTTCAGAAATATGTATTTTCCATTTAAAATGTTGATCTGTATATACACCAAGATATTTAATTTTGGAAGTTGAATTAAGTGTAGAACATGCTGGAGTGCAATAAGTTCCACTATATTTACTCTGATGTATGAGAATTTTTATTTCTGGTTTCGATTTAAATTTATTGATAGAGAATGGAATAAAGTTAGTTTTTTCGGTATTTAAAGAGAGGAAATTTTTATCGAACTAGTTTTTCAGTGTATTAATATCAATAAGCTAGCTTGTTCACAGTATTCCAATCAGCACCTTCAATTATTACGACAGTGTCATCAGCATAAGGTATTATTTTTCCGTTTATTCTTTATGTGAATGTCATTTACATAGATGATAAACAGTAGCGGCCTCAGGACTGTACCTGGAGGTATGCCAAAATTACTCCTATCTTGTTGGCTAAACACATCGTTGATTTTTATGACTTGAGGGTATTTGAAAAGCTTTTTATCCATTCTAGAGCTGTACCGTCTAATCCAATGTTTCTTAATTTAGTTATAAGTTTGTCATGTGAGATATGCTGTCAATCGATTTTTTGAGATCTATGAAAATTCCAATACATTTTAATGATTTATCTAAGGCTAGTTAATTTTGCAATTGCTTCCTGTGTGCTTCTACCTTCCATAAATCCAAACTGATTTTCATTAATTATTTTATTACATTTTATAAATTGATTCATTCTTTTTTTTTACTATCTTTTCCAAATTTTTTGCTACATTTGAGATTACTGATATTGGTCGATAGTTGCCTACTTCTTCTGGATTACCAGATTTAAATATTGGAGAAATGATAGTTTGTTTGTAAATAGATGGGAACACAAACTTATATTAATTTACTATATGCATTAATGGTTTAGAAAATTGATTTTTAATATTTTTTAAATATTAACCGTAATCCCATCAAATCCCGGGGCAGAACCTCCTTTCATATCGTTTATAATGAATACTATTTCATCCTCTGTTGTGACTTAAAATGTTGCTATTTTATTTTATGAATCAATATTGCAGTCTGAAATTGGGTTAATATTTATGTGATTTGCAAGATTTTTTCCTATGTTTGCAAAGAATGTGTTAAATATATTTGCAGCTTTTTTTACAACATGTTTATTATTATTATACCATGTTGCGCTGCCTCTTTCTTTAGCCAATGTTTCTGACGCGTTTTACGCTGACTGAAACGTTGGTTAAATAAGAAGGCAGCGCAACATGGTGTAATACCCCAAAATAAATCACAGCTACCTAACAGCAGCGCCGGCCCTGAGGCAAACGATTCCTGGCTTTAGTAAAACCTTAAGTAGCTGTATTAGGTTACAATTTTTTTTCTTAGATAATCAATACAAATAGTGTTTTTTACATTAGCTCCACACAAGAGGCCCTGAATTTCAACATCTAAATTAGGGATGTTATGGAGATCCGTAACCGTATCCGAAACTATCGGATATCCGAAATAAAAAAATATCCGTATCCGTAACCGAAACCGATATAAAAGTTTCGGATAATTTCGGATAAAGGCGGAGTCTAAATGACACGGCCGAGCCGTCATTTGTCATAAAAGCCGCGCGTGACTGATTGTAAAAACAAATGATAATATAGACTAGAAATAAAAGTCAAATCTTGCCATTTGTATTTTACTTTTATAATTTTAAAATTCTAATATCCGTAACCGAAATTATCCGAAACTAGCGGATAATCCGAAATAATTTCATATCCTTAACCGTATCCGAAACCGGTATAATATTATTCCTATATCCGTATCCGTATCCAGATCCGAAATTGCATATCCATAACATCCCTAATCTAAATCTAAACATAGTAACATTTCAACAAAATAATATAAGGTATCTAATAATAAACTTAACATGCTTAAAACATAAGCAGTATTAATAGGAAAGAATAAATCTCTATAAATTTCAACTTGATGTCAACTTCCCCATTTTTGGGGTGATTTAGACCTCATCCCTGCATATACTGGCATCAATTTTTTTCGGAATGGAATACTCACAACTCATCTGCGCCTCTCCCAGTTAATGAAACAGCAGAGAGGTTTTCGATAGACTAACGTTTATTGTTAATACACAGTTACAATTGTTGTATTCTAGATGGCGTTAGTGGTTACATATTATTTTGTTATATTCTAACACCCTCTCGTAACAAAATAATCCTAATTTCATCTCAACAAAAACAACAAGATTTAAACTTCCGATATGCCCATTGAACTTAAAAATTTATAATGTTTATTTATACACAGACTTTTCGTCAATAAATCAGCTGGCATATTGGAGGTTGATACATATTCAAGATTCACTTTATTATCAAATACACATTCTCTAACAAAATGATGTCGCACATCAATATGTTTTGTACGTTTATGAAACAATGGATTAGCAGCCAATTTAATAAAAATTTGACTATCACTATACAAACATACAGGTGTATTTTGATTGATTTCTATCAAATCTGACAATAAACTCTTTAAGTAAATAGCCTCTTTGCAGGCTTCGGATAAAGCCATATACTCCGCTTCTGTACTTGACAAAGCGATTGTTCTTTGTTTTCTGGATTCAAAAGAAATTACACATCCTAACATTATAAAGCAGAAACCAGTATATGACCTTCTATCTAAGGTACATGACGCCCAATCCGCGTCCACAAAACCATGTAAAGGGTTATCATTTTTCTTATAAACTAAACCATAGCTTTTAGTTTTCTGTAGATATTTTAACAATCTTTTTAAATGTTTCCAATGAGTTTCATTATAACAGTTATTATACTGACTTAAATAACTTACACTATAAGCAATATCTGGTCTTGTCAATACAGATAGGTACATAAGACTTTCTATCAACTGTTGGTATGGATATTTTAAAATATCATTATTATTATTTAAATCTTTCTCCAACTTTAAATTAACTTCCATAGGGGTTTCTGAAGTATGACAATCTGACATATTGAACTTATTTAAAATATTGTTTACAAAATGCTCTTGGTCAACAGTAATACAATCTTTTTTAGCATTTACTCGCATTCCAAGACACTGTTTAATCTGACCTAATTTTTTTATCTTAAATTTATTGACAAGTTCAGTCTTTAACTGTTCATAATAGTTTTCTGAGTTATAAAATACAAAGAAATCATCCACAAATAATGCAACAAATATTTTAACATCATTATTACTTTTTATAAACAGACAAGGTTCATATTTGGATTTTTTGTAACCTAAATTCAATAAACATTCTTCTAATATGTTAGAATATCTTAAATATAAACGCACTCCACCGCTACTTTTATATTTTTTAAAGCCCACGTTAATTTATTTTTTTAGCACTGTGCCGTCATTTGTCCTGTCCACTAGCTTCCAAGTGAATTGTTTTCCATTGGCTGAATTCCAGCGTTTCCTGACTCTTGCTGGTACCCAGAGGGAAAGGCAGCCTCGCCTGTTTGCACTCACAGCATCCTGTACAGCTGAATTTTTCATTTTCACCAATTTTTTCTTGAAATGTCACACCTTCATCTGCTCCATTCTTCATCTTGCCTAGGTCATTAACATTAATATGACCTAGTCGCCTGTGCCATGTTGAACTCGAAGTCTTCACTGTCGCCGCTAAAAGATGCTGAGACTTTACAATGTTCAATTTGTAAACTGTATTTTCTAACTTTGCTTCACCAATACAAACATTTCTTGAGTTGTAAATAGAACATCCTAGTTCATTAAATACCATTTTGTTGCCATTTGCAACGATTCTACTCACTGAAAGCAAATTTGTTGTGAGGTTAGGTACATATAAAACATTGTTTACATCTATTTTATATTTCTTGTTGCCCACTGCAGTCGTTATTTTTAAGTCTCCGGAACATAAAACTTCCATACTAGTTTGGTTTGCCACAATAATTTCTTTAGTTTTCGGTTTGTATGAAATATTTGACAACATGTTTTCATTTGAAACTAAATGAGTACTGGCACCACTATCAATATACCAGTCTTTCTGACTGAATTCATTTGTCATGAAAACTGCACTAAATGCATTCGTATCATTCCCTTTAGGACATTGACTTTTATAATGCCCAATCTGTTTGCATTTATAGCAACGAACCTATTTTGATGATCTGACATTTGGGTTGTCAGATGTTTGACAATATTTTTCATCGTTATTGTCGCGATGCTTCGTAAATTTTCTGCTGCCGTCGCCGCCGCCGCTGCTGCCGCTGCCGCCGCCGCTGCCGCCGCTGCGTCTCTGAGAATTTCCAACAACGAATGCACCCTTCGATTTATCCTCAGAATCCGTGCTCATGTCCAACAATTTTGTTTTTATAGCATCTGCACTCATTTTCATACCGGAGTGTTCAATGGCCATTAACATTGGGCCATACATCTGCGGGAGTCCAGCAAGAAGCAATGAAGCGATCCATTCATCGTTTATTTCGAAACCCGTACCTCTCAACTTCTGGGCTATTTCCACTAATTGAGTGACGTAATCAGTCATACAATTGCAAGTCTCCAAGCGAATCGATATTAAATCCCTCAGTAGACTGATTCTGCGTGTGAAACCGGAGTCGTCGAACAAGGATTTCAATTTCTTCCATACACTTTGCACTGTAGTTTCGCCTTTAATATGGACATACAGAGATGGATCAATGGTCATTATCAGCTTTGCTCTTGCTTTTCTGTCGTCTTTTTCAGCTAGCACCTGTATGCTACTCAGATCCACACCTTCCAGGATGAGGAAATTTTCAACTGCGAAAGACCAATCGTCGAAATTCTCACGCCCTTTCAACCTGGGAACGTTTACTGAGTAATTCGCCGACATTTTTCCACACTGTGCACGATCAAAAAGTTAAAAAAATATACTAATTGCGTATTCTACACCGGAATTGTTTACTGGGCCCATAACCTAATGAAACAGCAGAGAGGTTTTCGATAGACTAACGTTTATTGTTAATACACAGTTACAATTGTTGTATTCTAGATGGCGTTAGTGGTTACATATTATTTTGTTATATTCTATTGTGTAGACATGTATTGTGTAGGCCTGAGGTCTAACCGGGAGAACTTGGCGTCCTTCCGCCCTTCATCCGGCAATTCGACGGTCTTCGGATACGTTCCGCTACTTCCCACTCATTAACGTCCCCGCACAATCAAGAAACCGGCTAAAGGGCGCGGACATTGAGATTCATTCACGGCAGACCGATTACCATACATATTCTCGCAGGTACTGCCAGATGACGAGAGAGGTATCCCATCCGACATTAGTGTTATTCATATCACCATACTTGTTTTCAATATCATTTCTTGCAGATGCTTGCAACGTACGCAAGATGCCATTACCCTGAGAGCAGCCCCTTTTTATGTTTTCTTTTTTAATTTCATCCCTGACATTTTCTATATTATGTAAACACTTGCATACTGCTTCCTAACACCGTATGCAGGGACACTGGAGGTCTAGATTTGTTCAAACTTAAATGTAGATTCGTTCATTAAAATAATAGAGTCTTTGCGAGAGCCTTGAAGGAGTAAACATCTGTTACTCATACAAGTCGGTAAGTGGTGGATAACCTCCAATGGTCCAACGGCCCTGACCAATAGTACTTTAATGTGTTCAGATCTAAATAACCAGAATCCGAGATTAAATAGAATTGTTGAACCAACCATTGAGATGGCCTGCGCAGAACTTATCCGAAGTGAGGTAACCGGTGAAGCGGTATTTGGACAACTCTGTGAAACAGTCGTCAAGGTCTATGACTGGGATGGTCAGTGTTCTCAGGTGCTCTGCGGGAAGTCCGCTCTCCGTCAGGCCCCAGCCAGCCACCTGGAGAACGACAATAATTATGAAATCAATCATTTTAATCGTTAAAAAATTACGTATTTTGGGTTCTATCTTTGTCCACCCATGATTAGGTATTTTCATGTATTAAAAGTTGCCATTGTTCTTTCAAAAACAAAATTCACCCTTCGCTAATGGGAGATAAATACATAAATCACTCACAGAAGCTGATTGCTGAAAAACCTAAGAAATTTTGGGCATTTTTTTTATAACCTCCTCTCTTTTCTGTTTACTTTTTCTTTTCATAGCTCCACTGGGATAATCTCCTTTCCTTTCACTCATTATTTTCACAAATTAAACTAATTAACCAATAAAAAATAAGAAGAAAAAGATTGTATTGTATTAATTACAATGTAATAAATAACGTTTGAACCGGAATTAAATAAAACGTGTAAATATTGCTCTCCGTGGTTTGTCATTGTACATCGGTTATTGCGGGATTCCCCCATTTTAGTGAATGTTGCTGATGTACGATGTTGCCAATTTTGGGCGCACGCTTAACCCTGGAAAAAAAGAGATTGCTTTTTTTGACTTTTGTCATTTCTGAAGTGAAAACTCTATAGGAACGTATGACAGTTTTTTTTATAAGTTTTTTTTCCGGGAAGCACGAGATTAAGTGACATTGTGGATAACATTTTACTAATTTTTGCTTACACGCGTTAGAGGGTTCTGTAGCCCAAGAGCCCCGTATCATCGATACGGCTGATACAGCGGTAGCTACGCCCCTAGTAGGTACATAAGACAAGAGATCATGTGTTCGAATCCCAGTTGCAACCGTTACGGTTTCATAACGCCGATGGGTTTCATTCGTATTTGTGTTCCGATCGGCCTATAGGATCGGAAGTAATCCAGATTTTGGTATTCCGCACTTTAAGGGTACCTAAATACACGGTAGACAGGAGTCAAGTACCGCATTATCGCCAGTCTGTCAACAACCATCGCTCGTATCATAACGTAACATTTCGCTCTTATCGTAACGTATCGTTGAAATGTTATTTATCAATCGGAAGTGTGTAATATGAAGCGTAATCTGTATCGCAATCGTTCATCGTATGATTTATGTGAACCGCTTATGTTAATCTGACTCATTTATCGTGGTTTAATATCCAAATAGAATAATCATACCGCACGCTTATGGATATATCTGTGACTGTCACCGAATAGAAGATCAAGCCACGAGACATAACAGCAGTGAGTATTACTTATTGTGAATACCGCATCTTTTTTGGTAGTCGGGCATAATTCTTACCGAGGTCCGTAAGCGTTTATAGCCAAGAGTGGCCGCAAGGTTAAAAAAATATCAGTTTAAATATTGAAGATGATACGCTTGCAAAAAAATAAATTAAAATTAACCAATTTCAACACATGGTCACTGTACATATTTACGTTATAATGCATCGGTTCCTACAGGCTAGTAGAGGCCCATTCTGTGAGAAATATTGTAACAATGTTGTTTCGATACTTATATTATTTCGATACTTTATAAAATTGTTAACCATTTCTAAGTGAGGTTATTTAATTTAAATCAGAAAACTATATTATGCTGTACTTAAGCTAACTTATTTACTCTCTTTATAATATATGTGTGTTACTTTAAATACATTATGAAATTATTAACTCCGATACAGGAGAACTCTAGTGTGGTTAATAATGACATGCTTAAAATGTATTTAAATTGTGAAGAAGCAATGAATACATAAATAAATAAATAAAATAACTTGTTACACAAACTGCTAACAAGTAGTATATCGGGACTTTTTTTGTCTTATATTTGTAAAGTGTGTAAACTAAAAAAAAAAATTAAAAAATAAAGTTATAATGCGTTTTATTCGAAATCTGTCACGGCTTCTTCCTAGAAACCTCTCCCAGGAGGACCAGATTACACCTGTAAGTAAAGCTGAATTGGAGGTAATAATTAAGGGCTTAGGTTCTAAGAAGGCACCTGGCTTTGACAAATTGAATGGAGTAATAGTGAAGAAAGTATGGGTCCATGCCAAGGAGGAGCTCTTCCAAGTCATGGACACATGTCTGCGAAGAGGGGTTTTCCCAACAGAGTGGAAGAAAGGGGTGCTCCGTATTATACCAAAGCACGCCATTAAGTTTGCGCTTGAATGGGTGAGGGTCTGTCCAAAGAGGTACGTGATTGGAGTCTTCTTAGACATCACAGGTGCCTTCGATCATGCGTGGTGGCCGATGATACTGTCGAAAGTAAAAAACCGTAACTGCCCTCGTAAGTTGTTTAAGATAGTCTCCGACTATCTCAACAACAGAAGTATCTCATTAACATATGGTGATATCACCATCAACCGGGAAGTAAACATGGGTTGCCCACAAGGCTCGGTCCTTGGCCCAGAATTTTGGAATATACTCTTTAAACGATTCTGAAGGATGTATCACGGTTGACTACGCTGATGACAAATTATTACTGGTCTTGGGGAACAGCAGGAGAGAAGTTGAAAGTAAAGCTGAAGAAGGTCTGAGAGTAATCCTTGAGTGGGGTAAGAGAAACAGGCTGAATTTCGCTCCCCAAAAGACCATGGGTCTCCTTATGAAGGGCTTCTTCGACAGAGGAAGAAATCCTACTATAAAAATGGGAGACTCCAACATCCGATTTGTGGAAAATGCAAGATACCTAGGCGTTATCTTGGATCGCTCTTCATCTTTTCTGGCGCATGTCAAGGGTGTATCCAGCAGGGCCCAGGCCCTGTTCATGAAACTGAGAAGAATCTCAACTGCGGAGTGAGGATTACGCTCTCCGGCACTTCGCCTACTGTACAGGGGAGCGTACGTGACACAAGTCACGTATGCAGCCTCTGTATGGGAGCATCGCCTAGACAACGTACTGATCCACTCGGCACTTAAGCGGGGCCAGCGAACTCCCCTGCTGGCGCTCTCAGGCGCATACAGGACTGTAGCTTCAGACGCATTGCCGGTTTTGGCCGGTATTTTGCCCATTGATCTAGAAATAAGGGAAGTGTTAACTAAGAAAAAACTAATTAGAGGAAGGTCAGCCGTCCATCTTGGAGTTGAACTAACACCAGGTGGGGCAGTACCTCTCCCTCGACTGCTGAAAGAGATGCGTGAACTCACTCTTAATGAATGGCAAAAACGTTGGGAAAGATCGAATACGGGCAGATGGACTTTCTCCTTTTTCCCGTCAGTTAAAGCCAGAATGGAAGGGGCGTTCATCAAATTGGATCGTCACTTAACACAAATACTTTCAGGTCATGGTGAATTCAGGGGAAGACTGCACAGCCTGACCCTGTCTCCCCATCCAAACTGTGCGTGTGGTGACACAAACCAAACAGCCGAGCACATTCTGTGGCACTGTGAGATTTTGACGGATGCAAGAGATGAAATGTTGGAAGGTCTGAAAGTAACTACGAGACCAGCATGGAATGCGGATTTCGTGTCGAACAAGGAAAATCTCGAATGCCTGAGGAAATTTACAAGGATTTGGGTTGAGAGATGGCCTGAACTTAGAGTCGATGATTAAATTTAACTTCATTGTGTGTTTAGGATCCAGGCGGGTGTATTTGCTCCTGGCGTCCACGGTCACCTTTTGCTATATTTATACTACTACTACTGCCCGGACATTGAGCACTATATTTTCTGTTAATTCACACTAAAACTGTTTACTCATGTATCAAGTTTTGTATTAATATGTATCATATTTTCTTAGGCACCATCTTCAACAACATCTTTAACATCTGAAATTTGGCTATTACTTTTTTTAAATCTTAACTTTTTTTTCTCGTTTAACTAGACATTATCAATAGCCTTGGCGTAACCTAACTACACTTACATTTTTCTTTTTCTAAATCTAGGATACATACAACAAGTTTTTCGTGTCTGGATTTGCATCATTCAAGGAGCCGGAACTGAACTACCATCTCATTTTCGTATTGTCCTACACCCCATCAAGGGGGTGGACTAGACCTATGTCCGTGCAACAACCGAGGAGATGACTCCCAAGGTAGCCGCTGTATAACCCGCCCGCGCCTCCCCCGTCGCCATGAGCGGGCCTGAAGACCAACCGTAGCAGACCGGTGCTCTTCCGCCCTGCCTCCGGTGACCCGATGCTCACTTTTATCCTTAGTGTCTTCAGGTATTTCCCCCTTAATCCCAACACTTTCTTCGAGGGCCTACCGGGAAGTCGGCTTAGGGGCGCGGACACCGAGTCTCGCTTGCAACTGGACTGAAGGCTCCGCTTATTCTTGGCGGGACCGCCGGACGACTGCAGCTCAGCTGCTTTGGTTGAGTCAAACAATCTCATCTAATATACATTTTTTTCCTTATTCTATTAACTTTTCTTCCTACATAATAATAAACTTTTATTTCAGCTACATCAAGTGGCGGAGATGAGACGTGATACTGTGAAATAAATAACTAACAACATGTACGCACTCGCATACTGCCTGCTAACAATGTATGCCCGGACATTGGAGGACTAGAATCATTTTAAATAAAAAGTAGCTTCTGAGGTCCTGAGGTGTACGGTGAAGGAGAAAACCATCTGTTTCCTTAGAACACCGTGGGAAAGTGGTTGAGCAACCTCCAATGCGTCGCAGTGGGAGAGGTGAATTCGGGTCCTTCACTCTTTAACACACCGACCCCTGGATTCTTACCCACCCCTCATACCCCATTCCTTCTCAGAATTTAAGCACAGCAACCCTAAAGATGATGTAGGACAGGAGGGAAATTATTTTCCTTAGGGCCCCCTGCGTGGAGCTATTGCAAAAAATATAAAAAATATTCTCTAAGTACTGCAGTATTTCTGTTTTTGTTCTCTCAATAGAACATTGTAATATGGTACTTACTGAGACCTGTATAAGTCCAGGCAACGAAGACCAAAAAACACCGAATAGCGGAAATAATTCGTGTAGAAGCAAATTTTGGCACAGTTGAACGGGAATGTGTTCTAACAAAATACTAAAAGTACTGAGAGGTGGGGGTGGATCTAGGGGTGGGGGGTGTCTCTAAATGTCGCTTTTTCCAGTTTTTCGTTAATAACTCGAAAACTATTATCTCTAGCGGAAAAATGCATATGAACTAAATTATTGACATAAAATTTTCTACAAAAAGGTTCTTAAAACTTTTTTGTTACGATCAATACTTAAAGAGATATGGAGGGGGCGAAATATCAAATAAAAAAAATAAAAATAAAGTATTTATTGTTAAAAATGAAAGAGAAGAGAAGAGAGAGATCTTCACTATGCCGACCAGCATGGAGCAACTTATTCCAGACAAATTCGAAGAGTTTCCTTAGTGTCAGTATTGAATAAATTTCAGAATCATCTGGAATCCTTTAAGGATATTGGGCCTACCGCTGTTATGTGGGTTTAACACTTCCACATGATATGGTTACCCTGATGAAGAGGTTCATTGCTTCTGAGCGTCGTGGTGTTTGGGATGGCGTGTGTGGCGTGTGTACAGCAGATGATCCCATTCTCTTCACATAACATCCTGGCCTCACCCAAGATATTTCATCAATATTCACAGATCCCTCAGCAGTGTTTGTTCTATGACCATACCCGACCAAATACTTGCTCAAGGTGTAACTGTGCGATTAATAATGAAGAAAGAATTTTCTGAAAACTTCTTGTACGCCTCCGGGTGGCTAGTTTTCAGTTGTATCATATCTTGCACGTAGAGATAGACACATTTTGCATACTGGAAGTGCCCACTTGCATGGAAGAATTGGATCGTCTGATGCACACACGCCAAGTAGTCGTCCCAAACACCACGACGCTCAGAATCAATGAACTTCTTCATCAGGGTAACCATGTGGAAGTATTGAACCCACGTAGCAGCGGTAGGCCCATTATACTTGAGGGATTCCAGATGATTCTGAAATTTAGTCAGAGCTAACACCAAGGAAACTCTTCAACTTTGTCTGGAATAAGTTCCTCCATGCTGGTCAGCATAGTCAAGATCTCTCTCTTCTCTTCCATTTCATTTTTAATAATAAAACTTTCGTTTTTAACAATAAAAACTGTATTTTTTTTTAAATTTGACATATTCACTCCTCCATATTTCCTTAAGCATTGATCCTAACAAAAAAAAAATTTTTGTAGAAAATTTTGTGTAGATAATTTAGTTTATACATTTTTTTAACGAAAAACTGGAAAAAGGGACCTTTAAAGACCTCCCCTTACCCTTAGCTCCACCCCCACCTCTCAGTACTTTTAGTATGTTGTTAAAACCACCTTCCCCTACAACTGTGCCAAAATTCGCTCTTACACGAATTATTTCCCCTATTTTTCATACTTTGCCTGGACTATATTCTCCGGTACTTATACTCGTATATGGATGCCTATTGAAAGTCTTAAGTTCTTATGACACAATGGCTGTATTTTGCCGTATTGTAAATATAAAAATTCTTCCAAGGACAAGCGTCCTTCCAGGCTGAAGGCATTAGTGGATGCTGAAGGCTCTGCCGAGATCTGCAAACCTAATGACTCCGCACATTTACCTTCAGTCATCATCGGCACAACTCGGCAACGAGACCATGTGGAAGAGCCTATAGACTCCTTTAGTAAAGTAAGAACTAAAACATAGACTGTTATAATACATTACATAATATGTAGACAGTTGATGGTTTACAGAGAAGAAGTATTGTTTACTTTGCCAGCGTTGCCGGTGGCTAGGTGGAATTTATCCAGGTCTGCGTTCTTGAGGTCGAAGCAGATAGCCCTGACGGATTCAGAGAAGATGAAGGGTGTTTTAAGCACCAGTAAAGCCATGTCACTCTGTTGGTGCTGCGCGTCACCCCTGTAGCGATCATGAAACAGAATTTGGAGGACCTGCAAACAAAATTACCATCCCCAAATTAATGCGCCTCATCCAGGCTAATTATCGTCGATTTTTATTAGAACAACTCTCTTTTTATATTTTTTGATGGTTATTTCCACCATTGAGGAAGAAGATAACACTAATAATCTAAACGAAAATATGAAACAGAACAAGACACAGAAACATATTAAATAAATAATAATAATACATAACAAAGTTTTAAAAAATGTCGAAGAAGAAAAATACAAGAACAAATTGTATCAGTCTGAAGATGGCTTGAACAGGCTAACACCGGTTACGATCATAAATAAATTAAGTGGTAATAAGTTCTATATTCAATTTGGGAGGTGGAAATGGGTACCGCCGCCCCGGGAACCTTTATTGGATAACCAACACCTCTGCCGTAGGTCACCCCAAGTGGTTCGCTACGTTTGGTGATTTAGCAGGGGTGCCCGGGTTAATGAGGTGAGGTTTGTCTAGGTCTTGGAGGCGGATGTCCAGGACACAATGAACCCCAGATTCCTACCCATCCGTTAAACCCTTTTCCTTCCCAGAACTTTCCTCTCCTTCCTTTCCTTAAAAAGCCCTCCACACAGCATCCCCAAAGATGACATAGGCCCTAAGGGAAATTATTTTCCTCACGGCCTCCTGTGTGGAGCACATGTAAAAAAAACAAAAATATATATATTTGTTTCAATATATTATAACAAATATTTTATTATATTCCTTTTTTGTAACAAGATATATTCACTGGGATCTCCCGTGCTGAGAATTTGTAACAAGATATATTCACTGGGATCTCCCGTGCTGAGAATTTGTAACAAGATATATTCACTGGGATCTCCCGTGCTGAGAATTTGTAACAAGATATATTCACTGGGATCTCCCGTGCTGAGAATTTGTAACAAGATATATTCACTGGGATCTCCCGTGCTGAGAATTTGTAACAAGATATATTCACTGGGATCTCCCGTGCTGAGAATTTGTAACAAGATATATTCACTGGGATCTCCCGTGCTGAGAATTTGTAACAAGATATATTCACTGGGATCTCCCGTGCTGAGAATTTGTAACAAGATATATTCACTGGGATCTCCCGTGCTGAGAATTTGACTTACACATTAAAAGGATCCACTGGAGCGATCAAGCGAAATAAATAAATTTGCCATAAAGTTATTTATATTTAATTTTTCGCTTACGTAAAAAAAATCATACCTTCGAATTTTAACACAGAGACATAAAAAATTATTATATTTCTATATAGCCAATGAATTAACCTGTATTTAACCG
This sequence comes from Limnephilus lunatus, assembly GCA_917563855.2. Taxonomy (NCBI): domain Eukaryota; kingdom Metazoa; phylum Arthropoda; class Insecta; order Trichoptera; family Limnephilidae; genus Limnephilus; species Limnephilus lunatus. The sequence continues at coordinate 49,324,883 of OU830603.1, forward strand.
TTTATCTCTTATTTGTAGGATTTATAAAAAAAATTATAAAAACATCGTAATGTTTATAATCGCCCGAATCCTGCGTGTTTTTTTGCTTGAAACTGCCGTGAGGAATACTTATTCCAGTCGACATGGAATATTTTCGATTTCTGTATGTTTTCTGTGGTATACTTGATAATGAAAGGTACATGTTTCCAGCTATTGAAATGATATATATAGATATATCATTTCAATAGCTTCGTTTTAAAATAATAATGGCTGGCCAAGGAAATGTTTTAAATAATTACAATAAATGTTTTACGAATGGTAGGAAGATCCATTTTTGGACCGCTATCAATCGCAGAAAAATAAAAGTGGTTCATTTTCGACCAAAATCGCTCCAGTGGTTATTAATATGAAGTAATTATAAATGCATTTTCTAGTATCTTGAGTGGGTTTGGTTTCAGTCTGTATATAGTCTCACTATATTTTCCATTTCTGAACTCGCTACGTTTTGTATCCAGATTTTTATTTGAGATTTGTTATATCTGCCCTTTCCTCGGCAGATATTAATTATTACAAGGTTCTTTTAAATATAATGTGTTTATTACTTTTAATAACCTAGCTGGATAGCTACGACTGTTTACTATTCGGGGGTAGGTATATCTCTGCGCTCCCACCTTGGGAGCTGGTAAAGTCTATCTCTAGTACCACTTCTTGAACACTAATGCCATCTTGCGAGCTATGGCGCAAGCTAAATGCTTACCGCCATCTATCGTATTATTTCCATATTAAATACCTATTTACTATACATTACACCCTCCCCGACCTAATCTCAAGCCCCTGGCTACAATAAATACAAGTCATGTTCATTACAAATGATTCTATACAATTGACAAAAATGGGATTTTAAATATTTCATTTTTACACGATTTTATACACTAAATTCAACCAAACATAGTCATGATTTTAAATACTTCAACTTAAGTACTTCTGTTTCTCTGGGAGGGACCTCTATGAACGCCTTGAGCGGAGCCTCCCGTCCCAAGGTCTTGGTTGAGTAGTTTGCTCTCGATCATCCGCTGGTAATCTGAAATCAAGAGAACACCCCGTTAGCCCCTTCAACAAAGCTGAGGTCCCCAACTCGTCTGAAGCGCATTTCGTGACCTCAGACGCGGTGGGTGGGTTATCTTCTACACTCTCCTCTTCCCATTTCACAGATAAACTCCTTAACTGATCAATATGCCTCTTCCAAGTCAACGGAGTACCACAGATTCTAACTATATAAACTTTTTTTCCCACTTTCTTTTCTACAATACCTCTAACCCAACAAACTTTATTCACCTGACGAAAGTCCTTGACTAGACATTTTTGTCCAACATGTAAATTCCTCATTTGTACTGTCACTGAATTAATTGTCTCCTGAGAAGTTATCCCAAGATCGAAACATTCCATAAAATCTCTACCCACAATTAATTCTGTTCCATTTATTACTACAATAAAATTAATATTTTTGTTCCTACCCTTGAATTTCACATCAAAAATCGCCTTTCCTACGATTTTTAAACGATTATTTCCATAACCTGAAATAATTCGCTTGTCTTGTGACAAAATGATTGAGCTAAAATGTCTTTTAAAAATACACTCTGGCATCACACATAAAGATGAACCTGAATCAATCATTGCCGTAAACTTCTTGTTATTAATTTCAATTTCAGCAGTGATAGGACTAATTGACGCAACTAAAACTTTACTATCCCTGTGATTTTCAAAAATGCGATTTATAGGATTATTCTTGCAAAATTTCTGTAAATGCCCAACGCCCTTACATTTAAAACATTTCGCATTACGAAATTTACAATCAAACGATAGATGATCATTCCTTTTGCAAATAAAACACTGATTTTTAACATTACCAGAGGGTGATCTAAAATTCGTACCTGAATTTGATCCTAACCTATATGCTGGTTTTCTGTTAAAACTACCATTGGGGCTCGTCGATCGTTCCCTACGCTGATCTCGCTTGAACCCATCGCTAGTAACTCGCTTTTTTACCAGATTTACTTCTGATTTAACTGTATTAGCACTATCCAAAGTTGACATATTAACTGCAAGTCCTTCTATTTCATTAAACGATAAATTTTGCCCTTCCACAAAAATTTTCTCTTTCGCGCGACCCGGTAACAACCCGATTGCAAAAATGTCTATAAGATTTTTTTCAAGCCTCGTTTCAAATTGACAATACGTTGCTAAAGAACGAAGTCTTACCGCGAAATCTCTTACCGTCTCGCCTTCTTGTTGTCTCGCTAAAAAAAAATTCTCCCGTTCTTTAAAAACTAAACGATTTTTGTTACAATTATTGTCGAGAAGCGCTAAAAGTTTATCAAAAGATAAGTCCGTTACTTTACTTGGAAAACACAGATTAATTAGTAAGGTTAACGTTTCTGATTCTAGGAGATTCAATAAAAAAGCCCGTTTTTTCTCACCAGACGCTTTGTCATCATGAATCACGAAAAATTGCTCTATCCGAAGTCGAAACAATTCCCAGTCTCCGGAGAAATGGCAAAACGGAGGTATTCTACCCGATTCCATAACTCCCAACAGATAGATCGGGAAAAAAAAACAACAATAACAAATAATCCCTCTCAAAGAAACAAAAGAACTTAACTCAGGAACTCTTCTTCCCTCTGGGTTGTATCCTTGTCCTCTGATTAATCCAATGGTTAGTCCTTGAAACGATTAATCCAATGATTAGTCCTTGACACGATTAATCCAATGATCCACAACCAGATCGCCTCCTTGCGGTATTTTTCTTCTTGTTCCTAGAACAAAAAAAATCTTCTTCCAGCCCGTAGCCACGGAAACAAATGCTTCTTAATCCCGAGCAGAATCTCTTCCGATTCTTTTGCCAAAACTGCAAGTCACTCCCGCAGTGACTTAGTCCTCCGTGCCCAGCACAATTATTATCCGCACGCGTAACTTTCCACACAATTATACTTTAACGGCTGCGCCAATTGTTATATCTGCCCTTTCCTCGGCAGATATTAATTATTACAAGGTTCTTTTAAATATAATGTGTTTATTACTTTTAATAACCTAGCTGGATAGCTACGACTGTTTACTATTCGGGGGTAGGTATATCTCTGCGCTCCCACCTTGGGAGCTGGTAAAGTCTATCTCTAGTACCACTTCTTGAACACTAATGCCATCTGGCGAGCTATGGCGCAAGCTAAATGCTTACCGCCATCTATCGTATTATTTCCATATTAAATACCTATTTACTATACATTACAAGATTTGAATGTGTCAGGCCCAGTTGTTTCGCAGTAATTCACTTGTGACCTTTCAATTGCAAAGGCCATTTGATGGCAATATTACATTTGAATTTGGTGAACAATCCGTCCTCAATGTTATGATTTTTGAATGAAAATGGGATTTTATTGTAGAGTTTAGTACCGTGGTTGACTCCATTATTAAAGCACAAAAACTAACCATAAAAATAATTCTTAAAACATCTTTTTTCTACCAGCACTGATACAATCTTCAATACTATCAAAGTTATGGACATTTAGCAGCTGTTTGCAAGAAAATTTTTGCTTAATTTACTCCAAAACAACAAAACATTATGCAAAGTAACACAAACCCGAGCCAAAAACAAACAAAAAAAACTTATCCAAACACCTTTTGCTAAAACCGCCTGTGGACAAAGACATTTGAAATACATAACTTGCAAACTATACGATACACCACCAGCTACGATTAGACAAACAAAAACAATGACCAAATTCAAACACGAAATAAAGAATTGGATTGCAAGTTATAGGTCGTCCCACTATTGCAAACATCTGCAAAAAAAATTGTACTTCGACGAGAATATCAATTTACATACGACCTAAACCGAATAAAATAAAATAACATAATACGATACTGTCACATCTAGCTTACGTGATTTTATTTTAATATCTATTTTACTTCACATTTTTCCTGCATTTGTAAGATCATACTCTTTATAGGATTAACCCACACTTCCGATTACCTTTCTTTTTTGATTGTATTGAAATTAAAATGTATTTAACCTTAATATTCGTTTAAATACTTGTACGCTTTTATATGCCTTTACGTCTATCTCGACACAGGAATATCCTAATGAGACAGGCATAGAAAAATCATATGTTTTTAAACGGTATGTAGATAAATATATAAATAAGAAATAGTATTAGAAGCTTTTTGCCTAAATGTTGTATTTGTAGATACATACTTGTTGAATCTGTTTTTGATTCTGAGATGTATATAGTATTTCTAATATACGTGTTAGTTTTTATTTTGTTGGATGAAATTGTAAGTTACCTCAGACTTTTGAACGTGGGATATATTTTTAAAGGATTCTTTGTCCCAACTCCGATCAAACTTCTGAGCGGCGACTCTGTAGTACTCAGCGGGGATGGCACGCTTATTGATTTCATCGAAGAAACAGTGTGCAGCTAAAAAATAATTGATTATTTAAAAAAGCTCAGATTTCCATCCAGATGTTGCTATCCCAATGAAAGGCAACCGTAAAAAAATAAGATTTTCCATAACTTGTTATCTAATTTCATGGCATGGCATCTAATTTCATGGTGTTTAAACTAAACTAGAAATGTAAAAAAATATGAAGTAACAACAACGCAAAAAGTGGAAATCAAGAAACATGAAGATGGAGAAATCAAGAAACATGAATATGATGTTATCAACAAACATGAAGGTAAGGAAATTCACAAACACAATATGATGATATTAACAAACATAAAGTTGAGGAAATCAACAAACATGAATATGATGGTATCAACAAACTCAAAGACGAGGAAATCATGAGGTAGCATCAACACAACTACCTACAGTCCGCCTCGGAACAGGAATACCCAGTGGGAAGGACTATGAATAAACTACTGTACTAATGAACAGGAATATCAAATAGTTTTTCTGGCAAACTGGCAATCTTGGTAATTATTTTAGGACATGGTCTGATAACTCTGGATCGACATACTACGGGAAGAGGTTAAGATATTGTATTTATTATTTTATTTTATTTATTTTAGAGAAAGTTGACAGCAAATCAGACATTACATAATAATACAATAATAAGTTGTTAATTATGCCAATTATGAACTTCCCACTGATAATAGTAAATTATAAAGTGTGACATTGTAGGGGTGTTTTCTTAATTTTTTTTTTTTAGTTACAATATATGTGAGGGAGCGGACGTGGATCGGCAGAGACGGGGGACGAGTAAATGAGAGGCGTCAGTCGATGTATTGAGTCAATCGTTTATTGCTGCTACGTAGCGATGGTAAATTTGGTGTGGAATAACAGTGTGCAGACAGGAGCGATGATGATGAGGCTCGTAGGTGATGCAGTGATGAAGGTCGGTGATGCAGTGGTGTAGCAGACCACGGGTCTGCATGTCGCCAGCATGTTGTTCCGCACCGTGGTGGTGGAGAAGACCTTGACGTCCAGGATGGATGCTCGACGCAGTGAGTCGCGGAGATGGGCTGCGGTGAACCGTGTGAGGAGGATTGGAGTTGCTGCCCACGTGACAAGAAGATGCGGCGGGCCTTATGTCACGAGCAATTGAGTCTCTTGAGCTGATGGTGCGATGGACCATGTTACCTGCGAGTTGTTGCGTCCTCGAAGGTTGATGATGCACCGACACAGGTCCGACATGTCGCCGTGGACCTGGCGGGTTACCGCACTGGAACGTTATCACTTTATGCACTGTCTATGTGTTGGGGAACTGTTACTGAACTAGAGACTGGAGCTTATAAAGCCGACCGTGTGAGTAACTTCCCGGAGCGCCAAGTTATATCGAGCGCCCGCGCAAAGTGGAGGAGACTCTGGAACATTCCGTGGCCGTAACAATGTGACGGTTGTTGAGTCGAGGCCTTTCGATGTGCTTCCCGAAATGTGTAGCCGTGTGCGGCATGAAACACAACAATTGTAGGTAGGTTGTCTGGTAAGTTCTTCCAGTGGCAGCGCAATGATTGTGGCTAAAGAGGGCGACCGTTCTGGTCGCCACATATGAAAAGGGGGGGGGAGAGGGGGGAGGAGGAACACAGGAATAGGATTAAGAGGCAAAGGACGGGAATATACAGGGTTTGAGTTTGTGGATCTATAGATAAATGAGTTCTGTTTGGAGTTGGTCTTGCAAAGAGGGAGATTAAAGGTAAGCGGCTGTCTGCTGTTGCGATTTGGAACATGGAATGATAGGCGTTGAAGAAGATCAGGACGATCGATTAAGTTATGTGTAATTTTAAATAACATTACCGAATCTCCTATATTTCTTCAACAAGTTAACGTCTGCATTTTGAAGAAATTTGCAGAGTCTTCATTACTAACATGAGATCGAAAAGAGAGGAAATTTAGGTACCTTAAAAATCTATTTTGAATGCTTTCAATTCTATTTTTGTGTACTGCATATCCTGGGTTCCACACTTGAGATGCGTATTCAAGGATACTACGAACATACGAGAAATACAGTGTTTTTAAAGTTATAATGTCTTTAAATTGTTTACAGGAGCGGATTATGAAACCAAGCATAGAAGATGCGTTAGTGACTATATGGTCGATATGTTTATTGAATTTTACAATATCAACAGCTTGATACTGCCGGCCCCGCCCCCCACCCCTCACCATCAATCATACATATATTAAAATTTAATTTAGGTTTTTAAAACATTTTAAATTAGATGCATACAAGAGATCCCGAGGAAAATCGCCGAACTCCCTTCAGGGACTATGCCATTTTTGGGGATGCTGTGTGAAGGGTCTTTTTAAAAAGGAAGGGGAAGAATTTCTGGGAAGGAAAAGGGTATGAGGGGTGGGTTGGAATCTGAATCATCAGTGTGTCCAAGAGTAACATACGTGTGAATCCAACCCTCCCACTGCGCTGCAAGGCGGTGTTCCGAGAGTCCTGCTGGAGAAATCGAAAGGTCTCCCTCAACCAGTCTCTTTCGATCCGGCCTGCCATGTTGTTGATGGGCAGATGCATCCGCCGCCAAGAACCGGACAAACTTCACCCCGTGAACCCAGCCACCCCACGATGGTTGGGGTGACCTGGGGCAGAGGTGTTGGTTATCCAATAAAAGATTGTCGTGGCGGCGGTGTCCATACCGCTTTCAAAATTGAAAATATATATATTTTTTTTAAATACTGCCAATGCTTACCACTGATGACGAGCCGCGAATTCAAAATGCTTCCTCCGCAAATCTGTCCAATAACACCACCAAAGTCTTGGTATATACCCACATGCCACGGGAAGGTGTTCTCTATGGCAACGGGAGCATTAATTATGTGCTTCACGGCGAAAGATTTCTCTAAACCACAGTCTAGAAAAACACACAAATACATATTATATATATATATATATATCGGTAATATATTTTACTGTTTTACCAGGACTGAAGAACTGATGAAACGGATTGACAGATATTTTAATAATCAGTCTGGAATTTATTTATTTGCTAAAACAGTATAAAAAACCAGTATATTGAAAAACCGGTAGAGTTTTTTTACAAAAAAAAATTGGGAAAAAAAAACATACGTCATACGTATGACTAGTAAAGTTACATTGTCGTATAAACAAGCTTATGGGTCCGAGTAGTTAAATAATATTTTATGCTTAAATTCGTTGTTGAACATGTGGAAAATATCCACATTTCCTGCGAGGCAGTTAATTAATCTAGTTAGCTTTCCAGAGACATCACCATTTGTAAGGTAGTTCTGTATCTATAAAGAATCAATAGCCTATATTGGCGGTCTTGTGTGAAATTATCCGGGACCTAGAATCCTACTTTAGCCAGGATGTCTGGTATTGATAATAAACCGTCCGAAGCTTAAAAGTCATCAGAACTAAGGCTGCAGATACCTTATGGGCTGCAATTAAGGGCTGAATTGATGCCAGACTGATGGATACAATGCATATAGATAGATAAATATATAAGAATAGCTCCAATTTTGATGAAGCTTTTCAAAATGTCCCTGAAGTCTGGCCCTGTGTCCTTTGGTTTGGAAAAAAGCTATTCCAAGAAGGGTGACCGCTCCAATCCGGATCACATCTCAGTGGTTTTCTCAAGTATTTGATGCATGTTTGGGGGCGGTGCCTGGAACGTTTTGGTGAGACCCAAACGGTTGAATTAGACATTTCCAAGGCCTTTGACCAGGTTTGACACCGAGGGCTTTGTCAACAAACTGCCTTGTTTTGGACTTCCTTCATCCTTGTCGTCGCAACGGCCCTGACAACACACTGGAATGCTCGACATGGTGTTCCACGTGGTGTTCATAACCACGGACCAGAGACGTCAGTTTGAGATTTTCCTATTCCAGAAACTAATGGAAAAGTTTGGCATCAAACACACAAGGACCACTGCATACCATTCATAAGCTAATGGAATGATAGAAAGATGGCGTCGCACCTTGAAAGCTTCACTCATGGCAAACGGAGATCCGAACTGGCTTGGAAATCTCCCACTTATTTTGCTTGGCTTTAATTTGACAGTACGCGATGACCTGAAATTTTCACCAGCTGAACTCACTAGCAGAGGCGGCTCCTTCCTCAGTGCATTTGTGCACTGCACTTCCAAACTTCGATATCCATCAGAAGTGTAAAATAGTACATCCTCTCACGAAGAATTCCCGCCAATTCGTTACAAAATCCATACCAATTGACTAGACTCCCTTCCATGAGAGAAAGGAATTCGTGCACATTTTGTTATGCCTAGGCGTGACGTCACATGAAGGTATATTTCTACTGGGGTCATCTCCAGATGCTAAAGTGCCCGTGCCCGTGAAATGAGCATGACAGGGATAGACCCATACGAAGATTGACGTGTGAAAGCAGAGAAGACATATGGTGCACGCGTGCATTGCCGGAGCAAATGACAAAACATTAAACTTGCGTAATGTGGTCCCGAACATTTGGAATGAAATAGTTATGTTTAACGAATTTAGAACTAATTTACAATGTTATATTTTAACGCCATCGGCATTGAGTATTTTTCGGTATTGACAGCATTCAACGGTTTTCGCAGGTTTTATTCTGTAAAAAAAACTTATTTAAAATGAGTGCTACTGAAAACATTGCGATTAATGTCGAATTTATCAAATTTAACTTAGTGGGGTGTTTTAGTGAAACGGTTAAACTTTTAAACATAATTTGTACTATTCCAATGACAACTGTTGAGTGCGAACAGTGTTTTTTTCTACGTTAAAACATGTAAAAACATTTGTGAGGAACACTGTGTCCCAAGATCGGCTTCATGCTTCCACAATGATGAGCATCGAAAAAAGTTTGATATCTTTCATAATCACAATGAAAGAGCGACGAATGGATTTTCTCTACAAGTGAAGGTTTGTACTAGGTATGTCGCGCCCTTTAAGAGTGTATTACCAGAGAACACCAGAAATATGTCATTTTTAAATTAGTGTTTAGACGTATTGACTCTTTTCCACAAAAAATTATAAATTGGTTTTGAAAGATGGTTCTTTAATCTAGTAAACTTATGTTTTAAATTTTCAGAAAAAATCATAATTTTTAGTATAATAAAGTCATACCATAGGTCGTTGGCGGATTTGTTAAATTTTCAAAAAAGTACATGTATTATTCAACACCCATTTCAAATCATATAATCATGCAGTAAAATAAATCAATATATTATCTGGTAAACGTATGTAACAGAATTTTAATTTTAGTTTAAATAAAATTATTAAAAAATATATAAGTACATGTGTTTCTTGACGAAAATTGGTCCGTTTGTGCATTTATTTGCGCACTTACCGACATATATATTTCAGATTTTTTTTACATTCTAATTTTGCTAAGACATTATTAAAAAATGATAAATACTTATGATCAAAAAATAATTACAAAATGTACATAATTTTAATAGTTTTATCGTCACGCCTTTCAGCATTTTTGGATGCAGGTATAAATTAAAGCAACTTTGGAATGAAGTAAAATCGATATTGAGTTAAAATTTTAAAAAGCTGGTACGGAGAATACCTTATCTTTCTCATTGGAACCGCCCTGTACGATCGTAAGAACATCTTTCGACGAAATGTGGATTTTCGTCCGCTGGCTGGTTATGCACTCTTAAATCACTTTATTTTCCCATGGTAATGCTACAATTTTTTTGTGAAATGCACTGCTCGCAAATTTTGTCACGGGCCGCCTCTGCTCACTAGAAACCTAAGGTTGCCGTGTGATTTCTTTACAGCAACTCCTCGTTAAGAATCCGATACGTGTATCAGAAGGCTAAAAAAAAAAAATTCGACGATATTTCCGACTTCTGCCAGTTCTCACGGTACAGGAAAGTTCTTTGTACACAAAGATCTACCTCTTACTACCTACGTCTTTCTTCGAAATTACAAAATCCGTACGATCCATATAAAGTTGCGGAACGTAACGAAAAGACCGACGTCATCACTGTAAAAAGGCAGCCCAAGCAAGTCTCTATAGACCGGCTTTAACCCGCTTTTTTTCCTACTGAAGAAAATATATCATTCAATGCATCTGTCCCAGAACCCCTGCTAATAAACATCAGAACAACAAGATTCGGAAGGAAAGTACATTTTCCGAAGAGATTTGGGACAAATTAAAGCTTAAGAAGGCATTTTCTTTTTGTCATATTAAAACTTATTTAATTCATGCTAGAAATTAGATTAAAAAATCTACATTACTCTAAACACACATGGAATTTCAAAAGTAAATATTTTCTTAAAATTACTGTGAACAGATAAATATTAAAGTATTCAAACTTTTGATGGAAGTTTGAACTTTATTATTATTACTAGATGGTACCCGGCACGCGTTGCTATGCCATTTAATAAAGAAATGGTTTCTCCCTGCGTGTCCTTTCCCATTCGTCCCGTTCCCCTTCCGTCTCGCCTTCCTCTCCTGCTTCCCCTTTCGCGTTCCCAATCCGCTTCCTCCACATTCCCTCTCCTCATATCACCCCCCCCCCCTTCCCTCTCCCCACCTCACTAACCCCCTACTCCCGTCCCACGAACCCCCCTCCTGAGTTCCCCTCCCCCCCCCCCTGGTTCCCCTACCCCCCAACCCACCTCCTGCGAACCCCCTACCCACTTTGTATTTTTCTTTGCCTTATATTGTATTTTTACTTTATACGACATTGTCGTTAAATATTTTTTTTAATAAGTCGTGATTTTAACAATATATTCTATAACCTAAGATGTTTGAATGAATAGCGGAATTGTACCTATAATGTTGCTAGGTCTTTAATCGCTGGTTCAGTAATGTGAATAAATTCATTTAGATTCAGTGAAAAAATATATGATATGGAAAAGACCAACATAGGATTTTTTCATGTATATATCTGAGGGATTTTTTTCTTCCTTTTTATTCTCCGATTACACTCCCAATGAGGTAAGCCACGAACCACCACTGTGTAGAAATGAGATGAGAACATTAATATATGAAGTAGGTACCTGGTTTGCACGAAGGTGCCGGAATGTCCCATTGACCATCGCAACAAGAAATTTTTTCATTTTCCATGTCGAAGTGGCCCGTTTTACAGCTGGAAACAACAAAAGATCCATGGGCCATGGAAGACGAACAGGGAATCTTTACGTAAGCTGCAGAATAACACTCATAGTCCACAGTGTATGAAGAATACAATATGCATCGTTCTGAAACACAATAAAGTAGGCATTATAATTAATACATACATTCATATTTTTCATTGGGTTCTTACCAGTTTTTACAAATTGCTAAGTGTCGGTCTTTGGACATTCTTAGTACATGTCCATTATTGTCCAAGCCCTTTGTTATTTTTCTATGAAGAGTGATGGGCTTCTCTACACAGGACCCGTAGTAAGACCGAACTATAAATACTACGACCATCATTTTGACGGCTGATCACTTTTTTCAAATTGAGAGGTGGGTATGGGTATCGCCACCCCGGGAATCACTTATTGGATAACCAACACCTCTGCCATAGGACACCCCAAGTGGTTTGCTACGTTTGGTGACGTAGCAAAGGTGCCCGACCCTCCTGGATACATTTACCATTTTCTTCTATTCACCCCTCATATATTTTTCCTTCCCAGAATTTCCTCTCCTTCCTTTCTCTAAAAACACCACCCTACCGGAAGATGCCATAATTTTTGCAAATAGCGGCAAATGCTAGCGGCACAGCTGGACCAACTCTGGTATTTGTATAGGAGGCGTCTACTAATATCTACAGGAATTCCAAAAACTGAACAAATCGGACTAATATATATGAGAACCAAAGTGAGGACTAATTATGTTAAGTTAGGTTAGGTTAGGTTAGGTCAGGTTAGGTTAGGTAGGGTTAGTTTAGGTTAGGTTAGGCTAGGTAAGGTTAGGTTAGGTTATATATAACGCAATATTACGTTATGTCAATATGCTATACCTACATAATTGCAAATCCAACCTCTGCCAGTGCTGTAAATATTCGTCGACATTACCTGTTCCATAGATATTAGTCAGCAGTTTGAGCTGGAGATATTCGTCCTCACTTTGTTTCTTATAGATATTAGTCAGCAGTTTGAGCTGGAGATATTCATCCTCACTTTGTTTCTAATAGATATTAGTCAGCAGTTTGAGCTGGAGATATTCGTCCTCACTTTGTTTCTAATAGATATTAGTCAGCAGTTTGAGCTGTAGATATTCGTCCGACATACAGGCTGTAGATATTAGTATCTGGAGTCATTTGTATAGTGTGTCCTTAGTTCTCCGACAAGCCATAAAATAAATTTAGGTGAGAGATATATTTTTTGTGGTCTTTTTATAAATTATGTGACAGTGACCAATGAAGTTACAGCCCTGCTGTAAGACCACCATTCAGAAATGTTGTTTGAAATGGCTTTAGCCGTGTTTGGTGACCAGATCTGAATAGCTAGAAACTTCCCCACCTGCATCTTCTAAATCTCCTTTTCCTCCCCACTACCTATAGCCTCACACCATACTTCAATTGAGGATGCCACAATCTCGCTGGCTCCAGGCGGTTGGGAGCAGTTGGGACTGTAGTGTGGTGTTCACAAAAATTATTATATGTAAAAAAAACATCTGGGATCATCTACCTCAGTGGTTCTTAACCTGGGTTCTATAGAACCCCAGGGGTTCAGTAAGTCAGTTTCGCGGGTTCGGCGGAGGTCAAGACACACCCCGACTCATATGATTCGTGATTTGATAATTGTTTCCAATTAAGAAGGGTTCGATGAATGCGCATATGAAACTGGTGGGAGTCAGTACCTTCAACAAGGTTAAGAATCACTGATCTAGCTACTCATTCGATACCATTTTGAATTTATGTCACTCCTCCCTGAGTCTCTGCAATAATTATTGTTAGAACTATGGAGATTGTCATAATAGTCGGAATGAACTTGTTTTTATTAACAATACATAATATCATTCATTGCACTGGCAATTTCCAACATTAGCGCCACGAGCGGCCGGTCCACGAACTACCATTCTGACGTCCGAGATCAAGCGAACCCGCTTCTCACTTGCTCTTGTGAATTCCGGTCGGATAGTTCGTTGCTCATCTTCATTCTTTATTAACTGCTTTGATTACGATCTCATGTAACAAAAAACTCTTCTGATATTAGAGTCATGTATCACATCAATTAGCCGGTTCACACGGTTCAACATTTGTTGATCAACTCGACAGTTGAAAGCTAATTGACAAGTGTGAACACTTTGTCAACAAAGTTGATCAAGTTTTTTGTTGACTAGCTAAAGTTGAAAGCCCGTCTAATTTTGACGTTCAAGTATGACCATCGCCATCTTGGTATGACTTATCGATCAAGTTTCATAGAGAATCGACGAGTATGAACTCATGTTTCCACTCGCTTGGGTTTTTTCGCGGACAAAAGTAAACGTCAAACGTCAAATGGAATCCGTAACGAAAAAATATCTGAAATGGTCGGATGATTTGATGTTCAGGTTTTTGGATCTGTATCAAAGCCATCCCTGTCTTTGGGATCAAAAGAAAGAAGTACCTATACAAAAATAGAAATGCCCGTGATACTGCGATAAATAATATTATTTTTGAAATGGGTATTGTGGAACTGACGCCGACCGACGTAAAAAATAAAATAAAAACTATTAGAACGATGTACATGAAGGAACTAGGATTAATAAATAAATCAATAAAATAAATGTTGGCAAGCAGCTAATCAAAATTGTTTTTCTGTCATCCTCAAGTGATTTCTATATCCTTCGGAGTCTTCTAGGGCCATCTCTTTCAAAATTGTGTTGGATGCGCCTAATTCACTCCTTCTCATGATCCATTTTCTCGCCCAAATATGACGTTTTTATGCTTTTTCATAATCTCGAGCTCGTCTCGCAGAACATCAGAGAGACGCACGCACTGACAATTTCAGTTGACGCCATCTTGAATGTCAAATTCGGTTCTACTTAAATTGAAACGTGTGAACATAATCTCATTCAACTTTTAACGTTCAATAAAAGTGGATCAACAAAAATCGAAACGTCTGAACGCGCCCAATCATTACAATAAATTTGAGTGTACCTTTCAAGTATTAACCAAGTATTATTCCATTCCGTGATCCCTATGGTTTATGTCAATTCAAGTAAAACTTATTCACACCACGACAACTATATTAATGTAGACCGCCATAGAATGTATCCGTGGAAAACAAACAAACATCTGTGAATACCAGATTTTCACTTACTTTTGCAGAGTGGTTTAGAAAACCATGTGTTATTTTCCTGGCAGACTGAGAAGGGTTCTGACTGGAGATCGTAGTTCTTATTGCAGGCATACCTCAGTGTGATGAACTGCTCCACCAAGTCTCCGGGGACGATGGACTTCTGGTAGTTGGGGATCATGTAGCTGCCGTGTTTCGGGAATTCTGGCAAAGCACAGCCGGAGCTGTGTCAATGAATTACAAATGATGACTTAATATCTTTGTAGAAAATTATTTATCGTAAGCTTTAAACCATTATCTTGGCAATATTCACATTCAAATCTCCTCAAGATCCAGGTTCACTCCTGTCTTACCGCAAAAAGTCATTTCACACAAAATGCCCCAAGATGAAATTCCGGAGATTATGAAATTCTAAACATAACCTGGAGTAATTAAAAAATATATTTTAAAATAAAACAATAATTTTGTAAACACCACTTTTATTATTGGCAAGGTTGATTATTATTACTCGGTATATTATTATTATGAGGTGGACTGTTGTATAGGAATTTACTTGTGGACATTTTTCAATTTTTTTTATTTAGAATGTTGTTGACTGTATTTGGATTGTAACCTTTATTTATTGCGATTATTGCGACAAAATAAATAACGGTTACAACCTCCGTTACTTGAGGAGTCCAGCCCATTTTGTTAAATCATGTATTATCTATAACACACATATAAATTCATTTTAGTAGAGTATTGTACTGCCCTAAAGAAGCTACGGTTGTAGCGAAACCCAGTCGGCATAAAGTATTAAAAAATAAAAGTGATGTTTACAAAGTTATTGTTTTATTTTAAACTAGCTGGTTCCCGGCATGCGTTGCTATACCGTTAAAAGAAATAAATTGTTTATCCCTAACGGCCTTACAACCCCGTGAAAAATTTATTCAATTGACGAACGGTCGCGGATGTGAAAACATTACTAATTAAAAAATTGTTCTTGGAAAAAAAATACACGCCGTTTACACAGCCTGGGGGCTAGTTTAATCTCTGTTTTAGGGATGATGTCTGAACGAAATTTGGAATTTTCCAAAGTATTTTGAATGTTCTATCTATTTCTTATTTTTGAAGGTGCCGTAAAAATAAATACCATTTTTAAAAACTAGATAAAATTACCTTTTAGATTTGTGTATTTGAAATACACTTTAGTTTTAAGAAACTGACATATTTTAAGATTTAAACACGGAAAAAAATGTTAAATAATTTCTTACCAAAACATTTTTGATACAAGTGTACAGAAATATTTAAAAAAATTTAATTTTAAAAATACAGACCTTTTATATGTATAATAAATTTGAAATGAAACTGTCTGCTCACTTTTTCCTCGTGCATACAATAAAAAAATTTTAAAGTTTTTTTAATGCCAAAAAAATAATCTTAAAAATATCTCTGACATTTCAACACATTTCTTGCACCACTAAAGATGTTAATTTATTTCATAAGTTTACCAACACGTGAATTTGATATTAATATTTTTTAAAAAAAACACCACTTTAAAGAAATTCTCATAAAATAAAGATTTAAAAACGTAAATTTGAACTTTTATATAACCCAAAACAATATTTTGACAGTTCAACTTTTAAAGTACTGTTTATTGTGCAATAACTTGATAAAACTGATGTAAAACCACACAAATAACACGGCAAATATATTAATTACATGAATAGAAGAGTGAATTGGTCAAAATAATAGAAATCATTCAGTAAAATCTCAATATTCACTAAAAATATTCCCGCCACATAAAAACTAAACTGCATTTTTTTGCGCGGGATAGTACAAATGTGCAGGCGCGATGCTATCACCATCTAGCGGCTATGAATGAAAACAAAATGTTGTATGAAAAATTTGAAAAATTCCAGTGTTGCCAAATTTAAAATGTGTTTTAGAGTGAAATTCTTTTTTAGTAATATTTCGTGTTTTAGTGTAAATTTGTTGTATCCATGATACTACAAAAATACAGGTAATCGGTTGTGCTGTGGTTTTTTTTTAGTAAGGCCGTAAATGTTTAGGGTTAATATATAAATAAATAAATGGATATTCTCATGCGTCCCTTTTCCCTCCTGCGTTTCCCTTCCATCTTTTTGACATTGATTCCCCTCCCGTCCGGCCCGTATCCCAGTGACGCCTACATAGATCGCATAAGATGTTGCCTAGCTAGCCGAGCGGGGTAACCGGCGACCTCGCAATTTTTTTCTAATACTTACATTTTTAAACTTGTGATATCTTTCGAATGGGATGTCCGAATTGAATAATTCAAAAAGTTATATAAAGGAAGCAGTCTTGAATATGAAGTAATTTATTTTTATAAGGATTTATACCAAGATACAAATAAAGAGCCTTTTCTAGCGGCAGCCTTTTAAAATAAATTTTTAAAATAAAAGATCACTTATTGTGGCATAACTATAATAGTTAGACATATTCTGTCCCAATACTTTTTGTAAATAATAATGTGTTCTGCAAAGTCGTAATACATTATTTTATTCTATCATCAATAGTTTTCGCAGCGCACGCGATGCAAAGAATATTTTAGGTAATTTTTTTACACCTTAGGTTACATTATGGGAGTTTTAGTAAGGATTCCTAATTTTTTTGAAAATATAATAAGCCTATGTCACTCGGGAATAGTGTAGCTTTCCACTAGTCAAAAAAAATTCAAATCGGTTCAGTAGTTTCGGAGCCTATTCAATGCAAACAAACAAACAAATCTTATCTCTTTACATAGTGTCTTAGATTATAATGTCACATCACAAAGTAACTGCTTCACATGAACAAATAAAAAATGTTATTTACTGTGTTCACAGTATTGAGATGGCTTGTTATTGGGTTTAATGAACTCTACAGAATATCTTAGTATTGTCGTATTATTATTATTATTATATTTTATTTATTTATTATTACACGCCCTAATGGGCTTTTACATTATAGTTTATATTTTGAGTATCAAACAATGAGAAAATATAATACAATGAGAAAAAAAAAAAAAAAAACGTAACACAATGTAACAACAAAAGCATATAATAAAATAAAAAGTACATTTGTAAAAATGATAAGAAGTCTCACATTCGATATAAACAAAAAATCCATTAATTATGTAAATCTATTTGTGTCTAGAAGAATAAAAGTGATAGTTGTTCGTTCTGTGTAATGCCAATATTGAGGAAATAAGCTGTGAGTTTCCACTTGTACCCGAGGACAGTTTTCATCCGGCTATTGAATTTCATTGCATCTTGATGAAAAAACATTTAAAAAGTAATAGAGTCCCAACCCTCGAACGAAAAATCTCAAGGGGATGGAATTTCAACCAGGGTAATCTAATTAATCAGAAGAACAATCATCTCATCAGCACACATATAAAACGACCCTTTAAACTAAAATCCGAAATAAGAATTTATTATTAAAACGTTCGTGGATTACGTACAAAATTACAAGATCTGAAATCAACATTACCTACAATGGATTACGATATTTTTGCTTTTACCCAAACTTGGCTGAACGATAGTATTTATAATTCTAAGTTGGGTCTCCTTGACAACGCCATATTCAGGAAAGACAGAAATGAAAGTTCTAGATACTAATAAAACAAGAGGTGGTGGTGTATTATTATCTAAAAACTCAAAATTGAATTCTAGAAAACTTAATTGCGTCTTCAAAAATCTTGAACAATTATTCATTATGGTGTCTACTAAAAAAGAAAAAAATAAATTAGGATGCATTTACATTCCCCCATCGTCTGACACCCAATTTTATAAAGACCATTACTTTGAAGTAGAACCAATGCGTAAAAAAATCTCTAGAGCTAAAATGATTTTGATAGGAGATTATAATATACCTAATGTAGTATGGGATTCTGAATATTTTAAAACTTTTTGCCCAGACAATATTAATCATGGTTCCCATGAAATAATTGAAATGTCTTATTTTTTAAACCTTCGGCAGATTAATTTTGTATATAATGTTAATTCCCGTCTTCTAGATCTTGTATTCACGAACTCCGACAGTGTCAATGTTTTACGTGCAAAAAAATGTGTCCTACCAATCGATGTGCATCAACCACCTCTGGTAATTTACTGTAAAAATACTATCATGAAAAATACTAGAAAAACTAGTTACAAATTAAACTTTTTTAAAGCTGATTTTACAGAAATAAATGAGACGCTTTCCTCGGCAGATTGTTCATTTTAATTTTTAATAGATTTAATAACAATAATCGTACTTTGAAAGTTGAAATGTCAATAAATGATTTTACATGATACATAAAAATTCAAATTTCAAAAACGTTAAACGTCACGTACGTCATAATCTACGCATTCACAGATGGCGCCAATTAAATTATTTTAGGTTTTTAATGCTTTTTGCACGTTACGCTTTAAAATATTAAGGTAAATTAATTGTTCAAAATTCAAAATAATTGTTAAACATTAACAATTCAATTTTGTATCGGTGACTCAATCCAATATTGTATTTTTCAGCCTTTCTTCAAAGATTTGGGTTTGTTTATGGACAAAACTATGTTTTTATATTCTAATTAAATATGTACGATCGCGACCAATTAATTTACCTTAATATTTTAAAGCGTATCGTGCAAAAAGCATTAAAAACCTAAAATAATTTGATTGGCGCCATCTGTGAATGTGTAGATTATAACATACGTGACGTTTAACCTCAAGGATCTTTATTTTATGAGAATTTCATAAAAGTGGTGTTTTTTTTTTTAAATATTAATATCTAATACATGTGGTGGTAAACGTATCAAAGAAATTAATGTCTTTAGAGATGCAAGAAATCCATTTACTTAAATGTCGGTTTTATTTTTAGGTTATTTTTTTGGCATTAAAAAAAACCTTGAAAATTTTTATTATTTTTTTATTGTATCCACGAGGGAAAAGTGAGGTCACAGTTTCCTTTCAAATTCATTACATAAAAGGACTGTATTTTTTAAATTTAGTTTTTTTATAAATTTCTCTACACTTTTATCAAAAATGTTTTGGTAAGAAATTTTTTTCCTCGTTTGAATCTTAAAATATGCCAGTTTTTTAAAACTAGAGTGTATTTCAAATATTCAAATCTAAAAGGTTACTTTATCTGGATAAATAGTATTGTTTTAACGACACCTTCAAAAATAAGAAATATATAGAACATTAAAAGTACTTTAATCATACATCATTAATAAAACAGAGATAAACTACCCTCCCAGGGTGTGTAAACAATGTGTATTTCTTTCCATGAACAATTTTTTTTTATTAGTAATGTTTTCAAATCCACAGTGGTGGCGTAAGGGGGGGGCGGAGGGGGCGGTTCTCGCCGGGTGCTAAGCACCAAGGGGGTGACAACGACAACTCACTCGTACAGCCAAAGAATGCACACAAAATCTCCTTCTATACAGACATATCAATGAATAACTACCTAATCTTGTGCCTAGCCTCTTACATACTAATATCATATTTTTAAACGCATTGCAACTATATTTTCATTATTTTTCGAATGTATATTTTCTAATTCCCTAAAAGAAAGAATTAATGTTGCGTTTGGTCTGATCTTATTCCGCATGTAACATCGAGCGCGAAATGTCCATCGTGGCACTCGAGTGAATAATAATAAATCGTACCTACTGTGAACTGCGCCGCTCACTGCGCGGGCGGAAAGGGTAAAGAGTAGGGTGTATCGATTTTTAACTTTTTTTTTGTTTTCAAATTCCAAGTTGAAAAAAAGTTGCTACTAGGTACCACAACTTACCACAAAAAGATTTGGATTTTTAAAAAAATGTTTAGGTCTCCCGCACAAGGCCTAAAGTTTTAATTTTTTTCAAAAAATACAAAATTTTTTAAAAATTTTAAAAAATAAAATCGTATCTTTTGTGTTTATTCCAAGTTAAAAAACAGTAATATTAAAGCATAAAAATAAGTAAGAAACGATTTTTTTTTATAAAAAATGGATTTCAGGTCTCCCGCACAAGCCCTAAATTTTGTTAATTTTGATGAAATTTTGTGTATATGAACCATGTTTTCTTTAAAGTTGGGAATTAATTGTACTATTCTTACAGAAGGTATAAAATGAGACAATATATATGTATACATAATTCACATATACATATAGTAAAAATATATATTACATTTATACTATATATACAATTTGTTTTAAACCTGAAAAAAGATAATTGGACGGTGTAAATTGTATGAGAAAGGTGTTGAAAGAAACTAATGTTATTTGCTATTACTGTTGTTTATTACAAAAACATGTCATAAAATGTAGTATAATAAGAGAATCCAGACAGCTCGCGCAACCGAAAGGAAAGGGGTAAGGGTATTTAAACCCCCTCAGATCAATTTTGATGCCGAAGACTATAGAGATATGATTGACTGGCAATCCACTTCAGTAACCGAACCCCCTCTTGTTACTTATATGAGCCTAGAAGAGTTGGAGTCAATTGCGGAAACTGGCAAAAGTGGAAGGGTCGAATTTAGAATTCCTTCTCACACTCAAGCAGTGGAACGAATTGTCAAGGAAGTCACAGAAGCTTCGAAGCGAGTATGTGGGCTGATCGAAAGAGATGGTTTTATCCGCGCCAAACTGGAAGACCGTAAAGAGCTACCTACGTCTGAGACCAAGAGCCAGTACAAAACCTCTGCCTAGGATTAGAATTTAAGTAAGTTTTTTTTACTATTTTGTAGTTATAATGTTTCTAATTAACGTTTTTATCATACTGTCTTCCATATTAAATTTAAATTTCATTTGGGAACTGTAATAACATTTATAAATTTTTTTTTAAATCATTAAGCCTATGTAAATACTATACATAACTTTTATTTAAGGTTTTGAAGCCAAGATGAAAGGACGAATACTTAAACAAGTCAGTAAATTTGCAGTAGAACAAGAACACTGCCACTTATGTCGTATGGAAAGTAATCAGCAACATTTTGTACTTAGTTATTATACTACATTTTATGACATGTTATAACCTTTTATGCTTTTGTAATAAACAACAGTAATAGCAAATAACATTAGCTTTTTTCAACACCTTTCTCATACAATTTACACCGTCCAACTATCTTTTTTCAGGTATAAAACATATCATATATATATTATATGTATATGTGGTATATATTTTTACTATATGTATATATGAATTATGTATATATATATTGTCTCATTTTATGCCTTCTGTAAGAAAAGTACAATTAATTCCGGTGATTTAAACTTAAAAAAAAAACATGGTTCATATACACAAAATTACAAAATTTCATCAAAATTAACAAACTTTAGGGCTTGTGCGGGAGACCTAAAATCCATTTTTTATAAAAAAAAAAATCGTTTCTTACTTATTTTTATGCTCTGATATTACTGTTTTTTAACTTGGAATTAACATAAAAGTTACGATTTTAATTTTTTTTAAATTTGGTATTTTTAAAAAAAAATTAAAACTTTAGGCCTTGTGCGGGAGACCTAAACATTTTTTTAAAAATCCAAAACTTTTTGTGGTAAGTTGTGGTACCTAGTAGCAACTTTTTTTCAATTTGGAATTTGAAAACAAAAAAAAAGTTAAAAATCGATACACCCTAATGCACATAGGTCTGTTTTCTCCAAAGGAAAAAAAACATAATTAATTATTATAGCTTAACTAAAAATAATCTTATATTTTGAATTAAAACGTCATTGACATCAATCCACGAAAATAAACCAACAGCGAAAAAAAATTACTTCCTTCCTCTGACGACCGCTAAATGAAGCAAAAATTTTTTTAAACTAAAACTGTAAAGTCGGTATTGTAGGTGTGTGATCTAAAACTTCGACAAACTACGCGCAGATGTCAATAAATGTTTTGTCCAACTTTGGTTTCATAAAGGTGTATATTTTAATTATTTTGTGGTTTACTTCTAGATTTCAATATTAATCGTGGTGTTTTCTCTTTCTAATACCGTTTAGATCTTATTTCTCACAATGATAAGTAAGGGAGGCACAACAACTTCTATGAGACCTTTATGAGTTGTTTCCAAAAGTGAACAAATTAGCCTGAGTGGTTAAAAGGAAAACAGTAGTAACAGGAGTAACAAAATAATAATAAAAGTTATACATAAATAAATATAACAACTCTCACGGAAAAGGCAACATAGTGCGCTCATTCTGGACAACGTTCAACGGGTAAAAATCCAATAAATACTTGTTAACGTTGCTGAATGGGATGGCATATCTCACTATTCAGAATCAGGTATTAAGTTCGAATTGTGAGCTCAGTGTCCAATCGAAGATCTACGAACTTAGAACTCCATTCGTAATAGCTTGAATCAACTCAAAACAATTTACTATGCACTATGTCAATCTTTAATCGAGTACGGTATTATAGCCCGGGGAGGAGCTAATGCTGCCGTCATTGATCCGATTTTTAAAGCTCAGAAACTAATTATAAAGATTATATGAAAACTACCAATCACAAGCAATTCCAAAAACATACTAGCGTACCTCTTCAAAAGCAGAACTACCTTTGAAAATATCCAAACTGCTCGAGATACTAGAACCAATGGGCATGATCTCTTACTTATCCCTTTTGCTAAAATAACTTTTGTCCAAAGAAATTTTAGATACTTTGCAACAAAATTACAAGCTAAAACAGATCCAACATCAAAGATATTATCAAAACTAACTTTGTGCATGTATTTTTTCAATAGTACATTGATGATTGTCTGTAACTGTAATATTGTGTACTAGCTTTTGCCCCCGGCTTCGCTCGCATATTCGCCCCCCCCAACCCCCACCCTCCCACTCCACCACACCCACTTTTCCAAAAATAAATGAACAATAAAATACGCGCCATTTCGAATTCATAATAGTAGGTCAAAATATAGATTAGTACCTATTTTATATTTTTACACTAAATATTCATATTAGAATACTCGTATTTGAATTTTTGCTATCAAAGAAATCTCCACAGTAACCTAAACAAATAACAAAATGACAGCCAACGTCAAACATTTACTTAGCAACACGCTTTGCCAATAAAAGTATAATAAATAATTTCATAACGTCAAAGCGTATTCATAACGAAAGAGATTCCCAATGTATATAGCCTATTAGCTATGGCAAATAATGTAGCTTTCGATTAGTGAAATAATTTTTAAATTCCGTTCGGTGTTTATTGCGTGAAAGAGTAACGAACACACATCCATACAAACTTTCGCCTTTATAATACTTACTATAAGATTTTTATTGTATGTGTTATTATTTTAATTATATAGTGTTAATATTTGAAAGCGCCTGATCTCAACACAGATTTTCCTAGTGATACAGGCATAGGACATCGCAAATTGTAAGTATAGAATCAAAAAAGATGAATTAATAAAAAAAAAGAAAGAGATGCAGTTTTAGATGAGAGCGAGAAAGTATTTGAGCGCGCACAGTTTAGCTTCATTACAAAATGTATTTCTACCATTTTCAATTGGCTCTAGATACCAATTGTTGTAAGGATGGTAATAATTCTATCAGGAAACAAATACTTCAATAAATACTTCGTCAATCTAGTTCGTTTTTATCCAACAGACCAAAACGTAAATCGGGAGAAATAGCGCTTCAATGTTTTTTCGAACCCGCAACCTCTTGGTCCAGAGTTAAGGAGTTTACTGCACTGCTACAGAGATCGTCATATCATATTAATTGTTTTTGTGTTTAATTCGAGCTCCATTTTAATATTTAAAA
Source organism: Limnephilus lunatus (assembly GCA_917563855.2). Lineage (NCBI taxonomy): Eukaryota > Metazoa > Arthropoda > Insecta > Trichoptera > Limnephilidae > Limnephilus > Limnephilus lunatus. The sequence goes on from OU830603.1 coordinate 49,349,267, forward strand.
TTAAAATTAAATTTGATAATGTTATTAACGAGTTCTGCAAGTATTTTAGAATGTATTTTAGTAACAGCTGTTTCGACTTGTAAGGTCATTTTCAAACTGTGGTGAAGCCACGTACGGACGACTTATTTATAATATTTTAAATATCAATTTATGAAGGTATCTAAATTGATTTATTACCGGTAAATCCAATTTGCAGAGACACTAATTGAGAAAGGGATTATGTGGGATTCCGAATCTTTCCCTTTTGGTTTCCCCTTGCACTAAGTGTAAGGGTTTTCTTAATTGATTTAGAATGATGTTTTTTTCTATGACTCATTTAAGTGCATTACATTTTTTAGGTTTGGTAAACATACTAAGTAGTGGGGAATAAATAATTTTCCTTACTTTATTAATTAGCGTTATGTTGGGGTCATTCGTTCGTTTATTGATTTCTAATTGTTCAAGCAAATTTAATCTAAGACCCTTTCGTTCTATATGTAAGGGGTTTGGCTGGTTATTTTTAAGTGGAACGTGATTATTCACTAAGAGATGTTCGGCGAATTTTGAAGAGGTGTTTTTGATCGGTTAAACCAATTTATCCAGCAAATCTGTTTAACCGGTAATAAATCAATCAGACAACTTCAAAAATTGACATTTAAAATCATATAAATAAGTTGTCTCAATGTGGATTAACCACAGTTTGAAAATGGTCTTGTAAACCGAAATAGCTGTAACAAAAATACATACTAAAATACTTGCAGAACTCGATAATAATAATATTATCAAATTTAATTTTAATAAAATTTTTAATAATTAAAATAAATAAAAAATAAAATAAAAAAATGTCAGATGTTAGGTGGAAATCGAAATAATAAATTAAAGAGTATTAATTTTGAACGAATCATATATTTTGATTTTGTACATCCTTCTCCAACGCCAATATATCTAAAATTTGTTTACATTTAATGAACAATATTAATCGATATATTAATGAACATATGAATCGAGAAATACAACTTAATTACATAACTCTACAAATACATACTATTTTATTATTCTAATAAATAATTGTCATTTATAATTAGGTAATAAATACAACTTTTATTTATTTTTGGGGTATTGTGCCATGTTGCGCTACCTCTTTCACTAATACACATCTGTGATGATGGATACTGAAACGCTGTCCAAAACTTTGGCTAAAGTAGGAGGTAGGTGGCACAACATGGCATAACAACCCAAAAATCACAATAATACGTTTGGCCGTAAAAATCTCAATTAAATCAGGTAATAAATATAATTTTTTTAAATGATACATGAACACAGAAAGTACTTCAAAGATGTATTTCTTGCGTACAGCATATTTCAAACTCGTTATTTGCAAACTGAAAAGAAAATTCTAGTGGAACTGGAAAATATAATTACATAATAAAAAGAATGCACAGTAAAAAATGTTAAAAAAAATCCTACAAACAAATTTGAATGTTTTCTACAAACAAATTTGAATCCATTTTTAGCTAAAACAATAACTAGGTGTAAGAAGACAAAAGGCTGTTTGTCAGTGACGTTTCACAAAACATTGCTGTTAAAAGTGTTTTCATATACCTACACCAATCGTCATTGTGTGTTGTTTGGGCCAACTCTGAATGTGCGACCGATATATTTATATTTATATAGTTTTTTTTAACGGTCTATTTGTAACAGTCTACAAGCCGTTGTAAATAAAATAATATTTTGATAAAAATTTTGTTACAGAATTTGAGCTTTAGTATTTCTTGATCTTTTAAAATGTTTAAATCATCACAGAAGTTATACCTACTTACTTACGTAAACGGCTTTAACTTAATTTCTAAAACAAAAACATAGCCCAAAATATTTTCCAAAAATAACCAAAAAAAAGTATTCTTTCGTCATCACTAATTTAAATTTCAATATCACAAACTCGGTTATTAAACAAAATACAAAAAAATGTTAAAGAAAATATTATATTCAATTTGGGATGCGGGTCAGAATACCGCCGCCCGGGAATCATTTATTGGATAGCCAACACTTCAGATATAGGTCACCCCAAGTGGTTTGCTACGTTTGGCGACTAAGCAGGGGTGCCCGTATTCTTGGGGTGAGGTTTGTCTAGGTCTTATGTGTGCTCACCTACTGCGTGGCGAGCCAAATCGGGAGAGACTAGTTGAGGGAGACCTTTTATCTCTCCAGCCGGACTCTCTCAACCCATCGCCTTGCATCGCAGTGGGAGACATGGATTTACACTTCCATCACTCCTGGACACATTCACCCCCAGATTCCTATCCACCCCTCATATCCCAGAACTTCCTCTACTTCTTTTTCCTAAAAGGAACCTCCACACAGCATCCCCAAGATGACAGATACAGATACTCCTGTGTGGAGAGGTAAGTTAATAAGAGCCTGTAGTAATCGATAAAGAATTTTAATTATTATCATTTCCAAACATTTCTATTATTATTATTTCATTTGACAAAAAATAAATTTTACTACTTTGTTACTTTTCAGATATATTTTTTCCATATAATTATTTACAACAAAAATACACTTTTTAATGAAAAGATCTGTGCTACATGTTTCCTGTCTACAGAATTAATATATTTATGTTAATCAGGGAGATAAGTTCTGTTATTGTCTAAAATGTAAAATAATTTTGTCTTTTCACAAAAGTTTTACATGATTCTAAAATAGTCGAAAATTTTAAATTTCGATACCATGTTCCTCTTTTTCAGTTGGTCGTGTTTCACAGTAACGCAAATGTAACACTGTCATCAACATCCAATTAGCGCCACCATTTTGTTTTTTTTTTTACATTTGAAAGGTTTCCGTTAATCCTCCTCATTCCAAAATTTCTACCGATTTATAACATATTTTTTTAACCACTGGAGCACTTTTTGCCACAATATGGCACTATTTAAAATACCCCGAATTGCTTTGCTGCCAATTTTGGCAAAAAAAAATCCGTATTTGTAAGTAAAAGTAGAAGTTTACGATGTAATAATATTTTTTTTATAAGTCTTACCAATATGTGATAATCGACCAAAGATAGATGAATTTATTGGCTATATAGAACTTTAATCAGTTTGTATGTCTCCATATTAAAATTCGGAGGTATGATTTTTTTAATTTGGTAGAGTCAAAATGATAATTATAAGAAATTCCCTAGATAGAATAAATCGCAGAGTATGCTCAGAAAATTATTAATACATTTTGTTTTATTATATATTGCAGGTGTGAAAATGGTATTATTTCGTATTTTAGTATTTCGTTAAATGCAACGTAGGCATTTGTCAAGAGATGTTTGCTCTATTTTAAACAAATCTCAATTTGGGAGGCGGGTATGAGTACCGCCGCCCCAGGAACCATTTATTGAATAGCCAACACCTCTGCCATAGGTCACCCCAAGTGGTTTGCTACATTTGGTAACTTAGCAGGGGTGCCCGGGTTCATGGGGTGAGGTTTGTCCGATTCTTGGCAGCGGATGTATCTACCCATCAGGACGGATCAGAAGAGACTAGTTGAGGGAGACCTTGGGACCTCTCAACCAGAACTATTTTGTAACATCGCCTTGCCCGCATCCAGTGGGAGGGATGGATTCACTCCTGGACTTTCCGTCACTCCTGGACCCACTCACCTTCAGGATCCTACCCACATCTCATACCTAATCCTTTTCAGAACTTCCTCTTATTTCTTTCCTTTAAAAGACCCTCCACACAGCATTCCCAAAGATGACATAGGCCCTGAGGGAAAACATTTTCCTCAGGGCCTTCTGTGTGGAGCTATTGTTAAAAAAATGTGTTTTATGAAATACTAGCAGACCCGGCCACACCTTGCTGTGACTAACGAAACACAACGCCATTACCCAACCTTTATAAAATTCACACCACCCGCTTGCCCGCTGCCTGAATTGAATATTTGAATTTTTCGGCTTAGTAAGCATGTTTTATACATATAAACCTCCCTCTTGAATCACTATATCTATTGGTGAAAACCGCATGAAAATCCGTTGCGTAGTTTAAAAGATCTAAGCGCACAAACATTTTGAGCGACTTCATTTTATACCATGTAATTAATGTTTTTCATAATTTTTTGCATAATTATTATCTTTTTTTTAATATCGGTCTACTTCCTCTAAAATTTGTATTTACATATCGCCCTTTCAAATCATCTTCTTCTTCTTTTTTAACGCAAATTCTAGGTTCGTTTGATTTTTCTATCAAACTGGGATCAGCTGACAAACATAACGACATGACATTGTGTTTTTTCTATAATCACAATTCGTTCAAAAGCTGAAACAGACATAGTATCAGTGTTTAACGGTGCCCTATCAAATATGAAATAAACAAAATGGCACCGATTTGTCATAATGACAATGTCACATTTGAAATTTTGTGAAACTCTCCAACCCTAGTTTGTATCAATTCAATAAGCGTTACACGCTTGTAGACAATTTAATATATTACATAAACGGTTTAAATTTACATTTTTCTTATTTCTTACATCATAGATAATTTTTTACAACGATGTTTTCCTACCCAAAATATTGGAATATATTCTACATTGTCAAGAACACAATCAAATGCATTGAATTGAAAAACATTTTTAAACATCACTTGGAATCATTTTGAAAAGTTTAGGTCAGATTTTAAATTGATTCCCTAAAATAATATTATAAACCTACTAAGTACCTACCACCTAACCTAACTTATCCGCAAACTTTTCCTCAAAGACCTCTTCTTTCCAAAATGGTTCAGGATAATATACATGTAAGTACCGATTTTCAAAAAAAACCTTTACATACCGATATACTTACACAAGAATAATCTTATTTTATAAGTCAAACTGTTTTGTAAAATAATGTCATGTTAAATTTTTAAAATAATTTGAAAAATTCCATTTAAGACATAATATTTTATTGATAAATAAGAAATGAGAAATCTATGCATTATTATTTTAAATTTAAATTTATAAAAAACGAATTTAAAGAAGATTTTATTCAATCCAATGAGGAAACAATGAATGTTCCTCAATTTCTATGGGTGTTTCATAAGAAACATTATCTTCACACAAAACATTAGAGGAAGATATAATCTGTTAAATAAGAGTAGAAAATATAAAAAATGGAACTACAAAATCTGTAGGCTAGCAACACCAATTTACCTGTTAAATATTCTTTCAAAGTGCAGTGACACTGAAAATACAGAACACTGTATACACATTTAAAAAAATACTACTTTTTTGTTCTTATAAAAATAAAAAAATGAAAAAACCCGTTGACATACATTGATTAAATTGTGTTTTACAAAGTGATTGGCTTTCATTTAATTTAACATAAATTTGAATTTAACAGTAGGTAGAAAGGAAGAATCATTAATATTAAGTTTGGTTACATTACTTTTAGATCTAATGTGTTAAATATATTCAGATCTAAAATTAGAGACATGATCTAAAGCCTGAACAACGCTAGTAGGTACTTAAGGTAATATTAAATAAATGTGAGCAATTTCTTAAGTGTGCTTTATATTTTATTACAATATCGTTATTCTTCATTATGTTCACTCAAAATTGCAAAGATATAATAATAATATAACTATATGCAATTCTAATTTTGAGATCAGTGTGTACTATATTCCAATAAAAAATATGTTTTTCACTTTTATGACTTTTTTATTTTTAATAAAAACACAGCTTTAGATAACCAAAATGATTATATTTTTAGTATTGCCATTTGAACAACAGTGGCGCCGTCCTATGTTTTCTACTCTTATTTGACAAACTGTAATTATGAATGAATGGTTTCTAAGTATGTATATGAGAATTAGTAGCCTGCAAACAGGCAGCACAACTCACGTGGGCTGTTCCCAACTAGAAAATAAAGAATTAAGCTATCAAAGGGGTTAAATTTAATAAAGTGAACAAAATCAATATTGTAACTACAATTTATCAAATAAGAGTAGAAAACATAGGAGGGCGCCACTGTTGTTCAAATGGCAATACTTAAAATATAACTCATGGTGGAAACGTAAAGCTGTGTAACCTACATATTTGTAAAAAATTAAAAAGGCATAATAGTGAAAATAAAAAAATAAAAATTTTGCTCTGAATATGTTTAACTCATTCAGATCTAAAAGTAATGTAACTCACCATTAATGATTCTTCCTTTCTGTTAAATTAAAATTTATATTAAATTAAATGAAAGCCAATCACTTTGTAAAACACAATTTAATCAAATTTATGTCATTAAGTAGGTACCTTAACAACAGTGCTTCTTCGATTTAAATTTTTTTTTTCTACAACAAAAAAAAAAGTTTTTTTAAAATGTAGAGTGTTCTATATATTCAGTGTCATTGCTATTTAAAATATTATTTGATTAAATTGGTGTTGCCAGCCTACAAATTTTGTAGTTCTATTTTGAATATTTTCTTCTCTGACAGACTATATATGGTGCATTTGTGTCTTCACATCAATCTCAAAGTATTTATTAAGTACTTATCTGCTATCTGGGAGCAGCTCTTGTGCATTACAATTATTATTTCTAGTTAAAACACTTGTGATTAAAAGATTATATTGTATTCCGAGTACAATCAGAGCCTCATACCCTCAGTCTGTTTCTTATCGAGGGATGAATCACATTTAGGAAGATAAATATCTTTTTTATAAACTCAACAAGAGTGGGGAGGCTACAAAGCACGGCACAAAGAGGAGACCGAATATTCTATCTCATTCTCTCGCAGGTTAAGTCCTACAGATGTATGTGTTTGTCTATTTTTAGTGTCGCTATTTTTCGCTTCATCGACTTTCAAATCACAACGGTGCTAAGAAGTTTAAAATAAAAAAATTCATTTGAATGCTTCCGTCTTATTTCTGCAATTATGAAACACGTTGGTTTTTAAACAATAAAAAGTGCCGATTTATTTTTTTAATGAATAAATGTTAATTCACTTACACAAACCTACAGCATATTAAATCGGCAACACTCAGATACCTTGGGATTTGAATTCCATTTTGTGGAGGCCAGGATACATGACCAAACACCCAATGACAACCCCGCTGAAATTTCTTAAAGGGAGCGGGCTAGGAAGAGAATCTATAAAGAACTAAGGGTGCAATACAGACTGTCTATGTGTAAACTGTAATAATAAAAATAAAAAAGAAACAATACTTTTTAAAATGTTTAATAAATTGCAAATAAAATGGCAAAAACATAAATGCAACAAAAGAAATAGATTCCAAACATGCAATAAAAATTAATAATTTCAAACATAACATTTCTTTTGTACATATCATTGAGAAACAATTTTAAAAACATATATAATATAATATGCATCTTTTTCATAACAGGAACACAAAACCTTTTTTACCAGTAGTCATAGAAAAGGAATTGAGAAAATTTCTGATAATTTAGAAATACAAGCACTCAAGCGATGGATATTCAAATTTTGGTAGGTGATTTTTATGAATTAAATTATAGTTTTAACAATTTTGAATTTATTTTTCTATAAAACCTAAAAATATGGGATAAATGGTATAGATTCATTAGCTTTAAACCTCAGTAAGCAGAAGTTCATAATATGAAATGCTGTAAACGACAATAAAACCAATTTTTTTTTTTTACATTAACTCCACACAGGAGGCCCTGAGGAAAAAAATTTCCCTCGGGACCTATGTCATCTGAGATGCTGTGTGTAGGGTCTGTTTGAGGAGGAAGAAATGAACATTGGTCTTGAAGAGATCCATGTTGTAGGAAGGAGGAAACACAGAGGCCCGCAAAACCTTCCACAGCCAAGCTGTTGAACACAAGAACGAGTCGAAGAAGCGACCCATTCTCATGTGACAAATGTCAACCATGTACATATGTTGGGTTCGTGTGTGGCGCGTTTCCCGACTATGCACCGGTGCCGAAGGGATCAATGACGCTAGTTCCTCGGAGCATCTTCCATTGTATAATAAGTCATGTTCTCAAGTACCTATCCGGTAATCGTTTGGTTTCGGTTTCCTCCTAATTGTACTTTTATGTTTAATATCTGAATTTTTTTGTAAGAAGTTAGTGTATTATATTTTAGTTTAAAAGTTCTTGTTTTGTCCTATGCTACAATAACACTGTTATTGTATATTATTATTTTCCTCTGTGCTATAACAGCACAGTTTTGTTAATCTTTGTTCTCTTGTCATTATTTTGTAAATACTGTATATTCTTTATTTCATAGGTATAATTTTATAAATATTTTGTGATGATCTCGTAAGGAGCACTTATTTTTAAATTTATTATAGTTAAGCGCACTTGAAGTGAAATGACACAAAACTGCGCTATACAAATATTACGTTATTATTATTATTATTGTAATACCGGTAGAACAAGGATAGCATTCCCACCCGACGCCCATGCTCTAAAGATTGCAATCCGTCTGTTAAGATGGGAACGCCCATTTTTGCACAGAGTCGAGGGTATTTTTCAGGTATTTTGGAGCTCCAGACAAGAGGTGGCTGCCAAATTCAACCGTGGAGAACACACTTGTGATTTGTACAACGTTAGCAGTTGCGTACTAGTTAAATATGTTATTTTTATCTTTCGATCCGCGTCGTTATAATTTTCTTTAAAAATAAGTGTCTTTCAAGACGTGCCTTATTTTTCTGAAAAATGAAAAATAATTTAAGTATGATTTTATATATTTTATATAAGATTTTGTCCTTTACAGCATTTCAAATTTCCGTGATCGATAATGTTTTCGTATTAATATAGGAGGTACAATATTAATTAAAAACGGAGCACCCGGAAATCTCCATCGCTCAAATGGTTAAACAATGTTTGTAATAATGTTTTGTGGAATATTTAAATGAGTTTCATTTTTAAAGCAAAGCCGTTTTTTTGACTTGTGGATTATTTTGGAGGGAAAATAGATGGGGAAAGGGTCAGGTTAGAAATTTTAACATAATAACCTTATGACAAAAAGAATTGTGTTCTGAAAACATGCAAAAAATTGTTTAGGAATAATGCTTAGCATAAACAAAATAATTTTTAGTTTTTGGAACTTGGCTAAATGCACGAATAACAAGCAAAAAATAGTTTAAAATTGTAGAAATATAAAAATATTATAAAAATGAGAGTTTTGGCAAGTTTGTGTTTTTAAAAATAATAAGCAATCTTAAAAATAATTATTCGTAATGTGGGGAGTATCCAACAATTAAAATAAAAAGGTTTTTTAATCACAATGGAGAAAATTGTGAGATTCAAATAATATAGTTAGTATAAAGTAATCCATCATTATTCGTGGTCAAGAGTTACAACAAGATGTTATATTTTTTGGGAGATAACTTTCAGTGTGATAAAAATCGGCTATTTTTGGTTAGTTTCACATTTCACCGTTGCTTTCTTCTGTTTTTAGGTGAAGATTATATTATTTCATATCCCAGGTTCCGGCCTCAACTTTTTATATTAGAAAGTCCTACTGACTTTTAGATTAGAAAGTCCCACTGGCTTTTAGATTAGAAAGTCCCACTGGCTTTTAGATTAGAAAGTCCCACTGTCTTTTAGATTAGAAAGTCCCACTGTCTTTTAGATTAGAAAGTCCCACTGTCTTTTAGATTAGAAAGTTCCACTGGCTTTTAGATTAGAAAGTCCCACTGGCTTTTAGATTAGAAAGTCCCATGGACTAATAAGGATAATGAAGGATTACTGGATGAAGGATTACACGCTTTCGTACAGACAGCTACTAAGTAATTATAGGATAATTCATATTAATTAGGTACCTACTTCAACAAGAATTGAATTCGTAATCTTCAGATCAAAGGGTAACAACACTGCTCCCTTTATCATAAACATTTTAAAAGAGGTAAACGTTAATTTTTTACTGGAAAAACATGTAGAAATTATTAGTCAGTCTTATTTAAAAAGGAGAAAATAGTTTTCGTATGGGATAAAATTTAATACTACTCAATAGGAAAAGAAAATTGTAAAAAATGTTGCCTTAATTTAAAAGCATTTTTGTGTTTTAAAAAAATTATTAAAATGAAGCATTACTGACATCTGTTAATACTTAAGTGAAGCACTGTCATAAATGCAATTAAATTATTTAGAAAAATTAAGATTAACAACAGAATTTCAGTTTACTATTTTAGTAAATAATAAAATAACTTAAATAATGGTAGGTTTGGCTGCAAACTTAATTATTTACATTAAAAAAAAAAAACTGCTTAACAATAATAATATTATCTTATAAACCAAAAGAGATTATGTATTTACTTAGTAAGGATTATTTATATTTATGTTTAATAATATTATATTTGATATTTTTAGCTAACTTGTTTCATAATACAGTTAAAGGAAGAGATAGGAAAACTTATTTGGGATCACAGAAATTCAAATGTAACATCGTTATCAAATGGGTAATCAGCGCCATTTTGTTTTATTTTTTTTACATTTGACCACTGGAGCAATTTTTGACATATATTGGCGCCATTTTAAATGTCTCCGATTGCTTTTTGGATAAAAAAGACAAAAATCTCCTCGATACGGCAAAAAAAAAATTAAAAAATATTTGTAGCTCCCATGTTCGTTATTTTGGCTTAAGGCGATCCACTAGTACAGGAAAAAATCGAAATCGGAATTCACGCCCTTTTATGGGAGGCGTATTAAAATACTTGAGAAAAAGCTTTTGGAAAGGTTGGAAAAGATATTTGAGATTTTTTTTATATGTTGATTTCGTAAAGGCCTGTAAAAAACATTAATTCCTTTTTTATGCATTGTTTATTGTAATAAAACGGAATTTTTAAATTGATTTCACGAAAACAAGCAGCGCGGACCCTAACACGTTGTTTCTCCGCTCCGTCCGGAGGAGTAATGACGGAGGAATGGGGCGGCTGCCAGTCGTTCTTCGGTGGACGGTATTAAGGTTCACTTTTATATAACAAATTCGTCGACTGCCGTATTGTCACCGTGATGTCAAAAATACCAATGTGAAAATGCATATTATATTTTATTTTGTGAGGTTCGGGCGTAAATATCATTTTTTTTCGCGATAATTATATAAGAAACTGAATTTGCCACATTATTCAATAAAACCATATCCGAAAAAAGTGTTTATAAGTAGGAGAGTTTTCAGTTGAAAATATTTTTTATAGACCTAATACTTTATTTTTTTCTAAGCTTATTAAAAGACTTATTAAAAAAATTACCGATATTTTTAAGGGCCAAGGTATGTTGTACACGCAGTATTTAATTGAAGCATCTATAATACTTCTAAGCGGTCAAATTTTCAAAATAAAAAAATACGATTTTGTATGATTTTGCATTATTTAGTATGGCTTCATCTTAAAACGAAGCTATTGAAATGCCTTGTCTATTTTGACCGTAGATGTCGCAAATCCGAACTTCGTAGACTACTTTATAACAATGTTAAAAATATATTTTTTTTAATTATTATTTTCAAGCAGAATTTCTGATCAGCTGTTTACGGTTAAAATTAAGTCCTTTTTTCATAGATAATGTACCATTCATTATCAAGTATATCACAGAAAATGTATAGAAATCGAAAATGTTCTATGTTGACTCGAATAAGTACCTCTCACGGAAGTTTCAAAGTAACATCAAGATTTGCGCGGTTATAAACTTTACGATTTTTTTATAAATCCGAACGGTAAAATATAGGTTAATTAATTGGCTATACAGCAATATAATAAGTTTTTGTCTCCATGTTAAAATTCGAAAGCGTGATTTTTTTAATGTTGGCGAAAAATTTAAAAAATGATCTTCCGAAAATCTCGAGCAAACAGAGAAAAAAGTTTTAAAATGCGCTGTCGCTCCAGTGGTTACAAGGTCCTCGTTAAAAGCCAAGTCTGAGTCCATTTGTGATCTGTAGAAAAGCATAACTGTCATGTTGTTATGCTTGTCAATTGATCACAATTTGATTGAAAACTGAAACGGGCCTAGGATCATATTTTACAAGGAGCTTTCAAATGTAAAACAAAAAAAACAAAAAAAACAAAATGGTGCTGATCGTTGATGACATTGTTACATTTGAATTTCTGTTACACCCCAACCTCAGCATTGTTAATAATATAATTTTATACATACTGAAAATACAAACGTTAGAAATATAATTTTTGTTGAATTACATTTATTCTATTCAGTTTTTTTTAAATATACTTAAACGAAATATCAAACAGTCACAACAAAATATAAAAATAATAAAATCTATTGAAATCAGCTGCACTTTAAATTCTTTATAATATCATCAGCGAATCTTGTAAAACTCGTAAATCTAAAACGATTAAATATATTTTCAGTACAGTAGGTTTTTAATTTCTAAAAATACTAAGATAAACAACCAAATTCTAGTAAAATTTTGCACAACCTTACATGGGGAAGGTAATATTGGAATGCTCACCATAAATCAAATATGATTTAAATGTGTCTGTATTTTACATATTAAATATGCTTTAAAATAACACCAGGAGGCATAACGGTCCGGTACAATAGTAAGACATTTTGAAATATTCTACTGAGACCCAGAATTATTTTGTTTAATTTACTACTTTCTTCTTCTTCTTTATGTGCCTTATCAGGTCCCCCCGACGTTGGCGATCACTCTTGAAACTACTTTAGTTTTGGTGAATTATAATTGATTTGGTGGTGCTTATGAGTAATCCGAACATTGTATCCAGATAGAGGGTACTTCAACTCAAATTTCAACTTTTCGGAGATGTCTGACTAATCAACTGGATGATAGAAATGTTACAATGATTATTATAAGGCATTTAGCGAAAGTAAATTATAAAAATGTATTTAACCACTCCGATCTATTGAGAATATTGCAAGTTTTTCGTCAACCTCTTAAGTAAATTTGACCCATATATGGGTCAGCTCATCTGGTCTCATAAAAGTCTTTGTATCTCCCTTACTATAATGACGAGATATATGATTTAAAAAGTGATAGAAAGAGACAACCCTATACTACGATTTGAGTTCCATAGATATCCGCAAAAAAGATAAAATTATTCGTATTTCTGACGTTATACGTTCACCAAAATGTTAGGTGAAACTTTATAATGTTTGCATTCAAAATTTTAATATTTCAAATATAACAAGCTTACTTCTAATAACACAATTTGAAGGCGTATATTGACTATTAAAAAATGGGTTTATTTTTACGTTATCAGTTATTTTAGCTCAGTTTTTAAAGGAAACAATGTAAAGTGAGTCACTTTTAAAACTTTTTAATGTTTGCATTCAAAATATCAATATTTCTAAAATTAAATGCTTACTTCTAATGATACAATTTGAAAGCTTATTTAATCACCTTTCAAAAACAGTTTTTAGTTTTTGAATACGTTCAGAAATATTCAAATTATTTTGATTTTATTGAAATGCGGAAATTCTCAAGAAATCGCCGGCATTTGACAGAATTTTTATGAGCAGTATCAATAATACAACTCAAATCCTGAACAGTTAAATGAAATGTCATATTTGCAAAAACTTTGTGTTATTTCCGCTTCACAATTAAAGCTCTATAAATTAAACATTTCTGAACGTAGCCGAATACTAAAAACTTTTTTATTACAAATAATGTTATATTACAAATAATCATTAAAATTTGTAAATATTAAAATTTAGAATACAAACATAAAAAAAAGGTGAAAATGACTCACGCGATGTTTTTATGTGAAAACGGTACTAAAATCACGAATTATGTAAAAAAAACAGTACTTATTCTATCGTATAAATGTATAATAAACAATTTTGCAACCTCATTTTTTTATCATTTCATACAAGAATATTTAATAAAAAATAACAATGTCTAACGGCAGGTAGGCGATTTTGAGATCTACCATTTATCTGAGAGAATAGGTCATTTTATGTATTTCTATGGACAACTTGAATAGTGATGGGTAGCTTGATTTATTATGGAGCTTCTACTTTTTGTTTTAGGGATGTTACTAGAACAATAACGGAGCTATAACGATTTCTGTGGAAACACACGCGTTGACGTGAAAACACGCTTATTGTACTTGACTGTTATCGTTATATTATCGTATATATCCGCTTACGTATCGGAGTGATTAAGAGTAACAGAGATGCATTTTAGTTTTTTATGCATTTTTTTAGAACTTTTAATAGAATTTGGTGGAAAGCGTTGATGACCGTTTACAGTTTTTAGTAGTCTCTTTAAAAGATTCTAGTAGCTAGTTTAACACATTCTAATCAAAAAAATTATATTTAGATCTTTGGTGGCGCAATAAAATCAAATATTGCGCAACACGCTAATATGAAATATAATCCATACACAATATATATTATAGTAGACTTACTTGCTTTACAAGACAGGCTTTAAATATTGTATAGAAACATAATAAAATTAATACAAAATGATAAAACATTACACAAACTAAACATGTTTTGAATATCTCAAGGTATTTGTTACAGAGAAATGACATTTTACACTTACATTCATAATAATATTATAAGAAAAAAAATAATAATCACAAATTTTCTACTCTGACAAGATATACATAATGTATTATAAATATAAGTTAATGTTACAAATATTTACCTATAATTATACTGGTATTGCGGCACTCTATTTTATCTGCCTATCAATTCACGGACAAGTCATTCGTTGACTTGTAACAATATTATATTTTAGTTTCATTGTACGTACAATTTTGGTGAAATAATTCCTAAATAATTTATTCTTTTAAATTGTATCGTTTTTTTAGGTGACAAAAATATTATCACCATAATTTGGTTCCTATTTATTTTTCAATTCTTACCATAGTTGACATACTTGCCAGTCGTTTGACCGACTGTCACGTTTGACATTTTCACAAATCTACAATCAACGCAAATTTTGAAATTTTTACCGTAGATTCTCAGCCTGAAAGCAGTTTGACAAATTTTAGGTTAGCTTGCTGAATAGTGGTCGTAATGGTCGTCACAAATTAACCAAACGCTGACAGGCCGAAAATTGGCGGATAACAGGGTCCCTTCAACGGGCAAAATATTTAATTGATATTGTATTTGTGAGAATTTTAAATGTGATTTCAAGTGTGACGATGTCGAATGTGACAATGTCGAATGTGACAATGTCAAATGTGACAATGTCAAATGTGACAATGTTAAATGTGACAATGTCGAATGTGACAATGTTGAATGTGACAATGTCGAATGTGACAATGTCGGATGTGACGATGTCAAATTTGACAATGTTGAATGTGACAATGTTGAATGTGACAATGTCGAATGTGACAATGTCAAACAGGATATAATCAAGTGTGATGGTCGGTCAAAAAGCTGGCCCTTAATTATTTTATAATAATGTTGTAAGTTTTATACTTGCTATGTAAAATATTTGACATATTTTTAATTCCAATTTTATGAGTAGGTACTTAATTTAGTTTAGAAGTGACGCACTACTCGGAAATGTTTATTTTGTCAGTTTAAGTGCATGGAGCCAGTGAATCTATGTCATCATAATGTAGGGGAACGCAAAAGGAGAAAAGGGAGAAGATCGGGAAGTACCTGGCTGTTCAGATTGCATCACTAAACTTGGTTAATCATTTTAACTAACGAATTTGATTGAATTCAACTGCCCTGAGCCAATGGGACTATGGATTTCTATTTAGCGGTATGTATTGAGGCTGAAAGAAGCGGAGGTGGGAAGGAGATGGTAAAGAGCAAGGTTAAGAACCTGGCAACTCTGACCAGTCAATAATCTTAGTTAATGTTTCA
This sequence comes from Limnephilus lunatus, assembly GCA_917563855.2. Classification (NCBI taxonomy): domain Eukaryota; kingdom Metazoa; phylum Arthropoda; class Insecta; order Trichoptera; family Limnephilidae; genus Limnephilus; species Limnephilus lunatus. The sequence goes on from OU830603.1 coordinate 49,364,985, forward strand.
ATTCTGAATGGTACTTTTTCACCAGGAAGTATCTACCATATTTTCAAATATGTCTTTTCCATATGAAAATGTGTAAATAACACAAATATTACAACGGTAATATTACTTCTTGGGATCGGGAGGAAGTTTTCGAGCTTGGTAATGGGAAAGTTATGCAATATCCGTCCTCAGTCACTATTAACCGAGGCAATACTGAGAGGACCTACTCTGGAACAGGTTAAGAACAATTTTCTGAAGCTCAGTCGCCGAACACATAAACCAACAATATAAAAATTTCCAAGTAAACCTGCACAAATTCCCAAAGCGTAAATATAGCTACGTTTTACATAAAATTCAACACAAAATACTTCATAGAATCAAATTATAGAAATAAGTTTTTTTGACAGGTTGAGAAGTGTCACACACTTTTTAGTAACTTTGCCCATAGCGGTGTGAATATTAAAATGTTCCATAGAAACGATGAAAAAAACTAACTTTCCCACGCACTGACTTTTTTTCGACTTTTTTCGTTCATTTTGTCTGAGAAAATTACCTCTACTGGGTTGGTAAAAGACAAAAGACACATTGTTTGACACATCTTTAACAAAAAAATGTCTATTTTAATAATATAATAAAACAAATATTAAACTTACTTAAAATTAGGTCATTAATAATTCATATTACTTGTAAGGCATTCCCCGAACAATTTTGAAGTAAGCTACAAACCAGAGGTAATTAAGCCTACTGGGAATAGCCAAAATAATTAGAAATTTCTCAGTCAAAAGACGACTTAGTAACAATTGTAAGAAAACCCACGTTAAGAATAGTTTGTACCAGTCTGAAGATGGCTTTAACAAGCTGAAACCGGTTACGGTCAAATAACTTAAAATAGAAATAAGTTTAATATTTGTTTTATTACATTATAATAATGAAATTCCACCATGAATTATCAGTTTCAAAAATAGAAATATTAAAAATATCTATTTATTAATAAAATTTTTTTGTCAGCCATTTTAAATAAATTTTTATTTTCTTCGTTTCTATGCAACACAATTCATACCCAAATGATATCGAATTCCTCGCACAAAGATTATAATCACTTTTATATTATCAATTCGAAATGTTTTTTTTTTTAAATTATTTTCAAATCCAAATTATAGTTCACAGCACAAAGTTTATCGTAAAATTACACAATAATTATTATTTTAATTTTCGGTTTAACATAAAGAAGACTTGAATTATATATCACTTTATATTCTTACAGATTATTTTTTTTTTTAATTTTGATAAATTCACAAAACCCTCTCTATATTAATTAAATTTTTAAATTCTTTATAAATAGTGCATATATAATGCTTGAAACGTCAGCATTTTCTTACGCTGAGAAATTTACAATAGTTTGGAAAGTCTAAAATATTTAAAACACAGAAATGTTAAAAAAATCTTCAAATCCATTTTTCTGGAATCTCATAACTATTTTATTATTGATTCAAATACAGTAGTGTTCACGATTCTTGCAATTCTACGGTGGATTTATCGATTAACGTTCAAAAGTCTTAAAATCTCGCAGTAATTCATTACATCATCGATTTTAAACACGGTAACATTCACAAATTTGGAGATTCTCACATATCGATGATTGATTATTTAAAAAAACAGCGATGTTCACCAATTTGGAAGCACGAAACAACCGTTCAATTCAGTATCGATTTAAACACATTAACGTTAAAATGTGGGAAATTCTGATTAACCAATTTTCAATGGCGTTTAAAGTTCAGTAAGTTCAATTAATCGGTTTACAATAGCGTTTAAAGTTCAGGAAGTCTGATTAATCGGTTTACATTAGCGTTTAAAGTTCAAAAAGTTTGAATAATCGGTTTACATTAGCATTCAAAGTTCAGGAAGTTCAATTAATCGACATATATTAACGTTAAAAGTTCGATTAATCAGTTAACATTAGCGTTCAAAGTTCAGGAAGTTTGAATCATCAGTTTACTTTAGCTTTGAAAGTTCAGCAACTTCGACCAGTGGAGAAATTACGCAGCTTGCAACTTTCTGCAATTGCATAGCCACTTGATGATTCGTGCGTTTCTCTCGACGATGCTGGGCGGTTCGCAAGATCGGTACAGTCGCGGGTCCTTTGTGCCCATTCCCTGCACGGTATAGTCGCCATTATTAGCGATGAGGTTGGAATCGGCGATGCTGATCTCAGAGAATGCAAGGCTATCGCTAGAATCGGCGTTCTCGTCCTCTTGCACGTAGACTTTGGGGCTGCCGCAGTTGGCGTTTACATTGGCGGCAAGTTCAGTGTGGTTCGGGGAGGATTTTTTCACATTGTTCTGCTGGTCGGTGGTGCCGCCTTTGGGTTTTGTTTTTGACCTGGACGGCTTTTTGAGTGTGGTCAGTATGATTGTCTGGTAGGACTCGTCGTTAAGGCCGAACTGATCGAAGAACTTGTCGAGCTGCGAGCGGGTAATTCTGTCGGGAGATTCGTTGTCCGTAGAGGAGGGAGGGGTGTTGGAGGAGGGCTTGTCCATTAGGGGGAAAGTCTTGCCGTCCCCACGATAGTATCTAAAAAAGAAAACAAATTATAATAATCATGTTTTCGTTAAACTAAATTTAACAAAATCTAGTATTAAGATCAGCGGTTTTCAACCTGTGGTACGCGAAGCAAAAGTTGGGAGTATGCAATATCGTGGCATGAATGTAGGTTTTAAAACTCAACGTTTTCGAGGCTTTTTTGAAGTTAAAAATATTCACCCGCTCAATATACTTTGTGAGTTTGGAGTTGTGTCTGGATAACATTATTTTTTTCGTTGAAATTAAAAGATGCAGAGCAAAAATTCATTCAATTTCGGATGAAATAAAAAATTTGTCTTTTTTTTCAGATGATCAAAATATATTCGCTTTAAAATAAAATGCAAATATTTGGAATATTTCTGAGCACATTCAAAAACTAAAAACTGTTTTAGAAAGGTGATGAAATACGCTTTCAAATTATATAATTCGAAATAAACATATATTTAATTGTAAAAATTTTGCATAAAAATGTAAATTTTATTTCAAAATAGCTCATTTTACGTTTTTTCTAACTAAAGTTACTGATAATAAAATATAAAAAACACATGCATATTTTATTAGACAAATGTATAACAAACACATATTGTATCCTCACTTTTTTGTCGCTCTATGTAAAAATTATTTATAAAAAATTCCCGAAATTTTCAAATTTTTTTTGTCAATTTGCGATTCAAAACTTTGTATACATAAAAGTGCACATTTGTGTGTTTTCCCTTTCTAAAACCGATTAAAACATATTTCTCACTATGATAGTAAGGGAGTTACAGCGTTTTATATGAGACCTATGTCCGTTGGGACAAATATGGTCTCCTGTGATTAAACGGGTTTTAAATTCATGTAATAATGAGAGTATTAAAAATTACAATTGAAACATGTCTTTCATTACAGACAAAGATAGATGGAGGGTATGGGGTACAACAAATTTATAGAAGGGGTCAAGGGGTACACAGAATCAAAAAGGTTGACAACCGCTGATTTAGATTGAAAGCTCGAATAATAAAGATTTTCGAAACCGGAATTAGAACTTACAAACAAGTTTACAGACAGTTGAAATGTCAAATGGTCGAGTTAAAACCGGGTTTGCTATTCTCATTCAGTAAAACTAACACCCACCTGTCAGAGATATCGCTCTTGCTCCTTAGCACGGGGCGCCGCTGCTTGTAGCGCAGGCAGCGCTGGCGTCGGAAGTTGCCGAGTCCCGGCGGGCTGGTGGTGGGGTCCTCGCCGGGCCCGGCGGGGGCCACGGGCGCCTGCTCATCCGCAGGGCGGGAATATCGAGGTGGTGCCGCCTGGGTCCATAAAACAAAGGTACAATTCAATAACAAACATAATATTAATTTGTACATACTCATTACTCAACATGCATATACGTTAACAGTGGTAGAAACTCTCAGTATCAAAACATTGCTTGAAATGGATTTAGTCATATTTGGTGACCAGATCTCAATAGCCAGGTACTTTTTCCAAACCTTCTACTTTCTTCTTTCATTCTACACTCTCCATTCAGCCACACTACATACCCCAATTGGGGATGCCATATTCCCACTGGTTCCGGCCTTATATTTTATCATTGCACAACTTTACAACGAGTTACATATTGTTTTTCTATGTTATATTTTGTCATGGCATAACTCAACAATAAGTTACATATTGTTTTTGAGTGTAATATTTTATCATGGCACAACTCTACAATAAGTTACATATGGTTTTTCAATGTTTTATTTTGTCAAGGCACAACTCTGCAATAAGCCACATTTTGTACTTCAATGTTATATTTTGTCATAGCATTTCTACAATAAGTACTTAATGTATTATTTTTCAATGTTATATTTTGTCATGATACAACTCTGCAATAAGCTACATATTGTTTTGCAATGTTATATTTTGTCATGGCACAACCCTACAATAAGTAATGTATTACTTTTCAATGTTATATTTTGTCACGACACAACTTTGCAATAAGTTGTTGTAGTTGTATTCAAGGGGTAACAATAATATGTCAATGACAGTTGTTGTGTTTTTGTTTTTCTCTTGTTAAATTAATGGTTTATATCAAATTTTAGTGCCAAAATTTACAAACTATGCAATAAAACCAAACAAGGAGTGTTTCTAACCAGTTTTAGTGCTAACACTATTCTCCAAGTGTCTTGGTTAGTCAAATACTATAGTAAACAATCATTTCTCTAACCTTAATCTGCAATGAAGCGAACACCACCTGGCTCGCCATATCAAACTCCTGACTCTGATGTCGAAGAAGATGAAGTGCTTCCCAAAAATGACCCTGCCCAAGTGTCCGCTATTAACCCAGATTATGAGACACCCCTAATACCTGAATGTGACACCACTGGATATGTCAAACAGCTGGCTGAGAAGGTCCAGGCCGCAATGGCGATTATAACTGATCCATCATGCCGAGCCACTAAAGATCAGCAGATCAGGATTCAAAAGGAGCTCATCAGTGTTCTCTCCATTTCCAATATGATGGCTCTGGAAATGGGTAAACTGGAAGGTGCCCTTTCTGTGTTTACATCCAAGTGCATGCCTAATAAAACACCGACTGCGCCCACCCGTGCCTGGAATACTGTCGCTGCTTCCTCTTCTGACACCAGTGGAACTCAATATCCTTGCTTGCCACTTATTACAAGAAATAATGCTCTTCCTGGCCCTGCTAGACCTTCAGTTCTCGTGTTTCCAGTCAATAACACCCAGTCCACTTCCAAGGCCACCATGAAAACCCTGAAAACTGCAGTCAATCCTGCCACCTTGGGCATACGAGTAACTGGAATGCGAGAACTGAAAAGTGGTGGGGTGATAATCCACCCTAGCACTTCTGCTGAAGCGACGAAATTGGCAAATGCTCCAGCTTTATCTGAAGCTGGTCTTAAAGCAACGATCGCCCCAAATCGCCTCCCTCGTATTGCGATACATGACCTCCCTCAAGATATTTCGTCTGAGGATATTATCTCGGCGATTCATCATCAATCTTCCAGCGACACTGGTCTCTCATTAGAAAATTTAAAAGAGAACATATCTTTCTCTCATAAATCGGGCCCTCGCACTGGTAACTGCATCCACATTTTTAGAGTCCCTTCATCTGTTCGTCACTCTCTAATATCCCGTACAAAACTTGCCATTGACTGGCAGCTACACCGCGTAAGAGATTGGGTAGATAGCCTGAAGTGTGGCCACTGTCAACTATATGGCCACATAGCTTCCAAGTGCCAAGCAGACTTACCCACCTGTGCCCACTGTGCCAAAGTTGGCCACAACCGTGATGTCTGCCCCAAAAAGGAGAAATCTCCATTATGTGCCACCTGCACCTTCTTCAGAAAACCGGCTTCCCACAAAACTGGAGCTCAAGACTGCCCTGCTCGCCAAGCTGCTGAGAGACGTGAACTTTCTAGGATAAATTTTTTAGGTTGAATCTGAAGAATCGTTCTGTAAATAATTCCTTCTCAACGTACTACCAAAACGTTCGTGGCCTCAATACAAAACTGAACACTATTCGCTGTAACGTCAGTGTATGTCTTTACGACTTTTTATTTCTTACCGAAACATGGCTCTCGGATAATGTCTCATCTGCTGAACTTGGACTGTTTGACTACAACATTTTTCGCTGTGACCATTCTACTTCTTCTGTGAAGAGTAAAGGTGGTGGGGTGATGATATGTGTAAATAAAAAATACCCTTGCCATGTTCTAGAAACATCTAACAATGTTTCTGATCAATTGTTCCTATGTGTTATATTTGGTACCAAAAAACTTGTACTTGGTTGTGTTTACATTCCTCCTTCCTCTTCGGTAGAAGTCTACAAGTCGCATACTGCTTCAATTGAGCGTGTCTCTAGAAACGCTGATTCCTTACTTATATGTGGCGATTATAATTTACCTAAAATATTGTGGCTGAATGACAACCAAGGGGTCAAAACTCCTACTAGTAATCTTTCGCAACAAGCTATTGAAATTGTAAATTTTTTTGCCTTTATGAATATGTTTCAAGTAAATTCAGTTACTAACTATCTAGGTTCTTGCCTTGACTTAATTTTCACTAGCATACCTAATGTCATAGTAAGTGAAGCTGATGTCTCTTTGTTACCTATTGATAAATATCATCCACCTCTCTCTATTAACATCACTAACTTTTTCAAATTTGAATCTCTGAAATCAAGTGTCTCGTATCACTACAGATATCTTAATGGTGACTATTCTAACATGAACAAATATCTTTCCCAGATTAATTGGACAAAACTATTTTTAAATTCTGATGTTAATGACGCCGTATTTAAATTTAATGAATGTGTAACACGTGCTATAGATTTGTTTGTTCCTAAGGGATGTTACTCTCAACCCAAGTTTCCAAATTGGTTTAGCTCGAAACTTAAACAGTTAATAATTGAAAAAAAGAAAACTCATAAGATATTTAAAGACACTGGCAACTTAAAATTTTATCAAAAATTTTCTCAATTAAGGGAATTGTCTAAAATCGAATCAGCCAAATGCTATAAATATTATGTAGAAGTTACAGAGACAAAATTACTGCAAAATCCTAAACAATTTTGGCAATTTGTTGCGCAAAAGCGTACAGATAATGATCTCCCTTCAAGTATGTATTATTATGAAACTCACGCTACAAATGGTCACGACATTGCCAACCTTTTTGCTAAACACTTTTCCTCTGTATATTCTGATGCTTCATGTACCATCCCTCCACTTAACTATGATTATAATATTGATTTGAATGATTGCCAAATTTCACTTGCAGAGGTATACCAATCCTTAAATAATCTTTCTAACAAAAAAAGTACCGGACCTGATGGCATTCCAGAAATCTTGCTAAAAGAATGTAAATGTTCATTATCTAACCCAATTTGTATGTTGTACAATTTATCACTCTCATCCGGAACATTTGCTGACTCATGGAAAATTTCATTTATTCGACCCATTTTTAAGTCCGGAAACAAGTCAAATATTGGAAATTACAGACCAATATCAATTATATCTAATATTCCAAAGATATTTGAGTCAATAATTACAAAGAAAATCACTCCTATTTTCAAAAATGTTCTGATTGAGGAACAGCATGGATTTAGATCGGCCAAATCTACAACAACTAATTTATTGTCCTTTACAAATACCATTATTAAAGCCTTAGAAGACAACACTCAGGTCGATGTCCTCTACACTGACTTCTCCAAAGCCTTCGACCAAGTTAACCACCGTATCCTCATGGCTAAACTTTATGCTATAGGCATTAGAGACCCATTTTTATCATTCATTCACTCTTACTTGATAAATAGAAAACAAAGGGTTAAAATAAATAACTTTGAATCCTTTAACATTGATGTAACCTCTGGCGTTCCGCAAGGAGCCCATTTGGCCCCGCTTCTTTTTAATCTTTTTATTAACGATATCATTAAAGTTTTTTCTCACACACGTTTTTGGCTTTTTGCCGATGACAATAAGATTCTTAAGATAATTAAATCCCATCTTGATTGTTTACTTCTTCAACTTGATATTGATTCATTTAATGATTGGTGCAAAATTAACTGCATGCAACTTAATGTTGACAAATGCAAAATTTTGTCCTTTTATAGAACGAAAAAACCTATTGAGTTTGATTATAAACTAAATAATGTTTGTCTCTCTACTGTCACATCTATAAAGGACCTTGGGCTCACTCTAGACTGCAAACTTTCTTTCCGTGATCACATCAATAACATTGTAAACAAATCACTTAAACTACTCGGCTTCATTCATAGAATTACCTCTGACTTTAAACATATAAGTACACTTAAAACTCTTTACTGTTCGCTGGTTCGCCCTCACCTTGAATATGCTAGTGTTATTTGGTCTCCTTTCTATGCTGTCCATATTTATCACATCGAATCTGTACAACATCGCTTCCTGCGAGGGATTGCTTGGAGGTTAGGACTTGAAAGAGGCGAGTACTCGTATGATGAAATTGAACAAACTTTAAACATTTCTTCTTTAGAAAAACGTAGAAAGGACTCTGATCTAATATGCATTTTCAAAATTATCAACAGTATTACTGACACACCTGCTTTGTTACAACTCATCCAGTTCAACATCCCTTCCCGTAGACTCCGAAATATTGAATTGCTGTTCCTCAATCAACATTCTACTAATTATGGATATCATTCTCCTTTATCCAGAATGTCGAGACTTGTCAACGCAAATCAATGCATTGAATTTTTTGGTGTAAGCCTAAATGACTTTCGGCAGTCGATACGCAATGTGATTTTTTAAAGTCTTTTAAATCCATCTTCAAGCTACTTATGTTCTTTTATATTATATGAATTTATATTTACTATCTTCTATGTTTACTTTTATATTATATGTATTTTGTCAATGCTCTTCATATATATGTACTCTCCTTCCATTGTCATCTCTCTATTTTTTATTCGTGTTATTGTTATATTGTTAATGGACTATTCGTCCGTAAATAAATAAATAAATAAATAAATAAATAAATAAATGTATATTGATATATTTTGTCACAACTCTATAATAAGTTACGTATTCTATTTCAATGTTATTTTTTGTCAAGGCACAACTCTGCAATAAGCCACATTTTGTATTTAAATGTTATATTTTATCATGGCACTACTCTACTATAAGTACTTAATGTATTATTTTTCAATGTTATATTTTGTCAGGGCACAACTCTACAATACGTGACATATTGTTTTTCAATGTTATATTGTGTCGTCGCACAACCCTGCAATAAGTTGTACATATATTGTTTTTCAATGATACATTTTGTCACAATTCTACAATAAGTTATGTATTATTTTTCATGTTATATTTTGGCATGGCACAACTCTGCAATAAGTTGAATGTTTTTCAATAATATATTTTGTCACAACTATACAATAAGTTTCGAAATGTAATATTTTGTCACGGCACCACTCTACAATAAATTACATATCATTTTGAGAGGTGGGTATGGGTACCGCCGCCCCGGGAGCCATTTATTGGATAACCAACACATCTGCCATAGGTCACCCCATGTGGTTTGCTATTTTTTGTGACTTAGCAGAAGTGCCCGGGTTCATGGGGTGAGGTTTGAACCATAGAATCCTGCCCATCCCTCTTACCTTTTTTCTCAGGGCCTCCTGTGTGGAGCTAATGTAAAAAAAAAAACACGCACACTGTTTTTCCGGCAATCTTTTTTCTGTTTTTTAATAATAAAATGAAACTGACCTGGTTGTAGGCGGAAGAGGAGCGCAGCGGCATCATGTGTCTGCTCTCCCTCGCTCCCGACTCGCGCCGGCTGTTGAACAACAACAAATTGTCTTTCAGTTGGTGCGAAAGCACCTTCACTTGGGTAAAGTCATTAGTGGTAGTTGTCATGGCCCTAGCCGACAGAAAGGGGCGCTGTCCACACGCCCTAGGAGATGGGAGACAACACAAGATTATAAACAAACAATTCATCCTTATGCTGCGTATACATGTACGAACACGAATGCGAGGCGAGCCACGAATTATGGGAAAGGAACGAGCATTTGCAAGCTTTAGCTTCGTTCCTTTTCCATAATTCGTAGTTTATTCAAAGCATTCTTGAACACTGCTGGTGCCAAACGATGGTGACGTGGTTTCCCTCCAGTTTGTCGAAAAGATAATCAGATTTTACGTTAGGGCAAGTTTATCTCTTTTGACGCCAGTGGATACATTAGATCAGTGATGATCAACCAAGCCGGAGGGCCAATTTATCCATTTTCAGGGTAGGCCTGCCCATACCTACAGCTTTACAAGGTGAAATTTGCAATAGGTTATGTTGCAAACCTTTTCTTTGTAATTTTGAAAATGGGCAGGCGAAAATTTGCAGAGTCCAAACCAATAAATGCTGTTGATTTTTTTTCATTCAGAAATGTTAACCACTCTGATACGTAAGTGGATATACACGATAATATAACAATAGCAGCCAAGTACAATAAGCGTGTTTTCACGTCAACGCGTATGATTCCACAGAAATCATTATAACTCTGTTATTGTTCTAGTGACATCCCTAAAACAAAAAGTAGAAGATCCATAATAAATCAAGATGCACATCTCTATTCGGGTTGTCCATAGAAATACATAAAAAGACCTATTCTGTCAGATACATGGTAGCCCGAAAAATTGCCTACCGGCCATTAGACATTGTTATGTTTTTATTAAATATTCTTGTATTAAATGATAAAAAAGTGAGGTGTCTTATTTGTTTATTATACATTTATACAATAGAATAATTATTGTTTTTTAAATAATCCGTGAGTTTAGTACCGTTTTCACATAAAAACATCATGTGAGTCATTTTCACTTTATTTTATGTTTGCATTTTAAATTTAATATTTACAGATGTTAATATTTATTTGTAATATAACAATTTGAAAGCTTATTTTGTAACCTTTTAAAAACAGTTTTTAGTATTCGGCTTCATTGAGAAATGATTCATTTATAGAGCTTTAATTGTGAAGCGGAAATAACACAAAGTTTTTGTAAATCTGACATTTCATTTAAGACGAAAAACGTGCATATTCACGATAGATCGGAGCGATTAAATAACATGTAAAAAAAAAAAACCAAACAGTAGAGAATACTTTTGGTATTTTGTAAAACAGAAACCTTAACATAGAGCTTAACAAAAAAAACACTGCACTGAAGGTGAAATTTCTCTACACTGAATTTTTTTCTACATGCGGTCGAACTACAAATCTTGTCTTTATAACCGCTTCGATCTATCGCAAATATGCAAGTTTTTCATCTTAGACGAAGTGTCAGATTTACAAAAACTTTGTGTTATTTCCGCTTCACAATAAAAGCTCTATAAATGAAACATTTCTGAACATAGCCGAATACTAAAAAGTTTTTTAACATTTGTAAATATTAAAATTTTGAATGCAAATATAAAAAAAATGTAAAAATGACTTACGCGATATTTTTATGTGGAAAAGGTACTAAAATCACGTTGACGTGAAAACACGCTTATTGTACTTGGCTGCTATTGTTATATTATGGTGTATATCCGCTTACGTATCGGAGTGGTTAAGAATATGTAAGAAAAATTTCATTATTCTGAGTGGCCTCATATAGCCCCAATAGCTCGGAGGGCTTTGAAGCAAAGAATGAACGGTAACCTCGAGAGTGTTTTCTCTTGGGGTAAGAATAACCTCGTTGAATTTAATGTTTCAAAGACCCAATCATGTTTGATAACGTCTAAAAGGGATCGAAATGATAATCCAGTCTCCTTCAACGGAAGCATTCTTCCGAACAGGACCTCCGTTGATATGCTTGGTGTAACTCTTAAGTGACCAGCTCAGGTATGGGGGTTCAACTACACATAGTACACAACTGCTAACCCTGTATAAATCGCAAGTGCGCCCCACGGTTGAATTTGGCAGTCACCTCCGGTCTGGAGCTCCAAAATACCTAAAAAAAACCCTTGACTCTCTGCAGAAACGGGCGGTCCGTTTGATAGATTCTCCCATCTTAAATGGATTGCAATCTTTAAAGCACAGGCGTCAAATGGGAATGCTGTCCTTGTTCTAGCGGTATTACAATCGAAGATGCTCTGAGGAACTAGCATCATTGATCCCCTCGGCACCGGTGCATAGTCGGGAAACACGCCAAACACGCTCCCAACAATTGTACATGGTTGACATTAGTCACATGAGAACGGGTCGTTTTTATGACTCGTTCTTGAGTTCAACAGCTCGGCTGTGGAACGTTTTACCGGCATATGTATTTCCTTCCTCCTACAACATGGGTCTCTTCAAGACCCATGTTCACTCCTTCCTTTCCTCAAAAAGACCCTCCACACAGCATCCTCAAAGATGACATAGGCCCTGAGGGAAATTATTTTCCTCAGGGCCTCCTGTGTGGAGTTAAAGTAAAAAAAAAAAAAAAGCGGCTGATTCAAAACTTTGAAGAAAGACTGAAGTTTCCCACTAAGCCCTTCTCCCAAACAGAACAGAAATCGTTGAATATTCCGAAAGGCAAATTTTTTTATATTTTATTTTTTGCCGAATGGGGAACACAAAAAGAAGTTAGAGTCGCGGGTTGCTTGTCACTGAAGAAATAATAATTCTCACCCGTAAAATCCCTCAGAGCCGTACGATCCATAGCCCTGCGGCTGACCATCCTGGAACTGCACCGGAGGGATGCTGGCCTGGAAGTGAATTCCTACCAGGGTCTGGCTGCGGCCGTCTTCAATTCCCGTCGCCACTCGCGTCAGCTGGAAGAAATACATTAAGGGTTAATAATCAGCTTTTTCATCTTTATTGTCAATATCAAAGTAATTGTCTTTGTGATTATTGATGTCGTGATTATAATCATCGTGATTGTCATCATCGTGATTGTCATCATCGTGATTATCATCATCGTGATTGTCATCGTCGTGATTATAATCATCGTGATTGTCATCGTCATGATTATAATCATCGTGATTGTCATCATCGTGATTGTCATCGTCGTGATTATCATCATCGTCGTGATTATCATTATCATGATTATCATCATCGTCGTGATTATCATCATCATGATTATCATCATCGTGATTATCATCGTCCTTGTGATTGTCATCCATTTTGATTGTCACCAACATGATTATAATTATGATTGCAATAATCATTGTGATGGTCTTCATCATCATTGTCTTTTGATTGATTTTCTGTTTTCATTAATTGAATATTACACAATTAGGGAGGCATGTATGGGTACCGCCGCCCCGGGAACCATTTATTGGATAACCAAAACCCCTACCATAGGTCAACCCAAGTGGTTCGCTACGTTTGGTGACTTAGCAGGGGTGCCCGGTATCATGGAGGGGGGTTGTCTAGGTCCAGACGGCAGAGGTGGGCTGGATCGGGAGAGTCTGGTTGAGGGAGACCTTTGACCCCCAGATTCCTTCCTTTTTCTTTTCCAGAACTTCATATCCTTCCTTTCCCTACAGGGACCCTTCACACAACATTCCCAAAGATGACACAGGCCCTAAGGGAGTTTTTTCCCTCAGGGCCACAGTGTGGAGATACTGTAAAAAAAATTAATAATATTGTTCATTTTAACTCACCGTTGCGCCTTGCATGCCCCTGCCCCCAAAATTGGCACAAATCTGCACGGTGGCGTTCACGTTCAACTGGGACGCCTGATGATGGTCGCCCTGGTACTGCGGTGGCCCCTGGACCTGCTGGTACTGCGACTGGTGGGGCGACACCGCCTGCCCCACTGCGGGCTCACCTTGGTACTGGGACTTGAGCGAGCCCTGCTGGTAGGGCGTGGTCGCCCCGTCCTGGAACTGGGGGGGTGCCGAAACGCGATACTCGAGGTGCGAGGATTCTAGTTCGTAGCCGTCGTAGTACGAAGAATATCTGAAATTAAAAATTAAAAATAATTTTGGGTTAAATTTAATAAACTTTTGGGAACTACTCATCCATATGAGACATATATCAAAACAATTTCCACGAAACATATATCTATTCCTCGTAAAAATTGTAGCATCTCCCTTACTATCATAGTGAGAAAAATGATCTAAATGATGTTAGAAAGAGACAACACCATGCTTTATATTCAAATCTAAAAGTTAAACCACAAAGAAATTAAAATGTACACCTTTATAAAACCAAAGTTTCCAAGTGAAATTTGTAAAAAAATTAAGTACGAAACTTTGTAAATTATTTATTAATTATTTTTAAATGAAATGACAATAAACTGAGGAGCATATAATGTTTATAATACATTTTTCTAATAGTGAGTATTTTTTTTTCGTTATGTATCAGTAATTTTAGTTAAAAAAAATGTAAGGTGAGCCAATTTTAAACTTTTTTTATGTTTGCATTCAAATACTTTATATTAAAAAAATTACATGTTTATTTGTAATAATAAAATTTGAAGGCGTATTTCATCACTTATTAAAAACAATTTTTATAAGAAATATTTCATTTATTTAGATTTTCTTGCAAAGCGGAAATATTTAGACCTGACGCCTGATATAATAAATAAAAAAATAAAAAAATTTATAACATATTTTAAATTTCTAGCATAATTTAATAATGTCGGCCTCACTGTGTGGCTTACCAGTTCTGAGGCCCCCATTATTTGCAACAACATACTTTTTAATTTATCTCTAGACTGCTTGTATTGATAATGAACTTTATTTAGTCCAGTCAAGTTAAACATGAAAAGGGGGCTGTTCTTGCAAAAGGTCCCGTCATTCTGAATTTTTTATATGTTGTTAGGACCTAAACCAGTATTAAAAAAAAAAATTTGCAACTTCGAAAGTTCTGGGCGAGCGGCGGTGGACCCAAAAAACCAGGAAATTTTCGGATTTTTTTCAGTTTTTGCTCAATATCTCAGTGAAGGATGGGTCTGACCAGTATAGTTAGTATTTATATTTTTAAAGTAAACTAAATTTGCTACAATTTGAAACCAAAGTGATCTATAATCAACCGTTGGTTTCCAAGATACAGTTCTTCGAAAATAGGCCATTTTTTCCAAAAAGTGAAATTTTTTCGAAATAGTCAATTATTTTGTAAAATATTTTCTAAAAAACGCATCCCACGTCAAATATTATGAAAAATAAAGTTGTAGTAAATTTAATTAGCTTTCATTTAAGACTAGATTGATATCTGTAGACCTAACGGTTCTCTCAATAATGCCAGATAACCAAAAACAGTCATAAGTGGGTTTTGGGGGGAAATGCAAATAAACTGTTCTCACGTCTTTTATGGTTTTATTTATCAAATAGTTACAATTTTTTTGTTTGTTATTGTTAACACATTTTTTATAAAAAAAAGATAAGATAATTCATCTATCGGGAACTACGTCATCTTCAAACATTGTTTTATATACCTACATACTAAAATGCTTGTACAAACATCATGGTACCTACTATAAGGACAAATTACATGTACGCAAAAAATAAAACTAATATAAGTCATGTAGGTATAGTGTATTGGTTGCCAAATCATGTCTTTCTTTTTATCTTAGATGACCCGGATCTTAGGCTCGCACGGAGAAGGTGTCTCGGTATGTGTGATGGACGATGGGAGAGGCGCCCAGTCTGTAGTCGGGTCATCTTCATCGTCCGAGCATTTCAGCTCCACATCCGGGACGTTAATGCACAAATTGCCACCGCATGACTGACAGTGGACTGAGCAGTGGAGCCCAGCCTTTCTGCACGAGCAGCTCCAGGAGCATCCTCTCTTGCATTTACATGAAATTTTTCGCAGAAGGGCAGGAGGTGCAGGATTCATCGTGGTGGGGATGGGGTGAGTCCCTGAGAAGACAGCTTTCACCCCCATTCAGTGGGATTCAAGTTGACTCCCTGCCACTTCTGCACTTGGAGGTAGCCTGCGGCATCTTCCGTCGGTGGCAAACGGGCGAGGTTTATGCTTGTTGAAGTGACAAACGTCTTTTAACTCGGGAAATCCAAAGTATCCATCGCGATGTCACCCCCATATAGAGCCACAAAGCACTTGATGCCTGCTTCACTCATGGCTTTTGGGGTAGATTCTGGCCGAAGGAAGACCTCCACTTGCTCAGCAAGTGGTTCACTCTTGCTCAGAAGTGTGGTGATTTTAGTCTTTCCTTGGCCAAACGGTGCTGAGGTGGTATCGCACCCAGTAAACGCGTGGGTGAATAGTACCGTTCCTGGTAATCGCCGGGAGCCCTGGTGGTTGTAGGAGGTCGTAGAGTAGTGACAGTAACCAGCTTCACCCTTCGTGCTCTTCTGAAGATAGACGTTTGTCTCTTCAGCACCTAAACCATTGAGAAGAACGAGCAGGTCAACGTCTTCTCCCACTATGACGACCCGATCGGCTACTGCTCTTTTTGAAAGCGCCATCATGACGATATCTCGATCCCCATCTTCTTCGGCAACGGCCACTTCTACTCCCTCCTTCTGAAAGGCATCACAGAGAAGATTTATAAGACGTCTCTTATTGTTCTCATTGCCCAATAAATGCTCTTGAGCTATTTGAATTACTGTGGATTCATCGAACGTCAATTCGTAGCTGGAATGAGCTGCGTAGCGCTGGAGTCGTTCCGCTGTTTTGGTGTTTTTTTGGTAACATCTTCGGGGTAGCCGTCAAAAACGATGGAGACGTTCTTCCGCTGCCACACGACCTCGTGCAAGAGGTAGCCACCATCCAAAATGACGTGAGTGCTGGCATCTATCGGCGTGTGGCTGGAAAGAGGAGTGAAGGCAGAGTACAGAGTATATTTTGTGCCCTTGCACATCCCTTGTTCATTGAACAGAGATATCGGGAATGAGGCCAACTCATACTTGAAGTCATCCTGTAAATCCTGTTCAGATTGATTTGCAATACACACTCGCTGGAAAATTGTGAGCGGATCCACAGCCACTCTTCTGTTTTTGTCCGGCAGTTTAACGGTTGAGGTGATCGATGCCAGCGTGGTAACTTTATTTATCCGTTTTATTACTACCTTGTCGTACATTTGCCCCACAATTTTCATCACTCCCTCCGTTCCAACTCTCTGGGCTGTATGGCAATTAATTTCAGGATCTGCCAGTAAACCACTACTAATAGAAATCAAACTGTCAGTTTTGGGAAATGGAGGGTGGAGAGTAAACCAGTTTTTTTAATTTTTCCACATCACTATAATCTATCCGAGATTCGAGAAGGTCTGATGTCTACATCCTGCTCTCCAGCGGGACATGAGATGCTGCAAAAACATTCCAGTTCTTCACAAATGTTCAACACAAACACCATTCCTGTTGTCCAGCTTACCAGAACACTGTCGGAGATTCCCCTTCCTTGGGTCAACCCACCGTAGGTTTTCATGAATCGCATCAGCTTCTGCTCAATTGTTAGGTCTGACCACAACCCAGACCAAAACTTGTCAGACAGGCGAATGGTAAAGGATCCTTTTGTGAACATGTCGTATTCACTTTTATCCATCCGATCTTGTAGAGCCATCATATCCTGAAGGTAGAGGTGCACGCTCTTAGCATACAAAAAATTTCCAGCTGCGTGGAAAAAATGGAGCATCTTGTGGACAGTGTACAGATGAAGGTTCGAATCACCAACACGCTATGCCTGGATGAATAGTTTTATCAAAGTGGTCAAAGTGGTGACCTTTCAGTGTCTCTCAGCAATTTTTCAGTCTTGTCTCGCTCCTCAGGAGTTATTTCAACCTCATAAAAAACAATGCTGGCCAGTGTAAGGTTTGCCGAGAGACGTGAGAACAGTTTATTTGCATTTCTCCCAAAACCCACTTATGACTGTTTTTGGTTATCTGCCATTTTTGAGAGAACCGTTAAGTCTACAGATATCAATTTAGTTTCACATGAAAGCTTATAAAATTTCCAACAACTTTATTTTATATAATATTTGACGTGAGATGCGTATTTTAGAAATTATTTTACAAAATAAGTGACTGTTTCGAAAATTTTTTACTTTTTGGAAAAAATGGCCTATTTTCAAAGAACTGTATCTTGGAAACCAATGGCTGTATATAGCTCGCTATGGTCTAAAATTATAGGAAATTTAGTCTACTTCAAAAGTATGTGTGCTAACTACACCAGTCAGACCCTTCCTTCACTGAGATATTGAGCAAAAACTGAAAAAATCCGAAAATTTCCTGGTTTTATGGGTCCACCGCCGCTTGCACAGCACTTTCGAAGTTGCAAAATTTTTTTTTTAATATTGGTTTAGGTGTTAACAACATATAAAAAATTCAGAATGACGGGACCTTTGGCAAGCGCGGATGTACATCTTGACTGGAGAAATTTGGGATTACCCTATTATTAGTGACCGACCAAAAAGTTTGGTTTCGGCAAGTTTCGGCAAAAAAATCTAGCTTCGGCATCAGTTTCGGTTTCGGCAGAAAATCTGCCGAACTTTCGGCCGCACCGAAACTCTGCATTCGTGAATTATCGCGCGTCGTTCGACTGACTTTGGGTGAGTTCGTGGCTCGTGTGTCACCCGCCATCATCAGCTGAGATCGCCGGCCAGTCCGGCGTAATTGTGTTGTGAGTTTATGTGTTCACATACTTCAATTATTGTTTTTTTTATTTCATTTAACACGTGTTATAAGAATGTTGTGATTGTAGACGCAATTAAAATTAAAATACCCAATTAATGAGGTCCTTCCTTTATAATGTAAGTGTTGATTATTGACAAATTGTTGTTCCAAGAAGTTGTTAACATTGTTTGGTCTTCTGTGTTGTGATTGTCCTATTTTATATTTAAAATCATTCAACTCAAACATTTTATTTCTCATTATTAATCTCGATGTGTACAGCCCTTTACATTAACTTTTTAATGTCTATGCTACTTCATAGTGAAATATAGTAATGAAGTTTGCAACGGTAGCGAACAGTTCCTACCTTGTTACAAAGAACTGTAGCCGCTCGTATCCCTGACATATTCTACAGCCGCGGGTTCCGGAACGGAAGGGGGAGGAGCTTGTGGCCTCTAAGCGGGTCAGTTGGATTCTAGTGGTGGAAGCAAGCAGCTGGACGGCGAGCCGAGGAAGTGTCGGACCAAACTCACGTGAGAGATTAATAATTGTATCGAGAGTAATCAGTGCGAGATAACATGTAGATATTTAAATAGAGTAGCTTAGAATCGTTTTATAAATTTGTAAGAATTATGTTTCTTTACAGGCGCCCTTTATTCAGATTCTTTGCAATACTTATGTTACCTATGTCCGTCGCGTTTAGAGCCATTGAATATTTCAGTTAAATATCGCGGACTTGGCGATATTTAACCACCCCTGTAGATTCATTACTAAATAGTCTCATTGCTATGTACCGAGGATTTATCTCAATAAACTAATTGCCTATTTGTCACCAATTGTTAATGCTGGGTTTTATTGCAAATTCCTACCCACTGACGCCATCATGGCGGCTCAACATTTTATTGTACACTATGCTGTAGCGGTTTGGATTATAAGAATTCCAAGAAGGAGGTAATTTGGTGAGTTGAGTAGCAGGTAATAGCTACGTTATATTTTGGGCCCAACGTTTGTGAATCCTGGAATTTCAATGGTGTATTACGCATGTCGGTATTTGTCGGGTTTTATTTTCGTGATGTTATATCTCGCACTGATTATTGTTCTGCGTGGGTTTGGTTTTTCGGCTCGTCGTACACCTGCAGACGCCGAAACCTTATTAATTTCGAGTTATAGATTTATAAAGTTTGTTTGCAATGGAATCCAACTCATCGGGGTTTTACGTTTTACTTTGATGTTGTTCAGTCACTGACGACATTTATTGTATTTGATTGTAATTTTAAGGTTTTAATCTTGGAAGGTAGTTCCGCATGTTCATAGATTATGTGTATTGTTGTCGCATGGTTCTAATATTTTTTTTAAATAATTCCTCATAGTTAGGTTATGGAGTACAATATAGTCACCAGAAGCAAATCGGAAACTACCAACATGGCGAAATCTAGTGAATCTTCTACGATGACAGTTCCCGCTCCTTCGCAGTTATCAGTGCCGGTCCACAAGTGGAATATTTCTTTCGATGGGTCTGCGGGCGTGAGGAATTTTATCGAAAGGGTCGAAGAGCTAGCACTGGCTAGAAATGTGAGTACAGTTTCACTTTTTGCTTCCGCTGTTGAGTTGTTTTCAGGCGATGCGCTCCTATGGTATAGGGTGAATCGGTCCTCATTTACCTCGTGGTCTGATATTGTGGCAGGTTTAAAAGAGGAATATGAACTTATGGATCATGAGCGTCGGTTGCTTGCGCAGCTGAGAGCTACGGTACAATTACAAAAGGAGAATTTGAATACTTTCATCATACGTATTCTCAACCTTAATAATCAGTTGTCATCGAAATTACCGGATGATGAATTGTTAGAAATTTTAAGATGTAATATGTTGCCTAGGTATATTCAGAAATTGTCACTTTCGATAATTCCGGATATTGCTTCCTTAAAGAAGCTTGGGAAGATGTTAGAATTGGCGGATAGCCGTTCCAGTGACAGGACTCCTCCTGTTATTGCACACCAAAATAATATTAATTCTTCTAGAAATTACAACTCACATAACAGGAGTAGTCATAAAAATACTGGAAATTATAATCCCAATGACAGGAATAACCGTCGTTATGTAAACCGAGATAATCTTAGCCCGTCCAATAATATTTCCAGGGAGGTGCATTGTTTCCGCTGCGGAAGGCCGGGGGTGAAGTCTCCAGATTGCAGCTGCCGCCGTTCAAAAAACTAATTGCCCGGGAGCTCCAGTCGGCGGGCGTAATGACGTCAACGTTCGCCGAGGTCACTTCCGGGGAATGGGTTTCCTGGCTGGCTACTGTAAGAAAATTTTATAAAAACTTATATGCTTCAAAGGAGATGGGAGCGACGAACAGGGACGGTCGACCTCACATCTTCTTTCAGGTTTTAGGTTCAAGTTTCTCTGGTTTATTAGATTCAGGTTCTCAGGTGTCTATTTTAGGCAACAATGTTCATTTGGAATTTTTAAAGTTGGGTTTCAAGCTTTCCAAGTTAGATAAAGAGCTTTCATTAGTTTCTGCTACGGGTCATTCGGTTGTTTGCTCTTATAAAATTACTCTTCCCGTTCGTCTCGATAAAATTGAGAAAACTTTCAGTTTTGTAGTAATGCCTCAGATAAATGCCAACATTATTCTAGGCTGCGATTTTTGGAAAATTTACAACATATGTCCTAGAATTTCAAATCTGATGTCTTCTGAGGAGACGAACAGAGTTCAGTGTAGGTCGGAGGCGATAGGGTTAGACAACGCAGGTAACTTATCCGTAACGCAGCGCTCAGTCTTAGATAGGGTTATTCAAGAATATGTATCTTATTCGGGTAATCGTTTAGGCAGAACATCCCTAGAAAAACATGTCATTGACACGGGTGATTGTTCGCCAATTAAACAACGAATTTATCCGATTTCACCACATTTGTTACCACAGGTACATAGAGAACTTGACAGACTATTAGCGTTAGGTGTAGTAGAACCAAGCAACAGCTCTTGGAATAATCCCATTGTGTTAGTTCCCAAAAAGAATGGCTCTTTTAGGCTATGTCTTGACAGTAGAGTTTTAAATGCAAACTCTAAGCGTGACGCCTACGCAACACCGTTTATTTCGGATATATTAAATAGCCTGGGTGGTGCGCGCTATTTAACAACGCTAGACTTAAATGACGCATTTTTTCAAATTCCCCTAGACGAGGACTCGAAAGAGAAAACCGCGTTCACTATCCCTAAAAGGGGGTTGTTTCACTTCGTAACAATGCCTTTCGGTCTTCACGGGGCGAGTTCGCGGATGATGAGGTTAATGGACAAAGTGCTAGGGCCACAGTTTGATGGGAAAGTTTTCTGTTACCTTGATGACATTATTATCATAAGTTCTTCTTTTGAAGAACACATACAACTCTTGAGACAAGTTAAACAGAAATTGCAAGCTGCGGGGCTTACCATAAACGTAGAAAAGTCTGTTTTCTGTAGAGATTCCTTAAAATACTTGGGTTACGTGATAGACAGCAAAGGGCTTCGCACTGATCCCGAAAAAGTTAAAGCAATTGTGGACTTTCCTACCCCTACGTCTCAAAAGAGCTTGCGTAGATTCATTGGGGTACTTTCGTGGTACAAAAGGTTTATCCACAATTTTTCTATTATTGCGTCACCTTTACATAACCTAACAAAGAAGGAATTCGCGGGCAGGAAATTTGCCTGGAATGATCAGGCGCAAGCGTCGTTTGTAAAGTTAAAAAATTTTCTGGTAAATGCTCCGGTTCTAGCGTGCCCCAATTTTAATAAACCCTTCATCATCAGTTGTGACGCATCGAGCGTTGGGCTCGGTGCAGTTCTCAGTCAGTTGGACGACAATCAGGTAGAACATCCCATTTCTTTCATATCAAGGTCTCTATCTGCTCAAGAAAGAAACCACTCCACAACTGAGAGGGAATTAAACGCAATGATTTTCGCTTTGGAGAAATTTAGAGGATATATTGAAGGTTCGCCTATTCCGGTGAAAGTTATTACTGACCATTACAGTCTGAAATGGCTTACCAATTTGAAATCACCTTCAGGTAGGCTAGCGCGGTGGGCAGTAAGGCTACAGCAATTTAACTTCGAAATTATCCACAGGAAGGGTAAAGACAATGTAATTCCAGATGCATTATCGCGGGACCCGTTACAAATAAATACAATTGCTAGAGGTTTTGTTACATCTGATAAATGGTACATCAGTTTGAGGGAGAAAATTTTAGCTCACCCAGAGAAATATACGGCTTGGAAGGTAGTTGATGATAAAATATACAAACATATCCAGAGCATGGAAGCCCTTCATAGGTCTTATGACTGGAAGGAAGTTCTTCCAAAGGAAGTTAGGAAGAATATTATCATAGAGCACCACGTTCCGCCGGTTTGTGCTCATTTTGGGATAATGAAGACCTTAAACAGAATTAAGCACAAATATTACTGGCCTAAGATGTCGGCTGATGTTAAGCTTTTTATCAATAAATGTCAAACCTGTTTAGGTTACAAAAGCACCAATTTGTTACCTCCGGGGCTTATGGGGGATCCTAAGTTAGTTCAACGGCCGTGGCAGATGATTGCGACAGATCTGTTAGGTCCGTATCCGAGCTCTTACAAAAAAGGCTACACTTACTTGTTAGTAATTTCAGATTTCTTTACAAAATTTACTAGGCTGTTCCCACTTAGGAAGGCAACGGGAAGCGTCATCGCTGGGATTTTGGAAAATGAAATTTTTCTCAAGTTTGGAGTGCCGGACACGATTGTATTAGATAATGGGCCTCAATACATATCTCGCGACATTAAGGCTTTAGTTAGCAAATTTAGTATACGTCATTTATTTTACAAATGTAGGTATCACCCTCAGAATAATCCGGTGGAGCGTATAAATAAGGTATTAGTTTCAGCTCTTGCTTCGTACGTGGGATCTGATCACAGAACTTGGGCAAACTACATACCTGAAATAGAGTTAGCAATAAACACTGCGGTGCATGAAGTAACTGGTTACACTCCATTTTTCCTCAATTTTGGTAGAGAAATCATTCTTTCAGGAAAGGACTATAAAGGTGTTGATTTTAATGCTGAGGAAATTCAATTTTCTGAACGTGATTCCTGGGCTGCTGGTCTGCAAGAAATTAATGATATTTTTTCACAGGTGCGCACATCTTTAAGACAGTCTTATGAACGCAACAAACGTCAGTATGATCTTCGTCGTAGAGATATTCAGTACAATGTCGGGGACATCGTGTGGCGCAGGTCGTTTGTTCTTTCAGATGCTAGCAAACATTTTTCTGCTAAATTAGCACCGAAATTCATCAGAAGCAGAATAATAAATAAAATCTCTCCAGTTGCTTATCAGTTAGCAGATATGGCTGGTAAAGATCTGGGTACTTTCCATGTAAAAGACATCCTTAAATCAGAACACGCAGATTGAGTGCGGTGTTACTTCGTTTTCTCGATTTCCAATACTCCTTGGAGTGATTTAATTTGGGTTTTAAAACATTAGTTAGTAAGTGCATGCATAACCGACTTATGTCTGCATAATCTCACTCAGCGTGATGACATGACTTAAATCTTATGTCCGCACGTTGAGGGAGTATTTGTTAAGTGTTTTATGTTTAGAGTTTGTGGTGTTTGTGTAATGTTAAATAATACATGGGTTTTATTGTGGAAATTTTCTTTCGGAACGTATGGGTAATTGGCCATTACCTTCATGTTTTGAAAGAACATTTTATGGTATTAAAGTATTGCTGGTTGAATAATTTCATAGTTATTTTATGGTATTAATGACAGTGAAATTGTTCAACAAATTGGGGTTGTTCACAAGTTTTATGTAAATTTTATGTGAAGGTTTATTCTTTTTCCCTGTAGATGCCACCTTCATTATTTTTTTTGTAAAACATATTAGGTTAGTAGTTATTGTTTTGTGCATGGTTTGTGAAATTGAGTATATGGATTGGTACATCTAATTTTAGGTTATATTCTAGACTGAGTTAAACATTTACCTATTTGTGGTGGTATATCCACAAGATTCCTTGTGGGGAGTTCCACACAATATTATAATAATATTTAAGGATTTTGAATATGTTCATTTAGACTGTACAAGCAGTTTAGCCTCAGAAGCTTTATGATCTATTTATGAGATTTTAGGAAATCTCAGCTGCATGGAACTTTCCTTAAGTTTTCTTGGAAAAATTTATTATTTATTGGATATATGTAATGTACAGCTGATGTATTTATTTTATAAATAATTAGTATTTTAAAGATTTTAATCAATTTTATTTATGGCATATTGCTTACATCTCACTTATAGAGAATCTTTTAAGATATATTTCGAATTACATGGAAAACTGGTTGATTCTTACTTTTAATAGCCTTACACTACTTTCTTGAATAAATAAATTCAAAGCGGTTGGAACTGGGTTGGCTAGAGCTCAGCTAAACTAGGTCCAAGCGTTTTATCAAGAAAAAAAAAAAAAAATGGTGTGACATACTTGGATGGTATATAATTATTTTGGTTTTGACCATGGTATTTTAAATTACAGAGTTCCTTCTAGAACACAACCAGTATAGGAGTTGTGTTGATTATTATCTTTATGTTTGTCAACAGGTGTCAGACCTGTAATTGTTTTAAAAGCAAATGGGTATTTTAATTGGGGTGTGTTTCTCTGATAACACGTTATTTATGATTTTGTCAACAGGTGTCAGGCCTGTAATTATTTAATAGTAAAATGGTTATTTTAATTGGGGTGTGTTTCTCTGATAACACGTTATTTATGATTTTTTCAACAGGTGTCAGGCCTGTAAATATTTGATATTAGTGGAAAATTAATTCTTAATGGGGTGGTTTTCATGGTTATTACCTTGTTAATTTCCTTACGTGTCAGGATATGTTAAATTCATTTTATATCTGAGTTATTGATAATTTTCTTTTCACAACAATATTGGTGAATTGTTTACTATTTTGATAGGTATGAGAACATAGGTTTATAGGAAATACATTATTGTTTCTAAATATTTTCTTGTTTCTGGTCGCACTCTCAATTTTGTGTAAACTTAATAAAATAAATAAATATTAATAAATAAAATAGAAAAGATTTATATAAAAGGTAAAGGAATAGATAATAATTTTAATTTCAATAGTGATTTTACATGTAAGCTTTAGCTTAGCGTTCAGATTCTCTCTCACGTATACCACTTCTTCATCTCTCTGGATTCTTCTTCTCCGCATCATTGGGACTTCAGCGAAATGGGATTTCTTCAAACAACTGGACCATCACAGCATCAATTTTTGAGAGCCTACTAAGTCGTTCGCAGAATATGTAACCACAATCATTTGGACTTCAGCGAAATGGGATTTCTTCAAACAACTGGACCATCACAACATCAATTTATGAGAACCTACTAAAGTCGCTCGCAGAGTATTTAACCACAATCAGTTGGACTTCAGCGCAATGGGATTTCTTCAAAACTATGGGACCTTCAATAACACCAATTTTATGTCATCCTACATATAGTTGCTCTTGAAAAGGCAGAAGAATACTTTCATTTTGGATACATCTCGGACGGACCTCTACAGTTACGGGGTCTCAGTCTTCACAAACAACCACTACTATCCTGCACTTGCAAGAGGGAATGACAACTGGTCTTCGCTGGAACAACATCATCTTGGCCTTTCACACTCTATATCTTCCTGATGTGCTGATGCAGCTTTTCTTCGGCTTGAACTTGCCTTAAGACGCCAGGTGGCGTATTGGAATTTTTTTTGCAAAAATTCTCTTGGCCATGGGGGTAATGCAACGGTAGCGAACAGTTCCTACCTTGTTACAAAGAACTGTAGCCGCTCGTATCCCTGACATATTCTACAGCCGCGGGTTCCGGAACGGAAGGGGGAGGAGCTTGTGGCCTCTAAGCGGGTCAGTTGGATTCTAGTGGTGGAAGCAAGCAGCTGGACGGCGAGCCGAGGAAGTGTCGGACCAAACTCACGTGAGAGATTAATAATTGTATCGAGAGTAATCAGTGCGAGATAACATGTAGATATTTAAATAGAGTAGCTTAGAATCGTTTTATAAATTTGTAAGAATTATGTTTCTTTACAGGCGCCCTTTATTCAGATTCTTTGCAATACTTATGTTACCTATGTCCGTCGCGTTTAGAGCCATTGAATATTTCAGTTAAATATCGCGGACTTGGCGATATTTAACCACCCCTGTAGATTCATTACTAAATAGTCTCATTGATATGTACCGAGGATTTATCTCAATAAACTAATTGCCTATTTGTCACCAATTGTTAATGCTGGGTTTTATTGCAAATTCCTACCCACTGACGCCATCATGGCGGCTCAACATTTTATTGTACACTATGCTGTAGCGGTTTGGATTATAAGAATTCCAAGAAGGAGGTAATTTGGTGAGTTGAGTAGCAGGTAATAGCTACGTTATAAGTTTGTATCTAAAATATTGCTTCTCTGTGGTCACGTCAAACTGTCTTGTTGTTGTTTTTTTTTTTTTTTTTTTTAATTGATAAACTAACGTTTAAACAAGATTTTTATGCATAGCACAAAGGGTAGATAACAAATATTATAATCAATAATTATCAGCCTGAAACACTCATCTACATTGAAAAAATCTTCCGAGAAAAGATACTGGCCGCCAACGGGAATTGAACCCGTGACCATCTGATTGCCGGTCAGCAGCTCTCACCACTGAGCTATGGCGGCTTATCAAATACCCGCCAAATAATTCAATATATACTAGTGTTTCATTCGACAATTACCTATTATTACATTTTTCCAACTGAAAACAACCAAAATAAAGTTGGTTGTTTTCAGTTGGAAAAATGTAATAATAGGTAATTGTCGAATGAAACACTAGTATATATTGAATTATTTGGTGGGTATTTGATAAGCCGCCATAGCTCAGTGGTGAGAGCTGCTGACCGGCAATCAGATGGTCACGGGTTCAATTCCCGTTGGCGGCCAGTATCTTTTCTCGGAAGATTTTTTCAATGTAGATGAGTGTTTCAGGCTGATAATTATTGATTATAATATTTGTTGTCTTGTTGTTTATAAAAATCGTTGTTGTTTGTTTTGCAAGCTCATTCTCTCTAATTCTCTTCTCAGACTTAACTTCTAACCTTATCGACTCAATTAAGGCATCTATCAAATTAATGCCAGTCACTCTCTCATTGTGAATATATACTTAAATAAAGTTACAATTATACAATTGTATGCCAATCTTGGCGTTGAAACGAAAGAAGCCACTAAAAACAGCGCAGCCTTACAACCTGACTGCAGACTTCCTGAGACCTCTCCAGGACGACGCTACTTCAAACATGTCTAAAAAAGTTTCGGTTTCGGCCGAAACTGAGACAGATTCCGAAGATTTCGGTTGGACACTACATATTACATCATATAATATTTTGTACTTAGATCACACATGGGCAATCGCCGGCTCGCTGAGCTATTTTGTCCGGCCCTGATTCATCTCGGCGAATAATAGAGAAAGAAATTATTAGTTCCAGGGAGAGATTTTTCACGTTAAATTTTATAATCAGTAAGTATATAATATTTCGTCGTTCATTATATAAATAATTAAAAATATATGAGAAGTGGCAACATGTTTTATTTCATTTAATATTAATTTACTATGTTTAATAATTTGGTCCGGCCCTTGACTCGAAGACAGAATGATAATTTGGCCCCAGACCTAGGAAACATTGCCCATGCCATGCCTGACTTAGATGGTTCGAACTCAAGCTTGTCCAGAACACACATTCACAGTTGATGTCCGCCTCATGAAAACGGGTTGTTTCTCCTATTCGTTTTTGCTAAGACGGCTTAATGTTGAACAACAACATGATATTCTTGTAAAGTCGTGTAAGAAGCAAAAATCAAAGAATCAATCAGTTATCTAAGGAGTTCCCAAGAAGTAACGGTCAGTTACCTGTGAGAACGAGAGTGCTGCGTAGAGGATCCGCTATCCCTCCGCTGCTGCTGGGCGGGGGGCACACGCAGCGAGGGAGGCCCTCCGGAGCAGTGGCCGCTGGAGCCCCCCGAGTCACGCGCGTAGCTAGACCCAGATCTGCACAAAAAAAAAAGATAAAACATACATAGTGGGAGTGATGTGTGGAAGAAAAAGCATAAAAATTATGACCAAATGAGTGCCCCAATGGCAGCAATTTAGAGGCAGATCGAGGAAGAGGTGTATAGACTGTGTGGAAGAGGATTGGAGCTAGGGATGCAACGATATATCAGAAAACCGACAAATATCGATATATCGACCCCTAAAAATATCGATATTTATCGATTTCTTACGATACGCCGATGTCGATATATCAACATATCGTATCGAAATATCGAAAAACCTGCCCAAATTAAAATACCCACAAAATCGGGTAAAATGCTATCTACCATTGTGGCAACAAGTGTTACTTCTGAACGTCTCTTTTTAAAGGCAAGAGCCACATAAATCAAACCGGCTTCAAGAAAATGTCAAAGTTACTATTTTTAAGTTCGATAGCTGAAACAAAATACTGGAATTAACATTTTTTAAATAATTTTTTGAAAAAAAAACGCATTTTATATACTTATGAAAATTTTGTGATTATTCACATAGGTAAGTATAAAAAATTATATACCTACATACAAAATCGATAAACGTTTGATATAACTAAAACTATATTGGATTTTTATAAGTTTTTAAAAAAAAGAAGAAATTTCGATATATCAATATCGACTTAATTCAATATATGTACATCGATATCGATATTTTTAAAAACCTTGCATCCCTAATTAGAGCGGGTCGGGAGGCGAATGGCGAGGGACAAAATGGCAGGGGAGAAGGCCAAATCACATCCTGGGATATGCTACAAGCACCGCAGTAACGTTGTGTAGAAAAGGGAGGGGATATTGTCGTGTGAGAATTAGATTTAAGCTGATAATTGTTTTGAAAATGAAAGGTAGTCAGCATTTGTTGAAATCTATCCATTAATACAGGTAAATGGCAGATATTACGGTTTCTTTTTACCGGTTATTCGGCATCCAAAATTGCAATTATTGTGTAACCGCAAGCAATATCTGATTTTGGACGAGTTCATAAAAAATTTACTAATATCAGTAAATTAAGAAAATTTGCAATTCCTACTTTGGTCGTTAAATTTATGACCAGGAGAGTAGTGCTTCTGGCAAAATAATTATGACGATACTAATATTTACTTTATAAGGGACCTTTTCAAGAGACGGACATTATTAAACTACAAGTTCTTTTCATTTCAATAGAACTAAGAAGAGTGTGAGTTGGGCATGCCTGCTTTAGACCTTACCAAAAGGACCGAGCCGGTCGCCAACTAAGGCAGAAATAAAAAGTGCAAAATCATTATGCAAAAAAAATAAAAAATAAAGGGCGTAATCATCATGTAGATTGTCATTTTGTAAAATAAACTCAGAATACTTGTTTAACGGAGTGTGTTTTTTACTGAATGGTCTGTAAACACATCAAATCATCACTACTTAGTGAAATAAATGAGCAAACCTGTTGTAGTAATAGGTGTCGTCGAGGGTTTGCGCACTCGGGTCACTGTTGTGACACGAGATGGATCGCCGGGAATGGCCGTCGCTGGCCTTGCTTGAAAACACGGAAGAACGGTTCGATCGTCCACTGGAAATAAAATAAATACTTTTAAAAAGAGTTATTATAGAAACTCAAATATTTTATTAGGGCAAAATTTTGGCATGAATATCAATTTGCACAGGATGCTTTTTGATGAACTCTGATAAATTTTAACTTTGTGAAATGGAGTTTCAATAGTTAGAACATTGCGGATAATGCTACGACCAATGGTCAAAACAATAAAAAAAAAATCAAGTTTTGTAGAATTTTGACATCTAAAGGAATTCAGAAATGAAAAAAGTCAATTGTCAATGTGCTTACATCATTGACAATGTGATTACATCATTGACAATGTGCTTACATCATTGACAATGTGATTACATCATTGACAATGTGATTACATCATTGACAATGTGCTTACATCATTGTCAATGTGCTTACATCATTGTCAATGTGCTTACATCATTGTCAATGTGCTTACATCATTGTCAATGTGCTTACATCATTGTCAATGTGCTTACATCATTGTCAATGTGCTTACATCATTGTCAATGTGCTTACATCATTGTCAATGAGCTTACATCATTGTCAATGTGCTTACATCATTGACAATGTGATTACGAAGATGTTAAATTTTTTAGAAATGTATAGTTTTTTTTAATTAAATAAATAAAAAAATTTTATATGACAACACTCTTATTTCCGGCGAATTTTTGAATTTGCGTTTAACGTTCACTAGATTTATTGTTTGTTCTATGCAAACATATCCATCGGTTTGATTTTCCGATAAAGATGGCAGTGTTTTTGCAGATGTTACGAAGAGAACCCCGCACAATTTATTGCTATTCGTGTTGAAAACTTTCTTTTTAAAAATAATTTTCGGCTATGTAATTATCGTTTTTTCAGACCCATAAAATTATGTCCCGTCTTTCCGGTTTTTAAAAAATGGTCTGATTTTTCGGATTGAAATTTTCAAAAAATCGTCAGGGTTTCAAAAATATGATTAAAAAAATATATATATATAAAATGTCTTAGAATATTTGCCTAAACCGGATTCTTTTTGTTTTTAAATGTGATGCAAGTGGCCTATTGGTATTGATCGTTTCTGGGTTGCACGAGTCGATGTTGGCATCGTAAGGCAATTTTTTCTTGATATTGATTTATTTTTTTGTTGCCATTCATGCTCTGGATATTCTTCTTCTTCTTCTTCTTTATGTGCCTTATCAGGTCCCCCCGACGTTGGCGATCACGCTTGAAAAGGTCTCTCTGTCTTGCGCTGCCCGGAATAGCTCCTCCACACTTCTAATGCTGGTCCACTCTCGTATATTTTGCAGCCAAGACATTTCTCTCCTACCAGGCCCTCGGCGACCCTCTATCTTGCCTTTCAATATTAAATGGAGCAAGTGATACTTCTCCCCTCGAAGTATATGACCCAGATATGAAATTTTCTTGATTTTAATTAATGTAAGCAGTTCCCTATCTGCTCTAGCCCGCCTGAGAATTTCTATGTTGGTGATCATGTCGGTCCATGGGACCTTGAGCATTCTCCGGTGAAGCCACATTTCGAAAGCCTCTAACCTGTTCATGGTATTTATTTTCAAGGTCCATGTTTCACAACCATACAGCAAGACCGACCACACATAACATTTTAGCATTCTCTGCCTTAGTTTTAAGCTTATATTGTCATTGCAGAAGAGGGATTTCATTTTTATGAATGCAGTTCTTGCTGCTTCAATTCTGCACCTAATCTCTATATCTGGATCAAGAGTCTCCGTGAGGATACTGCCGAGGTATCTAAATCTCTCCACCTTTTCGACATTACAACCATTTAACTGAATCATTGATCCAGAGTGATCCATTTAGTTTTATTGACGTTGATTGTTAGGCCCAGTTGCTCACCAGCATTATTAACAAGATCTCTGGATATTAACAAACTTTATCCCACCAATTTTGCTTCATTATTGATATGTTCATCTTTAAACCTTATACCGTGCTAGGTCCCCCTAAGAAGAATAGTGAAATGTGGAAAGTGACTTTTACCACACACTCACCTGGTGGCTTTGGAGTAGGAGCTAAGAGCCTCGCTGGAGCGCATGGTGGTTTCACACTGCGGCAGGCGGGGCACGCTGGGGTCACATACTACCCCCAAGTAGTTGGGGCCTCCGCTGGCCCCCGAAAGCCTCCTGCAATCAATCGTAATAATAACAGTGTCATCGTGAAATATGTAAATACAATGTACAAGTTTATTTCAAGGTTTTATAACAGAACTTTGTAGAAAATGGAATTTTAAAAAAACTATTCAATCCTATCCTAACCAAACAAACTTCTTCTTGAATCTTGCAATCAAAGATAAAGATAGCAGCCAATAAAAATATGCGTTAAAAAAAATGAAGATAATGTTGGTAGTTCTTAGTCGAAGTATGATACAGTTAAAAATGACCGAATCGGATAGATACACATTAGCTCAGTTGGTAGAGTTGCTCCAAGGTGAAGGTCCTGGGTTCGAGTCCCAGATGTGACCGCATCTTTTTTGATTTTTCTGTTTTCAGATTTTCAATCGCGTTTCGCTAATATTGTCTTCATTTAACTAAATATTACAATTTGAGGTTTAACTCATTTATAATAAAAATAATTACCTTTCTTCTTCGGTATAATGTTCAGCCTGTTTATGTAAATCCGGAAGAGACTTGTGCGAGTTGATGTTGATCGCGTAGCTATTATCCGGCACCACTTTCATCGTGTGCGAGTGAGAGTTAGACCGCACGTATCTGTAGTTGGACCTTTCCGTTATGGCGTACTCTGCAGGCGGACTGATCGTGCTGAAATCCTCAACCAGATCGCCATCGTAATAGTTGGATTTCGGATCTAGGATGCCGTAATCAGATCCTTCGTACGCATCTACGACTGATAAGATTTGGCGTGCATCTATTTTTTCAGGGCTAGAAAACGGACTGCCGATTGAGAAGCTGTTTGAGAATACGTTGGCCGGGTCGGAACGGGATGGTTTCGGAACCACGAACGAGTCTGGGAAAAATATCCGGTTGTCTCCCGAACTTGATGGCCTGTTGAGTCCCTTTGTCCCGGGGAACGGGACGGAGTTTGAAGTACGGGAGTGCTCTGGGTCAGATTTGACCTGACCTTTGGATCCCGATGTTCCGGACGAGGAATTTCCCGAGAATGTGCCGGAATTGTAGTGGGATCTCGTGGCTGACGACGGGTGAGACGGGATCTCCCATTCGCTACACTCCCGGGATGAACGTTTTTCATAGTAGGTTGCTGGATCTAAAAGCAAAAAAAAAAAAAAAACAAAATAATTATTTTTAAAAAGAGAAACTCAAGGTTCGAGAATTTCACACAAATTCAAATGTATCAAATGGAGAATCAGCGCAATTTTTTGTTTTGACAGTCATTTGCCAAGTATTGCAGGTTTGTTTCAGCTTCTGAATTTCGACAAGTGAATTAGATCAAAATATGAAAAAGGTTGAAAATCGACTTTTATCTGGGACCATAAACCCAAGATACACAACGTTTTAAATAAAATATGAGTAGTTTACATGACACTATTTTAGAAATTCCATTGTTTATTTTCTATCCAAAATATTTTTCAATGAAAGAATTTTTTTTCCACACAAGCAAATTAAACATTTTTACCTGAAAACTACCATAAAATTTTGGATTTTGGATTTTTTTTTAAATTAGTAATATAAATTAATATCGGGGTTTTAGTAATCGTCAACCATTGGTTTTGCAACACAAATTGGTATATTTTCTAAGAAAAAAACTTGTTTGAATTTTAGCCGTGAATTTTTGTTTACCGTTTGGTCCATGCTCGCGGAGAGGTTAATATCATTTTATAGCACAGTGGTTTTCAAACTTTTCTTTAATTTATCTTTCAACATACTCCGATAATTGGGGATGCTACAGTCCCACTACTGGCTCCGTACACTTGGGACTCAAAAATAACAACAAAAATTGTACTTACTATTTCTAGATTCGTGCGTAACAATGGCGTCATTGGGAGATTGCATACTGGTGGAGCCGAGCAATCTACGCAGCTGGCTCTGTAGCGCTTCCCCCCCTCCACGCCTGTGACGCCCCGACAATGTTGCATCTAAGTAAAAACAATAAACATGTAAAGCTAGGATCTAATACATAGACCAAGTATTAGCTAGACAGGGCGTGTGAACCTTAAAATTAATACCGAAACCAAACATATTAAGTAGTTTAACCACTGGAGCGATTTTTGGCATATATTGGCGCCATTTTAAATGTCTCCGATTGCTTTTCGGATAAAAAAGGCAATGATCTACTTGATTCGGCATACATTTTTTTTTTAATATTTGTAGCTCCCTCATTTGTTATTTTAAGCTATTGAAATGCTTTATCTATTATGACCATAGATGTCGCAATTCCGAACATCGTAGACTATTTTATAACACACTGTAGGACAGGAAAGCTTGGAAGCTCTGTGTCGAATGGGTAGAAGAAGATGAGATGAGTCTTAATTTACAATTTAAACTTACAGTGAGCTCCCGTAGTACTCGCCAATGCGCTGTTCACCTGAAAAAAATAAAATGTTATTTATTAGTAATTATACTAAACAGTGTATCCAGTAAATACATACTTTGTGGTTGTTCATCTTAACCACTCCGACCCGTAAGCGTTTTTACATAACAATATAACAATAGCAGTCAAGACAATAAGCGTGTTTTCACGCTAACGCGTGTGTTTCCACACAAATCGCTATAACTCTGTTATTGTTCTAGTGACAACCCTAAAACAAAACGTAGAAGATTCATATTGAATTAAGCTGAACATCTCTTATAAAAGTTTTCCATGGTTAATATATAAAAATGAATGTTTCTTTATTTGTCCCTTATGCATTCATCCGATTGCAATGAAACTTTGGTAATTTAATGTGCACATGCCCGCGATGGTTTTTATGTATAATAGTGAGCTCTGGCTTTCTGAAATTATTTTCTGAACTATTCATTTGATGAGTTGTTGTACACACAATATATATACATACTATATATACAGGTGAGCTCTGGCATTATGAAATTAGTATACGAGGAGTTTAAGATTGTGCATTTCATGAAGTTTAGCGGCAGGGAAAGTGGGAGCGGGAGGGGAATCCGGGAGGGGCAGAGGGGAACAAAGGAGGGCTGGGGGGGTTCGTGGGAGGGTGGACACGGAAGGGGAACGTGGATCAATTGGAATGGACACACAGGGAGAAACAATTTCTTTATTTAAGTGGCATTGCAACTAGTACTGTATCAAAATATAACTAGCCGTTAGAAACAATAGTTATATTGTTTCAACGTCCAACGTTGTTGATAATAATTAGCGCCAATAGTTGAAATATAATACCTACATGCGAATATTATTCAACGCAGTCAACGATTCAACAGCCTAATAAATAAAAGGGTTAAGAGTTTGCACTTCGTGAACAACATTACTCAATATTTCAAATGGTCTTTTGGTAATGTACGTACCTACTGCACTTTTTTTTTTCCCATCCAATACGGCCGATACGCAGTGCCAGGGGACAATCCAATTTATCAACGACAAGCAAAAAATAAACTATTGATAATTATCAAAAAAGGTTCAAGAGGTCACACTTCGTGAACGATATTACAGTACTGTTCGAATCAATGTGAACACAAGTGATAATTTAGAAAAAATAATAAATATTCTTTATTGAGGAAAAAAAATAGAGAAACAATTACATTTCATTTTTTTAAATATGAAGTGTGTCCTCCCTTAACTTTTATAACTTCTTGTACATGGTTTGGCATAGAATCAATAGTTTGTTACAATTTTCTGATATTTGAGTGTCTCTAAACAATATCTGAATTACTGCCTCCATCAGCTTTGTTTTTGTTGTGCAATCAATTTTTCTAAGTCTTGCTTTAACTATATCCCACAGATTTTCAATTGGATTAAGATCCGGAGAGTTACCTGGCCGTAACCTGGTTAAGAGTTATCTGGTAACAATCTTAGAGCGTTTCTTGGAGAAATATCCATTTTAAAAAATAAGAAAAAACAAAACTTTAGTTAAGTTTACTTCTGCAAAAAAACTGTAATTCTAAAAAATAACAAAATTTAATGCGTCTGTAGCTTGGTGTGTCTCGTAACTCACCGATTGATAGAACACAAACACAAAATGGCCGCTATTTTGACATGAATGTATTGCCAGCGGCGAAAAACAAGTGAATTGTGCTAATTATCACGTGTTCACATTAATTCGCACAGTACTGTATGTATACCTAATTTGAAATTGTATTTTGGTAATGTACCTACATACTACACTTTTATTTGGATTTTCCCATCTGACACGGCCGATGACGTTGGCGTTGGATGGAATTATCATCAGAGCCCAGTACTAATTGCAACGCACGCCGGAAACTCGCTAGTTATAGAAATAAAATAATTTCACTTTTTTTTTAAATTTTGATATAAATACTTTTAAATTTTTTGAAAATCCCTCAGGGCCTATGTCATCTTTGGAGATGCTGTGTGGAGAGTCTTTTTAGGGAAAGGAAGGAGAGGAAGTTCTGTGAAGGAAAAAGGTCTAAGGAAAGGGTAGGAATCTGGGGGTCAATGTGTCCAAGAGTGACGGACGTATTTATTTTATTTGTGTACAAAAAATTTACAACATGAGAATTTTCACAGTGAGAATGTAGCGCCAAAAACCTTACAAACTCATTGAATTTTCAAAGGATATGTCGAAATTTTTATCTAATATATTTAAATAGCGTATCGCTCTTCCCACGGGCGAATTCGGGTACAGATTTGTATGACTCAATCGGCAATATAATATGTTAGGGCGACGTGCCCGAGAGTGAGACTCTGGTACAAATAAATGGATTTGCGCCAGAATCTCACCGTTAGAGACGAGGCCATTGATTAATTGAAAGAAGTATTTTAGCAACACAAAACATCTACGAGTTTCTAGAGAATGGTAGTTAGTCATACCTAGAATAAATCTCGATGGATATAAATATGGATATGTTCCATAGAGGCATAAAAATAAAAAAAAACGTAGGAATTTTTTAGGAACTCTTCCAATGTTTAAAATATAGGATGCTTCAAATGGGGCCCAGATAATTCCCAGTTCGACTCCAGTACACTTAGCACCAGTGATTTGTACCTAATTGTTAGTGGGTTTTGAAATGAGCATGAATTGCGAATGACAAAGCCCAGAAGTTTATATGCTCTGTTGCATAAGTCATTTGTGTGCTGGTGAAATGTCATTTTGCTGTCAAAAGTAACCCCTAGATCTTTTATTTGATAAAAGCGATGAAAAATGTTACCGTTAATTGAATATTCAAATATGATCATCTGTTTTGCCCTTGTGAAAGAGACTACATTGCATTTAGGTGCACTGAAGCTTAAGCAGTTAATTTTTGCCCAGTTTGCGACAGAGTTCACATCGATTTGTAGGAGGACACAGTCAGCGAGATTTTTTTATTATGCGGTAGAGTTTTAGGTCATCAGCAAACAATAAATAAGAGGAAAGAGTGATGATTGAGCCAATATCGTTAATGAACAACAAAAATAAAAGCGGTCCAAGAATTGATCCTTGCGGGACTCCAGAAAAAACCAGGAATTCAGCAGAACGAGAACCCTTTCAAAAAACGTATTTTTTCGAATATTTTCACTACAGAGCAAAGAATTGCAACCGGCCGGTAGTTACGGATATCGCATTTATCACCCTTTTTATGTATGGGGGTTATTTTGGTAAGTTTCCATATGTCTGGAAAAGATCCAGTTTTTAAGCAAGTGTTAAAAAATGACACAATGGTAAAATAAAAAAGTCAGAACAACCTTTAAGAATGAACGTTGGTATGTTATCAGGTCCCATTGAGTTGGGCTTACTCAGTACGGATATTGCCGTCTTAACATCCTCCTCTGTGATTGAGATGAATCCATCCCTCCCACTGCGATGCAAGGCGACAGGTCGAGATAATCCGGCTGGAGAGGTTTAGGTTAGGTCTTCCTCAACCAATATCTACCGATATGGTCCGCCATGCAGTAGGTGGGAAAACGCATTATCCACCAAGACCTATAAAAACCTCACCCCCACGAACCTTGGCACCCCTGCTAAGTCACCAAACGTAGCTAACCACTTTGCCATAGGTGTTGGTTATCCAATAAATGGTTCCCAGGGCGGCGGTACCCATACCCGAATCCAAAAATTAAGCATACAAAATAGTTTTAAATAATCAATACCCACAATCCTAATATTGTGTTCTTTACCTCAATTCTAATGGTGTGAACTGTACGCTGTTGCGAAATCCTGGCAACTAGTGACAACCGTCTAATTGTTGGCGGTAAAAAAACATCAATCAACCGCTAAAGCGTCGAAAACTGTGTGAATTTCCTAATAATTTTGTTACCAATGAAGTGTAAAATTCACAATTAACCACAGATAACAATGATATTTTGACATTTTTGCAAGAATTGCATCAACAATTGTTATTATTATAGCAGCTTTAACACCAATTGTTAATAATAATAATAGATGAAAATACTGCCGAGGCTACGTTACATTAGGCATAGGCAGAGAGGATAGACCACCACACACCTGTCTTGAAACACATTCACTCGCATTCATGCATCATCTCATACATACTCTTCTGTTATTCAGACTCTTGATGAGACCCGATGCAAATATGTGATTCACATGTATTAAATTTGGAAGTCAGGTATGGGTGCTGCCGCCCCGGGAACCATTTATTGGATAACCAACACCCCCGTCATAGTCACCTCGTGTGGTTTGTTACTTTTGGTGACGTAGCAGGGGTGCCCGGGTTCACGGCGGTGAGGTTTGTTTGGATCTTGGCGGCGGATGCGTGCACCCACCTACTGCTTAGCGGGCCGGATTGGGAGAGACTGGTTGAGGGAGACCTGTGCCTCGACCCATCGCCTTGTACCACAGTGGAAGGGATGGATTCATACGTCTGTCACTCCTGGACAAACTGACCCTCAGATTACTACCCACTCCTCATACCTTTTTCCTTCCCAGAACTTCCTCTCCTTCCTTTCCCTAAAAAGACCCTCCATCCATCCAGCATCCCCAAAAATTACACAGGCCCTGGGGGGAATTACAGGAACAGAGCGAACTAATGTAAAACAAACAAAAAAATCACATGGTTTCATCACACTTACACCTCACGGATCTCATTTCTACAGCATTCATTCAGTCTACTATCATCCTTTCTCTGCCTCACTGCTAAAAATCAGGGTTGGTAACACTACTCCATTGTGGATTGCTAGCCTTGCTTCTTTCGACAACTTTTATTACCGACAGAATTAATACGTTCATTACAAGGTACAGCAAATATACATAAATCAGACCTCTCGATTCAGAGTCAAGCATGTTGATCAACCAACGGCATGCTCAACAACAATATTGTCTTAAAGCCCAATAAAACATAATAAACTAAATAAAGTCCATTGTGCCGGTATTGTGGGAGGAAATACCAGTTGTGAGAATTTGCAAAGGTGTACACTAAATTTCAACACGGCCTGTTAACAAATCGCTTAGAAAATATTACACTTAATAAAAATGATTAATAATCTCTTGTTTATAAACAGAATCATTAAAAATACTGAAGAGACAAACCAATAGAGGTGTGTTGTGGATGTTTCTATAGAGCCAAAACAATTTTTTCTCACTTCAAGTGAAAAAAAAAAATAATATCAAAATTCTAGAACAAATAAACGGTTAAGGCTCTCGACTAGCAATTCGAAGGTCGCAGGTTTAAATCCCGGCTTGCGTAAATAAATTTATATGATTAATTTTTGTTATATCACAATTGAATAATTAAAAATAATATAGTGAAACTAATGAATTTTGGACTGATTGAACATGATTTACATTAATTTGTTTTACAGGAAAGTCCCCAATCTGTAATTCCATACCTTATAATAGAGTTGTTTATAGACGGAATAATTAAAAACACTGAAGAGATACACCAATAGAAGTGTGTTGTAGATGTGCCTATAGATCCAAAGCAATTTTTTCTCACTTTTAGTGAAATTGATAAAAAGGCTCTCGACTAGCAATTCGAAGGTCGTGGATTCAAATACCGGCTTGAGTAAATAAATTTATTTGATTAATTTGTTTTATATCACAATTGAATAATTAAAAATAATATAGTGTAACTAATTAATTTTGGACATGATTTAAATTTCTTTTACAAGGAAAGTCCCCAAGCTGTAATTCCATACATTATAATAGATTCAGCTAATGATAAATAAATTATTCGAAGTGTGCATATTGGAATGTAGAATTTTAATTTATATAATCTACTTACAATAGATCTCATACAAGCAACACGTTCCAGAGTGGAAGATGCTCTCAGTATCGCCCTGGTGTAAGACCACCATTCAGAATTGAAACATCGCTTAAAATGGCTTTAGCCGTTTTTGGTGACCAGATCTGAATAGCCAGGTGCTGCCCCACCTTCCTCTTCCCCATCTCCTACCCCGCCCCACTAGCTTTAGCCTCACAACATACCCTAATTGGGGATGCTGTAATCTCACTGGCTCCAGATGGAAGCAGTTGTGAATCTTGTGCGGTGAATATAAAAATAAAATAAAACAATATCACTGGCGTGTCTGGGGCCTAGGAGTCGCGAAAGGTGGTGTGTGAAGTGGCGATATCAGTTTTATTTCCAATCGACATATATCACACCTCTGGAAATCATCTATTCAGTGGGTAAAAATAAAACATCTACTGCCTTACTTATAAAAAAATACTTCACAACCGTTAAACGGTTTTTTAATCACACACTGAATAAAGACTGTACATTTTCTATTTCGAATTATTACTAATAAAAAGTACACGGGCGCATAATTTTCCCAGCAAAACGTCAGTTTGGTTTGTGATTGTGATGCGTGATTCAAGTCATGTTTTTGATCATAATTTATTTTCTAATGACCGATTCACTATTATATTAGCATAATTCAACATATATTTACTATTATAGGTGATTTTTCGTCAGTTTTAATCCATTCATAATGTCACATTTTGAATTTAGTTTTCAATCAGGATATTTCTGACACATAATTTTTATTGACTTTAACATATAAATTTAATAAAACTTCCATGAAAGTGATGTTTACAATAACATAGATGACTTATACATGTATAAATAATTACAAATTCAAGAAATCAACTTATGTTGCGCAAAAATGAATACAAAATGTTTTTTATTCTAAGGGAAATATTATTATTATAATGATTACTTCTACGACCAAGATAAAAATTGAAGTGACAGTTTCGTTGCAAAGTACTTATAACAAAATAACTGTGTTTTTTGTTTTTTTTTGGTTTCTAAAATTTTTCAGCATTTTAATTTAAAATGATATTTTTATACAGCATCACTCTGCTGAGTTACCAGTGGTGTCATGCGAATTTTATAATAATTCAATATTAATATTATATTGAATTATTTAGCGGGTATTAGATAAGCCGCCATAGCTCAGTGGTAGAGCTCCTGACCGGCAATCAGAGGGACACGGGTTCGAGTCCCGTTGGCGGCCAGTATCTTTTCTCGGAAGATTTTTTCAATGTAGACGAGTGTTTCAGGCTGATAATTATTGCTTATAATAATTGTTACATTTTTTACTTCAAAAAGTGTACTAATTTTCATTTCATTTGAAATCAACATTTAATTTTGGAAAATATTATTTACAACTAGCGAGTACCCACCCTGTTCCCGTCCCCATTCTTCTTCCGTGTCTCCTTCCCCTCTCCCGTTCCCCGCCTTCTCCTGTCCCGCGTTCCCCTTTGATCTTCCTCGATTCCTGATGAATACTTCACAAGCGTCTCAGCTGCTGCCGTCTGGAGCCAGTGAGACTATGGCATCCCCGATTGGGGTATGTTGTGAGGCTGAAGGTAGTGGGGAGGGGAAGGGGACGAGGTAGAGGAAAGTGGGGAAGTACCTGGCTATTCAGATCTGGTCACTAAACACGGCTAAAGCCATTTCAAGCAACGTTTCAATTCTGAATGGTGGTCTTACACCAGGGCGATACTGATAGTATCTTCCACTCTGGAACGTGCTGCAAATATACTATATATTATTTTTAATTAATTAATTGTGAAATAACAGAAATTAATAAAATAAAATTTATTTGCCAACGCCGGGATTCGATCCCGCGACCTTCGAATTGCGAGTCAAAAGCCTTAACCGCTGGACCACGCCAGCCGTCCGAACAAACTCGCGAGCCGAACTCCTTCCTTCGAACCCCTCCTCCCGGATTCCCTTCCCCCTCCCGCCGTCCCTCCCTGCTACAAAACATACGAAATACACACATTTTTTAAACAATTCGCCTACCCTTTTAATTTTTGTACAAATTTCATAACGCCAGAGCTCACATTTATATAAAGAAACCTTCGCGTCATGCGTACAACAAATCACCAAAGTTTCATCACAATCGGATGAATGGTATAGGAAATAATAAGGGACAAACAAAGACACATTTTGCGAAGTTTGAAGTAAAGAAACATTCATTTCTATACATAGGATAGATAGAAGATTAAAACTCTAGAGTTGTAAAGGTTCAAGTCAGAAATTTTTTTTTTTTAAAGAAAAGAAAAAAATTCACCGGAGACCAAAACGCAGTCTACAATTTTTGAAATCCAAAAAGTTACAACGTTATTTCCATCGTGAGCTATGGAACACTGAAATAAACATTTAATTTGTAAAAATATTATTTACCATTAAAACTCCCGAGTTGTAAAGATTCAAGTCAGAAATGAGAAATGTAAAAAAAAATTACTTACTCTCAACGGAAGTTCTTGCTTTCTGTCCAAAACAGTCTCCGACTTGACATAGAACGCCTTTGACTCGGCCAGCATCTCAACAGCAGACTTCCTCTTGCTATTTCCACTGGAAGTCAACGATCCAGTCACCAGGGCATAGTTCCTTGGGCCACTTCCATCCCTCCCCAGCGAACCCATCATCAAATTCTGCTGGCCCGCCATCTTGGATTTGTCGCTAAACCTTCGCGGCAACTTCAGACTGGAGAAAATCGAATTTCGAAGGCGCCTAACCGAAGACTCGACAGTTTGGGAATCTTTGGGCGCGTCGGTAACGTCAAAATCGAAGATATCATCGGAGTTAACTGCATTACCGGCAGCTGTCAATGGCGGCGATTGATTCTGATCGCTTTTTCTTAAATAAGCGCCGATTTCGTCGATGAAATCACTAGATTCAGGCTTTTTTGATCTATCATCAGAATTTCTGTCAAATTTAGGCGGTAAGTTTCTAGAATCTCCGCTTTTGAATATATTCGTCGCGCTTTCGTGGGCGGCTTTCGACGGACTGACGCGCGAATTGCCGTGGTAATCAAACTTATCCGCGTTGTTCTGCGAAGTTCGGAATTCAAACGTTTTGATGGGAGAATTTTTACACGAGGATTCTCTTCTGATCAGACCTTCCGTCAGCGGTTTTGCGAAGTTATTTTCGCAAGCCGTGCGAAATTCGAATTTCCTCCTAGCTTCTTCGCATCTGTTTTTCAATTTGAAACGCAGAGCGTTCGAAATTTGACCCTCATAACTGACTCTATTTTCTTTGTCGACATTTTTTGGCGGCAAATTTGTGCAAGTCGTCTGAAACT
Source organism: Limnephilus lunatus (assembly GCA_917563855.2). NCBI lineage: Eukaryota > Metazoa > Arthropoda > Insecta > Trichoptera > Limnephilidae > Limnephilus > Limnephilus lunatus. The sequence goes on from OU830603.1 coordinate 49,408,763, forward strand.
CGAACCTTTTCTTAGCCTCTTCACACTTAATATTGTTATAATTCGGAATATTATTATCCCCTGAAGACTTGGGAGGATCTGGGATAATTCTAAACTTCAGCCCTCTTTGATTGGTCGTAGTTTGGACATCCTTTTCCTTATCTACGCTAGCGCTACTTTTGGGCGGTAAGTTCGTACACGCAGTTTGAATATCGAACTTGGCCCTTGGAAGCGAAATGCATCTATCGACATTCTGATAAGGCAGACTTACGGCCTTTCGCTCTTCGTAACAGAAATTTTGCCCGCCGAAAATTGCGTCATCGCAAGCGGATCTTTTGCGAACTAGATTACCCCCGATTTTTTGTCTATGGTTTTGTCCGCCATCTTGTTCCAATTTGGAATCGTTATCCCTCGATCTGAACACGGGAAGATCTGAATAAGAATAACTGAAATCGCCTTCGAACCTCTCTGGCTGCTGCAAACTATTCCTGAATAAAGGCGGGATAAAAGACGAAAGAGTGGCCGCCATTTTGGATATCTGTCAAATAGAACTCAGTCGGGAAACTCATCTGGCCTTTTTGGATGTAATTTCTCAAATTTGAAGCCTTATTCACCAATTTTTTTGCAAAATTTTGATAGTTTAAGATCTCGCGGTTGGGTCTTCCATCAAATAAGTTCACCATATCGCCCGATTGTCTTATATTCGTAATTCCTCGATAAGATTCTGTAACAAAAGAGAAAAACAATAAATTACTTGTGATTTCCTTTGTTCGTGATTTTATGAACACGCAACTGTGAATTAGTTTTCTTTTGTTCGTGGTTTTACGAGCACACCGATTGAAACTGAATAATTGCATGGTGGAAAGTTGGAGTGATAAAGTTACTCATGCATTATGTCGTTAAAAAACGTGTAAACAAAACAAAATAAAATAATTGGAAACAAGAGAAAATAATAATGACTCAATTCCACAACTTAACTAGAGATGTACAAGAACAACATAAACAAAACGAGATAATCAAGAACAAAATAGTCACGTACCTACATAAAACAAGATATATAAAGTATTTAAAAAAAAAACAAACGATAACCATATATTCCCACTTACTCTTCCGAATTCTAAGCGAACGGGACAATTGCACCTCAGTCTGATAACACCAAAACCATGTAACGCCAACTGAATATATTAAGTGTGTGGCAAAGATTAATTTTCAATACCCTAGTTTTGATTTAAAAGTTAAAAAATAAAATGTTACCAGATTATATGTTGAATAATGTTAGAATCAACAGTACAGTTCATTGTTATCCTACGAGAAACTGCAACGATTTTAGGCTTCCTTAAACAAATTTATTGGGAACACAAAATAATATTTATCATAAAGGTTTTAAAATGTTCAATGAACTCCCTGTAAATGTTAAGGAGGCTAAAAGTCTTGCAGTTTTTCGTGGATTATGTCTTAATGTTGTAAAGTCCAAATTTTAGTCAGTAGGTAGTAAATAATATTGTAGTAGTCATAGAAAAGAAAACATTAGACATAAGATGTCAAATTTTATATCTAAATAAAATACACAAAAAAAATAAATAAATAAAGAAAATAATCAAAATTGAGGTTTCGTATTCTCCATTTTTCTCCTCTAAAAGAGGACCGATTTATGAGTTTTTTTTTCTAATTGTATTGGAATAATATATTTTAATTAAAAAAAACATTATCTAGTTTGTATACTGAACGTCTGATGAATAAAACAGGAAATTCTAACGATTTTTGGTGGGTGCTATAACTCATATAAGAACAATAAAGCAAAACGTGCCGATACGCTAGTGGTCGATATCTATATAATCAATATATATTATAAAAGAAAGTGTATGAAAGTGTGCGTCCCGCTAAAACTCGGAAACGAGTCCCGGTACGATCAAGGGAGTTATATTATATTATTACAAGGGAGTTATAGATATTTTTTGACCGGTCAGCGGTTGAGTGGGCATAGCGCTTGGGTCCCACCTGGGTGTCGCGTGTTCGATTCCTCGGCTGGCTAAGTCCTCCATCACAACACAAGCAACATTTTCGGCTTTCTGTGGTGGTAGTAGGAGATTTTCAAACATTGTTGGGTTATTCGTAACCCGGGAATGTTTGTCTTTCTTTTTAAAAAAAAAAAAAAAAAAAAAATATGGTGTAGTTACCCTCTATCCATTTTTTTTACTTGAGCTCCACATAGGAGGGAAGCACTATTTGGAATCCACATTACTGCAAATATGAAAACATTGTAGAATCAGTTCAAAAAAAATTACTAAGAATGTTATCCTTCAAATGTGGACTACACGACCATCTCAGATCATACGATGTACATCGTGATTACTTCAAGATTGATACACTTAAAACTAGAAGGCAATTGACTGATCTAATATGTTTACATAAATTTATTCACGGCCATCTTGATACTACATTATGTCTTAACAATATTGAAATAAATGTCCCCAATTCCCATTGTTTAAGACGCCATAACATTTTTCATATGAATACATTTAAAAATAATATCGCCTACTTTAGCCCTCTGACCCAGATGTGTAACATGTGTTAGACTGTATAACAAGATAGAGTGCGCTGATGTGGATATTTTCGTTGACAATTTGTACGGATTTAAAAAAAAAGTTCTAGCGCTGTTAAAAAGTACTAACTAATTATGTTGTGTGAATTGTCTTTCTATGCATGCTCGCGTATTTCATATGTCTTTTACCACTCATTGCAATGTGTTACTTGAGTGACCTTGTATATAATTCTGTATTTTTATTTGTGATGTTTTTGTTTTTCTAATTGTATTTATTTGTATGTAATTGTATGTAATTGTAGATTTTTATAATTGTGTAATAACTGAGTTTTATAACTGGATTGTTCTCATGTAAGTGTAAACATCTGTAAAACCCAGTATAAATAAATAAATGAATAAAGATGTACTTCTTGTAATTATTTTTCGATTATAAGTACTTATAATTTTTCAATAATGTTTAAGCAAAAAAGGAATGTATATATTTTTTTCAATATATTAGTTTATAAGACTGTAAATAAATAGACAAACTGAGGTATTTTCGTCACAAAACACGTGCGCCAATCTTTTAATGATTTTATTTAAAATAAAATTAAAACTCTGAAATATAGATTTCCCAGATAATTTATAGATTTATTTTACTGCATTATACAAAATTTTGTTGGAAAATTTAACAATTCTTCCAACGACCTACGGTATAACCTTATTATGCTAAAAATAAACATGTTTTCTCATAATTTAAAACATAACTTTTACAGCTAAAAGAACAATCTTTCGAAATCAATTTATACTTTTTTGTGGAAAAGTGTCATTACGGCTAAAGTTTTATTTAAAAATGACATACCTTTTTCCGGTTTTGTCTTGTTATTCCCTATTAATTATTAATCTTTTTTTACATTACCTTGGGGATGATGTTTGGAGGATTTTCTTTAAGGAAAGGAAGGAGAGGATAGTTCTGGGAAGGAAAAGGGTTTAAGGGGTGGGTAGGAATGTGGGGTTCAGTGTGTCCTGGTCATCCGCCTTCAAGACCTACACAAACCTCACCCCCATGAACCCGGGCACCCCTGCTAAATCACCAAACGTAGCGAACCACTTGGGATGACCATGACAGAGGTGTTTGTCATCCAATAAAGGTTCCCGGGGCGGAGGTACCCATTCCCGCCTCCCAAATTGTATCCATGAAGAAGGTTCCCGTTTTTACTTGAAAGGCGTGCTTTTGAAGAAGAACGGCTGGAAGTTTCGCCCTCTAGAAATTTCTAGAATAGTCCAGAACATTCGAGAGTATTTGAGAGCGTTCCATAACATTCCAGAACATCCCAGACCAATCTTGAATGTCTTGGAATGTTCGGGAATAGTCTGGAATGTTCGGGAACATCCTAGACTATGGTGAAACATTCCATAACACAATCGAATATTGCGGAATGTTCTGGAACATTGTGGACCATTCGAAGCCTTATTTGTATGGGTGGGACTACCCATTGGTAGGGGTATATAAAGCAAAATCCGTCATGGGTTTGAACGTCAGTTCAATCTCATAACAACTCCCTGAGCGGAGCCAGGTACCCCAGCTAGTACTTAAAAAAAAATATTTGCAGTAGTGTTATAATCCAGAGACGAAATTGGGGAATACGGTTGTATAGATAAAACGACGCCCGTTTCCTCTTAATGCTTGCCCAGACAACATGCTAGCCCGTGAATAATACCAGGCTTTGGAAATTAGGTTATCTAGGAAGTCTCGTAATATACAGAATGTAAATATAATATACTTTATAACTATAAATGCATGTAGGTATTATTAATTTAATGAACCTCAGTCGTGCGTCCACATAACGTCTATTAACTGCGTGTCGCCCACCCGACGCGACGGCCGTACAAGGTGATCTTCTGGCAAACATGATTTAAAATAACATTAGGTATGTAATTATATATTAAGTACGTGGGAAAATTGTTGAGAACCTTTTCATCGACTGTATAGTCTGTCAAAAAAGAGTAGAAAATATAAAAAATGGAACTACAAAATTTGTAGGCTGGCAACACCAATTTACCTGTTAAATATTCTTTTAAAGTGCAATGACACTGAAAATACAGAACACTGTATACACATTTAAAAAACGTTTTTTGTTCTTAAAAAAAAATTTAATCAAAGCACTGTTGTTAATTTACCTACTTAATGACATAAATTTGATTAAATTATGCTTCACAAAGCGAAATTGAAAAAAAATTGAATTTAACCGTAGGTAGAAAGGAAGAATCATTAATGGTGAGTTTAGTTACACTAATTTTAGAATTCAATGAGTTAAATATATTCAGATCTAAAATTAGAGATATGATCTAAGTCTGAACAACGCTAGTAGGTACTTAAGCTAATATTAAATAAATGTGAGCAATTTCTAAAGTGTGCTTTATATTTTATTACAATATTGTTATTCTTCATTATGTTAATTTTAATTTTGAGATCAGTGGGTACTATCTTACAATGAAAAAATATTTTATTCACTTTTATGCCTCTTTAATTTTTAATAAAAATTTACGTTACACAGCTTTAGATTATCACCATTATTATATTTTTAGTATTGCCATTTGAACAACAGTGGCGCCCTCCTATGTTTTCTACTCTTATTTGACAAACTGCATATCATCACCACTCGATTTTTTTTTACAAATTGAGATTTTAATGCATTCCATCTTTGATTCCATCCAACTTTTAGCAATTTTGAAATATTTCAAAATCAAGAAAAAATCGAGTGCAGTTCACACGCGGTAGAAGCGAAACTTCACCAAGATAGTCTCAACCAATAGGAGCTTTTAAAAGTTATATCATGATGAAAGCGGCCAATGAGCGCAGTTTGACAAGTGTTTTGTCTCTGTTTAGTGCCATTTACGTTTCATCCGAGTTTCAAATCACAACGGTGTTAAAGAAGTTTCTCTTTTAAAAAATCGTCAGCCGCAATGACCTTACATTACATCTTGACTTGCTATTGACTCACAAACTCGATATAAAATGTGGCAAGTATAAAACACTCATATGTTTCCAGTAAATTCTAATGCAAACATTGTTCACGTATGACAAAAATAGACATTCAAAGAATAGGTGTGTATGAGCAAAATAAATTGTAAGACTGGGCTGCGTTTTCGTATTCAAAAGATCCGTCAAATACTACCTCAAGTTGAAGTGTCAAGTGGTCAAGCTAAAATAGAGCAACGACAGGTATGATTTTAGATTTTGACGGCCAAAAGTATTTTCGTTATTTATTTTTGGGGTGCTATGCTCCTTCTTCAGCCAACGTTTCGGACAGCGTTACAGTATCCATTAGGATAAGTTCACACATCTGCTCTGATGATTTACACTGTAACACTGTCCAAAACGTTGGCTAAAGAAGGAGGTAACGCAACACGGCATAACACCCCAAAAATAAAAATAAAATAAAAAAGAGCTACGACAGTCCGCAAATGGCAGCAATTGTTGTTACACTCGACAAAAGATATACAGTCAGTGGCGACATTGGTTTCCATTAAAATCTAAATTGAAGGCATTTCTATTTGAATGTGTATATTACACATATTTTCTGTGATTGTACCTTTTTATGTGAATAACGCGGAAGAGTCCCAATTGCTCCTAACCGGGAGACCATGGCATCCCCAGTTGGGGCATGATTGTGAGGCTGAAGATAGATAAAAGGGGAAGGAGATTGGAAGAGGAAGATGGAGAAGTGCCTGGCTATTAAGATCTGGTCACCAAATACATCTAAAGCCATTTCAAGCAACAAATTGGCATTTCAACGCCCTTTGAAATGTCATTAAGAGGGAATTATCCAGACAAAATCGAAAATATGTAATTTTTAAATAAAATTTTAGCCGTGTTGACTCTTTTCCACAATAAAGCATAAATTGATTTCGAAAGATTGTTATTTTATCTGGTAGTTATGTTTTAAATTATTTATTTATTTATTTATTTATTTATTTACGCCCTTTTTCGGGGCTTTTACATATACAATTTAAAAATTACACTTCATTAAATAAAATATAAATACTATATATTTCTTTTACCAATAAATATAAAAGGTATATATTTCTTTTACTAAGAAATATACAGTATTTATTTTACATAACTGAACTGCCTCAGTAACAGCATTTTGTATTTGTCTAAAGATAAATTGAAGATGTCCACAGACTTGGTAAAATTATTTCCCTCCATTAGTATTCTGGGCAAAGAGGAATACATATGGCAGTTAGTTCCAGAATTTCTGCACTGAAATAAATCCTGACTTCTAGTATTACGTAGAGGAATCCGGAAGCTTATTAATTCAAGTAATAATGGACTATCAACTAAATCATTTAGAATTTTATAAAGAAATACCAAGTCTGTGAAAATTCTTCTGTCTGATAATTTGAGCATATTCAATATCATTTAAAATAGTGTTGTAGTTCAACATAATTGCTGGAATACCCATTTTAAAATTTAGAAAACGTAAGAATTTATTTTGTATTCTTTCAACAGCTTGTACATGTATATTGTAATATGGGTTCCAGACGGGAGAATTGTACTCAAGTTGACTTCTAACAAATGCAAAATATAACAGTTTAATACACTTTATATTTTTAAAATTTCTAGTTAGCCTAGTTATAAATCCCAACATTTTTAAGCCCTTATTAGAAATTTCTGTTATGTGGTTAACAAATGAAAGATTTGATTGAAAAGTGATGCCTAAGTCTTTAATTTGTGTTAATGTCTCAAGAGTATTGTTATCAATGTTGTAATTAAAGATCACAATTATGAGAAAATATGTATATTTTTAGCATAATAAGATTATACCGTAGGTCGTTGGCTGATTTGTTAAATTTTCTAATAAAATTTTGTATTATACAATACACATTTCAAATCATATGCAGTAAAATAAATCGGTTTCAGAATTTTAATTTTAGTTTATATAAAATCATTAAAAAAAGATCCGCGCACGTATTTTGTGACGAAAATACTTCAGTTTGTCTATTTATTTACGGTCTTACAAACTAATATATTTAAGTTTTTTTACATTCTTATTTTGCTTAGATATTATTGAAAAATTATAAATACTTACGATCAAAAATGGCACACTTTTAATCGTTGTAAACAATTATTTCAATAGCATAATTTTTTTCGAGAATAAAAAAACAACAAAAACATCCTATCATGTTTTTTCACAAGGGCGATACTGAGAGCATCAAATGATATGAGTATAAACAGAGGTAGTGTATGGAACGAGGTCACACACATACGATTCCTAACAGAGGCAACAAAATCTCAAGTTTTATTAGCCCTCCCTTCCAAGGACATAAAATGTTGCGATTTATTTGGATAAAGTTTACGGGTTTGCTTCGCAGGTGGCGGAAACTAAGCAGGAACGTGGAGAAACACTGCCGAATACATATAAATTGGGTGATGCAAAATTACCTATATGCATCATGTTCCACGCCCACATCGCGAAACTTTGGAGGTGATTTGATTATTCACGAAAAACTTTGCAAAAAATGTAGACATTATTTTACAGGTTGATTTCGTAAAGGCCTATAAAAAAACATAACTAACTAACTAACCATCACGCCGTTTCCCCGCAGGAGTAGGCAGTGAGGACGGACCGCCAAAGAACTCGTTGGCACACACTCTTTGCCTCACTCACATTCATACATCGTCTCATACATTCTCTTCTATTATTCTGACTTTTGACATGGCCCGACTCAAGTATCTGATTCACTTTATCGTGCCATATCTTCCTCGACTTCTTCTACCATTCACATTTGCGTCGTATATTCTTCTTACACTACTTAATACTTAATGCCGTTGGCGCTAATAAAAAAACTGTCAAAAGAAGCGAAGCTAGCAGTCCACAATGGAGTCCTGGTACCTATCCTGATGTATGGCAGTAAGGCATAGAACTGGCAGAGGAAGGATGAAAGTAAACTGAATGCTATTGAAATGAGATCCCTGAGGCGTATGTGTGGTAAAAAATGTATGTTCGTGTGAGAAATGTGGATATCCGCAAAGAATGTAAGGCTGATGTAAGCATAATGAGTAAGATTAAGAAAGGGACCCCTCAGATGGTTTGGGCATGTAGAGCGAATGAAGGAAGAAAGTAGTGTAAAAAACATTAACTCCCGTTTTACGCATTGTTTATTATAATGACAAGGAAATTTAAAATCGATTGCACGGAACCAAGTGACGTGGAGACTACAGACGTCCCACACCTCCACGTCTGGGAGAAGAACAAATGCGACTAAACGACGCGCTATCAGCCCTTCTGCATATGGCATAAGGATGAAATTCGCAGTTGGGTAACGCCTCTTTTAATCCATTGGACAAAAATATTGAAAAAATTCATGTTTTATTTTATTTTGTGAAGTTCAGGCATAAATATCAATTTTTTAACGATTATTATTTAAAAAAAACTTTGCCACATTATACAATAAAACCATCTCCGAAAAGGGTTTTTTTTCATAGACATTACATTTATATTCATTTGTCTGTGTAACCATGTATAATACTTCTAAGCGATCAAATTTTCAAAACAAAAACACATGATTTTGTATGATTTTGAATTATTTCGCATGGCTTCATCTTAAAGGGGTCTCCACACGGTACTGCCGCAGTACGTACTGCCGCAGAACTGTAGTCAAAAGCGCCAGACGATTTTTAGTCAGTTCTGCGGCAGTACGTACTGCGGCAGTACCGTGTGGAGACCCCTTAAGGCTCAGTTCCCGGCCCCAAAAAGAAGAAGATGGGGAGATATGAAATTACGAATGTTAGAAGAGCGCGCTAACATTTACAGCGATAAAATTGATGGAAAAATCATGAAAATCTTTAATAAAACACGACTCGTTAAAAATAGAGCAAAACTCTTGCGATAATTTTCTTTAATTTTCTTGAAACGCTGTGAATTTTTTCATACACATAACTTGTAAAATAACCGAAACAAACGTGTTTATAATCATTTTTGGAGCATACTTTGCGATTTTTTTCTATCGAGGGAATTTTATATAATTTGCGTTTCGGCGCGATAAATGTCTAGATATTATCTTCAAGAATAACATAATTTTTTTAAGAGCTTAAAAACTTTAAATGTTTAAGGGAGGTTTGTAAGAAATCGGTTGAAATTCGGAGAACCACCTCTTAAGGTGAGCCATTTATTTCGAATTATAAAATTTGAAAGCGTATTATTTCATCACCTTCCAAAGACAGTTTTTAGTTTTCGGATACATTCAGAATAGCCCAAGGGCCCGTGGCGATCAGACCTTCGTTATTTTATAAAACCTGAAAGTTTCTCTGTGTGTGTCTCTAATACAGGTAAAGACGATCCCGACTATGACGTTTGGATCACGGTGGCTTTGAAAGCTATTATATTAATCTTACTAATATTATAAATGCGAAAGTTTGTATGGATGGTTGGTTGGATGGTTGGATTTTACTCTTTCACGCAATAAATATCGAATGGAATTGAAAAATTATTTCATTAATCGAAAGCTACATTATTTGCGAGTAACAACGGCTTTATATATTGGTAAGCTCTGGCGTTATGAATGAGCTGTGGCGTTATGAAATTATGTATCATACGTTTTCTGTCCCAAACAAAATCGAGTTATTGCAAACGTCAAACAAATTGTTACCTTGGAAACAATGTTTTTTTTTTAATTTTAGCCTTAAAGAGTGCTTTGTTGTGATTAAAAAGAGTATTTTTTTGGCGTCGTAGTTAATATCTACATACCTCTAAAAATGTTTACTCTCCGAACAAAAAGCATAACGTTGCTATAAAGCATGAAGTTTGAAGTGGACTGTCATTTTCTTATTTTTTTAGGTTACTATGGATTCAAATATGCATAAAATACTAATAAAGAGAGTAGGTACTTAAAATAAATTTCTATTTCTATAATTTAAATAATTTCTAAAATAGAATTTTTATTTGCGAAATGTCATTTTCAAATTTTGAAATTTTCTATTAAACAATAATTATTTTCTATTAGACAAAATAGCAAGAATAATAACAATTATGCCAATAATTATGCCAGTAATTTCCCACTAATACTATGCGAGCGAAGCCGTGGGTAAAAGCTAGTTAATTATAATTGTACTTACGTAAAAGTATAAAAGTTGAATTTTATATATGTTACTTGAGGAACTATCAACATATGTTTTCTCATTAATCAGTTTCGATGGTTTCTTCACCTTGTCAGACACATTAAAAGTCTTGCACATTGAAGCGGGTGGGAGTGAAATAGTGCAAAATTTCGATGTTACCTTGTAAAAGTGCGAGCAAAATGCTCTTGAAATTGTGGTGCAATTTTATATACCATTGCAACCTGCTATCTTTCAAGGCCACCGTGATTCAAACTTCATAGTCGGAGATCGTCTTTACCTGAATTAGGGACATACACAGAGAAACTTTCAGGTTTTATAAAATAACGAAGGTCTGATCGTCACAGGCTCTTGCTCTAGAAATATTCCATTTATTTTATTTTATTGCAAAGCGGAAATATTTTGACCCTCTGCGAAATATGGCCGAGGCCTAAGGGATTAATTAAAGCATCTAAAATAATTTTCAAAAATCTAATTTTTAAACCAAAAACACACGATTTTATATTTCTTAGAAGTGCTTCATGTTAAGGGCCATTAACCAGCCAGCGGCCGAGAATTCATGTTTCGTCGAAAAATGTTCTTACGACCGTACAGGGCGGTTCCAATAAGAAAGATTAATCATTCTCCGTACCAGATTTTTAAAATAACAAATCAATATCGATTTTATTGCATTCAAAATTTGTTGTAATTTATACCTAAATTCAAAAATGCCGGAAGGCGTGATGATAAAACTTTTAAAATCATGTATTTTTGTAATTATTTTTTAATCATAAGTATTTATAATTTTTCAATAATGTCTAACCAATTAACAATTTAAAAAAATCTTATATCTATTAGTTTGTAAGACCGTAAATAAATAAACAAACTGAAGTATTTTCGTCACAAAACACGTGTGCGGATCTTTTTTTAAATGATTTTATTCAAACTAAAATTAAAATTCTGAAGCATAGCTTTCCCAGATAATTTATTGATTTATTTAACTGCAAGATTATATGATTTGAAATGTGTGTTGTATAATACAAAGTTTTGTTTGAAAATTTAACAAATTGCCTAAAATTGTAAAACCTTATTGTACTAAAAATTTACATATTTTCCCAAATTTTAAAACATGGCTTTACTAAGAACAGTTTATATATTTTTTAATTCGAGACATCAATTTATAATATTTTAATTTTAATATTAATTTGAATTCAAGAAATCAATTTATAATTTTTTAATTTTAATATTAATTTGAATTTAAAAAATCAATTTATATTTTTTTTGTGGAAAAGAGTCAATACGTCTAAAATTTGATTTAAAAATGACATATTTCCGCTTTTCTCTGGTTATTTGTGGAAAAGAGTCACGTGTAAAATTTGATTTAAAAATGAAATATTTCCGGTTTTGTCTGGTTATTCCCTCTTAAGTATGGTTTATAATGGGTAAAGAATCTTACGTTACGTCACCGTGCTGTGAACACATTACACATTTGGGGCAATGGTTGGTTTAGTGCCGTCAGATAAATAAATGGGCTCACTGGACCAACCGGCCACATAAAATAGATACGTAAGAGGTACTTGAATCTAATATCTTCAGCGACGGGAATAAGCTATTAGCGTTGATATAAAACTAGTCAGAATGACCCTTGCAAAACAAAAATTAACTCATGACAAAAAAAAAACTACATTCAGCAAAACACACAGAAAAGATTTTCTCTCATTCATATTGGTATAAATACACCGGTAGTGCAAAATTCCATATCATAGATACTTTGCTTACGTATTTACTATAAAATTATCATGGACATACAAATAGATGGACCTGCCCTAAGTGATAAAAGGCGTATTATTTCCCCCTCCCATTGGAACCATTTTATCGGAACCGGCTGGGCTTGCGAGAGCCTTGCGTGAATCTAAAAAATGTGACGTCATCATTCTTGTCCGGACCAGTGTCGAGCTCTCATCGGTATATTTTACGAAATAACACGGTAAAAATGGTGAGTGTTATTAAAACATGTAAAAATAGAAGTGAATAAGATAATAAACCTAATTTTCGTATTACATTCCATAGGTAAGCATTATTATAGGCTTATTCAGATCATATAATATGATAACACATCAAGATACATGGCGACGCGAAACATAAAGCCGCTGTTTACTGAGGTAAGTAAATTATGAAGCATTTGTAAAAGTATCTCAACTTAATACGGAAACAAAATATTTCGCTCCGAAAATAAGTGAAACTTTACTTTGCCAAATTTGGACTTCAGATATTTGTTCATATCGTGGCTAGCAATTCGCGCTCCCATGTAAAAAGGTCGATTCATTCAAAAGCAGATTTTACTTTTAAGAACTAAATAGCCATATTATAATGCGAGATGCCTATATACTGTTAGATTGATTTATTGGCGAATCACAGTCATCATCCCTCTCTTCGCCCCGCCATAGTTAGTTTTTACCCCTCATCTGTATGATCTGGTCTATCTATTTGTATGTCTATGAAAATTACATTTTTTTGTGAATTATTTACCAATTTCAAAGGTAAAATCGACTTAAAAAATTCCTTTAATAATAAATTGGTATGAATATCAAACTAATTTATATACAGTGTAGATTTTTTGTACTTATACCCTCGTATATACAGTATACAGACAAGTAGTTTTATCCTTGATGCATTTGAATGAAAATATATTTCATACTTTTGTTTTCCGGTGGTACACTCTCTCTGCACATTCCATCGGAGTCACTTAGTTTTATTTTGAGTAAGTATACCGTATTTTCCCTAAACCGACTGCATATTGTATATAAATATACGCCGAGGGGGCAATTGTCGGCGGATCAACTGTCATGGAACTAGTAAAAATAAATTCTTCACAATAAGGCAAAAAAAGTGTATATTTATCGAATGTAAGCTCTGGTGCCATGAAATTCGACTATCGCTTATTGAGTCACGGTGTGTAGAAGATATTGATTTTATAAGACAAAGTGAAAAGAAAACAGGCTTAAAAAATGTCCAGTAATATTACGTGGTAAAAAAAATACACTGACTCCAATTTCGACAGTTATGCCAATCTAGCGAAATCTATGTCTGTGGTGATAGAAAATGCACCGAATTTTACGACTCCAGAAATGTGCTCTTGCCTCAATTTTTACACTTCAATTCTACGCTGCCGGTAGTAAAATACTGCGATCATAAAGCTGTAATACATGGATGCAGCGGAAAGACGAACATAAAACTGCGTTTAATTCTCTTCTATTGAAGAACCCCTCCCGAAAGCCACCACTGGGACCAGAAGAGATCTGATATGATGTAGTGCAGCCATCGGCAATTGGCGACCCGCGGGCCAGGTAGGCGAAAGGTGGAAGGGTAACGCGGGAGGGGGTGCGGGAGGGGGGTACGGGAAGGTAGAAGGGGAACGCAGGAAGGGAAGGGGACGCGGGAGGTAAAGGGGCCACGGGGGAGGGGGGGGACGTGGCGGTAAAGCCTCGATTACATTGAGCGAGTTTACAAGCTACTATCTGGGAAACTCGCTCAGTGTAATCGTATTACTAGCTAACTAACAGATTGTGAACAATCTACGAAAAAAGTTGAAAGGTAGTCAACTTTACTCGCTACTAGCTCAAGATGGCGGCCCACGAACAGCTGATTTCGTAACTGTCAGAATTAGTTCTCGCGGGAGTCGTAATTCTGTCTAGCGTGTGGCGCTAGCTGCGGGCTCAAGTTTTTTTAAGGGGTCTCCACACGATGCTGCCGCAGCACGTTCTGCCGCAGAACTGACTAAAAATCGCATGGTCTGTAGTCAAAACCGCCAGCCGTATTGTTATTATTCACCAACCGTATTATTATTTCCCTTCTGCCGGGCCCCCCCACTCCTTAAAATTGGGCCGTTAGTGGGCGGAACGCCTTCGGTATTGTTATTATTCACCAGCCGTATTATTATTTACCTGCTGCGAATTCGCTGTTGTTGCAGCCGCTGAAGGTCCGCCCTCAACTTGACATGTTAGGACACGTCATTTCTTCATTTCTCGTCGGAGAGCGTTTCGCGCGGTCCTTGACAGCGCCTTGTACGAAGTAAATATTATTATTTTACTCATCGCGCCTGAAGAGGAAAAAGAAGTTAGGGTAGGAATTTTTGATTTATACAAGACTTGTACAAGGACCTTCGATGCTTGTGGGATATTTCCGACAAAAATTATTTGCGGTGAGATATTGGTAATAAAACCATGGAGTTGTTGATAATAACGTTTATAATAAAATATGAAGGTATGGGTTTTTATTTTTTTAATATAAAATCCGGCTAATTTGTTCGGCTTTTGAAACAACTCATATAGGTCTCATCGCTGTGTCTCCCTTACTACCATAATTATAAATATGATCTAAACGGTGCTGTGTTAGAAAGATAAAACACCACGTTTTATATTCGAATCTAAAAGTTAACCCCAAAATAACAGAAAACGTACTTAGGTACACCTTTATGAAACTAAAGTTTCCAACCAAAATTTGAAAAAAATTTGTGAAATTGTGGGAATTTTTTAATTAATTTTATTTTTCCAGAAACGACAAAGATGTGAGTGGTTGATAATGTTTATAATAAATTTGCCTATTAAAATATGCGTGTGTTTTTATTTTTTTTTCTTTATGGGTAATTTTTGTTAGAAAAATGCCAGGACGTAAAGTGGGACATTTTTAAAACTTTTTTATTTTGCGTATCAAAATTTTATATTTCGAAAATTATACAGGGTGTAAAAGCACGTACCCGAGAGATTTTAACCAGCGATTAACAGCTTAACTAACTAACTAACCATCACGCCGCCGTTTCCGAAGACGGACCGCCAAACAACTCGGTCTTGGCACACATTCCTTGCCTCGTTTACATTTATACAACGTTTCATAAATGCTCTTCTATTATTCTGGGTCTTGACATGGCCCGACTCAAGTATCTGATTCACTTGATCGTGCCATGTCTTTCTCGGGCGTCCTCGACTTCTTCTACCATTCACATTTGCGTCATATATTTTACTTACACTACTTTCCTGGTTCATTCGCTCTACATGCCTAAACCATCGGAGCGTCCCTTTCTTAACCTTACACATCACACTTACATCAGCCTTGCATTCTTTGCGTATCTCCACGTTTCTCACACGATCGTACATGGTTTTACCACAAATTCGCCCCAGGGATCTCATTTCTACAGCATTCAGTCTACTTTCATCCTTCCTCTGCCAGTTCCATGCCTCATTGACATACATCAGGGTAGGTACCAGCACTCCATTATGGACAGTTTTTTGTTGGTGCCAACGGCGTTCAGTCCTCCATTAATAGAGTTAACAGCTTTCATCCTTCTTTCAATATCTCTATCAGCCATTCCATCTCTCGTAAACTTACTTCCCAAATAAAAGAACTCATCCACCTGCTTCAAGTATTCATCATTGACAACTATGTTGCACATTGTTTTCGTACTCTCTCTTTCATATACCATGACTTTAGACTTACTTACATTCACGATATCGTCTTTTGAAAGTGGAAGAAATTTGGCAGACGTACTATTTCTACGAAAAATAGCTACCTCTATTATATCTACCATAGAGGTAGCTATTTAATTAACTAAGAGTGAATTACTAGAAAGAATTTAACTAAGTATGCCTATCAGACAAACCAGACAAAACCACGCATTATACATTCCTCAATGCAACACTAACTCTAAACAAAATACAATCATTCACCGCGCTTCACTCATCTTTAACATGACATACAGTGAATTCGACTTATTTAACACAGTACCTAACATTTTCAAATCTAAAATGAATAAATAACATTTAAAAATACATACTACTATTTACACAGAATTAATCCATCCCTTTCCCCTCCCTTTCACCATCCCATCCACATAACCTAATTTAACTATTTTTCTTTATACCTACTCACTTAATAATTTAATATACATCAGTGAAAACCTGTTATTGGTAAAATTTTTATACATATGTATTTCATCAAACATTATTTTTATAAACTGTTGATTTTCCAAATAAAATAAAATTATTAACTCATTCTTCATGCATACTTCGTTCATCCTGGACACGAGAGACTGTAGACTGTAGATCTTCCATACTGTTAGATATCAGCACCGCATCATCAGCATGCAATAGGCAACATTCTTTCAGATTACTAAAGTTAAAGTACTTTATAGTACTTCAGTACTTTTTCCCGAGATTATTTGGAGTAAAAAAATTTAAAATCATTTTGTGTTTTCATTAAAACATTTAAAATATTATTCCATCACACGCCGCAACTGATAATTCAATAGAGAACGCGTTTATGGCCTAGCGGTCATTTGACAAGCGTTGCGTCTCGTTCTAGCGGTACTTTAAGCAAACGAGACAGCGCTAGTTTACTCAAACCCATCCCATCGTGATGGGATCAGTAGCGTCATGTGATCGAAAAACACAAATATTTTTGTTTTTAATAAAAAAATATATCATTTTTTGCTCAATAATTTCTTTTACGAATCGGATTATTATTTTCTGTTGTCAATAAAGCCAACGCTAGTCCAATACGTTGAAATTTCGAAAGTATTGATCGATGTGACGGAGCCATGACACGTTTGCGCACAGCGCGGGCGCTCCGAACACGTCTGCACAGCGCAAAAACTAAGACCTTTCTGCAAATTGAATGGTTTAGTGGCAACCGTCAATCTGCTGTACAGCTTGCAGCACAGCATGAAGTGACTAGAAATCGCATGGTGAGGAGGCCACTTTACAAAGTGTTGACAGAATTGGTTCGCGCGGGAGTAGTTATTTTAACTGCTAATGTCGCTACTGAGCGAATAGACAGTTTTGTGTGTCATCATGACAATCTCACTCGCCGATTCACCCGTTTTTAAACTTACCGGCTAGTAGCTTGTAAACTCGCTCAATGTAATCGAGGCTTAACGGAGACGCATGGCACAGGACACACTGAGCAGAGGTGACGGAGGGGTAAGAGGACGAGGGAGAGGCAGAGGGAAGGAGAGGCAGAGGGAGGGATTGCAAAGGAGACAGTATAGCGGTAGGGGATAGCATGGGATAAATTTTGAAAATCCATGCTCTCACAAGTACAACTTGTGAGAAGTGTGTGTAGTTTTTATAGAACGAATGAGGGCGGGAGTTAGGACGAGGGAGGGGAGTCGAGAGAGGGGGGAAGGCATGGAAGGTGGAAGCGGAACGCAAGCATGAAGGGAGGGTTAAGGGATGCTGTGTGGAGGGTCTTCTTAGGGGAAGAAGTTCTGGGAAGGAAAAATGTATGTGGAAATCAATGTGTCCAAGAGTGAGGGACATATGAATCCATCCCTCCAACTGCGGTAAAGGCGATGGATAGAGTGAGTCTGGAAGGAGAGGTCTAGGCCTTCTTCAACCAGTCTCTCCCAATCTAAACCGCCACGCAGTAGGTGGTCAAACGCATTCACCGCCAAGACTTAGTCAAACCTCACCCCATGAATCTGAGCACCCCCGCTTAATCACAAAACGTAGCGATCCATTTGGGATGACCTATGGCAGGGGTTTTGGTTATCCATAAATGATTACCGGAGCCGCGGTGCCCATACCCGCCTCCCAAATTGAATGAGACTAAAAGTAGTGGAGAGGAGATTGGAAAAAGAAAGGCGGAAATACCTGGCTATTCAGATCTAGCCCCCTATCATGGTCGATCGATAAGGATTGGTTTCATCGTTCTTTAGGACAACTGGAGATCGCTAAAGTACAAACAACGAATGACGTCGAATATATTAAGAACACTCAGTCATTGTGAACTGTTACTTATTTGTTGGCAATCTGCAGTGATGCTAGGGAACGACGAGAAGTCACCGAAAGTTATCCTATCAATCCGTGCTAGGGGTCCAGTCACCAAATACGTCAAAAGACATTTCAAGCAGTGTTTCAATTCCAAATGTCGGCCTAACACCAGGGCGATACTGATAGTATCTACCGCTCTGGAAATTACATCAAATTTAATCAATATATATTATAAAAGAAAGTAAAAAAAACGTGCGGCTCGCAAAAACTCAAAAACGGGTCCCGGTACGATCAAGGGAGTTATATGGCGTGGTAGATCTCTATCTACCCTAGGGAATAAGGGTATCCGTTTTTACCTAAAGGGCGTGCTTTAAAGATATAATGCCCTCTAGAAATTTCCCGAAGAGTCTTCCGGAAAGTTCTAGAAGGTTCCATAGAGCTCTAGAAAGTTCTGGAAGGAGTGGTGGAGTATGTCGTGGAATTTTCGGGGATAGGGAATCGGGAACATCATTGTGGAACATTCCAGAACACTATCGAATTATCCTGAGCGAACCCGGTTAACCCAACTAGTATGTATATATAATTAAATTAATTATGTGAAAAAAACGCGACCTTCGTATTCGTAGTCAAATACATTACCCCTCGACCACGGAGATCTTTATTATAATATTATGTACGTTGGTGCATATTAATTTATAATCCATTTTGGAGCGATGCACAGTACTGGGCAATGGCAAGTAGCCGCCGCCCATAGGAACCGCTATAAAACGTACATTACGCTAAAAAAATCATAACGGACCACGGTTAGTTAAACATTGGACAGATAAATTCATGGACGAGTGTTTTCGGCGTGTCCGTGTGCCTAATTTAAGCTCAATAATATTCCTTATTTCTGTTGAAATTGATGATCAAATATCTGAAATATTTCTGGAATAGGTAATTAATACCGCCGCCCGGGAACTATTTATTGGATTATTATTTTTTTTTACATAAGCTCCGCACAGGAGGCCCTTAGGAAAATAATTTCCCTCAGGGCCTATGTCATCTTTGAGGATGCTGTGTGGAGGGTTTTTTAAGGAAAGGAAGGAGAGGAGAGATCTGGGAAGGAAAAGTATTTAAGGGGTGGGTAGGAATCTGGGGTTCAGTGCGTCCTGGTCACCCGCCTTGAAGATCTAGACAAACCTGACCCCATGAACCCGGGCACCCCTGCTAAATGACCAAACGTAGCGAACACTTGGGGTGACCTATGGCAGAGGTGTTGGTTATCAAATAAAGGTTCCAGGGGCGGCGGTACCCATTTCGTCTGCCATAGGTCACGCCGAGTGGTTCGCTACGTTTGGTCACTTAGTAAGGGTGCCTAGGTTCATGGTGTGAGGTTTGTCTAGGTCTTGGTGATGGATGCGTCTGCCCACTTACTGCAGGCCGGATCGGGAGAGGACGGTTGAGGGAGACCATTTGGCCTCTCCAGCGAGACTCTCTCGACCCCATAGCCTTGCACCGCAGTGGAAGAGATGCGTTAATACGTCCATCACTCTTAGACACACTGATCCCCAAATTCCTACCCAACTCTCATACCTGTTTCATTTCTTTCCCTTAAAATACCCTGCACACAAAATCCCCAAAGATGACATAGGCATAGAAATTCTTTACCTCGGTGCCTCATATGTGCCTGAAAGGCCTGTCTGGGGCCTAGGAGAAAAAGGTTTGTGTGTAAATTAGCGACATCAGTTTTCTTACCTATCGGTATAGATCACAGTTCTATGAATTTTTTGATCAGTGTTGAAGAATTATTACTACCTACATCACATTTATACAGTTTTGGTTTCTTAATAGTTAGCTGACCATAACAACCAAATGTAAACCAAGCTGTTCTTAAAACAATGCTACAGAGAAAACAATAAAATTCAGTTGAAATACCGCATAAGAGTCCTAACCACCCAACGCATTTTAAAACTTTTTTCTCCGTTTGCTCGACATTTTCAGAAGATCATTTTTTTTTAATTTTTCGCCAACATTAAAAAAATCATACCTTCGGATTGTAACATGGAGACATTAAAACTTATTGTTGTGCTATATAGCAAATGAATTAACCTCACGGACGTACAAAATATATGTATGTCTATGATTAACCTGTATTTTACCGTTTATCTCACATTTGTAGGATTTATAAAAGAAATATAAAAAAATGTTAAAGCTTTATAACCGCACGAATCCTGCGTGGTTGTTACTTTGAAACTGTCGTGAGAGGTACCTACTTATTCGAGTCAACATGAAATATTTTCGATTTCTGTGTATTGTCTGTGGTATACTTGATAATGAAAGGTGCATATCTATGAAAAAATTACTTAATTTTAACCGTAAAAAGCTGATCAGAAATTCTGCGTGAAAAAAATATTTTTAAGTTCGTTATAAAACAGTTTACGAAGTTTGGATTTACGACATCTATGGTCTTTATAGATAAAGCATTTCAATAGTTTTGTTTTAATTTAAAAATAACAAACGTGGAAGCTACAAGTATTTTTTTTTGTCGAATCAAGGAGATAATTGCCATTTTTATCCGAAAATCAATCGGAGACATTTAAAATGGCGCCAATATGTGGCAAAAATCGCTCCAGTGGTAAAAGTTTGCATTAAAAAAAATTATATTTATTAAATTACATGGTTATTTCTAATAAGCTTATTTCATCACCTTTCAAAAACAGTTTTTAGTTTTCGGATACATTCACAAATATTTTATTTATTTGGATTTTTATGCAAAGCGGAAATAATTTGGTAAAAATGTATAAAAAGCCCACCTCACGGATAATACGGAACGTTCGTGTTGTCGAAGTTCCGTATACGGATAATACGGAATATTCCTTTTTAAATTTACAAACAATCAAATATGACATTTATTGGAAGTACCAATCTTATAAAATAAATTCTCGTCTAAATAAAAACAAAAAAGTACTTACTTCGAATTATTGGGCTGAGATTTAAACTACGAAAGCTACATGTCATCATCATTTAGATATACATCCCAGGTTTTTAATGGTTTGTTTGGCAAGCAGGGTTTGTCTAACGGGTATGTGCAATTATTCTAATACCTTTCTTTCCATGTTCTATACAGACACATCCCCAAATATGACATAGGGCCTATGTCATCTTTGGGGATGTTGTGTGGAGGGTATTTTAAGGGAAAGGAAGGAGAGGAAGTCGTGGGAAGGAAAAAGGTATGAGGGGTGGGTAGAAATCTGGGGGTCAGTGTATCCAGGAGTTACAGACGTATGTATCCATCCCTCCAACTATTTTGCAAGGCGTTTAATCGAGAGATCGAAAGGTCAAACGCTCAACCAGTCTCTCGATCCGGCCCGCCATGCAGCAGGTGGGCAGACGCATCCGCCGCCAAGCGCTGGACAAACCTCACCCCATGAACCCGGGCATCCCTGCTAAGTCACCAAACGTAGCGAACCACTTGGGGTGACCTACGGCATAGGTGTTGGTTATTCAATAAATAAATTTCCGGGGCGGCGGTACCCATACCCGCCTCCCAAATTAGTAAATAAGTATTTATTTTTAGAAATAAGTTCGTATACCGTGTAATTGAATAATTTTAACAAAATTAAAATGTAACATGCATATTTTTTTACATGTTTTTTCGTCTCCCCCGACATAAATACTCACTTTTCGTGATAAAAAAGCTAAATTAAATTGTTTGAATAAGAAATATTCCGTATTAACCGGTATGCGGAGTAAGACATAAATAGTAATATTTTTGCCTCCTATCAAAATAAGCTCAATTTTTGAAAGGTTAAGCTCGCTTTTGATAAATTAGATAGACCTAACAATGTTTCGTCATCATAAATTACAAGGTTAGCTAGAACTATAAGTACGCATAATATAGTACATCTACCTACTAATATAATTACAATAATTCGTCTATCATACATCATCGCTTCAATAAATAGCTCAACGGTAATAATATTCATGTGAAAACCGAATAAAAGTATGTACATATTCAAGTAGACCCTTGGGCGACCATTACATCACGATATGCCCTATAAAAATAATCTCTCAAAATCAAAAATACAATAAATAATAAACGAATAATGCACCGGTAGAGATGAAAGAAAAAATATATATTTTGTGTGACGGAAAATCTGGCGTGTGTCGATTATGATTATTATAATATAAATTATTCTTTTTGAAATCGTCACCTCAGTTATGTAGGTTTTAGGTAAACCATCTCTTTTTTCAGCTCGATTCCACTTAGAGACCAAAGTCAACATTTTACGCTTTACGCGATCGCTGTTTTCTTCTCTATTGTCGTATCTATGATTTCAGTTGGTATCACAACAAACAGCATGGTACATGTGTTGTTTACAGTCATGACAATTGAAATCGGAGAAATGAAAATAGAGATGAAATAGCGATCGCGTAAAGCGAATAATTTTGACTTTTGGCCGTTATCCACGACATCTTTTTTCAGAAAATAATTGGAATCGGGCTGAAAAAAGATGTCGAGTATTGTAGGCATTAAGAAGGTATTCTAGTTTAAAAAAGAAAAAATCTTCGTGTTTCGATAGTTTAGAATCTATTTAGATATTCAAGAATATCTCCTTTAAAGGATTTTTCAAAATTAAAATTATTTTAAAAGTAATAGCCATTTTAGTTTGACCGGTTTAGACGGAATCTAACTAGAATCTAAATAGAGCAAAACTTTAAACGCGTGTTTTTCGAAACTACTTTTTTCGAGACGGTTGACACGATATCTCAAATTCTACATTACCAATTTACTTGAAATTTGGTGTGAGCCTTCTCTATACATTACACACTAAAACTATAACAAAAATTCTATTTTTACTATTTTTAAAAAATTCGGAAAAGTAAAAAAAAACTGGTAAAAAAATGTCTTTTTATTTCAGACAGCCGCCATTTTGCGAAAATAAAATTTAACTTTTCCTTAGTTCGGGCCATAGAAGCATTTGTGTGGATTAAGAATTAATTTAGGTTTTTTTAAGCTTACTAGGAGGGTTACAATCGTGTCGACCAGGGTGCGCCATTTTTTGCGACCCCCACTTCTACACCCTGTAACTTTTTGAATTTTTTCGTTTGATTTTTTTTTAAATATATTTTTTAATGTTTAATAAATATTTTGTAAAATAATGGCTAGCAAAAATATTATTGTTTTTTTTTTATTGCATAAATATCTACAATTCATAATTCTAGACTAGAATCCCTCTTAATGATTTTTTTTTTAATAATTTAAAAAAGGTATAGCGGGCCAATTAAATAAAATCAATCCACGCTTTTCTTCTGTAAACACAATGAGTCTTTATTGGGTGGGTACAATCAATTTACACAATTTTATGGTAATTATTCCAATAATAACTCCAAAGAACACTAATTATTGTCCCTTAATTTCTCGTCACCTTACACACAAAGGATTTACGAGGATATTCTCTCTCTGGAGACCTGAAGTTACGCGGGACACCCCGGCGGGTAAACTTAACATTTTACGATCACACGCGACTTTTTATGGGTCGATCCATATGTGAAAAAAAACCCTAGCGGCGGGATGCAACCTCTGGCTAATAGAATCCCTCGTCTCTACGAGACAGCAATGCTAGACAAGGAAAGTGTTCGAGCGTTGACACTAACTTGTCGATATGCGCTCGAAATAATTATATTTATTACAAAGGGATTTATTTTTTGATTAATTTCCCCAGATATAAGATAATATTAGATGGGCACACGGGTAAACCCACAACGCATTCCAGTTTTCGATGAATTGACACAAATCACAGCGTTGCACTCCATTTTGGCACGCGAAAATCAATCAACAAATGAATGCAAATTCATTAAAAGCAGGCACGAGTCAGGCATATTCATATTGTGTCAAATTAAAGTGCCATTGAAGTCGTGGAACTTGATACTGTATCATTTGTTTAGCATTGAAACCACTGAATAAATAAACATGTGTGTGGTAGGCGTGTCTGTGTGCTAGAAGTAAGCTCATTTTCGTTTTATTGACATGTCTGGGTTCTAGGAGTCGAAAGATCTAAAATTATTATTGTAAATTGTAAAGAAAGGACATAAAAATTGTATCGACACACATATCAAACTCACCTAATGGCCGTTATACCTACACGACACCTTTTTTCAGCTCGATTCCAATTGAGACAAAAGTCAACATTTTTCGATTTGCGCGATCGCTATTTTCACCTCTATTTTCATATCTAGGATTTCAATTGTCATCACTGCAAACAACACATGAACCATACTGTTTGTTGTGATGCCTACTGAAATCGTAGGCATGAAAATAGAGTTGAAAACAGCGATCGCGTAAAGCGAAAAATGTTGACTTTTGTCTCTAATTGGAATCGGGCTGAAAAAAGGTGTCGTGTATAAACATTTTTAAGATAATGACGATTTTTTCTAGTTTCAACTTTTAGCCAGAAAAACCTGTGAATATTACTTGAGATTATGAATATTGTACCTGGGAACACAGAAAAATAAAAATCAAAATAAATTTCTTGAAGTAAATATACATTTTCGAAGTTTTTTTTATGAACCCAGGCGTATTTGATGTAATACCTACTGACATAGTAGATATTTAAATAGAAGGCATTGGACTTAGGTGTGGTTGAATTAAAGACATAGGACTTGGGTGAGTTTGAACAAACATTAATGGCGGCCATGACAGAGTGAAGACGACGTGTGGTTGGCTGTAATGGACTTTGGCTCAAATGATTTGAAGCGGGTGTGGGACTTAGGTTGGATTGAAAAAATCCATCAACTTTCACCCATAATTTGTTTTGGAAGCCGTGGACGTCGGTTAGATTGATCTAAAGCAAAAGATTCTTTTTTTTGCTAAATCGAATACACAAAAAATGGTTGGTAGTGAACGTTGGCGAGTTTGATATGTATCGACACAAATATCCTCCGACAAAATAAATATATATTTTTTTTTTCATTAGCTCAACATAGGAGGCCCCGAGGAAAAACATTTCCCTCAGGGCATATGTGATCTTTGGGGATGCTGTGTGGAGTTTTTTTTAGAGAATGGAAGGAGAGGACGTTCCAAAATAAAGAATATTTGCTGGTTATGTATTTATTTCCCGTTACACAAGGCTATTTTAAACACGGCTAAATCCATTTCAAGCGTTATTTCGATTCATAATATACCTACATACCAAAAGATATTACTTTACGCTTTCTTTTTAACTCGGTTCAATTAATTGATTCGTATAAAAAACTGTTATCATTCTTACGGAATAGTTAAGCACGAGTTTTAAATGAAATCAATTAGCTATGGATCTGGCTTCTAGCCATAACAAGTATTTTACTAATAAAAGCAAAATCCAACAGAAATGCTGTAGGTACCTACAATCGGGGTCTACAGAGTATTTCAGATTAAGTGTTTTTTTGTATTTATTTTATTAACGATACGAAATACGAAGACAAAAATTGACCCCCAGCTTCCTACCCACCCTCGAGAACTTCCTTTCCCTAAAAATTCCACGCAGCATCCCGAAAGATGACGTAGGCCCTGAGGGAATATTTATTGCTTAGGACCTCCTGGGTGGAGCTAATGTAAAAAGAAAAGGGTAAGGTTAGATTCGGTTAGGTTAAGTTAGAATAAATACCATGAACAGGTTAGAGGCTTTCGAAATGTGGCTTCACCGGAGAATGCTCAAGGTCCCATGGACCGACATGATCACCAACATAGAAATTCTCAGGCGGGCTAGAGCAGATAGGGAACTGCTTACATTAATTAAAATCAAGAAAATTTCATATCTGGGTCATATACTTCGAGGGGAGAAGTATCACTTGCTCAATTTAATATTGAAAGGCAAGATAGAGGGTCGCCGAGGGCCTGGTAGGAGACAAATGTCTTGGCTGCGAAATATACGAGAGTGGACCGGCATTAGAAGTGTGAAGGAGCTATTCCGAGCAGCGCAAGACAGAGAGACATTTTCAAGAGTGATCGCCAACGTCGGGGGGACCTGATAAGGCACATAAAGAAGAAGAAGAAGTTAGAATCGTTTGGGATGTTAGGTTAGATTAGATTACACATTTTTTCAGATTGATTTGTGGAAAATTCGAAAACTCAACTATCATGGAGATCATTAGTTTCTATGTTCCCGATGGTTATCTCCGTCACCAACAGCATAGAATGTTTTGTCTCCCGGCTTACACAACTAACTTATCAATGGTCGTGCCAGTCGGGAGGGCTGTCTTGTTTTTAAATAGAATCACTTCGAATATCGATATGTTTAACAGCAACGAAGCAGAATTCAAACGGCAAGCTTTGTTGCTCTTAGTCTAAATCTGTTTATCTCATCTATCTATCTATCTATATAAATAAACTCTATATAAATAAAAATGAATTGCTGAAATGTATGTACGGGCATAACTTCCGAACGACTGCACCAAATTGGATAAATTTTTTTTGTGTTCGTTATTGTCAGGAAAAGGTTTGTATAAAACTAATGGTGAGCTCTGGCATTATGAAATTTGTTTAAAAAAATTACAATAGGTCGCAAGCCAACTGTTTGAAAACTGAATGTACCGGGACTGAATGTATGGAATGCGGGAGGGGGGAGGGGAACTCGTAGGGGGTTCGCGGGAGGGGGGGAAGGAAAACAGGGAGGGAGGAGGGGAACCTGGGAGGGGAACTTGAGAGGGGGGAGGGGAAATCGGGAGGGGAGTTCGAGGAACCGGGGAATGGGGGAGTGGAGTGGGGAGAGGGAAGGTGGAGAAGGCGGAGTGGGAACGCGAGAGGGGAAGGGGACGCATAAAAGGAAGGTGAGACGGAAGGGGAACGGGAAAAATGGGAAAGGACACGCAGGGAGAAAAAAATTATTTATTAAATGACATAGCAACGCACGCCGGGTACCAGCTGGTCTAAAATATTTCTTTTAAAAACGCTTCGAATTTATAATTTTGTAATATTATTAAAATGAATAAATTGAATTGAATCGTTTAGGATGTTAGGTTAGGTTAGGTTGGGCTTTTTTTCCATCACTTTTATGTTTTGGCACGCAACCGATTATAAACATGTTGTTCACATCAACTCTAATTGGGCGACCTATAATTAATATACAAGTAGCTTCTCACAATTTCACTAGAGAGTACGCTTCTATGATTATTAATTAAACACGAAGCTCTCATCCATATTGGAACAATGGCCTTTGGCAATTATAAATTATCATGCAAAAGGTTTTTATTTATAATTTATAAGTTTATTGGGTCTATAGAGCAGATGTTGAGTGAATGTATTAGAAAAGGCAATCTCAGGTGTTTTATAATGTTTTTGTTAAGCAGGGGCGTAAATCTGTATTAGCGGCCCCACGGCGTTTCCCAATTTCCAATTTACTTTTTTTATTTTTTTTGAAGTGCAAATTTCTTTAGCACCGTTGTGATTTGAAACTGAAATGAAAAATAGCAACACTGAAAAGAGACAAACACATACATCTACAGGATTTAGCCTGCGAGAGAATGAGTTCCCACTCTTGTCTACTTTATTTTTTCTGAAGGTTTCACTTATATTTATTAATTTTCGGGAAATCGACAGTTTACACTTTTTCAGTTTGTACATAAGTATCAATATCTATAGCCAAAATAAAACCAATTATGGATTTCCTCTTTGTGACTTTACCTCTACTGAGACAGCATAATAAGTCAATTAAATGTATAAGAAAGGAATATGAAGCCAAAAATTATATAGAACAAAAAAGTATATAAGTAAAACGAAAAATTACAAAACAAAAAAAATTATCAATACAATAGTAGCCGTGGAGAGAGGTTGTACATACAAATCAAATCATAACAGAAATATAAACAATAGAAACATAATATTATTCACGAAACGTCAGAGAAATACTCTTTTATGGACGTCTTATATTTGGTAAGTTCGCAATTGAAAATGTCCAATTGGATAATGGGTTATTATACCTATTGCATAGTCTGTTCAGGCAAGAATTCTGTTGTTTTTTTTATATTAGCTCCACACAAGAAGCCCTGATAAAAATAATTATTGTATAGAGATTCGTTTTAAGAAAGAAAGTAGAGGAATTTCTGGGAAGGAAAAATATGTGACATGGGTGGGAAACTAGGCGTCAGTGTGTCCAAGAGTGACGGAGATATTAATTCATCCCTCCCACTGCGGTGCAAAGCGATGTTCTGAGAGTCCGGCTGGAGAGGTCAAAGAGACTCCCTCAACCAATCTCTCCCGATCTGGCCTGCCACGCAGCCGGTGGGCTGATTCATATACAGCCAAGACTCGGACAAACCTTACCCCAAGAACCCCTGTAAGTCACCAAAAAGTAGAAACGCACTTGGGGTGATCTGTCGGTCAAAGATGTAGGTCATACGATAAATAGTTCCTGGGGCGGCGGTACCCATACCCGCCCATAGCTTTTTAGACGCTTTAATTAAATCCTGCGAGTAGAACACATCTCAGCATTTGCTATAACCTGTTTAACCATTTTTTATACTTTGCGAGTATTTTTATAAGTCTAGAATAAATTAAGTGCTGTAAAAATGTGATTGAGTGTAAAATCTTCTACTTACAAACTTTATTTCTCCATTTATTTGATTGTATAATGTTGCAAACGAAGCTAGTCAGAGTAACAGAAAAAAAATTATGCCTGATCTTCAAAAAATAAATTTTAATTTAATTGTAAATCGAAAAGTGGCAAATTCAAACTTATCGCCCCCATTCCGTTCGAATCCCAAGGTCTTTTATGAAGTGCATCATCGCCTCGATGCCCAAGTTCTTAATGATTTTGGTTTCTAGAGCAACAGAGAAATGTTTTTTTAAATATTTTTAATTGATTTTAATGGCAAAATTATTGTTTTATTTAATACAGTTTAAATTATTCACTTTAAATGTCTCAGGTAGATTGTGGTGGGGGGCTATGTTCTGGTCTGTAACCGGATAAAACAGAACAATTGCAATACAGAACATGATAAAATATTAATTTAGGTCAGGATATTTTTACTTAACTTTTATAAATACGTTTTGTTTGTTACTGTTCTGTTTGTCATAGAACCAATGTTAAAGTTAAGGGCCGGGTAATTTTTATTTCACGCCACTGGATAAAGTGTCGTTATCTACTTTTCTGGGTTATTATACCGTTTATCGGTTGCCTGCTGCTTTGTTAGCTAGTTAGTAAGTTGCCACAGATACAGATATCTGGAGCACATCACAAATTAATTAATAAAATTAATTATCATATTACTTATAACTTAAAACGATAATATTATTATTAAATTTCTCTAAACGATTTTCATTCAATTCTGACAGTTAGTTTCAATAACAAACATTCATATTTGAATCTTACGAAAACCAATTTGATAGGTGGGTGTGGGTACCGCCGCCCAGGGAACCATTTATTAGATAACCAACACCCCTTCCATAGGTCACTCCAAGTGGTTCGCTACGTTTGGTGATTTAGCAGGGGTGCCCGGGTTCATAGGGTGAGGTTTGTCAAGGTCTTGGCGGCACACGCGGCACCCATCGCCTTGTACAGCAATAAGAGAGATGAATTTATACTCGTAAGTCTGTTAATACTGGACACATTGACCCCAGATTCCTACCCACCCCTCATACATTTTTTCATTCCCAGAACTTCCTTTTCCTAAAAATACCCTCCACACAGCATCCCCAAAGGTGACATAAGCCCCAAGGAAAATTGTTTTCCTCAGCGCCTCCTGCGGAGAGCTAATGTGCGAAAAAACAAACAAACTCTAAGCACACACATTTCAGAATTACTCCAGATACTAATATCTACGGCCTGTATGTCGGACGAATACCTACAGCCCATATGATGGACAAATATCTATGAACTTCAGAGTGAAGACTAATATCTACAGAGCTAAGGTCGGATAAATATCTATGACGTTCCCAGTGGTGATGAATATCTATGGAGCGTAGGTGGGACTAATATCTACAGAGGGCAGCTGAGCAAGAGGTTGTACGGAAAAGCATAAATTACTTCAATTACTTAAATTAAGTTTTTTATTTCAACATAAATTAAATTTTTTAAACTGCATACGCAATATTACGTCATGCCAATATGCTATACATAATTGCAAATCCAACCTCTGCCAGTGCTGTAGATATTCGTCGAGATCACCTGTTCCATAGATATTAGTCAGCAGTTTGGGCTGTAGATATTCGTCCTCACTTTGGTTCTCATAAGATGTTAGTCCGATTTGTTCAGTTTTTGGAATTCCTGTAGATATTAGTAGACGTCTCCTTCAGAATGATAGATACTCTCAGTATCACCCTGGTGAAGACCACCATTCAGAAGCGAAACTTAGCTTGAAATGGCTTAAGACGTATTTAGTAACCAGACGAGCTATTCTATGTATATCTTTTGTTGGAACGAGATTGTTCTCGGCCGAGATCTGCTGTCAGATTTGTGTGATTTTATGTGGCCGTTATTTGCTTTTTTTATGGGCCGATGTCAGAATTTCAGCTGTGACCTGTCATATATTTTAATTTAGGTCGTTTTAAACACGAATTCATGCAAGTATGTATGACTATTTATTCATTTAACAGCCATAGAAAATCAGGCAAATCTGACAAGATCTCGCCCGATATCCGTCTCGATTGAGATAGAATTGAATGAATTCGTGTTTAAAACGACCTAAACTAAAATACGTGACAGCTCACAGCTGAAATTCTGACATCGGCCCATAGAAAAAGCAAATAACAGCCATATAAAATCACACAAATCTGACAGCAGACTCGGTCGAGAACTATCGCGTTCCAACAAAAGATATATAGCTCGTCAGGTACAGCTAGACACTACTTCTTCTATTCAGTATCTTTTCCTAAGTGAGTGTTTGTGCTTCAGCGATGATGTCCAACTCCCAATATACCGGAATGCGAAGAAGTGAATAATCGGTGTGTCTTCAACCGTTCATAAATCATTGACGACGTTAAGAGGAAACCGGGCGGCGTTTTATCCATCAATTCCCCAATTGAATTAAAAAACTAAGTAATTTTTTCAAAACTATCAAGAATGTCTTCATTAAAAAAGATTTAATCAAGATTTACATGGCTCTCTGCCAATCACTGTTAGAATACAGTATTATCGGATGGGGCAGTGCAAATAAAAACATACTAAATCCACTAATTAAATTAAAAAAACCGTAATGAAAATTATACTGAAAGTTCCTGTAAGAACTAGCACTGACGAAATCCTCAACAATCTTAACATCATGTCAATTAAACAACTGTATTCTAAAACTATACCCATTTACATTCATAAGAACCAAACCCAAGAAATAACAACTAACACGTACATTAGAAACACTAGATCTCATGGTCAAAAACATATTCAACAAGTAACTACTAACACAACATTTGGGCAAAAAAGCTTCTTATATTATGGTAAAATACCACTCTCACTCAAAAACCTCAACATTATAACATTTAAATCTCAAATAAAAATCTGGATACTAAATATAGGGAGATCAGAAATAGACAATATACTGATATCAAATACAGATTAAAACCGAATCTACTGAACTGAACTTTAAAAAAACATTATCTTATTTACTTTATAATTATTTAAAAAAAAATACTACATGATATATGTTTATAACAAATTCATATTAATTTCTTATAATTAAATTATAATAAGTAAATGAAATCCTCAGCACGGGAGATCCCAGAGAGGATATCATTATCTCTTCATGTTACTAAGAAAGACAATAAATCATTATTATTATTAATTATTGTATTCCCCAATTTGCTCTCTGGATTTTGTCAATAGTGCAAATATTTTGTTAACATTTTAACGCGTGGCTTTAATTGTAAATATTACTATTGATGATTTAATCTGACTCCATTAGCACTACGTTAAAATACACGGGATTTAAATAACAAAGATGTAAGTTATAAACTTGGTTCATTTATTGCACGGTAGTTTTACAAAGATCACAATAATTTATAAGCTTCCTGCCATGAGAGATTCAAAATTGCAAGTGGCCTCAATGCTGCGAGGTCCGCGCCGCCTAGCGGCGATAATCTAAGTACACTACCCTACCGGTGTGGCCAGCCGAAATAACACGGTTTCGAGTACCTGGCTACAACATAATAATCGACCTCTAGCATGTCGGAACGTTTTGCTTTTTTGACAAGTTACTTCTTATAGGAGTTACAGTTTGTCAAATAAGAGTAGAAAACATAGGAGGGCGCCACTGTTGTTCAAATGGCTATACTATAAATATAACCATATTGGTAATATAAAGCTGTGTAACCTTCATTTTTATTAAAAATTAAAAAGACATAAAAGTGGAAAAAATATTTTTTTCATTGCAATGTAGATACCCACAGATCTCCAAATTAGAATAGCATATAGTTATATTATTATTATACGTTTGTAATGTTGTGTTAACATAATGAAGAATAACGATATTGTAATAAAATATAAAGCACACTTTAGAAATTGCTCACATTTGTTTAAAATTACCTTAAGTACCTACTAGCGTTGTCCAGGCTTTAGATCATGTCTCTAATTTTAGATCTGAATATATTTAACTCATTCAGATCTAAAAGTATTGTAACTAAACTCACAAGTCATGATTCTTCCTTTCTACCTACTGTTAAATTCAAATTAATGTTAAATTAAATGAAAGAGAATCACTTAACTTCACCCGCCATAACACAGGGTCATCCCTAGTATGGAGGGTGAAATATCATAAAAAAACTATATGTACTTTCGATTTTTCATGTATTAAATAAATAAATAAACTTTGTAAAACACAATTTAATCAAATTTATGTCATTAAGTAGGTACCTTAACAATAGAGCTTCTTAATTTTTTTTTTTAAGAATAATTTATTTTTTTAAATGTGCATACAGTGTTCTGTATTTTCAGTGTCATTGCACTTTAAAATAATATTTGACAGGTAAATTAGTGCTGCCAGCCTACAAATTTTGTAGCTCCGTTTTGTTGTATTTTCTACTCTTATTCGACAGACTTATACGACCCTCCAAAAATCGTTAAAATTACCTGGTTTGAACGACATCAACAGACGTTGAGTACAAAAGCTAGAACAAAGTATTTTTTAAAGCAAATTGTACAGACATAGAATATTTTCTTCTAATAAATTTGGTAAAAAAATCTTTAAAATCGATCCAGTTTTAGAAGAGAAAATTGAGGAATACAAAACATTGATTTTGATGATTTTATTTAGGTATTAATGAGCCAAGGTGCAGTTGTCCCTTTCCCTCAGTATTCGGGGGTGTAAGAGCGATGGTGACAGCAATAGTTTGGTAAAATAGCTTTTATTAAAATATCTTAGTGACCGGGTTTCATCTTAAATAACAGTATAATAGTCCACTTTACCAAGACGTGCGGGCAACCTTAATTAATCAATTATTAACTAAATTTAGACACGCGCGTACCAAACACCACGACGTACGCCAGTTAAGTCCCTTTATATACTTGTTGTGACGAAGATTTTTTATTTAATTATTTCCGGAACACTAAACTCGGATTGGTATACTGAACAGACGAAACAGACGATCTATGGCGGAGTCTCCAAACTATGGCGCGTAGACCAAAGTTTCATTAATGCACGAATTTTGTCATTTTTTTTTTAAATTATTTCTTGCTTTTACCTTTCAAGGGTGTTCTGGGCCATCATTTAAAATCACAGAGAAAGGAAAAGGGAATTTATATATTAAGATTATTTAAACGTGCAAATTTCAGAATTATATGGAAGATTGGAGTCGAGTTCTGACTAAGAGATGAGATATTGTATGGAAGGGAGGCAATTATAGATAAAGCTTGATAGAAGAGAGGATATTTATTTAGAGAGGGACATCCTAAAAAATGCGATCTAAAGTTCCCGCATCTAGACCACAGAATTTACAATCTGGGGAGTCAAGGATGTTAATTTTAAAAAGGTGAGAAGGAACAACATTGTCACATATCAAACCTTATTTTAGCTCCTCGGCTATGACGGCACTGCCTGTCTCGGTTATTTTGTACCGGTGACTAGCGATCACTAAATGACAGTGGATTCGAGGAACAGACTATTTTGGAACCGGTTCCAATACCATTGCCTGCGTCGGTTACTTTGTACCGGTGACTAGCGATCACTGAATGACAGTGGATTCGAGGAACAGTTTTTTGGAAGCTGTTCTCATTGTAGCACGCCTGATTACGGAAGCAATTGAAATCTTGAACCATTAAGTATACCGTGGAGTGGAGCTGGCAACACGGTATCGCTTCCAAGTAAATAAGCACACATTTCACCACTAACAATTACACATCTGCCGGATCTGCCCTGATGATGGACACTGCAAGTCTGTCCGAAACGTTGGCTAAAGAAGGAGGTAGCGCTACGCGGCATAACACCCCAAAAACAAATAATAAAAATACTTTTGGCCGTGGAAATCTAAAAAACTAACCTTATTTTAGCTGTACTAATATTGAAAGAATGTCAGATGACAGGACGCCGACGTTCCAGTGTAAGATACCAAGAGGACTACTTGGAAGTTAATAAGGAACTCCAGTGAAAAATATTATGGCTTTAAAAAAATATGCTCATGTAGACCAATAAACGCTGATTCTGAATATATAAGTTTTATTTACTAATATTAAACGTACAGTTTAAAAAAAATTATTATTTAAAAGTGCATTTTTAATAATGTCGTTGAAACACAGCATCAAGTTGGTATTACTAAAATGTTTAGTGATGACGTCACTGATCACTGTAAAGTCATTATACGGGAATGTAGGTATGACACAAGCCATCGTATTAACAATATTTCATTTTATTCGTTTATTTACATACTGTTTATAGAGATAGTTGTTGTGCTTATTGAAACATTATTTAGGCCTAAATAATTCAGTTTCAAAAATAAAGGTATCTCTTATTAGTTTATTTCTATTATTGAAAATATTCAAAAACTACTATACAAAAAAAATAGTAATGCTACTTCTAGGGAGATTCCTTCGAACTCCAAATTTCAAAATGGCGGCGAGTCGAACAGCTGATTGCGCGATCTTATAGTAGATGACGTGATTGATGACGTCACACGACCCACCATAGGTACGGTGGTTTTCGGGGGATCTTGAAAAATTGAAACTTTGATAATTATTTTAACTATTAAAACTAACTCTAAAAATAAAATTTAAAATGCAGTTATTTAAGTTAGAAGGTCATTTATTCATTAATTTTTTTTTTTAAATTGGACTGGAGTTTCTCTATTTTAACAGGACGGGAAGGAATTAGGATTGTAGACGAATAGTGAGGGACCGCAGTCAGTGGAGAGCAATTGTGGAGAAGGCCAAATCCCACAAGAAGATGTAAATGAACAGTCCACATTATTTGAATCATGGTTATTTGTTATGTTACACGCTTCGCCGAGAACTGTTTTATTTCAAGGTGTTATTATTAATTTGTTGCTTGTTTTTTTAACATTGTATTATCATTAACAGTATAATAATAAATATATTTTAATAAAAGACGGTGGCTACTTCCTGTGTCAAAAAAGCAACGAAAAGTCGCAAATGCTGACCGTAAAATATTCGCTTTTTTTCTGTGTTCGATTCCGATAATCTCAAGAAGGGTGATGTATACGGATTTTAATGAAAACGCGCGTCGTCAGTTTGCGTCAGACCTTTATTTATTCATTTTATTTTAGTAAATAGTAGGTACATCAAACTTTACAAATTACCAATTAATTATCATTACATTACATAGTATAAAATGAAGTCGCTCAAAATGTTTGTGCGCTTAGATCTTTTAAACTACGCAACGGATTTTCATGCGGTTTTTACCAGTAGATAGAGTGATTCAAGAGAAAGGTTTATATAATACGTGCTTATTATAGTAGAGAAAAGCCGAGAAATTAAAATATTCAATTCAGGCAGCTGGCAAGCGGGTGGTGTGGATTTTATAAAGGTTGTCAGAGAGAGGAGAATATCTTCCACTCTGGAACGTGCTGCAAATATATCATATATTAATTTTTATTTTTAATTGGTAACAGTTGTTACCCTTTGTGCTATGCATAAAAATCTTGTCTTAAACATTAGTTTACCAATTAAAAATAATAATTAATATTTGACAAGTTAAAGTATTCCACCAAAAAATGTAGACATAATTTGTCTCGACGCCATCTAGTGGGAGAGTTAGCACTTATAATGCATTTCTCACAAAAAATAAAGTTGGTTGTTTTCAGGTGAAAAATGTAATAAGCAATAATTGTTGAATGAAACACTAGTATATATTGAATTATTTGGCGGGTGGGAGATAAGCCGACGTAGCTCAGTTGGTTGAGTAGTTGACCGGATATCAGAAGGACGCGGGTTCAAGTCCCGTCCCGTTTATCTTTTCTCGGGAGATTTTTTCAATGTTGATGAGTGTTTCAGGCTAATAATTATTGCTTATAATAATTGATACCATAGACATATTATTTTAAATGAATTCATTGTGAAATAAGACAAATTAAGCAAATAAATTGAAAAATCTAAGACACTACTTATATGTATAAAGAGATAATAATGTATAATTTTATCATAAGTATGTCACATTATTATTTTTCGCGGTTACTTTATCGAGGCAGGTAGTAATTTATTTGGCAAAAACTGTGAGAATATGGGACCTAATCACGCGATAAATAAAACTAAGACGAAACTTGATTTGCGCAATTTTTATATTTCGTAATTTTGACTAAGAGACTGCTGTGTCTGATACCAAATCATTTTTACAACCAACTGCCGGATTTCGTCGTGTAAAAAAGCAATGTTGCAATATATACAGCAACGCCATAGGGCGATGCAGAAATCAGTGGACCATAGTGGAAGATACGTGATCTAACGATAGTTATAACGACATTCGGAATCGAAAATTTGATTGAAAATGGCTTTGGCCGCGTTTACTGGCTACGCGACTTTTCAACCCGCGATAAAATATCCTGCGGAGAAAACATTCCCGAACAAAATATCTACTAAAACCTAACCTAACCTAAACCCAACCCAACTTAACCTAACCTAAACCCAACTTAACATAACTTAACCTAACATGACCTAACCTAACCTTACCCAAAAAATAGGACAAAATAATAGACATCCTGTACAGACAATAAATTTATTTATCAAAAATAGTAAAATGTAAAATAAGGTTAGGTTAGGTTTTAGTTTTAGTAGCTATTTCGTTAGGGGATGTTTTGTCCGTAGGATATTTTGTCTGGGGTATTTTGTCGCGGGATAAAAACGTGCAGTACCGTATTTACTAACCAGATGACAGCCTCCGTGGTTGAGGGGTAAGACTCTCGGACTCCAGGTACTAATATCTACAGCCTGTATGTCGGACGAATATCTACAGCTCATATGTTGGACAAATATCTATGAACTTCAGAGTGAGGACTAATATCTACAGAGCTAAGGTCGGAGTAATATCTATGACGGTCCCAGTGGTGACTAATATCTATGGAGCGTAGACTAATACCTACAGAAGGCAGCTGAGCAAGAGGTTGTACGGAAAAGCATAAATTACTTCAATTACGTAATACTAACCTAACCTAACTTAACATAAATTAAGTTTTTAAACTGCATACGCAATATTGCGTTATGCCAATATGCTGTACATAATTGCAAATCCAACCTCTGCCAGTGCTGTAGATATTCGTACTCACTTTGGTTCTCATAGATATTAGTCCGATTTGTTCAGTTTTTGGAATTCCTGTAGATATTAGTAGACTCCTCTATATTCTTGAGTTCGCGGGTTCAAATTTCGGCGTGCGCAAGTAAATTTGATTCGATTGATCTGTGTTATTTCAAAATTTAATCATATATTTGCTATGGTATATTTGCTGCACGTTCCAGAGTGGAAGATACTCTCAGTATCGTCCCGATGTAAGACCATCATTCAGGATTGAAACGTTGCTTGAAATGGCTTTAGCCGTGTTTAGCGACTAGATCTGAATATTCAAGAACGTCACCACCTTCATCTGCTCCATTCCCTCCCCGTTACCTTCATCCTCACAACATACTCCAATCGGGCATGCCGTAGTCTTACTGTGGTGACTCTTGTGCGGTATTCACATTAAGAAAAATATACATTAAAAAGATCTGAAGAACCTGGTATCACCCAACCTTCCTCCTCCCCGTCTCCCAACCCTCGTCACTTTCTTCAGCCTCACAACATACCCAAATTGAGGATGCAATATTCCCACTGGCTCCAGTCAGTTGAGACTCTTGTATCCACCGTGACTCAAAGTAAAATGCTAACTTCATTTAGGATTTCTATAGAAATTTATTAAAATTTTAAATTATTAAAATAAAACTTTTTCTAGTATGAATTATTTAATGAAGGCAAAATGTCTTTGTAAATTACCATTGGTAATGCGTGTGTGTATAAATGACCTAGCTACTAGCTAGTGCTAGGCTGACTTGGATCAGCTTGACACTTAAAACTATATTTTTCATTCTGAAGGCATCTTTTCTTGCTCGGGTTTCTTCAAAAACTTCAAAAATTCTTGGCAATTCATATTGTAATTAATCTTCACAATTAACTTTGCCTTCACCATGTCCACTGACAAGCAGTTTAGCTTGTCTGTCCACAAATTTCCCATTTAAGAAAAGATGCGTTCAACAAAAGCATTGCTTATAGGGATTGAAAAAAAAATCCTTTTTTTTTTGGCAGTTCGCTGAAGGTTGGGATGAAGGAATAACTGAATCCATCGTAAATCAACAGGCAATGATGATTCACTAGATTGTACGAACTGAGGAAATACTTGGTTTAATTTTCGGTTCTCGTCATAAAGTTTATCTTCATCGAAATTTTTCAAACCAAGTGATTCGCAGCTTCCACAGTATCTTCGTAAGTTACTGCATTTGTTAGATCGAATTCGGAAAAGATTTTGAATACAGAATCCTCAAAATCATAATATTTCTGTATGCATTCAAGAGTTCTCCTGTCAACCTCATTGGTTTCTTTTTTTAAACCGCCCGGCCTGACCCGGAGATATCGATGTTAAACCCGTAACCCGGACATGCACCGTGCAAACCCGTAGACTCCGGGTCAAACCCGGAGAGGTGGCAGCCCTAGTTTTGAGGCGTAATTTAACTTTCAGTAATAATAGTAGAGGTTTTGCCAAGCTCGGCTGCTTTTGAAAGTGAAACTGGCTTCTAATTTATTAAATAAATCTTTTTATTTATTTATTAACTAGCGAGTTCTCGGAATACGTTCCAATGCCAATTAAATAAAGAAGTTGTTTCTCCTTGCGTGTCTTTTCCATTTGTCCCCGTTCCCCTTTCGCCTCCTCTTCCCCTTCCGCTTCCCCTTCGCCTTACGTTCCCACTCCGCTTTCTCCACCTTCCCTCTCCCCACTCCCCTCTCCCGCTTCCCCCGACCCACAAACCCCCCTCCCGAGTTCCCCTCCCGCATTCCATACATTCAGTACCGGTACATTTAGTTTTCAAACAGCTCGCGTACCACCTATTGCAATTTTTTATACAAATTTCATAATGCCAGAGCTCACCATTATATATAGAAACCATCACGGGTATGCACACATAAAATCGCCAAAGTTTCATCGCAATCGAATGAATGGTTAGAATAGAGATTGAACTGACGTTCGAACCCACGACGGATTTTGCTTTATATACCCCTACCAATGGGTAGGCCCACCCATACAAAAATGACTTCGAATGGTCCACAATGTTTAGGACATTCCACGTCATTTGAGTGTTCTGGAATGTTCCACAGTCACCTGGGATGTTCCGGGATGTTCCCGAACGTTCCAGACTATTCCTGAACATTCCATAATGTTCCAGAATGTTGTGGAATGCTCTCGAATATTCTGGACTGTTCTAGAAATTTCGAGAGGGCGAAACTTCCAGTCCTTATTTCTTCCAAAGCACGCCCTTCAGGTAAAAACAAGAACCTTCTTCATGAATGGGGGATAGGGGGCTACCACACCATATAACTCCCTTGATCGTACCGGGACTCGTTTCTGAGTTTTAGCGGCTTGCACATAATTTTATAAAGTACACTAGCAGACCCGGCCACACGTTGCTGTGGCTAACGAAACACAACGCCATTACCCAACCTTTATAAAATCCACACCACCCGCTTGCCAGCTGCCCGCTGTTTGAATTGAATATATGAATTTCTCGGCTTTTCTCTACTATAATAAGCATGTATTATACATATAAACCTATCCCTTGAATCACTCTAATCTATTGGTGAAAATCGCGTGAAAATCCGTTGCGTAGTTTAAAAGATCTAAGCGCACATACATTTTGAGAGACTTCATTAATTTTATACTGTGTAATGAATGATGCCTGAATTGAATATTTGAATTTCTCGGCTTTTCTCTACTATAATAAGCATGTTTTATACATATATAAACCTTCCTCTTGAATCATTCTATCTATTGGTGAAAACCGCATGAAAATCCGTGCGTAGTGTAGTGTAGTGTAGTAGTGGCTCGTGTATTACGCTCTAAAGAGCGTAATACACGAGCCCGATTTTCAGCCCGATTCCAATTAGAGACAAAAGTCAACATTTTTCACTTTACGCGATCGCTTTTTTCAACTCTATTTTCATACCTACGATTTCAGTAGGCATCACAACAAACAGTATGGTTCATGTGTTGTTTGCAGTGATGACAATTGAAATCCTAGATATGAAAATAGAGGTGAAAATAGCGATCGCTCAAATCGAAAAATGTTGACTTTTGTCTCCAATTGGAATCGGGCTGAAAATCGGGCTCGTGTATAACGGCCTTAAAAACAGGGCCGTCTTAACCACTGGAGCGACTAAGGTCAAAATATGGACCGCTTT
The DNA here is from genome assembly GCA_917563855.2 of Limnephilus lunatus. Taxonomy (NCBI): domain Eukaryota; kingdom Metazoa; phylum Arthropoda; class Insecta; order Trichoptera; family Limnephilidae; genus Limnephilus; species Limnephilus lunatus. The sequence continues at coordinate 49,449,939 of OU830603.1, forward strand.
TATTTTTCAGCGATTGACAGCGGTCCAAAATTGGACCACATTTTTTTGGACCAAAGTTAAATACTACGAATTTGTGATTCTCCATATTAAAATCATCATCAATCAATCAAACAGTATTAATAGCCTTGCGTCTGCGCGGTTGAAATTTAAGAACTCAGATCGAGTGCCTGTATGACGCCGCGCCGTACGCACCGCGCCACATAAACATCAAAGCTATCGTTGTAATTCGGTTTCGAATTCAAGAATTCGTTAAAGGATGGTGCCACTTACGTTAGCAGCTCTCGCGTAGACGTTTCTTACGGATTTATAGAATTAAAGTATCTTTCCGGATATGGAGAGATTACATATGGCGTCATTGCCTGTCACGGTTACTTTAACTCGGTGACTAGCCGTCACTGGATCACAGTGGATCCGAGGAACTGGCTATTTTTGGAACCAGTTCTTATCGGATTTATAAAATGGTTACCTACACTCAACTGGGCGAATTCGAACTAAAAGTCGCCCGCAGGGACTAGCAGCAAAACCTTGCGGAGCGGGTTTTAACTGCTAATTTGGAGATATGATTTTTTTAATGAGGCCGTAAAATATTCAAAAAAATCACGATCAATAGGAGGAAAAAGTTTTAAATCGCGCTGTCGCTCGAGTGGTTTTTAAGCAGTAAAGGGACCCATGGGCATAATGCGTAATGAGTTTGGAGGTACCTTTTGAAAGCCGTAAACTTTCATAACAACAACAAACCACATAAGTATTTCTATAACTTTATTGAATTGGTTCGTGCAAGACAATGCTATACCACCTAATCGTGATTTGAAGATGATTGGGAGTGGAAAATTAGTTACAAACTCCCACAAAGCCGAGGAAAAGCGCCGAAGGTGAAATTTTTTCCATGACATCACAAATTATTGCACCGCGGGCGAAAACTTTTGTAGACCGAAGCGCAAACCAATTTGCTCTCAATTTTTAATTTTCTGAGTCAGTAGTACCTATTTCAACAATATTTAAACGAAAATTCTTTAGTATTTTCTTAAACGGAAATATTTTTGTATTATTTAAACGGAAACCCTAACATTTCAACCTAACTGGCTAGTAGCCGAGTGGACAAATGCGTCGGATTTCCATCGAGGCGCCGCGGTTTAAACTACAGCTAGCTACCTAAGTATTTAAGTTCAAATACTTAATATTTGAGAATATGAAAATTAATAAACGAATTTAATTAATAATTAGAATAACTACTCCAAATTAAATATAAGGAGAAGTAAAAACAGGTTGCATGTCATGTTATTTCGTTATTCGTGCATGTTTATTCGGGTAGAACCAGGTAACAAGTGAACGAGCGCAGGTAATACGATATTATAACATAATATAGGTACCGTCCATTCATACTGCATGTTATGAAAAATTCAGAAAATAACGTGTAATACAACAAACACACTACACAACAGTTGACATAACAAGATAAGAACAAACAAATAATAAGAACAAACAATAATTACACGGTTACCTCAAAATAATTAAGCAAAACTGAAATAAACAAAACTGCGCCCACGATTTTTTATAAAATCTGACAGACATAAGACATACAATACTTCAAAATAGAATCAAGTCATACTTGTATATGAATCCAATCAGATTTCAATGAAAATCCAATTGATTTATATCATTTTCATTTAATGTGCGTGATAACAACAAAAATTAAACACCCATTAATATCAGCGAATTAATCGATAGCATAAAAACGGGCGGTCATATACAATGACGGATTACGATACAACAACAAGACTTACCGTGTATTTTTAAATGGAGACGGGTGGATAATTATACGAAGGATGAAACACAGTTGTCACTTTAATCCGTTCTGGGTTCACAGCACTGCTAGACACATCACACGGAACGAGCGCGCACAACTTTACAACTGGACGCGGCCATGTTTTCTTTACAGCTGATATCTCGTATTTTGGCTTTTGGCAAGCCTTCTGGGGGAACTTCATGCCAGTCGAATACTGTGCAGGGGTATTCAAACAAGGCCCGCTGGGTATTTGTGAGTCGATTTTCGAAAGCAATAAAATAACATAAAAGCATCAAAATATATATTAAAAACGGATTCGCCACTCCATTCGCTAAACTGCAGACCAAAAAAATATAAAACGAAATGCATTAAGTCATTTATTTATTCATTATTTTTTCGGTAAATCAACAGTTTACAACATATAAATTTTTTTTAACAATTTGGATATCCTCCTCGTGATACTTTCAATAAGACAACATGTAAATATAAAAATTATGAAATTTAAAAGAAAATTATATGAAACAAAAAATAGCTCTTGACATGTTAGAAAGCATTTATTTTGTGAAGCTTATTCTGCTGGTAATTGAAGATGTCATAAAAAATCAATATAAAAATGACGCTGACCATCATGACGGCAATCGCCGTGATCGTTATCAAATAATGAGATGGGGTTTGAAACAATTCAAACATTAAAAAATGTTTTTTAACTGAGTTTTATAAAAACTTTTATTAATTTATTTATTTTTATTTATAAGCTAACTAACTTATAAATAAAAGTTTAAGTTAGCTCACATCTTTGTTTGTGCTAATATTTTATAAAGATGTACACTTTTACGTTGGTTGGAAAACATAATCATTCTTTAAATATTAAAAAAGTTGGTAATAAAACCTTTAGCTTTATACTTGTGCTCAGATCTGTATTTTTTATTATTCTGAATGCAGAGGCCAGAATATTTTTTAATGCGGTCCTGGGGTATTTTCAGTTGGACTGCACTGCCAAAGATGAAAATTGACAAGCGTCTTGTCGCAGTACCACCAATCCATCCATGCTAAATTATTAGAGATACCAGCCTACAAAGTACAAAATAATAAACGTCAAACTAAATGTCAAGCGGCGATCCTCTTTATGTTTCTAGGCACTCGTAAACCAGCAAGTTTTTACGGCAATTACTTGCCGGCAATGTACTTTCTAATTTCTTCTTTCAACGGCGAAGTCAACAAACCTAATTACGCACGGCGAATTTAATATGAATATACAGAGGGTTCGGGGATAAAGTGCACTAACTTCGAGAGGTGATTCTACGTAGACGGTAGGTTTGGTGACTAAGCAGGGGTGCCCGAGTTCATGGAGTGAGGTTTGTCTAGGTCTTAACGGCAGATGCGTTGAGGTTGAGGGAAACCTTTTGAACTCTCCAGCTGGACTCTCTCGCTGCACCGCAGTGGGAGGGATGGATTTGTACGCAATGACGTTATATAAATAGACTCGCCATAGTCTCACATACTCACAATTTAATGTGGAAAGCAAGCAACACTCTTTTGTTTTCAGCGGTTTTCAGTATAATTTCTAAATTCAAAACTTTATTCCTGTGTGATAAAGACAGACAATCAAAGAATGTACGTGTGTGAATGTCATAGATATATGGTAGGGCGGCTTATTAATTTCTTCGCCGAATACTGCTTTCACATCACGGGTGTGACTGAGATAACAAGATACTCTCACTCGGTTACACAATGGACAGGGAAGGGTAAGGAATACAATGACGTATCATTATAAAATTAATTGTAATAATTATAATAATTGATAACAATAAGTAATTTGTGTGTACTTACAAATGAAGTGTTATTCCTTCGCCTTTATGACTATTTGCCGTGTAATTTAAGCATTTTCTCATCACACAGGAGGGCATTTTGGCGCTTTTGCAATTTACTTACTGGTAAGACACGACCTCACTCGACGCGTAGCAGTTTAGTACTAAAGTACTAGAAATAGAGACAGCTACAATCGTCTTGTGTTTGGCTTCCCACTTTGAGATTTCTACCCTGCGTCCAGTATTAATGTCATTGTTCGTACGGCCATCACTCTTAGACACATTAATCCCCAGATTCCTTTACCCACTTCTCATATGCTTTTCCATCCCAGAACTTCCTCTCCCTTATTTCCCCAAAAAGACCCTCCACACAGCATCTCCAAAGATGACATAGGCCCTGAGGGATTTTCTTTTCCTAAGGGCTTCCTGTGTGGAGCTAATGTAAAAAATAAAATTAAAAAAAGAAGCGAAAAGACAATAAAAACTTTTTTTAGAATTTCGTTTTTTTTCCCATACAAAAATTATTTCCCAAATACAGCAAAATTTAATTTAAAATTAAGAGATTTCTTTGTTTTAATCACTGTCTATTAATTAATTAATTAATGTTAATTCAAATCTAAATATTATAAATTTTCAGAAAATATGTGCCTGTTCCCTTTGTAAATTATGCCCTTAATTACCCCCCTTCCCATTGACACCGTTAAGTTTATTTATAATTAGTTTTTAGAAAACCCTGAGGAAGAGTGCATCGCTCTCGAAACATGTCGGTTTTATAGACGTGGTTAAAACAAATAAATCTTTCAATCTTGGAGAAAAATTATATCATGTAAGATTTTTCTTTTTTAAAATTTTTAACCTGAAAACTACCATAACATTTGAGTTTCAGAAACAGTTTTTACTTATACTATCGTGTAGAATCACCTTCCGAAGTGAGTGCGCTTTACCCCTAGACACCTTTTATAAATGGGCGCGGCCTATCTCACAATATCATTTGTCATACAAACCTATACAGTCTTCACAGACGAGTAAAGGGCCTTACAGACAAATCAATTTGGTTGAGCAGTTGTTATCAATCTGGTTGAGTTGAACAGTATGGAGATGCGTTGTTGTTATAAGGTTGACGCTTAATGGTTGAACCAATCAATTAAGTGACCTGTAAGAGGTTTAAAGCTAGTCACAGACGAGAGATATAATCCCATAATATAATATGTGGGGAAGGCCTATTTCAGCATATTACTCGTCATACATTCTCATTGGGAGTTTATTGTGAGTGATGTAGGCTGGTATAGGCCAAGCCCATGTGTGTTAGGAATTTTCATCTCTCCGACTAGTAAGATATTATAGCCTGCCAGTCTATTAAGACAATGTCTTGGTTCATTGTCCTGTCCTTCAAACTCCTGTTCGCACTAGAACATTGGGTCCGGAGCTGGAAAATTACAATATCGTATTGTCCTCGTGTCAACCAGGCATAAGACCACAGATTTCTGCTTTATAGTTGAGATGTGTGAAGTAGGCACTAAAATAAACAGTTTCAATAAAACGGGATGTTAAAAATAAAAGACAAGTTATGTTTCAATATGTATTTTGTAATCAAAATAATTTTCCAACATGTTACCGAGGACATAATAACTATTATATTATAATTTTTTAAATTACATAATATTGATAGGAAAGTATTTTATCTCATATTTGTATTTTTCTCTCTTTATATGTTACCCCGGAACATCAAAAAAACTTGTATTTATTAAAAAAATATCAAAAAATTCTGTTTAAAACTACAGTGAAATTCTTTAAAGGGACTGGAAAAAAACTTCTTAAGCGGGAAAACTTTTGTGTGGGGTAAATTGGGTCATTTTTAAAATTCTGTCTTCAAGAACTGAAAAAACAAAACTTCTTAGCGAGTTTCACTGTCTAAGAAAAAGGTTAATTTGTAGAATTACTAAGGGGATAAACTAATAGAAGCGGATGGTATGTGAAAAGGGGACACAATATTTGATGAATTTATAGAAATAACATGTAATATGAAAATTGTCTTCTTGTTTTCAATTCAACTATGGTGCCAATGTCCCACCTTGATAGGATGAATGTTCAGATACATCAAGGTGTTGGTAAACGAACAAGATAAATCGTCTTATCATTGCCTATTACCGAACAATTGTCTTGCTGGGCAAGGTATTGGCTATCAATATTGCAGTAATGTATCAGAAAAACACAAAAAAACATCCTGCAATAAATCCAACAAACTTGTACAGACATGGATGCGTAATCGCTAAATTATTTATTAAAATTAATTACATTCGAAATTATCAGTTTTGGTAGTAGGTAGTTTGCTAACAGAGATGCATATATTCGCACATCCCACAGAAAAGGGTTATATTTAAATCAAAATGTTATATTTTACGTTTTATCTCTACATAAGTTAGATCACTCTATTTTCACGAGGTCTCGCTAGTGTCTCCTTTGGTCGGGACCGCTTGTTCATCGCTCTCCTGCCAAACTGCCTTTTTTTTACTTTTCTATGAAATGTGTGCATATGCAAAAAAATTTAGAATGAAATAGATTTGGCCTGGCAATATTGTTGTAATACCCGATCTTGCCTGAAAATACGGACAAACCAGATATTGCCATAATAACTTGTTCGTTTACCAGAGACTTAAGAAGTATTGGAGGTGAAATCTGCAGACATAGCTGAAAATCTATAGATAATAGAAATTAAGGAAGATATGACATGGAAGCTTGCCAATTGTCGTCGAGTGATAACCAAACTGTCAAAGCAGCTAAACAATGAAAGTACAGTACAATTTCACTAATCCGGCACCATTAAAAACCAGAGGGTGCGGGATTATTGGAATGTTCGGATTACTGGATTATAGAGAAAAAACGAAAAAAAATTAACCAAATGTAATGGAGAACGTTTTCCATCATTGTCCAATCGCCAACTCTTAATGTTTTGCGCTTTCCTGGTCCAGATTCCATCGTCTTCACGATCTTTTGCTTTTTTTTCTTAAGGTCGTGTATAGTAGCACGCCCAACACCATATTTTTTACCGATTTGCACATGTTTTCTCCACTATCTAACTTCTTTAAAATATCAATTTTATCTTTCAAATCTAGTGTCTGTGTTTCCGTTTACTTGACATTTTTAATTATACACTATTCTCACTTCAAAAACAACAGGTAAATAATACATATGCAGGTGCACATGAGATAAGTTTTGAGGTTAGACTGCTAGACGACGACGCGGCGATGGAGCGCATAGGCATAGAGGGGCAAGGGAGGCGCGGGCGGAGGGTGCCGGATCGTTGGAAGTATCGGTCTATTGAAGTGGCGAATTAGTGAGATTGTACTGTATTGTGTATATTAGTTTGGCGTGTTGATAGAAACAAAGGCAGGGCGCCGCTTTGGTGTACCCATTTGTGTGGACTTTTAATTTCAAAGGTGTCAAACAAGACATGCCTCTTTAATCATAAATCTGCTGACGCATAAAAGAAAAAAATAATCAATATCCCATAAAAGACAGTAGAGTAACTGAATTCGTCATTCTGGGTAATAATAATGCATTTGTCCCTTTATTTCTCCAGAACAATTTACATGTATTACAAGGGGCAGGCTACTTCAGAAAAAATAAAAAATTTTAGACATAAATACTATTTCTTTTATAAAAAAAACTCTTATAATATTTTCTATATCTTAAATATTTTATATTTACAAAATTATACCATTTTATATCTAAGTACCTATGTCAAAGCTAAAAAAAACAAATACAATGATAATGTGGTCAATATTGTTTGTTATTGTGAAACATTTATTTTGAAGACCAAAACAAAAATTAAATCAAAAACCATCCAAAGCTGTATGACCTTAATTCAATTGTTTTCTACGATAACAAAAAAAAATAAAGTTTTGACATAAAATTTCGTATACAAGCCCACTGAAGCGCTTTTTGCCATAGTATGGCACCATTTAAAATATCTCGGATTGCTTTGCTGCCAGTTTTAGGCAAATTTTCCTTAGATGCATTAAACTTTTTTTTTAAATTTTTCTATACATATAAAAATTCGGAGGTATGATTTTTTTATTGTCGGCGGAAAATATTCAAAATGGTCAACAAAAATCAAGAGAGCAATTGGAGGAAAAAGTTAAAAATCGCACTGTCGCTCGAGTGGTTAGAGAATCAAAAATATTCAGTCAGGTTTGTCTATTACGACTTACTGCTTAAAATATATTTCTGTTTACAGAAACCTTGCTGCTGACCTTTAAAATTATCTTATACAGCACCAGAGTTCCAATTGTAGAGAACTTGTGGAATCATGGCACCGCTATTTTGCGGCATGTCTTAACACTCAAGTAAGTGAGGGAGTAATGAAGGGAACATTGGCAAGTATTGCTATATTCAGATATAGTCACTGAAAATAGCTAGTCTTTTCAAGAAACGTTTCAATTCTGAATTCTCTCACCAGGGCAATATTGAGAGCACCTTTCCTTGAGAAACTAGGTGAAAATATATTATATGTAATTATTAAAAAATTTTTGGCCATGCTGAATTTCGAACACGCAACAGGTGCAGAGTCAAGGATTTTAAATCTGTGCTGCGGAGTTCGATTAAAATTATTTATTATTATTTATTCATTATCTAAATTACTGGCGCCATTGATGTAGTTATAAACAATATTAAGAGTATTCCCAAATGATAATTGAAATATTAAATAAATTCAAACATTATTATTATTATTATTAAATTGTGCTCTTTACACATTAATGACTAAACATGCATTGCTTTCTGAGCCCAATAGAAAATTCAAGAAATGTATTAAATTAGCTGTCTTAATTAAAAATTATTCAAAAATCATGCATCAATTTTTAAAACAAATATTCAACTGAAAATAATAAAAAAAAAACAATTATCATACAGCTAGGATAGTTAAAAAATATATATTTGATGTACATTGTTAAGAGGAACAGCTTCGCGGCCTTTTTCATACAAAATTGAATTGAATTTGAGGTCAAAATACTTAACAAAGCTGAAAAATTATTTTTTTAATCAAAAGGTATAGCAAATATCTAGTAAGAGCATGTGCTACTTTATTTATTAATTTTTCCTAACATACTACATAAATATAATTAATGTTTTATAAAAAAGAAAGTTTACAAAAGTTTGCGTCCTGCAAAATCTCAGAAACGAGTAACAGGACGATCAAGGGAGTTATATGGTGTGGTAGCCCTCTATCCCCCATTCACAAAGGTTCCTTTTTTACCTGAGGGCTGGAAGTTTCGCCCTCTAGAAATTTCTAGAACAGTCCAGAACATTCGAAAGTATTCGAGAGCATTCCACTACATTCCAGAACATCCCTGAACATTCTGGAATGTTGTGGAATGTTCGGCAACAGGGAATCGGAAACATCATTGTGGAACAATCTAGAACACTCTCGAATGTTCTGAATATTGTGGACCATTTAAAGCCTTTTTTGTATGGGTGGGGCTACCCATTGGTAGGGGTATATAAAGCAAGATCCGTCGTGGGTCCGAACGTCAGTTTAATCTCATACCAACTCCCTGAGCGAAGCCGAGTACCGCAGCTAGTGAAATCTAAAATAAACATTGTAAAAAAAAAAAAAACATTTTTTGAGCCAAAATTTTAAATTTATATGTGATAAATTTGTGTTCCAATGTAAATCGGTCATTTTTAATTTTAAATTTAAGCGCTTAGATAATTAATTATTTTTACATAGTAGGTAGGGCAAAATAATTTTTTTAAATAATTATCTTTAACTCACAAATAATTACCAAAGTTGCCTCTAAATCGTTAAAAAAGAGCCTTTAATGGCCAATATGTTATAATTTAAATCATAAATAAATAAAGTACCACATATCCGTTCCAGATGCTACAACTTTTGATTAAAAAAAATTATTATTCAGTTTGGATGGGTATTTTGGCCTTAAATCCAAATATAAATTTAGTATGAAAAAAGGGAGCGTAGGCGTTCCTCTTAAATGCAAAGAAATCAACTGCCGTTCGAGGCTTTTTCTCTAAATCAATTACTGCAGAAATCTATCCATTATATTATTCGCATCGAAACAAATTCTTACTAACTAGAAATATAATGTTCACAAGTGTTCACAATATTAAGTTTAATTACACCCCCTTAATTATTTTACACAATTTTAATTATAAGTTTCGGCTTAATTGTTCAAAATATCATTCAACTGCTATCACAATATAAGGTTGTACAGTTCACATTATAGATTTTAGATGTTGAACGTGTTAGTTGTAATGTTCGTAAAATGATTTAACAGTTCAAATTACAGTTTTAAAGGTGAGTTTTTTTGCTGGCAAGTAAGTTTTGCTGTTAAAAATATGGGTTTTAGGTTGTCAAAGAGCGGTATTACCAATCAATAGACATTGGTTGAACTGTTCACAATGATTGTTTTGCTGTACTCATTATTAGATTTATAGGTATTTATATTATTATATATCTAAGTTTAATTGTTCACATTATCGTTTAGTGTTCAACACTTAGGTAACGGTTTCACAGGTCCTAAACTGAGAAGTCCCCCGGCACCGAGGGCTTGTAGCGAAGAATTTAAAGTACCGTTCATCGCATTCTGCACGGATACAATGGGAATGCCGAAACATCCGTTACCTTGTTCTCTATTCGCCAAAGGTATGAAATTGAAGATGCCTAGACTCGTGAGTTTCTTCAAATTGGCTTGCTGCGAGAAATCTATTACCGGTAGACCCATCTCTGAAACGGAGTTGTGGAATAATTTCTTGTGTTCGTGCAGCTGCTGGTATGTGGGATAAGAAACTGGACAACTGTCGCATTTAGCCAGTTTGGCGCTGGGGTGCATTTGGGACATGTGCACGTTCAGAGCCGCCGAGTTGGAGAATGCTTTGTTACATACCGAGCATGAATGATCGTACGATTCTTCCGGAATGACGAAGCTGGACGACACAGATTTTTTGGTTATGCTAATGCCGCTGCCCAGGTTGGGGATGTTAATGGGAGGGGGGGACGGCGATTTGGGTTTGGCCGTGATTCTTATTCCTCGCTGGGCGAGTAAGCTGGCGACCGTGCCCGCGTCCTTGTTTGCCGGCAGGAGCGGGGAAGGCGGCCTGACTCTCGTCTTTGTGACGGTGAGACCGCTGCCGATGTTGACGTTTGGACACGGTTCTTTGGAGCCCTTAATGCTGTCTATCACGGGGAGACCGTCTCGTTGCTGCTGCATAGACATGACTTGGCAATCTTCGTTATCGTGTCTGTCCGGAAGTAGCATGTCCAGTCTCTTCTTGGTGGGGGTGTGCGGAGCGCCGTTGGGGGGGGCGGGCCTCTTCATGGGTGTTCGAATGAGGTTGGGTTTCCCCCCTCGAATGGCTTGACCTTGGACTTGCACCCCTGGACGGATGGATGGTCGGATTCCCATCCGAGGGCCCCCGCCTCGCCCCCGCGGGGGTCCCCCACCTCGAGGCTTCATCATCCCCCGAGGCCCCTGCATAGGGTTGGCCATACGAACCCCCATAGCTTGCTGCAGTTTCTGTCCGGGCACTGGAGACTGAGGATTCTGGATCCGAATACCTCCGAGCTTGTTGGGGCTCTGATGTCCGCCTTGATCCATCACAGAGACGGGAATCTGTCCAGACATGGAGTTGGGTGGTAATTGGCCCTGATTGGGATTATACTGATTCTGTCCATACGGCATTTGCGAGTTGTACGGCGGGGCTTGGGGGTAGCCAGACGGGTTAGGTGGCTGCTGGTTGTACATGGAGGAACCGTGGGGCGGTTGGCCCGGAGGGTGGGAGGGAGGGTAGTTCCCGTAGCCCGGAGCTCCGTAGGGCGGCGCGGGGGGATACTGAGAGTACTGTCCCTGCGAGGGGTCCGGCATCCCGTACCCGGGGGGGTAGCCCGGAGGCATCTGCTGATGCATTCCCGGATAGCCTCCCGGCGGCTGCTGTCCAGGCATGAAGTTCTGCCCTTGGGGAGGAAAGGATTGAATATTCACCATGATATTCTGTTGATGCGAAAACCCAGAGCCCGAGTTGTGATTCGTTGTCAATTTACCAACAGTTTCGGCAAGCTGCTTCACCGGAAACAGACTGTTCAGGAGGAAGCCCCCTCCACCCCCCTGTCCGTACGAAGCGGGGACGAGGGAAGAAGACTTATTTCCGGCAGCGCCAGAGAGCACAATGGAAGTAGAGTGACCAGTAGCCCTCCGATGGCTCTCAAGCAAACGGAGGTCTGAATACCTGGTATTGCAGACCTCGCAAGTATGCTGAGGCCCCAAAGTATCCAGAGAGATGTATTCACTGTCAGAGTTGCTCTCTTTTCTGTGGCTGGCCATGAGACTCTCAAAGATCGCATCCGTGCTCTTATCGGTGAGCATGGTTTCTAAAGAAGATTTTGAGGATGGAGCGTTCCAGTTGAAATTGTGCTGCTTCTCTGTGGATATATGCGGGGAGGTGTTAGAGTTGACTGTGGAGGTGGGGGGCCGCGAGACTGAAGGAAACGTCATTGGCGAAGGCTTGATATTAGGAATGGGCGAACTTGGCAGTTCCTTGATCTGGGCCCTTTGCTGCAAGATGACGGGCTTCTTGTCTACGATAGTTGCCGGAGTAGAATCGACAAACATAATGTCATCATTGTCGGAATCGTCGCCGTTAATTTCTATGATGGCCACACCTAAGTTAGGTTCTTTCTTGGGAATAACCATGGGCTTGGGGATAGTGGGTTGCTGCAGTTGTTGCTGTTGTAGCTGCATGGCTTGCCTGGCTTCCTTTTCTTGCTGTTCGAATGCAAAGGACTTTACTTTAATGGAATCTGAAGGACTGGCCGGTGAGCCGGGCCCAGAGCCGACTTCATTCTTGATCCTGCTCTCCATGCTCGCCATGCCGGACAAAGGATTAACAAACGGAGGGGCAGTGTTCGGATAGCTGGAAGCGACGTTTGGCTCCATTTTTATCCGGCACTCTTCTAATATTCCGTCTTTGATATCGACAGAGTCCCAAGTGCTGTTTCTCCGGCTGTTGATGGCTGTGGGGCCAGTCGCAAGGGCAGAGGGTGCTGCGTTGGTAGCCGGCCGCGTAATTGCAACGGGGACTGGAACGGGTACTGCCCCAGGAACCGAAGGCTCTTTCTTTATCTCGGTGTTATGGTTGTTGTTCACCACTTGAAAATCTTGTTTACCAGAGGAATGTTTGATGGTGAGTTTTAAAGAGCTGGATGCATTAGCAAGACTATCTGCCGATGCCGAGGTGACCGGGGTGCCGGCTGCAGGTGTTGCTTGCTTCACAGGACCCTCCTCCCCGATTTGCGTCTTAATTTGAACATTTGGAATGGGCAAACCAGTATCCACTGCCTTCTTAATGCTGATCCCCATACCGAGATTCTGCAATATATTTGAATTTACAACCTTCTTGACGGGGATCTCAGTTTCCTGATCATCTTCTTCGTCAGACCAATCTTCTTGGTTCTCTTCGTCTTCTTCATCGTCCGAAGCCAACTTTTCCAAGATCAAGTTAGGCATTTTGACGTGGATCATCAGATGCTCGTGTAACTCAAACGTGTTTGGGAAGTCTTCGCTGCAGGTAATGCAAGATAACGATGGTTTAGGTGTGGGTTTGATGATGGCTGCGAGGTTTGAATTGATAGCGGGTTTGATGAGGGATGCCAGATGGGAGCCAGGTTTCATGATAGCCGCGAGGTTTAGCGACTTGACGACGGGAGAATGCTGCTTGACGAGGGCTGGCTCGATGGTCAGTGGAGGTTTAGTGGGTGTAATCTCTCCGGGATTGACTCGTTTGATGATGGCGGCACCCGAAGACGTGAGCTGCTTCATCAGTTTGGCCACAGGGTCCTCCGGGGGCATCACTTCATCCTCCTCCTCGTTGAGTTCATCTTCATTCTCATCTTCCGGTTCCAGAAATTCCTCATCTGTAAAGAAATAAAAACATACTCAATTTAATTGTCAAATATTCAAAAACATGTTTTTTACAATGACTTATACTACGGATCCACTCGATTATCTACTAAGGCAGTCAAAAAAGAAACGAACAATCTTTTTTTTAATCTATAGATTTTTTTGGTAAGGTCTTTTGACTCCTAGATCCTGGACAGGTCAATGAAATTGAGATTACTGTTCTAGAAAGAAGTTCAATATTTGAAAATCTGACCAGACTAAACAATTAAGCTTACTTCGGGCGCATCGACATGTCCACGATCCACTTCTATAAATTTATCTCTTCAGTAGAGTCAAGATATGCAAATGATCAATCAAGATTACAAATCAAGGGTACTTAAGGTCAATTTCAGAACATTTTCACAAGCAATAATTATTAATAGCACACTTATTTATAATCATATTATTATAAGAACATGCTACTTTGAACTCTGAATATCAACAAAGGGTTGATAAAGTGAAAATATTGTAATTTTCAAAAGTTTTGACGTACCAAATATACAACAAATATATCGTCAGTTAAGTCCAATATTTTATTTATTGATTTATTTAAGAGGGCGGGTCACTAAGTCCGTTACTTTTTGAATTTCCTACTCTTGACTGAAATGGCAACACCGCTCCTATCAACAGACATCTGTCAGTGGACTCCTGTCAAAATTTGAACAAGCTGGGACATTTAGTTTTTGTTTGACAGCCATTGATAGAAGACTACCGCGTAATTTGAAAAGAGAATGGAAAAAAGTGAATTTTGTGAGCTCATTAAGCATTATATTTTGAAGAAAAAAAACAATACTCAAACCAAGGCTAAGCTTGATAAATGCTATGAGAACTCTGCGCCGTCCACTTCGAAGGTTAAAATGTGGTTTACTGAATTTCCTTGTGGCCGTACAAGCACGGAAGATGCCGAACGTTCTGGCGCCCAGTTAAGGTCTCTACACCCGAAATAATTGAAAAAAAAAATCACGATATGGTGTTGGCCGATCGGAGATTGAAAGTGCGAAAGATTGTGGAAGCCATACGCATATCAGACGGCTCAGTGGTTTAAATTTTGAATGATCACTTGGGTATGAGAAAGCTTTCTGCAAGATGGGTGCTGCATTTGCTCACAGTCGACCACAAACGCAATCGTGTGACAACTTCGTGGAGTGTTTGTCGTTGTTTAACCGCAATATGGACGAGTTTTTGCGCTGTTTCGTAACCGTGGACGAAACGTGGATCCACCACAACACACCAGAGACCAAACAGCAGTCAAAACAGTGGGTTTCTCGGGGTGAATCGGCGCCAAAGAAGGCCAAGGTGGGTTTGTCAGCCAATAAAGTCATGGCGACCGTTTTTTGGGATGCGCGCGGAACAATCCACATTGAATACCTTCAAAGGGGTAGAACAATCAATGGCGAATATTATGCCAGTTTATTGGGTCGATGTAATGAGGATTTGAAAAAAAAACGACGGCATTTGGGAAAGAAAAAAATTCTTCACACATGTGCAGTTTCCATGGCAAAAATCCACGAATTAGGCTACGAATTTCTCCCTCATCCGCCCTATTCTCCGGATTTAGCCCTGAGTGACTATTTTTTGTTTCCAAACCTGAAGAAATGGCTCGACGGAAAGAGATTTGACTCCAACGATTAAGTCATCTCACAAAAGAATACCTATTTTGATGACCTCGACAAATCTTATTTTTTGGAAGGGATAAAAATTGGAGAAACGTTGGACAAAGTGTATAGAGCTCAAAGGAGACTGAATGTTGAAAAAAAAATTTTTTTATCAAAAAACCCGTTTTTCATTAAAAAAATCACGGACTTATTGACCCGCCCTCGTATTAAGTTAGTTTATACTACATGAATATAAACTAATAAGCACAATGTAACATTTTATTTGATAAATTTAAATATTTTTATAGTAAGCATAACATTTCTTTTTAAATACAGTGGAACCCTCTTAATAAGTTCCCACTTAAAAAGTTTCGTGGCTTAAGAAGTTTGGTTTTTTCGGCCCCTCGGCCCAATTTTTCCCACTTATAAGGTTTTCCCGCTTAAGAAGTTGGTTTTTTCAGGTCCCTTGGAAAACTTCGTAAGAGGGTTTCACTGTACATTCATTCTTCATACTTTCAGACATTTCATCATACATCTTTAGTCCTTTATACGTTAAGCAGTTCTTTAATTTTTTTATATGTGGCAATCTAAATCTATTTATATTTCTTGTTTGGTAATTTATATACATCTCTATTAAAAACAATTTCGTCCTAGTATTTTGGCATTTGGTTTTTGATAACTTTATGCATTAAAATTAGCACATTAAATAGCAGTCTCTTTTTTATTGGAATCCAATTTAACTCCTCGCTCATTTGAAGAACCATTTGTAAAAACGTTCAGCAGGGACAAAAAACAATCTTAGCGATATATGCGTTTTTGCTCACTTATGTACTGGGAACAGTGTCTAGCAGTGTACATACATACATACACACGCCAAACTTAAATGCCGACCTGAACTTGAAACGGTCCATTCTCAAGCAGATACATTCACTTTACTGACTTTATAATGACCGTAAACCAAAGAGAAAGATGTGAAAAACAAATGTGCGACAGAGAAAGACGTGGGCGGGAGGCATGCCGCTTTTCGAACATTAAACTCGCCTATTAATCAACGTCAAGTCGGCATTAAAGTTTGTCGCTTTCTACGCAAGCATTCAATTTCAAGATTTGAAAGCACCAATTGATGCAGCTTACTCTGTTCAACTAAAATTGCCAAAAAAACGTATTTTGCAATTACTGGCTCATTTGCGACAGTGAACTTATATCGACGATATGCCAAAAATGTACTATTAAAACTAATGAAGTTATATATCACATCTAGACTCGCCATTGTCTCACAAACTTGAGATATAATGTGGTACAAAAGAAACTCTTTTGTTTCAAATAAATTCTTAATTAAAAAGTGATTCAAAGAATATATGTTTGTGAATGATATAGACGCAGGACCGGGCGGCGTTTTCATTTGCGCCGAATACTGTAATTCTACATTACGGGTGTGACTGCGATGACAAGATACGCTTAATCGCTTTATAATGACCACAGAATGCTCTATGATATGACCTACTGTCATAGGTTGTCCTTCTCATATGTACTTAATTGTTTGCTATCTCACTTTCTCTAATGGCACTAAAAATCTTCTAGAAACAAATAATTGAAATAATTGACTTTTTTTAAATAATAAATAATTTGCGTGCATTTATGAATGAAATGTTATTACTTGGCTTTTACTAGCTTTTACTGCGATGGAAACATTTTCTCATCAAACACGAGGGCATTTTGGCGCTTTTTTAATACAATTTACTTACTAGTAGGACACGACCTCATGCGACGCACGGCAGTTGAGTCCTAAAACTAAGGAGACGAAGACAAATACAATTGCCTTGTCTTTGGCTTACCAATTGGTCTATATATTATATATAACGCCATTGATTGAAACTATTCATAGAATAGGGGTGGGATGGATTAAATTTAGATCCGTAACGGGAATATTGTGTGACTCCAAAATGCCTATAAAACTTAAAGGAAAGATATACCAGACTATTGTTAGACCCGCGATAATGTATGGCTTCAAATGCTGGACTATGTACAACTCCTACTTTAGGCAATTTGAAATAGCAGAAATGCGAATGCTTAGATGGTCGGCAGGAGTATCACTAAAAGATGAGATTAAAAGTTCACGCATTCGTGGTGGCCTGGGTGTCACGGACATAAACAGTAAGCTGGAGGAACGACAGTATGGTATGGGCACATAAGACGGAAATCATCAGACCACACAGTGAAGCAGGCAATGTCTATGGAGCTTCATCGACAGTCATCCAGAGGAAGACCAAAGAACTCCTGGATGACTCAGTGCTTCAAAATAGTTCAGAGAAACGGCCTGGATGAAGGCGATACTCAAAACCAAAGAAGCTACAACCTGAGAACGAGAAGAACCAACCCTAACATGAGTTGGGACAGCGCAAAGGAAGAAGATTGATTGAAACTATTCAAAAATAAGAAACACACTGCTAGACTCCATATCTATCACACTAGAATGAATCAAAATGACCTAAAAAACGCATGACACAAGAAATTACAAATATTTCGCAACAGAACTCCACAGCATCTTGCCCCCAGATGTAAAACGAATAGAAAAGTTTAATGAGTCCAAATCAAGAATTAAAGTCAATGAAGTAACTAAAACCAGAAACAACATATACTAGTCCCAGGGAGTGATCGTATGCATGTCATCGACGATCGTCCTAAAAGACGTTCATAAAAATCTTCCTTTTCACACGTCTTGTATTGTGGGGCTCAATGACTGGAAAGGCCACGGTGGAACATTTTCCTGCTGGGGGATGTGGGCCTATAAAATATCGTGATACGCCATCTTGCAATAACATCAGCAACATTTCCAGTAAGTCCTACTCCTTAGCGTCCTAGAGTGGTCATTATGATCCCGCGAGTCCCGGGCAATATGACCACTGACCCTAACATCGTGGTCGTAGCAGATAAGGAGAGGGCGAATGGCGAGTTTCCGGCGCCATAAAACCGGATCAGCTCAGCTAAGGGAAGGTAACCCCTACAGAAAAATCCCTGGAGAAGGCAACGGGAAACCACTCCAGTATATTTTCCCAGCAAATCACTATGGAGAGAAACCAACCAATGGCCCCGGGTCCCGGGCGGCCCTTAAATGGGCCAGGGGTGCGAAGAATCTCCCGGCTCAAAATAGTGAATTCAAATATAAGATTAGGAACATGGAATGTTAGAAGTTTATACAGCGGTAAATTGGATAATACGATACAGGAAATGGAAAGATTAAAAGTGGATATTCTTGGAATTAGTGAACTGAGATGGACTGGCAGCGGCATACACCAACATGAGAAGGGAAATCTATACTACTCAGGAAGTGACCCGCAGGACAAAAATCGTCGAAACGGAGTTGCTATATTTGTCATGGAGAAGTATGTAAAATTTGTTAAGAATTTTGTACCCATCTCGGACAGAATAATATTATTACAATTACACTGTCAACCCATCAACATTAATATTATTCAAGTGTATGCACCAACAGCGGAAGTGAGATATGATGGTGATGTGGAATCTTTTTATGACTCACTAGCCAGTACATTGCAAAGTTTGAAAGGAGGAGAAGTCAATTTTGTCATTGGAGACTTAAATGCCAAAATTGGTGAAGGTCGCCGCTCTCATATAGTTGGTGAATATGGCTTAGGCATAAGCACAGACATATGAATATTGATAGACCAGAACATAAAGGTGGGGGGTAGAAGCCAACTACAGCGGGACGAAGGGCAGGAAGATGGCTTTGGTGATACGTGATTCGCCAAAACTCAATCTGACAGTATATAGGCATCTCGCACTATAAAATCATCATCTAGTTCTTAAAAGTAAACTCTGCTTTTGAATGAATAGACCTTTTTACATGGGAGCGCAAATTGCTCGCCACGCAATGAACAAATTTGAAGTTCAAATACGTCAAAGTAAGGTCGCCTATAAAGTCGAGTCCAATATTTTGCTCCTGTAGTTAGTTAATACACTTTTACAAATGTTTCATAATTTACTTACCCCAGTAAACAGTGACGGGCACACGCCATGTATCTCGGAGTGATATTGTATGTACGGGTGGTTTGGTATATTTATGGTGTATGTTCAAAAACGATCATATTATGTGATCTGAATTAGCTTAAAATAGTGTAAAATAATGCTTGCTTATGGAATGTAATACCACAATTGGGTTTATTCTCTTTTTCGCTTCTATGTTTACACGTATTTATAGCACAAGCCACAATTTTTACCGTGTTATTTACGATGAGAGCTCGACACTGGTCCGGACACGAATGATGACGTCACATTTTTTAGATTGACGCGTGGCTCTCGCAAGCCCAGCCGGTTCCGAAAAATGGTTCAAATGGGAGGGGGAAATAATACGCCTTTTATCGCTTAGGGCAAGTCCATGTATTTTGTACGTCCGTGGGCATAAGCAATCAAAGAGGTGATAGACTATATGAATTCTGCCAGGATAAAAATATGGTTGTATTAAATACTTGGTTTAAACTCCCGAAAAGAAGGCTTTATACATGGAGATCACCTCAGGATGGAACAATCTATGATATTGTCAGGAACCAAATTGACTATGTGTTAGTAGACCATAGACTCAGGAACTCTGTAAAGAGAGTCACCCCGTACCCTGGTGCGGACATTGGTTCTGACCATGTTTTGTTAACTGCCGATATTGTTTTATGCTTAAAACAAATGAAAAAGCCCAAAAACAAAATTAAAATGGATATCTCGAAACTCCAAGAAGAAGTGGTCAGAAATAAGGTATCTCAGACTTTGAACGATAATATTAGACTACTCCCTCGTGATCCATCAATAGAAATACAAACACAGTGGGATAACCTGAAGTCAGTTATATGTAAAACCTGTGATACAAATTTGAAAGCTGATAAGCAAATTAGAAAAAAGAATTGGATGACTGACCACATTTTGAACTTAATGGATGAGAGACGTAAACACAAACATAATGAGACACAATATAAAAACTTACAAAGAACGATTAGATGTGAAATTAAAAAAGCCAAAGAATAATGGATGAAGTCACAGTGTGAAGAACTAGAGTCGTACAGTCGTAGTCACAATGCATTTAAACTTCACAAAAAATTTAAGGAAATTACAGGCACTTCTAGAAGAATTACTCCATCATGTTTAGTTGACGATTGCAATAAATTGATATTGGATGAAAAAGATATTTTACAAACGTGGGAAAAGTATATTCATGATACATTCAAAGATATTAGACCTGACATTAATATTCCTAACGATCAATCGCATGGACCATCGATTTTAAAATCAGAAATTCTTCATGCGATAAAGACTTCAGAACATAGAAAAGCGTGCGGACCAGACGATATTCCAGTTGAGGTGTTGAAGCTCTTTGATAATGAAAATGTTGACTACCTGTTGAGGTTATTTAACTCTATATATGACAAAGGGAATATACCCCAAGATTGGCTAAAATCCACCTTCGTGACATTACCTAAAAAACAATACCCTAAGAAGTGCAGTGACTATCGATTAATAAGCTTGATGAGTCATGTCCTTAAATTATTCCTTAAAATAATACATGCCAGGATACGCGATAAGTGCGAGCAGGACTTGGATGACACTCAGTTTGGCTTCAGAAATACGTTCGGTACGCGTGAAGCATTATTTTCTGTCGACGTACTATTGCAAAAGTGTCGTGACCAAAGAAAGGAAGTCTTTGCCTGTTTTATTGACTACGAAAAGGCATTTGACAGGGTAAAACATGCTGACCTAATGAAAATGCTTGCGGATTGTAACGTTGACACCAAAGACCAGAATTTCATTAAAAACCTGTATTGGTTCCAAACAGCAGAAATAAGACATGGGAATGAGAGATCTAATGCAATCGCCATTCAGCGTGGAGTACGACAAGGATGTATCCTGTCGCCACTATTATTTAATCTTTATTCCAACTATGTCTTCAAAAGAGCCCTAAGTAATACCCAAAAGGGTCTCAAGATCAACGGAGTTGTCATTAATAACATAAGATATGCAGATGATACTGTATTACTAGCTGACAGTATCAGTGACCTCCAAGACCTATTAGATCTTGTTAATAATGATGGTGAGCAACTGGGCCTAACAATCAACGTCAATAAAACTAAATGGATGACTTTTGGACGACTAGATCACTCTGGATCAATGATTCAGTTAAATGGTTGTAATGTCGAAAAGGTGGAGAGATTTAGATACATCGGCAGTATCCTCACGGAGACTCTTGACCCAGATATAGAGATTAGGTGCAGAATTGAAGCAGCAAGAACTGCATTCATAAAAATGAAATCCCTCTTCTGCAATGACAATATAAGCTTAAAACTAAGGCAGAGAATGCTAAAATGTTATGTGTGGTCGGTCTTGCTGTATGGTTGTGAAACATGGACCTTGAAAATAAATACCATGAACAGGTTAGAGGCTTTCGAAATGTGGCTTCACCGGAGAATGCTCAAGGTCCCATGGACCGACATGATCACCAACATAGAAATTCTCAGGCGGGCTAGAGCTGATAGAGAACTGCTTACATTTATTTAAATCAAGAAAATTTCATATCTGGGTCATATACTTCGAGGGGAGAAGTATCACTTGCTCCATTTAATATTGAAAGGCAATATAGAGGGTCGCCGAGGGCCTGGTAGGAGACAAATGTCTTGGCTGCGAAACATACGAGAGTGGACCGGCATTAGAAGTGTGGAGGAGCTATTCCGGGCAGCGCAAGACAGAGAGACCTTTTCAAGAGTGATCGCCAACGTCGGGGGGACCTGATAAGGCACATAAAGAAGAAGAAGTATGAAAACAAAAGAGACCGATACTAGACTGTTGAATGTCTAATCATATTCCTACATACATTTCACGAAAGTATGCTTTGTTCAAATCGTCGAACTGTTATGGTCCGCCAGTCATAAAAACAAACAAAAAATAAAATGCTTTATTTCATGAAACACACCTTATGGTAATAAAATTCGCACAGGAAGAGGGAGACTTTTAACATAAATTACACACTTACTCGTTAATAATTTTACTAATATGATATTTTTGTTATAAAGTATAAAAGTTTGTGCCTGGGACAACTGATTTTTACATTTGTAACACTTAGAATTCAAATGTCACTTAACCACTCCGATACGTAAGCATATATGCACGATAATATAATGATAGCAGTCAAGTGCAATAAGCGTGTTTTCACGTTAACGCGTGTATCGAACGTGAAATCTACCAATAAACAGCAAACAGCTTTATATGTCATTTCAATGGCCGCCCTAGAGAGAATGGTAGCGTCTTCAAGATGCCATGGGTATTTACACCTTTACCCCTTCCCTGATCATTCTATCATGTCATCTACAAACAGCGTTATGTGATCTCTATGGCTGGCCTAGACACAATGATGCCGTCTTCAAGATGCCATGGGTATTTACGCCATTACCCTCTCCCTGACCATTCCAGACCAACCGCGTGGCCGTAGGTTTGACCTCACCCCCTCCCTCTACCTTGCTCTAGAACGGCCAGCCAATCACAAAGCTCGTCTTAAAATGGCTGCAAATTATTTATTTATGAACATTTTTGTGTAAAATTAATATTGAATTTACGCAAGTCTTGCTAGAGTTACTTCAAATAAAAGTATATAGATTAAAAGGCTGGACTTGCGCCCATACTGTTAAGATAAAATTAAATATGTGAATGTTTCCATTAAATAGATATAAGGGTTTTTTCATACTGACATCAGGCTAAAAACCCACTGGTTAACATTGTAAATATTTTACTGAATTTAATAAAAATGCTAGAAAGAGATGGTTTATATGAGATAGAGCGGCAAAAAGAGTAGTTTTGCTTATATAATTCAATATTATCATTCCATTCTTATATAAGGATACACGAAGCTGCAAAGAA
The DNA here is from genome assembly GCA_917563855.2 of Limnephilus lunatus. NCBI lineage: Eukaryota > Metazoa > Arthropoda > Insecta > Trichoptera > Limnephilidae > Limnephilus > Limnephilus lunatus. The sequence continues at coordinate 49,472,983 of OU830603.1, forward strand.
ACGCACCAACATTCAAAGCTTGCATATTCGCAATAGATCGGAGTGGTTGATGAAAAGTAAGATGACCACCAAAATTTGAATATTGGAATTTTTAAAACACTTAATTAAAAAAATAATTTAATTATTTATATTTGCTTGTTTTTTTTTTTGTGAAAATATTATTGCATTTTTTGTTTATTATTTGTAAAACGTAAATGTAATTAAATTCTATTTCAATACAATTTTATGTTTATATATGTGTTCATAATCGAACAAGTAATTATTATGTGTTTATAAAAGAATAAAATTCTTGTACTAACGCACGTGTTTATTTCTAACTAACTAACTAACTAACTAACCATCACGCCGTTTCCCCGCAGGGGTAGGCAGAGAGGACGGACCGCCAAACAACTCGGTCTTGGCACACAGTCTTTGCTTCACTCACATTCATACATCGTCTCATACATACTCTTCTATTATTCCGACTTTTGACATGGCCCGACTCAAGTATCTGATTCACTTGATCGTGCCATGTCTTCCTCGGGCGTCCCCTACTTCTTCTTCCATTCACATTTGCGTCATATATTCTTCTCACATTATTTTCTTCTTTCATTCGCTCTACATGTCCAAATTTGTGTTTATTTCCATTCCACAAATTAATTAATGTGTGCATACAAATAAAATATTATACATCTGATTCATCAATATAGGTACTTATTGATACTACATTATTAACCACTCCGATACGTAAGCGGATATACACGATAATATAACGATAGTAGTCAAGTACAATAAGCGTGTTTTCACGTCAACGCGTGTTTCCACAGAAATCGTTATAACTCCGTTATTGTTCTAGTGACATCCCTAAAACAAAAAGTAGAAGATCGATAATTAATAAAGCTACACATCCCTATTCAAGTTGTCCATAGAAATACATAAAAAGATCTATTCTGTAGATACAGATTTTACCCGCCAAATCGCCTACCCGCTGGTAGACATTGTTATTTTTTTATTGAATATTCTTGTATGAAAGATAAAAAGTGAGGTAACTTAATTGTTTATTATACATTTATACGATAGAATAAATTTTGTTTTTTACATAGTGCGTGATTTTAGTACCGTTTTCAAATAAAAACATCGCGTGAGTCATTTTTACCTTTTTTTTTATGTTTGCATTCTAAATTTTTATATTTACAAATGTAAATATTTATTTGTAATATAATAATTTGAAAGCTTATTTCATAACCTTTCAAAAACAGTTTTAGTATTCGGCTATGTTCAGAAATGTTTAATTTATAGAGCTTTAATTGTGACGGGAAATAACACAAATTTTTTGTAAATCTGACATTTCATTTAAGACGAAAAACTCGCATATTCGCAATACATCGGATCGGTTAATATAAATGTATTATAATATTGTAAAGGTCCCGTCAATTATAGAAGAATGGTTATTGCCACCCATAAATATTATAAGACGCAAGTTACCACGTACATTCCTTTGGGATGCTCCACGATGATGTGGATATGACCTCTGCCTGGTTTTTATTTTAAAAACGACATAGAAGACATTATCGGTAATTCAATCCAATATTGCAAATGTATGCTTTTCTTGGAAAAATTGAGTTTTTATACGAATAAAACTATTTATTCTTATTCATATGGCACATTTACTACCGGCTTAAACAAATAATTCATCGAGGCTTCGCTGTCCATTTCGTACAAAACTTAATTTTGGATTTGAGTTCAACTGAAAAATAATGTTTTTAGTCAAAAGTAATACGAAACATCTAGTATGGATATTCGTTATTTTTTTTTTAACCTTCCGTCAGGCGCAATGCAAATCTTAACACGATCGGGCGCAATTCTTCTGTGAGATTAAATCACAGAAAAACATATCAAAATAGATTTTTCGCACAATTTTTCGAGAAGAACGGAAACTGGCCCTCTGTGAGTGGTGGGGAAGGAGGAAAAATCAGGAAGCCACGCCCCTAGATCGGCGATATTTACCCTTTGGCACAAAAATTACAGATCACTTAATCTCACAGATTAGTTGCGCCTGACGGAAGGTTAAATGATGATATGATATATAGATAATTAAAGAATTAGAATAGTAATTTTAATTTATGAATGATAAATTTATGTTTCGCGTAAAAAGGTCAATTGTAATTTAAATTTACACCCATTAAAATGATCTATTTTAATAATTTAATTTTAAATATATTTCATCATACAGTATAATTCGGATATAACGACTTCGCTTATAATGGCTCACCGTTTTTAGCAATGACAATGTAAACTCAAGTTAGGTTTCATAGTTAGGTATTAGGAAAACATATCCGTTTAGTATGACTCCATTTTAAGCGACCTATTTAAATGATAATTCGTCCAATAAGTACGACCTGCAGTGTATCGTTTACAAAACCTACGCACCAATACTTCGCAACTATCCTTATTAGCATGCGTAAATCAGTCAGTATTTATCATCTGTTGTGACTAGGTTAAAAGCTCGACACCATGAGTTCCGTGAAGCGAAAGAGTTTTTCAATTGAAGAAGTGCTATATTACACCGTTCAGAAGCCGGTGAATCAAATGTAACCCTCGCGAAGGAGTTTGGCGTGTCTCATATAAAAACAAGCTTAAATTATCCGGTCGTTTTGTGCGTTGTCCGGTTTACTAACAAAGTATCGCCGGCCCCTTGAGAGTCGTTATATCGGGATTCTACCGTATTTTTATAATAAATATAATGAAATGAAGTAATTTTTTAAATGTTTATCACTTACAAAAAAATAATAATTGTCAAATTTACCTCTAAAATCATGAAATATTTAATTTTTTAATGGCCTATATTTTATAATTTAAAACATAAATAAATAAATTAGCACTGATAGGTACTAGATATTTGATATACCTTTTGATTACAATAATAATTTTTCAGTTTGGTTACGTATTTTGGTCTCAAATCCAACATTAAGATTTGTATGAAACGGGCTGCGTATCCGTTCCCGTTAATAACTTTAAAAAAAGATTTTTTTCTAAAATAATTAAATTACCGTCATCTATGATCGAGCAGAATTATCTTAAGTTTACCTTTAATGAAATAAAAAACATAAACCATGAGAATTTTTATTGCTTATTTACAGTTAAAATTACCTAGGAGTTTCGATAGCGCCAATTCATTTTTTTTTTATCATTTGACGACCCTCCTTCAGCAAAGATTCTCGGTTCGTTTCAACTTTAGATTAAAGTATAATCGGCTGCCAGCATAAAGGTCATGTTGTTATGCTTGTAGACTGATCACAAATCAATCAAAACTGAAACGGACCGAGAATTGGCGTTCGCAAATTATCTACAAAAAATCAAAATAAAAAAACCAGAATATTTATTTACCCATAGATCCATCAGGAAAAGAATGATCAGAGTCCTCTGTTTCTTCAGTTATTTTAGGCATTTTCATTCTGAAAACAAAGAAAATAATAAAAATTCAATACAATATGTTATGGATGACTGGACTACATAGAATCATGCAAGTTCAACACCTCCTTTAAAAAGTCATTAAAAACGATGAAAGAAAAAAAAAATTGATTAAATAGGTTACGTTAGGTTAGGTTATGGACCATTTTTTAACTAACTAACCATCACACCGTTTCTCCGCAGGGGTATGCAGAGAGGACGGACTGCCGAACAACTCCGTCTTGGCACACACTCTTTGCCTCACTCACATTCATACATCGTCTCATACATGCTCTTCTATTATTCTGATTTTTGACATGGCCCATCTCAAGAATCTGAATTACTTGATCGTACCATGTCTTCCTCGGGCGTCCCTGACTTCTTCTACCATTCACATTTGTGTCATATATTCTTTTAACACTACTTTCTTCGTTCATTCGCTCTGCATGCCCAAACCATCTTAGGGTCCCTTTCTTAATCTTACTCATTATGCTTACATCAGCCTTAAATTCTTTGCGGATATCCGCATTTCTCACACGATCATACATGGTTTTACCACACATACATCTCAGGGATCTCATTTCAACAGTATTCAGTTTACTTTCATCCTTCCTCTGCGAATTCCATGCCTCACTGCCATACATCAGGGTAGGAACCAGGACTCCATTATGGACTGCTAGCTTTGCTTCTTTTGACAGTTTTTTATTAGCGTCAACGGCATTCGGTCCTCCATTAATGGAGTTACCGCTATTTTTCAATTTTTTTTAAAGAACTTTATTGAATTTTCAAAGAGGTGTTGAAGTTGCACGATTCTGAATTATATGGATATCAGTTTAGACCGAGTGGTATATGTACGTCAAAAACTTCTGAGATTTCTCTACCTGAGGGAGTATGGCTGCTACCCTACTGACTTTCTCTTGGCATGCTCGGTGTGAACCATCTACGGTTCAGAAGGGATGTGCTCACTGTAACACATTTCTTTCGACGGATCCGTGCATGGTTCAAAATTTCCAAGTTTTTATGTTCCCGATGGTTATCTCATTAAGCGACAGCTAGACTGTTTTATCTCCCGGCTTGCCAATGGTCATGCCAGTCGAGAGAACCGTCTTGTTAAATAGAATCGCTTCGAATATCAATATGTTTAACATCAATGAAGCACAATTTAGACGGCAAGCTTTGTTGTTAATAGTCTAAGTAATTGTGCTTCGTTGATGTTTAAATCTGCTTCTCTAATCTTAATATTTTCTCTCTTTTAAAAACGGTTAGAAATTATAATTTTGTAATAATAATAATAATTGGATAATTTGTAGATCGCCATTTTTGTAAAAAATCACCTCAAGGGCGCTGTTATGTTTTTAAAATGAATAAATTGAATTGAATGCATATACCCTCAGTATCGCCCAGGTGACAGTCCACCATTAAGAATTGAAATACCACTTGAAATAGCTTTAGCCTTGCTTGGTGACAAGATCAAAATAGCCAGGTACTTCCCAACCTTCCGCTTCCTCAACTCCTTCCCTTCCTCACTTCATTCAGCCTCAAGACAAAACCAGTGGCGGCTCGAGCACTTCTTTAGTGGTGGGGATCGACTTTTTTACGTACCGGAATCTCATCACCCGTAGAATATTATTATTATTATATATTATTAAATTTCTCAAAAAAAAATTTTTGATGGTCTAATCATGCTAGTCGGATATATTTAACACAAAATAATATAAAATGTCTATAGAAATATGCCAATTTACAATGAAATATAATAAAAATAAAGCTTTACCTTGCGAGATTATTATCAAACTAATTTGAACGCGAGCGATTCCCGCCCGTAACGCAAACAAGTGGTTCTATGGGGATCCAAAGGATTGTCCCCGCAGATGCTTGAACTCACATACTACTGCGCATGCGCAGTTGCCTACGATCGCGAAACAACGCAAGGAAAGTATGGGGATAGTTCGGATTGTCCCCCAAGTGCGCAGTAATTCTGCGCACTGAGAAATAGACCTGCTTTTTTTGCGCCGTACATTGTTCGCTGTACGCGCGTAGGGTCTTATTAAAATCATCCGGAATAATTGTTTGTATTTTATTTCTGCTAATGTTAATTACTTTTATGTTTAAAGAATTCATTCATTTTGGCGGCATCGAATGTTATTTCCTTTAGTAGGTTTTGAGTGTAACTGGTGGGGACTGTCCCCATTGTCCCCCTGTAAAGAACCGCCACTGGATAAAACTATTTATTTATATCATTGGGATTTATGCGCCAAGACCGAGTTGTTTGGCGGTCCGTCCTCTCTGCCTACCCCTGCGGGGAAACGGCGTGATGGTTAGTTAGTTAGTTTAGTTAGGGATTTATACTTTTCATAAGTATAGGCAACTTCATTTGCGCCGCCTTTTCCTCTTTCTCAGAAGTTGTCACCTATCATAATCACTCACTTGTTGGCTGCCGCCCCTAGGCGGTGGCCAATACGGCATATTGGCAAATCCAGGATTGATTTATATAAATACTAGCTGACCCGACGAACTTCGTACCGCCTCAGAATCAATTACTGTTGATTTTAAATTCAGTTCATTTATTAAGTTAAAAATTACACAATGAAGCATTCATCAATGCGCAACTGTCCTTGTTTGTTTTTGTAAGTATCAGCGATGGCATTGTGTACGGAATTATATTTTTTGTGATTTTTCTTATTTTTCCACGTACTTACGGGAATTTGGGAGGCGGGTATCGGTGCCGCCGCCCCGGGAACCATTTATTGGATAACCAACACTGTCATATGCCACCCATAAGTCACCAAAAGTAGTTCGCTACGTTTGGTGACTTAGCAGGGGTGCCCGGGTTCATGTGGTGACGTTTGTCCGGGTCTTGGCGGCGGATGCGTCGGCCCACCTGCTGCGTGGCAGACGGGATGGAGAGAGACTGGTTGAGGGAAGTCTTTTGACCTTTCCAGCTGGACTCTTTCGACCCATCGTCTTGCACCGCAGTTGCAGTCCGCCACTCCCGGACATACTGCCCCCAGACTCTTACCCACCTCTCATACCTTTTTCCTTCCCAGAACTTCCTATCCTTCCCTTCCTTAAAAAAGATGAAATAGATCCTGAGGAAAATAATTTTCCTCGGGGACTCATGTGTCGTGGAGATGATGTAAAATAAATTGTTTTTCATTTTCTTTACACATAAGTCTGAGGGATTTTTATAATAATTATTGTATCTTTCCTTTGGATGGATGGAGACATACGTCCACTGTTTGTCTCATTTTCGACTATTGACATTTATTTTGTAAGAGAGGCAGCAATATATGTTTAAGAAAAACAAAACAATCAGCGCATTGACATTTGACGTTTTTAAATTTTTGGAACTCACTCACTACTCAATATTACAAGCACTTATCACAAAATGCCCGCAGCTCTTTCAAATATGAGAATTCGTTCCATACAAAATGTATGGGGAAAAGAATTTTCTTAATAACTATATTTTTCGTTGATTTTTCTGATGTTTTAATAGTTATTATCATTTCCGGGGCGGAGACAAATCCAACAAATCAAAGATCATCAAAATCGGCCTGGCCGTTTTGAGTTATAAATAGTGTAACTAAACCGACTTTGTTTTATATATTAAGATTCCAAAGAACAATTTCAGATCTGCAAAAATTTAAAATTGTTTTATTTGGCTTATTTTATTAATTTAAAAAGTCTGCATTTTCGGAATTTTAAATGAAATGAAAGGCAAAATATCAAAACAACGCTATATTTCTTTATCGCAAAAACAGTAAAAATGCAGAAATTAAACTTTAAATAGCTCTACTGCAAAATCGAACATAAGACATTGTTCTTCCGGATTGTCGATATGTACGGGCACAAACAAATATATAATTTTAAATTATAATGTCACATCACAAAGTATCTGCTTCATATGAAGAAACAAATATATAATTTTTATTATAAAACTAGCAAGTACTCAGCATGCGCTGCAATGCTACTTAAGCGAAGAAATTGTTCCCTTTGTGAGCTTTCCCGAGCGTCCTCGTTCCCACCCCCATTTCCCGGTCGTGCGCACATCTAATCAACAAAGTTTCATCACAATCAGATGGTTCATAAAGGACAAAGAAACATTCATTTTTATATATTAACCACCCAACAACGTAAGCAGATACACACGTTAATATGACAATAGCAGTCAAGTACAATAAGCGTGTTTTCACGTCAATGCGTGTGTTTCCACAGAAATCGTTATAACTCCGTCATTGTTCTAGTGACATCCCTAAAACAAAAAGTAGAAGAGCTCCATAACAAATCAAGCTACCTGTGACTATTCAAGTTGTCCATAGAAATACAAAAAAAAAAACCTATTCTGTCAGATACATGGTAGACCGCCAAATCGCCACCCGCTGTTAGACATTGTTATTTTTTTAATATATACTCTTGCATGAAATGATAAAAAAGGGAAGTGATTAAATTGTTTATTATACATTTATACAATAGAATAAGTATTGTTTTTTTACATAATCCGTGATTTAGTACCGTTTTCACATAAAAACATCGCGTTAGTCATTTTTACATTCTTTTTATGTTTGTATTCTAAATTTTAATATTTACAAATGTTTATAAGTACTTATTTGTAATATAACAATTTGAAAGCTTACTTTGTAACCTTTCAAAAACAGTTTCTAGTATTTGGCTACGTTCAGAAATGTTTCATTTATAGAGCTTTAATTGTGAAGCGGAAATACTCAACACAAAGTTTTCGTAAATCTGTCATTTCGTTTAAGACGTAAAAAGTGCATATTCGCGATAGACCGGAATGGTTAAGAAGATTAACATTGAATAGATCTTTTAGAGTACTTAACATTTTTTGTAAATTCTTTAATATCATAAGTTTTCAGACAAAAAATTCTCTTAAAATGCAGTCATAAAGAACACACATATTTAACTCATTTTTGCATTTCTTATCCTTTAGAGCACTTCAAATTTCTGCTATCGATTTGAATGATCTATTTTAAGTTTACCATTAAGATATAAGACCACCCTTTTCTGCACAGAGCTAAATATTTATATTTCAAGTGTTTTGGGATTCCATAAATAATAAACTGCTACAGTATAATATTCAAAACATCTTATTGGAGTGTGAAGTGGACAATGATTTACTGCCTATCACTTCACTTTTTTGGGCAAGTTTCCACATTTCAGAGATCCTTGAACACCTGGATCTTAGAATGTCTCTTTGTGGATTCACAAAGTCAAATCTTTATTTATAAAAATGAATGTTTTTTGTTTGTCCTTTTTGCATTCCTAAATCATTCAAACGATTGCGATGAAACTTTAGTGATTTTTTGTATGCATGCCTGCGAAGGTTTCTATACATAATGGTGAGCTCTGGCATTATGAAATTATTTCTATACTATTCATCTGATTTCGATGAATCTTTGGTAAGTTGTTGTGCGCACATCCGCGCAGGTTTCTATATTATACTGGTGAGCTCTGGCATTATAAAATAGGCATATAAGTTTTAAAATGTGTGTATTTCACATAGTTTAGCGGCAAGACGGGAAAGAGGGGGAGTGGAATCCGGGAGGGTGGAGGGGAAAAAACGCGGGGAGGAGGCGGGTTCGCGGGATGGGGGGACGCGGGAGGGCAGAAGACGGGGAAGGTGTAAGGGGAACTCGGGAGGAAAAGAAGACATGGGAAGGTAACGGGGGCGGGAACGCAAAGAAACAATTTCTTTCTTTAAGTGTCATTGCAACGCATGACGGGTACTCGCTAGTACGTTGTAAAAACAAAACTTTTATTATTACCAATAATTCAAAAAATAAAAATGCCTCACAACAGTCCTGGATTTGTCGCGGCCTAGGGGCAGCATCCTACAAGTGAGTGATTATGATAGGTGACAACTTCTAAGGAGGAAGGGGTGGCGTAAATGAAGTAGCCTATACTTATGAAAAGTATGAATCCACCGCTGACTCACAAAGCATACAAAGCTATCAATCACGACTTGACTCCATAGCAATAAGTAATATATTTATTACAGCAGTTCTACATAATCAAGGACTTCATTTCAAAAAAACATTATCTACAAAAAACATACAACCGTCTAATTGTTATGCAGATTTCTGAGCGTACATTGATTAGTTCTTCCATCTCAAATACTTTCTCATTCATGCTCGTCTCTTACTAATTTGGGCAAAGGATACTATTGGTTAGCTTTTTCACCCCGCTGCTGAGGCTCATGGCTTGTTCGCATTGGGAGAGTAGTTTAGTTGAGTAGCGAGTAACTTGCTACTTGACTCGCCGAAAAACATTCGCATTACGTTCAAGTAGAGTACATTAGTGAGCCGCATGTTGCAAGATGACGGGCTGCCACGCAACAAAGTAAATACGCTAATTAAGCTTATTTTAGAAGAGGTGGAAGAATAAATTAGTGAGATAAAAATAAATACACTATGGACATGAAAAGAGATTAATAGCAGCAAAAATAATGAATTTTAGAGTAGCATATTCGCTCAAACGGCACATTTATAAGCGTCTACAAAAAATTAATTCTAATAAAACTCAGGTTCACGCATGTCAGTGCGCAGGGACATGGTGGGGGTCGCTACTCGTCCAAAAAAATAGAACGAACTACTAAAGAGCTGACTAAACTATTCTGCTAAAATTGTGGTGTTTGGACGCGTTTAATTACTTATATACTCGCTACTCAGCTAAACTACTCTCCCAGTGCGAACGGCTCTTTACAGATGTGATCCCTGGAAGGGATTTCACAGCTTTGATGACCAATAAAGGGTCAAGTTATGGCGCTAGAGGGCAAACTACTTAGCGCGATACTTCAAGTTAACCTCTAGCTGAACTGACCCAAGAGATACTTCGTAAACCGTCGGCTTCGAAGTTCAGCTAACCTAGAGATAGGAAATACTCGTTGAAACCCTTTTGGTAAAACAAACGGTTAATGGAACAATTAAGTTTCCTTTGTAAGAACCGACTCAGGTGTATCCTATTTCTCAATTAACCCATAAGTCATTGTTTATTATACTGTCTTCCTATTATTGAACTGCTATAAATACATATCATACTTACTTGCAAATTGATTGTAACATTGCTAATTGATGGTAACATTGCAAATTGATTTTAACATTGCAATATGTAACCAAAATAAAGACAAATTGTGTTCACCGTTAAAATTGAATTAATTATTGACCAGAAACACAAGGTCAGTACTACCGTTTTATTGTGGCAATACTATGACTATGTCCCATTTCAATATACCACTACACAGAATTCAAAACTTAGGCAATATGTTTTCACACATAGATGTATGGAATGTGTCGCTTATAAAATATAAGCATGAAATAATAAATCATTTATCCTCTTTAAGTTAAGTTATTTGCATGTATTACATATAAATATATTTTTTCATTGTTACAATATTGTAATATTTAAATATCTTAGCATTTATTTTCGTTTTGTTATCTGAATATCTACTATGTCTTTCTCAACTATTTCTTTCTGTTTTCAAACTCACTAGAGCTGTAATTTGTTTATTATAATCAATAATTATCAGCCTGAAACACTCATCTACTCAGTTTATCAATTAAATATAATAATTAATATTTGACAAGTTAAAGTATTTCAGCAAAAAATGCAGACATAATTAGTCTCGACGCCATCTAGCGGGAGATTTAGTATTAACAATACATCTCTCACAAAAATAAAGTTGGTTGTTTTCAGTTGGAAAAATGTAATAATAAGTAATTGTCGAATGAAACACTGGTATATATTGAATTATTTGGCGGGTATTAGATAAGCCGCCATAGCTCAGTGGTCAGAGCTGCTGACCGGCAATCAGAGGGTCACGGGTTCAATTCCCGTTGGCGGCCAGTATCTTTTCTCGGAAGATTTTTTCAATGTAGATGAGTGTTTCAGGCTGATAATTATTGATTATAATATTTGTTATCTACCCTTTGTGCTATGCATAAAAATCTTGTTGAAACGTTAGTTTATCAATTAAATATAATAATTGTAATTTGTTGTTATATACTATGTTATATTATGTAAAAGCCGAAAGGCGTTAATATTATAAATAAATAAATAGAATTGTGCACTTGTTTAATTATCCCGTTACACAAACAATTTATTCTAGGGTTTAAAGTCAGCAACGTTTTAATAATTTGTATGTCTTTTTGTAGATAACGTTGTTTGACTTTAAGTCCTCGAATTATTGCTGTGATTTTGTAGATAACGTTGTTTGACTTTAAGCCCTAGAATAATTTTTAATAGTTTTTTGTAGATAGATAGTGTCGTCCAACTCTAGAATAATTATTTGTATGTTTTTTGTAGATAATGTTGCTTGACATTAAGCCCATATAATACAGAAAGTCAAGAGTCAAAATAACAGAAGATAATGTATGACACGTGTACGAATGTGAATAAAACAAGAGGTGTGTGCCAAGACAGGATTGTATGGCAGTCTATCCCCCAAGCATATTCCTGTTAGTAATTCTATTGTAATTATTTGTCTAACTAACTAACCATCCCGCCGTTTCTCTACAGGGATATGCAGAGAAGACAGACCGCCAAACAACGCGATCTTGGCACACACTTCTTGCCTCGTTCACATTCATACATCGTCTCATACATGCTCTTCTATTATTCTGACTTTATTCTATTGCTGTGTCTTCCTTGAGCGTCCCCGACTTCTTTTACCATTCACATTTGCGCACATATATTCTTCTTACATTCCTTTCCTCATCCATTCGCTCTGCATGGCCAAACCATCTGAGCGTCCCCTTCTTAATCTTACTCGCTTACATCAGCCTTGCATTCTTTGCGGATCTCCACATATCTCACGCGATCATACATGGTTTATTTGTCAAAGTTGACTAATGCAAAGTGTATTTTATGTGATTACCGCACAAGTCTCAACTGCCCCGAGGTAGCAGGACTAACGCATACCCCGAAGAAAATACCTGGCTATTAAGAGCTGGTCACTAAACTCAGCTAAAACCATGGCAACGTTTAGATTTTGAATTGTGGTCCCACCAGCGAAATTAACAAATATAACAAAAGAATCTCGGAAAATAACAAAACAAATGACATGATTTTTTTTTATAAGAACCGAACAAGTCTCAAGCCGGTTTTGTTTTGTTTGGATAGCAATGATAACCTGTGGTCATTGTGTTAGATTAATTAATAATAAACAATGTATCTACAAAAGTATACTCACAATAATCATCTATAATGTAAACCCAATAAATTCTGAATAATATAATAGGTTTATTTTCAAAGTTTCAGCTCACAAAAGCGACGCAACCGTGAAGCATTATTTCTTACGATTGTAAGCATAAAATGATAACGAAACAGAACTTCACTCCACAATGATAAAACGTCCAAGCACTGTTCTCATATTATGATAATTATAGTCGTCTTTATATTATAACACTGCGTATCGCGGATATATTTTTCACACAAACCGCGCTTTACCTAATAAATGTATCCATTTATTATTATCATTTGAAAAATGTGACATTTCGGCGTCGCGGGCGTTTGAATGTTTTGGTTGCGATACAAACGCGAAATACGCACAGATATGACGAGATAATAATATATAATATGCGGAAAAGCTTCGTGTATAGTTTTTACGCGATAAATCACTTTAATTCCACTTTTATCCGCTGTTTCAACCAAATATTTCAACCTCGAATTCAGCGGAATCAAAACAAACGTCACTTTAAAATACAAAATGGCCTCCGCGCTGCGGATCCAAGATTCAAATCAAAAGAAAGAACGAAACGAATTTCGAAATGTTTTGTTAAGTTTTTGTTAAAATTCAAATGAGATGTTCAAGGAAAAGTAAGTACTGCTCACTTTGGTAATGTCGCGATCTACTATTCTGTTATTTATCCCATGCTGGGATCGAACCGGTTCACAAAGTCCCGGGCCAGACTTGACTTCAAGGCCCAACGAGCGATTAGCTTGAAAGTGACGATTGGGTTTGGGTAAGTATCGCAAATACTATGGATCACCAAACAGCATTCACACTTACTCCAACTTTTAACATCAATTTTAACAAATATTACAAAATAATACTTAGAATTTATGATACAAAAATACAACACCACTATTAAGAATTAATTAAAAATATATTTGAGAACTGAATTCATTATTTAAAAACGATTTTTACGATTTAACTATAAGCACGCCGTGTTGTTATCTATAGTATCCGGTTCGAGTAGGCGAGGTATTTTATGGGTTTGTAACTTGTAAATGGCCTGTTTGCTGTAAAGTGTACGTCTTGCGTGCCGATAAGCACGACTCTTTTAGCGCATAGCTTCACATGGACCGATAGAACGGGACAAACATAGATACGCTATGCGCTTTTCGGCGTCAGAATGCTACGATTACATGAATGTTACGAGGCAAGAAGAGCTAGAGCTATAAATTTCTAGCCTTTTTTGTTGGCTGAGTTGTGAGTTGGCTTGGCTCACATGATATTAGTAGCTGTTCTATTTATAGATGGCGTGTTGTCAGCTAATTCTATTGGCTGGTTCAGCTCATTGCACGTAGGTTCATGTGACAGCATTTATTAGCGCATATAGCGCAAATGGTTGGTTTAATCAATAATTTGTACGACAGCCGACAGCATGAAATCGTTAGGTACACGTACTTGCAATTTAGCACGTTTCGGTACGTGAAAATTGAAAATACGACAATGAAAAAATGTAAAATGGTGTTTTGACATTTTTTATTAGTTTTATATAGGTAGGTAAATACGTAGGTACATAAAATGACATAAATAATATAAAGTGTAAGATTTGAAAATATGTGATTTTCACATAGTTTCCTGTCTGTAATTTCTAGATCAGCGCAACGTTATTTCCATCACAAGCTGTAGGTAGTATTTTAAATAAGTAACTTTATTTTATCTTGGCTGAGGTGATATTTCACCAAAATGGGGGTATATAAACTGATAGCGTCATTTTTAGGAAATGTTTAGTAGGTATCTACCTAATTATTATTAAAAAATACAAACGTGGCCAAAACCACGTAGCGATTTTAAGTTCCTACATGGTATATCTTGATATCTTGTGCATTTTTACGGTTAATGGAAATTTCATAGTTTCATAGCTCACCATTGAATTTTTTATTACACACCCTAATAAACTCATACATACAATTTTATAAATTGTGTGTATCACTGTTAATGTAAATACTTACTTAAAAATTTAAAACAATAAATTAAATATAAAATACATGAGAAAATGAAATAACAAAAGCAGAGGCTAGGGTCCAAAGTGATATACATTGAAGATATAGGACTCGGAAAAAATATTTCACGTTTTTAAGTAAGTGGAAAATTTTGCTTGTGCAGTGATGGAGGCGGCGCTTTTTCCGTGTGTTTGTGAATATAATACATCATATTCCACTCCCTTCACCCACACCACACATTTACTTTTCCTTTTCCGTGTTCAATAGGAGGCAATCAAGCCTCGAAATCAACACAGGTTTGTAACACCATTTCTCCTCCAAACCCGTGTTCAGTAGAAGGCAAGCGGCATCCTATTGTGCACGGGTTTGTAACGCCAATTCTCTTTCCAAACCAATTCTGTCCTCCAAACGTGATTATAACATAAAAATAGGAAGTGTGTGCATACAAGCACAATATAATGGATGGAAAATAAAACGCAAAGAGCCTTACTAATAAAATTTAAAAAACACTTTAAAATATAAAAAGTAATTTATATTATATTTTTTTATTATTTTTCGTTTTTTGGTAAAAGTGAATTTAGTCCACCTCACGGATAATAAGGAACGTTCATGTTGTCGTAGTTCAATTCACGGATAATACGGAATATTCCTTTTATTAACTAATAGACAGTCAAATATGACATTTGTCGGAAGTAATCTTATAAAATAAATTCTCGTCAAAATAAAAACACAAAAGTACCTACTTCAAATTATTGGGTTGAGGTTCAAACTACGAAAGCTGCATGTCATCATAATTTAGATATACATCCCAGGTTTTTAATGGTTTGTTTGGCAAAGCAGGGTTTGTCTAGCGGGTATGTGTAATAATTATAAATACAGCTACAAACTTGTCAATAATGCATTCACTTAATATCATGAATAAATTATTGTTTTATAAGTCAATAATATTTTTTATGTTTCATGCACCGCCGAGGACGCGTACCAACGCGTGCCTTGTACTGAACACGGGTTTGGAAATAGAATTGGCGTTACAAACCCGTGCACAATAGGATGCCGCTTGCCTTCTACTGAACACGGGTTTGGAGGATAAATTGCGTTACAAACCCGTGTTGATTTCGAGGCATGGTTGCCTCCTATTGAACACGGAAAAGGAAATACGCCCTCGGGTACCTACACGTCAGCTTGTATGTAAATATTTCTAGTTTATTCTGACTACTACCTTGTTCCTTTCTTGTAAACTCTATAAAAATGTACGCTGCCTCACCTAACTTGCAAGTCCATACTTATGTAAATTATCTTACTTGTGTTTGCTATTTGCCAAGTTTAATATCGATGGCGCCAAGTTGTATAATTGCGTCCTTGAGTTTATACTTACACCGGGAAACATGCGCTCCATCGATTATTTAGGTACTTATAATATAATCTTTTTGAGCCGGCTGCGCAAGCTGACGATTTGGTCTCAGAATATTTTTGACCTAGCGTCACTCAAAGATAAACTCTGATAAAATGCCGATAACGAAATGTTAAGCTCCGTGTAAATTATATTGCGCCGCGTATTATCGACCCCTTATGAGCGTAATACACGAGCCCGATTTTCAGCCCGATTCCAATTAGAGACAAAAGTCAACATTTTTCGCTTTACGCGATCGCTGTTTTCAACTCTATTTTCATACCTACGATTTCAGTAAGCATCACAGCAAACAGTATGGTTCATGTGTTGTTTGCAGTGATGACAATTGAAATCCTAGATATGCAAAATAGAGGTGAAAATAGCGATCGCGCAAATCGAAAAATGTTGACTTTTGTCTCCAATTGGAAACAGGCTGAAAATCGGGCTCGTGTATTACGCTCTTTAGATTCGAATAACAAGGTTCCTTCTGACACAGCAATGATATGCGATGATAGTCTCTATGGAAATATAGTTACAGATCATATTCACATAACATTGCTGTACCAGATAGAACCTTGTTATTCTGAAAGGTCAATATGATAACAAGGTTCCATCTGACTGTGATATTGTGATGATATGCAATAATGGTCTTTAGAGAATCATTCGTTAGAATTCATTGTCCTATTATATTACCGTTGTCAGATGGAAACTTGTTATTCTGAGTTCTAATTATGTGTAAGGATAAAATAACAAGGTTCCTAACAGCAACGGATATGTGATAAGTGATAATCTTTGGTCGTTAGTGATAATGGTATCTAGGGAAAAGTATTTAAGAGATTATTATTCCATGACATTGCAGTGTCAGATGTGGGTGACATTCAAGATAGGAAAATGACGTATAAATAAGTTTAGTACTTATAACTATTTAGGCTGCCTTTACTTAAGTTTTTTTCCCGTAAGTAGCCGGCACCAAATGTCACTTACCGTAATTTATAGCAAGTTACGTTTTCCTTAAATTTAAAGTAAGTAAAGAATTAGTTAGCATTAGCATTAAGAATCAAAATAGCAACTACGTTCCAATAAACTATGGAGTTCCGCAGGGTCCATACTAGGTTCCAAATTTACATCAATGATATTTCGCAATTAATTTTAAATGGTGAAATCTTTTTATATGCAGATGATACAGCTATTTTCTATTGGGGAAAAGATTTAGAAACAGATCTAGAAAGAATCAACCGTTGGCTCCAATCAAATATTTTAACAATAAATGTTTTAAAAAAACAGGATACCATGATCTTAAGCTCAACCCGTAAAATAATTCTAGCTAATTTACCCTTAAAAATTGAAAACAATGACCAAAAGTTGTAAATTGGTCTGTCGCTCGAGTGGTTCAGTAAAAATGCTTTTTATATTATTTTCTATAAGTCAATCTTAACTTCTCTTCCCTACCCCACCTCTTGCCATTCCTTCATCCTTTCCTTGTCCCTATCCCTTTCACATCCTTTCTTAATCCTTTCTCCACCCCTTCACATCCTTTCCCTGCCTCTTACCCATACCATTTTATATCTTATCCCTGACAGCACGGACAGCATTCATAACAATATGTATTTTTTGTAAACGTAAATACATATGTTTGTCATAATAAGTTTTAAACCATAGTTTTAATTCGTTATTCATTTTATAGGAGTTTTGTGTACAATACCTACTCGGTCATAAACATGTATAATTTTAAGTTACTTTCTGTTATATCTTAGTTGTAAGTCACTATTTATTAATCTAAGTTGTAAGCCGCCATTAAGCCGCTAGTAATAAATTTTAATCGTAGGAAGTTATTAGTTACGTATAGGTACCTACGTCTAAGTGATTTTCTCAAGAAAATGGCACTATAGAAATGATCAAAACATTATTATTATTCGCCATTCCTTCCTCATCATTGTCCCTCCCAGACTTTTCCTCTTCCCTTTCAGCCATTTCCTGTCACTTTCCCATTTCTTCCACGGCCCTTCCCCGTTCCTTTACTATGTCTCTATTGCTCTATTTCTTGCATGAACGCGTGTCTTCTGTATTCGGTGCTCGAAGCCGTGTCTTCGTGTCTATATCGGAGGCTGTCATTCCATCCCGCAACGTCTTTCATTTTCCGATTGTCAGCCAAAACAAACATTCTCCAAATCGTAAACAAACTTTAAGCATGTTCTGAGTATGCTGTTTATGAGTACTCTCAACTGGTAGAAACTCACAATACTAATGGCTCAATCTCTCTCATCTTTCTATATTCTTACACATGAGAGAGAAGAGGACAAAACATAATCAAATGAATTCACCCCAACTCCAACAGTGTTGTGGGAACTCGTGCGATCAATAGATAACCCTAGATAACCATACCGTGTCTCCCACAAGCCAACATGTCGGTTGCGTACAGAAAGGTTATTTTATACAATGCACCACCTTTTGGTAAATGATAAAGATGCATCGTTCTTTTTTACTTCAGCGACATTTTTGACAGTAAGTTTGAGAGATGATGGAGAGATGTTACCGTGTTCACTGAAATGTAAAGTAATGAACTCGCCCGAACTAGTGATGGGTTGATCGAGAGATTCATTTCGAAATGTGGATCAAATCACTATCTATCTCAAGAAACAAAATATTTAAAATTACATTGTGATGATGGCTTTTTAGGCGGAACGTTTTCGATGATCAATTCGATATGTTTTAGGTTATTCAAATGTTTTGTTTCTGTTATGAGCATCGCGAGCATGAAATCATGCAAATGGAGAGAGAAAATAAAAGATACAAAGTTAGATACAATGACCAAAGAAAACAAAAGCAACGAAAAAATAACAATAAAAACATGACAAAGACAAAGACAAAATGACAATAATATTAAAATAATGATAAAAAACTATTACCATATAACCAATGGCGTAGCTAGCATGGGTGGCAACCGGGGCGCGGATAACGTGGCTGGTGTCACCCCCCCCCCCCTCCCCCATTAAAGTTAACAAACACTAGGTAATTTCAACTCATACAAAAATTGGTCTGTCCTGGGGGGGGGGGGGGGTGGCTAAAGAATTGTGATTATGGGGGTGCCACCCGACTGAGTGTCACCCCCCCTCGGGTGGCACCCGGGGCGGTCCGCCCCCCCTCGCTACGCCACTGAATATAACTGAGAGTGTATGTGCATAGCAGGGATGTTACGGATTCAAAAATTTTGACATCCGCAGAAGCGGATTATTAGACATCCGCGGATGCGAATGCTGATTTTTTAAAAGATATTTTAATTTCAAGTACATAAATAAATTAAAATCGATTTAATTTCAATATGCTATACTTAATTATATTTTGAGAACTAAACTAAAACAGTTTTTAGTCTTACTTATTAGAATTTTAAGCCTACGCCTATAGTTTTACAATAAAAAACTTTGTTTAATAATTAAATTTAAAATTAGTGAATTATATTTAATAAATAGTATTTTTTCATCCTTCTCAGCCTTGTTGCGGATATGAATCCGCATCCGTAAAAGCTCCGCATTAATTGATGCGGATGCGAATGAAGATGTCTGAATATGCGATTATTCCTATATATATTATTTGCGGATGCGGATGCGAATATCCGTAAGGGTAAGCCCACACTGCGGCCAACGTTCCAACTTCAAACGTTTGGACGATCGTGTGGAGGGGTGTACGTGCGTTGGAAGTTCGAGTTGGAAGGTTGGAGTTGGTTGGAGTTCGAGTTGGCCCGGGATCACCTTCGACTTCGAGGCGATCCCGATGGCCAACTCACACGAACCAGCCTGCCGCAGTTGTCCACACATCAGTCTGCTATTAAAATGACGATGTTATTACGGAGAGTTGTATAACAATTGTTTGAAAACATGTCGTGTATATAGGTAAATGATTATACGTACGTAATAATTGTAGTCAACTGAAAAATATACAGCGTAGCTACAGCTGTTCCATGTCCGCCATTTTGGAGTTCGGAATTCGGGGTTGGAGGGTTGGCCGGAGCCACCACACGTTCGGCCAACCTTCCAACTTCGAACTAAGTTCGGAGTTGGAAGGTTGGCTTCAGTATGGACGTAGCATAACACCCCTGATAATAGGGATGGACAAATATAATCGAAACATTTTGTTGTCTATAAAAATCGAATGAACAGGTCGGATACTAAAGCCGAAATAATATAGTAGGCATGACAAAATGCCGTTTCTGCAGGCACTGAAACGCTGTCTCTTGGCCAGTGGCGGTTTGTGCTATGAGACAGAAGCTGTTCCTCCCCAAAAAAGAGTGAAGAAAAGGGGAAACTGATACAAGACACACGTATCCATATGTACATCCAAAATATATTAAACCTTAATTTAAATTTTCGTTATTTGTTTTTGGGGTGTTATGCCGTGTTGCACTACCTCCTTCTTTAGCCAACGTTTCAGCCACATGCGAACAGCTTGCAGTGGGCGTTTGAGCCGGCCGGCAGTGAGGACGTTTCGGACAGCGTTGCAGTGTCCATCCTCAGGGCAGATCCGACAGATGTGACATGTGGCTGAAAATGAAAGAAGGAGGTAGCGCAACACGGCATAAACATCCCAAAAACAAATAACAAAAATGCTTTTGGCCGTGAAAATCTAAAAACGTACTTTCAATTTAAATGTTACCAGTTTTTAAATTGTATAAGTCAAGTTACTTCACTTTATACCTATTGATGTATCTTTAGGTATTTAAATGCCAAAAATTCACAGAATTGAAAAAGATGTGCGACCTTTTCCCAGCTGGCTTAACTAGCGTGAATAAGGCGGTAAACCCAAAGGGGTCTTAAAATATTTAGGCAGGAAGTCGTCATAATTTTAGAAATAAGAAATAATATAACAATAAAATTTGTAACTAGCGGCTAAAGCCAAAGAAGCATAATAAAAATTGGAAAGCCAGGATGTTTTCGGCAATGGCAAACGAGCAAATGCGACCCAACATTGCCTGGCTATAAAACCCCAAACCATTGCGAGGCCCGACAAACCCGACATCGACGAGCCGAGCGAGGGGCAATAAATCCTTTTCGTTTGACAATGAATGCCGCCGCCTATGGACAGGGCTGGGCAAAATACATGCTTTGCTGTAATTGAAATACAAATTACAAAATACTTTTTCGCATGTATTTAAAATACGAAATACAAAATACTTTGACGTCGAGTATTTGAAATACAAAATACAAAATACAGTATTTTAACCATTTTTTTCTTTCAAATACAAAATACAAATTACAAAATACATTTGGTTTTGGTAAAACCTTTGGTTGCAATAAATTGTCTTAAGTGCACTTATCTAAGGGTGCATTTCCAGAAAAGCAAAGCTGAGCAGAGTGAAACAGAAACGTGCAAAAATTGACCAATCATATTGTTTAGAAGACACATCTCATCCTCGCTCCACTTTAAAGTTTGTGGTATAGGACCCAGGTGTTAGATAATAATTATTAATATTATAATAACATGATGTTTGGGCATCAGTTTCGGTTTCGGTAGAAAATCTGCCGAACCTTCGGCCGCACCGAAAATCTGCGTTCGAGAATTATCGCGCGTCGTTCAGCTGACTTCGGGTGAGTTCGTGGCTCGTTCGCCAAATTTTTGTTCAAATAAGTAGTTAACGTGTTTGTTAATTTTTTGGTTTATTCTATAGCAGTAATGTAATAGTACCCGCCGCCCAAATTGGGAGGCGGGTAAGGGGAACGCCGCCCCAGGAACCATTTATTGCATAATCGACACTTCTTCCATAGGACACCTTAAGTGGTTCGATACGTTTGGTGTCTTTGCAGGGGTGCCCGGGTTCACGGGGTGAAGTTTGTCCAGGTCTTGGGGGCCAATGCGTCTGCCTGCCTGCTACTTGAAAATATTTTTTAATTTTTATAAGAAAAACTTTATTTTTATATTTTTTTTAAGGTTATTCCCATCAGTGAAATAAATCATATTTGAATAAGTTAACAATAATAATCTAAACGAAAATATGAAAGAGAACAAGATACAGAAAAACAGAAAAAGACAATGGTCGCAACTGGACAATCTGAAAAAGACATTTCTTATAATGATTGTTTCCAATAAAAAGGGTAGCCCGTAATATGGAGAAAAATAATTATTTGACAATAATGTAATTCTAAAATTTGAAAATATGAGATTGACAATTATGACGTTTTGACAGAAGGTGGCAATAGCGAAATTGGTTAACGCACTCGTCCCGGTTAGACGGAGAGGTCGGTTCGAGTCCCATTTGCGACCATTGTCTTTTTCTGTTTTTCTATGTCTTGTTCTCTTTCATATTTTCGTTTAGATTATTATTGTTAACTTATTCTAATATGAAATATTTTTTTCTATTTCATTTAACATGTTCATTAAGAATATTGTGATTGTAAAAGCAATTAAAATACTCAATTAATGAGGTCCTTTCTTTATAATGTGAGTTTTTTTTTTACATTAACTCCACACAGGAGGCCCTGAAGAAAATAATTTCCCACAGGGCCTATGTCATCTTTGAGGATGCTGTGTGGAGGGTCTTTTTGAGGAAAGGAAGGAGTGAACATGGGCTTGAAGAGACCCATGTTGTAGGAGGGAGGAAACACAGAGGCCGGTAAATCGTTCCACTGCCGAGCTGTTAAACTCAAGAACGAGTCGTAAAAACGACCCGTTTTCATGTGACTAATGTCAACCGTGTACAAATGTTGGGCGCGTGTTTGGCGTGTTTCCCGACTATGCACCGGTGCCGAGGGGATCAATGACGCTAGTTCCTCGGAGCATCTTCCATTGTAATACCGGTAGAACAAGGACATCATTCCCACCTGACGCCTGTGCTCTAAAGATTGCAATCCGTCTGTCAAGATGGGAGAATTTATCAAACGGACCGCCCGTTTCTGTACAGAGTCAAGGGTTTTTTTAAGGTATTTTGGAGCTCCAGACCAGAGGTGGCTGCCAAATTCAACCGTGGGGCGCACTTGCGATTTGTACAGGATTAGCAGTTGTGTACTATTAAAGTATCTGCGGGCCCTGTACAGTACGCCCAGTTTCTGAGAGGCTAACTTAACTCTGGTTTCGATGGAGCCCCCATACCTGAGCTGGCCACTTAGAGTTACACCAAGCATATCAATGGAGGTCCTGTTCAGAAGAATGCTTCCGTTGAAGGAGACTAAATTATCATTTCGATCCCTTTTAGACGTTATCAAACGTGAGTGTTGATTATTGTCAAATTTTTGTTCCAAGAAGTAAATAACATGTTTTGTTTTTTTTATGGAAGTAATTTCAAAAATATTAATAATAATTTTTTCACAGGTATTTCAATAACACGTGTTAATTGTCTGTATCAGTGTAAAAATAAGCCAAATTTCAGCAAAAAAAATAGCTTAAAAAGAATAGGTTTCGGCCAAAACTGAGACAGACACCGAAGATTCGGTTTCAGTTTCGGTAGAAAGTCCTGTTTCGGTCAGACACTAATAATATAATGCGATACAAATAGTGTTGCCAACTTGCTCTAAATATTAACATATATTGCGCTGGACGCTAACGTTTTTAGTCTTATGTATTATCAACGTTATTATATTTTTCATTATCATTACTATGATCGCTAAATGTATTTGAAAATGTATTTTGAAGCCATAATTTAAAAAAGTATTTGAAATACAAATTACAAAATACCTCAGCATCGGGTAATTGAAATACCAATTACAAAATACATTTTTAGGAAGTAATTGAAATACAAATACAAAATACGTATTTGTATTTCAAATACGTATTTCAATTACAAGTAATTCAAACACTGCCCAGCCCTGCCTATGGAAATAGTTCTGAAGATCTACGCCAGAGCCTAAGGAGGAAGAAGGAGGAGTTTTTCACCACCAAAGCCAGTCACCATTTTGCCCCGGCCAGGGGGCAGTCACCGCTCACCGTCCACCGAGGACGCGGTTCCTCCACCGAGGAGTCACCATTTTACCCGGCTAGGGGGTGGTACTCCGCTCCTCCATCGGAGTGTCCCGTTTTACAGCCCGAACAGGGCTGTCTCTCTCCGCTTTTCGGAGTGAGTCCGAAGCTCGCGACCCCGCACAATTTCCCGACCAGGAAAATTGACAAACACACTCGCGGATTCCAACCAGGAACAGCCGAGACGTTCGTGAACTTCCGCCAGGAAGTCCAACCAAGTGACCGCGAAAAATTTTGAACAGGGATTTGTTAAAAAATTCAACCTTCGACAAGAAATTGTGCAACCACCCGACCTGTGCGATTTGTGCAATAATCAGTGAAACAATGAATAAATTAGTTAAGTGCCAGTGTATCGTCCAGGACGATCAGTTACACGCGGAGACTCCATCATCAGCAACCAAAGGGAAGTGACTGAAGATTTTATGTGTTTTTTTAACCGCCAAAGTGATTAAACTCTGAACAATTACATAAAGACTTTTACCGTAGAATTAAGCAAACAGACAATCTAATTTTAAGATTAATTAATTAAGAACCTAGAATAAGACTAACACTAGATTAATAATTAACACCTGCTTTTTTTATTAATCGATAGCTTTTTCATTTGTTCCTCCTTAATATTAAGTTTGTAGTTAAGTTTGAACCCCGCCATACACCAGGGCGGATCACTACCATTGTATCACATATATTTTCATATTTCCCTAGGACTCAGTGTTACCAGATTCCTGGTTTTTACGATGTTTGCATGGTTTTTTGGGTCATTTAAAATGTATTTACGCCACCATGTTTTTTTTTAAAAACCACGTCGAATAAGTTGACGAAGTGTTTTATGGAGTGGGAGAATTTCTTTTGCCTCTTCTCAAAGATATAATTTATTTATTTATATTTAAATAATTTTATTTAATTTAAAATTGTTTCCTACAAATTAAAGTTGATAATATAAAAAGATGATATATAGTTTTTTGTTTAATTTGTGTGGTATTTTTTTGTTGTTCAAAAACATTATTTTTTCCCACTATACTGTTAGCAGCATATTTAAATATTGCCGCCAGAGGTACTGCTATCGCCTCTGGCGGCCAACAAGGAAACTACACCAGCTATTGCGGTCGGTAAAGAAGGGACGCTTCCTGGCTGGCGGCAATGGAGATGGAGAAGATCTACCAACGGCTGGGGATTGGTATATTTATGGGCTGGATTTACAAATGGCGGAACACGGAATATAATCTTGCTGATTCTTGAATGTTGTTATTGTCAATTAAACGTGGAGACAATATATTTCATCATAAATATTAACTTAGCGTTTTATTATTGCTAACATCAGAAGTGGGATTCGTAAAAGCAAGTGTTAATTGGCTTTTGTTTCGTTCACCTGACAAAAACTCGTGTTTTGTATACAAAACGGCGGCCATCAAAGCGTCTCTCGAGTTTGTTTACTGCGTTTGATGTTTGATGCCGGTAATTAAGTGACAATCTGTGTATCGGACTTCTGAATATATGTGAAATGTTTGGACTTCTGTTGTGAATTTACGTAAAAATGCCGCGTAATTACAGTGATGACAGATGCATTGATGCCCGATATCGGAGGAATGCGTGGATCGTGTTTCCGCCGAAAGGACGCATTGAAAATTTTAATTTGGTGCTTGAAAACTCATTTGTGCTACAATGGATTTGTGAAAGACTTTTCCCTTTCGTGTTCATCATCGTGAGCATAATTTTATGATCGAAGACATTTGTCCAAAATGTCAACCAGCGGCTGTCAAATAAAGTCGCTAGCATTATGCTGAGCGCATAAACTGAAATACATGGTGAATCAGAGAAGCTGACTTCAGGTCCAGAAGATAGCAGATGGATATGATCTCTTAATGGCAATAAGGAAGTTGAGTCCATTTTTTTTATTTTTTTTTATCAATGTTCGCATTCAAACTTAAATACTGGTATTTTTTTTTTTTTTTTTAAAGTTCGTTTTCATAGTAAAATTAATTCTCAAAGTTTAAATTTTATTAAGCCCGCCAAAACGATCGGATCCGAGCGGTAAGAAGCGGGGTGTGGGTGTGACGTCATTTGAACTGAGAAAACTCCGTCGCTTGGGCATTTTGTATGGAGATTTTTTAAATTCTTCAATAAGGAATTCCAGTAATTTTTTTTATCAATGTTAACCGTCTATCAGAATTGATGTTATTTTAAAAAAAGAAAATTGATCAAGTTTTCATGGTTAAATTAATATTTAAAGGTAGAATTTTTGTTTCTCGCGCCAAAACTCTTCACAAACACGGTATTACCATAGCTGGCCGATCGCCGTTGGTTGAAGTATCACCCGCCAATTCAGGCCGCCGCGCAAAAAAGTAAAGACCGAAAGTAAGATAACGGTTTACAGCACAGTTCACTGTGAGACTTTTCTGCGAAATCAATAAATTTAATATACTTGCACAAAACTAGTGAGGTTTACGGCGAAACATCAGATGTCAGATGAGTAGAGAATACGTAATGATTATTATTTATACTGAAAAAATGTATTATACTTATTGCAACATACAAATGAACACAATTAATAATTTGATGTATTTACTTGGAAGCTTTAACTCCACAAATTTCAGCACTTATGTGGTCAGTATTATCTATTTTAAATATAAAATCAACATGTCAGAATCAACGATTTGTAGGTAGTCGGACTGGCCTTGAATATATCCGATTTCTGACATGGTATGTGGTTTTTTAAACAGATTTTGCATTACATAAACTTTGTTTACTAAACCATTAAATATACCAAACCACCCATTACTAAACTTAAAAAGACTTTTAGGGGATAGAATGCAAAACCGTTTGGCCCATAAGTAAACGACGTTTGGCCTATAAACCTCTCTCATCATACACAAACCATCTCTCGTGTAATAGAAAGAGATGCACCGTAGACATTTCGGTGATCCGCTCTTTATACAAACTGAGGTTCCAATGACGTCAGAATTCTTTCGACCATTCATGAAGCGTTTTTAGTTCGTAGCTTTTTGATGGATTTTTAAGAAGGTTTAATTAATTCTAAGAATAACAATATAGAAATATATTTATATATTTAGAATCGATATTTTTTGATCTACATGAACATATTTTTTATAAGTCAAAATATTTTTCACTCAACTTCCTTATTGGTGAAATGTTCGGAACCTCAAAATGTTTCAAAATTATGATGCTGAAAGTTTACAAGGCGATGACAGTCTGATCTTGGTAGCCGTCTAGCTGACAAAAAGAGGATCAATTTGGTGATTTGCTTTGAGTATGGACATCCCAGATGGCTTTATGAAATAACTAAAAGGAAATATGTTTGCGAAAATTAAAGCCCGTTTATGCGTGGCGAAAAGGAGTTGTTGAATTATGATTATGCCGAATATCTATGTCGAAACCTTGTATTATGGTTCGAAGTTGTTTGAAATGGTTCGGAGTTAATCGAAATGATTCATAGTGGTTTGAAATGATTCGGAGATAATCAAAATGATTCAAAGTGGTTTGAAATGATTCGGAGATAATCAAAATGATTCAATGTTGAATGGTTCGAAGATATTCGAAATGGTGAACACCTAGATATGTCAGGTGTGGCGTTCTTTGGATTCTTCATGATGAGATTGGACATCGAGGTGTTAATCAAACACTGGCTGCCGTCCGGGACAAATACTGGTTTCCATGGAAGAGGAATGTTATCACAAAATATGTGAAAAACTATTTTAAATGTTGGTTGGAAAATGAGATACTGGGCGATGTGATATGTGAGCCCGGGGTTTTTAGAAAATGGAGATGTCTTTTGCTGTTGCTTTGAGCAGGTAGATCAATTTACTATGATCTTTCGTGAAGAGCGTGAACGGAATGCTGCGTGTTATTGCTCTCCAGGATGGCTTCATGAAAAAAACTGCCGATTAGAGGCAAAGGCAGAAACAAGCATGAAAGTTGTCATCATGACAATTTTGGCGATGGCGTACCTTTTTGGGGTGCCACGGGGGCTTTTGATGAATATCAAAAGCGGCAGATGAAACGGTTCATCTCGAACCGATTCATAAACTCACAGGTTGGTGAGTGGCAGGACCTTATGGTCATACGTGCTGAGACACGGGTGCTTTTGATGAATATCAAAAGCGGCAGATGGAACGGTTCATCTCGAACCGATTCATAAACTCACAGGTTGGTGAGTGGCAGGACCTTATGGTCATACGTGCTGAGACACGGGTGCTTTTGATGAATATCAAAAGCGGCAGATGGAACGGTTCATCTCGAACCGATTCATAAACTCACAGGTTGGTGAGTGGCAGGACCTTATGGTCTTACGTGCTGAAACATGGGTGCTTTTGATGAATATCAAAAGCGGCAGATGAAACGGTTCATCTCGGACCGATTCATAAACTCACAGGTTGGTGAGTGGCAGGACCTTATGGTCGTACGTGCTGAAACACGGGTGCTTTTGATGAATATTAAAAGCGGCAAATGAAACGGTTCATCTCGAACCGATTCATAAACTCACAGGTTGGTGAGTAGCAGGACCTTATGGTCTTACGTGCTGAGGCACGGGTGCTTTTGATGAATATCAAAAGCGGCAAATGAAACGGTTCATCTCGAACCGATTCATAAACTCACAGGTTGGTGAGTAGCAGGACCTTATGGTCTTACGTGCTGAGGCACGGGTTTTTGATGAATATCAAAGGCGGCAAATGAAACGGTTCATCTCGAACCGATTCATAAACTCACAGGTTGGTGAGTAGCAGGACTTTGTGGTCTTATGTGCTGAGACAAGGGTTCTTTTGATAAATATCAAAGGCGGCAGATAAAACGGTTCAACTCAAACCGATTCATGCTTTTTGAAAGGCGGCAGATGAAACGATTCAATGCGAAACGGTTAATCAAACCTACGTATCGCGTTGGTGATACAGTTTTGATACGGATTTCTGGGGGAAATCCGGGGTACAGAAAGTTGAAAGGTCGGTTTCGGAGTTTGCCTTATAAGGTGGTAGAAGTCTTGCCGAACGATCGTTTTGACGTGGTGGGTAACAGACCCAATGGCAGCACTCACAGAGTGATGGTCGCATATGAAAATATGAGGAATTGACTGGATGAACAAATTTCTGCAATGGTCAGGAAGGGCGAGCAGGGTAATCTGTTTGTCAGTACCATTGTGGGGTTGAAAAAAATTTCAATCCCTCTAATATTTTTTTTTCTTTTCTTTTAGCTTCCTGCTTTGAGGTCAAAGCAGTGGTCAGTATGGCCGTGTTAGCAGCATATTTAAATATTGCCGCCAGAGGTACTGCTATCGCCTCTGGCGGCCAACAAGGAAACTACACCAGCTATTGCGGTCGGTAAAGAAGGGACGCTTCCTGGCTGGCGGCAATGGAGATGGAGAAGATCTACCAACGGCTGGGGATTGGTATATTTATGGGCTGGATTTACAAATGGCGGAACACGGAATATAATCTTGCTGATTCTTGAATGTTGTTATTGTCAATTAAACGTGGAGACAATATATTTCATCATAAATATTTACTTAGCGTTTTATTATTGCTAACAATACAAAGGAAAATTATAAAATGATTGTTATGTTTTAAAGCATTATGGATAAATTGCTTAAGTAAAGTTGTTTTATTATTTAATTTCTCAATAAAAAGTTTGCGATAAACATGGTTTCATTATCGTTCAAAACATGATGTTTTTATAATTTATAAACATATTTGTTTATTTATTTTTGGGACATGGCCTCATTGCTAGGACTGGTTGTATTCGTATTCGCCTCGACAAGCTACTATACAACATCGTACAATATTATGCTAGGGAGGCAGAGATAGGGCCCGCCTCCGCGAGTCGCCGATTTCATGTGGGCGGAGGGGAGTGGGGAAGTAACATGGAATCGAAATGAACGGTAGCTGTGGCGTGGTCATGCGCTGTTCAGTTTGAGTCGCGCCTCAAAAAACGAACACTTCCGAAGTAGAAGCGATCGTTTACAATTTATTAGCTTTAGCACTTTAGTGATCAAGGTTTGTTTGGTTTTGTGATTATTTGTGATTGTGATGCTCCATATGCCATATTTACACATGGCATATGCAGTGGCGTAGCTAGCATGGCTGGCACCTGGGGCGGAAAACGTGGTGTCACCCCCCCCCCCCCCCATTAAAGGTGACAGACGCAAATTTCAACTTCATAAAAAATTGGTCCTACGTGGGAGGGGGGGGGGGGGTGGCTAGAGAATTGTGCTCCTGGGGGTGACACTCGGTCGAGCGGCACCCCCTAATCGGGTGGCACCCGAGGCGGACCGCCCCCCTCGCTCCGCAACTGGGCATATGGAGCACGGCTATTTGGATTACTTTAGTAGGGCGAATTTTCAGTTGACGGTCTATCACTCGTGTTTACACATTATTCCCTACTTTTCAAGCCCGCAAACCGCCACCGCCCATAAATATGTCAAACCACCCATCCACCGCCGTTGGCTAAATAATGTGGAAGCGCAACACGGCATAGTTACAAAAAATATATAATAACGATATATTTTTTGGTAATTATGCATTTAGTCCACCTCACGGATAGTACAGAACGTTCGTGTTGTCGAAGTTTGATGCACGGATAATACGAAATATTCCTTTTTTGGGTTGAGGTTAAACTACGAAAGCTGCATGTCATAATCATATCATATCATAATTTAAAAAAACATCCCAGGTTTTGAATGGTTTGTTTGACAAAGCAGGGTTTGTCTAGCGGATTTGTGTAATTATGATTGATTGTCTATGAAATAAAAACGGTAAATATAAAATGGCGTTACCACTGGGCATTTGCAGAGAATGAGGACCGGGTAAGCGGTAGCATAAATAATTTTTTTTTTAGAAGGATTGATGTACCTTTAGGTATTTAAATGCCGAAAATTCACAGAATTGAAAAAGATGTGCGATCTTTTCCCAGCTGGCTTAACTAGCGTGAATAAGGCGGTAAACCCAAAGGAGTCAAAAATAGTTAGGCAGGAAGTCGTCATATAATTTTAGAGATAAGAAATAATGTAACAATAAAATTTGTAACTAGCGGCTAAACCAAGGAAGCGTAATAAAAATTGGAAAGCCAGGATGTTTTCGGCCATGGCAAACGAACAATGCGACCCAACATTGCCTGGTGTTATATTCTCCAGACCTTTGCTATAAATCACACGCATTAATGTCAACCTTTTACGCACTCATGCGTTTCCAACAAATGCATTATTTTAATTGAAAACGATTAACAAATATCGAAGGATTAAGCAAGCCCAAAAACTGATTCTTGCATAACCATTTTTTGTGCCTAGACTTAAATCTATGAAGTCTCCCACGATTCGGGAATACTGAAAATGCTACACTAGTGGACTTATGTATGGACACTTTTTATAAATTTATTGTATTTGATGTTAATCCGCTCTTTTTTATCACGTTGGTGTTTAACAGTAATTTTGTTAGCTAATTAATTCAACCACATATTATACGGTTATATTTTGAATAGATTTAAAAGTTTTGTTTAGAAAAATAAAAAAAATGCTGAATAAAACAACGTCATGGCAAAACACAAATTATTTATTAATTACGAAGATTTTGCATACTATTTCAAATTAACATTTTAATGTTACTATTTCGTTGGAAATCCTTTAAGTTTAATAACTTCCTCAATTCTTCTACACATGGAGTCCACAAACGTCACTAGTTTTCAGGTTTGATGACATGGAACCATGCTTGAATAATTACTTCAATTATTTCTCCTTTATTTCTGGGTGTGTGACGAGAAACCAGTATTTTCAATCTAGACCAGAGATTTTCAATAGGATTTGAGTCCAGGTGGTTCCCTGGCCAAGGTAGAACAACAATATGGAGGTTCTGTAACCATTTCATGTTCGTTTTGCTATGTGGCATGGGGGTCCATGCTGCTGGAAATTGCATTTACCACGGTTGCACTTGAACAAATCATTGTGCTGGGCAATAATTTTGGCTCCAGAATCACATTTTGATGTCTGTTAGCCTTAATTGTGCCTTCTACAACTTCCAGACATCCAAAACTGTCCCTTATCATACAAGCCCGCACCATGACACTCAGAGGAAGTTTCATTGTCGCAGTAGTGAATTCTGGTATCAAATCTTCAACTTGATGGCAACGAACAAATCAAATCCATCACTCTCAAAAGTGAAAATTTTGGTCTCATCACTCCATATCACCTTTGCCCAGTCTTCTGAAGTCCATTCCTTATGTGTTACTGCCCATTTCAGTTATTTATACCTCTGTTTCATGTTATGGTTAGACTTTTATTATTCTTGCCTAATTTCTTCCTAAATGTTATACCTGTAATATCGAGTCCAGCAGCTTTAATGACCTTGTTAATATCTTTGGATGTTTGATGATGGTTCTGCAGGGTAAAGCAACAAATGCTTCTTTCATTTTGTGGCATAACCTTTGGGTTTTGGACGATTTTTGGTCTGTTTTTGTAGTTTTAGTCTCCTTGCAGCGTTGGCAAACCTTTCTTACTCCAGACTTGGTAGCTCCTCCACCCAATATTTTTGCAATTTCTTTATATGTGTAGCCTTCTACACAAAGTGCAACACCTCTGCTTCTCTTTGGGTGACCAATCGGCACGTTTTGGCACCTAAGGAGCCATTTAAATAATATTTATTAAAAAATATATATATAAGTTTTCTTCAATGGATGACTGACTAACACGGGTGTAGAACTAATTCGTGTTGCATCTTAAAGTGTTCTGATTGGAGCCCACGACAATCTTCTGCACTTTGTGGTTGGTTAAGATAGAACACAAGAGATTGTAGAGTTGCCAAAACTCAAAAACGTTATTCTCAAAAATTGGTTGTTTTAAAGGTGTTTGCTCCCATTTCTCATAAAGAGTGATAGGAATTCTGAATCACCATATGGCATATCGTATGGTATGTTGTTTAATCAACAATAGCACAAGGAACACGAAAAAAAAACTTAGAAGGGTTCCGTAACAAAATAAGTCATTTTTTTATAAGGCAAACGACAAGATACAAGAAATCTCGAAAAGTGTCCATACTTAAGTCCACTAGTGTATATAAACGAGGACTTAGCGTTCCTCCATGTTCACTCTTATTTCTTATTACGTGCAGTCTCCACGCTGCACTTTTGTTCGCTAATTGACATTGTCTAAATTATAAGTTTGATTATTTTAAATAAAGTTATTAAATCTAAACTTCCAAGTTATCATTCCTACACGGTACTACTTCCAAGATATCACCTACATTACCTCAAGACATCACCTTAATCTGCATACTTCATAAACTGCAGATATCCTCATCAACAAATCCATCGACAACCGGAGAGAATTTCTCGAACACTGCTCGCTGCCAAGGAGTTATTATTATTTTCTGCATCCTCAACCGAGGGTCGTAGCAAAATTGGTGTCAGAAGTGGGATAGTTTAATCGCTATCACCGATAGTTTAATCGCTATCACCGATAGTTTAATCGCTATCATCGATAGTTTAATCGCTATCAACAGCTACGGATAGCTGATATTTCTTCACGCAAGGATCTTCTGTGACGACGGAAGACCATCTCCAATAAGGACACGAAAGACTAGTTTGGCGGACATTCTCCTCGGAGAAATCTTTCCTCGGAAAGCAGGTGCGGCTCTCACCTGAAACCCCTGTCTACCTCACGACATCGACGGAGCCTGGAGAAGGAAGAAAAGGCAACAACGTGGACAACGGAAGCTTCGCGCAGTCCAGCGTCTACGGTGAACTTCAGTTCTTCAAGCAGCCAAGAATCCGATCCTGATATTCCCGACAACGAGCTCGAGATCTTCACTCCACCTTCTCTTCAAAATGAATTGGGCACTCATCGTTTTTCTACTGTGAGTACATAAAAATTTTTGTCCTGTAGAATTTTTTATTCCTTGCTTCCAATTCCTCTTAGACGTGTCATTAGTGTAACCCTTTTCCTTCTTACTATTTGTACCGTGAACCGTACATTAGTAAAAATTTATATTTCTTATAAAAAAAATTAAGAAATATTTACTATTTTTTCAACATAAAAATAATCTTATTAATTTCGCGTAACAGATATAAAATTCGTGAAAACGAAACGTATATAAATTAAATTAATTTCTAAAATTATTAACAAACAATTCAATTAAAATTTTTTTTAAAAAATGGCTACTGCTTCAGCCTCATCAACTTTAAATTCTAACGAAACAATCTTACCTTTACCTGTTTTGTTTAAATTTATAAAATCTTACGACGGAAACAGAGAAAAACTCTGCGCGTTTTTAACAAATTGCGATAGAGCTGTAGCGTTAGCTACGCCTAATCAGCAGAATACATTACTTTCGTATATTTTAACTTCATTAGAAGGTCAAGCAGAAGTTATATGCGCTAATCATGTAATTAATAATTGGACGGAACTTAAGGATTTACTTAAGAGATCATTCGGAGAACGCAAACATTACGCTCATTTATTGCTAGAACTTCAAAATTGTAAACAATTCCATAATGAAAGTGTTTCTCAATATATACTTAGAATCGAAAATTGCATTAAAAACTTGTTAGTATCAATAAATCAAAACAATAAAGACCCTGCAGAAATGTTAGGCAGAACAGCCAACATCCAAGAACTTGGAATGCAAACATTTATGTACGGGACTAATCCATCAATCGCCACGATACTAAGATCGAGGAATCCTAAAGATTTAAATGAAGCTTTCACAATCTCATTAGAAGAAGAAAGAATAAATAAATTACTAAACTCGTCCAAAATTAATAATAATTCAATTAAATCATGTACGATTTGTGGAAAATCGGGACATTCTAATTACAATTGCTATAAAAATAAAAATAAAAATGACAATTTCAACAATCGTAAAGTCATGTTCGTAAAAAATAATTATAATAATAAAAATTTTACCCCAAATTCGGGATCCAATTATAATAAACATAAATATAATACAAATAATATAACGTGCTGGCATTGTAATAAACCTGGACACGTTATGCAAGATTGCAGAAAATTAAAATACGAGAATGAAAATTCTAATTCTGCAACTCATAATAATAATTATTCGTCTTCCCAACCAAGGAAATATGATTCTAAAGTGGATCATTTTAACTCCCGACTCCCGATCTGCAGTGGAACCCCGAGCCGGTCTACTGTAAGTCACGAGCTAGGCTCAGGAGTATATTAGAACATTCCATGCTAACTTCAAAAAAAAATATATTTATAAAGATAATATTGCAATTATATATTATCTGCCATCTCGCGTTATCTTGCCATTTCCAATTACCTACATGGTAATATTTATTTATTTATTTATAAAAAGGCATTTTCATGTCTCGAACGCCATCTCATTTATTATTCTTGGTTATTACCAAATGAAATTATTTATTTATTAGGAAAAAGACATTTTCATGTCTTGTTTTCTTGTCACTTGGACAGGAGTATTCCTCATCAAGATACAGTCTTGATGAAGTTCCAAATCGTGACTAAAATTTGGACAGGAGTATTCCTCATCAAGATACAGTCTTGATGAAGTTCCAATTCGTGATTAAATTTTGGACAGGTGTATGCCTCATCAAGATACAGTCTTGATGAAGGTCCAATTGGTGATCAGGTTTTTACCGATCACTTTGAGATAAATGGCTTCGGTACCGTATAATTCGGGCAAAAAATTAGTAGAATCGATTGAAATTCGATTGAACTTTCGGTTGATTCTCGTGGAAATGTGCAAATGAAAAAAAAAGGTTCTCAAAAAGAGACAATTAATGAGACAAATGGTCTCGGTACCGTAAATTCGGGCCAAATTATTGAGATGTGCTTTAGTACCGTAAATTCGGGCATCGATCATCGATCGAAACTCTTGGAATTGTTCTAATAATAATAATAAATAAAAAAAAAATAAAAAATGAAAATAAGTCTTCAAAGTGAGACAATTATTCACGATTTCCACGCGATGGATATTGAAATTTTAAACCTTGGGTATGATGAATTTAAGGGAACGACTTTTGAAAGCAAAAATGCTAAAATTGATTTGAAAATAATAATTTAATAATAAACGATTTTTGAAAGCAAAAATGCTAAAATTGATTTGAAAATGATAATTTAATAATAAACGACTTTTGAAAGCAATAATGCTTAAATTGATTTGAAAATGATAATTTAATAATAAACGACTTTTGAAAGCAAAAATGCTAAAATTGATTTGAAAATGATAATTTAATAATAAACGACTTTTGAAAGCAATAATGCTTAAATTGATTTGAAAATGATAATTTAATAATAAACGACTTTTGAAAGCAAAAATGCTTAAATTGATTTGAAAATGATAATTTAATAATAAACGACTTTTGAAAGCAAAAATGCTAAAATTGATTTGAAAATGATAATTTAATAATAAACGACTTTTGAAAGCAATAATGCTTAAATTGATTTGAAAATGATAATTTAATAATAAACGACTTTTGAAAGCAAAAATGCTAAAATTGAAAATAATTATTTAATAATAAACGATGAAACTACATGTTTCTGATCCTAATGAGTACTCGACTCCTATTTTTATAATTTATCCTAGATCAGAAACTCTTATACAAAATGATATTTTAAACCCTGTAATAAAAGAAGGGAAAATTGAAATAAAAATACCAATTGAAGGTATGAATATTAAAAATAATAATAATGAAAAAATAAATGAATGAAATAATAAAAAATTAATAAAAATAAATCGTATTGCAGTATTTTAAATTCAACAAATGAATATGTTGATATAAATTGTATGAAAGTCTATTTAGACTTTATTTCTGAAAATGTTTACCATTTTAATCAAAATTGTAATGATGACGGTAAAAAACGTAAACAATTAAATCGTGATCAAATTGGTACCGATCACTCAAATTCAAAAGGAAATAGGTTCCTTATTCTTATTAGATATTTGCGACAATTATAATTCTATATTTTATTCGAAGGCGACAAGCTTTCCACCACTTTCCAAAGATTATTGAATAATCATTAATTAGTTTACAAAGATTATATTGCTTTGTTTATTTAGATGCCTTTGTCATCTACGCAAATTCTACTGAAAATCACGCAAAGAAACTTACAGCTATATTTCAAAGACTTGCAGACAATAACTTAAAAATTCAACAGGATAAGTGCCATTTCAAGCGAAAAGTAGTTACTTATCTAGGTCATATAATTTCTAACGAAGGTGTCACACCTAACCCTCAAATAAATAAAAGCAGTCTCTGAATTTTCTATTTCCTGGAATCCTAAAGAAATTAAAACGTTCTTAGGTCTAGCTGGTTATTACTGAAGAGTACGAATACGAAATTGAATATAAAACAGGCAGAATTAATTCTATTGCTGATTGTTTATCTCGTATTCTTATAAATGTTATTACCAAAGAGGAAAATGCACCCTCTCCAGATATTATTGATCAACTTTTAAATGAACCATGTTTCGACGAAATAAATGCCGACGACTTAGAAGATTGTCTTAATAATCTATCTACGAATAATTTAGAGATTGATAATAATTATATAGAAATAGATGAAGGTGTTGTTAACCCTGTAGGAAATAATACCGATAATGATACTTACGAAAATTATATAAGATTTTACGCAGCTAAAAATAAGCCAAATATATTTAGCTTTAATGAACATGATTCATTCTTTATAAATAATATGTCTAAAAATATGGCATATCCAACTTCAATCGATCTAGACGATCAAAACCCTTTTTGTGCTGAAATATTATTAAATTGTTCAGACACTGACGAACTTTTAGAATTACCAAAAACACTGTTTGGTATTCATGAATCTAAATCTATAGATAATAAAAAATCCTATTTTCATTGTTTTACTAAGACTCACTATTTCGATAAAACAACCCCTAAAGATATTTTCTTAACACTTAAAAACTTAAGATCGAAACTCATCGAAAAACGTGTAACTGAAATTACGTTACCAAACTTTCAAAACCCTTTTGACTCTGTACCTTTTATAAAAATAAAAGAAATCATTCAATATCTTTTTAGAAACTTAAAGATTAACATTAATATTAATCACAACAAAATTATTAATCCTTTAACTTCACAAATCCCCATAATATTAAAGGAATGTCATGATAGCCCTATGTCAGGACACCCAGGTTTCATCAGAACCTATAATCGGATCAAAGAAAGATACCGATGGGAAAAAATGAAAGATGATATTGAAAATTACGTAAAAAATTGTATCCACTGTCAGAAAAATAAAACTGACAGAAGAACTTATAAAGCTCCAATGGAAATAACGACAACTTCCACGGAAGCTTTTGAAAGAATTGCGGTCGACATAGTCGGACCACTTAGCGAAACTGCTTCAAATAATAAATATATAGTCACTTTTCAAGATGATCTAACTAAATTTTCGCAAGCCTATGCGGTTAGCTCTACAGAAACAGAAACTGTTGCTAATTGTCTAGTTACATTCTTTTCTCACTACGGAATACCAAAATCAATCCTCACGGATCAAGGTGTTCAATTTACAAGCAACTTAATGAAAAATCTTACGAAACTATTTAAAATTAAACATTTAAAAACTACTGTGTATCACCCACAGACTAATGGAGCATTGGAACGTTCTCATTCTACTTTGAAAGATTATCTTACGCATTATATAGATAACGATCAATCAAATTGGGACGATTATATCCCTTTAGCTATGTTTTCGTATAATACAAGTACACATTGTACAACCAAATTTACTCCATACGAACTTGTCTTTGGACATAAACCTATTTTACCAAGTTCTTTGGAAAACACTGATTCAAATCCAACATATGAAAGTTACCTGAATCAATTAAAATATAAATTCGCTATTACTAGATCAATTGCCCGTGAAAGAATCGGACATGCTAAAGAAACTTCCAAAAAATATTACGATAGAAACGTATATAATAATACTTATAAAATTAACGACTTAGTATTACTTAAAAACACGAATAAACCTAAATCATTAAGCAAGAAGCTTACTCCTAATTGGAAAGGACCGTACAAGATCGTACAAGTCCATAATAATCAAAATGTTACTATTAAAATGGAAAATAACTCTCTTAAAAGATTCCATGTAAACAGAATTAAGCCATATCGCGCTTTATTTCCTGTTCCAGGTACTTCAAGACAAACTTAATCTTTTCACAAGATGTCCAACCAATATCGACTGGAAATGGACTTTTCTTCGATCAAATTGGAAAACTTAAAGTATATAATGACGATTGGAAAGTCATTACTTATCTAAATATTAGTACTTTTCCTAGACAGATACAAATCCTAGATGATAATTATGCTTTAACTAAAAGCACTTGTTCAAAATACCTATCATATATTCCAAATGATAATTGTAAAGATCTTTTAAAACCAGTTTTAAATATTATAAAGAAATGTAAAACTAAATATGAATCGATAACACACCTTGTTTCTAATAAACGCTCAAAACGCGGTTTAATTGACGGTGTCGGAAAACTATTCAAAGCTGTTTTCGGAACATTAGATTCTGAAGATGCACAA
Organism: Limnephilus lunatus; assembly: GCA_917563855.2. Classification (NCBI taxonomy): domain Eukaryota; kingdom Metazoa; phylum Arthropoda; class Insecta; order Trichoptera; family Limnephilidae; genus Limnephilus; species Limnephilus lunatus. The sequence continues at coordinate 49,512,457 of OU830603.1, forward strand.
TATTATGATGATGCGATCGAACGCGTTATGTCTGATGATAAAGAAATTTATAATCTTATGAAAGATCAATTACAAGTCACTAAATCGACTCTGATTAATTTCAATACTACACTTGCTAAACTGAACTATGATGAATATACTATGAATAAAAATATTATAAAAATAAATAATTACTTCAAGGAAGACCACGATAAAAATAATTTACAAGAAATTAAAAACGTACTTACTTCTCAAACAAACTCTTTATTCGAGACAACAGAATACTTTTATGATCAAATTGACTCTTTAATCAATGCTATCTTATTTTCTAAACAAGGAATTTTACATCCAGATATTATTACACCTCAACAATTATATTTCGAACTTAACTCGAACATTAAAAATTTACCAAGCGGAAAAGAATTCCCCTTGAGTTTGAAACTTGAAAATATTCATGCTCTAATTGATGTATCAGAATTAATTTCATATTATATTGACGGTAAACTTATTTTCATAACGAAGTTACCTTTAGTTACATCACAAGAATATAACCTTTTCCATGTAGTACCCCTACCTGTTCCAAATATTGATATCCCAAATACATTTTCCTTAATTATTCCTAAACATAAATACTTAGCTATTACAAAGGACAAATCTTTTTATGTATACCTTGATAATCTTAAGAATAATTGTAAAACTATTACTAATGAAAATTTTATATGTAAGGATCTAGATGTTTTATCAACTTTCTCTGATCCAATATGCGAGACGATATTATTGTCTGCTTATATTAATGAAATACCTAACGAATGTTTTAGTAGAATTATTAAAGGCAACATACTTTTATGGCAGCCTATAAGAAACAACAAATGGATATTTACTTATTCACATCCATCTAAAATAACTATTGATTGCAAAAATAGAAATAATATTTTTGATACTAAATTATTCCACACTGGAATATTAACTTTAAATTCTAGTTGTAGAGCCTATGCTGGACTCATACAATTAATTGCAAAAAGCAATCTTATTACTGAATATGTAAACCCTGTTTCAACTTTAAATATTGTCGATGACAATTGTTGTAACATGAAAAAATATAATGAAACTCTAAATGAACTTGAACCTATAAATTTAATTAATTTGCAACATGATGACCTTAATTTGGCATCTCATAAAATCGATCAATTTAATGATGATCTTAAATCATATAATTCAAGACCACTTACGGTTAGACATTCATCAAAACTTCAAATTGTTATGTATACATTATTCACTTTTCTAACTATGTTTATAATTTACAAATTATTGAAATGTTGTAGATTCTTTAGTATACTTAATTCTTATTTTACTAATGATGACAATGATAATAAATGTTGTGTCAGGATATACAATCAATGTAATAATCCTAGACGATCCACTACAAGGATCCAACCAAGAATGACATTCAGAAATTCAGATGGGTTAAATTGCGAAAACGAAGATATACCTCTACAAGAGTTAACTTCGAATGAAAATGTTTCAAAATATAACTACAGCAACTAACTTTAAAAATGTTGCTTTCATCTTAAGGAAGGGAGGTATGTTATATTCTCCAGACCTTTGCTATAAATCACACGCATTAATGTCAACCTTTTACGCACTCATGCGTTTCCAACAAATGCATTATTTTAATTGAAAACGATTAACAAATATCGAAGGATTAAGCAAGCCCAAAAACTGATTCTTGCATAACCATTTTTTGTGCCTAGACTTAAATCTATGAAGTCTCCCACGATTCGGGAATACTGAAAATGCTATATAAACGAGGACTTAGCGTTCCTCCAGGTTCACTCTTATTTCTTATTACGTGCAGTCTCCACGCTGCACTTTTGTTCGCTAATTGACATTGTCTAAATTATAAGTTGATTATCTTAAATAAAGTTATTAAATCTAAACTTCCAAGTTATCATTCCTACACGGTACTATTTCCAAGATATCACCTACATTACCTCAAGACATCACCTTAATCTGCATACTTCATAAACTGCAGATATCCTCATCAGCAAATCCATCGACAACCGGAGAGAATTTCTCGAACACTGCTCGCTGCCAAGTAGTTATTATTATTTTCTGCATCCTCAACCGAGGGTCGTAGCACTGGCTAATAAAACCCCCAAACCATTGCGAGGCCGGATAAACCAACCATCGCCGAGCCGAGCGAGGGGCAATAAACATTTTCCTTTGACCCCCGCCGCGGCCGGTGCCAACACTGCCAACGAAAGATGTAAAAAAATTATTATTTGTACCTATTGTATAAATTGTGCATCGTGCCAAGCTAACAAGCCTCCTAGCGACATCTATGGGGTAAAATTACGACACCAGCGCCAAGGATCCGTTGCCGCATCAAGATGCGGAAGGATAAGGAACTGAATTACTTCTACTATCCGACGTCAGGGGAGGAACGGGGGATGATAAAAAAATCTCACCAGGAAGTCAGTCACCATGTCACCATTTGCCCTGGCCAGGGAGCAGTCACCGCTCACAGTCCGCCGCGGACGCGGTTCCTCCGCCCTACGGAGTCACCGCTCACCGTCCACCGAGGACGTGGTTCCTCCACCCAGGAGTCATCATTTACCCCGGCCAGGGGGTGGTACTCCGCTCCTCCATCGGAGTGTCCCGTTTTACAGCCCGAACAGGGCTGTCTCTCTCCGCTTTTCGGAGTGGGTCCGAATCTCGCGACCCCGCACAATTTCCCGACCAGGGAAATTGACAAACACACTCGCGGATTCCAACCAGGAACAGCCGAGACGTTCGTGAGCTTCCGCCAGGAAGTCCAACCAAGTGACCGCGAAAAATTCCGAACAGGGATTTGTTAAAAAAATTTAACCTTCGACAAGAAATTGTGCAACCACCCGACCTGTGCGATTTGTGCAATAATCAGTGAAACAACAATTAATAAATTAGTTAAGTGCCAGTGTATCATCCAGGACGATCAGTTACACGCGGAGACTCCATCATCAGCAACCAAAGGGAAGTGACTGAACATTTCAATTGTTTTTTTTCCGCCAAAGTGATTAAACTCTGAACAATTACATAAAGACTTTTACCGTAGAATTAAGCAACAGACAATCTAATTTTAAGATTAATTAATTAAGCACCTAGTTATAAGACTAACACTAGATTAATAATTAACACCTGCTGCTTTGTATTTAGAATAAATGTCTCATTTCTATAATCAATAGCTTTTTCATTTGTTCCTCCTTAATTTTAAGTTTAGATTTAAGTTTGAACCCCGCCGCAAACGAGGGCGTATCAGGCTACCACTTACAGCTACCAAAGAGTTATAGTTTCAGTCATGCATGCTATGGAAAAATAAACAGATTTATTTAACAGCCATAGAAAATTTAAGAACTATAAACATGTGACACTGACAGAATCTGACAGATGACAAAACATTTATTTGTGTTTTTGTTGAACTAAAATAATACTCCGTTATGTTTTTCATTGTTTGCTGACGAACAAATATTTTCATTAATTCATTTAATGATTTAAAGTTTTACAATGTTCGATAGCTTCAGAGACAAGTTTTATTCTGTAGTTCAAGATGGAATTAACCTCAATAACAGCGTCCGACGTAAGATATCACAAGCCCAGCAATCGACATCGAAAAAGCCGCCTAATTTTCAATTTTTACCACCGGAGTCGATTGATTATTCGACCGGAGCGGAATTACTTGAGAAATATCAAAATGAATGGACTGAATTGCACGAAAATGCGGAGAAAAACGCCAAAGAGGCAGAGTATATCGACGTTGTGATGTCGGACATACATAAAAACGTGAAGAAACGACTGGAAGACATAACTAACATAAATATTTGTCTTGTGGGCTTGCCCAAAGTTATCAGCTCCGTTGGGGACTGTGTCAATAGACTTCAGGTTTTGAGTGATTTATTTGAAACTGTAGAGAAGGAATTAATCAGTTTGGAAGCAATTGTGGAAAGAAGTGATTTTGAACAGAGAAAAATGGAGCATAAATTTCAACTGAACATGTATAAGGAGAAGAAATTAGGTATTTTTTTATTGTAAATTGTTTACCTGTTTTGTTGTAAATAGGTTACCTTCTTCTTTGTGTGCCTTATCAGATCCCCCCGACGTAGGCGATCACTCTTGAAAAGGTCTCTCTGTCTTGCGCTGCCCGGAATAGCTCCTTCACACTTCTAATGCCGGTCCACTCTCGTATATTTCGCAGCCAAGACATTTGTCTCCTACCAGGCCCTCGGCGACCCTCTATCTTGCCTTTCAATATTAAATGGAGCAAGTGATACTCCCCTCGAAGTATATGACCCAGATACGAAATTTTCTTGATTTTAATTAATGTAAGCAGTTCTCTATCTGCTCTAGCACGCCTGAGAATTTCTGTGTTGGTGATCATGTCGGTCCATGGGACCTTGAGCATTCTCCGGTGAAGCCACATTTCGAAAGCCTCTAACATGTTCATTGTATTTATTTTCAAGGTCCATGTTTCACAACCATACAGCAAGACCGACCACACTTAACATTTTAACATTCTATGCCTTAGTTTTAAGCTGATATTGTCATTGCAGAAGAGGGATTTAATTTTTATGAATGCAGTTCTTGCTGCTAGAATTACTCCATCATGTTTAGTTGACGATTCCAATAAATTGAAATTGGATGAAAAAGATATTTTACAAACATGGGGAAAGTATATTCATGATTCATTCAAAAGATATTAGACCTGACATTAATATTCCTAACGATCTAAATCCTAATTCTTCATGAGATAAAGACTTCAGAACATAGAAAAGCGTGCGGACCAGACGATATTCCAGTTGAGGTGTTGAAGCTCTTTGATAATGAAAATGTTGACTACCTGTTAAGGTTATTTAACTCTATATATGACACAGGGAATATACCCCAAGATTGGCTAAAATCCACCTTCGTGTCGTTGCCTAAAAAACAATACCCTAAGAAGTGCAGTGACTATCGATTAATAAGCCTGATGAGTCATGTCCTTAAATTATTCCTTAAAATAATGCATGCCAGGATACGCAATAAGTGGGAGCAGGACTTGGATGACACTCATTATGGCTTCAGAAATGTGTTTGGTATGCGTGAAGCATTGTTTTCTGTCAACGTACTATTGCAAAAGTGTCTTGACCAAAGAAAGGAAGTCTTTGCCTGTTTTATTGACTACGAAAAGGCATTTGTCAGGGTAAAACATGCTGACCTAATGAAAATGCTTGCGGATTGTAACGTTGACACCAAAGACCAGAATTTCATTTAAAACCTGTATTGGTTCCAAACAGCAGAAATAAGACATGGGAATGAGAGATCTAATGCAATCGCCATTCAGCGTGGAGTACGGCAAGGCTGTATCCTGACGCCACTATTATTTAATAGGTTACCTGTTTTGTTACAAATAGGTTACCTGTTTTGTTGTAAATAGGTTACCTGTTTTGTTGTAAATAGGTTACCTGTTTTGTTGGAAATAGGTTACCTGTTTTCATTTTATTCCTATAGTGGTGAAACAGGTCTTGTGATTTCAGTAGCGACGTGTATAAAGTTAAGTTGACAAAGTTACTAACTTGCGTTTGCGTTTAGCTAAACGCAGCCGCCTGTAGCTAGTATCTGATCGCGTACTTACGGTGATGTGCTTCTGAAAATACCAAACTAATAAAGAGATTAATTAAAAGTTTGTAAAATTCTATCGTGACAAAAAAAAATGTCCCTGAAATGCTAGTACTCAATCTTATGAAGATAAATCTATGCACAATTCATCACTACAAAAAGATTGTGCTGAATTAACCTCTCCACGAGCATGGCCGAAACAGTGGCGAAGTGAAAAAATGCCCAGAATAGTATGGCCGCAATGTTGCGTCCGCGGCTATAATTCAAACTGTCATATTTAATGAAAATATTTGACATGTAGTGGCATCTACGGACATCTGCGAGTAATTTGTCCAAGTTTTGAAACACTTGTACTTATGATACCGACCTCACAGTTTTAGTTTCAAAATTCTTGTTGCGTCAACAGTCTTTTCTCTTGCGCGAGTATAAGATTATTATTAGTTAATTTATGATATAATTTTAAATTTTTTTTTAATAAGAATAAAGAAAAACTCACTCCACATGTAGAGTTCTGTTCGCCAAAACTTGCCAGCGGAGAGGTTAATGACAATCGGCATAATAATGATTACTAAAGATATTTAAAATAAAATTGTCCACGGTCTTGTCTAAACATGTTTTTCTAGCATCTATTTCATCCAATGAAACTTCCGCAGTTTCCGAAGTAACTGTTTCAGTCTTGTGTTTGTTCTACATAAGCTGTTCATTTTTCCTTACAGACGGATGAATGGTTATTCTAGTCACTGTAATGGTACTGGCTTAAAATTTCCTAGCATTGTGTAAACTGCTCTAGCTTGTAGCAAGCCAGAATCGTAAGCCAGGATCTTGCCAGGATAGGATGCCGGCATACCAGCTTGCTATCCTGGCTTGAAATAACAGCCTCGTGTGGACCGGGCATTATCCTGGCAAGATCTTGGCTTATGCCCGGGCCACACATGGCTGGTATTTCAAGCCAGAATAGCAAGCTAGTAAGCCGGCATCTTTTCCTGGCAAGATCCTGGCTTACTATTCTGGCTTGGCACAATCTAGAGCGGTTTACATGATGTTAGGAAATTTTAAACCAGTATTTTTGCAGTGACTAAAGTAACACCACGTCTGTGGAAAAACACATTACACTAGCTGATCATTTACTAGTTTCGCCGGTCACACAAAACTAAACACAAAGCCAGGATAGTAACTTCGGTGTTGGGGGTCACTGATAGCTCAAATAATAGAACCCCATCATAATATATATAATATAATAATAATGTCGTCCGAGTATACATTTAGGCACAATCAAGTTTTAAAAATAATTCACCAAAGTTTGGTTATTAAACATAACTTGATTGACTGCCGTAATGTACCATATTATGAATATGAACCAAATTCATTTTTAGAAAATGAATTTTATAAAATTTAACTAACTAACTAACTAACCATCACGCCGTTTCCCCGCAGGGGTAGGCAGAGAGGACGGACCGCCAAACAACTCGGTCTTGGCACACACTCCTTGCCTCGTTCACATTCATACACCGTCTCATACATGCTCTTATAAAATTTATTATGATAAAACTATTCTAACAGACATAACAATTAGTCATAATAGACCCGATATAGTTTTACATGACAAAATTAAGAAAATAACTTATATCATTGATGTCGCTATTCCAAATTCTTGTAATATTCAGAAAACTGTTTCTGAAAAAATAAGAAAATATACAGATTTAGGAAATGAGATTAAAAGAATTTGGCATTCTCAGACTATAAAAATATTACCATTTGTTATTTCGGCTACTGGCATTATACCTAGCTCTCTCATTAAAAATTTAGGCGTATTAGATTTGTCAAAAAATTTGTACATAAAAATGCAAAAGTCGGTCATTTTAAATACATGTAGGATTACGAAAGATTTTTTAAATATTTATATTGAGGGATCAGTAGGATTTATCGGACCAGTTAGGATTTCATCAGAGCCGAACCCTCTGATATGAAAATATCTGGAGTCGGTGAAATATTTTCCCATTATGTTTCTTGTGGATTGACGTATTGTTCTTGTATTGTTTTGTATTTATTATACTTATATAGTGCACTTACATTGCGTTAATTTAATAGATATTCATTTGTGGAAAAGTGTGTGGAAGGGTTTAGTCTTTCATTTGGGAAAGATTCAACCCGGACATAAAATCTGGAGCACCGTAAAATTGGACAATTTGTAGAGCGCCGTTTTTGTGAAAAATCACCTCAAGGGCGCTTTACAATTCATTATGCATTCCTAGGTTCTATTTAATTTTATTATTTACAGAAAGATACAAAAACATACTTACCTGCAGGTCACTTCCGAAAAACACACTTTATTAGAAAGTTTATGCTTGGGAAAGGTACGACTTTGCACGTGGAGGGTAATATATTCAAAACACTGGACATTGCATGACTTTACCTTTGCTACCCTCATCACTGTTGGTTTTACATTTATATTTATAAGAAGATTAATGCCAAAGTTGAGTTAATATTTATTTGAAAGACTGGAGAATTGTAAAAATTTGCTTTATTTTTACAAAATTAGTTATTTACGCGCGAGCCGTGAAGCTGAAGTTGAAAGGTTTTTTTTTTTTTTTTTTTCACTTATGGATACGACTGTCGGAAAAGATGAGTTTTTAGTTTAGCTCTAAATTCCGCTGAATCTGTGATTATTCTTAACTCGTGTGGCAGTCCATTCCAGGCTTTAGGTCCTGACACTCCGAAAGCACGCTCACCGAATTTAGTATCTGGTGTGCGCTTTGGTTCCTTCAACCTTCCGATAACTGATGTTGCTGCTGACCTGAGGGTTGATTGTCGCGAATTGGAATTTTCTGGAATGCACATTTCCGATAACTAAGCCGGAGCCATTCTGTTAAGGGATTTGAATACCATCTAGCAGAGCTTGAACTGGAAAGAATTATCCTGGCTTGAGATGTTAGTCTACTGGCTTTCTTACTAGCTTACTTGATTAAAAACAAAGCTAGTTCCGTTTGTATGTAGCTAGAGTTACTAGCAACGGTTTGCAGTCCTGGCTTGAAATACTCGCATCATGTGGCCTGAGCGTATAAAATTTAAAAAACGCTTATTAATAAGGCCCACGGTGTAATAAAATATTGTTAAAATAACCCTAATATGTTGATATTATATCCCTCCGCAGCGGCTTTGGAGACATCACGAGTTCGTCTCTCGGAGCAGCAGGCCCAGGAGTCAAAGAAGTCGGAGATTAGACAGCGCCGATTACTCGAGGAGCGACAGGCAGTAGCTGCCACAGCCTTCCAGCAGGACCTCGACCTGTACAGGATTCAGGGGGAACTTCCCAGTAAGATATTACTTCTTTTTTATGTCAATTCCGCACAAGAGTCTCGACTGCCTGTAGAGGGACTATAGCATCTCTGTTTGGGGCAACCTATGAGGCTGTCCCAAAAAAAGTTTGGGAGTGTCTGGCTATTTAGATCTGATCACTAAAAATGGATAAGGCCATTTTGCACAATGTTTCGATTCTTAATTGGATTATGGTATACCCAATTGAGGTATGTTTTGAGGCTGAAGGGAGTGGAGAAGAGAAGGAAATGGGGAAGAGGAAGGTTGGGAAGGATTCAGTTCTGGTCATATAACACTATTAAAGCCAATTCAAGCAACGTTTCAATTCTGAATGGTGGTCTTTCAACACGGAGATACTGAGAGTATCTGGCATTCTAGAATGTGCTGTAAATACACAACTTATTAAGTGGTCATTTGGTTATTGACCCCCCAATAATTCCCGTCGTCGAGAACGAGAGCACATTGCTGAAGTAGCGATACATACTTTGGCCGGGTGTCCACCGAAGGCCGTTCTGAGCGCCGTCATCTCGGCCGCTGAGATTGTGAGTAGTTCGGCGCTACCGCTAGAACTTGGTCCGAGATCGTGACAAACCAAAATGGCAATACAAAACACATCTGAACTTGTATGATTTGAGATTTTCACGGCCAAAAGTATCGTCGTCATTGATTTTTGGGGTATTATGCCATATTGCGCTACCTCCTTCTTTAGCCAACGTTTCGGACAGTATTACAGTGTCCATCATCAGGGCAGATGTGTAATTGATTAACTATTAATTGAAATTAATGAACGATAAATTGTAATTGAAATAATTGATTAATCAATAATTTGTAACTGACTAACTAATAATTGTAATTGATTAACTAATAATTGTAATTGCTTAACTAATAATTGGAATTGACTAACTAATTAATTTCACAGAACTTCAGTTTTAACTTTGAATTTAGATGAATGGTTTAAATTATTATAAGCAATAATTATTAGCCTGAAACACTCATCAACATTGAAAAAATCTCCCGAGAAAAGATAAATGCCGCCGACGGGACTTGAACCCGTGTTTTATGAGTGTTTCAGGCCATGAGTTTCAGTCCATGAGTGTTTCAGGCTAATAATTATTGCTTATAATAATTGTTACCCTTTGTGCTATGCATAAAAATCTTGTCTTTAACATTAGTTTACCAATTAAAAAATAATAATAATGAATGGTTTAAATTCTGTGATACAAACCATCCTAATAGTTGTGGGTTTAATTTGCCTGCTTCGTTATAGCACAAGCGACATCTTTTAAGGGTCAGGTTGCAACGGTAGCAAACAGTTCCTACCTTATTACAAGAACTGTAGCCGCTCGTATCCCTGACGTATTCTACAGGCGCGGGTTCCGGAACGGAAGGGGGAGGAGCTTGAGGCCTCTGAGCGAGTGAGTTGGATTCTAGTGGTGGAGGCAGGCAGCTGGACGTCGAGCCGAGGAAGAGTCGGACCAAACTCACGTGAGAGATTGATAATTTATAGAGAGTAATCAGTGCGAGATAACATGTTTGATATTTAAATAGAGTAGCTTAGAATCGCTATTATAAATTTGTAAGAATTATGTTTCTTTACAGGCGCCCATTATTCAGATTCTTTGCAATACTTACGTTACCAATGTCGGTCGCGTTTAGAACCATTGAAACTTTCAGTTAAATATCGCGGAGTTGGCGATATTTGACCACCCCTGTAGATTCATTACTTAATAGTCTCATTGCTTTGTACAGAGGATTTATCTCAATAAACTAGTTGCCTATTTGTTACCAATTGTTAATGCTGGTTTTTCATTGCAAATTCCTACCCACTGACGCCATCATGGTGGCTCAGCATTTCATTGTACATTATGCTGTAGCGGTTTGGATTGTGAGAATTCCAAGAAGGATGTAATAGGGTGAGTTGAGTAACAGGTAAATATAGAATACGTTATAAGGTATCAAACCGCGCTAACGCTGCAGTTAGGTATTTCTTGTACTTGTAGACAAACACGGCCGCAGCTGGCCGCCTGCGTCTGACTAGAGGAGATGTGGGTATACTAGACACTACGGACTTACGAAATAAAAATATACTTGCCTTATGAAATTAAAATTTAGTTCCTACTATAATGGATATAGCTTAACATACTAAGAATCATATTGTGGAATAGCGTGGATAGCTCATAGAGACATTTGCGCCTGGGTCAAACTGCCCATTCACTGCAGTTAGGTATTTTTGGTAGTTGCAAACAAGCTCGGCCGCCGCGAGCCGCGAGCCAGCCGCTCGATCTACTGTGTATTTCGGTTAGATTCAGGCACGGCTGGTCAGCATTTTGATAAAATACGGAATAAAAATACACTTGCTTTATAAAAAAATTATTTATTTGCAACATAATTGATACAGCTCGACAGACTATAAATCATATTATGCAAGGGCAAGGATACATAGACTTTTTTTAGCCCCTGCACCTTTACAGACGTCTTTGTTTTTGACTCAATGTGACATAGAATCTAATGGTGTTTTGATGTGGAAAAAATTTCTGGTTCATATATGGTTTGTTTTCAATTACAGCCAACACTTTCCTAAAAAAACATATAAAATAAATTTATTTCTAATAATACAACCCAGAATTTACCCAACATCGAAATTCATTCGATTTATTAATGGATCTGACAGTCGTTGTTTTCAATAAAACTAAGTGACTATTTGAACGGAATCGGTAGAGAACTCAAAATGGTCGTCGAAATTATGCATTTTGACATTAAATTCGAGTTTGGTGAACCTCAAACTCCTTAAACCTGATTTTGAACCAAATCGTCAAAGTACTTAAGATATTCAAGATGGATGCCGAAATTTTGCATTTTGACATTAGATCCGAGTTCAGTGCACTTCCAAAACGCCCGAATCCTGATATTGAACCAAATCGGTAGATAACTAGAGAAATTCAAGATGGATGCCGAAATGTTCCATTTTGACATTAGATCCGAGTTCAGTGCACGTCCAAACGCCCTAATCCTGATTTTGAACCAAATAGGTAGATAACTAGAGAAATTCAAGATGGACGCCGAAATTTTTAGATGTCAAAATGCAAAATGACTTCAGACCACCTTCAAACTACCTTTGATAGAAATTAGTAAAAAATTTAAATGTTGACATTATTACCTTATTCTCCTTTTCTTCCAGTGGGTGGGTCTATTTTTATGGCACGGTAAGCAAGGCTTCCTTTATTTTTACCCATTTTGAAGGTACCTGAAGTTTAAAAAAATAAATAAAAATAAAATCTGTAAAACTGTAAATCAAGTTAAAAATAATTTATTAGATAATAATAAATATATTTTATTTCTACTTACCCGGTTACTGTAACACCTATCTCCTCAATGATTCCTTCAAAAATCAAAGAAACAGCGAACAAAATTGCCGCGAAAAAAATATGCGTGCTCCCGCCGTGACCGCTTTCTCACAACTGAATGAATTCTGTGAAATTCAATAGACATTTAGACATCGCGCGGCGTCTTATTTCTCCATACATTTTTGTATGGCGGAGGATAGTTGAAAAATTCAGAAAGTTTAGGCGAATTACAATAAAAATCTAGATACACTGAAGTGCTTTAAATTTAATAGCGTGTTTTAACATAATGTTTACTCTGAGATTACTGAAGGATTTTTGTTTAAAATGTTTACAACAGGTTCAGGAGAGATAATCGCGAAGGCCTTTTTCAACGTTTTAACCAAAGTTGCAGTATGTATAACTTATAGAATTTGTAAGATTACAGTAAAAAAAATGTAATCACTAGTAACTTTACACATTTTTCTAACTACCCGTATATAATTTTCTAGTATTGCTGCTACTAGATGCGGATGCTACTGATAATGCGGAGCGATTTTTTCCAAACTTGACCCTTAACTATGATGGCAGTAGGAGTTTTAAAATTTTGTTTAATAAAATCATTTAAAATATTATGTAAATCTTAACCTTTGGTTACGGAGGTCATCAATAATGTAATATTTGACGGCCTCCATCATTGAGTGGTTAATAAATTTTACATGATTAATTTTTCATATTTCACAATTTATTCATTTAAAATAATATGTAGTATAATATTTGCGGCACATTCCAGTGTGGAAATTCTCTCAGTAAGCCCTAGTGTAAGACCACCATTCAGAATTTTTTTTATTTTTTATTATTTGAAATACATACATATGACAGATTTACAGAAGAAAAATACAAGGAACTAATTACGATAAAGTAATTTTTTTGTTAATGAAATTACCCAATTTAATAAAGAAAAACATTTCTCGTGTTTAAATTGGGGGGTCGTGTCTTTACATTAAAAGATAAAGAAAAAATAAAACTTTTTTTTTGTTTGATGTAAGAAATAAAATAAAACTTCATAAAACTTGTAAGAATGAAAACAAATATAGAAATTTACTAACTTAACAGTTAATAAAATCGCAAATAAAACGTTGCTTGAAATGGCTTTATCCGTGTTTGGTGACCAGATCTGAATAGCCAGGTAATTCCCCATCTTGTTCTTCCTCATCTTCATCCCCTCCTCACTATTATCAACCTCAAAACCTACCTAAACTGGGGATGCCATAGTGGCTCCAGATGGCTGAGAGCAGTTGGGACTCTTGTGCTGTCTTGGAAAAAACAGTTATCTCGGCCACTGTCGACACCGGTGGACCTAACCTTAAAAGATTCACCCTAAAAAAAATTATCTCCTTTCAGGTAAATTGGCAATAGCCAAACCGAGAGAGGAACCGACACTTGAAGAAATACAATTGGATAATGAAGACACGGCCGAACTAGACGACTTCCTGAGCAAATGATACATTGTAACAATCTATAGATAATGGAAGCAAAGAAGATATGGCATGAAAGCGCGTTGACTGTCGCTGCTTAGCTACGACCAAACGGAGAGTAGTTTAGTCGAGTGGTGAGTAATTTACTACTTGACAAAAAAGCGTTCACATTACGTTCAAGCAGAGTTCATTAGAGAGCGGCGCATTGCAAGATGACGGGCTGCCACGCAATAAAGTAAATACGCTAATTTAGCTGATTGTAATACTTATTTTAGAAGAGGTGGAAGAATACATTATTGAGATGAAAATAAATAAACTATGGACACGAAAAGAGATTAATAGCAGCATAAATAAAGAATTTTAGAGTAGCATCTTCGCTTCCACGGCATGACATATCTGCTACTCGCCCAAAAAAATAGAATGAAATGGATTAACTCTACTAAAGAGCTGACTAAACTACTCTACTAAAATTGTGGTGTTCAGACACGTTTAGTTTCTAATATACTCGATGCTCAACTAAAATACTTGCCGTGTGCCAACGGCTCTAAAGAGCAATGAAAGTTATGCCTTTGATATATATGTATAGACAATGGTGGGGCTCTGCCGTGTATGTACAGAAGCAATGTTGCCGATACACGTTTTGCATGCGGTTTTGATGTTTGTAATGCTTCATGACCCATTTTTCTTGTTTCTGTTATGTATAGAATGTATCTAGCAGTTTTATTCAGGGCCTGGCATAATCACATGAAGTTTGGAAAATAAATGTAGAAATAAAGATGTGCGCTGCAATCATTAAATTGCTTTAAACATCAGTAGCAAGATGGCTCAAAGGGTGGATATTTTTCACATTAACCACTCCGATACTTAAGCGGATATACACGATAATATAACGATAGCAGTCAAGTACAATAAGCGTGTTTTCACGTCAACGCATGTGTTTCCAAAGAAATCGTTGTAACTCCGTTATTGATCTAGTGATATCCCTAAAACAAAAAGGAGAAGCTCCATAATAAATCAAGCTACCCATCACTATTCAAGTTGTCCATAGAAATATATAAAAGACCTATTCTGTCAGATACATGGTAGACCGCAAAATCGCGTACCACCATTAGACATTGTTATTTTTTTATTAAATATTCTTGTATGAAATGATAAAAAAGTGAGGTAACTAAATTGTTTATTATACATTTATACGATAGAATAAGTTTTGTTTTTTTACATAATCCGTGATTTTAGTACCGTTTTCAATTTCAATATTTTTTTTATGTTTGCATTCTAAATTTTAATACATATTTACAAATGTTAATATTTATTTATTTTAACAGTTTGAAAGCTTATTTCGTAATATTTTAAAAACAGTTTTTAGTATTCGGCTATGTTCAGAAATGTTTAATTTATAGAGGTTTAATTGTGAAGCGGAAATAACACAAAGTTTTTGTAAATATGCTATTTCGTTTAAGACTAGCATTTCATTCTATGCCATTTCGTTAAAAACTTGCATATTGGCAATAGATCGGAGTGATTAAGCGTACACGGTTTTCAGAAAATGCTTTACTTTCCTAAATGAATTTATTCTGAATCGTATTAAGTTAATTTGATAATGAAACTTTTTATTTTTTTAGTACTTTGTATGTACTTGAGATAATTGAATTTTTTAAATGCACATATCAGTCATCCAGTTGATTAGTCAGAAATCTCCAAATACTAAGTTTTGAGATGATGAAGAAAGCAATATTCAAATGCTCACCATAAATCAAAATTATTTACAAGTTTCTGTGTTTTACATATTAAATATGCTATAAAAAAGACCAGGATCACGGACGTACAAAATATATGGACATGCCCTTACGTGATAAAAGGCGTGTTATTTCCCCCTCCCATTGGAACCATTTTTCGGAACCGGCTGGGCTTGCGTTAATCTAAAAAATGTGACGTCATCATTCTTGTCCGGACCCGGACCAGTGTCGAGCTCTTATCGTACATTTTACGCACGGACGTTGTATGTCTATGGAACACATACTATGACATCGAGATACATGGTGACGTGAAACACAAAGCCGCTGTTTACTGGGGTAAGTAAATCATGAAACATTTGTAAAAGTGTCTACAGCAACAAAATATTCGACTATGAAAATACTCAGAACCTTACTACACATAATGTGGCATGCAATTCGCGCTCCCATATAAAAAGGTCTATTCATTCAAAAGCAGATTTTACTTTCAAGAACTAAATGGTGATATTATAGTGCGAGGTGCCTATATACTGTTAGATTGATTTATTGGCGAATCACAAGTCTCTTTCCCCTCTTCGTCCCGCCATAGTTGGTTTTTACCCCTCATCTGTAAGTTCTCGTCTAGCTATTTGTATGTCTATGACCAGGATGCATAAAGGTCCAGTACATTAGTATGCCATTTTGAAATATGCTACTAGTGTTTTGTATTGTACAAGATAGAGAGTACACTTTTACATATAACTGCATACTCAGCTTACATTTTGATTTTTCAGAGATGTTTTACTAATAAACTGGACAATCGATATTAAATAAGCCTTTTTTATAAGAATTTAAATCAAAATAGAAACTATTTGAAAAAATGTGCACTTTTAGCAAATTTGGAAAGAAAAAAATGTTTGCATTTTTCATGTCTCGTGCCAATTTGTCAAATTTGGGAGACAAATTTAACTTCATATTCAAATGTTCTATAAATTGACATTACTATGGGAATAGAAAAAAAACTGAATTTCTACATTTATTTTCCAGTTTTATTGTGATATGGCAGTGTTCTTGAAGCTAAAAACTTAACTCTCATATCAATGTTGTTATTATTTATGTGCTGCATTTTGACAACTTATTTGTGCAGGAACACAAAACTGAGAGTCTGTAAGTTTATCATAATTGTCAATTCTGAAAAATATTTGGCCTAAACTGACTCGACCCAAGGCCGTTATATCAAAATTCTACCTAGCTGCTGTTAAATCAACTAAAATATTAAATCCTACTGTTGAATTTGGCAGCTACCTGTCTGGAGCCCCAAAATACCTAAAAAACTCTTGACTCTGTAGAAACAAATGGTGAATTTGATAGATTCATTTAACAAACAGATTGCCATCTTTGGAACAGGGTCATGGAGTGGAAATGCTGTCTTTGTTTTATCGGTATTTTAAAGGAACATGCTCTGAGGAACTAGAGTCATTGACTTCTGCACCAAACGTCTGCCAAACACGTGTCCAACATTTGTAAATGATTGATATTTCCCACATGGGTCGCTTCTACAACTTATTCTTGCTTTCAGCAGCTCGGCTGTGGAGTGATTATTGGCCTCTGTGTTTCCTCCCTCGTGTAACATGGGTCTCTTCAAGACTTTTCTTTCTTTCTTCAAACAGTCTCCTTCAATGAAAGCAATCTTCCAAATAGGCCCTCCACTGATATACTTGAGGTAATTATAAGTGACCAGCTCAGGTATGGAGGCTCCATCGAAGCCAGAGTTAAATTAGCCTCCCAAAAATTGGGTGTACTGTACAGGGCCCCCAGTTACTTTAATAGTACACAACTGCTAACTCTGTACAAATCGCAAGTGCGCCCTACTGTTGAATTTGGCAGCCATCTCTGGTCTGGAGCTCCAAAATACCTGAAAAAACCCTCGACTCTGCAGATACTCCGTTTGATAGATTCTTCCATCTTAACAAACGGATTGCAATCTTTAGAGCACAGGCGTCGAATGCGAATGCTATCTTTGTTCTACCAGTATTTCAATGGAAGATGCTCTGAGGAACTAGCTTCATTAATCCCCTTGGCACCGGTGAATAGTCGAAAAACATGCCAAACGAGCACTCAACATAAGTACACGGTTGACATTTGTCACATGAGAACGGGTCGCTTCTTCGACTCGTTCTTGAGTTCAACAGCTCGGCTGTGGAACGATTTACCGGCTTCTGTCTTTCCTCCTTCCTACAACATAGGTCTCTTCAAGACCAATGTTAACTTCTTCCTTTCCTCAAAAAGACCCTCCACACAGCATCTCAGATGACATAGGCTAAAATAAAACAAACACGTCCCCAAAGATGATGTACCTAGACCGTGAGGGAATTTATTTTCCGGTGTGCAGTATAAATGTAAGAAAAAAAACGGCGGCTAAGTTTGATTGGAAACTATGGCAGTTAGCGTTTCGTCAGTTTTAATTAATTGGTGGCAGCGGCCTATCTCAGGTAAATTTTAATAGCAATAGTGAGCCTTGGTTTTCCATGCCAAAACGGTTCCGTCCAAAAGTTATCTATAATAATTCTATACACAATGTAATACATATTTGCAAGGGTTAATTCTTAGGTTCTGTTGTTTCAAACTCTCGTCACATTTGATTAACGTCGAACCGAGGATCAACGCCATTTTGATTTTCTCGACATTTGAATGTTCCCCGTTAACCTCTCATCTGTGGTTCGCTCGCTGGCAGGCACAAAAAAATCTATGCTTTTTTTTTTAAATGCGATTTTAACCCCTATACTTG
Organism: Limnephilus lunatus; assembly: GCA_917563855.2. Classification (NCBI taxonomy): domain Eukaryota; kingdom Metazoa; phylum Arthropoda; class Insecta; order Trichoptera; family Limnephilidae; genus Limnephilus; species Limnephilus lunatus. The sequence goes on from OU830603.1 coordinate 49,530,680, forward strand.
AAAGAAACTGAGTGAAGGAAAGGTCAGAATCGCTTGCTCCAATATCAATCCGGGACCTACGTTCTATTTGATTATTGTAGCTACTCTGAATGATTTTACAAGAATTTTCTATGAAATTTGAGGGTTGCTTTTGGCAGTTGTCAATGGCGAAACTTTAAATATTTTACATTTTAAAATGATTATAAAGGTCATTATTTCTTTGAAAAACTCCTTTGAATTGTGTTTTTCATGTTGGGTATGTATTCAGGTTTGTGTAGAAATAATAAAATCAGTTTATATTTGTGTGAATATATTTTTTGACAATTATTTCCAAAATGGGAGATTTTTTTATCTTTCTTTTTAGTTAGCTATTCTGGAAAAACTTCTTGCGATATTATTATGTAATATACGTGAATAATAATATATATTATCTGGTAAACAGAAAATAAACGCAAAAAAAAAATAATCGCTTTGTTTTTATATCGATTTTTAACCAGAACTAGTCAAGCTAATTCTCGTGCGGTTTTCAAAATACCATCCCACGTTCAACAGGTTAAATGCTTATTTTCAGCCCGTTATGGCTTTAAATCAAATTCTATTCAGCTAACAAGCATAAAAACATGTCCATACCTGACCATTATTTCTTCGAAAGCTGATACAAATGGAAGATCAACATATACGGATCGTTCAAATGCCAAAAAATCAGAATGGTGCTGATAGTTGTTTTGATGGCCGCCAAATGTGACGAGTATTTTTAAAAACCTAACCTTAAACACAATAGTATAAAAGACTACTATATAATAGATTTAAGTATATTTTTACTATTTGCCTTACGATTTGAAGTCTTGGAGACTTCCAAATAGCTTTTAAGTCTTAATTAGGATGGTTAAGTAAAAATTATTAATATTATTTTTGGTCTCCCTCTCTCTATCAGAAATTTAATAATTAGCATTTATTTTTCATTCCACTGTAGAGAATTGTATAATATTTTATTAATAATATAAAGAAAGAAAATAAATACATATCTTCATTAAATGTATGATTACAGTACTATCTCAGTGCTGTCTGTTTCAATGGAAACGTAAAACATGAGTTAAATTTAAATTTTACCGGTCAGTTTAAGTAACAAGGATGTTAAATAGGACAGTGCGCTATTTCAAGTGTACTTTTGCTAATGTAATAGATGTTAGTGTGGCCAGTCTAGAAAGCAGAATATTCCTCGAAATTATGTCAATGTAAAACAACTGTCAAAATATTCAGCTGTATTTGATTTTGCGTCGTTGTAGGTGGGAAGCATATCAGTCCGGTACGTTAGTATTTCATTTTGAAATATCCTACTAGTTACCCAGAAAACATCGACATTTTGTTTAGTTCACTGTGTATTATATTTGTTTTGGTGGCATTTATGAGTAATCTGAGTATTTAGAGCAAGAGCCCGTGTCGTTATAAAACCCGTTATTTTATAAAACCTGAAAGTTTCTCTGTGTATGTCCCTAATACAGGTAAAGACGATCCCCGACTATGAAGTTTGGATAACGGTGGCCTTGAAAGATAGCAGGTTGCAAAGGTGTATAAAATTGCACCTAAATTTCAAGAGCATTTTGCTTGCACTTTTACAAGATAGTCTGCTAGCGTCGAAATTTTGCACTATTTCACTCCCACCTGCTTGCACGCATATATATCGCGCTCGCACCTACGGCAGACTTTTAATGTGTCTGACAAGGTGTAAGAACCATTGAAATTGTCTGATAACTGAGAAAACATATGTTGATATTTTCCCAAGTAACATATATAAAATTCAGCTTTTATACTTTAACGTAAGTACAATTATAATTAATTTGCATAATATCTTTCAAAGCCACTGTGATCCAAACTTCATAGTTGGGGATCGTCTTTACCTGTATTAGAGACATATACAGAGAAACTTTCACGTTTTATAAAATAACGAAGGTCTGATCGTCACGGGCTCTTGTACTAATTGTACCAGATAAAGGGTACACTTTTACATGTAACTGCATACACAATTCAAGTTTCGATTTTTGAGAGATGTCTGGACGATCGATGCATGTATACTATAATTCACCACTTTCACTAATTGGTTGACAGATCAGTGAGACAGTACTGTATTTAGAAATAAGTGTTAAATTAGTCTAGCAGAGTTTTGTGTAAGTGATATTATTGTTATAAAAATTATAAATTTTCATAATATAAAAGTGTTTGACAAAAAACATATTGTTTTTTTTAATGTGAATACCGCACATAAGTGCTTCCAACGGTCCAGAGCCAGTGAGACTATGGCACTCCAAATTGGTGTTTGTTGTAAGGCTGGAGGGAGTGGGAAAAGGAAGGTGATGAGGAAAATGAAGGTTGAAAGTACTTAATCAAATATTCGAAAGGAAAATGGTATGAAGGGTGGGTAGGAATCTGGGGGTCAATGTGTTCAGGAGTGACTGACTATGAATAATAATATGAATCCATCCCTCCCACTGCGGTGCAAGGCGGTGGGTTGAGAGAGTCTGGCTGGAGAGGACAAAAGATCTCCCTCAATCTCCCCTCATCTGCCGTCAAGACCTAGACAAACCTCGCCCCATGAACCCAAGCACCCTTGCTAAGTCACCAAACGTAGCGAACCATTTGAGGTGACCTATGGTAGGGGTGCTGGTTATCCAATAAATGGTTCCCGGAGCGGTTGTATCCACACCCGCCTCCCAAAATATTGAAGTATAATATAAGAAATTATTTTTAACATTGAAAACATTTGTTTATTTCTTTTCTATACATACATTTGTTTAACATACAGGAATCAATTGGTGACTATAATTAATGAAATATAATATTATATAATGACACATTTTATGTATAAATAATTTACAATAAACTCTATTTCCTTAATCTAGTACATACAAAGCTACTTTACATAATTTTTAACACAATCATTTTTCATTTAAATTAGTCATAAGGATAGTCCAAACACTTGTCTTACTGTGATCATTGGTCAAATTTAAAATGACCATTTTAGGAGACATGACGCAATGAAGTCAATCAAATTAATAAAGATGAATAATAAAAAAATATACATGAGTCGGGTTAGAGCCAGCCGGCCAGCAGAAACCACGGAAGAGTTAGTACAGGGTGCGGCAGCATAACTTCCTTTTTTCAAAACTTAATAAAAACCATTGCATGAATCAGATTTTTAAAATTCGTTTTTTATAATGTAGGCACGGCACATACCTAAAGTTTTGTTTCACTTAGTTTTTGAAGATCAAATCAGGTAGGTGATGTTCCCCATTCTTCATACACTGAGTAAACCGATTTCTGGCAACTGAATGGCCTGCATTTAAAAAAAGGAAGTTATGCTGCCGCACCCTGTACAAGACAATATACGCTTTTATTTTATAGTTACGGTACTGTGAAGGCAAAAAACATACGTTTCTTATCGTTATAATGCTGCAGCTCTTTCTTACACATTAAATAATGGTGAGACAAAAGACATACAAAATATGTGTGCCTGTTTCTTCCAAAGGAAACATATTTCTTATTGTAGATCGACGTTTCATTTTCTTCATACGTGTGAGGGAGATGTATGATAATGACTGTATGTTTCCTTTGGGGGGGTGCAGACATACGTTCACCGTTTGTCTCATTTACAACTGTTGTTATTTAGTGTGTAAGAAAGAGTTGCAGCATTATATGTTTAAGAACAAAAGCAAAACCATCAGCGTATTTACATTTGACGTTTTTGAATTTTCGGAATTCATTAACACTTCAATATTATCATTGTAACTATATTCCATACTTTCAAAATTATCATCACGACTAGTAGTATTGTAAGTAGGGATGTTATGGAGATCCGTAACCGTATCCGAAACTATCGGATATCCGAAATAAAAAAATATCCGTATCCGTAACCGAAACCGATATAAAAGTTTCGGATAGTTTCGGATAAAGGCCGAGTCTAAATGACATAGCCGAGCCATCATTTGTCATAAAAGCCGCGCGTGACTGATTGTAAAAACAAATGATAATATAGACTAGAAATAAAAGTCAAATCTTGCCATTTGTATTTTACTTTTATAATTTTTGAAATTCTAATATCCGTAACCAAAATTATCCGAAACTAGCAGATCATCTGAAATAATGTCATATCCGTAACCGTATCCGAAACCGGTATAATATTATTCCTATATCCGTATCCGTACCAAGATCTGAAATTGCTTATCCATAACATCCCTAATTGTAAGTGTTTACGGAGACGTCACGGTGCTGTGTGTGAGAGAGATGCAAGAAAATGATGACTTTTTTCCTTTAGAGGAAACAGTCCTACTCACATTGTGTATCTCATCTTTTGAAAGAGATGCAGCATTATTGCGTTAAGGAACGTTTGTTTATTATTGCTTTTTTTATGCTGTAACGGTACCGTTAACCATGAATCGTCACGTTAATAATAAAAGTGTCTAATGTATATAATATACCAAATGTATGAACTATGACTCGTTCTTGCATCTATCCGCTTAGTTGTGGAATGATTTGCTGTCCTCTGTCTCTTAAAAACCCACATTCACTCCTTAAAGTTCCTCCACACCATCAGCAAAAATGACAGACCCTGAGGATTTTTTTTTTCCCTCACGGCCATTTGTGGAAATAAAGTTATTCGTCAAATGACCAAGAATTTGATATTTTTTAATATAAATATTAGCTGGTACCAGGCATGCATTGCAAAGCCATTCAAATAACTTATTTTTTCTTCCTGCATGTCCTTTCCCATGCATTCCCCTTTAACCTTCCCCGCCTTCCCCTTCCCTTGTCACCCTTCCCTCCCTGCCACTAAAATATATGAAATACACACATTTTCAACCTCTAGTAATTTTTTTATACAAATTTTATAATGCCAGAGCTTACCATTATATATATAGAAACCTTCGCGGGCGTGCACACAACATATCACCAAAGTTTCATCGCAATCGGATGAACTGTGTGGCAGGGCATAAAATATGAACAAACAAACAAATATTGATTTTTATAAATAAGTTTGTTTGCAATTTGTATAAATGAGAAAATTAATGAATTTATACATATTACAATTGTGATCCATAAGAAAGAGAGGTCACAATAGCTCTCAGCAGCAGAATCACAAGTGATAACTTATCACTTATGACTTTATACTAGTCCCAGCGAGAGATCGTATGTGATGTCATCATTCTAGTATCTCCTGTCTTTTTCGTTTTCAAATAGACGCGTGAGAAGGAAGAGGATGAACGTCGATGACTTCAGTACGAGCTCTCGCTGGGACTAGTTTATCATTAAGGACTTACTTTGCTTTAAATTTATCATAAAAGTGTTTTTTTCTCTCTCCTGGAATGGGGCCAAATTTAGCTTACATAGCGTTACCTCAGTTCTTATTTGTCCAACAGACCATTTTAGTTTTCGTTCAATCTCCACTTAAAATTAAAAATAAAGTATTAAAAATGATAGTTAATGACTTAACTAGAAATTATTTAAACTAATAAGACATTTACCTTTACGGATATAGCTTTATCTTAAACATCTATCATAATGTTTCATTGAAATAATTAAAGAAAACCTTCTCCTTTAAAATTTTCTAATGGTCTGTTGGACAAATATGAACTAAGGCGACGATAGAGATAGATTTGTTGTAACGATAATATGAGAATTTATAACATCAATGCCATAACTAATGAGATTAGAATTTATAACATCATTATCGAAACTAATGAGCTTGGAATTTATAACATCATTTTCAAAACTAAAACACACATTCTCACCAATGAACCCAGTGAGACAGTTATCTAAACAATTAATTACAGAAAACCATCTTTACACAAACAGGCACATTTATTTAATAACAAAGTAAAGTTAACACACCTAGTCATATTTAAAAAAAAATGTTTTGGGCCCCTAGTACAAACACATACATATAAACCTCTCCAAGAGTATGGCTGAAACGGTTCGGCGAAGTGAAAAAATACCCAGAAGAGTATGGCCGAAACGTTTCTTCCTCGGCTATTATTCAAATACCGTCGTATTTAATGAAATTATTTGACTTGTAATGTCTTCTATGGACATCCGAGCGTAGTTTGTCGAGGTTTTGAAAGACGTACTTACAATACCGATTTCACAGTTTTAGTTTAAAAGTTGTTTTTGCGTCATTTAACGGTCGTCAGAGTAGGAAGAAATTTTTTTGTACATGTTATTTTTCGATGTTGGTTTATTTTCGTGGATTGATGTCGACGACGTTTTAATTCACTCGCGGAGAGGTTGATAAAAGTTTTTCGAAAATATCAGTTATTTTAACACTCCCGAGCACAACTGCAGATCGATAACGAACAGCAAAAGATCACGTCGACTATTAGTTGATATGAACTATTTTTTTACATTAGCTCCAAACAGGAGTCATCTTTGGAGATGCTGTGTGGAGAGTGTTTCCTAAAAAAGGAAGGAGAGGATGTTCTGGGAAGGAAAGGTAAGAGGGGTGGGTCAATGTGTCCAGAGATGGGTTGAGAGAGTTCTAGGCTGGAAGGTCTAGGTTAGGTCTCCATCAACCAGCCACTCCCGATCCGGCCTGCCACGCAGTAGGTGGGCAAACGCATTCGCCACCAAGGCCTAGATAAACCTTACCCCCATGAACCCGGGCACTCCTGTTAAGTCGCCATAGCAAAGCGCTTTGTCAGGAGTGTTGGTTATTCAATAGATGGTTCCCGGGGCGGTGGTACCCAAACCCACCTTCCAAATCTTAGACTAGCACCGATATAGCGATATTATATTTATAAGTGATTATGGTTCATCTTGTAACTGCCAATGCTTTATCCTAGGACTCCTAAGTGCATGCGACAGCCATAAGATCTATGGTTTTGACTACATAAAACACATCATAATATTTTATTTTTATTTGTCATGAGAAACCATGCTCAAGTGCTCTAATTTCACAATTAACTACATATATAGTTAGGTTTGACGATCTGCAGTCGTGCTCAGTAACATTTACAAATAACCGACATAATAGATAGAGCCTTTATGCTAGTGCTAGGGGCCTGGAACAAAAAAGTCTGAAATTAGATGATTTTTAATAAAAGTTAGAATTGTGATGTCGGGTATGTGATGTAATAATACTAACCAAGCGGTCACAAAGGCTTAGAAACATTCTTAGATGTTAGACACTTTGTACAAAGAGATACGTACAAGCTACGTGACTGTGATGCAACCGGTGGTTTACTGATATGCTACTCTTTAAAGTGAGTGTCCGTACACGGCGCTACCCGAATTATACTGAAATTGATCATTTTTCCAAACGCGGCAATGGAGTTAATAAGTTAAGTGACTCCAGCGATGAAGACAATATTGTTCCTCTTTATTATTATTATTAGCGTAAAAACGATTTTAAAGTAGATTTTGGGTTCACCCATACAACGAGAAAAAAATATTGTAGGGCATTTGTCACCGCCAAGAAACTACATGAGAAAGATGTCAAATTGACTTTTCTTCTAATCTCAATTTATGTCTTCTACGCTAAATCCTTTCTTACATATTCCAGTGTATTATAATTATATAAATACTAGCTGGTATCCAGCATGCGTTGCAATGTCATTCAAAGAAATAATTTTTTTCTCTCTGCATGTCCATTTCCATGCGTCCCCGTTCCCCTCCCGCGTCATCTTGTTCTTCTGCGTTCCCGTTCCACCTTCCCCGCCTTTCCCCTCCGTCGTCACCCTTCCCGCGAATCCCACCTCCTTCGTTACCCTCCCCCTCCTGCCTTCTCTCCCTGCCGCTAAAATATATGAAATACACACATTTTCAAACCTCTTGCGCACCACCAATAGTAAATTATTTATAAAAATTTCATAATGCCAGAGTTCACCATTATATATAGAAACACTCTTCTGGTATAATTCAATGTTCTGTAAAATTTATGAGTCAATCAATCGATTACCTTCCAAGATTTGCGGACACAAATACACGGAACCTAAATTTTTGCATTTAGAGATGGATATTTTCCCACCTCCAGAGCAAATTTAACATTTAAATCATGCTCGGACACCATTTCTGTCAAACTGCTACTGGTTTACTTTTTTTTTTTTTTTTTACAGTAATACCGCACAAGAATCTCAACTGCTCCCGTCTGGAGCCAGTGAGACTATGGCATCCCCAATTGGGGTATGTTGTGAGGCTGAAGGTAGTGGGGAGGGGAAGGAGGTGGGGAAGAGGAAGGTTGGGAAGTACCTGGCTATTCAGATCTGGTCACCAAACACGGCTAAAGCCATTTTCAAGCAACGTTTCAATTCTGAATGGTGGTCTTGCACCAGGGCGATACTGATAGTATCTTCCACTCTGGAACGTGCCGCAAATTTACTATATATTATTTTAAATGAAATAATTGTGAAACAACACAAATTAATCAAATAAAATTTATTTGTGCACGCCGGGTTCGAACCCGCGACCTCCGGATTGTGAGTCAAGAGTCTTAGCCACTGGACTACGGAGGGCGTCAACTGGCGTATGCAATTAGCGCATGCTACCAGCACTGTCAGTAGTTGGCAAGTCACGTTGTGTACGAACACTAGCAAAATAGTATGACGGATACTCACGAGCGTTGTGTATGCTACGAGCACAAAATTTGAGTCACTGATAAGTATATCCGTGTACAAATGGCCTTAGTGGTTGGAGAGATGATCTCCGTAATAAGTGATGAGTTCAACAACCACCAATATAAGCATAATGAACGAGATTAAGCAAGGGACACTTCTATAGTTTGGATATAAAACACAGATGGATAGTGAAAGAAGTGTCAGGAGAGTGTTCGAGTGAATGGAAGAAAAAATCGCGACATAGCACTATCAAGTGCACCAATTATTTGAGTCGGGTCATGTCAAGAGAAGAGTGTATGTAAGATTACGATTGGGTGTGAATAGAGCAAGGAATATGTGACAAGACAGGGCTGTGTGCTGTTCAATTATCTCTGCCTATTCCTGCCGCGAAATACCATTATGGTTAAATGGTTATAATATGTTTAACGGCAGCTGTTCATAACTCAGAATAAGGTTAGTCAGGGGAAGTGCGACATACATTGATATATATACATAGATGAGACATTTAGCGAATAAATTGGTTCAACAGAATCATCGGTTACTACCTCCATTTCTCTATTAGTACAACAAAAACAACAAGAAAAGGATGAAACCATGGGCTTGAGTAAAAGGAAAGGACGGTTTGACGGCCGAGCCTTTCGACATGATGCCTTCAGTTAGAATTCACTTTCCGAAGGCCTGTTCGTGCATGATTTGAACACGAATCTCGGAAAATTGTGCACGGGATAGCGCCTCTATAGTATATCTCTATGGTGACATATAAATTGACAAGATCGATACAATTAACAGTAAGTAGAGAATTCAGTGTGCTTTTGAGAAATAAATCAGTAAGAAATGTATAAACCAAGGGTTTGTACATTTTTTACCACTTACAATGGAATGGAAATGGATTTTGTATCCCAGCTCCTGCAATTTTGCGATAGGTATAATTTCATTAGTAGCAATAAGTCAATAAAAAAGTCCCTTTTTTAAATCAGGCAATTCAACCTAAAAAGAGTGCTTTGTGCCGTTAAAGTTAAGATATATGGTTATAATTTTGAAGATAATCTATAAGGGTACAGGACATATCAAATATTGAAGTTAGTCAAGTCTATGAATTTATGTAGAACTGAAAAAATGCGAGAATTGTTGAGAGACAGCAAATACAGAATACTAAGGGGAGAATGGTGGGTGATTTTAATAAGCAAACGATACATGCCTTTGAAGGAAGAATGATCTTACAATTAAAGAAGACGTGGTCAAGAGTCTCCTCCCCCACATGGCACTAGCAGAATGAACTATCTAGGACTCGGATTTTAAATGTTAAAAAATGAAAAGTATGTCCCTTAACACCCTGTATACTATGTATTTAGATGTAACATAGTCACAATTTGCCAAGTTTAATCATAAAACCCTTATAGACATACATGCCTCGCAGATACACTTCCCCCGACTGACCTTACCTATTTGTTTCAATGGAAAATGAAAGATTTTCTTCGATACAATGAAAAATAGACAAAGCAGAGATAATACATTGCTAATTTACCTACATATTAGACAATATAGTGATAGTGAGTTGAAAGTAAATATCACACCGATTAACAATACATATATTTATCGTTATCTAAATTAAATTTTAATTTAAGATTCAGCTTTGGTGTTACTTCTTACCAAGTTTTTGTTAATCCTAGTTTTAAGCTAAGATGACATATATTATCTTAAAATCGATAGGAAATTTTCTAAGATTTAAAACTATATTAATGGAAAGAAAATGTAATAAATAGCCGATACAAAATAATAAAAAAATTGTCTCTTATTTACATTTTAAAACTAAAAATTAAGCAAACATTTTCGTAGTTTTATTAAAGTCTTAGTCCATAGTAACTATGGTTTAAGGGTCCAGATAATTTTTAATTAAACATAAGTCGCAATAAAAAAACATAACATATTATCGTAATAAATTCCATTTCAGTAAAATAAAAATAAATATAAATTAACACAACCTAATAATTGTTTTATTTATAATAATGGAATTTTTTCTATGTTTTATTAACATCACAATAATTTATTAAATATCTATTTAAAAATATATTATAATAATATCTTTTAGACGTCACATTAATATATTTATTTACAAATACACAACGAGTAATGATAAATGTTTTTACGTAAGTACATACAAATTGTTTGTAATATAATATTATATTATACCTATTTATAATAATAATTTCTGTTTCCAAAAAGCTTTCGAGTGCCTTCATAATAATAGTATGTTCTTGCTTGTTCAGTTAGATACAATAAATTTTTTGCCACCAGAGAGCAGCACAGTTGGATTAGGGAGGTTTTAGTTACTTTTTCTACCACTAGATAACACCACTATCAGAGAATTTTGTTTTTACTTCGATTTTCTACCACCAGGTGACAGAAATATGAAAAATGGACTTATTTTACATTATTTTCTTGCCATAACAAGCAGTATCGATGTAGCCTACGAGAGTTTGTTTCTTTCACATGGCTAAGTTAAAGTTTAAAAAGGAATAGCAGACATTTAAGGAACACCTATCCGTCTTTAGTAAATCAACATTTGTTAGTTTGATGTAAGTTTTTAGGGTATAGATATTTCAGGTGCATTCATCTTTGGACATAAAACAATGTGAGATATACAAGAAAAAAGCTAACCGTGCTTTTCATAATATTAACTTACTGCTCGACATACTTATCTCTGCAGGCGGCCGAAAGAAGAACTAATAAACAAACTGTTTTTTAAATCCATAGAATTTTTGAATCCACAATGATCCTGACCGCATAGATAAGTATGTCGATCTGTAAAACTAATTTTCCTTGCCATTACCAATAAGTAATATTGAATACTTTCTTGGTATCATTCAGCATTCGCTAAAGGAAGACCATTACATACATCTTTTTCAAATACATTTCAATAACAATTCTCATATTTAATAGGATTATATTATTTGACTTTGAAGATATTATTACCCTTCCTCCTTCTTGAGCCAACATTTCATATCCATCATCAAAAGTCAAACAACAAATACATTATCGTGATTTATTTTTGAGGTATTATGCCATGTTGCGCTACCTCAATCTTTAGCCAACGTTTCGGACAACATTACGGTCCGTCATCATGGTCAGAGTAATCTCAAATCATTTCGATGGTCTTGAAGAAGAATGTCGGATTTGCGATTTTTTAGATCTGTTTAAAGTTTCATTTCTGCATTTTTATTGTTTTTGACTTCAAGAAATATAGTGTTGTTTTGATATTTTGCAATTCATTTCATTTCATTCAAAATTCCGAAAATACAGACTTTTAAATCATCGAAACGAAATTAAAATAAGCCAAAAAAACGATTTAAAATTTTTAGCACATGCAACATTGTTCTTTGGGACCATCTTATTTCCAACATAATCATCAATCAATTTGTTCACAAAATCACCATCGTGTTATTACACATCACTTCACTTAATTTCACCAAAAGCCATCTCAATCAAGCTGTTGTCAATTATAATATACATTTTTTTACGTATTTTGATTGAACACATAAAATACCATAATGTAATAATATTGTTAATAATATCATTATTATTTCACAAAAATGGCGCTTTAAAATTAACTAATTAAGTGTCCGATTAATAAGCACTGAGTCCAATAACATTTGATTGTTCACTAGAGGAGGGTGGTTCTAGCGTTTTCTATAATATAATATGTAATATGCATGGTTTCCCTAGCGTTATATTTTGCTAACATAAAATGCAATATTTGCAAAACATTAGAATGCAGGAACGCACATCTTTCCTGCTCTACTCTCTCGGTGTTTATCCGTTGCCTCTTCTGAACTACTTTTCATGTCAGTTTTTATGCCAGCGTTTGACTCAGATCTATTAAATTGTAAAATTGTATTGCGGTGGAGAGTTGAAAGAGATTTGTTAATTAATTTAATAAAAAGTTGTTGTTAATAAATAGTAATCCAAGGAATAACGGCCGTTGTACCCAACTTTTTAATCGCCCATTCTGAGTTTGCAATCAGCTAAGTGATTTGTAAGTATTTTAAAGGTAACGCTCGATTCGCGTTGTTCCCAAATATTTTATAGTTGATTATCTTAAGTGACCCTGCCCACTTTCATAGAAAATAAAATGGCATCAAATTAAGAACTTTCAATATTAAATTAATATTAAAGAGTAAATTATTGTATTTATTATTAACACATAATTTCTTTTAAATACTGCTATCCAGAAACTGGCATTTTGTATTTTTTTTAAAAACGTATAAAATATATTAAAAATCAAGCGTCAGCTTGACCTTTGCTGCCGTCGCGTCGGTACCTCGTGGCGTTAGCGCCACTCTGTTACACTTTTTATAGTTTGCTTTGCTTTGCTCAGTCTAGCTTAATCCACTTGCCCGGCTTCCTTAGATTAAGCGATTCTTAAGCGATGCTTGTGTGTTGGAAAGAGCGTAGTTGTGCATTTAAGCAGTTTTGAGCCTTAGTTTCGGCTTAGCAGTTGATTAGTAGGATTGAGAACAGCGGCTGTAAATGTGCGATACAAAAGTAAAAATGTAGCATTCAGCATCTCTCGTCTCTGGGAAAAGCCTTGAATCAGCGAGACTTCTCACTGAGAGTGCAAATGAGGCATTACATGTATTTACCTTTACAAAACCTCGATACTCATGAATAAGGTAATCAAAAAAGGAATTCAGTACCAAGAACGGCTTATTTTGCTGTGTGTAATTTAACTTCATACGGGAGGCCCTCAGAAAAATAATTTCCCTTAGAGCCTATGTCATCTAGGGTCTTTATTTCAGGTCCATGTTGAAAAGGGAGAAAACAGAGGCCAGCAAAACGTTCCAGCTGTTAAACTCAAGAACGAGTCGTAGAAACGACCAGCTCTCATGTGACAAATGTCAATTGTATGCGAATGTTGGTCATGCATTTTGCGTGTTTCCCGACTGTGCACGGTGCCGAAGAAATCAATGACGCTAATTCCTCGGAGCATCTTCTATTGAAACACCGGCAGAACAAAGACATCATTCCCACCCGACGCTCTAAAGATTGCAATCCGATTGTTAAGATAGGAGAATCTATCAAATGGATCGCCCGTTTCTGCACAGAGTCGAGGGTTTTTTCACATATGTAAACTTACATTCAATGAGATGCCTATTGTCTAATTGATGTAGAGTGCTGACATCATGTGCAGAATTTTTATTTGACATCCGAAACGAGTTCGCCAAAAAGTAAGCCAGTACTTATAACGTTGCTAGACATATTGCAGAGAGTGTAGAGCAGGCTTGGAACAGCATACCATCATATTTGACATTACTTTGTGCATACACATTATATTCAATCATCGGTGTTAGGACTGTTAAACCCTCCCAGGTTTCCCACGGTGACTGTCTCAACGTGGCAAGAAGTGCACTTGGCCTTCTTGGTTGAGCTGTTTCACTGTTTGAACGTGAATAAACTCGTGCTCAGGTCCCAGTCGTTGAGGTCCAGGGGACCGAACGAGTCATCGAAGAATGCCTCCATGTTCTTGTACAGGTGCAGCTGGGAGCCGGAGAACTCGTGGTCCTCATCCGGGTAAACCTGGGGAAATATGTTATAAGTTAGCTTTTTATGTAAAAAAATAGTGTCTGTAACTGGAGGCGTGGATTTGATTTTTATATATACAAATATACAGTTTTATTCTGAGATTGATGAAATTTTGCACACTTTACCTCAAAAATAAGAGGAAGATCACTGTCTACATATCTTTTTTTAACAATCCCTCAACTCTCAGTGTGCTTCTGCAAAATTTTCGCTGTGTACCATCTGATTCTATTTTCGTCATAACTTACTTGTTTTTTGCAATGACGAAACAAAATACCTAAGGAAAGGACTTGGTATACCGATTCGAATACATACCGAACATTCTGTTCAAACGGTTTTTCAAAAATGGTGTTACATTCAATTGGTTTCAATAGGGTATTTCCACAAACGAGGGATTCTGTTGAAAATGTACGGAATATTTAAAGACCATTTTTCTGATTTTAATCATCCTACTAAAAATGTTTGTTTTTTATGTTTTCATTCAATATTATTGATTTTAAAAACGCTCGAAAACTGACAAAATCAAAACGGCCCGTTTTTTCAAATGGGTTTGTGACGTCGCAAGCTACGCCCGGGTAAACCAGCACAAATAAACACTGTCAGGAAGCGTCCGCACTCACGACGTCACACGATAGCCACGCCCCAAAATATCATTTTAGCGGTGATTCAAAAATGGTTAACTTTAACTCGCTCTAGAAAATTTATTCATCAACATAAAAATAAAATAAAAATGCTGTAATCATCGTAATTTTTTGCTTAATTTTTTTAAGCAATAAAAAAATACGTGGAAATACCCCATTGTTATTATACAGTTTATATGATAAGTAGTAAACGTTGGTTCCTTCCTGGCCACTATTTTTGTATAACCATTTGGACAAAATGTTTTATTGGTATGCCAAGTTCTCTCTTAGGGTATTTTATGTAGTCATTGGGTTTTTGCAAAATGATATTTTTGTAAATTGTCTTACCAGTTAATGTGTTTATATTAGAGATGTCACGAATAGTGATTTTGCCGAATACCGAATATTCGGCTGGGCTCTCGGCCGAAGCTTAAGTTTCCGACCAGCATCATTGAAGTGCATTTGTTTCATTTGCGAGTAGATCGTGTCACAGGACGCATTATTTGTTGATAGTTACATCAAATTGTGTTACTTATAGTGTGTATGTATTTAAAAAATATCAGTGTTCGTTTGCTAAAAGCTTTATGAAATGGCACAATTTAATAAAAAATTACCTGATTTTGACTGCTGATTTTTTGTTAAAATAAAAGTTTTTGTGAGTAATAATATTAATTATGTGTTTGTTTTCAGATTTGGTATTCGGTATTCGGCCGAATGGTTTGCAATATTCGGCCGAATACCGAATTGTAGCCGAATATTCGTGGCATCTCTAGTTTATATATATTTATAAAAATAGTGTATAATGTAGTTTCCCCAGAATAGCTAGTCATATTCAGAGATAATTTTTTAAACACACCCATGTATGTGGATATGCTGGGCAGGATATTTTGAGTAGTTCACAAATCGACACCAGTTGGCGCTAGTGTAAATGTAGACCTAAATACGAAAAGAGACCTGTCAAAAGTTTGTTTCGTAAATTTTTATCTGTTTTCTGTAGGTTCGAAGCGATTATTTTTGTGAATTCTGACATTCATAACAATGCACCAAACAATTTTTTTCATTAATAGAAACAACTAAAGCTACCAAAAATATTCCTTCATCATATTGTATCATTTCCTGTGAACTGCTGCATACATTGTTATTCCTTCCTGCCCTTTGTAAACTTGAAGAAAGTATTGGTTTATATGAACTATATCTATTTGTGGCAATACAGGCGAATCCTGTATGCTGTAAAATGATTCATCTAGGGGGCCAACATATACCCACTATCTCACTTTCATCAAAATCATTTATTTCCATAAAGTTATTATTCCAGTCATAGGCAGCCAATCTGGAATTAACAATTATGATTATTGGGTACATTATAAATAAGCAACGTTAGCTAAAGTACCTATAATTATTACAAATAATACACAATTAATGTGTTTTAGAAGTACAAGAATGAGGTTATGTTCCAACCACTTAGCTTTCATATCGATTAGAACTTCTTTCTTGCCAACACATTTTGCCTTTCTATTCTTTAATTCTTTTTTTAACTCCTTCACAGTCCAGCTACCGTATTTATCCACCATTTTTTAATATTACTTCCAAAATGCACACGCAAGCCAGATACAAAGCAATATTAATTATCAATGACAGGTCTACAACTACACCAGCGCCGCCAAGCGGGAGAAGTTTAGCACAGCATTCTGCCATAAGAGTTTAAATTTACACAACTTGATGTAATTTTGTACACTTGACGTTCAAAATAAGAGGAAAATAACTGTCTACATCTGATTTCGAAAAACTTTGCACGGACGATGTGGGGGATTCAGCTATTATTATCTTTCTAATATATAAAATTGATTGTCTGTGGCAGGCGACGTGGATTTGATTTTTATACAAATCTACAGTTTTATTCCGAGATTCCAATCCATCTTTTCCACCCTTTAAAGCAGTTTGATATTTCTTGATAAAATTTTGCACACATGACGTTCAAAATAACAGGAAAAATATTGTCCACATCTGAATTCGAAAACTCTGTGTATAACCCGGACAACGCTAGTCTTACTAATTTTAAATGTGAAATATTGTATGGATGAATGTGTGTTTGTTACTCTTTCACGCAAAAACTACTGAATGGATTTTAAAGGAACTTTACAATAATGTAGCTCAACAATAGTGCAGAATAACATATAGGCTATATATAATGGTAAGCTCTGGCGTTATGAAATTTGTATAAATGAAAATGTGTGTATTTCATATATTTTAATGACAAGGAGGGAAGGCGGGGGGAAGAGGAACGGGTGAGGTGGGGTTCGTGGAGAGGGGGGGGAAGGGGGGGAAGGTGGATGCACGGAGAAGGGCATGCAGGGAGAATCAATTTATATCTTTGAATAGCTAAAGATACTTTTTCCAAGACAGTTTTGGGTATAATTCGTAATTTATTTATCTCACCTTCTTACTAATATGTATTATAAACGCATAAGTTTGTATCCGTGTACGTGTGTTTTTTTCTCTTTCACGCAAAAACTGCTGAATGGATTTTAATGAAACTTTTCATTAATTTAGCTCATACATCAGAATAACGTATAGGCTATAATTTATGTTGCTAGCTAAGAAGGGACGCGGGAGGGGAACGGGGACGCACGGGAAAGGTGATTCAGGGAGAAACAATGTATTTCTTTGAATATGGCATTGCAACGCATGCCGGGAACCAGCTAGTAAGTTATTAATGTTGAATTAGTCATACACAGAGGGGACTGTATTGTCATTACCTGGTGACGGAACATGACTCCCTGCCTGACCAGCGACCTGGCCAGTGCTAGAGAGTGCTGCGCTGGTGCAGACACGTCGGCCAGCGCAGTGGCCAGCAGCACCGAGCGACCCGCCAGGTTGCCAGCCCTCCTGGTCAAGTCTGCAGCCTCATAGCCGCGGTAGTTGCCCGAGGGCGTGCCAGGACCCAGATAGCGCTCCGTGAAGAATGTATCTACAAAGATAATAAGCTATTTTTAAATCATGTACTAGGATAGGCTGAAAATTAATGCACGCATGCTTGTAGAAGCACGCCAGGTGGAATATGGAAGTGACATTCCTCCTCTATATGTTATTAATTACGATAAATCAATAACTGCTGCAAATGCGCAGATCTGTCGGATACACACGGATCTGTCGTTTCGGCGCAGAAATCACATATTCAGACATTCGAGAAGTGAGCATTTCATACAGTGATGATATGTCGAGAGAAATTTCCCTACATCTAGGGAAAAATATTTTTAGAGAAAATGGGAAAACGCCGAAAATCTAATGAAATTTTAAATTTTTAGTTTCTTAGTCGAAATTCTCAAGCCAATCTGGGGAAATTTCTGGAAACTTTGAAACTCTCCAGAATTTAAAATTAACCCCCCT
Organism: Limnephilus lunatus; assembly: GCA_917563855.2. Classification (NCBI taxonomy): domain Eukaryota; kingdom Metazoa; phylum Arthropoda; class Insecta; order Trichoptera; family Limnephilidae; genus Limnephilus; species Limnephilus lunatus. The sequence continues at coordinate 49,548,843 of OU830603.1, forward strand.
CCCCCTCCAGGATACAAATAAAAATCTAGAGTTGTAGGCAGACAGTTGTTGAAAGCCCTTTGTGGATGCCCAGCTCTTCCAGAATGGACACATTTATGCATCTGGCTGTATATGGATGTTTTAATTAATATTTCTATTTTTGTGGCGGAATTCCATTGTAATAATCATCATCATCTTCACTGTTGGCTCTACAACCCCTGGTGGGTCTTGGCCTCCTCAAGAGTCTTCCTCCACTCATCACGGTTTAGTGCCAGCTCTCTCCAGTTAACAATCTCCAAGGTGGATAAATCTTTGAGGACGTTGTCGCTCCACTTTAAACATGGTCTTCCCAGGCTCCTTCGCCCTTGGACTTTGGTGCTTGATGCTCAGTCATTCTCTCTACATGACTCAGCCACCGAAGTCTTCCCAGTTTAATAAATTTTGTGACCTTTGGATCCTTAAATAGAGTAACACCATTCCATTGTAACAATATATTATAATAATTGAAAACGTATTTCCACTTATTTAACGTCAATTCTTTTTGCAAATATTCTTCAGCCAGGTAGGTACGATAATATTGACAAAAATATCAACAGTCCCGAAGAACAATGTCGGATCTGACAAAAATTGAAAAACGTTCTGTTGGCTTATTTTGTTGATTTAAAATTAGTAACTGTATTTTCGGATTTTTTAATGAAATGAGATGAAGTATCAAAGATCAAAACAACACTACATTTCTTAATACCAAAAACAAACAGTAAGCATGCAGAAACGATACATTAAAAAGCTCCACTGCAAAAATTAAAAATTGCACATCCGACATTGTTCTTCGGGACCGTCGATATGAATAAGAAAATAAACAAAATGATTTCACGCCTGAAAAATAATCTTTACTCAATCATTAAAATGGCCACAATCTTGAAAGAAAAGCGGACAGTATAAACAAATGTGCAGAGAGATACAACAAGATTTCGCTATGCTTAGCCAAAGAAGATGGTAACTCACTGTAGTATGCCCAGGTGACGATGGGGGCCACTGCCACTGAGCAGCGGGTCAGGTTGACGGAGTCCTGGGCCGTCATCATGCCCGCCACGTGGCCCCCATACCCAGAGCCCCACACACAGATGCGGCCCGCGTCCACTATCTTCAGGTTGTCTCTTAAGTAGCTGAAATCAAAGGTAAACTTCAATTTCCATGTAACATTAGATGATTCAGAGAATGTCAAAAAAGTAACATTGAATTAAACTAAGTTTTTGGACAGAAGGCTTTTCATTGACTTGATATTTCTGTATAAAATTGTAAACGATGCATTTGATAGATTAGAATTGCTTGATTGATGAGCTTTCGGATTCCACTACGTAACACTGGAAGTCGGGGTTTATTATTCCAGGACTAACTACCATATTATGTACAACTCATTGCCCAGAATACTAATGTAGGGAAATAATTATGCTGAGTCAGTTGACATCTTTAATTTATCACTAAATAAACACAAACGATTTTTGCTGGGTACGGTATATAGGGTTAGGTTGTGTGGTTTCAACATCTTTCAATAGATGTCAATGGTATAGAAAGTTTTTGATAGATTAGAATTGCTTGATTGAAGAGCTTTCGGATTCCACTACTTAACACTAGAAGTTGGGGTTTATTATTCCAGGACTAACTACCATACAGGGCCGGATCTACGAAATCTGGCGCCCTGTGCAGTAGGTACCGATGGCGCCCCCCCCCCCCCCTACATTTTTATTTTGATAGAAAATTCGTTCACCCCAATTTTTTTATTTAATTATTTTTTTGGTTTACATTAATTTATCAAATAAAATCAAGACATATAAAGGGTGTAACTTTTCCAAGTGACCTGGCGGTAGCTCTCACACTCGATCTATGTAATTCTTCTCCATTAGGCAGTTTCTTGTAATAATATTTAGTATTAAATTTACGCTTGTTCGTAATAGGAAAATCAAAATCTTTCAATTGTACAGGACCTTCCTGAACTAATAAACAAATGGAATTTTGAGATAACTTTGGCCAGCATCCGGGATCTTTCAATTCAAGCGAAAACAGAATTATATATTTTTATCTTCTAATAATTCGACCGTAGAAATTTGTGTGAAAGATATCTGTTTAGATGTGCTCGGGACCATTGTAACGTCATTGTGCGGGACATCATATATCGGTGCTGGAGAAATTGGAATAAAAAAATTCCCAATGGAAACGAGTTTTTTAATGTCATTCTGCTCTTTAATTCTACGTTTTAGATTCTGCGAGCCTGAAAGCTTTTTTAAAAATTATTATTCTATTCATTGTAATCCACAGTACTTTTACATTTAGTCATAAATTTAAAAATCTAATAAGAATATAACCTCAAAATTTGTATATTGATGTCAATGGTATGGAAAGTTTTTTTTTTGCATTAGCTCCACACACGAGGCCCTGAGAAAAATAATTCCTATGTAATCTTTGGGGATGCTGTGTGGAGGGTCTTTTGAGGAAAGGAAGGAGAGGAAGTTCTGGGAAGGAAAAGGATATTATCGGTGGGTTGCAATCTGGGGGTCAGTGTGTCCAGAAGAGGTAGACGTATGAATCCATCCCTCCTACTGCGGAGTACGGTTGGAGAAGTCAAAAGGACTCCCGCAACCAATATCTCCCGATCTGGCCTGCCATGAAGCTGGTGGGTAGACGCATTCGCTGCCAAGACCCGAACAAACCTCACTCCATGAACCCGGGCACCCCTGCTAAGTCACCAAATATAGCGAACCACTTGAGGTGACTGGTTATCCAATAATTGGTTCCCGGGGCGGCGGTACCCATACCCGCCTCCCAAATTGAAGATGTTTTACATAGTTTTGTGGTGTCTTAACCGTTTGTATCTAATATACGGTAATAGCCGAAGGTATATTATGATAGACATCTAGACATCGATTGCGTCGTGCACCAAGTTGCAGAATAACTTAGAGCCTGCTATAGAAAGGACGTCTGGTCTAGTTAAATATTAATTGTAAACATTACGGTAATGTAAATAAAGCAACTTGTTATCTCAACGAACCTCGATCTTATTTGGGAGTTTCCAAACACAATTCAAGTACCTACATAATCCTAATCACTGGAATTAATACTGGGGCAATTTAGTTATGCATAAAAAGACAGAAAAAAACGGTATAAGCCCTAATTTAAATCAATTAAATAAATATTGTCATCAAATGGCCAGTCAGCGCCATTTTGTTTATATGACATTTAAAAGGTTTCTGTTAAATGTCGATTGTATGCTTATTTCAGCTTTCAATCTAATTGTGAACAGCTGACATGCATAAAAACATGTCAAATATACTTTTTTGCTGATCACAATTTGTTAAAAAACTGAAATGGGTCTGAAAACGGCGTTTAACGAGAACCATTAAAATGTAAAAAAAAACAAAATGGTGTTTTGATGACAATAAAAATGTAAAGATGATGTTACATTGGGAAAATCTATAACTGGTCGAGAATCGGCGATTAACGTGGGCTGATGGAAAACACTTCAACCAAGTGTAAATTATTGAACTACTTACTAGGGTCAATCAAAAACTAATGCCTCCTATTTTTTTATAATTAAATAAAGTTAATTAAATGAAAAAAAAAAATAATTTGGCGCTATTCCTCGAACTTTCATCTACAATCTACTGCAATAGTAACTTTTTGCGTCAACAAGTGGCAGCACTGCAGTCACTTGCAAAATGGCCGATATCAATGTTCGTATTGTCAGCATTCTGTGATTGAATTCTTGAATACAGAAGGTGAAACGCCTATTCGCATTCATGAAAGACTGAAAAATGTGTATGGTGATGGAACTGCACAAAAATTGTGACCGGAGACGAAACATGGGTTTCATGGAACTTGAATTAAAGAGGCAGTCAATGGTATGGCATCACACAAACTCACCGTGGACGAAAAAATTCAAAACATGTGCGATCGGCAGGCAAAGTTATGGCGACAGTGTTCTGGGATGCAGAGGGTTTGATTGTGGTAGATTTTTTGGAGCAGGGATGCACAATAAATTCTGTCCAATACGTAACAACCCTTAAAAAGCTTAAAGCACGTCTTTCACCCAACAAAAGCTATGGCGGATGGCCTTAGGAGGCAGGACGGTGCTTTTTACCACTCTGCAATACGTGCCCATGTTAAAAGATGGGATAAAACTTCGGAAATGGACGGAGATTATATTGAAAAGTGACAAATTAATCGTCAATAGTGTAATTTTCGACCTATCTAATTGCATATTTTATTTCTTGACAAAAAAGGAGAAAAAAATGGGAGGCATTACTTTTTGACTGACTATCGTACTAATGTATTTTGAATACATGGAAATAATACAGGTAAAATAAAATAATATTTACGTGAGAACTGCAATTTGATCTTCAACTTCCACTGTTCCGAGTCTGTGGTAGATTTCTTTTCTTAGATTGTCTCCCTAAAACACAATAAAGGCATTTTTATAACATTAGTAATCTTGTACAACATCCCTTCTTGATGCGAATAATTCTCAGATATCCGGGAGGTTTACACTGTGGTGTGGTTTAGTACACCCCAAATTTTAATTTTATCTAGTTTCTAAAACAGTATTTGGTTTTATGAAAAATTACAAAAAATAAAGTATACATATATAGCACATTTGAAATGCAAACGGAAACATTTGAAAATTGGGAAAAATATTGAAAATCCTGAAGAAGTATTGTGTATATTTAGGTACCTGGAAGCCCGATCCCCTGCCGTCGATCTGTGCCACGATGAAATTCTTGGTGCTGGAAAGGTACCAGGCCCAGTCTACCTGGAACTTCTCAGACACCAGCTGGGAACCGGGAGACGCATCACTGAAAAACAACAATAATCCGTTAAGAGTACAGAAAAATAAAAATAACCCATTAGGAGTACTGAAAAATAAAAAAAACCCATTAAGAGTAGGTAAATACTGAAAAACAACAATAATCCATTAAGAGTACAGAAAAACAAAAATAACCCATTAGGAGTACTGAAAAATAAAAATAACCCATTAAGAGTAGGTAAATACTGAAAAACAACAATAATCAATTAAGAGTACAGAAAAACAAAAATAACCCATTAAGAGTACTAAAAAATAAAAATAACCCATTAAGAGTAGGTAAGTACTGGAAAACAACAATAATCCATTAAGAGTACTGAAAAACCACAATAATCTATTAAGAGCAGAGAAAAACAAAAATAACTCATTAAGAGTAGGTACTGAAAAACAAAAATAACCCATTAAGAGTACTGAAAAACAAAACAACCCATTAAGAATACTGAAAAACAACAATAATCCATTAAGAGTATTGAAAAACAACAATAATCCATTAAGAATCCAGAGTCAGAACAAAGAAACGATAAAATATATACGGTAAAGCAGTAATGTGATTGAAGCAAGTAGTGTGTGCCAACACAGAGTTGTGCGGCAGTCCATCCTCTCATTCTATGTAACTTATACAAAAACACCTAACAACTAACAATATGCTGTCACCCTTAGCACCACTAATGGAAAATATTCCAGCTTTTTCTTTTCCGTAACGCTACATAGGAGGCCCGATTGAAATAATATTCCCTCAGGGCCTATGTTGTGTGAAGGGTCTTTTAAATAAAATGATTGAGAGGAAGTTCTGGGAAAGAATCTGTGGTCAGTGTGCCCAGGAATAATGGATGTATGAATCCATCTCTCCTACTGTGGTGCAAGGCAGTGGGTAGAGTGTCTGGCTGGAGAGCTCAAAGGGTCTCCCTCAACCAGCCTCTTCCATCCGGCGTGCCACAAAAATGGTAGGCACCCTGGCTAAGTAACCAAACGTAGTGAATTACTTAGGGTGTTGATTATCCAATAAATGGTACCCATAATGTAACAGTTTGAAATTATAATGCTAAGTTAACACCCAGTCGTTAAGTCAGTTGCTACACATCAATTAGAACAAATAAAAAAAAAATTAGAATAAACGGAATCCTGCATTCTTCTGTTGCATAAAACATACTATCGGCAAGCTAATTTTTGAAAACAGTTCCGAATAGGAAGTCAGAGAGTCTGGACGTTTGTTTTGACAAGGGAAGACATGTACTTCGGTTGATCTCCATTGATCTGTGAGCTAATACTTAATTTAGTTTTGAGTTTATTATAATAATATTGATTTACCATCTAATATTCTGTTCAATTTGAACTGGCGCTCCTTGTAATAATTTTCACATCGTGATGATCATTTAAAAAAAAAAAAAACATTTGTTTCTATTTTAAATGCTACAAGCTATTGAGAGATTTTATTTGCTTCAAATAATTTAAACCATTTATATTTTTTTCGGCTAAAAACGACACTGAGTTTAAAATATTAGAATAATATTGTTTTGTTTATGAATTAGATTCCATATTCCGGTTTCGTTATTATTGAAAAATATAATTTAATTGTTTTGCCACAATTCTTTTTATTTTAATCTATTAATGTCTTATTAAAATGTTGAACTATTTACTAAGCATTACAACGGCGACCAACGTGTTTAATTCTTTATTTTTAAAGCATTATACAATACCCACCTCACAATTTAAAAATTTGTCAAATTCACATGGAGGTGTGTACCATCTAAACAATTTATGTTGCATTACATGTTGCATTGCACGGGTCTGAGCGCGGTTTTATACTATAAATCCCTAAGTGATAAGGTTAATTTCTCAATGTCATCTTTTCGAAAAGTAATACAAATTAATTTGATTGTTGAATATACTCACATATGCAGTATGAGCGGAAACGGCATCTCCTCGTACTCCCTCAGCCCGGGAGGCAAGTAGAGTCGCACCTGAGCATGGTACCCATGCAGCACCTCTACCTGGAAGGAACGCAGCTGCGGTGCGGCCAGACCTGCCACCCGCTCCCGTAGCGCCCCGCCCGGGTGCAGGATGCCCACGCGAGAGTTGGTCAGGGTCTCTGCCAGGTAAACAGAGGGGGCTTCGGGGCCAAGACATTCCTGGACACAATAAATACAAAACATGGATTAGGCACAAGGAAGTTAAATAAAGGATGACCACTGGAGCGATTTTTGACATATATTGGCGCCATTTTAAATGTCTCCGATTGCTTTTCGGATAAAAAAAAACCCATTATCTCTTTATCTGTCATTTTTAAATTTTTTAAAAATAGTTTTAGCTCCCACGTTTGTTATTTTGGAAAACGAAGCTATTGAAATGCTTTATCTATTATGACCATAGATGTCGCAAATATGAACTACGTAGACTATTTTAGAACGATGTTAAAAATAAATTTGTAAAATATTTTTTTTATGCAGAATTTCTGATCAGCTGTTTACGGTTGAAAGTAAGTCCTTTTTCCATAGACATGCATCTTTCATTATCAAGTATACCACACACAACATACAGAAATCGAAAATATTCTATGTTGACTCGAATAAGTACGTCTCACGGCAATTTCAAAGTAACAAATACGCAGAATTCGCGCGATTTTAGACGTTTTTTTTTAATATATTTTTTATAAATCCTACAAATATGAGATAAAGGTAAAATATAGGTTAATTTTTGGCTATATAGCACTATATTAAGTTTTTATTTGTCAATGTTAAAATTCGAAGGTATGATTTTTTTAATGATCTTCTTGAAATCTCGAGCAATCGAGGCAAATTTATTTATTTCGTTTGGCTGCTCCAGTGGATAAGCAACTATGCTCATTTTTTAAATTGTAAAATTGGAGCTCGACTTTTGCGAACTCTCTAGTCTAATCAATATAAAACTACTTCAATGTCACTGTTATTAAACTAATTATGAAGCAAATTCACCAGTCAACTCAAATTCTATCATGGATCACAAAAGAAAACAGCAATTTTTATCATTAAAAAAACATTGATTTCTTTAGTACCTCTGTCTGTCTGTGTAACTCTGGTTCAATGAGCTCAGATTAGTTTTTAATTAAGAGGTAATTTTAATAAACAAAAATTTTAACAAAACAAAAAAACAACTTCAAAAAAATAATTTCGTACGATTGTTATTTTTGGAGTAGGTGTCAGCCAAGATAACTACATACATATGTAGTTAGTTATAGGTGAGATGTGGCTGACACCGACTCCAAAAATAACAATCGTACGAAATTATTTTTTTACTTTTTAGTGCATTTATGAAGTCGTTTTTTGTTTTGTTAAAATTTTTGTTTATTTTTTTATTTTTAGTGATGAGCGTGCATAAAGAAGTTTTACTTCAAAAAAAGAATCATGGAAATCTGTTGGCGTAATATTGAGTTATTCGTCCATTTATCGCGCACATACTTATTGCAAATTTAAGACATATATCATATATGGTTTTCTCATGGATCCCATTGTCAGATGATTGTGTCAAGAACACTTCAAAACTACATATAACTAACGAAATCCGTTGAAAGTTAAATAGACAAGCGTTAAATAGAAAACAAAGACATAATATTGTAACAGAAAATTGTCATTTTAAAAATTGGAACCGTTGTGTCCAGAATTTAGACCAGTGATGGGCAAAGTACGGCCCGCGGGCCAGCTCCGGCCATAAATATACTAACCCCGCTCCGGCCAGCAAAAGGATTTAATCCGGCCCGCCGACGATCTTTCGAAATTATAAAGCCTATTATATACTATTAATTTCGAAGGTTCAACGGCGTCAAAATATAAATATCGCGGGCTATTATAGCCAACTGTATAAAGTAAATTATTTGAATTTGAAAAAGAAGCCATTTCTAGACTAGCCACGTAGTTAACTGTCACCTGTCGAGCCCAACGTGTGCTACAGTTTTGCTTGCAAGCAAAGCTGTAGTAATAGTAAGGTAACTTTGTTTTGAAGTTGTTTGTGTTCTTGCTTGCTTGCAAGTGTAACGCACTAAAAAAAGATGAGGTCGATTCTGAGTGTCGACTAATTAAAGAAGAGTGGGATTGGAAATACTTCTTTACAGAATATAACGGTAAGCAAATGCAATCAAGGAGTGGCGGTATTTAAAGATTTTAACCTCTTTCGCCATTTTAACACCAAACATGCTAAAACCAAATATGCTTCTATGAGTGATGCAGAAAGAAAGGTGAATGCGGAAAACCCAAAGAAAAGACTGTCTGAGCATCGGAATACGTCCATAAAGCAAAATACTGCACAGAAGGCTTCTACTTTGGCGGGACATGTTGTGGCTTATAAAATAGCTAAAAACAACAAACCATACTCAGAAGGAGAGTTTTTAAAAGATTGCATGGTGAGTATAAGTAACATTTTATGCCCAGAAAAAACTTATCTAAAGAGTTTGAGTCTGTCAGCTTATCGCGAAAAATAAACAACGCGAATTGATGCTATTGCATCAAACTTGTCTACTCAACTTAGGCAACGTATAGAAAAGTTTAAATATTTTTCTGTGACTATGGATGAAAGTACGGATAGAAATGACACTGCGCAATTATTGATCTTCATTAGGGGAGTTGACGACGAATTCAATATTACTGAAGAGTTAGCTTGCTTGCAATCACTGAAATGAAAAACGATGGGCCAAATAATTTATAACGAATTTTCCGGAGATCTTCAAAATTTAAATGCATCTATTTCAAAATTATGCAATGTAACTACAGATGGAGCCCCAAAAATGGTTGAAAACTGCTCTGAGAAGAATGATTTAACTCTCTTTCCGCCCTTAGAATCCGTGGCACCAATGAGTGAGAACAAACTGAAAGAATTCAGTCAGGCGTTGAAGAAACTTTACACAGAATTTGAAACTAGGTTTCAAGATTTTAAGAATATTCAATCATCGCTTGATGTTTTTTCAATGAAATTTAATGTGGATCCGGAGAATGTCTCTGCAGAATTGCAGTTAGAAATTGTTGAAATGCAGTGCAGCCTCCATTTAAAACAATTGTTCTTAAATTCCGAAAAATTTTATTTTTATTGAACACTGCTGAAAACTGAATATCCAAAGATAATTGATCAAACCCAACAAATAATAGCGATGTTTGGGTCATCGTCTGTCTGCGATCAGACTTTTTCGACCACGAAATTGCGGAAAAACTCAGTCAGAAATCGATTACTGGCGAGCACCTTTTCTCGCTGCTAAAGGTTATTTCGTCGCAGCTCAAACCTGTATTTAAAGACATTATGGCCAATCAAAAACAATTGCACTTGTCTCACATACCTACCATAGCAGAACCTTAGAAAAAAGTTTAATAATTGTTATCTATAACTTATATTAGCGTTTGTGTGTAAAGTTTTGTAATTTAAGTATAGATTTTAGAACAAAATGCATTTTGGCAATACTCCTGGCCCTCGTCTGAAATTTCTTAAAGCTTTCTGGCCCCCCATGAAAAAAGTTTGCCCACCACTGATTTAGACTATCCTTTTATTTTTCACGGGTACCACTAATAAATTACAATTATACTAGAAGAGTTTCAATCCTAAATCTTGAAACCCAACAAACGGAAAAAGTAAATAATTGATTATGTTTTAATATTTTCACGGCCAAAAGTATTAGGAATTGTGATTTATTTTTGGAGGATATTACGCCGTGTTGCACTAACTCCTTGTAGCGTGTAAGCAAACATCTACCCTGATGATGGACATTGACAAGAGGTGGGTAACACTGCATAATACCCCAAAAATAAATCAACATAAAACTAAATAATTGTATTTTTTTAACAATACATCTTCTCACCTGCACATAATACCGACTGTTGGCACTGAAAATCACATTGTTATACAAGCAATTATTCGGCACGCTCTCGTTCAGATAAAACACCCCATTTCTCTTTCCCGCGACATTCAGATGTGCGTAAGATTTAGCCGGCCCATTCATAGCAGTCGTGACTTTCGTCGTTGGTTCCGTGGCCCTGGAAGTGGCTGCTGAATCTGTCACGTTCACATCTTCGTAAATCTCCCCGGAGGTTGTGGAGAAGTTGTTTTCTTCGTTTTCAATCTGCGTTGTCGCTGGTTGGTCTTCTGTCGTTGGTGTGAAGTTGGGTGACAGGCCAGATTCACTGGGGCAGGTCAGACATTGCATCGTGGACATGTCTGACCAGAGATTTGTTCCTTGGTTTTCCCCTTGTGTATAGTAGTTTCTGGCATTGTCATCGTCCGGCGGTTTCGTTGATTGTAGCTTTATTCGATACAAGTGTCTCTGGCCAGGTTTCTTCTCCGGGATTGCTATGAAGTATCTGCAAATGAAAAATAAATATTTAGTAGGTAACCATAGATAACAGAAATAAATGGGGAGATGCGGTAGGAAGCTTGCCGAAGGTCACACGTGGACTATCAAAGCGGCGAATTCAATAAGAGTTACGTATTTCGTTAATTTGTGTGCGGTCCCCCAAAGACTCCCAATGCTGAGAAAAAATAACATAAAAATGGTTTATGGAAAAAAATACATAACCTACAAGATTTCAGTGAGTTTCTGCAAATTCTTGGAGAGCCGCTTCATCACAAATATATGAGGTTAGGTTAGGTTTGATTAGAAGAGGGTAGTTTAAAATAGGCAAAACTACACTATCCATCTTTATATCTATTTATACCTCCTCTACACTTCTAATACCGATCCACTCTCGTACATTTAGTAGCCAAGATATTTGTCTCCTACCAAGGCCTCGGCGACCCTCTATCTTGCCTTTTAATATTAATTGGAGCAAGTGATATTTCTCTCCTCGAAGTATGTGACCCAGATATGATATATACATATACTGTCTACATTAGATTTCGATAAACCACCACCACCCCTTTTTCCCACTCAAAGCAGAATTTTGATACTTCATGATGAAATTTTGCACACTAGACGTTCAAAATAAAAGAAAAATTATCTGATTTAAAAAACTCTATTTAAAGCCCGGGCAACGGTGGGGACTCCAGTTACTACAGAATAATTCTTATCAGTATCATCTGCATGCTTACACAAATCCGTTGTCCTCGTCCCACGCCTTTAATCCCGTAACCTCGAAGCTGCCCATGGTGACAGGTGCACTTCGGCCGAGTTCTCCCACGTGTACCACGTGACAGTAGCCGCCCGCTTCACCATCTCGCACCGAGGCCAGAGTCAGCAGCCCCTGGCCGAGACGAGAGAACAGGAAGGGCGGGTCTGGCCGGCCAGAGACATCACCACCCAAGGTCGACCACATACCGGACTGGGCGCGCTCGCTGTATACCTAGGGGTTAAAAATAATACATTATACATTTTTTTTACTTTTTGAAATATTGGCATACAGAGCTTCGGGCCAAAAAGGCCCCTTTCTCTTTCATCATGAATTTATATTTACGGTTGTTGAAAAATTTGATTTTTTAGATGGTTGTTTAAAATTTTTTTGCAAAGGTACATGGCTGCAATATGGGGAGGTTAGGATTTGATTTGGTTTTTTATGTGTGGTACGTACGTTTTCGTCGTACCTACGTATGTTTTTGTCGTACCCATATTATACATTTTTAAAAATTTTTTTTATTCTTGGCGGAGACGGTTTACGATTAGTTCCCGTGAGCACTTAGGCCATGGGCCCATTGTGCTATCTCCCATTTTACCTCAATCCTTTAACAACAACCCAGTCCCTTTAATAAAGTTCACCAGAGTTGTTGAAAATGAAACTATATCTTCTGGTTCGACAATGTGTCTTCCCAGATCTCATTTCCCCTCTTCACTCCTCCTTGGTTCTTCAGAGGGCTTCATCTCTCCTCTCCACTCCTTAGTTCCCCGAAGGCTCCACGACGGAGAGTCCACCTCCCCTTGGTTCCCTAAAAGCCCCACAAGGGAAGAGTCCACCCCACCTTGGTTCTCCGAGGGCCCCAGGAGGGAAGAGGACTTCATCTATCCTCTTCATTCCTCCTTGGTTCCTCGAAGGTCCCACGCTGGAAGAGTGCCCTTGGTTCCCTGAAGGCCCCAAAAGGGAAGAGTTCACAGGGGTTTTTCTCATTTCTCCTCCTCACTCCTTCATGGTTCCCTAAAGGACCCACATGGGTAGAGGACATCATCTCTCCACCTCACTCCTCCTTGGTTCCTCGAAGGTCCCACGCTGGAAGAGTGCCCTTCCCCTTGGTTCCCTGAAGGCCCCACAAGGGAAGAGTTCATGGAGGTGGCCTCAGCACTCCTAGGTTCTCAAAAGGCCCCTAGTTTTCGAATGGTTCAATTCTTTGTCCCACGAGTTACCAGGGAAATAGAAGGTCCACTCCAGCAGAGCCCCGAGTGCTGGAGTAAGGTCTAAATACTCCGAGATGCGACCTTGTTTCTTGACCTGAGCACGGTAGCTCACACCTTGGCTTAGGATGGCTATTGCAGGTTTGTGTTTCCACTCCCTGAGCGATGGGTTCGCCACACTCCCTATGCTACTCATATTATACATTAAGAACACACAAATCTTATATTGGTACATTTTTATATAGGTACTAGTAGAGGCTAGGCCTAGAAATCCACACAGAGCCCCCGTGGAACATAATTTCCCTCAGCTATACTTATGTCATCTTTAGGGATGCTACGTGGAGCTATTTTTGAAGAGAGGAAGAAGTGAACATGGGTCTTTAAGATAACACAGAGGCAGGTAAATCGTTTCATAGTCGAGCTGTTGGACTCACGAACGAGTCGTAAAAACGATCCGATGTGACAAATTAATGTCAACCGTGTACAAATGTTGGGCGCCCGTTTGGCGCTTTATTCAACTATGCACCGGTGCCGAAGGGATCAATGAAACCAGTCCAGGGAGAGTCTTCCATTAAAATACCGGCAGAACACGGACAGCATTCCCACCTGACGCCTGTGCTCTAAAGATTGCAGCCCATTTGTTAAAATAGGGGAATCTATCAAACAGACCGCCCATTTCTGCAAAGTCAAGGGTTTTTTTTTAAGTATTTAGGGGCTCCACACCAGAGGTGGCTGTTAAATTCAACAGTGGGGCGCACTTGCGATGTGTACAGACTAGCAGTTGTGTACTATTAAAGTATTTGGGCGCCCTTCATAGTAAGCCTAGCTTCCGAGAGGCTAACTTGACTCTGGCTTCGATGAAAGCATCATACCTGAACATTTTATGATTCCATGACAAAAATAGAACAGTGATAAAACATAACCTAATTTAACCTTTTATTTTTATCATGTTCTGTTTAGTCACTGGTCTGTTTTATCCAGTTATTTACCACATTTTTTTGACTATTTGATTTATGAAAAGTAAAAATAGGATAGGTCCTTAGAATGGATCCTTGTGGAACTCCAAAAAATGAACATTGCCTATCTACATTTTTTTTAACTTATGTGGCATATTTAAAATAAAAAGATTTATTAGATGGTAAAATGAAAAAAAAAAACTTACATCTTGACAGTTGAAGGACGGAGTCTTGCATATACTGATGATGGAATAGTTTTGCATTCGGTTTAGGAACAGTACTGCCACCTGTCTGTCAGAAACCCAAGCAGTGTACATAATGTAGCTATCTGTAACGTAAACAAATATACTAATAATCAAAATTTCTAACTTTAAGGTTAAACGGAAAGTATGTTATAATCTACGCATTTACAGATGACGCCAATTTAATTATTTGAGGTTAAGGTTAAACGTCACGTATGTTATAATCTACGCATTCACAGATGGCGCCAATCAAATTATTTTAGGTTTTTAATGCTTTTTGCACGTTACGCTTTAAAATATTAAGGTAAATTAATTGTTCGCGCCTGTACATATTTAATTAGAATATAAATAAATAGTTTTGTCCGTAAACAAACCTGAATCTTTGAAGAAAGGCTGAAAAATTCAATTTTGTATCGGTGACTCAATCCAATATCGTATTTTTCAGCCTTTCTTAAAATATTTGGATTTGTTTATGGACAAAACTATTTATTTATATTCTAATTAAATATGTACGGTCGCGAACAATTAATTTACCTTAATATTTTAAAGCGTAACGTGCAAAAAGCATTAAAAACCTAAAATAATTTGATTGGCGCCATCTGTGAATGCGTAGATTATAACGTACGTGACGTTTAACCTTAACATACTTTTAGTTGTTTGCATCGGTGATTCGATCCAATATTGTATTATTTGAAAGATTTTAGTTTTTTTATTGACAAAACTATTTATTCATGTTCATATCGCATACGTACGGGCGCAAACTATTAATTATTCTTCATATTTTAAAGCATAACTTGTAAAAGGTGTTTTTCTATAAAATAATTATACGCGCGCCATCTATGAAAGAGTAGAATACGACAATCAACTGAAATCACTAATACAAAATTGAATTTTTTAGCATTTCTTGAAAGATTTGAGTTTGTTTATGGACAAAACTAATTATTCTTATTCGTATTGAATATGTAAGGGCGCAAATAATCAATTAATCTTAATATTTTAAGGCATAACTTGCAAATGATTAAATTGGCGCCATCTGCGAATGAGTAGATTATAATGTACATCCCTTTTAACCTTTATATTACATTCATGGAAGTACAATATATGTTATTTATTATTATTATATAACATAATATATTATTTAACATATTATCCGGGAAAAGAGATTTGAATTTTACCTGGTTCAACACTAGCGCTGGGTTGGATGGCGTGAGGGAAGAGATACTTTGGGGTCTTGAGATTGACTGTGTAAATGGTGACTTCCGGATTATCCGTGTTAGCCTGGAAAAAGGAAAAATAAATAGATTGTCGAAGGTGACAATTCTACTATAAAAAAAATGGAAAGTAAGTGAAACCACGTAAAGTGGTTGTTGGGTTGTTATGGTTGTTGGCGTGGTTGTTATTGTAGTGATTTTTGTAGTTGTTGTTGTTGTGGTGGTTGTGATTATTGTACCGATTGTAATAGTAGTGATTTTTGTAGCGGTTATTTTTTTATTTTTTTTACATAAACTCCACACAGGAGGCCCTGAGGAAAATAATTTCCCTCAGGGCCTATGTCATCTTTGAGGATGCTGTATGGAGGGTCTTTTTGAGGAAAGGAAGGAGTGAACATGGGTCTTGAAGAGACCCATGTTGTAGGAGAGAGGAAACACAGAGGCTGGTAAATCGTTCCACATCCGAGCTGTTGAACTCAAGAACGAGTCGTAAAAACGACCCGTTCTCATGTGACTAATGTCAACCGTGTACAAATGTTGGGCGCGTGTTTGGCCTGTTTCCCGACTATGCACCGGTGCCGAGGGGATCAACGACGCTAGTTCCTCGAAGCATTTTCCATTGTAATACCGGTAAAACAAGGACAGCATTCCCACCTGACGCCTGTGCTCTAAAGATTGCAATCCGTCTGTTAAGATGGGAGAATCTATCAAACGGACCGCCCGTTTCTGCACAGAGTCAAGAGTTTTTTTTAAGGTATTTTGGAGCTCCAGACCAGAGGTGGCTGCCAAATTCAACCGTGGGGCGCACTTGCGATTTGTACAGGGTTAGCAATTGTGTACTATTAAAGTATCTGCGGGCCCTGTACAGTACGCCCGGTTGTTGTTGTGGTGGTTGTGATTATTGTACTGATTGTTATAGTAGTGATTTTTGTAGTGGTTGTCGTTGTGGTTGTAGTTATTGTGGTAGTTGTGGTTATTGTACTGATTGTTATAGTGGTTGTAGTTTTGGTAGTCAGGTGAAGTGATTTTGAGTTTTTGTGGTGGTTGTGGTTGTTGTCGTTGTTGTCATTGTGGTGATTGTTGTAGTGGTAGTTATTATAGTGATTATGGTTGTTGCGGTTGTACTAATCGTTGTAGTGGTTACAGTTATTGTGGTGGTTGTCACGTGAAGTGGTTGTTGAGTTGTTATGGTGGTTGTGGTTGTTGTTGTTATTGTAGTGATTGTTGTAATGGTTGATGTTATGAAGTGGTTATTGAGTTGTTATGGTGGTTGTGGTAGTTGCTGTAGTGATTGTTGTAGTGGTTATTGTCGTGAAGTGGTTGTTGAGTTGTTGTGGTAGATGCGGTTGTTGTGATTGTTGTCGTGGTTGTTATTGTAATTTTTGTAGTGATTATTGCAGTTGTTGTAGTGGTTGTGGTTATTGCCGTTTTTTGTTGTCGTGGTAGTTTTTGTGGTTGTTGTAGTGGTTTTTGTGGAAGTTGTCGAGGTGGTTATTGTGGTAGTTGTCGGTGTGGTTGTGCCGGTTGCTGTGTAGTAGATGTGGTGGTAGTTGTGGTTTTAATCACCCCCGTTGGGAGCAACGCGCTAATCTCAATAGTATCACAAATGGAGGGAGACACTTATAAGTACTTGAGCTGGCCCTGCTGAACAAACCAACCGCTAAACAAAACAGAAGGGACATTTCGCCAAACAGACGCGTTGTCACCAATATCAATACCTTGGGATATCTGACACTCCTGATCTCGGGGTACTTGAGTTGGTCCTGCTGCGCACCGCCATACCATGCCCAGCGGTGCTCGCCAACCCCACTGTCGTTGTAGGTGGCGAACATGAGGTACTGCCCGTCTGCACTAAACCACAGCGCGTGGTCGGAGCGCGAGATTTCCGTCTCGTACAGGTGGTCCGGCACGCCGTTGAACACGACGCCTGGTTTACCTGGAAACACAACACAAGCTTATATTATAATCGACTGAGCGACCAACTCGACCATTTTAAAATTCAGCTGTATGTTAATTTGTTTGTTGCGTTCCGGTTCCGATTCAAGATGGTGGCCGTTTTAACCTGTCGTGCGCCACAGTAACCGACAGGCATGATTAAAAAAACCTTTCTCTCAATCCATGTATCTATTATGGGGAAAATACTTATGGTTGTTTATGTGGGTACTACAATATATAAGCCCATCATCTGGTAAGACGGTACAATTTACAAAAACATACCTCATTTAGAAAAAAATAATTAAGTTATTACAAAATAGAAGGCACTCGACAGTTTAACGGGTTATAAAAGATTCTTTTTTCAGATGTGAAATCTGGTAATGATCATCTAATAAGACAGTAAAATTTACAAAAACCTACCTAATTTTGAAAAAAAAAAAAAATTAAGTCATTACAAAAATAGAAGGCACTCGACAGGTTAACAACGGTTTTTCAAATACTCTTTTTTCAGATGTGAAATGGGAATCATCGTACTTATTAATTAAGTATTTGTATACGTATTTCAGTACCTACTCACAAATCTATGATTTTCGAGGAAATTTTGGTTTTGATTTAAAATAACAGAAAATTAAAAATTTGAACCCAAGATGGCAAGTTATTCAAAAAATCTGATTAAGAGGAAACACGGTCAAAAGGGACAACATTATCTCAGGCTGATAATAACTAAATAATATCGTCAAAATCGAGGTTTTGGATTCCCCTGATTTCTCATTCAAAACTGGACCGATTTTAATGTTTTTTTTTACCAACTGTAAAAATAAGAAATTATTCTTCATTTGACGTTTTGCTTTTTTTTAAATACATTTTCTAGTTTATATACTGAACGTCTGTTGATGATGTTCAAACCGGTAAATTTTAACAATTGTTGAAAGGTCTTAACTCCTGTATGAAATAATTAATCAAAAAAAGAAAAACGTACCGACACGCTGATGGTCGATATCTTTATTATATTAAAAAAAAACATTTGCACTGGTGTCAAAATTCAGAGAGGAAATTGGGAAGACGTTTGTATGATTAAAACGCCGCCCGGTTTCTTCTAAAGCGTTGATTTTAAAATGGTATAACATTTGCAATGTTTTATTGCAAAAAAAATATATTACGGTGATAATAGTCGACTAACTGTTAAAAACCCGCTCCGCAAGTTTTTACTGCTAGGCCCTGCGGGCGGCTTTCAGTTCTGCTTCGCCCAGTTAGTGTTAGTGACCATTTTATAAATCCAATAGGAACTGCTTAAAAAATTGCCCATTTCTTGGACCCACTGTCATCCACTGTAGCTAGTAACCGGGACAAAGTAACCTAGACAGACAATGACGTCATATGTAACATAAAGCCGACTAATACAACATGTATTACGGTCAATCTGTCCATATCCGGAGAGATAATAAATATTCACAAATTCGTAGTAGTTATACCTAGGGGGGAGACGTCCCCATCCGACCTGCTGTCGGAAGTAGCAACTTGAATTCGAAACTGAATTATAACGGCAGCTTTGTGTGAAATTCCACGTACACAACTGTTATTTGTGGCGCGGCGCGTATGGCGTGGCGTCAGACATGCACTCGAAGCTGGGTTCTGAAATTCAACCACGCAGACGTTACCGTATTAATACTGTTCGCGAATATCTCAAAAACTAACAACTTTTCACTAAAGTCGTATTATGATGTTCCAAAGAACGAAATTGATTAATAAATTAATCTTAACTCATAAATTTACTTATAATTTTGACAAAATTGCAGTAATAAAGGGAAATAATTTAGCAGTAATGTAACACAATGTAAATAATACCTTTCCCTCAACCTCGCAGTCTAAAATGGCAAGGCAAATTCCCTTACAAAGTTTCGCACGCGACCCACCAAACCAACTATGGCCGTTGATGTGCAAGATAAAATTTTCAATCAACGCGAACAATGCAATGCTGTTACGAAGCTAATGCATGCAAGGATGGTTCAACCCGCAGGGCAAAGGAAACCCTAAGAAAAGCAAATTCGTGAGAATTAACTACTATACTTGCAGACAAATTGAAGTACAGGCTAACCATTTTAACGAGGACACGACACTAAATTTGCGCAATTTACACCAAATTTTTGGTATCATGTAATTATTTAGAACATGCATGCAACTAGTTGCGTAATGCAAAACTCGGTGTAATTATCTTAACAACAATTCTTTTTTCAAACTTCAATCGGTCAAAGAAGCCAAATTCGGGGTTAACCCGTTTAATCACAGGAGACCATATTTGTCCCAAAGCACATAGGTCTCATATAAAACACTGTAACTCCATTACTACCATAGTTAGAAATATGTTCTAATCGGTGTTAGAAAGGAAAAACATCAAACTTTCTATTCCAATCTAAAAAATACCCACAAAAAAAGTAAAGTGTACACTTTTATGTGTGCAAAGTTTAGAATTGCAAATCGGAAGAAAAAATTGAAACTTCGGGAATTTTTTATAAATAATTTTTACATAGAGCGACAAAAAAGTGAGGTTACAATATGTGTTTGTTATACATTTGTCTAATAAAATATGTATGTGTTTTTATTTTTTTTATTATCAGTAACTTTAGTTAGAAAAAACGTAAGGTGAGCCATTTCGAAAACTTTTTTATGTTTGTATGCAAAATTTTTATAATAATAAAAAAAATGTTTATTTTGAATTATATGTATATTTTGAAAGTGTATTTCATCATCTTTCTAAAACCGTTTTTAGTTTTTAAATGTGCTCAGATATATTTCAAATATTTGCATTTTATTGTACAGCGAAAACATTTTGTCCATCTGAAAAAAATGCCAAATTTTTGAAGGGTAAACTAAAATATAACAAGGAGTCAAGTAGAACCTCATATCATGAACTTTAATAATTGTTCCAAAATTTGCGTTAGGTACTCGATGTTGGATCAGGTTCCTATATTTTTGTAAACCCAAAATACTCGTGTTTGAGTTTGTTGTAATTACAAATATGAACAGAGTTCGATTGCCACAAATGAAGAAATCAAAATCACAGAACTGCCTAATGTATAGAGGACTAAAGATGTATGATGAAATGCCTGAAAGTATGAAGAATTAAGATAGAATGAATGTATTTAAAAATAAATGTTATGCTTACTGTAAAAATATTTAAAGTTTATCAAATGAAATGTTACATTGTGCTTATTAGGTAGTTTATATTCATGTAGTATAAACTAACTCAATAAATAATAAATAAAAAAATAATACTAACCTGTGCTTGTGATCCTGCAGACAAGCGGCTTGAGCACCCTGGGTTTGTAATAGATGTCGTTGTCATGCACAAACACCACTGCATTCCCATCCGGGGACCACTCGGCGTGCTGCAGCAGAGGGGCGTCCCTGTCATCTTCGATCGGTGACAGCGCAAACCTGGTTCTGCGAAAAAAAGTGAGAGGAACTGTAATGTCCGAATTCATCGAACCCAAGAAACCAGTGTCCACAAATATTCTGATTACTTGCTTCATCCACATATTAACATTTCAAGTCTTGTAGTTTTTCGTGGATTATTATTATTTTATTTTCTAAAAAGAAAGACAAACATTCCCGGGTTACGAATAACCCAACAATATTTGAAAATTTCCTACTACCACAATTATGTTTCAATGTTGTGAAGTCCAAATTTTATTAAGTAAGTAGTGAATAATGTTTTTAGAAAAGAATATATTAGATACCTATAAGATGACAAAATTTTATAACGAAATAAATTATACTTAGAATAAAAGAAGGAGATGTAACAATTTTACGTACCTCGTAGCGATTTCGTAGACATGGTATCTTGCCAAGGAAGTGAATTGGAAGCCTTTTCTAACGTCAGATATGAGAAGCACATATTTCAGATTGATTGAAACTTTGAAGTCCACAGCATTTAGTTGTCTCTGAAAAAGAAACATTATTTAATTTATTGGAATAAATTTTTAAGGATGCATATGAATTAATAATAATTATACCTATTAACCACTGGAGCGACAGTGCAATTTAAAACTTTTTTCTCCGATCGTCGAGATTTTTTGGTAGATTTTTTCCGCCCACATTAAAAAAATCATACCTCCGAATTTTTTTATGGAGACATACAAACTGATTACAGTTCTATATAGTCAATGAATTCACCTTTTTTGATTATCAAATATTCGTAGGAATGAAAAAAAAAAAATTATATAATCGTACTTCTACTTAATTACTTACAAATAAGGGAAAATTTGCAAAAATCGGCAGCAAAGCAATCCGAGGTATTTTAAATAGTGCCATATTGTGGCAAAAATCGCTACAGTAGTTAATAAACCTAAACGAATCATGAAAAAGAAAAAATTAGGTCCCAATAGCTCAGTGGTCAGAGTATTGTTCCGGTAAGATAATTTGGGAGGTGGGTACGGGTATCATTTATTGAATAACCAACAACCCTGCTAAAGGTCACCCCATGTGGTTCGCTACGTTTGTAAAATACCAACATAAATAATAATGTGAGGTTTGACTAGGTCTTCGCGATGGATGAGTTTGTCCACCTACTGCGTTGCGGGTTGGATCGGGAGAGACTGGTTGAGGGAGACCTTTGGAACTTTCCAGCAGGACTCTTTTGATCGAACGGCTTGCACCGCAGTGGGAGGGATGGATTCATACGTCCACCACTATTGGACATATTGAAAAGACCTCCACATAGCATCTCCAAAGATGACAGAGGCCCTGAAGGTTTTTTTCCTCAGAGCAACCTGTGTGGAGCTAATGAAAAAAAGTCAGAAGTGCTTGGTTCGATTCCCAGTTGCGACCTTTACCTTTTTTTTTTTATCTTGTTCTAGTTCATATTTCGTTTTGATTTATTAAAATCACATTATTTTATTCTCTTTCAATGATTAAAAACGCTATTATTTTTTTAAACTCTTTATTAGGGACATTTAACAAAGTGATAATTGATAACGAATTCATATTAGGAAAATAACAATAACAATATTTCACAATTCTCTTGATATACGGTAATTTATATTTTCGATTTATGAAATATTTATTCACAAAGCCCGAATTAACTATTCGGTACTCGAACCTATAAGTAGTGGCTATACATCGGATAAGTTAGCCGAGTTTTCTACCTATTCCTATTATTTAATTATTTGTTAATATACGTTATCCCATAGAAAATCTATCAAGAGGTTGGTGAAATACCCCACAATCTGATAACTGTTTTAGGCAGAAGTTTAAAACTAGTCAGTAAAAAAATAGTTATTTAGTGTCTTTATACAAATTTAGAAAGAAAACCGAGGTCGCAAAATATTAAAAAAAACATCTTTCAAATCATAGGCTCCAGAAAGGCCGATAAAAAATATTATCTCTTGAAAAAGATATTCGATATAATTTTTTAATCAATTTCATTGACGGCCTCCGTGGTCGAGGTCGAGGTCGCGGATTCAAATCTCAGCCAACGAAAATAATTTTTCTTTGATTTATTTATTATGAACTAGCTTTTACCCGCGGCTTCGCTCGCATGGTATTAGTGGGAAGTTACTGTATAAGGAATTTTCCCACTGTAATGAAATTTGGTAAATTTTTGAGATCGCTGGCAATGGTTAATACGCATTTTTTTTTGAAAAAATCTTTTGATTCACCTTAATTACATTAAAAGACAACTATTTGCATTGGGGGAAGTGGAAAATATTTCATTCTAAATTTCGATTACGTAAAATTAAAATTAGCTTTCGTTCTGTGAAGCGAGACCGTCCATTTTTAAACATTATTTTCAAATGTCATTTTGTTATGTTGGTATTCTTGTGTACGAAAAGATGCTAGAGCAAAGCGTAGCAGACTTCAAACGGAAATCAACGGCTGGAGACAAAATCGCGCGGGCGCTTTTTTTTTAATGTTATAAAACTGAAACTCCGTCTAATTAGTAGGTATTACCTAATACACATGTATTGCGTGCGTTGATCAATATTTGTTAGCTTGAATTTTTTTTGACATTAAAATTTTATTTTTATAAGTCAACTATTTCTGCGATGTTGAGCGGCTACGTACGCTAAGTTTGTGTGATATGGTTTATGATACAAAAGAAAGTGCCCCCTTTATACCGCCTGCTCGCGTCAAGGCAAGAAAAACATCCCAGTTTTCAAGTAGTTTAGCGGCTACGCTAGGTTTGTGTAACATGGTTTGTGATACAAAAGAAAGTGCCCCTTTATACCGCTTGCTCGCGTCAAGGCAAGAAAAACATCCCAGTTTTCAAGTAGTTTAGCGGCAACGCTAGGTTTGTGTAACATGGTTTGTGATACAAAAGGAAGTGCCCCTTTATAACGCCTACTCGCATCAAGGCAAGAAAAACATCCTAGTTTTCAAGTAGATTAGCGGCAACGCTAGGTTTGTGATTCAAAAGAAAGTGCCCCTTTATAATTACCGAAATTAAAAACATTTTTTTCCGTCATTTTATTCCCAAAATTCCGATAATTTAGTACTTACCTTTCCAGATTTCATGGTACCTTCAAAATCTTCTAGCCGTTCGTTATACATTCAAGTGTATCAGGAATACTAACATACCAAAGTGACAGCGAATGAGCTAATAGCTAATGGCGTACAAGCTCACAAGACGAAAGCTAATTTTAATTTTACGTAATCGAAATTTAGAATGAAATATTTTCCACTTCCCCTAATGCAAATAGTTGCCTTTTAATGTAATTAAGGTGAATCAAAAGATTTTTTCAAAAAAAAGTGCATATTAACCGTTGCCAGCGATCTCCACAAATTACCTGAAATTTTTTTCCGTGATAAAAAGTAGCCTATGTCATTTCCCATTCCTCCAATTATCTCTGTTTAAAAAAAATCACATAACACAAACAGAAAATAACGATAAGACAAATAAAATTATTGAGAATGACATTTTGCAAATAAAAATTCTATTTTAGAAAATATTTAAATTATAGAAATAGAAATTTATTTTTAGTACCAACTCCCTTTATTAGTATTTTATTCATATTTGAATCCAGAGTAACGTAAAAAAATAACAAAATGGCAGTCCACGTCAAACGCTATGCTTTATATTATAGCAACGCTATGCTTTTCGTTCGGACAATAAACATTTTTAGAGATAGGTAGATATCAACTACGACACCAAAAAAACACTGTTTTTAAACACAACAAAGCACTATTTTAAGCCTAAAATTTAAAAAAAAAACATTGTTTCCAAGGTAACTATTTGTTTGACATTTGCAATAACTCGATTTTGTTAGGGACAGAAAACGTATGATACATAATTTCATAACGCCACATCTTATTCATAACGCCAGAGCTTACCAATATATATAGCCTATTTTACTCGCAAATAATGTAGCTTTCGATTAGTGAAAGAACTTTAAAATTCCATTCGATATTTATTGCGTGAAAGAGTAAGGACCATCCATACAAACTTTCGCATTTATAATATTAGTAAGAAGATTAACGCTGATTAGCGGGTTTTACATAGGAATTAAAAATATTTTAAATATTGTTATAGAATAACATGTCAAAGTACATTCATAACATCTTGTATACATGCAGGTACAAGAGGTTTTCTTTTTTCTTAATTTTTGTATTTTTAATAAATAAAAAAAAAAAAAAAAAAACGTCAAGTACGTAATAAGACGTACATAAGACGGAGACCATCAGACCACGCAGTCCAGCAGACAATGTCAGCAATGGAGCTTCATCGACAGTCATCCAAAGAACTCCTGGATGACTCAATGCTCGAAAATACTTCGGAGAAACGGCCTGGATGAAGGCGATACTCAGAACCGAAGAAGCTACAACCTGAGAATGAGAAGAGCCGACCCCAACAGCCTACCTAGGCAATGAGTTGGGATAGCGCAAGGAAGAAGAAGACGTCAAGTACTTAATAAAAATAAATTTAGAAATTCCAGAAGTGAACTTTCATGTAGAATATAAAGATTCAAAGAATATTCGATTATAATCCAACTGATTGATTTGTGTTTTCACAATTTAATAATTTAAAATTATATATGGTAAATTTGTGGCATGCAGTTGAAAATACTATCAGTATCGCCAATATGCTGATGCAAGACCACCATTAAAATTGAAACTTTGCTTAAAATGGCCTTAGCCATGTTTTTAAACCAGATCTGAATAGCCAGGTACTTTCCATTTACCTCTTTCCCATCTCCATCCCCTCCCCACTTACTCTCAGCCTCGCGACATACCCTAACTGGGGATGCCATAGTCTCACTGGCTCTAGACGGTTGGGAACAGACGGGACTCTTGTTCGGTATTGTATATATTAGTATTAGTATTATATTATATTATATATTAAAAAAATCGAAATTCGAAAAAAAAACTAACTCACTTTGGGCTCATGAACACGCCCCCACTACACATTAATATCCTTTATTCATATATCCCGTGTTAAAAATGGTTTTACGAATGCTTTGAACAGATATCCCGTTTATACCTACCCCTAAAAGTGCGTCCATTCCGTTTGTGAACACAAAAAAAAAATTCATTGCAGAACTTAAAAGTCAATTCGTTCGATTAAAACTATTGAAGGCCCATTGTCACGAATGCCATAATGGGGATTTTTTATTTGTTTTATGGCGCGACACACAGATGTCGCTGGTCTCTCCGGATATCCGCCATTTTCTGAAACTATCCGCTGATCCCGCCTCACTTCCGTTTAATTGGGCGAATCGGCGCCATCAAGCTTTTAAAATCGTCCCTGCATCAGGGCCGGATTATCCTCACAGATTGTGGCGCTGCCTTTTTAAATACCTCTTTTGACCGGTAAATAGCTAAGCAGATTAACGCGTCGGGCTTTCCCACTGGTTTTATCCTTTACTAGCTAAGTACCTACTCCATCACTGCACGAGCAGCATTGTCCACTTACAATGATTACAATAGGAGTTAAAATCGTTAAGATTCGAACACCAAAATCTTTGTATTTTGTTAAAACATTAATTTAATTTCTATTATTGAACATATCTATACATTACAGATTATTACATTGGTTTACATAGATAACAATGAGTTTAGTAATAAGAAAAAAAAGTTAATGATCCGTAACTGTATGTAAATAGGTAACTACCTAGTAGTATTCTGTGAACACCTCACTAGGCGAACCTGTGCTGAGGTGTTCCCATGTTTGTGAATATATGCTATTCTTTCGACATAAGTAGAAAAACCGTATCCTCCTTGAAATTGTCAAGATGGGCACTGTGGGTCGACCCATGGCGAATACATAAATTAAATATTAGTTACAATTATTCATAGCATCTAAATTACCTATGTTTAAGATAAGTAATAGTTTTGTTAAAGAGGTAGGTATATTTTTCTATGGACCACATGCTACTGGTATGAATAATATTGTGGTATTATTTTTTGTCTCAAAACAAAGTTCTCATTAATATATTTTTTAATGTGTGTGTTTGGTTATGTTTGGTTAGGTGTTATAATGTTTTGAGTAAATTGAATACCTTGTTGTTTGATCCAGTCTTTGATGTGTTTTTTGTGAAGAATTGTGCATGTATTTGTAGTTAGTAGTTGCCTCAGTGTGGTGGGCATGTAGTTATATAGTTTGGTTGCGTAGTACTTAAAGTTTATTTGCCCGTGTGAGGTATGAGTTACCGGTATATTTAGTGTTTTTTTTTGTATAGGCCCTGGTTTTAATTGCTAATTGAGATTGCATTGGAGTGTGAAGTTTATGTTGGAAGAAGTATAGAAGTACATATTTGGCGTAGAGTTGTCTTATTGTCATGACGTCTAGTGTTTCGTAAATTACATTCGAGCTCGTGTAGCGAGGAACTTGGAGGATTAATTTAATTGTAGCCTTTTTAATTAAATAAAATATATTTTTTTAAAGCGCACATGTGAAAGATATTTTTTTAAATTCTTGATGTTTCCTACTTCGCTCAACTTCAACACCCGTGATAATTAATTCCTTTCCTAAAAAATTCTTTACACAGCGCTCCAAAAGATGACCTGCTTAATGAGGAAATGATTTCCCTAAGGGTAAACTAATTTTATTGTCGTTGAGGCCCGGCTTCCCGCATTTCTACCGATTTATTATATATTTTCCTTAAATACTTTAAGTTTTAAAACTCTAAAAAAATATATGATATTATTGAAGATAATATCTATACATTCCTGACGCCAAAATGGCAATTATATTAAATTCCCTCGATAGAAAAAAATCGCTAAGTATGCTCCGAAAATTATTATAAACTCGTTTTTCAATTATTTTACATGTTATATGTATGAAAAAGTCACAGTGTTTCTCTTAAGGCAGGTTATTAATGCTAAACTATTTTCGATTAATCTTTACTAGGTTTACACTATAAGTGCAAAAAATATACCTAGGATAAGTTGAAGCTTTTTCGACCATTTTCATTGAATAGAATTAAAATAAAATTGTTAATTACTCTTAAAAAAAGTATTTTTACATTAAAAAATGTTTTAACGTATATAAGAAACAAATTTTAAAATACAGTTTTTTTATTTTCTAATAAAATTATTCTAAAATAAAAAGAAACACTTGTGCATCAAATGGTGACTTCTAGACTACATCTGCCAAGCGATTTTTATGCCTATTATCTATATTCGTCGCGATATAAGGCACACTAAGAATACCTACATATATTTTTGGCTTGTGGCTTCCTCTTAAGGCTCCGCAACCGCTCTCAAAATGAAGAAGATGGAGAGATATGTAATTACGAATATTAGAGGAGCGCTCTAATATTTAAAGCGATAAAATTGAAAATTGTGAAAATATTTAATAAAACACGACTCGTTTAAAATAGAGCAAAAAACTCTTAAGGGTTGTCTAAAACAGCTTTTAAAAAAACATTTTGATTTTTTTTATTACATATAACTTGTAAAATAAGAGAAACAGACTTGAAAATAAAAAAATTTGGAGCATACTTTGCGATTTTTTCTATCGGGGGAATTTCATATAATTTGCGTTTCGGCGTGGAGAATGTATAGATATTATCCTAAAAAATAACATATATTTTTTTAAGAGCTTAAAAACTTCAAATGTTTAAGGGAGATATGCAAGAAATCGGTAGAAATTCGGCTTGCGGCGGATTAATAACGTTATATGTGTCGCAGGTCAATCGTAAAATAAGACAGATCATGATGCGCCTCAGACACGAATTTAACGATGCGGCAGATCATGATTTGGCTAGGCGCATGATCTGCTTGATTTTACGATCGGCGTACGACATATATAACACCTTTTCATAAAAAAATTATAAGACGATTTCATTAAACATGAAAGTTTTGGTGGCGAACACAGTTTTTCCATCGTTTGTTATCGGTAATTCGGTTTAAAAGAGTTATAGAATGATGAGAAAAAATTAAAAGGGGAATAAAAAATTGCTAGTATGGCCCTGCGCTTAACATTTTCCGGTTGACTCTTTTGTTTTCGAAATTTCTAAAAATTTCCGGAATTTCCCGAGTGTCCGCCTCGACGAGTGTTTTGTGAACGGAATATCGGATAATGGGCGATTACTAGAAAAAAATACCATTTTACAAAATCGTTATCCTGATTACAATGGGAACACCGAGTAGTGCGGGGAGGTCTAGCTGGGCCATTATGAAGTCATGCAAAAAACTAGGACAGCTTTTGAATTATTTTCAGTGGGATTTTAAAGTGGGGAAACCACCAAGAATTCCAATGGCGAGTTGTCAAAAACATTTTTCATCATAAATCTTGTTTTTTTTCTTCTTATTATTTATTTGCATAATTACAGGGTGTAACGCACACACCGAAGGATTTTAACAAGCGATTTCTGAACAATCATTGTTTATGTGTTTAATTCGTATAAAAATGTTATTTTTTGTTCTCTATAATTTTTGGATCAATATACCTTTCTAATAAATTTAATTCACTCATTCGATATTATGCTGTCTCAGTAGAGGTAAAGTCACAAGGAGGAAATCTATAATTATTGATTTTATTTTGGCTGTATAATAAAAACTGAAATAAATGTAAAATGTAGATTTCCCGAAAATAAATAAATATATGAACAAATAAATAAATTAATTAATAAAAAAAAATAAAAAATAAATAAATAAATAAATAAAAAAAATAAAAAAAAAAAAAATTTACAACAAAAAAATACAAAAAAAATTATATATATATAAAAAATAAATAAATATAGGTAAATAAATAATAGTATTTATTTTTGTTACAGCTGTTTCGGCTAACAAGGCCATTTTCAAACTGTGATTAACCCACTTTGAGACGACTTATTTGGTGTTCGGAATTTGTTTTCTCCGCACTAAATGTTAGGGTTTTCTTAATAGTTTTTTTTTATTTTTTTTTTTTTAAATTTATTCCAGATCTCGGGGAGGGTGGTGCAGTCCCACGAGTTCCATATAATACATATACAATATATCAAGTAAAATAAAAATATTGCAAGATGAGAGAAAAAAAAAATTACATGGTAAAAGAAAATAATAGATAATAATACAAAACAAAATAAGAAAATTTGAATTAAGTTAACTTTTTGTTATAAATCTATGTCATCAGGAAGTGGCTCCACCGCTTGTAGATGGGACCCTGCCAGAAGTGGAATGCTGCCATCACAAGACTGTTTTTGCTCGAGGCTAGTCGCGTTCTGAAGTTAGTGATCCGTTTCTTCATGAGTGCTCGGAATCCGGGAACTCGCCCTTCTTCAAACATCTCGGTGGCACTGCAGTACCAGGACAACCCAAAAAGCGTTCGATACGAGTTGTTGTACTGTACTTCCATTATTTTTAGTGATGCTTTCTTGAAGTTGGTCCATAGCTCCGAGGTATATAGGCTCGTGCAGTACGTGTTAAAAAGTTGCCTTTTTGCAGCTGGGCTGCACTTGTTAAATCTTCGAGAAATCATATTTGCCCTTATGCACAGTGATCTTCTCTGTCGCTCAATATCCGAATCATCGGTGTCGTTTAGACTGACGGGTAGTACTTTTATGGTGCCTGCGCCTGACTTGAATACGAGCAAAACAGACTTAGTGGGGTTATAGACTATGTTATATTCGGCAGCGTATTCTTCACATATCTTTAACAGCTTTATAATGACGTTACTGCTTGAACTCATTTCAGTTATATTGTTTAGGTTTTGTAAACATAATGTAGTGGGGAATAAATAATTTTCCTTACTTTAAGTAAGTCGTCTCAAAGTGGTTTAACCACAGTTTGATAATACGGGTAGTAAGTACTTTTATGGTGCCTGCGCCTGACTTGAATACGAGCAAAACAGACTTAGTGGGGTTATAGACCATGTTATATTCGGCAGCGTATTCTTCACATATCTTTAACAGTTTTATAATGACGTTACTGCTTGAACTCATTTCAGTTATATTGTTTAGGTTTTGTAAACATAATGTAGTGGGGAATAAATAATTTTCCTTACTTTAAGTAAGTCGTCTCAAAGTGGTTTAACCACAGTATGATAAAACGGGTAGTACTTTTATGGTGCCTGCGCCTGACTTGAATACGAGCAAAACAGACTTAGT
Source organism: Limnephilus lunatus (assembly GCA_917563855.2). Taxonomy (NCBI): domain Eukaryota; kingdom Metazoa; phylum Arthropoda; class Insecta; order Trichoptera; family Limnephilidae; genus Limnephilus; species Limnephilus lunatus. The sequence goes on from OU830603.1 coordinate 49,579,813, forward strand.
GGGGTTATAGACTATGTTATATTCGGCAGCGTATTCTTCACATATCTTTAACAGCTTTATAATGACGTTACTGCTTGAACTAATTTCAGTTATATTGTTTAGGTTTTGTAAACATAATGTAGTGGGGAATAAATAATTTTCCTTACTTTAAGTAAGTCGTCTCAAAGTGGTTTAACCACAGTTTGATAATACGGGTAGTACTTTTATGGTGCCTGCGCCTGACTTGAATACGAGCAAAACAGACTTAGTGGGGTTATAGACCATGTTATATTCGGCAGCGTATTCTTCACATATCTTTAACAGTTTTATAATGACGTTACTGCTTGAACTCATTTCAGTTATATTGTTTAGGTTTTGTAAACATAATGTAGTGGGGAATAAATAATTTTCCTTACTTTAAGTAAGTCGTCTCAAAGTGGTTTAACCACAGTTTGATAATGAATTTGTAAGCCGAAACAGCTGTAACAAGAATAAATACTAAAATACTTGCAGAACTTGATAACAACATTATTAAATTTAATTTTAAAAAATTCTGACTATTTGGAGTTAAGAACGTAGATATGTGTTTTGCTGTTCCATTTTTTTCAATAAAATATGAACAAATATTTTTCTATCACACGTTGCCACTGAACATACTGCTATACGTCGCGACGAGATCACATGACATGCACTCTGTCTCATCTGTTAACATGCTATTGAAACGAGACGGAGTGCGAATCACGTGAACCGCTAAGCTGGATGTGAAGAGAGTTCGAAACAGCCGAAATGAAGACTTTGAATCCTATGAAAAAGATTATTCTATTCTAGAAAGAGTTTCGATATGTATACATTTTTTGGTTAATTTCTCAAGAAGTAGGCTCAAATTAAGCTTACTTTAGGAACACGGACTTGCCCACAACACATTTCTATAGTTTTATCTTTTCAGTTACTTAAAAATAAAATATGAATGGACTTCTTCTCAACTTTAGAACTTCCACAATTTTCATGTAATATTTCCGATTCTGAAGGAACTTTCTTTGTTCATGAAATTTTAAATTATCTGAGGGATTCCCTAGAGAGCCATCCTCCCGTTCGTGAAACAGTGATTGCATTTTGTACCTATCTATGGAATCTATAGTTCTTGGACAACGCCATCATTGTTAAATTGCATACGAGGCGTTATTCTGTGGAAACTTTGCTTTCATAACCGTTTTTTTTAATACCGCACAAGATTCCCAACCACTCTCACTATCTGGAGCCAGGGAGTCTATGGCATCCCCAATTGGGGTATTTTAAATGGTTAAATTGTGAAAACACAAATCAATCAAGCCATCTTGAACCGGAACCGAAATATAACAAAAAAATTAAAGACCGAAATGACATGATAAACGAAAAATATTTCTATATAATAATTAGTAGGTGCTATATTCGGGGCCGTCCTAAGGGTCGATGATATTTTCTCAAATTATGGACAGACCTCTAGACACAATAAATATTGTCTTTAGTAGATCTTCCTTCGTGATATTTTTACAAGAATATAGTGGATCCAAAATCGACTTCCGATCTGGCTGAACTAGAATTCGAGATGCGTGTAACATAACAATTGTATGAAAACTGGGATTTGAGATCCATCCACCTACCTATATCTATGAAGAAATAAACCGATAGACGAGTGTTACAGGCGTGTTCGTGCGCCTAAAAGCACAAATTTTCCTTACTTCGGGTGAAATTGATCAAATACTTTTATACGGTGCTCCAGATTTTATGTACAGGTTAAATCTTTCCCAAATGTAAGACTAAACCCTTCCACACACTTTTCCACAAATTATTATCTAGTAAATCTACACAATGTAAGTGCACTATATAAGTATAATAAATACAAGAACAATACATCAATCCACCAGAAACATAATAGGAAAATAATTCACCGACTCCAGATATTTTCATATCAGAGGGTTCGGCTCTGATGAAATCCTGACTGGACCGATAAATCCGACTGAATCCTCAATATAAATATTAAAAATATCTTTCATTATCCTATATGTATTTAAAATAACTGACTTTTGCATTTTTATTTATAAATTCTTTGACAAATCTAATACGCCTAAATTTTGATTGAGAGAGCTAGGTATAATGCCAGTAGCCGAAATAACAAATGGTAATATTTTTATATTCTGAGAATGCCAAATTCTTTTAATCTCATTTCCTAAATCTGTATATTTTCTTATTTTTTCAGAAACAGTTTTCTGAATATTACAGGAATTTGGAATAGCGACATCGATGATATAAGTTATTTTTTAAATTTTGTCATGTAAAACTATATCGATACAAATATCGAAAGTATTTATTGAATCAGTTTCATTTATCTGTCCGTGGTCTAGGAGTGGTTATATCTTATAATGGTAGTTTTGTGAACGGTTGTAGAACTCACCTCCAAAAAATCATGTTTCTAATTTTCTATCTCAATATTTATTTATTATTATTATTAACGCCGATTAAAGCGGCTTTTACAAAAATATTACAATTATTTTACATATGAATACAGAATATACATAGATAAAAAAAAAATAAAAATATAAAAAAAAATATAAATATAAAATACATAAAAAAGAACAATATAAATTGTAGTATCAACATAAAAACAACAACGAGTAGGTTATTATAAATACAATACAACATATTATAAATCCCTGACAATATGTATTAAGAAATTAATACTTTAAAACTGTATTTGATTATAATCAAGCTGAAAAGCGCTGACAGACAGTTTTGATTAAGTAGTGTTTGTATGAGGTTAAACTAGCAATGTTTATAGAATCATCCAAAACATATTTATTTCCAAGTACATGCAGGCGATTCATTATAGAATTGAGTTCAGCGTTAGATCCTGTATTGTTGCAATGATAAGTTAATTTGAAACGAACTGATCGACTAGGTACATGGAAGCATATTAACGAAAGAAGTTCAGGGGAGTTCAACAGGTTGGTAACGATTTTATATAAATAAAATAGGTCTGAACAAATTCTTCTATAATATTATCATATAAAAATGAATGTTTTTTTGTTTGTGGAATTTGTTTTAATATATCCGTTAAAGCGTCTATTTTTCTATGATATATTTTACGAAATTTTTTTCACAATAGGCCACTTGCATCACATTTTTAAAAAAAATATTTCCGGCTTAGGCAAATATTCTAAGACATTTCGTATTTTTTTTATCAATTTTTGAAACCCTAACGATTTTTTGAAAATTTCAATCCAAAAAATTAGACCATTTTTTATAAACCGGAAAGACGGGACATAATTTTATGGGTGCGAAAAAACGATAATTACATAGCTGAATATCTTTAAAAAAAAATAACATTTTCCACACGAATGGCAATAAAATGTAAGGGGTTCTCTTTATAAAATCGTCAAACCAAAGGATAAGTTCGCAGAGAACAAACAATAAATCGAATGTTATACGTAAAATTAAAAAATTCGCCTGAAATAAAAGTGTTGCCATATTAAAAAAAAAATCAGTGTGGAATTTCATAAAATTAATAGAACATAATCGGAGACGGGACATTTTCATGTAGTGACATCACGAGCTCAAATAATGGATTTATTTATAAAAAAAGTACATTTCTAAAAATTTTTACTAACGTTTTTCGTAATCTTAGTCGTAATGAAATCCATGCAAGTGGCCTATTACTAATACAGGATAAATTATACAATTTGTCCCAAGAAACATTACTATGCACCTCACTGACAACTCTTTTTTTCAAACTTTCTTCAGGCAGGTATGTAGGTAGTCTAAGATTAAAAGGCAATATCCAACATGGCCACCATCTTAAACCGGAAACATAACGTACAAACAAATTACCGCCAAACTAAAAGCTAAGCAATCGGCGGTTAAAAAAAACTTTCCTCAGCTCAGTCAATGAAGTAGTGTAGTTTTCTTTCAAATTCCAATAGATTCCACTTCTAGAGAATATCTTTTCGGTGAAGTATGCCTATATGTGTTGAGAATGGCGACGTGTTGACATTTGCTGCGTGGAAAGGAAATTGGAGAAAGGAGTGATTTATGACTGGAATAGGAAAGATGTAATATAAATCTGATTGGAAAAATGTTATAAATATATTATGTTTATTTTAACATTGACGATTTTTAACGACAGACGCAACGCCATGCTAGTTAAGCTTGCTTATTAATTTCTTATGTGAATATCACATACCTGTGCGCTCCACACGCTTTTCTATTTTATCAAAATTGTATCAATATAAAACAAACTGTAAACAAAATTTAATCATATTAAAATAATTAAAATTTGAAGAGAACGGATATTAAATTCTTGAAATAATCTGAAATGGGGTATTTTAAATAATATTTGTTGTATGATTTCTGATGGCAAGAGTTCCCAGCCATCAATTCCATATTGCAATTCAAATTATATAATGATTTTTGTTTTATATAATTCTGTTAATTTTTTTTCACAAGGAGAAAATCTACAATTGGTAATCTATAATAATGTAAAAAAATGATAAAATCCAATTGATTTACCAAATATAAAAAAAAATACATATAAATACATTTCCAATTGACCTGAACCAGCGGGACTATGGCTTCCCTTATCGGGGTTATTGTGTGAGGTTAAAAAGAGTAGGCAAGGAGAAGGTGAATTGAGAAGTACCTGGCTATTCAGATCTAGTCAATAAACATGGCCATTACCATAAATGGTGGTATTTCAACAGGGCGATGCTGAGAGTATGTACAACTCTATTAATATTATAACTATGTACTTACAAAAGTAGAGTTTGTCATAAGCAGTCTACTGGTGAGGTTATCGGCATTCATAACAGCTAGACCGCCGAATCGATCCCTGAATACCAACTCCGTATCTGAAAATAAAGAAACACAACTATAAGCTTTTTTCAAAAGTAAAACAAAAGTTTATACGAGTATTTATGGAAAATCGTGAAACACAGAAATTTTTCTAATCTATTTACATATTAGGTACTTAATTTTGTTTGACAAATGAAAAGTGAATTAATAAGAAAAAAATGTATCAAATGATAAATATATATATATACTTAATAATAACGTTACATATGGTTTAAGATCAATGAATAAAATGCATTGACCGACAACGAGTCTATCTGCCGAGTTTCAGATCGATCGGATACCGGGATATGGGTTAATTTTCACTTGATTGATACATTCATTTAATCAATAAATCAGGAAAACAAAAATGAAATTCAAAGAGGTAATTTTTTTTTTAAATACTGCTCGCTGCAATCTGCAAAGTTCTCGTATTTATTCTCGTATCGGAATTTATTAACAGTCCTCCTCACCAGGGATTCCTGTTCTGAGGCGGACTCTAGGTAGTTGTGTTGGTTTGAGCTTAGATCATAGATTTATATTCATCATTCATGGTTATTATTATTCATCTTACTTTATCTTCATGTTTGTTGATTTCCACATCACCATGTTTGTTGACTGTCGGTTGTGTTGGTGTTACTTCATAAATGATGTGATTTCCTCATCTTCATGTTTACTTATTGATGGTAAATTTTGATGTTATTTTTAAGTTTGCTTATGTCCATGGTATTTTTTGTTTCATTTGGAAAGGCACTGTACAATATGGTAGCACGGAATTTATGGTTTTCTGGCCAAAGATGTATTTAAAATTGGAAAGTTTTTATTTGGAATTTTAGTGAGTTGGTCATTTAGGTTGATATTCTATTTTCCACTATACTTGACAATTAACACGTCTTTCAATATTTCCCAATCAAACTGTACTTAAATAAAACAATTCAAATATTCAATAATTTTAAAAAGTTAAACTCTACTGAATTACAATACATTTACGAATTAAATTCATCCCCAGGACAATAGCCGAATAATAAATATATATTATGCTTTATCGCTGGAAACCATTCACTTCCCAAGAGACTCGTTATCTTCGTAAATCACTTAATTGCTTTAATTTACAAGGACAATAGCAAAATTCTGTGAAATTCACATATTTGTATTATTCTACACATTCCCGTGAGACGTGTTTGCAATGTAGTTTTGGTTTCACACAAGAGTGAACATTTTAAACTATTTTTCGTTTGATTTTAAAAATTTGTACTTTTAATTCGTACAGCACAGAAAATCTCCAGTGTGTAGTCGCAGATAAATTGCGAATACGTTGGGCTGTAATCAATAATTTAGAATATAATAATAAAAAATATGGCATTTTAATATGACACAACTATATTTGGGGTTATGTGAACAATGGAATCTGACTCACATGGGTTTCTCACAGTTTGTTGTTGTTGTGTGATTGTGGCACCGATAAATCATTTGGCTGAGTACATGCATAAGCCTCCGTTTGAATCAATCTTAAAGAACCGTGGTATAAAGAGCCATTAACCAGCGGCCGAGAATTAAAATTTCGTCGAAAGATAATCTTGCGATCGTAACCTTGGAACTGTACAGGGCGGTTGCGATCAGAAAGATTAATTATTCTCCACACCAGAATTTTAACATAATAACTCATTACCGATTTTATTTCATTTACAATTTGCTTTGATAAATACCTATATTTAAAAATGCTCAAACTCGTTGTGATAAAACTATTAAAATTATTTACTGTTTGCAATTATTTTTTGATCGTAAGTATTTAAAATATATATATATATATATTTTTTATTTATTATTTTTTTTTATTTGTTTATCTTAAAATTGCTACATATTATAATATTACTGGTCTTCCATTAAAAGCATTAGCTTGTGGATGGAAGAAGAGTTTACATTTTTTCATATATGTACAAATACAGTCACGTGTACAGTTAATACAGTTAACACATTTCATATATGTGCAATTACTATTTACTATAGTCATGTATTTCAATATATAGGTGCACTTAATAACTTAATACAGACACATGGCAATCAGAACCGTAAACTAAAAGATACAAACATAGATGCATTCAGTAAGAAGAAAAATAAGTGTGATTTTTAGTGTGACATTCTCTAAAATACTTTTTAATGGAGTTCAACAATTGAACTTTGTTTTTTATACTTCTGATTTCTATTGGTAGGTTATTGAAAAAGAATTTTCCTTGGTGAGTATAATGGTGTTGGGCAAATGAAGTGTTTAATTTGGGGCACACAAATACATGTTTAAATCTAGTACGATTTTCGGTTATGAATGAGTATTTGTCTTTTTCTTTTATAATTTGTACGATTGAATTTTTTATAAATAAGTTTTTAAATGTTGGGACTTTGAATTCTTCGAATATGCGATCAGTTGGGAAGTCTTTTTGTTGGAGTTGGAAAAGTTTTTTTGAAGTTGGGAAATTTTTCAATAATGTCAAAAAGTCTTAAATATATAAGTTTGTAAGACCGTAAATAAATAGACAAACTGAAGTATTTTCGTCACAATGTATTACGTTGTGCGGATCTTTTTTTTAATGATTTTATTTAAACTAAAAAAATATTTCTCAAAAATAGCTTTCCCAGAGAATTCATTGATTTATTTTACTGCATGATCATATGATTTGAAAAATGTGTTGTAAAATATAAAATTTTGTTTTTGTTTAATGACCTACGGTAAAATCTTATTATACTAAAAATAAACATATTTTCTCAAAATTTAAAAAAAATAGCTTTACTAGGTAAAAGAACAGTATTTCAAAATCAATTCATAATTTTTTGTGGAAAAGAGTAAATATATCTAAAATTTTATTTAAAAATGACATATTTCCCGTTTTGTCTGGTTATTCCCTATTTAAAGAACCGAGGTACCAAGGCAGGTAATAATAAATTTCAGTAGTTCCTTTAACAGACTGATTACGCCTTTTTATATGATTTCTAAATGTAGTAATAATTATGAAGACAAAGTGACACTTTGGAACAATAATTCCCAAGGAACAACCCGTCTATTGAAGTAACTCGTGCAGTTATCACCTCCTATGGCGTCTCGGTCACATAATTAAGGTAAGTCAGATTCCTTCTCAGTGTCCACTATACACCAAGCTATTCCTATAGTTGCATAATTTTGAAAACCCATTATTTTATCGATTACAGTCAATCTATCTGCGACTACATGTATTATATTAAAATATATGCTCAACTTCGAGAAAAGCATGACCGAGAAATAAATTCCCCAAAAATTGACAAATATTTCATGAAATTTATGATCGCTACCTATGTCAAAATTCGCTTCTGAGAAATTCAATATCCATATTTCTTTACCTTTTTATTGCTTTTGATGTGGCTTTATTGAAGCAACTGGTGTAATAACATAGTAGATGGATTGCGCAAAATTAAATAATTTATCAAAAATGTTTACGTCTTTTTAAATGATCGATGTCTTCGATCTAGTTTTTAAATTTACATAAATCTAACTTATATAAAAAAAAAAATAATCCTCTCAAATCTTACTTACATAATTATAACTTCCATGTCTATTTTACTTTACCTTTTTTCCTTTTATCTTTCTTTTTGATTTTATTGGAAAATTTTCCCACTGTAATGTTTTTATATATGGGAAAATCTAATTCTAATTATTTAATTATTTTGTTATTTATTGGCTCGCCAACAAAATACATCACATTATAATTATTACATTTATGGTTATAGCTATGATTAAAATTATAGGCGATAGGTTGTAATTCGTAATAATAAATTAAATTAAAAGTAGGTACAGAAAAAAGGGGGATCAAAAACAAATAATAGTATACACATACATACACATTTACGTACACACACACATATCTACATATAAATATATTTATATATGTGTGTAAATGCATAAGTAGGTACGTGAATGATTCAATGATTACCGAGTTTTTGTTGGTTTTTGAATATTTATTTAGATGTAGATATGCAAAAAAATTTTTCACACATCTAGTAAGAAAATATATACAAATACAATTTAGAGATAAAAATACATTTTAAGGAAAACAGATAACTATGTGATATCCTACGAAATGTGCTAAGACTTGGGGCTTCCTTTACGGCATTTGGCATCAAAGTCTTCATGGTCGCAATATTTATTGTAAATCGAGTCATTCTTGACGTTGGTTGGTTTGAAAAAACTTGTATTAATACGGTAAGTATTGGTCCAAAAGGTTTTACGGTTTCTTGTGAATTTAGGTCTTATACTAAGATTAAATTGTTTAATTACAGATTAATCACACATGTTGTTTATGCTTTTAATTAAGAGATTACATCTGAAATGGGTCTTCTTTTGGCAAGTGAGACTTCTCTAAAGTGAGTCAGTCTTTCAGCATCGTAATCTAGATTCCGATATACATAATCCAGATTTGTAAACTATTCTTACGTATTTTTTTAACAGACTTCTCTTGCTAGGAATTGCGACCAAATCACGGAATCGTACTCTAAGATACTTCTTACATATGAGTAGTACAAGATTCTGAAGTTACTGATGATCTTGAATGATTTGGTGATTCCAATGATAAAACCTATTGCCTGATTGACAATGAGTCGGCAATGATTTCTGAATGTTAGTTTGGAATGAAGTAAGATTCCGAGATCTCTAATAGAGTCTACTAGTTTCAGGATTTCAGCACGGATCGTGTAACGGTAATCAATTTTACGGACATTTTTCGTGAACGAGATGAGATTACATTTGTTAATATGTAATTCCATGGCATTATCTATACACCATTGAGACAACGTAAGAAGGTCGATTTGTAAAGTTTCGCAGTCTTATTGTCAAGGTTTTTTTTTTTAAATCATCCGCAATTACAAAAAAATTTATGCTGTGAGATCATTTATGAATATAATATAAAGAGTATAATCAATAATAGATCACTTTGTTTAAACCACTATATTATTTGAAGAAATAATATTAAAAAGTACTGATCCTAAAAGTATAAAGTTATTCGTGACCAGGAAATGTTAGCTTTGTCAAAAAAATAGTAATCACATTGAAAGCTTTTCATCGCGTAAAATCCGTGTAACGTTTTTGGCGAATGTTATTCAAAACTACCCGAAACACGTATCTGCAGAAATTTCATTCAAATGTGTCGATTTCAGGAAGGTTTTTTTTGATAAAAGCCTATTTTTAGTATGGGTGGCTGCCATAGGAGAGGTGAAATATATATTTTCCTTTTACGCTGATATTTTACTATATTTTTTTGCAAGTGATAAACATGAAAGTGTGTCGTGGGCGTGTTTGATGTCCAATGTAATCTCAATTCAAAAGTTATAAAAATATAGTTTTTCTTATAAAAAATTGATATTAATTTACACTTTTATAAAAAGGTCAATAGTTCCATATAAATAAAATCAGATATATTTTAGGTTACAAACCAATTCTTAGAATGATTGTTTCCAATAAAAAGGGTAGTTGCCTATAATATGGAAAAAAATTGTTGAAGATAAAATTGTTAATCCTAAAAATTGGAATATAAGATTGACAAATATGACGGTTTGACAGAAGGTGGCAATGGCGGAATCGGTAAACGCGCACGTCCCGGTTAGACGAGAGGTTCTGGATTCGAGTCCCAGTTGTGACCATTATATTTTTCTATTTTTCTGTGTGTCGTTCTCTTTCATATTTTCGTTTTTATTATTATTATTGTTATCTTCTTCTTCAAAGATATAATCTCAATTTTCATTACGTCTGGAGAAATTTAAATCTTTCTTGAACGGATAAACTATAAGTTCTACGAAGAGTAAATCTTGCGTCCAAAAAAGTGGATTTCTAATTTTCTCTTTTTCTTAAAATCAAAACCAAAATTTCCTCTGAAGTTAAAAGACTTGTAAGTAGGTACTTAAATAGTGACTTACTTAATTCATAAACACGATGATTTCCTATATGAAATAATAATCTTTACCAAAAAATTAAAACGGCCACCATCTTGAAACCGGAACCGGAACGTATATAACAAATTTATAGACAGATGAATAGCAAAATGGTCTACTTAAATAGAACTACGTTCGTAACAATTTTTCCAAAGAAACGTTACTATCTCAATGACAATTATTTTTTGAAATACTAAAAGTAGTAAATTATTCTTTAGGTAAGTAAGCACTTTAATAATAACTCCAAAGTCACCTAGCCAAAGTTCAAAGTTAAATCCATCGGAACGCACAAATATATTTACAGACAGACGAAATACAAAACGGTTGTGTTTAAACAGCATTTCATTAAGCTCAGTCAATTATGGTTGTGTCGGTGTGCATTTCCTCACTTAATATTATTATAAGTAAAATTTTCAAAATTTTAATCAACCCACGACGCAAAAAAGAGCTGATGTCCTTGAAACGCCTGAACAAATTTTCATGAATTTTAGCTAAGAACCATCTCGATCACGTCAGCTTTAAAAAAAAAGCCCGCATCACAATCGGTCCATTCGTTTAGGAGCTACGATGCCAAAGACAGACAAACAGATAGACAGACAGGCAGACACACAGAAAGTCAAACTTATAACACCGTTCCTTGCGTCGGGGGTTAAAAAGAAAAGTGTTGAAAAATTTCCAAATATCGAACTTCTTATGTCACCTTGTAGCAACCTGTATTTTTCCTTACTTCTAATGAAATTGACATTTCAATTTGAATTTCTTTTTGAGCAGAAAATCTATTTCATTAACTCCCAGTCTTAATTTTCTTTCAAATATACGTAGATAACACTTCTAGGAATTATATTCTGTTCACTGTAGTGTGTACGTAGCCTATTGCTAGTTCCCATCCCCAAAAGTTAGGTTAGGTTAGGTTTGTAGAAGTTTGAGTGTTTTTCCTGGCAACGGTACCCATCTGGCAACACCCGCCGCAGTCTAAATTACCAAATGGAGGAAAGGTCACGCGGGTCTCAGTGTTGCCAGAAACGACAGTAAACAATCGGACAGGGGTTGTGAAAAATGGTGTAAGAAAAGGTCTACGGGTATCGCCTAGGCAAAATATAAAATATAAATATGCATAGAGTTCACCTCACGGATATTACGGAACGTTCGTGTTTTCGAAGTTTGATGCACGGATAATACGGAATATTCCTTTTATAACTAATACAATCAAATATGACATTTGTCGGAAGTACCAATCTTATAAAAAAGTACCTATTTCGAATTATTGGGTTGAGATTCAAACTACGAAAGGTGCATGTCATCATAATTTAAAAAAATAAACATCCCAGGTTTTGAATTGTTTGTTTGGCAAAGCAGGGTTTGTCTAGCGGGTAGGAAATTATTTCCCTCATATGTGGAGCTAATGAAAAAAAACCTATTGGGAGTAGAAAACACCAATAGATGCAAAAAATGTGAAGACGATGAATAGACTGCAATTTACCTACGGTGCCCATGTCCTGCCCTGGTGGGAACTAGGCTCAGATACCTTGAGAGACACACTGTAGAACCAGAAGACATGGCCACATATCCAATGACAACCCTAGTGAACTTTATAAAAGGGACTGGGTTATTATTAAAGGATTGACGTAAAATGGGAGATATCACAATGGGCCAATGACCTAAGTGCTAACGGGAACTATTAATAAACCGTCTCCGCGTTAAAAAATAAAAAAATATATATTTAAAAATGTTACCCATATCTGGTCTAAGTGATCGATCTGCGATAAAGGTGGAATGGGATAAAATCTTTTCGAGATGCTGATTGGTTAATCACTTAAAACCTTTGGTGAATGAGAATATTAAGTTATTCGATTGTTGGCCATTTGACCATTTCAAAACAAGCATGCTTTGCCAAAAAGGATTGTTCGCTTTCAAGTCTCTAGATTTCTACCAATGAAAAGATAAAACGATAGACATGAGATGTGGACAAGTCCGTGCACTCCGAAGTGAGCTCAATTATTCCTTACTTATGACAAAGTTGATAAAATATTTAAAAACATGAAAATAATTTCTTAAATAAACAATTAGTTTTATTGGTCTGTCTCGGACCTAGCTATCGAAATGAGTCTTGTAAATTTACGGCATGAATTTTCTTTTAAATCGGTATAGATCACACTGGAATATATATGGAAGTACTACCTGTTCAACGCATAGAATCTTACTAATATTATAAATGCGAAAGTTTGTATGGATGGTTGGTTGGATGGTCCTTACTCTTTCACGCAATAAATATCGAATGGAATTTAAAAATTCTTTCACTAATCGAAAGCTACATTATTTGCGTGTAACAACGGCTTTATATATTGGTAAGCTCTGGCGTTATGAATGAGCTGTGGCGTTATGAAATTATGTATCATACGTTTTCTGTCCCTAACAAAATCGAGTTATTGCAAACGTCAAACAAATTGTTACCTTGGAAACAATGTTCTTATTATTTTTAATTGATAAACTAACGTTTAAACAAGATTTTTATGCATAGCACAAAGGGTAGATAACAAATATTATAATCAATAATTATCAGCCTGAAACACTCATCTACACTGAAAAAATCTTCCGAGAAAAGATACTGGCCGCCAACGGGAATTGAACCCGTGATCTTCTGATTGCCGGTCAGGTGCTCTTGACCACTGAGCTATGGCGGCTTATCTAATACCCGCCAAATAATTCAATATATACTAGTGTTTCATTCGACAATTACTCATTATTACATTTTTCCAACTGAAAACAACCAACTTTATTTTTGTGAGAGAGGTATTGTTAATACTAAATCTCCCGCTAGGTGGCGTCGAGACTAATTATGTCTGCATTTATTGCTGAAATACTTTAACTTGTCAAATATTAATTATTATTTTTAATTGATAAACTAACGTTTAAACAAGATTTTTATGCATAGCACAAAGGGTAGATAACAAATATTATAATCAATAATTATCAGCCTGAAACACTCATCTACACTGAAAAAATCTTCCGAGAAAAGATACTGGCCGCCAACGGGAATTGAACCCGTGACCTTCTGATTGCCGGTCAGGTGCTCTTGACCACTGAGCTATGGCGGCTTATCTAATACCCGCCAAATAATTCAATATATACTAGTGTTTCATTCGACAATTACTCATTATTACATTATGTAATAATGAGTAATTGTCGAATGAAACACTAGTATATATTGAATTATTTGGCGGGTATTAGATAAGCCGCCATAGCTCAGTGGTCAAGAGCACCTGACCGGCAATCAGAAGGTCACGGGTTCAATTCCCGTTGGCGGCCAGTATCTTTTCTCGGAAGATTTTTTCAGTGTAGATGAGTGTTTCAGGCTGATAATTATTGATTATAATATTTGTTATCTACCCTTTGTGCTATGCATAAAAATCTTGTTTAAACGTTAGTTTATCAATTAAAAATAATAATTAATATTTGACAAGTTAAAGTATTTCAGCAATAAATGCAGACATAATTAGTCTCGACGCCACCTAGCGGGAGATTTAGTATTAACAATACCTCTCTCACAAAAATAAAGTTGGTTGTTTTCAGTTGGAAAAATGTAATAATGAGTAATTGTCGAATGAAACACTAGTATATATTGAATTATTTGGCGGGTATTAGATAAGCCGCCATAGCTCAGTGGTCAAGAGCACCTGACCGGCAATCAGAAGGTCACGGGTTCAATTCCCGTTGGCGGCCAGTATCTTTTCTCGGAAGATTTTTTCAGTGTAGATGAGTGTTTCAGGCTGATAATTATTGATTATAATATTTGTTAACAATGTTCTTATTTTAATTTTAGGCTTAAGAAGAGTGCTTTGTTGTGATTAAAAAGAGTACTTTTTTGGCGTCGTAGTTAATATCTACATATCTCTAAAAATGTTTATTCTCCGAACAAAAAGCATCACGTTGCTACATAGCATTGCGTTTGAAGTGGACTGTCATTTTCTTATTTTTTTAGGTTACTCTCGATTTAAATACGAATAAAATACTAATAAAGGGAGTAGGTACTTAAAATAAATTTCTATTTCTATAATTTAAATATTTTATAAAATTGAATTTTTATTTGCGAAATGTCATTCTCAAATTTTGAAATTTTCTATAAAACAATAATTATTTTCTATTAGACAAAATAGCAAGAATAATAACAATTATGCAAATAATTATGCCAGTAATTTCCCACTGATACTATGCGAGCGAAGCCGCGGGTAAAAGCTAGTAAAGAATAACAATACAAAATACGATTTGGGCCTATTTCGTCATCCAAAAGTCTTTTCTTAAATTTCAAATAAAATAACATTCAGAAAGAGAGTGTAAGGGCGACAGATACGCTTGTTCCTTTCTCGCTAAAAACAATAAGCAGGCGTACACGAGACAAATGGCTGTTTCTCAGTGACGTTTTGCAAGGACATCACTGTCGGAAGTGCATACGAGCATATTTCGCAAATCCCATAGAAAAGGATCGGAAGTAAAAATTTTCTGTTTCATAAGATTTTGTTTTTATCTCTGATTAGCAAAGCGATTGTGATTATCTATGCACCACGAAAACCATATTTAGATACCGTTAAATCAATATCTCCGCGAGATGTCGCTAGTGTCTCTTTTCGACGGGACCGATTGTTTCATCAAAAATCATTTGTTTTCGCTCTCTTGAAAAATTGACTTTTTTGACTTACGACGCTTTTCAACGGGATGTGCAATTTATATATGCACCAATCCATACAATCTAAAGTTTGTGAAACCTAACTTTAAGAATGACTATAATTAATAATATCAACAATAATGAATAACCCACTTTGAGAAATTTGTCTTTATTTCATTCATATAAATGGACTAAAAATGTATTTTGGTTTCAGCCACCTCCAGCGTTTAAAAAATTTATTCGCTCGTAAATTATTCTATTATTTAGCGCCTGAATTTCCCGCCAGAGGCGCCGTTTTCCAAAAGCCCGGCAAAATGAGCTGTCACGTTAATTTCGGGTTCGACCGCAAGATGGCGGACAAGCCCCACTTCACGGGAATTAAAACAATTATTTGCGCTCCGTGAACTTGCCCCTATTTGGTATCAAAATAGCCTACAATGTCCGCCGTGATTGGTGTAAATGACACTGTAACTGACAATATATTAGGGCCGAGTAAGTTCTCTACATTTTACATATACCCATCAATAAGGACTTAATCATTTCGTGTCAATCAATATCACCAAAAGCACACTGAGAGTAGCGTTCGTTTAAATTGTTAATAGCAACGCGATGTCCTTATCATATACCTACTTACATTTAATTTGGAAGATGGTACGGGTACCGCCTCTGCCTTAGGTCACCTCAAGTGATTCGGTACGTTTGGTGATTTAGCAGGGGTGCCCGGATTCATTCTTGGCGGCGGATGCATTAGCCCATCTTCTGTGTGGCGGGAACGTGAGAGACCGGTTAAAGGAGTCCCTTTGACCTCTGCAGCCGGACTCTCTTGACCCATCACCGCCTTGCGCCACAGTTGAAGGGATGTATTCGAACGTCCGTCAATTCTGGACACATTGAACCCCAGATTCCTACCCATCCCGCACTTCTTTTTCCTTCCCAGAACTTCCCCTCTTTCCTTACCCTCCACGGAGTATCCCTTATTATTAACTAGCTAGGATACCCGGCTTCGCTCAGGACAACATTCGAGAGCGTTTTGGAATGTTCCACAATGATCTGGAATGTGCCCAAACGTTCAAGACGATCCCCGAACATTCCAAGATATTCCAGAATGTTCCGGGATGATCTTGAATGCTCTCGAATGCTCTGGACTGTTCTAGAAATTTGTAGAGGGCGAAACTTCCAACCCTTACGTCTTCAAAAGCTCGCCTTTTAGGTAAAAACGGGAACCTTCTTCATGCATGGGGGATAAAGGACTACCACATCCATACATTACCCTTGTCGTACCGGGACTCGTTTCTGAGTTTTATCGGCACGCACATTGATAAAGAAATTATTTTCCTCAAGGCAAAAAAAACTCTTACAATACACTGAAAGAAAATAATTGACTACGCGTATCGAAGTCCTGTTTTAAGTCGACCATTTGTCATTTAATCTGTCTTTAATTTTTTTGATCAGTTTTGTTTCAAGATTGTGGCAGTTTTAACCTGTCGTCCGCCGCAGTAGCCGACAGGTACGATAAAAAAGCATTTCTCTGAATAAAAGTCGCTAGTCAAATAATTAGTAACGTAAATTACTCAGGCGGCTTTACTGTAATACTTATTATGTACCTACGTGGTGAAATATGAAGCAATTTATCAGGTTAGGAATCTAATAGGCGTTTGTAAACCTCAATGCAAAGGCTTTATCATATCACACACATATTTATGGTAAGTCTGAAAACTTCAAAAATATGATTTTAATACAGTAAAAATGCTATCGCCGACCTTCAAGTTCACATTGAAAATTAATATTTTTAAAATACAAATCGGTAGCGTGTTTATTTCATGCAATATTTGAATTTGAGGCAAAAATACTCAAAATAACCAAATTACCAAAGTTAAAAAAATAAAAATAAAAGGTATAGCCAATATCTTGTACGGATATTTGCTACTTTATTTATTTGTGTTTTAAATTATTAAATACAAGCCATTAAATAATTCAATTTTTCATAATGTTGGAAACAATTTTGGCCTTATTTGTGAGTTAATGATAAATTATTAAAAAAAAAAATTACTGGACAATCTTTTCATGGACATGAATTTAAATACAAATGACCGATTTGCGTTGGAACACAAATTTGTCGTATATAAATTAAAATTTCTACACAAGAAATAGCTTTGTATACAATGTCTTATTTTTATGTTAATCGAACAGTATTACGTCTGCGTGTTTGAATTTCAGAACCCAGCCACGAGTGCATGTCGGACGCCACGGTTAACGGTCGCGCCTCAAATAACATCCGTGGACGTGGAATTTCACACAAAGCTACTGTTAAAATTCGATTTCAAATTCAAGAATTTGACACAAGATGTCACTATTTCCATCAGCAGCTCATGTGTGGATATTTCTCCTTAGGTATGGAAAGATTGGCGGCAATACTTGACGAAGTTGTTATAAATTATATAAATATAAATTATATATATCACTTGACGAAGTTGTTATAATTTATGTCATCGCGTGTCTCGGTTACTTTGTAAGTCACCGACAGTGACTAGCTGTCACTGGATGACAGTGGATCCGAGGAACTGGCCGTTTTTGGAACCAGTTCCTATCGGATTTATAAAATGGTCACAAAAACTCAAACCGTGCGAAGCCGAACTAAAAGCCGCTCGCAGGGCCTAGCAGCAAAAACCTGCGGAGCGGGTTTTTACCTGCTAGTTTTATATGAATACAGCAAAGTAAAATATATTTTTTAAACATTCAATTACAATTGAATTTTTTGATGGCCAATATTTTGTAATTTAAACCACAAATAAATAAAATAGCACATATCGATCATCCAGTTGATTTGAGAGCCATCTTCAAAACTAAGTTTTGAGACAAAAAGGACAGCAACATTCGAATGCTGGCTATAAATTAAGTATTATTAACTTATGGAGTAGTAGAATTAAAAAAAAAATGTTGTTTAACCTTGCAAATGTTACCATTTTTTAATGTAAAAACAAGTCTTGAAATAAATAAATAAAATAAATAAAAATAAATATGTCCGCGTTTAACATATTAAATACTAGCTTTTGCGCCCGGCTTCGCTCGCATATTCGTCCCCCCCACTCCCTGTGCCCTGTGCTTAGGTCAAAATGTAGATTTTTACCTATTTTATATTTGTATCTACCTACATTAAATATTCATATTTGAATTTTCGCTATCAAAGAAATCTCCATAGTAACCTAAACAAATAATAAAATGACAGCTTACGTCAAACATTTACTTAGCAAAACACGCTTTGCCAATAAACGTATGATAAATAATTTCATAACGCCACAGCTAATTCATAACGCCAGAGCTTACCAATATATTACTGCCTATGTTACTCGCAAATAATGTAGCTTTCGATTAGTGAAAAAAAATGTATATTCCATTCGGTATTTATTGCGTGAAAGAGTAAGGACCAGGGGCGTGCACAGAGTTTTTGATCAGGGTAGGCAGTAGGAAAATACAACAATTTTCACAGTTTAAAATTACCATATTTTATCAGGTAATTTCAGGATTAAAGTACGATAAACGTTTTTAAACCGACAATTAGTATTTATGAAAGACAACTATTTGATAGAAATACATAACAACAGATGTCACTGTCGTAACTGATCGCCATTTGCTAATTTTGTTCTAGAAAGCACTGCTTAATACTAACAAAAAAACCTCATAGAGCCAAATTCATAACGACAGTTCTACTCTATGCTTTGTGCATTTCGTAAACATTGAATTATATCTTGTATGAAGTTAGCTCTAGTCAGAAATAATTCCTGCTTAGGCCGCATCATAAATACACCAAACCACCCATGGCCGCATTTTAGTGAGGCAGTCGGACGGCGCGCGTGTAGTTTCTAGTTACAATTTATGCCGTTTGATGTGGCGCTCGCGTAGTTTCGGTTGCTCAGCTTTTTCGCGCTTATTTTTGAAGTGTGTTTTTTTTTAGCAATAATTTAATAAATTATAAAATTATTTACATGCTTACGTTTTACAAATACGGCAGGGTAGGCAGTGCTTATGTGCCTATATGGAGTGCACGCCCCTGGTAAGGACCATCCATCCATACAAACTTTCGCATTTATAATATTAGTAGGATGCTACAAAATACACCTGAATGTATAACGGTCGGGTAAATTAGTATGATATACTAATAGTGACTCGGACAACTTCAAGATTTTGTTTAATTCACTACAAGTTTTTCTACTCACAAATAATTGTCTAAATCGCCTCTAAACTCCAGAAACATTAAAATCTTTAATGGCCTTTATCTTATAATTTAAGGCAAAAATAAATAAATTAGCTCACATCTGTACTAGATATTTGATATACCTTTTGATTACAAAAATAATTTTTCAGTTTGGTTAGGTATTTTGATCTCAAATCTAAATTTAAGATTTGTATGAAACGGACCGCGCAAACGTTCCACTTAAGATGTTCTAGAATGTTATAAGTATTGAAGTATTCGCTTTCCTACTGGGAAATTCATCCAAACACTTCGCAATATTATTGAAACAAATTGGATGTCGAGTCCTTGAAGTAGAAATTCTAAGTTAGGTTACTGGGTCAAAAATAATATTAAGAATTTTTTAATATTATTTTATTAGTGCAAATACGCTTCGAGATATAAGACTTATTTTTAAGATCTGGTATTATACCTAAAATATTTTTCAATTCTTGCAAAATACGACTGTAGCCGAGTGGTTAAAACCCTTGACTACGAATCCAAAGGGTACTGGTTCAAATCGGGTTCAAATGTGAATACCGCACAAGAGTACCAACTAGTCCCGTCTGGAGCCAGTGATACTATAAACGACGAATTTATAATCCCAATAACATTAGCATAAGGGGCTTTTGGCTTGACTTCTCCATTTATCTATTGTATTAAATGAAGAGACAAAAAGCATACGACCAAGTTGACAAGTAAAAGCTATGGAAGGTGTTGTCCAAGTATGGAGTAAATACGAATCTCATACAGGCAATTGCGTCTCTATATATCGGAAGCGTTGCATGAACGGCGATTTTACATCATCATGTGGTTTGGCATCACAAAAGGTGTTAAACAAGGCTGCGTAATGTCACCGTGTTTATTTAATCTATACATGGATAATTGTATGCAAGAATTGAAAGAGATGGGGTTGGGGACGAAATTGAGTAATCTGAAAGTATTTTGCCTATTGTATGCTGATGACGCAGTGCTGATATCTATGGAAGATCTACAGTTTCTAGTGTATAGGATGAACGAAGTATGTATGAAGAATGAGTTAACCAGTGGTGAGCCGAATGTGGCCGCATATGCTTGAAATATTGTCACCCGGATGACAATCGGCACTCAAATGATTTTAATGAATGTAAGTAAGTCTAAAGTCATGGTATTTGAAAAAGAGAGCACGAAAACAATGTGCAACATAGTTGTAAAAGATGAATACTTGGAGCAACTGGATGAATTTGTGTATTTGGGAAGTACGTGTACGAGAGATGGGAAGGCTGATAGAGATATGGAGGACTGAATGCTGTTGGCGCCAACAAAAAAAGTGTCCAAAGAAGCGAAGCCATGTCAAGAGTCAGAATAATAGAGGAGCATGATTGACACATTGTGAACGAGGCAAGGAGTGACCTTCGGGGAAACAGCGTGATGGTAAGTTAGTTGGTTATTAAATGAAATTTTTGGTTTCTTGCACAAAAATAAAAAAATAATGCGCAAGCTTACCGTTTCATTCAACTAAGACTTTCCATATATTGTTACTAGGGGTAACGTTATGGTTTAATTAGATATGACTTGCGTCATTTGTTTTGAGGAAAATATAACTGGTCAGATGCAATGTCATAACTAACCCAGAGGTTACAACTTAATTATTGAACTAATTTTTGGAAGGAGGTGATTCCCTCACGATTACCAGCTTTGTGGGGAGGCCCGCGCGCCAAAACCTGTAAGAAGGTTATGCCAGAATCATGGTGGAATCCTCCTTGCAAGAGACTTTCTCATGGTGTGGGCATGTTTCACATACAACTACAAGGTTATAAAATTACAAAAAAAAACAAAAATAACGATCATTGAAACAAACTTTTTAAAAACACGAAAAACAACTCACTTCCACCGAATCAGACCGTAAGATTAACCATAACACTGTCTATCTAACTTCATTTCTCCGAGACCGGTACTGCAGCCGGGCGGCCATCCCGACAGGATGGTGCCATCACTCGTTCCATCTGGAGACTTGATGAATTTCTGCAGCGGCTGGAGGGAATCTAGCTAGTCCAGTCTATGGGTAGCCGATCTCCACTCGTGTTCGGAAATAATATCTCAATTATTGAAATATGGGTCGCGGCCGATGTTAATTTTACGGAATACCATTCCGGGCCGACTAAAAACATAGGGCGAGCGCTGATTGTCAAGAATCAAACCGATTCTGTATCTCGGTAGGTTATTTAATCCGCCATTACGGCAATGTCGGTAGCGATAAAACACTCGCGGCACATCGAATGCATTTTGCGTATTTCACGTTACTTGTAGAGGAATTTAAATATAACAACAGTTCATGATTATGCCAGAAATTAGTTATATAATCGAAACGATCCACATCGCTCTAGCGACGATATTTTAGTTTTTTACAACACGGTACAATGCGACGTCCTGCACAAGTCGTGTTCCCCAACAAGGCTCTTGCAGAAAGTGAAAAAAAAGCCGTTCAAATAAATGAAAAATATCTTCCTCTTTTGTCTCCCGATATACAGCTGTTGTACGACTCAAGTACAAAGTACTAGTTTGTCACATTACCTGTTCGAATTTGTTATTCAAATATAATATTTTCATAATAATATTTCACAATACAGATTCTATCTAAGACCAAAGTTAACATCATTAAAACACAAATAACAATAAACAACCATTAAAATAAATCTTTCCTGAAGTCAAATTACGTAAAAATAAGTAAACTCGTTGCTTTGTGGTGTTAACGAAGCCTTTGTTTCAGTAAATCTGGTGTAAGCCACACATTTATCACTGTGGTGGAATCAAAATCTCAGGCCTAATTAATATCGCACTTAATTCCACCAGAAAAAGAAGCCACTGATTTAAGGGAGGATTTCACCCCCAGAGAAAGGATCATTAAAACACCCCGTGGTTTCAAATTAGGCTGTGTAAACAAGACGCCGAGAAATAAAGGTTTAAAAAATGTTCTTGATTGTAATTTTCTTGAATTGCTTTCAAAGGGCTAATCGAAAGGGATGAAAATACATAAATTTGGTCTTGAAAAATGTGTTCGTTTTACGAGGATATAAAATATTTATTTTTTATTTTTATTTTAAATACATAAACGGCTATACTGCCTTTTATAAATAAACATATAATCGAGTACAAAAGTAAGAAAAATAAAATCATTACATAATAGAAGTTTTAAACTTAAAAATAACATACAATCATTTTGTGTATCACAACAAAAAATAACAAAAAAAGAACAATGAGAAATATCATCATTTCATTTCAACATTTAATGAAAAATAATTTTTGAGTGCATGTTTATATTGCGCTAATTTTAAGAAATAAATGTCGCCGATGTTAGCATGTTCATTAATATAACATTGTTTAATGCTGCCTCCTTCTTTAGCCAAAGTTTCGGACAACGTTGCAGTGAATCAGTGCAGATCCGGTAGATCCGACATTTTGGAAAATATACCGTTTTTACGAAAATTTGTATTCTGGGCAAAGAGGATTACATTACATTTACTTTTCATTTTTAAGTTTTTTCCAATACCAGATGATTGCTAGAAGTCAAGTTTTTTTGAGTGCAGAACCTCTGAGACTAACTACAACAACAAGTCATATTGTGTTAGTTATTCCTTCCCCATCCCCTTTTCCCACCCCATAAAGCAGAATCTTGACATTCTTGATGAAATTTTGCACACTTGGCGTTCAAAATAAGTGGAAAATTACTATCTACAACTGATTAAAAGCCTGGTCAACTCCGGGGACTATAGCTAGCCAAATGAAGTATTGTAAATTGTAATATTACTAGTCAAATTATAAAATGCAAGTTAGCTATAAATCTTCGTAACTTTTTGTGATAATCAGTCGTAACTTTTTGTGATATTTATTACTACTACAAGTAGTTACAATATAACGTGTTCTAATTCTCATCAAATTATAAAAAAAGGTAAGTTGGCCGTAAATCTTTAAACAAATAAAATTACCGTATGCAGTCGTAACTTACAATCTCGAACGTGAAAAAGAACATACCTTAATAAAATAACGCCGATAAAATTTGAACGTGTTTATTTAGCAAAACGTTATGTAAGATAAAAGGTCCACCATAATTCACAGGCCACCCTCTGCAATATGTAATGTGTGTACCTGGTATTTCAACCCAAATCCCTTGTTAGTACCATGTCAATATTAACCCTCACTCCCATTCAGCAAAGGACCAAAGCTAAAGCCTTTGTAGGGCCTTTATTGTAATAATCTCGAGATAAATTTCAAACGACTCAATAGGGACTAGGGACTAAACATTTGGGTAGGCTTCAAAAGGTGTTTTCGCTGTGAATGTTATATTTTTTTTAGTAAAAAACACAGATACGCATAGAAATTAATAATAAAATTGGTTAAAATTGATGGTTATTAAGTAGGTACTTGTTCTATGGGCAATTACTTCTAGGCAAGTACCTACCTAATTTTATTATTTTCTTTCTGTTCCATTATTCGAATTATTTCTATGGAAGAAAAAAAAGAAGGTAGCTTCTATGTCTTACGTAAAAAAATGCATTCCAACAGGCAGATCACAATATAAATCTTATAAAAAATCAGGATAATGTAAATTAAAAAATAATATTTTCGTTGTTAGTTTTTGGGGTGTTATGCCGTGTTGCGCTACCTCCTACTATAGCCGACGTTTCGGACAGCGTTGCAGTGTCCATCATCAGGGCAGATCCGGTAGATCCGACGATCTGCCCTGATGATGGACACTGCAACGCTGTCCGAAACGTCGGCTATAGTAGGAGGTAGCGCAACACGGCATAACACCCCAAAAACTAACAACGAAAATGCTTTTGGCCGTGAAAATCTAAAAACTTATCTAAAAAATAATAAATTACGACCAAATAAACAAACACAAAACAAGCGTTTGATTTACAAAAGTGTTTACCACAGAAAACCTCCACCTGAAATCAAACAAGAGCGTAAAAAGCGCCAACAATATAAAACGATAACTAGAACATTTGCCTGCATGTTAACGATTTCTTACGGATTAACTTGGAACAGCACATAAATAGGCATTTACAAATATTTTTAAATGTAAATATGGTAAAAATATATAAGAACATTTTGAGAAATGCAAAATGTCTTTAAATAATGATAATTTTGGAGGCGGGCGTGGGTAACGCCGCCTCAGGAACAATTTATTTGATAACCAACACCCCTGTCATAGGTCACACCAAGTGGTTGGCTAGTTTTGGGTGCTCGGGTTCATGGGGTTAGTTTTGTCTAGGTCTTGGCGGCGAATGCGTTTGGATTAGGAGAGACTGGTTGAGGGAAACTAAAACTAAACTAAAATAGACCTCTCGGCTCATCGTACTGCACCGCAGTGGAAGGGATTGATTCATACGTCCGTCATTCTTGACACCCAGACTCCTGCCCTCCCCGTATACCTTTTTCCTTCAGAGTATTTCCTCTCCTTCCTTTTCCTAAAAAGACTTTCCAGAGCACCTACAAATATGACAAAGGCCCCGAGGGAATTTTTGTCCTCAGGGATTTCTATGAGGAGCTAATGTAAAAAAAGTAAAAAAAAAATATTTTTAGAAAAGATTAGAGAAAAAAAAAATTACATGTTGTGCAGATATTTTTTAAAAACACTTAAAAAGGTATGTCGAAGTGCTAATTTTAATAGTAAAATAGCCTTCAATTTGCTTATTACATATAGGAAAGTATTGCTTGTGTCATGATGGAGGACCTAGCAAGCCGAGGAATTCAATTCCGACGCATGGGTGGGACCCAAACACGATGCCAACTCACCTACTGACTGGTCCAAATAATTTTATTTATTATTATTAATGCCCTAGTGGGCTTTTACGTGAAATTTTTCTAATTCAAGTGCAACACGATAAATGCATTTGTGTTTTAGTTATTGTAAGAAAACAACAAATATGTAAATAATAGAATTTGGCACAAATTACCAAAATACGAGTACTCTAATATGATGATTGAAAATATAACAGTAGTAAAAGTCTGAAATAGTAAGTAAAATGAAGCATAACACAAAATATCAAGTGTGTGCGTATACGCTTACAATATTAATTGTAGGTATATTGCAAACCAATAAAACAGAATAAATAAGAAAGTAATTTACTCGTAATGTATAGAATATTATAGCAGAGATATAAAAAAATAATGTCAGAAATCATTGATTACAGCAAATTACGTACGTATTCATAAGAATACACGTAGAGTTAATATACGCCTGAAATAGTAAGTAAAATAAAATAAAACACAAAAAAATAAGCGTGTGCGTATACCTTTACAATATTCATTATGCGTGTTACAAACCAATAAAACAAAATGTAATGTATTGAAAAAGCTTCTAAGTGATGTCGTCAGATGCCAGCAAGAAAAGTGCTTCTACCGATGGCCGACAGGGGTACCGGAGTAGGCGGGGGCCGCCTGATCGGCCTACAAAGCACATTCAATAAGCCACTTGAATAGACAGGTCGTGTGTCTTGCAGAATTATTTTTTTAATAAGTAAACTCAATTAAACCAGTTGTTATCAAGAACCTAAAGTAATTGACAAGTCCCCCAAAAAACTAATAGTGTTGAATGAAAATAATGCCCACCATTACACAAAATAAATAAGAATGTAATTTACTCGTAATGTATACAATTTTATAGCAGACATTTATTTATTTATTTACGGACAAATAGTCCATTAACAATATAACAATAACACAAATAAAAAAATGATGACAATGAAAGTAGAGGACATATAAATGAAAGCATTGACAATATCTTATAGATATTATAAAGGCGAAAGTTTGTATGGATGAGTGTTATTCTTTCACGCAATAAACACCGAATAGAATTTAAAACTTCTTTCACTAATCGAAAGCTACATTATTTGCGAGTAACATAGGCTATATATATTGGTAAGCTCTGGCGTTATGAATAAGGTGTGTAGCGTTATGCAATTATTTTTCATACGTTTTCTGTCCCTAACAAAATCGAGTTATTGCAAACGACAAACAAATTGTTACCTTGGAAAAAATGTTTTTTTTTTTACTTAGGCAATTCACCCTAAAAATAGTGCTTTGTTGGCGTCATAGTTAATATCTACCTATCTCTAAAAATGTTTATTGTCCGGACGAAAAGCATAGCGTTGCTATGTAATTATTTGACGTGGGCTGTAATTTTGTTATTTCTTTAGGTTTTTCTCTGGATTCAAATATGAATAAAATACTAATTCCTACTTGAGGCGAAATCATCAGAATAAATTAGGGGAGTAGTTACTTAAAATAAATTTCTATAATTTAAATATTTTCTTAAATAGAATTTTTATTTGCGAAATGTCATTCTCAAATTTTGAAATTTTCTATTAAACAATAATTATATTTTATTAGACAAAAAAGCAAGAATAATAACAATTATGCCAATAATTATGCCAGTATTTTCCCACTAATACCATGCGAGCGAAGCCGCTGGTAAAAGCTAGTATAATATATATCTTATATCTTCTATAAGTACCTATGTACTTTTATATTATAAAAGTACATAATATAGAAGATAATTACAATAGCTTGAAGATGAATTTAAAAGGCTTTAAAAATTACACATTGCGTATCGACTGTCGAAAGTCATTTCCAAAAAATTCAATGCCTTGACTTGCGTTGACAAGTCTCGACATTCTGGATAAAGGAGAATAATATCCATAATTAGTAGAATGTTGATTGAGGAACAGCAATTCATTATTTTGGAGTCTATTGGAACTGGATGAGTTTTAACAAAGCAGGTGTTTTAGTAACATTGTTGATAATTTTGAATATGCAAATTAGATCAGAGTTTCTCCGTTTTTCTAAAGAAGAAACGTTTAAAGTTTGTTCAATTTTATCATACGAGTACACGCCTCTTTCAAGTCCTAACCTCCAAGCAATTCCTCGTAAACAAAATAAAGTCAGGAATCACTGATTAAAGTAAATAAAGTACGTATTTATAAAGTATGTATTTATATTGGAAATAAAGTATGTATTTATATTGGAAATAAAGTATGTATTTATATTGATATATCGATATTTTGATGAATAGTCGAACATTTCATTTCAATACCAGTTCGCATTATGTCTGAAAGCGCGGTATGAAGCGTAGGTTCTGTAATTGGGTATTAAATGAATACAAACTTTGTTTTCGCGGTTTTGTATTCACCTATTGATTGACTCTCAGGTTATTTGAAATATTAAATTATTCAATGGCTATGTTAAAAAATCAATTCAAGTCATATTATATAATTTTAATTTATTTTGTTGGATTACCGCACAAAAGTCCAAATTGCTCGGTGCTAGTGGAACTATGATGTGCCCGATTAGGGAATGGTGTGACGCTATGCGCTAGAGGGAATCGGGAGGATGGTTCAGCGACTTTTCGACCCGCGACAAAATATTCCCCACTAAATATCCCACGGAAAAAACATCCCCCAACATATCTACTAAAACCTTACCTAACTAACAAAAAATGGGACATAAATAGTAATCTTATGAAGATGAGGGAGCGGACTCGCGGATCGGCAGAGACGGGGACGATTGAATGAAAGGCGTCAGTCGATGTATTGAGTCAGTCTTTATTGCTGCTACGTAGCGATGGTAAATTTAGTGTAGAGTAACAGGGTGCAGACAGGAGCAATGACGATGAGGCTCGTAGGTGATGCAGTGATGAAGGTCGGTGATGCAGTGGTGTAGCAGACCACGGGTCTGCATGTCGCCAGCATGTTATTCCGCACCGTGGTGGTGGAGAAGACCTTGACGTCCAGGATGGATGCTCGACGCAGTGAGTCGCGGAGATGGCTGCAGTAAACCTCGTGAGGAGAATGAAGTCTCAGTGACTGAGAAGTTGCTGCCTGCGTGACAAGAAGGTGCGGCGGGCCTTATGTCTCGGGCAATTGTGTCTCTTGAGCTAATGGTGCGATGGACCATGTTAGCTGCAAGATGTTGCGTCCTCGAAGGTTGATGATGCACCGGCACAGTCGGCAGTGAGTCGCCGAGAGTCTGGCCGGTACCGCACTGGAACGTTATCACTCGATGCACTGTCTATGTGTGTTAGTGAGCTGTTACTTGCACTAGAGACTGGAGCTGACTGACTGACTAGCGCTGTGTCGCTGCGCTTTATATAGCCGACCATGTGAGTAGCTACCCGGAACGCCAAGTAATGTTGAGCGCCCGCGCAAAGCAGAGAAGACTCTGGAACATTCCGCGGCCGTAATAATGTGACGGCTGTTGAATCCAGGCCTTTCGATGCGCTTCCCGAAATGTGTAGCCGTGTACGGCATGAAACACTACCACTGCAGGTAGGTTGTATAATTCGAGAATATGCTGGCTGTATCAGTGGCGTGACTGTATTGTGGCTAAAGGGGGCGACCGTTCTGGTCGCCACAAATACAATAAATTATTGTTAAAAAATAGTAAAATGGGACAAAAATAATACAGACATCCCGTAAAGACAACAAATTATTGTTAAAAAATAGTAAAATGAAAAATAAGGCTTGTTCAGGTTAGGTAAGGTTAGGTTTAGTAGATATTTTGTTGGAGGATGTTTTGTTTGTATGATATTTGGTCGGGGATATTTTGTCGCGGGATGAAAACGTTCAATACCGGGGAGGATATCGTGAGGTAGGATCGATGGGAAGTGGAAAGTGATCGGTAGATGAAGGTTGAGAAGTATCTGAATATTCAGATCTGGTCAATAAACACGGCTAAATCCATTTAAAGCAATGCGATATTACTGTGCAAATTACCAAACTGGAATGAGGCAACGATATATTGTGTATTTTTAAAAATTAAACGTTAATACACACACATAGACAAAAATAACTATGCACATACAACCTAACCCATATAAAATGAATGAAAATAATTGAATCCTGTCAAATTGACCTTTAAATAGATAAGGCAGAATTTACTTCTCTACTTCATCTCCAACATTTATAAAATAACTCTCTTTAAAAGATTTATCACCCTTCCAATCACCTTTCTGTTTTAATTCTATTCAAAGTGATATGTACTTTACCTTAAATATCCTTGTAACTACAATATTCATTTATATACCTGTACACCTGTCTCGACACAGGTATACCCTAGTGAGACAGGCATATACATAAAACCATTGTAAATATATTTTATTATATATAAATAAAAAATAAAAATAAAAAAATAAATTCACAAAACAAATTAATAAAACTTATTTACACACTAGGATTCAAACATGTGACATTTGGGTCAAAGATCTTAATCACTCGGTCACAGGGTAATAAAGATCCTTGACTTCTTATCCAGAGATCACATTTTATAGCTATGTGATAATTATGGCTTCCCCTATTATGTATATTTTGTGGAAAAGCTATTTCGAATTCCATAAAAAAAATTACAGTCCGTGTTTGGTGACCGGATCTAAATTGCTGGGTGCTTCCAAACCATCTTCTTTTCTTCCCCCTTCCCTCTTCAACCTCACAACGTACCCCGATTAAGGATTTTCTTACTTTAGCTCCACATAGGAGGTCCTGAAGAAAATAATCCTTGGGGATGCCGTGTGGAGGGTCTTTTGTGGAAAGGAAGGAGATGAAGTTCTGGGAAGGAAAAAGGTAATAGGGGTGAGTAGGAATCTGGGCTCAATATATTCAGGAGTGACGAGCGTATGAATCTATTACTTCCACTGCGGTGCAAGGTGATGGGTCGAGAGTGACTCTGAGAGATATAACTCAGAGAAATATAAAGGTCTCCCTAAAAAACTTCTCACACGATCCGGCCCGCCACGCAGTAGGTGGGAAAATACATCCGCCGCCAAGATCTAGACAAACCTCACCCCATGAACCCGGGCAACTCTGCAAAAATTACAAACGTAGTATATTACTTGGGGTGAGCTATAGCAGGGGTGTTGGTTATCCAATAAATGGTTCACGGGGCGGCGGTACCCATCATTGCCTCCCAAATTGGGATGCCATATGCCATGGTACTGCGCGTTTTCATCCCAAGGACAAAATATCCCACGGACAAAACATCCCCGATAAGGAAGGAAGGAAGGAAGGAGACAAAGCGAGGAACTTACAGTTTCGATTTAAATTTTAAATGGTTTGTTTTTAAATTTTAAAATTCGAAAGGTTTGGTTGGGTTAGTTTAGGTTAGATTAGGATTTATTGGGTTAAGTTAGGTTAGTATATTTAGTCGGGGATATTTTGTCGGGGGATGTTTTGTAGCGGGATGAAAAGTCACGGAACCATATGTCATAGTCCCACTGGCTCAGTTGGGACACTGTCATAAAATAGTAAAAGTAACAATAGGCACATTTGAAAATTACATTTATTTCGTTGTTGATATCTGATGCGTAAATAAAAATATTCTGTATTTTTTTTATGAAGTATGATTTATATTCTTGGACGTGATCCAAGTGTGTCTAAAAGAAACAAATATTAGCTACTTTTTTTATTTCACAGACTTGTACTACTTAACAAGGCATTTCATATGATGTTAAAAAGTATGTTTACATTTATACAGTTTCCTTAACAGCAGTTTTCTACAAAAAAACTGTTCCAACCAATAAATCTTGTAGACACTGAATATATAAATCAAAAAAAGCGTGTTGTGAGCATGTTGGTGTGCCCAAAGCAATCTGATTTTTCTTTACTTCTCGTGAAACAAAAACATTTCTTGAGTGCAGAATCAACTGGCTAGTAGAGCTGTTAATACTGCATTTAATTGGAAAGTGACGTTTTACCTCCTAACATAACCTATGAAAATTAATGATTTTTTCAAGAGATTCGATTCTTGCAATAAATGTTTGTTTAATGGCATTAGTTGTTTATCCTGTGTTAATCGCAAGTACGCCCCGCAGTTGAATTTGGCAGCCACCTCTGGTCTGGAGCCCCGAAATACTTGAAAAATTCTTTTTTTTTACATAAGCTCCACACAGGAGGCCCTGAGGAAAATTATTTCCCGCAGGGCTTATGTCATCTTAGGGGATGCTGTGTGGAGGGTCTTTTTAAGGAGGGTAAGGGTAGAAAGTTCTGGGAAGGAAAAATATTAGAGGGGTGTGTAGGAATCTGGCGGTCAGTGTATACAGGATTGACGGATATATCAATCCATCACTCCAACTGCGGTCGAGAGTCCGGCTGGAAAGGTCAAAAGGCCTCCCTCAACCAATCTCTCTCGATCCGGCCTGCCACGCAGCTGGTGGATAGACCGCCATGCCCTGAACACACCTCACCCAATGAACCCGACCATTCCTGGAAAGCCACCAAACGTAGCGAACCACTCGGGGTGAACTATGACAGAGGTGTTAGTTATCCAATAAATTGTACCTGGATGGCGGTACCCATATCAGCCTCCAAAATTGAAAAAAACGTACATGATCACTTCGGCATCGGTACGTAGTCGGGAAACACGCCAAACTCGCGCCAAATATTTGTGCGTCATATGAGAATGGGTCGTTTTTACGACTAGTTTTGTTCATTGCTCTCTTCAAAAATTGCCTCAAACAGCATCCTAAAATATGGTATAGGTCTGTATGGAGCTAATGTAAAAAAAAAATAGCAGTAAAGAAAAAAATGCTTGTTGTGGGTATACACCTACAACTGGAATTATTTCGTTATAATTTTTGTGTAAACTGCTAATATTTTATGCGTACAACTGCGCTAATGAAAGCATACCGCAATTTGCATAGCTTCACAAGCTAGTGGAGTATTCCTCTGAGTTCTACGTGTACGTTTTAGTTCCTTGTAGCACGTGCCGTAGCAAGTAGGCTGAATTTTTATTTCTTACACCAGATGTATTCTGGTAAATGGAGGTAAATGCAATATAATAAAAAATTACAAAATATACAATTTAAAATGCTAACAAATTACGCGGCTAATAAATTACACTACAAATAAATTACACAGCTAAAAAGTTACACTGATAACGAATTATTCTGCTAATAAATTGCACTGTAAGCAAATTATATCGCCAGCAAATTACACTGCTAAGAAATAACACTGCTAACAAATTATCCTTTAAATTTGTGGGGCGGGTATTGCATAACCATTTATTGGTTAACCAACACCCCTGCCGTAGGCCATTCCAAGTAATTCACTACGTTTGGTGATTTAACAGGGGTGCCCGCGTTCATGGGGTGACGTTGGTCTAGGTATTGACTACGAATGCGTTTGCCCACCTACTGCGTGGCTGACCGGATCGGGAGAGACTGGTTGAGGAACCTATATCTCTTCAGCAGGACTCCATCGCGTTGCACCGTAGTGAGAGGGATGGATTTATACATCCACCACTCTTAGACACATTAATCCTAAGGTTCCTACCCACCCCTTATTCCCTTTTCCTTCCAAGAATTGTATCGCCTCCTGTGTGGAGCTTGTGTAAAAAATATTGCTATAAATTACACCGCCAACACGTTGCACTATTAGTACATTACACAGCTAACAAATTACACTGCTAGCAAATTTCACAGTCAAAAAATTACACGGATTATAAATTACACTGCTCGCAAATTACTCAGCTAACTAATTACACTGCAAACAAACGAAGTACAAAAATAACATGTGAACAATTTATTAGCAATTTACGTTATTGATGCAACATTTAACTCAATTAAAACATAACTTAGTAAAAAACTAAAGGCATTCAAAATAATTCCAATACATAAAGGAGGTTCTTAAGTGGATATAACTAACTATCGTCCAATAACATTACTAAATTCACTATCCAAAGTCTTTGAAAAAGCAATCAACGTTCAATTGGTCGAATACCTTGAAAAAAATAACATATTATCCCACAACCAATTTGGCTTCAGGAAAAATAAAGGCACCTCCGATGCCATTGCGACAGTTACCGACTTTTTAAATGAAAACTTAGACAAGGGATCAAAATGCATGGCAATATTTCTAGACCTATGCAAAGCGTTTGACACTATCTCACATTCCAAACTAATACAAAAACTATCAAACATTGGAATAAATGGGAATGAACTTAGTATTATTCGTAATTACCTTTCAAACCGTAGACAAAGTGTTAAAATCAATAACTGCCTCAGCAATCAATTGCCAATTAGTTTTGGCGTGCCTCAAGGAAGCGTTATGGGTCCCACTTTATTCCTAATTTACATAAATGAACTGTGTAATCTACCAATAGATGCCAAAATCGTAAGTTTCGCTGATGACACGATTCTCCTCTTCAAATCAAGTAACTGGTATGATGTTTACATAAAAGCAAACAGGGGCGTAGTTATTGTTAAAAGATGGTTAGACAATAATAAACTAACAATGAATGTGTCAAAAACCAAATACATTGAGTTTAGTATTAATCCGTCCCTAAGTAACCCTGAAAATAATATTCATATATGTGCTTGCCCCCTGTCAAATGCTAATACATGTGATTGCCCCTATCTAGAACGTGTTACAAAAATCAAATACTTGGGTATTATTTTTGACAGTAATTTAAAGTGGAAAGAACATATTATCATTACAGCAAACAAACTTAGAAAATCTATATACTTCTTTAGACAAACTCGTAACTTTCTTAACTTGAACCAACTCAAAACAATTTAATATGCACTACGTCAATCTCTAATCGAGTACGGTATCATAGCCTGGGGAGGAGCAAATGCTGCCGCCATTAATCCGATCTCCAAAGCCCAGAAACTAATTATAAAAATTATTCTAAAACTACCGATCACAAGCAGTTCGGATGAAATCTTTAGGAGAATCGGTGTTTTGGACATTAGGGGCAACTTTATGCAAAAAATATACTAACTTACCTATTCAAACATAGAACTGTTTTTGACAATATCCAAACTGTTCGTGATACGAGAACCAAAGGGCAAAATCTCTTACTTATCCCTTTCGCCAAAACAACGTTTGGTCAAAGAAACTTCAGATACTTTGCAACTAAAATTTATAATACACTTCCACTGACCATTAGACAGCACA
Source organism: Limnephilus lunatus (assembly GCA_917563855.2). Classification (NCBI taxonomy): domain Eukaryota; kingdom Metazoa; phylum Arthropoda; class Insecta; order Trichoptera; family Limnephilidae; genus Limnephilus; species Limnephilus lunatus. The sequence continues at coordinate 49,614,416 of OU830603.1, forward strand.
CTAATTATGTAAAATACAAATCAGATACCAAGTCTTGGATCACTAGCAAAGACAGATCATATATTAACAATATTTTTATAACCTCCTAGTGCATGCTTTCCCTTTGGTATAATGGTGATTGTCCTTGTACCTTTAAATGTATAAAACATTGTTGTTGTTATCCTTATTCTTCTTTTTATATTAAACTACTTATGTTAAAATGCGCCTGCTCTCAACACAGGAATTCCTAGTGAGACAGGCACAGTACAATCACCTATGTAACTTGATAAATAAAGATTATAATATAATTGTGTACGTGAAGTAACTCTTGAAGTGATTCTCTAGTGTCATGATTTTTACAGCATTTTTGTCTGAAATTGCCCTGCACCTAATTTCAAAAATCACAGTGGTTTTGAAATATGCGACACACTGTTACAAATATATATAAGTTGCATTTTTCATTATTTTTTTTTATTCTCATCAAGTTTTAAATCTCTATGCCGGGTAGGAAAAGGCAGTTATTAAATATTCGCTGACACCCGATGCATTCGAGTGATTGCAGTGGGCAGTGTAGACCAAAGCTCAGTGGATGCAGTCAAACGACAACTGTGAATGCACTTGTGACCCCGTACATAATAAGTGCATAGTGCAATTTGTGCAACTGTCACACATTGGACCAGATACTAAATAGAGCGAACCAATCTGGACTGAACGAATTTCAATCGTGTAAAAAATATGTTTTAATTATACTTTTCGTTTATTTTCTTATTTTTGTTTATTTTAGCGTCTATATAAAATAATTGCATATTCAAAATATAATGGTGAATTTAATTATAGATGGTTGGGCGTTTACACAATAAATAACTACATCTACATATATAATAGACTCTGTGCTTGTAGCTTGATTGTCACATATTCCTTTCCTGTACATCCCTACCATGTTCCTTTTCGTACCCATCCCTATGTACCTGTCATTTAACGTTACGATTACAATCAGTCGTCAATCGCAACTCGCCGCGTAAACATATAATATTCCGCATGCCGTATTCGCTAACTAAATCCAGCATATTACAGTCAAATACCGCGATTAATAATTATACGAGTGCATCAACAAACCCAGCCAAGATAGCAGAGACAGGTTCCGCACACTCCGCAGTAAGTCCTTCCTTTCCTTATGTGCTTTCTTTTACTTGCGCAGTGGTCTATTATACATCTCAAAACACAAACAAGGTCCTTCGATATCCGCAGACACATAATCACACATCAATAGATATTGTATTTCTCAGTCCACCTCACTAGGGGGTCCTGTGCCGAGACGGACTAAAGATATTTAAATATAGTTTATTTGTCGTCTATGTCGTCTTCATTAGGGTTTTTTCATTGACCTCTTTCAGCCATATTTTTATTCTTGATTTGAACTCTATTTTATTTTATTAGTATTATAGCTTGGGTAAGGATGTTACGGAGTTTTGTTGCAAAGTATGTGTAGTTTCTTTGTCCGAACGTGGTTTTATAACTTGGAATATTTTTATGTCTTTTTTAATCGATATAGTGTTACGCATACACGGTCTAGTAGAGGATTCAATATTTTTGAATAGCATCAATAATATATTTCATATTGGTGCAGACCCGTGAAAAACCACGTAGTCATTGTTATTGTGTACTAATATCTCACGAAAACGTGTTCCACTATTATCGAGGAAAGTAATTACCTCAGGGCTTATGTCACCTTTGGGGATGTTATGTGGAGGGTCTTTTTAAGGAAAGGAAGGAGGGGAAGTTATGGGAAAGAAAAAGGTATGAGGGGTGGGTAAGAATCTGGCGTATCATATCCGATCCCAGACCCGGGAACCCGTGCTAAGTCACCGAACGTAGTGAACCACTTGGGTGACCTTTGGCAGGGGTGTTGGTTTTCCAAAAAATAGTTACCGGCGGTTACTCGCCTCACAAATTGGCGTATGACCGTTGGGAGCATTGGAGGTCAAATTAAAATAATTGAAAGTAAAAAAGTGGAATTAATTTTTTCGCTTCAATGGGGATAGTCTGAATCCTTAATTAATCAGTTCCAATTTTGAAAATGGCAATTCAAATAATTTTCCGTTAAAATAATAAATTATAGCTTTTTTCGCTTTCTGAATTCTACAAACAAAACTTCCAATTTGGAAAATTATGACTCATAAATTCAAACCAATAGTTCTAAAGTTCATTGAACTGAGTTACAGACAGAGTCACAAGAAAATTTAGTAATTTTATTTAAAATATATATGGATCTTAACAATAAAGCGATAAATCAATTTAGAAGTGGGGTTTGGGCGTGATGAAAATGTCTGATGTAAGCTTTGCCTATAAATCGTTATAGATAACATTTCTAGGGGTTGGCTATTCAGTGCCACTGACTATTTTACTCCTTTACTTTCAACGTCTATCAAAAAATGTTTAAATCTGATACAATCAAAATACAATCAAAATTCGTTCTTTATTTAGGTCAACAATTACAGCGGAATAGTGAAAATAAAATAACATAGGTAGAAGATAAATAAACAAACAAAAAAATATAGAAAATATTTGGAGTGTTTTAAAAGCTACATCTAGGAGAAATTTTATATCTGTTTTATATTTATGGGAAATATAAAATAGATATAAATAATGGCGATTTATTGGAAAAGCATACATTAGGCATTTTCTTCACGCCAAAACCTCATTTCTAAATTGATTAATCGCTTTATTGATAAGATCCATAAATATTTAAAAAAAAAATACAAAATTTTCTTGTGACTCTGTCTGTAACTCAGTTCAATGAACTTTACAACTATAGGTTTGAATTTATGAGTTATCATTTTCAAAATTGGAAGTTTTGTTTGTGGAATTCAGAAAGCGAAAAAAGCTAAACTTAATGTATTATTTTAACGGAAAATCATTTGAGTTGCCATTTTCAAAATTGGAACTGATTAGTTGAGTATTCAGACTAACCCCATTAAAGCGAAAAAATTGGTTCCACTTTTTTACCTCCAATTATTTTAATTTTACCTCCAACGCTCCCAACGGTCTTACGCCAATTTGTGAGGCGAATAACCGCCGGTAACAATTTTTTTGGAAAACCAACACCCCTGCCAAAGGTCACCCAAGTGGTTCACTATGTTCGGTGACTTAGCACGGGTGCCCGGATCTGGGATCGGATACGATACGCCAGATTCTAACCCACCCCTCATACCTTTTTCTTTCCCATAACTTTCCTTAAAAAAGACTCTCCACATAACATCCCCAAAGGTGACATAGGCCCTGAGGTAATTACTTTCCTCGATAATAGTGGAACACGTTTTCGTGAGATATTAGTACACAATAACAATGACTACGTGATTTTTCACGGGTCTGCGCCAGTATAAAATATATTATTGAAGCTATTCAAAAATACTGAATCCTCTACTAGATCGTGTATGCGTAACACTAGATCGATAAAAAATGAAATAAAAAATATTCCAAGTTATAAAACCACGTTCGTACAAAGAAACTACACATACTTTGCAACAAAACTCCATAACATCCTTGCCAGTGGGCAGACACATCCGTCGCCAAAACCCGGACAAAACTCACCCCATGAACCCTGTCGCCCCTGCACAGTCACTAAATGCAGCGAATTACTTAGGGTGACCTACGGCAGAGGCTTTGTTTATTCAACAAGCTCCCGGGCGGCGGCACCCATATCGGCTTCCCAGATTTTTATACTTCCGCTTTTTAATTAATTTTAATTAAATAATTTTAAGGATCACAGAGGTCACCTTTATCAGAAATAGTGAGAGCTTACATGGGATATATCAGAGGGGTGTACGGAGCCTTACAGCGACCCCTATCGTCAAATTTGGTCTAAAACTCATTACACAGGTCAGAAAACGCGTCAATCACAAGGGATTATGGTTCGTAACGACGGAGAGCTTGCTTGATATGCAAAGCGAAGGCAAACATGTACTGTGATAATTATTGCGACTAAAAAGTTTGTTACCAATTTTCTCTTATTATTCTTTAATTTTTTTATTTATTATTTTATTGTTCTTAAAGTAAATCTCGTTAAGCCGGAATTAAGCAGTTTGTCAACAGGATTTTAATCTATATATATAAAAACGAAACCCTGTTTCCTTGGTCACGCCATAAGTGACTTGGTTACTTTACCTATTTCATTCATCTTTTTTCTAAAGTTTTCTCAAACTTTGTAGAAGGTTCTCACGGAAAGAAAAATTAAGAAAATTGCGCAGAAAATTTAATAATTTAAAAAAATAACGTTTAACGACTTTTTTAACATAGGTATTTGTAAAAAGCATTAACTTTGTGGCTCGCCATAATTTACAATGTTTGACAGTTCGCGCGTATGATGAATGTGAATTTAGCAGACAGGTGTTTTTTTTTTGTAAAAAAAGAATTGTCTATGGATTTTTAAAATTATAAATATTTTAAATAGATACTTATGTTAGGTACCAAATTTGATTGATTGTTCATATAATATACAAAAATGAATACTTGTAATATGCAAAAAATGAAAATATTAATAAAAAAATTGCAATAGGTGGCACGCAAGCTGTTTGAAAATTGAATGTGCTGGGACTTAATATATGGAACGCGGGAGGGGTTTTGCGGGACGGGGGAGCGGGAGAGGGGTGAGGATGGGCGGGGAAGATGGAAGGGGAACGCGGGAGGGTAGGGGATGCGGGAGGGGAAGCGGGACGCACGGGAAAGGACATGCATGGAGAAACAATTTATTTCTTTGAATATAGCTAGTATCATATTATTTTACGTGATTTCTTTTTTTATTTCAACAACTTATTTATTATACAATTTGTTCACACAAACAAATCTTTTTTCAAACTCTTAAGGCAAGTTATCATGATAATGATTTTTACAATTTGACAGCTCGTAGTATGATTATTCAAACTATGACGGGATAAAAATGTAGTAACACGGCAACCATCTTGAACCGGAACCGGAACGTAACAAAATAAAAATATATACAGATGAAATGGAAAACTTCGCAATATGGGAAAAAACCCCGTCATGTAAAAAATGCAAATATCAATACACCATCCAGGCAGCATAAGAAGATAAAAAATCGATGCTAATAGAATAAAAGTGATCCTGAGAACACACTGGAATGTCTAAGATGCCATTACTAGCATATTCTATTGACCATAACCAATACGAGTATCTTTTTCCAAAGTACCCTACCCAGTTTATTTATCGTTAGGGTGATACTAAACATAACACGTGCTTTTACTTTCGATTATGTAGTAAAAAAACCGTTTTCAAACAGCAGTCTTACTGATGCTATCAACTCAATAAACAGTTGTAGTCGGTTATTGTAATCAAAATAGTGAGTCGGGTTGAGTCTAATAAAAGGCGAATTTATTTTATGTTTCTAGCCTTCATAACCTTCCTTACCTTGCTCTTCCCATCTCCTTCCCCTCCCCACTACCTTCGGCCCATCATCCCATTGGGGATGCCACAGTCTCACTGGCTCCAGAATTGAGTAGCAGGGACTCTTGTAAGGTATTCATATAAAAAAATTGAATTTTAAATTTTTTTTTACATTACCCACTAAATTATTGATTTGTTATTTTATTTTATCTCAGTTTCATTTTAATTTATTTCAATGTATTATATTATTTCATCTACTTATTGAATTTTACTAAATTGTTAAATGTATTATTTAATGTCTTATGTTTGTTTATTGAATTTTACAAAATTGTTAAATGCATTATTTAATGTTTTATGTTTATTGAATTTCACAAAATTGTGAAATGGGGCTTCAGCACGGGTAAAGTACACAGAAAGGGCACATCATCAAAAAATGAATAAATTTGTATATTTATTGTATTAAAATTTAAAAAATATTAGTGAATACATGAAAAAATTAAAATGGTGTGTTAACAAACTTGAAAACAATAAATACCGTAATTATTATTTCATTATCATAAGATCTGATAAGATATCGGGTCACTGCAGCCAGGATGCGGCTAATGGCCTCCTATGATACAGTGGTGACCTCAGCCTTCCAGCACCCTGAGTGAGCGCTGGTCCCGAGCTCACCCAGGACCTCGCCCAACATAATAATTGAATACTTTTTTTTCTTCCATTCTATGTAGGTACTTGATTCTTTATTTAAAATATGTTGTGTAAATATGTATAACTAGCTTTTTCCCCCGGCTTCGCTCGCCTATTCGTCCCCCCCCCCCACTCCCCACCCCCTCTCCCAACGCACTACCCCTCCCCCTCCCCCAATCAATCAACAATCAAATACGCTCCGTTTCGCATTCATAATATTAGTATAGCTGTTGGCTTAGTTCAAAATTTAGTTTAGTACCTATTTTATATTTGTTTCTACCCACATTAAATATTCATATTAGAATATTCATATATGAATTTTCGCTATCAAAGAAATCTCCATAGTAACCTAAACAAATAACAAAATGACAGCTTACGTCAAACATTTACTTAGCAACACGCTTTGCCAATAAACGTATAATAAATAATTTCATAACGCCACAGCTAATTCATAACGCCAGAGCTTACCAATATATTACTGCCTATGTTACTCGCAAATAATGTAGCTGTGGCGACCAGAACGGTCGCCCCCTTTTGCCACAATCCTTGCGCCGCCACTGATATAGCAAACACATTCTCGAAATGTACATACTACCTACAGTTGTAGTGTTTCACGCCGCTCACGGCTAAACATTTCGGGAAGCGCAGCGAAAGGCCTCGACTAACAGCCGTCACATTCTTACGGCCGCGGAATGTTCCAGAGGCTTCTCCGCTTTGCGCGGTGGCTCAACATTACTTGACGTTCCGGGTACTCAAACGGTCGGCTATATAAAGCGCAGCGACACCGCGCTAGTCAGTCAGTCAGTTCCAGTCATTAGTGCAAGTAACATCACTAACACACATAGACAGTGCATCGAGTGATAACGATTCCAGTGCGGTACCGGCCAGATTCTCGGCGACCCACTGCCAACTGTGCCGGTGCATTATTAACCTTTGAGGACGCAACAAGCGACACAATTGCCCGCGACATAAGGCCCGCCGCACCTTCTTGTCACGCAGGCAGCAACTTCTCAGCCACTGAGATTTCATTCTCCTCAGGTTCACCGCAGCCATCTCCGCGACACCGCGTCGAGCATCCATCCTGGACGTCAAGGTCATCTCCACCAACATGGTGCGCAACTACATGCTGGCGACATGCAGACACGAGTTCTGCTACACCACTGCATCACCGACCTTCATCACATGCAACACCATAGAGCCACATCATCATCGCTCCTGTCTACACTGTTACTTTACTAAATTCAACATCGCTACGTAGCAGCAATAAAGACTGACTCACACATCGACTGACGCCTTTAATTTAATCGTCCCCCGTCTCTGCCGATCGCTGCCCGCTCCCTCATTTTTTTTTATTTTTTTTTTTATTTTTTTTTTTTTTATTTTTTTTTTTTTTTTCTTCTTTAGCAAATATCTATGGAACCACAACACTTGTATACAATACCCATGTGGAAACCTCTAAATGATTCAATTATTGTCACTTAATTACTATTATGCTCTGTTATGAATGTAAACTGTTGGTCTCCCAAATAAAATAAAATAAAAAATAATAAAAAATAGCTTTCGGTTAGTGAAAGAATTTTTATATTCCATTCGGTATTTATTGCGTGAAAGAGTTATGAACATCCATCCATACAAACTTTCGCATTTATAATATTAGTAATATTATATGTATATGTGGGATTGCGCTATACTGGAGTAAAACATTATTATTATCATAAGAGGAATTTTCGAGTATATTAAGCAGAATTTAATGATTACATTAACCGTGAAAACTTTTTAAATTCTTCATTATTCAATTATTCTAAACATTTCGTTCGTAAAGGCTTTTAAATAGAATTTTAATACTATCTTTGCGTAACGCTGTTGGGGTTAATGTTTGCTTTACGTCCGCAAGGGTTAACGGCGCATACATAACGGCCTGTGACCTTGTGACCTGAAAGGGTTGAAAACTATACTGAATTACTGCTTTATTAGTCGAGCCTTTCATCAAAGGGTTAAGGGATTCCGTTAGGGGCTTGGTATAGTCCTGCCAGCGACATCTCTGGTGTAATACTTAATTTAAAAAAAAGATTAATTATAAAAATTTAGCAGCCAATAATATGTATGTGTTAAGAAAATGAAGATAGGTAATGTTGGTAGTTCTTAGTCGAAGTATGATACAGTTAAAAGTGACCGAATTTGATACAGACACCTTAGGTCGGTTGATAGAGCTTTTGCCATGTAAGCAGAAGGTCCTCGGTCCGTGTCCCAGAGGTGCCAATATATTTTTCTGATTTTTGGATTGAGTTTCGCTAATATTGTCTTCATTTAATTAAATATTAATTTAATTTAATAAATTATTTTTTTCAATAAATATGTATATCTACACTTTTTGGCTTTACTTTATCTGATGTTATTAAGAGATTAGCGACTGTACGGTTGAAATTTAAGAACCAGACCTCGAATAAATCTCTGACGCCGCGCCTTATGCAAAACCATCTTCGTAGGTACTTGAGGTTTGTTAAAAAACTACATTTGTAATAGAACCGAATTTGAGCAAGTATCCAATAATGCCAAAAGATGGCGCCACTCACGTTAACGGCTAGCGCGAGGAGCATCGGCTGGCAGGCGTAAGTACTATCGGATTTGTGATTTCGTGAATCTCTCCGGGTATGGAGAGATTGTTGGTAATATAATAATTATTGTAACTGGCAGTTGTGAATAATAATACTACGCGTATACGAGTTTATTTTTTCGAAGAACCGACGATTTTATAAAACCAGTTCCTATCGGATTTATAAAATGGTCACCAAAGCTGGGCGAAGCTGAACCAAAAGCCTAGCAGCAAAAACCTGTTGAGCGGGTTTTTAACTACTTGTAATAATTAATATTCAAGATATTTATCAAGCAACTTTAATTTACCACAAAAAAAATTATATTATAATGTCATAAAATTTTATTATAGGTACTAGCTGACCCGGAAAAATTCGTACCGACCGAGAATCAATAACAACTGTTGTGTTAACTTATTAGCTGAATAAATTTCAGTTTTTTTTAAAGTTAAAAATTACACAATGAAGCAATTACCGATGCGCAACTGACAGCGTTTCGTTTATGTTAGTATCAGAGATGGCGTTGTGTACGGATTAAATTTTTGTGATATTCTTACTTTTCCACTTTCGGAAATTGCGTTTCATTTTCTTTATACGTATGACGGAGATTAATTATTATTATTGTTTTTTGCCTTTTGAGGGGTGCAGACATACGTTCACTACTTGTCTCATTTTCGACTATTGACATTTAATGTGTAAGAAATAGGGACAGCATTATACGTTTAAGAACAAAAGCAAAACAATCAGCGCATTGACATTTAACGTTTTTGAATTTTTGGAATTCACCCACTACTCAATACCTATTATACTTATCACAATATTCCTATTTCAAAATATGAAAATTCGTTCCATACAAAATGTATGAGGAAAAGAATTTGACTTCCTAATTTTTTTTTCGTCAATATTTCCGATTTTTTAATAACTATTCTGCTATTCGGGGCGGAGACAAATCCAACAAATCAAAGATCAAAAAAATTGGTCCAGCCGTTCTCGAGTTATAAATGGTATAACTAACCCTACTTTGTTTTATATATTATAAGATAAAATATGATAAGATGAGATATATTTTTTATGGAATATTGCCAAGTGGTAGAATCTCTAATTATCGCCCTGATGTAATACCACCGTCCTCCAGAATCAAAACGTTGTACGAAATAGTTCTAACTGAGTTTAATGACTAGGTCTTAAAAGTCCCAACCATCATTTTTGCATCTTACCACTCCCTTCAGCCACACAACATTCCAACAATGGGGAGGCCAAGAGTTAATAAACTCATTGTAGGAATATTATGCTAAACACGTCCCAGCTTCACAATTATATGGGAACACTTGGTCGAAGAGGTACACATAGTTCACAGAGTTCACTGGTATACACGGAATTTTTCAATATTACAGACACTTAGGCAAATGGGACTCTTATGCAGTGCAGTGACCGTCGCAGTGCAAATGAGCAAACTTTCGGACTATCAAAGCTGCTAAAGTTGGGGCCACATTTATTATTTACTGGCGAATTACCGGCATGCGTTGCAATGCCACTAAAATAAAAAAAATAGTTAAAAAAATAATCTGCGTGTAATTTCCCATTCGTCCTCTTCCACTCCACCTCCCTTATCCTATTGCGTCCCCTCCCTCCGTCCCTTCCAGCCATACGAGTATATGAAATGAACTCATTTTTTAAACTGTGCGCCCTTATTGCAAATTTTGTACACAAATTGTATAACGCCAAAGCTCACCAGCCTATATAGAAATCTTCTCAAACATGCGCACAACATCTCACCAAAGTTTCATCGCATCGAATGGATAGTTTAGAAAATTATCGTAGGGATGTGCACATCAAATCACCAAAGTTTTAGCGCAATCGTATAATTTTTTTAGGAATGCATTCATTTTTATATATTAAGATTTGTAAAAAACCAATGTATTAAAGAAAATTATAAAAAATATATATATTTCATAATAAATATATTTATAAGCGAAACAAAAAAGTTTACAAGTAGGTACACATAGATAAAGCTTAAATAATTCTTCACGTTTAAATTCGTTGTAAGACAAGTGGAAAATGTCCACATTTCCTGCGAGGCAGTTAATTAACCTAACGAGTCTTCCCAGGGGCATCACCATTGGTAAGTTAGTTCTGCACCTGAGAAGAATCAAAAGTCAGCACAATTTTTCAACAAAGTACATATCTCACAACCAGTAGAAAAGTGCCGTAAGTCAAAAAAGCTAATTTTACAGGAGCGCGAAAACGAATGAATGATGAGTGAATGAATGGACAAGCGGTTTGGTTGAAAAGATTTTATTTTTAATTTTGCTTTTCAAAAAGAAAGAAAAACATCCCCGGGTTACGAATAACCTGAAAATATTTGAAAATCTCCTACTACCACCACAGTAAGCCGAAAATATTGCTTGTAATACTAGCGAAATTTTGCATTTATTTATTTATAATATTAACACCTTTCGGCTTTTACATAATATAACAACAACATGAAAAATACAGCTCTAGTGAGTTTGTAAAACAGAAAGAAAATAGTTGAGAAGACATAGTAGATATTCACATAATAAATGCTAAGATATTTAAATATTACAACATTGTAACAATGAAATACTATAATAATGAATACATGCAAATAACTAAACTTAAAGAAGATAAATGATTTATTATTTCATGCTTATATTTTGTAAGCGACACATTCCACAAATCTATGTGTGAAGACATATTGCCAAAGTTTTGAATTCTGTGTAGTGGTATATTGAAATGGGACATGGTCGTAGTATTGCCATAATAAAACGGTAGTACTGACCTTGTGTTTCTGGCTGGCACATTAAAATTTATGAGTGCCAAAACTTTAGGGCTGTTAATTTTACTATGCAAGATTTTAAATAAAAATACTAGATCGAAAACAGTTCTTCTGTCACTCAAATTTAATAAATTAGATAAGAGATGAAGTAATCTTAAAATACGGTTTTCGTGGGGCATAGATAATCAAAATCACTTTAATTTTCAGAGATAAAACGTAAAATAGAAAATTTTGACTTATGACACTTTTCTATTAGAAGTGCGATATGTAGGTGCAATTTGGTAGGCGGATACTATTTATTGGATGACCTACACCTCTGCCATAGGTCACCCATAGTGGTTTGCTACGCTTCGCCACTTAGCAGGGGTGCCCGGGTATTTTGTGTGAGGTGTGCACAGGTCTTGGCGGTGAATTATTTTCTCACCAGTTGCGTGGCAGGCCGAATCAGTAGAGGTCGGTTGAGGGACCCTTTGATCACTTAATATGCTCTTTCTCGACCCATCGCCTTGCACCGGAGGTGGAGCGATGGATTACACATAAATACCCTTTTCCTTCCGAGAACTTCCTCTCCTTCGTTTTCCTTAAAAATACCTCCATGTAGCATCCCCAAAGACGACAAAGTCCCTGAGAGATATTATTTTCCTCATAGCTTCCTGTGTAGACCTAATGTAAAAAAAATTTACTTCTCAGAGAAAAAAAGTAAAATAGAAAATTTTGACTTACGACAGTTTTCTATAGGATGTACGATATGTATTTTCTTGAATTTATTATGTTTTAAAAAAATGATTACGAAACCTTCAGACCATCTTGATATCATTCGATGTTTTCCTAAATTTAGAATCTTTAACCTACTTTCTTAATGCAGCTCTTTTCTCCCATTACAGATACAGTTCCTTGCCGCATTTCCACTGCAGCCAATTTGTTCCCAAATCTTTCCTAATCTGTTTCTTTCTGTTTTTTGTTGTTTCTGCGTCAACGGCGATTTATTTAGAAAAACTAGATGCAATTTACGAATTGCATAGCTGTACAAAAACAGATTGTAACATAGATGAAGAGAAGGGGTAATATGTAGTTCATATTGTGTTAAAAATATAGTAAACGCAAATCGCTGTTATTACCGCCTACAAAACCAAATATCCAGACTGCTGTCCAGAAACACGAAGATATTAGTGTATAAAACACTTATCAGACCAGTACTCACATACGTAGCTGAGACTTGGGAATTAACTAAGAGGAATGAGCGAGCACTGGATGTTTTTGAAAGGAAAATTTTGAGGCGTATCTTCGGACCGGTTTCAGAAAATGGATTTTGGGGCAGACGTTATAACAATGAGCTATATACTCTGTTTAAGGATCTAAACATCACAAAATTTATAAAACTGTGAAGACTTCGGTGGCTGGATCATGTAGAGAGAATGACTGAGCATCAAGCACCAACGTCCCTGCTGAACTCAAGACTGACAGGGCGAAGGAGCCTGGGAAGACCAAGTTTAAGATAGAGCGAAAACGTCCTCAAAGATATTTCCACCTTGGAGATTGTAAACTGGAGAGAGCTGGCACAAAACCGTGATGAGTGGAGGAAGACTCTCGAGGAGGCCAAGACTTGTGTTAAAAAATATCTAAAATATGGTGGTAGACTATTTCAGTACCGTTCTGATAAAATACCACCATTCTAAAATGAAACGTTGTTAGGAATGACTTTAGAGATGTTTGGTGATCGGAGCTTTCCTTCCCACTCTTTTCAGCCAGCCTAATGCTCTTTTAAAGGCGATTAACCAGTGACCGAGAATTTAAATTTCGTCGAAAGAAGGTCTTGCGATTGTACCCTTGCAACTGTACAGGGCGGTCCCGATGAGAAAGATTAATTATTCTTCGTACCAGCATTTTGAAATAATAACTCCAAATCGGTTTTATTTCAACAAAAATTGCTTTGGGAGATAACTATATTCAAAAATGTTCAAACATGTAAGTAAAACTATTAAAATTATGTGATTTTTGTAATTATTTTTTTATTGATTATTTTGAAATATTTATAATTTTTTAATAACGTCTAAGCAAAATAAAAATGTAAAAAAAACTGATATATGTTAGTTCGTAAGACCGTAAATAAATAGACAAACTTAAGTATTTTCGTCACAAAACACGTGATGGATTCTTTTTTTAAAAGATTTTATTTAAACTAAAATTAGATAATATAATCACAATAACTTTCCTAGATAATTTATTTTACTGCATGATTATGTGATTTGAAATGTGTGTTGTATAATACAAAATTTTGTTTGAAGATTTAACAAATCTGCCAACGACCTATAGTATAACCTTATTATACCAAAAATATTTTTTTTCTCAAAATTTAAAACATAATTTTACTAGATAAAATAACAATCTTTCGAAATCGATTTTTACTTTTTTGTTGAAAAAAGTCAAAACATCCAGAATTTGATTTCAAAATGACATATTTCCGGTTGTGTCTGGTTATTCTCTTTTAAGGGATGCTATAGTCTCACTGGCTCTAGAAGGTTGCAAACATATGGTATTCACATTAAAAAATGCAAATATTATGCACAAATAGTCCACCAAACGTGATTTTAATGAAAACTGATTTCAATGATTTACGTGATACCTATCGATTTCTTGGTCCCAGAAAGGCTAATGTTCTATTCTGCCTATTCAGGAAGAAATTTTGTGATTTGGAAATTTTTAATCAACAACAAATATTTACATATTATAAAATAAAGTCCTCCGCCGCGTCTGCCTGTTTGATCACGATAAACTCAAAAACTACTGAACGGATTTTCATGCGGTTTTCAACAATAGATAGAGTGATTCACGGGTATATAGGTTTAGGTATATAATTTGTCAGGATTTTGTGTAAATTGGTTGAAATATATAATATAATATAAAGGAAAATGTCTGTAGATATGTGGTGGACGAGCGGGCTGACAAGCGGGCGGTACGGATTTGATTTGTATGCAAATTAACAGATGGCGGTGTGAGTTAATTTTTCGTGATTATAAAGATTGGGTAACCATCCAATAGATGGCGTTGTGTTTCGTTAGTCACAGCAACGCGTGGCCGGGTCAGCTAGTAAAGTATAGTTGAACTCACTACAGACGCACAGAGACGCCCACTATATTATTTTCAGTAGAAATAATAACTTTTGCGAAAATGTTCCATCAAACCGAAAAACCATCCATTTATACACTATTTATAGATACCATTCTCACAAAAAAAATTGCGTTGAAAATGAGTACCACCACCCGGGACCAATTAATTGGATATCAAACATCCCTGCCATAGGTCACCCCGAGTGGTTCGATATGTTTGGTGATTTAGCAGGGATGTCCGCGTTCATGGCGTGAGGTTTGTCTACGTAGGGGGCTGGATAGATGGAACTTTTATGACCTCTCCGACCGGACTCTCTTGAACCATCATCACCTTGCACCGCAGTGGGAGAAATGGATTCATACGTCCGTCACTCACAGACATACTGACCCCCAGATTCCTACCAACCCCTCATACCTTTTTCCTTCCCAGAACTTAGAATGGGAAATAAATAATACTCTCCAACTTTCCACATACAATAAATACCCTAACAATACTCTTCTCAAAATACACTTTTCATAGCACCCCCTAAGATGACATATTCCCTAAGAGAAATTGTTTTCCTTACAGCCTCCTGTGCGGAGCTTTTTATATGAATACCCAACTGATCCCGTCTGAAGCCAGTGAGACTATGGCATCCCCAATTGGGGTTTGTTGTGAGGCTGAAGGTAGTGGGGAGGGGAAGGAGATAGGGAAAAGGAAGGTGGGGAAGTACTTAGCTATTCAGATCTGTACACCAAATACGGCTAATGCCATTTCAAGCAAGGTTTCAATTCTGAATGATAGTCTTAGACCAGGGCGATACTGAGAGTATCTTCCACTCTAGAACGTGCCGCAAATATACTATATGTTATTTTAAATGAATAAATTGTGAAATAACAGAAATTAATCAAATAAAATTTATTTGCCACGCTGGGATTCATTCTCGCGATCTTCGGATTGCCAGTCAAGAGCCTTGCCGCTGGACTACGCCGGCCGTCGAGAGCTAGTGTAAAAAAAAAACGGAAAACCATCATTTGTCATTATTTTGTCTCATAAAATTCTCTCAAAAAATTTTGTCTTTACAATTTTTGATCAAAATCAACCAAATTTTAATTTGACAAAATACCAAAACAATATATCTATCTTTTGAAAATACTTCAAACCTACCCGTTGGCTTGAATTCAATTTCTGTTAAAATTGTTATTTGTCTTTTTGTAACTCTTTAACTTTTGCCTAAAACAAGACGGGGTCTGCGGTTCCGCCACAATTTTCAAATATGAAATTTTCAATTAAAATTCCCAGCCACCGCTCTTGAGCGAAACCAAACTTTCAAAAGTTGTTCCGGATATGACGTGAAACTCTCACGAAATAATATTTTTAACGAATGTTGATATTTGGCACCGTAATGTAAACTTTCAACGAGTGCTCCAAATTTTGTTTCATGGACGTTAAAAAATATCTACTGTCGGACGAGTAAATCTAAACAGAATGACGACGCTGCTATTGTTCACATTTCTTTAAATGGCCACAACAATATATCTCGGGAGATTTTTTCAATGTAGATGAGTGTTTCAGGCTAATAATTATTACTTATAATAATTATTACTCTTTGTGCTATGCATAAAAATCTTGTCTTAAAAATTAGATTATCAATTAAAAATAATAATTAATATTTAAAATAATATAGGTAATTTTAAAAATACAGCTGCACAACACAATTTTGCGTCTATTTTTGGAATCATTTATTGTATCAACGTCCCAACCATAGGTCACTCCCAGTGGTTGCCTACGTTTGGTGATTTAGCAGGTGTGACCAGATTTATGGGGTGAGGTTTGTCTAGGTCTTGGCGACGGATGCATCTGTCCTTCTTCTTTGCGGTGGATCGGGAGAGACTGACTCTCTCTTCCCGTCGCCTTGCGCTGTAGTGGGAGGGATAGATTCATACGTCTGTCACTTCTGGACACACTGATCCCCAGATTTTACCAAACCCTTATACCTTTTTTCTTCTCAGAACTTTCTCTCTTTCCTTTATCTAAAACGACCGTCCACAAAATATTCTCAAGATGGCATAAGCTCTGAGGGGAATAACTGCGGTGCATGGCGATGGGTCGAGAGAGTTTAAAATATCTCACGGTCCAGCACGCCACGCAGTAGGTGGGCAAACGCATCCTCCACCAACACCTAGACAAACTAACCCGATAAACCCGGGCAACCTTGCAAAAAGTAATGAACCACTTGGGGTAACCTACGGAAGTGGTGTTGGTTATCCAATACATGTTCTTCGGAACGGCGGTACCCATAACTTCCTCTTAAATTTAAAGTGTTCTAAGGTATGTATAGCTTAGGTTAGGACAGTCACACGTAACTCAATGGCGACTACATACATATAATTAAATTAGTACGTTGTGGTAGAAGAAGTCGGGGACGCCCGAGGAAGACATGGCACGACCAAGTGAATCAGATACTTGAGTCGGGCCATGTGAAAAGTCGGAATAATAGAAGAGCATGTATGAGACGATGTATGAATGTAAACGAGGCAAAGAGTGTGTGCCAAGATCGAGTTGTGTAGCGGTCCGTCCTCTCTGCCTACCCTTGCGGGGAAACGGCGTGATGGTTAGTTAGTTAGTTACGTTGTGAGAGAAATGAAGTGGGGAGGGGAAGGAGGAATGTTAAGAAATACATTGCTCTTCAACTGTATGGAAAATAGTTTTAAGAAGGCTATAATAACATACTTCAATAATATTAATCAACATAATTAAAATAGCATATTTCACTTCATGATTACCGTAATGGGCCACTTGCATGGATTTCATAACGACTTGGAAAAAATCGTGTGGATAGATTTTTTTACTACGATTACGAAAATGTTAGTAAATTTTTTTTTAAATGTACAGTTTTTTTTTTAAATCCATTATTTGAGCTCGTGACGTCACTACATGAAAATGTCCCGTCTGCGATTATGTTCCCTTAATTTTGTAAAATTCCACACTGACAATTTTTTTTTATATGGCAACACTTTGATTTCCGGCGAATTTTTGAATTTACGTTTAACGTTCACTAGATGATTTTTTGATAAAGATGGCGGTGTTTTTACAGATGTTACGAAGAGAACCCCGTACAATTTATTGCTATTCGTGTGGAAAACGTTCTTTTTTTAAAAATGATTTTCGGCTATGTAATTATCGTTTTTTCGCACCCATAAAATTATGTTCCGACTTTCCGGTATATAAAAAATGGTCTGATTTTTCGGAATGAAATTTTCAAAAAATCGCCAGGGTTTCAAAAATGCGATTAAAAAAAAAAATGTCTTAGAATATTAGGAATGTCTTAGAATATTTGCATAAACCGGACTTTAAAAAAAAAAGTGATGCAAGGGGCCTATTATTATGTATATCACACGTTTGTATAAGCCTAAGTATAATAGAGGAAAACACAAGCCAGATATATGTCTATTTTCAGTAAGTATGTCTTATATCACCACAAATATTATGTAAAAGGCATAAATTGGCAAACGAAGTGTGGAAACAGACAATTTAAGCGAAAAAGTGTTTTTTTTAAAATTTTATAAAAAAATTTAGATGAAAGAAAAAAGTTTATCAAAGAAAACTGTTACAAATAATCTTAGCCGCAAAAATGTATATTATTAGAATTGTTTCTTTTATCTACATTAATTAATTGTTCACGATTATACATATTTTGAAAGCATTTAACAATTTTATTTTAATTCTACTCAAGCGAAACGATAGAAAAAACTTCAATTTAACCAAAATATTTTATTTTGTATTTACATATATTGTAAACTGATTCGCAGTAAACATTAATAAAAAAAAAACGGTTTCACTGATTCACTGATGATGCCTTAAACAATTTCAAGTAACGTTTCAATTGGATTTATAACTAGACTAACCAGAAATTTTAACGATATAAAGTTTATTAAACTTTTATATTTTACCGATGTTAGAAGTCAACTTGAGTATAATTCTCCCGTCTGGAACCCACATTATAGTATACGTGTACAAGCTGTTGAAAGAATACAAAACAAATTATTAAATTTTCAAAATTTAAAAATGGGTATTCCAGGAATTATGTTGAACTACAACACTATTTTAAATTATATGAATACTAGCTGTTTCCCGGCATGCGTTGCAATGCCATATTCAAATAAATAAAATGTTACTCCTTGCATGTCCTTTCCCGTGCGTTCTCCTCCAGCGTTCCACTTCCACCTTCCCCGTCACCGCTCTCCCGCTTCCCCGTCCCGCCAACCCCCCCCCGACATTTTAATAAAAATTTTAAAATAAAAGAATACTTATTGTAGCATAACCATAATAGTTAGAAATATGCTGTTGCAACCTTTTTTGTAAATAATGATGTGTTCTACAAAGTCGTATTACATTATTTTATTCTATCATCAATAGTTTTCCGCAGCGCACGCGATGTAAAGAATATTTTAGGTAATTTTTTAACACCTTGGGTTACATTATTGAAGTTTTAGTAAGGATGCCTATTTTTTTTGAAAATATACTATAATCTATGTTACTCAAGGATTATGTAGCTTCCCAACAGCGAAATAATTTTTCAAATCGGTTCAGTAGTTTCGGAGCCTATTCAATGCAAAAAAACAAACAAACAAATCTCACCTCTTTATATATTATAGTAGATATTGAATATGCTCTAATTATCAGACAGAAGAATTTTCACTGAGTTGGTATTTATATATAAAATTCTAAATGATTTGGTTGATAGTCCGGTATTGCTTGAATTGATAAGCTTCCGGATTCCACTACGTAATACTAGAAGTGAGGATTTATTTCAGTGCAGAAATTCTGGGACTAACTACCATATGTATTCCTCTTTGCCCAGAATACTAATGGAGGGAAATAATTATACAATGTCAGCAGACATCTTCAATTTATGTATAAACAAATATAAAATATTGTTACTGAGACAGTTCAGTTATGTATAATGTAAAAACCCCGAAAATAAATAAATAAATAATTCTTCCAGGGCGTTACTGAGAGTACCTAACGCTATTTCATAATATATTTATTGAAATGCATGAATAGTAATATTTAACCCTGAAATAATAAAACTATAAGATGTAGAATTATTTATGACCGCCGACAAACTGCCTCCCTAACTTTTCCCGCCAGATAGATTGCATAGGGAAATTGATAGGAGTACCCCATCAATCTCCTTACGTAGAAGAAATCCTACCATTTATTATTCAACCGTAATCGATTTGAGTTCTCATAGCTTTTATTTTGAAAGGAGAATGGGGATGTTTTAGGCCCACCCCTCAACAGAAATAATAATTTATATAGTTGAGAGATGTTGTATTTACGCACGTCATCGATGATAGTTCTCTTTCTTCTCATACGTCTTCTATGAAAACAAAAATAAAGAAGATCCTAAAGTCACGTATGACCTCTTTCTGGGACTACTACCATAATAATAATAGTAACAATACTTTGTCAATTTATATAGCGCTGTTTTTCCTCAAGGCGCTGCACAAGTAAATATAAAATAAAATTGGTATAACTAAGATTTTTAATTATAACTAGTGACTTATTTCTAAGACTTGTAGCTAGTGGCTTATATCTAAGACTTATAGCTAGTGACTTATGACTACGACTTATGATAGTTGACTTAAAACAAGTGGCTTAATGACATACATATTTACAACTGTGACGTAAAGTTAAAGACTTAAAATTAACATAAGTACTAATATTCAAAATACTTGATTTGCCAGGGTTGTCAGCAGAGGCGGCTCTAGGGCTCCAGCTGTGGAAGGTCATTTGAAAAAAAAAGTGATTAATCTTTATTTGATATTGAGAAAAATGCCGATACATTATTATCAATCAATTTAAAGAGAGGTAGGGTCATGAATCCGCAACTCAAATTACATAGGTAGGTATTATTTGTAAATTGCAAAGTCGCTACATAATACATGTACTTGAAGGTACATCATTTTAAAGAGGGCACTTTTCCATATAGTTGTGCATACCAATAGTACCTAAGTATTCAAAATTTAAAAACAAAATTAGATTAGAAATAATATTCAATGTTTATAAGAAAAACTTTCGTTTTATAATTTATTATTTTATAATGTTTTTGTTTTTATGTGTCTTGTTCTCTTTCATATTTTCGTTTAGATTATTATTGTTAACTTATGCTAATAGAAATAATAGACACCGGTACCTAATACCTATATAAAAAAATAAAACAAAAATTGTTTTAAATCAAGCTGTTTTCTATGTCCGTTGAAAATTGATCATAATAATATAATAAATAATCTTTGAAAAGATCTACTTCCCAATGTATTACCAAATTAAAATTGAAATGTCGCAAATTACATCAATAACAATGTGAATAATTATTTCAAATCTCTCCCGAACTGTTCAATACAAAAACAACCATTGTTTCATGCGAGACATACGTGCAAAAAGCAAAACCGACCTATGTTTATATCACCATCTCTTTCAACAACATAACATTCATAATGGTGTCTCCCTCACGGACATAACCCAAGCGTAGTTAGGATTTCTTTACTACCTATGCGGGAGAATATCAACTCCAGGCGAAGAACATAGTGCCATCTCATTTGTTGTATGGCGCGCATAGAGAGAGAAGATCGGGCATTGGCAAAATTGACCCAGGGAATACTGTGTGAATGGGAGCTTCCATTTTTTGCAATAGATGTCACTGCTCGTCTATGTCGCCGTTAGCCTGCCGTTATTTCGCGAGTCATTTCAAATAAACAATTCGATGCTTTGAGCAGTTTTATCCATAAAAATGTATTATTATGTCTTATAATTTTGGGGGGTCAAACACCCATTGTCCTAAGGGGAGAGCCGCCACTGGTTGTCAGTGATAATGATAACATTAAAAACCAAACAATAAACAAGGTCTGTAGGTATATGTACAAACCCGTAACATAGATAAGTTATTGCTGCAAGTCGAAGCAACTGAAGAATTTATAAATTTTACGCATACATACATATTATTTTATATTTTTTAATGTTGTTAACGCCAGAAGAAGGAGGTAGTTCTTATATAATAATACAATTATAGAAATGGGGTGAAATAATGATCTGAATGGATTTATGGGTGCAATGATGCATGAATTGTTAGGTTAGGCTAAGTTAAAAAACATCTAAGGTTAGATTAAATACATATATTTTTTCTTTTTCAAACTTGACAAAATTACTTTGTGGCATTATTTATTATTTAATTAATAACAGATCACTTTGTATAAACCACTTTTTAATAAACAATATCGACATGTTTCAATAACAATGTTATCTTCTTCAGGATATGTTAATATTAATATATAATATTTATATATTAATATTAACATACATATCCTGCAGAAGATAACATTGTTATTGAAACATATAGATATTGTTTATTAAAAAGTGGTTTATACAAAGTGATCTGTTATTAATTAAACATATATTTTTGTTTTTACATAGTTTACACAGGAAGCCCTGAGGAAAAAAAATTTTACAGGGCCTATGTCATCTGAGATGCTGTGTGGAGGGTTTTTTTGAGGAGATGAAGGAATGAACATCGGTCTTGAAGAGACCCATGTTGTAGGAAAGAGGAAACACAGAGGCCGGCAAATCGTTCCACAGCCGAACTATTTAACTCAAGAACGAGTTGAAAAGCGACCCGTTCTCATGTGACAAATGTCAACCGTGTACAAATGGGCGCACGTTTGGCGTGTTTGCCGACTATGCACCGGTGCCGAAGGAATCGATGGCGCAAGTTCCTAGAACAAGGAACGATATATAGATCTAAAATAAGATTTAAGGTTCACCCATACAATGAAATAAATATTAATTTTAGGATTATCGTCCCCGTCAAGGAATTACAAAATAATGATGTCAAATTGACTTTTTTCTAATCTCATTCCAACGCTTTCGCAGCTAAATCCTTTCTTACGTATTTTTGTAAATTTTAGTTGCATTCACATAAATATTTTCACACTTCCAGAATAAATTTAACATTCAAATCATGTTCCGACGTCATTTCTGTCAAACGAGTAGTAGATGCGAATGCAACTTACGTGACGTGCTACAGCACTGTCACATGCCACATACGTCAAACTCGTATTCGACACGTTATGTACGTCTAACTCTAGCAAAATAGTATGACGGAGTAGCCCCTTGTGAGCATTGGGCACTCGAGTCGCTAGGAAGTAACTTCATGTACGAATAATATATGAGAGTGAATAGTAGATACATTATATTATCCATTGGTGAATTTTTTTTTACAATTAATAAATATAATTCATGGCGGATACCTATTATACGTTTCATTGTAGTGTCTTATTTATGGTGTGCATATAAAGTAATTACCGGGTGATGTATGTCGTGGGAAGGTGTGTGTGTGTGTGTGAGTATGTATATATGTATGCGCATTGAACAATTTATATTATTGACATGATTTTCTTTTTAAATTTGGGCAGTGAATCAGAGAAAATGTCGAGGTTAAAATTTAGATTAATATTATTAAACACACACCAAGGAACAAATTATCACCAAATCTGTCCAATTTCTAATATTGGAAAGATATTTGAAAAAAATAGTAAAATAACAATTGGTAAATTTCCTAGATAGTATAATAATAATAATAATAATAAGCCTTTTATTCTGGTCTTCGGTCAGGTATACTAAGCATGTTCTTGTTTGTTTATAATAAATCCCGAAGCTCAGTTTGCCTCTTGGCATAGGCCTCCTCTAATATTTTCCACTGGGACCTGTCATGCGCAACTCTTCTCCATTGATTTCCAGCCGTGAGTTTTAGGTCGTCTTCCCATCTTATTTGTTGACGTCCTCTACTTCTCTTGCCATCTCTTGGATACCATTCAGTGACATTTTTACACCATTTGTCTTGTGGATCGCGGATCATGTGACCTGTCCATCTCCACTTTTGTTGGTCTATTCTGGCAATTAAATCGGCAACTTTGGTTTTCTCCCTTATTGTGCTGCATCTCACTCTGTCCTGTTTCCTTATTCCTGTCAGACTTCTCTCCATGGCTCTCTGGCAGCGTTCCAACTTGTCTCTGTGTCGTTTGGTGAGTGCCCAAGTTTCACATCCATAGGTGATGACTGGAAGTATGCATGTGTTGAAGACTTTCCTTTTTATTTGCATACTTAGCTCATTGGATTTCAAGATTTCTTTCAAAGACCAGTATTTCTTCCATCCATTTGCTACTCTTCGCTCGATTTCTTTAGTGGTTTGATCTTTATGAGATATTATCTGTCCTAAATAGATGTAATCTGACACATATTCGAGTGGTTGATTGTCAATTAGTATAGTTACTGGTTTAGAGTTTGTAAGCAATTTTGTTTTATCTTTGTTCATGCATAGGCCGACTTTCGCGCTTTCGTCAGTTAGCGATTCTATCATTTTCTTTAGGTGTGATGGGTTTTCCTCAAATAGTACTATATCGTCTGCAAATCTTAGGTGGTTCAGTTTTACACCTTGCACGTTGATACCATATTTTTCCCAATCTAGTTTGCGGAAGATACTTTCCAGAGCAGCCGAGAACAATTTTGGTGATAAAGGGTCTCCCTGTCTTACACCTCTCTCAATCTTGAAGAGAAAATGTCGAGGTTAAAATTTAGATTAATATTATTAAACACACACCAAGGAACAAATTATCACCAAATCTGTCCAATTTCTAATATTGGAAAGATATTTGAAAAAAATAGTAAAATAACAATTGGTAAATTTCCTAGATAGTAATAAAATAATAAACAAAAACCAGTTTGGTATTATAAAATCACTCAGCACACAAGATGCTGTTGATAATGTAACTTCATACATTTACGAATCATTAGATAAAGGTAAAAAATAGGCGGGTATATTTATTGAACTCAGACAGGCATTTGATAGCGTATACGCTATGATATATCATGAGATGCTATTGAAAAAAATTAATAATATTGGCATAAAAGACAACGCGATTAAATGGATCACTAACTACTTAAAAAACCGCCCTCAAATGGTAAAAATCAATCATGTTAATAGTGATCAAGAGATTTCAAGCTTTCGAATCCCCCAAGGTACAGTGCTTGGACCAATCCTATTTACCATAATATGTGTACACGATATTTTTTTTCAACCTTTTACATGGTCAAATAACATCATACGCCGACCATACAGAATTAATAATAAGTGGAAAGACTTGGGAAAATGTAGAATAAAAGGCCATAGAAGACATCGACACCAAAAAATTCACAGCCAAAACTATTGCAAATCGAACTGTACAGTATTAAAAACAACAAATAAAATTAAGTATATCTAGGAGTAATTATCGATAAAAATCTGAAATGGAAGGAACAAATATATTATCAAGTATTAAACAAAATTAGAAAATTAATATACATATTTTTAAGAATTAGAAATTTTCTGTCGATAAAAAATCTATATTTAATCTATTATGCCTTAGTTCAATCCACTTTACAATACGCTATAATAAGTTGGGGATCCGCGTATAAATGTAACCTTCTTCCAATAGAAATTGTACAAAGAACAATAATTAAAATTATATTAAAAAAAATCCTTGGACTACCCGACAGAACGCATATGAGATGAATTCCAAGTACCTACATTTATTTTTATTTATTTTATTTATTTATTTTATTTATTTATACATAGATACAAAAAGAGAGCATTTAAAGAGTTATTTATTAAAAAATCATTAATTCAAATTATAAATGAAAAAGATAAATATCAATTTTTAAATGAAAACAGAACGCGACTTAAACATGTTTTTCTATGCCCAAAACTAAATACGTCTTTTGCACAACATCATTACACTTACCAGGGAAGAACTTTTTTCAATCGTCTACCAGAAGAAATCAGAAGCATTAATGATAAAACCCGAATATTGCTCTCTGTCAAGAGACATCTTAAACATATTTTGAAGAAAAAACTACTGCCATTTAATTAATCTTACAAATATCCTTAGTTTTCCATAATATTCTTTCTTTTCTTTAAATACATACTATTATCAAAATAAATACTAGGCACACATATTATGTAAATGAATTGTTTAAGTACTAAGCAATGACCACATTTATGTACACTCTCTTTCCATACACAAGCAAATGCTTTCAATTGAAAAGTAGTAAAAAACCTAAGATGTAAAATTATCATTATGTAACACGTAAGAAATATTATTAAAAATAAACTAATTAAAAAAAAAAAACATGAAAAGCACGATTGATAGGCAAATTAGTTGCTGAATTTTTGTTAGTTCTGTATGGCGTGTATGTCTTAATGGTATGCTAAAATTAACTAGGGAAAGAAGTTAGGTACAGTCAATGTTATTTTTAAAATTTTGTGTATAAATGTCAAATCAGCTATTGCTCGCATTTGTTGCAAAGTTTGAAATGTGCATTCAATGTTATTGTTGAATTTGAAGATAAACTATCTTATAAATTTGTTTTTCTATTGCTTTGTACTGCGGGTTCCAAATTGGCGAGGCATATTCCATATATACTTATATATATATATATATACTTCTGGCTAATGCAAAATATAACATTACTAATATACGCGGGTTACTGAACACTTTACTTAAACGAAGAACAAAACCAAGCATTTTATATGACCTGTGAACGATTGAGTCGATGTGCGTATTAAATATAAGTTTGATATCAATGTAAACAGCAAGATCTTTACATTCCGTTTTAAAGATGACAGGTTCATTATTGAGTGAATAAGAGTACCTAATTATGTATTTATTTCTGGTGAATGTCATAGTATGTCATTTGGAAACATTGATATTTAAACAGTTAACTTTGCAATACTTGCAAAGCCTATCTATAACATAATTTCCACTTTCATTGCACGATCCATAGAATGCGAGGGCAACGGAGTACAATGAATCTACATATTATAATTTCCACTTTCGTTATACGATCTATAGAATGCAAGGGCAATGAATTGCGATGAATCTACTTATATACATTTAACTTTCATTTGCAAGATCCATATAATGCAAGGGCAATGAATAAGGATGAATCTACTTATCGTAATTTCCATTTTCATTGCACGATCCATTGAACGCAAGGGCAAGGGATAGCGATGAATCTACTTATCATAATTTCTGCTTTCATTGCACGATCCATACAATGCAAGGGAAATGGATTACGATGAATCTACTTATCATCATTTCCACTTTCATTGCACGATCCATAGAACGCAAGGGCAATGGATTACGATGAATCTAATTAACATAATTTCTACTACACTTTAACCAAATACCTTATGCCATCACTTGTTGAAATCTACGCACTAAAAGCTTTGAAATGCTTGTTTTTTTTTAATTTACTGATTCAGTAATTGAATGCTTTTATAATTACCGTGACTACTAAATGTATGGCATTCGGACATGTTAAATACTAAACATGTTAAATACTAAAATTCTCGCTATTCGACTAAATACTTGCCCAATCAGAACGGGGTCTCAAGGAAAAAAAGAATCCTTTTCTTGCATCTCTCTCACATATCGCACCGTAACGTCTCTGTAGACCACTACAATGCTACTATCCGTGACGATAATTTTGAAAGTGTGGTATAAGGATAATATTGAAGTGTCAATGCGCTGACGGTTTTGCTTTCGTTCTTAAACATAAAATGCCGCAGTTCTTTCTTACACACCAAATAACAGCAATTGAAAATGAGACAAACGGTGAACGTATGTCCGCACCCTCCCAAAAGAAACATACAATCAGAAAAAGCAGTATATTGGACGAAACAGTCACGTATTTTGTGTGTATCATCTTTTGTCGCACCATTATTTAATACGTAAGGAAGAGCTGCAGCATTATAGCAATAAGTATGATATATAAGGTAACGTATTTTTATTGCTTATTTGCCGTCACGGTACCGTAACCGTGAATCGTCACGGTAACTATATAAGCGTTCATTGATTATATTATGGACTTCGTTCTTACAATTTTACATTCGTTCGAAATTCGATCCACTATCATTTGTGAAAGGTTAAATAAAATGGTTCCAATGAAAACTGACGATTTTTCATTGTTCGATTAAAAACTTTAGTCATTGGTTTTAGATTGCTTTTTGGTTTAAAAGTTTTTGAGTATAACATTATTTAATGTATATTATTGGAGAATTGGATTTATGGAGTGTTTGGGGTTATAAAGTTGTGCTTGTGGGATTATTTTAATGTCCCTCTACTAGCAACTCGCGTTTTCTTAAAAGCATTGGGAAATGAATGATTTTGGAGATTTATGCTATAAATTGTCAAAAAATCTGTCACCTTAACATAAATTAGTATATTAAAATATAAGTGGATAAACAGGTCTTTAAAACACGCGCGATTTTTCGAGCACGACGGCGTAGCCGAGTGCTCGAAATAAAGCAAGTGTTTTAAAGACCAGTTATCCACGAAAATTTTACGCAATTTTTTTTTATTGGTACACTTTGAAAACATAAATATTGATATTATTATTAAAAATTTGGAAATAAAACTATTAATGAATTCGTGATGTGACATCACAATATCTTGTTGTCATGGAAATGAAAAACACAAACATTAATTTGCAATCTGTCACATTTGACGTTTAAAATATTCCTGTCAGATTTATAGTTAAAAGTTGACATTTAGACTTCACATTTTGTTGATTTGTTGATGTTGCATTGGTAACTTTAAAAAACGCGCGTTCCATAAAGTGCGATTTAAACACGCTAGAGCGTACTTTCAATGAGTAAAAAAGGGCACCAATAAAAAAAAATATTTTAATTATCTTTCTGGATTCAAAACGTAACTGTATATACGCGAACAACAGACCTCCAATAAAGTATGTGTCTTTGACTCGTATTTAATAAAAGAAAATTAAAATTTCTTCTAAAATCATGAGATTTATAAGTAGGTTCTTTTTTGTTTTAATATGTTATATCAGTTTCTTCGCAGGTTTTTGCTGCTAGGCCCTGCGGTCGGCTTTTAGTTCGGCTTCGCCCAGTTTGAGTGTAGGTAACCATTTTATAAATTCGATAAGAACTGGTTCCAAAATTTTCCAGTTCCTCGGATCAACTGTGATTCAGTGGCAGCTGGTCACCGAGTTAAAGTAACCGTGACAGGCAACGACGCCATATGTAATCTCTCCATATCCGGAAAGATACTTAAATTCTATAAATCTGTAGTAGTTATACCTAGAGGAAGAAACGTCCACATGCGAGGGGTGACCTATGGCAATAAAATATGCCATAAGTCACCGCGGTTGACTTAGGTTTGGTGACTTAGCAGGGGTGTCATTGTTCCTGAGGTGAGATTTTTCCGGCTCTTGGCGACGGATGCGTCTGCCCATCAGCTGCACTGCAGATCGGATCGGGAGAGGATGATTGAGGGAGTTCCTTCGACTTATCCAGCCGTACTCTCACTAAATTTACCCGAACATCGTCTTGCATCGCAGTGGGAGGGATGGATTCATACGTCCGTCACTCCTGACCTCCTGATTCTTACCCAGCCGTATTACCCATTTCCTTTCAGAAATTCCTCTCCTTTCTTTCCTAAAAAGACCCTCCAGACAGCATCCTCACAGACGACAAAGGCCATTAAAACAGCCACCATCTTATAATGGAAAAGGAATGTACAAATCAATTTTCAGACAGACGAAATGCAAAACAGACGAGTTAAAACAGGAGTTCGACACGCTTAGTCAATGAACATCTTAGCCCACCAAATTACACGGTAGGTACCTACTTTCGAATATTATTTTGAAATTATTAAAACTTAGAAATCGACAGAAAATATTTTTGTGTTAGGGTGACAGAACTGTAATTTTTATTGTGTGGTGATTTATGATTTAATGAAATAATAATAGAGAAAGATTTGTATGTAGATATTGATTGATTTTTTGGTAACTTCTTTGTCCCATCTTACATATTCTTGAAATCGATCAAAATATGTTTTCAATCCTAGACAGCTGTCAAAACTCGACAATAATTGGTTTTCAATTCGATAAAAGCGATGGTTCAAGGGAATAACGGTGTTACTAAAATGTTTATTCTTGTCAATGATCACAACATGATATACAACCCCAAGAAGATGGAACTAATCACATTCCACAAACGAAAAAATCCCGAGAAGATGCTCCCCGTACAACTTTCACGAGTAAAATATAAATAATCTACGACTGTAAAATATTTGGGGCACATCATTACTGAAGTCCTCTCGGATGATGGTAATATTGAACGACAGAGGAGAAGTATCAGTATATTGTCTAATTGCCCAAAGATTCTTCAACTGCAGCAATAATGTTAAAAAAAATTTGTTCAATGCATTTTGCACTAACTAGCCTATATACGTCTGAAACATGGTGTCACTACCGAATCAGCTCGATGGAACGACTCCGGGTCCAATATAAGAATGCCTCCAGAATTGTATTTGGATACAGAAGGTACAGTAGCGCATCGAAAATGTATACGGAAACGCAACTACGACTGAATGGATTCGCTGGCCTTATGAGACTCCGGGTCACAGGAGCCAGGATGCGGCTAATGGTATCAGACAACACGATGGTGACCTCAGCCTCACAGGGATATTGGCTGTCCAGTAGGGGAGGGTGGGGCGTGTTGAGACGGGGGCGTGTTGATACATCGCGTTTAAAATTCCCGCTAGTTGACTTAGCTGCGCGCGCATCGCGCCGTTTCGTGTGAACCCCGTACCGCCAGTTTCTGTCAAAACGGTGGTGCCGTGCGGTCGGTATAATTAAAGTTATACGACAAAGTGTGATTTTTAAGGGCTAAACGAACTTTTCCAGGAAATTTTCGAAGTCGTCTGCCAACCTGCTAGCACTCGGTAAGTCGTTATATGTTTTTTTCTCCATAAACTGTATCTTTTGACTGTGTTATTAGTTAAAAATGAAATGCGTACGTCAAGTATGTTTACTTGCATGGACATTTTTATGTAAAATCGTCGGGTGGGGCGAGTTGTTACATCAAGGCGGGGGCGAGTTGTGGCAGACATAACTCGCCGCTAGAATTTAGTTTTTTTTTTACGTTTATATAAAATATGCATTAATACAATATGTGTTATGTAAACAGGCGTTTTTTTTTAACATATTATGAATGTATATATGTATTACCTAGATACATTTCCTTTTTGTGCCTATTTGTAATATTATTTTTTTTTCAGTCTTGCAAAATGGTCCGAAAATATAAAAAAAGACGAATAGAGGGGAAATTCCAGAAAACGTTTATGAACAAGCTGCAGCTGAAATCATTACTACAAGCGTGTTACTTCGAAAAGCTGCAGTCTCTTTTGGAATTAATCATATGACACTAAAGCGGTTCATCGAAAGGAAAAAAGCTAGACCTCTTACAAATTGTAAGGTGGGATATTCCAATCCTGGTCAAGTTTTTACTCATTCACAGGAAAAAGAACTTGCAGATTACATCGCAAAATGCAGCAAAGTTTACTATGGGCTTAATACACCCCTACAAAGAAAAAAATTGAATTAGAAGACAAACTAAGAAAGGAAAAGAAAGAGAAAAAAATAGAAAAAAGCGTACATACAAAACTAACTAAAAAAAACAAGCACCCAATAAAACAAAGGCGGTGTCAAAAACAGAACCACATAAAAAAATATTTTAGACGTAAAAAAACGAATTTTGGTGTCCACATCATCCAGTGAAACTGAAGAGGAGCCACCACTTATGGAAACTGACGACAGCGATGCAAACGAAGAAGAGCAATGTATATTTTGTCGTAACCCCTATTCTTATGGTATGTCTGGTGAAAGATGGGTGAGGTGCATAAAATGTCATAAATGGTGTCATGAGTTATGTGCCGGAGTGGATGAATACATTCCTGAATTCATCTGCGACTTTTGCTTGACTGGCTGAGATTTATTTTAAATGTTTTTATTTTTTTATTACATTGGAGGTACACTACAACCACTTTTATTTAACTGATTATAATATATTATCAGGACTTTCGATTTTACCAATTTTATTTCGTACCTACCTAATGCTTTTACTTAATTATTTGTTCGTATCAACACGCCCCACCCCCGTCTCAACTAGCCCCACGGGTGGGGCGTGTTGTGCCAATTCCCATATTTTGTAAAATAATATTTCGTCACTTTATTCGTATGTTAACAAGGTTAATAATACCAAAATAATGTAGGCAAAGAGTTATTTGTTTCCATTAAAATCTCAAACCTTTGATTTCATTAAAGATTTTTCTACGACACTCAGTTTTGTAATTTTGTCACAACACGCCCCACCCTCCCCTAAATGCTTTCGTGGGCGGCGGTACCCATATCCGCCCCCCAAATTGTGCCTACTTTCATCCTTTCTCTGCCATTTCCATACCTTACTGCCATTCTTCTTCTTCTTCTTCTTTCAAGTTTTTCTCTCTTATCTTTATTATTGATTAAAATTCTCCCTAGAGAATTCACATTATAAAAAGCTGTTTTGCATTTACCATTATTAGTTAATCTGGATATTTTTGTTGATATTTCGCCAATATAAGGAATTTTAACCCATTGTTTAGTGATATCTTTTTCATTTTTAAGGCCTTGTGAAATAATTGTTAATGTCAGTTTTTTTATCCTTTTTCTTTAATAAGCTATCAATAGTTTCGCTTTTGTATCCATTGTTCTTTGCTATGGTTTTTATAATATTTAATTCATTATTATAAATTATATAATTCAAAGGCACATGTAAAAGTCTGTGAATTCTCTAGGGAGAATTTCAATCAATAATAAAGATAAGAGAGAAAAACTTGAAAACTCAGGCGTTTACCAAGTGAACTGCGCTAACTGCCCATCGTATTACGTTGGTCAAACAGGGAGATCATTCAAAACCCGAATTAAAGAACACTTTACAAAGGAGAATTGTCGAATGTAGCATCACATTTATTAGAAAAAAACACTCGTTTGATAAAGACAGAGATGTTAAAGTTCTTCATACTTGCAATAAAGGTCATAAACTAGATAGACTAGAATCTTTAAAAATTACTCGCTTAACTAAAAAAAATAGACCCTAACTTTGTAATGAATAAACAATTAGAATCATTTGCTAAGTCTCCGCTTTTGTATCCATTGTAATTTTCATAATAATTTCGAAATTAAAATATGTATTTAGTTTAAACCATTCCTAATCTAATGTAAACATGCATCCCTTCAAAAAATAACTTTGTAATTAATAAGCTATTAGAATCATTTACTGAAACACCAGTTTTGTATCCTGTATAATTTTCATAATAATTTCGAAATTAAAATATGTATTTACTTTTGACCATTCCCACTCCAATTAAACATGTATCCCTTCAAAAAGCAATTTAAAAAATCCCATTGATCATAGATATGTATAATAACGATTTGACAATAAAATTAGGCCATTAATAATTCACATTACTTGTAAGGTTTTTCCCTAATCAATAGATATTGAAGTGAGCTACAAACCCAAAGTAATTAGCCTATTGGAATTACCAAAATACTTAGAAATTCGACAGTCTAAAACGACTTGGTAACAAAAATAATTGATTAAAATCCTTGTAGACCACCCCTCTCCCCCTCCCCTACATGTTATGTAATAAACCGTAGGCTAAGAATTATTTTTACCAGTCTGAAGATGGCTCTGACGAGCTGAAACGGGTTACGGTCAAATAAAATTAAGTGCAATAAAGTTTTTATTTGTTTTGTTATAATCTAACCAATAATGCATCTATGGTAAATGGTTGTTTAGGAGTTGTGTTAAATTAAAAATACGTTTATTAGTAAGTAGGTAAAACTTTATAGAGATCCTAACTGGTTTCTTGATCGTTTTTCCTCCCGACATATTTCAGACAAATATTTACACATTTTGACAGAAGCGGGTTTACGACC
Source organism: Limnephilus lunatus (assembly GCA_917563855.2). Lineage (NCBI taxonomy): Eukaryota > Metazoa > Arthropoda > Insecta > Trichoptera > Limnephilidae > Limnephilus > Limnephilus lunatus. Next base: position 49,647,836 of record OU830603.1, read on the forward strand.
GAATCGTAAAAATGTTTACAGAGTCTCGATATTGGATTCGTATATTGTATTGAACATAATGTTATGTACACATCATCTGTATTCATAATAAATATATGATGAAAATCATATTAATAAATTGTACGATGAAAATAAATAATAATAAATAAACAGTGGCCATTGAACGGAAAATCAACAGAAGGGTAATCAAAGCCGCCATTTTACATATGATCTTTTCTTTTCTTGGTCCAAGACTTACCAATAAAATTGATTAACTGGCCAACAAATTTTATTTTTTAGTGTCAGAAAAGTGACTTCTGATTTTGGTTTTATTTGTGATGTGCTGATTCCGAAAATATTTTTATCCTAGCGACTCTAGTTCTTGGGATACATTTGCGGTCCATGAGTTTTCAATGTAGTGAGCTAGAGTGCTAAGATTGAAAAATACGACATTACTAATGTTGTTGTAGCTGAAATTACAAAATTTTGTATGAAGATCTTTCAGTATGTGGATGCGGCGCATCCCTTGACTGAAATAATAACGAAGATCTTCATACAAAAAGCAAAAATAAAAATTTATTTTCAGTTACGACAACGTCATTAACGACATATTTTTCAATGTTAGCGCTCTAGCTCACTGAAAATCACAGACCATCACTGCTTTGCACATGCTTAAAATGATGGTAGTCGGAGATTTTCTGCAGGCCTTTAATTATGAAATTTTTATTATAAAACAACATTAAATAAATTTAAAACCTTTTTTTAGTAGTTTCTTTATTAACAATATTCAATTTATTTTATAGTTTAAAAAAAAAAACATCTAAAAATGCACGAAAGAGAAAAAAAACGGATTAAAAATGATATTTTAACCCATTTTTGGATTTATTGTCCTTGCAGCATCTCAATTTTCGGTTATCGATTGTTATTAATTTAGTAGCAACGTATTTGTTTTACATTTTATTTACATAACTACGTATTATTTATTTGTATTCATAATTTTAATATAGATACCTACCCATTTCTTTTTAAATTTATATTATCTAAATTAAATTTGCTTTCTTTTGTTTAAACGGTATCCGGATACTCGTAGTTCAATCAGGAAAATGGTGCATCTACCGAAAAACTATTTTTATTTCGATCTGAGTATTTCGATTTTCGACGCATTTAAAAAAAACATTTAACGGATATTTTAACATATAACTATCGATTTTTTAAATTTTACATAAATTCAAACATCGGTCTTGATTTACTCAAATCAAAAAAAAGTTATACCATAAATTCATTCCGATTTTGACGTAGATTTTCGTGTTTGTGCTACGAGTTTCCGGACACCGTGTATAGTTTTAGTAATAAATACCAACATAAAAAAGGCCCCCAACCCTAACCGAGCTGATATATCAAATCTGATGGCATATTTGGATTCAGCACTACAAATTTAGACATAAACAGTTTTTAAATAATCCTAAGTACCAAAATGTCTATTGGACAGTGCCGTTCAAGAAAGGATTGTGATATTTGAAAATGTTCGAGTTCATCAGAAGTTATATTGGAAAATTCCACTTAAGATTTAAGAAAGTAAATAGTTCACAATTACCTTTTGGAAATTTTGCCTTTTTGGATCCGATGTCTGTTTGTGTATTTGATCAAAGTTTAACTTACCTGTAACAAAGAAAAAAAGGTTTAGACACATAGAAGTAAACAGAACTTGTTTGTTATTCTATTATATATCGTAAAAAGAGAATGAATTTACAGGAACTGGATTTTTTATAACAACAAACCACCACTTGACAAGACAGTTTCACCACAAGCGCCAATTGGACGCTCAATAGAAACCTGCTTTATCAACATATAGCCTGTCGATAAATAAATCAGATTAAGACAGGTAGAGGGCAGTAGCCATATCATATCTTTTATAAATATATACAGACTCTGCACATCTACCTTCGGCATATCTCGGAAAAGAGCCCATCGACAACTAAAGTAATGTCAGAAATAATCATAGACTAATATGATACATGAAATTGACTTCATTTCAGACTCAGAGACATTATAATAATATTTTAATCTGTTTATCTCTTCAGTGTGAGAAATGAACCACAAGCATAATAATATATTTTAATTTTCAATTCAAAATGCATTAAAATGGCATTTCCACAAACTAAAGCCTTGATGGAATAAATTAGCACCAGTTGTTACAAAGTTGAATCCGACGTCGTTACAATTTGATGATATGAAATATTTGATGTTGAAAGAGTCCCGATTTTCGGTCTGAGAGCGTTATGTCAAAAAAAAACTTTGCATCAGTTAAATTAATAGAGTGTTAAGGGATGTACTTGACCAAATTTAAAGAGTGACTCCTGACGTTATTTGTAGTAAAAATGTAAATGAAATTTTGGTCTTCGGAGACATTTTTATTATACTTTTTCATGTTTGTTTTTCTTCAAAATAAAATAAAAAAGGAATTTTCTGCATATCGTCACTGGTCACTTAGACAATCAACCCTTAAATTTAAAGATAGCAGCCAATAAAATATGCGGAAAAATGGAAAAAATGTTGGTAGTTCTTAGTCGAAGTATGATACAGTTAAAAATGATCGAATCGGGTAGAGACACTTTAGCTCAGTGGTTAGAGCTGTCACCCGGAAAGCAAAAGGTCCTTGGTTCGAATCCAAGAGGTGCCAATATCTTTCTCTGATTTTTCTGTGTCCAGATGTTCGATTGAGTTTCGCTAATATTGTCTTCATTTAATTTAATATTGCGACCTTCGGATTACTAATTGAGAGCCTTACCACTCGAGAAAAGAGGCTGTCAGAGGTTATTTCGGTTGGACAATAATTTACGTCAAACAAAATGGGAGTTGATTTCCTGAAAACAAAATTAAAGTAAAACATATTTGATTACCTACTTGAAAAGTTCGTAGCGAGTGCGAAGACTTTCCATTACTCATATTCAAAAATTCAAAATTCTGGCCAATCAGCAAAGTTTTGGCATATCAAACACCGTCATTGGAGCTTTCTTAGTCGCTCTTTTGTTTTACAAGTTTGAAGTTTTCAAATTTTCGAATTAAGAGTTTTAATTGGAAACTTGCATCATTACAGAAAATTTAAAAAAAAAATACATGAGTGCAGTTCAAACGCGGTAAAAGTGAAACCTTCAGAAAACTAAAGTAGACAAGAGTGGGTAGGCTACGAAGCACCGCACAAAGAGGACACCGATTTAATTATCTCATTCTCTCGCAGGCTAAATCCTATAGGTGTATGTGTTTGTCTCTTTTTAGTGTCGCTATTTTTCGTTTCATCGAATTTCGAATCACAACGGTGCTTAAAAAATCTCACTTCAAAAATACATTAGTGCAATTTACACGCAAAAGAAGGGAAACCTTCAGAAAACTAAAGTAGACAAGAATGAGAAGGCTACGACGCACCGCACAAAGACGAGACCGATTATTCTATCTCATTCTCTTTCAGGCTAAATCCTATACATCTATGTGTTTGTCTCTTTTTTATTTTGCTTTATCCTTTTTTATTGAGTTTTATATCACAACGGTGTTAAAGAAGTTTTACTTTAAAAAGTGATTCCGGTATATTATCGCCTGTACATATTTCATACTGGTAAATACTCTCAGTATCGCCCTGGTGAAGAGCGATATGACAAATTATGGCATTTCCAAATATTGGAATGTGGAAGAGTGTGATTGGGAAATAAAGAGAGATGGGGAAGAGAAAGGTGGCGATAGTAACTTTCATTTAACGTCCTCCGTGGTCAAATGGCAAGGCTCTCAACTAGAGATCTGGAGGTATAAAATCAAGTAGCACAAATTCCGGCGTGCCCAAGTAAATTTTATTTGATAGGTTTGTGTTTTCACAATTAATTAATTTAAATTAAAAATAACATAAGGTGTGTTTGCGACACGTTACAGAGTGAAATATGCTCTCAGCATCGACATGGTGTAAGAACAACGCCATTCTGATTTGAAACGTTGCGTTGATTTAAATAGCTTTAGCCATGTTTGGTGACTTTTTTTTTTTTACTGTGAATACCGCACAAGAATCTCAACTGCTCCCGTCTGGAGCCAGTGAGACTATGGCATCCCCAATTGGGGTATGTTGTGAGGCTGTAGGTAGTAGGGAAGGGAAGGAGGTGGGGAAGAGGAAGGTTGGGAAGTACCTGGCTATTCAGATCTGGTCACTAAACACGGCTAAAGCCATTTTCAAGCAACGTTTCAATTCTGAATGGTGGTGGTCGTACACCAGGGCGATATTGATAGTGTCTTCCACTCTGGAATGTGCTGCAAATATACTATAATATATAATTTTAAATGAATTAATTGTGAAATAACACAAATTAATCAAACAAAATTTATTTGCGCACGCCGGGTTCGAACCAGCGACCTCCGGATGGTGAGTCAAGAGTCTTAGCCACTGGACTACGGAGGTCGTCGACAAGGTCTGAATAGCCAGATTTTTCACCACCTTCTCCTTTCCCATCTTCTTTTTTGCCCTCCCCATTAACTTCAGCCATCATCATACCCCAATTTTGGATGCCATAGTCTCAATGGCTCAAGACAGGATAATTTGGGACTCTTCTGAGGTATTCAAATCCAAAAAAAAAAAAAAATCAACCCGCAACGTTTCGATTCTGAATGGTGATCTTTCACCAGAGCGATATGATAATCTTTAATATACTAACGCCGACCCGTAAAAAATCACGGAATATTATAAATAAAATATTTTTGAAAAAAGACAGAAATAATTTTGGTTAAAATGTTATATTATACATAGCTGTCACCTACTAACACTTGTCTGAAACATTCTTAACACTAATTTTGATATTGACAGTAAAATTCAAAGAAAAATTGATTTCATTAAATTTGAATAATTTCACGCAGCAATAAAGCATATCGCTGACAACCGATAAAATGTAAAATAATAATTATATATCATTGAAGAAGAATATAAGAATAATTATCTAAACGAAAATATGGAAGAAAACAAGGCACAGAAAAAACAAAAAAAATAATGGTCGCAACTGGGACTCGAATCCAGAACCTCTCGTAACCTCTCATAACCTTAAAAAGTTATAAAAATAGAGTTTTTCTTATAAAAAAATGTAATCTATATATAGGTATGTAAATCTCGTGTCATGGTGTTTGTGGTCGCACTCCTCCGAAACGGCTCGACCGATTTTTATGATTTTTTATGTATGCTTGGTAGGTATGAGAATAGGTCGTAAAGTATACTTCATACCGCAAGGTGATTAGGGTGTCCCTATTCAGAAAAAAACGTAAATTTTTTTGACAACATTTTATAGTTTTTTTTTGGCATAAAAAAATACCTACAACCCCAAATTTTCACCTTCCTATCCCCACCCTCTCATTTTTAATCGCGATTTTAGTATTTTTGTATGAACAAATTTAACCATCTTTCGTATTTCAAACAAACTTGTTGTTGAATGACAGATGGCGCTACAACCGCCTCAACAAACTTACATCCACACATAGAAATAATTTATAAGGCAGAAAAACGTTTGCTGGGGAGCTAGTAATTATATATTTATTAAATGAGACCAAACGAAATTTAAATACTTTTTTGCGCTTTCCGGAATTTGAACCTTGCGATCTCTGAATTTGAAGTTGGGGATGTTAACCACTCGACGGCAGAGGTCACAGATTCTTTAAAAATAATTTTAATTAGAAGCAAACAGTGCAAGTTACCCATTGAAAGTTTGAATACCTTAGGCGCTGGTCGACTCTGATGCTAAAACTGGAAACTTTTACATCGTTTAATAACGAGGAAGTTGGAGACAGTTTCTCTTACATTTTCAAAGAAATCCATTAATTAATGATCGGGCGAATTTTCCTGTCTTTTGTAAAACTTTGATCTGAAATCAACGTAGTTGGTTTTTTGAAATTCAAAGTTACCAGGAAACACGGTCGCCGAGAACTTTGAATAATAGGTGTTTTATCAAAACTGTTCCTGTCGTTATCGCTGATAACCCTCCGAATTCTGAGCTAAACGGAAAACTGCACCTCAGAATGATAATAACTAAATAAAATCGTCAGTTTTGTACTCCTCATTTTTCTTCTTTAAAACTGGACGTATTTTATGATTTTTTTAATCAATTGTATTAGAAGAAAAAATTCAACGTTTTGCATTTTTTTAAATATAGTCTAGTTAGTTTTATTGGACGTCTGTTGGCGGCGTTCAAACCAGGCAATTTTAATGATTTTTGAAGAGTCCTGACTCCCATAAAACGTTACATCAAAAAAAGCAAAACGTTCTGACACGCTAGTGGTCGATGTCTACTTTACATCAAAAAATGTTGGCATTAGTGTCAAAATCTGTAAGGAAATTGGGGAATACGTTTGTGTGAACAAAACGTCGCTTGGTCTCCTACTAAAAGCAAATCACGGTTTGGTATATATAGCATTCGTTTTCAGAGAAGATTTGTACTTATACAGACAGTATAAACAAAAGATAATGGAAACAAGAGAAATGGGCCTTGAACCACTATTAGTATGAAACCGCGTGCACTGCAAGTGTCGCCAACATCGTTCATCCATACTACTGCTGCTAGCTGCTTTGATGGTTAGTAATAGATCGTAGCTCTGCGACAGTCAGCACGCTTCCATGCCAAATCTCCTTCTGTTTCTGTTATCAATGTTGTCAACTGAATACACCGGTAATGAAGGAGTAAATGAGTAATAAATCTGAAACTAGTTTATCATTATATAACTTTTGAAGTTTTTTTTTTTATATGAATACCTCACAAGAGTCCCAACTACTCCCGTCTGAAGCCAGTGAGACTATCACATCCCCAATTGGGGTATGTTATGAGGCTGAGGGTAGTGGGGAGGGGAAGGAGATAGGGAAGAGGAAGGTGGGGAAGTATCTGGCTATTCAGATCTGGCCACCAAACACGGCTAGTGCCGTTTCAAGCAACGTTTAAATTCTGAATGGTGGTCTTACACCAGGGCGATACAGAGAGTATCTTACACTCTGGAACGTGCCGCAAATATACTATTTATTATTTTAAATGAATAAATTGTGAAATAACACAAATTAATCAAATAAAATTTATTTGCCACGCCGGGATTCGATCCCGCGACCTTCGGTGCGCGAGTCAAGCGTCTTACCGCTGCGCTACGCCGGCCATCAAGACGCTTGCAGTTAAAACTTCTTTAGCACCGTTGTAATTTGAAACTCGATGAAACGAAAAATAGCGACACTAAAAAGAGACAAACACATACATCTATAGGATTTGGCCTGCGAGAGAATGATTTAGTATGATCGGCCTCCTCTTTGCGCGTAGCCTCTACGCTTCGTAGCCTCCCCACTGTTTTTTTTATGTAGTTTTGATGTTTAACAAAAGTAAAACAAAAGGTTTAGTTTTATTTTGTTTCTTGAATTTTTCAGTAGGTATATTTCTAAAATAGTGTTTTGAATTCTTTAAAGCTATTGTTAAGTTGTATATATTTTTTTACATTTGCTCCACACAAGAGGCCCTGAGAAAAAAAAAATTCCTCAGGACCTATGTCATCTTTGGGGATGCTGTGTGGAGGGTCTTTTTAAAGAAAGGAAAGAAAGGAAATTCTGGGAAGGAAAAAGGTAAGAGGGGTGAGTAGGAATGTAGGGTTCAGTGTCTCCAGGTCATCCACCGCCAGATCCAGACAAACATGAACCCGGGCACCCCTACTAAGTTACCAAACGTAGCGAACCACTTGGGGTGACCTATGGCAGAGGTGTTGGTTATCCAATAAATAGTTCCCGGGCGGCGGTACCCATTCCGGCCTCCCAAATTGTGTTACTACAATATTATTTTAATTATTATTTTTTGCGCAATATAAAGATACTAGCTTTTACCCGCGGCTTCGCTCGCATGGTATTAGTGGGAAATTACTGTATAAAGAATTTTTCCACGGTAATGAAATTTTTTTCCATGATAAAAAGTAGCCTATGTCATTTCCCATTTCTCCAATTATCTCTCCTCCTAAAATCACATAATACAAACAACAAATAACGATAAGACAAATTAAATTCTAGAGAATGACATTTCGCAAATAAAAAATCTATTTTAGAAAATATTTAAATTATAGAAATAGAAATTTATTTGAAGTACCTACTCCCTTTATTAGTATTTTATTCATATTTGAATCCAGAGAAACCTAAAGAAATAACAAAATGAAAGTCCACGTCAAACGCTATGCTTTATAGCAACGCTATGCTTTTCGTTCGGACAATAAACATTTTTAGAGATAGATAGATATTATCTACGATGCCAGCAAAGCACTGTTTTTAAGCCTAAAATTTAAAAAAAATTGTTTCCAAGGTAACAATTTGTTTGACATTTGCAATAATTCGATTTTGTTAGGGACAGAAAACGTATGATACATAATTTCATAACGTCACAGCTTATTCATAACGCCAAAGCTTACCAATATATATAGCCTATGTTACTCGCAAATAATGTAGCTTTCGATTAGTGAAAGAATTTTTAAATTCCATTCGATATTTATTGCGTGAAAGAGTAAGGACCATCCATACAAACTTTCGCATTTATAATATTAGTAAGATTGTGTCTGGGTTTTATAAGCGCCACCCCATCCTATTATACCATATTGGATTATTGATTGACAGAACCCGAAGCAGGTCGAATATTTTCATTGGCGAAATAAAAACTTTAAGGACACGATTCTATAAATAGCAAACCAGTTAAAAGTTGGGTCGAGTGGATATAAAAAATAGTACGTCAACATGATGGATCGGTAATAATTCGTAGTGGAACTCTATCTTATACTACATCAATCAATCCAGCCTAAAAACGTCACTTTAAAAAAAAAATTACTGTCACTTTGTCCACCTGATGTTGAAATTAATTAAATTAGTTGCGCTTGTTTATCCGATAACGTTAATTAAAATATATGTAGCTTCTTCTTCTCGTTGTGTTGAATACCGCACAAAAGTCCCAACTGCTCTCAATCGCCTAGAGCTAGTGAGACTATGGCATTCCCAATTGGAGTATGTTGTAAATCAGAATATAGTGCGAGAGGAAGGAAATGGGTAATAGGAATTCAGATCTGGTCACCAAATATTTAAAGTAACGTTTCAAATCGGAATGGTGGTCTTACACCAAGGCCATACTGACAGTATCTTCCACTCTCGAACGTGCCGCAAATACATCTCATATTATTTAAAATGATTAAATGTGAAATATCATAAATTAATAAAATAAAATCCACGCGACCTTCGGATTGATAGTCGAAAGCCTTACCCCTTAACCACGGAGGCTGTTCTGGACCTATAACCAAATCAGTATGTGGCGACCAGAACGGTCGCCCCCTTTTGCCACAATCCTTGCGCCGCCACTGATATAGCAAGCACATTCTCGAAATGTACATACTACCTACATTGTAGTGTTTCACGCCGCACACGGCTAAACATTTCGGGAAGCGCATCGAAAGGCCTCGACTTAACAGCCGTCACATTCTTACGGCCGCGGAATGTTCCAGAGGCTTCTCTTCTTTGCGCGGGCGCTCAACATTACTTGGCGTTCCGGGTACTCAACGGTCGGCTATATAAAGCGCAGCGACACCGCGCTAGTCAGTCAGTCAGTTCCAGTCTCTAGTATCAGTAACATCACCAACACATAGACAGTGCATTAGTGATAACGTTCCAGTGCGGTAACCGCCAGGTCCACGGTGACGTGCCGGACCTGTGCCGGTGCCTCATCAACCTTCGAGGACGCAACAAGCGACACCGCCATCTCCGCGACACCGCGTCGAGCATCCATCCTGGACGTCAAGGTCATCTCCACCAACACGGTGCGCAACTACATGCAGACACGAGTTCTGCTACACCACTGCATCACCGACCTTCATCACTGCAACACCCTACGAGCCTCATCATCATCATTGCTCCTGTCTACACTGTTACTTCACTAAACTTACCATCGCTACGTAGCAGCAATAAAGACTGACTCATACATCGACTGACGCCATTTCATTTCACCGTCCCCGTCTCTGCCGATCCGCGCGTCCGCTCCCTCAAGTATATTATTTGTACTGGAATTTTTAATACACAAGGTGGACATTCTCTTCTTAAGTCGGTTCCTCATTGCTGAGGATCGTGACCTCTATAACAATTTCCATGGTGGACAAGGCTCCTCTGCTCCTCGTGTGGACATCGAAATATCGGACGCCAGTGATACTTGATGATCTTCTTTTGCTTCTTCTGCCTTCCACTTTACCAGTGACTATGAGTTTCTCCAAGTTGGAGTCCTCAGTTTGGTGAACAATGTAACCAAAATATCAGAAAACAGGGTGAGTGCTGGTAACTCCATTAATGGAGGACTGAATGCCGTTGGCGCTAATAAAAAAACTGTCAAAAGAAGCGAAGCTAGCAGTCCACAATGGAGTCCTGGTACCTACCCTGATGTATGGCAGTGAGGCATGGAACTGGCAGAGGAAGGATGAAAGTAAACCGAATGCTGTTGAAATGAGATCCTTGAGGCGTATGTGTGGTAAAACAATGTATGATCGTGTGAGAAATGTGGATATCCGCAAAGAATGTAAGGCTGATGTATGCATAATGAGTAAGATTAAGAAAGGGACCCTCAGATGGTTTGGGCATGTAGAGCGAATGAACGAAGAAAGCAGTGTAAGAAGAATATACGACGCAAATGTGAATGGTAGAAGAAGTCGTGGACGTCCGAGGAAGACATGGCATGATCAAGTGAATCAGATACTTGAGTCGGGCCATGTCAAAAGTCAGAATAATAGAAGAGAATGTATGAATGTGAGTGAGGCAAAGAGTGTGTGCCAAGACCGAGTTGTTTGGCGGTCCGTCCTCTCTGCCTACCCCTGCGGGGAAACGGCGTGATGGTTAGTTAGTTAGTTAGTCACTCAGGTATTTTGCCATTGTTCAAGTTTTTTGACTTAAACGACCTGTCAGATTTATAAAAAAACTTTAAGTTATTTCCGTTTCGCAATTAAAGCACTATAAATTAAATATTTCTGAAAGGAGCCAAATACAAAAAAAGGTTTTTGAAAGGTTATGAAATAAGCTTTCAAATTGTATTATTACAAATAAATATTAACATTTAAATATATTAAAATTTAGAATGCAAACATAAAAAAATGTAAAAAATGACGTAAGTAATGTTTTTTTTGTGAAAGCGGTATTAAAATCATGGACTATGTAAAAAAACGATTTTGTCACTTTTTTTTTTACTATTTCATAAAATAATATTTAACAAAAAAATAACAATGTCTAACGGCGCGTAGGCGATTTGGCGGGTGAAAACTGCTTCTACAAAATATGTATTGTTATGTATTTCTATGGACAACTTTGAATAAAAATGTGAAGCCTAATTTAATATAGATCTTCGACTTTTTATTTTAGGGTTGTCGTTAGAACAATAACGGAGTTATAACTCTTTTTGTGGGAATACACGCGTTAGCTTGAAAACAATGTACTTGACTGCTATTGTTATACTGTCGTGTAAGCACTCTTAGGGGTCGGAGTGGTTAAATGAATGTTGACGATTTTGGCTTGCATTTCCAAAATCATAACTCGATCTGCAAATTTTGTGAAAACCGAGTTATTGAAAATGCATCATTACACATCTTTCATCTCGTTAAAATGCATTTTCACAATGCAGCGTACTTCACATTTACGTGCTGTTCATAACAGTGGTTACGATGGGCTGTTAGGTAAGTGTAGTAGACTTGAAACGAGTAGAGTAGGCACTAGACGAGTAGTTCCGAAGTTGAATAAACCAGTCGGCGCCTGGTGGCGTCGGCGTCGATCGGTTGCCATAGTTACCTAGACAGGCGTCGCGACGGTGCAACCGGAGCACACGGCTGACAGGCACAGTGATGCGACTGGCGGTTGGATGGTTGATGGGTTTGTTTGGTGTCTAGGTGCAATGGAAGAAATGTAAAAAAGAGATATAAAATAGAACTTAAGAAAGGATATCTTTTGAAGACCATCATCTATCTCTTAGACTTAGACCAACACTAGAAGTACATGGTGTGCCCAGTTTTAATACAAAACTGTGCTGTCGAAATTCAACTGGGATGGATATCTACGATTTATAGAGGAGGGGGGGGGGGGGGGTTGGTTGAATGGATAAATGGAACACAAATTTGTATTGAAGGCACTCTGCTCAAAAATGAATATCAGTGAAAAGTAGTCCTAACTAGACAAAACGAGTTTTCTCGAAATGATTCAGTTAAAACTGTTTGGTTTTTAATTAACAGTTATTAAATAGAATAAACGACGATGTGCTGGGGCGTCCGGTGTGTTCGTCATCTTAAACGCCTTCACGGCCATCTTGAAAAAGCTTATACCACTCGTAAACCCTTGCATAGGCATATGTTAACATGTCACACACTTTATTATACTTTATTTCATTTTGTGCGCAAAATTTGATACAAATTCTTAGATCCAGTTAAAAAAATCTTCAAGCTCATAAAAACACGTCTAACCTTAGCGGCTCCCACATACAAACTAATAAATGAATAATAAAAGATACTTTTTTACAGCTGACGTATATTATTTTTAATTAATTAATTGTGAAATAACACAAATTAATCAAATAAAATTTGTTTGCCGCGGACTCGATGCCGCGACCTTCGGTTTGCGATATAAAAGGCTTATTCATCGACCGCGGAGGCCGTCTATAATATAATACCATTAACAATTTTAAAAATAAAAGTCAAGTCGAAAACAAATCTTCCATCTGAGAGTTTTAATAATTTCAATTCTCTCATATTTCTTGGCGTGTCTTTTCAATTCAAAAATGCAAGATTTTGCATTATATGAGATCAGGTTTCAGAGGCCGAAACGTACCAAATATAAAGCATTATATGTAAATAAGTAATATAAATCATTCGCCTAGGAATGATTGTATTTTGCACAGACGTTGTTTTACTTGAGTTACTCGCAACAGCTGTTTCAAGTGTTTGCGTCACTATAAATCACAGAGAGAGTGCAAATATTCCTATTTGATATAATTTATTCGTTTGCTATTTCACACTGAGAATTGAGAATTGCTTCATCGCCTGGGACCAAGAAATAATACTAAGCAATGCTCAAACTTGCCGCAAACACAGTTTATATGCACAAAACATTTAGCTGTATTTCTGTGGGAACCCAGATGCTAACACTCTAATATTTAATATGTTCTTCTTCTTCTTATCGTGACCTATCTATTAATATTGCTATTATTAACTAAGCATTATATTTTCTTATTTTTAGTTTTGTTTACCATGTTTTTTTGGCTACTCGACGATTCCATCCTTAGGGTCTTCGGGTACGTTCCCCTACTTCCTACTCACTATCGTCAAGGCATAACCGAGAAACCGGCTAAAGGACGCGGACGTTGAGGTTCGTTCACGGCCAGTCCGACAGCCATACACATTTTCGCTGGTACTTCCAGATGGTGTTCTTCACCATACTTGTTTTTTATTATCGTTTCTTGCAGCATATACAAGATGCCAATACCTTGCGAGCAGCAGCCTTTTATGTTTATGTTTTTAATTATTTTATGCTTGAAATACTTTATATTATTGATCATATATTTTACGCATTTTGCATATTATGTAAGCACTTGCATACTGCTTCCTAACACCATATGCAAGGACACTGGAGGTCTAGATTCGTTCAAACTTAAATGTAGATTCGTTCTTTCAAAAAACTCCAAAAGAGTCCTTGCGAGAGCCTTGGATGAGTAACCATCTGTTATTTATATCAGGGCGGGTAAGTGGTGGATAACCTCCAATGTCCATTCAACTGACGTTGGCTATCATATTGGCTATGCGGGCTTTGTATACTGCAGCTCTACAGTATACTGGCCAAACCACTATCTCAGGTTTTTGGCCATGATGTTCTCCTTCTTTCAGGGCCCCGTCTTCCGGCAATATTTCCCTGCATTATGAGATGTAAGATCTCGTACTTCTCTGGATGTCTCATCACATGTCCATAGATATTGAAGTTTTTGAATTTTTATTATTTTTACTAACTTCTTTTTCTTTTTTCATCCGAACCATTAACAACTTTCATTCGTAACTCTGTCAATCCAGCTTATTTTGAGTATTCTTCTGTAGATCTACATCTCGAATGCCTCATGTCGCCTTAACGGTTTTTCAGTAAGCGTCGATGTTTCCATTAATTAAACTGTTACAAGCTCAATTTCAGTTAACACCATCTAATTAAAAATTAGTTTCTTCAGGCAGGCAGGTACCTACCATTGTATTAAAAAGCTTAGTCAAATCAAGGCTTACTTTAATAATAAAGTGGATACGGCAGACAAATTTATAGGTAGTTACAGTTAAAATGCCAAATGGCCGAGTTAAAATAGGACTTCGTTAAGCTCATTCAATAATGGAAAAACATTTTTTATACCATGTGTTTGGTTTTAGAAATGTTTAATTCCTACCAGGATGTCATTTATCTAGTTCCTACCTTTCCCTTACCATCACATTAGTGGAAAAGTATTTTAAATTTGAAACAATGGCAAGAAAAATAGTGAAAATTCGAGTGCATTTATTTTTGAAAACAGAAAGATAGTTTTGGGACTACGGTGGAGCAAGTTGTTGGTGTTTTTCATGTACGCGATTTCTTTTTTAAGTAAAAGGAAGGAATTTGATCAACTTGGAAGTACAAAGTACCATTTTGTACTCATTCATGTTGTTGTGGCGATAATTACCTCGGGGAAACATATAACTACATAACCACTTATTCCACATTGGCCGGACGCGTACAAATGCTGGTGTCAGGGATCTTTTCAGAAGAATGTGCGAATCGTTTAATCAAAATCTCAAGAACTGTGATTTATTTTTTGATACACGCAGTACTTTTAATAGAAAATTGAAGGCTGTTTTCCTACAAAATACAACAACTTAGTTATACTTTGTGTATAATTTTAAATACTTTTCTTTTAGACATACTTCGTTTTTAATTTTAAAAACTTTTATTTATTTTTTAATTTCTGTGTAACATTATTTTTTATCTATATATATTTTTAGGACATTGCGCATTTATATTATCTCTCTATTTTAAAAATAATATTCTTACGTGCATACTTTTTCCCTGTTTATAAGTAAAAATATTTGTAGAGGTTTTTATCTGCTGTTTATGTAAATTCGTGAGAAATAGTTTGGATTCAAGTGAGTTGTTGTTTTGTATATTCCTGTCAATTAACATCTGTTTCTGTATTATCTCCTTAATGAAAAATTAAATAATAATTAATAATAATTTTACAATTAAAAAAAAATAAAAATAAAAAAAAAACATATAAATTATGGCGAGCCACAAAGTTAATGCTTTTTACAAATAAATAATATATCTATATATATTTTTTAATTGTGTTTTTTTTCGTGTCGTGTAGCAGAGATACAGTGGTAAGTGAATGGTCATTACTTTTTCCTTTCATACCTTGTCTTTTCCTACACATACACACTTCCAGCACACAAGAAATGGTCTCGTTTCGTTTCTAGTATTTACAGTCCATTACAAGTACGTTTGAAGCTGTAATTTGTAAGCAGTTTTGGAGGTAACACGCGAAAATTATCCGAGATAAATTTTACCTGTAGAAAAGACCACTCTCAAACATATTCGGGTGAAAAGAAATACGATTTATGGTATGTGGAAGCTAGACAAAAGACAAAGCTGCGATGATCGGGTCATATCACGCGATGTTTTTTGGTACTGCACAGTGTTTTTAGTAGTGAGGTTGTGTGTTTTTTCTTTGAATTACGTCATTCAATTTCGATTGATTTTACCGATAATCTTTTATATATTTTAAGACTTTATTTCTTAGATTTAAAAGGCATTATTAATTAACTCAGTATGCACTACTATATTATCAACATTATCTACATGTATAATAATCTATATGAATATTAATCTCTTATCCTGAAGAACAAAACATAGTTTTTTAAACATTTATTTATTTATATTTATTTACGCCCTAGTGGGCTTTTACAAGCATAGAAGCAAAAATATAATAACAATAATAATTATGTATTCATATGTTACTAAACAAATAAAACAGAAAAAATAATAAAGCAATCATCATCACAAGGTATAGAACATCATAACAGAAATTAAAAACATAAAAAAAATTAAACATCATAAAAGAAATGAAATAGTATGAGTAATAAGAAAAAATCAGTAATAAGACCAGAAATATAATAAAGTGTAATGTGTAAAAGCTAGTTAGTAGGTATAAACAAACAATTATATGTGTATAATAATGTAGGATGATAAAATAAAACTAAATAGAACAGCAACATAAAATAAAATAAGGTTATAAATTTACTGGTAAGATTTTAAATGAGAGGAGGTTTTATAAAAAGAACAAAAATAAGAAAAGTTAATTTTTAGCACATAAAATAGAGATAAGTTGTCTCCTGAAAATTGCAAAACTGTCAACACCAAATATATCTATAGATTCACAATGTTTATTTGCAAGGCTCTGCATTCTAGGGATTGGTGAATTAATAGAATAGTTAGTATTGAGGGTATTGTTAAAATTGAAAATATCTTTATTGCGAGTTTGTCTGGCAGGTATATTAATACAGATTAATTCTAACAAATTAGGGCAATCAACTAAAGATTTGATAATTTTGTATAAAAATAACAAATCAATTAACACTCTTATATCTGATAATTTAAGGAGTCTGGTTTCTGTGCGTAAGTTATTATTATTAAGTTCGATTGGAATTTTCATTTTAAAATTAATATACCGAAGGAATTTGTTTTGTACCTTTTCCAATAATTGAGAATGGACTTTGTAATATGGTGACCAAATGGTGGAATTGTACTCTAATTTGCTTCGTACTAACGAGCAATACAGATTTTTTAATGTTGATACATTTTTGAAAGATAATGTAGATAATGTTAATAATATAGCGGTGCATACTAAGTTATTGGTTTTCATTATATCAACAATGAAGCCACAAAGTATATTTGCGAAATTTGAAGAAGATTTCATGGTGAAGATCTTTTATTTCTTGATCCATACTATGAACAATAATGTCAACCTTCACTCCTGTGTTGGGCTCGCAATGGATTTTACGTTCAGTAAACAACATAAATTAGTGAAAAAAATGTTTTTTTTTTCATTTTTAATTTTTCTTTATGATTACCGAATGTGTTAAGAGTACTTAATTAACTTCGCAGTAATTACAAATTGCAATTAAAATTAAAATAATCGTTAAATAAACGTTTAATCAAAACAAACAATAGAAACAAAATAAATATTGCAATGCCTTACAAATGGTGCGTTTCCATTTTTAGTGTCCACTAATAATAAATACGCAAGGTCCTGGTTATGTATTTCCAATAAATATACCGGTTCAGTCATGGTAGCGACTATTTACATTTTAAATACACCACCCCCAAAATATCGAATACCAGCTGATGCTCCTGGAACATGGCATAATAAGCGCCATCAATACTCCAACCAGAGTTACCAGAGACTCAGAATCGTGTTTAGATCACTTAATGATCAAATCCAAAAGCAAATTTTGTAGCGTAGTATTTGAATCAACAATCACAGATCACTACACAACAATGATAGGCCTGACTCCACAGGCTTTGAACCCAACAATTCAAAATAATAGCATAAAATATGAAACTGACTACGTTAACCTAAAAAATTGTCTAGAAAAACAAACGTGGGAACATCTAAAAAAAATTAACACAACAGAAGAAACCTGGAATTACTTTATAGCATACCTTCAAACGCTCATCACTCAAAACACCACAACAACATTCAACTCTATCACGCACCGTAAAAAAAGACTTAAAAAATGGATTACCCAAAGCATACTAAATAGCATAAAAAAACGGGACAAACTGCACAAACAAGTTAAACACAACCCAAATGATAATTTTCTTTACTCTTACTATAAAAGGTACAGAAATATTTGTTCGCTAATTATACGCAAAGCCAAAGAATTATATTACAGAAACAAACTGATAACTGCAAACTTTGACCCGAAAAGTGTCTGGTCAATTCGGAGAGAAAGTACACATACACAAAAAAACAAAGATGATAAAATCAAAAATCTAATTATCAATGACGAAGAAGTAGACTTCCACGAAAATCCTACACTTATTCTTAACTACATAAACAGACATTACACAAATATCGGAGCCAGCCTAGCCGAAAATATAAAAAAAATTACGACTGGAAGCGACAATCAAGAACCTCAAAATCATATGACTCAGTGCTCTATTATAAACAATGACAGACATTTCAAACTAAAAAAAGTAACTCTGGAAGACACCAAACAAATAATACAATCTCTAAAGGATAACACAACATCGGGACCTGACGGAATAGACTCTAAAACAATAATAAAACTAAGCCAACAACTGCTTATACCACTAACGTACGTAATTAATCTTTGTCTTAAAGAAGGAATTTTCCCGAGCATTTTAAAAAAAGGTCTGGTTATTCCTATTTATAAATCAGGAACAAAAAACAATGTAAACAACTACAGACCCATTACATTATTAAACAATATGTCAAAAATTCTTGAAAAAACAATAAAAGTACAGCTACAACATTATCTGGAAAACAAGCAATTACTTTCAATAAACCAACAGGGCTTTAGAAAAAATAGGAACACAGAAAACGCAATTGCCACTGTAACTGAGTTTATTACACATAACCTAGATGCAAAAAAAAAAGTTATATCAATTTATTTAGACTTATGTAAAGCTTTTGACACAATATCTCACGAAAAACTCTTCAATAAACTAAAAATTGTCGGAGTTAGTGGCATAGAACTAAACTTACTGAAAAGTTTCATGTCGGGTAGAATGCAACAGGTTAAAATCAACAACATGGTAAGCGAGCCACTTCTATCTAGATACGGTGTACCACAGGGAAGCGTTCTTGGTCCCCTAATGTTCCTTATTTACATAAACGACCTGTGTGACATTGATATCGACGGTAAAATCGTAACATTTGCTGACGATACAGTACTTCTCTGCCAGGCAGAAACATGGAATGATGTATATAAAAAGGCCGAAAAAAGTCTATCTGTGGTCAAAAATTGGCTAAATAACAACATTCTTACCCTGAATACAACAAAAACCAATTATATTACACACAGCATCACACAAAGAGGCCAACCTCCACCGCACATAGACCTTATCTTACACGACTGCGGACAAACTTCTCGCACATGTCTATGCGAGCGTATTGAAAGGGTTGACCACACAAAATATCTAGGAGTTATAATAGATGCTTACTTACGCTGGACTGACCACATAACTTACATCACAAATAAACTGAAACGAGTCATGCATCTGATAAAGACAATAAAAAACATATTTCCAATAACAATCCTCAGAACCATATTCTTTGCACTTTGCCAATCCATTATTACATATGGCATACTTGCTTGGGGAAGTGCAACGAATATAGCAATAGATCCATTAGAAAAAATTCAAAAGGCAATAATTAAATTAATCCTCCAAGTACCTCGCTACGCATGCTCGAATATAATTTACGAAACACTAGACGTCATGACAGTAAGACAACTCTACGCCAAAGCTGTACTACTATACTTCTTCCAACATAAACTTTACATTCAAATGCAACCTCAATTAGCAATTAAAACCAGGGCGTCTACTAAAAAAACACTTAACATACCAATAACTCATACCTCACACGGGCAAAGACACTTCAAGTATTACGCAATCAAACTATATAACCTCATGCCCACCACACTGAAACAACTACTAACTACAAATCCATATGCAATTCTTCACAAAAAACACATCAAAGACTGGATCAAACAACAAGGTATTCAATTTACTCAAAAAATCATAACACCTAACCAAACACAACCAAAAACAAATATTAAAAATAATTAGTAGGCAATTATAACTTTGTTTTAAGACAAAACGTTCAACAAAATCACAATATTATTCATTCCATTGGCGTGTGGTCCCTACAATAACATACCTACCTATTTATCAAAACTACTATCTATCTTTTACATAAACTAGATGCTATGTATAACTTTATGTATAGATCCTAACTGCAACTAATCTTTTATTTTATGTATACGTTACTGCCGCCATAGGTCGACCCACAGTCTCCTTCTTGACGATATCAAGGAGGATACGGTGTTTCTACTTTTGTCGTCAGAATTGCAATTATTCCAAAACATGGGAACACCTCAGCACAGGTCCGCCTAGTGAGGTGTTCACAAAATACTACTAGGTACTTACCTATATACAGTTACGGATCAGTAACATTTTATTTTTTTTCCTTATTACTTAACTTAATATCTATGTATACCAATGTAATTGTCTGTAATATGTATGTATGTTGAAGAATAGAAATAAATAAATAAATAAATATTGGTTATTTTTTATCACTTTGCAAAAACAAAAATTCTTACAAGTAATCTTTCCAATGTGTACCTTACAAATTTAAATTTTATTTCTATATATCTGAATTTCGATATTACTCCCATATATTGTAAATACACCTCTATATTGGTTATTTTTTATCACTTTGCAAAAACCAAAAATTGTTATAAAATTTAGATAAAGTAATCTGTACAAATGTGTACGTAAGAAATTAATAATTTTATTTATAAGTATTTAAATTTTGATATTGAAAATGTAAATTGTCGCTACTATGGTTGAACCGGTATAGGTTTTGGGAATACGCGTCTTGGTTATCTTTTAATAAATGAGAGGCTGCCATTCCTCCTCCACAGGTGAATAAATACTCCAATAAATAGGGCAAAAGGTAGCACGAACAGGCTATATATAGACCTCCCCTGACGGGGTACATCACGGCTAGGAGGGGTCCCAGGACTCGACCTGCGCTAAGGCTGTCAGAGGGGAGGATGAAGTCAAGGGTAGATAGAGCCTCCTAACAGGTGAGAGAGAGAGATCTCCTAACAGGTTGTATATTGATTGAAGAGCGGTGCGTTGATTGCAAATTATTTTCACACCTTTAAAACTTGTATAATCCTCCATTTCGACTTGTTTTTTTATCATATTACGAAGCACATACTATCAATCTAACTTAATAGCTGAAAAATCGATTCAAGAGTGGTGCGTTTATTTCACATCGACTATGTTTTGCTAAAACCAACCAAACCACATTTTTGGGCAATGTTACTTTTCAGTGATTTCATATATTTTCATTTTCAAGAGCCTTGTCTCTTTATGGTGAGGAAAGGCTATTTTTATATTCCTTTATAACACATAAAAATGTCATAATTTTTGAAAAAAAAAACAATCTATATATGTATATATATAATTTGTTTTCTTGCGTATATGTATTTATATGAGTAGGTATATAAGATGACTATACATATTTTGCTATAATACGAGAATAGGCTAAAAAGTAATGCACACATACTGAAGCGCGAACAAAATGACCTTCAGAAGCGCGCCAGGTGGAATATGGAAGTGACATTCCTCCTCTATACATACGCGCGAGTTTGAGGTTGTTGAATTCAACCAGTGTATTTTGAGAAGAGGAAGTATGGAGAAGTGTTTTAGTGTTATATCAACGCAAGGTAAACAGAAAGGACTCGAAGGGTTTTGTCAAACCACATTCGACATTAGTTTATAGTTTTATACCTTTGAGTTTTGAAATACTAACCTATTTTTAGAACTCTATACGGGTTATTTTATTTTAATTTTTCCGATTGAACGCACAGTGAAATAATAATGAATACATAGTGAAATAATGAGAAAGATAAATTGATTTTTTATTATCTTAGAACTTTGTTCTTTTTAAGAATTTTAAATGAATTTATAATATATATGAAAAAAATTAATATATTAAATTAAAATTATTTGGCAGAAAATGCATTTAATTTAACGTGAATACAGCGTATGAATGCCAGAGCCGGTAGAACTATATCATTCCACAATAGAGTAATGTTGATTGAATCATGGTTTCTTTTTGTTTTACGTGGTTTTTCGTGTGAAAGGCCGTTGATACAAAGAATTTTCGGCATAATATATTTCAATCCGGCTAATAACTTTGAATATATTTCTTATTCTTATATAATATAAATGTTATTCTTATTATATTATATATTATGTTACAGTTAAAACCCGTTCTTAGTTACAAAGCGTTTTGTCTAGTATAAACTAATTTTCACTAAATGCCTTTGTAGCAACTAGAATTAACTGCTGAATATCAGTGAAAACTAGTTTTAACTAGACAAAAGGCGTTTTCTCGAAATGATTCAGTTAAAACTGTTTTAACCGATGTCAAAGTTCATCATGCTTTATTGATTGGTCGAGAGACATCAGGTTAGGTTAGGTTTTAAATTAACACTTATTAAATATTTTAATTAACAGTTTTTGTATTTTCAATCCCAATTTCAGTTTTAACAAAGGCAGTTAGTAAAAACTAGTTTAACTAGAGAAAACGCGTTAGAACTAAAAACGAGTTTTAACTGTAACGTATATATTTATACGTAATATATATCTTATTCTGGTAAGGGCTAATAATTATCAATATTTTGCAAAGGAAATGAAAAATACGAAGAATTTTATTGATCTTTTAAAAAGGTACCGGAAAATCTATTTTGAAAGGTGTATTTTAGTTTAAAGCAATCTATTTCCAGTGTTTGAACCTATGTGAACCGTTTGTAAACATTCAAACAACAGAAGTTCAAAGCAAATACAACTGAAGCCAAATAAACAAATAATACTAATTAAGACAGATGAAAAGACAATGCGTTTCATTACAACAGAAGAATGACGTAGAAATAACAACGTATGTTTCTAGAATAGCTATAAATCGAAAGAATTTCGAAATCGTGGTTGAGTCGTAGAAACGACCCATTCTCATCTCACAATTAATGTCAACCGTGTACAAATGAATGGCTACGCATCGCAACCGGTGCGAAGAAATCAATAACGCTATTTCCTCGGAGATTTTCCCATTAAAATACCAGTAGAATAAGGACGGCCGGGCGTAGTCCAGCGGTAAGGCTCTTGACTCGCTATCCGAAGGTAGCGGGATTGAATCCCGGCGTGCCAAATAAATTTTATTTGATTAATTTGTGTTGTTTCACAATTTATTCATTTAAAATAAATATATTATTATTCATTTAAAATATATATATTATTTATTTAAAATAAGTATATTTGCGGCCCGTTCCAGAGTGGGAGATACTCTCAGTATCGCCCTGGTGTGAGACCATCATTCAGAATTGAAACGTTGCTTGAAATAGATTTAGCTGTGTTTGGTGACCAGATCTGAATAGCCAGGTACATCCCCACCTTTCTCTTCCCCTATCTCCTTCCTCTCCCCACTACCTTCAGCCTTACAAAATACCCCGATTGGGGATGCCATAATCTCACTGGCCCCAGACGGGACCAGTTGGGACTCTTGTGTGGTATTCATATAAAACAACTATTCGTTTGTTTTGTTATGGGAATCTATCAAACTGGTTGTTTTTGCAGATTTTTTCCTTTTTTGCGTGTTTTTCTTGCTTTTTAAAGATGTTCTTTTGCTTTTCCCTTTTTTCTGTTTTGGGTTTTTTTTCTGTTTTTTGCTGTTTTTGCTGTTTTATGCTGTTTGCTTTTATTTTCTGTGTTTTTGCTTCTTTTATGCTTATTTTTACTGTTTTGTTGCTGTTTTTACGGTTTGATCTTTACGTGTGATATTTGCTGTTTGCTATCCCCTATCATAATCGTAAAATATCTCCTATCATCATCAAACATGCTAATGTCGGCTGTATAGCGTCCTGCGTGAAATTTGGTTAAAAAAAACTCAATACGCATTTTATTTCAGCTTCATCTTAAAACTTTTAACCTACATTAATAAGAGCTCTGTGAATTCATTTTTATACAAATCTACTGTTCAACTCTGAGATTTATGACATTTTTCATATATGACCTTCAAATCAAGAGGAAAGTCAATGTCTACGTGACATTTCGAAAAACCACCACCATCCCTTTTTCCCACCCATTTGAAACAGAATATAACCTTGCGAGCTTACAGTTTTAATTACCTTAAAAGAGAGCTATTAAAAATTTAGGACGCCATAATGTAAAGTTCGAGATTTTTATCACAGTTCACATAATGAATAAAAAAATACAAATTAATTCACAGACTAGTATCACGACTATATAAAATACCGAAATTCTTTCTTCAAAAGAGTATATGTGTTTGATCTAGGAGTCGAAAGGTCGTATGCGAACTGGCGACATAATTATTATTATAAATATTAGTTAAGTAAGATAACAATTCTAGACATTATTTGTACATTGGAATTAAATTTTGCGAAAGATACTCAGAAATCTCAAGAGATACTCAAAAAGCCAAATTATAAGAAGATTCCAAAAATGGGCAGTCAAAATGCCATGTCATTTCCCACTCTGACCGGGGGACGTAAACTTGACGGATAAGTGGTATAAGAAAAGAAAGAGGGTGAATTTGGTGAAGGCCAGAGGGTAGGTTATAGCAATGTCGTGTTTGAGCGAGGAATTGGGGATGAAAAATTACAAATTATCCCTTACTTATTCAATTTACGACGTGTACTCGTAAATCTACTGCATATTATATGTTAGCTGGGCTATCCAACAGTACAATATTATAATTATACATGTATTTAACCCGCAGAATGAAGATAGATTGGAACATTATTTATTATACGTATATATATGTTATTTGAAATCCTCTCAAAATAGTTCAAAGATTAATAATTAAGATTATATTGAAAAAAACCATCTACATTTTCTACTGAAAAAATCTTTTCAATATTCAAAGTAACTACAATAGACAATTTATATAAAAAATATTCAATACTACAAACTTTCAAAGAAATACAGCTAAAAAAATTACATTTCAATATCTCAGATATCAAAACAATATTAAAATCCCAAAATTTAATACCAAGCACATCCAAAATTCCTATCTGTATCATGGTATAAATTATTTCAACAAACTCCCATTAAAAGTTAAAATTATTGAAAATAAAAGTAAATTCCAAACTAAATTAAAAAATTACCTGAAACAACTGTAAGAGTTACATTACTATTTCACTTCATTTAAATCTGTTAATCGACACATCTCAAGTTTCTCTTACTATATCTATTGTTAATAGTTGCAATATTATTATTCACCTACTCAAATGATAACATTGATAACATAATTGAGTATGAATTCACTCACCAAACACAAGAGCCTTGTCTCTTTATGGTGAGGAAAGGCTTTTATTACATTAATATTACAAATCTGTTTAATATGTAAAAAAAAAAGTATAATTATTGTAAAAACAAGCAAATATTAAATAAATAAAAAAAAAATACCCCAATATACAATTAAACCATAACCAAAATGGAGAATGTAAGTAGGAGATTTTGAACTCTATAGCAGTTTTTATAAGTAAATTTGTCCTCTTTTCAGAGAATTTAATTAAATCTTTTAAAATACTTCTAGGCCATTTAATATTTAAATTTAATTTTAATTTTCAAAATCCCCTATTTTTGTATTACTTTGTAGTGCAATTCACGTGCAGCAGAAGTTAAACCTTCAGAAAACTAAAGTAGATAAGAGTGGGGAGACTACGAAGCACTTTTTTTATGAAGGATGATTTTTGTCGTCGAATTCCAGAGCACCTTTTCCTATACATTTGGTCATCTTATTAGTATTTTTGTTTTCTTCTTTAGAGTCGCTTTCGTTTGCGTTTTCATTGCCTGTTCATTTTGTACTGGATTGAAGATTGGATATTGATTTTACAAAAATAAAATCTTTTTCGTTTTGTTTGATTTAGTATAATTCGATCCTTGGTATAAATGTCTGCAGAGGTTCGTCAGGCGCATTTTACCACTACGTTAAAGGAGACTTGCGTGGGACTGTGGATTTATCGTATAATATTGGAACCCAGTACCCGTAAATAAAATAAACAAAATATTTCTATCTCATTCTCTCGCAGGTTAAATTCTGATGATGTATTTGTTTGTCTCTTTTTAGTGTTGCTCGATTCCGTTTCATCGAGTTTCAAATCACAACGGTGCTAAAGAATTTTCACTTTAAAAAACCTTTAAGTACATTAGAACAAGATTATTTTTTATAATAATGGTATTCTGAATTTAAATAAGTCTAGGTATTATTCAGCTGGAATGGTGTTTCTCATACAATCAAATTGTATAAAGTATATACTAAAAAATTCTACCATTTTGGAACGTGCCGCTAATAAACTAGTTAATTTGTGTTTCAAATTAACTAGTTTATTAAGAAGTACTAGCTGGGGTACCCGGCTTCGCTCAGGGAGTTGATATGAGATTGAACTGACGTTCAAACCCATGACGGATCTTGCTTTATATACCGCTACCAATGGGTAGCCCTACCTATACAAAAAAGGCTTCGAATGGTGCACAATGTTCCAAAACATTTCACAACATTTAAGAATGTTCTGGAACGTTGTGGAATACTCTCGAATACTTTTGAATATTATATAAACATTGTGATATGGAAATGTTAAAAATAATTCAGAATCAGCATTTTTATGGTGAGAAACAGTGGAATAGGATTTTTTGTTTGTTTGTTTAAATATTATGAAACAGTTGGGAATGCAATACATTAGCAACATAATAACATAAAAAATTAGTAGTTATTTACATACTTGCAGTTTAATGCATGGTCAGGTGGTACATGGACAAGAGTAGCTAATGATAGAGAGAAATGGCGACAGTTGGAGGAGGCCTTCGTCAACTAGTGACATACAGACAGGGAGTCGATGCTATGTGTTATAAATAATGTAATATAATTTACTGTCGGAATAAAGGCTATTATTATTATTTTATTATTAAAAATGAGCAAAATATTAATAATCTTAATACACTAGGTTACTCCCTAAGAGCCATGATTTTAACATCAGTGAGAATTTTGTTATAGAGCAATTTTCTTTAAATTCGTATGGCAATTTGTTAAATATTAATGGTATAATATGTTCAAGCGTTCTTTGACCATATTTGTTTTGAAACACAGGTACTTTCATTCCTTTATTTTGTATGAGACGCGTATTGTATGCATGATCCACCATTGTTTTATATGGACTGCCAGATATATGCGGATAATGATTATATAAATGAAAAACTGCAACGTTAACTGCTCTTCCTCTAGTCTAACATTTCCACAGTTTCATAATCTAATAATTCCTCACATTAGTTATAAAAGTTATTTCCCACCCATGTGTTGTAAACTTTTGGGCACAACGATTCCACAAAAAGCGGGAAACTCCCCGTCAGTTCCATATTATATGATAATATTATTCGGGAATGATGAATCACCTTCGAATATGACATTATCGGAAAAATGTCGTTTTTCTTCAAATAAGCAATATATTTTGAGCAAACGATTTAAACTTATTTTCGTAAATTTTTGAAAGAGTAACCATTTTGGAAATGACAGTTTTTTCATATTCCCAAACCACTTTTTAAACGCTTTATCAATCAAAACTTTAAACTTTAACTTGGTTAGAAAGTTGTGATGAAGTTCATTCTCCACTGTGAGATGTTATATAAAACAATTTCTTGAATTTTTAATTTCCAATCCATTTAAAATGATTTTCGTCAGGTACTACGACGTGCATTGTCATTGGCCCAGATTTTGGTGGGAGGGGTAAGGGATACTTTTGGGCAAATAATTCAAATTTTTCATAAGTCTTATAAAAATATATACGCTTTTCAATCATTTTTATTAATGTTATAATATCTATATATTTTCTCGGGCACATTATCATAGTAGGTTCAAAAAGTTTGACCTAAATCAAGTTTATGTATTTCCAAAATAAGCCACCCATTGTCAAAGAAATGAAATTTCATAAAGACGAATTGTGTGAATATCTTTATACAGTATAAAGCAGAGTCGCTCCCGCTGTCTGTACGCTTAGATTTTTTAAATTACGCAACGGATTTTCATGCGGTTTTCATCATTTGATAGAATGATTCATTAGAAAGGTTTAGTTATATAATTTGTCAAGGTTTTGTGTAAATTGGTTGAAATATATAATATATAAAGGGTGCGGGCTGGTAAGCGGGCGGTGTGGATTTGATATGTATGTAAAGTAACAGATGACGTTGGTTATAAAGGTTGGGTAATGGCGTTGTCAGTAGATGGCATCGTGTTTCGTTAGCCAGAGCAACGTGTGTCCGGGTCTGCTAGTTATATTATAATTTGCACTATAATTCGTTTTAGCGAGACTCAAGGTTTGTAGAAAATGTATTTAACCCTTTGAATGGCAGGAGACCATTTTTGTCCCAACGCACATAGGTCTCGTATAAAACGCTGTAACTCCCTTACTATCATAGAGAGAAAAAAGTTATAAACGGTGATAGAAAGGGAAAACATCACGCTTTATATTCCAATCTAAAAAATAGCCACCAAAAAAGTAAAATGTACACTTTTATGTATACAAAGTTTTGAATCACAAATTGAAAAAAAAATTTGAAACTTCGGGAATTTTTTATAAATTATTTTTACATAGAGCGACAAAAAAGTGAGATTACGAAATGTATTTATTATACATTTGTCTAATAAAATATGTATGTGTTTTTATTATTTTTCATTATCAGTAACTTTATTTAGAAAAAACGTAATATCAGCCATTTTCAAAACTTTTTAATGTTTGTATGCAAGAAGGGTTCATGGTTCGCTCATACAGGCACTTTTCAGAAAAAAAACGCATCGGGCTCGTGACATACATGACTGTCCCGGTTATATGAACCGGTTACATTTAACCCGGACAGGAACACTGACCATCTCTACCCGAAACGAAAGGCAACTTGACAACTGGCCATTGTCTATATGTGTACCGCATCAGTTAAACAAAGTTTAAAGTCCTTTTTTAAAATTATTTCCTTCCTGAACGTGCCGTTTATTATCATTCGATTATTCTCAGTCGCTGCTATTAATGGAGAAAGGACTCCATGCCACGTCACAACTTTCTAACCAATCACCGCTCTACCCCTCGATGTGCTATTAACCTTGATAAATACAATTTATACGAACCTTGAGCGGAGACTGACTTAAATCTAACACTTAAATGAGAAAGAATTGTTTTTGATGAAGTGAAACACGGGTGACTTGTCAATTTTCGAAGAGCTCGGTTTTCATTCTCGCTGGTGATCCGTCTTCTCGTGGTTGTTTCGTTGTAGCTCTTAATATTGTCGAAAGTTTAAATAAATATATTACGAATTTTATACAGCATAATAATATTAACTTTTTATTACCTCCTGTGATTGAGAGTCTAATAACTATATCCCTGGATGGCGAGGTAAGTATTACAGAAACAGCCGTCCAGCATAAACGATATATAGCTATGAATCATTTTGTAAAAGTGCACAATCTTGTTCTCACAGATTAAACTAATGGATCATGCATAAATTCGTAGCGCATTCGCTTCGTGAAGATTCATTGGCACACTCAAATACAATATGCAGCTGGTTTAGGGAAAAAAAAAGTATACATAATAACACAAAATATAACTAAATGACACTGAAGGAATGTGCAGAGAGGATGTACCTCCGAATAATAAGTATAAAACAAATTTTCTTTCAAACGCATCAAGGAAAAATCTACTTGTCTATATGTATACTGTGTATACCAACGCAAAAGTACAAAAAATTGACACTGTATGTAAATTTGTTTTATATTCATGGGAACTTATTATTTAGGGTATTTTTGAAATTGAATTGACGTTTGAAATTGATAAATAATGCACAAAAACTTATAATTTTATAAAATATAGTAAATATCATTTCGAGGGGCTAATTTACGGCGGATTAACTGTCGGGTTACCAGATTCACCATTTTTTCTGCTTGAAGTACCGGAGTATCCGAATACCATGTAAACGAAATAAACCAACCGAGAGGGAAAGGGAGGGGGGGGGGGGGGAAGAGCTGCAAGAATATTGTGATAAGTGTAATATTTAGTAGTGAGTGAATTCCGAAAATTCAAAAACGTCAAATACCAATGAGCTGATTGTTTTGCTTTTGTTCTTAAACATATAATACTGACCCTCTTTCTTACACACTAAATATCAACAAAACGGCGAACGTCTGTCTGCACCCCTCCAAAGGAAAAATACAATAAATGTAATAAATCTCCCTCACACGTTTAAAAAAAATAAAACGCAATTTCCGTAAGAAAGCGGAAAAGTAAGAAAATCACAAAATTTATAAATCCGTACACAACGCCGTCTCTGATACTGACAAACAAAACACGGACAGTTGCGCATCGATAATTGCTTAATTGTCTAATTTTTAACTATAAAAAAAACTGAATTTAATTCAGCTAATAAGTTAACACAACATTTATTGATTCTAAGGCGGTACGAAGTTCGCCGGGTCAGCTAGTTTAAAATAAAGCAGAGTTCAGAATTCATAAAATGTGTGGTTATTTCACGGACAGAAAGTGAACCATCTGCCAACATTATTTATTGAAGGGCATGGTTTATTTTAAATTCTTTTCCATGTCCATACTTTCCTCTTTCTAGTACGCAAGAAAGTATAAACAAGAGAAGACAAATCTAACAAAAAAATTATACCTAGATCAGTTTAGAACTTTACGTGACAATAATTTGGAAAGAATTACCTACTATAAAATCCCGAATTTGATATTATGAAATCCCATTTGAAAAGGTCAGGAGATTTTTGATTTGACAGTAGAACATTTTTATCACGACTGTTGGAAAATTATTGGCCTGATATACTGAATAGGTAATCACTAGAAGGGTGACCCATACAGATCAGAAATAATAAAATGTCTGATGTCTTGGATTTGAATTCGGTTTTTCAAAACGATGAGCCCTTATAAGCTAATGAAACTAATCAGTAGTGATGCAACGAATACTACTTTTACGATTACGAATACGAATATCAAACCTACTTTCTGGCGAATACGAATACGAATAACTTGGCAGAGTAATAAAATACTCATTTATTTAACTTTTTTCTGTTTGTTTTATTTTACTAATAATTAAAATTTACAACTGTCAAATTTTTATTGAGAAAGCACAACATCTGTAGATTCCCTGGTGAGAGGCGATTTCTTTTTTCAGTTTGGATGTTGTCAGTCTTTGAAAAAAACTCTCCGAGGCGACTGTACAGTGTACATAGCTTGCATATTTTATTTTATTTTTTATTGTAAGAATAGTTAATACAAATCACAAATAAGTCCTGCTAAGCCTATTGAATTGGCTTGTCAACAGGTGCTTGTTAAGTTACATATATAGGTACATTTTAAAAGTTATAATTTTACATCTTATGAAAAATATTTTTAAATACGTGGGAAATGTACATATATCGTCTCGCCAGAAGAGCAATGGATCAGCAGACGGCGATAAACTTGGTAGCTTTAGATAAGCATCAATCTCGTTTTTAATGATCGAGGATCCTGTAAAAATAAGTGTACTTAAATTTAAATAATAATTTTATTATTTACATATTTTAAGAATTTTGTCGTTGTGTTTGTTGTTTATTTTACATATTTGTCGTTGCGGCTATATCGTTCGGATACAGAGGTGCGTTGCACACGGTATAATCAAACGGAGATGCGCACAAAATAATTTTTTTTAGTATTCGTATTCGTAAATATTTATTCGCCGAATACGAATATTCGGTAAATGTCTACTATTCGAGGAATACGAATATTCGTATTCGTATTCGTTGCATCACTACTAATCAGCTATCAATTCAAGAAAGAACTTCAACATTATAATGTACATATTTTTTTAACATTATTTTTAATATTTTTCACACATTCCACACAGGAGGCCCTTAGGAAAATAATTTCGCTCAGGGCCTGTCATCTTGGAAGATGATGTGTAGAGGGTCTTTTTGAGAATAGGATGGAGTAAATATGGGTCTTGCATAAACTTATGTTGTAGGAGGGTGGACGGCAAATCGTTCCACAGCCGACTCGTTGAACTCACGAACGAGTAGAAGCGACCCGTTCTCATTTGACAAATGTCAACCGTGCACATTTGGCGTGTTTCTCAACTATGGTACTGAGGGGATCAATAACGCTAGTTCGTATGAGCATTTTCAAATGAAATTCCGGTATAACATGGATAGCATTCACACCCGACGCCTGTGCTCCAAAAATTGCAATCCGTTTGTTTAGATGGAAGAATCTATCAAATGGACCACCCGTTTCTGCAGAGAGTCGAGGGTTTTTTCAGGTGTTTTGGGGCGCCAGACCGGAGGTGGCTGCCATATTCAACTGTGGAGCGCGCTTGCGATTTGTACAGGATAAGAATTTGTGTAGGTACTATTAAAGTATCTGAAGTCCGTTGAAGTACGCCCAGTTTTTGAGAAAATGTTCGATTTCAACAAAAGTAAAATGAAAAGACCAAGTGAATTAGATACTTGATTCGGGCCATGTCAAGAGTCAGAATAATAGAAGAGCATTTATGAGACGATGTATGCATGTGAACGAGGCAAGGAGTGTGTGCCAAGAGCAAGACCGAGTTGTTTGGTGGTCGGTCCTCTCTGTCTACCCCTGCGGGGAAACAGCGTGATGGTTAGTTAGTTAGTTAAAATGAGATTGCTTTGGCACACTGGCACGCTCAAAATACACTTCTATCTATTTGAATCTTCAATGGCGTGAAGAAATGTTTCAATAAATTAGAATCTTTTCTGTACGCTTCTGAAAAAAATGACAATCGTTTATAAATCGAATGCTAACTTTTTTTCAGAGATGGAACTGTTTGAATAAATCTTTTTTTGATTTATATTTCCATCTGAAAATAGTTCCCAGAAAAATCATCTCACATTACAGAGCGACATTCTTAACTTTGCTATCAGTGGCGTAGCTGGTATAGATTTTTCGATTAAAAATAAAAATTATTAATTTTGCGAAACGGGCATGGGTACCGCTGGATCGATTTATTAGATAGCCAACACCCTTTCATCCCGAGTAATGTTTGGTGACTTTGGCAGGCGTGCCCTGGTTCATGGGTGAGGTTTGCTAGGTCTTGGCGGCCAATGCGTTTGCCCACCTACCGCATATCGGGCCGGATCAAGAGAGATTGGTTGAGGGAGACCTAACCTAGACCTCTCCAGCTGAACTCTCTCGATCCATCATCATACCTTTTTCCTTTCCAGAACTTCCTCTCCTTCCTATTTTAAAAGACCCTCCATACAGCATCCCCATCGATGACATAATCCCTGAGGGGAATTAGGAACTCCAGTCCAATTTTTTAGAAGTTAAATAACTACATATTTATTTTTATATTTAGAGTTAGCTTTAATAGTAAAAATAATTGTGAAAGTTTTAATATTTTAAGATCCCCCGAACACCACCGGTATGTATGGTGAATCGTGTGACGTGATCACTCACAAAAAGTTTGTTTTATTTACGACTACAATTAAATACCACCATTCAGAATCAAATCTGTGCGGTGACCAGATTTGAATAGCCAGATTCTTCCTATACTTCCTTTACTCCATCTTCTTCCCATCCCATGTCCTTTTAGCACCACATAATAGACTTCTATTGGGGATATCATAAATCCATTGGTTGCACACTGTTATGGCGGCAGTTGGGACACTTGTGCGGTATTTACAATTAAAAAAGGTAAGAAAAACAAACGGACGTTTCTCAGTAACGTTTGGAAAGGACAGTGTACAACCTTGATACAACGTTGATTAGACAGACATATCCAAATACTATATTTGAGATATTGATGAAAGCGATGTTCAAATGCTCACCATAAATCATATATTATTTACACCTGTCTGTGTTTCACATATTAAATATGCTATGAAATAGAACCGGGAAGCATAACGGTCCAGTATTAGTATGACATTTTGAAATACCCTACTAATGACCCAGAAAATATCAACATTTTGTTTAAGTCACTACAAGTTTTCCTGCATTATAATTGACTTGGTGATGTTTATGAATAATCTGAGTTATGTACCAGATAGAGGGTACACTTTTACATGTAACTGCACGTTCAACTAAAATTTCGATTTTTTGATACTAATCAACTAGACGCTGGATATATTTTATTTTGTTTTTCTGGAGCCTGTGAGACTATGGCATCCCCGATTAGGATATGTTTGTGAGGTTGAAGGTGAGTGAAAAAGGGAAGGAGAAGGGAAAGAGGAAGGTGGGGAAGTACCTGGCTATGATCTAGTCACCAAACACGTTTTTTTTTTTAATAGCTGGAACCCGGCATGCGTTGCTACGCCATTTAATAAATAAATTATTTCTCCCTGCGTGTCCTTTCCCATTTGTCCCATTCCCCTTTCTTTCCCGCGTCCTCATTCTCTTTTGTGTTCCCACTCCACCTTCCCTCTCCGCACACCACTCCCCCCCTTCCCCCGTCCCGCGAACCCCTCTTCCGAGTTCCCTTCCCCCCTCCCGCATTCCATACATTAATTCCCGGTACATTCAGTTTTAAAACAGCTCGCGTGCCACCTATTGCAATTTTTTTATACAAATTTCATAATGCCAGAGCTCACCAGTAGTTTTATACAAATCTTGTCCTGACATTAACGAACACAACAAAAAAAAGAATTATCCAATTTGGTGCAGTCGTTCGGAAATTATGCGCGTACATACATTTCAGCGATAGATAGATAGAAGAAGAAGATAGATAGATAGAAGAAGATAGATAGATAGATATGAACACCTCACAAGAGTCCCAGCTGCTTTCATCTGGATCCAGTGTGACTAAGGTATCCCCTATTGATCTATGTAGTGAGGCTGAAAGTAGTAGGGAAGGAGATGGGTAAGGAGATGGGTAAGAGGAAAGAGATGGGGAAGAGGAAGGTGGGGAAGTACCTGACTATTCAGATTTGGTCACCAAACAACCAATTCTGATTGGTGGTCTTACACCAGGCCGATACCGAGGGTATCTTCCACTTAGAAACGTGCCGCAAATATACTTAATATTATTTTTAATTAATTAATTGTGAAATAACACAAAATAATTTAACATTTATTGCCCACGCCGGGATTCGATCCCACTGCGAGAGAGTTTTACTCCTTGACCACAGAGGTCTTCACACGGAAAAGTCAATTTATGTTGTCTGAGAAAGTTTAAGCTGCAATCGAACGACTTATAAATGTAAACATCAATTAATCGATCGACTTATAAATGTAAACTTCAATTAAGCTACGCGATTGATTCCACAGGTAAAACAGCGCACATATTGGAGTTCCAACCTTAAAAAAACCATTTAACAACACCCCTGGGACAAAATAAACTAAAGATTTTACAACCCTTCAGTGGTGGATAGCTTGCCGACCTTTCGCGACCCCTGGAGTGTATTTGCAAGACGGGATAACGATGTAACCGAGCACCGAGTCAGTATTATTTCTTGTCCAGGGGGGTGGCAAACCTTTTTCTTTCCCCCACAAAAAGGAAACGACGACACGCGCCGCCTGTGGCACGAATGTCCATTAAAGTGACGAGTACGAAGTGTTTTGTGTACTTTTTATGGTTGTAATTATTTGTAGTTGTGTTTTTTTTTGTGGTTTTTGAAAATGTTGAATATTATTATTTGTCATATTGTTTAATATCTTGAACGCACTTAAAATTACACAATATGTGATTTTTTCCGATTCGAAATAAAAGAGTTATCGTTAATTTACTTGAACTATAAAATAATTGATTTTTTGATCAAGAAAGAAAATTTAACATTTTTAAGTTTTTGATGAATTTCATAAGTAAGGTAAAAATTAGCTTACACCGGGCAAAGGGTTACGCCCACAATACAGTTTTATCGGTTCATCTCTCATCGGTTATACCTTACCAGTTTTGCTTCCAGAGTTTTACAAAACTCCTTTTTTTAAATTAAAAATACGTCGTACAGTAGTAATTTTGATGGATAAATGATACTGTAAGATCCATAGCTCATGATGGAAATGGTGGACACGAAGTTAAGAGTAGAAAATTGTTGCGTTGACATTCTAGATAGAATAAGTAACTAAATTTACACTAACCAGAAATAATGGATCAAAAATTTAAACAAAACAAAAAACGACTTAAAAAAATGCACTTAAAAGAAAAAAAATAAATTCGTTTGATTGTTATTTTTGGAGTCGGTGTCATACATAGGTAGTTAAAGGTGAGATGTGGAGACCTTGGATGACACCGACTCCAAAAATAACAATCGTACGAAATTAGTTTTTTACTTGTTAGTGCATTTTTTGAAGTCGTTTTTTGTTTTGTTAAAATTTTTGTTTATTTTTTGATTTTTAGTGACGAGCGTGCGTAAAAAAGTTTTATTTAAAAAAAGAATCATCGAAATCTGTTGGCGTAATATTGAGTTATTCGTCCATTTGTCGCGCACATACTTATTGCAAATTTAAGACATATATAGTTTTCTCATGGATCCCATTGTCAGAACTGGACCAAATGGGACCACACGGAAAGCAGCAGCTTTCTAATAAAAAAAGAATCATCAATATCGGTTCCCTCAATCGAAAGTTCTGAGGTAACAAACATAAAAAATAAAAAAAACCGTCGAATTGATAACCCCCTCCCTTTCGAAGTCGTTTAAAAATAATTTTTTATTGCAACAAAATTATCAGGACTGAAGTTAATCGCTTATACCTAGATTTATGTATCTATATTTATTTATTTATCTATATAAAGTTTATTTAGATGCGGTTTTTTCGATGCTTGTCTCACTAGGATATATGTACCTACCTGTGTCAAGACAGAAGTAGAGGTGCATACATGTATATAAACGTAATTAAATGAATACTTAAGATTAAATTCATTTTATTTTTTTTTTGCATTAGCTCCACACAGGTGGTTTTGAGAAAAATTATTTCCCTCAGGGTCTGTGTCACCTTTGGGGAAGCTCTGCGAAGGATATTTTTAAGTAAATGAAGGAGAGGAAGTTCTGGGAAGGTAAAATCTATGTCAATATCAAAAGGTTTACTACGCGTTATGTCATTCTCGAATTAAATATGGAATTATAGGATGGGTATCTAATACACATAAATAAATACAAAACCTGAATACAGTTCAAAAAGGAATCATAAATACCATGCTGAAAGTACCAATTATAACGCCTTCGATTGATATTATTATTATTTTTATTTTATTTATTTATTTGTTTTTGTTACAAAGAATACATCAGTACAAAGAAGCGTTGACTGTCCAACTAGGATTCTCCCGTTCTAGGACAGTCAAATTGACAGAAACATTTTGATAGGCGTAAATTTAATTTACAGATGATTGATTTATATTGGGACACAAATCAAAAAATCATTGCCAAATAACTTTATCTTTCTTACTGAGGCAAAAATTATTTAATAATTAATAATTAAAGACACAGTGTCCTTTTCGTACATGTATTTTTTTCAATATAGAAAGAAGAAAGAAATGTAAAAATTTTAAGATTACTTCCAAATAAACCAAAGAAAAATAGTTCACATATAATACAAAAATAAACCAAAAGATTACTTGTAAATAAACCAAAAGAATAATACATATTAGTACAAAGTTAGTGAAAGCCATTGAAGAAGAAACAAACAGAAAATACCTGTTATACAGTGACCTTGTTAAAATATGTACAGCTAAATTGTTTTATTAGTACAGCTTTATACTTCAGTAGAGGCATACTAAAAATATATTCAAAAGCTTTGACATACCAATTGTACAAAGAATATATCCCAAAAATATATTATTGAAGCTATTAAAAAATACTGAATCCTCTACTAGACAGCGTATCCATCACACTAGATCAAATAAAAATGACATAAAAAACATCCCAAGTTATAAAACCACATTCGGACAAAGAAACTACACTTATTTTGCAACTAAACTCCATAACATTCTTCCTCAAGACATAAAACTAATAAAAAAAATTGTGAGTACAAATCAAAAACAAAAATACGGCTGAAAGAGGTCAACGAAAACACCCTAACGAAGACACTAAAAACGACATAGAAGACAAATATACTGTAATTAAACAATTTTAGTCCGCCTCTGCACAGGAACCTCTAGTGAGGAGGACTAAGAAATTCAATATCTTTACCTTACATAACCATTATATTTTGTATACTTATGGATTTATTTTATATAGTCGCTTAAATAAAAAAAAATTTAAAAAATGGGTCGGGAGAATCCAGCTGGAGAGGTCAAAGGTCCTCCCTCAACCATTCTCTCCCGATTCAGCGCGCTACGCAGGTGGTGGGCAGATGCATTCGCCTCCGAGATCCAGACAAACCTCACCCCATGAAATCGGGCACCCCTGTTAAGTCACCAAACGTTGTTAACCACTTGGGGTAACCTATGGCAGAGGTATTAGTTATCCAATAAATGGTTCCCAGGGTGGCGGTACCCGTACCCGCCTCCCCAATTGAAAATCATTTAGGTACTCGCTTATACCTTGATTCCACGCAGTTGACAATACTATCTCAGAAATAGTAGATAAATATGTTGAATTGTACGCAATTAAGTAATAAGAAGGTTATAATATCACACTTAACAAATAAATTTCAATTCCGGATTTTATTATTCATTTGCAGATGTTGTATTTTATATTTTCTTAAGAGGCCGGTATTCGAATTTCTACCGATTTATTGCAAACCTCCCTTAAACATTTGAAGTTTTTAAGCTCTTAAAAAAATATATGTTATTCTTGAAGATAATATCTAGACATCAGTCGCGCCCAAACGCAACTTATATAAAATTCCCTCAATAGAAAAAAATCGCAAAGTATGCTCCAAAAATTATTATAAACACGTTTGTTTCAGTTATTTTACAAGTTATATGTATGAAAAAAATCACAGCGTTTCTTTAAATGCTGTTTAAGACAATTTTTGCGAGATTTTTGCTCTGTTTAAAACTAGTCGTGTTTTATTAAAGATTTTCATGATTTTTGCATCGATTTTATCGTTGTAAATGTTAGCGCGCTCTTCTAACATTTGTAATTTCATATCTCTCCGTCTTCTTCTTTTTGGGGCCGGGAATGGAGCCTTAATAAATATTACTTATTTAATACTGATCCATTAAATTATTACACATATCACATGCTTGTAAAAGCTGTATGGGCGAATAATATAAATTTTGTGAACTAGTCAATTTTGCCAACCCTGCCAGCAAACGAGCTACTTGAAAAATGCTCGCTTAAATTTGACCTGACGGAAAAAAACGAGTAACGAGTACGAACATAAATTGTAGGAATTTTAATCTCTCGAATTATTTTTACCTTGAATGTGCTTTTCTCAGTCATTTTAATAACGGCTATTATTTAAGGATTATGGACAGTTGTACAAATGTACCAAGTACTTAAGTGGTTTGGGGAGATGCACAAATGTACTAAGAATCCAACCAAGTGACATCGGGCATATGCAAATGCCCTAAGTACCTAGCTAAGTGATCTGAAGAGATGTACAAATGTACCAAATAAGTGATATGGTGATATATACAAATTTAATGTACTAATAAGCAAAAAAGTAATGTTAGGGTGTATAAATGTACCAACACCCAACTAAGTGATTAGTGAAAATATACAAATTTAATGATTATAATTTCGACCTCCCAAACAAGACGAATATTTGAACTTGTAATGGAACATTATATTCACGGATTATTATGTGCATTTACATAACGGTAGGTAAAATAACAGAAAACAATGGAAAGAGAGCACAAGAATTATATTTCCCCTTAGGTGATGAGGGGAAATATACACATTTAATGAACTAATTAGCTAAATAGGTAATATTGGGTGTGTAAAAATGTACTAAGTATGTATTTTAGGTGATGAGGGGAAATATACAAATTTAATGAACCAAGTAGCTAAATAAGTAATGTTGGGAGTGTAAAAATGTACTAAGTACCTATTTAGGTGTTT
Source organism: Limnephilus lunatus (assembly GCA_917563855.2). Classification (NCBI taxonomy): domain Eukaryota; kingdom Metazoa; phylum Arthropoda; class Insecta; order Trichoptera; family Limnephilidae; genus Limnephilus; species Limnephilus lunatus. The sequence goes on from OU830603.1 coordinate 49,687,663, forward strand.
AGGGAAATTATGCAAATTTAATGTACTAAGTAGCTAAATAAGTAATGTTGGGAGTGTAAAAATGTACTAAGTACCTATTTAGATGATGAGGGGAAATATACAAATTTAACGAACTAAGTAGCTAAATAAGTAATGTAGGGAGTGTACGTGTACAAGTACACTAGTGCACTAGTACAAGTGCACTAAGTACCCCACACAACCTAATGCAGTGGTAGATACTGTCAGTATCGCTATAAAAAATACGCTAGAAATGACTATATCCATGTTTGGTGACCAGATATGAAAAGCAAAGTATTTTTCAATCTTCCTCTTCCCATCTCTTTATCCTCCCAACTCCCTCCAGCCCCAAACCAGAGTGGAAGACACTAATTCTCCTCAGAATCTGTGTCATCTTTGGGGATCCTGTGTGGTGTGTCTATTCAGGAAAGGAAGTAGAGGAAGTTCTGGGACGGAAAAAGGTAGGGGTGGATAGGAATCTGGGGGTCAGTGTGTCTAGGAGTGACGGAACTATGAATCTATCCCTTCGACTAAGGTGGAAGGCAAGAGTCTGGTTGGAGAGGTCTAGGTCTAGGTTATGTCTCCCTCAAAAAAACTCTCCCGATCCGGCAGTGGGTGGGCAAACGAACTGACCTAGACAAATCTCATCCCATGAATCCGAACACCCCTGACAAGTCACCAAATGTAGCGAACCACTTGGGGGGACCTACGGCAGGGGTTTTGGTTATCCAATAAATGGTTCTCGGAGCGGCGGTACCCATATCCACCTCCCAAATTGTTTGCTTGAAATGACTTTAGCCATATTTGGTGACCAGCTTGGAATAGTCACCAGAAAGAAATAATAAAAATAAAATTAGATAAAACATGAATACAAGTCATAAAAATACAAGAAAAAAAACTGAATAATACAGCAGTTAGATAGGTTTAAAAAATTGCAAGATGTTTTTAGGAATAGTGTTGGAATAAATATTTTTCAAGATCCGCAAAACTCACCAAGTTGATATTAACCACTACGATACATCGCGAATATGTACTTTTTACGTCTTAAACGACATGTCAGATTTACGAAAACTTTATGTTATTTCCGCTTCACAATTAAAGCTCTATAAATGAAACATTTCCGAACTTAGCCGAATACTAAAAATTGTTTTTGAAAGGATATGAAATAAGCTTTCAAATTGTTATGTTACAAATAAATATTAACATTTGTAAACATTAAAATTTAGAATGCAAACATAAAAAAAATTAAAAAATGACTCACGTGATGTTTTTATGTGAAAACGGTACTAAAATCACGGATTGTATAAAAGACAATATTTATTCTATCTTATAAATGTATAGTAAACAATTTGATCACCTCGCTTTTTTATCATTTCATACAAGAATATTTAATAAAAAAATAACGATGTCGAACAGTGGATAGGCAATTTGGCGGTCTATCATGTATCTGACAGAAAAGATTTTTATTATCTATTTTTATGGACATTTTGAATAGTGATGGGTAGCTTGATTTATTATGGAGCTTCTCCTTTTTGTTTTAGGTATGTCACTAGAGCAATAACGGAGTTATGACGATTTCTGTATAAACATACGCGTTGACGTGTAAACACGCTTATTGTACTTAACTGATGTCGGCATATTAACGTGTAAATCTGCTTATGTTGCTGAGTGGTTAAAAAATGTCAACATCACTAACAACACCGTCAAGTACTAATTTCCCATACCGTGAAATCGTTGTATCGGAGAGTGGAAATCTAGTTCCGCTTATGAATGCTGCAATAGAATGTTTTTTTTGTGTTGTTACCGTTGGTATTTGTAAGTTTATGAGTTGCAGGAGTTTGCAGCAGTTGAACTTAGAGTTTAGAATTTTGAATAAACAGGTTAAGTCGTTTATTTTACGTCTGTCTTCTAATGTATATATTTTTAGAATATTCAATAAGAAATAATATTTTACGTCTAGTGAGATATTAAATTGAAAATTTATAAAAAGCAGATTTTTTTTGTATTCGCTAAATGTTATTGATGTGAATTTTATAAGATGGAGACCAAACTACCGAGTTATATTCAATTAGGCATCTAACTAGAGATACGGGTAATAGTTTATTGACTTGTATGGAATAAAAGTTTTTAGTTACTAATTTAATAAATCCTAGGTCAACATCTGTAAACATTTTTTTAATTAGATTTATACATTTTTAAATGGATTTAATCTTCGGTCATAGCTTACGGACACATTGCTTAACCTGGAGTTAAGCGCGGATTAAGAATGGAAGGCTTTTGGGAAAAGGTCAGATTTGTTTGATGTCGGATTTGCTTCGGATTACGCAAGAGATGATGGTATTATGTAACGCAGTAGCGTAACGAGAAATTTACGGACCCCGAGTTTTTCAATTTGTGTAATACTTCGTTAATTTCGACCTCCCAAACAAGACGAATATTTGAACTTGTAATGGAACATTATATTCATGGATTATTATGTGCATTTACATAACGGTAGGTAAAATAACTGAACACAATGAAATGAGAGTAAGTATACGAATTTAACCCCTCAGACCTCGGGCCTATTTTGTCAAAGTGTCAAAGACTGAATGCTGTAGAAATGAGATCCTTGAGGCGTATGTGTGGAAAAACCATGTACGATCGTGTGAGAAACATGGAGATCCGCGAAGAACGCAAGGCTGATGTAAACGTAATGAGTAAGGTTAAGAAAGGGACGCTCAGATGGTTTGGGCATGTAGAGCGAATGAATGAGGAAAGGAGTGAAAGAATATATGACGCAAATGTGAATGGTAGAAGAAGTCGGGGACGCCCGAGGAAGACATGGCATGACCAAGTGAATCAGATACTTGAGTCGGGCCATGTGAAGAGTCGGAATAATAGAAGAGCATGTATGAGACGATGTATGAATGTGAACGAGGCAAGGAGTGTGTGCCAAGATCGAGTTGTTTGGCGGTCCGTCCTCTCTGCCTACCCCTGCGAGGAAACTGCGTGATGGTTAGTTAGTTAGTTAGTCAAAATATTTCCGTTTTGCAATAAAATCCAAATAACGAAATATTTCTAAACGCATCTGAAAATTAAAAACCCTTATTCAAAGAGGATTAAATAATCTTTAAAATTTTATAATTCGAAATACACATTTAATTTTTAAAATACAAAAATTTTGAAAGCAATCATAAAACACTTTTAAAAATGTCTCAACTCATGTTTTTTCTTATTCAAATTACTGATAATGGAAAAAACAAAAACATTCACATATTTTATTTTGCAAAAATAATTTATAAATGTTATCGTCAACTAAATTTTTTATCGTTTCATGTAAAAATAAAAAATAAAAAATTTCGAAAATTTTTTTTTTTTTCAAATTGTTGTCGAAATCTTTGGTTTAATAAAGGTATACATTTTAATTATTTAATGGTTAACTTTTAGATTTTAATATAAACCATGAAGTTTTTTCTTTCCAACACCGTTCATATCATATTTTTAACCGTGATACTAAGGGAGACACAATGATTTCAATGAGACCTATATGAATTATTCCGAAAAGCGAAAATTTAGCCTGAGGGGTTAAAGCAAAGTTTTAAAGATTCTAGATGAAACCCCTTGCCTTGTCTTGAAAATACACACATACTCCGCCTTACTCATAATGCAGAATAAGATAATACCACAATAATACGAACGGGTTAGGTGAAATATGTATGATAATATCACCTAACCCGTTCGTATTACTGTGGTATTATCTTATTCTGCGATTATGAGTAAGGCGGACTATGTTTAAATATGCATAAGTAGGAAGAATCAAGTTTTTATAAGGACAACATTATACACACATATTCATGTTGCGTATTATTTACGAGCATAACTTGCGAAAACGTTTTCTTTCTAAAATAATTAAAATACTGCCACATATGAACGAGCAAATAACGAATTATTTAAAGTTAACATTTAATGAAAAATATAATGTTTAAAATTCGATGATCCGAAGATTGTTGACAATATGTGGAAATTTAAATCAATATTAACATAGAAAACGTTGTTCTTGAGATGTAGGCTTGTATATTGTTATTGGATATTTATTTATTTCTATATATTACAGTTTTACCTTATATATTTAATATTTGAACATAATATATTTTGGAAAACATTTTTACATATTAATTAATATAATATTTTATTATGTTGGGTGTAAGGTAGGTTTGAGAAGGTGAAACTGTTGGTTTATAATGTTGTATGTTTCGTGAACACCTCACTAGGAGAACCTGTGCTGAGGTGTTAACGTGTTTGTGATTCAGTGTTTTACATGTGTTGTAGTAGAAAGTTGTTTTTTTTTTTTTACATTTAAATGGTAATGGATTATTTAGAAGGAAAAAAAATATATATACAAAGTATATATATAAATATATATGTATATATGAATAGTTGTAAAATTCTTGCAAGATATGTTTATTTTTTTTACTTTTTTTATAGTTTTGTTATGTTTGGTTAGGGATTAGGAAATTTTGTATAAAGTGAATATCTTGATTTTTGATCTAGGCTGTGATATGTTTTTTGTAAATATTTGTGTATGTATGTGTAGTTAGTAGTTGTCTTAGAGTAAAGGGCATATAATTAAAAAGTTTGGTTGCGTAATACTGAAAATGTCTTTGTCCGTGTGTGGTGTGTGTTATCGGTATGTTCAGGGTTACATTTGTTAAGGACCTTGTTTTTTTATGGTTATGATATTGCAGACAAACTTTGTTATATGCATCTTTTATGTGGTAATGGGCTACCGTTGTCATCAATATTGAATATTCATTTCAAGCGATAATACTCGTATATTATAGAATTATTGAATATTCTTCTGCATTATGTAGAACCTACCACCGTTGTTACAATGATAAGGCGATTTGAGTCGACTTGGTGATAATTATGATATTATGATATTACGTGATAATTTTTTAACGGAACTAATTCAGGGGAATCAAACAAATTATTTTTGAAGTTAAAGCTTCTTTAGCACCGTTGTGATTTGAAACTTGGTGAAACGAAAAAGCAACACTGAAAAGAGACAAACGCATACATTTATAGAATTTAGCCTGCGAAAGAATGAGATAGAATAATTGGTCTTATTTTTGTGCAGTGCTTCGTAAATAATCGGTCTCCTCTTTGTGAGGTGTTTCGTAGCCTTCCTACTATTGTCTATTTTAGTTTTCTGAAGTTTCAATTTTACTGCGTGCGAACTGCACTCACGTTTTTGAAGCGAAAACTTTTAGCACCGTTGTGATTTAAAACTTGACGAAACGAAAAAGCAACACAAAAAAGAAACAAAACACATACATTTATAGAATTTAACCAGCAAAAGAATGAGATAGAATAATCGGTCTCCTCTTTGTGCGGTGCTTCGTAGCCTCCCCAATCTTGTCTACCTTAGTTTTCTGAAGGATTCACTTCTACGACGTGTGAAATGCGCACTTGTATTTTTTTTACGTTAGCTCCACATAGGAGACACCAGCTTTTGTCGTGGACTGCTAGTTCATTTTAAAAGTCACGGACAGTAGAAATAGAGGATTGCAAAGTCCGAACAACCCGAACAGTTACCCGTTCTGCCCGTTCGATGCTACGCCACTTGTAAAACGTGCCCAGGAACATTTTTTAATTAATATTTGCCCAGTGTCCCTTTAGATTAGTATCTCATCTCGTTTAGTATAAATGAAGAAGCGTTTTAATCAAATATGATAAATTTCATTGGCGACTTTGCTTAGCGCCATATCCATAAGTCACGGGTTCGAAAACCTGCACGTGGAAAATATACATTTAACTTATTCCATATCACTTAGACCTAGAGCTTCGATTTATTACTAGTGGCTCATAACTCCTCTTATCAAAACTCCATATAACTCCTCATTTCAGAAATCCTTTTTTCAAAACCACCGTTGGACAAAGACGCTCTAAATACATGGCTTGCAAACTACACAATACACTACCAGCTACGATCAGACAAACTGACTCCTTGACAAAATTTAAACAAGATATAAAAAAATGATTATAAGTATTGGACGCCACACTATTACAAACATCTGTAAAATAAATCACACATATACAGAAATAACTACTTATTGACAAACGACCTAACCCATATAAAATAATTTAAAATACCTAATAGTATTCTGTCAAATTTAACTCCATAAATAGATTAGACAGAATTTACTTATTATTTTTAATTGATAAACTAACGTTTAAACAAGATTTTTATGCATAGCACAAAGGGTAGATAACAAATATTATAATCAATAATTATCAGCCTGAAACACTCATCTACATTGAAAAAATCTTCCGAGAAAAGATACTGGCCGCCAACGGGAATTGAACCCGTGACCTTCTGATTGCCGGTCAGGTGCTCTTGAACACTGGTCAAGAGCACCTGACCGGCAATCAGAAGGTCACGGGTTCAATTCCCGTTGGCGGCCAGTATCTTTTCTCGGAAGATTTTTTCAATGTAGATGAGAATTTACTTCTTTACTTCATTCCAACATTTATAAGATAACTCTCTTAAAGATTTACCCTCCCTTCCTGTTTGTTTGACCTTTCTGTTTTAATTCTATTCAAATTGATAATATGTATTTTACCTTAAATATTCTTGATATTCATTTATATACCTGTACGCCTGTCTCGACATAGGTATATCCCAGTGAGACAGGTATAAAAAACACAATGTAAATATACTTTTTATTGATAAAAAAATAAAATAAAAAAAACTAAAATTCATAACTAGTGACTTTCAGCTAAGATTTCAAATAGTGACTTAAAACTATACATATTTTTAAGATTGAGTGGGTATCAATACAATACTGCTCTAATATGACCTTACTTTTGTTACTATTTAAAACGATTGTTATTTTTGGAGTCGGTGTCAGCCAATGTAACTACATACGTAGGTAGTTATATATATGGAGATCTTGGCTGACACCGACTCTAAAAATAACAAGCGTACGAATTTTTTTTTTTACTTTTTAGTACATTTTTCGAAGTCGTTTTTTGTTTTGTTAAAATTTTTATTTATTTTTTGATTTTTAGTGACGAACGTGCGTAAAGAAGTTTTACTTCAAAAAAATCATCGAAATCTGTTGGCGTAATATTGAGTTATTCGTCCATTTGTCGCGTACATACTTATTGCAAATTTAAGACATATATGGTTTTCTCATGTATCCCATTGTCAGAACTGGACCAAATTAAAATGGGACCACACATAAAAGCACCAGTTTTCTAATAAAAAAAGAATCATCAATATCGGTTCCTCCAATCGAAAGTTCTGAGGTAACAAATATTAAAAAAAAAAAAAAAAATACCGTCGAATTGGTAACCTCCTCCTTTTCGAAGTCTTTTACAAGTTTACACCTTTATGAAACCAAAGTTTTGAATCGTAATTTGAAACATTGGGAATTTTTTATTAATTATTTTTATATTGAACCATAAAAAAGTGAGATGAAAATAAGGTTTATAATATATTTGTCTCATAATTATTTTTTTTTGCCAACAGTAATTTTTGTTAGAAAAAACGTAAGGTGAGCCATTTTTAAAACGTGTTTATGTTTGCATGCAAAAATTTTAAATTTAAAAAATTATATTTATTTATTTTATTTTAGGGAAATCAACAGTTAACAATAATGATTAATTTATACATGTATAATTAACCTAACCGAGAAACCAATTATAGATTTCCTCATTATAGGTACTATTACATTGTGTGACTAGAAATTAAATAGTAATCTTAGAAAATTAAAAGATAGTACTTTCAAAGATATTACATAGGTATAACAGGTGGAAGGTTGTACATAATATATCATTACATTTATGAATTTTGTAGTCATTTAATACATTTTAAAACACTTTTTATATTTATTTTCGTTACAATTGAAGATATCTATATCAGATAAAATGTTATTATATGTTGAACATAGTCTAATAAGGTAAGCATTTTGGTTTGAATTTGTTTAACAGTGTTTTTCCTTAAAAATATTACACGAACGTGTGTGCCGTGCCGTGTAGGTACTTTAAAATCTATTCTGTTCAATAATTCAGGACAGTCAGTTATATTATTTACGATTTTATATAGATAGCAACATCGCATCTGAGAATTGTCTGCGTTCACTCAATGCATCAATTTTGAAGAAATTTATTTCATCAAGATAATTATTAAATCGATTTTACGATTTGTAAGAAAGTATATGTTTATTTCGAATTATAAAATTTGAAAGCGTATTTCATCACCTTTACAAAACAGTTTTTAGTTTTTGGATGTGTGTGTTTTGGAAATATTCTATTCATTTGCATTTTATTGCAAAGCGGAAATATCTGAAAAATACGCAAAAGTTCTGATAAGAAGAAAGATGAATAGATCTAGTAAATCTCTTGGACTGAGTAATTACTCAGTACTACCATAACTATTTGATACGATCATTTTTGAAGGTAAATCTTTAGTTTTGGTCTGAACCCAGACGAACTGTTGAAATTTCAATTTAAAGAACAATAAACAAGAATTAGATATAACATTAGCCTGCGGCGCCTATATAATCGTTGTAGGGCGTATCAAAACCTAAACACGGTCCTGTCTCCGCCTTCCTATCATATATCCTTTGCTTCATAACTGTTTCCTTCTGAAAGTGACATAATCCTACTCACCAAAGAGATAAACCGAGACAAGTGTTTTTTGGAAACGTCAGTGTGTCTGATATACACGGTGTTAAGGAACGCACTTGACTTATATGATTCCTGCCATAATTATCTATTTATGTGATACTTTACATTTTTACCAATTTATCTTATTTTATAATATGCTTTCATAATTTATTTTCAAATTGTGATCGGAAACTTTGGTTTCACATAGGTGTACATTTTAATTATTTTGCAGTTAACTTTTAGATGTGAATATACAGCATGGTTTTTTCTCTTTCTAACACCGTTGAGATCATACTTCTAACCGTGCTGGTAAGGGAGACATAACGATTTCTATAACACCTATATGAGTTTTTACGAAAACCGAACAAATTAACCAGAGGGTTAAATAAATAAATATATATATTTTTATTTATTTTGCGTTAAGTAAAATGGAGATGATGTTAGTAGTTCTTAGTCGAAATACGATACAGTTAAAAATGACCGAATCGGATAGAGACACATAAGCTCAATGTGTAGAGCTGTAGCAAAGAAAGCGAATGGTCCTGGGTTCGAGTCTCAGAGGGGCCAATATCTTTTTCGGAATTGTCTCCAGATTTTTGATTGAATTTCGCTAATATTATCATCATTTAATTAAGGGTTAAGTTTTTTTTAATGAGTTTCACACAGGAGGCCCTGAGGAAAATAATTTTCCTCAGGGCCTATGTCATCTTTGGGAATGCTGTTTGGAGGTTTTTTTTTAAGGAAAGAAAGGAAAGAGTTCTGGGAAGGAAAAGGGTTGGGTAGGAATCTGGGGTTGAGTGTGTCCTGGTAATCCGCCTCCAAGACCTAGACAAACATCACCATATGAACCCGGGCAAATTGATAATAGATAAAAAAGGTGTGATCATTGATCCAAACCTGGAGTGGAATAGTCACATTTCAGAGCTAGTGAAAATAATAAGGAAATGTATATATATATTTGTTAGGTTAAGAAATATTTTAAATAAAAAAATAATGAAAAATGTGTACTTTGCCCTTGTTCACTCTTTACTTATCTACGGAATTATAGGTTGGGGGGATCTTACAAAAACAGTTTAAACTCAGTAAAAGTTTCGCAAAGAATCATCATTAAAGCAATATATATTTTTTTAAATCTACCTTCTCAACAGAATCACTGTTTAAATTGTTTCCAGTGTCTAATGCTGATGACATGTTTAAGCAAGTTTCCATCATAAAAATATGTAAACAAAAAAATAACAAAGAATATCTAGAATTTTACAAACTAATGAGAAATGGAAACCAATTTATTACACCTAATTTTAAAACAACTCAAATGCAAAATCATTATATTTTCCAAGCCATGAAAAAACTATAAAATCCTCCCTTCTGAATTACGCTGTATCATCAACCAATCGGAACAAATAAATAAAAATTAAACAATTTTTCAAAAAAAAAAACTTACAGTAAAAAGTAAATATTTTATATAAAACATATTATAACTTACAACCAAAGTAAGAATCGCGGCTCTCTTATCAGGCACAAGAGCTCCTCTTTTCTCTTCAACATGACCAAAAACAACCTTTAATATAATATTCTGTTAAATATATAGTATATAAGTGCATATGTAACTCATATTTTTTATATAACAATAAAACAAATAATAAAGACATTATGGTATCACGACAATATTACCATAGAACATCTTCTCCATAGTAAACTCCTAGAAAATATATAATTTTATGACACCTAGAAATTTATGGTCCTCGTCCCAAGCAAATTCTCCCCTACTAGACATAATAAACCTGGCAGTAATATGGCAATGCGGTGTAAAGCGTTGTACTCCGACTCCGCAGCATGTACCTCCCTCCCTTGGGCCATTAGGTCCTGAATAAGCGTCATTACCAACTCGGGTTGTTGCTACTCAGTGCAGCTTCGTGGGGCCAATTTGTGCATATACGTAATGCATCCAAGGCATCTCACCTGTGTGAGGTGTTACTTATGATAGAAAGGAGCCATAATTTACTAATGGGTGTTTTATGTGATGTTTTTTGAAGTAAAACTTATTTACGCACGCTTGACTTGAGGAGTAAGCTGGTGAATGCGTGACAAGAGCGTTACGAAAGTGTGATTGGGCGAGGCAAACGGAAGTTGAGAGGGAGATATAAGTTAGTGAAGATAGAAAGAGAGAGAGTTACGTTTCGTATTACTCTAGGGGCAAGAGAGAGGGGTGCGAGCACACATTTTCTTTCTCTCTTTCTCTCATAGCCAGTTACGTTTCGTATATATAAGACACAGTGCAGGCATATTGTCTGAATCACTGTAGGAGCAAGAGAGAGAGAGAGAGAGAGAGCAGTGCGCGAGCACATTTTCTTTCTCTCTTCTTTTATTAGTTAGTGAAGTTTTACTTCAGTCATGTGGTCTATGTCTAAAGCACACTCGCTTTTTTGTATCTATCCGTGATACCTATATTTATAGAAACTATTTATAAGTGAGTTTTCATACTCTTTACGTTTGACTCCACCCCCCGAAACAAACATCTAATTGTACCTTTACACCCACAACATTGGTTCCATTATTTGAATACAACTATGATTTAAAAAAATAAATTATTCACGTTCTCTAAACCAATACATTAAGGAGAAGATTACGTTATTAGGACCCTTATAAAAAATCTTTGTTTTACATGATCTCCTGTTGAAGATTTCAACATGCAGATTTTTATTATATTTATTTATTTAGGCATACACTAAAGTACTTATCATAGAAATTCAAACACAAAGCACAATGCACGTAACATACTAAAATTTAAAAATAAACAAAATTCTTATTTTGTTCGGTACATATAACGCTTACACATAACAAAGAATTATTTTTACAGGAGAGCGAAAAAAAACTCAATCTGTATTAATAGGCTAGCGACTGTATGGTTGAAAATTAAGAATCCGACTAAGAATACAACTCTGACATCGTCTAAAGGAGTTTGCATACAAATCTATCTTTGTAATGAAACCGAATTAAAGCAATTGCAAAAAATGGCGCCCCTTACGTTAACAGCTATCGTGACGAGCATCGCATGTCAGGCGTACGTACTATTGGATTTGTAATTTCGTGAATCTTTCCGGATATGGACGATTATATATGTAATATTAATATGATATTTATTGTAAATGGCAGTTGTGAAGAACAATACCACATTGTGATTTCTACCGCAAATATATTATATATTACGTCATTACCTGTCACGGTTACTTTGTTCCAGTGACTATCTGTCACTGGATTCGAGGGACCGGTTACTTTTGGAACCAGTTCCTATCGGATTTGTAAAATGGTCACCAACACTCAAACTAGGCGAAGCCGAACTTAAAGGGCCTGGCAGCAAAAACCTGTGGAGCGGGTTTTTAACTGCTAGTTAATGAATGATGAATAAGCGGTCCCATCAATAAGAGTTACTAGAGACATCTTGCGGAGATAGAGTGATCTAACTTAAATACGGTTTTCGTGGGGCTTAGATAGTCACACTCACTTTACTTTTCGAAGACATAAAACATAAAATAGAAAATTTAGACGTACGACACTTTTATTAGGAATGTGCGATATGTATAATAAATTTAGGCACTGCTGAAAACCAGCTGCATTCCAAGAGAAATCCTGAATTGTAGCTGAGCAATGACCTTTTCATCAATAGACTCAATGATAAAGGAACTAAATGTATAATACTGTAAAAATCTATTAATTAATAAACATTTCTTTAAAAGGTGCTCCAGATTTTGTGTCCGGGTTAAATCCTTCCCAAATGAAAGACTAAACCCTTCCTCACACTTTTCCACAAATGATTATCTAGTAAATTTACGCAATGTAAGTGCACTGTATAAGTATAATAAATACAAAATAATACAAGAACAATACGTCAATCCACCAGAAACATAATGGGAAAATATTTCACCGACTCCAGATATTTTCATATCAGAGGGTTTGGCTCTGATGAAATCCTAGCTGGTCCGATAAATCCTACTGATCCCTCAATATAAATATTTAAAAAAATCTTTCGTAATCCTACATGTATTTAAAATGACTGACTTTTGCATTTTTATATATACATTTTTTGACAAATCTAATACGCCTAAATTTTGAATGAGAGAGCTAGTTATAATGCCAGTAGCCGAAATAACAAATGGTAATATTTTTAAGAGTCTGAGAATGCCAAATTCTTTTAATCTCATTTCCTAAATCTGTTTATTTTCTTATTTTTTCAGAAACAGTTTTCTGAATATTACAAGAATTTGGAATAGCGACATCAATGATATAAGTTATTTTTTTAATTTTGTCATGTAAAACTATATTGGGTCTATTATGACTAATTGTTCTGTCTGTTAGAATAGTTTTATCATAATATTTATTTATAATTATTACAATAGTTAATGCTTAGCATATTTGCCTTCCAAGCAATTAATCGGAGTTCGATTCTCAAAGGTGGAAATTTCTTTATTTTAAAATTTATTTTATTTGTAACTAGTTGAAGTCCCCGATGATAACCCGGCTTTACACAGAGTTTTCTAAATCAAAAGTAAACAGTGACCTTCATCTTGTTTTGAAAGTCACAACCTTCAACGAAATTTCATCAACTTCGGCATAAAACTATAGATTTGTATACAAATCAAATCCACACTGCCAGCCCGCTCGTCCACCACATGCAGGCATTCTCCTTTATATTTTAATCACTTTATACAAAACCTTGACAAATCATATACTTAAACCTTCCCCACGAATAATTCTATATATTGGTGAAAATTGCATGAAAATACGTTCAGTAGTTTGAGTTTATCGCGGTTGACTTTAATTTATTAAATGTATAGATTTAAATATTTGCTTTCATCTTAAACACATATTTTTTTATAATACCCGTCATTTTTCAGGGGTCTGCGCTTATGCTAACAAAAAAAAACTGTCAAAATTCCGTCTCTTCAAGTTCAAATTTTTCTCCATTCGTTAAAGAGAAGACAATGATGTGGATTTTCTCTTTGCTGTCAACGATTTGAAGGGACTCAATAACTAATATTATTTTATTCGATATCGACTAATAACCGACATTTTAGATTAAATAATCTTAATTTGTTTTTATGTTGAACTTACATTAAAACATTTATTTCTTTAACATTTGGTATCATTTCTATAAAGATTCCACGAAACTGGGGACACAAAACAATGTGTAACAATGGAAAGTTTTTCCTGCGCCAAAAAGGTACCAAACTTTTTATTCCTTCTAGCTTAACCTCAATCAAAACAGCAAAAACTTTGAATACACGACGTATCCATTTTAGCTTTGGCGAACAGCCATCAAAATAAAAGCCGGATGATATGTTGTTACCAACTACTTAGTGCCGGTTGGACAAAAGCGTCGGGTTCATAACTGGAAATAAACAATTAATAAAATTAAGTGACTTTTATTATTTTAATTTAAAATAAATCAATAACTTTGTAAACACCACTTTTATTTCCTATACTTTATGCCAACCGGGTTTCGTTACAACCGTAGCTTCTTCATCATCAGCATCATTACTCTTGGCTCTACAACCCCTGGTGGGTCTTGGCCTCCTTAAGAGTCTTCCTCCACTTATCTCGGTTTTGTGCCAGCTCTCTCCAGTTTCGAAGCTCCAAATTAGATATATCTTTGAGGACGTTGTCGCTCCATCTTAATCTTGGTCTTCCCAGGCTCCTTCGCCCTGTCGGTCTATCGGTCTTGAGTTCAGCTATAAATAGCTTCTTTAGCGCAGTAAATACTCTTCTAAAATTATTACACGTGTTATAGATAATATATGTTTAAAAAAAATGGGTTGGACTCCTCAAGTGAAGAAAGAAATAGGCGTATGTGAAGATGGAGAATTGGGAAGGGAAAGGGAATGTTCTTTGTCAATAGGGAACAACCTTAGTATTGGACTTTTGTTTAAATTTATTTGATTGTTAATTATTATTTTTTTTTATTGGATGAGTACAGGCGGAGTCCTGTTTAACTCGACCATTCGGCATTTCATTTGTCTGCAAATCCTTTTATTTAATCCATGTAATAATAATCTCCTTTTGAAGACCGTTGGAAGAAATCTGATCTCATTTGTTTCTTCAAAATTATTAACTGTATAATCGATGCACCTACACTACTACAACTCATCCCATTCAATATAGCTTCTCGTAGACTCAGGAATAAAGACCTGCTCTTCCTTAATCATCGACTAATTATGGTTATAATTCACTATTGTCCAGAATGTGTAGAATGGTTAACTCACGTCATGACCTTGATTTTTTTCGTATAAGCTTAAATGATTTCTTTCGCTCTTTTAACAATTGAAGATATTTTATATTTACTCTAATTTTTGCAAAGTCTTGACTTGATTTGACACTTCTATTGAATTATTTTTTCTCCGTTTGTCTTTGCTTTCATGTAACATCTTTATCCTTACAATGTTAATTTCCAAATTTCGTGTTACTTTGTTGTAAATTGGACGAAAGTCCGTTAATAAATAAATGGCAATCCATAATGCAATAATTGATATAATGAACTTCTAAATCTGCATTTTCCATTGTAATTGAAGTGTAATATATTTGTATTGACAAATAAACAAGTTATTGGTCTACCCCACTTGTATCATGTGATTGGCCAATTTACAAACAAAAGCCGCCTCTATTGATATGACGACTAACGAGCCATTGCTATGCAAACTTCTGTTCATCAAAGTCTATATTAAATTATCTAGTAATTGTTAGACACGATGAAAATTAGAACATGTAACTTAATTGGGAGCAGACACAGAAAATCTGCACTTGCTTGTTCTAAAATAATCATATTGGGCGCTTTGATTATTACCGTAACTATCCACGTTTACGGTACCATGACGGCAAAAAAGGTTATAAATATACCTACGTTCCTTATCACTACAATGCTGCAGATCTTTATAACACATAAAATAATATTGAGACAAAAGATGAAACACACTAAATACGTGCGACTGTTTTCTCCAAAGTACTACTTTTTTTCTTTGGAGGAAAAAGATATATTTTTTTATTGGTGCCCTTTTTTACTCATTTAAAGTACGCTCTAGCGTGTTTAAATCGCACTTTATGGAACGCGCGTTTTTTAAAGTAACCATGGCAACATCAACAAATCTACAAAATGAGAAGTCTAAATGTCAACTTTTAACTATAAATCTGACAGGAATATTTTAAACATCAAATAAAACATTACAAATGTTTCAAAAATTTTATTCAAAGTTTACATTCTTTTTTACATCGTTTACATTCTAATTATTAATATATAGTCGATGCTTTATACTGTTCCGACATTTTCTGAAGGTAAGCAAGCACAACTCGTTCATCTACATCTACTACGTTTTGCTCCTCCATCCATGTTATGAACCTTTCATATTCTTTTTTATAAACGTCTTTGGATTTTTCAGGTATTAACCGCGATTCTGCTTTGGTATTTAAATTATCAATGTTAGAACTCATTTTACAAGACACAATAATAGTAAAAACTGTGAAGTCAACTATTAATCTTATGTGACAGATTGCAAATTAATGTTTGTGTTTTTCATTTCCATGACAACAAGATATTGTGATGTCACATCACGAATTCATTAATAGTTCTTATTTCCAAATTTTTAATAATAATATCAATATTTATGTTTTCAAAGTGTACCAATAAAAAAAAATAGCGTAAAGTATTCGTGGATAACTGGTCTTTAAAACACTTGCGCGCGTGTTTTAAAGACCTGTTTATCCACTTATATTTTAATATCCTAATATCATATTACGGCTTAGTTACGGCGCGCGACGGGAAATGCGTTTAATTTTCTTTATACATGTGAGGGAAATGTATGATAATTAGTATATGTTTTATTTAGAGGGGTGCAGACATACGTTTACCATTTGTCTCATTTTCGACTGTTGTTATTTAATGTGTAAGAAAGAGCTGCAGCATTATTATGTTCAAGAAAAAAAGCCAATCCATCATTGAAATATGACATTTTTTAATTTTTGGAATTCACTCACACTTCAATATTATTCTTTTTACTATATTCCATACTTTCAAAATTATCGTCACGCTAGAAGAATTGTAGGAGTCTACGGAGACGTCACGGTGCGATGTGTGAGAGAGATTATAACTTTACCCCTTTAGAGGAAACAGTCCTACGCACATTGTGTGTCTCATTTTTTGAAAGAGCTAGATTTATTGTGATAAGGAACATAATGATTATTGCCTTTCTTTGCATCAAAATATATGACAGCAAAACGACATCTCCGTTTTTACTCCAAATATACTCGAATATTGAATTGCTGGTTAAAATCCTTCCTGTATGTACTAATATAATCTGTATAATATTATATTTCGAGGCGGTATTCAGTTGAAGAATATAGTATCGGTTGTTCATGTGATGGCATTTGACTTCACAATAAAGCTCTCGCTGGCTGTGGGATCAATAAATCTCAGTATTATTTCCTATTGTATCGAGATAAAAGATATTGCATTGTGTATGGCCTTGAAGCGATTTGCAGGGATGGATTTATTGAAGGTATACTTTAATTTTATTTATTTGCTAACGAATACTTGGCATATGCATATTCGTTGAAATGTCTCTAAAACACGGACGTACAAAATATATGGACATGACCTTACGTGATAAAAGGCGTGTTATTTCCCCCTCCCATTGGAACCATTTTTCGGAACCGGCTGGGCTAGCGAGAGCCCCGCGTTAATCTAAAAAATGTGACGTCATCATTCTTGTCCCGACCAGTGTCGAGCTCTTATCGTACATTTTACGCACGGACGTTGTATGTCTATGGAACACATACTATGACATCGAGATACATGGCGACGCGAAACACAAAGCCGCTGTTTACTGGGGTAAGTAAATCATGAAACATTTATAAAAGTGTCTACGGCAACAAAATATGCGACTATGAAAATACTCAGAACCTTACCTTCCGAATTTGGACTTCACACATCTGTTCATAACGTGGCATTCAATTCGCGCTCCCATATAAAAAGGTCTATTAATTCAAAAGCAGATTTTACTTTCAAGAACTAAATGGTGACATTATAGTGCGAGGTGCCCATATACTGTTAGATTGATTTATTGTCGAATCACAAGTCTTTTTCCTCTCTTCGTCCCGCCATAGTTGGTTTTTACCCCTCATCTGTAAGTTCTCGTCTAGCTATTTGTAAGTCTATGCTCTGAAAGAAAGAATTTGTTTGTTCCCGGGTACTCTTTCCCATGTGTCCGAGTTCCCGCTATCTTTCCCTTCTTGCGTCCCTTTCCCCTTCCGCGTTTCCCTTACACATTCCTTCCTGCCTCGTCCACCCACCTGTGACATTCCGTCTTTTATTCTCATCCCCTCTAATGCATTCCACCACTCTCCCTCCTTCCCTCCATGCCACTAAACTATATGAATTTCATACATTTTTGCAGTTTTACAAACAAATTTCAAAATGCCAAAGTTCATCATTACATGCGTGCACTCAACAAATCACCAAAGTTTCATCGTAATCGGATTAATGGTGTAGGATACAATAAGATACTAACAAAGAAACATTCATTTATATACATATCGTCACTTCATTTGGGTTCTAACTGACATTTTTTTCAAAAATTACCTTTTGCTCATTTCTATTCCCAAAATAATTTTCAGAACCATCTGTGTTGTATTTTCGTAGATTAATAAATGTATGACAAAGTTCTAACATCAAGCATTTTCAATAAAAAATCATTTTACAAGGTTCTATCATCACTTACTCTCTCTATTTTGTTTGTATCTGACAGTTGATCTAAATACGAGGCGCATTATATTTGTTCACTTCATTTGGATAGGGTTCTAACTACGCCTTACCATTTTCTAAGGTTTCTAAGTTTTCAAATACAAATTTTCGTAATCTATTTAACAATTTTAGTTCAAGTATTTTAGTTAATCATATTTTAATGGAAAAAAATTAAAATAGGACGTGGCCCTAGCTAGGAATTGCATTAGGTAAATGTAATTAGAACCTTGTGCAATGAATTATTATGCCTTAACTGGTTACACAAGGTTCTATTTGCATATTTAGGTATGTTCTAAAATGGTAAGTATACGTCCTATTTAAATTCTCTCCTTAAAAATATGTTAAATTAAATTACTTTAGACAAAATTCAACCACAAACCCGGAAATTGGTAAATAGATTATGAGAAATCGTCTTTTCAAACTTTATCACCTCATATATCATAACAAGGTGAAGCGAAGTTAAAACCCTATCCAAATAAAGTGACGATATATAGATTTAATGCCCACTATATTTAATGACATAAATATAGTGTGATATATCTAAAAGCTTCCAAGCATGTCACATAGAGGGCAGTGACATAAGCTGTCCTGAAAGGCCGCTAGATGGCAGGTTGTGTAGTTCGGAGTTTGGACACCAGGGGAACCAAGGGCCACGGGCAGTCTAGAGCAGCTCTTGCAATTCAGATCCAATTCAACTAGCCTCTAGTAAGGTTGACTATTCACAGTCGCAACATTGTAATACGCAAAGTATTTATTAAATACAGATAATCATCAAAGAACTCTATTATTGCCAAAAGTACTCGACCACCATAACACGGGCATCTGCCTAGCATGGTGGTCGAAAAATCATCTATTAATGTAACCATATTGCTATGATTCACTCCCACTTGGCATACCTTTCGAGTATCTAGGGTTTTGCTACCAAAAAAATGATATCAGAGGTGCAAATAATCCAAAATAGAGCCCTACGTAACATTTTTGGCTTGCCTTGGGATACACCTGTTAAAGATATTTACCGTCACGCACTTGTATTGCCATTTAAGATTGTTCCTAGCTTTGAGATAACAAACACCATTTTAAATATTATTCAGTGCAACACCCACACACATATAAAACTGAACTATAACAACGACGTTCACCAATATAATACACGACAACACAACAAACTACACATATCAAAAATACACTCAACAAAGTTCGGACTGAAATCATTAGAATACATTGCCTACACTAACTATAACAAACTGCCCGAAAATTTGAGACAGGTATATGCCTCCAACAAATCTCGAAATGATATATTGAAAACATATTTTCTCAAATGTTATTTGGAAAACTAGTCATAAGTAGGTACAAACTCTGTTCTGATAGCCCTGATTATCTTCAAATACTAAACTTATAATATGATGGGCGCGGTTTATACTTTTCTTAAATCTCGTCATGTATTTGTATGTAAACATCTTGTATTAGGTCTGTATATTTTTGAGCCCGTACCTTATATTGTATTTTCCTGATTTTGTTTTATTTATGCATTTCTTAGTCCATCATGGGGAAACTTTATTAAAACTTTTTGAAACCCAAAGTACATTAATCAAATGAGTGGGTTATACAAATTCATAAATCTTATAAGACATGTTTCTGTGAAATATTTGTAAAGTGATTCTTCATAATATGTTTGTGTCTGTATGTTGCTTCTGTGAAATGTTTTGTAAATTTTTTATTCATACATTGTGTCTACATATTGGGTTGAGTTTGGGTTTAACTTCTCAAAAGTACCAATTGGCGATTCCTTACTGAGTTTTGATAACTCATGGGAGTGCAACTTCGTTGTATGTTTTTAATAATAAAAAAAACTAATAAAAAAAAATAATAAATAAAAAATAAAAAAAACCCTATTTTGTAAGTAATAAATAAAGAAAAAAAAACTCCTTCCAAGGTGTATTGGAGAACCGGTTTGTGTGCATATAAGTTACTGAACACAACATATAGGTAGTATAACTGTAATCTGTAATATGTACCTAAAATAATTTTGAACATGAGAAAGTAAAAATAAAATATCAAATGATAAAAAATTCACACATGAAATAAAAATTCAAAAGAACATAAAAAAAACACAGTGATCGAATAGGTTTATAAAGAGACAGCGGAAGGTTTAAGAATAGTGTTGGAATATTCACCAATACATTATCCATATCACCTAAGTATTGTTTTCCCATAGTGTGAACCCGTTGTATGGGGGAATGAGCAATATAGTTGCGCTTAGGTATGCTACCAGTAGGAAAGAGTATTATGTCGTATTTTTCTTGACGGGGTTATACGTTCTAAGTGTTCCAAGTGTCGCAGTCTAATTTGGAATGGCCAAACCAATAAATGTGTTCATCGATTTTTAACATTCTCAATAAAAGAACACAAAAATTACCAACTTACAATTTTGGAAAACTACTGATTTTTATTTGGTAAAGTTATTAGATTTTTATTAAGAAAACTTTGGTATCTTATATATTGGAACCCTTTTAAATGCACCAAATACCGATTTCAACAAGAAAAGCGCTGATTTTTTTTATTTTTTTTACCTTCAAAAAAGTAATAAAAAGAAAGTTTTTCTTATAAAAATTGAATATTCATTTAGACTTTTATAAAAAATCAATTGTTCCATATAAATAAATTTGGATATATCTATCCAGGTTACAAACTAATTCTTAGAATGATTGTTTCCAATGAAAAGGGTAGTTGCCCGTAATATGGAGAAAAATAATTAGTTGATAATAATGTTAATTCTAAAATTTGAAAATATGAGATTGACAAATAATATGACGGTTTGACAGAAGGTGGCAATAGCGAAATTGGTTAACGCGCTCGTCCCGGTTAGATGGAGAGGTCTGGGTTCGAGTCCCAATTGCGACCATTGTCTTTTTCTGTTTTTCTGTGTCTTGTTCTCTTTCATATTTTCGTTTAGATTATTATTGTTAACTTATTTTAATATGATAATTTTTTTTTCGAAGTTCGAATTACGAAAATTTATCTAATTCTATGGTTTTTTGAACGGATGATTTAAACTTTAAAGAAAGATTAAAGCTTTCGGCTAAACCCCCTTTTTAAAACAACAGAAACCTTTGAATGTTCTTTACCGCAAAATCTTAGATATTCAATTTATCCGAGTGGGAAGTACGAAAAGGCCCTAATTCATGTCAAACTTTTTATGTAATACGCTTTTTACACTAATATTAACTTAAATTGTATTTGATTACTGTTCGTATGTATCATCATTAAATAGTATAAAATGAAGTCGCTCAAAATGTTTGTGCGCTTAGATCTTTTAAACTACGCAACGGATTTTCATGCGGTTTTCACCTGTATATAGAGTGATTCAAGAGAAATGTTTATATGTATAATAAATGCTTATTATAGTAGAGAAAAGCCAAGAATTTCAAATATTCAATGCAGGCATCATTACGTAGTATAAAATGAAGTCGTTCAAAATGTTTGTGCGCTTAGGTCTTTTAAACTACGTAACGGATTTTCATGCGGTTTTCACCAATAGATAGAGTGATTTAAGAGAAAGGTTTATATCTATAAAACATGCTTATTATAGTAGAGAAAAGCCGAGAAATTCAAATATTCAATTCAGGCAACGGGCAGCTGGCAAGCGGTTAATGTGGATTTTACAAAGGTTGGGTAATGGCATTGTGTTTCGTTAGCCACAGCAACGTGTTGCCAGGTCTGCTAGTAGTAAATAAAATATATTCAATCTGTTATACAAAAAAAAATATTTTTTGCCGAATCAAACAATATTTTTTATTTATTTCCGATTTAGTAATATTAAATGATATACGAAATTGTCCATTGCATTTAACATGCCTTAGAAAGGATACCTACATAATATGTTTTGCATTTTTTTTAAACTGTTATTCTTTTTAAATGTGGGCCAAATTCATTAATTCGTTCGATCCACCCCTGGCGATTGTAAATATCCCTTGAGGTGATTTCCCGCCAAAATCACTCTTCTCAGCAACCATTATCCATTTATTACGAAGCTTTATTATATTCTTTAGACGCATTATAATTTTTCACCTTGAAATATTTCAGGGAGAGTTTAGATTTGAGACTTTCCAAAAAATATAAGATAAGAATTTTGAGACTTTTAAACTTTGGGATTTCGTATCTGGAACCAATTTATAAAACGTAATCTTGAGTTAGGTAGGTAAAGTTGTTAAGGAATGTTTTTTAGGTGAATGTTGACAGCATTTTGGCTCTGTACACTGAGGTCGATGGTTCACAATCTGACTTGGGCAAAAAAAAACACACACTTTATTTTGACAGGATTTTCTGAATCATTAAATTTATTTTCTAGAAATGTTTCTTTTGATAGTTTTTCATTTGATACCACCACATTATGTTCTTCGTTAATTTTTTTTTAAATTTGCTCCACGCAGGTGGCCCTGAGGAAAATAATTTCCCTCAGGGCCATTATCGTCTCTTTTTTTTAAGGAAAGGAAGTTCTGAGAAGAAAACAGGTATGAGGTGTGGGTAGGAACTTGAGGGTTAGTGTGTCCAGGAGTGACGGACCTACGAATCCATCCCTTCAACTGCAGTGCAAGGCGATGGGTCGAGGGATTTTGGCTGGAGAGGTCAAAAAACCTACTTTTTTTAGTTATTTATTAAGTTAAAAGAAATACAAATTTCGCTTTGTTAACTTAAGTGTACATTGATAGGAACAAAAATAATATATATGTAATGGCAATATATTCCATTTAAATTTGAATCCTGTAGTGTCAGTTGGAATACTTGGAATGTAATTATCAATTGTCACTTGTTTTATTTTCTATTATTTTATTATAAATAAACATAAATGTCGTTTCTTTGTTAAACTTTGCAACACAAGTGTTTTATTTATAAATCAATAGAAAAGAATTAAATCATATTATAAAACGACATTTAGTTTTTTCGAAAAGTAAGCTACAGGTTTTTCTTTTCCATCAGACTGTGTTTGTTTTAAAATAGCTCCAAGGCCTTCTAGAGAAGCATCTGTATATATATTAATTGGTAAATCTTGATCAAAAATTTCCAGGATTGGTTGTGAGCATAGTAGGTTTTTCATCGTTTCAAAAGCATTTTGGCATTTATCAGTCCAAATAAACTTTTGGTTTTTCCTTAGTAAGTTATGCAAAGGATCTAGTATTATTGCACTCTTCGGAATGTACTCATGATAAAAGTTGATTTTTCCTAGAAATTGTCTCACATTCTTCTGTGTTTTTGGAATAGGAAAATTCTTTATTGAAATCAAATTATCCTTTACTGGCTTGACTGAATTATTCTGAATTATATGACCCAGATATTTTACCATGTCTGATGCAAATGTGCATTTTGTAAATTTTAATCTAAAACCTTCAGTTTTGATTGCATTCAGCAACTTTGTTAAATGATCGATGTGTTCAGCAAAAGTTTTTGAAAATATAAGTATGTCATCTATGTAATTGACAGCAAAATCGGTTAGTTTATATTTTCTCAATATATTGCTTAATATCCTCTGAAAAATTGCCGGAGAGGTCTTTAATCCAAAAGGTAGGCAGGTCCACTGATAATGCCCCTCCTGTGTTACAAATCCTGTTTTTTTTTGTCTTCAATCCGCAACGGAATAGACCAAAAAGCTGAGTTTATATCCAGCGTTGAAAAAAATTTGCAATTTCTGGTCTTTGTCATTAGGTCTTCAATCAATGGAAATGGTTGAGCTTGAGGTATTACTATTTTATTTAAGTCTCTGAAGTCTATGCATAATCTGGATCTTTTGTTTTCTTCTTTTTTAAATGCTAGAGTGACAGGTGCAGCAAATGGGCTGTACGACTCTTCTATCAGTTTATTGTCTATTAATTTTGCTATTTGCTCTTCTATTTCCTTTTTATCTTCTACGCTGCATCTGTAAGGCCTCTTACTACAATATTTATCCACCAATAAGTCTATCTTCGCTTCATATCCATTAACAGTACCAACATCATATTTACTTTTCGCAAACACTGATGTGTATTTGCCTATTAGTTCATTTATTTCTGTTTTTTGATCATTATTTAAATGATTTATTGTTATTTTAAAATCTTCTTCTTTAACATGTTCATTAAAATTAATTTGGTGTTTTTCTATAATGTTCTTATTTTCAGAATGTTTAAATTCAGTATTTGTTTTCATATTTGTAGAATTTTCTTCTTTTTTATTTGTATTATTCAGGCAGATTTTCTGTGATATTTGTAAGTCTTCACTTTGGATTAGTTTGAAGTCTTTTATCATGTCTAATCCAATCAAAAAATCATACTTAAAATTGTGTTCATCAATAATGTACACATCAACATTTTTCTCCAATTCAAAAATTTTAATCTTCAACGTTGTCAAACCACTCGTTTTTTTAACACCATTAATCGTTACTAAATTTGCTTCATTCAAATTGTTTCCTTTTCTTTTTAGTTTCAAAAACTTAGAATTAATTAGAGAAACATTTGAACCCGAATCATAAATTCCGTATATTTTTAATTCATCATTTAGTAATAGTTTGACTTTGATTAATGGTGTTACTATTAGTTTTTTTGATCATTTTCATTTATCTCAGTCTCTATCACTGAATTGTTTACATGTTTAATGGCATTTCTCTTAAATTTTTCATCCTCTTTTGTTTTGAACCAGCATGTGGCTTCAGGGTGGTAACGAGTGCCCTTATTCAATTTTTCACAAATTTTACATGGCTTTTTATCCTCATTTTTATTATATTCTGCATTCCCAAATGTTCTCCTATTCATGAATCTTTTTTTGTTGACCATATGTTCATACTTGTTTATTTCATTAAATAAATCCACAGTATCTTGTAATCCTTCTCTATCGATCTTGTTAAGTATGAATTCTGGTAGTCCGGAAGCAACAAGATCTATCAAAGTACCGGTGTCGATTGATCTTCTCATATCCAATAGAAGTTTTTCTTTTCTCATAGCATAATCCAACAGAGAACCATCTTTGTATCTAAATAATAGTGCGTAGGTGACAGGGTTCCATCCTTTGTTTGCGAATGATTCACAGAATTTGTTTTTCCATGTTGACCACTCTGAGTTCATTGTTAGTTTAATAATCATGGAACTATACCAATCTACACAACTTTTATCCATGAACAATCTTAGTATTTCTATTTTTTTTTTCATCCATGGTCACATCAAATCGTAAACATTCTTTTTCAAACACTTCTATCCACTGGCTTGCATTTGTATTTTTACTACAGAATTTTTCTATAACAAAATTCTCAGCAATGTTTTTGAGGCTCTGTTGCTTATCTTCCATTAATTTTACCATCAATCTTCCCAGTGTATCTTCTTTTTGATGTACTTGTAAACTTTCTTCTTCCAATTCTTCGAGGTATTGGTCTCCGAACTGTAGGTTTCCATCTTCGTCTACATATGTTTTTTTTAGTTCTTCTGTCATTGTTACCCAGACTCTTCTAACCTGGTATCTTTTTTTTAAACTATTTTTTACTTTGCCAAAAGCACCACTTTTCATAATCTCCTTGTGATGGCTGGCGGATTGTAACATTTCTGGTATTGTAAACACTTTTTCATCACTTGTGACTATTTTTGTAATGCTAATAATATTTGACTTGCCATCGCCTCCAGGTAGTAGCGTAAATCCACATCTCGAAGTTAACTCCAGCACCTTTATTTATGAACCATGAAGAGGACATCGAAGATGAGTGAAAATTTTGCAGTAATTTTCTTTCCAGGGGGAGGGGAGATGTAATGGCAATATATTCCATTTAAATTTGAATCCTGTAGTGTCAGTTGGAATACTTGGAATGTAATTATCAATTGTCACTTGTTTTATTTTCTATTATTTTATTATAAATAAACATAAATGTCGTTTCTTTGTTAAACTTTGCAACACAAGTGTTTTATTTATAAATCAATAGAAAAGAATTAAATCATATTATATATATATTAATAATTATGGTTTACTACCTAATCAACATATTTTTCTTAAGTAAGAGCATTTTGGTTTTGCTCATTGATCTTGAGGGCAAACAGTTTTTTCTTAAATATATTTATTCTATTTACGGTTGTCAGGCTATCAGGAAGGAGATTATAAATGTGTACACCCTCATGGCCTATGTTTCTTTTACCACACTCTGTCTTTGCTGAATTTGTATATAATTTATTATGTTGTCTTGTGTGGTGGTCATGTACTTGTGATGTTTTCATAAATAAAGTATTTGTGTGTATGAAGCCATTTTGGATTTTGTGAATTAATAAGCATATGTTGTATTCGTACAGTTTTCTAATTTTAAGTAAGTTAGTTTCTTGGTATACTCTTTTGGTGGGGGTATCTGGTCTATAGTAAAAACGTTTTTTAATAACTTTATTTTGTATTTTTTGAATTTCGTTTAGATATGTGATGTTTGTGTTTCCCCATGTTTCTATGAGATAATTAAGATGGTATTGGATTATTACTTAACTAGTCTCTCTCGATACGGCCAGCCACGAAGCAGGTGGGCAGATACATCGACCGCCAATACCTTCACAAACCTCACCTCATGAACCCCTGCTAAGTCGCCAAACTTAACGAACCACTTGAGGTGACCTATGGCACAGGTGTTGGTTACCGGGGCGGCGGCACCCATACCCGCTTCTCAAATAAATATGATTATTAAAATACATAGTAAAGTACCTAGTATATGCATAGTCCTCCTCATTGAAGATTCATGTTTCGAGGCGTACGGTAGGTTAGTGTTGGTGTTAAAACATGATTTTCTCATCTACATGTTTGTTGATTTCATCATCTTCATGTTTTTGACTATGTTTGTTCATTTCTTCATCTTCATATTTATAGACCTCATCTTCGTACTTGTTGATATCTTTATCTTCATGTGTGTTGACACTAGGTTGTATTGGTGTTACTACATGCCTGCGTGTTTCGTTCATTATAGAAACGAGAGGCTATAGATATTCCACACTATTAGAAATGAGTACCACATCATCAGCATTCAACAGAAAACAACAATTTAGTTAATTGAGTTTCCCTCCGAATTTCATACCTTTAAATTCAAACATACAATAATTTATCTTAGTAAATATTTATATGTGAAAAGCCAAGGTAACATTAACCAGCCTTGCCAAACACCTTTTGTGATATCAAACCACACCGCAAAACCACCATTCACTTCTAACACATGCAAAACTTTCCTCGTACAGAGACGCAATTAATTGCCTGTAATATCTAATTTAATTCAAAATAAATAATATTTCGACGCAATTTCAGATTTTCACGGCCAAAAATACCTATTATCGTTAGTTTTATAGTTCTTGGTAACCGGTACCAGAAATATAACCAAACCGAACGCCGAAAACCACATTAATTATACTTATACTAACTAACAAACTAACTAACCATCACGCCGTTTCTCCGCAGGGGTAGGCAGAGAGGACGGACCGCCAAACAACTCGGCCTTGGCACACACTCTTTGCCTCACTTAAATTCATACATGGTCTCATACATTTTCTTCTATTATTCTGACTTTTGACATGGCCCGACTCAAGTATCTGATTCACTTGATCGTGCCATGTCTTCCTCGGACGTCCCCGACTTCTTCTACCATTCACATTTGCATCGTATATTCTTCTTACACTACTTTCTTCGTTCATTCGCTCTACATGCCCAAACCATCTGAGGGTCCCTTTCTTAATTTTACTCATTATGCTTACATCAGCCTTACATTCTTTGCGGATATCCACATTTCTCACACGATCATACATTGTTTTACCACACATACGCCTCAGGGATCTTATTTCAACAGCATTCATTCAGTTTACTGTCAACCTTCCTCTGCCAGATCCACGCCTCACTGCCATACATCAGGGTAGGTACCAGGACTCCATGGTGGACAGCTATACTCGCTATTTTTGACAGTTTTTTATTAGTCCAGGTAGAATCAGGTATTCAGTCCTCCATTAATGGAGTTACTGGCATTCACCCTTCTCTTTATATTTATTATCATATTAAAATAAGATAAATAATATGCGCAAAACGGTGTCACCCCCACATACATAAACATATACTTCACTGCAATCAACACATCTACCCTAATGATGAACACTTTCCAAAAAGTTGTTTAAAGAGGGAGGAAGCACTACTTCGTAATAAACCAAATAAATAATAAAAATCCCACAAGCGCGTTCAAATCTATCAGATACATCTATACAATATTTCCACATTTATCAAACACACGTTTCCTTTCACAAAAGTTATGGGGTTGTATCAATTTTCTACCCTTAGTTATCGAGGCTTCTATCTACCCTGTAGGCTTTCACGGCTTTAGGGAGAATGGTGGAAATAGGTTTCCTGCCTGCTATATACTTGTCTTAATCGATTGCCATTAATAATACATACAGACAACATATTAAAATTAATGGGTTGTTGAAAATTTGTAACGCTTTTGGTTTTCCGGGCGGAAATGTTTTGGAAAATTTTTATTAAAGGTGATTAAATGTTGTTGAAATTCCATGGAAATGATTATTTGCAGTTTGATTTTATTATTATTGGCTTGGATGCGGAATGGATGGATTTATATGCCCGTCGTCATTTTTGGACACTATTCTTGGTAATTATTATAAGATAATTTTTTAAAATTTTAAGCAACCCCCGACACAAAAAAGAACTGATGACCTCGAAGCGCCTGAATCTATTTTTATGAATTGTAGCTAAGAACCATCTCGATCACGTCAGCTATTAAACAAAAAATCCGCATCACAATCGGTCCATTCGTTTAGGAACTACGATGTCACAGACATACACACAGACAGACAGACACACAGAAAATCAAACTTATAACCCCGCTCCTTGCGTCGGGGATTAATAAAATAGGTATAACTGTTTTACTAATAAACTAAAATAAATTAAAAAACATTATACGCTTTTGTATATTTTTCAAAATGGTAAGATTTTTTTTTGCCACTAGTTACAAATACTATGCGTAACGCAATTAACGTTAAAGCGTTACTGATTTCAAAAATAGAATTCTAAGCTTTTCCAGGAGCGACATGAATATTGATTTAAAACTGGTAAAAGCCTCTAAATTGTTTCAGTTTTAACATAATCCTGTTGAAAGTGGGCGGATAAAAAAGCTCTGGGTAGTCTAGATAAAACTGAAAAACAACACATGAATATTAAACATAAAAAAATATAATAATTTATGCTTAATAACTTCATATACAAACGCATTAGAATGAAAAGAAAAACCGTGTCTGTTCTGTTTTCTAAATAAATATACGATTTTTTCAATTTTCTAGTCATGATGAAAAATATAATTAGACCTGACAACAAAGATTTACTTACAAATTCCACATAGAAATGCATTGCATATTTCATAACGCCAGAGTTCAGCTGCCAATTTTATAATTTAACAATTTTTTGTGCTTTATAATTTATTGAAACATTTTACAAATCTTACTAATATTATAAATGCGAAAGTTTGTATGGATGGCTGGTTGGATGGACCTTACTCTTTCACGCAATAAATATCGAATGGAATTTTAAAATTCTTTCACTAATCGAAAGCTACATTATTTGCGAGTAACAACGGCTTTATATATTGGTAAGTTCTGGCGTTATGAATAAGCTGTGGCGTTATGAAATTATGTATCATACGTTTTCTGTCCCTAACAAAATCGAATTATTGCACGTCAAACAAATTGTTACCTTAGAAACAATATTTTTTTTAAAATTTTAGGCTTAAAAAGAGTGCTTTGTTGTGATTAAAAAGAGTACTTTTTTGAAAATGCTTATTCTCCGAACAAAAAGCATAATGTTGCTATAAAGCATAGCGTTTGAAGTGGACTGTCATTTTCTTATTTTTTAGGTTACTCTGGATTCAAATATGAATAAAATACTAATAAAGGGAGTAGGTACTTAAAATAAATTTCTATTTCTATAATTTAAATATTTTCTAAAATAGAATTTTTATTTGCGAAATGTCATTCTCAAATTTTGAAATTTTCTATAAAACAATACTTATGGCATAATTGTTATTATTCTTGCTATTAGACAAAATAGCAAGAATAATAACAATTATGCCAATAATTATGCCAGTAATTTCCCACTAATACTATGCGAGCGAAGCCGTGGGTAAAAGCTAGTAATACATAATTTTTATTTTTAACTTACTAATTAAACTTTGACCCCTTACTAATAAACATGTTTTAAATTTTATACAACTGATAAATAAACATTGATAGATATTTATCAGTTGTGTAAAATTAAAAAAAAAAACCTTTATTTGTAAGGCTCTCAATATTTAATACTTAACGTGAAAAATAAATACACATTATTAAACATTTTATGCAAAAAATCAAATTTTTAACAGTAAGAGGAACGGCTGCTAATCCTTTTTTTATACAAAATATAATTTTAAATTTGAAGCCAAAATACTCCCACCAAAATGAACCATTATTTGTTTTAAGAGGGAATAACCAAACCAAAACGGAAAATATGTCATTTTTAAATAAAATTCTCGCCGTATTGACACTTTTCCACAAAAAAGTATATTAATTGATTTCGAAAGACTGTTCTATTATTTTAAATTTTGTATAATACAACTATTTATTTACGGTCTTAAAAACTAATATATTTAAGATTTTTTCCATTATTATTTTGCGTAGACATTATTGAAAAATTATAAATACTTTTGATCAAAAAATAATTACCAAAAGCATATAATTTTAATACTTTTATCGTCACGCATTTTAGCATTTTTGAATTTAGGTATAAATTAAAGAAAATTTTGAATGAAATAAAATCGACAATGAGTTATTATTTAAAAAAGCAGGTACGGGGAATAATTAATCTTTCTCATTGGAACAGCCCTGTATGATCGTAAGAACGTCTTTCGATGAAATTTGAATTCTCGGCCGCTGGCTGGTTAAGGGCCCTTAATCATTTCAAACAAATATTATATATAAAATAAAATGCTTCTACAAATATACATTAGAACACAAATTTGTCTAACATATTATGTAAATTAATATTTCTTCCTAAAAACTCCATTTTCACAATGTTTTATTTTTTTATTCATTAATTATAATTTCTTATAAGGTAGGGCTTGATTATTTATTTTTAATAATTACTATTAACTAAAAAAAATACCAAAAGTTGCATCAAAATCAGATAAATCGGATTCTTTAATGGCCTGTATTTTATTTTATTTTTTTAAATTAACTTGACACTCTCTAATGCTCTAAAAAAATAATTTGACTCAGGGCCTATGTCATCTTTTAAAATGCTCTGTGGAGAGTATTTTTGAGAAGATGAAGGAGTGATCATGAGTCTTGAAGAGGCAATCAAAAATAAATAAAACAGATAACATCCGTGCTGGATATTTGTCATACCTTTAACATTTATAATTGTTCGGTTTAGTCGGCTATTTTTGTCTGAAATCCAAAATTAAGTTTTAAATGAAAAAGGTCACGGTTCCCTAAAAAAACCCAATCAATAGGGTAACCACACCGACTAACTGATAACCCACCCATTATCTATTCCGTCGTTTCACGCGCCGCGACGCTTCAAACCCCCCTTTACCTTGCCCTTCTTCCATCATCCCCTGGCAGTGCCTACCCCTGGATCGATACAGAGGGGTAGATAGTAGCTAGGTCGGGCTGACAGGGAGGCTGCGAACATCACTGATCACATAGAGCTGCGTGGGACAATATTATAGGGTAGAATGATCGAGTAATTGCCATTTCGCTATTTTAGGGGTAGTCATGTAACGCTTTTTGAAAGTTTGTTTGTTTTCGTGATTTGTTTGCTGATCTGATGAGGCGTAGTCACGTGGGGGTAACCGTACACATTTTTTACAATACAATAATTTTTATATTTTGGTTTTTGTTCCTTTTGATTATTGGAAGGGAAGCATAATTTTAGAAATTTCTGATATAAATTTTGGTAAGGAATTAACGAAAATATCAATTGATATAAATAGTCTCTGGATTGGGGAGTTAATAAAATAGTTAATTTTCTATGGATAAACAAAGAACAGCTCTGGAAGTCTTGTGTCACGATTTGGTACTCGGAATGTTATTAGTTTTGTTAAGTCCGGTGCGTCAATCGAGCCATTAACTAATTTGAATAAAAATCCCAAATCGCTTTCGGTTTTTCTAAAAGATACATAAGTAAGTTAAATCAAGTACTTTCATTAAGTTATCGAATTGATTTGTTCAATTGGTTTGGAAAATTTGAAATTAATGAAATTTAAAAATTTACGTTGATGTGCTTTAAAGTATGGGGACCAAATAGTGGAATTGTATTCGAAGTTACTTCTTACTATGGCAGTATTAAAACGCATTGAAATTAACTACATTTTTTGCACGATTCATTATGAAGGCATCTCAAACGACCTCCGTGGTTGAGGAAAAAGGCTCTCGAATAACCATCAGGAGATCGCAGGTTCAAATCCCGGCATGCGCAAGAAAATTCCATTTGATTGATTTGTGTTTTCATTATTTAATCATTTAAAATAATATAAGGTATATTTGCGGCACGTTTCAGTGTGGAATGTACTAAAAGTATCATCTTGGTGTAAGACCACCATTCAGAATTCAATAGTTGCTTGAAATAACTTAATGTCGTGAAAAGCCGTGTTTGGTAACTAGATCTGAATAGCCAGGTACTTTCCCACCTTCCTCTTCCCGACCTCCTTCCCCTATCTACTTAACTTCAGCCTCACAATATACCCCTATTGAATATATCATAGTTTTACTGTCTCCAGGTGGTTGGGAGCAGTGCGGTATTCAGATAAAAATTAATAATAATTTAAAAAAATTGATACGATGTAATTTTTATTAAGGAAAATTGTATTTAAAAAATCACCGTGACCCCAAAGGGATGTGCAGAGAGGTAGTACAGCCGAATGACAAAGTATACTATAACATATTTTCATTCAATTGCATCAAGGAAAAATCTACTCGTGTATACACTGTGTATACCAGCGCATAAGTACAAACAATCTACACTGTATATACATTCATTCGATGTTCATACCAACTAATGATAGGTATTTTTGAAGTCGATTTTACGTTTGAAATTATTGGTACATAATGCACAAAAAAATTATAATTTTATAGTAAATATCATTTTGGGGGGCCGTCGGCGGATCAACACTATCAACAGAAGGGTAATTTTTTTTACTAATATTTGATTTAGATCCTCTTAGTTTTATGTACTTACTTGTAATCTAATTTATTATTAACTAGCTATTAATTTATTATTAACTAGCGAACTTCGTACCGCCTCAGAATCAATAACTGTTGTGTTAACTTATTAGCTGAATGAGATTCAATTTTTTTAAGTTAAAAATTACACAATGAAGCAATTATCGATGCGCAACTTTCCGTGTTTTATTTTTTTTCAGTATGGCGCTACCTACGGATTTATATTTTTTGTGATTTTCTTACTTTTCAACTTGCGTTTCATTTTCTTTATACGTGTGAGGAAAATTTATTATAATTATTGTGTTTTACCTTTAGAGGGGTGCATATATAAGTTCACAATTTGTCTAATTGTCAACCGTTGACATTGAGTGTGTAAGAAAGTAAAACAATCAGCGCATTGACTTTGACGTTTTTGAATTTTTGGAATTCCCTCACTATTATATATTATACTTATAACAATATTTCTGCAGCTCTTTTAAAAGATGAGAATTCGTTCCATTCAAAATGTATGAGGAAAATAATTTTTATCATAATTTATTTTTCGTGAAATTTTCCCATGTTTTAAAAGTTATTCTGTGATTCGGGTCGGAGACAAATCCAACAAACTAAAGAGTCAACAAAAAAGAGAAATCATAAAAACTGGTCCAGCCGTTCTTGAGTTATAAATGGTTTAACTAACCCGACTATGTTTTATATTTTAAGATTTATTACAACTTATAATTATTCTGTTGGTGAGCCAATAAATAAAATAAAAACTAAATAAACATCATTAAGGAACGTTACATTTGTAAAGAACACGCAGCTTAATTACGTTTCAAAAAACTAAATCAAATAAACAACAAAATATTTAGCAAACATTAAAATATACCTACATATAATGTAATTTAATAAATATTCGTCGCAGGCCTTCAGGGGCATTAATCAGGGAATGTTAGTATGACAGTAAAGCGCTCCTGATTGCGGAGAGACGTGCGCGGGTTCAGAATTATGTACCTATCTATCTAAATTTTGGAAATTCTTTTATTATATTTATCCACGCGCGCCGCACCTCGAATAGTAACAATTTTATTTTTATCTGTCTTGTAAAGTTTCAAATGTGAAAATATAATTTCTTTTTTTTAGGAACACTGCACAAGAGTTCTAATCAAGTGAGGTTATAACATCCCCGATCGGGTATATGGTGAAACTAAAGGGAAGGGGAATAGGAAAGAGATGGTAAAGACGAAGTACCAGCTGGCTCTTCAGATCTGGTCACCAAATACGGCCAATACTAAACACTAAATATAGTTATGATCTTTTGTTACATAAAAACTGTTCATCGAACGAAATTACTGAAGTTGATACCATATATACATAGCTATACAGACTTTATCAGGGCCTTTAAATAATAGGTATGTTATAAAATTCTACTGGTTAAACTATGTAAGCTCGGTATTGATGGAAAACTATTAGACTGGTTCGCTAGCTATTTATCGTAAGAAAAAAATAATTCGTTACTTTTCAATCAATTTATAGCTACTAGTGGTGTACCACAAGGATCTCATTTAGGTCCAAATTTTGATAAATGTATTAATTTTGACAGAGAATTTAAAAAAAAAACCGCTATAGATTTTATCTGTTTATATATAACACAGAAAAATGAAATAGTGTACTATTAACAAATTAACAAACTCTTTCTGAACATAAATAAATGTCATTTGATAAGATTCTACAAAATAAATCGACTAATTATATATCAATATGAACTTAAAAACACATCCCTTAACTCTTTCGAAGAAATTAATAAAAGGCATAACTTTCGCGTCTAAATTAAAATGTATTACCCATATATATGCAATCAATAATAAATGAATGGACACTCGTGGCTTCATTCTTTGAAATTCTAGAGGCATTAGGAATATTTCATCCTTGAAAATTTTGTCTAGATTTTTAGTTCTAAGTCAAATTGAGCATAACTCCTCAATTCGGTCCCCATTTTATAATAAATTCAGATTCAATTGAATTAAAAATCAAAATAATTTTTTAGACGCTTTAAATTTAGACTAGATATTCCATTGAAATCATAAACGATAATTACTTGATGAAAGAATTAAATTCATTAAAACTCTCGGATCGGATCGAAAAACTAAATCCAACCTTCGTGCTTCCGACCAGGGTGAAGGGTCGTTTACCGCTTTTGTGTTGACTTCCAAACATAAACTCTGCTAGTAACTAAGCCTACAATTCCGCGCCTGTAATAAATTTTAGGGTTTTAACTCATTTTTTTTAAATTTTAATTTTCAATAAAAAAACCGTAATCCAGATATACGGCCTTTACCCACTAGAAGCAAACGTTTCCCATTCATTATGCTACTTTTTTATTTACCAGCTAAAATTCCCGGCGTTTGCCGAACGCTTCACGCATAGTTTGTTGAAATCATATGTAGGCAGTAATTTTATCTCATTTTGAACGCAAAGTAGCAAAATTTCACTAACAAGTTTAAATTGGTTGGAAAAGAGAATGGGGTAGTTTATTAGTTAGGAACCAGTTAACCTCAGGTGCAACACTTGCTAAAGGTCCAAGTGGTTTGCTATGTTTGGTGATTTAGCATGCGTGCTCGGGTTTATAGGGTAAGGTTTGTCCAGGTATTGGCGGCGAATGCGTTCGCCCACGTACTGCCTGGCGGGCCGGATCAGGAAAGACTGGTTGAGGGAGACCTTTTGACCTCTCCAGAATGACTCTCTCAGAATATTATCTCGCACCGTAGTGGGAGGGATGGATTTATACATCCGTCACTCCTGGACACACTGAACCCAGATTTTTTCCCACCCCTCTTATTTTTTTCCTTTCCAGAACTTCCTCTCCTTCCTTTCTAAAAAATGACTCTCCACACAGATTCCCCGAAGATGATATAACCTAATGCAAAAAATGCGTAGGTAATGTTTGTCTTAAAAGTTTTAAAATTTGAGACTCATTCGAATGTCTACACTAAAAATCGCAAAAAATGGAAAAAGCAGGTCTGCCGTTTATAAATGTACATTTCTAACCATTTGGGAAAAGTGTAGAGGTAGCGTGCATCGCCCCTGAAACCGTTTATTAGATAAGCAACGCCTCTGCCATAGGTCACCCCAAATGGTTCGCTACGTTTGGTGACTAGAGTCTGTGCCCGGTTTCATGAAGTGAGGTTTGTCCATATCTTGGTGGTGGATGCGTCTGCTCACAGCAGCGGGTCGGATCGGGAAACACTGATTAGTGGAGATCTTTGACACCTCCAACAGGTCTCTCTCGACCCACCAACGTTTTGTACCACAGTAGGAGGGATGGATTCATACATCACTCCTGAACCCACTGTGATATTGTAAATGTCAATGTCAATATGACGATAGTTGAAACACCCCAACTTTACAAATAACAGTTTAATTACTTTCAAGAAATAGTTTTGGTTATATTAAATCATCTATTCTCACATGCCAACGCAATAGTGTTAACGACAAAACTTTATAATTCAAACGCTGAGTAGATAATTCCTAGAAGTGTGAAAAAAAAGGTTTTTCAATTTACATAAGAACTTCATACTTTTAGGCCCCAGAAAGGCACATGAAAACGAGTTTTTGTTTATTTTTTTATATAAATACCTCACGAGAGTCCCAGCTACTCCCGCCTGGCGCCAGTGAGACCATGGCATCTCCAATTGGGGTATGTTGTGAGGCTGAAGGTGATGGGCAGGGGAAGGAGATGTGGAAGAGGAAGGTGGGGAAGTACCTGGCTATTAAGAACTCGTCATCAAACACGATAAAGCCTTAGAGCAACTTTTCAATTCTAAATGGTGGTCTTACACAGGGCGATACTGAGAGTATCTTCCACTCTGGATCATTGACGTAGACTTAATTGATCGATGACTATAATATATTATTTTTAATGAATTGTGAAATAACACTAATCAAATAAAATGTATTTGCCCACGCCGGGATTCGATCCCGCGACCTTCAGATTGCGAGTCAAGAGCCTTGCACCTCGACCACGTCGACGGTCAATTGTTTCTTCGAGAAATAATTACGATGTTTGATTTTTTTTTAACCATTTCGAGAAATTAAACCCCTCGGGCTCGGGCACATTTTGTCAGATGGTTAAAATATTTACACCTTACAATAAAATCCAAATAAATGTAATATTTCAGAACATTTCTGAAAACTAGAAAATATTTTAGAAAAGTGATAATACATGTTGTAAAATCTCACAATTCGAAAAAAACATATAATTTTTGAAATTTTTATTTTTTTAAATGCACACATAAAAAAACTTTTGAAAATGGCTCACTTTACATTTTTTGTAATCAAAATTACTGATATCGAAAAAACACACATACTTTAATATACAAATGTGTTATGAACGTTATAATGTGTAAAAATAATTTATAAAAAAAATTCCAAAGATTCATTTTTTTTCTTTTTCAAAAGAAAGAAAAACGTTTCCGGGTTACGAATAACCCAACACTATTTG
Organism: Limnephilus lunatus; assembly: GCA_917563855.2. Lineage (NCBI taxonomy): Eukaryota > Metazoa > Arthropoda > Insecta > Trichoptera > Limnephilidae > Limnephilus > Limnephilus lunatus. The sequence goes on from OU830603.1 coordinate 49,725,791, forward strand.
AATATCTCTTACTACCATTACAGTAAGCGGAAAATTTTGCTTGTGTCCTGACGGAGTCCAAATGCGATGCGAACTCAGTCATTGACCGGTCATTTGCAGTCAGAATTAAATTGCTTTCATAAAGGTGTACATTTTAACTATTAATTATTGTGTGGTAAACGTTTAGATTTAAAATAAAGCGTGGTGTTTTTTTCTTTTCAACTGTTTAGATAATCTTTTTCAGTATGTTGGTAAAAGAGACACATCGGTATAAATGAGAACTATATGAGTTGTTCCGAAAAGCGAAACAATTAGTCTGAGGAGGCTTAAGCCTTCTTCGGGCACACGGACACGCCCACAATACACTTCTATAATATTATCTCTTCAGTGAATCCAATGAATCCTTTACCAGGAAGTTAAAACAATGTACCAAGAGTGATTTGTCTTTGAGGCGTCAAAGTTAGTCCGAAGTTCTCATTCTTAATTCCGTTACAACTTAGCGCTGCCTCGCTATTGAAGTTAACACCTGTTAATTACTCGGAATTGGTACGATTTCTGAGTGCGCTATATTTATAATCTAAGATAATTACTAGGAATTGGTACGATGTGTGAATGCGTTATATTTATAATCTAAGATAATTACTAGGGATAGGTACGATGTGTGAGTGTGCTATATTTATAATCTATGATAATTAATAGGAATTGATTGATAAGGTGAGTGCGCTATATTTATAATCTAAGATAATTAATAGGAATTGATTGATAAGGTGAGTGCGCTATATTTATAATCTCAGATAATTACTAGGGATAGGTACGATGTGTGAGTGTGCTATATTTATAATCTATGATAATTAATAGGAATTGATTGATAAGGTGAGTGCGCTATATTTATAATCTATGATAATTAATAGGAATTGATTGATAAGGTGAGTGCGCTATATTTATAATCTAAGATAATTAATAGGAATTGATTGATAAGGTGAGTGCGCTATATTTATAATCTCAGATAATTACTAGGGATAGGTACGATGTGTGAGTGTGCTATATTTATAATCTATGATAATTAATAGGAATTGATTGATAAGGTAAGTGCGCTATATTTATAATCTATGATAATTAATAGGAATTGATTGATAAGGTGAGTGCGCTATATTTATAATCTAAGATAATTAATAGGAATTGATTGATAAGGTGAGTGCGCTATATTTATACTCTCAGATAATTACTAGGGATAGGTACGATGTGTGAGTGTGCTATATTTATAATCTATGATAATGAATAGGAATTGATTGATAAGGTGAGTGCGCTATATTTATAATCTAAGATAATTAATAGGAATTGATTGATAAGGTGAGTGCGCTATATTTATAATCTCAGATAATTACTAGGGATAGGTACGATGTGTGAGTGTGCTATATTTATAATCTATGATAATTAATAGGAATTGATTGATAAGGTGAGTGCGCTATATTTATAATCTATGATAATTAATAGGAATTGATTGATAAGGTGAGTGCGCTATATTTATAATCTAAGATAATTAATAGGAATTGATTGATAAGGTGAGTGCGCTATATTTATAATCTCAGATAATTACTAGGGATAGGTACGATGTGTGAGTGTGCTATATTTATAATCTATGATAATTAATAGGAATTGATTGATAAGGTAAGTGCGCTATATTTATAATCTATGATAATTAATAGGAATTGATTGATAAGGTGAGTGCGCTATATTTATAATCTAAGATAATTAATAGGAATTGATTGATAAGGTGAGTGCGCTATATTTATAATCTCAGATAATTACTAGGGATAGGTACGATGTGTGAGTGTGCTATATTTATAATCTATGATAATGAATAGGAATTGATTGATAAGGTGAGTGCGCTATATTTATAATCTAAGATAATTAATAGGAATTGATTGATAAGGTGAGTGCGCTATATTTATAATCTCAGATAATTACTAGGGATAGGTACGATGTGTGAGTGTGCTATATTTATAATCTATGATAATTAATAGGAATTGATTGATAAGGTGAGTGCGCTATATTTATAATCTAAGATAATTAATAGGAATTGATTGATAAGGTGAGTGCGCTATATTTATAATCTCAGATAATTACTAGGGATAGGTACGGTGTGTGAGTGTGCTATATTTATAATCTATGATAATTAATAGGAATTGATTGATAAGGTGAGTGCGCTATATTTATAATCTAAGATAATTAATAGGAATTGATTGATAAGGTGAGTGCGCTATATTTATAATCTCAGATAATTACTAGGGATAGGTACGATGTGTGAGTGTGCTATATTTATAATCTATGATAATTAATAGGAATTGATTGATAAGGTGAGTGCGCTATATTTATAATCTCAGATAATTACTAGACATTAGTACAATATGTGAGTGCGCTGTATTTATAATCTAAGATAATTACTAGGAATTAGTGCGATATGTAAAGTAAAAAAATTATAAACTTAAGAATTTTTTCATATTTTTTTATGTTCTACAAATATGAGATAAACGGTAAAACAAAGGTTAATTCATTGGCTATATAGCACCATAATAAGGTTTTATGTCTCCATGTTAAAATTCGAAGGTATGATTTTTTTAATGTTGGTGAAAAATAAAAATAAATAACCTTCTGGGCAATCGAGGGAAATTTATTTATTTCGCGTGATTATAATGGTTATAATGGTACTTTAGATAACACTGATTTATTAATCTTAACTACCTTCCATACAGCAACAAGAATTATTCGATCTTAATTTATTTTTAATTTCAACAACAATATCTTAACTGAGTTATTTAGTTACCCGCTTGTACCTCGGATGCATGCAATTGGAAATGCTTTCTCAGAAGTAGTAGATGTGTTCAATTGCACGGAATATACTTACAAACAGGCTATAATAACACACTCCAATAAATCAATGTTAGCATAATACCTACTGTTCTTCTGTATGGATTCTACATAATGTAATTGGCATAATTTATTTAATGATTACTCTACAACTATTTTGTATATGACATATTTTGTAAATGCACGTATAGGCGTATATAAATATAACTAAATAAATAACACGGTTTTTGGTATTTTAGTGCTTGAGAATAACTGGCTTGCAAAAATTTGAAAGGGAAATGGTAAGATTAATTTTAGACAAGTTATTATTCCACAAAGGAATAGATATTAATTGAAATCAACTGATTTCTGATAAGTTTTTAGCGCAACACGGCATAACACCCCAAAAACTAACAACGAAAAAAAACAACTGATTTCTGTTTGAATAGTTCTTTGCCATATTGAGTTTTGAAGGTAAAAGTTCTTTTCTCTCAGAGACGCCCTGGTTAAAGACCACAATTTGGAATCGAAACGTTGCTTGAACTGGTTTTGGTCGTGTTTTGTGAACAGATTTAAATATTATCCGGAACTGTATAACATTTATACCATCATCTATTTTCCTTCTCCACACTTTTCATCCGCCTCAAAATATACCCCAATTAGAGATACTGTAGTTCCACCACAAGTCCTGACAATGGGATTCGGGTGCAACATTCACATAAAAAACATTTTAAATTTGGGAGGCGAGTATGGGTACATTTATTGTATAATAACATTTTGTATAACTTGCAAAAAGTGTTTAGCCTAAAATAATTAAACCGGCGCTACTACGAATGAGCAGATAATTAATTATTCTCATGTTGTAAATGTCATCCGTGTACACATGTTGGGTACGCATTTGACGTCATTTCCTGTCATGTACGACTACCTACCATAGTCGAAAGTATCATTGGCGCTAGTTCCTCGGAACATCTTCCATTGAAATACCAATAGAACAAAGACAGCATCCCCACCTGACACGAAATCTATCAAACGAACGACACGTTTCAGCCAAACGTTATTATTATTTTAATTTTTTTACTATTACGTTCCATTGACAAAATCATAATAACTCTTTCAATTTTAACGAAATTGTTTCATGCGATAGACTTTAAATGATTATAAACCCAATTTAAATTTAACTCATTATGTTTTCCATCTGAAAACAGTAAACCCCACTCCACGAAAATCGGCCAAATAATAAAATAGAACGGTGATTAAAATTCAAAATAGAATTTATACTTTCGTAACCGTTATTAGAAAACGGAAAAGATAAAGCTATAAAAAATGTATCGTGGGCGTGGGAAAATTAATATTTGAGAATGTAAATTAAATTTTAATATCCGCGAAGGATGTTAATTTTCTTAAATAATTACCAATTTAGTTTTAATTTGGCGATTGCGTCACAATTATGGGTTAACTGTTAAAAAATGTAGGGTTGCAGAAAACAATTGAAAAAATGTATGCAAACGTTGAATTAATATTTTAACCTTTCTTATTTTGAATAGCGAAGTACGATTTTGGTTCGTTAAAATAATTAATAAGAAGATTACTGAAAATGTTTTGATATGGAGATATGTACATAATTAAAATAAAAAAAATAAATCTCCTAATGAAACTCCGATATATGACACAAGAGCCTCAAAAAAGGATATACGGGATGTTCCAAAATTCAAGACAAGTTTTGGCCAAAGAAACCACATTTTTGGCAACTAAACTTTACAACATCCTTCCTCCAAGTCTGAAAAAGATAAATAAGTTTAAGGAAAAAATCAAAACATGGGTGAAAGAAATTAATGCAGACATACTAGAGAATGTATTAAAAACATCATAGAAACTAAATAACGAAAAATCAAAGAAATCTACCAGTCCGCCTCAGCACAGGACCACCTAGTGAGGAGGACTAAGAACAAACAGATTAAATATTTATATATATTATCTTATCTTGTAATTCTCATCAAACCTGTAACTAAATAGTCACTAAAAAAAATATTAAAAAAACTGTAATGTAAAAAAGTATTATTAAAATTAATAGGCATAAGCGTCAGTTATGAACATAAACACGACTTATTTAAAACAGTGCAAAAAATTTTGAGATCAATTTCGTAAATCTCGGTATAACAGAACTAGACGTGAAATGGAAACTTCTTTAGCAGTTTTGTGATTTGAAACTCGATTAATCCAAAAATAGCGACACTAAAAAGAGACAAACACATACAAACATCTATAGGATTTATAATCGATCTCCCCTTTGTGCGGTGCTTCGTAGTCTCCCCACGCTTGTCTACTTTAGTTTTATGAAAGTTTCACTTTTACCGCGTGTGAATTGCGCAGAAAATTTCTATAATTACCTATCAACTCGGCATCTGAATAGAGATTATCTTAAAAAATAACATACATATATATTTTGAATAGGTTTAATGTTCAAGGGAAGTGTATTATGTCAGTAGTAATTAGGAATATGGGGTCCTAAAGTATTAACCAGATCTGGCTAGGCACATGGCACCCTTTCTTTCCCAACCTCATTCCTCTCCTTTAACCCACAATATTCCCTATTTATGAATTTCGATGGGATAATGTTTGAATTTACGACAATTTTAAAAATCGGAGCACAAACTCGATTATTTATTTAGTGTTTTATGTGTAAATATTTAAAAAAAGAAAAGTTTTATATCATCCTACGTGATGCGCAAAAATGAGATATTTAGTGTATGATCTCCCAATGTTCTCTCTAGAGACATTAGTTATTTTTGTAAGCACTGGGACCAGTTTTCTCCAGTACTACAAGGTGCTTATCGAAAGACTTAGGTTCTTTGAATCACGGTGACTGTTTACTGACGTATCGTAATTTATAATTATAATTTGAGGGACAAACGTCATTTCTAACGAAAGCTAGGATTTGTCTGCAGAGCTCTAGAATTACAAAATAAACGAAGACCTACAAAATATATCAAAATGGCAAAAATTAAACAAATTGAAACTGAACGTAAACAAAACAAAATATATGGAAATAGGCAATAAAAAGCATAACACAGGGTTAAATTTGACAATTAATGGTGAAAAAATTGTAAAAGTAAATGAAATCAAATACCTGGGTGTAATACGCGATTCAAAACTGACTTTCACAGCAAACTTTGAATACGTGCTAAAAAAGGTGTCAAAAAAGGTAAATTTTCTTAGAAGACTATGACATAAATTAAATAGAAACACTACGGAGCTCATTTATAAAACTATTGTTGCTCCACATTTTGATTACTGCTCTACGATGTTATATTTGGCCAATGAAGGAAATTTAAACAAAATAGAAGTTATACAGAAAAGAGCTATGAGATGTATACTGGGAAAAGGCAAATACGCAAGGATTAATCAAATGAGAGAGGAGCTAAATTGGATTCCAATAAAAAAAGACTATTATTTAATGTAATAACAAATATTATAATCAATAATTATGCTGAAATACTTTAACTTTTCATATATTAATTATTATTTTTAATTGATAAACTAACGTTTAAACAAGATTTTTATGCATAGCACAAAGGGTAGATAACAAATATTATAATCAATAATTATCAGCCTGAAACACTCATCTACATTGAAAAAATCTTCCGAGAAAAGATACTGGCCGCCAACGGGAATTGAACCCGTGACCTTCTGATTGCCGGTCAGCAGCTCTGACCACTGAGCTATGGCGGCTTATCTAATACCCGCCAAATAATTCAATATATACTAGTGTTTCATTCGACAATTACTTATTATTACATTTTTTCAACTGAAAACAACCAACTTTATTTTTGTGAGAGAGGTATTGTTAATACTAAATCTCCCGCTAGGTGGCGTCGAGACTAATTATGTCTGCATTTATAGTCCAGTCAGCCTGTGTCGTAGAACACCATTTAGACCAACTAAATGGTATAAAGCTAATTTTTTCCCCATCGACTACTACTATTTAGATAAGTGTTTAGAAAAAAGTCCCCGCCCCTACCCCCCTTGCTTCCCCCCCTGTGCCCCCCCAAACATGAAAAGTGTAAGGGTTTCGTAAATCGTGTTTATCTCAATTATTAAACAACATATCGGATTGGAATTGTTTTTATTCTCTTTGCTGTAACGTTTTCTACAAAAAAAGTTCAGTTAACTTTCGTCGTAACTTTTACCGTTTGTTTGTAATTCGTATGATAAGGTAAAAATTTGTATATTTTTTGGCACATAATTTTACATTTTGTCACAAAACTTTTCAGGCCGACATTTTATGAAAAAATATTTCCTACAAAAGTTGTAGCCCCTGTTATTACCTTTAAAATGATATAAAATAGTACTTACTTTGTTGGAGATCCAGCGAGATTATCATGGCGGGTTCGGTCGAGGTGGGGCCGGCCGGCGCGGCGTTGCAATGCAGATATTGTTGTATAGTGATAGTGTTTTTTATCTTCAAGGTACACTTTTGCATTTTCCATAAATAAAACTAATCGAGTCTCGGTGAAACCTAAATTAAAATTAAATAAAAATTAAAATTAAAAATTAGATAAAGAAATTAAATCGTTGCTCTGTGGAAAGGATTATGGATACGCAGCCACCCGAGAAATTTATTAATATCTTGCAAGTCCCTTTCTCTTCTACTGCATCTAAGTTCAGTGTGCTGTTCGTTAAACTGAGTCAAGCAGCCAGAGAACTTCTCGAAAGCCTCACAAATTTGTAGGGATGCAGGACAAAAGGGGTCGAACATATGCGGAGAAGTAAAAAAACATCTCTAGAAATGAAATTCAACGTTAATATGGAATGCTCTGTGAAGCAAAATGAATTTTTGGCAAATCCAAAAAACAAAAGCCAGCTTATTGAACAGCTCTCTCAGAAGCTTAATGAAGCAAACATTCCAACCATTGTGGCGGAGGAAGATGCAGATACTAATGTGGTCGGAAGAGCAATAGATGTCTCCCAGATTCAAAGTGGGAGGCCTGTAGTTGTTGTCGGACAGGATACTGATCTTTTCGTTCTATTGTTAGGGCTACCACAGTGTCAAAATGTGCAACTATTCTTTCACAAACCCTCTGGCACACCATCAACGTATGACATCAGCAAGATTCGTGAAGAGATTGGTGATATGAAGGATGTGGTAATATTTTTGCATGCTATCACAGGATGTGATACCACATCTTATTTATTCGGCAAAGGCAAAATTAACGCGTACAAATTGCTAAGTTCATCAAATGATCTCCGCACAAAAGTTTCACAGTTTTATGAAAAACAGGCAGACAAAAATATTCTCAAAGAGGTAGGAGAGGCTTTTGTCTTGAAACTATATGGATGCACAAGGTCTGCAAGTCTGAATGACAGTAGATATTCAATGTACCTTAAAGCTGTTGCAAAAATGTCATTAAAATCCAAATTTAACATGGCGTCCCTCCCTCCAACATCTGATGCTGCTGAACAACACGCCTATCGAACATACTATCAGATTCTAAAATGGATTGGAGATAAGGAAATCAGCGCTACGGACTGGGGATGGATTTTAACAGACAACATGCTGTACCCAGTGCACTCAAAAAAACCACCGGCACCTGAAGAAGTTATAAACTTAGTTTCCTGCAACTGCAAAAAGGCTTGCAAAAATAATTGTAGCTGCTTTAAAGCATCACTTGATTGCACAGAAATGTGCGGGAGCTGTGGTGGATCATGCAGCAATGTAACTTTGGTTGAAGTCGAGGAAAATGAAGAACCTCTCATGGAAGTTTATGATATGATCAAATTAAGATACCGCAATTATTTTGTTCTAAAATAACATCTTTAAAAAATATTACATGCATTTTCAAACCAAAAACTATTTAAAATACCTATTTTCGCTGTATACAAGGACTTATTATTATTTGAAACAAATTTAAAAAGTGGGGAATTTAGGTTTCACCGAGACTCGATTAGTTTTATTTATGGAAAATGCAAAAGTGTACCTTGAAGATAAAAAACACTATCACTATACAACAATATCTGCATTGCAACGCCGCGCCGGCCGGCCCCACCTCGACCGAACCCGCCATGATAATCTCGCTGGATCTCCAACAAAGTAAGTACTATTTTATATCATTTTAAAGGTAATAATAGGGGCTACAACTTTTGTAGGAAATATTTTTTCATAAAATGTCGGCCTGAAAAGTTCTGTGACAAAATGTAAAATTATGTGCCAAAAAATATACAAATTTTTACCTTATCATACGAATTACAAACAAAAGGTAAAAGTTACGACGAAAGTTAACTGAACTTTTTTTGTAGAAAACGTTACAGCAAAGAGAATAAAAACAATTGCAATCCGATATGTTGTTTAGTAATTGAGATAGACGCGATTTACGAAACCCTTACACTTTTCATGTTTGGGGGGGCACAGGGGGGGAGGCAAGAGGGGTAGGGGCGGGGACTTTTTGCTAAACACTTGTCTAGATGATAGTAGTCGATGGGGAAAAAATTAGCTTTATACTATTTAGTTACATATAAAAACACAGGCTGACTGGACTATTATTGCGATAGCAATAAATGCAGATATATTTATATAGATAGCTGGCGGCCAGTATCTTTTCTCGGAAGATTTTTTCAATGTAGATGAGTGTTTCAGGCTGATAATTATTGATTATAATATTTGTTATCTACCCTCTGTGCTATGCATAAAAATCTTGTTTAAACGTTAGTTTATCAATTAAAAATAATAATTACTATTTAATGTGTTAATTTTTGTGCATAAAATTATGAAAAACCTAATGCCAAAATACTTTAAGGATGAAATTGTTTTTAATAGAGACGTACATAATTATGAAACAAGAAGTATAAACCGAGTTCGATTGCCACAAATGAAGAAATCAAAATCACAGAACTGCCTAATGTATGTGATGATCTCGCCTTTAGGCCTACGAAATAATTCTTTTAAAATTGAGAGATCGATTTAGAAATATATTTAATTTTGTAACAGGGTATGGTTTCAGAATACAATTCTCTGTTCCAACTCTTAAGGGTGATTTATGAAACCGGGCCATTACTAGGAAAAACACGTGTGCCAAAATACTTTGGTTGGAGGAGGAATCCTAATGGATATTTCAGGTTCATTATCAAGTCAGGGGCGGCCGATGGATATTTGCCCGAGTGGTGACTGACTTTAACGCGAGCAGATTGGATTTACGAAACAATTATCGGGTGAATTTTCTATGGCAGTAGGAAAATTGAAAATTAGTCAATAAGGATTGCTCGTTGGTGCATTTAAATATACTAGCGCGACGCGCCGATTACGGGTTGAAATATTTGACATATTTGTCGAAATAGGATTGCAGAATTCGTTAAATAGTGACGCACGTAGAAAGGACAAAAGCGTGTTCGGACAATGAATATATAATGTTATTATATAACCAATAGTCAACGCAAGTATTGAGAAAGAGTATTAGATTGAAGTACGCCACTGAGCTCTTCTTTTAAGCGCTATGGGGATAGTTTATGACTCCGGCGCAGACAAAATTAGTTTGTATTCTGTTATCTAAAGGTTACACACAAAAAAATAGCAAACATGAAAGTTGCACGGAATTCTTGAAATTTGGGACCTAATGTGACAGAACACTATTAAAAACGTTGAAATATGCATATTGGGAGATGTGCCCACTTGAGGTTTTAAAAAGTGACTAAGAAATTATTGAAACCACACAAGTAGATGGGTTACGACAGTTGGGGCAGGGAAGTGTTGGGGGACAGTCAGGGAAGGAACCTGGAGGCGCGCGGACGGGATAAAAAATCATCGAGTTTTGATAAACGGAGAGTAATAATTTGGTGCGCGTAAACCGGGAATAATTCAGATAGTCGGGGCAGGGAAGTGTTAGAGGACAGTCAGGGGGAGATCCTGTTGAGAATTAAGATCGTCAAGTTCTGAGAGTCGCGAGGAGACCAGCTCGGTGCTTCTAAATCGGGGATATTTCATTTTAATTAAACAAAGAATAGTTCGTCTTTATTAAACAAAAAGAGTCCACGCGAATAAGGAAGTCAGAGAGTGCGGCTTGCGAGTTCATGAAGTTAAATAATATAATTTGTAAATTGAGGCGGTCAATTATCGATACGGGACGGGCTTTCGGGGCGTTTATCAGGGTCAGGAAAAATTTTACAACGAATCGACGCGAGAATTGTGTTTGACGGCTGCATCTTGGAATAAATAACTGCATGACGGGTTGTGGTTTAGAAATGCTTGTTTGAAGTTAAATATTAGAGTAGTGAATAGATTTGTGAAATTATTTTGTGCAACAAGGCGAATTTGGTAAGTTTGTATAAAATTATTAACATATTTAGTACGGGCCTTGCAGGAAAGAGTCAATTAGGGTTTATATACAAGCCTTAGGAATCTAGGACCCTTTTTTTGTCGAGCGGAGCATTGCACGTTTCCGGGTTGACCGGCTAGCAAGTACCTTTGTTGGGTGAAGTTACTCTTGAGACAAGACCGTTGTAAAATAATAATTTAGTTAACAAAATACTATTTGAAGCACAATAGACACTTTCGGGCAATAAATCTTAGACGAGAGACTTCATTTAAAAGACGGGATTTTGAAAACACAAAACAATAATAAAGTCCTTTAAAAGTGCTTTGTTGGTGATCTAGAAAACTAGGTTACTGGGTATGCTCCAATACATAACGGGTAACAAAATACAGAGGTATAGAATATAGGTATAAATTAATGTGTAATGCGCCTTTGAGGTGATAATTATTATTTACGAGTTTCGTAATAATATTTTTAAACGTAGCTAGGGGACTATTATTCAGGAAGGTTTTTTTTTGAAAAGGCATTGGGTAATATAACGGTTTATGAAGGGTGCGTAGCATGGGCATTTTTGATTACTAACAAAATCTGACATAATTGAATTCCCATTCCAAAAATTTCCCACACCTTATTCCGAATTTTAGGTATCACAACAAGTCTATTACATAGGACTTTGCATAAACTTGGTTCGATATTTAATCATATAATCACCTTTGGTTCACGTTTAGGTATATTTCTTTCGACTTAGCAAAAAACTTTCATATTGTCGGTTGAATGCAGCCGTCGGTAGGTATTCACATTTAAGCGTAATGCGCTATATCCACCTACTTAATTAACAAACTCTTTTTCTTCAAACTTAATTGAGCGGGTTACGACTCGAGAATGGACGGCGGTTGTCGAATGGATTAACGGGTCCGGCTTTCCTATTTCACCATGAGGAAGTATCTCACGCGACTTTATCGGGGGCGATGTGATCGAAATGCAGGTGGGCTTACACTATTTTTCTAATATGGAGGCGAAGTAAGCGATGGTCGTGTCTGGTCCGAGCAAATTGGAATCCCTTGTGATCACTTCTCGGTAACGTGGATCTCGTACCCGCTCTAGACTGGATTGGAAGCGTGGCCGGAGCCATTTCATGATGTCGACGTATGTACGTCACTAAGGCATTGGAGGACTTCAGGAGAACAAAGGACGTGCACCCATTTCCTCCTCCCTCTACCGCCGCTCCGAGGTACCAGCGGATAAAAGTTGTCGGCGCGGGAGGTCAATTGATGCAGGACGAAGATTACGATCTGGCCGGACTACCTTCGTCATGGGGGAAACGAAGTGACGAAATTTGCGTGGGCTTCACTACCTTTTAGGTTACGCTCGTGTGGGGTCTGCCTTGTCGGCGGAACGAAGGGAACATGACATATGGAATTGTTTGGCAACCGATCGGCGGTTCTTTGTTGGAATCCGGATAAGTTTTCTTAACTACTTTTGGTTTACGCTTAGGTAGGTATATTTCCTTCGATATTCGATTTAGCCAAAAACTTTCACATTGTCGGTTGAATGAAGCCGTCAGTAGGTATTCATATTTTAAGCGTAATGCGTTATATCCACCTACATAAGTAGCAAACCTTTTATTAACTCCCTCACACTAGGAATAGGGATCATCCAGCATCAGGGTGGGAATGTACTCTGGACGAAAGGACAGCCGGGGAAATAGAAGGGAGGGAAGCCAGATTCACGACCTGGTGCCTTTCATTCTTGGACCCAGCACCCTGGACGCCGAGCTTGACATTCCTTCTTTGAGCTGATTTTTGAGCTTGAGGTTGGGGTACGCCTATCGTAGAGCATATGCCCGTAACACATATAGGGAAAGGTCCCAAGTTACGCTTGTGTATGTTATGCGAGAGGACGTATTTTTCATTCAAATCAAATACCGATGACCATCGCGATTGCAGGCTGGCACATGTTTTGTAGCGTGCCTAGGGAAAACGTAATCATTATTTCTACTGGTTCGAGGCGGCGTGCTGGACGGAGAACGGGACTATTGAGGACATGAGTGACTGCCAAGGCGAGGATCGGTGACATCAAAATCTTCCTTAATTAAATTCATACATCGCCAGATCAGAGGAGAGAGCGGCCCCACCGATCTCCTGACATTGCCGATTGTCTAATCAACTTCGGTTTAATGTTTATGCCGATGCTTTAGGAGTTAATGGAACTCAAGTCATCGGCATGCTGAAGAACTTCAAAAATCATCACCATCATCATCAATCCAGAGTAGGATGTCACGATCCAAAACCTCGTGCCACCCACACATTTCCTGAACAGTTCCTGACATCGGCTATCACACCATTAATCGGAGCAGACCCTCATATCAAACGGTATGAGATGACCTCTCACCATCATCATCAACATATTTATAATTTGGCGGCGTAGTGGTCGATATTATTCCCATTACCACTCTATGATCCAGAAACACACATCAAACCCTTTCCCGACAGAAGGCAAAACATGTCGATTTTCATTCGTCGCTTGCGACCTTAACATTCTCCGGAGGCGTTGGAATTGGAAGCTGATTCGGCGGTCTATGACCATCACCTTATCAGTTGGGCTATGGAGGAGTCCAATTATTTAAACAGCACATGTTCTGTCTCATGTTAATCCAAAATACCTACCCGTAGAATCAAATTAACAAAATAAAACAAGCTAGCTAACTAACAAATTGCATCTAGCACTGTAAGTGTAGAATTATTGCACTCCGTACTGCTTTGAGTGTAAATCTTTTGTTAGAATATACATAAATGTCAAATTATCTTCGTGATAGCATTTTATAGAGCTGCAGAGAGTACGTGACATCGCATCGAAAGGTAGGATCTTCTCAATTCGCCGTTTGAATGTAAATTTATATATTAGATGCTAGGAGGGAAAATGCAGATTACTTCAATAAAAATAGTCGTCGATGAGCGTAGGTGTATAACAGGTGCTAGGGGAGGAAGCTGAACGAATATAGATAGATAATTAGTTAATTTTCAAGCTAGTCAGACTCAGTCATTGTTATTCGAAGCCTTGCAAATTGTAACACGCCATATCTAAAAGAACAAGGGTTTACCACAAATAAATTATTAATTAAATTGGATTAACTATACCAAACCACTCAAACAAAAAAGTACACAACGTTGTGGGGTTAATTACAATTGATTAATTGAGAGCATCTCGTCACGTTTGCATAAAAGTATTACGTGATGGGGTTGAAAAGGCGCTGCAAAAGGAATGCAGGGGAGAGGCGCGAGAACGGGCGAGCTACGAGTTATAAAGGCCGGCCGGGGTTGCGCCTGTAGCTGTAGCACTGTAGGAGCATTTGGAAACCAAGAGGAAGGTTTTACTACTTCGTAGTAGGGGGGGGTTTATCACATGTATAAAGGACTAAAGATGTATGATGAAATGCCTGAAAGTATGAAGAATGAAGAAAGAATGAATGTATTTAAAAATAAATGTTATGCTTACTGTAAAAATATTTAAATTTATCAAATGAAATGTTACATTGTGCTTATTAGTTTATATTCATGTAGTAAAAACTAAATAATAAAAAAATAAAAAAAATAATAATGACTGCAAATCTACCTTCAGCACATCTTTGAAATGAAACCTCGTTACCCGAAAAGCCCATAGACAACTAAAGTAATATGAAAACTAATCATAGACTAATTATGATACATTTTATTTAGCATCAAAGCATGAAAAACTTCAGCCTTTTACAAAAGCGTCTCATATTATTCATGGTAAAAAATATAATCTATAAATATGAGATCATGAAAAAGGGTTTGCGCAAAGTATAAAAACGTTTGAAACGGGATGAATTTTTCATACGATCAAATTTTTTTAGCTTTGAACTGTGCCTACGCGATTTTTTTGTGGATTTAAAAAAAATGTTTTGAGGAAATAGTTTTAAACAAACAAAATTCTGTCTTTCTACACTGATAGCGGTGTGTTGTTAGGGTGTAAAATGTCCATGTGTCTAAATTAAGCTCAATTTACCCTTATTTTTTGATTTTTTCTATCTTGAACAAAAATATCATTGGAGAAGAACATAACACTAACAATTTTAACAAAAATGAGAACAAAATTTAAATGTTAATTTTTATCATCATGCTGAAATATCCGAATTTTAATACGGAGACACATAAACCGAATGAAGTGCTATAGCCAATTAATTCACCTGTATTTAAATTATCATCTCATATTTTAAGGATTTATAAAAAAAAGAAATCATAAACATTTTAAACGGAAATAATCTAAGGATTTTCTAGCTATAAACTCGCGTAGGAAGTTGAATTTTGCATCTTTATTAAATATTTTCTAAGAAGTTTCATTTAAATGGTCTAATTCATGATCAAATATACAAATATATTTAAGAAAACTGAATTTTGATACGTTGTCAAGTGTTTTAATTTTTCGTTTATAAAAGTTTTTGACATAAATTTTGGTCCAGAAATGTCAATACTTCATTACAATAAAATGGAATTTTTAATGTGTTCAATAAAAATAACCGCATCGCATAGGACAGAAGCCTTCAATATATTTAATCAATAATACCGATTAACTCGATTATTGCTTTGTTTATTGAAAATAAACCATTGTTAAACACAGTCTAATCGGCAAATCAACTACGCAGTAACTAGGAACATAACCACGAAAAATTTACATTGGTATACAAATTTATTTAAAAATGACGAGAAATAACTCAATAACTCGATTTTATTTAATTTAAAATTTACTATAATTTATACCTACATTTAAATATGCTGAAAGGCGTGAGATAAAACTATTAAAATTATGTCCTTTTTGGAATTATTTTTTGATCATAAGTATTTATAATTTTTTAATAATGTCTAAGCAAAATAAGAATGTAAAAAAATCTTAAATATATAGTTTGTAAGACCGTAAATAAATACAAAAACTGAAGTTTTTTCGTCACAAAACACGCGTACGGATCTTTTATAAAATGGTTTTATTTAAACTAAAATTAAAATTTGAAACAAAGCTTTTCTAGATAATTTATTTTACTGCATGATTATATGATTTGAAATGAGTGTTCTATAATACAAAATTTTATTTGAAAATTTAATAAATCTGCCAACGACCTACGATAAAACCTTTTTGTACTAAAAATTAACAAATTTTCTCAAAATTTAAAAGTAGTATTACTAGATAAAAGAACAGTCTTTCGAAATCAATTTATAATTTTGTTGTGGAAAAGAGCCAATCCGCCGTTTTGTCTGGTTCTTAACGGAATTTTGTATTGTCAGTTTAGAGAATATTTTTGTCCAATCTGCGAATTTTTGAGGATATTTTCAATAACATTTACAAAATTTTAACCCTACCTAACCGTTTTTCCAATGTCAATTCGTTTGATTGCCGGAGAAATTGTCAGTCATTAACCAGAGATTGATTTGGGCATATTCATGAAATAAATCAAAATAATATTTTCGTAAACGCTATATACGGCACGTTTAAAACCGCACAAACAGGGACGGACTTTTATTTTTAGGACTTAAAATTTTTTTTACAGCCTTTGAAGGTAAAATACATAATGTTTTTTGGAGGTTCTGGATTCGAGTCCCAATCGCGACCATTATCTTATTCTATTTTTCTGTGTCTTGTTATCTTTCATATTTTCATTTAGATTTTTTTTATTGTTTTTATATATTTACATACATACATACATATATCTTCTTCCCCTTGTCCTATTCGGGTCGGGGACCCATTGCATCGACAAGGCTCCTCCATAAGTCCCTGTCTAGTGCTGATTGTTCGGCTTCTGTCCATGGTAGACCCATCCTCTCCTCACACAGTTTCAGGAGTTGCCTCGCCCAACTGTGCCTAGGGCGGCCCACTGGACGTCTTCTCTCTGGAATCGCACTCAGTATTTTCCTCGGAATTCGGTCATCAGACATTCTTAGTACATGCCCAAGCCACCTCAATTGTGATTTTTCTATGAAGAGTAGCAGTGGTTCAATGTTTAGATCATCTCGGATCGTCGAGTTTCTTATATGATCCCATTTCGTAACTCCTGCCACTCCTCTCAAGTATCTCATTTCGGCAGCTTCGACTCTGGAGCGTGTTCTTTCATTTAGCATCCATGTCTGGTGGCCGTAAGTGAGCGTTGGGCGGTATACCGTTTTAAACACTGCCATCTTTGTCTTGGTGCTAAGCTCGGCTTTTCTTATTACTGAGCTGTAGAGAGGACGCAATACACTGCTTGCCGCACATATTCTTCTATCAATTTCTCCGTCTTGCCGATCATCGCTGGAAAACTCGACCCCAAGGTATTTGAACCTGTCCACCTGTTTCAACTGAGTCCCATTAGCGAGTATGTTGCACTGAGTTTGGTCCCTTCCTATAACCATCACCTCCGTTTATATATATTATATATTTGGCAATACTAATTAAAAATACTTATGAAGTTACATCGGTTACATAGTAACATCAGTTTTTAACAAAGAAACAAAAAATATCTTTTCCTCACCATAAAGAGACAATGCTCTTGTGTTTGGTGAGGGAATTCTAGCTCAATTAGTAAATTAAAATATCGTGTAAGTTAGTAATAACGGCTATTGTAAATAATAAGTAAGGTTAGAAAATCATATGTATAAAATTTAAAAATAAAAATCATGATTAGTTTAAAAAATCATACTATAAATTAAAAAATCATTATAAATTAATGAATTATGTAAGTTAGTAACAAAAATTATTGTAATTAGTAAGTGGTATGTAAGAAAGAACGCAAGATTTATACAAAAGTAGACTTAAAGATATAGAAACTAAGAAATGATAGAGAATGAAGGAATGGACGATTTATATAATAGCAGATTTTAAGATATTATTATTATTTATTTATTTATTGAAAAAAATAAGAAATACACGAAAACATAAGCTGCACATCTCAATAGGGCATTCCTGTATCGAGATATGCAGTTTTACAATAATGTAATTAAAAAAAAGAAACATACATATACCTAAACTTAAAAGAAATATAATAATAAACCTACAAAGGAAGCACTGAGTACAGTTATTTAAACATTACAAATTAATAATTATTTCAGCTGGGCAGTATGCTCATTGTTGACAAAAATAACATTATACTGTAAACTAAATATTAAACTAGATATAAAAGTAAACATATTTGGGACTCTTATAGCAGTTTAAGTAATTTTTTAATTTGGACTTAAATTCCTGCATATTTTCGATAGTTTAATTTTAATGGGTTGTTATAATAGATAATGCCTAGATAACGATAGATTATTTATTACTGTTGTCTTCTTCTTCAATGATATATTAAATTGATGGGAATAACCTTCAAAAGTCATAAAAAGAGAGTTGTTCTTATAAAAAATTGAAATAATTCAAACAGAGAGAACACCATAGACATACAAATAGCTAGACGAGAACTTACAGATGAGGGGTAAAAACTAACTATGGCGGGACGAAGAGAGGATAGAGACTTGTAATTCGCCAATAAATCAATCTAACAGTATATTGGCACCTCGCACTATAATATCACCATTTAGTTCTTGAAAGTAAAATCTGCTTTTGAGTGAATGGACCTTTTTATATGGGAGCGCGAATTGCATGCCACGTTATGAATAGATATGTCAAGTCCAAATTCGCAAAGTAAGTTCTGAGTATTTTCATGGTCGAATCTTTTGTTTCTGTAGACACTTTTACAAACGTTTCATGATTTACTTACCCCAGTAAACAGCGGCTTTGTGTTTCGCGTCGCCATGTAATTCGATGTCATAGTATGTGTTCCATAGACATACAACGTCCGTGCGTAAAATGTACGACAAGAGCTCGACACTGGTCCAGACAAGAATGATGACGTCACATTTTTTTGATTAACGCGGGCTCTCGCAAGCCCAGCCGGTTCCGAAAAATGGTTCCAATGGGAGGAGGAAATAACACGCCTTTTATCACGTAAGGGCATGTCCATATATTTTGTACGTCCGTGGAGAACACAAATATCACTGCCATTAAAAGATCCGGTCCTGTGAACATTTAGAGGGGGGAAGGTTCAATATTTTGTTGTCGATATCTGGATGAAATTGACCTATTAATGGGCGAGTTAATCGCGGATTTCAGAGGTTTATAGCCTTTCATTTCGACAGATCGTTAACGGCCTTGCGCGGCATCGGCGAGGCTTTTAAACGGACGTGTATTACCATAAATCCCTTCGACGAAAATATACGCTGACGTTTATCAGGCCATGGGTTGGAAACATATTTCTACGGATATGTAGGTTCTAGAACTGTTTATATATATAAACAATTTATTTTATGACCTCTGAAGAGATTAATCATTAGAAATGGTCTGTGGGCTTGTCTATGTTCCATAGTTAGCTTAATTTTTCTTCTTCTTCTTGGGAAATTGATCAAAAGGGGTGGTTTAAACCAGCGTTTAAACAGGGTAAAAAGGGTGAGGTTATTCCAGGTCTTGGTGACGGATCCATCTGCCGATGGATGCATCTGCCCGCCAGCTGCGTGGCAGGCCGGATCAGAGGGGAATAGTTGAGGGAGTCCCTTTGACTTCTTCAGCCGTAATCTCTAATAATAATACAACCGCAACCCTTAAGTTCAAATATTTATTTCGGAAGATACCTGATACAAACCCTAAAAGTGATTATGAATCCATCCATGTTCAGGTATGTATCTTATTTTTGTACATATAATTTTAACGTCATTACGTGTATGGAAGAGTAAAAGTGGGCACATAAGACGGAGACCATCAGACCAACAGTCATCCAAAATACTTAGAGAAATGGCCTGGATCAAGGCGATCTCAGAACTCAGAACTGAAAAAGCTACAACCTGAGAACGAGAACAGCTTACCTAGGCAATGGGTTGGGACAGCGCAAGGAAGAAGAAGACTTGTATTGAAAAGTGTACATCAATTAAGTTAAAAAATATGATCTTAATACAATAAAGAGGTTTCCATGACAGTTCATCCTGCGACAATTCATCCGGCGACAGTTCATCCGGCGACAGTTCATCCGACCGACAGTTCATCCTGCCGGCAGTTCATCCGGCCGGCAATTCATCCGGCGACAGTTCATCCGACCGACTGCCGGCAGTTCATCTGGCCGGCAATTCATCGGGCGACAATTCATCCGTCCTGATCATTTAGAAGATTTTTTCTTCAAGTAAGTATGCAAAGAGGATATAAGGCCGTACAACCAAAATCGATGTACTTATATCTGAAAGCATCCTGAGTGGAAATCCGCTGTAACCTAACCTAACAAATTAGTCAATTCACCCTAAAAAGATGGTGTTAATTTCAGATAAAAAAGTTATATTATACGCAATTAGGGATCTTTACGGTTTTTTGCTAAGCCGACTGCACGTATAAGTATGTCGTATTTTGTTATTCACGCATGCTTCTTCGGAGAGTCGAAATTATTGTTAGTAAAAATATTTTTACAGCGGAATTTCACTCAAGATGCCTTCTTGATATAAGTATATCGATTTTGGCTGTACGGCCGTTTATCCTCTTTGCATACTTACTTGAAGAAAAAATCTTCTTAATCTAAAATCAGGCCGGATGAATTGTCGCCGGATGAATTGTCGGACGGATGAAATGTCGGCAGGATGAACTGTCGGCAGGATAAACTGTCGGCAGGATGAACTGTCGCAGGATGAACTGTCGCCGGATGAATTGTCGCCGGACGAATTATCGGGTCACCAATAAAGAGATAATAAAGTTAACAAAAATAATTTATTTAATTTTATTTATAACCTTCCTTCCAACATATTTCTTTGAAAAAAAGGCGTTTTCAACACTCTTGCCTCACTGTGCGGCGGTAGTCGCCAATTTGACGATATTTTAAACTCTTTCGAATTCTACATTTTATCTATTCCGTAAAGGAACTGAATTTGAATAACGGAATCGCTTTTAAAATAAATCTGAATCAATTTGACGTTATCAAACTGTGAGTTTAGTTATGCGACTAGACGAGTATCAACATTTTTCAAGAGGAATTGAATAATCGATACTGCTTTGTACATTGAGGGAATGATAATAGAATTTTAGATCGAATACAGAGGATGTGTTTTAAAGGAAACTTAATTTGAACTCCACACTAGCAAATAATGTTTTGTAATCTGAGATTCAATTAAGGGTCGACCGAGATCTCGGTCTCGGTCTCGGTCTCGGCATTCTCGGCTACAAATTCTACCGAGAACTCTGTCTCGGTTCTCGGCAAAAAATCGCCGAGAACCGAGACAGTAACCGAGACCGTTGTAAGTAGGTACGGTATAGGATAATGGGAGGATAATAAAGTACTTAGGCCTGCAGCAAAAAAGTTTTTGTCAGCACCGCCTACTAGTGCAGCAAGTGAACAGCTCTTTAGCAGAGCTGGTCAATTATACGACATGAGGCGACACTCTTTGAAGGGTGAAAATGCAGATAAATTGCTATTTATGTGCTACAATATCATGTTATTCAATTTTGATTACTAAAACTTAAAACTATGTAAAACAAATTATTATTTCTTTTTTTTTTTACTTAGTGAGTAAAATCTCAAATTATTATTTAATTAAATATTTTATATAATATTACATAAAATCTCAATTATTTTATTTTTATTTTTAACATTGTGAGTAAAATCTCAAATTATTGTTTAATTAACTATTTAATATTAGATATATTATATAAAATCTCAAATTATTATATAATTAAACATTATTACATTCTTAAAAATATAGTATATTATGCAAAAATAGCGCTATTTCATTTATTTGCTCAATTTATCTATTCTCGGTCTCGGCTCTCGGTCTCGGCCGAGATTTTAATTTATTCTCGGTCTCGGTCTCGGTCTCGGCCGAGAACGAAAAACGTGTCTCGGTCGACCCTTAGATTCAATTGTAACACACTTCAGGCGGGCAAAAACAAGGAACAGGTTTGAGAAAACGTGATTTGTTTTAAAATCGATAAATATCTTAAAATTATATGTACATTCGAATGATTATTTTTTATATGTAGTACCCACCACACCCCGACTAGAATCTAACATTACCGCCTTCCCGGAAGTATGTATTGTATTACCAACACCTTTGCCCGAGTGGTTCGCTACATCTGGGGACTTAGCAGGGATGCCCGGGTTCATGGGGTGAGGTTTGACCGGACCTTGGTGGTGGATGCGATTTCCCACCAACTGCGTGGCAGGATTGGGAGAGACTGGTTGATGGAGACTTTTTGCACGATACCTTTTGGAGAGCAGGAATCTCCTCGAACATCGTCTCCCGCCGTAGAAGAGATAGATTCATACATCCGTCACTCCTGCACACAATGCCTCCTAACCACTGCTCTTACCCTTTTCCTCTCTAGAACTTGCTCTCCTTCCTTTCCTAAAACACCCCTTTACACAGCATCCCCAAAGACGACACAGACGTTGAGAGAAATTATTTTCCTCAGGGCCTCCTGGGTGCAGCTAATGTAAAAAAAATTGTCTTTTTTAGCCATTGTTACATGTAATTCTTACATGTTGTTGTTACATGTAATTTTTTTCCATACGCAATACCTTCCGTGTTCTTGCAAAGAGATTAAGTATATAATATCCCGTAGTCCTGTTTTAAATTGACCGTTTTGCATTTCTTCTGTATGTAAATTTATTTGTGCGTTCCGTGTCCGGTTCAAGATAAGATAAGTTCAAGTTGGTGGCCATGTTAATGGTTCTGTAGAGTTTTCTTCAAATGTGAATTCGTTGAGTTTATTTGTACTTTCTTATTAGCATTTTTTAACAAAATAATAGTCATCGAGATAGTGACTTGCTTTGGAAAAATGGTTCATTTCTTTACTTGAAATAATAAAAGTTACGTAACATATACAGTTTATAATTAAACAAGTGGTATTTAAGTACTTGCTGACAAATCTTTTGATTTTAGCTGAAAGGTTGGTTATAAATTTTGAAACATTTTCTTTAGGGATAGATCTGCTAATCACGGACCCAATGTTTATAAGCTCTTTTCTTTATAAAAAATAAATTGTTAATTTTTCTTAGCTATAATTTAAATGTTATTATATAATTTATAAAAACAGTTTATTTATAAATAAGTTCTTATATGTAATTATTTTAACACGTGATAACTGTTTCGCTTTTCGCAATATCAAAATGTGGTTAGACCACTTCATACAATATATTTATCATATTTCTAGATAGGTACTTATGATGAAAAACTTATTGCTTTTATTTTTATTCCCTTATCGATTTCCGAGTAAATTATTAATGGCTGGCGTTGTCGAGCGGTAAGGCTCTTGACTCGCAATCCGAAGGTCGCAAGATCGAATCCCGGCTTAAAAAATAAATTTTATTTGATTAATTTGTGTTATTTCACAATTAAGTAATTTAAAATTAATGTATAGTATATTTGTCGCACGTTCCAAAGTGGAAGATACTCTCAGTATCGCCCTGGTGTAAGACCACTATTCAGAATTGAAACGTTGCTTGAAATGGCTTTAGCCGTGTTTGATGAACAGACCTGAATAGCCAGGTACTTCCCTACCTTCCAATCCTCCATCTCCTTCCCCGTCCCACTATCTTCAGCCTCAAAACATACCCCAATTGGGGATGCCATAGTTTCACTGGCTCCAGACGGGAGCAGTTGAGACTCTTGTGCGGTATTCATATAAAAAAATGGCAATTATTTTTCATTCAATATTTCCCCAATTACTGCGTCGTTTTAATAAAAATATTATTAAAATTATAAAAATGCCTTTATTGATTTCAAAGGAAAATGTCGAAAATTATTAATGCACCCCTAATAATATTACCCTTTAAAGTTTCCCCAGTTACTGATTTTTTAAATAATTATATTACCTATTTATTATATAAAAGAAATAAAAAATTAACACGGAATTCTACAATTTAAACTTTACAACAATAAATAAAATAAACAAAAATTTTAAGAAAAAAAAACGACTTCAAAAATGCACTAAAAAGTAAAAAAATAATTTCGTACGATTGTTATTTTTGGAGTCGGTGTCAGCCAAGGTAACTACATACATAGGTAGTTATAGGTGAGATGTGGAGATCTTGGCTGACACCGACTCCAAAAATAACAATCGTACGAAATATTTTTTTTAAACTTTTTAGTGCATTTTTGAAGTTGTTTTTGTTTTGTTAAACATTATTGTTTATTTTTTGATTTTTAGTGACGAACGTGCGTAAAGAAGTTTTACTTCAAAAAAAGAATCAACGAAATCTGTTGGCGTAATATTGAGTTATTCGTCCATTTGTCGCGCACATACTTATTGCAAATTTAAGACATATATGGTTTTCTCATGCATCCCTTGGTCAGAACTGGACCAAATTGAAATGGGACAACAAAGGGGAAGCACCAGCTTTCTAATAAAAAAAGGATCATCAATATCGGTTCCCCCAATCGAAAGTTCTGAAGTAACAAACATAAAAAAAAAAAATACCTTCGAAGTGATAACCTCCTCCTTTTCGAAGTCGTTTAAAAATAGCTTTATACTCTATGTTCTATAATAATACCTATTATTTATTCCCTTACTAGATTATTTTAACAATACGTTCAGTACTTAGCTTTCTTAGCGATATTGAATATTCAGCAACTATCCAGCGGTTACATCTGCCAGACCATTATAATAGCAGTCCTAAGTAAATTGCGTTTTATTTTCGTAACCGTAGCATCCACTAGTTTAGCAAACAAAATGTAATTTAGCCGGCAAGTACTTAATTTGCAATTCTATGATCACAGTCTCCCATTGGGTTTATTCCGATATTGAAGCAGTACTTCTTGTATTGAAATGTGTTTTCTTAATGCTTTCAGGGAATTTCAAATAGAAATAGAGTATTGTTTTGTAATGAAATAACGTTGTGATTGTCAGAGAAAAATGGATTTAAATTTTTTTAAAGTTTTTTTTTAAAAATTTTTTAGATATTAATATTTACAATTTTGTAGTCTTACAGATATGTTTTACCCGTGCTGAGACCCCCGTTTTATAATTAATTAAAATACGAAATATTTATTTTTAATATTATGAAATAAAACTAAAGATGGAATAAATAAAACACATATCCGATATTGAAAAAAATAGAAGATCGGTAAATATTAGGAGGAACGGTTTTTATATATTTTATTTATTTATTCTTAGTATATTTACATTAAAAATGTATAGTATATTGTCCTCCACACCAGGATTTCACCTGTATTGTAGAGGACATTTTTCAGTAGTAAATTATAAATTATAAAATGTAAGTAGTAAATTTCAGAAAATTATTCTATAAATTTTATCAAACTATCATTGTATACATAATGATGTGCATTTTGTAATAGTATCGTGCATTACGTATATGTAGAGAATGAGAGAATGTTTGAGAAAGTCCATTTGACTTCTCCAGCCGTAATCTCTCGGAACATCGCCTTGCACCGAAGTAGGGATGGAATCATACGTCCGTCACTCCTGAACACACTGACCCCCAGATTCCTAACCACCCCTCGTACCCTTTTCCTTCCCAGAACTTCCTCTTCTTCCTTTCCTACAAAGACGCTCCACACAGACTCCCCAAAGATGACATAGGCCCTAAGGAGAATTATTTTCCTCAGAGCCTCCTGCGGGGAGCTAATGTAAAGAAAAACTTTTATAATTCATTATAGGTCACTTGAGGTGATTTTTCACAAAAGCAGCGCTCCCCAAATCATCCCAATATAATTATTTTTTCAATCCTTTTATCAAAGCCGCCGAAACTCGGTGAAACAAAAAAGCGACACTAAAAAGAGACAAACGCATACATCTAGGGGAAGGGGGGGCAAAGTGGAAAACTTAACTTTAGCTTACAGATTAATTAAGAAAATGTAAGTTTTTTAAAGTTTTTAAAATTTTATTAAAATAAGGAACTTACATATTTTTGGTAATTGAAACAAAATAATAATAAAAACGAACAGTTTTAGTAATGGAGACCCAGTTTTGAAAACCTCACTTTTTTCCACTTTGCCCGCATAGCAGGGCAAAGTGGAAACGTGGAAAGGGCAAAGTGGAAACTTATAATATAGAACAATAAAATGTAGAATGCGATAGAATGATTCCTCTAATGGGATTGGCAATTAAAGCAGGTAAATTTTCCATCATTGTCAATATCGACACACAGTTCATGTGCCCATTCTTGACAGACATTACATTGAATACATTCTTCAGTTGGAGGATCAATGTAAATTTCTTGGCAAAACATGCAAAGTGTCAAATTTTGTTGTTTCGATGTGCCGGGCTGAGGTTGAAAATTAATTTTCACTTTGACTGGTTCTCTTCGAAAAATCTTTTCTTCGTCTTTCTTGTTAATTTTTTTGTTTTTGAAAATTTTCTTTTTCTTTTCCATTTTCTCAATTTTTATTTTCTTTGATATTTCTAATTTCTGCTCTCTTTCCTTGATAATTTTCGTCCTGTTGGCTATTTTTTCTTCCAATTGATTTTTGTAGGGCGAACTGGTTAGAATTTCTGACTTTTGACATGGCCGTTTGACACGTTTTTCATTAACTGGTCTAGAAAATTTTGGTATTGGAATTAAGTCTCTCGGAGAAACAGCAATTATTTCATCTGGGGGTATATCGCACGTTTTTCTACTTGGACTCGTAGGGCTAGTGATGTTTAAGTCCAAAGATAAATTTTGAAAACTTATACCATCGTTGGTTTCTAAATTCAGCAAAGTTGTTTCGGTGGGCTGTTGATTTTCCAGTTCTACAGACGTTGGAACTGTAGATGTTGTCAAGGTTTCAACCAATGTGGCATTGTTCGTGGTCAGCTCAGTGTTTTCCGCTATGTAGTGAACCGTAGAAGGAGCGAAATCTAAATCAGTGAAAAGATTCCTGTCATATGGGAAAATGCGACACTTTTTAAAACCAGCTGCTGCATTTTCTATTGTTGCACTTTTTTCGAAGGCAAATCGAACAAGTTTTGCGACGTCAAATTGGTTTATACGTCTTCCAGGGTGGTTTTTTTGGAAAGTGTCCACAGCTCTTTCAAAGGCAACTTTGAATGGTTTGTAGACTGAAACATCTAGGGGTTGGAGTTTATGGCTAGTGTGTGGAGGGATGGTTACAATTATAACGCCCTTTTCGCGAGCCATATTTAATCCTTCCAGATTTTGGTGGGTGGAATGATTATCCATTATAAGTAAAACGGGTTTTTCTTTTGAAGGTTTTGACTTTTCAATAAAAACTTGCAGCCACTTATTGAATATATCATTGACGATCCAGCCGGAATCCGAACACCATGCCTGTGCACCATTAGGAGCATTATCCAATAACCGCTCGTTCATCCTTTTTCTTTTTCCAAAAATAAAACATGGTGGGATGAATCTTCCTGTAGCACTGCAACAACACACAAGTGTAGTCAACTGGCCTTTTTCAGCGGAAGATATGACTCCTACCTGTTTTTTACCCTTTATTGATATTATTCGAGGAGGTCTTTCAGAAGTTGTCTTGACGCCAGTTTCGTCCATATTGTAAATATCGTCAGGGCGGTTGATGAAATCATATTGTGCCAACATTGTCCACAGATTATCGTAAAAAAGATTCACTTGGAACTGGTTAAAAGCTGCACAACGTGCAATAGATGTTGGTTCCGGGGTTCTGTATGCTAGTTCAGGATGCCTCTTCATGAACCCTGTAACCCATGCTCGACCAGCTTTCTCATTTTGAAATGGATGTTCCACGTCATTTTTAACAGCTAGTTGGTAGGCTAAAGTTTGCAAGGATTCCTTTGTTAGCCCATAGAAACAACTATCCAGTTCTTTGGCATGTTCACAAATTAGCTTTTATAGAGCTTCGGAAAATACAGTACGAAATCTTCCTAATTTTTTAGTACATATTCCACTTTTCAAATGCCGATGCAGCGTCCCAAGAGGTATGCCATATTTTTTAGATGCAGCAGATAGGGAAGTAGTCTTCAATTCTTCCATGGCTCTTCTCATGTTTTCTTCGCTCCATGAACCCTGATTGCTTCGCTTGATATATTTATTAACCATCTGAAAATAAAAAAATAAAATTGAATGGTTACGTTAGAGTAAAACTGGATGTCTCTAAGAAATCACGAGCGCGGGCAAAGTGGAAAGGTTTCCATTTTGCCCTCACATACAACTTTCCACTTTGCCCAAATGGTGTGAAAGGAACAAAAAAATTAATATTTCGAAAAATCGTATCAAAATATTACAGACGCATTAAAATAACGTTGAATTATACTTATATGCAATATAATAATAAATAGCATGTAACTAAATCCTTACCTTTCAATGAAAAATCATTCGTTGAAGTTTGAATGTTTTCGTAAGAAATCTGCACAAATCACTCAACATAGACGTGCACCGCGCTGGGTCGCCGTAGCTATACTAAATTTCTGAAGGGGCATAAGGGCAACACGTGACTTGCGGTAAGTGAGCGTAGCGGGGGGGGGGGGGGGGAAGTCGCTATTTTTTGTTTTATATGAACTTTCCACTTTGCCCGCCCCTTCCACTTTGCCCTCCCTTACCCTATAGGATTTAGCCTGCAAGAGGATGAAATAGAATAATCGGTCTCCTCTTTGGGTAGTGCTTCGTAGCCTTCCCATTCTTATTTACTTTAGTTTTCTGAAGGTTTCGCTTCCACCGCGTGTGAACTGCACACTTGTAATTTTTTGAATAATGTTTTTATATTTATTTGTATGAAACAGACTGACTATATGCCTAACGATCTTTATATAAGAGGTTATTTAGGGTTAAGCCAAAAAACAGGGGTTTTATTATGACTTAAAACTAATATTCTTCAAAATGACTTTGAAAAAAAAATCACATCTTTGCGATTCTTTCAAAGACATAAAGAAACCATCGCTTCGTTCAGAAAACAATTTTTATTGTTCTCAAAATTTGTCTTGACAGAGGCTCATTCCTGTGATATCTTGAAAGAAACCATTCCATTTTTTTTAAATATTATGAACTAAATATACAATTTGGCTGTCCTGAAACGGGTATCCTTCCCAGTTGGACAGACAAAGTATCATTTTGTAATGTATTGTAATATATATGAATATAAATAAATAAATAAATTCGTAGGTAAAGAGGAGAAGTATAGGAATATAGGATAGGGAGAGGAGATGCTCCAAATACACACCAAACTCATGTATTAAATAAAACAAATCACTTAGCTTAAATCACTTAATTAATAAAAATTATCAACATATTTAGAAACCAGTGGTTTATTCGTCGGGATAAAATAAAAATTTTCATGAATACAAAGAGATTTGTTTTCATTTAATACATACATGAGTTTTGAACGTATCGAGAGCATCTCCTGTCCTTATCCTATAATCCTCTCTTCTTCCCTTTACCTACTTATTAGTTTAAAGACATACATAATAAAATTCCTATTTTTAGGAATTCTTGTTTTCATTTTCAAAAGCTGTGTGAAAAACTGTAAATTTTTACAGAATGGTATGCTAACTCTCTTATCAAGTAATGCATTTAAGGCTCATTAAGTATTCGCGGATGTTCGTGTTTTCCATTGTGAACTAATATTGCAAGGGGGAAGCATAATGTTTATGAGTGCATCATTTACAAAGCTGAGCTTTAGAAAAACACGAGATACCTTCAAGTCTTCTTGCATTTAGATGCATTGAGAAGCCTATCCAATACAGGAAGCCGTATATAGTGCACTTGAGTTAAAATCAAAGCGATCCATGCACGGATTTAGTTAGTTTTTATTGAATATTTCTTGAAGCTAATGATTTCATTTTATTTTTAATGGGAATACCACTCAAGAGTTACAACTATCTGTAGTCAGGGAGAACTATGGCGTACCATCTCACCCCTTCAACATGGATTTATTAAAGGAAGATCAACTCTTTGCAATTTGATATTGTACACGAATGATATTGTTAATCCCTTGAATGCATCGCATTTAACTGATTTCATTTATACTGACTTCAGTATGGAAGTTGATAAAGTAAACTACAGAATTTTTGGGAATAAGAGAGATAATTTTGAAATGATTTAAGAGTTGTCGGGAAGGTGCTTAGCGACAAGGTTGATACTAGAAGGTTTACTTATTGTACATTTTCTATCTCGAGCGGAATACCACAGGGATCTCATTTGGGCCCAAGATTATTTTGCTTATTCACAAGTGATATAGTTAATATGTTTAGTAATATTGCAGTCCTGTTACTTGCTAATCGAAAATATGGAAACAAAAATACGAAAAGATATTGGGACCTCTGGGACTCGGACCCGGGGTCTCCGGCTTTCCGGGCCGTGACTCTATTGGAGTCCAGATTTTTGATTGAATTTAGATAATATTGTCTTTTTTTAATTAACCAAGCGGATATACACGGTAATATAACGAAAGCAGTCAAGTACAATAAGCGTGTTTTCATACCAACGCGTGTGTTTCCACAAAAATCGTTATAACTCCGTTATTGTTCTAGTGACATGATTAAAACAAAAAGTAGAAGGTCGATAATAAATCAAGCTAACACATCCTTATTCAAGTGTCCATAGAAATACATGAAAAAGATCTATTCTGTCAGATAAATGATAGGTGGTTTGGTATATTTATGGTAAACATGGTAAACCAAAAAATCGCCTACCAGCCGTTAGACATTGTTATGTTTTTATTAAATATTCTTGTATGAAATGATAAAAAAGTGAGGTGACCAAATTGTTTAATATACATTTATACGATAGAATAAGTATTGTATTTTACATAATCCGTGATTTTAGTACCGTTTTCACGTAAAAACACTACTTGAGTCATTTTGACATATTTTTTTATGTTTGCATTCTAAATTTTAATATTAACAAATGTTAATATTTATTTGTAATATAACAATTTGAAAGCTTAATTCATAACCTTTAAAAAAACAGTTTTTAATATTTGGCTACATTCAGAAATGTTTCATTTATAGAGCTTTAACAGTGAAGCGGAAATAACACAAAGTTTTTGTAGATCTGACATTTCATTTGAGACGAAAAACTCGCATATTCGCAAAATATCTGAGTGGTTATATATGCTATACCATTTGATTAGAAAGATATACATAAGTAAGTTTCATAAGATAACCTTCAGCTAGTAAATGTATATAAATTAGTGTCCGGCCCTACATGAAGCTCCCTGTATTCTCGCACTTAGCAATACCCGGGTCACAAAAACTTAAGAGATCACTTATCACATTATTCCTGAACCCCGGGTAGTGTTACTTCTCTACCCATTAGGTTTGAAGGTCCATTACTGATAATGGCGTCTTGGGTTAATCTTGCCATTATCGTTAACAATAACGGGGAGTGGACCGGTGAGGACACGTCTTTCATAAATACGGCTGCTGTTGCCAATCAAAACTGAGTGTAAAAAAATCTGAGCCGGTGATCAGACAAAAAGAAAAATCAATTTTGAAAACATTTCAACAGTTTCTCCGTGCTTAAGAGGAATATAAACGCTAGAAATATTTCGATTATCGTGCCTGCAAAATTTAAAATCGAACGTCTTATTTGCGCAAGACAATAGAGCGAAAAAGTGGATTTTATTTATTTTGTGCATAATTTTTTAAGAGTGAAAAAACACAACCTCTAAAATAGTCTTAGCCATAAAGGAGTATTTTTATAAAAATGTTTCTTGTATTACTTCATAGTTAAGTCATGAAAAAACATTTTTTTTGTGGTTTATGCTTATATTTTTTGTTATGTAAATAATAATTTTATTGTTATTCCAATACATAGAAAACCTTGTAAAAGCTTCAATTTATCCGTAGCATATTTTTTTATGTTCATACTGTAAGCCAATTTCTCGTAAAGATTAATCTAAATAGGATTTCACGTATCCGCGCTCAAAAACAAGAAGATGGAGAGATATGTAATTACGAATGTTAGAGGAGCTCGCTAATATTTAAAGCGATAAAATCTATGCGAAAATTGGGAATAGGTTTAAAAAAACACGACTCGTTTAAAATAGAGCAAAAACCTCGTGGAAGGCGTCTTAAGTATCATTTAAAGAAACATCGTGAATTGTTTCACACATATAATTAGTAAAATAACCAAAACAAATGTGTTTACAATAATTTTCGGAGCATACTTTGCGATTTTTTTCTATAGAGGGAATTTTATATAATTTGCGTTTCAACGTGGAACGCAAAAATCACATAATTTTTTTAAGAGCTTAAAAATTTCAAATGTTTAAGGGGGATATGTAAGAAATCGGTAGAAGAGCGGGTAGCGGCGGCTTAAGTAGTAACTTAGAAGAGTATCATCTATCGTAGTTCGTGTCTTTCTGTG
Organism: Limnephilus lunatus; assembly: GCA_917563855.2. Lineage (NCBI taxonomy): Eukaryota > Metazoa > Arthropoda > Insecta > Trichoptera > Limnephilidae > Limnephilus > Limnephilus lunatus. Next base: position 49,758,212 of record OU830603.1, read on the forward strand.
TAAACTTATTTCCTTTGCAAATAAATCCCTATTACCACCCTCCACCTTCTCACTCCCACCTTTCCATTGACACCTTTAAGTCTATGTCTATTGTCGTAATTAGTTGAAAATAACCCTGATGAAGTAAACATTACAAAAAACTTGGTTAAAACTAGGTAATCTATTAATTTTGAAATATTTATTTTGAATAATTATAAGCAATAATTATTAGCCTGAAACACTCATCTACATTGAAAAAATCTCACGAGAAAAGATATATGCCGCCGACGGAACTTGAATCCGCGTCAATCAGAAGGACGCGGGTTCAGTCCCGTAGGCGGCATGTATCTTTTCTTGGGAGATTTTTTCAATGTATGTAGATGAGTGTTTCAGGCTAATAATTATTGCTTATAATAATTGTTACCCTTTGTGCCATGCATAGAAATCTTGTCTTAAACATTAGTTTATCAATAAAATAATATTTATTTTTATTTTAACTTAATAGGTAAAACCTCACATTGTAATATTTAATCACTGAAGACAATTCATATGTATACAATATTAGCGGCTCTCATTCGTTTTGAAACAGAAAAAAAATACAGTAATATCTAGGAATGACTGAATTTTCAAAATTTCGATTGAGAGTCTCTAATATTGCCTTCAGTAATATTGGTTATAAATTAATTTATTTATAAACTAGGCACCAGTTCCACGTGCGACCTCTACTGTCCATGTTAGTACTCCATGCTCCACGGTTTTTTGCTCCATTCTTTCAACGGCTTAGAGAAGACGTGTTTCTGCAAGAATTCCCTTGATTGAAACAGATTAATCAAATAATGGATAACATTTTTGCCAAGCCTAGACATTCTTTTATCTTTCGGCATTTCAACGGCACATGTTGCCTTTCCATATCGATCATGCATCGGGTTTATTTATTAAGAAATAAGGGTACAAGTGCCATTTCCCTACATGATAGTTGTAGACCGTCGTAGTAAAAATAGTTTTTTTTTTTTTACATTAACTCCACACAGTCATCTGGGATGCCATTCCATTGTAATACCGGTAGAACAAGGATAGCATTCCCATCCGACGCCTGTGCTCTAAAGATTGCAATCCGTCTGTTAATATGGGAGAATCTATCAAACGGACCGCCCGTATTCGAGGGTATTTTTCAGGTATCTTGGAGCTCCAGACCAGAGGTGGCTCAGAGAGGTACTCCCAGTTTTTGGGAGGCTAACTTTACTCTGGCTTCGATGGAACCACCATATCTGAGCTAGTATAAATATAGCTATTAAAAACCCGCTCCGTAGGTTTTTACTGCTAGGCCCTGTGGACGGCTTTTAGTTTGACTTCGCCCAGTTAGCGTTGGTGACCATTTTATAAATCCGATAGGAACTGGTTCCAAAAACAGCCCGTTCCTCGGATCCACTGTCATCCAGTGTAACTAGTCACCTAGACAAAGAAACCAAGTCAGAGCTATGAAGTCGTATGTAATATTGTAAAATTTTACAGCGCCCTTGAGGTGATTTTTCACAAAAACGGTGCTCTATACATAATCCAATTATTATTATATATAGCCTCTTGATACAAAATGTATTTCCGTCAATCTTTCCATATCCGAAGAGATACTACATATTCACAAATTCGTAGAAGTTAATCCTAGGGTCTGCCCATCCTACCTGCTGATGGAAGTAGCGACATCTTGTGACGAATTATTGCATTCGAAACCAAATTATAACAGTAGCTTTGTGCGAAATTCCACGTACACAGATGTCATTTGTGGCACGGCGCGTATGGCGTGGCGAAATTCAACCAAGCAGACGTTACCGTATTAATACTGATCGACTAGCGGTTAAAAGCTTTGTCATAAACTCCACGTACGAAAACGTGTTGCGTAAGGCGCGGCATCAGAGTTGTACTTGGAGTCGGATTCTAAAATTTCAACCATACAGTCACTGGTGTAACAACAACGCCAGACATAAAAAAATAAAGAAAATTAGATTTAAAAGATTGATTATATATAAGCAAACAAAACAAAAGAACACACATTAATACATAGTATGTAAATGAAATCATTGAAGAAGAAAACAAAAAAAAAACCGGTTTAACCCGTTTAATCACAGGAGACCATATTTGTCCCAGCTCTGTGTGAGCTGGGACAAATATGGGTCTCATTGAAATCGTCGTGTCTCCCTTACTATCACAATAAAAAGAAGTATAAACTAAACGATATTGAAAAGAGAAAATACCATTTTTTATATTAAAATCTAAACGTTAACCACAAAATCAATAAAATGTACACTTTTATGAAAAGAAAGTTTCCGACGTTTTTTTAAAGAATTATTTTCTCATGAAACGACAAAAAAGTGAGGTGATAAAAACGTTTATAATTCATTAGTCTAATAAAATGTGTGTGAAAAAACGTGAGGTGTGCCATTTTTAAAACTTTTTAAAGTTCGCATTAAAAAAAATACATGTTTATTTCTAATAACAGGATATGAAAAAGGTCTACTACGCGTTATGTCATTCTCGAATTGAATATGGAATCATAGGATGGGGATCTACTACACATTAGTACAAACGCAACCTGAATACGATTCAAAAAGGAATCATAAAGACCACATTAAAAGCACCCATTAGAGCGCCTTAAATTGAAATTTTCAATAGCTTTGACGAACCAAATGTGCAGCAAATATATTTCAAAAATATATTATTGAAGCTTTTCAAAAATACTGAAGCCTCTACTAGACCGTGTATGCATGACACTAGATCGAATAAAATGATATAAAAAATATTTCAAGTTATAAAACAACATTAGGAAAAAGAAACTACACATACTTTGCAACAAAACTCTATAACATCCTTCCCCAAGACATAAAACTAATAAAAAATTCTAAAGAATATAAATCAAGAATTAAAATATGGCTGAAAGAGGTCATTAAAAAAACCCTAATGAAGACACTAAAAATGACATGGAAAACAAATAAACTATATTTAAATAATTTTAGTCCGCCTCGGCACAGGACCCCCTAGTGAGGACTAAGAAATACAGTACTATAATACTTAAATTCACCTGTATATTTTGTATGTACAATTATTTTATATAGTCGCTAAAAAAATTTAAAACGTATTATATAACCTTTCAAAAACCATTTATAATTTTTGGATTCGTAAACCAATATTCTATTTAATTAGATTTTATTGCAAAGGAAGTATTTTTACATACTGACAAAACGTTCCCGAATTTTGAAGTTACTTCGTTAAAATAAGCACTGCTAAAGTATTTAATAAGTGCAGCTTTATACTTCAAAGAGGCATAATATAAAAGTGCTTACATTAGCAAAAGAGTTACCAACGGTGTGTAATCTATTTATAACAGACTCGTTGCCTTTAGACGAGACGAGAGAGACGTAGATTTATACGAGAGAGTTCTAAGTTGTTTCTGAGAACAGGAGTCTCGCTGATTATGGACCCGCTGAGTTGGTCGAATTGGTTTCTAGTTGAAGGGCGCCACTTAGTACGTGCAACCTTTAGCACGGTAGGGATAAATAAGGTACCATGGTAGAGTTGTTGCCATGAAAGCAGAAGGTCCTGGGTTCGAGTCCCAGAAGTGATAATTAATATCTTTTTCTGATTTTTCTGTTTCCAGATTTTCGATTGAGTTTCGCTAATATTGTCTTCATTTAATAAAATATTACAATAAATTATGGTTATCTGTAGATATTATTTTTGTCCCATTTTACTATTTTGAACAATAATTTATTGTCTTTACAGGATGTTTGTATTTTTCTTTGTTAAGTTAGGTTAAGTTTTAATAGATGAAAGATAAGTTTTAATATTGGAAAAACAACTCGTAATTTTGAAATAAGAATCAAAGAACATTTAAGGTGTCTTAATAATAATAATTTTTCCGAGTTCGCTAACCATATCATTGAAAATAACCATAGTTTTGATAAAAATACGGGGATAAATGTTCTTCACATTAACACTAAGGGAAAACGGTTAGATAACTTAGAAGCCATAGAAATAAAAAAATCTCTTAAAAATAATGAACCCATTATTAACAAACAAAAAATATTATCATATAGCCCAATCATGGATATGTTCCCCCACCCACTCCTAATTAATCCTTAGCCACGCCTTCACCCCTACCACAACACTCTGTAATAATATATTGTACCCACCTACTATTTTATAATTGTCAAGTCAGTATACGTTTGCCCTGAGGAAGGAACGGTCGTTCCGAAACCGGTCGGCTTTAAACAAATATACAAGTGGTTCAAACAAAGTAACATTGTTTCATTTATCTTTAATAGATGAGTTGTTGGGGAATGTTTTGTCTGTAGGATATTTTGTGGTGGATATTTTGTCGAGGATATTTTGTCACGGAATGAAAACAAGCATTACCGTTTTTTGCATGTGATTTTTTGGCTTAAAAAACTTAAAATAAATTTGAATACTCAAAGTACCGCTTTTTTCTCGTTCGCCGAGATTCAGTAACTTTAACATCATTTAAATTAGATGAGTTGTCAACTTTTCTTTCATACGATGAATGTTAAACTAATATCCTGTCCTATTTTCGAGTGTGGCAGAGTAAGATAAGGGCCACCCCGACTACTCTGCCCCTCTCAAAGTAAAAGCAACATCAACATTTCTAGTATTTAACCTCTCACCATACTTGATTACTTCGTTAGACAAAATTTAACCCGTTGATGGGATAATATCTTAATTGTGTGTTGGGCCTCCGAAGTCGTGAAATCTTGCACATACGACCATAGGTCTAAGGATATCGACTAGCAATCCGACGGTCGCGGGTTCGAATCCCGTCGTGCGCAAGTAAGTTTTACTTGATTGATTTGTGTTATTTTACAATTTATTAATTTAAAATAACACAAAGTTTGCGGCACGTTCTAGATTATGGACACTCTAAGTGTCGCCCTGATGTGAGACCAACATTCAGAATTGAAATGTTGCTTGAGATGGCTTTAGCCGTGTCTGGTGATCAGATCTGAATAGCCAAACACTTTCATCTTTCCATATCCTTCCCCTCATACAGGAATAGGTTATTTAAAAAGAAAAATGAAAATTACAGTAAAAATGTATTTTTATTTTTATTTAGTCAAATAAATTTTTCATAACCAAATGTTTAATTTTTATTTTACCGTCAAAGCGACATGTTCGTTTTGGCAGCGTTTATTTAGACGTACACACTTATGCACAGTACATTTTTTTTTTTTTTTTACTTGAATACCTCACAAGAGTCCCACCTGTCCCGGCTGGAGCCAGTGAGAATAAGGCGTCCCCAATTGGGGTATGTTACACAGAGTATCTACACTCTGGAACGTGCCGCATATTATACATTGTAATTTACTATGAATTAATTGTGAAATAACACAAATCAATCAGATAAAATTTATTTGTGCGCGCCGGGTTCGAACCCGCGACCCTCGGACCCACGGAGGCTGTCAATGTTGTGGCCGCTAGAGATATTGTCGAGTTATTTGCTGCATCAGTATTGTTGGCTTCTATATGGTACGCCTCATTGATATAGTTAAACAAAGTAAGTAATTTAGGACTATCTATTTTATCATTTAGCATGCCAAATGATGCCCTAATTTCACTGACTCCAGATTGCTAAGAGCAGCTGGAATACGATATTCACATAAAAAAAAACAGCACTTAAAAGTTTAGTAAAAGTATTACAGATAACAAAATTAAAAAGCTTTCTTTCCCAGAAATGTGTCTTTCTATTTTATAAGCCATTAAATTCCCATTATGACCTTCTGTGACAATAATGCCAGAAGGAGTTCCTACAAGTTTCCGATACTGAACTAAGCGGAAACTGTATTACGATTTGAGTTTAAACTATCACATTACTTCTCGTGGTACTCGAGACACTTCAGAGATAAGGGTATAATATAATGTTCGACTATTGTACATGTTCCAGATAAAGGAAATACATGTATCATAGTTTAGAGTAATTCTAAATCTTTAATAGCTGAATAATTAATACGTTTATACAATTTCCTCTCGTACTATTCCAATTATTATTCATGTGCATATATTTATATGAATAATTATCTATATCTTCTTCAAACACAGCATACTTATTTTGTAGTACCATTTTAATTCAAAACTAACAGATTACTTAGTTTTAACCACGCTTATTGTGTATAAAAAATTGACTTGTTTCGTGAGCGATACACACTTCCTCAGGGTTTACATAAAACTAATTACAACAATAGATATAGAGTTAACGGGTGTCAATGGAAAGGTGAGAGTCGGAAGGGGGAGGAGGGTAATAGGGCATAATTTAAAAGGGAACAAGTTTAATAGTGGGTCATTAAAAAATATTTTATGATTATTTATAATATTTTAATTCCTATATACGCTCTTTGTAATTTCTAAAATCTCCAATGTAGTAACTCAATTCCACTATTAATGCCAAAAGTGTTATTCTTCTTCAACAAATGATTGGCAAACTCCAAGAAACTCTTTTTGCTTATAAATATCGTATGTTCCTTTATCTTTATTTCGAAGTTTTACCTTTGTAAGAGAATTATCTATTTATTTAAACTAAAGAAAAGTGTCTGAACGGTATGCAATTGATTTTTAAATATAAATCTACACTTTCAAGATTAAGGTCACTGTCTACACGAGATTTCTAATAACCATCCCATCCCACACTTCCACCCATTAAAACAGAACTTTGATACTTTTTGATGAAATTTTGCACAATTCTGTAAAGCCCGGAAAAAACCTGGGATTTAAGCAAGTAATATAATAGATTACTTAATATAAACTATGTACATTCGGAGAGTGGTAGATTTTAGGTTTAAGAGAACAACATTCAAACTCAAAACCTTGCTTTAAGCTGTCTTAAATTACAAAATCTGAACAGCCAAGTATATTTTTCAACCTTTCTTTTACCCATTCCCTAACCTAACTTAACTTAACGACCCTGGAAGCAGTGGAATTAATTCCACCACGATTTGTGAATGTTGCATACAAGAATTAGGTGATGGGAAAGGAGATGGAGTTGAGGCAGGTTGGAAAGTACCTGGTTAGACCTATATCAGATCTAGTCAATACAGGAAGATTATGATTTTTCATAAGGTATAAAAAAATAGCTTTCCATCTGCAGAGGGATCTTTGAGAACAATTTTCTTGTAAATAAATATTGGCAAAAACTCTACAGATCGTCTTTTGCTAAGGATCTAAAGCGTTACATCTAACGGAGTACCGAATCAATCTTGTCTGTCGAACCGGAGATGTGAATGTTGTCCCATTAAACAGGAAGTCGTCAAAGCCATCCGATCAAAGCCTCCAGCCGGCCTGGTGCCTATAACTATATACGTTATTCAAGCCATTTCATGTTTACAGCCTTTCAAAATTATTAAGAGAAGATCCTTTGATGAAGTGTAAGAAACTGTTATTGGAGAAAGATTATTGCCCCCCATCGTCATATCTTAAATATTAATCCCTTTTATATCGAAACAATTTCTAAGGTTTGAGGTCGAGTTTCACGCAAAGGTAGTAGGAAATCTAAGTAAGACGTTGCGTTGATTGAAAACTGCAATTATACTAATATACTATCCAATTATACTATACGATGACTTGCGACATCGCGATAGTTGATATAAAAAAGCTTAAAGCGTCCGACAGACATGCTCATTAGTACCACGAAAGCATGCTATTATTGAGCAATTGATGCTTGGTGGTACGGGAGTGAAAAAGGTTACTAGTATTAAGCATGTTCACCAGAGCATGCTCACAATTAAACAGTTCGTTGACACGGAGGCGCTGGTGGAAGGGTTTTTTTTCTTAGCGTGCTTGAAAGGTTTGCTTATGAACATGTTAGTATCGATTGTAGGGAACTGATACTGTTTTAATGAATTGTATTTTTTTTGCAAAGCTTATATTTTAACCGAGAGTCTGCATATAGTTGCTTTGAACACGATTATTCAGGAGTATGCTTAAAATAACTATGCCTAACGCAAACAAATTTCCACAGTTGAAGAGCATACTAGTTTTAAGAATACTCACAATCATGGTTGTTTGTGAGCATGTGTATTTGTACCTTGAATAGAAAAGCGCGAAAGAGCTGTGATATTCCGTGTTGCATTCGCGGCGACTTAAAAGCAGTGTACTTGCAGAAAATTTTCTGTGATACCATATCGCGAGTATGACATTGTCCTTTCAAAATATAAGTCCAATCCACGTTCCATTAAAGGGCCGATATAGCTGTTCGATAGCACCAGTCTGTTCGATAGCACCAGCAGAGTGTCTTCCCCTGCGTCATTGTCCATTTCACCTAAGGGGTCAGTCGCCCCTTATTGTGTCAACAATTATTTCGCAATCCGAGTATCACATTATATATAAGCACTCATTGATAATCCAATTGCTGTTGGAGGGCCGATACCGCAGCCCGTCTGACAGCACCAACTCCAGCGAGAATCTTTTGCATCACATGTCCATTTGTTCTAAAGGGACAGCCGCCGCTAATTGTGTGAATTACAGTATATTGAATATTATTCCGCCATTCCAACATCACATTATCTAATATTGAATAGAGGTACTCACCGCCAATCCACGTGCCATTGAAGGGTCGATACCGCAGCCTGTCTGACAGCACCAGCTCGAGCGAGGGTCTCCTGCCCCGTGTCCTGGCACCCTCTCCCACTGGTGACAGCAGCGCGATACTGAACACAATCAGGCCGAGCACTGCCGCGATCACCAGGAGAGCTATGAGGATACCACGCCAGTTGCGCTGGCTGGGGGTCGAGGCTACCAATTCCTGGAAAGATAAAAGACACTGGATTAGATTGGGTTTTTTTGAAAGTTTTTGCAGAAATGTAACTGAGGAGAATTGTGATCACGATGGCTGTGAATGACGCGGATGAATACAAACTGCAAAACATTGTGGAAGAATGTTCTCTTTTCCAGTAAGGCCCATCTTTCACGTGGATACAAAAGTATCCGATACTCGAAGATTCAAATATCCTGGCAACAACCGCCATACATTTGCGCGAAGGTTCATACACAGAAACACATCGCCGACATTTTGTACACTTGTCGGTGACACCGATCTCTAGTCGGGCAAAGTCTTCACTACTCATTTCGGGACTGCCGGCTGAATGGTGGATTACATACTTCGGATTAGTACATACTAATTACTACTTTTAATACACTTCTTATTTTGTTGTTCTTTTTTATCTCTTATTTGCAGATGCTCGCAGTCCTACGGACAGCAATTATGTCTTTTTTCTTTTTTTTGTCCTATCTTTTTCTTCCTAAGGTCATCAAGTGGCTCTTAAGGAATTAAGACCAAGGAGCGTTTTTTTTATCTCTAATGACTACCAACAATTTGCTGTCCTGTACTTTTATAAGTACTTGCATACTACTTCCTAACACTTCATGCGGGGACATTTGGAGGTCTAGCTTTGTTCATTTATATATAATCGTTCTTCACAAAAAATCCTTGCGAGAACCTTGAAGGAGTAACCTTATGCTACTTATACCAGGGCGGGAATTATTCCTCCTGTCCAAAAATGAGCAACGAAAACAAACAAGTTTACTTGTGTCATTCATTTTGCAACAATGCGTATGCATTTTAGATCAATGCTATAAATAAAACATTAAACAAAGAATGACAAGACATAAAAATGACAGCTACAGCGACTACTTGGTTATGCTGAGGATATGAAAGCATTCTAGTTTGGACATTTCGAGAATAATTCAACAATGATTGATGGCGATGCGGGTCTCGTGATTTCACGTACGGAGTTTGCCCGACACGTTGCCTGAGACGTGAGTTGTACACAATATGAATATCGGATGCTCGCTAGTATCCCTGTGAAAGAATAATTTTTTCTTGGAGGTGCATGCATCTGTGCTGAATCCGTTGACTATATAACCCCACATGAAAAACACGAAACTCTGCAGAAATCAAATCTTTATACGAGTACCACACAAATGATAATAAGAATAACAATGATTTCAAATGCTATAAAGTATTTGAAAGACGGCTCTACAAAAATGCAAAAATCTGCTTCAGAGATACATCTAAAGATATTGAAATATATGAGATGTACTATCCGCAGTTTTTTACTGGGTGGGACTGTGTTTCCTGGTGTTGCCGATATTGTTAACCATTTAACAAATAAACTAAATGAACGAATAAGAAACGAATAAACTAAATGAACGTTAAACTAAATTAACGAATTCTTTCTGCATTCAAATTATATTGTTAATCGATACTAGTACTCACCTTAAAAAATCAACTAAATGAACAAATTCTTTCCGTATGCAAACTAATCCCATTAGGCAGCAGTACGTCGACAGTCGGGCGGACATCATGGCATATCTCTTTTGCATTTCAATATCTTTGGATACATCTGTCTTAACAGACGGTATGTTATCAATAGGATTCTGTTTATTACTTTTGCATTTTGGGAGGCGGGTATCGCCGCGGGAACCATTTATTGAATAACCAACACCTCTGCCATAGGTCACCCCAAGTGGTTCGCTATATTTGGTTTCTTGGCAGGGGTGCCCGGGTTCATGGGATGAGGTTTTCAAGGTCTGGCTGCGTGGCGGACCGGATGGATTTTTACGTTCGTCACTACTGGATACACTGACCCCAGAATCCTACCCACCCCTCATACTTTTTTCCTTCTCAGAACATCCTCTTCTTACTTTCCTTAAAAAACCCTCCACACAGCATCTCCTAAGATGACAATTATTTTCCTCTGGGCCTCCTGTATGGAGGTAATATAAAAAAATAGGTATGAATCTACCAATGCTTATTGACATTGCTATCAATAGGATTTGGTCAATCAATATTTCAATAGACCGTGTATATAATTAAGAATTATTAAAGCCTCGACGACATTGAGCTAGTTTACAAGCTACTAGCCGGTGAATTGACTATCTGCCAGTAAACTCGCGAAGTGTAATCGTATTACGAGCAAACTATCAGATTGTGAATAACCTACGAAAAAAGTTGAAAGGGGGTCACCTTTGCTCGCTACTCGCTAGCGTGTACGGCGGATGGCAAGATGGCAGCCCTCGAACAGCTAATTTCGTAACTGTTGATCTGGATTATTCATTTCACAATCTGTTAAGTAACCGGCAAATAGCTACTAGCGGTGAGCTAACTGCGAATATCTAAAAAATGTCGACAAAATTAGTTCGCACGGGAGTCATTATTTTAGCTCAGCTTTTCATTAGCTAGTTCGCTACTGAGCGAGTGAAACATTTTATGTGTCATTATCACAATCGCACTCGCCGATTTGCCCGCTTTTAAACTTACCGGCTAGTAACTTGTAAACTCGCTCAATGTAGCTTTAGATGGCAAACACGCCAAACGTCTAACACAACAATTATTTTATTGTATGAGAATAAAAAGTTTTGCCCTACTTAGATTAAACTATCCTTCTTTTCAAAACCTCGATACATTTCTTACTTTCTTTAAGCAAACCCTTTGCACTATATCCCAATGATAATATAACCCCGAGGGAAACCTTAGAGTTTTCAGTGTGCAGTTAGCATAAAAATAAAATCCTTTGACAACCATTTCCACGAGATTATAAACGTGCTTTTCTTTCCAATAAGTTTGTCTTTGAGCGTAGGTAGTAAAAATTACTAGAAAATTCAATTCAAAGTCTGAAGGAGAAAAATTTTTTAGAACACAAATATTTTACACCATCAAAATTATAAGTGCTCGTTTTATCTTCTTCTTTTTCGATGGCACTACAGCCGATATCGAGCTTTGGCCTCCTGTAACATTCGCCTCCAACTCCTCCTGACTTCCAGTTTGGTACCTGGAGAAGCTGTGCTGCATCCCCTCCTACCACGTCTTCCCACTTCAGTCTGGGTCTTCCTACTTTCTCTTTCCACTTGGGTGTTCAGTCAAAATTCTTTTTGGGACTCGTGTATCCGGAATTCTCTGTATCTACATGCTCAGCCCATCTTTACCTGGGGAGTCTTATATGGGCTAAGATGCTAGGGGCATGATATTGTATATCATACAGCTTATTTTATATTTGTCTCTAATTATTAAAATTTATTGGAATGGTCGATTAAATTATTCAATTTGTAGGAAGAAGAGCTTAGAAAATAACGTAGTGGATAATTGTTAAATTAATTAATGATTTTAAGTCATTCTCATCTCATCAGGTAATTTTACAATATCGGATCCATAGGCGTAACGTAATATAGTCGATGTTATATCGATATATCGAGCACCGTTTCACTGTTGAAAGCCGAATCGATATTGATAGGGAATAATTAAGAAATCGATATACTTTGGCAACACTGTTGAATCTGTCTACGAATTCACATTCCGAAACGTTAAACGATAATCAATTACATAAAAAATATTAATAAATTGCCAATGTTGAATCGGAATACTAACCCAAGTAAGCACTATATAATGAGTTATTTAGTCATATTTCAATCACTTTCGTCGCTCAAAGATAGAACGGAATAAATTATTAGTCTTAAATGCAATATTTAAGTCTATGGATTGCATTTACTACTTTCTTCAATTCTAAGAGCTTTCTTAGTTTAATCCGTTCATTAAATAAGCCAATAATTTTGAATAATTAACGAAATTATTATAAAAATATGTGTATTTTGCGAAACTTATCTGATATGGAGGATGCGCTAAATTTTATCAATCGCCGTTCTGAATATCTGTTATAAATCGTTAACAACTGACAACTGACCATTGTTTCATAACGCTGATGATTTTAATTTGTATTTGTGTTCCGATTGGCCTATAGAATCGGAAGGAATCTAGATTTTGGTATTCCGCACACTAAGGGTACCTAACTACACGGTAACAACAGGAGTCAAGTACCAAAATATCGCCAGTCTGTCAACAAGCACCATAACGTAAAATTTCTCTCTTATCGTATCGTAACGTTGAAGTGTTATTTATCTTATCGTGACATAAAGTATAAATTCTATCGTTTTTTATCGTATGCTTTGCGTAAAATTCTAATGTTAATCTTACTCAAATCGTGGTTTAATAACCAACTAACAATCATATCGCACGCTTATGGATATATCTGTGACTGTCACCAAATAGAAGATCAAGACACTATACACAACAGCAGTGAGTATAACTTTTTGTGAATACCGTTTCTTATTTGGTTGTCCGGCATAACTCGTATCAAAGTCCATAAGCATTTATAGCCGAGAGTGGCCGTAAGGTTATTCTGACCCTCGTGCATGGTCACGAATCAGACCATAGATAACGAATTTGGCCAATATCGTATTGATACAGGGTCCATGCTTAAAAATGGCTTTAGATCTGACTAGATCTGAATAGCCAGGTACTTCCTCACAATCCTCTTATTACCCCAATTGGGATTGCCATAGTCTCACCGGGTCCAGACGGGAGCAGCTGGGACTCTTATGAGGTATTCACATAAAAAAGGACTCTCGGTTCGTCTGCAAAGGTATTGTTTAAATGTACCTACTATCCCAATATATCTTTAATATATAAAACAAAGTCGGGTTAGTTACACTAATTATAGTTCGAGAAAGGCTGAACCGATTTTGATGATCTTTAATTTTTTGGATTTGTCTCCGCCCCGAATAGCAGAATAGCTATTACAACATCGGAAAAATAAATAAAAAAATAAATTATGCAGAAAATACTTTTCGTCATACATATTATATGGAGCCAATTCTAATATTTTGAAAGAACCGCAGAAATATTGTGAAAGTATAATATTGCGTAGTGAACGAATAACAAAAATTCAAAAACGTCAATTTTCAATGCGCTGATTGTTTTACTTTTGTTCTTAAACATATAACGCTGCCCCTCTTTCTTACACACTAAATGTAAACAGTCAAAAATGGGACAAACGGTTAACGTCTGTCTGCACCCCTCCAAATGAAAAATACAATAATTATAATAAATTACCCTCACACGTATAAAGAAAATACGTACGAAGTTCGCCGTTCAGCTAGTAAAAAAATAAGATGCACGTAAAAATACTTAGTAACTTTTAATTATTTATTCAACGATTTCGTGCACACAAGAAATTCAACTGCAGAATAGCAAACGAGAGCGTTGCACTCCCGATATTTGTGAATTCTGTAAAGGCAAAAGATTCGCTGAGAGGGTAGAAATACGGATGGAAACGAAGGGAGAGAAACCGCAACTCTAAAAAAACAATGACCCCTTACCAACGAACAAAAATACCTCCTACGTTACAACGTTGCCAACGTCAGTAAGGTTCTAGATGTCTTTTTAGTATCTGTTTTATCTGGCATGTCTGAAACAACTAAACCGTACCACAAAGAAGAAATCGGTTGTTTGAAGTGCAGAAAGAAAGATATTTTGCTAAGTGTAGTGGGTACTTCGCAGAACAGATAAAACGACATGATAAACGTTGTGGTTGTGGGCGTTTGCGTGTAACAGAAGTCCATAAAGCCAATTTTCGTTTATTTTGGTAAAATTAATCACGAGTTTTCTAATGTCCAAATTCTTTCTTGAGCAGGTTACTTGAATGGGACCTAGTCGTCAAAGGTTCTTATTTAAATTGGCGAAAGTTGAATTTGCAAGCTACCCATGGGCTGGAGCCCTAAAATACTTTTTTAATTTTTTTATTTAAGCGACTATATAAAATAATTTTATAAGTATACAAAATATAATCGTTATGTTAGGTAAAGATATTGTATTTTTTAGTCCTCCTCAATAGGGGCTCCTGTGCCGAGGCGGACTAAAATTGTTTGATTATAGTATTAGTTTTCTATGTCATTTTTTGTGTCTTCATTAGGGTGTTTTCGTTGACCTATTTCAGCCATATTTTTATTCTTGATTTGTGCTCATTCTTTTTTTTTATTAGTTTTATGTCTCGGGGAAGAACATTATGTAGTTTAGTTGCAAAAACAAGTGTAGTCTCTATGTCCGAATGTGGTTTTAAAACTTGGAATGTTTTTATGACATTTTTATTCGATCTTGTGTTATGGATACACGGTCTAGTAGAGGATACAGTATTTTTGAATAGCTTTAATAATATATTTTTGGCATATATTCGTTGTACATTTGGTTCTTGATCCTGCTTAAAATCCTGTTCAGATACAAATACAAACCGCGAGCAGATATCTATTTCTTCCTATGGTAAGAGATGGGGTCAGATGAATTAGGGAGCGGCCACGGAGTGCACATTTTTTGTACTGAATCTGTCAACTTGACATCTGTCATCCACCCGTCTAGGCAGCTCCGTAATTAAAATGACCCCCTCTCCTGTTTTCGTGGGAGTGGAGGGCGCTTAACTGTTGGAATATCGCCTCAGGAGCGGTTACGACGTAAGATGTGCATTGTCTATGGTTTATGTGCTCATAAAAAGCGTAGGTGTGAACGTTCTGAAGGGATTGTATGGAGAGCGATATTTGGCGTGCTATGATCTTTTATATTTGATAGCTCTGTCTGAACAGGCCCTTAATCTGTAAAGGAGAGCAGTTTTATATCTTTAGAACATTGGCGTCCGCTATGCATACTGTCTTTGTTCTACCGGTACCACAATGGAAGATGCTCCGAGGAGCAAGAGACATTGATCCCTTCGGAATCGGTGCGCAATCGGGAAACACACCTAACGCGCGCCCAACATATGCACACTGTTGATATTTGTCAGGACGGGTCACTTCTACGAATCGTTCTTGAGTTCAACAGCTTGGCTGTGGAATGATTTTCCGGCCTCTGTGTTTCCTTTCTCCTACAACATGGGTCTCTTCAAGACCACTCTTCACATCTTCCTCTCCTCAAAAATATATTCCACACAGAATCTTCACAGTTCACATAGGCCTTGAGAGATATTATTTTTCTGTGGAGTTTATGTAAAAAAAAATTAAAACCATTCCTTATCGATGCTTTGTACTGATTTGCAGGAATGTGAAAAAAAATCGATTATGATTTTATTAAGCGATTTAAAATTCTAAATTGGCCATCGATTTTTTTTAACACCGACGATTTTTTTTTATTTCTCAGCCCTGCTACGCTTAGTCATTAGCCTGGAATCCGGAACGCGAACCTCTACGATGTTTACAAAACAAAACATGACATTAAGGTCACCTGCGCGAAATTTCTTTTGTGCTTTGAAAGAAACCATCAAACTTGTCACTAGAAGAAGTCAATAGAGTCAACGAACTGTTTTACCCATATAGAAATTTGCTGTGTGGACCTCGGTCCAAACAAAGCCGTAAAACGTACAAAAAAAGATACTGTTTTACCTTTTTTTCACTAATTTGTATGGATTATTTTTAAAAAACTTTTAAAATCTGTTGATTATTTTATAATGAATAAAACTGTGATTAAAGATATTTTACGCATTTATTTTAATTTTACAAATTTGGAGGAAATCGTTTATTAGAACAAAATTGATTATTTTCCAAGAAAAATCAATTATTATTAAATAGATTTTTCATGCTAAGAAAAATAAACGAATTTATGTTAAAGTCACATCCCTACTGATTAGACATGTCCATATTTTTTTCAATATCTCTGTAAAAATACTAAAAAAAGAGTTCATATTTTGGATGTTCCTCAGCAATACATTTATGCGTTGGATAAATTAATTAAAATACTTAAATATTTATCGAACAAAAAGGGTTAAGCGAATGACGAAAACATTGGTCAAAAGCTTTTAAACGTTCGGATTAAGAGCTTGCGAAAGAATTTTCTTCGAAGTTCCCAAGGTCTTTAGAGATTTTTCTGCATTGTGAGTTCGGATTGTTAAGTTTTATGTTCCTTACAATGATGTCGCTACTCTCGGGTCTCGAGTCAAGACTTTTAAACAGAACTAAACGTCAGTTGGTGGTAGAGAAAGAACTAAACCGGTATGAATGCGGTAGCAGGAAGTACATTTTCTTTATTTTTGCACAAAAATGTAGATTTTTTCTCGGAAAATGTTAAAAGTCCACTACAATAGAGAAAACATTTTAAAATTGTATTCATAGTGCAAAATCTATGATTTGATAGACGATTTAATATACAAATCGAAAATTTCACTCTGTTATATATTCTTTTTCACTGCTAAAAACCAGCTGCATTTTGGGAAAAATCCTGAATTTAAACTGAGCTGTAATTATGTAAAGCTGTACTGATTTGACAATTTTTAAAATTTAATTTAATTTTTCTTTATCATTGCTTTAAATGGTTACATCATTTGTGGATTTTTCAACCACCATGAAGAATCAATGTTATAAAAAATAAAAAATGTACACATTTGTAAAAGACTGAGCGTAAAGTCATGATTTAACCGTTTTGCATTTTGTTTGTAAGTTCAGTTTCCATTTCAGTTTTTGTTTTTTTTTACATGAGCTCCACACAGGAGGCCCTGAGGAAAACAATTTCCCTCAGGGCATATGTCATCTTTGGGGATGCTATGTGGAGGGTTTTTTAAGGAAAGGAGGAAGAGAAGAGTTCTGGGAAGGAAAAGGGTAAAGGGGATGGTTAGGAATCTAGGGTTCAGTGTGTCCTGGTCATCCGCCTCCAAGACCTAGACAAACCTCACCCCATGAACCCGGGCACCCCTGCTAAATCACCAAACGTAGCGAACCACTTGGGGTGACCTATGGCAGAGGTGTTAGTTATCCATTTGGGCGGCGGTACCCATTCCCGCCTCCCAAAATGGTGACAATGAAAATTCTTTGTTCAAATTTGAAATCGTCGAGTCGAAGAAACTTTGAAATATAGATTGTCATTGAGAAAGTGACGGTTTTTTTGAAAATTTATGTAATTATTAATTTGATTTAAAAAAAATACCTAAATTTATAGTTCAGTTTGTATGTTTTTTTTTATTTTTGAATATTTATTTAGATATCTGCAATTTTTTTCATTCGTTTAGTAAGAAAATATATGCAAATACAGTTAAGAGGGAAAAAAAAGATTAATTCTCAAAAATACATTTTAAGGAAAACAGATAACTATGTGACTAAAATAATATAGTGGGTAGGTTTTGAGGTACATGCTTACAAATCTTATGATTTCAAAGAACATTTTGATTTTTATTTATTAAGTTTTGATATAAGAAAATAAGAGACATGATTTTGGACGCGAGGTTTACTGTTCACAGAATTAATAGTTGTAATATAGATACGTATACATATACAACAATATTCTTTTAATGGTCGTGAATCTTGTCGCTAGTGTAGATAATCTCTACATATTATAAATTTAAGTCCTCCACTACGTCTGTTTGTCTGTTCGCGATAAATTCATAAAACTGAACGGATTTTCATTTCATTTCATCTCAGCGGTTTTCACCAATATATAGAGTGATTTACGAGAAAGGTTTTACTATATAATTTGTCATGGTTTTGTGTAAATTGGTTGAAATATATAATATATAAAGGAGAATGTCTGTACATGGTGGACGAGCGGACTGGCAAGCGGGCGGAGTGGATTTGACTTGTATACAAATTAACACAAGTCGGTGGTTATAATGGTTAGGTAACCATCCAGTGGATGGCGTTTTGTTTCGTTAGCCACATCAAAGCGTAACCGGGTCAGCTAGTATTAAGTTCGAACGTTATCTGCACTTAAAGCTTCCAAATTACTGAATAAATTACAATGAAAGTTAGACCTTCAATAAAACGAATGTTACAACACTAACATACTTTGTGTATATATTGTAATCAGTAGAGAGCAGATAGATTTAATTTGACCCAGTAAGAAATGAGGTTTATGTCGGCAAGTTCATGCAAGAGAAGCATTGCAAATTCTGATAATAAAATAGTTAACAGTTAACCCTGAATAACTAGAAATTCTTGAGTAACAAAAGTTTCTAGACTCTAGAGTTTATATTGTCGAACACTTATTCTTATTAGCCCATTCAACGGGTTGTCAGAAAGGCGGGTTACTTTGAAAAAGATTATATAGGTTTGGTTTATATAAATAAGTAGTTAATCGTACTTTAATTTTGGAAACCAAAACTTCATTTAAATTTTTTACTCAGAATAAAAGTCAAGTAGGTCACTTAACATCCTCTATTTTAAAATCTAAGAGTTAAACACAAAATAATTGAAATGTACACCTCTATGAAACTAAAGTTTTGAAGTCCCCCAAATTACTGATTGTGTATTATTATTCCTTAATTTCAATTTACGAAAGAAATGAGAATGATACAGATGAAAACTATGGAATATTTGAGGGGAATCCCCAATTGAGCAATAGTTAGAGCTAGGAATGAAAATAAAACAACATAATTTTTGGGGAATCCCCGACCAACCGTGCCATAGAGCTACGAATATATAAATAATAGTATTCACGTGTAAAATATTTTTGTGGCAATATTCTACCTTCGTATGTTTTTTCCGCTACCGCTGCCGCCCCCCTCCCCCCCTAGCTATGCCACGGCATTGTACCTACTTATGTCTTTCATACTCACCTTTATGTTATGCATTACACACTTATTATTAGACTCCTGAACAACATCAATTGTAAACAGAGACATTGCTGTTTCAAAGGCAATACTATGGCACAGAATTATAATTCAGCATATATATACACCGCAGCATAAAGAGAAATGAGAACATACTCGTAAATACTAATATATACTCATAAATATCCAATTTCTTTATTGAATAGACAGTAAATTCCATTGGCCTTCTTTATTATAGAAGTCTAAACGAACATTTCTGGAGGTTTTCTATTCAGTGATTTTAAACACTTAAAAAATGCTCTTTTTGGGGTATACGCATAATTTCATTCTGCCAAACCATTGTAAAACGGTAAATTGTTTTATTTTATATTTTTATTTGCGTCCAGCATACGAAATATGTTATCAAATTAACTTAATCGACCCCAAACCCATAATAATATAACTTTACCCTCCGAATAAAAGTAAAGGCGTCGTAAAAAGCAATCTACATTCTCCGATCAAGGGCGATACTGTTGAAATAAAAGGGATGAAACGTATATCCAGAAAACGGAATTGAGAAACTTCAACAACGTTTATTGTCTTTGAGATATCGACAACCGCTAAACTCGTTCTAGAAAACGGAAATAGTAAATACGCAGTGAAAAGGGCGCCGAGAATTCATACAATTTGTGTCATGTGAGATCAGTATTTCGAAGCACTCCATAAGATTTGTACTAGACGTATACAAGACGTGGTTTTGTGAATTGGCATACAAAGAACTAGATCAATCATGACCAAATCGTGTCTAGCCAAAAAAAAATTACTGCTAGACCATGGTTTTTTTAATAGCTCCACACGGGAGGCTTTGATGAAAATAATCGAGGAAGTGTTATCTTTGCGGACGTTATGTGATGTGGGAGAGTTTTTTAAAAAAGAAAGGAGAGGATGTTCTGGGAAGTAAAGGGCATGAGGCGTGGGTAGGAATCTAGGGGTTAATGAGTCCAGAAGTGACGGAAGTAAGAATCAATCCCGCCACTGCGGTGCAAGACGATGGGTTGGAAGAATCCTGAATTAGAGGCCAAAAGGTCTCTCTCAACCAATTCCTCCCGATCCGGCCTAGATCCTAGACCTAGAAAAACCTCACCCTATGAATCCGGGCACTACTACTAAGTCACTAAACGTAGCGAATGGGGGCACTTGGAGTGACATATGGCAGAGGTGTTGGATATTCAATAACTATCTAAGTATCTTTTGTGGATACAGAATCGATTTCATAAGTAATCGTCTGTCAAATTTGTGTGATCATCTATGGCTTGCAATTGCTTTTTCTATAGGCTTATGTCAGCTGTCGGCGCTGTCGCCGATTTCAACTAGTTTAAAACCCGAAATGCTGTAAGTATATATTTATTATTATTCATTTATTTATTTACGGACAATTGTCCATTAACAATATAACAATAACATGAATAAAAAAAAGAGATGACAATGAAAGGAGAGTACATATAGATGAAGAGCATTGATAAAATACATATAATATAAAAGTACATATATTATAGAAGATCAATAGATAAGTCTTGACATTCTGGATAAAGAAGAATGATATCCATAATATTTAAAATGTTGATTGAGGAACAGCAAATCATTATTTCGGAGTCTAATGGAAGGGATGTTAAACTAGATGAGTTGTAACAAAGCAGGTGTGTCAGTAATACTGTTGATAATTTTGAATATGCAAATTAGATCAGAGTCCTAAATTTCACGTTTTTCTAAGAAGAAATGTTTAAAGTTTGTTCAATTTCATCAAACGAGTACTCTCCTCTTTCAAGTCCTAACCTCCAAGCAATTCCTCGTAGGAAGCGATGTTGTACAGATTAGATGTGACAAATTTAGATTGCATAGAAAGGAGACCAAATGACACTTGCATATTCAAGGTGAGGGCGAACCAGACAACAGTAAAGAGTTTTAAGTGTACTTATATGTTTTAAATCAGAGGTAATTCTATGAATGAAGCCGAGTAGTTTAAGTAATTTGTTTACGATGTTATTAATGTGATCACTGAAAGAAAGTTTGCAGTCTAGAGTTACTCCAAGGTCTTTGATAGATGTGACAATAGAGAGACAAACATTGTATATTTATATCTAACTGAATAGGTTTGTTGGTTTTATGAAAATATAAAAATTTTGCATTTATTAACATTAAGTTCCATGCAGTTAATTTTGCACCAATCATTAAATGAATCAATACCAAGTTGAAAAAGTAAACAATCAAGATGGGATTTAATTATCTTAAGAATCTTATTGTCATTGGTAAAAGGCCAAAATTTTAAAGTACGTTTAAAGTTGCATACCATGGATTTGACATTTTTGCGAAGTTTCGTTTTAATATAAATACTTTGAATCTTCATACCTCAGAAAAAGTGAAATAAGAACCCTGTCCAAATGAAGTGACGAACTGTTAAAAATTGTCTTGTCTGGAACTGTTAACGTTTCTCTTATCGAGAGTTGTTACAGTTTCTTTTGTCCAGAACTGTCTACCAACATAATTAAAACAATGGCCCATTTTTTGTCCAGAAGGACATCTGTCACTGCCAGTAGGAATCAACGAAATTTAATATATTAAAATATTATGAAAATCCATCATTAAGAAACTGGAGCAAGAGAATTTTTTATAAGGTTTCCCTTTGAAATACATTTTGGTTTCTTCATCTTTCCTTACAAATTACTTTCAATATTGATGCTTCTTCTCTATTTACAGGAGATTTCCATCAACAGTAATTTTAAGGACGTTTGATAATTAATCATAAACTCAAGTACTTTCGACTAAAACTGAGTGGCAAAAAAACAAAATATGAACGGAAAATGTTAAAATTGTATACAACAGATATCTTGTTATTTTATAAAATGAATTTTATAACATATATTATGATAAAACTATACTAACAGACAGAATAATTAGTCATAATAGACCCGATATAATTTTACATGACAAAATGTATGTAGCTATTCCAAATTCCTGTAATTCAAAAAAACTGTTTCTGAAATAATAAGAAAATATACAGATTTAGGGAAAGAGTTTAAAAGAATTTGGTATTCTCAGACTATAAAAATATTACCATTTGTTATTTCCGCTACTGGCATTGTACCTAGCTTTTTCATTGAAAATTTAGGCTTATTAGATTTGCCAAAGAATTTTATATATAAAAATTAAAAAATCAATCATTTTAAATACGTGCAGCATTACAAAAGATTTTTTAAATATTTATATTGAGGTATCAGTAGGATTTATCGTTCCAGTTAGGAGTTCTACCGAGCCGAACCCTCTGATATGAAAATATTTGGAGTCGGTGAATTATTTTCCCATTTGGTCTCTGGTAGGTTGACATGTTGATTTTGTATCGTTTGTATTTATTATACTTATATAGTGCACTTACATAGCGTGGATTGACTAGGACTAGAGACTAAATGATCATTTGTGGAAAAGTGTGTGGAAGGGTTTAGTTTTTCCTGTGGGGAAGATTTAACCCAGACATAAAGTCATGTTAATAAAAAAATACTTTAGCACATCAAGCGTTTTGTTTGTGTGTTCGCGTGCCCGAGGCAAAGCATAATTTTATTTTTCTCTTTGAAAAATCAATTTCATTGAGAGTCTGAAGGTTGAAATCAGTTTTATTTGGAATCAATAGATCACAATAATTTGGGAGGCGAGTTTGGATATTGGATTTATTGTATAACCAGCACTCCTGCCATATATTAATGTTCTTCAAATTGACCTTGAAAAAAAAAACACATCTTTGCGATTCTTTCAAAGACATATAGAAACAATCGCTTCGTTTAGAAAACAAATTTTAATGTTCTCAAAAGTTGTCTCGACAGAGGCTCATTCCTGTGATATCTTGAAAGAAACCATTCCCTTGTTAAAAATATTATGAACTAAATATACAATTTGGCTGTCCTAAAACGGGTATCGTTCCCAGTTGGACAGACAAAGTATCATTTTGTAATGTATTTAATATATATGTATATAAAAAAAATAAAAAAAATATCTGTTATAGGTCACCTTCTCGTCTGTCATTTTCTCGCAGGTTAAATCCTATAGATATATGTGTTTGTCTCTTTTAAGTGTCTTTCGTTTCCGTTACATCGAGTTTCAAATCACAACGGTGTTAAAGAAGTTTTCACTTAAAATTGAATCAAAATATTTCTTACTATCAGTGTCCAAATGCCTCAATTATGTAAATCTGTATAAAAAATAGCCAGCAGTTACCATAAATTAATTAAATATTCTTTATTTTTTTACCAAGTTAATTTTTATTGTTTCACTCCGCCGTGTTTCGAAAAGAATAGAAAATTCACAGTAATTAAAGTAATTTATTGTTAAACAAAACTCGAGTAATATTCAGTAACAGTAAAAGACGATAAGGCATTTCAAGAAATTGTTATGTAATTGAATGTGATAAGAATACCAGTGTTTGGGTTGTTGAGATGTTGTGTTTAATGAGGCTATACTGTTACAAATTATCTTCACAATATAACAGCGAAATAAAACGTCTAGAAAATAATTAATTGTGTTTTTTTGGGCCATAAAATATCTTGATGTTAATAAAGTTAAGAGTTACTAGAATAAATCAACCGCCGTGTTTTGTTAAGGCTCCGTAGTAAATATTCAAAAAGAAGAAGAAAAGGAGAGAGTGAAAGGTAGATATGTAAATAAAAATGTTAGAAAGAGAGCAACTTGAGGTTACAACTAACAATTTGAGGTTTTACTCATAAAGTTAAGGCTCAGTTCCCGGCCCCAAAAAGAAGAAGATGGAGAGATATGAAATTACGAATGTTAGAAGAGCGCGCTAACATTTACAGCGATAAAATTGATGCAAAAATCATGAAAATCTTTAATAAAACACGACTCATTAAAAATATAGCAAAAATCTCGCGATAATTGTCTTTAATTTTATTTAAAGAAACGCTGTGAATTTATAACTTGTAAAATAACTGAAACAAACGTGTTTATAATCATTTTTGAAGCATACTTTGCGATTTTTTTCTATCGAGGGAATTTTATATAATTTGCGTTTCGGCGCGATAAATGTCTAAATATTATCTTCAAGAATAACATATATTTTTTTAAGAGCTTAAAAACTTCAAATTTTTAAGGGAGGTTTGCAAGAAGTCGGTTGAAATTCGGAGAACCGCCTCTTAAAAATAAAAATAAATATTTATCCTAGACTTGCCGAAAAGTTAATAAATAAAAAAAAATAAAATTAAATGGATAAAAATGTATCCAGACACTATCTAGATAGCATTTAGTTCGGGTTTGAATCTTGCAATCATTCATAAAGATAGCAACCAATAATATGTACGTTAAGAAAATGAAGATAATGTTGGCAGTTCTTAGTCGAAGAATGATACAGATAAAAGTGACCGAATTGGATACAGACACATTAGCTCAGTTGGTAGAGCTGTTGTCATGAAAACCGAAGATTCTGGGTTCACGACCCAGAGGTGTCAATATCTTTTTCTGATTTTTCTGTCTTCATATTTTCGATTGCGTTTCGCTAATATTGTCTTCATTTAATTAAATATAACACTTTGAGGTTTTACTCGTTAAATAAAAAAAAAAGTTTTAAGTACTCTTTAGACAAGAACTCGTACAAAAAACATATTCTTGACTAACAGAATCAGATGTGCACCAGAACAGGCACCAATCACGTATTTACGAAATTTTACGCACTTGAAATAATATAACTATGTGCACTATTTATGTGATTTAAATTGACACTAGATCTTCTTCTTCATCCTTTCCTCAAAAAAACTCTCCATATAGATAAGATGACATAAGTCTTGAGGGAAATTATTTCCCCTGCGCCTCGTGAGTTTTTTTCTATATTAGATCCACACAAGAGGCCCTGAAGAAAAAATATGTATTATTATTTTTAATTGATAAACTAACGTTTAAACAAGATTTTGATGCATAGCACAATGGGTAGATAACACATATTATAATCAATAATTATCAGCCTGAAACACTCATCTACATTGAAAAAATCTTCCGAGAAAAGATGCTAGCCGCCAACGGGAATTGAACCCGTGTCCCTCTGATTGCCGGTCAGGAGCTCTGACCACTGAGCTATGGCGGCTTATCTAATACCCGCCAAATAATTCAATATATACTACTGTTCCATTCGACAATTACTTATTATTACATTTTTCCAACTGAAAACAACCAACTTTATTTTTGTTGGTTAAAATATGTACTTATATAACTTATTAATAACCGTTTCCATTGTGAATGGTGGTCTTTATCCAGGGTTATTTAACGATTCTGACAATTTAAAATACAAACATCAAAAGCATAAACAAATACACAAATTAATCAATTAACAACATAACACAGCAGTTCTAGTCGAAATGAATAATATTGATATATCACTTCCAACAAATAAAACCATATTGTTTTGCATGGGAAATGAACAACGATTAAGAAAACAGATTTACGCAAGCCGAAATTCATACACAACTAAAGTTAAGTCATCTCACATCCGCTATCTCTGTTATTTTGTCGGGCTTGGTATTATTTACTGTTATTACTACCCTGCGTTATGAATAGGGGTTGTTTCTGAATATGGCTGTTGAATTTCAGGAAATTTTTGTATGAAAAGTTAGATTTCTTTGTATTTTTTAAAAATTATTGAGTATTAATATGAATATTTGTATTGTGTAGCGAACACGACATTGTCCCGGTTAAAAATATATGGCAGGTAGTTTAGATTTTCTATTTTTTATGTCGCATTTATGAAATTCAGGAGCTTGCATACAAAAGGAAGATAGAACTAGTGGTGCCTATGGTGTAAGACTAGGGACATTCTTTATATATATTTTTCAGAAGAAGTAAAATCAATTAAATCAATCATAAGCCATAAGAGAATCACAGGCCTGAGAAAAATAATTTCTATCGGGGCCTAAGACATCTTTGGGGATGCTGTGTGGATGATCTTTTTAGGGAAAGGAAGGACAGGAAGTACTGGTTAGGAAAAACTATGTGGGGTAGGTGATCGGTAATTTGTTATTTAAATTTAAGTTTCTTAAAATATTTTTTATCAAATCAATACAAAAAATATTTATTGTACAAATAAAAATACAAAAGGTGTAGCTTATGGGTAGACCCCATTTCTTCTAGCTAAACACATACATGTTTTATTATAATGTTTCTCTTATATTAGTGTATTATTTTCACAAATAAATGACTAATATATATTGCTATTTCTTTTTTTTTTTACACGATCTCCACACAGGAGGTCCAGAGGAAAATAATTTCCCTGAGGGCCTATGTCATCTTTGGGGATGCTGTTTGGAGGGGTTTTTTTTGGGAAAGGAAGGAGAGGAGAGTTCTGGGAAGGAAGAGGGGTGGGTAGGAATCTGGGGTTCAGTGTGTCCTGGTCATCCACCTCCAAGACCTAGACAAAGCTCATCCCATGAACCCAGGCACCCCTGCTAAATCACCAAACGTAGCGAAGCACTTGGGGTGACCTATGGCAGAGATGTTGGTTATCCAATAAAGGTTACCATTCCCGCCTCCCAAATCTTTAGCCAGAAAGAGAAAATAGTTTTCTTTGGTATTTTGGTCTTAAATACAAAATTAAGTTTTGCATGAAAAAGTTCACCCAGCCGTTCCTCGGATAACGAAATTAAGATTATTAATAATAACTAAGTTAATTTGAACAACCGCTAATTCCGCACTAATCCGGATAAGTATTTTAGCTCCAACAGCAGTATTCAACTTCCTGTTTTTATCTTATAAGATAAAAGTTGAACAAATTATTTGCAAAGAGCGTGAGGCAGCTGTGATCAAGAAGAGAAATGTATATTTTGTATGCAAATTTAACGGTTTGTTTTCGTACAAAGTGAAAAAGTTGAACCTTATGCTCTTACTTAAGAAAGTTGGCCAAGTTTCAGCTCTAGCGACGGAAACATGATTGTTATTGTTCTAATTTAATTTAAATTAAGAAGATAAAAGAACACTCTGGACAAGCAGGCAACTAAATTGAATATTTTTATATCGTCAAAATCTCATTATCAAGCTTGTTTCTACCAGGAAGTATTTTATGTATACATTTTATTATTATTTTTTTAAAAGAAAGACAAATATTCTAGGGTTATGAATAATCTAACAATATTTGAAAATATCCTCCTACCACCGCAGTAAGGGCATTCTCTGATAGAGAAACTGAAAAAAAACAGACGAGTTGCAATCTTTAGAGCACAGGTGTCGGGTGGGAATGCTATCCATGTTCTACCGGTATTACAATGGAAGATGCTCCGAGGAACTAGCGTCATTGATCCTTTCGGCACCGGTGCATTGTCGGGAAACACGCCAAATACGTGCCCAACTTATATGTACACGGTCATTTCGGAAATCATTTGTCACATGAGAACGGGTCGTTTTCGACTTGTTCTTGTGTTCAACAGCTCGGCTGTGGAAAGATTTGCCGGCCTCTGTGTTTACTCCTTTCTACAACATGGGTCTCTTCAAGACCAATGTTCATTCCTTCTTCTCCTCAAAAAGACCCTCCACGCAGCATCTCAGATGACATAGGCCCTGAGGGAATTTTTTTCCTCAGGGCCTCTTGTGTGTAGTTAAAGTAAAAAAAAAGTTTCCGACGCAATCACAATTAACCTCCTGAACAAAATCGATATTTTTTATGATCGTATCGCAGATTACTCTAAAACTTGATAATTCATGATCCGCTACCATGGTAACCTGTTAAAAATGCAACTGAAACGCGACTGCCGCACTACCAGCAGTGCAGTGCGTCGGCAACGGTTTTTTTTTCAGTTTTTCCATGAGCGTAGGCCCTAAGCGGAAAAATTTGCTTGTGGTATGGAGAACCAGACGAAGAATTGAACACGGGACGCCTGGGCGGGACCCAAACGCGATGCCAACTCAGCCACTGACCTGTAGGATTAAATATAAATTATATGCCTTTTTTTTACATTAACTCCACACAGGAGGCCCTGAGGAAAATAATTTCCCTCAGGGCCTATGTCATCTTTGAGGATGCTGTGTGGAGGGTCTTTTTGAGGAAAGGAAGGAGTAAACATGGGTCTCGAAGAGACCCATATTGTTGGATGGAGGAAACACAGAGGCCGGTAAATCGTTCCACATCCGAGCTGTTGAACTCAAGAACGAGTCGTAAAAACGACCCGTTCTCATGTGACTAATATCAACCGTGTACAAATGTTAGGCGCGTGTTTGGCGTGTTTCCGGTGCCGAGGGGATCAACGACGCTAGTTCCTCGGAGCATTTTCCATTGTAATACCGGTAGAACAAGGACAGCATTCCCACCTGACGCCTGTGTTCTAAAGATTGCAATCCGTCTGTTAAGATGGGAGAATCTATCAAACGGACCGCCCGTTTCTGCACAGAGTCAAGGGTTTTTTTTTTAAAGATATTTTGGAGCTCCAGACCAGAGGTGGCTGCCAAATCCAACCGTGGGGCGCACTTGCGATTTGTACAGGGTTAGCAGTTGTGTACTATTAAGTACCTGCGGGCCCTGTACAGTACGCCCAGTTTCTGAGAGGCTAATTTAACTCTGGTTTCGATGGAGTCCCCATACCTGAGCTGGTCACTTAGAGTAACACCAAGCATATCAATGGAGGTCCTGTTCGGGAGAATGCTTCCGTTGAAGGAGACTAGATTATCATTTCGATCCCTTTTAGACGTTATCAAACATGATTGGGTCTTTGAAACATTAAATTCGACGAGGTTATTTTTACCCCAAGAGAAAACACCCTCGAGGTAACCGTCCATTCTCTGCAAGACCAATCAATGCAAATTATTGCAAAATCATGTGTTTTTCAATTTTTATAAGAAAAACTTTCTTTTTATACTTTTTTGAAGGTTATTCCCATCAGTGAAATATATCATATTAGAATAAGTTAACAATAATAATCTAAACGAAAATATGAAAGAGAACAAGACACAGAAAAACAGAAAAAGACAATGGTCGCAACTGTCAATTGTTCCATATAAATAAATTCGGATATATCTATCCGAGACGCTATCCAGGTCACAAACCAATTCTTAGAATGATTGTTTCCAATGAAAAGGGTAGTTGCCCGTAATATGGAGAAAAATAATTAGTTGATAATAATGTAATTCTAAAATTTGAAAATATGAGATTGACAATTATGACGTTTTGACAGAAGGTGGCAATAGCGAAATTGGTTAACGCACTCGTCACGGTTAGACGGAGAGGTCTGGGTTCGATTCCCAGTTGCGACCATTGTCTTTTTCTGATTTTCTGTGTCTTGTTCTCTTTAATATTTTCGTTTAGATTATTATTGTTAACTTATTCTAATATCATGTGTTTTTGTTTGAAAATGTGATCTTTAGATGAACAATTAAACATTATAGATGTTTCAATTAAAAACTGCTATAAAGTTCAAGATATCCCACTTACGAACTCCTTTTCGGATATAATTTTATCGTATATTGTGGCAAATTAAATTCTTTACAAAATATATTGGAAATTTTTTTAAAGCACGTGTTCCTGAATTTCACACAATAAAATAAAACAAGCCGATGTCGAGGGGTAAGGCTGTTTTTTTTACATAAATAAAACAGGCGGATAGTGTTACTTTTAGGTAAAATATTTGAATGGCAAGGTACTGTTTTTATTAATCTTAAATATACATTGCTTATATTTCGTGTAATCTTAAAAAAATATAGTGTGTGGGCCCGCACATACTATAAATTCAATAGGTCACCGGCACACATGTACACATCCCTGAGTTGTTAAGGTAGAGTCCAGTTTGTAGACAGCAAGAGCTTCGTAGGAGCAGGAGGAATCTAGTCAATGAAATTAAACAACTTAGTATTTACTTTTCCCGAGTACTATCAGATGAGGAGCAACTGCTTTTACCAGTTATTTCTCAGTTAATTGGGCCAAAAATTGTACATGAAATTTCTCACATGTATTCAAAAGGGGTAATTAATTGAATAGGGGTGATAGTTCCTAACTTCTCGCGGAGTTGAACAAAGGACATTATTTTTAAATGTCTGATAAGGCCAAAAAACCATTAACATTGATTGCATCATTCTCACATTTGAGGATGCGTGATAAGTATTGGTGGTGTGATTTGAAATTATAGTATCGTATTTATACTAGATATATAATGAATCCTCTACTTTTCAAAAATAATGAATCCTCTACTAGACCATGTATGCATAACACAAGATCGAATAAAAACGATATAAAAAATATTCCAAGTTATAAAACCACTTTCGGACAAAGAAACTATACATACTTTGCAACAAAACTCCATAACATCCTTCCCCTAGACATAAAACTAATAAAAAATCCTAATGAGTACAAATCAAGAATAAAAATATGGCTAAAAGAGGTCAACGAAAAAACCCTAATGAGGACACTAAAAACGACATAGAAGACAAATAAACCATATTTCAATAATTTTAGTCCGCCTCGGCACAGGACCCCCTAGTGAGGAGGACTAAGAAATACAATAATTTATACTTAATTTCACCATTATATCTTGTATGTAACAATTATTTTATATAGTCGCTAAAATAAAAAAAAAATAAAAATAAAAATATGATAATGATTTTATTCGGTATATCTTACAATTTTGGATCTTTTGATTTATACCGTTCTTCCATAGAAAGCTTTTGCTTGAAGATTGTACTTTATAGTTGTATAGTCTGTAGTTAGAAGTACGAATTATTTTTCACAAAACCGGCGCCTTACAAAACATCCGTTTTTATTTTTCCTATTACATTATTATTACAGAAAAAGGAAAACAGTACATCAATTTTGTGAAATAGTTAACGTTTCTGTTTTTACTATTAAGGAGGCGGGTATGGGTACCGCCGCCCCGGGAACCATTTATTGAATAACCAACACCTATGCCATAGGTCACTCCTAGTGGTTTACTACGTTTGGTGACTTAGCAGGGGTGCCCGGGTTAATCGAGTTAGGTTTGTCCGGATTTTAGCAGTGGATGCCTCTGCCCACCAACTGCGTGGCAGGCCGGATCGGGAGAAACTTGTTGAGGGAGTTCTTTTGACCTCTCCAGCAGGACTCTCTTGGGACATTGCCTGGCACCGCAGTGGTAGGGATAGATACATACGTCCGACACTCCCAGACACACTGTTCCCCAGATTCCAACCCACCCCCACCCCTCATACCTTTTTCCTTCCCTAAACTTTTTCTCCTTCTTTTCCCTAAAAACAACCCTCCACACGGCATCCAAAAGATGACATAGGCCCTGAGGGGAATTATTTTCCTCAGGGCCTCCTGTGTGGGGGGCTAATGTAAGAAAAATGTAAAAAAAATACTCACACATCCCACAGAAAAAGGTTGTTTGTAAGTAAAAAATTTCTGTTTTATAAAATTTTATTTTTATCTCTGAATATTTAAGCGGTTGTGATTATCTATGCCACACGAAAACCGCATTTAAGTTAGATCACTCTATCTAGTGTCTCTTTTCGACGGGACCGCTTGTTTCATTTTGTTGTCGCTCAATTTGTTCTCGCTCTCCTGTATAATTTTTTTTTTGACTTACGACCCCTTTCTACGGTAAGTTCGTATGTATCTCTAGTTAATACGGTTATATCGAAATCGGGTTTATGAAAATAAAAGAAAAATATTTATGTTTGTAATAAGTAAAACAAAAAAATTACGGAGGATAAAAATATGAATGCACTATCCAAATGGTTTGGTTCAGCTCATTTTTAATTTATGTTTATACAAAAAATTAAAGAAAGTTGAAAACTCCAATTGCGATTTACTCAGAACACGACATTCGGAATGTGGTGTGTGTTGTTCTGGGGTGCGACATTATTAGTTTGTGTAATTTTTAATTTGCTAACATTCCCCGGTAAGATAACACTAAACTTTCTGAATAAATTGCAAGCGACTTTGAGGGATGTACAAGAAAATTAATCACATGACACGAGACAATAAAAATCAAAGTTTCATGCATATCGTATGCCGTTAGTTCCCTTTGTGACACTTTGTTAGTTTTTTTTTATCCTTTTCAGTTAACACACCGAAGAGATAATAAACTACGAGATAAGTGTGGATGATGCCCGTATGCCCGAAGTGCCTAAGCTATTTTTTTTTTACTTCTGGTAACATTGATCAAACCATAGAATAAATAATGGGTGCAAGAAAGTACAGTGGTACAATGAGACTCAAGTACTTTTTTGTTTTATTTTTTTATGTGAATACCGCACAAAAGTCCCAACTGCTCCCAACCGCCTGGAGCCAGTGAGACTATGGCATCCCTAATAGGGGTATTTTGTGAAGATGAAGGAAGGTGGGGAGGGGAAGGAGGTGGGGAAGATAATGGTGGAGAAGTAACTGACGTTTCAGATTTGGTCACCAAACACGCTTCAACCATTTAAGCAACGTTCAATTCTGAATGGTGGGCGATATTGAGAGAATCCACTCTGGAATGTGCCAAGTATAATATAATAAAATTAACCTTTATTGCTGTTAAAACATTTTTCTAAATAAATTAAAAATATATATTTTTTTAATATTATTCTAAATTATCAGCGTTTGGGTCATTATTTTTAGAAACAGCTTGTCTTTCGACATAGGCCTCCTATAAAGATTTCCATTTTCCTCTATACTTTGCAACTATGATCTATTCCGGACCAGCCATCTTTTTTAGATCATCTTCCCATCTTTTCGTTTGACCACCTTTGTTTCTTTTTCCGTCTCTTGGATACCACTCTGTTATTATTCTGGTCAATTTGTCTTGCCTTTCCCTAAACATATGTCCATTCCATCGCCATTTTAGTGTTCGATGTACTGAATGTACCTGTTTGAATTGAGTTCTGTTTTTTTTTTTTGTTAATTTTACTTTATCTCTTCTATTAACTCCAATGACACTTATTTCTATGCTATTTTGACATACACTTAGTTTATTTGTTAAGGTTTTCGTTAGTGTCCACGTTTGACTACCACACGTTAAACAGGGCAGAATACATGCTTTATAATCTTTTCTCTTAGCTTTTATTGGTATATCTCTGTCCTTCATAACTTCACTGAGCGACCAGTATCTCTTCCAAGAATTGGCTATCCTCCTATCGATTTCTTTGTCCATGGTTTTGTTGGGTGATATAAGTTGTCCTAAGTAGATGTATTCCATTTGTTGTGTGTTTACTACGATATCATGTGTCTTTGAGGAATTAGTCATGACTTTGTCTTGGTGATGTTCATTGACAGCCCTGCCTTCGCACTCTGATAACTGTTGTAACACATAGATTTCTTGGCCTATTAGCCTTTACCGAAAAAAATATTGAAAAAAGGAATATAATATATATTATTTTAAATGTACACGTTGTGATATAACACAAATAAATCACATAAAATATACTTGCGCACGCCGCGATTCAAACCCGCGACCTTCGGATTGCTAATCGAGAGCCTTACCCCTCGACCACGGAGGCTGTCAATTAGAGGTACGTTTAATGGAAGAGAAGAGTTGTTTAGAGAGGGAAAACCAAAATATGTGATCTAAAGTTCACAGAACGCATAATTCTGGGGAGTCAAGCTGTGATCAAGTGATTAAAGAGAAAAAAGTCTAAGAAACGTGGTGTAAAAATGTTAATTTTGACCAAAAAATATCAGCTAGTACCGTGTTGTCTCAAGGGCACGATATATTAAAATACATATTCAGATAATTTCTAATATTCAGAAGCCAGCATCTGGATTATTTCTTGGGATGTCAGCTCCAATTTATTACAATCGTGAAAAATTATATTCCCTTACATGAAAAATGGTCTTTCAGACTGAAATTGTAAAATATCCAGATAGTATAAGTTACATTAGTCGCTTTGGAAACTGTTGTGTAATGAAATTTATAAAATTACTAGCGCAGACCTGTGGAAAATCCAATGGATTTTATAATTGTAGGATTTGTTAAAATGAAAATGTTCATGAAATATTTGGCTCAGGATTATTGCCTTTATAATACAACGATTTTCTTTTCTCGACAAATAAGAAAAACTTTCTAATTAACACCGTTAAGAAGGGGTTGTTTCAATAAATTTGAACAATTAATCAAATATTAGAAGTTAATTTTCACGCTCTGTGTAAGTTTTATTCAAGTTCTTTGATTATATTAGTTTTATGAAGCAACTGGCCTATAATGATAAAATAAAAGAACTTGAATAGAATTTTCACAGAACGTGTAAATCAACTTTAAATATTTGATGAATTGTTCAAATTTAAAAAAAAAAACTTGAAAAATAATTTGTCAAAATAATTTAACAGAAGAATAATATACATTTCAAATATGAAATTATGTATTAAATAAATAAAAAAATATTAGTAAGTAGATGTCTCACTAGATCTAAGCAAGCGAACTTCTGTGTTATAATCGAGAATCGTAACCACTCAGTCATGGAAATCGCCGAGGAATTCAGGAAAACTTTTGGATATAGGCACTTTTATTTAAATTAAAACAAATCACGTTGTATACGTCGTTGATCGATCCTAAAATCAGCTCACAGTGAAACGGCGGCAGATCATGATGTAGCGAGGCGCATCATGATCTGTCCGATTTATGTCTTACACCAGGGCGATACTGAAAGTATCTTCCACTATGGGACGTGCCGCAAATGTACTATATATTATTTTAAATGAATAAATTGTGAAATAACACAAATTGATCAAATAAAATTTATTTTCCACGCTGGGATTCGATCCTGTGACCTTCGGTGAGCCTTACCGCTGGACTACGCCGGCCGTCGTGTTTCATGTGATCTTTCGAAGAGATACAGTAGTAAGTGATTAGTTATCCCTTTTCCTTGTATGCCTTATTTTTCCTACACATATTTTTATCACCCATTTCCTGCAAACACCGTTACGTTTTATTTGATTTTTACTATTTGGAGTTCATTTTCAAGCAGTAATTCAAGCATCTGAAGCAGTTATTCATAAGCAGTATAGGATGCTTTATTTGGTTGCAAAATAAATGAGGTATAAACAAAGTGATTTGTTTTAATGTAAATAAAATGACGCCACAAAGTGAATTTGCGATTATAGAAGAAATAAACACTGTGCTCAATATTCTTCAGTACTTCAACTAAAATCTGCTGCAGTTCTGAAAGTTTTAAAAATTGGTTTGCGATCTGTTTCGAATATATTATTATACTTCAGATATTAACTTATCCATTCTCTTGAGATTGAGGAAAGGTAAGTTTTATAACTTTGGTTATAACTTTGAGATGCAAAATCTCTGTCGCGAATAACTAGTGTTAGTGTTATTTGAAAAGTTCCTTAGATGAACGTATTTTCTTCCTCTGAAGAGATAAACAGAAATAAGTATGTTTGTCTGTGTGCCTGAAAGTTCAATTTTTCCCTATATACTTTCTCTGAAAATGTTCAAACATAAAATTTTTGTTTTTTAAGTAAAACTTCTTTACGAACGCTTGACTTGGGGAGTAAGCTGGTGAATGCGTGACGAGAGAGTTGCGAAAAAGTGTGATCGGGCGAGGCGAACGGAAGTTGAGAGGGAGATATAAGTTAGTGAAGATAGAAAGAGAGAGATTTACGTTTCGTACATTACTATAGGGGCAAGAGAGAGATGTGCGAGCACAAGGAATCATTTATTAAATAACCATGCTATAGGTCACCCAAGGTCATAGGTCACCCCAGGGTCATAGGCCACAACAAGGTCATAGGTCACCCCAAGGTAATATGTCACCCCAAGGTCATAAGTCACCCCAAGGTCATAGGTCACATTGGTGGATGATGTGTGGAGCATCTTTTTAGGTATGGAAGGAGAAGAATTTCTGGGAAGGAAAAGGGTACGAGTGTGGTAAGGAATCTGGCGGGTCAGTGTTTCCAGGAGTGACGGACGTATGAATCTATCCAATCCACTGTGGTGTAAGGCGACGCGACCAAGATGCGGACAAACCTCACCAAATGAAGACGGGCACCTCTGCTAAGTGATCAAACGTAGCGAACCACTTTAGATGACTTATGGTAGAGATTTTGATAATCCAATAAATGGTTCCCGGGGCAGCGATATCCATACCCGCCTCCCAAATTGTGAAATGTATGAATCCATCCCTCCCACTGGCAAGGCAATATTCCAAGAGAATCCTGCTGGAGAGGTCAAAAGGTTTCAAAACCAGTCACTCTCAAATCCGGTCTGCCATGCAGTTGGTGGGCAGACGAATCCACCGCCAAGACCCGGATAAACCTCACCCCATGACACCGGGAACTCCTGCTAAGTCACTAAACACAGCGAACCACTTTAGGTGACCTATGGTAGAGGTGGATAGTAACCATTCTCGCCTTCAAAATTGAAAATATAATAAATCTGAGCAGATAGTCTATTTTGTTTGGTTGTCTGAGGTCTAGGAATCTTAGGTAAATTGATGACCTCAGTTTACGTCATAGACATACAAATAACTAGACGAGAACTTACAGATGAGGGGTAAAAACCAACTATGGCGGGACAAAGAGAGGAAAGAGTCTTGTGATTCGCCAATAAATCAATCTAACAGTATATAGGCACCTCGCACTATAATATCACCATTTAGTTCTTGAAAGTAAAATCTGCTTTTGAATGAATAGACCTTTTTATATGGGAGCGCGAATTGCTTGCCACGTTATGAACAGATGTGTCAAGTCCAAATTCGCAAAGTAAGGTTCTGAGTATTTTCATAGTCGGATATTTTGTTTCCGTAGACACTTTTACAAATGTTTCATGATTTACTTACCCCAGTAAACAGCGGCTGTGTGTTTCGCGTCGCCATGTATCTCGATGTCATAGTATGTGTTCCATATGTGTTCCATACAACGTCCGTGCGTAAAATGTACGATAAGAGCTCGACACTGGTCCGGACAAGAATGATGACGTCACATTTTTAGATTAACGCGGGCTCTCGCAAGCCCAGCAGGTTCCGAAAAATGGTTCCAATGGGAGAGGGAAATAACACGCCTTTTAGCACGTAAGGGCATGTCCATATATTTTGTACGTCCGTGGTTTACGTTCATTTCTGTGTAGGTCACATTGATTTGATATAAAAGAGCAAAATTTTAAAATCCACATCTTCAAAGCCCAACATTTCACAAGCACTCTTTTAGGATGGTCCGATGCTCTGTGGGGAACCCGCTTGCACAGCGCGGGTGTAAACTGTGTGCCCTAAAGTTAAAACTTAGACTTACGGATTTCAATACTTCGTTTGTATGGAAACACTATGATATGAAACAAACATATTTAGAAAAAAATGTCAGGAATAAAATCAATAAGTTTGTGTTTAAATTCAAATCAGCCCCCGGGACCCTCCAAAGTGTTGTGGATGGCAGGCAGTGGGCCGGATGCTGTATGGCGTAGGCTGTATGTACGTTGGGGGTGGAGAGTGCCTAGGGGCGGCTGATTGTGAAATGTGAATAAACAAAACGGGTGGGAAGTTAGACGAGTGTCAATTTATTTTATTTTGAATTAGAAAGGACAAGGTAGGTGCTTATAGTTTCAAAAATAACAAACAAATATATGTGGAAAAAATGGAGTGTGGGGGAATTATTAAAATAATTTTAAATTGCAATACCAAGAAAGAACAATATGTGTGCTTTTGGTTTAAAAAATGACAAATAAATATGGATAAAACAAAGTGTGGAGCGATTATTATAAGCAATAATTATTAGCCTGAAACACTCATCAACATTGAAAAAATCTCCCGAGAAAAGATAAATGCCGCCGACGGGACTTGAACCCGCGTCCTTCTGATATCCGGTCAACTACTCTACCAATTGAGCTACGTCGGCTTATCTCCCACCCGCCAAATAATTCTATATATACTAGTGTTTCATTCAACAATTACTGCTTATTACATTTTTTCACCTGAAAACCACCAAAAAATGTAGACATAATTTGTCTCGACGCCATCTAGTGGGAGAGTTAGCACTTATAATGCATTTCTCACAAAAAATAAAGTTGGTTCTTTTCAGGTGAAAAAATGTAATAAGCAGCAATTGTTGAATGTGCTGTCCACGGCATTTATCTTTTCTCGGGAGATTTTTTCAATGTTGATGAGTGTTTCAGGCTAATAATTATTGCTTATATAATATTTGTTACTCTTTGTGCTATGCATACAAATCTTGTCTTAAACATTAGTTTACCAATTAAAAATAAAGTGTGAAACAATTATTAAATTAACTTTAAATGGCAATACTAACTAAAACGGTTCAATGAAAAAATAATGTAGCTTTTAATAAACATGCTTCAATTAACAAATGTTGTCCAAATTATTTCTCATTTTATATTGTGCTTCACAAATTATTATATTTTAAAATCGGTGTAGTTCGGTGTTGCTATACGTATTTGTATATACTCGTATGTATTATACATTTGCCATTGGGGCGTTTTTTATAACAATTCGAAGGCCTTCGTGGTTCAGGGGTAAAGCTCTCGACTAGCCATCCGGATATCGCGGGATCAAAACCCAGCGTGCGAAAGTAAATTTTATCCGATTGATTTTCATTATTTCACAATTTACTCAGAAAAGTAATATTAGGTATATTTGTGGCAGGTTCAAGGGTTGAAGATACTCTGAATATCACCCTGATGTAGATGAAAGTCGCTTTAAATGGCTTTAGCCGTGTATGGTGACTTGATATGATTATCAAGGTACTTCCCCTACTTACTACTTTTAGCCTCGCAGCATAGGCGATTTGTAACAGATGGGATTCTTGTACGGTAGTCACATAAAAAATAGAACTTGCATAGGTAAATAATATCTTACTAATATTATAAACGCGAAAATTTGTATGGATGTATGTGTTTTTGTTACTCTTTCACGCAAAAACTACCCATTCGATTTTAATGAAACTTTAAAATAATATAGCTGATATATCAGAATAACATATAGGCTATAATTTATTAAGCTAGCTAGGAAGGGAACGTGGGAGGGGAACGGGGACGCACGGGAAAGGTGATTTTGGGAGAAACTATGCATTTATTTGTATATGGCATTGCAACGCATGCCGGGAACCAGCTATTAAGTAATAATAATAATAAAAGTGATATTAAAGAATAAGAACGAAAATGTTAAGAAGACCCGATAAAAAAATCGTTTTTAGAATAGTTGTAAGATTGTCTTCATTAAACACCATAATTTTCTTAGTAGCAGAATTTCTACAATTAATAGCGTAAACAAACAGCTTCCCTGACGTGTTTAGTATCCAGATCCGAATAACTAGGTACTCTCAACCCTTCTTTACCTTTTTTTCATGACCTCATCCCAATTCCCATCGCTTCACAACCCTCTCCAATACTGAAATGCTCATGGTCCCACTGGCTTCGAGGGTAGGTACTTAGAACTCTTTTAAACCCAATTTCATTACACTGTTTACTAAACAAGGATCCGCCATAGATGTACATACTATAAGACGGACCCTGAAAATATATATTCAGTGTACTATACCATGGTACATTCACATATTTCGTCTGGGGCTTTGCACAAAGAAATTAATAGCTGATCTGTAGGTGGTTCAAAACCAAATTCTCAAAAATGTTTCTGGACTTCAATAGACTCATGTCAGGGACATCTATTAAGCTTCCGGTGTACTTCCAATCACAATCCTTTGTAAAAGCACGATCCTAAAAATTACTCAATAATCAACCCATACTAACATCAAGCCACTTTACAAAAAAAACATCCACACTCACAATACTCGAAATAACAATAAAATCCGCGTCCCTCAAACACAAATATGGGATTTTATTCGCTTCCACATATGTATGTACAAAAACATCCAGCACAATAAAAATTTTCAAAGTAATGCTAAATGAATATTTTTAAGTACATTTAAAAATACGTAATTTTCCTATCATATTTTTTTTTGTCTTGTTTTTTTTTCTCTTCATTTCTTTTACCTTTATTTGTTATCATCCATATCTTTATATCCTTGTTTTTTTCTGCATTAGTTTTCTCTTGTTGTTTGTTCTACTTATCCTGTCTTTTATTTTTATGCTGTATGCAATCATTTGTCAATAACAATAAAAAAAACTCACATTTTAATTAATTTTTTTATTGTAAAGAAAAAGTTATACAATATTACAGGAAATAAAATAAAATAAAACATTACAGAAAAAAAGAAAAGTTCCAATAAACTTCTTTTAAGTAGTTTGTCAATGGGTGCTTTTACTTTGAAGTTCAAAAGTAATTATTTAAATTTAAAAATATTATGCAGTTAGAAATTTTTTATGTTCGAGTCTAATACAAACTATTTCTTTCGGCGAGCCAATTTTTTAATGTAATATTTGTTTTTACATTATTTGTAAATTTTTTAATATTACAGATTAGATATTTAAGCAAGTGGGTTTCATGTAGTCCAGTGTTTTTTGTCCATATTTGTTTAAATGCTTAGGTACGATTAGTCCTTCATTTAACGCAAAACGAGTATTGTAAGTGTGGTTCAGTCTATTTCTGTATATAGGGATATTCATATGCTGAAAAATAATTTTATGTCACAGAATTGCTCTTATTGAGAAAATTTTGAGACTCTGGTAAAATTTTGGAACATTATGCCTATGTTTGTGTACATTTTTATGAGCTAATAATTTAACCAATGAATTTTGAACTGATTGAACATGATTTACATTTGTTTAACAGGAAAGTCCCCAAGCTGTAATTATGTACCTTATAATAGATTCAGCTAATGATAAATAAATTATTAGAAGTGCGCATATTGGAATATAGAATCTTCATCTGAAACAGAAAAAAAACATTCCTGACAATTATCATGAATTGTTTTTGGGGTATTTTTGGGGTCTACGTTTCGGATAGCGTTACAGTGTCCGAAACGTTGACTAAAGAAGTATATAGCGCAACACGGCATAATACCCCCCAAAACAAATCATATCATATTATTCCTTTAACGGCCTACGTGGTCGAAGAGGTAAAGCTCTTGACTAGCAAGCCGGAAATCGCGGGATAAAATCCGGTGCACAAGTAAATTTCATTTTATTAATTTGTGTTATTTCACAATTTTTCCATCTCAAAATAATATTTAGTATTTGTTCCAGAGAAAAATATGCTCCCTGGTGTACGTCTACCATTCATACTTGAAATGTCGTGTTGTGTTTTGACGACCATATTTGAAAGCTTCGCTACCATCACTATAAGCGGAAGTTGTTGCTTGTGCAATGATGAGGAGCTAGGTGAGGCTGGTAAGGAGTTGGTACCCCGACGCCTGGATGAGAACTACTGTTATATCCTTTTCATTATCTCTAGAGAACATCTTCTTATGGTAAGTACTGGGACCTTTATGATAGGACAAACGTTCTTCCAGGCTTACAGCTAGTTTTGATCTGAAGTGCTCCTGGAAACCTAAAGGTTTCGTAAATCTACCTTTGGTCACCTTTAGCACAGCTCACCAGGAAGACCATGTGACCTGTAGAGCCCATAGACTACAATGGTAAAGTATTGTAAGTTCCCTTACACACTCTCGTAAAAATTACATATTATATACATATATATGTTTATTGTTTACACAGTTTCTGATCAATGCTTGCATGTTAATATAAAATGATTTGAGTTAAATCCGATTGTAATTACCCACGCACAGGCAGTGCCTTAGTGGGTTCTCATTATTTTTTATTTTTTATTTTATTTTAAATACATAAACGGCTATACTACCTTTTATAAATAAACATATAATGGAGTACAAAAGTAAGAAAAATAATATCATTACATAATAGTAGTTTTAAACTTAAAAATAACATACAATCATTTTGTGTATCACAACAAAAAATAACAAAAAAAGAACAATGAGAAATATCATCATTTCATTTCAACATGTCCATATTGCATATATAAAGTTACATTTTGGAAAAATAATTTTTGAGTGCATGTTTATATTGCGCTAATTTTAAGAAATAAATGTCGCCGATGTTAGCATGTTCATTTCCCAAAATGTGTAATCGACTGATTGGTGAGTAATAATGTGATAATGTATGTGTGTTATTATAGTAGAACGGTAGAGTGAGTCTATTGTTAGCGCGACCAGGGCAATGAAATCGTATTAGTTCTATTAAATCAGGGGTATCCAGGACCGAGTAAATTATTTTATATAATATTAATAGATCACAAATTTTTCTGCGATCTGATAAATTTACGAGATTAGTCCAGTTTAATAACAAATTATAGTCCACGGATTCTCTTGGAAAACCTAATTTAAAATTAATATACCTAAGGATCTATGCTGAACTTTTTCAATCGCTTCAATATGGATATTGTAATGTGGAGCCCAAATCGTAGAATTACTTTATCCTATATATATATATTTATTTAGTTTTTTCTAACTTTTACATCACTTGTAACTTGTAACTTATGTTATATTATATATTTTAAATTTATTTAAAATATTATATTATATCAATTTATAATGGGAAACAATAAAGAAAAAAAAACAACAAAAAAAGTACTAGATTATCATAGACTGTTACGATACATTACATTGACTCTATGCCACTAACCTGTCTACAACTCTAGTAGGTATATCTTATGTATGCTATGTCTAA
Source organism: Limnephilus lunatus (assembly GCA_917563855.2). Lineage (NCBI taxonomy): Eukaryota > Metazoa > Arthropoda > Insecta > Trichoptera > Limnephilidae > Limnephilus > Limnephilus lunatus. The sequence continues at coordinate 49,801,140 of OU830603.1, forward strand.
GTCCCGCTCGTGAAACGTGTCGGCCAAATTGAAAAAGTTCCGCGCCTCGAGAAATGGATGCTTAAAGCCTTCTGAAAAGCCTTAAAGTCCTGAAAACTTGTGTTGTCTTTAGTTTAAAAGTCCTGGAAATCAATTCTCAAACAACTGTTGAGAAGTTACTTGGATTAGATAGGTATGGGACAAAGAAAGACAAACCTTGATGTCTTTTCAAAATGGGGATTTGGGAATTTTGAACAATGTGAACTGCGGTTGATAAGGTAAACTTACCCAAGTAATTAGTAATTTGGAAGGCTGTAGGTTTGGATTGGTATCCCTCGTGAATTATATATCGTTAAGACAGCCTTACACACTAGAGACTAATTTCTTGGAAAAGTGTTACGTGATCTGAGATTGGCTTTAAATCTAAAATAACCAAACATTATTTATTTATTTATTAGCTGACCCGGCGAACTTCGTAACGCCTCATAGCATCAATAACTATTGTTTTAACTAATTAACTGAATTAAATTCAATTTTTTATTAAATTCTTCCCCAGAACATCTTCTCCTTCCTCTCTCTCCAAGACTCTCCACGCAGCATCCTCAATGATGATTTGACCCTAAGGGGAATTATTTTCCCCTCAGGGTCAATAAAGTAAGAAAATCACAAAAATTATAAATCCGTACACAACGCCATCTCTTATACTGACAAAAACAAAACACGGACAGATGTGCATCGATAATTGCTTCATTGTGTAATTTTTAACTTAATAACAAAACTGAATTTAATTCAGCTAATAAGTTAACACAACCGTTATTCATTCTGAGGCGGTACAAAATTCTCAGGGTTAGCTAGTTTGAAATTAAAAAAAGAAGTTCACATCAACAATGGCAATTTGAAATGCTGTAAAGGACAAGAATTTCAAAAATGAAAAAGTATCATTTTTCTGATTTTTTTTTCTCTTTGGATCTAAGTACGTTGTTGGAATATTTCTTGGAAAATAAGTGTATCCTTTACGACGTGCTTTTTAGGAGGATTTTTTAATGAAAAATTAAAATAAATAAACCTCTGTTAGAGAAATTTACAAAGAATGTTAATTGTTATTGTGAAAGATCTATTTAATGTTATTTTATAATAAAAAATCGTACGAATAAAAAAAAACGCTTTCTTTTTACTCTCCCGAACAATTTTATTCTTTACATTTAAACTTTCTGCTATCAATATAATATATTATGCTTTATAATTAAGTAGGTAGGTATATAAAAACCTACTTAAAAATCTCATAATTTCAGAAAAAAATTTGGTTTTGATTTATTAAACAAGATAATATTAGAAACACACTCATACATTGAAGGCGAAGTCTACTGTTCACAAAATTGCTAGTTTAAAAAATATGTTAAGAGCGTATAACCAGAGAAAACCACACATATGTCATTTTTAAATCAGTATTTAGAGGTATTGACTCTTTTCCACAAAAATTATAAATTTATTTCGAAAGATTGTTCTTTTATCTTATAATAATAAATGTTTATTCCGGTATGTGGGGAGAATAGTGCTATCCCACACATTGCATAAAGGTTATAAATACATGCACAAAATATTTTAACATACTAATAAACGTATGTTTTAAATTTTGAGAAAAAAAGTTTATTTTTAGTAAAATAAGGTTATACCATAGGTAGTTGGCAGATTTGTTAAATTTTCAAAAAAAAATTGTAATATACAACACCCATATCAAGTCATGTAATCATGCAGTAAAATAAATAAATACATTATCTGGTAAACGTTTGTTAAAGAATTTTAATTTTTATTTAAATAAAATCATAAAAAATATATATACGTATATGTGTTTCTTGACGAAAATTGGTCCGTTTGTATATTTATTTGCGCACTTACAAACTAATACATTTCAGATTTTTTACATTCTTATTTTGCTTAGACATTATTGAAAAATGATAAATACTTATGATCAAAAAATAATTACAAAAAATACATAATTTTAATAGTTTTATCAATACGCCTTTCAGCATTTTTGGATGAAGGTAAAAATTAAAGCAAATTTGGAATGAAATAAAAACTATATTGAGTTATAATTTTAAAAAAGCTGGTACGGAGAGTAATTAATCTTTCTCATTGGAACCGCCCTGTACGATCGTAAGAACATCTTTCGACGACATGTGTATTTTCGGCTACTGGCTGGTTAAATAACAGTCAAATTGTACCAAAGATATTACGCAAAAGTAAAACAACTTCACCAGAAATTTTCTAGATTTACACGCAGATAAATTTCACCAGAAACGATTACCGTTTTAATTGTTTAATTTGAACTCATTACGCGGCGGTGACACTAGAATACTAAATTATTTTACAGCAAGAGGCCGTCCATAAATTACTGGCTCCAGCCCTGGACCCAGTTTACATGTTCACTTCTGTTGTTCAGCAGAAATGTATGGACCGGCTAAAATAAACCATTTAAAACTATTCCAGCGTTTAACAAAGCAGGCTTGTATACTAAGATAAATAACGACGTAAATTTAGTACATCCCTAGCCATTGTTTGTTCCAAGAGGTACGGCTGTGCGGTTTTTTCATACAAAACTTAAACATGGATTTGAGACCAAAATACACGACAAAACTGAATAATTTATTTTAAAATCTATGTTTCAACTTATAATATATAGGTAGTTAAATAAATCAATTTTTCACGATTTTAGAGGCAATTTTGAAAATTATTTGTGAGTTGATTATTATATTTAAGATAAGTATTGACATGATTGTTGCAGTGAAATATATTTTTAGTTCGTGTGACTCTATTGGGAACATGAAATTATATCAACTGTAATAATGCAGGGCTGTCAATAAGATACCTATTAATTTTAAAAAGACAAATGACTAACGTAATTATGTAATATATTTTTCTATTGATTAATAGCTAGTTCCTCGAATCCACTGTCATCTAGTGATCGCTAGTCACCGGTACAAAAATAACCGAGACAGGCAAAAAGGAGGTAGCGCCGCAACACGTCTAACACCTCAAAAACATATAACGAAGATATTGATCACCAGATTCCTACCTTCCCCTCATACCTTTTCATTCCCAGAATCTCCCCTCCTCTCTTTCCTTAAAAATACTCTCCACACAACTCTCCAAAGATCATACAGGCCCCGAAGGATTTTTTCCACAAGAACTCCAGTTTGGAGACGACGTAAAAAACTACGTACCACTTTAAAAAGTCCTTAAAAAATTTTCTGTCGAAAGGAAAAATAATGTTTCGATAAATATCTATTATAATAATATACATTATTTACGTGTACAAGAAAGATAAAGTGAATTAAGTTGGACGAAGCAGATTTAGTAGGATAATGTAGAGGCCTTTGGTCCTGAGGGAGGTTGAATATAATCTCGGTCGATTTGATACGTTTGTCTCAAAGGCTTTTACATAATTTATAATATGGGAGATAGATTTATGTGGGAATAAGTCCACCAGTTTAACACGATTGTCAAACTGTGGGTCTTTTTTTATAAAAATAAATCTAGAAGGTTTTCGCGGCCAATCTACTTAGATCCTTGACTTCGGATCAAGAGGTCTCGGGTTTAAATCCTAAATCCAGGCGTGGCCAAATAAATAATATCTATTAATTAGTTTTTCCGCACATTTCGTAATGTGAAATTTCACATATTTATAAAAAATCAAAAAAAGCTAGGTGTTTGCGACACCTTGCAGAGTGGTAGATATAGTAGTCTTGGAGATTGGTCGCATTTAAAGTCATCGATAATAATAAAAACGTAATATTTATATTGCAATGTTTTGTGATATTTCAATTCATGTGCGCTTTAACTGTAAAAATAAACTTACAAATAATCCTACAGTGCTCCTTACGACTACATTAAGAAATATTGATCAAATAATGTGAAATAAAGATTACACAGTGTACACGAAGCAATGACAAGAGAACAAAAATTAAAAGTGCTGTTATAGCCCAGAACAATAAAATAGACAATAACGGTGCTTTTCTTTCTTTATTTGTTTTTGGGGTGTTATGCCGTGTTGTGCTAACTCCTTCTTTAGACAAATATATGATGACACATGCCCTGATGATGGACACTGTAACGCATAACACACATAACACCCCAAAAACAAATAAAGAAAATATTTTTGGCCGTAAAAATCTAAAAATGTATTTGAATAACGGTGCTATTGCAGCTCAGGACAAAACAAGAACTTTTAAACTAAAATATAATATAAAACAGGAGGCAGTTTACTGCAGAAATAAGAAACATTCCGAGTGGAGATTAAACGTAAAAGTACAATAAAGAGGAAATCGAAACCAAAGAACTACCGGAAACTTTAGAACATGTCTTATGTTCCCTTTCTTCATTTCCAAAAAAGATATGCGAGAAGGAAGAGGACGATCGACGATAACGTTCATGCGAACGCTCTATGCGACTACTTTACGCCGGAGAAAAACCACAATTTAGAATCTAAGCTGTGCTTAAAATGACTTAATTCGTGATTGGTGGCCAGATCCGAATAGCCAGGTACTTCTAAACCTGGATATTCACCATTCTTGCTCTCTGTTCTTCCTTTAGCCTAACAAAATATCCCAATTGGTTATACCATAGTCAAACTGGCTTGTGCGGTAATCATATTAAAAAAAAACTCTGCAGAGAAAATCCCTACAAGTGTGATTATACTCGTAAATAAAACAGATGTAGTCATGTTATACGACATTTTGACTCCTAGGTCCCAGACATGTCAATAAATTTGATGATTTATTCCAAAATGATCTTGAAAAAATCTCATCTTTTCGATCTCCCGAAAGAAACCATTCCTTTGATCTGAATGCAATTATTAATATTCTCCAAAATGACATTGAAAAAATCTCATCCTTGCGTTTCTTTCAAGGACAAAAAGAAACCATTCCTTCGTTCCAAATGCAATTATTAATGTTCTCAAAAGTTGGCTTGATAGAATTTTATTCTTGTGACATCTTGAACGAAACCATTCCTTTGTTAAAAATATTATGAATTAAATGTGCAATTCGGCTGTCCTGAAACGGGAAACCTTCCTTGTTGTAACATATATATATAAATAAATAAAATTTAATAAAGAGTTTTCGTACAAGCAAAAAAGTTGATCAATCTCACGCGAGTTAAGAGAAATTTAACCGCACTGACGCGTCCAAAGCACACTTCTATTGTTAATCTCTTCAGCGTGAATCATATCGGTAGAGGAAAATGAATCCAAAAATGGATTAAATATGTAATTTTTTCCATTTTTCTTCTCTTTCGAGCTGTGTCGTCGAAATATTTCTAGAAAAAGTGCGTCTCTTACAACGTACATTTTAAGAGGATTTTTTCTGAAAAATTAAAAATACATGAATTACTTAATCATTAACAAAATTTACAAAAACTGCTAAGTATTTTCTAAAAGATAAATTCAATGTTATTTATTAATAAAAAATAATAATTAACGGAAAATTACGAGTGCAATTTACACGCGGTAGAAGTGAAACCTTCAGAAAACTAAAATAGACAAGAGTGAAGAGGCTACGAAGCACCGCACAAAGAGGTTATTGATTATTATATATTATTCTCGTATTTGTCTCGTTTAAGAATCGCTTTTGCATTTCATCCAGTTTTAAATCACAACGGTGCTAAAGAAAGTTTTCACTTCTAAGACTTTCTTTTCGCTCTCCCGAACAATGAACATTTGTCCTTAACAGAATTTCAAATTTCCGTGAACGATATAAAGAAAGATACACAAAACACAGTTTGAGAATCCAAGGCTGGTCGCTAAAGGTTTCGTTGACATGAGATTTGTGGGCTGTCACACGAGATGACAGAATTCTGTTTCAAATACACGGAGAAAAATGGATCAGGGGTATTAAGGGTTAATAATACGGAATATAGTACTGTAGATCCTGGTCTTATTTAAGGGACTCTTCGAATTAACAATAAGCCTTATAAAAATCTCATTTATTTCTAATAAACGTACGAAATGGGTTCGTGTATAGCTTACTGGGTTTTTCCAATGCTATGGAATAATATAATTTTGAAGGCGGGTACAATCCATTTATTGAATCACAAACATCTTTGCCGTAGGTCACTCCAAATGATTCGCTACGTTTGGTGATTTAGTAGGGGTATCCATTTCATGCAGGGGCGTGCACAGAGTTTTTGATCAGGGTAGGCAGTAAGAAAATACAGCAAGTTTCATAGATTAAAACTTCCATATTCTATCAGATAATTGCAGAATTAAAGTATGAAAAACGTTTTTTAACCGACAATTAGTATCTATGAAAGACAACTATTTGATAGAAGTACATAAAAACAGATGTTTTTGTCGTCACTGATTGCCATTTGCTAATTTTGTTCTAGAAAGCACTGCTTAATACTAACAAAAAACCTCATAGAAGCAAATTCAAAACGACAGTTCTACTCTATGCTTTGTGCATTTCGTAAACATTGAATTATGTCTTGTATGAAGTTAGCTCTAGTCAGAAATAATTCCTGCTTAGACCGCATTTTAGTGAGGCAGTTGGAGGGCGCGCGTGTAGTTTCTAGTTACAGTTTATGCCGCGTTTGTAGTATGCCGTTTGATGTGTCGCTCGCGTAGTTTCGGTTGCTCAGCTTTTTCGCGCTTATTTTTGAAAGTGTGTATTTATTTTTAGCAATAATTTTATAAATTATAATATTATTTACATGCTTATATTTTACAAAAACGGCAGGGTAGGCAGTGCTTATGTGCCTATATGGAGTGCACGCCCCTGATTTCATGAGGTTAGGTTTATCTGAGTCTTGGTGGTGGACACGTTTGTCTACCTGCTCTCCGTGGCGGGCCGGATCGAGAGAGTCTGGTTGAGGGAGACCTTTTGACTTCTCCAGCAGGACTCTTGACTCATCGCCTTGCACCGTAGTTGGAGGGATGGATTCATATGTAGGTAGGAGGTAGCGTATCACGGTATAACACCCCAAAAACAAATAACAAAAATACTTTTGGTGATATATGAAATTCTAAAATCATACAGGAGATCTCACGTCCACGTAAGGACGTTCTTATTTCATGAAAATCAAATTTTCCCTAAATTTTAATATTTATAGGTAGATATATAAATATCTATCTATTTCATTATAAACCTATATTTTTTAACATTTTTTATTTCAAATATTAAAGTATGACAAAGTCATCAAATAGCCATCTAGCGCCATTTTGTTATTGACAGTTTAAAGGTTTCCGTTACAGGCCGATTCTAAGTACTTGTCTGCTTTTTGAGCAAAAGTTGTGATTAGAAAAGGAGGACAAGCTTGTCAAGTTATTAAAATTTGATAGAAAGCTGAAATGAACCTACAATCAGCAATTAACGGGACTTTTAAAATGTAAAAAAAAACAAATTGTCACTGTATGGCTATTTGATGACAAACAATGTTGAAGAGAAACCTTTTTCATTTCACGACTGCAACTATTCATGTTTTACAAAGGGAAAACCTATAATTCACGTGTTTGCCCATGGTGGAGAAAAACCTTTTTCATGTTCCGACTGTAACTATTCGTGTTTTACAAAGGGAAAACCTAAAATTCACGTGTTTGCCCACAGTGGGGAAAAACCCTTTTCACGTTCCGACTGCAACTATTTTTTTTTTAAATAGGCAATTCACAAAAAAGAGTGCCATATATTTGAGTTTCTGCGAAACAACTGGACCTTAGGAATTACACAACTTGTGCTTTTTCAAACTTTCTTCAGATAGGTAGGTTTACCATAGTTTTGAAAAAAATGCGAATGAGATAGTCCAAATAAATACCATGATTTCACATTTGAAAAACTTGTCTTTATTGAAAAATTATAACTGCCACCATTTTTAACTGAAAATGAAACGTAAAAACAAATTAACAGATAGAAGAAATGCAAAACGGTGGAGTTAAAACTTTACTTGGCTTCGCTCAGTCAATCAACTACATAATACAGCATGTCTTAATTCTTTCGGGTAGAACTAAAGCTATATTTTCGGAGCTCGATTAAATTTCATCCAGAATATTATTAACCCTGACATGATCAAAATTTGTAGATATTATTTCTATCCACTGGATAGAAAACTCATAGACGTAAAATCAATATCGATTAATAAAAATTTTAATAACGTCAGAGCTCACCAGTATATAAAAAGACCCTTCGCGGCCCTGCGCACAAAAACTCACCAAAGTTTCATCATACCGGATGAATAGTATAGGAACAAATTTCATAATGCCAGAGCTCACTATTATATATGTAAAAATCATCCCCGGCATGTGCATATCAAATGCCCAAAGTTTCATCGCAATGGGATGAATGGTTTAGGAACGCATAAGGGACAAACAAATAAACATTATTTTTATATTTTCGTACTACCCGAGTTGAAATGAGATTAAACGGACAAAAAAGGAGGTTTTAGAACATTCCACAACATTCGAGAATGTCTGAAATATTCCACAATGATCTGGGATGTTCCGAGATGTTTCCGAACGTTCCAGACTATTTCCGAACATTCAAAAACATTCCAAAATGTTCCGGGATGTTCTGGAATATTATGGTATGCTCTAGAATACTCTTGAATGTTCTGAACTGTTCTAGAAATTTCTAGAGGGCCAAACTTCGAGCTCTTATATCTTCAAAACTCACCCTTCATGTAAAAAAGGGAACCTTCTTCATGGACGGGGGATAGAGGGCTGCAACACCGTATAGCTCCCTTGATCGTACTGGGACTCGTTTCTGAGTTTTAGCGGAACGCACATGTTTTTACACTTTCTTTTATAATATACTAGCTGGTACCCGACAAACGTTGCAATGCCATTCAAAGAAATAAATTGATTCTCCCAGCATGTCCTTTACGTGCGTCCCCGTTCCTTTCCACCTTCCCTGCCTTCCCCCTTCCTTGTCTTTTCCCTCTCCGCGAACCCCACTTTCCACTGCCTTTCCTCCCTGCCACCAAAATAAAAGAAATACACACATTTTCGTTTATACAAATTTTACAACGCCAGAAATTACAATTATATACAGCCCTTTTTACTCGCTGATAATATAGCTTTCTATTGAAGAAAGAATTTTTAAAATCGGTTACGCGATTTAGGCGTGAAAAAGTAACAAACAAACACACGCACTGTCGCATTTATAACATTAGTATGGATGTTGATTAGGATTGATGTGAACAAGGTGTATTATTTTTTATTGTGTGAACAAAGTACAATATTTTCATATTTAAATATAATCCGAGATGACCGCAGGCACACACACATGCCCACAACACACTTCTATTGATTTTATTTTCAGTTCCACGTGCAGAAGATTATTTAATGCCGTCGGTTAATCTTATTATTAAGATAATAATAGATAAAGCTCACAAAGATCGGGTTATCACAATATTATTTTCAAATTAACCCCCAGACACTGTGAAGGTCGTATAGAAAACCGCAAGATGGGTTTGTTCTTTTTATTTTTTTACTTAAAATCCATCCACACAGGAGACTCCGAGAAAAATAATTTCTTTTAGGGCGGATGTCATTTTTGGGGATGCTTTATGGAGGGTCTTTTAAATAAGAGAAAAAGAGGACCACTTAACCACTGTCCTTAGTTTCGTATCCGGGGATCACGGGTTCAAATTCCGGCGTTTTCAATAAAATTGTATGTGAGCATTTTGTGTTATTATACAATTTATTCAATAAAAATAATATATAGTACATATGCAGCATGTTGCTGACAGGTAGATACTTTCAGTATCACCCTGGTGAAAGATTACCATTCAGAAATGAAACGGTGCTTCAAATGGCTTTAATCGTGTTTGGTGACTTCCTTTTACCCACCTCCTTCCCATAACCACTACATTGAGCTACACAATAATCTATAATTAGGTATGCTATAGCCTCACTTTTTTTAGATGCCTGGGAAAAATTGGGACCCTCCACACAGCTTCCCTAAAGCTAACATAGTCCCTGAGGGAAATTATTTTCCTTAAGGCCTCCTGTGTGGAGTTAATTTAAAAAAACATATTTTAATACATTTTACTATTTTTGAACAATAATTTATTGTCCTCGCAGCAGAGCGATTCTCTATGTTTTGTGAGATCGAGGTAGATCTCCTGTCAGATATACGTGATTTTCTTTGGCTATTATTTGCTTTTTCTATGGGCCGGTGTTTATTTATTCTAGTTTTATGTCTCCAGATTTTCGATTGAGTCTCGCTAATATTGTTTTCATTTAATAAAATATTCAAATTACATATTCAATTAAAATATTACAATTACATTTAATTAAATATTACAGTTTTACTTATAAAGTAAAAAATTAACATTATTTTTAATTTCACCTTTTTTGCCAGTAACATTTTCTCACTGCTTTAAAAAATAATCAAGAACTCAAAAAAAAAGTTTTACTTATAAAGAAAAAAATTAACATTATTTTTAATTTCACCTTTTTAACATTTTCGTAACATTTTCTCACTGCTTTAAAAAATAATCAAGAACTCAAAAGAAAATTTTTTAACAATAAAAACGAACTGTAGGCAGTAATAAGAATAGTATAATACTACTTTACTTTTATAATTAAACAATTAATGAAATCAACTACAGTACCTACACAGAATTCATTAAACCAACAATAATATTACTGTTTCTTTGTAACGAAATCTTTTAATTAAAATATGGGTGTTATGTACATGAAATATTATTTTGAAAGCGAGTAGCAAACAATTTTCCCGTATAACTTCAACACAGTTTCTTTATTATAAGGCAATTCGAGATAAGAACAAAGTTCTCAATTAAATATTATAGAAGGTACCGTTCATTGTTATCTGAAATGACTTTATCAAAATGAAAAAAAAATCTTTGCAGATATGTTGATGCTTTTGAAAAGATACATTTTTTTTATATGAATCCGGTCTTGAAATCCCTGAAAAGTCTAATCTTTCTGGAGCCTGCTGGACTATGGCATCACTATTTTGAAGGGAGTAGAGAGAAGCAAATTATCGGGAATAAATTATGCCAAGTAAAAGCCTCCCATTTATTTCACTTTCCACATTTCCCACATGTTCCGATCTTCGCAAATCATTTATGGTTTGACAAAAATACTCCTAAAGCTCCGTCTCATGTAGGCAAAATCGATGCGAATCTGATGTGGTGTGGCACGAAAATTTCAAACGGTCACCGTCTCTTGGATGTATCCTATGTGACAAGCGGTTCAAAGCGGCGCGGCACGGGACTTCGCGACGTCATTAGTTATTTTGATATTTTCGCGTGAAGTGGACGTGGCGCACAATGGAAAATTATCATCCATTGAACATTATACTAGATATTACATTCTTAAATGCCATGTTATTTATTTATTTTTCATGTTCTGCGTAAAACAGTTACACACCAATAGAGAAGATTACAAATTAAAAAAAGCATGGGGGGCAGTTATACTATGACATGTGTCAAAAGATAGTTGATAAAAATGAATTTATATAGTTTCTGCGAAAGAACTGTCAAAATGTCACATCAAGTGAGATTCCCGTCTTGAAAAGTTAGGTTGATTCAGATACATTATTTTTAATACTATAAAAGCGATACTTTGTAATAACATAAATGCCTTGTTCATGCGTAGGTAAAATTAAATACGCAAAACAATGAATTCAAAATGTTATTTTTTATTGTTTTCTGGTAATTATCATAGTTGTTATTTTTTTAATAAACGAGATAAAAAGTGATGGGGCAGTTTTCTTGCAGATTCCCTTAAAATACCGTGGCCTAACAATGACTTAAATACATAATTAAATCATTCTGCCAACATACTTCGTTTATCCTAGACGGGAGAAACTGTAGATCTTCCGTACTGTTCGAAATCAGCACCGCATCATCAGCATATAACATGCAATATACTTTCAGATTGCTCGATTTTACGCCCGAGTGCAAACAAATTTCTTGCATAGAATGCTGTTCTATTTTCTTCACTTTAAAAATCAGTACCGCATTGCCAGGCAAAAAAGAAATACTTCTTCGTATAGAAGCCAACAACAGCAGCAAATAAGTCACAAATTACTCGCACGATCACAACATATACTAACTACGAAAAATTACTACACTTATTATCAATCCGTGAGCGTATGAATCTTGATTATTTTTTTTTATTCTACCATTTTTTTTTTTAGTTTTCCTCACACCTACGTTCATTAGTTAAGATTAGGAACAATACTAATCCCAAACCATATTACTAAGATGGACATAAGTAACAGGTACGTTAACTATGTAAAATTTTATATACCTTCCATAACCATTATGAAATGTGCTTTTTGGTAATGAACGAAATAATACGAATAATAAGGAATTTTTGAATTTTTCCAAAGTATTTTGAATGTTCTTTATATTTATAATTTTTGAAGGCGTCGTAAAAACAAATACCATTTATAAAAACTAGATAAAATTACCTTTTAGATTTGTGTATTTGAAATACACTTAAGTTTAAAAAAAATGCCATATTTTAAGATTTAAACGCGGAAAATAATTTCTTACCAAAACATTTTTGATGAAAGTGTAGAGAAATTAAAAAAAAAAACCAAATTAATTTTTAAAAAAAAACACAGTCCTTTTACATAATGAATTTGGAAGGAAACTGTCACCTGACTTTTTCCTCGCGCATACAATAAAAAAATTATACAAAATTTTAAAGTTTTCTTTAATGCCAAAAAATAACCTAAAAATAAACCGACATTTAAAATGGATTTCTTGCATCTCTAAAAACTTTAATTTCTTTGATACGTTTACGAACACATGGATTAGATATTACTCTTTTAAAAAAAAACACCACTTTTATGAAATTCTCATAAAATAAAGATGTAAATTCGAATTTTCATAGGTATATCATGTAAAATAATTTTATTACAATTTAACTTTCACAGTACGATTATTGTGCTTATAACTTGAATAAAACTTAAATATATTAATTATATGAATAGAAGTGTGAATTTATCACTATAATAGAAATCATTCAGTAAAATCGCAATATTTACCAACAAAATTTCCACCATATATAAACCAAACAGTTTTTTTCTGCGCGGGCCACGTAGCAGCAACACAGGTTATCGGCTGTGAAAGGTTTTTTTTAGTAAGACTGTATATGTTTAAATAAATAAACAAAAATATACATCAGAATGTTCTTTACCAATTCCTTCATAGATTGCTATTTCGTTTTTTTCATTTAAAATTTTCAGAACGCCTCATAACCGGCTTTCCCGAATTATTTCAGAATAGTTTTGTTAGTGCCTTTATTTAAGTTCATTATCAGCATATGATAGGCAACATACTTTGAAATTACTCCTTTTCGCTCCCAAACCCATACCTTTCAATTCTCGAATAGATTTTATTTCTGTATTACGAATTTTAAATTAAGCAACACGTCTCAAACAGTGTTTCTTAAAGTATTTCTGAATAGTTTTGTTCGTGCTTTTATTCCAGTTAATTAATTTAATCATTTGGTAGTATTCTCCGTAGGTCTATCATCCCGGATTCCTTTGTGCTTTCGTTTTGACGGTTTCAAAATCCTCGTTGTTCTTTGTTTAAACTAAGGGATGTTTTACCATTTCGAAATGCGACATCTGTTTGTTAACACGAGAAACGTTTTAACATTTAGTTTAATTCGTTGCTTCATAAACTGTGGGGCCTGTAAAATTTTAAGGGCCTATTATTTTTGAAGTAAAACTTTTTTACGCACGCTCGACTTGGGGGGGTAAGTTGGTGAATGTGTTACGAAAAGAGTGATGCGAATGGTAATCGATGCGAACGGTGATCGGGCAAGGCGAATGGTCATTCATGCCTTTATGCACGCTTGACTTGGAGAGTAAGCTGGTGAATGCGTTACGAAAAGTGTTATGGAGAGGTGCGAGCACAAGGAATCATTTGTTGAATCACCATGCCATAGGTCACCCCAAGGTCGTAGGTCACCCAAAGGACGTAGGTTACCCCAGGATCTGAGAGCTGAGAATTGAGAGTTGAGAGTTGAGAGTTGAATGTTGAGAGTTGATAGTTGAGAGTTGAGAGTTGAGAGTTGAGAGTTGAGAGTTGAGAATTGAGAGTTGAGAGTTGAGAGTTGAGAGTTGAGATTTGAGAGTTGAGTTGAGTTGAGTTGAGTTGATGGGGATGTTGAGGGGATTGGGATATTTTTATTCCTGTTATTGTTATATTGTTAATGGAATGCATAAGTAAGTGAAGTCTTACTTCAGTCGTGTGGTCTAAAGCACACTCGTTTTTTTTTGTTATATTAATTTAATTTAAAAAATATATTACAACAGTAACCATTTTTTTTAAATTGCTTCATTGTTGGTTTGTGTTTATTTTAATTTGCGATGCATTTAAGATACCGCACGATAATATAGATGATCTAAAACAGCGTAAACTGACAAGAGTAATAGTGTTATAGAAGGAAATTTCTAAAACATAACATATATTTAATTGCTCTTTAAATAACCTTAAAACTAGTTTGTATACGTTTCATTCCAAAAGTTAAGTATGTTAAAATAAAAAATCTTGTACTTGTACTGTAAATAGATAATTAAGAAACTCGTACTTATATCACCACAATCGAAGCTTGCGTAATGATGGAGGACTTAGTAAGCAGAAACCGCGACGCCTGTGTCCAGTGTCCGTGTGTTGTAGTTGTGATATTTTGAAAAAACGTACACTGAAGTGGTAAATTGAAAGAACTGTGTCGTAGGTTTGTCCGGTGTCCAGAAGTAAGTAAAATGTTCCCTTACGTTGCGTATTATAGATCAAACTTTTGAATTAATAGTAGAACGGAAAGAAAATCGTTTCGGGCACACGGACACCCCCAAAATAAACTTTTAAAGGTTTAACTTCACTATTAAATTTGGGTTCGCCAGTAAAACAAAAAAATTAGAAATGTATTACCATTAAGCAGAATGAAAGTTTGAGAAACACTGATGTAATAAAATACCACGTAGATTAGGTTCTAAACAGAAAATTCAAACACTGAGGAGCCACAAACAGGGTGTTGTATTTTAAGAGTAATGGGTGGATTACACTTTATTTTTTTTGTACCGATCTCCATATGGAAACTATATCAGAGCTAGATATATGAAAATTCTTTGTTTTTCATGATTTTTTAAATTAAATTTTTTTTTTATGTGAATACCGCACAAGAGTTCCAACTGCTCCCAACCGCCTGTAGCCAGTGAGACTATGTTATCCTAAATTGGAGTAAATTGTGAGGCTGAAGGTAAAGGGGAGGGGAAATAAGGTGCCTGAAATATATTAGCCTGGTTTGAAAGCTATCTTACTGGAAGACTACAAATTGTTAGAACAAAATCCTCCCTGTCGGAAAAAAAATGCAACAAGTGGAGTTCCACAGAGTTCACACCTTGGCCCAATCTTATTTATCTTGTTGTTATATGATCTTACAAAAATATTTTATGATGAATCCATCTTACATTTTGCTGATGACCTCAAAATTCTTAGAATTATTTTAAATATTTACCATTGCAACATTCTTCAAGATAATATCAACAAATTGTTAACCCGTTTAATCACAGGAGACCATATTTGTCCCAACGCACATAGGTCTCATATAAAACGCGGTAACTCCCTTACTATCATAGTGAGAAATGTGTTCTAAACGGTGAAACGGTGTTAGAAAGGAAAAGCACTACGCTTTGTATTCCAATCTTAAAAACAGCCACCAAAAAGTAAAATATACACTTTTATGTATACAAAGTTTAGAATCGCAAATTGAAAAAAAAATTAAAACATCGGGAATTTTTTATAAATTATTTTTACATAGAGCGACACAAAAGTGAGGGTTGTCTTATAAAATATGTATGTGTTTTTATTATTTTTTATCATCAGTAACTGTAGTTAGAAAAAAACGTAAGGTGAGCCATATTGAAAACTTATTTAACTTATTACAAAAATTTATGTTTATTTCAAATTATATAATTTGAAAGCATATTTCAAATTATATAATTTTATTAACAGTTTTTAGTTTTTGAATGTGCTCAGAAATATTCCAAATATTTGCATTTTATTGTAAAGCGAAAATATTTTGACCATCTGGAAAAAATGCCAAATTTTAAAATTTTTGGAGTAATGAAATTAGACTTTACTTAAATATCACAAAATGTCAAATAATTAGTCCAGTAGTGCTTGAATTGATAAGTTTCCGGATTCCACAACGTAATACTACAAGTCAGGATTTATTTCAGTTCAGAAATGCTGGGACTAACTACCATATATATTCTTCTTAATGGAGGGAAACAATCATTGGACATCTGTAATTTATATTTAAACAAATATAAAATATGGTTACTGCGACAGGTCGGTTATGCACAATGAATGCTATGTATTTCTTACTATTCATATGTAATGTAAAAGCCCCAAGAAAGGGCGTTAATAAAAAAAATATTATCTGTCTTTTCTCTTGTTGTTTAAAGTGTAATTTCTAACATAATAGGTATTTTCCTCCCACGTCAAATTCGAAGGGAGAGCATAGGAGCTTTTAATAGAAGTTAATTAGTTTCTTTGCCCAAGTCAGATATGATATTCCTTACAGAGTCAAATTATAATATTACATGAACTAATACCGTTCTATACGGTGCTACGTATCTTCAATCCACTAGACTAGGCCAGAAAAATATTTGTACAATAGCACGTTATAATATAGCTTGAGAGGAAACAATACTGCCAAGAAATTGAAAAATAGGTATTTTATCAAACTATTGCCATCACTGTCGCTGTTTCATTCCCGAATACTGAGCGAAAGGGACCACTGCACCTCAGGCCGATTATAAGAAAATAGATTTGTCAAAATCGAGGTTTTGTGTTCCTCGTTTATCTCCTCCAAAACTGCACCGATTTTTAAGATTTTTTTTTAACAAAATTTTCTAACATATAATTTTTTTTTCACAAAATAAAAAAAAATATTTACCCGCCTCGGAACAAACTTTGTCTAGTGAGGGTGGTAAAAAAAATCTATGTATATAAATGAAAATAAAATAAACGCACGGGTTGCCGGCACTGAAACTGAACTGAAACTGATATGGTCGATATCTATATTAATAAAAAAAACATTCGCACTGTGTTAAAACCCAGAGCAGAAATTGGGTAATACGTTTGGATACAAAAAGCAGCTAGGTCCACATTATCAAATAATGTGAAAAAAGTTATTGATCAAATAATAAAAAAAATATATTAAAAAAATTCTCGACTTACAAGAGAACAGTGTTTAGGAGCGTGGTAAGTATCTAATAACATTTTTTAACCTCTGGTTGAACTTTGTGAAGTAATGCTTTAACTTGCCCGATTTGTATTTCGTCTGTAAATGTGTTTGTAAAGTGTTAAAGTAGACAAGAGTGAGGAGGCTACGAAGCACTGCACAAACAGGAGGCCAATTAAATTATGATCTCATTCTCTCGGCATGCTAAATCCTACAGATGTATGTATGTGTTTGTCTCCTTTTAGTGTTGCCATTTTTTGTTTCATCGAATTTCAAATCATAACGGTGCTAAAGAAGTTTTCCCTTCAAAAACACCTAATTATAGTTGTTTATTTTTAGGGTATTAACGTAACGGACAGCGTTACAGTGTCCATCATCAGGGTAGATGTGTGACATATCTGCCCTGGTGATATTCGTTATTAATGAATGATATATATTCATAACGATACATTACTGTCACAGTGTCACACTGTCCGAAACATTGGCTAAAGAAGGAGGTAGCACAACACTGCATAATACCCCTAAAATAATTAACGTTAATACTTTTAGCCGTGAAATCTAAAATCATGTCAAAACAAACACCCGTTTCAGCCCTGTTTGTAGAGAAATATGTAAGTAACTCGTTTCATCTCGAAAAAAAAGAAAGTTTTAGAGTTTGGCATTGTGAAGGTTAAATACATGTTTGCCTAGTTGCGTGGGATGGAGTCTAGCACAAATAATAGTACTTCATATTCAAACGTCTTTCATACAATCTGTTTTAGATGTTTCAATTTAGGATTTAATTGAATTGAATTTAGTTGAATTCGAGTCTCTCAGATTTAAATTAATTAAGGCACTACTTGTCAGAATGACGTGATTAATTATTTGGGATAATAATTAATTCAGTTAAATTGAATTAGAAGTATAAATCATATTATAATTGTCATATCGGATATGTTGCGACGGGTGTTGAAGCAATTTGTAATTATATTGACAAGTGGAAATCTAATTTTGAAATTGATTTTGGTTGGTGAGCCCTCGAAAACCGAAGGTGCATTTATTATACGAATCCACTGAATGGAAAATCAGTAGAATTGTGATCAAAACAGATTTAAAAGAAAATTGTTGGTTAAACTTCGTATACTCGCGCCCAACGGCATAACACGTATACTGAGCACGGTGTCTCAGACCGATATTTAATCTCATCTGTATTATTTTAATAATAGACTTTTTAAGCAGTATTGGTATTTATTATGTAGAAGGGGGTGGAATTGAATTAAAAAAAAAACTTTAACTTTGTTTGGCAGAACAAAAAAAAATCAAGTCTAATAATGAAAGTATCAACAATAATAAAATATTATAAAAATAAGAATTAATCATTATGAGGACTTTTGGGTTGTAATTGTTACTTGCCTAAAATACCGATAATCAATATATATTATAAAAGAAGTTCCAAAAAAACGTGCGGACCGCAAAAACTCAGAAATGAGTCACGGTTCAGTCGAGGGAGTTATATGGTGTGGTAGATCTCTATTACCCCCCAGGGGAATAAGGGTACCCGTTTTTACCTAAACGGCGCGCTTTTGAAGATATAAGGGCCGGAAGTTTCGCCCTCTTGAAATGCGTAGAACATTCTTCCAGAAAGTTCTAGAAGGTTCCATAGAGCTCTAGAAAATTCTGGAAGGAGTGGCGGAGCATGTCGTGGAATTTTCGGGAATCGGGAACATCATTGTGGAACATTCCAGAACTCTCTAGAATGTTGTCCTGAGTGAAGCCGGGTACCCAGCTAGTCGTAAGTAAATGTCACACGTCCACTCACGAAAATTTGGTGAGGTGTTATGCGCACGACCGCAAAAGTTTATGTGTATAAGGGTGAGTTCTAGCGTCTTTAAATTTGTATAAAAATTGACCATAGGTGGCGCGAGAGTTGTTTGTATTTAGAAAAAATGTTTATTTCATGTAGTTTAACGGCAGCGAGAGAAGGCGGTAGGGGGATCTGGTAGGAGAATTAAGGAAAGAGGCGTTTGCGGGAGGGAGAAGAGGGAACGGGGAAGGGGGAATGAGGGGAAGGTGGAAGGGGAACGCGAAACGGGAATGCATGCTAAAGGTTACGCACGGGAGGGGTGGGAATAAGGGGTGGGGGGGGGGGTGGGGGGGGGGGTAAAGGGAGGGTTGAAAAGAAGAAATAATCGTTCATTCTCCGTACTTGCCCAAACCATTACTACGATTTCTTCAGCCTTTCTTTTCGAATTTTCACTTTTGAAATCAGTTAATCAAAATCAGACTTAAAAGATTTGCTTCTTACTGGTTATTCATAAATGTTATTCTTCATAATTTCTGATAAATGAGTCACCCCACGTATTCCCAGCACCTCGCGTCTTATTCCAAGACTTATTGTGATCGTAAATCGTCCACGTTCTCGCAGAATCGCGCTCCTAAGGCAAACGGACCGTGAACCTTGTGTTTAAAGCAATTTCAATGGAATCTCTGCGTTCCTACGATCCTTCAGGCAAATTAGTTTCCCGTATCAGAGCGGATTTTCCCGTATTTCCCGGATGCTGGCTATATTTCCCGGATATTTCAAGTTCGACCCTATTCGTTGCGATGCATTGAAATAAAATGTCCCAGAAAAGCATCTAACGGCCGCTGTTCCCAATTCTATTAAGCCGAAACTAAGGTTCAAAACTGATTAAGCATCACTTAATCATCACTAACGGCCGCTGTTCCCAATTCTACTAAGCCGAAATTAATGTTCAAAACTGCTTATGCCATGTATATAATAGCCAGTCAGCATATATCTCAATCTGAATATCTTATAAATATTTTAAAGGCGAAAGTTTGTATGGATGAGTGTTATTCTTTCACGCAATAAACACCTAATAGAATTTAAAAATTCTTTCACTAATCGAAAGCTACATTATTTGCGAGTAACATGGGCTATATATATTAGTAAGCTCTGGCGTTATGAATAATCTGTAGCGTTATGCAATTATTTTTCATACGTTTTCTGTCCCTAACAAAATCGAGTTATTGCAAACGTCAAACAAATTATTACCTTGGAATTTTTTTTTTTTTTTTAATTAGGCAATTCACCCTAAAAATAGTGCTTTGTTGGCGTCATAGTTAATATCTACCTATCTCTAAAAATGTTTATTGTCCGGACGAAAAGCATAGCGTTGCTATGTAATTATTTGACGTGGGCTGTAATTTTGTGATTTCTTTAGGTTACTCTGGATTCAAATATGAATAAAATACTAATTCTTTATCCAACATTAATACATCCAACACACAAAATCTAGTGCGATTCATTTCGCTGGTTTAATCACATTCGGTTGTTGAGGCTTGGGTAGCCATTTGTGCTTGCCACAAAGGTTCGGCTGGCGACGTATCTCGAAATATCGACTAGGCATACCAGCGGTCGGCAATTAGTTTTGATGAAGGGCCGTATGAATATGTCAAGTTTTTCGGCAGGCCACGCGACAGTCGACGTCATTCGTGCGCGTGCGAGTCTGCTCAGTCAGTGCACTTGTGAAACCCTGATACCACATATGGAAAAACACGCACAGGCGAAAAAAAAATTGGAGTTATCATTACATGTCGTCACTTTATTTGGATAAGATTCTAACTTCACTTCACCTTGTTCTAAGATATGAGGTGTCAAAGTTTGCAAAGACCTGCACTCATTATCTATTAACCAATTTGAGGTTGAATCTTGTGTTATTTAATTAATTAATTAATTATTTGTGTTAATTGAACATATTTTAAAGGAAAGTATTTAAATAGGACATATACCTACCATTTTAGATCATACCTAAACATGCAAATAGAACCTTGTGCAACCAGTTAAGGCATAATAATTCATTGCACAAGGTTCAAATTACATATCCCTAATGCAATTCCTAGCTAGGGCCACGTCCTATTTAAATATTTTCAATTAAAATATGATCAACTAAAATACTTGTACTACAATTGTTAAATAGATTACGAAAATTCGACTTTGGAAACTTAGAAACCTTTAAAATGGTAAGGCGAAGTTAGAACTTTAGAGTTTTGACGGCCGGCGTAGCGCAGTCGTAAGACGCTTGACTCGCGCACCGAAGGTCGCGGGATCGAATCCCGGCGTGGCAAATAAATTTTATATGATTAATTTGTGTTATTACACAATTTATTCATTTAAAATAATAAATAGTATATTTGCGGCACGTTCCAGAGTGGAGGATACTCTCTATATCGCCCTGGTGTAAGACCACCATTCAGAATTGAAACGTTGCTTGAAACGGCATTAGCCGTGTTTGGTGACCAGATCTGAATAGCCAGGTACTTCCCCACCTTCCTCTTTCCCTATCTCCTTCCCCTCCCCACTACCCTCGGCCTCACAACATACCCCAATTGGGGATGCCATAGTCTCACTGGCTTCAGACGGGAGCAGTTGGGACTCTTGTGAGGTATTCATGTAAAAAAAAAAAAGAACCCTATCTAAATGAAGTGACAAGCCATGATGCGCCTCGTATTTAGATCAACTGTCAGATACAAACAAAATAGAGGGTATAAGTGACGATAGAACCTTGTAAAATTAATTATTATTGAAAATGTTTGAAATTAAACTTTGTCATATAGTCTGTCAAATAATAGTAGAAAATATAAAAAACGGAACTAAGAAATTTTTAGGCTTGCAATACTAATTTATCTGTCAAATATTCTTTAAAAGTGCAATGACACTTATAATACAAAACACTTTATACACATTTAAAAAAATATATTAAATCGAAGAAACAGTACTTATTAACAGTAATTATTGAATTCGACTTGGGCGTTGCGGATTCTGAAAAACTTTCATCTTTGTTTTCTTCACAAGATAGGAAAAAAAAAGATAGTAGCCGATGGTGCGCAGTGTACGGTGAGATGAATAATCGTCCGAAGGGAGCACGCGTCAACGGATCTGGCCCATTGGCCCCCAATTGCCGATCGCTGGACTATACTAAACCATACTTAACTATACTATACTACAATAGACTCTGAACAACCAGCAATATAGGAAGGGTAGATATCTTTCAAAGAATCGACTGTACGTACGTGTGGAGGGAAATGACGATACGTAGGTGACGATTATGAGTGACGCGTGGTGAATTATATTACGGTGAACACCCTACACGTACACTTAACCCTTCGAAAATTTGGCATTTTTTTCAGATGGTCAAAATATTTTCGCTGTACAATAAAATGCAAATATTTGGAATATTTCTGATCACATTCAAAAACTAAAAACTGCTTTAGAAAGGTGATGAAATACGCTTATAATTATATAATTCAAAATAAACATACATTTTTTAAATTATATAATTTTTGCATGCAAACATAAAAAAGTTTTAAAAATGGCTCACCTTACGCTTTTCCTAACTAAAGTTACTGATAATAAAAAAATAATAAAAACACATTCATACAAAAAGACAAACTTATAACAAGCACATATTGTAATCTCACCTTTTGGTCGCTCTATGTAAAAATAATTTATAAAAAATTCCCGAAGTTTAACTTTTTTTTTCAATTTGCGATTCAAAACTTTGTATACATAAAAGTGTACATTTTATTTTTGTGGCTATTTTTTAGATTGGAATATAAAGCGTGGTGTTTTTCATTTCTAACACCGTTTAGAACATATTTCTCACTATGATATGCAGCGTTTTATACGAGACCTATGTGATTTGGGACAAATATGGTCTCCTGCCATTCAAAGGGTTAACACCTCATCTCAGTGTTATTTATGTAGCTATCGGTAATATTTATTCTCAAATATTATAAATATAAAAACAACCTATTAATATTTATTTTTAAAAACGTCGGTGGCGGCTATTGGTGGGCGGCGTTGGTTCGATTTTTTATTCAAATCTATAGTTTTATATAGAACTGATGAAATTTTGCACATTTGATCTTCAAGATAAGAGGAGGGTCACTGTCTAATTCTGTTTTAGAGAAACTTTGAGTGAAGCCCGACACTTTAGTTGAAATATTATATAATATACCCGTTTATTTCATAGATATATTTGTTCGCTTAATATAATTGAGTTTAAGGTGAAGTGTGCAAAATTCCACCAATCTAGGAATGGCATTGTAGATTTATATATAAATTAAATTCACGCCGCCAGTCACGGATGCTCTTCTCGATCTAAATGTGCAAAATCATCCCATAACAAGAGCATAGACGAACTAACAATTGAAAATACCCAAATCTCTTTCGCAAAGCATCCGGACAAAATTCTCGAATACGTAAACGAATGTTTTACTAATATAGGGTCACAATTAGCAAAGAAAATCAGACAACCAAAAACTAGCATTTTACCAGAAGAAAAGGAAAGTATGAACCAGATAGATAAATTAAAGTTAACTGATGTAACCAATACTGAAATCAGAAATGCAATTGTATCCCTTAATGTTAATAAATCATCCGGAAATGATATAATATCAAATAAAACAATAAAACAACTCCAAAATGAGCTGACCTTCCCATTGACATACTTGGTCAATCTGTCTATATCTACGAATGTATTCCCCTCATGCCTTAAAAAAGCCACAGTTATACCCATACATAAAAGTGGTAACAAAAAGGATATATATAATTACCGACCCATAAGTCTCTTAAGCTCCTTCTCAAAAATCTTGGAAACTGTAATGAAGAAGCAAATTGTTCAATTTCTTGAACAAAACAAATTATTATCACCATCCCAATATGGCTTTAGGGAAAATCTAAGCACCAATGATGCCATAGAAAAACTAACAAGCATAGCCATAAAAAACATAGATGGTGGGAAAAAGTGTTTGGCTTTATTCATAGATCTTCAAAAAGCTTTTGACACAATAGACCATAAAATATTACTAACTAAGCTAAAAAAAATAGGAATGGCCGAAACAACAATGAACTTATTAGAGTCATATATAACAGGGCGAGAACAACAAGTACAAATTGGTAAACAAAAGAGCAAACTACTATCTTTAAACTATGGCGTTCCTCAAGGAAGTGTACTGGGACCGATTCTATTCATTATCTATATCAACGATTTACATAACCTTATCATTAAAGGAAACATAATCAGTTTTGCTGATGATACTGTTTTATTATTTCAAGAAGAAAATTGGACGGATACATTTAATGAGGCTGAACAAGGGCTTAGTGCACTTCAAAATTGGCTTAAAATCAACTCGCTTACCCTTAATATAAGCAAAACTAAATATATAACATTTTCAATAAACGCACGGAGCCAACCAATAAAATCACTAGAACTAAAACTACACGAATGCCATGGAAATAATATACAATGTAACTGCCCCGTCATAGAAAAAACGCAAAACATAAAATATCTCGGAGTAATAATTGACGAAAATCTTAGATGGGACCTACATATTAAAGGTATTACGGAAAAACTCACAAGCCTTATATATTTCTTTAAAAATCTAAGAAACGTGGTAAATAAAAATGATATGAAAAAGGTCTACTACGCGTTGTGTCATTCTCGAATTGAATATGGAATCATAGGATGGGGATCTGCTACACATACGTACCTCCACAACCTGAATACGATTCAAAAAGGAATCATAAAGACCATATTGAAAGTACCAATTAGAACGCCTTCAATTGAAATTTTCAATAGCTTCGACGTACCAAATGTACAGCAAATATATGCCAAAAATATATTATTGAAGCTTTTCAAAAATAATGAATCCTCTACTAGACCATGTATGCATAACACAAGATCGAATAAAAACGATATAAAAAATATTCCAAGTTATAAAACCACTTTCGGACAAAGAAACTATACATACTTTGCAACAAAACTCCATAACATCCTTCCCCAAGACATAAAACTAATAAAAAATCCTAATGAATACAAATCAAGAATAAAAATATGGCTAAAAGAGGTCAATGAAAAAACCCTAATGAAGACATTAAAAACGACATAGAAGACAAATAAACCATATTTAAATAACTTTAGTCCGCCTCGGCACAGGACCCCCTAGTGAGGAGGACTAAGAAATACAATAATTTATACTTAATTTCACCATTATATCTTGTATGTAACAATTATTTTATATAGTCGTTAAAATAAAAAAAAAAAAAAAAATAAAAAAAATAGATTAATTTTTTTTAAACCTACTCTGACAATCAGTAGGACATAACGTTAGGACTTCGAAATAACTAATAAGCAGAGCATTTAATAAAGAACACATTGATATTTAATGCATAACAGAATTTGCCTAAAATAAACATCGATGGGATTTTCGAACGCGATGTTACGATCGCCGTGAAATAATAAACAGAACTGTTGACATTTCTACTTAGTAGTTGCTAGTTTCATCGAAAACTTTTCACTGCCATCTATTGATTATAGGTGAAAGCATTATCTTAGCTAGTAACTCACGAACTTTCTCAAATATATTCTAATTACTTTTGAAGCGCTCACATTGTGGGCGCCTGGAGTTCAAGTGTGGAATCTGTCTATCCACTTTGTGGAC
Organism: Limnephilus lunatus; assembly: GCA_917563855.2. Lineage (NCBI taxonomy): Eukaryota > Metazoa > Arthropoda > Insecta > Trichoptera > Limnephilidae > Limnephilus > Limnephilus lunatus. Next base: position 49,826,830 of record OU830603.1, read on the forward strand.
GCGTAGCGCTCCAGTGGGTAGGTGAAATAAATGTTTAGTTTGGTTCTAAGCATCTGTATAGTGTCATTAGTCAGAAGTACATTAGAATATGAATAAACAAATTGGAAACCACAGTAGCATAGAATGAACGATAGCATCGATAGCATAGAACGTATATGTATAAAACAAATTTATTAAATATCATAAGAAATACATAATATATCTTATAATATATTAATAACCTAGTCGAGAGGTTTGGGTTCAAGTCCCAGTTGCGACTATTATCTTTTTCTATTTTTCTGTGTCTTGTTCTCTTTCATATTTTCGTTTAGATTATTAATGTTATCTTCTTCTTCGATGCAGTATCTTACCTTCATATTCAATAATAGCTTTCAATGTAGATGACTTAAGATGAAGCCATACTAAATAATGCAAAATCATACAAATTCGTATGTTTTTGTTTTGAAAATTTGACCACTTAAAAGTATTATAGATGCTTCAATTAAATACTGCGTGTAAAACATACTTTGGTCCTTATAAGTATTAGTCAATTTTTTATATAAGTCTTTTAATAAGCTTAGAAAAAAATAAAGTATTAGGTCTATAAAAAACATTTTCAAGTGCAAACTCTCCTACTTATAAACACTTTTTCGGATATAGTTTTATTGCATAATGTGGCAAATTCAATTTCTTATATAATTATCGCCAAAAAAATTGAAATTTACGCCCGAACCTCACAAAATAAAATATAATTCGCATTTTCGCGTTGTTATTTTTGACATCACGGCGACAATACGGCAGTCGACGAATTTGTTATATCAAAGTGAACCTTATACCGTCCACCGAAGAACGACTGGCAGCCGCCCCATTCTTCCGTCATTACTCCTCCGGACGGAGCGGAGAAACAACGTGTTAGGCTCTGCGCTGCTTGTTTTCGTGAAATCAATTTTAAAATTCCGTTTTATTACAATAAACAATGCATAAAACAGGAATTAATGTTTTTTACAGGCCTTTACGAAAGCAACATGTAAAAAAAAAATCTCAAATATCTTTTCCTACCTATCCAAAAGCTTTTTCTCAAGTATTTTTAAACTCCTCCCATAAAGCCCATAAAGGGGCGTGAATTCCGATTTTGATTTTTTCCTGTACTAGTGGATCGCCTTAACATAGATTTTTAAGCACAAACATCGACTGTACCGAGATTTTGTCAATAATCAATTTTAATATATCTACCTTTGAAACTTTCCTGCATATTCTAACGCCTAATTACAAAACAAATGCAGTAGTTAATTCGCCAACCGTGATCATACCTTCAATAATATTTATAACTAACTAATCGACATTTTTTCGGACTCACCGACCACATTTAAAATGTTAATCGTATAAACAATCAGAAATAATATCGTTCGAATTCTAAATACCACCTTGAAAGCTGAAACAGCTGTAACACAAAAATACTTGCAGAACTTGATAATAAAATTATAAAATTTAATTTTAATTAAATAAATAAAAAAATAAACACAAAAACCATAAATAATTTTAATTTTATTTTTATTTATTTATTCAAAGCCCAAAGGGCTTTTACAGTAGTACAATTTGTTTATGACAGATGATTCTTAAACAAATAGAGTAATTATAAGAATAAAATTAGACAAAAATTCACACAAGTCACAAAAATACAGCGATTTGATAAGTTTACAAAAATACATATATGTTTAGGAATAGTTTTGGAATAAGTTTTTTACGAGATCCACAAAAGTTGATGTTGAATATGTCAACATCACTTAAGCACTGATTTCCCATAGTGTGAAATCTTTGTATCGGAGAGTGGGCAATGTAGTTCCGCCTATGAATGCTGCAGTAGAATAGTGTATTTTGTCGTGTGGTTACTGTCGGTATTCGTATATTCGTAAGTCTATGAGTTGTAGGAGTTAACAACAGTCGAATTTAGAGATAAGTATTTTGAATAAAAATGTCAAGTCGTTTATTTTACGTCTGTCTTCTAGTGTGTGTATTTTTAAGATATTTAGTAATAGATTATATTTTAAGTCTTCTAGTGGGATATTTAATTTAAAATTTTTAAAACGCAGATTTTATTTTTGTATTCACTCAATATTATTAACGTGAATTTTGTAAGATAGAGACCAAACTAGCGAGTTATATTCAATTTGGCTTCTAACTAGAGATACATATAATGGTTTAATAGCTTCTATGGAATTAAAGTTTTTAGTTGTTCTTAAAACGAAGCCTATTGTTTTCATACCTTTGTTCATAATTTGGTGGATATGATTGGCAAAACTTAGTTTCTCATCTAAAATGATTCCAAGATCCCTCATTTCCGTGACTCTTTCTAGGTCAAGTCTACTTATTTATAACTTTTTAATCAATTATTATTGAACTTTATAACCCAATCCATATTACTGTGATAGAAACTGTTGGTTGTTGATACGGATGGAATGATTAGAATAATAAATCAAATGAAAGAGAGATCTTTTTTTAATGGTCAACATTTGGCTCGATCGGAACATCAAAGCTACCCAAAAAGGAAAAAATCGCAATCGTTGGTTAATTGCTTAAATTATTTTGATGTTTCCCCTTTAGAGACCTCCGCTTTTATTGCATCGAAACTCTGAATAGAAAATCCAGCAATAATAATTAAAGCAAAATGTTTGTTTTCTATTGGCCTAGAATTACCTCCCCTAACGTTGTGGGTTTCAAAGCGAAAACATAACCCGAGCCAATCGCTTGGAGTACACTCAAATCCAATGGAAAAATATAAACTAGATTCAACAACAGAAATTTTTAAACAGTTTGATGTTTCAAATATACAGAAAATCTATGCCAAAAACATTCTGGTACATCTCTCTGAAACTAAGTTGTGCAATAAAGAAGATGTATATAAAATGCATAAATATACACATATACATACACACATAAATACATATATGTATATATATACACACACACACATACATCTATATACATTCACATACACACATATACATTTTTTTTGTGATAAAGTAGAAAAAGTGATCAGGTAGCACATATTATAATCGGATTTACCGAATTAACCGAATTAATCTTGTACCAAATAATATATTCAGATTTACAGAGTATGAGATAAGTTATTTATTTATCTCATACTCTGTAAATCTGAAAATATTATTTGTTACCAGATTAATTCGGTAAATCCGATTATAATATGTGCTACCTGATCACTTTTTCTACTTTATCACAAAAAAAATTAAATATGTATATGTGTGTATGTGTATGTATGTAGATGTATGTGTGTGTGTATATATATATATATATATGTATGTATATGTGTATGTTTGTATGTATATGTGTATATATATACATTTTATATACATCTTCTTTATTGCACAACTTAGTTTCAGAGAAAAATTAGTTTTTTGTTTTTGTTATGTAATTATGTACATTTCATGAATAATATGAACTAAGCATGTCAATTTGTCTGTCCTGGAACGGGAAACTTTCGTAGTTGGACAGGCAAAACTTCCTATTATGTAATTTTTGCTCTCTTTTTGTATCTATGTATAAATAAATAAAATAAAAATAAATAAAAACATCATCTCAAAAAACACACCACATACTCATAACACCAGAGCCAAACAAATAGACATACTTAATATACCAAAGTGTAATTCTACCTTGGGACATAGAAGCTCTGAATTTTAGCAGTAAGGTATACATATAACAATCTCTCACTTAGTATCATCAAAAAAATTTAAACAAAAAATAACTAGATAAGTTTTTAGATTTTCAAAGCCAAAAGTATTTTCGTTATTTGTTTTTGGGGTGTTATACCGTGTTGCGCTACCTCCTTCTTTAGCCAACGTTTCGGACAGTGTTACAGTGTCCATAATCAGGGCAGATGTGTAATTGTTAGTGGTGAATTGTGTGCTTATGTACTTGGAAGTGATACCGTGTTGCCAGCTCCACTCCACTAAGAGCTGGTATTACAGTATTCTTCAAAAATATTGTAGATTTCAATTGCCTCCGTAATCAGGCGTGCTGTAATGGGAACTGGTTCCAAAAAACTGTTCCTCGAATCCGCTGTCATCCAGTGACTGCTAGTCACCGGTACAAAGTAACCGAGACAGGCAATGGCGTAGGAACTGGTTCCAAAAATAGCCTGTTCCTCAAATCCACTGTCATCTAGATTTAGTGAACGCTAGTAACCGGTACAAAGCAACTGAGAAAGACAGTGGCGTCATATGTTGTATATAGCCGCGGAGGGATACTGAAAGATAACTAAATCGTAGTCGCCTGGGGCAAGTCCACATGCGAGCTGCCGACGGAATTGGAAAAAAGATGTCCCCATAGAAGAATTAATTTCCTCGGGGCTTTCTGCGTAGAGCTAATATCAGTAAAATCACTTCCACATGATGTAGTATTCATAGTTTATCATGTAACATTAAATTTGACTGTCGGAAATTCACTTCGTGTTTTTAATACTTTCGTCACCAGCTCTAAGATTTATTTAATAATTATTATTAGTGAATCTATTAATTTAACCACAATCTTGTTTAACAGTAGATTCAATAAATCTTTATATTATTTACCATTATTACTTTTATTTATATTAGTAGATTGACATTTTGTAATTCATGCTGTGGTTCCTTCAATAGCATCTTTCATACATTACACACTATAATAAATTCACTATTAAATTTACATTATTGTTAATTGGTTACAAGTAGGCGTCATCTAGTATATTTTATACCATTGCCCAGTTCACATTTAGAATGCTAATATGCAGTGGAAAGGCTACATTAATCTTAGATGGAGGCGATTGATTTGGGTGGGAAAAATACAAAATCATGCTGCGCTATTTGGATCGCTAATTTAAGCCTTCGTTTGGCGCAGTTTTGTTATTCATGGCCTTAAAAATTACAAAAGGTATTCCGAAATGGGTGTTGTACGAAATCTAGTTTTTTTTTTAGAAACGTATTTTTTTAAAGGATAAGGAAACATATGGTTTCTTCCTTCACCGCACACGTCAAGACTCTATTTTATTGAACGAAGCTACATTTATTTGAACGACCCTCCAATGTCCATGCATACGGGGTTAGAAAGTACTTACTTATAATAATATATATATTATATTATAATAATATGCAAGTACTTACATTAAAATATTAGAAAATAATAATAAATGTACCAGCCCGTGGAATAATTCTTCTAAAGAGAAAAATATAAAAAGATAAAAGTGTTATAAAATAAAAAGATATAATATAAGAATTGCGCCCGGTTGAGAAAGCCTGGAATAAGAGAAATATCGAAAAAATAACAGTAATAATATAATGCAAGTATTAACAATAATAACAGAGAGAGAATAAAAAGCATAAAAAGAAAATATTCAGAGAAGGTATTCCACAAACCACCAGGCAGTCCCAATGACAATGTGCATGGCTATCGGCCCAACCGCAGATGAAACCCGGAGTCCGCGCCCTTTAGCCGGCTCCCCGATTTTGCCTCCATAACGTATTGCTGATTAAATGTGGAGATTCGGAAAGAATTCAAGGCTGGTGTAAATTTAATGAAGATAATGACGAATTTGGCAGCCAATTCTAAGCCAGGAGCCCCAAAATACTTGAAAAAACTTCTGAATCTTTCGAAAACGGGTGGTCAGTTTGATGATTTCTCTTATCACGAACAGATGGCAATCTTTAAAGCACAGGTGTCAGGTGATAATGCTGTCATTATTCTACCGCTATTTCCATGGAAGATACTCCGAGGAACTAACGTCATTGATCCCTTGGATATCGGTACATATCCGGGAAACACGACAAACGAGCGTCCAACATTTTTACACGGTACAAATTTGTCATATGATAACGAGTCGTTTCAAGATTTTCAACGACAGTACGCTCTGCTTCTTAAAGGTTAACATAACTCTGGCTTTGATGGAGCCCCCGTACCCTAGCTGGTTATACTTTTTTTACAATGTTGTGCAAATTACTGGCTGCGTAAAAACTTTAATAAAAATCCCATATTGGGCAAATAACTATTATTAAGATCTGAAATTAATTACCTTGAAATTATTTTCCCTTGTGCCTCCTGTGTGCTGTGGCAGAAAGAAAGAAGTTGGGAACGCCCCATCAAGAAAATGGAAAGATCAAGTAAATCAAATACTAAAGTCAGATCATATTTTATTTTAATTTTTTATTTTTTATTGATCTATATACGGGATGTTCACATTATATTATTCAATGCCTGTCTCGCTAGGGTATACCTGTGTTGAGACAGTTTGAAATTTAGAAAAAAAAAATTTTGTTTTTGTACGTTTTTTTTTAATTTTTCTGTTAATTACGCTGAGGGTTATGTGCATGTCACCTTTGGGGAAGCAGTGTGGAGATTATTTTTGAGGAGGGGAAGGAATGAACCAGAGTTTCGAAGATACCCTTGTTTTGGGAAAGAGGAAACACAGAAGCCGACAAATTATTCTACAACCGAAGTCTTGAACACAAGAACGAGTCGCAGAAGCGACCATTCTTATGCGGCGAATGCTAAACAAGTGGTCATTGGATGTCGAATATGTTAAGTTGAATTGAATAAAAAAATAGTAGGTTTGAGAGGATAAATGAAAATAATAAAGTCAACGAAGCAATGAACGTTTGCCAAAACTTGTGATTAGGTTAGGTTAGATTAAGATAGATTAGTTAGGTTAAAATGGCGTTATATTTAATTACTTATTATCCAACCTCATTTTTATCTCCGAGTCCATGAAAAAACGTATATTGACATTTTATCATAAGATTTTTTAAATTAAAAAAAAAAATTGTATGTATAAACATGACTGAGAACAGAATAATAAATTACATGTATTTCAATAAACAATTCATGTTCTTAATTTTGTATCTATATATATATATTTTTAATAAGATGTATTCCCATAACTATTAAATATATTGTTATATATATTTATAATACCATTTAAAATACAGACTGTTTATAACGCTAATAAATAAAATAAAATTAAAATAAATACCTCTTGCTATTTTATTTGCTGCCAATTTTGGCAAATTTTCCCTAATGGTTTAATTTTTTTAATGTGGGTTAAAAATATTCAAAATGTTCACCAAAAAATCTCGAGCAATCCGAGAATTTTTTTTTAATTGCGCTGTCGCCACAGTGGATAAAAAGCTATGCTGGTGTATGGGAGGTAGGTGTTATTTATTTAGTTATTAAGATTTTTTTATTATTATTATTGTTGTCTTTATTGTGTAGTTTCATTTTCAATAAAAAAAATTGTTTTTTTTAGTTGAAGTTTTTGGTATATTTTTTTAAATAGTGTTTTGAATTCTATTTTAAGTGATCTTATTCTTTCTGTGAATTTATTAAAGAAATTTGTTCCAAGTAATTTGTAGTTCTGTTGACCCAAAGTTTTTAAATATTGGAACCGGTTACATATTATTTTGCCAGAGACGTGCTGTGTTTTTTTTAATATACACATTTTACTAGGCCGAAAATTAAAAGGTTTATATAATTCTTAGAAAGGCTTATGAAGGTTGGCTTTTAAAATGAGATTATAGCATGCCCGTGCACCGTAAAGAGCGTAATACACCAGCCCGATTTTCAGCCCGATTCCAATTAGACACAAAAGTCAACATTTTTCGCTTTACGCGATCGCTGTTTTCAACTCTATTTTCATACCTACGATTTCAGTAAACATCACAACAAACAGTATGGTTAATGTGTTGTTTGCAGTGATGACAATGGAAGTCCTAGAAATGAAAATAGAGGTGAAAATAGCGATCGCGCAAATCGAAAAATGTTGACTTTTGTCTCTAATTGGAAACGGGCTGAAAATCGGGCTCGTGTATTACGCTCTTAATGAACCGCCCACAGGTTGCACCCAGTAATCCAAACGAAGGTGCTGCTGCATAAATTACACGTTGCACAATATACTAAATGCACCCACTGCAAGGCGCTGCACTCCACTGTGTAATCTAAGTGAACTGATTGCACAATTGGACTCACAGTCGTTGTTTTATACTGGCAGTATTTGGTAATAGAACAATACTAGCTCATGAGTATCTAAAACGTCTTTTTTTGTAAAACATGCATGGCAGAAACGCCATTTTGAAGACGTCTGCCACAAAATTACGACAAATAATTTATCTGCAGTAGTTCTTAAGGGTAGTAAGAAAAATGTCTATAATTTTTAAACAATTGTAATCTTTTAAATTCTATGAAAGATGTACTAAAATGCCTAATAGGTACAGTTTTAAATCCAGTTCTTCAAGGCCCATTCGAAGGCTTTTTTAAATTATACAATTTTCATATAGATTTTAGAAGATTAAAGTATATGCTATCATGTATTCACTGGAAGGAAGCCTTAGACATTTTTCCAACGACATTCTAGAATTCACAAATAAATCATTTGTTTCACAAATTGAAAAGGTATGGGTGTATGTATTTTTTTAGTGTTGACTTGAACAATTCACCAAACTTCAAAGTTAATTTTTTTAGGTTCTGTAAATATCTCATTCAAGTTGGAAATTGTGGTATTTAGAAAATTTTGATATACGTTGAGGTATGAGTGAAGTGTATAATATTTCAACAATTTCGGAAAAAAACTGGATTTGTATTAAAAACAAATACATTAATAGACTTCTGTACATACACGATATTCAGGAACTCGTTGTATCTATCCGAAAGTGGAAAACTAGTGAATTTATATCACATTTGAAATCGATATTTTAATATAACCTTTTTTTATTTGAGCTTTCGTCTTTGATTAAATCGGATCCCCGAAATTGGATGTATTATTTAGATCAATTTTGAAAATCAAAGCGGTCTCTAGGGAGTTAATATCCGCTGTTAAATATTTTATTTTACAATGAATTGAAGCGTAGATCCGTTTCCAAAAGATTTTTTAACCCTTCGGTTGCCGAAAAAAAACAACAAAATGCTCGGATCAAAAAAAGGAGTGTTTTAGGGTTCTCTATGTGATGTGGAAAAAACTAGTTTCTCTTCTTATACTACTTGTTTCTGGACACCATATTAACATGTATGTATTCAGTATGGATGGATGTATGTAATGATATTATAAAATATAATTAATTAACTGAAGACTATATTAGCAAAACTCACTCGAAAATCTGAAAACCGAAATATCAAAAAAAGATAAAGTCACTTCTGGGACTCGAACCCAGGACCTTCGCCTTGCCGTGGCGCAACGCTACCAACTGAGCTAATGTGCCCCTATCCGATTCGGTCATATTTAACTGTACCATACGACTAAGAACTGCCAACATTATTTTTATTGGTTGCTATCTTTATGCGTGATTGCCAGATTCAAACCCGCAAAATGGAAATAGCCGTCAATAATCTTCATATTAATAAAGATATCTATATTTCGTGTTTAACTCTTGCAATCATATATACAAAGATAGCAGCCAATAAAAATATGCGTTAAGAAAATGAAGATAATGTTGGTAGCTCTTAGACGAAGTAAAATGTTGTTAAATATGATCGAATCGGATAGGGACACAATAGCTCAGTTGGTAGAGTTGCGCCCCGGCAAGGCGAACGTCCTGGGTTCGAGTCCCAGATGTGACCGTATCTTTCTCTGATTTTCGGTTTGCAGATTTTCGATTGAGTTTCGCTAATATTGTCTTCATTTAATTAAATATAACAATTTGAGGTTTTACTCATTCAGGTAAAAATAAAAAAAATAACTATATAAATTTAAATTTAAATATTATTCGAGAGAATTTTTTTAATTTAAAAGTTAGTACTCACCTCAAAACACACATCAGGATTTGCGTTTGGAGGGGCTGAAGTTATCTTCTTAACAGGTGGCGACCTTGCAACTCCTTCTTCCTTTATCAGCACCTTCGTCTCCTTCTTATCGATAGCCAGATCCTTCTTACTGCCCTTCATCACCGCGATCTCCCTCTTCTTCTCAGATAAAACACTCTCGGTGGAGGCTGCACGTTTCGAGGAACAGATCGAAGGGTTTTTACTGGACATCTTCAGGCTCTCGACAGATGCCGATGTCTTGCTGGTTTCTGTTGTAGAGGTAGCCATGTTTACTGATTTAGAAACAACCTAATTTATTTAAAATATATAAATAATTTTTATCACTTTGGTGTCCGAATTTAAGTACGTGTTTGTTTTTGTAATTTATTTAGACGATCTCAAAATTTTTAGATGCGCACAGTACTCAATTATTTCAGTGATATTTTTCTTATTATATCGATTGTCTTTTTCAAATAGTGTCTTTGATTTATATTTTGACGATAGGTTATAGAAATCTTAACCAATGCGATGGTGTTCTCACTGATTTGATCTTCGTAATTTAATTTTATCTACTTGTTTTCTAAGATCAATTATGTTTCTCAAAATTTGTTTATTTTGGTTTTTGTAAGTTTATTTAGATGTAAGCATTTTTTTAGATGTAGGTCTGTTATTACTATGACAACGAAAATATCTCAAAATATTTATTGTTTTATTAACTGTCGTTTTCAAAAAGTATCTTTCATTTTTTATTATTAAGAAATCTTAACCAATTTGTATAGCGATGATGTTTTCACTGATTTGATCTTCGTAAATTAATATTATTGTTTTCTACCACAAATAAAATATCTCCAAATTGTTTGTTGTGATTTTTCTAAGTTTATTTAGATGTACGCAATTTTTTAGATATAGGTCTGATATTATGACAACGGAAACAACTCAATTAATTGTTTGTAAACGATTTTCTCACAGAGTTTTGTTATTTTATCGACTGTCGTTTTCAGATAGTGTCTTGTATGTATATTATTAAGAAATCTTAACCAAATTTGTATGCGATGTTTATCTCAGTGATTTATTCTTTATAAATTAATATTACGCGTTTTATAACATCAATTAAGTATCTAATATTAATAAACTCTCTAAAACATCAACTATAATTAATCTTTTTTATCGAAAATACATTTATATTGCTCTATTTTATCACACACAATTCTACTGCACCGTCTAATTTCTTTTCTACACACGTTATTTTCGAAAAAATTTAAGTCACAAATTCTATTACAATTTAATAAGAAATTGTTTATTTATATATATAATATGTACTCAAATCACTGTAAACCGAGTTTATCAATCGTTAATAATTGAAATAAACCAATAAATATAAGGAATTAGAGCTATAATCCAACGTAGTTACATTAATATATTACGCAAATTCAACAGCGGATGTATTTAAATCGTTTTAAACCAGTATCAACAAAGACATAATTAAATTATCAATTAAAACAACAGATTAATCTGGATAATAATACAAGCTTTTGAATAGTGTTATAATTAAATCATATTTCATTAATATTAGCTTTAGATTATTAATTTGTCGCCGGCACATTAATATTACTTCCGAAAACACTGATTTATATTCCGTTAATCACTTTGGCTCTACCAATGTACATAATATTTCCGAGTAGTTAATATAAACGTACACATTCAATGTAATAAATTAACCCTTTTAACCCGGGCCTCGTCTGACCCGGGTTAATATTTTAACCCCATCAGCTTTATCAACAGTTTACACCGCATAAAGCTGTATTTGGTCGTCACTAAATCATCGAGAGTAATCCAATATTGCTGCAAACCTTATTTGTCCAAACTTTTCACGATGAGTTATGTTTTCAACACTCTACTAACTATCACTTGTGTTTATGGCACCTTTTTTAATCAACACTTTTTCTGGATGCTTCGTGTTTTGTTTATGGCACCTTTTTTAATCAACACTTTTTCTAGTTAGTATAATTTTAGTTATTGTCAACTTTTTCTTTTGTATAAATTTTTGTTGTTTGTCACCTTTTTAAATCAATGCGTTCCGGTTAGTTCAAGTTATATTTGGGTTAAAACTCCACCTTTTGGAGCATATAGTACTCACAATTTTTATGAATAGTTATTTTCGTTTTTGGCACTCTTTAAAACACTTTTTACATAATGTATGTTATTACATGTTCTATATTATATAACTTTTTATGAAAACCAGAGAATATAAATTATTTTTATTAGTTTTTTGATATTCAGAACTTTTTTTTTTGTCTAAATCAAATCACCTTTTGAGTTTGAGAACGTTTTTATTATAAAAGTTCTGGGTAGCACTTTTATTAATTGTATAAAATATTCTAAAATACCTCATTCAACGTAGTTCTTTTGATGGTCTAATTAGGTTTTGAAACATTCAGCACTTTTCTTGCACATCCAAAACTTTTCGTTTGCAGCACTTTATAACTTTTCAACAATGCAGCACTTCGACGTATAAAGAATTAAAAGGTACCTTATTTTTAGCAGTTCTTTAAAGGTTTTTAATCTGAACTCCTGTAATAAGTAATCATGAAACCACGACATTATTAAAAAATCACTGAGGAAATTAACTTATATGTTGCGAGAAACCTTTTATTTGCCTTTAAAATATTCTGTCACACTATAAGCAGTGTAAAAAAGAAATAAATTAAAATGTAGTTGAACATATTAAGTTTGGAAGCCATAAGTTACAAAGATTTGTCTGTTCATCAACCTTTTATTAAATTACCTGTGCAACGAACTACTTGAAAATATACACATAATATAGGTTAACATACAGTCAATTCGATTTACCTATTTGATTTTTTCAATTCAGCACCTCAAAACTTCGGTGACCGGCCAACTCAGAATAAAATCAACTCAGATTTACAACAGAAAAGTCATTAAGAGTGATGATAAAAAAAATTAAAAACATTGGTTAAATAGGTTAAGTTAGGTTAGGGTTACTGCTATTTTAAAATTATTTTTTAACAGCTTTTAATAATGACCTTTCTGAGGTGGTTCTGAGTTGGCATGGAACCAAAATTTCATTCCTAAAATCTTCAATTTAATGAAAAAAAATCACTTTGTAAAACACCACTTATTTTATCAAAATTATGTACATGTTTCAAAAACAAAGGTTTTTTCTTCAAGATAAGATTAACGTTAATAAAAATAACAGAAGACAAATAAGAACCATAGTGAAAAAATATTATAGGATTTAGTGATTAATTACTTAAAAGTATCATAAAAAACAATAAAATAAAATAAATATTATATCCATAATGATAATTTTGATTCAATCAGTGATGATTTTACAACGTGATTTGTTTTCATAGTGACGACACAAAGTGCATTGAAGAAGTCAATAAATCACATTCACCATTACATATTACTCAACCCAGGCTAGATCCATCACCTTTCCCTCATCCATCCCACCACCCCACCCCTATGGGCTATTGTTTCTTTCTTTATTTTATAATCACCAATAATTAAAAGACTTGAGCGCAAACCTAATAAAAAAGCAGTTATTTATAATAATATATGTATATTTCACAATACCACAAAAACATTGTAAACAGTTGGTCTTCAAAATAAAATAAAACATTATTGTATAAGAAAGTCATTTGATTTTTACTTTGTATACTGTATTTATATTATTTGTCAACAAAAAAGTTGGTTTAATGGTCTCACTCAACGTAATCGAAAAATTACACCTTGTGAACCTACCACTCACCCAAATGCTTTTCAATTCAAGGTGAAAGTACCCATGGATAATATGGAATAGTATGTTGATAAGGCATTTACTTAACACAGCATGATTTTAGTGTTGCAATAGCACAAGTAAGATTGGCCCTTTTGTTAAAAAATTACTAGGAAAACAGAAGAAAAAAAATCATGGGGAGCTAGAAATAAAAGTGTTGAAAAATTCTCGTTTTCCAAAATGTAAAAAAATCACTTCTTCAAATTTTGCAAATTCACTTTGTGGCACCATTTTATTAATTAAATTATTAAAACACTTTGTTTTTACCACAATAATCTTTATTTAAAAAGTCGACATGTTTCGAGAACGATGTTCTCTTCATCAGGACATTATATGTACTAAAACTAAATTATCAAGCATAGAAAGACAGGCGTGGGTGGAAATGGAATTAGTTGGAGGGGGGGGGGGGGGGAGAGGGGCGGAAAGAGGAGGAGCTTAGAAGATAGACAGGGATGTAAAAAAATCATTATTTATGCAGGATACCCTATCATACGTATACATATGATTAGCCCGTACTACATGGATTTTAACCGTTAATTCATGAGCTTTAACCATGCTTACAAATATTGATAACTGACCATGGATAACGGATTTGATCAATATCGCATTGATGTAGGTTTTAATCGATCGTCTATGCTAAACCTCCGTAGCATATTTGGAGTACAAAAATGTAGACGTCGTTTTGCTGTGCGATGATATTTTTTTATTAAAACCCAAACAAAAAACTTTTCATTCCCGTCGCCACTGATTACACTCCTACATGTCACGACAGGATCGCCGTGTGTGTTACCGTGCTGCTGGAACGAGACTGAGTATTTATCACGTGAACTGCTAGGCTATACACGATTGCTCGGTCTCGACGTGTGATGGAAAAATATTTTTACTGTTTTTAATTTAAAAAAGTATATTGTCGAATAGCAATAAAACGACATTTACATTTTTTACTTCAAATATGATGTGGAGGTCTAGCAGGGACGATCGATAAAACTCTATATCAATATGATATTTACCAAATACGTCATCTATGGACAGTTATCAATATTTGCGAGCAAGGTCAACAATTGTTAGCAGATATTCAGATCGATGCGACGATTGATAAATTTTAGGGCGGTTTACACAGTATCAGATAAGTTTGAATAATGTTGTTCGTTATGCAAAATTACAGGCTTATTTAATGAACGTGTTGAACTAACAAAACTCTTAGAATTAAAAGAAGTAGTATACGCGAACCATAGACTCTAAATTACAATCAAATAATTAATTTCCAATCTTTAATTAACTTTTTTAACCTTCTTTAATTAAGATTTACTCTCGTTTAGCGTTAAATAGTAAGTGCAGACTGACAATCTTAAATTAACAAAGCCAATTTATTCAATTTTTTTCGTAATTGATTAGCGTTTGAGGTTTCAATTTTTTAAGTTTATATAAAAATTCCCAATCGTTATCTTAATCGATTTGACGGAGATCAATATACAAAAATTCCCAAATGTAATCTTAATCCATTAAACGGCCATCAATATGTGATGGAGTTTGAAACACCTTGCTAAACTTAAGTAAGTGCTGGATTTTCTCATCGTGATACGAAACGTATTATCTGCAGCCATTTCAAGAAACGATTTCTATCCGATTTCTGATACATCCAATCTATGTCGTCACCCAGTGGCGAGGCGATAAACTCTTAACCCCTGGGAAAGCGTATTATCTGAGCTCACATGTCTTTACAGCCAGCGCGGCGTCTTTTCACAATAATTATTACAAGTATTGTATGTTAGTTATCTGGCTTGGTTAAAGAACGCTTGGTTGCCGGGTAAATACATGTCGACGGTCCCAAAGAACAATGTCGGATCTGCTAAAAATTGAACGTCGGTTTTTTGGTTTATTTTAATTTCTTTTTGATGATTTATAAGTCTGTATTTTTGGAATTTTTAATGACATATATACATTTCTTACATGCTAAATTTCTCGATTGCAAAAACAAATGCAGAAACAAAACTTTAAACAGCTCTACTGTAAAACTACAAAATCGCGCCTCCTACATTGTTCTTCGGGACGGTCATGTTGTAGGGTTACCACTCAGGAGTCACGGGTTCCTTTATGTAAATTAATATTATGCAGATTATTATGTAAATAAGAGTGTGTCGGGCGAGCGGCGTGGAATTGATTTTTATGTAAATATACAGTTTATTCTGAGATTGGTTAAATTTTGATTGGTGACTTTCAAAACACATTCAAATGACAAATCTAATATCACTTTAAATAAAATAATTAAAATTATGGTTGAATGATGCAGATGTTGGAACACTTTTTCTATAAATTATTTGTAAACCTTCATGTTTCACTTTTCAATATAATTCTAACTTTATTTAATTTCTTGAAACTATAAAAAAAAAATTAAATAAAAAATTGTTTCACTATTTTACTACAATGTTTTCACAGACAACTATATTTCTAAACCTTTACTTTAAAATTTACATTTTTTACTTGTATTTATTGATGTATATATAGCAATCTTGTTTATATTACCCACACACAGGCAGTGCCTTAGTGGGTTCCCATTACCTACTCTTGTCTGTTTTATATTTTACTAAATGCTAACTTTTACATTACTTGAACATATTTTTTACATCTTACTGTATTTTAGAAATTATGTAAAATTACTTTTATATGTATGTAGTTACAATGGGAAAAAATAAATGAAAAAAAATAAGAGGAAGGTCACTGTTTATATGAGATTTCTAAAAATCACTCCATCTCCTTTTCCCACCCATTGAAGCAGAATATTGATACTTCTTGATAAAATTTTGCACCCTTGACGTTCAAAATAAGAGGAAAATTTTAACTGTCTACATCTGATTTAGAAAACCTCTGCTTTAGCTAGTTAAAAACAAAATAAATTGTATTTGCAGCACGTTCCAGAATTGTCAATAATTTTGGTATAGCCCTGGCGAAAGTCCACCATTCAGAATGGAAATGTTGCTTTGGTCGTGTTTGGTGGCCAGATCTGAATAGCCAGGTACTTTCCAACCTTTCTCTCTCACGTCCCTCCACCTTCTAGTTCTTCTACCAACTACCTTCAACTTCATAAGATTCCCAATTTGTTATGCCATAGTCTCACTAGCTCCAGACAGTTAGGACTCATAAAAAACGTTTTCCACTAATTATGGTGGAAAAAGAAGAATTGAAATATTGACAGTTTATTCGTAAACTTGGAATAATTGTTCCTTTTTTTGTTTCTGTATTTAAAGATTTGGTAAATAAAACATTACTGTGATCGGCTTACGTGGTACGTAAGTTCTTACCAGATTCTTATAGTTTTAACCATCGCATCGCGTTACCACGCATGATTTATGATTTTCAAAGCCAAAAGTATTATCGTGATTAATTTTAGGGTATTATATTTGGGGCAACACGGCATAACACCTTAAAATCAATCAGGATTAACCCGTTACCACGTTGGAAAACTTTTTTCCGAAAGCCCGTTAACCTTCGTCAGGTGGGAATGCTGTCCTTGTTCTGCTGATATTACAATGGAAGTTGCTACAAAAAACTAACGCCATTGATCCCTCCAGCACCGGTGTAGAGCAGAAAAATACCCCGAACGCATGTCCAACATTTGTACACTGTTGACATTTGTCAAGTGAGAACGGACCATTTCTACGACTCGTCCTTGAGTTCAACCGCTCGGTTGTGGAATGATTTGCCGGCCTCTGTGTTTTGTACCTACTTCAACACGTTCAGTCCTTCCTTTCCATAAAAATACCCTCCACACAGCATCCCCAATTCCTGAAGACATCCGGTGTGGAATCGTCATATTTGTGGGATTGTCTATAACTTGCAAAATGTCAGCTGTCAGCGCTGTCGCCGACTTAAACTAGTTGAAAACACGAAATGCGTAAGTATACATGATTATTTATTAATTTAATGTACGTTTAAAGTTGTATACCATGGATTTGACACCTGCGAAGTCGGCGACAGCTTACAGGGTTGCCAATTTGCGGGGAATTCCCCAAATTGCAGGGAACTTATTGGGAAATTGCGGGGACTTTGTTATTTTGTTCTCCCCAATTTAAGGGATTGCACATTTATTGCGAGTATTTTAAAGCATAAGCATTGTCACTACATAAAATGTATTGTATTTTCCATCGCACCAACATATACTTACTACAGCACACGTATATACATGTACAAATTATTATTTTAATGTTAACTAATAACTGCATTTATGCACACTCCCCTTCCATACACAAACAAATGCTTCAAATAGAAGAGTAGTAAATAACTCCAAGATGTAAATTATTATTAAGATGTATTATTTATACCGTTGTAGGGAACGATATTCTACAAAGGAAAAATAGTTTTTACGCTGGCAACTCAGCCGACGTCACTTAGCGCCGAGCTAAGTTCGTTAAATTTACCGAAGATTCATTCGTCTTCCGACCGTCCAGTCCGCCGCTCACTTGTAGAGATATCGTCTCCCTCATACTTCCTTCTGATATAAATTTGTCGTGTGTAAATTAAAATAAATATTAGCTTCAGTGCAAACTAGTTATTTTATTTGAAATATCTCAGTACACTTTTGGGTACATTTATGGAGTCAGATAAATTGGTAAACTTGGGCGGATTGCCTGAACGCATGGTAAGTTGCAGTCTACCTACCAGGGTACACTTCACCAAAGGTCATCCTTCACAAATAGGATCGCCAAACTGGTGACAAACAGTCTCCCCTGCCAAACTGGTGACCACCAAACAACACGCAGAGGGACGACACAATAAATCTCACAGGTAGCAGCGACCGGACGAGCGGAAGACGAATCCTGAGATTCAATACACCCGGTGAGCCACTTTCATATTTTAAAATTACATAAAATAACTTAGCTTCCATCTCGTTTTATTGCCACCGGGGGAACTCAGTAATTTCACAAATAATGTGCATCGCATATTCTGTCAATTATTACGATAATGACAGCGCCAAATGGGCATTGCAAAAAGATATTGACGTATAACATGATTAATAAATTGCTTTGATTTTCAGCTAAAACATGGATTTTTCCCAATTTTTGTTTTTTCCATACATAATATATTTAATCTTGCAATCTGAATTGTAAAATCCACCATAAATTACGACTTTATGACGTAAAACGGTATTTAATCGTTGTGTTCTATCTTTTCTGAAACGATCTAGATGTCTCATGAAATCCCTGATAAATAATGTGTATTTCTCCTTGTTTTTTCAATAAAAAGGATTAAATTTGCTCGTACACTCTATTTCAGTGAGAATCACGCATCATGCAGCTGGCGGACGGCCATTACAGGGAACCGGAATTCGTCCACCGGCCCAGCTGCGCGGCGTAAAGCCCGATGCACACCGGTACGAGCTACGCGGGGCAGATTTCCAGCGCAAAGGACGGCAGGAAACCAATCTCATGAAAAATACATCACATCAGACACGTGAAAGTTTTAAAAATAGTTTCTTATTAATCTTATCATTTTTTCCAGCATTGTAAAAAATTGTTACATGAATTGATGCGTATACAATATGTTACAACTTGCATATGTTCCTTTTAAAAAATCTGCAGAACTCATGTAATCCTATCGCATCTCGGAAATGTAACTACCTACAAATAAATTGATCATCAGCTAGAGTATTTCAATAATATTATTAAAGTTTAGCACTTTTCATTCCGGCGATAATATTAAATTTCATGAGTTTTTTAGAAATTTTTTTCAAGTTATTAAAATTTTAACTATTCGGATGAATTCGTCAATTTAAACTTTACTGAATACTTTATCACAACATCCAAAGTAAAATATCAAAATTTCAGTTATTTTCAACATTTTTAATAAAATTTTAATAATTTTAATAAAATTTTAACAATACTCATAAGTTTCTAACAATTTTAAATACCATTTTTAAATTAATATGGGTTATAAATTAAAAAACAACTATTCCATACATATACTCTTGATTTGAAATTTTGCCTTACGTATTTGCCATATCTGCTGTGAATTGTTTTGATCAAATCGGGACATGATTACTTTCGGAAAGGACACTAACGAAGAGAATACCAACGAATCAAGCCCAAGCGATCTCATCGTAACCAACGAAGGAAACACCAGCGGATCAAGCGCAACTTATCCTTCCACAAGTCCAAGAGGCAAACCCAGCAAAAACAACATGGAAGGAAACAACGGACCACCATCGGACGTTCACCATGTGTCGGTACGCTTACCAAGCTGCTGGAAGACCAACATCGCTCTCTGGTTTGCCCAGGCCGAGGCACAGTTCGTGAATTCACGAATAAAAGACGACTTTACCAAATACAATATCGTCATTGCCGCTCTAGATACTGACACCCTGCAGATAATAAGCGACATAATAATTAATCCACCAGGCCAAGAAAAGTACGTACGCATCAAGTCGGCCCTCATCGAACGTCTTCAGGACTCTGAGGAGAATGCTACTAGAACTTCAAAAACAAGTACTCACGCTTACAAGAGAAATTAAACAACTGAAGTTAGACCAATACAATGTCAATCAGCAATCTAACTATAAAGGACGAAGTAGACAAAACTTTCGCCAAAAATTTTATGACCAGTCTACATATAGGCACAACCCCGCTGGAAGACCAAGGTCAGGGTCTCGCGGGAGGTCTCCAAACAGGAACACAACTGGATTTTGCAAACTTCACAAGAAATATGGAGAGAAGGCGTATAAGTGCTATCAACCATGCACATTTCATAGAGATAATTCGAAAAACAACGGCAACGCCACACAATAAGTGTGATTTTGCTAAGAGTAGCTGTCCATCGTAACTTTCCTTACTTATGCACAAGTAACAAAAACACTTGTAGCAATTTAACAGGCACAGACAACAGGTAACTGACCATTAGAGTCAGCAAACAGGAAACTGGCCATTTAACAGGCACAGGCAACAGGAAACTGACCATTAGAGTCAGACAACAGGTAACAGGCAACAGACACAAGACACAGGCAACAGGAAACTGGCCATTAGAGCCAGACAACAGGCAACAGGCAACGGATAACAGACACAGGCAACAGGCAACTGGACGCAGCTCCAGCCAACAGGCAACAGGCAACAGATATCACCAGCTAACAGGCAACAGGCAACTGGACAGAGCTCCAGCAAACAGGCAACAGGCAACTGGAAAAAGGAATACTAAAGGACAACTCAATAGCTACTATCTCTAAGTTAAAAGAGACAAATCGATTTTACCGCCATCTTCTCTACTTCAATATTTTCTATAATTTATATATCAAAGCACTATCACACATATTCCAGAATACAGTAGCTGACACCATATCTCAATCTGAAGAGACTAACTGTCCTACTTCAAACAACCAAGGATTGTAGGGAAAGCGCAGAGTCAACCTGATGATCACATTAAGGCAAAAGATGACTCCGCCCTCGTCCTATGTTAAATTAATGTTTCCTGATACTTCAATATGACCAACAAAATGTTCCCAGCTGAACTCACATTGGGTAGCACACCAAAATCACCATGAGATTTCTTCAATGAAACTCTTAAGGAAGAACCTGACAACTACGTCGGACGACTGCAGAGAATTTGAAAACATCAAATTAACACCTGCCAGTGCTAATGGATCAAGAAAATGTAGAGGATAACACGCCAGCTTCCACATCTGTTCAGGAACCACTCCCAGAAATCAAGAAAACAAGATCTTGTCGAAGAGTCCATTTTCCCGACAGATACAAGTCAGAAAGCAAATATTGGCAAAATTAGAGATAATTAATTCTTTTCCTTTCTACAGATCCCATATTAAATTAAAAATGACTAACAAAGTAAATAAAAAAGCATATACAATGCATATCTTAAACCATATACTTGTAAAATTACTGGTACTAAAGTCTACAACATTAATACAATTTTGAGCTTTAGTACTAAAATTATTTGTTTTATACAGTACATATTGGTCATCAAAGTGATGAACCATTTAACGAATGAAAATTTTTCATTTTTTAAAAATCATGTAAACCATGTAACTAGTTTTAAGAAATATTTAACACTATATTGCGTGAAAAACAATGTATGTACTTAGACAATAGTCATTTTCAAACATAATATTAACATAGCGTAATATGTCTTGTATTGACCATATACTCAATATAACACATATTATCGTAAAACAACTTTATACTTATCTTGTTTAAAAAATAAAACATTCCGCAGCTTGCGATGAGTATTTAAGTAGTAAAGCTAACCACTCGGTTATATGCGTTAAAGTTTTTATAAATTTTCAAAATTTTATACAACTTTTTCTTTAAAAAAAAAACTTTTATAGAATTTTGGAATGAAATTTTTATATGTACCTAGTTTAAGAAACTTATCAAGTTATTTTGTAAATTAATAAAATAAAAACAAGTACCTTCACCATATTTAGAATAGGAATGTTGTCATATTCCAGTGATAGGAAAATTACTTTGTATGAATAATTTTTAGATAATCCTGTATCATACTTACCTTTGCCACATTAAGAGTAATAAATTTTTCATATTTCAGTGATAGAAAGATTACTTTGTATGAATAATTGTAGATATTACTATATTACTTTCACCTATAACACTCATTAATGTATTCATACATGAATAACTTATCCAAGTTTCAAACCATTCCGCTAGACGCGTTGAATATTAACCATGTACTTTATCATATTTCAGTAATAGAGTATTTGCTTTATACGATAATAGGCTATAGTTATTATAACACTGTTACATTATAGGAACATAAATTGTCTTATATTGACCACACACTCAATATAAAACTTATTAATTACATATTTCCATTCCTAAATAAATTTTTTAGAACATTACGCACTTTGCGATGAAAAAGTAAAATGTAAAAACTATACTCTAAAATGTTATAGAATTCTTAAATACAAATATTACATGTACCTAATTTTAAAAATTTACCAAGTTTTTCTATTATGTTAAAATGTTAAGTTAATAAAAGGTTTCAAACACGTGCAACCAGATGTTCCTTGACGTCCACATCTGATTGAACGGGTTAAAATTTTTTATCATACGATAATGATTCGTTCCAAATGCTTAAGGAAACGTGATAATGTTATTATTAACTAAATTCATTATTAATTATTATAAATTTACAACTTAATAGTTCTAAAGGTGAATTATATACCTGTCATTGACTAAGGCATACCATATCTAAATGTTTTAAAAATACATAACACCTCAAATAACATCACATTTCGCTAAGCAATTGACATTAATATACACTTGTTTGTTCATGGAAGTTCGGTAACAGTAAACAAGATATATAATGGATATAATACCACACATAAAATAATGTAACCCAAGTTTCATGAACACAACTATATATTTTTTATATAAAGTAAAAAGTTTACAACCTTATATTGTTTAAGAATAGGAATAAAATAAAAAACATGTATTTCGTACACGATAATAGTGTTAAGAGAGTTTTTAAAAGAATTTTCATATTATAATGATAGGGAAATTGCTTTATATTAATAATTTCTGGTAGTTCAGAATTATACTCGCCTTGTATATATATATAGGTACCTACTTGCTCATTAAGCTTAAGTAACCTGATAAAATGAATACATAATGATTCAATCATAGGTCATACAACTCTCAGTGCTCCAAACAAAATGTTTGTCGATGCAAACTTTCAAGCAAAACTTTAATGCAAACTTAAAAAATGTAAAAAATTCTACAAATAGCAATTCTGTGAAATACGACATGTTATAATTAAGTATATGTTAATTTTAAGTATATAACATTACATTAGTTATTTTTTTCTCACCTACTTTTGTTATCGTTTTGCAAACTGGGGTGGAGGTATGTAGGGAACGATATTCTACAAAGGAAAAATAGTTTTTACGCTGGCAACTCAGCCGACGTCACTTAGCGCCGAGCTAAGTTCGTTAAATTTACCGAAGATTCATTCGTCTTCCGACCGTCCAGTCCGCCGCTCACTTGTAGAGATATCGTCTCCCTCATACTTCCTTCTGATATAAATTTGTCGTGTGTAAATTAAAATAAATATTAGCTTCAGTGCAAACTAGTTATTTTATTTGAAATATCTCAGTACACTTTTGGGTACATTTATGGAGTCAGATAAATTGGTAAACTTGGGCGGATTGCCCGAACGCATGGTAAGTTGCAGTCTACCTACCAGGGTACACTTCACCAAAGGTCATCCTTCACAAATAGGATCGCCAAACTGGTGACAAACAGTCTCCCCTGCCAAACCGTAAATAAAATAATAAATAATTGAGAAAAAATTTGGTAACCCTGCAGCTTACACATTAGCCCGTAGAAAAAGCAATTGCAAGCTATAGACAATCACACAAATCTGACAGGCGATTACGCATGGAATCGATTCCGTATCCACAAAAGATACAGAATCTCTCTTCTGGTAAATTCTTTATCAATGGAAAATAATTTTGAAACTTTTGCGCTCCAAAAAAATTGATAAAATGATTTCTTTTTAATCTGGTAGTAATGAAGCATAATTTTCATAAAACAAGCGGAATTCATAGCCGCATAAAAATCCGGGCTTAACGATGCTTTGGCGTGTTTTTCCAAGGGTAATTATTATCGTATAATACTGGCTTTATAAAGGCACGGTATTGAAAAAAATTTAAAAAAATCTTCGCTGCGAATTAAAGATTATCATGGTGGAAAGAAATTAGAAGTATTTTACAAAAATGTGGCCGCTAACAGAGAGTTAAAAAAGTATTTGAAATATTGCAGTTTTTAATTATTATTTTCAGTCACTGATCAGAAAATCCCTAGAAGCGAGACTTACGCATCCGCCGAATTTCTACCGATTTTTTACATATCTCCCTTAAACATTTGAAGTAGTTAAGCCCTTAAAAAATATATTTGTTATTTTTAAAGATAATATCTAGACGTGTTTCACGCCGAAACGCAAATTATATGAAACTCCCTCGATAGCAAAAAAATCGCAAAATATGTTCCGAAAATTATTATTTTCACTTCTATTTCAGTTATTTTACAAGTTATATTATATATATGAAAAAAAAAATCACAGTGTTTCTTTAAATGCTATTTTAGACAGCTTCCAAGAGATTTTAAACGAGTTGTGTTTTATTAAACATTTTCACAATTTTCGCTTCAATTTTATCGTTTTAAATATTAGCGCGCTCTCTCCAACATTCGTAATTATATATCTCTCCATCTTCTTCTTTTTGAGCGGGGATACGACGCCTTAACCGATTTCAAAGAAAACTACTAACTAACTAACTAACCATCACGCCGTTTTCCCGCAAGGGTAGGCAGAAAGGTCGGACCGCCAAACAACTCGGTCTTGGCACATACTCTTTGCGTCTTTTACACTCATACATACTCCTATTTATTCTGATTCTTGACATGGCCCGACTCAAGTATCTGATTCACATGATGACATAGCCATGTCTTCCTCGAGCGTCCACGTCTTCTTCTACCGTTCACATACTCTACTTACATTCCTTTCTTCGTTCATTCGCTTTACATGCCCAAACCGTATGAGGGTCCCTTTTTTAATCTTACTCATCATGCTTACATAAGCCTTACATATTTTGCGGATATCCACATTTATCGCATACACGTCTGCCTCAGGGATCTCATTCCAAAAGCATTCAGTTTACTTTCATTCTTCCTCTGCCAGATCCATGCCTCACTGCCATATTTCAGGGTAGGTACCAAGACTCCATTGTGGACTGCTAGCTTCGCTTTTTGTGACAGTTTTTTATTAGCGTAAATCTACATTTACTCTTCTTTTCATTTATCTATCAGCCTTCACATCTCTCATAAAGATATTTCTCAAATACACAAACTCATCCATCTGATCTAAGTATTCATCATTTTCAACTACATTGCACAATGTTTTCGTACTCTCTCTTTCAAACACAGACTTAGAGTTACATAACGGTTTTTGCATTCTATGTCCCAGATTGGTCAAATAAATTAAGAGTCAGTTCGAGAAATAATTTCGAAATTATTGACTACTTTAAGTACGATACACAAATTTTAAGTTCGAAATTACAATAGAAAATATTACTAATAAAAACTTACTAATTTAAAAACCTCCCAACCGTTAAACGGCGTTTTAGTTACACTTTGAATAAAGAGTAGGGTACACTTTGAATAAGGAGTGGAAATAGACGGAAACCTTAGATGGGACATACACATAAATGGAATCACTAAAAAGCTCACGAGACTTGTATATTTCTTCAAAAACCTAAGAAACATACTACCTAGGAAAGACATCAAAAAAGTATTTTATGCCTTATGTCATTCCCATCTTGAGTACGGAATTCTAGTATGGGGATCTGCTACAGCCAATCATACTAACCACTTAGATATTGCTCAGAAGAGCATTATAAAAACAATACTAAAATTACCCATCAGAACCCCCTCAAAAGATATTTTTAAGTGTTTTGACGTTCTTAATTTAAAACAAATATATGCCAAGAATATTCTTATACATCATTTTAAAAACAGAAAATCTCCTAATGAAACTCGGATACATGACACAAGAGCCTAAAAAAAGGATATACGAGATGTTCCAAAATTCAAGACAAGTTTTGGCCAAAGAAACCACATATATCTTGCAACTAAACTTTACAACATCCTTCCTCCAAGTCTGAAAAAGATAGAAAAGATAAATAAGTTTAAGGAAAAAATCAAAACATGGGTGAAAGAAATTAATGCAGACATACTAGAGAATGTATTAAAAACATCATAGAAACTAAATAACGGAAAATCAAAGAAATCTACCAGTTCGCCTCAGCACAGGACCACCTAGTGAGGAGGACTAAGAACAAACGGATTAAATATTTATATATATCATCATATCTTGTAATTGTCATTAAAAGTGTAACTAAATAGTCACTAATAAAAAAAAAAATAAAAAAAAATAAAAAAAAAATTCCATTTTGAATTATTACCAATAAAAAATGTCTTTATTTTTTTCTTTTTCGACAGCTGATAAGCTATATTCTGTTCTTATAAACTATGTACGGACCCAGCTGGGCGTAAAAACAAATAAAATGAAGAAAAAAAATGATCAGAAGTAAGATACAATTGAGCTTACCTGTGGAACACACGTACTTACACATTCACAACATACTTCTATCGATTTATATCTTCAGTGTTTAGGTACAGTGTTATTTACGACGGCCGCAGTGCTGTTTGTATTGGCAAAAAATAAAGTGAAATTTGCTTGAAGGTTTATTAATGCAAATAATTTTTTATTTGATTTCCATACATTATTTCTGCCGCTTGGGGATTATGGTACTATGGCACCCTGTTTTACCAAACCACAATCAATATTATAGAAATAAAATTTGGGATAAACGCCGGGATTCGAATTCGTGATCTTTGGGTTCAAAGTTGAGCACCTTCAGGTCGTGAAAAGAGGTCATTAAAATTTGATCATCAAAGGCGTATGTGAAATGAATAAGAATACAAAGTAGACGCTTAGATTGTTTGGAAATGTAGATCGTATAATAATGACACAAGAATATACGAACCGAAAGTTAACGGTAGAAACTATCGGGGACACGATCAAGTGAATCAAATAATACTCGATTGGAGCCATGACGAGAGTCAGAATAACAGAATACTACGATTTATGAATGTGCGTGTTTTTCAAGGCGAATTTGGGAAGCGGGTATGGGTACTGCGCCCCGGGAACCTTTTATTGGATAACCAACATCTCTGCCATAGCGCTATAGGTCACCCCAAGTGGTAGGCTACGTCTGGTGACTTAGCAGGGGTGACCGGGTTCATGGGGTGAGGTTTGTCTAAGTCTTAGCGGCGGATGCGTCTGCCCACCTGCTGCATGGCGGGAAGGATCAAGAGAGACTGGTTGAGAAATGCCTTTTGGCCTTTCCAGCCGGACTCTCGACCCATCGCCTTGCACCGCAGTTGAAGCGATGGATTGATACGTTCGTCACTCCTGGATACACTAGCCCCAGATTCCTACCACCCCTCATACGTTTATCCTTCCCAGAACTTCCTTAAAAAGACCCTTCACACAGCATCTCCTTAGATGACATAGCCCATGAGGGAAATTATTTTCCTCAGGGCCTCCTGTGTGGAGATAAGGTATAAAAAACACAGGTGGCCCTGAGAAAAATAATTTCCTTCAGGACTGATGTCATCTTTGGGGATGCTGTGTGGCGGGTCTTTACAAGGAAAGGAAGGAGAGGGAGTTCTAGGAAGAAAAAATATATGAGGGATGGGTAGGAATCTAGGGATTAGTGTATTCAGGAGTGAGGGATGTACTAATCCATTCCTAGTGTAAGACCAGCTACTGAAGGTCATAAGGTCTCCTCTTCTATTTCAGCCCACCACGCAGCTGGTGGGCAAGCCTATCTACCTCACCTGATGAACCTGGGCACCCCTATTAGGTCACCAAACGTAGCGAACCACGTTCTTCTTTGCTTTCCCCAAGGAGAAAACGACTCAACGACGGTAAGTTGGTTAGTTTCAGATTTTTATTTTTTTTATTAGTGACTATTTAGTTACAGGTTTGATGAGAATTACAAGATATGATAATGTATATAAATATTTCATCTGTTTGTTCTTAGTCCTCCTCACTAGGTGGTCCTGTGCTGAGGCGAACTGGTAGATTTCTTTGATTTTCCGTTATTTAGTTTCTATGATGTTTTTAATACATTCTCTAGTATGTCTGCATTAATTTCTTTCACCCATGTTTTGATTTTTTCCTTAAACTTATTTATCTTTTCTATCTTTTTCAGACTTGGAGGAAGGATGTTGTAAAATTTAGTTGCCAGATATATGTGGTTTGGCAGCATTGCGTGGTTATCGGTACTTAGTTAATGACATTACTGGAAAAAAGTTAAGTCGGTCTATTATTCCCCTCGGCAGAGTTTGATTGGTAAAAAAGTTTTAATTAACTGCGAAGGTTTCCGAGTAACGGAGCAGGAGAAATACAATCCAATAATTAACCACAATTTGGCGGCGTTTTATTAGGTTCTCTTGATTTTAGTTTTCAAGTGTTTTTATCGGGGTAAATAACATATTTTATAATATATTTTTTGTTTATATTTCTTGGGAATTATCTATGTAATATTTTCTAGACATTTTATTTTTAAGAGTTTTATTCCACACTAGCTGGTCCACGGCATGCGTTGCAAGGCCAAATACATTGTTTTTCCCTGAATCACCTTTCCCGTGCGTCCCCGTTCCCCTCCCGCATACCCTTTCTAGCTAGCCTTATAAATTATAGCCTATGTCACCCGATAATAGTGTAACTTACCAACAGTGAAAGAATTTTTCAAATCGGTTCAGTAGTTTCGGAACCTATTCAATGCAAACAAACAAATCTTTCCTCTTTATATATTAGCATAGAAGCTTAGATGTACATTTGTTATTTAATTTTTATTTGTCTTTTTTTTTACATTAACTCCACACAGTACAAATCACAAGTGCGTCCCATGGGCCATGAATGATTTTGGCAGCCACCTCTGGTCTGGAGCTCCAAAATACCTGAAAAATACCCTTGACTCTGTGCTGAAACAGGCGGTCTGCTTGATAGATTCTCCCATCTCAACAGGCGGGTTGCAATCTTTAGAGCACAGGCGTCGGCGTCGGGTGGGAATGCTATCCTTGTTCTACTGGTATTACAATGGAAGATGCTCCGAGGAACTAGCGTCATTGATCCCCTCGGCACCGGTGCATAGTCGGGAAACACGCCAAACGCGTGCCCAACACATGCACACAGTTGACATTTGTAACATGAGAACGGGTCGCTTCTTCGACTCGTTCTTGTGTTCAACAGCTCGGCTGTGGAACGGTTTGCCGGCCTTTGTATTTCCTACTTCCTACAACATGGGTCTCTTCAAGACCAATATTCATTCCTTCCTCTCCTCACAAAGACCCTCCATACAGCATCTCAGATGACATAGGTCCTGAGGGAAATTATTTTCCTCAGGGCCTCCTGTGTGGAGTTAATGTAAAAAAAGTATCATCAAAATTCAAATTAAAAAAACATTTTTTCCACAAAAAAATACAGATAAAATACGGTATAAAAGGTAAAAATTATAGGTACCTACATCCTATTTCTGCCACCTAACTCAACAAATACATGTTATATTATATGCAAATATTTTATTTATTTATTTATGTAAGGTATTCATGTATAATGTACTGACATTTGTTTAGAAGAAATGTTTTTAGTGATGATTTAAATTTGAGTACATCGCTATTTTTTCCGCCTACAAAAGCACATAAAATCCTGACTGCTGTTCAGAAACACCAAGATATTATTGTACAAATCGGTGACTGGCCAACTCAGAACTACCCCAGAAAGGTCATTAATAGTGATGATAAAAAAATGGTTAGATAGGTTATGTTAGGTTAGGGTTATCGGCTAATGTTAAATTATTTTTTCATAGCTTTTAATTACCTTTCTGAGGTGGTTCTGAGTTGGTTTCATTCTGAGTTGGCATGGAACTGTACAAAAACACTTATTAGACCAGTGCTTTGTACCCATCTTGAAATGGAACGAAATGCAAAAAAAGTTAAGTTAAAACAGGACTTCGCAACGCTTATATGCTCAATTATTAAGTAAGGTAGAAAGCAAAGTTCGTACCATGAAAGTAATGAATATGGACGGAATCATTTCCAAGTAATAAACCTTGGTTATATCGAGTTATAAACCGACGTATTCGTTCCGAACGAAATAAATTCATTGGCGTTTTATTAGTCGATAGTTGCAAAATAACGTAGAGTGCTTTTCAGACAATAACTTATTAATGGAATATGTCACTGAAGCGATAAAACGATAGAAGTACGCAGCGGGCGTGTACGTGTTCGAGAAGTAACCTCAATTTTACCTTACTTCTGGCAAAATTAAATGTAATGTGGGAATCATGGGGCTATTAGCCGCTCAGTTCAGTAGGCAAACTGTACGGTAGAACATTGATTGAAAGGTTCAGAATGGAAACAAAGTAAAAATATGGGATGTGCAATATAATTGGAAGAGGGTGCATGGACCAGATTTTCTCATTGCGTATGCTCACTGAGAAGTTTCTCGCAAAAAACTAGAAACCCTTCTGTGCGAAATGCCCGAGGAAGACATGGCATGACCAAGTGAATCATATACTTGAGTCGGGTCATGTCAAGAGTCAGAATAATAGAAGAGCATGTATGTGAAGATGTATGAATGTGAATGGTCATGACAGTGCCAAGACCGAGTTGTCTGGCGGTTAGTCCTCTCTGCCTACCCCTTCGGAGAAACGGCGTGATGGTTAGTTAGTCAATTAGTTAGAAATTGATCAATCGTTTTCATATAATTTGTTCCACTAACTCATTTTTAGTTTCGTTAACCTGTCTGGAGAAGAATCTGTAAACTGGTGAAATCAGTTTTCCTTTCAATCACAATGACTATTACCCCAGAAAAGCATTTTGAAAATAATGTAACCACACATTTAATACATTTTTTTTAGTTTTTAAAGCGCCATTCAGGTAAAATTGGACGACCTTCGTGGTTTAGTGGTTACGATACTCGGCCACAAATCCGGAGGTCGTGGATTCAAGTCCACGCATGCGCAGTTAATTTTATTCGATTTAATTATCTTATTTCACATTTTATTTAATATATTATAGTATTTAGTCATTGAAAACAAAATTGGCGATTCTTAAATGAAATTTTCAAAAAGAAAAATCAGAAAAAGATGTGGTCGGATCTAGGAATTGAACCCCAGATCTTAGCCTTGCCGGGGCGCGTTTTTCTTTTTCCGTGTTTGGCCATTCATGCCATTTTTTCTCCAAACCCGTGTCCAGTAGAAGGTAAGCGGCATCCTAATGTGCACGGGTTTGTAACGCCAATTACCTTCCCATACCCGTGTTCAGTACGAGGCATGTTAAGTGAATGCATTATAGACAAGTTTGTACCTGTATTCATAACAGCAGAACATGGAAATAAATGTTTAGAATAATTACACATACCCGCTAGACAAACCCTGCTTGCCTAACAAACCATTCAAAGCCTGGATGTTTTTAAAAATTATGATGACATGCGAGTTTATTTTAGAGAATTTATTTTATAAGATTGCTACTATAAAGTGTTATAAGTACTACATTATAAAGTGTTTTTATTTATTTTATTAGTAAGGCGATTTGCGTTTTATCGCTCATCCATTATATTGTGCGTGCCTCGTACTGAACACGGGTTTGGGAAGGGATTGGCGTTACAAACCGGTGCACAGTAGAATGCCACTTGCCTTCTACTGGACACGGGTTTAGAGAAAAAATGGCATTACAAATCCGTGTTGATTTCGAGGCATGGTTGCCTCGAATCGAACACGGAAAAGGAAATACGCTGCCTGGGCTCTGCTTTAACCACTGAGATAATTCGACCGTGTCCCCTTTAGGTAAGTAATATTTAAAAGTCAAATTTAAAAATGGATACATTCACCCATGATACTATTTAGATTGCATCTATTTCAGGTAGAATCTTGCAGTCACACATAAAGATAGTAGTCAATTAAAATATGCGTTAGCAAAATGTAAGCGGTTTAGTCGAAGTACGATAAAAGTTAAGTATCGGTACGAAGGGAATTCGGTCGAATTAGCCCAGTGGATAGAACAGAAACCCGGTAAGACTGTTTGACCCCGGCAAGACCGGCAGGTCTTGGTTTAATTCCTAAATGCGACCGTATCTTTTTCTGAATTTTCTATTTCAAATTTTCTTTTGAGTTTCGTTAACATTGTCTTGAATTACGTATTACATCACTGGTTTTACTCATTAAGTTTTTCCAAAAATAAGTACTATAATTTATTTAAAAAAAAGAAAGACAAACATTCTCCGGTTACGAATAACCTGACAATATTTAAAAATCTCCTTCTCCCACCACACTAAGCAGAAAAATGTTGCTTGTGTCATGGTGGAGGAATTAGCTAGCCAAGGAAACGAACACGTGACGCCCGGGTGGGACCCAAACGCTATGCTAACTCAGCCACTGACCGGTCAAAATATAAAGTAGATTCAAAATACAGAGTGTCGCCCTGATGTGAGACCAACATTCAGAATCGAAACGTTACTTGAAATAGCTCTAACCAGACATTGTGATCTAAAGAGTCGGGAATTTTCTCACCTTCCTATTATCCATCTCCTTAACCTTACCACTATCTCTAGTCTCACTGTATAACCCAGTAATTAAGGACGCCATTTTCTCAATATTAAGAAATAAAAATGACATCTTTCATTGGCCAAATATTTTTTTGTAAAAATAAATAACTCGAGATACGTTGACACCAAAATGAACAAAAAGAAAATACGAAATTATATGTTTTTATAGGATCAACCAAGTGTTCGCATTTCGCGAAAATTTAGGAATTTCATCTGATTATGACCTCATATTTCTGAGATGGATGGTTTGCTATTTGCTAACCTTATTTTCGGGTTCCTAACAAAACATAATAAGATTGAAAAAAATATGTGAAAAGAGGCAAGAATTTTTGCTTTTATTTTGACTTGGCTTTACTTTCTTGAAAATTGTGTTTGAGTGGGATTGGATATTATGTGATGAAGATTGGTAGAAATGTAGTGCGGAAGAAATACTGAAGAGAAAAATTGATAGGATTGTATTGTTGTCGTGTCCGTGTGTCCGAAGTAAGGCCAATTTTTGATTAGTTTTGGAGGAATTCATCAAACATTTTGAACAATCAAAATTCTGTCTTTTTTTAAAAAAGTGAATACCACACAAGATCCCCGACTGTTCCCAACCGCCGGGAGGCGGTGAAATTATAGCATCCCCAATTGGGGTATGTTGTGAGGCTGAAGTTAGTAGGGAACGGAAGGAGTAGGTGAAGAAGAAGGCGGGAAATTGCCAGGCTATTCAGATCTAGTCACAAAACACGGCTAAAGCCATTTTAAGCATTGTTTCAATTCTGAATGGTGGATTTACATCAGGGCGATACTGAAAGTAACTTCCACTTTGGAATATGCCGCAAATATACATTATATTATTTTTAAATGATTAAATTGTGAAATATTACAAATCAATCAAATAAAATTGATTTTCGTACACCAGGATTTGTACCCGCGACCTCCGGAGTCGAGAACCTTACTCCTCGACTATGGAGGCCATCAAAACTTTTTACAGTAACTCCACAAATGAGGCAACGAGAAAATTACTAATTTTATGTTATTAACACCCCCATACACACAAGCCCTGCTTTTTTATGGGGATAAATCAAATATGTACACATATTATGTAATTAATTATTATATTGAATTTATTGTAATTTATGTATCTTTCTCTGAATAAAAAAAAAAAAAAAAAAATGTTCTACGTCCTCTTATGGAGAATCTTTTAGAGGAAAGAAAAGAGTGAACATAGATCTTAGAGAAAACCATGTTGTAGGAGGTAGTCGCAGAAACGACCCGTTCTCATGATACAGATGTCAACCGTTTTTTTTCATACCAGAAAAAAATGTGATTTTAAGAATTTTCGGAGCATACTTTGCATTTTTTTTCTCTCGAAGGAATTTTATAAAATTACCATTTCAGCTCCACAATTAATCCGTAAATGTTTCAGATTGTTAACAGTAACAAATTTAATACCCACTGCTCTATAACTACTTTCATAGTACCTACTTACTATTTTATTTATGTAATTGCTGTGTACCTTTTATTATTTTTTCATAATAATAACAACCTTACGTTAAAATCCTTAAGTGTTTCAGATTGTTAACAGTAACAAATTTAATACCCACTGTTTTGTACTTACTTTTATAGTACCTACTTACTTCTTTATATATTTATAAGACAATTTGTATATTTTTTGTAATTTTTTATTAATAATGTGACTTACAAATATCATGAGTTGCTTTGCTGACAAAGAAACAACTAAAACAACTTAAGTTATTTGTCCGTCTTCAAAATATTATATCACTTTATAATTATAAACTTATTTTTCAATCGTCTTATTACTTCAATCTGTTCTACCCAGCTAGCCAATAAAAAAACAGCAATCATCTGTCATTTTCTGTCTCCATGACAACACCCTTTTAAAATACGAACATAAAGGAATCCTATGCATTTCTAGGTAGGTATTCCTTTACATATTTTATTGCTGTGTACCTTTTATTTATTTTTTTCATAATAATAACTTCAAACATACGTACATTTAAAATAGAAAAAAAAATTGAATTACAGGAAAATTACCAACTGTTATATTAATCGCTAAAAAATGTTTTACACCACTGCCAAACGGTAAGATTCGAGTATGTTTGTAATCATGTTTTGTGTAATATTGTGACAATAATTGCTAAATCTACTGTAGCCTGAGCCCAAATACGAATTCAGCTGGTTGAACTCCTTTGTACAATTCACTTATCGAATACTCATACCTACTTGTGTTGTGCATACATATGTCTCTCATGCTCTGTTTATTATTTTATGTATTATGTACTTGTTATGATGTTATATATTTGTTATGATGTTATATACTTGTTATAATGCTACTGTGCAATTTACCTTACATGTAAAAGCCATCAAGGCGTAAACAAATAAATAATTACCTATTATAGGAACTTAAATCTTAAAGTGTTTTAGATAAACGTGTTATAAATAGGTAGAAATTCGAAATGCAAGGGCTTAAAACAACTAATATATACGATGAAAAGTTTGAAAGTCTTGAGAATTAATGTATTTAAGAAAATAATTGTTATGCGTACCGTAAAAACATATTTTTTTAAACATTGAAATACAACCTTGTACATTTTAATTTATAAACCTTAATGTAATATAAACTAACTCATTAGCATAAGAGAATATATATTTAAAAAAACACATACGCAATGGATTAAAACGCACCCTTAGGCGATAACTTTTTTGGCTATTTCAACCTTACTGCCACCAGCGTAAGGAGTGCGTAATTTTGAACAGGGTTTCAAAAACTTTTTTGAAACTGATCACAAATAAATAACGTTTTCTGTACCAAAAAAATATTTCAACCCAAGTAATCTTTCATTTGGTTAAAAATTTACACCATAAAATAACAATGAATTTACTTTTTTACATCAAAAAACTTACAGAAAACGTTGCCATAAATACATATTTCCCCCATTTCATCATTTTTCTATTATTAATACGACAATAAAGGTTTGACGGTTGACGTTTGCGTTATTGATGACAGTGAGATTTGACAAATTATACCGCCAAATAAAACCTTAAGACTTCTTGACACGGCCAGTTCAAACCACTTGTTAAAGAGGTTCTCAATGAATGGATACAATTTCCTCGGCAATATCGTTAGTAAAAGTTTAACACAAACAACATATTATTTTCAATCGCAGTCTATTTACTCCCAGTCCTGCTGGATTAAAAAATGTAAATAAATTAAAAATTTTTAGAATTCTCGACTGTCTTGCAACGCACACGTTTAAAATAAGGATTGTAGTGGCCTGTTGGATGGAATAATAGAATAATCAACAGTAAGCCAATATAAGATGTAACTCAAAAAACATACCTGGGAACATTGGTTAACAATAAAGGGAATCTATTTCAAGTAGTGAGAGTTCACCTTGAGATGGGTAAGATATTGCCTTTTACATTAAAAAAACTTCGTTTTTCATCAAACAGTTGTCACGCGTAATAGTAATTACATAGCAAAACTTGTTTATAAATTTATTGTTTTTATAGAGATTTATATTATTGAATATGAAAAAGAAATAAAAATGGAGTTCTACAAATTAAACATTAAAAAAATAAATAAACTGTGCGTGTTACCAACAAAAAAAAAAACAAGGCTTATCACAGACGGTGACCCGACAGCTGATCTCCGAAAGATGACCCCGCGAAATTATAATTATTAATTTTTCCGCATTATTTACCAATTTCAAACCTAAATTCGACTTCAAAAACATTTTTAATAATATGTTTGTATGAATATTAAACGAATTTATTTACAGTGTCAATTTTTTTATACTTTTATGCAGGTATTTACTTATATAATAGCTTGTGACGCTCTCCACGGAGAGAAAAAAGCCTTATTTGTTTTTAATTATTTTGAGCCTTTTTATGATATGTTCAAGACCTTTAAATTTTCATTTTACAGAATAGATGGACGCGTGATGTTTCTTGAAAAGACGTCATTATTTTGAGCTTTTTTACGATTTGTTCAAGATCTACTAAGTATTACAATCTTCTTAGACCATAATCTGATTTTTCTGGTAATATACGATAAATGGGCTACTGTGTTAAACCAATCTATTCGTAAACGTAAAAATAAATTAAATTGTTGTTTACTAAAATAGCTCGCTAAAAAAGCCGGAAGTTTTGAAAAAAAATATATTTCGTGATTTGGGAAAAAAAAAACAAAGCGTTCATAATTTATATTTTGTAGCAAACTTATTTTTTATTAAATAACTGCAGTAGATACAAAGAACGCCATTTTTTTTAAACATGTGTAAAATGTTAATTAAAAATATAAAAGGGGAATAAAACACTTTTTCTGGATAAAATCAGTATTTTGTAGACTTACTTGTTTTCAAACACTTGTTTTTTTTTCATTTATGTCAGCAGTACGCAGTTTTTAATAACAAACAAACGTTAAAACGTTATTGAAAAAAATATTAGTTACCATAATTAAAAAATACATGTTTTTTCTGATTTTCAATGCATTTTAGCGAGCCAATAATCATTTGTTCAAAAAATTAAATTCAGCTCTCATTTTTGCAATTTTTGAGATATTAGGCGTTTCTGAATTCAAAAGTTCTTTCATTCATTTGGATGCTTTTGTTCTTCGGTGGTAAATCCTTTCACACTTAGTTATATTTTTTGTAAGTAGGTTATCGTATTTTCCCTGCTGACTTAATATTGTATATAAGTATAATTATAATAATTTATAGATCGCCGTTTTTGTGAAAAATCATCATAAGGGCGCTAACTGTATGTATGTCGGGGGGCTAACTGTTGTGAGATCAACTCTCATAGAATCAACACAGACAATATATCATCTGATATCATCATTGAACTTAACTTTTCACGCTGACCATCGCCGTTAAAACTTATCTTTTTCCAGCCAGATTTAACTGTCAGACTTTTAAAATTATCGCGGAGCAGCCCTTAAAAAATAAGGGTTGGTGGCTATTGAAACAAATGCTCCTGCGAGGGAAGATAACTTTCAGACGAAGGTTCCAGCTTTACCCGCATCGTCGGTTTATATAATTATCTGAAATAGATGCCTCTCAAAGTTTCTTCGATAAGTTCTAATCAGATCAAGGCATTCGGTTGTCAGAGTAAGGCTTTCAAATGTTTGTCTAAGTAGACAATTGTTTTTTTTTTGGTTAGAATTATTATAACAGAAGGAATAATAGTAACCAAACCAAAACGAACCAAAAACTAAACTAGTGGTTCCGTGAACAGAAGACCTAGCGTCCAAAATAGATTTTTTTTTATTTTTTTTTGATAAATTTAATCAAAATTTCCTCCAAAATCATAAAATGTGTAAGCTGATACTTAAATACCTCCCTGTTTAATTATTAACGATGTTTTTATTTCAAATAAGTGATTTTCAATCTTCGGGATGGATAAAATAAATACATATTAAAAACTATGTTTTCTTGAAACGGAACAAATTTTTGCTGAACATGTTTTTCCACAAACAAATTTACAGATAGACGAAATGTAAAACGGTCGAATTAAAACTAGAAGCTCAGTCATGTTTAACCAGTGAAATTTCCTAGAAATGTTATATTTGCCGATTTTAAATAAAACTAATGTCGCCATTTTACATAACACCTTTCGACTTCTAGGCACTAGACACTAGACAGGCTTATGAAATTGATTTTTTGTGTAAGAAAGAATTATAATATTTGATTTTTTTAATAATTTTTTCAAGAAGTAAGGTAAAATTAAGCTGATATCGGGAACACGTAAACGCCAACAATACACTCCAAGTGGTTTTCTCTTCAGTATTATCTTTGCGTTATGGAGTTTTGCACCGATTTAAGTGATCCCACGCGTTTTTGCTACGCCCATCTTGGTGTATTTTGTATTTTTGAAAGAGTTTTGTTACATAATTCACCATACGAAAGGTCCGAAATATATCGAAAACAATAAAGTTTTTAAATGAAAATCCCCTATTGGATTATATTGTAGGGAGGGAGTTAGTTAGGAGTGAAAGCAGTTTGGAAGAAGACTTTGGGAAGATGGTCGCAACTGGGACTCGAACTCAGATATTCTAGTTTTACCGGGTGTGGCATGGTCTCCAGTGACTATTTCCATGCTTTTTTTTGTTTCAAAATGTTTTTCTTCAAAATCAAACAAAAAAAATCTTTTGCGAATCGTCACTGTTCACTCAGCCGAGTAATCGACCAACCCCGCCTCCAACTGTCCAACATCTACTATTTTTTTAATGTTTTTGAAGAAAAAAAATCAGAGTGTGTAATTCACACGCGGTAGAAGTGAAGTAGTCGCTAGATGTCGCTCTCTTTGCTTTTGCTTGTTTATTTTAAGTGGTTTGAAGATTGGATATTGATTTCATAAAATAAAAATGTTTTTTTTTGGATTTCGTAGGATTCGAACCACCGTTCGCTTGATGTCTGTCTCTCTGGCCGCTGATGAGACTTGTCAGGCACCTTGCAAACTACGCTATGGAATGCACGTGCCGAGGTGCGAATTTACCACAATATATTGGAACTGAATATTTGTGTAGAACTAAGTTGTAACGCATTTCCGTTTTACCCAAATTTGAAGTCACTAACGGCGCTAAAGAAATTTCACTTTAAAAAAAACATAATTTTCAATTGTTTAGTCCAAATAATGTCAGGAATCACCGGTTAAAGTATGTGAAATACATCCCATTACTCCTTGTATGTGAACAATATGTGAACTTATTACTATTTACATTTTTACATATTATTCTCTTCTACTTTATTTTTTAAACATAGTTATTAAAAAAAAAGGATATATGAGATTGATAAAAATGTCGGAATTTAATTAGGTGGAAATTGCTCAATTAGTAGAAACGAGAATCTAAGACTAGAGGATCTAGGCTCGAGTCCCAGTTGCGACCGTTACGTTTTTTATTTTTGTTTTCTGTGCTAACCTCATTCATAAATTCACAGAGGGATAAATTGATATTATCCAATTCAATGATTAAATAATATTACAATAAGGTTCATACAAGTGACAAGAAGTGGGTTGACGAAATCACAGTGATAGCAGGTGGTACATGGACAAGAGTAGCTAATGATAGAGTGAAATGGCGACAGTTGAAGGAGGCCTTTGTCAATTAGTGTCAATTAGTTGTCATACAGAGAGGGAGCTGATGCATGATAAGTGTTATACATTAATGTAATTTACTGTCTGAATAAAGGATATTATTATTTTTATTATTAAGTTTCATATGCTACAATTAGTTAATCCTAATAAAATGAGTACGCTAAACAAATTACGAGGTTAGCGAAAAAGATACTTCGACACGGTTATGGCTGATTTTATAATTAATACAGTTAATAAGTAATTAATATTATTTCAATAGTCAAGAGTTTTATGCTGGTAAGTACCAAAAGAGCCTGTTTAAGGTTTCGCGGAAGGTAATGCTTTTAAGAGCTCGTTTACATCTACAATATGTACAATTTAAATTTATGCCAAACGTAAACGATGAAATTTTACCGAATTATGCGTATATTTTTAACTTAATACAATTATTACCGCTTTGAATTTCTACCTACTGAAAAGTTAAACCAATATAAGGTGGGCGAATCTGTTGTGCTCAAAATAAGGCATAATTTTGTTTAAATCCGGTGATTAATCAATTCCAATTAAGTATATATTTTTAACCCAATTCAATTATTACTACTTTGAACTTTCCATCGCTGAAAAGATACGCGAATTAAGGGTGGGCTCATCTGGTGTGTCCGAAATGAGGTCTTATTTACTTATATTCCAGTGATAAATTTAAAAAAATCCAATACCGTAATTCTTTCAAACAAATAATCAATTTTCTTGGCTTATCTAGGTTATTTTTTAAATTTATTATTTTTACTTGATAAACCACAGTTTTTTAAGACGAGATTTTTATGCATAGCACAAAGGGTAACAATTATTATAAGCAATATTTATTAGCCTAAAATACTTATCTACTTTGAAAAATCTTCCGAGAAAAGATACATGCCGCCAACGGGACTTGAACCCGTGTCCTTCTAATTGCCGTCAAAGTAATTGTTGAATAAAACACTAGTATATATTGAATTATTTGGCGGGTATTAGATAAGCCGACATAGCTCAGTGGTAGAGCACTTAACCGGCAATCAGAAGGACACGGGTTCAAGTCCCGTTGGATTGTTATTTTTTTACATCAACTCCACACATGAGGCT
This sequence comes from Limnephilus lunatus, assembly GCA_917563855.2. Classification (NCBI taxonomy): domain Eukaryota; kingdom Metazoa; phylum Arthropoda; class Insecta; order Trichoptera; family Limnephilidae; genus Limnephilus; species Limnephilus lunatus. Next base: position 49,867,772 of record OU830603.1, read on the forward strand.
CCGAGGAAAAAAATTCCTTTATAAAATCGAGAAGGTAATTATATTTTTAAAAAAAGCAATCTTTGTTTCGGGATCATTGCCGCATGCGGCCCGCGGCCCGCGTGTTGCCGACCGCTGGTTTAGATCAATCCGAACTAGTCCGAGCAGATATTTATGTGGATAAGTTCTATCGATAAACCATTACTTGCCTCGCATATGAAAAGCCAGATTCAAAGGCTTCCCAAAGTTTCTCAAATGGCGTTATCCAAGTTGTGCAATTTATTAACTTTTTCAACCCCGAATATAACGTATTATATATTAGGTAGTTGGCCATATATCTGACCTCTTAGAGGTCAGATTTGTTAAGTAACCCTGATAAGGTATCTAATAATGGGTTAGGATAGGTCCATTGAAGGATATAAGCCGATAGATGTGTAGTGTGGGCGTGGCTGTGTGCTAGAGATAGGCTTAGAATTCCCTTACTTCTGGTTAAATTGATTTAACATTTTCTTTTGTGGAAATAATTCTTTTTAGGACTTGCCGAAAACTTTGAAATGGAGAGCTCAGTATGAACATTGTAAATTATATACATTTGTTTATTTGTTTATTAGGATATACACAGTACATAAGTTTACAAGTTATAAGGAATATTAAATGAAGTTATTACATGATATAGTACCTATTACGCAAGTCCGTAGAATATCTGGGATAATTATTCGCCTGGGATTTGAACAGTTCTTAAAATTTAACTAAAATGAATGAGAAGAATAATATAAAGGAAGATTGTATATGAAGATAAAAGAGATATATTTTTAGAACAAGAATTACATGCTTACAAATAGTAATTAGTTTAATTAAAATATAAGTGTAAATAAGAAGTTTTAAAATAAATTATATCACGCCAACAAATTTAGTAAATTAGTTTTGTATGTTTATTTATTTATTTATTAATTTTCAACGCCCTGGTGGGCTTTTACATTACATGTTTATAATACAGAGACAGGTTTTTAAAAACAAAAGATAAACTATAAAAAATAACTAGTACACGTCATAAAGAGTATACAGATAAATTAAGGAAAGATTATACTTAACAATAAAAGAGAAAGTTGTAAGTTGTAAATACATGACAAAATGCAAGATACATAAAAATAAAATGGTAACAAGTTTTTACATTGTGGATTATTATAGAAATATACGAATAAATGCAAAAGCCCCTATGTGATGCTCCTTAAATATCAAAGTATTCTACATAAAAGTATCGTTCAGGTATTTCTTAAATAATGATAAACTTGTGTTAAATACATCGATATTAGAGGTGAATTTGTTTCCTAATGTGTGAAGTCGAGAAATAGGTGCATTAATGTGGTAGTTCGTCCCAGAATTATTGTTGCAGAATAATACATTTTGCCTTGTTGCTCGATTGGGTACCCTGAAATCGATGAGATGCAGGAGTTCGCAACAATCTAATTCAGAATGAATAATTTTAAACAAAAAAGTTAGGTCATTTATTTTTCTTCTGTTTTCTAGGGAATGCAATTTAAGTGTATTTAGTAAGGATGTGTAGTTAATGTGTTGAATAGGTATGTGTAACTTGAAGTTAATAAATCTTAAAAATTTGTGCTGCACTCTTTCGATATTTTTTATATGAATTTGATAGTATGGGGACCAAACTATGGAATTGTATTCCAACAAGCTGCGTACGAGTGACAAATATACGATTTTTATAACTTCTAACGAGTTAAAGTCTTTGATTGTTCTAATTATAAATCCTAGTGTTTTCATGCCTTTGTTGGTTATTTGTTGAATGTGATTTATAAAATTTAATTGCGTGTCAAACACAACTCCAAGATCTCTAATTTCATTGACTTTTTCTAAGATTTTGTTATCTATTGTGTATTTGAAAGATAGTGGGGTCTTTGTCCGACAAAACGTTAGTGTCTTACATTTATCGATATTGAGGAACAAGTTATTTGTGACACACCAATTTTGTAATATGTCGATGTTTGACTGTAGGATTAGGCAGTCACCTATATTGGATATTTCTTTGTATAATTTGATGTCATCGGCAAAAAGCAGAACTTCTACATCGTTGAAACAGCTTATGATATCATTTATGAATATTAAGAAAAGGATGGGGCCGAGATGACTCCCTTGCGGTAGACCACTAGTTGCATATAATAACTTAGATAAAGAATGTTTAATTTTAACAAATAAGATTCTGTTAGACAAATAATTTGAGAACCAATCGAACAACTTGCCTCTCAGTCCTAAGGCATACAATTTACTAAGTAATATTTTATAAGTAATATGTTAAACATATATCTGTTTTAATTTTTTAATGTTGTGAATACCGCACATGAGTACCAACTGCGCCCATCTGCCCGGAATAAGAGGGAATATGGCATTCTTAGAGTGTGTTGGATGGGAGGGCAGATGGGGAAAAGGAAGGTCGGGAAGTACCTGGCTATTCAGATTCGCTCACCAAACCTGGCTAAAGTCATTTTAAGCACCATTCAATTCTGAATGGTGGTCTTTCACCAGGACACTGAGCATTTTTTTTTCTTTGGCCTCTCCGATGCTAATAAAAACTCTCAAATAAAGGCTCTGGAGTCATGAAATTTGCAAAAATTTGTCTGGTTTTCTGTTTGGTGTTTTATGATTTAAGCAATGGAAAATGGAAATATCATATCCATCGTGCCAATAAAGCTTTGAAATATCCGTTATAGTGTATTAAATAAGAAATGTAGTCATATTGTTTGACATAAGTCTGATATTCTGAATAACTGATCGTAGCGAAGTTTCGTTTTAACTCAACCATTTTGCATTTCGTCGGTGTGTAAATTTGTTTCTGAGTTCTGTTTTAAGATGGTGGTCCTTCAATGATTTAGTTATTTTAAAATGTGAAACCGTCTTGTTTATTTGGATTTTCTAATTAGATTTTTTTTCATATTGGATACCTACCTGCTTGAAGAATGTTTGAAAAAATAATTGTCATTGAAAAAGTAACCTTACTTTAACAAATTATATAATTCCTTACTTAAAATAAAAATCAGAATATGCAGTTCACATGCAGAAGAAGTGAAGCCTTCAGAAAATTAAAGTAGACAAGATTGGGATGGCTACAAAGCATGCCCAAAGAGGAGACCGTTTATAGTTTATATTATATCATTCTTTCGCAGGATAATTCCTCGAATGTCGAATTGATGTACATATTTGTCTCTTTTTAGTCGCTATTTTACGTTTCATCGAGTTTCAAATCACTAGAAGTTTTCATTTCAATATTTTATCTACCTACGATTTTTATTAGGTACCTATTTACGATTTCAGTCGATTTTTTTTTGATTTATTAAATCAGAGAAAAGTCAAAACATCTTTTTTTGGACGTGAGGTCTACTGTTCACTTAGGTAAAGATCACACTTCTACGGACAATCTGTTCAGTGTCGCAGGCCAGCTTAAGGACTTTGCAAATACGGTTAGGGACCTGTCCTAACTATTTTCGATTATACTATGATAAGTGATTAGAGGGTAAAATAGTAACTTATTACTTATTATCTGTAGATGACACCACATCCGTATACACTATAAAGCGTTCCATCGATGTACGATTGTGTTAGTTGAAAGAGCATTAGAGAGAGGATACGTTGCTGCGACATATACGTAAATTCACATGGGATAAAGCATTATACGTATAATATTATAATTAAATTTTGTAATTTTGGGTAAATTCAACTGATTGATTATTAATGCATCGAAAACAATCACAAAAACCTCAAACGATTCACATCTGGGACTCGAAATGGGCCCTGGATTCGAGTCCCAGATGTGACCGTATCTTTTTCTGATTTTTTGTTTCAGATTTTCGATTGAGTTTCTTCTTATGTTGTCTTCATTAATTAAATATAACAATTTGAGGTTTTACCCATTAAGTTAAAAAAAAGTATTCATCCTAGACTTGAAGAAAAAGTCAATAGATGTGGCATTTTAAATTTTGAAAATATGGATAAAATTATCCAAGACACTATCTATGTAGATACTCGTAGTTCTGGTAATTGAAAAAAAAATTGAAAACGAATCTAGGCCGAACTAGTGTCATGAATTTAGTAAACATGTTATAAAAATCACGTTTTTCTCACATAATAAATGATAATAGTTTATGCCATAATAAATCTAAAAGCTGGCATAGAATTCGCAGTATTCCCGAAACTTTAATACAATTAACCGTCACACTCGGTGTAATACACGAAATGTTAATAGCAGTAATTAATCCAGTTAAGCATTATTCTCAATTCTCATTCAAAGCAGTTGGATTTATGAGTTTTGGGATGCCTATTAGCAAAATAATATGTAAACATGTCAGCATTATTATTTGGTGAAGTTTAATATAATGCCATGAGAAAAATGGCAAATAAAAATGTTAAAGATTTGTATGACGGGGGCATAACGAAGACCACCAATTAACCATTTGTTGTGTTTCAATATGTTTTGTACACCCCTAATGAAGGTTCAGGTCGAACTGAAACCGGTTGGTTAAAGATATAGTGACTGCAATCACTATTTACAACTCAATTATTGCTCCACACTTTAACTACACTTTAACTACTGCTAACTGCTTCTGCGATATAGATTTTGAAAGTAAATAAAATGTTAAAGGAACTCAATTGGCTAACCTTGAAACAGATGCTGGTTTTGAGCACGATGATGTTTATCAATAAAATAGTAAACAATCTGTTACCAAAATATTTCTTAAATAAAATCATATACAACAAGATAAAACACAAATAATTTACATAGGTATACATATAATACGAGGAGGTGCAAGGAAATCAGGCTACAATAAAGGACAAGGCGAATACGCAGAACAGTTCTGTACAAAGGGATGAAGTTATATAACACGCTACCAGAAACTTTAAGGTCCGCACCAAAAGGAAGGTTCAAGATGTATTGTAGGAGCTACATACATCAAAACTAGTTTGCAATATGAAATGTTATAATTAATTAGCAATTTTTAAACTCAAATGTATAATTTACTAAAATAAGAGATGAGATGGGGCGCGAAATTGAGTAATCTGGAAATATGTTGCTGTATGCTGATGATGCGGTGCTGATTTCTAACAGTATGGAAGAGCTACAGTCTCTCGTGTCTAGGATTAACGAAGTATGGATGAAGAATGAGTTAATGATGAATGTACTCGTAAGTAAGTCTAAAGTCATGATATTTGAAAGAGAAAGTATGAAAACAATGTGCAACATAGTTGTGAATGATGAGTATTCGGAGTAGGTGGATGAATTTGTGTACTTGGGAAGTATGTTTACGAGAGATGGGAAGGCTGATAGAGATTTAAAAGGAAGGGTAAATGTACGCAACTCTATTAATGGAGGACTGAACGCCGTTGACGAAAACAAAAAACTGTCCAAAGGAGCGAAGTTAGTCGTCCATAATGGAGTGCTGGTACATACCAGTATGTATGGCAGTGAGGCATGGAACTGACATAGGAAGGATGAAAGTAGACTGAATGATGTAGAAATGAGATCTCTGAGGCGTATGTGTGGTAAAATCATAAACGATCGTGTGAGAAACGTGGAGATCCGCAAAGAACGCAAGGCTGGTGTTAGCGTAATAAGTAAGATTAAGAAAGGAATGTTCCGATGGTTTGGGCCTGTAGAGCGAATGAACGGGGAAAGGGTGTAAGGAGAATATATGACGCAAATGTGAATAGTAAAAGAAGTCTGGGAAGCCCGAGAAAGACATGGCACAACCAAGTGAATCAGATACTTGAGTCGGGCCATGTAAGGAGTCAGAATAATAGAAGAGCATGTATGAGATGATGTCTGAATGTGAACGAGGCAAGGAGTGTGTGCCAAGACCGAGTTGTTTGGTGATCCGTCCTCTCTGCCCACCATTGTGGGGAAACGGCGCGAAGGTCAGTTAGTTAGCAAACTTCAATGTAAAAATTACTAAAATAAATTTAAAAATATATATAATAAAGTGATATTCAAACAAAGTGATTCCACTTACAAAACGTTTGCTACAGGTGAAAAATAAATAATTAATATTTAAATATCGAATGAATTAAATGAATCATATTTAAATATCGAAGAATTACAGGATTCATATTTAAAAATCGAATGAATTAAATTATTAATATTAAAATATCGAAATTCATATAAACAAAAATACTGCGTTGGCTAAAATAATTGCGGTTGAAGTTTTGCGCGTAACTCAGTTTGACTGTCAAAAAACAGTCAGTCACACGACATATTGTCATTGTCACGTATCAGCAAAAATGTCCGGTCATGGCGAGTACTTCAATATCACGAATACCAGTTATTTAGAATCATCCGAAATAATATACGTTCATAAATATTCCCAGAATTAAATGATATAGTTTTGCGAGTTGGTCCCATCTGCGCCTAAATTCTGAGAGACCATTTTTTCAAACGTGTATAAGCCCATACAATGATAAATTACCCTGCTAAAAGCTCGAACTAACCGAATTACTTCGAAAAATTGATTTGCAGAATATGTTATTATTAAGAAATATATTATTTGTTTCACAAGTAAATTTCTAACTAGTTTACTAACCATCACGGCGTATCCCAGAAGGGAAGGCAGAGATAATGTAACGCCACATACCCATTCCCTCGATGCTCCATTCTTCGTTCAAATTTTGGCATCTTCTCACAAAAATAATAATATGTATTTTTTCCGTTATACTGATCTCCAATATTATTTGATCACTTCAGGGCCATTAACCAGCCAGCGATCGAGAATTCATATTTCGTCGAAAGATGTTCTTACGATCGTAAAGGTGGGTTCCAATGAGAAAGATTAATTATTCTCCGTACCAGCTTTTTAAAAATAATAACGCTATATCGATTTTATTTCATTCACAATTTGCTTTAATTTATACAACATTCAAAAATGCTGAAAGGCGTGATGATAAAACTATTATAATTATGTTTTGATCATAAGTGTTTATAATTTTAATTAGAATGTAAAAAAATTTAAATATATTAGTTTGTAAGACCGTATATAAATAGAAAAACTGAAGTATTTTCGTCACAAAACACTTGTGCGGATCTTTTTTTAAATGATTTTATTTTAACTAAAATTAAAACTCTGAAACATAGCATTCTTAGATATTGATTTATTTTACTGCATGATTATATGATTTGAAATGTGTGTTGTATAATACAAAATTTTGTTTGAAAATTTAACAAATCTGCCAACGACGTACGGTATAACATTATTATGCTAAAAATAAACATATTTTCTGATAATTTAAAACATAAATTTACCAGATAAAAGAACAATCTTTCAAAACAATTTATACTTTTTTTGTGGAACAGAGTCAATACGGCTAAAATTTTATTTCAACATGACATATTTCTGGTTTTGTCTGGTTTTTCCCTGGTAATGACTAGTCCAATTAGTAATTTGTTTTAACTCAACAATTAAGCATTTCATCTATCCATAAATTTATTTGTTATGTGTTATGTTAAAGGTTCCGGTTCAAAATGGTGGTATGTTAGACGCTAACTTTTATGACGCCACAGTGATACCAGACACTACCTTTTATCAGCTCGTCGTTCCTAAAAGAGCTATCCAATCGGAATAATCAATAATATGGATCTTCAAGCCTGAAGAGTTTGAATAAGATTTATCGTTGAGATAGTGACGTTTCTTTAGGTAAATTGTATAACTCTGTATTTGAACTTTTTTTATTGTTTCATTTCGACGGTCCCGAAGAACAATGTTGGAAGTGCGATTTTGTAGTTTTGCAGAAGAGCTGTTTAAAGTTTCGTTTCTGCATTTTTACTGTTTTTGAGATCAAGAAATATAGTGTTGTTTGATATTTTGCATATCATTCAAAATTCCGAAAATACAAACATTTAAGTCAACAAAATAAGCCACCAAAACGATTTTCAATTTTTTGCAGATCTGACATTGTTCTTCGACGATTTAATATACGAATTATTTTAAGTAATTAAGTACCTACTTACAAATCTTATGATTTCAGAAAAACAATAAGTATCAATTTATTAAACAAGAGAAAAAAGGAAATTTAATATTTAGTACGCGAAGCCTACTATCTGTTCACAGAAGCACAATTATAATGTACTATATTTAACTTTGAAGTTAAGAGGGAATAACCAGACAAAACCGGAAATATGTCATTTTTAAATGAAATTTTAGACGTATTAATTCTTTTCCACAAAAAATTATAAATTGATTTCGAAAGATGTTCTTTTATCTAGTAAAGCTATGCTTTAAATTTTAAGAAAATTTATACAACACACATTTCAAATCATATAATCACGCAGTAAAATAAATCAATAATTTTTTTGGGAAAGCTGCATTTCAGAATTTTAATTTTAGTTAAAATAAAAATTACACAAAAAGATCCGCATCCTTGTTTTGTGACGAAAAAACTTCAGATTGTCTAATTATTTACGGTCTTAAAAACAAATATATTTAAAAAAAAAAATTACATTCTCATTTTGCTTAGACATCATTAAAAAATTATAAATACTTATGATAAGAAAATAATTACTAAAAGTACATAAGTAAGTTTTATCATCACGAGTTTGAGCATTTTTTGAATGTAGGCATTAAATACCTGATACATGATAAATTTTATCAAAGTAAATTTTGAAGAAATAAAATCGAAATTGAGTTATCGTGTTAAAATGCTGGTATGGAGCATAATTAATCTTTCTCATCGGAACCGCCCTGTACAGTTGCAAGGGAACGATTGCAAGATTACCGTTAAGATATTTACGGCTATTAAGATATTTTAGAATAGAGTTACAATTTATTAAAAAAAAAATTATTCTCACAGCTAATTTAGAAAATTTTCAAAATCTCATGAAAAATGAAGAGAATCCCGCAAGCTTTTACCGAGAGTTCAAGAAATGGATGCCCTACTGAAGTAATTCCTATAAATTCCTCTCTCACACATGTGAGAAGTTATCGCCTAACTTTGGAATAAGTTGGCGAGCTTTCGCCAATTTTTCAGAGCTTTTAATAAATATTTATTAGCTTTTCCTACTTTCGTGAAAAGCGTTGGGATTCCTCTATCTGAAGTAATTCTACTGGTGTACTTGTATCTACTGATCGGTATAAATTTGAAGGTCGAATTGGAGACCGAATTTTGTTACACAATGTTTGGAAAATGGAGAAGGGTGAATGCCGGTAACTCCATTAATGGAGGATTGAATGCCGTTGGTGCTAATAAAAAACTGCCAAAAGAAGCAAAGCTAGCAGTCCACAATGGAGTCCTGATACCTACCCTGATGTATGGCAGTGAGGCACGGAACTGGCATAGGAAGGATGAAAGGAAACTGAATGCCGTTAAAATGAGATCCCTGAAGCATATGTGTGGTAAAACAATGTATGATCGTGTGAAAAATGTGGATATCCGCAAATAATGTAAGGCTGATGTAAGCATTATGAGAAAGATTAAAAAAGGGACCCTCAGATGGTTTGGGCATGTAGAGCGAATGAACGAAAAGCGGAAGTCGGGGACGCCCGAGGAAGACATGGATCGATCAAGCGAATCAGATACTTGAGTCGGGCCATGTCAAAAGTCAGAATAATAGAAGAGAATATACGAGACGATGTATGAATGTGAGTGAAGCAAAGAGTGTGTGCCAAGACCGAGTTATTTGGCGGTCCGTCCTCTCTGCCTACCCCTGCGAGAAAACGGCGTGATGGTTAGTTAGTTAGTTAGTTATGTTTGGAATATCTTCAAATGCTGATTTATTTAATGTGAATACGGCACAAGAGTCCGAATTACCTGGAGAAGGTGGGATTATGGCATTCCCAATTGGGACCTTATGCGGATAAACAACGTTACGTGAAAAAGTGAATTCTGAGAGGTAAAACATTTCATTTGACTGTAGTGAGCAATTTGAAAGGTAAGTAAGGGTACCGCCGTACGGGGAAAAATATTTTATAACCAACACCCCTGCTGTAGGTCACCCTAAGTGGTTCGCTACGTTTGGTGACACAGCAGGGGCACGCGGGGTGGAGTTTGTCGGATGCGTTTGCCCACCTACAGCATAGTGGACCGGATCAGAAGAAACCGGTTGAGGGGAACTTTTTGACCTCTCCAGCCATTATAGTTATGTATTTATTTGTAAGAAACCAACAGCTTATACACAGAATTATTTATTTTTATTTATTATAAGTTTACGTTTTTTTTTGGCCTTGGCTGTCTCACTAGGAAATCCTGTGTCGAGACAGACTAGTTTACAAATATTTTTTAAGTATAAAATAAAATACATTTTTCAATAAAGTAAAAATATTTGACAAAAAATTACAGGTTGTTAGGTAGTGGTAACAATAATGGAATAAGAGGATTATATTTGGGTGAGGTGACTAATTATTGAATACAGAGTAAATATAAATATTAAGTCAACTGAAGTCAACCCAAAAATGTCTCTTTTGCCAATATTGCTTGAAGATAGAGTTTTATTGTGTCTTAAAATTAGTTTTAGGTAAGATGGAGAGGAAAATGAATATAGGAGGAAGATAGTAGATCCTCCCGATATATTCTACACTCTTGTATAAATTTTAGATCTTACACGTTATTTCTATTCGACATGTCTTTTTTTCGTACATTAATTCCACACAAGAGGCCTTGGAGAAAATAATTCCCCACAGGGCCTGTGTCATGAAAGGGCGGAGAGGAAGTTTTGAGAAGGAAAAGGGTATTAGGGGTGGGTAGGAATCAGTGGGTCAATGTGTCCAAGAGTGACGGACGTATGAATCCAACCCTCCCACTGCGGTGCAAGATGATGTTCCAAGAGAGTACAGCTGGAAAAGCCAAATTGGCTCCCTCAACCATTCTCTCCCAATCCTGGTGGGCAGACGCATCCGCCGCCAAGACCTGGACATGAACCCGGGCACCCCTGCTAAGTATGGAAGAGGTGTTGGTTATCCAATATTAGTTCCTGGGGCGGCGTTACCCATTCCCACCTCTTAAATGTCTAAAAGGTATTGCCTATAAAAATGCATGTAGGTATTGTGAAATATTGTGTTATATTCCGCACGTATAGGGAATTTCTACGTTTTTTTATTACTTAAAAAAATTAAGCAAAAAATTGCAACAATTAAGGTATTTTTATTTTTTTTTTACATTGACGAATAAATTTTCTACAGCGAGTTAAAGTTTCCAATTCTTTAATTACAGCTAAAACTATATTTTGTCATAAACGATATAACGTGACGCTCCCTGACAGTGTTTATTTATGCTGGTTCGGCTGAGCTACGCTTGTGACGTCACAAACCCATTTGCAAAAAAACGGGCCGTTTTGATTTTGTCAGTTTTTAAAAATCAATAATACTGAATGAAAACATAAAAAACAAACATTTTTCGTAGGATGATTAAAATCAGAAAAATGATCTTCAAATATTCCTTACATTTTCATCAGAATCCTTCGTTTGTGGAAACACCCCATTGGGGATTTTTTCTAATATTAGTTCTTCATGTGGGCAAAATAAATGTTTGATTATTTGATTTGGAAATGATTATTTGAATTCTCAGCGAAGCCGAGTAGTATAATAAGTTTTGCATATTATTTATTATGAAATATTAAACTGGTTTTGAAAACAAGGTAGCACGAATATAATTCTGATATAATATCTTACATTTTATCAAGGGCGAAAACTGCACCATATGCTTTCCATTTTGCTGCAATTTTCGAGTTTTACGACAAATTCCGTCCCGTATATCACGGTCACGACCTACTCAGGGGTGGATTGGACAAAATGGGCATTTCTTTTTATAAAAATCTTTTCTACATATCTCTTTTTATATTTATCTTATTCCAAGACAAACATTCCTATTTTGAGAAGCGGGTATAAGGTACCGATGCTCGGGAAACATTTATTGGATAACTAACACCTTTGCCATATGTCATTTCAAGTGGTTCGCTACGTTTGGTCACATAGTAGAGCTGCCCGGGTTAATGGGTTGTGGTTTGTCCAGGTCTTGGAGACGGATGCGCCTGCTGTGTGGCGGGTCGGATTTAGAGAGAGACTGGTTTAGGAAGACCCTTTGACCTCTTCAGTCGGATTCTCTTGAAACATCGGCATGCAACGCAATGGGAGGGATGGATTAATACGGCACTGAAACCCAGATACCCACTCAGCATATTTTGTTCCTTCCCAAAACTCTCTTTCCTTACAGACTCTAGAAACAGCATCGCCAATAATGACTTAGGCTCTGAGTGAAATTATTTTCCTCTTTTAAATAAATTCCCGGTCAGTGGTTGAGTGGGCATCGCGTTTGGGTCCCTCCCAGGCGTTCCGTGTTCGATTCCTCGGCTGCCTAAGTCCTCCATCACGACTCAAGCCACATTTTTGTCTTACTGAAGTGGTAGTAGGAGATTTTCAAATATTGTCGGGTTATTCATAACCCGGGAATGTTTGTCTTTCTTTTTTTTTTTTTTGAACAGAAAAAGAAAAAAAGATAAGAAAAAAAGAAATTACATGGAATTAACGTTAAAAAAAATTTGGGATTTTTTATAAAAACCGCTATTATTAGCTATTAACTACTGTCATTATTACTACCATATTTTTTGTTTGTGCAGTGATGAAGGATCAGATTGATCAGAAGCTGGCAGTGAAGTGAACCCGCCACTCCTGGGTGGACATCTGAATATTTGAACCAGTCAATCGACGCATTTCTACGATTCATCTTTCAACATTTTCGTTGCTCTTCTAATAAAGAACTATACACTTTGTCGCTTGTCCAATTAAATGTCTCCATCTCATTGACAATATTTTTTAAAAAACTTTATTCAGGCCGGTAGGTAATATCATATTTATTGTTTATTCCGATTTGACAGCTCGTGGTAGGAACAATGCGAACTTTAACAGGAACCGGAATGCAAATAAAAAATTAAAACAGGATTTCGTTATGCACAGTCAAATATGCTTGACCCATTGGTAAATTCTTGGCAATCTGCCGGTCGAGTGCATCTCTGACACTATCCAAACCTTTAAATTTCTTTTCTAAAAGACATAAGACATTATTCGCGAGAGGTGGACGATGAAAAATGAGAGGGTTGCATTTTCGTGGAAGACATACGACTTGAAAGGAAATAAATTTTCCACACAGGGCATCGTCGATATAAAATTTTATCCATTTTGTGGTTTTCCAACTGGATATCGTATAAGCCTTTGCGGATTTAGAAATTGCAATATCTACGTAAATATTTGATGGTATGTTTTAAATTCAAGAGAATATAGATAATAACAAAAAAATGATTATCTTCTTTTTTTGGTAACTAGTAGATTATAATGATATCCTTTCTGGAATCTTCCGTACTGAAGATTTCATTTAGATATTAAAATTAAATAGCATTTAATACATTATTTGACATTTTTTAGTGCAGTCGAGTGATTTAGGTTTCGGTCTGTATTTGGTGTCAGTTTTTCCATTTTGAACTCCCTACGTTTTGAATTCAGCTTTTTATTTGAGACTATCTGACCCTAAACTAACTAAAAATTATTTGTACTGAATATTTTGGTTGTTAAATAAAAAATAATTAATGTATTGTAAGTGTGTCGGGATGGGATCTATAACAGAAATAGAAATGAAAAATAAGAAACCATTATTTTTCACAATATAATGTATTTCATTAAAGTAACGGACATAAGACGCGACGCTTCCCTTGAATGACTTGCGCGTGTGTGAATGAAAGTTCGATGAGGCGGACGTAGCGCCATCTGTCATTCAACAACATACCTAAATAGTTTCTTTCTGTTTGAAAAACGAACGACTTAAATTTGTTCATGCAAAAATACTAAAATCGCGCTTAAAATATGGGAGGGTGGGTGTTAGTGGGTGAAAAATTGGGGTTATAGGTATTTTTGGATGCCAAATAAAAAAAAATTCTGGGAATAATCACCCTCATAGACTAGTGGTATGAAATATACTTAACGACCTGTTCTCATACCCACCAAATATACATACAAAATTTCATAAAAATTGGTCGAGCCGTTTTATTTTCAGTCGGAGGAGTGCGACCACAAACACCGTGACACGAGATTTTCACGTGTATAGATTTAAATCTTGTAATAATATTGCGATTTTTCAATGCGAGCAGGATTTTTTTTTGTATGTAGAGTTTAGTACCACAGTAGAAGAGGATTTTGTTACATGAGCTCCACACAGAAGGCCCTGAGGAAAATAATTTCCCTCAGGGCCTATGTCATCTTTGGGGATGCTGTGTGGAGAGTTTTTTTGAGGAAAGGAAGGAGAGGAGAGTTCTGGGAAAGAAAAGGGTTAAAGGGGTGGGTAGGAATTTGGAGTTCAGTGTGTCCTGGTCATCTTCCTCCAATACCTAGAAAAACCTCAACCCGCGAACCCTTGCTTAGTCACCAAACGTAGCGAACCACTTGGGGTGACCTATGGCAGAGGTGTTGGTTATCCAATAAAGGTTCCCGGGGCTGCGGTACCCAATCCGCCCCTTAAATTGTTAAAAGATGTTGAATTCATAGTTACTTTTTGGATATGTTTTTGACCCTGAGTTCTAATATTTCTGTACGTGTTAGTTTTTTTTTTGTGTGTATAGTATTTATGAGTTTAAAAGAGTATTGTTTTTAGAATATTATTTTTTAACTGATATGTTAAGATTGTTGAAGATTTCTTCAGTGTTAGATCTTACAGGGTTTTGATTAATAGATTTAAAAAAATGTCATTTGCACTGCCACTCATTACATACACAAGTAAATCGGTCGTGTCAAGATTCAAAATAACGGAAAATAAGGAGTATGCGCTAAATTGGAGAAAAGGTGATGAATAGAGTTACCCCATGAAATATTGAAAAAAAAATAAACAGCAATATGCCAACCATCGTTTTCTCCATCTCCTCCATGCAAAACAGATTTTGTGAAGAATAAAACAAAAAAATATTCACAAGTTTCATATGGGTAAAATTTACCAAATAACGCACATAAAAGACATTCACAGTCCAATTTAATATGTAAATAAGAACTACACACAGCAAGTTTTCCCAACAATATTATTTCTGGCAGCAAAAGGAAGCCGATCGTATATTAAAACGTTATTATTATTACTGTGTCGTTTATTTTTCGGGTAGAGTGGTTTCGCAAAGATGCACAGAATGTATTGCGAAATTAGCTATGTTTCCTTTACGAGATTTTCTTTTTGTGGACAGCGTTTTCTCGACGAATGAAAAATTATTAAGGAAATCGTACTTGGCAAAATACAAGAATGAAATAAAATATTTTTGATGTGTGCAGTTTTGAATTTGCACTTTTTATGTTTTTTGTTGTTGAATATTGGACAATTTGAGTTCCAACTGCTTGGAGCTTGTGGGACTATGGCATCCCAAAATGAGGTGGAAATATATACTAATATATATTGAGGTAGAGATTATTTATATCTGATCACCTAACAAGGCTCAAGTCAATTAATGAATGGTGGTTTTTCGCCAGAGTGATACGGAGCGCCTTACTAGATTGGATACGCGGCCCATTTCATACTAACCTTAATTTAGGATTTCAGTTATATAAATTTTAGTTTTAATTCTTTTTTTAATAACTAAATTTTTTATTTTATATTATCATCATATTTTTATAATAAATAGATTAAAAAATATTTTTAAATATTTATCATTTACTCACGTACAAGTTGCTTTTAAAATCATGAGAAATTGAAATCTTTAAAGTAGCATATATCCGTACTAGATACTTGATACATCTTTTCATTACAAAAAAAAATCAGTCTATTCAGGTATTTGAATTTAAAAGTTTTACTACAGATACTTCAATGTCATATGTCAAAAAATCATCAACAAGATTTGTAAATTTTTGATGAATTATTTTTTCGTGAAATGAAAAAGTGAAAATAACCTTTACAATACATTTGTCTAATTAAATGTCTGTTATAGTTTCGTATAGAGTGGTATTTTTACAACTTACGAGAAAAACAATCAGTAAGTTTGACTTCATGATTTTTAGTGAATCTAAGTAT
Organism: Limnephilus lunatus; assembly: GCA_917563855.2. NCBI lineage: Eukaryota > Metazoa > Arthropoda > Insecta > Trichoptera > Limnephilidae > Limnephilus > Limnephilus lunatus. Next base: position 49,883,765 of record OU830603.1, read on the forward strand.
TGCCGTACAACCCCGCTTCTAAGGGATCGCCTTCATTGGCTTCGATGCCCTGAAAGAATAGAGTTCAAGATCTGCTTAATGACCTTCAAAGCATTGCAAGGAATGGCGCCAGCCTATATATCGGAACTATGTGTCCGACAAAACTTAAGCGACAGACAGCTTACTCTAAGGTCAGCAGATCTTGATGTTAATAATCGTTTAATCGAACTTTCTAGGTCAAATCGAGCCGTTTACTATGATCGATCTTTTCGTGTAACTGGCCCGCTCATTTGGAACAAACTTCCCTTAGCTCTTACTAATATCCAGAACTTGGCTGAATTCAAAGGGGCTTTAAAAACAAACTTATTTAAAAAATCATACCTTTCATGAATTTTAACTCCTTTTCAATATACTATAATTAGCCATGTTCCTCAAATTTCCGGTAATTGTTTGGTTTCGATTACCTCCTCAGTATAGTTTTATATGCACTCCTAATTTGTATTATTTCTAAACGTAAACTACCTCCTGTTCTATATTATATTTTAGTTTTAATGATTCTTGTTGAATGGCACCGTTATGGTTATCATTATCTAATGTCCTGTAACAAAACAGCACTCACAATTTTTGTTAATATTGTTCTTTTGGAATTGCTTTGTAATACTGTAATATTGTAATGTATGTATTGTAATCTTAATATATAAAACAAAGTCGGGTTAGTTACACTATTTATAACTCGAGAACGGCCATGCCGATTTTGATGATCTTTGATTTGTTAGATTTGTCTCCGCCCTGGATAGGATAATAACTATTAAAACATTACAAAAATTAACGAAAAATATAGTTATTAAGAAAATTCTTTTCCCCATACACTTTGTTTGGAATGAATTCTCATTTTTGAAAGAGCTGCCGGCATTTTGTCATAAGTACCTATAATATTGAACTGTACGTGAATTCCAAAAATTCAAAAACGTCAAATGTCAATGCGCTAATTGTTTTGCATTTGTTCTTAATCGTGTAATGCTGCCCCTCTTTCTTACACACTAAGTATCAATAGCCAAAAATGAGACAAGCGGTTAACGTATGTCTGCACCCATCCAAAGGAAAGTACCTACAGTAATTATAATATAAATCCCTCACACGTATAAAGAAAAAGAAAAGCATTTTTTTTAATCAGCTCTACAACACATGAGGCCCCGAAGAAAATTATTATTCTCAGGAGGGTATTTTTATGGAAGGAAGGATAGGAAGTTCCGGGAAGGAAAAAGGTATGAGGGGTGGGTGAGGGAAGAATCTGGGGTCAGTGTGTCCGGGAGTGACGGAAGCATGAATCCATCCCTCCAACTGGGGTGCAAGGTGATGGGTCGAGAGAGTCCAGCTGGAAAGGTCAATAGGCCTCCCTCAACCAGTCTCTCTCTATCCGGTCCGCCACGCAGCAGGTGGGCAGACGCATCCGCCACCAAGACCCGGACAAACGTCACCCCATGAACCCGGGCACCCCTGCTAAATCACCAAACGTAGGGAACCACTTGGGGTGAAGTATGACAGAGGTGTTGGTTATCCAATAAATTGTTCCCGGGGCGGCCGCACCGATACCCGCCTCCCAAATTCCCGTAAGTAGGTGGAAAAATAAGAAAAATCACAAAAAATATAAATCCGTACACAATGCCATCTCCAAAACACAGACAGTTACGCATTGATGATTGCTTCTTTGTGTAATTTTTAACTTATTGATTTGACAGTTATTGATTCTGAGACGGTACGAAGTTCGTCGGGTCAGCTAGTACTATATATACTGTAAATTGTTTGTTTTACATTATTTAATCAATTTTTCTTAGGACTCTATAAGAACACTATATTTTATTTAAGTTTATTATAATTAAGCGCACTTGAAGTGAAATATCACAAAGCTGCGCAATATAAATTCTATGTTATTATTATTATTATTCAACAAAGTCCTCCATTTTTTAAAGATAAATAATAATTTTTTTTAATTGCATTATAATGTCCATTTGTAATATGAACATCTGAGAGAATATTTCATTTACCTTCTAAACCAGTATTTCATTTTGGTATAGGTTCAAAAAGAGCAATTCTAAATGAAATTGAATGTCAAGCAGGAAATTTCTAAATAAATCACGAATCTGACAAGTCGTTAACTATAAGTAACTTGACGAAAAAATCTGAAAATATCCGAAGTGTTAAAAAACCTTTAACAAATTTTTTGGACGGATAAAATTCTGTTAAAAAAAGAGAGAATGGTGAACTAAAGACGATTGGTAAAGTTTTCAAATACCATTTACGCCAATATATCAGGGCAAAATCACAAATAATATGTTGTAGGCATTGTAGTAGCTTCCAACTCCTTTTATTCAAGGTCCTAAAGACAAAACAATACAACATAATTCTCGTAATAATAATAGACAAAACCTTTTCATCCCATAACTTTTCCCTGCGTATTTATCCGAGTAAAACGTGAGACAAATACGAAATAAGGTTGTGTTTGCTATGGTTTCCTGTTAACTACACTCAGCCAGTTGGTGTAAGCCGGTGTTGGGCGGTGATACGCCGTGTTAGACGATGTTCCCACTGAGTTGATTTTCCGGGGTTGTTAGTTAGCAAAAATAACAAGGAAGGGTTGAAACATTTTACGTTCACAAATCAAGTGAAAAAGGGTTTCGTGTACTTATGGTGTTTATTACTTTTGTTTTGTATATTAATCATGCATGTTACATATTGTATATTGGGTTTATGTGAATTTAGGCTTGCTTAACCTAACCTAACCTAATAAACTAACCTGTTTGAGAGTCTTAGTTACTTACTCTTAAAGGATGCTCTTAGTATTGCCAATATTTTTTGAAGGAAGAAGTTATGAGGGGTGGGTAAGAATTTGGGAGTCGTCTGTAAAGGCGTGACGGACGTATGAATCTATCCTTCCCACTGCGGTGAAAGACGATGGGTGAAGAGAGTCCGGTTGGAGATGTCAAAAGGCCTCCCTTTACCAGACTCCCCCCGATCCGGTCCGCCACGCAGTAGGTGGGCAAAAGCATCCGTAAATAAGCCTGACTTCATGAACCAGGGCACCCCTGCTAATGATAAAAATGAAGCGAACCACTTGGGGTGACCTATGGTAGAGGTGTTAGTTACGCAAGTTCCCAGATTGTCCTCTCCATTCTTTCCCTAAAAATATTGTTCACACAGCATCCCCAAATATGACATAGGCCTTGAGGGGAATTATTTTCCGGGGCCTTCTGTATGGAGCTAATTTATAAAATATTTTTCGTACATAACATACAATGTGTTTCATAAAAGTCATTTCGGGAAGGACAAAATTATATAATTAAAAGAAAATAAATTTTATACAAGAACACGAATTTGAAAGGGAGATCATTAAAAAGTTGATAGAATTTAAAACGAGGCTAGATACACTTGACACAATGGTGTCAGTTGAAGAATATTTCATAAATTAATTTAGAAAGATATACGAAAGTTAGAAAGTTGCAAAGAAAGATTGTGCCACGGGTTAATAAAGCTGCTGAGATTTTTTAAACGAATTCCAAAAGGAGGAGGTTATCAATTCGACGGTTTTTTTATTATTTATGTTTGTTACCTCAGAACTTTTGATTGGGTAAACCGATATTGATGATTCTTTTTTATTAGAAAGCTGGTGGTTCCCTTGTGGTTCCATTTAAATTTGGTTCAGTTCTGACAATGGGATCCATGAGAAAACCATATATGACTTAAATTTGCAATAAGTATGTGCGCGACAAATGGACGAATAACTCAATATTACGCCAACAGATTTCGATGATTTTTTTATGAAGTAAAACTTCTTTACGCACGCTCATCACTAAAAATCAAAAAATAAACAAAAATTTTAACAAAACAAAAAACGACTTCAAAAATGAACTAAAAAGTAAAAAATAATTTGGTACGATTGTTATTTTTGGAGTCGGTGTCAGCCAAGATCTCCACATCTCACCTATAACTACCCATATATGTAGTTACCTTGGCTGACACCGACTCCAAAAATAACAATCGTACGAAATTATTTTTTTACTTTTTAGTGCATTTTTGAAGTCGTTTTTTGTTTTGTTAAATTTTTTGTTTATTTTTTAATCGGTTAAATACGATCGTCAAACCTATATATATTTTTAATTTAAATGGACAGACACATCCGCCGCCAATATCCGGACAAAGTTCACCCCATGAACCCGGACACCAATGCTTAATCATCAAGCGTAGCGAATCACTTTGGGTGACCTGTGGCAGAGGTGTTGGTAATCCAATAAATTGGCGATACCCATACTCGCCTCCCAAATTGAAAATTCTTATAACAGAAGTAATACAAGTTTATGCAAATTTATCAAAAAAATAAGTACAATTTCGGTTTAAAACATTTCTGAAGTAGAATCCATTACTTCAAAACCTAATGTATTGCAATGAAAATGGATGAAGGAAGAATAAGACATTGCTTGATCAAGTGAATTTACGTGAGACTGGCCATTTCAATAGCCATAAAAAGAGAAGAGAATGTATGAGACGATGTATGGATGCAAATGAAGCAAGTAGTGTCTGCCGAGACGAAGTTGTATGGCGGTCTATTCTTTCTGCCTAACCTTGCAGTGAAATAGCGATTTAATGAATTAATTTAATATCGCGATTAATCCTTGAAGAAAAATGGCTACATTAGTCATGCATACAACGTAATCGGATCAATTTTCTTTTTAATACAAACTCACGTTAAATAAATGGTTCACCTCCATAGAAGCAAGATAGAATAATATTACTTTTGGAGAAATCTACTTCATTTCTTGCAAGTTGAAGTAGGGATTTGTATAAGTGCCTATGCTAAAACAATAACATCCCATTGTTTTTACATTTAGTTCCTCAGAACATGTTTAAGTTTGAATTATTTTAAGGGAGAAAAAACATTTATTTTGACTTACTAAAATATGACTCGCAAAAGAAAAGCGAAGAAAAATCGAAGAAATATTTTATATTTTGAATAAGCCACGGCAAATCTGGATTACGTTTGCTTCGTTTTCCGAGGAAAAAAATTATCTGTCTTTAATTTGAAAATCATTCTGATAGAACCAGGTTAGGAGGCAGCACAGTGTAAAGTAAGGGTAACTATATTGCCAACTTGTAAGGCAGAGTTGTGAGGTTGGTTAAGGTAGGTGCTGCAGGAAGGGATTTTTTAATACGGATCTTGAAGATGCCCAGATCTGTGCCCGAACAACTCGAATGAATTCAACTCAATACCGCATTTGAAAAGCCATTAAAAATTATGAAAAAAATTAAATAAAAATGATTAAATAGGTTACCTTAGGTTAGGTTATGAGCTATTTTTCCTTTTTTTACATAGCTTTTAATGACTTTTTAAGGAGATGTTGAGTTAAGTTGATTCTGAGTTGTTGAGATAAGTTAATGGAGTAAAAATAGACGCCGGTAGCTAGCTCCACAACTTTTAAAAAAGCGAGTCGAAAAACAATCCATTTTCATGAAGCCAACATCAACTGTGAATGGTTGCATTTCATTATTTTATTTTATTGACTTATTTACTTTCAGCATCGCCCTGGTGAAAGATTATAACTTGTAAATTGTGCTGAAGGGATTGAGGAAGAGAAAGAGACGGGGAAGAGGATGCATGGCTATTCAAATATGGTGACCAAACATAGCTAGAGACATTTCAAGAATCGTTTCTATTCTGAATGGTGGTCTTACACCAGGGCGATACTGAGAGTATCTTCCACTCCGCCGCAAATATACTATATATTATTTTAAATGAATTAATTGTGAAATAACACAAATTAAACAAATAAATTTATTTACCACGCCGCGATTCGATCCGCCACCTTCGGTGTGCTAGTCAAGAGCCTAACGCTAGACTACGCCGGCCGTCGATGGGCTGATGATCCGAAGAGAACTACTTGTTTGGGATAGGTGAGGGCATCTAGAATCGACAAATTTGAAAAAAAGCTGGACGTCAGAAGGCTCATAAATAAGTAGACGAACAGACCCTCTTCATAATCGAAGTAGATATATAAATGAGATAAGGTAGATACAGACCAAATATTATTTAGGTACTGTTTCAAATGAAATTGAAAGTACGCACATTTTTAGAGGAGGTTTTTTGCGGGAGTAAACACGAGAGGAAACGTTCAGGCTTCGCGTATGAATGGGGAAAATATTCCCCGAAAGCTTTTCAAATCGAAAAAGAATAAAAGGCTCTACCCCGTTGAAGTAGACACTAACCGAAGACAGGATAATCAAGGACTGGAGAAAATAATGGACGGACTTGTAAACTTTTGTCACTGACAAAAAAGAGGGTGGTATGTTATACCATTTTAAAGAAAATATCGATCGTGCAGTTGATTAGTCAAAAACATCATAAAATTGAAATTTGAGTTAAGTACGCAGTTTTTTTTTTCAAGTTTTTTTTATTCATTGAATTTTTTTTTTTAATACATAGATTGGGGATTTTTCGACCACCGTGCTAGGCACATGCCCGTGTTGTGGTGGTCGATTTTATAAACAGTAGGTACATTAACCTGTTGAGTAAATCTGGCCCATATATAGGCTAAACAACAATTTGACACAAAGTAAATTTGACCCATATGTGGGTCAGCTCATCCGGTCTCATAAAAGTCGTTTTATCTCCCTTACTCTAATGACGAGATGTATGATCTAAACAGTAATAGAGAGAGACAAACCTACACTACGATTTGAGTTCCATAGATATCCGCAAAAAAAGATAAAATTATTCGGATTTATGACGTCAAACGTCCACCAAAATGTTAGGTGAAACTTTTTAATGTTTGCATTCAAAATTTTAATATTTCAAATATAACATGCTTACTTCTAATAATACAATTTGAAAGCGTATTTAAAATACATTCAACTATAAAGAAATGAGTTTGTTTTTACGTTTTAGTTCAGTTTTTAAAGGAAACAATTTAAGGTGAGTCACTTTTAAAACTTTTTAATGTTTGCATTCAAAATATCAATATTTCAAAAATTAAATGTTTATTTTCTAATGATACAATTTGAAAGCTTTTTTAATCACCTTTCAAAAACAGTTTTTAGTTTTTGGATACGTTTAGAAATATTCTAATTATTTTGATTTTATTGAAATATTTTAAAGTTTACCCCGTATCTGGTACAATACTTAGATTACCCATAAACGGTTCCATGACAGTTATTTATTCAAGTAAGTATGCAAAGAAGATAAACAGCCGTACAATCAAAGTCGATATGCTTATATCTGCAAACCATCGATTGTTCAATAAAAATTCAATTTCCAAATAAACTCTTTAAATTAATGAATTTACCCGAAAATCTCATTTATGATAATCATCAAAATCGAATACTTTGAATCTATTAAAAAAATTATAGGTATTTTAAATATGTTAGGTACCAAATTGAATTGATTGTTCTTATAATATACAAAAATGATTGTTTGTAATAAATGAAAAATTAAAATTTAAAAAAAAAAATACAATTGGTGGCACGCGAGCAAATTGAATGCACCGGAACTTTTTTTTACATGAATACCGCAAAAAAGACCCAACTGCTTCCGTCTGGAGACAGTGAGGCTATGCCGCCCCAAAATTGGGGTACGTTGTGAGGCTGAAGGTAGTGGGGAGGGGAAGGAGATAGGGAATAGGAAGGTGGGAAAGTACCTGACTATTAAGATCTGGTCACCAAACACGGTTAAAGACACTTCAAGCAACTTTTAAATTCTGAATGGTGATCTTACACCAGGGCGATACTGAGAGTATATTCCACTCTGGAACGTGCCGCAAATATATTATACATTATTTTAAATGAAAAAATTGTGAAATAACACTAATTATTCGCATACAATTTATTTGCCACGCCGGGATTCGATGCCGCGACCTTCGAATTACGAGTCAAGAGCCTTACCGCTGGACTACACCGGCCGTCAAACTGGGACTAAATATATGGAATGAGGGAGAGGGGCTGGGTAAGCGGGAGAGGGGAGGGGGAACGCGTGGTGGGAGGGGAAAGGGCGGCGAGAGGGGAAAGGAATGAATGGGAAAGGACACGCAGGGAGAAAAATTCTTTATTAAGAGGTCGCTCTCCAAATTTCTACCGATTTCTTGCAAACTTCACTTAAACACTTGAAGTTTTTAAGCTCTTAAAAAATATATGTTATTTTTGAAGATAATATCTATAAATTTCCCACGCCGAAACGCAAATTATATGAAATTCCCTCAATAGAAAAAAATCGCAAAGTATGCTACAATTTTTTTATTTTTAAGTCTGTTTCCGTTATTTTACAAGTTATATGTATGAAAAAATTCACAGTGTTTCATTAAATACTGTTTTAGACAGCCCCTAAGAGATTTTTGCTCTCTTTTAAACGAGTCGTGTTTTATTAAAGATTTTCGCAGTTTTTGCATCGATTTTGGCGCTGTAAATGTTAGCGCTCTCCTCTAACATTGGTAATTTCGTATCTCTCCATCTTCTTCTTTTTGGGGCCGGTAACGGAGCCTTAAATGGCGTTGCTACGCATGCCGGGAACTCGCTAGTTCCTTATAATAATGTTTGGCAATATTTTGACATACGACCTTTAGTGAAACTAGCGATTTCCACAACGACCCGCACTCCGCTAAGTCCCTTTTTTACTCGGAAAACAAATTATTTTGGGGTTGAAAGAGGTTTCCAGGCTGTTTCAGAGGAGAATTGCAATATTTTTTTAGGTACGTCAAGAACTGCGAGATAATAAAGTTATAGAAAATCTCCAATGATTAAAGAGAAAACGCGGGGTTATAAAATAAAGTGTTTTTTCATTCAGATTAAAGTTTTGTTGTATATAATTTTTAAAAATGGAAGTATTAAAAGAACTTTACATGAGGTACGCCTTTATTTTAAGGCTCCGTTACCGGCCCCAAAAAGACGGAGAGATATGAAATTACGAATGTTAGAAGAGCGCGCTAAAATTTACAACGATAAAATCGATGCAAAAATCATGAAAATCTTTAATAAAACACGACTCGTTTAAAATAGAGCAAAAATCTTGCGAGAATTGTCTTAAACAGCATTTGAAGAAACGTTGTGAATTTTTTCAAACATGTAACTTGTAAAATAACTGAAACAAACGTGTTTATATTAATTTTTGGTGCATACTTTGCGATTTTTTTCTATCGTGGGAATTTTATATAATTTGCGTTTGGGCGCGACTAATGTCTAGATATTATCTTCAAAAATAACATACATATGTTTTTTTAAGAGCTGAAAAACTTCAAATGTTTAAGGGAGGTTTGTCATGTCATTTATTTCTCAGGCGTCCCAACTTCTTCTATCATTCACTATCGCGTCTAGTCTCTTATCTTCGTTCATCTGTTCCACAAATCCAACTAAGCGTCTCTTTCTTAACCCTCCGCCTGTTGCGTCTTTTTTGCTTCGCTGAGGACCCCAAAAATAAATATGATTAAATTGTTGTTATAGCTTACATTTTATGTGTTATTTTAACTGATTATAATCATGTGATAATGACTGCATTAAAATAAAAAGAAAGATTAAAAATTAGATATTTATTTTCAACGTAAAAGCTTCAAAATCAATAAGGAACATTATTTTATAATTTTGAAACATACTTTTTTCATAGAAAACTTTTTTAAAAAATCTAACCGTAAATTTAATTTCTATCAAACTTATTAACTATTTAAGATTGATACAGATTTATTATTATTACCAAAAAAATCAACAAAATACAGTGAAAAAACATATAAACTTGGTTTTTCATTGTATTTTGTTACCTTTTTTGAGCATCACGCCGAAAAACAAGTCTGTATATCTCATCGCACATGCACAGACTGAATTTTGTGGCTCTAGCGTTAAGCGTAATTTCTTTTAAGAAGCTACCTAAAGTAAGGAATTAGTGGGAACATTTAAAATGTACATAATTAACATTCCTGTAAAACCTGGGCTTTTAAAGACCCCACGCGACGAGTCGAGGGTTAATCTTGTTTAATTAGCTTTCTTCTACCTTGTGTTCTTTTCGGACCTCCACATATTTAACACGATCATATGGATATGGTTACGATACTTGGTTAAGAATCCAGGTGTCGCGAGTACAAATCCCGGCGTGTCCAAGTAAATTTGTGTTATTTCACGATTTGTTCATTTTAAATAATACATAGTATATTTTCGGCCTAGTATATTTGAGGTAGACCATTTAGACTTTAGACAGTAGGTTGACGACATAAAATCCATAGCAGATGGTACATGGACAAGAGTAGCTAATGATAGAGGGAAATGGCGACAGTTGGAGGAGGTCTTTGTCAGCTAGTGACATACAGACAAGGAGTTGATGCATGATAAAGTTTATTTTAAATAATGTAATGTAATTTACTGTCTGAATAAAGGCTATTATTATTATATTTGCGGCAGGTTCCAGAGTGGTGGATAATATTTTCAGTATAGCTCTGATTAAAGACCAATATTCAGAATTCAAATATTGCTTAGTTGTGTTTGGTGATCACATTTGAATAGTGAGGTACTTGATTTTTCCCACATCCTTCCCTTCCTCACAACCCCGACATACCCGATTGCGAATTCCATAAACTCACTGGCGTCGGACGATTGGGAGCAGTTGGGAATCTTATGCAGTACTTACATAAAATAAAATTGTGTTTGATTTTTTAAGCCTCAAGGATATCCTTTCTGTGGCGGTGCGTAAAACCAATTTTCCATTTTCCAGTTCATTTTCAATTAAAAAAGCAGCACTAACTATGAGTGAGTGACGTGCAAAGTCAATCACCTGAACCGTTTTAATCAATTCACAGTTAGACCGCAAACTCTCGGTCACTAAATTGAAATTCCAAAGTCAACGACTAAAATGCTAATGGAATTTTCAACTGACCGAACTGTAGGTAATCTAGCATAGATCGAATAGCTGAATTAATTTTATATTACTTTGATCAAACTCACTAAATAACCATCGACGAAACCACATAGGCGTGAAATTCACGAAACTACCAATATTACACTTGTAATAGTGATGTGACATACCAGAATTAAACACGGACGGAATTACATATTATTTACGAAATTACGCATCGAGAGAATAGCACATACTTGAGGAAAGCTGATCGCCGAGAAATTTGAAGAATAGGTATTTAACAAAACTTTAACCAAACAATACTGCGAGTACTCATAATAATAATAATAACGTTATATTTGTATAGCGCAGTTTTGTGTCATTTCACTTCAAGTGCGCTTAACTATAATACATTTAAAAATAATCCTACAGTGTTCCTTACGCGATCATTACAAAGTATTTATAAAATAATACCTATGAAATAAAGAATATACAGTATTTACAAAACAATGACAAGAGAACAAAGATTAACAAAACAGTGCTGTTATAGCACAGAGGAAGATAAAAATGTACAATAACATTGTTATTGTAGCATATGACAAAACAAGAACTTTTAAACTAAAATATAATAAACTAACTTCTTACAAAAAAATTCAGATATTAAACATAAAAGTACAATTAGGAGGAAACCGAAACCAAACGATTACCGGATACATAAAATTGAACAAACTTCTTCTTTAGAAAAAACGTAGAAAGGACTCTGATCTAATTTTAATATTCAAAATGATCAACACTATTACTGACACACCTGCTTTGTTACAACTCATCCAGTTCAACATCATTTATTTTAGACTCCGAAATAATGAATTGCTGTTCCTCAATCAACAGTCTACGAGTATGGATACCATTTTCCTTTATCTAGAATATTGAAACTTGTCAATGCAAGTCAAAGCATTTTTTCTTGTAAGCCTAAATGAGCGTTGTGTTATTATTAAAGCCTTTTCAATCCTTTGACTTCTATGTGTACTTTTTATTTTATATATTGTAATTGTTCTTCATTTACATGTACTCTCCTTTCAATGTTTTCATCTTTTCTTATTTGTGCTATCATTATATTGTAAATGGACTATTTAATTAATAAATACTGAGCGAAAGGAAGATCTGCACCTCAGGCTGATAATACCTTCATAAATTCATCAAAATCAAGGTATTATATTTCCCACTTTTCTTCTCCAAAATTGGAACAGAAGAAAATTTATATTTGTATGTTTTTTTTTTTTTTTTAAATACATTGTCCTGTTGGTATACTGAACGTCTGTTTTGTTGGCTTTCAAACCAGGCAATTTTAACGATTGTTGGAGTGTCCTGACTCCTATTACATGCTGGTGATCGATACGTAGGTACATTATATAAAACATTTGCAGTAGCTTCAAAATCCTGAGAGGAAATTGGGGAATACGTTCATAGCGAATCAAATAAATAAAAAAACTAGACTCCATGCTCCATTTAATGTAGTCGCTTCTCGCACATTAAAAAAAAAAAAAAAAAATTTATTTATTATAACTGTAAGTTAAATGGTGCTCCAGATTTTATGTCCGGGTTAAATCTTTCCCAAATGACAGACTAAACCCTTCCCACAAATGATTATCTAGTAAATTCACGCAATGTAAGTGCACTATATAAGTATAATAAATACAAAACAATACAAGAACAATAAGTCAATCCACCAGAAACATAATGGGAAAATATTTCACCGACTCCAGATATTTTCATATCATAGGGTTCGGCTCTGATAAAATCCTAATTCGTCCGATAAATCCTACTGATCCCTCAATATAAATATTTAAAAAATCTTTGGTAATCCTATAATATTATTATTATTATTTTTTATTTTTTTTATTTTATTTATTTAATTATTTTTTTTTTTACAATGTATAATAATTTTTTAATACAAAAAAGCAGACGCTTGTAATTAGAAGAGGGACGACTATCGGGATGAAAATATATTTAAAATATATTTACAAAATATATGTAGGAACTTAAAACAAAAGACAAATTTGATTGTTATATAAGTTATGAAGATAATTTCATAATTTTGTTATTTTTACCTTGAATTGCTCTTTAATTGCTTTTAGTAGGCATATATCGTTTTCCATTGTTTTTATCTTTTCAGGTAGGCTATTGAAGTATTTTTTCCCTAGATATGTGTAATGATGTTGTGCAAATGCAGTGTTACATTTTTGTATTGGAAATATGTGTTTTTGACGAGTACGACTTTCAGTTAAAAAAACTATTATTTTGTTTATATATATTCTCGTACTCAGAGATTGCATCGTGAGGGGGAATGAAACTACGTATTTTCTTTATAAATATGTTCTATGTATATTCATAAAAACCCACTAGGCGTTTAAATAAATAAAGAGACGAAAAAAAGATCGATTAAAGAAACATCTCTTTTTTCGATCCTGGTCAAATACCACCATTTAGAATCGAAATGTTTGCTCTGTTTGAAATGGGTCAAACCGTGATTGTTAACCAAATATGAAGAGCTTGGTACTTCCCAACCTTCCTCGTCGTCATCTTATTCCTTTCCCTTATTCATTAAACATTTCCCAATAAATGTGAATGTCAAAGCACTAACCTTTGCAGTTTTACATGTTTTTTTTACTGAGTACTTTTTGTATCGCTTTAATTCGAGCGCTTTGCGATTTATCCAACTGACTTTTTTTGTGTGTTCCATCTCCGGTCAATGCTTTTAAGATGGTAACCGTGTTGGATAGTACATTTTTATTCCGCTAGAGTAGAGAACAAATAGTAGAAAGACGTTGGAATCAAGATGAATCAGGGTTTATATATGATACATACATGCAAGTGCGAAACGCGTATTTCATTTATTTTATTAACGCTTACAAATTAGTACAATGATAAAATGTATTGGATTTTTTACGTACATTTTTAAATCTGGTAACAGATTTATATGACATTGTGCGTATTGTGAATGCGGTAGATTTTCATTTAGCGTGTCAAATTTGACAGCGTAATTAAACAAACGTTTTAAATCTGAAAGGTTTATGCAAACTCAGTGCAAATCAACTAATTATTTGATATAATATGTAGGTACCTACAATTTTTTTTTAAATTTCATTGTACGACCTTGCGTACCCAATTGTAGTATACTGTGAGGATGAAAAGAACAGCCGAGCGATTCCGTATTTTTTGATCTCTTGTCAGATTTGGATGAATTTTATGGCTGTTATTTGCTTTTTCCTATGTATGACGTACATTAAATGAATTAATAATCATGCATACTTATACGTAGGAATTTGTATTTAAATCGATCTAACTAAAATATGCGACAGTAAATATGTAAAAATCACACAAATCTGACAGGAGATAACGTCCGTATTCAATATTCGGATACCGGTCAGTGGTTGAGTGGGCATAGCGCTTGGGTCCCACCTGGGCGTCGCATGTTCGATTCCTCGGCTGGCTAAGTCCTCCATCACAACACAAGCAACATTTTCGGCTTTCTGTGGTGGTAGTAGGAGATTTTCAAACATTGTTGGGTTATTCGTAACCCGGGAATGTTTGTCTTTCTTTAAAAAAAAAGAAAAGCTCTGCTTCGAATTATTTCACATGTATTGCACTTTTCCCAATCTACAGTTTTTCAATCTTGCATGGTGGAGTATTTTGTTTTTATTTCAATTTGTTTTTTTACTCCATTTTTGTTTCAGATTTGGTTATGATTTTGATTTTGATTTTGATATTGATATTGATCTTGATCTTGATTTTGATTTTGATTTTGATTCTGATTCTGATTTTGATTTTGATTTTGGTTTTGATTTTGATTTTGATTTTGATTTTGATTTTGATTCTGATTCTGATTCTGATTCTGATTCTGATTTTGATTTTGATTTTGATTTTGATTTTGATTTTGATTTTGATTATGATTTCGATTTCGATTTCGATTACGATTTCGATTTCGATTTAGATTTCGATTTCGATTTCGATTTCGATTTCGATTTCGATTTCGATTTCGATTTCGATTTCGATTTCGATTTCGATTTCGATTTCGATTTCGATTTCGATTTCGATTTCGATTTCGATTTCGATTTTGATTTTGATTTTGATTTTGATTTTGATTTTGATTTTGATTTTGTTTTTATTTATTTATTTATTCAACGCCTAGAGGGCTTTTACAGTAGTACAATTTGTTTATGACAGATGATTTTTAAACAGATAGAATAGTTTTTGTTTTGTTTATGATTTTGTTTTTTATTTTGTTATGCACATTTAGATTTAGATGTTTTTGTTTTAAAAAAAATGCATGTAAAAGCCCAGCCGGGCGTGAATTAACAAATAAATAAATATAATCATCTCTTCGACCGTTCGACGTTCATGATTAAAAATGAAACATTCGATAAAGTTCGTCGCAACTACGAGTATTTTTCGCTCGTAGATGGCGCATAACGAGGAACGATTGATCGTTGCTCGGGAATAGCTTATCCAGATAAGGGAAGAAGATTGGACAGAGGAATGTTGAGAATACCCTAATTTTTCAGATTTGTTCCGTAACCACGGCTAAAGCCATTTCAAGTAATGTTTCGATTCTGAATGATGGTCTTTCAGTACGGTGTTTTATTGTTGGGATAGTGTTACAATTTTGGAGGCAGGTATGATAATAGCCCCCCCATGGAACCATTTATTGGATAACCAATATCTCTGTCATAGATCACCCCATGGAGTTCGCTACGATTGGTGACTTAGCAGGGGTTCCCAGGTTCTTAGGGTGAGGTTTGTCTAGGTCTTCGTAGCGAATGTGTCAGTCCACCAACTGCGTAGCGGATCGGATCAAGAGAAACTGGTTGCGAGAGGTCTTTTGATCTCTCCAGCCGGACTCATTTCCTTGCACCGCAGTTGGAGGGATGGATTCATCTGTCTGTCACTCCTGGACTCACTGACCCCCAGCTTCCTGACTTCTTCTCATACCATTTTCCTTTCCAGAACTTTTACTCCTTTCTTTCTCTAAAAAGACACCCCACGCAGGATCCCCACAGATGACATAGGCCCAGAGGATTTTTTTTCTTCACGACCGCACCTGTGTAGAGCTAAAGTAAAAAAAGCCTCGTTTGATTGCCAGACCTGAATATCCAGGTAATTTTCGACCTTCTTCTCCCGCAAAATACAGATACCACAGAGATATTTATCTATTTATTCACACTAAAAAAGAAGTAAGATGGTGAATACTTTTACAAAAAAGTTGAAAGTATCCACCTCATTGTTAACTGTTAGAGATTTTATCATCCACCTTATAAACAAGGCTCGGTCACACGGAGAGATTTCATCGCTGCGACTTTGCGTGATCGCCACTTCTTATAGCTGCTAGAAATTGTCACACGGAGCTACTGGAATTGCGAGAGAAATATCCAACACGCAAACGGCGTGTTTTATAATGGACAAAACTTTAAAATAAAGCCAAAAGCCACAAGTCTCGACACTTGTGCACGATGTACGCTAGTTTTGAAAAAAAAGATTTATATACGAAGGTACTTTCCGATATTACTTTAGTCACACTAAACTAATTCAACTGTTTTTTTTTAAATTTATTTTGTATTTTACATATGTTTCCTAATAGACGTATCAAGAAATTGCATAAATCGAATAAAGATTGAAAAAAATATATATTATAGTGATAGTCTATACTGATGACAACTTGACTAAGAGACTAGCGATTTGCGATATCGGACGAGAAGATCACGTGACTGACAACTAATTGCCAGTCACGTGACCGCAAAATTCGCTTGTTTGTTATTCATTTTTGGGTTATTAGTATGTCGTTATCGTTTATGTGATGACACCGTAACGCTGTCAAAAATTGTTGGCTAAAAAATGAGGAAGCGCAATCGGCACAATAACCCAAAAATTAATCACGATTTTATTTTCGGGCCGTGAAAATCTCAAATCATTCCAGAATTGAACGTGTTGTAATCGGGTCGCCCATTTGTAATAGCTGATAATTTATTTTTATTTATTTATTTACATAAAATGTAAAAAAGACCCTCCATATAGCATCCCCAAAAATGACGTAAGTCCCGAAGGAAATTATTTTTCTCAGGGCCTCTTGAGTGGAGAAATTGTAAAAAAATATATATACGTATATGAAAATTTATAAACTTACTAGCTGACTCGGTCACGCGTCGCTGTGGCTAACGAAACACACGCCAACTACTGGATGGTTACCCAACCTAGATAACCAAGTGTTGTGTCGATAAATTAACTCTCACCACCATCTGTTAGAAACTTATTAAATTTCAAATAATTACAAAGCATTGTCCTATAACAAACATTTAATTCGCAATAATAAATATTGAGGTCAATAATCGAAATAAAAACGATCCTATCTTTTAACTTGGACCAAATTACAAACAGAAAGCCAAATTTAATCAAAATCGAATAAGTAGTTTCGGAGTTTACCTCGAACGAACATCGTGATCTGAGATTTTTACATAGATAAAGATAAACCAAGTTTAAATACATTTTTACATTATTTATTTAACCTTAACGGAATAATTAAAAAATAAAGAAAATAGGGAATGCAGTTTAATTTTATAAATAAAAATAATATTACACACGTAGAAAGGACCCAGTTACACACGAAGCGATTTCGTCGCTACTATTAAAGCATCAGCGTTGAATTCGCTTCGTGTGGCAGAACCCCTAAGGCTCTATTATGCCCCGAGTGTGTCCCATACAGCCATTCATCACGAGGACTTGCCCGTAAGAGACTGGAAGATCCTTTAGCAGGCTCCCTGACAAAGTGTCTCTCCTGAAAACTTAATACGGCCGAGATAATAAAATACGGGGGTCCTTGCTACTTCTAGTTTCCAGCTCCCCATTTCTAGAGCTCATCATTTATACTTAACAAACTAATGCTCATAATTTTAATATATTATGGTGCAGTGGAGTCCTGGTTAATAGGGAAGAAGGGTCTTTATTTAGATTATCCGGAATATAAAATATATTGAATTAAATTCTTGCTTTAAAATGCAAAAATCTGTTTTATTATTTTATTTTTTAATTAAAATTTTATAGGATTTTATTTGATCCTAGCGCAGAAACGTTAAAATCACGGTATATTGTAAAATAATTTACCATTCGAATGAACACCGATAGTAAACTTGAATAGTAAACTAAAGGTCTTATTATAAAAATACTAACTTCGGTTGTGATTCCGTCTGTAACTCTCGGTCATATTTTTTATGTGAATACCTCACAAGAATCCCAGCTGCTCCCGTCTGGAGCCAGTGAGACTATGCCATCCCCAATCGGGGTATGTTGTGAGATTGAAGATAGTAAGGAGGGGAAGGAGATGTGGAAGTGGAAGGTGGGAAACTACCTGCTATAAATCTGGTCAACAAACACGGCTAAAGCCATTTCAAGCAACGTTTCAATTCTGAATGGTGGTCTTACACCAGGGCGATACTAAAAGTATCTTCCACTCTGGAACATGCCGCAATATTTTAAAATTAATTAATTAATTGTGAATAACAAAAATTAATCAAATAAATGAAAAATTCCCATCGCCAGGAATCGATCCCACGACCTTCGGATTGCGATATGTAAAAAAGCTTCAGGTCAACAGAATTACAAATATTTAGAAATAAAATACTTTAAAAATTTACCAAAAAATATAAGATTTCTTAATAATAGCTTTAAAGCATTATATAGAGTTATATAAAACAACACCAATAAAAATCTTATTAGATTTGTCAAAAAATTTGTTCATAAAAATGCAAAAGTAGATCATTTTAAATACATGTAGGATTACGAAAGATTTTTTAAATATTTATATTGAGGGATCAGTGGGATTTATCGGACCAGTTAGGATTTCATCACAGCCGAACCCTCTGATATGAAAATATCTGGAGTCGGTGAAATATTTTCCCATTATGTTTCTGGTGGATTGACGTATTGTTCTTGTATTGTTTTGTATTTATTATACTTATATAGTGCACTTACATTGCGTGAATTTACTAGATATTCATTTGTGGAAAAGTGTGTGGAAGGGTTTAGTCTTTCATTTGGGAAAGATTTAACCCGGACATAAAATTTGGAGCCCCGTAATTTAATAAATAACACTCCCGTATACAAGCATTTCTTTTTTCATTGCGCACAAATTTAAAAACAAAGATATCTAATTATAAAAATGAAATGATGCTATGTATTGTAAATAATATGGGTTATTTCTCTGTCATCAAATATGTTTATAATCAAAGGACTGAATATAATTGTCATTATTAAAATTGTAACTTATTGTAGGAACAGTTCGGACACTTGATAATGTACATACGAGTAAGTACTAAAACTATTTTGTTTTAAGTAATTAACGAATATTCTTTATTTGAAATTAGTATTTCTTTTTAGTTATTTATTTATTTGTACATATTACTATAAATTACAGAATGATCCTTTGTCTATCCAACTGGGAAGGATTCCCGTTTCAGGGCAGCCAAATTGTAGGTATATTTAGTTCATAATATTCTTAACAAGGAATAGTTTCGCTCAAGAGATCTCAGGAATGAGCTTCTGTCAAGACAGCTTTTGAAAACATTAATTATTGCATTCTGAACGAGGGGATGGTTTCTTGAAGTCCTTGAATGAATCGCAAATGTGTAATTGTTTCAAGGTACTTACAGCTCCACAAGCACAACAATTATAATTTTGCATAATTTTTCATGGGTCTTCGCTCATACTATATATTTTTTAAGTGAAATAACGCAAAAACAATGTGATAATGTGATCCTATCAAAATGCTACATTAAAATTATTGTGAAGAAGGAAAATCAAAATTAACATTTCGAAATTATAGACTAAAATATGACCTCTTGCTTTCAGTTTTCTCTTTAATAATACACTTTATTAATTATTATTAAAGCAGTGGACATGGCTGAATAAATTTGAAAAAAACTAAAGTCATTCGTATTAATTTATTCCGTACAAACGAGATCTTACAATTTCTTTTTAGTTTTCCGCAGAACGAAAGACGAGGGAAGGTATCAGATGCAAGATGAAAGGCAGGAATGAACGAGGCACTGGATGCAGTAGTTAATTGAATGAAATAATGCTGTTACAGCTGTAATAAATTCTGTAATGAAATAAAGATATACTTGTGCTCCGCCTCACGGTTAATACGGAATATGTTTTATTCAAATGGATAGATTTAGCTTTATTATTACGAAAGGTGAGTATTTTTGTCGGGGAGTCGAAAAAATATTGCATTTTATATTTTTGAAGTGAAAAATTCGTACTTGTGATTTGAAACAAGATGAAACGAAAAATAGCGACACAACAATCACATAGTACAGCTGGTTTCCTTGTTGGGCGGTACTTCGTAGCCTCCCCACTCTTGTCACCTTTAGTTTTCTGAAGGTTTAACTTCTACTGCGTGTGAATTACACACTCTGTTTTAATTTTGTTAAAATTAATTCATTTACGCGAAATGTACGACGCCATGATTTGTCAAGTGAAGCGGAGAACTATAAATTTACAGAAATAAAATTAAAACAAAACATAGTTAATAAAAAAATAAAACAAAGTTACCTTTTTTTATAAAACGTATAAGTAATAGTAAAAAACTTACTACATATTGCGCTGCAACAACTATCATGTACTAGTCCAAGGAAGAAATCGTAGGCAAGTCATCCACAGTTGTCCGAAAAGGCGTTCATAAAAATGTTCTTTCTCATGCTTTTTACAAGGAACTTTTACAAGGATTACTTCAACTTTAATAAAAAATAATCCTCAACCGTTTCATTTACTTGTTTACATGTTTCTGAGTCGTTTTCATGGTACAATGCGTTTTACTAGAGTTATTAAAGTCGATGTTGTGTATTGGTGATGTATTATTTGTTTTGGAAAATGCTCCAATCGCGTCAACATCCGTCCGACCGGTGAAGAATGGCGAATTGAAAACAGATTATTTTCCGATTATTCTGATGAAGAAAGAGTTTTAAAGAGAATGACATTATTATTTATGAAGGGTTTCAAATTTATTGTTTTTTAAGTGAAACTTCTTTAACACTGTTGTAATTTGAAATTAGATTAAACGGAAACGACACTAAAAAGAGACAAACACATGCATCTATAGGATTTAGGCAGCGAGAGAATGATATAGAATGAAACCTTAACGCCATTGGCCGCTTTGATTATGAGCTCACTTTTCAAGACTCCTATTGGTTGAGATTGTGTGCAAGTTATTGTGAAAGTGTTACTCCTACCTCGTTTGAACTGCACTCGCTTTTTAGAAACTTTTGCACGATTTGCCTAGAAATTGAAAAATTTCCGTCACAATTTTCGTTATTTTCTAAGTTATACTGTATTTGAGGTACGTTCCAGAAAGACTGCTCAAAAGAACTTGCGTCATTGATCCCCTCGGCACCGGTGCATAGTCGGGAAACACGCCAAACACGCGCCCAACATTTGTACATGGTTGACATTAGTCACATGAGAATGGGTCGTTTCTACGACTACGTTTCGTATAATAGGTTTTAGCCGCGTTTAGTGATCGTGTGTGTAGACAGGTACTTCCTTACCTAACCTTCCTCTTTCCTATTTCCTTCGCCTTCCTACAATCTTGAACTTCACAATATACCTAAGCAGGGGATGCCATATTTCCTCTGGCTCTAGACGGTTGGGATCAGTTGGGACTTTTGTGGAATTATTATAAAACGGTTAGCTGTAAGAAGTGGACATAATAAATATATACAAAAGGGTTTAACTCAATTCTTGTCTTCTATAAATATTTTTGAAGTAAAACTTCTTTACGCACGCTCGACACTTGGGGGGTAAAATGATGAATACGTTACGAAAAAATATGAAACGCTAATCAATATGAAACGCTAATCGATGCGAACGCTAATTAAAGCGAACGCTAATGAAAGTGAAACGCTAATCGATATGAAACGCTATAATGAAAGTGAAACGCTAATAGATTTGATTTGAGTTGAGTTGAGTTGAGTTGATGGGGATGTTGAGAGGATGGGGATATTTTTATTCCTGTTATTGTTATATTGTTAATGGACGGCATAAGTTAGTAAAGTTTTACTTCTGTCGTGTGGTCTAAAGCACACTCGTTTTTGAAGTAAAACTTCTTTAGGCACGCTCGACACTTGGGGGTAAAATGATGAATATGTTACGAAAAAGAACCATATGCGAACGCTAATTGAAGTAAAACTTCTTTACGAATATGAAACTTTACGAAAAAATATGTAACGCTAATCTATATGAAACGCTATAATGAAAGTGAATCGCTTATCGTTAAGTTAAGTTAAGTTGATTTAATTTGAGTTGAGTTGAGTTGAGTTGAGTTGAGTTGAGTTGAGTTGAGTTGAGTTGAGTTGAGTTGAGTTGAGTTGAGTTGAGGTTGATGGGGATGTTGAGGGGATGGGGATATTTTTATTACTGTAATTGTTAGATTGTTAATGGACGACATAAGTTTGTGAAGTTTTATTTCAGTCGTGTGGTCTAAAGCACACTCGTTTTTTTTTGTTTTTTTGTTGTTTTGAGGAGTTCAAGTTCTTGCAAAGAGTTCTTGCTAAGTTCTTTTGAAAATTATGTTCAGATTTTTTTAGACTCAAATCCAGGAGCTGTTTTTATCACTAAATGGAAAACTTTCAAATTTAAAAAAATTGCGTTGAATGACCATTTGATGACAAAGTAACATTTGAAATTTTGTAAAAGAAATGGGCCTTCTTTAAAATTTTGTTGAATTCTCTTCGGTTTTATAATCCAGAGCTTCTACTGCACATTTAATGAACTATTTTAGATCAACGTTGGAAATGCGTCACAACTACGAGTACCTTAACGCAAATAGAACGGCGTTTGTACACCCATCAATGTTACCTATTTCCGGAACAAAAGGTAGCTAACAGCCGCGGCGGTGTCAGTCGTTATATCCTGGTTACGACCGGACACACATATAAAACACACACACACACCTACATACATTCATTTAGTAGTTCTGCAAACAAATGACTCGTTGGACAGTTGATTGGGATTGCAAAGAGTATTTACTGGATGGGTGCTGAATATTAAATTAAAACTGGTTAAAAATCATATTTTAACAACCCTTAAATATATCTTGTGATAGAATTACGAGATACCATTATAGCATCGTCTACGAAACAGTTTTTTTTAAATAAACTCCACACAGGAGGCCCCGAGGAAAATAAAATAACAGTTTGGATTTAGAATATTACCAGATTGCAAAAAAAACTATGATTTTGGAAAAAAATGTTGTTAGGTAAATACAAACAATAATAATCTAAACGAAAATATGAAGAAGAACAAAAGATAACAGTCGCAACTGGAACTCGAACCTAGAACCTCTCGTCTTACCAGGACAAACGCCTCTATCAATTCGGTTACTGAGACTTCTTATTTAAATATCTATTAAGAACCAACATATTATTAATATATGTTTAATTTTATGCAATCCGCAATCGAAAAACTGCTTTTTTTCTTCTCCTTTATTGTATGTTTTTAAAATGCACCTCTTCACCAAGGTACCATGTGTTATACCCATTACTATTTTTTGTTGTTGTTATAATTTTAATACCTGTATCTAATCACAGAATATGTAAAAGTCCAAAAGGAACTTTGATTATTAAAAAAAATACCTATATATAATTTTTGTTTTCATATTTCAAAATCCAGAATTAACAATATTATCGTAGACTCATTTTTTCCGTATTTGACAGCTTTTTTTAACCTCCGACACAAGGAGCGGTGTTACAAGTTTGATGTGTTTAAATGTCTGTCTGTCTGTAGCATCGTGGCTCCTAAACGAATGGACCGATTATGATGCGGTTTTTATGTTTGAAAGCTGACGTGATTGAGGTGGTTCTTAGCTACAATTCATGAAAATATTTTCAGGCGTTTCAAGGTCATCGGGTCTTTTTTGTGTCGGGGGTAAATTAAAATTTTGAATATTTTACTTATTACCTAACAATTATTATAAGCAATAATTATCAGCCTGAAACACTCATTTATATTGAAAAAAAAAATCCGAGAAAAGATACATGCCGCCAACAGGACTTGAACCCGAGTCCTTCTGATTGCCGGTCAGGTGCTCTTGACCACTGAGCTATGGCGGCTTATCTAATACCCGCCAAATAATTCAATATATACTAGTGTTTCATTCGACAATTACTTCTTATTTCATTTTTCCACCTGAAAACAACCAACTTTATTTTTGTGAGAAAGTATTGTTAATACTAAATCTCTCGCTAGGTTGCGTCGAGACAAATTATGTCTACATTTTTTGGTGAAATACTTTAACTTGTCAAATATTAATTATTATTTTTAATTGGTTAACTAATTAAAAA
Source organism: Limnephilus lunatus (assembly GCA_917563855.2). Taxonomy (NCBI): domain Eukaryota; kingdom Metazoa; phylum Arthropoda; class Insecta; order Trichoptera; family Limnephilidae; genus Limnephilus; species Limnephilus lunatus. The sequence goes on from OU830603.1 coordinate 49,907,978, forward strand.
TAATTTTACTGATTCATTGGAAATAAATGTATATTAATTAAATTGTTTGGAATAACCTTCATAAGTTATAAAAACAGAATCTAAGATATAAAAATTTCTATTAAAAATTGAACATTAATCATCGCTAATTTTTATAATTTTTGTTAATGGAACCACCAATCGTAAAGGTTACCATAAAGTAGGTACAAAATGTATTCTTCGTTAACGATTTATGTATGGTGTACCTTCAAAAGTTATTCCAATAAATTTGAATTCTAAATTTTAGTTCATGGGGACATTTTTGTCTTATTTCGTAATTTTTTTGAAAAAATAAAAGAAAAAAAATATTAAGTGAAATAATAAAGAACTTTTAAATCGAAAGGCATACCAGGTTAGCATTTTAGATTTTCCGTTAACTATTGGATTAAATCTACGATTGACTCATAAATTGCACATGATTTTTACGTGATTTCGCCCGCTTGTACAGTAGACTATGAGTAAACCACCTTCTGCGAGGGTTGTAAAAGCTATAGGGAGCTTTTAGCCTGTACTGTGTGCTGAACACCTGCCAAAGCCTCGTGAAAGAACCTTGAGATGGCTTCCGCTTGCATTGCCCCGGGCCAAAATATTGCATGAATGCACCGCACCTTATCAACCGCAACTGCCAGTAAAGGCCGTTGGGCTTTTTCCCAATTTTAATAAAAAATGCAAGGAAAAAAGAAAAATATAGGAAAAGGTTTACAAAAATATGCGGAATTCGCAAAAATTATAAAATTTTTCTATTTTTCCTAACTAGCTAACCTGGTACAAAGCACTCTTTTTAGGGTGAATTGCCTATTTGAAAAAAAAACTAACAGACCATCACGCCCCGTTTCCCCGCAGGGGCAGGCGGAGAGGACGGACCGCTAAGCAACTCGGTCTTGGCACACACTCTTTACCTCATTCATATTCATACATCATCTCGAGTAATTGAAACAGTTGGGAAAATAATTTCTTTTACGATGCTGTGTGGAGGGTCTTTTTAGGACAGGAAGGAGAGGAAGTTCTGGGAAGGAAAAGGGTATCAGAGGTGGGTAGGAATCTTGGGTCAGTGTGTCCAGGAGTGACGGAACTATCAATCCATCCCTCCCACTGTAGTGCAAGGCGATGTTCCGAAAGAGTACAACTGGAAAATTCAAAGGGGCTCCGTCAACCATTCTCTCCCGATACGGCCTGCCATACAGCTGGTGGGCAGACGAATCCGCCGCCAAGACCGGGACAGACCTCACTCCACGAACCCGGGCACCCCTAAGTCACCTACAAAGTCACCAAATGTATGGGTATAAACCACTTGGGGTGACCTATGGCAGAGGTGTTGGCTATCCAATAAATGGTTCCCGGGCGGCGGGACCCATACCCACCTCCCAAATTGATAATTTATATTTATTTACGCCTATTTAGGATTTTACATATATATTGGATTATTTAAACATAACAGAAAAATATATGTGAGACGGTGCATGAATGTGAATAAATCAGGAAGCGTGCGCCAAGACAGAATTAAAAAAATAGTTTTAAAAAACCCTGGCAAAGTCGGGTAGTACAAAAATCAAAAGTAAAAAACAACTAGAGTAATTTCACACAGAGTGCACGCCAAAATACCGCTCCTCATAAATCGTTTAAATTTATAGCGAATAATACCGAAAAAGTTATAATTCTACCGGCAATTGTTTTCGTTAAGATCTATTCAGCGAAAGATCTACATTAATGATTTATGAGCGGTCTCATAAAGTGATTTAATCATTTTGAACAATCTATACGAAGTGACAGTTAAGTGAATATTGTTGCCCAAATAAATATCCGATTATTACAAGTACCTATCAACTAATACTGCGCCCAAATCAACAAATATTGCACTAACTTGACGCTACGTCATATGTGGTCAATAGTGTAATAGCTAACGCGATCGCTCAGGCACACCCGACGGACCGAGATCGAATCCTACCTAATCCAGAAGAATTTTAATATTTTTATTTTTTCCTAAATAAATATCCGAGTTCCAAACCTTCCCAAGATGAACAGGCAGAAGAAATCACAAAAAAAGGTGACATCTAGCGATTCTGAAGAGGATAATCTCAATACTAATAAGACTACCAAATCTACAGGAAAAAATGCACCCGAATTAGACGATATAAATATGGAAAAAATTATCCTACACATCGCCAAAAATATGGAAAATATTAAAAAAGAAATTATAACAAAAATGGAAAAAATCACAGCTGAAACCCAAAAAAGTATAGAATTTATTAGTAATCAATATGACGAACTAATAAAAAAGATAGATCTAACTCTCATTCAAAACAAGAAAATTGAAGGGGAAATTGCAATCATTAAAAAGGATCAACAAGACAAAAATACCACTATAAAACATTTGGAAATAAAACTATCTGACCTTGAAACTAAATTCCGCTCAAATTACTTGGAAATAGCCGGCATCAAGCATTCAAGTGGCGAAGTGGCGGCCGAAATAGTTACAAAAGTTGCTGCAGCAGCTGGCCTGGAGATCAAATATGGCGATATAACCGACGTAAAAAGAATACCGGACAGACGTACTGATGCCCCCCCCAAACTGCTAGTTCACTTCGTTAACAAAACCGCAAGAGACAACCTCCTCGCCGTAAGAAAAAACATCAACTACGCTGCCATCAAAGGACTTGCACAAGACAAGATATACATTGGAGAAGAACTCACCCCATATAATAAAGAACTTTTATGGCAAACAAAAAAATTTGCCAATGAAAACAATTATGCATATGTCTGGTACAAGGATGGAAGAATCATGATGAGACGCCTCCCGAACGAAAAAATTACTTATATTAAACATGTAGATGACTTAAAAAAAATAACTTAAAATATTGGAAAATTTATCCTCTCATATTTCATCACAATCTACAACATCATACAAAAATGGATTCTGCAACTACTAATATAACGCCTAACAAATCAGACCTATCAATCTACCATCAAAATATCAGATCAATAAACAAAAACTTTGACCATTTTCTCATCCAACTCGACTTTACTAAAATCAAATATGATCTAATTATCCTGACAGAATGTTGGCTAACACCTTACTATACTCCTAAAAACATCCCCAATTATACCCACCATCAAACCTCAAATCACTACAGACAAAACGACGGCATAGTTTTATATACATTAAACAACTCTCCCAACACATATAACGTCAAAGAAATTACCATCACAAACTCAAACTGTCTTCAAATAACATACAGCATCAACACATGTATCATTGCACTTTACCGCTCTCCTTCTAAACCTAACATCTCCCCCTTTTTGCATGACTTAAACTGTTATCTTACCGAGCTAAAAAAATCAAAGAACCTAGTTTTAATTGGAGACCTAAACATTAATATTCTAAAAAACAATGAACATCCCCAGTGTCAAGATTACTTAAATACCATCATGTACCATGGAATGGAAAGCACAATAAACTCACCAACACGATGTACACCACACTCTTCCTCCTGCATCGACCATATTATGGTTAAATCATCTAACCAATACACCTCTGAAATCCATATGTCATCAATTACAGATCGCTACGCTACCTCCTTCATAATGAGTTCCAAAAACAATGTAAAAAGCCAAACACCAACCGAAATAACAAAGAAAACAATTAACTATGAACACCTCAACAAAACGATTAGTTCTAAATCCTGGGACAGACTATACAATATAACTAACGTAGAGGAGGCCTGGAACTACTTTTCTACCTACCTACAAGACACCCTTGTACAAAACACAAAAATCACCTCCAAAACCATTCCTAGAGCTATCAAACCTATCAAACCATGGATAAACCATACTATCATCAACTGCATTCGGAAACGCAACTCTATACATAAAAAATGTGCCACGAATCCGTATGATATCACACTCCATAATTTCTACAAAAGATACAGAAATATTTGCACACAGGTCATTAGGAAGGCCAAAAATCTATACTACAATAAAAAAATTTCCGAGTGTAACAATGACCCTAAAAAAATATGGAAAGTCCTCAAGGAAGCTACCAATTCAAATAAAGCCACCGACTCTTTAAACTCTCTCAATATCAATGATACCACTGTAGACTTTACATCGAACCCCAACACAATTGTCAACTATATAAACAGTTATTTTGCAAACATAGGTCCAGAACTAGCAAAAAAAATCCATCCAAATAACCATATGCTAGGCCCTAGCGACCACCCCCCCAATAATGAATTCACATCCCACTTTGTTCTTAAAACGGTTACAGAGAAAGATGTTTCTATGGTAATAAACTCTTTAAAAAACTCTTCATCCACCGGCATTGATGAAATATCCAACAGTGTTCTTAAAAAAATTGCCCCTGTTATAATTCAACCATTAACTCATCTGCTGAACATTAGCATCCGTCAAGGATTATTTCCAACCATTCTAAAACAAGGTCTTATTATCCCTATTTTCAAAACAGGCTCCAAACTTGACATTAGTAATTATCGTCCTATTACGCTACTCAATTCCCTGTCCAAAGTATTTGAAAAGATCGTCAACAATAGTCTTATGGAATACCTGGAAACCAACAACCTACTTTCGCCGCGGCAATTTGGCTTCAGAAACCATAAAAGCACAAACGATGCCATAGCCACCGTCTCTGACTATATCTCTGGCCACCTCGATAAGGGCTCAAAATGTCTATCCGTATTTCTTGACCTATGTAAAGCGTTTGATACAATATCACACGCCAAATTAGAACGCAAAATGTTCAATATAGGTATTAGGAATAATGAATTAAGCCTACTCTCCAGCTTCTTATCTGACAGATCCCAATGCGTTAAACTCAGAGCTACAAAGAGTCAGAATTTGCCCATTAGTTACGGTGTCCCACAAGGCAGTGTTATAGGTCCAACGCTCTTCCTAATATATATTAACGAGTTGTGTAACCTAGATATCGATGCCACTATTGTCAGCTTCGCTGACGACACTGTCCTGCTATTCCAAGCGAAAGACTGGCCTACCGTTTATTCGCAAGCAGAGGAAGGCATTCAAAAGGTTAAATACTGGCTTGACTCAAACACACTAACTCTCAATGTACAGAAAACAAAATACTTACTGTTTAGTCTCACCAATATCACAAAACCAAACCTCCACCCCCAATTAAAAATACACGAATGTAAAAACTCATCTCCGAACCTGAATTGTAACTGCCCATGCCTTGAACAAGTAAACATTATAAAATATTTAGGAATAACCTTTGATACACACCTAAATTGGAAGCAACATATACTTAACACTACAAACAAAATCCGCAAATCCATATACTTTTTCAAACAAACACGTAATTTCCTCAACCTACACCTTCTAAAAACAGTGTATTACTCACTGTGCCAATCACACATCGAATACGGAATTTTAGCTTGGGGTAACACTTATTCTAGTGCCCTCAACCCCATCATTAAAGCACAAAAACTAATAATAAAAATAATCCTTAAACTTCCTCTTACTACCAGCACGGATACGATCTTCAACACCTTCAACGTTATGGACATTAAACAGCTCTACGCAAGATCCATCTTAGTTAATTTACATAAAAACAACATAACCCTATACAAAGCAACACAATCGATACACAATACCCGAGCCAAAAACAAAGAACTCCTCCAAACTCCCTTTTCTAAAACCACATTTGGACAAAGACACTTTAAATACATAGCTTGCAAACTACACAATACACTACCAGCTACGATTAGACAAACCGAATCAATGACCAAATTCAAACAAGTTGTAAAGAAATGGATTATAAGTACTGGTCGTCACACTATTGCAAACATCTGTAAAATAAACTACAAATAGACAGAAATATCCATCTACATACGTCCTTACCCATTTAAAACAAATTAAAATTATAAAATCCTAAATAATCTAAATCCATAAATAGATTTGACAGGATTTACTACTGTACTGTATCTCTTCCCTCATTTATAAGAAAACTCTCTTTATGTGATTTACCCGCACTTTCAATCATCTTTATGTTTAATTGTTAATTATATTACTCTTATATATGATATGTAATTATGTACCTCTACGCCTGTCTCAACACAGGTATTCCCTAGCGAGACAGGCATCGAATAATATATTGTAAACATCACGTATATAGATCAATAAAAATAAAATAAAATAAATAAACTAACTAACTAACTAACCATCACGCCGTTTCTCCACAGAGTTAGGAAGAGCCGAAGAACCGCCAAGCAATTCAGCCTTGGCGCACACTCCTTGGATCATTTACATTCATCCATCGTCTCCACCATACTTTTCTATTAATCTGTCTCTTGACACGGCCCGACTCAAGTATCTGATTTTCTTGAACATGCCATGTGTTCCTCGGGCGTCCCTGACTTCTTCTACCATTCACATTTACTTCATATATTCTCATAACACTCCTTTCTTAGTTTATTTACTTAACATTACAATAGGAATAAATATGTTAATGAAAGTGAGTTATATTGAAGGTGTAAGGTTCAGTGCATTTTTACAAATAGTTTATTGATTTAAAAAACACAGTAAACAGAACAGTAACAAAATAAAACTCAAATCTTAAATTAAAATTATTACCCATATCATTAAAGAATATTATATATATATTGATGGGAATAACCTTCAAAAGTTTTAAAAACAGAGTTTTTCTTATAAAAATAAAAAGTATTATGCATGACTTTTTATTATAAAAATAGTTGAGTACTTGTTTTAAAAAAAAATATATGGAGGAAATTATGCCCTTTATAAATGTTTGGAAATCGAAAAACTTCGAGCGTGATAAGCGGATGCGGGAGGGTCGTTCAGATCTTCAATTACACTTTTAATTTCATCGTATTTATTGTTAGCATAAAATATAGCTGTCCCAAAGCGTTATGAAGATAACTGAGAAGATTTAAAAAAAATATTTAAGTAAATATTAAACAAAAAAATTATTTGATTAATATGTTTTAGAGCTCTTGCCTAAAATGTCACTTGAAACCTTCAAGGCCAATGTTGAAAACATCAAGAGACCAATATATATCATTTAGCAACACCATACCTCTTGTCTTGCTATGCTGGGCCAGTATGTCCGTTCTTCTATGAAGAATAGAGAGCAAATCGCGGTGTTGACCCTGGCAGTAGTTGTTAGTCGTTACCCTGGCGGTAGTCCGTGAGAATAATTTATAGAATTCCAGAAGGTATAAGCTATCAATAATTTTTGTTTAAATTATTTAAAATGATATTACTACAATAGGCCTTATTCTTCCTAGATTGGAGTTTTTCATAGCGTGTTTCAAAGAACAAATCTATGTGATGCATAAATTGCTGGTATTCACCATGCAATCTCTTATAAAGGGTGACCCAACAATTCGTCCGGCGACAATTCATCCGGCGACAGTTCATCCGGCGACAGTTCATACTGCCGACAGTTCATCCTGCCGACTGTTCATCCTGCGGACAGTTCATCTGGCCGACAATTCATCCGGCGAAAATTCATCCGGCCTGATCATTTAGAAGATTTTTTCTTCAAGTAAGTATGCAAAGAGGATTACGGCCGTATACAACCAAAATCGATATATTTATATCTGAAGGCATCTTGAGTCGATAATATTTTTACTAACAATAATTTCGACTCTCCGACGAAGCACGCGTGAATAACAAAATATGACATACTTAAACGTGCAGTCGGCTTAGCAAAAACCCGTAAAGATTCCTACTTGCATATAATATAACTTTTTTTATCTGAAATTAACACCATCTTTTTAGGGTGAATTGACTAATTTGTAAGGTTATTTTAGGTTAGGTTAGGTTACAGCGGATTTCCACTCAAAATGCCTTCAGATATCGATTTTGGTTGTACGGCCGTATATTCTCTTTGCATACTTACTTGAAGAAAAAATCTTCTAAATGATTAGGCCGGATGAACTGTCGGCAGGATGAACTGTCGGCAGGATGAACTGTCGGCAGGATGAACTGTCGGCCGGATGAACTGTCGCCGGATGAACTGTCGCTGGATGAATTGTCGCAGGATGAACTGTCATGGAACCCTTATAAAGATACCTTAGATTTTTTTAAAAATATATTCTAGTAATTCTATATATTTTTTCTGATATGGGGCCCAAACAGCAGAAGCATTTGAATATCGATTTCATTGCTTCGGGCTTGGAAAATTGTTTACTAGTTCTTGTGACAAATTCAAAAAGTTTGAAACATGATGATGTCAACTCCACTATATCATGATCTGAAAAGAAAAGTTTGGGACCAAATGTGCCCGAGGTCCCTTATGGATAAGAATTTTGGATATATATATTTATTTGTTTCTTTCATTCATTTTTGGTTCGTTATTTTATTTCAACACTAGCTGGTATATCCGGTTTTGATGGGGAGTTGATATGAGTTTGAACTGACGTTCGAACCACGACGGATCTGGCTTTATATACCCTACCAATGGGTAGCCCACCCATACAAAATGCTTTAAATGGTCCACAATTTTCCAGAACATTTCACAACATTCGAAATGTTCTGGAATGTTCCACAATGATCTGGGATGTTCCGGAACTATTCCCGAACATTTTTATAACATTTCAGAATGTTTCGGAATATTCTGGAATGTTATGGAATGCTCTCGAATACTTTTGAATATTTTGGACTGCTCTAGAAATATCTAGAGTGCGAAACTTCCAGCTCTTATATCTTAAAAACACGCCCTTCAGGTAAAAACGGGAAACTTTTTCCGGGACGCATTTCTGAGTTTAAGTGGGACGCACACTTTCAAACATTTTTTTTATAATATACTGGTGTCCGGGGGTAAAGTGCATTAACTTCGGAAGGTGATTCTACATGATGGTAGGAGTAAAAAAGAATAACAACTTTTTCCGAAATTCCAACAATTTTTTTCTCATACAAAAAGACGTACCTACTAAAAATCCTTAGTGTGAGGTACGATCTTACTTGCTGAGAGCCTGCCGGGCACCATTGTGGCAACAGTGCGTGGTGTAGATTGGCCCGTATCGTAACTGCGGAAAATAAGCTGGCGGCACACGCCGGTCTATTTTTATTTTTTTACCACAAAACAACCTCCAAAAGTTAGAATTTCGAAAAAGTTTTCTGTAATTTTTACTTATAATATCATGTAGAATCACCTCCAGAAGTTAATGAACTTTACCCCCGGATACCCTGTATTTTGATATTATTACACTAGAGCAGAAAAATCAGATTATTATTTTTAATTGGTAAACTAATGTTTAAGACAAGATTTTTATGCATAGCACAAAGGGTAACAATTATTATAAGCAATAATTATTAGCCTGAAACACTCATCAACATTGAAAATATCTTCCGAGAAAAGATAAATGCCGCCTACGGGACTTGAACCCGCGTTTTCAGGTGAAAAAATGGAATAAGCAGTAATTTTTGAATGAAACACTAGTATATATTGAATTATTTGGCGGGTGGGAGATAAGCCGACGTAGCTCAGTTGGTAGAGTAGTTGACCTGATATCAGAAGGACGCGGGTACAAGTCCCGTCGGCGGCATTTATCTTTTCTCGGAAGATATTTTCAATGTTGATGAGTGTTTCAGGCTAATAATTATTGCTTATAATAAGAAAAATCAGAGGATATTTTAATTTTAGAATTTGTGAAGCTAAATAAATATTTATTTGTATTATAATGCCTTTTAAGAGAATAAATTTAATTATACGTAGAATTTAAGCTAAAATAGGTAGGATCAATAGTATGTTCTGTGTACTGATACCGAGAAGAAAGCTGTTTATATTCTAAATTATTATTTTAGCATCGTTATTAAATTCATAATTCATAACGCGAGTGGGTAGATTCGCAGGAATGAAATATTAAACTGAAAATAGTCTGAACATCATTTGTGAAGTTAAACATGCTACTAAAATGCCATAGATCATGAGAACAATAACAATCTTGATCCAGATTGGTAACTGTACCTCTTTATGTATTATTCATTAATCATAAGCTTCATACGCAACTATTAAATAAATAATAAATCAGTCAAAAGAGCAACATAAAGTATACGAAATCAATTATTGTGAATATAATAGTGTATTTTCAATTTAGGAGGTGGTAATAGGTTCTAGAACCGTTTATTGGATAACCAACACCTCTGCCATAGGTCATTCCAAGTGACATTTGTCTAGTTTGGCGACATTGCAAAAGTGCCAAGATTCGTGGGGTGAAGTTTGCTTTATTAGTAGTGTCCGACCGAAACTCAAACCGAAACCGAATCTTCGGTAACTGTCTAAGTTTCGGCCGAAACCAAAACCGAAACTTTTTTAGACATGTTAAAAATCGATTGTTTTCTGAAATTAAACTTATTTTTTATACTAAATAAAAAAAACAACAATTGAAGCACGTGAAAATAAACAAAACATGTTAAATACTTCTTGGAAAAAAAATTGTCAATAATAAACACTTACATTATAAAGGAAGGACCACATTTATTAATGTATTAATTTTAAATTAGTATTTTAATAACCTACAAACAAATGTAAAGTAATGATAGTGTGAATCAAATATAACCTCAATTATTTTTACATAATTTTCATCATTCATAAATCTGAGTGAATAACTCAACGGAAAGAACTTCAATGCTTAATAAAATCCTATAAAATATGTTAGATAGAAGTAATTACAAAATGCACGAGAAACAACACATAAACTCACAACACAATCACGCCGCACCGGTCGGTGAACGCAACTGATGATGGCGGGTGACACATAAGCCACGAACTCACCCGAAGTCAGCCAAACGACGGGCGATAATTCACGAACGCAGAGTTTCTATGCGGCCGAAGGTTCGGCAGATTTTCTGCCGAAACCGAAACTGATGCCGAAACTAGATTTTTTGCCGAAACTTGCCGAAACCGAACCTTCTTTCGGTCACTATTTATTAGGTCTTGGTATAGGATTCGCCTGCCCACCCACTGTGGCTGGCCGGATCGGGAGAGACTAGCTAAGAAGTACCTTTTGACCTTTTCAGCAGGACTCAAACGTCAGTCATTCCTTGACACATTTCCCCCAGATTCTTGACCACCCCTCACACCCTTTTCCTTCCCAGAATACCCTCCTCACAAAATCTCCAAAGGTTAAAAAGGCACTGACGATATTTATTTTCATCAGTGCCATCTAATTTAAAAAAAAACATCGAGCCCTCCCATCAAAGGTTTAGCCCTTTGACGGCACCACTGTTTTCTATAATGGTATTATTATTATATACAATTTGAGAGGCGGGAATGGGTACCGCCGCCCCGGGAAACTTTATTGGATAACTAACACCTCTGCCGTAGTTCACTCCAAGTGGTTCGCTACGTTTGGTGATTTAGCAGGGTGCCCGAGGTCTTGGAGGCGGATGACCAGGACACACTGAACCCCGGATTCGTACCCACCCCTTAAACCCCTTTCCTTCCCAGAACTCTCCCCTCCTTCCCTTCCTAAAAAAACCCTCCACAGAGCATCCCCAAATATGGCATATGCCCTGAGTGAAATATTATTCCCAAGGGCCTCCTGTGTAGAGCCCATGTAAACAAAAACAAAGTTACTCAAACTGCGTTATTGAAAAAAATTCTTCGTGCCAAGCATTTACTAGCGAGAGAGAGTCCGGCTAAAGAGGTAAATGTCTACATCAACCAGTCTCTCCCAATCCGGCCCGCCACGCAGTAGGTGGACAAACGCATGGCCGCTAAGACCTAGACAAACCTCACCCCATGAAACTAGGCACCCCAGCTAAGTCGTCAAACGTAGCGAACCACTTGGGGCAACCTATGAAGGGGTGTTGGTTTTCCAATAACAGTAATAATTTCCCGGGTAATCCAATAACAGAAATAGTTCCCCGGGCGGCGGCACCCATACCCGCTTCCCAAATTGACCCAAACTTACTCATAAATTCATAAGCCGGAAATGTTTGTCTTTCTTAAAAAAAATAATAATTCAATATTTTGCCCATTTATCATTTCCTCATCTTTAGCTTTTTCTTATTTAAAGCAAGTAATCTTAAAAGGGAAATAAGCGATTTTTCGTTGAAAGCATGTGAAAAAAAATTATATCATTTCTTTCTAAAAAACCGTGAAAATAGAATATTTAAATACGTACAGCAAATAAAAATGCTCGTTAAATGGTGCAAAAAATATCTCGAAAAAAAAAAAAAACTCGTTTTCGAAAATATTAAAAATAAATTCGTTTAACTTTCGGGCGCGTTTTTAAATGTTTTGCTCCAGGCGACAAAATACCTCGATGCGCCAAAAATGAAGGTGGCAAAACCAATAAAGATTTTCGATTCTCTCTTGAAAGGGAGACTAGAAAAGATTCGCTACGTTGCTCCCACCTTTGTTGTTATAACATGAACTCATAAAATTTATCGTCAGTTTTAACGTGTACATTAAAATAACACGTTGTTTTTCTTATCTCTACAGAATTTTATGATGGGAGATTACAAGTGTAAACATAATAATATGTTTGGGAAAACTAGGCTACTTTTATAATATTTTTTACAAAATTAAAAAAAAATGGTTACGACGCAGGTTTTATATTCTTTGGTTGAATGTCGCATCCCAGGTAAATTCTTATATTATTAAAAAAATATGTTCACACGGGTTAAGTTTGATTGATGGTGGCTTTTTTTTAGATGAGGCAATTCGGCTAATTCTCGGTTTCATATTTCTTAAATGTTATCTTCAATTTACAGATCTGTTTGTTTTTAGAACTAATTAGGGGTTTCATTTGTTAAAATAGAGATATATCACTGTGAAGAAGGTTACAAAGTATTTGAAAAAAAAGAAACCTTCTGAAAACTAATGTAAACAAGAGTAGGGAGGCTTCGACGCACTACACAAATAAGAGATTGATATTCTATCGCATTCTCTCGCAGGCTAAATCCAATGGATGTGTGTGATCTCTTTTTAGTGTCGCTTTATTTTTTCATCGAGTTTCAAATCACAACGGTGCGAAAGAAGTTTTCTCTTCAAAAAATTACTTTTCGCTTAGCTATCAATTTGGGAAGCAAATATGGGTACTACATACCCAGGAACCATTTATTGCATAACAAACACCCCTGTCGCTACGTTTGGTTACTTAGCAGGGGTGCACGGGTTCATGGGATGAGGTTTATCGAGCGAGCGAGATTTTCCGACCTCTCCAGTTGGACTACCTCGACCCATCGCATTGAAACAAATTGGGAGGGATGCATTTAAACGCCCGTCACTCCTGGACACATTAAATCCCAGATTCTTACCCTCCCTTTACACATTTTCCTTTCAAGAACATCCTCTCCTTCCTTTCCATAAAAATACCCTCTACACAGCATCCTTAAAGATAACATGGGACCCAAGGGTTTTTTTCGTCTTTGGGGCCTCCTATGTATAGCTAATGTAAAAAAAGAATATTTTAACTTATTTAAAAATGGAGAAAACTTAATTGAAAAGTCACATATTTATATTTCGAATAAAATAAAAAAAATAAAAAAAATATGTATAGATGAAGCACACAGCGTTGAATTATTCAAATTTTTTCTAACATTTTAATTTATAAAGCCAATAGTTTATATGTTGTAGATTATAAATAAATAAGAAGATTATAAAAACCATTTTATCTTTTCCTTATTATTCTTATCCACATTGCATTTATCACTTCAATATCATTAACCTAACCTAACCCAACATTAATTATAATATAATAAAACTTCATTTCCGATGTACTTTAGCATAAAAACCTCTGTGGCTTGACTCCAGTTCAATTATATATTTATCACTGTATATGTATTATGTAAAAGCTGTTTGTTTCTTACAAATAAATAAATAAATAAATAAATTATTTAAAAAAAATAAATCCAATGCAATAATCATTCCTGCGTAATGTTGCACGAATCTAAATTCGGAGCTTAGCCGACATTACAACCGTGTCACAAAACTGCGTATCACACGTTGAAAAATTCATTAATCTTGAAATAAAGCCGTAGATTTTATAAAAATAAATCACAGACGCTCTTCTTTATATATATGTATATTAATACAGGCGATAAAGGGACGTTTTTTTTGTACTGTAAATAATTGCTGTCATTATTTGGAATACAAAACTAAATGAAATTTTGGTCTCCGGTGACTTTCGATGTCATTTTTTTTTCTTCAAAATCAAACAAAAAATAATTCTTCCACCTGTCTCAGCTGAGTAACTGCCCAACTCCTCACCCCACCCCTAACTATTCAATAGCTAATCATTTGTCTATGCTTTTCTTCAATTTTTTAAAATTAAAAATGTCACCGGAGACCAAAAATTCATTTACATTTCTTACTCCAAATAATGTCAGGAATCACTGGTTAAAGTAAGTCAAATTTGTCCCTTAACACCTCTTATTAATTTTGCAATGCTTGTTAATAACTGTTTGATTCCTAAACATGATAAAATCGTTAATATTCAATCCTACTACTTTTATCTGCACCCAAATATCCGAATGATGGAACTACATCATGTTATTTTTATATGATACCTATATTATATCTGGTATGGGAATCATATAAAAACTATGACCCTGTGTATATAGATAGATTACATTAAATATCCAAGCGTACCTTCTTATTCGTATCCATTACGCTTACATCAGCTTACTATCATTATTTCAATATAAAATAATAAATTGACTATGACCATTCCTTCATAATACAATGAAAGAATGCAAATTCCGACCGAAGCAGAATGTAAAACCGTACCACAATAAAATAAAAATACAAGAAATTCATTCCCCATGCATTTTCCTAGCATTCGAAAACTTGTGGAATTTGTGGAGCTTTTTTGAATATAATGACCTACATGCCTTCCAAACCACAATCGAATTGTTTGTCATTGAATATTTGTTCTTTGTTGTAAGGCCGTGTTTTGACAACCTTGTTTTTTGTGTTGGCATAATTTATTAGGTAACGTATTTCGGTGTTTTTTATGTCGATATTTCAGTTTACTTTTTGGTTGTCATGTTTATGAGAACCGCGCGTGTTTTCTTTTAATGGACGTATACCTAACCTCAAATGAGGTCAATAATTGTCTGACCCCGAACTGCACAGTGAAGATAATGTGATTAAAAATGTTATGTTTCTTTCAGGCGTTATAACTAACTAACTAACTAACTAACCATCACGCCGTTTCCCCGCAGGGGTAGGCAGAGAGGACGGACCGCCAAACAACTCGGTCTTGGCACACAGTCTTTGCTTCACTCACATTCATACATCGTCTCATACATACTCTTCTATTATTCCGACTTTTGACATGGCCCGACTCAAGTATCTGATTCACTTGATCGTGCCATGTCTTCCTCGGGCGTCCCCTACTTCTTCTTCCATTCACATTTGCGTCATATATTCTTCTCACATTATTTTCTTCTTTCATTCGCTCTACATGTCCAAACCATCTGAGGGTCCCTTTCTTAATCTTACTCATTATGCTTACATCAGCCTTGCATTCTTTGCGGATATCCACATTTCTCACACGATCATACATGGTTTTGCCACACATTCGCCTCAGGGATCTCATTTCGACAGCATTCAGTTTACTTTCATCCTTCCTCTGCCAACTCCATGCCTCACTGCCATACATCAAGGTAGGTACCAGGACTCCATTGTGGACTGCTAGCTTCGCGTCTTTTGACAGTGTTTTATTAGCGCCAACGGCATTCAGTCCTCCATTAATGGAGTTACCTGCATTTACTCTTCTTTCAATATCTCTATCAGCCTTCCCATCTCTCGTAAACATACTACCCAGGTACACAAACTCATCCACCTGCTCCAAGTACTCATCATTCACAACTATATTGCACACTGTTTTCGTACTCTCCCTTTCAAATACCATGACTTTAGACTTACTTATATTCATCATTAACTCATTTTGCATACACACTTCGTTCATCCTAGACACGAGAGACTGTAGATCTTCCATAGTGTTAGAAATCAGCACCGCATCATCAGCATACAACAGGCAACATATTTTCAGATCACTCAAATTCGCGCCCAATCCCATCTCTTTCAATTCTTGCATACAATTATCCATGTATAAATTGAATAACCATGGTGACATTACGCAGCCTTGCTTAACACCTTTTGTGATGTCAAACCACCCCGTAAAACCACCGTTCACCCTAACACATGCAACGCTTCCCTCGTACAGAGACGCAATTGCCTGTATGAGATTTGTATTCACTCCATACTTGGACAACACCTTCCATAGCTTTTTCCTGTCGACTCGGTCGTATGCTTTTTGTAGATCTACAAAGGCACAAAAAAGTTTTTGGTTTTTTGCCAGAAACTTCTCAGTGAGCATACGCAAGGAGAAAATCTGGTCCATGCATCCCCTTCCACTCATAAAGGCACCTTGCACATCCCATATTTTATCCTTTGTTTCCATTCTTACCCTTTCAATCAATATTCTTCCGTACAACTTGCCGACTGAACTTAGCAGGCTAATAGCTCTATGATTCCCACATTCCATACGTGACCCTTTACCTTTGTATAATGGCATGATTACAGCCCTTCTCCAATCTAATGGCGTGTAACCCTCCTCTAAACACTGGTTAAAAAGTTTGCACAACCATGTGAGAATAATATGGCTATCTCCTTTAAAGTATTCAGCCGCAATATTGTCGAAACCTACAGCCTTACCATTCTTCATGCATTTTATCGAATTTTTAATTTCATCCATGCTGATTTTGATAACATTCACTCCGTCATCGTTCATACCCGATTCGCCGCTGGCCTCACTATCACTCGGGTTGCTTTCGAAGACTTCCTCAAAATATTTCATCCATCTCTCATTTATTTCTTCCTCATTCGTCAACATTCTTCCATCTTTCGATTTTATCACTTTTAGGCTCCCATTCTCTGGACCGCTCCGGGACTTTTTGACCTCCTTCCAAAACAGTTTAATGTTTTCTTGGAAGTTTTTTGTCATTTTTATTCCCTCTTCCTCTTCCAGACGTTTCTTTCGTACTTTCACTCCAACACTTACTCTTTTCTTGCATCCCTTATATACTTCTTTCGCTCTATCTCTCTCTTCGCTAGAAGCATTGCCAGCCGCTATCAGACATAACCATGCTTTCTTCTTCTCTGAGACCAGTGCTTTAATCTCGTCATCCCACCATGCGTCACCTTTCTTCCTACCTTGCGTACTTATTCCACACACATCTCTAGCAGATTCACAAAGACTAACCTTTATGTGGTTCCATGCTTCATCAATGCTTAGACCATCCATTTCCTTCTCATTCAATCTCGTCTCTGCACGCTTCTCATACTCACTTCTGACATTAGCGTTTTGCAGTTTTTCTACTTTGACTCTGGTAGGAGTTGATACCTTTTTCACTTTAGAGCGCCATCCGCGAAAGAGGTTTACTCTTGACACCACCAGAAAGTGGTCAGTTTCAACCTCAGCCCCTCTGAAAACTCTTGTGTCCTCAGTAACGGCTCTCAACCTAGAGTCAATTACCACAAAATCGATTAATGATCTTTCATTTCCTCTTTCCCACGTATATTGATGGATACCTTTATGATCGAAGAAGGTATTCGATACAAACAGGTTCCACTCTAAACATACTTCAAGTATTCTATTCCCATTGTCATTCGTTCTTTTATCCCCAAACTTACCTAAGGCTGAATCAAATCCATCACGTCTAATTCCCACCCACCCATTCAAATCGCCCGCCATTATAATCCTTTCATTCAAATTTTTTAATCTCATTACGTCATTCACACCAGTCCAAAAATCATCTTTCACTTCGTCGCTTTCAGAATTAACAGGAGCATAGCCGATAACAAGAAACACCCTTGTCAACCCAATTTTAAATCGGATCCACATTATTCTCGAACTTACACATTAGGCGTTATAATAGCTATTTTAATAATTCTAAGACTGATTAATAATTATTCATTTACAGAAGATTATTTGTAGAAGATGGCCTTCGTGTTCAAGAAGTAAGGCTCACGACTAGCAACGCGAAGGTCGCAGTTCAAAATTCAATAGATTAATTTGTGTTATTTAACAAATAATTAATTAAAAATAATATGCAGAACGCACCCGATGGATTTTAATCAGCGTTTCTTGAGCATATTTATAGCGAAAAATGTACATGCAATTTTGCTGTCCGATGATATTTATTTTCAATTAAAAAAAAAAAAATCTATCACACGTCGCCACTGCGTAGTTTGGTGCACCTATCAAGGGTTACGTGTTCGCAGAGCCTCTTTCTCTTTCTAGTAGCGCGGTAACAGAGGAAAGAGAGAGCGCATATCACTTGATTCCGTCGCCCCGCGTAGCAGTGTGATCAGTGGTGACGTGTGATTTTTTTTTTGGATTCAAATTGAAAAAAAATATCATCGAAAAGCAAAATGACATATAGGTTTTTTACTCCAAATATGCTCAGGAATTTGGGTAGGTGCTGTTACACCCTATATACTATATACATAGTACATTTGTGGCACCCTATATAGTATTAAGTGGAAGATACTCTCAGTTTTGCATTGTATAAGATCACCATCCAAAATTGAAACGTTGCTTGAAATGGCTGTGACCAGATCTGAATAGCCGGGTACTTCTCTAACTTCCTCTTCCCCATCTTTTTCCCATTCCCACTACCTTCAGCCTCAACATACCCCAACTGGGGATTCCATAGACTCACTGGCTCCAAACAGGAGCTGTTGTGACTCTCGTGTGATATTCACATAAAAAAGTAGATAAATTCTTATTATAACATTCTTAACTGCAGGGGAAGGCAGATAGAACGGCCCACCAAACAAGTCGATCTTTGCACATAATCCTTGCTTTATTCACGTTCATACATCATCTCATACATACTCTTCTGTTATTCTGATGCTTGACATGGCCCTCGACTCAAATTGATCGTTCCATGTCTTCCTCAACAAAAAATAACACGATATCATAAAAACTGTTTCTTCTTCATTTTGCAGCTAAAATTTACTATGCGAAACGACACAAAATTTTAATCATAATAATAATAAAACCATGATCATTTTTATAGAGCTGTTTTTGGTGAATTGCCACCTCGAGAGAGCTATAAATTTAATCAAATAAATTAAAGAATCTTATAAAAGTAATAGAGAATCGCAGTTAACGTTTTCAATGGAAATTCCTAATTCGAAATTAATCGTGTTTAGAAATTTATGTTGAATTCTCCGGAGGTTTAAATGAATTCTGGAAAACTTGAATTTACGTGCCGGGCACTTATTGAATTCAAAATGGGAAAGTATAAATGTGTACAAAATGTTGTTACTTGAAATTTTATGTTATTGAATATAGTTTACAGAGTTGTTGATATTAATAATAAAATAAACATTTATTTATCGATAGATTTTTACAAATGTATACATCTTGTTGAACTGAAAACTTCTTTAGCATCGTTGGGATTTGAAATACGATGAAAAATCTCCAAGCATACTCCAATTAAAAGAGATTTTGTTCTGCCATTGAACATGTTATGTATATGTACCTACGAAAAAAATCACAGTGCATCTTGAAGTGCTGCAACTCGGGCATTTGTCTAGATATTTTTTCTCTATTTTAAAAGAGTCGTATTTTATTAAATACTAGCTGATCCAGCGAACTTCGTACCGCCTCAGAATCAAAAACTGTTGGGTTAACTTATTAGCAGAATCAAATTCAGTTTTTTATGTTCAAAATTATACAATGAAGCAATTATCGATGCGCAACTGTCCGTGTTTTGTTTTTGTCAGTATCTTTTTATTTTTATTCTTGGTAAATTTTCGTAATTGGTGTCCACGCGTATTATTAATAATTTTTAGAAAAAAACTTTAGATTCCCCTTAATTACTATAAAAGGAAACTTTTTGCATTTCGGACGGCGGAAAATTATGCATTTTAATTTTCAATTGCGTAAATTAAAATTCACTTCGCGAACCGATCGGCGACTGTCAGGGGCCATTAGGTACGTCACTGTTATGTTGGTATCCCTTATACATTGCAAAGAACTAAATACTACTGTGGCCAACTTCGTGGGGTACATGAAAACACGGTTAAACTACGAAAGCTGCATGTCATCATAATTTTAAAAAACATCCCAGGTTTTAAATGGTTTGTTTGGCAAAGCAGGGTTTGTCTAGCGGGTTTGAGTAATTATGATTTAATTGTGTTTTTCATAATATCGCTCGTCTTCTTGTATCCCACGAAGATGGCTACGGTCGTATTTAGCTCTTGTTAATGCATCAGGGATACCAACATAACAGTGACGTACCTAATGGCCGCTGACAGTCACCGATCGGTTCGCGAAGTGAATTTTAATATACGCAATTGAAAATTAAAATGCATAATTTTCGTATTTCTATTTTTGAAACTGATAATTCGTGGTGGAAGTCCATTATAATAGATTATAATAAAACAAATAAAAAAAACTTTATACCACCTAATTTTATTTGACCGTAACCGGTTTCAGCTCGTCAGAGCCATCTTCAGACTGGTACAAATAATTCTTAGCCTACGGTTTATATACATAACATATGGGGAAGGGGGAGAGGGGTGGTCTACAAGGATTTTAATAAATTATTTTTATTACTAAGTCGTTTTAGTTGGTAATTCCAGTGGGCTAACTACTTTGGGTTTGTAGCTCACTTCAATGTCTATTGATTAGGGAAAAACCTTACAAGTAATGTGAATTATTAATGGACTAATTTTATTGTCAAATCGTTATTATACATATCTATGATCAATGGGATTTTTTAAATTGCTTTTTGGAGGGATACATGCTTACATTGGAGTGGGAATGGTCAAAACTTAAAACATAGTTTTAATTTCAAAATTATACCGGATAAAAAACTGGTGTTTCAGTAAATGATTCTAATAGCTTATTAATTACAAAGTTACTTTTTGAAGGGCTGCATGTTTACATTAGATTAGGAATGGTTTAAACTAAATACATATTTTAAATTTCAAAATTATTAAGAAAATTACAATGGATACAAAAGCGGGGACTTAGCAAATGATTCTAATTGTTTATTCATTACAAAGTTAGGGTCTATTTTTTTTAGTTAAGCGAGTAATTTCTAAAGATTCTAGTCTATCTAGTTTATGACCTTTATTGCAAGAATGGAGAACTTTAACATCTCTGTCTTTATCAAATGAGTGTTTATTTTCTAATAGATGTGATGCTACATTCGACAATTCTCCTTTGTCATTCACCCAGATTGTAAAGTGTTCTTTAATTCGGGTTTTGAATGATCTACTTGTTTAACCAACGTAATACGATGGGCTGTCAGCGCAGTTTACTTGATAAACGCCTGAGTTTTCAAGTTTTTCTCTTTTATCTTTATTATTGATTAAAATTCTCCCTAGAGAATTCACATTATAAAAAGCTGTTTTGCATTTATCATTATTAGTTAACCTGGATATTTTTGTTGATATTTCGCCAATATAAGGGATTTTAACCCATTGTTTAGTGATATCTTTTTCATTTTTAAGGCCTTGTGAAATAATTGTTAATGTAATATTCACATATTCACTCATTCACAGACTTTTACATGTGCCTTTGAATTATATAAATTATAATAATGAATTAAATATAATAAAAACCATAGCAAAGAACAATGTATACAAAAGCGAAACTATTGATAACTTATTAAAGAAAAAGGACAAAAAACATGCATCCCTTCAAAGAGTAACTTTGTAATTAATAAGCTATTAGAATCATTTACTAAAAAACCAGTTTTTTATCCGGTATAATTTTCATAATAATTTTGAAATTAAAACTATGTTTTTAGTTTTGACCATTCCCACTCCAATGTAAACGTGTATCCCTCCAAAAAGAAATTTAAAAAATCCCATTGATCATAGATATGTATAATAACGATTTGACAATAAAATTAGTCCATTAACAATTCACATTACTTGTAAGGTTTTTCCCTAATCAATAGATATTGAAGTGAGCTACAAACCCAAAGTAGTTAGCACACTGGAATTTATTTTATTTATTTACGCCCTTTTTCGGGGCTTTTACATATACATATACAATTTAAAAATTACACTTGATTAAATAAAATATAAATACTATATATTTCTTTTACCAATAAATATAAAAGGTATATATTTCTTTTACTAAGAAATATACAGTATTTATTTTACATAACTGAACTGCCTCAGTAACAGCATTTTGTATTTGTCTAAAGATAAATTGAAGATGTCCACAGACTTGGTAAAATTATTTCCCTCCATTAGTATTCTGGGCAAAGAGGAATACATATGGTAGTTAGTTCCAGAATTTCTGCACTGAAATAAATCCTGACTTCTAGTATTACGTAGAGGAATCCGGAAGCTTATAAATTCAAGTAATAATGGACTATCAACTAAATCATTTAGAATTTTATAAAGAAATACCAAGTCTGTGAAAATTCTTCTGTCTGATAATTTGAGCATATTCATATCATTTAAAATAGTGTTGTAGTTCAACATAATTGCTGGAATACCCATTTTAAAATTTAGAAAACGTAAGAATTTATTTTGTATTCTTTCAACAGCTTGTACATGTGTATTATAATATGGGTTCCAGACGAGAGAATTGTACTCAAGTTGACTTCTAACAAATGCAAAATATAACAGTTTAATACACTTTATATTTTTATAATTTCTAGTTAGCCTAGTTATAAATCCCAACATTTTTAAGCCCTTATTAGAAATTTCTGCTATGTGGTTAACAAATGAAAGATTGAAAAGTGATGCCTAAGTCTTTAATTTGTGTTAATGTCTCAAGAGTATTGTTATCAATGTTGTAATTAAAGATCACTGGATTTTTTATTCGAGAAAATCTAACTACTTGACATTTTGAGATATTTAAGTAGAGTCTATTTTCATTACACCAAATCAACAATTTGTTGATATTATCTTGAAGAAGGTTGCAATGGTAAATATTTTTAATAATTCTAAACATTTTGAGATCATCAGCAAAAAGTAAGAAAAATACATCATGAAATACTTTTGTTAGATCATTTATAAACAAGATAAATAAGACTGGGCCAATAAAAATCTTGTTTAAACGTTAGTTTATCAATTAAAAAATAATAACTCGACTTTGTTTTATATTTTAAGATTTTCTTAATTTTCGCTTAGTTATTATATTATTATTTATAATTAGCGCGTTCCCTCTCACATTTGTATTTACATATTATATCTCTTTCAAACCATCTTCTACTTACTTTTAAATATTTACCACGGAGTCTTAATGAATAAATAGATAAAAATGCTTTCTCCTTCCTCTTGGATTAGTTAAAACCTTACAACGGATTCTATTGGTGATAACATAGCCTCAGTGATTCATGGCAGTTGAGACTCTTGTGCAATAATCGCAAAAAACAAAGTATCACAAAAAGACGTGCAAAAAAACATAATATTTTTCTGCCAAGCAAGAAAGTATAAAATAATTTTCTCTTAGTTTTGAATAATAAATAACAATGGCCTAGTGGTTGTCAATCAATATTGGGTAGGTACTTTACTAATACTCTTTTCAAGCAGTTCCATATTCTATTAATTTTGCGATAACTGTATGTGATTGCCATATTATTTTTATTTTAATTTTTTTTTTATCGTTTTTTTTTTTACCATGTGTGTAGTACTATGATATGCAACACTTGCACAAATAACCTATATGTTAGTACCTACCTAAGTAATTAATATTATTTTTTAAAAACTTTGCTAAACAAAGAACAGTCACTATGTTTGATCTTTTATTTTGGTTTTGTTTTTATATTTTTTACATTTTTATATTATTTACAGACCATGTTCCGTATGTTAATACTCATCCTTATTTGACTGTCCTAAAACGGGAATCCTCCAAGATGGGCAGCCAATTTTTTTTTTAAATAATGTATATAAATGTATAATTCTTTACTAAATAAATAAATAAATAATCGATTCGCTGATTTAATCGAGGGATAAATTGAAAAGACGAATAGATAATCGACATAAAATATTGTGGGCGTTACCGTGTTCCTAAAGTTAGGAAGATCCATTATTCAGAAGTTTTTGCTCAGTTGTGGAGAAAATGAAAATCAAGGTTTCAAGTGATATGTTATTAAAAAATGACCTTTCAATGCAAATCAATTTGTCTTTTTAGGAAAGCAAGGAGAGGAAGTTCTATGAAGAAAAAAGGGTATGAAGAGCGGGTAGGGATCTGGGGGTCAGTGTGTCCATGAGTGACGGACGTATGAATCCATCCCTCCCGCTGCGGTGGAAGGTGATGTTCTGAGAGAGTGCGGCTGGAGAAGTCAAAGGGATTCCCTCAACCATTCTCTCCCGACCCGGCCTGCCATGCAGCTAATGGGCAGACGCATCTACCACTAAGACCCGGACATGAATCATGAACATTCGATCACCCCATGAACGTAGCGAACCTCTTGGGGTGACCTATGGCAGAAGTGTTTGTTATCCAATAAATGGTTCCCGGGCGGCAGTACCCATAACCATTAGACAAAAAATACTTAAATACCAACACATAAATTTTAAACAACTTCATTTTAATTATTATAGCTCTACCGGTTTCAGATTTTCCTTCATCAAGAGAATATTTTTACAGAAGAGAACTTGAAAAGAACTTGAAATTTAATTTCGAAGTTTGATGAACTGTTACGAAATCCTTCTTAAATTCTTTCGAGAGATGTTTATTCGCTTTAAGGCCTAATTTTTAAATTTTTCCAAATTGGTAAACAATCATTAATGCATCGCAAATGGTTGTTTATCTGTGGTTAAAATTTAAATAAAATTTATAATTATGGAAGTTAGTTATAAATTAGAGCTAAAAATATTTCGATTATTTTCGATTGGCAAGAATATGGAATCTGAAACAGTCTGATATTGAAAACAAAATGATATCGCCAATTAACTTAGTATATTTATATCATTATCATTTTATCAATCTCATCAAATCACGACAATAGTTTTGTTGGCGCCAGTCAATACACTTGTGCCAAGATTGAAGAGAGCTATTATTGTTTCATTTGGCAGCAAATCGTTATTCTTGACATTGATTCGAATCGAAATAAAGTTACTGTATTGGTATCATAATACGATTGTTGCGAAGTCATCGTGCTGTGGCGAAATCTGAAGCTTTTGAGGGGCTTTATGGGAAATGTAGCTTTTCTGAGGTAAAAGTGAATTTATCGACATAAATAACTTAGTAGAACAAACATACAAGTTTCAGAATCAAGTTTTTTTTAAGTATATATTTTCTAGCGCGGCCTAGAAGCTCCGAGACTCGCGACGAAGGCGATGTCAGCCGTTTTATTTCTCAGCGTGGCCCTGATCCATGCTTGTATTCAGATAATGGAACCAATTTTGTTGGTGCAAAGGCACAATTAGATGATGTCTATAAATTCTTGGTTAAAGCGCGAACTCGCTTATCGCCGTTTTGAGTGGAAAATGATTCCACTACGTGCACCTTATTTCGGGTGTATGTAGGAGTCAAACGTAAAGAGTATGAAAACTCACTTGTACCGTGTGATCGGAACTCATTTCCTTACTTATGATGAACTACAGACCGTTCTGGTTCAAATAGAGGATATAATGAATTCGCGTCGATGTTTTTTTGTGGAAGAGGTACCACATACTTATTTCTGTTCTCGTATTCGAATATTTATTTATTTATTTGTTATAAAAGTAGGTACGTTCACAGTTTAACGAAGCTTTGACTGTCCAACTAGGAAGGTCTCCCGTTCTAAGACAGTTATATTGACAGGTTACGTTTACATTAGGTATTTAGGTACATGATCATTCATATATGTAGTATTAAGTAAAGTTAACATTCACAAAATTATAATATGTGATACAGTAGGATAGCAGTAGACTAGGTTCTAGAATAAAGCACTGAATATACAAGAAACAGTGTTTTCTAAGTGAGTATGCAAGAAAAAAAGAGAAAGAAATGTATAAGAAAATTAAATTTGGGCACAAGAAAAACAGTAAAAGAAAATAAAATAAAAATTTTCGTTAAAAAATATGTAAGGCGCTCGTATATAATTATCAGATAACATTTTTTAATATTTTTTCTGACATCTTTCTCCCTAGTAACCATTTTTTTTATTTTTGGGCCGAAGGATGACACTTCACATAGTTTTAGTTGTGAAGGGATTTTGTTAAACAATTTCGTCCCAAAACGAGAATATCCTTTGATAAGCCGCTATGTTGCTTTTTGGAAAGAAAGGTCATTTCTGCCCTTACTTCCAGTTTGATGGTTGTGTTCGACTGTTTTCATTTTATATTTATTTTTATAAGCATAAATTAATATCTTTTTACTGTAACATTGTCGAACACCTAGTACATTAAATTCGCTGAAGAGAGCGTCGCTGGAATATCTGAAAGTATTAAGTGTAAAAAAAACCAACGACACGTAACTAGGACTACTTGGTAAAAACAATGACAACACCCAATAAATTTAATGAAGTGACTAAAAATAAAATCAATACTAAATATCATCATATCTTTCTCTCCCGTAAACACATCACATATGACTTGCCGACACATACATAATCGTTAGAGTACCACGTTATTCTACCTTAATTTATTATCCACCATTTCCTGAAAATTTGTATGCTAGATGATAATATCTTCGGTTGCGACAGTATTGTGTCCATATTTTCTTAACGGATCGATAAGTGCCTTGTTTTTCATGAAAATTTCAACATTATGTTTTGTTGATGTAAAGGACGTTACTAAAATAATTCATATGTTTAAATAAAACAAATAACAACAGGTTGACTGTTTAAATAATATTGATATTATTATATTATCGAAACCCAAAAGATGAGTTTGCACTGATTGTTGTTATCTTCCTGGTGAAAGATCACTATTTTGCATCAAAACATTGCCTGAATGGCTTTAATTCGGCGTTATGAGCATTTAAAAGAAGTAGATTACTGAAGATGGTTTGAAAGACAGGTATGTAAATACGAATGATTAGGGAGCGCTTTAAATTTAAAAAAAAAACTATGATGATTACGTGTCCTTTCCCATTCATCCCGTCCCCCTTCCGCCTCCTCCACCTTCCCTCTCCCCACTACACTCCCCTCTTCCTTCGTCCTGCTAACTCCCCTCCCGTGTTCCCCTTCCCCTCCCAGGTACTTCTCCCCCTCCCTGGTTCCCCTCCCTTCCCCTCTACCGTCAACCCCCTACCCGAGTTCCCCTTCCCCCTCCCATATTCCATTCATTCAGTCCCGGTTTATTCAGTTTTCAAACAGCTCGCGTGCCACCTATTGCAATTATTTTATACAAAATTAATAATGCCAGAGCTCACCAGTAGTTTAATACAAACCTTGCCCTGACAATAAAGTACAACAAAAAAAGAATTATCCAATTTGGTGCAGTCGTTCGGAAGTTATGAACTTACATACATTTCGGCGATTCATTTTTATATAATACTAGCTGACCCGACGAACTTTGTACCGCCTTAGAATAAATAACTGTTGAATTAAATTCATTTTTTTTATTAAGTTAAAAATTACACACTGAAGTAATCATCAATGCTTTTGTTTTTGTCAGTATCAGAGATGGCATTGTGTACGGATTTATACTTTTTGTGGTTTTCATATTTTTCCACTTACCAACAGGAATTCGGGTAGGGTGCCGGGAGGCGGGTATGGGTGCCGCCGCCCAGGGAACCATTTATTGGATAACCAACACCTGTCATACGTTACCCATAGGTCACCCCAAGTGGTTCGCTACGTTTGGTGATTTAGCAGGGATGCCCGGGTTCATGGGGTGAAGTTTGTCCGGGTCCCACCCGCTGCGTGGCGGGCCGGATCGAGAGAGACTGGTCGAGGGAGGTATTTTTACCTTTCCAGCTGGACTCTCTCGACTCATCGCCTTGTACCGCAGTTGGAGGGATGGATTCATACGTCCGTCACTCCCGGACACACTGGCCCCCCAATTCCTACCCACTCCTCATACCTTTTTCCTTCCCAGAACTTCCTATCCTCCCCTTCCTTAAAATGACCCTCCACAAAGCATCCCCTAAGATTACATAGGTCCTGAAGAAAACAATTTTCGTCGGGGCCTCATGTGTGAGCTGAAGTAAAACAAATTGTTTTTACGTTTGGGGGGATTTTCATTATAATTATTGTACCTTTCCTTTGGATGGGTGGAGACATACCTTCACCGTTTGTCTCATTTTCGACTATTGACATTAAGTGTGTAAGAAAGAGAGGCAGCTTTATATGTTTGAAAGAATAAAAGCAAAACAATCAGCGTATTGACATTTGACGTTTTTGAATTTTTGGAACTCACTCACTACTTAATATTATAGGTACTTATCACAAAATTCCCGCAGCTCTTTCAAAATATGAGAATTTGTTTCATAATAAATGTATTGGGAAAAGAATTTTCTTAATAACTATTTTTTCTTTAATTTTTGTGATGTTTTAATAGTTATTATCCTTTCCGGGGCGGAGACAAATCCAACAAATAAAAGATCATAAAAATCGCTCCTGCCGTTCTCGAGTTATAAATGGTGTAACTAACCCGACTTTGTTTTATATATTAAGATATAGATACATAGATAGAAAAAAAAAATCCTCGTTATCTGACTTAAATAGCACTTAAAAAGCGGTATAAATTTGTTCAATCTAAGAAATGTTAAATAACGGAACAAGATGTGTTTTTTATAATTTTTGGAGCAAACTCTTAAAAAAAATTTCTATCGTGGTAATTTCATATACCTACTCGTAATTACTTTTTCAACTCGGTATTTCAATAGAAATTTTCTTCATTTATAGCATTGGTTTATTTTTTCGAGCTTAAAAACTTAAAGTGTTATAATATGACGGTAGAAAATCTGAATGCGGTAATTCAACCGTTCTTTGGTTATATCTGAATATAAAGGTACTTTCTAACCTTCCTCTTTCCCCCATCTCACACACCTCCTCCTGCCACACATCTTGGCAATTTGGCAAAACAGCCACCAATTTGGCAAAACATAGTCTTCTGGCAGTTCAGTTAGAAATTTCAACATTCTCATAATTAGATATACAAAAAAGTCTGTAAATCTATACTATAAGGTTTACTTTTCTAAATTCACGATATAATACATAACTATACCATTTACGACCGGAAAACGGCCAAAAAGAAAGTGACAATTATCATTTTATATGACTCTAGATGTTCCTGCATTATACGGCCGAGTGGACAAGTTTTCCCTTGGCAAATAAGATTTACGCAGAAGAATTTTATAGGCTTCGGACGAATGGTCGGCCACAGACTAGGAAACACGCCAGGCTAGAAAAACTTGCATTTTATAGGGTGGTCCGAGAAATCAGGGTAAGGCATCATAATATGTTTTAGTTTTTTTTTCTCGATTATGAATTAAAATTAGTTATATTACAAAGTGGTTGTTTGGCCTTCTCTATGTACTGTAAAGGATACTAACTCGTATTGCGCTCGCGAACTGCGGAATGACGACAACTGAGACATAGATGTCCCTGAAGTATTCTTTTGAATACAAACATTCAATTTATTGAAATGTTATTGCAACATGACAAAACGCAAACTGCCTTATCATTGCACTATGAAACCTTGTGAATTTTACTCTCTCCGGATCAATTTATCCCGTAAGTTCTCAACGTGGGCGATAACGCCCCCCTGTGGGCGTTTCAGACCCTCAGGGAGGCGGTAGAAGACCAAGAAAAAAATAGGGGGGACTATTAGAGGGGCGGTAGGCAATCCAGAGAAACCCATCTCAACCCAATCCATTTCGCCCCCTCCCATCTGGTAAATATAATCGTGAAAACAGCTGTTTCAGATTCACGACGACAGATGATAAGCAGAAGCAGTTAGGGGGGAGGGGGGGGGCACTTGAGGGAAAAATAATCTCAAAGTGGGCAGTGGGCAAAAAAAGGTTGAGGTTCTAAGATTTAACCTAATCGGTGTCCACCATAAAAATTTTTCAAATTGGGCACCATTTTCCAACGTGTAAAAAATAACCAAAAGGTCGCCTATGCAGACGATCGCTCTACAAGATTAGTATCTCTTGTTGTACATCTAGACCAGAGCTGTTGATCATTCTCTTGATATATTTTTGTCCGCGAGTAGATTCACTAATCGAATATTTTTATGCCCAGCGAGTTTGTGCTTATTTATTCACCTTAGGATCACATATTATGATTCAATTATATTTGATTATTAAATAAGAAAATTCTAGTCCTAATACTAGGACAGGCGTCTCTTCCAATTGAGCTATTTCCACACCATTCCTTTCTATCATTTTTATCAATTTTATATTTCCGTTTGTGAATTACTAATATTATCATTGTTTAACATTGACACAATTTTGGGAATCTTTCTTATCCCAAAATCCTGTTCGAAATATTGTCAACTCCTCCTCTTTTCCTCAAAGTCTTTCCTAGGAAGAAAAAATAAACTACCTACCTATTCCAATGATAGGTAAGTTCATGTTACTGTAATTCACGTGTCATTGTCTTTCAAAATATTATCGTGGTCATACTCAGATCTTTATTTGAACCTTAGCAGATTTGCTTTTGGAACTCGAAAAATATATGTGGTTTTGAATTGGCCATGGCTCTTTTTTAAGTGTCATTTAGTGATTCCGTGCCATTTATTATAATAATAAACTGTTGAAGTGATCCGTGAATTGAAATTATCAAGAAATAACAGCAATCACAGGGTAAGACTTCATTCGTCTCTCCGTGGTTACCAGTGATTGTAAACCTATTAAATGCTGTTCTATTATTATTTTTTACAATCCATTTAACCGTCAATCGGGCATTAAATAAACCTCTTCAATTATTTCCAATAATTTTGGCTGTCATGTTTATGGAGTGATAGCAAAGTTTTACCTCAGTATATCTTAATACAATAAAAATTAATGTTTTTTGGTTGTCCTTTATGTGTTCCAAAACCATTCATATATTGCGAGGAAACTCTTACAACTTTGGTCAAGGTTTGGTGAATTTTAATGGGAAATTGTATTTTTTCTGCTCTTTAATAATGCCAGTTGGTTTGGACACACACTGTATAAGAAACTAAGAAAACTGACCCATAACATTTCTTCCACGCCATCGTTTACACACTCAAGTTTATGTGGCCTCTGTCTACCGCTGTCGAATGTTGTCTGAGACTGTCTACGTGTGTGTATGAATGTGGATGTGTCGGATTTTATTATATAAGGAAAGCCACAGCGATAAAGATTCTGGACAAGATAGCGTTATTTGATTTGATATCCAAACAGAAAATTCTGACTGGTGAATCGATCGAGTCAGACGGATTCGTATTTCATCAAATAATAAAAGTTTTTTGGCGGACGTCGTAAATTGACGGATAAGTGAATTGAAGATATTTTATAAAATCGTATACATAGGAAATCAACAAGATCCGTGGTCGAGGGGTAAGGTTCTCGACTAGCAATGCGAAGGTCGCGGGTGCAAATCATCTGAATTGGTCTCATTATTAAATTACCACGTACCTTGTAGACCGACTCGACTCAAAACACCTTTTCATTGTAACAAATGCAGAACAAAACTCAATCATAAATCGATTGCATATTTTAGACAATGAATATGCTAATATCGATCACGTCGCTGGTAATCTGGCCTCATACAAAAGATGCATTAAACTAAATTTGTTTATTTTTTTTTTTTTCGAAGAAAACTTCTTCGGAAAGGTTTTCACTTTGTGATGGCATTATTTATTTTAATAAAAAGACAAATAACTTTGTTTACATCACTTTTATTGGTACACAATCAACATGTTTCGTAAACAATGTTTACTTCATCAGGATCAAACGTATACTAAACTTAAAAATTAAATATAGATGACACATGGAAGGAAAGCGTAGGAGGGAGGGGGAGGGGTAAGAGTGGGGAAAGTTTCCCCACTCTTACCCAGGATTTTTTACTTCTAATATTTTAAATTTAAATCTTTGTAGGTCTTATCTTATAATTCTACATTTTACTTTATATTGAGTTATTTCTAACTTTACATTTTTATTTTTACTTTTTACCTAATAATTTATAGTTTGTATTTTATACTTTACACTTACCTTAATTTTTACCTTTTTTTTCTTAAAATTTACTTAGGTACATTCTTCATGTTGTTGTACTATTTATAAGTATGTCAATTGTGTTAATGGCACGTGTTGTGCCGTATATGTCTAAATAAATAAATAAATAAATCTCAGACTGATATACAATGTCGTTCTATGAACAGAAGATCTCGAGTCCAGAAATATGTTTCTAAATATCCCTTATTTAATCGAAACAAAAATTAATTACCTCTGAAATTATAAGATTTTTCAATACTTAGATACATAGACCGATCAGTGGCTATGTTGGCATCGCGTTTGGCTTCCACTTAGGCGTCCTGCATTCAATTCCTCGGCTGGCTAAATCCTCTATCACGACATATGCAATATTTTCCACTTATTGTGGAGGTAGTAGAATATTTTGAAATGTTGCCAGGTTTTTCATACCTACTTAAAACCATATATTTTAGGTTATATATATTAAATTTCAAATAAGGAATTATGTATACAATTTATCTGGCTAACTTGTCGGAATTGTATTTTCCAGAAAATTCCAATTCTTGACAGTCAACCCTCAGGTCAGCAGCGTTATCAGCTATCGGAAGGTTAAAGGAACCAAAGCGCACACTAGATACTAAGTTCAGTGAGCGCGCTTTCGGAGTGTCAGGACCTAAAGCCTGGAATGGGCTGCCACATGAGTTAAAATGATCACAGACTCGGCGGAATTTAGAGCTAAACTAAAAACTCACCTTTTCAGACAGTCATATCCATAAACTCAAAAATCTTTCATCGTCACTATTGGACAAGAATTTTTAAATAACTTTATATGTAAAATTTAAAAAAAATGCTTATTTACAAGCTTTTGTAAAGAGTTATTTCATAAAAAATCTCGAGTCCCAAAGAGTCTTAAATTTTCCAGTCTTTCAAATTAGATATTAACTCTACTATTTCCATTATTCTTCTAATAAATGTAATACTAACAGTGATGACAGTGGGGATAGCAAATGTAAAATCTTGTATCCTTCGCGTTTAAAGCCGTATCTTCTCCAAGCAAAAACTTTGTAATTAAAGTGTGCTTATCGGAAGTGACCTGCCAGGTAAGTTTATTTTATGTATCTCTACTTGTAAATAATAATATTAAATAGAGCCTTAGAATTCGTAATAAATTGTGCAGCGCCCTCAAAGTGATTTTTTCACAAAAACGGTGCACTACAAATAATATTATTATTACCTATTATTTAAAAAAAAATGTCACCATTACAAAGAAAATACTGTTTTCAAACTGTCTTCAGACAGATACCTACGTACTATAGCATGGATTAAACCGATTTGGCAGCTCGTAGTTGGGATAAAAGTTAGGATCCAATACGGCCACCACTTTAAATCGTAAACGGAACATAAAAAGAAATTTACAGACAGATGAATTGTCAAATAGAGTTCAAACCGGATTTCGCCACGCTAAGTAAAAAATAATTAATATGGGTTTATCTATTCGATGCCTTCAACTTAATTTTTTCGTGGTAAAATATAATTAATCTAGCGTTTAATTTATGATGAATCCATAATTCCCCCGACAGCCTTAGAAAACCTCCCCTAGTGCGAGGTGTGAAGTTATTATTTCCCTGAAATTACGGTCAGCCTGAGCGGAGGTCGTTGCCACCCCTAGGCGATATTTTCTACCCCCAGTGACAGTTTGATGATAGCCTTTTTCTACTTTTCATAGCCTTTTTGCAACGATGAAAGAAACAACTAGGGATGTTTAGAAACGTTGTTTCAATTTTTTAAAAATTTTTATTTAAGCAAACTTTGTACACGATAACTAGTGTACTTTGGCTTTTTGCTGTGGTTGTTGGTGTGTTTTTTCTAGTTTAAGTAAAACATTGTTTAATAAAGTTTTTGTACATGGCGACGCAGCTATTTCGAATCGCGAAATCATTCCTATTGGCTCCTCATAGGCCAATAGCGATCCCACAACATTTTTATCTAGTCACCGACTGCAGGTACAAAATAATAGGCACCATTCTGTTCCAGATTGCTGAAAACTTAACGGCTTGTTAATCGCTACTTATTCGCTCCCACTTTTCAAATACGCATATTTTGTAAAAATAATAATAATAATAATTGGACAATTTGTAGAGCGCCGTTTTTGTTAAAAATCACCTCAAGGGCGCTTATAAATTATGGTACGGATGTAAATTGTTGCAAGTATAGTGGTGATGCTTATTTGATTTAAACGACAACCACATTTGATTTCTACCACTACAGGCCGGCGGAAAGGTCGAATCTCCAGGCCTCCAGGGGCGCATATTTGTTTACACACTTTCTTCACTTACGTCGTTAAAATTTCCACATTATTTGTCTTCTTCTTCTTTTCTTTGATAGGGCAAATTCGACAGTAGGTTCGTCCAATACCTACACGGGTCGCGAGTCGCAATTTATATACACGGCTTCTTTACTTACGTCGTTAAGATTCTAAACATACATTTTAGAGTATATTGTCGTATTATCGAAGTCAAGCAAAATTTGATTGAACATTAGTTACATCGTTTCACAGCCGTGCTGCATCCTTAAAGTATCTTAATCAGTTTCCATTTATATCACACGAACCAGTCATAAACGAAAAAGCTTCCCTTTCAAGATTGTCCAAAATGGTTCCGCAAATATTTAACGAATTTCCTTATAATTTCATCTAACTACGCGTGTGAATTAACGATTAAGTTTTTTTATTCCACTTCGGAATTTTTACGATATAAAAACGGTGTAAGTTACGACATAATTGCTCAACGTTTCGAGGTTTTTATTTCTTCATAAGTTATGAAATACGTGATAAGTCCACATTAAGTCTAAACATCTAAAAAAATTCGCACAAAGTTCATGCACTAATACCATCAAATAAATAAATGAAAATATCAAGAAATTTTTCTGTAATGTGCAACTATATTTATTTCCATTTTAAATTACAAAATAAAGACAATTAAACAATAATTTTTTTTACGATTTTAGAGGCAACTTTGGAATTTTTTTGTGAGTTAATAGAAATTTCTAAAAAGTAATCTTGCTCAACACACTATTTTAATGCAATGAAATATAAGATACAAAATTAAAACACCTTAAAAAGCTGTTTTTCAGGTAAAAATTTTAACTTTACATTTGACAAATCTATGTTCTTAAGTAAATAATTCATTGACAGGTTAAATTTAGGGCCATCAAAATGCGTTTTTAATAATTAATTATTTTAATTTTATATTTCACTACATTTACAAAGAAAGAAAGACAAAATTTAAAAAAAAAACTTTTAACAATAATTGTCAATCGTGAAACTGTGAAATGTAATGTAGACTTCTTTAATGGCCTATACTTTATAATTTGATATACAAATAAATAAAATAGCACATTTTATTAAATATTTACTACATCTTTCGATTAAAAAATAATTTTTGAGTTCAGGAAAGGCAAATGTGCAAAGATTAATCTGATAAGAGCGGAGCTAAATTAGATTCCAATAAAAACGAGACCGCTATTTAATGTGTTAATTTTTGTGCATAAAGTCATGAAAATCCAAATTCCAAAATACTTTAAGGCTGAAATTGTTTTTAATGGAGATGGACGTAATTGCGAAACAAGAAATATAAATAGAGTGAGATTGTCACACATGAAAAAATAAAAATCGCAGAACTCCCTAATGTTCAGAGGACTAAAGATATATGATGAAGTGCCTGAAAGTATGAAGAATGAAGAAAGAATGAAAAGAAATGTTATGCTTATTGTAAAAATATTTAGATTTCTAAAATTAAATGTTACCTTGTGCATATTAATGTATATTCCAATGTAGTATGAACCATCTCAATAAATAATAAAAATTTGGTTTAGTATTTTTGCTTCAATTCAAAATTTAAGTTTTATATGAAAAAGGCCGTACAGCCGTTCTCCTAAGCCAGTTGAAAAATTATATTCTGCTTATAAGGACGGCTTAGTATCGTGAAATTGAATATTTTATGGGCCAATTTATTTATGTATTTCTGCTTTATTATAAAACAATTTTATACCAATTTCTATTTCCTTATTCACTTAAAATTAACAAAAAAAATGGTACTCGTACCTTCAATAATGTTAGCTAAACATTTTTTCAAATTCACTGCTCACATTTAATAAAATTTTCAAAAATTTTATATAACCCCTAACACAAAGAAGAGCTGATGACCTTGAAACGCCTGAACAGATTTTCATGAATTGTAGTTAAAAACCAATTCGATCACGTCAGCTTTCAAACAACAAAAAAACATCATAATCGGATCATTAGTTTAGGAGCTATGATGCCACACAGACAGACAGACACGTCAAACTTGTAACACCGCTGCTTGCGTCGGGGGTTAAAAAGAGCATCATGCATATGATATAAACTGATCGACATGCAAATTTGCATAAATATTGTCTCACTTCCATAAAAGACCACATCTCACACCTATAAACGCATTCACTCACGTATACACGTCATCGGGTAATTACTTAATGTAAAAACCATAAATAATAATTACAAGCAAACATAGTACAGGTACCCGCTATGAAATATTTATGTGTTTCATCACGGTTAACGAAGTACGTATAATTATTGTCAACATGTATCGAAACAAAATATATTTTTAAAAATAGCATCTCTTAACAAGGCTTTTTTATTATAAAATGTGTTTTTTGTTACTCTTTCATTATTTTGTACCAATTTATAAAGGTTTTTAAATATATACAGGTAATTATTATTACCCACTCTAAAATATTTTTTTAGTTTTACGTTTATAATTGTTTTTTTTTTATAATACATTAACTAATTAATCACCACCCTACTTACTTATTGTCTACTGTTATTTATATTAATTTTCGTTTTTAAAAACACTGGAGTGATTTTAGTCGAAAAACTTTTATTTTTCTGCGGTTTATAGTGGTCCAAAAATGAACCACATTTTCATACCATTCGTAAAACATTTACTTTAAAACGAAGCTTTTATTATAATGTATCTATTATGACCATCTCATAGATGTCGCAAATCCGAACTTAATAGACTATTTTAGAACGATGTTAAAAGTAGTTTTTTTAAATAATTTTTGTCGCCGAATTTTTGATCAGCTGCTTACGGATAAAATTAAGATTTCCATAGATATGCACCTTTCATTATCAAGTATACCACAGAAAAAATAGAGAAATCGAAAATATTCTATGTTGACTCGAATAAGTATCCCTCACGGCAGTTTCAAGTAAAAAACACACAGGATTCACGCGATTACAAACATTACACTTTTTGGTATTTTTTTTATAAATCCTACAAATATGAAACAAACGGTAAAATACAAGATAATTTATTGGCTCTATAGCGCTATAATAAGCTTCTTATGTCTCCATGTCAAAATTCGAAGGTATGATTTTTTTAATGTTGATGAAAAGTTTAAAAAAATTAATTTCTGGAACATCTTGAGTAACCGAGGCAAATTTATTTATTTCGCGTGATCGCTCCAGTGGTTTATACAGATGAAGGTAGGACGAAGAATTTCGAAACATGTTGATAGTTGTGATTAAATAAATGGTGTATATATATATATAGTGATTTGTTTTCTTTTAAATAAAATGATGTCGCCAAGTTTTCGATTATTGAAGAAGCAAATTAATGAACACCTCAATTTGATTTAGTAACAAAAGATTGGTATAAACTATATAATACATTGGAATCGAAAAATGTATTTACTTTAGGGTACGAAGCAGTAGGTACTGCATTATCAATAGAGAACTCCAGTCCAATTTTTTTATAATGAATAATGACCTTCTAACTTAAATAACCGAATTTTTTTTTTTTTTTTTTAGAGTTTTTTTTAATAGTTAAAATAATTGTCAAAGTTTTAATTTTTCAAGATCCCCCGAAAACCACCGTATCTATGTAGGGTTGTGTGACGTCAACAATCACGTCGTCTACTATAAGATCACGTAATCAGCTGTTCGACTCGCCGCCATTTTTAAATTCGGAGTTCGAAGGAACCTCCCTAGAAGTCGCATAACTATTTTTAGTAGTTTTTGAATATTTTCAATAATAGAGATAAACTAATGAGAGATAGCTTTATTTTTTAAAATGAATTATTTAGGCCCGAATAATGTTACAACAAACACAACAACTAAATCTCTATAAACAGTATGTAAATAAACGAATAACATGAAATGTTGTTAATACAATGGCTCGTGTCATACCTACATCCCCGTACAATGACTTTACGGTGATCAGTGACGTCACAACTAAACATTTTAGTAATATAAATACCAACTTGACGGCGTGTTTCAACGACCCTATTAAAAATGCACTTTTTAATATATTTTTTAAAAACTGTACGTTTAATATTATTAAATAAAACTTATATATTCAGAATCAGCGATTATTGGTCTATATCAACCATACTCAACCTGTGGCCCGCCAAGCTTCGTGTGCGGACCTAAACGCATCATCAGGAACTTGATTTAAAAAAATCTATCATTCTGAATTTCGTATATCTTGGGATTTGTTTCGACTTAGACGTACAGATAATGGACACCCGAAAAGGATTGTCATTATGGTCCACATAATCTGGTATAAGAGTGAGGTACGTTTTTTTAGATTTTCACGGCCAAAAATATTGTCGTTATTTGTTTTTTGTTTTTGTTTTTGGGGTGTAATGCCGTGTTGCGGTACCTCCTTCTTTAGCCAACGTTTCGGACAGCGTTACAGTCTCCATCATCAGGGCATATAAGTAAGAGTGTGTGCGCACACGCTAGATTTATTCCCAAAAAACAAATATTTGACACAAAAGCACGTTCGCAAATAATTTATACATAAAAGTGCCACTTCTAGGAACCACAGCATCAATTATAATACATAAAAAAGTGCTTAATGCCACTGGTTAGTCAGGTACTTCAGTACTTGCAAATTTTGCTGTCGTATTTCGCAAAGTATAGTTTTGTTATATTTAAATACGAATAATGGCGGGATTGGGGGGAGGGGGAGGGGGAAGGGGGTGGTTGATGATTTCTTTTCATCATACCAGTATAGTGTTGCGGCCCGCGTAACTTTACAATTACATGTATGTGGCCCATAGAGAAAAAAGGTTGAGTATCATTGGTCTATATGAATTTTTTTTAAAGCCATAATATTTTTCACAGGGGTTCCTTATTACGGGCTTAGATCTTTGATTAAATCGATCAGAATCGTTTATATACGTATTTTCAAAATAACGATAAAAGTTTTTATCATGGGTTTTGATGATAATAGTTATATTCAAAATAATAGTTAAAAATAAAAGTTGTTTGATCCATCCTTCCCACCCAGCAGACACATCAGCCGCCAAGACTACGACAAACCTCACCACATGAACCTGGGCACCCTTGCTAAATCACCAAACGTAGTATCACTTAGGGTGAAGTACGGCACGGGTGTTGGTTGTCCAATACACGCCTCCCAAATAAACGTTAATAGAGAAAAGAGTGTGTGTCAAAACAGTGTTGTTTTGCGGTATATCTAACTTGATCTAACCCTAACGAAAAGGCGTGATGGTTAGTTAGTCAGATTATCATTCTGATACTGAAACAACCTTTAATTAGTTAATTAATTACGCATTTGATTGATTACTTTGCCTTACTTTTTTAAATAAAATCAAGATATGCAAATGAAGCGAAAAATAAAATCTATTCTTGTAAAGAAAATTAACCAGTAAAAGTTTTTTTTACAATCTTTCAAAAAATGATAATTACGACCCCACAAAAGAAAATGCGGAATAAGAAATGGCATTTATGAAAAGGGTATTTTTACGACTTTTTTACAGCATTTTTTTAGCATGACGAAGGAAAAATATTTTTTAACGTTACCCTAGATTACGTAAATGCAGAATTTAGAGGAAATTGTAAGCATGAAATTGAGTTTAATTTTGATTTATAGACTGAGCTTAGCCAAGTTCTTACTCGAACTTTGGCTTTTCATCTGTATGTAAATTTGTTTGTATGTTTCGTTTCCGGTTTCAAAAATCTGCTGCTTTCAACTTATTATTATTTAGATCTAACTTTGACTTGGTGGTTAACTTGACTGAGATTTTAAATATTACGGTATGTTTTTTGCCTCGATGCATTATCGTGTGTTTGGGCTATTTGGGCATGTAGAGCGAGCGAAAGAAAGGAGTATGATAATGTATTACGCAAATGTGAGTGGAAGAAGAAGTCAGGGACGCCCGAGGAAGACATGGCACGATCGAGTGAATCACATGGGCCATGTATAGAGTCAAAATAATAGAAGATTACGTATGAGATGATGTATGTATGTGACTGAGGCAAGGAAAATGCGCCTGCTCAAAATACAGGAGTTCCTAGTGAGACAGGCATGGCACATAAATAATATAATTTAATTAATAATTATGAATAAATAAAACATTTAAAATAAAAACTAAAAAAGGAGTGTGTGCCAAGACCGAGTTGCTTGGCGTTCCGTCATCTCTACCTGCGTAATGCCATGATTTTAGAGGAAATTTGTTTATTAAATAAGAGAAAATTTAAAACAATATAATTACAATTTTGAAAAAAATAAATCTTTTAATCTATAAAGTTATATTCATAGTTACAAGTAGGTGTCTCCACCTCTCCAGCCAGAATCTCTCGACTCTTTGCCTTGCAACTCAGTTGAAGGGATAGATTCTGGACACACTGACCCCCAAATTCCTACACAACAGTACTACATAAAAAAACACTCCATACAGCATCCCCTAAGATGACATAGGCCCTGGGGAAAATTATTTTCCTCGGAGCCTCCTGTGTGGAGTTGTTTAAAAATCAGGATTTTTGTCACAATGAGTTCCAAATTGTACACTCCAAGACTTCAGTTTATACTAAGGGAATACAATATTTAACTTCGTTTGTGAAGTCTATATAATTTATTTTCTAATTAAAACTGAACATATTTAAAGCCCTACAGAAATACAACTTCGTATTTTGAAAATTCCAGAGGGTCCATCGTTAATAAAGTTCGTGAAAAGTTTACTTAATAAAAACATTCTAATTTCCATACCAAATAATATTCTGAGCTTGTTTTAAATTTAATAAAGTTCACTTTATTCACAACGACAATTCATGAAGTATTTTTAACAGTAACAAAAGCAATTAAATTAAAAGTTGTTCATTTGAAAAATGGTATATTTAGTTTGTTTCGAATCAAATTATACCGAACGATTCAACTTCAAACGAAAGGAAAAATTTCAGAATCTGTAATTTTTGCAGGTAAATTAATATTATCAAAAATGTATTTAAACTAGCGCAGACCAGTAAAAATTCACGTGAAATTATCATTTTTGAATTATTGAAGCTTAAAGTATTAATTAAATATTTACCTCAGGATCATCGCCTTTGTTGAAAGTATCACAATATGGCAAACTTTGGTCATATCAAAAACGTTTTCTGCCACAAATACAGTCAGTTGAGC
The DNA here is from genome assembly GCA_917563855.2 of Limnephilus lunatus. Classification (NCBI taxonomy): domain Eukaryota; kingdom Metazoa; phylum Arthropoda; class Insecta; order Trichoptera; family Limnephilidae; genus Limnephilus; species Limnephilus lunatus. Next base: position 49,949,502 of record OU830603.1, read on the forward strand.
AGCCACGTTCCTCCTCCACCTTCCCCGTCATCCCTCTCCCCTCTCCCGCTCCCCCGATTGCAATGAAACTTTGGTGAGCTGTTGTGACCACGCCTACGAAGGTTTCTTTATATACTGGTGAGCTCTGGCATTATGAAATTTGAATTTTAAAAATTGCTATAGGTTGCTTTTAAAACTGAATGTACCGGGACTGAACATATGGAATGCAAGAGGGGGGAGGGGAACGCGGGAGGGGGTCCGCTGGACGGGGGAAGGTAGTGGAGAGTGGGGAGAGGGAAGGCAGAGTGAAATGCCGTGAAGGTAAAGGGAGGCGGAAGGGGAACTTGACGAATGGGAAAGGACACGCAGGGAGAAAAAAATTCCTTATTAAGTGGAATTGCAACACATGCCGGAAACTCGCTAGTGATTTAATAAATGTTTTTTTTCATGCTAACCCAATTAATGAACCATTTAATAATTGTTTCTCGTTAAAAAACACAAAATTTCAAGTAAAAAAAAAAGGTTTTATATTATTCTACATTTTGATGGAAAGAATAAAAAAATATAAGGATTTTATCTAAAAGATACAGTCCTGAAAATATTACTTACTAATTTGAACGAAATTCCATTAGCATTTTAAACAAGTCTTTTTAAGATATTTTTCTTTTGAAATGTTCTTTCAGAATCAACTTTGAACCGTGAGTTTAGTTTCGTTCAGTAGCTCGTACACAATAACTTACATAATTTACATTCTTCATCTTTTGATGTTTTCTCAGAATGAATTTAAGACAAAAGCACATAAATCAATATTGCTTTGACCAACAACTTTAGAAAAGACCTATTGCTTTTGGATCATGGACATATTTTTCTTATCTTCCGGTGAACAACTCGGTCTTGGCATACAGTCCTTGCTTCATTCACATCCATATATACTCTTTTGTTATTCTGACTTTTGATATAACCAAATCCGATTTGGGAGGCGCCGCCCCGGGACAATTTATTTGATAACCACCACCTCTGCCGTTGGTCACCCCAAGTGGTTCGCTTATCTTGGTGACTTAGCATGGGTGCCCGGGTTCAAGGGTGAGGTTCGTCCGGGACTCGGCGCCGGATGCGTCTGACCACCAACAGACAGGCCAGATCTGGTAAGACTTTTTGACCTCTCAGACAGAATTTTCTCGGAACGTCCGTGACTCCTGGACACACTGACCCCCAGATTCCTACCCACCCATCATACATTTTTCTTCCCAGAACTTCTTCTCCTTCCTTTTCTGAAAAAATCATTCACAAAGCATCCCCAAAGATGACATAGGTCCTAAGGGGTATTATTTTCTTCAGGACCTCCTGTATGAAGGTAAATTAAAAAAAAAAACAGCGTCCCTTTTTACTCAATACTCAACACATGGCAAGGCGATTTACAACGCATTCTCCTCAGGGATCTCATTTCTAAAACATTCAGTCTACTGTAATTCAACTTCTGCCAGTTCTATGCCTCACTGCCATATATAAGGTTTGGTATCAGCACTCCATTGTGGGCTGCTAGCTTCTAGCTGCTAACTCTTCAATTCTAAATGGTTATCTTTCACCAGGGCCATTCTGAGAGTATTTTCCACCCTCAAACGTGCCCCAAATACACTTATATAATTCTAATACTATTAAATTGTGAAATAATTCAAATGAATTACATAAAATTTACTTGCATACGCCGGGATTTGTACCCGCGATATTAGATTTGAGAGCCTTACCTCTCGACCATGGAGACAGTCATCTGCTCCGTTTGTATACTTCCTATCTCTTTATAATTCGGTTTAAAACATTCTTTGACGAATTTATTTTTTCCCTCGGAAAGTTTTGAACAATTCAAAAGTTGAAGACTCACAGGATTTGAGATAAATTTTCTTTTATTTCCAAGTGAAAAGTAGGTATTTTGTTAAAAAGTTGAATTATGGACGGAAAAGGAAAAGTTCCTGTAATTTATTTTGCTTAAAATCATCGCTTTGATATTATTGTGGAGGCAGCTAACAGAACACAAAATACGCTAGAGAATTCGACACTGTGGGAGCCCAGTTGTATCATCCGTAACCGTTCGTGCATTAGACACGAATGGCGATAGTCGACACTCTTCTAAGGTACCAATTTGGGAGGCGGGAATGAGTACCGCCGCCCCGGGCACCTTTATTGGATAACCAACACCTCTGCCATAGGTCACCTCAAGTGGTTCGCTACGTTTGGCGATTTAGCAGGGGTGTCCGGTGAGGTTTGACTAGGTCTTGGAGGCGGATGATCAGGACACACCGAACCCCAGATTCCTACCCACCCCTTAAAACCTCTTCCTTCCCAGAACTCTCCTCTCCTTAAAAAACCTTCCCCATAGCATCCCTAAAGATGACATAGGCCCTGAGGGAAATTATTTTGCTTAGGGCCTCCTGTGTGGAGCTCATGTAAAAAAAATGGTACAACTCAACTGACATATGTTGAGGCGGAGACACCTAAAAACCACCTATAAAAATCTATACTAACGTCATCTGTTAAAGGACGTCATATTTATTCTTAAATCTATACCGCACTATCAGGTGTGATTTGCTACTCCTTATATGATAAGGTTTTGAAACATTTTTAAATACCTATAAATCACAATTTTGTATCATATAAGACTAAGCCGTATCCATTCTTTTTTGGTCTGCAGTGAGAGCATATTTTCTTTCTGAAGTTACAGGAAGAGCTTCTAAGAATGATAAATTATTTTCATCGGAAGCAGAAAAACATTCTGATAATAATTGTGTTTCGCAGAATTGAAATGGGATTATTTTTAATTATTATTTCATTACGGAAAATATTCAGAAAGTTTGCTTAAAAATAAGACTAGAAAGCTCTTTAAAATTTTGTAAATAATGGAAGATGGAATTGAATAACAAAGAATGATTCTTGACATTTTAAAAATAATCATAATAGATTATTATTTTTAATTGATAAACTAACGTTTAAACAAGATTTTTATGCATAGCACAAAGGGTAGATAACAAATATTATAATCAATAATTATCAGCCTGAAACACTCATCTACATTGAAAAAATCTTCCGAGAAAAGATACTAGCCGCCAACGGGAATTGAACCCGTGTCCCTCTGATTGCCGGTCAGCTGCTCTGACCACTGAGCTATGGCGGCTTATCTAATACCCGCCAAATAATTCAATATATACTAGTGTTTCATTCGACAATTACTCATTATTAAATTTTTCCAACTGAAAACAACCAACTTTATTTTTTTGAGAGAGGTATTGTTAAGTACTAAATCTCCCGCTAGGTGGCGTCGAGACTAATTATGTCTGCATTTATTGCTGAAATACTTTAACTTGTCAAATATTAATTATTATTTTTAATTGATAAACTAACGTTTAAACAAGATTTTTATGCATAGCACAAAGGGTAGATAACAAATATTATAATCAATAATTATCAGTGGTCAGAGCAGCTGACCGGAAATCAGAAGGACACGGGTTCAATTCCCGTTGGCGGCCAGTATCTTTTCTCGGAAGATTTTTTCAATGTAGATGAGTGTTTCAGGCTGATAATTATTGATTATAATATTTGTTATTATTGAAAGTGTTTGAAGTTAGAACTTTGTCATACTTATATATACGAAAATACAACACGGATGGTTCTGAAATTTATTTTGATTATAGAAATAAGCAAAAGAAATGCTTTGGCATTCAAAGGTCATTTTTGAAAAAAATGTCAGTTGGTACCCTATCCAAATGAAGTGACGATATGTTGGCTTGGGCTAATGGGAGTGTAAGAACAGGTTTCGCTGACACTCAACAACTAGTGTACTGTCAATGATGCACAATGTTGAAAAACATCACACTTCAAACATCACCCGATATAGAATTATAATCTACTTATTCACCCATTCCAAGAATTCATAGCCTTGCGAATAAACATTGCGAATTTATAGATATATTTAGTGTTGACAGTTTTGCAATTTTCAAGAGGCAACTAATCTCGATTTTATCTGCTAATAATTATCTTTTATTATTTCTGTTCTTTTCGTAAAACCTTCTCTCATCTAAAACCTTACCAGCAATTTATATCCGTATTTTATTATATTTTCTGTTCTATTAAGTTCTGTTTTATTATCCTACAATAATATATACATACAATTGCTTGTTTATACTACTTACTAACTAGTTCTTACACATTGCACTTTATTGTATTTCAGGTCTTATTATTGATTTTGTATATTTTAAGCTAAATTGTGTTAGTTTTTTATAAGCGCTTATCATACTATTTCATTTATTTTAATCTCTGTTATGATGTTCTATACCTTGCAATGATGATTGCATTTTTATTTAATCGGTTTTATTGGTATAGTAACACACATAATAAATATTGTGAGTATAACTTTCCTTCTATTCATATAAAAGCTCACTAGGGCGTAAATAAATATAAATAAATGAATTAATAAAGGATTGTTTTTTTGACAATTCGACAATTCAAGGTCAAGGTTCAAGGTCAAGAGCACCTGACCGGCAATCAGAAGGTCACGGGTTCAATTCCCGTTGGCGGCCAGTATCTTTTCTCGGAAGATTTTTTCAATGTAGATGAGTGTTTCAGGCTGATAATTATTGATTATAATATTTGTTAACATAATAGATTGTTTGGTTTCAAGCAGAAATCGCTTAAGCCACTGCTACCCAAATTTCTACCGTTTTCTTACTTTAAACATTTGAAGTTTTTAAGCTCTTAAAAAAATATATGTTATTTTTGAAGATAATATCTATGCATTCCGCATGCCGAAACGCAAATTATATGAAATTCCCTCGATAGACAAAAATCGCAAAGTATGCTCCGAAAATTATTATTTTCACGTCTAGTTATTTTACAAGTTATATGTATAAAATTTTTTTTCAATTTTTCTTTAAATGCTCTTTTAGATGGTCCATACGAGTTTTTTTGCTTTATTTTAAACGTGTTGTGTTTTATTAAACATTTTCACAATATTTGCTTCAATTTTATCGCCTTAAATATTAGCGCGCTCTCTCCAACATTTGTAATCTTTCCATCTTCTTCTTTTTGAGCGGGTATACGGCGCCCTAAGCCGAATTACTTAACAAGCTGCGTACAAGTTGTTTCATGACATTAGTTGCACTGCAAGTTTCACATGTAAACATATAGTTTCAACACACATGTAATAGATTTATGCCACAAAGATAGAATCGCGCTAGCGCGAAATTACGGCACCATTAGTGGTATGCAACTAATTGCTTAGTACAAAAACTCGATGCAACTAGTGTCGCGAAACCATTTCAACTGAACTGTACTACATAAGCGTTGTGTAAAATAGTATTGTGCATTCCAGATAAAGCTTTGGTGTTGATTGCGCCATGGTTGCTGCTGTATTAAAGGTTGTACGACACCAAATTTCAACCAATTTTTTGGTGTTGTGCAATTATTTGGAACACGTATGCAATAATTGCGTAATGAAAATTCAGCTTTAGTGTGCCCTAATAAGAGCGGCGGATTTAGCTTTTGAATCAAGTAAATCAATTATTTAGAAAGTATTAGTATGATATCTTATGAAGAGAATACATTTTTCGATAATGAATAGAATAAATCCTCAGCTTAATTGCCACCACGGTTACGCTTGCAAACTCTTGCTCTTTTGATGAAATTTAAAACATCATCGTTGCATAATTGTAGTACAATTGTGACGATGGATCCCGCCTTTTTGACCTCACTAATATTGTTTGTGGCTTATTGGCATACACACACATTACACATTAAGGCAGGACATTTAAAAAAAAGTTTTTTTTTAATTCTAAGAGCGATAAAAGGGTGCCAAATGGGTTCAAAACGACGTGTTTAAAATTATTCAAAATTTTGATACGATCTTCTTCCTCCGGATTCACTTCAAAGTTTTGAAAATTTTCATTTTAAGGAGTTATTTCTAGTGTATAAAAGTTACTATGAATCTTTTAAACCATGTTTTTTGTAATATTCCATAGCAAATGTAGTATATGTTTACGAAATCATTTACAAAAAGTCGTAAGATTGAGTCTCGCTAAGTGCCGAAATTTGATTTCATTAATTTTTTTAGTAAATAAATTAAAATGTTCCCTTTATTTCGTATCTTGTTGAAAAATTTTTAATGGTTCATCTAACATTTTTTAAAGATTTAACAAGGGTGGTTTTTTTCTCTTTTATGTGAAATTACAAAGTCAATCCGGAGGAAGATGATGATTTCCAAATATTATTTAAAAAATTACATGATTTTAAATCTTTATTTTACATCCTTTTATCACTATTAGACAAATTAAAATAATAAAAAAATCCCATACTGTCGTGACTCACCCTAATACACATGTGACTTAAAAAAACCCAAAGAAAGAAGTCTTATAAGTCGCATGTTGTCAAATAACATGCTCTTTCTGCCGGTTTTGATCCCAATTTCTCGAAATTACATAACCAGGAAATTTTCGTAAAGAAAGTTCCGGGAAGTTTACGAACTGTTTCAGCCAACTTTTCCATTTCCATAATGAGTTTTAATAATAAAAACGCGTTGTTCCTTCGTGTAGCGTTCAATGTATACTAATCGCAAGATTGACAAATTACATATATGTGAATTTTTCAGAACTTTCGACATCATAATAAAAAAATGAAACGAAATTTAAATGAGACACCTTTATAATATTATTCTTCAAAAAAAAAACTTTGATTTGTAGAAAAGATATTACTCGTAAATACGTATATTTCAGAAAAAATGCAATAAGCTAACTTTTAAATCTATTTCTTATAGTGACTAACCAGCGTTGCCCATGTTAAAATAGTATTTTTGAATGTAAAAAAAAAATCTTCTTTTGTGCCTGATTACGCTCCATAGTTAAAACTCGTAAAAAAGTTGCGAGCTATAACTAGTTTCGTTGATAATTCCAGAAAGAAAATTATATAAAACTTTTAAAATGCCAGAGCTCATAGATTGAAATATTTTTATTTTTAACTTTTATGAGTAAAAACTCATGTCAAAGAAAGATATTGGTATCTTTTTCTTATTTTTCTATCTTCACATTTTGATTGAGTTTCGCGAATATTGTCTTCATTTAATTAAATATGAAATATTTGTTTTTGTTTATATGCATACAATGTTAATTTCATATCTTGAATATAGAATTGAAGTAAAAAATATGACGTCTCTAAAAACATTTACCTCCTTATGCATATACACCATAAACATTTTTTTAAAATATAATAGTATGTATATAATTAGTTTGAATTCGCTTATTCGTACAGCGTTTATTTATTTATTTATTTAACGCCATAAAAAGGCTTTTACATTACTCTCATAAGATTATTAGTTAGAGTGGCACAAAGAAGGGTAACAGTAGTATAAAATATTTTTGCATGCGATTTTGACTCTTCTGTGTACAGAATTTGTATGAAGAAAAAGGTTAGAATAGCTTGCGCCAATATCATAGATGATATAGCCACTAGTTTCATTCACCTGGCAACACCAGAATATTTTATAATAATTTTATCTTTGGAATCGAAATGTCAAATTTGCCGTGATGAAATCTGATGCGTGATTCTTGACGAAAACATCGTAAAATCAATCAATTTATCAAATTAACGCAAGTAATGTCATTTTGGTACATAGTTTATTGTTCTAGGAATGTGTTTCGGTCAGTAAAATATATGATAGCTCAAAATTAATCTACAAAACATTCAATTCAAAATTCAAAGTGGCGCTTTGTTAGGGAATTTGGCACGGGAACGATGGCATCTGATCGGTTAAGGACAAATTAAGAATGAATAAGACAAACATAATATATACGAGATACAGTTGTTTTTTTTAAAACTTAAAAGTTGTTTTTTTACAAAAATAGGACTGAGAAGAAATATAAAAAGAAATGTTTAAATGTGAAATAATTATAAAAACAGAGAACATTCTAAGTAAACAGAAATATAATATGTAAAGAAAGATAACTTGATAGCAAGTATAATCATGCAAAATTGTCAACATCAAGTACCTTATATTTATCTATTCATAAATTATCATTGTTTTATGCAAATCGTTGATTTCTAGGTATTGTAATAAATTTTTAATAGATTTTGAAAAATAATTACGAAACAATTAATAGATTTTGAAAAATCGTTAGGAAAGTTTAAATATTTCTGTTTTTGCAATGACAACTCGTGGTGAAATTCCATTATAGTAGTGTAATAAAACACATATAAAAATTATTTCCACTTAGTTTATTTATTTTTTACCGTAACTGATATCAGCCTGATAAAGCCATCCTGAAGATGTCATCCCCAGTCATCCCCAGACTGAAGATGGTATTGACAGGCTGAAACCGGTTTTATGTGTGTTTTATTATAATTTTTAAGAAAGTTCTAATAGATTTTGAAAAATCATTATGAAACTATTAGCCACTACGTCGTCGTTCGTCATGACGCTCATTAAACTTCAGATCGATTTAATTTTCACGGGGATATAAAAACAAAAAAAAATATTTAATTTATTTTTAAATTGAAAAGGGTTTTGGATTCCAAAACCACATCGATCAATGTCTAGTTTAGTTTTAACAGCTTTCAGTAAGCCAATTTACATAAAAGCTAAAATAAAACACTTTACGATTTGGTGCGCAGTTAACCTTCCGGTACCCAAGTTGGCAACCGACTTTACCTAGATTCTTTTATTTTTATTATCCGCGAAAGCTTACACAATACAAATGTCTTCAATTGACTTGATATTTTTTTCGGTGCATATTTTTATAACTTACTTGCTAAAGTCTCGGCGTTGCTCTGGCTCTGTGCAGAGTTTTTCGAAATCAGATTTAGGCAGTAATTTTCAAGAAGTGTCAAAATTGCTCTTTAAGGGGTAAGGGTATGGGGTAGTTTTTCGAAATATTACTTAGTCATGACTGTGACGAGTTGTGACCTTGTTTCTCAGGTCAAGTGCGCAAGATTTCATCAATTTGAGATACAAACCTTGAGATATTCATAAAAAAAATTCACGCCACCCGTGATTATTTATTTCAAGAATAACAGTATATATTTTTCCCGGTGAAGTTTCGCCGTGTGTGAAGGGAACAATATCCACATTTTTTTGTATGAAAACTTATATAACCACTCTTTTATGTTTATTTATTTAGCTATGGTCAGGAAAAAAATGCCTTGCAATACTGATTATTTTGTTATACATTAATACAAAACTTAAATTAAAGCTTTAAGAAATGCAATACTTATATTTTATATTTATTGCTTGATTAAAGTATGTTTGAATTAAATACAATATTTAAAAAAAAAACTTTTAATCTGTGTTTCCGGGTTTATATCATTTTCAGAAGTTTTTCGGAGGCACATAAGAGGTGAAATAAGTGACTCTCGATGCCGTCGACTAGCTTGATAAGCCCAGCATCCTAATTTGATCTATACCAACTATCCTCCACCAAACGAAGAAAATTAAAACTAAATTAAGAAACTTATTTTTATATTACCACACATAAATGTTTAACTTACATATAGGTATTATGGTAACGTTGTCGCGTTATTGTGGGAGTGGATGCTAATTATCGAACTAGGTAATCGAAAGGTTAAAACACATATACTGCAAAATATTTGCTATGAATCAATAGATATCGGAAATCATATATATAAATACACGTTGATATCAGTGACTGTTTTTTCAGCTAGTTTGGCATATCTTTGTTCAAGAGATAACGTGATTATAAAAAGATAAAATTGTGGGAAAGTGTTTCATAATGAACAAGCCAATATATTTCTACATTTTAAGGTATTAAACGAATAAAATAAAATGAAACTGAAATATTTGTGTGAAATTCAGAAATTGAAGTGTTAGATTAGCTGTACGTCAAGGTAATGGCTGGATTAAGTAAGATCAGGCTATGTTAGGTTAAACCAGGTAATATAAGGTTAGGTTACGTTAATCGAAACTTCTTTATTACTTAAGTTAGTTTAGATTAGGTAAGGTCAGAATGGGTTATGGTTAGGTTTTTTATTAGTTTGGTTAAGTTAGGAAAGTTAAGTTCATGTCAGGTTAGCTTACGTTAATCTTAACTTTTTTTTAATAGTTACATTGGGTAAGTTTAGCAAGGTCACATAAGGTTACATTAATACTTACTACTTTATTTTTAATTGATAAACTAACGTTTAAACAAGATTTTTATGCATAGCACAAAGGGTAGATAACAAATATTATAATCAATAATTATCAGCCTGAAACACTCATCTACATTGAAAAAATCTTCCGAGAAAAGATACTGGCCGCCAACGGGAATTGAATTCAATTCATTATTTGGCGGGTATTTGATAAGCCGCCATAGCTCAGTGGTCAGAGCTGCTGACCGGCAATCAGATGGTCACGGGTTCAATTCCCGTTGGCGGCCAGTATCTTTTCTCGGAAGATTTTTTCAATGTAGATGAGTGTTTCAGGCTGATAATTATTGATTATAATATTTGTTATCTACTTACTACTTTATTAGTTATGTTAGATAAGTTAAGGTCAGTTCAGGTGGTATAGCATTAATCCAAACTTCTTTATTAGTTAGGTAAAGTTAGATAAGTTTAGGTGAGGTCAGAATAGGTTATGTTAATACTAACTACTTTATTAGTTAGGTTACGTAAGTTAAGGTAAGGTCAGATTAGGTTACATTAATACTAACTACACTTCATTAGTTTGGTTAGATAAGTTAAGGTCAGGTCAGGTTATGTAACGTTAATACTAACAACTTTATTAGTTAGGTTAGGTGAGTTAAGGTCAGATCAGATTCGATAACATTAATCCTAACTTCTTTAATAGTTGGGTTAGATAAGGTCAGATCAGGTCAGGTTATGTTACGTTAATACTTACTACTTTATTAGTTAGGTTTTTTTCAAAAAGGAAAACAAGCATTCCGGGGTTACGAATAACCCGACAATAAATCTCCTACTACCACCACAGTAAGCCAAAAAATTTGCTTGAGCGAGGACTTAGCCAGCCGAGTAATCGAACACGGAACGCCTGGGTGGGACCCAAACGCGATGCGCACTCAACCACTGCCCGGTTACATGTTTACTATATTTTTTTTTATGCTAATGCAGATACATAATTTAATTTTTAATACGTAACATGTCAAGTTCTGTCTCTTTCGTTTTAATACAAGGTGCGTGATGAAGAAGAGGACGATTGTCGATGATGTGCGTGCGAGCTCTCGCTAGATCTAGTTTATACAAGTTCCATATTTTCAAAAAAGTATCATGAGTAATACAAAAGCTTATTATTCCAAGCTCTCTATTGGTCAGTTCGACAACTAGAAATAAAAAGACGCTTCCAGTGTTAATAATATTAACATTGATAGAATTAATTGAAAAGTTCCAATACTCGTACATTTCCTAATAAGTACAAACGCGAGCGGGTAAAATCCATTTCCCTGGTGATATGGAAATATGAAAGCTATTGTTATGAGAAAAACAGGTCGTTAGGAAGTTGGAAGCCCATGTCACCCCATGGGACACCATTTTGATTTGAAGGTTTATTATTTTCAAAGTTATAATGGTGTCACGTTTTTATTGCGCGTCCTAATTTTAATTTTAATAGTGTCAATTGAAAAGTTATATTATAATATTAAAACGTTATTTTTTTACATTGGCTCCACGCTTATTTTCAATTTGGAAAGCGGGTATGGGTACCGCCGCCCAGGTACCATTTATTGTAACCAATAACTATAGGTCACCTTAAGTGGTTCGCTACGTTTAGTAACTAAGCAGGGATGTCCGGGTTCATATTATTTTTTTACATTAGCACTACACAGGAGGCCCTGAGGAAAATAATTCCCCTCAGAGCCTATGACACCTTTGGGAATGCTGTGTGGAGGTTATTTTTAGGGAAAGGAAGGAGAGGAAGTTCTGGGGAGGAAAAAGTTATGAGGGGTGGGTTGGAATCTAGGGATCAGTATGTCCGGGAGGGATGTATCTATCTATCTATCTGAACCCAGGAACCCCCGCTAAGTCACCAAACTTAGCGAACCCCTTGGGGTGACCTATGGCAGAGATGTTGGTAATCCAATAAATGGTTCTCGGGGCGGCGGTACCTATACCCGCCTTCCAAATAATAATTTCATGGGATGAGGTTTTTCCGGGTCTTGGCGGCGGAAGCGTCTGCACACTATGGCATGCATGGCAGGCCGGATCGGGAGAGAGTGGTTGAGGGAGTCCCTTAGACTTCTCCAGCGGTACTTTCACGTAACATCACCTTGCATTGCAGTGTGAGGGATGGATTCATGCGTTCGTCCTGTACACACTGACCCCCAGATTCCTACCCACCCTTTTGCTTCCCAAAAGTTTCTCTACTTCCTTTCCTAAAAAGACCCTCCACAAAACATCCCCAAAAATAACACAGGCCTTGAGGGTAATTATTTTCCTCAGGGCCTCCTGTGTGGAGCTAAAAGAAAAACATAGAAGGCCCTGAGGAAAATAATTTCCCTCTTTTTTTTTATTTTTATTTATTTTTATTTTTTTTTTATCCTTTATTCCAGAACTCGGGGAGGGTGGTGCAGTCCCACGAGTTCTGGAATAAATTTGAAAAATAATAATTTCTTTGTCATCTTGAAAAACGTATGAGGGGTGGGAAGGAATCTGGGGCTCAGTGTCTCCAGAGGTGATGGGCATATGAAGCACTATGGTGTAATACGAGTCCTGAGCCTACCTTGCAACCCACCGTCAAGATCTAGACAAACCTCTTCCCATGAAACCGGGCATCCCTGCTAAGTCGCAAATCATAGTGAATCACAGGGATGACCTATGGTAGAGGTTTTGGTTATCCGGGGCGGTGGTACCCACACCCGCCTCCCAATTGTATATAAAATGTACAAATATGTGTATAATTATGTAAATCAATATTATTGCTATGTCGAAGACACAGGGTTAGAAAGGTCTTACTTATCATGTAAATTAGTTCATATCTATTTAGATCTCACTTCTAGAATAACTTCTGTTCAGGGCAAGCAAGTATTCCAGTAATAAATTAGTATTTATCAATTTATTACCTTGTGAAAGAGTTAAGTGGGCGTTTCGATAAAGTTAATGGTTACCTTTGAATCCATAGACAATCTGAGTTATGCCCTGTCTAAAATGTAATTACGAGAGACTTATCAAAAGCACTCAGTTTTCTGGTAATTAATAAAACTGCCAAAATGTCTGGAAAACACATTTTTAAAAACAGTTTTTTGCCAATTTTTTGTAAAAAATGTAGCTTTAAATCACTGAACCGATTTGAAAGAAAAGTTTTGTCACAGTTTTTTTCCGACTTACTAAAAAGATTTTTTTTTCAAAATTGGACACCATTCAAAATAACATATAAAAAGACATATTCATATATATTTTTTTTAAATTCTCCTTTTCTGCCAACGATAAATATTGCGTTTTTCTTATTTTGTAAATATCAATTTTCTTGTGATTATTATCTACAAATTTTAATTATGCAAATAGAAGAGTTTTTCATTTAAAACCAGTTAATTTGATTTATACACCTCGGTTGGTTTCGGTTAATCTCAACCTTCATCAGGACATTATGCAAATTAACTGTAAAATATATTTAAATGAAAAATATTAAATGACTTTGTATAAATACCACTATAAAATTAATATTATCAACATGTTTCTAAAATTACGTTTTCTTCGTCAGGATAAGATTAATAAATAAGTCATTTGTTTTCTTTTAAATTCTGTCTTTTATATTTAATTCATCCTGAACTTTTGGATTATCAGTAAATGAGATTAATTGATTTTTATTGCTGATTTGTTAAAGATCAACCTTCAGAAATCTTTAAGAAATCGGCAAATAAAAAAAGTATTCCCATGTATACCGTTCTTTGATTGAAATTTTGACTCCTTAAGTTTTTTACAACAATTTCTAGAAAGGGTGGAAGGCCGTTGAACGCGGTGTATCTAAGTCACGTACATAATTAAAACAAAAATAATATGTATACGAAAGATTTGTTAAATATTTATGTTCAGGGATCAGTAGGATTTATCGGTCTAGTTAGGAGTTCTACCGAACCGAACCCTCTGATATGAAAATATCTGGAGTCTGTTGGTTTCTGTAGGTTGACATGTTGTTCTTGTATTTATTATACTTATATAGTGCACTTACATAGCGTGGATTGACAAGATGATCATTTATGGAAAAGTGTGGTTTAGTTTTTCCTGTGGGGAAGATTTAACCCAGACATAAAGTCGGAAGCATTAAATAGTAAAAAATATAAACTTTCAGCATTGTTGCTTTTTTGGTAATAATTCCTTCAACCGCCTCATTTTTAAGTGAAATTATACTTTGTTTCCACAATGAAAACAATTAATAACTATGTAATGGAAAAAATAAGTTCTTAGGTTCTTAGTTTAGGTTAACTTAGTAATTCAATAAGATTGAAACAAACCTCACGCAAATGTCAATCATACAAAAAAAATCAGAATGTGCAATTCAAACGCGGTAGAAGTGAAACTTTCAGAAAACTAAAGTAGACAAGAGTGGGGAGGCGAAGCACCGCACAAATAGTAAACCGATTATTCTCTCGCAGGCTAAATCCTATTGATGCACCTACATGTTTGTCTCTTATTAGTGTCGCTACTTTTCGTTTCATCGAGTTTCAAATCACAACGTTGCTTAGGAAGTTTTCACTTAAAAAAATATTAAAACGGCGGCAAAGGATTTTTTGATTTTTAAATTAAGAACATTAATTAAATAAGAATGTAATTATATTGCATTTTTTGCCATCCATCCAAATGTTAATTGTTTCTTATACCTAGTAATTAAGTTGATTCGTAGAGCAATTTCCAAAATCTGTGCCTAATAATTGCGACGGTTAGTGGAATATTTGCCCTTCAATAAATTCATAACCAATATTTCATAAACCATCGTGGACAAATAAATAAATACCATCAAAAATATATTACTGTTAAAAAATATATAAACATTGTTCAAAAACATAAATCACTAAAATAACAAAGATTTTAATACAGTTTCAGTTATACCAAGAAACAATCCACTCTTAACCAGCGAAGATCAAAAATAAACAAATCATTGATATGATATGAAAACACCGAAACATAATAAACAGTTTATATAAACAAACAAATCTTAAGTAAGTAAAGAAAAACATACCCAACACCAATAATAAACATATGTTATGTTTTCAGAACCAAATAAAAGGCTTCTCACAACGCTTTTAAAAACATAACAACATTATTGTTATATTATTTGAAAGAATATGTTTAAATTCAACGCATTTTCTTTCATCTTCGTCACAAATATTAAAAACTCACATTAAATTACTGCAAACACAAGTCATCCGACCACTGAATAAAAAAAAATTTCAAACAATTGAAAATTATTTAAAAAACAACACGACGAACGACACCCGGGAAACATTAAGTGGGAGTATGAATTTTCACGGAGACGAGCGACGTGACCTCCCGGCGCAAAATACCTCGAAGGACTGAAGTCCGCGCGCGCTGTCCGCCCTTTATATAGATAGGGGTGAGACGTGAGACGGGACGACGGGATACCAGCTGATTCACGCGCCAATCAGGTGGTTCTTAATAGCTCACTGGTTTTTAACGGCGTGGATCATTTTATTGCTCGGAAGCTATAAAATACAAAGTTTTCTTTGAAAATTGACTGTTTATTATGAAATGTTGCTCTTTTAAAGTATTTTTATCGTTAAATTTAACCATATACAGCGTTTTATAGTGGTTCTATTGTTTTCATGCAACAAAAATTGAAAAATATTTAACCCCCAGGCCTCGGCCACATTATTTCAGAAGATCGAATTATTATCATAATTATATATCAAAATAGAAAAAGATAACGGTCCCAGTTGCGACCGTTATCTTTTTCTATTTTTTTGTGTCTTGTACTCTTTCATATTTTTGTTTTGATTATTTGTGTTATCATCTTCTTCGATGGTATATTACATTGATGGGAATAACCTTCAAAAGTTATAATAAGAGAGTTGTTCTTTATAAAAAATTAAAAAATTTCTGAATTTATCAGAAAACTTAAAATTGTTTTAGGTAGGTGATAAAATATAGGCTGTTTTTTTTACATGATTATTTTAATGAAAATAAAAAAGGTTTAAAAATGGCTAAAATTACTACTGATAATGTAAAAAAATAAACACCCAAACAAGTAACATTAGAGACATGTATTATAAACGTTATTATCACGTCACTTTTTTTGGTTTTTTTATATAAAAATAATTAATTAAAAAATCACAAAGCTTCATTTTTTTTTAAATTGCGGTCGGTAACTTTGGTTTCATATAGGTGTATATTTTAATTATTTAATGGTTAACTTTTATATTTGAGTATAAAGCGTGGTTTTTCTCGTATTTCTGACTATAATGGTAAGGGAGAGTTTTTCCCTAAAGCGAACAAATTTATCTAAAGGGTTAACAATCCATTATTTTTTTGTAACTTTAACCTCAGTGAACATGGATTTTTTTTAATTTTAAAATTAAATTTTATTTTATAACCAGCTGAACCGGAGAACTACAAACCACCTCAGAATCAATAACTGCTGTGTTAACTTTTGAGCAGAATTAAATTCAGTTTTTTTATTAAGTTGAAAATTCCGCAATGAACCAATTACCGATGCGCGATATCGATCCATGTTTTGTTTTTGTCAGTATCAGAGATGGCGTTGTGTACGAATTTATATTTTTTGTGATTTTCTTTCTTTTCCACTTACTTACAAGGAATTGCGTTGCATTTTCTTTATACGGGTGAGGGAGATTTATTATAATTATTGTGTTTTTATTTTGGAGGGGTGCAGACATACGTTCACCGTTTTCGACTATTGAAATTTAATGTGAAAGAAAGAGGGGTAGCACAATATGTTTAAGAATAAAAGCGAAACAATCAGCACATTGATATTTGAAGTTTTTGAATTTTTGGAATTCACTCAATACTCAATATTATATTTATCACAATATTCCTGCAGCTCTTTCAAAAGATGAGAATTCGTTCCACACAAAATTTATGAGAAAAAAAATATTCTTCATAATTTTTTTTTTCGTGAATTTTTCTAATGTTTTAATAGCTATTCTGTTCGGAGCGGAGACAAATCAAACAAATCAAAGATCATAAAAATTGGTCCAGCCATTCTTGAGTTATAAATGGTGTAAGTATCTGGACTTTGTTTTATACATTAAGATACGAACTATAACCGGAACTAACGGATTTAAACTTGACTTATGAAAAAATATTATTTTAAAACAAAGTAATTGCAAAATTAAGGCCGAATTTTTTTAGTCAATTTTCATTTTATGTCGGCCATTTTTGCAATCAACAGCTTTTTTTTAAACAGTTTTTTTTTAAATTTCATATTTCAGATAATTTTCTAGGACTCCAGCTGATTTGGTCAGACCCACCGCTTGCTATCTATAAATATATTCAAACGCGGCCGGCGTGGCGCAGCGGTAAGGCGCTTGACTCGCATACCGAAGGTCGCGGGATCATATCCTGGCGTGGAAAATAATTTTTATTTGATCAATTTGTGTTATTTCACAATTTATTAATTTAAAATAATATATAGTATATTTGCGACACGTTCCAGAGTGGAAGATACTCCCTGTATCGACCTGGTGTAAGACCACCATTCAGAATTAAAACGTTGCTTGAAATGGCATTAGCCGTGTTTGGTGACCAGATCTGAATAGCCAGGTACTTCCCCACCTTCCTCTTCTCTATCTCCTTCCCCTCCCCACTACCCTCAGCCTCAAAACATACCCCAATTGGGGATGCCATAGTCTCACTGGCTTTAGACGGGAGCAGTTGGGACTCTTGTGCGGTATTTATATAAATAAAAAAAAAGAATTTTCAGTATTGTTTTTTCTTTTTCAAATATACCATTACGAGTAACAAAAGTTTCGTGAACGAAAACAAATTATAGCTTTGAAAAAAACCCATTGAAAAAAAAACTCGGCTGGATCAGACTCAACCCTTAACCCCACATAGGAGAAGCGTGAGGAAAATAATTTAATTATGGCCTATGTAACATTTAGGGATTTTGTGTGGAGGATCTTTTAAAGAAAAAAAGGAAAGGTAGTTCTGGGAAGGAAAGGGGTATCATCAGAGGAATTTAAGAGTCGGCGTATTCAGGAGTGACGGACGTATGATAAATTCCTCCCACTGTGGTGCAAGGTGATGGGTTGAGAAAGACCAGCTGGAGAGAAAATGTATGGGATAACGTATGTTTGGGAATATTTCTATCCTGTTGCCTTTCCTACATATTTCCTACACACCTACCTACTTACCTACATACTTCCTCCTACCTACGAATGACATTGCAAATCAGTGCAGTGGTAATTTCTAACAAGAAAACAGTGTATTACTAGTGTTTATATGTATTAATCGTATCAAATGCTAAAATACGTTATAAGTTTATCAAAAGTCTTAAAACTTCTAACTGTTGGTGACCAAACAATATGTGGCACAGTTTGAGTTTGGAAAATTTATTGGAATGTGAATTCTTATGTGGAAACCATCGAACCAGCCTGCTACATTATCTTACAGTGAGTTACGCTTCCCTAATTTCCCTCCTTTTAAAAAAGTTTCTAACAAGTATATAAATAAATATTCAAATAAATGCTTGCAAAAGGTAAAACACTCGGCTAATGCAACCGATAGATAACTACTATTTATAAATTCGAGTACCGAATAGTAACATGAACAATAAATTTAAAAAAAATCTGAAATGTACATTATCCTATGGATAAGCTATCTAGGGGATGGTGAAATACCTCTGATTTTTTTAAAAATAATTCGCCTTTATTACACACTTTATCAGTAATTCCGAATATTTAACACAATTTAAAAAATGTAAATAAGTTATCAGTTGACTAAATTTAGCATTTCCGCATACAAATACGACGTTACTTTTTTTTCATCGGCGCTGCACTTGTATTTAAAATTACTTGTGTGATTTTGATTCCACGACAACTCAACAAAGTGGCATTTCATTACCCCATTAAAAAGTCATTCAAAGTTATGAAAAAATGGAAATATAGCCCATAACCTAATCTAACGTAACCTACTTGTAGTATTTTGAAAGATTCCGAGATCAAGACCCGCCAGCGCGCTAGACAGCTTTAGATACAATTCGTAGCCAGTTAAGAACGGTCGTGTGACCCACAAGTAAAATTTATTGTAAACTCGCAAAGACAATAATAAACCAGATTGTGACGAGGACCTATTTATTCTTGAAGAGCTCCAACACAACTATTAGTGTTTACCCGTGGATAAGGCAAACATTACATTACTTTCACAACATTATTTTCACAACTTTTAATGACCTCTCAAATGAGGTGTTGTTGAAGTTGTATGTTGTTGAGTTGTCTGGTCATCGTGATTTTAAATGTAATATATTTGATATGACGTGACCTATGACACTTATATCGGAATTATCAGCGTTAAGCAAATTTAATTTTTATAATTACAAAAATCGTCACACTTAAGAAATAGCGAAAGGAGTAGTTAAAAGAGATAAAAATTTTAAACGTTTTTGGTAATAAAAAAATCATGTTTTTTAGTATTTGAGTTTTCATTGAATAGAGAAGAATTTAATAACATTTTAAAACCAAATAAGATTAAAAAAGCAAACAGTTTGTACTCACCTCTATGACCTTTGGAAGTTTGTCTAGTTTGTTCCACTGTCTGGTGCATTAAAAGGTTTAACTTACCTGTAACCAGAAAAAAATACATTTTAATAATCAAGTACTTTATAAAACAAAATACAGCAATTTGTGAAGACTTAGCAATATTAGTAATTTTTAAACATATTTTTAATGATTTATTATGCTGAGTTATGATATTAAAAAAAATAATAACCATCGAAGACAATATTAGCGATTCTCAAATGAAAATTAGAAAAGAAAAATCAGAAAAAATACACATTTTGAATTTTCTGTTAAAATTTTCGTTGGAAATATCATTGTTGCCATGTTTCGCTAATTTCGTTTTGAATGTTTAAACATTATAATTTGAGGTTTTTCCCAATAAGACATTAAAAAAATATAGAGTGTTAAAATTATAAATTATTATTTTTAATTGATAAACTAATGTATAAGAAAAGGTTTTTATGCATAGCATAAAGAGTAACAATTATTATAAGTAATAATTATTAGCCTGAAACAAACATCTACATAGAAAAAATCTCCCGAGAAAAGATACATGCCGTCGACACGGGACGGCATACATGTCGTGACGGGATACATATTCCGTTGGCGGCAAGTATCTTTTCTCTGGAGATTTTTTCAATATAGATGAGTATTTCAGGCTAATAATTATTACTTACAATATTTTAACATACAATACAATATTTTAATTGTTACAAATATACTTGGAAAACTCTAGTCAACTCCATAGTAGAGTAAATTTATGCATTCTTGATTGCATTGATCAGGTTAGTTATAATTTTTTACTATATTGTGTAATACGTTGACCCTACAGTTGATCCCCCTACAGTTTGCTCCCAAAATTGTAATTATTATAAAATCATAATTTTTTGTGTAATTTTTACCAATGTCGAACCTAAAATCGACTTCAAAAATACATCTTAATAAGGTATGGATATCAAACTTATTAGCTTACCAGCTGCCCGCTGCCTGAACTGAATATTTGAATTTCTCGGCTTTTTTCTATTATAATAAGCATGCATTATACATATTAACCTTCCTCTTAAATTACTTTATCTATTGATAAAAACCGCATGAAAAACCATTGCATGGTTTAAAAGATCTAAGCGCATATACATTTTGATCGACTTCATATTATACTATGTGATGATATAACTATGTAATTTGATTGAAAATATGTTTCAATTTTGTTATTCGGCGGGACAACATCTCTGCACACCCCTTCGGGGATACTTAGTTATTTTTTTTAATGTACGTAGGTCTACTCTGGCGTAGTTAAAGGGGGGGGGGGCGCAGCCCACCCCGGGTGCCACACGAGGGAGGGGGGGGGGAGGGGGGGGTGACACCAAGTTTTATTAAAGTAGTATTATTAAGTACCGTGTGTCACCCCCCAAGAGCACGGTCTTTATCTCCATGGCTCCCCGTGAGGTGCCCCTACGTTATCCGCCCCGGATGCCATCCATGCTAGCTACGCCACTGGGTTTACTGTATTTTTCCAAATTGACTGTACCTAAATTGTAAATCAGTGTGCCAGGGGGTTAAATGTAGGGGAATCAACTGTCATAGAACCAGTGGTGTAACGAGGGAGGGGGGGGGGGGGGGAGGGACGATCGCTCTGGGTGCCACCCGTCAGAGTGTTCCCCCAAGAGCACAATTCCTTATTGATGAATTGTTCGAATTCTGTGAAATAACACGTCCCAAATTTTCTACGATTAGAAATTATAATAACCACAGGTTTTTAATTATTAGCATTTTTAGTGGTTTTTGCATTTACTTTAGGCATATAGACACGCTCACGACAAGCGTCTATCGGTTTGACTATTCAGTGGTCCCCTTTATTATTTATTTATTTATTTATTAATTTTCATAGCCATGATAGGTTTTACATGATTTATTGAATGAATTCAAAGACAAAATGCTGCTTAAATAAAAAGATACAAACTTAAAGAAATTAACTTTATATAATTTATACATTGGAGAAATAAAGGTATATTTTATGCTTATCTAAATCATCCTTTTCCCCATCATATGCAAGTCACTCTCTATATGTCAATTAAGAGAGTCTGAAAAATTTATTTCATTATTATTATACGATCAATTCATAATTTTAAAATATTGGGTATTCTGAAAGAAAAATTGGATAAGTTAGGAAGCAAGTTCATGAAAATAAAGGGAAATGTGTTTTCTGGAGCAAAATTGACTTTAAAATACGAGTCGGAAAATGAATCGGGAAAAGTCTATTAAATTCCAAGATTTCCTCGTTATTCTTAGATTATATTAATTAATTCCGTGAAATTGGAGGCTTTTTCAACAAAAGGGGAAGGGGGAGAGTAACTTTGAATACCGTTATGATTAATCGGGCATAATTTATTTTAAGATTTAACTCTCTGTGTACCTGGTGATTAAAAATCTCCTCCCATACTAGGTGGGGTATGACATACCTCAAAATATAAAAGTGATAAAATTATCAACATTTGGTATTGAAAAATACATAGTAATAAATAAGTTTAAGTAAAATTCTGAGTAGAAAGTACTTATGTATTTAAACATTTTTATTATAAAATAACAAAAAAACAGAACTTTTGTAATCTTTGTAACTTAATAATTATTTTCTTACGTACTAATTTTAAAAGGCACGTTTAATTATCACAATATTTTAAATTTAATAAACTACAATATGTTTTCTATTAAGGAAATATATAAGTGGGGTATGACATACCCCAAAATACAAAAGTGATAAAATTATCAACAATTGCTATTGATAAATACATAGTAATAAATAGGTTTAAGTAAAATTCTGAGTAGAAAGTACTTATGTATTAAAATATTTTTATTATAAAATAACAAAAAACCAGAACTTTTGTAATCTTTGTAACTGAATAATTATTTTCTTATGTACTCATTTTAAAAGGCACGCTTAATTATCACAAACTTTTTAATTTAACAAACAACAATATGTTTTCTACTAAGCAAATATATATTTATATGAGTTAACGTAAAAAAAAAGTATTTTTGTCCTCTGTCTAAGGAGCTAAACGTCACAACATTTATTAAACTGGGAAGGCTTTGGTGGCTGGGTTATGTAGAGAGAATGACTGAGCATCAAGCACCAAAGTCCCTGCTGAAATCAAAACATATAGGGCGAAGGAGCCTGGAGTGTCAAGATTAAGATGGAGTGCCAACGTCCTCAAAGATATATCTACCTTGGAGCTTCTAAACTAAAGAGAGCTGGCACAAAACCGAGATGAGTGGAGGAAGACTCTCTAGGAGGCCAAGACCCACCAGGGGTTGTAGAGCCAAGAGTGATGATGGTGATATTTATATGTCTTTCCTAAACTAACTAACTAACTAACCATCACGCCGTTTCCCCGCAGGGGTAGGCAGAGAGGACGGACCGCCAAACAACTCGGTCTTGGCACACAGTCTTTGCTTCACTCACATTCATACATCGTCTCATACATACTCTTCTATTATTCCGACTTTTGACATGGCCCGACTCAAGTATCTGATTCACTTGATCGTGCCATGTCTTCCTCGGGCGTCCCCTACTTCTTCTTCCATTCACATTTGCGTCATATATTCTTCTCACATTATTTTCTTCTTTCATTCGCTCTACATGTCCAAACCATCTGAGGGTCCCTTTCTTAATCTTACTCATTATGCTTTCCTATGTTTATCATGTCTTTCCTATGTTTATCATAAATTAAACATAGGATAGATATATACTTGTTTATCAACGTGCCGTACGAGGTGGGTGTGTGATACCCATACGCACTTTAGGGGCGTGTAACTTACTTGGCGGTCACCGCCGGATTGACTTAGCAACACTTATCGGAGCGGCAACGTCGCAATTTCAGATACTGAGAATTCGAACTTCGACAATATCACAGCTTTGAAATTATTGCGATTTTTTCAGAACTGGGGTATGTCACACCCCACCTGGTGCACGGAGGGAAAAATGATCTTAAAATATACTTATTTTGGTTGTCCGTGTTGTGCTAGGTCAACGATCTCAAATTTTCCATGAATTTAGTTACCACTTTCAAAAAACTGATTTATCGAGAAATCAGTTTATTCTGTGATTGACCGAACGCAGAAAAGTATTGTTTAAAACGGACCGTTTTATATTTCATTTGTCTAAAAATTTGTTTGCACATTCCTTTCCGGTTCAAGATGGTTGCTTTTTTAATGGTGTTAGATCATCATGTCGCATGTTCGATTCCTCGGCTGTGTCCTCCATCATGATGCAAACAACATTTTCCGGTTACTATTTGTTTGTAGGAGATTTTCAAACATTGGTGGTTTATTCGTAACCCAGGAATGTTTGTATTTAAAAAAAAACGGATTTGTAAAATTAAACTCGCAATACTTGTTTAAATGGAGTGTGTTGACTGAAGTGATCTGATAATAAATAAACACTAGCAATTAAAAACACGCTCCACAGATTTGCTGCTAGGCCCTGCGGGCGGTACCACGTGCACAGATGTTATTTGTGGCGCGGCGCGTATGGCGCGGCGTCCGACATGCCCTTGTAGCTGGGTTCTGAAATTCAACCACGCAGACGCTACGTAATAATATAAACATACATGCTAAATCATACACATACATGAAAAATGCAATGAATTTGAATAAGCCGAGATGGATTTATGATGGACGGAGGTTAAATTAAATTAAAATTGTGATTTGAGTGCCCGGGTTCATGGGGTGAGGTTTTTCCAGGTCTTGGCAGCGGGTGCGTCTGCCCACCTGCTGCGTGACGGGCCGGATCGAGAGAGAGTGGTTGAGGGAGGCTTTTCAACCTTTCCAGCCGGAATCTCTCAACCCATCGCCTTGCACCTCAGTTGGAGGGATGGATTATTATTATTTATCTACTATGTCTTTCTCCCAAACAGGTGCTTGTAGGATACGCTGGATACAATCACCCAGCGCTTGCCACCTTGTGGACTTTCATCAACCTGTCCCATTGTCTTGTCTATAATATATTGTCACACTAATACGTATGCAGGGTCATTGGAGGTCTCAATTCGTTCTAAACTAAATGTAACGTCGTTCTTTCAAAAAATTAGAGTTCTAACGAAGACTTGAAGGAGTAACCATCTGGAATTTATACCAGGGCGGTAAGTGGTGGATAACCTCCAATGAAGGGATGGATTCATAAGTCCGTAACTCCTGGATGCACTGAACCCCAGACTCCTGCCCCTACCATTTTCCTATCTTTCTCTTCCTTAAAAATACCCTCCCTCTACACAGCATCCCCTAATATGACATAGGCCCTGAGGGAAATGGCTTTCCTTAGGGCCTCCTGTGTAGAGCTAATATATTTATAATTTTTTTTATGAATCGTGGATTTCCCAAAGTAATGTGGTTTTAACCGTTAGTGTAGGAACGTACCGTTAAAACAAAGAGTAAAGTTGCGGTTACAGAAGATTTTCCCCAAAGAGGTTTATAAAGGAGGCCTTTAAAAAAAATGGTTTATTTCTTTTTTTTTAGTCTTAGGAGAATACTTATTTATATTATCTGGTACCTAATTACCTCAGCCTTTCTCCAGAAATATTTTATTATGCCAAATCCTGCAAGGAGGTTCTAGAGATAATCTCTTTTTAAGTTTCCCTTAACTTTAAGCCAGCCTGAGATAATGGAGATTTTAAACTCTTGTTTGGTTTGATCAATCAAGCGGAATTTCAGAGTTTTAGTTGAGTTTCAGAAAGATACTTCGTTACATCAGTTGGACACGGTTCTAATTGATTTTTTTTTGTTGAAAAACGACCGTTGAATGCAAAACCACTTATTTTGATCTTTTCTCTAAACAAAATAATTTAAGAGCCATTTGTGTTGTATTGCCGTAGTTAATTGTTTGACGAAGCTCGAAGTTAGTTTAGGTTGACAATATGGTGTAGGAAAATATTTCATTTGAACGTGGCCCTATCTTGGAATAGCATTAATTATTAATGGAAATGTTGTTAAAACCTTATTATTATGGCCTAGCTGGTTGCACGTTTAAGTATGCATGTTTATGTATATTTTTAAAATCTTAATAAATTTTTAGGTATGCAAGTTAAGATATGTTTGTTAAATCTTATTAAATATTTTCTTTATAAAATATTTATTTATTTATTTCAAGACTTGTTTTTACATTAAAAAATGATAACATTTGCAAGGTTAAACAACAATTTTTTTTATTCTACTACTCCATAAGTTGAGCTCTAGGAGCTCGTGTTTATGGGAGGAGTATTTATTCACACGCAAAAAATAAAATAATAATAATTTTCTAATTAAATGTTTAAATAATATTCAAAGAACTTATGAGATAAATACAAATATTAATTGGCAAAGGTTCGTAATTTAGGAAAGAAAATTGTTATAAAAGGTCAATACTTTAAAAAAAAAATAATTAAATATGACAGTTAAAGTAAGGGTAAATTAACTTAAATTAAGGGTACAATATATCATTATCCAATTTCAGTGACTTAATTTGTTTTTTGAATTGTTCATATTTCAATGTTTCAGTTACACTAATTTTGTTTTTAGATAATAATATATTGTACCATCGTACACCTAGATACAAATAGTGGTGCTGAGCCGTGGTAGTTCTAAGCATAGGGATGGCTATTAAGCCATTAGTTTTAAATCTATTGCTTATGCTATCAGAGGGGTGAATTTTTTTAATAAAATACTCTTTATAAATTTGATATAAGGCGTTTCTCTTATACAATTCTGTGATGGTTGGTACATTAAATTCTCGAAATATCTCTAGAGTAGGGAAGTCGTATGGTTTCTTAAGGATGATTTTTATAATTATTCTTTGAATTATGATTATAGGTTGTAAGGAAGCTTTAAAGGCCCCTCCCCACCCAATAATGCCGTACTGTAATAAGGACTGAATTAATGCAAAATATACAATTTTTATGGTTTTCTTGTTTAAAATATTTCGTATGTTATAGAATACATAGATAAGTTTTCTTATTCTTTCCACAGTGAGATTGATATGATCTTTCCATATCAATCTATATAAATAATTATATAAATAATTTCCTAGAATAACGTACAAGTGTCTAGTATTTACAAGTTTATTTTTTATATTACTAGGAGCCTACACAGATATATATGATGAAAATGGCTCCCTTATTTTAAATACCTACCTATATTATTATTTTACTATTATTGAAGAGTGGGTACATACATAGATGTCACACAAAGCACAAACATATTACAGACATCCTGTAACGACAATAAATGATTGTTCAAAAAAGTTAAATATGGGAAAGAACTCAGCGTAGTGGAGCAAATATATGTATTTATTTTTGAATATTTGAATTAGCCATTTTGTAGATAGCTACATAAAGAATAAGAATAAAAAAAACCGTTTTGAGTAGATATTTCTCTTTGCAGGGAGCGGTGAGTCTGGACATCAGGAACCCTTGGAGGCTCCTGAACCATTTGCTCCAATCTGTTGAACTTGAGAACTTTAACCACGGTTCGTTATGAACTTTGAAGTCCCCCAGCACTTCAAAGTCGACCGAAGGGCAGCAGGGCAAGAGATCATCAATAGTCCAGCTAACATGTTTGAATAGTTCGGATGTGACTGATTCGCCAAGATTCGGTGAGCGGTATAAACATGCGTAGAATCTTGCCGCACGGGCAATACTAACGCGCACCCACATTACGTCAAATTCGGGGTTTTTGGTGCCGAAACCAGGGACCTATCTAAATGGACCAAACCATATAAAATTTATCTTTTTCTAACCTTAATAATGTACGTGAAATTAAATGTTATTCATTTCACACAGTCAATCATATTTATATGGCGCCGGCCAGCCGTGTCAACTTACAGTAAGGTTATGTCAGCAGTCGAATAAGAGAAAAATGCATATGACATAATGTTTAAATGTTATTAAAGTAAGGAGTTTGACGTTTTAAGCCGCGGGATTACACCCACTATGCCAAAACCTCTTCAGGGAAATGGCGTGTGATGTTGGACCTTTAATATCACGTGACTGCATATAAAATACAAAAATAGAAATAAACATAGCAAACAAGGAAATTTAGCACGAACCATTAATCAAAAACAGTATGTCAACATGGTTATATTTTTGCCATACAATTTTTGATATACAGGGGTATTTGTATATCCAAGTAGAATTTTTATAATCTAGCAAGGGTAGGTTTACCCATTAGCTAATTACAACGTGTCAACCGTAGCATAACCTTATCCGAAAAACCTTCACGCATTAGCCGCGTAAATTATGGTTCACCATTAATTATTTTATTAAACCGAGGTTCTAACACATCATAATCATCAGTCAAGCGTATCAAACTGTACATCGATGTTCCGAACTTGATTTATGTCAAATAATGAAGGAAGAATTCTAGAAAATTCGTTGCAGCGATTGTTCGAAAGAGTGTTTATAACAGTTTTGTAAAATTTGTCATTTTTTTAAATTTTTCGTTATGTACGTGCATTTTTAAAAATCTCATTTTAAAATTACAGTGTTGATCCTCATATTTCTAACTTTGGACAAATAAATTTATGATAATTTTCAAATGGTAAATTATGTAAATATGAATGATTTTTTTTATTTGATTGTAATTTTGTTTTAAGAAAAAAAGAAGAACGAAGAAATAAGAGGAAAGAGGAAAGAGGAAAGAGGAAAGAGGAAGGAAGAAGGAGAAAGGAGAAAGGAGAAAGGAGAAAGGAGAAAGGAGAAAGGAGAAAGGAGAAAGGAGAAAGGAGAAAGGAGAAAGGAGAAAGGAGAAAGGAGAAAGGAGAAAGGAGAAAGGAGAAAGGAGAAAGGAGAAAGGAGAAAGGAGAAAGGAGAAAGGAGAAAGGAGAAAGGAGAAAGGAGAATGGGAGAAAGGTGGGAAGGAGAAAGGAGAAAGGGAGAAAGGAGGGAAGGAGAAAGGAGAAAGGAGAAAGGAGAAAGGAGAAAGGAGAAAGGAGAAAGGAGAAAGGAGAAAGGAGAAAGGAGAAAGGAGAAAGGAGAAAGGAGAAAGGAGAAAGGAGAAAGGAGAAAGGAGAAAGGAGAAAGGAGAAAGGAGAAAGGAGAAAGGAGAAAGGAGAAAGGAGAAAGGAGAAAGGAGAGAAAGGAGAAAGGAGAAAGGAGAAAGGAGAAAGGAGAAAGGAGAAAGGAGGAAAGGAGAAAGGAGAAAGAAAGGAGAAAGGAGAAAGGAGAAAGGAGAAAGGAGAAAGGAGAAAGGAGAAAGGAGAAAGGAGAAAGGAGAAAGGAGAAAGGAGAAAGGAGAAAGGAGAAAGGAGAAAGGAGAAAGGAGAAAGGAGAAAGGAGAAAGGAGAAAGGAGAAAAGAGAAAGAAGAAAGAAGAAAGAAGAAATAAGAAAGAAGAAAGAAGAAAGAAGAAAGAAGAAAGAAGAAAGAAGAAAGAAGAAAGAAGAAAGAAGAAAGAAGAAAGAAGAAAGAAGAAAGAAAGAAAGAAGAAAGAAGAAAGAAGAAAGAAGAAAGAAGAAAGAAGAAAGAAGAAAGAAGAAAGAAGAAAGAAGAAAGAAGAAAGAAGAAAGAAGAAAGAAGAAAGAAGAAAGAAGAAAGAAGAAAGAAGAAAGAAGAAAGAAGAAAGAAGAAAGAATATGATGGTACTTCATCGCTATGCTGTATCCACACATTATTACACAATCCAAGGAAGGAGGTTACCAAAAATGTCCATCCCACGATGTAACAATTTCCATTAGCGTTAATTCCCATCAGCGGGTCGCAGGTCGCCGCAGCCAGGGTAAGTCAAACACAAAAGCTGTCAGCTGTCAGCGGCGCGCATCATTAGGTCCCCCGACATTTAACCAACCACCTTCTCGAGCCTTCCTCACAGCACACAT
Source organism: Limnephilus lunatus (assembly GCA_917563855.2). Taxonomy (NCBI): domain Eukaryota; kingdom Metazoa; phylum Arthropoda; class Insecta; order Trichoptera; family Limnephilidae; genus Limnephilus; species Limnephilus lunatus. The sequence continues at coordinate 49,978,991 of OU830603.1, forward strand.
GCATAATACATACATGCTTAGTACTTGGCTCTTATCACACATCGCCCCATGTGCAGTGGCGTGTGAAAGAAAATCACTGCCCCTTGGTATTAAAGACTCACCCCCAGCACCTGCGCTAAATACTAAATAGTTTATTAAAAGCTTTAGGCTGAGCACATTCTGAAACGCAGGCCGCGCAGAATGTACAGAGCAGAAATGTCGCCGCAGAACAGACAATGCAGAAATCGGTGACCAACATAAATATGCTGCGACGCAGGTGACTAGTTCAGCTTATATCTACATGGGCAATGGTTTTTCTGTGAGAATGTCGAGTTTCGAGCCCGATTCTGACTGTAAAATTAATAGTTAACTATTGATTAATGATCTTTATATAAAAAAGCAAGATTCTCATGGGAAACAGTACCCACCTGCGCACGTGTCACACTGAATCTGCGCCACGGTCACATCGCGGATTAGAACCGAGAAGAAGCAATTTCTGAGCGGCACGTATCTGCCCCGCAGCGTATTTATGTTGTTTCATACACGTCCATTACATTAAAAAATCTGCCCCGCTCTGTTCTGCATATTTTGCGCGGCTTGCGTCTCAGTATATGCCCAGTTTATTAGTATTCCCAGAAGTAAAAAAAAACTAACTTCTATAGTAAAGTTGATTGGAATAAGAAAGTACCGGTATTTCGTTAATGTTCAGTCTAAGGCCGGGCGCAAACATTAGGTTTTGCTTTCCGATTGTCTGATCAGACAATCGGATCGGATAAACACCGCACATATCCGATTAGAAAACCGGATAGGTATTAAGACCGGGGCCACGCCCGTTGTCTGACAGGATTGGAAGGCTGGCGTGGAAGGCGGTGGCCTATTTTTATTACCGATCAGGTTTTCGAATCGAATATGTGCGGTGTTTATTCGATTTTCATAAGAAATGTATGGCGTGAAGGCCTTTCGGTTGTCTGATCAGACCATCGGGTAGAAAAGCCTGATGTGTGCGCCTAGTCTATGGGGGGGGGGAGGGGTGTATGGTGTTATTTTTGCGGCTGTGGATATCGAAACACCTTAAGATGTTTTTTGTGTGTTTTGACCACTGCACTGCACTGTAAATGAGAAAAAAGACTTACTATGGAAACTTGTGGCACTCTCTGCTATCTTGGTAGGGTTTATTATGCACTGGTATGCCCCCCCCCCTTTCGCTTAGCTTTCGATTAGAGAAGGAATTTTTAAATTACATTCAGTATGTATTGCGCGAAAGAGTAACAAACATCCATACAAACATTCGCATTTATAATATTAGTAAGATAAAGAACTTTGGTAGGTATCTAAAATGTTTGATGAATTACACCAGAATTAAGGAAAAATAAAGCCTATTTCAGGCACACAGATCCGCCCCGTACACAGTTCTACCATTTTATCTCTTCGGTGGTTTTTCGTCCATTGTGTATTGGATAATGAAGCCACGACTGAATGCCTAGAATTTGGCAAATGCCTTTTGTAGAGAATTTTTGTTTTACTTCATTTCTGAAGATTTTTCTTTTAACGAAAATCAGAATTCTGAAAAGACTTTCATCAAAAAAGAATACCACCTCGATGAAAGATGATTGCAAGCATTTTTAAATAAAAATGTTAAACATTTTCCGATCTTTCTCAAAGCAAAAAGGTATAGATTTTGTGTTATTTGTTGTAATTAAAATTGTAAATCCATGGTGCAAACGAAATTTCACAGTGAAAACGAATACCTTTGGTGAAAACTAATATAGAATGATTTTAAACATCCTTCGCAATCAGCCCCTAGATATTCCTTCTTTCGGTGCTACTCTGCACTCTGATACATAATAATATCGTTGATTTAATTGATCTGTCTTTATTCAAGTATTATTTAACTTAAATACTAATGAAGGAAGGAATTCTCCGATACAAATCGAATTTCAGGGATGCCCGGACTCAGGTCTTGGCGGCATATGGCCGAATCGGGAATGACTGATTAACGGAGACCTTTTTTATATCTTCAGCCGGACTTTCTCAAACCACCGCCTTGTACCGCAGTGGGAGCGATGGCTTCATACGTCCATTATTCCTTCACATACTGAACCCCAGATTCCTACCCACCCCTCAAACATTTTTCCTTCCTAGAACTTCCTTTACTTCCTTTCCTAAAACAGCACCCAATAGCACCCATAAGATGTCATAGGCCCTCAGGGAAACTGTTTTCTCCAGGGCCTCAAGTAGAGCTAATGTAAAACAACGAAATTTGAAAAAAAAAGTTTTTCATAAGAATAATTATTTAAAAAATTTTCAAAACAAGTAATCATTTATGTCACTGTGTAAAAAATCGTTATTTTTTGCCAACTTTTGAAATAATGTCAATAGTTGTAAAAATCGTTCGTTATATTCAATTAACTGTTGCAAAATGGAATGTTGTAATAGTCGTCGCCATGACTCGTTCGGGATACCACACGGCAGAATAGATGTTCTTGCTCGGCATAGCGTAACAAGAGGAATACTGTTAATGGATGAAATTTCGAAAGCAATAGATATATTTAATTACTCATTTTTACCTAAAAACATCAGTATTTATTTAAATAAAACTTGAACTGCAGATAAATTTGTCACAACACGTGTACACCTCTCGAATTTTAGCAATATTAGCGTAAAATTTGGTTTTTATAATATTATATTATCTTAGACTCGTAAATTCGTGTTTTAGAATCCTCCTTTGTGAAAAACTAAACAAGTTATTCCTGAAAAGGATTGAAACTTTGGTGCATGTTCATATTATTTCTAAGTGGGTCAATCTGAAATGGTTTGAATCTACGCTTTCAGGTTTTTATCCTGAGCTTTGAAAATTTTGCGCTTGAGGAAAATGGTTTGAAGCTTCGATATATTATGGAGGGTTGGTTTCTGCTACCCTTTGGTGCTTCGTTTGGAATTATGAAGATGTCGCTCTAAATTTTATTAAGTGTATTTAAGTTTAGTGTTAATTCATCAGGATTGGAATGGATAAACTTATATTGCATGGATATAAAATACATTTTTTTTAATTTCAAGAATAATACAAAAATAATAAAAAAGAAATTGAAAAACATTTGTACATAACGATAACAGAAATTTCATAAACTTCTCGTCTTTTAAAATAACGTCTGCGAGGGCGTTACAAGGGTTTATTTTTCGTAATTACTTTCAAGCAAACGATGAATGTTTTTTTTTAAATAATTCTCATGGTCAATTAATATATACATATAGAAGATTTTATACAAACTTTCATACACGAATTCAAAGTATGGTTTGAGGTGTACGCCGTTTTCGACAGGACATTCCGAAGAAAATGCTGCTCGATGGTTTACAGCGATTAAACCATACGGTTCATCAGAAAAATAAAATAAAAATATATTTAGAAACTAGAATACAAAAAAAATGGTGAATCTGCGAATTTTATTTTCGGTTTTAATAGACTTTCATAGTTCATAAAAAAGGTGTGAGAGGTGGATAGGAATATGGGGGTCAATGTGTCCAGGAGTGATAAGGTCATTGGCCGCAAGATCGCCATATGAACCCGGGCACCCCTGCTAAGTCATCAAACGTAGCAAACGTCTGGGGATGATCTATGGCAGGTGTGGTAATCCAATAGAATCTCGTCAAAATATTTTAAACTGTACCTTAAAATAGACTTTTTTTTTCTACATGAGCTCCACACAGGAGGCCTTGAGGAAAATAATTTCCCTCTGGGCCTTGGCGGTGGATGCGTCTGCCCACCAGCTGCATGGCAGGCCAGATCAGGACAGAATGGTTGAGGGAGTCCGTTTGACTTCTCTAGCCGTACTCTCTCGGAACATCGCCTTGCACCACAGTGGGGAGGGTGGATTCATACGTCTGTCACTCCTGGACATACTGATCCCCAGATTTCTAACCACCCCTAATACCCTTTCCTCTCCTTTCCACCCTCCATACAGCATCCCCAAAGATCACATATGTCCTGAGAGGATTAATTTTTTTCAGGGCTTCCTGTGTGGAGCTAATGTAAAAAAAAGTCATCTTTGGGGATGGTGGATGGACGCTTTTTTCAAGGAAAGGAAGAAGAAAAGAGTTCTGGGAAGGAAAATAGTTTAAGGAGTGGGATGGAATCTTGGGTTCAGTGTGTCCTGCTCATCCGCCTCCAAGACCTAGACAAACGTCACCCCATGAACCCGGGAACCCTTGCTAAATCACCAAACGTAGCGAACCACTTGGGGTGACCTATGGCAGAGGTGTTCCAATAAAGGTTACCGGGGCGGCGGTACCCACTTCCGCCTCCCAGACATTAAATACAAGCTATACGTAAAAGCTTCAATAATAATAAAACCGAACACAATCTTTATGAAGTCAACTGCGAAATAGGGGTCAATTAAGCTTTTTGTACCATTTTCGACCTTGTCTCACGGGTGAATTTTTTTCCATAGGAAATACAAATTTATCAACGTGGCGCATATGGTTTTGCGTGGCGGCCTTTTCCCTTTTACTTCCGGTTAAGATATCTATAAAAAGCCTTCCTTGCGTAAGCTCTTAAAAGTACCTAAATGCTCGTTTCTCACGCGAAGGTTATTAAACGACATTCTGTATTATAAGTCCTGATTGAATCGTTATTTTTTTATGGTGATGTAAGTGACACAGGAAACCATTGACAAGTCACGCGTTAGAAATTGATTGATATGTTGTTCCGGTAGAAGGAACGTGATATTGATGTCGTTCTTAGCGTTAATTTCAGGGAAAGTATATGGGGTGAGAAAATATCTTTATTGCTTTAAGTTGGTATGAAAACTCGCTTCATCGTGCACACTGCACATCCTCGGACCCAATGTTTTTTCTATTTAAATGCCTTTCTAAAATATGACCAACTTTTGAGTAATTTTGCAGATAATTATACAACATAGATTTAATTCAAATATTTTATTAATAACAACGAGGTTCCACTTGCAAATTTTACGGGCAGCTTAGTTATTATCTTCCATCGACCAAATGTTTTTGGAGCAACATGGTTCTGTTCGATGGGGGAAACAAGATTCCATTTTTCAATTGCGTGAAACTACGAAAATAACGAAAAAAAATACATTTATGATAAAGTGGATACGCACAATATATTGTAATAGAATTATATTTTAAGAATATTTTAAGCAAAAATCATGGCATTTAACAAAACCAAAATCAAATAATTAGACAGTACCCTGTTGCCCCGAGTTTAGCTGATTTTCAAATCAACGAGGTTGTTTCCAATGTTTTTTGCTTAGTTGTTTGGCTAAATGCCATCTGTTATTGCACAGAATATTCTTAAAACATAGAAAATCCGAACATAATACGATGTTAAATAAATTTTTATTATTACAATTTTATTCGAGATTTAAACATTAAACGCGCTACTTGTGCGTACACTGTACTATTTTGCTAGTGTTCGCATACGACGCCGCGTCGACTACGGTTTTGACATCAGTTGCACGGTATTGATAGAACTGTTAACAAGGACAGACATGGCTTTAATGTAAAATTTGTTCTGGATGTTGGAAAATATCCATGTTTCACTATAACTACGAGTATAATTTACCGGAAAAGCCGTGAATTGAGGTTAGAAAAAAAATCTATTTCACACCAATCTTATGTAGTTTGTTAGTAACATATTGGTATGGTGGCGACAATTATTATTTATTTAGTTATATAGATGTACCCAAAATCTTCTTACAGATCGTTTTTTATGCTCAAGAAGATAAGGAAGAAGTCAATTGACATCGCATTAATTCAACGGCTGCACGTGAAAGCGCCGTGTACGGAAATAGCATATCGGTAGGCTACTACTAGTGGTTGCGTCACAGTCACGTAACTTGTAGGTATCTCCATGTACAAAAGGCCTTATTTGCTTCTTAAGGATAAAATAATTCACTATTTACTCCCTAGTATATTAGCATTAAGGTAAACGAAGCAGAAATTTTCACGAAATAACAGGCAGTTGTTGAAGTGAAAATATTTATAACCCTTTGTAATATTTGCAACCCCTTGTAAATAATTGACTTAACATAATCATATTATTTTACGGGAGTAATATGTTCTGATAAAGCAGTCAACAGCAGACAAATTACAACATACATATTCCATTGTATAAATTAGAACTATTTGAATGAATAATTCTAGTAAAGACCAATACTGGTAAAATCATCAAAGATAATTAAAATGACCTACGATACGATACAATAGGATTGTACCCGCCATCCAGGAGCACTCCTATCCGGTAAGACCGGCAGGGCTTAACGAGTTTGTTTTATAAACACAGGCTGAAAAGAATCCACAAAGATTTAGTTAACATGTGAAACATATTGAAATAAGGAACTTATCTGCTCTGTTTCAAGTGGATTTATCCTTCGACTCCAATAACTAATAACCATTAATTACAAGTGATTTCACCCCTCGGTATTCAAAGATACAGTTCTGTTGGTATCACTAAAAACTCTCTTGTTAGCTCCGACATTCAATTAAAATATTATTATATTATGTTGCTCTCAGAGGTTAATTACACAAAAAACAATAATTTCAAGACGGAAAACTTAATCTATTAATTCAAATATGTATTCCGACAAACCTTTAGCTCGATTACACTTAATCTACCACGGTTATTCACTAAAAACCCAAGAGGTTGAAAAAAACACGTCGAGCTGTGATCATGATCCAGCACTTCTATCATAGACAATTAAAATGACCTCAAAAAAATTTAATTGAGCATGTTTCCATTGTCAGTTTCTGCAGGTCCCAAAGCCTGTGCTGGGTTGGTTGGACGTATTAAAAGAAAGTCAGATAATAGGACACCAGATATTATAATTCTGTGGGTGCCCCAATGGAAGTGACAGAGGAAGGTGTGGATAGACGGTATGGAAGAGGATTGCAGAAGGACGGGAAGTACTGAGGACTGGAGGTGAATGGCGAGAGACCGCAGCCAGTGGAGAACCGTACTGGAGGAGGCCAAATTCCATCCGTTGATGTAATATTGTGATGATATCTGCCATAGTCTAGTCACCCCAAATGGTTTGCTACTTTTGTGACTTAGCAGGGGTGCCCGAGCTCGTAGAGTTACGCTTGTTCTTATGACTGCGAATGCGTTTGCCCGCCAACCCTTTGATGCCGGACTCTCTCGACCTATCGCCTAGCACCACAGTAGGAGGGATGGATTTATAAATCCACAACTCCTGGACAAACTGAAACCTAGATTTCTACGTAGAAACCTAGATATACCTCTTTATTTCCCAAGACTTTATTTGGAAAGGGACCTTAAAAAGACCCACCACGAAGCATCCCCAAAGATGACATGGATCCTGAGAGAAATTATTTTCCTTATAATTTTTTTTAATATCGCCAACGCGAAAGACCGCCATTCAGAATCGATACATGGCTTGCTATGGCATTATATGTGTTTGATGGCCAAATCTGTTTAGTCTAAATAGTCGGATACTTCCAATTTTCCTAATTCTATTCCCTTTCTCTCCTCAATTCCTTCAGCCTCACACCATATATCCAAATATTGGGTAGTCATACTCCCACTAACTACCGATTATTAAATAGAAGTGATACCAAATTGATTGATGTTTTCGCTTTAATAAATTTAGCGTTCTAATACATAATATATTCTGAAATCCATGATTTGTTGGAAGTAGTAACTCGGTAGGTACTTACTATGAATGGATTCTCAAAAATCCCGATAAGCAGAAAACATGCCGAACTTAAGGAAGGAAAAAAAGGTCTTACACACAAACATTGGATAAAGAAAGGGATAAAGGGGGATGAGTATAGAGTCTTGCGAGGGTGGAATACAGTAGAGACTCAGTATACCGAGAAATGGTATATAATCCCGGTTAAATTGATTTCATGGTAAAACTAAATATTTTCTCTGATAAGTACTTACAGAAAAGTCGTAAATGTCGTACATTCAAATAAGAATAGATATATGTAGATAGCATTTAGTTCGGAAATAATCTAGCAAATCAATCAAAATTTGCGTTAAGAAAAATGAAGATAATGTTTGTAGATCTTAGTCGAAGTATGATATAGTTAAATATGACCGAAGGGGATAGTATCAGATTTGCTCAGTGGTAAAAGCAGAGCTATGTTCCTGGGTTCAATTCCTAGAAGCAACCGAGCCTTTTTTTGATTTTTCTATTAAAATTTTAGCTTGAGAGTCGCTAATATTGCTTTCAATGTTTAATGAATTTTTAAAATTATTATCTATTATCAATAACAATATTTCATCTTCTGTCGTCTTCTTCTATCTATGTACATATATAAATAAAAATGAATTGCCGAAATACGCGCGTAACTTCCGAACGATTGCACCAAATTGGATAATTCTTTTTTTTTGTGTTCGTTATTGTCAGGACAAGGTTTGTATAAAACTACTGGTGAGCTCTGGTATTATGAAATTTGCAAAAGGTTGCACGCGAGCTGTTTGAAAATTGAATGTACCGGGACTGAATGTATGGAATGCGGGAGGGAGGAGGGGGGAGGGGAACTCAGGTAAGAGGTTCGCGGAAGGGGTATGGAGGGGAACCAACGAAGGAAGAGGGGAACTGAGGAGTGGGGTTCGCAGGCCAGGGGAAGTTGGGAAGGGGACGCGTCAGAGGAAGGGAATGGGACGAATGGAAATGGACACGCAGGGAGAAACAATTTATTTATTTAATGACATAGCAACGCATGCCGGTTACCAGCTAGTTTAAAATAAAAGGCAATCAGCGTTATACCATTAGAAATATACGCTTAAAACGAGAGGGGTTCTTGCTTATGAATAATTTAAGATATCTATGTAACATTTTTCAACAAAATTGTAAATAACATTAATTATAATTTTTTTTCTTACTTTTTTTATAACTCGGTAACATACCTATTTGCAAGAAATAAAAGGCTTTTTTTTATTAATAAGTTTTAATAAAAACATTGAACTTTGATCCGTCTTGGCTGATGATCCATGTCTGATGTATATTTCAAGGAATTTGTGTTCTGTCTAAGCCAGTTGTAGTGCATTGTATAACTTTTTTGCAAAGTAGGTATATAAAAATTTATTGGCCAAAAGTTATTTAAAAGGATAAAAAGTAAGAGACTATTATACTAAAGGATCACCAGAGGACGCCAACAAAAGAAATCTTAAATGATTGTTTCAGTCCAAATAACCAAAATATCTAAGCTAAAAATGGTTTAATTAAATGGAAACCAATTACTTTGCACCATCAATATGTTTTGAAACCAAAGGTTTCTTGGTCACGATAAGATTAAGATTTAATTAAAAATGACGCTACAAAGTGATGTCAAATAGATTGAAAAAGTCATTTTTTTTAAATGAAATTAAAAAAAAAATCCGAAGAATATTATCTTTCACAAACCTAACCTACCAAAATTACACTGTGAATTAACATGAAGTGGATAATGCAAATGATTTAAAAAACAAATCAAAACCTGGCTTAGAATAGGAATTACTATATAGCATCTTTAAAAAACCTCTCTGGCATTAATTTAAAAGTATTTTATTTATTTATCTATAACAAAATTATAATATTAAAATGTTGCTTCCAAATGCTTACAAATTACAGCTTCAGATAGTTATTATAATAATAGATTGTTAATACTAAAAACGAAACGAGAAAAATGTTGTTTGATGGAATTAGGTAATAATACGTCAAGAAAAAATAAGGTAAGCAAGGAAAAGGGATATCCAATCCCTTACAACTGTATCTCGGCAAAGGAGCACACAACAAAACCATTGGCATTGCTTGGCATTGCTCTGTAATACTGTACATTCTTTATTTTATATTAATTAATTAGTTTTTGTAAGGACTCGTAAGGAACACTATAGGATTACTTTTAAGTTTATTAAAATTAAGCGCACTTGAAGTGAAATAACAAAAAACTGCGCTTTATAAATACTACGTTATTATTAACCATAATTTAGTTATATAATACCACCGCGTAACGTAGGGGTAATTATCGCCACAATAAAACGAATGAGTACAAAACGATGTTATATACTTTCAAAATGATCAAATTCCATACTTTTAACTCAAATTAAGATTGTTACACAAAAAATACTATGAATAAAAATGATGCATTTCATCAGAAGAAGGAGCACCTTCGTTGCCTCAATAATAACGGTTTTTCAGAATTCGCCAACCATTTGATCGATAAAGATCATACGTTTTGTCATAGCACCGGTGCTAACATCTTACATAAAAACGGGCATGGTAACAGACTGAACAATTTAGAAGCACTAGAAATTAAAAAAGCTGTAAAAACCAAAAGTAATATACTTAATAATCAATTAGACATATCAATTAGTCCAATATTAGGTATGTTTCCAATAAACCCTTAATAAAAAATTCCCAGTGCTCCTTACCACCATGCCAGTTGATGCTTTGTTTCTCCAAATTTATTATTGTAACCCATCAGTCACATAATTATCTTTCGGTTCTTCCATTACTTGCGAACTTAGGTTAATGTATTTTATGGCCGTCGATGTGTTTGTTATATTTGTATCATGTTGTCTCCCTCTTTATTTTGTCTCCCTCTAAATTTTGTCTCCCTCTATATTTTGTTTTATATAAGCACACATTATGACTTATTGTTTAGTATTAATTTGTACCCTGGTGATGCTTGAGTAAAGTGAAACCGGTCGGTTCAAAAAATTAATGAAACTCGTGGTTTTAAACAAAATAGTATTTTATTTTATTAAATAAAAATTTAGTAATCTTAGGGAAAATGGACCAGCTAATAAATTTCAATTGGTTTAACTCTTTAGTGAACCTTCTATAAATTCGTATTAATTGTTTTTGTGAATAATCGTATTTTTGCGATCCTATAAAAATAATGAATATTTTATTTTATAATTCCACGATATCCAATAATCGAGAATCTGCTGTATTATAGGCAGTATAAAGGTTCAACAGACCCTAAGGCCTATACCCAAACGGCCCTTTGATCTCCCGATCTAACCTTTACCCAATGGAAACAGTAGCTGTAATAAAAAGCACATAGTGGAAGTTAATTAATCAAGGGCTTGGTTAATTTCTCAGCGAAGTTGTTAAGTTCAGTTAGGGTCAACCTTTCCCTTTGTAAGGGGATAGATAAACTTCAAGAATCAATAAGTGAGTCCCCTAGAATTTTACATTCTAAATATTGTCAACTTGTTTATTTATTTAATTATTCTAATAACTATTGTTTAATTCTGAAAAAGTTTCAAATTTTTTTTTTTAATTTGCGATTCAAAACTTTGTATACATAAAAGGGTACATTTTACTTTTTCGGTGGCTATTTTTTAGATTGAAATATAAAGCGTGGTGTTTTCCCTTTCTAAAACCGATTAAAACATATTTCTCACTATGATAGTAAGGGAGTTGCGGCATTTAATATGAGTCCTATGTCCGTTGGGACAAATATGGTCTCCTGTGATTAAACGGGTTAAACTGTGAATTTACTTTTGTAACAAAATAAATAAACATAAAAAATCAAAAATATATATGTATTTTGAAATGCGTCCGAAATTAGCCTGCTATATCAAGACCTAAAAGCCTTTTAATATAATGTGGTATATTCTGCGAAAAAAGGTAAATCTAAAATCATTTTTTTCAACCGAGTAATTTGAAATGAAAATTCCCTGACCATAACAATTTTCCAATATTGCGAATTCTAAACGCAACATGTCAAATCATCAGGAATATGCTTCTCTGTAAATATTGGTTTACGACGACATGAATACCGCCAATGATTATTTTACAGCTTTTGAAAACTCACGCGATTGAACAATTTAAAAAATAAAACATTGATCTTTATTACCCTTGCTAAAAAAATAAGGGGAAATTATGAAATAAAACAAAATAAAAATTAAATCGGTTATTGTAAAGTAATAATAATAACAATTTATGGTCTGAGGACAAAGCCTTATTACACTGATCAGACAATTCCTGGAAGTGTTATACCGGTTTAAAAAAAGTGATGGATCAAGTTTGCAATTTTATTAGTAATATATCATTGAAGAAGAATAAAACACTAATAATCTAAATGAAAATATAAACGAGAATAAGATACAGAAAAATAAATAGATAACGGTCGCCACTGGGACACAAACCCTGAACCTCTCGTCTTACCGGGATGAGCGCCTTATCCAATTAAGCCACTTCTTATCAAACAGTCATATTTGTAAATCTCATATTGAGTCCAAGTTGTGACCGTTATCTTTTAATTTTTCTGTGTCTTGTTGTCTTTAATATTTTCGTTTAGATTATTAGTGTTATCTTCTTAATTTTCCTGCCACTCCTCTCAAGTACCTAATTTCAGCAGCTTAGACTCTAGAGCGTGTTCGTACATTTAGCATCTATATCTTTTGACCGTACGTAAACGTCAGGCGGTACATCGGTTTAAACACTGCCATCTTTGTCTTGATGCTGAGCTCGGCTTTCCTTATCACTGAGTTGTAGAGAGGACGCTACACACCGCTTGCCGCACTTATTCTTCAATCAATTTCTCCGTTTTGCCGACCATCGCTGGAGAATTCAACCCCGAGGTATTTGAATACGTCCACTTGTTTTAGCTGAGTCACATTAGCGAATATGTTGCACTGATTTTGGTCAATTCCTAAAACCATCACTTCATTCCCGCCATCATGTTATGAAATGGGATCAAATAAGAAACTCGACGATCCGAGACGATCTAAACATTAAACCACTGATATTCTTCATAGAAAAATCGCAACTGAGGTGGCTTGGGCACGTACTGAAAATACTGAGTGCAATTCCAGAGAGAAGACGTCCAGTGGGCCGCCCAAGACAGAGTTGGTCGAGACAACTTCAGAAACTGTGTGAGGAGAGGATGGGACTGCCATGGACGGAGGCCGCACAATCAGTGCAAGGCGGGGACGAGTGGAGGCGCCTTGTCGATGCATTGGATCCCCGACCCGAATAGGACAAGGAAGAAAAGATGAGATGAGATCTTCTTCTTCAATAATATGTAACATTGATGGGAATAACCTTCAAAAGTTATAAAAAGAGAGTTGTTCTAATAAAAAATAATTAGTATTAGTTTTCCATATTGTTGCTTATTCTGTTGAGCTACGTTTGGTGAAAATGCTGTAGACTCTCAGTCATGCGTCTGTGAAATAATAACTATGTGAGACGTGTGAAGATATTACCCAAAGCTCATCTTAGAAATTAGTCCTGGAATGGAGCCGCAATGCGCCAGGGTAATTTTACAACTCATTACTAAGTGCTTACATTAAATCTAAAAGCTTCATTTACATGCGTAAGTGCCTGCGTATTTTAAGTTATATACACTAAAATGGGAGAGATGGATTCATACGTCTCTCTCACTTCTGGACGGGCTGACCCCCTGATTCCTGCCCACCACTAACACCTTATTCCTTCCCAGAACCTCATATCCTTTTCCTTCCTTAAAAAGACACTCTTACCATCATCCCCTAAGATGTTTTTTAAAACACCCTTCATAAAGCATTCCCAAAGTAAACATAGGTCCTGTGTGGGGCTAACGTAAAAAAACGCATATTATTATTTTAAAACATTAATTTAAGGCGAAGCACCACGAAGTACCTAATGTGGTTAAGGTCTGAAAATTTTATCACTTGGAAATATTTAGAAGCTTTAAACACTCAATGGTATTTTGCCATTGTGCAAGTTTTTTTGTCTTAAACGAACTGTCAGATTTATAAAAACTTTGTGTTATTTCCACTTCGCAATTAAAGCTCAATAAATGAAATATTTCTGAACGTAGCGGAATACTAAAATCTGTTTTTGAAAGGTTATAAAAGAAGCTTTCTAATTGTTACAAAAAAATATTAACATTTGTAAACATTAAAATTTAGAATGCTAACATAAAAAAATGTAAAAATCACGGATTATGTAAAAAAATGCTTATTCTATAGTATAAATGTAAAATATTCAATTTTTTAACCATATTTTTTTAACATTTCATACAAGAATATTTAATAAAAATTTAACAGTGTCTAACGGCGCATAGGCGATTTGGCGGGTGAAAACTGTTTCTACAAAATAAGTATTTTTTATGTATTTCTATGGAAAACTTTGAATAGAGATGTGAAGCTTAATTTAATATGAATCTTTTACTTTTTGTTTTAGGGTTGTCACTAGAAAAATAACGGTGTTATAACTCTTTATGCGGAAACACACGCGTTAGCTTGAAAACAAGCCTATTGAACATGACTGCTATTGGTATATTATCGTGTAAACAAGCTCAGGGGATCGAGTGGTTAATTATTTAAAATTAATTTACCTAAGTTGGAAAATTAAGTTCTTCAGAAAATTATCGTAAAACAATTAAATATTTGAGTTCGGGGTTCGACAAACAAAATAAAAAAACATTTTGGCCATGTTTTTTTTCGCATGAATCAAAACAGGTGACTGATGTAATGCGGGAATTTAAACATTATCGCCATCTACGCAACTACTTATTTCGAAAGTTACACATCTAAATTATATTTTTTTACGGAAATACCGCACACCCCTGACAGTCCTAAGTATTCGTATAAAACGCACCCCATTCGTGACATCAATCATAGCGTGTACAAAGAAAGCACCGCAGGCAAATTTTTTACTAGTCCCAAGGTCAAACCTATAAATGCGTTGATTCTTATCGTTCGGAAAGTCACATTCCAAATAAATAAATTGAATCTGAAGTAGGTCTCAGAGAAAAAACATAATGTAACCTTGAATTATCTATAATGTTCATAATAAAGTAAATGCATAATGTGTGCTTATCGCCTAGTCATATAATCGCCCCCCAAAGCACTTTAAACTCTTGATTGGCCCACAAGCGCAAGCAGCTTAAATTGCTCGCTTGTGGGCGATATTGCCCAGTTTGGGAATTATCGGGTTAAATTAACGATTTTGATTTATGGTAAAACACTAAAGCACCCGAGTGAGCATGCTGTGTATACGAAGTATCGTTGATTTAATTAAATTAAATTAACATAATCATTTTCATTGACCTGTCGACAAGTCTTAGGGTAATTGGCGACATTAGTTCAAATCAGTAAAACCAAATAATTATTTTATTGATTTTAAGTTAATCATCAATTATCACAAAACGCAAAAAACATAGCAAAATTTATATAATTATTACCTACTGTATCGCTTCTGTCTGAATTCTTCGCACAATCAGTTCTAATTTAGATAGAGTCACGGGATCACTGCAGTCTGTAAAACGGATAGGCAGGAACAAAGATGTTGAAATATAAGGAGATGTGCTATCCGCAGTTTTTACTAGGTGGGACTGCGCTTCCGGATGTCGCCGATATTTCTTACCAATTAACGAATAAACTAAATGAACAAATAATTTACGAATAAAACTAAACGAATGCTAAATTCTTCCGTATTCAAACTATATTGTAACAATACTAATTCACACCTTCAAAAAATCAAGCAAAGCATATCTCTTTTGTATTTGAATATCTTCAGGCAGGAACTTTCTAAATACAAGTTGGTGCATTAACGATATCGTAAAGTTTACAATGAATATTAAACTGTATTAGTTAGTCCTTACTCTAGTAGGCTCTAAGTATTTCTAACGCTGCTGGCCACCAAACTGATTCGTCCAAGCTACTATCAAATACCTTCGGCTGTCATCATAACCGTTTATATATTAGACACGAACTACGATAGATGGTACTCTTCTAAAATGATACTGAACTGACATATATTGAGATACCACAAAACTTTATGTAACTAGCCATAGTAGCCATACTAACTTCTATTGAAGGATTTTGAAACTATATGACTAACCTTTACACTGCACTGCGTAATATTACACTCCACGTTCAATATTTTGCGGTGCATTACTAAGAACGTACGAGAATAAAAAATGCAATATGATAAATATAATGTAAAAGTAATGTACGGAGTAAAACGAGCTAATTGGGTAGTTAAGGCCGCGAGCCCGTACACCGTACTTAGTAAGTACAGTAGGGTCCGTTATCTGAGGAGCTTATGCCAAGTTATGGAGGTCTTATTTTATGAGTAGCCACTACTGATGCACTTTAAATATACATACTCGATGTCAGGACTGGACTAACAACTATTATTAAATTGGGTTTGAATCTTGCAATCATACATCATACATGATCGTCGGGCGGTATACCGTTTTAAACACTGCCATCTTTGTCTTGATGCTGAGCTCGGCTTTTCTTATTACTGTGCTGTAGAGAGGACGAAATACACATTCCAAATATAATAATAAAATATTCATCCTAGACTTGCGAAAAAAATACAATACGTACCGCATATTAATTTCAAATGGATATATTTATCCGAGACACCATTTAGATTGCATTTAGTTTGGAAACAATCTTGAAATCATACATAAAGAGAGCAGCCAATTAAACATGCGTTAAGAAAATGAAGATAGTGTTGGTGGTTCTTAGACGAAGTATGATACAGTTAAAAATTACCAAATAGAATATCGATACCTTGGTGCAGTGGTAGCGCATTTGCCCGGAAAGCTAAAGGTTCTGGGTTCGAGTCTCAGAGGTACAAATATCTTTTTCTGATTTTTCAGTTTCCAGATTTTTATTTGAGTTTTGCTAATTAAATATTAAATTTGAATCCGATTTACTGAACGGCACTGAACGGAAGTGTGATATATGTCGATTTGTAAAACTAATGTCTCCAAAATTTACATATGACTTTTCAACCCCTTAGACCATGAACTTAACCCCATAAGCTTGTTTATACGACAATGTAACATAACTAGACATACGTATGAGGCGTTGCGTAACCGAGTTAAAGACCTGGATAGAGCATTTATTATTGCAATGTTGTATGAAGGCCATTGAAGCCAAATACAGGGCTAAATGGTCGAGGAGTAAGGCTCTCGACTACCAATCCGGAGATTGCGGGATCAAATCCTGGCGTACGCAAGTGAATTTTAATTATATTATAATAAGTTTACAATAATAATATAAACGAAAATATGAAAGAGAACAAGACACAGAAAAACAGAAACTGGGTTCGAGTCCCAGTTGCGACCATTGTCTTCTTTCTGTTTTTCTGTGTCTTGTTCTCTTTCATATTTTTGTTAAGATTATTATTGTTAACTTATTCTAATATGATATATTTCACTGATGGGAATATCCTTAAAAAAAGTATAAAAATAAAGTTTTTCTTATAAAAAATAAATTTTAATTGATTAATTTGTGTTATTTAACAATTTATTCCTTTAAAATAATGTACATTATATTAGCGGCCCGTTCGAGAGTGAAAGATACTTTCAGTATCGCCTTGGTGTAAGACCACCATTCAGAATTGAATCTTTGCTTGAAAGGGCTTTAACCGTGTTTGGTGAATAGCCAGGTACTTTCTCATCGTCCTCTTCCCTACATCCTTCCCCTCCTCATTTCATTCAGCCTCACAACATACCCCAAATGGTGATGCCATAGTCTCACTGACTCGAGACGGTCGGTCTCTTGTGCGGTACATGAAACATGGAGAAGGACCTGGCTATGCACATCTGGTTGACAAATAGATACCAATTGTAAATAAAGTTGATTAGTCAAAATTTTCTTGGGCACGCCTGAATTTGAGTCTGCGTCCTCCATATTCATAGTTGGGAGCCTTAAACCTCGACCATGAAGGCCGTCTTTTGGTCAAAAGCTAAGTATTCTATTTGGGAGGCGGGTATGGGTACTGCCGCCCAGGGAACAATTTATTGGATAATCAACACCACTGCAATTGGTCACCCCTAGTGTTTTGCTACGTTTGGTGACTAAGCAGGGGTGCCCGGGTTCATTGAGTGAGCTTTGTCCAGGTCTTGGCAGCCGATTAGCCTGCCCACCTGCTGCGTAGTGGGCAGGATCGAGAGAGACATCTTGAGGGAGGTCTTTTATCCTCTCCAGCCAGAATCTCTCCACCTACCGCCTTTTACCGCAGTTGGAGGGATGTATTCATACGTAAGTCACTATTAGACACACTGATCCTCAGATTCCTACCCACTCCTCATACCTATTTCCTCCCTAGAACCTCCTCTCCTTCCTTTCCTTAAAAAAACCCTTCACAGAACATCATCCCCTAAAATGACATAGACCCTGAGGGAAATTATTGTCAGGGACTCCTGTGTGGAGCTAAACTAAAAAAAATTGAAAATATTTCTTGGAAAGCAATTAAAAAAAGTTTTAATGTTAGGTTGGCAGATCTGCAAAATAACTTTTTAGCGATTTATATATTACATCCTTATATCAACTATGGTGAAAGAGATTTGTTAATTTATTTAACTGTTCTGTCATTCTGTGGTACCTACAGTAGTGGAGCGCAGTTAAAGTAACCGCCCTGAACTTGTGGTAGGAACATTTCACCTGAACTTGTGGTAGATCCGGCCCTGCCTGTACTTAGAAAACAGATTGTTTTGCTGGAACTATTATTTTTTTCCTGCGGTTAAATGGTAAGTTTGTGTCATGAAAAAGAAAATTTGAAATTCAAATTTATTATCATAAGAATTTTCTACAAAGATGTTTTTATTACATTCAACGTTATCGCTTCGTGTACAAAAATATAAACCTAATATTTAAAAAAAAGAAATCACTAAAATTGGAAATAAATTTTGCACGCAAATGAAATTTAAATGTTCTGTAATAATTTATTTATTTCTGTATCGAATTCATGTTTTATAAAATCTACTGCATCAGTTTATTTTTCAAGCAAGCCTTACTTTGACTACACGGTTAACTTTGACGATGAACAACAACAATCCCGGAAAACACTTGACCGAGGCAATCAACCCTTAGATCAGCAACATAAAGAATCTAAGCGCAAGCCAAACACTAAGTTTGGAGATCGTGCTTTCGGACTATCTGGGCCTAAGGCTTGGGATAAACTCCCTCCGAAACTAAGATGCATAACAAGCCCAATAGAATTTAGTTCCAAACTAAAAACCTACCTTTTTAGGCTCGCACTAAATCTGGTCACCAGCAGATCTGGTCACCAAACACGGCTAAAGCCATTTCAAGCGAAATTTCAATTCTGAATGATGGAAAACCAGGGCAATACTGAAGTTAACTTCCATCCTTGAAAGCGCCGTTAATATACTATATTATTTATTTTCTTATGAAATAATTGTGAAATAACACAAATTCATCAAATAAATTTTATTGGGGTATGCCGGGATTCGATCCCGTAACCTTCGGATTGCGAGTCAAGAGCCTTACCCCTTGACCACGGAGGACGTATGTATGATTTATTTATTTATGATTGCAAGATTCTTACCGAACTAAATGTAATCGAGATGGGATCTCGGATAAATATACGCATTTTTATGTTGATAAGCAACATCAATTGACCTTTTCGCAAGTCTAGGATGAAAATGTTTCTATTATTTTTGAAATAACTTAATGAGTAAAACCTCAAATTGTAATATATAATCATTGAAGACAATATGACAACATGAAGGCGAGGCTAATTTATTTATTTATTTATTTATGTATTTATTTATTAATTTACGGACGATAGTCAATTAAAAACATAATAATAACACGAATAAAAAAAGCAGAGGTGATGGTGAAGGTAGAGCACATATAAATGAATAGCAATGACAATATACAATGTAAAAAGTACATATAGAAGACACTACAAGTCAAAGCATGAAGAAGCATTTACATATTGCTTATCGACTGCCGAAAGTCATTTAGTTTTACATCAAAAAATTCAATGCTTTGACTTGCGTTGACAAGTATTGACATTCTGGATAAAGGAGAATGGTATCCATAATTAGTAGAATGTTGATTGAGGAACAGCAATTCATTATTTCGGAGTCTACGGGAAGGGATGTTGAACTGGATGAGTTGTAACAAATCAGGTGTATCAGTAATACTGTTGATAATTTTAAATATGCAAATTAGATCACAGTCCTTTCTACGTTTTTCTAAAGAAGAAATGTTTAAAATTTGTTCAATTTCATCATATGAGTACTCGCCTCTTTCAAGACCTAACCTCCAAGCAATTCCTCTCAGGAAGCGATGTTGTACGGATTCGATGTGACAAATGTGGACAGTATAGAAAGGAGACCAAATTACACTTGCATATTCAAGGTGAGGGCGAACAAGCGAACAGTAAAGAGTTTGAAGTGTTTTTATATGTTTGAAGTCAGAGGTAATTCTATGAATAATGTCCTAGGTTGAATTCCTAGATCCGACCGTAGCTTTTCTGATTTTTCTGTTTCAAATTTTCGTTTGAAAGTCGCTAATATTTAATGACTAAGTTTTAATTTGAGATTTTATTCATTAAGTTATTCCAATAATTAAAAATGTATATTATCGGAAGGTAAATTTCCGTAAATACTTCCCACAACCTCGGATATGGAAACGCATAAATTATTATAAAAAAAATAACTGGTGCGTGCACAAAATGGTTTACCGAATAAAAATGAACCCAATTTCCTGTTTGAGTGCTTCGACACAATTGTAAATAATATGAGAGTAAAAAATTAATTCCATGTGGTAAGCAAATTTATATGAAATTCAACCTTGCTCGTAAAAATACCAATTCATTATTGCTTCTCCGGGATTAAAGCAATTTGATTTATTCCAATTTTTAAATTGCCTTTGTTTCAACAACTATTCGTTAATGAAATATTTTGCTGAACAATGTTTATGAAAATTTTCGTATTTCAACATACCTATTATGTGGAATGAAATGGAATAGCAACTCTAACGCATTGGAAATTAAAAAAATATTAACATTCAAATATAGAAGTTCTTTTTGGAATAGATTTTTTTTCAACGTTCGTAGAAAATGTTTTTAATGAGGTTC
The DNA here is from genome assembly GCA_917563855.2 of Limnephilus lunatus. Lineage (NCBI taxonomy): Eukaryota > Metazoa > Arthropoda > Insecta > Trichoptera > Limnephilidae > Limnephilus > Limnephilus lunatus. Next base: position 49,999,789 of record OU830603.1, read on the forward strand.
GCTAATTCAGACACTTTTCGGAAAACTCAATGGGTCACTTGAAAGCTTGTGACGTAGCGTGAAGTCCAGTTGGAGTCCGAGATGAATGACCTTTTTTACTATCCACTAGGTATATAATATTATTTTTTAGTAAATCTGATTTAAAAGTTCATAAATTGTGGTTTTTCTAACTTTTTAATTTTATATTTTTAATTTGTTTTGTTTCAATTATTCATTAAAAATAATATCGATTTCGTTGTAAAACTTACGCAACTGTAGTTCAATAAACTCTGGAACTCGGATTTGCTTTGAATTTGATTGTATTTTTCAAAATTGGAACTGTTTGTTGCAAGATTTCAGACAAGCGATAAAGAAAAGAAAATAATTATAATATTTTTAACGGAAAACTATGTTTTTTGTTTATTTTTATTAGGTATTTCTTTTATATATGCAATACTTTTATTATTCAACGAATAAAAACAGTTTGTTAATAAAAATAATCTGCTCTGTAATTATTATTTTGCGTGACAGCTGTTTCGCCTTCCAAAGGCATTATCAAACTATCCATACTAATACTACCATAGTAATAATAATTACATAGCAGAACTTGTTTATACATAAACTGTGTCTCTATTTTAAATAATTTTAACTGATTTACAAAGAATTTGTCACGGATCTGCGCTAGCAAGTTGGTATATAATATAATACGCAGCTCGTTCCAGGATGGAAGACTACATCAGTATCACCCTGGTTAAATACCATCAATCAGACTTGTAACGTTGCATGAAACGGCTTAAACCGTGTTTGGTGAACAGATCTGAATAGCCAAATACTTTCCCACCTTCCTCATCCAAACTCCTTCCTCTCCCAAGTACCTTTAACCTCACAACACACTATTCGATGGCTCCAGACGGTAGGGAGCAGATGAGCTCTTGTGCGGTAATCACATAAAAAATACTTTAAAAATTTGAGGGGACACCATCTGTGAATTTCACTATTTAACGTTGCAAATAAATATAATTGCTATTGTTCCACTTCATTTTTCCAACTATTGATCTAAGTATCTCTTCACAAAACCTACTACGAACCCTGAGCAAAAATATAAGAGAAATAAGGGAGACGGGTCACGGATCATTATTAATATTAAACCGCGCGCACAACGCGTGCAGCCAACAACATTCAACTACACACCAAACACATTAATTTTATAGTTTGTGTAGTTTAGTCGTAGTACGATGGCAGTCGGCACGCTTCCACTCCATATTTCAATTTGTTTCTATTATCTACGGTACTGAGCGGCTCTCAACAAACCGACCATGTGATTACAACTCAATGGCTTGTATTGCGAAGCCGCATAGATGGTTTGGTCCCTTTAAAAACTACTTCAATCCAGGCCAGGACACTGGATCGATTTGGCCTCTTTTATAAAATCAACTTATCCAGTTGAGCGACATACCAAATAAAAAAAAAATTCTCGGGTTGCTTGCGATTTTTTGGAGCTTATTTTGAATATTTTCCGCCCACATAAAAAAAATCATACCTCCAAATTTTTGTACGGAGACACTTAAACCGAATTGCTATATAGCCAATGAATTCACCTATATTTTTAGAATTTATAAAAAAAACCTATTAAAAAATCATAAAAAATAACAACAATATATAATAATAATATTTTCTATGAAATTTCTTTTAAATAGTCTAATAAATGATCACAATCCAAAAAGATACATTCATTATCTTTAATCCACAATACATGCATTATAATATGTAAGCTTGGGGTGTGTAAGTTCCCCAGACTTCCTGAGCTCAATGCTCAGAGATAGGATTATGAAAATTTTGCTTGCGCGACAATATACCAAAAAGAATAGCAATTTTGCAACTCTAGGAAATATAAAGAATTCACCTACCTTGAATGCAGTTTTAATAGCAGTTAGGAGGCCTCCGTTATCATCCAGTAAATCAAAACATGTAATCCTTTATGGCTTGAAATCTTCGCAATGTCAAACACAACAGGATTTTTCACAACGAAACAAATAAAAACAGTATAAAAAAAACAACCACATGATGACAGTTATACTTGTTCTATTTAAAAAAAAACAATCAATTTCAGGTTTCTCTGTTAATTTCAAAGAATAAGTAACCACTATTCCTATTAAACATTTAATTATTTTTCGAACAACATAAAGAACATATTATTATCATGCCTAACCAATACCAATTAACTTGATTATTGCTTTATTTATTGAAAATAATCCATTTTCAAACACAGTCTAATCGGCAAAACAACAGCAGTAAATACAACATAACATCAAAAAATGTTATATTTGAAGTATTCAATGTATTTTAAAGTTCAAAACAGTTTAAAAAACGTTAAATTCATTATTAATTCAATCATTATTACACTTGTATACAAATTCACTAAAACACGATGAAAAACGGCATTTTACATGCAAGCGTTTTGACAGCAGACCGTTTTAGACATTTTTTTTAATTTCGTTTTTTACAAACATGATTATTCCGTGAAAAGCTAGAAGATACTGAGATCTATTGAGTACAAAAAGAAGTAGGCTCTTCTAGCTTCCTTACAACATCAAATTTATACCGCGAGAATATTAAAAATTACTTAAAAATATTTTATTTAGAATTGAGGGAATATTTGCCTAAATATGGCAGCAAAGCAATCCGAGGTATTTTAAATAGTGCCATGTTGTGGAAAAAAGCGCTCCAGTGGTTATGTAAAAATGTGGTGGAAGCCGTTCTACCTTACATAAAATTACCCAATTAAAACAATTTGGAGTAGTTGTACATATAAAATACAATGGCTCATACTACCCCTAGCAGACCTCGTATCCGAAAAAGCGTGTATCTAATTTTTTCTTATTTATTGAAACAAAACCAAAATTTTGTTTTAAATCATAAGATTTGTAAGGAGGTACTTAAATTCCTAACTACTTAATTACGTATCATAAAAAATAAATATTTAACGTTTTTTTTTAAATAAGGAATTTTTCTTTGTCCAAAGAAATGTCACTCAATGAAAATTCTCTTTTTGAACTTTTTTCAGGCTAGTAGGAACCATAATACTGATAAATTTAATTTTAAAACTAATTGTAGGAATAACGATCATGCGGGATAATAACGACAGTATTCAATTCCACCATCTTGAACCGGAACCAGAACGTAACAAACAAATTCACAGATAGCTGAAATCAAATGAAAATTTGCGACACTCAGTCAATAATAAAGTAAGATCTTGAATAAATAAGAGGCCATCTTAAAACATTGTTCTGGCCTGGGTTTAGATGGTTTTGGTCGTATGTGGAATTTAGGTACTAATAGGCATTGCTGGTATCCGTGGAATCGGAATAATTACAATTTAATTTCATTTAGAAATCCCTGGCAATGGATAAACATGGGTTTTTAATATCGGAGAATCAAAATTTTTAGTTAACAAATATTATAATCAATAATTATCAGCCTGAAACACTCATCTACATTGAAAAAATCTTCCGATAAAAGATACTGGCCGCCAACGGGAATTGAACCCGTGTCCCTCTGATTGCCGGTCAGGAGCTCTGACCACTGAGCTATGGCGGCTTATCTAATACCCGCCAAATAATTCAATATATACTAGTATTTCATTCGACAATTACTTATTATTACATTTTTCCAACTGAAAACAACCAACTTTATTTTTGTGAGAGTGGTATTGTTAAGTACTAAATCTCCCGCTAGGTGGCGTCGAGACTAATTATGTCTGCTTTGTTATCTACCCTTTGTGCTTTGCATAAAAATCTTGTTTAAACGTTAGTTTATCAATTAAAAATAATAATTAATATATTTAGTATTTATGGTAGAAAATCACTGAATATATAATAAATGAATAAAAAATGGAATATTTTATTTTTGTTGCTTTATTTTTTTTTAAAAGTAAAACTTCTACAGAATCGTTGTGATTTGAAACAGAAATGACACTAAAAAGAGACAAACACGTATATCGATAGGATTTAGCCTGCGATAGAATGAGATAGAATGACACCTTACCTACTTATACTACCTACGATGCGTCATTGGCCGCTTTGATTAAGAACTCACTTTTCAAGGTTCCTATCGGTTAGAATTTTGTAAGTGAAGTTTCACTTCTACCGCGTGTGAACTGCACTCGATTTTTTTTACGTTAGTAGCTAACTTAAAAAAGTTTAGCTCACAGGAAGCCCTGAGGAAAAAGATCCTTCAGGATGCTGTGTGGAGGGTCTTTTTAGAGAAAGAAAGGAGATAAAGTTCAGGGAAGGAGAAAAGTATGAGGGATGGGCAGGAATCTGGGGATCAATGTATCCATGAGTGATGGACCTATGAATCTATCCATCCCACTGCGGTGCAAGGCGATGTTCTGAGAAAGTCCCACTGAAGAGGTCAAGGTCTCTCAACCGTCCCCTCCGATCCGGTTCACCATGCATTAGGTGGGCAAATGCATGCCGCCAAGATCTAGACAAACCTCACCCCATTAACCCGGACACCCCTACTAAGTCACCAAACATAGCGAATCACTTGGGGTAACATATCACAAGGGTGTTGTTTGTAATGGATGAGGTAATTTAGAAAGTTTCTGTCGATTCAGATATGTTCACTAAACATGCTTAAAGTAATTTTAAATGAAGGTTGGTATTCTACCAGGGTAATACTGAGAGTATCTACCACCCTAATCTTTGATCCTTTGGTAACTGCTCTTCAAAATGTATTATGATCCCAAATAAGTTGGAATTCTCAGTGTTATTAGACCTCTAATAATGATTCCACTTAAAGTTTGTTTGAATTAATTAAGCTCCCTGCGATTTAATTACAGTCTGGGTGCAATGTTTGGTATTAGGATGGGTGATTTGAATGCAGAGGATCCAACATAACAATGAAATTAAACTTCAAATAATAAAGCCGATGCTTTAAATAATCATGAAGTTGAAGTAAACAGCACTACAATAACATTACTTAGAAAGGGTTGTTCAAAGAAATTCAAATATAACATTGTCATCAAATTGCCATTCAGCACGATTTTTTTTCTTTGACATTTGAAAACTCCTCGTCAAACGACGAATCTAGGTGCGTTTCAGCATTCTATCAAATTGTAATAAGTTGACAAGCTTAACAACATGATAGTTGTCGTTTTTTACTGATCACAATTTCTTCAAAAGTTTAAACCAGAGGCGGCTCTAGGGGTCCAGAATTAGAAGGTCATTTAAAAAATTGATATTTCGATACAATATCAAATTAAATATGATAATATTCATTTGCAGGTACCTCACGAGTTTGAGGATCAAATTCATCCACATACGTCAAATTACTTTTAATATAGTAAATTATTTCTTGCGACAAGCGTAAAATATGCAAAATCAACCTAAGTTTATCAAACCACCCTTTCAGACGCATAATATTCAGCATGCTCTCTCTCCCTCGCGGCACTGACCCAAACTGTCTTCAGAATCCGAAAACTTTTTACTAAGCTACATAGTGCCATCTCGTTTTGTGTGGTGCGTAAAGAGACAGAAGATATAATATCGGGGCATTTTATAATTTGACCCAGTCAATAATAGTGCGTGGGAAAGAAAGCTTCCATTTAAGACGTCAGATGTCACTACTTGCCACTGTCTGCTATCTCGCGGTGCATTTCAAATACATTAGAATAGTACCGGTAGTTTTTATGTGCTTAATATTTCATAATAATATTATCTTTTAATGTCATCTTATATTTTCGGGAGGATTTTGACCAATTGACCTGAGGGAATGACCGCCACTGATTTAAACGGGCTTTAACGGAGACCTTTCGACTAAAAAAAGATAAATTGACGCTAAGATGCCATCTTCTGACAATGGGAATAGAATACTTGAAGTATGTTTGGAGTGGAACCTTTTTGTTTCGAATACTTTCTTCGATCATACAAAACGATTATGTCAGAAGTGAATATGAGAATTGTGCAGAAATGAGATTGAATGAGAAGGAAATGGACGTTCTAAGCATAGAGGAAACATGGAACCACATTAAGGTGAGTCTATGCGAATCTGCTAGAGATGTGTGTGGAATAAGTAAGCAAGGTAGGAAAAAAGGTGATGCATGGTGGGATGATGAGATCAAAGCACTGGTCTCAGAGAAGAAGAAAGCATGGTTACGTCTGATAGCGATTGGCAGTGTTTCAAGCGAAGAGAGAGATCGAGCGAAAGACGTGTATAAGATATGCAAGAAAAGAGTAAGTGTTGGGGTGAAAGAACGAAAGAAACGCCTGGAAGAAGAAGAGGGAATCAAAATGACAAACCACTTCCAAGAAAACATAAAACTGTTTTGGAAGGAGGTCAAAAGGTCCCGGAGTGGTCCAGAGAACGGAAGCATGAAAGTGATAAAATCGAAAGATGGACACATGTTGACGAATAAGAATGAAATCAAAGAGAGATGGATGAAATATTTCGAGGAAGTCTTCGAAAGTAACCCGAGTGGTTGTGATCCCAGCGGTGAATCGGTTATGAACGATGATGGAGTGAATGTTACCGAAATCAGTATGGATGAAATAAAAAGATCAATTAAATGCATGAAGAGTGGCAAGGCTGTGGGTTTCGACAATATTGCTGCTGAATACTTTAAAGGAGATAGTCGTATTATTCTAACATGGCTGTGCAGATTTTTTAACCAATGTTTAAAGGAGGGTTATACGCCATTAGATTGGAGAAGGGCTGTAATCATGCCATTATACAAAGGTAAAGGGTCACGTATGGAATGTGGGAATCATAGGGCTATTAGCCTTCTAAGTTCAGTGGGCAAGCTGTATGGTAGAATATTGATTGAAAGGGTAAGAATGGAAACAAAAGATAAAATATGGGATGTGCAAGGTGCTTTTATGAGTGGAAGGGGGTGCATGGACCAGATTTTCTCATTGCGTATGCTCACTGAGAAGTTTCTTGCAAAAAACCAGAAACTCTTCTGTGCCTTTGTAGATCTACAAAAAGCGTACGACCGAGTTGACAGGAAAAAGCTATGGAAGGTGTTGTCCAAGTACGGAGTGAATACGAAGCTCATTCAGGCAATTGCGTCGCTATTGCCTGTTTAAGATTATTTTTTACGGAGCTTAAGATTTTTTTTTACGGAGTGGTTTGACATCACAAAAGGTGTTAAACAAGGCTGCGTAATGTCACCGTGGTTATTCAATCTATACATGGATAATTGTATGCAAGAATTGAAAGAGATGGGATTGGGCGCAAAATTGAGTAATCTGGAAGTATGTTGCCTTTTGTATGCTGATGATGCGGTGCTAATTTCTAGCAGTATGGAAGATCTACAGTCTCTCGTGTCTAGGATGAACGAAGTATGTATGAAGAATGAGTTAATGATGAATGTAAGTAAGTCTAAAGTCATGGTGTTTGAAAGAGAGAGTACGAAAACAGTATGCAATATAGTTGTGAATGATGAATACTTGGAGCAGGTGGATGAGTTTGTGTATCTGGGTAGTATGTTTACGAAAGATGGGAAGGCTGATAGAGATATTGAAAGAAGGGTGAATGCCGGTAACTCCATTAATGGAGGACTGAATGCCGTTGGCGGTAATAAAAAACTGTCCAAAGACGCGAAACTAGCCGTCCATAATGGAGTGCTGGTACCTACCCTGATGTATGGCAGTGAGGCATGGAACTGGCAGAGGAAGGATGAAAGCAGACTGAATGCTGTAGAAATGAGATCCCTGAGGCGAATGTGTGGTAAAACCATGTACGATCGTGAGAGAAACGTGGATATCCGCAAAGAATGCAAGGCTGACGTAAGCGTGATGTGTAAGATTAAGAAAGGGACTCTCCGATGGTTTGGGCATGTAGAGCGAATGAACGAGGAAAGGAGTGTAAGGAGAATATATGATGCAAATGTGAATGGTAGAAGAAGTCGGGGACGCCCGAGGAAGACATGGCACGACCAAGTGAATCAGATACTTGAGTCGGGCCATGTGAAAAGTCGGAATAATAGAAGAGCATGTATGAGACGATGTATGAATGTGAACGAGGCAAAGAGTGTGTGCCAAGATCGAGTTGTGTGGCGGTCCGTCCTCTCTGCCTACCCCTGCGGGGAAACGGCGTGATGGTTAGTTAGTTAGTTAGTTAAGATGCCATTTTTTCACAATATTAAATTTGAATTTCTGTGAAACAACATGTCATAAGAATACCTAAAAATTATTTTTTTAAATCTTATAGGGTAAGATAAACATTTTCTAGTTTATTAAAAATAACAACAAAAAACTTGTGTAATGCGATGTACTTAGTATTACTTACCTTAAATAATGTTGACTCTTTTGTCTGCTTTAATCCACTGTTGAGTGTTTTAATTTTTGAGATTCGACTTACCTGTAAACAAAGAAAAAAAAATTTGTTAGACAAAGGAAAAGTTTATAAGGCATACAAATAACTATGTCGTTAAAAGCACCTTCGCTATTCGGTCTCAACAATTTGATGTTATTTTCAACAAATTTTAGTAAGTTTAAAAAAAACTTTAAGTGCTAATCTAGAAATTTTCGTGGGTTCCATGCCAACTCAGAATTAAAACCAACTCAAAACCACCTCAGAAAGGTCATTTAAAGCTATGAAAAAATATTTTTTTTAAATCCGGTAACCCTAACCTAACTAAACCTGTTAAACCATTTTTTGAATATTTTTTTTATCATCGCTCTTGAACTTTCTGAGGTGGTTTTGAGTTGGTTTTATTCTGAGTTGGTCGGTCACCATTTTCATTGTTGTATAGAGAGAATGATTGAACATCATAGACAATTAACTAAGGACGGGTTGTTTCGGAGAATTTTAACATTTCATCAAATTCAAAGGTTAATTTTCAAGTGCTGTGAAAGTTCTTTTCAAGTTCTGTAATTACATGACACCGGGAACCATTTATTGGATAACCAAAAACACCGCCATAGGTCACTACGTTTGGTGACTTTGCAGTGATGCCCGGGTTCATTGGGTGAGGTTTGTCCGTGTCTTGGCGGCGGATGCGTCTGCCCTCCAGCTGCGTGGCAGGCCAGATCAGGAGATAATGCTTAAGGGAATCTCTTTGATTTGACTTCACCAGCCGTACTCTCTTGAAATATCGCCTTGCACCGCAGTGGAGGGATGGATTCATACGTCCGTCGTTAGATTCATACCAACTCCCAATATCCCTTTCCTTTACAGAAATTCCTCTCCTTCCGTTCCCTCCACACAGCAGCTCCAAAGATGACACAGGTCCTGAAGTAAATTATTTTCCTCAGGGCCTCCTGTTTTGTGTAGAGTTAAAAAAAAATCTTAAATATTTTCTTGCCAAACTGTACGTTATGCTGAAGGCGTGCATATCTTCTAAAGTTCTAAGGTATTATCATCCCCTTGTTTGCGGGAGTTAAGGCTTTATTTAAGGTTGTCTAATTATCCAGCTAAAGCAAGGCCTATGAGGAAAGTTCTATCTCGTTAGAACTCTAATGCCTTACGATTAAATTTCGTGACTCCACTACTAGCACCGAGCAGACCTAAAAGTGTAATATATTATTTTAAAAGGAAACTTCTGACGTCAATTTTCATAAGATAATTCAACTCCTGGATACGAGACGGGCATATAAAATTAATTTAAGAAAGAATTTCTATTTTTTTAAAGCAGACCCAGCCACACGTTGCTGTGGCTAATATATACTTCCATATACTGGAAACGCCATTACCCAATATTTATAACCAACGCCATTTGTTAATTTGGATGCATATCAAATTGACATCGCCCGCTTGCCAGCAGGCTCCAATTATTTATATATTTCAACTAATTTGCACAAAACCATGACAAATTATATACCTAAAACCTTCCTCTTGAATCACTCTATCTATTGGTGAAAACCGCATGAAAATTCGTTGCGTAATTTTTTTATTTTTTTTTATTTAGTAAACAAACAGTCATATAAAATGATAATATAACAATGAACATTCATATGTTGTAGATCCATTAAGTTAAAATTTTAATATAGTTAAAAAATAAACATAATAAGGAAAAACATAAAAAAGAAAAACATAAAACGTAATAAAGAAAAAAAGTAAAGTTATTAACAAATATAGTTATACTATTTACTATGGATAATAATATTATAAATTTTTACAAAAAAGAATAAAAAGTATTTAAAGTTATTAATATATTATTAAGCTGCATTTTATATGATTTCAAGTCGTGGTTGAAAATGTCTACATCTCGTAAGGCATTGTAAGTTTAAAAGATCTAAGCGCACAGACAGCTGGATCGTCTTCATTTTATACTATTAAAAGATAAACGCCTATATTGGCTTTTACAGACAATTTTATCTGTATATTTACTATTTTTACGTCGATATTGTTTTTACATTCGGTGCCTACATAATTTTTACATTTTTTACGGTTCCATACCAACTCAAAAACAAGTCAACTCCACACTTATTTGGAAAATCATTAAAATCAATGAAAACAATGTAAAACAGCCCATAACCTAAACTAACCTATTAATACCATTTTTCTACATATTTTTTTGTCACTTTTAATGACTTTTCAAAGGAGGTGTTGAGCTGATTTCATTCTGAGTTGTCCGGTCTCCTTTTTTTTACATAAGGGTTAGATATAAACAATAGTTAAAAAAAATAGTGGCTTACAATTGGATAAATTTGAAGAAAGTAATATAATAACAATAATTGACTGAAATTTTTAGAAATAATGCGTTCACTTTAAAAAATATTGAAGTATGTTTTATGCGTAGAAAGATTTTAAATTACAGATACCGACATTTGTTTGCTAAACTATATAAGCGAGGAATCGCTACATAATTTTTTTGTGAATGGTGAGATTGAAATAGGGTCCTTCGCCTAGTGAGCCATGTAGATGTTCTTAAATTGACTACTTTTTAGAGGTCGCAACAGTCGAGCTCCGAATTTCCAATTTAAAAAAAAAATTGATGTCTTAAAAAAATCAGAGTGTGCAATTCATATGCGGTAGAAATAAAACCTTCAGAAAACTAAAGTAGACAAGAGTGGGGAGACTGCGTAGAACTTTTTTATCAATGTGTAGGATAATTTTTTCGGTCGAATTCCAGTGCACCTTTTCCTATACATTTGGTAATTTTATTTGTGTTCTCTTCTTTAGAGTCGCTAGATGTCGCTTTCTTTTGTGTTTTATTTTGCCTGTTAATTTTGGAGTAGTTTGAAGATTAGATACTGATTTTACAAAAATAACAAAAAAAAAATATTTTAGCATTTCGTATGATTCGATCCTCGGTCTGCTAAATGTCTGGAAGCTGAGGTTCGTCAGGCGCTTTATACCAATACACTAAAGGAAACTTGCGAGGAACTGTGAATTTATCGTATTTTATTGGAACCGAGTACCCGTGAATGAAATAAATATTTTATTGCTATCTCATTCTTCGACGCTAAATCCCATAGATGTATGTATTTGTCTCTTTTTAGTGTCGCTTGCTTCCGTTTCATCGTGTTACAGTTCAAATGGTGCTTAAAAAGCTTTCACATCAAAAAATTAAATTTAAAAAGAATGTTATACACGAGTTTATAATAATAAGTAATCGTGAATTAGTAAAATGTGCCAATTAAATCATATCGAACAAATGCTGAAGAATAGTAGGTATTATGATAACCTTGATTTTTGAAGTAAAACTTCTTTACGCACGCTTGACTTGGGGAGTAAGCTAGTGAATGCGTTACGAAAAGTGTGATGCGAACGGTGATCGGGCGAACGGTGATCGGGCGAGGCAAACGGTCAGGCCTTTACGCCCGCTCGACTTGGGGAGTACGCTGGTGAATGCGAGAAAAGTGAAAAGTGAGGCGAACGGAAGTTGAGAGGGAGATATAAGTTAGTGAAGTTTTACTTCAGTCGTGTGGTCTAAAGCACACCCGTTTTTATTTTTTTATTATTTGGGTGTGTTATTGTAGTCTGAATATCCCGTGCAGTTAAACACATTGCATGCAGTTAGCAAAGCTTCTGAGAAAGTATTGCACAAGTATTTAACTACATGTTATCTAGGATACAAACGTGAATCAATATGACTTAATCCTGATATTGTTATTGCAATTAAAAATATTTTTTAGCTGGAGTGCTTTTTGGACAGAATGGCATTATTTAAAATACCTGGGATTGCTTTGCTGCCAATTTTGGCAAATTTCCCCTTATTTGTAAGTAATTAAGTAGATGTTTGCGATTTTTTTTAATAAGTCTTAATGTGTGATAATCGACAAAAGATAGATGAATTCATTGGCTGTATAGAACTATAATCAGTTTGTATGTCTCCATATTAAAATTGAGTGGTATTATTTTTTTTAATATGGTCGGAAAATATTCAAAATGATCACCAAAACATCTCGGGCAATCGGAGAAAAAAGTTTTAAATTGCGCTGTTGCTCCATTGAATAGTATATGGAATATGTTTATCAGAAATAAGAAAAGATTGAGCATACTTCGGGCATACAGATACCCCTCAACGCACTTCTATGAGTTTATCTCTTCGGTGGACGTTAGGTGAACTCTCCTGCCATAGTTGAGAGAAAACATTAAAAGTAAATTTAATAGCTCTTTTTTACGACGGGGTGACATTGGGCACTCTAGGAGCAGTGAAAAAAAAACACTTGTGAAAGTACAGGGAATAAAACTAAGGCAATATAACCTAAAAATAGTCCGTGTTAGGCTGGGTAGTTTCATCGTAAGAAAGTGGTTTATAAAAAAGGCGAGACATAACTACGTTTATCGGGGGTTTGCACGAGGCTCACATTTTAATTTATTTCGGCGAATTCGTAATTGAATTATTATTTTTATTTCCATGTCTCACAAGGGATGCGAGTTATTTATATTTCTTAAAATTGTAATACGTCGTATAACTGAAGTGAGCATTTGTATGCCCCAAATTAAACACTTCATTTGCCCAACACCATTATACTCACCAAGGAAAATTCTTTTTTAATAACCTACCAATAGAAATCAGAAGCATAAGAAACAAAGTTCAATTGTTGAACTCCATCAAAAAGTATTTTAGAGAATGTCACACTAAAAATCACACTTATTTTTCTTCTTACTGAATACATCTATGTTTGTATCTTTTAGTTTACGGGTCTGATTGCCATGTGTCTGTATTAAGTTATTAAGTGCACCTATATATTGAAATACATGACTATAGTAAATAGTAATTGTACATATATATGAAATGTATTAACTGCATTGTATTAACTGTACACGTGACTGTATTTGTACATGTATGAAAAAATGTAAACTCTTCTTCCATCCACAAGCTAATGCTTTTAATGGAAGACCAGTAATATTATAATATGTAGCAATTTTAAGATAAATAAATAAAAAATAAAATAAAAAAAGTTTTTTAGATTTTCACGGCCAAAAGCATTTCGTTGTTAGTTTTTGGGGTGTTTGCCGTGTTGCGCTACCTCCTTCTATAGCCGACGTTTCGGACAGCGTTGCAGTGTCCATCATCAGGGCAGATCCGGTAGATCCGACGATGTGTCGACGCTGTCCGAAACGTCGGCTATAGAAGGAGGTAGCGCAACACGGCATAACACCCCAAAAACTATCAACGAAAATGACTTTTAGATTGTTTGGGAATGTTCAAACTCTGCCACGAGTCATCCCAGGTGGTTGGCTACGTTTGGTGACTTAGCAGGGATGCCCGGGTTCATGGAGTGTGGTTTGTTCGGATATTGGTGGCGGATTTCTACTTATTCAGATCAGATCGAGGGGGACTGACTGAGGGAGACCTTTTGAACTCTCCAGTCGGTTTCTCTCGACCCATTACCTTGCACCGCAGTGGATGGGATGGATTCAAACTTCCGTCACTCTTGGACACACTGACCCCTAGATTCTTTGCTACCCCTCATACCTTTTTCCATTTCAGAACCTCCTTTTCCCTTAAAAAAACCCTCCACAGACCATCTCAAAAAAAGGTAATGTAATGTAAAAAAATGTTAAGCGGATGATTCGGTGGAGGACTGTTAGATATAATATAAAAGAAGTCAAAGACGCCCGACGAGGACATATCACGACCAAATGAATCACAGACTCCATTACAAAAGAAGAAGATTACTTAGGATGGTTCGAAAGGGAAGAATGTAAATTGGGATTTTCGTCAAAGTTTCTACAAGTTTTTATCATTTCTGTGCTACTCGTAACTTCAACGTTTTATTTTTATGTTTTCACCAGTACTAGATTACAACAAGTTAGAGTTGTTTAACTTATGTTTTTTTTATGACCGCACAACTTAAAGATGTGGAACATCATCACCTCCTTTGAAAAATCATTAAAGTGACTTTTAAAAGCGGTTTTCAAATACCACTTTGTATTTGTGATGTAACCGTTTTTTTAAGAGCTTAAAAAAACCTAAAATTTCAAAATGTGTACTTAGCCAGTTTGGTGATAGGTGAAAATTCTCAGTTTGATGGTGAAAATGTACATTTTATTATTATTATTTCACTTTGAATATTAGAAAGCACTTGTGAAAGGTTAAGTTTATTTGTTGGAATAACGGATATATTATATTATGTTAAAAGGGTGTGTGACATGTTGGAGACATGTAGATATCGGTTCCCATCAATGTGGACATGATTGACAATAAATTGCTATCCGAAATGATCCTGAAATGTCCCTCGCATAAAATCCCACAAAAATATCGTTTTTCTTAGATATGTTGTAGAGAGACCTTAATAAAATACCATATATTACTGGATGGTATATTATTATATTGGTTTATAGCACTGTGGGAAATGTTTATGACCTCCGTGGCTGAGTGTTTAAGATCCTAGGCTACCGATTTAGAGGACACGGGCTCGAATCCAGGCGTGCGCAAAAAAAGTATAAAATAATATATCGTTAATTTGCCGCACATTTCATACCAGAGTTTTAGATACTTTCAGTATCGCCCTGGTGAAAAAGACCATTCAGAATCCGATAAATCGATCCCAGAAAACAATAATAATTAAGCGAAAATTGTGAAAATGTTTAATAAAACATGAATCGTTTAATATATAGCTAAAATCTCGTGGAAAATGTCTTAAATAGTATTAAAAAAACACTGTGAATATTTTTCATACACCTAACTTGTTAAATAAAAAGTTTTTTTTAATCATTTTCGGATCTGTGATACTTTGTGAGGAATTTAATATAATTACCGTTTCGGCGTTGCAAATATATTGATATTATCTTCAAATATGACATACATTTTTTCAGAAACTAAAAATCTTAAAGTGTTCAAGAAAATATGTTATAAATCGGTAGAAATGCGGAATGTATGTAACGGTGGCTTATTTTATAAATTCTCATTAAAATACTGTAAAAAACGAACACAATATTCCCAGATGAAACACGTTTTTTTATTTTAGAATATTGTTAGAGAAAACCAGAGTTACTGCCAAAACTGGGTGATTTATCTTCACTGATAAATAATTTTATTTTATTCGTAGATAAATAATAAAACAACGACAAATTTTCCTTTTATTTTATTTCTAAAGAAGACAAATAACGATAAATTAACTGGTGTCATTTGGAAAAGATTACTTAGCCAACGTTAAACATAACCTAAAAATTATTCAAGCGATTACAGAGGGATAATTCGTAACGACTTTTTCATCCAAATTTCCAGAATGTTTTGCGTCATTTGGGAACCAACCCCCTTCAATTAAACGCCCTTTCAGATAACTAATTGTATTTTTTTACAAATCAATTAATCTCTTTCCGCTAGGAATCTTTAAAGGTTTTTTTTTAAGTTCTTTTTTTCTTTAAAAATAAAGAAAAGCATTCACAGTTTACAAATAAGTTGATAATGTTTTATTTTTTTTTTTTTTTTAACTTTATAAGTAAAAACTCAAATTATAATATTTAATTAAATGAAGACAATATTAGCGAAACTCAATCAAAATCAGAAGACAGAAAAATCAGAAAAAGATATTGGTTTCATAATATTGTCTTCATTTAATTAAATATTTTAATTTGAGTTTTTACTCATAAAGTTAAAAATAAAAATATTCATCCTAGACTTGCAGAAAAGTCAATAGATGTCGCGTATTAAAAATAAAATGGATAAATATTTATCCAGACACTATCTAGATAGCATTTAGTTCGGGTTGAATCTTGCAATCGTATATAAAGATAGCAGCCAATAATATGTGCGTTAAGAAAAATGAAGATAGTTTTGGTAGTTCTTAGTCGAAGTATGATACAGTTAAAAATGATCGAATTGGAAATGGGTTCCATAGCTCAATCGGTAGAGCAGTTGGCCATGAATGCTAAGGTATCTGGGTTCGTGTCCCAGTGGAACCAATGTCTTTTTCTGATTTTTCTGTCTTCAGATTTTGATTGAGTTTCGCTAATATTGTTTTCATTTAATTAAATATTAATGTTTTATTTCCTCCTACACCTCATAGTGAGGAATGTTGCTTGTGCTGTGATGGAATATTGCGTAGGGTAGAACCTGTGACGCTGGAGTTAATTCATGTGATTGAACCTCTTAACCAATTGATCGATTTTATTCCTCTTTATATATTTGAGTGTATTATTAATACTATCGACATGTTTCAAAAACATAGTTTTCGTCGTCAGGATAACGATTTCATATTTTTTTGTTCGTTTATAAGTCTTGTAGTGATCGACCAAATCTTGCGGTAGGTAGAATGATCAAAGTTAATTTATAAAGCTTTATAACTACAGTAACTAACCAGACAACAAACGAAACAATGTAGGCTTTGACTGACAAAGTTGATAATAGGTTTTTGCCTTGCCTAGCCTGCCCTACCTCGATCCGATGTTCACCGTCCTTTGTTTGTGGTTTCAAACTAATTTTGCATTTTGGTCAGGAAACAGTATTTTTTTGTCGACTTAAAACTAACAAGGTGAGCCTTTGCTTGTTGGCTCCGTTCTTCTAAAAGGTTTTTATTGATGCGTTCATAAATTTAGACCATATTTTCGTTAGCATGTTATAAAATAAAAGAATGCTTAACATTGAGACAGTGTTAAATGAATACGTTATTAAATGTAATTATATGATTTGAAATGTGTGTTACACAAATTTTTAGGTATTTTGATGGTCTTATGTGCAGATTCGGTTCCATAAGAGTTGATCCCCCGTAATTTAGCCCCCTGCGTACTTAAGTACAATATGCAGTCGGTTTAGAGAAAATACGGTATAATGATTTAACCGGATTTACCAGAAAAAATCGGAAATATGTCATTTTTCAAATAAATAAATCAATAAATTATCTGGGAAAGCTATGTTTCAGAATTTTTTTTTTAGTTTATATAAAATCGATAAAAAAAGGTCCGCACACGTGTTTTGTAACGAAAATCCTTCAGTTTGTCTATTTATTTACGGTCTTACAAACTAATATATTTAAGTTATTTTAACATTCTTTTTTTGTGTAGACATTATTGAAAAATTATAAATATTTATGATCTAAAATAATTACAAATAGAATATAATTTTAATAGTTTTATCATCACGCCTTTCCGCATTTTTTATGTGCTAAGGTATAAATTAAAGCAAATTTTGAATGAAATAAAATCAATATTGAGTTATAATTTTAAAAAGCTGGTACGGAGAATAATTAATCTTTCTCATTGGAACCGCCCCGTACGATTGTAAAAACATCTTTCGACGAAATTTGGATTCTCAGCCGCTGGCTGGTTAAAGGCCCAGCAGATCCGACGATGTAATCGTCGAAGATCGTCGGATCTGCCGGATCTGCCCTGATGATGGACACTGCAACGCTGTCCGAAATGTCGGATAAAGAAGCAGGTAGCGCAACACGGCATAACACCCCAAAAACAAACAATGAAAATAGTGTTGGTAGTTCTTAGTCGAAGTATGATACAGTTAAAAGATACCGAATTTGATATAGACACATAGACACCTCAGTTGATAGAGCACTTGCCATTTAAGCAAAGGATCTTGGGTTCAAGTCCCAGAGGTGCCAATATCTTTTTTTGATTTTTCTCTCTCCAGATTTTTGAGTTTTGTTAATATTGTCTTCATTTAATTAAATATGCTTAAAGGTTAAACTAAACTTCAAAACTTGACTGTGGAGAATTAATTTTTGAAAATGATTTCTTTACAATAAACAGATAACAAAACAAAGCTGTATCTTGTCTCACTTATGCGTCATTAAAACAATAAGTTTAATTAAACAAAAAGCTATTTTTGCTACCGAAAATAATATTTTCAACCAACTTCTTTGAATTTTGTTCACTTCAAAGGTAAAATTTACATGTAAACCGGGCGAGATTTCAATCCGGATTTCGCGATAATATCTTCATTGCAAATGGACTTCTCTTACAGCGGTGCAAAATAAATGATTCTGTATTTATTATTGTACGAACTTTGAATTAACAGTAGTTCAAAGAAAGGTTGTATTCTTATTGAGGTGGTTTCTTTACTAGTACATTCATTGAAAATTTGGAAAGCAAATATGGGTACCGCCACCATTTATTGGATAACTGGATAACCAACATCCTTGCCATAGGTCACTCGAAGTGGTTCGCTACGTTTGGTGACTTTGCAGGAGTGCCTGGGTTCATCGGGTGAGGTTTGTTTAGGTCTAGGCGGCAAATTTCTTTTGCCCACCCACTGCATGGCAGGCCGGATTTTTTTATTTTTTTATTTATTTATCTATAATAAAATATATTTACAATAGTTTTATGTATGTGCCTGTCTCACTAGGGTATACCTGTGTCGAGACAGGCGTACAGGTATATAAATGAATATTGTAGTTACAAGGATATTTAAGGTAAAATACATATCACTTTGAATAGAATTAAAACAGAAAGGTGATTGGAAGGGTGGTAAATATTTTAAAGAGAGTTATTATATAAATATTTGAGATGAAGTTGAGAAGTAAATTCTGCCTAATGTATTTAAATGTCAATTTGATAGGATTCCATTATTTTTATTTATTTTCTAAAGGTTAGGTTGTATGTGAATAGTTATTTTTGTCTATGTGTGATTTATTTTACAGATGTTTGTAATAGTGAGGCGTCCAATACTTATAATCCATTTTTTAATATCTTGTTTGAAATTTGTAAAGGAGTCAGTTTGTCTGATCGTAGTTGGTAGTGTATTGTATAGTTTGCAAGCTATGGGATTGAGAGGGATTGGTTGAGGGAGACTTAACCTGGTCTCTCCCAACCCATCGCCTTGCATCGCAGTTGGAGGGATGGATTCATACTTCCGTCACTTCTAGACACATTGACCCAGATTCCTACCCACCCCACAGACCCTTTTCCTTTTCAGAGCTTCCTCTCCTTCCTTTACCTAAAAAAATCCTCCACACAGCATCCCCAAAGATGACGATATAAGGGGACTTTGAGACGACGCGTCATACAGTTGTATTAAAATAAGCTCCTTGATTAATTCACGTTAAAAGGGGAACAGCTGCGCAGCTTTCTTTCATACAAAACGAAAATTTGGATTTGACGTCAAAAATCTCAACCAAACTGAAAAATATTTTTGTTGATGAAAGATATGGCAAATATCTAGTACAGCTATGTTTTATTTTATTTTTCATGGTGGGGAAAATATTTCAACAGCTTTTTCAACAGCTGGTAGGGAAAGATTATTTTTAACTAGCTAGTTCCCGGCATGCGTTGCAATGCCATATTTAAATAAATACATTTTTCTCCCGGAATCACCTTCCCGTGCGTCCCCGTTCCCCTCCCGCGTCTAATACTTTCTTACGTTTCTAATACTTACATTTTTAAACTCGTGATATCTTTCGAATGGTATGTCCGAATTGAATAATTCAAAAAGTTACATAAAGGTATTGAAGCATTCTTGAAACAAATAAAGAGCCTTTTCAAGCGGCGACATTTTAATTATTTTTTTAAAATAAATTAACACTTATTGTGGCAAAACTATAATAGTTAGACATATGCTGTCGCGACACTTTTTGTAAATAATGATGTGTTCTGCAAAGTCGTAGTACATTATTTTATTCTATCATCAATAGTTTTCGCAGCGCACGCGATGTAAAGAATATTTTAGGTAATTTTTTTACACCTTGGGTTACATTATTGGAGTTTTAGTAAGGATTTCTATTTTTTTTTAAATATAATATAGCCTTTGTCACCCGGAAATAGTGTAGCTTCCCACCAGTGAAAGAATATTCAAATCGGTTCAGTAGTTTCGGAGCCTATTCAATGCAAACAAACACACAAACAAATCTTTTCTCTTTATATAGTGTAGTAGAAGTAAATAGATAGTAGATATTTACAATTAAGTCACAAAAAAAGCCAAAGTTATCTCTAAAATCACCCAAAATAAATAAAACAGCATGTTTTATCCGTATTAGGTATTTGCTATACCTCTAGATATAAATAGACGTATTCATTCAATTTGGCTTGGTATTTTGCAAAGATATGTATTTTGACTTCAAATCCAATTTTAAGTTTTGTATAAAAAAGACGTGAAAATGTGAAATAAACAAGGGGTGTGTTATACGACAAAAATTTTAGGCGGTCCATCCCCTCCGTCAGAAATGCAGAAATGGGGTAATAGTTACTTAATTTCATAGATTTCACTTCCGAAAAAACAAAAAATTGTACTACCTTCGGGTATACAGACAGAGCGTTCTATCTCTCCAGAGTATTGGAATCCACAACCAACATGTTGTTATTGCCTCAATTGCTTCCGATTTCATGCCAACGTGTGTTGCCTGGCTTTGCGTAACGTTCTACTAGTAGCTGGCCCCATTATTGGTATATTATGGAACGGCGATGGAGACAATGCTAATTAGAGGGTGTTCAGTAGTGCCTAAATATATACTGGAATAATAGACAGAGCATTGACTGCCATTGTGGTTGGACTGGCACCCTAATAATTAATGACCGGGAGAGATTTAACGGGAGGTTGCGAACAAGATTGGAATCATATATTATTGATTTAATTCTATTTTTGAAGTGAAATTTCTTTAGGACCGTTGTGATTTGAAACACGATGAAACAGGAATAAGCGACACTAAAAATAGACAAACACAAACATCTATACAAATTACACATAACTAAACCGATTGTCCTGATCTTCTTCAACGCCTATCATTCCATGTTTCAAATAGCAACAGCAGGCAGTCGCTTACTTTTAATCTCCCTCTTTGCAAAACCAAGACAAAACTCATTTATCTACAGATCCACATACTCATATAACTAAAATTATTACCATATTGACATTTTTAACTCGATTTTACGTGACATAAAACGAAAACCCACAAAGCAACATGGTTCAAACTAGAAAGTTCAATCTCTATATATTCCCGTCCTTTGCTTCTTAATCCTATTCCTATGTTCCTCCTTCCCCCCACCTTTTTTCATATATTGTAACTAAAAAATAAATTAATTAAGAAAACGCCCTTACAATGTCACACTTTATCATTCACTATCTTCAGTGGAAAGTTCGTAATTGGCATAATTATCTTATTATTGTACTATGTAATTTCTGATTTGTTGTCAACTTTTTCTAAAATAAATAAATAAGATTTAGCCTCGAGAGAATGAGATAGCAATAAAATATTTATTTAATTTACAGGTATTCGGTTCCAATATAATACAATAATTCCACAGTTCCACGCAAGTCTCCTTTGGTGTATTGGTATAAAGCGCCCGACGAACATTAGCAAACATTTAGCCGATCAATGATAGAATCCTACGAAATCCAAAAAACATAAATAGTTTTTTTTAAAATCAATATCCAATTTCAAACCACTTCAAAATGGACAGGCAAAGAAAACGCAAAATAGAGCGACATATAGTGACTCCGAAGAAAAAAACAAAAATGATCAAAATGTTAGATGACAAAAAGTATAGGAAAAAATGCACTGTAGTTCGACGACAAAAATATGGAAGAAACCATCCTTCACCTTGATTAAAAAAAGTGCTTTGTAGTCTCCACACTCTTGTCTACTTTAATTTTCTGAAGGTTTCACTCCTACCACTTGTGATTTGATTTTATTATTTAAATATGTATTCATTAATACATTTATTTATTTGTTTTAGTTCTTCAACAAGCAGAAAATTAGCATTATGCTGAAATTGATTATAATTAGTGAGGTGTGTTATTATAGCCTTCTTATTACTATACTCCGTACGGTTGAACAAACCTATTTACTTCTGAGGAAGTATTGCCAACTGCGTTATAATAGTATCTAAGTCGTGTATTTTTGGCATTCCAGAGTGGTAGATGTAAGACCACCGTTCTAAATCAAAATTTTACCTCAAATGGCTCAAACCTGAAGAGCTAGGTAACTATGTCCCGTCCTTTATTTTCCCTAACTCTTTCCCTTTCCCACTCCGTTATTTAGCCATACAACAAACCGTTATTGGGTATATAGCACGGTCGATTGAAGGGTTTATAGAAAATATCACTTACTCGTCATCGTTCCCGAGTACGACTGTATGTCGCTAACGTACAAACTATAGTTAATTGTGGTTTTAGTTCGTTGGCGATCTGCAGTCATATAATTTGGAGGTGGATACGGTTAATGCCGCCCCGGGAACCATTTATTGGATAATCAACACCTATGCCATAGGTCATCCCAAATGGTTCGCTACGTTTAATGATTTAGCAGGGGTGATATTTATCCAGGTTTGAAACCAAGATTCTTACTCACCCCTCATACCTTATTCCTTCCCAGAACTTATCCTGTCCTTCGTTTCCTTAAAAAGACCCTCCACACAGAATTTCCAAAGATGACATAGGCCCTGAAGGGAATTTTGTATTCCTCAGAGCTTCCTGTGTGGAGCTTATGTAAAAAAAATACTCGTTACCGACAGTATCAATAAAACTTTCATCGATAGATTGACCTAGATACACTAGGGGTACCATAATCCTACTGGCTCTTACAGTTTGGAGTGATTGGAACTCTTGCGTAGTATCACATAATTAAAGAAACGTGTTTTGATTGCTACGTCTAAACTTCTCTCGTTAACAAAGGTTAACGAACGGTCTACAATTCACAGATAATCGGCGTAGTTCAAACACATACTGTTCAAAATAAAAACTATTATTACAGTTTCCTAACTATCGTACAGTGGGCCGGTTGAATTAATGTTCGGCCCGTTTCTGCGGCCCGCTTTTGCCTTTGGGCCGGTGTCGGGTTGGCGGCCGCTACGAGGCGCCGCGGCCTGTTAGTGGCTTGTTGCCAAAACAGTTGATTGCCTTTGTTACAGGGGTGGATTGGGATCAAATATTGGCCCAGGAAATAAAGACAGCCAAACAAGTTTTAGGGCGGCTGCAGTGGAAAAGATCACACTTTAATCTCTATCAATCAAGATGTTTTTAGAACTACGGCATCTCCAACACTTGGAGTATGTTGTGGCGCTAAAGAGGGTGGAAGGAGTTGTGCTAGAGGAAGATTGGGAAATACATGGTTATTTTGACATAGTCACCAAACACATCTACATGGTGTCTTTTCACCAGAGCAAAAGTGAAAGTTTCTATTCTAGAACTCTGGAACGTGCATCAAATATACTAAACAATCTTCTTCTTCTATCGGTATAAATACAAGGTGTTAAAGGACTTTCTTGATTTCTTGACTTACTTTAACCAGTGATTTCTGACATTATTTGGAGTAAAACGTGTACATTACGTGAAATGTTGGTATACGGTGATTTTTTTAGATGTCCTATTAATCTGATTTCTTTAAATTCAAAATCGAACAAAAGTTGTCACTGGTCATTCAGCCGAGTAACCAAGAAACCTCTTAATCCTATTGAACTCAACTTTTCAATACCTATTGAATTATTATGTTTTTAATGGATTTTTTTAATGTTACCGGAGAAATTTTTTACTCCAAATTACATTAGAAATCACTAATTAAAGTAAGTCAAGTACGTCCCATAACACTCCGTATATATGTATAAAAAAGAGAGTTTCTTTCACAAATTTCCCGTTTTATTCCAAGATTGATGAAATTACGCACACTCGACTATCAAAAAAGAGTAAGTTTACTGTCTACATAATATTTCGAAAAACAAGCCGCATTCCCTTTTCTCATCTTCCCTACGCTGCGCTGCTGGCAACATTTTCTAAATATCTCGAAGCGAAATTTGAAATTGAAAATTAGATTTGAAATGATAGACGCTCTTCTACTAAATATTGTTTTTTCTTTGGAATTTTTATGGACAGTAACAAAATGTCTTAAAAACTTCCAAAACTTAGCTCCACAGACTGCACAGTATAATTTCGTTGGACTGCAAATGCAGCCAGCCGCACTGTAGTGGAGCGGAATTTTGATACTTCTAGATATATTATTGTAGAAAGCAATCATTTTGTGGTTTGACATATTTAATAAAATAAAATACTGTTTTGTTTAAAACCACGAGTTTTATTAATTTTTTGAACCGACCGGTTTCGCTTTACTCAAGCATCATCAGGGTACAAATTAATACTAAACAATAAGTCATAATGTGTGCTTATATACAACAAAATATAGAGGGAGATAAAATTTAGAGGGAGATAAAATATAGAGGGAGACAACATGATACAAATATAACAAACACATCGACGGCCATAAAATACATTAACCTAAGTTCGCAAGTAATGGAAAAAACCGAAAGATAATTATGTGACTAATGGGTTAATAATAAATTTGGAGAAACAAAGCATCAACTGGCATGGTAGTAAGGAGCACTGGGAATTTTTTTTTTTTTTAATTAAGGGTTTATTGGAAACAGACCTAATATTGGACTACTTGATATGTCTAATTGATTATTAAGTTTATTACTTTTGGTTTTTACAGCTTTTAAAGCTTTCCCAAAAAAAAATTCCCAGTGCTCCTTACCACCATGCCAGTTGATGCTTTGTTTCTCCAAATTTATTATTAACCCATTAGTCACATAATTATCTTTCTGTTTTTTCCATTACTTGCGAACTTAGGTTAATGTATTTTATGGCCGTCGATGTGTTTGTTATATTTGTATCATGTTGTCTCCCTCTATATTTTGTCTCCCTCTAAATTTTGTCTCCCTCTATATTTTGTTGTATATAAGCACACATTATGACTTATTGTTTAGTATTAATTTGTACCCGGATGATGCTTGAGTAAAGCGAAACCGGTCGGTTCAAAAAATTAATAAAACTCGTGGTTTTAAACAAAACAGTATTTAATTTTATTAAACTTCTAGATATGTCATCAGCTTCTTCTGCACTTGTCTTATTCATAGACTAGGAGACGAGATAGGTAAACCCTAAGTCATCGAGTACAAGGATGAAACAACTTTGTAGTGATAATGGACATTTAGATAACCTTAAAAAAGCTGGTCTGCCGGTGCGCCTCTTGGCAGGAGCCGCGCAGTCATGGGAATAAAAAAATAAAATAAAATAAAATCTTATTCTGACATTGATGAAATTTTGAACACTCGATCTTGAAAACAGAAGGAAAGACAATGCCTTCGTGAGATTTCCAAAAACCAACCCAACCACCTTAACTACCCCTTGAAGTAGAATTTCGATACTTTTTGATGACAATTTGCACACTTGACGTTCAAAATAAGAGGAAAATTACTTTTAAGTACAACTTTTTTTTTGGAATATAAGTAAAATGTCAAATTTTAATATTTACATTAAACAATCAGAAAAAGATTCGGACGCAACTGAGAATTGAACCCGGAACCTTAGCCTTGCCTAGGTCTGCTCTAACCACTGAGCTAATTTGACCCGAGTTTAGTTCTTTAGAAAGCAGCCAATCCACACCGAACACGTCAGAGGATTAGCACGATAAGAAAAATGCATTCTGCTGAAAACATCGAGTTCACTATAAAGCACAAATCATTTAATTAATCTATTAAAGTCACCAGGTTAAGGCCTTATCAGAAGGGTCACCGTCAAGCCCTAGACAAACTTCACCTCATGAACCCGGGAATCCCTGTCAAGTCACCAAACTTAGAAAACCACTTGGTGACCTATATCAGGGGTGTTGGTTATCCAATAAATGGTTGTACGATATTTTATCGAAATGTTTTGTTGTGGCCTGGCTGCTTTCTGCTACTACGCTCAGTTCCGTGCGTTTTAATCCCGCGACAAAACATCCCCCGACAATATATCCTTGACAAATTATCCTACGAACAAAACATCGCCTAACAAAATATCTACTAAAACCTAACCTAACCTAACAAAAAATAGGACAAAAATAATACAGACATCCTGCAAAGACAATAAATTATTGTTCAAAAATAGGTATAAGAAAGAATTCAGCGTAGTGGAGATGTATTTTGTCCTAGCGATATTTTGTCGGAGGAAATTTTATCGAAGATAATTGGTCGGGGGATGAAAATGCGCATTACCACTACACTTTGTTAGTTTGAAATTACAGCTAAAGCATCAGTCAGTTTGCTAATTAACAGCTAGCATTAGAATTTATCGACCCATTTGCCTGTTTGTCCAGGGCCCATTTGTATTACCCCAACCGTCCATTAGCCCGATCCGGCCCTGTGATAATAAAACCTCAACTTACGCTGTGCAACATTACTCTCGCTAATTTGTCATTTGACTCGTTCGCCGGGTGAAATAAGGCGAACCCAAGAGAGTTTTGGCGAGATAAAGATAAACGACTAGCCAATGTTCCCAATAGGAGCATAGAGTAAATGGATTGTTATTACTTGTGGCTTGTGTGTTTTTGAAGACCTCTAAGAACTCTGTAGTACTCGTAAAGCAGGAAGCTTTCTTGGTTCCGTTCCGTTTGAAATATTCTATGTAAAATAATAATATTAGAACACAGTCTTTTAGATGATCGCTTAAACCTTAATAGGCCACTTGCATGGATTTCATAACGACTTGGAAAAAATCATGTGGATAGATTTTTTTATTAAGATTACGAAAATGTTAGTAAATTTTTTTAGAAAGGTATAGTTTTTTTTTTTTTTCAATAAATAAATCCATTATTTGAGCTCGTGACGTCACTACATGAAAATGTCCCGTCTCCGATTATGTTCCCTTAATTTTGTAAATTTCCAAACTGATTAATTTTTTTTTATATGGCAACACTTTGATTTCCGCCGAATTTTTTAATTTGCGTTTAACGTTCAGATGTTACGAAGAGAACCCCGTAAAATTTATTGCTATTCGTGTGGAAAACGTTCTTTTTTTAAAATGATTTTCGGCAATGTAATTATCGTTTTTTCGCACCCATAAATTATGTCCCGTCTTTCCGGTTTATAAAAAATGGTCTGATTTTTCGAATTGAACTTTTCAAAAAATCGCCAGGGTTTCAAAAATACGATTAAATAAAAAATACGGAATGTCTTAGAATATTTGCCTAAACCGGATTTTTTTTTATAAAATGTTATCCAAGTGGACATATGTATGTAATTGGTTGAGTATAAGCACAATGACTGGTTTATTTATTTAAACTGAAGTCTCTGGCGTTATACGTGCGCAGAGTGGCGAATTTTGATGATTTGGTACGACATCGATTTCAGCGTTCGACCATTTGATGGTTGAGTGTTAATGTGAAAAACTACTTTATTTTAGTTACTTCTTATTAATCGAAATGTTGTTAAGATTTTAATTAGTTTTACAAAAAAGTAGAAGAGTAGGTACGAGGAGAGGTAAGGCATTTTAGCAATATAGGTTATGTTTAGATATTTTATCCCGAGGGTTTGACTGTTTACAGGCCTTGCTAAGTCTGTAAACTGGATGCGTGTATTGTGGAAGTTTTCAATAATAACTCTTGATTAATGCGAGTCAAATATTAACATTGAAAATTTATGTTACAATAAGTTAGCACAGATTTAACAATTATCTCGCTTAGGGGAAAAGCAGGCGGACGGGACGGACGTTAAAACCGGAATAAGTTTGCATTGTCATGCACTAGACCGGAGAGCAATGCCCGGTCTTACAAGTATTTTTAAGGTTGTTCATTGCTTGGCTACAGCATGTAATAGATGGAGACCGGAGAAGCCGCGGAAAACACCTGGAGGTTTTTTGTCTTGCATAGGATAATTGACAGAAGAAAATTATGAGGCTGAGGATGTATCTGATATAGGCGAAGATCGTGTTTAAAAAAGAAAATATAACCAAGCAGGGGCGTGCACTCCATATAGGCACATAAGCACTGCCTACCCTGACGTATTTGTAAAACCTAAGCATGTAAATAATATTATAATTTATTAAGTTATACACACTTTCAAAAACAAGAGCAAAAAAGCTGAGCAACCGAAACTACGCGAGCACCACATCAAACGGCGTAAATTGTAACTAGAAACTACACGCGCGCAGTCCGAC
Organism: Limnephilus lunatus; assembly: GCA_917563855.2. NCBI lineage: Eukaryota > Metazoa > Arthropoda > Insecta > Trichoptera > Limnephilidae > Limnephilus > Limnephilus lunatus. The sequence goes on from OU830603.1 coordinate 50,028,017, forward strand.
TGCCTCACTAAAATGCGGCCTAAGCAGGAATTATTTCTGACTAGAACTAACTTCATAAAAGGTATAATTCAATGTTTACGAAATGCACAAGGCATAGAGTAGAACTGTCGTTTTGAATTTGCCTCTATGAGGCTTTTTTGTTAGTATTAAGCAGTGCTTTCTAGAATAAATCAGCAAATGGCGATCAGTGACGACAGTGACATCTGTTGTTATGTATTTCTATCAAATAGTTGTCTTTCATAAATACTAATTGTCGGTTTAAAAACGTTTGTCGTACTTTAATTCTGAAATTAAGAATCTGATAAAATATGGAAATATTAACATGTGAAACATGTTGTATTTTCCTACTGCCTACCCTGTTCAAAAACTCTAAACCAAGAGGTAGTTTTCCTCAAAAGTATAGAGCATCTTGGAACAATTTTCTACGATACACAAATTTCTGTCAGAATAGCGAAGATGAATAGGTATTTAAACTGATAAAATTTACAATTTTGCGCAAGTTAGAACAACTTTAAAGTGTGATATTCCCCACCTGTATTAAATTAAATTTTACTTGAATAATGATCATCTTAACGGCGCTACATTTCAGTGAATTCTTATCATTTCGTCAGGGCAACACAGGCTTTGGGATATACCCTAAAAATGCCACATCTCCTTTTTTAATTATAGATACACGGTGTCCGGAAATTTGTAACAAAAGCTGGAAACTAGTGAATCTACATCACATAAAAAACCCAACAAAAATTTTACTATAATTTTTTTTTTTGGAAAAAAGAGGTTATAAAAATTTTTAAGAAGGGTCGACGAATTTTATTTACGCCCTTGGAACAAATCAATCTTGTAACATAGTAATAATAGAAATAGAAACAATAAAATAACAATTATTTTTTTGTATTTCTTTTCTTTTACACTAATAGAAAGCAAGAAAAATTAAAAAGAAATAAAAACAAAGACAACATTATTAGAATAACAATAATCAAATTTATATCAGAATTTTAGAAATTTTGGATAAAAATTTTGGTGAGAAATTAATGAAAATATTAACGTAACTGAATGTATTTCCAAGTTTATGTAGTCTTTGGAATGGGGAGTTAAAAAAAATAGTTAGTTTTCGAAGAATGCAAAAAGAACAGCTCTGGAAGTCTCGAGTCACGATTTGGTACACGGAATGTTATTAGTTTTGTTAAGTCAGGTGCGTCAAGTGATCCATTAACTAATTTTAATAAAAAGTACCAAATCGCTCTTGGTTCTTCTAAAAGACATTAAACACCTGATATCCCCCTAAAGACTGATTTTTGACCTAAAATATTCAAACTTAGGACATGATGTTCTCGAAAACGAAAGATCGAAAAAAAAAATTATATTGCACAATCGACTCCAAAAGTGTTGTGGATTCACCATTTTGCGCTTATACTACGAGTTTTCGTACACCTTGTACAAAAGAAACAAAGAGAGATTCACCAAGCTACGACCAAACTACACGGATCATCAAGGCGGCTATGCATTGAAAGTTATGCGTTTGCTGTGCTGCTGTAAACAATGGCGGGATGTTCGTAAATGCGGCTTGCATTGGAATATAAACGCTAGAAATGTTTGCAATAGAGCTTCTTATTTGCGCGAGGCAAGTAAGCGAAAAAGCGGTTTTTATTTATTTTGTCCATAATTTTATAAGAGTGAAAAAAAGTTAGAACATAGAAAACCTCAAAAATGGTCTTAGCCATAAAGGGGTGTTTTTATAAAAATGTTTCTTGTATTACTTCATAGTTAAGTCATGAAAAAAACTTTTTTTTTAGTTGTTTACGCTTATTTTTTTTGTTATGTAAATAATAATTTTATTGTAATTCCGTTACATAGAAAACCTAGTAAAAAGCTTCAATTTATCCGTAGCATATTTTTTTATGTTCATACTGTAAGCCAATTCGTCATAAAGATTTATCTAAATAGGATTTCACGTATAACTTCACCTTAACGTCGTGGGCGATAGGCGTTGAGGTTTCACACTGATGGCAATGGCCAATCAACCTTGTTTCTCTTATATTATATACTATGCATTTCCGAAGTACTATCAAGAACTCTCGACCAAGGAAACCAAGTAGATGTTACATACTTTGACCTTGAAAAGGCCTTTGACAAGGTCGATATCGATGTCCTATTAAAAAAAATAACTTCGTTTGGCTTTTCCAAAAAACTTTTATTACTTTTTGCTTCATACTTCACTAATCGCAAACAATACGTTTTTTATAAGGGTTCTCGTTCTGCTGAATTCCTGGTTTTTTCTGGAGTCCCGCAAGGATCAATTCTTGGACCGCTTTTATTTTTGTTGTTCATCAACGATATTGGCTCAATCATCACTCATTCCTCTTATTTATTATTTGCTGATGACCTAAAACTACTGCATAATAAAAAATCTCGCTGAATGTGTCCTCCTACAAATCGATGTGAACTCTGTCGCAAACTGGGCTAAAATTAACTGCTTAAGCTTCAGTGCACCTAAATGCAATGCAGTCTCTTTCACAAAGGCAAAACAGACGATCATATTTGAATATTTAATTAACGGTAACATTTTTCATCGCTTTAGTCAAATAAAAGATCTAGGGGTTACTTTTGACAGCAAAATGACATTCCACCAGCACACAAATGACTTATGCAACAGAGCGTATAAACTGCTGGGCTTTGTTATTCGCAATTCATGCTCATTTCAAAACCCACTAACAATTAGGCTACTTTACAACTCACTGGTGCTAAGTGTACTGGAGTCGAATTGTATTATCTGGGCCCCATTTGAAGCATCCTATATTTTAAAAATTGAAAGAGTTCATAAAAAATTCCTTCGTTTTTTTATTCTTACGCCTCTATGGAACATATCCATATTTTTATCCATCGAGATTTATTCTAGGTATGACTAACTACCATTCTCTAGAAACTCGTAGATGTTTTGCGTTGCTAAAATACTTCTTTCAATTAATTAATGGCCTCGTCTCTAACGGTGAGATTCTGGCGCAAATCAATTTATTTGTACCAGAGTCTTATTCTCGGGGACGTCACCATAACATATTTTATTGCCGACTGAGTCGTACAAATCTGTACCCGAATTCGCCCGTGGGAAGAGCGATACGCTATTTAAATATATTAGATAAAAATTTCGACATATACTTCGAAAAATTCAATGAGTTTGTTAGGTTCTTGGCGCTACATTCTCACTGTGAAAATGGTACTATTACAATTAATTAGATAAAATATCTGTAATGTTGTAAATTTTTGTACACAAATAAAATAAAATAAATAAAATCAAATTATGAGACATTATGATAGTGTGTTTAAAATTCCATAATATATTTATTATTGCAGAAAAGTAATATATTTATGATGATATAGTAGATAGGTGATAGGTCCCTAAATCGGAACATTTAAATGTAATCTATGTACACATAATATGTAATGACGTAATCTCACTGACTCTTCCGATCTATTGGAAGTAGTTGGAACTCTTATGTGGTGTTCTCATAAAAAAGGTTCTTTCCATTTAATTTTTTTCTCTAAACCGACAAAAATGTTTAAAAAGGTCAAGTAATAATTTTTTGATTACATTTTTGGGTTTATCCTACATTTTAATTGAGTCACGAGTAAATATAATGAAATAATTGTGTGCCTAAATGAAAAAGTAATTACGTAAAAATATGCTAATCTCACTGGTAATTGATGCGAAAGTTGAACTTGAAAAATACCACAAATTTTTTTTTTTTTTTTTTTTTTTTTTTATTTATTCTTTCAAAAACATTACATTTTATTTTTAGCATATAAATTAAATTATAGTATACATTTATATAATGTTATAATTAGCATACATGTTCATGTTCGAAAGTTAATACCACTCTTCCATAGAAGCATTAGCTTGTGTCTGGAAGAGTAGTGTACATTTTTTAATGCTATATTATGTTATGATTTCTTAAATTACTATGTGAATGTAAAAAAAACAATAAGTTGTAAGTTCGGTGATATGTAATTAAAAGTATTTTTCTACTAATAAACAATTTTACTAATAGAATAAAGTATCTTGAGTTATTGTAATTAGTTGTTAAAAACAAAACAAAATTTACCTTATTTGCAAAACGGGGTATCACTTGGAAACTGAGTTATAAGTTGTTCTTTGTTCAAATTAAAAGTATTTAAAGTACACTGTGTTCCACGCTCTTACCGCGAAATTTTAAGGGGGTGGTTATTCAGGTATTGCGCGTTTTCATCCCGCGACAAAATATCCCTGACAAAATATCTACTAAAACTTAACCTAACCTAACCTAACGTAACCTTTTTTTTAAATTTTTGATATGTTTATTCAGTTTTAATTTTACAATATTTTATTTTACAAATCTTACGAAACTGATCAATCAGTTTGATTATAAGAAATCTCTCATTTTTTTTCTAATTATTTAATACATTATACTTTTCAGTTTTACATAGTAAATACTAAATATAATACTTAATATTAAAATACTAATTATTACGACAAACTAAATTTATGAATTGCGTTATAGTAAAAATATTTTACACAGTACAAACATACGGTGAGAAAAAAAAATAGAAAGGAACTATATTATTTGATTTTATGTTCTACGGAGGTAGAAAAATTTAACTTTTGTTTTGATTTTTGAATAAAATGCCTCATTTTTGATATTTTCAGGTAATGCGTTAAATATTTCCGGAATTTTATGCCTTTTGGTTCTATCTCCGCAAACATTTTGAGATTTATTGATAATAAACATTTGTGCTTCTCAATGCCTAGTAGGGTAGTTGTGGTTTACAGGTTTTTTGAATTCTGTATTCCAGAATTCATCTAGCGTTAATTGGTAATTTACCTTACTGTGTATAGAGAGGACATTACACAAGGAGAACATTTTTTTATAATCACCTTCACATAACTGGACTTTTTTTTGCCTGATATCAATTTTAGGAAACGGATTTGTAATTGTTATATTTTATTTAAGTATGTTTTGTACGTTAATCCGTAACTATTTATTCCGTATCCTATAATTGATTCTGCTAATGCGTTGTATATACAGTATAATATATTTTATTATTAACAAATTTTTTTAGTTGGTACAATTTTCCTAATATGGATCTTAATCTATTACATACATTTTCAATATGATTTGATCAGTTAAAGTTGACATCTGTTGTAAGACCAAGGTATGGTTTATTGGTACACTTTCTATATTCGGGCAATTACACTGCTGGAATTGGTTTTTTGTGTGCAAACAATCATATGAATGACTTTTTATATGCAATTCCTTTTCCTGACAATTTGCGTATGGTGAGTGTATAAGCATATATATTTTTTTCGTTAATAATGATGCCATTGTCGTGGGACCATTTAATTATGTTATTTAGGTCTGCTTGTAAAATTTCCTCAATTTTTAGTGGATCTTTGTCAGCACATATAATGCAAGTATTGTCTGCAAACATGTAGCATTTACAACATTTTATTACGTTTGGTAGACTGTTTACTTGCATTGTAAAACATGTAGGCCTCGATATCGACCCTGTTGCTACTCCGGTATTTGTTAACATTTCATCACTAAAAATTCCTTCAATTTTAACTTTAATTTTTCTATTTAATAGATAATTTTTAATCAATTTTTTTAAAGGACCTCTAATACCACATTCATCCATTGCCCTTAATAATGTTTCATGGTCCAATGTGTCAAAGGCCTAACGTAACCTAACGTAACCTAACGTAACCTAACGTAACCTAACGTAACTTAACGTAACCTAACGTAACCTAACGTAACCTAACGTAACCTAACGTAACCTAACGTAACCTAACGTAACCTAACGTAACCTAACGTAACCTAACGTAACCTAACGTAACCTAACGTAACCTAACGTAACCTAACGTAACCTAACGTAACCTAACTTAACCTAACGAAACCTAACGTAACCAAACGTGACATAACGTAACCTAACGTAACCTAAAATAATATAGATAAGAATAATTTATTGTCTTCACAGGATTTCTGTATTATTTTTATCCCATTTTTTGTTAGGTTAGTTAGGTTAGGTTTAAGTAGATATTTTTTTATGGGATGTTTTGTCGGTAGGATATTTTGTCGGAGTATATTTTGTCGGAGTATATTTTGTCGGGGATATTTTATCGCGGGATGAAAAGTCGCAGAACCGGTTATTCATATCAGAATTTTTTAAACACAGTAATTCCAATCTTTATATATAAAAATTAATGTTTTTCTGTTTGTCCCCATAGCAACGCAAATTGTTCAGCGTACTTACAACGAAAAATTTTCATTCTAATATTTTAAGAGCGATTCTGAGAAAAAAATATAATTTAATTAGGCAGAACACAAATTATTGTTGATTTTGAACATAAATTCTCAAAATCGTATTTCTCCGAATATAATTTCCTAAAGACGTTAGCTTCCTTTAAATAATGAATGCGAAATCAATTTATTTCTCCATCAATCCGAAGAAATATTCGGAGAAAATTCACAAAACCTTTTCCAGGAATATCTTTTCCCTTTTCACTAAAAGGCACAAATTGAAGCCTTATATTCGAATATATTTTCCGGAAGGCAAAATACATTTGGTGACACACGCTTTTTTAAAAGACATATTTTTTCCATAATGTGATACTCAAAGAAGGTCAATAAAACATAATATTATTTTATGATATTTCTATTGATGATTTTTTTCTGTCAGGTACCGGAAGACATAAGTCTTTACTCTTGCAAATAGAATATCAGTAAAAATAAATAATAACAATGATCTGAAATATTAACCACTGGAGCGATTTTTGCCATATATTGGCGCCATTTTAAATGTCTCCGATTGCTTTTCGGATAAAAACAGCAATCATCTCCTTGATTCGGAAATTTATAAAAAAAATATTTGAAGCTCCCACGTTTGTTATTTTTGACTTAAAACGAAGTTATTGAAATGCTTTATCTATTATGACCATAGATTTTGCAAATCCAAACTTCGTAGACTATTTTATAACGATGTTAAAAAAAATAGCTTTTCACGGTTAAAATTAAGTTCTTTTTCCATAGAAATGCACTTTTTATTATCAAGTATACCTCAGACAATATACATAAATTGAAAATATTCTATGTTGATTCGAATAAGTACCTCTCACGGCAGTTTCACAGTAACAACCACGCAGGATTCGCGCGGTTATAAACTTAACGATATATGTGTATTTTTTTGTAAATCCTACAAATATGAGATAAAAGGTAAAACACAGGTTAATTTGTTGGAAATATAGCACTATAATAAGTTTTAATGTCTCCTTGTTAATATTCGACGGCCGGCGTAGTGCAGCGGTAAGGCTCTTGACTGGCACACCGAAGGTTGCGGGATCAAATTCCGGCGTGGCAAATAAATTTTTTTCGATTAATTTGTGTTATTTCACAGTTTATTCATTTAAAATAATATAATGTATATTTGCGGCACGTTCCAGAGTGAAAGATACTCTCGGTATCGCCCTGGTGTAAGACCACCATTCAGAATTGAAACGTTGCTTGAAATGGCATTAGCCGTGTTTGGTGACCAGATCTGAGTAGCCGGGTCCTTCCTCATCTTCCTCTTACCTATCTCCTTCCCCTTCATACTACCCTCAGCCTCACAACATGCCCTAATTGGGGATGCCATAGTCTCGCTGGCTTCAGACGGGAGCAATTGAGACTCTTGTGTAGTATTCATATATAAAAAAAAATAAAATAATGATTATGATTGTTTTTAATGTTGGCGAAAAATTTAATAATGATCTTCAGAAAATATTGAGCAAACGGAGGAAAAAGTCTTAAAATGCGCTTTCGCTCCAGTGGTTAACTAGGTCTAACCCTAATCTAAGTATGTTTCAGCTTTGATTGGCAGATAAACACAACTGTCATGTAGTTATGCTCGTCAGCTGATCGCAAAAGGAATAGAACTAGAATCGGAAACGGAACTAGAATCGGCGTTAAACGGAACCTTTTATGTACAGAAAAACATTAGGCACGCTTTTAGCTTAGTTGGCCACACGTAATACGATTATTAAAAAAAAAACACGTTTATTCAACAACACTACTATAATGCTAGTCGTTCAAGAGCGCTGTACTCTTAGAATATATCGTCACTTCATTTGGACAGGGTTCTAACTTCACTGCACTTGTTCTGATAGGGTTCTAACTACGCCTTGCCATTTTTAAAGGTTTCTAAGTTTCCAAAGACGAATTTTCGTAATCTATTTACCAATTTCCGGGTTAGAGGTTGAATCTTGTGTAAAGTAATTTAATTGAACATATTTTAAAGGAAAGTATTTAAATAGGACGTATACCTACCATTTTAGAACATACCTAAACATGCAAATAGAACCTTGTGCAACCAGTTAAGGCATAATAATTAATTGCACAAGGTTCTAATTACATATCCCTTATGCAATTCCTAGTTGGGCCACGTCCTATTTACATATTTTCCATTAAAATAATATGATAAACTAAAATACTTGAACTAAAATTGTTAAATAGATTACGAAAATTCGTCTTTGGAAACTTAGAAACCTTTAAAAATGGCAAGGCGTAGTTAGAACCCTATCCAAATGAAGTGACGAACCAAAATGCGCTTCGTATTTAGATCAACTGTCAGATACAAACAAAATATAGAGTGTAAATGACAATAGAATCCTGTAAAATGAATGACACAGGCTGTAAAATGAATCACATAACTGTAAAATGAATATTATTATTGAAAGTATTATTTTTAATTGATAAACTAACGTTTAAACAAGATTTTTATGCATAGCACAAAGGGTAGATAACAAATATTATAATCAATAATTATCAGCCTGAAACACTCATCTAAATTGAAAAAATCTTCCGAGAAAAGATACTGGCCGCCAACGGGAATTGAACCCGTGTCCTTCTGATTGCCGGTCAGCTGCTCTGACCACTGAGCTATGGCGGCTTATCTAATACCCGCCAAATAATTCGATACATACTAGTGTTTCATTCGACAATTACTTATTATTACATTTTTCCAACTGAAAACAACCAACTTTATTTTTGTGAGAGAGGTATTGTTAAGTACTAAATCTCCCGCTAGGTGGCGTCGAGACTAATTATGTCTGCATTTATTGATGAAATACTTTAACTTGTCAAATATTAATTATTATTTTTAATTGATAAACTAACGTTTAAACAAGATTTTTATGCATAGCACAAAGGGTAGATAACAAATATTATAATCAATAATTATCAGTGGTCAGAGCAGCTGACCGGAAATCAGAAGGACACGGGTTCAATTCCCGTTGGCGGCCAGTATCTTTTCTCGGAAGATTTTTTCAATGCAGATGAGTGTTTCAGGCTGATAATTATTGATTATAATATATGTTATTATTGAAAGTGTTTGAAGTTAGAACTTTGTCATACTTATATGTACGAAAATACAACACGGATGGTTCTGAAATTTATTTTGATTATAGAAATAAGCAAAAGAAATGCTTTGGCATTCAAAGGTCATTTTTGAAAAAAATGTCAGTTGGTACCCTATCCAAATGAAGTGACGATATGTTGGCTTGGGCTAATGGGAGTGTAAGAACAGGTTTCGCTTACACTCAACAACTAGTGTACTGTCAATGATGCACAATGTTGAAAAACATCACACTTCAAACATCACCCGATATAGAATTATAATCTACTTATTCACCAATTCCAAGAATTCATAGCCTTACGAATAAACATTGCGAATTTATAGATATATTTTTTGTTGACAGTTTTGCAATTTTCAAGAGGCAACTAATCTCGATTTTATCTGCTAATAATTATCTTTTATTATTTTTGTTTTTTTCGTAAAACCTTCTCTCATCTAAAACCTTACCAGCAATTTATATCCGTATTTTATTTTATTTTTATGTTCTATTCAGTTCTGTTTTATTATCCTACAATCATATACACATACAATTGTTTGTTTATACCTACTAACTAGCTTTTACACATTGCTCTTTATTTTATTTCAGGTCTCATTATTGATTTTGTATATTTTAAGCTAAATTGTGTTAGTTTTTTTATAAATGCTAATCATACTATTTCATTTCTCTTTTAAACTTTGTTATGATGTTCTTTACCTTGCAATGATGATTGCATTTTTATTTAATACGTTTTATTGGTTTAGTATGTAATGAGGTGCCACTACTGGCTTTCGACTCCAATTGTGATGAACCCTACCTAGCTGATTTACTTTTCTAAGCTTCTACCTCGTAGTTTAAATCTCGTAGCTCCTGTCTCGTAGCCACGCTCATAATTCTACCCTTATGTCCTACTGATCACACCACTAGGTATGATGGCCTGACTCAACCCTCCTTTCGGTTTATTTCTACCTCAGGCTCGTGATTTCTAAACCCCTATACCTTATAATCTAGCTAAACCTACCCTATCTTCTTAAATCCCTGCGATTTTCTCACAGTAATCAAGATTTAAGATTTTTGTTCACATTATTTCTATAATCTGCGTTGTGTAATTTTTTTGTTTTAGATTTTACATCTGTTTGCATACTTAATATGCACACATATGTAGAGAAGATAATGTATTACGTGTGGTAACCCATAGATTCTTTTAGAGAAAGGGTGAGAATTTTCCGATCAATTTATTTATTATTATTTTAGAATATTTAACCGAGTTTGATAAACTACCCCCGCCCTAAACCTTGTGTCTATTTGATTTCCATAGGAATTTAGTGTGTTTATTTAATTCTTCCTATCACCGCTGATACATCGATAACATAAACAACAGTTAATAAATTAAACATTTCAAGAAAGCAAACCTTACCTTAGGATGATCGAACTCGAAGGTCCAGTTTTCTCAATTGAAGTCCTTGTCTGCAACTTCTCCTAACATAATGTGTTTGTAGTCATAGTTAGTGCTTTTGGTTAGTATTCGCAACATTGTTGAAAGAGCAGGAATGGAGGGATATGGGGAGGGGATAATATGTTTGCTTAAAAAGTCGGCACCTCCGCTAACCAAGTGAAAACCGATGAACAACAATTTCAAACCGGATTCTCCCAAGTACGTTTGCTAAGCTTATCCTTAAGTCCGAGTTTTACTCTCTTCGACGAGCGTCTCTTGTTACGAAAGGGACTCTTCACGCCAGATGGGGGAATACCAAGTCTTCATGCCGTTTTTCTGCCTCACTCCGACTTCCATCTCCGCCGGATTGAATTTAACTCTACTGAGTCTAGAAGGGGTATTTCATGTCTTCCCTTATCATGCCTCTATCCGTTAAATGTGGCGTAAGCTTGTGACGGGCAGATCCTTCCTCCCACGTAACCGACCCAGCGTTACATTCCACCTCTGACTAGCTGACATAAAACTCACCTCGTGAACCTTATGTTTGCTTTCAGGTTCGACAAGACTCACGGTATGCAAATAACCTGTGGCTTTAATGCCGCGTCAGCGTACTGTCCGCATACGTCCTTCCTCTTCCCCGCATGCCCACCTCGACAATACCGCCACAAGATCAAAGCCGTCCGTTCGAGAAAGGTTGACACTTACATTTCCAGATGGCTCATACCTACATACAGAAGCCTTGAAGTTTACGTTCGAAGACAAGTTAGGATTCAGGACTGTATGAGTATTTGAACACCAGTGTTGTTTAAATGAGGTCACTAGCTCCTCGTGTGTTAGGTATTTAGGATAATGGGTATTTATGGGTTCTTGGATACCTACTTCCTATAAGAAAGATTTTAAAATGAGATAAATCAAGTCGTTTAGAATTGAGTGAATTTAAACGTCAATGTCGCCTTCACATATTGACCGCAGATTTCATCTCAAGCTATAATTGATAAACTTGTCCCTGACGTTAAGTTTTGTTTTGTTTATTCGTTAATGAATTTAGGTGACTGGGTCAATGGATGGCCTTGAACTCAAATCGTAATTTTGGTACACTATCGAAGGTCATACAACCATACCCTAATCGTGCTAGTGAAAAGAAACGATAGGTATTTGTCTTACAAATACGCTAAGATACCAAAATTGATTTAGTGATGCGTTTCTATCTAATTATGTGTTAAGTATTTGTTTAGCAACATTTCATTCTGTATGGGAGGTGTGACATGCGAATGCTAATAAATTGGTTAATTATTTATTTACCCTTACTTGGCGTTACGTCCATCAGTGTCAGGATATCCACAGGAACCTGTAAAAGCTTAAATATTGTAAGGACTCACCAAGCTCTAATGTCTTAATTTCAGCTCCACCGGGTTACTATCATCGGCGAGAAACTTATTAGAGCATCCGATCTACCTGTGTAACTTATCGCACTTTTATTTCGACTTCCCACTTTTAACGATTTAATCCTACAAGATCCGGAACTCATCTCCTTCCTTTCTCCTTTGAATAGATCTCTGATGTAAAAAATCCTCACGTTTTCCTTTAATATCTGCCGTTATTATTGAAGAAGAACGATCCTATCTAATTAATCCCGACAACCCTCACCTTCCTCCCCTTTCCTTCCATATTTGATTCCAATCTAAAGAGGGGAATCGATTCTTAATAATCGTTCGCTCGAATATTATTTTATTATGTGGTATATGACTATACCTATTTACTCTTTAATAAATTAATTTATTAATTTGAATTTCCTTTAAATTTGTATTATTCCACTTTATAAAAATATTTAAGTTTTATTTATTTTTTTCTCAATTTAAATTATATTTTTTTTTTCATAACAACTAAAGATTTTCTTTAAATTTGAATTATTCCACTTAAGGACAAAGCTAAAGTTTTATTTATGTTTCCAATTTGAACTAGAATCCCTTTGTAACGGATAACTAAATATTATTCGTCACTCAGATTACAACAAAACTGAAAGAACCCCTTCCACTTTATTTTATAACACTTTTGTTTAGCAGCAAATTAATCACTTGGATTATTCATTTAAACTTCGGCTAAGTATTTTCCAGATTTCGGATCAATTATTATTATTGCGTTGTCACCTAACGAGAATTAATATCTCGTAATAAAATTTCCAACTTTCGACCTAAACGTAAATTTTTTATTTAATGAAACTTATTAGACTGTAATTTTCTTTATATAACCTCGGACTAAATAACTCTATTTTAACCTTCATAGAACAAATTTAAAGCAATTCAAACACACTATATTAAACTCCTCCCGCATTGAATTTGTAATTAATTAATTAATTATTAGATTTTATTGAATCGGAAATTATTACAAACACTGATTTTAGATTTATTATAAGATCATACACTCCGTTAAATTGCACGATTAACCCTATCCGGGCACTTCACTCCCTGTTTTATCAAAGCATAAAACTGATTGTAGACTCTATTTTACCACTGAGTTTTTTTTTATAAGTATAAACTGACTTTATTTTTCCACTGTATTTTTAAAGTATAAAAACTGATTCTAGACTCTATTAATTAATTACCAGGGTAATTCTCACGACGTGCGCGACGTTTTAATCAACCTTCCCAGTTGTCGAAGGCCCCTGAATCATCCCAAACATGCTAATTTATACCCATCACAGCTCCAAAAGGGCATAATCGTATATTCCTTGACGAGGAATTATAATCTGTAATCACTCGAAATTTTTTGAAAACCCCATCTCGTTATTGTATGTTCCTACATAAGCTCTTTCGATTTTGCCTCTTCCTAAATCTCGGTTCGTCCCACAACTTTGTCTCGCTTTTCTAAGGTTTTTAGTCCCGGACTTAGTAAGCTGCCATCCAGTTTGCCCATTTTCCACATGTCTTCTGTCTTCATAATATGTTTTATAAACATGGTTTTAATCTTGTTTTTTTTTTCAATTTTGAACATTCCCATAAGTGATCTGCTAAAACTGTGTTTTAATTGGCATAAATATTAGGGAAAACGTAGATTCTTCGGTCTCCTAGTTTTAAACGCTAGTTGTCCTGTATAAATTTCCACGAAAATTATTTCTTTTCCCCTAGTCTACGTAAGCAATTATGTCTCAGAACCGTATTTCCATTATTTATGTGGCATATTCAACTTTTCCATTTTCCCACCTAATTTTCCTTCAAGTAACGGTGTTTTAACAACTATTCTTAAATGATTTTCCCTTCGTTGTTAATAAGGAATCATATCCTGGTTCCGTATCTACTCTACTTATAACGTTTTGAGTTTTTCCCATTTCCTTATCTGAGTTTTCCGGTTATGTCGGTTTTCCGTTCTCTCCCCCCACTCCTAACCCAATGATCCCTTATTGAAATTTGACGTTTGCCTTTTTGCCGTGATTCCATCTCCCGCTAAAACCCTTTTTTCCTTTTTTGATATATTATTTATGGTGTTTTCCGGCCCACTAACTATTCCTATCCTGGGATATCTGTCAAGTTAACTACTTCGATCAAATTCCGCCCAATTTTCCATCTCTCTCTTGTTCAAAATCCCATAAACTGCAAGCCCTGACGTGTGTATACATTACGATTTCTACATACTTGGCGATAAATCCATTTTAATGTGTTTATAATTAAATTTTACGGAAATTCTATAATCTAAATACTAGGTAAGAGCAATGTTAATTTTTATGACCCTTTTTAATGGATAATGGGCCTTAAATAAACAAAAGGCATGTTCGAATATTCCTTGTTTATATCAACAATATACATGTGGGGTCGACAACCTTTTTTTACATCAATTGCCTCAGCAATTTGTTCTATCGTCTATAGTATTTTCTCATAGCAAATGACGTAAAAACGATCCCTTCCTTTGAATTAATCTAACGTAATATAACTAGAATAACCATCCTATTTCAAATATATAACGATATCTATTTAAACTCGTCTGAAAACGCAAAATTAAGTCGAAATCTTATATTGTTCAATAAATACTTCCGTTTAAAGGTCCGTTTTTTTTTATTAGATTTTCTTTTCAAATCGTTTTCCCTGACCGTATTGCTTCATTTAAAAGTGACATTCCTAATTTCCATCGTTTTTCTTTCTTTTAAATATCAAACGTACGTTTTCCTCTGAATCTGGCCTCCTTTTGTTCTTCACGTTCTCGTTATGCAATTGAGTATCCCTACAGTAGCTTTTCCCACGTTTTCCAGGTCTTTTCTTTAATCTTCCGTTCATTATATTTCCTGGCTATTTTATTGCATCATTTTTTCAACATAATATGGATTTATTTGTTCGTTAACTGCGGTTGTCGATTCCTCTGTTGCACTCAATATTTACCTTTAAAATTAGGGTCATTGTACCAAATGCACCGAACGTGGGATTGTGTTTATCTTAAAGCGTATTGATCTCTCGGGTTGATGATGATTTTTACCCCATAAATCTCAGACTAATGGTCTAGTCCAAAGTCCATCTCTTTGTCTTGAAAAAAGGTAACCTCCCCCTTCTCTGATTGGTAGATCAATCTTAAGTGTTTATAATTGGATCCCTCTGTGTTCTATTTATCAAAACTTGACATTAATTTAATAATTATAGATCTCTGCAGTCTCCATGGCCCAATCAAACTTAATCAGCTAGATGTCGCTAGTGTGTTGATTTCGTTATAATTCTGAATTATTATTTATTCATTCGTAAGGTGGAAGCTACTATATTTTCGTATCCACTGCGATTCATCACAGCCCCCCTATAGTTATAATTCCAGCGGTAAACACGCCTCCTAGTGTTAGTTGATGGAATTAAAACTAAACATAGGCAATCTAATTTTCTACAATTTTCTTTAAGTCTTCTTTATTCTTATTTGCATTTTTTTTTTTTCGAAATTCTAACTGGTTGCGCGCCCCTACCTTTCACTATTTCATATCGTAGAATCCTGTTCGGTGTTCCTCTGAGCTGAAACCATTTTTCAATTTACTCTTGTCTACCCAATGGCCTATTTAAGTCGGCTAACTTACGTCAGTTGCTGTCCCTACTCTTTGTCCTACCCCCCTAAGATTCTTACCCCTATACCTTCCCCCCTATGACCCTTACTCCCTCTTCTTCATCGAGACGGTTTCCAACCTTTGATTTTCCTTATTCATATATATATATATTTTTTTTTTCGCGATTCTAGAATTCCACACGAATTTTTCTCGCAGGAACGTTTTAATGGCAACAATGCGCATATGAACATACACGTATTACACATATATGCACACATACACACCCTTTTTTTTTTTTGAATGGGCACGCCCCTCGACTCGCGTGTCCCAGTGACCCCCAACCTGTTGGACCAGAGCCTCCTGTACATGGTCAAATCAAAGATTGAATCAATCTCGCGGTCCTATTGACCATATGATTTACGGTGAATTGCAGAAAGTTATTCAGTTGTTAAAAAAAATTTTCCCTTTAGATGTTGTTTTTTTTTTTTTTTTGACTGTACTCATGTGAGCACCCTTATTTATTATACTCCTTCGCAATTTGCCCGTGCCTCATTTGGTTTACATGTTACTATATGTAGAGATATTTTTTTTTTCAATAATTTTTTTTTTTTTTTTTTTCTTTTTTTTTCTTATCCTATCTGTGTTATTATTTTTTTTTTTTTCTCTCTCTCTCTCTGTCCGAATTCATCCCCTTCGTTCAGTGGGTTACCCTTTTATCATCCAAGCATGCTTCTCCACTCGAACGTCTCCTTCCTCCCCCCTTTTTCCTTTGAAAACCCTAAAGCTATTTAAAATTTCGTTGCAATCTTAATCTTTTATTCTCCTAAATCTCAAGTTACATTTTTTTTTTTTTTGTAATTTCCTAAAATCTAATGTCACACAAACTAAATCTAAGGTTAGATTCTTCATTTTCTATGTTTCCGTTTTCCTAAACCTAATGTTGAATTCTTAATTTTATAGTTTCCTAAGCCTAAAATTAGTTACTGAGTTGCCATTTAGCTGAAACATCTTAATATGTATTTCTCTCCTTGCCATAATCTGTATTTTAACATTTCTTAAAATAACCTTTGTTTTCCCGTCTCTCCCCCCCTCCTAAGCATAACATATTATTTTATTCTCTAAACTCGCTATCTTTCCCCTTTTTTTTCTAACATAACATAACATGGTGAAATCCCTCCTAATATCCCTAAAAGACGGTATTATAGATTAAATAAAACGTTTTTATTTTTCGAATTTTTCTAAATTACATTTTTTTTTCCTTATCCAAAATGATCACACCAAATTTCGAAATCTCGCAAAATAACTATCCCCACTTCTTCTTATTCTACACCTAACCTAACCGAACCTATCCTAACCTCGCCTTTTTTTTTCTAGTCAATTTCTATCACCTGTATTTCCTTCTGCTGTTTTCCCGTTTCATTAAAATAATATCTAGCCAGGTGGATCGCACTGTAATCGCCTCGTATCTCTTTTGTTTTTGGATCCATCAGCGTGTAATTGTTGGAATAGGGCACAGCTGCTATAACAAACGGACCGTCAAACAAAAGGGCGAATTTTTTTGTATGCTTCCTGAGTAAATTTGACTGAGTGTACTTTTTGAGTTTCACAAATGTTCCTACCTCATATGTCTCTAGCCTTTTCTTTATATTGTAGAATTGCTGTCTTTTTTCGGCGTTTCTTATTAGATTCTTTTGAACCGCGTTCCTAATCTCTTCTTCTGTTAATTTAGGTATGTTACTTTGACGCATATATTTATCTAAGCTATACTGTGGCTGTTTTCCAAATACTACCTCATTAGGTGAAAATCCAGTCGTACAATGTACTGTGTTATTATATGTTCTTTGAATGTCCTTTAGAAACATTGGCCACTTAGTGTGCTTTTCATGGCAGTATATTCTAAAAATCCGTCCCAACTCCTTGTTCACCCTTTCCGTGATGTTTGGTCCAGGATTTCGCACCGACGTATGCATGACCCTTATCCCCATCCTTTCCAGACCTTGGTTCCATTTCTTTGAGGAAAATTGAGACCCGTTGTCCGTTAACATAGCCTCAACCTTTACCTGTTTTATGAAAAGCTCTACGCACTTCAATACGGTACTAGTGTTGGCAACCTTTAATTTATACAACTGAATGAATCTACTGAAAGAGTCTTGGACCACAAAAATAAACCTCACCCCCCCTATGCTCCTAGGCAACGGCCCGTATAAATCAGCCATGGCCAATTCTCCTACCCTCTTCGTTATGATTGACCTACCCGGTCCTACCGTTGGCCGAATTTCGCGCTTTGCTAATTGGCAGAGATGACAAGCTTTCACAACCCATTTAACTTGTTTATACATCTTCGGCCAGAAGTACCTACTTTTCAACGCTTGAACTGTCTTTAACCCGCCCGCATGACCAATTTCCTGATGTACCAGTTCGATAAGATCTCCGGATAAATTACTAGGTATAGCTAATACCGTACCGTCATTTCTCGTTTTGTAATATAATGTCTTACCGTCTAACTTGTAATTTTTCAAATACCTAGCCACTCCTTTTGTGGGTGTCTTGCGAGACTTACCTCCCAAATGTTCTATCACCTCTCCCAAAAACTCATCTTGATTTTGTAATTGTTCTAGATTTTCTAAGTGCGATTTTATTAACTGTTTCCCACTCACTGCAAATGCGGCCACTTCAGGGCATACTACTTTTTCCTCCTGCACATTTACCGCATCCTGAGAATAGCGAGACAAGATATCGGGTCCGATGTTTTCCTTGCCTTTTACATACTCGACTTTAAAATTGAATTGGTTTAAATATAAAATCCACCGTGTCACCCTAGCGCTGTATAATTTCCAAGTCTTTAAGAACGATAACGCCTGATGATCCGTACGTATGATTAGCTGCGCGCCTCGCAGATAGGTTTCGAATTTGCGTAACGAATAGATTATTGCATATAACTCCTGTTCGGAAACGGTCCATTTTAACTCGGCCCCGGTTAGTGATTTGCTAACAAAACCGATCACATGATGATTATTCTCGTCGTCTAATTGATATAATTCCGACCCGATGGCGAACCCCGAACTGTCAGTTTGTAGGTAATAATTTTTGTTGGGGTTGTGATGAGTTAATATCACAGACTCAAGGAATAAAGTTTTTACGTTTTCAAACGCTTCCTGCTCTACAGCAGTCCACCTCCAAGGCTTATTTTTCTTTAATAAATTGCATAATACCTGTGTTGAAGCCCCATATCTATCTGCAAATCTCCTGTAATAATTCCACAACCCCAGAAATGCTCTTACCTGCTTCACTTTTTTAGGCGCTGGGAAGTTCTTAATCGCCGAAACTTTCCCTGGGTCCATGCGTATCCCATAAGGCGTTATAATGTGGCCTAACATTTTTACTTCCGTGAACAAAAATTGGCATTTTTCCAATTTGCAGGTCATATTGGCTGTTTGTAACCTTCCCAAAACTGCATCTAAATGGTTTAGGTGCTCGTCAAAATCTCCAGATGAGAACACGACTAGGTCGTCTAAATAGTTAGTGCAAAACGCTTTCATCTCACTACCCAGAATTTTATTCATGGCGCGGGAGAAGCTCCCAACCGATGTCTTCAGTCCTTGCGGTAATACGTTGTAGACGTATGACTTGCCATTATAGACGAAACCGGTGTATTTACGACTACTTTCACATAAGGGTACCTGGAAATACGCCGAGTCCAAATCTAGAGTAGTCACGTGCTTAACCCCGTGGAATTGCTGCAATATTTCCGATGTAAGTGGTGGTCTCTCCGTTTCCCCGGACATCCTCGTATTTAATTCGCGAGCATCAAGTAATATACGCACAGTACCGTCCTTCTTCATTGTATAGGTTAAGGGACTCGCGAAAGGAGTCGCCCGCCGGCTGATTATGCCTAAAGCTTCTAATTCGTCAATTTTCTCATCCACCTTATTCCTATACGCGAAGGGGACCGGATACGACCTCTTTACAAATGGCGTCTCGTCTATCATTTTAATTTCATGGATATACATATTTGTTAGCCCCGGTTTACCTAGGAACACTCGATTATGTTTGTCTAGTACCTTCTTTAATTTTTCCTTCTTGACGTCATCCAGTTCCAAACCAGCTACCATTGCCGCAATTCGCTGTTTAGTCTCCTCCGCAAAATCCGAAAGTTGGTTATTCTCTATGACGTTTATCGACTGGGTTGCACTATTTGTGTTTTCCTCACTCAACTGCTTTCCTAATTCACTTCTCACAACCCCGGAATCTATTAATTTAATTTTTTTTCTTCCCCGCTCAGTAGTGACTATCAATTCCCGCTTTTTCCCACACTTTACTTCTGCCGAGTAATTATCTAGCCAGTTTACCCCTAGTATTATAGATCTTATTAACCCTGATACTATGAGACATGATGTGTTGATTCGGATATCCCCAAAACGTAATGGTACTAGTACTAACCGTGAAATTTTCTGACTTTTCTGTCCCATAGCCCCCTTAATTTGTACTGAAGCTACCGGCATGATTGGATATAGCGATTGATCGCTCAAATGACATTCCCAAAATTCTTGTGCAATACACGTTATTTGGCTACCCGTATCTATCAAACAATTTACCTTTAATTCATCTATGTAAGCCCTAGCCTCTGGTAATTGCGGTAATGTACTTCCCCGTCCTATCTCTTCATAATCCTCGTCTTCAAATACGGTGTTAAATCCGATGCATTCTCTTCCTATGTCATTTTCATACATCTCCACCGCGTTCCACACGTCGCTTAATTGTTGCAAAGAGTTCACACACGCAGTCACTTCCCCCCTTTCATACGTCTTTTCATCATCTGCACTCTCGTCTCTGCGTACCGCCTTGCATGCTTTTATTGGTGCTGTTATTCCTTGTTCGTTTTTCCCTAAACCCTTTGTAACATCCCAATTATATTTCAACATTATTTTTAAAGCTACGTTGTGTCTTGGCGTCGCTGCTCTTATTTCTTCTGGAGTCGTAATCCTCAGAGCTCCTGGACCGACTCGCTGTCGTTTCCCGCATCTTCAACTCTGCATACCTCCTTCCCGCTGATTGGTGCTGTTTTACTGCTAGCTGCTGGTTGCGTACTTGGCCCGCAGCACGTCCTGCATCCCGTCGCCTGTGGTGCTCCCTCAATAACCCCAACCTTCGGGCGTATCGCGTGTCGACGGTCTCTGTTGTCGTGTCCATTCCTGTCATCCCTACCCCTCTTCTCTGTAGTTTTGTCCTGCGGGGCGCAGACCATATTATCCAGTTTTCTCAGGAATTCCGCCGCGTCCAACTCATCTCCTTGCTCGCGTGAAAACCACAATGCCTGGGTTTCTTTCGGGAAATGCCTCATTATCTCATTAATTACTCCTAATGGTGTGTCGGTGATTTTTAGTGCTTTGGCGAGCTCCCAGTACTTCGCAAAGTGTGCCAGCATGGTGATTCCCTTTTTTGGCTCCCATACTGCATCTGATAGCCTCCGTCTCATGTTTTTCTGACATATATCACCCCAATAATTGGCAATAAAATCCCTTTCGAAATCTTCCATATTATTCCAACGTTTAGAATAGAGCTTCATCCAGCTTTTAGCACCTCCTTTTAAACTCTCCTTAACTACCATCATGATGTCAGTGCGATTCGTACGTTTTGCATAATCCTTAAGGTCCTCTAGAAAAGCTATTGGGTTCTGAGTCCCCCCGCTGAAAGTGGGCTTTTCCTGCGTGGGCATCATTTCTACGAGTTGAAGTACGTTTCGCGCCGTACTTCCCTCCCCTGTCGTGGTTGTCACCGGCATAACCTCCCTTTGTTTCTCCATTTCTTGTATCTTACTGACCAACGGACCCAAGGCCTGCTGTATGATTAGGGTAATTTGCCCTACATCCATCTGAACATTGTTACTCGCAGCATTCTCGACGGCGGCCACAAATTCTATGCGTTCCCTCTCCTGCCTTGCCTCAGGACAACGTTTATTCCTAGGCATATTCCTTTTTCCCTTTAAAACCCGATGACAGAGATTGACTTATTTAAATTTCCAATTTTCGTTTGCTTACACTTATTTTTTTTTTTTTCTGAAAAATTTACATATCCACATGTATATATATACATACACACACACATACGCATATATATATATATATATATATTTGTGTAACGCATACTTTGAGCCTAATTATATACACTTTTATACACTTTTTTTTTTTCGCCATTTTGTTGCAGCCGCCCTTAAAAACCACCCCCACACAGCTATATACGTCTATGATGTTCCGTTTTAAATATATATCGAAACATATATCTAACGCATAGTTTGAAGACATTTCGATTTTCGATATACACGATAGTTTGGGGACTGTCCTCAAACTATGCCTTATGTATAAACTGACTCGTGGTCTCAAAGAATGCATTACACAAAGAGGTGTTTCGTGTATGTAAAGCATACTTTGAGACCTACGGTAAGTAGGAAACTACTATTGCAATAATGAAAAGTCATTATAATCTTGTCGCTAGATGACTCTAATAATTATGATGATAAAAAATGTCTAGTTTCGTCCTCAAGTCAAATCTTTCAATTAATATATACCTACACAATTTGAAATTAATCATAGGTTTGCAAATTTAGAAACCCTTTTTTTCCTTTCTTAGATAGCTACAATGTTTTAACCATAGACATATGGCATGGAAGAGTGTCGACTGTCGCCAAGCATAGACCGTACTTGTAAATAATTCTTGGCCATTTTTTTTGTTTCTGATATAGGTATATTTTTGCTTTTTTATAAGTCTACTTAACTAGTCGATTTAACCAATAGACCTAATATATGAATAAATTAACATGGTATATTAAGAACAAACTTTAAAATGTTAAATAAAAATAATATTTTGCTTTGAAATAATTCAATAAAAATAATATTTTATATTTTGCTTTGTGCAAATAATTATCTCTAATGCACAGACGCAATATGGGCTAGCTGTGTCTGTTCTACAGATATTTCAATGGAGCCTGCTCTAAGGAGCTTGCAGCATTGATCCCCGGTGCACCGGTACACGTACGTGCAACTCAACGGACGCCAGCAGAACACCCTTTCACAGTTGATGTTGGCTTTATGAGAATGGGTCGTTTCTTCGACTCGTTTTTCTTCCTCCTCAAGTCCCGCATTAACAAATCCCTTCCTACAGCCCCTATCTTAACCCGCCTCACAACGCTGCCCAACCGGGTGGTGACATAGTTCCCCTGTCTATACAATGTAAGGACGGGGGCTCTCTTGTGAGGTGTCACATAAAAATAAAAGTTTTGTATGATTTTTTTTATACATAGGTTACATTAATAAATGACTTTTTTTAACATTAACTCCCCGGCCCGGAGGAAATAATTTCTCTCAGGGCCTATATCATCTTTGGGGATGCTGTGTGGAGGGTCATTTTGAGGAGAGGCAGGAGGGAACATTGGCCTTGAAGATACCCATGTTGTAGGAGGGAGGAACCACAGAGGTCGGCAAATCATTCCGCAGCCGAGCTGATGAACCCGGAACGAGTCGTAGAAGCGACCCGTTCTCGCGTGACAAATTTCAACGGTGTACATATGTTGGGCGCGCGTTTGGCGCGTTTCCCGACTATTTGCCGGTGCAGGTCAAGGGTTTTTTGGAGCTCCACACCAGAGGTGGCTGCCAAATTCATTTATCTGCGGGCCCTGTACAGTAGGCCTTGTAGGCCCGGCTACTGAGAAGCTGATATATATTTTGTTATTAATTTGTTTAAATGTATATGTAAATGAGGGTACCCGGTACACCACACAACCCAGAACTTCGTCCCAATTGAATATTGATACAAAATTAGGAGTAGGGAGTGGGGCAAGGGGCAAGCCCCCCGAAAATCCCGTCAGTCGTCACATTCCAAAAATCAGTTTGATAATATACCGGTCCCGCATTGCGCGAACTATCAGATATTATATTGAGCTGATAAGAATTATAAATTATAAATACAGATACTTCACTAGTTCACTTTGATCTTATCCAACAGGCCGAAAAAGCTAGGAAATTTTGGGTTTAAACTTACCTGCTGAAAGCGTTCGTGTGCGAGATGCAACGGAAGTGGCGCCATCTTTGAACGGCAATATATATTATAATTTGTATCGAGATTTTTTGTCGAGTTGTTTTAACTATAATATACATATATATGTAAGTAGGTATATGGGAAGGTCCGATGCTCTGCTCTGTAGGGAACCCGCTTGCACAGCGCGGGTGTAAACTGTGCAACCTAAAGTTTAAGTTTAGACTTACGGATTTAAATACCTACTTCGTTTGTGTGAAAGCACTATGAAATAATAAATGATTTTACTTCAATGGCAAGCCAGAGATTCATTTATTTATTTGACTGTGTATGTTTGAATGTTTGAAACCCGGCGTGCGCAAATAAATTTAATTTGTGTTATTTCACAAATTCTTCATTTAAAAATAGTATAAAGTATATTTGCGGCACGTTCCAGAGTGGAAGATACTCACAGTATCGCCCTGGTGTAAGGTCACCATTCAGAATTGAAACGTTGCTTGAAATGGCTTTAGCCGTGTTTAGTGACACATCACTACTTCATAATCTTCATATGAACAAAAATCTTTTTCGTTCCCAGAACTACTCCTTCTTTTCCCTAAAAAGACCCATCACACAGCATCCCAAAAGATGACAAAGGCATTTAGGGATTTTTTCTCAGGTGTGGAGATAATGTAAGAAAAAATAAAAGTTAACCAATAATTACACAAATCAACAAAATTAATATGTTTTTGATACGAGTATCTCTGCGGATTTTTATATTTTCAAGTACCCAGTTTACGGATATCTTCATGAAAGTACTGAATTGGCTCTGGTTTTTATGATTTTGGCGTATCTTATAACTTTATTACATAGTATCATTGACGTATAATAGTATAAATCAAAGTCGCTACCGCTGTCTGTACGCTTATATCTTTTAAACTACGCAACAGATTTTCACACGGTTTTCACCAATAGATAAAGTGATTTATGAGAAAGGTTTAGGTATATAATTTGTCAAGGTTTTGTGTAAATTGGTGAACACAGCGAGCAGCGGGCTGGCAAGCGGGTAGTGTGGATTTGACATTTATGCAAATTAACAGATGGCATTGGTAATAAAGGTTAGGCAATGGCGTTATTAAAGTAGATGGCGTTGTGTTGACTTAACAGTGGGTCCAGGTTCATGGGGTGAGGTCCGTTGGGGTCTTGGCTGCAGATGCTTTTTTGCAACTTCAGTATTTCAAACATAAATATATCTGGTTTAAAAATCGTTTTGGTTACATTAAAAAAAAGAAGCACGACAACAAGTATTTAAAAATGATATAATTAAACAGGCGGTTAATAAGATATCAATGAATAACTTCATAATTATTATGTACAGTTCATGCGGGATGCAGCGAGAGCCGAATTGCGGCCCTTCGTTTTATTACTGTTACATCGGCCATATATCACGTGCCGTCCGAGTGTGCCACGCGCCACGCCACCTCGTAGAAAAGCGCGGCCCGGGGACAGTCCGTTTGAACAATGCTTTTACAGCGTGTCAATTTACAAAATATATTTCTGCAATGAAAGGGGTGTTTACGCATTTAATTATTTATTAAAATATATTTTTTATTAATAATTACATTTATTGCGTAACATATTATAAGTTAATAATATTAGTAAAAAATAATTGTTACGCAACAAATATAATTATTTTTTATCAATATGTAATTATATTTATTGCGTAACATAGGTAATACACGTTTATTCTCAGGTAAATTAATTTTTAAATTTAAGTTTATCGGTTTAATTATTCTGTAAACTGTCATTCCTATTTGTTTTATTTTAGGGAAATCAACACAGGTTAGGTACATAAATCAGTTAAGTATAAAATTGAAGGTAATCACAAAAAGCAATTACATATAGATTTCCCCGTGGGTAATTATTACACATGTATAATAAGAAGCAAATACCGACTTTGTTATGTGACATTAGTAGATGCGGGAATGGGTACCGCCGCCCCGGGAACCTTTATTGGATAATCAACACCTCTGCCATAGGTCACCCCAAGTGGTTCACTACGTTTGGTGATTTAGCAGGGGTGCCCGGGTTCATGGGGTGAGGTTTGTCTAGGTCTTGGAGGCGGATGACCAGGACGCACTGAACCCCAGATTCCTACCCACCCCGTTAACCCTTTTTCTTCCCAAAACTCTCCTCACCTTCCTTTCCTTAAAAAACCCTCCACACAGCATCCCAAAAGATGACATAGGCCCTGAGGGAAAGTACGTGGATTTTATTACAAAGCTATTGCCGGGTTGTCCGCCCCCCGCAGAGCCTAGCAGCAAAAACTGCTAGTTAGGTACTAACTAACTAACTAACCATCACGCCGTTTTGCGGCAGGGGTAGGCAGAGAGGACGGACCGCCAAACGACTCGCTCTTGGCACACATTCATTGCCTCGTTCACATTCATACATCGTCTCATACATGCTCTTCTATTATTCTGACTCTTGACATGGCCCGACTCAAGTATCTGATTCACTTGGTCGTGCCATGTCTTTGAGCGTCCTCGACTTCTTCTGCCTCTTCTTCACATTTGCATAATTTATTCTCTATACATTTCTTTCCTCGTTCATTCGCTTCACATGCCCAAACCACCGGACCGTCCCTTTCTTAATCTTACACATCACGCTTACATCGGTCTTGCATTCTTTGCGGATCTCCACATTTCTCACACGATCGCACATGGTTTTACCACACATTGGCCTCAGGGATCTCATTTCTACCGCATGCAGTCTATTTTCATCCTTCCTCTGCCAGTTCCATGCCTCACTGCCACACATCAGGGTAGGTACAAGCACTCCGTTATGGACGGCTAGTTTCGCTTCTTTTGACAGTTTTTTGTTGGTGTCAACGGCGTTCAGTCCTCCATTTATAGAGTTACCTGCATTCACCCTTCTTTCAATATTTTTATCAACCTTCTCATCTCTCGTAACTGCTAGTTACTGCTTCTAAAAATGCAGTGGGAGGGATAGATTCATACACCCGTCACTCTTAAACACTGACCCTCAAACTCCTACCCACCCCTTATAAATTTCACTTTCCCATATCTTTTTCTTCCTCCTTTCATAAAAAGACCCTCCACATAGCATCCTCGAAGATAACATAGGTCCCAAAGGGAATTATTTTCCCCAGGTCCTCCTGTGTTAAAAAAATCATTTCTAAATAATAAAAAAATGTATTTTACGCTTATATTTTTTCTGAAGTACACAAAAAACACAATTATTTTTCTACTCAAAAAACGATAGGAAACGTTCTAATTTAACAAATAATGCATTTTTTGGGAATACTTAATGAAAAATAATTTGTTCTTTTCCCCATCTCCTTCCCCCTCCCGACTTGCTTCAGCTTCACAACATACTCGTACGTATCCCAATTGGCTCCAGGCAGTTGGGAGCAGTTGTGACTCTTATGTTTGTAGGTTTTTACAAAAAAACATCAGAGTGTTCGATTCACACGCGATAGAAGAGAAACCTTCTAAAAACTTATGTAAGTAAACAAGAGTGGGGAGGCTACCGAAGTACCGCACAAAGAGGAGACCGATTATACTTTCTCATTTTCTCGCAAGCTAACTCCTATAAATGGATGTGTCTGTCTCTTTTTAATGTCGCTATTTTTTATAAAATATCCTATATTATAATGTTGTCATACGAAAAGCTTCGGTTTCGTTGTTCGGTAATAACATGATGCTCGAAGTACATAGAGTTATACTATATGTATATCTTTGTCGTAGTATAATATTGCTTCATGTTCCATAGTTTTTTTTAATGTGAATACCGCACAAGAGTCCCACGTGCTCACGCCTGGAGCCAGTGAGACTATGGCATCCCCAATTGGGTTATGTTGTGAGGCTCGAGGTAAGTGGGGAGGGGAAGGAGATAGGTAGAGGAAGGTGGGGAAGTACCTGGCTATTCAGATCTAGTAACAAAACGACTAAAGTCATTTCAAATTAGCTTGGGGGTTTGGGTACCGCCGTCCCGGGAACCATTTATTGGATAAAAAAGACCCATACAAAGGCCACTCTAAGTGTTTCGCTATGTTTGGTGACTTACTCGTAGCAGAGGACCAAGGGCCGCCAAGGGGGTGAGGTTTGTCCGGATCTTGGCGGCTGATGCTTTTGCCCACCAACTCCGTGGCATGCCGGATCAGGACAGACTGGTGTTGACAGACCTTTTGACCTCTCCAGCAGACTCTCTCGGTACATCGCCTTGTATCGCAGTGGGAGGGACAGATTCATACATACGCAGCTGGTGAGCAGACACATCCGCCACCAAGACCCGGACAAACCCCATCCTATGAACTCGGACACCCTGCTACGTAAGCTGACTTTACGTAGTGAATCACTTGGGGTAACCCATTGTAGAGGTGTTGGTTATCCAATAATTGGTTCACGGGGCGGCGGTACCCATAACCGCCAAAAGTATGAGGGGTTGGGAGGATTTTGGGGGTCAGTGGGTCCAGTAGTGACGGACTTGTGAATCCATTCCTCTCAATGCGGTGCAAGTCGATGGGTCAAGAGCATAAGAGAGTTCGGCTGGAGAGGTCAAAATTCCCTCCCTCCCTCCCCACAAATAATGTCGGCTAACACATCCACCGCATCAAGAAACAGACAAACATCACCCCATGAACCCGGGCATCTCTGCTAAGTCCCCAAACGTAGCGAATCATTTGGGGCGGACTATGGCAGGGGTGTAGATAATCCAATAAATGGTTCCCGGGGCGGTGGTGGCGGTGCCCATGCTGGTCTACCAAATTGAAAATACGTACCTATTATATTTATAATATTTCCAAATATATTTATTATCTACTTGTTAGGTAAGTAGGTAGGTACCTGTTAATTCTACTCATTGTTTTTTTTTTCGAAATTATCTTTTATGTTAGAAGAAGTACAATACAATATGTTACAATAATATATTATTAATTCTTATTATTAATAATAATTATACTACCGTAAGAATTCTTCTTCTGCAACGGAGCACGGAGTCCTTCCACAGAATATCACGTGTTATTTGAATGTGCCCTGTCTAGCTTCTGAAGGCACCGCGTAATAAAGGTCGCCTATCTACAGTTGAAATGGTACGTTTGAAACAAACTTTCTGCTCGCCTTGGACCGGATGCGTGAACAACAACAAAAAATATATTATACAGATAATAATAATAATATGACATTTGTGCGCAGTTTTGTATTATTTCACTTCAAGTGCGCTCTACTGTGATTAACTTAAAAATATATTTTTATTTTTATTTTAACTTTGTGAATAAAAATAAAAATATTCATCCTAGACTTGCAGAAAAGGTCAATAGATTTTTTTTTCTTTATATGAGTTCCGCACAGGAGGCCATCAGGAAAATAATTTCCCTCAGGGCCTATGTCATCTTTGGGGATGCTGTGTGGAGTTTTTTTTAAGGAAAGGAAGGAGAGGAGAGTTCTTGGAAGGAAAAGTTTTTAAGGGGTGGGTGGGAATCTGGGGTTCGGTGTGTCGTGAGCATCCGCCTCTAAGACCTAGACAAACCTCACGCCATGAACCCGGGAACCCCTGCTAAATCACCAAACGTAGCGAACCACTTGGAGTGACCTATGGCAGAGGTGTTGGTTATCCAATAAAGGTTCCTGGGTCGGTGGTACCTGGTACCCTAATTACGCCTCTCAAATTGTATGTATTAAATGTCGATGTCGCATATTAAAAATCTAGATAGCATTTAGTTCGGGTTGAATCTTGCAATCATTTTTTTTTTACATGAGCTCCACACAGGAGGCCCTGAGAAAAATAATTTCAATCAGGGCCTATGTCATCTTTGGGGATATTGTGTGGAGGGTTTTTTAACTCTTCCGCAGCCAAGTGGGGCCGAAGGTAGTACCCAAAATTACTATCCTCCTTATATCAACTAAAATACTTGAAATATTTTGATAAGATTTTACGTATTCCTGCGCAAAGGATTAATACATAAGTTGGCATTTAAAAAAAAAATGTAAAAAAATCGTAGATCGCAAGAAAAATATTTTGTCAAAAAATTGGTAATATTCCTTGAGAGGAACTTTGAGAGGTGTAACGTTGCGCATTTATCCCTACATGATTATTTCTATCAATAATAACAATAACTAAAAAATAATAGTGTGCGCATTTATTGAATGAAAGACATGACAATTTGAACGTTTTATTAAATACGACCGACAAGGAGAGGTACTTACATAATTATTACCTACAAAATATTTTATTACACCTCTTTCAAGGAAGCGGATGATAAAATATACGATAGGTATGTACCTATGTATAATTATGCTTTAATACATATATGTTATTATTATACATGTATTCCGGAAATATGTCAACGGATTTAAAAATACATAGGTATATCCAATTTTTAGCGCGCTTCATTATATTATATTGATAATGATATTTCGCCAGTTCCGAAAAATCCGATGAAAGATATAGTTATATTATTCGTCCATATCAGACAATAATTCTATCAAAGTTGATATCAAAATAACTCGTTGCTCTTCAAAAACAAAACTTCAAAGTAATATTCGTAATAAATAATATGTGCGCAACGTGACACCTCACCCATAATCTGTCGAAAATTTCGACAGATTCGACGATTTCGACTCGAAATACAATCAATCGTAGACGGTGTCTGTGCCCATCTGAGGTACAGTTAGCAGTTAGTTTCGGAATGAGCCCCAGTGGAACCAATATTTTTTTCTGATTTTTCTGTCTCCAGATTTTTGATTGAGTTTCGCTAATATTGTCTCCATAATTAAATATTAAAAATAAACTTTTTCATCCATTATCAATAAACTCACGTATTCATGAATAAATACCGCGAACGATGAAAACGACAAATAAATATTAACATATCTTGCTCTGGATTCTAGCCTTTTTAGTCTATGTATTATCTATGTCAATTTATTTTTTTTCTTTATCATTATTAAGATCGCTAAATGTATTTTTAAATGTATTTTGAAGCCATAAGTACCTATTTGAAATATAAATTACAAAATACCTCAGCATCAGGTAATTGAAATACCAATTACAAAATACATTTTTAGGAAGTAATTGAAATACAAATACAAAATACGTAAGTATTTGAAATTTACAAAGAATTTTACAAAATTAAGGGAACATAATCGGAGACGGGACATTTTCAAGTAGTGACGTCACAAGCTCAAATATAGGATTTATTTATTTAAAAATAAAATAAAACTATACATATCTAAAAAAAGTTACTAACATTTTCGTAATCTTAGTAAAAAAATCTATCCACACAATTTTTTCCAAGTCGTTATGAGATCAATGCAAGTGGCCTATTATTAGTGACTAGAAATGAAACGGATTTTAAATATGTAAGCTCCGCACAGGAGGCCCTGAGGAAAATAATTTCTGTCAGGACCTATGTCATCTTAGGGGATGCTGTGAGGAGGGTCAAGGGGAGGATAGGAAGTTCTGGGAAGGAAAAAGGTATGAGGGGTGGGTGGGAATCTGGGGGTCAGTGTGTCCGGGAGTGACGGACGTATGAATCGATCCTTCCAACTGCGGTGCAAGGCAAAGGGGCGGGAGAGTCCGACTGGAAAGGTCAAAAGATCAGCAGGTGGGCAGACGCATCCGCCGCCAAGACCCAGACAAAAGTCACCCCGTGAGCCCGGGCACCCCTGTTAATCACCAAACGTAGCTAGCCACTTGGGGTGACCTATGGCAGAGGTGTTGATTATCCAATAAAAGATTCCCGGGGCGGCGGCACCCGTACCCGCCTCCCAAATTCCCGTAAGTTGAAAAGGTAAGAAAATCACAAAAAATATAAATCCATCCACAACGCCATCTCTGATACTGACAAAAATACGGATAGTTGCGCGTCGATAATTGCTTAATTGTGTAATTATGAAATTTTATTAATAAAAAAAATGAATATAATTCAACAGTTATTGATTCTGAGGCGGTACGAAGTTCGTCGGGTCAGCTAGTTTATAATATAATAAGGCTGTCCAGTGTCCAATCATTCAAGCAAATAAAATTATAATATATATTGCTGTTCAAAGATGGCGCCACTTCCGTTCGCACCTCGCACACGAACGCTTTCAGAATGTACGTTTAAACCCGGCTTTCCAGAAATCAAGCATCGCTTCTCTTCTCTTCTCGGCCTGTTGACTAAGATCAAAGTGTAGTATCTGGACTCTGGACCAGTATTATAAACTGATTTTTGGGATGTTTTTGTTTGGGGATTCCTATACCCTCCACGACCTCCATTCCTGTCGCGGGTTGTAGGTTCAGGTTGTATTATGACGAATGACAAATTTCTAGGTTGTGTATTGGTGTGTGTGCCCTCATATACATATATTATATTATATAATAATAAAATATGTCAGCCTCCTGGGGTGGAGCCCCGAAATTCCTGAAGAAACTCAAAAAACCCTTGACCGGCACCGGCAAATAGTCAGGAAACGCGCGCCCAACATATTTACACGGTTGAAATTTGTCACGCGAGAACGGGTCGCTTCTACAACTCGTTCCTGAGTTCAACAGCTCGGCTGTGGAATGATTTGCCGGCCTCTGTGATTCCTCCCTCCTACAACATGGGTCTCTTCAAGGCCCATGTTCACTCCTGCCTCTCCTCAAAACGACCCTCCACGCAGCATCCCCAAAGATGATATTATAGGCCCTGAGAGAAATTATTTCCTCCGGGCCGTGTGGAGTTAATGTTTAAAAAAGTCATTTATTAATGTTACCTATGTATAAAAAAAATCATACAAAACTTTTATTTTTTATGTGACACCTCACAAGAGAGCCCCCGTCCTTACATTGTATAGACAGGGTAACTATGTCACCACCCGGTTGGGCAGCGTTGTGAGGCGGGTTAAGGTAGGGGCTGTAGGAATGGATTTGTTAATGCGGGTCTTGAAGAGGCCCGGATTATATGAGGGAGGAAAAACAGATACCGTTAGCTCGTTCCGCATACGAGCCGACTTACACAAAAACGAATCGAAGAAACGAGCCGTTCTCATAAAGCCAACATCAACTTACTGTGCAAGGGTGTTTTGCCCGCGTCGTCGAGTTTCACGCACGTGCACCGGTGCACCGGGGATCAATGCTGCAAGCTCCTTAGAGCGGGCTCCATTGAAATATCTGTAGAACAGACACAGCAAGCCCATATTGCGTCTGTGCTTTCGAGATTATTATTTGCACAAAGCAAAATATAAAATATTTTTATTGGATTATTTAATTTTTTTTTTATATACCATGTTAATTTATTCATATAAATATCTAATGAGAAAAAATGATTTAACTAAATAAAAAAATAAAATTGTTCTGAAAATGCAAATTTCTCCGACATAAATAAACTAAAAAAGAATATAAACGTAAAGTAGGTATGTATCTAGGTTCTTAGCAAAGTTCATTTCCAATCGAATATTCCAAAATCAAAGAACGATACGCTAGTGACATCTATTACATATTTTACAATCTATGGCCCAAAGAATGCGTTGTGTATAATTTTGAAGATGGCTTCAAACTATGCATTACATATATAATGCAAAACGATACTTCGGGGTCAGATACTTTGGGCCTGTCCTCAAAGTATACAAATGTCCCTGAAGTATCGGCAAGGTAGAATAAATGACCTCAAACCATGCGCTTCACATATATATATACATACATATATATACACATACATATACACATATATAAGCATCCCTATACACTTATTCTTGCACTTCAAAACAGTTTAGGTATAATTTAACTTGTTTAACCGCAGGTGATTTAATCCCCGCTCCTAAAACACTTGTACCCAAACTAACTATTTCCACTTCGAAATACTAAATATAATTGCGCAATTTTTTTTTTTCATTTAAGACAGCCTTCCAAGTTCTGAATACGTTAATTGACATATCATTTATCTGCATTCAACTGCAGCGATATTAGTTTGAGACAATCGACAATACGACAAACATCTGAACATCTGAAAGGATAATGCTAAATGCATCTAACCCAACTGTACACACTAGAATCAAATATTGATTCGAGATGTTTATTCGTTTCAAAATGTTTACTAGAAACCTCTTGAGGGAATCAACTTTTATGTAATCTCTTCATATGCTGTTCTTATTTATCTTTTATCTGAGGTTTATTTGATCTATGTTGTATGTTTACTCATCCGAATGCACTCCATAACGTTTACTATCTCATTTTTTTTTTTTCCACACCGGCTTTGTTTGTTTATTTATTTATTTGCACGTATACACAATTGTATAATGTACCTAAACCCCGTTTTAAACAAGCCCCCCCCCCCCTAAATTCGTATGCGTTTTAAACCACTCCGCTTATTTGCTCTTTATTGCAAATCGGAAATAAACCGGTCACCCGAGAAATATGCCAACCCCCAGTAAGGCTAAATTTCTAATTTATTCAGCTGACATCTATGTAATGGTGTATCTAAAGGTCCAATCCACCCCTGTTAAATGTTTGAATGCAACGATTTGAAAAGCTCACTTTTATGTTTTATGTGTAATATTTTATTTTATTTTTATCCGTCCTTTGCTTTGTATGTTATGTTGATTTTATTTATTTTTATGTCGCCGTGTCAAAAGAAGTATTTATTTATAAAATCCTTCAACCCGAAGGAACCAATAATACCCTCGACCACTATTAACATAAACAACGTCATTTTATTAACTATCTAAGTATCTCTTTATTGTTTAAAGTAATATCTCGAGATGTTCCAATGCGAACATAACAAAGATTTATCTATTCTGTTACGAACATATTTATCAGTAAGACCACTTATGTTTGTGGCAACACAAACATACCCTCGCGACGGTGTCTATTCAATCGCTTGTTTACATTCGGGCTTCAGTCAATGAACCAATTTGAATGATAATTTTATTGATCACCGAAGGAATGCGCTTTTATTTATATAACGGCTTTTATTTTTTTTTTCCCAATACGCACCACCCTTCTAAATCTGGGTCAACATTCCTAGGCGTTATGTGATTTATGATTTTTATCTGGTATAAGGCACGTTTTTCACTTTTCGTTTTAAAATATTTGGTTTTTGAGTTATTATTTTTTTTTTTTCCGACTGTTTTATTTAATGGTACGTTTTTTTTTTTTTCACTTGTTTCACGTTTAATGAAGATGTTTTAATGGCACGTTTTTCACTTTTCGTTTAAATTATTTTTTTGATTTATTGTTATATTTCTACTGTATAATTTAATGATGCGAATTTTTTATTCCACTTGTTATATGTAATCTGAAGTTGTTTTAATGGCACGTTTTTCACTTTTTGTTTAAAATATTTTTTTGATTTATTGTTATATTTCTACTGTATAATTTAATGATGCGAATTTTTTATTCCACTTGTTTTATGTAATCTGAAGTTGTTTTAATGGCACGTTTTTCACTTTTCGTTTAAAATATTCACTTTTTTTTTTCCAATTAATTATAATTTCATTTATTTGTTCATTCTATTTTATTTTTATAATATCTCAGAATTCTCTCAACTTGTAACCTTTACTCTCCTGGTCACGCGGCAACAGTTGTAATGAGGTGCCACTACTGGCTTTCGACTCCAATTGTGATGAACCCTACCTAGCTGATTTACTTTTCTAAGCTTCTACCTCGTAGTTTAAATCTCGTAGCTCCTGTCTCGTAGCCACGCTCATAATTCTACCCTTATGTCCTACTGATCACACCACTAGGTATGATGGCCTGACTCAACCCTCCTTTCGGTTTATTTCTACCTCAGGCTCGTGATTTCTAAACCCCTATACCTTATAATCTAGCTAAACCTACCCTATCTTCTTAAATCCCTGCGATTTTCTCACAGTAATCAAGATTTAAGATTTTTGTTCACATTATTTCTATAATCTGCGTTGTGTAATTTTTTTGTTTTAGATTTTACATCTGTTTGCATACTTAATATGCACACATATGTAGAGAAGATAATGTATTACGTGTGGTAACCCATAGATTCTTTTAGAGAAAGGGTGAGAATTTTCCGATCAATTTATTTATTATTATTTTAGAATATTTAACCGAGTTTGATAAACTACCCCCGCCCTAAACCTTGTGTCTATTTGATTTCCATAGGAATTTAGTGTGTTTATTTAATTCTTCCTATCACCGCTGATACATCGATAACATAAACAACAGTTAATAAATTAAACATTTCAAGAAAGCAAACCTTACCTTAGGATGATCGAACTCGAAGGTCCAGTTTTCTCAATTGAAGTCCTTGTCTGCAACTTCTCCTAACATAATGTGTTTGTAGTCATAGTTAGTGCTTTTGGTTAGTATTCGCAACATTGTTGAAAGAGCAGGAATGGAGGGATATGGGGAGGGGATAATATGTTTGCTTAAAAAGTCGGCACCTCCGCTAACCAAGTGAAAACCGATGAACAACAATTTCAAACCGGATTCTCCCAAGTACGTTTGCTAAGCTTATCCTTAAGTCCGAGTTTTACTCTCTTCGACGAGCGTCTCTTGTTACGAAAGGGACTCTTCACGCCAGATGGGGGAATACCAAGTCTTCATGCCGTTTTTCTGCCTCACTCCGACTTCCATCTCCGCCGGATTGAATTTAACTCTACTGAGTCTAGAAGGGGTATTTCATGTCTTCCCTTATCATGCCTCTATCCGTTAAATGTGGCGTAAGCTTGTGACGGGCAGATCCTTCCTCCCACGTAACCGACCCAGCGTTACATTCCACCTCTGACTAGCTGACATAAAACTCACCTCGTGAACCTTATGTTTGCTTTCAGGTTCGACAAGACTCACGGTATGCAAATAACCTGTGGCTTTAATGCCGCGTCAGCGTACTGTCCGCATACGTCCTTCCTCTTCCCCGCATGCCCACCTCGACAATACCGCCACAAGATCAAAGCCGTCCGTTCGAGAAAGGTTGACACTTACATTTCCAGATGGCTCATACCTACATACAGAAGCCTTGAAGTTTACGTTCGAAGACAAGTTAGGATTCAGGACTGTATGAGTATTTGAACACCAGTGTTGTTTAAATGAGGTCACTAGCTCCTCGTGTGTTAGGTATTTAGGATAATGGGTATTTATGGGTTCTTGGATACCTACTTCCTATAAGAAAGATTTTAAAATGAGATAAATCAAGTCGTTTAGAATTGAGTGAATTTAAACGTCAATGTCGCCTTCACATATTGACCGCAGATTTCATCTCAAGCTATAATTGATAAACTTGTCCCTGACGTTAAGTTTTGTTTTGTTTATTCGTTAATGAATTTAGGTGACTGGGTCAATGGATGGCCTTGAACTCAAATCGTAATTTTGGTACACTATCGAAGGTCATACAACCATACCCTAATCGTGCTAGTGAAAAGAAACGATAGGTATTTGTCTTACAAATACGCTAAGATACCAAAATTGATTTAGTGATGCGTTTCTATCTAATTATGTGTTAAGTATTTGTTTAGCAACATTTCATTCTGTATGGGAGGTGTGACATGCGAATGCTAATAAATTGGTTAATTATTTATTTACCCTTACTTGGCGTTACGTCCATCAGTGTCAGGATATCCACAGGAACCTGTAAAAGCTTAAATATTGTAAGGACTCACCAAGCTCTAATGTCTTAATTTCAGCTCCACCGGGTTACTATCATCGGCGAGAAACTTATTAGAGCATCCGATCTACCTGTGTAACTTATCGCACTTTTATTTCGACTTCCCACTTTTAACGATTTAATCCTACAAGATCCGGAACTCATCTCCTTCCTTTCTCCTTTGAATAGATCTCTGATGTAAAAAATCCTCACGTTTTCCTTTAATATCTGCCGTTATTATTGAAGAAGAACGATCCTATCTAATTAATCCCGACAACCCTCACCTTCCTCCCCTTTCCTTCCATATTTGATTCCAATCTAAAGAGGGGAATCGATTCTTAATAATCGTTCGCTCGAATATTATTTTATTATGTGGTATATGACTATACCTATTTACTCTTTAATAAATTAATTTATTAATTTGAATTTCCTTTAAATTTGTATTATTCCACTTTATAAAAATATTTAAGTTTTATTTATTTTTTTCTCAATTTAAATTATATTTTTTTTTTCATAACAACTAAAGATTTTCTTTAAATTTGAATTATTCCACTTAAGGACAAAGCTAAAGTTTTATTTATGTTTCCAATTTGAACTAGAATCCCTTTGTAACGGATAACTAAATATTATTCGTCACTCAGATTACAACAAAACTGAAAGAACCCCTTCCACTTTATTTTATAACACTTTTGTTTAGCAGCAAATTAATCACTTGGATTATTCATTTAAACTTCGGCTAAGTATTTTCCAGATTTCGGATCAATTATTATTATTGCGTTGTCACCTAACGATAATTAATATCTCGTAATAAAATTTCCAACTTTCGACCTAAACGTAAATTTTTTATTTAATGAAACTTATTAGACTGTAATTTTCTTTATATAACCTCGGACTAAATAACTCTATTTTAACCTTCATAGAACAAATTTAAAGCAATTCAAACACACTATATTAAACTCCTCCCGCATTGAATTTGTAATTAATTAATTAATTATTAGATTTTATTGAATCGGAAATTATTACAAACACTGATTTTAGATTTATTATAAGATCATACACTCCGTTAAATTGCACGATTAACCCTATCCGGGCACTTCACTCCCTGTTTTATCAAAGCATAAAACTGATTGTAGACTCTATTTTACCACTGAGTTTTTTTTTATAAGTATAAACTGACTTTATTTTTCCACTGTATTTTTAAAGTATAAAAACTGATTCTAGACTCTATTAATTAATTACCAGGGTAATTCTCACGACGTGCGCGACGTTTTAATCAACCTTCCCAGTTGTCGAAGGCCCCTGAATCATCCCAAACATGCTAATTTATACCCATCACAGCTCCAAAAGGGCATAATCGTATATTCCTTGACGAGGAATTATAATCTGTAATCACTCGAAATTTTTTGAAAACCCCATCTCGTTATTGTATGTTCCTACATAAGCTCTTTCGATTTTGCCTCTTCCTAAATCTCGGTTCGTCCCACAACTTTGTCTCGCTTTTCTAAGGTTTTTAGTCCCGGACTTAGTAAGCTGCCATCCAGTTTGCCCATTTTCCACATGTCTTCTGTCTTCATAATATGTTTTATAAACATGGTTTTAATCTTGTTTTTTTTTTCAATTTTGAACATTCCCATAAGTGATCTGCTAAAACTGTGTTTTAATTGGCATAAATATTAGGGAAAACGTAGATTCTTCGGTCTCCTAGTTTTAAACGCTAGTTGTCCTGTATAAATTTCCACGAAAATTATTTCTTTTCCCCTAGTCTACGTAAGCAATTATGTCTCAGAACCGTATTTCCATTATTTATGTGGCATATTCAACTTTTCCATTTTCCCACCTAATTTTCCTTCAAGTAACGGTGTTTTAACAACTATTCTTAAATGATTTTCCCTTCGTTGTTAATAAGGAATCATATCCTGGTTCCGTATCTACTCTACTTATAACGTTTTGAGTTTTTCCCATTTCCTTATCTGAGTTTTCCGGTTATGTCGGTTTTCCGTTCTCTCCCCCCACTCCTAACCCAATGATCCCTTATTGAAATTTGACGTTTGCCTTTTTGCCGTGATTCCATCTCCCGCTAAAACCCTTTTTTCCTTTTTTGATATATTATTTATGGTGTTTTCCGGCCCACTAACTATTCCTATCCTGGGATATCTGTCAAGTTAACTACTTCGATCAAATTCCGCCCAATTTTCCATCTCTCTCTTGTTCAAAATCCCATAAACTGCAAGCCCTGACGTGTGTATACATTACGATTTCTACATACTTGGCGATAAATCCATTTTAATGTGTTTATAATTAAATTTTACGGAAATTCTATAATCTAAATACTAGGTAAGAGCAATGTTAATTTTTATGACCCTTTTTAATGGATAATGGGCCTTAAATAAACAAAAGGCATGTTCGAATATTCCTTGTTTATATCAACAATATACATGTGGGGTCGACAACCTTTTTTTACATCAATTGCCTCAGCAATTTGTTCTATCGTCTATAGTATTTTCTCATAGCAAATGACGTAAAAACGATCCCTTCCTTTGAATTAATCTAACGTAATATAACTAGAATAACCATCCTATTTCAAATATATAACGATATCTATTTAAACTCGTCTGAAAACGCAAAATTAAGTCGAAATCTTATATTGTTCAATAAATACTTCCGTTTAAAGGTCCGTTTTTTTTTATTAGATTTTCTTTTCAAATCGTTTTCCCTGACCGTATTGCTTCATTTAAAAGTGACATTCCTAATTTCCATCGTTTTTCTTTCTTTTAAATATCAAACGTACGTTTTCCTCTGAATCTGGCCTCCTTTTGTTCTTCACGTTCTCGTTATGCAATTGAGTAT
This sequence comes from Limnephilus lunatus, assembly GCA_917563855.2. Classification (NCBI taxonomy): domain Eukaryota; kingdom Metazoa; phylum Arthropoda; class Insecta; order Trichoptera; family Limnephilidae; genus Limnephilus; species Limnephilus lunatus. Next base: position 50,068,299 of record OU830603.1, read on the forward strand.
CCCTACAGTAGCTTTTCCCACGTTTTCCAGGTCTTTTCTTTAATCTTCCGTTCATTATATTTCCTGGCTATTTTATTGCATCATTTTTTCAACATAATATGGATTTATTTGTTCGTTAACTGCGGTTGTCGATTCCTCTGTTGCACTCAATATTTACCTTTAAAATTAGGGTCATTGTACCAAATGCACCGAACGTGGGATTGTGTTTATCTTAAAGCGTATTGATCTCTCGGGTTGATGATGATTTTTACCCCATAAATCTCAGACTAATGGTCTAGTCCAAAGTCCATCTCTTTGTCTTGAAAAAAGGTAACCTCCCCCTTCTCTGATTGGTAGATCAATCTTAAGTGTTTATAATTGGATCCCTCTGTGTTCTATTTATCAAAACTTGACATTAATTTAATAATTATAGATCTCTGCAGTCTCCATGGCCCAATCAAACTTAATCAGCTAGATGTCGCTAGTGTGTTGATTTCGTTATAATTCTGAATTATTATTTATTCATTCGTAAGGTGGAAGCTACTATATTTTCGTATCCACTGCGATTCATCACAAGTAACACACATAATTAATATTGTGAGTATAAATTTCCTTCTATTCATGTAAAAGCTCACTAGGGCGTAAATAAATATAAATAAATAAATTAATAAAGGATTTTTATTAATAATACGGTTATTCAACGAGAGCTGTGGGAATCGATCTTGATTTTAAATTCGTAATTGATGTACACATTAGCGACATTAAGTGCAAATCACCTAAAATTATGAGATTTATTCACAGAATATGTTAACTTTACAAAGATTTTCAATCAATTATTACAACCCATTACGATGAATTTAAGAATGTTTATCTGAAGTGACCTGCCAGGTAAGTATGTTTCTGTATCTATTTGTATATAGTAAAATTAGATAGAATCTTAAAATTCTTAATAAATTGTAAAGCGCCCCTGAGGTGATTTTTCACAAAAACGGCGCTATACAAATTAACCAATTATTATTATTATTAATTAGAAGTAATCTTGAATACGGAAGCACTATTTGGAATTCACATTACTGCAAATATATAAAATTGTAGATCGGTTAAATAAAATGCTCACAATGTTATCTTTCAAATATGGATAACATGAACATCTTAGATCATACGACGTGTGACTTCAAAACTAAAAATAAAAGGCAATTGACTGATCTAATACGTAAAAGTAAAATCATTCACGACCATCTCACTACATTTTGTCTTATTAATATTTAAATATATATGTTCCCAATTCCCATTAAGATTTGCAATTTGCAGTTTTAGTTTTTTTTATTTTCAGTTCACAATTCCCATTCTCAAGACGTCATAATATATTTCACCTTAATGCATTTGAAAATGTAATCGCCTATTTTAGCCCTCTGACCCAAATGTGTCAACGATATAATGAGATAGAGTGTGCTGAAGTAGTTATTTTCGTCGATAATCTATTTGGATTCAGAAAAAATGTCTGTGGTTGCTAAAAATTCGACGTCTTCAATTTGTTCACGTAATAAATATGTGAAGGAAATGTTTTCCCTTATATTTTGAACTTTGCAGCATTCCACGTTGTCGATAAAGCAGTGTTTCACAGTTAGAACGTAAACGTCAAAACTGACAGATAATATATGACGTGGAAGATAAAATAGAAAAATCAAGATGGCGCTATTGCATCAGATTTTTACCAAACCAATAATAATAATAATAATATTTGGATGATTTGTATAGCGCCGTTTTTGTGAAAAATCACCTCAAGGGCGCCAAACCAAATATATATTATAACCACAAGAATAAAGATTGTTGGAAAGAATCATAAAAGGAAATCGATTAAAATTAAATATCGTTTTTTTGGTTTTTATAGAGCAACACAAGTGTTTTATTAATCAATCAATTGAAAGAACTTAAGAATTTAACAGAGTTTATTAATCCAATTAATAAACTCTGATAAAAAAATTTTTAAAGATAATCTCAAAAAAAAAAGTTTCCGACTAATCTAATCTCAAGAACAACTTATAACTCAGTTTCCAAGTGATACCCCGTTTTTCAAATAAGGTAAATTTTGTTTTGTTTTCAACAACTAATAACAATAACTCAAGATACTTTATTCTAATAGTAAAATTGTTTATTAGTAGAAAAATACTTTTAATTACATATCACCGAACTTACAACTTATTGTTTTTTACATTCACATAGTAATTTAAGAACTCATAACATAATATAGCATTAAAAAATGTACACTACTCTTCCAGACACAAGCTAATGCTTCTATGGAAGAGTGGTATTAACATTCGAACATGAACATGTATGCTAATTATAACATTATATAAATGTATACTATAATTTATATGCTAATATGTAACTCATATTTTATATTACAATAAAAAAAAAAAAAAAAGGAATTGAAGTACAATATTATAAATATTAGAGAATCAGAGAGGCCTATCAAAGACAATATTCTTTCAATCAGTGCGTGACCGATTCATAATTTCAAAATGATTATGATTTCTTATCTTCTAAGATTAACTTCAGTAAACCATAGTGTTTTAAACAGTTATTACTCTTTGCTTATTAGTTTGGTACTAGTTTGGCGGATTTCTGAAAAAAAAAGTGTGTGTGTAGGGTAAAGTGAAACTAGAAAGTCGTTAGATGTCGCTTTTTGTTCTTTTGCCTGTTTATTTTGAAGTGGTTTGAAGATTGGATATTGATTTCACAATTTTTTTTTCTTGGATTTCGTAGGATTCGAACCTCCGTTCGTTTTATGTCTGCCTCTCTGGCCGCTGAGACTTGTCAGGCGCCTTGTCCACTGCTCTATCGAAGGCGCTATCTACGAGTTTTTGTGTAGAACTGAGTTGTGACGCATTTTCGTTACATCCGAATTTCAAATCACAAACCGGGTTTAAAAATTTTCACTTCAATAAAATTAATGTAATATATTTAAAAAAGAACGACTAACAACTGCTAAAGTAACCCATTCTGCCGTTAAAGTGGCTAAGAAAAACCAATCCTTACTCCATTACAAATAACAACCAATTAAAACTAATCGTCGCCCGGGGAGTGAAGACCCCCGAATTTTTGAACTTTTACTGTAATTTAAATATCTTACTGCCTACTCTGCACTTAAGTTAATACTTTTAATACTTTACTTCTCTATCAACGTGTTTCCATGACTGTTAATGAATTACTTCTAATTAACAGTTATGGGACGTTTAATTTTTGCTATTTAAATTAAAGTTAGTGATAAATGTGAGTAATAACAAATTAAAAACGTTTAATTATCATTTATTTACACTAGAAATATTTTAAATTACCTTCCCAGAAACGTAAAGCAAAATGCTTATTTAAAAAAAATATATAGTACTTATCTGGGGGTTAATGCTAGAAGTGCCTAAGGCAAAAACATACTTGCGTGTCGTGGCGTGTTGCGACGCGCCAGAAGCACATCGGTTTCATACATTTATTATGGTCAGAGACATATTCGTAGTTCGTGGCTTGACAATGATTGGTTTATTTATGGTCACGACACGCAAGTATGTTTCCGCCTTGTTAATTTGATTTAAGTACAAGAATATATAGTTATTTGAAAGCTGTGAAAAACTATGGCAGGTGCTCTAGATTAATGAAATTGTGGCCTATCTAATGGGGGGGGGGGGGGGGTGACCGTTTTAATTGTTTAAATAAATATTCTTTCCTAATCGTTTTTTTTTCAGTTTGTGGTACTTACTGTGGTTTATGGTACCTACAGACTGTTGAAAATAAAGGTAATGAAATGACCAAAGCAATTTTTTTTTGTTTGTATTGTAAACCAATTGACATTAAAAAATGAATCTAAAAGTGTAATTTGAGTAAAGCGAGTATTTTATTTAACCTTTCAGTAGTCACACCCTTGCGCCAAACATAAACAGTCGCGCGCGGTCTGTGATTCCACAACTTTAGACGTCTGGTTTTAGAAGACGACTGAATATTTCATGATTTTGAATAAAGTATATAATAAAAAGTCTTTTATGCATATAAATAATAAAAAAACGTTTTTTTTAATCTCTTTTTAAAATTTATGTTATAGTTTAAGTCTGTGAAATCTCAATTTTTTTGGACATCTGAATAAAAACAACGCTATAAATCAACATAATAACGAAACAAGATAAAATTATACAACTAATTATTTGCGTATAACGTATTTACGTAAAATGAAACTAAGTTCTAAATAATATGATACAAATATCATGAAATACTCACCCAGCTCTCAATATTATTCAAGAGATTTTTCAAGTACACAACCAGTCGCACGCGGAATCTGAGACCGCAAATATAAACAGAAGAACACGTGCGTTTGCGACGAATGTCACTGGGATACTAAAGGGACTTACCTCACTTACCTCGAGGGTATCATGGAAGCACAATTGTCTATTGTTTATAGTTAGCGCATAATCAGTAGAATAAATTTGCTGTGGTCTCACAAACCACGTGCGACCGCTGAAGGGTTAAGTACCTTTTTTCTGAACAATTTCAGAATGTCAAAATATTTTCATTCTAATTAATTTGTGAAAATATTCAAATTATTTCTAATATAAGAAACATTGCTGAAACAAGGCCTACTTTAAAAAAAAGTTATTATAAACAAAAATAAAAATTAAGTTATACATTTCAATATAGGTTGGTCCTTGATTTCGGGAAGTTGTCTGTCATTAGTTCCAATAAGCTACATTTTCTTGAAAGTTGCAAAATTCAATAAAACAGAATACTCGGCAGTTCTGTTCTTGACTGTATAACTTTTCTGAAATTGACAGTTTTCTGAACATGACAGTTTGCTTAACCATCCAGTTATCGAGTTCGAAAACTTTCTTCCGATTCCAAGACATAGTTCGATTTCTCCTTTGGAAAGCGAAACAATTGTCGCCCCTAATAATAGATTTGTCAAGGAATTTATATATAAAAATGCAGTCAGTCATTTTAAATACATTTCGGATTACGAAAGATTTTTTAAACATTTATATTGAGGGATCTGTAGTATTTATCGGACCAGTTTACGATTTCATCAGAGCCGAACCCTCTGATATGAAAATATCTGGAGTCGGTGAAATATTTTCCCATTATGTTTCTGGTGGATTGACGTATTGTTCTTGTATTGTTTTGTATTTATTATACTTATATAGTGCACCTTATATTGCGTGAGTTTACTAGATAATCATTTGTGGAAAAGTGTGTGGAAGGGGTTTAGTCTTTCATTTGAGAAAGATTTAATCCGGACATAAAATCTGGAGCACCGTATAATACAAGTTAAAATATATTTATATATATATATTATATATATTTATGGTGGATAGGTTTATCAAAGTGAAATAATCTACCATAATGTGTAACAAAGTTCAATGAACCTTCATTTCAAAATCGAAATAAAGGTCTTAACTTGGTTTTAAAGCTCTTAAGTTTTTATAAACACAGTTTTTTTTCAGTTATTTTACAAGTTATAAGAATGAAAAAAAATCACATTGTATACATTATTCATTATTTTGGACATTCCTTGTAAGATTTTTGCTCTAATTTTAAACGAGTTATGTGTAATAAAACATTTTCACAATTTTTGCTTAAATATTATCGTTTTTGATATTAGCCGCGCTCCCTCTAAAATTCGTATTTATGAATCTCTCCTTCTTTTTCTTTTTGAGCGAGTACTACTGGGTCTTAACATATCAGGCAAGCGATAATGTAGAAAAACAGATGCCTGTAGCTCGTTCCACATTCGAGTCGACTTACGAGTCGAAAAACGACCCGTTTGACCTGACAACTGTGAACGGATGTTACGCTCGTGTTTGTCCGAGTTTCACGCTTGTGCACCGGTGCACCGGGGATCAATGCTGTTGAAAGGCTCCATTAAAATATCTGTAGAACAGACTCAGTTTGGCTACATTACATCTATGCATTAAATATGGCAATCGTTCCTTTGTACACAATCAAAAATAAAGTATGGCGGTCCATCCTCTCTGTTTACGCATGCCGTATTCCGTGTATTAAAAGGCAAGATAGAGGGTCACCGAGGGCCTGGTAGGAGACAAATGTTTTGGCTGCGAAATGTACGAGAGTGGACCGGAATTAGAAGTGTGGAGGAGCTATTCCGGGCAGCGCAAGATAGAGATACATTTACTAGAGTGATCGCCAACGTCGGGGGGACCTGATAGGGCATACGAAGAAGAAGAAGTATTCCGTAGGAAAAACGTTGTAGTGGTAAGATAATTAGTTTAAGATTAATAAATTAAAATAAAATGAAAAGTAAGACAGTACATTTAATCAAAATCGAACGTTATTAATACCGTAGCATCTGCGGGTTGAATTTAAGATCCGGCTTCGAATGCATGTCTGCCGCCGCGCCTTACCCGTCGCACGGTATAAAAATCCGTGTACGTGGATTTTCAGACAAAGCTTCCATTGTAATTCGGTTTCTAATTGAAGAATTCATCACAAGATGTCGCCACTTTCGTCCAGGGAAGTGCCCTTCCTAGGAATAAGTTCTACGAATTTGTGAACTTAGAGTATCTCCCGGATTTCGAAAGGTTGACGGTAATACTCAGTTGCATCAAGCGGCTGTATATTACATATGACGTCATCGCCCCATTCCCGGTTACTTTTACGCGGTGACTAGCCATCACTGGTTGACACGGTGACAGTGGATACGAGGAACGGGCTAATTTTGGAACTGTCCTATTGAATGTCCTACTGAATCCTATTGAATTTACAAAATAATCACCAACACTAACTGAGCGCGGGTTTTTAACTGCTAGTGATTATTTATTGCAATAAAAATAGATGCATTTTATATCTTCACAAAATAAACAAACACAAAACAATAAACGAAATCGTTTCAACTTTTTTCTCAAACAAAGTATTAATTCTAACAGGTTCCTAGAAAGAAAGTTTTTTTCAAGTGAATTATATCGCTTGGAAAATGTTCCGTGAAAGTTTAATCAAAACAGTCGAAGCGAAAAGATTCTATTGCGAGCTTTCCATATTACTGATAAATTCCTTGTTCTTTGTATAATGGATATTAAAAAGTTCTTACTTTTATTGTATGGGAAAAAACTTTTGTTATTATTCTATTCTTGCAGATGCCGAATAAAGAAATTTATGGGGAAAGTTTATTAAAATATTATATTTCATTGTGGGAGCCATAGAAATAAGAGTAGTGTTTGAAATTATTGTGTTCAATATCCATTTTATGAGGTTGTCAATAATTCATATTAGACTTTTCGACTCCTTGGCAACCAACCAATCAAAAATTGAACGAGTAATTTTTCTTTTTTTTACGTTAACTCCACACAGGAGGCACTGAGGAAAATAATTCTCCACAGGGCTTATTTCATCATTTGGTAATTTTCAGGGAAAGGAAGGAGAGGAAGTTCTAGGAAGGAAAAAATAATGAGGGGTAGGTAGGAATCTGGGGGTCAGTGTGACGGATGTATAAAACTATCCCTAGCACTGTGGTGCAAGGCAATGTTCGGAGAGAGTCTGTTGGAGAGGTCAAAAGATCTCTTTCAACCAATCTCTCCAGATCCAGCCTGTCCGCAGTTGGTTGGCTGACGCATCCACCGCCAAGATCCAGACAAACCGCAACCCCATGAATCCGGGCACAATGCTAAGTCACCAAAAAGTGAGTGTAATAAAAGTAAGGTTAATTTATTAGAAAAAAATAATACCCGATAAAAAATGTTTTGAGTTGCTTTATCATTATTCTGGTGTTTTGAAAATTCGTATTTTCATTCCCATCCCTCGCCCGTAATACGCCATAAATACCTTCCCAAAGCAGCATTTCTGCAGTGGAATCCAATCTGCATTACACACCATCGGAAATGTTTAACGCTAAGATATTCACGTAAAATCTAAGGGCGAAGACTATAACATTAAACGGAAGAGGCATTTAATTTGCATGGAACACCGTTAAATGCACTTTGCATGGAGGATAACTACATGTGTGTGATGATCTCGATAGTCCATCGCATATAATTATGGAAAGATTCTGAATAATGTTGCTCAAAAGAAAGTGATTTTTAATGTGAATACCGCACCAGGAGATCTCGCACGGACGATCGATAAAACCCTATATCAATACGATATTGATTAAAACCTTCGTCAACGGTTTATTTGTCAATATTTGAGATATTCCGACGGCGTTGGATGAATTTTAGCGCAGAGTAACAGATAAGCTGTCAATATACAAAACATTTTGAATATTATCGTTCGTTGTGCAAAATAACTGGCTCATTGGTTGCAGCAATTACTTTAAATCCATTCGTTTTGCGGATGCTTTCAGTAACTAAAAAATAATTCACTGAAGCTGCTTAAATTCCAAGAAAACGTAGGGTTTCTGAGACGGAATGCCAAAAACCTGCGTTGCTTATCTTATTTTCGTGGATCCTAGGGGCTGCTGGTTCTTCATCAAATGTGTTTATTCACACCTAAAAATTGTTCACACTGGTACAAATATTTCTATTCATATTACAGCGACAAATGCTCCACAATGCTTTCAGCGGATTCACAATTCACAGTAAAATGCACGGTGTTCATTAAACAAATTAACACTACACGCGTACAGTGGGAGATATTACAAAGATGCATAGAATAATTTACATCATCGACGAGCAAAATCCAATATATTCCAAAATATTCACGTTGCGCGAAAACGTTGCTTTCACAGCGGTGGATCAAAAAGTACACGATACAATGCAACACGATGTTTCGAGCGGGCAGACCAAAAAGACATTAAAGATTTCATTATCTAATTACCTCCCGTTTAGTCACAAAACGTATATTAAAGTTAGTATTTCAATTCTAAATTGTTACTTTATTGATATTTTTTCATTTTTACAAAGTAGTTTGACATTTAGTAATGTAAATTCATAGACAGATACGCCAGTGTTTCCAACGTGTGCCGATTTCTATTTATTCCAATAATTAATATCGTCAATTAATCAATATTTATTCCAATAGTCAATATCGGTCTCGCTATTAATAGTGCGATGTACTATTTCGCAGACTCAAAAAAAACGTGGGATGAAATAAACAGATTGTTAGGAAGAAAGAGCAAAAGTAATTGTGATCAAGTAATATCAAACTATTTCTTAAAAGAACTAACGACTGAGCAAACATCTAATAATTTTGCTAACTTCTATTCAGAAAATGTTAGGAAATTATTACATAGATGTGATAAAAAAGCTTTGAATATTCAAAAACATAGACTTCCACATAGCATGCTTTTAACACAAGCAAAACTCCGCGACATCGAAAAAGTTGTCAGAAGTTTAAAAAATAGTCAGTCGCCGGGAATAGATAAAATTAGAATGTCTGATATTAAAAAACATTTCGATATTTTAGGACCTATCTTAACTCTATTAATTAATATGATTTTAAAGGAGGCAATTATACCAGAGGATCTCAAATGTAGCATTATCCGACCCATTTACAAAGGTGGTAAACACAGTGAAATTGAAAACTATAGACCAATAAGTATTTTGCCTGCAATTGAAAAGATTCTAGAGAAATATATATCTATGAAACTGATAAAGTACCTTGAAAAACTTTCTATTGTTGATAACCATCAATATGGTTTCCGGAAAAGAAGGAGCACGGATCTACTGCTTCAAGAATTTTCAAATACAATTAATAATGATCTCAATAAAAGGAAACATATACTCGTATTATTTATTGATAATTCAAAGGCCTTTGATACTATTGATCACGATAAATTACTAGAAACTCTGGAAGCAATTGGAATTACAGGAAACCTACACAAATTATTTGTTAATTACTTTAAAAATAGAAAGATTTGTGTAAAAATTTTAGATCATTATAGCAAAAAAAATAATGTTTTCGCAGGCGTACCACAAGGGTCTATACTAGGCCCTACCTTGTACATTATATATGTTACTGCAATGAAATTGATTTTCTCTTATGTAAAACATTATGTTTATGCTGATGACACTGCATTGGTTATTTCACACGAGGATTTGTTAATTGCAAGTATTCTACTGCAAATAGACTTTATCACTCTTCAAAAATGGTCGCATGATGTAGGTTTAATAATCAATGCTAAAAAAACGAATGCACATCAGATCTCCTCATGCCAACATCACCATAACTCCTAAAATTGTTTCTCATGATTTTAATTGTATTCATAATTCTATAATACAACCATGCTCATGTAAAAATATTGAACTAGTTTCTAAATACGTATACCTAGGCTTAACAATTGATTGTAATTTTAAATGGGATATACATATACAAAAAGTTTGCACACGGCTTAGAGCTATAGTGAACAGACTTTATAGACTAAAGTTTTTTGTTCCACTAAATACCCTTAGATTAGTGTATCTGTCATTGGCGGAATCCCAAATAAGATATGGAATAACCACATGGGGACATTCAACAAAAACAAACCTTCTTTCAGTGCAAAACGTACAATATTCTTTGGTAAAATTATTATTGAAAAAAACTGAATACGAACAAAGACATGATGTACCAAAATCGTTACTATACAACTCTGTAAATTTATTATCTGTTCGTGCTATATTGTGGCTTAAAATTGTGAGTCAGCATACATCTCAATCCGAATATAATAAACTAGTGGTTCATGTTCATAATACAAGACTAACTGCAAACGATGGACTTGTAATTCCCAGATACCTAAATAAATATGGTCAAAGAACTTTAGAATACCTTGTTCCAAAAATTTACAACTTGTTACCCAACGAAATAAAAAGTTGTGAATTGAGTTTCAGAAGGAAATGTATGCTGAAGAAATGGTTAAGTGAAAGAATTTTTTTGTACTAATCTCTGTTTTATTTTCCTTTGTTTCTGTTCATTTTCTCTTTTCTGATTTTCTTATAAATTTTATTAACAATTTGTTCTCCATAATATATTATGTATGTATGTATGTATGTGTGTATGTATTTGTATATATGTGTATGCGTGTATGTATATATGTATATATATATGTATGCAATATGTATGTGTATATATATATATATATGTGTATATATAATTTAATAATATGAAATGTCAAAAGAACCCGTTGACAAACTGATATCAATCAGTTTAACGGGACTTTATTTGGAAATAAAAAAAAAAAAATAAAAATAAAAAAAAAATTATAAAATAAATTCTCGTCAAAATAAAAAAAAAAATTGCACAATGAAAAAAAAAAATATGGTGTTTGTAAAAATGATATAAAATCTTCGATCCGATTTGTAAAGTTATCGATATATCTATGTTAGACCTCCAGAATCCCAAATGTCCGGAGACAATGGGACTGAAGGGAGTGGGAAGGATAGTTAATTCCTTCAATAGCCTTTTTATATACACTGGTCCAAGAATCAGAAGTGAAAATTAGAACCGTGTCATCCGCAAAGCAAATAATAATAATGCGTAGTAAAAACAGTATGCGTCCTAATGTATTCCTTGGGGAACTCCGTAAGTTATGTATATGGTTTGGCTAGTTTTAGATCTGGTCGTTAAACACGTATATTACCATTGGGCCCTTCGCTTATGGAGAAACCGAAACCAAACCAAAACTGGTTGGCAACTCAACTTTACTATTTCAGTAGTTGTAATGTCAGATGTTTAAGAAAAATATAATGTATTAATAATTTCATCAATTACCATCCTTAATACATAATAATAATTTATCAACCTCCTGAAAAAAATTCGATATTTTCCTGCTCGAACATATCGCAAATTACTCAAAAACTTGAAAGGTCTCGAGGCGCAACCATGTCAACCTGGAAACTGAAACGCGCCAGCCGCAGAAACTAGCACTGCGAGTTGCGGTGTCGCCCTTGACAACCGGTCTTTAACAAGTTGCCTGTGCGGACCACCAATGATATTCTCAAGTTGCTTTCCTCTGGATAGTGATTGAGTTGCCAACTGTTTTTTTTTTCCAGTTTCCCCATGAGCAGATGAGCTAACAAGTAACTTTTCGAATATGATTTGTGGTCTTCCATAAAATGATGTTCAAAAAAAAAAGTTTTGAAAAGTAATCATGAAACTAGTTTAGAAATCCTACTTATAAAAAATACATAGGCAGAAGATAAGTTCCAAAATTTAATGGTATATCTCAAGGCATTTAGACACTAATAAAATAAGCAAACGAATAATCGTTAAAACTTTCCAGAGGCTAACAGGTAAGGAACACTTAAGTAGAGTGGAACAGCTCCCGGCGGATTTGCAATATGTTGATTGTATCAAACTCTACCTTGGCAAACTATAACTACGCATTTGTAAGTACAACAGTATTTACATTTACATTTAGGGTTATATCCAACTTTATAATAAGATTTCCAGCTCAGTTAATGATTCATTTGTTAATTCAGCATATATCTGAATCTGAATATAAGAGAAAAGTGGAACATGAACATAATACTAGATTTACAAAGAATGAAGGAATGCTCTTTCAAAAGTAAAACAATAACTACGGACGACGAACCCTGGAATAATATAAAAAATGCGATTCTACAAATAGATTGAGATATGTATATGCTGAAAATATGGTTACCAAATAGAGATGGTTTGTACTAAGTCTGTGTGTTAATTGTGACAATCTGTATAGTTATGGTATAATATTAGGTATGCGTAATTAAATTGTAATTGAAGATTAAAATCCCGTTGACAAACTGCCTATTTGCGGTTTGACGGAAAAAAACAATAAACAATAAATATAGAAAAATAGAAATGATACAAAATGGATAGTGCACGCATATATAAATAAAACAATGATAAATTGAGCAAAAATATTGTAAGATATTTTAAGAAGATGTTAAGTCGAAGCGTAAAAATGTTTTGAATTCGTGATTATTATTGAGATACTTTTAAAAAAGTTTATTAGCTTTTTATAGTGTAAATATTTCTGTTCAAGGTTTTATTTTACAAAAAATTTACAATGTCCTACATGCTAAAAGTTCATCTATGATATGGTGGATATTTTACGTGGATAAGTTTGATAATTTTACGAAGAAGACTGAAGTTAATAACATTAATGGAATGAAAAAAAGCGAAGTTTGAAAACATAGCAGGTATGAGCAAATATTTTTTTTTAAATATTTTAAAAATTTAAACAAGTTCCAATAACTAATAATAACAATTCTATTAACGAAACAATAAGAAGATTGCAACTAAATCTATGTATGTATTTCGTATTGAATTTCGTATTTAAATTGTACGTTTTTTAATGTTTTAACTGCATCTCACACTAGCGGTCACATTTTGATAAAAATACATTTTTAGGAGCATTGTCATATTTTAATTAACGTTCATAAATCAAAGATTAACTTAACATTAACCTATTTAAGTCGGATAAGAAGTTCTTTAACATGTGTTTAGCGAATTTACACAATAATCTAAAATTATGTAAGAAAAAATAAATATACTTCACATTTATAAATTAGTTCAATTAATTGATGATTATAACAACCGTTTTTATTGAATAGCCAACGCCCTAAGGTTTATGTTTAGACAGTTTAGTTTTATGTATACCCTAGCGAGACAGGCATCGATTAATATATTGTAAACATCACGTATATAGATCAATAAAAAAAAAATAATAATAAATACTTCGTTTCTGCGAAAGCACTATGAAACAATACGTGAAAAACCTGCTTTATAATTTTTCGTATGTATCATTAAAAACATTAGATCACTTCCTGTTACGAAAGTTTTATATATCTCATTTGTTCGTAGCAAGTTAGAGTATAATTCCATTATTTGGTCACCTCAACATAAAATTTACATAAATTTGAATTCAACATATATCTCAGAGAGTCTCTTGACTATTTTATTTATCTCAATAGTTCGTAGCAAATTAGAGTATAATTCCATTGTTTGATCACCTCAACATAAAATTTATATAAGTTCGAACTCGCTTTGCACTACATTAGAAGAGATGTAGTTATGTATACGTCCGTCACTCCTGGACATATTGACCCCTGAATTCTTACCCAAACATTTTCCCTCCCAGAACTTTCACTCCTTCTTATTTCTAAAAAGACCATCCACACAGCATTCCCAAATATGACATAGGCCCTGAAGGGATTTTATTTTCTGAAAGGCCTAATATAAAAAAAATAATTAAATAAATAAAAATCAATCTACAAAGCCACAATCTTGCAACTTCTTCCCAGACTTCAATTTCTATTATTGCAGTCACGTACTAGTGCTCCAGTAGTCCAGACATCATGTTATAATTACATTACAGCAATTCACGATGCTCTGCAATGGTTATCAATTCGTTTCTGATAAATAACCATCGAACATACAAATAATTCTTCATTACATACTCAAAACTTAATAGACCCTCCTTCCCAGCATTGTAATTCACGTAAAAGTAGATATAAAAATAATAATTCTTTATTCTAGGATGTGGGGAGGATAGTGCAATCCTACACGTTCTATATAAATGATACAAATTTATATATTTACACAGTAAAGAAACAAGAATATAAATAGAAAAAAAAAATATATATAATAACAAAAACAAATAATCCATTACTATACACGGCGTGGTTTGTGAATGAGCTCGGGCCCAACGCTCACTCAGGAGTGGCGCTTGGTGCTGGAAGGCTGCGGTCACTACTGTGTTGTTGGAGGTCATTTTCCGCATCCTGTCTCCAGAGAACCGGTGTCTCATCAGGCTGGCGAATCCATGGATTCCTAATTCCGTAAAAATTGTTGATGCGCTGCTATACCTTCTGTATCAAAATATGATTCTGCATGTATCATTATATTGGAACCGGAGACGTTCCATCGAGCTTACTCGGAATTGACACATGTTTCACACGTATACAGGCTAGTGCAGAATGCATTGAACAATGTTTTTATTAACATTATTGCTGCATCGGAAGAATCTTCGGGCAATCATATTTGACAAACCACTGATACTTCTCCTCTGTCGTTCAATATCACCATATTCGAGAGGTCTGCAGTGATGATGTGCCCCAAGTATTTTAAATTCGTAAATGTGCTTATGTTTTATTGTTCTTCTAAGATATGATTCGAGATTTTCACGATCAAAAGTATTATCGTTATTAATTTTTAAATTGGTATCATGCCGTGTTGCACATCTCCTTGTACCATAAAATGAGCTCGGGATGTATAAATAACCCCAAAACTCTCTGAAGCGTAATTACCCCTAAAAATTTTTTTGATTATTGAATCTACTGGCGCAAAAACATATAAAATCACAATAAGCAATCTAATGTGTACATTAAAAGACACCAACCTTGTAAAGAAAGCTTCTGTAGCATAGGCGGCCTTTTAGATGTTTCCACACGTTTGATGATAATATTTGGTGCACGGTGATGGTTTATAAAAAAATATCAATTAGATTAAGTTGTTAATCCGTAGGAAGTCGACGGCTGGCGTGGTCTAGCGGTATGGCTTTTGACAAGCAATCCGAAGGTCGCGGGATAGAATTCCGGCGTGGGGAAATAAATTTTATTTGAATTATTTGTGTTATTTCACAATTAATTAATTAAAAATAACATTTAGTATATTTGCGGCATATTCCAGAGTGGAAGATACTCTTTGTATAGCCCTGATGCAAGACCACCATTCAGAATTGAAACGTTGCTTGAAATGGTTTTAGCCATGTTTGGTGACAAAATCTGAATAGCTATGTACTTCCCAACCTTCCTCTTCCCCATCGCCTTCCCCTTCTCACTACCTTCAGCCTCAAAACATACCCCATAGTCTCACTGGCTCCAGACGGGAGCAGTCGGGATTCTTGTGCGGTATTCATATAAAAAAAAATATAATTAAACAGAAGACCTTGTTTACAAATGATTTTTTTTAAATGAAATAATAAAATTAATACATTTAAAAAAATGTAGTTAAAATTGAAATAGATTCCTACAAAGTAAAAACTTCATATATTGGACTAGCTACCTCAAAAGAATAAACGAACGTCCCGCTCAGCATTCCCGTTTAACTTTGGAATTAGTTCGGATCATTGTCGCGCGCTTTTTCATTTGACGTCCGTTTCCCGCCTCGGAAATGGCGTCACATCCGGTTTATTGCTTATCCGGCCCACCGACAGATGGCAGCTCGTAAGCCTTCAATGGCCGGATGCGGAAACGGTGACCGGAAAGGGAACCGCCTTCGTGCTTAATGGGGAATCCCGAAAAACGCTGCTTTCTGGGGATTATGAAAGATCGATGATGTGCAAACTTACATGTAATAGCTTTATTCCAACAAATGCTTGCATCTTTGTATAAGAATTGTAAAGATTTTGAGCCAGGATACCTGCTCTCATAAGTTTCTTTATTACATTAACTCCACACAGGGTGCCTCTAGGAAAATGATTTCACTCTGGGCCTTCTTTGTACTCTTTGGGGATTCTGTATGGAGGGTCTAAGTAAAGGGAGGAAAGGAGCTTCTGAGAATGAAAAAGGTATGACGGATAGTTAGGAATTTGAAGTTTTTTTTTTACATTAATTCCACACAGCAGGCTCTAAGGAAAAAAAATCTTTCAGAGCCTATGTCATCTGAGATGCTGTGTGGAGGGTCTTTTTGAGGAGAGGAAGAAATAAACATTGGTCTTCAAGAGACCCATGATGTAGGAAGGAGGAAATACAGAGGCCGGCAGATCGTTCCACAGCCGAGCTGTTGAACACAAGAACGAGTCGAAGAAGCGATGCGTTCTCATGTGACAAATGTCAACCGTATACATATGTTGGGCACGCGTTTGGCGTGTTTCCCGACTATGCACCGGAGCCGAAGGGATCAATGACGCTAGTTCCTAGGAGCATCTTCCATTGAAATACCATAGAACAAGGATAGTATTCCCACCCAACGCCTGTGCTCTAAAGATTGCAATCCGTCTGTTAAGATGGGAGAAACTATCAAACCGTTTTCGCACAGAGTCGAGGGTATTTTTCAGGTATTTTGGAGCTCCAGACCAGAGTTGGCTGCCAAATTCAACCGTGGGGCGCAGTTGTGATGTGTGCAGGGTTAGCATTTGTGTACTATTAAAGTATCTGCGGGCCCTGTACGGTACGCATAGTTTTTGAGAGGCTAACTTAACTCTGGCTTCGACGGAACCCCTAAACCCCTAACTGAACTGGTCACTTAGAGTTACACCAAGCACGTTCATGGAGGGCCTGTTCGGAAGATTGCTTCCGTTGAAGGAGACTAAATTTTCATTTCGATCCCTTTTAGACGTTATCAGACATGATTGGGTCATTGAAATATTGAATTCAATGAGATTACTTTTACCCCAAGAGAAAACACTCTCGAGTTAACCGTCCATTATTTGCTTCAAAGTCCTCCGAGCCGTTGTAATTTGTGAGCACTTTGGGGGTTTGTTAAACAAAATGCTATCATGGACTGTACTGTCATCCGCGTAGCAAGGAACAGACCCGCATACATTGTGTATCTCACCGTTTGAAAGTGCCGCTGCATTACAGCGATAAGGAACGTACGTTTATTGCCTTTTTTGCCGTCACCGTACCGTAACCATGAGTCGTAACAGTAATAATAAAGCGTTCATTGAATGACTATAGGGATCCTGTCTAAAGTCCAATGTAGAACCATTAAATATTGCTCACAAATTGATTCTTAAAGTCATGTACAAAAAAAATGTCGTTATCCATCTAAACTACTTAACAAGGAATCTAATGTTATGTGTACAAAACAACTGTACATCATTAAAATAATTTGTAGATTTTATATCAATACTAAATCTGCAGAAAGAACCCAACAAATCCATACCACTAGAATTGGCTCAACAATTTGAACTTTGTGGCAATACAGACTAAAACATCTTTTGGCCAAAGAAACTATTTATATCAGGCTCCACTTATGTTTAATATTCTGCCAGATTACATTAAGTATTTCAATTCATTAACTAAATTTAAAAATAATGCTAAGAAATTTATGTTGACAGAGGATTGGCATACTATATTTTCATCCTTGTCCTTTTTTAAATAATAAGATTTTTTTTAAATAATAAGATTTTTTTTAAAATAATAAGATATTTGAGTTCCATTTGCACAAATCGAAGTGTCACCCTAGTTCTTTTGAACTTACTTTGCTTTTGGCAAGCATAAATATTGTTACAAATCATTCTCAAATTACCCATCTGGTCTAGTGACCAGATGGGTAATTAGTATGTAATATTAGTGTTTTGAAAGTATATTTATATTGTGTTTTGTATGTAAAATGCATCCTCAAATTATAATTGTTAACCTGAATACAGGCATTAGTTCTAGTGAGGTTAATTTATGTAAAAAAAAAAACAACAACGTTGAGAAACAAAAATGGTGAGAATATAAATAAATAAAAAATAAAATGACTGAAAAAAAATCTGGATTCTGCACGTTCCGAAATTAAAATTTCTATTTTTGGAGAAAAATCAATTTAAATTTCCTTCACTGTGCAAAGGCAATCAACTTTTCATTTTCAAACGGAAACTACCTAGAAATTAATTTGTACGATGGAAATTGAACAACTATAAAACTGTACCTATGAGGATAACATTCTTTGAAGCTTCACTGAGTGGTCGGCAAAGGGACACGGAAGATAAGTGTGGTTTATGGTCATATCGAATGCCATTCAATTTTTTGTTGGTACTTGCAAATTATTTTGAGATTTATTGTACTCTATTTATGCAGGTGCTTGCTGGTTTTTACGCGATGCAATTAAGCCTCGTGGAGCCTGGTGAATGAGTTTTTCTTTTGTCCTATTCAATTCTTATTTGTCTTACTAACCTGTTTTTTTTTGCATTTTGTTTTTCCTGTTAAGCACTTGCATACTGCTTACTAACAACGTATGCAGGGACACTAGAAGTCTAGATTTATTCAAAATAAATAAATGTAGCTTTTTTTAATGAAAAAATTATAATCTTGCGAGATCCTTGAAGGAGTTACCATCTGTTACTTATACCAGGGCGGATAAGTGGTGGATAACCTCCAATTTACCTACATGGACTTATCTATATATTATAAGGCTGTATTGCTGTATAGCACTGATGAGATTTACACCAATAAAAGTGTGTGGTGGGCCTTTTAGGGTACCTCAAGTAAGGTCAATGTGGTCGTACTTCAATCGGAACTGATTGAACGTATTTAAAATCAAAATTCTTTTTGTTTTTATAGGTTTTTAATTCCTTTGGCCTGTGTTTAATCTATTATAGCCTAAAAGTCAGAATGAGTTACAATATAATTTTGGAGACAACAATAAAAATATGCAAATATTTTATTTATTTTTGTTTTAACTTATATTTATTATACAGTTAAATTAATTCCGGAAACCAGAAGTATAAGCAAATAACTGGTAAAACTGCAGCAATATTTCAGAGTCGATTCTGTGATATAACTTTTTTTGATGTGCGCTTTTTGATAATGAGGAAATCGAGTGGTAAGATGGAAATAAAATATGTAGAAGCAGGTCTAAAATCGAAATGCTCGGAGAGAAGATTTTTTTTATCCATGCGTGTAGTAGATTCACTAGTTTCCGACTTGTGCTTCGAGTTTTCGGACACCGTGTAAAGATACCAATAATATATGAGCCGATTGTGTAGTGTAGTGTAAAGCAAAATATTCGATACATACCTAGATAAAGTATTTCGTAAACACCCTGTCACAAACTATATCGTGATACGAGAGAGGACGTGGACTTAAATCTATATTTGTATGAGACAAGACAATTGACGGCGTTTTTAATGTATCACAGGAAATCGCAATTTGGAAAGGAGAAAGCCCCTACCTTTGATGGGTTTATCTGGTGTGATGCTGCAATCTTGATGGTGGCTGCTCTCGACGATGATAGCACAGGTGGTGGTTACAAGTACCGACACTTTTGGGATTAATTAATTAGTATTTTACGATTATAAACAGAGATTTCAAGAGCGAGATGTGAACGATTTCACGATGAATTTTCTACTAATTTAATATGGGTAATTATGAGATTTCTTCTTGTAGTTAGTAAGTAGGGACATTCAAGGAAAAGAGCATAACAAAGGGAGAAAATAACAATGCAAGGACTTGGGAAAATGGGTTTCAGTTTTTAAGCTGTTTCTGAACTAAAAACACCCCAATATTAGAACCTGAGGTGGTTTTGAGGTAACCAGACAACTCAACATTGTGCAACTTCTTCACTCCTTTGAAAAGTTATTAAAAGTAATGAATTAAAAAATAAAACAAAAACTTGGTTTAATACAAAGGATATATTAGGTTAGGTTGTGGGCTATTTTTAATGCCTTCGAGGTTCTGGGTTCGAGTCCCAATTGCAATCGTTTTCTTTATTTTTCTGTGTCTAGTTTTCATTCATATTTTCGTTTAAATTATTAGTGTTATCTTCTTCTTCGATGATATAAAATAATATTTTTTGAATGAAATTCGTTTTGAATTCGTATTATTATTATTATTATTATTGCATCAGAATCAAACAAGATGGAGGTGAAAACTGTCTACTAAAAAATATTATGCTTTATGCTGGGTTAATTCGTAAGAATTCGCACAATTTTGATATACAGTTTTAATAAATGGTTAAATAGCAAACATAATCTACCGAATATAGCAACTTGGGAGGCGGGTATGGGTACCGTGCCCCAGAAACCATTTATCCGATAAGAGATATCTCTAACGTAGATCACCCCAAGTGGATAGCTACTTTTGGTCAACTTAGCAAAGGTGCAGAATCTGCAGTCACTGTAGATGTGTATTCTGGGTAACAACTTGTATACTGGTCGATGAGAAGTACATATTATTGTAGTCAGTCCCAAAATTTTTGCACTGAAAAAAATACGTCGTCCAATAAACTAAGTATTTGTAAAAACCATAGAATAAAGAATAACACCAAGAAGAAACGTCTTGTGCGCGTATTTCATGAACCAATCAAAGGCCCATCTCGGGCCAATATTACCATGTAAAACTGTATTTCATCATGATTACAAAATTCAAATTTGTTTATTTCTATTCTTGATCATACATTTTACAATTTTTTACATTGGTTTACATAGATACAAAGTTAAGTAATAAGAAAAAAATGTTAAGGATTCGTAACTGTATGCAAATAGGTTAATAGTAGTATTTTATGAAGACCTCACCAGCCGAACCTGTGCTGAGGTGTTCCCATGTTTGAGATTAAGTTCTATTCTCTCAACATAAGTAGAAATACCATATCCTCCATGACATCGTCAAGAAGGGCTTGTGCGTCGATCCATGGCGGCAGTATCGTATACATAAATTAAATATTAGTTGCAGTAGGATCTATATGCAGTTGTTCTTAGCATCTAGATTTTGTGTAAGATAAATACTAATCTAAATAATTTCTATGGACCACACGCCACTAGTGTAAATAATATTGTGATAATATTTTCTGTCCCGAAACAAAGGTTTTTTTTTTGTGTTTGGGTTGGGTTATGTTTGGTTAGGTGTTATAATGTTTTGAGTAAATTAAATACCTTGTTGTTTGTTTTGGTCTTTGATGTGTGTTTATGTGAAGAATTGTAGATGTATTTGTGGTTTGTGTCGCGAAACTGCGACTCCACTATAAATTGGCGGTTGTGCTGCAGAGCAAAGCCCTAACGCAACCCTCGAAGGACCAGTCCCGATAACTACATGGTCACTATGTTATATGGGACGATTAGATAGCATACACTCGCAAAACCTGATGGATAGTCAGTGGATGGTTCAGATCTGGGCTTTTGGACAATAAGATAAGCCCAGAACGGAAAAGGAAAATAGGACTCACCAGTTGCAGATGGGGCCTCACTGATCTCCAGTTTATTGGTGTGCACTTCACTACATGCTTCGTAACTAGCAATATTATTTTTGCAAAAGTTGTAATACGTGCTCCTTGTCTGAGATATTATTTTTTACTGAGCTTCAAATACTGTCACCTCTTCTTCTTGCAACAATTGCCTTTTTAATGGTGACATTTTGGGATGGGAATAGTAGGTAGGTGGGATAAAATCAGGATTTTGACATATGCTACCATAATATGCTACCCACCAAGTCTGCGAATGCAATACCCAACCAATCCCGTATAATAATGCGTGAACAAGTTGCTTCAGTGTGGTGGGCATGTAGTCATAGTTTGGTTGCGTAGTACTTAAAGTTTCTTTGCCCGTGTGAGGTATGAGTTATCGGTATACGATTTCAGGCAAGTGTAAGAGAGACACATGCTAATTGGCCTAGAATCAAAGGGTAAAGTCCATGGCACATTTGTTTCTATTTAAATTTGTACAGAAGATACTTCTATTTAGTGTTCTATTCTTTATTAAAACGTAAAAGTAACGTAGTGGCGCGCATAAAAAAATGAAAACCTGTGTAAACTTTGGCAAAAATGCCCCGATTTTCATTTAGCTATGCAATAAAAAAGTTTTCCACTGAAACGGCGAAATATCTACCTAAAATCGTCCAGAAGATATTATTAATACATATTGAAAAAGTTGTTTTTTCAAAGTTTCGTATCACAGCGCAGATTGGTGAGTAGGAAATGAGAAAAAAGTAATAAGAAGAATGCGATGTCCGGACATCTCGCATCCGCACTACAGCCAACCGTTTGATACAAAGGGAAATAAATAAATTCTGTTCGCGATATCCAACAGATTACTTTCCCGTAGAACTAGGGTGTAATGCAATTTAAAATGGAGGAATTTGGATTTCAAAGGAATATATTGACTACCTACACTGAGGAGATAAACTAATAGAACATAAGCACGTTTGTGTGCCGGAAGTATCTGTGGATATCTTGTATCTAACTTAAGCTGAAATTCATTAAACATTTTGAAATGAAATTATTTCTTGAACACATAAACAATTCTCTTTGGAGCCATTAGTCTAAATATACATACATTATTTAAAATTCTATAAATTTTATGCTTTAAAGACCTCCGTGGTCCAGCGGTTAATATTAGAGATTATTTTTTTTCAATCATCAAAATTTATTCATTATCCAAATATACTATTCTGCATCAATAATGTTCCTCGCCTTCATCCACTGGGATAGAAAGTCACCTCAAAAATCGAAATATTTAATACTAGCTTTTACCCGCGGCTTCGCTCGCATGGTATTATTGGCGTAATTGTTATTATTCTTGCTTTTTTGTCTAATAAAAAATAATTATTGTTTAATAGAAAATTTCAAATTTCAAATTATTCATATTTGAATCCAGAGAAAAACCTAAAGAAATAACAAAATTACAGCCCACGTCAAATAATTACATAGCAACGCTATGCTTTTCGTCCGGACAATAAACATTTTTAGAGATAGGTAGATATTAACTATGACGCCAACAAAGCACTATTTTTAGGGTGAATTGCCTAATTAAAAAAAAAACATTTTTTCCAAGGTAACAATTTGTTTGACGTTTGCAATAACTCTATTTTGTTAGGGACAGAAAATATATGAAAAATAATTGCATAACGCTACAGCTTATTCATAACGCCAGAGCTTACCAATATATATAGCCTATGTTACTCGCAAATAATGTAGCTTTCGATTAGTGAAAGAATTTTTAAATTCTATTCGGTGTTTATTGCGTGAAAGAATAACACTCATCCATACAAACTTTCGCCTTTATAATATCTATAAGATAAGTTTACCATTAATTACGAAATACCTGAATGATATTTTTGTGTGCATATTTTGATATTTAAGGAGCATCGCATTGGAGCTATTGCATGTGTTTATCTATTACTTCTATTTATATAGAATGTAAAAACTTCCTTTTTTCTTTTCGGTATCTTGCACTTTGTCACTAATCACAGTCAGTCAGTCCGTCATCTGTAAACTTTATATTATTGTTTCTATGTAATAAATTATTTTTGCATAAATCTACCTTTAAAACTGTGTCTCTGTTTCATACACTAATCACGTAAAAGCATACCAGGGCACTGTAAATTAAAAAAAATCGAAATGATAAATTAATATTTTGATTCGTTTTTAGATTTTTACGGCCAAAAAGTATTTTCGATATTTTTTTTCCAACGTTTCGGACAGCATTGAAGTGTCCATCATCAATAACCTGAAATCCACAACCATTTTGAAGTATACTATAATACCAGCTCATAATGCAGTGGAGTTGACAACACGGTATCGCTTTCAAGTAAATAAGCACACATTACACCACTAACAATTATGCATCTGTTGGATCTGCCGGATCTGCCGGATCTGCCCAAAACGTTGTCCAAAACGTTTGCTCAAGAAGGAGGCAGCGCAACACGGCGCTACACTCCAAAAACAAATAACGAAAATAAATATTTTATTTCGACAACCACAATATGGGCATGTGCATAATTGGGTAGTCAAAAAATCTATGAAAAGTTATTTTATGAATAAATAATGAAATATTATCTTTTATGCGATGCAGTAAATTTACATGTTTATAGCATTATTTGATAATTTTTTACATATTTTTAACCTTTTTTATCCCCTAACTTTATTATAATTCATAGTTGGTTCGGTACTTTGCGTCTAAATTTAACTAACGCAAATTATTGGTGACTAAATACAAGCTTTTGAGAGGTAATAAAATATTGCTTTTATTACCTTTTAATGTGACCTTTATCGTATAAGTTCTTAAACACACACACAAGCTTAGTCGTGGCCGGATATCCGGTAATCTAGTTAGGCAGTACGCCGAATATCCGGTATCCGGACAAATTACTATCCGTTACATATCTAGTTAAGATCCTCAACTCTGAATCCAAAGTTCGCGTGTGCGGTTCCTGCCAAGCACATATTTTTTAAATGTTGCATGTAACTAAATTGGGACTCTTGAAACTCTTGTTATTCATAATAAACCAATCAAAATATTTCAATAGGAAATGTGCAAATAACTCAAATTCTACAATAACGCCGTGGCGTTTTATCGTGAAATTGGAAAGTTTTCTATCATTGTTAAAGGAAGGAATTCACACTTGATTTTTATAAAACTCGGAAAGCAGTTTCTTTCGAAAAGCTATCGATTTGATGTCTAGTGCAAATAATGAAAGAAAGCAATCACCAGATAACAGTTCAGTCGTTTGATAAAACGAAAAGACAAATCCTTCCGGCGATACCATATAGATTACTTCCCTTTGCGAAGTAGAGAGAGTTTGCAATCTACGTTACTGAGAAATATGCAAGAGAAAATATTTCTTTTTGTATTTTTAGGGCACTATATAACAATCTCTGTATATTTAGTTATTAATTTTTCATTTACCTGCTACCGGTTACATTAAAACTTCAACTTCTTTACGCAATTAGGGGTAAAATGATGAATATATTACCAAAAAATATGAAACGTTACGAAAAAATGTGAAACGTCACGAAAAAATGTGAAACGCTAATCAATATGAAACGCTTTTCAATGTGAAAAGCTAATCAATGATATGAGTTGAGTTGAGTTGAGTTGAGCTGAGCGGAGTTGAGTTGAGTTGAGTTGAGTTGAGTTGAGTTGAGTTGAGTTGAGTTGAGAGTTGAGAGTTGAGAGTTGAGAGTTGAGAGTTGAGAGTTGAGAGTTGAGAGTTGAGAGTTGAGAGTTGAGAGTTGAGAGTTGAGAGTTGAGAGTTGAGAGTTGAGAGTTGTGAGCTCAGAGCTCAGAGTTCAAAGTTGAGAGCTGAGAGCTGAGAGATGAGAGCTGAGAGCTGAGAGCTGAGAGCTGAGAGCTGAGAGCTGAGAGCTGAGAGCGGAGAGCTGAGAGCTGAGAGCTGAGAACTGAGAGTTGAGTTGAGTTGAGTTGAGTTGATGGGGATGTTGAGGGAATGGGGATATTTTTATTCCTGTTATTGTTATATTGTTAATGGACGGCATAAGTTAGTGAAGTTTTACTTCAGTCGTGGGGTCTTAAGCACACTCGTTTTTTTTACATATACAGCTAAATTACATACCTAATTATAATATTTCAAAATAACTGTAGATTTTTAAATGTAATATATCCGTGTCATTGGTGGCTTGTGAATGACACGGATGTATCGAAACCGCTAGCAGATAAATAAAATTTAGTAACAAAAGTACATATGAAATAAAACTTGTCAAAACTATATGAATAAAATATTTTAAGCGTTTTTTTTCCACGTAGGGGCCGTGAGGATTATAATTTTCCATCTAGACCTATGTCATCTTACCCTATATGCTACGTGGAGGGTCATTTTAAAGAAACGAGTCGTTTAATAATAATAATATTTGGCTGATTTGTAAATCGCTGTTTTCGTGAAAAATCACCCCAAGGGCGCTTAATTTCTAATTAATTATTTTAAGCACGTCTAGCAGAATTTAAGTAATTTCGATAAATAAAATGGGTATAGCGGATTTTGATACTCATCCTATAGCGGGTTTAATAGTAACTTATGATATATTGGGTTTTGTTTTTCACTCGCAGTTTTAACATGGTTTTTGGTCGTGATAAAGGAGGTTTTGAAACTCAATTTTAGGTTAATCTTGTTCCTCGCAAAATTTTTAACAAAATGTCATACTCATATCATTTTGTCAAAATATCAGATATAGGGGGTATTGAAATTATAGGACTCATTAAGGAAGGAGAGGAAGTTCTGGGAAAGACAAAAAGTTACATGGAGTGGTTAGGAATCTTGGGGTCACTGTGTTCAGGAAAGAGGAATGTATGATTCCATCCCTCAAACTGTGGTGCAAAGGAAGAGGGTCCGGCTGAAGAGGTCAAAAAGCCTCCCTAAACCAGCAAAACCTAAAGGGCTTTGGCTAAAAGCTGGAGGTTGCTGTAATTTGCACTACAGTTGGAGGGATGGATTTATATGTCCGTCACTCCTGAAGAAACTGATCTCCAAAATTTTCCCAAATAGACTTATTATATCCCAAAAATTTCTCTCCAATATTTCCTTAAAACAACTCTTTATATAGCATCCGCCAAGATTACATAACCCTGAAGGAAATTATTTTATCAGGCCTCCTGTATGAAGCTAATATAAAAAAAAAAACGCTCGTTGGGATTTCAAACCGCTATCTCTGGACTTATAGACGAGTATTTTAACAACTAGTCGACGGAGTTCATAGACAGTAGACTGCTTTAAAAATGCATAAGCCCCGTGGGCATTAATGCATGTAAGGAAAGTCAACTGTTAAATTCTCAGAAATCTCAACCGTCTCAGAAAGTTTCTCAACCGTTTTGTTAATATTGACCTTCATTATAAAGCTCTGGATAAAGTCCCCGGCGTTGCTCAGGCTTTTCATAGCGTTTTTCGAAATTTCATACAGGTAGTGACCTTCTTTTTGTTTGAATATCATGTGTATAAGATTTTGTCAATCTCAGAATAACGCTGCAGATTTCTATTAACATCAAATGAACGCTGCCCGGTGTACACCGCGATACCTAAAACTTTTTTGAATTTTACCTTATTTATTTTGCATAATAAAATCGATTTTAGTATGTATCGCAAACCCACGTACACTGGCATAGTAATTCATAGCCTTTCACTCCATGATGCACCACCTAGTTAATGTCACAATGTCTAATAATTATTTTATTTCTGAACTTGCCATAATAAAACAAATTGCTGTATATAACGAATGCGAACCAAATTTAATTGACAATATCAACCACTGGAGCGACAGCGCATTTTAAAACTTTTTTCTTCGTTTGCTCGACACTTTTTTACAAGATAATTTTAAAATTTTTCGAAAAAAACATAAAAAAAATTATACCTTCGAATTTTAACATGGAAACATAGAACTTATCATAGTGCTATATAGCCAATGAGTTAACCTGTATTTTACCGTTTATTTCATATTTGTATGATGTATAAAAAAAATATTTGAAAAAATCGTAAAGTTTATAACCACGCGAATCCTGCGTGATTTTTACTTCGAAACTGTCGTGAGAGGTACTTATTCGAGTCAACATAGAATATTTTCGATTTTGTATATTGTCTGTGGTATACTTGATAATGAAAAGTGCATATCTATAGAAAAAAAACTTAATTTAACTGTAAAAAGCTGATCAGAAATTCTAAATAAAAATATTTAAAAAAATGTATTTTTAACATCGTTCTAGTCTCAAAGTTCGGGTTTGCAACATCTATTGTCATAATAGATATCGCATTTCAACAGCTTCGTTTTAAGTCCAAAAAAATAAATATGGGAGCTACAAATATAGATATTTTTTTAAAATTATAAAATCAAGGAGACAATTGCCTTTTTTATCCGAAAAAAAATAGGAGGCATTTAAAATGACGCAAATATATATCAAAAAGCGCTCCGGTGGTTATGTAAATAAAAAAACTTAACGGAATTTCAAAAAATAAATATCTATACAATTCTTATATTAATAACTGCCACCTGCCCGCCACAACACTCTAATTTATATAAATAGATAGTTAGATTAAAATAATATGAATTTGAAATTACAACAAAGAAATCATCAGAAAACAGTGTTTTTCTTGGGGTAAAAGAAATAAATTGTCGATTAAAAAAAAAAATTATATTTGACAAATTAAATTTCGTTAACTTCTGGGATATATTTCCCTGATATCTTATTTTCCATGAATTTCATTTGAAGAAACAATAAAATCCAGAACAAGCGTACTAGTGGCATGGATGAAAAATTCTAACTATTCAATGTATTAATCCGTTACTCGGATTAGCAGCCATAGCAAAGCAAATTCAATTAACCTAACGTATTTAAGCTGAATGCAAAAATTCAAGCAATTTGCAAATTAAAATGTTCGCTTGACGTAGTAAGCCTTGTGGAATCCAATAGGAAATGCTTTGTATTAATAAAAGTTGTTCAGCACAGGCATACAAAATAGAAGTTAGTACCTAGAAATATGTAGATAGAACAATGTAATTACTTATGTAATGTGTACCAATATACAATATATACGATTTATACATTAATTGATCTTGCGATAGATATCAAAATTAATTGATAAAACCACATCTAAATGGTATAAGATGAAAAATGTAATCGATGTAAAATTGACAAGTAAAACCGTATAAATAAGTCGTCTCAAAGAGGTTTAACCACAGTTTGAAAATAGTCTTGTAAGCGGAAACAACTGTAGCAAAAGTAAATACTAAAATACTTGCAGAACTTGATAATAACATTATTAAATTAATTTTAAATTAAATAAAAAAAAGAATAATTTAGTTCCACGAATTATACACAAAAACAATAAATAAATTTGTAATTGATTTAGATTAAACCTCGAAATATATTTTTAAAAATTACTTATATTTCTCTAAAAAATGGAAAAATATTCCAAAATATTTTTCAGTAGTCATTTTATATCCTCCCAACATTTGGCATTTTTTCAGTATTGACTAATCTGAAAATATGAACTAAAAGCTGGTTCCATATGGGACACTTTATGGTCACTTCAGCTAACATGCCATGTTTTTTTTGTTAAACTCTGTGATTCTCTCTGTATTTAAGAGTTATTATTATTGAAAAAATGGCAAAAGTTGGGATGATATAAAATGACTACTGACAAATAGTTTAGAATATTTTTACATTTTTTAGAGAAATAAAAGTAATTTTTTAAAGCTATACATTGATCAAAAACAAAATTTAAACATCCCGTAAGGAACTTGGAATGGCTGTGTAACTATGGGTATATAACGCATTAGGGGAATTAATTATAGGATTTTAAGTAAATAGAAGTACATGAAAAAAAATATATAAAATAAAAATACAAATTACATCATTTTTTTATTTGTTTATACATTAATTCAACACATGAAGTCCTGTCGTTTATGGGGATGCTGTGTGAAGGGTCTTTTTAAGGAAAGAAAAAAGAAGAAGTTCTGGAAAGGAAAAGGGGTGGGTAGGAATCTGTCAGTCAATGTGACTAGGAGTGACGGACATATAAATCCAGTGGTACAGGGCGATAGAGAGGGCTAGGTTAAGTATCTTTCGAAGAGTCTCTCTCAATCCGACCCGCAACGCAGTAGGTGACCCAAGACCTAGACAAATCTAACCCCATGAACCCGGAAAACCTCGCTAAATCACTAAACGTAGTGAACCACTTGTATTGACTTTTGGCAGATGTGTTTGTTATCCAAGCCAGGTACTTCCCCACGTTCCTCCTCCCCATCTCCATCCCTTCCCCACTAACTTAAACCTCCCAACATACCTACTCCAAATAGGGATGCCGTAGCCTCACTGGCCCTAGACGGAAGCAGCTGGGACACTGGACTCTCAATCCTCTTGTGAGGTATTCATTTGTAAAAAAAATTAGAAACAAAAATAATCACTATTCATTCAAATACTGAAACTCACTGAGAAAATTTAAAAGGCGCGGATCAACAATATGACGAAAATCAAATGTGATGAAAGTTTAAAACACTTCAGAGTGGTAGAAACTCTAAGTATTACCCTGGTAAAATGAGTATTGAAACGCTGTTGCATTTTTTAAAAAGGCGTCATCCGTGTTTATCAAATCAGGTACTTTTTTTATCTTCCTCTAGCCCAACTCCATTTTTTCCTTATCCCCTTACATAAATAAAATTCAATAATTATTTATTTAATAAAATTTTACTAAAATAAAATTAAAAACTAAAATAAAATTAAAAACTAAAATAAACTTAAATAAAATTATATTTTACTAAATTAGGCATTTTGCAAAAGATTTAAATGAAATTGATGGTTATTGGGATCCTTCAAATAACATGTGATAGAGACTTTACGAACATGATATCATGTGTAATACTATAATTAGATATATTAAACCCTTATTCAACCCTAAATGATTTGAAAATCCCAAAATCTCGTGTCATGATATTCTGAAATCCCCGGGGATATCTCGACCTGGCCTTAAAAAAGAAGACCCAAAAAAGACCACTCCAGTGCGGAGAAGAGTAGGTGAAGCTCAAACTCGTCTTTCTTGTGTATAATTTGGTGGAAGGACGACCAAACGTGCAACCTACTTGGGCACGTAGTTTTCCTTTGTGGGAAACATGTCGAGGGGATATCATTTTAGAGTAGATGTTGAGAGAACTTCATTTTGAGATAAAATATT
The DNA here is from genome assembly GCA_917563855.2 of Limnephilus lunatus. Classification (NCBI taxonomy): domain Eukaryota; kingdom Metazoa; phylum Arthropoda; class Insecta; order Trichoptera; family Limnephilidae; genus Limnephilus; species Limnephilus lunatus. Next base: position 50,099,258 of record OU830603.1, read on the forward strand.
GTACACCATTGTGAGATTTAAGAAAGTTAGGCAGAAAAAAAAATCGTACAAAAATTGATTCATTATTTCGAATTTGTTGTCCATAATTTGTCATAGAATTTCATCCCTTAGACTAGGATTTTTTCCCTTAGACTATGGTATAACTTTTGAGGTGATAAACAAGGTTTTTTTTTAAATTTAATAAATCATATGATTTATTAATCATGTCTTCAGTATTTGCAAATGCACTATGTGGTGTGTGTAAAACACCACTATTTAATTAAAATTATCAATATGTTTCGAGACCAAATGATTCTTCATCAGGATAAGATTAATATTAGTAAAAATAACAAAAAACAAACAGACTAAATTAGATAAATAGGAAGTAAAATATTACAGTATATGTAGTATTAAACTGCAATATTTTTATTTTACATTTCTATCGGGCATGCTCGGTATGAACCATATATGCACACTGTAACACATTTCTTCAGACTGATTCGTGGGTGGTTCGAAATTTCTAGGTCCATTAGTTTCTATGTTTCCGATGTCTATGTCCGTCACCAAAAGCATAGACTATTTTATCTCCTGGCTTGCAGAACTAATTCGCCAATGGTATCTTACCAATCGGGAACGTTATCTTGTTATTAAATAGAATCACTTCGAAAATCGACATATTTAACATCAGTGAAGCAAAATTTAAACGGCAAGCTTTGTTGCTGTTAGTTTATCTGCTTATCTTATCATAAATATTTTATACATACTCTCTTTTAAAAACGTTTTGAAATTTTAATTTTGTAATTAATAAATTGACTAAAATTGGATTGTTTTATTTCGTTTACTAATGAGATCTTTAAAAACTTATCAATAAAGTACTGGTACCTACCCTGATGTATGACAGTAAGGCATGGAACTGTCAGAGAAGGGATGATAGTAGACTGAATGCTGTAGAAATGAGATCCCTGAGGCGAATATGTGTTAAAACCGTGTACGATCATGTGAGAAAATTGGAAAAAGAACGCAAGGCTGATGTTAGCGTAATGAGTAAGATAAGGAAAGGGATAATCCGATGGTTTGGGCATGTAGAGTTGCATGTAGAGTGTAAGGAGAATACATGACGCAAATGTGAATGGTAGAAGAAGTCAACGCCCAAGAAAGACATGACACGACCAAGTGAATCAGTTACAAGTCGGGCCACATCAAGGGTCAGAATAATAGAAGAGCATGTATGAGACGATACATGAATGTAAACGAGGCAAGGAGTGCGTGCCAAGACCGAGTTGTTTGGTGGTCCGCCCTCTCTGCCTACCCCTGCGTGGAAACGGCATGATGGTTAGTTAAAAACTTATTTAATTTAATTAATATTCAAAATTATCTAACCAACTCCTATCTACCAACCCTTTAAACATTGATTTATTTCATTTATCTACTCGATAAATAAATTATGAATTTCCGTCACGTACGTTATAATCTACGCATTCACAGATGGCGCCAATCAAATTATTTTAGGTTTTTAATGCTTTTTGCCCGTTCCGCTTTAAAGTATTAAGGTAAATTAATTGTTAGCTATCGTACATATTTAATTAGAATATAAAGAAATAGTTTTGTACATGATCAAACCCAAATATTTCAAGAAAGGCTGAAAAATTCAATTTTGTATCGGTGATTCAATCCAATATTTTATTTTTCAGCCTTTCTTGAAAGATTTGGGTTTGTTTATGGACAAAACTTTTTATTTATATTCTAATGAAATGCGTACGATCGCGAACACATATAGAGATAACATAATAATTAATTTACCTTAATATTTTAAAGCGGAACGTGCAAAAAGCATTAAAAACCTAAAATAATTTGATTGGCGCCATCTGTGAATGCGTAGATTATAACGTACGTGACGTTTTTTTTTTTTTTTTTTTTTTTTTTAATTATTATTAAAAACATACAACGAAGTGGCACTCCCATGAGTTATCAAATCTCATTAAGGGATCGCCAATTGGTACTTTTGAGAAGTTAAACCCAACTCAACCCAATATGTAGACACAATTTATGAATAAAAAATTTACAAAACATTTCACAGAAGCAACATACAGATACAAACATTGTGATAAATTCAAAGGAGTTTAACCTTAAACTCCTTTGAATTTATCACAATGATTAAATTTCTAGGAATTGAGTCTTTGCTATGTTGAATATTGGTTGTGAACTTTGCTTCAAAAGATCCTCTCTGTTGTTAAGTAAAGGGAAGAGGGATTTTCTGCTATAAAGATTCTCCTTGTGCATCACTTACAATACAATCTAATCCCTTTGTCAGTGAATGTGGAATGCAATGTCGGAGGATTAGTTCCGTAAGACCTTTAAATTGCGCTATCTACAAAAAATCAAATGGTGGCAAAGAATTTTGAATGGCTTGAGTGATAAAATGCAGAATGCTCAAGAAATCGATAAAAATATGCTTAAGATGTAAATGGTACAATAAAATGTGTCAATAATTGTATAATAATAAAATAAAAAAAATTTAAGAGAAATGTCTATGTTGATACCGGTTTTTTAAATTTTGTTTTTATTTTGGTACATTATCTTTCATTTTACAACATAATTTGTTGGCCTCACTGAATGAATTACCTTCGTGCTGAGACTCCCATTGTTTAATACAAAATTCCATGAGATGAAGTGAAGTAATATGAGATGAAGTACTGAAATACATTTTAATAAAATACATAAGGTTGGTAATGAAACAAAAAAAATCTGCATGTATTATAAGCATTGTTACGTGTCAATTTTTTATTCTTTTATGTTATACATTTTTTGTGATATTCCTTTTTTGTTCTTTAATCAATTTTTAATTTTGTATCTAATTTTTTTTATATACGATTATGTGTTATATGTTTAACATATAATATGTTTTTTGTACGATTGTCTAACTACTTTATAAGTGATAGTTTTTGTTTGTTGAAATTTGTTTTTTGTTGAAAAACGTAGTTTAGTAGTTTCTAATTGACACCCTTAACATCTAGGAAGATAATTAATTATACAAATAAAATCTTGAGAATTATATGTATCTAGTGTTTTCGATATTTCATTTATTAACACCATTCCTCTTGTCATGCTTTGCTGTGCTAGAATATCTGTTCTGCTGTATGAAATACCACCATTTATAATGAAAACTTTCTAGAAATGGCAATGACCAGACCTGAACAGATAGACATTTACAAACCCTTACTCTTTCCCATCTTCTTCCACTCGTTAATCCTTTTATTATCTTTATTATTCTTTATCTTTATTTTATTATTATCGGCTGAAAGAAATAAACTATTTTGGATTTTTTATATTTTGTGCCTACATACTGTGTGGATCAAATTCAATAATATTTTTAACTTTATATTTATTTTTGTGCAAGTATTTTAAATAGTCGTTTCCTGCACTATTTATGAGTAGAATTTCGTATATATTGTTATATACCTGTGAAAGCCTAAATAGGCGTAAATAAATAAATTAATATCGAGGTTAACATAGTCGAACTTGTTACAGGCAAGTGGGTCTCTTGTGCAGTTATATCATAAATAAAATCACCGTCATATCAAAAGAGTCGAGTACGGTACTTCAGTTTGTTGTGTCAAATAAAATCATATTTTTTTATTTTATTGATCTATATACGTGATGTTTACAATATATTATTCGATGCCTGTCTCGCTAGGGTATACCTGTGTTGAGACAGGCGTAGAGGTACATAATTACATATCATATATAAGAGTAATTTAATTAACAATTTTTTTTTTTTTTTTTATTTAATTTTCTTTATTCATTAAATACAAAAATTGAGGTAACATTAGTGGATTTTTCGACCACCATGCTAGGCTGGTGCCCGTGTTATGGTGGTCGATTTAACATAATTAAGTGCAATAACAATCAGACGTTCGTGTAATATAATGTAACATAATTATAAAAAAATAAATATAAATATAAAAACTCCGTCAAAAGTGCATTAGAAATGTATTAAATGAGTACAAATAGATGAGTACAAAAGATTAAACATAAAGATGATTGAAAGTGTGGGTAAATCACATAAAGAGAGTTTTCTTATAAATGAGGGTAGAGATACAGTACAGTAGTAAATCCTGTCAAATCTATTTATGGATTTAGATTATTTAGGATTTCATAATTTTAATTGGTTTTATATGGGTAAGGACGTATGTAGATGGATATTTCTGTCTATTTGTAGTTTATTTTACAGATGTTTGCAATAGTGTGACGACCAGTACTTATAATCCATTTCTTTATAACTTGTTTGAATTTGGTCATTGATTCGGTTTGTCTAATCGTAGCTGGTAGTGTATTGTGTAGTTTGTAAGCTATGTATTTAAAGTGTCTTTGTCCAAAGGTGGTTTAAGAAAAGGGAGTTTGGAGGAGTTCTTAATTTATAAACGTGGTTATTAATCTATAAATAAACACAAATCGGAATATTTAACATTCGTTTCAGATTTAATCAGAAACGGCTAACAAAATACAGCGTAGTAGTTAGCCGAATATTTTTAACGGTTTTAATCACAACTGGTTTTAAATAGAAAGTCCAAGGCTTCGCAAAATATATTAACAAACATCACGCTACATTTTATTATGTCTGGATTGGAAAGGGTTGTTTTTATATTAGGGGAGTGAAAGGCTTTAGTTCGGGGCGGGTGTTGGGGTTTTCACGTGCAGTACACACGCAACTACTTACCAACGGCTACTTTATCAACCAATCCCTAAAATAAGGGAAGATTCATTACAGTTATTTATTGGTCATGTTGGAGGTTGTGGTTGTTAGGTTTTAAAAATTACGGAATTTAGTGAGCTTTTATGTAGTTAAACAGCAAGGCGAGAATTTATTTACTAGTAAATCTAGCTTCGTCGCAAAAGGATATAAAGAAGGAGGTATATTATGAACTTTAAAATTATGAATACTTTTATTTAATATTTATTAACACAACTCTCTTTTTATAACTTTTGAAGGTTATTCCCATAAATGTAATATTATATTTTTAAAAAAGAAGATAACACTGATCATTGTCTCATAATCTAAACGAAAATATATCGCAACTGGGACTCGAACCCAGATTTTCTCGTCTTACCGGGATGAGCGCTTTACCGATTAAAATAACGAATATACAAATTATATTAACATTTTTAACAAAACTAATTCAATGTTTATAATATTCACCAACGAATTTTTTGTGGTAAAATATTATTTCTTTCTCTCAACATTATGATCATTATTTTTTTAAATTTTATCCAATTCAAATTATATTTTACCATCGTTTTCCATCATCATTTTTTGTAATCAGTTTATTTAAAAGTGGATGTATCCAATTTAGGGAGGATTTAAAATAGTATTATATGAATACTGCACAAGAGTTCCAACTGCTCACTTCTGGAGCTAGGAAATTATGGCATAATCAATTGGGGTATGTTGTGAAGCTGAAGGTAGTGTGGAAGGAAAGGAGATAGGGAAGAGAATAGTAGGGAAGTACCCGACTATTCAAATCTGGTCACCAAACATGGCTAAAGCCATTTCAAGCAACTTTTTAATTCTGAATGGTGGTCTTACACCTGGGCGATACTGAGAAAACCACGAAAGTGTGAAAAGGAAAGTACCTACAGGGGTAGGTGATGTGGTTGAAGAGAATTTAAGAGAAAGAAGATAAGATGAGAAAATGATAATGATGAATTGAAATAAGGAAAATACCCGGTTACTAAACATGGTGAAAGCCATTTCAAGTACAGAAATAGATTTTACCTGTGCAATTCTGATATCAATAACTCTGGAACGTGGAGAAAATATATTTACCTTTCGTTATTATTTTTTGTCATTTGTGTTATCGAAGTTTCTGACTCACATAATGTAGTCATTTTTGCGTCATTTATTTTTTTAAATTACCAGAATAATATGTTATAATTATATCGCCTGTCTCGACACAGGTATATCATTGTGAGACAGAATTGAAAAATTGCACGTAAATAAACTTTATAAAGATAATAAATTTTAAAAAAGTCTTATGTTCTTTAAAAGGTATTAAATCCTTACGTAAGAATTCATTTTCAAATATTTTCCAATTAACATTATCTAACAAATTATTCCGCACTTTGTTTTTCAGATTATTATCAGTTTGATATTTTATTTTTATCGAGTCATTATTTTTTATATGGCTTGATTAAGAGGCCGTTCTCCGAATTTCTACCGATTTCTTGCAAACCTCCTTTAAACATATGAAATTTTTAAGCTCGTAAAAAAATATATGTTATTCTTGAAGATAATATCTATACATTAAAACGCAAATTATATAAAATTCCCTCGATAGAAAAAAATCGCAAAGTATGCTCCAAAAATTATTATAAACACGTTTGTTTCAGTTATTTTACAAGTTATATGTATGAAAAAAATCACAGCGTTTCTTTAAATAAAATTAAAGACAATTATCGCGAGATATTTGCTCTATTTTTAATGAGTCGTATTTTATTAATGATTTTCATGATTCTTGCATCAATTTTATCGCTGTAAATGTTAGCGCGTTCTTCTAACATTCGTAATTTCATATCTCTCCATCTTCTTCTTTTTGGGGCCGGGAACGGAGCCTTAAGAGCCAAGGATCTCAATCTAGGAGATTCGTCTTACGAAATTTTAGTTTTTAGGTAACATTTAGTAAACATTTATTTTTTTTCACGAATACATCAATAATTTCCACCCAATAAATGAATTATTATCACTGAAAATCAGCTTCTATATATAGGCAAATTACATAGCACGTACTTAACAACACCGAAACGTCATTTAAATTTATTTTGAATGAGAAATAAAATGAAGCGGTTTTAGGAAAAGCCACTTCCCGAGAAGAAATGAAAATAGGTAGACCATTTTGGCCGACTCGTGCCACCATATTTCAGCTAAATTGTTTTTATAGGATTCCGAGCGATTCAATCCGCATTTCCTCGCTCAACCCAGATGGGAGGGGAGGTGCGGCAAACAGAAACTAAGTGCTACCTACCTATAATGAATGTTAAATTGCCACTGAAGAGATAAAGCTGTAGAAGTGTATAGTGGGCGTGTAAATGGTACCACGATATATTTTTCCTTTTACTTATGGTGAAATTGTTCAAACATTTTGAAATATCGGAATTCTTTTTACGACGGATAATATTTTTCTTTAACTTAGAAGCCGAGATGTTTTGAAAATTGGCTGTTAAATCGGTTAACATCACACCTCTAGGAATTTTCTATTTATTAAAAATTTCGTTTAAAATGAGATATTTTCTCCATGTTTTTAAATACGCACAGGTATATATGTAACATTTTTTATTCGAAATTGTCTGATTTTCACGCTTTATTAAACCCCGAAGAGTGATCGTATTTTTTATTTGTTAAGGCAAATAATTTGTCATATTGACTAATCCAAGGAGACTGATTGTATTTTTTATTTATTTTTACAAATAATTTGTCAAATTAACTAACTCTTGTTGTTTAACTGGGTTGTTTCAAAAAAATGTAGGATTCATCAAATATTTGAAGATTAGTTTCACGTTCTATTTTAAAAGGTTTCGTTCAAGTTCTGTGATTATTTCAGTTTTACTTAGCAACCGGCCTATAATGTTAAAATAACAGAACTTGAATAGAACTTATACAGAACGTGAAAATTAACTTAAAATATTTGATAAATTGTTCAAATTTTTTTGAAATAACCCGTCGTAAGTTTCAATTCTCACAACATGCGCGTTTTGTTAAAAAAAAGTTTCAAATTTGTGGATATGTTATTTATAAGACAACTTTACACAAATTTTATAAAAATAAACACTTGATAGTACCTACTTACATACTTTATAGTAGGTATTTGTGTTAACAAAATTATGCTTAATGATTTTTTGGGATCAAAATTAGTGATAGGAACCTAAATCTACAAAAATGACATTAATGTGTATTTATTGCAGATTTAATAAGTTTTTTTCCGTGTTCTCTATAATAATTACATTAAATGTGTTTAATTATCTTATAATCATCATTCAAAATATTATATTTTAGCACAATTGACATATTCGCCTTATGTCCTCTGCAGCCTGAACTAAGAAGGGCTTTATGCACTTGTAAAAATAGCAGCATTTACGACCATAGATGTTTATTATTATTTAATTTACTATTTTGATTAATTCCTGTAAGTTCTAGTTGGTGACTGAGTTGGCAAGAACAATTAATACGATCAGCGCATTCGCTGGAGAGAGATACAAAATTATAAAAATGACGCAGTGTTAGCCAAAACGACTGAGATTAGTCTTGTAGGGTTACTTAGATTTATCAATATAACTAACTCTCTATTGCATATTTTCATCGAAGAGGAAGAAGGAGAAACGATAGAATAAGAAGGAAATATTGGAATATAATTTAATATGTATACGAAAAATGCTACAAAAAATATTTTATTCCCACAACGAAACATTTTCGTGTGAAAGAAATTGACAAAAGCCTACCTTAATTCTGCATTGTGATAAAATGAGAGAACATATATAAATATATATTTATGTGATCACACTAAAGTGCCAACTGTAAAGGGCCAATGGGACTTCCACTTTGGAGGATTTTGTAAGGTTAACAAAAGTGGGCTAAAAGAAGATGAGGATTAGGAAGTACCTGGGTATTTATTTTTGTTCAATAAAACACGGTGTATTCTTACTTTTTTTTTCTTAACAGTGGTGAATGCGGCCTTCCAGTACCAAGCGCCATTTCTGAGTGAGCGTTGGACCCGAGCTCACTTATAATCCAAGATCCCGTGACGATCAGACCTTCGTTATTTTATAAAACTTGAAAGTTTCTCTGTGTATGTCTCTAATACAGGTAAAGACGATCCCCGATTATTAAGTATGGATCACGTTGGCTTTGAAAGATATTATATTAATTCATTAAAATTATACTTACGTTAAAGTATAAAAGCTTAATTTTATAAATGTTACTTGATGAACTATTAACATATGTTTTCTCAGTAATAAGATAGTTTCGATGGTTCCTTCACCTTGTCAGACACATTAAAAGTCTACCGTAAGTGCGATCGCGATATATACATACAAACGGGTGGAAGTGAAATAGTGCAAAATTTTGACGCTAGCAAACTACTTACTACCTTGTAAAAGTGAGAACAAATTGCTCTTCAAATTGAGGCGCAACTTTATATACCTTTGCTACCTGCTTTCTTTCAAGGCCACCGTAATCCAAATGTCATACTCGGGGATCATATTTACCTGTATTAGAGAAATAAACAGAGAAACTTTCAGCCTTTAGAAAATAACGAAGGGCTGATCGTCACGGGCTCTTGCTCTATTAAGACCACGCCTTACATAATTGATATTATTTTTTCATAATACTTCTTTGATTTAAATTTTGTTATATTATCAATGTGTATAACTATATGGTACCTGTGGGATTGCACTACCTTCCCCACACCCTAGCATAAAAAATATTATTAATATTAGATTAAAAAAAAATAAAAAAAACCTTTTTTGATTATTTTTATCTCGCTTAGTTAACTTCCCGAGAATAAAAGAGTATACAATTCACGTTCCTAATTTATACATCATGAAACTAGCTATCACGCAGCTGCTCTAAAAAGGGTAGGAAGGCATATTCCAAGCAGGATTTATGAGGGGAAGAACCGTGGAGTGTGCTTTTTTATATTTATTCCGACTCGTTATAATAATATTATTTTACTGAAAGACGTGGAAATTATTCTGAAACGTGAAAACCACCAACTAAGCGAAAATTTTTGAAACAATTTAACACGCGATTTAAATTTAATGAAATAATTTATAACATGTTTTATGCTCATACCGTGACATTTGATGTCATTTAAAAAATGTGAATACTACTTAAGAGTTCCAACTGCCCGAATCAGGATATATAATTTTATATGTGCTCTGCCTTCACTGTCACCTTTGCTTTTTTTTATTCGTGTTATTATTTTGTTTTTAATGGACTATTTTCCGTAAATTAATAAATAAATATTGTTATTCTGAAGGAGTGGGAGCGGAAGGAAACGGGAAACAAGAAGGAACAAGACTAGGTCACCAAACGTAGCGAACCACTTACCCTAAGGAAATTAATTCCACTCAGGGCCTATGTCATCTTTGGGGATGCTGTGTGGAGGGTTTTTTTTTAAAAAGGAAGGAGAGCAAGTTTTGAGAAGGAAAAAGTTATGAGTGGTGGGTAGGAATCTGGAGGTCAGTGTGTCCAGGAGTGACGGACGAATAAATCCTTTAAGACAATGTTTTGCTAGTCCTACCGGAGAGATGAAAATATCTCCCTCAACCAGTCTTTCCAGATCCGTTCTGCCACGCTGTTGGTGGGCAGACACATCCGCAGTCAAGATCCGTACAAACCTGACCCCATGAAGGCACCTCTGCTATGTAACCAAATGTAGCGAACTACTTGGGGTGACCTATGACAGAGGTGTTGATTATGGCAGAGGTGTTGATTATTCAATAGTCGGGGCCCGGAGCGGCGGTACCCATAACCGCCTCCCATATTGACAACTTGTGTTGACCCATGGCATAGGTGTTGGTTATCGAATAAATGTTTACCGGCGCTTCCCAAATAATTATCTAATAGACTAAAGTTTTGTTTGGACTTTTGATTTGTGGTTGTAAACTTCGATTGAACTTATTATCAAATGATATCATACCAGAAAGCAAGAGAGTTTTTTGGATGTTGACATAAATGCAAACACCAATATGAAATTCAATTTCTATGCAAATCTACTTGGACGGTTCCTGCAGAGATTCTTCCGATATATCGAGAAACCGTCGCATCGCGTTTAGTATCTAAACATCAAATGACATTAGCTATGTTTCATACTGATCATGTAGATCCCAGTCTTACCTTTTCCTATGCATAGCCACTTTTCCAACAATTATCACATATTTGATTCAATATACATCATATGAAATAACCACTTGAGAATACATCAAAAAAAATTTTAATCATCTTTGAAAAAATCTCACAAAACTGTCAAAAATGTCATAATTTCAGAATGACATTTTGCAAACCATCGATTGTTCAATAAAAATTAAATTTTCGAATAAACTCTATAAATTAATGAATTTAATGGAAGTACTCACCAAGAATTATAGGTATTAAATAGTAGTACCTATATTAGGTACAAAAATTTGATCAATTGTTCTTATAATATACAAAAATGAGTGTTTGTAATATATGAAAAATTAAAATTTCTATAAAAAATTGCAATAGGCGATACGCGAGCTGTTTGAAAACTTAATGCACCTGGACTGAGTATATGAAACGCGGGAGAAGGGAAAACAAGTGAGGGTGGGGGACATGGGAGGGGAAGGAGAGGTAGAAAGTGAACGGGACTAATGGGAAAGAACACGCAGGGAGAAACAATTTCTTTATTAAATAGCATTGCAACGCATGCTGGGAACTCACTAATACATAATAAATTTCCGTTAATCGAACTTAATATAAACAATCGAAATATGGAAGAAGTAGAAAAAATTAAATACTTGAGAATTATAATCGAAACCCAGCATTAAAACTTAACACTAACTTTGAAATATTAAATGTAAAAAAAATGCTACAAAGGATTAATTCTTAAGTAGGTTTAAAAGAGAATTAGACCTTAAGACAAGGAAATTGGTACAACTCGGAATCTCCTTTGAAAAGTCATTAAAAGTGATTTAAAAATTGGATACATGGGTAACGTTGGGTTATAGGCTGTTTCTCAGTATTTTTTTCATTGCTTTTAATGACTTTTTGAAGAGTATTGAGTTGCCTTTAATCTAAGTTGACATGGAACCGAAATTGCTACACAATATCACGTTAAAATAATGGAAATATTTCAGAACAGAGACACGAGTTCTATATTATGCTGTAGCAGGTACGAGTATATAAGTATAAAAACCATGCAACGCCAACTCAATACCTTAAGAGTGTGGCAACTATTAGTCTATAATATACATAATGACAAATTAGTCTATAATACCCAAGTATTTATTTGCAAAATATAATGTTACTAGATTATATGTTGAGTAATGTTAGTATTAATAGTACAGGTCATTGCTATCCAACAAGAAACTGCAACAATTTTAGGCTTTCTAACGCAAATCTATCGGGAACACAAAACCATAAAGGTTTAAAAATGTTCAATGAACTCCCTTTAAAATTTGATGAAGCTAAAAGCCTTGCAGTTTATCGTGAGTTATGGCTCATGTCGTGAAGTCCAAAGTTTTGTATTTAAGTAACAGAATATTATTATAATAATTTTAAAATTGATATAAGATGTTAAAAATTTATGACTAAATAAAATATACTAGAAAAATATATTCTTTAGAAAAAATTGACGTTACTTCACAACACTATTCTTTCGGTTTAAATTTTCAGTGTAAAACCCTCACGCTTATCCAAAAATAAATTTGTAGGGTTTTCAGATGAATTTTCAATGAATCTTATCTGATCATGGTGGACACACGTGAATTTGCTGAACGGTGTTCACGTTCTGAAGAAATTCTTGTTTGGAATACGTATCATCATTTGTACAGAACGTGTGCACAAGTAATAAACTGGAATCGCGGATATTCCAGCAGGATTTCAAGTATTCCATATTCCACGGACCGCATTGCGTCAAAGCTGCATATTTCGCTCTGATGGGGACTAATTTTGGAATTCGAACGATTCATCAAAAGATATTTGTGCGATATGTCAAAACTAATACACGTTTTTCCAATATGTGTGAGCTAAAAACGGTTTCAATACCATAATGTTTTTTTATCGACATTGTCGACCATCATTGAAATTCGTAAATCGAAAGAAAAGCGAAAATATAGCTCGTGCCCAAAAATATTTTTGCAGAATTCAATCGATTTTGGTGTTTCAACATTTAAATTATATTTGTTAAATACCTACCCTATCACGTAATCAAACAGCATCTTCTCAATATAGTCATCATCCGTGGTCAAAAGTTTAAGATCAACTATATATACACAAATCTCGTAGCGCGATAGTAAATTCTATTTAAATTGGATGAAAACAAATCACTTTGTAAACACCACTTATTCAATCAAAATTATCAAAATGTTTCAAAACCAATAGTTCCATCATCAGAATGAAAATAAAATTAACAAAAATGACAATCAAAAGGTTTTTTTTAATCATTCATTTTACTAAAAAGTAATTCCCCAAACCATATTAAATCAATCTATAAAACCGAGGTAATTATGCCTACTGGAATTAAAAAAAAAATTAGAAATTCAATAGCCAAAGATGACATAGCAACAAATATGGTAAAACCTATATATTTAAATTAAATCTTTGTAGAGCACCCTCCTCCCCTCACCATATGTTATGTATAGTTTGAAGATGGCCTTCTGGTTCCCCCAACGTTGACAAACACTTTTGAAAATATATCTCTATCTTGCGCTCCCCGGAATAGCTCCTCCACACTTATAATGCCAGTCCAAACTCGTACACTTTGCATCCAAGACATTTGTCTCCTACCAGGCCGTCGGCGACCTTCTATCTTGCCTTTCAATATTAATTGGAGCAAGTGATACTATGTATGTTACCCAGATATGAAATTTTCCTGACTTTTATTATTATAAGCAATTCTTTATTTACTCTAGCCCGTCTGAGAATTTCTGTGTTAATGATCATGTCAGTCCATGGGACCTTGAGCATTCTCCGGTGAAGACACATTTCAAAAGCCTCTAACCTGTTCAGGGTATTTACTTTCAAGGTTCATGTCTCACATCCATACAGCAAGACCGACCACACTTAACATTTTAACATTCTCTGCCTTAGTTTATAAATTGTCATTGTCATTGCAGAAAAGGGATTTCAATTTACTGAATGCAGTTCTTGCTGCTTCAATTCTGTACCTAACCTCTACATCTGGGTCTAGAGTCTCCGTGAGAATACTGCCGAGGAATCTAAATCTTTCCACCTTTTCGACATTGCAACCATTTAACCATTTAATATAGCTTTAACAGGCTGAAACCGGTTACGGCCACAAATCAATTAAAAAGAAAAAGTTTTATATTTGTTATAATATATTATTAGATTGACTGATGAATTATTACAAACGTGCTTTCTTGGTAAATCACCTCAAAGTTAATATTGGTTTGGAACAAAATCAATATCTGAATACATCTTCAATATCGTTGTGCCATAACTAATATTTAATGATTGCTTTGGTTAATTAATATTTCTGAGTAGTATCGAATATTCATTGGAGCAATAACGATGGAAATTAGCGTAATATATTGCTGTAAACTTCAAATTCAAAGACATTCTACGAAGTTACTACGTTTTATGAAGTAAACGGATATACACGATCATTAATAATAAGAAAGCATGCTATCATTAAGCAGTTGCCACTTAATGTGTGTCAGTGACATGCTAGTAATTGCATTGTAAATCAAGAGCCCGTTGATCTGGAAGCATGCTACTGGATTCTCGGATGGAAAAGGGTGTACTACAAGCGTGACTGAACAGGTTTGATTATGAACACGCTTGTATCGATTCGATAAACATAATTAATTTCAGGGAGGAGCACATCGAATGTCTGCGGAAGCTTGCGGAAATGTTTAACCAACAAATGATTACTTGCTCCAAAATTTGCTATATATGGAAAGATGTATTTCCAATTAGGGACCAAAATCGACCTTTTTATGTTACTTTTTCTTTCACCAAAAGTTTCTTAAAAAATTGCATTGCAAGCAATAAAATCATATCGCATAGTTCTGGGCGAATGGAAGTGGCCGTATGTAACTGAAACTGTTTTAATTACTGGAATTTACTGGCAAAGATTCTATTTTGGCCGAGAGCATGCTTATAAATAGTATGTGTGTTCAATTATTTGCTTTTAGCATTATTATTCTTAAGTATGCTTGAAACAAAAACTACGCGAAGCCGCGCAGCGCTGTTGAAGAGCGTGCTTATTTATGAGCATGCGTCTCAGCACCTTACAGAGTTTCACCTTTTTTCTGTTAGGTACTTTTTAATTGAATATGATAAGATTTAAACAAAATATTGTGCATTTTGATAGAAATGAGTCCTTCATCTGGTACAACACTCAGATTACTCGTAAACATCACTTAACCATTATAAAGTAGAAAAACTAGTAATCAAACAAAAAAATGTTGATATTTCCGGGGTCACTAGTAGGACTATTTGACGGCCGGCGTAGTCCAGCGGTAAGGCTCTTGACTCGCAAACCGAACGTCGCGGGATCGAATCCCGGCGTGGCAAATAAATTTTATTTGATTAATTTGTGTTATTTCACAATTTATTCATTTAAAATCATATAAAGTATATTTGCGGCACGTTCCAGAGTGGTAGATACTCTCAGTATCGCCCTGGTGTAAGACTACCATTCAGAATTGAAACGTTGCTTGAAATGGCATTAGCCGTGTTTGGTAACCAGATCTGAATAGCCAGGTACTTCCCCACCTTCCTATTCCCTATCTCCTTCCCCTCCCCACTACCTTCAGCCTCACAATATACCCCAATTGGGGATGCAATAGTCTCACTGGCTTCAGACGGGAGCAGTTGGGACTCTTGTGCAGTATTCATAGAAAAAAAAATTAAAAAACCATTATAAAGCGAAAAAACTAGTAATCAAATAAAAAAAATGTTAATTTTTTCTGGGTTGGGTATTTACTGGACCGTTATGCTTCCCGGTATTATTCGACAGCATATTACATGTGTAAAACACAAACACGTGTAAACAAAATTTCATAAATGATGAGCATTTGAACATTGCTTTCCTGATTATTTAAAAACTAAGAATTTGGAGATATCTTACTAATCAACTAGACGATCGGTGTTTTCAATGATCATTGTTTTAACCTTTTTGATCAATTAATTTCAATCAGTTGTACCTGCATCCACTTAAGTGACCATTACGTCTAAACATATAAATAAATCACGTGCAATGTGCAATGTACAACGGATGCAGTTCCAAAGAACAGCAATCCCTTTAGTGCTAACTGCCAACAACAAAACGTTGAAAAGACGTTGCTAACGGGTAACTTTTTCCTTTGCGATTTTTCAAATGCTAAGGATGTAACTTGAAACAAATACTGGTCTATTTTTCTAGACAATGGCGAAAAACTAACGGAGGATAATACCATATATTAGAAAGTTTCCAACTGCTCCCAACCTTTTGGACCCAGTGAGCCTCCCCACTCAAATATTATGACTTTAAAAAAATATGTTTATATAGAATATAATAACAATAAACGCTGATTCTGAATATACATATAGGTTTAATTAAATAATATTAAACGTAGAGTTTTAAAAAATTTATTAAAAAGTCCATTCTTAATCGTGTCATTGAAACACACTGTCAAGTTGGTATTATTAGTGCTGACGTCACAACTCACTATAATTTTCCAGTCAATGTATTGAAATGTATGACACAAGCCATCGGTATTAATAACATTTCATGTGATTGATTTATTTACATACTGTTTAGAGAGATTTAGACAAAAAGTTGTTGTGTTTATTGAAACATTATTTAGGCCTAAATAATTCAATGTGAAAAATAGAGGTATCTCTATTTGTTTATCTATATTATTTAAAATATTCAAAAACTTTGAACTGTACAAAAAAATCGTAGCGCTACTTCCATGGCCAATCCTCCGAATTCCGAACTCCAAAATGGCGGCCGTCGAACAGCTGATCCGGTGCCGTATCTTATCAGTTGCCTACCGGTGCTTCGTTTTCCATAATATTGATTTCGATTCGTAAAGCTAAAAAATAATAATTTCTAAAATCTTTAAACCACTCTCCCTTAATAATATTGAAAATATAATAAATACATAATTCCACCTAAATAATGTTTTTTACTTATTGAATAGTTTCAAAGCTTCTTCCATATAACTGTCATACAAAATGACAACACTTGTTGAAAATAAAGAAATCTTTTGGTGAGTGATGACGTCACACGATTCACCATACATATGGTGGTTTTCGGGGAACTTGAAAAATTAAAAATTTGCCATTTATTTTAACTATTAAAACTAACTGTAAAAATAAAAATAAATATGCAGTTAATTAAGTAAGAAGGTCATTATTCATAAAAAAATTGGACTGGAGTTCCTTATTAAAGTATGTTCTGAGGCTGATGGTAGTGGAGAGGGAAAGGAGATGGGGAAAAAGAAGGTCGGGAAGCACTTGGCTAATTCAGATATGGTTACCAAACACGGTTCAAGCCATTTCAAGCAACGTTTTAATTCTGAATGGTGGTCTTACATCAGGACGATACCGAGTGTATCCTCCACTCTGGAACGTGCAGCAAATATACCATATATTATTTTAAATAATGAAATTGTAAAATGACATTAACCAATCTCTGTGAATGAATTTAAATCCAAACTTATGAATTGCTAGTCGAAAGGCTTACCCCTCGAACACGGGGGTTGTCAAAAGTATGTATGTTTCTAATTTTCTCTTTTTTAATAATTCACACCCAAAATTTCTTCTAAAACCATTAGATTTGTACGTACGTATTCAAATACCTACCATTCCGATTTGACAGCTAAAAAGAAGTTCAAAATTGCTCCAGCCGAATAAAAAGGCAGTATTCAATAGAACAGAATGCATAAACCAATTTACAGTTACATTTTTTTTTTTTACATTAACTCCACAGGGCCTATGTCATCTTTGAGGATGCTGTGTGGAGGGTCTTTTTGAAAAAATAAGGAGTGAACATGGGCGTTGAAGAGACCCATGTTGTAGGAGGGAGGAAACACAGAGGCCGGTAAATCGTTCCACATCCGAGCTGTTGAACTCAAGAACGAGTCGTAAAAACGACCCGTTCTCGTGTGACTAATGTCAACCGTGTACAAATGTTGGGCGCGTGTTTCCCGACTATGCACCGGTGCCGAGGGGATCAACGACGCTAGTTTCTCGGAGCATTTTCCATTGTAATACCAGTAGAACAAGGACAGCATTCCCACCTGACGCCTGTGCTCTAAAGATTGCAATCCGTCTGTTAAGATGGGAGAATCTATCAAACGGACCGCCCGTCTCTGCACAGAGTAAAGGGTTTTTTTAAGGTATTTTGGAGCTCCAGACCAGAGGTGGCTGCCAAATTCAACCGTGGGGCGCACTTGCGATTTGTACAGGGCTAGCAGTTGTGTACTATTAAAGTATCTGCGGGCCCTGTACAGTACGCCCAGTTTCTGAGAGGCTAATTTAACTCTGGTTTCGATGGAGCCCCCATACCTGAGCTGGTCACTTAGAGTTACACCAAGCATATCAATTGAGGTCCTGTTCGGAATAATGCTTTCATTGAAGGAGACTGGATTATCATTTCGATCCCTTTTAGACGTTATCAAACATGATTGGGTCTTTGAAACATTAAATTCGACGAGGTTATTCTTACCCCAAGTGAATGCAAGACAGTCGAGTTAAAACACAACGTCGCTGAACTTAGTCAATTATTAAGTTATTTCATTATTTGTGCACACCAATACGGCCACCACACATAAGTCATGATTTGTTTTTCTAGTGATGTTATGTTATGTATCTTCAAATGTGGAATACTTTATTTTGAAATGATTAGTTTCTATATCATCGATTTTTTTAAAGATTGTCTTCATTGATTTATTCATAAAAAGTGTATTTTACTTATCGAAACTGGAAACTGTAAAATAAGGTGGGTCATTTAAAAAAGTTATTTTTAAATTCTAAGAGCCATAAAAGGGTGCCAAATGGGGTCAAAACGACGTGTTTAAAATTTTTCAAATTTTTGAAACAACCTTCTTCCTCCGGATTCACATCAAAGTTTTAAAATTTTCTTTTTAAGGGATTATTTCTAGTGTATATAAAAGTTACTATGAATCCTTTAAACCATATTTTTTGTAATCTTCCATAGCAAGTGTAGTATACATATATTACGAAATCATTTACAGAAAGTCCCATGATTGAGTCTCGCAAAATAATGCCGAAATTGGAGATAATGAAGGATTTTGCGGGTACTTGAATACCCTGCATTGACATAATTTGAATTATATTCATATATTTTTTAAATAAATAAATCAAAATATTCCCTCAATTTTAATGATTTATCTAATATTTGGGTTTTCCTCTATTAGGCCGGCGTCGTAGCGCAGTGGTAAGGCGCTTGACTCGCACACCGAAGGGAGCGGGATCGAATCACGGCGTGGCAAATAAATTTTATTTGATTAATTTGTGTTATTTCACAATTTATTCATTTAAAAATAATATATAGTATATTTGCGGCACGTTACAGAGTGAAAGATGCTCTCTGTATCGCCCTGACCACCATTCAGAATTGAAACGTTGCTTGAAATGGCATTAGCCATGTTTGGTGACCAGATCTGAATGGCCAGGTACTTCCCCACCTTCCTTTTCCCTATCTCCTTCCCCTTCCAACTACCCTCAGCCACACAACATACCCCAATTAGGGATGCCATAGTCTCACTGGATTCATATAAAAAAGCGAAATTTTAAAGTCGTTCCGTAGGGAGAAGATGATATCCAAATATTATTAAAAAAATTACGTGATTTTATATCTTCAATTAACACCCTTTTATCACTATGAGACGAATCAAAATGAGATTACTTTTTCCCATACAGTCATGACCCACCTTACTGTGTAATATACTATCCTAGTCAATATTTAATCTTTCTTCTACACTTTTACATGATCCAAAACTGTTGTGTGCTTCTCAGAGCAAACGAATTCCAATTTCTCCTACTTACGTAGAAACTGGAAGAAATTATAGAACGGAAAGAACACACGGAAGGAATTAAGTTTGTTTACAATTAGGAAGAACTACCTTCGGTAGAAGTTAGCAGGTTTACTAAACTTTTTAAAATTATTATTCACAATTCAATTATAGAAACTTATCTAAATTATTTAAACTAAATAAACAATACACATAATAGATTTATTTATGAAACATCACCATTTAAATGTCAATTCTTTTTAAAAACTTTATTCAGACAGGAAGGTATCCTAACCTTTACAAAAACGGTCTCCATTTTGAAATGGAAACGAAATTTATAAATAAATTGTTATCCAGACGAAATGCAAAACGGTCAAGTTAAAAAAGGTTCTCCCTACGCTCAGTTTATCAAATTTACAAACATTTGTGATGAACTATTTTTTTTATTTTTTTTTTTTTAAATTATTTATTAACCAAGATATTGCAATACATATATACAAAATACAATGTACATTTTTTTTTGGTATAAACCACCTCACTAGGCTGAGCCTGTTCCGAGGTGGCAGGAATTTAAACTAATTTTGATATCTTAATCTTGGAAGAAAAATAAGGTAAAAGAAATTAAATATTTTAATTTAGATAGATAAATACAATAAAAGAAAAATAAAAAAAAAGAAAAGAGTAAAATAGAAAAAAATATGAAAGAAACAAACAAACAAAAAATTAGAGACATAAAAATAATTGAGAGGAAAAGAGAAAAAATACAGGCGTTGAGTGTGTTCTTGTATTGTTCAGGTAGAGATAAGTCAAAAGAAATATCTTACAGGCGTGTTGTTGTACCCAAAGTAAATCCAGTTTTTGATCAGATTGAACAAACAATTTCAAATATTCAAATTCTTTCTACAGATTACCACTTTCATTGACCTGCCATGAGCCAGAGATTCGAAAGGTCTTGTGAAAATAATTTGCGAGATAATTTTTCATTTGGAATCAAATAAGTGGATATTATAGGTATACACTTTTCAAAAGTGGCAAGATTTATTAGCCTATTCAAAATGAAGAATCGATTTTAATAATTGAATTGAAGCTATTGTATATGATAAATGATTGCTCCAACCCTTATAGAATCAATCTTTTGACAAGGCAAATTTGTTTTGGATTTGGCCTGAAGTCATGGGTGTAGATTTAATGTATTAATCAAAGAAATTTAATATTAAAATATTTATGATTGAATCCGATAGTGCAAAGTTTGGCAAGACTTGTAAATTTATCAATTTTGATGTAATCAAAAAAAGGTATTAATTTTTTTTAAAGGAGAAAAAGGTAAAATAAAACCGTTGAATTTACTGGATTCACAAATTTCATATTTTCGACGTTATTTCGAAAGACAGTCGACAATACAGCGAGTGGGTCTACATACTTTAGGCGAAAAGGTTTTAATGAAAAATGCACACATTCCCAGGGCATCAATTCCATCGTCAATAAAGAGATAAACCGAGAGAAATGTTTTGTGGGCGTGGCTGCATGCCAAAAGTAACTTTTTTTTTGTTAAATATGCATTGACCATATTTGGAACCCGCAGTACAAATTATACATAGATAGCATAGAACATATTATTCAAAACAAATTTATAAAATATCTTAAATTCAAATTCAACAATAATAATGAATGCACATTTCAAACTTTGCAACAAAGACGAGTAATTGCTGATATGACATTTATACACAAAATTTTAAATAATAACATCGATTGTACCGAACTACTTTCCCTTATTAATTTTAGCATACCATTAAGACGTACACGCCATACAGAACTATTCCACACGTTTAATTACAAGACAAATGCAGCAACTAATTCGCCAATCAATCGTGGTCTTCATATATTCAATAATATTATTCTAAATTATAACATCAACATTTTCTCCGATTCACTGCCCAAATTTAAAAAGAGCTGTCAATCATATAAATTGTTTAATGCGCATACTTACATACACACATATTCACACACACACACACACCCTAACCCACCCTCACACACCCTCACACACACACACCCTCACCTCTCCCTCAATAATTTACTAATTTAACATAGGTTAAATTTATAATTTGTCACATAAAAAAAAAATTATATAACAGCGACATGTCATTGGTACCAATTATTGTTTTAATTCTACAACTTGTAACTACTTTCTAACATGTAATTATGTAGTTTGTTTCTGCAAAATAAATAAATAAAGTCCACCTCACGGATAATACGCAACGTTCTTGTGTTCGGTGTTTGATGCACGGATAATACGGAATATTCATTTTTTAACTAATAGACAATCAAATATGACATTTGTCGGAGGTACCAATCTTATAAAATAAATTCTCATCAAAATAAAAACAAAAAGGACCTTCTTTGAATTATTGGGTTGAGATGCAAACTACGAAAGCTGCATGTCATCATAATTAAGATATACATCCCAGGTTTTGAATGGTTTGTTTGGAAAAGCAGTGTTTGTCTAGCGGGTATATGTAATTATTCTAATACGTTTCTTTCCATGTTCTGCCGTTAAATTATTGTAAAGGCAATAATATTTTTCTTATGATTGGCAGCATTGATTGATTGTCTATGAAATGTAAATAAAAACGATTAATAAAAAAATGGCGTTACCGCGTAAGTGAATTAATTTGAACAAAATAAAAATGTTAAATGCATATTTTTTGCATGTTTTTTTGCCTCCCGCGACATAAATACTCACTTTTCGTAAAAATAAAGCTAAATCTAACTGTTTGAATAAAAAAACATTCCGTATTAACGAGTAAGCGGTTCAATGCATAAATAATAAAATGTCTTTTTTGTTTATTTTTTATTTTAGCGACTATATAAAATAATTGTTACATACAAAATGTAATGGTGAAATTAAGTATGAAATATTGTATTTCTTAGTCCTCCTCACTAGGGGGTCCTTTGCCGAGGCGGACTAAAGTTATTTAAATATGGTTCATTTGTCTTCTATGTCGTTTTTAGTGTCTTCATTAGGGTTTTTTCATTGACCTCTTTTAGCCATATTTTTATTTTTGTTTGTATTCATTAGGATTTTTTATTAGTTTTATGTCTTGGGGAAGGATGTTATGGAGTTTTGTTGCAAAGTATGTATAGTTTGTTTGTCCGAATGTGGTTTTATAACTTGGAATATTTTTTATATAATTTTTATTCGATCTAGTGTTATGCCAACATGGTCTAGTAGAGGATTCATTATTTTAGAAAAGCTCCAATAATATATTTTTGGCATATATTTGCTGTGCATTTGGTACGTCAAAGCTATTAAAAATTTCAATTGAAGGCGTTCTAATTGGTACTTTCAATATGGTCTTTATGATTCCTTTTTGAATCGAATTCAGGTTGTGTAGGTACGTATGTGTAGCAGATTCCCATCCTATGATTCCATATTCAATTCGAGAGTGACATAACGCGTAGTAGACCTTTTTCATATCCTTTTTATTTACTTTTTCATATCCTTATATGTATACAAGAGACCCTGAGAAAAAAATTCCCTCAGGGCCTATTACATCTTTGGGAACGCTGTGTGGAGGTTTTTTTAAAAAGAAAAGTAAGGAAATAAACATTTGGGAAAATGTATGAGGGGTGGGTGGGAATCTGGGAATACCCCTGCCATTGGTTACCCCAAGTGGTTCACTTCGTTTGGTGACTGGTTTTGGTTTAGCGGGGATGCGTCACCCATTATCTTCGTGGCGGGCCAGATCAGGAGTGACTGGTTGATGGAGACCTTTTAACTTCTCCAGCAGGACCATCGCCTTGCATCGCAGTGGGTAGGATGGACATGTCATCACTGAACGCCAGATTCCTATCATATACCTATTTTCAATCCAAGATTTCATCTCCTTCCTTGTCTAAAAATACCGTCCACATAGAACACCACTAAAGATGATGAAGGGAATAATTTTCCTCCAGGATTTCTGTGGGGAGCTAACAAAAAAGAAAATAATTATCCTATCAAAACAAAGCCTTTTGAGAGCTCAGTCCATTCCACTTTCCAATAACCTTAAATATTCAAAATATCCCTCTTGAAATTTCCCCGCGCCGCGGTATTTTTCATCGCCAGCACCCTACATCTCCATAAGCAAAGGGAGAATTATCATAATCACCGGGTCTAATGGGTCCCGACTTTCAGCTTTTGTGAACGTATGCTGAAACGTTTTCAGTAGTTTCAGGGGAAAAAAACGATTATCGAGGGATGAAATTGATGGAAGGTGTCTGCGAGATTTGTATTTCTTAAATAAAAAATGGAAGGAGGGCAGAATAAGTAACCGATTTCTACCTAATTCATCAACTGATACATTATTATTTAGCGAATATGTAATTATGTAATGTTAAACAAATTATAGTCAATTACTTACATATTTGGTACAATCTTATCTATATATTATAAATTGAAGTCCTCCGCCACGTTCGTCTGCCTGTTCGCGATAAATTCAAATTTTGCGCATGTGACCTTCGACACAAGAGAAAGGTCAATGTTTACATTTGATTTTGAAAACTCTGTGTAAAGCTCGGGCATTGGCGGAGAGTTCAGCTAGTAATATATAAAAAATGAATGTTTTTTGTTGGCCCTCTTGCAGTACCTACCTAAACCATTCATCCGATTTTTTTTTATGTGTATACGATGCTATGAAACTTTGGTGATTTGTCGTGCGCATGCCGGTGAAGGTTTATATATATAATAGTGAGCTCTGGCGTAATGAAACTATTTCCTATATAGGAATATAATGTTCATCCTATTGCGATGAAACTTTGGTGAGTTGTTGTATGTACGGCGAGCTCTGTCGTTATGAAATTTGTTTAAAAATGTAGCAAAGGTGGCGCGCATGTTGTTTGAAAAATGTATGTATTTCATATATTTTTGCAGTAGGTAGGGAAGTGGGGGAGGGGGAATTCGGAAATTTCAAATAACATAAATTGCCTTTCTTTTGACATACTCCACTCTGACCCCTTAGTGTATTTACACGACAATATAACAATAGCAGTCAAGTACAATAAGCTTGTTTTCAAGTTAACGCGAGTGTTCCCACAGAAATCGCTATAACTCCGTTATTGTTCTAGTAACAACCCTTAAACAAAAAGTAGAAGATCCATATTAAATCAAGCTTTATATCTTTATTCAAAGTTGCCCATAGAAATACATTAAAAATACTTATTTTTTTTAAGTGTTTTTATCCGACAAAACGCCTACGCGCCGTTAGACATTCTTAATTTTTTATGAAATATTTTTGTATGAAATAGTAAAAAAGTGAGGTGACAAAATTGTTTTTTATACATTTATACAATAGAATACGTTTTTTTTTACATAATCCGTGATTTTAGGACCGTTTTCTCATATAAACATCACGTGAGTCATTTTTACAACTTTTTTATGTTTGCATTCTAAATTTTACTATTTACAAATGTTAATATTTATTTGTACATTATAAAATAATTTTATTATTCAAAGATTATTTTATTACCTTTTAAAAACAGTTTTTAGTGTTCGGCTAGGTTCATAAATATTTCATTTATAGAGCTTTAATTGTGAAGTGGAAATAACAAAAAGTTTTTATAAATCTGACTGTTCGCTGAAGACAAAAAACCTGACTAGTTAAGCCATGCAAAATATCACTTAGATTGAATATTTTGTTGATAAGCCATTATGGTTTATTAAATATACTACCAATATGATCAAAGCATTAAAATCCAGGAAATGATAATGCCTTAAGAAATTCCCGGCAGACTAGAAGTTAATGTTGAAGGCTTGAAACTAAACGGGCTGGCGGTAAATACCCTGGAGCTATGTAGTTATAAAACTATTTGCGCTTCCTTTTTGCAAAAAGCAGCCAACCAAGGAGATGATAATCAACCCCATTTGAGTCCATTACGTTTGTACGGAACAAACATTTAGTACATTAAACTATTAAATAGGTAAAGGCGCTCTCTAAAGGGTACCTTTTTAGGAGTGTTGAGGTTTTGTGAAGAAAACACTTAAAATTAGAACATTTGGCGAAAACCTGAATAGTTATTTGATTAAAACTTACTTTTATTAGATTAAAATATCGTTCCCATCTTATTGCTTGTAGGGAACATTGAGGGATTTAGAATTAAAACCGCCTCTCTCCACACTTCGTGTATTTTTAAACGACTTCGAAAAGGAGGAGGATATCAATTCGACGGTATTTTTTTAAATTTAATTTTTTTTTTTTTTTTTTATGTTTTTTACCTCAGAACTTTTGATTGGGTGAACCGAAATTGATGATTCTTTTTTTATTAGAAAGCTAATGCTTTCCGTGTGGGCCCATTTTAATTTGGTTTAGTTGTGACAATGGAATCTATGAGAAAACCATATATGTCTTAAATTTGCAATAAGTATGTGCGCGACAAATGGACGAATAACTCAATATTACGCCAACAGATTTCGATAATTCTTTTTTTGAAGTAAACCTTCTTTACCCACACTCGTCACTAAAAATAAAAATAAAATAAACAAAACTTTTATCAAAACAAAAAAACGACTTCAAAAAATGCACTAAAAAGTAAAAAAATAATTTCGTACGATTGTTATTTTTGGAGTCGGTGTCAGCCAATATCTCCACATCTTACCTACATATAACTACCTATGTATGCAGTTAGTCGTTTTTTGTTTTGTTAAAAGTTTTGTTTATGACATAACTGTTAGTAATCCATAACTTACCCTCTACACCAGGGGTCACCAATTACTTTCATTAGGGGTCCGTTTTTTTACATAACATGACTGTTGCGGTCCGAAAGAGAAATTTCCTGTTTCTGGTGTTTTAAATTGTATTTTCTTGGAAATCGATCATTTCCACTCGGAGAGCAGCTTTATTACTCCCGAAAAGAAGCAGAAAAACGAAGCGCAGGAAAAATTATCAAATTACGTACTCAAGTTACATGTGTAAAATATTTTGTATTGTCCGGATCCGGACCGCGTTCCGCCATTTGGTGACCCCTGCTCTACACCATACAATCGTCAAAACAAAGCAAAACACCTCTAAGTCTCTTTTGGTAGAGGTTCAAAAGCGCCACTCGAAGTGCACCAATCACGAGTCAAAAAGCATACAAGTTCTTCGCAAATCCCATAAAGCCGCTGTACTGGTTGAAGTACAAAACCTTCACCATTCATAATACATTTTTCTTAGAGCAGAAGCAAATCTATAAATGCTTGATTCAAAAACGCGGATCTAAAAAAGCGTGCACATGCTTGGAATTTAAAAAAAAAATGCAAAACGTTTTTTTTTAAATGCTGAACATTTTACGTTGGTGGTTAATAACGGTTTTTATTTTATACCCCTAAATAAGATCTGATGCGAATTAAAAACACTTTTAAAATGTTCAATTGTAAATTGTACAGTTGCAATTGTCCACAAACCAGTAATATCTTTGCAAAATCTTGTAGAAAAACGGACTTTTGAAAAAAAACGGCAACAAATGGATTCAAACTTGAATATTCAGGAAGTTTTACAGTATGATATGTTAGTACATCATTGAAACGTCTGTTTTTTTATTTTCAATGGAATATTCTTTTTTGAAGTGAAAGTTATATTCTATCAACTAATCAGTGTGATTACTGTGTTTGAATCAACAATTGCTCAATACATACTTACAAGTACATACACCTAAGAGTTGAGAAACTCATTTTTCGAACCTTATTTAGTACAGTTTGTAAGGATGCATGTCGAAATTGCGCTGTCGTGAATTTTATGTACCAGAATTACAAAGGACAAAATTATTCATTGTGAAATTACATGTGGTGGATTATATATCTGCTTGAAGACTAAGACATAAATTAAATAGAAACACTACGGAGCTCATTCATAAAACTATTGTTGCTCCACATTTTGATAACTGCTCTTCGATGTTATATTTGCCAATAAAGGAAATTTAAACAAACTAGAAGTTATACAGAAAAGAGCTATGATATATATATACTGAGAAAAGGCAAATACGCAAGGATTAATCAAATGGGATAGGAGGTAAATTGGATTCCAATAAAAAAGACTACTATTTGATGTGTTAATTTTTGTGCATAAAATTATGAAAAATCAAATGCCAAAATACTTTAAGGATGAAATTGTTTTTAATAGAGACGTACATAATTAAGAAACAAGAAATATAAACAGAGTTCGATTGCCACAAACGAAGAAATCAAAATCACAGAACTGCCTAATGTATAGAGGACTAAAGATATATGATGAAATGCCTGAAAGTATGAAGAATGAAGAAAGAATGAATGTATTTAAAAAGAAATGTTATGCTTACTGTAAAAATATTTAAATTTATCAAATGAAATGCTACATTGTGCTTATTAGTTTATATTCATGTACTATAAACTAACTCAATAAATAATAAAAATAAATTGAACATCATCATCAAACAGTATTAATAGGCTTGCGTCTGCGTGGTTGAATTTAAGAATCTGACTTCCAACGCATGTGTGCCGCCGCGCCATACGCGTCGCACCATAAAAACACCCGTGTACGTGGATTTTCAGACAAAGCTACCATTGCAGTTCGCTTTCTAATTCAAAAATTCATCACAAGATGATGCAACTTTCGTCACTTATGGAACCAGTGCCTATTGGATTTACAAAATGATCACAAACACTAACTTGGCTAAGCCGAACCAAAAGCTGCCCGCAGGGCCAAGCAGTAAAAACCTGCGGAGCGGGTTTTTAAGTGCTATTAAATATTATCATATTCGACAAAAACCAAGAGTTAGGTTAATAATCGTCCCCTACTGCGGGTAAGGCGTTATTCCGTGATTTCTGCTGGAGAGGTCTACTGGTCTTCCTCAACAAGTCTATCCCGATCCGGCCTGCCACGCAGTTAGTGTTCAGGCGCATCCGCCGCCAAGATCCGGACAAACCTCACCCCATGAACCCGGGCACCCCTGCTAAGTCACCAAACGTAGCGAATCACTTGGGGTGATCTATGGTAGAGGTGTTGTTAATCCGATAAATGGTTCCCGGAGCGGCCTTCCAAATTGAAATTTATTGAAAATTGCTATAATGGAGCATTTTAGCGATAAGGAACGAATATTATTGCCTTTTTGCCGTCGCGGTATCGTAAACGTGGGTCGTTACGGTAATTATAAAAGTGCTCATCGTTTATTATGTAAATTATGTCATACCCAATGTAAAAGCCCCATGGGCACATAATAGAGTAAATTAATATGTAAGAAGCAGATTCTTTTTGCATTTTATATAGTATTTGAAATCCTAACAGTAGGTTGTTAGGCGTTCGTGCTTTAGTGACCGTTAATATTTGATTTTGTTGGTAAAACGGCAAAGCGTATTATGAATATATTTCCCGGCCGAGCCTTCCAGCTACTCTATTGAACCGGTTTTCGCCCGATTACAGCTGAATATTTGCCCAACAATCGAACTGAAATCCCCTTTCTGTTTGAATAGAGACACGGACGGACGGTGTATTTATTCAACTATTCCTACCTATTACTGTAAATATTCAGCCAACTCTTGGGCATTTACTGTATTTATCCTACTATATAAAATTTTAAAATATATATAAAATCATTAGTTCTGTGAACAGTATACGACGCGTCCAAAAAAATAAATTTCTAATTTTCTTTTTGATGTATGTTTTATGTGGCTGTGGATGTCGAAGGACCTTAAAATGTGTTTTGTAAACTGTGTGAAATGTTTGTGAAAGACCACTGCACATGTAGAGAGAATGCGCATAAAGGAATACGAGAAAAAAAGGACTTACTGCACTGGCACTTCCTTCTATCTCGGCTGGGTTTATTCAGTACTGGTATGACTATGTTAGTCGCGGTTACTTGCGGTATGCGGGTTAGGTTTACGGATGCGGTAAGCGGTATATTAGAGATGTTCATGCGGCGAGTTTCGATTAAAGATTGATGTGGGTAAGAAAAATGACAGTTATATAGGGATGGGTAGGAAAGAAAATGTGACAATACTTACTACAAATACAGTTTCTATGGTGTATAGATGAATGTAAGTAAGTGTAGTTGTGTATTGTGTAAATGCCAAACCACTTGTATTTATTGTATCAAAACCAAAATATAAAAATATTCTAAATATTACATTAACTCCACACCGTCATCTTTGGAGGGTCTTTTTAGAAAAGGAAGGAGAAGAGGAATGAAGAAGGTATGAGAGGTGAATATGAATATAGGTGTCAGTGTGCCCAGGAGTTATGGAAATGTGAATCTGTCCCTCCCACTGGGGTGCAAGGCGATTTTCTTGTTCTGCTGGAGAGGTCAAAAGGTCTTTTCAACCAGTCTCTCTCGATCCACGGTTTCTCAGTTGGTGGGTAGAAGCATTCGCCGCCAAGATCCGGATACAAAGCTTACTACGTGAACCCGGGCATCCTTGCTAAGTTAAGAGATCATAATATTTTTTAATTAGGTACCTTCCTACATAATCAAAAAGGAGAGAAAGTTCTGGGAAGGAGAGGATATTCTGGGAAGGAAAAAAGGTATGAGAGGTGAGTAGAAATTCGGAGGTCAATATGTCTGGGAGGGACGGACGTATGAATATATCCCTCCCACCACGGAGAAAGATAATTTTTCAAGAAGGTCTTGCTGAAAAGGTCAGAGGGTCTTCCTCAACCAGTTTCTCCCGTTCCACGATTCTATTTAGTTGGTGGACAGAGGCATTCGCCGCCAAGATCCGGACACAAACCTCACTCCGTGAACCCGGGCATCCTTGCTTAGTCAAGAAATCGTTAGATTTTTTTTACAGGTACCTAGTGCAGGTACCGGTACCTACCACGTATACTTTTCAGTGAGCTAGAGTGCTAAGATTGAAAAAATACGACATTACTGGTGTTGTTGTAGCCGAAATTGATTTTTTTTTCAAAATTTCAACTTTTGTATGAAGATCTTTCAGTAAGTGGATGCGGCGGATCCCTTGACTGAAAGAATCCTGAAGATATTCATACAAAAATGTTAAAAATTAAAAAAAAAAAACGAAATTTATTTCCGGCCATAAAAACGTCAATAACGTCATATTTTTCAATCTAAGTAAGCACTCTAACTTACTGAACACTCACGGACCGCCACTGCTACTATCTATATAATTAAAAATTGTATATTTTATGTAACTTTTTAATTTATTTTTTTTTAATTTATTTAAGAAATTATCCAATTTGTCCGGAGAAACGTCACTATTTCAATGAAAATGTTCAAGATAACTTTGGAAAAATGCGAAGAAGAAAGTTCAAATAATTTCAAGTTTAAATAAAAATCTCCACTGAATCATATTGAAAAGGATACGGAACGTACAAAAAAATTTATAGAAAAACCAAATACAAAACGGTCAAGTAAAACAGGACTTCCGCTATGATCAGTTGACTAAAATTTACAATGAGGCTATAGAAAAAAACGTAAACTAAACGAAGAAAAGAAAAATTCAAGGCCTGTAGAAGACGTAGCACTATCAAGTGTTGAATCCAAAACTGCTTATGAATTACAGCTTCAAATACTACACTAAAAACGAAATTTACAGAAATTGGGTTATAGTATATGTAGGTAAAAACAAAGTATGCAGGGAAAAAGGAATGACCAATCACTTACCACTGTATCTTTGCAAAAGAGAAAATTATACAACCACAATAGTTCCATATAGCTCGAGGCAATTATCGTCACGTCAAAACGAATGTGTATAAAACAAAGATATTGAAATATAAGGAGATGTGCTATCCGCAGTTTTTACTAAGTGAGACTGCGCTTCCGGGTGTCTCCGTTATTGTTTATCAATCTTAATATATAAAACAAAGTCGGGTTAGTTACACTATTTATAACTCGAGAACGGTCGGGCCGATTTTGATGATCTTTGATTTGTTGGATTTGTCTCCGCCCCGGAAAGGATAATAACTATTAAAACATCACAAAAAATAACGAAAAATATAGTTATTAAGAAAATTCTTTTCCCCATACATTTTTTATGGAACGAATTCTCATATTTGAAAGAGCTGCCGGCATTTTGTGATAAGTATCTATAATGTTGAATAGTGAGTGAGTTCCAAAAATTCAAACCATCAAATGTCAATGCGCTGATTGTTTTGCTTTTGTTATTAAACTTTTATTTAAATTATTTATTTGGCTTTCACCCATTAAGGGTGTCCTTGGACATTTCTTTATTATAAAAATTATTCACATTTTCATTTTTTTTACATTATCAGTGTTTTTAAAATTAGTGACATATTCAGGTTTTTTATAGTTAGTTACATTTTCAGTTTTTTAAATGGAATAGATAAATTATATTAGCAAATATAGACAATGGGCGAAGACAAATATTCATATGATTATGCAACATACAGCGTTGATATTGATAATAATTACAAAATAGTAGAGTAGGAAGATGTACAGGTTCCAAAAAAAAGGAAACTGTACAATTGTACTTATAACACTGCAGGAACAAATGCATACGTATGGAAGAGAAAGAAATGTGATTGATGCTTAAATTTTAAGGCCATTTTTACAAATAAATTTTGCTAACAAATAGTGAATTTCAGGAGAGTTGATACTAATAAGGCAAGGTACCCCTGTAGAGAATTCAACTTTAGGTTTTAACAATTCATGTAGGTATGTAGTTTGTAAATTGGTAATTTATAGGACACTCAAAAAAATTATGGTCTAAAGTGTCCTCTGAACCACAATCACAATAAGGCAAATTGACTATGTGGTATCAGGCCAGATGGCTAAGACAACAAGTATGACCTAGAAGCATTCGAGTTAATTAATGAGTACTGGTGACCTTTTATCGGAGAGGATGATTTCCATTCAGATGACTATTGGCGTTGTCCCTTATTTTTTAAAATAGGGAAATAGTGTCTTACAGGAATATGTATACTACTTAATGGACCATGGACAATGGATTCCTTAGCAATAGAATCAATCTTTTCATTTCCAACAATACCAAAGTATCATGGGATCCAGGCCAAGACCACTAACACGCTTGAGCCAACAACATGGAATGCAGGAGGTCTCGGATAGAGCAGGTTAGAGAGTCACTACTGGAATTGAGAAGGGATGCGCTTATTTTTTGTAGTGAGCTAAGTGAGCCTGAAAGGATGAGATCATTTCTAATGTTGAGAGATTTGACGAGTCGTAAAGCTTCTATGACACGAGAGCTATGCGTTCAGCAGAGAAAATGGAACACTATTTGGGAGGTCTGCGTGGGAAACACAATTTCCTGTAAGGTGCATAGACACTGGCTCACAATAGGAGTCCGAACTGAGTTTGGAACCATCTGTGAAAATTTTTATTTAATTTTGCCAGTTATTTTAATTAATTTTGTTGAATTCTGCATTACTGGATTAAGCTGAGTTTTTTTAAATATTTTTTTACATATTCCTATAGATTGGTGCACCTTTGGATAGAAAGCAAAACTTTCATAGGGATATGAGTATACGGGGTGAGATTCATTGCGATAGAAGTTTGTGGATGCATTCAGGAAAGAGTTGAAAGAGGAAAGAATTGAAAGAGGAAAGAGTTGTTGATATTAAACATATAATGCTGCCCTTCTTTCTTACACACTATATGTCAACAGTCAAAATGGGACAAACGGTGAACGTATGTCTACGTCTACACCCCTCCAAAGGAAAAATACAATAATTATATTAAATCTCCGTCACACGTATAAAGAAAATGAAACGCGATTCCCGAAAGTAAGTCGAAAAGTAAGAAAATCACATAAATTATAAATCCGTACACAACGCCATCTCTGATACTGAAAAAAAAACGCGGACAGTTACGCATCAATAATTGCTTCATTGTGTAATTTTTAACAAAATAAAAAAAACTTAATTTAATTCAGCTAATAAGTTAACACAACAGTTATTGATTCTGATGCGGTACGAAGTTCGCCGGGTCAGCTAGTTAACGAATAAACTAAACGAACGCTAAACTAAATGAACAAATTCTTTCCGTATTCAAACTATATTTTTAACCAATAATAATGCACACCTTACAAAAAACAAGGAAATGGTCAAATTCTTTTCATATGCAAACTACCCTGATTAGGTGATAGTTCTCCAACAATTGCGCGGACATCATAGCATATCTCTTTTGTATTTGAATATCTTCGGTATAAAATCATATGATGTACTCCCAATATTGCGTACACGACAAACGACTTGCTTTCAAGATAATTACAAATCTTTTTCTGTTTTCAAAACAAATCCACTCTAATTTTCACAATTTTTTCTTGCTACGAATTTTATTTATTTTTGATATTTTATGTATTTAAAGTCCGTGACAAAGGAAAATGGGCTTGCGGAACGCGGTTGCTCATCACGGTGTAGAAGAGTGTGCACTTTTCAAAAATATCGGACTTTGAACGAACGCAATTTTCTTTTCAACAAACTAAAATTGGAAGATGACCTCATCTCGAACATAGAGCCAATGTTCGACAAATTACTTGAAAAGTGTTGCATTGATTTCTATTACTTTTACAATTTTTAATTTCTGTTAGTGACCCACTTCTGTAAAATTATAATCTATGTTTGCTTGTTGTATAATACAAAAATAAAAATATTTTTAACGACACGAACCACAGTTTTGTTGTCCACGATATGTCATGCGTCTATTGACGACTATATGCGACGCTTGAATTCCACACGTGTTCAGTAAACATTTTTGGGTTTTATTATATCGTCATTGGCCCGCGGGTAATTTTTTTCAATTCAATTTATATTATTGCTATAGAAAAATTACCTTCCCATCAAGGTAAAGGATAAAGACATCCCGGTAAGAAATAAGCAAATTACCATTTCAAAACCAAACACCAAATGAAATAACTACTTGAGACTGGGTCAGATCAAGAGTCGGAGTAACAGAGGAAGATCATCATATATGAATGTGAATTAAACAAGGAGTTCATGCTAAACCAGAATTTTATGGCGGTCTACCGTCTCCGAGAAACGACAGTCAACTCTGGGACGAGTTACAGATGTTCATCTTTTAAATTATTTAAATTCAGTACGATATCACTGTTGTCTTGTTTCAAACAAGCTGTATTAAGACGAAGCTTTTTCTTCAAAACACAAATGTAAATATTATCATAATGTCGGAAAGCAATCTCTGTTACATTATTTATGTATAAAAGCTATCTTACTCAAAAGTTATTTTACCGAGTTTTTTTCAAACAAAACGCATAATAAATAACAATGCTTATTTATGAATAGATGTAGCTACTTGATGTTGATAATTTTGCACGATTATATGTAGGTAGTTGCAATCAGTATACTTTTCTTTACATATTATCATTTTGTTTATACAGAATGTTCTCTGTTATTGTAACTATTACATGAGTATACATTTCTTTTTATATTTCTTCCCAATTCTATTTTTTTTTAAAAACCTACTGATAAGTTAAAAAAACAAAAACAAAAAAACTGCATCTCTTATATATTATTTGAGTCTCATTCATTCATATTTTGTCCTTAATACTACTGATGCCCTCCTTTGTGCCACTGTAACTTATAATCTTATCATTGTAATATAAAAGCCTTTTTATACTTTTTGCCAGAACGGCTGGACCGATATCTATGATCTTTGATTTGTTGGATTTGTCTCCGTCCCGAATAGTAAAATAGCAATTAAACATCGGAAAATTCAGGAAAAAAAATTATGACGAAAATTCTTTTCCTCATAAATTTTGTATGGAACGAATTCTCATATTTTGGAAGAGCTGTAGCAATATTAATATAGGTTTAATATTGAATAGTGACTGAATTCCAAAAATTCTAAAACTTCAAACGTTAATGCGCTGATTGTTTAAATATATGTATAATGCTGTCTCTCTTTCTTACACACTAAATGTCAACAGTCGAAAAAGAGACAAACGGTGGACGTATGTCTGCACCCCTCCAAAGAAAAAATACAATAATAATATAAACTCCCACACAGAGTGGAAAAGTAAGAAAATCACAAAATAATATAAATTCGTACACAACGCTATCTCTGATACTGACAAAAACAAAACACGGACAGATGCGCATCGATTATTGCTGCACTGTGTAATTTTTAACCTAATAATTTTATTTATTTAATTCAGCTAATAAGATTCTGAGGCGGTTCGAAGTTCGCCGGGTCAGCTAGTAAATAAATAAATAAAAAATATATGTTCAGAACATTTTCATTTCATGTCCATATTTTTATTATGTAGCTTTTGAGATGCTTTTGTTATGGTCGAAATATGTTGTCTGCATTCAGGAAATATGGAGTTTTCGGAACATTTTTTTTTAGTTTTGTTTGTTTTTTATTTTGAAATGAAAAATATGATTTACATACATTTATATTTTACAAAATATTATATTAAAGGTCTTTTTGTCCATGTACCTGATAAGGGAGCCATGATTATTACATAGGTTGTATGCTATAATATGTTTTGTATAAAATATTAACTTTTTATTGTTAGTTTTTTTTTTGAAAAATTGTTTAATTTTATTTATTTGTTATGATTGGTTGATGATACAGCGTACTTTAGAAGGGAGGTTATTATCATCTTTTTATATTCTGGAAAATATAATGATTTGGCATTTGAGTTGTTTTAAAATTAGGTGTAATAAATTAGTAACATAATACATAGGTCTATATTTTTATTTTCTTGGTCAATCAAGAAGCAATTTTTTTTTTTCAATGCAGAGCAAAATCAATCGATTATTATTGTTGAGGCATTGATTGGTTTGAGGAAACTGCATCTATAAAAAAATCATTTAATCAAGTTAAATGGAAAAGTAACCTTAAAATCAAAATACATTATTTTGATTCCAATTGTCCGTGCATCATTCAAACTTGAATGACAAGGTACTTCCTATCATTCCCCAACTTTTTCCCTATCTCATACCTCTCCCCATTTATGCGAATTTGGTTACTTGTGTTTCTCCACAAACTCACCCACATTATTCCAAAAAAATGTCGTTTGTTATTTTGAGTATCTCGTAACAACAGAATTTAATACGGGAGATGTTTCGTTGGTATTGTTATTCTAATGTACAGCATTAAATCAAATGAAAACAGGGAGCACTTAACATGAGCTCAGCGGGGTGAATACGTACGTAGATATGAATACCTACATTGACCCTACCCAACATTAACTCTACCTAACATTGAATACACACATTTGAATGCCTACATTAACTCTTACTAACAATAAATGTACCTAACATTACATCCACCTATTTATGCTTACCTACATTAATTCTGCCTAATATTAAATCTTCCTGACATTAACTCTTCGTAAATATGAATACCAACATCAACTCTCCCTAACATTATGTAACTCAACCTAACAATAACTGTATCTAAAATTAACTCTACCTGATATTAACTCTACATAAATATGAATACATACATTAACTCTACCTAAAAATAACTGTACCTGACATTAACTCCACCTAAATATGCTTACCTACATTAATTCTACCTAATATTAAATCTACCTAACATTAAATCTACCTGACATTAACTCTACGTAAATATGAATACAAACATCAACTCTCCCTAACATTAACTAAACGTAAAAATAACTGAATCTAACATTAACTCTACCTGACATTAACTCTACTTAAATATGAATAACTACATTAACTCTACCTAACATTAACTTTACCTAAGCAGTAGGTTCTGGAATTTTTATCATAAAGCAAAAAAACATAATATTTTTTAACTAAAAAAGACTGGTTTATTACCTTCTGTTATGAGGGGTGATGTAAAACCAAAAGATTAAATTCTAAATTTGCGGTCTTTGAGCTTAAAAATCTGCTAAAATCTTTGGCTCTACTTTATAAAAAATCATCCATAATGGAAAAGTCTTTTATAAATTCAATAATATTATTATGTAATTTATAAAAACAGTTTATTGATAAAAAAAAGTTCTGCTGTATAATTATTATTATGCGAGACAACTGTTTCGCCTTCTAAAAGCAATATAAAACTGCCTTCAGAATGCGAAATATCTATCTTGCATACTAATAATTACATAGCAGAATTGGTTTATAATTAAACTGTTTTTATAAATTAAGTAGTAACTAACTAACTAACCATCACGCCCTTTCCTCGCAGGGGTAGGGAGAGAGGACGGACCACCAAACAACTCGGTTTTGGCAAACACTCTTTGGCTAACTCACATTCATACATACTTTTCTATTATTCTGACTTTTGACATGGCCCGACTCAAGTATCTGATAATAATATTGAATAAAAGCAATAAAAATGAAATGGAGTTCATCAAATTAAACTTAACCCTTAACTATGGACTTTAGATTTTTGTTACACTACTATGGACGTGCGGTCTCCCAGACCGCTATCTTTAAAGCCCGAATCTATCTAGTTAAGTAAGTATTGTACCTAAAATTGTTTTTAATTATTTACGGACTTTACCAAATGTAAATAAAACAAGATATTTTAGTTAAAATATATATATTTTAAACTTAAATCTAACCATTTAACAATCTAAGGCTTTTTTCATTCATTTTTACTCGAGATTACTTTGCAGGAACATTATCCGAGGAAAATTACCTTTTCAGTAAGTTTTACTAATTTTACAATTAAATATAAAGAATAAGAAAAAAGGATTACATTAATCTCATTAATTATATCTCAGATCATGTCCTATTCTGTAACAGCATCATTTTTAATAAACCGCATTAACTGCAGCAGCGATGTCGAACTCTGTAAAAAGTCAGGATGCATAAATAACTTTCATAAAGATGCCATCAATGAACTGTATGCGAGGATTGTAGAGTCACTGTGCATGGTCGCAAAAAACGTCTTCGAAAGTGGACTTAAACATAATAGCACCACATCTAAACATATTCCTGGATGGAATGACAGTGTTTCGATTCATTATGAAGCATCACAAAATGCACTTCTTAAATGGATTGAAAATGGAAAACCCCGGACGGGTCCTTTGGCAGAAAACAGAAAAATATTGAGAAGAAAATTCAAAGCTGAGCTAAGAAAATGTCAAAAAACAGCGGAACAAATAAAATTGGACAAAATATCAGGTGAATTTGAGGATAGAGATTTTAAAGAATTTTGGCAAAAAACCAACAACATCTTAAAATCCAAAGCACAGATATCAACCCATATTGAAGGAGAATCAGACGCAGAAAAGATTTCTAATATTTCCATAACCTACTTTGCGAAAAAATCTGAAAGAAAAGAACCCACCTTCTTAGAAAAACCATGTGGAAATGATGACATAAACATAATCGTTACAGAAGATATGGTTAAAACCGCTGTCAAACGAATGAAAGCTGGAAAATCTCCCGGTTATGATAGCCTGAGCATTGAACATGTTAGAAACGCCGGCGAAAAAATATACACGCTTCTAGCAACATTATTTACACAGATTCTTCAACACACGCACATGCCAAGAAACATCTCACGTACAATTATTGTACCACTAGTTAAATCCAGACAAGAAGACTTATCCAGTACTTCCAACTATAGGCCGATATCTCTTACCACAATAATATCCACAATATTTGAAAGAGTTATACAAATTCAAATAGAAGGCAAACTATTTACATCCGACAATCAATTTGGTTTTAAATCTAAATTGTCTACATATATGGCAATATTCAGCTTAAAACAATGTATCGAATATTATAACGCAAGAAAAACCACAGTGTATGCTTGTTTTCTTGATTTAAGTAAAGCCTTCGATCGGGTTTCTCACGAACTGCTTTGGAAAAAACTAAAAGAAAGGAAAGTGCCAGGTTCGATAATCAATATTCTGGCAGTCTGGCATCATCAACAAACCAAGTTATTTGGAAAAATAAAATGTCAACACCAGTGAATATGGAATGCGGCGTCAGACAAGGGGGAAGTTTATCGCCTATTCTATTTAACGTCTATATGAACGATTTAAGCGATAAACTCACCTCGGGAAACGTAGGCTGTCACCTGGGAAATAACTGCGTAAATAACATTGCATACGCAGATGATATGGTCATTTTGTCACCAAGCATAAAAGGACTGAGAAAGCTGTTAAAGATATGTGAAGAATACGCTGCCGAATATAACATGGTCTATAACCCCACTAAGTCTGTTTTGCTCGTATTCAAGTCAGGCGCAGGCACCGTAAAAGTATAACCCGTCAGTCTAAACGACACAAAAATAACAGAAAAAATCGAGGTCAAATACTTGGGATACATCATAACAGCGGACCTCAGCGATGATTCGGATATTGAGCGACAGAGAAGATCACTGTGCATAAGGGCAAATATGATTTCTCGAAGATTTAACAAGTGCAGCCCAGCTGCAAAAAGGCAACTTTTTAACACGTACTGCACAAGCCTATATACCTCGGAGCTATGGACCAACTTCAAGAAAGCATCACTAAAAATAATGGAAGTACAGTACAACAACTCGTATCGAACGCTTTTTGGGTTGTCCTGGAACTGCAGTGCCACCGAGATGTTTGAAGAAGGGCGAGTTCCCGGATTCCGAGCACTCATGAAGAAACGGATCACTAACTTCAGAACGCGACTAGCCTCGAGCGAAAACAGTCTTGTGATGGCAGCATTCCACTTCTGGCAGGGTCCCATTTACAAGCGGTGGAGCCATTTCCTGATGGCATAGATTTATAACAAAAAGTTAACTTAATTAAAATTTTCTTATTTTATTTTGTATTATTATCTATTATTTTCTTTAACCATGTAATTTTTTTTTCTCCCATCTTGCAATATTTTTATTTTACTTGATATATTGTATATGTATAATATGGAACTCGTGGGACTGCACCACCCTCCCCAAGATCTGGAATAAAGGATAAAAAAAAATTTAAAAAAAATTAACTTCTTAAAACAAAATATTAAAATTTTGACAAAGGCCTAACTTATTACTATATTACTAATTGTTTGTATATTGGATGTTTACACCCTTCATAAGTGTAAATCATCTTTCTTTTTTTATCTTTGGTAAGTATAGTTTACTTGCAGATGATTGATTGATTTTACTTGGTTGATCGTTTTCTGACATTTTTAATAAATAAATCTCGAACAAAGAAAATCACCATGAGCTTAATTTATTACACAAACGTGGACTTGCTGTCCCACAGACCGCAATCAAAATATAACGCGAAATTACTCAAGCAAAATACATCGGCGAAGTAACCTTCACTCTCAACAGTCATTTTGCCACTAAAACCGAAGCTACTGAGGCGGACAGACGCGTAAAAGAAGAGGGGCACGCGATTCATAAACTGCATGCGGCCTGTGAGACAGCACGTCTATAGTAAAAGGTTAATACTAATAAATAATATTCTCTCTTCCATTAATCATAAAGAAGAATGACTATAGCGGACTGACAGGCGGGTGGCGTTTGCATTTGATTTATATACAGTTTTATTCCAAGGTTAAAGTTTTGCTGACCTATGCTCGGAGAAGATTACTGTATAAATGATGAGATTTCGGAAAATCACTCCCATCTTTGTTTTCCAAACTTAAATGTAGAATTTTGGTACTTCTTAAAGAAATTTGTAAACTTGACTTTAACAAAAAAATAAGTAAATTACTGTCTACATCTGATTTCGACAAACTCTGCTAAAGTCCGAGCAACGCACTGATTTATACTAGTACAGGTGATTTTATCCACTAGAGCGCTTTTGGCCACAATATGGCAATATTTAAAATACCTCGGATTGCTTTCCTGCCAATTTTGGCAACTTTTCCCTTATTTGTAGTAATTAAGTAGTTATGTTGACGTTTTCGATTTTGTAATATTTTTTTTATAAATCCCACAAATTTGTGATAATCGAAAAAAGATAGGCAAATTTATTGGCTATATAGAATTATAATCAGTTTCTAGGTCTCCATATTAAAATTAGAAGGTATGATTTTTTTTAATATGGGCAGAAAATATTCAAAATGATCACAAAAATTTCGAGCATTCGGAGAAAAAAGTTTTTAATTTCGCTGTCGCTCCAGTGGTTATAGAACCTGAGACCTTTGGTTCTGTAGGTCCCAAAGAGGTGATTGACTAATAATGAGGTCATGTATGAAGAATGTCAAATGATGTGATGCTGAAAAGATAAGTGTGTGGATTTAGCAGTGGAAGTGATCCAGAGTTGGACTGAGGTAGAGATATAGACTATGGAAGTGGACTGGAATAGGATGGGTAGGACTGGGGACTGAAGGCGAATGAGAGGTGGTAAATCCCACATTCAATGATTGACGTTGGAAAAACATTTATTTTTGAAAAATAAGGAAGTATTATTATATTATATTTCTTCTGGTGTCGTAATTCTAGTGTAGACTGGCTATCCTAGCCTATGAATGCTGCTCACCGGAATAACTTTTCTTCTTATTTTTATTTTGCCCTGTCCGTTCAAAGGACGTTGGCTATCATGTTGGCTATGCTTACTTTGTTTACTGCTGCCCGGAAAAGCCCTACGACTGACCAAACCATTGTCTCAGGTTTTTCAGCCATTAGATTCTCCTTCTTCCAGGGCCCCGTCTTCCGGCAATCTTTCCATGCATTATGAGATGCAAAATCTCATACTACTCTGGAGGTCTCATCACATGTCAAATATATAGTTTATAGTTTTAATAACTTATTTTTATTTATTCATCCGAACCATAACATCTTTATTCGTAACCCTGTCCATCCAGTTTATTTTAAGTATTCTTCTGTAGAACCACATCTATAATGCCTCAAGTTGCATAATTAGTTCTTCAGTAAGCGTTCATGCTTCCATTCCATAAAATAATAACGAAAACACGTTACATGGTGATAACGGAATAACTCACTGGAAATTAATGCGTAGATTCATTAAGGCTTAGGTTTGTTCCACAGCACAATAATAGTAAAATCAAGCTTTGAGTTCTGTTGGTAAAGCAGGAAATCCGGCTTATCGACGGTGCACATAATATCCGTGATCGATTATTGGCGCGTATTCTACGCACACAAAACTCGAGCTGCTTGTAAGTATCACCGCATACTAATGGACTACAGAAATGTTTTTTATCCTGATTATTTTTCATAACCTCCATAAATTAATAATAATTCATGGTTAAGGGAGAAGTATTTTAAATATAAAAGAAAATAACGCCAAGTAAGTAGATGATAAATGTAAACAATATTTGATTTGTTAATATATTTGTTAATATATCAATTATTTCTAAAAACATCAATGACATAATTATTATGCACATAAACATCCGTAGCATTCAAAAAAACTTTGATGAACTAATTCTAAAAATAAATAATTTAATTAAAAAACCGGACTTTATAGTGTTAACCGAAACATTTACGAACGCCGAGTCACCGCCTTATCACGTGCCCGAGTACAATTATATCTCTACCAAATTAGACATTAACAAAAATTCGGGAATAATAATATTTGCAAGCAATAAATTTAGTATTGTTAACATAATAGAGCACCCAATACATTTGGTTAACTGCATTGAAGTACATTTCAAACTCGGCAAATCAACATATCATCTAATAGCTATCTATAGAACGCATAGCTCGAGTATTATTACCTTTATTAATGACCTCAAATACATATTATTAAAATTAAAAAATAAACTTTGCTTCGTGGTAGGTGATTTTAACGTGAACATCAATGAAAAAATAGAAAATAATAACAAAAATGAATACATCAATTGTATGACTGAACAAAATTTCATATCTTGCATAAATAAAAATACTAGAGAAATAAAAGAACATACTCCATCTTGTTTAGACCACATTTGGACAAACATAAACATTAAAGATCTTCACAAATTAAAATCTATTGTTTGGAAAACTAACATAACTGATCATCATTCATGCTTACTTCTGTATAATAATAATATTAAACATAAAAAACATAATTTAATAACCAAAAAATCAACAATAGATATGACTATTCTCTCTGAAAAACTAAAAAAGGAGGATTGGAACAATGTTTTGAGCAGTGATGATACCGAAATATGTTCGACTAACTTTGAAAATATCTTGTCACAACACATTAAAAATTCGACAACTGAAATAACACACATAAAATCAAAATTAAGATGTTTAAAGCCTTGGATTACCAAAGGACTTATAATATCTATCAGGAACAAAGAAAAACTTTACAAAACAACTTTAAAAAATCCCCACGATGAAAAAGCATATATTTTCTATAAAAAATATAAAAATAAATTAACATCTTATATTAAAAAAAGTAAAGAAGAGTTTTTTAAAAATAAAATATTATCTTCAGAAAATAACCATAAACAAATGTGGAAAACAGTAAATTTGGCCATAGACAATACAAAAAAAACACAAAACATTAAGTACATTGAACACGATAAAAAAATTATAGATGCCAATATGCAACCTAAACAATGTGCAAACATTTTTAATTCCTTCTTTGCAAATGTTGGAAAAAATCTTGCGAAAAATATTCATAAGCCTTCTAACCCGGAAAAACATAAAAATAAAAATTTACAGAAACGTAATATACTTTCAACATTCGAAACAACAACAGAATGTGAAATCTTAAAAATAATAGAAAATATGAAAGGAGGTTCGTCTCCCGGTTTTGATTCTATTACGGCACATATGTTAAAATCTATGAAAACTTACTTAATTAAACCCATCACTCATTTAATAAATTTAAGTTTAACAAAAGGGATATTTCCAATGAACTACAAAAACACAATAATCTCACCTATTTACAAATCTGGAGATCCACACCAAGTAACAAATTATCGCCCAATCTGTCTAATTTCTAATATAGGAAAGATCTTTGAAAAAATAGTAAAAAAA
Source organism: Limnephilus lunatus (assembly GCA_917563855.2). Lineage (NCBI taxonomy): Eukaryota > Metazoa > Arthropoda > Insecta > Trichoptera > Limnephilidae > Limnephilus > Limnephilus lunatus. Next base: position 50,143,745 of record OU830603.1, read on the forward strand.
CAGTTGGTAAATTTCCTAGATAGTAATAAAATAATACACAAAAACCAGTTTGGTTTTATAAAATCACTCAGCACACAAGATGCTATTGCTAACGTAACTTCATACATTTACGAAACAGTAGATAAAGGTAAAAAATGTGCGGGTATATTTATTGACCTCAGAAAGGCATTCGATAGCATATCTCATGAGATGCTATTAAAAAAATTAAATAATATTGGCATAAAAGGCAACGCGATTAAATGGATCACCAATTACTTAAAAAACCGCCCACAAGTGGTAAAAATCAATCATGTTAATAGCGATCAAGAGCTTTCAAGCTTTGGAATCCCTCAAGGTACAGTGCTTGGACCAATCCTATTTACTATATATGTAAACGATATTTTTTTTCAACCTTTACATGGTCAAATTACATCATACGCCGACGATACAGTATTAATAATAAGTGGAAAGACTTGGGAAAATGTAGAATTAAAGGCCATAGAAGACATTAACTCGCTTAAGAATTTTTTCGACACTAATTTACTATCACTAAATAGTGAAAAGACATTTGTAATTCCATTTGCAATACATTCAAACGATGCTCCCAAAAATTTTAACATTGTCATACATGAAAATACTAAAATTCACAGCCAAAACTACTGCAAATCAAACTGTACAATATTAAAAACAACAAATAAAATAAAATATCTAGGAGTAATTATTGATAAAAATCTGAAATGGAAGGAACAAATATGTCAAGTAGTAAACAAAATTAGAAAATTTATATACATATTTTTAAGAATTAGAAATTTTTTGTCAATAAAAAATCTATATTTAATCTACTATGCCTTAGTTCAATCCACTTTACAATACGCTATTATTAGTTGGGGATCCGCATATAAATGTAACCTTGTTCCAATAGAAATTGTACAAAGAACAATTATTAAAATTATATTAAAAAAATCCTTGGACTACCCAACAGAACGCCTATTTGATGAATTCCAAGTACCTACATTTAAAGATTTATATATTAAAAATTCATTAATTCAAATTATAAAAGAAAAAGATAAATATCAATTTTTAAACGAAAACAGAACGCGACTTAAACATGTTTTTATATGCCCAAAACTAAATACGTCTTTTGCACAACACCATTACACTTACCAGGGAAGAACTTTTTTCAATCGCCTACCAGAAGAAATCAGAAGGATTAATGATAAAATCCAATTACTGCTCTCTGTCAAGAGACATTTTAAAAATATTCTGAAGAAAAAAACTAATGCCACTTAATTATCCTACAAATATCCTTAGTTTTCCAAAATATTCTTTCTTTTATTTAAATGTATACAAATATACTTAGTTTTCCATAATATCCTTTATTTTCTTTAAATATATACTATTATATACTATTACAACACACATATATTTATGTAAATGAATTATTTAAGTACTAAGTAATAACCACATTTATGTACACTCCTTTTCCATACACAAGCAAATGCTTTAAATGGAAAAGTAGTAAAAAACCTAAGATGTAAAATGATCATTTAGCAACATGTAAAACATATTAATGAAAATAAAAAATAATTAAAAAAAAAAAAAAAAAAAAAATATAATTTTTGTAATTTCTTTTAAAGTGCTCCAGATTTTATGTCCGGGTTGAATCTTTCCCAAATTAAAGACTAAACCCTTCCACACACTTTTCCACAAATGAATATCTAGTAAATGAACGCAATGTAAGTGCACTATATAAGAATAAAACAATACAAGAACAATACGTCAACCCACCAGAAACATAATGGGAAAATATTTCACCGACTCCAGATATTTTCATATCAGAGGGTTCGGCTCTGATGAAATCCTAACTGGTCCGATAAATCCTACTGATCCCTCAATATAAATATTTAAAAAATCTTTCGTAATCCTACATGTATTTAAAATGACCGACTTTTGCATTTTTATGTACACATTTTTTGACAAATCTAATACGCCTAAATTTTGAATGAGAGAGCTAGGTATAATGCCAGTAGCCGAAATAACAAATGGTAATATTTTTATAGTCTGAGAATGCCAAATTTTAATTTCATTTCCTAAATCTGTATATTTTCTTATTTTTTCAGAAACAGTTTTCTGAATATTACAAGAATTTGGAATAGCGACATCAATGATATAAGTTATTTTCTTAATTTTGTCATGTAAAACTATATCGGGTCTATTATGACTAATTGTTCTGTCTGTCAGAATAGTTTTATCAAAATAAATTTTATAAAATTCATTTTCTAAAAATGAATTTGGTTCATATTCATAATATGGTACATTACGGCAGTCAATCAAGTTATGTTTAGTTACCAAACTTTGGTGAATTATTTTTAAAACTTGATTGTGCCTAAATGTATACTCGGACGGCGCTAATACAGAACATCCCGATATAATATGTTCATTAACATTCCCGATATAAATATATTATTATTCAATTTATAAAAACCATTTATTTAAAAACAAGTTCTGCTATGTAATTATTTTACGCGTTACAGCTGTTTCACCTTCTGAAGGCATTATCAAAGTGTCTTCAGAAACAGTTGTCACGCGTAATAATAATTACATAGCTGAACTTATTTATACATAAACTGTTTTTATAAATTGAATAATAATATAATACTACAAATTACGCAACAATCAACTCACACTAATATCAAACCACTTTACAATCAAGACATCCACACACACAATACTCGAAATAGCAATAAAATCCGCATACCTCAAACACACACTACAAAATATGGGATAAAATCTCTGAACTATGTTGCCTATACACTATATAATTCGCTTCCAGATATGTACAAGGGAATCCAGCAAAATAAAAAATTCAGAGTAATGCTCTAAAAGAATATTTTTTAAGTACGCTTAAGGATGAAGCTATGTAATTTTTATATCATGTCCAATTGTCTTGTTTCTTTTTCTCTTATTTTCTTTTCCATTTAGTTGTAATAATCCATATTTGTATAACCTTATTCCTTTTTAATTTAATTGTTTTCTATTGTTGTTTGTTCTACTCAACCTGTCGTCTACATACATTGTACGTGAAATGTATATTTTTAATATCTAAATTTCTATGTAAAACTGTAACTATTTCCTCCCATTCATGAATTGTAAGTTCCTCCTGTCCTAAAATGAGTCCTGTAACTCATCGGGATTGCTCTAGCAAAAAATAAAAACAATAAAAATAAAAAAATACAAAAAATAATCGTAAATAAAATGGGTCTTATGAAATAAAATTATGGTAAAGAAAAAGATTATGATCAAGTTCTTATGAAATGAAATAATAAAATGATATCTCATTAAATAACTACAAACGTTATCCAACAAACATACTTTAAGGTGAACCATAATATCAAAAGTGCTTTTTTCTTTGTGAATTGTCAAATTTCAAAACTTCGGTTACATTCAAATTATTTTTGGATAATAACAAAGCTACCGTCATACATCTTAATACAGTAATTAGTGGACCTGAGTCGTGGTCGTTGTTTACATTAGGATGGCTATTGAACAATTTGTTTTGAATCTATTGCTTTAACTATCTCTGGGGTGAATTTTAAAGTAAGTTTTCTTTAAATTAAAGGAAGAACAAATCACTTTGTATACACCACTTATTTAATCAAAATTATCAACATATTTCGAAACTGATGATTTCTTCGTCAGGATAAAATTATTTTTTTATTAAAGTGAAACCACAAAGCGAATTTGCAAACATTGAAGATGTATTCATTGTTAATTTAATAAATTAGTCTTTTTGGGGTGGCACATTAAAATCTCAAAATATCGCAAGAGTAGGGAAGTCGCATGGTTCTTTTAAGGACTCTTCTTACGCGTTTTTTATAAGGCTTTATACTCGTAGAAGAGAAGATATGTGTTTCGAGAAGAGTAGTAAACAAATGTGATCTAGAGCCTCGAATAATTCTATTATAACATTACCGAGTCAAGCACGCACATTTTATAAAGGTAACGGAGGACTAGAAATGGAGCAGTGTAGGTGGCCTTTTGTATAAGGGATGCTGAAGTATATCTACCCAATATCAAACAATAAATACATCAGCGCATTGAATTATTGGGTGGGTACAAGCAATTAACACAAGTAGACAGTTCTACCTACAGACTAACCTACAAACAAGATACGATTATAAAATTAATTAGATAATCAAAAGAATTCAACGTATCAATAAATTGGCATCCATTATTCAAGCCAAATTGACAAAATAGTCGCGCGAACAAATTCTCCAAAACGTACCGAATTAACTCACGGGCTTTGTTATGCTATTCTGTGCACTGTGCTTACGCGCATTAAAGTTGTTTTCTGCGCGTTAGATGCTCCCATCGAATGCGTATACTGCTTCAGGCAAAACTTGGCAGGCAGAACTAAACGCACATGCGCAAATATCAAACTTTTTATAAACCGTGAATGCGGAATGGAGCAGAGAATCCACTGTCGCTAGTATTGGTGGTTTATGCGACATTCGACACATTAGCATTTCGATAATGGTGTTCGGTTCTTATGTATTTCGGTCCGGTCCGCGCGTCGGGTTTTGTTGTTTTTGGCCGTTTAGGTTGGGACCGTGTCGTTAAATTGCAGTATTTATTGCTGTTTACGGCTAGAAAAAAATAACCACAAAGCTTTTTTAATGCTGAATAAGTAAATAACAATTATTATTACATTTATTATACGCCTCAAAAGGACTGGAAGCGGCGCATCCACAGTATGTATGGAGGTACCGCGCCTGTAACGTAGTAACATTCAATTTTCATTTATATATATTCAATAAGTAAAGATATTTCCTTTTTTGAAAAAGGTGAGATAGTTGATTGATTCAAGGTATTGATGGGACAACCCTTTATGTTAAGGCAAAGTAGGCCCCTTTGGATTGGTATGTCACTATACAAAATTTGAAAATGAAATAGTCGTGCCAATGTAGAGAGTGTCTATTTTTACGTCTGGGTTATCACCGTACACTTTTGTATTGAATTATGTTAAACGCTGGGTTATTTTAGAAATGAAAGTTGAGGTATATTGTGAGGCTTAAATGTAACGAAGAGTATGGAGAAGTGGAAGGTGAAGCAAGTACCTGGATGTTCTAATTTGGTCACCCAACGCAACGTATCTAAAATATAACAAATATGTTTAAATTGTATTTTATTCAAGTAGCGTTAGTTAGCGTTGAAAGGTAGTTTGAGCATCATCAGGGCAAAAGTCAATATGAAATAACACAGTGTTAATTTCAAGCGACCTCCCAGTTAAGTATGGTCCTGTATTAATTCATTTTTAGGCAGCATCGCGTTCATTGGTCAAAATATTGTATATATATTTTCGTATCGGTGATCAATGAACCGGTGTATGCAATTTTTAGCCATAAGTTGTTTTTAATTGTTTGTCTAGCTTGTAGTCTTTCTAGATTTTAGGCATTTATGGTAAGTTTGTACAGCGCCCTTGAGGTGATTTTTCACAAAAACGGCGCTAAATAAATCGTCCAAATATTATTATAATTATTAATTAGTAAAATATCGGGAATCGAGCCGGGACCTCATTGGTCGAGGACTTTTATTCTTTGTCTCCGTGTATCTAAGCAATGTCCAATTAAAATTTTGAGGCGGATACGGGTACCACCGCCCCGAATTATTTATTGGATAATTAACACCTCTGTCATAGATCACCCCAAGTATTCACTAAATTTGGTGATTTAGCAGGGGTGTCCGGGTTCATGGGGTGAGGTTTGTCAAGGTCTTGATGGCCGATGTGTCTGCCCAACTGCTGCGTGGTGACTTGAATCGAAAGAGGCTGGTTGATGAGGTCTTTTGACCTCTCCATCCAGAAACCATCGACTCATCACCTTGGACCGCAGTTGGAGGGATGGATTCATACGTCCGTCACTCCTGGATAGACTAACCCCTAATTCATACCCACTATTCTACCTATTTCCTTCCTAGAATTTTCTCCACCAAAAAATCTTCCATACAGCATCCCCTAAGATGACATAAGCCCCTAGGAAAATTATTTTTCGAGCTAACGTAAAAAAAATGAAATGCTGACCTCGCTGGTCGAGGACATTTATTAATGTTCTCCGTATATTGAAACAATGTCCAAGAACATCCTAAAAGGGTTAAATTAATGAATGTTGACTATCCAATCATATGTAAATAAATTTATTATCCCGAGGTTGTAGATGTTTGTTTTATGCTTCACTTGAGAAATGTTACTCCTTTGTGTAATAACATCGACCCATCTTACAAGAGGGGGTAGCAAAATAGAGAGACAAGACTTCGAGGTCAGCGTGAAGTGGGTTAAGACCGCGTGTGTTTATATGGTGGCACCGTAAATTATGGTTGGAGTAGAGCCAAGTGCATTTTGCACTTTGCTCTCTCCACTGAAGGGACGATTCGATAGAAGTGTATCATGAGCGTGTCACTGCCTGAGGAGTAGCCGCGCGATCTCGATGTCCTTCCGCCCCCCCCCCCCTCCGACAACACGACTCTCATTTTTTTCCCAGAGTCTTCTAAAACTTTCTCTTCTTTCCCACATATATTTCTTCGAGGCAAAATCGGGGAGCCGGCTAAAGGGCGTGGACTCTGGGTTTCGTCTGCGGTTGGGCCGATATACATTGTCATTGGGACTGCCCGGTGGTTTGTGGAATTCTATCTCTGTATATTTTCTTTTTACGCATTTTATTTTATTATTGTTAGTACTTTTGTTATATTATTACTGTTATTTTTTCGTTATTTCTCTTTTTCCAGGCTTTTCAACCGGGAGCAACTATTAATTTTTCTTTTTATTTACTAACACTTATCTATTTATATTTTTCTCTTTAAATTTCAGAAGAATTATTCCACGAGCTGCCACATTTATTATTATTAAGTTAATCTAAGTATTTGCATACTGCTTTCTAACCCCGTATGTATGGACATTGGAGGGTCTAGAGTCGTTCAAATAAATGTAGCTTCGTTCAATAAAATAGAATCATGACGTGTGCAGTGAAGAAGGAAATCATATGTTTCCTTATAACGCCGTTGGGAAAGTGGTGGGGTCCCTTCCTATGTACGGAAACCTAAAAATACTTTTTAAGATGTCAGAGGAAATATAAATTAAATCTTGAATTTGTAAAAAGCGTTAACTTTGTGTTTCGCCATAATTTAGAATAAAAAACACATACATTTCTGATAGACTACTTTAATTTTATTCATTCTACCAGTTTCAGAAAAGCCTTTCCTTCGTTAGGAGAATATTAAAACTACGCTACAAAATATCCTACGATACAAAATATTGATAGATATATTTATCATTGGGAAGGGGTAATTAAAGGATAAAAAGGATTTCCGGCAAGAATAGGGTGAGTTACTAGAAATATATCTAGAACGGGACTAAAATATAACTTAATTTGGTAATTTAATATAGTAGAATTATTATTTGGGGATTTTCTAATTTCAAGTGCTTCTAAGTTATCTCAATTTTTTGTTTTTATTATTATAGTGAAGAATTTTAATCCCTGGGTCCTTATTAAAAGTACGATCGGTGGAGATGAGAGTTTTGGCAAACGCTGAAAATTGCTGTTATGTAAACATCTTCAACGTGATTCTAATATTCATATTTCTATTACCTGTGTAAAACGAGGGACAATCATTGCAACATAATTGGTTAATGCCTGAGTGGCTTAATTTATGATCTCTGTCTATACTATTACTAACTGACCCGGAGAACTTCGTACCGCCTCATAACCAATAATTATGTTAACTTATTAGCGGAAATAAATTCAGTTTTTTATCAAATACATTCCCAGAACTTCCTCTCCTTCCTTTCCTAAAAAGACGCTCCACACAGCATCCCCAAAGATGATATAGACCCTGAGGGGAAATATTTTCTCAGAGCCCTGTGTGGAGCAATTGTAAAAAAAAATTAAAAATTACACAATGAAGAAATTATCGACGCGCAACAGTCCGTGTTTAATTTTGTCAGTATCAGAGATGGCGTTGTATACGGATTTATATTTTTTGTGATTTTATTACTTTTCCACTTAATTACGGTAATTGCGTTTTATTTTCTTTACACGTATGAGGGAGATTTATTATAATTATTGTATTTTTCCTTTGGAGGGGTGAAGACATACGTTCACAGTTTGCCTCATTTTCGACTGTTGACATTTGGTGTACAAGAAAAAGGAGCAGCATTATATGTAGAACAAAAGCAAAACAATCAGCGCATTGACATTTGACGTTTTTGAATTTTTGGAATTCACTCACTATTCAATATTATACCTATCACAATATTCCTGCAGCTCTTTCAAAAGATGAGAATTCGTTCCATATAAAATGTATGAGGAAAAGAAACTTCTTCATCATTTTTTGTGATTTTTTCCGATGTTTTAATAGCTTTTCTGCTATTCGGGGCGGAGGCAAATCATAATCATAAAAATTGGTCCAGCCGTTCTCGAGCTATAAATGGTGTAACTAACCCGACTTTGTTTTATATATTATATAAATTATATCTACCTAATACTCATTTCAGAAGAGATTTAATGAAAAGAATAATGTTGTAAGCAGCGGGCAAGACTTGGAAAAAACCTTAAAGCCTCTAACTTAACTAAAGTTTGCAATATTTAGAACACTGCAGAGGAAATAGCATCATTGATCCCTTCGACATCAGTGAACAGTCGGAAAACACGTCAAACGCGCACCTAACATTTATACGCGATTGCATTTATTCGTCAAATGAGAATTGGTAGTTTCCACGACTCGTGAGAGTGAGTTAAAGAGATTTGCTGGCCTCCTTGAATACTTTCTGAGTCCCTTAAAGATCCATATTCATGTCTTCACTTCTCAAAATATACCACCTCCATACACCACCCTCAAAGATGACATAGGCCCTGCTCAAGTTCTCCGACTTCGAGTTAATGTAAAAAAAATGTCTTTGTTCCCGAAATGGGTAATGTTCCTTTAGTGAATGGTGAAGTAAGGAAAATAGAGATTACTTCGGACACACAGACACACCTATAACGCTTTCGTGAGCTTATCTTCAGTGAATGCACATATTATTATTCTGCCATGTTTTGGTACGGCGGAGAGCAAGAACATCCGCATAATAATTAACGTGTGTGAATTGAAACACTTGTGTGGTATTGAAAATACATTTTGAATCTATTTTGTGAAATGTGCTTTTCGAGGATCTCGAAGGAGGTAACCGGTAGACGACCAAGTAGGTTGAGAAATTCAAATGTAACATGGTCATCAAATACCGATCAGATCCATTTTGTTTATTTCAAATTGGAAAAGTGTCTTAAAAGGAAGTATATCTTTTGATTTTAAAGGTCGAAAATTCTCATTCTCGACCTTTTAAATCTAAAAAAAAATGGTCGCTGTATATTTATTAATTTATTAAATGAACATAGAGCTTTTGCAGACATTTATTTACTTATTTTATTACATGAAAAGAATATTAGCGAAAATCAATCGAAAATCTAGAAACAGAAAAATCTAGGACTCGAAACCAGGACTATGTGTCCCTATTCGATTCGGTCATTTTTAACTGTATCATACTTCGGCATTTTCTTAACGCATATTTTATTGGCTGCTATTTTTATGTATGATTGCAAGATTCAAAGCCGAACGAAATGCTTTCTAGATAGTGTCTTGGATAAATTTTTAGACATTTTTATTTTTAATATGCGACATCTATTGACTTTTCTGCAAGTCAAGGATGAATATTTATTTTTATTTTTAACTTGCAGATTGCCATAAATCTATAATTTAAAAAAATATCAGAATACCATTAATAGTTCTCCATGTAGATATTTCCAAGTAGTGGTAATTTCAAATTAAATGTTAATGTATTATAACACATATCAATTATAGGTTGTCTTTTTTATCTTATAAACATATCTACATAACTTTCTTTGTACTTTTTCCAAGCGGTATAAGTTACAAATAAAAATAGGAGACCATATAGGAGATGCATATTCTTGCTGTGATCTCACAAGAAAAATATTAAAGCAGTTTCAATGACTCAACGTTAAGAAAAATCCTTGTTTTACGTATTACCTAATCTAAATTTTGCATGGCCTTATTGAAAATTGTTAGGGAGTGACGATCGAATGAAAGTTTTCTTCAAAAATAACACCAAGGTCTTTGGTGAATGGTACTAATAATTCAATAATTAATTTTAATAATACTTACAAAAAAATACTATGTTATCATTTGAATTTCCGTGAAACATGACCTAAACCACCAAGGACTAGCAAGCAGAAGAAAAATAAGTACATTAGTAGCGAATTAAGCTCACATTATCGTCAAAATCCCCGGGGCTGGGTTTAGGTAGCGACCTGCCCGAAGCAATTAAATGGTACCTAGAGCGGCGTTAAATTAAATCTCATCTTAACCTCCCCGTAACCAAGTGCGATAACTTCCTTCGATCCTAAGATGACACGCCAGCGTAACTAGGTAATACTCGCGTTATGACGATTTAATATTATTGTATTTTACTCCCGACACACTACTGGCTACAGACAAACAACTAATTACTGATAATCATTATTACATAGTATGAAATGAAATCTCTCAAAATGTTTGTGCGCTTAGATCTTTTAAACTACGCAATGAATTTTCTTGCGGTTTTCACCAATAGATAGAATAATTCAAAAGGAAGGTTTATATGTATAATACATGCTTATTATAGTAGAGAAAAGCCGAGAAATTTAAATATTCAATTAAGGCAGCGGGCAGCGGGCAAGCGGGTGGTGTAGACTTTATAAAGGTTGGGTAATGGCATTGTGTTTCGTTAGCCACATCAACGTGTGCGTAGTATATTACATACTAGCATTCCTAGGAACATCTATCAACAACAATTGCAGTCGCGAATCTCTACTTAGACAGGCTATATCTCTTCATCTTACATGCTTCCTCGAGTATCGTTTATCCATTACCTTGATCTTAATTGACACAAAAAATACCACTTTAATATATTGTGATGATTAAAAATTGTTACAAGATAAAGTAAAAGGGGTGATGGTAGTCGTTTCCCCGCGGACACAGCAGATAACAAACGGGGGGGGAGGGGTTGGTCGGAGAGAGGAGCTAAAGATGAGTTACGAAGAGGTGTCTAAGAAGTTGAGAAAAGCCAGTTATACGAGGCATGTTCAGAAAGTAAGTGTACTGATTTTTTTATTTATTTTTTGAAAAAGTGTATTAGAAAAAAAATTACAGGATATTGTTGATACACTTGTTGACTATTTTTTTAAATAATTTTCAACCCGTTCAATGCATGTGGTGAGCCGTGGCATAAGTTTCTTTATGCCCTCTTCGAAGAATTCTCACGCCAGCTCCTTCTCCCACTTCAAGACCCCTTTCTGCACTTGCTCGTCAGTTGAAAAAATATTTTCATCAATATATGCCTTCAGGAAGGTTAAAAGATGATAATCTGAAGATGCCAAGTCAGGGGAATTCGGGGGGTCGGTCAAAACATCCCAACCAAATGAGTCCAAGAGCGTATTGGTGGCTAAGGCTGTGTGAGGATGGATGTTTTCGTAAAACAAGCACACTTCTCTGATCAGCATTCCGCTCATTTTGTTTTGAATGCTCCCTTTGAGTTTTTTAAGTTATCACAATATTGTTGTGCATTGATGGTCTCAACCTGAGGCAGAAATTTGACCAAAATGATTCCTTTTTAGTCCCAAAACACTGATGTCATGATTTTTTTGCCCGAAATTGTGGGGAATTGGTGTGATGCCACTTTGACGACTATTTTTTTCCCAGGCGTGTAAAGAGTCACCCATTATCATCTCCAGTCTTAATAGATCTCAGAAATACTCACTTTTTTTTCTTGTAGGTGTTATTCCTGGTGGGATTTTTTTGCCGACATCTTTCACATAACTGGATACTACAACGTGAGTTTACTAACTACAATGTTCCTGTGATGCTCGTTCTGATCAGGATACCCCTTTCTACTACTACTAGTGTTGCCAACCCTTAAAAAACTAAAAACTACTGCCCGTTATGTTCACAGTACACTTACTTTCTGAATATGCTAAGTATATTATCGCCAGTTAAAGGTTGAAGTGAACATTGCTAAAATGACGTAATAAATGAGCGTGTTGAAAAGCGCTGATTCAGTTTAAGTATTAAACGAACGTGACAATATTAGAAGGGCGTGTTGCAAAGTGCTGATGTCCCTTGCGAATATTTAGAGAGTGCAATACGATAAACACCTCTTGCCACCCGCCACCCACTACCTGCTGCCCGCTGTTCTCCGCCACAGAGCCTCACCGCATCCTGACGACATGCCGTGCCTGAAAAGGTCCCTGGAGAATGTTGACAAGAAACCACATCACAAAGTTGGTTGTCCTAAACCATATGACAATTAGTTAAGATTAGATATAAGTAGATCTAAGAATAATTAAAATTATGTATTAATTTGGCCAAACCTAATTAAAATCCATCTATCTAAATAGATCTTTATAATTAAATTCATCCCCTCTTCTACCAACCCAAGCGACCCAAATTGGTGAGAAGGTAGAGTGGAGTAATTACTGTAATAAAGTACAAAACTGAGTTTCATTTTAATATTAATTTATAATTATTCTGAGCTAGTTACTGGTTAAAGCTTTATCATAAACAAATACCAATGTTTCATTGAAATAACTAAAGAAAACCTTCTCCTTCTGTAAAATTTTCTAATGGTCGTTTGGACAATTAAGAACCAAGGCGACGATAGGTCACCCTAAGTGGTTCGCTACATTTGGTCACTTAGCAGGGGTGCTCGGGTTCGTGGGATGAGGATGAGGTTTGTCTAGGTCTCGGTGGTGGATGATCCGGACACCCTGAAACCCAGATTCTTAACCACCCCTTATACTTTTTTCCTTACCCAGAACTTTCCCTCCTTCCTTTTCCTAAAAAGACCCTGCGCACAGCATCCCAAAAATTAATGCAGGCTCTTACCGAAGTTATTTTTCTCAGGGATCCGGTGCGGAGCTAAAGTAAAAAAAAAACAAGAACAGTAAACGTCGCATTCAAAAAATGGTACTTCTATTTTTTCTTATTTAAATAAAAACCAAATTTCCTATGAAATCATGAGAGTTATAATGTAATAAATACAAACCTATATAATAATTAACCTTGTATTTTGTGAAAAAAAATATTATTTCAAATAAGATATTATATATTTTTTCCAAAGAAAGTGACTAGGTATCTTATTTAAAAAAAATTTAGCAGGTAGATACCACAATATTGAAAAGAATAAACAATACTATTTCACATATGAAAAAGATAATCTTAACTGAACCATTAAAATGGCCACCATCTTGAATCGGTAACAGAACATATAATCAACTTTACAGACAGATGAAACGTAAATAGTGGAGTTTAAACAGTAGGTACTATTTTTTATTAAAGAGTTTTAATTTTCAATGTATATTTGCTACTTAAATTTTAAATTTTCTGCGACCGGTTTCGATACATCCGTGTCATTCACGAGCAAACTTAAAACTAACTTAAAAATTCTATTATTCTATACAAGTACAAACATTAATTAGGTGGGGGTAGTGGGAGGGGAGATTTTGGAGGAGTGGGAGAAAGGTGAGAGGAGTCAACGTTACTTTGAAACATCGTAAGTAAAGGTGATTTACATGGTGCTATTATTTTATTAACTAAATTAATTTTAGATTTAAGTTGTTTGTTAATTTCTTAAGTTTCTAAAGCGCAAAAATTAAAATATGAATTAACATTGCAATGTTTAAACTTAGTGTTTTCTTTTTTAAAGCTATGACCTGACTCTATTAGATGGTTAGCAAACTCGGAGTAGTTATTATTTCGTAAACAAAGTTCATGTTCCCTGATTCTAGTTTTAAAATTTCTAGTAGTCATCCCTACATACTGTTCGTCACAATCGTTACATTCTTAAGTGTATATCCCGTTTTTTCCCATTTATTTGAAAAATCCTTGTTATTAATCAATTTTTTTTTATTTTAGAATTAGTATAAAAAGCTGGAGAAATATGATCTGGAAATATGCGGGAAATTTTTAAAGATAAATCATCTGCATAAAGAAGTTTTTTTTTTATATATTAGGTTGTTACTAGGTTTGATGTTGTTATTACCACTATAAATATATTTTTTGTTAAAAATTTTTCTAGCTTCTTATTAACTAGGCGGTTAATTATTTCAGGTTTATATCCATTATTTAGGGCTATCTTAAAGTATTTTATGCCTTATGTCATTTCCGTCTTGAGTACGGAATTCTAGTATGGGGATCTGCTACAGCCAATCATATTAACCACTTAGATATTGCTCAGAAGAGCATTATAAAAACCATACTAAAATTACCCATCAGAACCCCCTCAAAAGATATTTTTAAGTGTTTTGACGTTCTTAATTTAAAACAAATATATGCCAAGAATATTCATATACATCATTTTAAAAACAGAAAATCTCCTAATGAAACTCGGATACATGACACAAGAGCCTCAAAAAAGGATATACGAGATGTTCCAAAATTCAAGACAAGTTTTGGCCAAAGAAACCACATATATCTTGCAACTAAACTTTACAACATCCTTCCTCCAAGTCTGAAAAAGATAGAAAAGATAAATAAGTTTAAGGAAAAAATCAAAACATGGGTGAAAGAAATTAATGTAGACATACTAGAGAATGTATTAAAAACATCATAGAAACTAAATAACGGAAAATCAAAGAAATCTACCAGTCCGCCTCAGCACAGGACCACCTAGTGAGGAGGACTAAGAACAAACGGATTAAATATTTATATATATCATCATATCTTGTAATTGTCATCAAACCTGTAACTAAATAGTCACTAATAAAAAAAAAATTAAAAAAAATCTGTTTAATAATGTTAATTTCATTACTATAATTATCATTGTTTAAAGGGACATTAATAGGACGATGTATCATTGAGTTGAAGGATGCGAGTTTATGTGACAAAGGGTGAAGTGAAGTAGACGGAATAATACAATCAGTGTGTGTAGGTTTTCTGTATATATTAAATACGCACTTATTATTAACTAAATTCATATTTAAGTCTAAGAAATTTAAATTGTTGTTTTTATTATGTTCCAGTGTAAATCTTATATTTCGGTGAAGGTTCTTAATAAAAGTGAGAAAACGATCTAATTGTCTGTTACTACCCGACCAAATTACAAACACGTCATCAACATACCTATACCATGCAAAGACATTAGATAATAGGGAAAATCCACAACCAAATAATTTGTTTTCAAACGAGTTCATAAATATTTCAGCAAACAATTGAGAAGCGGGATTCCCCATCGGGAGACCATGATGTTGTTTGTATAATTTATCATTAAAGGTAAAATAGTTTTGATTAATACAAATTTCTAAGAGTGTTTCTAAGAGAGTAGGTACTACATGTAGATATATAATTAAAATAAAATTCAAATGCTATAATATTATGTACCATAAAAACCACCTTCTAAAGTAGATTAAGACCCTGTTGTTTTGCAGAAATTCACGTGTAACAGAGGCATCAAATGGCCACTAAGCACCATTTTGTTTTTGGACAATTGAAAGGTTACCGTTAAATGGCGACACCGATTCGACTTTTGAACAAATTGTGATCAGTAGAAAAAAGACAACTGTCATTATTACAATTTGATAGAAATATGAAATGCACCTATAATCGGCGTTTTACGACCATTCAAATGTCAAACAAAATGGCTCTGAATGGCCATTTGATAGCAACGTCACAATTGAATTTCTTCGAAACAACTAAAGCTAGGCCTTATATTATTCAACAAATTGCTCGGACTCCATTATATAAGCTGTTTACTACAAAATACTGAACTAAAATAGATAATATTTTAGGTTTAAGTCCCTGATGTTTGTGTGATAACATAATGGTTCAGAATAGCGTGCAAAATTTACATAACCTATAAAACGGGTAAGACCTCCCAAATGCCTCGCAATCACTCTTCCAACAAGTCGACCGTTGCATTTGTGAAGGCAATTGATTTGAAAGCCTCGTATGGTTTCCGTGAGGTTATATTATTAGATAAATCGGTGCCAACACTTCGAGATCAGGGAAAATTTATTAAATCGTATTTATACCAAGTTTTAACCTTCCCCTGAGCGACAAGGTCTGGCCAGATCTTTTCGATTACTATTTTTTCTGGCTTGTTAGAACGAAACGGTTTAATGACTTCCTCAAATGCGGGTACAGGAACAGTTCAATTTCGTATATTTCGTAGTGGTTTTTTTTTAAAGGCGGTCTCGTGTAGAAACATTAGGTCTGTACAAATCTATCAAATATACCTACTGCAGGAAGTGTGTGTTCTCGTCGTTTAATGCTTGTTAGAAAAAAATTTCTAGGTAGTTGTTTTTGTCGCATATAAATTAAAAATGAGTTTAGTTTGGTTTGACAGCAGACGTTTGTTCGTTGTCGCGCTGGCCCATTGAAGGTATTTTTTACATTAGCTGCCCCTAAGATGACATAGGCCCTAAGGGAAATTATTTTTCTCAGGGCCTCATGTGTGGACCTATATATTTAAAAAAAAAAGTCAATGGGCCAGAGCGACAACGAACGAACTTCTCCTGCCAGTTTTCCGCTGGGAACTACCAAACTAAACTCATTTTTTATTTTATACGCGACAAAAAGAACTAACTCGAAAACACGTGTAGAGGGTTTTATTAAGGAAGGGAAAGGATAGGTAGGTTAAGGAAGAAAAAAGGTATTAAGGGTGGGTAGGAATCTGGGGGTCAGTGTGTCCAGGAGTTCCATTCCTCCAAATGCGGTGCAAGGCGATGGGTCCGGCCGAAGAGGTCCAAAAACCTCCTTCAACCAGCCTCTCTCGATCCGGCCCACTAAGCAGTTGATGAGCAGACACGTCCCCAGCTAAGACCCGGACAAACCTCACCCCAAGAACCCGAGCTAAGTCACCAAACGTAGCGAACCACTTGGGATGACCTATGGCAGAGGTGTTGGTTAACCAATAAATGTTTCCCGTGGTGGCGATACCCATACCCGCCTCCCAAATTGCTATTGTACATCTACCTACGACATATATAATACAATTGATAATTCTACACATAAATAAGAACAGGAAGAAGAACACATGAAGAACAGGCCATCAATCTAAAAGATGAGCATATCCGCATACCAAACAACCTATATTTCTCAATTTTCTGGTAAATATTCAAAATACACCTACATATGCTAACAAAAAACAAATACTTTTTTTAACCAATGAAATATTTATAAGGTCCGCATAGACCTTGCTGAACACTTTCTGCCTCCCGGATGCTAAGAATGTCACTAAAAAATGTATTATACATATTTATGAACTATGAACTCGAACATCTGATTCATTAGATCTAATTATCTTTGATCTCATTAGCACCTTTAAAATTATTATTCAATTGAATTGTGAATGTAATAAACTGCAATAATAATAATGCAAATAATTTAAAAAAGGATTTTAAAATACATAATATTAAGTCTAAAGGTGTTATAATAATATCGCCGGAGAATATAACTCGGGAGTAGTAATAAAATTCTGCGAAGGAAGTTGAATTCCTGTGCTGAAACACGCGAGTTCCCACTGTATGGAGAGATTCGGGTTAATAGTGGTGCTGGGAGCAAGCTTCCACATGAATTTACCATCCAGGCCATGAGATGTGAGATTATCTGTTGGCTTGTTAAAGTCTCCAGTCTCACTTTAAAGTTAAACAAATTCTTTTTTTAAATAAGTTTTGGTCGTTTCACAGAAATTGAAAACAAATATTGTCAACAAATGGCCAATCAGCCACCAGAGAAACACGTCAAACGCGCTCCTAATATTTCCACATGGTTGACCTAGTTCTTGATTTCAACAGCTCGGCTGTGGATCTGTGTTTTCTCCATAATCTCTTTAAAAAACCGTCCACATAACATTCCCAAAGATGACATCGGCCCCGCAGGCCCGTTCGGACTAGAATAGTAATTTAGTTGAGTAACAAGTAATTTAATAAATAAACGTGTCCAAACACCATAAAATTAACAGAGTAGTTTAGTCAATGGTTAAGTAAAATCAATCCATTTTTAACCCCCGACGTAAGGCCTGGTGTTATAAGTTCGACTTTCTGAGTGTCTGTCTGTGGCATCGTAGCTCCTAAAAGAATGGACCGATTGTGATGCGGAATTTTTTGTTGAAATTTGACGTGATCGAGATAGATCTTAGCTACAATTCATGAAAATCTATCCAGGCGTTTCAAGGTCATCAGCTCTTTTTTGTGTCAGGGGTTGCTTAAAATTTTGAATATTTTACTTATTTTTTTTTTTTCTATTTTTTCGGGAGAGTAACGCCCTCTAACGTGTGTCACTGCTCACTGGCTCAACCAATAAACAAGTTCGAATCCTTTGTTTTGGTAGAGTTCATTAGTAGCCGCAGAAATTTTGTCACGTTGTTCTCTAAAATTCCTTTAAATTTTTTTCTATTTATTAATTTTCATATCCACAGTACCTTTACTTTCATCTCACTAATTTATCCTTCGACCTCTTCTGAAAAATTCATTACAATCAGCTTAATTAGCGTATTTACTTTGTTGCATTGCAGCCCGTTTATCTTCCAATTCCCAACTCACTAACGTATTTTAATTGACTTTAATGTAAACGCTTTTTGGTCAGTCAAGTGGCGAGTTACACGTCACTCGCCTAAACTACTAGCCTAGACCGAACAAGCATTAAGTGAAATTATTACTTTGATTCTCCAGTGAAGAGTTAATTTAAAACAAAAACATTTGGATTATCTGCATTAAGCAGCGATTCTACGTCCGTTTCTTATTTTGAACAATTTTATATCGGTAATAAAATACATATTACGTCATGTTGTCATGCTTGCCAGATTATCACAATTTGACGAAAACTGTAGGAAACCTGGAAACGATAATCAACGGACAGCTTACAAATAATATAAAAAAAATGATGACAAATGAAAACAATATATTTTACACTTTGTCAATCCATAATAGAATATGGAATCATTGTTTGGGGAGGAGCAACAAACTCAGCTATCAGTCATATATATGGAAACCGCGCAAAAAATAATCAAGGTAACACTTTAAAAAACGTAGAATTATTTTAAAAAATGTCTTATCTTACTATTTTAAAATAGGTAATGCCGAACAAACTAAAATATTACAAAAATTGCGTTTTATGCGTAGAAATTTTACTTTGCATACCACAAATTTGTATTCAAACGTGATCGGTAATTTGTAATTTAAATTAAAGCTCATCAAAATGCTTCTGAAAACCTTTTAATATTTGTTTATATCATCATATTTAAATGATTATGTTTTAATAATTATAATATTCTCTGAAATAATTTCCAAGGCTCCACTAAAATCACGAAAGAATGAATTCTTTAACGGTCTATATTTTATAATTTAAAACACAAATACACATACAAGCACATTGTTTTAGAAATTTTCTATTCATTTCGATTAAGAAAATAATTATTCAGTTTGGGTGATTTGGCTTCAAATCTTAATTTTTTGTATCAAAGAGGATGCGCAGGAGACCTCCTTAAGATTACCTCTGGACAGGAGCCTTACCTTAGTGCAGAGGACGATAAACCCATATTAACGACCATTGTCAAAAGCTCGATTGCCATGTATTTTTAATTAACGTAGTAATTTAAATTTCCCGTTAAACCAGCACTTGCTTATAAAATTATCTCGCGAGTTGTGTGCTAAGCACGGTAATAGGATATGCATGAAACATGAATATTGAACCAATAATTCCAAGAAGTAATCCAAGAGATAACCAATTTCTCGATTTCGTTTCCTAGGCCTCAAACAAAGGTTTCAATTTGGGAGGCGGGTATGGGTCTATATATATATACCGTCGCCCTGGAAATCATTTAATGGATAAATAACACCTCTGTAATAGGTCACCCCAAATTGTTTGAAAAGTTTAGTGACTTAGCAGGGGTGCCCGGGTTTAAGTGGTGAGATTTGTTTGGGACTTTGCAGTGGATGCGTCCGCCCACCTACAGTGTGGCGGGCCGAATTTGAAGAGACTGGTTGAGGGAGACCTTTTTACCTATCCAGCAGGACATTCATACATCCGTCACTCCTGGACATACTGATCTCCAGATTCCTGCCCACCCCTCATACCTTTTTCCTTCCCAAATCTTCATCTCCTTAATTTTCTAAAAAAACACATTTTTACATCATTCTTAAAGATTATAGGCCATGAGGAAAATTATTTTCCTCAGGGTCTCCTGTATGGAGATAAAGTAAAAAAACGTAATTTAAATTGATTATCTCTCTGTTTCTCTTTTTTTATTTTATGATACATTTTAAAAGAGGGCCATTTTCTACATGCGTTTTGTCTGCGGGTGAGTATTGCCCTGATGTTAGCTAACCTCCAATAGGAGAGAGCTACAATAAATCATGATAAATAAATCTAAATATGTTTTGTTACTTTAGTAAGTATTATTTGTAAACAACATGCCTTTCTCATTCGCAATTCATACCAGTCCCTCAACCCGCAACACGTTGCTGCAGACGACACTCGATGAATACTGTAATACTTGCCAAGAACGAGTAACCCTCACCCTACAAAAGCATTGATTCACAGAAATCCTTGGGGATGTTGACAGAAGGCTGTATTTCACGCTATTATGCCAAGAATAAAGGCAGCAATGATGTCTAAGGAGTTTCATTCAGATTTTTACAATTTAATAAAAAAAGTTTAAACATGAATTTTAAAAAATTATTTTTTATTATTTTATTTTGATGTGACACCGAACAAAAGTCCCTACTCCTCCCTGAAATCCGGTTCCATTGATATTAGGGCATCTCCAATTATTGGGGTATGTTGATAGGCTAAAAGGTATGGAGACGGAAAGGAGATAGGAAAGAGGAAGGTGATAAGTACCTGACTATTCAGATCTGGCCACAAAACACGGATTAAGCCATTTCAAGCAATGTTTTAATTCATTATGGTGCTCTTTCACCAGGGCGATACTGAGATTATCTACTACTCTGGAAAATGTGGAAATTATTTATATCAATATATATTACATTAGCTCCATACAGGAGGCCACGAGAAAAAAAAATCCCTCAGGGTCTATATCAACTTTGGGGATGCTGTTGGAAGATCTTTTCAGAGAAAGAAAGGAGTGGAAGTTCTGGGAATGAAAAAAGTATGAGGGGTGGTTAGGAATCTGGAGGTCAGTATGTCCAGGAGCAATGGACGTATAAATCTATACCTCCCACTGCGGTGCAAGGCAATGGGTCGAGACAGTCCGGCTGGAGAGGTCTAGGTTAGGTCTCCCTCAACCAGTCACTGTTATGTATGAATTAAATTTGAAAGAAAATACTTAAATGCCGAAATTCCAGCTTTTGACCTCCGGATTTGTAGTCCAGGACGTTACCTTTCAGCCATGTTATTTTTGCTGCGTAGCTCTAGCACCCCAAAGAGTCAAAAAAATCTGCATGGGGCAAAATTTAAGTAAATTTTTGTGTGAACAGACACCGCTTGCTTTATTCTCTTAAAACACCATTACGTGAACCCACAGACAAAGAAAGAATCACAATATATGTGGCACATATATATATGAGGTTTTTATTCTAACGAATTCGATTCAATGGTATTCTGTAGTCAGAGGTCCGATACTTGGCTATTTTGTGGAAGTTAACTGAAAAACCTTAAAAGTATTATGTACAGCAACTTCTCACATTAGACATTTCGACTCCTAGACTCTAGATAGGCTAATGAAATTCATTAGACATTTAAGAAATCGTGCTGATATTTTATAAGTTTGATCGATTTCATCCGAAAGAGAAAAACATTAACTTTGAGCACAACGGATATGCCCGCGAAACATTTCTATCAGTCTATTCAGATATTGTCAGCCTAAAACCCAAACTTTCTCTTTTGTTCGAGCTTAGACCCGGAATTAGTATCAAGACTTTCCTAACTGAGGGTGAAGTCAAAATACTGTACAACACATTAAAAAGAAGCAACGAAGTATAAATTATTTTCCTTTTTAATTATCACGCAATAATGAATCTTGTAAACCTCGCGATAAAAGTTTAATAAATCCCTCTTCATCATTTGAACATTTCAATAAAATTAGCATTTTTTAATCCTTGTCCCTACTTCATTTGGAGAAGAGTTTCTCAAACTAAATAGTCTCGATGTTATAATAATAAAAACACTTCTTCAAAATTCGTAGAACATCTCTTAGTGAATAATCAGTATTATCACGTTCCATCTGAAATCAACAATCCTAAACCATTACATATAGGAAGAAAGGATTTTAGATTAAACTATTGGAATTAGAAATCAAATGAACCCAATGTAACGATAATTAATAAAGCAAGAAAAATCATTTATTCCCCACTACTTAGTATGTTTACAAAACCTAAATAATATTAGATATTTATTTATTTGCAAAAACAGCATAAAACCAATACATTGCAAGAGCGATAAGAAAAGATACATAATAAATAAATTTACAGTTGAAGTAATACATTTCGTTAAAACATAAGTGCTATTTCACGCTTAAAATCGTTGTAGGAAATGTGGAATATATCCACATTTCCTGCGAGGCAGTTAATTAACCTAGTGAGTCGTCCCAGGGGCATCACTATTGGACCTATTGTTAAGTTATTTCTGCACCTAGGAAGATCAAAGCCTGTGTTGGCGGCCTCGCGTGAAATTATCCGGGACATAGAATCCTATTTCAGCCAGAATATCTGGTACCGATACAAAACCATTTAGAAGCTTATAAGCCATCAGCAGTAATGCGACATCTCTTCTGGAGCTAAGGCTGCAGATACCCAGCATTCCCGAGATAAATGCTGTTGGAAACAGCCATGGGTAAAAACCAAACTCTCTCATATAGAGGTATCGTAAAAATTTCTTTTGTATTTTCTCGACCATTAGTACATAGACGATGTCCTCTGGCCCCCATATCTGAGATCCACTATCGAGAATGCTACGCACCAAGCTAAAGTAAAGCAGCCACTGTGAGGTTGGTCAATTCCTTTGAATTGTGTATGACAAAACCCAACATCTTTGTGGCTGATTTACGGATCTTTTCAATGTGAGCATGAAATGTTAATGTTAATATAACACACTTAGAGAAGTCATACCGGTAACTTCATTATTAAACCATTAAGAAAACCTTAACAATTAGTGCAGAGAAAATAGATTCCGAAATTCGCCACTAGTGTCTCAATTCGTTTCTCAGCAAATTAGATTAACGTGTATAAATCAATTTAGATGCCTTCAAAAATTTGCATTAAGAATCTAATAAATGAGTCGTCTTATAGTGGTTTAACCACAGTTTTAAAATAGCATTGTAAACCGAAATAGCTGTAGCAAAAATTTAAAAAAAACTGAAGTAGTTGCAGAATTACATTATTAAATTTAATTAAAATTAAATTTCAAATTGAAACAAAAACAATTAATAAATAAAGTCGCTTAATTTTCAAACATAATACAATATTACTAGCACAGTCGATTGATAAGGATTGATAGGATAACTTTCGGTAACTTTTCATCGTTTCCTAGCATGACTGCAGATCGCCAACAAATACGTAACAATTTACAATGACTAAGTGTTCTTAATATATTCGACGTCAACTGTTGTTTGTTCGTTAGCGATCTGCGGTTGTCCTGGGGAACGATAAGAAGTTACCGAAAGTTAATCTATCAAACCTAATCGATCGACGGTGCCTGTGCACAGGTTATATCAATGTTCAGTTGATTAATGAGACATTTCTGAAAAATCGAAATTTGAATTAAGTATGCAGTTAAATGAAAAAGTGTACCCTCTTTCTGGTGCAATACTCATATTACTTAATTAAATGAAGACAATATTAGCGAAACTCAATCAAAATCTGAAGACAGAAAAATCAGAAAAAGATATTGGTTTCACTGGGACGAACCTAGATACCTTAGCATTCATGGCCAACTGCTCTACCGATTGAGCTATGGAACCCATTTCCAATTCGATCACTTTTAACTGTATCATACTTCGACTAAGAACTACCAACACTATCTTAATTTTTCTTTACGCGTATATTATTGGCTGCTATCTTTATATATGATTATGGCCGAAGCATGATACAGTTAAAAGTGATCGAATTGGAAATGGTAAGTTTTTAGATTTTCACGGCCAAAAGCATTTTCTTTGAAGGAGGTAGCGCAACACGGCATAACACCCCAAAATCTAACAACGAGAATTGGAAATGGGTTCCATAGCTCAATCGGTAAAGCAGTTGGTCATGAATGCTAAGGTATCTGGGTTCGTGTCCCAGTGGAACCAATATCTTTTTCTGTCTTCAGATTTTCATTGAGTTTCGCTAATATTGTCTTCATTTAATTAAATATTATAATTTGAGTTTTTACTCATAAAAGTTAAAAATAAAAACTTATATTACTCATTAACACCACCAAGTCAATTATGTATATTGCAGAAAAACCTGCAGTCAATTAAACAAAATGTTTTCTGGATCACTAACAGGATATGTCAAAATTTCCAACTAATGTACTGGACTGTTATGCCTCTCGGTGTTATTTTAATCATATTTAATACTAGCTTTTACCCGCGGCTTCGCTCGCATGGTATTAGTGGGAAATTACTGGCATAATTATTGGCATAATTGTTATTATTCTTGCTTTTTTGTCTAATGAAAAATAATTATTATTTAATAGAAAATTTCAAAATTTGAGAATGACATTTCGCAAATAAAAATTCTATTTTAGAAAATATTTAAATTATAGAAATTTATTTTAAGTACCTACTCCCCTAATTTATTCTGATGATTTCGCCTCAAGTAGGAATTAGTATTTTATTCATATTTGAATCCAGAGTAACCTAAAGAAATAACAAAATGACAGCCCACGTCAAATAATTACATTGCAACGCTATGCTTTTCGTCCGGACAATAAACATTTTTAGAGATAGGTAGATATTAACTATGATGCCAACAAAGCACTATTTTTAGGGTGAATTGCATAATTAATAAAAAAAAACATTGTTTCCAAGGTAACAATTTGTTTGACGTTTGCAATAACTAGATTTTGTTAGGGACAGAAAACGTATGAAAAATAATTGCATAACGCTACAGCTTATTCATAACGCCAGAGCTTACCAATATATATAGCCTATGTTACTCGCAAATAATGTAGCTTTCGATTAGTGAAAGAATTTTTAAATTCTATTCGGTGTTTATTGCGTGAAAGAATAACACTTATCCATACAAACTTTCGCCTTTATAATATCTATAAGATGTTAAACACAGACAATGACCATTCTAATATTGCTTTCTCCATTATTTCAAAAGTTATTATTTGTAGATGTTAGACTAATCAATTGAAAAATTATTATTTTTTTAATGTGCAAAAATCTCAATTGCTCCCAACTATTCAGAGCCAGTTCACCAGATAATCCCCAATAATAATTAATGGATATTATGATGTTGAAAGGGGTACGAAAGGAAAGGGGATGGGATGGAGCAAGGTTGGGAAATACCTGGCTATTCAGATCTGATCACAAATACGGTGATTTTTGGTGGCGGACTTTCATCAAGGCGAAATTGTGAGTATCTGAAACGTGCCTCAAATGTTATGTATATGATTTGATAATACTTCCGACTGACTAATATGAGTATTTCTGTGAACAGTGGACCACGCGTCAAAAAAAGACTATTGTTCTAATTTTCTCTTATATACATCAAAACCAATTTGGGAGGCGGGAATGGGTACCGCCGCCCCGGGAACCTTTATTGGATAACCAACACCTCTGCCATAGGTCACCCTAAGTGGTTCGCAACGTTTGATAATTTAGCAGGGGTGCCCGTGTTCATGGGGTGAGGTTTGTCTAGGTCTTGGAGGCGGATGACCAGGACACCTTAAACCCTTTTCCTTCCCAGAATTCTTCTCTCCTTCCGTTCCTTAAAAAAAAACCTCCACACAGCTTCCTCAAAGATGACATAGGTCCTGAGGGATATTATTTTTCTCTGGGCTTCCTGTGTGGAGCTCATGTAAAAAAAAATAAAAAAAATTCCTTTGAAATCATAAGAGTTGTAAGTAGAAACTTAACTACCTATTTACTTATAAGCCATATACTTTGTGTGATATTTTATTTATTTCCAGTAAGGAATTTTTTTCTAGGTACTAAAAAAAAAAACTTTTTTTAAATATATTACCCACGCACAGGCTGCGCCTTAGTGGGTTCCCACATTATTGTTATGATTTTCAAATATGTAATTATAAATTGTAAAATATGGGAAAAATAAAGGAATTAAAAAAAAAAAAAAAAAAAAAATTATGTAAATTGTCCAAAGAAACTAAACTTTTCTTTAGACAATTCAGCATATATCGATAATATTGAAAAAAAAATCAAATAAATAAATAACGTCCCCCACTTTGGGAATCACAGCTTCAGGGTAATGGGGCTGTTTTTATTTAAGTTTCAAGTTAACGGTTGCGTGACAACGAAAAGGCTCTGCATATTAATGGAGTTAACACCCCCCCCCCCCCCCCCTCCTCCATACTGTAAGAACATTTAAAGGACTGGGATTTAATTAAATATACACGCACAAGTAATAAAAGGACGAAAAGCTATTCTTTAAATGTCGCAAGAAATGTAGGCCTTAAAATACAACTTATTTTTCTTCCTTCAATCTTCAATCTTTCTTGTACCTACTCTTGAATTTATATATTTCTATACAATTTGTTTTAAAGATTTACCTTTTTTGGTTTTTGTTTTTATTGTTTATTGTTTTTTCCCGTTAAACGCAACTAAGCAGTTAGTCAACAGGATTTTAATCTTCAATTACAATTTAATTACACATACTGTTGCATCTGAAACTGTCTTCGAAAATGACAGCCTCAAATGCAACTGGCGAAATGGACTGTAAACTACGAAAACGAAAAGAATTGATTGAAGCTGAATGATTATATGTGTATAGTAAATTGTGGACTACAAGGAAGTAAGGAAAACCAAGGCACTTACCAAATTAGAAGGCGAGCACATAAACTTACGAAAAATAGTTCCTTCAAATGTCACACGTCAACTTGTTGTAACCAATGTTGGCTGTTATTGTTCCCAGCTGTCTTCAGCAAGGTGACATGGTTGGGGAAGGTAGGAAGGATAAATGACATCCCGGTAGGTACTCTACATATTATCATTTCAAAACCAAACACATACATAATATTATTACTATAACTATACAGATTGTCACAATTAACACACAGACTTATTATAAACCATCTCTATTTAGTAACCATATTTTCAGCATACATCTAAATCTATTTGTAGAATTGCAATTTTTTATAATACTTGGTAACATGTTAAATATTTTGGATACATTAAATTCCAGAGTTCACCATCCGTAGTTATTGTTATACTTTTGAACAAGTATTCCTTCATTCTTTGTAAACCTAGTATTAATTTTTATGTTCCACTTTCCTCTTACAATCAAATTCAGATATATGCTGAATAAATAAATTAATTAGGGTAGCAACTCTCCTGGTAATAGACCAATTTTCTGAATTAGTTGCCTGAAATGACTTTAGTTGTGATTGGTGACCAGATTATTAATAACCTTAATAATTTGGGAGGCGGGAATCGGTTCCGCCGCCCCGGGAACCATTTTTTGGATAATCAAACCCCTTCCATAGGTCACCTAAGTGGTTAGCTAAGTTTGGTACGAAGTGAGGTTTGTCTATCTTGGTGACGAACACGTTTGTCTACCCAATGCATGGTGGGCTGGATCGGGAGAAATTGTTGGATGGATACCTAACCCAGACATCTCCAGCCGGACTCTCTGGACCCATCATCTTACACCGCAGTGAAAGAGATGGATTTATACGTCCGTCACTCCTGGACACACTTACTCCCAGATTCCTACCCACCTCTCATACCTTTTCTTTCCCAGAACTACTTCTACTTCCTTCCATTAAAAATACCCTCCAAACAGCATCCCTAAAGATGGCATAGGCCTTGAGGGAAATCATTATTATTGGAGTTAAAGTTAAAAAAAAAACTTTCAGTAATATTCAATTTATTTTTATTTAATTGCAAAGAGGAAATATTATGACATTCTGACACAATATACCCGAGGTCTGGGAGATTAAGAATAACAAAAAAATGAGTCAGGCGAGAGAATGTACATACCTTCGAACAGAAGGACACACCTCATACTTGGAAAGAATTTTCACCTCAAGAATGTTATTACACTAAGGACTTGCGACAACGAATTGAAGAATAAAATACCTACGGCAACATTTGAAATACAAAAAACGAAACTGCCAAAAATTAATCTATTTCTTTAAATAGAAAAGGTCGGTTTGATAAATGACTGCAAACATCTGAAGGTCAAACATATTTCCGTTCATCAAAAGCGTAGGAACACTTTTTTTGGATACCAAAAAAATGTAATTTTTCTACTGTGACAAAGATCTATTAACATCTCCCCTACCAAAAAGGAATATTTTTTAAAGTATTTACCGCTTCGGTTCAGGCTCATCCTAGTTAGATGAAAAAAAAAATTGTTACATTGTGTTTATACATATACACATTTTTTTGCATTAATACTAGCTCCACGCAGGAGGCCCTGAGGAAAATAATTCATTAATAATATAATAGTAATAATAATAATAATAACGTTGTCCGAAACGTTGGCTAAGGAAGGATGTAGAGGAACGCTGCATAATACCCCAAAAATAAATCACGGTTACGCTCTTGGCCGTGAAAAATCTCAAAATAAAATCTTCTTCAATTTTCGGTTATGGGGACCTCCGCACCGGGAACCATTTATTGGATAATCAACAATCATTCCATAAGTCACCCAAGTGGTTCGCTATGTTTGGTGGCTTAGCAGAAGTTTCAGGATTCTCGGAGTTAGGTACGTCTAGGTATTGGCGATGATTGCGTTTTCCCACCTACTGCCTGACGTTTCGGATCGGGAGAGACTGGTTGAGGGATACCGAACCTAGACTTCTGAACCCAGATTCTCTCGAACTATCGCAGTGGTAGGGATGGATTCATACGTCAATCACTCTTGGACACGCTGACCTCCAGATTTTCATCCACTCTTCGTGTTTTTTCCTTCACAAAACTTCTTCTCTTTCCTTTCCCTAAAAAGACTCTCCACACAGCATCCTCAAAGATGACAAAGACTTTTTTTTACCTCAGGGCCTTCTGCATGGAGTTAACGAAAAAAAATAACATTATTTAATATTTCTTTCGTCCTTCGTTAGTTTTTTAATTCTATTGTTTACTATGGTGCCAATATGTTAAACATTGCTCTATCGCTAATATTGCAAACCCCATGCGTGTAGCTGAGAATAAAACTATTATTAATTTTTAATTAATATTATGTTAATTTTAATGCAGTATGTAAATAATACTTATTTTATGAAAATGATTTACTAGATTAGGGCCTAAATGCTTTACTAGATCTGGACTAACAAATAATTATAAACGTAGAACAGCATTATTTAATGTTAATTCTCTAGGTAAAACCTTAATTAACAATAAAGGTTAGAGAGATAAACTGGAAAACTCAAGCGTTAACCAAGTAAATTGTACTAATTGTCTATCACATTACATATCACAAACTGAAAGAGCATTCAAAACCCGCATAAGAGAACATTTCATAAACTAGGTGAATTGTGGAATGTTGCGTCAAACCTACTAGACAACAAACATTCGTTTGTCTAAGACATAGACGTTAAAGTTGTCCATACTTGCAGAAAAGGTCATAAACTAGATAAGCTAGAATTATTAGGAATTTACCCACCTAACTAAAAAAGTAGATTATCTCTGTAATGAACAAAAAAATTAGAATCATATGCTTAATCTTTGCTCGTATTTGCATTGTAATTTTTATCACGTATTCTAAAGTAATATATGTATTTGTTTTGTATATATGTAGCCCATCATATTATTATTTCTACTCGGGTATAAAATATGTATCCTTAATCTAACATCGTAAATACAAAAAAATCCTAGTTATCTTAAATATAATAATCATATTAATAGACACTATTAAAATAGTAAAATAAAAACGTGAGAACAGAAACATGTTGTTAATAATTCACATAAGGTATTCCCTCAATAAATATTAAAGTCGGTAATCTAAATAGATAATTATGCCTAGTATCCAAATAACTGAAATTTCAGCAGTTAAAAATAGCAAATCATCAAAAATTAGAAAATTTATCTAATTTACATAAAATCCTTGTGTACCACCTTTATGAACCCCCCTTAACTAAATTTTATGGATATAAACCATAGTTTAAAGCATAATTTATACCAGTCTGAAGATGGTATTAATAGGCTGAAACCAGCTAGAGTCAGAAATAAATTAAGTGGTAAAAAGTTTAAAATTGTTTTAATGTATTATTAAAGGATCTATAATATAGGTTATGTAATAGAATCGCTTACCAATATTTGCCATGACACTCAGAAGATTTTTCTGCCATCGATAGAACTTCAATGATAAGAGGTGTGTTGGACTTACCTGTAAGAATAAAAAACTATAATTAATATTAAAGGTGTAGTGATAATAAATAATACTCTCTGTATTGTCCTGGCAAAATATCACTTTATTGAACTGTTAGATACAAAAATAATGCTGACAGTTTTAACACCTAACTTCCTGTAAATTACAGTGAAACCAACAGTATGTTATCACATTGCCATATAAAAGACAATAAAAGGTATTATTTATATTATGAAAATCAGAGATAAAAGAAACAACGGAGATGGGCCATGAACCATATAAGATGAACAGTATGAACACCAAATGCATAACTAGAATAAACATTGATTATTATAATTCTTTTATACATCTAGACATAAATAGTCGTGGATAATTTCTGCAATTTTTGTTTATATTGAATATATTTTTATGTGAGACTTCTTATCATTTTTACCAATGTATTTTATTTAATTTTATATGTTTTTGTTGTAATTTTTTTTTTTCATTATGTTATATTTTCTTTATTGTTTTAGTATTTAAAATTACTGTGATACTTAACTTATAAATAAAGAATGTAAAAGCCAATAAATAAATATTAGTTTATATTTTAACGTAGTATTAACTAACTCAATAAATCATAAAAGTTAACTTTTAAATTCACATACTTTAGAATAGATTGTAAAACTATAAAAAGCGTAGTTAACAAGAAAACATTGACTTCTGGAATAGTTGAGACTAATCTGCTGAGCAATTCTAGTGACAGTAAAAGCTGTGACACTCTTATTCAATTAAACCCTGTGTTAAGGATCAAACGGGAGAGTATTTGTCGAATGTTAAGCACCGCTGTCCTCAAAGCAAGTCCTTGTAGAATCCCTAAAGAGCCACTTTAAGCGTAAATAATGCAAACTGATTAATGATGATCTTAGGAAAGACGTAAAAGGGTTCTTAGATTGTCGCGTTTCAAAGAAATTGTTATGTAATTTGGTGACATAACTTGGTATAGATTACACACATGTATCGATCATTTGATTATTCAGACATCTCCAAATACTAAAATTTGAGATAAAGAAGAGAAAACAATATTCGAATGCTCACCAAAATACAAATATTATTTACACGTGTCTGTGTTTTACTTATTAATATGCTTTAGCAATGTCGGTAATGTATAGATATTTTATCCAGAGGGTTTGACAGTTTACAGGACTTGCCATGTCTGTAAACTGGATGCATGTGTTGTGGAGGTTTTCAATAATAACTCTTGATTAACGCGAGTCAAATATATTTATATTGAAAATTTATGTTACAATAAGTTAGCACAGATTTAAAAATTATCTCGCTTAGAGGAAAAGCAGGCGGAAGGAACGAAGTTGAAACCGGAATAAGTTTGCATCGTCATGCAGACCGGAGAGCGGTGCCCGTTGACAACAGTCTATAAAATTGAATTTGAATAATCTTTTAAGGTTGTTCGTTGCTCGGCTATAATGCCTTAAAAAAACACTGGTAGGCATAATTGACCGGTATGTTAGAATGACATTTTGAAATATCTTACTGCTTCTAGTGACCCATAAAACATCAACATTTTGTATTCACTACATGTTTTTTCTGTATGATTGATTTGGTGGTGCTTATGAGTAATCTGAGTATTGTACCAGATAGAGGTAGATACACTTTTAAATACAACTGCATAGTCAACTCAGATATCGGCTTTTCAGAGATATCTGACTAATCAACAGGACGATCAACCGTAAATGTATTACGCAGGAATATTTAGCACAACTAACCCATGTCACTGACAGTCGAAATTAGTATGATTAATTTGAAATGTGTATTATATTTTGATTCTGTATAAATACAAATTTCTCATAATTTGGTAGCAATCAGTCATAATAGGTTATTAATAAAAAAAAATCATTAGATAAAAGACGAAGAAAATAAATGTCAAACCTCTTCTTTATCTTTTCTCATGCTCCCTCCATGTCCTCCTCCCGTGCTCTGGACTGTGTTCATTGTAACGCCTTTGTTATTTGTTCAAGAAACAAAACGAAGAAGAAGACGATCTGCTGCCGAAGTAATTTTCCCGCCCCCTTCAATCAATCATCCGCCATCTTGAAATAATTCCATTTGTCTTGGCGGTGTTCTAAATTTAAACTGCACAGTCACAATCGGAACACTGGTAACTCCATTACTTGCAGTTTTATAAACTTAGACTTATTTTAACTCAACTTCTGAATAGGCACTGTTAAACTGTACACTTAGTTTAAGTCGTTGTTAAGTTCTTACAAAGAATTGGAAAGATTTATTTAGGTAACTTTGATGGAAGCCGCAACAACTTCATGTTTTAGTTTAGGTTTCACAAACGCTTTGGCGACTTTTCAACCCGCAACAAAATATCCTACGGACATAACATCCCCCAACAAAATTTCTACTACAACCTAACCTAACCTAACCCAACCTAACCTGACCCAACCTAACAAAAAATAGGACATAAATAATACAAACATCCGGTCCCATAATGGTAAACTCTGGCGTTATGAAATTTGTATAAAAAATTACTATAGGTGGTGCGAAAGGGGTTTGAAAAGTGTGTAATTCATATATTTTAGCGGCAGGGAGGGTAAAAAAGGATGTGGGGTTCGCAGGAAGAGTGACGAGGGAGGGGAAAGGCGGGGATGGTGGAAGGGGAACGCAGGAGGGAAAGGGACGCATGGGAATGGACGTGCAAGGAGAAACAATTAATTTCTTTGAATGGCATTGCGACGTTTGTCGGATACCAGCTAGAAATACATATATTTTTATTGACTTTCCGCCAGGGTCCTACGCATCGAACGGCACGACCTAATTGCACCATCTCTGGGTTGGCTAGTAACCAATTTCAGAAATGCGTGTGTGTGCGTGTGCATCTGTGTATGCGCAAATAAAACAAAAAGTAAGTATAATGCATTGTCATCAACAACGTGTCTACTTACCGAATTTCAGCTCGATCGGATACTGGGAAATGGGTTAATTCCCACATACAATATTTGCATTATTTCATCCAATTAATAAATAGTAGTTCATATAGATTTATTTAAAAACTACCTCTTTATGTAAAGTTTCTGGTGTTTGAACACGGTTTGCTAATATTAAAACTCTATAATCGTTACCTAAAATAAGTAAATTGGCTCTAATCTTTCAATCACAGTAAGTATAAAATTGCTGATATTGAGTAAGATCTTGATACGGGCTACAAAACGCGTGAAGGTAAACCTATTGAAAAGTGGCTATTTTTGGTAGTTGTGTGACTTGGTACTATTTCCTTGAGAAGTTGTTTATTCATTTGGTTTTAATTCATACGAAAACAATGAAAGAGAAAGCCGTAAAATAACGAATATTTTTTATTAATTTGGCTTGGCTGTGAAATATGAAGGCCACAAGGCCGATTTCCATTGATTTTCCGAGTGCGATTTCAGAAGGAAAGCGTCCAGTGGAAGTTGTCCGCGCAAAGTTGGGAGAAGCAACTCCTGAGGATGTGCAAGGAGATGCTGTGTCTGCTATGGACGTAGGTTGTCGAAATAGTCCAGAAAAAGTACGCCTAGAGGTGCCTTATCGAAGCAACATATCCCCGACCCAAATAGGACAAGGGAAAGAAGACAAAATAAGATGATAAAAAGTTGCGAAGAAAATTCGCTTCCCATTAATAATGTTCGAAATCCGACTGCGATGTTTTATAATTTTTTTTGTCATTTCCATGTGGAAATTGTAGAAAATTACCTACAAACCTTTTTTTTTTAATAATATACCGCCATATGTTCAAACCCGAAATATGAAAAAAAAGGCATTTTTAAAATTTAATAAAGAAGCGAGGTTAGCACTCCATAATGGAGTGCTTATATCTATTTTGCTATATAGTAGTAAGTCATGGAACTGGAAGAGAAAGGAATGAAATGTTACCGAGTTAACTAAGCGTCCTTTCTTGATCTTTACATGTACGTCAGCCTTGCATTTTTTTGCCGATCTCCACATTTCTCACACGATCGTACATGGTTTTATAACACATACGCCTCAGGGTTCTCATTTCTAAGGTATTCAGTCTACTATTATTATTTCTCTGCCCTTTCCATGCCTCACTGCCAGACATGAAGGTAGGCACCAGAACGCCATTGTTTTTTTTTTTTTCTTTATTCATTGCATAAATTATGTACATTATTAGAGGATTTTTCGACCACCATGCTAGGCTAATGCCCGTGTTATGGTGGTCGGTGAACTGCTAGTTTCGCTTTTTTAGACAGTTTTTTGTTAGCGTCAACCACATTTTAATTGAGTTACCTGCATTTACCCTTCTTCCAATATCTCTATCAGCCCTCCCATCTATTGTAAACATTTTTCCCAAATACACAAACACATTCATCTGCTCCTAGTATTCATTATTCACAACTATATTGCACACTGGTTTCGTTCCCTCTCTTTCAAACACCATGTCTTTAGACTTAAATACATTCTTCGTTAACTCCTTCTTCAAGCACACTTTGTTCATCCTAGACACGAGAAACTGAAGATCTTACATAGTGTTAAGTATATAAGTAAAGTGTTCAGTAACCCGCGCACAGTAGTTATGTTATATTTTGCATTAGTCAGAAGTATACTGGAATATGCCTCGCCAATTTGGAACCGGCAGTACAAATTATACATAGATAGCATAGAAAATATTCAAAACAAATTTATAAAATATCTTAAATTCAAATTCAACAATAATTATGAATGCACATTTCAAACTTTGCAACAAAGACGAGTAATTGCTGATTTGACATTTATACACAAAATTTTAAATAATAACATCGATTGTACCGAACTACTTTACCTTATTAAATTTAACATACCATTAAGACGTACACGCCATACAGAACTATTCCACATGCTTAATTACAAGACAAATGCAGCAACTAATTCGCCAATCAATAGTGCTCTTCATATATTCAATAATATTAATCTAAATTATAACATCGACATTTTCTCCGATTCACTGCCCAAATTTAAAAAGAGCATCATGTCAATCATATAAATTGTTTAATGCGCGTACTTACATACATACATACACACATATTCACACACACACACACCCTCTCTTTCACACACACACACACACACCTCTCCCTAAATAATTTACTAATTTAATATAGGTAAAATTTATAATTTGTCACATAAAAACATATATTATGTAACAGCGACATGTCATTGGTACCAATTATTGTATTAATTCTACAACTTGTAACTACTTTCTAACATGTAATTATGTACTGTTTGTTTCTGCAAAATAAAATAAATAAAAATAAATATATAAATAAATATAAATACCAAAGCATGGAAATTATAAAAACCTTATTATTATTAAGGTCAAGTTTAATTTTGGCGTTCAAAATAAGAGTAGGTACAACCATTTAATAATAATAATAATAATAATTGGATAATTTATAGAGCGCCGTTTTTGTGAAAAATCACCTCATTTACACTCGCAATACAATATTAAAAATATAACCCAAGGTTTTTCCGCAGTCGTAACAGCTTTCTTAATCGTGGTAGCACTATCGAATAATATTTTCACGTTATTGCCTTACTAAGTGGGTGCCTACAAAGAAATTAGTTTGTTCTTACACTTATTACACTTTTAGTACTTAACATGTGTTTATATTACTAGTCGAAGACCCCGGCATTATCCGGGCTGTACAA
The DNA here is from genome assembly GCA_917563855.2 of Limnephilus lunatus. Classification (NCBI taxonomy): domain Eukaryota; kingdom Metazoa; phylum Arthropoda; class Insecta; order Trichoptera; family Limnephilidae; genus Limnephilus; species Limnephilus lunatus. The sequence continues at coordinate 50,179,918 of OU830603.1, forward strand.
ACAAGTTTTTTAGATATCAGAAGATCTAGACAGACACCTTCATCTTATTTTAAAGGTCAAGTATGAAAATTTTCATAATTTTTTTTAATGTCAATATCTAACAAGAGCCCCAGCCGCTCCCGCCTGGAGCCAGTGAGTACAACATACCATACAATTGACATCTTCAATTGAATAGTATTTTGTAGGAGGGAAAGGAGATGAGAAAAGGAAGGCAGGGAAGTATTTAGCACAAAGGGTAACAATTATTATAAGCAATAATTATCAGCCTGAAACACTCATCTACATTGAAAAAATCTTCCGAGAAAAGATACTGGCCGCCAACGGGACTCGAACCCGTGTCCCTCTGATTGCCGGTCAGGAGCTCTACCACTGAGCTATGGCGGCGGGGTTCGAGTCCCGTTACGGCCAGTATTCTTTCGCGAAAGATTTTTGCAATGTAGATGAGTGTTTCAGGCTGATAATTATTGCTTATAATAATTATTACCCTTTGTGCTATGCATAAAAATCTTGTCTTAAACGTTAGTTTATCAATTAAAAATAAGTATTTAGCTATTCAGATCTGGTCAGAAACACGACGAAAGCCATTTCAAGCAAAGTTTCACTTCTGAATGGTGGTATTATACCAAGGCGACACTGAGAGTATCTTTCACTTTGGGAAGTGCCGCAAATATTCAACATATTATAATTAATTAATTAATTGTGAAATAAAACAAATAAAATTTATTAGCGCACGTCGGGATTCAATCCTGCGACCTACCGATTGCGCGTCAAGAGCCTTACCCCTCGACCACGAAGGCCGTCAAAATCATAAATCTCGGATTGTACTCGGTGTTTTTGAGGAAAGGCTTTTATTATATTCATATTACAAATCTGTTAAACATGTAAAAAAAAGGATAATTATTATAAAAACATACAAATATTAAATAAAAAATAAATTGATAGACTAGTAATATTCTTAAACTGAAATGTGAGATTGTTAAAAAATACAAAATAGGTAGGTTCCAGGAGATTTAAATTATGTCGTTCATTATGATAAATTACTGGCTAATTTAATGAACGTATTGAAATAACGAAAATCTTAGAAATGAAAGAAGTCGTATACGCGATCCACAGACTTGAATAACGCATCTAAGAAGCAATCAATTTTTTTCCGTTCGATCTTTGAGAAACGAAAATGGTTGATGTATGAATAAAGACCTCAACTAATTTACTCCCGTTCATACTTAGTTAAATATTTCAATTCAACTTTGCCAATTTATGAATATTTTTATGTAATTGTTTTGCGTCTGACATTTCGTGGTGTTAATTCATAGAAAATACCTTCAGTGTTTCTAGTATATATTGATTTCCTATTTATTCGATGTCAATATCGGTTCGGCTATCAACAGTGAACGCGTGCTAGGGATATCGATATAAAATCATTGGAAGTTACGCTTATCGATCCGATATCGTAAAGTTATCGATTTCACCTTCTAGAATTCCGGTAGCTCAATAAATTGATAGAACATTACCCCGAAAAGGCAGGGTATCACGGATAGCCATTAACAAGCGCCGAGAATTCAAATGCGATCCTGCCCTTGCAACTGTACAGGGCGGTTCCGATGAGAAAAAATAATTATTCTCCATGCCAGCATTTTACCATAATAACTCAATAGCGATTTAATTTTATACAAAATTTGCTTTGAAAAATATCTGAATTCAAAACTTGTAATGATACTATTAAAATTATGCACTTTTTGTAATTATTTTTTGATCATAAGTAATTATCATTTTTTAATAATGTCTAAGCAACATAAGAATGTACTTTTTTGTAAATACATTAGTTTGTAAGGCCGTAAATAAATCGAAAAACTGTATTTATATTTTCATCACAAAATATGGGTGCGGATCTTTTTTAAAGATTTTATTTGAACTGAAATTAAAATTCTGAAAAGTAGCTTTCCCAAATAATGTATTGATTTATTATACTGCATGATTATATGATTTGAAATATATATTGTACAATACAACATTTTGTTTCAACATCTTACAAATCTGCCAACGACCTACGGTAAAACCTTATTGTACTAAAAATAAACATATTTTTCCAAAATTTAAAACATAGCTTTACTAAATAAAAGAACAATCTTTCGAAATAAATTTATATTTTTTTGGGGAAAAGAGTCAAAACGTCAAAAATTTGATTTAAAAATGACATTTTTTCGGTTTTATATGGTTATTCCCTCTTAAAGTCGAAATAGCGACCGTTAAAATTTTATTTTCTGTATTTTTTCTGTTTTATATTATTTTGTACGAAAGCATTTGAACGAAAAACGCATAGGATTTTTCTATTAATTCGATCATTTTTATCTGTTCAGAATATAAATCTCCTAGTTTAGCAACTGGCAAAAACAAACCCATTTGGTTAGGTTAGGGTTAAGGCCATTTAGGGTTAAACTAACCAATCTATCGCTGAACCTTTTCTGAAACCAAAAGCTTTGCATATCTCAGGGGAGGAAACTGATAATAGGAACATAAATAGGGTGGTTGAGCCTCTGACGACTAAAGGGTGTTATAATTCGTGAATGACAAAAAGCAGATTTTATGGTAGTGGATCAAATGAATAGTTAATAAGATATGGGTTTGTGTGGGTTTTCAATATTCCCAAATTTAGTTGAATTCTTCTTTATGAAACTAATTACATATAATGTACCTCCCAACAAGTTTAAATTTCTAAATTATTTCTTAATACGAAATTTAATTGGACTATTTAACGCATAGGAGTCAAAAGTCTTATCTAAACAGTATTAATGTCCGGCGTGGTGGAGGAGTAAGACTCTTGACTCGCCATCCGAAAGTCGCGGGATTGAATCCGGCGTGGGCAAATAAATTTCATTTGATTACTTTGTGTTATTTCACAATAAATTCAATAAAAATTAGATATAGCATATTTGCGGCACATTCCAGAGTGGAAGACACTAGTATCGCTATGGTGTAAAACCATTATTCAGAATTGAAACGTTGTTTGAAATGGCTTTAGTCGTGATTTTAGATTTTAAACGGCTAAAATTATTTTAGTTATTTATTTTTTGGTGTGTTCTGCCGTGTTGCGCTACCTCCTCCCTTAGCCAGCGTTTCAGACAGCGTTACAGTGTCCATTATCAGGGACACGTCTGCCCTGATGATGGACACTTTAACTATGTCCAAACGTTGACTAGAGGAGGAGGTAGCGCAACACGGCATAACACCCTAAAAATTAATAACATAAAAAGGCTTTAGCCATTTTTGGCAACCAGATCTGAACAGCCAGGCACTTCCCCACCTTCCTATTCCCCATCTCCTTCCCTTACCCACTACCTTCAACCTCACATCGTACACTAAACATTTTTTTGAAATCATCATTTAGACGTAATTATATTACGCTGAGGTCCCCACTTACATTTTCGAAACATACTTGCTTTCGTATTTGAACGCCATAAAAAACCAGCAAATTCATGTAAAGTATATTTTTTCCAGCAAGAAAGAGATCCATAAATTTCCCTTATTATTGGCGTAAGAGAAACGCAACTTTCTCGTATTAATTTAAGCAGTCTACTATAAACCCTTACTTGAAATTATTTCAGAAAAGTTAACCGAAAGGCCAATAGGATTTATTTTTCCTCTTGGCCTCTTGAATGGCTTGTTCCGGAAAAGAGGTATTTATTTTCCCCGCTTTTGAAAAGTTTTATTATGACGGGTAAATTATTAAGTGCCCACTTAGTTCGATCGAGTTTGTTCTTCTCTAGTTGTTTAAAAAAAAGTTGTTTTTTTATTTAATAACACTGATTTCTTGGAAAAAATAAATTAACTACACGAAAGGCATTGAAAACCATTGAATTTCTTACAAATTATCATTAGGGTATAAGTCAATTTTTTGAATAAATATTTTGACCTAAAAGTAGCATATTTGCGGCACGTTCCAGAGTGGAAGATACTCTCAGTATCGCCCTGGTGTAAGACCACCATTCAGAATTGAAACGTTGCTTCAAATGGCTTTAGTCGTATTTGGTGACCAGATCTGAATAGCCAGGTACTTCCCCACTGTCTCTTCCATAGTCTCACTGACTCCAGACGGGAGCAATTGGGACTCATATAAAAAAATATTCTAAAAAGACTTGAAATCAAGGTTATGGGTCCGAGTGGTTAAAGTTAAAATTCTTCTACTTACAAAAGGTTATGGTTTTATTAAATAATATTGAAAATTAAATTATTTAGAAAATGATAGTAAAACATTTAAATATTTGTGCCTATACTTTGTTATGGGTCGTCCATAATTCGTACGAACGGACTCTACAAGCAGCGGGCAGCTGTTGTCACGTGCACAGTACATGTACAGCCTCGCATGATTATTGCTGTCCCTCTCAGGCTAGCAGAAGACATTACCTTATATGGCCACACGGCGCGGATTCCAGCCAATGGCAGAAGACATTACCTTATAGGGCACACGTTCGAGTCATCCGTCTCGCTCATCACGGGCAGAGAGCTCCGGCCACCGATCGCCGAAGAACAGACATATTCTAGAGAGCGGCGCGAGCGGTCGTACGTACTACTACGTACTGTCGGGCAGTATGCCACCCTTCGACGCGACTAATTAAGTCTTCACCTACGATCCAAGTATGGCGCTATCACCACAGACGCCTATATAATCCTACTGCCGCCTATTTAATACCATAACATCAGACGCGCCCGGCTTTTAATCCGCCTACGTGCCGACGAGCCGAGTAATTCACCACGGCCGCCTACCATGGCCGCCCAGACGCGCCCGGCTTTTAATCCGCCTACATTGCCGATAGCCGCGTAATTCACCGTTATCGCCCACCGGTTCGGTAAGCTGGCCGAATCCGCCCACCATGACGCCGAGAAGCCGCCCACGCACCCCGAGCCGCCCCGTTCCTGCACATGGTCTGTGAGCTTTGCTCTAGACCTCTCCACTTCGTAGGGAAGCTGCCTGCATCCGTCCGACGCCACGTGAGATTCTAAACCCTCTTATAGTCTTTCCGAGCCTAAATTCAGTAGCATTTCTAGTGCCTCACTCTCTCTAATGCTAGGCCTTAAACTGCTTACCTGGTTGCCTGTACTGTTCACCCTTGCATTATTGAATACATTTGAATTGTGACTAAACCTTGTTTCATTGGAGTCAACCATCTACAGGCTCGGAGGAGCCCTACTACCCTGAGCTGAGCCTTCCAAGCCGAGGCATATGGCCCCCGGGGGGCCTGCTTAACACTTGTCCCCCCCCGGGAGGGACATATTTCTGGAGACCAGAAGTATAACACTGGACCCTACGTGGCTTCAGTATCACCCTGGCCCCAGGAAGTATAACACTGGCGCGCCAACTGGGCCGAAGTCTTGTCGATTGTTGTCTCCCTAGAAACATAATTATGTAATCTTAGCTATAAATATTTTATATTTGTGCTCCCATCAACAACGGTAGTTCTGTGTGAATTATTCCAAACGTCGCGAGTCCGTCGGCTAGTGCTATTCGAGTGTTAGGTATTTTAAACATCGCTTATTACCGTAACATTCTCACGCTATTACGTTTCTATCGCGGCAGTCAGAGTTGTTCGTCATTCGGGCGGGATTTTTTTTTAATTGAGTAATGAATCTCGTTATTTTAAATCTCCACCTGGGTGCTGTGTAAGTTGTATTATTTCTTCCTTGAAGAGCAGTGGTTGTTTCCAATAAAAGGTAGTAACTGCTGTCGGATTGTGCTCGTCCACATCCGTTTCCCTGTAATAGGAGGATATAATAACGACTGCCAGCAACTGCTCTCGTCTTCTATTATTTTTTTTTTTTTTTTTGCTTTGTTCATTATAATAACGCAAAATCATGGAGGCCTCCATACCAATAATGGATAGAATATTAAATTTCGAGAAAGCAAACGCGTCGGTAATAAGAAAAATGTTGACAGATAGAGGCATAGTCCCCAAAAGGGCTTTGTTGTCTTTACGGAAACAATGTGTTGAGTTTAACGAATCCCTTAGTGGGCGGGTTGAGTCTCCTGCTATTTTATTAAATTCTCCAAGTGTAGCAACCACCCCAAAAACTAGTAATTCGGGAAACCTCGTTAACATAGTATCCTCGCCTACGCAAAATCACTATGGAAGGACTACCACAAGGTACGTTGAAAGAAAAGTAGTTAATTTAACAAATTGGAAAATTTCTTTTGACGGGAATTCGGATGTCCGCGCTTTTTTAGACAGAATCGCCGAATTACAATACGCGAGGGGCGTTGATTGTCAAGATTTGGCTAGGGGTTTTGTCGAACTTCTCACTGGTTCAGCACTATTATTCTATAGGAAAATTTTCAAAACTAATCTAAAGTGGGAAGAAATTAAAACAGCCTTTTTGAAGAGATTCGAGGACCCGACGTTTCAAATGACTGAGAAGTCGAAGTTATTTAACTTGTGTCAAAAAAATAACGAAAGAGCTGCGGATTTTATTTTGGAAGCTTTAGCTATCAATTCCAAGCTGAATTTGCCGTTAGAGGAATCGGAACTTTTATCGTTAGTCACAAAAGGTCTCACGCCAGATTACGCACAACTGAAGATCGGTAAAAATATCACCAACGTTTCGGAGTTACAAGCGTTATGTGAGGAGATGGATAAAATCAAATTCAGTCGCGCATCAAGTAAAAAGACAGTCGAGCCGGAGGTCGTCTCAAATTATAAGGAGGTTGACAGTGATTTGGGAATTAAATCTAAAATTCACCGTTACAAGCAAATGTATAACGTACCGGTTCGGCAGTATGTAAATCTAATATCATCCCTGAATGATAAGTTATCATCACCATTGTCTGAATTAGACTTGGTTCTTATAATTAAAAATGGGTTGTTGCACAAATATAGTAAACTATTCTCGTACGATGTGCCCCGTACTTGTGCGGAGGTAATACAAAGATGCGAGATCTTAGAAGATACTCATTTCGATAATTCCCAACAGAATCACAGGGTTAGAACTTTCGGCCGTAATAAAAACTCACAGCTCGCGGCGATTTCACAAAGAACCACGGATATCGCTAATCGTGCTTGTTTTAAATGCAATCAAAACGGTTACTTTGCAAAAAATTGCAATAAAATTAACAGCAACAGCGTCCCGCGCCGTAGCCCACGATGGAAAAAGCCTGATTACAGCAGAGCAAACGATTTTCCTGATCTCTCTAAACCACCCCCGACTCATTGTAATTCGAATCAAAAAAACTTCTAGGCGGTCATTGCAGTCCAAAGCCATCAGCAGAGACAATCGAAAAGGAATGGAATGACTGGTTAGGTTACGTGAAGGTTTTTCTGAATACCGATCCACTCGAGGCAGTGAATGTGAATTGTAGCGGAGATGGCCGGCCACATGTCACATTCAAAGTTAAAAATCGTGTTTTATCAGGTTTACTAGACTCAGGTGCGTCACTATCTTGTATAGGTGGGAATTTGCACAAACAATTCACGTCTCGTGCGCTGTCCCCTTGTGATCTGGTAATTACTACAGCAGATAACAAGAGACAGGAAGTTTCTGGCAAGCTGTCACTTCCAGTAGTTTATAACGATAAGTTGCAGACCATAGACTTTGTAGTGATACCTTCGCTCGGCCGGAAAATTATTTTAGGCGTGGATTTTTGGAAAAAATTCAACATAGCTCCAAATTTATTTACAGCAAATCAAAGTATTACGTATACTTCCATCTCAGAAGTTAACGTAGTAAGGTCAAAAAACGATCTCACACCCGCGCAACTAAAAACACTTAGTGATGTGATGGAAGAATTTCAATCCATATCTTTTGCTAAACGCGGTTTAGGTAAAACTAATTTGATCGAACATGTTATCGAAACTGAAGGAACCCCAATAAAACAACGTTATTACCCCCTGTCACCAGTAAGGTTGAAACAGCTAGAATGTGAGGTGGATAAAATGTTGGAATTAGGCGTAATCGTTAAAAGTAAATCTCCTTGGTCAAACCCGGTTATTTTAATTCTTGATAACTTACGGCATGCAAACTTTATTACTTCCTTAGACTTGCTTAAAGCTTTCTGGCAGATACCCTTGCACCCTTCGTCTTGTGAGAAAACTAGTTTCGTAGTTCCAGGTAGGGGTACCTTCATGTTCGTAAGACTACCCTTCGGGCTACGTAATGCTCCTAGCGAACTGCAACGCCTCGTGGACACCTTATTTGGTCCAGAATTTGAACCCAACCTTTTTGCATATCTAGATGATCTAATAATTATCTCACGTACCTTTGAAGAACATATTGAACTCCTTAAAAAGGTTTGTAATATTTTAAAGGCCGCCGGATTAACATTAAATATAGAAAAGTCGGAATTCTGTAAATCAAGACTCAAATATTTAGGTTTCGTAGTGGACAAGGAAGGTCTCCGTACAGACCCGGCAAAGATAGATACTATCAAAAATTTCCCCCGTCCTCAGAATACAAAACAGGTAAAATCATTCCTTGGGTTATGCAGTTATTATAGACGTTTTATCAACAACTTTTCAAATATTGCAGCCCCTTTAACTCACATAACTGGTGGTAAAAAGAACCTACCTAATTTTACGTGGAATGAGGAGGTAGAAAAATCATTTTCCGCCTTAAAGAACGCCTTAATTTCAGCGCCGGTACTAAGCTGCCCTGATTTTAAGTTACCCTTTATAATACAATGTGACAGTTCCAATTTCGCCATCGGAGCGTGCCTTTCACAACAATTTGAGGACGCAGAACACCCCGTCGCGTATTACTCCAGAGTACTCTCAAAAACGGAGAGAAACTATAGTACAACTGAACGCGAATTATTGGCCATTCTCGACGCCGTACACAACTTTCGCTCGTACGTCGAAGGGTCAAAATTCACAGTGGTCACGGACCATTCAAGTTTAAAATGGCTTATGTCACTCGAGAATCCAACAGGTAGACTTGCCAGGTGGGGGACACGCTTGTCTCAGTTCGATTTTGACATAATTCACCGTAAAGGCTCCCTTCATGTAGTTCCAGACGTACTATCTCGTATTGAAATTACCCAATTAAATTCATTACTTGGCACGCCTGGCTCTAAAGACAAGTGGTACTCAGAGCTGTATAATAAGTGCGCCAATAACCCACAAGCTAGTCCTAATTTCTTAATACAAGGTAATAGGTTGTATAAGCATTGTAAAGCTGATTTTTCCTTACATACAGACTACGAATGGAAATTAGTATCCCCGGTAGAGGATAGACAGGCCTTAATCTCGGAATGTCATAATTCACCCACAGCAATACACCCAGGTGTGTTTAAAACCTTTAAAAAATTGTCGTTAAGGAATTTCTGGCCCGGAATGTATAATGATGTAAAAAAATTAGTGTCCAATTGCAATATTTGCAAGGCTTATAAACATTCAACTAAGCCAGCCTTAGGTCATATGTCCCACCCCAAAAACGTAGATCGCCCAATGCAAAGTCTTAGCGTAGATTTGATAGGTCCCTTTCCGAAAGGTTACGACGGAAACTTTCATATTCTGAGCGTGGTAGACGTTTTTACTAAGTACTGCTGGTTATTCCCATTACGCCACGCGACGGCAAAAACCATAATAGAAGCCTTGGAATACAATATATTTTTACCAATCTCTGTACCTAGAACACTCATAGTTGATAACGGTCGCCAGTTCACTTCAGGTGCTTTTAAAGCCTTCTTGTCTCAATACGGCGTTCCTGATGTATTTTATAATTCTTTCTATACTCCTATGAACAACACGGTAGAGCGCTATAATCAAACCATCGGAACCTCGTTGGCTATTTTGGTGGGCAACGATCACCGTCAGTGGTCAAAGCACGTCAGAACGGTACAAGCAGCAATAAATAATACGGTCAACCTTACTACTGGATACACCCCGTTTTCCCTCATGCACGGCTTTGAAAAGACAGTGCATGGCACGTCACATTGGCGTATCTCCCCTGGTGCTAGTCAAAATAACACACAACCAAATACGGTGGCGGATTATGCAAATAAACTACAGGAACTTGTAGCCGTGTATGACAAGGTGAGCGATTCACTCACCGCCGCGTATAAACAAAGCGCTTTTCGTTATAACACTAGACACAAGTTGGAATCCTATAAAATCGGAGACAGAGTTTGGAGAAGAAACTTCCCTCAATCTAAGGCAGGCGTATATTTTTCAGCGAAACTAGCACCCCGTTTTGTGGAAAACAGAATAAGGGAAAAAATCTCTAGCACGGTATATGTACTAGAGAATTTAAATGGAAAAATTGTCGGTAAATTCCACATTAAAGACATAGTAAAAAAAGGTAGTGACACCCCGGTAGTTGTAACCTTATAAGTGTTTTATTTATGTTTTGTTGTTATTTTCTCTGATTAATCCGGTTATTAGTTGAGATATAATTATTACCCCTTATGTACAACCCAAGGACGTCATGAACCCTTGTTGTTAGTACGAGGTTATAACACATATAACTTAACTTTTGTTATTAGAGAAGTATACAATTCCCTTCTTAATGGATCGTCATCACAAGTGTTGACAATCCGGGACGCCGGTATGTCTCCACGTGAAGACTTATTATTATTTTTATTATGAAAAAAAGAGGTAACTCACCTTACACTAGTGAAATTACTGATGCGATATTTAGTTCATTTATTGTAATGACTATTATTGGAAGTAATAATTTATTATTTTTCCATCCTAGTGCGTAGCCACTTAGGTTGTTTTTTTTTTAAAAAAAATTTTTTTTTAATTTATATATGAATATGGTTACATAAGTATATAAATTCGTCTAAGAAACACGACACGATACACTGATTGAGGGCGTAGTTCAAGGAACCCTAAATTAGGCTAGGTTTTTCATTAGAAAAAACTGCGTTAGGTATTCAGTATCCTGGCCCGGGACCGAAGTAGAGACCTAATTTCTATTTTCGTGGAACAATTTGCATTCTAAAAATTACTTAATTTTAGATGCAATGAAAGAATATGCAAGCATATTCTTTTCTTTTCGTTGGCAAGAGACGGCATAAGAAAATTCTTGTACAAGTGGTAGGTATAAAGGCACCTAGCTCTCATCATACTGGGGTAGGTCATTGAGTAGTAAGAAACTTAGGAACCTGGTGGTTGTAAATAACCTTGTGTATATAACAGATAAGGTCATGTATAAATGGAAATATCATTTTGATTTTTATTTTATTTTATTTTTTGTCTTTTTTTTTTTTTGCGGGTTTTTCAATCTCTTTCATTGTCGAATTATTCTCACATGTAGGTTAAATCGTTATAGTATTGGACATCTCACACGTTACGATATAGGAGAAATTGGGGCGGTAAAACGTTCACAATCGGGTAGTTACCCACTCCTTAACGGGGTATGTCTCATTTCTAGCGTATGTTGGAGTGAATTCACGATGAAAGGCAATGTAATAATTATATTACCACATTTTTGTTATCAGAATAGGCCCAATAGACAACACTATTCGGTTCACATAGGTTGTGGTGGTATCGAATTTCCTTCTTCCGCGATCATATAACAACGGGTACTCGTTGTGTGGTATTATAGAGCTGTTACAAGTCCGATAGGATGGAACTTGGGTATCGACCTAACGTGTCATTCGGCAGGTAACTATAATCCAAAGCGTGATAGGATGGCTAAACTCCTTAGAATTAGAGCAGAAAGATTGTTGGAAACGCGAATTTCCGAACAATTAAAGTATATATGATTCCGGTGTTAGGAAGAAATTCGTTACTCAATTAAGAAAAAATTTTCCTCTTCTAATAACATTGTCGGTAGTATTAAATTTTCGTATTTTTTGTGTAAAAATACGTGGCGTTGTTGTTATTTATTTTAATATTTTTTTTTTCTCTCCTTACGTAGTCAAACCCTGAGAGTTTAAGTTGAGTTGAAACAAACTCGAATGGAAAGTTATTTAACAAAATTGTACACACACATAGAGTTTTTGGTGGGTAAACAAATGTATATTCAAGTGTTTTAATTATGATAAATGTAATTAATTAAATTACTATATAAATATTTTGTAAACACGTAATTGATTACTTCGGTATCAATATTGTAAGCCAGCGTGTAAAGTCCTTGCCATATCAGGACGCAATTGAACCGTGTTTTTGTAACTTGCTATATCACTGTATTCAAATAAGGAGTAGTACTTCTCGTAGTAAGAAGATTTAAAAGTATGCACCCAGTTGAGTAAATTAGCTCTGTAATGTCATAAAGTTATGTCATTTGGGTCTTATTGTTCTTATTAGAGAATAATGTAATTGCACTTATGGTCATTACGGTTCGTCTGGTTATTTGGTGGGAACACCTAGAGGGTGTCCTATGTGGTTTCGTCGAACGCAAGTTCACCGTGAGGATTCCAAGGGATCTATCCGGTTGTCTATGTCGTTGCGGCAAGGGTGTATTTCTAGTACACCAAGTACAGCGCTGTACGGGTCACCGAGGGTGAGTCGAGAAAACATGAAAGGATTCATATTATGCCTGAAAATTAATATTCATGATAGGTTTTGTAGCATTACCTTACAATTATATGCGAACATGAGAGGATGGTCGTTTATGCCTGATAATTAAATGCAAACCAGACAAACCATGACAAGCTGAGAGTGCGGGAAACTAACATTTGGGTTAGAATTGAATGGTGAAAATAGCATAAAGTGCATAAAAACAAAGTTGTATAATTTTAAGAATTCTATTGTAAGACGCGAATATGAGTGATTTCGATCATTTCATGACATTGGTCAGCGTACAATATTCCATAACAGGAATAAAGTGTATAAGAACAAAGTTGTATAATTTTAAGAATTCTATTGTAAGACGCGAATATGAGTGATTTCGATCATTTCATGACATTGGTCAGCGTACAATATTCTATTACAGGAATAAAGTGTATAAAAACAAGTTGTATAATTTTAAGAATTCTATTGTAAGACGCGAATATGAGTGGTTTCGATCATTTCATGACATTGGTCAGCGTACAATATTCCATAACAGGAATAAAGTGTATAAAAACAAAGTTGTATAATTTAAAAAAAATTCTATTGTAAGACGCGAATATGAGTGGTTTCGATCATTTCATGACATTGGTCAGCGTACAATATTCCATAACAGGAATAGGCTTGGAAATTTTTTGTCCAATTTTAAGATTTTTACATGGTAGAGATCCTTCTCGTAAGGGTCATGTTTTCTTTATTTCTTCATGCACCTTCGTTAGCGTGTCTTGTATCGCACTAGGTACGTCATATTTTTATAATTCCTTGAGAGAGTTGGCAACCTTTGTTCAGTTTTTTGCTAGTTTTTTTTAGCTTGGCTCACAGGTAGTTAAAATTTTGTTGGCTCTTAGGTAGGGAGTGTTTAAATCCTGGTGAAGAGGTAGCTCTGTACCTCACATTGTGGCAACCATCGCATCACATGCTGTATGGAAGGTCGTGGTCCCCTGCATCAGCCTCGCTGCCTTTTCCCTTCATTTTTCAGGGGAAGGAGGGTAGTGTTATGGGTCGCCCATAATTCGTACGAACGGACTCTACAAGCAGCGGGCAGCTGTTGTCACGTGCACAGTACATGTACAGCCTCGCATGATTATTGCTGTCCCTCTCAGGCTAGCAGAAGACATTACCTTATATGGCCACACGGCGCGGATTCCAGCCAATGGCAGAAGACATTACCTTATAGGGCACACGTTCGAGTCATCCGTCTCGCTCATCACGGGCAGAGAGCTCCGGCCACCGATCGCCGAAGAACAGACATATTCTAGAGAGCGGCGCGAGCGGTCGTACGTACTACTACGTACTGTCGGGCAGTATGCCACCCTTCGACGCGACTAATTAAGTCTTCACCTACGATCCAAGTATGGCGCTATCACCACAGACGCCTATATAATCCTACTGCCGCCTATTTAATACCATAACATCAGACGCGCCCGGCTTTTAATCCGCCTACGTGCCGACGAGCCGAGTAATTCACCACGGCCGCCTACCATGGCCGCCCAGACGCGCCCGGCTTTTAATCCGCCTACATTGCCGATAGCCGCGTAATTCACCGTTATCGCCCACCGGTTCGGTAAGCTGGCCGAATCCGCCCACCATGACGCCGAGAAGCCGCCCACGCACCCCGAGCCGCCCCGTTCCTGCACATGGTCTGTGAGCTTTGCTCTAGACCTCTCCACTTCGTAGGGAAGCTGCCTGCATCCGTCCGACGCCACGTGAGATTCTAAACCCTCTTATAGTCTTTCCGAGCCTAAATTCAGTAGCATTTCTAGTGCCTCACTCTCTCTAATGCTAGGCCTTAAACTGCTTACCTGGTTGCCTGTACTGTTCACCCTTGCATTATTGAATACATTTGAATTGTGACTAAACCTTGTTTCATTGGAGTCAACCATCGACAGGCTCGGAGGAGCCCTACTACCCTGAGCTGAGCCTTCCAAGCCGAGGCATATGGCCCCCGGGGGGCCTGCTTAACACTTGTCCCCCCCCGGGAGGGACATATTTCTGGAGACCAGAAGTATAACACTGGACCCTACGTGGCTTCAGTATCACCCTGGCCCCAGGAAGTATAACAACTTTGAAAAATAAAATAAAACGTAATTTGATGTTTTTTCATGGAAAAATCAAAACAGGCGGCTGGTGTTAAACTGTAATTTAAACCTTATCGCCACCTAAATAAGAAGCGTTATTGTTAGCGGCCTGATCTCTGATTTTACGTGGTGTTGCATCGCGTTAAGAAAAATACATTGCAAAATATAAAGGCTTTAGGAGCTTTGCTTTCAGTTAGAAATTGATGAGAAATTTGTCACATCATCAGTAAGCACTAAGCAGTAATGATCGGTAATAAAATAAACCCTTAACGATGAGGAATAAATTATAGGTTTATTCGCAGGCTCGGTGTATTCAATAAAATTGGATGGGTTCATTACGATTCAAATTTATTCAGATTCGCGCACGGGGGCTTTATCATGCTTCGATTTCATTTTGTATTATTATTAATTTAAAAATCTACCCTTGCAAGAGAGAATATTAATATAATAGCAGTTAAAAACCCGCTCCGCAGTTTTTTTCTGCTAGGCCTTGCGGGCGGCTTTTGGTTCAGCTTCGCCCAGTTAGTGTTGGTCACCATTTTATAAATCCAATAGGAATTGGTTCCAAAAATAGCCCGTTCCTCGGATCAATTGTCATCCAGTCTAGCTAGTCAGCGGGAAAAAGTAACCGAGACAGGCAATGATGTCATATGTAATATATAGCCGCTTGATACAACTTTGTATTACCGTCAATCTTTCCATATCCGGAGAGATACTACAAATTCACAAATTCGTAGCAGAGGGTACACGTCCCCGTCCGACCTGCTGATGGAAGTGGCGACATCTTTTGACGAATTCTTGAATTCGAAACCGAATTACAGCGGTAGTTTTGTTTGAAATTCCACGTACACAGATGTTATTTGTGATGCGGCGCGTATGGCGTGGCGTCAGACATTCAAACGAAGCCGGGTTCTAAAATTCAACCACAATTTTTTAATATTAAGTGGTAGGCAAAGAAGATGAAGTAAAATATACTCTTAGTATCGCCATTGTGAGATATAACCATTCGGAAACAAAACTTGCTTGAAATGGCTTGAGCAGTGTTTTATGATGAGTTCTGCGTAGCCAAGTTCTTCTTCCCCACCATCACCTTTTTTCAACTCCATTTACGCTGACAAAGTTCCCCAATTATTGGAATTGCCATAATCCCATCGGCCTCGGTCAGTAAATTATGACTCCTGTGGAAATAACATAAATTAAAAATATTATTCTTCCATAATTGTTAATTGACTTTGTGCCATTATTTTTAATAATTAACTGCCATTTAATAAAAAAATGATCAGTTTTATATTAAATTATTTTACCCCTTCAATTATTCAATGCAAATTCACTTTGTGACATCATTTTAAATTGACTGAAAGTAACTATATTTTTTAAACCAACATTTTTAATTTTAACAAATCAAAATGTGCAGTTTAGATGCGGTACAAGTGAAACCTTCAATAAACTAAAGTGGACAAGAGTGGAGAAGCTACAAATCACTGCACAAAGAGGAAACCGATTATTTTATCTCATTCTCTCGCAGGCTAAATCCAATAGATGAATGTGTTTGTCTATTTTTAGTGTCGCTATTTGTAGTTTTATTGAGTTTCATATCACAACGGTGCTAAAGAAGTTTCAAACTCAAAAATTTATCAACTCTACATGTTTCAAAACTAAACGTTTCTTCATCAAAATACAAATCATATACACTGAAAATAAAGACAAATGGTTGGTTTTGATATACATTAACTAATTATTATTATTAATAAACAAATAATGTCAGCCAAGGTAACTACATACATGGGTAGTTATAGGTGAGATGTGGAGATCTTGGCTGACACCGACTCAAAAAATAACAATCGTACGAAATTACTTTTTTTACTTTCTAGTGCATTTTTTGAAGTCGTTTTGTGTTTTGTTAAAATTTTTGTTAATTTTTTTGATTTTTAGTGACGAGCGTGCTTAAAGAAGTTTTACGTAATATTGGTGTAATATTGAGTCCATTTGTCGAGCACAAACTTACTGCAAATTTAAGACATATATGGTTTTTTCATGAAAGCCATTGTCAGAACTAGACCAAATTAAAATGGAACCACACGGGAAGCACCAGCTTTCTAATAAAAAAGAATCATCAATATCGGTTCACCCAATTGAATGTTCTGAGGTAACAAACATAAAAAAAAAATTAAAAAATACCGTCGAATTGATAACCTCCTCCTTTTCAAAGGAGTGGTTGATTCAAACAAAATTCAAACAAAGTTTAAATATCAAATTAAAATCATTACATTTTTAATACACATAAAAAAACAATGTTCCCAAACACTGTTTTGTTTCTCTCTTCACGGATTTATTAACAATTCAGAATGAAACGTTTTGCGAAATCTTGTTAACTTCTACTTCTTAGAGTTACTTATAAAATCCTTTTAAACAAAGCATTCAATGTACTAAAAACTTGCAAATTGTTCTATTACTGACATTTTTAATACTTTAAACTTTAGTTTCAGTTTCAAGAAAGAAAGTAACGACAAACCATTGAAAAAGAGACAAAGAAAGAAGGCTTTATTTAACGTTCCAATTTTAAAATGTCAGAGAAAATGGGATCCTGTTTTTTTGGCCTAATGTCTAAAAGGATTCTGTCAGATTTTTTCAGTGTAGGTATTCGATGTAACAACCATTACCTCCTGATATTTATTAAGGTGCGACTCGTAACAGGTTTTGTTAAAACGTAATAGTGAGCGAAAGAAATGTAAAATGGTAACTACAAATAGTTTTACATCCCACAAAAAGCTCTTGAACTTTCCCCTCTTGATTTTCTAGGTCACGTAATTATTAGCGTTGTAAAAAATGCGTTACTGTAAAAGCACGAAAAATAGTGAAATGTTCGTGTAAAATTCCAAAATGAGAGCGTTCAAATGATTTTTGGGCGTAACATTGGCTTACCCGACCTGCCTAAAACCCGTGTAATCACAGAATAACAAATTTGTCCCAGCTCACATAGGACTCAGATCAATCGTATCTCCGTTGATGACTTACTGTCATGTTGAGAAATATGATCTGGTGTTAGAAACAGAAAACTTCACGCTTTATAGTAAGGTGAATCACGAATATATGGAAAAAAATCTTATTTTGATTTGTCGAATAGTGATAAAAGGGTGCTAAATGAAGATATAAAATCACGTAACTTTTTAAATAATATTTAGATAGGGTCTTCTTCCTCCTGATTGACTTTTAAATTTTACATAATAGATAAAAAACCACTCTTGATAAATTTTAAAAAAATGTTAGATAAACCAGTGAAATTAACTTCTTTTCACAAAATAGAGGGAATATTTTGATTTATTTATATAATACTTTGAAATATATGAATATATTTCAAAGTATGTGTCTCAAGGCAGTGTATTCACATAAGAGCTAAATTCTTCTTACTCTCAAATTTCAGCATTATTTTGCGAAACTTAATCTTAGAACTTTTTGTAAATGATTTCGTTAATATACATTTGCTTTGGAAGATTACAAAAAAACGTGATTTAATGGATTCATAGTAACTTTTATATACACTAAAATAACCCCTTTATATGAAAATTTTCGAAATTTTGAAGACAAATTCGGAGGGAGAAGATCGTATCAAAAATTTAAAAAAATTTAAACACGTCGTTTTGAACCCATTTTGCACCTTTTTATCGCTCTTAAGATTTAAAAATAACATTTTTTTAAATCCCACCTTACTTTAAAATCAAATCTAGAATTTAACCTAGAAATATTTGCACATGAACCTCTATGAACCAAAGTTTCCGATAGCAATTTGAGATAAATTTTTTTTTAATAATTATTATTTTACGAAACGACAAAAATATTAACGTTTACAATACATTTGCCTAATGAAATATGTGTGTGTTTTTCTTTTTTTCTTTATCAGTAATTTAAGATAGAAAAACGTAAGGTGAGCCATTTTTAAAACTTTTTTATGTTTGTATTTATATCTAATTTTATATTTCAGAAATTATATGTTTATTTCTAATAATAACATTTAAAAGCATATTTCATCACCTTTAAAACAGTTTTTTGTTATCGGATTCATTCAGAAATATTCCATTTATTTGAATTTTAAAATTATAATATCAATTAATTCAATTAATCGATATTACTCACCGATAATATATCAATTAATCGAAATTACTCACCGAATGATAAAGAATCGGGACTTTATACTAGCCACTGAACAAGTTTAACCAATAGAAGTGAGATTTAGATAAATTAAAAATAAATCTGAAAATTTACATAAAACATTTCGACCACTAGGCGCCAAACAGGCCAATGAACTGAAATATTTAGTCTTGATAGTATTTCGGTTTTTTAAATTGTTTGATCAATGTCACCATAAGTAAGGAAAAATTGCGCTCACTTTTGGTTTACAGATGCAATCACAAAACAATTCTATCGATAGCTCCCACTCATAGTACCCCTAAAACCATTTGCAATATTTCACTGTCAATGAACGCCGTATTTTTTACGCAGGTTTCTCGTGTCATCTATAGCTTTAAAGCAGGGTTTGGCAAACTGGGGTAATTTAAACCAAGAGAGGTTAAAAATGAAAATCACCGGGTAGTTCCGCTTACCTTTTTATGTGAATAGTCCCATCTGCCCGGAGCTATGGCATTCCCGAGAGCTTCGTATAGATAGCTCGTATCATGAGTCGTATGTGCCAGACAAACGCGATCAAGCATTAAAACAATGGTTGAACATTAATGGAAATATCTGAATGTAAAGTTAATTAAATTCTTAAAAATAATTAAATAACCCTTCCTTCTTAAATAAAAAAACACCATGAAAATAAATCAAATAAAATGGTTAAAACAACAACAAAATGCGGTAAAATAAACATGGAATTGAGGAAAAAATAGATATTATGAAGTAACCCTATTAAGAAGATGTGATAATTACAGTCAACAAACATGACGATGAGGAAATCATGATGTAACACCAACATAACTAACTACAGTACGCCTAAGAACTAGAATCCCTGGTGAGGAGGACTGTGAATAAACTACTTTTAAAAATTTCATTATTTGTTTTTGGGGTGTTATGCCGTGTTGCGCTACCTCCTTCTATTCAGATGTGTTGAGAACTATACATATATATATATATATTTCTTATATCTGGGTTAAATCTTCCCCACAAGAAAAACTAAACCCTTCCACACACTTTTCCACAAATGATAATCTAGTCAATCCACGCTATGTAAGTGACTACATATGTAAGTATAATAAATACAAAACAATACAAGAACAACATGTCAATCTACCAGATACGAAATGGGAAAATAATTCACCAACTGCAGATATTTTCATATCAGAGGGTTTGGCTCGGTAGAAGTCCTAACTGGAATGATAAATCCCACTTATATATATTTTTTTTATTTTTTATCGGCCATTTAAGAACTCTACAAATTAATGAAATTTATTCGCAGTTCTCCTAACTAAGAATTCCTGTTCAGAAGCGGACTGTGGGTAGATTGTGTTGGAGTTACATCATGATGTCATAATGTTGACTATGTTCCTCACCTTAATGTTTTTTTTAATTCTACACATCATATTTGTTGACTACAGGTTTTTTTAGTTATTTCATAATTTTAATGATACCTCATCTTCCTGTTTACTAAGGCATATTTTGTTGTCGTTTTTAAAGTTGTTTTTAATTACATTTTGAACGGCATTATATAATTTAGTAAAAATTGGGATGTTTAGCAGATGTGCTTAATAGATATTTTTGAAGTAGTCATTTTGACGGCCGGCGTAGTTCAGCGGTAAGGCTCTTAAGTCGCAATCTAAAGAACGCGGGATCGAATCAATAAATCGGAAAATAAATTTTATTTGATTATTTTTTGTTATTCACAATTTACTCATTTAAAATAATATATAGTATATTTGCGGCACGTTTCCTTGTGGAAGATACTCACAGTATCGCCCTGGTGAAAGACCAGCATTCAGAAACGTTGCTTGAAATGGCTTTAGCCTTGTATGGTGACTAGATCTGAATAGACAGGTGCTTCCCGACCTTCCTCTTCCCTATCTTCTTCCCTTCCTCACTACCTTCAGCCTTACAACATACCCCAATTAGGGGTGCCATAGTCTCACTGGCTCCAGACGGGAGTAGTTTGAACTCTTTTGCGGTGTTCATATAAAAAAAATATACCTATATAGGAAGGTATATTTAAAAAAATTTAAAAAACCTTTTACTGCATTAAAAATTGACTTCATACACTTTAATTTGCCCAAGACTGCTATAACAAAATATATATTATGATCTGCCTTGAACGCTAGCCAGACTGTGTGTACAAGACTATATTATTGGGGTACTCTATGAGTCTGAAAGGAGTGGGAAGGGGAATAAGAAGGAAAAGAGGAAGATACTGAAGTGCCCGACTATTTAGATCTGATAGCAAATACATTCATGCCCATGGAATGCATTATTTGTTCAAGAAAGACATTCGAAAAGTTTGATCAAATTTAGATAGAATAATTTAGTATACTTCGCGAAAACATATAAACCATCGTTATATAATTCAATCGGTTTGTCTCTTCAGTCCTAAAAATAGTTCCTCGACCCCTGCTTTAAAGAATATTAAGAATGCTATTTTATAATACTCAATCTTCATCGCGTATCATCTATCTCGTCACGACGTAACGCGGTGTTGGATGTCACCTTGGTTTTGTCAGACAATATTTTCAGGCTTCCACCTTAAAAAATACGTCGAAGGCTTTCAATATCAGCATAATCCGCATTTAAAGGAAGTATATTTTCGAATAAAACTTCTCGGATGATAAAGTTCATTCAGTCTTTTGAGTTATTGTGTACTTTTTAACTTGATGTGAATAATAAAAATTGAACCAAGGAAGAACTGTCAGAACACCAGAGCATTGTGCTAGTAATATAATAGTATATTAAAATATAAGTAGTTAAACAGGTCTTTAAAACACGCGCGATTTTTCGAGCACGATGGCGTAGCCGAGTGCTCGAAATAAAGCAAGTGTTTTAAAGACCAGTTATCCACGAATATTTTACGCTATTTTTTTTTATTGGTACACTTTGAAAACATAAATATTTACGGTGCTCCAGATTTTATGTCCGGGTTGAATCTTTCCCAAATGAAAGACTAAACCCTTCCACACACTTTTCCACAAATGAATATCTAGTAAATTAACGCAATGTAAGTGCACTATATAAGAATAAAACAATACAAGAACAATACGTCAATCCATCAGAAACATAATGGGAAAATATTTCACCGACTCCAGATATTTTCATATCAGAGGGTTCGGCTCTGATGAAATCCTAACTGGTCCGATAAATCCTACTGATCCCTCAATATAAATATTTAAAAAATCTTTCGTAATCCTACATGTATTTAAAATGACCGACTTTTGCATTTTTATGTACAAATTTTTTGACAAATCTAATACGCCTAAATTTTGAATGAGAGAGCTAGGTATAATGCCAGTAGCCGAAATAACAAATGGTAATATTTTTATAGTCTGAGAATGCCAAATTCTTTTAATTTCATTTCCTAAATCTGTATATTTTCTTATTTTTTCAGAAACAGTTTTCTGAATATTACAAGAATTTGGAATAGCGACATCAATGATATAAGTTATTTTCTTAATTTTGTCATGTAAAACTATATCGGGTCTATTATGACTAATTGTTCTGTCTGTCAGAATAGTTTTATCATAAAAATTTTTATAAAATTCATTTTCTGAAAATGAATTTGGTTCATATTCATAATATGGTACATTACGGCAGTCAATCAAGTTATGTTTAATTACCAAACTTTGGTGAATTATTTTTAAAACTTGATTGTGCCTAAATGTATACTCGGACGGCGCTAATACAGAACATCCCGATATAATATGTTCTATAGTTTCCGGAAAAGCCAAACATTTTCTACATAAATCATCAATTTGATTTGCATCTTTGATGATATGCTTCCTATAATTTTTAGTATTAATGACTCTATCTTGTATGGCAAGCATAAAGCCTTCTATTTCTGCGCTCAACTCTCCAATACTCAACCATTTGTTTGACGAAAATTTGTCAACATATGTTTGGTTGAGATAATTGAAGTGTTTTGCGTGAAGAATTTTATTTGACCAGGAATCTAATAATTCCTGGTTGGTATTTATAAGAATGCTGGCATTCTCGTCGTATAAATTTAATGGTGAAATATTTCTATCTGCCTTGCAAATGATTTTGTGCATTTCTGAACTATCAGCTTTCCTATGGAAAAAATTTCTTAGCATTTCAACCTGATTATGTTTTAAAGATGTTATTTTGACTATACCTCTACCTCCTAAATTTCTGGGTAAATTAATTCGTTCTACTGAAATTTGGTTAATGTAGTTCTAATATTATTATTAAAAATTTGGAAATAAGAACTATTAATGAATTCGTGATGTGACATCACAATATCTTGTTGTCATGGAAATGAAAAACACAAAAATTAATTTGTAATCTGTCACATAAGATTTATAGTTGACATCACAGTGTTTACTAGTGTGTTGTAAAATGAGTTCAAACATTGATAATTTAAATACCAAAGCAGAATCGCGGTTAATACCTGAAAAATCCAAAGACGTTTATAAAAAAGAATATGAAAGGTTCATAACATGGATGGAGGAGCAAAACGTAGTAGATGGAGATGAACGAGTTGAGCTTGCTTACCTTCAGAAAATGTCGGAACAGTACAAAGCATCGACTATGTGGGCCATACATTCGAAATTGCAATGTCTGTTGAGGATAAATAAAGGGGTTGATTTAAAATCATTGAAACATTTGTAATGTTTTATTTGACGTTTAAAATATTCCTGTCAGATTTATAGTTAAAAGTTGACATTTAGACTTCACATTTTGTTGATTTGTTGATGTTGCCATGGTAACTTTAAAAAACGCGCGTTCCATAAAGTGCGATTTAAACACGCCAGAGCGTACTTTAAATGAGTAAAAAAGGGCACCAATAAAAAAAAACAAAAATTAAAAAATTAAAAACCTTTTATTTCTTACAAATAGATATGTTACAGAGTTATAAAAAGTAAGAAATAGTAAACTTAATGCTATTTACGAAAAATGTAATATAGGTATCTTAAATTATTCATGAGCAAGAACTACTCTCTCAGACGAAGGTGAAAGCCTCCTCTAAAGAATTACATTAATTTTTTTTTAATTGATAAACTAACGTTTAAACAAGATTTTTATGCATAGCACAAAGGGTACATAACAAATATTATAATCAATAATTATCAGCCTGAAACACTGATCTACATTGAAAAAATCTTCCGAGAAAAGATACTGGCCGCCAACGGGAATTGAACCCGTGACCATCTGATTGCCGGTCAGCAGCTCTGACCACTGAGCTATGGCGGCTTATCTAATACCCGCCAAATAATTCAATATATACTAGTGTTTCATTCGACAATTACTTAATATTACATTTTTCCAACTGAAAACAACCAACTTTATTTTTGTGAGAGAGGTATTGTTAATACTAAATCTCCCGCTAGGTGGCGTCGAGACTAATTATGTCTGCATTTTTTTGCTGTGTCTTGTCAAATATTAATTATTATTGGGAGATTTAGTATTAAAAATACCTCTCTCACCAAAATAAAGTTGGTTGTTTTCAGTTGGAAAAATGTAATAATAAGTAATTGTCGAATGAAACACTAGTATATATTGAATTATTTGGCGGGTATTAGATAAGCCGCCATAGCTCAGTGGTCAGAGCTGCTGACCGGCAATCAGATGGTCACGGGTTCAATTCCCGTTGGCGGCCAGTATCTTTTCTCGGAAGATTTTTTCAATGTAGATGAGTGTTTCAGGCTGATAATTATTGATTATTACAAAGATTTTCTTATCAGAGTACAAAGTTTAATTAGAAAAAAAACTTTGGTTGTGAAGCACGTTGATAAATTTTATTGAAAATGGAATGAAAACTTGGATCAAATGTTAAAGTTCGTTATTTTCATATATTTAATAACTTTATTCGAAATTCAAATGTGTTACAGTTATTTTCGCCTTTTTTTTAAAATACGAATGTGGACACGTCAAAATTTTCTTCGTTTGTTTATTGTCTCTGTTCGGTTTCCGTAGTTACAATTAAAATCATATGTCCGACATTGTCTATTGGCAATCTTCAGTACAATTATTGTGTGTTGTTTCTAAAAGGGTTAAAGTTCAGTTTTTTTTATATATGTAGTTGCGCCGGTTTGGTCCCTTCGTATAAATTAATGGCTAATAATTATTGATTATAATATTTGTTATTTACATTAATCTCTTGTTTTGTTCGTAGGGTTAAGTTTTTTTTCATTTTTTTTATTTGAATTTTATTTTAGTAATTTGTAATAATAATAATAATTGGACAATTTGTAGAGTGCCGTTTTTGTGAAAAAATCACCTCAAGGGTACATTTAAGGTTACAAATTTCTAATTAATTATAATATTTCATATTGCAGCTAATTAATTATAATGTTTCAAATTCAGTATATTTTTTCTTGTTTTATGTAGCTCCTGCATGACATCTTGAACTTTTCAATTTGTAAGGAGTTTCTAGTAGTAGGTAGTAACTGTTTTGTTAAGTATTTCTTGTGTTTGTGTCACTTCTTGTATTTTTGAGGAAGTTTAGAATTTCTTCTTCAGAGGGTTTTGGTCTAAATCTTCCAAGGTGACCAGCCGGGTTGGAAGACGAGGTTTGGTTTTTCTGTTTCAGTTTTTTGCATGTTACTTGTGTCGGAGTACTAGTAATACCAGCATATAAGTGTCAGAGGAACATATTTTATCCAATTAATGTGAAACATATGTTATAAAATAAATGGTTCCTGGGGCGGCGGTACCAAGACCCACATCCCAAATTAAAAATTAATAGCTCATAACCTAACCGAACGCAACCTATATAACAAAGTTTTTGTTTTCATCACTTTTAATTTTTAAAGCAGTGAAGTTATAGTAATTTACAAATGAAGTGATGAAGTGTAGGGTCATCAGAAATAACATAAAAAAATTAAAATAAGAAGTTGCCAGCTAAACCAAACCAATTTCTAAATGTAGTGTTCTCCTGAAGTGTTATGTAGATTTACTTTACTAACAGATTCTTCTAAGGATGGAGATTAATGGGAATAATAGATTCTTTGGTTATCTGTGTTTTTTATTATACTTCGCGTATTATAATGTGACCACGTTAGTCGACCTAACTAGAAGCTGGCTGAAAGGATTCTTAACAGAGGGTTCCAGTGAACACTCACCCAAAGCTGCATTACCCTCTGTCGGTTCCCACAGGAACTAAACTACCTGCCATCTAGCGGAATCTAAAGACAGCTCATAGCACTGCCATCTGTCTCTAAAAGCTGGAAGCTTTTTAGATACACAACACTAAACAATAATTAATCTGTGCTGGGCTGACTTATCTACAAGTGATCATTGGAATCTTATAGGAAATATACACAAATTCCTCCAAGGTCTGTCTTAAGATTTCCCAGGTATATTGCAGGAATTCCGAATGATATTTATTAAATTAAATTAATAGTCAATATGAGTTGGAAACAAAAAAACATGTACATCATTTGATGAATATGTTCATGTTAGCGCAGAGCTGCATTTCGACTTTTTCGCTAACGTCAGCTTAGATCTTAGATCTTCTATCGAATCCAAATTTCGTAATTCTTCCATGAAAATTTGGTCGCAGCTTTAGAGGGTTGTTAATTCCTCCATTTAGGGGCTGATTTGTGGTCCGAGCCTTCAAACCCCATTCGTTAAACACAACAACGTAGGGATGGTATTATGAGGCATATCGGACAGAATTTATCACGTGGGTGCGTCACGTGGCGAAGGCTCGCTCGGGCGGGTTTGGGGCTAATTAATTAAACAGAGATAGGGGATGGTTACTTTAATAATGTAATGATAATGGCCGAATAATAGGAAATTTGTTACTCCTCATGAGCAGCATTGAATTACTTTTGATTTTGAATGTAACATGGTTTCATTTTGATTTTATTTATTTATTTATTTACGTCCTTTTTCGGGGCTTTTACATATGAAATTTAAAAATTAAAATAAAAATACAAATACTATATATTTCTTTAAACATAACTGAATTACTTCAGTAACAGAATTTTGTATTTTCTTAAAGATAAATTGAAGATGCTACTGACCTAATATAATTATTTCCCTCCATTAGTATTCTCGGCAAAGAGGAATACATATGATAGTAAGTTCCAGAATTTCTGCTCTGAAATAAATCCTGACTTCTAGTAATGCGTAGAGGAATCCGGAAGTTTATCAATTCAAGCAATACCGGATATCAACTAATTTATTTAGAATTTGGTTGTCTCATGGAAATTCAAATGTAACATTGTCATCAATTGGTCATTCAGTGCGTTTTTTTTTATGAAATTTTAAATGAAATTTGGTCCTGTTGAAAATAATTTCCCTCAGGGCCTTTGTCATTTTAGGGGATGCTATGTGCAGGGTTTTATTAAGGAAAGGAAGGAGAGGAAGTTCTGGGAACGAAATAGGTATCAGGATTGGATAGGAATCTGGAGGTCAGTAATCCAGGAGGACGGATTCATGAATCCATCCATCCAACTGCGGTGCAAGGCGGTGGGTCGAGAAATTCTGGCTGGAAATGATAAAAGGGCTCCCTCAACCACTCTCTTTCAATTCTGCCTACCATGAAGCAAGTGGGCAGAGGCAACGACCACTGAGACCTGGACAAACCTCACACCATGAACCCAGCCACCTTTGCTAAGTTCCGGTTGTTTCAAATTAAAAGTGTTTTATTTTATCGCTTTAATGTACATATTTTGTTTGTTTTCTAAATGTTATGTATATCTTTTATTATTTTTAATTAGTAAACTAATGTTTAAGACAAGATTTTTATGCATAGTACAAAGGGTAACAATTATTATAAGCAATAATTATTAGCCTGAAACAATCATCCACATTGAAAAAACCTCCCGAGAAAAGATAAATGCCGCCGAAGGGACTTGAACCCGCGTCCTTCTGATATCCGGTCAACTGCTCTACCAACTGAGCTACGTCGGCTTATCTCCCACCCGCCAAATAATTCAATAGGTACTAGTGTTTCATTCTTCATGAAAAATGTAATAAGCAGTAATTGTTGAATGAAACACTAGTACATATTGAATTATTTGGCGGGAGGGAGATAAGCTGACGTAGCTCAGTTGGTAGAGCAGTTGACCGGATATCAGAAGGACGCGGGTTCAAGTCCTGTCGGCGGCATTTATCTTTTCTCGGGAGATTTTTTCAATGTTGATGAGTGTTTCAGGCTAATAATTATTGCTTATAATAATTATGTATATCTAATAATATTCTGTGATCTAGTACCATAGTAGTCTATGTACGGGTTACATGGTCTCATTGGCGAGTTATACCGAAGATAGGTTTATGAAGTTTCTAGGATTTTAGGAACTCTCCTCTCTTTAGCATGAAAATATGTTTGACCTCAGAAGTATTATTATAATTACAATAAGTCTTTCAATTAAGCATATAAAAGTTCATAAAGATAATAAGCACCGGAGAATACAGATCCCAGTACTTACCATATGAAGTTATTCTCTAGAGAGAATATAAAAAACATAACAATAAATAAAAAAAGTTTAGAATATTTATTATTTTTTTTAACATAATAACATACATTTAAACACCATTCACACTAACTATGGTAAACAATCCATTGGTAACGAGGGGGGCAACTTATATAATTTCCTCCCAAATGACATTAAAAACGAAAATAAGTTGGGTCAATTTTAAAAAAAATCTTGATAAACAAAATAATGATATAAAAAAAAACATTTACTTTATAATACCTACTAAAAAATAATGTACTAAGGTAATTAATTATATTAGGTAAATTATGTTATATTAAGGTAAGTTATACCTTAATATAATATAATTTATAAATACATTATGTACAAATTTTGCTATGGATACTAATAATAGAAAATAATTTTAAAAAAAGATTAGCGCTGTATTGAAATATTTAGTTTATCTTAATGTGTACAATTATATTTAGTTAAATGAGTGAAAATATAATTTTCTTTTAAATGGAATAAAAAAAAATTGGTGAACTAATGTTTAAGAAAAGATTTTTATGCATAGCACAAAGGGTAACAATTATTATAAACAATAATTATTAGCCTGAAACACTCATCAAAATTGAAAAAATCTCCCGAGAAAAGATAAATGCCGCCGACGGGACTTGAACCCGCGTCCTTCTGATATCCGGTCAACTGCTCTACCACTGAATGAAACACTAGTATATATTGAATTATTTGGCGGGTGGGAGATAAGCCGATAAGCTCAGTGGTAGAGCAGTTGACCGGATATCAGAAGGACGCGGGTTCAAGTCCCGTCGGCGGCATTTATCTTTTCTCGGGAGATTTTTTCAATATTGATGAGTGTTTCAGGCTAGTAATTATTGCTTATAATAATTGTAAAGAATATATTAATTTGCGTGTACTTTTATCCAAATAAACGTTAAAATATTAAAATATAATGAGGCAAATTCAATAAGATTTCTGAACAACCCTTGACTTCAAATTTAAAATACAATATTATCAGAAAGTTCAAAGAGTTTTCCAATAATGGTCTTAACTTACCTATCCAATCCTAATTTTTACGCGAACAAGCAGAATCCAATCAAGATTTCGTGCAAAAATCGTTTAAGAATTTTCAAAGATTTTGAGCGAACCAGCCTCGAGATTCTCACCAATGAGGGTATACTTTTTAATCAAAACATTTCCAATTATTTCGTTTCTAATAAAAAATTAATTTGCGTCCTTATTCCGTGTATGAAATTCCATTTTAAATTGGGTGCTGGTACGTTTAATAAGTTAATATTTATAATTTAATAGATATGATGAAATTTAGCTGTAGAAATTTATTAATTTAAGAGTTTGATTACCTTCGTAGCTTTATAGTGTAAGTGATTTGGTTGGCATCTCCGATTGGGATATTAAAGAAATAAACCAAAATTTTAACAAAAAAAAAAACGGCTTCAAAAAATGTATTAAAAAGTAAAAAATAATTTCGTACGATTGATATTTTTGGAGTCGGTGTCAGCCAAGGTAACTACATACATAGGTAAGTTATATGTGAGATGTGGAGATCTTGGCTGACACCGACTCCAAAAATAACAATCGTACGAAATTATTTTTTACTTTATAGTGCATTTTTTGAAGTCGTTTTTTGTTTTGTTAAAATTTTTGTTTATTTTTTGATTTTTAGTGACGAGCGTGCGTAAAGATGTTTTACTTAAAAAAAAAATCTGGCGTAATATTGAGTTATTCGTCCATTTGTCGGGCACATACTGATTGCAAATTTGAGACATATATGGTTTTCTCATGGATTCCATTGTCAAAACTGGACCAAATTAAAATGGGACCACACGAGACGCACCAGCTTTCTAATAAAAAAGAATCATCAATATCGGTTCACCCAATCGAAAGTTCTGAGGTAACAAACATTAAAAAAAAAGAAAATACGGTCGAATTAATAACCTCCTCCTTTTCGAAGTCGTTTAAAAAGGGAAGTCGATAAGTATCTGGCAATAATAATGTAAAAAAGGATAAGATCTGATTTGGTCACCAAACATGACTAAAAACCAAGATTCTGAATGGTGGTTTTTCGCCAGGGATGCACACTGATTTCAAAGCCGCTAAAAACGCATAATGTCGGAAAATCCTTGGTGCATAATAATGTTTACATTTTATCGGGCACACAGATACGCTAATTAACAACTATTAGTTTGTCTGTTCTGTAATTTTTTACCTCTTTTATGGTTAACTGTAGTTTTCTATTATATAATACTTATAACACTGTGATATTTAGAAAACCGTGAGAAGAAAATCGAATAATATATCTACCTCTCTGTGTACCCCAATGGAGGATGCCATAGTCTCACTGGCCGTGGGCAGTTAAGAATCTTGTGCGGTGTTCACAGGTAGAAAAAAAATAGCAAATGCGTTGATTTAAATTATGTTTACATTGTGAAAGGCAATTGATTCAGAGGAAGATCAATGAAAGACGTAGGGCTTCGAAAAGGTACTTCGAAATGTAACTGGTACGAGTGCAGTTGTTCCGGGATGCTTGCAGGGAGAAGTTTCCCCTAACTATAGTCAACCACCAATAAAAAAGTCTATCAGAAGCCATAGGTCAACCCAAGTGATTCGCCACTTTTGGTTAATTAGATAGGTGCCCGTGTTCATAGGGTGAGGTTTGTACTGATCCTGGCGGTGCGGTTTATGCATATGTTCACCAGATGCTTGCGGGCCGGATTGTGAGAGGCCGGTTGAGGGCGACCCTTTGATCTTTTGAACTGGACTCTTGACTTATCACTTTGCACTGCAATGGGAGGGAAATATTTTTACATCTGTCACTCTTGGACACACTGATCCCGTATTCTTACCCACTCCTCATTCAATTTTCCACCATAACTTACTTTTCTTAAAACTATCCTCCACTCAGTATCTCAAATATGACAAAGACCACGAGGGAAATCAATCTTATCAGCGCCTCCCGCGTGGTGTAAAATAAATGTTTTTTTTACAACATACCCAAGTAGAGTATGCTATGTGGTTGGAGGAAGTAAGGCTTACCAAAAATGTATTATTTTGTTTTTATTATTGTCTTAAAATTTGTAATATTTATCTCCACCACAATCTTATACTGAATTCCACGATCTAAGAATGCGCCCTTTTTAAATCTTTGACGGAAACAATTTCAAGAAGCGTTCGAAAGAAAACTTTTAAAGTAAAGCGAAAAGGCATTCCTGTTTCGGCAATGGCGCTCTTATTGGAATCAGTGGTACGGAAATACGTATCGCTTCAAAGTTTCGATGAAATGTTATTTGGCGCCTTTTACGAATTCATCAAAATCTTTGGCAAAAGTCTCAACCGATGTGGGGGTGTCGTGTTCCCAAAGAAATCTCAGCTCTTCTTAATTGTTTTGGTGAAATTGATAAAATATTTTCAGTAATCGAAATTCTCTCTTGAGCAGGTGCTAAATATCAATAGAGTGCTTCTTCTTCTTGTGCCCTATCCGTTCAATGCACGTTGGCTATCATGTTGGCTATGCAGAATTTGTTTACTGCGGCCTGGAACAGCTCTACAGTTAGACTGGCCAAACCACTGTCTCATGATGTTCTCCTTCTTCCGGGGCCCCGTCTTCCGGCAATCTTTGCCCGCATTATGAGATTATTATAGTGCAGTTAATGTCAAAAGTAAAAGCTAAAAGGTTTTATGAATGTAATTGATATGCACATAGTGCCTAAAGATTTGCCCTATAATCATGGTAATAAACTGTATTTTTGGCACCAGGAGCCAGATGGGTTCGGGAATGCTTTGAATAAGCTACGATATTAGTCGTATGCTTTGATATTTTACAATTTGAAACCCAAATATAAGTAAAGCAGTACATATCGTTATATTTAATATACTTTTGGTTCAAAAAAGAATTTTTCATCTCGGTTAAGTATTTTACATATTATTCTCAAATCCAAATTAAAATTTTGTATGAAACTAAAGTACGCCCAGTTTCTGAGTGGTTAACTTAACTCGGGCTTCGAAGGAGCCTCCTTACCTGAGCTGGTCATTCAGAGTTAGTTACACGAAGCATATCAATGGATTTCTTTCACCAGAAGTAAAGAAAATTAAGCTTACTTTGGGCACACGGACATGCTCGCAACATGCTTCTACCGGTTTTCCCTACAGTCCGCCCCACGGTTCAATTTGGCAGCCATCTATGGTCTGGAGCCCCAAAATTCCTAAACAAAAGCTTCAACTCTGCAGAAAAGGGCCGTCCGTTTGATAGATTCTCCAATCCTTACAGTGCAACCTTTAGAGCACAGGTGTCAGTAGGAATGCTGTCCTTGTTCCACCGGTATTTCATTGGAAGATGCTCCGAGGAACTAAGGTCATCGATACCCTCAGCACTAGGCAAAATGTAAAACAAAGAAAAAATAAATAAAGAACGGGTCGTTTCAGCGACTCAGCTTGAGTTCAACAGCTGTGGGATGATTTGCCGGCCTCTGTGTTTCTTTTCTCCTACAACATGGGTCTCTTCAAGACCCATGTTTACTCCCTTCTCTCCTCAAAAAGACCCGCCGCACAACATCTTTAAAAATGAGATCGACCCTGAGGGAAATTATTTTCCTCAGGGCCTCCTGTGTGAAGTTAATGTAAAGAAATACACGTAAATTAAATATTTGACATATTGAAATATTCAAAGGACTAGGAGAGTTTTCGTACTAAAAAATGTTTTAAAATTTAAATATATCGCGTTGAACATATAAAAAAACTCTGTTTAGTTTCTATGGTACAAGACAAGTTCGTTAATTACATTACGAAGCAGTATTTGATACTAAACTTGTTGAGTTCCTTGAATACATGTAACGCACATTACCTATTCATTTTCTTTCTCAAATCTTTTAGTATAAAGGAGTAATAATTTAGTTTTTTAAACTAGGAGGCTAAAAGCTTCCAAGCTTGTTACATAGAGGGCAGTGCTAAGAGCTGTCCCGAAAGTCCGCAAGATGGCGGTTAGATTAGTTCGGAGTTTGTGCACCAGGGGAGCTGAGGGCCGGGGTGCAGTTCGCAGGAGCTTACATAATTCAGATCTATTTTAGCTAGCTTCTAGTTAGGTTGACTACTCGCAGTCACAATACTTGTAATAGATACGCCAAGTATTAATAAATTCAGATTAAAATAAAAAACTCTATTATTCCAAAAAAGTAATCTCCTTCCAAGACGAGCTCGAGAACTGATTGTGTGAACACAACACTGCACAACTGTTCCATCTTCACGAATTTAGTGGTACTACTTATATACATATTTTGGGTATTTTGTGAGTCTAAAAGTATAGAAGGAAAATAATATAGGAGGGGAAGTTTGAACAGTACCCGGCTGACGTGTTTGTAAGTATAAAACCGAAAAAAAATCTCGCTCTAAATCATAACACCATTTGCACAACTTTCGTTTTGTGTAATTTCTAGATGAAATTTGTAATTCCATCGTGAACTTAATAGCTAAAATGTATATTTTGCTGGGATAAAAATAAAACAATGTATTTATTTTTAGTTTAGAACAGGCTTAAAACTTTATTCAACAGCTTATGAAAAAGTTGTGTTATTTCAAACGAGACAATTTCTTTTAACCCTCCACATGCCTGGTAGGGTCTGACGGACCAAGATTGTTTTAAAGCAGCAACAATTGCTTAAAATTTGGAGCTTTAATGATTATTTAAACGCTAACGTTTACGTTAGCGTTTCAGTAACATTAGAAGAAGAAAACTTTTTTCTACCCACACAGCTCACGGTAGTATACTCGTCAAAGTCCACGCGGATCTCTCATACCCTAACATCATTGATGCGCTTGCATTCATGACTGGGTCTTTGAAACATTAAATTTAACGAGATTATTTTTACCCAAAGAGAAAACACTCTCGAAGTAACCGTCCATTCTTTGCTTCAAAGCCCTCCGAGCTGTTGGAGTTTGTGAGTCCTTTGGGGGCTTGTCAAACAAAAAGCTATAATGGACTGTGCTGTGTTATGTAACGCAAGTAGGTACATGATAATTTTTCGGGAAGGAGTGTTTCGTGAAGTCGGCAACACCGGAAGTTTCGCTGATTGGGCCGCGCAGTGGCCTGACCCAACAGCGGGCACCCTTTCCGCCCGCGCCCCGTTTTTGCTCCCCCCTCGGTCCGCAGGGACCACGCACAGAAACAAGCCAGCCGTTGAGGTAAACAGCTGCGCTCTCACGCACGCCGTAGGCCGTTAAACCTAACATGTGATTTTACGTAGTCCTAATCTGTGAACGGGGAGAAATTGCAGTTGGTCCCCCGTTCCGGAGTGGTATTCTACGCTGGAAGATGTCCAAATAACGTATGGAGTACGTGACGACATTGCCGCCCAACAACGCCGTGAGTTGTTTTTTTATACCCTTCATTGTGTCTATGTTAAATTTCCTAGCACCTGCGCGTTAAACCCAGACTTGGAGAGAGAAATAGCTAGTATTCAAGTAGCCAATTTACCCTCATGTAATTCCATGTAAAATTTAACCAATTTTAGATTACAATACACTGCTTTTGTTACCCCGAAACATTATTTGCTTTGAGACGAGTCATGTGTGGAGTTTCCCAATTAACCATTTCTTGCTGCCCACTCGCCCCCTGGGTGAAGAGAACCTGCTCTACCACCGAACGACTGAGCTAGACACCGGAACCAGGTTTGCTGTAACTTGGGGGGCCCTTTTTAGTTAACACTGGCTTCCCCGTGGGGCTCCTCTGTTTTTAGTTAACAACTGTCATCCGCGTAACAATGAATTGATGCTTAGGTCATTGATGTGTAACCAAAACAGAGTCGGAGACGAACTTCTGCAGATAAATAGCGGACCAAGGATCGAATCCTACGAAATTCATGAATTATATATTATTACTTTTGTAAAATCAATATCCAATCTCCAAACCACCCCAAAATGAAAATGCAAAAAAAACACAAAATAAAGAAAAAATCATCCTTCATGTTAATAAAAAAAGTGCTTCGTAGTCTCTACACTTTTGCCTACTTTAGTTTTCCAAAGGTTTTACTTCTATCGCGTGGAAATTGCACACTGCGATTTTTTTTCCATTTAATCTTGGTGATAATATATTATATTTCCATTTATTTATTATATATGCATTTTTATAATTATTTCACACCGTAATTTCTGAAAAAGGAGTATTTCAAAAGACTTCTGGGCGTTCAAATGAAATAAATAAAGGTTTACGGCCCATATCCCTTGTTTCTGTTAGGTATGTATGGTTTATCTGTCTGGTGGTCTGAGCACTGCAGATCACGTTATCCGATCAAACGGCAATCTCTTTATGAACATTGAACACCCTATCCCACAGTACTCGTAAAAATGTTCTGGAATATTTGAACTTACACCAGAGACGGAGTGGTTACATCTTATATCAACTAAGCCGACCAAATTATTTTACAGTTTTAACGAAATTTTAAATTCAAATGAAGATTTAAGCCATAGATCTTTGATACATCGATATTTTAGCAGTGCTTTATAAACATATAAATTAGTTTTTCTATAAATTTCCATAGTTTATATTATTATTTATGTTCGCTAAATATGTACCGCTAAATGGGTACTAACTAAGAAGAATGAGCGACCACTGGATGTTTTTGAAAGGAAAATTTTGAGGCGTAGCTTAGGACTGGTTTCAGAAAATGGATTTTGGAGCAGGCGTTATAACAATGAGCTGTATACTCTATTTAAGGTTCTAAACGTCACAAAATGTATTAAACTGGGAAAATTTCAGTGGCTGGGTCATGTAGAGAGAATGACTGAGCATCAAGCACCAAAGTCCCTTCTGAACTCGAGACCGATAGGGCGAAGGAGCCTTGGAAGACCGTGACAACGATTTATCAAAGTCCTCAAAGATTTATCCACCTTGGAGATTGTTAACTGGAGAGAGCTGGCATAAAACCGTGACGAGTGGAGGAAGACTCTTGAGGAAGCTAAGACCCACCATGGGTTGTAGAGCCAAGAGTGATGATGATGATGAAATATGTCCCTTATAATGATCTTTCGAGTCGTTCTGAACAAAGAAATAAACATATTTTTTATGGGATTTAACTAGTTTTTTGGTTGCAGGAAAAAGCTATCGATCGGTGTTCCGGAACTTTTACTATGTAAATATTTTACAAATGTTGTATGACGAAATGTAAGATACTCGTAGAAATAGATGTTTTGGAGGCGGTTACCACCGCTACGGGAACCATTTATTGGGTAAACAACACTCTACCACAGGTCACTCCAAGTGGTTTGCTACATTTGGTGACTAAGCACTGGTGCCCGGGTTCACTCGGCGAAGTTTTCCGGGTCTTGGCAGTGGATGCGTCTGCCCCCCAACTGTGTGGCAGACCGGAATCTAGAGAAACTGGTTGAGGGAGACATTTTGATCTCTCCAGCAGGACTTTCACGGAACATCGCTTTGCTTCGCAGTGGGAGGGATGGATTCATACGTTCGTCATTCCTGGACCCATTGACCCCCAGTTTCCTACCGAACTCATACGTTTTCCTTCCCAGAATTTCCCGTCCTTCATTTCCTTTTAAAGACTCTCCATACTATGTCATCTTTGGGGATGCGGTGTGCAGGGTATTTTTAGGAAAGGAATGAGAACAAGTTTTGAAAAGAAAAAGGAAGAAGGAGTGGGTAGGAATCTGAGGGTTTATATATACAGGAGTGCAGACGAATGAATCTATCCCTAGGGAGAGTCCTGCTGGAGAAGTCAAAGAGATTCCTTTGACCATTCTCTCCCTATTCGGCCTGTCATGCAGCTAGGAGGTAGATACATCCGCCGCTAAGATCAGGACAAACCTCACTCTGAAAACCCGGACACCCCTTCTAAGTCACCAAATGTAGCGAACGGTTAGGAAGACCTATGACAGAGTTTTTGGAGGTCTTGGTTATCCAGTAAATGATTCCGGGGCGGCGCGCGGCGGTACCTTATGATGGCTAATGGCCATTCCAGTTGTTCTGAACAAAGGAAATATCATAATCAAATGTTTTATAGAATTCAACTAATTTGTTAAATGCAGGAAAAAAAAACATTGAACGGAGTGTTCCGGCGTTCGGAAACTTTTACTTTTTGTAAGTAAATAAATCACGATGGAAAGTAAAATAGACTCATTGAAAATCAAAACATCGGAAATGTGTAATAAAAGAGAGGAACATAAAACAAAATTTAGCAGCTTTAAATAATAATAAATAATAAATCTTAAGAATAAATTTTTTTTATTGTTCATCTGAAACAGAAAAATAAGCTCTGACTTTGCGAAATATCTAGATAGAAGCAACTTTTCTTTATTTCTCGTTACGCCATTTCCTAAAAGGGTTTCGGAAATTTGAAATATAAATCTAACTTATAAAAAGAGTTTAATCGCCTTTATATTTTTAAATTGTGTTCAAATGTTTGACAATAAGAAAGTTCTTATCATTACTCGGGCAAATCCAGGCTTGCTACCGGTAATACAAGAATTTTCTATAAAAGGACTATAAAAGAAAACCATTACTTCCGAAACTATTAATGGATGCCAAAAAATTCTTTGTGTTTTATAACTGTTTGTCAAAAGTAAAATGCTTTAATATCTACGAATAAAAGGTACAAACTCGGTCGCACCTTAGAAATTTCATAATCAGAAGAATAGAATGGAAAATATTTTTATGTTGTAGGAAACTAGTGTTGAAAGGTTTTATCATCAAAAACTGCGTTTAATCTGGTTTCATTATTTCAAATTTGTTTTTAATATAATTGTCATTTTCGGTATTGGAATCTCCGTTTTATGAAAAATTCACACAAGAAATAAAGTAAGTACCTGCATAATGTAAAATAATACTTGTTCTTTTTATTGGCGTTTCCAAAATTGGAATGATTTATCAAGGAACTCGTGATTTATTAAGGGTCTGCGTTAGTATAAATAAATAAATAATAATATGTCTTTTTTATTGTATTATTGCAAATAAAAGCTATATTCCATACGGTGACTTTAATTACAAAAAAATATATGTATGCAATATGATATATTAAAATATATGTTTGCTGTATGTTCCAAGTATTTTAGTATTTTTTGTGTGAAGACCGCAAAGGGTCCCAAGTGCCCGGAAAAAGAGGGACTATGGCATCACTGGGTGTATTGAGGGATTAGTAAGAGAAGTAGTTGGGTTAGAAGGAAGGATCGGAAATACTGACAATTCAAAGCTGGTATAGAAAAAGTTGTTTTTTTTTACAAAAGCTACCCACAGAAGACCCTGAGGAAAACGATCCCCCCCCCCCAAGGCCATTGTCATATTTAGAGGTGCTGTGTGAAGGGTAATTTTAGAAAAGGAAGTTCTAGGTAGGAATCTGGGGGTGAATGTGTCCAGGAGTAATCGACGTACGAATCCAACCCTTCCACTGTGAGGCAAGGCGATGTTCCGAGAAAGTCCTGCCGGAGAGACCAAAAGATCTCCCTAAAGCAATCTTTCCCTATCCGGCATGCCAAGCAGTTGGTGGGCAGACACATCCGCCGCTAAGATCCGGACAAATCTCACCCCATGAAACCGGATATCCCTGCTAAGTCACCAAACGTAGCGAACCACTCGAGGTGTGAGTTTGATCTTGATGAAGAAAAAGAAAAATACAATGAAAAAATAGAAATAAAGTGAAAAAGAAGAAGAAAACGAAAAAGGAAAAAAAAAAGAAAAAGAAAAAGAAAAAGAAAAAGAAAAAGAAAAAGAAAAAGAAAAAGAAAAAGAAAAAGAAAAAGAAAAAGAAAAAGAAAAAGAAAAAGAAAAAGAAAAAAAAAATAACAAAAAAAACTAAAAGATATAGATAAGTTAGGATAGATATGTTAGTATTTATCATCAATTTGACCCTATCGCCTTATATAAACGCAGAAAAATCTCTGATGAATTATTCTTATACAAAATCATGAACTGCCTTGTTGATTCATAATATCTGTTAGAAAATATTGCATTTCGTTGCCCCAAACAAAATACCAGATCGAACGACTTATTTAAAATACCACACAGTAAATCCAAATATGCGCAAAACTCTGTAATAATACGTATCTGTGAAACTTACAATGCCTTACGAGATGTAGACATTTTCAACCATGACTTGAAATCATATAAAATGCAGCTTAATATATTAATAACTTAAAATACTTTTTTTTTCTTTTTTGTGAAAATTTATAATATTATTATTATCCGTAGTAAACAGTATAACTATGTTTGTTAATAACTTTTTACTTTTTTCATTATTACGTTTTATGTTTTTCCTTATTATGTTTATTTTTTTGTCACATAAATTGAATAGGTAAAAAAACTATATCAAAATTTTAACTTAATGGAACTTAATTGGTCTACAACATATGAATGTTCTTTGTTATATTATCATTTTGTATGACTGTTTGTTTCCTAAATAAAAATAAATAAAATAAATATAGTTTTACATGACAAAATTAAGAAAATAACTTATATCATTGATGTCGCTATTCCAAATTCTTGTAATATTCAGAAAACTGTTTCTGAAAAAAAAAGAAAATATACAGATTTAGGAAATGAAATTAAAAGAATTTGGCATTCTCAGACTATAAAAATATTACCATTTGTTATTTCGGCTACTGGCATTATACCTAGCTCTCTCATTCAAAATTTAAGCGTATTAGATTTGTCAAAAAATTTGTACATAAAAATGCAAAAGTCGGTCATTTTAAATACATGTAGGATTACGAAAGATTTTTTAAATATTTATATTGAGGGATCAGTAGGATTTATCGGACCAGTTAGGATTTCATCAGAGCCGAACCCTCTGATATGAAAATATCTGGAGTCGGTGAAATATTTTCCCATTATGTTTCTGGTGGATTGACGTATTGTTCTTGTATTGTTTTATTCTTATATGGTGCACTTACATTGCGTTAATTTACTAGATATTCATTTGTGGAAAAGTGTGTGGAAGGGTTTAATCTTTCATTTGGGAAAGATTCAACCCGGACATAAAATCTGGAGCACCGTAAAAAATAAGTAAAAGAACATGTAGAATAAAAGTAATAGCAAATAAAATAAATCTGAAAAAAAAAAATTTTATATTAATAGAACAAAAAAGTTTTAAAAAACGATTTTATCACCAATCCAGCCCAGAAATTTTACAAAATCCAGTGGTTTCGATTCAAATCACGAAAATTCCTGCTGAAATATTCCGCTAAGTTGGGAGAAGCTCGTATGAGATACATACGTAATCTGTGTTTCCTTCAGCATCCACTACGTATTTATTGTGCTATTTTACTTGCTAAATATTTCCCTCCCTAATATCTTTACATTTTACGATTTTCCATCACAGTTTAACGAGTTATTCCAGAAAGTTACATGAATTAATTTTGTATCGTCACGCAAAGCGATTAAACAAAATGAAAGCATTAATTTACTGAAAGCTGAATACAGAAATTTTTTGTTTTATTACGTTGCTTCAAGCGTTTATTGGTTTAAGATATTTTAAAGATGGGTTGTTAAAGCAGACAGAGATCAATGTGATATTTTTAAAAGGAATTAATTGTTTACGAGTTTTAATCATTCTGACACGAGTTTTCAAATGGAATTAATTGTTTACGAGCTTTAATCATTCTGACACGAGTTTTCAAATGCAATTAATTGTTTACGAGTTTTAATCATTCTGACACGAGTTTTCAAATGGAATTAATTGTTTGCGAGTTTTAATCATTCTGACAAGAGTTTTCAAATGGAATTAGTTGTTTACGAGATTTAATCATTCTGACACGAGTTTTCAAATGGAATTAATTATTTACGAGCTTTAATCATTCTGACACGAGTTTTCAAATGGAATTAATTTTTTACGAGCTTTAATCATTCTGACACGAGTTTTCAAATGGAATTAATTGTTTACGAGCTTTAATCATTTTGATATAAGTTTTCATTTCATCAAATATTAGTCACAAAACTGCTTAGAGAGAAGTGTATAAGGAGAATACATGACGTAGAAGTGAATGGTAAAAGAAGTCAGTGACGCCCGAGGTATGCATGATATACTTGAGTCAGGTCATCATACCCTTGGGATAGCGAAGATTTTGGCCAAAATTTACTTTTTTTCACCAAATTTCCTAGATTTTTTTTCCTTTAAAACCCTGTCTAAATAATGTTTAACTTCTGTGGAAGTTCACAGATAATTATGCAGGAAAGTTATATTATTTGGATCTTACTAATAAAAGTTTTAAATATTTAAAATATCTGATAAACAACCGTTTAT
Source organism: Limnephilus lunatus (assembly GCA_917563855.2). Lineage (NCBI taxonomy): Eukaryota > Metazoa > Arthropoda > Insecta > Trichoptera > Limnephilidae > Limnephilus > Limnephilus lunatus. The sequence continues at coordinate 50,221,317 of OU830603.1, forward strand.
TCAAACATAGTTCATACTGCAAGAATTTTTTCCGTCTAGAGCCGGTGAGACTATGGCATGCACAATTGGGAGATGTTGTGATTCTGAAAATGGTGGAGAGGGGAAGTATATGGGAAAGAAAAGGTGGTAAAGTAGCAGGCTACTGATCTAGTCACCAAACATGGTTAAATGCATTTCAAGAAACGTTTCAATCATAAACAGTGGTCTTACACTCGTATTTCCTAAAGAACCTTTTACCAGCCAGCGGCCGACAATTGTAATTTCGTCAAAAGATGTTCTTTTGATCATACAGGGCGGTTACAACGAGAAAGATAAATTATTCTACGTACAAGCTTTTTAAAATTTAAATCAATATCCATTTCATTTCATTAAAAAATTGCTTTCATTTATACAAACTCACAAAAATGCTGAAAAGCTTGATGATAAAACTATTAAAATTATGTATTTTTTGTAATTATTTTTTTAAAATTAGCATTTATAATTTGTCAATGTAAAAAAAATCTTAAATATCTTAGTTTGTAACACCGTAAATAAATAGACAAACTGTAGTATTTTCATCAGAAAACACGTGCGCGGATCTTTTTTTTAAAGGTTTTATTTAAACTAAAATTAAAATTCTGTAACAAAGTTTTCCCAGATAATTTATTGATTTATTATATATACTGCATGATTACATGATTTGAAATGTGTTATGTATAATACAAAATTTTGTTTGAAAATTTAACAAATCTGCCAACGACCTATGTTATAACCATATTATGCTAAAAATAAACACATTTTCTCATATTTTAAAATATAACTTTACCAGATAAAAGAACAATCTTTCGAAATTAATTTCTATTTTTTTTGTGGAAAAGAGTCAATATGTCTAAAATTTAATTTAAAAATGACATATATCTGGTTTTTTCTGATTATTCCCTCTTAACGTATTTTCCACTCTGAAATTTAATATTAAATTGACAATTTTCCGAATAAAAACACGATTTATGTAGAGATTACAAGAAAACATACTTATAACCCAATACTGCACGGGGCATTCGGCGCGCGGTAAAACCAATCACAAATGACGTTAAAGATGAGAAGAAATGAGAGTTAAAGATTTTTTATTGGTACCTAATCGAATGAAAAATCGTACGGTATTTATGCAATACGTAGCTAAAACACCGTTTAAGGCGATCCACTAGTACAGGAAAAAATCGAAATCGGAATTCACGCCCTTTTATGGGAGGAGTTTAAAAATACTTGAGAAAAAGCTTTTGGAAAGGTTGGAAAAGATATTTGAGATTTTTTTTACATGTTGATTTCGTAAAGGCCTGTAAAAAACATTAATTCCTTTTTTATGCATTGTTTATTGTAATAAAACGGAATTTTTAAATTGATTTCACGAAAACAAGCAGCGCGGACCCTAACACGTTGTTTTTCCGCTCCGTCAGGAGGAGTAATGACGGAAGAATGGGGCGTCTGCCAGTCGTTCTTCGGTGGACGGTATAAGGTTCACTTTGATATAACAAATTCGTCGACTGCCGTATTGTCGCCGTGATGTCAAAAATACCAACGCGAAAATGCATATTATATTTTATTTTGTAAGGTTCGGGCGTAAAGTTCAATTTTTTTTGCGATAATTATATAAGAAACTGAATTTGCTACATTATGCAATACAACCATATCCTAAAAAGTGTTTATAAGTAGGAGAGTTTGCACTTAAAAATGTTTTTTATAGACCTAATACTTTATTTTTTTCTAAGCTTATTAAAAAACTTATTAAAAAATGACCGATATTTTTAAGGGCCAAGGTATGTTCTACACGCAGTATTTAATTGAAGCATCTATAATACTTCTAAGCGGTCAAATTTTCAAAACAAAAACATACGATTTTGTATGATTTTGCATTATTTAGTATGGCTTCATATTAACGGTTTTTTTATTAGTAAAACTGAAATTGTTTACACCATTTAAAAGTTCTGAACATTTCTCCGAGACATTTCAGTGAAGAATGATTTATTAATTGATGATATAAAATGTAGAACTTTGCATTACAAATTGTTTCTCTTAGTTTTGATGCCTCAAGATACTTAAAAAGTACTATGTGGGGTAGAACTGAAGAGGGGAAAATAATATATCATAATATTATTATCGAGAAGTATCCAGGGGAAATTTTCATATTATTATGTGTTTTCCGGGTAAGAGAATATAATAGAAGATAATATGAAATCTTTCATTCAAAATATCCTTTAATATTTGAGTAAAACTTTCTTTTTAGAGTATTAAATGAAGAAAGTTTAATATATCTTTCATATATTATAAGCCTTATTAAAATGCAAACTTTTCAACACGAGTCATATCCAGTCGAAAACAATGAAAAAATAATAGCAATTTCTTTAAACAACTAATAATAATAATAATAAATTAAATTAAATTGTTCTTGTATTGTTTTGTCTTTATTATACTTATATAGTGCACTTACATTGCGTGAATTTACTAGATATTGGTTTGTGGAAAAGTGTGTGGAAGGGTTTAGTCTTTCATTTGGGAAGATTCAACCCGGACATAAAATCTGGAGCACCGTAAATAATAATTGGATAATTTATAGAGCGCCGTTTTTGTGAAAAATCACCTCAAAGGCGCTGGAAACTAACTAACTAACCATCACGCCATTTCGCCGCATGGGTAGCCAGAGAGGGCAGAACGCCAAACAACTATCACAACAGCAAACAAACTTAGAAAATCTATATTCTTCTTAAGACAAACTCGTAACTTTCTTAACTTGAAACAGCTCAAAAGAATTTACTATGCACTATGTCAATTTCTAATCGAGTATGGTATCATAGCCTGGGGAGGAGCAAACGCTGCCGCCATTGATCTGATCTCTAAAGCCAAGAAACTAATTATAAAAATTGTTCTAAAACTGTCGATCACAAGCAGTTCGGATGAAATCTTTAGGAGACTTGGTATTTTGGACATTAGACAACTTTATGCAAAAAATATACTAACTTATCTATTCAAACATAGAACTGTTTTTGACAATATCCAAACTGTTCGTGATACGAGAATCAAAGGGCAAAATCTCTTACTTATCCCTTTCGCCAAAACAACGTTTGGTCGAAGAAACTTCAGGTACTTTGCAACTAAACTTTTTAATACACTTTATATGTAAAATACAAATCGGATACTAAGTCTTGGATCACTAGCAAAGACAGATCATATATTAACAATATTTTTAGAACCTCCTAATGCATGCTTTCCCATTGGTACGATGCTTATTGTCCTTGTACTTTTACTTAAAATGTAAATGACATTGTTGTTGTTATTCTTATTTTTGTGTTAAATTACTTATGCTAAAATATGCCTGCTCTCAACACAGGAATTCCTAGTTAGACAGGCACAGCATAATCACCTATGTAACTTGATAAATAAAGATTATAATAAAAATAAAAATAAAACTCGGTCTTTGCACAAACTTCTTGCCTCATTCTCATTTATACACAGTCTTCTATTATTCTGTCTCTCAACATGGCCCGACTCAAGAATCTGATTCAATATATGCCATGTCTTTTTTGGGCGTCTCCGACTTCTTCTACCATTCCATTTGCATCATAGATTCTCCTTACACTCCTCTCTTTATTCATTTGCTCTACATGCCAAAAACCATCTGAGCGTCTCTTTCTTTATCTTACTCATTAGTCTCATTACCCTTACGGCAGCCTTGCATTCTTTGCGGATCTCCACATCCCTCAAACCATCACACATGGTTTAAACACACACACACCTCAGGGATCTCATTTCTACCTTCGGTCTTCTTTCATCCTTCCTCTGCCAGTTGCATGCCTCACTGTCATGAATCAGTTAACCAATGTAACTTCTTCAAACACAGTAAACTTATTTTATGGCACCGTTTTAATTAAAAATATTAAAATACTAAGTTTTATCCACTTTTATTGTTAAAAAATCAACATGTTTCATTTTAAGTAAAACCTGATGAAGTAAGCATTACTTAAGAGGGAATAACGAGACAAAACCGGAAATATGTCTTTCTTAAATAACATTTTAGCCGTATTGACTCTTTTTCACAAAAAATACAAATTGATTTCGAAAGATTGTTCTTTTATCTAGTAAAGTTATGTTTTAAATAATGAGAAAATAGGTTTATTTTTAGCATACTAAGGTTATACCGTAAATCGTTGGCAGATTTTTTAAATTTTCAAACAAAATTTTGTATTATGCAACACACATTTCAAATCATATAGGTAAACATGCAGTAAAGTAAATCAATAAATTATCTGGGAAAGCTACAGAATCTTAATTTTAGTTAACCCCTAGAAAAATCCCTATAAAATCATTTAAAAAAAGATCCACACACGTGTTTTGTAACGAAATACTTATGTTTGTCTATTTATTTACGGTCTTACAAATTAATAAATTTAATGTTTTTTTACAAAAAACACATAATTATACTAGTTTTATCATCATGCTTTTCAGCATTTTTGGATGTTGGTATAAATTAAAACAAATTTTAAATGAAATAAAATCGAAACTAAGTTATAATTTTAAAAAGCTGGTAAGGAGAATAATTAATCTTTCTCATTGGAACCGCCTTATACGATCGTAAGAACATCTTTCAACAATGTCCCCTGGATGGTTAAAGGCCCTTGAGAAACATGTAGGTTTTTCAATCAATAAATGTGACTAAAATGAAATATTTTATTAATTTTGAATTATATGATATTATAAATACGATCTTTTATTTTCCATTTATTTGATTTTTATTGCTAAGCGAAAATAATTTGACCATCTGATAAAATATGCTCGAGTTCTGAGGGGTTAAAAAGGTTAAACCGAATAAAATATGAAATGAAAATACGTTCCGCTTTTTTCAATGGTAATATTTATTATTCCACGTTTTTCTCAGTGGCCAACTAATCAAAAGAGATTCCCGTACGAGATAAAATAAGAAAAAGTGTAGCCTCTACCCGCTTGTTTCCCGTTGTACTCATATTTCAGCCGAAAAACGATGTAAAAACGTGTGGTTGGATTAATTCGCTGTCATTTGTACAGATTAGGTGTGCTAAATTCTACAGTAGCTTGGAAACAGGGATGGATCTACCGTAGTATCTACCGCTCATCGGTACTTGTAACCGGGCGGGATTTTAAAAAGGGCGCTGGGGATCGTTCACCTTCATTTTCCTGCTGAAATACTTTAAGTATTGAGTAACGAATAAACGATTTTATAATTACCGTGATGGCAAAAAATGCAATAAAAATATGTTCGTTATCGTTATAATGCTGCATATTTTTCTTTCGCATTTAATAATGGTGAGACAAGAGATGAGGTATACAAAATACGTGGGACTGCTTCCTCCAACGTACTACTTTTTCCTATAGAGAAAACAGATATAGTCAACGGAATTATTTTCATTTCATTTTCTTTATACGTTTGAGGTTGATGTATGATAATAATTGCATGTTTCATTTGGAAGGGTGCAGACAAACGTTCACCGTTTGTCTCATTTTCGGCTGTTGTTATTTAGTATGAAAAAAATATCGGCAGCATTATATACTTAAGAACAAAAGTAAAACTATTTAGCAAATATTATTTAGAAAACTATCGCAAAACGTGAAAAATTTGGAAATATTATAATTCTAACTATGTTATATTGCAGGTAGTAACCAGTAACATGTTATATCGCTTGTCATAATGATTCTGTACATTTACACCATTTATTAAAATTTTGGAAATGACACTTAAATTAAAAGAAAAAATTAAATTCGTTGAACCATATTTCAAATTTAACACGGGAATAACTAATGTACATCACAAACAACCATTTATGTTCTTGATTATGCATGGAAATCAGTCCTGTAAAAAATAATTGACTGACGATATCCTGTTTTAACTCGACCGTTTTGCATTTTGTATGTCTGTAAATTTGTTTGAACAATCCAAACAGTTTGATAAATCCGTTCAAGATTCCGGTTCCAGACGGTGGCCGTTTAAATGATTCAATAAAAAATATGTTTTCAAATCTGAAATCGTCGTATATATTTGGACCTTAAAAATCGCATTTTTTCAATATTATGGTACCTAGCTGGCAGTGTGAACTAAAAGTAATTATCATTGAGATAGTGACGTTTCTTTGAAAAAATTATAAAACTCATAATTTGAAAAAAAAAAAAGTTTTTTCAAATATAAAACTATGGTTTACAACCAAGTTGATGGTTATTTAAGTACCTACTTACAAATCTTATGATTTCTAAGGAAATTTTGGTTTTGAGTTATTAAATAAAAGAAAATTAGAAATATACTTTTTTCGTCGCCAAAACTTCTGTTTGTTAACACAACTACTACATAGTAATGTAGCGGCACCCAACGATTAATATTTTGTAGGTCCGGCCCTGCTTGGAAGTTTGGTATCCATTCGAAATACAAAGCTTTTATTAAAATAAAGAAGTTTCACCGAACTTCAGCGCTTTCGGTTCATAACGAGAATTAAGACGTTCTCTGTGATGTTCATTAAAATGGATACCATGTTTTCTTGAGAACACGGCTCAAGGATTTTATGTATTGTTATATTTTCTTTTAGATTATTACAATAATTATAACATGATCACGATTCTACTACATGGGCGCTTTACATGTAATTTTTTAATAATTTCCGAAACTTTTTGACATTAAAAATTACGCCATATTATTTTTATACATGTTCATTTATTATAGAACACAGAGTGGAGCAATATGGAGAACCTTAATAATAACAGTTAAGCTTAAGAGGGAATAACCAGACAAAACCAGAAATGGCGGAAATGTGTCATTTTTAAATCAAATTTTAGACGTGTTGACTCTTTTACAAAAAAAAAAAAATCATTTCGAAAGACTGTTATTTTTTCTGTTAAAGCTACGTTTTAAACATTGAGAAAATATGTTTATTTTTAGTACAATTACAGTTATTTTTAGTTTTACCGTAGGTCATTTGCAGATTTGTTAAATTTTCAAACCAAATTTTGTATTATACGAGTACAACACACATTTCAAATCATATATTATTTGGGATAGCTAATTTTCAGAATTTTCCGCACCCTTGTTTTACGACGAAAATACTTCAGTTTGTCTATTTATTTAAGGTTTTACAAAATAATACAAAACAATTTTTAAAGTTTTATCATCACGAGTTTGAGTAAATTTTTAATGAAATAAAATCGATAATGAGTTATTATGTTAAAATGCTGGTATAGAGAATAATTAATCATTCTCATCGGAACCGCTCTGTACAGTTGCAAAGGTACGATCGCAAGATCATCGTTCGACGAAATTGAAATTCTCAGCCGCTGGTTAATGGCTCTTATGTTTTATATCAATTAGTATTTGTAAAAAAAACACACATAAAGTCAAACATATGGGCGCCAGCAGGGTTTTACAACTTCCATTGAAATGCTGGTTGAACAAGGACAGCTTCCCCGTCGACGCCAGTTCTCTAAAATTGAAATCAGTGTGTTACGACGGCGAAACCTAGCAAACGGATCGCCCGTTTCTGCACAGAGTCAAAGGTTTTTTTTTTAGGTATTTTGGAGCTTTTGGAGGTGACTGCCAAATTTGTCAAACAATCTGCCAAACTATGGGGTATACATACACGCGATTTGCCGATCTTAACTGCGTTTTTCGTCGATTATTCAATAAAAATTAATTTAACCCCTCAGGCTAATTTGCTAATAGCTCTCATGGAAATAGTTGTGTCTTCCTTACCATCATGGTTAGAAAGATGATCTAAGCGCTGTCAGAAAGAGAAAACACCACGTTTTATATTAAAATCTAAATGTTAACCACAAAATAATCAGAATATAAACCTTAATGAAACTAAATTTTCCGATCGCAACTTGAGGAATTTGATAATTTTCGGAATTTTTTACTAATTATTTTTGCATGAAACGACAAAAAAGTGAGGTAACAATAAATAAATTATATAATTAATTTAACTAATAAAATTTGTAGGGTGTATTTTTTTGCGTTATCATTTATTTTTGTTAGAAAAAACTTTAAAAACTTTTTTTTTTGTTTGCATGCTAAATTTTTATACTCGTCATTTCGATTTTTTATTATTGTAATGTAAAAAAAATATGAGTTACACATATGCATATATATTTTACAAAATATTATAATAAAGGTTGTTTTTGGTCATGTATACCTTATCAGAAAAGAAGAGCTCTTGTGCCTGATAAGGGAGCCACGATTCTTACTTAGTTTGTAAGTTATAATATGTTTTGTATAAATATTTACTTTTTGCTGTAAGTTTTTTTTTTTTAAATTGTTATATTTATTTATTGGTTCTGATTGGTTGATGATACAGCGTTATTCGGAAGAAAGGTTATTATAATTTTTTATGGCTTGGAAAATAAAATGATTTTGCATTTGAGTTGTTTTAAAATTAGGTGTAATAAATTGGTTTCTATTTATCATTAGTTTGTAAAATTCTTGATATTATTTGTTATTTTTTCTTTACACATTTTTCTTGAATATATCATCGACATTTGGTACTGGAAACAATTTAAAAAGTCACTCACAATTAATTGAGAAGGTAGATTTTTTTATATTAGATTCTTTGTGAAACTTTTACTGAGTTTAGATTGTTTTTGTAAGATCCTCCCCAACCTATAATTCCGTAGATAAGTAAAGAATGAACAAGGGAATAGCACACATTTTTCATTATTTTTACATTTGAAATATTTCTTAACCTATTATACATATTACACATAAACATTTCCTTATTCTTTTCACTAGCTCTGAAATGTGACTATTCCACTTCAGGTTTTGATCTTATGATTACACCGAGATATTTAATTTCGGAAGAAGATTTGTAAACTTATAATACAAAAGCATATTTTATCGCAGTTCTAAAATAGTTTTTAGTATTCAGGTGCATTCAGAAACATCCATTTATTTGGGTTTTATTGCAAAGCAGAAATATACTGACCTTCCGACTAGAAGCCTGAGGCCTAAGTGGTTAAATCATCATTTATAGTTTTTGTTCGAGATGCACCAATTTTAAATGTTTCGAGTGCTTCCGGGAAAATGGACAAAACAAACCAAATTTCCAATAATAATTTCGATTACGAGCCGGTTTACTATCACGACATGTTTCGATTGTGCCCATCACTACCAGTGACATTACCTAATTGACTGTATCCGAAATCGGAATACCAATTCGAACGGTTTTAACGATACTCATGTTTACGAGCGAACGTGACTGTTACCTTATCATGTTCGGTGTCCAGTCAGGCCTTGGCGCATACGAATCACAAGTCATTGGGTATCAGTGAATAGATAAGCCGATAGAATTGTTCTATGGGCGTATCTGTGTGCCAGAAGTATGGTCGACTTTACCTTACCACACGTGAAAAATATTAAGCTTTTTCAAATTTAATCTAGTCTTCTTCACCAGAAGCAATCTTCCGAAAAGGCCTTCCATTGATATGCTTGGTGTAACTCTAAGTGACTCGAGGTACGGGGGCTCCTTCGAAGCCTCTCAGAAGCTGAGCGTACTATACAGGGCTCGCAGATACTTTAGTAGGACACAACTGCTAATCCTGTACAAATCGAAAGTGCGACCCACGGTTAAATTTTGCAGCCACTTATGTAGCCGTTTGATAGATTCTCCTATTGCAATTTTTAGAGTACAGGAGTCGCGTCGGGTGGGAACGCCGTCCTTGTTCTACAAGTATTTCAATGGAATATGCTCTGAGGAACAAGCGTCATTGAATCCTTCGGCACTGGTGCACAGTCGGGAAACACACCAAAAGCACGTCTAACATTCGTATAAGTTGACATTTGTCATGTGAGAACAGCTCGTTTCTACGGCTCGTTCTTGAGGTCAACAGCCCGGCTGTGGAACGATTTATCGGCCTCTATGTTACCTCCATCCTACAATATGGGTCTTGAAGAGACAGGTTCACTCCCTATTTTCCTCAAAAAAACCCACAACACAGCATCCAGAAAGATGAAACAGAATTTCTTATTTTTTTAAATTTTTTTTTTATTTCTTTCTGGAACAGATTTTCAATTGTATCAATCTGACTGGGGCCTAGAGGTCAAAGGGTTTTTTGATAATTGCCGATCAGATTTTTTCCAGCAACAAACATTGCCTTATAGGCGTGTCTATATGACCGGTCAGTGGTTGAGTGGGCATAGCGCTTGGGTCCCACCCGGGCGTCGCATGTTCGATTCCTCGGCTGGCTAAGTCCTCCATCACAACACTAGCAACATTTTCGGATTTCTGTGGTGGTAGGAGGAAATTTTCAAACATTGTTGGGTTATTCGTAACCCGGGAATGTTTGTCTTTCTTTCAAAAAAAAAATGCGTAAAATTCGATCTTACCTTAATTCGAGTAAAAATATCAAACTTTAAAAAATATACTTTGATTCTCTCATGAACCGATTTTTAATTCCACCAACATATCTCGGGCCTAGGAGTCTAGAGGTTTTATGACAAATTCGGTGTACTGTGTATTACACTTCTATCGATGTATTTTTTCAGTGGAAGGGTTAAAACGTGAGAGAGGAAGAAACCCCGCAATTAAGATCCTGTCACTGATACGAGGCAGATTAGGGATGCTGTGTAGAGATAAATTGAGAATAAATTCCTGAGAACCCATGCGTGTTTTCTCAAATCCCATCCTTTTTTTCGAGACCCTGCTGCCCTCTACTGTCTGGAATTAGTAAGACTATGCAACTCCAGTTGAGGATCGTTTCAACAATGGAAACTATCTGCCAAAATCTTTTAAAGTGAAAAATTCTTTAGACCATTGTTGAAACTCGATGAAACGGAAACGAGCGACACTAAAAAGAGACAAACACATGCATTTGCAAGAATTAGCCTGCGAGAGAATGAGATAGTTTAAACGGTGCCCTTTTTACTTTAATTTACGAAGGTTTTACTTCTGCAGCGTGTGAAACTGTGAAGTGCATATTCTGATTTTTTTTTAGTGAAGAGACAGTTTTGAGTGAATGCGTAAATATGTTTGGTAATATTTGAATGCTCTACAAATTATCTGTAAGGATGGGCTGTTTCAAAAAAATGGATGGATTCATCAAATATTTGAAGTTAATTTTCATGTTCTGTTTAAGTTCATTCAAACTCTGTGATTATTTTAGTTTTAAGAAGCAACTGGCCTATAATTATACAATAATAGAACTTAAATTGAACTTACACAAAGCGTGAAAATTAACTTCAAATATTTGATGAATCCGTCAAATTTTTTGAAACAACCCGTCGTGGGTCATGATGAATATAAAGAAAACTCAATGCATTTGTGAAAAGCCATCTTTCCTCAAAAAGGCATCTTGCGTTTTAGGTTAACAATTAAATTATTGTTATTAGTGAAAATAAATGATTTTTGAAATCCTTCCAAGGAGGTACCTACATACTTCTAAAAAATTATTTAAAAAAATTAATATTATTTAAAATTTTAAAAAGAATACCTACCTACCGTTGATAAGTAGATACAAAAAAAACGAGTGTGCTTTAGACCACACGACTGAAGTAAAACTTCTCTAACTTATAAAAGAACAAATGACATTGAAACACATTAAAAAAGGAAACGAAGCGTGGGCAAACGTTGCACATGCTTCGTTTCCTTTTTTTATTGATCACCGATCGCATCACACTTTTCGTAACAATCACAATTTTCGTAACAATCACACTTTTCGTAACGTTTCATATTCTTTTGGAATGTATTCATCATTTTACCCCCAAGTGTCGAGCGTGCGTAAAGAAGTTTTACTTCAAAAATGCATTCGTTGATGAGTAGGCAAAAAAATTGATAGGGAATCAGAAACAAAGTTCCTTTTTAGTAGAGGATCAGCACGGATAGTTCGGATCTAGTTTATATCTAGGAGCTGCTCGGTTCAACAACAACTCAACAAAGTGGCATTTCAACACCCATTTGAAAAATAATTACATTTTTTTTCATCATTTTCAATGACTTTCCTAAGAAGAGGTTGAAGTTCAATGATTCTGAGTTATATGGTCTTCCCTAGGGGCCTACTCAGATAAATTGAAATAAAATAATAATGATGACTGTTTAAAAAACCAATATGCTTGTAAACAACTATCATTGGCCTCTGTGGAGCAAATACTCAAAAGCATTGGGTTCGGTACTTAGCTGAAACCTACAGTCAGTTATGTTAATTAATTACTATATGATTGAACAGATTTCTCTCTCAGTCGGTAATGACAAGTATTGTTATTATTTGTTTGTAATACGTTGACAGCCGTTTTGTTTTGTTTTAGTTATTTAAAAACCCTTTGTTTATAAATACAATAGGATTCTTTGAATCCTCCTATATTCCAATTCGCAAGCGAAACAAGCAAGTTCCTCCAGAAACTCTGGAGAACCGAGCCGGTGTTTTAAATGGGTAGAATAAAAATGATCATCATGTAAACGTGATTGTAAAATAAACTCTGAATACTTGTTTAAACGAAGTGTGTTTCATTTGTGTGACTAGAATATAAAATAATGGCTCTTTAAAATTACATAACTATAACTACCTATTTACTTCACTTTTAGATAATTAGAGGTTATCCACTACTTACCCGCCCTGGTATAAGTAACAGATGGTTAATCCATCAAGGCTCTCGCAAGGACTCTAATTTTTTTGAAATAACAAATCTACATTTAAGTTTGAACGAATTAAGACCTCCAGTATCCCTGCATACGGTGTTAAGAAGCAGTATGGAAGTTCTTACATAATATACAAAATGCGAAAAATATAAAGTAAGTCAGGGATAAACTAATTAAAAAAGATAACAGATAAATATAAAAGGCGGCTGCTCGCAGGGTAATCGCATCTTGCGTATGCTGCAAGCATCTGCAAGAAAAGATAACGAAAACAAGTATTGTGATATGAAGAACGCTTGTGTCGGGTGGAATACCTCTCTCGTCATCTGGCAGTACCAGCCAGAATGTGTATGGTGGTCGGTCTGACGTGAATGAATCTCAACGTGCGCGCCTTTTAGCCGGTTCCTTTTAGATAAGTAAATGTTGTGCTTTACAAAAAATAATCATTTTCTAGTACACACAAAGCAGGTAATAATTATGAATTCGTGAAAATTTTAATTAGCCATTTAAAACACTCCTAGATAAAAACACTCCTCAATTGGTGAAGGTTGTGTAGCTGAAGGGGACGGCGAATGGTTCCGTGAATTTTCATCCCAAAATACCCCCCCGACAAAATATCCCCGGCAACCTATTCTCTGGACAAAAAATCTCCCAACAAAATATCAACTAAAACCTAACCTAACCTAACAAAAAATTGGGACAATAATAATACACACAAACTGAAAAGACAATAAATTATTGTTCAAAAATAGTAAAACGGGACAAAAATAATACAGACATCGTGTTAAGACAATAAATTAATCTTCAAAAATATTAAAATGTTTGGGTTAGGTTATGTTAGGTTATTTAAGGTTAAGTTAGGTTAGGTTAGGTTTTAGTAGATATTTTGTTGAAGGATGTTTTGTCGGTAGGATATTTTGTCCTTAGGATATTATGTCGAGGGATATTTTGTCGCCGATGAAAACGTGCGGTACCGCGAGGAACAGAAGGAGATAAGACAGAGAATGATTGAGAAGTATCTGGCTAATCAGATCTGGTTACCAAACACGGCTATAGTCATTTCAAGCAAATTTTTGATTCTGAATTTTGGCCTCTTACCATGTCTAATGCTTTGCTCTATTTATATTTCTAACAACAATTTTTCACATAACTTACAATATTTGAGAAGTTCGGCTTTAGTTCTGAAATAACGCCGAGGAATTTAATTTCTTCTACTCATTTTAATAACATAAAATAAAAATCACGGCTGATGTAAGAACACAATAAAGTGGTTTTCAAATATTTTTTATCAAAATTATAATATTAAAAATACCTATTTTAATGGATCTTGTAATCTTATAGGTTGTAGCATGCGATCGGCCTTTATTGATTGAAATTAGATTTTACGACGCCTTTATTACATTTTGGGAGACGGATTGCATGATACAGAAGTCATTGAATTTGTATTTGAAAAATACTCGAATATCATACTTTTTGCGTATTACGAATAATCAATAAATATTGAACAAACAATGGAGCGGTTTTTGAAGTGAAACTTCTATAGCCCCGCTGTGATTTGGATTTCGGATGAAACGTAAATGACGATTACTGCACCTGCGATGAATCAAATACTCTCATTGGCCGCTTTGATTATGATGTCACTTTAAAGGCTCCTATTGGTTGAGATATGAAACGGAACTCACGCTAGGTCTGCGCTCATTGGTCGCTTTTTTTATTATGACCTCACTTTTCAAGTATTGGTTGAGATTGTTTTGATAAAGTTTCGCTTCTACCGCGTGTAAACTCCACTCGATTTTCTTTTTGTTTGACAGTTATAGGTTGACAAGAATATTGACAGTGCAAAACTAAAGCTTCTGTTTCCAAACATCATGGAATTAAATTGTTTAATAGGCCGTTCTCCGAATTTCTACCGATTTCTTGCAAACCTCCCTTAAACATTTGAAGTTTTTAAACTAAAAAAATATATGTTATTCTTGAAGATAATATCTAGACATTTGTCGCGCCGAAACGCAAATTATATAAAATTCCCTCGATAAAAAAAAAATCGCAAAGTATGCTCCAGAAATTATTAAAAACACGTTTGTTTCGGTTATTTTACAAGTTATATGTATGAAAAAATTCACAGCGTTTCTTTAAATAAAATTAAAGACAATCATCGTGAGATTTTTGCTCTATTTTAAACGAGTCGTGTTTTATTAAAGATTTTCATGATTTTTTCATCGATTTTATCGTTGTAAATGTTAGCGCGCTCTTCCAACATTCGTAAATTCATATCTCTCCGTCTTCTTCTTTTTGGGGCCGGGAACTGAGCCTTAAATAATAATTATTTTTACTTCCTTATATATTCCAAACCACAAACACCTTTTTCCTTCATATAGTAGAACCATTTCCGTAGATTCTTGTTTTATCCACTCCACTATTTTTCTTTTGTTTTTCAAGATTAAAATTTTTTCTCTTCAAATTTGCAAACTTGTGAAAGACAACTTACGACCGAAGTTTCCTAAGTTTTGTCATATTATAAAGGAAGGGATTGAATAAAATATGTGATTGACACACCAAAATAGTGACCTATATTTAGCACACACCAACGGTTTTTTTTTAAATTAACTAATCAGCGAACCATCATACCGTTACCCGCAGATGTAGGCAGAAACGATGGACCGCCAAAAATTAATCTTGGAACCAACCTATTGTTAATACTTTTTTTAAATCTTCATTTACATACGCCATTTAAATCTATCAAAAAAATATATTTTTGTTGCGCAACTTTAGGGGTTGTATTGCTTAGCAGCTAGTACAACCCCCTTATTTTGGTTGAAAATTTTCCTTATAATAGGGGTACCATAGTCTGATAAGATACAGAAGATTCAATGACGTATGAATTATATTTATTTTAATTAAGTAATTTCCGTTTTCATAGAAAGCGATCACTTTGCGGTGTGACATAATATTAAAAGAAAGAACCATGTTTTTTTAAGCCATTAAATCATTTAAATTTATTTACCAATCCGTTTCGTTTGACTCAAGCTTCATCAGAGTAACAAGCAAAGCAAAACAGGTTAGTAAAAAAAATAATTATCAGCCTGAAACACTCATCTACGTTGAAAAAATCTTCCGAGAAAAGATACTGGCCGCCAACGGGACTTGGACAGGTGCTCAGCTCAGGCGATCAGAAGGACA
Source organism: Limnephilus lunatus (assembly GCA_917563855.2). Lineage (NCBI taxonomy): Eukaryota > Metazoa > Arthropoda > Insecta > Trichoptera > Limnephilidae > Limnephilus > Limnephilus lunatus. The sequence continues at coordinate 50,237,099 of OU830603.1, forward strand.
CGGGTTCGAGTCCCGTTAGCGGCCAGTATCTTTTCTAGGAAGATTTTTTCAATGTAGATGAGTGTTTCAGGCTGATAATTATTGCTTATAATAATTGTTACCCTTTGTGCTATGCATAAAAAATCTTGTTTAAAAAAACTTTAGTTTATCAATAAAAATTAATAAAAATATTAATGGTTTAAAACAAAACGTTTCTTTAGTTTGATAAATAATTTCTGATTATAATGTGCATAGGTAAACAATGAATAAAAAGTTGATATGTCCCCACTTAATTATTTTTATTATCTCTTATAAAACTTATACTTTTTTTAAATTATACGTACTAAGTAGGTTTGAGTCACACTGTAGCAAAAATTGTTACAATAAATAGAAAAGTTGATGGACGAATGGTCCAAAGCGTCGAGAGTTCAGTAAAAGACCCAGAAGCGAAGGATTTAATCTGTGCAACATTTCAAATTTATAATGGTAGCAGTGAGAGTTTTTTTTTAAATTATCAGACAAATGTTTAATTATCTTTTTGAAAAAATAAAACCAAAAGTTTTTTTAACAAAAATCCATTGTTTTTAAAAACGTAAATAAGGTTTTCCTGTAGAAATAAACACGTCGAGTTTAAATAAATAAACAAATTATGAAGTAGTTGCGTTTTCCATCACATAAAAAATAAACAAAGATACATGGTATTATATTTTCCAAATCAATTTATCTCATCGCAAATTAATCTCATTTACCGACAATACTTCCACTGTTTTCAACTTTAACCACGAGATTTAAACTCCACAAAACACTTTTAACATAAATTGACACAATTACGCATTAACACAACGTTTTGAAACTTTAGACAACTGAAACTTTAAAACAACTTTTAAATTCTACGTAAAATCAAAACAGATCCTTAATTTTCAACCCTTTCAGAGATGCGTGCATCCTTCCCGGCGGATAAGGTCCTACTGAAGCCTAAACGGTAGCTCCACCCACAAAGGGAGGTTTCGCCACCCCTCAGAGCCACCCTCCTTCCGTACAGGATGGTTGTATTATAATATTTTCTGAATAGGGGTTTTAATCTCAATAGATGAATGAAATGAAGCATTGATAAAAGATCTGTCACGTTTTAATGAAGCTCGTTTAAGGTTATTATTTGTTTTTGTACTTTTTGTTCGAGTTTTGTTAAGAAAACGACGTTGTTTAATTGATGTTGTTGCTTTGTGTATTTTTTTCAACGTCATTTTTGATATTTTAAGAGTTTTGTTTGCGTGCTTAAAAATTCGTATTTTCAAACATATATTTTTTTACAATCTACTGAGGTATTTTTCTTCTCAGTTTAATGTTCATCAGTCACGAATGAGAGGAAAGTTATCTTTAAAAATCTATGGAAAATCACTGATTTCAAAATGTGATCCCCTTTACGCTGAAAAAAATCTCACTCACAAACTATTTTTTAACAACGATATGCAAAAATACATATTTTTGTGTGATTACCACACAAGAGTTCCAACTTCTCCCAACTGTCTAGGATCAGTGGGATAGTGAGGAAAGGAGAAGGGAAAGAGAAGAAAATGAAAAGGTTGGAAATTACCTGATTGTTAAAATCTGGTGAACAAATACCTCATGCGGTTGGATTCTCTACATTCGATTTTGGGGAATTCTCGTCAACTTTTTTTTCATTAATGTTCACATGAATATGAGATTTTTTTTACGAATGTCTTCTTCAAAGTTTAAATATTTTTTTAAACTTGGCAATTTCCAAAGCCCGCAAAAATAACGGGGTATGCGTGACGTCCGTACGTTTTGTACTTTAAATGAAACCAAAATAATTATAAATAATAACAAAATTCTGTAAACTTTTTACAAATCAACTGCAAAATATTTAGTCTTTTTTTTAAATGACAAATAATGTATCGTTTTATGTCTAAATCGTATTGTTTATATTTTATGAAAGTTTGAACGCAAATCAGTCGTTAAACTTAAAAATAATATTTTTTTATATATTTATCTTTCTAGGGTCAAGTGAACGAAAATCTTAAATTTAAATATAGAAATCGGTAGAAAAATGTTATTTTTTTAGGACATTAGAGCTTGATTTTCGATTATTTTGCAATTTAAAGCGTAGACCATAGATCCTAGATTTAATCTCAGATTTCGCATTTTTATAAAAATAATTTAGAAGTCAACGTGGAAAGCTGTAATGTATGATGTTATAGCTATTTTATTCAGTAACTTACTTAGTGAATATATATTATATTAAGTCAACGTGCCCACACCGTAATTAATCTTATTTCATTACATTTTGTATATTTCCATTAAGAACCCAAGAATGTAAACAGCGTTATAACGTCTAAAGAAGCTGGTTGTTAGGGGACCATGGAAAAGATTGATGGATTTTTTGGTATGGTTGGCTTGGTCATATATCACCCACAGAAAATTGTGTTTAATGTAATATTTAATATAAAACAATTTTATACAGCAACAAGCTTCGTGGTCGACGGGTATGACTGTTCTCTACAGATCCGGAGGTCGAGGGTTAAAATCCCGACTTTTTTTTGTTGTTTTTATATGAATACCACATAAGAGTCCCAACTGCTCCCGTCTGAAGCCAGTGAGACTATTGCATCCCCGATTGGGGTATGTTGTGAGGCTGAAGGCAGTGGGGAGGGGAAGGAGATAGGAAAGAGGAAGGGGGAAGTACCTGGCTATTCAGTTCTGTTCACCAAATGCTGCTAACGCCATTTCAAGCAACGTTTCAATTCTGAATGGTGGTCTTACACCAGGGCGATACTGAGAGTATCTTCCACTATGAATAAACGTTATTTGATTAATTTGTGTTATTTCACGATTTTTCATTTAAAATAATACGTAGCATATTTGTGGCACGTTCCACAGTGGAAGATTCTTTTATTATCACCCTGGTTTAAGATCACTATTCAGAATTCAAAAAAAAAAAACTTTAAAATGGCTTAAGTCGTGTTTGGTGACCATATCTGAATAGCCATTTACTTCCCTACCTTCCTGTTATCCATATCCTCCCCCCCTCCACTAATTTCGGCCTCATAACATAACCCAATATAACAATATTGTTCTTCAATAACTGTATTATTTTTGTGTTATTTTATTAAATTGTAGAGTTGTTAACCTCAATACAGGCTTGAGCTAGTGAGGTTATAAACTGAATTGTTAACATTAGACCTAGGTACCATGTAAAAAAACAAATAAATAAAATAAATTAACATCATGGTATCATTGGCTACATGCGTTTTGCAGCTGCTGGGACTCTTGTGGATTCACAATTTTAAAAAAATTAGGTACTTCCTAATGATCCTTAGCAGAATCCTTGGCCCCCTAGCGCAGTCGATCGATAAGTATTGTTAGGATAACTTTATGTATCTTCTCTTCATTCCCTAGCATGACTGCACAATGACTGAGTATCCTTAATATCTTCGACGTCAACTATTGTTCGCTCGTTATCAATCTGCAGTTGTCCTAGGAAAAGATGAGAAGTAACCGAAAGTAATCCTATCAATTCTCATCGATCGACCATGCTAGGGAACTTGGTTATTATTTGTTATGTTAAGGGAGATTCAGAAGGTTGCTGATGGGTTCATATATCCCTCGCATTCGATAAATGCTGGCGTCCCACAGGGATCGGTTTTGTCTTTGCCTTTTTTATTGCCAATCAATGACCTTTTGACATGTAAACTAATTATTGCTACGCGAATGAATGTACAGTTCATGAGAGTTTTTTGTTTGATAAACCGTCAAAGGTATAAAAGCTCCAACTGCTGGGAAGGCTTTGAAGCAAAGAATGGATGGTTACCTCCAAATTGTTTCCTTTTGAAGGTAAGAATAAACTCGTTGAATTAAATTTTTTAAAGACTCAATCATGTCTGATTACGGGATCGAAATAAAAACCTAGTCTCCTTCAACGGTAATGATCTTCCCAACTTAGTGACAAAGTGACCAGCTCAGTTATGGGGGCTTCATCGAAGCCAAAGTTACATTAACCTTTCAGATGTTGGACGTACTATACAAGGCTGGTAGATACTTTAAGAGGAATATAAACGCTAGAAACATTTAGATTCTATGTGTATGTATGTATGTAAGTATGTGCATTAAACAATTTATATGATTGACATGATGCTCTTTTTTAAATTTGGGCAGTGAATCGGGGAAAATGTCGATGTTAGAATTTAGATTAATATTATTGAATATATGAAGAGCACAATTTAATTAAGCGTGTGAAATAGTTCTGTATGGCGTGTACGTCTTGATGGTATGTTAAAATTAACTAGGGAAAGAAGTTCGGTATAGTCAATGTTATTATTTAAAATTTTGTGTATAAATGTCAAATCAGTAATTACTTGTCTTGGCATTCATAGTTATTGTTGAATTTGAAGGTAAGATGTTTTATAAATTTGTTTTAAATATGTTCTATGCTGTCTATGTATGAATACTTTGTACTGCGGGTTCCAAATTGGCGAGGCATATTCCAGTATACTTCTGACTAATGCAAAATATAATATAACAACTGTACGCGGGTTACTGAACACAAAGGCTTATCCCTGTATAAGAAGTGCTTTACATCCCTTTGGCCACCCTGTATTTTTTTTAATGAGTCTGTTAAACGGGGTAGATATTTCCTCAAGTATATTATGCTAATCCACCCTTACACTTTACACGGTACACATTACTACACAGTGCGCACATTTCCTTTGTTATGCCTGAGGCTCGTCAGGAGTATTTATAAGCGTTGCTCATTTTACTCAGTGCAACAGTTACTTTAAGAAGTAGAAGATATACACCACTGATTGGAAAGCTCTAGAAGTGTAATCTATTCGAATTTGAAAGGGCACTTGTTGTCGGGGATGAGATGGCAACAATTTACATAGTAGATTATTTTGAGCAAGATTGACTCTCATGGCAGATGTAAGTTTTTTTTTGTTTTTTTACATTAACTCCACACAGGAGGCGCTGATGAAAATAATTTCCCTCAGAGCCTATGTCATCTGAGATGCTGTGTGTGGAGGGTCTTTTTGATGAGAGGAAGGAAAGAAAGAGACCTGTCGGCAAATCGTTCAGAAGCGACCCGTTATCATATGTTGGGCACGCGTTTGGCGTATTTCCCGACTATGTACCGGTACCGAAGAGATTAATGACGCTAGTTCCTCGGAGCATCTTCCATTGAAATACCGGTAAAACAAGGATAGCATTCCCACCCGACGCCTATGCTCTAAAGATTGCAATCCTTAAAATGGGAGAATCTATCAAACGGACTGCCCATAGTCGAGGGTATTTTTCAGGTATTTTGGAGCTCCAGACCAAAGGTGCCTGCCAAATTCAACCAAATCAATGGAACTTACCTTATTTTTTTTTTAAATGTGATACTTTTCCAGTGTTACCACTATTTTAAAGAGTCAGTGGTGATATCAGCAGCAAAAATACTTAAAAAATTCCCATCATATATCTAAGTTATTTAGAAGTTGAGGCCTCGTAAACACAAAATCACAAAATATTGGTGCTATCCCTATTAATATAGCAACCCTGAATAGGCCACTTGCATGGATTTCATAACGACTTGGAAAAAATCGTGTGGATAGATTTTTTTACTAAGATTACTTTTTACTAAGACACTACATGAAAACGTCCCGTCTCCGATTATGTTCCCTTAATTTTGTAAAATTCCACACTGATAATTTTTTTTTATATGGCAACACTGATTTCCGGCGAATTTTTGAATTTGCGTTTGACGTTCACTAGATTTATTGTTTGTTCTATGCGAACTTATCCTTTGGTTTGATTTTTTGATAAAGATGGCGGTGTTTTTACAGATGTTACGAAGAGAACCCCGTACAATTTATTGCTATTCGTGTGGAAAACGTTCTTTTTTTAAAATGTTTTTCAACTATTTAGATAATTATCGTTTTTTCGCACCAAAAAAAATTATGTCCTGTCTTTCCGGTTTATAAAAAATGGTCTGATTTTTCAGATTGATATTTTCGAATGATCGCAATGGTTTCCAAAATACAAATAAAATAAAAAAAATATTGAATGTCTTAGAATATTTACCTAAACTGGAAAAAAATGTGATGCAAGTGGCCTATTCTTCACACAATATGTTCCAATTTGGAAAATGAAGCTTAAACTCAAATGTAATTTGAGATCATTGAACCGTAGTACCAGCACAGATAAACGAAATAAGTAAGTTTTATGATTTTGTAATCGGTTCTGCGCCGAACAAGAATATTAAAGAAAAAGTAAAGAACCCATAAACAATAAACTAAACGTAATCTGACCTAACCTAACCAAACGCATCCCAACAATTTAGCCTGAACTAACCTATTATCTTTTTTTTTCACTTTTCTGGTTTATTCGGTTTATATTCGTAGCCTTAGTTCTTAATTGTCCAAACGACCATTTTAGTTTTTGTTCAATCTCCACATTAGAATTAAAATAGGGATAATCACTTAAAACTAATGAGACCTTCACCTTTACGGATATAGCTTTATCTTAAACACCTATCTTAATGTTTCATTGAAATAATGAAAGAAAACCTTCCCATTCTGTAAAATTCTCTAATGGTCGTTTGGACAATTAAGAACTAAGGCGACGTATTTTAAAAATATTATTATCGTTACACATGCAAACGACCAAATAAAGTAGGGTATCTATCATTAATAAAAACTTTGCATTTCTAGAAATTTATTAATTAATACAATTTCTTGCAAAAATAAGATTTAAGATCGTTAATAAAATATTGAAAGCAATATTAATCAATTTTTATAAGAAAAACTTTCTTTTTATACTTTTTTTTAAGGTTATTCCCATCAGTGAAATATATCATATTAGAATAAGTTAACAATAATAATCTAAACGAAAATATGAAAGAGAACAAGACACAGATAAACAGAAAAAAGACAATGGTCGCAACTGGGACTCGAACCCAGACCTCTCCGTCTAACCGGGACGAGTGCGTTAACCAATTTTGCTATTGCCACCTTCAGTCAAAACGGAGGAGAAAAAAAATTAGTTGATAATAATGTAATTCTAAAATTTGAAAATATGAGAGTGACAATTATGACGTTTTGACAGAAGGTGGCAATAGCAAAATTGGTTAACGCACTCGTCCAGGTTAGACGGAGAGGTCTGGGTTCACGTCCCAGTTGCGACCATTGTCTTTTTTCTGTTTTTCTGTGTCTTGTTCTCTTTCATATTTTCGTTTAGATTATTATTGTTAACTTATTGTAATATGCAATATTAATCTTTTAATATCTTTAACTTCATCTTCAATAGATTGATCTCTTGCCAAAATAATATGTAGTGAGGTTTTCAATTGATATTTGATCGTCTGATTGAAGATATTCCTAAAAAACTTCAGACATATATGTATATGAGTAGTCCTTAAAAGTATTTGTGAGCATATCAATCGACCCTTTCAATTTTTTTCTTTTCTTAAAAAAATAATTTAATAAATACGCACTTTTATTTGGTAATAAAATGCTAAATATCGTCCCTTTGGTTGGACAGTGTTCTCACCTGACTACGTTATTCTTGAGATAGTGTAATTTTTTTTGAAGCATATCAAGTTCTCCAATTATCATAAGTATCCAATTTCAAACTACACTTATCTATTACGATTATCGATATGACAGACAAAACAGTTCGTTTTCGTTCTAGTATTTTAATAAAAATCTTGCATAATAAAACTGAGAGCCCTGATTTCTTAGTTCTCATAATTTTTTATCTGCCGGCCAGAAAAGTAAGTCTTTACTACCGTTTTATTGTGGTAATACTACGACCATGGTCAATTCAAAATACAACAACACAGAATTCAAAACTTTTGCAATATGTATTCGCATAAAGATGAATTTTCTTCTTCGGAGTCGATAGATATCGCTTTCTTTTGTGTTTTCTTTTGGCTGTTCATTTTGGAGTGGTTTGAAAAATGTATATTGATTTCACAAAAATATATTTTTTATTTTTGGAATTCGTGGGATTTGACCCCTGGTCGGCTGAATGTCTGCAAAGGTTCATCAGGCACTTTATATCACTAGACTAAAGAAGATTTGCGCAGGACCGTGGATTCATCGGATTATATTGGAACCGAGTACCCATGAAATAAATGAATAGTTTATTGCTATCTCATTCTCTCGCTGACTAAATTCTATAGATGTGTGTGTTTGTCTCTTTTTAGTATCGCTAGCTTCCGTTTCATAGAGTTTAAAATCACAACGGTGCTAAAGAAGTTTTCACTTCAAAACAGGTAGAATATTATGAAAATAATGTCAGCCGGCATACGGAGGGCGATTTACATTTAACCCTGGCATTCCGGAGGTTAATCCAGAATGTCACCGTTTCCCATTGTAGCGATTCTATCACACCGACACCGTAACAACTTGAAAAATCAATCCATCAACTTTTTCATTACATAAAGTCTGTCCTCACGAAGATTAATGACGAAAACACAACAAACCATGATGAAGTGTATAGTAATTCTGGGAACAATAGATCTCGCCTCCAAAAAGTGTGTTTCTAATATTCTGTTATGTAGTAAATCTATACCAAATCTCTCTCTAAGATCCGTAAGCATAGAAAGTAGGTATTTAAATATCTAAATATGTGGAATCACATATTTTATTAAATGCTTTTTTTTGAATCTCAATTAATTAATTGTGCAATTCGTTAAAAGAATCGTCACCATCTCAATGAAAATTCTTTTTCAAACTTTTTTCGTACACACGAAATTCATAACGATGGAATTAAAACAGGCTATGCTTAGTCAATGAAAATCGCTAATCAAATAACTGCACACCTACACTTTTGACCGATTTTATGACAACCGACTTTCGTTTCAAATGTTTTATGACGAATTTTACATGGAAATTGAAAAAAAAATTTAAGCGGGTATGTACAAACGATATAATATTATAGCATCGGTTATATGGAAATCGCCATAGAAAACGTTAGAGGTAATACTAAAAAAATAGAATGGCTGACAGTGACTAAATATTCAACATGTTTGACGTACTACTCGTAGATTTACACCAATCTTAATATATAAAACAAAGTCGGGTTAGTAACACTATTTATAACTCGAGAACGGCCGGGCCGATTTTGATGATCTTTGATTTGTTGGATTTGTCTCCGCCCCGGAAAGGATAATAACTATTAAAACATCACAAAAATCAAAGAAAAATATAGTTATTTAGAAAATCTTAATATATAAAACAAAGTCGGGTTAGTTACACTATTTATAACTCGAGAACGGCCGGGCCGATTTTGATGATCTTTGATTTGTTGGATTTGTCTCCGCCCCGGAAAGGATAATAACTATTAAAACATCACAAAAATCAAAGAAAAATATAGTTATTTAGAAAATTCTTTTCGCCATACATTTTATATGGAACGAATTCTCATATTTGAAAGAGCTCCGGGCATTTTGTGATAAGTACCTATAATATTGAACTGTGCGTGAATTCCGAATATTCAAAAACGTCAATTGTCAATGCGCGAATTGTTTTGCATTTGTTATTAATTTTTTTTAAATTATTTATTTGGCTTTCACCCATTAAGGGTGATCTTGGCCATTTCTTAAAGTATTGACATTTTCAGTTTTTTTTAAATTAGTTACAATATCAGTTTTTTCAAATTAGTTACATTTTCAGAACAGTTTTTTTTACATGTAAGCATGTTTTTTTACATATTATATTAGCAAACATAGAAAATAGGCCAAGACAAATATTCGTATGATTATACAAGTTATACAAATATTCATATGATTATACATAGTTGATATTCATATGATTATACATAGTTGTAGATTAAGAAGATGTTCAGGTTCCCAAAAATAGGAACCTCTACAATTGTACATAATAACACTGCAAGAATAAATGCATACGTATGGAAGAGAAAGAAATCTGATTGATGCTTAAATGTTAAGGCCATTTTTACAAATAAATTTTGCTAACAAATATCGAATTTAAGGAGAGTTGAGACTAAGAAGGCAGGGAACACTGGTAGGGAATTCAATTTTAAGTTTTATTAATTCACGTATGAAGTTTGGAAATTGGTCATTGATAGGACACTCAAAAAAATTATGGTCTAAAGTATCCTCTGAACCATAATCACAATAAGGCGAATTGACTATGTGGAGAGAAATGGCTTAAGACAACAATTATGACCTAGACGCATTCGAGTTATGGAAGAGATGTATTTTTAAGGCATGGAGGTGTATTTGTGAAACCAGGACTTGACAGGAAAAGAAGGTTGAATTAATGAGTACTGGTGACCTTTTATCAGAGATGACGATTTCCATTCAGAGGACCATTGGCGTTGTAACTTATTTTTAACTTTATTTAAGTAGGGAAATAGTCTCTAACAGGAATAGGTATACTACTTAATGGACCATGGACAATGGATTCCTGAGCAATAGAATCAGCCTTTTCATTTCCAACAATACCAAAGTGTCCTGGGATCCAGGTCAAGACCACTGACACTTGAGCCAGCAAGATACAATAGAGCAGGTAAGAGATTCGCTACTGGATTTGAGAGGGGATGTGCTTATTTTTTATAGTGAGCTAAGTGAGTCTGAAAGGATGAGGGCATTTCTAATGTTGGGAGATTTGACGAGTCGTAAAGCTTCTATGATAGCTTTGCATTCAGCAGAGAAAATGGAACACTCTTTGGGAAGTCTGTGTGAGAAACACAATTTCATATGCGGTGCATAGATACTGCCCCCACAATAGGAGTCCGGACTGAGTTTGGAACCATCTGTGAAAAAAATTATATAATTTGGCCGGTTATTTTCAATAATTTTGTTGTTGAATTCTGCATTATTGGATTCAGCTGAGTTTTTTTTTTGTTTTTACATATTCCTATAAATTGGTGCACCTTTGGATAGAAAGTAAAACTTTCATAGGGATACGAGTATAAGCGGAGAGATTCATTGCAATAGGAGTTTGTGGATACATTCAGGAAAGTTGAAAGAGGAAAGAGTTATTGTTATTAAACATACAATGTTGCCCCTCTTTCTTACACACTCAATGTCAACAGTTGAAAATGGGACAAACGGAAAACGTATGTCTACACCCCTCCAATGGAAAAATACAATTATTATAATAAATCTCCATCACACTTATGAAGAAAATGAAACGCAATTCCCGTAAGTAAGTCGAAAAGTAAAAAATCACATAAATTATAAATCTGTATACAACGCCATCTCTGATACTGACAAAAACAAAACGATGACAGTTACGCATCGATAATTGCTTCATTGTGTAATTTTTACTTAATAAAAAAACCGAATTTGAATTTAAGCTAATTAGTTAACACAACAGTTATTGATTCTGAGGTGGTACGAAGTTCTCCGGGTCAGCTAGTTATATATAAAAAACACTACTAAACTATATTATAGACCAAAAAACATTCCAATAAACCCAAAAAATCATTAATGGACCAGTTGATAAGCGTGCAAAAAAACATAGATGGTCCGAAGCATTTAAAATGCCAAAATATAGGTTAAAACAAGTTTTCAGCTTATTCCGTTTTGTTCCGAGGTTGACTCCTTTTTTTTGCTTAAGCGACTGGACTATATTATAAAATGTAATGTATGTAGCCGACAATCTACATCCGGTAGTAAAAGGTTAAGTACAATAAGAAAAAAAAGCTATATTTTACGTAACAAATCTAAGCAACATCCTAAAGAATTATTTTTTTAAAACTTTAGTTCCAACTGTAAAATAAACAGCGAAAATGTCTCTCTGGTTCTCGCTTACTAGAATGTTTCACAAAGAGGTAAGAGTATCGTTGAAATTAGCTAAACACTACCTATTTCAAAGTTTCTCTGAAGTTAAATAACACCGTAAAATAATACGTTGTTTTAGAAGACTCTCTGACTGAGAAGTAGATTCATTTTGCTTGCTTAGTACCGAGAAATTTTCTTAACAAGTTAGTATAAGTCTTCCTAGAAATTGTGTTAATGAGTCACGTGTTATTGCAACTGTGCACTACTTAATTATGTGAAAGCCCACTTCTTCAAGCCCACATAAAGGTTTTTAAAGCCTTTCTTTCTGCCACTAAATGTTTTTTTTTTAAAGTGAATAACTCACAAGAGTCCCAACTGGTTCTAGCTTTAGGGGAAAATGTTGTACAAGAATACGTTTTAAGAGGAAATAACCAGACAAAACTGAAACTATGTCGTTTTTAAATCAAATTTTAGATATATTGACTCTTTTCCACAAAAAATACAATACAACGAAGTTGCACTCCCATGAGTTATCAAAACTCATTAAGGGATCGCCAATTGGTACATTTGAGAAGTTAAACCCAACTCAACCCAATATGAAGACACAATGTATGAATAAAAAAATTACAAAAACATTTCACAGAAGCAACATACAGACATAAACATATGAAGAATCACTTTACAAATATTTCACAGAAACATGTCTTATAAGATTTTATGAATTTGTATAACCGACTCATTTGATTTATGTACTTTTGGTTTCAAAAAGTTAAAATAAAGTTTCCTCCCTGATGGACTAAGAAATGCATAAAAAAACAAAATCAGAAAAATAGAATATAAAGTACGAGCTCAAAAATATACAGACCTAATACAAGAGGGTTACATACAAAATACATGACGAGATTTAAGAAAGGTATAAACCCCGCCCATCATATTATAAGTTTAGTATTTGAAGATAATCAGAACAGAGTTTGTACATAATTATGACTCGTTTTCCAAATAACATTTGAAAAAATAGGTTTTCAATATATCATTTCGAGATTTGTTGGAGGCATATACCTGTCTCAAATTTTCAGGCAGTTTGTTATAGTTAGTGTAGGCAATGTATTCTAATGATTTCAGTCCGAACTTTGTTGAGTGTATTTTTGATATGTTTAGTTTGTTGTGTTGTGGTGTATTATATTGGTGAACGTCGTTGTTATAGTTCAGTTTTATATTTGTGTGGGTGTTGCACTGAATAATATTTAAAATGGTGTTTGTTATCTCAAAGCTAGGAACAATCTTAAATGGCAATATAAGTGCGTGACGGTAAATATCTTTAACAGGTGTATCCCAAGGCAAGCCAAAAATGTTACGTAGGGCTCTATTTTGGATTATTTGCACCTCCGATATCATTTTTTTGGTAGCAAAACCCCAGATACTTGAAAGGTATGCCAAGTGGGAGTGAATCATAGCATAGTACAAAGATTGCAGTATGGCTGTGGGAAGCAATCTACGTAGTCTGTACATTACACCGGTCACCGGAGCAAGCTTTGATTTAACATGGTCAAATGGTTTTTCCATGTAAGCCGTGAGTCAATTAAAAGTCCTAGATACTTCGCGACATCTGTTTGTTCCAGTTTGTTTGTTCTCAGGGAAATGTTTAGGCGTTGTCCTCTCCTATTCCCGAATAGCACATAGTAAGTCTTTTTAATATAAAGGCTAAGTTTATTAATTCTCAGCCACTCGGCTAGATGAGCCAAATCCCTTTTCCATTTCGTTTAAATTAGTATTATGGTAGAATAATATTGTGTCATCAGCATAAAGTTGAAGTGTACCTTTCACTCCCCATTTTTCAATATCATTTATATAAATCAAAAATAATAATGGTCCGAGAATCGAGCCCTGTGATATACCACATGTTATATTTATATGATCACTTGATTCTTTTCCAATAACAACTGAACAGCACCTACCCGTAAGATAACTAGATAAAAGTTTTAGAATGTTGCCCACGATGCCCAGATATTCAAGTTTTTTTAATAGAATCTTATGATCAACCGTATCAAATGCCTTTTTGAGGTCTATGAAAATGCCCGCTGCATATTTTCCTTGATCTAAGCGTTTTTGAAGAGTTAGTATAAAATCAAAGGCAGCACATTTCGTGTTGGAGAATTTTCTGAACCCATATTGAGGCGTGAGAATATTATTAGTTGTGAGATATTTTGTTAGTCTATTTTTAATTACATGTTCAAATACTTTGGAGAAGACTGAGAGTATTGATATTGGACGATAATTAGATGGATTTTTTTTGCAGTCTTCTTTGTAAATTAGAACGATTTTTGCTAGCTTTAATTGATCCGGAAACAGTCTACTCGCTAAAGATTGATTAATTAGAATAACAAGATGATCCGCTAATTTTTCTTTACAGAATCTGAGTAAGTTAGTTGTCATACCATCGACTCCTGGAGATGCATTAGTTTTTAGTTTTGAGATAATTTTTAAGACTTCTAGTTTGTTTGTATTGGCCATGTATAGGGACTGTAATGGCTTTGGTTCCATGTTTATTGTATTCATGTCATCTGAATAAGATGGGATACTCGCAGCTAAATTTTCACCAACCGATGTGAAAAAGTTATTAAATGCTGTACATATCTGCTTCGGGTCATTTAGGTCTATATTATTGATGGTAAGAGTTTTAATTTTATTTGTCGAGTTTTTTGGACTGTTAGTTATGATAGAATTTATCGTCTTCCAGGTTTGTCTTGGATTATGTATGTTTTCTTTAAAAATATCTGTGTATGGACTTCCACCACGAATTAACAGTTTCAAAAATAGAAATATTAAAAAATGTGTAATATTTTGTTTTGGCGAAACGTATGTAATTAGTTACCGAATTTCTTGACTTATTTTTTGTGATAAAAGAAGACTGTTTTGCGGATCTTTCTTCCACTGTTTGTAGTTAGTATTTCGTTCTCTAATAAGAAGATCCAGTTTTTTGTCAAACCATGGTGTACTACCTTGCTTAGGGTTTCCTATTCGTATCCTTGGCTTAAATTTGCAAGTGTCGATTGCTGTTTTGATATATTTAAAGAATTGATTAAAATTTTCGGTTATGTTGGTGGTGTTATGAGAAAACAAATTGATTTCGAAAGACTGTTCTTTTATCTTGTAAAGTTATGTTTTAAATTTTTGAGAAAACATGTTTATTTTTAGAACAATAAGGTTTTACCGTAGGTCGTTGGCAGATTTGTTACACTTTCAAAGAAAATTTTGTATTATACAACACACATTTAAAATAAATAAATAAATTTCAAATAATATAATCACGAAGTAAAATAAATCAATCAATTATTTACCTGGGAAAGCTGTGTTTCAAAATTTCAATTTTAGTTTAAATAAAATCATTTAAAAAAATATCAGCACACGTGTTTTATGGCGAAAATACTTAAGTTTTTCTATTTATTTACGGTTTTAAAAACTAATATATTTAAGTTTTTTTTAAATCTTATGTTGCTTAGACATTATTGAAATACTTGTGATAAAAAAAGCACAAAGGGTAGATAACAAATATTATAATCAATAATTATCAGCCTGAAACACTCATCTACATTGAAAAAATCTTCCGAGAAAAGATACTGGCCGCCAACCGGAAATTCCGGCGGAAATTGGCGGCCAGTATCTTTTCTCGGAAGATTTTTTCAATGTAGATGAGTGTTTCAGGCTGATAATTATTATTGATTATAATATTTGTTAACAAAAAGTAAGTACATTTTTATCATCACGCCTTTCAGCATTTTTGAATGTGGGTATAAATTAAAGCCAATTTTTAATGAATTTAAATTATAAATTAAATAAATCAATAAATTTTAAAAAAGGTAGGGAGTTGTTATTTTAAAAAGCTTTTTTTTCGTCATTTGCGCACACCGGAATTGAACTCGCGATCTTAGGATTGCTGTAGAAAATCTTAACCCCTTCCAAAATTCTGAAAAACTTTTCTTTCTCTGGGTGATTTCATAAATTTCTTTCAACATTTGTTCATGTTCTTTTGTCTGCTTTATTTGCTGTACTCATTGTTAAAAAACGGAAATTGTATTTTAGTAAAATAGTAAGAGTAATTTGTTCATTTTCTACAAATACATTCTCTGAACTTTTAAGTTATTAAATTATTGGCTTTGTTATGTTTTTGCCCTAAGAAATACTGCAAAGCGAATCAGCCTTTATTCGCTACTGTTAGTAAACCCACGCAACAATTAATTAAGAAGCCTTCAGAAGAAAGGTTAAATGGCAGTATTTGTGAACAAATAGCAACAAAGCATTGTTTCAGGTTTTCTACCCAAATTCCACAAATAATGATAATTTAAAACGCTGACAACCTTACTAATAAAAAAAACACTTCAACTCTGTTTGTAATTACATATTGAATGAAGACTGTACAAGCTCTAATAAAAATGTCTTTTTGCCGCAATATGACACCGTTTAAAATACCTCGGATTGCTTTGCTGCCAGTTTTAGGCAAATTTTCCCAAGATACGTTATAAATTTGTTTTTTAATCTTTCCATCTTAAAATTCGGAGGTTTGATTTTTTTTAATGTGGGCTGAAAATATTCAAAATGGTCACCAAAAAATAACGAGTAATCGGAGAAAAGGTTAAAAATCGCGCTGTTGCACGAGTGGTTAACAATTGTGCTCCAAAAGAGTTAGCAACATTGCATTTTGGCAGACTGACGCTTAAAATTCCAAAATTCTTGAAAAAATGACGTCATTTCAGACAGATTATTTTTTAATTGACTATTACCGCGTGAATTTAAGAGTGTATAACCAGAGAAAACCAGAAATATGTCATTTTTAAATCAGTGTTTAGACGTATTGACTGTTTTCCACAAAAAATATAAATTGATTTTGAAAGATTGTTCTTTTATCTAGTAAACGTATGTTTTAAATTTTGAGAAAAAATGTTTATTTTTAGTATAATAAGGTTATACCATAGGTCGTTGGCAGATTTGTTAGATTTTCAAAAAAGATTTTGTATTATACAACACCCATTTCAAATCATATAATCATGCAGTAAAATAAATCAATACATTATCTGGTAAACATAATGTTACAGAATATTAATTTTTGTTTAAATAAAATCGTTAAAAAATATATACGTACATGTTTCACGACGGAAATTGGTCCGTTTGTGTATTTATTTGCGCACTTACAAACTAATACATTTCAGATTTTTTTACATTCTTATTTTTCTCAGACATTATTGAAAAATTATATATACTTATAATCAAAAAATAATTACAAAAAGTACATAATTTTAATAGTTTTATCAATACGCCTTTCAGCATTTTTGGATGTAGGTATAAATTAAAGCAAATTTGGAATGAAATAAAATCGATATGGAGTTATAATTTTAAAAAGCTGGTACGGAGAGTAATTAATCTTTCTTATTGGAACCGCCCTGTATGATTGTAAGAACATCTTTCGATGAAATGTGAATTTTCGGCCGCTGGCTGGTTAAACGCTCTTAATGAAAATTAAGTTTTTTTTATAACAAAAATATCTTATGAATGTGTAGGTAAATATAATTGAAAGAAATCAACGTTTATATTACGCGAACAATCGATCCAAAATGTGTTTTTTATATTCTCTGGGAATTGGTTTTGTATTTTTATATTGTTTTTTTTGTGGAGTGTTGAACCAGTGAGACTATGGCATCCCCAAATGGGGTATATTGTTAGGCTGAAGGTAATTGGGAAGGGAAGAAGATGGAGAGAGGAAGGTGGGGAAGTACCTGGCTTTTCAGATCTAGTCACCAAACACGGCTAAAGCCATTTCAAGTTACTTTTCAATTTTGAATGGGGGCTTACACCAAGGCGATACTCAGAGTATCTTCCACTCCACATGTGCCACAAACATACTGTACTTACATTATTTTTATTTGATTAAATGAAGCCAATATTAGCGAAACTCAATCAAAAATCTGGAGACAGAAAAAGATATTGAAAAAAAAGCAGAAGAGCCTGGGTTCGAGTCCCAGAGGTGCCAATATATTTTTTTGTCTCCAGATTTTCGATTTAAGTTCAAAACTAAAATAAAAATTATTTTTAATTAATGAATTGCGAAATGAAACAAATTAATCAAATAAAGATTATTTGCCCACGCTGGGATTCGATTCCGCGACCTTCGGATTGCGAGTCGAAAGCCTTACCCCTCGACCACGGGGATTGTAAGAATGATATGAAAAGTGGTAACAAACGCGATAAAAAGTGAAGTAACAATTTTTTTACAGATTTCCTAAAGGAGTGTTTTTCTTATTTTCTACAATTTCTTGACGTTTGGATAAAAAATGTGTCATTGATAATAATAATCTAAACGAAAATATGAAAGAGAACAAGACATATAAAATAGCAAAAGACAATGGTCGCAACTGGGACTTGAACCCAGATCTCTCGTTTAACCGAGACGTGTGCGTTAACCAATTTCACATGGAAATAAAATAGTTTAATACAATATTGTTAATTCTAAAATTTAAAATATTATGAGATTGACAAATATGACGGTCTGACAGAAGGTGGCAATATAATTTATTTTTTATTTTTATCGATCTATATAGTGATGTTTACAATATATTATTCGATGCCTGTCTCGCTAGGGTACACCTGTGTTGAGACAGGCGTAGAGGTACATAATTGAATATCACATATAAGAGTAATATAATTTACAATTAAACATAAAGATGATTGAAAGTGTGGGTAAATGAAGGAAGAGATACAGTACAGTAGTAAATTCTGTCAAACCTATTTATGGAGTTAGATTATTTAGGATTTTATAATTTTAATTCGTTTTATATGGGTAAGGACGTATGTAGATGGATATTTCTGTCTATTTGTAGTTTATTTTACAGATGTTTGCAATAGTGTGACGACCAGTACTTATAATCCATTTCTTTACAACTTGTTTGAATTTGGTCATTGATTCGGTTTGTCTAATCGTAGCTGGTAGTGTATTGTGTAGTTTGCAAGCTATGTATTTAAAGTGTCTTTGTCCAAAGGTGGTTTTAGAAAAGGGAGTTTGGAGGAGTTCTTTGTTTTTGGCTCGGGTATTGTGTATCGTTTGTGTTGCTTTGTATAGGGTTATGTTGTTTTTATGTAAACTAACTAAAATGGATCTTGCGTAGAGCTATTTAATGTCCATAACGTTGAAGGTGTTGAAGACCGTATCCGTGCTGGTATTAATTATAAATATACTGGTATTAATTATAAATATAAAAATTTTTGAACGCAAGGTCTACTGTTCACAGAACTCAGGCATTTATGTGAATAACTTACCAATATTCGCCAGATTGCTCCGCTGGAACACTGAAACTTCAGCAGGAAGAGAGTGTTGACTTACCTGAAAGCAAAGAAATACAAAGCTGAATATTTAATTTACTTTGAATAATTTTAGTAATTTGTTGGGGCCAGTTGCTTCATAGAATTTGATAACTGTATTCAAATTCTGTTATTGTTTCAGTTCTGTGAAGCAACTGGCCCATAATGATAAAATAACAGAACTTGAATACAACTTTCACAGAACTTGAAAATTAACTTAGAAATTTATCGAATTTTTCATATTCTGTGAAACAACTGATTATCTCAGAATAATATGGACTTAAGTATTTCAATTGTAACAACCCGTGATTTTGCACGGGTCTACACTAGAATAAATATACGAAAAAGCTATTGTTATTCTAGAGGTCAAGCGTGGTACATTACAGAAATGACTGGCGTCCTACTTTCATAGCTTATTCATGTGGTGTTTTCCCTTGAATCATCAGAACCGCCAGAAATGCGTTCCATGATTTCTTTTGGGACCCCAATTTGACCGCACAAATTGCAGTAAAGCGCCTGTCTTAATATTTATTTCGGTTGCTTACCTTGATCTTTTTAGAAAAAAAAATATTTTTATAAATTATCATGTTCCACAATTCCCTTTCGACAAATATAAATGGCAATATACTTAACGGCCTTCTAAATAGCCACCAAAATCACGTCTAAGTATCGCGCAGTTTAAAAATTTATTAGGATAATTATTTATAACTAGAAACAGGTTTTTGCTGCTAGGCCCTGCGAGCGGCTTTTAGTTCAGCTTCGCCCAGTTTGAGTGTAGGTAACCCTTTTATAAATCCGATAAGAACTGGTTCCAAAAATTGCCAGCACCTCGGATCCACTGTCATCCAGTGACAGCTAGTCACCGAGTTAAAGTAACCGTGACAGGCAATGACGCCATATTAAATCTCTCCATATCCGGAAAGATACTTAAATTCTATAAATCCGTAGTACTTATATCTAGGGAAGAAACTTCCACATGCGAGCTGCTGACGGAAGTTGCGACATCTTGAATTCGAAACCGAATTATAACAGTACTTTTATGTGAAATTCCACGTACGCAGATGTTATTTGTGGCGCGGCGCGTATGGCGTGGCGTCCGACATGCACTCTTAGCTGAGTTATGAAATTCAACCATGCAGACTCTACGGTAATAACACAGTTCGATAATGATAATTAAATAACTTTTTTTAATTACGCTATCTTATGTTTTTTAAAACCTGAACATTTCTCAGAATGAATAAAATATATTAAATATAATACAGGATTACAGAGTACTTAAATGAAAAGTAGAAGAGGGACAAAAAACATCAACTTTGGTGGGGGGAGAGGAGGTACATAATACGGAGGGGGTAAAAGAAGACGTGGAAATATATTAAAAATGGGTCGGTTTGACAAATCTTACTGTTTTTTTCGTAAATCGGTTGTATTTATTATTCTTTTTTATTTATTTCAAGAGCTTCTATGTAGATTATGGCGTAGACCTATCGCATTTCTATGAAAAATATAGTTAATGGGAGCTCTATAATGAACAAATCATTACTAAATACTCGTAGAATAACTCATTGTAACTAAATTAAAAAATTGATACCGTACTTTTTTCATGTATTTATTGTATTTGAAATCTAAAAATAATGTAATACGTATATGTCTATATGCGTACACTATATTTTACTATTTTCTTTTTTTTTGTGAGTACTATCATTTTACTGTTATTTTACTTTTACTCGTTTTTTTAAATTTTTTATTAATGTATATATTATTTCTCGACCCTACGTCTGGTGTATCTCAGTTTTCGTCATTATTATTATTCTTACATATATTAATTCTTTCTACTTTTCTTGTTTTTTTTCTTATCTTTTTTTTGTTTCAAAATATGGAATGTATTGCATTGCACTACCCCTGCATACATTCTGGAATAAACTATTATTATTATTATTATTATCTTATCTAATCTGTATCTTTTATATATTACACAGTATTAGACAGTATATCTAGATTATACTTCTAGAGAGTTAATCTAGTTCCTATCTCTATTATATTAGGTAAAAAAAAAGATAAAAAAATGTTAATAATTATTAACTTTTTTATTTACTATTTGGGCTTGGTGTGAACATTTGTTATTGGATATAACCTAATTATTATAATTGTTTTCTTTAATGCATGTTATGTTATTAATCTGTAAATGTTCCTAATAAAATAAAATAAAATAGAATAAATAAAATTTCTGTGTTGTTCATCTATTCACGAAGATTTATTAAACGAGTGATCTTATTGGGTGATAATTATTTAGTCATAAATGATGCCAAAAGACTACTTCGGGTATTTACAAACAATGCCTATACAATTTCAGTCACGGTGACGACTGTAAAATATAAAATGTTATTATGTAATGTTAAAGCCAACTGTTTGGGTGGGTTTGCGGCATTTACTTCAAATAACCGAGCATTCTAGAGCATTCTATTAAATTTCGACGAACTACTCATTCTACTAAACTTGAAACATCAACAGAATATGCTACAAATTTACTGTTTACACTAAAATAATTTGCAAGAGCAGACTAGAATGAACATTTGCTCGTTTGGTATAATCCCCAACAAAGGATATAAGCTAACGTGAATAAGATAGACTCAAACATATTATTATTTACGGATTTGGTTAGATCTTCAAGACGTTTTATGTAAGCGCTTAGATTTTTTGCGACAAATGTTGAAAGTCTTTTTCTATCGAATTGGCCTATAAAACCCACTTTTAAAAGCCTTTTTAACGTCCTCCATCGAGACTGACTGTAATTGGCACTTATTATTTTATGTTCGGAAAAAGATAAGTTTTGATTGGTAGTACGAAATTCATCACTGAGTAGCGAATTTACAAAATAAAATAGATTTCCTAATTCAAAAATTAAAAATATACTTTTTTAGGATTGTCGATTAGTTTCAGCAAAAACCGCAGCGTCGATCTTCAGGATAAAAATTGTTTTGACTACAAAAATCAACATTGTCCGGGGAAAAGTGGCGTTACTTTGTGATGTGATTCTACAATCTACGAGTTCATTTTAGTACAAACGTAAAACATTAAAAACTTATTTTTGATAAATGCAAAATTACTTTGTGGTGTCATTTTAAGTTAAATGAAAAAAACCAACTTGGCTTACATAACTATTTCAGAAAGAAATTATCAACGTGTTTTAAAACAAAAGATTTCCTTATCCAGAGTACAAAGTTTAATTAGAAAAAAACTTTCGTTTTGAAGCACGTTAATAATTTTTATTAAAAATGGAATGAAAACTTGGTTTAAATATTAAATTTCGTTATTTTCATACATTAAATAACTTTATTCGAAATTCAAATGTGTTACGTTTTCGCTTTTTTTTAAAAATACTAATGTGGACACGTCAAAATTTTCTTCGTTTGTTTATTGTCTCTGTTCGGTTTCCGTAGTTACAATTAAGATGATATGTACAACATTGTCTATTGCCACTCTTCACTACAATTTTTGTGTCTTGCTTCTAAAAGGGTTAAAGTTCAGTTTTTATATATCTAGTTGCGCCGGTTTGGTCCCTACATATAAATTAATTGGTTTGATAATTGCAGTTGAATTGTATGAAATTCCTGCTCCTTCCACTTTCAAAAACTAAAACAACAGACAAGCCTCAGTGCTCTTGTATTTCTCGAACGCCACCCAAGTGTTTGGGTATGGTTTGAATATTCGATGGAAAAAACCCAAAAAATCGAACGCACAGCAGTTGAGGGTGTCGAAATCACCACACATTTTTAACCTTTAACTATGGACGTTATATTTTTGTAACACTACTATGGACGTGCGGTCTCACAGACCGCTAACTTTAAAGGCCGGAATCTATCTAGTTTAGAAGGTATTGTACCTAAAAACTTTATTTATTTGTTTACGGACTTTAACAAATGTAAATAAAATAAGACATTTTAATTAAAATATATTTATTGTAAATTAAAATCTAACCATTTAACAATCAAAGGCATTTTTTAGTCATTTTTACTCGAGATCGCTTAGTAGGAACATTATTCTTGGAAAATTAGTTTTTCAGTAAGTTTCACTAATTTTACAATAAAATATAAGGAATAAAAAATATAAAAAAATTTACAATTAGTTCTTAAAAAAAAACATAAATTATTGTGATAAAGGCCCAACTTGTGTATATTTATTCGCAGTTTCTGCATAATAGCTAAGAACATTGCAGGCATATTGGCTGTTTACAGTCTTCACAAGTGTAAATCGTCTTACTTTTTATATTTGGTGGTCATAGTTTACTTGCAGATGTACTCGGTTGATCGTTTTCTTACATTTTTAATTAATAAATCTACAACAAATAAAATCACCATGAGTCAAATTTATTACACAAACGTGGACGCGCGGTCCCACAGACCGCAATCAAAATATAAAGCGAAATTACTCACGCAAAATACACCCAGCGACGTAACCTTCACTCTCGACAGTCGTTTCGCAACTAAAACTGAAGTTAATGAGGCGGACAGATGCATAAGGTATGTGAGAGGAGAGGGGCGGGCGATTCATAAACTACAAGCGGCCTGTGAGACCGCACGTCCATAGTTAAAGGTTAAAGAACCCGAAATTTAGTCATTGTCGTGGATTTGTGAGTCCGCCTCACCCACGCCACAATTATTTATATCGGTGTTATTATTATTGTACTAAACTACTAACATTTACTGAAAGACAATCATTTAAAGTGAGCGATGTGTCCAGCTATGGTCCTTGAGTAACAGCCATACGGACTAAGTAAGTATGCGGTATCTCTAACTTCTTCCCTTCCTAACCCTACAATTAGGTGATTCAATAGTGTTGTTTTTTTATCGCACCAGCAACAAATGGAAATTAATTAAACGATCGCAACTATATCGACGGTAAAAAGGCAGAATTACTAAATAAGCCATTTTTTCCAGACGTATGGCTTGTTAGTCATTTTGCCTTTCCACCTTCTATATGATTTCGCATTAAATTTCGGATATCTTCCAAATTCTAAAAAGATCTTTCGATTTGGAGAGAGGATTTGACTATTTTCGGGGTCAATGTTACACTATTTCAGGGTTTTCAAAACTTTTTCTGCAATGGAACACTTTGCAAACCCAAAAAAATTTTATTCAACAACACTTGGATTCTTTTTAGGTTGCGTAATTTCTAATAGTAAAAATTTAAAAAAAAGTTATTAAACATATAATTTATTTAGAATATAAAAAATGGAATATAAACAAAACGAAATGGAATAAATAAAGCACCCATTGACTTTGACGATTTTGAGTCCGTGAATTACATATTTTCTTGATATCAGACACAATATTGGTAAGTGAGATTCTAATATTTGATCAGGCGTCGAGCCTGTTTCTGCACTTTGACTTAGTTGCAGCATAATTATAAAATCCCGCTTCTCATAAATTGTTATTTTTTTTCGTTATTTGTTTCACGTTCCACACAATCATTCCCGGTACAAATTAAGTTTTCAAACTGCTCGCGTACCACCTATTACAATTTTTTATAAAAATTTCATAATGCCAGAGTTCGGCAGTAGTTTTATACAAAATAACGAACTAAAAATAGAATTATGTTCTAAAGTTATGCACATACATACATTTCGGCGATTCATGTTTAGAGATAGATGATATTAACTACGACGCCAACAAAGCAATATTTTTATGGTGAATTGCCTAATTCAAATAAAAAACATTGCTTCCAAGGCAAAAATTTGCTTGCTTTTCTTTAGACGTTTGCAATAACTCGATTTTGTTAGTGACAGAAAACGTATGATAAATAATTTCATAACGCCACAGCTTATTCATAACGCCAGAAATTACCAACATATATAACTTATATTACTCGCAAATAATGTAGCTTTCTATTAGTGAAAGAATTTTTAAATTCCATCCAGTATTTATTGTGTGAAAGAGTAACAAACATCCATACATCCATCCATACAAACTTTCACCTTTATAATATTAGTAGGATCAATTTCTTGTAAATAATTTCAGTAGTGTTGAAATATGAAAATGTGTATATTAATTAAATGAATTTCTTCCGACAAATTGTCGCGGAACTCCTATTCAGGTTCAGCGTTTCTCAAACCGTGGGACACAGTTTGGGAAACCCTGCACTATTAAATCACTTCTTATAAAATGAAACTTTTCTTAAAACAGCAATTCTACATATGCCTCGTGAAATTTGATAAGACTGAAGTTGGCCCTTTCCATTTTTAAAACTGACATATAACCTTACACACATTTGAAGTAGGTACGACTTTTTGAAAGGAAAACAAATGTTTAACAGATAAACGGAATTTCAAAAAAAGTTTTTTGTTGTGTAGAATAACTTCGCGAAGTTACTACACTATACCCCAAGACGCCTTATATAATAACGTTGTAAAATAGAATCATATGTCACAGACAGAAGAATATTCATGGTTTACCTATACAAGACACAAATAAAAAATATACGTACAATATTATTACGTTACTCTTGTCGGCAACATTCCACAAGTATTTAATGAAATCCTCCTGATGGCACCTGCGAACTGAAGTTGTAAATTCCTGAACGATATTTTGACGATAGCTTCAGGCAAATGGAGCAGAGTTTAACATGTGTGCTGTAGCAAATTCCGATACCTTAGTTCTATATGGAAATAACTTAAAATACCTCATTGTAAGAAAACGGGATAAGACAATACATCACAAATACATCGCTCCTGTGTAAACTTATTAAGAAAATCTATTTTTTAATAACAGTTTTATCATTTTAGATAACACTTGTTAGAAGAAAGTATATTTGTTTAAAGAAGGACGATCTAAAAATTGGTGATCTAAAGTATCCACAGAAATTATAATCTGAAGAAAGCTTGCTTAAATCAATGAAGTTCTAGTCCAAATAATCATGAAGTTTGATTTGTTTCCATAGAATTCCTAAAGGTTTTAGTGTAGAGTAAGATATTAAATTGTTCAATAGAGAAATAAATCAAATAATATTTCTCTATTGACCTGTGAATGGCTACAGTTGAGACTTGTCAAACAATGTGCTAAGTTTAACGATTTCCATTAGAAAATATCTAATTTTACTACATACCTAATTATGAATTATTTCAATTAGCTCTCTAACCCCTCAGATCTCAGTCCTATATTGACGGAAGATCAAAATATTTCGGTTTGCAATAAAATCCAAATAAATGGAATATTTCTGAACTTGTCCAAAAATTAAAAACTTTTTTTGGAAGGTGATAAAATACGGTTTTAAATTTTATAATTCGAAATAAAAACATAATATTTGAAGTATAAAATTTGTGAATGCAAACATAATAAAACTGGCTCACCTTAGACTTTTTCTAACTAAAATGACCGATAACGAAAAAATAAATAAAACAAACACATTTTATTAACTCTTAAACCCTACCACCCTGGGAATGAATTTATTCCTACCACGGGGTACTGAAGTACGCCGCGCAAAAAAAAAGTATTTGATATTTATTTAAATATTATTTTTATTATGGCAAAGTAATAAGAGAAGACAATAAAATTTATTAATTAAAACTAACAGAAATTCACGCCGCTTGGTTATTTTCTCTTTGTCAATGTTAGTTGACAGCTGAATAAGACCCAAGAGTTGACACCAACGGCATTAAGCAACCCATAGAAGAGACACATGGGTCACCTTTTGATCTTCCTGGACGTCGAGTACTTCTTACTATTCCTACCACGGGGTACTGGGGTACCCCGGAACCTGTGGACGTGACTGCACTTGCCGGGCGGTCACGGCTTACTGACGTACTTATCGAAAGTAGATTAGCTAGAGCGATTTTTGCAACAGTGCAATATTGTTAAAATTGTTGATATTTTAAACACCATGGGGTATTCCAGAACCCCATGTAGGGTTTAAGAGTTAGCAAATGTTAATTATAAACTCAATTTTTATTGTTTTGTGTAAAATAAATAATAAAAAATTTAAGAGCGAATTTTTTTTTTCATATTGCGGTCGGAAACTTTGGTTTCATAAAGGTGTAGACACATTTTATTATTTTGCGGTTAACTTTTAGATTTTAATATAAATCGTGGTGTTATCTCTTTTAAACAGAGTTGTTTATATCATATTTCTAATCATGGTAGTATGAAAAAACAACGATTTCCATGAGACCTATATGAATTGTTTCGAAAACCGAACAAATTAGCTAAGGGGTAAATGAGTATAGGGGAAGAGCTTCTTTACTATAAATTAAGCATCATTACTCGTAACTGAAAACCCAGAAATTTCTAGTTATTTTTCTAATGAACTAGAGTACCAATATATTATACAAGGTATAAAAACAGCATATAGGCTTGTAAAAAATTGGCAAGTAAAAACAGAAAATCGCATATTTTCAACTGATATTATTTAATTATTTATTTTATTCAGGTTCTCCATAAAACAGTTATCACTAAAAAAAAAAAAAAGGAGAAGATTACAAATTTAAAAAAAAATATGGAGAAGATTACAAATTTTAAAAAAAATATGGAGAAGATTACAAATTTAAAAAAAAATATGGAGAAGATTACAAATTTAAAAAAACATATGGAGATGATTACAAATTTTAAAAAAAATATGGAGAAGATTACAAATTTAAAAAAAAATATGGAGAAGATTACAAATTATAAAAAAATATGGAGAAGATTACAAATTAAAAAAAAAATATGGAGAAGATTACAAATTTTAAAAAAAATATGGAGAAGATTACAAATTTAAAAAAAAATATGGAGAAGATTACAAATTTTAAAAAAAAGTGCATGGGGCAGTTTAACTATGTTGTGACGTTTATCAATAGATAGTTACTGAATTCTCTGTAGGTGACATTGAAGATGTCGATGCTGAATGCAAAGTCGTTAAGCAGTTGAGTCACCCTGTTTAATTGTGCATTCTATGAAATGTTTATATTCTTAATGGCGTATTATTATATTTTTTTAAGGTTAATATAGTATTCGGGCTAGCCAGTGTTTTAACCAAAAATTAGTACATCTGGCCTTTTATAAATATGCCAAATGATAAAACAAACCTGAAAAACGTCGACCCTTGATTCTAGAAAATAAATGATACCCGAGTGAATTATTATTTTTAGTTAACAAGGCATTGGTTACCAAGGCATACCAAGGATTTGAGAGAAGCGTTTATTGTATAACCAACATAGGTCACCTCAAATGGATCACAACGTTTATTGACTTAGCAGGGGTAAACGGGTTCACAGTGTGAGGTACTTGCCGGATCAGGTTAAGGAAGACCTTTTGATATCTCCATCAGGACTTTCTCGGAACATCTCCTTCCACTGCAGCGGGAGGAATGGATTCACACGTCCGTTACTTCTGGACACACTGAGCCGCAGTTACCACCCATCCCTTATATATTTATTTCCTTCCCAGAACTTCCTCATCTTATTTTTTCTAAAACACAGCATCCCCAAATATGTCATAGGCCCTGGGTGAAATTATTTTCCTCAAGGCCTCCTATGTTAAGCTAATGTAAAAAAATATATACCTACATGAATTAGTTAGGAACGTAAATAAAAGATACATAAGGTAATTGGCCTCGGTTATCAGTATCTTTGATTCAGTGATCTGGCCTCGGTTGAGGTGGTTTTTGTTACATCCTGTATAATAACATCGTATACTTTACGACACCGACAACACCTTGCACGCCACTGGTCTAGTTTATGAACACGATAAAGCAAGAGAAGATATCCTTTTCGATCTGTCAATAAAAATATAATATCTTCAAGACTTGATTTCTCCAGGGAAGTGCTTTGTTCAATAGACTCAAGAAGTAAAGAGGAAGTTTTCGGTTGATCATTTAAACGTAATAAAAAATAATCATTTAAAATGTGTGGACGCACAAATTTGACGAATTCGGTTTTCCAACGCAATGGTTTTTTTTATTCATAAAAAGACTTTTAATGTAATATTTTGTAAAATATGTTAAATGTACCTCATATTTTTTATATTACAATAAAAAAAAATCAAAAAAATAAAATATCGCTGTTTCGACTTATTTTATGGTTTAGAGTTAAGGATGCTGCGCTTGAAAAATACCTTAGGTATTGCTTTTTTTACATCCACTAAAAAAATAATTTCCCTCGGGGCCTGCATAAAGAGTCTTAGGAGTGAATACAGGTCTTGAAGAGACCTGTGTTGTAGCAAGGAGGAAATCGAAAAAGAGAGGCAGGTGAATGGTTCCACAGGCGAGCTGTTGAACTCAAGAACGAGTTCTAGAAACGACCCGTTCCCGTAAGTGACAAATAATAACCGTGTACCGTTTTCCGAATAAGCACCAGTTATAACGGTAGGACAAATAATAATCCTAATATATAAAAACCGTAAACAAAGTCGGGTTAATTACACCATTTATAACTCAAGAACGGCTAAACCGATTTTTATGATCTTTGATTTGTTGGATTTGTCTCTGCCCCGAATAGCAGAATAGCTATTAAAACATCGAAAAATTATGAAGAAAATTCTTTTCTCATACATTTTGTATGGAACGAATTCTCATCTTTTGAAAGAGGTGCAGCAATATTGTGTTAAATATATTATTGAATACACAAACAATTTACATATCACAAAAACTAATAATAAAAACAATTTAAAAAAAACCCTACTCATATTCGTCAGAACTTTTATTCCAACAATTTAAAGTCAGAAAATTAAGTGTAATATATTTTCATCATGCAACATTACAAAATTATAAAGATAATTTTCAAAATAAAGTTGCACCATTTAAAAACAACAGAAATCTTAGACAAACATCAATACTTCCTACTCCAAAATGTAAAAAAACACTAGGACAGTTAAGTCTTAAATATCTCGGAGTAAAATTTTTTAATTCACTTCCTGAAAAAATCAGAAACATGAACAGTAATATCAAAAAAATTAAAACTCACCTTAAAATTTATACCGAAAATTTGAACTGAATATAAAAAAATAAAACAATTAAACCAATATTATAACACCCCCATACACACAAGCCCTGCTTTTTTATGGGGATTAATCAAATATGTACACATATTTTGTAATTAATTATTATATTGAATTTATTGTAAATTATGTATCTTTCTCTGAATAAAAAAAAAAAAAAAATAGTGAGTGAATTCCAAAAATTCATAAACGTCAAATCTCAATGCGGTGAGCCTTTTTGCTTTTGTTCTTAAATATATAATGCTGCCCCTCTTTCTAACTCACTAAATGTCAAAAATCGTATGTCTGCACCCTTCCAAAGGAAAAATACAATAATTATAATAAATCTCCCTCATAAGTATTAAAAAATGCAATGCGTAAATAAGTGGAAAAGTAAGAAAATCATAAAAAATATAAATGCGTACACAACGCCATCTCTGATACTGATAAAAGCAAAACGCCAAAAATGGAAAGTGTTAATGTACGCTAAAGTTCTATTAACGACAACACGGAAACAATGATTATAAACATAATACTTTTTCATGCAAAAAAATTGTCACACTTAAATAGCAGTAGATATTCAATATTGCCCTCGTAAGACACCATTCCGAATAAAAACATCGCGCGTCGCTTGACATGGCTTTTGCCGAATTTTATGACCACATCTCAATAGCCTGGTACCAACCCACCTACTTGTTTAATATCTCCTATTCCTTCTTTACATACCTTCAGCCTCACTACATACCCCAATTGGAGATGCCATGGTCTCCACTGACCACTAGCTTCAGATAGTTGGGAACAGTTTGGACTATTGTGCAAAATGTATTAACTAGCCACATAATATTATGGATAAATCTTTGACATTTGGGTTAAATCTATTAACACAAAAGAAAATGATATAATTTTAATTAATAATAGTTGATTTGTATATTACTCGCATCTTTTACAAATTGATAAAATTTGAATAGTATTTATACTATTTAAATAGTCGAACGACGATGAAGCATTTAAATTTAATTAAGAATATATTTTATTTCAATTCAGCGACAATACTGCGTCCTCTAAAATTGTGTAATGAAATAGAAGAGAAGAGACAACAAAGACCTCCAGGATACAGTCATATTGAACAAATGAGAAAACGAAGATGAATAAAACCAGTCCTTTCTTCCCACGGGTTTCCGAGGGTTTCTGGAAACCCTTTGTGAAATTGTAAAATTTCAGGAAAACAGTACTTGTTAAATGTTTTGGTAAATAAATGTTTGCTTGCCGCGAACATTTTCTTGAATTTAGTAATGAAGTATTTTTTTTACTTTACGAATAGGAAATTTAAGTTACATATACAGGTAGGAACATTCATTTTAATATTTTATCTACCCGGCAAAATTCGTACAGCCTCAGAATCAATAACTGTTGTGTTAACTTATTAGCTGAATTAAATTCAGTTTTTTTTTTATTCAGTTAAACAATACACAATGGAGCAATTATCGATGTGCAACTGTCCGTGTTTTGTTTTTGTCAGTATCAGGGATGTGTTATGTGAGATGTGTGGCGTTGTGTACGGATTTATATTTTTTGTGATTGTCTTACTTTTCCACTTACTTACGGGAATTGCGTTTTATTTTCTTTATACGTGTGAGGGAGATTTATAATTATTGTATTTTTCTTTTCTTTTTTTTACTGTTGACATTTAGTGTGTAAGAAAGAGGTGCAGCATTATATTTAAAAAAAAACAAAAGCAAAAAAATCAGCGCATTGAGAATTGACGTTTTTGAATTTTTGGAATTCACTCACTATTCTATATTATACTTATTACAATATTGCTGCAGCTCTTTCAAAAGATGAGAATTCGTTCCATAAAAAATTTATAAGAAAAAGAATTATATTCATCATTTTTTTTCGCGAATTTTTCCGATGTTTTAATAGCTATTCTGCTATTCGAGGCGGAGACAAATCAAACAAATCAAAGATGAAAAAATCGGTCCAGCCGTTCTTGAGTTATAAATGGTGTAACTAACCCGACGTCGTTTTATATATTAAGATTTTATTAATGCATTAATATTTTTTGTAAGTAACGATCTAAAACATAATGTTTATATTATACAAAAATCTATTTTTAAATATCAATTTTGGAGGCGGGTATGGGAACTTAATTTCTTTATAAAAATCACCAGCTACCTTTGATTCTTTTGCCGAAGTGTAATACTATAGAAATTGTAAATATTCATCTTACATGTATATCGAGAGCAATAATATCTAATAGTTTCTATTTGTGTTTCGTTTAGTGTAAACATTGAAACCGTATTATTTTGAGGGGATAATATTATTAAAATATATAATTTTGTCCTTCTTAGAAAGAGATGTGAGTTTATTTTGTTCAGATGTGCTTACGTAATATATTATAATGAGTAAATAAATAAATAAAACAAAGTAAACATGAGACTCACTTTAAACAATCCATTTTGTAAATTGATCATTAGTTGGTGCGCGTTCATTGGCCCAAAAATTAATGTTTCTATTTTTCCCTTGTTTAATAAATCAAAACCAAAATTTCCTATAAAATCATAAGATTTGTAGGTAAGTACTCAAGAGCGTTTCACCAGAGAAAACCATAAATATGTCATTTTTAAATCAGTGTTTAGACGTATTAACTTTTTTCCAAAAATTTTTTTTTAAATGATTTCGAAAGATTGTTCTTTTATCTAGTAAAGGTATGTTTTAAATTTTCAAAATAAATGATAATTTGAAGTATAATAAAGTTATACCAAAGGTCGTTGGTGGATTTGTTAAATTTTCAAAAAAGTACATTTATTTACAACACCCAATTCAAATCATATAATCATGCAGTAAAATAAATCAATACATTATCTGGTAAATGTATGTTACAGAAATGTATGTAAAAAAATATATAAGTACATGTGTTTCTTGGCGAAAATTAGTCCTTTTGTGTATTTATTTGCGCACTTACAGACTAATATATTTCAAATTTTTTTACATTCTTATTTTGCTGAGACACAATTGAACAATGATAAATACTTATGATCAAAAAATAATAACAAAAAATACATAATTTTAATATTTAACACGCCTTTCAGCATTTTTGGATGTACTTATAAATTTAAGCAAATTTGGAATGAAATAAAATCTATATTGAGTTATAATTTTAAAAAGCTGGTACGGAGGGTAATTAATCTTTCTCATTGGAACCGCCCTTTCGTCTTTCGACGAAATGTGGATTTTCGGACGCTCTTCAATACCGACCATCTTAATGGTAAATCATATATTTTATTTAAAACTAGCTGGTTCACGGCATGCGTAGCAATGCCAAATTCAAAGAAAAAAATTGTTTCTCCCAGAATGTCCTTTCCCGTTCGTCCCCGTTCCTCTCCCGCATCATACCTACCCTCCCGCGTTCCCCTTCCACCTTCTCTGACTAGTATGACCACCCACTTCCCTCTCCAGCTCCACCGTCCAGCAAACCCCCCTTCTACGTTCTATATATTCAGTTCCAGTACATTCAGTTTTCAAACAGCTCGCGTGTCACTTATTACAATTTTGTTTTTATTTTCATTTTTCGTATATTACAAATATTCATTTATGTATATTATAAGAATAATCAATCAAATTTGGTACCTAACATAGGTACCTATTTAAAATATCTATAATTTCATAGAAAATTCTTTCAATGCAAAAAATAATAGCTGCCTGCTAAATTCAATTTCATCAAACGTCAAACATGCGAAGTTAAAATATCGTTAAGTTTTCTGAAATTATTCAATTTTCGTCATGTAAGAATCTTCTACAAAGGACTGGAAATTTTTAAATAGGTTAAGTCGTTCTGAAGTTATGGCGTGTCCAAGGGAAACAGGGATTCATTTATATAAATAGATAAGGAATTATAAAATTTGTTCAAAGACACCTCACTACCTATCTCCATGATAATTCATTTTTTCAAGCTTTCTTTGGGTTGGCAGGTAATAATAATAATAATAATAATTGGATAATTTCTATAGCGCCGTTTTTGTGAAAAATCACCTCAAGGGCGCTCAAGGTACCTACATAGGTACCATTATATTGAGAAAGGAATGCGATTAAGAGATTCCAAATAAACACGACCATTTCACAATTGAAAAAAGATTCTTTAGGAAACCATTAAAACACCTACCATTTTGAAATGGAACCAGCTGTACAAATAAATTTATTTAATTAAATGAAGACAATATTAGCGAAACTCAATAAAAATCTGAAGACAAAAAATTCTGAAAAAGATATTGGTTCCACTGAGACTCGAACCCAGATACCTTAGCATTTATGGCCAACTGCTCTACCGATTGAGCTATGGAACCCATTTCCAATTGGATCACTTTTAACTGTATCATACTTCGACTAAGAACTATCAACACTATCTTCATTTTTCTTAACGCACATATTATTGGCTGCTATCTTTATGTATAAATAATATGTGCGTTAAGAAAAATGAAGATAGTGTTGATAGTTCTTAGTCGAAGTATGATACAGTTAAAAGTGATCGAATTGGAAATGGGTTCCATAGCTCAATCGGTAGAGCAGTTGGCCATGAATGCTAAGGTATCTGGGTTCGAGTCCCAGTAGAACCAATATCTTTTTTCTGATTTTTCTGTCTTCAGATTTTGATTGAGTTTCGCTAATGGTGTCTTCATTTAATAAAATATTATAATTTGAGTTTTACTCATAAAGTTAAAAATAAAAATATAAATAAATTTATAGACAGACGAGATTCTAAACAGTCGAGTTTAAAGAGCCTTCGCTACTCTTGGTTAACTTATAGTACATTGAAGCGTTCGTTTTTACATTAGCTCCAAAGAGGAGGCCCTGTGAAAAAATAATCCCTCAGGGCCTATGTCATCTTTGGAGATGCTATGTCGAGGGTCTGTTTAGGGAAAGGAAGGAGAAGAAGTTGAAGGAAAAAGGTATAAAAGTTATGAGAGGCGGGTAAGAATCTGGAGTTCAATGTGTTCAGGAGTGCGGACCCATGAATCCATCCCTCCCACTGCGATGCATGGCGATGGGTTGAGAGAGTCCTGCTGGAGAGTTCAAAAGGTCTCCCTCAATCAGTCTCTCCCTATCCGACTTGTCACCTGCAGACACATCCGCCACCTAGATCAAGAAAAACCTGACTATGAACCCGGATACCCTAGCTAAGACACCAAATCGAACAACTAGTGGCGACAGGGGTGTTGTTTATCCAAAAATGGTTCCTGAGGCGGCGGAACAAAATACCGCCTCCAAAATTGAAAATCTCTAGAAGTGTGATCTATGTTGTGTATTATGTTGTCCTATATCTCATATTTAAATTCATTTGCACTGAGCAATTTTATCATACTGCTTAATCTCGATGTGTAGAGTCCTTTACTCATAACTTTCGCGTCTACGTCACCCTTTACGAAATATTTGGTTAGGTTAGATTAGGTTAGTTTAGGTAAAGTTGTAAAGTCACTGGAGCGATCAAGCGAATTGAATAAATTTGCCTGGATTGCTCGAGATTTACCAAGAGGTCATTTTTTAAATTTTTCGCCAACATTAAAAAAATCATACATTCGAATTTTTACATTGAGTCATAAAAACTTATCATTCTAAGTAGCCAATGAATTAAGCTGTATTTTACTGTTTATCTCATATTTGTAGGATTTATAAAAAAAATATTAAAAAATCGTTAAGTTTATAATCGCGCGAATCCTGCGTGTTTTTTTTTTACTTTAAACTGCCGTGAGGGATACTTATTCGAGTTAACTTAAAATATTTTCGTTTTCCGCATGTGTTGTCTGTGATATACTTGATAATGAAAGGTGCATATCTATGGGAAAGAGGCTTTTATGCGTAAACTGCTGATAAAATATTCGGCGGGAAAATAATATATTTTTAAATTTATTTTTAACATCATACTAAAATAGTCTACGAAGTTCGGATTTGCGACATCTATAGTCATTAAAGATAAAAAAATTCAATAGCTTCGTTTTAAAATAAATGGCTGGCCAAGAAAATATTTTAAATAATTACAACAAATGCTTTACGAATGGTAGGGAAATGTGGTCCATTTTTGGACCGCTATCAATCGTAGAAAAATAAAGTTGTCCATTTTTCGACCAAAATCGCTCCAATTAAAATCGATTAAATTAGGTAGGGTTAGGTTAGGAAAGGATTTCGTTATAGGGAACGATATCCTTTCAAAACTTAAAATTTAAATTCAAATTCAGAAATAGAACGGAACAAATTTAAAACAAACAGATATGCGCGTTACCATGGCAACGTCATTAATTCGAATGATTTAATTTTCCCCTGCGAATTTAGCCATTGTTGAGGAGTTATCCTTGGCGGAGGGTAAACGTGTCAGACAGGACTCTTTCACATTCTAATTGCAGGTCGCATAGCTCGGCGTGGGTGGAGTTCGCTTGGAATGTTACAAAACTGGTTTGTCGCAGTATTTCAGTCTTGCGCAGTAAGGGCGCTTTTTGCTTGAGACTTTTCATTGGTTGAGTTATAAATATTTATATCCTTCTAATAATATAAACATGTTTCAAATTTTACACAACAGATGAATAAACATTAACATATAGGGTAAATGGTTGCTTATTATTTTTTTTAAATTTAAAACATGATTATTATTAAGTTAATTTAGAATTATTCAACAAATAATTATTAAATTTGAATTGAGATCTCTGAGGCTTTTGTGCGGTAAAACTTGCCATGATGAAAAAATACAATGCTGATGTAAGCTTAGTGATAATATTAAAAAAAGGGACGCTTAGGTGGTTAAAAGCAAGCTTAGTAATATTTTTTCTAGACAAATACTACTTTCTTTCATCCATCGACGTCTTGGCTTTGAAGTATTTCTAGTGAAAGCCATAAGGTTTTGGTTTTTCCTTTTATTCATTTGAAATAAATCATGCTTAGTGATTTTTTTGAAAAACATTAAACAACTTATTTCCACAAACGAACCTTTAAAATGCCACCACAAAATCCCTTCCTTAATCCTTTTTAATCGCAGGAGACCCTACTTGTTATAGCACACACAGGTCTCATAGAAATCGCTGTGTCTCCCTTACAATCATAATGCAAAAAAATATCTAATCAGCAATTGAAAAAAAAACAACACGCTAAATCTAAATATTTACCATAACAATTAAAACCTTTATGAAACCAAAGCTTACGACAGAAATTTGAAAAAAAAAAAAAAAAATTCGTGATATTTAATTAAATTAAGACAATATTAGCGAAACTTATCGAAAATCTTGAGACAGAAAAATCATAAAAAGATATTGGCACCTCTGGGACTCGAACCCAGGACCTTCTGCTTACGTGGCAAAATGCTCTACTAATATCTTTTTCTGATTTTTCTGTCTCCAAATTTTCGATTGAGATTCTCTAATATTGTCTTCATTTAATTAAATATTACAATTAGAAGTTTTACTCATAACGTTAAAAATAAAAATATATACACAAAACGACAAAAACGTCGTAGATTTGTAGAGGTAACAATAACTTTTATAATTTGTTTGTCTTATAAAATATGTATGTGTATTTATTTATTTTCTTTATCAATAATCTTAGTTAGAAAAAATGTAATGCAAACATTTAAAAAAAAAAATTAAAGTTTGCATCAAAGAATTTTATATTTTAAAAATTACATGGTTATTACTAATAGTTAATTTAAAAAGCGTATAAATATACATACTCATTTTTCAAAAATAGTTTTTGATGGGTTAAAATATTTAGAATAATATTCCCAACATTATTCCACCAATAACTCAAAATTTATTATTGGATACAGCATTATTCCAGACAAGGACGCAATTATTAATTTTGATATCGTAATTTTCCTCCACAAAGTAAAATCACCAAGTGTAAAAATATACAAAATTATTCCCAGAAATATTTATTGTAAAATACGCACCGCATTACCTTTTAAGAAAGCAATAATTCTAGGAAGTTAAAAGTAACCTTTAGGGCTCTATCCGTCGCCTTGGAAACCGCTAGGTAACGCACCCCCACCGTTTCCATGGCGACTCCTAGACACGCCCTTACCCGCAAAGGATCCGACCTAAAGGATATCTTAATATTTAATACACGGAGTTCCTTTTTACCACTGAATAGATTATCTCTAGATAAAACTAGTACTAGTAGTAACTAACTAACAGTAGATCTCGCAAGCGAAAATTTACCTTTCTGATTATCTCATATGTAATATATCTAAACTAAAATTTCCTCTGAAATCATATGATTTTTAAGTAGAAAAAATACTCCACCGATCACCTCTCACTCTAGAAGATAGGTGGAAGCTTGAGTGGCAATCGGCCAACACGAAAAATGCGCATCTGGTAGAATACCCAACTGAGAAACAGCCTGGATTCTCATTGCCTCGCAAACTCTGGTCCGCCATCAATAGGATAAAGTGCTTCCATATTCCATAGCCGTTGTGCTCACATGATGTATAGATGGGGCCTTAAGAGGCCGCTCTCCGAATTTCTACCGATTTCTTGCAAACCTCCCTTAAACATTTTAAGTTTTTAATCTCTTAAAAAATTGGTGTTATTTTTGAAGATAATATCTATACATTCCCTACGCCGAAACGCAAATTATATGAAATTCCCTCGTTAGAAAAAATTCCCTCGATCGCAAAGTAAGCTCCAATTTTTTTACTTTTAAGTCTGTTTCCGTTATTTTAAAAGTTATGAGTATGAAATAATTCACAGTGCTTCATTAAATACTGTTTTAGACAGCCCCTTAGAGATTTTTGCTCTATTTTAAACGAAACGTGTTTTATTAAAGATTTTCGCAGTTTTTGCAGCGATTTTGGCGCTGTAAAGTTAAGCGCTCTCCTCTAACATTCGTCATTTTGTATCTCTCCATCTTCTTTTTTTTGGGGCCGGTAACGGAGCCTTAAAGCATCGGCGATGTATTAATGCGGTGCGGTGCAAACCATCGAACATGTGGTCAACGAATGTCCGCTCCATTCATTCCCCGGCTGAATGATGAGGTCCACAGGGCAACGCCTGAGGAACTAGTTTGGCTCGCAGACCTAGATGAATAAGAAGAAATAGGTAAATACTTAAATAACTACCAACTTAATTAAAAACTTTATACTTTACTAACTACTACCAGCCCTGATACTGTCTATAATACCTTCAACATTATGGACATAAAACAGCTCTACTCAAGATCCATCTTAGTTCATTTACACAAAATTAAACAAAACACTATACAAAGCTACACAAACAATATACAATACCCGAGCCAAGAACAAAGAACTTCTACAAATTCATTTTTCCTAAACCACCTTTGAACAAATACACTTTAAATACATAGCCTGCAAACTAAACAATAAACTACCAGCTACGATCAGAGAAACTGAATCCTTGACAAAATTCAAACAAGATACGATCAAAAAGAATAAAAAACTATTCTTTCACAGATAGTGATAGTTAAATTATTTTATGGAAAAACACTTGTTGTAAGTTACGCTTTAAAATATTAATGTGAATTAATTTTTTGCGCCCATACATACGCAACGTGAATTTGAATAAATAGTGTTGTCCATAAAAAAACTCTATATTTCAAGAAAGACCAATTGCAATATGGCATCGGTGATTCAACCCAATATTAAACGTATTAGATATCCCTTCTTGAAAGATTTGAGTCTGTTTATGGACAAAACTATTTATTTCACTTCATTTAAATCTGTTAATCGACACATCTCAAGTTTCTCTTACTACATCTATTGTTAATAGTTGCAATATTATTATTCACCTACTCAAATGATAACATTGATAACATAATTGAGTATGAATTCACTCACCAAACACAAGAGCCTTGTCTCTTTATGGTGAGGAAAGGCTTTTATTACATTTATATTACAAATCTGTTTAATGTGTAAAAAAAATATGTATTATTATTGTAAAAACATACAAATATTAAATAAATAAATAAAACATATATGTTCATACTAGCAGACCCAGCCACACGTTGCTATGGTTTTTGAAGCACAATGCCACACCATTACCCAACCTTTATAACCAACGCCATCTGTTAAATCAAACCCACACCGCCTGCTTGCGTTTGTCCGCTGGCCAGATGTATTACATATTTCAACCAATTTACACGCAACCTTAACATATTATATCGCTAAAAACTTTCCTCATGAATCATTCCATCATTGGTGTAAACCGAATAAATATCCGTTGCTTAGTTTTAGCAGCCGCTCCCCGAACTTCTACCGATTTCTTACATACAATATCCCTTAAACACTTGAAGTTTTTAAGCTCTTGTAAAAATATATGTTATTTTTGAAGATAATATATAGACGTGTTCAACGACGAAACGCAAATAATATGAAATTTTTTCAATGGAAAAAAATCGCAAAT
This sequence comes from Limnephilus lunatus, assembly GCA_917563855.2. NCBI lineage: Eukaryota > Metazoa > Arthropoda > Insecta > Trichoptera > Limnephilidae > Limnephilus > Limnephilus lunatus. The sequence continues at coordinate 50,277,511 of OU830603.1, forward strand.
TATGCCCTGAAAATTCTTATAAACACGTTTGTTTCAGTTATTTTACAAGTTTTGTAGTTATGAAAAAATCACAATGTTTCTTTAAACTATACTTAAGACGCCTTCCACAAGATTTTTGCTCTATTTTAAACGAGTGGTGTTTTATTAAATATTTTCACAATCTTCGCATCGATTTTATCGCTTTAAATATTAGCGCGCCCCTCTAACATTCGTTATTACGTATCTTTACATTTTCTTCTTTTTGAGCGCGGTTGCGGCGCCTTAAAAGATCTAAGCGCATAGACAGCGGGAGCGTCTTCATTTTATACTATGTAAAGATTGCTTATGTACGGGCGCGGTCAATTAATTTATTTAAATATTTTAACGTACAACTTGCAAAAAGTATAAATAACAAAATAATTAAAACTAGCGCCATCTATGAAAGAGCAAATTATGAATTATTTTTAGTATAACCCTTGGAAAAAATGTAGAAATTACAAAATGCATTAAAAAATTGACAATAAGTGAGGTAAAATTGTGCTCATTGAGGGAACACGAAACGTCCATAAAACTCTCGATGATCGGTTTTCTTTTCAGTGGTTTTCAGCTGCTGAAGACATGTGACGAGAGGTGTGCTGTCACGTCTTTGACTTGACAGATATTGAGTGTTTTTTTTTGCTTGGGAATGAGTTTCAACGTAAAAAAATATGCGAATAACGTGAGGTGTGACCATTATTTTTGAATATTTGCAAAAATCAATAATGCTGTGCCTACCTTAAGGGCCATTTACCAGCCAGCGGCCGAGAATTCAAATTTCGTCCAAAGATGTTCTTATGATCATACAGGGCGGTTCCAATTCGAAAGTTGTTATTCTCCGTACCAGCTTTTTAAATAATAACTGATTTTGTTTCATTAAAAATTTGCTTTTATTTATACCTACTGTCAAATAAAATGATATCCTTTTTGTAATAATTTTTTTAATCTACCAATTTATAATTTTTTAATGTCTATGCAAAATAAGAATGTAAATAAAAGCTTTAAAATATTAGTTTATAAGACCGTAAATAAATAGAAAAACTGAAGTATTTTTTAACTTGAAGATCTTTTTTTAATGATTTTATAAACTTTTTAAACTTAGCTTTCCCAGATAATTTATTGATTTATTTTACTGCATGAAATGATTTGAAATGTGTTTTGTATAATACAAAATTTAGTTTGGAAATTTAACAAATCTGCTAACATCTTACGAAATAACCATACTATCTAAAAATAAACATATTTTCTCTTAATTTAAACAACTTTACCAGATAAAAGAACAATCTTTCGAAATCATTTTAAACTTATTTGTGGAAAAGAGTCATTACGGCTAAAATTTTATTTAAAAATGACATAATTCGGGTTTGGTCTGGTTATTTCCTCTTAACATGAAACTAAGTCAATAAGTTTTACATGTCATGCATTTTAAAACCCCCGTGGTCGAGGGGTAAGGCGATCCGGAGGTCGCAAGTTAAAATTCCAGTGTGCGCAAGGAAATTTTATTTAATTCATTAATAGTTTCATAGTGCTTTCACACAAACAACCTATTACATTCCATAAGTCTAAAATTAAACTTTTTTTTAAAATTAAACAGTTTTCATCCGAGCTGTGAACGCGGGTTCCCTACAGAGTATAGGACCATCTCTGATTGATATATTTATATTAATTCATAATTAAGTAATTAAAAAAATAATACAAAATACATTTGCGGCACCTTCCAGAGTAAAAGATATACTCAGTATCGCCCTGGTGTAATACCACCATTCAGAATTGAAAAATTGCTTAAAATGGCTTCAGCCATGTTTAGTGACTTAAAGATAAACAAACATTCTTGGATTACAATAACCTGACATAATTTGAATTCATTGCAACGATGAAAGAATAAGCTAGAAAATGAGTGAACCTACTACGTCTGACTGGAAACCAGACACATACGTACACTCAGCTACCAACCAGTGTTTAATCTTAAACCTTTAAACTTTAAAAGCATCAGAAAATCTCGCATTAACCTCAATAATTAACGTTCACTATTTAACTCAGATAAACATACTTCAGGAACATTAAACATGGGTACTAATTTCGGTTGTCTGTGCTGTGCGTTAGTCCTGCATGAAATCTGGTTCAATGAACTCAAATTTGATTTGAATTAGAACTGATTATGTGAAGAGTTCAGAGAAACGCTAGAATGTCTCTCCAGTTAATAAAATATTTAAAAAAAAAAACAGTAAAACGCTGTCCACAAAATTGGATAAAGAAGGAGGTAGCGGCAACACGGCATAACACCCCAAAAATAAATCACAATAATACTTTTGCCCGTGAAAATCTAAAAACATATCTAATTAGGACATATTATTTAACAAAAAATATATATTACATTCACAGTGTTATTTTTCATATTTTCAATCCAAAGAAAGTGAAAACATATTTATTTTTATTTTTTACGTGAACACTGTACAAGATTCCTAAATTCCTAAATCCAGCGATACTATGACATCCCTTATTAGGTTATGTTGTGAGGCTGAAAGGATATGTATAAGAGGGAGATTGGAAAGTACCTGGCTATTAAAAACTGACCATCAAACATCACTAAAGCAATTTAAAGCAACGAAACAATTCTAAATGATGATGTTTAAAAAATATCTGCTTAACGTTAGGTTACATTCGCAGTTAGAATTCACGATTTTTCATAATAAGCCGAAGTAAATAGCAGATTTCTTCAAATATAATACCAGAAATAAACGTGGGTTTAAAGGCTTAAGCGTAAATATTACTGTTATAATATGGAAACCATCCTCTTTCAAAAGCTCGGCTTTGAAAGCATTCGTCAAACTCACTGCGGATTAAAAAGTGCGTCATCAACATAGTTAATCATTTCGATTCAATTTCTAAAAAAAGTCTTCACGTAAATATGAAAAATTCTCGATATGGTACATCTGTGGAAAACTTGTGAAAGCTCAATTCACTACATGCAGGGAATTGGTTTTCCGGGAAAAGCTGTGGTTCGCTTCTCTGGTGGAAGATTGTATTAGTTTTTCCGGAAAACACAGATGTCGGTAAATGTTAATTTGAAACATTATTCTTGCAATAATATGCTAATTTTTTTTCTTTTCTGAAAATTGATAATAGAAACCTATTGAAGCTCGAAATTGGGAAAATAACTTTCGTTTGAAGTTTAGAAATAATATTTAAAAAATAATAAAAGTTTAATTGGAGTATTGAATAAAAAAAACGTTTAATTTTAATTTGGTAGGATAATATTTTTGTTCACGGGAATGCCACAGAGACCCACACAAAACCGGTGGAACTAAATCACCTCCCATAGAAAAGCGTTACTTTTTTCTTTTTTTTTACATTAGTTTCATACAGGAGGAAAAATTCCCTCACAGCCCTCATGTCATCGTTGGAGATGCTGTGTAGAGAATATTTTTAGGGAAAGGAAGGGGGAGTAGTTCTGGAAAGGAAATTATGAGCGGTGTGTAGGAATCTGGGGATCATTGTGTCGAGTAGAGATGGACGTGTGAATCCATTCCTCCCAAGGCGATGCAAGGTTTAGAGCGATCAAAAGGTCAATCAATCGGTCTTTCCCGATCCTGCCACGATGGGCAGACGCATCCACTGCCAAGACCCGGATACAGAATAAACACGTAGCACTCCTGCTAAGTCACGAAACGTAGCAAACCAGTTGGGATGGCCTGTGGCAGGGGTGTTGGTAATCAAATAAATGGTTCTCGGGCGGCGGTATCCATAACCGCTTCCCAAATTGTAAATTTTAAGAGTAGATTACATAATTATATTATATCTGTAATTTTATGAAAATAAAATAGATCTACTCCGATTGGAAAGAAATCTTGGACACCTTTTGCTCCTAGGCCCCAGAGAGGTCGTAAGTAAAATATAATCTTACTTCCCACGAACACATTAACTATTAATATTTTCAGTTATTCAAACATTTTTACTGTTGTGCTCGACGGTTCCACGACTTTCAAACCCATGACAAAATATCACTGACAAAACATCCTACGGACAAAATATCCTCAAACAAAATATCTACTAAAACCTAACCTAACTCAACCGAACCTAACTTAACCTAACCTAGCCTTACCTGGTTCCTTACCAACCTAGAATGAAACCAACTTAGAATCACTTCAGAAAGGTCATTAAAAGCTATGATAAAATAATTTTCAAATAGCCGGTAACCCTAACCAAACTTAACCTATTTAACTAATTTTTAATATTTTTTTATCATCACTCTTAATGACTTTTCTGAAGTGGTTCTGAGTTGGTTTCATCCTGAGTTGGCCGGTCACCGCCTAACCTAACCTACTCTAACCTAACCTAACCTAACCTACGCTAACCTAACCAAACCAAATCTAACCCAACCTAACCTAACACTATACCACCCATACGAACCACAACAGCACAGAATCACTATGTATATAAAGGAATAAAATCATTTAATCAATTACCCGCCGATATGCGAACAGAAAAAAATTACGACAAATATAAAAAAAAAATTAAATCATATTTTGGTAGTCCCACCATATAATTTTAACTTTTTATTAGATATGTTTTTGACTGTTTGTTATTCCAAAGGTTTTATGTACATCCTATGTATTGTTAGCAGCATATTTAAATATTGCCGCTCATCTGCCGCCAGAGGTACTGGTATCGCCTCTGTCGGCCAACAAGGAAACTACACCAGCTATAGCGGTCGGTAAAGAAGGGAACAACCAACAGCACGGGCCACGGACAGCCAACGGCTGGATTTACAAATGGCGGAACACGGAATATAATCTTACTGATTCTTGAATGTTGTTATTGTCAATTAACGTGGAGACAATATATTTCATAATAAATATTAACTTAGCGTTTTATTATTGCTAACATCAGAAGTGGGATTCGTAAAAGCAAGTTTCAATTGGCTTTTTTTCGCTCACCTGACAAAAACTCGTGTTTTGTATGCAAACGGCGGCCATCACGGCGTCTCTCGAGTTTGTTTACGTTTTTGATGTTTGATGCCCGTGATTTAGTGACAATCTGTGTATCGGACTTCTGAATATATGTGAAATGATTGGACTTCTGTTGTGAATTTACGTAAAAATGTCGCGTAATTACAGTGATGACAGATGTATTATTGTGATGTCGGAGGAATGCGTGGATCGTGTTCCCGCCGAAAGGAGTGAAAGGACGCATTGAAAATTTTAATTTGGTGCTTGAAAACTCATTTGTGCTCCAATGGATTTGTCAAAAAGACCTTTCCCTTTCGTGTTCATCATCGTGAGCATAATTTTATGATCGAAGACATTTGTCCAAAATGTCAACCAGCGGTTGTAAAATAAAGTCGCTAGCATTATGCAGAGCGCATAAATCGAAATACAAGGTGAATCAGGCAAGCTGACTTCAGGTCCAGAAGATAGCAGGATGGATATGATCTCTTGATGGCAATTGGTGAAATGTTCGGAACCTCAAAATGTTTCAAAATTATGATGCTGAAAGTTTACGCGGCGATGACTGTCTGATCTAGGCAGCCGTCTAGCTGACAAAAAGAGGATCAATTTGGTGATTTGCTTTGAGTGTGGACATCCCAGATGGCTTTATGAAATAACTAAAAGGAAATATGTTTGCGAAAATTAAAGCCCGTTTATGTGTGGCGAAAAGGAGTTGTAATCATGTTGAATTATGATTATGCCGACTATCTATGTCGAAACCTTGTATTATGGTTCGAATTTGTTTGAAATGGTTCGGAGTTAATCGAAATGATTCATAGTGGTTTGAAATGATTCGGAGATAATCGAAATGATTCAATATTGAATGGTTCGAAGATATTCGAAATGGTGAACACCTAGCTATGTCAGGTGTGACGTTCTTTGGATTCTTCATGATGAGATTGGACATCGAGGTGTTAATCAAACACTGGCTGCCGTCCGGCACCAATACTGGTTTCCATGGAAGAGGAATGTTATCACAAAATATGTGAAAAACTATTTTAAATGTTGGTTGGAAAATGAGATACTGGGCGATGTGATATGTGAGCCCGGGATTTTTAGAAAATGGAGATGTCTTTTGCTGTTGCGTTGAGCAGGTAGATCAATTTACTATGATCTTTCGTGAAGAGCGTGGACGGAATGCTGCGTGTTATTACTCTCCAGGATGGCTTCATGAAAAAAACTGCCGATCAGAGGCAGAGGCAGAAACAAGCACGAAAGTTGTCATCATGACAATTTTGGCGATGGCGTACCTTTTTGGGGTGCCACGGGTGCTTTTGATGAATATCAAAAGCGGCAGATGAAACGGTTCATCTCGAACCGATTCATTAACTCACAGGTTGGTGAGTGGCAGGATCTCATGGTCATACGTGCTGAGACACGGGTGCTTTTGATAAATATCAAAAGCGACAGATGAAACGGTTCATCTCGAACCGATTCATAAACTCACAGGTTGGTGAGTGGCAGGACCATATGGTCATACGTGCTGAGGCACGGGTTTTTGATGAATATCAAAGGCAGCAGATGAAACGGTTCATCTCGAACCGATTCATAAACTCACAGGTTGGTGAGTAGCAGGACCTTATGGTCTTACGTGCTGAAACAAGGGTTCTTTTGATGAATATCAAAGGCGGCAGATGAAACGGTTCAACTCAAACCGATTCATGCTTTTTGAAAGGCGGCAGATGAAACGATTTAATGCGAAACGGTTAATCAAACCTACGTATCGCGTTGGTGATACAGTTTTGATACGGATTTCTGGGGGAAATCCGGGGTACAGAAAGTTAAAAGGTCGGTTTCGGAGTTTGCCTTATAAGGTGGTAGAAGTCTTGCCGAACGATCGTTTTGACGTGGTGGGTAACAGACCCAATGGCAGCACTCACAGAGTGATGGTCGCATATGAAAATATGAGGAATTGACCGGATGAACAAATTTCTGCAATGGTCAGGAAGGGCGAGCAGGGTAATCTGTTTGTCAGTACCATTGTGGGGTTGAAAAAATTTCAATCCCTATAATATTTTTTTTTCTTTTCTTTTAGCTTCCTGCTTTGAGGTCAAAGCAGTGGTCAGTATGGCCGTGTTAGCAGCATATTTAAATATTGCCGCTCATCTGCCGCCAGAGGTACTGGTATCGCCTCTGTCGGCCAACAAGGAAACTACACCAGCTATAGCGGTCGGTAAAGAAGGGAACAACCAACAGCACGGGCCACGGACAGCCAACGGCTGGATTTACAAATGGCGGAACACGGAATATAATCTTACTGATTCTTGAATGTTGTTATTGTCAATTAACGTGGAGACAATATATTTCATCATAAATATTAACTTAGCGTTTTATTATTGCTAACAGTATATATTTTGTTTAATTACCCTTATAATCTTTAAAAAATATGTTATTAAGTCTAAATCTATTCATAAGTTAAGTTCTATAAGGATTTGAAAAAAAAAAAGGTTATTATCAAGTTGTCCTCTCCTAAACACAAGCACTTGCTTTATTAGGAGAGTATATAAAATATGTAATATTAGAATGAAATAAACTTATTGTAAAAAAATTTACTCAATAAAAAATAAAAAAATATTTTTTTTTAAAATTATTATCTAACCTAACCTAACTTAACAAAAAAATGGGACAAAAATAATACAGACATCCTATAAAGACAATAAATTATTGTTCAGAAATAGTAAAAAGTAAAATAAGGTTAGGTTAGGATAGGATTTAGTAGATATTTTGTCGAGGATATTTTGTCGCGGTTGAAAAACTTGCAGTACCGTGCTCAACATACGATTTTTGATTAAACTTGAATGTGACATACTGAAAATAAACGTGTAATATAACAAACACATCAAACGAATTTGATGTAGACATGATTATAAATTATTGGCAATGCTGTTTGCGTTTGACAAAATTATATGTTGTCAATAAAAGCCTCTTTGACAGCGGCAATTACAATTATTTACGGCCAACTGAGCTTTTCCAATTACAACTTAATTATACAACTAGGAACTGATTCATGAAAATTATACTTGATGAAGTGATCATATTATTTATTACTACCAGACCCGGCCACACGTTGCTGTAGGTAACGAAAAACAACGCCATTACACAACTTTATAAAATCCACATTACCCGCTTGCCAGCTGCCCGCTGCCCGCTGCCCGCTGCCTAAATTGAATATTTGAATTTCTCGGCTTTCTATTCACCTATACATATATTATATTCTATATTCTCTGTACATATACACCTCCTTCTTGAATCACTCTATCTATTGGTGAAAACCCCATGAAAATCCGTTGCGTAGAAATATATAATAAACTATTATATATAATATTATTATATATATAGAAATATATAATAAACTAATATATATATAAACAAAAAAATATTTTGAGCGACTTCATTTTATACTATGTAATGATGCCTAAATAGAATATTTGAATTTCTCGGCTTTTCTCTACTATAATAAGCATTTTTTATACATATAAACCTTCCTCTTGAATCACTCTATCTATTCTTGAAAACCGCATGAAAATCCGTTGCGTAGTTTAAAAGATCTAAGCGCACAAATATTTTGAGCGACTTCATTTTATACTATGTAATGATGCCTAAATTGAATATTTGAATTTCTCGGCTTTTCTCTAGTATAATAAGCATTTTTATACATATAAACCTTCCTCTTGAATCATTCTATCTATTAGTGAAAACCGCATGAAAATCCGTTGCGTAGTTTAAAAGATCTAAGCGCACAAACATTTTGAGCGACTTCATTTTATACTATGTAATAATGCCTGAATTAAACATTTGAATTTTTTGGCTTTTCTCTACTATAATAAGCATGTATTATACATATAAACCTATCTCTTGAATCACTCTATCTATTGGTGAAAACCGCATGAAAATGCGTTGCGTAGTTTAAAAGATCTAAGCGCACAAACATTTTGACCGACTTCATTTTATACTATGTAATGATATTAGAAAATGTTTTAAAATGTATGTTTTTGGGTAAAAAGATTAAAAAAAGAGGTTTAATGAGAGAAAGTGCACTTGTAGGGAGAACAAGTATAACAAAGGGTATTTGTGTGGCCTTCATGGCCTTGGTAAGGCTCGTGATTATTTATTAATTTTTCAAGTTCTCCGTCCTACGGTTATACACCAATGTATCGTAGAGAACATAACATAATATTAAAAAGGGTTCAAAGATTTTTTTTTTAAATATAGCCTATAAACTAACCCAACGTAACCTTTTTAACAATTTTTTTCATAACTTTTAATGACTTTTCAAAGGTGGTATTGAAATTGCACGATTCTGAGTTGTGCGGTTACTATTAAAAAGGCGCAGCGGGCAGTTTAATTGTGTTGTGACATGCGTCAAAAGATAGTTGCTGAACTGTCTGTATTGAAACGTCGATGGCCAATGCAGAATCGTTAAGCAGTTAAGTCGCTTTGTTTATTAGCAATTTGGTGGTCTTTTGGACTTAAATCTTAGCGTGCATAAGTAATATTTATTTGATTATTTTTATTATTTCACAATAGAATATTTGCGGCAAGTTTCAGAGTGGAAGATACTCAGCATCACCCTGGTATAAGACAATCATTCAAAATTGAAACGTTGTTGCTTGAAATAGCGTCAGCCATGTTTGGTGACCAGATCTGAATTCCCAATCTTTTTCTTCCCCATCTCTTTCCCCTCCTCACTATCTTCAGCCTCACAACATACTCCAATTGGGGATGACAAAGTCTCAGCAGCTGAGACTCTTGTGAGGTATTACTAAAAAAAATGGCTTTAGTCGTGTTCGGTGACCAGATTTTCCTCTATTTCTTATCTCCTTACCCTCCCCTCCATCTCAGCCTCATCACATACCCCGATTGGGGATGCCATAGTATCGCTGGCTCCAGACGGTTGGGTGCAATTGGAACAGTTGTGCGGTGTTAACAAAAATAATAAATAGAGACTTAAACGCTTTGAAACTTTTTTCAGAATCAATATTCATCGGCAAAGATCATTAAAAGCACTGAATATAAGAAGTTTGTTAATTTTAAAGCTATCCTCTACAATAAAGTTAAAAAAAGCAAATGTTATTAAATACAGGTATGATTTTAGATTTTCACGTGTTTTGCCGTGTTGCGCTACCTCCTTCTTCAGAGTCTAGATCCCACATCTGCCGTGATGCTGGATACTGTAACACTATTCGAAACATTGACTAAAGAAGGCGGTAGCATAACACAACACAATACCCCAAAAATAAAGCGTGTTAATTATTAAAACCAATTTAAAGACATCAATATTAGACAGACCGGTCAGTGGTTGAGTGGGCATAGCACTTGGGTCCCACCCGGGCGTCGCATGTTCGATTCCTCTGCTGGCTAAGTCCTCCATCACAACACAAGCAAAATTTCCGGCTTTCTGTGGTGTTAGTAGGAGATTTTCAAACATTGTTGGGTTATTCGAAACCCGGGAATGTTTGTCTTTCTTTTTAATAAAAATTAAAAAAATTAAAATAATTATTTTTTCTTTCTGGATGTATTTAAAGAAACCATTTTGATGTGTCACTTTTAAATAATAATAATAATAATAATAAATGTTTATTTCAGCCGAACAGAGCGGTGAGTGCAATACTCTGTCAGCCATAAAAAAGTATACATTAAATAAAACGGATTTACCATATAAAAAATCAAATAACATAAAAAAGATTAAAAAAAAAAAATATACATCTACATATTTAGTACGTAATCGTATATCTACTACGGGGGCTTCAGATGTATTCTCCATGTTTGGTGAAGAGGCGCGCCCTGCCACTGGGCCACGGCCTGGACGAGAGTGTTCTCCGATCTTTGGTAGCGCTGACTCACCCCGGCTATTCTGTGGCGCATCAAGGCGGCGAACCCATGTACCCTTCCTTCTGCGAACATCTGCGAGGCACTGCATCGCCAAGGTAGGCCGAATAGCGCCCTATATGCGTTGTTGTATTGTACTCGAAGTGAGTTCATGACGCCTTGTGAGTATCTTGTCCAAAGTTCGCTGGTGTAAAAGCTCATGCAGTAGCTCTGGAATATTTGCTTCTTCACAGGAGAACTGCACCTATTGAATCTCCTGGCGAGCATGTTGGCTCGAACGCTGAGTACTCTTCTTTGGCGTTCTATGTCATTTTTATCATTTAGGTCATCAGTGACGACATGCCCCAAATATTTTATTTCCCTGCAGATTTTGACAGTGTCTCCGCCGAGGAGAATAGGTGGAATGACAGTAGGACCAGTATTTGCTTTAAACACCAGCAATGATGATTTTTTGGCATTGTACATCAAACCATGACTATCGACGTATGCTTGGCATATGGCAAGAAGTTTTCTCATTGCCCTTACTGATGGGGCTAGTATGACCATGTCATCTGCATAACTTATGTTATTCATACATACTCCGGCAACGTGGCATCCGATTCTTGTTTTGTTCAGTATATTACTAAGTTCGTCCATATATACATTGAACAGCACTGGGGACATTGAGCCTCCTTGCCTAACGCCGCACTTTAATTTTGCTGCTTCTGACAGGCTGTCATTCCATCTGACGAAGTTTTCCTGTTGCTTGTACCATATACTCAATATATTTACAATTTGTGGTGGTAATTGTCGGTCCGTCAGTTTTTTCCATAATTTATCATGACAAACCATGTCAAAAGCTTTGCTTAGGTCTAGGAAGCATGCATATACCGATGTTTTTCTGGCTTTGTAATATTCTATTGATAGTTTCATGCTATATATGGCTGTATCAGTAGAGCACCCAGCTTTGAAGCCCATTTGGGAATCCTCTGTAATGAGCTTGTCTTCCGTTAAATTTAAAATCACCTTTTCAAATATTCTTGCTATTATGGTGGCAAGAGATATGGGCCTGTAATTAACGGAGGATGTCAGGTTTAGTTGGCGACTTTTTGGGATCGGTACTATAATGGTTTTGGTCAGTTCTTTCGGAATGTGTCCAAGCCCAACCATGGCAGTGAAGAGAGAGGCGAGCAGTGTTGTCAAATATCCCCCCGCATGCTTCACATGTTCTATGACAAGTCCATCGTGACCAGCAGATTTACCTCCTGCCATGTTGCGTATTGCTCGCTGAATCATCTCAGGAGAGATGACAATGGACGGCTGTTGTTTTGATTGATGACATAACCTTCCACTGAAGAAAATCTAAAGAAAACAAAAGCCTTGAAGAACAAGTCACGAACTAATACAATAAAATTTAAAGTCGAAAGTACCAATAAAAAATAAGACATTAAATTTCGTAAATAAAACCGACATACTGAGAGCATTTCCGTGTTTAATTATTTATTTAACAGTCGTTGGGGTAAATTTACCATTCCTGTGGATGAGGAATTGAATTTATAGATTTTGGTCACCGGACTAAAAAAATTAATAACTAATTATTGGAAAAAACAAATCATTCAAACAATGAAATGGAAAACATTTGTTTTTCTGCATTAATTTTGGATTGCTTATTTCAAAACAATAAAATAATGAATTTGGCAAATAGAACCGTAGCTTTTCCAAATAATCATTGTTCTTTTACTCGATTTACATTTCTATAATTAATATGTTTATATATATTTTTTTATTTATTTAATATAAACGGCATAAATATGCCATAAACAGTAACTACATGTCACAATAACGTAGGAAAAATATTAGTAATAATTAAAAAAAAGTGTATGTATAGCAGTTAATAGTGGCGTTAAATTGGAAAGTGACATCAGAGATACATTTAAATGCAAACATCTATAATATAAATAAAATGAATATGAATTTAAAAAATGTGATAGCACCTACCTTCCGTGTAGTTAAATAGATCTGCCACACCTGCATATCTATTAGTAACATCATGTAACCTAGGTACAAGCGAGTTAGTGACCTTATCTTATTTAGTGACCTTATCTGAATAGTCAGGTACATCATAACCTTCCCCTCCCCTTCCTCTTCATCATACCCAAATGAATATTCCATAGTTCATTCCATTCCATTCAATTTTGGAGGCGGGAATGTGTACCGCCGCCCCGGGAACCTTTATTAGATAACCAACTACATATTAGTGCCATAGGTCACCCCAAGTGGTTCGCTACGTTTGGTGATTTAGCAGGTGTGCCCGGGTTCAAGGGGTAAGGTTTTTATAGGTTTTAGAGGCGGATGACCAGGACACATTACAGCCCATTTTCTACCCACCCCTTAAACTCTTTTACATTCCAGAACTCTCTTCTCCTTCCTTTCCTTAAAAAAAACCCACACAGCATCCCCAAAGATGACAAAGGCTCTGAGGGAAATTATTTCCCCAGGGCCTCCTGTGTGGAGCTCATATAAAAAAAAAACGTTCACCTCGCCTGATCACCGTTCGAATCGATTACCGTTCGCGTTACACTGTTCGTAACATCACCACTTTTTGTAATGCATTCACCAGCTAACCCCCCAAGTCGATCGTTTACTTAAAAAAAAAAATTAAAAAATACTACCACTCTCTCCGACAGACTGATATTCAACCATTCTGCGATATTAAAAAAAAACTTTTCGAACTTTAGGCGCCCACTTAAGTTAAGTTTCTTTTCTTCAAATAAAAAGGAACTTTAATTTAAAGTTTAATTTAGCGTAACATTTGAGATCAAAAATAAACGAAAATATCTATTATCTCGCTCCGGTAATTTGAGATCTTGAAAAATGCTCAAGTTTTCAAAGAAAAATAATAATGTTAGTTGGAAAAGGTTCACTAATGAGGTCGTATGATCTTAGGGGATGAAATTTCTTTCTGCTCTCTCACAGCTTTCAAGACCAAACACTTCGAGTACCCTCGAAATACTCAGTTTTGATTAAGGCATTAATTACGACTGTTTTACGTTAAGATTAAATCTAAAAAATATTTAAAAAAAATAATAAATTATAACATTTTGTTCACCAAAAATACAATTTCGGTTGTAGGTCTACCTTTTTAAATTATGAACTCAGATTTTTCGTTTGAATTTTAGTGACATTCAAAAACAAAGAGGAGGCCGAAAGGCTACGAAACACCGCACAAAGAAGACACCATTTGTTTCTTTTTGAAGTAAAACCTCTTTACGCACGCTTGACTTGGGGAGTAAGCGGGTGAATACGTAACGAGAGCGTTACTAAAAGTGTGATCGGGCGAGGCGAACGGAAGTTGAGAAGAAGATATAAGTTAGTTAAGATAGAAAGAGAGAGAGTTACATTTCGTATGTTACTGTAGGGGCAAGAGAGAGGTGCGAGCACAAGGTATCATTTATTAAATAACCATGCCATAGGTTACCCCAAGTTCATAGGTCACCCCAAGGTCATAGGTCATCACAACGTCATAGGTCACCCCAAGGTCATAGGTCACCCCACGGTCATAAGTCACCCCATGGTCATAGGTCAGCCCAAGTTCATAGGTCACCCCAAGGTCATAGGTCACCCCAAGGTCATAGGTCACCCCATGGTCATAGGTAACCTGATGGTCATAGGTCAGCCCAAGATTATAGGTCAGCCTAAGGTTATATACCCTACGGTCGTAAGTTACCCCACGGTCATAGGTTACCTCAAGGTCATAGGTCATCCCAAAGTCATAGGTCACCGCAAGCTCATATATTATTTTATAAGTAAGTGAAGTTTTACTTCAATCGTGTGGTCCAAAGCAGACTGTTCTTTTTAGTTTTATTCGTTTCCGCTTCATCGAGTTTCAAATTACAACGGCGCTACAATAAATTTAACTTTAAAATTGTTTAAGGATAAAACGGCTAAATAAATCTCACTTTCCATTAAATTTTGATTCAATTTATTATCGAAGTATTTGATGGAAAACTTACAAAACAACTTCTTGTTATAGCCAATTTTATTTAAGGCTCTTTCATCGGTTATTCCACTGTTAATGGAAGTGGTAATCGGACCCAAAAGCCTTTTAGAAGAGGCTTCTATTAGCCAAACTACTCTATCTTTTCACCTGCCTTCCTTTATCTCAAAATACTCCATATTGTACGGGTCAGTGATTCCCTTTGAGTGAAGATAAATAATTTATCTCAGTTAACTTCCAACTAAATTAGATTCCTATTTGGTCCGGCACTTAAAAAAAAGAAGTTAAATATCTTATTAATTACTTTTTATATCTAAAGTCTGCTTTTATGTAAATCGTTCATTCCTTCATTTTCTATCATTTCTTAGTTTCTATATCCTTAAGTCTACTATTGTATAAATCTTGCGTTCTTTCTCACATATCCTTTACCTACTAATTACATTATTTTGTTTTACTTACTTACATGATTTATTAATTTATAATGATTTTTTAATTTATATTATGATTTTTTAAACTTATCATGATTTTTATTTTTAAATTTATACATTATTTTCTAACCTTACTTTTAATTTACAATGACCGTTATTACTAACTTACACGATCTTTTAATTTATTAATTGAGCTAGAATTCCCTCATCAAACAAAAGGGCATTGTCTCTTTATGGTGAGGAAAGGCAATATTTTGTTTTTTTGTTAAAAACTTATGTAACTATGTAACCGATGTAACTTTATATGTATTTTTAATCAGTATTACCAAATAAATAAAAAAATAATTAAAAAAAATAGCTGACCCAGCAAACTTCGTACCGCCTCAGAATTAATAACTGTTGTGTTAACTTATTAGCTGAATTAAACATGTTTTTTTTTATTAAATTAAAAAATACACAGTGTAGTAATTATCGATGGGCAACTGTTTGTGTTTTGTTTTTGTCAGTATCAGAGATGGCGTTGTGTACGAATTATTTTTTTTTGTTTCTTTCTTACTTTTCCACTTACCTACGGGAATTGTGTTTTATTTTCTTTATATGTGTGAAGGAGATTTATTATAATTATTGTATTTTTCCTTTGGAGGATGCAGACTTACGTTCACCGTTTGTCCCATTTTCGACTATTGACATTTATTGTGTAAGAAAGAGGGACAGCATTATATGGAAAAAAAAACAAAACAATCAGCCCATTGACATTTGACGTTTTTTGAATTTTTGGAATTCACTCACTACTCAATATTACACTTATCACAATAATATCCCAGCTCTTTCAAAAGATGAGAATTCCTTCTATACAAAATGTATGGGAAAAGAATTTTCTTAATAACATTTTTTCGTGAATTTCCGATGTTTTAACAGCTATTCTGCTATTCAAGGTGGAGAAAAATTCTTGAGTTATAAATGGTGTAACTAACCTGAATTTGTTGATACCACTTACAGTCAACGGATTGTAATATTACGCTAGCACAACCCCGTGAAAAATTACGCGATAGTCTTCTTGATATTCTTGATTTTCTTGAATCTTGACAAATATATTTATTGGACGATTTTATATAACGGTATCGAGACGGCACAAAAATGGCATTAAACATAAGTTCATTGCCATTATATTGCTCATTCAAAACGAACGTAGGTATGTTCCTTCCCAAGAAAATAATCATTTTCTTGCATCTCTCTCACACACCGCACCGTGACGTCTCCGTAGACTCAATAATACGACTCCCCGTGAAGATCATTTTGAAAGTATGGAATATAGTTACAACGAAAATATTGAAGTTTCGAGTGAATTCCAAAAGTTCAAAAATGTCAAATATCGATGCGCTAATGGTTTTGCTTTTGTTCTTAAAAGCTTAAAGCTCCAGCTCTTTCATACACACTAAATAACAGCAGTGGAAAATGAGACAAATAGTGAAAGTATGTCTGCACCCCCCTCCCCCGAAAGAAAAATACAATCATTATTATACATCTCCCTTGTATAATTAAAATGAAAAGCAAACCCGTCGCCGTAGCCGAGCCGTAATAAGTTATATCGGTTTCCTTCGAAAGAAAAAGTAATATTTATAGAAACAAAGTATTTTTGGTATATCATATTATGTCTCACCATTATTTAATGTGTAAGAAAGAGCTGCAGCATTACAACGATAAGGAACGTATGTTTATTGCCTTTTTTGCCGTCACGGTACTGTAACCGCAAATCGTCACGGTAATTTAAAAGCGTCTATTATAGACATACTCGTACATGCTGACATATTTACTGCTAGCAATTATCGTTACCGAAGTTAATTCAATCACATTCTACGAATGAATAAAAAAATCAGGATGATTAAATTAACTGTACCAATTATTTTCATTTTACGCAGCAACATTTGGTCATCCTTTTCCTCCCCTTTCCCATCCCAACCGCGATACATATTTTCCAGTCTATCTTAGTATAGTTATAATCATAAATATATTATTATAAAATGCATTTTATAACTATAGGCTTTATTTATGTACTTCCATTTTTATAATTTATTTTTATTTTATATTTTCTACTTAGATCTACAATGTACATATATTTAAGTCAACCTTAATTCAGTACTTTGTTTTATATTTCTAAAAACTATCAGACCATTATTAATTTTTCTTGGTTATCATCTACCTCCTCTTTGTCATATTATTAAACCTGTATAATATGTTCCTAAAGTTTATAAATTGAACGTACTTTTTTACCAATTTCCTCAACGATATTTTTTTTCAAATTCCTTCATATATTTGACGTATATTAGACGACCGGTGTGGTCTAGGTGTAAGGCTCTTGACTCGCAATCCGAAGGTCACGGGATCGAATGCCGGCGAGGGCAATTTTTTTTTTTATTAATTTGTGTTATTTTTACAATTAATTTATTTGAAATAATATGTCGTATATTTACGGCACGTTCCAGAGTGGAAGATACACTCAGTATCGCCCTGGTGTAAGACCACCATTCAGAATTGGAACGTTGCTTAAAATGGCTTAAGCCGTGTTTGGTGAACGAATTTGTAATAGGGATAACTGAGAGAATAGCCAGGTACTTCCCCTCCACCTTCTCCTTCCCCTCCTCTCTTCTACCTTCAGCCTCACAACATACCCCAATTTGGGATACCATAGTCTCACTGGGTTCAGACGGGAGCAGCTGAGACTCTTGTGAGGTATTAACGTAAAAAAATATTGCTTCTTAATTCAACGACAAATCAGTCAAAAATAAAATTTTATTTCATGATGACCGGAGAACTCAACGATGTGCAACTTCATCACTCCTTTAAAACGTCATTCAAAGCGGTACTTACAAACTAAGTTAAATGGGTTGAGTTAGGTTAGGTTAGGTTAGGTTTAGACAATTGTAATTTTCAATAATATTCTTAGAGTGAGCTTAGCTGAGTTTTAGCTGAGTTTTCTAATGGCTGTTTCATTTTATCCAGTAGTAACTACTGTCAGCATCGCTTTTGTGAAAGATCAGCATTCAGTAACGAAGCGATGCTTGAAATGGCTTTTCCCGTGTTTGGTGATCAAATTTGAAAATCAAGGAACTTTCCAAACATTCTCTACCCCCATTTCTTTCCCATCCTTCAGCCACACAACACACTCCATATTATTACTCCAATAATAAATATTCACAAAAAACTTTTAACCAATATTACGTGCAAAAACCAATTTGTATTACCTACACAACAAACAAAAAAAATACATTTTCCAATATCCCACACTGATCTCTTGTAAAATCAAATTTGCGATATAGGGCTGTAATACTGTAACAAAATGCATTCGAAAAAATGAATTTTTGATATCGTATTATTATCCAATGACCAATTCAATTTATGTTATATGATTTAATATATTGTTATACTTCTGGTCTCCTCCGCCCAGCGCCAGGGTCACACTGAAGCCACGGTGGGCCCAGTGTTATACTTCCGGGGGCCAGGGGGATACTTTAAGGTCTCCAGAAATATAAGTCCCTCCCGGGGGAGGACAAGTGTTAAGCAGACCCCCCGGGGGCCATATGCCTCGGCTTGGAAGGCTCAGCTCAGGGTAGTAGGGCTCCTCCGAGCTTGTCGATGGTTGACTCCAATGAAACAAGGTTTAGTCACAATTCAAATGTATTCAATAATGCAAGGGTGAACAGTACAGGCAACCAGGTAAGCAGTTTAAGGCCTAGCATTTGAGAGAGAGAGAGGCACTAGTAATGCTACTGAATTTAGGCTCGGGAAGACTATAAGAGGGTTTAGAATCTCACGTGGCGTCGGACGGATGCAGGCAGCTTCCCTACGAAGTGGAGAGGTCTGGAGCAAAGCTCACGGACCATGTTCAGGAACTGGGCGGCTCGGCGGTGCGTGGGCGGCTTCTCGGCGTCATGGTGGGCGGATTCGGCCAGCTTACCGAACCGGTGGGCGATATCGGTGAATTACGCGGCTATCGGCAATGAAGGCGGATTAAAAGCCGGGCGCGTCCAGGGCGGCCATGGTATTAAGTAGGCGGCAGTTGTGAAATACTCGGCTCGTCGGCACGTGGGCGGATTAAAAGCCGTGCGCGGCCAGGGCTGCCATGGTATTATATAGGCGGCAGTGGTGATAATGCCATACTTGGATGGTAGGCGGAGACTTAATTACTCGCGTCAAAGTGTGGCGTACTGCCCTCGACAGTACGTAGTAGTACGTACGACCGCTCGCGCTGCTGTCTAGAACATGTCTGTTCCTTCGGCGATCGGCGGCCGGAGCTCCTTGCCCTTGATGAGCGAGACGGAAGACTTGAACGTGTGCCTTATAAGGTAATGTCTTCTCCCATTGGATGAATTCCGCGCTGTGTGACCATATAAGGTAATGCTTCTCCTAGCCTGAGAGGGACAGCAATAAACATGCGAAACTGAACACGTACTGTGCGCGTGAACACAGCTGCCCGCCGCTTGTATAGTCTGTTCGTACGATTTATGGGCGACACATAACACTACCCTCCTTCCCCTGAAAAATGAAGGGAAAAGGCAGCGAGGCTGATGCAGGGGACCACGACCTTCCATACAGCATGTGATGCGTTGGTTGCCACAATGTGAGGTACAGAGCTACCTCTTTCACCAGGATTTAAACACTCCCTACCTAAGAGCCAACAAAATTTTAACTACCTGTGAGCCAAGCTAAAAAAAACTAGCAAAAAACTGAACAAAGGTTGCCAACTCTCTCAAGGAATTATAAAAATATGACGTACCTAGTGCGATACAAGACACGCTAACGAAGGCGAATGAAGAAATAAAGAAAACATGACCCTTCCGAGAAGGATTTCTACCATGTAAAAATCTTAAAATTAGACAAAAAATTTCCAACACTATTCCTGTTATGGAATATTGTACGCTGACCAATGTCATGAAATGATCGAAACCAACTCATATTCGCGTCTTACAATAGAATTCTTAAAATTATTCAACTTTGTTTTTATACACTTTATGCTATTTTCACAATTCAATTCTAACCCAAATGTTAATTCCCGCACTCTCAGCTTGTCATGGTTTGTCTGGTTTGCATTTAATTATCAGGCATAAACGACCATCCTCTCATGTTCGCATATAATTGTAAGGTAATGCTACAAACCTATCATGAATATTAATTTTCAGGCATAATATGAATCCTCTCATGTTTTCTCGACTCACCCTCGGTGACCCGTACAGCGCTGTACTTGATGTACTAGAAGTATACCCTTGCCGTAACGACACAGACAACCGGATAGATCCCGTGGAATCCTCACGGTGAACTTGCGTTCGACGAAACCACATAGGACACCCTCTAGGTGTTCCCACCAAAATAACCAGACGAACCGTAATGACCATAAGTGCAATTACTTATTCTCTAATAAGAACAATAAGACCCGAATGATATAACTTTATGACATTACCGAGCTAATTTACTCAACTGGGTGCATACTCTTAAATCTTCTTACTACGAGAAGTGCTACTCCTTATTTGAATACAGTGATATAGCAAGTTACAAAACACCGTACAATTGCGTCCTGATATGGCAAGGACTTTACACGCTGGCATACCATATTGATACCGAAGTAATCAATTACGTGTTTAAAAAATATTTATATAGTAATTTAATTAATTACATTTATCATAATTAAAACACTTGAATATACATTTGTTTACCCACCAAAAACTCTATGTGTGTGTACAATTTTGTTAAATAACTTTCCATTCGAGTCTGTGTCGACTCAACTTAAACTCTCAGGGTTTGACTACGTAAAGAGAGAAAATTTTTTTTTTTAAATAAATAACAACAACGCTACGTATTTTTACACAAAAAATACGA
Source organism: Limnephilus lunatus (assembly GCA_917563855.2). Classification (NCBI taxonomy): domain Eukaryota; kingdom Metazoa; phylum Arthropoda; class Insecta; order Trichoptera; family Limnephilidae; genus Limnephilus; species Limnephilus lunatus. The sequence continues at coordinate 50,298,618 of OU830603.1, forward strand.
AAATTTAATACTACCGACAATGTTATTAGAAGAGGAAAAATTTTCTTAATTGAGTCACGAATTTCTTCCTAACACCGGAATCATATATACTTTAATTGTTCGGAAATTCGCGTTTCCAACAATCTTCCTGCTCTAATTCTAAGGAGTTTAGCCATCCTATCACGCTTTGGATTATAGCTATCAGCCGAATGACACTTTAGGTCGATACCCAAGTTTCCAACCTATCGGAACTTGTAACAGCTCTATAATACCACACAACGAGTAACCGTTGTTATATGATCGCGGAAGAAGGTTAAAATTCGATACCACCACAACCTATGTGAACCGAATAGTGTTGTCTATTGGGCCTATTCTGATAACAAAAATGTGGTAATATAATTATTACATTGCCTTTTCATCGTGAATTCACTCCAACATACGCTAGAATTGAGACATACCCCGTTAAGGAGTGGGTAACTACCCGATTGTGAACGTTTTACCGCCCCAATTTCTCCTATATCGTAACGTGTGAGATGTCCAATACTATAACGATTTAACCTACATGTGAGAATAATTCGACAATGAAAGAGATTGAAAAACCCGAAAAAAAGACAAAAAATAAAATTAAAATTAAAATGATATTTCCAATTTATACATGACCTTATATTTTATATACACAAGGTTATTTACAACCATCAGGTTCTTAAGTTTTCTTACTACTTAATGACCTACCCCAGTATGATGAGGGCTAGGTGCCTTTATACCTACCACTTGTACAAGAATTTTCTTATGCCGTCTCTTGTCAACGAAAAGAAAAGAATATGCTTGCATATTCTTCCATTGAATCTAAAATTAAGTAATTTTTAGAATGCAAATTGTTCCACGAAAATAAAAATTAGGTCTCTACCTCGGTCCCAGGCCAGGATACTGAATACCTAACGCAGTTTTTTCTAATGAAAAACCTAGCCTAATTTAGGGTTCCTTGAACTACACCCTCAATCAGTGTATCGTGTCATGTTTCTTAGACGAATTTATATACTTATGTAACCATATTCATATATAATTTTTTTTTTTTTTTTTTAAAAAACAACCTAAGTGGCTACGCACTAGGAGAAAGTAATAAATTATTACTACCAATAATAGTCATTACAATAAATGAACTAAACATCGCAACCAGTAATTTCACTAGTGTAAGGTGAGTTACCTCTTTTTTTTATAATAATAATAATAACAAGTCTTCACGTGGAGACATACCGGCGTCCCGGATTGTCAACACTTGTGATGACGATCCATTAAGAAAGGAATTGTATACTTCTCTAATAACAAAAGTTAAGTTATATGCGTTATAACCTCGTACTAACAACAAGGGTTCATGACGTCCTTGGGTTATATATAAGGGGTAATAATTATATCTCAACTAATAACCGGATTAATCAGAGAAAATAACAACAAAACATAAATAAAAACACTTATAAGGCTACAACTACCGGGGTGTCACTACCTTTTTTTACTATGTCTTTAATGTGGAATTTACCGACAATTTTTCCATTTAAATCCTCTAGTACATATACCGTGCTAGAGATCTTTTCCCTTATTCTGTTTTCCACAAAACGGGGTGCTAGTTTCGCTGAAAAATATACGCCTGCCTTAGATTGAGGGAAGTTTCTTCTCCAAACTCTGTCTCCGATTTTATAGGATTCCAACTTGTGTCTAGTGTTATAACGAAAAGCGCTTTGTTTATACGCGGCGGTGAGTGAATCGCTCACCTTGTCATACACGGCTACAAGTTCCTGTAGTTTATTTGCATAATCTGCCACCGTATCTGGTTGTGTGTTATTTTGACTAGCACCAGGGGAGATACGCCAATGTGACGTGCCATGCACTGTCTGTTCAAAGCCGTGCATGAGGAAAAACGGGGTGTATCCAGTAGTAAGGTTGACCGTATTATTTATTGCTGCTTGTACCGTTCTGACGTGCTTTGACCACTGACGGTGATCATTGCCCACCAAAATAGCCAACGAGGTTCCGATGGTTTGGTTATAGCGCTCTACCGTGTTGTTCATAGGAGTATAGAAAGAATTATAAAATACATCAGGAACGCCGTATTGAGACAAGAAGGCTTTAAAAGCACCTGAAGTGAACTGGCGACCGTTATCAACTATGAGTGTTCTAGGTACAGAGATTGGTAAAAATATATTGTATTCCAAGGCTTCTATTATGGTTTTTGCCGTCGCGTGGCGTAATGGGAATAACCAGCAGTACTTAGTAAAAACGTCTACCACGCTCAGAATATGAAAGTTCCCGTCATAACCTTTCGGAAAGGGACCTATCGAATCTACGCTAAGACTTTGCATTGGGCGATCTACGTTTTTGGGGTGGGACATATGACCTAAGGCTGGCTTAGTTGAATGTTTATAAGCCTTGCAAATATTGCAATTGGACACTAATTTTTTTACATCATTATACATTCCGGGCCAGAAATTCCTTAACGACAATTTTTTAAAGGTTTTAAACACACCTGGGTGTATTGCTGTGGGTGAATTATGACATTCCGAGATTAAGGCCTGTCTATCCTCCACCGGGGATACTAATTTCCATTCGTAGTCTGTATGTAAGGAAAAATCAGCTTTACAATGCTTATACAACCTATTACCTTGTATTAAGAAATTAGGACTAGCTTGTGGGTTATTGGCGCACTTATTATACAGCTCTGAGTACCACTTGTCTTTAGAGCCAGGCGTGCCAAGTAATGAATTTAATTGGGTAACTTCAATACGAGATAGTACGTCTGGAACTACATGAAGGGAGCCTTTACGGTGAATTATGTCAAAATCGAACTGAGACAAGCGTGTCCCCCACCTGGCAAGTCTACCTGTTGGATTCTCGAGTGACATAAGCCATTTTAAACTTGAATGGTCCGTGACCACTGTGAATTTTGACCCTTCGACGTACGAGCGAAAGTTGTGTACGGCGTCGAGAATGGCCAATAATTCGCGTTCAGTTGTACTATAGTTTCTCTCCGTTTTTGAGAGTACTCTGGAGTAATACGCGACGGGGTGTTCTGCGTCCTCAAATTGTAATGAAAGGCACGCTCCGATGGCGAAATTGGAACTGTCACATTGTATTATAAAGGGTAACTTAAAATCAGGGCAACTTAGTACCGGCGCTGAAATTAAGGCGTTCTTTAAGGCGGAAAATGATTTTTCTACCTCCTCATTCCGCGTAAAATTAGGTAGGTTCTTTTTACCACCAGTTATGTGAGTTAAAGGGGCTGCAATATTTGAAAAGTTGTTGATAAAACGTCTATAATAACTGCATAACCCAAGGAATGATTTTACCTGTTTTGTATTCTGAGGTCGGGGGAAATTTTTGATAGTATCTATCTTTGCCGGGTCTGTACGGAGACCTTCCTTGTCCACTACGAAACCTAAATATTTGAGTCTTGATTTACAGAATTCCGACTTTTCTATATTTAATGTTAATCCGGCGCCCTTTAAAATACTACAAACCTTTTTAAGGAGTTCAATATGTTCTTCAAAGGTACGTGAGATAATTATTAGATCATCCAGATATGCAAAAAGGTTGGGTTCGAATTCTGGACCAAATAAGGTGTCCACGAGGCGTTGCAGTTCGCTAGGAGCATTACGTAGCCCGAAGGGTAGTCTTACGAACATGAAGGTACCCCTACCTGGAACTACGAAACTAGTTTTCTCACAAGACGAAGGGTGCAAGGGTATCTGCCAGAAAGCTTTAAGCAAGTCTAAGGAAGTAATAAAGTTTGCATGCCGTAAGTTATCAAGAATACGATGAACGTTTGGTAACGGATAAATTTGTGCCCTTGTTACAGCATTGAGTCTTCTGCTGTCCAGACAGAACCTAGCTGTTCCGTCGTTTTTGGGAACTAAAATAACCGGGTTTGACCAAGGAGATTTACTTTTAACGATTACGCCTAATTCCAACATTTTATCCACCTCACATTCTAGCTGTTTCAACCTTACTGGTGACAGGGGGTAATAACGTTGTTTTATTGGGGTTCCTTCGGTTTCGATAACATGTTCGATCAAATTAGTTTTACCTAAACCGCGTTTAGCAAAAGATATGGATTGAAATTCCTCTATCACATCACTAAGTGTTTTTAGTTGCGCGGGTGTGAGATCGTTTTTTGACCTTACTACGTTAACTTCTGAGATGGAAGTATACGTAATACTTTGATTTGCTGTAAATAAATTTGGAGCTATGTTGAATTTTTTCCAAAAATCCACGCCTAAAATAATTTTCCGGCCGAGCGAAGGTATCACTACAAAGTCTATGGTCTGCAACTTATCGTTATAAACTACTGGGAGTGACAGCTTGCCAGAAACTTCCTGTCTCTTGTTATCTGCTGTAGTAATTACCAGATCACAAGGGGACAGCGCACGAGACGTGAATTGTTTGTGCAAATTCCCACCTATACAAGATAGTGACGCACCTGAGTCTAGTAAACCTGATAAAACACGATTTTTAACTTTGAATGTGACATGTGGCCGGCCATCTCCGCTACAATTCACATTCACTGCCTCGAGTGGATCGGTATTCAGAAAAACCTTCACGTAACCTAACCAGTCATTCCATTCCTTTTCAATTGTCTCTGCTGATGGCTTCGGACTGAAATGACCGCCTAGAAGTTTTTTTGATTCGAATTACAATGAGTCGGGGGTGGTTAAGAGAGATCAGGAAAATCGTTTGCTCTGCTGTAATCGGGCTTTTTCCATCGTGGGCTACGGCGCGGGACGCTGTTGCTGTTAATTTTATTGCAATTTTTTGCAAAGTGACCGTTTTGATTGCATTTAAAACAAGCACGATTAGCGATATCCGTTGTTCTTTGTGAAATCGCCGCGAGCTGTGAGTTTTTATTACGGCCGAAAGTTCTAACCCTGTGATTCTGTTGGGAATTATCGAAATGAGTATCTTCTAAGATCTCGCATCTTTGTATTACCTCAGCGCAAGTACGGGGCACATCGTACGAGAATAGTTTACTATATTTGTGCAACAACCCATTTTTAATTATAAGAACCAAGTCTAATTCAGACAATGGTGATGATAACTTATCATTCAGGGATGATATTAGATTTACATACTGCCGAACCGGTACGTTATACATTTGCTTGTAACGGTGAATTTTAGATTTAATTCCCAAATCACTGTCAACCTCCTTATAATTTGAGACGACCTCCGGCTCGACTGCCTTTTTACTTGATGCGCGACTGAATTTGATTTTATCCATCTCCTCACATAACGCTTGTAACTCCGAAACGTTGGTGATATTTTTCCCGATCTTTAGTTGTGCGTAATCTGGCGTGAGACCTTTTGTGACTAACGATAAAAGTTCCGATTCCTCTAACGGCAAATTCAGCTTGGAATTGATAGCTAAAGCTTCCAAAATATAATCCGCAGCTCTTTCGTTATTTTTTTGACACAAGTTAAATAACTTCGACTTCTCAGTCATTTGAAATGTCGGGTCCTCGAATCTCTTCAAAAAGGCTGTTTTAATTTCTTCCCACTTTAGATTAGTTTTGAAAATTTTCCTATAGAATAATAGTGCTGAACCAGTGAGAAGTTCGACAAAACCCCTAGCCAAATCTTGACAATCAACGCCCCTCGCGTATTGTAATTCGGCGATTCTGTCTAAAAAAGCGCGGACATCCGAATTCCGTCAAAAGAAATTTTCCAATTTGTTAAATTAACTACTTTTCTTTCAACGTACCTTGTGGTAGTCCTTCCATAGTGATTTTGCGTAGGCGAGGATACTATATTAACGAGATTTCCCGAGTTACTAGTTTTTGGGGTGGTTGCTACACTTGGAGAATTTAATAAAATAGCAGGAGACTCAACCCGCCCACTAAGGGATTCATTAAACTCAACACATTGTTTCCGTAAAGACAACAAAGCCCTTTTGGGGACTATGCCTCTATCCATCAACATTTTTTTAATTACCGACGCGTTTGCTTTCTCGAAATTTAATATTCTATCCATTATTGGTATGGTGGCCTCCATGATTTTGCGTTTTTATAATGAACAAAGCCAAAAAAAAAAAGGACGAGAGTAGTTGCCGGCAGCTGTTATTACTTCTTCCTATTACAGGGGAACGAGCGGATAAACCTACTCGACAGCAGAAATTTCTTTTTTATTGGAAACAACCGCTGCTCTTCAAGGAAGAAATAACACAACTGATACAGCACCCAGGTGGAGATTCAAATTAAACGAGATTCATTACTCAATTAAAAAAAATTCCGCGCGATTGACGAACGACTCTGACTGCCGCGATAGAAACGTAATTGCGTGAGAACGTTACGGTAATAAGCGATGTTTAAAATACCTAACCTCGAATAGCACTAGCCGACGGACTCGCGACGTTTAGAATAATTCACACAGAACTACTACAGCTGTTGATGGGAGCACAAATATAAAATATTTATAGCTAAGAGTACATAATAATGTTTCTAGGGAGAAAACAATCGACAAGACTTCGGCCCAGTTGGCGCGCCAGTGTTATACTTCTGGTCTCCTCCGCCCAGCGCCAGGGTCACACTGAAGCCACGGTGGGCCCAGTGTTATACTTCCGGGGGCCAGGGGGATACTTTAAGGTCTCCAGAAATATAAGTCCCTCCCGGGGGAGGACAAGTGTTAAGCAGACCCCCCGGGGGCCATATGCCTCGGCTTGGAAGGCTCAGCTCAGGGTAGTAGGGCTCCTCCGAGCTTGTCGATGGTTGACTCCAATGAAACAAGGTTTAGTCACAATTCAAATGTATTCAATAATGCAAGGGTGAACAGTACAGGCAACCAGGTAAGCAGTTTAAGGCCTAGCATTTGAGAGAGAGAGAGGCACTAGTAATGCTACTGAATTTAGGCTCGGGAAGACTATAAGAGGGTTTAGAATCTCACGTGGCGTCGGACGGATGCAGGCAGCTTCCTTACGAAGTGGAGAGGTCTGGAGCAAAGCTCACGGACCATGTTCAGGAACTGGGCGGCTCGGCGGTGCGTGGGCGGCTTCTCGGCGTCATGGTGGGCGGATTCGGCCAGCTTACCGAACCGGTGGGCGATATCGGTGAATTACGCGGCTATCGGCAATGAAGGCGGATTAAAAGCCGGGCGCGTCCAGGGCGGCCATGGTATTAAGTAGGCGGCAGTTGTGAAATACTCGGCTCGTCGGCACGTGGGCGGATTAAAAGCCGTGCGCGGCCAGGGCTGCCATGGTATTATATAGGCGGCAGTGGTGATAATGCCATACTTGGATGGTAGGCGGAGACTTAATTACTCGCGTCGAAGTGTGGCGTACTGCCCTCGACAGTACGTAGTAGTACGTACGACCGCTCGCGCTGCTGTCTAGAACATGTCTGTTCCTTCGGCGATCGGCGGCCGGAGCTCCTTGCCCTTGATGAGCGAGACGGAAGACTTGAACGTGTGCCTTATAAGGTAATGTCTTCTCCCATTGGATGAATTCCGCGCTGTGTGACCATATAAGGTAATGCTTCTCCTAGCCTGAGAGGGACAGCAATAAACATGCGAAACTGAACACGTACTGTGCGCGTGAACACAGCTGCCCGCCGCTTGTATAGTCTGTTCGTACGATTTATGGGCGACACATAACAATATGTTAGCACTAGACTTCACAAAATTACGAGTATATTTCATTGGTCACCATGATGCAGGCAGCCGTGAAGTATGCTGATTCAATGTACGAGGGCTGTCCGTAAAATAAGATCTCCAAGGTGCTGCGGTCGCGAGGAACAATTTTATGCGAGATTCGGCAATACTGGCGTGTAGCCTGGTTTTCCTACGCCAAATCCCCACAAAGCTGCACTCTCTGCGACACTTAGTCTCGGCGTGGCAGCCGTTCGCGATGAAGCTTCTGCTTGCCGCACCTACCAAGTGTGAATTACGCTCTATAGTTAGATTTTTTGTGCCAAGAACAAAACCCCTGTAGAAATTCATTCTCAGCTATTTGAAGTGTACGGAAAACAGTGTATGAGTGCGAAAACGTGAAAAAATTGCCAAAGTGGAATAAACAATGATTGCAAATCAACAGGTGACAATTCGGGAGCTCTGTGATATGATCCCTGATGTCAATAAGATCATTATTGACAAGATTTTGACAAAAATTTGGGAGACCACAATGTCTGCCCAAGGTGGGTTCCAAAATGCTCACCGAAGATCACAAGGGTTGAAGCAGCCCAAAGATCCCTTGAGCTTTACGACATCGACCTGGATACACTTCACGACCCCAGAGACAAAGAAAAAATCCCAGTGGCATCATTTAGGTTTTCCGAAGCAAAGTTTAAAAACGAATTACAGAGCGTAACTCACACCTGGCGGGTGCGGCGAGTGGAAGTTTCATCGCGAATGGCTGTCACGCCGAGACTAAGCGTCACAGATGGTGCAACGTGGTGGGGACTTGACAAGGGAAACCAGGCTACACGTCAGTGTTGCAGGTTTGTATAATCATTCCTCACAACCGCAGCGCCTTGGATTCCTTATTCTACGGACAACCCTAGTACCATTTATGTAAATATTTTAATGTTTTAACATGTGTTTTATGACGAGACACAGCACAAAAGAAACGATTATACTATCTCATAATCTTGCAGGCTAAATCCTATAGATGTGTGTTTCTGTTTGTTTCTTTTTATTATCGCAATTTTTCTATTCGCAGAGTTTCAAATGACAATGGTGCTAAAGATGTTATTACTTTAAAAATAAAAGAATAAGGAAAAAAACATTCATCATTATTATTTTTAAATTGTTTTACCAGCAAGAAAAAGCGAAATACACAAAATAAATAATTAACCTGCTAAAATTAAAATGAATACAAAATAACACGCCTCAAATGTTCATTCTACCGTAAAAACCGATGTTTTAAATATTTCACATAATTTTCATTTTCCAAAGCGTGGGTAGTTACGTTGTTACATTTTCCCGCGACAGCCTTCAATAATAGATATTAATTTGAACTACGAAACACCACTTCGACCGAACCGCCTACAAAATATGCAAATACAGGCAGCACTGAATAAATAACTCCCAGAAATGTTATGCCGGTATTCCGATTTGAAAAAAAAAATAGCGATGTTGCTAGTTTTTGTCGCCTACAATAACGCCTATCGCCAAATTTTCCACAGGGACGAGTGCACAGCTTCCGAGCATTTCTCCGCCACCGCATAAGAAGTTTATGGCGCAGACAACGCCAATCGAAGAATACGATAATCACAGCCATGATTGTCTGGATGGAGTCCCCCCTGATATCCCTCTAGAGACGGGCTTTGGTGAAATACCCTCCGTAAACGGCTGTTTGCATTAATTTTAGGGCTTAATATTATTTTCAGTTTCATTTGTCATGGTTTTCAAGTTTGTTTTTTTTTTCATTTTGTTTGTGTGTTGTTAACCTCATCTTATTATTTGTCTATCTTTTGTTATTAAGAAATATGGAATGTATTGCATTACACTACCCCTGCATAAATTCTGGAATACACTATTATTATTATTATTTGTAAGGCTTCCCGATTCCCGTGCACCAAAAAGGCCAGTGAAATAATAAAATTAATTATCTGTTCGATTTTTTATTATGTGAATACCGCACAAGTGTCAACTGCCCACAGCCAGTGGGACTATAGCAACTTGGGGTACGTTTTACAAATGAAGGAAAGCGAGAGCTAAAAGGATAGAGTATATTTGTATACAGCGTGTTACGGGACATAATAGACTTATTTTAACCAGTGATTCTTGAGATTATTTAAATAACAAAATATGAAAGAAGTTTTTGTCTTCGGTGATATTTTTGATGTTTAAAAAAAATACAGAAAATCAGTAGGTATTTGACAGCTAGGGTCGATGTCAGGGGCTTGGCGCTTATAAAAAAAACACACACACACACACAAAAGTTACCTCAGACCAAAATTACATTTACGATTTTTACTCCAAATAATGTCAGGAATCAATGGTTAAATTATATTAAGAACGTCCACCATGTATATATATATATTTTTTTTTACAATAACTCCACACAAGAGACCCCAATAAAAATAATTTCCCTCTGGACCTTTGTCATCTTTGGGGTATCTTTTTCTGTTTCAAATTTTCGTTTGAGTCGCTATTTCAATGATAAGATATTGAAATATTAGGTTTTACTCATTGAGTTATTCCAAAAAATAAACACCAATATTCTTTCAAATCTACAGACATATATTACGTTTCTAGGAATTATCTGTTCAGTGTAAACACATGATACAATAATACACAACGACCGATCGTGTTTGTCGTTTGGTTAATAGGGCATCGTTACTGGGTTTAGCATAATCTCTTCAGACAGTGATTTTGTTTGTTTAGGGTTCTATGGTGGTAAACCTCTCTCTATTTCACGACGAAGCAAATTTTGTACCTGTGGTGTTTCACCAACAGTCCTCCAACTCACTTAGGAAGGAGATTAATTCAATGGGTAAAATAATGTTCTTTTAGTATAAATCTGGTTTATTGATACTTCGCGTATACAGTGTTTACCACGATAGTCGACCTATCTAGGAACTGGCTAATTGGAATCTCAGGTGAGAGATCTGCTGAAGACTGCCTCTGAGCTGATGGACCCTCTGTTGCCCACAGCCTGTACTAAGCTCGCTGCCATCTAGCGGAGTCTTAGGACAGTTCTTAGTACTGCCATCTATGTGAGTAAGCATGAAGCTTTTAGATACACTACAGTACCTTTCTGTACAAATATAGATTAAGATAATCTTGCTGTTGAAGAACTGCTAACTGCTTTGTGTATTGGATATATAAATGAATTAAAACAATTACCTTGTGTAATGTTTGGTATTATTTACATTCAAAAACTATTGGTTTGGTGGGGTTTCTTTTCTTAATACTTTTAGGTTCTTGATAACAAACTGGTTTCTTATGAGTTTACGCATATATATATATATATATATATATATATAAATGAATACCTGTTTCTCTTGGTCACGCCATAACTTCAGAACGACTTTACCTATTACATTAATCTTTTTTTTAGTTTTCTAATACTTTTTAGAAGATTCTTACGGAAAGAAAAATTAAGAAAATTGCGCAGAAAATTAGATAATTTCAGAAAAATTAACCACTATTTTAACTTCGCACGTTTGAGAGTTCGCGCGTTTGATGAAATCGAATTTAGTAGGTAGCTGTTTTTTTTTTGTAACAACAAAAGAATTGTCTATGGATTTTTAAATTATCGATATTTTAAATAGGTACCTATGTTAGGTACCAAATTTTATTGATTATTCTTACAATATACAAAAATAAATATTTGTAATATACGAAAAATGAAAATTTGAGTAAAAAAATTGTAATAGTTGGTACGCGAACTGTTTAAAACTGAATGTAGTGGGACTGAATATATGGAACGCGGGAGGGGGGTTTGCACGACGGGGGAGCGGTAAAGGGGAGAGGGTGGGCGGGGAATGTGGAAGGGGAACGCGGGAGGGGAAGGGAACGCGGGAGGGGAATGAGGACGCACGGGAAAGGATATGCAGGGAGAAACAATTTATTTCTTTAAATATGGCATTGCAACGCATGCCGGGAACCAGCTTTTATAAAAAACGAGTGTGCTTTAGACCACACGACTGAAGTAAAACTTCACTAACTTATGCCGTCCATTAACAATATAACAATAACAGGAATAAAAATATCCCCATCCCCTCAACATCCCCATCAACTCATCTCAACTCTCAACTCTCAACTCTCAACTCTCAACTCTCAACTCTCAACTCTCAACTCTCAACTCTCAACTCTCAACTCTCAATTCTCAACTCTAAACTCTCAACTCTCAACTCTCAACTCTCGACCCTCAACTCTCAACTCTCAACTCTCAACTCTCAACCCTCAGCTCTCAGCTCTCAGCTCTCAGCTCTCAACCCAACTCAACTCAACTCAACTTAACTCAACTCAACTCAACTCAACTCAACTCACATCATTGATAAGCGTTTCACATTGATAAGTGTTTCATATTGATTAGCGTTTCACATTTTTTCGTAACGTGTCACATTTTTTCGTAACGTTTCGTATTTTTTCGTAACGTTTCATAACGTATTCATCATTTTACCCCCATGTGTCGAGCGTGCGTAATGAAGTTTTACTTCAATAAAAATGCTGCAAGTCACACGACCGATCTAAACTAGTGACTAATCGTACCCTTGTCGGCCATCGATAGAAACACTTTCTCTGCTGGCATTTGACGGTATCACTTAGAATCTTTTTCAATACTTCACTTTTTTTAATATGCACCTGTTTGTAGTATCTTAAATTAGGCCCTAAGGAAAGAAAATTCTCTCAGGACCTATGTCTTCTTTAAGGATGCGGTGTCAAGGCTTGTTGTATGGAAAGGAAGAAGAGGAAGTTCTGGGAAGGAAAATGGTATGAGGAGTTGATAATAATCTGGGGGATAATGTGTCCAGGAGTTATGTTCATATGAATCCATTCTCTCACACTTCGGGTGGAAAGAGACCGGCTGGTCAAGGAACTTAACATTTTCATGAATAATCTCTCCCTATAGTTTCACAATAACACTCTGAAAAACGGTGCATCATTTTGCAAATTAATTTTAACGTTAATCTTTAAACACATATTTCATCGCGCAATCTTCAAAACAACTCTCAGAATTCCACAAACGCCGATAACAACCGTTCTCTTCTGAAATCATCCACCCGTACCGCTCCGTAATTAGTTGAGGAGGCCCTCTGGTATGCAAATAACTTTGGAAATCGCTGATGCTAAAAATGTCGAAGCCTCCATCCCTCCCATCCCTTCTCATCCCACCGAGAAGACCCTGGAATCTGAAAGGGGTATTAGTATGGTAGAAATCTGTGGAAATAATGTCATACTCTATTAGGGTGAAAACCAGATTAGGGGATGATTTGATTTCATTCGATTTATTGGATTTATTTGACGAATCGCATTGTGTTGGAGTAGATTGCTTATTTATGAGGTGATTTTTACAAGTGTTTCTGAATTTTCAAACACGGGAGATTTCATTTTGTGGAGAGGATTCTTTCAAAATCTATGCATTATTTGTAATTTAACTCATTAAATACTTTAAAATAATTTTTTAATTTACCAAATACACCTACTAATAAACAGTGCAGTAGATAAAGTAACATAATTATTTTTTTTAAATTTGTTCAAACCAACATGAAATATCATTACATAGTATAAAATGAAGTCCAATTTTTATAAGAAAAACTTTCTTTTTATACTTTTTTGAAGGTTATTCCCATCAGTGAAATATATCATATTAGAATAAGTTAACAATAATAATCTAAACGAAAATATGAAAGAGAACAAGACACAGAAAAACAGAAAAAACAATGGTCGCAACTGGGACTCGAACCCAGACCTCTCCGTCTAACCGGGACGAGTGCGTTAACCAATTTCGCTATTGCCACCTTCTGTCAAAACGTCATAATTGTCAATCTCATATTTATAATTAAATGTGAGATTAAATATGGAGAAAAATGAAAAAATAATTAGTTGATAATAATGTAATTCTAAAATTTGAAAATATGAGTTTGACAATTATGACGTTTTGACAGAAGGTGGCAATAGCGAAATTGGTTAACGCACTCGTCCCGGTTAGATGGAGAGGTCTGGGTTCGAGTCCCAGTTGCGACCATTGTCTTTTTCTGTTTTTCTGTGTCTTGTTCTCTTTCATATTTTCGTTTAGATTATTATTGTTAACTTATTCTAATATAAAATGAAGTCGCTCAAAATGTTTGTGCGCTTAGATATTTCAAACTAAGCAACGGATTTTCATGCGATTTTCACTAATATATGTAATGATTCAAGAGGAAGGTTTATATTTATAATAAATGCTTATTATAGTAGTGAAAAGCCAAGAAATTCAAATATTCAATTCAGGTATCATTAAATAGTATAAAATGAAATCGCTCAAGATGTTTGTGCGCTTAGATCTTTTAAACCACGAAACAGATTTTCATGCGGTTTTCTTCAATGGATAGAGTGATTCAAGAGGAAAGTTTATATATATAAAACATGCTTATCATAGTAGAGAAAAGCCGATAAAGTTAAATAATCAATTCAGGCAGCAGTAGCGGGCAGCTGGCAAGCGGGTGGTGCGGATTTCATAAAGGTTGGGTAATGGCGTTGTGTTTCGTTAGCCACAGCAAATTGTGCTGGGTCTGCTAGTGATTTTATAAAGAAAATAACGTATTTGAAAAAGTTTCATGGGTCGTTCTTCTTTTTAACCTACATAACTTTTACCAGTCTGTCACATTTCCACCCCTCCGTCACATTTGTTTTTACTTCGATTTGAATTCTCTCTGGATCTCAGAGGGGAAATTGCAAGGGAGGAAGGAGGCCTAAAATACCTATTGGGGGTAATAAACACGAGCTGCGTGTATACCTATTTCGAATGACAACCAACGTGACAGAGTTGACGTACAACATATAAAAGTTATAGGAGGCAAGTTTTTGAGATTTTTAAAAATATTTAATCATATAAAATAATAACCCTGTTACTTTATAGGTTATACCTTTTGGAGCTTAAAAATAGTTTTATATTTATATAATAGCGCTTGCCGCTTGTGGCCAAAATATCCGGACTCGATCGGATCGGCGGCAAGCTCTCGCAAGCCTACGCAAGCCAAGCCACACGCGCGCTCCAGACGCTGGGACTTGTGGACGCTTGCGGAGGCTTGCCATGTGTTTGGAGCCGGAATAAGATGTTCTTTGACACGAGTATTTATGTTGCGTGCTGTTTTTCCAATATAAAAAAATAACAGTCATTGCATGGAGTGAATAAATTCCCGAGTGATATAGATCTTATATGAACAAATATTAATTAATTCTTTATTTGAAATATATATTTTTTTAAATGTGCTTCACACAGGAGGCCGTGAGGAAAATAACATCCTTCAGGGCCTATGTCATCTTTGGGGGTGCTGTATGTAGGGTTTTTTAAAAGAAAGGAAAGAGAGGAGAGTTCTGGGAAGGAAAAGGGTTTAAGGGGTAGTAGGAATCTGGGGTTCAGTGTATCCTAGTCATCCGCCTGCTAAATCACCAAAAGTAGCGAACTACTTGTAGTGACCTATATATAGCAGAGGTGTTGGTTATCCAACAAAGGTTCACGGGACGTACCCATTCCCGCTTCCCAAATTTAAAGTATGTATATCTTTTCTTAAATTTTTTGATAAATTTTATGACTTTATTTAACGTTTAAAAAGGGGTGATGTTTTGCCACTGTGTTGAGATGTCCGGTCACCATTTTTTAAAGTTTAGATTCTAACGATGATTATTCTAAAGGAAAATTTCTGATAGTCGTCACTCCAATTTGTCAACAAAAGCAGAAAATTGACAATATTTATTATTGAGGCAAATGTTTTATATATTTCACCTCGCAGATCGATACCATTAAAAAATCCTATATTTTTTTCACGAGTCTGCCCTAATCGTAATCGTGAAAATATCTGCGAAATCCACTAAAACTTATTTTGCCGACCTACTTAAAAACTAGGTAGGAACCAAAAGTTTTTCAAAAATATTTATTATTTTTCTTATGTGAAGCAACCCAAATTTTTGGCTTACTTTTTATGTATCTACGCCGCGAAGGACAGTATGATCCTTTCAAACTCATTTTCTGTACCAAATCAAATCTTCAGAATCGAAGAAAAAAATAAATCACGGAAATCGAATTCGTGTAACCCGATATTACCCTTTTCCGGTCTGAACGAAACCCAAAACTCGGCAAAAAACGAGAGACAAATTGGAGTAACCTATTCCCCATTCTTGCTCTAACACTTGTTCAAATTCACAAAGAAATAAAACGACTGAAAGTATTTATATCCATGTGAATTCTCACAGCGATCTTCTTTATTGTGGGTAACATTATACCACACATAAAAATAATTCGCGGTGAAAAGAAGGATTGTTGCGAATGTAATACGAAATACTTTGTGATTCGTGATACGTACCAATGTTACATTGCTGGATTTATAAAAGGGCCGAATTACACTTGGACGGATATGTGCTACTTTATAAATTTTTGTTTTAAATTATACAATAAAGGTCATTATAAATCATTTTTAATGATTTTAGAGGTAAATTTTGAAATTATTTGTGAGTTATTGATAATATTACATAAATATTTGTTTGCTCTATTTACAATAAAAATATGATGAACTATTAAATTTTTTATATGAGAATAAGTTAACAATAATAATCTAAACGAAAATATGAAAGAGAACAAGACACAGAAAAACATACGTAATATAATATAATATAATAGGTAATATAATATAATACTTTACGTAATTAAATTTTTAATTACGTAAATTATTACAAGTTACCAATATAAGTCAATTTTACTTTATACAAATTCATCACATAAATTAAAATATGTTCCCAAAAAATGCCATTTTTTCTGTGTACTTATAATTTTGTATTAGATGTAGTAAGATTATTTTTTTATACTACAATTAACTCTAAACTACTAAAACTCCCAAACTTGCTTCTAAAATCATTAGAAATTGAATTATTTAATGACCTGTATATCATAATTAAAATCTCTCAAATAAATAATAAAATAGCACGCACATCCGACTTATCCGAAATAGAAATTTGATATATATATTTTCATGTCAAGGGACAGAATAATAGAAGAGAATGTATGAGACGATGTATAAATATGAAAGAGGCAAAGAGTGTGTGTTAAGATCGAGTTGTTTGCCGGTCCGTCCTCTCTGCCTACCTGTGATGGTAAGTTAGTTAGTTAGATATGTATTTTGATTTAAAAGGTTATTCATGTTATGAAGTGAATGCTTTATTGACAAGTTTGAACGTATTTATAACAGAAGAACATGGAAAGAAAGGTATTAGAATAATTACACATACACGTTACACAAACCCTGCTTGCCATAAAAACCATTAAAAACCTGGGATTTATACAGGGTGTTAAGGAACGTACTTGACTTACTTTAACCAGTGATTCCTGACATTATTTGGAGTAAAAAATGTAAAAAAAAATTTGGTCTCCGGTGACATTTTTTATAGGTATTTTATTTTTTTTTATTTTTTCTACAAAAACATCGGAAAATGGTAGGTGTTAGACAATTGGAGGCGGGGTAAGGGGTGGATCGGCTACTCGGCGGAGTGACCAGTGACGACATGTGGAAGAGAATTTGTTTTGTTTGATTTTGAAGAAAAAAAAATTGAAAAAAAAAAAATCACCAAAAAAAAGTCACCGTAGACCAAAATTTCATTTACATTTTTTACTCCAAATAATGTCAGGAATCACTGGTTAAATTAAGTCAAGTACGTCCCTTAACACCCTATATATTATCTATGTATGACACGCAGCTTGAATCTCAACTTAGTAGTACTGGAAATAATTCGAAGTAGTTACGTTTTTTTTTTATTTTGACGAGAATTAATTTTATAAGATTGTTTTTTCCGACAATTAAATACTTGATTGTCTATAAATTAAAAAAAGGAATATTCCGTATTTTCCATGAATCGAACTTCGACAAGGAATATTCCGAATAATCCGTGAGGCGGGCTTATACATTTTTACCATAAGTTAAGTATGAAGAAGTTCGCACAGCCGTTCGCGTTTATCTTAAGTTATGTTTGGTTTTATGACAAATTATGTAATACAAATCTCATCGGTTGCTTTTCATTTCAATTTTGAATCAAGAGAATATAATGAGAAAAGTAGATTTAAAAATTTCAATGACCTAGTTCTTTAATCCTATGATCTGAGCTTAAAGATGGGATTTCCTTCATACTTCATACTACAGGGAGTTCGTAATCCGAGTTAATTAAAAAGTTTCAAAGGATTTGCGCACTGCACAGGAAATATAATAATTCAAATTTACATTTATCCACTGCACAGAGTTAAAAAAAAACTTCTGTGCACACTAATATATTATATCATTTACATACACTGAAGATATAAATATATAGAATTGTGTTGTTGGGGTATCCTAAGTAAATATTTCCAAATTCTGAAATCCTTTCTTGAACGGATTTTCTATTTCACTAATCAGTTTGGGTCGAAGAATCAAAGAGTATGATGTAAAAATGTATTTCAAATAATTAATCGATTTTTAATTCTTTGATCCCCTAATATTTTGCAATGTATTTCGCATGTCATTCCATTTCAGGAAAAGTCTCTATATTTTAATGTATTTCAAAATAAAATACTGTTTTTGAAAGCAGATGAAATATTCTTTCAGATTTTAGTATTACAAATCGACACTTATGTGCAATGAAAAATAATAAAGCTTTGAACGTAAACATAGAAAAGGTCGCTTTCATTGGTGTGTTTATGTAAACTATTAATACGACTCAACGCGAAATTAAAAACTAAAGTATTTAATTAGATAAAAGTATTACAAAAGTCATATGCACTTCATTTTTTTGCGTTTCATTTGAATATATTTATTAAATTATTTGAAAAATATTTCTTTAGTACTGTGATGATCTCGCCTTTAGGCCTACGAAATAATTCTTTTAAAATTGAGAGATCGATTTAGAAATATGTTTAATTTTGTAACAGGGTATGGTTTCAGAATACAATTCTCTGTTCCAACTCTTAAGGGTGATTTATGAAACCGGGCCATTACTAGGAAAAACACGTGTGCCAAAATACTTTGGTTGGAGGAGGAATCCTAATGGATATTTCAGGTTCATTATCAAGTCAGGGGCGGCCGATGGATATTTGCCCGAGTGGTGACTGACTTTAACGCGAGCAAATTGATTTGTGAAACAATTGTCTTGTGCATTTTCTATGGCAGTGGGGAGTTGAAAAATTAGGCAATAAAGATTGATCGTTGGTGCATTTAAATATACTAGAGCGACGCGCCGATTAGGAGTTAAGATATTTGACATATTTGTCAAAATAAGATTGCAGAATTCGTTAAATAGTGACGCACGCAGAAAGAACGAAAACGTGTACAGACAATGCTTATATAATGTTATTATATAACCAATAAAGTCGACGCAAGTAATTAGGAGGAGTAGTGAATTGAAGTGCGCCACTGAGTTCTCCTTTTAAGCGCTATTGGGATACTTTATGACTTCGGCGCAGACAAAATTAATTTACACCGGAAAAAAAGCGAACATGGTTCCTTCACAAAATTCTCTGAAATAATAGTTAAAGTGTGACATTCTGACTATTAAAGTTGATATATGCATATTGGGAGATGTGCTTATCACTTAAGATTTGAAAAAAGTGACTAATAAATTATTGAAACCACACAAGTAGATGGGTGGGAGTCAGAAGGCAGGGGGTTGGAACATAGATAGTCGGGGTAGAGACGGGTTGGAGGACAGTCAGGGAAGGAACCTAGGGCCGCGCAGACGGGATAAAAATCATCGAGTTTTGATAAACGGCAGAATAATAATTTGGTGCGCGTAAACCGGGAATAATTCAGATAGTTATATATAATAATAAAGGAAGTTGGGGCAGGGAAGTGTTGGAAGACGGTCGGAAAAAGAACCTGGGCACGCACGGTCGGAAAAAAAACATCGGAGTTTTGATAAACTGTAGAATTATAATTTGGTGCGCGTAAACGGGAATAATTCATTTAATTGAAAAAAGGTAGTTCACGCGATTGAGGGGAGTCAAGATTTGGTCGTTGGGAAGCAAGGTTTAAATTAAGGGATCGAGGTCCGATAGTCGCGAGGAGACCAGTTTGGTGCGTCTAAATCGGGGATATTTCATTTTAATTAAACAAAGGATATTTCGTTTTATTAAACAAAAAGAGTCCACGCGAATAGGGAAGTCAGAGATTGAGGCTTGCGAGTTCATGTCGGTGAAGTTAAATAATATAATTTGTAAATTGAGGCGGTCGGGACGTACTTTCGGGGCGTCTATCAGGGTCAGGGTGAAATTTAAAAAAAAAAGAAATCTACGCGAGAATTGTGTTCGACGGCTGCATCTTGGAATAAATAACTGCATGACGGGTTGTGTTTTAGAAGTGCTTGTTTAATTAAATATTATTGTAGTGAATTGATTAGTGAAATTATTTTGTGCAACAAGGCGAATTTGGTAAGTTTGTATAAAATTATTAACATATTTAGTACGGGCCTTGCAGGAAAGAGTCATTTAGGGTTTGTATACTACAAGCCTTAGGAATCTAGGACCCTTTTTTTTTGTCGAGCGATGGGGAGCGAGGGGCTTTGCACGTTTCCGGGTTGACCGGCTAGCAAGTACCTTTGTTGGGTGAAGTTATTCTTGAGACAATAACGTTGTAAAATAATAATTTGGAGTTCAATGAACTAACTAGCATTTGAAGCACAAAGTGCGCTTTCGGGCAATAAATCTTAGACGAGAGACTTCATTTAAAAGACGGGATTTTGAAACCACAAAACAATAATAAAACCCTTTAAAGTGCTTTGTTGGTGACCTAGAAAATTAGGTTACTGGGTATTCTCCAATACATAACGGGTACCAAAATACATAGGTATAGAATGTAGGTATAAATTAATTTGTAAAGCGCCTTGGAGGTGTTAATTATTATTTACGAGTTTCGTAATAATATTTTTAAACGTAGCTAGGGGACTATATTTAGGAAAGGGATTTTGAAAAGGCATTGGGTAATATAACGGTTTATGAAGGGTGCGTAGCATGGGCATTTTTGATTACTAACAAAATCTGACATAATTGAATTCCCATTCCAAAAATTTCCCACACCTTATTCCAAATTTTAGGTATCACAACAAGTCTATTACATAGGACTTTGCATAAACTTGGTTCGATATCTAATCATATAATCACCTTTGGTTCACGTTTAGGTATATTTCTTTCGACTTAGCAAAAAACTTTCATATTGTCGGTTGAATGCAGCCGTCGGTAGGTATTCACATTTTAGCGTGATGTGCTATATCCACCTACTTAATTAACAAACTCTTTTTCTTCAAACTTAATTGAGCGGGTTACGACTCGAGAATGGACGGCGGTTGTCGAATGAATTAACGGGTCCGGCTTTCCTATTTCACCATGAGGAAGTATCTCACGCGACTTTATCGGGGGCGATGTGATCGAAATGCAGGTGGGCTTACACTATTTTTCTAATGTGGAGGCGAAGTAAGCGATGGTCGTGTCTGGTCCGAGCAAATTGGAATCCCTTGTGATCACATCTCGGTAACGTGGATCTCGTACCCGCTCTAGACTGGATTGGAAGCGTGGCCGGAGCCATTCCATGATGTCGACGTATGTACGTCATTAAGGCATTGGGGGACTTCAGGAGAACAAAGGACGTGCACCCATTTCGCCCTCCCTCTAATGCCGCTCCGAGGTACCAGCGGATAAAAGTTGTCGTCGCGGGAGGCCAGTTTGATGCAGGACGAAGATTACGATCTGGCCGGACTACCTTCGTCATGGGGGAAACGAAGTGACGAAATTTGCGTGGGCTTCACTACCTTTTAGGTTACGCTCGTGTGGGGTCTGCCTTGTCGTCGGAACGAAGGGAACATGACATATGGAATCGTTTGGCAACCGATCGGCGGTTCTTTGTTGGAATCCGGATAAGTTTTCTTAACTACTTTTGGTTTACGCTTAGGTAGGTATATTTCCTTCGATATTCGATTTAGCCAAAAACTTTCACATTGTCGGTTGAATGAAGCCGTCAGTAGGTATTCATATTTTAAGCGTAATGCGTTATATCCACCTACATAAGTAGCAAAAGTTCTCTTAACTCTCTCACAATAGGAATAGGGATCATCCAGCATCAGGGTGGGAATGTACTCTGGACGAAAGGGCAGCCGGGAAAATAGAAGGGAGGGAAGCCAGATTCACGACCTGGTGCCTTTCATTCTTGGACCCAGCACCCTGGAAGCCGAGCTTGACATTTCTTTCTTTGAGCTGATATTTGAGTTTGAGGTTGGGGTACGCCTATCGTAGAGCATATGCCCGTGACATTTCGGGGAAGGTCCCACGTTACGCCTGTGTATGTTATGCGAGGGGACGTATTTTTCATTCAAATCAAATACCGATGACCATCGCGATTGCAGGCTGGCGCATGTTTTGTAGCGTGCCTAGGAAAAACGTAATCATTATTTCTACTGGTTCGAGGCGGCGTGCTGGACGGAGAACGGGACTATTGAGGACATGAGTGACTGCCAAGGCGAGGATCGGTGACATCAAAATCTTCTTTAATTAAATTCATACATCGCCAGATCAGAGGAGAGAGCGGCCCCACCGATCTCCTGACATTGCCGATTGTCTAATCAACTTCGGTTTAATGTTTATGCCGGTACTTTAGGAGTAAATGGAACTCAAGTCATCGGCATGCTGAAGAACTTCAAAATCATCATCATCATCATCAATCCAGAGTAGGATGTCACGATCTAAAACCTCGTGCCACCCACGCATTTCCTGAACAGTTCCTGACATCGGCTATCACGCCATTAATCGGAGCAGACCCTCATATCAAACGGTATGAGATGACCTCTCATCATCATCATCAACATATTTTTAATTTGCGGCTTATTGGTCGATATTATTCCCATTACCACTCTATGATCCAGAAACACACATCAAACTCTTTCCCGACAGAAGGCAAAACATGTCGATTTTCATTCGTCGCTTGCGACCTTAACATTCTCCGGAGGCGTTGGAATTGGAAGCTGATTCGGCGGTCTATGACCATCACCGTATCAGTTGGGCTATGGAGGAGTCCAATTATTTAAACAGCACATGTTCTGTCTCATGTTAATCCAAAATACCTACCCGTAGAATCAAATTAACAAGATAAAACAAGCTAGCTAACTAACAAACTGCATCTAGAACTGTGAGTGTAGAATCATTGCAATCCGTACTGCTTGAGTGTAAATCTTTTGTTAGAATGTACATAAATGTCAAATTACCTTCATGATAGCATTTTATAGAGCTGCAGAGAGTACGTGACATCGCATCGAAAGGTAGGATCTTCTCAATTCGCCGTATGAATGTAAATTTATATATTAGATGCTAGGAGGGAAAATGCTGATTACTTCAATAAAAATAGTCGTCGATGAGCGTAGGTGTTTAACAGGTGCTAGGGGAGGAAGCTGAACGAATATAGTTAGATAATTAGTTATTTTTCAAGTTAGTCAGACCCAGTCATTGTTATTCGAAGCCTTGCAAATTGTAACACGCCATACCTAAAAGAACAAGGGTTTACCACAAATAAATTATTAATTAAATTGGATTAACTATACCAAACCACTCAAACAAAAAAGTACACAACGTTGTGGGGTTAATTACAATTGATTAATTAAGAGCATCTCGTCACGTTTGCATAAAAGTATTACGTGATGGGGTTGAGAAGGCGCTTCAAAAGAAATGCAGGGGAGAGACGCGAGAACGGGCGAGCTACGAGATTTTTAAAGGCCGACCGGGGTTGAGCGGGGTAGCTGTAGCACAGTAGCAGCATTTTGAAATCTAGGGGAAGGTTTTACTACTACTTCGTAGAGGGGGGGGGGGGTTTATTACAGTTTTGCTAAGTGACCAGGAGGTATGGTATTACAAAGTGTTGCATTTTGCTGGGTTTTATACAATGACTTAAACAAGAATAGAAAAAAAAAAAAAATTAATACAGTAGGTATAACGGTTCGCATGTCATCCGAAAATGACTGAAAACACAACGAAAAAAAAGTAAAGTACTAGGAAAATAGATGTGTAGCAGAGGAATTAACAATAACGTTTACATTAGCTTAACTAGATAAATATAGGAAAGATAGGCCGAAAATGTCCAACTTCCGATGAGACGCAGGTTAAAGGTGTCATGTTTTGAGGGGAGTAGCGCCGTACGTCTATAAAAAGTGAAACAAAAATTAATCAAGAGAGTAGGTAGTGTAATAATGTACACATTAGCTTAACCAGATAAATTTAGGAGAGGTTGGTTGACGATGTCCAATTTCCGATGAGACGCAGGTTAAAGGTATCATATTTTGAGGGGAGTAGCGCCGTACGTCTATAAAAAGTGAAACAAAATTAATCAAGAGAGTAGGTAGTGCAATAATGTACACATTAGCTTAACCAGACAAATTTAGGAGAGGTTGGGTGATGATGTCCAATTTCTGATAAGACGCAGGTTAAAGGTATCATATTTTGAGGGGAGGAGCGCTGTACGTCAATAAAAAGTGTAACAAAATTAACCAAGAGAAATTAATGATATCCAACCTTCGATAAGTATTAGTGAGAAAGGGTGTTACGTTATTAGGGGAGATAGTCCTTCAATGATGCATTCAATATCAAATCGCCGGGGTGATAATATCGATGTTAGTCAACCTTCAATTGGGTCTGAACGTTTGGTAAATTGGATACCGGACGATTAGTTAAAATAATAAAAATACAAAACATCGAGGAGTAGTTCTGGTTACCGAAGTAAACAAAACATTACAATTGTAATATTGATAGGTATTAGTGTCCTTTAGTGTCAACAATAGAAAAAAGGGTCTCTTTCATTTTGAGGACAGATCATTTAAACATTTAACGCTCAGTGTGGAGAACAAAAAAAAGGGAGGTCATTAAACCGAGTGCCGACTAGCGGAGATATGTGTCAAATAGGTTTGTGCGTTTAACGTAACGGTAAATTGAAACCCTTTCTACAGCCGGTCATCACAAGAAGTGGGTGACAGTCGGAATAAAAGCATTATTTTGAAACGTAATTACAAAATAATCTGTACAGGATTAAACGAAATTAGTTTAACTAAATAGTTCAAAGAAACAGAATCTGTTGAGAAACAAAATACATGCAGAATAAACATTAGTGACGTGAACCGGACTAGGCGTGAAGACAATAAAACCAAATTAAAGATAGGAGAGGTAGGTAAAATGTTAGGCAACCTCCGATAAGTATAGGGAATAAAAGGTATTCCGATGTGAGGGGAGGAAGTCGGTTCTTGATGGCAAATTAAATTTTAAAAATAAATTGTTTGCTAATATTCAACCCGACTTACAGAATGAACGTATCCAAAACGTTTAATTCTAATAATGCACTAGATTTAAAGGACTACAATAATAATTACGTACTCAAACGTATGAATCTGGAGAAATAAAATGACTAGGTACCTACTGTAGACAATTGGCATTTTTTAGCAGTTAAATACTTTTATGATGATATTGGTCCCCAGTACCAAACTGTTAAATTTAGAACAACGGTCAGGTCCATTTTGGGCAAAGTTCCGTAAGCGAAAAAAAAAACAAACAAACAACAAGAAAGGTCGGTCAGACTTCGTATAATTACGGTAGGGATGTTTTGGAGAAAAAAATGCAGACGGACCTTCGAGACGGCCATTATGTGAAACCGAAAGGAGCTTTTAAGGGGAGAAGTACCGACTTAAGCGATCTATGCTAGAATATGCTTGCCATTTTGTAAGGGAAGTTGTATGGGTGAAACGTCACCTGATCGCCTCTTAAAACCAGATAACAGCGGCTAAGCAAATACAGTTTCAACAGTGTTCTGAAAATGGGGAACATAGACAGAGCAAGCTTACGAGTGATAGTCGTGTTACCGTTAACAATGACAGGGCCGAATTGGGGAAAAACACTTCGGGTTATTTTATAGAGAAAAATAAAGTATGAATTTAGACACAGTGAGATGTGGAGCATTGGAACATTTACAATTTTAGTATTAGTTTGTGGAAGGGTTTGCGAATTGCGCAAAAGGAGTTTTTGTGAAGCGGTGGGTAGTTAAAATCAGCGTAAGTCGGTGAAAAGGTTAGGCGTTGAATAAAATTAGTATTAATTGGTTTGGGGGCAAAAATAGACAACTAACTACTCACATAATACATTGTCGGCTTATGTGGGGAGTACAATAGGAGACAGTTAGGGTACCATGACTAGGTACCGTTGTAGGTCGTAACCGGCACAAATTCCTGGAAATATGTAGGCATAACGCAAGGTACATTGACCGTAGTTTCAACATTAGACAAACATTGGGCAAGGCCGACGAAAAAACGGAATAGGGAAGGGATGCGATGACGTACAGGACAGGACCGGTTTAGGAAATATTCACCATTACAATTTTGAAAAAAAAAGGCACAAAGATTTTAGGCGAGTCCAAACGGGCTGACTACTGCTGAAGTTCTGGAACAAAATAGGTGGTTGTAGTTTGGATTTATATCTACCTCCACTATTTTTTTCCATAAAGGGAAGACTGTGATGATCTCGCCTTTAGGCCTACGAAATAATTCTTTTAAAATTGAGAGATCGATTTAGAAATATGTTTAATTTTGTAACAGGGTATGGTTTCAGAATACAATTCTCTGTTCCAACTCTTAAGGGTGATTTATGAAACCGGGCCATTACTAGGAAAAACACGTGTGCCAAAATACTTTGGTTGGAGGAGGAATCCTAATGGATATTTCAGGTTCATTATCAAGTCAGGGGCGGCCGATGGATATTTGCCCGAGTGGTGACTGACTTTAACGCGAGCAAATTGATTTGTGAAACAATTGTCTTGTGCATTTTCTATGGCAGTGGGGAGTTGAAAAATTAGGCAATAAAGATTGATCGTTGGTGCATTTAAATATACTAGAGCGACGCGCCGATTAGGAGTTAAGATATTTGACATATTTGTCAAAATAAGATTGCAGAATTCGTTAAATAGTGACGCACGCAGAAAGAACGAAAACGTGTACAGACAATGCTTATATAATGTTATTATATAACCAATAAAGTCGACGCAAGTAATTAGGAGGAGTAGTGAATTGAAGTGCGCCACTGAGTTCTCCTTTTAAGCGCTATTGGGATACTTTATGACTTCGGCGCAGACAAAATTAATTTACACCGGAAAAAAAGCGAACATGGTTCCTTCACAAAATTCTCTGAAATAATAGTTAAAGTGTGACATTCTGACTATTAAAGTTGATATATGCATATTGGGAGATGTGCTTATCACTTAAGATTTGAAAAAAGTGACTAATAAATTATTGAAACCACACAAGTAGATGGGTGGGAGTCAGAAGGCAGGGGGTTGGAACATAGATAGTCGGGGTAGAGACGGGTTGGAGGACAGTCAGGGAAGGAACCTAGGGCCGCGCAGACGGGATAAAAATCATCGAGTTTTGATAAACGGCAGAATAATAATTTGGTGCGCGTAAACCGGGAATAATTCAGATAGTTATATATAATAATAAAGGAAGTTGGGGCAGGGAAGTGTTGGAAGACGGTCGGAAAAAGAACCTGGGCACGCACGGTCGGAAAAAAAACATCGGAGTTTTGATAAACTGTAGAATTATAATTTGGTGCGCGTAAACGGGAATAATTCATTTAATTGAAAAAAGGTAGTTCACGCGATTGAGGGGAGTCAAGATTTGGTCGTTGGGAAGCAAGGTTTAAATTAAGGGATCGAGGTCCGATAGTCGCGAGGAGACCAGTTTGGTGCGTCTAAATCGGGGATATTTCATTTTAATTAAACAAAGGATATTTCGTTTTATTAAACAAAAAGAGTCCACGCGAATAGGGAAGTCAGAGATTGAGGCTTGCGAGTTCATGTCGGTGAAGTTAAATAATATAATTTGTAAATTGAGGCGGTCGGGACGTACTTTCGGGGCGTCTATCAGGGTCAGGGTGAAATTTAAAAAAAAAAGAAATCTACGCGAGAATTGTGTTCGACGGCTGCATCTTGGAATAAATAACTGCATGACGGGTTGTGTTTTAGAAGTGCTTGTTTAATTAAATATTATTGTAGTGAATTGATTAGTGAAATTATTTTGTGCAACAAGGCGAATTTGGTAAGTTTGTATAAAATTATTAACATATTTAGTACGGGCCTTGCAGGAAAGAGTCATTTAGGGTTTGTATACTACAAGCCTTAGGAATCTAGGACCCTTTTTTTTTGTCGAGCGATGGGGAGCGAGGGGCTTTGCACGTTTCCGGGTTGACCGGCTAGCAAGTACCTTTGTTGGGTGAAGTTATTCTTGAGACAATAACGTTGTAAAATAATAATTTGGAGTTCAATGAACTAACTAGCATTTGAAGCACAAAGTGCGCTTTCGGGCAATAAATCTTAGACGAGAGACTTCATTTAAAAGACGGGATTTTGAAACCACAAAACAATAATAAAACCCTTTAAAGTGCTTTGTTGGTGACCTAGAAAATTAGGTTACTGGGTATTCTCCAATACATAACGGGTACCAAAATACATAGGTATAGAATGTAGGTATAAATTAATTTGTAAAGCGCCTTGGAGGTGTTAATTATTATTTACGAGTTTCGTAATAATATTTTTAAACGTAGCTAGGGGACTATATTTAGGAAAGGGATTTTGAAAAGGCATTGGGTAATATAACGGTTTATGAAGGGTGCGTAGCATGGGCATTTTTGATTACTAACAAAATCTGACATAATTGAATTCCCATTCCAAAAATTTCCCACACCTTATTCCAAATTTTAGGTATCACAACAAGTCTATTACATAGGACTTTGCATAAACTTGGTTCGATATCTAATCATATAATCACCTTTGGTTCACGTTTAGGTATATTTCTTTCGACTTAGCAAAAAACTTTCATATTGTCGGTTGAATGCAGCCGTCGGTAGGTATTCACATTTTAGCGTGATGTGCTATATCCACCTACTTAATTAACAAACTCTTTTTCTTCAAACTTAATTGAGCGGGTTACGACTCGAGAATGGACGGCGGTTGTCGAATGAATTAACGGGTCCGGCTTTCCTATTTCACCATGAGGAAGTATCTCACGCGACTTTATCGGGGGCGATGTGATCGAAATGCAGGTGGGCTTACACTATTTTTCTAATGTGGAGGCGAAGTAAGCGATGGTCGTGTCTGGTCCGAGCAAATTGGAATCCCTTGTGATCACATCTCGGTAACGTGGATCTCGTACCCGCTCTAGACTGGATTGGAAGCGTGGCCGGAGCCATTCCATGATGTCGACGTATGTACGTCATTAAGGCATTGGGGGACTTCAGGAGAACAAAGGACGTGCACCCATTTCGCCCTCCCTCTAATGCCGCTCCGAGGTACCAGCGGATAAAAGTTGTCGTCGCGGGAGGCCAGTTTGATGCAGGACGAAGATTACGATCTGGCCGGACTACCTTCGTCATGGGGGAAACGAAGTGACGAAATTTGCGTGGGCTTCACTACCTTTTAGGTTACGCTCGTGTGGGGTCTGCCTTGTCGTCGGAACGAAGGGAACATGACATATGGAATCGTTTGGCAACCGATCGGCGGTTCTTTGTTGGAATCCGGATAAGTTTTCTTAACTACTTTTGGTTTACGCTTAGGTAGGTATATTTCCTTCGATATTCGATTTAGCCAAAAACTTTCACATTGTCGGTTGAATGAAGCCGTCAGTAGGTATTCATATTTTAAGCGTAATGCGTTATATCCACCTACATAAGTAGCAAAAGTTCTCTTAACTCTCTCACAATAGGAATAGGGATCATCCAGCATCAGGGTGGGAATGTACTCTGGACGAAAGGGCAGCCGGGAAAATAGAAGGGAGGGAAGCCAGATTCACGACCTGGTGCCTTTCATTCTTGGACCCAGCACCCTGGAAGCCGAGCTTGACATTTCTTTCTTTGAGCTGATATTTGAGTTTGAGGTTGGGGTACGCCTATCGTAGAGCATATGCCCGTGACATTTCGGGGAAGGTCCCACGTTACGCCTGTGTATGTTATGCGAGGGGACGTATTTTTCATTCAAATCAAATACCGATGACCATCGCGATTGCAGGCTGGCGCATGTTTTGTAGCGTGCCTAGGAAAAACGTAATCATTATTTCTACTGGTTCGAGGCGGCGTGCTGGACGGAGAACGGGACTATTGAGGACATGAGTGACTGCCAAGGCGAGGATCGGTGACATCAAAATCTTCTTTAATTAAATTCATACATCGCCAGATCAGAGGAGAGAGCGGCCCCACCGATCTCCTGACATTGCCGATTGTCTAATCAACTTCGGTTTAATGTTTATGCCGGTACTTTAGGAGTAAATGGAACTCAAGTCATCGGCATGCTGAAGAACTTCAAAATCATCATCATCATCATCAATCCAGAGTAGGATGTCACGATCTAAAACCTCGTGCCACCCACGCATTTCCTGAACAGTTCCTGACATCGGCTATCACGCCATTAATCGGAGCAGACCCTCATATCAAACGGTATGAGATGACCTCTCATCATCATCATCAACATATTTTTAATTTGCGGCTTATTGGTCGATATTATTCCCATTACCACTCTATGATCCAGAAACACACATCAAACTCTTTCCCGACAGAAGGCAAAACATGTCGATTTTCATTCGTCGCTTGCGACCTTAACATTCTCCGGAGGCGTTGGAATTGGAAGCTGATTCGGCGGTCTATGACCATCACCGTATCAGTTGGGCTATGGAGGAGTCCAATTATTTAAACAGCACATGTTCTGTCTCATGTTAATCCAAAATACCTACCCGTAGAATCAAATTAACAAGATAAAACAAGCTAGCTAACTAACAAACTGCATCTAGAACTGTGAGTGTAGAATCATTGCAATCCGTACTGCTTGAGTGTAAATCTTTTGTTAGAATGTACATAAATGTCAAATTACCTTCATGATAGCATTTTATAGAGCTGCAGAGAGTACGTGACATCGCATCGAAAGGTAGGATCTTCTCAATTCGCCGTATGAATGTAAATTTATATATTAGATGCTAGGAGGGAAAATGCTGATTACTTCAATAAAAATAGTCGTCGATGAGCGTAGGTGTTTAACAGGTGCTAGGGGAGGAAGCTGAACGAATATAGTTAGATAATTAGTTATTTTTCAAGTTAGTCAGACCCAGTCATTGTTATTCGAAGCCTTGCAAATTGTAACACGCCATACCTAAAAGAACAAGGGTTTACCACAAATAAATTATTAATTAAATTGGATTAACTATACCAAACCACTCAAACAAAAAAGTACACAACGTTGTGGGGTTAATTACAATTGATTAATTAAGAGCATCTCGTCACGTTTGCATAAAAGTATTACGTGATGGGGTTGAGAAGGCGCTTCAAAAGAAATGCAGGGGAGAGACGCGAGAACGGGCGAGCTACGAGATTTTTAAAGGCCGACCGGGGTTGAGCGGGGTAGCTGTAGCACAGTAGCAGCATTTTGAAATCTAGGGGAAGGTTTTACTACTACTTCGTAGAGGGGGGGGGGGGTTTATTACAGTACTAAATGTTATTTCTTAGAATTATTTTATTTTTGTAAACTTTTATATACATGCAAACTGAAAGCGTGAAGTTATCTTTTTCTAAAACCTTTTTAATCATTTGTCTCACCATTTCCGCGACTATTTCATAAACTCATCCATTACTCGTATTTACACCAAAATTGATTTTTTGCCAGATCTCCACATCGTTAAATCGGTCGTGCATGGTTTCTATTCTTATTTACCAGGGATCTCATTTCTACAGATTCCACTCAACTATACTAGGTATTTAAATTGTAACGGACGTGTCGTCGTCCTTACAAGACTGTAAGATAAAGGGCATCGGTGGCTGTGCACGCCTTCCCTTCTTGTGTGCCGATGATGCTTGTAGTAGTAGGTTATAGCTGGCCTCCCTACATCCAGTGGGTGGTGGCCCTGGATGCGCCTCGTTTCTGCCTGAGCCTGGTGCCTTGGGAGAACCCAGAATTAGGTCCGGCTATGGCGGCAGGCACCAGGTACTTGTCCAGGCAGAACTTCAGCAGGAGGCAGCAGGAGGCAGGACTTCCAGAGGTAGGAAGTAGTAAAACACGTTTGTAGAGTAGAAGTGAACAAGTGAACTGGACTTGAACATAGAACATGCGATTGAACATACGAGGGTATGTAACACGTCGGTTACATAAATAATTTACAAAATTAGTGCAAATTTCATCTAAACAGCAGTAAATGATTTGAGAATAAATCAACCTTTTAATTATCAATACACGATAACCAATGTTTTCTTGAACTTTGTCACCGAAAACAATGATTTTGGTTTTATTTTCATCACAAATAACACATTATTACAGTTACCAATAAAGGATTAAAATTGCTTGGCTTCATTCTCCGTAATGGCAGAATCAAATTTTTATTTTTATTATTTATTAACAAAGATACAATACATTTTTTGGTATACGACCTCTTCTGAGCGTATAGTAAGTAGCTATTATAATGTCATCTAGTTTGAAGACAAGTCAAATATAATTCTTCTATTTGGTCCCCTCACTTTAAAATCCACTCTTGTTCCATTGAAAAAAATTATCATAAATTCCTAAGGTATTTTAGCATTATTCTTCTGCATAGTTTAAATTGCATAATTTACTTAATAATCGACATTATCTAGATTCTAGATAGCACTTAGTTCGTGCGATCAAGAAAGGAACGCTTCGATGGTTTGGGCATGTAGAGCGAATGAACAAGGAAAGGAGTGTAAGGAGATTATATGTTGCAAATGTGAATGGTAGAAGAAGTCGCGGACGCCCGAGAAAGACATGGCACGACCAAGTGAATCAGATACTTGAGTCGGGCCATGACAAGAGTCAGAATAATAGAAGAGCATGTATGAGACGATGTATGAATGTGAACGAGGCAAGGAGTGTGTGCCAAGACCGAGTTGTTTGGCGGACCGTCCTCTCTGCCTACTCCTGCGGGGAAACGGTTAGTTAGTTAGAATCTTGCAATCTTATGTATAAAGATAACAGCCAATAATATGTGCGTTAAGAAAATGAAGAAAATGTTGGTAGTTCTTATTCGAAGTATAATACAGTTAAAAGTGACCAAATGTGATATATGTAGACACCTTAGCTCAGTTGGTAAAGCTGTTGCCATGTAAGCAGAAGGTCCTGGCTCCGAGCCCCAGCGATGCCAATATCTTTTTCTGTGTCCAGATTTTCGACTGAGTTTCGCTAATATTATCTTCATTAAATTAAATATTACATTTTGAGGTTTTACTCATAAAGTTAAAAATTCATAATAACTGTTCCACAAAATCATTATGTAGCCAGCAGAGGCGTATAATATATAAATAAAAAGTAAAATTATTTATTCCAACGACGGTGGCAGTAGTAAAATGATTTTTGTGTAGGAATACCCGTATGGTAACTTCTTTCCACCCAGTAATTTTCGTCACATCTCAGAAAGATCAAAGGATCCGATAATATTCCTTTGCGGAAATGGTTAGCCGATAAAGATGCCCTCGTTTTCTCTTTATTGCCGACTTGATCAAGATATCTATTATAATAGACCTCATAAGTGACTCTTTTTACTCGTAACTTAATGATGTAATGGGTAGACGTGTTGAATTACACAAGAATTTTATTCAAACATCACTAAACACTGTTAATATACTAGCGCAGACTCGTGAAAAATCTAAGAATATTAAACTTGTAGGATTTATGAATAAAAAGAAAAATTATTAATAAATATGTACATACTAATTACGAAAAATTATTTAAAACTACATACTTCGCTTTCTGTCAATCAATTATACAATATGGCATTATACGATGGGGCGGTACATACACAAATCAAACACAAAAGTATGTACTGTATCGCTCGTCTGAATAATAATGTCAGGTAATCTAGAAAACTTGAAGCAGATTCAATTAGGGAGACGGGTATTGGTCCCACGGCCCCGGTAACCATTTATAGGATAATCAACACCCCTGCCATAGCTCGCCACAAGTGGTTCGCTACGTTTGGTGACCTCATGGGGTGCCCGAGTTCATGAGGTGTGGTTCGTCTAGATTTTGACGCTGAATCTTTCTTGACCTCTCCAGTCAGACTTTCTTCAGTGTCTTGCACCGCAGTAGAAGGGATGGATTCATACTTCCGTCACTCCTGGGTACATAGACCCGAGATACTCACCCTTCATACATTTTTCCTTCCCAGAACTTACTCTCCTTTCTTTCCATAAAAATAAATTTCCATAATTCCACCTCCACACAACATCCCCAAAGATAACATAGACCCTGAGGGAAATTATTTTCCTCGGGGCTTCCTGTGTGGAGCTTATGTGAAATATTAAAAAAAAGATGGCACTGGTGTGGTGCACCCACCTTTACCAAAACAAATCTCAAGCATGCCAACAATTGCATTTGGGAGCCACCTCTGGGTTGGAGCCCCGAAA
Source organism: Limnephilus lunatus (assembly GCA_917563855.2). Taxonomy (NCBI): domain Eukaryota; kingdom Metazoa; phylum Arthropoda; class Insecta; order Trichoptera; family Limnephilidae; genus Limnephilus; species Limnephilus lunatus. The sequence continues at coordinate 50,332,687 of OU830603.1, forward strand.
TAGCAGATAGGCTTAATGCTTGATTCAGTGCAAAGGAGGGTGGTCCGTCTGATTAACAGTACATCATATGTTACTAGACTCTAACGCACAGACGCAATGTAGGCATTCTGAGTCTGTTCAACAGGTATTTTAAAGGAGCTTTCTCTAAGAAGCTAGAAGCATTGATCCCCAGTGCCGTTTCTTGATTGTCATGGTGTGGTATATGTGTAATCCGGGCTTTTTTAAGACCCGCATTAATTGATCGCTTTCCGCAGCCACTACCTTAACCCGCCTCTTAATACTGCCCGACCGGTTGGCGATATAGTTTCCCCGTACTTACATCGGTGCAGAGAGGGGCGCAATTGCGATGTCACAAAAAAAACGAATGTGCTTTAGACCACACGACTGAAGTAAAACTTCAATAATTTATAAAATAACATTTGACATTAGGGTGACATATGACATTGGGGTGACATATGATCATGGGGTGACCTACGAACCTGGGGTGACCTACGACCTTGGGGTAACCTACGACCTTTGGGTGACCTACAACCTTGGGGTGACCTACGACCTTGGGGTGACCTACAACCCTGGGGTGACCTACGACCTTGGGTTAGTATGGACGCCTTACCTTAGTTATGCAGTATGTACGCCTTGCCCAATCACCGTTCGCATCGATTACAGTTTAGTAATTTACCAGCTTACTCCCAAGTCGAGCGTGTGTAAAAAAGTTTTTCTTCAAAAATCTTTAGTGTTTTCTTATTACATCTAATTCAAAGGTTTTTGCGTCAGAAATATTTTTTTTCATCCTGTTCTTCTTTTATTATTAATATCACCCCCATTAAAAGCCTCTCCCAGATTAATCACACGATAAAGTCCCATAATGGGAAGAAGTATACTTAAGTGCCGTAATAATCTGATAGTATCTCTTGTGAGAGGGGTGACTGGTGTTAATAGGTGTCTATGGAGGACAAGTACGGGTCCGTGGGAGATACAAAGGGAGACGAGTCAATTCAGAGAAGTCCCTCAAATGCTGCAAATTATGAGTTAAGTTTCATTTTAAGACATTTTATTTTTATTTAGATAAAAATAACATTTTTTAGATATAATTTAAACTAACTGAATAAGCGATGACCGGAAAAACGTTGGCAGTACTTAGGGAGTCGGGTACGGGTACCGCTGCCCCGGGAGTCAATTACTGGATAAGTAACACCTCTGCCATAGATCACTCCAAGTGGTTTGCTACATTTGGTGACTTATCAAGGGTTCCTGGGTTTTTCGGGTGAGATGTGAGGTTGCGCCTAACCTTTAGCTGCAAAAAAACACAATATTTTTTGAGACAAAGATATTTTAAATTTAAATTTTTCTTCAAAAGAAAGACAAATATTCCCGGGTTACGAATAACCCAATAATGTTTGAAAATCTCCTACTACCATCACAGAAAGCCGAAAACAAACGCGATGCCCACTAAACCACTGACCGGTCGATATATATATTTAAATATAAGAGATGTGCAATCGACATTTTTTACTGGGTGGGACTGTGCTTCCCGGTGTCGCCGATATTATTAACCGATACACTTTTAAAAAAATCAACTAAATGAACGAATTCTTTCCGTATTCAAACTATATTGTAAACCAATACTACTGCACACCTTCAAAAAATCAACTAAATTCCGTATTCAAATTAGGACCATTAGACCGTAGTCCGCTGACAGTCAGGCGGCCATCATAGCATATCTCGTTTGACATAATATTTAATGCACTCCCTAATAAAGCAGTTATTTCTAAAATTAATTATAGGTACAATAAAAACATCCCTTAACACCCTTTATAAATGCAGTTCATAAATACATCAATAGTATACTTTCTTCAGTATGTACCACTAAACTTGTTGCCCAGATTATGCATAAAGGTTGTACATTTAAACAAAAATGTTATTTTTAAATTCTAAGAGCGATAAAAGGTAGCCATATGGGTTCAAAACGAGGAGTTAAAATTTTTTTAATTTGTGATACGATCTTCTTTCTTCAGATTTACTTCAAAGTTCTGAAAATGTTCATTTTAAGGAGTTATTTTTAGTGAATATAAAAGTTACTATGAATCCTTTAAACCATATTTTTTGTAGTAATGTACTTAGTATATATTTACGAAATCATTAACAAAAAGTTTCAAGATTGAGTTTTTCTAAAATAATTCTGAAATTTTAGAGTAAGAAGTATTTAGCTGGTGTTTGAATACACTGCCTTGAGATAGTTTGATTTATATTCATATATTTTTAAAATCAATAAATCAAAATATTCCCTCTATTTCATGTTGTACTGAAATATAATTAATTTTTAATGGTTTATCTAACATTTTTTAAAGATTTATCAAGGGTGGGTTTTTCTCTATTATGTGAAATTTCAAAGTCAATCCGAAGGAAGATGATATATAAATATTATTTAAAAAATTACGTAATTTTATGTCTTCATTTAAGACCCTTTTATAACTATTAGACAAATCAAAACAGGATTTTTCCCATACAGTCGTGACCCACCTTATTATGCATCCTATTGGTAAGGGAGCGTCTCTGATGTTTAAAATATGACCTATCATTTTCCATGCCATATTTATAACAATATCGATAATTGGTAAGTTTAGTTTAAGCAAAATAAGTGTCGAGTTAGTTTTAATTCTCGATGCCTCGAAAGTGCCTCTGGAAGTTGGACTTCATTCCCGAACAGAACTGGAACTAAGTTAAAAAACTTCCGGCAAAGTAGGCTTCGCGGAGAATCTTCAAATAGAGTTCAAAGGTCATTCCGACATTCCCGGAAGTGACCCAACAACTAGCGCCAAAACTTCGAAATTACTTCCTCAAATATTGATTGCTTCTCGTGACCTAAGATTTTCGATGAAGTTTAATAGTAAATAGATCGATATTCGGCGAAACCAATTAACTTGCGGGTAAACTTAATTGAAGGATACACTTTCTTGTTATCTTCATGAAAAAATCGCAAATTAGGTGACTTGGAATTGCTCACCAGAGATTGATAAGGAGAATGGAAGAAGATTGAATATAAGAAACTCTATTAACCCCTAGAACCTCTGATATTAAATTTTGCGATGTTTTTCTCTTAATCCTCAGCCTTTTTAAGCCTCCCCCTTTTCGGAACAACTTAAATATAGACCTCATAGAAATCGTTGTGCCTACCTTACTATCATGGTTAGAAATATGATCTAAATGGTATTAGAAAGAGGATATACCACGTTTTATATTAAAATATAAAAGTTAACCACAAAATAATTAAAATGAATACCTTCATGAAACAAAATTACCGATCGCGATTTAAAAAAAAAAATGTGAAATTTTGGGAACTCTTTAATCATTCTTGTTTTAATACATCGGCGAAACCTAACTTGTGCATTAACTTAATTGAAGAATATATTTTCTATTTAATTTAATGTAGACAATATTAGCCGAACTCAATCGAAAATCTGTAGACAGCAAAATCAGAAAAAGATATTGGATCCACTGGGACTCAAACCCAGGGCCCTTTGCTGACATGGCAAGAGCTCTACCAACAGAGTTATGGAACCCATTTCCAATTCAGTCACTTTTAACTGTATCATACTTAGTTGAAGTCAGTCATCAGTTGGTAGAGCTCTTGCCATGTCAGCAAAGGACCCTGGGTTCGAGTCCCAGTGGAACCAATATTGTTTTCTGATTTTTCTGTCTCCAGATTTTCGATTGAGTTTCGCTAATATTGTCTTCATTTAATTAAATATTAAAATTTGAGATTTTACTCATAAAGTTAAAAATAAAAATAAAAAATATATTTTCTTATTATATTCATTAAAAATTATCTTTAAATTGCATTCTGTTCCAGATAAATTCGTTGTTTCGAATGTATGTCAAAATAAAATACTCTTTTTGAAAGCAGATGAAAGATCTTTCAGATTTTATTATTGAAAATCGACAAATCTAATTAAAAATGTCAAAATTTAAACGAAAACATAAATACACGTTTGAAAACTGTTATTTTGCCACTTAACACGAAATAATAAAAAAAAAACATTTTTAAGTAGACAAAGATATTATAAAAGTTTTCGTCACTTAATTTTTTTTTTCATTTTATGTAAAAATATTTGGTTTGAAAGAAGACGGTAGGTAAGATTAAAATATTTTTTTAGAAAAATTTTGTAATAATTATTATTTTTTGCTACCCAGTAGATACCAAAATACATGTGGTACATAATTTATTATCATGAACATTCACAAAAACTCCCAAGCGCGATGCAAAATAGAGAATCGATTTGAAAATGGCAAAAAAACAAAATTGAATGCACTTCGCACGAGTATTTTGTTCATAACACAAAAGGGAAAATTCCATGACGTTGCTTTTGTTTTTTTACAATGGAAAAGCTCTCGAAATTCCGTGCAGCTAAAAATCTGTCACGGAAAAGTGATATATGTTACTTTGCAACAGCGTAAGAGACTATTTTTATTACAGATATTTTTACTGAATTTATGTTTGTCATAGATATTTGGGCTTGTAAGAAAACTTGCAAAATAAGAAAAAAGACTTGTTTTTATGAAACCAAGGTTTCCGACCGCAAATCAAAATTAGTTTCACACAGGAGGCCCTGAGGAAAGTAATTCTCCTCAGGGTCTAAGTCATCTTTGAGGATGCTGTGTAGAGGGTCTTTTTAGGAAAGGAAGGAGAGGAAGTTCTGAGAAGGAAAAGGGTATTAGGAATCTGGGGTTCAGTGTGTCCAGGAGTGACAGACGTATGCATCCATCTCTCCCACTGCGGTGCAATACGATATTCTGAGAGAGTAAAGTAAAGAGTGGAAAAGTCAAAGGGACTCCCTCAACCAATCTCCCCCGATCCGGCCTGCCATGCAGCTGATGGGAAGACGCATCTGCCGCCAAGACCCGGACAAACCTAACCCCAAGAACCCTGCTTAGTTACTAAACGTAGCGAACCACTTGAGGAGTTCTATGGCGGAGGTGATGGTTATCTAATAAATGGTTTCCGAGGCAGCGGTACCCATACCCGCTTACCAAATATCTACACGAAACTACAAAAAGTTGTGGTGACTAACGTTTTTAATACATTTGTCTGATAAATATGCGTTTTTTTTATTTTTTTTCGTTAACAGGAATTTTAGTTAGAAAAAATATATAGTTATCAATTTTTAGAATTTTTTATTGAGTTTTATATTCGATCAGTATCGCCCTGGTGAAACGCTACCATTCAGAAACGATTGCAGTTAGGATTCTAGTGTGATGTTTATAATAAAGATTTGTGATCTTCCTTGAAATGGCTTTAGCTGTTTTTGATGACCAGATCTGAATAGCCAGGTACTTCACAACCTTCCTTTCCATCTTCTCCTCCCCCTCCCCATGTGGAGTTTTTGGTGACTAGATGTTAATATCCAAGTACTTTACAACCTTCCTCTCCCACATCTCCTTCCCCTTCTCAATCAGCCTCACAACATACGCCAATCGGGGATGCCATAGTCTCACTAGTTCTAGACGTTTGGGAGCAGTTGGACTTTACGGTATTGACTTTTTTTTTAAATTCACAAGTTTAAAAAGTTATACCTATTTTTACTAGAATTTCGGGCATCACAAAAGTTTCTATATTTATATCACATTTATAAAGTTTTTTATTAATATTCATTGTGCGTTTTTTTATAGCGTTATGTTGTGGAAGAATACGATGGGTCTGAAGGTAGTTTTCATATTCTAGTGATTAGAGCAGTTGCCCGTCGAATTGAACATCCAGTCTGCCAAATAAAATGTTTCTCCAGAAAAGTGGTTAAGGCGATGAACCACGTCTTGTAATATTCGGGGCGCTAACATAAATACTCATTGTGTAGATAAGGTTTAAGTTCCCGCTTTACACCATCAGCTTTTTTTGATTTATGAAAGAAAAAAGCATCACCAAAAGTTATGTTTTATTTTAGTTTGCCAAGTTCAGACACAAAAGATTTACATGTTTTACGATCATTTTCTAAAAACCTTAATTAAGCATATTATGCACTTAAATCGTATCTCTCGAAAAGAGGTTCGTATGTAAGAGATTTTGAACTTTTTGATGTGAATACTTCTTAATGAAACGATAAAACGAAAAATAACGACACTAAAAAGAGACATACATCAATAAGATTTAGGCTGCGAGAGAATGAGATGCTATAATCGGTCTCCTCTTTGTGCGGTGCTTCGTAGCCTCCCCACTCTTGTCTACTTTCATTTTCTGAAGGTTTAATTTTTTTTTTTTTTTTAAGAAAGACAAACATTCTCGGGTTACGAATAACCCCACAATGTTTGAAAATCTCCTACTACCACCACAGAAAGCCGAAAATGTTGCTTGTGTTGTGATGGAGGACTTAGCCAGCCGAAGAATCGAACACGCGACGCTCGGGTGGGACCCAAGCGCTATGCCCACTCAACCACTGACCGGTCAGAAATTTGTGAACCACGTGTGAATTGCACACTCTGTTTTTTTTAAGAGACCTAATACTTATCAAATAAGTACTCTAATAAATGAGTCCGGGCACCCCTGCTAAATCACAAAACGTAAAGAACTACTTTAGGTGACCTGTGGCAGAAATGTTGGTAACCTGGAATATGATTCCCGGGGCGGAGTTACCCGTGAACCGTCTCCCAAATATCTTTGTAAAAATATCTTTCTCATTTTTCTGTTTTTCTATAAGTCCGTCAATTTGTAATATACCAGCGAGTTATCTTGACTTGAAAATTCTCTCTACGTTTCCCTTTAGAAATGCCATTCAGAATTGAAATGTCACTTGAAATTGCTTTAGGTATGTTTATTGACTTTATCTTACGTGACTAGAATAGCGAAGTACCCACTTCAAAACTTGAACGCTTAAATTCTACTCTGTCTCAATACATATATCACCCGTCGTCGTTTCGCTTGAAATTCTCAGCATTTGGAAAATCAAAGGATTTATACAACGGAGGACTCCAATTTTAATATTTATTTTCTTTTTAAATTGGCGTCGTTTAAAATACGCGGCATAATACGTTGTTTTAAAATTAAACCAAAATTTAACAGCCCGGAGCCGGTGGTTCGATGCTTTTCTAGATGGGAAACATTTTATTGGGTATATTAGTAGATGGGTTCAAGTTCATGGCGTTATAATATAATAATAAGAAGGCTATAATAACGTACCTCTAACTAACTAACTAAATAACCATCACGCCGTTTCTCCGCAGCGGTAGGCTGAAAGGACAGACCGTCAAACACCTCGGTCTTGACACACATTCCTTGCCTCGTTTACATTCATACAACGTCTCATACATGCTCTTTTATTATTCTGAATCTTGACATGACCCGACGCAAGTATCTGATTTACTTGGCCGTGCCATGTCTTTCTTGGGCGTCCTCGACTTCTTCTACCATTCACATTTGCGTCATATATTCTCCTTATACTCCTTTCCTTGTTCATTCGTTCTTTCTTAATCTTACACATCACGCTTACATCAGCCTTGCATTCTTTGCGGAGCTCCACGTTTCGTACATGGTTTTACCTCACATTCGCCTCAGGGATCTTATTTCTACAGCATGCAGTCTACTTTCATCTTTCCTCTGCCATTCCCATGCCTCACGCCCAATATCTTTAATATCCAATGTAGCTAAAATATACGAAAGAGTAATAAAGAAACAAATTGTAGATTATGTGGAGAATAAAAAATGTATTAATCCTAGTCAATACGGTTTCAGAGAAAAAATGAGCACACAAGACGCAATAGCGGAATTAAATAGAGTTATTTATAAAGCATTTGAGGGAGCGGGCGTGATCACGTCGGGGTCACCAGTGAGGGAGCGGACGCGCGGATCGGCAGAGACAGGGACGGTGAAATGAAATGCGTCAGTCGATGTATGAGTCAGTCTTTATTGCTGCTACGTAGCGATGGTAAGTTTGGAGTAAAGTAACGGTGTAGACATTGAAGCTTTCACCCACCTATTCCCACCCCGGTATAGGCGACTTATGGTCGCCCCTTCGGAGTTCTCGCAAGAATCTAATTTTTTAATGAACGACTCTACATTTAAAATATGTAACGATTCTAGAACTTCAATGTCCCCGCATACGTTGTTAGAGGGCGGTATGCAGGCGCGCCTACAGGAATGTACTGTGATGGTCAATTCTACAATTCTAAAGCCCATGAAGGTAATCACTGCCAAAGCAGTGAGCCCCATGGACAGTCAAACAAGGTGTTAGTAACAAAACTAGGTAATAGAGAAAATATAAGGAAAAAACAAAATGAACGACAACCGTCATGAGTGGGAAGCTCATGACGACGAAGGACCACACAATGATCCAGCAGGCAGCACCGTGCACTGTACATAAAAAAGGAAGAAAAAATAAACGTATATACAATGTAGAACTGGTGTTACCGAAATCCAGCCACCGGCAGTCCCAGAGACAGTGAAGAAGGCTGGTTGTCAGGCCTCCCGACAACCGGCAGCGTCGTCCGTAAGCCAGCTACCCGGTGGTGCCTAGACGAGGAGTGTGTGGAAATCAAAAAGAAGACCCTAGGGAGAGAAGCGTCGGGTCGCTGGAGGCGGGACGGACAGCTTTCGGATGACGTTTAGCCCTCTCCCCAACCTCTTCATGTCACGAGGGTTAGCGCGGTAGCCGGGTGCAGCCCCACCAGTTCCAAGAGATCGGCCATGGCACGTACACGGGGACACGTTCTAGGGTCCAACCCCTTAAATGGGGATAAGGACGATACAAAACGGGCAACGGAGTTCAGTTCTCACTCGCTAAACCAAACTAAAAGAAATGACAAAATAAAAATAATAAAAAACAGTAAGGCAACCAAGAAAACCAAAATAATATGAAATAGGCATGTGCGTTTAATTACGCTATATGTATCAGGAACCAAAAAGCCTAAAGTATAAATAAAAATGTTTAAAAAAATATGTGTAAAAAAAAAAAAAGAAGACATGAGCGTAAAATCACGCGGACATGTGTGAGCATAATAGTGCTAATAGAAAAATCAAGATGTAAAAAATAAAAACAGCATAACAACATAAAATTACATATGCAAAAAAAAGCAAACTGTAAAAAAAACCTAAAAAATAAACATACTGTACAGTATTCAATTATAAAAGTCAAGGGTATAAACAATAAACATAAAAGTGTAAAATAAAAAACAAAGAAAAAAAAAAGAAAAAAAACTGTACATCCTTGGCAAATTAAGATGATAGAGTCATTTGGGATAGTCCGTGGTAAAACAGGAACAAGTACACCTGGTGTCAAAGTAAACTAGTCAGCGACTCTAAGTTCAGGCCATCTCTCAACCCAGATCCTTGCAAATTTCTTCAGACACTCGAAGTTCGTCTTATTCGAAACCAGATCAGTATTCCATACTGGTCTGATAGGTACATCCAAACCATCGAGCATTTCCTCTCTCGCATCCGTCAAGATCTCACAGTGCCACAGAATGTGCTCGGCTGACTGGTTCGTCGATCCGCATGCGCAGTTGGGATGGGGAGACAGGGCGAGGGTGTAAAGTCTCCCCCTGAATTCCCCATGCCCGGACAGAAGCTGGGTGATGTGGTGGTCCAGTTGTAAATATGCCCCTTCCATTCTGATTTTAACTGATGGGAAGAAGGAGAAGGTCCATCTTCCCATATTCGAGCTATCCCAACGGACCTGCCACTCTTGGAGCGACAGATCCCTCATTTGACGGAGCAGTCCAGGGAGAGTCCCTGGCCCGCCCGGTGTCAGAACAACACCTAGGTGAGTGGCCGGGGTTCCTCTAGTTAATTTCTGCTTAGTGAGCACTTCCCTAATTTCCAGATCGATTGGCAATATGCCAGCCAAAACGGGTAAAGCGTCCGAAGCAACGGTTCTATACGCGCCAGAGAGTGCCAGCAAGGGGGTTCGTTGGCCACGCCTGAGAGCTAAGAGAATCAGCGAGTTGTCCAGGCGGTGCTCCCACACAGAGGCGGCATACGAGACTTGCGCCACGTACACACACCTATATAGCGTTCGCAAAGCCGGATTTCGCAATCTCCACTCAGCTGTGGAGAGTCTCCTCAGCTTCAAGAAGAGAGCCTGTGCCTTGCTGGATACTTCTTTAACGTGAGCCAGAAAAGAGGACGATCGATCTAGTGTAACGCCTAAATATTTAACAGTTTCGCAAAATCGGACAGTAGAATCCCCCATTTTGATGACAGGATTTCTTTTTCTGCTGAAAAAGCCCTTCATCAGGAGGCCCTGGGTCTTGTGGGGAGCGAAGGTCATCTTGTTTCTTTTCCCCCAATCGAGGAACATGTTCAAACCTTCACTGCCTTTGCTCTCAACTTCCTTTCTGCTGTCCCCAGCGACCAGATACGTTTTGTCATCAGCGTAGTCGACAGCGATACATCCTTCAGGCAAGGGTAACCTGGAGGAGTCGTCAAAGTTGATGTTCCACAGGTCAGGTCCAAGAATGGAGCCCTGCGGGCATCCCATGTCAGCTTCCCTCTGGATCAAAAAGTCTCCGAAGCAAATCGTGATAGTACGATTGGAAAGGTAATCGTCGATTGCTTGGAACAAAAGTTTGGAACACTGCCTGTTTTTCACCTTTGTCCGTATCATGTCCCACCACGCGTGATCGAAGGCACCAGTGATATCGAGGAAGATTGCAACTACATACCTCTTTGGACAAGCCTTCACCCAGTCATGCACATACGACAGGGCGTGCACCGTGGATCTACCGGGACGAAGCCGAACTGCAGGTCACTTGCCGGAGACAGGGTTTGCCGAAGTCGCTCTCGTATCAGTTTCTCCAGAATTTTGCCGAGTACTGGGAGGAGGGTAATTGGCCGGTACGCCTTGATGTCGGTCAGTGGTTTTTTGTTCCCCTTTGGTATGATCCGGAGCACGCCGCGCTTCCACTCGGAGGGGAAAACTCCTCTCCTCAGGCACGTGTCCATCACCTGGAAGAGCTCTTCCTTGGCGTGGACCCAGACTTGCTTCGCAATCACGCCATTGAGCCTATCATGCCCTGGTGCCTTCTTAGGACCCAAACCCTTAATTATCACATCAATTTCAGCTTTAGTGACTCTAGTGAAGTTAGCCTCTTGAGCGAGGTCTCTAGGTGGTAGCCGTGCTAGATTTCTAATCTGTTTATGGTGGTCACTTTCCCCAACTACTGACTCTAAAGGAACTAACTCGCCCAATAGTGTCTTGAGAGTGGAGGCCACGTCCACAGTCTCAGCGTTCCTCCCATCTGTGAACCCAATTACTGTTGACAAATACCGATCAGAACCTTTCCCGGATTTTCCAATCGCGCTGTGGATTTCCCACGGGTTGGCGTTACCCACGTCTTTAACCCAGTTATGCCAAGCAGCTCGTTTCGCTCGAAGGACGGCCCGTTTGAAGGCCGACCTGGCAGACCTGAGGCTCGCCTGAAGAGCAACCGTCTCCTCCTCCGTACAGTTGCCACTCCTGGACAGCCCTAGCGCCCTGCAGGCCCTCTTGAAGGCCCCCTTCAGCGAAGTCAGCTCAGGTGACCACCACGGCGTTTTAATACTCGTCTTCGGGTTTAATCTTCCTAAAGACGAGTTGGCGGCAGATACAACCGCCCTATTGAAAAAATTTCCCAAATTGTCCGGATCAGTAGCTGCTACGTGTTGAAAATCCCTTAACGTATCTCGTAGCGCTTCCCCAAAGTTATCCCAATTCGCCCTAGTGGTGTTGAAGTTCCAGGAGGATCTTGGAGCTTCTGTTTTCCTAACACCAACTGTAAAAGTAATCAATCTATGATCCGAATTTATTGCGCACTCATGGACTGTCCACTTTGAAATCCTTGTCGCAACAGATCCAGAGCAGAGAGTTAGATCAATGTTGCTCTCACCATGAGTGTTCGAAAAGGTATAAAAAGAACTCTGTTCATTAATGATACTAAGACCTTGCGCGGCAATCAGGTCCTCAACGGCGTCTGACCGTTCCGTTCTACAATCACTAGTGTCGAACCATAATGGTGAGCGTGCATTAAAGTCACCTCCGATAACTATGTTACGGCCTTTAAGCGCGTTGAGCGCGCGCGTCAGACTCAGGATGTGGGGTCCTACCGGGTTCCCAAATTTAAAGTAGACTGAGATCAAGAAGATCTCAGTATCGCCAAATCTAATACATACACAGGTTTGGAACTCGTCAGAGAGACCAGCCAGAAGGAGGGGACTGATCAACGAAATGTTGACCAGGACACCCGCCCCCGGCGAGCGGCCCATTTCAAGTACCGCACCCGGAAAATTAATGGGGGTCTTACCTTCCCAAGTGTACTGTTCCTGAATGAGCATGATGTCGATGTGGTGGTCAGACATGACCTTCAGCACCTCCAGCGTGGCCATTCGGGATCTCTGAAGGTTAATCTGGCCAAGGGAAAGGGGACTACGAGGATCCATAGTCCGTCATGCGGAAGGCTGCTTCAACCGCTGCTTTCTGGGCCGGACAGTCCCTATCACCTGTTGGGTGATCTGCCGGTTTTTTAAAGCGCGTACAGGTGGCGCAGACAGCGGGTAGTGCCTTCTTGGGGCAATCTTCAAAGCCATGACCCACTGCGGCGCAGTGTCGGCAAGATTCCTTCTCTTGAGAGCAACTTTTAGAGATGTGACCATATTGGTGACATTTGTAACACCTAGTGGCTCCAGTGTAATCGCGGGTCCGACAAGCATTCCACCCAAGGAAGCACATCCCGCTGTCTATAAGTACCTTCCAGGCAGCCGGGTGGCACGTCAGGACCATGTTCATGGTGCCGGTGTCTCTCTTTCCAAAGAGGGACACCTTCCTCATCGTACGGAGGTGGTCCTCCAAAGTCAGGGGGGTACGTCCCTCCAGGTTGTTATCGAAGATCTCGGTGAAGAGAGCTGGATCAGCAGTGGATTCTCCCTTTGGTACATTGTACAGGACAATCTTTGGTAATCGTCCTAGAGGGTTAACTATTTTCAAGCCGCTAGCTGCCAACTTGGATCCAGCCTTCAATATGTTCTCCAGATCCTTTTTTCCTTTGGCTTGGAGAGCCATGCCCGCACCTTTTATCTTCCTGACTCTGACGACTTGGAAGTCATCAACCCAAGGGTTAATTACTTTCTCCAGGTGCTTTTGCGTTCCCTCGGAGGTTTTCCCTTCTGGAACATCCGGATACACCAAAACTGTAAGAGGTTTGGGCGGCAAAGGGCGTTCATACCCGTTAATCAGGACCTTTTTGGACGAAGGTAGGCCGGCCGCGGCTGTAGCGTATGATCTAGTAGGGGGTGCGTTAGCAGTGAGTGGACGCGTCGTGATGGCTTTATCCAGTTTGACGTTCATGAGCTCCTGCGCATGAAGTAGATCTTCAATTGTGGTATTCTTGGTGTTGGAGGTGTTCAGATCTAGCATGAGGTGTGTTATGTCTGACATCAATTCATCAAGAATGTCATTCAGAGCACTCTTGTCGCAGAGCGCTCTTACACTTAAGATAGTGCGACAGGGGGATGTAGCAACATCCGCCCGTGCCGACGAAAGTCACAAATTTTAACTTAAAAACTAGCAAAGAAGTACTAAAAGTTAAAAAAAACACAAAAAAAAGTAACATGGGCAAATAGCCCTTGTTGCGGCGCACAGGGTAGTAAAAAATATTATATGATTGCTTAACGTTTTCTATTTTTAAAGAATTAAAAACGCGGAGCGATATAATTACGTGTTTCCACCTTGGAGGTGAGAACTGAACTGACTAACGGTGTAGACAGGAGCGATGATGATGTGGCTCTATGGTGTTGCATGTGATGAAGGTCGGTGATGCAGTGGTGTAGCAGAACTCGTGTCTGCATGTCACCAGCATGTAGTTGCGCACCGTGTTGGTGGAGAAGACCTTGACGTCCAGGATGGATGCTCGACGCGGTGTCGCGGAGATGGCTGCGGTGAACCTGAGGAGAATGAAATCTCAGTGGCTGAGAAGTTGCTGCCTGCGTGACAAGAAGGTGCGGCGGGCCTTATGTCGCGGGCAATTGTGTCGCTTGTTGCGTCCTCAAAGGTTAATGATGCACCGGCACAGTCGGCAGTGGGTCGCCGAGAGTCTGGCCGGTACCGCACTGGAATCGTTATCACTCGATGCACTGTCTATGTGTGTTAGTGATGTTACTTTCACTAATGACTGGAACTGACTGACTGACTAGCGCGGTGTCGCTGCGCTTTATATAGCCGACCGTGTGAGTACCCGGAACGTCAAGTAATGTTGAGCCACCGTGCAAAGCGGAGAAGCCTCTGGAACATTCCGCGGCCGTAAGAATGTGACGGCTGTTGTGTCGAGGCCTTTCGCTGCGCTTCCCGAAATTTTTAGCCGTGTGCGGCGTGGAAACACTACAACTGTAGGTAGATTGTACACTTTCGAGAATACGCTGGCTGTATCAGTGGCGGCGCAAGGATTGTGGCAAAAGGGGGCGACCGTTATGGTCGCCACACACCCCCTTTCCAGTGTACGGAGTACAGGGTTGTAAGATGCCAAATGTCGCAGGTAAGCCGGGTTGATGCTGGTCGGTGCGTCCATTATGATGATGCGTCCATGTGGTGCTGATGCGTCTCTACCGATTCCCTCAGTTGCTGCTTTTGCGTGCTGCTTGATGCTTGTTGCACGTTGCATGTTGCATGTTGCGTATTGCGTGTTGCTCGTTGCTCGCGTTTTGCGTGTTGCGTATTGCGTGTTGCTCGTTGCTCGCGTGTTGCGTGTCGCGTATTGCATGTTGCTTGTTGCATGTTGCGTGTTGCTTGTTGCGCTCGTTGCGTGTTGCTTATGGCTTGTTGCCTGTAGCTTGTTGCTTGTTGCAGAAGGTTGCGCGTTGCAAATCACGTCGGGGTCACCAGTTGAGGGAGCGGGCGTGATCACGTCGGGGTCACCAGTGAGGGAGCGGACGCGCGGATTGTCAGAGACAGGGACGGTGAAATGAAATGCGTCAGTCGATGTATGAGTCAGTCTTTATTGCTGCTACGTAGCGATGGTAAGTTTGGAGTAAAGTAACGGTGTAGACAGGAGCGATGATGATGTGGCTCTTTGGTGTTGCATTTGATGAAGGTCGGTGATGCAGTGGTGTAGCAGAACTCGTGTCTGCATGTCGCCAGCATGTAGTTGCGCACCGTGTTGGTGGAGAAGACCTTGACGTCCAGGATGGATGCTCGACGCGGTGTCACGGAGATGGCTGCGGTGAACCTGAGGAGAATGAAATCTCAGTGGCTGAGAAGTTGCTGCCTGCGTGACAAGAAGGTGCGGCGGGCCTTATGTCGCGGGCAATTGTGTCGCTTGTTGCGTCCTCAAAGGTTAATGATGCACCGGCACAGTCGGCAGTGGGTCGCCGAGAGTCTGGCCGGTACCGCACTGGAATCGTTATCACTCGATGCACTGTCTATGTGTGTTAGTGATGTTACTTTCACTAATGACTGGAACTGACTGACTGACTAGCGCGGTGTCGCTGCGCTTTATATAGCCGACCGTGTGAGTACCCGGAACGTCAAGTAATGTTGAGCCACCGTGCAAAGCGGAGAAGCCTCTGGAACATTCCGCGGCCGTAAGAATGTGACGGCTGTTGTGTCGAGGCCTTTCGCTGCGCTTCCCGAAATGTTTAGCCGTGTGCGGCGTGGAAACACTACAACTGTAGGTAGATTGTACACTTTCGAGAATACGCTGGCTGTATCAGTGGCGGCGCAAGGATTGTGGCAAAAGGGGGCGACCGTTCTGGTCGCCACACATTGGATAAAGGGAAAAAATGCTTAAGTATATTCATTTGTTTTTGTTTTTGAATGTTTATTTAGATGTATGCAAAAATTTTTTCATACATCTAGTAAAAAAAATATAAACAAATACAATTGATACAGTTACATTTTTACAAATACAATTTAAGTGGAAAAAAAAAGATTACAAAAATAAAAATAAATTTTGAGGAAACAGATATGAGAATAATATTTGAAAGATTTTTATGAATCAAAAAACATTCTTCACATATAATGCACACATCCTACGAAAAGTGCTAAGACTTGAGGCTTCCTTTACGGCATTTGGCAGGCTGTTAAAAAGTTTTTGTCCTTTATAAAACGCGCTATTTTGTGTGCACGAAAGTTTAGTTTTGGGAAGCCTAAAGTCTCCGCGTCTTCTCGTAGGATAGTTGTGAACATTTTCGTGAAACATAATGTTACTCTTCAGATAATTTGGTAGCATATTATTTTTCAGCTTGTAAATCATTGTTAATGCATTATACGTTATATGTTGTTTTGTCGTCATCATATTTAGATTTTGTAACATAATTTTGACTCTAGTAAACATATTATATTTTAAAATCATCCTCATCCCCCTATTTTGTATAACCTGTAGTTTATTATTTTGGGCTTCGTTACATAGGAATAAAACACTAGAACAATAATTTAAATGCGGAGTTACAATAGAATTGTAAACAAGGCGCGTTGTCTTGAGATCCAAGTTATTTCTGATCCTTTTTAAGAATCCAACTTTTTTAGCAATTTTTTTTGTTATGTATTCTAAGTGTTCGTCGAATTTTAATTTATCATCCAATATTACACCCAGATATTTAATACTGCTAACCCTTTCTATGTTTTCGTTATCGATTGTTAGTATTGCCTGCTCCTTTCCACCTAGGCTATCCACAATTAAAAACTTTGTTTTCGTAACATTCAATTTTAATTTGTTTTGGTGAAGCCAAAGCGCTACATAATTTAAATCAGTTTGTATTTTTTCAATGGCGTCCTGTAAATTTTTACTGGCTATGTATAACAATGTATCATCAGCAAATAGTTTAATTGCACAATGCTTTAACACTTTGATAATATCATTCATGTATATAATGAACAACAATGGACCTAAGACGGATCCCTGCGGAACGCCTTTATTAGTACTATGTGGTTCAGATGTTTTACCACCATATTTTGTAATTTGTGTTCTTTCTGATAGGTAATCAACAAACCACTTATTTTCATTACCATTGACCTCCGTAAAGCTTTTGACAGTGTTTCACACTCAAAATTAATCAACAAACTAAATAATATAGGAATAACCGACAAAGCTAAATCGTGGATAAATAGTTATTTATATCAAAGAACACAGCAAGTGAAAATAAAAAACGAGTTAAGTGATATAGAAAAAAATAATTTTGGAATCCCACAAGGAACTGTACTGGGC
The DNA here is from genome assembly GCA_917563855.2 of Limnephilus lunatus. Taxonomy (NCBI): domain Eukaryota; kingdom Metazoa; phylum Arthropoda; class Insecta; order Trichoptera; family Limnephilidae; genus Limnephilus; species Limnephilus lunatus. The sequence continues at coordinate 50,349,835 of OU830603.1, forward strand.
CCAATACTATTTCTATTATATGTAAATGAACTTTTAAACTCCCAATCGTCGGAAAGATTATATCTTTTGCGGATGATACAGTATTAACAATTGAAGAAAACTCTTGGAAAGAAGCCGAAATATCGGCAAATAATGCAATAAATATCATTTTACAATGGTTTGACAAAAACTTACTTTCTTTAAATGTTGAAAAAACTCATTTTCTACCTCTGAGCCTAACAGAACATATTTCAAATATAAATGTAAACATTAAAGTTCACGACAGAAATTGTCTACTTAAAATCGCACCCTGTAACTCAAATTGTATACATATTAGTAGTAAAGAACAAAAAAAATATCTTGGAATAATTATTGACAATAACATTAAATGGAAAAATCAAATAAACTCCACAATAGACAGAATGAGAAAACTAATATATATATTTTTCAGACTTAGAAATACTATCACATTAAAAATATTAAAAGAAATTTACTTTGCACTTGCGCACTCGGTATTACAATATGGAATCATAGCTTGGTGGGGTGCATATAAATCATCCCTTCTCCCACTCGAAACAATTCAAAAAATTCTTATAAAAATTATCCTAAAAACACCGCATTACTACCCAACAATAAACGTGTTCCAAGAATTCCCTGTTCCCCCACTTACAAAAATTTACGAAAAAATAGCACTACTTCAGCTACACAAAGATATATGTAAAAAAAATATTACCCCACTGCTAAATATTAGCATATGGAATACTTCTATTGGTGGACTAACTATACCACCCATACAAACCACAACAGCACAGAATCACTATGTATATAAAGGAATAAAATTATTTAATCAATTACCCGCCGATATGCGAACAGAAAAAAATTACGACAAATATAAAAAAAAAGTATTCCCACCATATAATTTTAACTTTTTATTAGATATGTTTTTGACTGTTTGTTATTCCAAAGATATTATGTGCATCCTATATATATATTTTGTTTAATTACCCTTATAATCTTTAAAAAATATGTGATTAAGTCTAAATCTATTCATAAGTTAAGTTCTTAAGTTTGTTATAAGGATTTGAAAAAAAAAAAGAAAAGTTATTATCAAGTTGTCCTCTCCTAAACACAAGCACTTGCTTTATTAGGAGAGTATATAAAATATGTAATATTAGAATGAAATAAACTTATTGTAAAAAAATTTACTCAATAAAAAAAATATATCAGGGTAGGTACCAGCACTCCATTATGGACGGCTAGTTTCGCTTCTTTGGACAGTTTTTTGTTGGTGACTACGGCGTTCAGTCCTCCATTTATAGAGTACTATTAATATAGTGATAACGTAACTCAATAACAATAATCAATGTTAGCATAATACAATTCTTTTGCGTGGATTCTATATACTTTAAATAGCATATTTTACTTTATAATTACTCTGCAACAAAGTAACATGTTTGTAAAAGCCCGTAGAGGAGTATATTAAGGTGGGTCATTTAAAAAGAAACGTTATTTTTAAATTCTAAGAGCGATAAAAGGGTGCCAAAAGGGTCTTAGGCATATTCTGTCAGATGATCAGAATATTTCCATTTGGCAATAAATTTCAGATCACATGACGAAATTACATAGGCGTGAATTTCACATAAACATATTACACTTCCACAATCATACACGGGCGGAATAACACAGGAGAGAGTTACATTTAAATTACAATTACTGAAATTACACACGTCAAAGGCTATTGTGAAAAAAGAGATGAAATTCCTTTTATAAATGCCGTATCAATATCAATTTCCCACACCTGCTGTCTCCGTGCAAAGCCTACTACTAAGTATGGCACACTTACACGCTAAGCCTAGGCATATTATTCACACAGATAGTTTAAGCGAGAGCTCGTTGCCACGTGGATGGCAAATCCTAATGGAATTATCGGTTCCCGCCCGGGGGCAATTTCAAATATCACTCAGGCCTGAAAGCCGATTCTGCTGAATTATTTATACCATAAATTTCTCAGCTCCGAAAGAATTTTCTCGGAATTTTACCTGCATTTTTTTATCGTTGTACATACATTATAATATGAATATGTTGAATATATAAATTTTCTCATGTCTAGATAAGATAAGACCTCTTTTCCCGACCCTACTCTTTTTCGTGTCTTTTTTATCCCACTTCTTGCTGCTTAAAAATAATAATATCCGATTTGGAAGGTGGGTGTGAATATCACCGCCCCGGGAACCATTTATTGAATAACTAACACCTCTGCCATAGGTCAAACCAAATGGTTCGCCGCGTTTGATAACGTAGGAGGAATGTCTGGATTCATGGGGTCAGGTTTGTCTACGTCTTGGCGGCGGATGAGTTTGCCCACCCACTTTCTACTGAGATGGATTATATCTTACAGTCCACACAGGAGTCAGTATGTACAAGTTAATAGTTATGAGTTCTCTTCCAGACTAGTCACATTCGGTGTTCCTCAGGGATCCCATTTTTGTTAATGTTTTTTTATATGCGGAGGTTTTAAAAAAAAAATCTTCCATCAGGCCAATAGAATGCTCGGTTTTATCACTAGAATTACCAAATCTTTCAACAACCTTAGTAGCTTCAGAATCTTGTACTACTCAAATTGTAAGAAACATCTTAAAGTACGGCTCCGCGATTTGGTCCCCACACTATGCAATTCATAGTAGTAATGTGGAGTCTGTTCAAAAAAGCTATATGATTCTGAGTTGTCCGGTCACCTAAATCTCTTAACGCGAAGCTAAACAATTTAACGCGCTGCTCGTGATGTGCATATTTATGAGAATTTGGTGTAATATTATTGCGGTGTATATATTTTCCAAATCGATTTTTTTCATTTTGATGTACTTTTAGGCCAGCTTTTTTTCTGTAACTGTTTCTCGTCTCAATCGAGAGCGACCTTCTGCTTTACTTCACTAACCAAAGACGCCATCCGACGATTCTTGATTTAATCGGTCTATGGCGTGCATTGCATGAATCGTCTCCCAAACACCGAAAGGCAGGGAAAACCAGCATTATTATTTAACCTAATTTTAAACCCGACCGCCAATTCTCAAGCAAAGTCAAACAGCCGAGACAAACTAACGGCGGCGGCAAGTTAAATCAATTTTGACAAAGTCTTAAGACAAGTCAACAGAACGTGCATACTGTATAGCTAATGGGTTGGGTCATTGAGGAGATAAATAGTTTAATCAATTTTGGAAGCCTGTACGGGTACCACCGCCCTGGAACCATTTATTGTATAACCAAAACCTCAGCCATAGGTCACATAGAGTGGTTTCTTACGTTTAATGAACCGGGTTTATGGGGTGAGGTCTGTCTGGGTTTTGGCTGCGGTTTCGCTCCCCACTTACCGTGTGGCGGGCCGGATCGAGAAAGATCGAGAAGGAAAACTGTTGACCTCTCCGGCAGTACTCTCGGAATATCGCCTCACACCGCTGTAGGAGGTATGGATTCATACGTCCGTCACTCCTGGACACACCGATCCCCATATTTCTAAATACCCGTCACACATTTTTCCTTCCTCTCCTAAAAATACCTCACACACAACATCCCTAAAGGCGACATTGGCTCTGAGGGAATTTTTTCCTCCTGTGTGGGGATAATGAAAAAAAGAAAAAAATAATAGATACAAAATTTGGATACTCGAGAAAGAATTTCGATCACATTTCTAGGAATTGTTCCAAAGCGAAAATCGGTATAGATCTCATTCAAAATAATTTTGAAGAGGTTCTTGCTTTTATAGAAGTGCACTGTATCCTACGACTTTTGCGGGGTAAGAGGGAACTGCGGACGAGTGGTCCAAACTAATGCGTTAATTTATGGGTTTTGAAACTGTAACCTCTGGATCCAGACACAATGAGCTAATCGTTTGATAAACGGAGCATATTTACGATTTACGTTAATATTAATATATTTTTGAGTCAATCAATCACACAATTTATGCAATTACAACATCTTTTGTGAAAATCAGGCACAAATATTAAAATGTTTATCGATATTTTTTTAAAGAACTTAATCTTCCACACCATGGAAGAAAAATTATATCCGGAAGGAGTTCGTAATTAAAAGAACTTGGTCTTTATAAAAATCTTATATCTTTTTTTTTTTTTAAAACGAGAACAGCACCAGAGAGGATATCCAGAAGTGCATAGCGAATGGAAGTCGCTGTTATTACCGCCTAAAAAACCAAATAAAATCCAGACTGCTGTCCAGAAACACCAAGATATTTGTACAAAACACTTATCAGACCACTACTCACATAGACAACTGAGACTTGGGTACTAAATAAGAGGAATGAGCGAGCACTGGATGTTTTTGAAAGGAAAATTTTGAGGCGTATCTTCAGAGCGATTTCAGAAAATGGATTTTGGCGCAGACGTTATAACAATGAGCAATTTACGTATATACTCTGTTTAAGGATCTAAACGTCACAAAATTTATAAAACTAGGAATACTTCGGTGGCTGGGTCATGTAGAGAGAATGACCGAGCATTAAGCACCAAAGTTTCTGTTGAACTCGAGACCGACAGAACAAAATAGCCTGGGAAGACCAAGTTTAAGATGGAGCGACAACGTCCTCAAAGATTTATCCACCTCGGAGATTGTAAACTGGAGAGGGCTGTCGCAAAACCGTGACGAGTGGAGGAAGACTCTTGAGGAGGCCAAGACCTATTAGAGGTTGTAGAGCCAAAAGTGATAATGATGATGGTCTTTATAAAAGTTTTTACAGGTTTTTTTTATTATTTTTTTTGAGCTGATCAAAAGACTTCAAAGGTTAAGATGTGTTCCAGTTTTTAATCTACAATATTTAAAGCCATAAAATTATCAAATCAAAAACACATGATTATACATTACTTTGTAGTGCCTGGCCTTGATGTCAAAAAATAACCTTGGTCATAAATCAGGGTAATTAGACCTGTCCGATAAATTTGACAAATTCATCGTCTGCTCAATTTGTCAAAGAAAATTTCAAGTCTGTTATAAATCATAAATTCCGACTTTAATTCAATGAATTCAACCCTTCTTGCCTTTGTTGGTGAAATAGATGAGGAAAATGTACTTTAGAACTTCTTCACCATTATCGCTTAAGGGCTGTAAATTAGAAGGGTATTTATTTTTATTCAGACTAACTACCTAACCAACCCTCATTTGAATGCAGTAGGAGTAAGCAGAGAGGAATAACACCACACATTCCTGCGTTAGCACACTTTTGTGCTTCATACACATTCATCTTTTTTTTTTAATTAATAAAAAACTGACACACAGGAGACCCTGTGGAAAATAATTTTCGCACAGGGCCTATATCATCTTAGGGGATGCTTTTAGTGAAGGATAGTAAGTTGTGGGAAGGAAAAAGGTATGAGAGGTGGGTAGGATTCTGAGGGTCAGTGTGTCCAGGAGTGACGTACGAATCCATCCCTCCAACTGCGGTGCAAGGCGATGGGTCGAGAGAATCCGGCTGGAAAGTTCAAAAGGCCTCCCTTAACCAGTCTCTCTCGATCCGGCCCGCAACGCAGCAGGTGGGCAGGCGCATCCGTTGCCAAGACTTGGGCAACCTCATCCTATGTACCCGGGCACCCCTGCTAAGTCACCAAACGTAGCGAATCACTAAGGGTGACCTATGGCAGAGGTGTTGGTTATCCAATAAATGTTCCAGCCATACTTACCATTGGTGGCGGATCAGTCCCTTATTTTGACTCAATATTTAGGTTATAAATAAGAAGAGTTATGTGTACTAGATTGATGTTATATTTTACAACTGTGCATTGTTTTCAATACACGCCGATTAGTTTACTAAATTTAACAAAGTGTGAATACAAAAAATATAATTTAACGAACCAACAATACCAAAGTCACTCACTGGAATGATTTCGTCAAACCCGAAATATAATAGCTAAGTCAGCGTTGGACCCTTTGGTTTTGCTAGTTGTCATCCGAATTATTATCGGAATTTATGGCTGTACAATGTGGAGTGCCCACAAAACCATATTGTCTGGAATGTCAATGTCAATGTCACACCAATGTTACCCCAATGTCATATGTCACCCCAAAGTCATGTGTTATTTTATAAGTTAGTGAAGTTTTGTTTCAGTCGTGTGGTCTAAAGCACACTCGTTTTTTTTTTTGTTTTTTTTAATTTGTATCTGGAAAAACAAGAGTTTAAAATACTTCATCTAATTTTCTTCTTATTTTGTTTTTTCTCTTGTTTTGAACATCAAATATGCAAAATTTCATTAAATATCAAAATTCTGCTTTAAAGGGTGAGAAATAGGGGTGTTTCTTAAAATCTCTTATAGACAGTGACCTTCATCTCATTTTGAAGGTCAAGTGTGTAAAATTCCATTAATGTCGTAATAAAACTGTAGATTTGTTTAAAACACAAGCCCCCAAAGTCACAAATATTAGCGTAGACCCGTGAAAATCACGGGATATTTTAATTGTAAGAGTGATAATTCCATGTTAGCTAAAAAGCGCAGAAACGAAAAAATCATATTAACTTGTCAAGATACAGACCCTAAAAAATATTAACTAAAAATATGGAAACAAAAATGAGTCGAAGATAATATTTTTAATTCTGAATTTGAAATATGAGGTTGACAAAAATGACTTAAAAATAAGAGGTCTCAATGGCCGAGTTGGTTGAGGTGCTTGTCCCTGTAAGAAGAGTTTGACCTTGGTTTGACTCCCAATTACGACCGTTTTTTTATGTCTTGTTCTTTTTCATCTATATACTCATTTTAACACTTTTTTTGTATATATGTTTCTCTATAAATTTCAGAAGAATTATTCCACGGGCTGCCACATTTATTATTCTTTTGTATTACGTTAATGTAAGTACTTGCATACTGCTTTCTAACCCCGTATGCATGGACAATGGAGGGTCTAGAGTCGTTCAAAATACCATATGTTTCCTTATAACGCCCCGTTGGGAAAGTGGTGGGGTCACCTCCAATGTTTTTTTTTTCATATTTTCATTTATATTTTTTAGTATTATCTTTTTCTTCAATGATAAAACAACAAAAAAATACACATTTAAAATGCGTAATTTATTATTAAAATAATTTTTTAGAAAAATGTTGTACTTATACTTTTTCTTAATAAATAAATAAATCTGGCATAAAAATATAATGTTATAAATACTTAATTGATTCATCATTTTATTACAATAAGTCCCAATTTTGAAAATCACACTAAATATAAAATAAACACAAGTTCTAAAGTGCATTAACCCAGCGTATGGACAAAAATCAAAATTAGCATTTTTGCAGATAGATTAAAAACAACTCAACAATTCTTTTCAAATCAAAACCCATCAGAAAAGAATTTAGTCGCTACTCTTTGCGGTGTGTACCTCAATCAAGACCGTTTAAAAATATCCGGTAATAGTTTCGGATGCGATCAGTCTGATTTATCCCCCATCTGTCACAATCCTCGGATTTGTCATTGTCACATCCTTCAATAGTAATATTTCATCAAATTGCTGGTGCGTCATTTCTCGTGCGGTTTACTGGATGGTTAGAAGAAAACTATTATTTTTAAATATGTTGAAAGTTTATAAGCTAAAAATGACGGAATTTTATTTGGTTTCAGTAGCTCAATTGGTGCTCTTGGTCCAGAAGGTAAGACTAGAGTAACTGTATTTGAGTTCCAATTGCGATCGTAACATTTTTTTAAATTTCGTAATCTTATAAATTTTTCATATTATCAATGAGAGTTATTAATATTAATTAAATTTTTTGTACGACTTTATGTACGGGTTAAATCTTCCCCACAGGAAAAACTAAGCCCTTTCACACACTATTACACAAATGATCATCTAGTATCTAGTCAATTCACTCTATATACGTGAACCATATAAGTATAATAAATTTAAAAAAACAATACAAGAACAACATGTCAATCTACCAGAGACCAAATGGGAAAATAGTTCACCGACTCCAAATATTTTCATATCAGAGAGCTCGGCGCGGTAGAACTCTTAACTGGACCGATAATATCTGATAATAATTGATCCCTCAATATAAATATTTAATTATATTAAAATGAGGTTAATTAATTATATTATAAATACGAGACGAGGGTATATTTAGAAATTTCAAAATTGAAAGAATGAAAGGGGGTGAGGTTTATAAATATTTAGGATATCCGCAATCAAATAGATTAGATCATACTAGTATTAAAAATGATATTAGGATTAAATTTAAAACTAGGATCAGAAAAATTTTGAAATGCAATCTATCTGCTAAAAATTTAGTAAAGGCGATAAATACTTGGGCAATACCTCTATTAACTTACTCATTTGGCATAATTAAATGGTCTAATACAGATTTAGATAGCTTAGAACGATTAATTAGAACTACATTAACTAAATTTCATTGCCATCATCCAAATTCAGCTATAGAACGTATTAATTTACCCAGAAATTTAGGAGGTAGAGGTATAGTCAAAATAACATCTTTAAAACATAATCAGGTAGAAATGCTAAGAAATTTTTTCCATAGGAAAGCTGATAGTTCAGAAATGCACAAAATAATATGCAAGGCAGATAGAAATATTTCACCATTAAATTTATACGACGAGAATGCCAGCATTCTTATAAATACCAACCAGGAATTATTAGATTCCTGGTCAAATAAAATTCTTCACGCAAAACACTTCAATTATCTCAACCAAACATATGTTGACAAATTTTCGTCAAACAAATGGTTGAGTATTGGAGAGTTGAGCGCAGAAATAGAAGGCTTTATGCTTGCCATACAAGATAGAGTCATTAATACTAAAAATTATAGGAAGCATATCATCAAAGATGCAAATCAAATTGATGATTTATGTAGAAAATGTTTGGCTTTTCCGGAAACTATAGAACATATTATATCGGGATGTTCTGTATTAGCGCCGTCCGAGTATACATTTAGGCACAATCAAGTTTTAAAAATAATTCACCAAAGTTTGGTAATTAAACATAACTTGATTGACTGCCGTAATGTACCATATTATGAATATGAACCAAATTCATTTTTAGAAAATGAATTTTATAAAATTTATTATGATAAAACTATTCTGACAGACAGAACAATTAGTCATAATAGACCCGATATAGTTTTACATGACAAAATTAAGAAAATAACTTATATCATTGATGTCGCTATACCAAATTCTTGTAATATTCAGAAAACTGTTTCTGAAAAAATAAGAAAATATACAGATTTAGGAAATGAAATTAAAAGAATTTGGCATTCTCAGACTATAAAAATATTACCATTTGTTATTTCGGCTACTGGCATTATACCTAGCTCTCTCATTCAAAATTTAGGCGTATTAGATTTGTCAAAAAATTTGTACATAAAAATGCAAAAGTCGGTCATTTTAAATACATGTAGGATTACGAAAGATTTTTTAAATATTTATATTGAGGGATCAGTAGGATTTATCGGACCAGTTAGGATTTCATCAGAGCCGAACCCTCTGATATGAAAATATCTGGAGTCGGTGAAATATTTTCCCATTATGTTTCTGGTGGATTGACGTATTGTTCTTGTATTGTTTTATTCTTATATAGTGCAATTACATTGCGTTAATTTACTAGATATTCATTTGTGGAAAAGTGTGTGGAAGGGTTTAGTCTTTCATTTGGGAAAGATTCAACCCGGACATGAAATCTGGAGCACCGTAAATACACAAGATATAATTAATCCACTAGTTAGATTAGCGAACAAAAAAAAAACATATAAAACTTCGACGGTAAACCCAAGCTTAGGACAAAGACACTATTAAATACCAGGCAGTAAAAGCTTTCAACAATATTAGGGAAACAAAAAAAATCAGATACAAAATTAAAGGATTTAAAGAAAAAAACCGGGAATATTTCAAAAACTTCATAACGTCAGATAATGTTTTAAAATATATAAAGTTATTGTATAAAAAAATTATAATTACACTAAAAATCTCCAGTAAGTTCATTAGAATATAATTAAATTTTGAATAAAAATAAAAATAATTTTTTTAAACCACAAATTTATTTAAATTTACCAACCGGTTTCGCTTAGTTTAAGCTTCTTCGGTGACTTTATTTTAACTTAAACTAAACAAAAATACTAGTAAATACAATGGACATACACATTATATTGGTAACGATGGAGACAGAATAAAAATGGAACAATGGAATAGTGAGAAAGAGATCATCACACATTAATGGTAAGCGTCCATCTGCCCGCGCCGGCCGGTACACACGCACGGCACACCACGGATTTTTCTATATCTTTATAGAAAAATCCGGCCCGCCGACCACTGGTATTTGCCGGTAGTAGGCGCAGTGCTGTACTAATTGCAGTGCTGACTCACCAAAAATAGCTGTAGTACATCAAACAGATACATCATTTATCTTAAATCCACAATACCAATTAACTCGATTATTGGTTTATTTACAGAAAATATTGCATTTTCAAAAACACACGACGATCGGAAAAAAATGTCAAAAACAAAACCATAAAATTTTGTTTTATCAATAATCAGTGAAATTTTAAGTTTGAAACACGTTGAAATAGTTGAATGCATTACTCATTCAATTATTATAACACTGGTACACAAATTTGTTATAAAAATCCACTAAAATTCGACAAAAAAGCCAAATTTTAAACTGACAGCTTCAGAAAGTTTAACATTGTTATATGCCGCGAAAATAATCGATCTAGAAATTTCCGTAATTAAATCATAGAAACAAAAAATTGAGACATCTCTGGAGAAAGCGCTAAAGGATTTTGTCAACTACATGATTATGCAAATTACAGATCGCGGGAGTTTTCGAAAATATTTAAATAAAAATTTTAGTGCGTCAAGGGAGAATCTTCCGAAATTCGGAAGCTTTTCAAACATATGTTTTGTAAGTGGTTCCGAAATTCGGAAAAAATCGTTCCAGTGGATATAAAGATGTAGAACAATCCGTTGCGTGCCGTGCGTGCGTTGCGGCCGGCGCGGGTAGATGGACGCTCATCTTAAAACATAACATTTTGGCCTTATCCATACATAAATATAATTGTATTTTTTGTACAGTCTTCCTATTTAAATATTATTTATCCACTCTATATTATGCCTATTTTTGATGATTTAAAATTATTCACACCCTGATGAAACTTAAGTCGGGGAAAACCGATTTGTAAATTGGAATAAATTACAGGTTTAATTAATTCATTTAACAAAAATTCAAACCACAAATTGCTTTTTACGAAAATACGTATTCTGCTCTTAATCGTATTTTGTAAAGTACAATTTTTTTTATTTAGTCTGAAAATGACCTTGTAAGTCGAAACAGCTGTAACCAAAATTCATATTCAAAAATACTTGCAGAATTTGATAATAACATTATTAAATTTAATATTCAATTAATTAAAAAAAATTAAATGGTGTTTTACGAATTAAACACAAAAACAATTTATATCTAACGTACTATGTACTTAGCCGTAAAAAATAGCTACGTAAAAGCTTACCAACCGCAGAAAAGTATTAAAACATTTTATTGTAAACGTTGAATGTTTTAAAATACCCCAGATGATGTTTTTAATTTGATTAGGCGTTTTTAGAAATGTCATAATAATGGGAGAGTGCACTTTTGTTCCCAGAATTTTTAAATGAATTTCGTGTAATTTCTGTTGGAAAATCCTCATTATTTAGAGTGCAACAATGTTGATACCACCGAAGTTAACTTAATTAATATATGATTGAAACGAATCCACCAACGAAGTTGCACCGATAATTCCTAGAAGTGTGATCTATACCGATTTGAAAATAACCTGCTGTCGTCAATTTATAACCTTTCGATCCATACACCCCTAAAAGTTAATGAAATTGATTAACTGCGCAAGAAAAATATTTGGTTTTTGCATACTTCGAGCACAAATCCACTTTAAAATATTTGTTTACTTCTAAGTCACAGAGAGGCCAATAAAGTTGATGATTTCCTTGTTATTTTGATGAACGATGCTCCAGCGTCATTGATCCCTTCAACGTAGTAGTAGTATAGTCGGAAAACACGTCAAACGCCCGTCCTTAATGTGTTGGTACTGACAGTTGTCATATGAGAACTGGTCGATTTTACGACTTCAAGACACCGTCTATGTTTTTTTTGGTACACGCATTGGTATAATTTTACAATACTTAAAGGCTTTTTTTATATATAAACATTTAAAAATTAAAGAATAACACAATTAGCAGATTAACCAAAAAAATCCCACATAGTCATCGCCTGTTCGTGGGTATACTTGTGTGTTTATAAAACGGTTTGAAACGTTTTGTTTTAAAAACGGTTTTTGAAAATATTGAAGTAAAAACTTCTTCATTCACTTTAAATCTTTTGTTTCTTTTTAGTGTCTTTTTTTGTTTCATCGAATTTAAATTTAAAAATTTTTGTGATTTTAAATTCGATGAAACAAAAAAATAACACCGAAAAGAGACAAAAGATTTATGGTGAATAAGATAAAATAATCGGTCTCCTCTTTGTGCGGTGCTTCGTAGCCTCCCCACTCTTGTCTACTTCAGATTTCTGAAGGGTTCACTTGTACCGCGTGTGAACTGCACACTTGTATTTTTTTTATTCTCTCCTACAATATTATGGGTTTCTTCAAGATACATGTCCACTCTTTCCTTTCCTCAAAAATAACCTCCATACAGCATCCTCAATGATGACAGGCCCCTTAGGGAAATAAATTTTAGAAAATTTTAGTAAGGACTTTGTAGTGTGTGTGAATATTTATATAGTTTCAACATCTCTCAACAGATGTCGTTGGTATTGGTAGTTGAAATACGTAGTTTTAATGTGTCTCAACAGAGGTCAGTGATTGTACTGTGTGAGATAGACAACTGTCGCCCGTTCGCATCTAAAACCCGAACATTTACGAAGATTTCCGATCATATCTGATGAACAACTAGCACGGCACAAGATGGCGGCTCGCTTGGCAGATTAACACAGAACATCCTTTAAAATAGACGTTACATCCAGTCAGATATTCGTTGTAAATACGACTCGTTATCTAGGCAAACCAAAGTATTATTTAAAACTCTTGAATATCGCAACTGTATTATTAATCAGAGGAAATAACGATAAACCACAGACATAACTTGAATTTTGAAAAATTTTCATCTATCTTTAATAACTCAAAAACGGCTAGACGGATTTTTATGATATTTGATTTGTTGGATTTGTCTCCATCCCGAATAACAGAATAGCTATTAAAACATCGGAAAAATTCTTGAAAAAAAAATAATGAATGACATTATTTTCCTCATACACTTTGTATGGAACGAATTATCATCTTTTGAATGAGCTGCAGCAATATTGTGATAAATATAATATTGAATAGATGAATAGTGGGTGAATTCCTAAAATTCAAAAACGTCAAATGTCAATGCGCTGATTGTTTTGCTTTTGTTCATAATCATAATATATAATGCTTCCCCTCTTTCTAACACACTAAATATCAATAGTCGAAAATGAGACAAACGGTGAACATACGTCTGCACCCCTCCAAAGAAAAAATACAATAATTATAATAAATCTCTCTCACACGTATAAAGAAAATCATAAAAAATCCGTACACAACGCCATCTCTGACACTGACAAAAACAAAACACGGACAATTGCGCATCGATAATTGCTTCATTGTGTAATTTTTAACTTCATAAAAAACTGAATTTAATTCAGCTAATATGTTAACAACAGTTATTGATTCTGAGGCGGTACGAAGTTCACCGGGCAGCTAGTTTTTTCATAAATTCAAGAAAATGTGCTTTCTTTGGGCACACTGACACTCCATTAACTTACTTCAATTTGTTTATCTGCATTCAGTGGATACACGCGTCGTATGACAGTACGTCGTACGTCAGTTGTTTACCGTTAACCCAATTCAAACCCCGTGTAAATACTGGTCCCGTCCTCAGTCTAGAAGCAATAGCGGTCCACTGGGACCAGCCGATGTTGATGAAATTACTGTGGCATTATTAATTAGTATATTGTGGCAGTTAATACGATATAGCCGTATGTACGATGAAATGTATCATGCAAGTATGTAATTAATTTACTTGATGTGAATGTTGGAATGTTGGCTGGTCTGTTATAAAGAAACAAGAGAGATGGCATATGAACAATTATTATTAGTATGCAAACACGCGTATTGCACATCGTTTTCATACTGAAAATCGCATCCACGCGCTGAAACAAAATTTTCTCGAAAAGCTTAATTATGGATCTGCTCTCATACCTAATGTAGGCATTGATATATTATACATAGATGAGACATTTAGCGAATAAATTGATTCAACGGAATCGTAGGTTAGTACCTCCATTTCTCTATTAGTATTAGTAGTTCTACAACCGTCGACCGTGGCTGGCGTGTGACGTATCAAAGTAGGATGGAAAAGGATGAAACCATGAGCTTGAGTAAAAGGAAAGGACGGTCTGACGGCCGAGCCTTTCGACGCGGTGGCTTCAGTTAGAATTCACTTTCCCGAAGGCCTGTTCGTGCATGATTTGAACACGAATCTCGGAGAATTATGTATGGGGATAGCGCCTCTATAGTATTTCTCTATGTATGTAGGTAGTATTTTTTTTTAAATTCAACATCCTTAGCACTGTCTGTCAAATATACCATATTCAACCAAAAAAGTTTGCTATTTTTTCGATGTTGATTATTTATTTTTTTATCATTTATTTTCGGGAAATCAACAGTTTACGATTAGCGTGTAAAAATAATACTAATTATTTATTCCCTTCCTGCAACTTTACCTCTAATAATAAAAAATAAGAAAAATAAATTAGGTTATAAGAAAAAATAAATATATGTAAAAACGGAAACTTAATCATTCTACAAGAATAAATAATTAAATAAAACTTACTTTTCAGAAGAAGAAGAAGTCAAAATGGCAAAATTATTTCTGTATAGAACGGTGAAGATCATCTAAGAAATACCGACCAATATAAAAGAAGAGGAAAGTCTGTTTAACTTTTTAAAAGACGTGACTTAATATGTTAAGCTTAATTAAATTTATTTTTTTAAATATTTAAATATATTTTGAAATGAGAATTTTTCAATAATTGCATTTTCACATTATTGTGCTTGTTATAGAATAAAAAACCGGTATGGTGGTATTTAGAGTTTTTTTTTTATTACAAAATCTTAAGAATGATTATTTACTAATGTTCTTCACCTTTATATATTAATAAAACTTTATAATATTTTCCAAATAATATGCAACATGTAATAAGTAAGTAAGTACATTCATTTATCACCTTTATGTAGGTACTATTTAAAGTTACAAATAAAACGAGGCATGTTCAGAAAGTAAGTGTAGGTACTGATTTTTTGTTTTTGTTTTTTGAAAAAGTGTATTCGATAAAAAATTACAGGATATTGCTAATATATGTACTTGTTGAATATATTTCAATAAAATAATCGCCATTCCGTTTAATGCATGTGGTGATCCGTGGCACAAGTTTCTTTATGGCCTCCTCTAAGAATTCTCCCGCTAGCTCCTTCCTCCACCAACCACTTTCTGCACCTGATTTATTTTCAATCAACCAACTACTTCAATCATATTCCGTTTATTATAATAACTTTTGAAGGATATTCCCATTAATGTAATATGTCATTGAAGAAGAGGATAACTCTAACAAATCTAAACGTAAAATGAGAGGCATCAGTGGCGAATTGGTTCAGTTGCGATCGATGGCTTTTTATTTTTCCGAGTCTTGTTCTTTTTCATATTTTCATTTAGATATAGCAGTATTATCTTATTCTTCAATAATGTTATTACAATAATAGGAACAAACTAACGAATCAAATTGCACCACCGATCTAAAAAAAAAAGGCTAATAGATCAAGACTTTTTATATTGAATTTTGTTTTAATCTGTGTATAATATGACTATAATTAATTTGCCTGTGTTATATATGTCTGTCTGTGTATTTTATGCCTTTTTATTGTAATAACTTAAAATTATTCTTCTGTTTCTATTTTCTATATTGTGGTATCTTGTTATTTTGTATTATATTAATATACTGCTTTGGCAGTTTATCGGGTGCTTAAAATGAAGAAAAAAAACCTATAAAATAAATTATAAAGGAGAGTTATAATAATAAAAAAAATATTAAATAATACTCCCATCTTTAATAAAACCGAATAATGTAATAAATTCTTCATTTTCATTACTAACCTTGAAACATAAAGGAAAGTGAAATTCTAATTTCATTCTTGGCTTATTATTTGTTAGCCTTACTTTTACACAACGATTTCTCAAGTCAATTTACCCGGAAAATCAAAAAAACCCTGAAAAATGGCTTAAAAGTCTATCGATGAGCTTACTCGATAATATAATGCCTCCCACTCTAATAAAATCTCAAAGAGGTAAAGTAGGAAAAAGGGAAGAAAAGCAAAGTGAAGTCTTAGGCCAAGTTGTTTAATACAATTTCACGCCTGACCCATCAAATGGATTCCGCGACTTTTCATCCCACGATAAAATATCTACTAAAACCTAACCTAACCTAACCTTACCTAATCTAACCTAATGTAACCTAACCTAACGTAACCTAACCTAACTTAAATTAACCTAACCTAACCTAACAAAAAAGGGATAAAAATAAGACAGGTATCCTATATAGACAATATATTTTTTTATTTTATTAAATGAAGACAATATTAGCGAATCTCAATCTTAAATCTGGAGACAGAAAAATCAGAAAAAGATATTGGTTCCACTGGGACACGAACCCAGGGCCCTTTGTTGACATGACAAGAGCTCTACTAACTGAGCTATGGAACCCATTTTTCATCCCATCAAAAATGGGTTCCATAGCTCAGTTGGTATAGGTCTTGTCATATCAACAAAGGGCCCTGGGTTCGTGTCCCAGCGGAACCAATATCTTTTTCTGATTTTTCTGTCTCCAGATTTTCGATTGAGTTTTGCTAATATTGTCTTAATTTAATTAAATATTATAATTTGAGATTTTACCCATAAAGTAAAAAAAAAATATTGTTCAAAAATAGTAAAGTGGGACAAAAATAATACAGACATCCTCTAAAGTTTGGTTAGGCTAGGTTTCAGTAGATATTTTGTTGGAGGATGTTTTGGCCGTAGGATGTTTTGTTGGGGATATTTTGTCTGGGATATTTATCGCGGGATGAAAACGCGTACCACCCATCAAATGGCCATTCACTGCCATTTTGTTTTTTTTTTAGTTCAATGTTGGAAATCGATTTTCCCTCACTGGAACATTCTTAACGTCTAAAATATCTATGGTGATTAAATTTATTTTTAAGTCCAAGAATGTATTCTATCCTAGATTTTGTCAGAAAAATAAGTTTTTCCTTATACCGATTTTTTTTAACTAAATTTTGAAGTTTGATAAATGTTTACGATACGACAAACATTGCATTCGACCGGTCAGTTGCTGAGTTGGCATCGCGTTTGGGTACCACCCGGGCATTGCATGTTCGATTCCTCGGCTGGCTAAGTCCTACATCACGACTCGAGCAACATTTTCCACTTACTGTGGGGGCAGTAGGAGATCATAAAATATTGTCAGGTTATTCGTAACCCGGGAATGTTTGCCTTTCTTTAAATAAATTTTAAAAAATTGTGACGGAAACTGACGACACGATAAAATGGAACCAAAATACTTGTAGGTATAAAAAAATATGTTATTTGAAAGAATAATCGAATTTTAAAAATGTCACGATTGATTGGTGCTTATTAACTAAATACCTATTAACGAGGGTAGGCTGAAAAGTAATGCACACATGCTTGTACATCGCGAAAAAAATTACTCTCAGAAGCACGCCAGGTGGAATATGGAGGTGACATCCCTCCTCTAGACTTACGCGCAAGTCTGAGGTAGTTGAATTCATCCAGTGTATTTTGAGAAGCAGAAGTATGGAGACGTGTTTTAGTGTTATGTCAACGCAAGGTAAGCAGCGTGCTGTTAACGAATTTTTAACTGCTGAATAAGTGACTCCTACTGATATTCATCGTCGTTTAAAGGATGTTTATGGTGACGATGCTGTTGATAGGTCTACTGTTAATCGATAAGGGATAAAACTTCATGATTGTGAGCCTTTAAAAGCAATAATTGTTGATGAAACACGCAGCGGACGACCGATCATTGGTACAGATGATAAACAATCCAAACTCGTCCACGATTTGATTAAAAATGTCCGGCGAATTATTCAAAACTGTATCAAAAACCATTTTGTAATATCCAAGAAACGTTTCGGCTTCATTGCTGAACAATTAGGATACTGTAAAATCTGTGAACCATTGCTACCACGCCGTTTCACAGACGAAAACAAACAACGTCGATTAGAGCCGTTGCAAAACCTGAAGTTTGAACCGATTCCACACCCTTCTCACTCCCCCGATCTTGCGCCTTGCGATTTTGTTTTTTGCTCTACTCAAGAGACACCTCAAGGGTAATTATTACATCTCAGATGATAAGGTAAAGGTAGCTGTCAAGTCCTAGATTCGAGAAATGTCGGAAGATTTTCTCAGTTACGTAATGAAAAAACTTCTTAGACGTTGGGAGAAATGCGTTAGCCCTAACGGAAACTATGTTGAAAAATAAATATATGATTTTGAAGCTTAAAAATCGTAATTTAATGTACTTTCTGCCCGATCTTGCTATTGGTTTTTATTCGTATTTTACAAGCATGTGTGCATTACTTTTCAGCCAACCTAGTAGATATTGAAAAAAAAATGTATGACGATAGGTACCAAAAGTCTTATTTTATTATACGAAATGCTAATTTTTTTCAAATCTTTTTTTTGTAAATTTTGTATTGACTTATGTTAAAAGAATCGGCGTTTAACGGGGAGCTTTCAAATGTCAAAAAAATACAAAATGGCGCTGAATGGCTATTTAATCACAATTCCATTTGAATTTCTGTGAAACAACAGGATCTAAGCTTTATTTACTCCTTTGAATTCGAGGCTTCTTTCAGAGGGGGGAATTTATTTTTTCCAAGAAAGTCTTAGAAATTATTTTCATAAGAAAATAATAAGGCAAATAAGAAGCAAAGAAGACTTGGCGTTATATTTATTCACTTTAATCAGAGATAATTTCATCTTACTAAGTGTTTTCATTTAGTGATTTGTGTAAGAATAATAATATATTATAATCTACTAGCGCAGATCTATGAATAATCACGGGATGGTATAATAAAAAGTTTTGTAAAGCTGAAAGTATTTATAAAAATACGTTTGCCTCAGGATCATTGCCTTTCAAAAGATGATCACAAATTTACATTTAAAAAATGCTGATTGTTTATTTTTTGCTTTTAACGCACATACGCCTAAGGGATCTCATTTCAACAGGTACCAGGACTCTGTGGACCGCCAACTTCCCTTCTTTTGACAGTTTTTTATCAACACCAACCGCATTCAGTCCTCCATTAATGGAGTTACCTGCATTTACCCTTCTGTCAATATCTCTTTCAGCCTTCCCATCTCTCATTTTATAGTTTAATTGTCTTATAAATAGCCGTTTGATTTCTAAATATAATAAAATAAAACAAAGCTATGAATTATGTTAAAACCGTACAAGAGTCTCAATTGCTCCTATGTGCTCCCAACTCTTCGAATGATGGAACTAAATATTTTACAATAGCTCCAAAAAGGAGGCCCTGAAGAAAGTAATTCCCTTCAAGAACTGTGTGGTCTTTGGGGATGCTGTTTGGTGGGTCTTTTTAGGAAAGGAAGAAAAAGTTCTGGGCAGGAAAAAGGTGTGAGAGTTGGGTAGGAATCTGAGGGTCAGTGTGTCCAGGAGTGACGGCCAAATGAATCTTTCACTCCCAATGCGATGCAAGACGACGTTCCGAGAGGTAAAAGGTCTCCCTCAACCAGTCTTAAAGCCGGGCGTGTCGCTGCTAAGTCACCTAACATAGCAAACCACTTGGGATGACCTATAGCAGTGTTCAAGACCTGTACATCCAATAAATGGTTCCCGGGACGGCGGTTCCCATTTCCTCCTTCCAAATTCATACTGAACTACTTCATAAATCTGGTCACCACACACAACTAAACAAATTTCAAGTAACATTTCGATTCTTAAAAGAGGTCCATCACGGGGCGATACTGAGAGTATCTACTACTCCTATTTTTAAACGACTTCGAAAAGGAGGAGGTTATCAATTCGACGGTATTTTTTTTTTTTTTTTTTTATGTTTGTTACCTCAGAACTTTCGATTGGGTGAACCGATATTGATGATTATTTTTTTATTAGAAAGCTGATGCTTTCCGTGTGGTTCCATTTTAATTTGGTTCAGTTCTGACAATGGGATCCATGAGAAAACCATATATGTCTTAAATTTGCAATAAGTATGTGCGCGACAAATGGACGAATAACTCAATATTACGCCAACAGATTTCGATGATTCTTTTTTAAAGTAAAACTTCTTTAAGCACGCTCGTTTTTGGAGTCGGCGTCAGCCAAGATCTCCATATCTCACCTATTACTACCTATGTATGTAGTTACCTTGGCTGACACCGACTCCAAAAATAACAATCGTACGAAATTATTCTTATACTTTTTAGTGCATTTTTTTAAGTCTTTTTTTGTTTTGTTTAAATTTTTATGACTTGTGCATAGAAACTATAAAATAACAGCGAGATGGCATTATATTTGTATTAACGACCCCTTTGAGATGCGTAGCGTAATATTTATGGAACCCTAAGTTAATAAATAGCAAAAACAATTCTAACAAAGCACTTGCATTAAATATGAAACTCTTCATTATACCAGAACAACACTCGAGCTGGTGTTTGCGTAGAAAATCTAGTTGGGTGAGCTTTCCGAAATTGCCGGCAGGTGGCAGCAGCTGTTTGGCGTGGTATGTAAAGTTTAATATTTGTGTAAAGCAGTTTAAAGCGGAATGCCAGTGATAATGAAAAGTTTAATTAGAAACCCGTGCAGTGTTATTAAAGTTTCACAATGAAACAATTCATGTATATTAACCAGAAACCGAATTAATTTATTAAACAGGTTTATTTGAACTTTTGTGAAGTTTGTTTGTTTTGTTTTTCTTCTTCTTCTTAATGTGCCTTATCAGGTCCCCCCGACGTTGGCGATCACTCTTGAAAAGGTCTCTCTGTCTTGCGCTGCCCGGAATAGCTCCTCCACACTTCTAATGCCGGTCCACTCTCGTATGTTTCGCAGCCAAGACATTTGTCTCCTACCAGGCCCTCTGCGACCCTCTATCTTGCCTTTCAATATTAAATGGAGCAAGTGATACTTCTCCCCTCGATATGACCCAGATATGAAATTTTCTTGATTTTAATTAATGTAAGCAGTTCCCTATCTGCTCTAGCCCGCCTGAGAATTTCTATGTTGGTGATCATGTCGGTCCATGGGACCTTGAGCATTCTCCGGTGAAGCCACATTTCGAAAGCCTCTAACCTGTTCATGGTATTTATTTTCAAGGTCCATGTTTCACAACCATACAGCAAGACCGACCACACATAACATTTTAGCATTCTCTGCCTTAGTTTTAAGCTTATATTGTCATTGCAGAAGAGGGATTTCATTTTTATGAATGCAGTTCTTGCTGCTTTAATTCTGCACCTAATCTTTATATCTGGGTCAAGAGTCTCCGTGAGGATACTGCCGAGGTATCTAAATCTCTCCAGTTTTGTTTTTAATTAGTGAAAACTATAAGAAAAATAATATTATATATTGAGGTAAAATAACAAATGTCGGTTCGGAATATATTAGTTATCGTATAACCTAGGTAATAATATAAGAGATATGGCATGCCACACGGATTCTAAAAGCTGATAAACAATGAAAGTTATGCATTTGGTTTGTAGGTAGAAATAAACGCGGAGAGGCGGGTATGGGATCCGCCTCCCCGGGAAACATTCATCAGATAACCTACCCCTCTTCAATAGGTCACTCTAATTGGTTTCTATGTTTGGTGACTTAGCAGGGGTGCCCAGTTGCGTGGGATAAGGCTGGTCAGGTCTTAGCGGTGAATTAGTCTGTACTGCGTGTAACTGCGTGGCGGGCCGCATCAGAAGTGACCGGTTGAGGGAGACCCTTCCGCCGAACTCCTTTCTTACACTACAGTGGGAGGAATGGATTTAAATGTCACTTTTGGACACACTAACTCCTCAGATTCCTTCTCAATCCTTTTTCCTTCGGAGATTTTCCTCTCCATAGCGTATTTTAAAAGATCTGCCACTCTGTAGTCTAAAAGATAACGTAGGCCCTAAATTGAAATTATTTTCCTAGAAGGAAAATAATTCCTCTCAGGGCCTATATCATTTTTGGGGATGCTGCGTCGAGGGTCTTTTTAGGAAAGTAAAAAGAGGAAGTTCTGGGAAGGAAAGGGTGTTAGGGGTGGGTGAATCTAAGGGTCAGTGTGTCCAGGAGTGATGGACGTATGAATCCATCCCTCCTGCTGCGGTGCAAGGTGATGTTCCGAGAGAAGTCGGAGGAACTCCCTCAACCAATCTCTCAAGATCCGGTCTACCATGCAGCTGCTGTACAGACACATCCGCCGCCAAGAACCGGACAAACCTCATCCCATGTACCCGGGCTCACCTGCTGGCGAAACGTAGCGAACCACTTAGGGTGACCTATGGCAGAGGTGTTGGTTTTCCAATAAAAGTCTCCCAAAAGTTAATGTTAAAGATTTAAAAAATGGCTTGAATCCACAGCGCCTATATGCGATTTGCAGTAATGTGGGTGAAAGATGTTGGTGAAACGCGTTGTGCGCCCGTATTCTTACTTACATATAATAGATTATGGCCGATCTCTATTGTTTCCATTATCTACAGCCTCCTATTACCCCCGCCCTTTTGTTCCTAGCATAGTGCTCTCAGCGCCCTTGGGGTATATGGCGTCCTCTCCGGGAATCACTAGAAATTTCTTTTAAAAACGTTTCTCCTTTGTGATCGTGTTTCGAGCGAGATTTCCCAGAAGAATTATTTTCGTCCACAACCCAAAAGTACCTAGTAGTTTTCTGGGTTTTTCCAAGACGTTATTTTAAAAGCATGTGGGTTACTGAAATGAAAATCCACAGAAGTGTAATCAATACCGATTTTACAATACTTTTGACTACAACGTTATTTTTTATTTATTAGAAATACAATTATTACATAACAATTATAATACATTACTCCCATTGAGTTTAATAAAACTCATTTCGGGAAGGACAACATTGTACATCTAAAGGAAAATTATTTTTTCACAAGAACATGAAGATCAATGAACAGTACATAGATTTTTAAATGGACTAGACCAGAGGTTCCCAAACTTATTTTTCTCGTAGACCCCTTTCAAAATTTTACTGATTTCGGTGGACCCCCTGCTGCTACATGTCTACCACATTCCAAAAACTCGTCAAAAAATGTGAAGATTAGATCTAACAATGGAAATTTGCATCGCAGCTGAGTTCCAACCCTAAATTCGTAGTGATAATTGTATTTGTGTAAAAGAAAAATAGTGTATTTTCCTGTGTTCTACTTATTAAAATAATATGATTACAGACTTAGGGGGGGGGAGAGTACACGTAGATGAGTCAAAAAAAATGTTTATATTTCATAAATTGTTAGTATAACTATTGAATATGTTCCGAAAGTTTTAAATAAAAATTTCAATTCGTTCCGGTGTTATGAAAGTGTTTGTGCGGAACCGCGTGGTGATTAAAAACAATAATTTAATAAAGTATATTATTAAATACTTGTTATCGACCGGGTTATTATATTGTAATCGAAACCCAATCGGCATTAAATATATAAAAAAATAGGTGTCTACAAAGTTATTGTTTTACTAGCTTTTGCCCCCGGCTTCGCTCGCATAGTATTAGAGGGCTTCCTTCTCCTCCCCCCCCCCCCCAGCCCCTCCCTCCCCCACCCTTCTCCCTCTCCCCCCTCCCTCCTCCCCCCTCCCCCCCCATACCCGTTACATTCACATAGTTACCTAAACAAATAACAAAATGACAGCGCACGATAAACAATTTCTTAGCAACGCTTTGCTTTTCGTTCGTACAATAAACGTATAATAAATAATTTCATAACGCCAGAGTTTACCAATATATACAGCCTATATTATTCGCAAATAATGTAGCTTTCTATTGGAATTTTTAAAGTCCATTCAGTATTTATTGCATGAAAGAACATCCATACATCCATACAAACTTTCGCCTTTATAATATTAATAGGATTTTAAAATACTAAGGTTTTTTTCCTTTACACCGTTATTTAGTTTTATCACTTACCAATATTCCCCAAGATGCTTTGCTGGTATTCCTGAACCAAGAAGAGAAGAAGAAATGTTGACTTACCTGAAAGCAAAGAAATATACAGCTATATATGTATGGTTTAAAGAATTATCATCACTTCATGAATGATGCACCCTAATGGTTTTTATTTTTATGAAAATAACCACAATGAACATAATCTAATTTTCAAAACATATATTATATCCCATTCATAACATACACTCTTATTGGACAAAACTTCTATTAAAGACTTGGGCATGATGATCAATTAATCACTTGACTTCAACAAACCCGTAGACACTATTTGAAAAATTGCATTCAAATAATGTTTTTTTATTTAACTATGTAAAGTAAGTTTACATTGTGTTTTTCGATGCCTGTTTCACTGGGGTATACCTGTGTCGAGACAGATTAAATACATATGAATTTGAATAGAATTAAAACAGAAAGGTGATTGGAAAATCTCTTAAAAAAAGTTATATTATAAATGTAGGAAGAGACGAAGTTAACTGGTAATTTATGTAAAAACTGATAATGGAGTTAGATTTGACAGGAGTCTATTATATTAAATGGGTTAGGTTGTACGTAAATTGTTATATCTGTCTATTTGTAATTTATGTTACAGATGTTTGCAGTAGCGTGGCGTCCAATACTTACAATCAGTGCTGCAAGTGACTTCAAGTCAATAGAATGTTTAAAATCACGGTACACTTCATTAGTAAGAAGTCAAGGGAAGTATAACTTGCATATCTGGTCCCTATTTTGCAAATTACATTCTAGTGTAGAATATAGAAAGGGTACAGCACAAATTTTACTCAAATTCATAAACTTTAAACTGAATATTTTAATCCAAAAATTAATTATATCCTGCTGATGCAATAACTAAATTTAATTACAGATAAGCGGATTATCTCTAACCTTGTTTAATTAAACAAAAATATTTATTATGGGATTGACATGGAGTCTGCGCTGTGTGAGGCTCAAAAAAATCAACAAAATACAATGAAAAACCAAGTTTATGTGTTTTTTCATTGTATTTTGTTGATTTTTTTTTTTTAATAATAATATTAAGTCTTTATCAATCTAAAATAGTTTGAAGTTTACTATTAAAACAGTATAATTAAAATTATAAAAAAATGTTCCTTGTTGATTTTAAAGCTTTTACATCGAAAAGAAATATCTCATATTAAATATTTATTTTTATTTCAATGCAGCCATTATCACCTGACCATAATCAGATAAAATAACACATAAAATGTATGCTATAACAAAAATTTTATCATATTTATTTTTGGGGTCCTAGGCGACCCCTCGCGACACCTCGTGAAAAAAAGACTCGACGGGCGGAGGATTAGGATAAATCAAGTAAAATCCTGTATAAATCAATTTTTCGATGTATTCTAGAAATCCTACGCAACCACTATTTGTCTTCCAGTTACGAGTTACATAAAAATCCCAGGTTTAAATGGTTTATTTGATAAATTTGGAACACGTTGCCTGTTTTATGTAGTAAAATAAGTTATTGTTATGCAATTAACACTGAATATATTATAATGCATAGCAAAATTAACAAAAAATCACAGATATTATCTGAAAAGTCTCTCTTTCAGGCTGTAATCCAGTAGCACAGTGTAGCGTGCCCCTACATCACAAACGAAAAGTTTCTCTCAAGCAACCTAAAAAGTTAATAAAAACTTTCTTTACCAAAGAATTTAAATACTCTCAAGATCAGGTCGAGACAGTCTAAGAAAATAAAAATAAAATGAAGATAAAATAACATTACTCGTATGTACTATTTTTTAATAACCGACTCTGTTTTTTTCAATTTTTATTATGTATTTTTTATGTGAATACCGCACTACAAGAGTCCCAACCGCTCCCATCAGGAGCCAGTGAGGGTTTGGCATCCCCAATCGGGGTATGTTTTGAGACTGAAGGTGAGGAAAGGGTGTCAATCCTAAATGGTGGTCTTACACCAGGGCGATACTGAGAGTATCTTCCACTCTGGAACTTGCCGCAAATATACTATATGTTATTTTAATCGAATTATTTGTGAAAGAACAAGACAAATTAATTAAATAAAATATATTTGGGCACGCGGGATTCAATCCCGCGACCTTCAGATTGCGAGTCAAGGGTCTTACTCTTCAACCATTGACGCCTTCGAGTTAAGTTGAGTTGTTTTAAAGCTATCTATTTATTTTCCCTTAGTACCTACATATATTGTACCCATTGTTTGATTCGCCAAAATCTCACTACTTCTTTCATTATCTCGGGGACATCTCATTACCATGATGATGTCAAAATTATATTTTTTCATTCCCTCTGGGGTGCTTTCTACCCCCCTTAATGGAGTTTGGACCGACTCCTGGCTCGTACGTAATTAGTTCGTTGGGGTCTGGCGAGGGTACGTGCGTTTTTTGTGAAGTCAGCTTTTCAAATATATAAATAAATGTTGACAAGACTCTATGTGATGTCTGAGTGAATGTGTATGAGAGCAAGCGAGACAATATGCTTGCCGAATCTATATAAGGGACATATGCATGGTTATTGTCCTCTTTTGCTACAAGCATCTCCCTAATAAATACCAGTACTCAATACTAATACTCTCTTCATTCGCCGTGTACTACCGACACAGTATACCCAGACACAATACTATAAAAAATCTTTCGTAATCCTACATGCATTTAAAATTAATGATTTTTGCATTTTTATATATAAATTCTTTGACAAATCTAATAAGCCTAAATTTTGAATGAGAGTTAATATTATTGTTACAAATTATGCTTTTATATTAGCGAATTTTTATATTAATCTTTATTGCTATTATTATAATTATTACAAACTAGCTGGGGTACCCGGCTTCGCTCAGGACAACATTCGAGTGTTCTGGAATGTTTCACGATGATGTTCCCGATTCCCTATTCCCCAACATTCCATGACATACTCCGCCACTCCTTCCAGATCTTTCTAGAGCTCTGTTCTAGAAATTTAAAGAGGGCGACATTTCCATCCCTTATATCTTCAAAAGCACGCCCTTTAGGAAAAAACGGATTCCCTTACTCCATAGGGGGGATAGAGATCTACCACACCTCACTTGATCGTACAGGGACTCGTTTTTGAGTTTTTGCGGTCCGTACGTTTTTTGGACTTTCTTTTATAATATATATTGATTATGCGTAGTTCCTATCTGGATATCATTTATCCAGTTGCCACCTCTCCCTTGCTGGAAAATTATTTGAAATTTGGAACAATGGCAATAAACATAGTGCAAATTCGAGTGCAATTATTATTTTTTAAAAACAGAAGACGATTTGGAACTACCTTGAAAGCATGTTGTTGGTATTTTTTGTTTGTCGTTTTTAAAGTATGTATATGGTAGGAATTTGACAATCTCGGAAGTACATAACATCATTTTGCACTCATTAGTTTTATTTATGGCGATAATTACCTCGAGGTTCGCGGTATAACTTCATAACTATACTGTGGTTGTGTTGAGTGTTCCTTCGTGGGGATACCGTGGTAAGTAATTGGTGATCCCTTTTTCTTGAATACTTTGTTTTTATATCCTCCCACTACCTTCAACTTCACAACATACCCCAATTGGGGATGCCATAGTCTCATTGGCTCTAACCGTATGGGGACAGTTGGAACTCTTGGGCGGTAATCAAATAAAAAAATGTCGAATTCAAAGTTTGATAAATTTCAATAGAAATACTTAGAAGATAATTTCACATCACCATCGTGTACTTAACGACAATTTTTCTAAGTGCAGTACATTGCAAAATGTTGAGGCTTTAGGTTAGGGGTTAAACAATAAACTTTAACAAAAATAAATAATATATTTAATTATAATAAGCAATAATTATTAGCCGGAAACACTCATCTATATTGAAAAAACCTCCCAAGAAAAGATACATGCCGCCGACGGGACTCGAACCCGCGTCCTTCTGATATCCGGTCAAATGCTCTACCATTGAGCTACGTCGGCTTATCTCCTACCCGCCAAATAATTCAATATACACTAGTGTTTCATTCAACAATTACTGCTTATTACATTTTCCCACCTGCAAACAACCAACTTTATTTATATGAGAAAGGCATTGTAAGTGCTTGATCTCCCACCAAGTGGCGTTGAGAGAAATTTTGTCTACATTTTTTGGTGAAATACTTTAACTCGTCAAATAATAATTACTATTTTTAATTGTTAAAATATTGTTTACGACAAGATTTTTATGCATAGCACAAAAGGTAAAAATTATTATAGAAAAGATACATGCCACCGACGGGACTCGAACCCGCGTTATTATATAATAATTATTACCCTTTGTGCTATGCATAAAAATCTTGTGTCTTAAATATTAGTTTATCAATTAAAAATAATATTTAATAAGTATATATACATTGCAAACTTTTTCATCTCTAAGACAACTCTTATATAACAGCATATAAAAAATAATATTTAAGTTACATCTGCTAGAGATGTGTGTGGAATAAGTACGCAAGGTAGGAAGAAAGGTGACGCATGGTGGGATGACGAGATTAAAGCACTGGTCTCAGAGAAGAAGAAAGCATGGTTATGTCTGATAGCGGCTGGCAGTGCTTCTAGCGAAGAGAGAGATAGAGCGAAAGAAGTATATAAGGGATGCAAGAAAAGAGTAAGTGTTGGAGTGAAAGTACGAAAGAAACGTCTGGAAGAGGAAGAGGGAATAAAAATGACAAAAAACTTCCAAGAAAACATTAAACTGTTTTGGAAGGAGGTCAAAAAGTCCCGGAGCGGTCCAGAGAATGGGAGCCTAAAAGTGATAAAATCGAAAGATGGAAGAATGTTGACGAATGAGGAAGAAATAAATGAGAGATGGATGAAATATTTTGAGGAAGTCTTCGAAAGCAACCCGAGTGATAGTGAGGCCAGCGGCGAATCGGGTATGAACGATGACGGAGTGAATGTTATCAAAATCAGCATGGATGAAATTAAAAATTCGATAAAATGCATGAAGAATGGTAAGGCTGTAGGTTTCGACAATATTGCGGCCGAATACTTTAAAGGAGATAGCCATATTATTCTCACATGGTTGTGCAAACTTTTTAACCAGTGTTTAGAGGAGGGTTACACGCCATTAGATTGGAGAAGGGCTGTAATCATGCCATTATACAAAGGTAAAGGGTCACGTATGGAATGTGGGAATCATAGAGCTATTAGCCTGCTAAGTTCAGTCGGCAAGTTGTACGGAAGAATATTGATTGAAAGGGTAAGAATGGAAACAAAGGATAAAATATGGGATGTGCAAGGTGCCTTTATGAGTGGAAGGGGATGCATGGACCAGATTTTCTCCTTGCGTATGCTCACTGAGAAGTTTCTGGCAAAAAACCAAAAACTTTTTTGTGCCTTTGTAGATCTACAAAAAGCATACGACCGAGTCGACAGGAAAAAGCTATGGAAGGTGTTGTCCAAGTATGGAGTGAATACAAATCTCATACAGGCAATTGCGTCTCTGTACGAGGGAAGCGTTGCATGTGTTAGGGTGAACGGTGGTTTTACGGGGTGGTTTGACATCACAAAAGGTGTTAAGCAAGGCTGCGTAATGTCACCATGGTTATTCAATTTATACATGGATAATTGTATGCAAGAATTGAAAGAGATGGGATTGGGCGCGAATTTGAGTGATCTGAAAATATGTTGCCTGTTGTATGCTGATGATGCGGTGCTGATTTCTAACACTATGGAAGATCTACAGTCTCTCGTGTCTAGGATGAACGAAGTGTGTATGCAAAATGAGTTAATGATGAATGTAAGTAAGTCTAAAGTCATGGTATTTGAAAGGGAGAGTACGAAAACAGTGTGCAATATAGTTGTGAATGATGAATACTTGGAGCAGGTGGATGAGTTTGTGTACCTGGGTAGTATGTTTACGAGAGATGGGAAGGCTGATAGAGATATTGAAAGAAGAGTAAATGCAGGTAACTCCATTAATGGAGGACTGAATGCCGTTGGCGCTAATAAAACACTGTCAAAAGACGCGAAGCTAGCAGTCCACAATGGAGTCCTGGTACCTACCTTGATGTATGGCAGTGAGGCATGGAGTTGGCAGAGGAAGGATGAAAGTAAACTGAATGCTGTCGAAATGAGATCCCTGAGGCGAATGTGTGGCAAAACCATGTATGATCGTGTGAGAAATGTGGATATCGGCAAAGAATGCAAGGCTGATGTAAGCATAATGAGTAAGATTAAGAAAGGGACCCTCAGATGGTTTGGACATGTAGAGCGAATGAAAGAAGAAAATAATGTGAGAAGAATATATGACGCAAATGTGAATGGAAGAAGAAGTAGGGGACGCCCGAGGAAGACATGGCACGATCAAGTGAATCAGATACTTGAGTCGGGCCATGTCAAAAGTCGGAATAATAGAAGAGTATGTATGAGACGATGTATGAATGTGAGTGAAGCAAAGACTGTGTGCCAAGACCGAGTTGTTTGGCGGTCCGTCCTCTCTGCCTACCCCTGCGGGGAAACGGCGTGATGGTTAGTTAGTTAGTTAGTTATATTTAAGTTATTCTCTAGGCATTTACACGCGCCCAAATAAAGCCGAACGTGATCTGACACCAACGCCGGCTTCGGCTTAGCCGAAATTTTGTTAAGTTAGCCTCTCAAAAACTGCGTGTACTATACAGATCCCGCAGATACTTTAATAATACAATCTGCTAACCCTGTACAAATCACAAGTGCATCTTACGGTTGAATTTGGCAGCCAATTCTGGTCTGGAGCCCCAAAATACCTGAAAAAAACAATCGACTCTGTGCAGAAACGGGCGGTCTGTCTGATAGATTCTCCTAACTTTACAGACAGATGCAATCTTTGGAGCACAGGCGTCGGGTGGGAATGATATCCTTATTCTACCATTATTTCAATGGAAGATGCTCCGAGGAACTAGCGTCATTGATCCCTTCGGCACCGGTGCATATTCACGAAACACGCCAAACGCGTGTCCAACATATGTACACGGTTGACATTGGTCAGATGAGAACGGATCGCTTCTTCGATTCGTTCTTAAGTTCAACAGCTCGACTGTGGAACGATTTGCCGGTCTTTGTGTTTCCTCCTTCCTACAACATGGGTCTCTTCAAGACCAATTTTCATTCTTCCCTTTCTTCAAAAACACCCTCCACACAGCATCTCAGATGACATAGGCCCTGAGGGAAATTATTTTCGTCAGGGCCTCCTGTGTGGAGTTATTGTAAAAAAAATAAATTAAAAATTACTCTATAAAAGTAAATCAAGAAATTGTAATTCTTTACTCTAAAGTCAATTTTCTTTAATTCAACGTTCAAAGGCAACGAAACCAAACACCGCTAAAAAACTTACTCCGTGAACTTTGCAAAGGTTTCTTGTTCCTTTTTACCCTTGAAAAATAACGAAATTTTATTTTTACAATGAAGTTGAGCAAAGTATATAGTAGGTACCTAATTTAATAAAATTTACTTAAGGGCTGACATTTGAAAAGCAGATTCACAAAAATTTAAACATGTCAGCAAATTTTCTTATTGGTCGAACACAGTACTCATTTAGATGCATTGCACCCATTATATTATTACTGTTATTTTTAATAAAATATTTTTTTTTGTTTGTATGCAAATACTGTTATTTTTCGTTATTTCGCTTCTTCCAGACTTCTTCAACCGGGCGCAGCTCTTTTTAAAATGTTTATTTACTAACACTTTTATCTGTATATTATATTTTTCTCTATAGATTTCAGAAGAATTATTTCACGGGGTGCCACATTTATTATTATTTTGTTTAAGTACTTTCATACTGCTTTTCTAACCCCGTATGCATGGACATTGGAGGGTCTAGAGTCGTTCAAATAATTAGTTGATAATAATGTATTTTTTGTTGTTAGTTTTTGGGGTGTTATGCCGTGTTGCGCTACCTCCTTCTATAGCCGACGTTTATCAGGGCAGATCCGGTAGATCCGACGATGTGTAATTGTTGAGTGTGTGATTATTTACTTGGAAGCAATACCGTGTCGCCAGCTTCAATCCAATACGAGCTGGTAGGTATTAGGAGGTAGCGCAACTCGGCATAACACCCCAAAAACTAACAACAAAAATGCTTTTGGCCATGAATATCTAAAAAAATAATAATAATGTAATTCTAAAATTTGAAAATATGAGATTGACAAATATGACGGCTTTGAAAGAAGGTGGCAATAGCGAAATTGGTTAACGCGCTGGTCCCGGTTATACGGAGAGGTCTGGGTTCGAGTCCCAGTTGCGACCATTGTCTTTTTCTGTTTTTCTGTGTCTTATTCTCTTTCATATTTTCATTTAGATTAATATTGTTAACTTATTCTAGTATGATATATTTC
Organism: Limnephilus lunatus; assembly: GCA_917563855.2. NCBI lineage: Eukaryota > Metazoa > Arthropoda > Insecta > Trichoptera > Limnephilidae > Limnephilus > Limnephilus lunatus. The sequence goes on from OU830603.1 coordinate 50,382,459, forward strand.
ACTGATGGGAATAACCTTGTCCGTTCTGAGCGAAGCCGGGTAACCCGGCTAGTATATTATAAAAGAAAATCCAAAAAACGTGCGGCTCTCAAAAACTCAGAAACCAGTCCCGGTACGATCAAGGGTGTTATATGATGTGGTAGATCTCTATGCCCCCTCCAGGATGACGTTTTCTGTTTTTACTTAAAGAGCGTGCTTTTGAAGATATAAGGGCTGGAAGTTTCGCCTTCTTGAAATTTCTAGAACAGTCTTCCGGGAAATTCTAGAAGCTTCCATAGAGCTTTAGAAAGTTATGGAATGAGTGGCGGAGTATATCGTGGAATATTCGGGAATAGTGAATCGAGAACATCATTGTGAAACATTCCAGAACACTCTCAAATGTTGTCCTGAACGAAGCCGGGTAAACTAGCTAGTGTTTTATAAACACTTTCGGTTTCACAAATCCCACAATAGGCGACTTGCATCACAATTTTTAAAAAAAATTTCCGGTTAAGACAAACATTCTAAGACATTCCCTATTTTTTTTTTTTATCGTATTTTTGAAACCCTAGCGATTTTTTGGAAATATCAATCCGAAAAATCAGACCATTTTTTTTAAACCGGAAAGACGGGACATAATATTATGAGTGCGAAAAGACGATAATTACATAGCCGAAAATCATTTTTAAAAATAGAACATTTTGCAAACGAATAGCAATAAATTGTACGGGGTTCTCTTCGTAACATCTGTAAAAACACCGCCATCTTTATCAAAAAATCAAACCAAAAGATAAGTTCGCATAGAACAAACAATAAATCTAGTGAACGTTAAACTAAAATTAAAAAATCGCCGGAAATCAAAGTGTTGCAATATAAAAAAAAAATTAATCATTGTGGAATTTTACAAAATTAAGGGAACATAATCGGAGACGGGACATTTTCATGTAGTGACGTCACGAGCTCAAATAATGGATTTATTTATTTAAAAATAAAAAAAAACTATACATTTCTAAAAATTTTTACTAACATTTTCGTAATCTTAGTAAAAAAATCAACCACACGATTTTTTCCACTTCGTTATGAAATCTATGCAAGTGGCCTATTGTAATATCCCGTAATTTCGCTGCGATGATTCTGTGCTACTAAAAATATAAAATCATTAAATCTAATTCGTTAAGAAATTGTTAAATTTATCTATAAACACTTTTCTTCTGTTCGCTGTTTTTGCATTCTCTATTTCAACTTTCTTTGCCTGTGTAATAAAAATACGTTTTCTTTTAAATGATGTTGTCCTTCTCAGAATGAGTTTTTTTTCTACATATATCCTATGTAATCTTTCTTCTTCTTTGGTATGGTGAGGGGTCAGAGAGGGACATCTAAGTCTGCGAGCCAGTCTAGGGTGTCAAGATTCACCCTGTGAACCTTATCAATCCCACCAGGGAATGAATGTAGCGGGCATTCGTTGACCCCATGTTCGGTAGTATGCACCACACCACATTCACACATCGCCGACTCTTTAAGGCCCCATCTATGCATCATGTGGTCACAATGGCTATGGGAGCATCTTATCCTACTGATGACGAACCAGAGTTTACGTGGCAATTAAAATCCACCCTGTCTCTCAGTGAAGTCTTATATGAGATGGGCATTTCCCACGTAGGCCGACTGTCACCCAAGTCTCCACCTATCTTCTGGAGGTGAGAGGTAATCGGTGAAACCTCTCTTCTTCCATCGAGAATAGTTTCCAGGACAAGCTGCAAGCCGTGTGAGAGACGATACCATCGTGCAGAAGTATTGTGCTTTTTTGAAGCGCCTTCTTGTATTCCCTCAGTATTGCAATCTCTCGCCCGACATTTGACGGGGTTTTGTTTGCAAGTATGGGGAGCCAAGAGAGAGGAGTAGATTTTATCAACTAAAAATCTAAATTTGATCAAACATTTTAAAAGGTTACTGTAAAAATTCAAAATACGACATTCCTACCAAATAGAAATGGTACATGTCATCTTTAGTACCAGTAGGCACCGTGTATATTTTTTGTACGTGACGTGACTGCAAAAAAAAGATAGCGTAGGATCGAATAAATGTAATATAAATTCTATGCGTAACGTTTCATCTTATATATTGTTATTTTATACATGCGAATTACGGTAGAGGCTTTTCCAAAGGTAACTAAGATAAAATTTAATGGAGAAAGGAAACTTTCATTTACCATAAAGGCTTGGCTAAATCGACGATAGGTACTTTTGATCGGTCATCTTTGGAATGAATTGTAGTGTGGTATGGTTTTCAAGGATAAAAGTAATATCATAATTTATTTTTGGGGTATTATGCCGTGTTGCGCTGTCTCCTTATTTAGTCAACATTTCGGACAGCGTTTTTAAGTGAAAACTTCTTTAGAAGCGTTGTGATTTGAATCACGATGAAACGAAAAATAGCGACACTAAAAAGAGACAAACACAAACAGCTATAGGACTTAGCCTACGAGAGAATGATATAGTATAATCGGTCTTTTTTTGCGGTGTTTCGTAGCCTATCAGTCTCTTAGCCTTTAGCCTTTCCATTCTCTTCTACTTTATTTATCTGAAGGTTTTACTTCACTGTAAATTGCACACTCGTTTTTTTTATGTAATACCTCACTTGACCCAGGTGCTCCAGTCTGAAACCAGTGAGACTATGGCATCACCAATTAGGGTATGTTGTGAGGCTGAGGGTAGTGGGGAGGTGAAGGAAAAGGGAAAGAAGAAGGTGGGGAGGTACCTGGCTATTCAGATCTGGTCACCAAACATAGCTAAAGCCATTTCAAGCAACTTTCAATTCTGAATGGTGGTCTTACTCTGGGTGCTAGCATGGTCCATCGATATAGGTTTTATCGAAAATGTCGGAAACTTGTCATCGCTCCCAAGTACGACTGCAGGCCGCTAACGAACTAACAACAGTTCACAATGATTAAGGGTTCCTAATTTAATCTTTGTGAACCGTTGTTTGTTCGTTAGCGGCCTGTAGTCGTGCTCAGGAGCGATGAAAAGTTACCGATATTTTCGATAAAACCTATATCGATCGACCATGCTAGGAGGGCAGGGCGATACTGAGAGTGTCTATCACTCTGGGACTTGCCGCAAATATACTATATATTATTTTAAATGAATTTATTGTGAAATAACACAAATAAAACAAACATAAATTTATTTTCGCACGCCGGGATTCGATCCCGCGACCTTCAGATTGTGAGTCAAGAGCCTTGCCCCTCGACCTCGTTAGTGATCACATATCTGCCCTGAAATCTTGCAACACAGCATGATACCCCTAAAATAAATCACGACAAAATTATAGTATGTTCGGAAGTGATATTGATTATTTTATACGAATATTGATTTTAGCAATTTAACAAATTAAAGGGTAAAAAATGCGTTTCTCCTCATATCAGTGATAGGTACCTACTCTAAGTATCGCCCTGTGAAAAACCACGTTTTTTAATCGTAACATTGCTTGTTTGCGATCTAGCTGACGCCCTTTGTGGGCGAGAAGAAAGTACTACTCAATCCTCCTTTTTTTAACGTAAGTATGATTAAATTAAATATGATTAAATTGTTGTTATAGCATAAGGTTTATGTGTTATTTTAACTGATTATGGTCAGGTGATAACTACTGCATTGAAATAAAAAGAAATTTAAAAAATTAGATTTTTATTATTACATTTTTTTATAATTTTGAATCCTTTTTAATAGTAAACTTTAAAAAAAAATCTAACTTATATCTATCAAACTAATGACTATTTGAGATTGATACAGACTCACAATTAAATAGACAAAAAAATCAACAATATACAATTAAAAAAAAACATATAAACTTGATTTTACATGGTATTTTGTTGATTTTTTTTAGCCTCACGCCAAAACACATGCCTGTATCTCACATCGCACATGCTCAAACTGAATGTTCGCGGCGCTATCTCCAAGTATAGTCCCTTTAAGGAAGCTTAAAGAGTCAGTGGGAACATTTAAAATGTACATAATTAGCATTTCTGTAAAACCTGGGCTTTTAAAGACCCCACGCGACAGGTCGAGGGTTAAATATGTTTCTCATTCTTTATTTCAACTCTGAATGGTGGTCCTACACTAAAGCGATACTGGGAGTATTTTCCATTCTGGAACGTGCCACAAACATACCTTTTCAAAAGCTTAAAATGTGAAATAACACAAATCATTAAAATAAAATTTACTTGCGCACGCCGGGATTTGATCCCCGGGCCTTCGAGTTGTTAGTCGAGAGTCTTACCCCACGAAGGCCATTTAAAACAGTTAAAGGATTGCGTTTACATTTGATTCGTTGTAACATTACTAATATTACATAGGTAGGTACAGCATATTTATTACAAAGTGTCAGAACGAATTGAATTTTTGCTTTGCAGAATAGTTCGCCCGGGAATTCACAGGGTATAGGGTGATATGACGAAGGATTGCGTCTAGACTAAGTTCGTTCAATAAGGACGAATCTTTTTTTTTTTTTTTTGTCCAATAGGAAGAATGTAAAATAATAGTCTTGGAGAGAAGTAGAATGTACGTCTTCGACGACCATCCTCTTCCTTCTCATGGGTCTTGTATGAGAACGAAAAAGACAGCAGATATTTGAACGATGGCGTTACGTTTGACCTCTGAAGTAAAACTTAACTAACTTATTCAGTCCATTAACAATATAACAATAACAGGAATAAAAATATCCCCATCCCCTCAACATCCCCATCCCCTCAACATCCCCATCAACTCAACTCAACTCTCAACTCTCAACTCTCAACTCTCAACTCTCAACTCTCAACTCTCAACTCTCAACTCTCAACTCTCAACTCTCAACTCTCAACTCTCAACTCTCAACTCTCAACTCTCAACTCTCAACTCTCAACTCTCAACTCTCAACTCTCAACTCTTAACTCTCAACTCTCAACTCTCAACTCTCAACTCTCAACTCTCAACTCTCAACTCAACTCAACTCAACTCAACTCAACTCAACTCAGCTCAGCTCAACTCAACTCAACTCAATTCAACTCATATCATTGATTAGCGTTTCACATTGATAAGCGTTTCATATTGATTATCGTTTCACATTTTTTCGTAACGTTTCATATTTTTTGGTAACGTATTCATCATTTTACCCCCAAGTGTCGTGCGTGCGTAAAGAAGTTTCACTTCAAAAGTGTAAATTAAATATCGGTTCCCAGTGATTTTCTTTGATGTTTTTTTTCTTCATTTTTTTCCTCCAGTCAACCGCCTAATGCAACACCCGACTCTAACTGTTCAAAACCTACTAATTGTTTAAAGCAACGGACGTATGAATCCATCCCTCCCTCTTCGTTGGAAGGCGGTTGGTCCTAGACAAACCTTACCCCCTAAACCAAGGCACGCCTGTTAAGTCACCAAAACGTAGCGAACCACTTGGGATGACATATGACAGGAGTTTTGATTACAAATATTCTGCCTCAAAAGTGATTTTAACAAAATTTATAGTTTTCATCTTGAATTGTTAATCTTAACTATTTTATTTTATTTCTTCATTTCGCCACATTTTCAACGAACAGACCAATGCCGGATAATATTTCAGAGTGAGTACCTATGTCACGACTCGCTAGTAAACAAGTAGACCCTTAGTATGAATTGGTATCCTCCCATCCATCCCCCCGTCCCCTCCCCATTCACGCATAACCTATCAGTCATACGACAGCCTACACACTACAGTCCTGTCCAATTTACTCCATGAACCAAGGACAGTTTTAAGCCCGTAAGCGTAAACTACTATGTTAAAAAGAATAATGAAAAATGTCGAATATTTCATGACATGTTATAATATAACATATTATAACACATATTATGTAAATATATTACCCAGTGAACAGATTATAAAAAACAAAATGTATGGTGATTGGATATAAGAAGACATCCAGTGAAAGCAAAATTAAAATTGATGGTGAAATTATTGAAAATGTTACTGAAATGAAATACTTAGGAGTTATATTAGATTCCAAACTAAACTTTAATAGACATGCCGAATATACCCAAAAGAAAATTGGCAAAAAGATATCTTTTTTGGGAAGAATTCGGACTAAAATTTCCAGAAAAACCGCCATCACCATTTACAATTCAATTATTGCTCCACACTTCAACTACTGTTCAAGTATCCTTTTTCTGTGTAATGAAAGAGAACAGAATAAGTTTCAAATTCTCCAAAACAGAGCAATGAGAATAAGACTCCGAAGAAATAGATTTTCAAAAATAATTAAAATGTTAAAGGAACTTAATTGGTAAATAGTGAAACAAATGCTGACCTTGAACACGTTGATATTTATTCACAATATATTAAACAACATGTTGCCAAAATACTTCTCAAATAAAATCGTATACAATAAGGACATTCACAGACATTACACAAGGACGTGCAAGGAAATAAGATTAAACAAAAGGACAAAACGAATACAATAAAGGAATTAAGTTATATAACACACTACCAGAAACTTTAAAGTCCTAACCAATTGAAAAGTTCAAGATGTATTGTAGGAGCTACAGAAAACAAAACAAAAAATGTAGTGAATTTGAAATATTATAATTAATTAGATGCAATATGAAATATTATAATCAATTAGAAATTTGTAACCTTAAATGTACAAATTACTTAAACAAAATTCAAATAAAAAAATTATCTCTGGAAGTGTATAAAACCAATCTGAAAAAAAAAACTCTATCTAAAATGTCACCAATTTAAATAATACCCTTTTCTCTGGACCGCAGACCGGCCAGAAATTGATTATGTGTCCAAGAAAAATTTTCGATATTTGTAAATATGTTATCAATTTTCACAGTGAGGAAAATTTTTGCAAAAGTTTAATGCGTGTGAAGACGTCAAAAGGAGAAGAGAAGAGAAGAACGAGGTAGATGGAGATAATAAAGTATCTAGTTACTCAGATATGATCGTGAAGTACGGATGAAGCCATTTCTAACATATTTTGGATTTTTTTTAACATCAAAGTATTTCAATTTTTAACATTACACGGGAAAAAAACCCCTGAATGGCCTATGTCATATTTAAGAATGCTATGCAGTTGGTTTTTAAGGATAAAAAAAAGTGTCTAAAAGAGACCCATGTTGTATAAGGGAGGAAACACGAAGCCAACCACAAGAACGATAAGTCTTGTTCTTATGTGACAAATATCAATCATATACAAACGTTGTGCGCATGTTTGGCGTGTTTCCCGACAATGCGCCAGTGCTGAAGGGATCAATAACAATAGTTCTTCGGAGCATCTTCCAATTAAATACCGATAGAAGCAGGACATTACATCATTCACACCTGAACCCTGTCTCCGAAGATTGCGATGTTAAAATAGGAGAATCTATCAAACAAGCCGCTGTTTCTACACAGAGTTAAGGTTTCATTCACCAGAGTAATTCTGAAAGTATCCCCCACTGATTAAAAAATTGAGAAACAATTAATCTTAATTTTGCGTTTACCAAATAAGTTTTCAGACGTCCATTTTATTTCACTGCTGTTTATAAACACCGTCACAAATAGTTGCAAACTTCTCAAATACATCCAGATAATGCCATTAAACATGAAAGTTCGGGTAAACTAAATAGTATTGACTTAACATAACCCTCAATTACACATCTCCGTCAGAGCCCAACTCCACAAATAATACAACCTTCGGCCAAGAAGCCTCCTAACCTCAACCCCCAAATCCCAACCCCTATTGTACGTGGGAAAATAATATTCTTTTACGGGGTAAAATAATGGAATACGCCGTTCATGGATCAAGATTTTTTCTGGCGAATCAAATTTTCATTATTCGTATATTTTGTTTCAGAGAAAATTACCCACTGAAAACACACATTTTTGTGTTTTTCATGCGAGTCTGAAATGGTTAAAGCTAATGGGACTATGGCAGGCCTATGATGTGCGTCTGAGGATAGTAGGAAGGGGAAAGTTGAGAAGTTCCTGACTATTCGAATCTTATCAATAAACATGGCAAAAATTATTTTTTTACATTGGCTCCAAACAGGAGATCCTTAGAAAAAAAATCCCTCGGTGCCTATGTCATATTTGGGAATGGACATCTTTGTTATCTTTCGGATGGGATGTGTGGAGTGCAGGGTTGCCAGGTTTTTTTCCAAATATACACCGATTAGTGAGCAAAAACAAATTTCCAGATGAATTTCCCTAGATTTATGGGGGGATTTATTTCTAGATAAGAGGGGGGGGGGGTTGTCGAACCTTGAAACACTATAAGCAGTCAATTAATTAGAAAAATCACATTTATTTACCACTAAGTGGCAACATCGCACAAACTAAGTAGGGATGCTACGCAACACCGAATACGGTGCTGAAATTCCGAACAGTTCGGTAGAATACCGAACACCTGGCAACCCTGGTGGAGGGCGTTTTTAGGGAAAGGAAGTGCTTGGAAGCAAAAAAATATTATGGGTGGATAGGAATTTGTGATCAATGCATCCAGGAGTTAGGGGTGTATAAATTTATCTTCCACAGCGTCACTCTCCCAAGGCGATGGGTCAAGATAGTCCGGATGGAGAGGTCAAGAGGTCTCCCTGAACAATTTTAGGTGAACAAACTCATCGCGTCCGCCACTAAGGCAAACCTCACCCCATGAACCCGGACACCCCAGCTTATTTACCAAACGTAGCGAACAACTGAAGGTGACCTTTGGGAGTGATGTTCTTTATCCAATAAATAGTTATTGGTATAGTATTTGGCCAATAAGATACAATATATCTACAAAGCTCGAACGTGCCACAAATATATACCATTATTGTGTAACCGGTTTATGGTTTAAAAAAACATTTGGTTTTTTACAAAGATTTACACACCTATATGTATTTTATTTTAAAAAATCACGCCTGACGTCATTCGATCCCAATCTCAACGCCGCGGCCGTTGCCGAACACATGGAGATGGGAACGATTATGACGTCATCTGGTTCAAAATCATAGTCCTTATAGATAATAATTATATTTAATTCGGCCCATTTTCAAAAGGCAAAAAAAATACTTCAAAATATTGCATTCTACTACATTAAAAACATTTATTTTTGGAGGTGATAAAAATAAAAATAATTTTTTTTTTTGAGTTTTTCACTTAATGGAAATAAAGAAAAGCTCAAATCGACCTTTGACTCAAAAAGTTGTTTTTAATGTTTTAAAATATCAATATCACATTTTAATAGTTCTTCTTGTTCTTTTGTTGGTCGTTTTCTTTTTATTTTAGCTTCTATTTTTCAGACAATATCTCTGAGTACTCCATCAATCATTTCTGAAAAAAGCCTTTGTTAATTTACGAGAAATTTCATGCGAAAAGGCGGAGATCGTGACTGCTCGCCTTCCATGTTGTAAACTGCATATTAAGGCTTAGGAAAATTGATATAATCCGTTATTTAGCTCGTGATTGTTACATAATGTATATTTTATGCTATTCTTGCGGATTGGAAAATATTCAAAAATTCATTCGAATCCAATTCATAAACTAACTAACCATCACGCCGTTACCCCGCAGGGGTTGGCAAAGAGGACGGACCGCCAAACAACTCTATCTTGGCACACAATCCTTGCCTCGTTGTTCACATTCATACATCGTCTCATACATGCTCTTCTATTATTCTGACTCTTGACATGGCCCAACTTAAGTATTCGATTCATTTGGTCGTGCCATGTATTCCTCGGGCGTCCCCGACTTCTTCTACCATTCACATTTGCGTCATATATTCTCCTTAGACTCCTTTCCTAGTTCCTTCGCTCTACCCGCCCAAACCATCTAAGCGTATCTTTCTTATTTTGACTCATTACGCTTACATCAGCCTTGCATTCTTTTCGGGTCTCTACGTTTCCCAGACGATCGAACATAGTTTTATCAGACATACGTCTCGGGGATCTCATTTCTACAGTATGCAGTCTACTTTCATCCTTCTTCATTCACAATTATGTTGCACATTGTTTTAGTACTCTCTCTTTCAAATACCATGACTTTTTAAATAATTAGCGTTGCGATTCACGGTTCCGGTACCATGACGGCAAAAAGGGCAATAAACATACGTATGGCAGTACTTATTCACATTACTTATTTTCACGCGTATGGTATCCCAGATGACCGGCACTAAATGTCACCGATTGCCCCGAGATGCGATTAGATTATTATTCCGCTTCTAGTACTCGGTCCATCCGGTTGCACGGCAATTTTACCTCACTATCAGTTCGTACGCAAATGTATATTCGTTGTAAATAATATTTTAAATAAAACTTAATATCGTGGATAACTAAGTGTTTTCAATTAAACATCATCATTATTATAAGCCTGAACACAAGATCACGGCTTGGAAGTGCCGTGATCTCAAGGAGCATTTTAACCTCAATATCGGTAAGGTATGAAGGCAATCCTGCCTGACGTGGAGAGGATCTCCTCATCAAACACTCTCCATCCACTCATACATCAACTAATAAACACTTCCAACATTGGTGACCCCGAGAATTTCTAATGATGATGATGAATACTGCCAATACGGAGGATTGAGTACTGGAATGCGGAATCCTGGACACCCCAATCTTGTGAGTAACATTTCAATTTTTTAACTTAAATTCAGTAGGTCCAGTATGTACATTAGAATCATATGAAGATAAATCAGCAAAGAACATCATTGTCTAACAATGTTCATTGGTTATTGTCCACCAAATTCAGTAGCGTACGAAAATACCTACATCCCGCTACTACTTTCTTAATAATGCTTCCCCCGCAACTCATTACTTGTTTATGTGGATAGTATATTGCCGGTAAATATCAATTTCAGATAAACAAGAAGCCCAGCAGCTAAGGCAGAGTATTCTAACCAACAGACGCGATTTTGCAGACAGACCCAGGTACCCGGATGCCATATACCCGGATGCCATATACCTGGAGAAACTACAACCGACCCCACAGCATCCACCGCAGATCGGAGTAAAGCAAGTAACGCAAATTCAACTTCTCACAGTGATCTTTGTTAATAATTGATAATCCGAACATTTCAACGAAATTTAGCAACCCAGCGATAATATGCAAATATTGTTACACGGTATAAATTTTTAAACTGCACTGCATCAAAGCATTAATACAATTACAATTACAATACATTTGTACTAACATTTCAACGCGAAGATAAGGGAATTGTAAAGATTTTGGATATCATCAATTTAACTTTTCAGACCTGGATTAGATTTATTGTTATTTTGTTTTATGCACAATTTTGATAATTTTATCTGCATACCTACACGGTCTATCAGTACTACTACTGCTTTCGCCATTGCCTATCACTTGCCATATTACAACGACAATATGCCGCTAGAAGAAACAGCATCAGGAACCAGCGCCAATTACACAGTAATGGATCCAGTCATAAACTCCGTATCAGTTAAGCTACCCCCCGTCTGGTGTGACAACATAGAACTCTGGATTGCCCAGGCAGAAAACCAGTTCTCCAACTCAAGAATCAAAGATGACACCACGAAGTACAACATTATTGTCGCCTCCCTGGACATCGAAACCCTCAGGACCGTCAGCGATGTCGTCATCAAGCCACCAGCAACGGACAAGTACTCTACCTTAAAAACTGCACTCATCACGAGGTTGCAAGATTCCGAAGGAAAACGTCTCACCCGACTACTAACCAGATTACAGTTGGAAGACAGGAAACCATCCGGACTACTTCGATTGATGCACGAACTCGCCGGTCCCGAGCTTGCTGAAAGCGCAATCATACGCACGTTATGGCTACAAAGACTTCCCCAACATGTACAAGCTATATTGACCGCACGGCCAGACGACAATCTACTACAACTTGCGTCAGCAGCCGATAAAATCCTGGAAATCTACCAGACGATCGAGTGCGGAGCGATAAACAAAAATCAACGTAGAGATAACAATTACAGAGAAGATCCCGACATCACTTCCGTTCTTCAGAGCCTACGTGAACAAATTTCTGCACTATCTCTAGAAGTCAAACAACTAAAGTCAAGTCGCAGAGACAGTCATAGCCCCGTACATCATTTTTATAATCGGCGTAATCCTAGCCCCCGCCGAGAATGGCGTCATCCACCGACATCGTACTCCAATACCGACCGCCAACATCGATCCCGGTCGAACGATCGAACGGACAATTTTTATTTTTATTTATTTATTTATCTATAATAAAATATAATTACAATGGTTTTATGTATATGCCTGTCTCACTAGGGTATACCTGTGTCGAGACAGGCGTACAGGTATATAAATGAATATTGTAGTTACAAGGATATTTAAGGTAAAATACATATCACTTTGGATAGAATTAAAACAGAAAGGTGATTGTAAGGGTGATAAATCTTTTAAAGAGAGTTATTTTATAAATGTTGGAGATGAAGTAGAGAAGTAAATTCTGTGAGTAATCTATTTAAAGGTCAATTTGACAGGATTCCATTATTTTCATTTATTTTATATGGGTTAGGTTGTATTGGCATAGTTATTTTTGTCTACGTGTGATTTATTTTACAGATGTTTGTAATAGTGGGGCGTCCAATACTTATAATCCATTTTTTAATATCTTGTTTGAATTTTGTAAAGGAGTCAGTTTGTCTGATCGTAGTTGGTAGTGTATTGTATAGTTTGCAAGCTATGTATTTAGAGTGTCTTTGCCCGAAGGTGGTTTTGAAAAAAGGAGTTTGGAGAAGTTCGTTGTTTTTGGCTCGGGTATTGTGTATTGTTTGTGTAGCTTTGTATAGTGTTTTGTTGTTTTTGTGTAAATTAATTAGTATGGATCTTGAGTAGAGCTGTTTTATGTCCATAACGTTATACAATAACAACGAACTTCACAAAACAAACGACTACTGCAGAAACCATAAAAAATTCGGGGAGAAAACATTCATTTGCATTCTACCATGTACTTTCAGGAGCAACAAGTCGGGAAACGCCAAAGGGAACGCGCAGTAGAGGCATGCGACCGTTCTCAGAATTCATACCGCCTCTTCGTTTATGAGCTCGTGTCACGACAAAAATTTTTAATCGACACAGGAGCCGATATTTCAGTGCTACCGAGGACACATCGAATGGCTAAAAACACCATCACTACAGATACATACCGAATCCCACTGTACGGCGTCAACGGATCCCCCATAAAAACCTACGGTTCCCGGACTATTGATCTGCAACTCGGCCTACGACGTGAAATAAAGTGGACATTCATCGTCGCTGACGTCTCGAGAGCAATTATCGGAGCGGATTTACTGCATCACTACAACCTGAGTGTCAACTTAAAAAATGCTACCTTGACGGACCAGTCCACGGGACGACAGATTCAAGGAGTAAAATCTCAAGGACCCTCATCCGGTATCTCGACGATATCTACAAGCCAGAAGTACCGGGATATATTAAATAAATACCCTTCATTAACTCGTCCCAACATGCAAATCCAAAACGTTCAAAAACATAACGTCACACATGTAATTGAAACACGGGGACCTCCCGTAACAGAACGAGCTCGCAAGCTGGCACCACATCTCCTAGAAGCTGCCAAAAAAGAGTTCAGGTACCTCATGGAGCACGGAATCTGCCGCCCGTCCAAGAGTAGTTGGGCAAGCCCATTGCACATGGTTAAAAAACCCAATGGAGAGTGGCGTCCGTGCAGGGACTACAGGCGCTTGAATGCAAGCACAATCCCCGACAAGTACCCAATCGCTCAACTTCATGATTTTTCACACAAATTGAACACAGCGAAAATATTTTCAACAATAGACCTAAAGAGAGCTTATTACCAGATCCCGGTGGAAGAAGCCGACATCCCTAAAACTGCAATCATCACTCCATTCGGATTATACGAATTTACAGCGATGCAGTTCGGACTGTCAAATGCAGCACAAAGTTTCCAGAGATTCATGCATGCTGTCACGCGTGACTTAGACTACTGTTTCACCTACCTGGACGACATCCTCATAGCCTCCAAAAACGAAAAGGAGCACAGGAAACACCTAGATGCCCTTTTCCAACGCCTTTCCGACAACGGACTAGTAATTAATTTAAATAAATGTAAATTCGGTTTGCCCATTGTTGATTTCTTGGGACACACAATATCGCCGGACGGTATTACTCCCGTCAAAGAGAAAGTGAAAACCATCGTAGATTTTCCTCTACCCAAGACAGCCAAAGGTTTGCGTCGTTTCCTCGGGATGCTGAATTATTATAGAAGATTCTTGAAGAACTCTATCAACACACAAGCCAAACTCTTCAATTTCACGTCAGGATACAAGAAGAAAGACAAGAGAATTCTCACTTGGACTCCGGAACTGACGGCCGCGTTTGAAGAATGCAAAACCCAGCTGGCCAACGCTACCCTGCTAGCGCATCACGACCCCAAGGCGAAAATTGCCATAATGGTGGACGCCTCTGACCTTGCGATTGGCGCATCCCTACAACAACTTAATAACAACGAATGGCAACCCTTAGGATTTTTTCGCGTAAATTCACTTCTGCCCAACGTAAATACAGTACATTCGACCGAGAACTGACATTAGTTTACGAAGCAATAAAATATTTTAGGAATGACATAGAAGGTGGAAACTTCACAATCTACACTGATCATAAACCTATAACATTTGCGTTCAACAAGAAACGCGCCTCAAGTTCCCCGCGACAAAAGAGACAACTTGATTTCATTGCCCAATTCACCACTGACGTTAAACACATTTCCGGTCATCTAAACATGGTAGCAGACACGCTGTCTCGTATAGAAGAGATAAACAGCCCTCCTGCTATCAATTACAGACATATGGGATTAGAGCAGAGTCACGACGACGATCTAATTAAGGCACTTGAGGACTCCTCCCTTGTCTTAAAAAAAATGATAATTCCCAACACGAATGAACTATTATGGTGTGACATCTCTACAGGTCGTGTGAGACCTTTCGTTCCTCAAAGTATGAGAGAACAAGTAATAAGTAGCGTGCACAACATATGTCACCCAGGCACCGCTGGTACCGCTAATAGCGTACGTCAGAGATTCGTCTGGCCCAAGATGTCAAAGGATATCAAAACCTTCGTCAAACATTGTGTCGCTTGTCAAAAAGCCAAAATATCACGACACACAACTGCACATCTAGCAACATATCCACTTCCCGAAGATCGATTCCGAAACATCCACATTGACTTGGTCGGTCCACTGCCAGCTCGCAGTGAGTATAAATATCTCCTAACAATAAAAGATAGATACACTCGCTGGCCAGAGGCAGTTCCCCTAAAGGATATGACGGCAGAGACGGTAGCGACCGCTCTAACCACACAATGGATTGCTCGACACGGAGTACCGGAAACAATCACTACGGACCAGGGACGACAATTCGAGTCAGGCCTGTTCAAGAGCCTCACGCGGAAATTCGGAATCAAGCAAACACGAACCACTGCCTACCATCCACAGGCAAATGGCATAATAGAAAGATGGCACAGAACACTAAAAGCATCTCTTATGGCTTATAGCAACCCGGACTGGTTGGAAAACCTCCCACTAATACTTCTTGGTCTTAGGTCCACCGTTCGCGAAGATCTGAAATGCTCACCCGCAGAAATCACCTACGGAAGAACACTGAGATTACCATGTGATTTTTTTACTACAACTCCCCGCGAAGAACCTGACACCTACATAAGAAGACTGCAAGAAAGGTTTGAAGAAATCAAGTCTACTCCCACTAGTAACCATAGCAATCGAAAAATTTTTGTCCACAAAGATTTACCTAACTCGTCACATGTTTTCCTTCGCACAGACGGCGGAAGAAAATCACTCGAGGCTCCCTATGACGGACCTTATGAAGTTCAGGAACGAGACGACAAAACATACGTTATAACTATCAATGGAAAACCTAAAAGAGTTTCGGTCGACCGACTCAAACCTGCATTTTTCCAAAATTCTGAGGAAATACCGCAAAAAACGGCAAGCACACCGCCCACAATAACAACAAGAAAAACACGCTATGGAAGACACGTACATTTTCCTGAAAAGTACCAGTCGTAAAAATAATACTTGGCAATACTTCAATGAAGAAAGTTATCGTTTAAACAAATTAATTAGAAAACTTAAATTGATGTATCCAAAATTTATTATACGATTTGTATCACTGTATCTCATAATTGATTAAAATTCTAATGCACTACTGTGAAATAAAACTAAGTTTATTTAGGTATTTAGCTAGCGAAACACCGCCATATAAATTATTGTATTATTACGTAGTCAGTATTTCTAACAAATAATAATATTATATCAATTCATTTTCGTATCCCGAATTCTGAACAGTATACAGACTACATTTTATTTGTAAATAACTAATTAATAAGATAAGTAAGGTATATCAAATTTAGCAAATAAGTTATCCAACCTGTAAATAATTTCTGTTAATTTCCGATCTCCATTAATTTTACGTAGTGTTATCTTATTAAAAAGAAGCCACATATTAGATCGGACCGTCATAAATGCTAACCAAACTGTATCTGTTTAACAATAACAATATAATAAATAATTATTCGACATTCCAATACCACTGCGGAGGTACTTATGTACCTAAAGTCAGGTAATAAACAAAGACAGCACTTGAAATTCGAATTATTATTTTCCCTCGATTAAAAATGAATTCACTCCTTAGTCTAAGATTTATAAAGTTAATTTCGAAAAATAAGGTTCATGTATTTTATTTATATTTTAATACACGTTAAAATAACACTTGTATTCAATTACGCATAGTTATGTTTACTTTCGTTGAAATTGTATAAATGCATAATAAGTATGTACCGAGTCAGCCAGCAGCTACTCGCCTTTGTAAATAATAACCGTTATGCATTCTAGCAGTACCTACCTACCTCAACACTATATGTCTAGCCGTAAGAAGGAACAAGTAATAATAATTTTAATGGCTCAATACCGACTGAGAAATAGGTACTTACTCCTATTACTAATGATAATTAGGACTTGTAAATAAATAACATTATAATTTTAAAACGTTCAAACATTTTGTTATTTTTTCTTTTTTATAGGCATTTTATGTTCTAAGTTAAGGATGTAAATTTAGCATTGTTCACAAAACTACTTATGTTAAAAATTATATTTTCAAGTATGTAAAACATTGTTTATATTTTGTATATATGTATATCTCAGACACATACTAAACCCTATTTAGGTTTATATAATTATTTTCTTTTCGTATGCCATATTTTGTTATTCGCGTGCAACGCTGGTGGGGAGGTATATGGCAGTACTTATTCACATTACTTATTTTCACGCGTATGGTATCCCAGATGACCGGCACTAAATGTCACCGATTGCCCCGAGATGCGATTAGATTATTATTCCGCTTCTAGTACTCGGTCCATCCGGTTGCACGGCAATTTTACCTCACTATCAGTTCGTACGCAAATGTATATTCGTTGTAAATAATATTTTAAATAAAACTTAATATCGTGGATAACTAAGTGTTTTCAATTAAACATCATCATTATTATAAGCCTGAACACAAGATCACGGCTTGGAAGTGCCGTGATCTCAAGGAGCATTTTAACCTCAATATCGGTAAGGTATGAAGGCAATCCTGCCTGACGTGGAGAGGATCTCCTCATCAAACACTCTCCATCCACTCATACATCAACTAATAAACACTTCCAACATACGTATCTTATCGCCATATTACTGCACCTCTTTCTTACACATTAAAAATTGTGAGACATACAAAATACGTGCGACTGTTCCCTCCAAAGTTTTACATTTTTTCCACGGGAATTGCGTTTCATTTTATTTATATGTGTGAAGAAGATGTATGACAATTATCATTATTTATTTATTTCCATTCTCGAACATACACAATAAATTTCAGCAAATTAATCTAATTTTTGCTGAAATTTATTTTATTGCTCAAATGAATTTCAGCAATAAAAAAAATGTTAATGATCCGTAACTGTATGTAAATTGGTTAGGCCAATTCAATTAGCGTTCCGCGATCGGAATTATTCCGGTAGTCCCAATTTTTTTTAATGTTTTATACACTCATCTAGTGATGTCAAATCTAAATTTTCGAACTTGGTTCGCATGAGCTTTTTCCGCCATTTTGTAAAAAACAGTCGAAATCGCGCCAAAATCTAGTTTTTCTCAAATAGCTCGTTTCCAATAAATATTTCGGCTAAAGTAGCTGTACAAGTTTAAGTTAAAATTTTCTCTTTTAACATGCCAATATTTTTATAAACATACTTTATGTGAGTAAAAATACAACAATAAAACATAAAAATCACACTTCTTTTTAGAAATTTTATTTCTACAAAATTGATATCAGTAATTTTGTTGTAATAATTCAGTTGTTTCCTAAATAAAACAAACTAAACAAAAATAAATAAGTACACATTGAAAAAATTGCTGATCGATCTTTTAAAACCCTCTCCCTCTTTATTGTAAACAATTAAAGTTTGGTAGAAAGATCGGCATAAGAGTTCCAACTGCTCCCAACCGTCTGGAGCAAGTGAAATTTTAGCATTCCCCTTGGGAATATGTTGTGAGGCTGGAAGTAGTGGACAAGGGATAACGATGAGGTAGAGGAAGATAGGGATGCACTTGGCTATTTAGATTTGGTCACAGGGTGATACTTAAAGAATCTGAAACTCTGGAATGTGCCGCTAATAAACTAAAATGATGCGTTATTTAAAAAATAAATTCATTAATACCTAACACAAAATAATCAAATAAAACATAAGTGCGCACCCCAGGAACTGGTCTTTTGAAACCTCGACCTCCGGGTCGTAACTAAGGATCCCAATTTACTACAGAGGTCACCAGAAAAAAAAATCAATAAAAACATTAAAACATGATATTTCTACTCTCTACCTTATAAAGATATAAATAATCATCCATTGGATATACCAATTTGGTCTGTACATACGTTTCTATAGTGATCAATTTGCCTCACCCCCGTTCTTCCCAGAAGAAGGGCGTCCATTTCTCCTTCGGTCCCAGATATGACAGCTACGGGGGCCACCGGCGCTCCCGCGTCCCGAATCATCCCGGAACTCATTGCTACAACTCGGCAACTGTTATTGGCGAAGCGTTATTTTGGCGACACTTTTACTTTTCAGAAATGTGAAGCGTTATTTTACGTTTCAGAAAAGCAAAGTGTTGTTTTGGTGACACTTTGGTTAATTTAAAATCACCGTTTAGAAACTGTTTCTCTTTTTATTACAACATTATTTAGCAAAGCATTGCTATGGCGATTCCTTCACGTTTTAGAAGTGTGAAGCGTTTTTTTGTGACAATTTGGTTAATTTAAAATCACTGTTTGGTTAATTTAAAATGTTTCTTGTTTTGTTTAAAAAATGATTTAGCAAAGCGTTACTATGGCGACAGTTTCACGTTTATGTTGGTGAAACATTGGATAATTTAAAAGCACTATTTATAAACTGTTTCTATTTTTGTTTGCAACATCATTTAGCGAAGCGTTACTATGAAGAAAGTTTCTCGTTTAAGAAATGCGATGAGTTCTTTTGGCGACACTTTTTTTTGGTATTACTTATATTTTAAAATCACTCTTTTTATAATCTGTTTTTTATTACGGTTGCAAAATATTTGGTAAAGCGTTCTAATGACGAGGTTTTTGAGACGACACTTTGATCGGTTAGAAACACATTTTGAAAAATGTCTGTTCATGTTCATATTATGGTCACACGATTAAAAATTTAGTGAAGCTTTTTTAATATAGTTTTAATGTAAATTAAGGAATACTTTGATCTTTTTCCAAATACTTTTTTAGACTATTACATCAGACACGGATAGATATCTTTTATGTAGCATTACTTTTAGAACACGTTTTAGTTAGAAACACCAACCAATGCAATACGATTTACGTTAATATGGCAATAATTTTTCTAGTTTAGCAACAATATTGGTAAATTGTTCGATTTTTACTAATACCGTTATTTTCATTATGAAGTATTATAAGAATATGAAACTCTTGATATTATTTTTGTTTTCACTTGATATTCATTTCGATATGGCGTTATATTGATACTATTTTGATAAACATTGTTTCTTTGTTTTCATACATTTGCATTACCAGTAATTTGGCGACACTGGATTTTTGTTTTAACTCAAGAATAAATTTGGTGCTTGGAAGAATTAAAAAAGCGTTATTTTATAGACAAGCTAAATTTTTTAAGAGATAACAAATAGTTTATCCAGTTTATGGTTTATTTTGTTTGTGATACATGTGTATTACCAGTAATTTGGTGACACTGGATTTTCGTTTTAGCTCAAGAATAAACTTTGTGCTTAGAAGAATTAAATGAGCGTTATTTTGGCGACACGCAAATTTTTTTAAGAGATCACGTATATTTCATCCAGTTTACGGTTTATTTTTTTTTTCATACATTTTTATTAAGGGTAATTTGGTGACACTTAATTTTTGTTTTAGCTCAAGAATATTTTGTGCTTGGAAGAATTAAAAAAGGCGTTATTTTGGCGACACACAAATTTTTTTAAGAAATCACTGTAATATTTTATCCAGTTTATGGTTTATTTTGTTTTTTTATTTTGTTATATCTGTAATTTATGCAGCATTAGATTTTTGTTTTAGCTCAAGAGTAAATTTTATGTTTTAAACAAATAAAAAAGCGTTATTTTGGAGACACGCCAGAATATTTAAGAAATCACTGTAATATTTTTAATAGTTTTTTATATTTTTTTTATAAAACATATTTTTCCTCTTAGTAACTTAAACGATAATTTGTTCAATATTAATTACTTGGTCACAATATTTAGGCTGAATAATCATAAATAATTGTAATTAAAAAAAATATTCAGATTTTAACAGAGCATTTGGTACGAAGAATTGGAAAGTCGTGTTAAAATTAAGTACTTACTCATGATTTATACAAAACTTTTCGGCTTAATTGGCTTAAATCACTGGTTGTCAGAAGTTTAGTACTGGAGTATTCAAATTTATAAGTGTTATTTTCTCTTCGTAAAACTTTTTCTTCTTTATTATTTGGTCAGTCAATTCATTTATATAATGTTATTTTTACGCGAGGTTTGTGGTTTTAAGAAGTATTGGCACGTATTTTGCTCACATGTTGTTTTAAAAGAAGAATTAGTTGTATAGAGTTACTTAGGGGGGCATAAAACCCATTTCCTTCGCAATGAGCGAGTCGTTTATCACAATTAACACACAAGTCATGGACCGTTATGTCTACGTCCAAACCATTTTGCCAATAATTCAATCACCAATTAATTATTATTTATCGTCTGGCTGTAAGAACTTCTCGTCCAATTCATTATTTCCCAGACAGAAAAAACGTCTGACACAATTATTGGTATTATTGTTAATATTTTATGAATGTCACTTCGTTATCATGTTTATTGAATTATTTATCAAACTGATTACACTTGCATTCGTTGAACATGGTTTGATAATTAAAAAATTTTTTTGGTCGCCAAATTACCGCTTATTTGTTGCGACAATACCAGTAAAAATCACAGCAAAAATAAATAGTTTTTCGATATTTTCTGCATTTGTCGTCAGTCGGTAAAATTTTCACTTCGTTGTATATGCGAAACTTATTTTGAAAACAATGATATTAAATTTTCTTTATTGGTTAAGTTATTTTGATTAACTTTTTGATTAAATAATTGACTAACAAAATAATTTCACTAATGTTCTTGTTGAGTGTTTTCAATAAAAATTAATGTTCAATTTATGTCTTCCACATATATTTTTAATTCACCTTTTCATATAAAACTTGATAAAATTGATCCAGTTTTTCAGTCTATTTGTGTCTACTTAGAGTCTTAAGGTAATACGGTTTCATTCATTTGATATGTCGTCCTGATAATTTTTATTATATTTTTAACAGTTGTTTTTTTAACTATCGGCTATTGTCATAAAAAGTTATCACATAAATAAATACACTATTTTTGAACAGTTGAGGAAAAGATGGTTTTTAGGTTAAACATCTGAAGTTATTAAGGAAAAAATAAAAGGTGTGGTTTTTTGGCTGTGAAATTTTTAAGTAACATATTTCATGATAATATTAGGCGTGCATGATCAAACGGTAATATAAGGAAGATAACGGCATTTTTCATACAAATCTTAAATTAAGATTTGAGGCCAATTTACTTAACCAAGCTGAAAAATATTTTTAAGGAATGATCAATTTTTCAAAAGAAAAGTCAACTTCCTAATGAAAATCCTTTTTTTTTAAACTTTCGTCAAGCAGGTGGGTTTTTTTTTTCTTCTTTTTTTTACATTAACTCCACACAGGAGGCCCTGAGGAAAATAATTTCCCACAGGGCCTATGTCATCTTTGAGGATGCTGTGTGGAGGGTATTTTTGAGGAAAGGAAGGAGTGAACATGGGTCTTGAAGAGACCCATGTTGTAGGAGGGAGGAAACACAGAGGCCGGTAAATCGTTCCACAACCGAGCTGTTGAACTCAAGAAAGAGTCGTAAAAACGACCCGTTCTCATGTAACATTTTTTTTTTTTTACAATAACTCCACACAGGAGGCCCTGAGGAAAATAATTTCCCTCAGGGCCTATGTCATCTTTGAGGATGCTGTATGGAGGGTCTTTTTGAGGAAAGGAAGGAGTGAACATGGATCTTGAAGAGACCCATCTTGTAGGAGGGAGGAAACACAGAGGCCGGTAAATCGTTCCACATCCGAGCTGTTGAACTCAAGAACGAGTTGTAAAAACGACCCGTTCTCATGTGACTAATAACAACCGTGTACAAATGTTGGGCGCGTGTTTGGCGTGTTTCCCGACTATGCACCGGTGCCGAGGGGATCAACGACGCTAGTTCCTCGGAGAATTTTCCATTGTAATACCGGTAGAACAAGGACAGCATTCCCACCTGACGCCTGTGCTCTAAAGATTGCAATCCGCCTGTTAAGATGGGAAAATCTATCAAACGGACCGCCCGTTTCTGCAGAGTCAAGGATTTTTTTAAAGGTATTTTGGAGCTCCAGACCAGAGGTGGCTGCTAAATTCAACCTTGGGGCGCACTTGCGATTTGTACAGGGTTAGCAGTTGTGTACTATTAAGAGTGTATAACCAGAGAAAACCAGAAATATATCATTTTTAAATTAGTGTTCAGACGTATTGACTCTTTTCCACAAAAATTTATAAATTGATTTCGAAAGATTGTTATTTTATCTAGTAAACGTATGTAATAAATTTTAAGAAAAAATGTTTATTTTTAATATAATAAGGTTATACCACAGGTCGTTGGCGGATTTGTTAAATTTTCAAAAAAGTACATAATATTATACAACACCCATTTCAAATCATATAATCACGCAGTAAAATAAATCAATTTATTATCTGGTAAACGTATGTAACAGAATTTTAATTTTAGTTTAAATAAAAATATTAAAAAATATATAAGTACATGTGTTTCTTGACGAAAATTGGTCTGTTTGTGCATTTATTTGCGCACTTACAGACTAATATATTTCAGATTTTTTTACATTTTAATTTTGCTAAGACATTATTGAAAAATGATTAAAGGTGGAAACACATTATTAAAACCCGACGCGACCCGACGAAACGCGATGCGTGTTGAGTCGATCCAGACGTGCCAGGTCGGTGTGTTGCCCATGGTGGGGGTAAACACGCCATCCGATGCGGCCTGTGCAGTATGTTTCTAGACAACACCCGACGCCACGCGTCAGTCGTTCGAGAACTTTAAAAATTATTATTAACCTAAAGAAATAAATAATAAAAACGTTCTGTTCAGCCGCGTTCTTTCCCAATACCAGGTTAAAACAATTACAAAAGTCATTAGCACTCCGCCAGCAACCAAAAATAAATATTCAATTGAGTACTTTCAAAATATTTCGGAAATTCCCAAAACCAGTTGTCACGCAGGCATAGAAACTAATTACGCCCCTCTCATATAAATATCTCAAAATGAATTCCACTTACTTCGAAAATAACTTAGCTGCTTTCTTGCACGCTAGAATAAATAAAGATCTTTCCACCGAGGAAAAAAATCATCTTAATAATTTGGTACGATTGGAGTTTACTTCACAAAGCCAACGTCCATCTTCTACCCATCCGGCTTGCTCTCACTACCCTGAGTCACCTATGGAGGAATCCTATTCCTCGGATGATTCTGCGTACCAAGTTTTCTCAACCAGGCGTAAAAGAACCCGCGCAAGTTCAGGTGGCACCTTGACCCCTGTAAACTCTCCAAGAAACTCGCCTCTTTCTTCACCTCGCTCAAAAAAGACTAATTACAACGTAAGATCGCGTTCACCTTCTCCAGAACCCGCTCATACCAAAAATATTTTTCGGTGCTCCGAACACCTTTTCCTGTTCCACCTGCAACGGCAGAGGATCAACGTACAGAGGCCCAACCGCCCCATAAATTCGCCCGCATTCCACCTATTGTTCTAAATAAAAAAGTAGAAACATCCGCCCTTTTCCGCTCATTTGAGGACAAAGGGATTGATTTCACGGCAAAGAATATGGGTAAACATATCCATATCCTTACGAAAACTCCTCGAGATCACAGCAGCATCACAAGGCTGCTGATTAGTCGCAGTATCGAGCATCACTCGTATAGGCTACCGGAGGAAAAGCCTCTTAAAGTCGTAATTAGAGGTATCCCCGAGGATATTGAAACAGATGAGGTCAAATTAGAACTTGCCCTCAATTATCCAGTTCTTTCGGTTCACCGAATGAAATCAGGTCGGACCCGTAAACCGATTCCACTAATGATGGTCACTCTGACCAAAAATGAGGATGCCAAACGCATCTTTAACGATCTGAACACCGTCCTCCATCTGAGGATTCAGGTTGAAAGTCTACGCAATAAAACAAGGATGGGGCAATGCTTTTTCGTTGCCAAAACCACGGACACTCGGCAAATTGTTGCCATGGTCTCGAGCGCTGTGTGAAATGCGCAGGTCAGCAAAGGTCTTCCGATTGTACGAAATCGAGAGACACGCCCGCTAAGTGTGCCCTCTGCGAGGGACCACACACGGCCAGTTATAAAGGGTGCCCTGAAAGGCCTAATAATCACCAAAATAATCACAGGAGCCGTAACTCTAACTTTAATCGTCAGTATAATCGGCAAAATTCGCAAAATGTCTACCGTTACGAGCACCGCTCAAATTATGAGTCATCCCGTACTCAGCCCCAGCAGCCAATTATGCCGAACAGGCCCGAAACTGCTTCAAACCTTGTCGATCAGCCGTATAATTACTGGCAGCATAACCGTCAAAGTTATAGCCATAATACCGATTTTGATCAATCCACGTCACAAAGTCAAAGTCATCCACTTATGTCTGAAACCACGACAAATCAACAGCCTCCCCATCGCGCCCCTCCTGCGCCTTCTACTTGGCCGGCACCTCACTTCTATAAAAACCGTTCTTCCCAGGAAAAACGGTCTCAAAATAACCCGGCTTCCAGCCAACAATACCGGCTCGAACGACATCCCGAGTCCCCACAATTTTCTCAGGGCACCCCCCTACCTCCACCCACTCCACCTTCATCGAAACCCAGTGATTCCGAAATACAAACTCTAATCGAAAGGGCCACGGAACTCCAGTTTCTCATGCAAAACGCAGCTAAGGAGCTGAAATCCATACAGACCTTTATTAATAAACACAATGGATAGACAACACGTCAAAAACTCAAACTTACAGACGGCGTACTGGAATGCCAACGGCACAGTACTAGCATACCGGAAAGAAATAATAGAATTCCTCCATGAATATAATCTAGATGTATTCCTTATTAATGAAACGTGGCTAAAACCATCACGTAATCTAAGAATACCTAATTATACCATCTACCGAGACGATAGAATTACCAACAAAGGAGGCGGTACAGCCGTCCTAGTTAAGAGCAACATTGACCATTGTCTAGCCCATTCATTTTCTAACTGTAATATTGAATCCACCGCGGTTAAAATCAATACTTCTACCGGCCCGTTAAAATTTATTTCTGTATACAGTTCTCCCAATCGACAATTAATTCCTTCTGAACTTGACTCACTTCTGTCAGAAAACGTCCCAACCATAATCGCGGGTGACTTAAATGCGAAAAATGGCTCCTAGCATAGTAGATACGATAATAAAAAAGGAAGAGATCTCGCCAAGTACGCTCTCACTAACCAAATAGTTATTGATGCTCTGGACATCCCCAACCTGCATCACCACGCCGGAAGGCCTGATGTTATTGATATTATCATTCTCAAAGATACTAGCCATTTGCACTCCTTACGAGTACTTAATGATCTCGCGTCAGATCATAATCCAATTCTGTTAACACTATCAGATGGTTCCAATCCTCTGGTCTCACATAAGCCAACTAGGTCCAAAATCAAATGGTATAAACTTAGTGAGCTATTAAATACCAACTTATCAGTGCCAATTTCCATTCCCGACGAAGCTAGTTTAAATACAGCCACTTCAAACTTAATAAATTCAATAAAATCATATATCGACAAGGCGTCCGTTGAAATCCCCAACGACTCTAATCGTCACGGAATTCCCGAAGAGATCAAAGATCTTATTAGGGAAAAAAATTACATTCGTAAAGTGTGGCAAAAAAGCTGTAATCCTATTGATAAAATGCACTACAACAGATTATCACGCCAAGTGAGAGATGCCCTAAGCAAATTTCGCAATGAACGCTGGCATGAATTTATCTCTTCCCTCGAGGATGACAGATCAGCCTTCTGGAAGCTATCGAAAACACTCAGACGTCCTAAGACCAGAATATCCCTCCTTCAAGGCCCAAACGGAGTAGTATACTCAACTGCTGACAAGGCAGAAGCCTTTGCAGATAGCTTTGAAGCGCAATTCTCCCCAAATACTGAACACGACGATCCCTCATTTGTTTCAATGGTGGATTCAAAAGTAGCATCAATTATAAGTACTGAATCTGATGACTTGCCCATCAAATTCACATCACCTAAAGAAATTCAAAAAATTATCTCATCTCTAAAAGTTAAGAAAGCTGCCGGGCCTGATGGCATTTCAAATAAAGTCCTTAAATGCCTCCCAATAAAAGGCATATGTGCTATAACAGCAGTCTGCAATGCGTCTCTGAGATTAAATTGTTTTCCAAAGGCTTTCAAACAAGCTAACGTTATTTTACTTACAAAACCGGGTAAAGACCCTCTTTTAACAGAAAATCATCGCCCAATTAGCCTCCTTCCTTGCTTAGGAAAAATACTAGAGAAAATAATACTCATACGACTAGATTCATTTAATCAAGATAATAAAATAATACCTGATTTCCAACACGGCTTCAGAGCGGGTCATTCTACCTTGCACCAACTCCTCCGTGTGGTTGAACACATTACGGACGGATTTAATACTAATAAACATACGGTTATCCTTTCTGTTGACGTAAGCAAAGCTTTTGACAGAGTCTGACATTATGGCCTTCTCTATAAGATGTTCCTCCTAGGATTTCCAATATCATTTATCAAAATCATACATAGCTATCTTACGGATCGCACATTCAGGGTTAAACTAGACGAGATCTTCTCCACTGAACGTCTACTAAGAGCCGGCGTCCCCCAAGGCGGACAGCTGTTACCTTATCTATATAACGTATATACTAGCATTAAAACTATATACATAGACATTCCCAAACCAGTCAATCATAATATAAAAATAACTCAATTCGCCGATGATACCAATCTCATTTCAAGTTCGACTGTCGCTAACACTGCTACAAGTCGAGTACAGACCCAAGCCACTCTAACTGAAGACTTTTGCAAACAATGGAGAATTTCAATAAACCCCTCCAAAAGTGCTGCCACTGTATTTACAAAAATACGGTTCAAGCAGCCCCCTAATATAGTAATGTTTGGGAAAAAAGTTCCATGGGTAAAATCTATAAAATATTTGGGAGTCACCCTAGATTCAAAATTAACTTGGCAAAAACATATTAATGAAAAAGTAAAATCAGCAAATAAGTCAATAGCTGCTCTCTATCCCATGCTAGGTAGAAAAAGTAGATTATCATCAGACAATAAATTATTACTCTACAAGTCGACTATCAGGTCGGGCTTTACTTACGCTGCACCTATTTGGGGCCACGCAGCTCACACTCACATTAACAAACTACAAACCCTGCAAAACAAAGCCATTCGACTTGCGTTGAATGCGCCGAAGTGGATCAGGGTTTCCACTCTTCACAATGACAAAAACATTCTTCTGATAAAGGATTTAATTGTTACACATTCTGAAAAATTTTATGCCGGATTGGCCGGTCATAAAAACCCCACCATAAATTCTCTCGCTACATATAGTGAGAATGAAAAGTTTAAATACATTAAACCCAAGAATATCCTCCGCAAGGAGTGAAATCCTGCCTCAAGTTGCAGAATAGTTATTAAGTTTCATTTCCCCAAAAACCATTTTTAAAAAACAAAAATTCCATGTAAAGTATCTTTAGATAATCCATTAGTCATTACGTTAGAGTCAGTAAACGCAAGTTTAGGAACTCTGAACATAAATAATATCCAAATCCAAATCGTTCGAGAACTGTCACAGAGCATATACGGACTTTATGCCAATTAAATATAATTTTTTGCATTTATTTAGCGAAATGACCGACGAATAATTAATTGAGTTGGTAAAACGATATCCTGTTCTATATGACATGAGTTTAGCTATATACAGAGATCATAATTATATGTAATTTTCTTACTGTACAATATTTTGTAATATTTTGCAGTATTTTTGAAAATATTATTTTTCAATTTTTGTAACTTTAAATATTATTATCTAAATATATATAATTACATCGACTAGCTCCCCAGTTAGACCCGAGAATATTTCTCTACTAATTGGGTAACCAAAAAAAGTGATGAAATAGTAATGAGTCAGATATGAAATGTAATATTCATTTATTGTGAATATTTACTTTTTTCTAAATAAAAAAAAAAATAATGTGAGAAATAATGCATGGGAAGAAATTGCCGAGCAAATTTCGTGTCTTTCTTGCCTATGTCACTTTGAATAAATTCGTGTATTTCTTTAAATTGTGTTTTAGTAATCCGAAAATACATATGAAATCTTTCAGTATCTTGAAGTAAGTCTGGATACAGAGTATGATATTCACCACACAAACTTCTCTTTTAATTTATTTCATGTACCCAGGAACGCCTAGTTATTCTCTTTTTCTTGAGTCGTTTAAGTATCATGTATGTATGTACCCAAAATTTGCATCAAATCTTCTTCAAAGTCTTCATTTGACTCGTTATTTATTAAATCCATAGTACATAACCATACACTTCCACTGCTGTTAGATAACTGTATTCATAAATTGCTAGTGTGTCGTGGCGTCGCGTGTTGGTAATGTGCACGGTGCATACCGGGTGTCGACACGTGGCGTCGCGTCGCGTTTTAATAATGTGTTTCCACCTTTTATGATAAAAAAATAATTACAAAAAGTACATAATTTTAATAGTTTTATCGTCACGCCTTTCAGCATTTTTGGATGCAGGTATAAATTAAAGCAACTTTGGAATGAAGCAAAATCGATATTAAGTTATAATTTTAAAAAGCTGGTACGGAGAATACCTTATCTTTCTCATTGGAACCGCCCTGTACGATCGTAAGAACATCTTTCGACGAAATGTGGATTTTCGTCCGCTGGCTGGTTATGCGCTCTTAAAGTATCTGCGGGCCCTGTACAGTACGCCCAGTTTCTGAGAGACTAATTTAACTCTGGTTTCGATGAAGCCCCCATACCTGAGCTGGTCACTTAGAGTTACACCAAGCATATCAACTGTGTACAAATCGTCGCCTTAGTTCTTAATTGTCCAAACGACCATTTAAGTTTTTGTTCAATCTTCAATTTAAAATTAAAAATAAAGTACAAAAAATGGTAGTTAATTACTTAACTAGGAATTATTTAAACAAATGAGACCTTTACCTTTACGGAAATAGCTTTATTTTAAATACCTACCATAATGTCTACCCACGGGCATGTGCCTAGCACGGTGGTCGAAAAATCCCCAAACTATGTAATAAAAAAAAATTTCAATGAATAAATTTTTTTTTTTTTAAATACCGGTAGGACAAGGACAGCATTCCCACCTGACGCCTGTGCTCTAGAGATTGCAATCCGTCTGTTAAGATGGGAGAATCTATCAATGGGTACTAGTTATATTTAAAAAACGAGAAGAAGTCTAAGTAAACACAACGATTTCATATTATGGCCACTATGTTGAAACGAAAATGGAACGCACCAACAAATTTACAGACCTTCGAAATGCAAAACGGTCGAGTTAAAACAGGACTCAGCCAATAAATTTTGCAGAAAAAGTTTGGCCCGTATGGCAAAAATATGAACAGGTGGTGTTTAAGGTAAAGTTTAGGACTACATAGAACCTACCTATATCGTCAGGTTCTCTTCAGGGAAATCATTGGAAAATTAACAACACTGTACAACTTGTTTATTGATCAGCAAATTCATGTTTGTGAAAATTCATAAAGGTTTGAATTGGGGTGAGAAAAACGGAAACTATAATTGAAGCATGAATGAACCCTATTAACTTAAATTTATTTATTTACTAGCAAACCCGGACACACGTTGCTGTGGATAACGAAACACAACTCCACGCCATTACCCAACCTTCATAACCAACGCCAAACTATGTTATTGATATTTTTTTAATCAGTGATAATGAAGTAGGTGTTAATTATAATTTTAAAATATTAATTCCAAGAAGTGTAATCTATTGTACATATACCAATTTTAAATGAAACTTTTATCGTTAGTTTACATAATACATTTCGATTTCTAAAGTCTGAGTAGTTTAACGATGGGTTGTTTAAAAAAATCTGAACAATTCATCAAATATTTGAAGTTAATTATTAAAAAAAAAAAAATTTCAATTGTTCAAGTTCTGTTATTATTTCAGTTTTATGAAGCAACTGGCCTATAATTATATAATAACAGAACTTTAATAGAACTTACACAGAACGTGAAAATTAACTTCAAATATTTGATGAATTGTTAAATTTGTTTGAAACAACCCGTCCTAATAATGGAGTGTTTCAAAACATGGGACATTTCATCGAATATTTTTTAGTATATTTTAACAATCTGTGAAAGTTCTGTTCAAATACTGGGATTATTTAAGTTTTATGAAGCAACTGGCCAACAATGATATAATAACAGAACTTAAATGGAAATCACACAGAACGTCAAAATTAACCTTAAAATTTTGATGAAATGTTAAATTTTTTTTTAAACAACCCGACGTAAGACTTCTACCTTCTATCATTTGTTTGTTTAAATTGTTATAATTATTATTTCTTTTTTGGAATAACTTAATGGTAAAACCTCTAATTAATATTTAACCGTTGAAGATAATATTAGCGACTCCCAAACAAAAATTCGAAACAGAAAAATCAGAAAAAAAGATGTAGTTGCAATGAAAAATAACCATTTACCCTACATTAATGGTTGTTTCTCGGGTGTATAAAATTTAAAACCACGTTTATTAGTAAGACCCTTACTGTTTACTGTCAAAACTTAAGAAAAACAAAGCAAAAAACACTAACTTACGAGTATAAATCAAAACTTGTACTTTTCATAATTCAATTTACCTAAGCCGTAATCAGAAGCACCCTTGATTAAGCTTCAAGTTGTACTTTATAATTTAATATTTGACTTCTTGAATAATTGCGTCACCCATTCAGGTTCTAGGCGAAGGCTTCGAGGCTAACGAAGTTCCGCAAAACGTCCCACTAACGAACTTCCACTGTTTCCTCTTCATTACGTGGAATTTGAATGGAAGTATATCATAGTATAGACATAGAGCTAAAGAGGGCGCCTGGCGACAAACTGAGATCGAAGTGGGAGGGATGGTAAAGATGGTAGAAGACGTTACAAGGAAAGCTCTGATCAGTAATAATTTTTTTTTATTTGAACATCTTTAATTTTATAAATTTTAAAATGAATTCAATGATTGTAAACCAGTTCATTGAATAATTGTTTCCAGTTTAAAAGGTAGCTGCCAATAATATGAAGAAAAAAATAGAGTGAACAATTTACAAAGTGAAAGCTTCAGGAAACTAAAGTAGATAAGAGGGAGACCGATAATACTATCTCATTCTCTCGCAGGCTTAATCCTATAGATATAAATGTGTTTGTCTATTTTTATTGTCTCTATTTTTCGTTTCATCGAGTTTCAAAAAACAACGATGCTCAAGAATTTTTTACTGAAAAAAAATAGTCTAAGATATTATCCTTAATTCTGAAATTTGGAATATGAGATTAACATAAACGAGATTTAAATAAGAGTCGAATCGGTAGAGGCATTTGTCACGGTAAGCCGAAACATTCTGGGTTCGAGTCCCAATTGTGACCACTCTCTTTTTATTTTTCTCTGTATGTAATGGAATCCGGAAAATTTTTAGATTACGCGAAACAATATTTTGGTTTTCGGGGGCAATGTTACACCTGACAATCGCTTTTCTTTAAATTAAAACATGTTTAAAACAGCAAAATCTACATTTGACTTTAAATTTAAAATAAAAACTAAACTGATATTAGTCCTTTTGGAAGTAAACTAAAGATTACCGGAGGTTGGCATCTATAGTATTAAACATTCATTTGAACCATAATTTGTTCGTATATTCATTTTGAATATTCTCATATATCCACAAACATCCGCAAATGCTAACAAATATCCACAAACATTCACAGTTATCCATAAATAATATCAACAAATATCCACAAATATCCACAAATGTCAAAAAATATAAACAAAAATATCCACCCTACAGTTACCATTGAATATTTGTCAATGCAAATTCTCCCCTCCCACCCTTGGCATAAGGGGTGATCTCGCGTACTATGGGACTCATTTGCAACCGCTGCAACTAGCCGAGTAATAAATGCAACTGGAAGGCAATCCCACTAATCATCCCGTTCTTTATACTGGAAAGCCGAGGAAGATAATTCTTCTGTGATTGGATTCTTTCAAAGTTTTTTGTTTCATTATATTTTTAGGCCTATTTTTCGTTATATTAAAGCTTCGAATAAATTCACTTTGACGTCGGTTATTTCGTTAAGCTTACTGAAATAAATAAAAAAAATCTGTGGATCCGATCAGCAAAAACTCTAGAACCTCTGGCAACACGAAATGTGTAAAGCTGTTGACAATTTCTAAGCAGGATTTTTAGTCTGTAACTGAATTTCTTCCACTTTTCGATGTTTAATATGAATACAATAGAAAAGTACCTTTTTTTACATGAATACCGCACAAGAGTCTTAACTTAATGATAATCTAGTCTCCTTCAACGGAAGCATTCTTCCGAACAGGACCTCCATTGATATGCTTGGTGTAACTCCAAGTGACCAGCTCAGGTATGGGGGCTCCATCGAAACCAGAGTTAAGTTAGCCTCTCAGAAACTGAGCGTACTGTACAGGGCCCGCAGATACTTTAATAGTACTCAACTGCTAACCCTGTACAAATCGCAAGTGCGCCCCGAGGTTGAATTTGGTAGCCACCTCTGGTCTGGAGCTCCAAAATACCTAAAAAAACCCTTGACTCTGTGCAGAAACGGTCGGTCCGTTTGATAGATTCTCCCATCTTAACAGAAAGATTGCAATCTTTAGAGCATAGGCGTCAGGTGGGAATGCTGTCTTTGTTCTACCGGTATTATAATGGAAGATGCTCCGAGGAACTAGCGTCATTGATCCCCTCGGCACCGGTGCATAGTCGGGAAACACGCCAAACACGCGCCCAACATTTGTACACGGTTGATATTAGTCACATGAGAACTGGTCGTTTTTACGATTCGTTCTTGAGTTCAACAGCTCGGCTGTGGAACGATTTACCGGCCTCTGTGTTTCCTCCCTCCTATAACATGAGTCTCTTCAAGACCCATGTTAACTCCTTCCTTTCCTCAAAAAGACCCTCCACACAGCATCCTCAAAGATGACATAGGCCCTGAGGGAAATTATTTTCCTCAGGGCCTCCTGTGTGGAGTTAATGTAAAAAAAAAAAAAAAAAACTGCTCCCGTTTGGAGCCAGTAGGACTATGGCATCCCCAATTAAGGTATGTTGTGAGGCTGAAGGTAGTGGGGAGGGAAAGAAGATAGGGAAGAGGAAGGTAGGAAAGTACCTGGATATTCAGATTTGGTCACCAAACACGGCTAAAGCAATTTCAAGCAACCTTTCAATTCTGAATGGTGGTCTTAAACTAGGGCGATACTGAGAGTATCTTCCACTCTGGAACGTGCCGCAATTATACTATATATTATGTTAAATGAATAAATTGTGAAATAACACAAATTAATCAAATAAAATTTATTTGCCACGCCGGGTTCGATCCCGCGACCTTCGGAGTGCGATTCAAAAGCCTTACCGCTGGACTACATACCTAATAACAAACCGAAAGTACGTTGGATTATAACATACCAAATTAGGATATTTTTTTATTTTTTTATTTAAGTACATAAAACAGGCAATTTTGCCCAAAAAATTACATACATGGATGATTTAAATTACAACAAAAGTAGTATTAAAAATAATTTGTTACTCTTAAATATTCAAAACTGAATAACAAACAATAATAGTTAAATGTAGAATACAAAAGAATCACCAACAATTATACAAAAGAATCACCAACAATTATACAAAAGAATCACCAACAATTATACAAAAGAATCACCAACAATTATACAAAAGAATCACCAACAATTATACAAAAGAATCACCAACAATTATACAAAAGAATCACCAACAATTATACAAAAGAATCACCAACAATTATACAAAAGAATCACCAACAATATGTTAAATATTGTTAAAGATATTGTAAAGGAATAGAGTAGTAAGCAAAAGGAGATAGGAAAATTAAAGTAGAGGTGCAATTTGGGAGGCGGGTATATGTACCGTCACCCCAATTGGTTAGCAATGTTTGGTGACTTAGCATGGGTTCCCGGATTCATGGGGTAAGGTTTGTCCGGGTCTTGCCCACCAGTTGCATGGCAGACCAGATCGGGAGAGAATGGTTGAGGAAGTCCCTTTGACTTCTCCAGCTGTACTCTTCCGGAACATCGTCTTGCGCCGCAGTTGGAGGGATGTATTCATACATCCATCACTCTTAGATACACTAATTCCCAGATTCCTACCCACCCTTCATACCGTTCTCCTTCTTAGAACTTCCTCGCCTTCCTATCCTAAAACGACCCTCTACACAGACTAACTAACTAACCATCAGTGTCTGCAGGGGTAGGCAGATAGGACGGACCGCCAAACAACTCTGTCTTGGCACATACTCTTTGTCTCATTTACATTCATACATCGTCTCATACATACTCTTCTATTATTCTGACTCTTAACATGGCCCGTCTCAAGTATCTGATTCACTTGATCGTGCCATTTCTTCCTCGGCATTACCGACTCCTTCTACCATTTACATTTGCGTCATATATTCTTCTTACACTACTTTCTTCATTCATTCGCTCTTCATGCCCAAACCATCTGAGGGTCACATAGCATCCCCAAAAATGATATATAATAAAAAAAAAACATATTAACTTTTTTTTTGTACATTTACCTTTTTTGTTGTTTAAACCCTGTTTTTAACCTAGCGCTTTACAGTACCTCCAAAATTGACTTTCAAACTGTCACAATGTATATCGTACCAAGTATTTTCTGTGTATAAGCGTAAAGTTTTTGATCCAATTTATTCATACCATAGAGTTTCAGCACGTCCCCGTAAGCAGGAAATATTCCGACCCTTATTTCGGGGATAGTTTTGAAAAACGCCGTACCCAGAGCGCCCGTTCGCCGGACTCTCATGAATACTGATGGAAAGTTACACCTCTGACCAGAGTATCATAAATCTGACAGCTGATTGCCACCCCTATTTACAGAAAACTGTTTTATCAACATTCATATGCATACGTACGTGCTTTTTGAAAGTATTCCCACATTCCGCTGATGTATGTACTGGCATTTTCTCTCGTATTATGGAAATGCTGTTGGACTTTTCTTTTTAGGTTTTTTTATGAAAACGGTGAATACTTTTATTGAATAAACAAAAGTCCCAACTTTTTTTTTATATACCAAAGCCCCACACAATAGGAGGTCTTAAGGAATTTATTTTTTTTCAGGACCTTTTTCATCTTTGGGGATGCTGAGTGAAGAGGCTTTTAGAGGAAAGGAAAAAGACAAAGTTCTGGAAAGGATAAGAATTGAGGGATGGGTAGGAATCTGGGGCTCAGTGGGTCCAGGAATGACCGACGTGTACATCCCATCCCTCCTGCTGCGGTGCAAGGCAATGTTCCAGCAGAGTTCTGCTTGGAAGGTGACAAGGCAAGGCCTCCCTCAACCAGTCTATCCCGGTCTGCCACGCCAGATCCGGCCTGCCACGCAGCTTGTTGGCAGACACATCTGCCGCCTATACCTGGACAAACATCACTCCATGAACCCGTGCTAAATCACCAAACGTAGCGAACTACTTGGGGTGACCTGTGACAGAGGTGTTGGTTATCCAATAAATGGTTCCCGGGGCGGCAGTACCCATACCCGCCTCCCAAAATGTAAACTATTCCAACTGCTCCTAACCGCCTGGAGCCAGTAAGAATAGGGCATTGTTCGCTTTAAGATAATGGGAAGGAAAGGCGATGATAAAGAGGAAGGTGGGGAATTACTCGGCTGTTCAGATCCGTCACCAAACACGGCTCAAGCCATCTCAAGCAAAGTTTCGATTACAAATGGTGGTCTTTATCAGGGGATACTAAAAGCATCTACAACTACTCTGGAGCATGCGGCAAAAATACTATGCAGGGTATCCGGGGGTCCCTAGGGTAAGGTAAAAATTACCCTAAAAAGTTGCTGTTAGCTTGCCGGGCGCGATTGTTGCAACTTTGCTTGGTAATAATAATGCTGCCCGCATACGCCGGTCTAATTTTATCTTATCTCCACAAAACTACCCCTAAATGTTGGAATTTCAAAAAAAGGTTTTAATTTTTTTTACTTATACTACCATGTAAAATCACCTCCAGAAGTTAATGCACTTTACCCCCCACCCCCTTTATATTTAAAAAAAAATAAAAACATTGTGAATTAACACAAAATATTCCAATAAAACTTACCTACTCATAGATTCTTAGACCTCTAGATTCTTAGTCAAGGATTCATATCAGTCAACCACGGAGGCCGTCAATTAGACGATTGAATTTTTACTAAAGTGCCATGAGATCAAAGATGGGTTGTGTCACAGAATTTGAACAATTCATCATATTCAAGTTCTGTGAAAGTCCTATTCAAGTTAAATTTAAATTAGTTAAGTTAAGTTATTCAAGTTAAGTTATCATTTTGGGCGAGTTGTTTCACAAAACTGAATTAATAACAGAAACAGGACTTTCACAGAACTTGAAAATAAACCTTGAAATTTGGTGAATTGTTCAAATTTGGTGATACCGCTGTACCTAATTGTGATGATATTGATCTGATATACCTTATTACCTCAATCACAATAATCAATGTTAGGTATAATAGTGTTCATCTGCACGGCGTCTATATCATACTCTACTATAGATTCCAAACTACGCACTTACTTCATTTATATTAACTATCAAGCAGACTAGTTAAGTGATAGCTAATAAATGTATATTTTTTTTCAAGATTATTATTTTCAAACAAAGTTATTATTGAATCTCTAACTGACAGCCCTGAAAAGCAGAACTAATTAGCAGTACCTGTAGTCATTTCAAACTGCAGTCATTTCAAACTGAAGGTAACAATAATATCATGTACTCCATTTTAGCCAATTCCTTGAATCCAACGATATGTAAAAATAGAATTAAAGTATATAATACTTGATGTTGACAATTTTTCTAAGAAGTCACCTTTATTTACTTATTTTTATTCTGCATAAAATGTGTATTCTCTATACGAGCTCATATTCTTTTTTTTGGTTGTAATACATAATTGTATCCTATAACAAAATACTAGTTGTTATCACACGTATATATGTACTTGGTTTAATGTACATTCTTATTTTGTTATCATTATAATTACCCTCCTGTGTACCAATGTGTATCATGTATCATGTATCACCGGATTGTAAAATCCATTTTATGGCGTTGAAATAAATAAATAAATAGATATATTTATGACGTCAAATATCAAAAAACTATTTGTTTCACAAGAAACACTTTTTAAAACTACTTTAGAAAATTTTTGGCTGAACGGGACTTGAATCCGGGTAATCATGATTTTGCAACTCTCGAAAAAATCAGAAAAAAATGTGCGTATCTGGCCCAACGCACAGAAATACCTAATCCCGTCTTCGGGAGTAGCTTCATTTTATCGTAAACCGATAATTCGTTGAAATAAAATGGTTTAGAATTATATTTACTAAAGTAGGACTTAATTTATTGGTTCCCTTTAGCAGTCTCGTTTGAACGGAGATCAGAATATTGCTTCAACGAATGGTTACTTTGTTTATGTGAATACCGTCGTAGAGTCCAAACTGATCCCGTCTGGAGCCAGTGAGGATATATTAGTTTATATTCTTTTTCTAAGATGTATTAAATATGATCTTTAAAAGTAATTTAGAGTTAAGTAATACTCAAAGGTCTATGTTTTTTCTCGTTGAGAGGAGATGGGAATCTGGAAGTACCCCCGACAAAATAATTATTATCTGTTAGATGTAATTCTTTAAGGCAACATCTTGACCTACATTTTTAATCTAAGATGAGAAGCATCTGAGAAGATTTTCACTTGACCAACTTGTTCGGGTTAATTTAAGAGTTTGTCGTGATTCACCTTGTCGAAAGCCTTAGAAAAATCAAAAGGGATAAATTCAACTAATGTCTTTTTGTCCAAAAACAATAATCGAGGAACTGTTCCAAGTTCGACAAAACAGATCTTCTTTGGAAAAAGCCGTGTTACCGGGGGCTGACAATTGCATTTTTATATACATAAAAGAGTTGATCACAAACGATTTTACTTAACGCGTAACTTTGATACAGGCCTATTATTGTCAAAACTGAGTTTATCCCCTTTTCAAAATCAGGTGAAACAAAAGCTTTTTCTTAAATAGTCGGAAATACAAGGATAATTTTTATAGAAATTATGAGCAGTAATGTCACGTAAATTAAGTTAAATGTATTTACGCACACGTCGCACACCGTGATTCGAACCCGTGATATCTGTACTCTTAGAAGATATTAACCTCTTGCCACGAAGGCTGTCAAAATTTTGTCTACGAAATCAGACAGGCATGAATTTTTAAGTAACAATTATCAGAATTACACACAAACGGAATAACACTCGGACAAATTACGTAAGAAAAAAAATTCACCTACATAAATTACACGTGGTTAATGGAATTACAGAATTGAAAATAAATCTGTTTACAGTTGAAAAAAAAAAGAAGTTATTTGTGGTTTTTTGACGTTTGTAATTATTCTGGAAGGTGTAATTAAATAGGTATGATTCTCTCCATTTTTAATTTCGTGCAAGTCACAGACAAATGAATATTGATAGACCAGAACAGACAGGAGAGGGGTAATAACCAACAATAGCGGGGCGCGGAGCGGCAAAATGATTGAAATGATATGTGATTCGTCCATTAATCAATCCAACAGTATATAGGCATCTCGCATTATAATATGACCATTTCGTTCTTAAAAGTAAAATCTGCTTTTGAATGAATAACCGAATAACCTTTTTACATGAGAGCGCGAATTGCTAGCCACGTTATGAACAATTTTGCGAAGTCCAAACATGTCAAAGTAAAGTTCACCTAATTTCATGGGCGGATATGTTGTTTCCGTATTTAGTTAAGACACTTTTACAAATGTTTCATAATTTACTTACCCCAGTAAATAGAGGCTTTTTGTGTCGCGTAGCCGTGTATCGCGTTGTCTATTATCTGAATAAACTTAAAATACCACAATTGGGTTTATTCTCTTTTTCTTTTCTATTTTTAAAGGTTTTTATAGCACAAACCACCATTTTGTCGTGTTATTTCAAAAATGTACGATGAGAGCTCAACACTGGTCCGGACAAGAATGATGACGTCACATTTTTTAGATTGACGCGAGGCTCTCGCAAGCCCATCCGGTTCCGAAAAATGGTTCCAATGTGAGGGGGAGATAATACGCCTTTTATCACTTAGGGCATGTCCATCTATTTTGTACGTCCGTGGTGCAAGTGTAATTCCGTCCGTGTGCAATTCTGGCAGTGTAAAATAGTACGTGAAATTCGCCGACCCGACGTTAGCCCCCCCGAAGTTATACTTACTACAAAACTGTATTTTTTCATGAAATACGAGGGTAGGCTGAAAAGTAATGCATATGCATACAGCGCGAACCAAATGACTTTCAGAAGCGCGTCAGGTGGAA
The DNA here is from genome assembly GCA_917563855.2 of Limnephilus lunatus. NCBI lineage: Eukaryota > Metazoa > Arthropoda > Insecta > Trichoptera > Limnephilidae > Limnephilus > Limnephilus lunatus. The sequence continues at coordinate 50,422,858 of OU830603.1, forward strand.
TATAGAAGTGACATTCCTCCTCTATACGTACGCGCAAGTTTGAGGTCGTTGAATTCATCTAGTGTATATTGAGAAGCGGAAATATGGAGACGTGTTTTAGTGTTTTCGAAAGGTAAACAGCGTTCTGTTATCAAATTTTTAACTGGTGAAAAAGTGACTCCTACTGAGATTCATCGTCGTTTATAATTTTTTTTTAAGTTAACGATGCTGTTGATTGGTCTACTGTGCATAGATGGGTAATAAAATTTCACGATTGTGAGCCTGAAAAAGCAATAATTGTTGATAAAACACGCAGCGGACGTCCGATCATTGATACGACGATAAACAATCCAAACTCGTCTACGATTTTTTTTAAAAAACCACCATTTTGAAATATCCAAGGAACATGTCGGTTTCATTGTTGAACAATTTAGGATACCGTAAAATCTGTGGACGATGGGTACCACGCCGTTTCACGAAGACAGGAATAAACAGCGTCGATTAGAGTATCTGCAAAACCTGAAGTTTGAATCGATTCCACACCCTTCTCACTCACCGATCTTTCGTCTTGCTATTTTTACTTCTTTCCTCTATTCAAAAGACACCTCAAGGGTATGTGAATCTTGGTACAGTTTCAAAATTTTGGCTTCAACATGAGAGAGTTGACGTGTGTTGGGTTTGTTTTTTTTTTTAAATAAATTATACCATACCAAAATTAATAATACTATTAATTGTAGTTTTCGGTATATTAAATGAAAGCGTTGCTAGCCATCTCAACACGAGTAACTTGCTACTTGAGATTGATTCCATTGATTTGTCGTTAACAAAAGTAATACATAAGAAAGCTAAATTCGGATCATTTATCACTATTGTCGTATAATTACGGTCATTAATTACACAGCGTTAAGCTTTTTTCTTCATCCTAAAAAAAATTCTGGATCCAAAGCTAATTTTATCGCTGACAATGCCATTGGAAACAGATAGCTCAGTTCCACACCAATATAGAAAAGAATTAATGAATGCTTCGATGGTAGAAAGTTTTTTTTTATCATTATTCAACATGAATAAAAGGTTATTTTAGGACATGTTTTTATAAAATACTAGCGAGTACCCGGCATGCGTTGCAATGCCACTCAAAGGAAGAAAGTGTTTTAATTCTGTTCATTGAAGTGGTTTTGCATATTTTAAATTTGGGAGGCGGGTATAGGTACCGATGCCCCGTGAACAATTTATTGGATAACCAACACCTCTGGCATAGGTCTGTCACAAGTGGTTCGCTACGTTTGGTGATTTAGCAGGGGTGCCCGGGTTCATGGGGTGAGGTTTTTCCGGATCTTGGCGGTAGATGCGTCTGCCCACCAGTTTCCTGGCAGGCCGGGAGAGAATAGTTGGGGGAGTCCCTTTGACTTCTTAAGCCATACTCTCTCAGAACATTGCCTTATACCGCAATAGGAGGGATGGATTCATACGTCCGTCACTCCTGGACACACTCACCCTCAAATTCCTTCCCACTCCTCACACCCTTTTCCTTATCAGAACCTCTTCTCCTTCCTTCCCGAAAAAGAAATGATGACATAGGCCCTGAGGGGAATTACTTTTCGTGCGAAAAGCATGTATTTTACAAATTTACCCTCTGCTATCCCTCCCTCTGCCCCTCCCTCAGCCCCCACCCTTCCGTCATCTCCCTTGCGTGTCCTTTCCGATGAATCCCCGTTCCCGCCCCCACTCCCCTCCCGCGTCCCCTTCTCTCGCGCGATAACCCTTGCATTGTTATACAAATTTCATAACGCCAGAGCTAATTATTACACAAAAAAACCTTCGCGAGCGTACACACAACAAATTAAAAAGTTCCAACGCAATCGGAGAAACTTTGTAGGAACGTATATGGGACAAACAAAGAAACATTATTTTTTATACATAAAGATAATATAGCAGTATTGAAGCTAGCAGCCGACAATGGAGTCCTGGTACCTACCCTGATGTATGGCAATTAGGCATGAAACTGGCAGAGGAAGGATGAAAGTAAAATGAATGCTGTTGAAATGAAATTCCTGAGGCGTATGTGTGCCAATGTATTGTAAAACCATGTATGATCGTGTGAGAAATGTGGACATCCGCAAAGAATTTAAGGCTGATGTAAGCATAATGAGTAAGATTAAAAAAAGGACCCTCAGATTGTTTAGCCATGTAGAGCGAATGGGCAAAAAAGTAGTGTAAGAAGAATATATGACGCAAATGTGAATGGTAAAAGAAATCGTAGAAGACATGGCACGATTAAGTGATTCAAATACTTGAGTCAGACCATGTTAAAAGTCAGAATAATAGAAGGGTATGTATGAGACGATTTATGAATATGATTGAGGCAAAGAGTGTGTGCCAAGACCAAGTTATTTGGCGGTCCATCCCCTCCGCCTACCCCTGTGGGAAACGGCGTGATGTTTAGTTAGTTAGTTATAGATATATTAAAATAAACATTAATCGTTGCATCAACATTAAAAAGCGACTCCTATTTTTGTTTACCACTTTTCTATGAATAAATAGTCCACAATGAAGTGCTTGATATTAATTTTTAATTTTTATTTATTTATTTATTTAATACATGAAAAATTTAAGGTACATATAGTTTTTTTATGATATTTCACCCTCCATGCTAGGGAAGACCCTGTGTTATGGCGGGTGAAGTTTACAGTTTTCGGATTACATTCATTAGTATTGGTTGAAAAGATTCTTCAAATTTTATAAGAATTACTTTCCCTACATGAAAGAAGAAAAAGTGAGGTGACAATAACGTTTAATTTCATGATTACTTCCTAATAATAAAATTTGAAAACATATTTCATCCCCTTTCGAAAACAGCTTTTAGTTTTCGGATACGTTCACAAATATTAAATTTATTTGGATTTTATTGCAAAGCGAAAATATTATTAACTACTGAAAAAATACGCCCGAATGTTGAAGAGTTAAATATAAATCTATTAAAATGTGTTTACGTAAGGGAAGCAAAAGTAATAGAACTTCGATTCTTAAAATGCGCAAGACACGGAGGCAAAAACTATTTAACGGATTTTCATGCGGTTTTCACCAATAGATTCAACAATAGATAGAGTGATTCAAAAGGAAGGTTTCGGTATTTAGGATGTCTATAATATATAAAGGAGAATGTCTGTATGTGGTAGACAAGCGGGTGGACAAGCGGGCGGTGTGGATTTGGTTTGAATTCAAATCTACAGTTTTATGTCGAGGTTGATGAAATTTTCCACATGTGACCTTCAAAACAAGAGAAAGGTCACTCTCGACATTTTGCACCCGGGGAATAACATTGAGTATAGTCCAAAAATGGCTTTTTTGAGTAAAGTTTGCACAAATGTTCCTGGATACCTTTTTTATATTCTAAAAAAACCTCAGAATTTTAAAAATATTATAGTGGCTTTAAAACCAAAAATATCATTGTTAAATTATAATGTTTGACATAAATTCAATCGAAAATAGTGGCACCATGATTATTGTACCCCTATTATAATATTAAATCTAATAAATATTAATATACAGCTTTCCAGCTTTTATAAAATAATGTTTTTTTTATTTTTTATAAACTGATTTAATACACTCAAATGAAATATTCAAACTGCTCTCCTGAAAAAAAAGTTTTTTTGAGCTGTGCCATTTTTATTCCCAGGGTGTGATTTGATTTCGAAAACTGTGTAAAGTCCGGGCATCGTCGGGGATTTCAGCTAGTTCACTAATAAAGCAATTTACAAATGCATATCATCAGTTAAACTTCAGGTATTCTAGGTCTAGACTCCAGACCTGACAGAACTTTGCTAAGTGTTCTGTGCCGTGCACAACGACGGTACATCGAATGAACTATAAACTATACAGAGCTTCTTGCATTATTCAACGAAGTTCATGACGGTTGAGTTACCCTTAGCATTCGGAACCTTGGATCGGTAAGTGAAATAATAGACTGTTCCCAAATGGGCGTTTATCGAAATCCAATGCAGTCTGGAAGCTTTGTTGTTTAGATTTATTTGTCTGAATGGAGTTATATACCAAGACAAAACAGAATTAACATTAGCTTTAACAGCAATGGCGATCCGTGAGTTTTCACTGAACTAGAGGATCAAAGACTAAAAAATACGACGTTATTGATGTTGTTAAAGCTGAAAATGATTTTTTATGGGTAATTTCAATATTTTTATGAAGATTTTCTGGGTTTTTTTCAGCTTGGGGATGCGCCGCATCCGCATACTGAAAGGTCTTAATACAAAAAGTTGACATTAAAAAAATATATATATTATTTCAACTACAACATCATCAATAACGTTGTATTTTTCAATCTTAGCACTTTAACTCACTGAAATCTCTGGGACCGCAACTGCTACATACCCTGAAGAAAAAATTTCCCTGAGGTCTTATATCATATTAAGTTAAAAAAAACATTTCTCCTACGCCTTCACGGCTCGCGACATTGTAAATTTCTAATTGTGTAAAAATAAAGTAAATTCTTACAATTCTCCAGTCTTTCAAAATAAATATTAACTCAACTTTGGCATTAATCTTCTTATAATATAAATGTAAAACCAACAGTGATGAGGGTAGCAAAGGTAAAGTCATGCAATGTCCAGTGTTTTAAATATAATGTCTTCCATATGCAAAGTCGTATCTTCCCCGAGCATAAACTTTCTAACAAAGTGTGTTAATAGAAAAATTAGATGGAGCCACGGACGTACAAAATACATGGACTTGACCTAAGCTATAAAAGGCGTATTATTTCCCCCTCCCATTGGAACCATTTTTCGGAACCGGCTGGGCTTGCGAGAGCCACGCGTCAATCTAAAAAATGTGACGTCATCATTCTTGTCCGGACCAGTGTCGAGCTCTCATCGTAAATAACACGGTAAAAATGGTGGCTTGTGCCATTAAGACGTGTAAAAATAGAAGAGAAAAAGAGAATAAACCCAATTGTGGTATTACATTCCATAAGCAAGCATTATTTTACACTATTTTAAGCTAATTCAGATCACATAATATGATCGTTTTTGAACATACACCATAAATATACTAAACGACCCATACATACACCATCACTCCGAGATACATGGCGTGTACCCGTCACTGTTTACTGGGGTAAGTAAATTATGAAACATTTGTAAAAGTGTATTAACTAACTACAGGAGCAAAATATTGAACTCGACCTTATAGGCGACCTTACTTTGACGTATTTGAACTTCAAATTTGTTCATTGCGCGGCCAGCAATTCGCGCTCTCGTGTAAAAAGGTCTATTCATTCAAAAGCAGAGTTTACTTTTAAGAACTAAATGATGATTTTATAGTGCGAGATGCCTATATACTGTCAGATTGAGTTTTGACGAATCACGTATCACCAAAGCCGTCTTCTTGCTCTTCGTCCCGCTATAGTTGGTTTCTACCCCCCACCTTTATGTTCTGGTCTATTAATATTCATATGTCTATGGATGGAGCCTAAGAATTCATAATAAATTGTAAAGCACCCTTGAGATGATTTTTCACAAAAACGGCGCTCTACAAATTGTCCAAATATTATTATTATAATCTTTGAGGATGCTGTGAAGAGGGTATTTTTAGTGAAATGACGAATAGAAAGTTCTGGAAAGAAAAAATGAATGAGGAGTGAGTATTAATTTGTGAGTTAGTGTGTCCAGGAATGACGAACATATGAACCTATTTCTCCCTCTACAGTGCAAGAAAGATGGGTCGATATAGTTCGGCTGGAGACGTCAAAAGGTGTCCCTCAACAACCAGTCTCTCCCGATCTGATCCGCCAAGCAGGAGGTGGATAAACGCATCCGCCGCCAAGACCTCGACAAACTTCATGCCATGAACCCGCACACCCTCGCTAAGTCACCAATTGAAGCGAGCACTTGGGGTTATTGGCTCCCGGTATCCATACCCACCTCCCAAATTAACAGCAACTTTGTAAACAACATTGCGATTCTCAATAGTGGCATTTCACCAGGGTGATACTGGGAGTATATACCACTCTGTCTGCAATCTTAAACTGACTTTTAGAAGCTAGGCATGCTCTTTTGCCATTATTGTATGATATTTACGAGATCGTGATAATGGTTTCACGAATATCATTCATCCATTTATTTGTTAAAGTAAGTACAGGACTTATTTTATGACAGTCGGGACCACTGAAAAAATAATCTCCAGAAGTGTGATGCATTCAAAATTAAAAAGTAAACATATTTTCCAATTTTTACTCCTAGACCAACATAATTGATTATCTGTTTATTTTATAAAATCTTATTCAATAAATGCAGTTCAGATTCAAAATACGAGTAAGTATTCGAATTTATTTTACAAGTTCCATTAAAACCGTAAAATATTTAATATGACAATAACAGTCAAGTATAATAAGCGTGTTTTCACGTCAACGCGTGTGTTTCCACAGAAATCGTTATAATTCCGTTATTGTTCTAGTGACATCTCTAAAACAAAAAGTAAAAGCTCTATTTAAGTTATCCATAGAAATAAAAAAGACCTATTCTGTCAGATATATGGTAGACCGAAAAATCAACTCCCGACGTTAGACATTGTTATTTTTTTATGAAATATTCTTGCATGAAATGATAAAAAAGTGAGGTCATAAAATTGTTTATTATACATTTATACGACAGAATAAGTATCTTTTTTACATAATCCGTGATTTAGTACCGTTTTCACATAAAAACACCACGTGAGACATTTTTATATTTTTTTTAGGTTTGCATTATAAATTTTAATATTTATTTCTAATATTTTTATTTGAAAGTCTATTTTGTAACCTTTCAAAAACAGTTTTTAGTATTCGGCTACGTTCAGAAATGTTTCATTTATAGAGTTTTAATTGTGAAGCGGAAATAACACAAATTTTTCGTAAATCTGTCAGTTCGTTTAAGACGTAAAAAGTGCATATTCGCGACAGATCGGAGTTGAAACTGGGCTTTGCACTTTATTAAAGCTGCGCTGAGAATAATCTACACGACTCGATCCCATGCTTCTCTGTTATACTGCTTAGGTCGCTGGCTGATTAGGAAGAAGAAACCGAATTAAAACATCTCATTGTATTTATAAAAATGGTAAAAATACACACTAATGAAAGTATATGTATATAAAAATGTAAATATGCTTACATAAATGTATTTATACGAGTATGTATATAGGATGTCTATGCGTTGCTAAACCATTCATCCGATTGCGATAAAACTTTGGGGATTTGATGTGCGCGTACCCGCGATGATTTCTAGTGAGCTCTGGCGTCATGGAATTATGTGTTACTAAACCGTTTATCCGATTGCAATGAAACTTTGGTGAGTTGTTCTGAGCATGCCCACGGAGGTTTTTATATTATATACTGGTGAGCTCTGGCATTATGAAATTTGTATATAAAAATGCAATAGGTGGCACGTGAGCTTTTTGAAACCTGAATGTACCGGAACTGAATTTAGGAATGTGGGAAGGTGGAGGGGAACTCGGGAGGGGGGTTCGCGGGACGGGGGAAGCGGGAGAGGAGAGTCGGGCGAGGGAACGCGAAGAAGGCGGAGTGGAAACGAATGGGGAAGGACACGCAGAAAGAATTTCTTTATTAAGTGGCATAGCAACGCAAGCCGGGAACTTGATAATAAGTTCATGAAAACTGCACTAGGGGGGGGGGTATTTAGCTAAGTGCCAAACCAGATTACCATACATTTTATTCCGCAGAGGGCAATGGTAGCTAGTTATTGATTTTAACATATTTCGAAATTGACAAAGCATGATCAATTTATTCAGAAGTATGTAAAAATTGAACTACTTCGGGCACATCGAAACACCCGTACTATATTTCTAGCTGTGTATCTATCCGTTCGTTGGCCGTGACAGTCACGAGTGTCATAACGTCAAATGATAAGTTGTTTATTAAACTTCAGGTGACAGCAGAAAATGGTTTGCTTTTAGCTGTTTTTATACAATATTGTATCATTTCACCGGCAGTCGAAACCGTTCGTTTTCATTTATTAGGTTCATTCACAATAAATAACTACAATTGGATACTAAATCAAATTTTAATTCTGAAATTTAAAATGAGAATTTAAAATTTTATGTTTTTATTTATTTATTTTAGACACAAACAGGACCATTATGGAACATAAATGAATGTACTTAATTAAAAAAAAACGAGTGTGCTTTAGACCACACGACTGAAGTAAAACTTCACTAACTAATGCCGTCCATTAACAATATAACAATAACAGGAATAAAAAAATCCCCATCCCCTCAACAACCCCATCAACTCAACTCATCTCTCAACTCTCAGCTCTCAGCTCTCAGCTTTCAGCTCCAGCTCTCAGCTCTCAACTCAACTCAATTCAACTCAACTCAACTCATATCACTAATTAACGTTTTACATTGATAACGCTTCATATTGATTAGCGTGTCACATTTTTTCGTAACGTTTCATAACGTATTCATCATTTTACCCCCAAGTGTCGAGCGTGCGTAAAGAAGTTTTACTTCAAAAATATTGGTATTCAGATACAAATGTCCGTAGACTAATGCGTCTGCAGCATTCACAATTGCATGCTCACAAATATAAAAATATACAAGTAAATATAAAGTTATTAGTTATGTAACTGCACGATTCGCCCATATTAACAGCGTTCATATAATTTTGTATCGGAATAATTAAACAAAATGCACAATTTCAAATTCGTATTTATTTTGAGTTCAATCGATTTTCACGTGTTTAGAGCATTTCAAAGAAAGTCAGACAGTATATTAAACTTTATCAATAACTTTATGGGTTCACTCCCAAAGGAAACTAATTTGTTCCGTCTTTTTAACCTTTTACCAAAAGTGTTTTAACGAGTACATTCACTCTAGGTTAGCTGAAATCCGAAGCCGATGATTTACCACCATCTCTTGATTCCGTCCTGCCAGAGATTTACCTGAAGATGCGCTGTAAGAATCAGCTGAGTCTAAGCTGCGGGGTGAAAATTTAACCAATAGCTTCATCCGCCCTAAGTATTAAGAGACGAATGATAAAAGACGTTGCGGGAATGAGAAAGTGTTCGAGATTGAAGAACTAACGCTCGTAAATTAGATTGGTGGTTTTTATTGGCTAAATTACCCCACATCAACGTCCGACACCGTTATACATAAATAAATAATAAAATACATAAATGCTTACATATAATTACAGAGAATGAAAGCAATATCAGTGTTTTATCAGAAAAAAAAAGAAAAGCAAAACAAGTTTACAAAAAATATATAAGAATTTAAAAAAAAACGTGTTCTCAATGTAAATTAAAATTATTCGGTTGTTCGGATTAAGAAATCATTGTGATATCTTTTGAAACAAACAATATTATTTGAAATGTATTTTTATTATCATCCACAATCATCTTATTTGGTTTGAAGAGTTTTAATTTTCAATGAATATTTGTAACTATATATTTTTTTAAATTACTTATTTTTATTTTTTAGTTTAAAGTTTTCTAGTGAATGACACGGATATGTCGAAACCGGTAGCAGAAATTAAAAGTATATAGTAACGAATGTACACTGAAAATTAACACTCTTCAAACCAAAATGTATCGAAATTGTTACATAGTTAATGCCGAAAAAATACAAAAAAATATTCATCTAACTAAATAACCATCATGCCATTTTTCTGGAAAGGTGTAGGTAGAGAATAGACCGCCACATAATCTGTCTTGCTTCTTCAACATAAATGCATCATTTCATATTCCACACTTTTCTATTATTCTATCTCTGACATGACACGACCTAACAATTTAATTTTCTTTGTCTACTATGTCTTTCTAGAAGCCTCCGAATTCTTATACCATCATGAAATGCAAAACAAACTATAAGCAAAATTGTTGCTTGAACTTCTTTTTTACTGCCAGGCCCTGCAGAAAAAATGGGACGGAAATTTATTTTAAAAAAAAATTTATCTTATTTAAATTAACGAGAAACAACAGATACCACATATACCATGACAAAAAGCTGTCTTAAATCCTTACACGATTTTGTTATGGTAGCTGTAATTTGTACTAATTGTGATTAAGTTATTAATATAATCGTGTTCAATTACAGTGACAACAGTTTGTGGCTGTCAATAAATTCAATACTCCGCATTATTAGTCGTAAACAATGGTGCTAGGGTTTCAACCATAAGCGAACTTAATTAATTAAAACATGATACACAGGTGGTAAAGTACAGTTATTAGTACATAAAAGCATCCCTACTTTAATTAAGAATTAATTATTTTCAATTAATTTATTTGATAATTATGATAATAAAGCGTTTCACGACTATAGTGAGAATATACCCCATTGATAACAGTTAACAGATGAGAAACATCATAATGTATAATTATTGTAGTATCCGCTAGCTTGCTTTAGCATGGCAACATTAACGGAAATAGCCGAACGCTTCCGATGGCACCCGAAGTCGGTAGTCGGAGGCAGGCAGCGCGCAGTACTTCGGCCGCTGAGCGCTCATTCTCTCATAGACCTTAACATAGGAGATACTATTACACTGTAAACTTTATAAAGTCAATAAACTCGTCTATTACGTTCCTATCTCTCATTACAAATTCATTTAGTTTTGTCTTGATTCAAGTCTATCAAGGACATTACAATTATGTACGTACAATTGTGATTTATTTTTAGCGTAGTATGCCGTGTTGCACTACCTTTAGCCAAGGTTTGTTTTTGTCTTTAGTCAATATTTTGGACCGCTTTACAATGTCCATCATCAGGATAGATGTTTAATTGATGAATTTTTAGTAAAAAGACGTTGATGTCATTTTGCTGTCCGATGACATTTTTTTCAATTAAAAATTTTAAAAATATTTTTCCATCACCAGTCGCAAGAAGTCAGGAGAGTCGCGCGTTTATAGTCTAGCGGGTCACTTGACAAGCGTTGCGTCTCATTCTAACAGCACGGTAACACACAAAAAGTATCGCTCAAACCCGTCGCAACGTACAGGGATGGGATCAGTAACGACGTGTGATTGAAAAGTATATTTTTAATTTCAATAAAAAGTAAATAAAAATTCCTATAGCAAAATGACATCTACATTTTATAGTTCAAGTAAGCTCAGAATTGCGGCTACTTCGGGTACACCGGTGTTGAGGAACGCACTTGACTTTCTTTAACCAGTGATTACTGACATTATTTGTAGTATAAAATGTAGATGGAATTCTGGTTTTCGATGACATTTTTGTTTTTTTTTTTTACAAAAACATTAAAAAATTGTATTTTTTTGGACAGTTGTGGCAGGGTAAGGGGCTGGGCGGTTACTCGGCTAAGTGACCATTGATGAAATGCATAATGAGTTCAGTCTGCTACCGGGCAGGCAACAGTCGTGTGTAGCTGTACACTAACTGTGTTAACACATTGAGACCAGGGAATAAAAAAAATAAAAAACTGGAAAGATGGAAGAAGAAGTCGATCTACATGAATTTATCTACAAAGCTAAGAAAGAAATAGGCGAATTGACCGCATTATTAGAGGACAATCCAACAAGAATCACCAAGGAAATGAAAATTGAAATCTCAAAAAAAATAAATACAATCATGGAAAAAATTTCACATATGGCCATAGACATGGCAACATTAAAAGAAAAAATATGATGCTTAAAGAAATGCTGAAAATTAAAAATGAAAGAGCAACGTACGCATCAGCATTAAGGAGCAACTATCAACAAGAAACTTTCACAAAAAAAGAACAGAACGAGGCTGTAAAATACGGAATAATAATATCTTCTAAGAATATAAACATGGAACACGAAGAACTGAAAAAAAAGTTACAGAAGAATGTTAATGTAACTTCTCTAGGAATCGGTGTAAGCGGAATCAAGAAAATATCAAATAATCGTTTGATTGTGACATGTGACAAGAAAGATGACTCAGAAAAACTTGAAAAAGAAATTAATAAACAAACAAACATAATCAACATAATGGCAGAAGAGTTGAAGAAGAAGAAACCACATATAATATTTAAAGGAGTTGAAAATGATATAATTAATGATAATAATTTATTGGAGAGCATTTTACTACAAAATGAAGATATTAAAAATGTTCACCAAATGGACGCTAATTTACACAAAATGGAGATAAAAAAGGTAATTAAGAGAAAAAACACTGAATTTTCGAACATCATTGTGGAAACTAGCGGAGTCATGAGAAGAATGATTTTGAACAAAAATAGTGTTAATATCGGATACCACAAAGTTAAGGTAGAGGACTGCAGTCCAATTATGCAATGCTACCACTGCCTTAAATTTAACCATTCGAGCCTGAGATGTCTAAATAAAACAAAAGACCCAGCCTGCTCACATTGCGCAGGTAACCACAAATATAAAGAATGCAATAACAAACAAGAACCACCAAAATGCAAAAATTGCATCTTAAACAACGAAAGAAGATCTACAAATAATTCAATTAATCACAGTGCGAACAGTGACAAATGTGAATACAAACAGTTTATGATGACAATTGCTCGTCAAAAAATAGACTACTAAAAATGGAAGATTTTATTACGGAAAACATTGACCAGCTGTATAAAATAAACGAAAATGTTTGTGATACTAGCGACGAGTGCAACGATGTTCTGGACAAATGTGATCCTCTGTTTAGTATAATGCATATAAATATAAGAAGTGTCAAAAAAATTTTTTGCGAATTCTTAGTGCAATTAGATTTAATTAAAAAAAAGCCGGCTGTGTTGCGACAACACTCGAAATCAATAAAAATTCGGGAATATTATTATTCATTAGAAATACATTCATAGTACGGAATATTGAGGAAGTTGCTTTTGACAAGGTAAACTGTTTACGTGTTGTGTTATGTGTCAATAAACTGACAATTAATTTAATTGCAATCTACAGGACACACTTGTCAGACCTTTCGCAGTTTATATGTCAACTAAATGAAATTCTTTGCAAAACACGGGATATGTTTACGTTTTTGGTTGGTGATATTAATGTGAATATATCTGGAAATCATCGATCTCATCTAAAGGATGAATATATTAATATGCTAACTGAATTGAATTTTAAATCATGTATTTACAATTTTACTCGTGACGTCGCCGGTCAGAAACCTTCCTGTATTGACCATATGTGGGTAAATAGTAATAATACTAAGAGATTTCAGAATATTGTTTATAAAACCGGTATAACAGACCACTATATGTGCTTATTATATTATAATGCAATAGCGTGTACTAATAATCAATTAAAAGATAGAGAATATATAAAACTAGTGTTAAATAAAGTGCTTCTCCGGGAAAAAATCTCTAAGGAATCCTGGGCTTGTATATTAGACAGCCGGGATATTTTAGAGAGCTCTCGCCTCTTCGAGGAAATTTTAACAAAACATATGGAGGCGAGTACCGTCTCCAAGTTACAGAAGCTAGTTTCCAAATACCGCCCAATAAAACCGTGGATTAGTCCTGGATTGGTGAAATCTGTGCGTGAGAAACAACGTTTATTTATTCTTTGTAAAAAAAATCCTTTCAATTATATATTAAAAAATACCTTTGTCAAATATCGAAATATGCTTACAAATTTAATAAGGAATACGAAAGAACAATATTATAAAATAAAAATGTCTCAAGTAGAAAATGATAAAAAAAAATGTGGTCAACAATTAATGAAATTATTGATAAAAAACGGAAAGGGTCGGAAATACACAGACTGACGTACAACGGTAATTCTATAGATGTAAAAGATGAGCCGACTCAATGTGCGAACTTATTTAATAATTTTTTTGCAAACGTTGGAAAAAATTTAGCACAACAAATTAACCCTTTAGCTGCTAGCAAAACCACTGAGGCTTTTGAGAAAAATTCAATAAACACAAATAAAATGCAATTTCTTGGGCCCACATCGGAACTGGAAGTTGTAAATATAATTAGTTCACTGAGAGGTGGCTCAGCGCCGGGATATGACGGAATAACAGTAGAAACCATAAAAAATCTTAAAGATTTTCTAAAAATACCTATCGTGCATATCATTAATTTAAGCTTTTCAGTTGGAATATTTCCAAATAATTACAAAAAAACTGTTGTTAGTCCGATTTTTAAATCTGGCAACCCAGAGGAAATGACTAACTACCGGCCTATATCTTTGACATCTACCATTTCTAAAATAATTGAAAAAATAGTGAAAAGGAGACTATTCCTATTTCTAGAAGAAAAAAAAATTCTGCATTCTAACCAATATGGATTTAGACCTAATCTAGGAACTCATGATGCAATTGCAAAATTGACTTCTCTAGTTATGGGGAATTTGGATAGACGTCGGAAGTGTTTGGGAATATTTATCGATCTGAAAAAGGCTTTTGATAGTGTGTCGCATTCTAGGCTGATCGCTAAGCTAGAGAAAATTGGACTGGAAGACAAAGCTTTATCTTGGTTCCAGAGTTACTTAAAAAATAGAGAACAATACGTTAAACTAAATAATTCAATAAGTGAACTCTTGTCTTCTGAATATGGAATTCCACAAGGCACAGTAATCGGGCCTATACTCTCCCTTATATATGTCAATGACATGTTCACTCTCCCTCTTAATGGAAGTGTCATCTTATATGCTGATGACACAGTCATCATAATCGAAGGAATAACATGGACAGAAGTGAATATAGCTGCGAACGCTGACATTGACATATTAAAGGAATGGTTTGATGATAACTTACTTAGTCTTAATGTAGAAAAAACATCATATATACCTTTTTATCTTAATGATCCTGTCACAGATTCCAATATTAGCGTGATAGTGCACAGTCGTTCGTGTAAAGGAGGAGAATGTAACGATAATAATTGTAAAATCCTGAAAAAAACCCTAGAGGTCAAATATCTAGGGATCACTATAGAAAGTAACATGAAATTTAAGAAACATATCGAAAACTGTGTAAAAAGAATTAGAAAACTTACTTACATTTTTTTACGATTAAGAAATATCCTAAATCTTTCAAATATTAAAATGGTTTACTTTGCTCTTGTGCAGTCAGTCTTGCAGTACGGAATAATCGCATGGGGAGGCATTTATAAGAATAATTTGTATCCGATAGTAACAACACAAAATGATCATCAAAGTTATTATTAAAAAACCAAGAATTTTTCCAACCAAAGAACTTTTTGAAAAATTTAAGGTCCTACCAGTTCCAAAACTATTTCAAAGAAATGCTATTTTAAAAGTTTTTAAAGAATCTGAAATGACCTCAACGCGAAGTATAAGACCTAGAACTTCTGAGAACATATATGTACCTAGATGCAACACGACAGCTGCACAACACCATTATGAATATGTAGGCCCAAAGTTATTTAACGATTTACCAGATACAATAAAAAGTGAGAAAAACTATATTAAATTTAAAAAAAAACTTTCGTTGTATTTTTACAGAGAAGATTGACTTACTTTTATCGATGATTTTCAGATATATTCTGTTGCTATTATTTTTGATGATTTTTGTTGATTTTTTGTTAATTTTTGTCGATATTCTGTGTCTATAATTATATGTAATTTTCTTACTGTACAATATTTTGTAATATTCTGCAGTATTTTTGAAAATATTATTTTTCCATTTTTGTAACTATACATATTATTATCTATATATCTATAATTACATAGACTAGCTCCCCAGTTAGACCCGAGAATATTTCTCTACTAATTGGGTAACCAAAAAAAGTGATGTCTGATATGAAATGTAATATGTGTTTATTGTGAATATTTACTTTTTTTTCTAAATAAAAAAAAAAATTAAAAATAAGAAAAAAATTGGTCGGATTTTGAAGAAAAATAATTTTTGAAAAAAAAGCCATCGATAAAGTCACCTGAAACCAAAATTTTAAATACAATTTTTACTCCAAATAATGTCAAAAATTACTGTAAGTGAGTCAAGTAACACCCTGTACAATATATATATTCATATATTCGTTAGAATTACAAAATATTTTTGATTTTGATATGCGTATAATAATAATAATAATACTTGGCTGATTTATAAAGCGCCGTTTTTGTGAAAAATCACCTCAAGGGCGCTGTACATATAAGCATACAATAAAATAAAATTAATACGATAGACTTACAACTAAGATTCAAAATTATAACTAGGTACTTACATTTAAGACTTATATATTATGTACATAGCTAGTGACTTACGACTATGACTTATTACTACTGACTGAAAACTAGTGGCATACATATATATTTACAAATGAGACTTAAAATTAAAGATTTACAATTTACATTTAACAATAAATATTTTTTAGTTTTGCGAGGTGTCTAATATTACCAAGTGATCAACAAAACTCTACCGATATAGGTACAGACAGAGAAGAAAGTTATTGCTGCAAGTCGAAGCAGTTCGATGATTTTATATATATACATACATACATATTTTATTCTACACATTTTACAAAATATTTTATACCCTTTTTTAATATTAATATTGTTAGCGCCAGAAGAAGAAGGAAGTTCGTACATAATATTACAATATTTTATAACACGGTTTTGAAAATGATTTTAATGGGTTAACTGTATATAGAGGAAAGCATAGGTATCTTAAATGAATGAATGAATCTAATCGTCGATCTCAACCGCAATAAGATAATTCATCGCTCAACAACAGATTGGATAGAAATATTTGAATGGAAAAGCGAATTTATGGAAATGAGTGTTTAAATAGGTAAGTTTTAAGTTTGGATCTAAATTCTGTTGGGCTGGTTATGCATCTTAATTCCATAGGAAGTTTATTCCAAGCCTCAGGGCCTGATACTCCGAATGCACGATCACCAAAATTTGTGTTCGGATTTCGCTTAAGTTCTTTCAACCTTCCGATTGCAGATGATGTCGCTGATCTAAGAGTTGACTGCTTTAGACCAATATTTTCCGGAATGCATAATTCAGAGATATAGGGTGGAGCCATTTCATTGAGAGCTTTAAACACCATCCAGCATAACTTGTATTGGATCCTTTCAGGACACTTCAGCCAGTGAAGATTTCGAAGGTGTTCCGAAATGTGCGAAAACTTGGGTACCCCAGTAATTAGCCGTGCTGCGGCGTTGAACACTGATTGTAGTTTATCAGTTTGGCATTTAGGAAGTTTTGCATAAATGCCATTACAATAATCAAGATGTGAAACTATGTATGAGTTCACAAGAAGCTTAGTTGCCTCCGTTGAGAGGTTCCTACGAACTGATTTAAGTTGTCTTAGATAGAAAAACCCAGTACTGACGGTCCTATTTACTTGACTTTTTAGCGAAAGGTCTGAATCCAGATAAACACCTAGAAGTTTGACGGTTGTTTTTGCAATTACGTCGCTACCGGAAATAGAAATTGGTGAGTTGTCTATTAAATGTTGGCGTCTATTCGTGGCTGCCCAGAGAAACTCGGTCTTTGTGGGATTTAACTTAAGTTTGTTCGAGGACATCCAAAGACTGATCGCTTCTAGACACTCAGTTGTGCGAATTTTAAGGCCGTTGATCTCATTTGGTGTGCAGTAAAAATATACTTGCTGATCGTCAGCATAACAGTGAGATAATAGACCAAATGACTCGATAATTTTTGCGACATCATTTGTGAAGATAATGAAAAGAAGTGGACCCAAAACGGATCCCTGAGGTACCCCTGAAGAGAGTTTTGTGAAGTTGGACTGTTTGTTTCCAACTTTCACTGCTTGAGAGCGATTGGATAGATAAGATTGTAGCCATTTTTTTATGTTAGAGTGTAAACCAAATGTTACTTCTAGTCTCTTAATAAGGAAGTCGTGGTCAATGGTGTCAAATGCGGCGCTCATATCTAAAAGTGAAAGAAGGGCTAACTTACCTGATTCTATGGCAAGGGTTATATCTGAGAGGACACGAAGTAATCCGGTTTCTGTTGAGTGGAACTTTCTATATGCGGATTGATGATCAGTAAATAATTTGTTAACGTTTAAGTGGGAAGTTATTTGAGACGCAACAATTTTTTCAAGTAGTTTCGCTACGAAAGGCAGATTTGACACAGGTCGGTAGTTACTCAAATTGTCGGCATCAAGCTGCGGTTTTTTAATGATTGGGGTGACTACTGCAGACTTAAGTGGCTCCGGAAAGTCACCTGTACTTAAGGACTTATTAAAAACGTGAACCAGGAAGGGAGCCAACACGTTGCTACATTTCTTTAGAAGCCAAGTTGGGATAGGGTCAAGAACACATTGTTTATTAGGCGAACTTAAAATTAACTTTCCTACTTCTTCTAGCGTTGTAGGTTTAAACGATGACAGGGAACATTTGGGATTGGGTGTAAATATTGGTGGGGGGGCAGAAGATGTGGAGGCGCGAATGGATTCATTTTTTTCATAGAAAAACTTAGAAAAGGCCTGCGGTGTAATGTCTGTAGAGGTTTGCACGGTATTGTTAGCAAGGACAGTTTTAACGGAGTTCCAGAGACGTCGTGGATTTTTCCGCTCAGAGTCAATTTTATTGATCCAGTATTCAGATCTTTTTTCACTTATTATCGTCCTGTACTCCATTTGAGCATTAATCCACTCGTCTCGTGGAGTAACATCGGGGTTTTTTCGGTATAACCTCTCCAGTTTCCGCATAAGCCTCTTTTGACTCCGACACTCTTCATCGAACCAGCCGTCGGATTTTCGAACCTTCCGTATTTTCGAGGTGGTTGGAGCATATTTATTTAGTAAAGCTGACAAAATTTTATTATACTCCTCGACGAGTTCGGTCGGTGTGTTAGTTCCCCAGTGACTTTCCATGCATAAAGTAGAATTTTTAAGTTCTTCAATGAATTTGTCGAAATCGAATTTTCGCCATTCCCTCGATTCTATTGTCCTATATGGAACTTTAGGCGGGTTGAAATCAATTGCAGTGCGGACAAGTCGATGATCCGATAAACCTATATCATGAACTTTGGCTATTAGTGGTGGGCCCTTACACCTGGATATAAAAATGTCTAATATTCCACCAGCGTCGTGAGTGGGTACGTCGACCCATTGATGGAGTCCAAAGCTATCCAATAAGTCAATGAATTTGACAGCATTGGGTGACGTCTCACGCTCAAGGTGAATATTAATATCACCTGTGATGATAAGAGTTTCGGATAGTCCCACTGCCCATTCCAAAAAACACGAAAACTCCCTAAAAAAATCCACACAGATCGGTTTAGAACCAGGACGGTACAGCGTTAGCAGCGTAAATGATGATCCCGCAGAAGAAACACGGCACCCAATGTACTCAAAAGTACTGAATGTACCGTTTGCCACCTTGGTAAGCCGCAGTCCTTGTCGGGCTATAATCACAACACCCCCATGATTCACATTTTTAGAATGTTCCGCAGCTCTAGGTCGAGCCTCCTCCAGAACAGTGTACCCTAGGGCTTGTAGTTTCTTGATCGCATACGACTCGCTGTTTTCGTGCCAGCTTTCAGTCACGGTGAGTATGTGGAGCTTACGATCTTTGAAAACCTCATCCACATCCTCTAACTTGTTGTTAAGAGATCGTGCATTCCAGGAACCCACCGCAAGCCGCCTACTTCTAAAATTGGCATGTCGTTCTGTTCGTATCACTTTCAAGTTGGTGCAATTATCACGAAGGGCTTCAGAAGCTAAGCTGCTTCGTTCATCAGTAGGTTTGACCACTTGAATTCCCTGTTCTGACAGTGTGTCACTATTATCACAATCCGTATTAGTTTGCGGGTGTTGTACCTCCGTACGCACATATTTTTTATTTTTTTGTCCACCACGGCAACCTCGGTACCCGGTAGTTTTTACATTCGGGTCACGAACAAGGTTATATAAAGTTACTTTTGCGGCAATGAAAGGGTCCAACAATACACTTTTATTTTTAAAACTTAACAATGCTGCCCGATTGTAAACAATATTAGTGTTTACAAGATGCATTGCATCACAAAACAAACATCATAAATCACTGCACTGGAGCTAGACATTCGGAACTAGCTTTTGGGCCTGAAGGTCCAGCCACATGCGCTATGCAGTACTATGCACATGTGTTGATTTTGTGTGTCCCTTTGACCATTCGATGCAACCGTAGTGCATTTTACGAAACAGCGTACAACTTGAAAATAAAATATGTGTTATTTTATTAAAAACTAAATTAAGCGGTAAACTACGACTTTTAAAATTATTTTAGTTTTATACACTTAACATAAAATATTATTTCACTTATTTTATGATATTTTTACGGCGAAAAAATAAGGACTTCCTTAATATTTTCAAAATAAAGCTAAGAATGATAGAAATGCAACCGGCAAGCTTCGAGAGCGCCAAACTATATATGTATAGATATTTTTTTAATATGGTTTTGTTAAATAAAACACCATCACAACGATAATACGAACCAGTAAAATATCTAAATTTGACCTGCCAATTATTAAAATGACCATATCTCACTGTCCATCTCCGATCTGATAATGTCTGTCATCCAACACCTTGCTACCCTATTTTACCTTTATAACCCCACGATGTCAAAGATTTTGACCACTGACCCTTATCGGGAGGATTTATCGAGAACTTCCCTATTATCCTGACAAATTTAGGTGTCCCTGTTAAACGCCGGGTTTACTTTCACAGAAGCTATAAATCAGAGCATATGGTGTAGGTTTACGTATTTATTATCTTGAACGAAAACGACAATGAAGCTTTTCTAATAAAATATTTCAACTCGTAGAACCTTCGCTCATGGAGAAACCTAAAACTGGTTGGCAACTCAATTCACTATGTCGTAATTATGTCAGCTTATTTAATAAAAACATTATTCATTAAGAATTTATCAATTATCAACCTTAATATGTAATAATAATAATTTATCAACCTCTTAAACAAAATCGTCCTGTTCTGACATATTGCAAATTACTCGAAAACTTGACAGGTCGTTAGGCGTAGCCCTTGACAACTACTAGTCTTTAACAAGTCTGTGTGCAATGAAATTCGCAATTTGCTTTCCTGCGGTCAGCGATTTTTTATTTGTTTTATATGAGTACCGCACAAGAGTCCCAACTGCTCCCGTCTGGAGCCAATGAGACTATGGCATCCCCAATTGGGGTTTTTTGTGAGGCTGAAAGTAGTGGGCAGGGGAAAGAGATGGGAAGAGGAACGTGGGAAATACCTGGTTATTCAGATTTGGTCACCAAACACGGCTAAAGCCATTTTAAGCCACGTTTCAACTCTGAATGGTGGTCTTACACCAGGGCGATCTTTTACTCTGTAACGTGCCGCAAATATACTATTTATTATTTTAAATGAATAACATGTGAAATAACACAAATTAATCAAATAAAATTTATTTTCAACGCCGGGATTCGATCCCACGACCTTCGGATTGCAAGTCAAAGAGTCTTACCGCTCGACCACACCGGCCGTCATAGCTTTAGTTGCCTACTGTTTTTTTCAGTTTCTTCATGATCGGAAGCCCTTAGTTGCCTAAAGAAAAAAAACTAAACTCGTATTACGAAAAAAAAATGTTTTTGAGGTGAGGCTATGAGAAAAGCGTCTATGACATCTTGGGGATGTTGTGTGGAGGATATCCTCAAGGAAAAGAAGGGGAGAAAGTTTTGGGAAGGCAAAAGCTGTAAGGGTTTGTGGATTGGAATCAGAATTTCTGATTAATTTGAAGCTAGACCCACGTAGCGAAATCCATGTGAATTTAGATTCTCGCTTGCACTACGAGTTTCCAGATACCGTGCATTTGAAAAAATCGACAGTTTACATAAGACCGTTTGCCAACAGATCTCAGATGAGCCAATTTAATCACGTAAGTGTTCAAGAAAGATTTTCAATATTTTAGACTATTTTATTAATTTCATAATATATAAGGAAAAATTAGGTTTTCCGGGCTCCGCCTAATTTTTCAGGCTCGTTCAAAACCAACTTTATCAATTTGTTCCTTCATTGGCTGAATTCCTTAAACTTTAAAATATTATTTTGTAGAATCATTCCGCTTGATGGCAAAATTAGGTTGTTTATAATTTTCACCGAGAGATGACCAACATGCAAAATTAATTAAGTCAACCTGCTGCGATGCGGAATTTCTGGCGCGTGTCTTGGATAGATTTTCCCCGGACCCACACCACGATGGGAAAAACAGCTTCGTTGCACTTTCAGTACTGGTTGGTCACAAATTCATTATAACATTTTGTTATTTAAAAAAATCTGGTCATGCTGAAATCATGTGAAAATTCGATTTCCAGAAGTTGTGCCGGAGTCGTGCGAGTGATTTTTGGCCTTTCGACATTTTGTTATTTAAGAGTCATAGAATTTATTGATTTATTTTACAAAACACCTATATTTTCACAATTTTCTTTTTAAATCTTAACAATATAGCTGAAATATTTATCCAAAGCACCCAAACTCTCGACAATTGAATTGAGTTCTCCAAATTTCTCCGAATCTCATTAAAAGTATTTTTCTGTCCGTAATATGTTATAGAGATAGTTGATTTCTAAAATGGGTTTTCACTGCGATTCCGGTTGCCTTTTTTTCCTTTTTTTATAGTAATACCCCACAAGAGTTTCAGGTGCTCCCGTCTGGAGCCAGTGAGCTCACGCTATCACGCTACCGACTAATTATATCTTTCAAAATGAAACATTGACAATATTGTGTATCTTGTAGTGTATCTAAAAGCTTCCTACTTACTCACATAGATGGCAGTACTAAGAATTGTCCTAAGAGTCCGCTAGATGGCAGCTAGCTTAGTACAGGCTATGGGCAACAGGGGGTCCAATAGCTCAGAGGCAGTTTTCAGCTGATCTCGCGCCTCAGATTTCATTTAGCCAGTTCCTAGATAGGTAAACTATCGTAGTCAACACTGTATACGCGAAGTATCAATAAACCAGATTTACACTAAAAAAACATTATTCTACCCATTGAATTAATTTCCTTCCTAAGTGAGTTGGAGGACTGTTGGTGAAACACCACAATCCTAATATTTATTTAATTATTTAAAATTAACAGCGCAAGTGCCATTTACATACAGAAAATATAAAAGAAATAGTAAAACGTAGAAAGAAGAAAGAGAAGAAAAATCACTAGTTTACAAAAGAAAAATAATATACCTAAATTAGTACAAAGTTAATGAAAGCAGTGAAGAAGATACAAAAACAAAAACAAAAAACCTGTTATGTAGTGAAACGTTAAAATATGTATCTACTGCTACAATTTTTAATTAGTACAGCTTTATACTTCGGTAGAAGCATATTAAAAATATCAGGAACATTAGCATAAAAGAAAATTTAATTTTATATTACAGGTACTTACAATCACAAGGAAGAAATCCTTAATTTATTGGTTTTATTTTTTGTATATTCAATAAGGATAAACTGATGTAATGTTAAACATTGCTTTTATAAAATCAATAAATAAAATGAAAACTTATTTTGAAAAAAGGGTTTTGAAATTGAACTCTGATGCCTTAACGGCAAACAAAAGCGATTCAAGCGATGTATTTATTTTCTTTGATGTGAATCTTCACAAGATTCTTAACTGTCCTGAGCCAGTGAGATTATGGCTCGTAAAAAATGGACATGTTGTGAGGCTGAATTGGAACAGTGCGGGGAGGAGAAGAAAGGGGGGAGGTTAGGTTATACAGCACTGGTCACTGGATCAGTCATTATTGATTCTGAATGGTGTTTTTCCACCAGGGCGATACTGACATTATCCACCACAATGAACGTCCAAAAAAATGAATGTACTATGTATGTATTATAATTTTATGAGAAATAACGTTTTGCTTTCAACCCACGACCAAAATATCAGAAGCTGATGGTATAAAAAGCCATTTTTCTGACGACATATAAAAATATTGTATGCGAATAACGATAATGCGATTACCAACACCTCTGCCATATTAGGTCTCCCCAAGTGGTTCGCTACGTTTGGTGACTTAACATGGGTGCCCGGGTTCACGGGGTGATGTTTGTCCGGATCTTGGCGACGGATGCGTCCGCCCACCAGTTACATGGCAGGCCGGATCAAGAGAGAATAGTTGAGGTAGTCCGTTTGACTTCTTCAGCCGTACTCTCGGAATATCACCTTGCAGCGCATTGGGATGGATTCATACGTCCGTCACTCCTATAAACACTGACCCTACCTATAATACCTACCCACCCTTTATACCATTTTCCTTCCCAGATCTTCCACTCCTTCCTTTCCTGTAAAGACCCTCCACATAGCATCCCCAAAGATGACATAGGCCCTTAGGGGATTTTTTCCCACAGGACCTCCTGTGTGGAAATAATGTAAAAAAATGTGTTCGAAGAATACAAATAATTTTTTTTTTTAAGTTAGATTTTTCAGCATACCCTGTACTTCGTGTCCCTCTATGAAAGCAGATTGTAATTATCTCTCTTACGTTGGGCAGCCAAACGAGGCTACAAACTTTGTCAATTAAAACATGGCCACGTAACCCGCAAAGGGATGTTCATAACAGTTCGTAATAACACGTTTATGCAACGTTATGAATTACATTGCCATGATCGAAAAACAAATTTCCCCTGAAATCATAATATTTTATTTAAGGCGCCGTAACCTGGCTCGAAAAAAAAAAGATGGAGAGATATGTAATTATGAATGTTAGAGGAGCGCGCTAATATTTAAACCGATAAAATCCATGCAAACATTTTGAAAATATTTAATAAAACGCGACTAAAATACAGTAAAATTCTTCTCTTTAGATTATCATTGTTCCACCTGCATGTGCTGCATGTGTGGATGAAAATAAATTTTCAACGGACGAGTAGGTGCAGAAAGTGGTCCTGAAGTGGAGGAAGGAGCTGGTGGGAGAATCCTTCTAGGAGGGCATAAAAAAACTTGTGCCACGGCTCACCACATGCATTGAACGAGTTGGCAATTATTTTGAAAAATACTGAACAAATGTATCGACAATATCCTGTAACTCTTTTTCTGATAAAAAATCTAAAAATAAAAAAATTCAGTACACTTACTTTCTGGACATCGCTCGTGTATTGTAAAATAACTGAAACAAATGTGTTTTTAATAACTTTTGGAGCATACTTTGCTATTTTTTTCTATCGAGGGAATTTCATATAATTTGAGTTTCGGCGCGGGGAATGTCTAGAATAACATTTATTTTTTCTTCAAGAATAACATTTATTTTTTAAGAACTTTAAAACTTAAAATGTTTTAGGGAGATATGAAAAAAAAAACGCTAGAAATTCGGGTAGCGGCGGCTTAACTAGGTGTTTTTATGCGAATACCACACAAGAGTCTTAACTGCTCCTGAGACTGTGGCATCCCCAATTGGGGTACGTTGTTAGGCTGGGGTAAGGTAGGGAGGGGAAGGAGATGGGGAAGAGGAAATTGGAGATGTACCTACCTGGTTATCCAGTTCTAGACACCATTTAGTAGCTGTGTGGGCCTCGCGTTTGGGTCCCACCCGGGCATCGCGTGTTCAATTTCTCGGCTGGCTGAGTTCTCCACCACGACACAGGCAACATTTTCCGCTTACTGTGGTGGTAGTAGGAGATTTTCAAACATTGTTGTGTTATTCGTTATTCGTCTTTCTTTAAAAAAATCTAAAAAAAAAACGGTTAAAGCCATTTCAAGCAACGTTTCAATTCTGAGTGGTGGTCTGACACCAGGGCAATACTAAGAGTATCTTTCACTTTGGAACTTGAGATAGAGATTAGCTACTCTCGAGGCCGTCAAACTTAAAATAAAATTGAATACCTACCTTCCTACAAACACGAAATACGTTTAGATAATGTTAAAAAAATATATTTCAAATAAATAATAATTTCAATTTGTCACTTCACTTCATTTTTTAAATTTCTTCATACGTAATATTGAAAAATAATACAAGTAAAAAAATCCAAATAAACATGACGATCTACATTTGAAAAAAAATCTTTACCGAACCGTTAAAACGGTATCGATCTTCAAATGGAAACTGAAGTTCAAATAAACTTACAGACCAACAAAATGCTAAAAGGTCGCGTTAAAAATGGACTTAGCAACGCTCAGTCAAGCAGTCAATTATGCTCTAGAAGGAATTTAGATATTTAAAAATTGTTGAACGATTTTACTAAAAATAGACACACAACAAACTTCTATAACATACTTATATCTAGTGCTTTTAATGTATTCATAGGTAGATCATTTTGAATTGGCTATAGATCATGGTTCAGTATCAGTGGCGGTTTAGGTTTTTTTTTTAAATCTTATATCTTATAATATATAAAACAAATTCGGGTTAGTTACACCATTTATAACTCCAGAACGGCTGGACCAATGTTGATGATCTTTGATTTGTTGGATTTGTCTCCGCCCCGAATAGCAGAATAGCTATTAAAACATTGTAAAAATTTACGAAAAAAAAAATTATTAAGAAAATTATTTTCCTCATACATTTTTTTATGGAACGAATTCTCATCTTTTGAAAGAGCTACAGTTATATTATGATAAGTATAATATTGAATAGAGAGTGAATTCCAAAATTTAAAAAACGTCAAATTTCAATGTGCTGATTGTTTTGCTTTTGTTCTTAAAAATAATATAATGCTTCCCCTCTTTCTTACATACTAAATATCAATAGTCGAAAATGAGACAAACGGTGAACGTATATCTGTACCCCCCCCCAAAGGAAAAATACAATAATTATATTAAATCTCCCTCACACGTATAAAGAAAATGAAATGCAATTCCCAATAAGTGCAAAATAATAAATGCAATTCCCAATAAGAAAATCTCAAAAAAATTAAATACGTACACGAAGCCATCTCTGATACTGAAAAAAATAAAACACGGATAGTTGCACATCAATAATTGCTTCATTGTGTAATTTTTAATTAAGTAAAAAACTGAATTAAATTTAGCTTAAAATTTAAAATAACAGTTATTGATTCTGATACGGTACGATGTTCTCCGGGTCAGCTAGTTTGAATACATTAAAAAATCATAACAATAACATTTATAATGCATTATTTCCAATATTTTTAATAAAACTAATTTCGGGAAGTATTTACAAGCGAAACTCATTCGAAAATCTGGAAACAGAAAAATCAGAAAAAGATTTTGGCACCTCTGGGACTCGAACCCAGGACCTCTCGCTTTCCGGGCAAAATAGATGTCGCATATCAAATTAAATGGATAAAGATTTATCCAGACACTATCTAGAGAGCATTTAGTTCGGGTTTGAATCTTGCAACAATACATAAAGATAGCAGCCAATAATATATGCGTTAAGAAAATGAAGATAATGTGGGTGGTTCTTAGTCGAAGTATGATACAGTTAAAAGTGAGCGAATTGATATCGACACCTTGGCGCAGTGGTAAGCGCGTTCGCCCGGAAAGCGAGAGGTCCTGGGTTCGAGTCCCAGAGGTGCCAAAATCTTTTTCTGATTTTTCTGTTTGCAGATTTCCGATTGAGTTTCGCTTACATTGTCTTCATTTAATTAAATGTTACAATTTGAGGTTTTACTCATAAAGTTTAAATAAAAACTATTTATCATTGAAGAAAAATATGGTACTAACAAATATAATCAAAAAATGAAACAGAACAAGAGACTTAAAAACTAAAATGTAATGGTCACAAACGGGACTCGAATCAAGGATATCTTACTATACCGGGACACAGCGCTTTTCCCAACTCGGTCATCAGATCCTAATTTCTTTTGTCGACCTTACATTTCTAATTCAGAATTAACAATCATCATCAATTCATTTTTCCCAAATTTTTGCAGCTATCTTTTTAATGATTACAATGGGGAATGATTTGAATAAGGGGTGGGTAGGAATCTGGGAGTCAATGTTTTCCTCCATCCCTCCCACTGCGATGAAAGACGAAGGGTGGAGAGATTCCAGCCGGAGAGGTCTAGGTTAAGTCTCCCTCAACCAATATCTCCCAATCAAAAAAACGCAATTGCCACCAAAACCTAGATAAACCTAAACCCACGAACCCTGGCACCCCTAATAAGTCATCAAACGTAGCAAACAACTTGGGTGACCTATGGCAGAAGTGATGGTTATCAAATAAATGGTTCCCGGGGCGGCAGCACCCATTACCACCTCCCAAATCGACATTACAAAATATATCTTTTTAAATACTCTTTTGAGGGTACCACTGTCTTACTGGCTCGGGCAAGTGGGACTCTTATTCGGTGTTTATTTTTTTATTACGGTGCTCCAGATTTTATGTCCGGGTTGAATCTTTCCCAAATGAAAGACTAAACCCTTCCACACACTTTTCCACAAATGAATATCTAGTAAATTAACGCAATGTAAGTGTACTATATAAGAATAAAACAATACAAGAACAATACGTCAATCCACCAGAAACATAATGGGAAAATATTTCACCGACTCCAGATATTTTCATATCAGAGGGTTCGGCTCTGATGAAATCCTAACTGGTCCGATAAATCCTACTGATCCCTCAATATAAATATTTAAAAAATCTTTCGTAATCCTACATGTATTTAAAATGACCGACTTTTTCATTTTTATGTACAAATTTTTTGACAAATCTAATACGCCTAAATTTTGAATGAGAGAGCTAGGTATAATGCCAGTAGCCGAAATAACAAATGGTAATATTTTTATAGTCTGAGAATGCCAAATTCTTTTAATTTCATTTCCTAAATCTGTATATTTTCTTATTTTTTCAGAAACAGTTTTCTGAATATTACAAGAATTTGGAATAGCGACATCAATGATATAAGTTATTTTCTTAATTTTGTCATGTAAAACTATATCGGGTCTATTATGACTAATTGTTCTGTCTGTCAGAATAGTTTTATCATAATAAATTTTGTAAAATTCATTTTCTAAAAATGATTTTGGTCCATATTCATAATATGGTACATTACGGCAGTCAATCAAGTTATGTTTAATTACCAAACTTTGGTGAATTATTTTTAAAACTTGATTGTGCCTAAATGTATACTCGGACGGCGCTAATACAGAACATCCCGATATAATATGTTCTATAGTTTCCGGAAAAGCCAAACATTTTCTACATAAATCATCAATTTGATTTGCATCTTTGATGATATGCTTCCTATAATTTTTAGTATTAATGACTCTATCTTGTATGGCAAGCATAAAGCCTTCTATTTCTGCGCTCAACTCTCCAATACTCAACCATTTGTTTGACGAAAATTTGTCAACATATGTTTGGTTGAGATAATTGAAGTGTTTTGCGTGAAGAATTTTATTTGACCAGGAATCTAATAATTCCTGGTTGGTATTTATAAGAATGCTGGCATTCTCGTCGTATAAATTTAATGGTGAAATATTTCTATCTGCCTTGCATATTATTTTGTGCATTTCTGAACTATCAGCTTTCCTATGGAAAAAATTTCTTAGCATTTCTACCTGATTATGTTTTAAAGATGTTATTTTGACTATACCTCTACCTCCTAAATTTCTGGGTAAATTAATACGTTATTATAATTATTTCATTATCATTTATTTCCTTTTTTTTATTTTGACCGTTATTACGTTAAAATCAAGCTTTTTCCCATACAGTATGCATATTTACATATATTTACGTGTATTTGAGTTTTGAGTTCTATCTCAAAAGTTCAAAACCAATAATAACGTATATTTACGTGTGTTTGAGTTTTAAGTTCTATTTCAATCGTTCAAAACCAATAATAACGTATATTTACGTGTATTTGAGTTTTGAGTTCTATCTCAAAAGTTCAAAACGAATAATAACGTTGTCACATAAATATTATGTGACTAGTGCAGTTCTTGCCTATTTGGTTATTTTGTCTATGGTAATTTTTTTGGAGACTGGCAATTTTTCTTGGGAAGAAAAATGCGAGTTTGTTTATGGTCACTTCCTCCACGAGCGTTTTTTGGGCAAACGGTCGGCGGAATTAGTCACTCGCCATAGAGGTGTTTGAGTCACTTAAATCATGTAAATCAAAGTTTGTTTTTTCTGAAAAAGGGCGCGGGGTGTTTTTACGTAACACGAGTGGTTCGTGTACGTTATGATTTTTGGTGGTTATATGAATCCCACTTTTTTTTCCGTGTTGGCAGATGGCCATTTTGTGGAAATGTTTTTGACTCAGGGTTATTAAGTGTTGGTTCCTGTATTGTGGCTAAATTGATATGCTTTGTTGACCCCGCGTCGCGAAGTCACGGATTGCTGTGAGTGGAAACCGTAAGTCTTGGAGACTGGTTGGGCCACGTGTTTTCGGATGGAGATTGATGGGTCAATCCAAGACGGGAGACGCTCCTTGGAGGCATCACATAGAAGGAGGACCTAGGCTCCCTGGATTCCACGTCGTCCTCGGCGGTTGACGCTGGAAGACCCGCCAGGACCGTTCGCTAGACGAACCAAGATGTCAGTCGTCATCCGGCGTTAGTTTTCCTCGTTCAGGCTTCGATAAGTTAGTTTAGCATGTCCAGGAGTCCATCCGGTATGTCCTTGTTGTATTAATTGTGCATTCATGTTTGGCTTATATTACAAGTTTATCAAAGTTCTTCTTCTTATGATTTTCCCAATTCCCACCCACTTGACAGAGAAATATGCCCATAATCCTGAGCTGAGCCCTGCTCTGCCGCAGTCATTACATTACAACGTGTATTTACGTGTATTTGAGTTTTTAGTTCTATTTCAAACGTTCAAAACCAATAATAACGTGTATTTACGTATATTTGAGTTCAAAACAAAAGTTCAAAACCAATAACCATTATCATTAACGTTAAAACATAGTGCATGAAGAATATTTGCTATAAGAATACAAAGGCGTGTTCAATCATCTGATTAAAACTCGTAGCGAACACGTGATAATGTATTTTAACTTGATCACGCCATCAAAAAGCACTTTTCTGAGGAAATATCGTTAAATTCAACGCCTGTTGATGGCCTAATGAAACATAAAGCATAGTCGGATAGTGACGGATTTTCGTGTGGTTTACCCTTTCAGAGCTGAATCAAAACATCCATCGTCCAGTTGATTAGTCAGACATCTCCTAATAGGTACTAAGTTTTGAAATAATGAGGAAAGCAAAATTTGAATGCTCAACATAAATCAAATATGATTTACACGTTTCTGTGTTTTACATTATCAGTAAGATAGATGACAGTGAAAATACAGCGTTACAGTGTCCATCAATACAACAGCCCTTTGTTTGTTTCGGCCCTTGCACTTGGACCAGCGGTCCCCTGGATCAGAACCTACTGCCTAACTACTCTAGCCGCCATCTTGCGGACTTTCGTTAAAGCTCTTAGCACTGCCCTCTATATGGAAATCATGGAAGCTTTTACTAAATCAACTATCTAACATGTTTATTTGTTTATTTACCAAAGATATTCAAGCACAAAAGAGATATGCTATAATGTCCGCGCTACTGTCGGTGAACTACCACCTAATCAGGGTAGTTTGCACACAAAAATTATTTTCTTGATTTTTTGAAGGTGTGCATTAGTATTGGTTAACAATATAGTTTGAATACGGAAAAAATTCGCTCATTTAGTTTAGCATTCGTTTAGTTTATTCGTTAATTGGTAAACAATATCGGCGACGTCCGGAAGCGCAGTCTTACCTAGTAAAACTGTGGATAGCATATCTCCTTATATTTCAATATCTTTAATATTTACCAAACAAAAAGATGTTTTGATAACGTATATTAAAAAAAAAAACAATTTAAACGCTGCGTAATCGAGGTTAAAAACAAAACTCATCCATCACCCGCCAAATATAACACGGCTACTGCCTGAATGAGTAATTAGAATCTAATGAAAAAAATACCTGGCTAAACCTGTATTGCCTCCGATATATAGGCCACCGTGGTCGAGGGGTAAGAGTTTCCACTAGCGATCCGAATCGTAATCATTTAAAAATAATATAAGAAATATTTGTGGTACGTTCCAGAATGGAAGATACTCTGGTGTAAGACCTCACAATGGGGTATTTCCACAAACTAGGGTTTTTTTTGAAAATATACGGAATATTTTAAGATCATTTTTCTGATTTTAATCATCCTACTAAAAATGTTTGTTTTTTATGTTTTCATTCAATAATATTGATTTCAAAAACGATCTAAAACTGATAAAATCAAAACGGCTCGTGGTTGGCAAATCGGATTGTGACGTCACAAGCTCCGCTCAGCTGGGCCAGCATTATAAACACTGTCGGTGAGCGTCCACGCTCATGACGTCACACGATAGCCACGCCCCAAAATATTTTTTTAGCGGTAATTCAAAAATGGGAAACTTTGACTTGCTGTAGAAAATTTATACGTAAACATGAAAATAAAATAAAAATGCTGTAACCATCATAATTTTTTGCTTAATGTTTTTAAGCAATAAAAAATCGTAGAAATATCCCATTGAAACGCTGCTTGAAATGGCGTCAGCCGTGTTTGGTGACTACATCTCGATAGCCAGGTACTTCCTCACCTTCCTCCTCCCCATCTCCACTTACATTCAACCTCACAACATATCCCAATTTGGAATGCTATCATCTCACTGGCTCCAGGCGGTTGGGATCAGCTTAGAAAAATTGCCGGAAATCGAAGAAAGAAAACCGCCAATTTTAATATTATTTTATTATAAATTCGTAAAATCTTTGTATTTTCAAATATACATACGGTCCGAAAGCGTTAAACGGATAAAATCTTTTATAACTCGTTAAGTTTAAGTGCGGAAAAATCAATTGGGAGAATGATGATCCTTTTTATTAACGTATTAATGATTTATTTAACGCTTATTGGCCTTTCATGTACATTAAAATATTTACAGGGGATTAAGAGTTTGAGTACACATTAATGTAAATATTTATAATTTCGGGGTCAATGTGTTTTTAATTAACAGTCAACCATTGAAGTTACTTTCCACTGGAGCGATATTGGTCGAAAAATGGACCACTTTCATTTTTCTGCGATTGATAGCGGTCCAAAAATTGACCACATTTTCCTACCATTCGTAAAACCTTTATTGTAATTATTTAAAACATTTCCTTGGCCAGCCATTTATTTTAAAATGAAGCTATTGATATGATTTATCTATTATGGCCATAGATGTTGCAAATCCAAACTTTGTAGACAATTTTAGAACGATGTTAAAAATATTTTTTTCCCGCCGAATTTTTGATCAGCTGTTTACGGATAAAATTTAGTCCCTTTTCCATAAATATACATCTTTCTTTAACAAGTATACTACATATAACATACAGAAATCGAAAATATTTTACAATGATTCGAATAAGTATCCCTCACGGCAGTTTCAATAAAAAAACACGCAGGTTTAGAGCGATTATAAACATTACGATTTTTTAATATGTTTTATAAAAAAATATTTTTTAATAAAGCACTTTAATAATTTTTCATGTCTCCATGTAATTCGAAGGTATGATTTTTTGAATATGTTGGTGAATACATTAAAAAATTACCTTCTGTGAAATCTCGAGCAATCGAGGCAAATTTAATTATTTCGCGTGATCGCTCCAGTTGGTCAACAAATATGGGGATAGGTGCAAATACTCATTATGAGTTAGTCTTTTAATAATCGCTACAAAACCCTATGTGTAAAAATAATTGAATACAAGCAAGTAATAATTATAAATAATTTACGATTTTGGAGGCGGGTATGGGTTCCGCCGCCTCGGGAACTGGAATTCCTTAAATCATAATTAATTATAAGATTAAAAATATATTTTGCATCTCGGTTCGCTTCTAATCACAAGCGTCCGCCTCTATAGAAGAGAAACATAAAAAACAATTAAAAAATCTGTGAAAACTTATAACGTTATTTATTTTTGTAATTAAAATTATTTTACTTTGTAAGCTGATTATTTTATAAAAAAATAAAAATAAATAAATAAAAATTGGATAACCAACACCTCTACCACAGGTCACCCGAAGTGGTTCGCTTCGTTCTGTGAATCAGCAAGGGTGCCCGAGGTTTGTCCAGATTTGGCAGCGTTTGGTTGAGGGAGACCTTTGGATCTGCCCAGGAGGACTCCCTCGGAATGGTAACTGAATAACTCGGAATGAAACCAACTCAGAAAATTCTCAGATAAGTACTACATTTCTCATTTAGAGTGATAAAAAAATATATATTAAAAAATTGAGTAAATAGCTTACGTTAGGTTAGGGTTATCGGCTGATTTAAAATAATTTTTTTTCTTGGTTTTTAATTACTTTTCAAGGAGGTGTTGAGTTGATTTTATTCTCAATTGGCATGGAACCCTTTGGAATATCGTCTTGCACCGCAGAAGGAGGGTTGGATTCATACGTTCGTTATGCCTGGTTATACTGACCCCCAGATACCTTAGCCACCCCTCATACCTTTTTTCCTTCAAAGTATTTCCTCTCTTCCATTTCCCTAAAAAGATCCTCCGCACAACAGCATCCTCAAAGACGACACAGGCATTAAAGGAAATTGTTTTCCTCAAGACCTCCTGCTTGGAGTTAATTTAAAAAAATACAATTGAAATTGATTATCAGTTTGCGAAAGATTTTGTACATAAATATGATCAATTTCACCAAAAATAAAGAAGAAGGAACCAATTTCGAGCACATAGACACGCTCACAAAATAGTTCTCCCGGTTTAACTCCTCAGTGATAGTAGCTTGTGCAATGATGGAGGACTCGGATTGAACCCGTGACGCCTGGGTGCTAACCCGATGCGACGCTTTGAACCACTGAGCCATAAACTCTAATCGAATCGAACAGTATTAATACCGTAGCGTCTGCGTGGTTGAATTTCAGAACCCAGCTACAAGTGCATGTTGGACGCCACGCCATACGCGCCGCGCCACAAATAACATCTGCGTACGTGTAATTTCACACTAAGCTACTGTTATAATTCAGTTTCGAATTCAAGAATTCGACACAAGATGTCACTACTTCCGTCAGCAGGTCGCACAGGGACGTCTCCCCCCTAGGTATAACTGCTACGAATTTGTGAATATATGATATCGTCCAGGATTTGATCTCTACAAAAAACAATCTTCGCCGACACTGGCATAGAAACCGAAATCCCTCGGTTAAAAAAACAATCAATAGAATTCAAGCACTTAATAGAAAAAAACTCTCCGAGCTTTCACATTCCACCTGGAACAAAAAAATTCAAGATATAAATCCACAGGACGGCTCCCTATGGAAGTTATGCAAATCTCTCCAAACTACCCCATCCCCAAGCCATCCCATTCATACCGAAAATGGCCTCATATTTGACGATCAAGATAAATCGGAGGCGTTTGCCGATAATCTTGAATTTCAATTTAGCCCCAGCTCTAAGCACGCCGACCCAATCCATATAGCAAATGTCAACCACCAAATAGACATAATTTTCGACTCCCTTCCCGGAACAAATGTACATTTCACCACCCCATCAGAAGTCCGAAGGGCCATTAAACACCGCAGCAACAAAAAAGCTCCCGGTCCAGATGGCATTACAAACTTTGCCCTTAAAGCCCTCCCCCCTAAAAGCATTCTCACCATTGTGAGCCTCATAAATTCCGCTCTCAGACTGCGTTATTTCCCCAAAAGTTGGAAACACGCGCACGTCATTCTCATCCCAAAACCTGGGAAGGACCCAAAATTCTGTGAGAACCATCGTCCAATCAGCCTTCTCTCAAATGTTGGTAAAATATTCGAACAAATTCTCCTCACCCGGCTCTTAAAGCACATTCACGAGATGAAAACCCTTCCTGATGAACAACATGGCTTCAGATCTCAACACTCAACCCTTCATCAACTGCTCAGAGTTTCCGAACTAATCCTCGGCGGCTTCAACTCCCAACGGTCCACTGGCGCCATTTTCCTGGACATAGCCAAAGCCTTCGACAAAGTATGGTCAAACGGCCTGCTCCTCAAATTGCACAACACGGACATCGATCCCCAACTCCTCGGTATCTTAAAATCATTTCTTCAGCACCGGACTTTTCAAGTAAAGATCCGAGGTGCACTCTCAACGCCCAGATTCATGACAGCAGGCGTCCCGCAAGGATCCCTGCTTTCTCCTACCCTCTTCAATATCTACTTACACGATATTCCACTCACGGAGAACCAACATTCGTATAAAGCCTTGTACGCTGACGACACCGCCATTATGGTTAGATACAGTTCTCCCAGGATGATCACACTTCGCTTACAACATAACATAAACATACTCCAAGACTTTTATAACAAATGGCGTATAGATGTGAACCCTTCCAAGAGCGCTGCTATTTTCTTCTCACGAAGAAAGGTTCGCAGCACTCCTAAGGGTCAAGTTTATATGTACGGCCAAGCAATACCCTGGCAAAACAATGTTAAATATCTTGGAGTCACACTCGACAAAAAACTCACATGGCACACACACATCAAACATACAATTAAAAAAACCAAAAACGCTGCTTCATCCCTTTACCCACTTTTACATTATAACAGTCAAACATCGCTTCAGAACAAACTTCTCATTTACAAATCAAAATTACGACCCATCATGACTTACGCCGCTCCAATTTGGGCCACAAGCAATACTAAGAGTCTAGAAACCTTCCAAAATGTCTTGCTTAGAAGATTCACCAAAAGCCCTTGGTTCGTCCGAAATAGCATTATTAATTCAGGCACGAAAATCCCTCCACTTAAAAAACACATAATAGACCTGGCCAAAACATTTTTCTCAAAACTTGCTTCAAATCCGAATCCAAGCATCTCATGTCTCGGGCATTCAAGTCCCGATGACAATCCCCTCCACCGCCTGCCCATATCCATCCTTCATCCACCTTGATGCGCGGGCTATAACAAAATTTACCTTTATATTCTTACATAAAAAATTAAATACTTGTATATATTTATTATGGTATACATATTTGTGGTATATGAATACATACATGCATGGGTGTATGTAAAAATGTCTGTATGTGTGCATATATCTATACAAAATACATGCCACTCGCAGATTTAAAACAAGCAATAAAAAAATATGAATGCCCTTCATCTTGCCCAAGGCAGCCCGAACATCGGATTAAAAAAAAAATCCATCAGGTGACATTACTACAGTTTGCAAGACAAAGGGGTTAATTTCTCCCTGTAACTTGCTAAGAACCAATATATAATATATATGATATCTCTCCGGATATCAAAACATTGACGGTAATACATGTTGTATCAAGTGGCTATATATTACGTATGACGTCATTGCTCTATCTCGGTAACTATGTCTCTGTGACTAGCTACAGTGGATCCGAGGAACGGGCTGTTTTTGGAATCAGTTCGTATTGGATCTATAAAATCGTCTCCAACACTAACAGATAAAACCTGCGGAGCGAGTTTTTAACAGCTTGTCTCGTATTATTTTAATTTTCTTATTTACAAGTTATAAAACCGTATCCATCGCGATGTAATTTGTACCGACATTTCTCTAGGCAGAATGGGGGCGATTTAGCCGACGCGGCATTTAAAATATCAGATCTCCCGCAGCAGAATTCCCTCACTCGCTCCCACGTTAGTGATAAGGGTTATTTACGTCACGTGAACTGGGGGGGGGGGGGGGGAGATTAAAAAAAAATAGTTAAGCAAAATAATATATGTATATCTCTTTATAATTGAGTCACAGCAGAACGGTTACGGTTTTGATTCCACATTAAAAAAAAAAACGCATTTATAAATTTTAAGAGGCGTCATTTATTCCTTTAGTACCAGGAAACAAGCCAAACATTCACGCATGATAATGGGTCGTTTTAACGACTCGTTATTGTGTTCATCAACTCAGCTTTGGAATGATTTGCTAGGTTTCTGTATTCCCTTCTTCTTATGAATAGGACTCTTCAAAATCCAGATTCTCTAAATAGAACTGTGCGTAGTGTAATGAACTTATGTCAAAGTTCTACAGGATAACAAGTGAACGTATGTTTAGAATTAAGATGAAGCCATACTAAATAATGCAAAATCATACAGAATCACTTTTTTTGTTTTGAAAATTTGATCGCTTAGAAGTATTATATATGCTTCAATTAAATACTGCGTGTTTCTACATATTATTTTTTTAAGGGCCATAGCTAGGCCCTTAAAAATATCGGTAATTTTAATCAGTCTTTTAATAAGCCTAGAAAAAAATAAAGTAGATAGTCTATATAAAAAACTTTCAAATCCAAACTTTCGTATTTACAAACCCCTTTTCGTATATATTTTATTGTTTAATGTGGCCAATTTAGTTTCTTTTATAATAATCGCAATAAAAATTGATATTTACGCCCAAACTTCGCAAAATTAAATAAAACATAAATTTTCCGATGTTTTTTCCCAGTACAATAAAATAGAAGTTACCCAACTGTGAATATAATCCCTACGCCTTCTGCAGAAGGGCCGTAGCACGCAGTATATTCCCAGTTAGTTGCCGCCCGGATTTCGGGCCGAAAAGACGTTGCTCTGTTCTTCGCGTCGCTTCGTTCTGTAAAATTGTACTTGCGGACCGTTGTTGGCTACTGATTATAGTTTTTATTGGTCAACAGCATCAACGCCCTAAAGTCCTTAACTCTCCCCGATTCCGAATGGGTCCAGTACTAGGGGATCGCCTTAATGTACGACGCGAACGGAGGAAATAAAAGGCGATTTTGCTTGTCAAAAGTTATTTTTTCCTCTAATCCACCACCAGAGTGGTATCTTGAATATAATGCTGATAATCTCGGAGTCCATATATTTGATTGAACAGGTACCGAACATACCAATGTCGTGGCTACATTTTATTGGGGCAGCTACATAACACAGTATCCCCAAAGATAACATGAAATTAGGTCTTCCTGGTAATGATAAAAAAAGATCTCAGAGATATTTTCAGAATGTCAGAAAATTTCCGCTTCGCAATAAAATCCAAATAAATGGAATATTTAAAAATGTATCTGAAAACTAAAAACAGTTTTTACCTCACGTTTTTGCCGTTACATAAACAAAATAATAATTGAAAAATTCTTAATATTTTATACATTTTTCGCAAATTGCTATCGGAAACTTTGGTTTCATTAAGGTGCCCATTTAATTTTTTTATATTGTCAAATTCCAGATTTGAATATAAAGCGTTGAGTTTTCTCTGTCTAACACCGTTTAAATCAAATTTCTCACATGACAGAAAAGTAGATAAAACGATTTCTATGAGACCGATATAAGCTGGGACAAATTTGGTCTCACACTAAGTAATTATAAGTTCTTTGATACATTTGTCGTTTTCTTGAAGATCAACGATTCAATATACCTATGGAATACATTATTTATTTATTTATTAAACGTCCTAATGTGCTTTTAAGTACTAGTTTAAGTTAAGTATCACAGTTATTTTAAATAGTTCAAAACAAACAATAAAAAAAAGAATACCATGAAAAAAATGTATCAACAAAAGCATATAATAAGATAAAATACTTCGGAAAAGATGATAAGAAGTCTGACATAAGTAAGATATTCGATAAAAAACAAAAATTGCTGAAATTATACACTATATGTGTCTAGATGTATAAAATAATTGGAATAAACAATATAACATACTGGTTATTTTTATTGTCAAATATATCTCCTAGATCAGAATGTCTCGGAATCGGGGAATTTTAGTAAGACAGTGTTCTGGTATTTTTAAAGTAAAAGAGTAGTAAATGTCGGCAAAATCTTTTGGGAATATATGTTGATTAATTGAAGCAATTCATGACAGTCAATTTTGTAGCGCAGTAATAGTAATGTAATAGTTATCTGTGAATATTATTCTTTCTGAATTTTTTAATCATCATCATCACTCTTGGCTCTACAACCCCTGGTGGCCTCTTCAAGAGTCTTCCACCACTCTTCTCGGTTTTGTGCCATCTCTCTTCAGTTTGGAAGCTTCAAGGTAGATATATCTTTGAGGACGTTGTCGCTCCATCTTAATCTTTGTCTACCCAAGCTCCTTCGCCCTGGGTCTTGAGTTCAGCAGGAACTTTGGTGCTTTATGCTCGGTCAATCTCTTCACATAACCCTACCACCGAAGTCTTCACAGTTTTATAAATTTTGTGAGGTTTAGCTTCATAAACAGAGTATATAGCTCATTGTTGTTACGTCTGCGCCAAAATCCATTTTCTACAACCGGTCCGAAGATGTGCCTCAAAATTTTCCTTTCAAAATAATGTTTTAATAGGGACATTTTATCCGGTGGGTAATTATGATCAATGTTTAGTACACGAATATAAAACATGTAGCATACGGAATATGGTATACAGCATACGTCATACAGCATACAGCAAATAGCATACGGTATTCCTAACATACGGCAAAACGGCGGTGAATGATTGCATAATTTAAGCACCGGGAGGCCTAATGGGGAGCGCCATTACACTGATGACGGACGTTTTTGAACAGGGAAAACAATACCGCCAAACAATCAGCATTAACGATTATCATCCCTCAACCCCCTCTCATCCTCTCTCTCACCGAGAACACTGAGCACTAAATACTGAATACCAGAGCTTATTGCTGTGAACCGAGGGATTTTCAGAGTTAAACACTTTATTGATATCGTAATTCAACTCATAATTTTCATTGTCGTTTTAGGTCATCTTTAAAGAAGAAAGTTTAATGCTTTCTTTTTCAATTTCAGTCAAAATAAATCAATCAATTTTAATGAAAATAAATAACTTTGTAAACACCACATTAACATTATCGACATGTTTTAAAAACAATGTTTTCTTCGTCAGGATAAGAGATTAATGCTTGTTTATCTCTTATCCCAACGAATAAAACATTGTTTTTGAAACATGTCGTAATATATTGGTGTATACAAAGTCATTTGTTTTCATTAAATCAATAATTATGCCACAAAGTGTATTAATTTGCGAAGTTTTAAGGAGCTATAAATTTTAATTTGGGAGGCGAGTATGGATACGGGAACCATTTATTGGATAACCAACATCTCTTCCATATGTCATCCAGTTGTTTCGCTTTTTATAGGGTGAGGTTTGTCCGGGTCTTGGCGGATGCGTCTGCCCACCAGATGTATGGCAGGCCAGATCCCGAGATAGTGGATTAAAGAGAGTCCCTTTGACTTTTCAAGCCGTACTCTCGGAAAATTGCCTTCCACCGCAGTGGGAAGGATG
The DNA here is from genome assembly GCA_917563855.2 of Limnephilus lunatus. Classification (NCBI taxonomy): domain Eukaryota; kingdom Metazoa; phylum Arthropoda; class Insecta; order Trichoptera; family Limnephilidae; genus Limnephilus; species Limnephilus lunatus. The sequence continues at coordinate 50,463,874 of OU830603.1, forward strand.
GATTTATACATCCGTCACTCTTTGACACACTGACCCCCAGATTCCCACCCAACCCTAATACCCTTTTCCTTCCCACAACTTCCTCTCTTTCATTTCATAACAAGACCCTTCACCCAGCATCCCCAAAGATGACATAAGCCCTGAGGGGAATTATTTTCCTCAAAATCTCCTGTGCGGAGTTAATTTTAAAAAATATATATATTTTTAACACACAATTATTATTATTTTTATTGTATTGTGGCAGCGAACGATGCAGTTATTTTGCTCGCAGAATCATTCCTATTGGCTCCTTGCACGCCAATAGCAATCCCATAATATTTGCACCCGGTCACCGACAGCCGGTACGAAATCAGAGGAACCATTCTGTTCCGCATTGCCGACGAAGCAGCAGCTCGTAAATCGCTATGTGTTCGCTCACACTGTTATATTACACAATATTATTTAAATTACAAATTATGGTACGGATGTAATTTTTATAATAAATTTGTAAATACAGTGTTAATGCTTGTTCAATTAATAAGACATCACACACCTTATCCCCCATAATTAAACACGTTCAACCGCATCTGTCGGTTCTGCCGTGATGATGGACACTGAAAAGCTGTCCAAGGAGGTAGCGCAACACGGCATATCATCCCAAAAACATAGAACTTAAATAACGTTAATATGTTTTCTTTATTATTTATTTATTTTTCGTGATCTCCGTAAAACAGTTGAACACCAATATATCATTGAAAAGATTGCAAAATAAAAAGGCAGTTTCACTATTTTGTGACACGCGTCACAAAAGTAAGTGATTGAAAATGTCGATGGTCAATGCAGAATCGTTAAGCAGTTGAGCCGTTCTGTTTATTGGCTCATTCTGATAGGCAAAAGTCCTCGCTTTCAGGGCATAAAAAGTGCATGAGATCTCCCACGAGTGTTAGTGACATATAATTTAACCTCTTTCAACTTATTCAGATTGAGTATAGTTCCATTGATTAACTAAAAACAAATATTTATCTAAAAATATTATTCAGCGGGCTTCTAAGGTGCCGTTGTTGTTGTTTGTATTAAAAGCCATGTATTTACTGTAAATAATGTTTCAGAAACAAAGTCTTTGAAACAACACGTAGATGTTTACAGAAACGATGTTTCGGGAACTTAACCGTCCACGCTCAGTTGTTTCAACTCTGTTAATTTAAAAACGATGTTGTCGTCCCAAACTATCGTCATGTTTATAAACAACTGAAACACGCGTCCACACTTGTAAACAGCTGTTGCGAAACTGATTTGTTTCCATGCTCTATACTCCAATCGGGGAGCACAAAAACATCGAATAAAACACTAAGTGTTTACCGCAACAGTTTCACACGTTTCTGAAACATACTAAATTGTTTCAGAAACACGTAGATTTTGTTTTTTAAACAGTGTTTATAAACAACAAAAGAATATATATACAATTTCCTCCATCTGAGAGGACAAACAGTCTTCCACCCTGGGTTCTAGAGGACATTTTAAACACAATTTTAAACATATGCTATTTGAAGACACCACCATTGCCCGGAAAGTAGGTACGCAGAGTTTACGTAACGTAGTTTAGACGGCAACTTTTTCTTGTTTTTTTCAATTTACTTCAGTTTATTATTTTTAAAACACTAGAAAATTGTTTACTCCATTGCGTTTTTATTTGCATTTGTGATGAAAATTACATAAATATCAACATTGGTTGTATCAACTATACGAGTAGAAACAGAGCTTAAGCATAAAGGCAGCTTCATTGAGGCTAAATACGTCGATATCCGAATTGATTCTGTTGAAGAACAAGTTTGCTCTCCCCACAGACCATTAGCAAGTTAGTCCTGCAGGCTGGGAGATAGAACAGTTTACGTTGTTTGTGACGAATATAACCCAAATAAGGAACAAATAAGGAAATCATTCACGCTGATGGTTTGAAAACTCAGCTCCAAAAAAGTGTAAAGCAATTATTATTGTTTTATACAAGAGGCGTCGTATGCGTTCATTCCAATGGAGCGTTTTTGGCCACAATTTGGCCACTTTGTAAGATTAGCTAAATTGAGGGAGATGTTTTAAATAATCACAGTGCTAACTTAGTAGTTTAAGAAGATATGTATTGGTTCTATTTATTGATTTCTCAAAAGCTTTCGACACACTTAGCCATATACAAATAATGAAAGTACTTGAATTTATAGGTATCCGGGGTAAACTCCTCTTATTCTTTAAAAACTATTTCTCAAATAGAAAAATGAGTCTGAAGATTTTAAATATAATTAGTAAATCAATATACATCAAATCGGGAGTACCGCAAGGGTCAATTCTAGGTCCAAAATTATATATTATGTATGTAATTGCTATGTGTAAGATTTTCAAAAAAGCTCGTCGATTCATTTTTGCTGATGATACTGCTCTTGTTGTATCAAATGAAAATCCTAAAATAGCTGTGCAAGAATTACAAAGAGACTTTAACGAGCTTCTCAAATGGGCAGGATTAATTATTAATGTTAAAAAAACCAAATGCATGTACATAAAATCACCAAGTTTGAAAATGTGGAATGTTCCTAAAATAACCGCTCATAGCTTTGACTGTATACATAGAGGAATTGTTAATGTTTGTGACTGTAAAAAAATAGATTTTACAAATGAATATACTTATCTGGGAATAATTGTTGATAACAATTTTAAGTGGGATAAACAAGTGGCAAAAATTTGTAATAAGCTCCGATCCTTAGCTAGTAACTTTTACAAATTAAAATTTATTTTGCCTCATTGTACTCTTAAACTCATATATTTTTCTATGGTCGAATCCATCCTTAGATATGGTATTCGAACTTGGGGACATGCAAGCACTACTTACATTAAATATATTCAAAATTTACAAACTGCTATAATAAAAAAAATTGTCACAACAAATATTTACAAACAGAGACATAACTTAAAACTACTATATGGCTCAGAGAGCCTACTTACAATAAAAGGTCTCCACTGGTTCACTACTATTATGGATAATATGGGGGAAAGCCCTTACAAACACCTACTTGTACACAAACATACCACAAGATTTAGAGAAGGAAAGGGCCCAAAAACTCCTCGAATATTAAATAAATATGGAAGCCGTACTCTTGAATATCTAATACCAGTGATTTTCAAAAAAATCAATAAAAACATAAAATTTGAAAAAAATGAGAGACTATATCCTAAAATGATAAAACTATGGTTAATGAACGAAAACTCCATGTATCTTTGAATATCTTAATACAGCTGCCTACATATCTTGTTATTAGGCAGGGATATTGAAATATCTTATATATTTATAGATGTAAATTAAATTATCTTATATTACTATGTGATCTATTCTAATGTTTCCTTAAAACTATAAATGTATTTACAAATATTTTCATATATATTGTATTAAGAATGTTTAAATTGTTAGAACCTGCAGACAAGCTGCCATATGACAGCTTTGTGGGTCTACTCAAATTGTTGTACAAAATGTATTTTGTTATTTAATAAATAAAAAAATAATAATAAAAAAAAATGTCTCGCATCTATTCTTAATTATTTGTTATTGCCATTCTGTGAAGCGAAATAATTGAAGTGATGACTACTTTAGCACCGTTGAGATTTAAAATCGATGAAACAAAAAATAGCGACACTGAAAAGAGACAAATACACGCATAATATATTCTTTCCACGATTCAATCAATTTTTTCCACGCTTACGAAGCTTCTTTCGGATTTAGTTTTATTGTAGTGGCTGATTAGTTCTTTAAAGTACGATTGAAAAACCTATTTTTGAAAACCTTTTATGCTAATGATTCTGATATTTTATGTATGCCTCTACTGAAGTATAAAGCTGTACTAATTAAACAATATAGCAGTACAAATTTTAACATAGTCACTGTATAACAGGTAGTTTCTGTTTGTTTCTTCTTCACTGCTTTCACTAACTATGTATTATTTTTCTTTTGGTTTATTTACAAGTAATCTTTTGGTTTATTTATGTATTAGGTATTATTTTTGTAATGTATTATTTTTCTTTTGTAAGTAATCTTATAATTTTACATTTCTTTCTTCTTTCTGTATAGAAAAAAAACATGTTCATAAAGGACACTGTGCCGTTAATTATAAATAATTAAATATTTTTTTCCTGAACTTGAAGTAAGAAAGATAAAGTTTTTTGGCGATGATTTTTTAATTTGTGTCCCAATATAAATCGGTCATACATACAGGATTTAACTTGCGAGAGAATGAGATAGTATATTCAGTCACCTCTTTTTGCGGAGCTTCGTAGCATATCGGTCTTCTTTTTTGTGCGGTGCTTCGTAGCCTCCCCACTCTTGACCAATTTAGTTTTCTGGGGTTTCATTTCTACCACGTGTGAATTGCACACTCTGTTTCTTTTACAAATCATTGATCCTGTGTTTACATATTAAAAAACGATGTTCGAATTTAAATTTATATCTGTGATAAACTACTAGGCCATAGAAAATACACATAAATCAAAATATTTAATGTTGCTAAATATATACACCACGTATGGAAATTTTATAGTAAACTAGCGAGTTCCCGGCATGCTTGCTACGCCACTTAATAAAAAAATTGTTTCTTCCTGCGTGTCCTTTCCCAGTCGTCCCATTCCTCTTCCGCCACCCCTACCTCCCCCGCGTCCCCTATCCCTCTCGCGTTCCCACTCCGCCTTCCCTCTCCCCACTCCCCTCGCCCACTTCCCCCGTCCCGCGAACCACCCTCCCGAGTTCCCCTCCCCCCTCCCAAGCTTTTCTCCCCCCTCCCCCTCCCGAGTTCCCCTCCTTCCTCCCGAGTTCCCCTTCCCCCTCCCGGGTTCCTTTCCCCCCTCCCGCATTCCATACATTCAGTCCCGGTACATTCAGTTTTTAAACAGCTCGCGTGCTACCTATTGAAATTTTTTATACAAATTTCATTATGCCAGAGCTCATCAGTATATATAGAAGAATAATCGCTGGCGGGCACATATCAAATCCCCAAAATTTCATCGCAATCGGATGAATGGTTTAGCAATGCGTAATTTCATGATGCCAGAGCTCACTATTGTATACAAAAATCATCGCGGGCATGCACACATCAAATCCCCAAAGTTTCATCGGAATCGGATGAATGGTTTAGCAACGCATAGCGCACATACATACCTTTTTAGATTTTTATATATATAGATAATCACGCTTTCACAAAATTAATGTTTTTTTTATGAATCCCTAAAATATGGGATAAAAGGCCACATACAGGTACTTTAATGGCTCTCTAACAGTGTAAGCAGTTTATTGTCTTAATTGTCCTCTCGTAATTTGTCCAATTTCGCAGCCAAGACATTTGTCTCCTACCAGACCCTCTATCTTGCCTTTTAATATTAACTAGCTGACCCGGCGAACTTCGTACCGCCTCAGAATCAAATATTTGCTGAAATAAATTCAGTTTTATGTTCAAAATTACACAATGAAGCAATTATCGATGCGCAACTGTCCGTGTTTTGTTTCTATCAGTATCAGAGATGGCGTTGTGTACGAATTTATAATTTTTGTGATTTTTTACTTTTCCACTTACTAACAAGAATTGCGTTTAATTTTCTTTATACGTGTTAGGTATATTTATTATGATTATTGTATTTTTCCTTTAGAGGGGTGCAGACGTACGTTCATCGTTTGTCCCATTTTCAACTGTTGACATTTAGTGTGTAAGAAAGAGAGGCAGCATTATATGTTTAAGAACAAAAGCAAAACAATCAGCGCATTGACATTTGACGTTTTTATAATTTTTGGAATTCACTCACTAGTCAATATTATACTTGTAACAATATTGCTGCAGCTCTTTCAAAAGATGAGAATTCGTTCCATACAAAATGTATAAGGAAAAGAATTTTCTTCATAATTTTTTTCCTATGTTTTAATAGCTGTTTTGCTACACGGGGCGGAGACAAATCCAACAAATCAAATATCAGAAAAATCGGTTCAGCCATTCTTGAGTGGTGTAACTAACCAGACTTTGTTTTATTTATTAAGAGGAAACCGGGTGGTGTTTTTTCCATACAAACGTATTCCTCATTTCCCTCTCTGAATTTTGACACTAGAGAAAATATTTTTTTTACATAATATGAATATTGACCGCAAGCGTGTCGGTACGTTTTGATTTTTTTGATAAGTTACTTTTTATAGGAGTTATAACCCTTCAAAAATTGTTAAAATTGCCTTTTTTTAACGCCATCAACAAACGTTCAGTATACAAATTAGACGATGTATTTTTAAAAAAAGCAAAAGGTACAGACATAGAATGTTTTCTTCCAATACATTTGGTAAAAAAAATCTTGGAAATTGGTTCAGTTTTGGAGTAGAAAAATGAGGACTACAAAACCTCGATTTTGACAATTTTATTTAGGTATTATCAGGCTGAGGTGCATGTGTCCCTTTCTCTCAGTATTCGGGGGTGAGGGGGGGCGGAGAGGGTTTTGTTGAATACGTATACAGTCAACGAAGTGATGTGACATTCTCAATAATTATATCGATACACTAGTCCACTAGTGTTGTCATGTCCCGAGTTATCGATGTTTTTTTAAAATTATTTTTCTGTTTGGTGACTTATTTTGAGTGTGCCAATACTTACCGAGCTTATTTACTAAAGTTATTGTGACAAATTTAATTTGTTTACGTCAAATAAATTAATGGAAAAAAATTGAAAAAAAAACACCTGTTACAGACAGACCCCGAGATGATTCCGTTCCGTATTGCCGAGTTGGATATGGAACACAAAAATTAATTAAAATATTTTTTGATAACTTTTGAAGGTTGTACTCAACATAATATTATCCCTTTATAGGACACTTTTTTTAAGATACAACTACCGAACCAAAAAAAAACTTTTATATTTGACTAAATATATTGTTCTAGATTTTTTTTTCAAAAAAATTATATTTTACAAGAAAATGTGTGATGGTAAGTACATACACCACTGATCGTTTGATGGAATGCTGGTACAGCGTATGTTCAGTGGTACATGCATCTACCACATGTTGTTGAATCGATTATGTTATTATAATATCATATTATACAAATGAATATTGAAATCTATGTATAAGAGGCACCATATTGTTTATTGTGCTACTTATTAGGTACATACACATAACTAGTTTAGTTTTTATTTAACTTTTTTAATACGTTATATTATTACAGAAAAATGCACTTTTGGGAATACCTCCTACATCACTTGACATTTTCAATCTTCTTCAATGATCTAATATTTTTTGTTTTTAAACGCTTTATTGTAAAAAAAATTACTGTTTAACATCTACACAATGAAATTAAAACAAGTTATGGTCCAGACCTTTCCCTCGCCGGTAAATTTCTTGGTATGCGACCGTCAATTATTTCTGGTAAAAGGCATTGGTGGTAGAAATTTTCTAACAGTGGAACGATTTTTTGCCAGATTTCATCGTCCCTCTCAATTTTTTCATACAGCAAACCTTTTGGACTCCACACAACAAAATAACAATAATTACGACGAGTAATATGTAACTGGCCTTGTACTTGGTAGAAGTAATTATGATTCCGTTTTAATGTTAAAGAATGGTCTTCCAATTTACAGTAATCAATTATCTTTTGTGCAATTCCCTCTTCTGGTGACATATTTGCTATACTATAAGGGCATTTAATTTCAATTATAGAATCCTCACCGATAAGGCCATCCGGACTTGCCGCTAAAAAGTTTTTGGTTTTATCGATAAATAGCCCACAAGCGGATACCTGAAAACTTGTTTTTTTTTTAAAATTGCTCTATTGCTAGGCTTTCATTTTCTTTTCCATAATTTGTGGCCATAGTTCCTTTGAATTGTGAGTACAGTAAAGAGTTTAATACTCCCGTAACTGAAGTTTTTTGCCGAAGCTTATATATTTTTCCAAAGTTAGACGCCGTTATCCGCTTACGTCTTTCAATTGCCCACAGATTGTTATTGCTTTGGCCTACCGTATTCCGTTCGAGCTCTTCCTTATTGGTTGAAGATAATTCTTTGAGAAATTCCTCTTTTTTCGTTTCAAATATTTCAGGTGGCATATCTGGTTCTAATTCCAATTGACCATAATTTTCATCGGGCCCTGTAACTTTTTTTCTTTTTTCTGTCGTATTTTCATTATACTTTAGTTTTTTTTTTCGACACATTTGTTTATTCTCCTTCGAACGTCGTTTTCTCTCTATAAAGTGCTTCGTGTATTTGCCGGGACTGTGGCCTTGGATTTTCTTTTGTATTCTTGAATGGGTTGCCAATTCACTATTCCACGAAGTTACTGCTCCAAAACATCTTGCTTGGTAAGATCCTCTTGTAGTAAAATTTACCCTTTTTCCACCTATAAATTTGGCGATAACGTCGTTGAATTGCTCCACAGTGTTATTTGTCACGTCAATAATAAGACTTTCTGCATTTGCTATTAGAGACAATAAGAATTGTTGGATATCAGTCCATATTCCACAATCTCGAAGATCGCTTACTAAATTTGGATCATCAGTATACTTCTCCGGCTTGCAATAGTACGATGCACAATTTTTATGATCACCAAACACATGATTTGCGGTATTTTTATGTCCATTTTCAAATTTTTTATTTTATCACTTTGTACTGTGTTTTCTTGCTCTTTCCTGTAATTTATTGCTCCAACTACAGCTCTTCTCATGCGTAAAACGTTTGCTTCAACCTTTTTCCTTATATGAACTGGTACAAAGCCTTTAGCGTTGTTGGTTTTTTTTCTAAGTGCTTTCATTTTGTTGCAAAAATTGCGGAGTAACTGATTTTTGCACTCTATTTTTTGTACTATAAGGTTAGGACCATATGGCATTTGTTGCATTATTTTTTTCATGATGCTGGAGTCGCCATCACCAACTAGTTTGTTAAATTTCAATCCATGCATTTCCATGCTTCTCGAGAACCCTTCTGCTATAATGTGGGCTTCCATGGCATTAGCACTGTCACGCCAGTTTATGAAGCACCTGTGCTCAGAAGCAACTATGTGTAGTTTAGTAGCTCTAGCACATATGCAGCAGTATGAGTTTCGCACTCCCAGAAATAAAACCTTTTTAGTTCGTAGTCCAACTATGCACCCTGCGCCAGATGAGGAGCTAAATCCACTTTTGTACGACCTCTTTGCCCAGGAGCCATCTGCAACCACCGTTACCAAAGGATAGCCACCCTCGTCTACGTCACCGTTTAAAATGGCTAGCCTTTTTTCTTCTTCACCAGCTGCGATCATTTCTTCTAAGGCACATTCTTCAATTGTTGGCGCTAAACATTGTTCTATGTTCGTGTAAGTCTTACAATCCATATTTGGCATATTTAAAACCCCACAAATTTCATTCCATTGTGAATACCCATTTCCTGTACACATCACTCCTTCGACGACAGCAGTATTTATAGACATTTTCCGTTTCGGGTCTTCGGAGTGAATGTATTCTATTTTCTTGCACATTTTGCACTCGAAAACATACTGGCTTAGAAGACCATTTCGTCGTTCCTTCATAAATTTTAAATCGGAAAATGTGCAGTTGGTGTGTTCGTGCTTTATATTTGATATCTCCGAAAACAAATATTTTATATCCACAATTCTGCGACCTTCGAAATTATCGGTTTCATCAATATGGTCTGGTTCTATCACCAAATCATCAAGCGTTGTTGATGATGATGAACTTGCGTTTTCGTCTATATTTGGAGCAAATGATTCATCCATGGAAGTTTCATGCATTAGTGAAGATGTAGTTAAGTTTCCAAAAGTAGTATCGATGACATCCATATCCCTGTAAATGCAAATGATTTATTTATTTAAATTTGTCCATCCCATTTTCCCGTTATACATGCTACATAAGACACGGCTCTCATAGCATAAATCTTTAGGTTTTTCTCGTAAGTCGCTCACGTAAGAGAGTTATGGCAAAATTATCAATGTAAACGATACCCATTGGTAATTTTGCCATAACTCTCTTATGTGAGCAACTTACGGGAAAAAAAACTTTACGTACGTAAAGGTAACCTTAGGAAGGTTCAGTAGTAAGAGTGACAGGAAAGCGATATTTCGACTTACCTAGATGTCGAACGTGGTGCAACATGAATCTGTCGTTTGATACTAATAATCGGTTTTTTTCGTCTAGTAGATAAAAACAAACGCGCTTTGTTTCCATTTCTTTTACCCATTATTTATCTGTAAGAAAAAAATTTTTGAGTTGAAGGTAGGTAATATAGTAGTCGATTTTATGTAACTCAATTTCTAAATACACATATCTTATGCTACGTATATATTTGCGAATAGTGGCGTGCACAGAATTTGAAAATTGAAATTTCGGAAAAAAAAAAATTTTCAGCTTCGACAACATCATTAATGTCGTATTTTCAATCTTAGGATTCTAGCCCACTGAAAAATCAGTGCACGCCACTCTTTGCGGACAGAGACGCGAGCCGAACCACGAATTATGGTAAAGGTACGAAGCAACCGCAAGCGGCGCAGCGTTTCGGGCAGTTTGCTTTTGCTTCGTTCCTTTCCCATAATCCGTTGTTCGGCTGGCGTGTGTATACGCAGCCTAAGACGTAGAATAATATATATTATAGGTTACTAGATATGTTAACAAATGTACCGACTTGCACTAATGCACTTTATGCATACAGTCAAAACTGATGAATTTACGTTATTCAGGGAGAGCCAAAAAACAACAACATTTTTAGCGATATTTATATGTTTAATTAAAAAAGGAAATTGTGTTGTAATATTGAGTTTTTATGAATGAATAGTTTATGTTTATAATAATAGTTTATGAATAATTTATGAATAGTTTAGTAGGTATCTACTCACCATATGTCCTATATGTGTAAATCGTGAGAAATGACCAAACAGATTTCAATATTCAAGGGGGTTTCAGGGTCAAAATTCGAAGGTCTGTATTTGACGTAGAATAGTTTCCAGTAAAAAGGCTAGTCAAAAACAGTAGAGTGATGCAGCCAGCGAAAAATAAAAACACTATACAATCACAAAGTACGTGATGTACCTACTGCGCCTATGCTGCCGTTTTATAAAAAAAGATGGTATGAATCTCCCGATATTACTAAACCAAAACAGCGTGCATCTTACTTTACTAATAGTAACAAGATGAATGAACTATGAGCGCAGAAGATATCTATTATATAGGAATACGCACGCTCAAGTCGCGACGCGTATTGACTTATCTGTTGCAGCAGGCAGCAACCTGTATACACGCACCCACAAGTCTCATTGACTTGTGCGTGTGCAGAAGATGAGCTCGGAGCAGGCAGTCACATGTATTTGTAGTAAGTAATAATAATAATAAAGTTAAGTACAATACAATATTAAATAATGTAGACCTCGCTATTTTATTACGAATATGTACCTAGGCACCTACTTAATTTTTGGAATAAATGAATAACAGTAAATGAAATAATAAGAACGCGAAGTCGCTGGCGGGCGCGGCGCGGCGATTCGTGCTTCCAACACCTGCAGCCACGCACACACACGCATTGGGGTTCACCAATACACCGATAGCGCTTTTGCTGTCCCCGCTGAGATGAACGAAATAGAAATAATTTTTACAAATACCTATCGTTAAAATTTCTCGGCGCTCCTGCGCGCTCTTAAGATTGGAGCAAGAGATCCCCTCGAAGCATGTGACCCAGATATTAAGTTTTCTTGACTTTATCTAATGTTAAAAATATTCAAATAAAAAAACCAAAATGAAATAATTTTCGTGTTTCATTTTTAAACTTGTGTATTTATTCCAAATAAATGCAACACGTTGAATTAGACTCGAAAATATTTCTTCAGTCGTAACATCTATTTGTTAAAGCGAACAGAAGATAAAGACGAGATAAACAAACCGTACGCAATTAACTTCAAGAGGCGAGTGTTTGCGACAGCCAATTGATGGTATTTGGATATTCTCAAAGTCAGATTAGCGACGTTAACTTCTCGACTTCTCCACGAGTTCACAACTATAATTGTTCACTGTCAGATGTGGGTGTTTATACTCCTACCTGCGTCGATTCAACGAAAACAAACTTAAGCAACACAACGATAACAAATTAAAGCTACACAAGTATATCAAGAATAACATCGTGTTGAAAGCGTGCCTATTGTAATACTGTAACTAAAGTATTCTCAGTAAATATTTTTAAAACAAAATATTTTGTCTTAAATTCAACGCATTCTGTGTAGTTTTGTATAAGTTGTTGGTTTATGGACAGTTAAGGGCGATTAACCAGCAGCCGAGTATTTAAATTTCGTCGAAAGACGTTCTTGCGATTGTACCCCTGCAACTGTACAGGGCGGTTCCGATAAGAAAGATTAATTGTTCTCCGTATCAGATTTTTTATTATAATATAAAAAAATATCGATTTTATTTCAATAAAATTTTCTTTCGATATACTACATATATACCTATATTCAAAAATGCTCAAACGCGTGATGTTAAAACTATCAAAATTTTGTACATTTTGTAATTATTTTTTTGATTTAAAGTATTCATATTTTTTTTTCAATGTAAGTAAGTCTAAAGTCATGGTGTTTGAAAGAGAGAGTATGAAAACAGTGTGCAATATAGTTGTGAATGATGAAAACTTGGAGCAGGTGGATGAGTTTGCGTATTTGGGTAGTATATTTACGAGAGATGGGAAGGCTGATAGAGATATTGAAATAAGGGTTAATGCAGGTAACTCCAGTAATGGAGGACTGAATACAGTTGGCACTAATAAAAAACTGTCAATAGAAGCGAAGTTAGCAGTCCACAATGGAAACTTTGTACCTACTCTGATGTATGGCATTGAGGCATGGAACTGGCAGAGGAAGGATGAAAGCAGACAGAATGCTGTTGAAATGAGATCCCTGAGGCGCATGTGTGGTAAAACCATGTATGATCGTGTGAGAAATGTGGAGATCCGCGAAGAATGGCAAGGCTGATGTAAGCGTAATGAGTAAGAATAAGAAAGGGACCCTCTGATGGTTTGGGCACGGAGAGTAAATGAATGAAGAAAGTAGTGTAAGAAGAATATATGACGCAAATGTGAATGGTAGAAGAAGTCGGGGACGCCCGAGGAAGACATGGCAAGATCAAGTGAATAAGATGCTTAAGACGGGCTATGTCAATAGTCAGAATAATAGAAAAGTATGTATGAGACGATGTATGAATATGAATAAGGCAAAGAGTGTGTGCCAAGACCGAGTTGTTTGGCAGTCCGTCCTCTCTGCCTACCCCTGCAGTGAAACGGTGTGATGGTTAGATAGTTAGTTAATAATTTTTCAATAATATCTAAGCAAATTAAGAATGTCAAAAAAAACTGATACATTATGTTAGTTTGTAAAACTGTAAATAAATAGACAAATGGATTTTTGGTATTTTCGTCACAAAACACGTGTGCGGATCTTTTTTTAAAGATTTTATTTTAAGTAAAATTAGAATTCTGAAGCATAGCTTTCCTAGATATTTAATGATTTATTTTACTGCATGATTATATGATTTGAAATGTGTTTTGTACTATACAAAATTTTATTTAAAAATCTGCCAACGACCTACGATAAAACCTTATTGTACTAAAAATAATAATATTTTCTCAAAATTTAAAACATATCTTTACTAGATAAAAGAACAGTCTTAAACATTAGTTTATGAATTAAAAAATAATTATTAATATTTTAAGAGTTAAAGTATTTCACCAATAAATGTAGACATAATTTGTCTCGACGCCACCTAGTGGGAGATTAGTAGTGTACTTTAGACTTTAGACCACATGACTGAAGTAAAACTTCTCTAACTTATAAAATATGATATTGAAACACATTAAAAAAGGAAACGAAGCATGGGTAAAAGTTGCACATGTTTCGTTTCCTTTTTCAATGACATTGATCACCGTTTGCATCGATTACCGTTTGCATCACACTTTTCGTAACAATCACACTTTTCGTAACGCATTTATTAGTTTACCCCCAAATGTCGAGCGTGCGTATGGAAGTTTTACTTCAAAAATAACCAACAAAAATTGAAAATTTTATATGGTTTTTATACCAAGCTAGAAACAATGTTTCCACAATATATTGGTGGCAGTGTTTAGGTAATGTACGGCAAGGGCGTTCCCAGAACCCCGAAGCCAGATACAATCTCCGGGGATGTTGGAAGGGTTACCACATTTTGCCAGTGGAGCGTAAAACGGGATTAAATTATTTGTAGGGGCGATGTTTGTTTTACATTGTTGATGTCAAGTTCACAGGTACTTTAATTGGATTTGCGATGAATTTGACATGGCGTGACAAAGTCAGTTCGAAACAAAATATTTAGTTTGCAGATTAAAAAAAAATATTTTTGAACAGCGAGTAAAATAATTTAGTATCACATAATGGATAAGCCGACAGGTGGCTGAGCCTAAGTAATTTTTTTTTCAAAATTGCAAAATTTGTTCAACTCCATTTTATCGGTTTTCAGAAAAACACATAAAATAAATAAATAAATAAATATATAAATAAATAAATAAATGTTTATTTCGGTATGTGGGGAGAATAGTGCAATACCACACATTCCATAAGGGTTATAAAATATACATTTTAAATAGAGAAGCAGGTGATATTTTTGTACATGAATAAAGGTAATTACAAAATAAAATCATAATAATTAGCTTTTAGGATTCTGTGACCACATTAGGTGCCAGTATTTTTCTCCAGTGTGCATCAATGCTGGATGATGGACTGAGGCGGGCTTCCATGACATGAGGATATTTCCAGAGCTGCTTATCCTTTCCCTCATTCCTGCCATCCTGGATCTAATAAGGGCTGCATAGCCGGGAACTCGCCCCTCCGTGAACATCCGGGAAGCGCTGCAATATCTGGGGAGACCAAATATTATGCGGAAGGCGTTGTTGTACTGAACTCGAAGTCTTTCTATACTACTCTTCTTGTAGTTTGCCCAGAGTTCGCACGTGTACAGCGTTGCGCAGAAGGAAAGGAATAGCGTCCTTTTTACAGCGGTACTGCAAAGGCGGAATCTTCTGCTGAGCATGTTTGCTTTTACGCTGAGAGCTCTTCTTTGCCTATCGATGTCATCATCGTCCATCAGATTACTGGTGATTATGTGTCCAAGGTATTTAGTTACTTCAGTCAACTGCAGGTTCAAACAAAGGTATCATAGAAATTGTTTTGTCTCCCTTACTATCATAGTTAGAAAACTAAAATGATCTAAACAGTGATAGAAAGAAAAAAAATACAACGCTTTATATTCAAAGCTAAGAGTAAAAAAACTAAACTGTACAACTTTATAAATCCAAAGTTTCAGTCCGCAATATGAAAAAAAAGAAATGTTGGGAATGTTTTAATAATCATTTTTACATAACATACACATTTACATTGTAATAACAAGTTCTTCATTAAAAAAGTGAGTGGACGATAACGCTTATAATACATTTTCCTAATAAATTATTTATATGCTTTTCGTTATCTGTAATTTTAGTTCTAAAAAACGTCAGATGAGACATTTTTATAACTTATTATGTTTGTATGCAAAATTTGTATATTTCCAAAATTATACGTTTATTTCGAATTATAAAATTTGAAAGCGTTTTCCATCACCTTTCCAAAACACTTTTTAGTTTTTGGATACATTCAGAAATATATATATATATATATATATATATATATATATATATATATATATTGACCTCTTCTCGTAATATGCTGATCCAGTAAGAAGTTATTTGACAGTGTTGATCCACCTTTAACACCGAATAACTTGGCTTTAATGGATTACTTCTGTATGAATTTGCAACAACGTTACATTAAATAGCAAGGTTGCCAGTTTCCCAGTAAAAGTAAACGAAATACTACACATAAAATTTTCGATATTTGTATGGAAATCATACGCTTCGTAACTGTTGATCCGCCCAATTTACCATGCGTTGATGATCCGCCCAAATTGCCATGCGTTGTTGATCCACATAATCGTATATCTTATGTACCTATATGTGCTTTTACTATAAAATTGTTGATCTGACAATGACCAATCAGAATGGCGTTCAAGATGGCGTTATGAACGAAGCCTTCTGATTGGTCATAAAAAAACATATACCTATATCTGGTTTTACTGCTCATTGGTTGAGCCGATATGGAAGTTGCAAAACGTAATATTATAACGGCCGCGGCACCGACTTGAAAAATATATCTTTCTGTATTTTATAAAATTCTAATAATATACTTCCGCGGGTTTTTGTTGCTAGGCTCCGCCGCCCGGGAAACATTTATTGGATAAACACATCTGTCATACGTCATCCCAAGTGGTTCGATACTTTTGATGACTTAGCAAGGGTGCCCGGGTTCGAGGGGTGATAATGCGTTGCATTACGATCTTGGCTACGAATTCGGAAGTCGCAAGTTCAAATTTTGGCGTGTGCAATAAATTTTACTTTGATAAATATATATGATTCCTCGATAATGCATTGCATTATGATCCTTGACTACGAATTCGGATGTCGCAAGTTCAAAATTGGCGTGCGCAAGTAAATTTTATTTTGTTAAATTTGTATAATTCCTCGATAACGCGTTGCATTACGATCTTGGTTATGAATTCGGAAGTCACAAGTTCAAAAATAATAAACTTTATGTTGGTAAATATTTAGATATAATTCCTCGATAATGCGATGCAGTACGATCTTGACTACGAATTCGGAAGTCGCAAGTTCAAAATTGGCGTGCGCAAGTAAATATAATTTTGATAAATATCTACGTATGATTACTCAATAATGCGTTGCATTATGATCCTTGACTACGAATTCGGATGTCGCAAGTACAAAATTGGCGTGCACAAGTAAATTTTATTTTGATAAAAGTCTATGTATGATTCCTCAATAATGCGTTGCATTATGAACCTTGACTACGAATTCGGATGTCGCAAGTTCAAAATTGGCGTGCGCAAGTAAATTTTATTTTGATAAATATCTATATATAATTCCTCAATAATGCGTTGCATTATGATCCTTGACTACGAATTCGGATGTCGCAATTTCAAAATTGGCGTGCGCAAGTAAATTTTATTTTGATAAATATCTATGTATTATTCCTCAATAATGCGTTGCATTATGATCCTTGACTATGAATTCGGATGTCGCAAGTTCAAAATTGGCGTGGGCAAGTAAATTTTATTTTGTTAAATTTTTATAATTCCTCGATAACGCGTTGCATTACGATCTTGGTTATGATTTCGGAAGTCACAAGTTCAAAAATAATAAATTTTATGTTGGTAAATATTTAGATATAATTCCTCGATAATGCGTTGCGGTACGATCTTGTTGACTACAAATTCGGAAGTCGCAAGTTCAAAATTGGCGTGCGTAAGTAAATTTTATGTTGATTATGTTGATTCCTCGATAACGCGTTGCATTACGATCTTGGTTATGATTTCGGAAGTCACAAGTTCAAAAATAATAAATTTTATGTTGGTAAATATTTAGATATAATTCCTCGATAATGCGTTGCGGTACGATCTTGTTGACTACAAATTCGGAAGTCGCAAGTTCAAAATTGGCGTGCGTAAGTAAATTTTATGTTGATAAATTATATGTTGGTAAATATCTATGCATAAATATCTATGCATGATTCCTCAATAATGCGTTGCATTGTGATCCTTGACTACGAATTCGGAGGTCGCAAGTACAAAATTGGCGTGCACAAGTAAATTTTATTTTGATAAATATCTATGTATGATTCCTCAATAATGCGTTGCATTATGATCTTTGACTACGAATTCGGATGTCGCAAGTTCAAAATTGGCGTGCACCAGTAAATTTTATTTAATAAATTTGTTTAATTCCTCGGTAACGCATTACAATACAGTCGTAAGTTCATATTGTATTTTATTTTGATAATATATGTATATGCTCGGGTTCAAGGGATGAGATTTGTCTAGGTCTTTGCGGCGAACGGGTTTGCCCACCTACTGCGTTACGGACTGGATCGGGAGAGACTGGTTGAGGGAGACCTTTTTTCTTACATTAGCTCCACACAGGAAGCCCTGAAGAAAATAAATCCCCTCAAGGCCAATGTCATCTTTAGGGATGCAGTGTGGAGCGTATTTTTAGGAAAGGAAGAAGAGGATGTTCAGGGAAGGAATGGGGTAGTAGGTGTGAGTAGGAATCTGGGGGTCAGTATGTCTAGGAGTGACGGACGTGTGAATCCATCCCTCCCATTTCGTTGCAAGGCGATGTTCCGAAAGGTTCCATGTCAACTCAGAAATAAACCAACTCATAATAACTCAGAACCTCCTTAGAAAGGTCATTAAATGCTATGAAAATATAATTTTAAAAAAGCCGGTAACCCTAACCTAACTTAACCTATTCAACCTATGTTTTCTGAAGTGCTTCTCAGTATGTTTCATTATGAGTTGTTCCACCGTTCACCGTTCCGAAAGGCGATCATTCTAATCTAACACACTTCTACTATCTACTACACTATAAAGAGGTAAGATTTGTTTGTTTTTTTGTTTGTTTGCATTGAATAGGCTCCGAAACTAATGAACCGATTTGAAAAATTCTTTTATTGTTGAGAAGCTACACTATCCCCGGATGACATAGGCTATATTATATTTTCAAAAAAATTGGTGATCCTTACTAAAACTCCAATAATGTAACCAAAGGTGTAAAAAAATTACCTAAAATATTCTTTACATCACGTGCGCTGCGAAAACTATTGATGATAGAATAAAATGATGTACTACGACTTAGCAGAACACATAATTGTTTACAAAAAATGTCGTGACAGCATATGTCTAACTATTATAGTTATGCCACAAAAAGTGTTTATTTATTTTAAAAATTTAATTAAAATGACGGCTCTTGGTTTTAATCCTTATCAAAATACATTACTTCATATTCAAGACTGCTTCAATACCTTTATTTAACTTTTTGAATGATTCAATTCGGACATTTTATTAGTTTAAAAATGAAAGCATTAGAAAAAAACTATAATAAAGAGGAAAGATTTGATTATTTGTTTGTTTGCATTGAATAGGCTCCGAAACTACTGAACTGATTTGAAAAATTCTTTCACCAATAGAAATCTACATTATCAGCGAGTAACATAGGCTGTATATAATGGTGAGCTCTGGCATTATGAAATTTGTATAAATGAATATATGTGTATTTCATATATTTTAGCGGCAGGGAGGAAAGGCAGGGGGAAAGTGGGGTTCGCGGAGAGGGAAGAGATGAGGGAGGGGGGAGGCGGAAAGGAACGGGGACGCACGGGAAAGGACATGCAGGGAGAATCAATTTATTTCTTTAAATGGCATTGCAACGCATGCCGGGTATCAGCTAGTCATAAATAAAATGCGAAATTCTTATGAACTTTGATCGGTACGGTACTTGAACTACATTAAAAAATTGGTTTGGTTTAAGTCAAACCGGTAAACTACTATCCGGTGAACTTTGGTTTAAAGTGAAACCGGTAATCTACAATAATTTGATGAACTTTGGAGTCACACCGGTAGTCAAACAGTTGAGCTTTCACACCCTTCAGCCTCACAACATATCCCAATTAGGGATGCAATAGTCCTAATGGCTACGAGCAGTTAGTATTCACAAAAAATCTAAAACACGATCTGGTTTGGGAGTGTACTTCATAGTATTATTCATTTACTTATAAAGTTTTTCAGCCACGCAATATGTTGTATGGGGACACCGTAGTTCAATTGATAATAACCGGATAATGATTAATTGTTAAAATTATTAATCTTTTATGCTGACGAAGATAACATTGTTTTTGAAACATGTCGATAATATTAATAAAATAGTGGTGTTTACAAAATTACTTATTCTCATTGAAGCAATAATGAAGCCACAAAGTTTATTTGCGAAGTTTGAAGAAAAAAAAATTACCTACACTTCATATTTGATTTCGAATGTGCATCATGCACTAATTAATATACACGATAAACAGACGTCATGATTACAGACATTGCCAAGTCTGGCGGTGATTATAACACTATTCACATCTTCGACCAAGTATACCCTAGACAAGCCCTCTCATAGTAAGAATCAGAATAAAATAACGCCAGTAACAGTAATTTCGCAATACAACTCTCCTTCCAATTCCGCCGTCTTGCATACAGAGTTCCCGGCAATATACAACTGACCACCAAGTTATTCTATTGTGTAATTCTGTCGAACTAATACATCAATAGTTGTTCACGGATTGGCCGCATGAACAATATCCACAAGCTGTGCTGCATACAGTGGTTTTCAAAGTGGGGGTCACGAGACATTTATAAATTTAATTGGAAAAAAATATTTTTTTACTTTATTCAATTTCGGAGGCCAGTATGGGTACCGCCGCCTCGGGAATCATTTATTGGATAACCAACGCCTCTGCTATAGATCACCCCAAGTGGTTCGCTACGTTTGGTGACTAAGCAGGGGTGCCCGGGTTAATGGAGTGATGTTTGTCCAGGTCTTGGCGGCAGATGCGTCTGCATTTTTTTTCTGATGGTTCGTAAGCTTAACGAGTTTAATAAACAAAACCAATCATCGTTTGCTTGAAAACATTTACGAAAAAATCATCTTTTTACCGCCCATGCACCGTGGGCTACCCAAGTTGGTTGCTCATCATTAACACAGTGATGAGCAACCAGCGGTCCGCCAGCCCATTTACAGCTTTTCGGACTGACTACAAAAAAATGCGCTAAAAAATATTCAAAGGCTTCTGTTCTGTTTTGCAAGAGGTATTAGCCAAAAAACTATAATTTCTTTTTAAAGTTTTGAATCAGCTACTCAAAACATTAAGTTTTTTGCGTATAATAAATACAAAAAATTACTGAAATTGGTGGATACTTAAAGCCCAGTAGTAAGCGCTCAAAAAGAAGAGGAAGGGGAGATACGTAAATACGAATGTTAGAGGGAGCGTGCTATTATTAAAAACGATTATATTTAAACGAAAATTGTGAAAATGTTTACTAAACATGACTCGTTTGAAATAGAACAAAAATCTCACGGAAAATGTCTTAAAAAGGATTTAAAAAAACAATGAATTACGAAATTTTTCATACACCTATATATCTTGTAAAATATCAGAAATATAGTGTTTATATTATTTTTTGGAGTTTATCTTACGATTTTTATCTATCGGGGGAAATTTCATACAATTAAATTATAAGTGTTAATTGTAAGTGTTTAACTTGCGACCTTAATTGAAGAATTGTGCAACGGTTTTTTGTTGAAATCTGTGTTTTATGTATTTTAAAGGTTTCCGTTTTACAAAATAACAAAAATTATCTTGACGAAACATTGTACTTATAAATATTGTAATTCCAAACGAAAATAAACCAACACCATTTACTGGTTTGAACTTTCACGTAGTAAAAATTTTGTCTGACAATTTTTGCCCTTTTTGAATCAACCGCCAAAATTTAACATTTCCAAATGAAAATAATCGATATCATTCATTGTTTTGGCATTGCGGATATAAAATTTTCAGCTGCGGCTTTTTTTTACCCTCTTTGATAGTTTTATTAAACAAAAAATATTGTTTTACAATATGTAAAGTAGGTTTTCGACTCCACCGACAACAAAGTTAACCAGGTTATGTTGTACATACCCTCCCACCAAGGTCCGCATAGGTACATAATAATAATGGATACATTAATAATACTTTGACTAAAAAGGTTGATCATTCCTAAAAAACAGCTGGTGGTGAATTTATGTAATTATTTATTAACGTAATATTTGTATAGCGCAGTTTTGTGTCATTTCACTTCAAGTGCGCATAACTATAATAAATTTAAAAATAATACTACAGTGTTCCTTACAAAACAAGTTCATTACAAAATATTGATAAAATAATACCTAATTAATAATACCTATGAAATAATAAAAAAAATACCTATGAAATAAAGAATATACATTATTTACAAAACAATGACAAGAGAACAAAGATTAACAAAACAGTGCTGTTATAGCACAGAGGAAAATAATAATATACACTAACTTCTTACAATAAATATAATTATAATTTATGAAAATAATATAATTTATTTTTTTACTAAAAGTGGGTCGCGCTTTAAAAAAGTTTGAAAACTCTTCCAAATTGTGATACTAGCCCTCCTTGTATGTATTAGTAGTCGAACATTCGTGACGTCACAAGCAGTGCGGTGATTTGATGACGTAGGAAACTTTGATGGAAACAAAAGTAATTCTGTAACATTATTACGTTTATGAAAACGCTGTCTAAAAGACGTATGTAAGGTGTATTTTTTTTTGTTGTAGTCAGATAGCTGACTACATTTTCAAAAATAAAGTCCGCGGTGTGTACTTTGTATAACATTCGGAAGTTAGATATTTTTGTGTTTGAAAAAATTAACTCGGGTGCGGACGGCTGGAACACAAATTAGTTTCGGTGTAGACCTTGTAGACCGATAAAAGGTACAACACAAAGCACTATGCGATCTAAACGGTGCAAAACAATGCAGGCACTTTTTCATAAATGGGCCTTGAGCCTGCGTTTGCTGGCTTCTGGGGTCATTTTGCATTTCACAGGGCGCGTCTAGATATCATACGTCAATGATTCACATTGATTAATATTATAGTTTTCCCATAAGTTTTGGAGTAGAAAACTGTATTTCCTGTAAATGTTCAACAGAAATTATGGTCACCTCTGGTCGGAAATCGTTTGTTTTCCTTTTAAAATTAATATGTATCACAATATTTTAACCACTCAGGTATTTTGCGATTATGCAAGTTTTTTGTCTTAAACGAACTGCCAGATTTATAAAACTTTGTGTTATTTCCGCTTCACAATTAAGGGTCAATAAATGGAACATATCTGAACGTAGCCGAATACTAAAAACTGTCACACATCTGCCGGATCTGCCCTGATGAAGGACACTGCAACGCTGTCCGAAACGTCGGCCAAAGAAGGAGGTAGCGCAACACGGTATAACACCCCATAAACAAATAACAGAAAAAAACTAAAAACTTGAAACATTTGTTTGAAATAAGGTTTCAAATTGTTATATTACAAAAAAAATATTAACATTTATAAATATTAAAATTTAGAAAGCAAACATAAAAATATTGTAAAAATGACTCACGCGATGTTTTTATGTGGAAACGGTACTAAAATCACTGATTATGTAAAAATAACACTTATTCTATTGAATAAATAAACAATTTTGTCACCTACCTTTTACCATTTCATACAAGAATATTTAAAAAATTAATAATGTCTAACAGCGCGTAGGTGATTTGGGGGTGAAAACTGTTTCTACAAAATTAGTATTTTTTATGTACTTCTATGGACAACTTTGAATAGAAATGTGAAGCATTCAATTTGAATCTTCTACTTTTTGTTTTAGGGTTATCACTAGAACAATAACAGAGTTATAACGACTTCTGTGGGAACACACGAAAAAACGCGCTTATTTTACGGCTATTGTTATATATTAACACGCTTACGTATCCGAGTGGTTGAAATATTCTAAAAACCATTGTATTAAAGACCGGATGTCGGTAACTTGATATATTCATGTTGCCGCTATTTAAAAATATATCTGAATATTATTTTAAATTTTTAGCAAATCTACAGTGTGGTAACAAATTCAATAAAAATTAATCAATTTTTACGATTATGTTTTATGTTAAAACTTATTTCACAGTAGCCTCATTAGTATTAATTAATGAAAATGAGGGCCGAACTGCATTGGCAAATTTTATTTATTACATAAACATAAAATTTCAGAGACAGAAAGAATCGACTGTGTACCAAGTTTCATCTCGATTATGTGACGGAAAGTGGATTTTTTAGACTTTTGAGACTCAAACAAACTCAGAATTCCAAGTAAATGTGATACTTAAGAGGAATATAAACGCTAGAAGTATTTCGTTTCTTGTGCCTGCAAAATTTGCAATCGAGCGTCTTATTTGCGCGCGGCAAGTAAGCGAAAAAGTGGTTTTTATTTATTTTGTCCATAATTTTATAAGAGTGAAAAAAAGTTAGAACATAGAAAACCTCAAAAATGGTCTTACCCATAAAGGAGTATTTTTATAAAAATGTTTCTTGTATTACTTCATAGTTAAGTCATGAAAAAACATTTTTTTAGTGGTTTACGCTTATTTTTTTTTTGTTATGTAAATAATAATTTTATTCTAATTCCATTACATAAAAAACCTAGTAAAAGCTTCAATTTATTCGTAGCATATTTTTTGATGTTGATACTGTAAGCCAATTCGTCATAAAGATTAATCTAAATAGGATTTCACGTATAACTTCACCTTAAAAGAACGCCTCTATATTATATGTAGATGGCGCGAGTTTAATTATTTTAGCGTTAAACTTTTTTTTTTAAGTTGTGCTTTAAAATATTAAGATGAATTAATTGTTTGCGCCCGTACAGTTGCAATATGAATATGAATAAATAGTTTTTTTGGTTTGAATAAATCTTTCAAGAAAGGCGTACAAATACAATATTGGATTGAATTACCGATACAATATGGTATTTGTTTGCCATTTTTGAAAGATTTATTTAAACCAAAAAAACTATTTATTCATATTCATATTACGCATGAATGGGCGCTAACAATTCATTCATCTTAATAAGGCACTACTTGTAAAAAGCGTGTTCCCTAAAATAATTAAACTTGCGCCATCTATGAAAGAGTAGATTGTGAAATCTTTTTAATATCACTTTAATATAAAAAGGCGGCTCCTTGGCCGTCGCCGTCGTAAGAAAGTATTATTTATGATTTCTAAAATATTTTCTTAAGTAAGGTAAAAACAATGATTTAATTTTTTTTTTTTTAATTAAGCTAGTCATTCCTGAGATAGTATACTTTTAGTTAAAAACTAGCAGACCAGGCCACATGTTGCTGTGACTAACGAAACATAACGCCATCACAACGCCACGCCACTACCCAACCTTTATAACCAACGCCATCTGTTAAATCAAATCGACACCGCCCGCTTGCTGCCGACTGCCCGATGCCCACTGCCTGCTTGCCAGCCCTATTTCAGCCAATTAACACAAAACCTTGACAAATTATATACTCTAAAACCTTCCTCATGAATCACTCTATCTATTGGTGAAAACCGCATGAAAATTTGTTGCTTAGTTTAAAAGATCTAAGCGCACAGACAGCGGAAGCGACTTCATTTTATACTATGTAAAGGTAACACAATTTTTCGCCCAAAAAAATAACATAATAAATACCTACTCTAAAGAACTACTTTTCGAAAAAAATGTCCTTACTTATTAAAACGTGCTTTATTTTTTAAACAACTGATAAACAAAAATATACCACACATAATTTCATTTTTCTCAGTTAAAACGCAATTTTTAGTAATGGGATATGCGATTAGATGTTTTTAAATATTTAAAAAAGCGGGATTTCAATGGTTTTTCCTTCGGGCATTCTTCATTGAAGTTCAAAGTTGATAAGCTTTTAGCCATTCCAAATAATAAAAACATCTATATAAATAAAATAATTAAAAAAGAAAAAATCGATAATTATTTTCTTCCAAACATTTTTAAACACCCAGTTTGTTTTGAACACCTGCACTCATGCCTAGACAGAAGTGTGAACGGGCTCTGCCACCCACAATGATAATCCACACTATGGAAACTATTTTCAAGGCACTCCGTAAAAAATGATACCGAACGAGTTGGTTTAATTTTTACGTAAAAGTAAAGAAAATACATTGCTGTGAACCGTTTTGAAATATTTGACATTTGTAATCCATTGAAGATATGCATGTTACATGATGTATGTTTTAAAATATTTTTGGCGGCAATTCAGCAAACCTACATACATTAATATTATATTTTCGTTTTTTGTTTTGTGTTGGCTACCTCCTTCTTTAGCAGACGTTTCGGACAGCGTTGCAGTGTTCATCGTCAGGGCGGATCCAGCAGATCCGACGATGTCTGCGACAATCTGCCGGATCTGCCCTGATGATGGACACTGCAACGCTGTCCAAAACGTCGGATAAAAAAGGAGGTAGCGCAACACGGCATAACACCTAAAAAACAAACAACGAAAATGCTTTTGGCCGTGAAAATCTAAAAACTTATCATTAATATTATAGGTATATTGGGAAGAGGATTACGCACACCACCGCCCCGGGAACCATTTATTGATTAACCAAACCTTTGCCATAGGTCATACCAAGCGGTTCACTACTTTCAGTGACTTAGCAGGGGTGCCCAGGTTCAAGGGGTGAGGTTTGTCTAGGTCTTTGAGAAGAATGTGTTTGCCCACCCACTTCATGGCAGGCCAGAACGGGAGAGACTGATTGAAGGAGACCTAACCTAGAACTCTTCTATTGGACTCTCTCAACCCAATTTGGGAGGTTGAGAGAGTCCGATTTGTTCCATCGCCCCGGGAACCATTTATTGGATAACCAACACCTCCGCCATAGGTCACCGCAAGAAACTCACTACGTTTAGTGACTTAACAGGGATTCCCGGTTTTAAGGGGAGAGGTTTGTCCAGGTCTTTGCGACGAATGCGATTGCCCACCTACTGCGTGGCGGGCCAGGTTGGGAGAGACTAATTGAAAGAGTCCTAACCTAGAACTCCCTCGACTCGCCTCTCAACTGGGAATAACATGGGAGGTGGATAAGTGTATCGTCGCCCCGAGAACCATTTATTGGATAACCAACACCTCTGCCATAGGTCACCCCAAGTGGTTCTCTCTGTTCGGTGACTTAGTGGGCGTGCCCGTTTCCTCGGGTAAGATTTGTCCAGGTCTTGGCGATGGATGCCTCTGCCCACCTGCTGCGTGGCGGGCCGGATCGAGATCGAGAGACTGGTTAAGGACGGCCATTAAATTTTCTGCAAGTCTAGGATGAATATTTATTTTTATTTAGAACAATGAGTTAAACTTCAAATTGTAAAATTTAAATAAATGAAGACAATATTAGCGAAACTCAATCCAAAATCTGAAACAGAAAAATCAGAAAGAGGTACGGTCACATCAGGGACTCCAAGCCAGGACCTTCGGCTTTCCGGGCAGCAGCTCTAACCATTGCCCTAATGCCGCTAATTAGTCCCCATCCGATTCTGTCATTTTTAACCGTTTCATACTTCGACTAGAAACTAGCAACATTATCTTCATTTTCGTAACGCAAATTTTATTGGCTGCTATCTGTATGAAAGATTGCAAAATTCAACCAGAACTAAATATAATGTAGATAGTGTCTTGGATAAAGTTATCAATTTTTATTTAATATGCGACGTCTATTGACTTTTCTGCAAGTCTAGGAGGAATATTTATTTTTAACTATGAGTAAAACCTCAAATTGTAATTTTGTAATATAATCAAATATTTTAAGATAATTTTCACGTTCTATTCAAGTTCCGTCATTAAATCATTATAGGCCAGTTGCTCTATCAATCTGAAATAATACAGAATTTGAATAGAACTTACACAGGTCGTAAAAAAATAATTTCAAATATTTGATGAATCCGTAAATTTTTTTGAAACAACCCGTCTTTAGCTTCATTAGCTCCAGATAGAAGAGAGCATCTGGGACTATTGTGCGGTACATTCATAAAATACCTATATTAGTCCCTCGACCCGTCTCCCAACAAAGGAATATCAATTTGGAGGCGGATATGTGTAACTCCGCCCCGGGAACTATTTATCGGATAACCAACATTCTTGCCGTAGGTTACTCCAAGTGGTTCACAACGTTTGGTGACTTAGCAGGGCTGCCTGGGTTTAGAAGTTGAGATTTGTCTAAGTCTTGGCGGAGAATGCGTTTACCCACCAACTGCGTGGCGGACCGGATGGATTATGAATTCTCCAATCAGACTTTCTCAACCCTTTCCCCAAACGGGGCTATTTTTAAACTCGTGGTAACTTTAGAATAAAATGTCCGAATTGAATAATTCAAAAAGTTAAATAAAGGTATTGAAGCAGTCTTGAATATGAAGTAATTTATTTTGATAAGGATTAAAACCAAGATACAAATAAAGAGCCATTTGACGCGGCGTCATTTTAATTAAATTTTTAAAATAAATAAACACTTTTTGTGGCATAACTATAATAGTTAGACATATGCTGTAGCGAAACTTTTTGTAAATAATGATGTTTTCTACAAAGTCGTACTACATTATTTTATTCTATTGTTAATAGTTTTCGCAGCGCACGCGATGTAAAGAATATTTTAGGTATTTTTTTTACACCTTGGGCTACATTATTGGAGTTTTAGTAACGATCCCTAATTTTTTTTTAATATATCATATAGCCTATGTCAACCGGGAATAGTGTAGCTTCCTACCAATGAAAGAATTTTTCAAATCGGTTCAGTAGTTTCGGAGCCTATTCAATGCAAACAAACAAACAATCAAATCTTTCCTCTTTAAATAGTGTTAGATTGGTTCCATGCAAACTCAGAAAGAAACCAACTCATAATTCAGGTCATTAAGATGAAGCCATACTAAATAATGCAAAATCATACAAAATCGTATGTTTTTGTTTTGAAAATTTGACCGCTTAGACGTATTATAAATGCTTCAATTAAATACTTCGTGTAGAACATACCTTGGCCCTTAAAAATATCGGTCATTTTTTTAATGTCTTTTAATAAGCTTAGAAAAAATGAAGTATTAGGTCTATAAAAAACATTTTTTAGTGCAAACTCTCCTACTTATCAACACTTTTTCGGATATGGTTTTATTGCATAATGTGGCAAATTCAGTTTCTTATATAGCGGAGAAACAACGTGTTAGGGTCCGCGCTGCTTGTTTTCGTGAAATCAATTTAAAAATTCCGTTTTATTACAATAAACAATGCATAAAAAAGGAATTAATGTTTTTTACAGGCCTTTACGAAATCAACATGTAAAAAAAATTCTCAAATATCTTTTCCAACCTTTCCAAAAGCTTTTTCTCAAGTATTTTTAAACTCCTCCCATAAAAGGGCGTGAATTCAAATTTCGATTTTTTCCTGTACTAGTGGATCGCCTTAAAAGCTATGAAAACATAATTTTAAAATAGCCGGTAACCAGAGGCGGCCCCTGCCTTGTAGGCCAGTCAATAAAGGCTCAAAATGAGACTAACCCAAACATTAATTCCTCCGTCGATGAAATTTTGCAGTTACAATAAAAAATAAAACCAACCTTTATACCTTATTTTATTGTATTTTTGTTATATGTTTATGGTCAGTTAGTAAATGATCTTTGATGTTAGTTTCGCAAAGTAATGTTAGTAAAATGTTAAACTTTTTTCATATTATAATATATTTTGATTCAACAATAAAACGATAAAAATAAAAACTGATCCCAATTGTTGTCATTTGTAAATACATAGATATTATAATGTCTTATAATTAATATTATTATTCAACAACAGTAACTAATTTTCGGTCAAATAAATAGGCATTTGTCAAAATAATTAATTAGTTAAAATAACATTGTATTACGTAAGTATTTTAAAATTAAAATGAATATAGAAGCTTACGTCTATTTCATTGATTTTAACAACGCTTTCGGAATTGCCTGTTTGTTTTGATTTCTATTGAGAATTTGAGTTACGAAAAAACCTCATTTACAATGCCACAATAATTTAAAAATAGACATTGAGTTATTTTATATTGCACTTCGCATAATACATATAAACCATTCGTAAAATTTTATATAATTCTACAGTTATTAAAAAACTCTTTTACAAATCAAGGCTCTCCGTGCGTAATAGACTCCGGTGCTACGCGTGCATCTTTAGTTATGCCGAGACGTTATATGATATGATATTTCTACCGGGACAGTCTACAGAGGCTGGAACGGTGAAAGAGCAAGACAGGTAGAGAACCATATCGGAAATTGACTTGTTAGAGTAGTGAAGATATATGACGCACGCGTGCACTAGCGGAGAGGCATTCTGATTTATGACAAAAACCTTAAACATGCGTGATATGGTGCCGAACGTTTGGAAAGATATAGGATTTTAGGATTAACGAATTTACAACTAATTAACAATGTTATGTATTAGCGCAACCAGAGCGCCGAGCATGTGAAATGAAGATTTTTGGCAGATCAGATCAGTATTGACATAATTTTAATGGTTTTCGCTAGTTTGCCTTTTTAAAAAACTTAAGATATTTAAAAATAAGTGGTAATGAAAACATTGCGATTAACGTCGATTTTTTCAAAAGTAACCGAATTTAATTTGAAAATAAATTGTTTTTGAAAAATAATAACCCTCCAAAACCATTGCTGAATATAATACAAGTTTCTAAGGTTAAGGAAAAAAACGGTGAATAGAGTTTTAAAAACAAAGTAAGTATTAAATAATATTCGAAAGCATCTTGGCTTTGTGAATGTGATCGTAAGTAGCGAACCACTTGGAGTTACATACGACAGAGGTGTTGAATACCCAAAAAATATGTTCCCGGGGCGGTGGTAACCATACCCGCCTCCCAAATTTTGGGTATACGTTTAGTGGTTCGCTATATTTGGTGACTTAGCCGGGGTGCTAAGGTTCATAGGGTGTGCGGGTCTTAAAAGCGGAAACGAAAACGAAAATAAAAACAAAATCAAAATAAAAATCATAATCAAAATCAAAAGTCAAAATCAAAATAAAAATCATAATTAAAATCAAAAGTCAAAATCTAAATCTAAATCGAAATCGAAATCGAAATCAAAATTCAAAATCAAATTCAAAATCAAAATCAAAATCTCAAACCAACACCAAAATCAAAGTCAAAGTTCAAATCAAAATTAAAATCTCAAACCAAAACCAAAATCAAAATCAATATCCGAACTTGCGACATCCGGATTCGTAGTCAAGATCGCACTGCACTGCATTATTGTTGTATTATACAAACGTTTCAAATAAAAATTACCTCCGCACGCCACAATTCGAACTGGCGACTTCCGAATTCGTAGCCAAGATAGTGAGGCAATGCATTATCGAGGAATTATATGTATTTATCAAAATAAAATTAACTGGCGCATGCCATTTAAACTTGCGACATCCGAATTCGTAGTCAAGATCGCACTGCACTGCATTATTGTTGTATTTTACAAACGTATCAAATAAAAATTACCTCTGCACGCCACAATTCGAACTTGCGACTCCCGAATTCGTAGTCAAGGTCGCAATGCCCCTTAGATATCGTTGAATTATACATTTAAATCAAAATAATATTTACTTTCGCACGCAACAATTTGTTCTTGCGACTTCCGAATTCGTATTGATCGTAATGCAATTTGTTCTTGCGACTTCCGAATTCGTATTGATCGTAATGCAATTTGTTCTTGCGACTTCCGAATTCGTAGAGATCGTAATGCAATGCATTATCGAGGAATCATACGTATTCCCCGATAATGCATTGCATCCCCAAAGAAGACATAGGCCTTGACGGGATTTATTTTCTTCAGAGCTTCCTGTGTGGAGCTAATGTAAAAAAAATAAGGTCTCCCTCAACCAGTCTCTCCCAATCCGGTCCGTAATGCAGTAGGTGGGCAAACCCGTTCACCGCAAAGACCTAGACAAATCTCATCCCTTGAACCCGAGCAGCCCTGCTAAGTCACAAAAAATCAGTCTCTCCCAATCCGGCTTGCCACGCAGTAAGTGAGCGAACGCGTTCGCCGCACGGACCTAGACAAATCTCACTCCTTGAACCGGGCACTCCTGCTAAGTCACGAATGTCACTGCAAAGTGACATATGACAGAGGTGTTGATTACCCAAAAATGGTTCCCGGGGCGGTGGTAATCATACCCGCCTCCCAAAATTAAGGTATACCTTAAGTGGTTCGCTATGTTTGGTGACTTAACCGGGGTGCCCAGGTTCATGGGGTGAGGTTTGTGCGGGTCTTAGAAGCGGAAACGAAAACAAAATCAAAATCAAAATCGAAATTGAAATCGAAATCGAAATCGAAATCGAAATCAAAATCGAAATCGAAATCAAAAATCAAAAACAAAATCAAAAATCAAAATCAAAATCTCAAACCAAAACCAAAATCAAAATCAATGTCAAAATCATAATTAAAATCTCAAATCAAAACCAAAATCAAAATCAAAATCAAAATCTCAAACCAAAATCAATATCAAAATCAAAATGAAAGTAAAAATCAAAATAAAAATCAAAATAAGAATGCAAATAAAAATTAAAATCAAAATTAAAATCTCAAACCAAAATCAAAATTAAAATCTCGATCCAAAATCAAAATCAAAATCCAAATCAAAATCAAAAACAAAATCAAAATAAAAATTAAATCTTAAACCAAAATACATTAAAAAAGAAATGAAATAGAACGAATTGAAATTAGAACGTACAGGTACCTACTAAAAGAAGCTGAAAAGTACGACAGACGGGCACCTTTGTTGGCGGTCAAAACTTGGCATTTATATGGATCAACAAAAAAAAACGTGTAAAATGTATAAGACACCGAACAATGGGCGTGGCTTACAGCGAAATCTTGATGGTATAAATTGATCCACATGGATCAGGATGTGTATGCCAGCTTGTGTAATGGATCAGCATATCCGGATGGATCAACACGTCCGAACGGATCAACTTAAAACTGGTGTACCGTCACGCAAGATCAACGTTTTACGAGAGGAGATAAATATATATATATATATATATATATATATTGTATTTTATCGCAAAATGGCAAAATGTTGATCCTCTGATAAAATAGGTCGAGGCCTGAGGGGTTAAACATTTTTAAATATGAAATTTACTTCAAAATTGATCAGATAATCAATTTCTGTGGCCTAGGAGTCAAAAGGTCTTGTATTTATTTGCAACAACAGTTTTCTTTCAAATCGGTTTCGATCATACTTCTAGGGTTGATCAATAATATGAAGATGGTATGTGTAGTATTTTTATTTTTTCAAAACATTTCTCATACAAAATGCTGTTTCAGTAATTGGGATGAAAGAGATATTGTATCGAAAAAATGATATTTTATCTACGTGAACACCAAACAAATGTCCATTTTCTATTCCTCATCTCGGTTGCCACTATTTTCAACGTCACAATATTTGGATAAGTTTTTAGATTTTCACGGCCAAGATGTCGGATCTACCGGATCTGCCCTGATGTTGGAAACTGCAACGCTGTCCGAAACGTCGGCTATAGAAGGAGGTAGCGCAATACGGCATAACACCCCAAAAACTAACAACGAAAAAAGTAACAATATTTATTTATTACACCCCCCAATAATGGGCTTTTACGCTGGTTATTTTTAAGGTTAAATATATCTCCCAGATCCGAATATTTATTTTAGAGACTGTGAAGTCTCGGAATCTGGGAATTTTTTGTAAGCCAGTGTCTCGGTGTTGATAAAGTAAAAGGGTCAGCAAGATCTTTTGGGAATATAGACGTTGATTATCTAATTGAAGTAATTCGGGACAGAGAATTTTGAAATGCAGCATTTTATGTATATCTGTAATAATTTACACCTGAAAGAGAGATGCAGTAGTCACACCAGTTCCAAAACTCTTTAATTTATTAATATTGTGTGGGATCCGTATAAAAATTAACCTTATTAAAGAAAAAAAAAATTTCGGTGAAATTCGTTTTTTCTTAGTTGAAGTGTCTTCAAATGACTAAAGAAATGGGATGCTAAATAATCAAACATACTGTTTTGGTTTTGTTCGCACCGCGTCGCAGAGAAAAATCTGATTCAATGACTAAAATTTTCTTGAATTTAAGTGTCATTTTCAAAATTGGAACTGATTAGGTCAAGCGATAAAGAAGGTAGGTACCTACTTGCCGATAATAATATAATAATTCAATAGAATAAATAATCTTTTCCGAAATTGGATCTATTTTGCCTGATTTTTCACGTCGAAAATACTATTTGATGTTGTCTGTGTGTCCTGCGTAACTCAGATTAATTTAAGTTTCATTTCCAAAATTGGAACTGAATATTTCAGACATTCGATAAGCTACCTACTTTAATGCGATTTTCAAATTTGTAACTGATTTTTCAAGAATTAACGCTATTCCGTGATTTGCCACGTGTTTGCGCTAGTATAAAAATAAAATCGTTAAATTATATTGATCCATTCTTATTCTAAAACCATAGACAATACAAAACAAAGGGAGATACGTCATTGAAGCGTGCGGATCGTTGCGCTACAATCAAACTGCATTTATGAGTACTATTAAACTACCCTTGAAATAAATAATTATTTTGTCACAATCTCATTCTGTCGCAGGCTAAATCCTATAGATGTTTGTGTTTGTCTCTTTTTAGTGTCGATCGCTTTCGTTTCAATGAGTTTCAAATCACAACGGTGCTAAGAAGGTTTCACTTTATAAAAAATGGACGTTGACCAGAATTTTCTGATTGCATACTAATGGTGGGTCAAAACGCCCTTGGAGAGTTTTTTTACAAAAACAGCGCTATATAAAATATCCAAAAAGTATTCTTATGGCCTCAGGTCCACCACTTTCTATTATACATATCTAAAACTAAAAACAATGAAATAAAAAACGAGTATGCATTAAACCACACGACTGAAGTAAAACTTCACTAACTTATAAATAGAACATACCTATGACATTAGGGTCACATTGACATTGACATTAACATTGACATTGAAATTGACATTGACATTCCATACAATATGGTTTGTTGCATTTCGCACAAAAGTACACACTCATGCGTCTTTTTTTCGCTGGGCAAAAGTTGCTCCGTTTCCTTTTGTATGCTCTGTTTCCTTTTTAATGACATTGATCACTGTTCGCATCAATTACGGTTCGCATCGTTCACCGTTCGCATCGATTAACGTTCGCATCACACTTTTCGTAACAATCACCACTTTTTGTAACTCAATCCCCAGTTTACCCCCAAGTGTCGAGCGTGCGTAAAGAAGCTTTACTTCAATAAAAAAAACGAGCGTGTTTTAGACCACACGACTGAAGTTAAACTTCATTTACTTATAAAAGAACATATGACATTGGGTTGAGATTGACATTGACTTTGACATTGACATTCCAGACAATATGGTTTGTTGCATTTCGCACAGAAGTACACACTCATGCGTCTTTTTTTCGCTGGGCAAAAGTTGCACGGTCGGGCAAGAGTTGAGCGTGCGTAAAGTTTTACTTCAAAAAGTAACTCATTTTCTCTAATATTGCCATCAAACGTAATGAGTTATATCTAACAGGGGTATATTACCCTAATAGGGATGTTATTCGCAATTCTAGAAAATGATTCTATTTTATTGATGCCGACGGAGCCTTAAAAGAGAACGAGGAGTAATAATCTAAATGGAAAAACTGTAAAAACTGTTTCATGTATTTTTACTAGACAGAAAATTTAAAAGCTCCAGTTTTATGTGGAACGGTTATTTCTTTGCTTTAAAACGTTAATTTTATTCTGTATTACGTAAATTTTTTTAACTCGTTTTTGGAGTAGTTTTGTGAGCAGTAAATCTCGTGCCAAAATGTATATGTTTTATTTTCTCTTAGAAAAATCAAATCAAAATTTCTTGGGCAAACATAAAATTTATAAATAGGTTAGTACTTAATACCCATCTATTTAATTATATACCATACGTCATAGTATGTAACACTTTTTTGAAGTAAAAATTCTTTAGCACTTTTGTGATTTGAAGCTGGATAAAAAGAAAAAGCGACAGTCAAAAGAGACAAACACTTACATATGTAGGATTTAGCCCGCGAGAGAATGAAATAGAATTATAGGTCTCCTCTTTGTTCGGTGCTTCGTAGCCTCCCCACTCTTGTATTTTTAACTGCACACTTTTTACAAACAAGTAACACTATTTTTCAAATAAGTAATTGACGTCATCCGTTGTCGAGTGTAAAGCTCCCGACTAGCAATCTAAAGTTTGCGAGTACAAATCCCGGCGTTTGCAAATAAATTTTATTTAATTAATTTAACAATTAATTAATTAAAAATAATATACAATCAAGTGGAAGATACTATTAGTATCGCCCCTACCGAACACCATTCATAAATGAAACGTTGCTTGAAATGGTTTTAGCTTGGTGACCAAATCTGAAAAACCAGATAATTTCCCACTTTCCACCTCCCCTCTACTCCTTCCCCTCTCCAATTACTTCAGCCTCACAACATACCCCAATTGGGGATGCCATAGTCTTGCTGACTCTAGACGGAAGTAGTAGAAAATGCGGTATTGACATAAAAAATATATGTCTAACATCTAACACACTGTATAAATAGGAAAGATTTGTTTGTTTGTTTGCATTGAATAGGCACCTAAACTACTAAACCGATTTAAATTCTTCAATTGAAATTATTTCATTGTTGAGAAGCTACACTATCCCCGAGTGACTTAGACTATATTTTATTTTCAAAAAATTAGGGATCCTTACTAAAACTCCAATAATAAACCCCAAGATGTTAAAAAATTACCTAAAATATTCTTTACGTCGCGTGCGCTGCGAAAACTATTGATGATAGAATAAAATGATGTACTACAACTTTGTAGAACACATCATTATTTACAAAAAGTGTCGCAACAGCATATATCTAACTATTATATTATAGTTATGCCACAATAAGTGTTATTTTATTTTAAAAATTTAATTTAATTTCGCCGCTTGAAAAGGCTCTTTATTTGCACCATAGTTTTAATCCTCATCAAAAAAAATTACTTCATATTCAAGACTGCTTTTATAACTTTGTTTAACTTTTTGAATTATTCAATTCGGACATTCCAATCAAAAGATATCACGAGTTTAAAAATGTAAGTATTACAAAAAAGTTGCTTGGTCGCCGCTCACCCGCTCGGCTACCGGCCGGGCGTGACAGCACATTATCAGTCTCTTTCACTTTCTCTTTTTATTTTCAACATTTTTACTAGTCAGCTCCCTACGCAACGGTCGTGTACGGAATCGAATATAATTCAGTAGATACTTTAATTTAATTTAAAATGCCCAAAAGATCAAGATCTCAACTTTCTAGAAATAGTTCCCTGGCGAGGGCATCACATATGAAAAGAATGTTTTACTCATGACTCATGACCAACTGTATGTTGGCCTATCGCGGGTCGGAGCTCCTGAAAATCAATTTATTTTGATGCCACAAAATAAAACAACGTCAAATATCGTTTACAGAAAAGCTCTCACTCAATAAATTGAATGGCTTTTGTTTTGTACAAATCTTCTTAAAAAAATGATATTTTTATAAAAATTAGAATATAAAAAAAAATAATCAAATACTTATTAAAAAAAAAAAAAAATCAAAATAATAATATTCAAACTTTCTTTACAATTGTTTTTAGTAACCTGACGCAAATAAAAGGGTTTATGCGTGTGCATTATAATTTTTAAATTTTAGTTAAAGTAAATACCCATGCGAAGCCGGGGCGGGACCCTATACTAATATTATAAAGAGGAAAGCTAAATAATAAACTCAAAAACTACTTAACCGATTTTAAAATTTCTTTTACTTTTATAATGCTCCATTATTCCAGATTAACATAGGTTCTAGAATATTTTTAAATTTAGGGATCTGTATGAAAACTAAATTATTTTTTTAAATACCTATCTACCCGTGCGAAGCCGGGGCGGACCGCTAGTCTATAAATAAAATAAAATTTTATCTGTTCAAATGAACGTCATTAAATTAAAGACAATTATTTTCTTCAGGCAGGTAGGTAGGTACCATAATATTGAAAAAATGCTAAAAAGATAAATTAACATGACCGCCATCTTCAATTTACAGGCAGATGAAATACAAATCAATCGACTCCAACAAGATGAATGGATGAACCCAGGAAGAAACGCCAGGACAATGTATGACACTTGTATGCATGAACGTGAATCGTGTTGAAGACAGAATTGAATAATTTATTTTTGTGAATTTCGCACAAGAGTCCCAACTGCTCCTTACTGTTCTTAGCCAATGGGACTATTGTATCTCCAATGATAATAAAGATTGGAAAGGGAATGGGATGGAAATGATGTAGATTGGCAGGCGCCTGGCTATTCAGATCTGGACATCAAATACGGTTAAAAACATTTGAAGCACAGTTTCGATTTTGAATGGTGGTCTTTCGCCAGGGCGATACTGAGAGTACATTCCACGCTGTAATGATTTTTCACGAAAACCGCAATTTAAAAGTAATAAAAATATTCTTATTTTATTTTCGTCAGTCAAAACTGAACAAAATACCAACCCAAAACATCCCATAATAACACCATAATACGGCGGGTATTTCATTTTTGATAAAACAACACAAATTCACGAAATAAATTGGGGTCTGTAAACATCCCACGTTATTTTTAATACGAAAATGTACGGGCCAAAAAGCCTTTGAAAAACACTTGTAATATTTTGAAAGCTTCTTTCAGACACGTACCAACGCATTTAAAAATACAATATTAAAACCATGGTAAGAAGGCAGTATTTGTATTTTGTAAATGGTTACAAAATACGTATATTTAAAACTACCAGACCCAGCAACACTTAGCTGTGGCTAACGAAACACAATACATCCACTGACAACGCCTTTACACAACCTTTATAACCAACGCCATCTGTAAATTTGCACACTTATCAAATCCACACCATCCGCTTGCCTATATTTCAACCAATTTACACAAAAGCTTGACAAATAATATACCTAAACCTTCCTCATGAATCACCCTATCTATTGGTGAAAACTGAATGAAAATTGCGTGGTTTAACAGATCTAAGCGTACAGACAGCGGGTGCGACTTTACTTTATACTGTAACAGATAATAGTCCACACCCGGCTTTGCTCGTGTTTTAACAGTATTTAGTTTTTTTTTTTTAAATCCGATGATTGTAGAATAAACATTATGAAATGACAATAAAGGGATAAACGTATTGTAACAAGCTCATTTATTTATTATTTCTTGTGAAATTAATCAAACATTTTCCACTTTGACCTTTTAAACCAATTTGAGAGGCGGGTACGGGTACCGCCGCCACGGAAACCATTAAATGGATAACCAACACCTCTGCCATAGGTCATCCCAAGTAGTTCGCTAAATTTGGTGGCTTTGCCGCTTTTTATACATAAAATGCATTATGGTTTTTTTTTAATGTAATTAAGTATCTACTTTACCCGTTACTCACAATAGGAATAAGTTTTTTTTACTAGCTGGTTCCCGGCATGCGTTACAATACCATATTCAAAGAAATAAATTGTTTCTCCCTGCATGTCCTTTCCCGTGCGTCCCCGTTCCCCTTCCACCTTCCCCGCCTATCTTTACCCCTCTCCCGCTTCCCCGTGCAGCCAACCGCCCTCCCGCGTTCCATATATTCAGTCCCAGTACATTCAGTTTTCAAACAGCTCGCGTTCCAATTATTACAATTTTTTATTCAAATTTTCATTTTTCATGCATTACAAATATTCATTTTTGTATATTATATGAATAATCAATCAAATATGGTACCTAATATAGGTATTTATTTAAAATATCTATAATTTAAAAAATCCATAGACAATTCTTTTTTACAAAAAAAACAGCTGCCTGCTAAATTCAATTTCTTCAAACGCGCGAAACGTGCGAAGTTAAAATAGGCGTTATGTTTTCTGAAATTATCCAATTTTCTTAAATTTTCTTTCCGTAAGAACCTTCTACAAAGTATTAGAAAACTTTAAAAAAAAGAGATGAATGAAATAGGGAATGTCGTTCTGAAGTTATGGCGTGACCAAGGGAAACAGGGATTCATTTTTCTATATATATATAGATGATTTACACAGATATTTTGTACAGACGCTTCTGTAAGCTTAAATCTTTGTTTTTCTGAAATGTTGTTTATGGTATTTCGGTTTATAAAGGCTGCGACAGCAATTTTAAGAGGTTAAACCCCAAATAAATAGCATTCTTAGCGCCCGCATCAAAAACCCAGAATTCCACATGAATAACTAAATTAATGCTAAAATCTTGGGCGAGAATTGATTTATATAGTCTTTATGAAAACAGAGACCGCTTTCTCCAAATATGAAAACTTGCTCTTTGTCGAAATACGGGAGAATTTTGTCAAAACGAGTCCTTTTAAAACAAATCTATATTTTTGTGACCTTAATATATTTTTTAAAAGAAATACAAACATTTCCAGTGTTGCCACACATCGAGCGCTTTATAATTACCGTGACAAAAAAGGCAGAAAACATACGTTCTTTATCGGTATAATGCTGCAGCTCTTTTTTACACAATAAATACTGGTAAGACAAAATATGAGACACATAAAAGTGACTGTTTCCTCTACAGTGCTACTTTTTCCTTGGGTTTCAATTTCCTTATTAGTATGATGGAGATGTATGATAATAATTGTATGTTTCCTTTGAGGGGGTGCAGACATACGTTCACTGTTTGTCTCATTTTCGACTGTTGTTTTTTAGTTTGTAAGAAATAGTTGCAGCATTATACGTACAAAAGCAAAACCATTAGCGCATTGATTGACATTTGACTTTTTTTTTAATTTTTGGAATTTACTCATTATGTATATTAAGGTGGGTCACGACTGTATTGGAAAAAATGTTTTTATTTATATAGGTTAAAGTTATAAAAGGGTGTTATACGAAGATATAAAATCACGTAATTTTGAAAATAATATTTGGATATCGTCTTCTTCCTCCGGATTAACTTTGAAATTTCACATAATAGAGAAAAACACACAAAATTTTTGATAAACCTATAAAAATGATTTTTTTTAATGAAACAGGAAATAGAGGGAATATTTTGATTTATTTATTTAAATATAATTCAAATTAACTCAAGGCAGTGTATTCAAATACCAGCAAAATCCTTCTAACTCTCAAATTTCGGAAAACTCAATCTTGGGACTTTTTGTAAATGGTTTCGTAAATATTTACCTACTACATTTGCTATGGAAGATTACAAAAAATATGTTTTAAAGGATTTATAGTAACTTTTACATGTACTAGAAATAACCCCTTAAAATGAAATTTTTTTAAACTTTGAAGTGAATCCGGAGGAAGAAGATAGTATCATAAATTTTAAAAAATTTAAAGTCGCGTCGTATTGAACCCATTTGGTACCCTTTTATCGCTCGTAGAATTTTTGTTTTTAAATGATTCATCTTAATGTATATCCTTGTAACTATATTCCATATTTTCTAAATTATCGTAACGGCTAGTAGAATTGTAGTGGTCTACAGAGACGTCACGGAGCGGTGTGTGAAAGAGATGCAAGAAAATGATCACTTTTTTTTTCCTTTGGAGTAAATAGACCTACGTTCATTGTATATCTCATCTTTTGAAAGAGCTGCAGCATTATTATGAAAAGGAAGGTATGTTTATTGTCTTTTTTTGCCTTCACGGCACCGTAACCGTGAATCGTCACGGTAATAATAAAACCGTTCATTCCCCTCACTTAAACCCTCAGGCCTCGAGCATATTTTGTCAGATGGTCAGATTATTTTCGCTTTGCATTAAAATTCAAATAAATTAAATATTTCTGAACGAATACGAAAACACAAAACGGTTTTTAAAAGAATAAAGTTTTATTAGAAGTAATCATATAATTTACTAAATGGAAAAAAATGCAAACATTAAAAGATTTAAAAACGGCTCTCCTTAGTTTTTTCTAATTAAAATTGCTGATGACGAAAAAAAATAAAACATTCATATTTTTTTATAAACATTATTTTCATCACACTCATCATTTCATGTAAAAATAAATAATAAAAACTTCACATGGTTTCATAAATGTCTTTCAAATTGCGGTCGAAATATTTGGTTTCACAGAAGTGTACATTTCAATTCGTCTGCGGTTAACTTTTAGATTTAAATATAAAACGTAGTATTTTTTTTCTTTCTAATAACGTTAAGATCATATTTCACACCATGAAAATAAGGGAGATAAAGATTTTTATGAGACCTGTACGAGCTGTTTCCAAAACCGAACAAATTAGCCCGAGGGGGTTAAACATTCTATATACTATTAGTTCTGTGAGCAGTAGACCAAAAAAGTGATATGAAAACCAAAATTTCCTGTGTACATATATACAATATACACCACGGACGTACAAAATACATGGACATGCCCTAAGCGATAAAAGGCGTATTATTTCCCCCTCCCATTGGAACCATTTTTCGGAACCGGCTGGACTTGCGAGAGCCACGCGTCAATCCAAAAAGTGTGACGTCATCATTCTTGTCCGGACCAGTGTCGAGCTCTTATCGTAAATAACACGGTAAAAATGGTGGCTTGTGCTATAAAAACGTGTAAAAATAGAAGAGAAATAGAGAATAAACCCAATTGTGGTATTACATTCCATAACCAAACATTATTTTACACTACTTTAAGCTAATTCAGATCACATAATATGATCGTTTTTGAACATACACCATAAATATTATACCAAACCACCCGTGCATACACTATCACTCCGAGATACATGGCGTGTGCCCGTCACTGTTTACTGGGGTAAGTAAATTATGAAACATTTATAAAAGTGTATTAACTAACTACAGGAGCAAAATATTGGACTGGACCTTATAGGGGACCTTACTTTGACGTATTTGAACTTCAAATTTGTTCAGTGCGCGGCGAGCAATTTGCGCTCCCATGTAAAAAGGTCTATTCATTCAAAAACAGAGTTTACTTTTAAGAACTAAATGATGATTTTATAGTGCGAGATGCCTATATACTGTCAGATTGAGTTTTGACGAATCACGTATCACCAAAGCCGTCTTCTTGCTCTTCGTCCCGCTGTAGTTGGTTTCTACCCCTCACCTTTATGTTCTGGTCTATTAATATTCATATGTCTATTATATACACCAACCTTTGTAATTATAAACAATATATTTTATGTACTTATCTTTTTATTTCAAACTAGCGAGTTTTAAATTAAAAAAAACGGTAATAAATAAATAAAGATAGGCATGCTTTGCAATGCCACTTTATTATTATTATTGTTATTGTTTATTTTATTTAGATATAAAATTTGACATCTTATATCTAATGTTTTCTTATCTATGACTACTACAATATTATTTACTACTTACTGACTAAAATTTGGACTTTACAACATTAAGACATAATCCACGAAAAACTGCAAGACTTTTAGCCTCCTTAACATTTACAGGGAGTTCATTGAACATTTTAAAACCTTTATGATAAATATTATTTTGTGTTCCCGATAAATTTGTTTTAGGAAGCCTAAAATCGTTGCAGTTTCTCGTAGGATAATAATGAACTGTACTGTTGATTCTAACATTATTCGACATATAATCTGGTAACATTTTATTTTTTAACTTATAAATAAAAACTAGGGTATTGAAAACTAATCTTTGCCACACACTTAATATATTGAGTTGGCGTTGCATGGTTTTTATCCTGGTATATCTGCTACAGCACAATATAGACCTCATGCCTCTGTTCTGAATTATTTCCATTCTTTTAATTTGTGTTTTATTGCTCAGAAAGATTACACTTGAGCAATAATTCAGATGGGATGCTACAGTTGTGTTATAGACCAATTTCCTAGTTTTAATGTCTAATTTTCCCTTTATTCTACTTAAGAAATTAATCTTTTTG
Source organism: Limnephilus lunatus (assembly GCA_917563855.2). Lineage (NCBI taxonomy): Eukaryota > Metazoa > Arthropoda > Insecta > Trichoptera > Limnephilidae > Limnephilus > Limnephilus lunatus. Next base: position 50,507,386 of record OU830603.1, read on the forward strand.
GCAATTTTTTTAGTTAGCATTTCAAAGTTAGAGTTAAGTTTTAACTTATTATCGATAATGATTCCCAAATATTTAATTTCTTCTACCTCTTCAATATTTTGATTGTCTATATTTAGGGTAATAAGTTCATTTTGTTTTTTCCCCAATACCATGAATTTACTTTTAGTTACATTTAATTTGAGTTTATTTATGCTTAACCATTTAGATATTTCATTAAGTTCACTTTGTATTTTTGACAATGCATCTTCAATATTATTTGCTATAATATATAAAAGTGTGTCATCAGCAAACAGTTTGATGGAACAGTACTTTAGGCACTTCACTATATCATTAATATATATAATAAAAAGTAGTGGTCCCAAGACCGATCCTTGAGGAACTCCAAGGTTTACTTGTTGCTCTTCAGAGATAGCATCTCCAAATTTGGTTCTTTGTTTTCTGTTTTTTAGGTAATCAGTAAACCACTGCAATTCTTTACCATGAATTCCCATGTCTTTCAATTTCATTATTAGTCTTTCTCTGTCTATCGTTTCAAAAGCACGTCTAAAGTCTAAGAATACTGCTATGATGATTTTCTTCTGATCCATACTTGTTTTCCATTCATTTATCACATAATTTATTGCTGTTTCACAGGAATATTTGTTTCTAAATCCAGATTGTTGTTTTACAAGAATATTATTTTTTTCAATAAAATTGTTTATCTGTTCTTTAACTATCGATTCTAGTAATTGTTCATATTTAGGTAATCCATTTATTGGTCTGAAGTCTTCGAAATTTTTAGCATTTATTATTTTGGGCACTGGTGTTATTATGGAAGTTTTCCATGACTGTGGAAAAATTCCCTCTAACAGAGATTCATTTATTAGTGCAACTAATCTGTCTCCTATAGCTGGCAGTGCATCTTTGATTATGCCTATCGTAATTCCATCCGTGGACGATTTTAGTTTCATTGCATTAAGAATTTTCATTAAATACTCGATGTTAATTTTACTAAACCTGAAAATATTATTATTCTCTCTTCTTTCCATTGATTGAGAAAATGTGTCTGTGACTAATGGAATGCTCTTATTTATGTTTTCGACACTGAGTATAAAATTTGTATTAAATTTTTGGGCTATTTTAGGTTTATCATCTTCAACTCCATCGGGGAACCGAACTTCCTTAGTATCTCCCTTCTGTTTACTGCTTATAATTTCTTTGAGTGTAGTCCACATTTTTCTTGAATCACTTTGAGAGGTAATTATTTTTTGTCTAATATACGAATTTTTAGTTTGTTTTATTTCTGTGCTATACATGTTTCTAAGTTTCTTATAGGTTTCCCACCTTTCTTCCGTAAATTGTATTTTACAGGCTTTATAAGCTGTATCCCTTTGTTTTTGTAGAAGATGTAGAGATTTTGTATACCAATTATTTGTATCTTTTAATATAATATTAGTTATAGGCATTAGCTCGTTTACTACAGTTTTCAGATGTCCTATTAGTTCATCGGCTTTTTCCTCCAAATTTCCTTGGTTATCGCAAATCCACTTTTTGTTTTTTAATGCCGTACACAATTTATCCTTATCATAGTTCTTTTTATTCCTATACGTTATCTTTCGTATTTCCTGTGGTTTCGGACTACTATATCTAATTTTTGTAACAATTGTTTCGTGATCAGATATTTTGAGTTCTTCTACAGCATTAACTTCCGCATAAAAGTCATTTGAAATTACTAAATCAATCATTGTTTTAGAGGTTTTTCCTATTCTTGTATAATTTTTGACAAGTTGCTTCCAGCCTAAGCCATTTATGATCCTTTGTAGTCTCGTGCTTTTTGCATTGGGTTTCATCATATCGATATTAAGATCTCCACAGATTATTATTAAATCTCTTGTATTTATTTGTTTACGACACCATTCATCAAAAAAATCTAAGAATTTTGTATCATTTTGATTTGGGGAATGATAAATAGCTGCGTAGGTTCCCCTCTTAAAATCCTTTTGAATTTCAATAGCAAGCATCCAAGTATTATTTTTATCTAAAACCATATTTGTTGTGACTTTGTAAGAGATATTATTTTGAATTAATATTATAACTCCCCCCGTATGCCTGCTAAATGAGTCGCATCTAATTGTCGAATAGCCCTGAAATGTTATTTCTTGTAGTTTAATTTCTTCAGTAACACAAGTTTCACTCATCATTACCATGTGCGGTTTGTATTCTCTTAGCATGTCTTCAACTTCTTCGATATGTGCTAGTAAACTAGAGACGTTTAAGGAGTATATTGTTATGAAGTTTCGGTTTAATCTAAAAAATTAACCATTCTGTTCTCCTGTTCAATTTTTCGACAGTATACTGGACAGTCTTTGCTCCATACAGGGTGATTAATTTTTAAATTTAATTTTAGTCTTTCATTTGCCTTTTTGCAGTTAATGCAGGCATCACATCCTTCATTACAGTTTTTAATATCATGGGATTTTGCACATCTTGGACATGATATTTCATTTTTACAATGTATCGCCTTGTGGTTAAACCCGTTACAGTTATAGCATCTCAAAATATTTACATTGTCGTAAACACGGCATCTATCCCATCCTAAATATATCTTTTCAGCCTTTATTATTCGTTGGTACGTGTTGCCGTCGACTTCCGCATATACTGTGTAATTTATCTGGTCTCTTTTATTTTTAAACTCTTTTATGTAAGTTACCTCAATATTTGAACTTGTTTCGAAAATTTTGAACTTGTTTCGAAAATTATAAAAAAATTGTTTCTCATCATGTGTCCTTTCCCATTCGTTGCGTTCCCGCGTTCCCCTCCCCTTTTCTGCTTTCCATATATTTAGTCCCGGTACATTCAGTTTTCAAACAGCTCGCGTGCTGCCAATTGAAATTTTCTAATACAAATTAACATTTTTCATTTGTTACAAACATTTATATTTATATATACAGAAAAGAAAAATCAATCAAATTTGGTACCTAACATAGGAACCTATTTAAAATATTTCTTGATTAGATTCAAAGTATTCGATTGGGGTGAGTATCATAGTTAAGTACTTCAATTAAATTAATTAATTTGAAGAGTTTATTCGAAAATTGTATTTTGATTGAACAATCGATGGTTTGTCAAGTGTCATTCTCAAAGTGTGACATGGTTGACAGTTTCGTAAGGATTTTTGTAATGATTAAAAAACTTTTCAGATGTATTGTCGTATGGTGTTAATAATCCAGAAGCCGAAGCGAGGATAGAAAAAAGACATTTTGAAAGTTTCAAACATTTTCTATGCTTAATATAGCAATAGGTATGTAAACAACAAACAAGCAAGCAAGCAAACGTACATTAATTTTATGTATATATATGGATAAGGAATCAAAAAAAAATTCCAAAGAAACGCCGTAATTATCTTAACGATAATTATTTTTTCACACTTTCTTCAGGCAGGTATGTACTAAAAAACACGAACAAAAAATTCGAAATAAATAAAACGATAATTTCACATCTGAAAAATATAATTGTAGATACCATTAAAACGGCCACCATCTTAAACTGTAAACGGTTTGTCCAAACAAATTCATAGACAGCCGAAAAGAAAATTGAAAACTAAATTTAAAATTAATTTAGTGTTTCATTATTAATTTCACCAGTGATTTGTCGAAGAATTATAAGTGTTTTGTTCGGTAAAGCACAAATAATGGGAATGAGTGGACATAATTTGGTATTGTGTGCTTAAAACTTCCCATGGTACTGGCTTTCGAGAAAAACTTTCAACGGCTAATGTGAAATTCGTGTTCACTTTAAAATTTAAGTGCGCGGCCGAAAGAAACGGCTTTAATAATTAAAAGCTTTTGTTTCAAATGATCAGATAAAATGGACAAGTCTATTTTAGGTGCATGATCTTGAGTGACTTGTGAATTATGTGATGTAACCGCTGAACAATATATTGTACAAATATCTTCAATTAAATTAAATGTATCCTGATACTATAAATGTCTTTCTAAATAAAAATTACTCATGTACATAATATAATTATGCAAGGTTATATATTATAGACATATTGATTCGGTGGATCCTTCAGACAAGAAGTCTTGCGACAGCTTTGTTAGTCAACCTATTTGGTAAAAAAAATTGTTTATGATGATTAACTTTTTATAAATAAATAAAATTTAAAAAAAGGGAATATTTGAAGAGGCTTTTTTGGATTAACTCAGGCAGGCAAATGGCTTCAAAGCTGAGCTGTTGAACTCAGTAACGAATCGCGAAAACAATCCGTTCTGAAAGGTGATTTTGTATCTTTTGCGATAGCGTAACGCGTGTTAAATCTGCCGTACACGACATATTTTGACAGTTTTCTAAGTGTGGAAATCAGTATCGCGTTAAGCCTCGATTGCATTGAGCGAGTTAATATCTACTAAGTTTAAAAGCGGGTGAATCGGCGAGTGAGATTGTCATGACACACAAAACTGTCCACTCGCTCAGTAGCGTAGGAAACTGAGCTCGTAGGTCGCTGCTAGCGCCACAGCTACCCATCAGAAAGAATAACTACGCCTGCGTGAACTAATTCTGTCAGATGTTTGATAGTCGAAATAAGCTGTTTGTTGGCAGCCATTTTGAATGCATAAATAAACCAATCACGAGTAAGCGAGTAGCAAGTAAAGTTGACGACCTTTCAATTTTTTTTGTAGATTGTCAACAATCTGATAGTTAGCAAGTAATACAAAGTCACTGAGCGAGTTTGCTAACAGATAGTGAATTTCCCAGATAATAGCTTGTAAACTCGCCCAATGTCATCAAGGCTTTAACGAGCTAAATACTGCGCTTGTGTTAAGACACCATCTCTTAAAACTATTTAACCTAACGCCAGAGATGACGGCGCGTTTTGCCGCGAGAGGAACGGCTTTTTCGTATTATCTTAATTTTAGATTTGAGGCCAAATACCAAATCAAACTGAAAAATTATGTTTTTATTTTGTTTCACCAAATCAAGAGATATTATTTTTTTCTTCTTATTCTGAGTAAAGAACGTTGGTATTGAAAGAGTTAAGCCAGTGTTTTGGACAGCGTTACAGTATGCATCGTCAGGTTTAGTGGTAATTGCAACCGATTGTGGGAACAATTCAAACGATACCAAAATTATTTTATTTTATTGACTAAACAATAATTCTACATTATAAGTTTATTTTTTAGGTTAAATATTTGACAGACGTCATAATTTTTCATATTTAATAATGGTGTTCATTTGAAAGATAGAGTTCTGATCGCCTATAAACTTTACAAAGTTTGTTTTTGAAAGGCAAAGATTCGGAGACAAATATTTTTTTAATAAAAACGTTCAATACGTATGGAACTTCTAATAATTTCATTCTCAAAAATTAATAGTTTAGTTAGCTTGCAACGTAGATCGTCGTATTATTTGTTCTTGATGAAATTGCCAACTTTGCACCATTTATCAAAATAAGCCTACGGTATCTTCTACTCTCTCAAAATATTTTTCGGGATATCGATAAATATTATATTCCAAAAGAAAAAGATATTACGGAACATTTATCATCATCTCACACGACAATGGAGCTGTTTAAAACAAGTACAAAGGAGTAAAAGAGATAATAATTTAACGTACAAAAATAATAGAACAGGGCAACTGACATTAGATTCCAAAAGTAATTAGGATGGGGAGAATCTCGCAGAAATTCAAATGCAACATTTTATTAATTTTAGGTAAATCAACAATTTGATTAATTTATACATGCAATATTTACCGAACTGAGAAAACAATTGTAGATTTCCTCATTATACTATAATATTGTGTACATCTGTAAATTAATAATTAACTCTAACTGAAATCTTACATCAACTAAAAGATATAACATTATTATGACAGGAGGAAAGCAGTACATAATATATGTCACAACATAATATATCGTTACATTTATGCAGTTTTGAACTCATTTAATACATTTTTAATACACTTTTGATGGATGTTTTATATTTTATTGTAGACCTTTCAACAGAATCGTCACCATAAACATCCTTTAAACGACGACGAATCTCAGTAGGAGTCACTTTTTCAGCAGTTAAAAATTCAATATCAGCAAGCTGTTTACTTTGCATTTACATAATACTAAAACACGTCTCCATACTTCCGCTTCACAAAATACACTGGAGGAATTCAACGACCTCAAACTTATGCGTACGTATAGAGGAGGAATGTCACTTCCATATTCCACCTGGCGTACTTCTGAAGGTCATTTTGTTCGCCCTGTACAAGCATATGTACATTACTTTTTAGCCTACCCACGTATTATATAGATATTTTCATAAAATTACTAACCATTTTTTCATTTTTTTAAAGTTTATTGAACTTAAATTAAAAGATATATTATTGAACTTATGTGTACTTTCCATGATAGTGGAATTACTAATTACCTTCCATTGTTTTTTTAATATCTGCAATGTTCCATGGTAGCATTTCTGAATAAGAATTCTTCAAACAGAATTTCTGACGATTGTGTAAATGATCGTAGAATTGTTTTAATATTCATTTTAGTTCTGTGTAAAGCAATTGTGTCTGTTTTTGTATCTAAATCTACCTTTTTATATACCTTGCACTTATAAAATATGTATTAAGAACCCACTTATTATTAATTTATGTAATGTCTTTTGCCGTCTGCAATCCATATAATTCAGCATCTGCATCTGTTTTTGTTTTCATTAAAATTTATTGTACATACTTGGAATCCGTTTATAATGACGTCATAATAAGCAGACGTCATACAAAGCATTTTGTAGATAATAAACAACCTCCTGTTTTTGTTAGGTATATACCATGCATGTCTGTCTTATTTATTTTAATAGAGATAAACACAGCATATTAAGACTCGTGATATGCCAAACTTCATATTAAGCAATTGGTCAATATAGGCGTACTCATAATAAACGGATTCTACTTCAATAAAAACAAATGTATATGTGTTTTTATTGTAAATTTTGGCGAGCCAGAAAGTAAATGCTTTTTACATATATGGATTCTACTGCATTGCACTTTTTCACCTAAAAAATGCTATTTTTCACATAGGTACACGCGTTATACCTACTTTTATCATATTTTTTGTTATCTCAACTTTAAAAACTGTTTTTTGCCTGTATGCACTTAACCACAAAAAATGAAATAACATGTAAAATACCAAAAGGGCGTGGATGATTAATAAAATAAATAAATAAAAAAATGTGGGTATTGAAGAGGCCCGGATTACACGAAGGAGGAAAAACAGGCGGCGGTAGATGGTTCCACATTCAAGCCGACAAAAAAAAATTTAAAGTTCTTCACTCAGCATTTTCCAATTAATGTGATGCTTACATTGGTAAAAAACCGTGAAATTTCGTTGCAGAATCAACACATTCAAACTTCTTATGAAATTTTCAGATAAAAAATGTTTACTTGTGCAATTGTTTTCATCAAAACTCTCGTTGTTTGTTATTGGTCGAATGCTGTTTTCATTGAGAAATTTAAATGAGACAGATAAGCAAAGTTACCACTCTTCACTCCCGGTGATTTTATCCAGTAAGTTCGACCTTTAACTATATATTTCAAAATAAAGAATTTAAAAAATATATATATATATTTATCTTGTATGATTGAGTTAGTAGGAACAAAGTTACTTGAATACTTCCATGAATATTCTGAGAAATTATGACGTAAAATAGTCATTTAAATACTCGCTTATACTTAGATTGCATGCAGTTGACAATGCTTTCTCGGAAGTAGTGGATGTGTTCAACTTCACGGGATTTAGTTATAAGATGGCTATATCAACGTTAGCATAATACTAATCTTCTGCATGGATTCTATATGATTTAAATTGCATATTTAACTCCATGATTACTCTTTCACAAAATTATTATGTAAATCACATGTTTGTAAAAGTCCGTTTAGGCGTATAATACCTATCTATCTATCTACATATATAAAAATCTAAAAATGTTTGTATGGCAGCTATGCCTTGCTAAACCATTCATCCGATTGCGGTGAAACTTTGGGGATTTGATGTGTGCAATGTGCATGCCCGCGATGGTTTCTGTATACAATTGTGAGCTCTGACATAATGAAATTAGGCGTTGCTAAACCGTTCATCCGATTGTGATGAAACTTTTGTGAGTTGTTGTGAACACGTCAAGAAGTGAAGAAGTGTTTGTGGAGGGAGGGAGATACTCCCAAAGACCCTGGGGAATGAAGTGAGCCTCGGATCACCGGAGGCAGGACGAAAGGGAACCGGACTCGCGCAAACATTCCTCAAGCTCGCTCATGATGCCGGGGTAGGCACAAGCATTATTGGGACGGCCCTACCAGAATTCTGCCACCTGACTGGATGCAAGGACCGGGTCTATCCGCTCCCATAGTGGGAAGTTGGACAATACAGTACAATGGAGTTCAGTACAGCAACCTAGTCACAAGTTAGGATGTTAGTAACATAATAAAACCAAATGAGAAGGTAAAAAGGCATAAAATAAGTTGTTGAGAACGTATAACTAGCTAGCGGCTGGAAATCCACATTTCATCTAAAGAGGTTCTTACGATCGTACAGGGCGGTTCCAATGAGAAAGATTAATTACTCTATGTACCAGCTTTTTAAAATTATAACTCAATATCGATTTAATTTCATTCCAAATTTGCTTTAATTCATACCTACATCCAAAAATGCTGAAAGGCATGTTGATTAAACTAATCAAATTATGTGCTTTTTGTAAATATTTTTTGATCATAAGTATTTATTATTTTTAATAATGTCTCAGCAAAATAAGAATGCAAAAAAAATGAAATATATTAGTCTGTAAGTGCGCAAATAAATACGCAAACGGACCAATTTTCGTCAAGAAATACATGTACTTATATATATTTTTTTATGATGATATTTAAACTAAAATTAAAATTCTGTTATATACGTTTACCAGATAATGTATTGATTTATTTTACTGCATGATTATATGATTTGAAATGGGTGTTGTATAATAAATGTACTTTTTTGAAAATTTAACAAATATGCCAACGACCTATGGTATAACCTTATTATACTAAAAATTATCATTTTTTCTGAAAATTTAAAACATACGTTTACTAGATAAAAGAACAATCTTTCAACACCAATTTATATTTTTTTGTGGAAAAGAGTCAATACGTCTAAACACTGATTTAGAAATGACGTATTTCTGGTGTTCTCTGGTTATACGCTCTTAATAACAACAAATTGACGCAACAAAATAGAGAAATAAGAAAAAAAAATTACGCTGTAGTAAGAGCAAAATTAATAATGTATAACAGTCGTTATAAATAAAAAACAGAATAATAAATAGAGTATAGTCATACCACCAAACAAGAAAAGTAAAAACAAGAGTATAACAGAAATATGTATAAAACAATCGGGCATAGGTAATAATAAAATTGAGATAGAGGAGTAACCACGGAGAGACAAAAGCAATACGATTGGCACCTGAAACAAAGTTGATTTTAATCTAAGTCAGCAACTCTAAGCACAGACAATCTCTCCAACCACGACTTTACAAACTTTTTAAAGCATTCAAAATTATCTCTGTTCGTTACCAGATCGGCATTCCATACCTGTAATCCCTCTCAAACCATCCAATTTTTCCTATCTGGTATCCTTCATCAACTCGCAGTGCCACAGAATGTGCTCAATATTAAATAATACTTTTAATATTCGTCCCTTTTGGTAGCAAACTTACAAAACAGACCATACTTTTAAATGCAAGAACACACAGTAAAACTTTTCGAATAGTTAGGAAAAGAGAGCATGAAAACAACTAATACCAATAATTTTACGATTTGTATAAGCAACATTTATTATAAAGCAACACCGCTGCCTCAGGTCACTCTAAGTGATTCGCTGAGTTTGGTGATTTAGCAAGAATTTTTTTTTCATTAACCCCATCCAGGAGACCCTGAGGAAAATAATTTTCCTCAGGGCCTATTTCATCTTTGGGGATGCTGTGTGGAGGTTTTTTTAAAGGAAATGAAGGAGAGGAAGTTCTGAGAAGGAAAAGGGTATAAGGGCTGGCTAGGAATCTAGGAATCGTGTGTCCAGGAGTGACGGAAGTATGTATCCCTCCCACTGCGGTGCAAGGCAATGTCCCGAGAGAGTCCTGCTGGAGAGGTCAAAAGATCTCCCTCAACAAGTTTCTCCCGATCCGGCCTGCCACGCAGTTGGTGGGCAGACGCGTCCGCTGCCAAAATCCGGACAAACCTAACCTCATGAACCCAGGCACCCCTGCTTAGCCACCAAACGTAGCGAACCACTTCGGGTGACCTATGGTGAGGTGTTGGTTATCCAATAAATGGTTCCCGGGGGGGTGGTAAGGATACCCGGGTTCATCGAGTGAGGTGTGTCTTGGTCTTGGTAGTGAAAGTGTTTACCCGCCTACTACCTGGCGGGCCGGATCGGGAAAGACTGGTTGAATGAGATCTAAGCTGAACCTCTCCAACCGGACTTTCACACAACGGACAACCACTTTCTAATAAAAGTGTGTTTATCAAAAGTGCCTGTTCGACGTTAGTGTGATTTCTGTATCCGTTTGTAAATTATAAAATTAGATGGAGCCTTAAAAATCATTATAAATCGTACTGCGCCCTTAAGTGATTTTTACAAATTATCCAACTATTATTAACAACCAGTATATGGTGATCTCTGACATTATGTAATTTGTATAAAAAAATTGCAATAGGTGGCACACGAGCTGTTTGAAAACTGAATGTACAGGGACTGAATGTGTGGAATACGGGAGGTTGGAGGGGAAATCAGGAGGGGGGTTCGTGGGACGGGGGAAGCGGTAGAGGGGAGTGGGGAGAGGGAAAGCGGAGAAGGCAGAGTGTGAACGCGTGAGGGGAAGGGGATACGGAAGAAGAATGGGACGAAGGGAAAGGACATGCAGGGAGAAACAATATCTTTAAGTGGCTTAGCAACGCATGCTGGAAACTAAAAACCCAGAAGATAGCATATTTTGATTTTTAAATATACAGATTTCCCCGTAAAACCATGCGAGCGAAGCAGCGGGTAAAAACTCGTTTATAATAAATAAGTAAATTTTTTTTTTTTTTTCGAAAATTGTGAAAACTATTACAATTCATTAAATATCGTGTATTTAGTTTTGGGGTGTTATGCCGTGTTGCGCTACCTTCTTCTTTAGCCAACGTTTCGGACAGCGTTACAGCATCCATCATCAGCGCAGACGAGTGACACACTTGCCCTGACGATGGACACTGTAACGCTGGCTAAAGAAGGAGGTAGCGCAACATGGCATAACACCCCAAAAATAAATATGGGATTTTTGTCGTTTTTTGATCCTTGTCAAAACCATTGCAGTTCATTAGCTATTGTGTTCACCATTTCAGTTGAAGAGCGGTTGAGAATTTATATTATATTCTTACAAAGATTACGACTGAACATTTAATTACGCATTTCACTATGTCGCATCGATTACCAATCTCCCTGTATGTACCATAAGGCGAAACAAGTAAATAACATTACGGGAGACGTATTGTTTACCCAAAACAAGTGGATACTATTATATAATCTTATAAAGCAAACAATATATTATCGTTTGCGATGAAAGATGTTCAGAAGACGTGCTGTCTATACCAATTGGAGAGAAAACTGTTTAGCCGATATCGCTAGACTCAACTGTTCGAGGAAGAAATTCGTTGTTTGATCAATTTCAGCAGAAAAAATGAGCTCACTTTCAATACAATACAATTCTTTTGGTTTATTCTTTCATTGGCTTAAAACTACAAGGGTTAGTCAAAAAGTAATGCCTCCTTTTTTTTACTTAAATAAAGTTAGTTAAGTGAAAATTTTGAAATTATTGCTATTCCTCAAACCTTCTTCTACAATCTGCTGTAGTAGTAACTTTTTTGCTTCAACAGGTGGCAACGCTTCAGTCGCTTACAGAATGTCCGACGTCGATGTTCGTATTAGACAGCGTTCTGTGATTGATTCTTGACTGTAGAAGGTGAAACGCCCATTCGCATTCATGAAAGACTGAAAAATGGGTACCATGATGCAACCGTAGATGTCAGCACTGCTAGACGATGAGTTCGTCGCTGTAACGAAGCTGAAGGAAAAACACCGCTGGCTGACGAAAAACGGAGCGGCTAGCCGTTGATTGCAGTGAATGCATGCAATATTGAGCGAGTTGATGACGTCGTTTGTGGTGACCCCAAATAACTACAATAAATACAGTTGTCGCATTCTCTCACTCAGTAAAGGCAGTGTGATGACGATTATTCAAAAACTGATTATTCAACAAAAGTTTGTACAAGGTGGGTAGCAAAAAGTTAACCGGTCAGAATAAAGAATCAAGAAAAAAAATAGCCTAACAAGAAACTCACCAAGGACAAAAAAATTCAAAAGTGTGTGATCGGCAGGGAAAGTTATGGCAATGGTGCTCTGGATGTGAACGTACTTTTTACAACACTGTGATACATGCCCTTGTTAAAAAATGGACCAAAGCAGTAGAAATGGACGGATTATATTAAAAATTATCAAATTAATCGCCAATAGTTTTTTTATTTCTTGCCAATAAAATTTGTTTATTTATTTTAGCTGAGTACCTCAAAAACAGAGGTGATGGTTATAGGAAGGAACCAACTCAGTGCAATATACTCGCTAACGGGACTCAGTTGAAACAGGTGGACAGGTTCAAATACCGTTGGGTTGAATTCTCCAGCAATGGTCGGCAAGACGGAGAAATTGATAGAAGAATAAGTGCGGCAAGCAGTGTATTGCGACCTCTCTACAGCTCAGTAATAAGAAAAGCCGAGCTCTGCATCAAGACAAAAATGGCAGTGTTTAAAACGGTATACCACCCAACGCTCACTTACGGCCACCAGATATGGATGCTAAATGAACGAACACGCTCCAGAGTCCAAGCTACCGAAATTAGGTACTTGAGAGGAGTGGCCGGGGTTACGAAATGGGATCATATAAGAAATTCGACGATCCGAGATGATTTAAACATTGAACTACCGCTACTCTTCATAGAAAAATCGCAATTGAGGTGGCTTGGGCATGTACTAAGAATGTTCGAGAGTTCCGAATTCCGAGGAAGATACTGAGTGCGATTCCAGAGGGTAGACGTCCAGTGGGCCACCCCAGACACAGTTGGGCGAGGCAACTCCAGAAACTGTGTGAGGAGAGAATGGGTCTACCATGGACAGAGGCCGAACAATAAGCACAAAACAGGGACTTATGGAGGAGCCTTGTCGATGCAATGGGTCCCCGACCCGAATATAACAAGGGGAAGAAGATGTATGTATGTATGTATGTATTTATTTAAGTTTTTATTCCAGCATTAAAGGAAAAAAAATTGGAAGCGTTACTTGACTGACCTTAGTACATAATATTTGCAAGCTAGTACTGCATCATAATATAACTGGCCATTGTAAATAATAGTAAAATGCAGTAACTATCTTCGTAAAAGCAACATCTTCTATTTTAATTATGGTAGGAGGAGACTTTAAAATTTTGTCAGGTTATTCGAAGCCCGTAAATTTTTGTCTTCTCAATGCAACTCTCCGACCAACAGGCGTATCAAGCGTTACTAAACCAATCACTTAGTTGATCGGAGACCCAGATTGATCGATCGAAAAGTTGGGAACAACGGTCGTTTGAGGGTAGGGGAGCGACGAGGAAAATGCCGCGCGATGGTTTACGGCCCTCACAAGCACTTCACGTGATCGCGGCGGCTTTAAACAGGGCATGAGTTGTACCAGTGGCAAGGGGGTGAATGGGGGGTAATGATGAAATGATCCAAACATTAACATCGTCATTGTGTGCTTTTATAATCAACGTGACGTTTCACGGTTACGGTACCGTTACGGCAAAAAAGGCAATAAACATACGTAACTTATCACAATAATGCTCTTTCAAAAGATGAAATACACAATGTGCGTAGATCTGTTTCCTCCAAAAGAAAAAATCATCATTTTCTTGCAACTCTCTCACACACCGCACCATAACGTTTCCGTAGACCTCTACAATACATATTTGCTGTGACGATAATTTTGAAAGTATGGAAGATAGTTATCTTTACTCTTTACTAAGTATAAAATGAAGTCGCTAACGCTGTATGTGCGCTTAGATCTTTTAAACTACGAAACGGATTTTCATGCGGTTTTCACCAACAGATAGAGTGATTTATGAGAAAAGTTTTTAAGGTAGGGCAACGGGCAGCGGGTAACGGGCAGCGTGGTGTGGATTTTATTTAACAGATGGCTTTGGTTATAAAGGTTTCGTAAGCCACAGCAACTTGTGGCAGGGTCTGCTAGTAAATTTTAAAATGATGATGCACTATATTTAAAAGGATAATGCCCTATATGAAAAAATCTACCACCATAGCACGGGCATGTGCCTAGCACGGTGGTCAAAAAATCTTAATTACATAACCTTTAAAGAAATGTATAAAGAAAAATTTAAAAAGCAATAATTGTTTCAAGGATAATATTGAAGTGTGAGTGAATTCAAAAAAATCAAAACCGTCCAATATCAATGCACTGATGGTTTTGCTTTTGTTCTTAAACATATAATGCTACAGCTCCTTCTTACACACTAAATGACAACAGCCGAAAATGAGACAAACGGTGAACGTATGTCTGCACCCCCCCAAAAGGAAACATACAATAATCACCATACATTTCTCTCATACGTATAAATAAAATGAAACGCAATTCCCGTCGCAAAAAAAGTAGCACTTTGGAGGAAACAGTCACATTATTTAATGTATAAGAAAGAGCTGCAGCATTATAGCGATAAGGAACTATGTTTATTGCCTTTTCTGCTATATCGTCAATTTCCAGTACTATTTCATACCTTTTCTTCATCCATCACATTATCCATATCATGCCAGTTCATATTATTAACTCACGACAAAAACCCATCCGTCTGAAATATCTACAACAGATAATACACAAACCGCCATTGTCTCATTATACACCCTCATCTACACCGTTGTCTTTATCTATGGCATGTGCTAACACTTCACTTAACCCGAGATTGTACGAAACAATGCTATACTCTTTACTTTTTTCCATGGAAAACTTTTTATCTCTGCTTATACAACGAGGAAAGTGGTCATAGAAAAATCTCTGATATAAATTTAATTTAGCGATTATCTCGGTCATAGTGACTTGTTTTTTTAAAGTAATTTAGTTCATTTTGTTTTAAGAGTTTTTTTCCATGTGCATTTGTTACTTAATTTTTATTTTTTCTGCTACCGATTTCGACATATCCGTGTCATTCACTAGCAAAATTAAAACGAACTTAAAAATTCTATTCAAGTAGAAAAATGATTCAATGCAATTAGGTGTGCGGTAGTACTAATTTAATTAGGTTTATTAGATTAAATTAAGTACGGATGTGTCGAAACCGGTAAAAGAAAATTAAAATTTTAGTAAAAATGTACATGGGAAATAAAACTCCTTAAAAATAAAATGTCTAGAAATTATTACCTACATAGTTAATGCCCAAGAAAAACAAATAATTTTTTTAATTCTTTGATTGAAACATGTGATCGATAAAAATGACTTAAAATTATCAATCAGTAAGACATTTAAATTTTGGATGGGGGTTTGGGTACCACCGCCCTGGAACCATTTATTTTGTTGTTCACTACGTTTGGTGTCTTAGAAAACGTACCCGGGTTCACGGTGTGAGGTTTGTCCGGGTCTTGGCGGAAGCTGCGTCTTCCCACATAATCGGGAGAAACTGGTTGAGGGAGGCTTTTTGACCTCTCCATACACTATTGTTGGAGGAATTGATTCATATGTTCGCCTCTCCTGATCACTCCTGACATTCCAAAACTTCCTCTACTTCCATTCCTTAAAAATACCCTCCACATAGCCTCTCCAAGATGACATAGGCCGTGATTGTAATTATTTTTCTCGGGTCTATCTGTGTGGAGCTAACATAAATATTTAAAAGAAAAATGATTTTTTTATACTCGTAGCTTAATTGCGGGCAACCCAGGCGTTTATTGGACGTACCATCAGATCTAGATGAGCCAGACACTTAAAAACCCTCCTTTTCCCTACCACATTCACTTCCTTTCAGCCTCACAACTCTCAAGGTACTCCAATATGGGAAGCCATGGCCCCACTGGCTCCTGACATTCGAGAGCAGTTAGAACTCTTGTGCGGTAGGTATTCAGAAAAAAACTACCAATAGTCCTTGAAAGAGAGAGGTGTCACTATGTAGTTCTCAACGAAAGCAGAAAGCAATCACAAGCAGTTCAGATGAAATCTTCAGGAGAATCTGTGTCTTTGACTTTAGGCAACATTATGCCAAAAACATACTAGCATACTTCTTCAAACACAGAAATCTTTGACAATCATAAAGAACAAGGTGCTCGAGATACTAGAACCAATGGGCATAATCTTTTACTTATCCCTTTTGCTAAAACGATTTTTGGACAAAGAAATTATAGATACTTTGCAACAAAACTATACAATGCACTTCCACTGACCATTAGACAAAATACAATGTAATTATCAAGATACCAAGTTCTGGGTTACCAGCCAAAACAGATCCAACATCAAAGATATTATCAAAACCACATTATAACTATGCATTTTATCGATGGTACGATGATGATTGTCTGCTATTTTAAATGTATTATTGTGTTATTATTTGTATTTTTATTATGTTTTTATTTATGTATTTTGTTTTATAGTTTTTGAGAGAAAAACGTGTCCTTACTAGGGTACTCCGTTCTAATGACACTGTGATGATCTCGCCTTTAGGCCTACGAAATAATTCTTTTAAAATTGAGAGATCGATTTAGAAATATATTTAATTTTGTAACAGGGTATGGTTTCAGAATACAATTCTCTGTTCCAACTCTTAAGGGTGATTTATGAAACCGGGCCATTACTAGGAAAAACACGTGTGCCAAAATACTTTGGTTGGAGGAGGAATCCTAATGGATATTTCAGGTTCATTATCAAGTCAGGGGCGGCCGATGGATATTTGCCCGAGTGGTGACTGACTTTAACGCGAGCAAATTGATTTGTGAAACAATTGTCTTGTGCATTTTCTATGGCAGGGGGAAATTGAAAACTAGGCAATAAAGATTAATCTTGGTGCATTTAAATATACTAGAGCGACGCGCCGATTAGGAGTTAAGATATTTAACATATTTATCGAAATAGGATTGCCGAATTCGTTAAATAGTGACGCACGCGGAAAGGACGAAAACGTGTACAGACAATGCTTATATAATGTTATTATATAACCAATAAAGTCGACGCAAGTAATTAGGATGAGTAGTGAATTGAAGTGCGCCACTGAGCTCTTCTTTTAAGCGCTATTGGGATAATTTATGACTCCGGCGCAGACAAAATTAGTTTGTATTCTGTTATCTAAAGGTTACACACAAAAAAATAGCAAACATGAAAGTTGCACTGATTTCTTGGAATTTGGGATGTAATGTGACAGAACACTATTAAAACGATTGAAATATGCATATTGGGAGATGTGTTTATCACTTAAGATTTGAAGAAGAGGCTAATATATTATTGAAACCACACAAGGAGATGGATGGGATTCGGGGCAGGGAAGTGTTAGAGGACAGTGAGGGAAGGAACCTGGAGGCGCGCGGACGGGATAAAAATCATCGAGTTTTGATAAACGGCAGAGTAATAATTTGGTGCGCGTAAACCGGGAATAATTCAGATAGTTATATATAATAATAAAGACAGTCGGGGGAGAGATTCTGGAGACGCACGGGCTAGCGAAAAATCATCGAGGTTGAATACACGATAGAATAATAACTCTGTGCGCGTAAACCGGGAATAATTCATAAAATTAAAGGATAATAGTTCACGCGATTGAGGGGAGTCAAGATTTGGAAGGAGTCCACGCGAATAAGGAAGTCAGAGATTGCGGCTTGAGAGTTCATATCTGTGACGTTAAATAATATAGTTTGTAAATTGAGGCGGTCAATTATCAATACGGGGCGTGCTTTCGGGGCGTTTGTCAGGGTCAGGAAAAATTTTACAACGAATCGACGCGAGAATTGTGTTTGACGGCTGCATCTTGGAATAAATAACTGCATGACGGGTTGTGGTTTAGAAATGCTTGTTTGAGTTAAATATTAGAGTAGTGAATTGATTTGTGAAATTATTTTGTGCAACATGGCGAATTTGGTAAGTTTGAAAATTTGAATTAATTATTAACAACATTAATGTTTGGATTTCGTACAAAGCAGGGTTAAAACAATAGAATCATCATTACTCCCCGAGTATTTTAATTGTTTATAATTGTTCGTCTAGCTTGTAGTTTTCTAGATTTAAACATGTATTATAGGTTATATAGCGCCTTGAGGTGTTTTCCATAAAATCGGTGCCATGTGGATCGTTCAAATATTAGTATTATTATTATGGCTACCTTAATGGGGCCTTTAATAAGGAACCATGTCATCTAAGTCGGATGATTTAATCGGAAAAATATAACGGTAACATTTAAAAAGCTATCGGGTAATTATCGGTAATCGTAAAAAAAGGAGCGTTCCCTCCGTAAGTCGATCCGGAGCTGCCTGATGTTGACCGGCGACGATTCTTGAGACAATACCGTTGTAAAATAATAATTTGGGGTTCAATGAACTAAAATACTATTTGATGCACAAAATACACTTTCGGGCAATAAATCTTAGACGGGAGACTTCATTTAAAAGACGGGATTTTGAAACCACAAAACAATAATAAAATCCTTTAAAAGTGCTTTGTTGGTGATCTAGAAAACTAGGTTACTGGGTATTCTCCAATACATAACGGGTAACTAAATACATAGGTATAGAATGTAGGTATAAATTAATGTGTAAAGCGCCTTTGAGGTGTTAATTATTATTTACGAGTTTCGTAATAATAATTTTAAACGTAGCTAGGGGACTATATTCAGGAAGGGTTTTTTGAAAAGGCATTGGGTAATTTAACAGTTTATAGAATGGTGCGTAGCATGGGCATCTTTGCTTACTAACAAAATCTGACATAATTAAATTCCCACTCCTAAAAATTTCCCATATCTTATTCCAAAATTTAGGTATCACGACAAGTCTATTACATAGGACTATACATAAAATTATCGTATAATCCTCACCTTTTGGTTTACGCTTAGGTAGGTATATTTCATTCGATATTCGATTTAGCAAAAACTTTCACATTGTCGGTTGAATGAAGCCGTCGGTAGGTATTCATATTTTAAGCGTAATGCGTTATATCCACCTACATAAGTAGCAAAAGTTTTCTTAACTCTCTCACACTAGGAATAGGGATCATCCAGCATCAGGGTGGGAATGTACTCTGGACGAAAGAGCAGCGGGGGAAATAGAAGGAAAGGAAGCCAGATTCACGACCTGGTGCCTTTCATTCTTGGACCCGGCACCCTAGAAACCGAGCTTGACATTCCTTCTTTGAGCTGATTTTTGAGCTTGAGGTTGGGGTACGCCTATCGTAGAGCATATGCCCGTAACACATATAGGGGAAGGTCCCAAGTTACGCTTGTGTATGTTATGCGAGGGGACGTATTTTTCATTCAAATCAAATACCGATGACCATCGCGATTGCAGGCTGGCGCATGTTTCTGTAGCGCGCCTAGAAAAACGTAATCAATATTTCTACTGGTTCGACGTTTCTTTGTTGGAATCCAGATAAGTTTTCTTAACTCCCTCCCACTAGGAATAGGGATCATCCAGCATCAGGGTGGGAATGTACTCTGGACGAAAGAGCAGCGGGGGAAATAGAAGGGAGGGAAGCCAGATTCACGACCTGGTGCCTTTCATTCTTGGACCCGGCACCCTGGAGGCCGAGTTTGACATTTCTTCTTTGAGCTGATATTTGGGTTTGAGCTTGGGGTACGCCTATAGTAGAGCATATGCCCGTAACACATATAGGGGAAGGTCCCAAGTTACGCTTGTGTATGTTATGCGAGAGGACGTATTTTTCATTCAAATCAAATACCGATGACCATCGCGATTGCAGGCTGGCGCATGTTTCTGTAGCGTGCCTAGGAAAAACGTAATCATTATTTCTACTGGTTCGAGGCGGCGTGCTGGACGGAGAACGGGACTATTGAGGACATAAGTGACTGCCAAGGCGAGGATCGGTGACATCAAAATCTTCCTTAATTAAATTCATACATCGCCAGATCAGAGGAGAGAGCGGCCCCACCGATCTCCTGACATTGCCGATTGTCTAATCAACTTCGGTTTAATGTTTATGCCGATGCTTTAGGAGTTAATGGAACTCAAGTCATCGGCATGCTGAAGAACTTCAACATCATCATCAATCCAGAGTAGGATGTCACGTTCCAAAACCTCGTGCCACCCACACATTTCCTGAACAGTTCCTGACATCGGCTATCACACCATTAATCGGAGCAGACCCTCATATCAAACGGTATGAGATGACCTTTCATCATCATCATCAACATAGTTATAATTTGACGGCGTATTGGTCGATATTATTCCCATTACCACTCTATGATCCAGAAACACACATCAAATTCTTTCCCGACAGAAGGCAAAACATGTCGATTTTCATTCGTCGCTTGCGACCTTAACATTCTCCGGAGGCGTTGGAATTGGAAGCTGATTCGGCGGTCTATGACCATCACCTTATCAGTTGGGCTATGGAGGAGTCCAATTATTTAAACAGCACATGTTCTGTCTCATGTTAATCCAAAATACCTACCCGTAGAATCAAATTAACAAAATAAAACAAGCTAGCTAACTAACAAACTGCATCTAGAACTGTGAGTGTAGAATTATTGCACCCCGTACTGCTTTGAGTGTAAATCTTTTGTTAGAATATAAATAAATGTCAAATTATTTTCATGATAGCATTTTATACAGCCGCAGAGAGTACGCGCCATCGCATCGAAAGGTAGGATCTTCTCAATTCGCCGTTTGAATGTAAATTTATATACTAGATGCTAGGAGGGAAAATGCAGATTACTTCAATAAAATTAGTCGTCGATGAGCGTAGGTGTATAACAGGTGCTAGGGGAGGAAGCTGGATGAATAAAGATAGATAATTAGTTAATTTTCAAGCTAGTCAGACTCAGTCATTGTTATTCGAAGCCTTGCAAATTGTAACACGCCATACCTAAAAGAACAAGGGTTTACCACAAACAAATTATTAATTAAATTGGATTAACTATACCAAACCACTAAAACAAAAAATACACAACGTTGTGGGGTTAATTACAATTGATTAATTAAGAGCATCTCGTCACGTTTGCATAAAAGTATTACGTGATGGGGTTGAAAAGGCGCTGCAAAAGAAATGCAGGGGAGAGACGCGAGAACGGGCGAGCTACGAGCTTTTAAAGGCCGAGCGGGGTAGCTGTAGCAATGTAGCAGCATTTTGGAAATCAAGAGGAAGGTTTTACTTCGTAGGGGAGGGGGGTTTATCACAACACATTGTACAAGTTTTTTTGTTTGAAATATAAGTAAATACCTATATTAAAAAGAGGAAAATTATAAAGTTAAATCTAAAATTATGTAAAATACAAGCATTAATCTTTGTTAGGTTGCAATGTCCATAGTCCATAAGTATATGCTTCTTTTGAAGTAAATTATTTTTTTAATTGTTTTATTGCAAGAGGGAGTTAATTAAATAATTTTATAGAGAAGTATTACATATTTCTTTGTCCAAAAGTCGTTTTAGTTGTAGGTTGGTGGAATTTATGTTGTAATGTAGATCTTGTGAATCGGTTTGAGTGTGTCTGTGTAAAGTTATCCTGGTTTTTTAATGCGTACATAAGAATATCTTTTGCATATAATTGTTTTAGTGACAATTCAGCGCTTTAAAAACATAATCTGTAGGGGTTCTGATGGGTACCCTAAGTATAATTAAAAAAATTGCCCTTTGTGCTATGAGGACTGGTTTTATAGTGGAATTACATGAGCTTTCCCATCCGATAAGACCATATTGTAGTTGAGATTGAGTTAATGCATAATATATTTTAATTAGCTGTTGTTTATCTAAAGAATTTCTTATTGTTTTGAAAATATAGGCTAGTTTTTAAATTTATTGCTCATATTTTCCACTTGGAATTTCCAATTTAAGTTTTGATCAATAACTATTCCAAGGTATTTTATTTTCTGTATTTCATTCAATTTTGTATTTTATTATATGAGTTATTATTGTTATTATAAATTGCTCATGCTTTAAAGCACCTGCTCTGAACACAGGTTTTCCTAGTGAGCAGGCATAGAACATCACAAATTAAAAGTGTTTCTTAACGTCTCATATCGAATATCGAACCATCACTTATTGCAATAGATCCTATTTGTCGTCAATTCTAGATCCAAATATTCCATATTCCATCGCAGAGAAGAATAATTATTACTTTGATTATATCCAATTACTTGCTTCCAAGGAATAATGGTATTCCCTTTACGGAGATCTCAAAATATCACATCAAAGGAAATGAAATAATTCAAAGAGTAAAATTGCCTCAAGCATCATAATACGATTTATTCTAGCGAGGAACTTTGGATCTCCTATTATGAGACGTAATTCTCAGCTTATTTCAGCGATATTATTGTAAGAAATACACAATATTATTCAGTTGTAATCGTAAATTGACCTCTATGAAGGGTTTTGGTTATATTTTATTAATTTAATTGTTTTTGCAACATAGAGATATATATTAGGTAGCAGCTATAACTTAAATTTGGGAGGAAGGCACGGGTACAATACTTCTGCCGTCGGTCACCCCAAGTTGTTTGCTACATTTGGTGACCGGGTTTATGAGTTGAGGCTTGTCCGGGTTTTGGCGGCAGTTGCGCCTTCCCACCTACTTCGTGGCGTGCCGGATCGGAAGAGATGGGTGAAGGGATACCTTTCGACCTCTTTACCAGGAATCCATCCCCCCCATGGCGGTGTAAAGCGATGTTCCGAGAGAGTACGGCTGAAGAAGTCAAAGGGACTCCCTTAATGTGTTTAAATTATCACTTAATGGTAAACTTATATCTTTTGCTGACGACACTGCAATAATTATTGAAAAAAAAAACGTGGAACGATATTACCATTGCAGCCAATCAAGACATGAATGTTATAAAAAAATGGTTCGATAACAATTTATTATCACTCAACACAGAAAAAACTTATTATATTCAATTAAATGAAGACAATATTAGCGAAACTCAATAAAATCTGAAGACAGAAAAATCAGAAAAAGATATTGGTTCCACTGGGACACGAACCCAGATACCTTAGCATTCATGGCCAACTGCTCTACCGATTGAGCTATGGAACCCATTTCCAATTCAATCACTTTTAACTGTATCATACTTCGACTAAGAACTACCAACACTATCTTCATTTTCTTAACGCACATATATATTATTGGCAGCTATCTTTATATATGATTGCAAGATTCAACCCGAACTAAATGCTATCTAGATAGTGTCTGGATAAATATTTATCCATTTTATTTTAATACGCGACATCTATTGACTTTTTCTGCAAGTCTAGGATGAATATTTTATTTTTATTTTTAACTTTATGAGTAAAAACTCAAATTATAATATTTAATTAAATGAAGACAATATTAGCGAAACTCAATAAAATCTGAAGACAGAAAAATCAGAAAAAGATATTGGTTCCACTGGGACCCAGTGGAAAAAAATGTAATGTCCTTGTTAGACTTTGAATCAAGACAAAACTAATGTATTTGTAATAATGAGATAGGATCGTAATACTAAGAGTTTATTGACGTTATAATATACACAGTATAATAGTATGTCGTAAGCAACGCTCTAGGAGAGAATGAACGCTGAGCGGCCGATACACCGCGCGCTGCCTGCCTCACTGACCACTGACTTCGGGTGCCATCGGAAGCGTTCGGCTACTTACGTTAATGTTGCCACACTGAAGCAAGCTTGCGAATACTACACTTAACGCGAAGAAGGAATAGGTATAATATCCGTACTAAACTGCAACAGAGCACTCCAGCGGTCAGAACGGTCTTTATCATTCATTTTGAGATTATTTTGTTTTCAAAAAGTTTCGTTAAAATCCGAAAGATGCCACTAGAAAAATAAATATTATTTATTTTACTATTCAACATGTCGCATCTGGTAGCATCAAATAATTCGGGCGACTAGCCGGCCAAGGGTACTATGCACGTGTCAATACAGTAAAGTTTTGAGAAAAAACTACCTGAAGTCTTAGTGCCTAATAATAATTCTAGAACATATGAAAGCGTAGGTACCTATCGATATTCCAGATGTGGTATGTTGTGAGGCTGAAGGACGTGGGACCTTTCTTTAAATTATCTCCGCACAGGAGGCCCTGAGAAAAAAAACCCTTAGGGCCTATGTAATCCTTGAGGATGCCGTGCAGTAGGTCTTTTTAGGGAAAGGGGAAGTTATGGGAAGGGCAAAGGTATGTGAGGCGGGAAGGAATCTGGGGGTCAGGTGTGATGAACGTGTGAATCCATCGCTTCCACTGCGCTGCAGGGAAGGTCAAAAGGTCTCCCTCAACCTTTCTGTCCCGATCCGGCCCGCCACGTAGTAGGTGGACAAAATCAACCGCTTTCAAGACAAAAAAAACTCGTAAAAAACTAATAACGGATAATGATAACATTTTATATTTCCGTCGAATTCGTCGGAATTATAAAATTAAGGAGTTATGTGTCAAGACAGAGATCCTATACCTACTGATTTATTATCATTTATGAATGGTCAAACACCATGCACAATGATTCTCAAATGGTAAAACACCGTACACAAACAGAGAATTTTAGAAGTACCTGGCTATTCAGATCTGGTCACCAAACACGGCTAAAGCCATTTTCAAGCAACGTTTCAATTCTGAATGGTGGTCTTACACCAGGGCGATACTGATAGTATCTTCCACTCTGGAACGTGCCACAAATATACTATATATTATTTTAAATGAATTAATTGTGAAATACCACAAATTAATGAAATAAAAATTATTTGCGCACGCCGGTTTCGAAACCGCGACCTCCGGATTGTGAGTCAAGAGTCTTAGCCACTGGACTACGGAGGTCTATTTGTAAGAAAGGAATGGCCATACTTGGGGGCAAGTCCAGATGAATTGGTTGGAGAAAATGGTTTGGTGGAAGTAAAATGCCTACCCTCAATTGGAAATAAACCCATTTTTGACGCTGCTCTGGAAGACAACATCTTCGTCGCCGTGCAAAACGGAATACTTGAATTGAAGTAGTCACATAATTATTCATTTCAAGTTCAAGGCCAATTGTTCATTACAAGAAAGGTCTTCTGTGACATTATAATTTATTCTGAAAGTGGAATAGAAGTAATAAGAATATATCCTGACAATGATTTTGAGCTGAAAGTGTTACCACGTCTGACAAAGTTTTTCAACGAATCACTATTGCCAGAGTTAGCGGATAGCCGAATTCAACGCGGTATGAAGATTAGAGAACCTGAACATGTTATAAATGCTCAAAAACCAAAATGTTCAATGTGATCAGATGTATACAGCTATTATATGTATATCAGATATATATGAAGTTATTATATTTTGTGCGTAGGCTTGTCTTTAATAATAATAATATTTGGCTAATTTATATAGCGCCGTTTTCGTGAAAAATCACCTCAAGGGCGCCGGGCTTTATTGGATTCTTTGTGTTAGTTTGTGTTGGTTGAAAAATTTTATTTTGGTAAAAAATGTATTTAATTTTATATATTTATAGTACGTCAAATGTGTTGAATACCAACTTGATCCATGTCAAACATTCGTTTTGTGTAATCTTATAGATATTATAAAGGCGAAAGTTTGTATGGATGAGTGTTATTCTTTCACGCAATAAACACCGAACAGAATTTAAAAATTCTTTCACTAATCGAAAGCTACATGATTTGCGAGTAACATAGGCTATATATATTGGTAAGCTCTGGCGTTATGAATAAGCTGTAGCGTTATGCAATTATTTTTCATACGTTTGCTGTCCCTAACAAAATCAAATTATTGCAAACGTCAAACAAATTGTTACCTTGGAAACAATGTTTTTTTTTTTAATTAGGCAATTCACCCTAAAAATAGTGCTTTGTTGGCGTCATAGTTAATATCTACCTATCTCTAAAAGTGTTAATTGTCCGGACGAAAAGCATAGTCACTTTTAAAACTTTTTAATATTTGCATTCAAAATATAAATATTTCAAAAATAAAATGCTTACTTCTAATGATATAATTTGAAAGCTTATTTAATCACCTTTCAAAAACAGTTTTTAGTTTTTGGATACATTTAGAAATATTTAAATTATTTTGATTTCATTGAAACGCGGAAATTCTCAAGAAATCGCTGGCATTTGACAGGACTTTTATGAGCAGTATCAATAATATAACTCAAATCTTGAAGGGTTAAACAATAATTATTTTTTATTAGACAAAAAAGCAAGAATAATAACAATTATGCCAATAATTATGCCAGTAATTTCCCACTAATTCCATGCGAGCGAAGCCGTGGGTAAAAGCTAGTACTTTTATAATAGTTTTGATGTCCGATTTTATTACTATCTATTGCTGAATTTATTGTTTCCATTATTTGATGTATCCATCTGAGATTATGATCAATCATGATATAGACTACTACTAAATATGAAAATATAGATTTCAATACTATATATATTATAACATTGCTTTTTAATACTATCTATAACGCTTCTATTATTAATCATTACATGTATAAAATGAAGTCGCTCAAAATGTTGGTGCGCTTAGATCTTTTAAACTACGCAACGGATTTTCATGCGATTTTCACCAATAGATAACGTTTTAAGAGTAAGGTTTATTATAGTAGAGAAAAGCCGATAAATTGAAATATTCAATTCAGGCAGCGGGCAGCTGGCAAGCGGGTGGTGTGGATTTTGTAAAGGTTGGGTAATGGCGTTGTGTTTCGTTAGTCACAACAACGTGTGGCCGGGTCTGCTAGTTCTGCTGCCCCGGGAACCATTTATTGGATAAGCAGAGGTGCCCGGGTTCATGGTTTGTCTGGGTGTAGTTAGTCCGGGTCTTGGCGACGGATGCGTCTGCCCACCAGCTGCATGGAAGGCCAGATCAGGAGAGAATGGTTGAGGGAGGCCTTTTATCCTCCCCAGCCGGAATCTCTTGGAACATCGCCTTGAACCGCAGCGGGAGGGATGGATTCAAACGTCCTCACTCCTGGAAATACTGCCCCCAGATTCCTACCCACCCCACATACCTTTTTCTTTCCCAGAACTTCCTCTCCTTCATTTCCTACCCGCCTCCCATAGCCGCCTCCCAAATTATACCTTGACCGTTTTGTAGATTTAAAAAAAACATTTATGTGAATACTGCACAAGAGTACCAACTGATCCCGTCTGAAGCCAGTGAGGTGGGGAGGGGAAGGAGATGGGGAAAAGGAAGGTAGGGAAGTACCTGACCATTCAGATCTGGTCACCGAACACGGCTAAAGCCAAATCAAGTAACGTTTCAATTGTGTTCGGTGGTCTTACACCAGGGCGATACTGGTATCTTCCACTCTGGAATATGCCGTAAATATGGTATTGGTACTCAACGCATTTGACGTAGGTACTAGAAATACATAAAATAACATTTTTTTACAACACAAACACACCACGTGGCTATGGCAAGAATTGTGTACGGTAAGGTACCTAAATGACCCTGTTGAAATACCACATTTCAGAATTCAGATTGTAATGTATGTAGACCCCATAAATACCTAGTGATAGGTCTACATAACAAAAATAAATAAAGTAGTTTTTATTTTTTTTTGTGAATACCTCATAAGGGGCTATCCTAAATTACGTCACACGAATTTTATGATTTTTTTACCTCCCATAATAATATCTTAGATTCTCACCGCGTTTGATTACTGCCATCTTTTGAAATAATTTGAACAAAGCTTTTAGTTTAAAATTGTCCCGTAAGCCGAAAGATAAAACGGCGCCACACGACAGTGGGCATTTGCTAGTAATTTAAAATCCCCTATGTCATTGTTAAATTGTAGTTTAAAATTATAAAATTATCTTTAAAAAATGGAGAAAGATTTTAATATGTTGTTGTCATTTCGTTTTTTCTAATAAACTTAACCTACGTTTTGTAATTTGAATTTTAAAAAACATTGAATTTAGGGCTTATGAAAAAATTTAACCAAAACCCTATTCTTGATTTTTTTTTAAATTTACGTATGTCGGTTTAAAGAAAAACCTCCAGAGTATTTTTAAGGGTCTTCATCATTTGAAAATATTTTGTAAAACATATGGAAGAGCGGTCAGAAAAGGGTCTGATTTCTGATTTATTTTTGATAAATGCTGACCCCCTGTAAATTTTAAAAATACGAAATATTTTTTTTTCCCAATAAAAACATTATACTTATCGTATTACGAAATAAAATTTTCGTTATTTCGAAATAATTTATCATTACATTCCGCCTTAATCACTCTCTCCCGATTCGGCCTGACATGGAGCTTGTGTGCAGACACATCCTCTGCCAAAATCTGGACAAACCTATCCCCATGAACAAAATGGTGATTACAAAACTTTATGGCAAATATGGTAGCCATTAGGTAGATACAACTTTTGTTTGACATTATAGTACTTATAACAGAATTACAAAGTGACGGTGCTTGAAAATCATGCATTAATGTTATGATTTATGATTATTTCGGTTTACTGTAAAGGCAAACTAATTTCAACCCAGTGTACATCTTGAATCATCCATATACACGAAGAACAAACGATGGTTATTCTAAAGTACTGGCTGCTCAAATACAACATAAATAATATATGTGTGTTCTGTTGGGCTAGTGACTCTGACAGAAACATTAAAGAGATGTGACATGATGGAAAAATGAATGTTCGCTTTTTAAAAACACGAAAATGTTTATACGAGGGTTGTTCGTAAAATAAGGTATCCGAGGTGCTGTGGTGGCGAGGAACAATTTTACGAAAGATCCGAAAAAATTGGCATGTAGCCTGGTTTCCCTACGCCAAATCCCCACAAAGCTGCACTCTCTGCGACACTTGGTCTCGGCGTGGCAGCCGTTCGCGATGAAGCTTCCGCTCGCCGCACCCGCCAGGTGTGAATTACGCTATATAATTAGATTTTTTGTGCGAAGAACAAAACCCCGGTAGAAATTTATTATCGGCTATTTTAAGTGTACAAAAAACAGTGTATGAGAGCGAAAACGTCCGCAAATGGTGCAGAGAATTTAAAAACGTGCCGGACGGCCATCGGTTTCAGATGGCCAAAGTAGAAAAAACAATGATTGCAAACCGACGGGTGACGGTTCGGGAGCTCTGTAAAATGATCCCTTATGTCGGTAAGACCCACTTTTGACAAGATTTTGACAAAAAAATTGGGAGACTACAAAGCTGCCTAAGGTGGTTCCTAAAATGCTCACCGAAGATCAAAAAGAACAACGGGTTGAAGCAGTCCGCAGATTCCTTGTGTGCTACGATATCGATGGCGAAGAATTCTCGAACTCAGTTGTGACTGGGGATGAGTTTTGGGATGAGGAGGAAGTTCAAAATCAAATTACAGAGCGTAACTCACATCTGGCGTGTGCGGCGAGTGGAAGCTCCATCGTGAAAGGTTGCCACGCCGAGACTAAGCGTCACAGAGGGTGCAACGTGGTAGGGATTTGACAAGGGTAAACCAGGCTACACGCCAGTGTTGCAGGATTGCGCGTAAAATCATTCCTCGCGACCGCAGCGCCTTGGAGACCTTATTTTATGGACAGCCCTAGTACATAAAGATCAATATATGTTTCTATGTATGTGAGTGGTCTGTGCATTGCTATATTAGGCATAGAAAATGTTTTCAAACTTCTTTTCACTCTCATGAAGGTTTCTGGATTATTAATAATACGCAAAAACTCTTACGAAACTGTCAAAATTGTCACAATTTGAGAATGACCATCGATTGTTAAATCAAATTTCGAACAAACACTTTAAATTAATGAATTTAAACGACCGGGACAGAATATATTGAGCGCGAGAGAGGGAAGGGGATCGCGGGAGGGGGTTCACGGGAGAGGGTAGAAGGAAGGCGGGTAAGGTGTAGAGGGGACGCTTGATGGGAAGGGACATTGCAGGGAAGGGGAACGGGACGAATGGGAAAAGACACGCAGGGAGAATTAATCTTTATTAGTGGATTGCAACGCGTGCTGGGAACTCGCTAGTTAAAAACATATAAAACGTTAAGATAGTTATTGCGGTGTCTGAACTCTTAGTCGTCGCTTTTTTAGGTGCATTTTCATGAATTTAATAAGGATTCTATGAAAGTGATGTTTTTAATAATAAAATGTTTCATGCTTGCTTAAGTAAATATTAATCCTAGAAATCAAAATTTATATAATGCCAAGAATGAATTCAAAATATAATTTATTTTCTGGGAATTATTACAATAATTTTTTTTATTTTTTTATTGTGTAAGCGAAACAAAAATGAGGTTACCATTTTCGAGCAGATTTCTGGGTAAATATAATGTGTGTAAGAAAAAGCTCATTTAAAATACCTTGGAAAAATTCTGAAAATCTGTGAGAAATTTCAAAATTGTAACTAAGATGAACAATGTATAAATAATGTACCTATTTTTAAAAATAATACCTTCTCCCGCGTTTTAAATAATGTATACTTTTTATGGTGGCTAAATATCAGACTAAACAATTTTAGTTTATTAATAACCCGTTTAGTTTAGTTTATTATTAGACCCGGCCGGCCTAGTCCGGCGGTAAGTCAAGAGACTCGCACTCCACAGGTCGCGGGATCGAATCCCGGTGTGGTAAATAAATTTTATTTGATTAATTTGTGTTATTTCACAATTTATTCATTTAAAATAATATATAGTATATTTGCGGCACGTTCCAGAGTGGAAGATACTCTCAGTATCTCCCTGGTGTAAGACCATCATTCAGAATTGAAACATTGCTTGAAATGGCATTAGCCGTATTTGGTGACCAGATCTGAATAGCCAGGTACTTCCCCACCTTCCTTTTCCCCCCATCTCCTTCCCCTCCCACTACCTTCAGCCTCACAACATACCCCGATTGGGGTTGCTATAGTCCCACTGGCTCCAGACGGGAGTTGAGACTCTTGTGCGGTATCCATGTAAAACAAAAAAAGGTCACACAAACGAAACCTTTATCACCAAAACTATTTGTTAAATCAAATCCACACCAGGCTGCCCGCTGCCACTTTTCCAGATATATTATGTATTTCAACCAATTTACACAAAACCCTGACAAAATACATACTTAAAAACCTTCCTCTTGAATCACTCTATCTGTTGGTGAAAATTGCATGAAAATCCATTGCGTAGTTTGAAAGATCTAAGCGCACATACAGCGTGAGCGACTTCAATTAAAATAGTAATAATAATAATGATAAAGATAAAGATTTACACCACGTTTATTAGTTAGGACGTTGAACGATAGTACTCAATAGTACCAAAGTCGTCGGAGACCTAGTCGTCGGCAAATGTCGCCCAGTTTGCAAGGGGTGTTATACTCAATGGACAAAAAAACTGGAGATGTAAAATTCATAATTATCTTCTTCCTCTTGTCTTATTCGTCCCTGTCCTCAACTACATCAGTGGTATTCACCCATTGCAAACCCATCCTCTCCTATTAAATCCTTTGGTGTTACTTTTATTAACTTTGCCTGGGGCGGCCAACTGGACGTCATAATAAAACACCACGAAAAATCTTTTAAAAACTTCGTGAAATTAATTGGAAATTCCTCGAGTTGGCTTTTCCTTGCAAGGCGTCACCTCGCGGCTTTGTTCCACGCGTTCTTCATTCTTTTATGCATAATCTAGTTACGTATTCCCGGAAAATTGCATTTTCCGTACCTGAATCGAAGCTGACTTACCTAACCTCACTTTGCATCTCCGAAGTTTCTTCGTTCGTGTTTGCTCTTCGAAGACCCCAAACTAGGTTGTTATTTAAAGGAACCTCGATTTTATGATTTTATTCAGTTTTCATAACAAAGAGTTTCAAAGCAAAAAGTTTTAGATTATTTAGATTAAAAACTGCAGATTTCGAAGCACTGCAGGAGTG
Organism: Limnephilus lunatus; assembly: GCA_917563855.2. Lineage (NCBI taxonomy): Eukaryota > Metazoa > Arthropoda > Insecta > Trichoptera > Limnephilidae > Limnephilus > Limnephilus lunatus. The sequence continues at coordinate 50,539,467 of OU830603.1, forward strand.
AAATAAACTTTTTTCAGTAATAACAAAAAGATGACGCATCGTAAGTTTGCTAAAAAATCCCCCTTGAAAATACACATGGTGAAGCCACACATTTTTTTTTTATATGAATACCGTATAAGAGTCCCAACTGCTCCCGTCTGAAGCCAGTGAGACTATGGCATCCCCAATTGGGTTATTTTGTGAGGCTGAGGGTAGTGGGGAGGGGAAGGATATAGGGAAGAGGAAGGTGGGGAAGTACATGGCTATTAAGATCTGGTCACCAAGCTAATGCCATTTCAAGCAACGTTTCAATTCTGAATGGTAGTCTTACACCAGGGCGATACAGGGAGTATCTTCCACTCTGGAACGTGCCGCAAATATACCATATATTATTTTTAATTAAAAAATTGTGAAATAACACCAATTTATCAAATAAAATTTATTTTCCACGCCGGGATTCAATCCCGCGACCTTCGGTGTGTGAGTCAAGCACATTACCGCCTCGCTACGCCGGTCGTCATTAGGTATATCTTTTTAATTTATTTCTAGCAGGGGTAGTTGGCATTACACAAATAATATGGAATGAAATGCAAAACAAAGCATTGCATATAGCACACTTCTGACAAGCGCAAATGTTGCTTTTGAAGACAGGTTTTATTGATTTTAAAATTTGAACAATAGGTTTCCAGAAGCACAAAGTACGATTATAAATTTTTAGATGCGTTTTTCGATAAGCTCACCCTAAAAATATCCACAACAATGCAGCAGGACCCTAAAGCAATCACAGAGATTCTTCATCGAATGGTCAAGAGTTGGTCAAAAATCCTCAGTCTCAAAAAAAAAATGACAAATTCAAGAAAGAAAAACGTAATCCTGCTGAAGGCATTGTAAACGAGGACTTCGCACCTCTCGTAGACTAAAAGTCATCGAAACCTACGTGGCAGGTACCTAAGCATTTTGTTTTGAGTTCTTGTGTTGTTTGGTCGACTCTTGAACATTTCCCTGACGATAACCAATCTGCGATGGGAGAGAACACCAGAAGAAAAAGAAGATCTAGTCCAACCAAATAACGTCTTTTGCACCCAGAAATCGTTCTGATTTTCAGCAACACATTGTAATTATGAGTGAAAGTGAATAAAGGAAGAAGTGTGGGCCCCCGCCATAGGTTGATCAAGTTAATCAAAATTCTTGAGTCGAGTCACGTCAAAAGCTAGCATAACAGAAGAGTAGATTTTTTTAAGACAGAATATGAATATAATTGAAAAAAGAAATGTGTGCCAAGACAGTGTTTTGTGACGGTTCCCTGATGATAACGATTTATTAGTTTGTTTTTAATTTTAATTTCAAATGCGTTTCTAATGGACTCCATGCACATAAATACATTGACATGGTCATCAATAAATGGACAAATGGAAAACATTTATCTTGGGGTAAATTCCTGCGTCAATTAAAGTCCTTCGTCATTGCTGTAGAATGGAGATTCAGAATATTTTCAGGTGATTTGTAATATGGGAATGCGTGTCTTTCTTTTAAAAACGCGTAAAAATAAACATTTCAAAATAATACGGAACATTTTTCATCATCAGCACTACCGTTTTGAAATTTTCAAAGTATCCACAGTAGAGTGGGGACATCAGATAGGAGTATATTATGCTCGGGCGACTTGGAACTGAACACAAAAACATCCGGAGGGAATAATAAATACGAATGAGCGGACGTAACCTCCCAAGGGGGTTTAAAACCATCCCCACCCCCTTCTTTCTTGCAAAATTATGTGTAGGGCCTGCAAACTCTGGCGTGTTGATTTTTTGCACAATTTTGTCTCAATTGTAGTTTTTATTTCATAGCTAAGAATGTATAAAAAAACTTGAGTCGAGTACATCGTTTGAAAATTTGCTATAAGTTGGTGTGATTTATACAGGTTTCTACTATGTCTACTAAATTGATAATGATATTTTATTTCAAAAATTAAATAACATCGGCTTCTCTCATAATTTCCTTGCCTTGGTGGTTAGCTACTTACAAAATCTTCAATAGTATGTCAGTTACGAAAACCATCTTTGTCACGAATGTCAACTCCAGGATTCCTCAGGGATCAAACTTAGGACCCCACCTCTTTATTTTGTTCATTTACGAAATTGGTAAAACAACTGAACTATTTAAATATATATCTTCTTCCATGATGATATCAAACTGAGAGGCGGGTATGGATACTGCCACCCCGGGAACCTTTATTGGATAACCAACACCTCTGCCATAGATCACTTCGAGTGATTCGCTACGTTTGGTGATTTAGAAGGGATGCCTGAGGTTTGTCTAGGTTTTGGCGGCAGATGATCAGGACACACTGAATCCCAGATTCCTACCCATCCTCCTTTCCAGAACTCTCCTCTCCTTCCTTACCTTAAAAAACCCATAACCACAAATATGACATAGGCCCTGAGGAAAATTATTTTCCTCAGGTCCTCCTGTGTGGATCTAATGTAACAAAAAACTTTTCACAGTTTTGTAATGTCACATTGATTCTATCCTTCTGCAGAATGATCTTGACTATCTTGTTAAATGGTCGAATCTGAACAATTTACTCTTCGTCCAGAAAATCCAAAAAGGAAGTGTCGTCACATTTACAAGATCCAAATACGCATTACTGTTTCAGTGCCACGTGAACAAAAATAAAATATGATGCAAAAATGAGATGAGAGATATTGTCGTGAATTTAGAGGCAAATCTACATACGAGTATATGACATATGTGGCATTGTCCGCCGCGCCAATAAAATTCTTAGATTTGTTCTTTGTAATACGAGAACATTTACTAATGGAATAGTATGGTCAAGTTTTTTGGCCCTCTATATAACCTCATAACCTCATTCACAACCATCACAAATAGTCATTCTTCGGCACACACATTTTACAAATTGTCTGACAATAGTGACGCCATGTTTGAAGTCACTGACATCGTCTTAGAGTTTACAAAATGTCGGCAACCTGTGACTGTATGAACCTCCGCGCAGATCTGTGGTGGTAGTTGGCAAGATACTTGAAGTATCCGTGTGGAAGAATAGCTTTTTTTAAAGGTTTTCTGTGCATTGTTTCATTATTTTAAATATGAATTTTTTCCATCATAACAGGATTTTTCTTTTTTAAAGTCGGTTGGATTCAAACATGCTGTGCGCATTAAAAACATATATGTGAGTACCTGCTGAGTTCGACTCAACTCCGATTGCGATACCTGTATCTAAATATCGTGTTTATGTAAAGCCACAAAATTATAATAATTACTTCCAAACTTTCTTGGCTTTAATTCCCTTGTAATATTCACTTGATTTATTTACTTTGCGAAATAGGCACCATCCTTAATCTCCGCAAGTAATTGTAAATAAATAGGCTGAAGCCAAATATGTTTCTAATTGCGTAGTTGTAGAACAAACGGAGTAAACTATTTTACTTTCCCAAGGGTTAACATTAATTTCCGATAAATCGTATTATGAAGCTGAGAATGACAATCATATTTAAGAGGATTAAAATGTTGCCTGACATTTTTGTTATTATACAAAAGAGTGGGATATATACGAATTTGATTTTATGATACCTTGTTATTTTATTGCTTTACAAATTACACATTTTTAACTAATCTTACTACTAGTATAAATGCAAAAGTTTGTCTTACTAATATTATAAATGCGAAAGTTTGTATGGATGGTTGGATGGTCCTTACTCTTTCACGCAATAAATATCGAATGGAATTTATAAATTCTTTCAAAAATCAAAAGCTACTTTATTTGCGAGTAACATGGGCTATATATATTGGTAAGCTCTGGCGTTATGAATAAGCTGTGGCGTTATGAAATTATCTATTATACGTTTATTGGCAAAGCGTCTTACTAAGTAAGTGTTTGACGTGGGCTGTCAATATTATTTCTTTGATAGCGAAAATTCAAATATTAGTATTCTAATTTAAATATTTAGTGTAGGTAGATACAAATATAAAATATGTTTGACCTACATTTTGACCTAAGCCAACAGCTATACTAATATTATGAATGCGAAAGGGAGCGTATTTGATTTTTGATTGATTGGGGGAGGGGGAGTGGTAGTGCGGAGAAGGGGGGGGGGGAGTGGGGGGGGGGGACGAATATGCGAACGAAGCCGGGGGTAAAAGCTAGTTATACATATAATTGGACCCGAATTTAATTAAGTTGTTGATAAAATTGAATTGAGTAATTTTTCGTATTTTTTTATTTGTATTTATATTTATTGTAATATTATATCTTTCTCCGAGAGATAAAATTATTCAATAATAAAGTTATTCAGACGATGAAACACAGGTTCAAGACGACACATTTGTATTGTTTTGGACTCAGTATAACTTCTCCTCTTAACTAAAATTAGTCCACGTTGCGACCATTATCTTTTTCGATTTTTCTGTGACTTGTTCTCTTTCGTATTTTCGTTTAGATTATTAGTAGAATCTTCTTCTTCAATGATATATAACATTGATAGGAATAACCTTCAAAAGTTACAAAAAGAGAGTTATTCTTATAAAAAGTTAAAATTAAGACATATCGAAACGAAAAATCATTTCTCTTAGTAAATAGAAGTAGACAAAAAATAACAACAATCGTTTTTAAATAAATCTATTTGAATTTCACTTTTTTTCCTGATTGAATGAATGTATAAATGACGCGAAACTTGGAAGTCGAAATTAATCCACTTCCTGACATCCGACCGAGCTTAAACTTGGCAGAAAGACTCGTAATTGATGACAATGCATCCTATCAACGTTTGATGGCAATCACGCACAAACACGCGGACGTATACCTATTTTTATTAAATTCTAAGAAATTGAAGCACTAATATACAAAATAAGTATCGCTTTTAAAAATCAGAGTTAGCGATGAAACGCTTTTGTTGTCGCCAAATATTTAAATATATCTCGTGGCTCAAAGGTTGTGGCGCCAAATGACATGTATATTGAAGAGTATACCATTGTCCATGGCTTTGTTAGTGCACGTCATCGACGGAGAGCATCGAAATTCAGTTTTTGCGACCAAAGAATTAGTCAAAACTCAGCAATGGAAAGGGTTTCATAAGTTATTCGTACGTCGTCGTGCAAATCTTGAGGTGCTCTAAAAGCAAGCTAGTAAAAAAAACATAAATTATGCTCAGTGTCGAATAAAAAACGTTTTCACGCAAAAAAGTACCGGTGGTGTAGAAATATTATAGAGATACCCACCCTATATTTTTGCACTCAATTATTAACTAGTCGTATTTGAGAGAATTGTCTATTATTTATTATTTATTTAACGCCCAGAGGGCTTATACATGTTTGGTAGTACATTAAATTTATCACAGATAATTTCTAAACACTTTAGAAATAATATAAATAAAATTTTATAAAAAAATGCACAAAAGTCTTAAAAATACAAAAAAATACAAAAATACAGCCTACAAATTGCATACAAAATACATTTTATAGGTTTATAAAAATACAGATATGTTTAGGAATAATTTTAGAATAAGTTTTTTACAAGAACCGCAAAACGCACCAAGTTGATTTTAAATATGTCAACCTCACCTAGATACTGGTTTGATGAATGCTACAGTAGAATAGTGTATTTTGTCGTGTAGTTACTGCCGGCATAAGTTTATGAGTTGCAGAAGTTCGCAACAGTTGAACTTGGAGTCAAGTATTTTGAATAAAAATTGTAAGTTATTTACTTAACGCGTATTCTCGCAATGTTATTCATGTGAATTTTATAATATGGAGACCAAACTATCGAGTTATATTCAATTTGGCTTCTAACTAGGGATATTTATATATAATATTTTGATGGCTTGTATGGAATTAAAGTTTTTAGTTGTTCTTAATACGAAGCCTAGTGTTTTCATACCTTTGTTCATAATTTGGTGGATATGATTGTCGAAACTTAGTTTTTCATCCAAAATAGTTTTTAATATTTTGTAATTCTTAATTTTAATGTTAATTTCCAAAAGAGTTTTTTTATACAAAATATCATGCCTTTAATGTGTAGTTACGGATTCTGTCATATTTACTTGTTATTTTTTTTTATTCGATTTATTTTCAGTTTATTGTGTAGATCCGATAAAAAATTTTACCTGACCTCTGAGTACACCAATGTCATGGAGAGGCGCGAGTACAAATTAAACTGGTCAGATAAAATAAAATACGCTTGGTTTTACATAAATTCAACTCCAGGCCAATTTAAATCTAGTAAAAACGAAACGTTATCATTTTAAAATCCCGCATGTATGATATTAATGGAAGCCTGCAGAAATTCAGAAACATTGACATTTCGTGTTATTTATTTTCATTTTAAAGCCTTAAAACCTTATTTTACTAATCGTTTCTTCGCAGAGGTAGAAAAGACGCATATCCACACACCTCCCTCTGTACACACACTTCTTGCATTGGTCACATGCATACATCTCTCATTTATAGGTACTATTTCATGATTCTGACTCTTGACTTAACCCGATTCAAAGTATTTGATTCGCTGTGTTTTGCTTGGACGTCCCCGACATGTTGTATCTACTATTCACTCTTTTTTCCAATCTCTCTAAATGTCCAAGCCATGAGTCACTTCTAAGGGACTCCAGGTACTAATATCTACAGCCTGTATGTCGGACGAATAAATACTACTGCTCATAGGTTGGACAAATATCTATGAACTTCAGAGTGAGGACTAATATCTACAGAGCTAATGTCGGACGAATATCTATGACGGTCCCAGTGGAGACTAATATCTATGGAGCGTAGGTGGTACAAATATCTACAGAGGGCAGCTGAGCAAGAGGTTGTACGGAAAATCATAAATTACTTCAATTACGTAATACTAACCTAACCTAACCTAACCTTACTTAATAATACGTACGCAATATTGCGTTACTCTAATATGCTACACATGATTGCAAATCCAACCTCTGCCAGTGCTGTAGATATTCGTCCTCACTTTGGTTCTCATAGATATTAGTCAACAGTTTGAGCTGTAGATATTCGTCATCACTTTGGTTCTCATAGATATTAGTCCGATTTGTTCAGATTTTGAAATTCCTGTAGATATTAGTAGACGCCTCCCTTATAAGGTAATATCACTTTTTTTTCTGCCTTTTCAAACGAACAATACACTCTCGTAAAGATTATGCATTATATATTATATATTTTAAAAAACTGTCTGTTTTTTTAATATATGTTATCTGTTCTTCAGTGTATATATGTACGCTAATAAATTGAATGTATATAGTGTTAATTATAGGTATAATTCTAGAAATTAAAAAATCTTGTAAAAATTCCCTCCCTACACACGAGTTATTCTCAATTAGGGAGGTATTAAATTAAATCAAGAAACATGTTATATACTTACCAATATAAATATAAAAATGTTACATTAAAAAGTTGTAAACAATATGAAAAAAAAAAAATAAATAAATAAATAAAAAAAAATAATAAAAAAAAAATAATAATATCTATCCATCGGTTTATATCAAGGAGAGAACACCGGGCGGGTTTTATTTTTATACAAATCCACAGATTTTCCGAGATTTCCGAAATTTCGCAAACTTGATTTTTAAAACAAGAGAAAGGTCACAGTCAGTATGAAACTTCGAAAAATTCTTAGAAAAGAAATATTTGTATAAAGAGTCCACATTTTCAGACAAATCTGTTTTATTCCGTGTGTTTAGTTCTGAAACAGCTTATGAGCTGAAACCCTTTTTCTTAAATTCCTTGCATTGTAATTTTCTCGCTTTGTCATTTTCCTTCTTCGAAAGGCCCTACTTATTATCATCAGAAGAGGAAGATTATGTCTACATACCTGGCACATATGCCCAGTATCACTGCATGAAATCGAAATTTACCCACATTTAATTCCGTCAAAAATTGTCGTGAAATTAAACACAGCTCTAAAAATACCAATTAATGCAAAAAGTTACAATAAAATGTAAACACCCTTTGTGCCATCATCGTGGAAGACCAGTCATCGCCAATAAAACAGCATATGACCACGGCAAAGGTAGGGCGTTCGCCTTTGATTGACTTTAAAATACGCCATCAATTGTCTTGCCTCATACAAATAAAGATTTACAGTTCATCTCCTCTCGTGTCACGATATTATTCGTTGAAACCGTGATTGAAGAAATTTTGCAAACGTGACCTTCAAAATAAGAGGAAGGTCACCATCTAAATTTGATTTAAAAAAACTGTAGTTACTCTTAAAATCTCCGTAACGAAAGAATCGAAACATTGCGTTGGTTGCTTCTAATGGTTTTAGTTGTATTTGGTGGCCAGAAACGTATCAGTCTATAAAGTTAGAAAGGCACTTCACAACCTTTTTTGTCTCCTTTCTAACAAAAGGTATATCCCAATTAGAGATTCTATAGTCCTTCGGATAGTTGGATCTTATATCTTATTGTGTCGAATACACATATGAATAAAATTTTAAAATGAAAGGCTAAGTGCCTAGTGTATTTATATCTACTTATTTCTTACCATGTCTTATTCGCCTCTTACTACCTCTACAAATAATATAAGAGTATGACCTTCCTAAACAAGAATGGGAAAAGATAAAAATTCTCCATTTTGCCTTGGGTTGGGATGTATCGTTCGTGGGCGGGAAAAGGGTCTAAGCTCGGAAAATAGACCAAATGAGGTACACAGTCGTGAAGTCGATTTCTTGACGCATCGTTTGGTAAATCTAAAGAGATTCAATACTAATCAATGCAAATCATGTGATTTTGGTTTGAAAATTAGATTGTTTAGAAATATTTTAAATGCTTTAATAATAATACATAGGTATTTGCATTTGAAATAATCAAGTAATTTTTTGATTAGTCTTTTTTAATCCCAGAAAAAATATAAAGTATCAGACCTATAGAAACTGCTCTAAGTTCAAAATCTCCCCTTTACGAACCGCTTTTCGGTTATCGTATTATTGTATAATGATAGTAAATGATCGTAAAACATTTAAATATTTGTACCTGAGCTTCGTAAAATAAAATAAACTACACTTTTTGGCGATGTTTTTTCGTGAATAAATCAAAGTTGGCGGCTGGTGATAAACAGAAAATTAAGCCTTATCGTCATCTACATACGGAATGTTATTGTTGGCAGCCTTATCACGAATTTTACACGACGTGGTGCGGTACCTTGCTTCAGCAGAAAAAATGGTCTTAAACATCACTTTATAGACGGCTAACTCAAGCAACAGTACAATTGATTTATCTGTAATTTCTATACATGTAAATATAAAATATTTATGGTTGAAATCCTCAAACTGTAATCTTTTAAATCCTGTGAAATGTGAACATACTAAAATTACTGGAATTAGATGCAGTTTGAAAACCAATTGTGTTGTACAGGATAATCATGTAGTTTCAACATCCTTCAACAGATATCGTTAGTATAGTTATAGGTAGGTTTTTTTATATCTTAACAGATGTCAGTTAAGTAATATTTTAGAGGAGTATCGCCTATCGTTGTTCGTATCTAATGTACCAACGGTTACGAAAATAGCCGACTTCATCAGTGTCTGAGAGCTTCCTATAGAAAGGACATCTGTTCCAGTTAAATATTCATTGTGAACATTACGATAAACGTAAATAAAGCAACTTGTAAACTCAATCGATCCTTTTTGGAAACTTCCGAACATAATTCAAATAATCTTGATCAATAATAATAATAAATACATAAATATGATGTACACTACATCAGTGAAGGAATTTTGCGAATTTTAACTAAAGTTAGTAACCACGAATTTTATACAGAACTTAAAAGCTCATAGTCTTTGGAGCTTTTTTACAGAAACCTGATTCATTTTCCTATATACACATTTAGAATATTTAATTAAATATTACACATGTAGATACACATATAGAATATTTAATTAAGTATTACATTCAATAAAATATTTCAATTTGAGGTTTTACGCATAAAGTTAAAAATTGAACGTAGATACTTAGAATTTAAAAAAAAAATCATTTTCGTTATTTCAAAGTGTGATTTGTGAGTGCTGATTTCATGATGAATAGAATCCGGTTAAAAATGCATGATATTTCGATCGTTTTTTTTTTTTACCATGTTAGTCATCTTATATATACCATATTAATTGTTGAACCTAAAAAAATATCAAATTGAAAATGTTGAATACTTAATATTTTGTGGACAGTTTTGCTAAGTTTAAACAAAGCTTTATTTTGCTCTCCTGAATATTTCACATTTTGACTTGAGACATTTTTCCACCAATGAAAGGTATTACAACGCGATGGTAAGGAATTTTGAAGATAAGGAATGTTTGCAAGGGTCTCGGAAGGAAATTGCATTTCTTGAGTGTCTTTTAAGGTGCAGGGTGTTTGTTGAATATATTTTAGTCGAGTGGGATGACAGTACTCAGAAAGAAATTACACGGGCGAAATTACTAACTAACTAACTAACCATCACGCCGTTTCCCCGCAGGGGTAGGCAGAGAGGACGGACCGCCAAACAACTCGGTCTTGGCACACACTCCTTGCCTCGTTCACATTCATACACCGTCTCATACAAGCTCTTCTATTACACACGAAGGGAATTTTACTTACTGGAGTTAATACATGATAAAAAAAAAACTATTTTTTTATTACATTTAAAATTCCCTTAAAAAATTTGACAATTTAACAAAATATTTTCACTTTACAATAAAATGCAAATATTTGGAATATTTCTGAGCTCATTCAAAAACTAAAAACTGTTTTAGAAAGGTGATGAAATACGCTTTCAAATTATATAATACTAAATAAACATATATATATATACCTTAGGTTTTTTCTAACTAAAGTTACTGATAATAAAAATAAAAAAATTCACATACAAAATAATAATAATAATAATTGGACGATTTATATAGCGCCGTTTTTGTGAAAAATCACCTCAAGGGCGCTGATCACCTCAAGGGCGCACATATTTAATTTGACAAATTAACAAACACATATTGTACCTCACTTTTTTGTCAATAATTTATATAGTTTCAATTTTTTTTTTCAATTTGCGATTCAAAACTTTGTACACATAAAAGTGTACATTTTACTTTTTTGGCGGCTATTTTTTAGATTGGAATATAAAGCGCCCTTGAGGTGATTTTTCACAAAAACGGCGCTCTACAAATTGTCAAATTATTATTATTATTATTAAAGCGTGGTTTTTTTCCTTTCTAACACCGTTTAGGACATATTTCTCACTATGATAGTAACGGAATTACAGCGTTTTATATGAGACCTATGTCCGTTGGGACTAATATGGTCTCCTGTGATTAAACGGGTTAATTTTAATAAGCTTGAGCTAAATCAATTATATATTTAAAAAAAAGTTAGGATAGGTTTAGATTTTTCACGTATCTAGTAAGCATGTGCAAATTGAAGAAGGTAAAATTCTCTCCACCTCTACGTGAAATTTCTTCGATGTATTTATTTTTTTAATTTTATTTTAATAATGTGTACATCTGTGTTTCCTATTTTCCTACAACATGGGTCTCTTTAAGACCCAGGTTTACTCCTTCATTTCCACAAAACAACTCTCCACACAGCAACTCCAAAGATGACATAGCCCATGAGGTAAATTATTTTTCTCGTGTCTTCCTGTGTGGAGTTAATGCAAAACAAATAAATGACAAAAACCCTCAACACCTACAAATGACAATTGTTTTATAGCACACAGGTGTACCTACTATGAGAGTGGCTCCTACAATATATGTTGAATATATGTATCAATTGGCGCAAACTGGGTTTTTACAAAATTTTTGTGAATTAAAATTCATACCATCAAAAATATAAAAATTCAACACGTTCAATTTTAACAAAAACAGCATAAAAAAACGTCTTATTAAATTTTTTTGGTATTTTATTCGAAGAGCTCCATTTAATTTTTAAAATTTTAATTTAAATTAACTTTAATGATGTTATTATGAAGTTCTGTAAGTAATTAGTTTTTTTATTTTTGTTACAACTGTTTCGGCTTAAGACAGTTAGAAAATGGCCTTATTAGCCGAAACAGCTGTAACAAAATTAAAAAATAATTACTTTCAAAACTTGATAATAATATTATTAAACTTAATTTAAACTTTTTTTTAAATACAAAACTTCTCGTTATAAGCCCCACAACTTAAGATATGATTACAAAATAATTTTTGTTATTTATTTTAGGGGTGTTATGCCGTGTTGCGTTACCTCCTCCTTCTTTAGCCAATGCTTCGTCGGACAGCGTTACATCGTCAATTATCAGGGCGGATATATATAATGATGTAACTCTTTTTTTCGAAGTTTTCACGAATTTGGTTCACCTTGTATTATTTATGAAACTTTGCCCAGAATAAGTTTGTTCCTGTGCGATCCAATATAAGGTGCAGCATTAGTCACCTGTCTGACATAGTTGTTCGGTAACTGGAGCATATTCGTCTGGTTTCCCTCGCAATCTCCCATCCTTCCCCTCTTCCATCTCCCGATCGCTGGAGATGGAAGTTTCAAGAATGTTGGAATAAGGCCGATGTTGTAAGTACTTAAGTTTTATAAAGAAAGTAATTAAATGTTTGTAATGGAGTTTTGTATCAATGAACAGATGATAATTTCTAGAATTGTGATCTGTACCAGTGCCTTCAATTTACATAAGACTCTTCGTCTCTTTGGCCCCAGACAGGACAAAATTGATAATCTTTTTAAGGGCGTTTAACCAGCCAGCGGCCGAAAATCCACATTTCGTCGAAAGATGTTCTTACGATCGTACAGGGCGGTTCCAATGACAAAGAATAATTATTCTCCGTACCAGCTTTTTAAAATTATAACTCAATATTGATTTTATTTCATTCCAAATTTACTTTAATTTTATACATATTTATCAAAAATGCTGAAAGGCGTGATGATAATGCTATTAAAATTAAAAAGTTTTTGTAATTTTTTTTTAATCATAAGTATTTACCATTTTTCAATAATGTCTAAGCAAAATAAGAATGTAAAAAAATTTGAAATTTATTAGTTTGTAAGTGCGCAAATAAATACAAAAACGGACCAACTTTCGCCAAGAAACACGTGTACGGATATGATTATAATATGTATATAATATTTTTTAGTGATTTTATTTAAACTAAAATTAAAATTCTGTAACATATGTACGTTTCCCGGATGATTTATTTTACTGCATGATTATATGATTTGAAATGGGTGTTGTATAATGCAAAATCTTTCTTGAAAATTTATCAAATCTGCCAACGACATATGGTATAACTTTATTATACTAAAAATAAATATTTTTTCTCAAAATTTAAAACATACGTTAACCAGATAAAAAAACAATCTTTCGAAGCAAATTTATAATTTTTGTGGAAAAGAGTCAATAGTCTAAAATTTGATTTAAAAATGACATATATCTGGTTTTCTTTGGTCAACCCTCTTAAGTCAAATTTAAACAATGTAGTAACTGAGGAAACTTTAAAAGGGTAATAGCCACTAACAATTTCCGATATTTTACTAGTTAATCATAGGTAATACAAATAAAAGCGATTAGTTTTTCATCATTAGTATCCATCTAGAAATAATATAAATTTATCATCTGTAGGTGGCCAAACCACAGTTGGATAATGTCTTCAGGCGGCAAAACAGCTGTCACCCATAGTAAAGATTTCGCAGCAGAATTGGTTTTTGAACAAACTGTTATTGTAAATTAGATAATAATATTATTGAATACGAATACATTAAAAAAATATTACTATCAATTAATCTATGGAGTATTTCAATATGAAAATTTATGACAATGTAATTTTTAAAAATTGGCTGTGTATAGATAACTCTGGTTTAATAAATTCTAGAAATGTGATTTTCATAATTCGAAGTATTTGTTCGGAGAATTCAGACTACCTAAAATGTACCTTCCTATATTATAATGTTTTAAAAGAAAATTATTGAAAATGTATTTTTAAAAATTTGAATTACAATATCCCGTGATTTTTTACGGGTCTGCGCTATTACCATATGTTTGTAGTGAGATTTTTATTTGTGGAAAAACGTCAAACGAAATGTTTTTAATCTAACCAAAGCATTTTTGTTTTATACTTGAAAATTTGAAAAATGTCTGTAAGTTTGAGAGGCGAATATGGGTACCGTCGCCCCGGGAACCATTTATTGGATAACCAACCTCTTCCATAGGTCACACTAAGTGGTTTGCTACGTTTGGTGATTTAACAGATGTGCCCGGGTTCATGGGGTAAGGTTTGTCTAGGTCTTGGCTCCGGTTATATCTAGCCACTTACTGCGTTGCAGGCCGAATCGGGAGGAACTAGTTGAAGGAGACCATTTGGCCTCTTCTGCAGGATTTTCTCAACCCATCGCCTTGCACCGCAATTGGAGGGATGGATTCGTACATCCATCACATTGACTCACTGATCTACAGATTCCTACCCACACCTCGTGCCTTTTTCTTTCCCAGAACATCCTTTCCTTCAAAGAACCCTCCACGAGGCGAAGGTGGGAATGGTACCGCTGCCCCGGAAACCATTTATTGGATAACTTACATTTCTGCCATAGATCATCCCAAGTGGTTTGTTACGTTTGGTGACTTAGCAGGAGAACCGGGATCATAAAGGTAAGGTTTGTCCAGGTCTTGGCGGAAAATGCATCCCTCCCGATGAGGTGCATGACTCCTAGATTCCTACCCACCCGTCATACCCTTTTTTTACCTGGACCTTCTCTCCTTCCTTTCCTATAAAAAATCCTCCGCACAACTTCCTCTAAGATAAGTGAGATTGAAGGAACTAGGAAAGGGATTGAGTTAGAAGAGGGCTGCTAGGAAATACCAGGCTATTCATATCTGGTCCCTAAATACGGCTTAATCCATCGCATTGATTTTGAGTTATGGTCTTTCACCATCGGCCGGCGTAGTCCAGCTGTAAGCCTCTTGACACGCACACCGAAGGTCGCGGGATCGAATCCCGGCGTGGCAAATAAATATTATTTGATTGATTTGTGTTATTTCACAAAGTATTCATTTAAAATCATATATGGTATACTAGCGGCACGTTCCAGAGTGGAAGATACTCTCAGTATCGCCCTGGTTTAAGACCGCCATTCAGAATTGAAACGTTGCTTGAAATGGAATTAACCGTGTTTGATGACCAGATCTGAATAGCCAGGTACTTCTCAACTTTCCTCTTCCCTATCTCCTTTCCCTCCCCACTACCTCCAGCCTTACAACATACACCAATTGGGGATGCCATAATCTCACTGGCTTCAGACGGGAGCAGTTGGAACTCTTGTGCGGTATTCATATAAAAAAAAAAACAATGATATAATCTTTGACTCTGAAACATGCTGCAAATATATGTATGTATACATAATATAGGTTAATTAATGTGAGATAAAATATTCGAAATAAATAAAAATGAATTATTATTTTTTTAATTTATAAACTAACGTTAAACAAGATTTGTATGCATAGCACAAAGGTAGATAACAAATATTATAATCAAAAATTATCTATATCTATCAGTATCTTTTCTCGGAAGATTTTTTCAATGTTGATGAGTGTTTCAGGTTGATAATTATTGATTACAATATTTGTTATCTACCTTTGTGTTATGCATAAAAATCTTGTTTAAACGTTAGTTTATCAATTAAAAAAATAATAATTAATATTTGACAAGTTAAAGTATTTCACCAAAAAATGCAGACATAATTAGTCTCGACGCCACCTAGCGGGAGATTTAGTATCTAACAATACCACTCTCACAAAAATAAAGTTGGTTGTTTTCAGTTGGAAAAATGTAATAATAAGTAATTGTCGAATGAAACACTAGTATATATTGAATTATTTGGCGGATATTAGATAAGCCGCCATAGCTCAGTGGTCAGAGCAGCTGACCGGCAATCAGAAGGACACGGGTTCAATTCCCGTTGGCGGCCAGTATCTTTTCTCGGAAGATTTTTTCAATGTTGATGAGTGTTTCAGGTTGATAATTATTGATTATAATATTTGTTAAATAAAAATGACCTGTGTACTCCGGGATTCGAACCTGTGACTTCTGTATTCGTAATCTAGGATCTTACCCATTTGTCCGCAGAGACCATTTATTACATTACCTTAAAAAATATCACTGCTTCTCCTGGGAAACAATTTCCTATTCATGAATTCAAATGCGACCCGTAAATAACTCCCGTTCCGAATAAAAAAGGTCGACAGAGAGATAAAGCGTGGGTGCTGCAGAAACAACGTATTCCACAAGTGGCCTACTAGTACCAGGCGAACAAGGCCGCCTGTTCAATGTTTGTACAAGGTTTGTACAACGTAAAATGTTTGACGTTGTACAAAGAACGCTTGGGAAATTTTATCCGGTAAGGCATTCGATAACGGAGGAAAGTCAATAAAGATAAAAATGTCCTACATATTTTATATTTTCCTACATGTTGACCTAAACACTAAGCATAAAATAGATAGAGAATATTTATTGTTATATCCTTTATATTCTCTTCAGAGAATATATTCGCATGGTAAGTACTGTGTTTTCCAATACTTTTTATCCGTATAAACTACAGAATGTTTGAAAAAATGGGTTCTTAATGACACAGTTAATGTTCTTTGTTGTAATCATTTATAAGGACAGTAATTGTAATAATTTATAAGACAGAGCAGGCTGTCGTATTAATAATCTGTGCCTGAATCATATTAGACGGACGACATGATTCCCCTATCTGCGTCGATCATTGGGTTGAGAATATTAAAAAAAACGAGTCTCTCATGTTCTCTTCTTGTCTTATAAACTCTCTCATTCTATTGTGTTTACTTCATAATATTAATTCTGTACTGTAATTTAGTTTAAACGTTTATTGTCCTGAAGAAGGTTGAGTTCAACCAAAACCGGTGAAAAATATAAATTAAAATAAAATAGTCCTAAACAATGAACCTGTTTCACTCTGTTTGATTTTTAAATTTAATAAAATAAATAAAATAACAATAAAACAACCACTTATCAATTAGAAAATAAGAGTCACTCCAAGTGATTCGCTACGTTTGTAATGGTTCCCGGGTTCATGGGGTGAGGTTTTTCTGGGTCTTGGTGCCGAGTTACACGCTGGATACACTGAACCCCAGATTTCTTCCCACCCCTCATACCTTTTTCCTTCCCAGAACTTCCTTTCTTTTATTTTCTTAAAAAGATCCTCCACACAGCATCCAAAGATGACATAGGCCCTGGGGGAAATTATTTTCGCAAGAGCCTCCTATGTGCAGCTAATATAAAAACAATTAATTATTATTTTTAATTGGTAAACCAATGTTTAAGACAAGATTTTTATGCATAGCACAAAAGGTGACAATTATTATAAGCAATAATTATTAGCCTGAAACACTCATCAACATTGAAAAAATCTCCCGAGAAAAGATAAATGCCGCCGACGGGACTTGAACCCGCGTCCTTCTGATATCCGGTCAACTGCTCTACCACTGAGCTACGTCGGCTTATCTCCCACTCGCCAAATAATTCAATATGTACTAGTGTTTCATTGGTGGCAGAGCTCTTGACCGGCAATCAAAGGTACACGAGTTCGAGTCCCGTTGGCGGCCAGAATCTTTTCTCGGAAGTTTTTTTTAATGTAGATGAGTGTTTCAGGCTGATAATTATTGCTTTATAATAGTATTTTTATAGTTGTTCGTTGCTTGGCTACAATAATAACAACTAGTATTTAGTTATAAAATACAATTATGTGTTAAAACCAAAAAAAAAGTATTTTACTTTGTTATAATAAGAGAGAATATTTTATTTAAGCAGAATAAAAACAAGTAAATAAAGGTGAATTGTTAGAAAACTTGACAATATCAAGTACAGTGCACTTAACTTCTATATTTGCATATCGTTGGATTCTAGGAATTGGCTAAAATATAGTTATTGTTAATTGTTACCTTTTTTATGAAATAGCCAATTCACCCTAAAAAGAGTGCTTTTGTTTACAATGACTGCGCAGGTATTGCTAATTAGCTCTTTCATTTCAGGGCTATCAGTTAAAGATATTGATTTAAAAATAATAATTCTAAATAAAATAACACATTTAGCTATCACTATTCTGTCTGATAGGGTAAGTAGTTTGGAATCTGTAGTAAAATATGATATAGAAGCCGTGCAGAGGAATATTATCATGCCTAACATTGATTATTATGATTGAGGTATGTTATTATACCCTTTTTATAACTATTTTCCGAGCAGTTGAAGACATCTACTACTTCTGAGAAAGTATTGTCAACTCCACGCTATCTAGGTATAAGCGAGTATTTAAATAACTCAGTCCTGGTATTTTTATTGCAAATAAAAAAAATTTTGGAACGTATAGTACTCATAGGTATTAGACTTAATAAATCAGGGTTGTCTTTAATACCATTAACAATTTTTAAAATAAAATTCAAGTCGATCAATTAAGTGTTGTTTATTTTTAAGTTAATCTTATCTGATTAAAAATAAATAAATATTTTTAAACATTTAAAGTAGTAAGAAAAGAGCTTGATTTGGATACACAGACAAATACAGAACACATCGTTTTATATACTCCGTGTAAGAAACTGAAAAGTATTGACAGACGGAAAATTAAAATATAAATGGCGTGTTTTGCCTGCAAATTTATGTAAATATTGTTTACTGTTAGGTTCGTAAGTTGCCATCCGTAAGACGTTAATTAAATGGTATCTGAAACGTTACTAGTTAATACTATGATCTTTCTAACCGCGCGGTTACACGTTCATCCGCAACTAGACAGGGTCGGCTTAGAGAGTGATTTAGTGAGCGTTAAACCGCGCGTACGTTATTAACCTGCCAACTGGTTTATTATATCGCGGAAACACAGGGAAGTTACAAGTTATAACTTTCCGTTAGACGCAGGTTTTTTAGGGATACTGGAACTTGGAGCTACGAGCTGAGCTTCGATAGTCCCACTATGGAGTCCCATAGTGTGACTATGGAACCTGTCTCGACGATTTGGAAGGTTGGCAAGTGCCTGTCTATTCCGATCTTATCATCAAATTCAGCTAAAGCCATTATAACCACTGGAGCGCTTTTTGCCACAATATGGCAATATTAAAAATACCTCAGATTGCTTTACTGCCATATTTTGTCAAATATTCCTTAGACTCTTTAAAAAATTGAAAATTTTTTTAATATTCCTGCCGTATAAACATGACGTTATAAGGAAGCTAGAACAGCATACTTCTACTTATAACATATAGATTTCAGTATCCTCTAGTTTTTTACGGAATAATCATGTTTGCAAATAACGGAATTTACCAAAAAATTCAACTTCCTGCGCCAATTTTAAATAGAATATCCTGGGAATATTTCCGTTTAAAATATTTATGATTTTTTAATATGTTTTTTTTTAAATCTTTTTTAAATATACGTGAATTCATTGGCTATACAGTACTTAATTAGGTTTATGTGTCTCCATATTAAAATTGGGTGGCATGATTTTTTTTTATGTGGATGGAAAATATTCAAAATGAGCTCCAAAAAATCGCAAGCAATCCGGGAAAAAGGCTTTTATTTGGTCTGTCGCCCGACTGTTTAAGCAACGTATGATTGATACTCCCACCATCCAGATCCTGGGGACTCACTAAACAGATCATGTTTCATACCTCTTTGGTTTTCAATGGATTTGTTTTGCTCTCCGCTAATGGCAGAGCCAATATTTAATTAAATATTAATTTTGAACCTGCATAGTGCGTGCTATCGGTCGCCGCTTGCAGCCAGTAAGAAAGCATTTATCACTTTTTACGACGCGTAGTGCGGTGAGCATTGTGGCTGAATTTCTTTTACTTATGTTTTTCAATTGTATATTTTTGTACTAAATTTTATGTGACTTTTGGAACATTTTTTTATTTTTTATTAACGTGTTGATATAACCGCAACCACTGATTTTATACCAACTTTTGAAGTGGCGACGAGAAGTGGCGTAAAAATCTGACGCGTTTTACACCTCCTTGTGTTCGACGCCATGGAAAGATTTTCAAGTACCTTTGTATTACCAGTCATAACACAAGGTTGTGACACAGCTGTAAATGTACTTTAATTCCGAAGCGTATAGCTGGCTCCAAAAGTGTGTGTAACTTTTTTCGCCAAAAAAGAGGAAAAAATTAAATGAAAATCGAAATGCTCAGATCTTTGTTGTTGTTGATTTTCTATGGTTTGCGTTGTACACTCGTAGTATATAGATCCACAAGTTTTACAGATACTTTGTTGACACACTATATACTATTTATAGGTAGCTAATTACTATAGAATTTCTAAATTTATCGTCATATTTATAAGGAGATCTAAAGAAAGGTGAAATAATCTGACAATATTTTATTTCCCATTCAATTCCCAAAAAGGTGAAATTATTGAATGTGCAATAATAGAATACTTACCTTGCTGAAAATTGAATCCATAAGGCCTTGGTGGGAATCCGATGCCTCTCCTTCGTGCCATATCTATCTTGCTTGCTGTTCCTACACTCTCTCATCCAATATTGTTAACTCCATCCCCTCCCTAAAATATCTTCACACAACATCCCTGACGGGTGCCAATGACGGAGGTTCTAAGGTTTCTCTTCTATGTTGATCTAGCGGTTGAGATCTTTAAGACGGCAATATACCATAAAACATATTCAGAATCTTAACGACGTAAGTAAAGAAGCCGTGTATACAAATTGCGACTCGCGACCCGTGTATTGGACCTACTGTCGAATTTGCCCTATCAAAGAAGAGAAGAAGAAGACAAATAATTTGGGAATCTTAACGACGTAAGCGAAGAAAGCGTGTAAACAAAATAACGCCCGCGGCACGGCGTATTAGACGGACGTACGGTCGAATTCATCCTAGCAGGCCTTGAGATTCTTCCTTTCCGCCGCATTCATTTTAATTAATTCTGAAGAAAGTGTTACAAATATTTAAAATGTAATTCAATGTCTCACTCCCGAAGTTATTAATTCATCGTCTAGGAAAATAAAATCTGGAGCTTACCACTAACTTTATAGTTAAAAAATGGGTTATAAAGTTTAAAAATCTTTTTACGTAAAATATATTAATGGTAAGGTATTGTTTTTATTAATTTTAAATACAAATAACTTACATCCCCAGTGTTCTATTGGAATAAAAATGTTATTTTAGTTACGAATTTACCGGAAATAATTAAATTTGAGTTTTGAGTAAACAAAAATTATTAGGGGTGTGTACTGCCTTAACTCCGGAACCAATCAAGAGTTCATGGGATGAGATTTGACTAGATCTCAGCGTCGGATGCGTTGACTTACTTACTGTGTGGCGGGCCGGGTTGGAAGAGACTGGTTCAGTTGGACTGGGAGTTCTTTTGACCTCTCCTGTCGGACTCTCTCACCCATGCACCGCAGAGGGTGGGATGGATACATCCGCTACTCCTGGAAACATTGACCCCCCTGATTCCTAACCACCCCTCAAAACATTTTCCTTTCCCTAAAAAGACCCTTCATACAGCATCCCCAAAGATAAATACAGGCTTTGAAGGATTTTTAAAAAAAAGGATTCATATCACGATTTGTGCAACTACTAAATGTTATCCAATTGACAATGTTCTATTCAACAAATAGTTATCTACTATTCAGAAAATGTATATGAGCTTTAAATAGCTTTAGTCGCGTTTGGTGACCAGATCTGAATAACCAGATACTTCTAACGTTTCTTCAAACTCAAAATATATATACCCGAATCGGGAAAGTTCCACAAGCTACATATGTACAGTTTGAACTATTCTGCAGTATTCACAATTAAAATATCTCAATGAACTTGATTAGAGTCATCTCAAGAATGATTGAAGCAAGAGGGATGTTTGTCAAAAGAGTTTTGTTTTGTCTCTGCTCTTCCCTGCGTAGACTGTAGTTTTGTTTTATTTATGTGAATACAGCACAAGAGTTCCAAATGCTCTCAACCACCAAAAGCTAGTGAAACTATGGCATCCTCATTTGGGGTATGGTGTAAGGCTGAGTGTAAGTAGAGAAGGGAAGAAGATGGGGTAGAGGAAGGTGGGGATGTACCTGGCTATTCAGATGTAGTCACCAAACATGACAAAAGCCATTTCAAGACACGTTTGAATTCTAAATGGTTGTCTTACACTAGGGCAATACTGAGAGTAACCTCCACTCTGAAACGTGCCGCAAATAAACCTTATATAATTTGAAATGATAAAATTCTGAAAATATAAATCAATCGAATATAATTTGCGCCGGGGTTTAAACCCGCGACCTCCGGAACGCTAATCGAGAGGAGTACCCCTCGACCACGGAGGCCGTCGACTACCAAGTCGTTCGCGTTATCTTTCATGCACACATAATAATATCTATCAAGCAAGTTTATTAAATAACTCTTTTATTTGAGAAGATTCAACGCTTAATCAATATACTACCAACAAGTTGGTCAAAATGTTGTTATTGACACCAAAAACAATTTTCTCTTACCATTTTCAATTGTTATCAACATCCAAATATGTGTAACAATGTTTTGTTTACATACCAATTTTCACAAACTAGAGATGTTTAACCAAAAACCACGTAATATTAAAACAAACACTTGTTATTTATTTAAATATAAAGCAATCCAATTTTTAAAATTTTTTAAACACACATCTTTATAAACTTTCTCAAATATATTGTTATTTTTTTATTGGTACCTATTTTAAGGGTTGTTTTGATTGTGTACATATAACCCTTTCCGTTTAAATGTATCTAAACATATGTTAACTTTATCACTACGTTTAAAACAACTTCTTTTATTCACTTAATTGAATATTATTTTTTAACAAACCTAAGCATAAAAAGCTAAAGCTATAATTAATTGTTAATTATATTTTAATTTCATTGAAATATGGTTTTAGTTGTAAATAAGAATCGGAAACGCAGTCTAGCAACACAACAAATAACGGCCTTTGAACGTGGAACAAAACAAAAACAAATTAAAAATGGCGGAGCTGTCAAATAAAGAAATGTAAGGTTAGGTTTGCGCGATAGAAGCTTAGCGCGGCAAAGTGGTGTTGTTGTGTCGGACAACAGCTGACGACTGGTTTCTGTCCATGAATGTATGCTTCCATCCCCGCCCTCAAGCAACCCTTATTAAAACTGCGCCCATGAGCAAAAAAACGAAACAAAAATCTCCTAAATCTACCCCTTTCAAGCGAATAAAACGCTCCTTTCAATTCGGCATATAAAACTATCCTTTCGATTTCGTCCATTCAAACCGCGTTGTATAGGTAAGTGTTGTCTACACGACGACAAATTTTATTTCAGTAACGTAAACCGGCGTGATTTTACGTCAAAAGTGCTAACCATCTCAGATAAGTAGTTAAAAGTTTAATGTTGTCTTTTTAAAAAGTGTCTTTTTAACAATTTTCTTTAGGTTTTCGCATAGAATGTACGTATGAGCGCCGCGCCACGCCTCCCAGCGTGGGATAATTTTCACGAAAATACAAATGTTTAATTCTGAGCTAGCAATTTAAAGGCACTCCGTCAATAAATTTCGATATTTAGGTATCACGCTGATAGATATGGAATACATTTTTTGATGGGTTAGCATTGTACTTATTGATTTTATGTTTTGTTTCGGATGGCATTTTAGTTCGTTCAGACGTCACCCTTTGAATAGCGCTAGTCTCGAGGGAAAAGCGCGCGCAAGGAAAAATATCTTCGATAAAATGGCGGCAATTTTCGGATACTTCTGTGGCACGAAATTACATTGTAAATGGACAATAAATTTAATATTATCGGTTATTTGAACCGCGATAAAAGTTTATGTACTTTGAAAGGATTTATAATAGATTCAGAAGTTATCAGATTAAGCTATGCAGAGTTACAATAGTTATTGGAAATAAATTTTGAAAAGAATACATAAAAAAAATTACGAATTTGAAAACTAATTACTTAAGTTAAGAGTATTTAAGATGAAAAAAATCCTCTGTAACCGAGCCATGCAATACTCAATATTCTAGCCCTTCAGAAATTTAGCGTAGTTTTCAGGTGGTAAAAGTATTTCCGCTTTGCAATAATATGCAAATATATGAAATATTTTTGAACATAAATAAAAACTGATGAATGATGAAATACGCTGTCAAATTTTATAATTTATAATAATTTTTGCGTGCAAACATAAAAAAAAATTTATAAATGGCAGCCAGGTGGAAAGATAAAAGTGGGAAGACCCAGACTGAGGTGGGAAGACGAGGTAAGAGGAGATGCAGCACAGCTTCTCCAGGTACCAAACTGGAAGTCAGCCGCTGAGGACAGGAGGAGTTGGAGGCGACTGTTGCAGGAGGCCAAGGCTCGGTATGGGCTGTAGCGCCATCGAAGAAAAAATATGCCTGTAAGATTGACCAATGTAATTTTTTTTTAATCGAAATAAAATATTTTTGAAAATGGACTTTTTTTTAAAAGTCATTTCTATGTATCCAGATTTAATCATATTATTGTTATATTTTAAAACACAAAAAATTTTTTTTACATCCGTGATTCAATAAGCAAGTAAATTTAAATAAATATTACGATTAATCGTGTAGTACAAAAGTTATAATAGATTTTGTACACCACTAAAGATTTAAAATATTTCGTACAAAATTAATTTGGATGTGAAGAACAATTTTTTAGCTTAATAATTCGGAGGCCAATTGATTAACATTCATATATCAGGGCTATCCAATAACTGAAAAATACAATTTTACCCTCAGGCACTCCTGCTAAGTCACCAAACATAGCAAGCCACTTGGAATGACCAATGGCAGAGGTGGTGGTTATCCAATAAATGGTTCTTGGGGCGGCGGTACCCATACCGCCTTCCAAGCTTATGCCACAGCTAAAATGAGGGGTATAGGTATATTCTTTAGCTAAGGATAATGAACGGGAATCCGCCTCCTGGAATCGCAGTTAACGAACAAATCATTAATTTTAAGGATTAGGACTATTCTATCATCCCAGAGAACTGGAATCGCAATAAATGTAAAAAAGATAATGTTTAGGTGAAGGACAATTCCTTATCCTTAAGTAAATCCGAAATCTCCTCCCTGGTTCGCAGTATCGGAGACAGTTGCCAAAGTTAGTATTTCAATTTTACTGAGATTATAAATTTCATTTTCCCCTTTCTTTATTCTACAAGACAAAGAACTTTTCCTTTATGTTTGAAATATCGCCGAAAATTCGCTGTTTATGCATTTAGGTACTTTGTTAAAACTTCTAAGGCCTGAAATATTATCACAGTAGTGAAATTTATGTTTCACTTGGGAAATGAGATGATATTATCTTTGGAAAATTCTTAATAAAAATGATTATGACTTATTAAACAATGTAATAATATTTTTACAGACGTAAATGGTTGAAAATGTCAGAAGGAAGACATTGCACGATCAATTACCTTACCTTAACCTTATATTGTATTTTCCTGATTTTGTTTTATCTATGCATTTCTTAGTCCATCTCATTAGTCCATCATGGAGGAAACTCTATTTTAACTTTTTGAAACCCAAAGTACATAAATCAAATGAGTCAATGAGTTATACAAATTCATAAAATGTTATAAGACATGTTTCTGTGAAATATTTGTAAAGTGATTCTTCATATGTTTGTATCTGTATGTTGCTTCTGTGAAATGTTTTGTAAATTTTTTATTCATAAATTGTGTCTACATATTGGGTTGAGTTGGGTTTAACTTCTCAAAAGTACCAATTGGCGATCCCTTAATGAGTTTTGATAACTCATGGGAGTGCAACTTCGTTTTATGTTTTTAATAATAAAAAAAAAAAAATTAAAAAAATTAGTCGTACCACCAGCCAGAATGAAAGAAGAGTGTATATGGGACGATGTATGAATGTGAATGAAGCAAGGAGTGATTGCCAAGGTAAAGTTATGTAGCAATCTATTCTCTCTGCAGAAACGGCATTCATTTTAGTTAGTAAGTTAAATTTCTTATGCGTATGCATGAGTTGTTTTTTTTATACGGAGGCCCGAGAAAAAAATTTCCCCTCAGAGCCTTTGTCATCTATGAGGATGCTGTTTGCTGTGTGAGGAGGGTAGTTTTAAGGAAAGAAGGAGGGAAAGTTCTGGTAAGTAAATGATATGGTGTCCAGAAGTGATAGGCTTATGAATCCATCCCTCCCATTGCGGTGCAAGGCATGTCCCGAGAGAGTCTAGCTGCGGAGGTTAAAAGGTCCCCCTCAACATGTCTCTCCCGATCCAGCTTTCCTCGCACTTGATGGGCAGACACATACGCTTCCAAGACCCGGACAAGCCTCAATCCATGAACCCGGGCAACCCATGTGTTGTGTTTTGTGACAGTTATCACATCATAAAAATAATCACTTCAAATGCAAAAAAATGATAATGCACCTACCTATAGTATATTTTCCGAGACAATTATATTAATTTTAATTGAAAATACTAACTTCAGTTGTGAGGCCTTAATTGTTACTCTGGTTCAATGAATTCTGATGACTTGTTTTTAAAATTGGAACTGATTCGTTCAAAAATTCAGACACGCGAAAGTACCTACCTGTAATAATAATAATAATTCGCTGATTTATAAAGCGCCGTTTTCGTGAAAAATCATTTCAAGGGCGCAGTACATATAAGCATATAATAAAATAAAATTAATACGTCAGGCTTTCAACTAAGATTATTTATTAGAAAATTAAAACTAGAGATAACATCTAAATTTACACCTAACCTAACCTAACCTACATATGTTTATACATTTCGTCAGAAGTTTATCTAAATTCTACAATAAAAACGTATATTTCTCTTTTAAATTTTCGAGGGGAAAATCTTTAAGGCGATCCACTAGTACAGGAAAAAATCGAAAACGGAATTCACGCCCTTTTATGGGAGGAGTTTAAAAATACTTGAGAAAAAGCTTTTGGAAAGCTTGGAAAAGATATTTGTGATTTTTTTTACATGTTGATTTCGTAAAGGCCTGTAAAAAACATTAATTCTGTGGCGACCAGAACGGTCGCCCCCTTTTGCCACAATCCTTGCGCCGCCACTGATATAGCAAACACATTCTCGAAATGTACATACTACCTACAGTTGTAGTGTTTCACGCCGCGCACGGCTAAACATTTCGGGAAGCGCAGCGAAAGGCCTCGACTAACAGCCGTCACATTCTTACGGCCGCGGAATGTTCCAGAGGCTTCTCCGCTTTGCGCGGTGGCTCAACATTACTTGACGTTCCGGGTACTCACACGGTCGGCTATATAAAGCGCAGCGACACCGCGCTAGTCAGTCAGTCAGTTCCAGTCATTAGTGCAAGTAACATCACTAACACACATAGACAGTGCATCGAGTAATAACGATTCCAGTGCGGTACCGGCCAGACTCTCGGCGACCCACTGCCGACTGTGCCGGTGCATCATTAACCTTTGAGGACGCAACAAGCGACACAATTACCCGCGACATAAGGCCCGCCGCACCTTCTTGTCACGCAGGCAGCAACTTCTCAGCCACTGAGACTTCATCCTCCTCAGGTTCACCGCAGCCATCTCCGCGACACCGCGTCGAGCATCCATCCTGGACGTCAAGGTCATCTCCACCAACACGGTGCAGAACTACATGCTGGCGACATGCAGACCCGTGGTCTGCTCTACCACTGCATCACCGACCTTCATCACTGCAACACCATAGAGCCACATCATCATCGCTCCTGTCTACACTGTTACTTTACACCATATCCACCATCGCTACGTAGCCCAGCAATAAAGACTGACTCATACATCGACTGACGCCTTTCATTCAATCGTCCCCCGTCTCTGCCGATCGCTGCCCGCTCCCTCAATTCCTTTTTTATGCATTGTTTATTGTAATAAAACGGAATTTTAAAATTGATTTCACGAAAACAAGCAGCGCGGACCCTAACGCGTTGTTTCTCCGCTCCGACCGGAGGAGTAATGACGGGAGAATGGGGCGGCTGCCAGTCATTCTTCGGTTGACGGTACAAGGTTCACTTTGAAATAACAAATTCGTCGACTGCCGTATAGTTGCCGTGATGTCAAAAATACCAACGTGAAAATGCACAATATATTTTATTTTGTGAGGTTTAGGCGTAAATTTCAATTTTTTTGCGATAATTATTTAAGAAACTGAATTTTCCACATTATGCAATAAAACCATATCCGAAAAATTGCTTATAAGTAGGAGAGTTTGCACTTAAAAATGTTTTTTATAGACCTAATACTTTATTTTTTTCTAAGCTTATTAAAAGGCTTATTAAAAAAATGACCAATATTTTTAAGGGCCAAGGTATGTTCTACACGCAGTATTTAATTTAAGCATCTATAATACTTCTAAACGGTCAAATTTTCAAAACAAAAACATACTATTTTGTATGATTTTGCATTATTTAGTATGGCTTCATCTTAAATGTAAAATCAGATTTTGTGATTTTTCAAGGGCCACTGCGCTTTTGAACCAACAATCAACAATCAACTATCAATTCTGCAAATGTAATAACCCGTGATTTTTGACTGTATAATATTTTTCGAAATATATTAAGAAATCTTATTCTCACATTATTTTTCCTGCCAAAAGCATTTTCTCCTAAATTTCTTCTAAGTTAAGAAATAAATTAACTGTTCATCATTTAAGAAATTTATTCGATACCGTTAATTTTGTTTCTCATACATTGCTTGCGAAATTTTTAAGAATTAATTATTTTACAATGTGCCTTAAATTCGTCTGTTCCAAATTATTTGTTTCTCTTAACGTTTTAACTTTTTAATTGCTTTTAAAACGATTTGAAAAGATTTACAAACTTACATGTACGAATAATCAAAAGAGTATCAAAAACTAAAAAGTCCAAATGATACTTGAAATGGCTTTAACCGTGTTTAGAGACCAGATCTGAAAAGCCAATTACTTTACAACTAAGCTCTTCCACCTCTACTTCCCTTCTCACCCCTTAAGCCTTACAAAGTGCCCCTAATGGGATGCAATAGTCCGACTGGCTCTGGACAGTTGGTCGCAGTTGGGGCTCTGGTGGAATATGGAGGGGAAGAGGAATTATATGGTTGAATTACGGTTACTGTCGCTGTTACCCCCCCCCCCCCCCTCTCATGAATTTAAATAAAATGTTCTTTATTTCATATTTGTAAAAAGAATTAATTTTGTGCCTCACCATAATTTACAATAAAAACACATGAAGGAAGGGTGCTTCTGAAACCGGTTGAGTGTGTATAAAATAAAAGTGGTCTACACAAATTTATATGTGTTTTTATTATGAAATGTTCTATATCTATACGCTTGACTTTTTTTAAAACACGTTCTCAAATTTGTCTACTGAATGTCCATTGATGGCGTTTTATCTTGGAAAATTTAATGGTGTTTCGAGGTTTCTAACTCTTATTAGAAGTAACTTTTCAAAAGAACAAAAAGTAGTGTTATGCCGTATGTGATATAAAAAAATCTTAAAAATCAATAGTTTCAAAATCCAGAGAGGAAATAGGGGAATACTTTGTATGGAAAAAACGCCGCCGTATGTCCTCTAAATAGTTAAATAGAATAGATACAACACCAAATTAAAAAGGGGTATAAAAATTCACTCCAATTTAATCTAATTTAATCCATCAATTAAATTTTATGATTTTTAGACAACTTGCGATGAAATTATGAAATTTTCAAATTTATTTACACCTTGTTAATGGTTTTGACAGCGTGTACATATGAACTTTTAAGTGTTAATGTTTCTTCTCTGCTGCTACCCTAATTCTTTATATCAAAAGCAATCTTTCAAACTGTCCAACTTTTATCATATTGATAACCGAGCAAACTTATGTATAATATTATAATCCTTCCCATCCATTTGAAACATTAGCACACTGAAGAGATACTCCCAAGATATAATAATAATATTTGGCTAATTTATATAGCGCCGTTTTCGTGAAAAATCACCTCAAGGGCGCTGTGTTATGTTATCTATACCCATTTGAAATAAAACTTAATGTGACCAATAAATTGTTAAAACTTTCAACGCCTAGGCATCAGACATACTAAAAATTTGAGATTATTTGTTCAAGAATAGTGATTTAAATCATTGCCAAATACTACAGTCAAATATTAGTAAGTTTAAAGATTGGTGCATTAAAAATAATTTATTTTTAAATGTAGAAAAGTGTAAAACCTTGACATTCTTCAGAAATAAAAATCCTGTTTTATTCGAATATTCCATCAATAACACAGCTTTAGAAAGAGTCCCGGAAATGAGCGATCTTGGAATCATTTTGGATGAAAAACTAAGTTTCGCCAATCATATCCACCAAATTATGAACAAAGGTATGAAATCACTAGGCTTCGTTTTAAGAACAACTAAAAACTTTAATTCCATAGAAGCCATTAAACTATTATATGTATCTCTAGTTAGAAGCCAAATTGAGTATAACTCGGTAGTTTGGTCTCCATCTTACAAAATTCACGTTAATAATAATAATGAGCGAATACAAAAAAAATTTCTGCGTTTTATAAATTTTAAATTGAATATCCCACTAGAAGACTTAAAATATAATCTATTACTAAATATTCTAAAAATACACACACTAGAAGACAGACGTAAAATAAACGACTTGACATTTTTATTCAAAATACTTAACTCTAAATTCGACTGTTGCGAACTCCTACAACTCATAAACTTACGAATACCGACAGTAACCACACGACAAAATACCCTATTCTACTGCAGCATTCATAAGCGGAATTACATTGCCCACTCTCCGATACAAAGATTTCACACTATGGGAAATCAGTACTTAAGTGATGTTGACATATTCAACATCAACTTGGCGAATTTTGTGGATTTTGTAAAAAACTTATTCCATAACTAACTAACTAAACTAACTAACTAACCATCACGCCGTTTCCCCGCAGGGGTAGGCAGAGAGGACGGACCGCCAAACAACTCGGTCTTGGCACACACTCTTTGCCTCACTCACATTCATACATCGTCTCATACATACTCTTCTATTATTCCGACTTTTGACATGGCCCGACTCAAGTATCTGATTCACTTGATCGTGCCATGTCTTCCTCGGGCGTCCCCTACTTCTTCTTCCATTCACATTTGCGTCATATATTCTTCTCACATTATTTTCTTCTTTCATTCGCTCTACATGTCCAAACCATCTGAGGGTCCCTTTCTTAATCTTACTCATTATGCTTACATCAGCCTTGCATTCTTTGCGGATATCCACATTTCTCACACGATCATACATGGTTTTGCCACACATTCGCCTCAGGGATCTCATTTCGACAGCATTCAGTTTACTTTCATCCTTCCTCTGCCAACTCCATGCCTCACTGCCATACATCAAGGTAGGTACCAGGACTCCATTGTGGACTGCTAGCTTCGCGTCTTTTGACAGTGTTTTATTAGCGCCAACGGCATTCAGTCCTCCATTAATGGAGTTACCTGCATTTACTCTTCTTTCAATATCTCTATCAGCCTTCCCATCTCTCGTAAACATACTACCCAGGTACACAAACTCATCCACCTGCTCCAAGTATTCATCATTCACAACTATATTGCACACTGTTTTCGTACTCTCCCTTTCAAATACCATGACTTTAGACTTACTTACATTCATCATTAACTCATTTTGCATACACACTTCGTTCATCCTAGACACGAGAGACTGTAGATCTTCCATAGTGTTAGAAATCAGCACCGCATCATCAGCATACAACAGGCAACATATTTTCAGATCACTCAAATTCGCGCCCAATCCCATCTCTTTCAATTCTTGCATACAATTATCCATGTATAAATTGAATAACCATGGTGACATTACGCAGCCTTGCTTAACACCTTTTGTGATGTCAAACCACCCCGTAAAACCACCGTTCACCCTAACACATGCAACGCTTCCCTCGTACAGAGACGCAATTGCCTGTATGAGATTTGTATTCACTCCATACTTGGACAACACCTTCCATAGCTTTTTCCTGTCGACTCGGTCGTATGCTTTTTGTAGATCTACAAAGGCACAAAAAAGTTTTTGGTTTTTTGCCAGAAACTTCTCAGTGAGCATACGCAAGGAGAAAATCTGGTCCATGCATCCCCTTCCACTCATAAAGGCACCTTGCACATCCCATATTTTATCCTTTGTTTCCATTCTTACCCTTTCAATCAATATTCTTCCGTACAACTTGCCGACTGAACTTAGCAGGCTAATAGCTCTATGATTCCCACATTCCATACGTGACCCTTTACCTTTGTATAATGGCATGATTACAGCCCTTCTCCAATCTAATGGCGTGTAACCCTCCTCTAAACACTGGTTAAAAAGTTTGCACAACCATGTGAGAATAATATGGCTATCTCCTTTAAAGTATTCGGCCGCAATATTGTCGAAACCTACAGCCTTACCATTCTTCATGCATTTTATCGAATTTTTAATTTCATCCATGCTGATTTTGATAACATTCACTCCGTCATCGTTCATACCCGATTCGCCGCTGGCCTCACTATCACTCGGGTTGCTTTCGAAGACTTCCTCAAAATATTTCATCCATCTCTCATTTATTTCTTCCTCATTCGTCAACATTCTTCCATCTTTCGATTTTATCACTTTTAGGCTCCCATTCTCTGGACCGCTCCGGGACTTTTTGACCTCCTTCCAAAACAGTTTAATGTTTTCTTGGAAGTTTTTTGTCATTTTTATTCCCTCTTCCTCTTCCAGACGTTTCTTTCGTACTTTCACTCCAACACTTACTCTTTTCTTGCATCCCTTATATACTTCTTTCGCTCTATCTCTCTCTTCGCTAGAAGCACTGCCAGCCGCTATCAGACATAACCATGCTTTCTTCTTCTCTGAGACCAGTGCTTTAATCTCGTCATCCCACCATGCGTCACCTTTCTTCCTACCTTGCGTACTTATTCCACACACATCTCTAGCAGATTCACAAAGACTAACCTTTATGTGGTTCCATGCTTCATCAATGCTTAGACCATCCATTTCCTTCTCATTCAATCTCGTCTCTGCACGCTTCTCATACTCACTTCTGACATTAGCGTTTTGAAGTTTTTCTACTTTGACTCTGGTAGGAGTTGATACCTTTTTCACTTTAGAGCGCCATCCGCGAAAGAGGTTTACTCTTGACACCACCAGAAAGTGGTCAGTTTCAACCTCAGCCCCTCTGAAAACTCTTGTGTCCTCAGTAACGGCTCTCAACCTAGAGTCAATTACCACAAAATCGATTAATGATCTTTCATTTCCTCTTTCCCACGTATATTGATGGATACCTTTATGATCGAAGAAGGTATTCGATACAAACAGGTTCCACTCTAAACATACTTCAAGTATTCTATTCCCATTGTCATTCGTTCTTTTATCCCCAAACTTACCTAAGGCTGAATCAAATCCATCACGTCTAATTCCCACCCACCCATTCAAATCGCCCGCCATTATAATCCTTTCATTCAAATTTTTTAATCTCATTACGTCATTCACACCAGTCCAAAAATCATCTTTCACTTCGTCGCTTTCAGAATTAACAGGAGCATAGCCGATAACAAGAAACACCCTTGTCAACCCAATTTTAAATCGGATCCACATTATTCTCGAACTTACACATTCATACTGCAACATACATTCAACCATTCTGGGAGACAGTAGCGCTGCAACACCCTGACAAGCCCTCTCCGTATCCGGTCTCCCAGACCAGATGACGAACTTATCATTATGCTGCATTGTACCGCTCTCCTTTTTCATACTCTCTGTCACACAAAGTATATCCAAAAATTTACTATCCATTGCATCGCATAATTCGTTCATCTTTCTTTCCATTCCTCCTCTGATATTCCATGTACCAATTCGACATTGTTCACGTTCCGTCCTCCTCTTTGCGCTACCAAAGGGTTGGCGATGTGATGGGTAGCGAGCCTCATCGACATCTGTTTCGGCCATTCCCTTCCAGGTACTACATATAACACCTTAACATCCCAAAAACAACGTTACACATATTCAAACCTACCTCTAATAATTATACAACTCAAAACAAACAATAGTTAAAATCAATACAATTACTTACTTAATAACTTAATTAACACTAAGAAAAAAAATATATAGTGTCTTATCACCGTAAAATAATTATGTCAACGAAAAATGTTTATATCTTGTTAAGTTCTTATTTAATTGTAAAATTTTTGGTCATATAATGTCTTATCACTGTAAATCACTCTCACTTAGGGAACGCAGAAAAAATATGCAGGCTCCGTCCGATGTCATCCTTCTGTGTGCGCGGGGCGGAGGGACGGGAAAGGCGGCAGGGCGGGGGGTGAAGCTCAGAGTGCAGAAGCCACCAGATCACTCATCTCATTTCTCTTTCTTTCTGCGAAAGGCCGCTCCAGCGGCCGATGCAACGGATAGGTCATAACGGTCATGATGTATACTGCATAACTATTCCTAAACATATATGTATTTTTGTAAACTTATCAAATCACTGTATTTTTGTATTTTTGTGACTTGTGTGCATTTTTATTTAATTTTATTCTTATCATTTCTCTATCTGTTTAAAAATCATCTGTCATCTGTCTATGTGTTTAAAAATCATCTGTCATAAACAAATTGTACTACTGTAAAAGCCCTCTGGGCGTTGAATAAATAAATAAATAAATAAATATACATTAAATACTATTCAATAAACACCAGTGTCACAAACCCGTAACTTTGGTGTAACATTCTATGAAAGTTTGGTCTTCGATGTACACATTATCGATATGACTTATAACTAACATGCTTTGCTTCCTCTGCAGAAATTTAATTGATTGCAAGTCCTTAGTTTGAATGAGAGAGCTCGATATTGCATTTGTTAGAAGTTAACTGGAGTATAATTAACCTATTTGGTTCCCTTTGGATAAAGTTCACTGAAACAATATAGAACGATTTAAACGCAAATTTCTTAGGTATATAAATTGTATCCAAATTGAAAACATCGATTATGTAAGTTTGATGAAACAATTATAATTAATTGGGCTGTCTGATAGGAGATTCAGAATTCAGGCCTAGTTGTATTACGTTATTATTAACTAATATAGCATTGGTTACAAGTCAAGTGAAGTATAATAATTCCCCAATTTAGCCCCTTTAGATACAGTTCACTGAAGCAATATAGAACGATTTCAACTTAAATTCCTTAGGTTTATAAATTTTATCCAAATTGAAAACATCGATTATGTAAGTTTGATGAAACAATTATAATTAATTGGGCTGTCTGATAGGAGATTCAGAATTCAGGCCTAGTTGTATTACGTTATTATTAACTAATATAGCATTGGTTACAAGTCAAGTGAAGTATAATAATTCCCCAATTTAGCCCCTTTAGATACAGTTCACTGAAGCAATATAGAACGATTTCAACTTAAATTCCTTAGGTTTATAAATTTTATCGAAATTGAAAACATCGATTATGTAGGTTTGATGAAACAATTATAATTAATTGGGCTGTCTGATAGGAGATTCAGAATTCAGGCCTAGTTGTATTACGTTATTATTAACTAATATAGCATTGGTTACAAGTCAAGTGAAGTATAATAATTCCCCAATTTAGCCCCTTTAGATACAGTTCACTGAAGCAATATAGAACGATTTCAACTTAAATTCCTTAGGTTTATAAATTTTATCCAAATTGAAAACATCGATTATGTAAGTTTGATGAAACAATTATAATTAATTGGGCTGTCTGATAGGAGATTCAGAATTCAGGCCTAGTTGTATTACGTTATTATTAACTAATATAGAATTGGTTACAAGTCAAGTGAAGTAAAATAATTCCCCAATTTAGCCCCTTTAGATACAGTTCACTGAAGCAATATAGAACGATTTCAACTTAAATTCCTTAGGTTTATAAATTTTATCCAAATTGAAAACTTCAATTTTGTAAGTTTGATGAAACAATTATAATTTTTTTTATTTTTTTTTATTATTTATTAATCAAGATATTGCAATACATATATACAAAATACAATGTGCATTTTTTTTTTTGGTATAAACCACCTCACTAGGCTGAGCCTGTTCCGATGTGACAGGAATTTAAACTAATTTTTATATCTTAATCTTGAAAGAAAAATAAGATAAAAAAAAAAATATTTTTATTTCGATAGATAAATACAATAAAAGAAAAATAAAAAGAAAAGAGTAAAATAGAAAAAATATGAAAGAAACAAATTAGAGACATAAAAATAATTGAGAGGAAAAGAGAAAAAATACAGGCGTTGAGTGTGTTCTTAATTGGGCTGTCTGACAGGAGATTCAGAATTCAGACCTAGTTGAATTACATAAACATTTTTTTTTTTTTTTTTAATTAGCAAATTTTTGGTACATTTAACAGGTAAATACATAATAACAAAAAAAAATATCTATATACATATAAGTAACAAAAAAATCCCACGAAGACGAAGCCTGTGTGTGGGTATTATATTATGTGGATAACAGTGGTAGTTAAAATAAAATTTAAAAAATATATATGTACAGAAGCAATAGAGATCAATCAACATGATTGATTTTACTGGAGTAAATTTTTTTTTTTAAATTTGGATATATACATATTTCAAAAATAAAATATTTAAAAAATTTATATCGCATATTTACACCCTTACAAAAATACATTTACATTTCCTTTTTTTATTCTAAATATTCAGAAAGACATGGAATATTTTAGCAATTTGGAAGCTGTTAGTTTGAATTACAGAAAAAAATTACTTAGTTCCAAATTATTTTTTTCCCAGATTTTAACATTTTTTTTATATTCGTTCAAATTTTGACAAATGTTGGTGGAGTGAGGTAGGGAATTGACAACTTATTTGAAAAGGAAAATAACAAAAATAATCTTAACTAAAATATAAAAGAGAACAAGATACAGAAAAATAGAAAGTGATAATGGTCGCAACTGGGACTCGAACCCAGACCTCTCGTATAACCAGCAAGTGTATATATGATCTTTTTATATTTTTCTGTATCTTGTTCTCTAGCATATTTTTGTTAAGATTATTATTGTGATCTTCTTCTTCATTGATATATTCCATTGATGGGAATAACCTTCAAAATTTACATAAAGAGAGTTTTTCTTTCAAAAAATTGTACATATTTAATATCGCTACTATATAATTCCATATATTCCAAGGAACAAGTCAGGGAACACAGATAAAATGTAACATTTTCAGACGGCACGTATACAACCAACCATCAGAAGCACTCAGGATGCAAGATCTGGGCAATAAGTTGGGAGTAACTGTTGATATATTTACTGACTCCGTTTATAGAATTAAGCGTAGCACTTTGCTGAATCCTATAAAATTATAGTAGCGTAGGTGATGTAGTTTTATTGATCTGTCTTAATGGTATTGTATTAGTTTCTATTTTATTCTACCTACTACTAGCTGGTTCCCGGCATGCGTTTCAATGACATATTCAAAGAAATAAATTGTTTTTCTCTGTAGCGTGCGTCCCCGTTCCCCTTCGGCGCCCCCTTCCCCTCCTGCGTTCCTCTTCCACCTTAACCGCCTTCCCAAGCCCCTCTTACGCTCTACCGTCCCGCCAACCCCCCTCCCCACGTTCCATATATTCAATCCCAGTACATTAAGTTTTCAAACAGCTCGGGAGCCACCTAATATAATTTTTTTTTTCAAATCTTCATTTTTCATTTATTACAAAATACTTATCTATTATTGTATATTTCCAATTAAATTTGGTACCTAACCTATTTATAATATCTATATTTCTTGATTCGATTCAAAGTACAAGGCTATTACTTCAAATAAATTAATTTAAAGAGTTCATAAAATTCACAATCATTGTTTTGCAAAATGTCATCCTCAAATTTTGAATTTTTTTACAGTTTTGCAAGATTTTTTTCAATGATTAAAAAAAAATCAGATGTATTGTCATGTGGATGTACTAGTAATAATTCAGAAACCTTCGCGGAGGTTTATAGAAGGTATTTTGAAAGTTTTTCCATAATAATGTTAATAATAATTGGATAATTTGTAGAGCGCCGTTTTTGTGAAAAATCACCTCAAGGGTAGAGCAATATAAAGACATCTCATAAAGGTACTCTACTCATATACTCGTATATTCCCAAACAAATATATGTTGATGTTTATATATATATACATACATATCTATAGATGTAAAAGCCCAGCTTACCGTAAAATCAAATAAAGTGAAATAAAATAAATTAGGAAAGAATACCCAATAATGCTACATTATTATCTATATGCTACAGCCAATCATATTAGCCACTTAGATATTGTTCAGAAGAGCATTATAAAAACCATACTAAAATTACCCATCAGAACCCCCTCAAAAGATATTTTTAAGTGTTTTGACGTTCTTAATTTAAAACAAATATATGCCAAGAATATTCTTATACATCATTTTAAAAACAGAAAATCTCCTAATGAAACTCGGATACATGACACAAGAGCCTCAAAAAAGGATAAACGAGATGTTCCAAAATTCAAGACAAGTTTTGGCCAAAGAAACCACATATATCTTGCAACTAAACTTTACAAAATCCTTCCTCCAAGTCTGAAAAAGATAGAAAAGATAAATAAGTTTAAGGAAAAAATCAAAACATGGGTGAAAGAAATTAATGCAGACATACTAGAGAATGTATTAAAAACATCATAGAAACTAAATAACGGAAAATCAAAGAAATCTACCAGTCCGCCTCAGCACAGGACCACCTAGTGAGGAGGACTAAGAACAAACGGATTAAATATTTATATATATCATCATATCTTGTAATTGTCATCAAACCTGTAACTAAATAGTCACTAATAAAAAAATTTTTAATAAAATCTAAAATGTTTGAGATCAATTCACAAGAAGTTAGTAGGTACAAATGGAGCTTACTTACAAGAACACGCTATACCACACATCCCTTGGTTTATAATATGTTCAGTGATTGAGCACCTAAGTTCCAAGGAGCCCGCAGTGGCTTCTACCCTGGGGATGATTGATTAATATCAGCAACTGACTAATCAATTTTCAATTCCCCTTCAAACGTGAAAATACGGTTGCAATACTTTTAACTTGTGGTTATGACGTATAACTTGTGCTTTTGAGCTTTTACTTGTCAATTTCACGACCACAGCCTTTTGGAAGGTTCTGATGTTGCCGCCAGTTTGCAATGCTTATAATTCCGGCAGTTACATGGTTGCATTTAGATCTTAGTATACTCTCGAGTTTCCACGATTTTTAAGCAGAGTTTTTCGAAATCTAGTGTAGACAGTTACTTTATTCTTATTTTATAGGTCAAGTGCGCAAAATCAGTTTCAAAAACTATCTATTTTATGTAAATAGATCTTACATTTTTCACATGAGAACGGGACGTTTCTACGACTGATTCAAATTAATTCAGTTGAGTCTCTTCAAGACACCTCTTCCTCTCCTCAAAAAGATTCTAGATATTTCATCCCAATTTGGGAGGAAACCGCCGCCCGGGAACCATTAATTGGATCATTCTTTGTATATTGGGAGAGACGTCCGTCTGTCACTCCTAGACATACTGACCCCTAGATTCCAACCCACTCCTCACACTTTTTTCCTTTCCAGAACCTCCTCTTCTTCCTTTCCTTAAAAATACATTACATACCCAAAGTTAACATAGATCCTGAGGGAAATTAATTTCCCCAGGGCCTCCCGTGTGGGGTAAAAAAAAGACTAATGTTTACTCCTTCCCCTCCTCAAAAAGACCCTACACACAGCGTCCCCAAATATGACATATGCCTGAGGGAAATTGTTTTCTGCAGGGCCTCCTGTGTAGATTTAATGTAAAAAATATATAAGTATTATTTTCTTTGACGAAAAATATTTTCTGTACTCCTTTCTTAAACTTTTTTCTCGGATTACTTGCGAATTTTTGGTGTACACTAAAAAAAATCAGGTCTCCGAAATTTATTATGAAGACAAACAAACTGATTATAGTTTAATATACCCAATGAATTCACCTATCTTTTGTCGATTATCACATATTCGTAAAATTTATAAAAAATATATTATAAAATCGTAAACTTCTACTTAATTACTTGCAAATAAGGAAAAAATTGCCAAAATTGGCAGCAAAGCAATCCGAGGTACTTTAAATAGTGTTATATTGTAGCAAAAAGCACTCCAGTGGTTACATAATATAGTATTATTTATCACGGGTACTTTTAAATTCTGAGTGACTAAAGTAAAAATGAAACTACAGCCTATTTTCAAGTATATCACGTACATAATATTATGGACATTGAACATCCCATCATCGTGAACAGATTCTGGGCCTTTGAGTCGAGTCGGATAGTGGCGGGAGGCAGATTTGATCCACAATTCCATTCAAATCCACTGCGCCATGCCTTGAATATTTTATAAAGATTTTCTCGCATCAGGACAGAATTTTCTGAAATACTCCTTCCCGAATTCTGGGTCCAAATTTATACCATATAAATACATTAAATACGGGTTTTAATGATAATTTTGTTATTATTTTTAATTGGTAAACTAATGTTTAAGATAAGATTTTTATGCATAGCACAAAGTGTAACAATTATTATAAGCAATAATTATTAGCCTGAAACACTCAAATAATATAATAAGCAGTAATTTTTGAATGAAACACTAGTATATATTGAATTATTTGGCGGGTAGGAGATAAGCCGACGTAGCTCAGTTGGTAGAGCAGTTGACCGGATATCAGAAGGACGCGGGTTCAAGTCCCGTCGGCGGCATTTATCTTTTCTCGGGAGATTTTTTCAATGTTGATGAGTGTTTCAGGCCAATAATTATTGCTTATAATAATTGATAATTTTGTTGTTAAAATGACTGTCACGATCGCAGTGAAGTAGACACTGTTGAAGTTAGTAATTTTTATATACCTACTTAGCGCAGACCTATGAAATATCATGGCATATTATATTTTTTTAAATTAAATGAAGACAATATTAGCGATACTCAATGGAAAATCTGAAAAAAAAACAACCAGAAAAAGATTCGATCACATCTGGGACTCGAACCCAGGTCCTTCGCCTTGCAGGAGCGCAACTTAGAGTTTCTCATATCTTTTTCTGTTTTTAGATTTTTGATTGAGCTTCGCTAAAATTGTCTTAATTTAATTTACAATTTGAGGTTTTACTCATTAAGTTGAAAATAAAAAAGGATATTAGTTTTTTTACAATAGCTCCACACTGGAGGCCTAGAGGTAAATAATGTCCCTCGGGGCCTATGTCATCTTTCGGGATGCTGTGTGGAGAGTATTTGAAAGGAAAAGGGTATGAGGGATGGGTACGAATCTGGAGATCAGAGGGTCCAAAAATGATGGACGTGTGAATCCATTCCTCCCACTGCGATGCAAGGAGATGGGTCGAAAGCGTCTTGCTAAAAACGCCAAATGGTCTCCCTCAGCCAGTCTCTCCCGGCAGACCCATCCTCCACCAAAACCCAACTCCACTAAGCCCACGAATCCGGGCACATGTCCTGCTACGTCATCAAACGTAGCGAATCTCTATTATTATTATATGATTTATTGTAAGATTTGTGAAGTTACTTATAATATATTTATTTCAGGATCGTTGCTTTTCAAAAACAAATATTTTCAATATTTTTTTCATTTGATTCGATCAGAAATTTGCCTTCCGAATGAACCCGTTGATAATCTTGCGAAATCACGAAATCTGTCAAAAATATTAATTAAAGAAACCCGCATTTCAAATATAGAATTATTATTTAATCCATATATATAAAAATCTAAAAATGTTTGTATGTATGTGTGTCCGCTATGCGTTGCTATATTTATTTATTTATTTAAACACTATAGAATAGCTTTTACATTCAAGTGATAGGTACATGATATTATAAGCATACATTGGTACACAGGAGATTATCAGTATTACATTAATAACAAAATATGAATGTACATTTAACAAATTATGAGTGATAAAAGCAAGTATATAGGTATAGGATACCAGTATGTATTACTAAACTAATAATAAATTTTATAAAATAGAGAACACATTATTTAGGATTACTTAGAATAAAAAATATGTAAATAAAGGGGACTTGTCAGAAAAGTTGTTAACAGTATTAAATTTATAGACACTAAGTAGTAGAGTAAATTTGTATTGAGTTTATTTTTACCTTCAAAGTTATCATTTTTTAGAATTACTAAGCAGGTATTGCTAATTGGCTAACTGTTTCAGGTCTGTCAGTTAAAGATTTAATAATAGTTTTGGTTTAAAAACAAAAATAATTTTGATAAAATAATACATTTAAAAGTTATCTCTCTTCAGACGGATAGTAAAGATATCTAAAGTAAGTAGTTGACAATCTACAGTAAAATATTTATTTATTGTGAATTTCCCGCCCGTCTGGGCTTTTAAATGTTATTTTTTTATTTATTACAAAGAACATCTTAGTAAGCATAACGAAATCAAAAACAAAATAGAAGACAAAATCAAAAACCACATCTAAAGCAAAAACGAAACTAAATACTTCACCATGCATGATGGAAAAATGTAATAACTAGGAAAATTACAATACATTGGTAA
Organism: Limnephilus lunatus; assembly: GCA_917563855.2. Classification (NCBI taxonomy): domain Eukaryota; kingdom Metazoa; phylum Arthropoda; class Insecta; order Trichoptera; family Limnephilidae; genus Limnephilus; species Limnephilus lunatus. The sequence continues at coordinate 50,582,001 of OU830603.1, forward strand.
GATCACATAAGTCGATGCTGAGCTACGTAGTTTGTTTAGTTAAATTAAATTAAAATTTGATGCTCTTCTTTTCAGAATATTAAGCGTAGGAAATGTTTCAAGCTTTCAAAATACCTTTTTTCCACCCTCGCGATGGTTCTTGGATTATTACAACCACATGAAAATACATCTGAAAAGTTTTTTTAATCATTACAATAACTGTTACAAAAATGTCACAATTTGAAAATTACGTGTTTCAAACATCGATTGTTCAATCAAAATTCAATATTCGAATAGACTTTTTAAATTAATTAATCGAAGTACTCACTTATGGTACTAATCAAAATCGAATGCTTTGAATCTATTTGAAAATTGTTTGAAAATCAGATTATTTTAAATAGGTACCTATGTTAGGAACCAAATTTAATTTATTGTTCTTATCTACTACACTATATAAAGAGGTAAGATTTGTTTGTTTGTTTGTTTGTTTGTTTGCATCGAATAGGCTCCGAAACTACTAAACCGATTTGAAAAATTCTTTCGCTGTTGGGAAGCTACACTATTCCCTGGTGACATAAGCTATATTATATTTTCAAAAAAATTAGGGATCCTTACTAAAACTCCAATAATGCAACCCAAGGTGTAAAAAAATTTCCTAAAATATTATTTACATCGCGTGCGCTGCAAAAACTATTGATGATAGAATAAAATAATGTAATACGACTTTATAGAACACATCATTATTTACAAAAAAGTTCATGACAGCATATGTCTAACTATTATGGTTATGCCACAATAAGTATTCTTTTATTTTAAAAATTTAATTAATATGTCGCCGCTTGAAAAGGCTCTTTATTTGTATCTTGGTGTTAATCCTTATCAAAATAAATTACTTTATATTCAAGACAGCTTCAATACCTTTATTTAACTTTTTGAAATGTTCAATTCGGATATTTAATTAGAAAGATATCACGAGTTTAATAATGTTAGTATTAGAAAGAAGTGCCAGGGGGGTTGGCGGGACGGGGGAGCGGGAGAGTGGTGGCGGGGAAGGTGGAAGTGGAACGCTGGAGGGGAACGCACGGGAAAGGACATGCAAGGAGTAACATTTTATTTATTTGAATATGGCATTGCAACACATGCCGGGAAACAGCTATATATTATAAAAGAAAATCCAAAAAAACGCGCGGACCGCACAAACTCAGAAACGAGTCCCGGTACGATCAAGGGAGTTATAAGGTGTGGTAGATCTCTGTCCCCTCTCGGGAAAAAGGTACCCGTTTTTACCTAAAGGGCGTGCTTTTGAAGATATAAAGGCTGGAAGTTTCGCCCTCTTGAAATTTCGGAAAGTTCAAGAAGGTTCTATAGAACTCTAGAAAGTTCTGGAAGGGGTGGCGGAGTATGTCGTGGAATGTTCGGGAATAGGGAATCGGGATCATCATTGTGAAACATTCCATAACACTCAAATGTTTTCCTGAGCGAAGCCGGGTAACCCAGCTAGTAATATACAAAAATGAATGTTTGTAACATGTAAAATACAAAAAAAATTGCAATAGGTGGCATGCGAGCTGTTTGAAATTCTGAATGTACCGGGACTTATTGAACGCTGGAGAGGCGATGGGATCGCGGCAGGGTGGTTTGCGGTAGAGTGGAGAGGGAAGGCGGGAAAGGTGGAGGGGGAACGCTTGAGAGAAAGGGGACATGGAAGGGGAAAAGGGACAGAAGGGGAACGGGACGTATGGGAAAAGACACGCAGGGAGAAACAATTTCTTAATTAGTGACATAGCAACGCATGCCGGGAAATCTCTAGTCTAGAATAAAATAAATATCAATTTTAAACATCGCGTTCTTCGTAACCCATACGACCAAGAATCGAACAAATTAATAATACAAATTGAACAAATAATACATACCTAAGTATATGTTTATTATGAGTATAATATCTGCGCAAACGTTTTCAATTTTGTTCCGTTTAGTTTTCATATCAATTCCTCTGCTAGTTCATACTTTCATTTCCGTCATGCCAGAGATCTTTTCCGGATAACATAAACTGTAAAGTCTTTGAACAATACGCTGGAAAGACCGTTAATGTAGCGAAATACTAATTTGAAAATACGGAGGCTGATATCATTGTGGAAAGTTTACTTCACCTTTTAGTTTATTTGGGAGGTGATTGTTCATAATAATCTAAGTAAAAGAATCCTCGTGAAGTAAAGAAATTAACTAACTAACCATCACGCCGTTTCCCCGCAGGGGTAAGCAGAGATGACGGACCACCAAACAACTCGGTCTTGGCACACACTCTTTGCCTCACTCACATTCATACATCGTCTCATGCATTCTCTTCTATTATTCTGACTTTTGACATGGCCCGACTCAAGTATCTGATTCACTTAATCGTGCCATGTTTTCTTCGGACGTCCCCGACTTCTTCTACCATTCACATTTGCGTCGTATATTCTTCTTACACAACTTTCTTCGTTCATTCGCTCTACATGCCCAAACCATCTGAGGGTCCCTTTCATAATCTTACTCATTATGCTTACATCAGCCTTACATTATTTGCGGATATCAACATTTCTCACACGATCATACATTGTTTTACCACACGTAGGTACACATCAGGGATCTCATTTCAAAAGCATTCAGTTTAATTTCATCCTTCCTCTGCCAGTTCCATGCTTCACTGCATGCATCAGGGTAGGTACCAGGACTCCATTGTGGACCGCTAGCTTCCCTTCTTTTGACAGTTTTTATTAGCGCCAACGGCATTCAGTCCTCCATTAATGGAGTTACCGGCATTCACCCTTCTTTCAATATCTCTATCAGCCTTCCCATCTCTCTTAAACATACTACCTAGATAAACAAACTCATCCACCTGCTCCAAGTATTCATCATTCACAACTATATTGCATACTGTTTTCGTACTCTCTCTTTCAAAAACCATGACTTTAGACTTATTTATATTCATCATTAACTCATTCTTCATACATACTTCATTCATCCTAGACACGAGATACTATAGATCTTCCATACTGTTAGAAATCAGCACCGCATCATCAGCATACAACAGGCAACATACTTTCAGATTACTATAAGAAATTAATTATCTGCCAAAAAAGGTGTAAATAAACATTGTGTAGTGTAATCATAACTTTACTTTTGCTAGTCCTAATGAACGTGTTCGGATAACAAAAAGACCACTCTTAAACCTTAAATAAAACAGCTGACCGAGCGCGACGAAATAATAATTATAAAGATTTGTTTATATGAACGCTTCGTAAACCAAAAGTTAACCGTAGCGAAGATCATCCCTATTTCAAAAACTAACACTAAATAAGAAACTTTATTTAATCGTCATCGATCGTAAGAGACGAAGATAACTAAGATAATTTCTTTATGAATCGGGCAAAAACGTTTTTATTTTCTACAGGTTTGGTATGATTTTGGACTGTGATCAAAAGCAAGGGTATTTATTCAGAAAAACTCATGAATATTTGAATCTGACAGCCTTACTATAAAAACCCGTGAAAATATGATTCAATTGATAAATGAGGGTGTATGTGAAAACTTTACTAATTAAGAAATTGTTAATGGAAAGAAATATACATTGTTTACAAAGCGTGAGAGGGTAGTTTATCTCATGTGTACGAGTGTTTTGTGAATGAAGTCTGAATGAAATTTAGTATTTTGAATGTTCTGTATATTTCTTATTTTTGAATATGTCGTAAAAACAAATACCATTTATAAAAAATATATAAAATGACCTTTTAGATTTGTGTTTTCGGTATACTTTAGTATTAAAAAATTGCCATTCAAATAAGAAAAAATGGAAAAAAAATTCTTACCAAAACATTTTTGATTTAAATGTACAAAATCTAAATCAATTTAATGTATTCAAATCAAACACTTAACAAACCACTTAGTAACATATGACAGGGGTGTTTGATGTCTAATAAATGGTTCCGGGGCGGCGGTATCCATACCTGCCTCCAAAACCGCTTTATCCGTATTAAGTTACTAGATCCAAACAGCTGGATATGACAACATACCCCAATTGAAGATCATGTAGTCCCACTGCCTTCGGGCAGTTGGAACTTGTGTGGATTAAAAAAAAATATATATAGAGGTACATTAGAAATACACACATGAAAAAAAATCTTTTTTACAGACAATAATTACTCCACCTCCAGAAAATCCAACATTTTGGTTCGTCTCGATTCCTGACTCCTCTGATTTCTTCAATTCACCTGCCAAATTTCACCCCTCCCTCATTTCCTCGACCAGACGAGGGTACAAAGCACCGACCTTCCGACCAGAGTGGCAATTAGTTACCACCCCTTCACCTTACCCTTCTTCCAACTCCAAAGCAACCGGATCTGCGGCCTGTGGCTTCATTAGGCCCGATGAATATTCAGGGTGGGCCTGCTTAAATGCCGTTTCCTGGCCTTACCGATTCGAGGGGATGATTTTTGCATTTTGTGGAGGAACGCCGATTAAAATGGTGTTTACATTACCATAAAATTTTTGTGGTAATTCGAGCTAAATGCAAAATTAGCGTTGTCGATCCGATTTAAAACATTTCAAAAATGAAAATAAAATCATTCCAATTTTTTTATTTTTTATATGAGCTCCACACAAGAGGCTCTGAGAAAAATAATTTCCCCCAGGACCATGTCATCTTTAGGGATGTTATGTGGAGGGTTTTTTCAGGAAAGGAAGGAGAGGAGAGTTCTGGGAAGGAAGAGGGTTTAAGGGGTGGGTGGAAATCTGGGGTTCTGTGTATCCTGGTCATCCGCCTCCAAGACCTAGACAAACCTCACCCCGTGAACCCAGGCACCCCTGCTAAATCACCAAACGTAGCGAACCACTTGAGGTGACCTATGGCAAAAGTTTTGGTTATCCAATAAAGGTTCCCGGGGCGGCGGTACATTAATGCTGCTTGGTAAGGTTTTAAATGTTCCTAATATTGTTAATTAACTTCGTTTTTTTTATTTATTTGAATCTTCACTGGAGTCCCATCGGAGCCAGTGGGACTAGAGCATTCCATTTTTATTATATTCTGAGGTTGAAGAGATTGGGGAGAGAAAGAAGAAGGGGTAGAGGAGGGTTGGGAAGTACTTTTCTTCTTAGGTCTGCTACGTAGTACGGTTGTATGCCTTAAAATCATTATATTTTCTCCAAAACAACCAACAGATGGTCTTTGTTTACATTAACTCCAAACAAGAGGACTCGAGGAAAATAATTTTCCTTAGTGTCTGGACCAAAATTGAGGATGCTGTTTATAAGATCTTTTTTGAGGAGAGGAAGGAGTGGTTACAGGTCTTGAAGAGATCCATGTTGTTGAAGGAAGGAAGCACAGAGTCGTAAAAACGACCCGTTCTTATATAACAAATGTCAACTCTGTATAAGTTGGGCACGCGTTTTGCCGTGTTTCCCGACTATGCACCGATGCCAAAGGGATCAATAACGCTAAATACCCGGACCATCTTCCATTAAAATAGCGGTAGAACAAGAACAACTTTCCCACCTGACACCTGTGCTCTAAAGATTAATGTCAAAATTCAACATTCACAAGTGACTTACATTAAATGTGAGTAAGATTAAATATTTAACATTTCAAAAAAACAGACGACCAATGAATGACCGTACAGTACATTAAAATTACACGAATGTTCAAAAAAATTTCCTCAGTGTACTTCCCGGTATAAACCCAAATTAAAAACATTAAATATCTTGGGAAGTATTAAATATCTCGTAATTGACGACAAACTTCACCAGGATTCACGCATTGATGGAACCTCAAAAAGGTTAATACATTACGAAATATCTTTTCAACAAGAGATCTAAAGAGAGTGTATTATGCTTTATGCCACTGTCATTTAGAATATGGAATAATAGGATGGGGCTCTGCAGCATCGAATAACATCGTAAATACCATTTACAGAACACCAACAAGAGAAATTTCAATTCAACATTCCAAGTAGAGTAAAAAATCTTAATCATTTTTTTTCTGGTACACCTCACATATTCTTAAAACCAGAGCGAAGAAAATTGACGAGCTAAGAATAGCTAAGTGTTATTCTGATTTTAGACAAATAAGCCCTGATTTTTAAGCAGTTGAGTTATACAATAAACTCCCATCCACCATCAAATAAATTAAAACATAAAATAACCACAATAAGTACTTCAAATCTTAGCTTTAGGAATTATCGGTAAAAGAACTGACTAGTTCTTTTAAAACATCGTCCATAGATGATTTTAGATTTTCACGGTCAAAAGTTTTTTCTTTATTTATTTTTGGGGTATTATGCCGTGTTGAGCCCTCCTTCTTTATCCAACCTTTCGGACAGCGTTACAGTGTCCATCATCACCTCCACCCTATTCCTAGGCGGTAATAAAAAAATAAAAATTAAATCTGCAAATATTGAGGGGTATTTTGTGGTGTTGTTGTTATGTGTTATTGTATGTATGATACATATTATTTAACTGTTAATACCTGTACAAAACAATCCAATGATAAACTTCAAAAATTACCAAATTATGTGTATCCCTTCAAACATATTGAAATAACAGCAAAGAAAAATAAATTAACTATCGAATCCCAGACGTGATATTTTCGCACCCTACGGGTTAAACAAGAAAATATTTAACCTTCAAAATAAACGATAATAAATGGTACCTATTTATTTTGTCCAAATTCTTCTTTTTCTAACCAAAAAATATTATCCTCAAACAAAAACACATTTTTTCAAAAGCCTTAGGGCTCTAACGTAAACGTTTGGAAGGCTTTTCAAATCAGAAAATATGATCTTACGAAAGGCTAAAGTTGAAACAACGCCTTTAAAAATATATGAAATAATCATTTTTCTTTTTATCCAGAGAAATTTCATTATCACAAAAAGAACATTATTAGTTTTATACAAAAGAATACAAATTTATTTAATTGAAAAAAGTAAAGATGTTGAATTTTTTCTTATCAAAAAGATTAATATTTTTGAATGGAACGTTTATTACGCTTTTAATTTATTTTTACAACAACTCTTGTTTTCAACACTCACTCTTTGACATTTTGAGGTTTTAATCGGGTGATAATGAGATAACGTCATTTTTTTTTATGCGGATTTGTGTATCGCCGCCCCAGGAACCATGCATTGGATAACTGACACCCCAAGTGGTTCGCTACGTTTGGTGATTTAACAAGGAGCACCCGAGTTTATGGGGTGAGGTTTGTCTAGCTCTTGGCAGTGGATGCATCTGCCCAACCAGTGGGAGCAATGGATTCATGCATCCGTCGCTCCTGGACGCACTGACCCCCAGATTCCTACACAACCCTCATACTCTTTCCCTTCACAGAACTTCATTTCCTTAAATAAAACCCTCACATAATATCCCCAAATTTTACATAGGAGAATAATTTTCCTAGGGCCTCCTGTAGAAAATGTTAAAAAAATTTAAAATGCTTTTTTTACATACTTTTTATATATTTCAATGTGTTCAATTCGAACATCCAATTTTTTAACCACGATTATATTTAGCTATCACTAAAAATGTTATAAAAATCATTAAATATGTTATAAAATAGTTATTTTTTTACCTTGTAAATTGCGGCTCTTCGATTGGTGTTCGTCCCTTCTTGAATCGTTTAAAAATAAGATTAAATAAATAATATTACCTGCAACAAAGAAAAAAAACATATTAGGTGTATGTTATTGTAAGATGACCGGTAAACCAAAATCATTACAAAATGATGGAATGGAAAACGCCCTGATGAAATATTAACTTACAATCGAAGCGTTATTGCTTGAAATTAAATAAGCCGTGTTTGGTGACCAGATCTAATTAGCCAGGTTAGTACTTCTCAACCATCCACCTCCCATCTCCTCCTCCACCCCACTAAATTTAACCTCACAACATACGCCATTTGGGGATGCTAAAGATTTACTGGATTCGAGCAATTATTGGGAGTTCTGTCCGTTATTCACATAAGAAAAAAAAATGCTTACTTTTATTTTCAACTTTATGAATAAAACTCAACTTTATGAATAAAAATTGTAATATTTAATGAAATGGAGACAATATTAGCGAATAACTCAGTCGAAAATCTGGAAACAGATATATCAGAAAAAGATATTGGTACCTCTGGGACTCGAACCCAGGACCTTCGGCTTTCCGGGCCACGGCTCTACAAACTGAACTTTGGTATCCCTATTCGATTCAGTCATTTTTAACTGTATCACACTTCGACTAAAAACCACCAACACTATCTTCATTTTTATTGGCTACATCGTTATATATGATTGCAAGATTCAAACCCGAACTAAATGGTTATCTAGATGATGTCTGGATATTTTTAATCCATTTTATTTTTGCGACATCGATTTACTTTTCTGCGAGTCTGGATTGAATATTTATTTTTAACTTTATGAGTAAAACCTCAAATTGTAATGTTAATTAAATGAAGGCAATATTGGTGAAATTCAGGTTAAAATATCTGTTTAAAAATGTTAAAAATTACTCAATCGGGTGGGGATACCCTAGCTCAGTTGGTAGAACCGTGGTCCGGAAAGCCGAAGGTCCTGGGTTTGAGTCTCAGAGGTGCCAATATCTTTTTCTGATTTTTCTGTTTCCAGACTTAGCCAGTTCTTTATGTTGTTTGTTTTGCACTAGTAACGGGAATTTCAACGGTAGCACTGTCCCCAACTGTACAGAAAGATTCTATGCAATTCTTTCAAAACAGTTGCTTGATTTCCCAAGTGAGCTTCAACAAAAAATTCTATAATCTCTTTGTACAATGTCTTTTTGAAACTTCTTTGATTTCTTTTTCATAAACTTTCTCAATTAAATAATCCGATCATTCTGACATCTATCGATATTCCACGAAAACAAATATTTGCAAGAGCACAATGGATTGGTAAAATATTAATATTGTGGTTTGGGTCTTGGCTGGATAGTTTTTCACTCTAGCGGTGAAAATTGAAACGTCCAATAACATTTATTTACTTGGAGAAATTGCGGTCCGCATTTGGTTTGATGATTGTAAATACGAAAACCAAACAAAATTATTGTAATGTTGGTAGAAAGACCTTTTGAATTGAAAATAATCTTGTTACAGGATTGTATTATGATGAAACCAGGAAAAGTAAAGTCGTAATTCAATATAAAATAATATTTTCGTAAAAAAATTCATCACAAAATTTTTAAATTACTGTAAAACTCAACTACTTGGAACCAGTCGGATTTTAGGGCATCTAATATATAAAATAAAGTCGGGTCAGTTAAACCATTTATAACTCGAGAACGGCTGGACCGATTTTTATGATCTTTAATTTGTTGGATTTGTCTTTGCCCTGAATAGCAGAATAACTATTAAACCATCTGAAAAATTTATAAAGAAAATTCTTTTCCTCATTCATTTTGTATGGAACGAATTCTCATACTTTGAAAGAGCTGCAGAAATATTGTGACAAGGTATTAATGTCATTGGTGACAAGTATAATTTTGAGTAGTGAGTGAATTTCAAAAATTCAAAAATGTCAAATGTCAATGCGCTGATTTTTTTGCTTTTATTCCTAAACATATAATGCTGCCCCTCTTTTTTACACACTCAATGTCAACTGTCGAAAATGGGACAAACGGTGAACGTATGTCTGCACCCCTCCAAAGGAAAAATACAGTAGTTATAATGAATCTCCCTCACAGGTATAAAGAAAATGAAACGCAATTCCCGTAAGTAGAAAAGTAAGAAAATCACCAACATTATAAATCCGTACACAACGCCATCTCTCATTCCGTACACAATTCATTCTCCATCATTAGATAAGAAATATTTTCCACTTTATATGATAGTATTTATTTATTTATTATTATTTACTCTTTTCAGGGGTATTCACATATGAACAGTACAAATTATAGAGTATTTATTTTACTCAACTGAACTGCCTCGTTCCAACATTTTGAATTTGTTTTTTGATTAATTATTTTCCTCCTTTAGTATTCTAGGCAAAGAGGAATACATGTTGTAGTTAGTCTCAGAATTTCTGCACTGAAATAAATCACAATGCAAGCAATTCTGGACTATGAACGTCATCATTTAAAATTTTATATAGAAATTCAGATAATTGTACAAATCCTGATAACATTGTCAGGTTTATAAAAACCATGGATATAATAAAAAATATATATTTTTTTAATTAAATGAAAACAATATTAACGAAACTCAATCGAAAATCTGGAGACAAAAAAATCAGAAAAAGAAATTGGTTCCACTGGGACTCGAACCCAGGACCTTCTGCTTTCATGGCAACAGCTCTACCAACTGAGCTAAGAACTACCAGCATTATCTTCATTTTCTTAACGAACATATTATTGGCTGCCATCTTTATATATATGATTTCAAGATTCAAACCCGAACTAAATGCTATCCAGATAGTGTCTGGATAAATTTTCATTAATTTTATTTTTAATATGCGACATCTATTTACTTTTCTAGGTCTAGAATGTCTAGGATGAATATTTATTTTTAATTTGAACTTTATGAGTAAATACTCAAATTGTAATATTTAATTAAATACAATATTAGCGAAACTCAATCGAAAATCTTGAGACAGAAAAATGTATTGCCACCTCTGGGACTCGAACCCAAGTGACCGAATCGGATATAGACACCTTGGCTGTAGAGCTAAGGTGTCTAGTTTTTGGTAGAGCTGTTTCCGTGAAAGCAGAAGTTCTTGGGTTTGAGTCCCAGAGGTGCCAATATCTTTTTTTGATTTGTCTGTCTCCAGATTTTCGATTGAGTTTCGCTAATATTGTCTTCATTTAATAAAAAAAAAATACCTTAAAAAAGTACAGTTGACAATTAATCGTTTGGAGTTTTTGTCAGGATAAGTTGTTTATCGTTTTTTTACATACCGCCTACATACATAAAACTGAATCGTAAATTTCGTATCTGTGACATTTCTTTATAAAGCATCGCAAAACGCTCAGTGCCTACAATCTAAATCAAGAGCACGTTCCGGAGATAAAAATCACTTTCAGCTTCAACGGGAAAGTAATATATACTAGGCCATTGAAAGCACATTATCAGATTGCCATAAAACATAACGGGTAACATGGGCCTGTAAAAACAAGCATTATACGTTGAGTAAACCTGCACAGATTATTATTTGGAAGAAAGCCGCCCGGGTTTGCTAGGGTCGATCTAGGAAACTAAAATGTATGTATTCTTAGTGTGTTTTACATAACCACGATTGAATGTAATAGGTATAAGAATCGATTGGCAAACGGAGTCTAGAAGTCACGATTTCAAGCACCAAAGTTATTTTTTCTTTATTTTGTGAATAATTTTATAAGAAAGAAAAAAATAAATCAAGGGCAAAATCTCGTTAAATTGTATTTATAAAAAATAAAAATCATGCGTTCATAAACTCTAAATAAACCTTAAAAAAAGAAAAATATTTTTATTAGTTTATGCTTATAACTTTTACATAATAATGAACAAATTTATTTTTAATTCTCCTCAAGGGAAACGTTAGAAAAAGCCTCAATTTATTTACAGCATATTTTTAAGTATTTATATTGTAAACCGATTCGTAGTAAATATTAATCGAAAATAATGATAACATTCTTCAAACTTGAGACATTTTTTTAAGGAATGCATTTTTAAGGGAAAACTCCTACATTTACCATCAGTTGTTCAATTAGTTACAACGAATTCTGCAATTGTGGAGGACAAAACTCGCAGAGAGATCGAACCAACGTTAGCTGAGTAGGAATCAAACGCATTTGTCTCCAATCTACTAACCGACGACCTCCGTGGTCGAGTGGTTATGATCCTCGACTACGAATCCAGAGGTTATTTACTTTCCGATCAATATCCTCAGAATGCCTGGGAACTGACCACAATAATCTAAATCAAAACTTTGCTTTGCTTGAAATGTCTTAAGCCTTGTTTTTCAACCGGATCTGAACATCCAGATATTTTTCGACCTCTCTCTTCCCTATCTGTTTCCCTTTCTATGCCTTGCAACCACCACAATATAACCCAAATTAATATTCCATGATGAATCTAAAAAATTCATGATTTTTTTTTCTTTTTTTTATTAGAATCCATTACAGCCTTTTTTAAAAGCTAAACTAAAACCAACTACCAAGTGACATACTCCTCGTTGACCTGAATACATAGAGGAAAATAATTTTGCTGAGTCAGTGGACATTGTCAATTTATCACTTAATAAATACATAAGATTCTTGCTGGGGCAGTTCAGTTAAAAAGCATGAAAAAAACTGTATAATTTTACTATTCTTGTGAAAAATCCCCTAAAAAAAGACGTTAGTAAATAATAATAAAATAATGATAATAATCCAAATGGTTATGTTCTGTAAATGCTAGAAGACTGACTTCTGCAAGAAACACTCGGTGCAATTTCAGAGACAAGACGTCTATTGGGTGCCAAGGCAAAATAGTAGAAAAAAACTCAAGAGGATGTACTAGGAGAGGTTGGGCCTGGAATAGACGGAGGCCGCTAAATAAATGCAGACCAGGGATTGGCAGACCGGAGGCGTCTTGTCGCAGGGATGAGTCCCTGACTCGAATAGAGGATAAGGAAAAGAAATGTTGTAATGAAAAATAAACCTATAGGTGTTAATGATTGCTATGGGAAACAACGAACACCATCCATTGCAGCTGGGTCAGTTTCAATGGCGTCAGCAGTCTGGCTCATTGTTGCCGTGAATTCTCATGCTATTGAAAAACCGTACACTTTTTCAGATCTATTCGACACTTTCTTGGCTTGCTCACTTGAGAAAAATTATTTTTCTGTCTGCCAAACTATTATTGAGTACGGTATCATATCATGGGGAGGTGGTACTTCATTTGCACTGAAACCTAATCATAAAAACAGAGAAATCTATTTTAAAAATAATCCTTAGACTACCTCCTATTACAGACTCCAACTCAATTTATAATATTACGAGAGTGTTTGAGTTCTGCAGAAAAACACTAAAACAATAAATTCTAACTATTTCATTTCAATTTAATTAACCTCTTCTCTTGGCGATTTAACATTGGAGCACGTCTAACCTTGTCAACTGGTACATGCTGATGAACAAAACAATCCAACTTTTTGCAGCCGCATTTAGCACTACACCCCTTTTTGAAATTGCAAAAAATTGTTTTGTGAAGTTTTTCCGGTGCAGGTGGGAGTAAAGTCTGGATTGGTTTCAGTGTATTGTCAATTAACTTCCGATCCCAGTCTTCTGGTTTCTGCACGTTTGGCTGAAAAATGCAAAAAACTTTGACCTTGAAATATTTTTTTTGCAGATGTGGTAATGATGGGGACATTTCACATTTCTATTATAATGTTAATAAGTTCACAACATTCGTACCAATTTTCAGCTTTATGTGAATTATTGTAACCTTGAATATCTATTTTGACCGGACCAGTAGTGCTTCACTTTAACGTGGATTTTTAGATGAAGTTGCTTATTAGCAGCAAAAAAGATATTATTATTATTAATTTTATTACTGGTGGCCACACTAGAGTTTGTTGGCCCCCTCTGAACTCTCTTTGGAGAGATAAAAAAAAACTTTAAAAAAATAGTATAACAAACAACCACACACACATTTTCTTACTTGGTGCTTAATTCAGACCAGTGATAAAAGTACAGGGGACTTTGGAGATTTGGTGGTCCTCCCAGCACCCATTGTGAGAACGGAACAGCTTATAAATTACAGAATTATGCTAATTCCACACTTTATCTGCAGGCGAGTTTGCCATTTTAATTCGGGATGTCACTTATACCCTTGTGGTCCTGGTGGCGTTGGAGGGTAGTCGTGTCTGAGTATATAATCTTTTGAATGGATTGGTTTACAATAATGAGAAGATATGTATGTTAAACTAAACACGCTTTGTGCACACAACTTCTTAACCCTCGATTACAAACCTTCGTCGATTCGACTATATCGAAATACAACTTTTAAAAAAAAGTATCTATTTATTCATTCATCAATATCCTAATGGATGTCCTAATGGGTATTCGTTATCAAAGTCCTAAAATGATTATTTTGCATGATTTGGTGAATGATTCAGAGACACGGAAGAAATTTTTGAATGTTTAGTTAATTAAAAAAACTTTAATAAATGAACCTTTTGGCAAATAAAACGGTGTATTTAAATGTATATTTTTTTGCAAAAGTTAAAAATATCGTAAAATTAAAAGAAAATATATCACTTTGTACATGCCACTTGCATTTAATCAAAATTATCAATATGTTTTGAAACCATTGGTTTCTTCGTCAGGATAAATTAAAATTAACAAAAAATCAACATACAAACAAATATAGATAAATAATTATCTCACGAAGAGAGATGATGATTTAGTTAAAATTGTCATAAAAAACAATCGTATAAAATAAAAATAAATTAAATTATTCTAGAAAAGATAATAATTGCATTTACATATGTAAAGGAATACCTACCTAGAAATGCATATAATTCCTCTACGTTCGAATTTTCAAATGTCATTCATTGAGGTGTTGTCATGGGGACAGAAAAAAACATGATTGTTTTTTTTTGTCTAGCTGTGTAGCAGAATTGAAGTAATCAAAAGATTGATAAAGTGATATAATGTTTTTAAGATAGACAAATACCTTTAAATGTAGTTTCTTTCTTAGCAAAGCAACTCATGCTATGTTTTGTCACAATAAAAAATTACAAAAAATAGACAAATTGTCTTATACATATACATATAATAAGTTTTATTTCTAGTTTTTAATGTATTATAAATTCAATTAATACTAATTCTATATATTTTTTGAAATTATTCTAAATATTGGTTTTTTATGTTACCTCTAATTAATCACCACTATTTTTAACGTTTTATGTCAGTACTTGTTTGTCTATTGTTATTTTTATTAATTTTACATAGATTTCAAAAAGGATGTCAATATTTTGAAGATAGCTTAACTAAATACCGAAATTGAAGGTAAGGATAATTAATTTGCAATTACCAGTCTATTATATTTGTAAGTATCACCAATCTATGTATCATTACTTTTGAACGCCTATTCGGATCAACAAAGGTTTTTCATATACGCTTGAAAAACAAGGCATGTTATTCAGAGTTAACTAAGGGCACTCAATTCTGTTAAAATTATAAAAAGTCATTAGTGGGTGGTTTGGTATATTTATGGTCATTAAGTATCTTTTCAAAATCATGGTACAAAGTTAATTAATGCTTTGGGGAGCTATTGTTAAAGTTGAAAGCCAAAACTTGTTTAAAGGCCGTTCTCTTACCAAAATTTACTCCATTGTATGATAATGATATTGTGCGCTTTTTCAAATAATGAAGAATTTCGCATGTGTAAAGTGTCTGCCGTTGTTCTACGTTATCACATGATTTTAAAATGTATTTAATTAAGAGATGTCAACAGTTTTGAAGCAAAACTTCTTTGCGCACGCTCGACATAAGGGGTTAGCTGGTGAATGCGTTATGAAAAGTGAAATGTTACGAAAAGTGTGATGCGAACGGTAATCGATGCGAACGGTTATCGGGCGAGGCGAACGGTCGGGCTTTTATGCGCGCTTGACTTGGGGAGTAATCTGGTGAATGCGTTACGAAAAGTGTTATGGAGAGGTGCGAGCACAAGTAATAATTTTGTTGAATAACCATGCCATAAGTAACCCCAAGGTCGTAGGTAACCGCAAGTTCGTAGGTCACCCCACGGTCGCAGGTCAACCCATGGTCGAATGTCACCCCAATGTCATATGTCACCCCAATGTCAATGTCAATATCACCCCAATGTCATCATATTATTTTATAAGTTAGTCAAGTTTTACTTCAGTCGTGTGGTCTAAAGCACGTCAGGTTTTCAGAATGAAAATGTTGCTTAAATGGCAATGGTTGTATTTAGTGATCACAATTGGAGATGTCATATTCCTCACCAGACAGTATATTCCTAGGCAGAATTCTACCTTTTTAATACTTACCCCTCACAATACCCCCCCCCCCCCCCCCCCTCCATCCCAGGGCCTATGTCATCTTTCGGGATGCTGTGTGGAGGGTCTTTTTAGGGATGGAAGTAGAGGAGTTCTGGGAAGGAAAAAGGTATGATGGGTGGGTAGGAACCTGGAGTCTTTACAATATTTTTTTCCGATTTCGCTAACTATATTATTGCAAACATTCATAGTTTTGAAAAAAAATACAAGGATAAATATTATGCATGTTATTAATAAAGGAAAACGCTTATACGACTTAGGAGCCTTAGAAATAAATAAATAAATAGCATCCTTAATAATAATTAGAATTTAACTTAACTAATCCCTAGCCACGCCCCCACCCCTACTATAACATTTAATAAAGCATTGTGCTCACCTATGTTTTGTAATGTCAAGTTATTATGTATTGGCCCTAAGGAAGGAATTGTCGTTCTGACTGAAACCGGTCGGCGTAAATAAAAGTAGTTCCAACAAATAAATGTTTAATTTAAAAAACTTTAATTTAAAAATTGTACGCTCCGGGTTTTGAACCCTCCGGCGCCGGGCTATCAATTCGTATATGATGATCTACTCGGCCACGGATGATTTTTGGTCATTATTTTGCCTTCGTACATAATTATTGGTCACCAGAATGTACCAACGTATCTAAATGAACGCTGAAAAATATTCCCAGCACGAATTTATTTTATGTTCCGTCCAAAGAATGGATTTAACAATGCCGACAGAGTTGAAAATTAAATTCAATTTAAGTTTGGTTCCATTCATCCACTAAGTAGGCAAAATTTTCGTATTTCTGTATTGTTCTTTGTTAAAATGTAACCCAATAAACAAGATAAGAGCATTATGTTCTTAACTGGAGTTGAGGCGTACCAAACAATAGATGTACATGTAAAACTGAATTATTTAGTTTTGTATTTTTTTTATTTTTCTAAATGAATCACATTTTTGTGTGATGATTATTTTATTTTATGATGTGAGTTCAATTTGGGAGGTGGGTATAGGTACCGCTGCCCCTGGAAACATTTATTGGATAACAAACACTTCTGCCATAGCTCACCCCAAGTGGCCCGGGTTCATTAGGGTGACGTTTATCTTGGTCTTTGTAGCAAATGCGTTTGCCCACCTTCTGCGTGGCAGGCCAGATCGGGAAAGACTGCTTGAGACCTAACCTAGACCTCTCCAGCCGGAGAGCCAGTATATTTGCGGCATGCTCCAGAGTGGAAGATACTCTCAGTTTCGCCCTGGTATAAGACCACCATTCAGAAAGGAAGCGTTGCTTGAAATGCCTTTAGCCGTGTTTGGTTACCAGATCTGAATAGCCTAGTACTTCCCCACCTATCTCTAACCCAATCGGGAATGCTATAGTCTCACTGGATCCATACGGGAACAGTTGGGATTCTTGTGAAGAATTCGCTTAAAAAAACCGATGTTCAATTTTTTTTTTTAATTCACAAAAAATACATAAATTACAATCAATTTTATACAATAATTAGTAACAAAATAATTGTATTTGATTTACCCCCATAAATAAGCATGGCTTTTGTGTATGGGGGGGTGCTATTATATTGGTGTTTTTTTTTTATTCATTTCAAATTTTAGATATTCCCTCGGTACGTAGCTATCAGCTCGGTATCAGATCGATAGAAAAGTTTTCGGTAGTAAGGGTAACTTTTTATCCTTCCTAAGCATGACCGTAAATCGCCAACGAGCAAACGACAGTTCCCAACGACTAAGTGTACTTAAACCACGTGAACTGTTATTTTTACTTATTTTAATTTTTAAAAGTTGCCTTTTTCTCATTTTGCTGTTTCAGATTTTTGATTGAGTATCGCTAATTTGTCTTAATTCAATAAATTTTACAATTTGAGGTTTTACTTAATAAGTTAAAAATAAATTTTCACCCTGGACTTGCAGAAAAGTCAATAGATGTCACATATTAAATTTTAAAATTTGATAAATTCATCCAAGACACTATCTAGATAGCATTAAGTTCTGGTTGAATCTTGCAATCATACATAAAGAAAGGAGCCAATAAAAATATGCGTTAAGGTAGTTCTTGGTCGAAGAATGATACAGTTAAAATTTAACAATAACTACGGACAGCAAATCCTCTAATATAATGTGCCCAAAATATTTAACATGCTACCAAGTATATAAAAAATTGCAAATAAAAATGTTGATTAAGATATATGCTGAAACAAAGGTTATTAAGTAGAGATGGTTTATATTAATTCATGTGCGCTAATTGCGATAATCTGTATAGTTAGAGTTATAATATTATAATATTTAATTAAATGAAGACAATATTAGCAAAACTCAATCGAAAATCTGGAGACAGGAAAATCAGAAAAAGTTATTGGTTCCACTGGGACTTGCAGAAAAAGTTAATAGATGTCGCATATTAAAAATAAAATGGATAAATATTTATCCAGACACTATCTAGATAGCATTTAGTTAGGGTTGAATGTTACAATCATATATAAAGATAGCAGCCAATAATATGAGCGTTAAGAAAATGAAGATAATGTTGGTAGTTCTTAGTCGAAGTATGATACAGTCAAAAGTGACCGAATTGGAAATGGGTTCCATAGCTCAGTTGGTAGAGCACTTGCCATGTAAGCAAAGGGCCCAGGGTTCGTGTCCCAGTGGAACCAATATCTTTTTCTGATTTTTCTGTCTCCAGATTTTCGATTGAGTTTCGCTAATATTGTCTTCATTTAATTAAATATTATAATTTGAGATTTTGCTCATAAAGTTAAAAATAAAAATAATAATATTACATATATATATATATATATTTAAATTGTAATTACAGATTAACATACTGTTGACAAACTGCTTAATTTTATTTTATTTTATTTATTAACAGAAACAAACAGTACATTATTTACATTGCTGAAAAAAGTTTACAGTTAATAAGTATATTTCAAGTTAGGTACCTATGATATGTTTCATTGAAGTATCTTGTTTATATTAAATTTTTACCGGGTGATGTGCGTTGTGGGAAGGTGTGTGAGGGTGAGGGAGGGTCTGTGTGTGTGTGTGTGTGTGTGTATGTATGTGTGTAAGTATGCGCATTAAAATATATGATTGACATGATGCTCTTTTTAAATTTGGGCAGTGAATCGGAGAAAATGTCGATGTTATAATTTAGATTAATATTATTGAATACATGAAGAGCACGATTGATTGGCGAATTAGTTGCTGCATTAGTCTTGTAATTAATTAAGCATGTGTTCTGTATGGCGTGTACGTCTTAATGGTATGTTAAAATTAATTAGGGAAAGTAGTTCGGTACAATCGATGTTATTATTTAAAATTTTGTGTAAAAATGTCAAATCAGCAATTACTCGTCTTTGTTGTAAAGTTTGAAATGTGCGTTCATAATTATTGTTGAATTTGAATTTAAGATATTTTATAAATTTGTTTTGAATATGTTCGATGCTATCTATGTATAATTTGTACTGCGGGTTCCAAATTGGCGAGGCATATTCCAGTATACTTCTGACCAATGCAAAATATAACATAACTACTGTGCGCGGGTTACTGAACACTTTACTTATACGAAGAACAAAACCAAGCATTTTATATGACCTGTGAACGATTGAGTCGATGTGAATATTAAAAATAAGTTTGCTATCAAGGTAAACACCAAGGTCTTTACATTCCGTTTTAGAGATGACAGGTTCATTGTTGAGTGAATAAGAGTACTTAATTACATTTTTATTTCTGGTGAATGTCATAGTATGACATTTGGAAACATTAATATCTAAACAGTTAACTTTACAATACTTGCAAAGCCTATCTAGGTCACTTTGTAACGCTTTACAGTCAGAGAGAGAATGCACAACTTTAAATATTTTCATGTCATCAGCGTAAAGCACATATTCGGAATTTTGAAAGCATGATCCAATGTCGTTTATATAAATGTTGAAGAATAGCGGACCTAGGTGGGAACCTTGCGGGACACCAGATATTACCTCTATAGACTTTGAGTAAACACCGTTTATTAATATTACCTGATTGCGATTACTAATGGAGGACTTAATCCATCTAAATAGGTCGCCATGTATACCAAGTAGGATGAGTTTTTTCAAAAGAATTGAGTGAATTACGCGGTCAAAGGCTTTAGAGAAGTCTGTATACATAGTATCAACCTGCTCCTTATCGTCCATCTTGCTATGCAAGAAGTTAATGAAAAGGGCGAGGTTGGATGTTGTAGACCTACCTTTCATAAATCCATGCTGATTCGGCGTAATGTTTGTCGAAATAGACGAGTACAATTCATCAACATCAATCATTTAATTGCGGGTTAACGGGATTGTACCTAGAAAACCAATAAAAAATAGGACCAAATCAGGCATGGGTACATTAGCTCAGTTGGTAAGCACTGACCCGTCATAGGTCATAAGTCTTAGGTCCTGGGTTCGAGTTCCAGATGTTTCCGTATACTTTTCTGTTGTTGTTTGTACGTTAACAATCTGCAGTCATGCTCGGGAACGGTGACAAGTTGTATTTATATTATCTATGTAACGTACGAGTATATCAATCGACCGCGCTAAAACCTAGATGCCTAATAGTTGTTAAATTAGCGACATCTGTTGTCTTTCAAGAAGGCATAGATCACACTTCTAGAGATTTTCTGTTCAGTGATTACTAACTATGACCCTTACTATTTCTCTCTTTTCTGCTAGTGCATACTTCTGCCTAAGGCTTTACGTACGAAGCCTTAAAGGCCACATAGCTCTTGACACGAACAACCCTAAGTACGTGGCCACTCGATCATCTGATACGTGTGTCTTTTTTTTTTTTTTTTTTTTTTTTTTTTTTTTTTTTTTTTTTATTTTTTTTTTTTTATTTTTTTTTTTTTATTAGGTTTGTCAACAGTGATTTACATGAAAGCTTTCACAGATACAATTACACTGAACCATGGTTGATGCTATCACTAATTAAAGACAAACACAACATTGATAACATAATACTTACATATATATACAATCATTCACACACACACATACCGTATATTACAAAATTTTGAAACAAGTTTTTAGAACAATAATATTATAATATAAGTTTAAAGGTGTAGTTTATAAGTTTATATATAAATATACAAAGGAGCTTTAAATTTTGTTAATAGATGATTTGAAGTTGGCCAATGTTGACATTGTCAAATTAATTGAATGTTTTTTATAAGCCTCATTAAAATTACGGCACATTCTTGATAAAGCTGAGTCATACCCCAGCTTAGTTCGATATTTTTTAATATTTAACGGAACATGATTTACAAGTCGTGAACCAATTCTTGGAACATTGAACCTGATTTGATGAAGTAGAAAAGGGCAGTTTATTAAACCATTAACAATTTTGAAAAGAAAATTTAAATCTGTATTTAGTCTTCTCTGTTCAAGGGTGCGTACATTGTAGAATTTTAGTCTATCGGTGTAGTGAGGAAGTGATCGAGCTCGCTTATCGGTATACGCTAGGTGGTACATAAAATGTTTTTGAACTCGCTCTATTCGCTGAATATGAACTTTGTAGGTTGGACTCCATACAGCACTTGCGTACTCCAACACGTTGCGGGTGAAGGAATTGTACAGCGTTACAATTCCTTCACCCGCGTGTCTTACAGACATGACTAATCTTGCTTTGCATTGGGGTCAAAAAATTAAGCCTCCTTACTCCCTTCTCAATGCTCTATTATAAGCGTTTAAAAAGAAGAAGAAGATTACTTAAGACGGTTTTAAGGAAGATATGTGTAATTGCTAATGTTAAAGAGAGCCCACTATTATTAGAAAACGATAATTAAAAGATCTAAGCGTTTGTTAAAAAAATATTGTAAAATTTACAATGCTTTTAAAATAGGGCAAAAGCTCTCGACATCTGAGTTAAATTTGGGAAGCGGATATGGGTACTGCCATTTATTAGATAATTAACACCTCTGCCATAGATTACCCGAAGGTATTCGCTAAGTCGCAAGGTTGGCCCGACTTCATAAGGTGAGATTTGCCTAGGTCTTGACGGTGAATTCGTATACCCACCTCTATATGGCGGGCCGGATCAGGAGAGACTGGTTGAAGGACTAACCTAGACTAACTAACTAACTAAGGACTAACCTAGACTTCTCCAGCAGGACTCTCTCGACCCATCGCCTTGCACCGAAGTGGAAGGGATGGATTCATACATCCATAGTATAGTAGTATCAGGCTTCAGATGGGAATGCTGTCCTGCTAATATTTCAATGGAAGATGTTCTGAGAAACTAGCGTCAACGATCTCTTTACCGATGCATGGTCGAAAACGGTGCCAAACGCGCAACGGGTCGTTCTGACGACTAGTTCTTGAGTTCAGGGTCCCAAAAGAAGACATACGACGGAGGAATATTCCTTAAAAAGTCAAAAATGGTCCTTGGTTTGAAATTAGTAACAGAGATCGCCCATTAGATTTGCTGACGATTTGAAGAGAAGGCTTCGGTTAGGTCAGAGTGACCAGCGATCGGCAAATTTTGAAAAAAAATAAGTGAGGCCTATAATACCCAAGGCCAGATGCCATAGTTTATGAAGAAGAAGAAACACTCCAATTTACTTTAATTTTTTATTTTATTTTAGTAATTTGTTCATTTAAGGTTACAAATTTCGAATTAATTATAATATTTTATATTGCAGCTAATTAATTATAATATTTCAAATTCACTATATTTTTTCTTGTTTTATGTAGCTCCTACAACACATCTTGAACTTTTCAATTGGTGAGGACTTTAGAGTTTCTGGTAGTGTGTTATATAACTTAATTCCATTGTACAGCAAACTGTTGCGTATTCGTTTTGTCCTTTTTGTTTAATCTTATTTCCTTGCACGTCCTTGTGTAATGTCTGTGAACGTCCTTATTGTATACGATTTTATTTAAGAAGTATTTTGGTAACATGTTATTTAATATTTTGTGAATAAATATCAACGTGGTCAGCATTTGTTTCACTGTTAACCAATTAGGTTCCTTTAACATTTTAATTATTTTTTAAAATCTATTTCTTCAGAGTATTATTCTCATTGCTCTGTTTTGGAGAATTTGAATTCTCTTTCATTACACAGAAAAAGGATACTTGAACAGTATGTATGTAGTTGAAGTGTGAAGCAATAATTGAATTGTAAATGGCGATGGCGGTTTTTCTGGAAATTTTAGGCCGAATTCTTCCCAAAAAAGATATCTTTTTGGCAATTATTTTTTGGGTATATTCGGCATGATGTCTATTGAAGTTTATTTTGGAATCCAATATAACTCCTAAGTATTTCATTTCAGTAACATTTTCAATAATTTTATCATCAATTTTAATTTTGCTTTCACTGGATGTCTTCTTATATCTAATCACCATACATTTTGTTTTTTTTTTTTTTTTTAATGTAAGCTAATTTATTTTTAGCCATCTTGATACATCATCTAGTTCATTATTTAAAATATTTATTAGTTCTTCATAGTTATCTCCAATTAATTATATAAGTGTATCATCGGCAAATAGTCGTACTTTGCATTTTGAAAATATTTTCACCATGTCATTAATATAGAGTATGAACAATAGGGGTCGAAGGACCGATCCCTTCGGTACTCCTAATTTATTTTCCATTGGTTTTGAAAATTGATTATTTATTTTTGTTATCTGTTTTCTGTCTTTTATTAATTTAATGGTTATATATGAGAAACCTTTGAAAAATTAGTTTTAATATAAATGGAAACATAATTTAATCAGCAGAATTTTCGGAGCATAATTAAATTTCCAAAGTAAAGCACAACAAATAGGTGGAAATGAATTCGAACAAAGGTTCGTCTCGATTTTCACAGAATCCCGATTACACCGGTTATAAGTTAAAATGGTTTGTAAAGCAATTACGTGAAACGGGGAACTTAAATAAAGTGATTAATACAATCAACTACAAGTATTTTCTGCTTTGTTTTGACTTGAAGTTTAAAGGTCTTATTGTTTGTAACAATGGGCGTTTTACGCGATATTTTTATCGTCCAGTTTCGTCCTTTCTTTTGTATTCAGGATGAAAAAAGGATGTTTTCGGTTGTGGTACCGATTTTCGTACAATTTAAGATGGTAGACATTATTTGACATCAGTCTTACCCACTGGAGCGTCAGCGCAATTTAAAACTTTTTTCTCGAGATTGCTCGAGATTTTTTGGTAATCATTTTGAATAATTCCCGCCAACATTAAGAGATCATACCTCCGATTTGAATATGGAGACATACAAACTGATAATAGTTCTATATAGGTCTTAGCGGCGGATGCATCTGTCTACCAGTTGCAGGCAGGCCGTGATCACGAGAGAATGGTTCTTTGACTTCTCCAAAACATACTCTCTCAGAACATCACCTTACACCTCATTGGGAGGGATGGATTTGTACGTCCGTCCGTCACTCCTGGACACACTGACTCCCGATTCCTACCTACCCCTAATATCCTTATCTTTCTCAGAGCTTCCTCTCCTTCGTTTCCTTCAAAAGACCCTCCATACAGCATCCTCAAAGATGACATAGGCCCTGATGGGAATTATTTTCCTCAGGGCCTCCCGTGTGGAGCTAATGTTAAAAAAACATATTAAAGTAAGGAACACCAGTTACTCGTGAAATATACGAGTACATTATTTGAAGAGAAAAGCGAATGTCTATTCCGAATTTTTGTTATTTGTTTTTGGGTTTTATACCGTGTTGCGCTACCTCCTTCTTTAGCCAACGTTTCGGACAGCGTTACAGTGTCCATCGTCAGGGCAGATCCGGCAGATGTCTATTCTGAATGTACGATTTATTACTTGTCTGTTTGGAAATGTATTTAAAAAATATTTACTTGGTTTTGAAAAATGATCACAATGCTTGATAATTTATTTTCCAATCGAAAAATATTGTGCCATTATTTATTTCAAAATCATAATTCTAAACAAAAAATAAATAAACAAGAAAAATTAGTAGCATGAATATCCGTCCTTATTTTGGATTAATGCGATTAATTAATCTAGCTCTTTTGAGATTCAAACCTGTTATATCTACACCTAAGTAGGTACATTAAATTCGGTTCTAATTTTCTTCAAAATAATCTGTAAGCAACCTAAAAGCTTCAGCCAAAGCAACATATTAATTTGACTTTGAAGTAAGGAATTATTTCAAAGAGCTTCTGGTGTATACCTATGCCATTAATTAATACGCACAAAATTACGTTGATTTTCATACTAAAATATTAAATTGTTTGAACATAATTTCGGTAAGAAAATATCAGGTAGGTAAATATTTCTGGGAATATTTCTTTGAATTTAGGAGATACGTCTGCGGTGTTCTTTGTATACATTTTTTAAAATTTGTTTAAGAATTAATCCATTTCATTAATTATTTAATATGTAGGTACCTACCGATTATTTAGTTAATTATTCAAAATAAATATTTTCATAAGCACTGTCTATAACAGTGTCTAAAGCAGTGTCTATCCAACCTTACTAATTTAAAAAATATTAAAATTTATAAAATTACTAGCTGGTAACAGGCATGCGTTGCAATTCCATTTAATAAAGAAATTTTTTCTCCCTGCGTGTCCTTTTCCATTTTTCCTTCCGCCTCCCCATCCTCTCCCGCGTCTCCTTCCCCTCCCGCATTCTATACATTCAGTCCCGGTACATTCAGTTTTCAGACAGCTCGATTTTTTTTTTACATTAACTCTACACAGGAGGCCCTGAGGAAAATAATTTCCCCCCGGGCCTATATAATCTGAGATGTTGTGTGGAGGATCTTTTTGAGGAGAGGGAGGAATGAACATTAGTCTTGAAGAGACCCATGTTGTAGGAAGGAGGAAACACAGAGGCCGGTAAATCATTCCACAGCCGAGCTGTAGAACACAAGAACGAATCGAAGAAGCAACCAGGGGGCCTAGTCTCTATCTTTTATTAACCTCAGTTAGCGCGTTAATTACGTCATAAACACGTATTTTGACAGTTACGCTAATTTTGGTTCTGTCAAAATACGTGTTTGTGACGTAATTAACGCGCTAACTGAGGTTAATAAAAGATAGAGACTAGGCCCCCAGTTCTCATTTGACAAATGTCAACCGTGTACAAATGTTGGGTACGCGTTTGGCGTATTTCCCGACTATGCACCGGTGCCGAAGGGATCAATGACGCTAGTTCCTCGGAGCATCTTCCATTGAAATATTAACCTGTAATTTGAGAAGCGGGTATAAATACCGCCGCCCGGGAACAATTTATTGGATAACGGACACCTCTGCTATACGTCACCCAAGTCATTCGTTACGTTTGATGTCTTAACAGGGGTGCCTGGGTTCATGGGATGGGGTTCGTAGGCAGACAGGCCGGATCGGGATTTTGACCACGTTATCACCAAAGATTCAAATGCTGTTTTGAAATCTAAGAATTGTTGACTTTTTTTGTCTGTACCTTTCTTCCATGTTTCAATCACTATGTTACCTATACCTATATCGATATATACCTCTCCAGCAGGACTCTCTCATTATATCGATTTGCACCGTAGTGGGAGGAATGGATTCATACGTCCGACACTCCTGGACACACTGACCCCAGATTCTTACCCACCCGTTATACCTTTTTCCTTCTCAAAAATTCCTCTCCTCCATCCCCAAAGATGATAAAGGCCCTCAGGAGAATTATTTTCCTCAGTGAATATTTCAAATTCTATTAAAAAAACATCCTATTATTTTCCTACCTTTTACTATCCTAATTTTTAAAAATAATATTTTTCCAAGTAGCATCAATAAAATATCTTGTGTAAAGTCAACGTTACTAGACGAAGAGGCTAAATTTGTCAGATGTCGAAATGCGTCCGCCGTGCGTTAACGGCTGTCAAATTTCCACGATTTGTATGGCTTTCAGTGGGTTTTCTATGCCTGTCGTGTGATGATGTCAGTTGGTTTTGATTAATTACCTACTTCAAAATACGAATTACTGTTTATTAGTTATTAGAATTTCTTCTATATAAACCTAATGAGCATTCATAAATGACTATCCGTTTGCCATATTATTTTGATGTTTGTACCCGATGACATTCGATTCGCAAATTGACATCTCTTAACGAGGATTACGATGCAAACGCACCGTCATCTTTGGCGTTTGCGTAACTACTTTTAAGAGTTGGTGTCTTAACACAAACACAGTAATAAGCTCGTTAGTGCAATACTGAATACCGCATTTAAAAAGTCAAAATGTGTCAAATCCGTCCGATTTTTAAATTTTTTTTATTAGTGACTATTTAATTACAGGTTTGATGAGAATTACAAGATATGATAATGTATATAAATATTTCATCTGTTTGTTCTTAGTCTTCCTCACTAGATGGTCCTGTGCTGAGGCGGACTAGTAGATTTCTTTGATTTTCCGTTATTTAGTTTCTATGATGTTTTTAATACATTCTCTAGTATGTCTGCATTAATTTCTTTCACCCATGTTTTGATTTTTTCCTTAAACTTATTTATCTCTTCTATCTTTTTCAAACTTGGAGGAAGGATGTTGTAAAGTTTGGTTGCCAGATATATGTGGTTTCTTTGGCCAAAACTTGTCTTGAATTTTGGAACATCTCTTATATCCTTTTTTGAGGCTCTTGTGTCATGTATCCGAGTTTCATTTTCAGTCAGAGTCAGATTTTCTGTTTCTAAAATGATGTTCTTGGCATATATTTGTTTTAAATTTAGAATCTCAAAATAATTAAAAATATCTCTTGAGGGGGTTCTGATGGGTAATTTTAGTATGGTTTTTATAATGCTCTTCTGAGCAATATCTAAGAGGTTAATATGATTTGCTGTAGCTGATCCCCATACTAGAATTCCGTACTCAAGACGGGAATGACATAAAGCATAACATACTTTTTTGATGTCTTTCCTAGGTAGTATGTATTTAACATGCGCTAGGCAGTCACAAAAGATCCAGAATCATCCTTCAGGACAGTGATAGTGGTTTTTATCTGTTGAATTAAGAATTTTGAACATCGATGCACTGGAGCGGCTAAAGTCAAAATATAGACCGCTTTTATTTATCTGTGATTGACAGCGGTCCAAAATTGGACCATTATTTGTTTTGGACCAAAGTTTACGATTTTATAATATTTTTTTTATAAATTCTACGAATATGTGTTAATCGACATAAGATATGTGAATTCATGTACTATTCAGAACTATAATAAGTTTGTTTACTTCAATATTAAAATTTGGAAGTATGATTTTTTTAATGTGGGCGGAAAGTATTCAAAAAAATCACGAGCAATTGGAGGAAAAAGTTTTGATAAATTGTGCGAAAGCCGCCGCATGCCGTTACACTTTTTAATAAGCATAGATTTTAAGAAGTAAACTGTTTTTAAACTTAATTACCAAAAGAAACATCGGTTTCAGTCCGGATAGACGGAAAAAATATGCATTAAAATTCGATTTTTATTCAATCAAAGTTAAAAACTTCCGTTGCCGCCATTTTAGTTTTGTATGGATTTGACATTTGCGAAGTTTTGTTTCAAACTAAATACGCATGAATTACTTAATTTACCTAAAATAAGAACCTAACAACCTATTTTGTGAAGGTAAATAGTTGTTTCTTGTGTTAATTATTGAAATGAAGTGTGATTTCCATAATCCGTGCTTAAAAATGCGGCGGCTTATGCACAAATTAATAAAGTTTTAAATCGCGCTGTCACTCGAGAGGTTGTAAGATACATATTATAGCCTGAGTTCAGGAACACATACACGCTCAAAACACACTTCTATCGGTTTATCTCTTCGGATTATCTCTTCAGCTTATCTCCTCAATGTTTTCCACTTACGATTATTCCTATGAGCACGCATAGATAATAAATAATTATGACAAAATCTCAACCGATAAACAATGACGTTATATTATAAATAGACTCGCCATAGTCTCACATACTCACAATATAATGTGGAAAGCAAGCAACACTCTTTTGTTTTCAGCGGTTTTCAGTATAATTTCTAAATTCAAAAGTTCATTCCTGTGTGATAAAGACAGACAATCAAAGAATGTACGTGAGTGAATGTCATAGATTCATAGTAGGGCGGCTTATTAGTTTCTTCGCCGAATACTACTGTCACATCACGGGTGTGACCTATGGGTGTGACTGAGATAACAAGATACTCTTATTCGGTTACACAATATGACAGGGAAGGGTAAAGGCGGGTAAAACGTGACACACGGGCAAATATTTTTTATATTTATTATATGAGTTTTCATTAGTAATACAATATTGGTACTATTATAGTTGTATTGTTAAGTACATATTTTATTATACAGTACAGGTTATAGGTTCAAATGATTATACAAATCTATACAGATTAATAACACCTAGGACCGTTACTATTTACAATTTTCATCAACGACATTATTAAATTAATGAACGCGTTACCCTTTGTACGTTTTACCCCATCTTTCCCAATGGAATAAAACGAATGCGGGACGCTGTGTGAACCGACTTACTGTTAGTAGGTTGTCCCTGTTATGCTTATGTGACTTTGTGATGCAATTTTCGCTGTCTCCTTTTCGACTATTTGCCGTTTAATTGAAGCATTTTCTCATCACGCAGGAGCGTTTTGCAATACAATTTACTTACTGGTAAGACACGACCTCACTCGACGCGTAGCAGTTTAGTACTAAAGTACTAGAAATAGATACAGCTACAATCGTATTGTGTTTGGCTTCCCACTTTTAGATTTCTACCCCGCGTCCAGTATTAATGTCTTTGCCGATAAATAGTAAGTTTAATATGCTAGACCCAAAGTAACACTCAACTAATCAACAGGATAATCTTCAGGGATGAACCAAAGAAGTCTACTTACGAACCCCCAGACTCCAGCCACCTTCTAACTACCCTAATAAAGCCTGCGTGACTGAACAGAGGTAACCATATTCTAATTTGACCTACTTTGCAGCTACTTAAGTCAGCTTTATCACAGAGATAATAACACTTTTGAGAAGTTTAGATTAGGTAATTCTAAACAGTCTCTAGAGACGTTTTACAGTTTTGTTTCAAAGGCCTGTCTTGTACCTTGATTTCAAGGAATGTATCGACGTTAACGAATAAGGAATTCAAGTGAAAAATATTACGGCTAAAAATGTATATTTACTTCTTCAATATTCGCAAATTCACTTGTGTGTACCTACGTGGATAATAACCCTTTTTATGTAGTTTTGACGAACATCAAGTACATAAAAAATATTGTAGAGCTGATCGCTAGAAAACTGTAGGGTTTACGCTTAATGTCTCTAATTATGGATTTCTGGGCATTACCTAGTATTAGATAGATTAATTAGTATTTTACGATTTTTTAGCGAGATTTCGAGAATTTTCAACTATTGTTGTTGAATTGTGGATAATTTTCGATTTTTGTGCGATATTGTATGTGCGTACCATAGACATACAAATAACTAGACGAGAACTTACAGATGAGGGGTAAAAACCAACTATGGCGGGGCGAAGAGAGGAAAGAGACTTGAGATTCGCCAATAAATCAATCTCACAGTATATAGGCACCTCGCACTATAATATCACTATTTAGTTCTTGATAGTTAAATCTGCTTTTGAATGAATAGACCTTTTTATATGGGAGCGCGAATTGCATGCCACGGTATGAACAGATGTGTAAAATCCAAATTCGCAAAGTAAGGTTCAGAGTATTTTCATAGTGGAATATTTTTTTGCCGTAGACACTTTTACAAATGTTTCATGATTTACTTAACCCAGTAAACAGCGGCTTTGTGTTTCGCGTCGCTATGTATCTCGATGTCTAAGTATGTGTTTCATAGACATACAGCGTCCGTGCGTAAAATGTACGATGAGAGCACGACACTGGTCCGGACACGCCCAGCCGGTTCCGAAAAATGGTTCCAATGGGAGGGGGAAATAACACGTTTTTTAACACGTAAGGGCATGTCCATATATTTTGTACGTCCGTGGTGCGTACCAATTAGGTAGTTAACATCTTCTTCTTTTTGTAGTAAATAAGTAGGAACTTTCAAGGGAGGAGAAGAAAAAAGGGAGAAAATTACAATGCAAGGACTTCGGAAAATGGGTTTCAGTTTTTAAGCTGTTTCAGAACTAAAATATACCACTTATTTAATTAAACTGTTTAATGTATATACCACTTATTTGATGAAAATTATCAACTAACTAACTAACCATCACGCCGTTTCCCGAAGGGGTAGGCAAAGAGGACGGACCGCCAAACAACTCGGTCTTGGCACACACTCCTTGCCTCGCTTACATTCATACATTGTCTCATACATGCTCTTCTATTATTCTGACTCTTGACATGGCCCGACTCAAGTATCTGATTCACTTAGTGATGCCATGTCTTTCTCGGGCGTCCCCGACTTCTTCTACCATTCACATTTGCGTCATATATTCTCCTTACACCCCTTTCCTCGTTCATTCGCTCTACATGACTAAACCATCGAAGCGTTCCTTTCTTGATCTTACTCATTACGCTTACATCAGCCTTGCATTCTTTGCGGATCTCCGCGTGTCTTTAACGATCATACATGGTTTTACCACACATATGCCATAGGGATCTCATTTCTACAGCATTCAGTCTACTTATTTCGAAACCAATGGTTTCTTCGTCAGGATAAAATTAATAAAAATAACTAAATAAAAACAATTGTAGACAAATAAAAACATGGAGACAAAAAATATTAATTACTATTTTTAATTGATAAACTAATGCTTAAGACAAGATTTTTATGCATAGCACAAAGGGTAACAATTATTATAAGCAATAATTATTAGCCCGAAATACTCATCTACACTGAAAAATCTCCCGAGAAAAGATACATGCCACCGACTAGAACCCGCGTCCTTCTGATTTCCGATCAAATACTCTGGCCACTGAGCTACGTTGGCTTATCTCCTGCCCGCCAAATAATTCAATATAATACTAGTGTTTCATTCAACAATTACTGCTTATTACATTTTTCCACCAGCAAACAAACAACTTTATTTTTGTATGAGAAAGACATTGTAAGTGCCAAATCTCCCACTAGGTGGCGTCGAGACAAATTATGCCAACATTTTTGGTTGAAATACTTTAACTCGTCAAATATTAATTATTATTTTTTATTGATAAACTAATATTTAAGACAAATCATTTTTCGTAAAAAAATACATATTAAATAAAAATAGCACATACGTTTTTAGACTTTCACGGCCAAAAGCATTTTCATTGTGTATTTTTGAGGTGTTATGCCGTGTTGAGCTATCTCCTTCTTTAGCCGACGTTTCGGACAGCGTAGCAGTCTTCATCATCAGAGCAGATCCAGTAGACACATCGTCGGATCTGTCGTCATCGCTCAACACGGCATAACACCCCAAAAACACACAATGAAAAAAAAAAATGAAAAAATAGCACATATTCGTATTAGATGTTGGGCAAACTTTTTGATTGAAAAATATATTATTTAGTTATGTTGGGTGCAAATTTAAGTTTTGTATGAAAAAGGTCGCTTTCAAACAAATAAAATTAACAAAAGTAATACTATGTACGCAGCTACTGCGAGATGCAGAGAACTTCACTAGTCTTGATAAAGGGGAATTTCCCCTGAGATTACATCACCGTTAACTCACACAGCTATTCCTCGTTGTTCAGTGCTATTCATTTGAATAATAATACGATGTATGGATTCACTAAGGACACAAACCGATAGAAATGTGCTGTGGGCGTCTCTGTATCCCCGAAATAGGCTATAAACTTCCAGTGAAATTGATCAAACGTTTTTCAATTCATCGATTTTTTCTCACAGATTTTATCAATTGCATTGGTTACTGTATGCAGTCTAGGATTCTTAATAAAGGTCTTATTGTGGCGAGGACAAATGCTCCGACTCGAGGAATCGAGGGATAAAATGTTGCGTTATGTTGTGGACTATATGCGGTTCTTATCTCGGTATATATCTGTACCCGAGAAGCATACGGATGCAAGTCCAAAATTTGAAGAAATTAGTTTTTAATGCAGACTTGAAATAAATAATCATGTTTATCAGTGGCAGAAAGATACAAGTCCTGTAATGAAGAAAAAATAGAATTTTCAAAAATGCATTCAGATGCAACTACCATGATGCAACAACAGCCTTAGAAGTAGAAGGATGTACCATATACTTACATCTTTATGATTTAGTTGCATTTTTAGTCAAATCCTACGTATTATGACTCAAATTATACACTACCTACTACGCTATCTGTGGAAGTATCTAACATTTTTTTAAACATTGATCCTTTCATAATACACCACATGTCATAACACAATATTCCACTTCATTTAGAAGCAGATGGACTCAAATCCATGTTTTTGTTTGACTCAAGTAAGCGTTTTTTTTGTACAATATTTTTAAAGGCTTTGCGTATAAAATATTTCGTTTCATTTGCCCGTTTTTAAAACAAAGCTAATTGCTTTAATAATAACTTCTTCTTATATCTATCAGCAAGGATATCCGAAGAAGTTATGAGACCATAGTTAGAGAAAAATAGTGTTTTGGCTCTTCTGAACATTTACCTTTCTGGACTTGCATCAGTATGTCTCGAGTACTGATATCTATATTTTATTATATTTAATCTGACTTACCTAAACTGCTTCCCACTTCAATTGGTGTTCACTGGAAAGGTAGGTATGTTAGTTGGAGATATTTGGGAAAGGAATGGTGAATGGGAATGAACGTTTGAATGCGGATTAATGAGCGATATCAGGCGGCGCGCGGCAATACCTTTTAACTTGCGATTAGTTGTGGTTTATGACTTTTGTCGCGGTGATGTTACTTGAACTTCCGATTGATTGCGGTTATTAGGAACTTCTGTCCCATGCTGTGATTTTATTAGAACTGAGCAATTGAGGCGAATTAAGGTAGTAGGCACACACTAAGTAGCTGTCAAAGAGCAACATACAACAATAAATGCGTGAACAGGTCTCTTGTAAATTGGTGTTAACTTTTTTGCTTTCAATCAGTGTAATTCAAACTTCTACGGATAATTTGTTCAGTGTTTTAACCCGCCTGGTTGGTCATTAGCAAGAGAACTCCATGATAAATAGAGACGGATGTAAATGGCACTATAATTGAGAGAAAATGACACACGTGTGTAACAAATAAAAACCTTCAACACAACTGCGCATTTATGAAATGAACACGCTAATTTTCACGAACAATATCGTGACATAAGAGAGATGGTGGGCTGTAAATCTTATTTATACGAAAAACAAGACAATTGACTGCGTTTTTAACTCAATCACAGGAAATATCAAATGGAAGTAAAAGTTTCTACCTTTGATGAGTTCATCAGCTTTTTCAGGTTGGTCTTGGTGCTGGCTGCTGTCCACAATAACGCAAGGTTATAATTACCGACACTTTAGGGTTAATTAATTTGTATTTTTTGCAATTAAGAGCGAGATTTCAATGGCGAGATGTGAACGATATCACGGCGAATAGTTAGTTCATATAAGTAGGTAATTTTAGATTTTGGTGTCAATATTATAGATGTGTTCCACGTAAGTATGACATGTTCGTCTTTTCCTAATAAGTAGGAACTTTCAAGGAAAGCATGAAAACAAAGAAATAAGTGAACAATGAAGGACTTGGGAATGTGGGTTTTGTTGTGTCTTCTGTGTTGTGAATGTCCTATTTCATATTTAAAATCGTTCTTTTCTAAACACTTTTCATTCTCAGTATTTTTCTCGATGTGTACAGTCCTTTACTTTAAATCTTTATGTCTATGCTACTTCATAGTGAAATATTGTCATCAATTCATCATCTATATTGTCTTTTCTCTGTGGTCACGTCAAAGGTTTCGTTGTTGATAAATACTCCGGTCAATGTTTTGCAAACTCTTTCTCTCTCTGAATTCTCTCTCTGATTCTCTTGAATATATTCTCAAATTCTCCACTCTCTCTCTAATCTCTTACCGACTCAATTAAGCTATAACTAATTGCCAGTCAATATCGTATTGTAAAGTTATAAATAAAGTTACAATTAATCCAGAACATAAGTGTTTTTATGTTCTAATTAATCCAGAACATAGTTTAGTTTTGAAACTGTTTCAGAACTAAACACTAATATTTTATTAAAACTACTTTTAATTTAATTCTGGAGGTGAGTATGGGTATCGCCGCCCCGGGAACCATTTATTGGATTGCCAGCACCTCTGCTATAGGTCACCCAGAATGGTTTGCTATGTTTGATGATTTAGCAGGGGTGCCCGGGTTCATATGGTGAGGATTATCTAGGCTTTGTCAGCGGATACGTCTGCCCACCTTCGTTGTGGCGAGCCAAATTTAAAGAGGCTGGTTGAGGGAGATCATTTTCTTCTTCAGCAGGACTCTCTTGACCCCCTCAAACAATGGGAGGGATACATACATCTGTCACTTCTGACACTGACCCATAAATTCCCATACATCACATATCTTATTCCTTTCCCGATCTTTCTCTCGTTTCTTTTGATGAAAAGATCCTCTACATGGCATCGCCAAAGATTACATAGGCCTTGAAGTAAAATATTTTCCCCAAAAACTCCTGTGTGGAGCTAATGTAAAAAGAAATTGGTTTAGGTTTTACAATTTTACGTGTCAGATTATTTTGTACTGAACGCATAGATTTGGATGGAAAAAATGAAGGTGTAGGTATGTACATTTTGAATACCGCGCAAGGGTTCCATCTGACGAATCCGATGGAACTATTGCATTTCCAATAAGAATTAGGCATTACCAATAGAAATTAATTAATATGGAGAAGCATTGCATCAATGAAGCTAAATATACCTGAGTACATTAGTACGTCCTTGCTTCTATATTGGATGTATATAAAAAAATATAATTGTTTCTTTTTAGTTAGTTTAACGTACCCAAAACTCGACGAACATGAGCAGATCATCTGTGCACAGTTGATGTACGCACTGAAACGGGTCGTTTCTTTACATTGATGTGTTACGTAAATTAATGAATAAAACAAAACAACAACAAAAATTACGAGGAATCGCGAGACCAAATTTATTAGACGAAAGTATTAAACATCGCTACGCACATATTTTATTTATGCATTTTGCGGGGTAAAAGGGGACTGCCGGCCAGTTATTTTTTATTCTTTCGACACTATCGGTTCGCACAAATGCATTCAACAGTCCTAAAGTTTTCAACCAAACCAAAGGTTTCTTCGTATACTAATATTAATCTTATCCTGGCAAAGTAACCTTTGGTTTCGAAAATTTTGATTAAATAGTGGTGTTTTACAAAGTTATGTTTTTCATTTATATAAAAATTACACCATGAAGGGAATTTTCAATGATTGAAGAACTTTTTAAAATGATTTGAATGTACGCTTCAATGAAATATGCAAACACCCAGCAGGCAGATACTAATCTAAATATGTACTACTATTTTTAAACGTAATAAAAAAATGCTAGTCATTCCATTACATAACAGTGAAATAATATGCAATTTACCGAATATTACGCGATTATGTAAAAAAAACATTTGACAACAATTAGCATTTTATTCATTCAAACATCTGTTATTGACACAGAATTTGCAATTTTTGTTATTATTAAAAATGAAAATGTTTTCGTCGCATATTAAATTAAGAGAGACGTTATAGAAAAGTTGCTATAAAACCTGACTCCATCTCGACCAAATTCATCAGTTCCTCAACAGAAATCAGCTGAACACTATTTCTTCACGATGAAGTTCTCCATTGCACTTTTGGTCTTTGCAAGCGTGCTTGCAGTTGGACAGGTAAGCAATTATATTATTTTTAATTGATAAACTAACGTTTGAACAAGATTTTTATGCATAGCACAAAGGGTACATAACAAATATTATAATCAATAATTATCAGCCTGAAACACTCATCTACATTGAAAAAATCTTCCGAGAAAAGATACTGGCCGCCAACGGGAATTGAACCCGTGACCATCTGATTGTCAGTCAATTACTTATTATTACATTTTTCCAACTGTAAACAACCAACTTTATTTTAAAATACCTCTCTCACAAAAATAAAGTTGGTTGTTTTCAGTTGGAAAAATGTAATAATAAGTAATTGTCGAATGAAACACTAGTATATATTGAATTATTTGGTGGGTATTAGATAAGCCGCCATAGCTCAGTGGTCAGAGCTGCTGACCGGCAATCAGATGGTCACGGGTTCAATTCCCGTTGGCGGCCAGTATCTTTTCTCGGAAGATTTTTTCAATGTAGATGAGTGTTTCAGGCTGATAATTATTGATTATAATATTTGTTAAGCAATTATATGTATAATATTTATTATAAAGAAATGCCAACATCCCTTGGTAGTGTAGTTTCATCATTATAAAATCCTCAAATCAAATCAAATAAAATCAAAAAATATTTATTGTACATATAAAAAATACAAAAGGTATTGCTTATGGGTAGACCCCATTTCTTCCAGCTAACAACTCAGGTATAGGATAGTTCACATTAACCTCGCTAGAGGCACGAAACTTTAATAATACGAGTTTGCTCGAAGCTCACATTTAACATAATTCTGACGAATTCATAACGGTAATACCTTTTTTATACAGACTCACTTGCTGACTATTGTGTATCTTACCTCCTAAAACATGCATCGTTTAAAGACCCAGATTCACTCCTGGTTTTCGGTAATTTAATTGCACCTTCTACATAATACCTTAAAATGTCTCTAAACCATTGAGGGAACCATAAAAGTTCACAGAAAAAAATATGCTGTAGCTACCTACCTGATCAACAAGGTATGCAACTGGACACGCGAGAACTGATGCGACAGTATCACCATCTGTAATTTGCAGGAGCTGTATACTCGTATGCGGTGTCCGGATATTACAAATAAATATTCTTAAATAACGAAGTTGTACGGTCCCTTGAAGGTTTCTGGATGTCTAGAGTCTATCGTACAAAGAGCTCCTTCTTTGACTTATTTTGTCTTGGTGGATTGGTGAACCGATTGAGTTAATACCCGGATATTACATACAAATACTCGAAAATATCTTAAAAGTGTACGATCCTTTAAAGATCTCTGGAAGTCTGTAGTCTATCGTAAATCGAGCTTTTTGGTTAACTTCTTTCATCTTCCAAAACAAAAGGTCGATCTGTGGAACGATTTAGGTTATTCCCGGATTAAAACACGTGTGGTAAATTACTAGCATATTGGACATTGGTAGCATACAAATAGTTCAGATAAACTTTCAATAAAGGTGAAATGATTTTAAGTGCTGTCTCTAAGGCTTTTAGAAATGGAATGATTGAAATTTTGCAAGGAATAATGACAATAGTTCCAAATGATTTCACACTCTTTGCTTATTGTGTGATAGTAAAGTAAAAATTCTGCAAACACAAATATGTTGTATGAAAATGAAGATGATATATGAGATAGACGTTAAATTAAAATTAAAAGAGTCCATAGATGGAAATGAATCAAGATGAATTTTAATATATACCTACAATGACAAGAAGAAAATAAATTAAATACACAAATGACGACACAACACTCATAAATTGGTGTATCCGATAATTATCCACTGTACCAATGCCACTTGACCAATTGAATAATTTTTTTTCAATTGCCTTAAAAGTCTTCAAAAACCAATCGATTCTTTTTTCGAGACCATTATTCAGGCTTTTACTATTTCTTATGGCATAAAATTCCATTAGGGACATTCATTTGGTTTCTTGCACAATATTCAAAAGTTTTTTGTTAATTTTTTTTCCAGAGCCAGAACTTGTTCCAATCCGCCGCCATCAAAGTGGTGCGCCTGTACTGCGAGGCGAAGACGCTTCCCAACCTTATGCTGGTGTTGAAGGTGCGCGGCGGAGACTTCACCGTGGACGACGAGAGAGTGAAGAAGTACGCCCTCTGCGTCTACCAGACCCTGGGCATCGCCACCGCCGAGGGAGATGGAGACTTGGAGGCTGCCTTGAAGCTGATCTTCCCCCCAACCGACCCGGAAAAGTTTAAGGAATCCTTCGAGGCCTGCAACAACCAGACTGGCACTTCTCCCCACGACAAGAACTGGAAGTTCCTCGTGTGCTACGATGAAAAATACCCTGGAGATATCGTCGCCTTGTAAGGTGTCATTGTAAAACTATAACACCAACTTGGTTCTATGAGATAAATAACATTTCATTGCTACCATCCAGACACAACAACCCACTAAACCAACAATGGAAACCATTTGATTCCTCCGTTCAAAATCTAAATGTTATTCAAAATATTATCTTTGTTCATATGAAGCAGTTACTTTGTGATGTAAAATATTATCTTTTAAAATTTTCAATAAAAATTTCTTTAACTTCATCCGAAATTCGCATTGTTGCTATTTTTTTATCATTCCCATCGAAAATAATTTGGACAGTGTATTGAGAATCCAAGTAGTTCCAGTTTCTTTTAATAGATGTCGATAGTTTAGATCTTCTGCCACATCCCAAAGGCAGCTGAAGTTGTATTGCCAAAGGAGTACCATCTATCGCCAATTGTGTCTAAGGCACGAACCCTTACGAAGAGAGCCGAAGGCTCCAGTAGAGAGGGCGAGCGATGTTAGTCGGCGGCAGCCTGAAAACTATTTAGTATCTAACCAGTGATTTAGTATCTAACCTAGTAAGTACGTCTGTAGTATAATACAACATTGTAAATATACAAAATAACCAATAAACAAACTAGTAACCAATTGAAACTTGAATTTATTGGAAGAAACCCACCACTTCTCAAGATGTATATTGAAAATAAGAGACATTACAATTTGGTATTCCTGTCAAATGTCCTACTTGCAACTCTACTTGGCTCTCTCTTTTATACCCCTTTGCCTATTTAGTGTTCTATTTCATCGCTTTTTACCTCCACTCAATCCAGTTGCTTTAATGTAGGTGATGCTAAATGATGCGCCCTTGAGGTGATTTTGAGAGACACAAAAACGGCGCTCTACAAATTTTCCAATTATTATTATTATTATTAACTATCATCAGAATTATATTCAATCTACAAGTATCTGCTTAGAACCACCCAAAAGAACTGAACTGGAAACTATCGATGCTTTTGTGTAATAGAAAAAGGATCATCACATCACATTGGCGAAACTATTATAGCTGATAGGTTTTGTCAATTAATTGATGTAAGTGCACCAATAACTGCGACCATTGCAAGAAGTACCCACATCCACATATGTGTACAAATTGTTCTTCACCCAAAAGTTGAATAAATGGTCTATAAAACTTTTCCCTGTTCACCATACTCGCTGGGCATCTCGCCAACAGATCACAATTTCATTTAGCATTTCAATGACTTCTTATATTATCAACTTATGTTCGACAAACAAGATTCCGTTAAACCACTCATTTAATCAAAATTATCAACTTATTTCGAAACCAACGGTTTCTTTGTCAGGATAAAATTAACAAAAATAACTAAAGACAAACAATTGAAAACAAAAAAGATTATGGAGACAAAAAACGCTAATTACTATTTTTAATTGATAAACTAATGCTTAAGACAAGATTTTTATGCATAGCAGAAAGGGTAACAATTATTATAAGCAATAATTATTAGCCTGAAACACTCATCAACACTGAAAAAATCTCCCGAGAAAAGATACATGCCGCCGATGGGACTCGAACCCGCGTCCTTCTGATTTTCGGTCAAATGCTCTTTCCAATGACCTACATACGTCGGCTTATCTCCTGTCCGCCAAATAATTCAATGTGTACTATTGTTTCATTCAACAACAATTACTGCTTATCACATTTTTACACCTGCAAACAACCAACTTTATTTTTATTTGAGAAAGGCATTGTAAGTGTTGAATCTCCAACTAGGTGGCGTCGAGACAAATTATGTCAACATTTTTTGGTGAAATACTCTAACTCGTCAAATATTACTTATTATTTTTAATTTAAATTTAATTTAAATTCAGCTATAGAACAAATTAATTTACCTAGAAATTTAGGAGGTAGAGGTATAGACAAAATAACATCTTTAAAACATAACCAGGTAGAAATGCTAAGAAATTTTTTCCATAGGAAAGCTAGTTTTTCCATAGAAAGAAAGTTAAGAAATGCACAAAATAATTTGCAAAGCAGATATAAATATTTCGCCATTAAATTTATACGACGAGAATGCCAGCATTATTATAAATACCAACCAGGAATTATTAGATTCCTGGTCAAATAAAATTCTTCACGCAAAACACTTCAATTATCTCAACCAAACATATGTTGACAAATTTTCGTCAAACAAATGGTAATGGAGTATTTTTTTTTTTTTTTTTTTTTACATGAATACCTCACAAGAGTCCCAACTGCTCCCGTCTGAAGCCAGTGAGACTATGGCATCCCCAATTGGGGTATGTTGTGAGGCTGAGGGTAGTGAGGAGGGGAAGGAGATAGGGAAGAGGAAGGTGGGGAAGTACCTGGCTATTCAGATCTGGTCACCAAACACGGCTAAAGCCATTTCAAGCAACGTTTCAATTCTGAATGGTGGTCTTACACCAGGGCGATACAGAGAGTATCTTCCACTCTGGAACGTGCCGCAAATATATTATTTATTTCTTTTAAATGAATAAATTGTGAAATAACACAAATTAATCAAATAAAATTTATTTGCCACGCCGGGATTCGATCCCGCGACCTTCGAGTATTGGAGAGTTGAGCGCAGAAATAGAAGGCTTTATGCTTGCCATTCAAGATAGTCATTAATACTAAAAATTATAGGAAGCATATCATCAAAGATGCAAATCAAATTGATGATTAATGTAGAAAATGTTTGGCTTTTCCGGAAACTATAGAACATATTATATCGGGATGTTCTGTATTAGCGCCGTCCGAGTATACATTTAGGCACAATCAAGTTTTAAAAATAATTCACCAAAGTTTGGTAATTAAACATAACTTGATTGACTGCCGTAATGTACCATATTATGAATATGAACCAAATTCATTTTTAGAAAATGAATTTTATAAAATTTATTATAATAAAACTATTCTAACAGACAGAACAATTAGTCATAATAGACCCGATATAGTTTTACATGACAAAATTAAGAAAATAACTTATATCATTGATGTCGCTATTCCAAATTCTTGTAATATTCAGAAAACTGTTTCTGAAAAAATAAGAAAATATACACATTTAGGAAATGAGATTAAAAGAATTTGGCATTCTCAGACTATAAAAATACTACCATTTGTTATTTCGGCTACTGGCATTATACTTAGCTCTCTCATTCAAAATTTAGGCGTATTAGATTTGTCAAAAAATTTGTACGTAAAAATGCAAAAGTCGGTCATTTTAAATACATGTAGGATTACGAACGATTTTTTAAATATTTAAATTGAGGGATCAGTAGGATTTATCGGACCAGTTAGGATTTCATCAGAGCCGAACCCTCTGATATGAAAATATCTGGAGTCGGTGAAATATTTTCCCATTATGTTTCTGGTGGATTGACGTATTGTTCTTGTATTGTTTTGTATTTATTATACTTATGTAGTGTACTTACATTGCGTGAATTTACTAGATATTCATTTGTGGAAAAGTGTGTGGAAGGGTTTAGTCTTTCATTTGGGAAAGATTTAACCCGGACATAAAATCTGGAGCACCGTAAATTGATAAACTAATGTTTAAAACAAGATCGTTTTTCAGACCTGTGTTTTAAAATACATATTAAATAAAAATTATTAGATACTGGGTAAACCTTTTGATTAAAAAAATTATTATTCAAGGTGCAAACTTAAGTTTTGTATGAAAAAGGTAGCACTTAAACAAATAAAATTAACAAAAGTAATAATATGTATGCAGCCACTGAGAGACGCAGAGAACTTCACTAGTCTTGATAAAAGGGAATTTCCCTTGAGATCACATCACCGTTAACTCACACAGTTTCCTCATTGTCCAGTTCTATTCATTTGAATAATAATACGATGCATGTATTCACAGAGGACATAAACCGATAGAAATGTGTTGTGGTTGTGTAAGTGTGCCTGAAATAAGCTATAAACTTCTCGTGAAATTGGTGAAACATTTCTCAATTCATAGATATTTTAAGTGAAAACTTCTTTAGCACCGTTGTGATTTAAAACTCGATGAAACGAAAAATCGAGACTAAAAAGAGAAAAACACATACATTTATGGGATTTAATCTACAAGAGAATGAGAAAGTATAATTGTAGAGTCCCAGGCGTTAGAACCAG
Source organism: Limnephilus lunatus (assembly GCA_917563855.2). Lineage (NCBI taxonomy): Eukaryota > Metazoa > Arthropoda > Insecta > Trichoptera > Limnephilidae > Limnephilus > Limnephilus lunatus. The sequence goes on from OU830603.1 coordinate 50,625,186, forward strand.
AGAAAAATATTTTTTTCGTCTTCAAAAATGTTCTACTAATCTCAGACAAAATGCTTTTATATTCAGAGCTTGTAATGTATTTGATAAGAATTTTAATAATATAGACATATTCTCATGTAATTTAAGTACCTTAAAAAATATGTCACAGCTAACATTAAATAATTTTTTTATCGTTTTTCAAGTTATCATATTATTGCTGTGAATCGTTTCCAGTTACTATTATTCTAGTATTCACTCTGAGTTGTACATATTATTAATGCTGTTGTGTAGTGATAATAGATTTCTGATTCTGACTACTTTATGTTTTGAAATCCAGTAAGCAGATTTTTAATTTATATTATATTAATAATATTTGGCTAATTTATATGGCGCCGTTTTCGTGAAAAATCACCTCAAGGGCGCTGTACAGTTCATGTTGTATTTTATATCTTTTTTTTACCATTTTCAAGGTTATATTTTTGTTAACTTCTTACGGGTACAGGACCCTTACTTTTTAATTATGTGAAAATCATTTTTGGGTATTATGTGTATTATTAATATTATTATTATAAATGTAAAATATCTGTTGATTTTCCTTAATAAATAAAAAATAAAATTAATATAAAATAATCGGTCACCTTTAGGTGCTTCTGAGCATATCGATGACTCTAGATGAAACTAAAAAGAGACAAACACATACATCTGTAGGATTTAGCCTACAAGAGAATGAGATAGCAATAAAATATTTATTTTATTCATGGGTACTCGATTCCATTAAATCGACGGTCCCACCCAAGTCCCCTCTAGTACAGTGGTATAAAGCATCTGACGAGCCTTCGCAGTCATTTAGTCGACCGGGGATCGAATCTTACGAAACCTTCAAACTACTCCAAAATGAACAGGCAAAATAAAACATAAAACAGCGACATCTTGGAAATCCGAAAAAGATACCACAAATACTAATAAAATTACCAAATATACTAGAATTCAGCGGCAATAATATGGGAAAAATCATCCTTCACATTGATAAAAAAAGCGCTTCGCTGTCTCGCCACTATTGTCTAATTTAGTTTTCTGAAGGTTTTTTGTGAGAGTTTGACGCCATGATTTTTTTTTCAAAGATTATCAATAGCATTGATTACTATATGCAGTCTAGGATTCTAATTACAGATCTCTTATAAATTGGTGTTAATTTTTTTGCTTTCAATCAGTGTAATTCAAACTTCTACGGTTAACTTGTTCAGTGTTTTAACCCGCCTGGTTGGTCATTAGCAAGAGAACTCCAAAAATAAGTAGACGACGAATGTTAATGGCATTTTAATTGAGAGGAAATGACACATGTGCGTAACAAATAAAAACCTTTATCACAACTATTAGCATTTACAAAATGAACACGCTAATTTTCACGAACAATATCGTGACATAAGAGAGATAGTGGACCGTAAATCTAATCTATACGAATTTTTTTTTTAACAAAACAAAAACGCCTTAAAAAAATGCACTAAAAAGTAAAAAAATAATTTCGTACCATTGTTATTTTTGGAGTCGGTGTCAGCCAAGGTAACTACATGCATAAGTAGTTAGAGGTGATATGTGGAGATCTTGGCTGACAACGACTCCAAAAATAACAATCGTACGAAATTATTTTTTTTACTTTTAAGTGCATTTTTGAAGTCTTTTTTTGTTTTGTTAAAATTTTTGTTTAATTTTTGATTTTTAGTGACGAGCATGCGTAAAAATGTTTTACTTCAAAAAAAAATCATCGAAATCTGTTGGCGTAATATTGAGTTATTCGTCCATTTGTCGCGCACATACTTATTGCAAATTTAATACATATATTGTTTTCTCATGGATCCCATTGTCAGAACTAAATCAAATGGGACCACACGGGAAGCACAAGCTTTCTAATAAAAAAAGAATCATCAATATAGGTTCACCCAATCGAAACATTAAAAAAAAAATTACAATAAAAAATCCGTCGAATTGATAACTTCCTCCTTTTCGAAGTCATTTAACAAGACAATTGACTGCGTTTTTAACTCAATCACAGGAAATGGCAAACAGAAGAAAACTTCACTACCTTTAATGAGTTCATCAGCTTTTTTAGGTTGATCTTGGTGCTGGCTGCTTTCCACAATAACGGCAAAACGCAAGGTCATAATTACACTTTGCTGTTAATTAATATGTATTTTTTGCTATTGATAGCGAGATTTCAATGGAGAGATGTGAACGATATTACTGTCAATTTTCAACTCATACAAGAAGGTAATTTTCGATTTTGGTGCCAATATTGTAGATGTGTTCCACATAGGTATGACATGTTCGTCTTTTCCTAATAAGTAGGGACTTTCAAGGAAAGGAGGAAAACAAAGGAATAAATGAACAATGAAGTACTTGGGAATGTGGGTTTAGTTTTGAAACTGTTTCAGAACTAAACACTAATGTTTTATTAAAACCACTTTTAATTTAATTCTGGAGGTGAGTATGGGTATCGCCGCCCCGGGTACCATTTATTGGATAGCCAGCACCTCTGCCATAGGTCACCCGAAATGGTTTGCTATGTTTGATGATTTGGCAAGGGTGCCCGAGTTCATGTGGTGAGGATTGTCTAGGTTTTGTCAGCGGATATGTCTGCCCACCTTCATTGTGACGAGCCAAAATTAAAAAGACTGGTTGAGGTAGATCTTTTTACTTCTTCAGCAGGACTCTATCGACCCTCTCACCCAATGGGAGGGATACATACATCCGTCACTTCTGACACTCGCCCATAAATTCCCACCCATCTCATACCTTTTTCCTTCCCGGATATTTCTCTCGTTCCTTTTTATAAAAAGACCCTCCACATGGCATCCCCAAAGATAACATAGGCCCTGAAGTAAATTTTTTTCCTCAGAAACTCCTGTGTGGTGCTAATGTAAAAAAAAACTTTTGGTTTAGGTTTTACAATTTTACGTATCAGATTATTTTGTACTAAACGCTTTAATTTGGATTTCGATGGAAAAAATGAAGGTTTGTATATTTTGAATACCGCGCAAGTATCCCATCTGACGGAACCGATAAAACTATTGCATTATCAATAAGAATTAGGCATTAGCAATAGAAATTATTAAATATGGAGAAGAATTGAATCAATGAAGCTAAATAAACTTAAGTACAGGTAAATCATTTTAAAGAGACTTCTGTAGTAGTAAACTGGATGTTAATAAAAATTATATAATTTTTTTTTGTTTTTTGTTGTTTAACGTACCCAAAACTAGATGAACACGAGCGGATCATCTGTGCACAGTTGGTGTTGTTCGCACGGAAAAGGGTCGTTTCTTTACATTGATTTGTTACATAAATTGATGAATAAAACAAAATATAAATAAAAAATTTCGACGAATTGCGAAACACAATTTAGACGAAAGTATCATCAATACGCACATATTTTATTTATGCATTTTTCGGGGTAAAAAGAGACTGCCGGCGGGTGATTTTTAATACTTTTGACACTGTCGGCTCGCACAAACACATTCAACAGTCCTAAAGTTTTCAACCAAACCAAACGTTTTCTTAAACCAAAGGTGTTTCAATATTAATCTTATCCTGACAAAAAAAACCTTTGGTTTCTAAACATATCGATTAAATAGTGGTGTTGAACAAAGTTATTTGTTTTCATTTAATTAAAAAATTACACCACAAAGAGAATTTGCAAAAATCGAAGAGCTTTTTAAAATGATTTGCCTGTACGCTGCAATGAAATATGCAAACACCAGGTAGGTAGATACTAATCTAAATATAACCATTTTTGACGTAATAAAGAAAATTGCTAGTCATCCCATATTTAGAGAATATGCTGGTCATGCAATTTACCGAACATTACACGATTATGTAAAAAAAATGTGTGACAAAATTTAGCATTTTATTCTTTCTAACATCTGTCATTGACACAAAATTTGCAATTTTTTGTTATTATTAATAATGGAAATGTGTTCCTCGCATATTAAATTCAGAAAGACGTAATCGGACAGTTGCTATAAAACCTGACTCCATCTCGACCAAATTCATCAGTTCCTCTTGAGAAGAAATCAGCTCCCCACTATTTCTTCACGATGAAGTTCTCCATTGCACTTTTGGTATTTGCAAGTGTACTTGCTGTTGGACACGTAAGCAATTATATGTACTTTTTTTCGGGCAAACATCCCTCGGTGGTATAGTTTCACTTTTATAAGATCCTCCGGTTTAGGATGGTTCATATTAACCTTGCTAGCGTCACAAGACTCTAATAATGCTAATAATGCGGGTTTGATAAAAGCTCACGTTTTAATTAATTATGACGAATTCTTTACTGTAATACTTTTTCTATTCTTTTTTTTTTACATGAATACCTCACAAGAGTCTCAACTGCCCCCGTCTGAAGCCAGTGAGACTATGGCATCCCCAATTGGGGTATGTTGTGAGGCTGAGGGTAGTGGGGAGGGGAAGAAGATAGGGAAGAGGAAGGTGGGGAAATACCTGGCTATTCCGATCTGGTCACCAAACACGGCAAATGCCGTTTCAAGCAACGTTTCAATTCTGAATGGTGGTCTTACACCAGGGCGATACAGAGAGTATCTTCCACTCTGGAACGTGCCGCAAATATACTAAATAATAAAATAAATTCAGACCGACTTGCCGACTATTCTGTATCTAACCTCCCAAAACATGCATCGTTTAAAAACCCAGATTCACTCCTGGTTTTCCGTAACCGCAATTAACAATGCAACCTTCTACATAACACCTTCATATGTCTCTAAACCATTGAGGGAACAAAATATGCTGTAGCTACCTACCTGATCAACAAGGTATGCAACTGGACACACGAGAACTGATGCGACAGTATCACCATCTGCAATCTGCAGGATCTGTATATGCGGTGTCCGGATATTACAAATAAATTAATATTCTTAAATAAGTAAGATGTACGGTCCCGTGAAGGTTTCTGGATGTGTGGAGTCTGTCGTACATAGAGCTCCTTCTTTGACTTATTTTGTCTTCCAAAACCATTGGTGGATTGGTGAACCAATTGAGGTAATACCCGGATATTACATACAAATACTCTAAAATATCTTAAAAGTTTACGATCCTTTAAAGATCTCTGGAAGTCTGTAGTCTATCGTAAATCGAACTTCTTGGTTATCTTCTTTCATCTTCCAAAACAAAAGGTCGATCGGTGGAACGATTTAGGTTATTCCCGGATTAAAACACGTGTGGTAAATTACTAGCATATTGGTAGCATACAAATAGTTCAGATAAACTTACAATAAAGGTGAAATGATTTAAAGTTCTGTCTCAAAGGCTTTTAGAAATGGAATGGTTGAAATTTTGCAAGGAATTAACGACAATAGTTCCAAATGATTTCACACTCTTTGCTTATTGTGTAAGACAAAATTCTGCAAACACAAGTATGTTGTATGAAAATGAGGATGATATATGTGACAGACGTTAAATTGAAAGTAAAAGAGTCCATAGATGGAATTGAATCAAGATGAATTTTAATATGCAATGACAAGAAGAATTTAAATTAAATGTTTCAAATAGGACGAAACAACACTCATAAATAGGTGTATCCGATATTTATCCACTGTACCAATGCCACTTGACCAATTGAATACATTTTTTTCAATTGCCTTAAAAGTCTTCAAAAACTAATCGATTCTTTTTTCGAGACCATTATTCAGGCTTTTACTATTTCTTATGGCATGTGAAATGTTGGGCTATTGGGTGAAATGGCGTATAACCCCGTTGGAGGTGCCCGTATCATGGCCACGTGTGGCCTGTGTCGGGGCGTAGACCGTTTCACATTTGGGGAAGGCAACAATGCAATCACAAAGGTAACTTACAAAGTCCGGAGACGAGACCTGGGTCGGGGTCCACCTGCGACCAGGTCAATCGGCAAGAAACATGTAACCCGGGGCAGCGGTTCTGCCGCAGCTTCAGTCCACTGGCCTCAGAGTGACGCCAAGATATCTCGGGTTAGTTTATTGGCAAATTAAAAGATAGGGTTTTCTTTTCCACGTTTATTCACATCAACAAAGCATAAATCAACTCGAATTTCAATGGGCACACAATTAAACACAACATTATGCTACGCTAAAAGATTCCCTACGTTTCTCTCTGGACCTCAACTTCTCGCAACGCGACAAGAAACAGTTTTACAGCACAAAACTAGGTTGAGGAAACGGGCTTTCTGTGGCTGAGGCAGCTCCTCCAAGGCTCCAAAGCGAGTCCTCGAGACCTGGCCGTAGGTCTCGAGAAGGATTCCGATGCAGGGCACATTATGAGTTTTGTTCACAGTCTCGAATCAATCGGATTAGAATTAAAACAGTCGCGCGGCAAATGGTCTCAGCGTGCCGGGCGCGTGTGGCGTCGTTTGGCCGCTCGGGTAAATAATGGCGGACCCGAGATGCGTGGCAGCGTTCGAAGGGGACCGCTCAGCGGGGATGCGCGGGCTAGATGCGCGGTCGGCCGCGCCGCTAGCGCCATCTCGTTGCCGTTGTTAGGCAATGAGTTTAAGTACACCCTTGACGCGTTACCTAACAGGCATAAAATTCCGTTAGGGACATTCATTTGGTGTCTTGAACAGTTTTCAAAAGTTTGTTTTTAATTTTTGTTCCAGAGCCAGAACTTGTTCCAATCCGCCGCCATCAAAGTGGTGCGCCTGTACTGCGAGGCGAAGACGCTTCCCAACCTTATGCTGGTGTTGAAGGTGCGCGGCGGAGACTTCACCGTGGACGACGAGAGAGTGAAGAAGTACGCCCTCTGCGTCTACCAGACCCTGGGCATCGCCACCGCCGAGGGCGATGGAGACTTGGAGGCTGCCTTGAAGCTGATCTTCCCCCCGACCGACCCGGAAAAGTTTAAGGAATCCTTCGAGGCCTGCAACAACCAGACTGGCACTTCTCCCCAAGACAAGAACTGGAAGTTCCTCGTGTGCTACGATGGAAAATACCCTGGAGATATCGTCGCCTTGTAAGGTGTCATTGTAAAACTATAACACCAACTTGGGTCTATGAGATAAATACCATTTCATTGCTACCATCCAGACATAACAACCCACTAAACCAACAATGGAAACCATTTGATTCCTCCGTTTAATTGTATCAAAATCTAAATGTTATTCAAAATATTATATTTGTTCATTTGAAGCAGTTTCTTTGTGATGTAAAATATTATCTTTTAAAATTTTCAATAAAAATTTCATCCGAAATTCGCATTGTTGCTATTTTTTATCATTCCCATCGAAAATAATTTGTACAGTGTATTGAGAATCCAAGTAGTTCCAGTTTTTTTTAATAGATGTCGATAGTTTAGATCTTCTGCCACATCCCAAAGGCAGCTGAAGTTGTATTGCCAAAGGAGTACCATATATCGCCGTTTGTGTATTAGGCACGAACAGTTACGATTAGGGCCGAAGACTCCTATAGATTTTTTTATTATTTTTTTTTTATTATTTATTAGCGTTATAAACAGTCTATATAAATTCATAAATGACGTTGAAAATAATTTGTACATCATTGACCAATAAAATAATGACAAATAGAAATTTACAATCAAAATACAAAAATACCTAAAGCTGACATAAACAATTCTGATAAAGTTCATCTTCCTACTTAAATCTACAAAGGGTATACATTTAAATTTTGATAAATACCAATAATATCTTTCAGGAAGTGATTTTTTTTTAATTAGAACTGCTAAAGGTATGAGTGAAAATGTGGTGAACTAAAAATTAAAAATAAAAATACAGAATTCAATGAAATATTAAGTTAGTAGTTAAACAAGTGGCATTCAATAAAGTGTTATTTTTTTATGCATGCTTTGAATTTATCAAGGGTCGTGTTAAACAAATCGATATTTGGGCATAATCTGTTAAATGTGCTACAGCTTCTTCTTATAAATACATTTTCAAGATAATTTGTATTGCTCTTAGGGATATAAAATGTGTCCGGAGATCGAGTAACTCTTAATGGACATCTGAAATGAATATTTTATTGTAAGTGGTATGGGCTTGTAGTATGGGCTATCAATGAAGTTATGAATAATCTTATAGAGCATTAATAGGTCTCTGATATCTCGGTGTTGATCAAGAGATTTAAGGTTTACGGGGACATAGTTTTCATCATTTCACACACGATAAGAGACATATTACATAACTTTTTTCTGAACTCTTTCTATATTTGCTTTATATGTAGAACAATGAGGGATCCATACTGTAGAAGCATACTCCAGGTGGCTTCTAACATAAGATATGGAGAGAGTCTTAAATGTTTGTGGATTTTTGAAAACTGAACTTACTCTAAGAATAAATCCCAACAGTTTCAAAGCCTTTGACGTGATATGCTCGACGTGAGATTGAAAAAAAAGTCTACTATCTAATATAACTCCAAGATCTCTTATTATATTTACTCTGTTTAAAATATTGTTCTTAATTTTAAATTTGAAAAAAGAGATTGGTCTCTAATTTTAAATATTATGCTGCTCTCCTTTTTTGAATACAGGCACAATGTATGAACTTTTCCATTCCTGTGGAAAAATTCCAGAAGAAAATGAAGCTTGGAATATTAGATTTAGCGGATAACATAGAACACTAGCGCAATTCTTTAAAAATGCAGGGTGTATACCATCAGGCCCACTGCCTTTGGTAGGGTCTAAGGATTTAATATATTTACAAACCAATTCAGTATTTATGTTAACAATATTAAGATTGAGAACTGAGGTGTTTGGGTTATATATTCGAGTTGTAGATGAGGTGCACGGGGCGGGGGATTCGAAGGAGGATTGGAAATGCATGCTAAATAAGTTACTTATATCTTCCCCACCCGATACACGCTGAGAACTAAGAAATATATTGTTAGGAATTTCAGAGTTTTTTGCTTGGATTTAACAAAGGTCCAAAAGTGTTTGGGATCGGTATTGATATTGATTTCAGCCATATTAATATAATTATTGTAGCATACTTTTCCATACACTTTTGTCTTACTCGGAGAAGAGAGAAAGTTTGATAGTCAGAGTTACGATTATAAATTTTGTATTTTTTATGAAATTTAAGTTTATCTTTAATTACTTTTTTTAATGCGGGACTGTACCATGGAGGTAACCTTGAGTCTATGTTAATTGATCTAGATGGCACATGCGCGACAATTGCCTTATTTGATTCGGAATAGAAACGTGCTGTATTTGGTCTACATTGCTGCTGTTTAGAGTCACTGTCCAGTCAACGGCTGGTAAGGCGTTATTAATTTGCACATAGTCAACCTTGTGATAGGAGCGAACCGTGCGCGAGCGTGGCGTTTGAAGGGACAGCTCACGGGATATGCGCAGTGACACCTCCAACGAGGTGTGGTGTACGTCCTCCGGCACTAGCGGAATGTTGCACCCGATTACAGTGCACGCGCAATTCGATATCATCAGATCCAGAACACGCTTGTTTACATTAAGCTGGTTGTTGGATTGACGGAAACCGGTAAAGTCTAAAAAATCAGAGAGTTGAAGTCAGTGCATCGATTGAGGATTGATTAAGTACCAGAGAACCGTCCGCGGTCAAAGGCGGAAGCCATAGGGCATGTCTTATGATGAAATCTCCTAATAAAAGGAATTCATAATTGGGGAAATTGGTATGCAACAAATATATAAATTCAAAAAAGTCACTTAATGATTTAATCTGCTCTTAATTTAATCTTTAATATAATTAAATTTTATTTAATAGATAGGTCAAGCCTCCCTGCTTAGTATCTAACATATGTAGTAAGAACGTCTGTAGTATAATATAGCATTGTAAATATTCAAGATAACCAATAAACAAACGAATAACCAATCGAACCTTAAACTTATTGGAAGAAATCCAACACTTCTCAAGATGTAAATTGAAAATAATAGTTACTACAAATTGTTATTCCTATTAAATTTTCTAGGGGCTCCAATTTCTGGCTCTCTCCGGGGATTCCATGACAGTTGGTCCGGCGACAATTGATCCTGATCCTGCGCATGTTGGTCTGCCAACAGTTGATTCTTCCGAAAGTTGATCCTTCTGACAGTTGGTCTGACAGTTAGGTTTAGTCTTATAACTTGAAATAGCTTTAATCGTGTTTGGTGACCAGATTTGAATAGCCAGGTACATTTTTTACATTTCTTTTCCTTCCTCATTACCTTTAGCATCACACTATAACAAAATTGGGGATGCCTTAGACTCACTGGCTCGAGACGGTCGGGAGCTGTTGGGACTCTTGTGTTATATTTAGATTAAAAAAAAAATTATATGCAAGTAGGAATCTTTAGTAGGATGTTTCTAAGCCAACTGCATGTATAACTATGTCGTATTTTGTTATTGCCGCATGCTTCCTCGGAGAGTCGAAGTTCTTGTTAGTAAAAATATTTTAAAGCGGATTTTCACTCAAGATGCCTTCAGATGTAAGTATATCGACTTTGTACGGACGTATAACCTCTGTGCATGCTTACTTGAAGAAAAAATCTTCTAAAGGATCAACTTTCGGCCGGACCAACTGTTGGAAGGATCAACTGTTGGCCGAACCACATAGTCTGTAGTCATACTAACACTTATTGTATCTTGTATACTGCTTACTAATAACGTATGCAGGGACACTGGAGGTCTAGATTCGTTCCATTGAAATTTAGATTCGTTCATTCAATGGAGTCCTTGCGAGAGCCTTGAAGGAGTAACCATCTGTTACTTATACCAGGGCGGGCAATTGTGGACAACCTCCAATGTCACCAATGCCATCAAGTGTCGGAGGACCAACTGTCGCAGGATCAATTGTCGCTGGACCGATTGTCAGGTCACCCTCTCCAGGTTACCCCTATTCCTATCTTGTATTCATTTTCTTCAGTTTATTTCATGTATCTAAATCATCACTTTTTACCTCCACTGTTGCTCCAGCTACTTAAGTGTAGGCCTCAATAGGTATCGCTAAATGATAACTATCATCAGAATGATAATCAACGATAGAACCGACCTAAAAACCATCGACGCTTTTATGCAATAGAAAAAAGACATGTCTCCATCGTATTTGCGAAATTATTGTAGCTGATAGGTTTTGTCAAGAAATCGATGAAAATGTGCCAAAAACTGCGACCATTGCAAGAAGTATCAAAAGTTAAATAGTTGTTCTTTACATAAAACTTTGTCTCGTTCACCATACTCACTGGGCATCTCGCCAACAGATCACAACTTCATTTAGCACTTCTTATAATATCAAGTTATCTTCGATAAACCAGCCTCCGTTAATAGAGAAACTATTAGGATGGTTTGTTTGACAGAATTTGAATAGATCATCCAATTTTCAACTTCTATAAAATTTCTGGCCCATAACGGTATAATAACAAAACTTAAAAGGGACTTTTACACAACTTGAATTTAATTGTTGAAATTGTATGAATTGTCAAAATTCTGTGAAGAAACAATCCGTTCTTAAATTATTAATCGAATGGCAAGACATTTGAAATGAAAAGCAGGCAATAAAATCAAAATATATAAAAATCAAAAAATGTATGTATGTCCGCTATGCATTGCTAAACCATTCATAGGATTGCGATGAAACTTTGGGGATTTTATGTGCGTATGCCCGTGATGGTTTCTGTATACAACAGTGAGCTCTGGCATCATAAAATTACACATTGCTAAACCATTCATCCGATTGCGATGAAACTTTGGGGATTTGATGTGTGCTGCCTGCGATAGTTTTTTTATACAATAGTGAGCTCTGTCATCATGAAATTATGCATTGCTAAACCGTTCATCCGATTGCGACGTAACTTTGGTGTTTTGTGAGCACGTCAATGAAGGATTCTATATATATATATATAATGGTGAGCTCTGACATAATAATTTGAATAAAAAAATTGCAATAGGTGGCACGAAAGCTGTTTGTACAGGGACTGAATGTTTGGAATGCGGGAGGAGGGAGGGGAAATCGGGAGGGGGGTTCGTGGGATGGGGGAAGCCGGAGAGGATAGTGGGGAAATGGAAAGCGGAAAAGGCAGAGTGGTAACGCGTGATAGGAAGGGGATGCGGAAGAAGAATGGGACGAAGGGAAAGGACACGCAGGGAGAAACAATATCTTAATTAAGTGGCATAGCAATGCATGCCGGGAACTACAAACCCAGAATCTAGCAAATTTTGATTTTTATGTATGTACATAGATTTCCCCCTAAAAACATGCGAGCGAAGCCGCGGGTAAAAGCTAGTATTATATACTTTTTCAACAATAACTATGAATGCACATTACAAACCTTGCAACAAATACGAGTAATTGCTGATTTGACATTTATACACAAAATTTTAAATAATAACATCGATTGTACCGAACTACTTTCCCTAATTAATTTTAACTTACCATTAAGACGTACACGCCATACAGAAGTATTCCACACGCTTAATTACAAGACAAATGCAGCAACTAATTCGCCAATCAATCGTGCTCTTCATATATTCAATAATATTAATCTAAAATATAACATCGACATTTTCTCCGATTCACTGCCCAAATTTAAAAAGAGCATCATGTCAATCATATGAATTGTTTAATGCGCATACTTACATACATACATACACACATATTCACACACACACACACACACACCACTCTCCCTCAATAATTTACTAATTTAATATAGGTAAAATTAATAATTTGTCACATAAAAACATATATTATATAACAGTGACATGTCATTGGTACCAATCATTGTATTAATTCCACAACTTATAACTACTTTCTAATATGTAATTATGTACTGTTTGTTTCTGCAAAATAAATAAATTAATAAATTTGGGCAGAATAACTTCAATAAATTTTTATTGAAATATGGATAAAAGAGTACACAAATTGTTTATTAATTAAGGCTACACAAGTGAAGTACCGAAATTGTTAATTATTTTCGCCATTTTATTATGGGTGAAAGCGCTATCATAAAATGGGTACTATGGAATTGGACATAGACATCTTACAAGGCAACAATATCTCCGGGGTACTCTTTGCTATAGCAGACGAGGAACTTCCAATTCTTGTCCTCAGGGGTGGTTCCAACCTGGTTATTGCAGGCATCAAAGGCTGCCTCGAACTTTGCCGGATCGGTCGGGGGGAAGATCAGTTTCAAAGCAGCCGCCTTGTCTCCGTTGCCCTCAGCGGTAACTATGCCCAGGGTCTTGTAAACGCAGAAAGCATAATTCTTCACCCCTTCATCATCCACAGTGAAGTCTCCACCGCGTACCTTAAGGATCAGCATGTCGTCGGCGTATGTTGTTGCATCGCAGTAGGTTCGTATCACGGTGATGGCGATTGACTTGATTAAACTCTGACCCTGTGATCAAATTTAAAAAATATATATATATTAATTTGTTTTTTGTAAATGAGGTGGCTGGCATTCGATATGTTATTTTTTTTTTAATTTTAATCTTTACTTATTAAGTTACATAGGTGATTGTGCTGTGCCTGTCTCACTAGGAATTCCTGTGTTGAGAGCAGGCGCATTTTAGTATAATTAATTTAACACAAAAATAAGGACACAACAACAACAACGTTATTCACATTCAAAGTATAGGTACAAGAACAATCAGCATCGTATAAATGGGAAAGCATGCATTTGGAGGTTCTAAAAATATTGTTAATATGTGATTTGTCTTTGCTAGTGATCCAAGACTTGGTATCTGATTTATATTTTACATAATTAGTGTGCTGTGTAATGGTCAGTGGAAGTGTATTATAAAGTTTTGTTGCAAAGTAGGTACCTTAAGTTTCTTTGACCAAACGTTGTTTTAGCGAAAGGGATAAGTAAGATATTTTGGCCTTTGGTTCTCGTATCACAAACAGTTTGAATATTGTCAAAAACAATTCTATGTTTGAAGAGATAAGTTAGTATATTTTTGGAATAAAGTTGCCTAATGTCCAAAATACCGATTCTCCTAAAGATTTCATCCGAACCGTTTGTGATCGATAGTTTTAGAATAATCTTCATAATTAGTTTCTGGGCTTTAGAGATCGGATCAATGGCTGCAGCGTTTGCTCCTCCCCAGGCTTTGATACCATAAGTTATGTCTTAGAATGCTAGAAACTACCGTCAGCAATTCCAGAGACATCCAATGGAATGGAGTTATTGAAAACGACGCGAAGGAGAGACTTGGCCTGCATTAAACGAAGGTCGAGATAAGGAAGCATGGAGACGCCTTGTCAAAGCGATGTACCCCCAACTCGAATAGATAAAAATAATAGTCATCTTAATTTTACATTTATCAGAGTAGCCGGGACGACTCGGCGCTACCAGAGATCGGAAACACACTTGACCACCTAGGATGTTGTCAATGAATGCCCGCTCCATTCATTCCCTGCAGGGATTGATAAGGTCCGCAAGAGGCCCTGGACTGGCTTGCACACTTAGATATCCCTCTCTCACCACACCTGTTATATGAAAGAAGAAGTTTTTTTATTACATTAGCTCCACACAGAAGCCCCTAAGGAAAAATAATCCCTCGGGGCCTATGTCACATTTGGGGATGCTGTGTGGAGGAGTCTTTTGGTGGAAAAGAAGAAGAAGAAGTTCTGGGAAGGAAAAAAGTATAATAGGAGGGTATAAATCTGGAATCAGTGTATCCAAGAGTGACGGACGTATGAATCCATCCCTCCCATTACGGTGCAAGGCGATGGGTCAAGATAGTCCTGCTAGAGAGGTCAAAAGGTCTCCCTCAACCAGTCTTTCCCGATCCATCATCCACGCAGTAGGTGGGCAAATGCATCCGCTGCCAAGACCTAGAACCCGGGCACCCTTTCTCAGCTACCAATGGCAGGGGTGTTATCCAATAAATGGTTTCCGGGGCGCGCATTTCCAAAACCTATACCGGTTCAGTCGCGGCAGCGACGATTTAAATTTTAAATACTCCTCTATATTGATTATTTTTTATCGTTTTGCAAAAAAAATGTACTAAAATCTAGATGAAATTATCTTTTCAAAGTGTATATTTGAAATGATTAATTTTCATTTTTTAATATTTAAATTTTGATATTCCTCCCATATATTATAAATACACCTCTATATTAATAATTTTTAATCACTTTACAAAAACAGAAATTGTTCTAAAATCTAGATATAATAACCTTTCCAATGTGTATTTTAGATGTTAATAATTGTATTTGTAAATATTAAAATTTTTATATTGAAAATGTAAATTGTCGTTACGGCGAATGAACCGGTATAGGTTTTGGAAATACGCTTCCGGGGTGGCGATGATCATACTGCCTCCAAAATTATGATTTTAATTATAAATAATTTTCTTGATTCTTTACCTGACCAAGTGCCATCAAACTGGCAAGGAACAAAACACTAACAAGCTTCATTGTGAGAATGATTATATTTTTTATTCCCGAATAGGCTCTGACGACTTCAAACGAGAACTGATGATTAAGTACTGGCCCATTCAAGTTTATAGACCAATATGTAATAAGAGGAAGCAACAAATTATTTTGGCCCATTGTACGGATGATCACATCATTTTCATAATGATTTTTTAGTATTCCGAATTTGCCAAATTTCAGTATTAAAAATTATATATATTAAC
Organism: Limnephilus lunatus; assembly: GCA_917563855.2. NCBI lineage: Eukaryota > Metazoa > Arthropoda > Insecta > Trichoptera > Limnephilidae > Limnephilus > Limnephilus lunatus. The sequence goes on from OU830603.1 coordinate 50,640,748, forward strand.
TTTAAGTGGTGTGCAAATAAAATATTTTGAAAATGCTTCTATTCAAAACATAATCATTAAATGACAAAAATTATAATTTTTTTTTAAATTCATTTTTCTTTCCATTTTTTTCAAGTATGTAGTTCAAGTTTTCGAGAGATGTAACGAAAATAATTATATCAAACTTGCGAGTACCTACACGGCACGCATTGCAATTCCATATAAATTATTTCTATTGAATTTTCCCATACCTCCCCGTTCCCGCCAACGTTCCCCTCCCGCGTCCTCTTCCCCTCTCGCGTTTCCCTTATATCATCCTCTCCCTCATTCATCGTTTCCCTTCCCCTCTTCCAAATTCCCCTCTCCTTCCCACATTCCTTAAAACTACATTATATACACACATTTTTCAAACAACTCATGCGTCCCCTTTTGTAAATTTTTAAACCGATTTCATAATGCCAGGGATCACCATTATAAATTGAAATGAGGGACAAAGAAAAAACAATAGTTATAGTGTTTAATTAAATGATCGAACAATTGTAATTTGAAGTATTTATATAACTATGGCATTCCAATAGGGGTATGTTGTGAGGCTGAAGATAGTGGGGAGTGGATGGAGACGGTGAAGCGGGAAAATAAAGTCACAAAACACGGCTTACGCCATTTCACGCAATGTTTCATGAATTTTGGTATTAAATAAATTAAAGTATATAAATCAAATAAATGTAGTGGTTATAAAAAAATTAAGTTAATGTTAATTTTTCTTTTGGTGATTCTTCCTCTACGTTGAAAGAGATTAACTTATAGCAAGTATACTCATGGGATATTTCCATGCACTTTTTTATACTCCAGAAGCGAGAACTTCTGCATATCAGAACGCGCCAATAAACAGAGCGACTCAACTGCGTAACGATTCTGCATTGACCATCGGCATTTTCAATGACGCTTACAGATACAGTTCAGCAATTATCTTTTGACACACCTGTCACAAAATAGTTAAACTGCCCCCAAGCACTTTATAATTTGTAATCTTCTCTATGATAAATATCCTTTTACGGAGAACGTAAAAAATAAATAAAAAATTATAAAAAATGTTTTAGTGCATTAATAACACACTAGCTTATGCCCATTGCAAATGCAACTAACGGGTTAAAACACTATGCGATTTGATGTGTGAACGTGGATGAAGCGAAGAGCGGGTGTTTAATTAAATACATGAAGAAAAAAACGATGTTTGAATGCGGATGAAGCGAATGTGCGCCTACAATAGGGCACAGGTAGACGACGGCTCAATTTCGTATACCCGCTCTCGAGCCGCTTTGGTCGCCCGGTTCTAACCGTTCAGTACGGGCCTTTTCTCGTAAAATGGGGCCAAGAAGCTTCCTGCTCAATTTTTCATTGCGCCATTTGGGTTGTGCAGATCGATACGCGTAATTTGATACCCGTCCTGTTGCAAAAAAGACTCTTACCACTGAGCTAATTTAATCGACGACATTTTTAAAACGGCCCAAAGAGCTTACCGCTCAATTCAGTACATCTGTTACTGAAGCAATTCAGCCTCCCGACTCGGAGCGTTCAGTATTTCATTTAATTAAATTAAGAAAAACCAATAGAGCCTTATCTCGAAAAAGGGGGCCTAGGAGTTTACCGCTCAACTTTTTAACTCAGCCCTTCGGTTTGTACAGGTCAAGACGCGTAATTTGATATCCATCTTGGGTACTGAAGGGTTCCATGAATAAAATATTTATAGAAAAACAGTTCCTACTTTCAGTACCTACTCACTGAGTACATCAATTTATTTTGAGACGGCAGTTTGCACGTTGCAAAGCAACTAACGGGTTAAAACACTATGCGATTTGACGTGTGAACGTGGTTGAAGCGAGGAGCGGGTGTTTAATAAAATATATGAAGAAAAAAACGATGTTTGAATGTGGATAAAACGAAAAAATAGTTCCTACTTTCAGTACCTACTTACTGAGTTCATCAATTTATTTTGAAACAGCTTTTGTAATTTCGTACACCCGCTCTCGTAAAAGGGGGCCAAGGAGCTTCCTGCTCAATTTTCACCATTAGGAATTGAAACATAGCTTGAAATGGCTTTAACCGTGTTTGGTGACCAGATCTGAATAGCCAAGTACTTCCCCACCTTCCTCTTTCCCATGTCCTTCCCCTCCCTACTATCTTCAGCCTCACAACGTACCCCAACTGGGGATGCCATAATCTCATTGGCTCCAGTAGTTGGGACTCTTGTGCGGTATTCACATTAAAATTGAATTAAAAATGTACAGAACAAATGTAGTTCCAGTGTATTATTCAGGTAGGTATCTACACCATTTGGCAAAAAAAATTGGATCATTCTTAGTAATTAACAATATATTATTACCTCAGCAAAATTCTGTGCTCCTGGTACATTTTCAAAGGGAGTAGGGTAAGGGAGCGTCCTTTAGGTGATTTTTCACAAAAATGGCGCTATAATTTTTTTTTATTTATGGAAAAAAATACTTGATACTTTATTTCATTTTACCATGTTAACAATATGTTTACAATATTTTAAAATTTTACAATATTTTACATATCGTCTTTTCACAAAAAAAATAATTTGTCAATAAATATTTAATTTAATTCAGAACATTATGATACTGTAACTGCTCCTATTTCTATGCACCTGGTATCGAGCACTGGGCTCTTGGTGTGATTTTTTTGCAGAAATGGCGCTATAGAAATTATTGCAACAACGTAGGAAAAAATAATTTTATCGAGTTTATTTAATTTCTTAACAAATTACCGCAAAAAATGGCAATAATCTTGGCTATTCCTGAGGAAAAAAATAATTATATCGATGTACAATGTTCCAGTAGGTACCTATGTACATCATTTTTGACAAAAAAATGGACCATCTTTAGTAAGTTATTTAAATCAACTCAATTTATTATTATCTCAATATTTGAACGATAATGTTCCCACATGAGTAGGTACTACTGGCCCGTTTCTAATTGAATTTATAGAAATTCACCAACCTAAAGCTTTTGACTACAAATGTGGATGCAGCATTAAAAAAACTTAGAAATTAATTTGATTTTCAATGGAATTAAGTAGGTACCTACGTAAGTACTCATCTTATTTGGTTTCATGACTCTTATGAATGCTTCATTACCTAGGTACTATTTACTTTGTGCATGTAAATCGTTCGCCTTTCAACGCCGGTAGGTACCTACCTCGAATCCATTTTAACTGGCCGCAAAGATTTTTCATTGTCTAGGACAGATCAATTTCAACAGATGTCAGAATTATTACAATGTTTGATGCAAAATTGTGACACATTTTTAATGAATTGCGGGACATGTCGTGGCTTTAAAAGTTCCTAAAACTTGTATCGTTTATGATTATTAAAAAACATCTCCGCCGGAAGGTGTACTTTTAACGTAATCTTTATTTCCGTAATGCCCCTATAAAATGTCAATTTTTCTCAAGAACTTTCTCGAAGCCGTTTAATTAATGAGTATAAATTCCTAGCAAAATCAGTTTTGTACGGGAAACTAACTTTTTTTTACTTACATTTTCGATCCGACGTTTTTAAAGGGGCGAACCTGTCGGCGGGAATTATAACCTAGCCGAATTGTGTGATTTAATTAAAGGTTCCAGTTTGCGCCGTCGATTCGTATGAGAGAATAGATCCCTAGCGACATTAATTTTGTCAGGCTTTTTTTCCGAGGCTGAATTTTTCGAGGCTTAATTTTCGGGCTGAATTTTTTCCTCAAGCGAAAATGAACCTTGAGGTGTGTGAAACTCGAGGGGCGGTGCGGTCGATTTTCGCGTAAAGAGTGAGCTTTCGAGGCTTCATTTTTCGCACTGAATTTTTTCCTCAAGCGAGAGTGAACCTTGAGGTGTGCGAAACGCGAAGGCGGTGCGGTCCCTTTTCGCGTGCGGGAAAAAACGATCTTCACCCGAAAGTGAACCTTGAGGTGGGTGAAACTCGAGGGGGGTGCGGTCGACTTTCGCATCCGGAAAAAAAGTGAGTTTTTTCAAAACCAAACAATAATATATAGTATCATTATAGTAGCTGCATCCGAGTGGCTCAGTTCCCCACTAAATGAACGATGGATGCAGATGATGAGGCGACCTCCCTGATGGACGATCCTAAAATACGTTATTTTATTTTTAATTCTGTTTAATATTTGTTTCTTCTTCTTCTTTGTGTGCCCTATCAGGCCCCTGCGACGCGACGTTGGCGATCACCCTTGAAAATGTCACTCTGACTTGCGTTGCCCGGAATAGCTCCTCCACACCTCTAATGCCGGTCCACTCTCGTATATTTCGCAGTCAAGACATTTGTCTCCTACCAGGCCCTTGGCGACCCTCTATCTTGTCTTTCAATATTAAATGGAGCAAGTGATACTTCTCCCCTTGAAGTATATGACCCAAATATGAAATTTTCTTGATTTTTATTGATGTAAGCAATTCTCTATCTGCTCTAGCCCACCTAAGAATTTCTGTGTTGGTGATCATGTCGGTCCATGGGACCTTGAGTATTCTCCGGTGAAGCCACATTTTAAAAGCCTCTAACCTGTTCATGGTTTTTTATTTTCAAGGTCCATGTTTCACATCCATACAGCAAGACCAACCACAAGTAACATTTTAGCATTCTCTGCCTTAGTTTTAAGCTGTTATTGTCAATGCATTGGATTTCATTTTACTGAACGCAGTTCTTACTGCTTCAATTCTGCACCTAATCTCTATATCTGGGTCAAGAGTCTCCGTGAGAATACTGCCGAGGTATCTAAATCTCTCCACCTATTCGACATTACCACCATTTAACGGTAACCATTGATCCAGAGTGATCTAGTCGTCCAAATGTCATCTATTTAGTTTTATTGATTCTTCAATTTATTATTTATTTTAATTTTATATTTTAATGACATAGGTGCCTACCTAATATGTAATCACGTTTTATTTATTTTTTTTAATTTTAGATTGTTTATGTAATATGACAGACTGGGATTGCACTATCCTCCCAGACCTACTGGAAAAAAAAACTTAAATTTAAAAAAAAAATTGAAAAATGTGTCAGATTATTCTGACTTTATGTAAAATTATGTTATAATAATGAAATAATTATGATAAAACTCCTAACACCAAGCTCAAGAGCTAGCACTCTTAATTGGCGTAGAAATTCATTAAGATATGTTTTTCACTATTTTGTTTTGCCTTATATTATATTCAATGCTGTAACAATGATATAAATTAAGCAATAAAAAATTTGAAAAATGCCAAGCCATATAACGTGTTTTTTATCAAAAGATGTTTGAATATTAAAATTGTTATCGACTACCATTAAAATAAACGGAGTTTGATAAAAAAAAATCGTTACGAAATAATTAAGCATTTCATTTTATCAAGGGCACAGTAATTTTTTGAATTATTCACTTAAAAAAAACATCGCGTAATGATGGCAGCAAAATAATTATATGATTATTACAGTAATCGCAGAAAAAACACGTCTATCATTGTAATAAGTTAGGTGAGTGATACATAGATACTACCAGAGCAAGAACCCGCGACGATCAAACCTTCGTTATTTTATAAAACCTGAATGTTTCTTTGTGTATGTCCCTAATTCAGGTAAAGACGATCCCCGAATATGAAGCTTGAAAGATAGCAGGTTGCAAAGGTACATAAAATTGAACCACAATTTCAGGAGTATTTTGCTCGCACTTTTACAAGGTAGTAGTCTGCTGGCGTCGAAATTTTGCATTATTTCACTCCCACCCGCTTGCTTGCATGTATATAACATATGGTATCCTACTTGAAGGAATATTTGGAATGGAATATAAAAAAAAAGATTTAATGATGTCAGAACTATTAAGAACTGTTATATTCTTGTAGAAAACCCCTGGCACTGTGAAAACGAGAAAAAGAAATTTTTCTATCGGTTTGGTTTTCCGAAAACAAATTTGATGAACGAAATCATTGAATTAAAATTCGACACAGTACTAAAAGCTTTTTATTTTATTATTTCATTGAATGCCGTGAAAAGCAGGAGTATGTTGGATTCTGGAGAAGTGTGCCTAGCAACATTAAATGTTTACAAAACTGCGCTCAATTTATTTTGACGATTTTTCCTTCGAAATATCTCTGTGAAGCTTCATTTTCAAAAATGAGCTTTTTGAAAAACAAAAATCGCAATCGCCTTTCCTCTCACTTAGAAGACGCAATGAGGATTGCATGCAGTCCTAAGGACGCCAACATAGACGATATAATGAAAAAATACAACATCATAATACCTAAAATACACGATAGTTTAAATTGACATAATTAATATTTTGTACTACTTCTAATAAAAATCTTAAAAATATATATTTTTTCAATTTACATGTTGTAGGTATCCATACCCATTAGCACCCCACACGTACACTTTGGAGCGAACCTCATATCCCCCCCGATGTGTGGGCTCTAATAAAAGAATAATAAGCACAACCAGATATACAATATATACAAAAAATATCAAATTCCTACTGACGAAAATTAAATTAAAATAAATAATTAGAAAAAAAAATACATAAAATCTAGTATTAAAAAAAACATAAGTCCTTCATGTTGCCAGAGGCATCCCAAACATTGCGTAGAAAAAAAAACCATTTCAGTCTCTACTATTCTCCCCCCCCCCCCCTTAATTCCAGGAAAGTGCGGCTCGCGCCCTGTCTCAAATTGTCCAATGTGGCCCTTGACCAGAAAAGTGTGACGACCACTGATCTAAACTGTCTGATAACTGAGAAAACATATGTTGATAGTTCCTCAAGTAACATATATAAAATTAGGCTTTTATACTTTAACGTAAGTACTATTATAATTAATTTATATAATATCTTTCAAAGCCACTGTGATCCAAACTTCATAGTCGGGGATCTCCTTTACCTGTATTAGAGACATACACAGAGAAACTTTCAGGTTTTTTAAAATAACGAAGGTCTGATCGTCACGGGCTCTTGGACTATTGGTGAAAGACTACCATTAAACGGCCTTACTAAAAAACCCCGTGAAAAATTTATTCAATTGACAAACGGCCGCGGATGTGAAAACATTACTAATTAAAAAAATGTTCTTGGAAAAAAATACACACCGTTTACACAGCCTGGGGGGCTAGTTTATCTCTGTTTTAGGGATGATGTCTGAACGAAATTTGGAATTTTCCAAAGTATTTTGAATGTTCTATATATTTCTTATTTTTGAAGGTGCCGTAAAAACAAATACCATTTTTTAAAACTAGATAAAATTACCTATTATATTTATGTATTTGAAATACGGTATATTTTAAAAAAACTGCCATATTTTAAGATTTAAACACGGAAAAATGTGTAAAATAATTTCTTACCAAAACATTTTTGATGAAAGTGTACAGAGATATTTAAAAAATTAAAATTTAAAAAATACGGACCTTTTATATAATGAATTTGAAATGAAACTGTCACCTCACTTTTTCCTCGTGCATACAATAAAAAAATTATAAAAAATTTCAAAGTTTTTTTTAATGCCAAAAAAATAACCTTAAAAATATCTCTGACATTTCAACACATTTCTTGCACCACTAAAGATGTTAATTTCTTTGATAAGCTTACCAACACGTGAATTTGATATAAACATTTAGAAAAACCACCACTTCTATGAAATTCTCATAAAATAAATATCATTAAATGTAAATATGAATTTTTATGTATCATATAAAAAACTTTTTGACATTTCAACTTTGAAAGTACAATTATTGTTATTATAACTTCACTAAAACTTATGAAAAACCACAAAAAACACGGTAAATATATCAATTATATGAATATAAGAGTGAATTAGTCATATTAATAAAAATTACGATCACTTTGGTAATATTACGAAGCACATCGCCGTACGCAAATAATCTTTCGCGGCTTAAAATATGTTTTCACTGCGAACATCAAACATTGAAAACAACAATTTTGTATGAACAAAAAATTGCACTGTTGCCAAACTTTAAAATCTGTTTTAGCGTGAAATTCTTTTTTGGTAGAATTTCGTGTTTTAGTGTAAATTTGTTGTACGGATGTTGCTACAAAAACACAGGTCATCGGTCGTGCTGTAGTTTTTTATTTAGTAAGGCTGTTAGAATCTAAACGTCCCGCGTCACTGGAAATGGATTTTATCGTGTTTAGTGGCTAAATCTGAATAGCCTGCTTCCTTAAGAGGAAACCGGGTGGTGTTTTTTCCATACAAACGTATTCCTCATTTCCCTCTCTGAATTTTGACACTAGAGAAAATATTTTTTTTACATAATATGAATATTGACCGCAAGCGTGTTGGTACGTTTTGATTTTTTTGATAAGTTACTTTTTATAGGAGTTATAACCCTTCAAAAATTGTTAAAATTGCCTTTTTTTAACGCCATCAACAAACGTTCAGTATACAAATTAGACGATGTATTTTTAAAAAAAGCAAAAGGTACAGACATAGAATGTTTTCTTCCAATACATTTGGTAAAAAAAATCTTGGAAATTGGTTCAGTTTTGGAGTAGAAAAATGAGGACTACAAAACCTCGATTTTGACAATTTTATTTAGGTATTATCAGGCTGAGGTGCATGTGTCCCTTTCTCTCAGTATTCGGGGGTGAGGGGGGGCGGAGAGGGTTTTGTTGAATACGTATACAGTCAACGAAGTGATGTGACATTCTCAATAATTATATCGATACACTAGTCCACTAGTGTTGTCATGTCCCGAGTTATCGATGTTTTTTTTAAATTATTTTTCTGTTTGGTGACTTATTTTGAGTGTGCCAATACTTACCGAGCTTATTTACTAAAGTTATTGTGACAAATTTAATTTGTTTACGTCAAATAAATTAATGGAAAAAAATTGAAAAAAAAACACCTGTTACAGACAGACCCCGAGATGATTCCGTTCCGTATTGCCGAGTTGGATATGGAACACAAAAATTAATTAAAATATTTTTTGATAACTTTTGAAGGTTGTACTCAACATAATATTATCCCTTTATAGGACACTTTTTTTAAGATACAACTACCGAACCAAAAAAAAACTTTTATATTTGACTAAATATATTGTTCTAGATTTTTTTTTCAAAAAAATTATATTTTACAAGAAAATGTGTGATGGTAAGTACATACACCACTGATCGTTTGATGGAATGCTGGTACAGCGTATGTTCAGTGGTACATGCATCTACCACATGTTGTTGAATCGATTATGTTATTATAATATCATATTATACAAATGAATATTGAAATCTATGTATAAGAGGCACCATATTGTTTATTGTGCTACATATTAGGTACATACACATAACTAGTTTAGTTTTTATTTAACTTTTTTAATACGTTATATTATTACAGAAAAATGCACTTTTGGGAATACCTCCTACATCACTTGACATTTTCAATCTTCTTCAATGATCTAATATTTTTTGTTTTTAAACGCTTTATTGTAAAAAAAATTACTGTTTAACATCTACACAATGAAATTAAAACAATTTATGGTCCAGACCTTTCCCTCGCCGGTAAATTTCTTGGTATGCGACCGTCAATTATTTCTGGTAAAAGGCATTGGTGGTAGAAATTTTCTAACAGTGGAACGATTTTTTGCCAGATTTCATCGTCCCTCTCAATTTTTTCATACAGCAAACCTTTTGGACTCCACACAACAAAATAACAATAATTACGACGAGTAATATGTAACTGGCCTTGTACTTGGTAGAAGTAATTATGATTCCGTTTTAATGTTAAAGAATGGTCTTCCAATTTACAGTAATCAATTATCTTTTGTGCAATTCCCTCTTCTGGTGACATATTTTCTATACTATAAGGGCATTTAATTTCAATTATAGAATCCTCACCGATAAGGCCATCCGGACTTGCCGCTAAAAAGTTTTTGGTTTTATCGATAAATAGCCCACAAGCGGATACCTGAAAACTTGTTTTTTTTGAAAATTGCTCTATTGCTAGGCTTTCATTTTCTTTTCCATAATTTGTGGCCATAGTTCCTTTGAATTGTGAGTACAGTAAAGAGTTTAGTACTCCCGTAACTGAAGTTTTTTGCCGAAGCTTATATATTTTTCCAAAGTTAGACGCCGTTATCCGCTTACGTCTTTCAATTGCCCACAGATTGTTATTGCTTTGGCCTACCGTATTCCGTTCGAGCTCTTCCTTATTGGTTGAAGATAATTCTTTGAGAAATTCCTCTTTTTTCGTTTCAAATATTTCAGGTGGCATATCTGGTTCTAATTCCAATTGACCATAATTTTCGTCGGGCCCTGTAACTTTTTTTCTTTTTTCTGTCGTATTTTCATTATACTTTAGTTTTTTTTTTCGACACATTTGTTTATTCTCCTTCGAACGTCGTTTTCTCTCTATAAAGTGCTTCGTGTATTTGCCGGGACTGTGGCCTTGGATTTTCTTTTGTATTCTTGAATGGGTTGCCAATTCACTATTCCACGAAGTTACTGCTCCAAAACATCTTGCTTGGTAAGATCCTCTTGTAGTAAAATTTACCCTTTTTCCACCTATAAATTTGGCGATAACGTTGTTGAATTGCTCCACAGTGTTATTTGTCACGTCAATAATAAGACTTTCTGCATTTGCTATTAGAGACAATAAGAATTGTTGGATATCAGTCCATATTCCACAATCTCGAAGATCGCTTACTAAATTTGGATCATCAGTATACTTCTCCGGCTTGCAATAGTACGATGCACAATTTTTATGATCACCAAACACATGATTTGCGGTATTTTTTATGTCCATTTTCTAATATTTTTTTTTTTATCACTTTGTACTGTGTTTTCTTGCTCTTTCCTGTAATTTATTGCTCCAACTACAGCTCTTCTCATGCGTAAAACGTTTGCTTCAACCTTTTTCCTTATATGAACTGGTACAAAGCCTTTAGCGTTGTTGGTTTTTTTTCCAAGTGCTTTCATTTTGTTGCAAAAATTGCGGAGTAAGTGATTTTTGCACTCTATTTTTTGTACTATAAGGTTAGGACCATATGGCATTTGTTGCATTATTTTTTTCATGATGCTGGAGTCGCCATCACCAACTAGTTTGTTAAATTTCAATCCATGCATTTCCATGCTTCTCGAGAACCCTTCTGCTATAATGTGGGCTTCCATGGCATTAGCACTGTCACGCCAGTTTATGAAGCACCTGTGCTCAGAAGCAACTATGTGTAGTTTAGTAGCTCTAGCACATATGCAGCAGTATGAGTTTCGCACTCCCAGAAATAAAACCTTTTTAGTTCGTAGTCCAACTATGCACCCTGCGCCAGATGAGGAGCTAAATCCACTTTTGTACGACCTCTTTGCCCAGGAGCCATCTGCAACCACCGTTACCAAAGGATAGCCACCCTCGTCTACGTCACCGTTTAAAATGGCTAGCCTTTTTTCTTCTTCACCAGCTGCGATCATTTCTTCTAAGGCACATTCTTCAATTGTTGGCGCTAAACATTGTTCTATGTTCGTGTAAGTCTTACAATCCATATTTGGCATATTTAAAACCCCACAAATTTCATTCCATTGTGAATACCCATTTCCTGTACACATCACTCCTTCGACGACAGCAGTATTTATAGACATTTTCCGTTTCGGGTCTTCGGAGTGAATGTATTCTATTTTCTTGCACATTTTGCAATCGAAAACATACTGGCTTAGAAGACCATTTCGTCGTTCCTTCATAAATTTTAAATCGGAAAATGTGCAGTTGGTGTGTTCGTGCTTTATATTTGATATCTCCGAAAACAAATATTTTATATCCACAATTCTGCGACCTTCGAAATTATCGGTTTCATCAATATGGTCTGGTTCTATCACCAAATCATCAAGCGTTGTTGATGATGATGAACTTGCGTTTTCGTCTATATTTGGAGCAAATGATTCATCCATGGAAGTTTCATGCATTAGTGAAGATGTAGTTAAGTTTCCAAAAGTAGTATCGATGACATCCATATCCCTGTAAATGCAAATGATTTATTTATTTAAATTTGTCCATCCCATTTTCCCGTTATACATGCTACATAATACACGGCTCTCATAGCATAAATCTTTAGGTTTTTCTCGTAAGTCGCTCACGTAAGAGAGTTATGGCAAAATTATCAATGTAAACGATACCCATTGGTAATTTTGCCATAACTCTCTTATGTGAGCAACTTACGGGAAAAAAAACTTTACGTACGTAAAGGTAACCTTAGGAAGGTTCAGTAGTAAGAGTGACAGGAAAGCAATATTTCGACTTACCTAGATGTCGAACGTGGTGCAACATGAATCTGTCGTTTGATACTAATAATCGGTTTTTTTCGTCTAGTAGATAAAAACAAACGCGCTTTGTTTCCATTTCTTTTACCCATTATTTATCTGTAAGAAAAAAATTTTTGAGTTGAAGGTAGGTAATATAGTAGTCGATTTTATGTAACTCAATTTCTAAATACACATATCTTATGCTACGTATATATTTGCGAATAGTGGCGTGCACAGAATTTGAAAATTGAAATTTCGGAAAAAAATAATTTTCAGCTTCGACAACATCATTAATGTCGTATTTTCAATCTTAGGATTCTAGCCCACTGAAAAATCAGTGCACGCCACTCTTTGCGGACAGAGACGCGAGCCGAACCACGAATTATGGTAAAGGTACGAAGCAACCGCAAGCGGCGCAGCGTTTCGGGCAGTTTGCTTTTGCTTCGTTCCTTTCCCATAATCCGTTGTTCGGCTGGCGTGTGTATACGCAGCCTAAGACGTAGAATAATATTTATTATAGGTTACTAGATATGTTAACAAATGTACCGACTTGCACTAATGCACTTTATGCATACAGTCAAAACTGATGAATTTACGTTATTCAGGGAGAGCCAAAAAACAACAACATTTTTAGCGATATTTATATGTTTAATTAAAAAAGGAAATTGTGTTGTAATATTGAGTTTTTATGAATGAATAGTTTATGTTTATAATAATAGTTTATGAATAATTTATGAATAGTTTAGTAGGTATCTACTCACCATATGTCCTATATGTGTAAATCGTGAGAAATGACCAAACAGATTTCAATATTCAAGGGGGTTTCAGGGTCAAAATTCGAAGGTCTGTATTTGACGTAGAATAGTTTCCAGTAAAAAGGCTAGTCAAAAACAGTAGAGTGATGCAGCCAGCGAAAAATAAAAACACTATACAATCACAAAGTACGTGATGTACCTACTGCGCCTATGCTGCCGTTTTATAAAAAAAGATGGTATGAATCTCCCGATATTACTAAACCAAAACAGCGTGCATCTTACTTTACTAATAGTAACAAGATGAATGAACTATGAGCGCAGAAGATATCTATTATATAGGAATACGCACGCTCAAGTCGCGACGCGTATTGACTTATCTGTTGCAGCAGGCAGCAACCTGTATACACGCACCCACAAGTCTCATTGACTTGTGCGTGTGCAGAAGATGAGCTCGGAGCAGGCAGTCACATGTATTTGTAGTAAGTAATAATAATAATAAAGTTAAGTACAATACAATATTAAATAATGTAGACCTCGCTATTTTATTACGAATATGTACCTAGGCGCCTACTTAATTTTTGGAATAAATGAATAACAGTAAATGAAATAATAAGAACGCGAAGTCGCTGGCGGGCGCGGCGCGGCGATTCGTGCTTCCAACACCTGCAGCCACGCACACACATGCATTGGGGTTCACCAATACACCGATAGCGCTTTTGCTGTCCCCGCTGAGATGAACGAAATAGAAATAATTTTTACAAATACCTATCGTTAAAATTTCTCGGCGCTCCTGCGCGCTCTTAATCTCAATTTCCCCATCTGCACTCCTACCCACTCCCTTCAGCCTCACTAAATACCCCAATTGAGCAAGACATAGTTTAACTTTTTAAAGTAAAAACTTCTTTAGCACCGTTGAAACTCGGTGTAACGAAAAATAGTGACACAAAAAAGAGACAAACACATACATCTATAGAATTTAGCCTGCGAGGGAATGTGAAAGAATAATCGGTCTCCTCTTTGTGCAGTGCTTCGTAAATAATCGGTCTTCTCTTTGTGCGGTGCTTGGTAGCCTCCCCACATTTGTCTACTTTAGTGTGCCGAAGGAGTTCACTCTACCGCGTGTTTTTTTATAAATTGTATGTGCGATATTCATCGTTTATAAGTTAGCGGCTTTATGTTGGATAAATCATTGACGCATATTATTGCTTTGGTTGTTTATTATTTTATTTATTTATTTACTATTTTACATGTCCAAGAGGCTTATAAATTGAGTACATAATGTTATCCAGTGTTTTGCAAATTGAATAAAATTAAAATAGCAATAATAAACTGAATTTATCAGAAAAAATATCTTGATAAAAAAAAAAAATTGGTAATTTTTGGAGATCGCTGTCAACGGTTAATATGCACTTTTAAAATAAAAATCTTTTGATTCACCTTAATTACATTAAAAGGCAACTATTTGTATTGGGGGAAGTGGAAAATATTTCATTCTAAATTTCGATTACGTAAAATTAAAATTAGCTTTCGTCTTGTGAGATTGTACGCCATTAGCTATTTCGCTGTCACTTTGGTATGTTGGTATTCCTGATACACTTGAATGTATAACAAACGGCTAGAAGATTTTGAAGGTACCACGAAATCTGGAAAGGTAAGTACTAAATTATCGGAGTTTTGGGAATAAAATGACGGAAAAAAAACATGTTTTTAATTTCGGTAATTATTTTTTATAAATAATACAATCACTTTTGAATCACAAACCATGTTACACAAACCTAGCGTAGCCGCTAAACTACTTGAAAACTGGGATGTTTTTCTTGCCTTGACGCGAGCAGGTGTTATAAAGGGGCACTTTCTTTTGTATCACAAACCATGTTACACAAACCTAGCGTAGCCGCTAAACTACTTGAAAACTGGAATGTTTTTCTTGCCTTGACGCGAGTAGGCGTTATAAAGGGGCACTTTCTTTTGTATCACAAACCATGTTACACAAACCTAGCGTAGCCGCTAAACTACTTGAAAACTGGGATGTTTTTCTTGCCTTGACGCGAGCAGGCGGTATAAAGGGGGCACTTTCTTTTGTATCATAAACCACATCACACAAACTTAGCGTACGTAGCCGTTCAACATCGCAGAAATAGTTGACTTATAAAAATAAAAATTTAATGTCAAAAAAAATTCAAGCTAATAAATTTTAATCGACGCACGCATATGTGTATTAGGTAAGTACCTACTAATTAGGCGCAATTTAAGTTTTATAACATTAAAAAAAACGCCCGCGTGATTTTGTCTCTAGCCGTTGGTTTCCGTTTGAAGTCTGCTACGCTTTGCTCTAGCATCTTTTCGTACAGTAACAAGAATACCAACATAACAATATGACATTTGAAAATAATGTTTGAAAATGGACGATCTCGTTTCACAGAACGAAAGCTAATTTTAATTTTACGTAATCGAAATTTAGAATGAAATATTTTCCACTTCCCCCAATGTAAATAGTTGCCTTTTAATGTAATTAAGGTGAATCAAAAGATTTTTTTTAAAAAAAGTGCATATGAACCGTTGACAGCGATCTCCAAAATTTACCAAAAAATTAAGTGTGTTTTAAACATCGAATCTGTTACATTAAAAATGTCGATATCATTTTTTTTTTTTTTACATTAACTCCACACAGGAGGCCCTGAGGAAAATAATTTCCCTCAGGGCCTATGTCATCTTTGAGGAAGCTGTATGGAGGGTCTTTTTGAGGAAAGGAAGGAATGAACATGGGTCTCTTAGAGACCCATGTTGTAGGAGGGAGGAAACACAGAGGCTGATAAATCGTTCCACATCCGAGCTGTTGAACTCAAGAACGAGTCGTAAAAACGACCCGTTCTCATGTGACTAATGTCAACCGTGTACAAATGTTAAGCGCGTTTTTGGCGTGTTTCCCGACTATGCACCGGTGCCGAGGGGATCAACGACGCTAGTTCCTGGGAGCATTTTCCATTGTAATACCGGTAGAACAAGGACAGCATTCCCACCTGACGCCTGTGCTCTAAAGATTGCAATCCGTCTGTTAAGATGGGAGAATCTATCAAACGGACCGCCCGTTTCTGCACAGAGTCGAGGGTTTTTAGTAGAATTGGCGAGTTTGCTACATAATTTGTTTATGAAAGTCCACAAGCCATTCCACAGTGTAGATAAACCTTTTTCATGCTCCGACTACAACTATTCATGTTCTTAAAAGGAATATTGAAAAGTCCGAAAGCCGTCTCACAGTGGATAAAAACCTTTTTCATCTTTCGACTGCAACTATTCATGTTCTTAAAAGTGACAATTTAAAATCCACATGCTGACTCACGGTGGAGAAAATCGTTTTTCCTGTTCCGAAATTTTAGAAATAATGAAAAAAATTACAAATAATATCTGAACACAAATTTAGAAAAATGTATTATCACAAGCGATACTAATGTGCTAGCGGAATGAGTACTAACCAGAGACTGATGAACTGGCGCGGAAGTCCCGGCTAACAAGTGAGTGACGTGAGGATGGGACTTCTCCTTGCTTTATGCAAAAAGTTGCTCGTTAAGAGTATTTTTTTTTCACAATCTGTTTTGCTCGTTATGCGAATTACTCGTTATGGGAGGTGCTCGTCATGAGAGGTTCCACTGTATTTTTTTGTCGATAGTTATTTATTTTTTGATTGTGTGTGTTCGATTTTTTTTTACGTATTTTGATTTTTAAGAATGGCTTTGGGCGGCCCAGTGCCATTTGATCCACGGACCGGTACCATTCCGCCAAACCAGGGGTAGGGGACCACTGCTCTAATTTATTACGAACTAATGAGGTAAACAACATTTACGTGGTAGAAATTATATTAAGGTTTTTGTTAATTTAATTTAAAAAACGATTTATTTTATGTATCGGTAATAATTGCAAAAAACGGCAAGTTGTAAACTTTCTTTTTTTTTTCAAAAACACGATTTTCGATACATTTGACACATACGGGGCAATGTATTCTGGAATGCAAGCAGTATGCCAGTAGTTGATTTTTCACTTCAATACCGAAATACCTCCAATACCTAAATGTAGAACCTACAAGGGGAGAGGGATGGAGGTATTTAACACAATTTACAAAATAACTCCCTCACATTCCTGCATATTTGGGAACATGGGTCAATTGTAAATCTAATGCCTTAGCAATGTTCAGAAATTATTCGTGCTAAAAAGGTTTTTTGGCATGTTATCACAAAGTCATTCACAACACAATCCAATTATAAAAACTCAGTTAATACACAAATAGGTTAATACTTACATGAATCTTTTCATACAAACTATACGTTTGCAAAACTTAAATTTTTTTCAAAACATAGATTAAATAACAAAACAATTAAAAATAGAAAATCATGAAAATCATGAAAATACAAATTTCACTCAAATGACAAATAAAACAAAGAAATAAGAGACATAATTAGAGATACAAATGATATAAAATATAATTAGCACAACACAGTTTTTAGCATAAGCAAAACAATTTTTTTAATCCATATAATATCTAATTCAGCACACTCTATCTTATTATATATATATGGTTAACATATTTGGGTCAGAAGGCTAAAATAGGCGATATTATTTTTAAATGTATTCAGATTCAGATTAATGTTTAAAATGTCGAAGTAATGTGATAATTAAATGATTTTCCTTGAAAACATTTAAAAAATCTGTAGGTATTGAACAGTTAGGATGGAGTGAGGAGTTGGTTAGACGATCACTCGGCTAAGTCACCAGTGAAGTCATTTGGAAAATATTTTTGTTTGTTTGATTTTGAAGAACAATAAAATTGTCACCAGAGACCAAAATTTAACTTACATGTTTTACTCCAAACAATGTCAGCGATAACTGGCTAAAGTAATTATTATTTTTAATTGATAAACGAATGTTTACGACAAGATTTTTATGCATAGCACAAAGGGTAACAATTATTATAAGCAATAATTATATTAGCCTGAAACACTCTCTACATTGAAAAAATCTCCCGAGAAAAGATACATGCCGCCGTCGATTTAGCACTTACAATGCCTTTCTCATATAATTAAAGTTGGTGGTTTGCAGGTGGAAAAATGTAATAAGCAGTAATTGTTGAATGAAACCCTAGTATATTTTGAATTATTTGGCGGGTAGGAGATAAGCCGACGTAGCTCAATGGTAGAGCATTTGACCGGATATCAGAAGGACGCGGGTTCGAGTCCCGTCGGCGGCATGTATCTTTTCTCGGGAGATTTTTTCAATGTAGATGAGTGTTTCAGGCTAATAATTATTGCTTATAATAATGGCTAGAGTAAGTAAAGTATGTCCTATAACACCATGTTTAAATACGAGTATGTATGAATAATGATAACAATCAACAGGTTAGTAAAGGTTAAAAGTTGTAATCATTACAAGAAGCTGTTACTTGTTAGTCTTAATTAACGTGACTACACCGTCTATAACAGTCAAACATGAACTTTGGGAGAATAATAATATTTCGCCTAGGAAAATCTGTGGAAATTTACTCAAATCCTCCACGAAATACCGAAGATAAATAATTCACATGGCTGAAAATCTTGTACAAATATATTATGCTCGCTGTTTACATTATGGAAATGATTTAATATTTTATCAAAGAAATTACTGTTTTTGTTTGAACAAGATAGATGAAATCATTTTGTAAATACGAATTATCTATGTACCATCAAAATATTTGACTAACGTATTTTTGCCGTTTGTGAGAATTTATATTTTAATTTGTATAATGTTTAATATGATTTGAATTTGATTTTAATCATCATTAAGTAGTATAAAATGATGTCGCTCAAAATGTTTGTGCGCTTAAATCTTTTAAATAACGTAACGTATTTTATGTGGTTTTCAGCAATAGATAAAGTGATTCAAGAGAAAGGTTTATATGTATAAAACATGCTTATTATAGTAGAGAAAAGCCGAGAAATTCAAATATTCAATTCAGGCAGCGGGCAGCGGGCAGCTGGCAAGTAGGTGGTGTGGATTTTATAAAGGTTGGGTAATGGCGTTGTGTTTCGTTAGCCACAACAACGTGTGGCCGGGTCTAGTAGTTTTTAATAAAATGAAAAAATAATTAATAAGGATGAAAATAAGACAGAGGGTAGCAATGGCGGAATTGGTAAATGCGCACGTCCCGGTTAGACGAGAGGTTCTGAGTCCCAGTTGCGAACATTATCTTTTTCTGTTCTTTGTGTGTCTTGTTCTCTTTCATATTTTTATTAAGATTATTACTCTTATCTTCTTCAATGAAAATAAGCATATTTTTTTTACATTAACTCCACAAAGGAGGCCCTTAGGAAAATAATTTCCATCTGGGCCTATGTCATCTTTGAAGATGCTGTGTGAAGGGTTTTTTGAGTAGAGGAAGGAGTGAACACGGGTCTTGAAGAGACCCATGTTGTAGGAGGTAGGAAACACAGAGGCCGGAAAATCGTTCCACAGCCGAGCTGTTGAACTTAAGAACGAGTCGTAGAAACGACTCGTTCTCATGTGACTAATGTCAACCGTGTACAAATGTTGAGGGCGTGTTTGGCATGTTTCCCGACTATGCACCGGTGCCAAGGGGATCAATGACGCTAGGTTTTTGGAGCATCTTCCGTTTTTATACCGGTAGAACAAGGACAGCATTCCTACTTGACGCCTGTGCTCTAAAGATTGCAATCCGTTTGTTAAGTTAAGAGAATCTATCAAACGTACCACACGTTTCTTCACAGAGTCAATTTTTTTTAGGTATTTAGGAGCTCCCGGCCAGAGGTGGCTGCCAAATTCAACCATGGGGCGCACTTGCGATTTGTACAGGGTTAGCAGTTGTGTACTATTAAAATATCTGCAGGCCCTGTACAGTACGCCCAGTTTCTGGGAGGCTAACTTAACTCTGGTTTCGATAGAGCCCCCCATATCTGATTTGGTCACTTAGAGTTACACCAAGCATATCGATGGAGGTCCTGTTCGGAAGATTGCTTCCGTTGAAGGAGACTAGGTAAATAAAATTATTATATCATCCTATCTACATTTCGTCGTTTCCCATAATTTATTTACCAATTCTAAACCTATTAGGAATTAACAAATAATTACGAAAATTAGACGGTTATCAAATATTTAGGTATACTCGTACAATGACCCAAAATAATTCGTCCCTTCCTCATTTCAAAATGATCAGTTTATAAACCAGAAGACCAGCATTAAATCACTAGTCACTCATTTAAAGTCATTGGGAACTATACAGGAATCAACTCATTTCTCTGTTCACGTTTAATCTGTCTATTAAAGTCTTTTCAAAATGAAATCTGTCAGTATTTTGTTGATCATCGCAAGTTTGGTTGCTCTTGGGCAGGTAAATAATCAATAAATTTACAAAATTTTATCCAAGTATTAAGCTGCTACGTTTTGCTCTTGTTAGAGGTGAATTTGAGCCCACCTGGAATCCACATTACAATATTCATGTGCAATCTGTTGAAATAATACAAATTGAAATATTGCTTTCTATGTTTTAAAATGGATATTCCAGCAAATTTGTTGAACTCAGTTTAATAACCGGAATATGATTGTCAGACAGAAATATTTTAACTAACTTAATATTTCTCTTTAATATTTTAAATTATGCATATTTATGATAGTCCAGATTTGTCATATTAGAATAAAAAAGTATAAAAAGAAAGTTTTTCTCATAAAAATTGATTATGGAATTTGATTACGTAGTATTTAAATTCGTGAGGCCCTCAACAATTTTTCTCAGGGTCTTTGTCATCTTTAGGGATACTATGTGCAGGGTCTTTTTGTGGATAGAAAGGAGTGAACCTAGGTCTTGAAGAGACCCGTGTTGTATAAGGGTAGAAACACAGAGGCTGGCAAACCAATCCACAGCCGAGCTGTTGAACTCATGGACGAGCCGTAGAAGCATCCCGTTTGTGTTGGGCGCGCGTTTTGCGTGTTTCTCGAATATGCACCGGTGCCAAAGGGGTAAATGACGCCAGTTCTTCGGATCTTTTTTAACTGTAATACCTGTAGAAAAATGACAGCATACTTACCTGACGCCTGTGCTCTAAAGATTGCAATATGCTTGTTAAGATAGGGGAATCTGATAAACGGACCGTTGCTGCGCAGAGTTAAGGGTTTTTCAGGAATTTTGGGCTTCAGACCAGAGGTGGCTACCAAATTCAACAGTGGGAACACTTGCGATTTTTATAGGGTTAGCAGTTGTGTAATATTAAAGTATCTGCGGACCCTGTAGGTACAGCATACGCCCATCTGAGAAGCTAAATTGACTCTGGCTTCGATGGAGCCATGACGTGACGACCTCCCAATGGGATTATTTTTTTAATAATTATTATGTTTAAATTTTATTATTTTACTTATTTATACGATGTTTTATGTTTTTTATTAATAAATTTAGCTATAGTTTTTTTTTCCTTTTTTTTCATTTTTCTCTTTATGTAATTGTTGTACATCTCTATATATATTATAAATTAAAGTCCTCCGCCGCGTATGTCTGTCTGTTTGCGATAAACTCAAAAACTACTGAACGGATTTTCATATGGTTTTAACCGGTTAGATAGAGTGATTCATAAGAAAGGTCTAGGTATATAATTTGTAAAGATTGTGTGTAAATTGGTTGAACTATATAATATATATATTGGAGAATGTCTGTATGTGGTGGGCGAGCGGGCTGGCAAGCGGGCAACGTGTATTTGATTTGGATACAAATTAACAGATGGTGGTGGTTAAAAAGGTTGGGTAACCATTCAGAAGACGGCGTTGTATTTTGTTAGCCGCAGCAATGCGTGTCCGGGTCAGCTAGTATATCATGTAATATGGCAGACAGGGATCACACTATCCCCCTAGTGCTACTGGATTAAAAACTTAAATAATAAAATTACTGCGTCTTTGTTTTCAGAGTCAGAGTTTCATCAAGTCGATTGCCATCAACGTGATCCGAACCTACTGCGATGCCACCACATTCGCCAACCCCATGCTGATCCTCAAGGTACGCGGAGGAGACTTCACCGTGGACGACGAGAGGGTCAAGAAGTACGCTTTCTGCGTCTACAAGACCATCGGCATGGCCACACCTGAGGGAAACGGTGACAAAGAAGCTGGTCTGAAGCTGATCTACCCTCCTACTGACCCAGCCAAATTTGAAAAATCTTTCGACGCTTGCAACAACCAGGAAGGTCCAACTCCAGAAACCAAGCTCTGGAAATTGTTGGTTTGCTATAATGACAAGTATCCAGGAGATATCTCAGCGTTGTAAATGTTAGTAATTTTAATTAAATGAAAAGAAATCACTTTATATAGGTACACCACTTATTAAAACAAAATTACTATACAATTTTAATAAGAAAAACTTATTAGAATAAGTTAACAATGAAAGAGAACAAGACACAGAAAAACGGAAAAAAGACAATGGTCGCAAATGGGACTCGAACCCAGACCTCTCCGTCTAACCGGGACGAGCGCGTTAATTGTCTTTTTTCTGTTTTTCTGTGTCTTATTCTCTTTCATATTTTCGTTTAGATTATTATTGTTAACTTATTCTAATATGATATATTTTACTGATGGGAATAACCTTAAAAAAAGCATAAAAATAAAGTTTTCTTATATTTAGACTTTTATAAAAGTCAATTGTTCCATATAAATAAATTCGGATATATCTATCCGAGACGCTATCCAGGTTACAAACCAATTCTTAGAATGATTATTTCCAATGAAAAGGGTAGTTGCCCGTAATATGGATAAAAATAATTAGTTGATAATAATGTAATTCAAAAATTTGAAAATATGAGATTGACAAATATGACGGTTTGACAGAAGGTGGCAATAGCGAAATTGGTTAACGCGCTCGTCCCGGCTAGACGGAGAGGTCTGGGTTCGAGTCCCAGTTGCGATCAATGTCTTTTTTCTGTTTTTTTGTGTCTTTTTCTCTTTCATATTTTCGTTTAGATTATTATTGTTAACTTATTCTAATATGATATATTTCACTGAAGGGAATAACCTTCACCTTCAAAAAAGTATAAAAATAAAGTTTTTCTTATAAAAATTGAATATTTATTTAGACTTTTATAAAAGTCAATTGTTCCATATAAATAAATTCGGATATATCTATCCGAGACGCTATCCAGGTTACAAACCAATTCTTAGAATGATTATTTCCAATGAAAAGGATAGTTGCCCGTAATATGGAGAAAAATAATTACTTGATAATAATGTTAATTCTAAAATTTGAAAATATGAGATTGACAAACATGACGGTTTGACAGAAGGTGGCAATAGCGAAATTGGTTAACGCGCTCGTCCCGGTTCGATGGAGAGGTTTGGGTTCGAGTCCCAGTTGCGACCGTTATCTTTTTTCTGTTTTTCTGTGTCTAGTTCTCTTTCATATTTTCGTTTAGATTACCATTTTTAACTTATTCTAAAATAACTATAGTCGAACAGATACTAAAAGCACTCCCAAAATTTCACACGGGGATTTTAGAATCCAGTTTAATGTATTTCCGAAAAACGGAATTTTCGAGGGTGGTAGAAATAATAAGAAATTAAAATATAAGTATTAAAAATATAATGGTGGAGTGCCTTTCGTGTTTTGGTTTTTGGAGTTTTGACTGTACGTTAATCCAGTGTGAAATTTTGGGAGTGCATTTGGTATCTCTTCGACTATAACATACACAACCAGCTAGGGCATAATAATTATTCGTCTGATTACAACTTAAATATTTTTCTCAAGATTGAACCTCAAAATCAAAAACTCTTAAATAGATTACGAAAATTCGACTATGCAAACTTTAAAATCTCAGAACGTAGTAATGCGTAGTTAGAACCCTATCCAACCAAAGTGACGAAATATAATGCTTCTTGTAACAGCGATCAACTGTCAGATATAAACAAAACAAATAGTATAGAATGAAACAAGTACTTTGTTTGAAAACCACTTTATTTTTATTTATATTCGTCGACCGGTTTCGGTTGAACTTAACCAAAAGTTTATATGTTTATTGTCCTGAAGAAGGTTGAGTTCAACCGAAACCGGTCGACGAATATAAATAAAAATAAAGTGGTTTTTAAACAAAGTACTTGTTTCATTCTATATAATGTCAAGCCACAAAGTGTTTGCTTTCTACGATAAAACAAATAGTGTTAGTGATGTAGAGCCTTCTAAAATAAATTGAGCTTGATTTTAGAATTTCTTTTTACGCGTATCTACGTAAATATAACACATACGAGATATGGTCATGAAAATTATTTTGGGTATAGAATGGCAAAATAATGGATCGCATGATTTTGCATTCAAAGGCCATTTTTGAAAAAAAATGTCAGTTAGAACCTTGTCCAATTGAAGTGATGAAATGTCCACGCGAAGGATTCCAACTTATTTGAGTGAACACCTTTTATGGAGTACCGTGCCATTTCGTTTAGGTAGCGATACAACATCGAGACTCACTTATTTGTCTATACTTTTTTTTCTATTGTTATTTTTGAATTTATTGGTTTTGAAACATGTTGATAATTTTAATTAAATAAGTGGTGCATACAAAGCGACTCTTTTTCTTGTAATTAAAATGACGCCACAAAGTGATACTGCAGTAGAAGATAGTCATTTGATTTCTGGAAAACCGTCTTCCAAAAAAGTAGTAGAGTTTTAGTTCAAGTTTAGAAAATCATTTGATATAGAACCTACTACTAGAAGACTTGCTAAGGAAATAGGCAATTTGCTGTTCATAATAACATCACCCTTGAGGTGATTTTTTCAAAAATACGGCACTCTACAAAGGATCCAATTATTGTTAGTATTATCTACTCAGGAGATATAATAATAATAAATAAATAAAATAAAATAAAAAGCCTTTTATTTCTTGCAAATAGGTATGTTACCGAGTTATAAAAAAAGTAAGAAAAAAAAGTATAATTATTGTAAGCGAAACTCAATCGTAAATCTGGAAACTGAAAAATCAGAAAAAGATATTGGCACCTCTGGGACTCGAACCCGATTGAGTTTCGCTTACATTGTCTTCATTTAATTAAATGTTATAATTTGAGGTTTTACTCATAAAATAAAAATTATATATAATTAATGTTATTTACAATTTTGTTGAAAAATGTTACATAGATATCTTAAATTATTCATAAGCAAGAACCCCTCTCTCAGGCGAAGGTGAAGGCCTCCTCTAAAGAATTCCATTTATCTCTCTCTTGAGCTATTTTCGGCCAGCAGGGGCCAGCTATTTTTATTATTTCATCTGCCCATCTCGTGTGAGGTCTGCCTTTGAGACGCTTACCGTGTGGGCCATTCCACTTTGTTGCCCTGCTAATCCACCTGTCAGGATATATATCTGTGCAATAAACAAGAATCACTTTGGAAATAGCTTTCAACGAAACCAGGAAAGTTTTAGTTCAAGTTACCTATAAAACCAAAAGACTAACCATTGAAATAAATGTTTTGCTATTCGCAATAACAAGTTTCCACTATTGTGTATATTTCAAATACAACTGTCATTTTATGTGATCACCACACGAGAGTCCCAATTGCCTGGAGTAAAAGGGACTGTACGGGAAAATTCTTTGTTAACATAAGCTCTACACAGGAGCAGTGATGGCGTGCCAGGGTGCTAAAATTAAAAAAAAAATGCATTGTGGATTGTGTCGTAGGCGAAAAATTTGTTTTTATTTTATTTTTAAATCGATGTTTTGTATGAAGATATTTCAGGAAATCCATGTGGAACACGGCTAAACTGAAACTTCCTGAAATTTTTAATTCTAAAAACTGATTTTCAAAAAAAAAACAGCTACAACAACATCAATAATGCCATTTTTTATATCAGCACTCTAGCACACCCACAAGTCATGAGCCGTCTACACAGGAGGCCCTAAAGAAAATAATTTTCATGAGGGCCTATGCCGTCTTTAGGGAAGCCGTGAAAAGGTTTTTTATGTAAAGGATGGAGAGGAAGTTCTGGGAAGGAAAAGGGTATGAGGGGTTGGTAAGAATCTAGGAATCTATGTTTCCAAGAGCGACAGACGTAGAAATCCATCCCTCCCACTGCGATGCAAGGCGATGGGTCACGAGAGTCCGCCTGCAGAGTTCAAAAATTTTCCCTAAACTAATCTCTAATAATCCGGACCATCAAACAGAAAGTGAGCAAACGCATCCACCGCCAAGGTCCAGACAAATCTCACCCCATGAAACCGAAGACCCCTACTAAGTCATGGGGTGTGTTCTCACACGGGGTGTGTTCTAACTATAGCAGGGGTGTTGGTTATCCTATAATAAATGGTTCCCGGGACAACGGTACCCATACACACCTCCCAAATTGGAAGTCTCCTTAACCACCCAAAAGATATAATGCTCACAAGAAAGAAGAGAAGTATTAAAAACTTCAGTATGCTAATAATTATTATTTTACACAAGAATAAAATGTTACTTCAGACCAATAATTTTCTACTGATATTTCCGAAAATATTAGTTTTGAACGACTTTGACCGATAATTCAACAACCCAACCAGACCCGGAACGTTTGTCTTTCTTTAAAAAAAAAAATATATATATATATATATATACAGTATATACAGTATATATATATATATACTGTTTACCTGTCCAACTGCAAGTGCGCTTGCAAAGACCAAAAATGCTATGGAGAATTTCATCGTGAAGAAATACTTTTTCAATCCTTGCTCAATTCTTCTCAGGGGGAACTGATGTCTTAGTTGAACTAAAGTCAGGTTTTATAGCTACTTTCTGGTTACGTATTTGTAAATTTTATACGCGACGAAAATATATACATATTTATTCATAATAAAATTATCGAATCTGTGTCACACGTTTATAAAATGCTAATTGTTACCGACATGTGTTTTTTGTAGTTTAATTAACCCAAAATTGCAAATACCTAACTTTGGTAATTTGTTTGTCTCGAAATATGGGATTTCCAACAAATTTTTTTTATTAATAATATTCGCAAGTCATTGAATGATCGAAAATAATAATGTAGGGAATATTAATGAAAAATTACTTAATTGTCTGAATTAACATTATCTTCGTGTGCGAAATAACGATTATTAGCAAAATAAGTTTTTAAAACTTTTCTTGTTGTGTGTGTTCATTATATCTCTATATACTAGTTAAAAAAATCTAATAAATCTGATTGAACATGGAAGTGTTTTTATTTTATAATAATATCGTACTTTAGTAGATTTTAGTATTATTATATGGAGTCTTATATAATTCAGCGCAAGATAGGATTTAATTTTTTTTTTTACATTTATTTTTATATTTAACTTAATGAGCAGAACCTCCAATTGTAATAATTAATTAAATAAAATACAATATTAGCGAAACTCCATTGAAAATTTGGAATCGAGAATCTGAAATCTGGAATCTGAAATCCTGGGTTCGAGTCCCAGAGGTGCCAATATCTTTTTATGATTTTTCTTTCTCTAGATTTTCGATTGAGTTTCGCTAATATTGTCATCATTTAATTAAATTTATGCTGAATTATTAATAAATATTTGTTTTTTTTTAACAATTCCATAAATATAGGGGATGGTAACGTGCAGGGCTGAGCCTGCCAGGTGATGGATATCGTACTTAGCATGCTAGGACTTGTCACTAAAAAAAATCCTAGCCTTTCAAACATACAGATACCCAGAGGGTTCACTAGCTTTTAGTCGATTAAATCCCTGCCTACTTAATTATGAACCCTATATTTTAGGTAACTATTTTAAAATTTTAAATAAGGAATTATACATATTATAAAATCTGTCCAAAGCAAAGTCACTACCCCAATAATAATTATTTTATGAGACTTTCTTTAGGAAAAATTGCGAATAAGAAAGTACATATAAACTTATAAACACAATGTTTTCGCTTTCGAAAAAATAATCTATTCTGAACTATTTAAAGGTACTATGTAGTAACGGAAATGAAAAGTACAAACAAATTTTAGACAGAAGAAGTGCAAAACCGTTAAATTAAAACAGGACTTCGCTATTCCCAGTCAAAAAACGACTTTATAAACAAGTTCTGCTGTGTAATTGTCATTTACCCGTGATAGCTGTAAAAAAGATCGTGATTTTTTTTTATGTGAACGCCGCTTTATAGTTACAACTGCCCGGAGACGGTGAGACTAAGGCGTCCCTAGAAGGAATGTTATCCCTTTCCAGAACCTTAGAACCTTCTAGAGCATTATAATTCTTTCTTGAACCTCTATACTCACCGACACACTCCGCCACTCAGTTTAGAACATTATATAACTTTAAGGAAGCTTCTCGAACTTTTGCCTTTCAGAACTTTCAAGAGCATTCTGGAACGTTATGGAACCTTCTAGACTCACCGACACACTCCGCCACAAAGCTTTGAACCTTGTAAAACTTTTTGAAAGCTTTTGGAACTTTCTCCTTCAAGAACTATCTAGAGCGTTCGCGAACCTTTTAGAAGGTTATGGAACCTTCTAGATTCACCAACACACTCCGCCACTTAGTTTGGAACCTTACAGAACCTTCTTGAACTTTCTGCTTCCTGAACTTTCTAGAGCAGTGGTTCCCAAAGTGGTCCGTACAGACCCCCAGGAGTCCTCAGGATCATCCAGGGGGTACGTGGAAAATAAAAATTGATTTTGGGGTCCATGGGGGAAGTTAGGGGGTCCGCGGCAAGGTTTCGACAAATATTTTATTCATGTGAAAGTTTCATCGGGGGAGGGGTGAAATGGGATGGGGTGGGGCGGGATGCTTCGCTCCATCCCATCCTACTACCCCATTCCACCCCATATCCTATTTCGCCTCCTCCGTTGTGGTAAATTTGCAGTCCTACCCTATCTCCTATTCCACCGTGGGCCAAAACAGTTTGAGAAAGGGGTCCGCGGGCCAAAAGAGTTTGGTAACCACTGTTCTAGAGCATTCGAGAACCTTCATGAACTTTCTGGAAACTTCCAGATTCACCGACACAGTCGGCAGGCCCATTCTGAAACAATCTGAAGCATTTGCGGCCTTCCCATAATAAAGCAATGTGCTATAAAGCACATTTTCGTCACCCACTACCATTCACGCTCAGCCATCCCCACAAAACTTTCTTACTTTCCAAGGGCTATCTACCACCATAACAACGGGTGAGTGGCAGTGGCTGGTTGTGAAGAAAATTAGGCGGGTAGGGAAACACGGGTTAGATATTGATTTTTGAAAAGTACTTTCTTCTTTTCCGAATATTGCTAAAAGTTGAGAGCGGGTCACTTGTAAGATTTAGTCTGGACGTAACCTTTGGCATCCGAGTGATCTGTACTGTGACATATGTATGCATGTATTTAACAAAAAAGTTGAAAAATCAATTAAATATTTCTTAAACCTATTACGATAGTTTTAAGAAATAGAAATATGTACATGTTCATGTTACTATACAAGAGATATAATGCACACAAACAACCAGAAAGTATTCTTCATAATTATTATTTCTCACACGAAGAAAATGTTACTTCATACAAGTTTTTTTAACGGTGCTCCAGATTTTATGTCCGGGTTAAATCTTTCCCAAATGAAAGACTAAACCCTTCCACACACTTTTCCACAAATGATTATCTAGTAAATCCATGCAATGTAAGTGCACTATATAAGAATAATAAATACAAAACAATACAAGAACAATACGTCAATCCACCAGAAACATAATGGGAAAATATTTCACCGACTCCAGATATTTTCATATCAGAGGGTCCGGCTCTAATGAAATCCTAACATGACCGATAAATCCTACTGATCCCTCAATATAAATATTTAAAAAAATCTTTCGTAATCTTTCATGTATTTAAAATAACTAACTTTTGCATTTTTATATATAAATTCTTTGACAAATCTAAAACACCTAAATTTTGAATGAGAGAGCTAAGTATAATGCCAGTAGCCGAAATAACAAATGGTAATATTTTTATATTCTAAGAAAGGCAAATTCTTTTAATCTCATATCCTAAATCTGTATATTTTCTTATTTTTTCAGAAATAGTTTTCTGAATATTACAGGAATTTGAAATAGCGACATCAATGATATAAGTTATTTTTTTAATTTTGTCATGTAAAACTATATCGGGTCTATTATAACTAATTGTTCTGTCTGTTAGTATTGTTTTATCGTAATAAATTTTATAAAATTCATTTTCTAAAAATGAATTTGGTTAATATTCATAATATGGTACATTACGGCAGTCAATCAAGTTATGTTTAATTACCAAACTTTGGTGAATTATTTTTAAAACTTGATTGTGCCTAAATGTATACTCGGATGGCGGTAATACAGAACATCCCGATATAGTATGTTCTATAGTTTCCGGAAAAGCCAAACATTTTCTACATAAGTCATCAATTTGATTTGTATCTTTGATGATATGTTTCCTATAATTTTTAGTATTAATGACTCTATCTTGAAGGCAAGCACAAATTCTTCTATTTCTGCGCTCAACTCTCCAATACTCAACCATGTCTTTGACGAAAGTTTGCCAACATATGTTTGATTGAGATAAGTGTTTTGCGTGAAGAATTTTATTTGACCAGGAATCTAATAATTCCTGGTTGGAATTTATAAGAATTTTGGCATTCTCGTCGTATAAATTTAATGGTGAAGTATTTCTATCTACCTTGCCAATCATTTTGTGTATTTCTGAACTATTATATCGGGATGTTTTGTATTAGCGCCGTCCGAGTATACATTCAAGGCACAATCAATTTTTAAAAATAATTCACCAATTTTTGGTAAATGAACATAACTTGATTGACTGCCGTATATATGATATATATACGGCAGTATATCACATATGATTAATATTATTTCTTAAATTATTATTTTCGACCATTAGACGACTTGTGAATATTATTAATAAAGAAAATTGCTGGTTTTCTCATATTTCCAGACAAACAAATTAGCAACAGTAAAGTATTTTCAATTTGGGAGGCGGGAATGGGTACCGTCGCCCCGGGAACCTTTATTGGATAGCCATAGGTCACCTCAAGTGGTTCGCTACGTTTGGTGATTTAGCAGGGGTGCCCGGGTTCATGGGGTGAGGTTTGTCTATTTCTTGGAGGCGGATGACCAGGACACAAAACCCCAATTTCCTACCCACCCCTTAAACCCTTTTCCTTCCCAGAACTCTCCTCTCCTTCCTCTCCTAAAAAAACCCCTCCACACAGCATCCCCAAAGTTGACATACGCCCTGAGAGAAATTATTTTCCTCAAGGCCTCCTGTGTGGAGCTCATGTAAAAAAAAATTACAAACATTAAAAACACATGTGAATTAATTAGCATATTATTAATTCTAAAACATTTGTTAATTTTATTATTAATGAATATGAATTTCGTGACGTATCAAATTTAGAAACACCTTACCAGAAAGTAGCTATAAAACCTGACTTCAACTCAACCAAGACATCAGTTCCCCTTGCGAAGAATTGAGCTCAGCATTTGAAAAAATATTTCAAGATGAAGTTCTCCATAGCATTGTTGGTCTTTGCAAGCGCACTTGCAGTTGTTCAGGTAAGGAATATTGCAATTTTTTTTCAAACTACAAATACTTTCGATTTTTCGTGTATTAAATAAATAAATAAATCATTTATATTTTTTAAATAAATAAATCAATTAATATTTTTTGTGGTAAAGAGTCAATACGTCTAAAATTTGATTTAAAAATGAAGTATATCCGGTTTTGTCTGGTTATTCCATCTGAAGTTACATTTTCTTCGTGTGTGAAATAATAATTATTAGCGGAATTTTTAATACTTACTCTTTTTTGTAAGGATTATATCTCTAGGCTTGTAATTTGGGATTTGCGTATGGGTACCGCTACCGTGAAACATTTATTATTCGATAACCAACACCTCTTCCTCAGATCACCCTGTGTGGTTCTCTACGTCTGATGACTTAGCAGGGGTATCCGGGTTCATAGGGCGAGGTTTATCTGGATCTTTTCGGCGGATGCGTTTGCTCACCTTCTGCATGGCAGTCCGGATCGGGGGAGACTGATTTAGGGAGACCTTTGGAACTCTCTAGCCGGACTCTTTTGACCCTGCACCGTATGCCTTGCACCGCAGTAGGAAGGATTGATTCTTATTTCCATCATCGCTTCTAGACACATAAACCCCAGATTCCAACCCTCATACATTTTCCTTCCCAAAGCTTCTTCTCCTTCCTTTACCCTTCATCCCGAAAGAAAACATAGGCCTTGAGGGTTTTTTCCTCAGGGCCTGTGTGGAGTTTTTTATAAAAAAATCTTAATTTTACTTATTTACACGATGTTTTTAATGTCATGTTATCAATAGTTTTACCTATTTTGTTTTTTTCATTTATTTTGACTATTTTAGGTCAACGGTCTGATCTTCCCTCCTACTGATCCAGCCAAGTTTGAAAAATCTTTCGACGCTTGCAAAAACCAGGAAGGTACTACTCCAGAAATCAAGCTATGGAAATTTTTGGTTTGCTATAATGACCATTATCCAGGAGATATCTCTGCGTTGTAAATGATATTAATTTTAATTAAATGAAAACAAACCACTTTGTATACATCACTTGTTTGTCCATCCTTATTTTTGTTAATTTTCAATTTATCTTGACAATAGACCCATTGGCTTTGAAACATTTTGATAATTGATATATATTATAAAATAATGTGTACAAAAGTGAGCGTCAAGCGATCAATGGAGTTATATGCCCTCTATCCCCCATCTATGAAGATGGTTCCTGTTTTTAACTAAAGGGCGTGCTTTTGAAGATATAAGGACTGAAATTCCTCTAGAAATTTCTAGAACTGTCCAAAACATTCCAAAGTATTCGAGAGCATTCCACAACATTCCAAAACACCCAGGAGTGTTGTGAATAGTCTGGACCGTTCAGGATCACCCCGGAACATCTCAGATCATTGTGAAACATTCCAAAACACTGTCGAATGTTCTAGAACATTGTGGACCACTCGAACCCTTTTTTTAATGGTTGGGGCTACCCATTGGTAGGGGTATATAAAACAATCTCATATCAACTCTCTAAGCGAAGCCGGGTACCCCAGCTAATTTTAATAAAATAAGTGGTTTATTCAAAGTGACTCGTTTTTTTAATTAAAACGTTGCCAAAAACTGAAATTGTGATTAATGAAGACGACAGTCATTTTTTTCTGAAAATTTCAAAAAAACTAATAGAATTTTAGTTCAAGTTTGTAAATTCATTTGATGTAGAACCTACTACCAGAAGACTAGCCTTGGAAGCAGGAGATTTGTTGTTCACAATACTAAAGAGATTTATCAGCGTAATACAGAAGAACTTTTCAATTTCTCTTTGGAAATACCTTTCAATCAGGAAAGTGTTAGTTCAAATTTGGAGATTCATTTGACGAAAAAGTCGTGAAAATCAATGGTTTGCTATTCACAAATTTTCTCCACTGTGTATATTTCATATAGAAATAGCGATTCTTATTAAAAAAAACTACTCTCTTATTATGTGATCACCATACAAGAGTCCCAATTGTCTGGAGTAAAACGGGACTTTAATGGAAAATTCTTTTATTTTGGATTAACCCTGGTGAGAAACCTCTTTTAACACTACACAGGAGGCCCTAAGGAAAATAACTTCCCTGGAAGCCTATGTCGTCTTTGGGAATGTTGAGTGGAGGGTCTTTTTGAGAAGAAGAAGGAGTGCACACGGGTCTTAAAGAGACCAATGTTGAATAAGGGAGGAAACGCAGAGGTCAACCTAAGTTATAACTCCAAAACCTTCTATCATGTAACACGAGGCCATGTTCAAAAGCTTACGGTATTAAATATTGAAATGAATTCTACAAATTTTGTAGACTTCATTTCGGTTTAATGGGAACCTAAATTTTACATCAAGATTCGCATTATTATAAGTAAAATTTGTGATATTTTTATATTTTTTGTGGAAAGCTGTATTTTAAGTAGGTAGGTGACACCTTTGTGACACTAAATATCTACTCTAAATATGCGCAAAGTGCCTGTGGGTCTCGATGTAGTATGTCTACCTAAACCAAATAGCATGGTACTCCACAAAAGGTGCTCACGCTCGGTTATATTTCCTCAGGTAAGTTGGGATCTGTTGTATTTTATGTATATGGCAATGTAATAACATACTGTTGGTATCACTGTAAATTTACTGGAAGTAAAGTGTTAAAACCGTCAGCATTATTTTTGTATTTATCAGTTCAATAAAGTGGTATTTTTCAGGATAATAAAGAGAGTATTATTTATTATCACTTCAGGTTATGGGCCCAGCACGCTTCCGCTGCGCAATGTACTTGTACAATCCATCGTGCCGACATTTCATTTCAATTAGACAAGGTTCTAATTGATATTTTTGTTAAAAAATGTAATTTAATGCAAAACCATTTCCATAACCAAAATCATTTTCAGAACCATGTGTTATATTTCCGTAGACACTTGTATGAAGAAATTCTAAAACAGCTCTATTTATTTTAGAATGTTTAACATTCCTAACTCTCTATTTTGCTTGTATCTGACAGTTGATCGTTGTTACGAGGCGAATTATAGTTCTTCACTTTCGTTAGTTGGGGTTCTAAGTTTACCATGTTCTCAAATTTCAAAGTTTGCAAAGAAGAATTTTCGTATCTAATCTATTTAACAATTTTTGATTTTCAGGTTCAATCTTATGAAAAGTATAATCGTCTTTGCATTTCTCAGATCAAGGTAGAATGAAGTTAAAACCATATTCAAATGAGGTGACGATTCACGATTCATATTTCAATTATGACCACAAGCATTTGTTAATAATTTTCATTACGATTCACTCATACAGTAGCGATACAATCGATTTGTCAGTCAGATAGTTTGGAATGACAATCACGGTAAGAATTGTCACATTAGCAAATGGCGATAAGGCAACAATGGAATAATTTGCATAATGTAACGTTATCGATGAGAATGGTTGAACTTCCCAAATTAAACTACCAGACGGTGGTCGGCGGGCAGCGTTCGTGGGTACCAAATAATGAGGGTAAAGTTAGTACATAATATGCGAATTAAAACAGTAGTTTTGATTTCTTGCCATACCATTGACGAAACAGAACAAACCTGTCAGGATCAATAGTGATATTGATATTTAAACTTTTTGGTATTTTGGAGCAATAAAAGTTGCGGCGAGAACGTGAAGATATCTGCATTTCGTTTTATAGATATCCAAGCTTGTCGAAACCATTTACAAAGAAATTTTTAGAATTTGTAATATTACTTTCTCATTTTAAAATACCAAGTATCTTAATTTAACATACCAGAAAATTCGTGTTATTTGCCCGAATTACAAATTTCTCATTATCCTCGTGAAATGCCGAAAAAAATACGAATTTCTCATTAACCTCGTGAAATGCCGAAAAACTCGTGTAAACATAGACTAGAATATTTCAGGTTTCTGAGTGATTCCACATATTGACAGGCTTTAAAATAATTAAGTTGTTGATTTTATAACCACGTGTGGAAAACTTAAAAAAAGAAAAAAATAAAAAGACCTCTGACAAACTGTGTTTAGTATACTACCTATCTCTTTTTTTCATTATATCTTTTAATATTCTCAGGTGGACTGATGTGTGCAAATATGCCAACATAACGATTGACAAACGAAAAATTTAAATTATGTTCAAACGAGAAAGGAGTGGGCAAGAGATGGGGGAGGGGGAGGGAAGGTTAGAAAATAACCGGTTCCAGTCATTAAACACGAATATAGTAACAACAAAAACGGATATAGTAATTTCAATCGACGCAACATTGATATTATTTAATAAAAGTGAAACTAAATAACTCACTTCCACTAGCAATAATAAAACGGACAAACATTTTTTTTTTAATAAATAGAGAGATAATGTATGTGTTTTTAGAAATGATGTACTTTTTAGAAATTCAAATTGCATTTTTAAAATTTTCTTATGACATATATTTTTTTTATTAGCTCCACATTTTTCCTCAGGGCCTGTGTCATCTTTGGGGCTACCGACTAGAGGGTATTTTTAAGATAAGGAAAGAGAGGAAGTTCTGGGAAGGAAAAAGGTATGTTGGATGGGTTGGAATCAGGGTCAGTGTGTTCAAAAGTGGTGGATGCATAAATCCATCCCTCCCACTTTGGCGCAAAGTAATGGGTCGAGAGAGTCCTGCTGGAGATGTCAAAAGATCTCCTACAATCACTCTCTCCCATTCGCCGCCATAACACGAATAAATCACACTCCATGATCCTGGGCATCCCTGCTAAGTCACGAGTCACAGAGAAGGACTACTGCAAAACTTTTGAATCGAATATTTACGAGAAAACAAAAAATATCTACTTTTTAAATTAGGTTCAATTTAGATGCCCACAGGATGCCCACAAGAATCCAAACTGCTCCCGTCTGGAGCCAGTGAGACTGTGGACATTGTTGTGAGGCTGAAGGTAGTGGAGATGGAAAGGAGATATGGAAGAGGAAGGTGGGGAAGTACCTGTCTATTCAGATCTGGTCACCAAACATTGCTAAAGCCATTTAAAGCAACGTTTCAATTCTGAATGATGGTCTTATACTAGGGCGATACTGAGAGTATATTCCACTCTGGAACGTGCCGCAAATATACTATATATTTTTTATAAATGAGTAAATTGTGAATAACACAAATTAATCAAATAAACTTTATTTGCCACGCCGGGATTCGATCCCGCGAACTACGGAATGCAAGTGAAGAGCTTTACCGCTGGACTACGCAAGTCTGTAGGAAATCAACCAGTGAGGGAATGATTGGGTTAGGTTAGGTTAGGTTTCTTTTTACAACAAAATATTTTATTCTACAATCCGAAACATTATACATTTACAATGCAGAAATATCACCAGGATACTCGTTATTATAACAAACCAAAAACTTCCAAATCTTTTCATCGGGAGAATTCCCCGTCTGGTTGTTACAAGCGTCAAAGGCTGCCCCGAACTTGGCGGGGTCTGTGGGGGACGTGATCAGTTTCAAGCCAGCCTCCTTGTCTCCCAGACCCTCGTCTGTGGCCATGCCCAGGGTCTTGTAGACACAGAAGGCGTACTTCTTCACTTTATCATCATCCACGGTGAAGTCTCCACTTCGCACCTTCAGAATCAGCAGAGGGTTGGCAAAGGATGTAGATTCGCAGTAGAGGCGGAGACGAATCAGTGCAGCCTTTTTCATGGCATCTTGACTCTGAAATAAACCGATTCATTTTTTAACAGGGTCGATGCTGTTTACCTAGGTTAATTGGCGACATTTATACGTTAGCTCCACGTAGTAGGCCCTGAGGAAAATGAACTTCCCTCAGGGCCTGTGTCTTCTTTGGGGATGCTGTGTGGAGGGTCTTTTCAGATAAAGAAAGAGAGGATTTTTTTATTCTCCTATATTTTAAATATTATTGTTATATAATATGTATATCCAGTTGTTTTACACGTCCTGCTATTTCATTAGTATTATTCGTCAGAAAGAGAGGAAATTTTAGGAAGGAATAAGGTATGAGGGGTAGATATTAATCTGGGGGTCAGTGTGTCCAGGAGTAATGGACGTATGAATCCGACCCTCCCACTGCGTTGCAAGGCGATGTTCCGAAGTCCTGCTGGAGAGATCAAAAGGTCTCTATCAAACAGTCTCTCATTATATTGGTGGGCATACGCTTCCGAAGCCAATACCCGGACAAACCTCAAACGTCACCACACGTAGCAAACCACTTGGGGCGATCTATGACAGGGGTGTTTTTTAAACAATGAATAGTTCCCGGGGTTGCGGTACCCATACCCGCCTCGCAAATGGTTTTTTTTTTACGTTAGCTCCGCACAGGAGGCCCTGAGGAAAATAATTTCTCTCAGGCCTATGCCATCTTAGGGGATCTGTGTGGAGGGTTTTTTTAAAGAAAAGGAAGGAGAGGAAGTTCTGGGAAGGAAATAAGTGGGTAGGAATCTTGGGGTCAGTATATCCTAGAGTGACAGACGTATAAATCCATTCCTCCAACCATAGTGCAAGGCGACGGGTCGAGATTCCGGTAGAAGATGATAAAAGACATCTGTCAACCTGTCTCTCTCGATCCTGCCTACCACGCAGCAGGTGGGCAGACGCATCCACCGCCAAGACCCTGAAAAACTTCACCCTATGGACCCGGGCACCCCTGCTAAATCACCAAACGTAGCGAACCACTTGAGGTGACGTATGGCAGAGGTGTTGGTTATCCAATAAATGGTTCCCGGGGCGGCGGCACCCGTACCCGCTTCCTTTCAAAAATCCCCGTAAGTAAGTGGAAAAGTAAGCAAATCACAAAAAACATAAATCCGTACACGACGCCATCTCTGATACTGACAAAAACGAAACACGGACAGTTGGACATCGATAATAATTGCTTCATTGTGTAATTTTTAATTTAGTAAAAAAACTGAATTTAATTCAACAGTTATTGATTGATACGAAGTTCGTCGGGTCAGCTAGTATGCTATAAAATATAACCGGGAAGCATAATTGTTTATTGATATATCCTATTAGTGACCCAGACAACATCAAACATTTTGTTTAACTCACTACATTTTTTTCTGAATTATAATTGATTTTGCGGTGCTTTTAAGTAATCTAGCACATAGCACCACATAGAAGGTACTTTTTTAAATGTAACTACATACTCAACTCAAATTTTCGATTTTTCGGAGATGTCTGATATAATAAAAAAAACTTACTATTATGTTCTATGGAGCTTGGAAAAAAAAAAACATTTTCATTCCTAAATTGATTAGATTTTCTTACCTGGCCAAGAGATATAATGCTCACAAATAACAAGAAAAGTATTAAAAACTTCATTTTGCTATTATTATTATTTTACACACGACAAAAATGTTACTTCAGACAATTTGTTTTTTTTTTTTTTCCGAAAATATTATTTTTGACATTCGTTGACTTGTCGAGATGAATCACTATTATCTGTAATGTTTGAGTTTTTGCTTTTATACCGCCGAAAATTGACTAAACAAATATTTTAATATGTATGTAGGGTGACCAGGCATTTTTTTGAAATGGGATCAACATATTCGTGTTATGGTATTTTGCGTTCAACGATTTAAATTATATTTATTTTTATCAAACTTAATAATTTTGAGAGGAGTGGCAGGGGTTACGAAATGGGATCATATAAGAAACTCGACGATCCGAGATGATCTAAACATTGAACCACTGCTACTCTTCATAGAAAAATCACAATTGAGGTGGCTTGGGCATGTACTAAGAATGTCTGATGACCGAATTCCGAGGAAGATGCTGAGTGCGATTCCAGAGGGATGACGTCCAGTGGGCCGCCCCAGACACAGTTGGGCGAGGCAACTCCAGAAACTGTGTGAGGAGAGGATGGGTCTACCATGGACAGAGGCCGAACAATCAGCACAAGACAGAGACTTATGGAGGAGCCTTGTCGATGCAATGGATCCCCGAACCGAATAGGACAAGGGGAAGAAGATGTATGTATATGTAATTTTATTTTATTTAAACAATAAACTGTAGACATCGCGTTCAAAATAGCACGTTCTAATTTTCTTTTTATACATCAATCGTCAATCATATTTTCTCTTTTTTTCACATGATACATAATTAAGACATTTAAATAGAGTACGTATATTAGATCACCATACTAGGCGGCTGCCTGTTTCATGGTGACCAATGGAGTATAGTTACTTTGTATGAAATATGAAGCCTAGTGTATACATATGGATTTAGTATAAATTATGCTAAAAATTGGAAACATTATAATAAAAGTAGAAAAATAGAAAATTCAGAGGAGAAAAGAAGTAAATTAGCATTAGTTGGGTAATAAAAATCTACATAACTTTTTTTTCAATATGTGTGCATACAAGCACACACTATATACGTAGGTGCACACATCTATGTATATATTGTATTAGCTGGGTTACCCGGCTTCGCTAAGGACAATAAGATAGTGTTCTGGAATGTTGCACAATGATGTTCCCGATTCCCTATTCCTGATCATTCCACGACATACTCCGCCACTCCTTCCACAACTTTCTACAGCTCTATGGAACCTTCTAGAACATTCCGGAAGACTGTTCTAGAGCTGTCTTGAATATGAAGTAATTTATTTTGATAAGGATTAAAACCAAGATACAAATAAAGAGCCTTTTCAAGCGGCGACATTTCAATTAAATTTTTAAAATAAAAGAATACTTATTGTGGCATAACCATAATAGTTAGACATATGCTGTCGCAACCTTTTTTGTAAATAATGATTTGTTCTATAAAGTCGTTCTACATTATTTTATTCTATCATCAATAGTTTTCGCAGCGCACGCGATTTAAAGAATATTTTCGGTCATTTTTTTACACCCTGGGTTACATTATTGAAGTTTTAGTAAAGATCCCTCATTTTTTTTAAAATATAATATAGTCTATGTCACCCGTACATTATTGAAGTTTTAGTAAGGATGCCTATTTTTTTAAAAATATAATATAGCCTATGTCACCCAGGGATAGTGTAGCTTCCCAACAGCGAAAGAATTTCGTAAAAAAGTTTCGGAGCCTATTCGATGCAAACAAACACACAAACAAACAAACAAACAAATATTACCTCTTTATATAGTGTAGTAGATATCAAAACCAAAAATTCTTCTGAAATTGTTAGATTTGTTAGTAAATACCTACCTTTTAAACCTTGTATTTTGTCTCGCTTTTTTATTATTTCAAATAAGGAATTATAAAATTTGTTCAAAGAAACGTCACCTTCTCAATGGCAATTCTTTTTGTAAACTTTCATCACATAGGTGGTTAACAAAATATTGAAAAATTAAGTATAAGAAATTCCAAATAAACACAACCATTTCACCTTAATCTTTACTGGATCATTTAAACAGTGATTATCTTGAAACGGAAATGGAACATACACACAAATTTACTGACAGATGAAGTGCAAAACAGTAGGCTGAGCGTATCAGCCAAAAAACCGAATTTATAAACAAGTTCTAGTAATAATTATTACGTGTGATAGCTGCAAAAAGAACATGATTGTTTTATATGAAAATCGCTTTAGAGTTCCAACTGCCCAGAAACGGTGGGACTAATGGCCGTTATACACGACAACTTTTTTCAGCCCGATTCCAATTAGAGACAAAAGCCAACATTTTTCGATTTACGCGATCGCTATTTTCACCTCTATTTTCATATCTACGATTACAGTTGTCATCACTGCAAATAACACATGAACCATACTGTTTGTTGTGATGCCAATTGAAATCGTAGGTATAAAAATAGAGATGAAAATAGCGATCGCGTAAAGCGAAAAATGTTGGCTTTTGTCTCTAATTGGAATCGGGCTGAAAAAAGATGTTTGTGTATAATGGGCTTTAGGCATCCCTAGTAGGAATTTTATGAAGTTGAAGGGATTGGGGGGGGGGGGGGGAGGAGATGGGGAAGAGGAAGATAGGGAAGAACCACTTCTGTCACCAAACAAGACAACAGCTGCAGGCCAGCCCACCAAAAACCACCAATGCTGCGAGAATGAGACAGTATTTACCATGTGGCACAAGTGCTTGCCATATGAAAGACCTGTAAATTTTTAGTTAAAATTGAAAAAATGTCATCGTGAAGCAAAAAATGTATCCACCATTAATTAAATTTTTCGCAACGTCCTAGAACACCTATGTATGTGCTAAAAAAATCATATTAATAACAAATTTATTTCAATGATTTAAGTTTTAAGTAAACAAAAGTGTTCAAATAACAAAAATTTTTGTACAAGTGAGAACCATTGTTTATTCAGTAACTAAATAAATGGAATAACATTCATTTTTCAATAATACATAAAGAGAAATGGTTGAAGTGATTACGAGCAATATTTGGTTTCATTAATATGCTAAGTACCTTCAATAGTTAAATAAATATTATCTAATAAGCCATACTAAAGAATGCAAAATCATACAAAATCATGTGTTTTTGTTTTGAAAATTTGATCGCTTAGAAGTATTTATAGAGGCTTCAATTAAATACTGCGTGTAGAACATATGTTGGCCCTTAAAAATATCGGTCATTTTTTTAACAAGTCCTTTAATAAGTCTAGAAAAAAATAAAGTGTTAGGTCTATAAAAATTACTTTCTAGTGCAAACTCTCCTACTTATAAACCCCTTTTCGGATATGGTTTTATTGTATAATGTGGCAAATTCAGTTTCTTTTATAATTATCATAATAAAAAATGATATTTAGGCTCAAACTTCGTAAAATAAAATATCCATTTTCGCGTTGCTATTTTA
Source organism: Limnephilus lunatus (assembly GCA_917563855.2). NCBI lineage: Eukaryota > Metazoa > Arthropoda > Insecta > Trichoptera > Limnephilidae > Limnephilus > Limnephilus lunatus. The sequence continues at coordinate 50,683,016 of OU830603.1, forward strand.
CAAAACGGCTGGCAGTCGACGAATTTGAATTTTCAAAAGTGGACCCTATGCCGTCCACCGAAGGACTACAAACCTATTTTTGTGTCAATTCCGCCCCGGCCGCGACGAGGAATAGACGCCTTAAGCTCCGCGCCGCTTGGTTCCTTGAAATCAATTTTAAATTTCCGTTTTATTACAATAAACAATGCTTAAAAAAGGTATTAATGTTTTTTACAGGCCTTTACAATATAAAGATATAATTTTTTTTTCTCAAATACCTTTTCCAACCTTTCCAAAAGCTTTTTCTCAAGTATTTTTAAACTCCTCCTATAAAGGGGCGTGAATTCCGATTTCGATTTTATCCTGGACTATTGGATCGCCTTAATTTGAAAAAATACATTGTTTTATGAATTTATTAGCAGACCCGACCACACGTTTCTGTGGCTAACGAAACACAACGCCATTACGCAACCTTTATAAAATACACACACCCGTTTTCCAGCAGCCGCTGCCAGAATTGAATATTTGAATTACTCGACTTTTCTCTAACATAAAAAAACGTGTGTTATATATAAACCTTCCTCTTGAATTACTCTATCTATTGGTGAAAACCGCATGAAAATCCGTTGCGTAGTTTAAAAGATCTAAGCACGCAAACATTTTGAGCGACTTCATTTTATACTATGTAATGATTTGTTTTCTGATTGATGTCCAAAATTTAAAAAAAAAACTGAGTGTGCAATTCACACGTAATAGAAGTGAAATCATCAAAAAATTAAAATAGACAAGATTGGGGAGGCTAAGAAGCACCGCACAAAGAGGAGACTGATTATTCTATCTCGTTTTTTTGCAGACTTAATCCTATATATGTTGTAATCGAGTTTCAAATCACATCGGTACTAAAGAAGTTTTCACAAAAAAAATAATAGAAAATATTTACATTTCAACAACAAACAACAACTTGTTGATAGGAAAGGGATAAGATATGCTCAAGAAAAAAACAATGATAATTGAGACAGGATCATACATTACTAAGATAATACAATATAAATCTTGCACAAAGTTTTTGAGTTACCATATCAATGGAAAGTCTCGAAATCTAGTCTCCTTCAACGGAAGCAATCTGAGATATTCTCGGCGTAACTCTTGAGTGCCGGGGCCCCATCGAAGTCAGAGTTAAGTTAGCCTCCCAGAATCTGGGCGTACTACTGTATAAATTGCAAGTGTGCCCCTCGGTTGAATTTGGCAGCCACTTCTGTTCTGGAGCCCCAAAATACCTTAAAAAAAACTATCGGCGATCTATTCATAAACGGGCTGCTAGATTCCCATAATAACAAACGGATTGCAACTTATAGAGCACAGGCGTTGGGTGGGAATGCTGCCCTTGTTCTACCGGTATTTCAATGAACTAGCTTTATTGATTCCTTCGGTGCCTGTGCACAGTCGGGAAATACGTCAAACGCGTGTCCAACATTTGTACACTTACATTAATTTTACTCAAGAGAACTGGCCGTTTCTACGACTGGTTCTTGACTTCAGCAGCTAGGCTATGGAATGATTTGCTTGTTTCTGTGTTTCTTCCCTCCTACAACTTTGGTCTCTTCAAGACCCAGGTTCATTCCTTTCTTTCTATTAAACGACCCTCCACATAGCATCCCCAAAGGTTATTTTTTAATTATTATTAAGATCATTCACCTCAAAATGTTAGCCTTATTTTTATTACATACTAGCTGGTTCCCGGCATGCGTTTCAATTACATATTCAAAGAAATACTTTGTTTCTCCCTGCATATCCTTTCCCAAGCGTCCCCGTTTCCCTCCTGCATCCCCTACCTTCCCGCGTTCCATATATTCAGTCCCAGTTCATTCAGTTTTCAAACAGCTCGCTTGCCACCTATTACAATAATTTTTTTATTAATATTTTCATTTTTCGTATATTACAAATATTCATTTTTGTATATTATAAGAACAATCAATCAAATTTTGTACCTTACATAGGTACCTTTTCAAAATATCTATAATTTAAAAAATCCATACACAATTCTTTAAATACTAAAAAAACAACTGCCTGCTAAATTCAATTTCATCAAACGCGCAAACTGTCAAACGTGCGAAGTTAAAATAGTTTTCTGAAATTATTCAATTTTCTGCGCAATTTTCTCAATTTTTCTTTCTGTAAGAACCTTCTACATAGTATTAGAAAACTTTAAAAAAAAAGATTAACGAAATAGGTAAAGTCGTTTTGATGTTATGGCGTGACTAAGGGAAACAGAGATTCATTTTTATATACATAGATAGATGAGTTCCCTCGCAACCTTTGGTCATCTTAAATTTTTATTTTATGTTGTGCATTTTTTTTCTTTTATACCCAACATTTTTGAGAGTAATTTTATGCTACAATTATTTTTCAGAATAACTAACCTTGTCAGGTTAATTTGATATTATATTTTATTTTCTAATATATTCATGCTGGGAAGAAATAATGGTCCAAATTTAACAAGGCACCACAGATTGTAAAGGTTCATTAAAATTAGATTGTTTATAATCACATCGTTAGGATCACAAAATACATGTTTGTATTTGGACAAATTATAACATAATAGCATTAGCGATGTAACTATAGTAAAAAGATTATATTTTTTCTGTATGTAAGCGTAGATAATATTTTGTATTGTCATCTGATAAGAAAACATCCTGTTAATGTATAATGGTATAGAGTCATACGTTGGCTAACCTGTTTAATCACAGGAGATCAAATATATTCCAACGCACATAGGTCTCATATAAATTGCTGTAACTCCCTTATTATCAGAGTGAGAAATATGTTCTAAACGGTGTTAGAAAGGCAAAATACCACGCTTTTTATTTAAATCTAAAAAGTAACCACAAATAAAGTTAAATATCCACCTTTTTAAACCAAAGTTTTAAATCATAATTTGGAAAAAAAATTAAACTTGGGGAATATTTTTTTATTTATTTTTTAACTTTATGAGTAAAATCTTAAATTATAATATTTAATTAGATGAACACAATATTGGCGAAACTCAATCGAAAATCTGGAGACAGAATAATCATAAAAAAGATATCCGCTCCACTTGGAAACGAACCCAGGACCCTTTGCTTACATGGCAATTGCTCTACCAACTGAGTGGCTCCAATATCTTTTGCTGATTATTCTGTCTCCAGATTTTCGATTGAGTTTCGCTAATATTATCTTCATTTGATTAAATATGTTATTCATTATTTTTATATGAAAATAACGCTTATAAAACATTTTCTAATGTTTCAAAAATTATAGTTCAAAAATTATATGTTTATTTCGCGTTAATTTGAAAGGGTTTTTCATCAACTTTTAGAACAGTTTTTAGTTTTTCAGAAATATTCCATTTACTTGGATTTTATTGAAAAGCGGAAATATTTTGACTATCCACGCCAAATTTTTGAAGCCTTTAATAAATGTATCTACACACATATTATAAATAAAAATCCTCCGCCGCGTCTGTCTGTCTGTTCGCGATAATCTCAAAAACTTCTGAACGGATTTTCATGCGATTTTTACCAAGGGTGATTCATGAGGAAGGTTTAGGTACATAATTTTTCAAGGTTCTGTGTAAATTGGTAGAAATACATTTTTTTTTTACATTTGCTCCACACAGAGGACCTAAGTAAAATAATTTCCCTTCAAGGTCTTTTCAAGGAAAGGAAGTGGAGGAAGTTCTAAGAAGGTAAAACGTATGAGGGACGGGTAAGAGCCCGGGATTCGGTGTGTCCAAATCATTCGCCGCCAAGACCTAGACAAACCTCACCCCATGAACCCGAGCACCCCTGCTAAGTCATCAAAAGTATGACCAAAATAATGTTGTTTCATTATTTTGGTGGGTGGGTTTTATAATATGGTATGGGTATTATTTTAATACCTAAGACAATATTGGATCCTCATTTTAAAACCCGTTAGAAATATTTGTTTTTAAATAAAAAAAACTTATGGATATATTTTATTAGATTTGTCACGTCGCCGGTCGCGACGTTAACTCGTTTTCCTACTGTGAAAATGTGAATATTTCAAATAATATCGACGTCGAAAATACCAGAGGCGCCTTCCTCAATGAATCTGTCTAAATTATTAATTGTACGGATTTTTACAAATTATATAATTGCATACATTTTTTTAGATTAGCTCCACACAGGAAGCCATGGGGAAAATAATTCCCCTTAGTGCCTATGTCATCTTTGGGGATGCTGTGTGGATGGTTTTTTTTAGGAAAGAGAGGAAGTGCTGGGAAGGAAAATTGTAGAGATGGAGAGGAATCTGGAAGTCAGTGTGTCCAGGAGTGACGGATGTATAAAACCATCCCTCTTACTGCGGTGCAAGGCGATGTTCCGGGAGAGTATAGTCGGATAAGTCAAAGGGCCTCCCTCAACCACACTCTTCCAATCCAGCCTGCCATGCAACTTGTAAGCAGATACATCCGCCGCCAAGACCCGGACAAACCTTAACCAATAAACCCTTGGGGTGACCTATGAAAGAGGTGTTGGTTATCCAAAAATGAATCCCGTGGCGGCGGTACCCATACCCGCCTCCTAAATTGTATACATGGATTGGATTTATATCATAGGTTCTCAAAGTGGGTGATAACGCACCCTTATAAGCGTTTGAGACTTTCAGGGCGGCAGTAGAAGACCCTGAGAAAATTAGGGGGCGTTGAGATGGCATAGTGAGGGCGTGGGCAAGTAAAAAAATATGGTCTTAAAAGACAAAAAATAACACGCTAATCACGTACTAATAAAACAAAGCAAACTTTAATATTGGTTAATTTTCATTATTGTATGTGTTATCATTTTTATCACGTGTGTTAAAATTCACATACTTCAGTAGTTCGGGAAGTGGATTAAAATTGAACTGAAAAATTCCATTACATTCAAATCTACATTTAATTGGAGGAAACGATTTTTTTAAATTTTTATTACATAATATTATCAAGTACTAATAATAATTCAATCTTACGTGTATTATTTTTATTAATAATTGCACTATATATTATGAATACAATAAGGAAGGGGGTAGCAACCCAGTACTTAAAAAATACCGAAGGAACGCTTTTTTAATTTGCTAAACAAAAAGGTATAACAAATTTAAAAAATATATTTTTGTTCGAATTATTGATTCCGTGTCAGATTCTCGGCGCAAAAAATTACAAACTCTAAAAATTAATTCAATTAAGGAAAAATATTTTTTTTTTAAAGAAGTGAAGTTTAAGTTAAAAAATAAGGATGAATTGTTTAAATAAAAATTGATGAATTCATCAAATATTTAAAGTTAATTATCACGTTCTGTGTAAGTTCTATTCAAGTTCTGTGATTATTTCAGTCTCATGCAGCAACTGGCCTATAATGATATAATAACATGACTTGAATAGAACCAACACAAAACGTGAAAATGAACTTCAGACATTTGATGAATTCTTCAATTTTTTTAAACAACCCGTCAGGAGTAAAAAGTTGACTTGAGTTCATAAAGGCCAACCTTCTGATTTTTTTTCAATGGCGAAATCAATATTCTTTGCATAATCATTCGAATATTGAATTTCATACCGTTCTTTATTTGAAAGTTGAGAGCCTCTCACATCCATTCCATATTTGAATATGTTATTATCATTTGTGTTTTTTTCACGCTGTATTTTCGTTTGTAAAATTTAACAATTTTTTTTATTATATAAAGTGGTAATTTCGCAAGAGTCCGGATACAGTGAGACATATGGGTTATGTTGGGTGACTGAAGTAAGGGGAGAGAGGAATGGGATGAGAATAGGAAATTTGGGAAATATGTGAATATTTCAATGACTAAACAAAATACTTAAGAGAAGGACTTGGCATACCGATCCAAATGCATACAGAACATTTTGTTTTGAAGAGTTTTATATCCCATGAAGATTTTTGAAGTGAAACTTCTTTATGGACGCTCGATACTTGGGGGTAAAATGATGAATACGTTACGAAAAAGAACCATATACTTAATGTGCAACGCTAATTAATGTGAAACGCTAATCAATGTGAAACGCTAATCGATATGAAACGCTAATCGATGTGAAACGCTAATCGATGTGAAACGCTAATCGATGTGAAACGCTAATCGATATGAAACGCTAATCGATGTGAAACGCTAATCTATATGAAACGCTAATCGATGCGAACGCTAGTTAATAAGCGTTCGCATTTGAGTTGAGTTGAGTTGAGTTGATGGGGATGTTGAGGGTATGGGGATATTTTTATTCCTGTTATTGTTATATTGTTAATGGACGGCATAAGTTAGTGAAGTTTTACTTCAGTCGTATGGTCTAAAGCACACTCGTTTTTTTTAAACTTTTTTTTTCTGCTACTGGTTTCGACACATCCGTATCATTAACTAGAAAACTTAAAATTAACTTAAAAATTCTATACAAATACAAACATTATTAGATTTAATTAAATGGGGTAGTAGGAGGGATGATTTTGGGGGATGGGAAGAACGGTAGAAGGAGTCGACATTACATGGAAAGATGGTTAATAATGGTGATTTACAGGTTGCTATTATTTTATTTACAATTTTTTTTTTCTAAGATTTCTAAAGTGCACGAATTAAAATATGTTTTTATATTGGAATGTTTAAACTTAGTTTTGTCATTGTTGGAATGGAAAATAAAATTCTTCAAAACCAAATGTCAAGAAATTGTTACATAGTTAATGCCTTAACAATACAATAAAACATATCATCACATTAATTAATTTATAATGATTTTTTTAATTTATATTATGTTTTTTTAAACTTATCATGATTTTTCTTTTTAAATGTATATTTTTTTAATTTTCTAACCTTATTTATTACTTACAATAGCCGTTATTACTAACTTACACGATCTTTTTAATTTACTAATTGAGCTAGAATTCCCTCACCAAACACAAGGGCATTGTCTCTTTATGGTGAGAAAAGGCAATTTTTTGTTTTTTGGTTAAACTTATGAAATTATGTAACCGATCTACCTTTATATCTATTTTTAATCAGAAATAAAAAATAAATAAAATATCGTACATTCTGTCCAAATAGTTATACAAAAATGGCGCAATATTAAAAAGTTTTCCATGGTTATTATTCACTTTATATATAATAAGTAATAAATATTGGTTCCATCTTTGCCGCCATTTATAATATTCAATGAACAAATAAAATAATTTGGGTGATAGGTATAGGTACCGTCACCCCGGGAACCATTTATTGGATAACCAACACCTCTGCCATACGTCACCCCAAGTGGTTTGCTACGTTTGGTGACTTGGCAGGGGTGCTCAGGTTCATGGGGTCAGGTTTGTCCGGATCTTGGCAGCGGATGCGTCTGCCCACCTTAAATGTGGCGGGCAGGATCAAGAGAGTAGGATACACTAACTCCTAGATTCCTACCCACACGGCTTGGATAACCAAAACCCCAGCCAAAGGTCACCCGAAGTGGTTCGCTATATCTGGCGACTTAGCAAGGGTAAGATTTGTCTAGGTCTTGGTGGCGAATGCGTTTGCTCACCTACTGCGTGGTGGGCCGGATCGGTAGAGACTGTTTGAGGGAGACCTAACCTAGATCTCTCTAGATTGAATCTCTCGACCCTTTGCCATGCACCACAGTGGGAGGGATTTATTCATACGTCCGTCATGTTCCAGACGGTTTGCTCACCTACTGCGTGGTGGGCCGGATCGGTAAAGACTGTTTGAAGGAGACCTAACCTAGATCTCTCTAGATTGAATCTCTCGACCCTTTGCCATGCACCACAGTGGGAGGGATTTATTCATACGTCCGGCACGTTCCAGAGTGGAAAATACTCTCAATATCGCCCTGGTGTAAGACCATCAATCACAATTGAAACTTTGCTTGAAATGGCTTTAGCCGTGTTTGGTGACTAGATCTGAATAGCCAAATACTTCCCCACCTTCCTCTTCCCTATCTCCTTTCTCTCCCCACTACCTTCAGCCTCACAACATACCCCAATTAGGGATGCCATAGTCTCACTGGCTTCAAACGGGAGCAGTTGGGACTCTTGTGCGGTAATCATGTAAAAAAATATAGCAAACTTATTTTGTGGCACTATTTTATTAAAATTATTAGAATTCTTAGTTTTGACACCGTTTATTGTTTAAAAAACCAACATCAGGGTTTAATTAAAAACTTATACCTAACCCTATTCAGGCTAAACATATTTTCCCTCCACACAGCTTCTTCAAAGATGACAAAGGCCCTAAGGGATGTCATTTTCTTCAGGGCATCCTAAATGGAGTTAATTTAATAAAAAGACTGGGCTTTATTGTTCTATAATCTACAAGAAGATACTTTTTTTAATTTTGGTATTTTTAATTGGACTTCCTTAATGAAGTCTATGATCATTAAATCCCCGATTTATTTTGATAAAACCACCTCTAGGGCAGTTAAAAACAAATACAAATGTCAAATAACTACGGTTATTAAACAATATTTTCTTAAAGCCAGAGTTTTAATAGCATATTACCATATTTTCTATACCCATTTTCCAAGGCTTTGTCAGATTTTCTCGTAATAAACTGCCATTCTTTATTCCATTGTTCTTTCTTTGTGGTAATTTTCAGAGCATTTTATCATAAACCGCATCATGTGGTAGAGGAAATACGTAATTTTAACCTATTTTCCATCGTTATTACATATTTTCTTTGAAACATAAGCAATTCTACTGATTTAGTATTTGAAAGCCTATTACAAATGAAAATATATTTTCCGAACTTAAAAAAAAAAAATTATATTAAATATTTGAGAGTTTTTCTTTTAAGGTACCAAACAGAGTAACTAGAACTCGATGCGTCAATACTGACTTCTTTTTTTATTACTGAACGTAGTCGAATACTAAAAACTGTTGTTGAAAGGTGATGAAAAACGTTTTCAAATTGTATTATTACAAATAAATATTAAAACATTTGATTTTTATATGTGAAATTGGTACTAAAATCACAGAAAACTTAAAAAAAACCCTTATTTTGTCATAAAAATGTAGAATAAACAATTTATCATCTCACTTTTCTTCTATTTCATACAAAAATTAACTAAGTCTAACAATTTGGCTGGTGAAAACTGTTTCTAAAAAATAAGTATTTTTTTTATGGACAACTTTGAATAGAAATGTGAAACGTGGTTAAGTAAAGATATTCTCCTTTTTGTTTTAGGGTTGTCACTAGAACAAATAAGGAGTCGTAACGATTTTTGTGGGAAAACCCGCGTTATCTTGAAAACAAGATTATATGACTTGACTACTTTGTTATATTGTCTTGAAAACAAGCTTTGGGGTCTGAGTGGTTAAATTAAAAATTAATACTTTGATAAAAGGTAATTACTTATTATGTGCTTCGTAATTAATCCAACGATTAAATATTGATTAGGTACCACGATTGGGGAGCAAATTTAAGACAAAAATACCACGTTAGGGCGTCAAAGGCAAGACATTTGTTTTATAACCATATAAAAGATCATATCACCATATAAAATATCATCCTCTTTCCCACCTCCTTCCCTTCCCAACTACCTTTCAGCCTCACAACATACCCCAATTGGGGATGCCATAGTCTCACTGGCTCCAGACGGGAGCAGTTGAGATTCTTGTGCGGTATTCACTGTAAAAAAAAAAATTTAATACTTGAAATTATGTGAGATCTCTAATGAGTGTATTGACAATTAAAAGAAATATCACAAAACAATGTTAGTTTCGTATTATCACTCTCTCTCAAACATTACCTCTCTCACAAAAATAAAGTCGGTTGTTTTCAGTTGGAAAAATGTAATAATAATTAATTGTCGAATGAAACACTAGTATATATTGAATTATTTGGCGGGTATTAGACAAGCCGCCATAGCTCAGTGGTCAGAGCAGCTGACCGGCAATCAGACGGACACGGGTTCAATTCCAGTTGGCGGCCATTATATTTTCTCGGAAGATTATTTCAATGTAGATGAGTGTTTAAGGCTGATAATTATTGATAATAATATTTGTTGTGAATCCTTACATATGCAATACATTTCTATCAAATTCATTTACATTCTACTCTTGAATTTCTTAAACGCCATTTACGTAATGTGTTTCACGTTTCCAATCTAATTTAACTATCCCATACAATATTTTCACACCATCAATGTAATTAATCAATCTGAATAGTTTATTTATTTATATATTTACTAGCTGGTACCCGTCATGTGTTGCAATGCCATTTAAAAAAATCTTCATATCCTTTCCTGTTCGTCTTCGTTCCCTTCCACCTTCCCTGCCTTCCCCCTCCCTCGTCTCTTCCTTCTCCGCGAACCCTACCTTCCCACTGCCTTTCCTCCCTGCCACTAAAATATACGAAATATACACATTTTCATTTATAGAAATTTCATTACGCCAGAGCTTACCATTATATATAACCTTATTTAGCCTTTCTGTTGGTGAAATTATTTTTAAAATCAGTTAAGCGATTTAGGCGTGAAAGTGCAACAAACAAACACAAGCACTTTCACATTTATAATATTAGTACGGATATTGTTACACGCTTACACAGGCATTTACAAACATGTGATTTATATAATAATTTTAGTGAAACAGTTAATAATGATGTAAAATATGCTACATAAATTAAGTATATATACAACAAATGCAGAAGAATGGAGTTATGCTATCATTGATTATTATTATTGAGGTATGTTATAACTATAACTATATTTCATTCAGTTGAACACATACACTACTTCCGAGAAAGTATTTCCAACTGAATGCAAACTAGATACCTACAAGCGAGTATCTAAATGACTCAGTCCTGATATTGTTCAATTAAAAGTAATTTTAGAGCGAGTAATTCTTGTTGGTATATGGAAGGTAATTAGGCTTAATAATAATGGTAATATATTAATTCTATCTGTATACTTCGACCACCATAATAGTCCAAGAGCCCGTGACGATCTGACTTTCGTTATATTATAAAACCTCAAAGTTTCTCTGTGTTTGTCTCTAATACAGGTAAAGACGATCCCCGACTATGAAGTTTGGATCACGGTGGCTTTGAAAGGTATTATTTTAATAAATTATAATTGTACTTACGTTAAATCTAAGAGGTGAATTTTATATATGTTACTTGAGGAACTATCAACATATTCTTTTCTCAGAAATTAGACAGTTTCGATGGTTCCTTCACCTTGTCAGACACATTTAAAGTCTTCCGTAGGTGCGAGCGCGATATATACATGCAAGCGGGTGGGAGTGAAATAGTGCGAAATTTCGACCCCAGCAGACTACTTACTTACCTTGTAAAAGTGCAAGCAAAATGCTCTTGAAATTGTGGTGCAATTTTATATACCTTTGCAACCTGCTATCTTTCAAGGCCACCGTGATCCAAACTTCATAGTCGGGGATCGTCTTTACCTGTATAAGGGACATACACAGAGAAACTTTCAGGTTATATAAAATAACGAAGGTCTGATCGACACGGGCTTTTGCTCTATAAAGCAGGGATATTACTAGTATGGTTGGCAAAATTATACAAAAAAATTACATTTATTGTAAAAACACTATATCATGAAATAAAATAAATTTTTAAAAAGTTTTGCTACAAATACCGGTCACCCTTTAAATGTAGGTACGTGCATGGAAATTTACAAATGTATTAACAAAACACAAAATGAATTCGTAAATATCATAACGCTTCTCTGAAAATACAAATAATAATAATAACATGGTAATGTGTTTTCTTGGTAAAAGTAAGCTAGGGTAAATCAGCCAACACAAAGAAATTCATTGGTCTTAAACACTGAACAGATAATCCCTAGAAGTGTGATCTGTACCGATTTAAAAATAAATAAAAACCCCATTTTACACAGGACCGTTCGACTTATAGGCTCAAGACAAGCCGGTAAACTTAGTGAATGAATTTCTGTATTGAAAATGTTTGATTAATTTCACAAAAAGTTTCGAGTAGACCATACACAGGCCAATAAAGTTATTTTAACCATATTCCCATATCTGATATTTTTTCCATCATCAAAGATAGATTCCGCAATGTTTGAACAAAGTATTGGAACCTTGCTAGTCAATCCAAGGGTGCCTGCTACGCCTCAATACAAAGGACTATCCCATCAAAATCGTGATTTCAAAAATTCCCCCATTTTTCAAAAATATTAATTTCCACACTTATTTGAATGAGAATCGGGCGTTATTCCGTTCCTTCTCACCTTTTTAAAATTCACATCCTTGACTTCCAGTTTCCTTTCTCTGTAATTTTTAACGATGGCATAGAACACCCTTAAAGGGTGAAAGCCAGAAATAATTGAAAAAAAACAGTATTTTGTAAGTTTAGTACTTAATATTTTTAATATAAATTTTGTAATATTATTTGTAAATACTTTGTAATATTTTCTTTGGCTGAAAATTGACTTTATTGGCCTATCGGTGACACTTTTTTGTGAATTTAACCAAACATTTTCAATACTACATACTTTACAAAATATTTTCTTCAGCAGAAAATTAACTTTATTGGCCTGTCAGTGGCCTCCTTGATACTTTTTGTGAAATTAACTAAACATATTCAATACCACATAATTTACAAGATATTTTCTTCAGCAGAAAATTTGCTTTATTGGCCTGTCAGTGGCCTACTCGATAATTTTTGTGAAATTAACTAAACATTTTCAATACTATATAATTTACAACATATTTTCTCTAGCAGAAAATTAACTTTATCGGCATTTCAATGGCCTACTCGAACCTTTTTGTGAAATTTATCAAATATTTTCAATGCCGATGTTCATTCTTGAGCAAAAAACCAATTTCACGGCTTTTCTTGAGCATATAAGTCGTACGGTCTTGTGTAAATTGGCGTAAAAAATGATTAAGAGAGATTCGATCTTTTATCAGGCACGCGAACACGCCCAGAACGTACTTCCATCGTTTTGTATCTTCAGTGGTCTTAATAATATATCGGAGGAAATTGCAAGAAATACGGGTTTCGCTTGGTCATAAATCTGGCTGGTATATATTTTAAACGACTTTGGTTTTGTAATACGCAATTTCTTTCATAAACAGGCTGTACGTACCGTTAAATCCAATCTTCCCTTTTTCTTAACCGGAAGCTTCATTTGAAATAAAGAATAATAAATGATTTTCGTTATTTGTTTTTGGGGTGTTATGCCGTGTTGCGCTACCTCTTTATTTAGCCGACGTTTCGGACAGCGTTGCAGTGTCCATCATCAGGGCAGATCCGGCAGATCCCACAGATGTGTAATTGTTAGTGGTGAAATGTGTGTTTATTTACTTGGAAGCGATAACATGACACAATGAATATAGCTTAGGTACATTATTTTAAACGATTGAGTTGTGAAATAAAACAATTTTATCGAATAAAATTTACTTCTGCATACTTGGATTTGTAACCGCGTCTCTTAGATTGCTAGACGAGAGCCTTAACCCTCGTACACGGAGGCCGTAGTATTTAAATTATTTTTTTTTAAATATTACTTGTAAAATAATGTTATATAAAATTTATAAAAACCTAAAGGACAAAAAAAGCTTTAAAAAAATGTTTGAGTAATTGTTGGCAACCCTGAATAAAGTTTTTTTGCCCCTCCCTCACTGAGTTTTCCTTTTTTTCTTATTTTACGATGTTTTCCATTAGGTTCTGACCTTCTCCGCAACGACAAAAATAAATATCACAGAATAAAACTTGATTACGAGAAAACTTCACAAAAAGATCTGATTTTGACGTTTCATCGATTTTCGTAAATTGGAGAGGCTAAGTTCAACGAGAAATTAATTGAAAATTCTTAGCGACCACCACTAGTTTTTAAACACTTGTCAAGACCAGATATTTATCACCCTTATATTGGGTCTTCGAATTTCTAGGATGAATCAAATAATTAATAGTCTTGGCTTATCCGCACTACGTGTTTTAACCTTTAATTGCTGACGTGGGGACCGCTCCGTCCTAACAACAATAATTATATTGAAATACTCCCCTCCCCGCGTACGACGTATACGCCGCTTTCAGTAACTTCGAATTTAATGACGCCAGAGCCGTAAGTACTAAATTTTTATTTATGAAGATAAATTATGTAAATAAAATCATGACAATTTTTTTGCGGGTCTCTCTGACCTATTGTAAGTACTTACGTGACTTTTTTAAAGTTGATTTTTACCATATAAAAATAAACATCAACTTTACTTAAGTTTTATATATATATATATATATAGTTTATTCGAGACACTATTGAAATATAATAAAAGTGAGTTCATTGTTTTTATTTAGTTTAATAAATAATACAGACTAATTTCTGATCTCAAGTGATTTTTGCCGAAAAATATTATCCAAATTGTCAAATATAAGTTACTTGACAATAAAAAAAGTTTTTATATTTTATTTAAATATATTAAAATTTTCCAACAAATAATAATTTCGATCTATAACTTTTCATGGATCTCTAATATATAAACATTTAAAGTAAAAGACCGCCCTACGTCAGAGAATACGTAAAATTAATAACGTCAGCAGTTAAGAGGCCGGTATTCGAATTTCTACCGATTTCTTGCAAACTTCCCTTAAACATTTGAAGTTTTTGAGCTCTTAAAAAAATATATTTTATTCTTGAAGATAATATCTAGACATTAGTCGCGCCCAAACGCAAATTATATGAAATTCCCTTTATAGAAAAAAATCGCAAAGTATGCTCCAAAAATTATTATAAAAACGTTTGTTTCAGTTATTTTACAAGTTATATTTATGAAAAAATTCACAGCGTTTTTTTATATGCTGTTTAAGACAATTATTGTGAGATTTTTGCTCTATTTTAAACGAGTCGTGTTTTATTAAAAATTTTCATGATTTTCATGATCGTTGTAAATGTTAGCGCGCTCTTCTAACATTCGTAATTTCATATCTCTCCGTCTTCTGCTTTTTGGGGCCGGGAACGGAGCCTTAAAGGTTAAATTAACTAGAAAATCCAGTAAATAGCACTCAATATGAAATTAATTTAAATATTAATATTCATTATATCATTTTATAATATGGGAATTTGTATCGGCTAAGCTGTACCCCCTATGATGTTATATCTTTTCTAATGGGTTACTAGACTTTAATTTTAATATCTTTGGAAGGTGAAATAGCGGCCACGCCTAATAATAACTAAAAAGTTGAATTATTAAAATATATTTTTGTATGTAATAACAACAAAGTAATAGCTTCATTCAATGGATCATATATATATTTTTTTTTTTTTTTTTTGAAAATTTTGATATGTGATTTGATTCATCAAAAAATTTCATAATTGAAAGTAAAACGAGGTATATTTGCGTCACGTTCCAGAGTGGAAGATATTCTCAGTATCGCCATGTAAGACTATCATTCACAATTGAAATGTTGCTTGAATTGACCGGTTAGTGGCTGAGATTGTATCGCGTTTGGGTCCCACCCAGGCGTCCCGTGTTCGATTCCTCGGCTGGCTAAGTCCTCCATTACCGCACAAGCAACATTTACCGCTTACTGTGGTGGTAGTAGAAGATTTTCAAATATTGTTATTCATAATCCGGAATTGTCTGTTTCTTTAAAAAAAAATTGGCTTTATCCTATTTGGTGACCAGATCTAAATAGCCAGGTACTTCCCCACCTTCCTCTTCACCAACTCTTCCCATCCTAACGTACCTTCACACTCACTACATAACCCCATTGGGAATGCCATTGTATGGCTGCACTGGCTCCAGGCGGTTAGGAGCAGTTGGGATTTTAATGCGGTATTAACATTTAAAAAAAAACGTATATTACCCCCCTCCGGTGAGGGAGGGTTAAATGATCTTTCTCCAAGGTAGTATTGAGAGTATAAAGTCTCTATTTTTATTTCACATTTAAACCACTTTATGAAATTTACTTTGAAAACATCGTGTAAGAAAATGTCTACATTTTTTGTGACTTAATTTAAGTGTCTCCTTCTTGATATCGCATAAAAACCAGCGGTCGTAAAGCGGCAGCTGGCGAGCCCTTTGAGGCCCTTTTTATGATCAGGTTTGGCAGACCGGGAAATAGGCTACAGCATTAGGAAGGAGTAGAAAAGGGTCTAAAACTTTCATAGGTGTGACATAAAAGTTAAGAAAGCTTTATATAGTTATCAGTTGTTTCTTCTACGTAAGTAAACTGTATTAAAAAACGTTAAATTTTATATTCTCTGATAAAAAGTGTTTAAAATATGACATCAAGTTTAAGGGCCATTAACCAGCCAGCGACCGAGAATTCAAATTTCGTCAAAAAATGTTCTTACGATCATACAGGGCGGTTCCATTGAGAAAGATTAATTATTCTCCGTACCAGACATTCAAAAATGCTGAAAGGCGTGATGATAAAACTATTAAAATTATGTACTTTTTTATTATTTTTTTCTCACATTTATTTATAATTTTTCAATAATGTCAAAGGAAAATAAGAATGTAATTTTTTTTTAAATATATTAGTTTGTAAGACCGTAAATAAACAGGCAAACTGAAGTATATTCGTCACAAAACACGTGCACGGATTTTTTTTTAAAAGATTTTATTTAAACTAAAATTAAAATTCTGAAACATAGCTTTCCCAGATAATTTATTGATTTATTTTACTGCATGATAATATGATTTGAAATGTGTGTTGTATAATACAAAATTTTGTTCGAAAATTTAACAAATCTGCCAACGACCTACGGAAAAACCTTATTATGCTAAAAATAAACATATTTTCTCATAATTTAAATCATACATTACATTTAAAAATGACATATTTCAGGCTTTGTCGGGTTATTCCCTCTTAATAAATTACTTATTTAAAACATTTCCAATTTGGGAGTACCGCCGCCCAGGAACCAATCATTGAATAACATCTGCCATAGGTCACACCAAATGTTTCGCTACGATTGATGACTTAGCAGGAGTACCCGGTTTCATTGGTTTAGGTTTGTCAGAGTTTTAAGGACGAATGCGTTTGCCCGCTCACTGCGTGGCAGGTCGGATTGGGAGAGGCTGGTTAAGAGAGATCTTTTGAACACTCCAGCTGAACTCTCTCGACCAATCGCCTTGCACCGCAGTGGGAGGGATGGATGCATATCCGAGGAATCATTTTAATACCTTTTAACCCTCCCTAAATACATTTTTCCTTCCCAGAACTTCCTCTCATCCCTTTTCCTTGGAAAGATCCTTTACAGAGTATCCCCAAAGATGGAGATTCAGAAAAGTAAAGTTGACAAGAGCGAGGAAGCTGCGAAACACCGCACAAAGATGAAACCGATTATTTTTTTTATTTTTTTTATTTTTTTTTATTACATTAGTTACATTTATACAGCAAAAAAACATAATAATAATAATATTTCAAATAACTGTAGATATTAAAATGTGTACAAGTGTTATTATGTCTTGTACGTTATTAGTTCCTAGCTAGGCAGGTTGCCTGTTCTAAGGAACCAAATGCTGGTGAAAAATGCCAAAAATGTCTTCTGTAAAAAGAAAGAAAAAAACAAAATATTGTTTTTTTTTTTTGTAGATTAAATATACATATACTAAGTTTAAATATACTATACTAAGTTTTTACTGATTGTGCTATTCATAGTTAGCCATGTGTAATTTTAAGTTTTAAATGACATTATTTAATAATTTTTCAGACTCAATCCTACCTAAGTCTATCAACCATTTAGTTATTATTGTACCGATGCATGCCATTTTACATGTTTTAATATTTAATTCTGGTGGGATTTTATTATACAATTTTGTTCCCAGATATGTAAATGTCTTTTGAAACTTTGCCGTATTGCTCCCTGGGACCACGAGATCCTTTCTGGTGTGACTTCTTGTTATATATTTTGTTATGGCCCTCGTTGTTAGCTTCAAAAACCAACACCAGCTCAGGGGCCAAGGGGGCCCTAACATGTCCCAGGCCAGCTCTCAGCGGAGACAATGATACCCTCTATTCAAGGAGCAGGTCGCACGAGGCTACAGAATTTCTCCTTACCCCTCCGGCGTCTGGCGGGATACACTCTAGGCAAAAACCCTCCTGCCGTGGCAGAATAATAACAAGATTGAATTAATAGGTCATGTATTGTAAATTCAAAACACAGTACATAGGTCTTTACAGTACAATTCAATACAAGAAATGCAAATTACACAAACCTAGCTAAAGTGTTTAATTCTCATTATCTCTCTGAAACGAAACTCTCCGAGTGGTGATTTTCGCGTGGCCCTACAATTCACCGTTGCGGACACATTTAAAAAAGGGAAACAATTATACAGCTTACATGTGAGATCGCAGGGTCCTCGTCTTCTTTCGGATTTCAACCAGGGCACCTCCCGAGTTAGAACAAACCGAAGTTAACACAGGCATGGCGTAAGCCAGCTCCAACCCGTAGGCTATTCAATTAACATCGCGGGTTACATTTGAGTTCGGTTCGGTCGCCCGAAAGCAGCCCGCGTACAGTGGGAATCAATCCGGCGGTACGTGTGCACGTAAGGGCGCCCATTTCTCGACTGGCCGGCGGCGGAATGGGCAAGTGGCAGGGCAAGGGAAAAGGAAGCAGGAAGCAGGGGGGAGAGAGGGGAGACCGTGTTGTGTCCGGACTTATCTAGCGTTCTAGTTGCCGTTATGGGATCTGAATCTACCCGCTATAGGGCGTACCATAACAATTTATGGTCAATTTGCTTAATATCTTCTACATTTTTGTGTACGTGGATAATAACCTTTTTTATATGGTTTTGACGAACATCAAGTACGTAAAATTTTTTGTAGAACTGATCGCTAGAAAACCTATAGGGTTTACGCATAATGACTCTAATTATGGATTTCTGGGCCTTCACTAATGGATCTAAAATTGTTCTACCTGACGCTCCCCAACCAATACAACCGTTAAGATGGGGTTGCATAATCCGAAATATATTTTTCTTAAGTCTTGTTGTTTGATTATGTTTCGTAATACAAAGAATATATGAATCAATTTTCTTACCTTATTGAAAGTTTGTCGATGTGAAATTTCCACTTAAGATGATTGTCTATAATAACGCCTAGATATTTGATGTTTTTCACACTCTCCAAAGCTTCACAGTTGCAGTTAGAATCAATATTATCGGAATTACAGTTAGTCTTATGTGTTTTTATTGTGTATGATGTACTAGGTTGTCCTATTATAGTTGAACTGAATCTTATGTATTTAGTTTTAGCTATATTTAATGTAAGTAGATTTTTGTCAAGCCATTGTTTTATCGCATACTATCTCATTCTCTTGCAGGCTAAATCCTATAGTGTATTTGTCTGTTTTTGGTGTCGCTATTTTTCATTTCATTGAGTTTTAAATCACAACGGTGGTAATTAAATTTTCACTTCAAAAAATAGGACGCCGTTGTCCAACTGACAAAGTATCAGTATGCGATTATTCATATTAATATATTTGCATATCTAATATCCATGTATTTATAACTTTATGTCATTATATCTCTAGACCAGCTTATAAATGTTTTATCTCAATGAAACAGAGCAGAATTGTTTCAAAGTACGTTAAAATCGGGAAATTTATGCAGCCAGTTATTCATATTCTTCAGGAAAAGTTTGAAATAAATTAAAGAAAAATAACCCTGAAACTATTAAACTGAGCTCAATACTATCTACTCCAAGTCAAAGGAGGATTACAGTTACATTAGCTAAGAAATTTATGGGAGAAATACTTCTTTTCTTTACAAAGGTAAACAAGAAGATTGTAATGAACAGTGGTTGGACTATAGAGAGAAAAATGGTAATTTTATTTGACCATTTAATGAACGGGATATGGGAATGGGTAGGCCACACAGCAAAGAAAAGCGTATTTTTTATTTATTTTTATTAAGAGCGTATAACCAGACAAAACCAGAAATATGTCATTTTTAAACCAGTGTTTAGACGTATTGACTCTTTTCCACAAAAAATTATAAATTGGTTTCGAAATATTGTTCTTTTATCTAGTAAACGAATGTTTTACATTTTCAGAAAAAATGATGATTTTTAGTATAATTCAGTTATACCATGGGACGGTGGCGGATTTGT
Source organism: Limnephilus lunatus (assembly GCA_917563855.2). NCBI lineage: Eukaryota > Metazoa > Arthropoda > Insecta > Trichoptera > Limnephilidae > Limnephilus > Limnephilus lunatus. Next base: position 50,703,065 of record OU830603.1, read on the forward strand.
TAAATTTTCAAAAAAGTACATGTATTATACAACACCCATTTCAAATCATATAATCATGCGGTATCTGGTAAACGTATGTAACAGAATTTTAATTTTAGTTTAAATAAAATCATTAAAAAACATATACGCACATGTGTTTCTTGACGAAAATTGGTCCGTTTGTGTATTTGTTTGCGCACTTACAAACTAATATATTTTAGATTTTTTTTACATTTTTATTTCTAAATATTATTAAAAAATGAAGAATACTTATGATCAAAAAATAATTACAAAAAGTATACAATTTTAATAGTTTTATCGTTACGCCTTTCAGCATTTTTGGATGCAGGCATAAATTAAAGCAATTTTGGAATGAAATAAAATCGATATTGAGTTATAATTTTAAAAAGCTGGTACGGAGAATAATTAATCTTTCTCATTGAAACCTCCCTGTACGATCGTAAGAAAATTTTTCGACAAAATGTGAATTTTCGGCCACTGGCTGGTTAAACGCCCTTAAAATTAAATTTGATAATGTTATTATCGATTTCTGCAAGTATTTTAGTGTGTATTTTTAATTTAGCTGTTTCGGTTTAGAAGACCATTTTCAAACTGTTGTTAACCCACATTGAGAAGTCCTATTTATAAAGTTGTCTAATTGATTTATTATCGATTAAACCAATTTGCAGGACACTATGGGACGAAAAAGAAGAATTCTAAACACAGTCTCCAGTAAATATGTATACAACGGAATTATTGTATCACACGTTAGTTACTGTAGCACCATTCTGCCTTGAGCCGACGATGGATTAATATAACAAATCACGATAACCAAAAAACTGAGCTATGAGAATTATACTGAAGAAAAATAAATATACAAAAAACAAGAAAATGTAGAAGGAGTCAATTATATGGGATTCGGAATCTTTCCCTTTGGTTTCCCTTGCATTAAGTGTAAGGGTTTTCTTAATTGTTCTAGAATGACGTTATTGCTATGACTCATTTAAGTGCATTAAATTTTTTAGGTTTGGTAAACTTACTAAGTAGTGGGGAATAAATAATTTTATTTACTTTATTAATTCGCGTTAGGTTGGGGTCATTCGTTCGTTTATTGATTTCTAATTGTCCAAGCAAATTTAATCTAAGACCCTTTCGTTCTATATGTAATGGTTTTGGCTGGTTGTTTTTAAGTGGAACGTGATTTTTCACTAAGAGATGTTCTGCGAATTTTTAAGAGATTTTTTTAAAAATTTTATAACGTCGTATAATATGTTCTTTGAATCTAGTTGAGAATGCCTTACATATTTGTACGAAGTAAGTAGCTTTACAGGCAGCCTGGTCACATTTTAATTCATATATGCCAAAGTTATTGGGTTAAAGATTTCTACTTTTTGAGTTTTTAAGTTTATAAATAGGTCGTCTCGATGTAGATTAACCACAGTTTGAAAATGGTCTTGTAAACCAAAATAGCTGTAACAAAATACATACTAAAATAGTTACAGAACTCGATAATAACATTATCAAATGTAATTTTAATTAAATTTTTAAAGATTAAAATGGAGTTAGTTCTACGAATTAAACACAAAAACAACTAATAATTAAGAAGAAAAAATACTAGCAGGGTACCTTGCACAAACATTAAACATTGACACGAAAAAGGTTTTTGAAGTGAAAACATCTTTAGCACCATTGTGATTTGAAACTCGATGAAACGGAAACGAACGACACTAAAAAGAGACAAACGCATACTTACATGTACAGGATTTAGAGTGCGAGAGAACGAAATAGCAAAAATAATTATTTATTTCACGGGTTCTCACTTCCAATATAATACGTTAAATCCACAGTCCCACGTAAGTCTTCTTTGGTCTAGTTGTATAAGCGCCTGACGATCTCAGCGGCCAGACATTTAGCGGACCAAGAATCGAATCATAATTTATCAAAAAAAAAAAAAAAAGTATTTCTATATTCGTAAAATCAATATCCAATCATCAACCACCCCAAAATGAGCAATCAAAAGAAAACACAAAAGAAAGCGACATCTAGCGACTCCGTAGAAGAAAACACAAATATTTATAAGATGACCAATGTATAGGAAAAGATGCACTGGAATTCGACGACAAAAATATGGAAAAAAAACCATCCTTCACATTGATAAAAAAAGAGATTCTTAGTTTCCCCACTCTTGTCTACTTTAGTTTTTTGAAGATTTCACTTTTACCGCATGTGAATTGCACACTTTATCAACAACATCATTTGACATTTGATATTATTTTTTTACCTATGACGTCTTTTTAAATTAAAAATTTGAAATCTTACACTAGGCATTAGACATTTTTTAATTATTTTAAATTTCTGGAGGAAATTTTATTAACTGCTTTTAAAATACATCTGTTTGAATTTTGTTTTCTTAAATGAATGCAAATCTTGAAAGCGCAAATTAACACACTTCCCGACATCCCATCGGGCAGATAGACTAATTGTCGATGACAATGCATCTTTTAAATTTGGTGGCATTCACGTACACATAATTCTCTGAATTTGGCTACTATCCAGCCCAATTAATGGCGCAAGTAGGTCGAAAATTGAAAATAGATGTGTTAAAAAAAAAACATTATTTTTAAGTGTTGATTTTTTTAATGAGAGAAGAACGTTTCAAACTTGGGGAAACATTGGGGATTTTTTTTACATTAGCTCCACACAAAAGGTCTGAGGACTATATGTTTTCTTTAGGGATGCTATGTGGAGGGTCTTTTTAGGGAAGGGATAGAAAGGAAATTTTGGGAAGGAAAATGGTTTGAAGAGTAGTTAGTAATCTGGGGGTCAATGTATCCAGGAGTGACGGACGTATGATCCATTCTTCCCACTGCGATGCTAGGCGATAGGTCGAGAGAGTCCGGCTGGAAAAGTCAAACCTCAACCAGTCGGAAAGAGAATCAGAAGGAAAAAGGGTAAGAGGCGTTGGACCTGGTTCGTCACGCAGTAGGTTTGAAAACGCATTCACCGCCAAGACCTAGACAAACCTCAAGCCATGAACTCGGGCATCCCTGCTAGGTCACCAAACGTAGCGAATCAGTAGGGGCGACCTATGGTACGGGTGTTGGTTATCCAATAGACGGCCTCCGTGATCGAAGGGTAAGACTCTTGACTCACAATTCAAAGGTCACGGGATCGAATTGCTGAATGCGCAAATTAAAACAATGTGTAGTATATTTGCGGTAAGTTCCATAATGGATAAGATACTCTCAGTATAGCCCTGGTGTAAGACCACCATTCAGAATTAAAAACTTGCTTAAAATGGCTTTAGCCGTGTTTGGTGACCAGATCTGAACAGCCAGGTACTTCCCTGCAATCCTCTCTCCCATTCCCTTCCCTCCCCATTATTTTCAGCCTTACAACATACCTCAATTGGGATTTCACTGTCTCCAGACGGGAGCAACTGGGACTCTTGGGAGGTATTTACAATTAAAATTTAAAAAAACGAGTGTGCTTTAGACCACACGACTGAAGTAAAACTTCACTAACTTATAAAAGAAGAGAGAAAGAAAATATGAGCGCGCACTGCTCTCTCTTGCTCCTACAGCGTGATACAGACAATAGGCCTGCACTGTGCCTTAGATATACGAAACGTAACTGGCTATGAAGGAAAGAGAGAAAGAAAATGCGTGCTCGCACCTCTCTCTCTTGTCCCTACAGTAATATACGAAACGTAACTCTCTCTCTTTCTATCTTCACTAACTTATATCTCCCTCTCAACTTTTGTTCGCATCGCCCGATCACACTTTTCGTAACGCTCTCGTCACGCATTCGCCAGCTTACTCCCCAAGTCAAGCGTGCGTAAAGAAGTTTTTCTTCAAAAATTAAATAATTGGGCATCACGTCTGTTTTATGTACTGAAAAAAATGGTTCCCGCTTTAAAAAATAATATAGGTTTAAAGTGTCTATCATCAGGGTATGGAATCAGATTATTATCTTTTATTATTTTTTCTTTAAAGAAAAACAATTATTCCTAATTCATCGTATTCGTTGAATCTCATTGTCGTACGAAATACGAGAAAACAATATAACTCTCAAAAGAGTAAAGCAACTCTCTTCACATCTGTTGGTATAAATAAATACAGTTGTTTGGACTTCACCTGTTGATTGGAGCGATGTATGGGGAAATGGATAAGAAGAAGCAATTTATTTCTTGATCTCAAGGGACTTCAAGAAATAAGGAACTCTTCAAATGTTTTATCATTTCTGAGGTAAAACATAATAAAATATTGAAATAAATCTTGTATCTATTTTCTTTGTTTATTTTATTTTTCGTAAATCAACAGTTTTACAATATTGTTAACACTTTGAATACACAAACACAGAACCAAAATTGCAGAATAGTCATTTTGATAAAAACTCATGTATCGCATATATTATATTTTTTAATTTTCACTTTGCGAGTTAGGATACCGTCACCTTGATAACAACATCTCTGCCATAGATCACCCAAAGTGGTTAGCTACTTTGATGACTTAGCAGGGGTGCCCGGGTTCATGGGATGAGGTTTGTTCGGATCTTGGTGGCGAATGCATTTATCTACCAAACGTGAGGCAAACCGAATCGGGAGAGATTTGTGAAGAAAGACCTTTTGAACTGATTCACTGATTTTGTTTCGAGGATGACTTCAGTGGCGTATCCAAGGCAATATCTTATTTTTTTGGCATTAATTTTAACTTGATATACTACTTATTTAATCGTTAACATTATTTAAGCTACGGTAAAAGAAATCCTGTGGATACACAGCTGCAACAACAAAATACCCTTAACCAATAGGATTGGTAACAATTTTAGAAGTTCTTCTAACTGCATAAGAATTATTATTATTGTGAAATGATTTAATTATGCTAGCTTTAAAAATATTATGATGAATCTTGAAAATCCAGGGGAACATTGACGATAGATGAAGCAAGAAATAATTTTTAATTTTTTATAAAAATGTAGGTTACACAGCTTTACTTTAACACCAGAGTTATGTGCTTAGTATTGCCATTTGATCACTAGTGGCGCCCTCATGTTTTCTTCTCTTATTTGACAAACTGTAAAATAGATTAGATGAAACAATAGCGAGATCCCGGCAAGCGTTGCAATAACACTAATAAAGAAATTGTTTCTCCCTGCGTGTCTTTTCCCATTTGTCACGCTCCCCTTCCGCCTCCCCTTCTCCTCCCATATCCCTCCCCTACACGCGTTTCCCCTCCACCTTCGCCGCCTTCCCTCTGCCCTCATCAACGAACCCCCTCCCGCTATCCACTCCCCTCTCCCGCGTTCAAATATTCAGTCCCGGTACATTGAAATTTTCATTTTTCATATTTACAAACATTCATTTTTGTATATTATAAGAACAATCAATGAAAGTTTGTACCTAACCTATTTAAAATAAAAAAAAAATTTATTAGATTCAAAGTATTTGATTTTGGTTAGTGCCGTAGGTGAGTACTTCGATTAAATTAATTAATTTTATGAAGTAATTCGAAAATTGAATTTTGATTTAACATTCGATGTTATTCTCATATTGTGACATTTTTGACAGTTTCACAAGTTGTTATATTGATTAAAAAACTTTTCAGATGTATTGTCACGTGGTTGTAATAATCCAGAAACCTTCGCGGGGGTAGAAAGAAGGTATTTTGAAAGTTTCAAACATTTCCTATGCTTAATACAGCAATGCATAGACAACTCATTTATAACTCATTTATTCTACGTTATGGTCTCTCTTTTACAATATTAATTCAGACAACCTTGAAAAGATTAATCATAAGTTTCTAAGGTTTATAAACTATTAATTGCATATTCCTATACAAAACATTGATTAACATTATCTCCTGGATAAAATGTCTCCGTTATAATAATAATATATCGATATAATAATATTTAGTTAATAATAATTAAACATAACTTGATTGACTGCCGTAATGTACCATATTATGAATATGAACCAAATTCTTTTTTAGAAAATGAATTTTATAAAATTTATTATGATAAAACTATTCTAACAGACAGAACAATTAGTCATAATAGACCCGATATAGTTTTACATGAAAAAATGAAAAAAATAACTTATATTATTGATGTCGCTATTCCAAATTCTTGTAATATTCAGAAAACTGTTTCTGAAAAAATAAGAAAATATACAGATTTAGGAAATGAGATTAAAAGAATTTTGCATTCTCAGACTATAAAATATTACCATTTGTTATTTCGGCTACTGGCATAATACCTATCTCTCTTATTCAAAATTTAGGCGTATTAGATTTATCAAAAAAATTGTATATTAAAATGCAAAAGTCGGTCATTTGAAATACATGTAATATTGTTTTTTAAATATTTATATTGAGGGATCAGTAGGATTTATCGGACCAGTTACGATTTCATCAGAGCCGAACCCTCCGATATGAAAATATCTGGAGTCGGTCAAATATTTTCCCATTATGTTTCTGGTGGATTGACGTATTGTTCTTGTATTGTTTTGTATTTATTATACTTATATAGTGCACTTACATTGCGTGAATTTACTAGATATTTATTTGTGGAAAAGTGTGTGGAAGGGTTTAGTCTTTCATTTGGCAAAGATTTAACCCGGACACAAAATCTGGAGCACCGTAAAAAATTAATGTTTCGAAACTTTCACAAAGAAGAATTAGCACTGATTTATTAATACTATTACGTAAAATACTGCATTACAAAATTTACTGTCCTGAATTACTTCAATTTATCAATATCCATGTTCCCAAAAAATCATGCTGACATTTATTACCCTTTTACTTCAATAACACTAGGACACGCTTATCACAATTCTCCGATTCCGAGACTTCACAGTCTCGGAAATAAATATTCTGATCTGGGTGATGTATTTCATCTTAAAAATAATCAGTATAAATGTTGTACATATATTCTATCACTTTTATTCTTTAAGACACAAATAGACACATGTACCTACCAAATAACTTATATGCTACTACTATTTTGTTTTGTTGAATCGTTAAAATTCAATTACATATATGGGTGAGGATTTTTAGATTTTGTTTACATTTTATCTATGTATTTTGTTTGGTGATTTGTTGCATCCTTTTTAGTCATTATCTTTATATTTTTCTTTATTGTTTAAATTTATAAGTATTTACTTTGATGCAAATAGTTTGTAAAATTTTATAAGAAAAGCCCACTAGGGGGTGTAATATAAAAAATAAACATTTATATTTAAAAGCAAGCATATTTTGATTTTTATATACATATAAAGATTGAAACAGCCACCATCTTTTGTAACGGAAACGGAACGCTCAAAAAAATTTACAGACAGGCGACATGCAAAACTATCGCTTTTTTTTTCAAACAGGACTTCGCTGCACTCTTTAATTTTATTGTTTGATTAATCAAGAATATTTGGTGCAGCTGTAATGTAAATTTTTAAGGTGATATAACATTTAAAAGATACATTTGTAATCAAATTATATCATTATTATGCAATTTTATAGAAGTAAAGCCCTCAATAATAGTATCACGGATGTTCGACCAAACGTGTTCTTTCGTATGATTAGATAAGTGATTCACACAATCTTATCTATGGAATGTTCGACGAACAAAATGATAGCCATGCTGTGTTTCTCAGAAAGTGGGTCGCCCCAGGCCACAAAAATCGTTTTTAAAACAAATTTCAAGAACCTGAATTTTCATTGATTGTTACGTTTTCTCACAAATCTTCAGAATATAATTTTTTTTCTGGGCTTTTTAAAAAATAATTTAATTAATCACGACGGACAACGCACTTTGTGCACATGAGTACCTTCTTAACATTTTTTTATCGCTTTTTTTATTACATTAAATAAAAATTTCTAATGTTCAAATCTGATTTTGCTTCACATGTAAAGGGTGTCCCAAAATTCAAAGTTATTCTTTGGAAGGCTGTTCTTCTTCTTCCGTATGGTGGGGGGTCAGAGGGGGACATCTAGATCTGCGATCCAGTCTAGCGCCTCAATCGTTGCCCTGTGGACCTCATCAATCCCGCCGGGAAATGAATGGAGCGGGCATTCGTTGACCACGAATTCGGTGGTCTGCACCGCACCGCATTCATACATCGCCGACTCTTTAAGGCCCCATCTATGCATCATGTAAGCACAACGGCTATGGGAGCACCTTATTAGCACCGATCGAGATATATATATATAGGGCAAGATCTCTTTTCAGATTTGTGTGATTTTCTAATGCTGTTAAATAATCATGCATACTTGCATGAATTCGTGTTTAAAACAACCTTAACTAAAATATATGACAGATCACAGCTGAAATTCTGACATCGGTCCATAGAAAAAGCAATAACAGCCATATAAAATCACACAAATCTGACAGCAGATCTCAGCCGTCGTTCCCACAAAATATATAGAATAGCTCATCTGGTGTATCAATCAGAATTGAAACATTCTTTAAAATTGCTTTAGCCGTATTTGGTGACTAAATTTGAATAGCCGCATGCTTCCCCACCTTCCTCCTCCCCATCTCCACCCCCTCCACACTTACCTTCAGCCTCATAACATACCCCAATCGGAGATGCTAAAGTCTCACTGTCTCCAGACGGGAGTACTCAAAAAAAGCACCTGCTATTTATCACAATCCAAAATAAAACTAAACATCCCGTAAAAAATGTACCACGCTGACATGGCAAGTTATTTAAAAATTGGTAATTTTGTGTAGTTTTTCAAAATTTTAAAATGACATAACATTTATTATTATTTATTTACATTAAATTACAGACCAATTTGTGTTCTAAGTGCATTCTCCAAAATTGTTGAAGGAATACTGAGAAATCAATTAACTACTTACCTTGACTCTAGTAAAATATTATCAGCAAATCAGTTTGGTTTTCGCCAAAACTTATCAACCTCAGACGCCATCGCTAACGTTACAAACTTCATAACAAGTAATGTTGACAAAGGAAATAAATGTATAGCAATTTTCCTTGATCTTGCAAAAGCGTTTGATACTGTGAACCACAAAATACTTTAAGATAAACTTAAGAGGGTAGGAATATCAGATACAGTTCTTCAATTACTTCATAGTTATCTAACTGATCGAACGCAATGTGTTAAAATAAGCAGTACCTGTAGTAGTTCCCAAAAAACAGTTTGTGGAGTTCCACAAGGTAGCATCTTAGGACCCTTATTATTCTTAGTATTATTAATGATCTATGTAACTTACAAATTTGTGGACAAATCACAACTTTTGCCGATGATACGGTTTTGATATTTTATGCCAAATCTTGGGATGAAGTCTTTAAAATGGCAGAAAATGGCTTTCGTATTGTTAAAAATTGGCTTAATGCTCACATATTAACCCTGAATACAGACAAAACCAAATTTCTAACATTTCGAATATCAAATAAGCTCTTGCCTTCACAAAAAAGTCTTAAACTTCACAGCTGTAACCCCTCATTAACTCCATGTACCTGTCCTTCTATAAGTAGAGTTGACAGTATTAAATATCTTGGTATTCAAATAGATGATCTTCTTAAATGGAACGCACATGTTACAAACTTAACGACAAAACTGAGGAAATTCGTCTATTTCTTTAAAAATGTTAGAGATATATTAAATATAAAACAACTGAAACAATTTTACTGTGCTCTCATACAATCATCACTTGAATATGGTATTATTAGCTGGGGAAGTGCCACAAATACTTGCCTGGAGCCTTTAGTAAAGATTCAAAAACTAATTTTGAAGGTTATTCTTAAAGTCCCGTTGAGAACGAGCACTGATTTTATTTTTAAGACACTAAATGTTCCTAACCTGCAAAAACTGTATTCAAAAAATATTCTGCTTCACCAATTTAAAAATACACACATGTTTGAGGAACGAATAAACACTAGAGCCCTAAGAGAGTCAAATGTAAAATCTTTTAACATCCCAGTTTGTCAAACCTCTTATGGACAAAGAACTTTTAAATATAATGCAACAAAGCTATTTAATTCTCTACCTACTGAAATAAGAAACACTCAAAGCAAAAGTGCATTTAAAAGTAGAATCATTGATCACCTCAAATAAACATATCTATCAGGAGTATTTAATAACATTCTTACCTTTATACCTACTGTGTGTAAATATATAACCATGTACCTACTGCAATGTTCATATAACATACTTGAATTGTATATTACTTAGAAAAAAAAGATTTTATATCAAGCTGTCATGTTCATAATATTAATAAAACAAAATCATAGATTATAACCACTCTGTAAATTGCCATCTCAACACAGGTGTTTCACACCTAGTGAAATGGGCAATACGTCATTATTATAACCTAATGTAATATGAAAATAATTAAATAAATAAATAAATAAATTTGTTATGATTTACTTACTTAAAAATTTGAGTGGGCATGTAACAAAACAGAAGAGTAAGGATAACCGGAGTGGGTACTAAAGTTTGGGAAACGCTGGTCTTATCTAATCGATATGCAATTCAATAAAAAAGTATGATAAATCTTTATATTTTTAGACTCGGCACAAAATCAAGCGCCTCGCTTATTTCTATCGCAAAAATTAAAAACGTAACGAATACGGCCACCCGAGGCTGCCAGTAATTTGTGAGTCAGTAAAAAATTGTTTCGATGTGTGGTTGTTGGTTGCAGTTCAAGTCAGCAGCAACAGTAGGCTATGTAGTGAAGTTTAGTGTGATTGAAGTGTGACTGACAATGGAAGCAGATAAGACCAGTCAATGTCCAATTAAGAGAGTGGATTTATGGCGGCTCTTATTAAAGGATACCTCAGATGGGGCAGCTGTTGTTGTTCCCCGCTGGTGTTCTTTGAAGCAGATAGATAAAAAATATGATGCTGTATATTGCGCCATCCGCTCCAGCAATGTGAAACTCCTCGGCACGCTCCTTGGACCATTAAGTCCTGAACTCTTGGAGCGACTCGTCTCCGAGTCGTACGAGGAATTACGCTTGAACAATGTCCTCGTGTCGGAAGAAATGCATCTATTTGTACAATGCACATTGCTCGATCGGCGCTTCTTCTCCAAAGACGACGGAGCATTTCCCGTTACTCCCTTCGCTAAAAACAATATCCAAGAACGCATTCAAATGCTTGTGGAAAATGTAGCACAAATTAATATTTACGAGGAAGTTGATAGTCACTTTTTATACACGGCTAGGTTTATAGCTCAGAATATCCACATACTGAAACAACTATTGATGTCGACCTACGACAGGTTGCCCTGGGAAGAAATGGAGTTCTGCTTGGTGAGCTTTGTGTCCGCCCACATTCGACGAGAAGAACTGAATATATTCTATCTGTCCGTACTGAGGAAAGACAGGTTACTTAAAGAATTGGACAAGTTTGTCTCTGATCTACAAGATTTGAAGGAACACATCGGATCAACAGACATCCAGAACCTTCGGAAACCCATAAAATTAGGCCGCGAAGACGTTGCCTCTACTATCAGTATCAGATACCCGCACTTGTATGCTGACTATAGGGAGGTGAGAGATGTTTCTTCGCTTCACACCATGAAGACATACCTAGACGCGGCTTTACTGGCAGACTCCACTACTAGAGTCGGCCAGTTGACTATCAAGAGAGCCCTCCAGGTGACGGGAGAGCATCTGAAGAACACATTGGACAGCCCCAACCTCTCTCCCACCGTGAGTGAACGTCTCCTCCTCTCTGCACCCAAAGAAACCAGAAAGGTCTTGCGTGAATTACGCGATTCTCTCTCCAAACCACATATAGAGTCAGGGGACTCTGCACTAGACTCTAACGTTAAAAATGACATAAAAAAGATATCGTGTGTCATAAATGACATAACGTTCTTTAAAAAAGTGAACAAAATACAGGACATGTTGAAGGCATTCATCAATAGTGATAGTGAAGTTGAATATCGCGAAATTTTAAATGTTTTTAAAAATGTTCATTTCGATACGGAAGTCCAAAAATCAGATACGAATACAAAAAACCGCAAAAATATTGAAGACTTTATTAGTAAAATAAAAGATCAAACTCCGAGCGAGATAAAACTGGTTGCCGAAATAAAAGACGTTCTCGAGCAAACAAAATTTCAAAATCATTTAACGAGATTGGACTATGGGCTATTAAAAAATATATATACTCTTTCCGTTTGTGACCTCAGTACCGAAAGTGTAGTGATTAGGGACATGAAATATTTTGCTGGTAGAATTCTAGAAAACTTTCCATCGCAGAAAAATCAATTAGAATTTGATAAACACATGCTTGCGCTAGGTAGCCTATTATCCAAATTTTATAATAATGTGTATCTGAGAATTGAATCGAAGATTGCTAACGAAATAAAATTTGCGATAGCTAGAATAAATTATACTCGATCAATTGACAAGGATATTAACTGTATTGATGACTATAGTAGACAATTAGAAGAAATTTTACCAAAAAAAAGAAAAGTGAAGAGTGCTCTAACGAGCAAAGAGATAATAAAAATTGACAAACAACTCGATCTGAATTTTACTGATTTGCAGAGCATCGTAGGAACTGGTGGAAAGAGTTGTCAATTATATAAACCTAAAATTTTATCACTCAAAGATGATATTAATAATAAATTTGTAGTAGAAGCCCTTGTTCTGGATATCATGACCCTATTAGACAGTTCCAACCGTGTTCCAAACAATGTTCTGTATCTAGATGGGGAGACGCCTCTGTTGAACGGTAAGTGCTTGCGCAACCACTTGGCTCACGGGAACGCCTTGGTAGAAATTCTGCCAACTGATGCTTGGTCTGCCGTGTTATTAAATGCTGTGAAACTAACTAAAAACAAATACGATTTACTGAACTGTAAGATTGGAAACATTTTAAAACACAATATCAAACTATTGAGACAGAGATATAAGCGGGGCTTATCTATTCTTAACAAACAGAAAGAAATGTGGAAGTCTCTGCTTGACGGTAACTTTGAGAATTTTGCAATGGCAATCGCGGGTGGAGCTGATATATATTCAAGAAAGGAAAATTTGTCTTCTTCACTGCACCATGCTGCTCGGGGACACAATATTAAGACTATCATATTCTTGTCTAAACAGAAAATGATTGACACTGAAGTAAGAGACATCAATGGTCAAACTGCCCTCCACGTAGCCGCAGCCTTTGGACGTGATGTAATTGTGAAATTCTTAGTGGAAGAAATGAAAAATTCAATTGATCATGTTGATGTTGATGGAAAGACACCGTTACATCTGGCTTCCCAAAATGGCCACACGATAACTGTTTCAACATTGCTTTTATTGGGAGCCAAAACAACTGTAATAGATAAAATGGAATATTCTCCTCTGCGTTATGCTGTGCAAGGGAATTATTTAGAAGTGGTCAAAATCTTCTTAGAAAGACAGGCTACTGTGAATGAAAATACTATTATCGAAAGTTTCACTCCCCTCCACACAGCCGTGCAATTCGGTCACTTAGGATTGGTGCATTACTTGCTGCTGAACGAAGCTGATGTTAATGCTAAGACTAACCAAGGAACCTTTCCATTACACCTGGCAGCACAAAATGAGCATCTTGATATTGTCAACGCTCTAATAGAGAAGGGAGCTCATGTGAACCTCAGAGACTACAGGGGATTTTCTTCATTACTTTTCGCAGTTCAAAACAGTCGTGAAGAAATCGTCAAGACCCTCCTAGTAAAAGGTGCGTTTGTTAATAACGGAGATTACGAAACAAATATCACCCCCCTTCACATGGCTGCTTACATAGGCAATAGATTTATCGTAAATTTACTGTTGCAACACAATGCCAATGTTAATGCTGAAACAAAGGATGGCTTAACACCACTTTTTATTGCGGCCTACGATGGAAATGCGGATGTAGTTGACCTCTTGTTGCAAAAAGGCGCATTGGTGGATACCAGAGATAGCACTGACTCCACCGCATTACATATTGCTGTTTACTTTGGCCACACTTCTGCTGTAGAGACTTTAGTAAATAGATGGCGGGCAGACATCCATATCCAAAATAAAAATAAAAGCACTCCATTGCATCTGGGGGCACAAGAAGGTCACCAACGAGTGGTAAATATTTTGCTGGATCAAGGAGCCAATGTTCATTATGTAAACAATAAAGGTTTCACAGCTCTGCATCTCAGTGCCAGAAATGGTCATGATGCAATTTCAGAGGCTTTGATTCAGAAAGGAGCTAAAGTGAACTGTACAGATGATAGTCATGATACACCATTGCATGCTGCTGCTACTAAAACTTGCAATGAGAAAACTATCCAAATATTGCTAAAACATGGAGCCAATATTAATGAAACAGGAAAGATTAACAGAACAGCGTTGCATATTGCATCATTCGTTGGTGATAGTCCAATGATAGAAGCACTGATCCAAAATGGGGCTGATGTTAATGCCAAAGATAATAAAGGTTCCACCGCATTACACCTGGCTGTCTATGAGAATCACAAGGCGGCTGTTGAGATCTTGTTAGACGATAAGTACAAAGCTAAATTTAACCTATTAGATAATACCAATTCTTCCGCGTTATGTTACGCCGCCCTAAACAACAATAAAGATCTGTTAGATATATTGATTAAAAAAGGAGCGGATGTTAATGTTGGCGGAGGTAAACTTTTGTTTACTGCAGTTATAGTAGGGCATAGACTTATAGTTGAAGCTTTGTTGAAGAATAAAAATGTTGACATCAATATTAAAGATCAAAATGGATTCAACCTTTTATATACGGCTGCTTCAAATGGTGATGAGCTAATAGCCAGGGCGCTGATAAAGGGAGGTATTAAAGTAGCGAATTGCAAGCAAAACCCTTCGCCCTTATTCATTGCAATAAATTATGGACATACGAAATTTGTCGAAGTTTTGCTCGAAAGTGGAGCCAACCTCAATCCAACGAATCCGAAATTCTCGCCGATACATAACGCAGTTTGCATGAACAAGCCCGATATCGTGGAAATGTTATTGCTCCGGGGAGCAAACTCTACCATCACAGATACAAATAATAGAACACCGTTAGAGCTGGCAGTTACTAATTCTCAAATTAAAAATACCTCATTACTGTTGAAACAAGAAGAAGTTAATAAAAGAGGGAATGATTATCAAACGTTACTGCATATTGCGGCTAAAGCGGGAAATCTAGAAATAACAATACTTTTGGTAGACCAAGGAGCTGACATAAATGCCAAAGACAGGCTAGGTTTTACACCAATCCACATAGCCGCTAGACACGGCCATCACGACATCTTGGAATTCTTCCTGGGGTTCGGGATTAGCATTGATGATCGGGTATCCGATGGATGTACCCTGATGCATTGCGCTGTGGTGGGCCGGCAACTAGCCATGGCTCAATATTTGATAGATAAACATGCGGATATTAATTCAACTGATTTAAATGGTTCCATGCCTATTCACTGTGCTGCTAAACAGGGGTACATAGAGATGGTGAAATTATTATTACGGAATGGTGTAATGTATGGTGCCAAGGACAACCTTGGTAGAACCCCTGCAGAATTGACTGAACATCGAGATATTAAAGAATTGTTGGATTCAATTGGAAAACTCTTTAATGCTCTTAAACATAATAATGTTTTGATGGTTGCCGCTATGGTTGGAGACTTGGCTAATTATTTAGATGTGAAAAGTTCTGTTAATGCAACACTTTTACACATCGCCTCCTGGAAGGGCTTACAACACGTTTGTGATATTTTATTAAAGAACAAAGCCAATCCCAATATTATCGGAAAAGGCGGCAATGCTCCTCTACATTACGCAGCCAAGTACTCTCATCCCGGAATAGTAGAATCTTTATTGAAAAATGGCGCAGCACATAACCTTAAAGCAGACAATACAAGGACTCCGTTGGATTTTGCTACTCAAAAAGATATAAACTCTTTACTGCAATTAATTGCACTCTGTTTCCAGAAAGTACGATACTGCAATATTACAGTAATTGAAGATATAAACACAATAAGCAAAGTTGAAAATATAAAGGCGGTGATGAAGGCTCGCGACACCGATGGTAACACACTTGTGGTTGTTGCTATGAAAAATAATTTCACCCACATAAATGAGTTAAAGCAAGTTTCACAGGCCAATGTTCTTGAAAATTTATTAAGGGTGCATTCAAAGGTTTTATCTGAAAGATTCATAGAAGCTCTGGATATTTTAAAACAACTGCTGGATAAGAGAATTGAAATATTGGGAGAGGATAATCCAGGAACCCTGGACTTTCGTTTCATATTAGCGAAAATATTGTTTAAACAGACTAAATATTCCAAAGCCATACCCATGTTGGAAGAAATCTCGAAGAAAATGGGAAAAATTAACCCTGACCACTCCTTGGAGGTCAGGAGTGTTTTAGCTTTATGCTTACGACAGCAAGGAAGAATCAACGAGGCATGGGGTATTCTCCGAGAAGTTCTGTCGAGGCAAGAGGAGCTGCTAGGCAAGGAGCATGTGTTACTATTGCGCACTAAATGCCATGCTGGGTTTATGCTTAGTGAACTGGGGAAGAACGAAGAAGCCTTGCGCTTGTCCACACAAGCTTACACAGGTTTTAAAAGGACATTGGGTGCCCATCACCGTTATACCTTTTATGCACAAATTAACATGGCCAAAACTTTGGTTGCTCAAAAGAAGCACCATGAAGCTTTAGCTATGTTTCAAACCGTTTACGAAGCCTGTGAAAATATTTTTGGAGCAAATCACTCTGAGACTCTCAGGAAAAGGTGCGCTGTAGCTAATATTCTTATGAACCTAAACAAACTTGATGAAGCAAAGCTAATCTTACAAGATATATTAGCTATTCAAAAGAATGTGCTGGGAATCAATCACGAGGACACTACTTATACTAAAATACTCATGACGGAATTGTATAATCGTCAGCATAATTTTTACGATTCTGTGAAGTTTCACAGGGCGGGGTTGGTTGCGAGGAATGCTGTCCTTGGTCCCAAGCAACCAGATTTCTACCTAGATCGGGATAGATATTACCATAATTATGAAATTCAAATAAAATCAAGAACTGGTATAGACTTCATCTTTGGTCCTCCTCCTGATGCTAATTTTCTAATAGCAGTCAGAAAGGGGGATATGACCGAGGTTTGTAGATTAATAGAGAATGGATCAGACGTGTTCACTGTGGATGACAAGGAAAGAACGGCGCTACACTTTGCCGCCACGGTGGAAATTATGAAGCTGTTGCTGGACAAGGGAGCTGACGCTACTGCTGTGTCACAGAAGGGGAACACCCCCTTACACATTGCCACACTTAGAACATGCGAACAAATGGTTCGTCTCTTGTTGCAGAACATAAAGAAAACTAAACCCAAAGTTTACCATAAGTTTATCAACGCTAAAACTGTAGTGAAAGGTTCAACAGCTCTGCACATTGCCGTTAAGAAAGGAGCCGCCGATATCGTGAGTTGTCTGTTGGAGCACGGTGCATGCTACAACAGTCGAGACAGAAGCAAGAATCGTACACCTCTACAATGTTCCAGCAGTCCCTCTGTCACCCGACTGCTGCGTTTAGCCGAGAAAGTGTTTGAGATGGCGAAGCGGGGCGGCACTGTGCTTCCTCTGGGAGATGAGAGGCATTTGGCGGTGGCGTTGAACTCGAAAGATACAGAACACAGGACTCCCTTGCAGCTGGCCTTAATTAATGACCATATCGCCACTGCCAGACTTTTCGTTGGGCTTTTACAAAAACACTGGATCAATCTACAGCAGGGCTAGCCAAACTACCCATAGCTCACTGGGTATATGATGCCTTTTGTACTCATTGCGTTTTTATCAGCAGTACTTTTATTCACTTTACGTGATACCTCGGTACACGTGTACCTTATAAATTGAAACATCTTTTATAAGCTTTCTAAATTCACTTTTGTTTAATTTAACAATAATATTATATGATACCACTAATTCAAAAATTGTAATATTCAGAGTACACTCCAAAACTAGTCCCAGCGAGAGCTCGCACGTTCGCTCGTTTATTCGTCCTCTTACTTTTCACACGTCTTGTTTAAAAAAGGAAAAAGACCCAAGTTACTAGAACGATGACGTCACATACAATCTCTCGCTGGGACTAGTTTAGTAGAGAATCAATAGTTTAATTATGCATATTAAACAATTAAACTCTCCTGTGCACTGACTCCATAGCCGGAAAAGTAATTTATTACTAAAAAAAAAATCTTTTAACCATGAAAAATATTTAAGCTTTATTGTTTTTTCCATTTCTTTATCTGTGTGAACATTAATTTTAATCGATTAATTTATTTTTCTACAACTTATTTTCTCTTTTTTTCATTTTAATTACTTTAAATTGTGTTACTTTGATAATAAACTGATATTCATCTACTTACATACATTATGCTTTTTTGCAGATATTTCTTTTTAAATTTGTTAAAATTGTATTTGGAGTTTAAACATGTCCAGGCGATTTCCCCGCCACACTGAGGTCACTAGTCGACATCTGTTGTGAGACGGATAGCAATACTTGAATAATATTTTTTATAAAAAATGTTGCAAATATCGTTTCAATTGTTATAAATAAATAAAAATACATAATAAAAGAACTACACAAAAAATGTATTATTAAGAAGATATATATAATTCGCTCTTTAAGCTTAGTGTATTTTTTTAACCGTTTTTCATTTTTTTTATTTTTTTTTATTGTGGTAATCTTTCTACATCGACTAGCCTACCTAAATAATAAGCACACATAAAATGGTACAGTACACGCCAAACCTCAATACCGACCAGAAACTAATACAGAAATCGCCGCAATAGGTGAGGTTAAGGTCATAAAAGCAGCATACCTCCCCTAAAGTCATTGTAAAGTCATATGCCTGCGCGAGAATGGATCGTACCAAGTTCAGGTCGGCATTAAAGTTTGGCTTGTACCAGGATAGTATCAGGAATACCAACATAACATTATTAGTATTTTGTTTAAATTAACATTTTTAAAAGTTTATTTTTGTTATTTAAGTTGTAAAAAAATTTGTATTATTTTTAAGAGGCTGAGTTAAAAGTCTGTTTCTACCAAATAAAGTAAAAGTTATTATATTTTCTTTTTTTTTAATTCAATTATACCCCCTATAACAAATACAAATAATATTTAAAAGTATATAATTAAAATAATACATACGCCACAGTTAGTAATTTGAGGTATCTAGCGTGATTTGAATGATTCCAAAGACATATACTACGTATAGACAAAGACATTACCATAATTTGGCTCCAAATTTTTTAAATTTAATTGAAAAAGATATTCATGTGACAAAAAATGCTAATCTAAAACACAAAATTCATATGTGGATATTCAACAAAGGCACTGTATACTGCGGGCAGATAGCTTATACAAAATAACAACAAACTAAACGCCTGCATCTTTCGCGTTTCCTCTCAAATAATAATTTTTTTTTTTATATTTCTTATTATTCTTAAATAATTATTTTATATTTTTATATTTCTTATTTGTTATATTTCTCGTCTATTTTAATTTTCTTTTCTTTTTATTTTCCCTTAATTCAATTTATCTTTAAAATGTAAATTAAATTTTTTATTTAATTTTATCTTACAAGATTAAGTAATCAAAATTTCATTAAATTCCTGCCACCTCGGAACAGGCTCAGCCTAGTGAGGTGGTATATACCAAAAAAAATTGTACTTCAAACTTTAAAAACAATGTATTTTGTGCATATATTATCTTGGTTAATAACTATTTTTTTTTTTTTAAATATTACTCAAAATTACTAACTGTGAGACGAGGCGAAATCTCGGTCTGAGACACCGTGCGATAGTATACGTGTTATGGCATTGGGCGCTAGTACAAGAAAGTTAATAAATAAAAATTGACGACTTCAGCTGGCAGATGATCGAACAATAACCCGACGCTTTGGACCACTGAACCATCACATTTTATTATTCCACACATGTTAAATCCACATACCCTTTAACCAATCAGACTAATTCATCTGAACTGCGATTGAAACAGGACTCTCTGATTGGTGAACCATTCTCTGATAGAATCCTCTCGACCGTGAAGAGAATTTACGACTTTTTCCGCATCATTTCCCGATAATGTCGCTCCGTCTTAATACTTTGTGAAATTCCCCGGGCCTCGGGGCGAATGGGTTAAGTTTTGATTGGTATCGTTGGAGTTAATTGTTTTCGGTTTAATTATTATTAACCGATCCAGGGACCAATTAAAGCCACTAATGTTGCCAATTTCTTTAAATACCTTTAAATAAAATTTTGAGAAACCAAAAAATGAGTTTTTCGAATGTATTAATTTTTTTATTTTATTTGGGAGACCAACAGTTTACAAAAGCTCCAAAAAGAAGGCACTGAGAAGGTGTCATCTTTGGGGATGCTGTATAGAGAATCTTTTTAGGGAAGGGAAGAAGAGAAAGTTCTGGGAAGGAAAGGGGTATAAGGTAAGTTAGGAATTGGGGGGTCAATGTGTCCGGTATGTATGAATCCGTCCCTCCCACTATAGTGCAAGGCGATGGGTCGAAAAAGTCCGGTTGGAGTGGTCTAGGTTAGGTTTGACAGCCGGCGTAGTCTAGCGGTAAGGATTTTGACTCGCAATCCGAAGGTTGCAGAATCAAATCCCGGCGTTGGCAAGTAAATTATTTTTGATTAATTTGTGTTATTTCGCGATTGATTTATTAAAAATAATATATAGTATATTTGCGGCACGTTCCAGATTGAAAGATACTCTTAGTATCGCCCTGGTGTAAGACCACCATTCAGAATTGAAAAGACGCTTGGTGACCATATCTGAATAGCCAGGTAGGTACTTCCCTACCTTCCTCTTTCCCATCTCCTTCCCTTTCCCGCTACCTTCAGCCTCACAACATACCCCAATTTGGGATGCAATAGACTAACTGGCTCCAGACGGAAGCAGCTGGGACTCTTGTGAGGTATTAATATAAAATAAATTAAAAGTTTGGTCTCTTTCAACCAGTCTCTCCTAATCCGGCCAGTCAAGCAGTAAGTGGCAAACGGATTCGCCACCAAGACCTAGACAAGCCTCACCCCCATGAACTCGGGCACCTCTGCTAATTCACAAAACGAACCACTGTGGCAGGGGTATTGGCTATATAATAAATGGTTTACTTTAAAATAAATCAGAACAATATATTTAAGATACATTAATTGTACTTTTTAAAGGTTTCCACGTGGGTATTATAATATATTAGTGAATTAATTGGGTATCATTATATATAAGTGAATTTATTGGGTATCATAATATATATGTGAATTAATTGGATATTATAATATATATGTGAATTAATTGGGTATCATAATATATAAGTGAATTAATTGGGTATTATAATATATAAGTGAATTAATTGGGTATCACAATACATAAGTGAATTAAGTGGTTTGAAAGATGACGATGTAAGAAAATTACATTAAAAAATGTTTAAAAGAGTATAGGGAGGGGGCAGTATGGGCAGGGAGTCGATCTAGATTTAAGTATAGTATGTTTACTTATAATAATATGCATAACAAAAAAGGAAGTTCATAGAATGGTGGTAGCATTCGAGGGGAGGCGTGACATGAAAGAGCCAGTTTACTGAACGGAGCGAAAAAATATACTTTTAATAAAAGAAATCACTTTTTTTCTATAATTATTATTTATTTTATAAAGTAGGTAATTTCATACGAAAAAACCTCAAACACTATAAAAAATTAATGAAACATTATTTTTTTTAATGTGTCTTTTGGCTCTTTCATAACATTTCGGTTTTGAAAGAACAACTAAAAGTTATGAAAGTCGACGATACATAGATACACGACAAATGATAGAGTTTTGCTTGGAATTGGTGTTGCATTGGGGAGGCTAAGAATTTTGCCTGATCTTTTTTTTTTTTTTATCTGGTTCGTTTGTTGGGAACTCGTAGTTGGATTCGTTGTAGGAGCTCCGGGCAGCGTATTTCCTTTTCCGTGTTCAATACGAGGCAACCATGCCTCGAAATCAATACGGATTTGAAATGCCATTTTTTCTCCAAACCCGTGTCCAATAGAAGGCAAGTGGCATCCTACTGTGCACGGGTTTGTAACGCCAGTTACCTTCTCAAACCCCTGTTCAGTACGAGGCATGTTAAGTGAATGCATTATAGACGAGTTTGTACCTGTATTCATAACAGCAGAACATGGAAATAAATGTTTAGAATAATTACACATACCTGCTAGACAAACCCTGCTTTGCTAAACAAACCATTCAATTACCGAGATGTTTTTTTAAATTATAATGACATCCGAGTTTATTTTACAGAATTTATTTTATAAGATTTGTATTATAAAGTGTTATAAGTACTATATTATAAAGTCTTTTTATGTTGAAAGAAATGTTTAGAATAATTACACATACCCGCTACACAAACCCTGCTTTGACAAACAAACCATTCAAAACCTGGGATGTTTTTTTTAAATTATGATGACATGCAAGTTTATTTTAGAGAATTTATTTTATAAGATTGGTACTATAAAGTGTTATAAGTAATATATTATACAGTGTTTTTATTTATTTTATTAGTAAGGCTGTTTGCGTTTTATTGACCATCCATTATATTGTGCGTGCCTCGTAATGAATGCGGGTTAGGGAAGGAATTGGCGTTACAAACCCGTGCACAGTAGAATGCCATTTGCATTCTACTAGACACGGGTTTGGAGAAAAAATGGCATTACAAATCCATGTTGATTTTGAGGCATTGTTGCCTCGTATTGAACAAAGGAAAATGAAATACGCCTCCGGGCAATCTAGGACGGGCCTGAATGTTTTCTGTAAAATGAGAATATCAACCGAGCTTCTTCGATCTTCAATGACAACATATTGAAAAATACGGCCAAATCTTGGTGATTTAAGTGGGGACGATGGTTACGGAAAACAGATGATGAGTATTAATTTTAATGGTAAGTGTAGTATAACTAAAAGCTTTCTGTCTTGTCCCACAGATGGCAGGTATAAAAGCTTTGCATAAAGTCCGCAAGATGTCGGCAGGACTGGTTTTCCAGCAAGATCACCAGAGGACCGAGGGCATCTGTTCCCACAAAATACAGTGGGAACCAGATCAATTATAGCCAGTTTGTAGTTAGATTGACTAACCGTTGTCATTACTTTGTAATCCGCGTTATATTTATAAACACAGATTGTCCAAAGAACTTTATTTCTTTCAAGTGAAGTCCTCTTCTTCCAAGAAGTGTCGGAGATACTGTTCGTAAGAAACACAACTTTAGAGGTTATCCACCACTTACCTGCCCTGGTATAAGTAACAGATAGTTATTCCTTCAAGGTTCTCGCAAGTTTCTTTTTTTTTGTTTAACAAAGCTACATTTAAATAAGTTTTTAGATTTTCACGGCCAAAAGCATTTTCGTTGTTTGTTTTTGGGGTGTTATGCTGTGTTGCGCTACCTCCTTCTTTAGCCGACGTTCGGACAGCGTTGCAGTGTCCATCATCAGGGTAGATCTGGCAGATCCGACGAGAAAAAGCTACATTTATTTATTTTTAATGAATCTGGACCTACAGTGTCCCTGCATACGTTGTTAGTAAGCAGTACGCAAGTGCTTAACAGGAAAAAAACATAATACAACAAATCAAGTTAATAATAGTTAGCAAAAATAATAGTTAAAGCAAAATAATACTCGTTCAAAAAGCTCACGAGGTAGCATTGTATCATGTGAAAAACCCTGAAAGCATCTGTATAAATAGATAGAGAACATATAATAAACAATTAAGTCTCAAATCATTTGGCAAGTACCAATAAACATACATAGGAACATTGGAGGTTATCCACCACTTAGAACACAACAGTAAGTAATTGAAAACTTTCTGTTGTTTCCTTTCCTTCCTTTCCCTAAAAATCCCCTTCACACGGAATTCCCAAAGAAAACATATTCCATTAGGGATTTTTTCTTCTGGGCCTCCTGTGTGGGAGAATATGTAAAAAAAAATAGTAGTGAAAAATAAAAAGAGATTAACGATATAGTTTTTCTTTGCAATCGGTTGAGATCACACTTCCAGGAATTTTCTATCCAATATTAAACATATCCAGTGCCCTAGATACATTTCATATTAATTAGGCGCCGAACAAACTGTTGGTCGTAAAGATCCGTATCTTTTTTCTATAGACATCGTCATGATGCGAGTTAGTATTAATATGGTTTTATGGAACACTTACTCCGATCATAACTTCCAAGATGGTTTTAGAGGCTTATATTTCATAGACTAGATAAAAAATAACGTACTTGAGAATATTAGTTTTATAGTATAACAGCGCAGACCTGTGAAAAATCACGGCATATTAAAATATATTATAATAAAACAATTTTCATTTATTTTATATATTCAATAATTTTATTATAAAATTAATAAAAACAGTTTATTTATAAACAAGTTCTGCTGGTAATTATTATTACACGTAACAGCTGTTTCGCCTTCTGAGGGCATTATCAAACTGTGGTCATGCCACATACAGACAATCTATTTATAGTAGTTTTGGATTGGTTTGTACTGTGACTCATTTCTAATTTCTGCTTAAAAATGATTGAAATTATAAATGGTTATTATTTTCTCAATTACTGTTATTTCCCACTTTGACTGAAAGTCGTTAAGCAATCTAATTGTGAGTCATTCACGACTTAGAGATGGTAATAAGCCAACTCCTTTACACATTCAAAATAAAGGACGTAAACTTAATCTTTTAGAGCAACTGGAAATTAACAAACATAATAATAATCCTTAAGCTATTTTAATAAATGAACAAAAAAATATAATACACTCTCCGCTTTTAGATGTATTCAAAACCAATTTTTTAAATAACTAATTATGCTGGAAAAAAAACCATGATTCAGCATTTGTGAATGACTCACAATTAGATTGCTTAATGACTTTCAGTCAAAGTGGGAAATAACAGTAATTGAGAAAATAATAACCATTAATAATTTCAATCATTTTTAATCAGAAATTAGAAATGAGTCATAGTACAAACCTATCCAAAACGAATATAAATAGATTGTCTGTATGTGGCATGACCACAGTTTGATAATGCCCTCAGAAGGCGAAAAAGCTGTCACGCGTAATAATAATTACCAGCAGAACTTGTTTATAAATAAACTGTTTTTATTAATGTAATAATAAAATTATTGAATATATAAAATAAATAAAAATTAAAATGGAGTTCTACAAATTAAACTTGATAACAATAAATAATAAGACAAATATAAAACTTTTTTCTACTTTAATTGTACTGACCGTAACCGGTTTCAGCTCGTTAAAGCTATCTTCAGACTAGTATGACATTATGGACACTGTAACGTTGTCCGGAACTGAGGAAGAATGAGGAAGCTAAACACGGCATTATACCCGAAAAATGTATAATGAAGAAACTTAATTTGAATGTAAACTACTTAACTTCATTCGTTTAACCTTAGGCCTATCTAAATTCCTCTTGCGTCCTTTTAAATGTGCGAAATATGACTAATACTTGAATGGGTACCACCGCGACCAAATATTGTTTTGTGGATTTTCGTGTGCAAGAATGTAAAAGTTTTAATTGCTTATTTTTGCCTTCAATGTATTAAATGAGCCACACAAAATATTTTATTTAAGTGCTAGCGAGTTTCCGGCATGCGTTGCTATGCCACTAATAAATAAATTGTTTCTCCCTGCGTGTATTTTCCCATTCATCCCGTTCCCCTTCCATGTCCCCTTCCTCTCAGGCGTTCCCCCTCCACCTTCCGCCTTCCCTCTCCATTCTCCCGCAAACCACCCTGCCGCGATCCCCTCCCCTCTCCAGCTTTCAATATATTCAGTCCCAGTACATCCAGATTTTCAAACAGCTCGCGTGCCACCTACTACAATTTTTTTTATAAATTTATATTTTTTACAAGTTAGAAACATTCATTTTTGTATATTATAAGAACAATTTATATAATATATTGAGAAAAAAAACACAAAAAAAAACAATCGAATTTGGTACCTACCATAGGTACCTACTTAAAACAATATAATTTTCAATTAGATTCAAAGTATTCGATTTTGATTAGTACCATAAATGAGTACTTCGATTAAATTCATTAATTTAAAAAAAATATTCTAATATTGAATTTTGATTGAACAATCGATGTTTGAAAAATGTCATTTTCAAATTGTTACATTTTTGTAACAGTTTTTGTAATGATTAAAAAAACTTTTCGGATGTATTGTCATGTGGTTGTAATAATACAGAAACCTTCGAAAGGGTGGAAAAAGGGTATTTTGAAAGTTTAAAACATTTCCTAGGCTTAATATAGCACCGCATAGCGGACATACATACATAAAACCATATTTTGATTTTTTATATAGATATAAATAAAGATAATCTTTAATATTGACCTTGAAGAAATAAACATTATATTATTAACAGGCGCTTCATGTGTACGTCCTACAATTGAAGTATTAAATGTTTACAATTTTACAAAACACAGGAAGGTAAATTTAAAAAAAAAATCGTAATAGCGACGTCACTGAATACAAAGTTACCCATGTTAAGCTGAAGGTACCCGTGAATAAATTTAGAACTGATAATTTGGTCCTCCAGCTATAAACGATTAGCATTACTGGATTAACACGACTCGTTCTATTGCAAACATTTGACCGCACTACATCAATCAGAGATTAAATGAACCGAAAGTGGGTGTTAAAAAAAGTCGCTGTCGTCTATAATAACTCGTTTCACATATATTTCGAGATGATGGTAATGGAATCAATGATCCGTAAGTGCTTAAGTATTCGGAAGATAGTAAAAATAAAAATGGTTTATGATCCTTTGGTTCTTTGATGAAATATCAGGCAAGTTTCATGTCGAGAAAAACTGAAAAGGTTTGTAATCTTGAGGCTGTTTTAGAATGAGTAGTTTTCAGTTTTTGGCTGAAAAGGTATTAATGTTTCACTAAAACTTGCTTAACCTTCTTGTTACCGTATTCTGAAACCATGAAGACACTTCAACGTTACCGTGAAATTTGAGTGTTTTTTAGGGATCAACGAACAACCATAAAAAATCTATATTTATCCAATTTTATACAATGGTATCATCGGCCACCACTCTCTGGCTGGGTGCATGAGATTGCACATTCATTCCGGTTCGCGCATTCGTTCTTCATACTTGCTTTTCCTCTAAGCAAGATAATTATTAAATCTATACCAATTATTGTAACACAAAGTTTTATTGTAAAATATATTTGACTCGTGTTAAATAAAGAGTTGTTATTGAAAACCTCCACAATACACGCATCCAGTTTATAGACGTGGCAAGGTTTGTAAACTGCCAAACCCACTGGATAAAATATCAAAATATACCAATATTGCTAAATACCATTTGAGGAAAACGATTTCCCTAAGGGACCATGAGTTCTTTGGGAATACTGTATGGATAAAGAGAAGGAAGCAGATAACGTTCTGGAAAGGAAAAAGGAAGGTGAGGAAGTTCTGCGAGGGAAAAAGGTATGAGGGGTCGTTAGGAAGCTGGGAGCCAACGTATCCAGCAGCGACAGACGTATGTATCCGTCATCCCACTGCGGTACTAGGCGTTGGATCGATAGAGTTAGGCTGGAGAGATAATAAAGATAAGAGATCAAAAAATCTCTTTCAACCAGTCTCTCCCGATCCAGCCGGCCACGCAGTAGGTGGGCTAACGCATGAGCCGCCAAGTTCTAGACAAACCTCATCCCGTGAATCCAAGTACCCCTATTATCAATTCAGCTAATTTCTTGTTTTAATCCGTATTTAAATCATAGAGTGCATATTTTTTTACAAGAATTCGTCGGTTACTGGTCTGGAAGATTTATAAATAAATTAAGAATAATAATTATACCGTCTAGAACTCGAGAACATTTTCCATATCTACAAATCATTGGAAATATCTCAATGTCATGGTGCGGGCGGCTCTGCAGGGATAATTTGCAAAACCAATTCAATAAATCTCAATTCCATTCTTGTGGGGGTCTGATAAGTGAAATTCACGATTATGTCGTCATTTGGACCAGGGCTGTCAAAAGCACGTCCCGCAAATATAAGATTTCCATATAATTTTATTTTTTTACATTAGCTCTACACAGGAGGTTTCGAGGAAAATAATTTCCCTCAAGACCTATGTCATCTTAAGGGATGATGTGTGGAGGATTTTTTAAGGGGAGCAAATTCTGGGAAAGAAATAGGTATGAGGGGTGGGTAGGTATATGGGGTTCAGTGTATCCAGGAGTGACGGACATTTGAATCCATCCCTCTAACTGCGATGCAAAGCGATGGTCAAAATATCCTGACTGGAGAGGATAAACTACCTCTCTCAATCAATCTCTTTCGATCCTGCATACCACAAAGCAGGTGGGCAGACGCATCGGCCGCTAAGATCTGGACAAACCTTACCTCATGAATCCGTGCACCCCCAAGTCACCAAACGGGGTGACCTATGGAAGAGGTGTTGGTTATCCAACAAATGGTTCCCGGGGAAAAATTGATCGTAGCATACAAACTTCAAAATAATACCACAAACGGATATTCATTTACGAACGTTTATTAGGCTTATCTGTAAGTAGCTTTTATAACTATCAAATAGTAATTCGTAATTAATAAATTGCTCAATCTCATACCTGATGCATGGAAGGCAATGAGTACTAATATTCTGCGTATGCAGGTTACTAATTGGCTTCTGGTCTTGGGGAGAGCTGAATGCGAGAATATGCTAAACAACAGTAATTGAATTGTAATTTTTGTTTTTCTTTACATTTTAATTTATATTGGTATTATATTAGCATTACAGTAACTGTATTTTTACATAAAGTAACTTCGAAAATTGCTCAATTCTTCGTGATATTTTTCCTTAAAGGAAAAGTTCCTTCTTTACTTTCATTTTTATTTTTCATTTTCTTGTTTTATCTATTAACATCTCTTTAGTTTATTATGTCAGCTAAACAATAGCAAAAAAATGTCGTGATATAACTGAAAGTATACTAGATTATGAATATATACATATATGTATTATTTTACCAACAGAATTTCTTCATTCATTTTCATTTTCAAATTCATTTTTCTTGTTTTATCTATTAATATTTCTTTAGTTTATTATGTCAGCTAAACAATAGTAAAAAATGTCGTGGTATAACTGAAAGTATTCTAGAATATGAATATACATATGTTTTATTTTACCAACAGAATATTCAACACTATAATTTAATTTACTATAATTTACATGTAAAAACATTATCATACTGGAATGTCCTAAAACGGGCAATTGCCTAGTTGGACATTTTAAGTTCACTATATTGTATTATGTAATATTTTCAAACAATAAATAAATAAATAAATAAATAAAAAATAAAAAAATAAATAAATTAAAGTGGGTAACTAATCCACGTAACACATAACAGGCATAGACAAACCATAGAAAAATACAGAAATTTTACAGCCGATACCGCACCATGGACGCATTCCGATATCCGACGGATTTTGCCTTTTTGTCCTAATGTCTCGTAACGCTGTCTTGACGCAAAAGATAACACAAAAGATACAGAATCAATCTTATGGTTCTGTTATTTAACATGCTGCAAAATCACAGTGTTTCTTTAAATGCTAATAAGTCTAAGATTTTTGAAATAGGTCTTCACAATAGTCGCTTACGCCTATTAATTACAATCGATTTTTTAAATATAAACGGGCTCTTTCTATCATTCGTATTTACATATCTCCCTTTCCAACCATCTTCAGTAACCTTCTTCTTTTTGAACGCTCAACGGAGCCTTGAATCAGGAATGTTTTATCTTATAATCTTCAAGTACAGGCTTTTCCAATAAGAGGTGTTATTTTGAATAGCCCGCTATTTCGGTAGATGTCACTTTTTAAACTGTCATTTTTTGACATTTGACAAGTAGAAACTACGCCATTAATAAAAATTGAGCGATACATGCTTCAACAACGCATTGAAATTATTAAAATTCACTATAAAAATTGTGAAAATTTGGCAGAGACAGTTCTTAAAACTCGAACATTTTTCGGTCATCGTGAAGCACCTTGTCGGACCGCAATACAGAAATTGGTGGAAAAATTTGAGCTATTTGGACAACTTAGTGATGTGAAGAATAAAACCCGTACACGTCGCTCAAGAACAGCTGAGAATATTGCTGCTGTAGCCTAAAGT
Source organism: Limnephilus lunatus (assembly GCA_917563855.2). Classification (NCBI taxonomy): domain Eukaryota; kingdom Metazoa; phylum Arthropoda; class Insecta; order Trichoptera; family Limnephilidae; genus Limnephilus; species Limnephilus lunatus. The sequence continues at coordinate 50,733,224 of OU830603.1, forward strand.
GTTGAATAAAACCCAGGTTTGTCCATTCCTCGTCGTTCTTTGGAATTAGGCATTCCACAAACGTCATTACACCGTATTTTTTGCATAAAGATTTGGGTCTTAAGGCTTATAAAGTTCAGTTAAAACAATAACTCAAGCCGGCCGATCATCAACAACGTCATGCCTTTGCTGATTGGGTCCTTGAAATACATGAAAATGATCCGGAATTCCATCGAAAAATCATCTTGAGTGATGAGGTCCATTTCCACCTCGGTGGCTTCGTCAATAAGCAAAATTGTCGCATCTGGGGCTCGGAAAACCCAAGAGTTATTGTTGAAAAGCCTCTCTATCCTCAACGTGTGACTCTTTGGTGCGGTTTATGGTCCGGCGGAGTCATTGGACCTTACTTTTTAGAAAATGAGGCTGGAGCAACAGATACGGTGAATGGATTGCGCTATCGAGAGATGATTAATGATTTTTTATGGCCGGAATTGAATGGTATTGATCTGGACAACATTTACTTTCAACAAGATGGCGCTACGTGCCACACAAGTAACGAAACCATTGATCTTTTACGGGAAAAGTTTCCGGACTGTGTTATCTCTCGAAGAGGTGATCACAATTGGCCACTGAGATCTTGTGATTTAACACCTTGCGACTTATTCCTTTAGGGCCACGTGAAAGATAAGGTCTACGCCAACAGCCCAGCGTCAATTCAAGACCTCAAAAATGGAATTCGTGAGGCTATCGAGGACATAGGGCAGCCATTTTGCGATTTGGTTATGGAAAATTTCATGAAAAGGATACTGTCCTGTAAGCGTTGTCGTGGTGGTCATTTGCCTGATATTATTTTCCAATATTAACGGCATACCTTCCTCTTTATAATGAAATAAACATCCGATCATTTATATTAAAAAATGTCATTTTACTTTGAATATCAAAATAACAACTCTTATTGGAAAACCCTATATATATAATCTTTGCACTTCAGGCGGCACCCTGTAAGAACTTAGCGGAACTGCATCTGTACCAATAACGTAGTTTTCAAAGCCACAAAGTGCGAAATTTCCTTCTATTTCGCCTTCCGTCAATCTTCCCCAAATATCAACTGAGTGGTCTTATAATATCTGTTACGCAACTTATAATCCAAACATCTTATCCGAACTAAACTAGTTTGTAATCAAACAAACTAATTTCGGTTGCCTGTGCTGTGCCTTAGTTAGTCCTGCGTGAAATATGGTTTAATGAATACAAATATGCTTCAAATTTGTGTAGCCTCATTTTCAGAAATGGAACTGATTGTTTGAAGAAATCAGTCAAGCGATAAAATACCCACCTTTAAAAAAAAATATTTACATCGCCATTTTTAAAATATGAACTGATTTTTCGAGAATTCTCAATGTCTCTAGATTTTTGTAGGCCTACGCTAGTCATCATTAGATAGTATAAAATGAAGTCGCTCAAAATGTTTGTGCGCTTAGATCTTTTAAACTACGCAATGGATTTTCATGCAGTTTTTACCAATAGATAGGATCATTTAAGAGGAAGGTTTATATGCATAATACATGCTTATTTTAGCAGAGAAAAGCAGAGAAATTCAAATATTCAATTCAGGCATCATTACATAGTATAAAATGAAGTCGCTCAAAATGTTTGTGCGCTTAGATCCTTTAAACTACACAACGGATTTTCATGCGGTTATCACCAATAGATAGAGTGATTCAAAAGAAAGGTTTATATGTCAAATATTCAATTCAGGCAGCGGGCAGCGGGCAGCTGGCAAGCGGGTGGAGTGGATTTTATAAAGGTTGGGTAATGGCGTTGTGTTTCGTTAGCCACAGCAACGTGTGGCCGGATCTGCTAGTATTATATAAATTTGTAACGTATTTAATATAATCGATACGAAATACAATATTTGTTTTCGGCTCTTGGTTATTGAAGGATGGACAGCCCTGATTTGGACGATAAATTACTTTTTTTTTTGCTGAATTTTATCGAGTCAGCACAAACTCGTTACCAAACCATTAGTAAGAGTAATTATTCGCGGGAAATTTCTTGACGATTTTGAACAATTTTAACACAATTTAAAAAAAAAAAAATTTGAGTTGCGACGTTGTGAGTTCGATTTTATTGGACGTGGATTTATTTCATGTGTATAAGAACGTTTTTCTGGGTATTGCGAGGTTGTTGCTGAATTTTGATTAGTACCCTACACACTACTAAATTTGGGAAGCGGGTATTGACATCGCTGCCCCGGGAACCATTCATTGGATAACCAACACTCCTGTCGTACGTCACCCAAAGTGGTTTGCTGCGTTTGGTGACTTAGCAAGGGTGAGGTTTGTTTAGGTACTGCATGACGGACCAGAACGGGAGAGACTGGTTGAGGCAAGTTTAGGTAGTGTATGGCTGACCCAGACATCTCCATCTGGACTCTCCCGACCCATCGGAATACACCGTACGTACATCCGAGGGCCTCCATTGTCTAGGCGTAAGACTCTTGACTCGCAATCCGAAAGTCGCGGGATCGAATCCCGGCGTGCGCAAATAAATTTTATTTGAGTAATTGGTGTTATTTCACAATTAATTAAACAAAAAAATAATATACAGTGTATTTGTGGCACATTCCAGGGTGGAAGATACTCTCAGTATCGCTCTGGTGTAAGATCGCTATTCAGAATGGAAACGTTGCTTGAAATGGATTTAACCATGTTTGATCTGAATGGCTAGGTCCCCCCCCCCCTCCTCTTCCCCATTTCCTTTCCCTAGTCCTACCTTCAGCCTCACAATATGCCCCAATTGGGTATTCCATAGTCTCACTGTCTCCAGAGGAAAGCAGTTGGGACTCTGGTGTGTTTTTCATATAAAAAAAACACCGCAGTTGGAGGGATGAATTCATACGTTCTTGGACACACTGACCCCCAGATTCCTATCCACTTCTCACGCATTTTTCTCTTTTTTCCCGAAAAATACCCTCCACACAGCATCCCCAAAGATGACACCAGCTCTGAGGGATTTTTTTCCTCGGAGCCTCCAATGTGGAGGTTACATAATTTATTTATTTTATTATATCTAAAATTTGTAGTCTTCTCCGTAATATATTAGTGTTCGAAATATGACGCAAATGTGAATGGTAGAAGAAGTCGGGGACGCCCGAGAAAGACATGGCATGACCAAGTGAATCAGATACTTGAGTCGGGCCATTTCAAGAGTCAGAATAAAAGAAGAGCATGTATGAGACGATGTATGAATGTGAACAAAGCAAGGAATGTGTGCCAAGACCGAGTTGTTTGGCGGTCTATATTATCTGCATACCCCTGCGGGGAAACGGCGTGATGGTTAGTTAGTTAGTTTAAATGTTTTTGAGACGATGAAAAAAAAACTTTACCCTTTGTTTCATTGTAGATTACTGCTGGATCTGCGCTTTCATCTTCTGAGCAGTTTTATTTATTTTATTTTGTTGATATTTGCCTCCTCGGTGTCCATACCCATTTATGTTGGGTTTTTCATAAACACTCATTATATTATATTATAAAAGAAACTGCACAAAAGTGTGCGTTCCGCTAAAACTCAGAAACGAGTCCCGGTACGATAAAGGAAGTTAAATGGTGTGGTAGCCGTCTAACCCCTATCCATGAAGAAGGTTCCCGTTTTTACATGAAGGGCGTGCTTTTGAAGATATAAGTGCTGTATGTTTCGCCCTCTAGAAATTTCTAGAACAGTCCAGAACGTTCGAGAGTATTCGAGAGAATTCCGCGACATCCCAGAACATCCTGGAACATTCTGGAATGTTTGAGAATAGGTAATCGGCAACATCATTGTGGAACATTCTATAACACTCATGAATTTTGTGGAATGTTCTGGAACATTGTGGACCATTTGAAGCCTTTTTTGTATGGGTGGGGCTACACATTTGTAGGGGTATATAAAGCATCTCATATTGACATATCAACGAAGCCGGGTACCCCAGCTAGTCATTCGTAAACAAAAGTATAATAAATACGATACGACTTCTTTCGCTGTCCTCTGTAAATTTGTCCCACAGCAGTTTGTTAACAGAAACAAGGGTTAGAGACAGCGGGAAACTTTTATATTAAAGTTTTTCAAGTCAAATAAAGAAGAAGTATGACTTGAAGCTTCTATGTAATCTGAGTTATTTGCAAAATGAAAAGAGTTCGCTTTTTCGTATTGTTAAAGAACGCTGCTCTCAATTCTTTCGTTATTAGAACTGTAAAGGTTTGAGAACATTGTATACTCAATAGCCTCTAATTTCTTCCTCTATACCGACTTTTGTTATGAATTATTTTTTTATAGTAATACCTCACAAAAGTCTCGGCTGCTCCCGTCTGGAGCCAGTGAAGCTATCGCATCCCCAATTGGGGTATGTTGTGAGGCTGAAGGTAGTGGGAGGGGAAGGAGATGGGGAAGTGGAAGGTAGGGAAGTACCTGGCTATTCAGATCCGGTCACCAAACACGGCTAACGCCATTTTATGCAACGTTTTAATTCTGAATGGTTGTCTTCACCAGGGCGGTACTGGTAGTATCTTCCACTCTGGAACTTGCTGCAAATATACTACACATTATTTTAATTGAGTTAATTGTGAAATAACACAAATTATTCAAATATAATTTATTTGCACACGCCGGAATTCGATCCCGCGACCTTCGGATTGCAAATCAAAAGCCTTACCGCTAGACTACGCCGGCCGTCTATTGCCTCGAACTAGCTTTATTAATTCACCCGTGACGCAAGGAGCGGTGTTATATGTTTGGCGTGTCTGGGTGTCTGTTTGTCTGGCTGTGTGTCTGTCTGTGGCATCTAGTTACTAAACGAATGGTCCGATTATGATGCGGTTTTTTTATTTGAATGTGATCGAGATGGTTCTTAGCAAAATTTATGAAAATCTGTTCAGGCGTTTCAACAGCTCTCGGAGCAGTCGGGAGTTGCTTAAAATTTTGAAAATTTTATTTATTTTATTTCTAGAAGACATTTCTTAATAAACTAGGTCTTATTTTCAATAACTATTAAGTAATTGTCTTATTTTATGTAATTTATTACGAGTATTATGTCTTCTCTTTCTCTATACTGTATACTTACTATGTTTTATTTTTTTATTTTTCTTATTATTATTTCTGTTATTTCACTAGTAGGGTCTGCCTAGTAATAACTAAACCTTAATTTACGCAAGATGTGAACAATTTTAATTTTTGTTCATATGAAGCAGTTACTTTGTGATGTGACATTATTATTTAAAATAAAACAATAACTTTGTAAACACCACTTTTATTTTTTATACTTTATGCCGACCGGGTTTCGCTACAACCGTAGCTTCTTCAGGGCAGTACAATCTCTACTAAAATTAATTTACATGTGTGTTATAGCTAATACATGATTTAACCAAATGGGCTAGACTCCTCAAGTAACGGAGGAAGTAGGTATAGGTGTAGATGGAGAATTGGGAAAGGAACGGGCGTGTTCTTTGTCAATAGGGAACAATCTTAGTATGGGACTTTTACTTAAATTTAGTTGGTTATTAACTACCTTACTGTTAGTGTTTATGGCTTTCCTTAGTTCAAGTGCTTCTTAATTGTCTAGCCTAATACCGATGTTGTTTTTATGAATTAGTGTGGTGCCTGTCTTTTTGTCAAATTTATGGTCTATTTCGATCAAGTGGTTTGCAAATTCCGAAAATCCAGAGCTGTGTAAACATCTAAGGTGTTCTTTGACACGGGAGTTAACCACCCACGACGACCCTCACCTACAGGAAGACATCGCAGTACGCCCATTACAACCAGCACTTCATCTCGCCTAAATAAACTAATAAACTCTACAAGTTTATTGATAACAGCTGCATCTAGACAAGGACCATTACCGGGAGGATATACGATAATCGCTATCCCCGAAACGACATACCAACACGTACCCTTCTATGGTTACTCGGAGAAGACCATTAATAGACAAACAAAGGAACATTTAGATGTACTTAAAACAACACGTGGCCACACATCCAGCAATCCCAAAATAAAAGATCATATTACGAAAGATCACGTATCCACGTGCACCGGGACAACACGTGCACCGGGACAATAAACCCATTATCAGGATGACATATTGACGCTTTGACACGTAGCCCGAAAATAGGAAGACGGCGCCCCCTCCACCGCACCGGCATGGACTCCGCCAGGGACCTATATAAACCCCGACTCTAGCATACATTAGTTAATCTATTTTGTGCACTGAATCCAAGCACTTGCTTGTCGTATTGCTCACATCATAGTTCCCTTTGAAATTGTATTCACTTTAAGTTGTATTGTTTGAATTAAATAATAAAGGATAAATTATCCACAAGTATATTTTTTTAACACTACGAAGACAATAAAAGTTAACTGGCGCCCAGTACGTGGGTCATTTCGAGGAAGCTGTTAAACTTGGCCATTAGCCAGGACTCCCTAGATATTCTTTAATATCTCGACGCGAAGAGGACCACACACCAAACAAATTTGTTAACTAAAGCAATGAAGATCGTCGCATCAATACTTCTGTGAGTACATTTTTCAATTGATCGTCTATCCCATACGTATGATAGATCCTTTCCCTACCTTATCCAAAAGGTTAGAGAGAAAACTTTTTTAAAAAAAGTCACTTTGTTTATTCTATTTTATATTTTTAATATCTTAAAAAAAAATAAATAAAATGGCACAGCCAAATGAGAGACCCACTACCCAATACTCAGATTCGATTTTGGAGTACAGTGGCTCTCCACAAGATATAAACTTGTTCATAAAATCTGCCAGGGGGTATATTACTAGAAACGGCAATACGCCAAGTAATGTTGAAAAAATAATTTCAAGATTACGTGGAAAGGCACTTCACGTAATTCTCATGTGCGATCATGATAATAATATTGAAACAATATTAGAAACTTTGAAAAACGAATGTGGGGATAATAAGTCTGTAACGCTTTTACAGACGGAATTAATCAACTTCAACCGCGGTCAAAAAGATTTCTCCTCAACGATACACGAAATCAACCAAATTCTCTTTTCAATAAAAATTAAAATTTCTGATCAATATGGAGGACCTAGTGCCCACATATTGATGGAACCGTATAAGGATACGGCCAGAAATACACTGCTCAACCTCATGCCAACGCACATTAAATGTGCAAACTTAACAAAAAATTACGATGCTCTGTGCACTGAAATAAGAATGTTGGAGGCTCATGGCGAGCTCCAACAACGGTCTAAACAAAACCTTGTGTTTCCACAAGCAGGACCATCTAATTTCATGCGGCCAGGACAAAATCATTCAAACAAACCTTTTACTCGCCCGAACTATTTACCACCACAAACGCAAAGCTCGTTTAAACCGCATAATAATTTTAACAACAATAATCATAATCACCATAATTTTAATAATAAACCGTGGCATAATAATAATAACCAATCGCATAAGTACGGACAAAACCGCCCGTGGCAAGGAAGTAATAATCATAATAATTTTAACACGCACCAGGCACGTGCCGGTGATGTGAGTATGAGAACGGCCCCAATGCCCCGACCTCCTAAAGGCCCGGTCATCGACCTCGGCAACGGACGTACGGCACAGGAGCTATTCTATACTGATAGTAATGATCAGGAACGGCCGGATTTTTGGGAAGACCAAGAATCTCCCCGAGAAACCTAATCCACCTGAATCATATTAATAATGGCCTACCATATGTAGTAGCGCCATTAAATATGAAAATTCTGATTGATACGGGAAGCTCCAAATCATTCATGACTAAAAATGTGTATAATAGATTATTTCGTGACTGTAGATATATAAATGAAGAGTTTACTGTACAAACAGCACACTCTACGACCACCCATAGAGGTACCGTCGTGACGCCATTTTGGAAAAAAGTATTCGGCAATAATAATGCCGAAATGCGTTTTTATATTTTTGACTTTTCCCACAAATACGATGTGTTAATGGGGATAGACATGTTGAAATTAATGAATGCCACATTAATTTTAAATAATTCTAATAATATTTTAAAAACTCCAACCAAACAAGTTCAGTTGTTCCATGTTATGGATGTAAGTAAACTTGATGAGTTATTGGAGAAAAATAGGGATTTATTTTCTGAGGAACTGGTAGCTAATTGCTCGCCTCATGTAAAACATGAAATAAAATTAATTAAAGAGGAGCCCGTATATCAACGCGCTTATCGTTTACCATATGAGCAGAGGCTTGAAGTTGAAAGGCAAGTCGCTCAACTTCTGAAGGATGGAATCATCCGACCAAGCGATTCGCCTTGGGCAAGCCCTGTCCATATCGTCGAGAAAAAACTCGACCAATCGGGTATAAAAAAGTGGAGGATGGTCATAGACTATCGGAAACTCAACGAACAGACACGTAGTGACAAGTTTCCCCTCCCAAACATCGAAGACATTTTTTCACAGTTACATGGCAATAAATACTTTTCAACGTTAGATCTGACAAGTGGGTACCACCAGATCAAAATGTCTGATCAAGACATAGAAAAGACAGCATTCACTATTCCAAACCAGCACTATGAATTTGTTAGAATGCCATTCGGGTTAAAAAATGCACCTGCCTCATTTCAGCGGATGATGAATAACGTGTTACGTAAATACATAGGAAAAATATGTTTGGTATATTTAGATGACGTAATAGTATATGCCAACGACGAAGAGGAACACCTCAGGCGCCTAGAAATAGTTTTTAACGCCCTGCGGGAAGCCAATTTAAAAATAAATATCAATAAATGTGAATTTGTGAAGGAAGAAATTAAATTCTTAGGTCATATTCTCAATGGTGATGGACTGCAACCCGATCCCGCCAAACTTGACGCTATAAGAAAATTCCCCTTACCAAAGACAGTCAGAGATATAAAATCTTTTCTAGGACTAATTGGGTACTACCGTAAATTCGCCCCAAATCTAAGCAGAGTGACGAAACCACTCACAGAGTGTACCCGAAAGAACGTAAAAATTAATAACCAAGACGAAAAGTTTTTAAATGCTTTTAGGCTATGTAAAGAATTACTAATGAATGCCCCAATATTAAAATATCCTGATTTTAACGAAGAGTTCACTGTAACCACAGATGCGAGTAATATTGCTCTGGGGGCTGTGTTGAGCCAAAAATCTCAACCTATTGCCTATATTTCTAGGACATTGTCTCAAACGGAAACCAAATATAATACGACGGAAAAGGAATTGCTTGGTATACTATGGTCCCTCCAGCAATTCCGTCCGTATATTTATGGTAAGCATTTTATCATAGAAACGGATCACCAACCGTTAGTATGGTTAACCAAATTAAAAGAACCTAATGCTAAACTTACTAGGTGGAGGCTTAAACTCCAAGAATATGACTATACTATTCGACATAAGCGAGGTTGTAATAACCATGTAGCCGACGCACTTTCAAGGGTCGAAATTCACTATAGTGAGGACGGTGAGGAACATGATTCTTTACGAGTAGAGACCACCTCGGGTGCCCAGAGTGTCACTGACACCGTGCATAGCAATGTGGACGATCACGAGAGTGGAATCCCAATTCGTAACGAACACCCACCCCCACGTATGAATAGGATTTTTATTGAATTAAGTGATATTGAGAAGCATAGTTTGAGAGCTAAAGAAAAAGGTACGGACCTTGTATGGTGCATTCCTTTAGAAAATGCACAAGCAATATTTTTAAAATTTATTAAAACCTGTTTAGATAAAAATAAGTACGCAGTAATTATAAATAATGATAGGTTATACGAGAGTTTAAGTGAATGTTATAGAAAAAACATTGATAAGAACTCATTAAAATTAATACGTTTTACGAATTTTAAAATTGAACCTTTAACTTTAGAAGAACAGAAGGAAATAATTCGCTCGGCGCACGTTGAGAACCAACGTCACATGGGCCTAGACGCCCTTATTAGTAAAATAAAGCGGACGCATTACTTCAATAATATGCGGACAAAAATAAAAGACTATTTAAAATCGTGTATAATATGTCAGAATTCAAAATATGAAAGACACCCTACGTCTGCCCCATTAGAGGCAACTGTTACTCCTAATTGTCCGATGGAAATATGGCAGATTGATACTTATCATTTTGGACGTCAAAAATTCTTAACCATTGTGGATAGATTCTCTAAATGGGCATCTTGCACATTAATCGCTGTCGACAACAATGTCGCAATATGTGAAATACTTGTTAAAATATTTTCATTAATCGGTATACCGAAAGAAATACATTTAGATCGCGAAACCACGTTTACGTCCACTACGACACGAGAATTATTAGAAACGTACAACATTAAAACACATGTGACTACTACTGGTCATTCACAATCAAAAGCTGATATAGAACGTTTTCACTCTACTTTAACAGAAATATTGAGATTAATACGCACAGCAATGCCGAAAGTCACATCGGAAACTCAAATTAATTTAGCCTTAAATGCTTATAATAATAACATACACGGTGTAATTAAACATACACCAAATGAGATACACTTTTGCCATGGGAATCGAGTACCACAACCGAATGGTGTGATTACCCAAAGTTACGTAGCCGACCACGCAAATCAATGTAAAGAACTCAAAAAAATAATACATGACTTGCAGCATAAAACAAAAAATAAAACACGCGATCGAGTAAATAAAACACGTACGCACCAAGAAATGTCCGTGGGACAACAAATACTCATAAAAGTTACCGCACGGGGTAAACATAAAAATAAATATAAAGGACCGTTCACTGTTACTAAAATATTACCACATAATGTACTTGAATATAAAAGTCTGAGAGGCCTAACAACAATTCACAAAGACAGTGTTAAATTGTTTCAGGCTGACGGCCATGACGGAAGCGCTACGGATCCGCCAATTAGCGGACAATGAGCACTTCATCGTCGCACCTCTGGGAAATGCACGAGCCGTCGAAGGACAGTGGCACGTCATTCATACCCTAGATTTATCTAAACTAATTGAACAATCGCAACAACTAGGAATAAATTACGATAAATTTATAAAAAGTAACAATGTAACCTTACCACATGTAGGATTAGAACGTTTGAAATATTTAATAGATCATAATAATCAGATAATGGATAACTTAGTTATAAATAGAAATAAAAGAGGCCTAATAAACGGACTCGGTACAATAATTAAAGGGATTACGGGAAATTTAGACGATAATGATTTAGATAAGTTAGTGCAACGAATTGAAACTAATCAAAATATAAATGAAAAGAGAATCTCGTTAAGTTCAAGATCATTGGAGGATTATTACGGTAAACTAAAAAATATTTCACATAACCAAATGGTACTTTGGTCACAAATGAGTCATGACCATTATGAAGATAAGACAGACTTGTTGATTACACATTTGATTTATCAGACGGAAACTATTACCGAATTAATAACTAGAATTACAGAAGCTATCACGTTTGCCTCTCATGGAATGTATCACCCTAGCATTATAAAACCGAAGGTATTTATGGAATCCATTTCACATGTGAATCCTGAACAACTACCTTCTAAAGATTTTGACGTTATTCAACGCTTTTTGCAAGTTAAATTCATTAAAGTTAAACAAACTTTACACTTTATTCTCTCTCTAACTCTAGTAGAACGCACCGTTTATATGTATAACGAAATAATTCCCATCATTTCCAAAACTAACAACAAATGTTACCAACCCCACCTCCTACCGAGACGATTATTGAGAGATGGAAAGCAGATGTATAATGCACACAAGTGCCAAGTTATTACAGACAGCCTCAGCATTTGCAACAAAGAACTCAACTCCATTGATGACTGCACAACTACCGTACTAGAAAACCACAGCGAACAGAACTGCAGCCTACGCCAGATTATATGCCCAAAAGAGTACACACATGTCATTGGAGATAATATGATGTACCTGTTTCGCAACGAACCAACAGCATTACAAGCACAATGCCCTCAACATCAACAGAATATAGTAATTTCCAAATCTGTACTTGTAACAAATGACGAGTGCAGCATACAAGGAAGAACCTTCACTATGGGAAGAATCGTTAACCAAGAAACATTACTCATCACATATTCGAAAGAAGAATTACATGTACTAAAACTACCCATCCTACATGTAGACGAAATACAAGAACCACGCAGAGAATTCGATGTCCCTATCACTACGACTGGATTTGAAGGAACTATACACATAACACTTACCAGCTGCTTGATAATTACAGCCATTGGATATATCCTTTGGAGAAGATATAAACTCTTCACAGTGCGAAGGAGTTTCAATTTTAGGGGGGGAGAGTTAACCACCCACGACGACCCTCACCTACAGGAAGACATCGCAGTACGCCCATTACAACCAGCACTTCATCTCGCCTAAATAAACTAATAAACTCTACAAGTTTATTGATAACAGCTGCATCTAGACAAGGACCATTACCGGGAGGATATACGATAATCGCTATCCCCGAAACGACATACCAACACGTACCCTTCTATGGTTACTCGGAGAAGACCATTAATAGACAAACAAAGGAACATTTAGATGTACTTAAAACAACACGTGGCCACACATCCAGCAATCCCAAAATAAAAGATCATATTACGAAAGATCACGTATCCACGTGCACCGGGACAACACGTGCACCGGGACAATAAACCCATTATCAGGATGACATATTGACGCTTTGACACGTAGCCCGAAAATAGGAAGACGGCGCCCCCTCCACCGCACCGGCATGGACTCCGCCAGGGACCTATATAAACCCCGACTCTAGCATACATTAGTTAATCTATTTTGTGCACTGAATCCAAGCACTTGCTTGTCGTATTGCTCACATCATAGTTCCCTTTGAAATTGTATTCACTTTAAGTTGTATTGTTTGAATTAAATAATAAAGGATAAATTATCCACAAGTATATTTTTTTAACACTACGAAGACAATAAAAGTTAACTCGGGTGTTTATATTGCGTGCTGTTTTGCCTATGTAAAAAAAGGGACAGTCGCTGCATTGAAGTGAATTTGATATCTGCTGGGAGGTTTTTAACGCTGTTTTGAGAGAAATTATTTATGTACAAGATTCTACGCTATTGATAAGGTTGATTATTATTACTTGGTATATTTTTATTATGAGGTGGACTGTTATATAAGAATTTACTTGTGTATAATTTTTTTTATTTTTTTTTATTTAGAATGCTGTTGACTATATTTGGACTGTAACCGTTATTTATTGCGATTTGTTTTATCGTAGATAATTCTAATGCAAAGTTGGTATTTGATAAAGGGACTGTAACCAATCTGTGCACCATGGAATGGAAAGCTGAATGTTTATGGGATTCGGGGTGGTTAGAAGAATTGTGAATAGTTATATCGGTGAACGTCGGTTTGCGGTAGATTTTAAATTCAATTTTATTATTTATGATTGATAATGAAAGATCTAAAAAGTTTTATGTAGAATTGGTACCTATTTCTATTGTGAAGTTAATTTGTTTATGGAAGGAGTTAATTAATAGCAGGAAGGAATTGAGTTGTCGTTCAGTTCCTAACCAAACACAAAACACATCGTCAACATAGCGCTTCCATACAAGTTTTTTAATAATGGTGATTTACAGTTAAAGATATTATTTTCTAAATTGTCCATGAATATATCAGCGATTAGCGGCGATGTCGGTGCCCCATGGCCAATTTTAATTTAATTGTGCCATTTTTAAAACTTTTTAAAGTTTGCAATCAAAATTTTAATATTAAAAAAATTTGATGGTCATTTTTAATAATACAATTTGAAAGAATATTATATAAACTTTCAAAAACAGTTTATAGTTTTCTGATACGTTCATAAATATTATCATTATTTACAATAAGTGTCGCGACAGCATATGTCTAACTATTATAGTTATGCCACAATAAGTCTTATTTTATTTTTAAAATTAAATTAAAATGTCGCTGCTTGAGTCGTAGTAATTTCTCAAATCGGTCCAGTAGTTTCGGAGCCTATTCAATGCAAACAAACAAACAATCAAATCTTTCCTCTTTAAATATAGGCAGACCACTTTTATCACTTAGGGCAAGTCTAGTAATATTCCTATGTCTATGGAGTCGAGAGTTAGTAGGCAGTTCTCAGCGCCGTCAGCCGCTGTACGCTCCACACTCAGTGATGATTTTAGCTTCTTCGGCATGTTGAAATCGTCAGATTATATTATTTCTGTGATCCTTACATTATTTCCTTCGAAATAAAAAAAAAATTAACCGCCACGTGGATTTACTCGTTTTTTTTGCAACTTTGTGACTCGCTTATTTTCTTACATCACGTTCAAATCGTCAGATTATTGAAATGTTAACTTTTCTGCATGTAATTAACTCACAATACCTTAATCTGACACGCTCGAGTAACTACAGGTATCGATTTTTTTTTTACTAATCTGATCGGTTGCCCTAGCCGCACCCACCAATATTATAGGTTCATAAATGGTGGTAGTCCATAGCAGGGTCGGGAGGTATCTCCCCTTAGTTAATCTAAAAAGTAAATCCCAAAATCCCTGCTCCGCCTCCCCTACTATTAGCAGATTCGGCAGATGTATGATCTGGTTAAAAATCTAACCATTACATGTGGGGTCATTTTGATTGCAACTGAACTCCTCTGTCACTCCACTTCGTTTAATCCATAGCGTACGGGACATTCTGTATAATTTCAATAGAAAATTTAACTTCTACTATTCCACGATACTATTATGTACCTATTTCACTTGTTTATAATAAATAAGTATTCTTCTTCAATCTTCAAAATAAATCAAAGTGTGTGCAAGGTGGTTTGTTTTCATTTGAGCTAGATTCTTTCATAGGAAGCAATTACTTTGTGGTTAGACATTATATTATAAAAATAAAACACAAACACTTTGTATTTAACCACGAATTTAATAAATTCGTGGTTAAATACAAAGTGTTTGTGTTTTATTTTTATAATGAGCTAGATTCTTTCAAATCTTAGGTCATTATTAAAATGGTCCGTCAAATTTTTATCAACTTCCAAAAATATCATAAATTCATATCATTTACAGCCTGTCGAAAAAACTGAACATTTATTAGAATATCCACACTTTCACGGTATAGGCAGTATTCATCCATTCATCTTATTTATTGAGATGTCGTCTGCCGTACGCATATAAACGCTGCGTATAAAAGACGTAGTTCGTTGGATAGAAAAGTGTACGTCTGAAGAATCTTTATTCGGTATTCCCCATCCCGATACGAGTTGGCTGAGTGATGGATGATGGTTTTCTCTTGGAATCCTTTCTTATCCCAACGTTATCTTCTCCTGTGTTGGCATTTTTATTGCTTTATCCATAAATGATTTGGATTCTCTTCTGTGATGGAAATGGGTAAAAAACTGTTGTTTACAATTTGGTTGACTATATCAAGTGTAAATAAAAGCATTTTATTGTTTCCCTGTTACAAAAAAGGGATGGACGTGCGAGACTATTTTATTTTATTTATTAGGGTTACGAGTTCTTGGGTGCGTTGCTCTGCCACTTAATAAAGAAATTTTTACTCCTTGCGTGTCCTTTCCCTTTTGTCCTGTTCCTCTTCTACCTCTCATCACTGTTATGTCTCTTAATCATCAGTAATAAGACAACTTGAAATTTGTTGGGTATCTTCCAAATAATCTCACTGATGCCTTCGGCCATCGTCGTAACCGTTCGCACCTAAGACACGAACGTCGGTAGATGGTATTCTTCTGATATCCTACTCAACTGCCATATGTTGGGATAAAGCAAGGATATATAAATTATATAGTATTTAAGCTATCGATATCTGTTGAAAGGGTGACCCGACAATTCGTCCGGCGACAATTCATCCGGCGACAGTTCATCCGGTGACAGTTTATCCTGCCGACAGTTCATCCGGCCGACAATTCATCCGGCGACAATTCATCCGGCCTGATCATTTAGAAGATTTTTTCTTTAAGTAAGTATGCAACCAAAATCGATATACTTATATCTAAAGGCATCTTGAGTGGAAATCCGCTGTAAAAATATTTTTACTAATAATAATTTCGACTCTCCGAAGAAACATGCGTGAATAACAAAATACGACATACTTATACGTGCAGTCGGCTTAGCAAACAACCGTAAAGATTCCTACGTGCAAATAACATAAGTTTTTTTATCTGAAATTAACACCATCTTTTTAGGGTGAATTGACTTATTTGTTAGGTTTGTTTAGGTTAGTTTAGGTTAGGTTAGGTTAGGTTAGGTTAGGTTAGGCTAGGATACAGCGGGTTTCTACTCAAGATGCCTTCAGATATAAGTATATCGATTTTGGTTGTTCGGCCGTATATCCTCTTTGCATACTTACTTGAAGAAAAAATCTTCTAAATGATCAGGCCGGATAAATTGTCGCCGGATGAACTGTCGGCAGGATGATCTGTCGGCAGGATGAACTTTCGGCCGGATGAACTGTCGCCGGATGAACTGTCATGGAACCGTTGAAAGAATCAGAAACTACGTGAATAATTAATACACTATAAAATATATATATTTCATTTTCAAGTTTTTGGTAGAAGGGGTCGGGATGCTCTTGGAAAACATGACTTGCCCAAGTATTATTTGTAAGTATTTAACAGTATCAGTAGTCGTGATTTCAATTCCTCGACTGACTAAGTCCTCCATCAACACATACGCAATATCTCCGCTTACTGTTATGGTGGTAAGAGATTTTATAATATTGTCAGGTTATTTGTAACCCGGGAATGTTTGTCTAATTGAATTTGAAGACGTGATCGGAAATACATCTTGTTCCATGAAAACGGGAGTGACGACTTGAAGAATAGAAATTGAGTTTGCTTCTACAGTTTCAGCTAAAGGTCCCCTCCACCAAAGTAAACAAAACCTATAATAACGATAAAAATTCTGTGAAGAAAGAATATAAGTACAAAGGATTTGAATTACCCCAGCGGACGAGAGAAAAAAATATGTCAACGACCTTCTGACCAGCATCAATAAAACCTTTTTTTCAGGCCAAGGGTTTTGGAAACGAAAAAAGCTACCAACCAAAAAATCCACTTTATCTACCAAATCCAAGAGTAAAGTAGGGTAGGGTTACACCAGATGGTAAATTTAATTAAACCACATAGCCGTTTCTAGCATGATGGGCTAGTGACTTATCGCATAACATGATGCTTGATAGTTTCATCTGTGCCTGTATTTTTAGAGATCTTACCACTTTTAAAAACAAGTTATCTTCTTCCAGAATGTACACACTTGAATGGTTTATTTAAGTAAAACTTCTTGACGCACGCTTGACTTGTGGAGTAAGCTGGTGAATGCGTGACGAGAGCGTTATGAAAAGTGTGATCGGACGAGGCGAACAAAAGTTGAGAGGGATTTATAAGTTAGTGAAGATAGAAAGAGACAGAGAGTAACCTTTCGTATATTACTGTAGGGGCAAGAGAGAGAGGTGCTAGCACACATTTTCTTTCTCTCTTTCTCTCATAGCCAGTTACGTTTGGTATATCTAAGACACAGTGCAGGCCTATTGTCTGTATCACACTGTAGGAGCAAGAGAGAACAGTACGTCTTTTCTTTTATAAGTTAGTGAAGTTTTGCTTCAGTCGTGTGGTCTAAAGAACACTCGTTCTTTTTTCTTGAAGGCGTCCGAATGGGGTGCAAGATGCAGAAATAATTATTTTTTTTAAATATTTTCAAAACACGCTTAATACTTTTTTTTATTTCAAAAACACTTTGTATCAGTTAGATAATGTATTTTAATTATCAATTAAAAAAAAACTCAAATAATAATATTTAAATTCCCATCCTAACCTAACAAAAAAATGGGAAAAAATAATACGGACAATAAATTATTGTTCAAAAACAGTAAAATGCGACAGTTTTTTCAAGCCAGTTTTAAATTATTTTTTATTAATTAAATCCAAACTCACAACCTCTTTTAGGATTATAGGTGAATATTTTGGATTAAAATTACGTAAGAATTTTGAAATCAATGTATTGATAGTTGAACAATCGATTAAAATTTTAACGAAATCACTATTAAAATGCATTATTTTCCGTTTGCGAAAACTGAAATACTTACTTCTCAATATTATCTAACTGATATTAAGGCCCAGTTGTTTCACATAAATTCAAATGTAACATTATCATCAAATGGCCATTCAACGCAATTTTGCTTTTTGTCACCATTAAACGCCAATTCTATATGCCTTTCAGCCATAAAATGTCGACAATACTAAATGGCGCTGAATGGTCATTTGATGACTTTGCCACACATGAATTTCTGCGTAACAACAGAGCCTAAGTGTTTTTGGAATAAAAATGCATTTTAAGCATGTTCCTGTATTGTAAATATTTATCTTCTTTTTCTCTTACAAAAGCGATCTCATTTTTACAACGCACTTCCAGTAAAATGAACCAAATGAAATAAATCGTCATTTTTTTGCCATAAATTCTCCTTTGGTAACATATGAATATCGGAAATCTAAAAGAGTGTAAGTACCATTTAAAAAAAATGAGGTAGACAGGAACTTAAAGCACGCTCCAGCATTCAAAGAAAACTCTATTTTATTTTTATGTCAAATCAACAAGTAAGGGGGACGGAGACATACGTTCTGTTCGTTCTAGAATACGATTTTTTCTATTATTCATGTTATTTTAGTTACGCATAGTTTCTCCTTCTCAAATATGCAAATGAAAATCTCCCACGGTTTCTTCAAGTAAGGTCCCAACCTTGAGAAATAATATTTATTCTGCCTGCTATCATATAAATGCATTACTTTACAAAGATTTGGAAGAAAATGTTTATTATTTAAATTGTTTTATTTTTAAGTAGGTATTTGTACACTTCAAATAGGATAATAGAACTTATAAATATTTATGGCAGCCCCAATATATAGTAAAATATATAGTAAAATTAGCAATATTGGTCTGTCCTTTAGTTTAGAAGTTTTTATTGGTGGCACTTTTCGGCCGACTTTTGGGCAATTGTTTTATTTCTAGATTTTAAAATGCGAGATCTGGGAACGTTTTCAAATCTCAGTTCCCACCATTTTTTTACCAATTGTATTTGTGTGTTTTACTTTAAATATGGCGATGTTTTTAACAGACAGCCTTGTTATTACACTGGAACTGGACGGTGCATGAGGTGTCCTTCAGTTGTGTGTGGAAAAACTTACAGAAGTATCGAGGAAAGAAGACCTTCGATATTTGTCAGCGTGGTGTGGTTGTGGAGACCGCCCGAGCAAATGGTATATAGACCCTTTTGTAGTATTTGTATTTTACTGCATTAAATAAATTGTGCTAGAGAAGAAGAAAAAGTGTTTTCCTCCAAACTCCATTCTGTTGTGTTCTCGTACAAGGATAATAAGAAACACGTCCGTTGGCATAAAAATAAAATAGGGTTTTCTTTAAATGTTTGAGCATACTTTAAATTCCCGTCTGCCTCATTTTTTGTAAATGGCACTTACTCCCTTTTAAGTTTCAGGTATTCATATATGTGAACTTAATTCTACTTTCTTCCGATAAATGTGTTATTTTCCAGTTCAATTCAACCGTTCGATCACGGTTCCGGTGGGTAAAAATATTTCTTTAAAACATAAGAAGAGAATATAAAGCGCAGGTAGTTTATTTAAACACCACTCGAGTTGATGAAATAGACATCTTGGAAGTTTCCAAGTAATGAAAAGTGGGGACGTTTGAGGTAGGATCTATCTACGTTCCAAGTTGTACACATAAGTCGATGGGTTGATCATATTTACGTAAACGCAAATGGACCATATACTCTTTCTCCCCAAACATAAAATTGTGGTAGTTTCGGCTATTCGTCATCAAAACTTTGGATTAAAATACCACTATTTGAATATTGACATCGTTGCAGTGCTTCACTAAGCTCTGCGGCGAATGATTGATGACTACACAGTCAATTGCACAACATCTTAATTAATTAATTAATTAAACTAACAAGTAAAGGAACACCTACTTGATTTATGACTATTTATTTATTTATTAATTTTCAGGAAATCGACAGTTTACATTTATTTCAGTTTGTACATAATATTAAATAGCCAAAATGAAACCAATTATGGATTTCCTCCTTGTGACTTTACTTGTACTGAGACAGCATAATAAGAGTGTAAATTAATTTTATAAAAAAGCAATATGAATCCAAAAATTAAATAAAACAAAAAACAAAAAATATAAAACAATTTTTTTCTTATATAAAATGAAACATTACTAAACAAAAAATCTATCAATACATTTTTAGCCATGGAGAGAGGTTGTACATATAAATCAAATCATAACAGAAATATAAAACATAACATTATTCACGAACCATCAGAGAAATATTCTTTTACGAACCTCTTATATTTGGTAAGTTCGCAATTGAAAATGTCCACATTGGATAATACGTTATTATAACTATTGCATAGTCTGTTCAAGCAAGAATTCTGCTATCATCACAATAAGCGAAAAATATTTGACCGGAAACCAGAAAGACGCGGGTTCAAGTCCCGTCGGAGGCACGTATCTTTTCTCGGGATATTTTTTCAATTTATATAGATGAGTGTTTCAGGCTAATAATTATTGCTTATAATAATTGTTACCCTTTATGCTATCCATATAAATCTTGTCTTAAAATACATTAGTTTATCAATTTTAAAAAATTATGAAAAATATTGCTTTTGTCGTGATGGAGAAATTAGCCAGCTGAGGAATTGAACAGACCACGCCTAGATGGGACTCAAACGCGATGACAACTCAGCCACTGACCGGTCAAAGTTAAAAAATATAGTGGTTTACATAATGTTACATTGCTTCATTTAATTACAATAGCCACAATATAGTTTTATTTGATAGTATAAAATGTAAAATGTTTAAAGAAGGTGTTAACTGTATTAAAATATTTTTTATTAAAGTTGCGTACCTACTTTCAACTCACAAACTACTCAACCAAAGTAAAATCTGAATAATAAAAGAGTAACTTTAATGGGCTTTAGCGTATTCTGTAAAATAGAAAGCGGGCGATAGCGAAAGTGTTAAATGATACAAAGTGTTAATAAATAAAGTCACCAAGAACATCGGTTTATTGGGACAGCCGGTTATTTGTAATAAAACCAAAGGAATCGAAACCAAAAAATAATCTAATACCTACTAATTTTCCTTCAGTTATCTGGAACACCTGGTATAAATTCTGACTTGATGTCGATAAAAAACTCGTCGTACAGTAAACGAATTTTAGTTGAAAAGGACGGGCGTGGGGTATGCGCCACGGGTGAGGAGAGGGGATGCCATTTTTTCGGAATAGGCCACTTGCATGGATTTCATAACGACTTGGAAAAAATCCTATGGATAGATTTTTTTACTAAGATTACCAAAATGTTAGTAAAAATTTTAAGAAATGTATAGTTTTTCTTATTTTTAAATAAATTATTCCATTATTGGAGCTCATGACGTCACTACATGAAAATGTCCCGTATCCGATTATGTTCCCTTAATTTTGTAAAATTCCAGACTGATTATTTTTTTTTATATGGCAACACTTTGATTTCCGGCGAATGTTTGAATTTGCGTTTAACGTTCACTAGATTTATTGTTTGTTCTATGCGAACTTATCTTTTGGTTTGATTTTTTGATAAAGATGGCGGTGATTTTACAGATGTTACGAAGAGAACCCCGTACAATTTATTGCTATTCGTGTGGAAAACGTTATTTTTTAAAATGATTTTCGGCTATGTAATTATCGGTTTTTCGCACTCATAAAATTATGTCCCGTATTTACGGTTTATAAAAAACAGTCTGATTTTTCTGATTGAAATTTTCAAAAAATCGCCAGGGTTTCAAAAATACGATAAAAAAAAATAAAAAACACGGAATGTCTTAGAATATTTGCCTTAACCGGAATTTTTTTTAAAAAAAGTGATGCAAGTGGCCTATTGAGTTCCAAATATTAAATTATTTGAAAAAACAAAAATTCTATGTGAAAGTGAAAACACTATTATTTTATTAGCAAAATGAAGGTGGACCTCAAAATAATATATTTTTTTAAATTTTTGAATTAATTTTTTTTTTCGTATTGTAGGTATTCGTACTTTTTGTACGTTAATTCCACACAGGAGCCCCTGAGGAAAATAATTTCCCTCAGGGCCTATGTCATCTGAAATGCTGTTTGGAGGGTCTTTTTGAGGAGATGAAGGAATGACCATTGGTCTTGAAGAGCTTGACGGCTGGCGTGGTCTAGGAGTAAAGCTCTTGACTCGCAATCTGAAGGTCGCGGGATCGAATACCGGCGTGGGCAATTTTATTTGTTTAATTTGTGTTCTTTCACAATTAATTCATTTAATATAATGTAATAAATAATATAAATAACACGGCTAAAGCCATTTCAAGCAAAGTTTCAATTCTGAATGGTGGTCTTACACGAAAGGATTTGAATCTGCAACCTTCGCATTGCTAGTTTAACTTGCGAACACTTGCACAGGTTCTCCTAGTCTAGTCTTAGTGATGTGTTAACAAAGCATTACTACTTAACCATATACATAGGAGGCATACATTAATTACGTGAGCTCAAAAGGGGGGGAGGTCCAGCAAAATCTCACGTTACTTGAAAATAATATACGAAGTGGCCAAAATTTATATCGCCAAGGGGGGGGGTGTAGATTGGAAGAAAAACTGCTCACGTAATTAATGTATGCCCCCATTCAGTTACCAAATATACTATACTCTACTGCCATGTTTTTAATTAGAATCTATTTTTGTATTACTTACACCAAAACTGTAAACTATATGTACGAGTATAGAAATAAATAAAATAAAATAAATTTGAAGGACGTTTGGGAGAAGATTCCGGAAAAATTATATGTTGTTATTCGGTTATTCCCCGCCCACAATTCACTGTGGAATAGTTACGGCAATTCACACAATTAACAACGAGGTAAAATGTACACCATTATTTGAAGGTACGTGTTTTTCAAATAAATAAATAAACCGTTCTAGACAGTTTCATTGTGGTTTAAAGAATGGTCTTCCTTAACTTGTGAATTTCCTAAGACGTATTTCTCCGCGAGGAAAATATTCAAGACAAGCACTCGTGAAACAAACTCAATTATTTATGAGCGGGTTTTATTTTCCGCGTGTTTCTCTTTCATTTACAACCAAACCTAAAAGGCCCTGTGAAAAAAATAATAAAAGCATTAAACTGTTAATTTAAAAACAAAGAAAAGTAAAATATGCATCAAACTAAACAATTTGCACGTGGTTCAGTAAAATACTTATTTTTACCTTTACAGGTTTGTGCGGGCTTTTACATACATAAACATAATTTTATAATAATTTTTGGAACAATAATCAGAAGTAAAATATGCCATTTATATTATATAGAACCCATGCAGAAAAATGCCACGCTAACATTGATTATTATTATTGAGCAATGTTATTATATCCTTCTTAAAATTATATTCCGTGCAGTTGAACACATCTACTACTTTCAAAAAAGTATTGTTAACTGCGTGCAATTTTGATTCAAGCGAGAATCTAATTGTATTGTTGTTGAAATAAAAAATAATTAAAAAATAACAAAAAATAATATATAATAAAGTGTGCAATTCACGCGTGGTATAAGTGAAACATTCAGAAAATTAAAGTAGACAAGAGAACGGGAGGCTGCGAAGCACTGCATAAAGACGAGACCGATAGGCTACAAAGCACCACACAAAGAAGAAACCGGTTACTCTATCTCATTCTTTTGCAGGCTCAATCCTATAGATATGTGTTTGCCTCTTTATAGTGTAGCTATTTTTCGTTTCATCGAGTTTCAAATCACAACAGTGCTAAAGAAGTTTTCACTTCAATAAAGGAAACGCCAAAGAAATGTATTACCATTTTAAAAATATACATTCAACTCTCCAAGTCATGTTCTTCACGTAACTAACTAACTTACCACAGTCAGAGTTATAGATGCTCTTAGTAACGCCCTTGAAAGACCACCAACTGAAACGTTGCTTGGAATTACTCTAGCCGTGCTTGGTGTCCAGATCTGAATAGACAGAATCTTCAGATTTCTTTTTGCCTATCATATTCTATTGGTTCCTCCATTTAGCCGTACAACAAACCACAATTGGGGATAGTTGGGATTATTGTGCAATATTATCATTAACAATTATATGAGAATATACCACCCTCCCCCTTATTTTTTTTTTACTTTAGCTCCACATAGGAGGCCCTGAGGAAAATAATTTCCACATACAGTACATTTCATGTTTTATTTTTATTTCATTTATTTTGGAAAATCATCAGATTTTTTTACAATATTGAAAAGATTCACCATAAGTTCCCTCGGTATATAAACTGTAAATTGAATATTCCTGTACAAAACATTGATTATAATTACCTCCCGGATAAAATGTCCCTATTAAAACTTTCAGAAAGAATAATAAACACATATTTAATACTATTACATAAATACTGCACTACAAAATGAACCGTACTGAATTGCTTCAATTAATCAACATCCTTATATACCCAAAATAACTTTACTACGTTGATTGCCCTTTTACTTTAACAACACCAGGACACTGGTTTATTAAAATTTCCCGATTCCGAGACTTCACAGTCTCGGAAATAAATATTTTGATTTGGGAGATATATTTCATCTTAAAATAATCAATGTAAATGTTTTCGTTATTTGTTTTTGGGGTGTTTTCCGTATCTACTGTAAATGTTGTTTATTCCAATACTTTTATTCATCTAGACAGAAATAGACGCATATACTTTCTACTATTTTTGGTATATTGAATATCTATTTGTGTGAGGAGTTGTTTAGGATTTTTGCTTAGGATGGGTTGTTTCAAAAAATTTTACGGATTTATCAAATATTTTTAGTTAATTTTCACGTTCCGTGTAAGTTCTAAATAGATGCTCCATAAAACTGAAATACTCACAGATTATTTATGTCTTTCTCCGCTTACTCGTTAATACGGAATATTTTTTATTCAAACAGATAGATTTAGCATTATTATTACGAAAAGTGAGCATTTATGTCGGGGGAGACCAAAAAACATGCAAAAAATAAGTATTTAACATTTTAATTTCGTTTAAATTAATTCACTTACACGGTAACGCCATTTTATTTTTACCGTTTTTATTTTAAAGACAATCAATCATAATTACACAAACCAGCTAGAGATCCCCTGCTTTGCCAAACAAACCATTCAAAACCTGGGATGTTTTTTTTAAATTATGATGACATGCAGCTTTCGTAGTTTACCTCAACCTAAAAAAGGAATATTCCGTATTATCCGTGTATCAAACTTCGACAACACAAACGTTCCGTATTATCCGTGAGGTGGACCAAATTCATATTTACCTATCACAGAACTTGAATAGAACTTACACAGACCGTAAAAATTAACTACAAATATTTGATGAATCCGTCAATTTTTTTAAACAACCCGTCCTTAGCCTCTGTTAACATTTTTAATAAGGTATTTTGTTTTATGATTTTGTTGTCACAATACTTATAAAATAGAATGTAAAAGCCCATTAGGGCGTGTAATAAATAAATATGTAAAAAAGTTCGCATGATCGATTTTGTTTTCACGTCAGTGAACCGTTAAAAACTGATAAATACATAAAAAGAAATAAGCCTGCCGTTCGTATTTTTCAACTCTCTCATATCAGCATTTTCCAATATGAAAAATAGAATCAACATGAAGCTGCGATATCATATTCAAAAATGTCATGAACGCAAGCTCAACATAATAATTTATCAACATAAAGATTTGCATACAAAGTTTTGCCTGTAAAATATGCTTAAAGCGAACACATATTTCACAATTTATTCGTAAGATGGCGCGAAATACCCATTGCATGCAGAACGTAAATAGCGAAGCGAAAATATTGTATAAATTTACCGAAATACAAAATTTTCGAGCAAATCTTGCATAAAGATTGCATCGAAATTGCGCGAGAATGCACGAAGAATATCTTACTATTTTTAAATACATATTGTGTGTTTTTAGTATAATAATTAAGTTTTTTGCTTTAATAAAAATGTTTTTAAAATACCTATTAGCTTGCATTTAAATCATTCTATGAATTGTATTTTACAAACGTAGAAACGTAAACGTGCGTATTTTACAAAATTATATAATGTAAAATTGTCTTACACTTTGTAAAACACCACTTTATTTGAATTAATAATTATTTAACAGCCAACCAGGTTTCGCTTAGCTCAAGCTTCATCAGGACTATTATATTAACTAAAGATAATTACATACAGACACATATATGTATATATAATAAGTTTTAAAAAAAATGAATGAAAGAGATAGCAATAGAATAGGCGGCACCCTATTGGTGCCAGTAAGATATACAAATTGATAAGAGGGGGACAAAATTATTGCAGGATGGGAGGTTGGGGGGGAGGGGGAGGGAAAGGGGACTGTTTAAGAAGAGGTTAACGGAATAAATTAAAAATTGGACTGTCAGTTAAATTGATTTGATTATTAATAATATTTGATTTATTACTGTCGGCTTTTTTGATTTCAAGGGCTTCTATATTGTTTAATCTAATTCCACATCCATTTTTATGTAATATTTTAGTCCCGGAGGTTTTATCGAATGGGTGGTTAGTTTCTAGTTGATGGTTAGCGAATTCTAAAAAAGCATTACTATTTAAACATCTTAGATGTTCTTTAATTCTTATGTTTACATTCCGTGCCGTTTTTCCGATGTAAAAAGCAGAACACTCGTTACAATTGAGTTAAATAATTATTAATTCAAATAAAGTGGTGTTTTACAAAGTGTGTTTTTTCATTTAGAATATAATGTCACACCACAAAGTATTTGCTTCCATCGATAAAAAAAAAAAAAAACTGTCCAAAGACGCGAAACTAGCCGTCCATAATGGAGTACTGGTACCTACCCTGATGTATGACAGTGAGGCATGGAACTGGCAGAGGAAGGATGAAAATAGACTGAATGCTGTAGAAATGAGATCCCTGAGGCGTATGTGTGGTAAAACCATGTATGATCATGTGAGAAACGCGGAGATCCGCAAAGAATGCAAGGCTGATGTAAGCGTAATGAGTAAGATCAAGAAAGGAACGCTCCGATGGTTCGGGCATGTAGAGCGAATGAACGAGGAAAGGAGTGTAAGGAGAATATATGACGCAAATGTGAATGGTAGAAGAAGTCGTGGACGCCCGAGAAAGACATGGCACGACCAAGTGGTAGTTAGTTAGTTAGATAAAAATAAAATTATCTTATTTTAAACAATTAAATGGGTATGTGACGAGCAATTATTAGAGTTGATGTGAACAACCCCTACTTAAATTTATATGTGTAGGTGCATACTCACTTCTGACAGTGAGATCGTTGAAAAGCATCACTGAGAAACACTTTTTGTCTTACTTATGCAATGTAATTTTTTTAGAAAGCAAATACAATATGCAAAAAGTTCATTCGTTCGACCTTCATGATTAGAACATTAAAACTAACTTGAAATACAAAATACTGACAAATATATATAAATATTTTGGAGTTCGATTGGGAGATGAATAAAGAGGGGAAGGGGTAGAGTGTTCGTTAAAAATAACGTTATCTAAAACAAATTTTTATATGTGTAAATTATATATTAATAAATTTTATATTAATAAATTATGACGAGCAAAGTATTTTTTTACAAATTCAATTAATTTTATTTTGAATTCAAGAATTAAACAACGTCGTTTTAATAAGCACAACATCAATTAAAGACTTGGGCGTAACATATGACTAGCTTTAACCTGTAGATATAATTTCAAAAAGTGCAACAAATTAAATGATCAAAATTAGGACTAAAGCTAAAATGAAAAGGGCAGAATTAAGTTAGACGATATATAAATCAATAGTGCGAAGTATTCCAGAATAAGCATCCACTATTAGGTCTCCCAATTATGAAATTCATTATTATAGGATCGTATCCATACAAATAAAATTAACCCGTGTGATTGCTTATCGCGATGGTTTATCTGATCAATTTGGAATGTATAATGACCGATTTTTACACTATAAACTACTCCCCCTCTCTATCTATCTCTCTCTCTCTCTCTCTCTCTTTCTCTCTCTCTCTCTCTCTCTCTCTCTCTCTCTCTCTCTCTCTCTCTCTCTCTCTCTCTCTCTCTCTCTCTCCTCTCTCTCTCTCTCTCTCTCTCTCTCTGACAGCCAGGCCTAATGACCAGACCTGATTTATAACTTCTGCGCAAATTATACATACATCAGGTGACACACAAAATATTTTTCCCAAATTAACTCAACATACCATCAAAAATGAGAAGAGAAAAATACATTTTCTATACTACAGCTTACCACACAGATACACGATATTCTCCCCTGTACCGTGAACATTAAGAAAATATAACTCTATAAAATGTTCTAATAATGAAATAGACTGTTTTAATAGTCCATTTAAACAGTAAAAAAATGTTTTACCATCAATCATACCAAACTGATTTTGTGATGAAGCCCTTTATTTGAAGACAGGCAACATGGTACCTAACAAATCAATATCTCATTAGAACAGGTGCCAATAATAAATTGTTTATGGACCCTTTTACATTAACTCCACACAGGAAACCCTGAGGAAAAAAATTCCCTCAGGGCCTATGAGATGCTGTGTGGAAGGTTTTTTGTGGAGAGGAAGGAATGAACATCGGTCTTGACTATGCACCGGTGCCGAAGGGATCAATGACGCTAGTTCCTCGGAGCATCTTCCATTGTAATACCGGTAGAACAAGGATAGCATTCCCACCCGACATCTGTGCTCTAAAGATTGCAATCTGTCTGCTAAGATGGGAGATTCTATCAAATGGACCGCCCGTTTTTGCACAGAGTCTAGGGTATTTTTCAGGTATTTTGGAGCTCCAGATCAGAGATGGCTGCCAAATTCAACCGTGGGGCGGACTTGTGATTAGTACAGGGTCAGCAGTTGTGTAGGTACTATTAAAGTATCTGCGGGCCCTGTACAGTACGCCCAGTTTTTGGGAGGCTAACTTTACTCTGTCTTCGATGGAGCCCCCATATCTGATCTGGTCACTTAGGGTTACACCAAGCATATCAATGGAGGACCTGTTCGGCAGATTGCTTCCGTTGAAGGAGACTAGATTTTATTTCGATTCCTTTTTGATCCCTTTTCGACCTATTTGTATTCTACTTTTTTACCACTCTTATTTTTCATTTACACCTTCTAATTATTTTAGTTACTATTTTAGTTAATATTTTTGTTATTGGGCATCGTGCCACTGAAATAAAAACTAAAAAATACAATACATGTAACTCTGATTTTTATAAAATTCCTAGTTTCGTATAAAAAGCTCCGTATACCACCTACCCTTATCTTGTATTTTTTGTCTTGTTTGTTTGTCTGTCTTGTAATCACTATTTTTCTCCTATTCATTTATTTAGGAAAATGTCAATGGAAAGTACCTACACGGTTTGGGCGGCAACCGTAGGCTTTTAATCTGCATTCATTACGTGGTCCCGAGTCCCGGACCGTATTGGGGTCTAGAACACCGTAAAGTGAATGAATTAAATTAGTGCGAAGGTACACCCTTGTGCTGGGATTGATCGTGCCCAGACTAGATTTACCTAACCTAACCCAACCTATCCAAATTTTTAATTTATCTTGAGCAAATTCTTTGTGGTTTTTTCAGTTAAAACGGAGCACTGTGAAGTTGTGCAAAATTTGTATTTTCTGTTTTTTTTTTTATATTAGCTCCATATAGCGGGCAGACAAAATATTTTAAATCAGGACCTATGTCGTCTTGAAGATGCTGTGTGTAGGGTCTTTTTAGAAAATGAAGTAGAGGAAGTTCTGTAAAGGAAAAAGTTGTGAGGTAGAAATCTGGGAGTCAGTGTTCCTATCAACCCTCCAAATTTTCAGCGATAGTCCTGCTGGAGAGATGATACAACCAGTATCTCCCGATCCGGCCTGCCACACAGTTGGAAGACAAACCTCGCCCCATATTCGTTATCAATAATTTTATGTAGAAAAAACGTAAGGTGAGTCATTTTTAAAACGTTTTATTTTTGCATCAAAAATTTTATGTATTAAAAATTGTATGTTTATTTCTAATAATAAGATTTGAACACATAGTTCAAAACAGTTTTTCCATTAACATGCGTTCCATTTATTTGGATTTTATTGCTAATCGGAAATATTGTGATCTTCTGAGAGAATATGCGCGAGGCTTGAGGGGATATTAATGATTAATGATTGGTGCAAAATTAACTGCATGCAACTTAATGTTGACAAATGCAAAATTTTGTCCTTTTATAGAACCAAAAAACCTGTGAGTTTGATTATAAACTAAATAATGTTTGTCTCTCTACTGTCACATCTATAAAGGACCTTGGGCTCACTCTAGACTGCAAACTTTCTTTTCGTGATCACATCAATAACATTGTAAACAAATCACTTAAACTACTCGGCTTCATTCATAGAATTACCTCTGACTTTAAACATATAAGTACACTTAAAACTCTTTACTGTTCGCTGGTTCGCCCTCACCTTGAATATGCTAGTGTTATTTGGTCTCCTTTCTATGCTGTCTATATTTATCACATCGAATCTGTACAACATCGCTTCCTGCGAGGGATTGCTTGGAGGTTAGGACTTAAAAGAGGCGAGTACTCGTATGATGAAATTGAACAAACTTTAAACATTTCTTCTTTAGAAAAACGTAGAAAGGACTCTGATCTAATATGCATTTTCAAAATTATCAACAGTATTACTGACACACCTGCTTTGTTAGAACTCATCCAGTTCAAAATCCCTTCCCGTAGACTCCGAAATAATGAATTGCTGTTCCTCAATCAACATTCTACTTATTATGGATATCATTCTCCTTTATCCAGAATGTCGAGACTTGTCAACGTAAATCAATGCACTGAATTTTTTGGTGTAAGCCTAAATGACTTTCGGCAGTCGATACGCAATGTGATTTTTTAAAGTCTTTTAAATCCATCTTCAAGCTACTTATGTTCTTTTATATTATATGAATTTATATTTACTCTCTTCTATATTTACTTTTATATTATATGTATTTTGTCAATGCTCTTCATATATATGTAATCTCCTTCCATTGTCATCTCTCTATTTTTTATTCGTGTTATTGTTATATTGTTAATGGACTATTCGTCCGTAAATAAATAAATAAATAAATAAATATTATCATGGGTTAAAATTTTGTATTGAATTCAAATCTCCACGTGGGATACAGCGAAAAAAATTTGCCAGACGTAGCCCAAATGATTGAAATGGCTAATTTTTATCAAATAAATGTGATCCATATCAAGAAATAGTAGCTGGAATTGAGATGATTGATGGAAAAATATTTTCTATTACCTGAGACTAAATTACAGAATCAAAAATAATTTTTTTTTCATCTTGTATCAGTGGCTTTTAAAATTACCCATGTGGTAAAAGTATATTCAAAACCGGGGATTCTTATTCTGAGGTGAACTTTGGTTTGTTGTGATGGTGTTAATTCATGTTCTTATGATTTTCTCATCTTCATGTTTATTGACGTTGTTGATTTCTACATCTTCAAGTTGGTTGAAGTTTGTATTTGAATTGTTAGGTTTTCTCAATTCTTCTTCACCTTATTTAAGCCTGGACACTTAACAAAGCAAAAATCAGGAAGATCAATGATCACTTACCGGTAACAGCAAGATCCACGTGGGCGTTTCTGACGATTCACCAAAAAAATTAAGTGTTTTTGGCTTACCTGTAACCAAAGAAATACATCAATTATTATTGTTACGCCTTTACTCAAAATAAATTTTATTATTATTATGTCAAGTCATTACATGTTAGTACGGAGGTAGGATCGGTCGTTCTGAAACTGGCATAATTAAATATTTAAGCAGTTCTAACTAAGAAATATGGTTTCATTTATTTATAATGGATAACCACAAAGTTAAAGCTACATTCAAAAGTGTAATAAAATATCACCAAAACTAAATAAACAAAAAACGTAAAAGGTGTCTTCGATAATTTTTTTTTTGTTTTTAATCGAAAAGAATGTGACCTTACTGAGTGGAACCCAGTTCTAAGGTTATGTTGTACATGTTTTTTAGTATGAAATATAAATTACTAGCTCTTGCCCCCTCGCATATTCGCCCCTCCCCCCCCCCCAACCCCCCTCACCCTCCACCCCCCCTCCCATTCATCCCGTTCCCCTTCCTCTCCCTCGTCCCCTTCCGCAAACACCCCTCCCGAGTTTCCCTCCCCTCTCCCAGGGTCCACTCCCGCTCCTGGTTCCCCTTCCTAGTTTGCAAACAGCTCGCGTGCAACGCATTGCAATTTTTTAATACAAATTTCATAATGCCAGAGCTCACCAGTTATTTTATACAAAATTTGTCCTGACAATAACAAACAAACAAAAAAAATATTCTATTTGGTGCGGTCGTTCGGAAGTTATGCGCGTACATACATTTCGGCGAATATTTATTTATACAGAAGATAGATTATACTAGGCTATTGCCCGTGTTGTGGTAGGCATACATGATATATTATTTTAGATAAACAGATAATAAAATATAAGAATTGGAAAGAAAAAAGAACATATTTAGGGATAAATAAAACTAAAAACAATAACTAATAAAAATATTAAAATAAAAAGAAAGCTGAGAAATAAAGAATAAAAATTCTTCTACACGAGAGTATATGTTTATAGTCACTTTTGAAGATAGACAGATTATTTAAATCAATTCAATACCAACATATTTTTGTTTTTATTTTATTTTATTTATAACATGTTACATATATTTGACATTTCTATAGATAAGATTTATTAAATCACCATACTAGGAGAATTCCTGTTTCATGGCTATATTCTAACTTCCCGCTAAGACCTTAATCTAAAATTATAACGATCAGAAGATCAGTAAACACGTGTACAATGAAATACATACATAGGTACAATATGGCTGGAGTGTTTTCCGATACGCCTATAGCCTGTATGCTGAAAGTACCCGTGACAGATTCCCGCAAGTATCTCATTTCATGCCCTCATGCGCCCAGACGCGCTGTTTACCGAGTAATGTGGACTCTGGGATATCGACAAGATATCGGCAGGATATGGGAAGGATTTAAGATAAGTGAAATGTATTACATAAATAGGTGTATATTTGTTTTCACTCTAACAATTTTGACGAGGGTTTCTTGCTGGGTTGTTCATTAATGGATGTCTTGAAGACTACAATTATACAATAATTAACAGTGTTGGGACGAAATTACAAAGGAGCGAATTTCACGTTTGTTGATTTTAATTTTGGATTTGAGGCCAAAATACAAAACAAAATAAATCAATTTTTAAGACGATACTATGGAACTCGCACCCGTGTATTGGACGGACCTACTGTCGAATTCGCTCTATCAAAGAAAAGAAGAAGAAGAAAAATAATGGGTTGTTATTAACGACGTCAGTGAAGAAAGCGTGGAAACAAATACGCACCCGCAGCTCGACGTATTTGACGGACGTACGGTCGAATTCACTCTAGCAGGCCGGAGATTCGACCTTTCCGCCGGGTTCATTTTAAAGGTTGGGAAGTACCTGGCTATTCAGATCTGGTCACCAAACACGGCTAAAGCCATTTTCAAGCAACGTTTCAATTCTGAATGGTGGTCTTACACCAGGGCGATACTGATAGTATCTTCTACTCTGGAACGTGCCGCAAATATACTATATATTATTTTTAATTAATTAATTGTGAAATAACACAAATTAATCAAATATAATTTATTTGTGCACGCCGGGTTCGAACCCGCGACCTCCGGTTTGTGAGTCAAGAGTCTTAGCCACTGGACTACGGAGGTCGTCATGAATAAATGCGGTGTAACTACGTTAAAAAAAATAATGGCAACGTTCTGTTTTTATTTATCTATAATATAAATAACTCGCATCCCTTGTGAGGCATGGAAATAAAAAATGATAATTCAATTACGAATTCACTGAAATAAATTAAAATGAGAGCATTTTATGGTTATGTCTCTCCTAAATCAAAGGTTATATCAATTGTCTAATACGAATAAGTGTTACTTTATTTATTTTTTTTTAGTTTTAAATTATAAAACATTAGTTATTAAGGAATTCAATTTTCCACAAATTTAGAGGCAACTTTGGCAATTTTTTGTGAGTTACTGATAAATATTAAAAAATAATCTTGCCTAACCCATTTTGTTAATAAAATTGTGTAAGAACAAAAATTACAACATCATAAAAAAGGCGTTTTTGAGTCAAATTTAAATTTTGACAAATTTGTTTTTCCTAGCAAATCGGTCATTTGTAAGTTAAATTATTTAAGTCTATTCAAATGTTTTTTTTATAATTTTTAAGTTTTAGTGCATATTTCATTATATTAACAAATAAGGTAGAGTAAACATTTTTTTAATAATGATCGTTAACTCTTAATTAATTCCCAAAGTTGACTCTAAAATCATTAAAATACGACTTCTTTGATAACGTGTATTTCATTATAATTTGAAAAACAATCGAATAATTTCTTACCATATATTTTGTTTATCTTTTGATTCAAAAAAACATTTTTTGTTTTTTGTTAAGTATTTGGGCCCAAATCTAAATTAAAATGTTGTATGACAACCTCCCCGTTGCCATTCCTCTTAAGAGGCAATAACCAGACAAAACCGGAAATATATCATTTTTAAATAAAATTTTAGCCGTATTGACTCTTTTCCGCAAAAAAGTATAAATTGATTTCGAAAGATTGTTCTTTTATCTGGTAAAGTTAAGTTTTAAATTAAGAGAAAATATGTAAATTTTTAACATTATAAGGTTATACCGTTGGTCGTTGGCAGATTTGTTAAATTTCCAAACAAAATTTTGTATTTTACAACACATATTTCAAATCATATAATCAATCATGCAACAAAATAAATCAATAAATTATCTGGGAAAGCTATGTTTCAAAATTTTAATTTTAGTTTAGATATGTAAAATCATTTAAAATAAGATCTGCACACGTATTTTGTGACGAAAGTAATTCAGTTTGTCTATTTATTTACGGTCTTACAAACTAATACCTATATTTCAGGTTTTTTTCGCATTCTTATTTTGCTTAGACATTCTTGAAAAAATATAAATAATTATGATCACAAAATAATTACAAAAACTACCCAATTTTAATATTTTTATTAACACGCCTTTCAGCATTTTTGAATGTAGGTATAAATTAAAATATTTTGATTTAAATAAAATCAATATTGAGTTATAATTTTAAAAAGCCGGTAAGGAAAATAATTAATCTTACTCATTGGAACCGCCCTGTAGAATCGTAATAACATTTTTCGACGAAATTTGAATTCTCGGCCACTGGCTGGTTAAAGTCCCTTAACTGAGATTCAATTACAGATTTCATCATTATACTAATTCAATTATGTATTATACAAATTAAACAGTAGTTATGGTATCATGTTGGATTGAATTTCGTATGTCCTAGTAATATTACAATCAATTTTGATTGTGGAGAGGGGACTCCATTTATTATGTACTGCAACAGACGCAAAATATTACAGTACCTATCCTGATTAATTTCTAGTTACCAAATTAATGCGACTAAAACTGTTGTAACATTTTCAGATTATGGAGATAATCGGGTTTTGGTGAAATTTCAACAATATAGATTGCCCTGAAGTACATGAATAGCCTGGTTAATACAAGGCTCTGCTAACTCCTCTCAACCATTCCCAATATTGCTGTGGTCTAACTATCCTTTTGTGATTTTCCGGTTACAGGAACAGGGCGCTTTTGTTTCCTAGTTTTGTACCAAATGATGAAAAGAAAACCTTCAATATTAAAACAATGTGAGGTGTTATATTAACGTGGATATGTAACATACATCCCTAATAAAACGAGTGGGGATCTAGGATTTCAAGCATTTTATAACAATGGTAAAAGCTAAATAAATATTAGAACAGGATAATAAAGTTGAGTTGTGTGTTCTCTGCTTTTATTTAAACCAAGACTGAATTAAACAAGAGCTTTGTTTTAAAGGCCCTCTACACTAGACACTAAATTATAATAAAATAATAGCGATCCAAGCTTTTGACAGATTCCGTGGTCGAGGAGAAAGCCTCTCGACTAGCGATCCGTAGGTAGAGGGTTAAAATCCCGGCGAACCCAAATAATTTTTATTAAAAATATGAGATTGAAAATTATGACGGGTTTTTAGAAGGTGGCAATGTCTGGATTGGTAAAAGCGCACGTCCCGGTTAGACAAAAGGTTCTGGGTTCGAGTCCCAGTTGCGACCATTATCTTTTTCTATTTTTCTGTGTCTCTTTCTCTTTCATATTTTCATTTAGGTTCTTAGTGTTATCTTCTTCTTCAATAATAATAATTGATGGGAAAAACCTTCAACAGTTATAAATAGAGAGTTGTTCGTATAAAAAAAATTATTTGAATGATTTGTGATATTTCACAATTTAGTCATCTAAAAATAATGTAATTCTTTATATTTGTGGCACTTTCCAGTATATTACTAGTGTAAGAAACCATTCAGAACCAAAAAGTTGCTTGAAATGGCTTTAGCCGTGTTTGGTGACTGAATCTAAATAGCGAGGTACTTTCCATCCCCACTAACTTTAGAATCACAACATAGGCCAATTTGAGATGCCATAGACTTACTGGCTCCAGGCGGTTTGGAGCATTTTTTGAGCAGTTGCGCGGTATTCACGTAAAAAAAACTAACGTATAAGCTTTTTATTTTTTATTCGTAATTGCAATTAAATTGATTTTAATTTTCTTTTCAACTTTAGGCTTAAATGTTCAATTGAATCACGAGGTTACTTTTTTACATTAAGGAAACCTGTTATATTTGCAAAACAATCAGGTAAATCATTAACGTAGTTCAAGGAAAGCAGAATGAGTTCTCAAAAGAAAAGGAATGAGTTCGCGCAATCTCACGTACGGCTGTCTGTTGGAATTTGTGCATAATAAATTTCAGGTATTTCATTAAGGAGGGGTCAGTTCGAACATTGCAGTCGGTAATGTGAACAGACAGTGGGGCTAGAATGTTAATTGAAATGTTCGGAGGGAGGGTGTACCATTCCGTGTATGGGACATGCCGGCTGAAGGTCATTTACAATTTACACGGAAAAATGAAAAATGCGATGTTCAATTTAATGTTAAAAAGTTATAGGTAGGCTTTATAGTTTTTTGCAGTTAACTTCTTGCGTAGATAATTGTAAAACTCATTAGTAAGTACATTAATATTGTGATGCTGTGTAGTCATATTTAACTGTCAATTTCTGGTGCAGAAAATGAAAGTTAAGAGTAAGTAAATTAATGTTGTAGTGCTGTTTAGTTAATTTTAGATGTCGATTTCTGGTGCAGATAATGAAAGTTATGAGTAGGTACCTACATTAATATTGTAGTGCTGTTTAGTTATTTTTAGATGTCGATTTCTTGTGTAAATAATGAACATTATGAGTAAGTACATTAATATTGTAGTGCTGTTTAGTTAATTTTAGATGTCGATTTCTGGTGCAGATAATGAAATTTATGAGTAAGTATATTAATATTGTAGTGCTGTTTAGTTAATTTTAGACGTCGATTTCTGGTGCAGATAATGAAAGTTATGAGGAAGTAAATTACTATTGTAGTGCTGTTTAATTAATTTTAGATGTCTATTTCTGGTGCAGATAATTTTTTTTTTTTTTTTTTTTATTGTATTTATTACTTGCTGGAGCAATCCCTATGAGTTACAGAACTCATTTTAGGACAGGAGGAAAATTCATGGGTGTGAGGAAATAGTTACAGTTTTACTTGGAAAATGGATATTAAAAATATAAGTTTCACATACAACATAGACAAAAAATAAATTTAAAATAAAAACAGGTTGAGTGAGCAAACAACAATAGAAAATAATTAAAGAAACAAAGAACAAGGTTATACAAATGTGGATGATTATGATTACAAATAAATGGAAAAGAAAAGAAGAGAAAAGGAAACAAGACAAATGAGACATGATAAGAAAATTTACATAGTTTCATCCTTAAACGTATTTAAAAAATATTCTTTTAAAGCATTATTCTGAACTTTTTTATTTTGCTGGTTTCCCTTGTACATATCTGGAAGCGAATTATATAGTGTATAGGCAACATAGTTCAGAGATTTTATCCCATATTTTGTAGTGTGTGTTTGAGGTATGCGGATTTTATTGCTATTTCGAGTATTGTGAGTGTGAATGTCTTGATTGTAAAGTGGCTTGATGTTGGTGTGAGTTGATTGTTGAGTAATTTGTAGGATGGTGCTTGTGATTTCATGTTTAGGAAGGACTGTAATTGGAAGAATACCGGAAACTGAATAGATGTCTTTGACATGGGTGTCCCATGGAAGTCCAAACACATTTCTGAGAGCTCGGTTTTGAACCACCTGCAGATCAGCTATCAATTTCTTTGAGGCAAATCCCCAGATACAGCAGAGATAAGAAAGGTGTGAATGTACCATGGCGTAGTACACTGATGTTAGTAAAGGAATGGGTAATAATCCTTGGAGTCTATATAGTACACCAGTTATGGGGGTAATTTTCTCCTTTACATGATTTATGTGGAGATCCCACGAGAGTTGGGAATCTACGATCAGGCCCAAATATTTTGTGCTCATTTTCTTTTCGAGGCAGTTATCACCAACTTTGATATTGATGCTGAAATTTTTCTTGTTACCAAAAAGTATATAATGAGTTTTTTTACGTTAAGAGTTAGTTTGTTTATTCTTAACCAGCTTGTGAGTTTAGAAACATCAGCATTCATTTCCGTTTCAAGCTCCGCTAGGTTCAGTTTATTGTAAAAAATTACTGTATCGTCCGCATAAAGTTGTAGAGTTCCTTTAATACCCCACTTTGTCATGTCATTCACATAGATTAGAAATAGCAACGGTCCAAGAATTGATCCTTGTGGCACTCCACATGTTATTTTACCCAACTCACTCGTTTCTCCTCCCAGTTCTACTGCCGAAACGCGATTTGATAGGTAAGATCGGAAAAGTTCCAGAGGAGGACCAACAATACCCAAATGTTTCAGTTTTTCGATCAATACGTTGTGATCCACCGTGTCAAACGCCTTCTTTAGATCAATAAATATTGCCGC
Organism: Limnephilus lunatus; assembly: GCA_917563855.2. Lineage (NCBI taxonomy): Eukaryota > Metazoa > Arthropoda > Insecta > Trichoptera > Limnephilidae > Limnephilus > Limnephilus lunatus. Next base: position 50,772,377 of record OU830603.1, read on the forward strand.
CGTAAAATCCCCATGATCGATATGTTTCTGTAGATTTGATATAAAATCGAAAGCTGCACATTTAGTGTTAGATCGTCGTCTGAAACCGTATTGTTTTGACGTGAGAATTTTGTTGTGTTCGAGATATTTCAATAGTCTTTCTTTAATGATACATTCAAAAATTTTAGAGATAGCTGGAAGTATAGAGATTGGACGATAATTTTGGACATTTTTTTGGCATTCGTCTTTATGAATAGGAATTATTTTCGCAATCTTTAGTCTGTCTGGGAAGATACCTTTTGATAGAGAGAGATTTATTAAGAATACAAGATCATCCGCCAGTTCCTCCTTGCAATTTTTGAGAAGGAGAGAGGTTATCCCATCGGAACCAGCTGCCGCTTTGGACTTAAGGTTAGATATGACACGTAGGATTTCATTTTTATTTGTCCTGATCATGTTAAGAGATTGTTTTGCTTGAGGTTCCGTGTAGATCGTGTTTACATCAGTATTTGAAGTTTTTATTACTGATGCTAAACTTTCCCCAACTGAAAGAAAAAATGCGTTAAATGCAGTTGCAATCTCCTTTGGTCCCTTTTCTTCTTCGTCATTTATGACTAGAGATTTACAAGTTATTTTTGGGTTTCGCGAGCTATTTGTGAGAATGGAATTGATTGTTTTCCAGGTTCTCTGTGGCTTGTTCATATTTTCGTTAAGCAATTTTGTATAATACTTGCATTTAATATATCTTCTGTAATTTGTGACAGTATTACGAGCTTTATTTTTTTCTATTGTCAAAGGAATACTTCCTTGATTTTGTTTCCAGAGTTTAAATATGCGATTTCGTTCTTTAATAAGTGAATCAAGTTGGGCATCAAACCATGGCGTATTGTTCAGTCTTTTGTCTCCTTTATTAATTTTAACTTTTGTTTTGCACGAATTTACAGCATTTTGTAGATAGTCAGCGAAATTATTATAATTTTGGTTTACATCATCAGACGAATGGGTAAATTTACAAGTTTTAAGTGACGTTTTTAATTTTTGATAATTTATTTTGTAAGCGTTTGAGAGGTAGTTTGAGGTTCTGTTGTTGGGGAGGTTTTTCAGGGAGTTTTCGTAATCCAATATAAGTATCTTATGGTCACTAAGGGGATCATCAATATTTGAAATTATCCCAGAAACATTTGTTCTATTTGTGATAATGTGATCTATCAACGAGCTGGTGTTATTTGTTACCCTTGTGGGAAACATTGTGTTACACAAATAAAAGTTGTACGATTTTAAGGTGTGAACATATTTCCGTGCAATATCAGTATCTTTTGAGATATCGATATTAAAATCTCCAAAAAGTAATGTGTCTTGTTTGTTTTTATTTAATATTATTTCTAAAGAGTCGAAAAAATCTGTTATATTAGAGTTGGGCTTACGGTAAAAAACATACAAATTGAGAGGTTTAATATTTTTTGCCGTGATCGTAATTCCAAGAAAGGTATTTTCACTGCAACATTTTTCTATTTTCTTATTGCTTAGTGTGTTATGCATGTAGATGGCGACTCCTCCTCCTCGGTCCAGCTCACGGGAAGCAAAGATTCCAGAATAGTCAGTAATATTGAAAAAAGTTTCCTCTCCTTTATGCAGCCAGGTTTCCGTAATCACGAGAATATGTACCGTTCCTGTAATGTTTTTTAGGGTTTCTTCAATTTCATCAATTTTGTTTCTGATGCTTCTAGCATTCATGTACATAATACGCATACAGGACTTTTTGGTGGTGTATTCTTGAATATTGAAACATTTTTTTTCCTTGATGTTGCCTTTAGCAGTGGCCCACGTAGTCTACCCTTTCTCTGAAGCGCTCATCCATAAGCTTCCACAGTGGGCAATCTGGATTTGTTGCCCGGTGGTTTCTCGTACCTCCATTGCAATTTGAACACGTTGGTTCTTTCGCCTTATTGGGACATGTGTCATATTTATGACATTCACCACAGTGAACACAACTAAGCTTCTCTGTGCAAAAACAAGTGTGCAATAATAAAAGTTATGAGTAAGTAAATTCATATTGTAGTGCTGTTTAGTTAATTTTAGATGTCGATTTCTGGTGCAGATAATGAAATTTATGAGTAAGTATATTAATATTGTAGTGCTGTTTAGTTAATTTTAGACATCGATTTCTGGTGCAGATAATGAAAGTTATGAGGAAGTAAATTACTATTGTAGTGCTGTTTAATTAATTTTAGATGTCTATTTCTGGTGCAGATAATAAAAGTTATGAGTAAGTAAATTCATATTGTAGTGCTGTTTAGTTAATTTTAGATGTCGATTTCTGGTGCAGATAATGAAAGTTATGAGTAAGTAAATTACTATTGTAGTGCTGTTTAATTTATTTTAGATGTCTATTTCTGGTGCAGATAATAAAAGTTATGAGTAAGTAAATTAATATTGTAGTGCGGTTTAGTCATTTTTAAATGTCAATTTCTGGTGTAGATAATGTTAAAAGTTATTAGTACCTAAGTACATTCATGTTGTGGTACTGTGAAGTTACTTTTGTTGTTATTTAGAATTTTATTAGAATTGTTGTTACGGGCATCGCGAGATCGATTCCTCGGCTGACTAAGTCCTCCATTACGACACAAGCAACATTATTGCCTTACTGAGGTGGTAGTAGGAGATTTTCAAATATTGTCAGGTATAAAAATAAAATTAAAAGAAATGAGTTAGTAAATTTATATTGTGGGACTATGTAATTCTTTTTAGCTGTCAATTTCTGATGTAGCTAACGTAAAAAGTTGTCTGTTCTAGAAGAAAAGTCTATAAATGTCGCATATTAAATAAAATGGATAAAGATTTTGGTTAAAATTGATGCTTATTAAGTAGGTACTTGTTCTATGGGCAATTACTTCTTGGCAAGTACCTACCTAATTTTATTATTTTCTTTTTGTTATATTATTCGATTTTTTTTTTTTTTTCTTTTATTTTTTCCCAATTTTTACATTTGACATATACAATATTATAAAAAAACGTAAGAATAATGGGAACCCACTAAGGCGCAGCCTGTGCGTGGGTAATATGGTTAAATACATTATATTATTGTAGGTACCTAGAAAGAAACAATACAGTGGGCATAAATCATGATTACATTTTGTCTGAACAGCTTGTGTAAAAAGTGTATACACTAATAATTATGTGCTATAGGTACATATTTACATTCTTAGATATTAGGTGGGAAGGCAAATTTTGGAATACTGTGATAAACATAATTTGAAAAATTATTTTTAAATAAAATAATATAAACTTAATTTCGACAGATTCAAGAGCTAGAAAACAGTTGTTAAAGTGAAAACAAAATAATAGTGAAGTCCTAATCAAACCAAACTTTATAAACAAACTAAATACCAGAAAATATTAGTTTTTTTTATATTATTTAAATTATAAAAGATAAAATTTTCCCAATATTTAAAAGAGGAAACTTTTCAGTTATTATTTTAATAAACAGATATAAAAAAATGTATTTGAGTATCGTTGTTCTGCAATGTAACATATTTACAGCAGTGGTATGTCGTTTTTATCTTGTATGCGAATTACTGGAGAATCGTCGCTTTTCCTTAGGAAAACATGTCCGTTCTTGGTCCAAATATATTTATATCCAATAGATTTCGTAGACTTGGCTAGCCAGAGAAGTTCCTTATTTGATGGTGTTAGTTTTTCATTAATGTAAATATTATCTGTGGAGTCCGAATACTTTATTTCTTTTGGGCTCAATAATCCTTTAGTTTTTTTTTATTAATAACCCGGTCCTTTGATTCTTTTGAATTGAATTGAATACTTATTATATTTTTAGAAGGGTTGTTGTAATAATTAATTATGGAATTGTTTTTTACTAGGTCACTGCAGTCAAGAGTCTTTAACAGAAGTTCTATAGGATTTTTAATGTCTTCATTTTCCTTCACAGCAATTCCTTGGATTTCGATAGATGTCTCTAGCGTGCGCTGTTGAATGTTATTGACAGAAAATTTAAGATTTTTAATTTCTCTTTGCATTTCTTCCATTTTTGTGTCATTATTTTTAAGGTAATCGTTAGTTTTTTTTAGTTCACTTTCAAAATCACCAATTTTATTTGAGCAGGATTCCACTTTCTTGACCAGATCTTGAATTTCTTTCGTGAAGTCCGAAAATTTTTTATTAAAATCATTTGTTAGAAAATTTGTTAGTTGTGCGTTTATTCTTTCACTCATTGTTTGAAGTAACTGTTCTTTGAAACAATCAAATTTTTGTTCGATTGAAGTATCACTTTTATCATTTTTTGGACGCATTGTTATTATTTAAAAAATATATTTTAATATTTTTATTTAAACTGAGGTGACGTCAATTAGTTCTATAGAAGAAAAAAGAAGGTAGCTTCTATGTCTTACGTAAAAAAATGTGTTCCAACAAGCAGATCACAATATAAATCTTATAAAAAATCAGGATTATATAAATAAAAGAATAATAAATTACGACCAGATAAACAAACACAAAACAAGCGTTTGATTTACAAAAGTGAGTCCCACAGAAAACCTCCACCTGAAATTAAACAAGAGCGTAAAAAGCGCCAGATAGAGAGCATTTAGTTCGGGTTTGAATAGCAGCCAATAATATATGCGTTAAGAAAATGAAGATAATGTGGGTGGTTCTTATTCGAAGTATGATTCAGTTAAAAATGACACCTTGGCGCAGTGGTTAGTGATTAGTGCGTTTGCCCGGAAAGCGAGAGGTCCTGGGTTCGAGTCCCAGAGGGGCCAATATCTTTTTCTGATGTTTCTGTTTCCAGATTTTCGATTGAGTTTCATTTAATTAAAAAGTTGTCTTTAGGAATATTGAAAATAGTGCTCTGTTTGAAAAATATTTACGTAATGAGGAAAACGTGTTTTTTATTGATTTTAATCCGAAATTACATTTTTGATAGTTGCGTAGTGTAGCAAAGTCTTGTTTTAACTCGACTATTTGGTATTTCATCTGCCTATAAATTTGTTTGTGTCTTACGTTTCCAATTCAATATAATGGCCGTGTTAGATATTTCATTTATATTTCGCAAGAGTTCGCATCTACGAGTTTGGATCTACTACGAGCCGTCAAATCTGAACAATCAATATAATGATCGACCACTATAACACGGGCATGAGCCTAGCGTAGTGGTCGAAAAATTAACAAATGATGTAACCATTCAAAAGCAATGAATAAAGAAAAATTTAAAAATAAAATATTAAATGGTACCTGCATGCCAGAAAAAAAGATTGAAAAAATAATTGACGATGAGTTGTAACGTTTCTTTGGCAAATTGTGCAATTTATAAAAGTGTATACATAATATATTTGGTCTATAATTAAATAGGCAGATATTTTATTAAAGAGTGTGATGCAGAATGGAGAAGTTGAGCAGTAACTGGCTATTCAGATCTCGATACCAAATACAGCCATTATTAACCAACTAATTCACCAGATTTAGGCAAGAGAAGTCAGAAATATTATAAGAAAGTGCTATGTGATAATTATGAATTATAAACGCCTTATATATGTATATCATTTGTTTCCCAAACTTTTATTTTCTTTTCGTTCTCTTTTTTTCTTGTATACTCACTTCGAAAACACTGTTTCTTGTATATTCGATGCTCGATTCTAGAACCTAGTCTACTACAACTATCCTACTGTGTCATACATTATAATTATGTAAATGGAATTTGTGAATGTTGACTTTACTTACTACTACATGTATGAATGATCATGTAATAAACGAAACCTGTCAATTTGACTGTCCTAGAACGGGAGATTTTCATAGTTGGACATCCAAAGCTTCCCTAAACTGTGAATGTACTTTTATAACAAAATATATTAATAAAAAATTTTTAAATAAAAATAAATACCTATTCGAGGTCAATACAAATGAAGAGAAATACAAACTTAATGGAGAACAGTATAAAGCAGGATGGAGAGCAGAATATGAGACTACAATATATGTGCAAGGCTTTAACTATATTTTTACTATTTCTTTCAAACTCTGCGAAAAACTTTCAAAAGCGACAGGAAAGTTCCAGACTTGGAATTATCGAATATTTTCCACAAAAGTTGGAAACCGAATGCGTTTGACAGCTCTGGCGTCAAATGGACTATATCGGCAATTCATTTTAAACTTACATTCACTATATATTATTAATAATAAAAGCTAGCAATAAATATGGAAATTTGTAAATAGTTTTGAAGGGGCACCGCACAGTGTTTCGTTTCTTACAAGATAGACGGAAAACTCATAACACATCCATCTACGTTTAAAAATTCTCCCGAGAAAAGATACATTTGGTTTGTGCCGCCACGGTAATAATAAAAACGCTTACATAATATCAGTGCATACTGTTTGTTCCGGTTCAAGCAATGAATCCGTATTGAATATTCTGGAACTTTAGTTTGTCACGGAGATTTTTAACATATGCCCTAATTGCTACTCTGACTTAAAGCTGATAGTTCTCTGTTCTACTTTTGACTTAAGACTAATCGACGTTTCACACCTGTTGTTATCGCAAACCTCCACCACAGTGCTAGCGTACATGAAACTAAAGGACAGAGCATTAATGCAATTTTGTTTGTACGACTTGAAGATAAATCTAGCGTGAGGGGAAATAACGTTGCAGCTATCTTGTATGACAAGCTTTTGAAATGATCTGTATGCAAAGTGGTATATGGAAGTAATAAAATTATAACGGCTTATGATTTTTTGGGGTATTTTATAAGACAAAGAATGGTAGGAAAAAATTAAAATAGGTAAAGGCATTTTTCAAACATTTCCCCCCTCATCCGTTTTTCCTAACCTTGTGAAATCTCGGCGTGCGCACGTTAATTTTGTTTGATTAATTTGATTAATTTAAAATAAAATACAATACATACAGGGTGTTAAGGGACGTACTTGACTTACTTTAACCAGTGATTCCTGACATTATTTGGAGTAAAAAATTTAAATCAAATTTTGGTATCCGGTGACTTTTTTTTCAATTTTTTTCTTCAAAATCGAACATTTTCTTCCGCGTGTCGTCACTGGTCACTCAGATGATTAACTGATCAACTTCTAACCCCGCCTCCAAATGTCCAACACCTACAATTTTGTTATGTTTTTTTAGAAAAAAAAAACATCAAAAATGTCACCGGAGACCAAAATTTCATGTACATTTTTTACTCCAAATAATATATGTTCAGTACGTTCCTTAACACCCTGTATACAATGTTTTAATTTAAAATAAAATATACTATATTTGCAACACGTTCCAGAGTGAAATATACTCTTAGAATCGCTCTGATATAAGACCACCATTCAGAATTGCCTCCAGACTTCTTGAGTGAACTGATTTCGAGTCAACTACAACTATCCACTACTAAGGTAGGTTTTTTTTTCAAATCTATTAAATATCAAAACTAGGATGGACAATTTTTTTAAGGGAAGTAAGAGTCTTTGATCTAAATAAATAAAAATAAATTGCACGTGGTGGGCGCCATCGGTAGTCACCTTACAAGGCGCCAGATTTATTTTTTAAGGCCTACGTTTGACACACTTGGTCAAACATAAGATTGTCACAGCGGGGTCATTATTAAAGAACCTATTTCTCCAGCTCGGCGAAAAAAATACAGAATTCGTCCCTTTCAAAAGAAGTTATCCCATTTTTTATAAAAAAAACCTACTTTTGGATTTGAGGCCAAAAAACTTAACTAAGCGAAATTTTTTTTTATACAGAATTTTTAGAAAATATCCAGTACGGGTAAGTGCTACTTTATTTATTTGTGTTTTAAAATATAAAATAAAGAACATTAAAGATTTCAATATTTTATGATTTTAGAGGCAAAGGCAATGGGGTATTTCCACAAACGAGGTATTCTGTTGAAAATGTACGGAACATTTAAAGATCATTTTTCTGATTTTAATCATTCTACTAAAAATGTTTGTTTTTTATGTTTTCGTTCAATATTATTGATTTTAAAAACGATCTAAAACTGAAAATAACATAAAGTGTTAAAAATTTGCAAATGGGATTGTGACGTCACAAGCGTCGCTCAGCAAATAAACACTGTCAGTGAGCGTCCACGCTCATGAAGTCACACTATAGCCACGCCCCAAAATAACATTTTAGCGGTAATTCAAAAATGGGAAACTTTAACTCGCTGTAGAAAATTTATTCGTCAACATAAAAATAAAATAAAAATGCTATAATCATCGATATTTTTTGCACAATTTTTTTAAGCAATAAAAAAACGTGAAAATACCCCATTATTTGTGAGTAAAGAAAAAAGGTTTCTTTTGCTTGTTAATTTTGGAGTTGTTTGAAGATTAGATATTGATTTTACAATTATTTTTTTGGGGTTTTGGTAAGATTCAATCATTGGTCCACTAAATGTCTGCAGGGGTTCTTCAAGTGCTTTATACCACTACACCGAGGATACTTGAGTTGGATTGTAGATTTATCGTATTATATTTGAACTGTATACCCGTGAATTAAATATTTTTTTGTTTCTATCTCATTCTCTCACAGGCTAAATCCTATACATGTCTTTGTTTGTCTCTTTTTAGTGTCGCTCATTTCCATTACACCGGGTTTCAAATCACAGCGGTGCTAAACAAGTTTTCACTTAAAAAATGAACGCTTAAACGCCAAAAAAAACGCGGTTTTAACATTTTCACCGAAACTAAAAAAAAAGGAGCCTACTTTGGTGCATTCGGGTAAAGTTAAACCACAATACACTTCTATCGATTTATCTCTTCAGTAGACTATTACGCTACCAATATAGTAGTTAATTACTTTACAACTATCGTAAATTACTTTTTTATTTCTACGTACGCCGTACACGTATCATTAAACAGAGAAATGGTACTTTATTTTAGATACGGTAAAAAGTTACAAGTATAATGGTAGTTATAATTAAGTAAATTTATGTAGATTAGTGTTTTGGAGTAACGCGCTGTCAGTTATTTAGTTAAAATGAGAATAAATTACTATATTTGATTCATGAAAAATCACGGGATAGTCTAAATTCTTTACAAATCAGTTCCTGTTTTGAAAATGACGATCAAAAATATTTATTTGTGCAAATATTATATTATATGTAGTTAATTGAGAATAAATTAAAAATCACGGATTAGTCTAAATTCTTGACAAATCAACTACTATGTTTAAAATAACTATATAATAATATGTGTCTGTTCATATATTAGATTATGGTTAGTAGAGAATAAATTGCTATCGCAGACCCGTGAAAAATCACGGGATAGTCTGAATTCTCACAAATAAGTTACAATTTTGAAAATATGATCAAAAATATGTATCTGGTCAACGCAGAATCATGAAAAATCACGGGATAGTCTGAATTCTTGTCAAATCAATCCCTATTTTAAAAATGACAATCAAAAATGTGTACCTGTTTAAATATTATATTATAGCGAACTCGGCCATCCTGACAAATCGGTAAATATCAAACATTTAATTCAAACCGGCCATTACTTTGGGAAATCCAAAAAGCATAGAACATGCACAAATTACGGAAGCAAATCAGATTCACAAGAATTCATTAGAGAATTATTTCTTAGAAGAAGTACAGAATGGTGGATAATCTGAGTATCGCCCCGTTGAGAGAGCACCATTCAGAATCAAACGGCTACTTAAAATGGTTTTAACCATGCTTAGAGACCGGATCTGAGAAGTTGGGTACTACTCATTCCCATCTATTTCCCTTACTTAGTCCATCCAACCTCAAAAATACCCCAAGTTTATTAATTTCGAATAGGAATTTTCTTTTATTTTTTGTTTGATTTGGTATGGCATTATACAGTTACGTAGCATGAAAATTAATATTTCTCTGCCCAAAGGAAAAACGGTATATTTAAGCTTATTGCCATGGTTTGAGTATTTGTGTTGGGCAGTCGAGTATTCAGATAAGTTATTTTGGGGATTGCTGGGTGTTTTGTGTAAGTGTGTAGATGGCAAAGCGAATAAGTAAGACGATTTAATACTTACAAGTTTATTAACACTATTTACAGACACACAAATCTCCAATTTAAATATATGCAGTAATAAATTAATGTTAAGGGCGAACAAATATTATAGACCAGTGACTCCTGACCGAGAGTTAAAGCAGAATGATTGTTAGTTTTTGATGCAACGCGAGGCAAGTTGCTTGAGGAAAGGTTTGCATCCCATTGGTGCCTGGGGGATCAATCGGGTGGCCAGACGGTGCAGATCAGTGTCCTTTGTTCGTTCTCCACATTATTTTTTAGTTTAAATAAAACATTTTTTAATAAAGTTTTGTGCTTTGAAAACATGAAAATTTTAAATATTTCGTCTGTCGGAGTTCTAACCTAAACTTTCATAATAACATATCACCTCAATACAAGTATTAGCTCTCTCCAATTTTGCCACATCAAAAAAAAAATACATCATATTGGTTTTGAAAGGCAATGAGATTCACAAAACCTACAATTTGAGCACACCTTGAATTTTCACGTGTCTTCGCTAGTGTAGATATTATGAATAAAGAAAATAAAAAATGATACCCAATTTTTTATTAAGAAAAACTATTTTGTATAACTTTTTGAAATTTATTCCCATCAATGTAATATATCATTGAAGAAGTAGATAAAATATCAAATAGAACAAGACACAGAAGAAGAGAAAAAGATTATGGTCGCAAATGGGACTCGAACCCGGACCTCCCGTCTATCCGGACGTGCACGTCAACCTATTTCGCTATTGCTATTTTTCTGTGTCTGGTTCTCTTTTATATTTTCGTTTAGATTATCCATGTTATCTTCTTTTAAAAAAATTATTAATTTAGATTCTTTCTCACATATACTAAGGGCCATATGTTTCACAGAATTTGAACAATTCATCAAATTTCAAAGTTGATTTTTAATTTCTGTGTAGATTCTATTCAAGTTCTGTCAATGCATCATTATTGGCAAGTTGTTTTACATAAATAAAACTTTAACAAAACTAGAAAATTAACTTAAAAATGTGTTAAATTGTTCAAATTCTGTTAAACCGCTGGCCTTTAGGTTAAAAAAAATTGAACAATTCGTCAAAAATATTTGAAGTTTAGTTTTACGTTATGTGTAAGTTCTATTCGAGTTATTATATCATTATGGGCCTGTTGTTTCATTAAACCGACACAATCACAGAACTTGAATAGAACTTTCACAGAACAATAACTTCAAATATTTGAAGAATTGTTCAATTTTTTTTAAACAACTCATCCATTTCAAGTTTTTCTATTTGTTCAAGTTTTGCATTAGAGGATAAACACAGCTATTTTATCTATTTTTCATTGTTTTTATTTTACAGGGACGCAGAAGGGGGCAAAACGGCCAGAACAAGGATAAAAGCTGTCACATGAATAGAAATTTAGTGGAAAAAGTACTCGGTCCAACGCATGTTCAATAATAAAATAAAAAAGCTTTACGTGTTTTGGGAATGGGATCAAAATGTGGGCTCCGGAAACAAAAGCCTTCATTAATAAAGGTCAAACTTGTATCTGTTAAAAAACATTAACATGACCATTACATTTTTAACATGAGCTCCTCACAGGAAACCTGGGGAAAATAATAATCCTCCTCGAGGCCTGCTGTGTGGATAGGATTTTTAGGAAAGGAAGTTACGGAATGGAAAAAGGTATGGGGATGGGTATAAATCTAGGGGTCAGTGTGTCCAGGAGTGATACCGACGTTTGAATTCATCCCTCACACCGCGGTGGAAGGCCAATAGAGTACTGCTGGAGTGGTCAAAAACTTACTCCTGCCACTCAGCCTGCCATACAGTTGGTCCGCAGATGCATCCACCGCTAAGACCAAGTAAAACCTCACCCCATGAACCCGGACACCCTTGTTAACTCACCAAATGCTAAATCACTTGGGGTGACCTATAGCAGAGGTATTGGTTATTTAATATATCCGCCTCCCAAATTGTAAATCATAAAGCTAATGTGACTTGTCCCAAATTTAACAAAAAATAATAGTTCTTAAAAGTAGCGACATCAAACATGCTAATTTCGATCGTGGGTCTATCTGTGAGTGATTTTAGCTCTGGTTCAATGAACTGGGATTTGGTTTGAATGTGATGTCACTTTGTAGATGACATAATGTTAACTTTTATTTAATAATTCATTGTCATTGTGCTTTATTATTTCCGTGATGATTCACGGTTATGGTACAAAAAAGCGATAAACATACGTTCCTTATCACAATTATGCTGCAACTCTTTCAAAAGATGAGATACACAATTTACGTAAGTCTGTTTCTTCCAAACGAAAAATAGATATAATTTATTTTCTTGCATCGCTTTCACACATGTACCGTCTGCGTAAATCTCTACAATACTACTCGCCGTAGCAATAATTTTGAAAATATGAAAAATAGTTACAAGGATGATATTGAATAGTGAGTGACAAAAATTCAAAAACGTCAAATGTCAATGCGCGGTGGTTTTGGTGTCGTTCTTAAATATATAATGATGCAGCACGTTCTTACACACTAAGTAACAACAGTCGACAACGAGACAAACGGTGAACGTATGTCTGCATCCCCCAAAGGAAACATACGATCAATGTTATACATCTCCCTCACATGAATAAAGAAAATGAAACGCATTTCCCAGCAGTAAAGTCATATTTAGTGATTTTTCAAAGGTGAACTGCGCTTTTTCCATTATCAAGAAAGCGTTTTTTACTACTTAATAGATTTGCGAACACGTCCTGTGATGTTTTACTGAACGCTGGTTTATACATTGTGGAGATCAAACAAGTACACCGATCTGCAGTCTCACGACAATCCGATTGGTCCCCCATACACTAATAGAAATCAAGCCCTATCTCAAGTCACTCTTTCGCGCTGCAATAAAGATCATCGAGATCATTCTACCTTAAACTCCCGGATTATACAGTCTTGTAAATCGTACTTGTTCGCTCTCCACTCTCATATACAATTTTTCATATTTATTTATTTATTTATTTATTTACGCCCTACTGGGCTTTTACAAGATATATACATAAGTAATACAGTTGTGTTAGCAAATACATAGTATTCAATATATATTGATTTATGATACATTTAAGACAAATTAAATGTATAGGTATGGAGAGCGAAATTTGTAAAAAGACATAAAAACTAAAAAAAAATATAGAGTGTATTCACTACGGAGTCGTGAAATCATACATTTTACTAAAATAATTATAAAGACTTCGTTTTGTGACTAATACGGAATCTTTAAATATGTCTACAGTATTCCCAAATGTATTGCCCAGATGATGCATTCTATTAATAGGTGTGAGGGAGCGGGCAGCGATCGGCAGAGACGGGGGACGATGGAATGAAAGGCGTCAGTCGATGTGTGAGTCAGTCTTTATTGCTGCTACGTAGCGATGGTAAGTTTGGAGTAAAGTAACGGTGTAGACAGGAGCGATGATGATGTGGCTCTATGGTGTTGCATGTGATGAAGGTCGGTGATGCAGTGGTGGAGCAAAACTCGTGTCTGCATGTCGCCAGCATGTTGTTCCGCACCGTGGTGGTGGAGAAGACCTTGACGTCCAGGATGGATGCTCGACGCGGTGTCGCGGAGATGGCTGCGGTGAACCTGAGGAGAATGAAATCTCAGTGGCTGATAAGTTGCTGCCTGCGTGACAAGAAGGTGCGGCGGGCCTTATGTCGCGGGCAATTGTGTCGCTTGTTGCGTTCTCAAAGGTTAATGATGCACCGGCACAGTCGGCAGTGGGTCGCCGAGAGTCTGGCCGGTACCGCACTGGAATCGTTATCACTCGATGCACTGTCTATGTGTGTTAGTGATGTTACTTGCACTAATGACTGGAACTGACTGACTGACTAGCGCGGTGTCGTTGCGCTTTATATAGCCGACCGTTGAGAACCCGGAACGCCAAGTAATGTTGAGCCACCGCGCAAAGCGGAGAAGCCTCTGGAACATTCCGCGGCCGTAAGAATGTGACGGCTGTTAGTCGAGGCCTTTCGCTGCGCTTCCCGAAATGTTTAGCCGTGAGCGGCGTGAAACACTACAACTGTAGGTAGTATGTACATTTCGAGAATGTGTTTGCTATATCAGTGGCGGCGCAAGGATTGTGGCAAAAGGGGGCGACCGTTCTGGTCGCCACAGGTGTATGAGCCTCATAATTCGTTTTGAAATTGTCACAGAAAAAGGTAGCACTTTGTCTCGTATTTCTGGTCGGTATGTAAAATTTTATTTTGGAGAGAATTTCAGGGTTGTTAATGCAATTATTAATAATTTTATTTAATAGTACAAGGTCAAAGATGATCCGCCTATCTGACAGCGTAATTATGTTGAGTTGTTTCATCAAAAGGACATATTTAATATTTTGAATTGGAATATTTAGCTTAAAGTTAATAAATCTTAGAAATTTGTGCTGTACCCTTTCTATATTATTGGAATGGATTTTATACATTGGGGACCAAATTGGCGAATTGTACTCTACCTGGCTTCTTACTAAAGAAGTGTACAATGTTTTCAAACATTCTAGTGACTTGAAACCACTTGCTATTCTGCATATGAACCCGAGCATTTTTAAAGCTCTATTTGTTATTTCATTTACGTGCAGAGTAAATGTTAACTTTTCATCAAATATAACACCTAAGTCCCTGATCTGAGCGACTGGTGTCAATTTTACATTATTTAAAGAGTATATAGTGGGTTATGCTCGTTTGTAATTTGTTAAATAAACCTGTAAGTATTGTAACTACGATCTACTTATTTGATTTACATAACATAACATAAAATAATAAACAACATTTTACCAAAATATATACTTCTGATAAAACAAAATTAAATACAATACATATTTAATGAACATAACGCAAAAACAAGCAAAATAATGATACTACCCAAATAGAGCAAAGCCAAAACGCAAAACTGTTTAAACTACAAAGGAATTATTATTTTTAATTTATAAACTAACGTTTAAGACAAGATTTTTATGCACAGCACAAAGGGTAACAATTATTATAAGCAATAATTATTAGCCTAAAACACCCCTCTATATTGAAAAAATCTTCCGAGAAAAGATACTGGCCGCCAACAGGACTCGAACCCGTGTCCCTCTGATTGCCGGTCAGGAGCTCTACCACTGAGCTATAGCGGCTTATCTAAAACCCGCCAAATAATTCAATATATACTAGTGATTCATTCAACAATTACTGCTTATTACATTTTTCACCTGAAAACAACCTTATGAATCTTTTCTCGGAAGAATTTTTCAATATAGATGAGTGTTTCAGGCTGATAATTATTGCTTATAATAATTGTTACCCTTTGTGCTATGCATAAAAAATTTGTCTTTAACGTTAGTTTCTAAATTAAAAATAATAATTAATATTTGACGAGTTAAAGTATTTCACCAAAAAAATGTAGATATAATTTGTCTCGACGCCATCTAGCGAGCGATTTAGCATTAACAATGTTTCTCTCACAAAAAATAAATTTGGTTGTTTTCAGGTGAAAAATGTAATAAGCAGTAATTGTTGAATGAAGCACTAGTATATATTGAATTATTTGGCGGGTTTTAGATAAGCCGCCATAGCTCAGTGGTAGAACTCCTGACCGGCAATCAGAGGGACACGGGTTCGAGTCCCGTTGGCGGCCAGTATCTTTTCTCGGAAGATTTTTTCAATATAGAGGAGTGTTTCAGGCTGATAATTATTGCTTATAATAATTGAGTCGAGTCCCAGTTCTGATTTTTCTGTCTTCAGATTTTGAGTTTCGAGAAAATTTACAATTATTTTCTCATTTAAGTAAATTACACATGAATAAACCAGCCTTATTGTAAACTTTTTATTTCTCTAAAATAAAAATAAAATACCATATAATGTAAGTTTACATTGGATTAATAAACATAAATGAATTAATATCTAAAATAATGGAAAACATCCGTAAAAGAAAACTTCGGGAAGCAAAAATCTCCTGTTTTCAGAATGCGGACTCCTCGCGACTTCAAATTCAGAGCAGAAGATTGTCTCAAGTAGGTAGGTTCTATGAATTATCATGGAGCCAATTTCTAGAGATCTGATGATAAAAATACCTGGATCGATGTCATGGTGCCGGTAAAAATGTAAACATCGGGCGGAGTGTGTAAAACAAAATTTAGATTACAATAAACCTTGGAGATTTAAAAAAATAGTTCTAAATCTTGAACGTATTTTAGTTACCTAATCTATTGCATAACACTAACTTAAGTACAACTGTTTTGCATTATTTTATTGTAGCCTCATTCTTTAGACGCGCGACGGTGGAGTACGGTTTTACCAAGCATACGCCCTCCGGACCACATTTCTCCCGCATTTAACTTACTATGGACTTTTTGTCATGGGTATTATCGAGGCTTTTGACTCACATATTTGTTGTCATTTTTGCTTTATCAATTTTTAAATTATAATATTATAATTAAGGAGCTCAGTATCAAAGTGGGACATAAGCCATTTGGATTTTTCAGTAGGGTGAGTTTTTTGTTTCGAGTATGCCGGTATGAAATATCTGGTATTTTTTTCTACTTGTATAATTTTTGCGCGTAAAGAATCACAAGCCATACATAACATTCTATAATTTAATACTCTTACTATTTTATTTTTTAATTTAAAAATGCTTATGTCTGCTTTTGATATTAAAACGAGAGAAGACTTCTTTTCTTTTGATAGTTTCTAATTTTCTGAGTTTGTTACGCGCTTGCGACCATTAGTAATCTCCTTTTTATCGTATTTTGGTCAATATTAAGCTGAAAAACTTCGATAAACCTCAAATTTCGTCCTAAAACAGTCAACCCACTATCAAATTTGGAGGTTGGTGTCTGACTAAAAATAGCAGCCGCCATGCAGCGCCGGATCTGCCATACGTTCAAAAACGTGCAAAAAACCTGGCGCCAACTCCGAAAGGGCGCCGTGAGAAAATAAATATTGTATTAAAATTTAGTTATAATATTCCCTGAATCGTTTAAAAATTACCCATAGTACGAAATAATTATTACGCTCTAGCAACACTTTCCAAAGAAACAAAATGCGCTTATGAATGTATAGTCAGTTACAGAATTTTTTTACAAATTCCATATATTTATTTTAACGTAAGATCTATTTTTCCATGTATCTTTTACGACGAATGGATGCGATCCAAACTCAATAACCAATCACAGCGCGGTATTTTTATTCTTGAGAATCAAACAAACCGACTTGCGCCTTTCAAAATGATGACAATTTTAGTTAGTTATTTTGTACGATTTAAGGCTCTAGGAGAAGGTAGTTAAAGACCATTCTCTTATGAAATCTTCAGTAAATTCCATTAACAAAAGCAACGCACGGTTTGCAGGATTTGCAGGTTGCAACGTGTTGACACTGTTGACAGTTTCATCATTGATTCGACATATTATTTGAAGTTCGTTAAATGTATAATTAATATCTATTAGATTTTTTGGATTTGTTATTTTACGGTGTCAGTGTACATAAGCGTCTTTCTTAAGCCGTTGATACCATACGTCAGTGTTTAGTGTTTGTATGATGTTTGTTCGCTCAATTTGGTGTTTGTTCGCTAAACACAGGTGAAATGCAAGGTACAAATATGAGGTTATATTCTTATTAGATTTTAGAGCTAGTCAGAAGCTGTAGATGCTATTCTTGTGTTGTACGTTGCCATGGAAACGTATTTGTATTTGCTTTTTCTATTAATATTCGCGTTGGGTATATACACAAACGCAGTAAATCTCAAGAATGTCTAATGGACCTAGTTCAGCGAAACCACCTGCATTGTCTCGTAACCTATATTTTAAATCATGGTACGGGCACAAACAAACAATTCGTTGTATTATTTTAAAGCATAACTTTCCAAAAGAGTTTTTCCTAAAATAATTAAAATAGCACCATAATTTTATGTTTACCCAATAGATTCAGAGAGTATAGGGCTCCTGGCGATTCTCTCTTTAAAAAAAACGATTGTGAGAGCTACCGCCAGGTCACTTGGAAAAGTTACACCCTTTATATGTGTTGATTTTATTTGATAAATTAGTGTAAAAATAATAAAATTAAATAAAAAAAATAAAAAAAATTGGGGGGAACGAATTTTTAATCAAAATAAAAATGTAGGGGGGGGGGGGCGCCATCGGTACCTACTGCACAGGGCGCCAGATTTCGTAGATCCGGCCCTGCCGCCATGACACTTTTTGTGACGTTTTTGTATTGTATGTCCGAGTTTGTTGCAAACATGAGTTGTAAGTTTCCGTTTTTGAAACAAAGTGCACACTTTAATATGCGATTTCTTGTATTAATTGTCCGTTTTCGGTAGATTTTCTCAGTTATTCAGTTAGAGAATCATAAATACTACCATAATCAATTTAAATATGCATTTTGGTAAAAGTGGCGTATGTCCCACTTTGATACTGAGCTCCTCAATTATAACGTCTAATTTTCATTAAAAGATAATTAATTAGTCCGTTATGTAAGAATTCACATTCAAATATTTTACAATTTGAGGGTTTTACAAATTTCATGATTCTTAATTTGGCGTAGAACTCAGTTGAGGCCATTAAATTCAAAATTTTCGATGGGTTTGAGGTCATCTGTATTGTCACTTCTTTCGTTAATATTTAATGCGCTTCGATATTTAATGCAATTTTTCATATATCAAGCACATTGGCGATTCACGAAAGTCTAACAAAAACAATATTCTTTACGTTAGTGCGTGTCCGCATCTTAATATAAAAATAATACTCGTTTCCAATCTTTTCAGATAAATTTCAATGAACCATCGTGTAAAAAAACGGTTCCTTTGAAAGTCTTCTATCCTTAATTAGTAGACAACGTCTCAAAATGATTATTCCACATAATATTACATCCAAAACTTATTTTTTGACAGTACTTTTTAGCATTTGGCGTCCAGTCTTACATGTTTCCATTCACACATGCTTCGTATGCCAACAAATCGACCTCTTCTTTCCCATGTATTCCTATGTGAGATGAAATCCATTGTAAAACATACAATACACCTTTCTGCTGTAGCCGCATCATCTACAATATTTTAGGCTATTTTCCTATAGGCAATTTCCTTCGAAATACTAATTCTTAAGCTAAAAATCACTAATTTTAATTGTATACTCCATCGCTTCTATGATTGCTATCAATACCGCATTTTTTTTGGACTTTCCTCGACTAGTTTGTCTTCTTTTATTATGCATTTATTTATTTTATCATTGTGTCGTGTGAATTAAAAAAGCGTTTTGGAATATAAGAAGCCACGAGTCAACAACTAATATAGACGTCCACAAGTCTTGAAGTTCCACTGATTTATGGAACTATTTTTCCCCTTTTCTGTCCATTCCTTTGTGGAACTTTCCCATTCTGCTGTCTCAAACACTAGAAGAATGTAGATTATGTAACTGTTAAGAGAGTAGAAATACATTGAATTTATGTAATTATATTTATAAATCAAATTCAATTTTTAAAATGTTACTGCATCATCGCCTGGAACCCGGTGTGCTACGGCATCCCCGTTTTGGAGAATGTTATAAAGCTGTAGGAAGCGGGGAGTAAAAGAAAAGAGCTAAGAGGAAAGTGGGAAAAAACCAAAGATTCACCTAGTCTTTTGCTCGGCCATATCTACAACTTCGCAGTTGTGATCGATATGACAAATTAAACGATCAACATTTTTTTTAAGGTATTAGGGTTGGGTAGAAATCTGTGAGTCAGCGTGTTCAGGAGTTTACTAACGTGCTAAGTATTCCATTCCTCCCACTGTGGCTCAGCTGGAGTAATCAAAAGATTTTCCTCAACCAGTCTCATGCAAAAGCATTCGCCGCCAAGACCTAGACAAATCAAACCCCATTTTTTATCATTAATACTGCACAAGAGTCCTAACTGCTCCCGTCTCGAGCCAGTGATACTATGGCATTCCTAATCGGGGTATGTTGTGAGGCTGAAGATAATGGGGAGGGGAAAGAGATGGAGAAGCGGAAGATGTGGAACCTGGGTATTCAAATCTGGTCACCAAAAACGGCTAAAGCCATTTCAAGCAACGTTTCAATTATGGTGGTCTTACACCTGGGCGATACAGAGAGTATCTTCCACTCTTCCCATGAACCCGGGTACCGCTACTAAGTCTCCAAAGGTAGCGAACCACTCGGGGTGACCTATGGCAGGTGTATTGGTAATCCAATAAATGGGCCCGGGGCGGCGATACCCATACTTGCCTCCCAAATTGATGAATTTTTTCGTTATTGTATTTTTTTTACCAATAGCTTAAATAATCCTAAATAACTGTTGAAAATGCGTTTCCTCGAGTTTAAACCTCCGTACATTTGAATTTTTTATATATATTTATTACAATACATTACAAAATGATCCTTTGTCTGTCCAACTGGGAAGGATTCCCATTTCAGGACAGCCAAATTGTATATTTAGTTCATAATATTCTTAACAAAGGAATGGTTTCCCTCAAGAGATCTCAGGAATGAGCTTCTGTCAAGACAGCTTTTGAAAACATTAATAATTGCATTCTGAACGAGGAGATGGTTTCTTGATGTCCTTGAAAGAATCACAAATATGTAATTTTTTCAAGGTCATTTTGTAAAACCTTAAAGAAATAGGTCAATATTCGAAATCCTTGCAAAATTTGTGAATACGGTGTTCATAGCACAAACCACTGTAAAAGAGCGGAGAGCTTCCCAATACTAGTACATTTTAGTCGATGTTAACTGTACTTTATTTCCCATTGCGGGCGTGCTAGCAGAAATCGATAAACTACCGATAATATTGATAAAACAAGCATTTGTCGTGCCAATGTTGACAATTTAAAGACCATCAAACAAACCACGTAACGATTGACTGCGTGTCCTCTATTCATAAATTTCATTCATCATTTTGTGGAAGCTCATTTTTATGTTAATCCGGTTTAAGTTCGCTCCCTCTCTCAGAGATGGCGCCTGTTGCATACAAATAACCAAGTCATCTTCTTCTTTATTCGTTTCTTTTGTGGAAAAGAGACTTCTTATGTCGTAATGCATGAAATAAATTATTCTTAGTACGGAATACTTTATTTTCATGTGAAACTTGTGGCGTCTGTTAACTTTTGTAACGAACTTGTTCGAGTGTTTTTTTATGAGAAACTAAACATAATTTTTGGGAAGAATTTCGGATTAAATTGTTGAAGTGGAAAGAATAAGTTTTGATTTTTTATTACTAGTCACAAGAACACCCCTCTCTGTAAAGTCTACATTGGTGAAAACCTTTTATTGGTTGAAAAATTTACACAAATCGTGCATTACAAAATATTAAGAGCGTTTAACCAACCACAGGCTGAAAATCTACATTTCGTCGAAAGATGTTCTTAATATCGTACAGGGCGGCTTCAATGAGAAAGATGAACTACTCTTCGTACCAGCTTTTTAAAATTATAACTCAATATCTATTTTATTTCATTCCAAAATTCCTTTAATTTATACCTACATCCAAAAATTCTGAAAGGCATGTTGATAAAACTATTAAAATTATATATTTTTGTAATTATTGTTTTATCATAAGTATTTATTATTTTTCAATAATGTTTGAGCAAAATATGTATGTAAAAAAAATCTATAATATGTGAGTCTTTAAGTGCGCAAATAAATACACAAACCGACCAATTTTCGTTAAGAAACACATGAACTTATATATTTTTAATGATTTTATTTAAACTAAAATTAAAATTCTGTAACATACGTTTACGAGATAATGTATTGATTTATTTTACTGCATGATTATATGATTTGAAATGGGTGTTGTATAATTCAAAATCTTTTTTGAAAATTTAACAAATCTGCCAACGACCTATGGTATAACCTCATTGTACTCAAAATAATCATTTTTTCTCAAAATTCAAAACATTCGTTTACTAGATAAAAGAACAATCTTTACAAGTCAATTTATAATATTTTGTGGAAAAGAGTCAATACGTCTAAACACTGATTTAAAAATTACATATTTCTGGTTTTCTCCGGTTATACGTTCTTAACTGTTGTTTTTCCAAATAAAATAAAATAAAAAGTGTAAATACAGGGGAACTACATAATCACAAAAACAGATGCAGGTAGATCGTTCCTCATCCTCATATGACCCGACACAGAAATGAGTTAAAGAGAGTTGTATATACTCTCAGTATCGCCATGGCGAATGATCACCATTCATAATCGAATATTAAATAGCCAACACCTCTGTTAATATCACCCCAAGTGGTTCGCAACGTTAGCAGAGGTATCCATGGATAGATTCGTACGTCCGTCTCTCCTGGATACTGACCCCTAGAATCTTACCCACCTCTCATACCTTTTTTTATACCCAGAAAAAACCCTCCACACAGTATTTCCAAAAATGACATTAGGCTCAGAGGGTTTTTTTTTCTCGTGGGCCTCCTGTGTGGTGTTAATGTAAAAAAGTATCAAATGTTAAAAAAAAGTATAAAACAAAAATTAACACGAACCAAAAGTAAAAAATGGTATAAAAAGTTATAAGTTAATGTAAAGTGTAAAAAAATACAAAGTATTAAATAACTAAAAGAAGGACAGGGTGGCCCTTAACTGTATACCTAGGTTCAATTAACACAAAATAAATAATTGTAGAACATAGAAATGTTTTATATATATTTTCGGAAACTACTAAAATGGAAATTTGAATGATATATAAGTTTTAAAAATTATATTGCCCAAGTGAGTTCCACCAGCTCGTTGACATTGCCTAAGGCAGTTTCGAAAATTCTCCAAATTTCCCGTGGGATGGCGTTAATTTCCCGTACAATGTTTTGTTTTAACTGATTTATCGTTGTTGGATTGTCTTCATGGACTCTTGATTTTAAGTATTCCCACAAAAAATAATCACACTGGCAGGGATCCGGGCTACGCGGGGGCCACTCAATGTATCCTCCTCGTGAAATGAGTTTCCAGGTGAACATGTCCTTCATGATCCATGGATAGTTGGCAGTGTGACAGGTAGCGCCGTCTTGCTGAAACCATGTCGTGGAATTGTGACCTTGAAATTTTTGAAGAGCTGGGACTAAAAACTCCTGAAGCATCTGACAACAATCCTCAGATTTCACAGTCATAGCAACTCCTCTTTGCGTCTTCTGTTGTGAGTCGATTGTTATGGATTTTCCCTTATTGATTCCTAACACGCTGAATAACTTCTGGTATCCTCGCTGACCTCAAGCGGCCTTCATTCATTATTCTTACTGTTGAGCCGATTGTCTTAAACATTTTGATCCATTTCCGAATGGACTTTGCACTTGGTGCTTGACTAATATCTCTTAAACCGAAGTGAGCACAGTATATTTGCCTCGAAATCGTCATGGAATAATTGTTTACGTAATATGCACGAACACAAAACGAGTGCTGCTCTCCCGTCAACGGCTCCATGGCGACTAAAAATTCCACAAAATAGCGCATCTAACGCTACCTACTGCACCGCGCCCGCCCCACGTATTATTAAAAAAATAACGAAACAAATCGCGAACACAGTTAAGGGCCACCCTTTATATGTACCACAAGTACAAAAAATATTAATTAATATATAAAGGTAAGGCAAAATAGTAAGAAAAAAAATTGTTTTAATTTTTATTAATTATATTTATTATCTTTAATAATTATATAAGCCACAACCCCACTGTCTCACAGACAGTTGGGAGTAGTTGGAACTCTTGTGCGGTATTTAAATTAAAATAAATAAAAACAGCTCTGCCTCCACACACAATTTGGGAGGCGAGTATGGGTACCGCCGCCCTGGGAACAATTAATTGGACAACTAACACCTCTGCCATAGTTTACTCCATTTTGTGACTTAGCAGGGGTGCCCGGGTTTGTGGGGTGAGGTTTATCCATGTCTTGGCGGCGGATGCGTCTGCTCACCACCTGCATGGCAGGCTGGATTGGGAGAGAATGGTTGAGGTAGTCCCTTTTACTTTTCCAGTCGTACTCTCTTGGAACATCACCTTTCACCGCAGAGGGAGGTATGGATTCGTACGTCCGTCACTCCTGAACACACTGACCCCCAGATTCCTACTCACCCCTAATACCTTTTTCCTATCCAGAACTTACTTTGATTCCTTTCCTAAAAAGATCCTCCACACAACATCCCTAAAGATGACGTAGCCCTGAGGGAAACTATTTTTTCTCAAGGCCATCTCCGTGGAGCTAATGTAAACAAAAAGTGCGCAAATTTACGAAAAAATATTGCGAAAACCGTTTTTCAACAAAATATTTAATCTATAAATCACCATTATTCAGGTAAAATTTTCTTCCAAATCCAACATCATATTTGAAAAATACAACACAGCGAAAATACTATTTAACAATTGCAGAAAAATATAATATATATTTCGTCATAATATCTACGTTCTTTGTTCTTTGTCTTTTCTCCAGCAGTAATCCAGTTTTATTTTAATTTACAGAAATATAAAAGCTTTTATACTTCAAGGAAAGTAGTCTCTTGGCTACGTGCCGTCCTTCAGGTGTCTCTCTTCTATAAGTTAGAGCCATGAGGTTCTCTGTACTCCACTTCGTTTAGTTCGTGTCTAAAATATTTTATGACGAGAACTGAAAATTGTGTGCATTTTGGAATGTGTATAGTGTTTTCCTGGCTCTTAAGTATAGGCAAATTACTTAGCACGTTAAAAGGCTTCTTTGTAAAGACAAATTACTTAGCAAATTAATAACTGACTCGCTTTTTTTTATTTGAAATATAGAAAGAAAATATTTAGTTCTTAAAAACTAATTACAAAGAAAGTTATATCTTGTTTATGAATCTACCCAATTTAAAAGAGAAAACATCTCTCGTGTTTGAGTTGGGGAGTTATAGGCAAATAGCTTAGCACGTTAATAACTGACTTCTATATATAGGCAAATTGCTTAATACGTTAATAATTGGCTCCTATGTATAGGCAAATTACTTAGACGTTAATAATTAGCTCCTATGTATAGGCAAATTACTTAGCACGTTAATAATTAGCTCCTACGTATAGGCAAATTACTTAGCACGTTAATAATTAGCTCCTATGTATAGGCAAATTACTTAGAACGTTAATAACTGGTTCCTATATATACGGAAATTACTTAGCACGTTGATAACTGGCTCCTGTGGGTAGGTAAATAATTTAGAGCATTACTGGCTTCTTTGTTTAGGCAAATTATTAACTGATTTTTGAAATTTTATTTTTGTTCGCTTGCGACAACATCATTAATGCCATTTTTAATATTAGCACTCCAGCACACCCAAAAGTTCTAAGCCGCCACTGCCTACATTTAGGCAAATTACTTAACACATTCATAACTGGCTCCTGGGTGAAAGCAAATTACCTAGCACAATAACTGGCTCCTGTGCAGTAGCGCAGTTATAGGCAAATTATTATTTAGCATACTATTTATTGGCTCCTATGTATGGAAAAATTACTTAACACGTTATTAAATTACTCCTGTAGAGGCAAATTACTTAGCACATTAATAACTGGCTCCTATGTATAGGCAAATTACTTTAATGCATTTTTAGCTGACTCCTGTGTATAGGCAAACTACTTAGCACGTTATTAAAGGCCAATTATGTACTTTAATCCTAGTTGTGACCGTTTGGTATCTTTTTTATTTTCTATGGCTTTGACTATTCTATTTTTTATGTTTCATTGAG
The DNA here is from genome assembly GCA_917563855.2 of Limnephilus lunatus. NCBI lineage: Eukaryota > Metazoa > Arthropoda > Insecta > Trichoptera > Limnephilidae > Limnephilus > Limnephilus lunatus. The sequence goes on from OU830603.1 coordinate 50,798,039, forward strand.
AATTGTTTATTATATTGATCTTTATCGTTGATATAATATAAATGAATACATGTCAATTGACGTAAAATGCATTTATGGAGCGGTAACATATCTGCGTTTACTATTTTTTTTTGCAATTTATGGCTTTTATCATCCAGTTAGAGTCATCTAGTATGTACAATTTTCACGAGAATTTTGTGAGTGAAGAGGTCCATTAAAACTCTAGTGGAAATAACATTTTATTTAGCTATGTTGTTGTTTGTATAATTTTGTCGCTTTTCAGTGCAGTTAACCCCTTTGTGTTGTAGCTACTGCAAGAAGACAGCAAAATTTAACCACATGTGATAGTAATAAAGGCAATATTGGCAGTTAAAAGATGCCACTTGCTTATTTTATGGCCAAATAAACAAGACGTTTCATTTTATCACCATTTTAAATTGACTTTGCAGCCAGCTCATATGGAATTGGTGGCTTCCGAGATATAAAACACGTTCTTAATTACCGTATGACGTACAATGCAACTGCTATACCTATTCACGGTATTAAGGGATACCGTGAATAGGTATAGCTATAGTGTATAGAGTAAATAGTTGATATGATAAGTAAATTAAATAGGTGCGACTTGTATTTGGGGTATTTAAGTAGATAAAGGGTAAATATAATGTATGGGTTTTATTTATTCATTTTTTCATGTATTTATTTATACTGGGTTTACAGATGTTCGCACTTACGTGAGAACAATCCACTAATAAAACTCAGTTTTTAAAAATGTACAATTTCATGCAATTAAATACAGATACATACATACAATTAGAAAACCATCACAAATAAATAAATAAAAATACAGAATTATTAATTTTATGATTAATATATATTGCAGATGTAAGGATCTATAGCATTAATTGTGGTTTGAAAGCAAAGCGATGGGTTTCGGCTCTTAAGTTATCAGGGAGAAGGTTAAAGGTTTTAGGAGCTATTTGTGCTGACGTGGTATGTAGTTTGTTTTACTTTGTATATATAATTTATAAAATGCCTGAATATTCAGAAATGGTCACTAAACGCGATGTAATAAATGAAATAATATATCACTGCTGAAGAGACCGAAACACATATCCACAGTTATTTGAGCAAATGCATGATAATAAACGTTGAAAAAAAAAATAACAATGCGATGAAAAACCAGGCTTCTCTTACCAACATTTGGAAGGTTGTTCCGCTCCATTACACCTCAAACCCATAAACACACTCGAATAAAGCCTTTCTTGTCGACAATGGATGTCCACACTGCAGGTTTGATGCCAACATTTATTTTTTCGCATGAGTGAATTCCCATTTAATATACCTTTAGTACTCGACTTTTACCCAGACGCAGAAGACAATCAAAAATAAAATTGCAAGCATTTTCGTGATTGTATCGACATGTTCATTGCTTACCATGCAATGTCTTCTTAACGTAACATAACCCCAGAGAGTAGGTATGGGGTATTGACTAATGTGGCAAAAAGAAATCGGAACCGTTGGATTCCGTTGGGTTGGGATTAGTTTTGAGTTGGATTGGATCAGATCGGGTCGGGTCAGATTGGATCGATTTGGGTCGAGTCAGGTCGGGATGGGTCGGATTGGGTCGAGTCGATTTGGGTTGCATTGTAATTTTATTACTGTTCATATGTATAATAAAAAAAACGCAATCTGTTGTACACCGTAAAAACAGTAACAACAAAAGTTGCTTGAAATAGCTTTAGCCGTGTTTGGTCACCAGAACCAAAAGCCCAAGTACTTCTCAATCTTCCTCTTAGATATCTCCATCCCATCCTTACTCCCAAATGCCTCAAAATACATCACATTGTAATAGTCCAACCGGCTCTAGACAGTTAAACATACTACACGTAATAAAGTTACAAACATTCTATAATAATGTGGCTCAATCATTCAATGTTATCATAAAACCAATTATTCTTCTGCATATGATCTTTATTATTTATTTAGCGTAATTTATCTCATGTTCAGTATTAAATATATCACATTTTTTGTAAATGTCCATCCTGTACAATGATGTATATCACATGTTTTGTAAATGTCCTGTACTATTATTTATATCATATTTTTTGTAAATATCCGTCCTGTACTATTGTGTTCATTACATGTTTTGTAAATGTCCGTCCTGAACTATTATGTTTATCATAATTTTTTGTAAATATCCGTCCTATACTATGATGTAAATTATGTTTTTTGTAAATATCCGTCCTGTACTATTATGTAAATCACATGTTTTGTAAATTTCCATCTTGTACTATTATGTATATCACATAATATTATATATCACCTAATAGTATATCACATGTACTATTATGTACATTTTTTGTAAATATCCGTCCTGTACTATTATGTTTATTACATGTTTTGTAAATGTCCGACCTGTACTATTATGTATATAATTTTTTTTGTAAATTTCCATCTTGTACTATTATGTTTATCACATGTTTTGTAAATGTCCGTCCTGTACTATTATACACATCATATTTTTTGTAAATATCCGTCCTGTACTATTATGTTTATTACATGTTTTGTAAATGTCCGTCCTGTACTATTATCTATATCATTTTTTTGTAAATTTCCGTCCTGTACTATTATGTATATCATATATTTTGTAAATTTCCGAATACGCATTTATTAATATAAATAAATAAAAGGATTCAAAAACAGGTCCCCGGTAAATTTAATTAATTGACAAACGGGTTGTCGAAAACGACCGAATGAAACCGCCCTCCTAATTTAGAAATGCATTCATAGGAGCGGAACGTTTATGATGCTCACATGCTGCAACTGGGATTTAGAGATGGACCATTACACCAAACATGTGCAGAATGCGAAAACCACTGCAACATTAACATACGGACGGTGAAATGGCAAAAGGCAGCAACCCTCACTGTTCGGCCAATTCGGGTACTGTGTGTGTAGTTAAAACACTGAAGACGTAGAAATCAGAATGCCTAGAAATGTTACCTATACCGACTTGAAAGATAATGGCTATCACCAATTCATGTAAATCTTTTAGCTCTTAGGCCCCAGACAAGCTAATGAAATTGAAGACATGAAAGTTTTTAGATATGTGAAAATGTGTGATCAATTTCGTCAGAAGTAAGAAAAGAATTAGTTTACTTCAGGCGCAAAAACGCACATCGCAATTTTATCGTTACATAATAATAATTTTATAGTTTTGTGAAAAATCAACTCAAGGGCGATGTACAAATTTGTAATATATTTTTACAAAGCTATATCCTACTTCTGTCTACAGACTAGATAAACTATTATAACAACTTATGCCTAACAGATTTCATTCACCGATTCCTCGATTGTTAATACAAAAATATATGTAAAATGAACTTGATGCAGCGTTAAGATCTAGAAAATATACAGGACCATACTTACCTGGAAAATCACTAGACATTAACACTGTTTATTGTTTATTTGGGAGGCGGGAATGGGTACCGCCGCCTCGGGAACCTTTATTGGATAACCAACACCTCTGCCACAGGTCACCCCAAGTGGTTCGCTACGTTTCGTGATTTAGCAGGGGTGCCCAGGTTCATGGGGTGAGGTTTGTCTAGGTCTTGGAGGTGGATGACCAAGACACACTGAACCCCAGATTCCTACCCACCCCTTAAACCCTTTTGCTTCCCAGAACTCTCCTCTCCTTCCTTTCCCTAAAAAACCTCCACACAGCATCCCCAAAGATGACATAAGCCCTGGGGGAAATTATTGTCCTCAGGGCATCCTGTGTGGAGCTCTTGTAAAAAAATAAAAAATAAACAAAAATAAATACCTAAATAAAAGAAATTTTTAAAAAAATTAGATAAATTTGGATTCAGTTTGCACGCAGAGGACATAATTGGGAACACATGTTTTTGGAAATGTTATTTTTTAATCCCGGAACATATTTGAATAATAATATGTTACGTAATGAACATGTTTGAGAAAGCAAAAGCAAAATGTTGTGATGCGCGGTACAACACAAGGATTTGTTTAGAATATTTATATTCCTATGTGATATACTAATATTATAATATGTGATTCGCATCTCAGTAAGAGACAAATTGGGGTGCTATCTCTTCAATGACTCAAACACACTACGAATATAATTTTAAATTAATATTTTAGCTTCCTCCTAAACATCCTGTAAATTAAAGGTGAAAAATCTTAAGAAGAAAATTTTTGCTTCTATATGACTTTAATTAAAAAAAAATCGTCTTTCATTAATGTAAAACTTATGTTTGACGTTTGTTGCTCCATAAAACTTCTATTTTTTATCTGTGTTTTTTTCAGTATGCTTTCTTTATTATATATAGCTTAATTATTTTTTGTTAATGACTTTCTTACTATTTAACTGATACTCTCATCAAAATCACTCACTTTGAATACGATAGTTAATTATTATTACAAAAATCTCTCGATTGCGTATTAGCCGTGAATCCCTATTAAACAAAAAAATCTGACAAAGTTGCATTTTAATAATATTAGCACAGTTGTATCCGAAATTGCTCACGAATTACAGCTTTAGATGCACTGTAAATGAAACTGTAAATATTAACAATGAAATGGTGTTTGCTGGGATTGGGTGAATATGAGTAGGAAAAACTAAGGGTGCAAGGAAAAAGGATAACCAATAACCAATCACTTACCACTGTACCTCTGCGAGAGAGTACACAACACAATCACACTATAGTTGTATAGTTCCACCGTGACACCTCGAGGTAATTATCGCCACAACAAAACAAATAAGTACAAAACTATATTGTTTACTTTCGAAATAGTCAAATACCTTATTTTTAGCTCTTAAACTAGATTGTATACGCGAAAAAACACAAAGAACTTGCTTCCAAGGTGGTCCCAAGCCTTTTTCTGTTTTTAAAAACAAATGCACTCGAATTTCCTATTTTTCTTGCAATTGTTCACAAATATCAAATGCTTTTCCAGCAAGGTGATGTGATTAGGGAGAGGTAGGTACTGGATAAATGACGTTCCGTTAGGAACTATGCATATTTTCATTTCAAAACAAAACAAGCACAAACCGACGGCCTCCGTAGTCAAGGGGTAAGGCTCTTGACTCGCAATTCGAAGATCGCGGGTTCGAATCCTGGCGTGCGCATATAAATTTGATTGATTTGTATTATTTCACAATTAATTAAATTAAAATTATATATAATATATTTTCGGCACGTTCCAGAGTATTGCTCTGGTGTAAGACCACCATTCAAAATTGAAACGTTACTTGAAATCGCTTTAGCCATTTTTGGTGATTAGATCTGAATGGCTAAGTTCTTCTAATATAATAAAATAACTTCCTCTTTCCCATCTCCTTCCCCTCCCCACCACATTCAGCCTCACAACATACCCCAATTAGGGATGCCATAGTCTCACCAGCTCCAGACGGAAGCAGTTGGGATTCTTGTGAGATATTCACATACAAAAAATATTTTTAAAACAATACGTTATAAACAGCGCGCCAATAAAATTCCACCAATAAAATCCACGCGACAAAAAATACGGTCAAAGAGCAACCCGACATTCCCGTGTGTGCGTTATAGAATCAGCACAAAATACCTCATACCAAAAAGATACAAAACAACACAATCCCCCTGACGGTGAAATCTAATAAACTACGGCAAAACAATACAATATTTGTGCGCTGCGATAGATAATGTTTGATGTCGTTTGACCTTCGCCAGATTGGCCAAGCCATCGTCGCCCGTGGAGCAGCTGAACTTTGCACTACACAGATGCAAGATAAATTTTATTTTCTATATTGTACTAGGTAGTAAATTTTTGAACATTTTTATTTTATTATTCCTGCGTTTCTCCACCCATTGAACGCTTTTGTGTTTACCGTGACGATTAACGGTAAAAAAGGCAATAAACATACGTTCCTTATCGCTATAATGCTGCAGCTCTTTCTTGCACACTAAATAATGGTGAGACACACAAAATACATATTACTGTTTACTCCAAAGTATTGCGACGGAAATTGCGTTTCATTTCTTTATACATGTGAAGGAGCTGTATGAAAATGATTGTATGTTTCCTATGGGGGATGCAGACATACGTTCACCGTTTGACTCATTTTAGAATGTTGTCATTTAGTGTATAAGAATGAACGGCAGCATTATATGTTTAAGAACAAAAGCAAAATCATCACCGCATTGACATTTGAGGTTTTTGAATTTTTTGAATCCACTCTAACTAACTAACTAACTAACCATCACGCCGTTTCCCCGCAGGGGTAGGCAGAGAGGACGGACCGCCATACAAATCGGTCTTGGCACACACTCCTTGCCTCGTTCACATTCATACACCGTCTCATACATGCTCTTCTATTATTCTAACTTGTTACATGTCCCGACTCAAGTATCTGATTCACTTGGTCGTGCCATGTCTTTCTCGGGCGTCTCCGACTTCTTCTACCATTCACATTTGCGACATATATTCTCCTTGCACTCCTTTCCTCGTTCATTCTCTCTACATGCCTCATTACGCTTACATCAGTCTTGCATTCTTTGCGGATCTCCGCGTTTCTCACACGATCATACGTGGTTTTACCACACATACGCCTCAGGGATCTCATTTCTACAGCAAGAATTCACTTACACTTCAATATTATTCTTGTAACTATATTCCATACTTTCAAAATTATCGTCACGGCTAGTAATATTGATAGGGGTCTACGGAGACTTCACGGTATGGTGTATGAGAGAGACGCAAGAAAATTATGACTTTTTTTCCTTTGGGGGAACAGACCTGCATACATTGTGTATCTCATCTTTTGAGAGTGCTGCAGTAATATTGCGATAGGGAACGTATTATTATTGCCTTTTCTTTGCCTTTGCGATACCGTTACCACGAATTGTCACAGAGAATATAAAAGTATCCATTTTCTTTGGTGGCATTTGTAAATCTACTGAAAACACAGATTTTGTCTTGTCGTAAGTCACAAGTTATGCAATATTGTACACTAGCTTTTACCCCCGGCTTCGCTCGCATATTCGCAGTATAGCTGTTGGCTTAGGTCAAAATGTAGATAAGTACCTATTTTATATTTGTATCTACCTATACTAAATATTCATATTAGAATACTAATATTTGAATTTTCGCTATCTAAGAAAAAATATTGACAGCCCACGTCAATTATTTACTTAGTAACACGCTTTGCCAATAAACGTATAATAGATGATTTCATAACGCCACAGCTTATTCATAACGCCAGAGCTTACCAATATATATAGCCCATGTTACTCGCAAATAAAGTAGCTTTCGATTAATGAAAGAATTTATAAATTCTATTCGATATTTATTGCGTGAAAGAATAAAATCCAACCATCCATACAAACTTTCGCATTTATAATATTAGTAAGATATTGCGTTTTCCTAGTTTGGTTTCGTTTTTCAACTTTTTTTACGCAAGCTCTACACTAAAGGCCCTGAGAGAAACAACTCCCTGAATTCTCCGAACAGATAATTGCGGTTTTGAAAATCGAACTTTTATTCCAAGCACAAGGTCTACAGTTCAATGAACCATGGTCACATTCAGTGTCACAACCGAAATAAGTATTTTAATGTGGGTTTTAAAACATGAAAATATCAGTAGATATTACACAGTTACCGTCAAAATGAAGGGGGTGGGCAGTTACTCGGCTGAGTGACCAGTGATGATATCGATCATCCAGTTGATTAGTCAGACATCTCCATATACGTTTGAGATAATGATGCAATCAATATTCAAATGATTTCTACAAACAAAAATATTATTTCCACGTGACTGCGTTTCGCAAAAAACATCAATGTTTTGTTTATTTCACTTCAATTTTTTCTGCTTTGTAATCGACTAGTTGACCTAGAAATGCATTGCTGTGGCTAACGAAACACAACGCTATCTAATGGATGGTTACCTAACCTTTATAACCAACGCCATATGTTAATTTGCATGCAAATCAAATCCAAACCGCCCGCTTGGCCAGCTCGCTTGTCCACCACATTCAGACATTCTCCTTTATATATTGTATATTTCAATCAATTTACACAAAACCTTCACAAATTATATACTTAAACCTTTCTCATGAATCACTCTATCTATTGATGAAACCCGCATGAAAATTCGTTACGTAGTTTTTGATTTTATCGCGAACACACAGACAGACAAACGCGACGGAGCACTTTAACTTTTAATATGTAGAGATTTCGTGGTGTTTAGAAGTAATCTGAGTATTGTACCAGATAGAGGGAACAATTTTACTAATAAATGCATACTCAACTTAAATTTTGATTTTTAACTATATTTGTTAGCGTTTGAAAACACAGGAGATCAAAATTTCGTTAAATTTTAACTCAAGCATTGTTAGGAATAGCTGCTCAAAGTTTATCAGGCTGTCATGAAATACTTTCTTGAATTTTAACTTCCAACCCCTCCGTTCGATGATTGCCAGGTACTCGATATTTAATATTATTTGTTATAAGTTAGCCTTCATTGGTCCAGATTTCGGTGGGAGGATTTCGGTTTCGCCTTCTTCTGGTTTTAGCTTTTCTACGGGTCGGTCATGGTGCCTTCGTATAGATCCTTTGTATTCAAACAGTTGTTTTTAACACGTTATTTAATAACGAGAATCAACCCAAATTGATTAGAAATCAACTCAGTGATGTTTACTAACGAGGAGCCAGCTCAGCCCAGATGTAACCCGTGAGGGATAACGTACGTAAACTATGTATTATACATTATCCAAACATCCCTTTTATTGTATTTTAGATTCAGTAAACTACAAAGTTCACATTGGGATTCAGGCTTTTCCCTGGAAGCGTCTAGTCATAAATACATTCCCAAGATATTTAAAAATCAGAAGAGATCTTTTTATTTATTATAACCCTATCTGTAATACTTCTATCAATGACTAAGCGATAGTTGTCTCGAATTGAGTATGCAAAAGAACTTCAAACACCATCTCCAGGAGGAGCTAGCTTGTGGAGGTTTTGTAAGTATTCAAATTGAACATTTTGTTATTATTTTTTATTAATATGTCTTTATCTTTAACACCCTTTACATACATATTTGAAATGCTTTTTGCTTGGTTTTGTTTTAGGTTTCAATGGCATACAGCAAACTTTAGAAAAGACATTTGAAAAAGAATGAGCAAAATGCACAAACACGTGGAATAATTAAATCCAATTAAAATCATACGCTGCTCATACTGACTACCTCTTTTTGAGGTTTCTTTGAAATTTAGATGCGGGTATCAGTGGTAGGAGAAATACAAAGCGATCATAATTAATTTTATGTTATTAAGCTTATTCACAGAGATTTTTATTTATTTTATTCGTGTGTTAATTCCATACAAAAATTCTAACTGACCGAATCCAGTATGACTACGGCATCCCCAATTTGGACATGTTATGAAGCTGAAAGGAGATGAGGTGGGAGAAGGCGGGGACTGACGTCAGGCCCATTATATAATGTGCTTTCCAGAGGCGTTTTACATTTTTTAACTAGTGCAGACCCGTGATAAATTACCGGACATTATAATTGACCGGTCAGTGGCTGAGTTAGCATCGCATTTGGGTCCCACCCAGGCTTCCCGTGTTTGACTCTTTTGCTGGATAAGTCCTCCATACTAATAACTAATATTAATAATGACACAACTAATATTAATTTTACTAATACTAATAACTAATACTAATAACTAATATTAATAATGACACAACTAATATTAATTTTACAAATCACGGGGGGGTTGCAATTATAGCGCAAAGTGGTATTCGCTTAGACAGTATAGGGATACGTCAGGTGTATACCACTTTTGAGTTTGTCGGCTGCAAGGCTTCTGCTAATGGCGCTTCCCTCGTGATAATTTCCATCTACCGTCCCGGGTCAGTTACAGCCACTGCAACTTTTTTCAATGAATTTCGATCTCTACTAGAGTGCACCTCCAACTATAATTGCGACGTTATCATTCTGGGAGATATAAATATTCACTTGGAAAAGAAAACCAATCCCTTGACAATAAAATTTAACAAAATTCTACGTGACTTCGGCTGCGACCAGTGGGTGAACTCACCTACTCATGATGCGGGAGGTACACTAGACGTAATAATTTCTCGGGTCGGGTTTCCCCCGAATAGCGTGGATATAACTGATATTGGACTCTCGGATCATCGTCTCGTGACATCCGTGTTTGCCTTCGATCCTCCAAAATTGGAGTTCAAATCCGTAATCTCAAGAAATTGGAGAGAATTCAATTTCGAGGCTTTTTGCAACGAATTAAAAGCGTCGCCTCTCTGTGATAAGAAAAAGTATAGCGAGAGCCAAGTTGAAGAGTTAGTAACACTATATAATTCTACGCTAAGGGCATTACTCGATAAAAATGCCCCTTTCACAGAGAAGGTCTGCCGCATTAGGAATTGCAGCAAATGGTTCGATGCTGAATGTCTCCAAAAGAAGAGGGAAATGCGGAAACTTGAGCGGATGTATAGACGAAATCCGACTCTCAGAAATCGGCAGCTCTGGATTGCCCAACAAAACGTGTACAAAGAAGAAATCACACAGAAAAAATCAAACTTTTGGTGTGACCAAATTGAATCAGAAAAGGACCCTCGAAAACTCTGGCAGAATATAAAGACTTTGTCTGGAGAGAACAACATCAAGGTCGATTCCTCCCTTGAAGCGAACAGCTTTGCAACACACTTTCGAAGTAAGGTTGAGAAAATTCGGGACCTCAGTGTGGAAGGATCGCCTTCTGTCACATCACCAAGTCCGCTCTCTGGAGACTTCACTACTTTCGCAGCAATAACAGAAGAAGATGTGACGCGTGCTGTGAGGTCTTGTCCAAACAAACAATGCGCACAAGACCCAATACCTACCTGGCTTTTAAAACAATGTCTCCCGGATATAGCGCCTGTAATTACCGCAATTATCCAGAAGTCACTAGTAAATTCACTTATACCGGGAATACTTAAAAAATCAATTATAACTCCGATTCTAAAAAAACCAAACCTTGATACTGATAATTCGGATAATTACAGGCCTATATCCAACCTACCATTTCTATCAAAACTGCTTGAGAAAATCGTTGCCAAACAATTGGTGGGGTACTTGAACTCCGCTGGTCTATTTGCCAAAAATCAATCCGCTTATCGACAGTTTCATTCAACAGAAACTGTTCTTTTGCGGGTAATTTCAGATCTGATCATCGGGATGGAAGCAGGTAAGTTGGGTTTGGTATCTGTTCTGGACATGAGTGCGGCTTTTGATACGGTAGATCATAGTATTTTATTAAATGTGCTTGAAACCGAATTTGGCGTTCGAGGTGATGTTCTCCAATGGATGACATCGTACCTGTCTGGACGAGTAGCTTCAGTAACTTTCAATAAATGTACATCACCTGAAACTCCCATCGAATTCGGAGTTCCCCAGGGTTCTGTCCTGGGTCCCATTCTTTTCATTCTATATACGAATCGTCTCGAACGACTCATTCACTCATCTGGCTTTGAATCACAAGGCTACGCGGATGATTTTTTTATTTTCAAGTTTTGCTCCCCGGACGAAAAAGACGTCCTTAAAAACGAGGTGGTTAGTTTCATTAACACAGTCTCAAGTTGGATGTCTGTCAATAAACTCAAACTTAACCCGACAAAGACGGAATTTATTTGGATAGCTTCTCCTGGAAGGCAAGCCCTCATAGATTTCAGTCCAATCCGTATTCAGGACACAGATATAATTCCTTCTACAGAAATAAAATTTCTTGGTTTCACTCTAGACAATAGTCTTTCTCTTGAGTCGCAAATTTCAAAAGCTGTGAGTTCTGGCTTTTTCCATCTACGGCAGATAAAGTCAATCAGGAGATGCCTTCCCTCTGATGGAGCAAAGTCCCTCATAAATTCGTTCGTTGTCTCACGTATGGACTATTGTAATAGTGCATATGCTGGCCTACCTAAAACACAATTAAATAGAATACAGTCCGTCTTCAATGCTGCGGCGAGAATGATTTTTGGTGAATCTAAGTACTGTCATATAACCCCGCTTCTAAGGGATCGTCTTCATTGGCTTAGATGTCCTGAAAGAATAGAGTTCAAGATCTGCTTAATGACCTTCAAAGCATTGCAAGGAATGGCGCCAGCCTATATATCGGAACTATGTGTCCGACAAAACTTAAGCGAGAGACAACTTACTCTAAGGTCAGCAGATCTGGATGTTACTAATCGTTTAATCGAACTTTCTCGGTCAAATCGAGCCGTTTACTATGATCGCTCTTTTCGTGTAACTGGCCCTCTCATTTGGAATAAACTTCCCTCAGCTCTTACTAATATCCAGAATTTGGCAGAATTTAAACGGGCTTTAAAAACAAAATTATTTAAAAAATCGTACCATTCATGAATCCTAACATCTTTTCAATACAAGTAATAAGTCATGTTCTCAAGTATCCGGTAATCGTTTGGTTTCGGTTTCCTCCTAATTGTACTTTAATGTTTGTAATAGTCCGCCACTCTTGGCTTTAAACTCCAATTGTGATGAACCCTTCCTAGCTGATTTACTTTTCTAAGCTTCTACCTCGTAGTTTAAATCTCGTAGCTCCTGTCTCGTAGCCACGCTCATAATTCTACCCTTATGCCCTACTGATCACACCACTAGGTATGATGGCCTGACTCAACCCTCCTTTCGGTTTATTTCTACCTCAGGCTCGTGATTTCTAAACCCCTATACCTTATAATCTAGCTAAACCTACCCTATCTTCTTAAATCCCTGCGATTTTCTCACAGTAATCAAGATTTAAGATTTTTGTTCACATTATTTCTATAATCTGCGTTGTGTAATTTTTTTGTTTTAGATTTTACATCTGTTTGCATACTTAATATGCACACATATGTAGAGAAAATAATGTATTACGTGTGGTAACCCATAGATTCTTTTAGAGAAAGGGTGAGAATTTTCCGATCAATTTATTTATTATTATTTTAGAATATTTAACCGAGTTTGATAAACTACCCCCGCCCTAAACCTTGTGTCTATTTGATTTCCATAGGAATTTAGTGTGTTTATTTAATTCTTCCTATCACCGCTGATACATCGATAACATAAACAACAGTTAACAAATTAAACATTTCAAGAAAGCAAACCTTACCTTAGGATGATCGAACTCGAAGGTCCAGTTTTCTCAATTGAAGTCCTTGTCTGCAACTTCTCCTAACATAATGTGTTTGTAGTCATAGTAAGTGCTATCGGTTAGTATTCGCAAAATTGTTGAAAGAGCAGGAATGGAGGGATATGGGGAGGGGATAATATGTTTGCTTAAAAAGTCGGCACCTCCGCTAACCAAGTGAAAACCGATGAACAACAATTTCAAACCGGATTCTCCCAAGTACGTTTGCTAAGCTTATCCTTAAGTCCGAGTTTTACTCTCTTCGACGAGCGTCTCTTGTTACGAAAGGGGCTCTTCACGCCAGATGGGGGAATACCAAGTCTTCATGCCGTTTTTCTGCCTCACTCCGACTTCCATCTCCGCCGGATTGAATTTAACTCTACTGAGTCTAGAAGGGGTATTTCATGTCTTCCCTTATCATGCCTCTATCCGTTAAATGTGGCGTAAGCTTGTGACGGGCAGATCCTTCCTCCCACGTAACCGACCCAGCGTTACATTCCACCTCTGACTAGCTGACATAAAACTCACCTCGTGAACCTTATGTTTGCTTTCAGGTTCGACAAGACTCACGGTATGCAAATAACCTGTGGCTTTAATGCCGCGTCAGCGTACTGTCCGCATACGTCCTTCCTCTTCCCCGCATGCCCACCTCGACAATACCGCCACAAGATCAAAGCCGTCCGTTCGAGAAAGGTTGACACTTACATTTCCAGATGGCTCATACCTACATACAGAAGCCTTGAAGTTTACGTTCGAAGACAAGTTAGGATTCAGGACTGTATGAGTATTTGAACACCAGTGTTGTTTAAATGAGGTCACTAGCTCCTCGTGTGTTAGGTATTTAGGATAATGGGTATTTATGGGTTCTTGGATACCTACTTCCTATAAGAAAGATTTAAAAATAGGATAAATCAAGCCGACATTGGATCAATGACCTCCTGAATAATTGTGATGTGCTCTCTTAGAGTTTGAAGCTAGTCGCAGTACTTTACTTTGCGAAATTTTTGCATGCTGAATCAATGCTACCTATTGGCGATCGCTCTAGTAAAATCAAGTCGTTTAGAATTGAGTGAATTTAACGTCAATGTCGCCTTCACATATTGACCGCAGATTTCATCTCAAGCTATAATTGATAAACTTGTCCCTGACGTTAAGCTTTGTTTTGTTTATTCGTTAATGAATTTAGGTGACTGGGTCAATGGATGGCCTTGAACTCAAATCGAAATTTTGGTACACTATCGAAGGTCATATAACCATACCCTAATCGTGCTAGTGAAAAGAAACGATAGGTATTTATCTTACAAATACGCTAAGATACCAAAATTGATTTAGTGATGCGTTTCTATCTAATTATGTGTTAAGTATTTGTTTAGCAACATTTCATTCCGTATGGGAGGTGTGACATGCGATTGCTAATAAATTGGTTAGTTATTTATTTACCCTTACTTGGCGTTACGTCCATCAGTGTCAGGATATCCACAGGAACCTGTAAAAGCTTAAATATTGTAAGGACTCACCAAGCTCTAATGTCTTAATTTCAGCTCCACCGGGTTACTATCATCGGCGAGAAACTTATTAGAGCATCCAGACTACCTGTGTAAATTTTCGCACTTTTATTTCGACTTCCCACTTTTAACGATTTAATCCTACAAGATCCGGAACTCATCTCCTTCCTTCCTCCTTTGAATAGATCTCTGATGTAAAAAATCCTCACGTTTTCCTTTAATATCTGCCGTTATTATTGAAGAAGAACGATCCTATCTAATTATGTGTTAAGTATTTTCCAGATTTCGGATCAATTATTATTATTGCGTTGTCACCTAACGATAATTAATATCTCGTAAATAAATTTCCAACTTTCGACCTAAACGTAAATTTTTTATTTAATGAAACTTATTAGACTGTAATTTTCTTTATATAACCTCAGACTAAATAACTCTATTTTAACCTTCATAGAACAAATTTAAAGCAATTCAAACACACTATATTAAACTCCTCCCGCATTGAATTTGTAATTAATTAATTAAATATTAGATTTTATTGAATCGGAAATTATTGCAAACACTGATTTTAGATTTATTATAAGATCATACACTCCGTTAAATTGCACGATTAACCCTATCCGGGCACTTCACTCCCTGTTTTATCAAAGTATAAAACTGATTGTAGACTCTATTTTACCACTGAATTTTTTAAGTATAATAACTGATTCTAGATTCTATTAATTAATTACCAGGGTAATTCTCACAACATGCGCGACGTTTTAATCAACCTTGCCAGTTGTCGAAGGACCCCTTTTTTTATTTTAATGATAAGTTGAATTTATAAATAGATATATTATTATTCAATGCTGTTAAAAATTCTTTAAACATTGTTGATTTTCTTTAAATTCGCTACACTTTATAAACTTTTTATTTTAATGACAAGTTGAATTTATAAATAAATATATTATTATTCACTGCTGTTATAAAATTCTCTAGACACTGTTGATTTTCTTTAAATTCGCTACACTATATAAACCTTTTATTTTAATGACAAGTTGAATTTATAATTAAATATATTATTATTCACTGCTGTTATAAAATTCTTTAAACACTGTTGTTTCTTTTTAAATTCGCTACACTATATAAACCTTTTATTTTAATGACAAGTTGAATTTATTGTAAAACTATATAAAACACTTTATTTAATTTTCAACACTCCACAGATTTAATCACGACCGTAATTTTTATAAGTCCCAGAATTCCCACTCCGAATTTTTCTAAGTCTCAAAATTTTACAACACTTAAGAAATTTTCAACTAATAACCGTTTTAGACGCTACGTCACGTAACTTCCACGTTTTAACCCGACGATTGGTCCCCGACGACTCCTTCCCGACAGCTAACACCGAAAACTGATCTCGATTCTTCTAAGTCCTAAGTTTTATATGTACCTCCAGGATTAGAACATCTTAATTACGCGTTCATTGATTTTCTAATTCAAACTCTAACAACTCGAGATTTCATATATCAATTCTGTTATATTCGTATCAACGTGTTAAGTCCGGCCCCCTCGATTTTAGAAATCTTCTGTCTCTTACGTAAATTGTTCCAGTGTCGAACCTACCATTATGTCAAATTTTGCCCCGTCGTTCCTTTGTCTTCAGGTCTTACAAATTTAACTAAAATATCATGATTTTCGTGTCCTTTTTTCTCTCAATATATAATAGGTACGTCTTCAATAAACTGTATGTAATTCTCAATTTGGTTTATCGCTACCAGAACACGAACAAACTCATGTCGAAATCTTCATTACGCATTTTCCAATTTTCATTTCCCTAAATTTCCCCACATTTTCATGTTTCCTATATGAATCAATTCAATTTTAAGCTGTATTGTCTCTACTTATGTCGTAGACTTGAATTTTCTTATTTTCTTCAATTATATTTTATATACGACGTTATTTTTATGATTTCTCTGCTTCATTCTTATGTCATTGTCCATAACTATATGATTAGTTATATTCCAAGCCAAATTTACTGTTTTCATCAATACTTCTGAATTTTCATGAGTTTTCCTTACGGAATCGTCTTTAAACTGTCTTTACTTCATTCTTTACCATCATTTGCATAATTTCCAATGCTTATCTTCTCTTAGAAAACTTCACCTTCTAGTCATAAATATTCAATCTGCTATTTTTTCATAATTTTCATAGAAGAAAATTCCAATTTGACTCTGGGATATGTGTCCGGTTAATTGCTTCGTATAAAAACGTATAAAATTGTGTCTCGTTTCATCCCAAAACCCCATAAAGTATCATCGCTGACATATGTTGATGTTTTCGATTTCTACGTACTTGGTCGTAAATAATAAATTAATATTAACTCGTTAAATTTAATCTCTTTTATCTTATCCAAATATTGCATAAGTTCCATGTTAACTTTTATTGCCCCAAAAGCAATAAAGACTATCATAATCACCCAAAACCATGTCGGAAAACTTATTGTTTAAACAACAAAATCGTGTGTGAGCTCGACAACCTTTTTTTTCATCAATTGCCTCAGCAATTTGTTCTATCGTCTATAGTATTTTCTCATAGCAAATGACGTAAAAACGATCCCTTCCTTTGAATTAATCTAACGTAATATAACTAGAATAACCATCCTATTTCAAATATATAACGATATCTATTTAAACTCGTCTGAAAACGCAAAATTAAGTCGAAATCTTATATTGTTCAATAAATACTTCCGTTTAAATGTCCGTTTTTTTTATTAGATTTTCTTTTCAAATCGTTTTCCCTGACCGTATTGCTTCATTTAAAAGTGACATTCCTAATTTCCATCGTTTTTCTTTCTTTTAAATATCAAACGTACGTTTTCCTCTGAATCTGGCCTCCTTTTGTTCTTCACGTTCTCGTTATGCAATTGAGTATCCCTACAGTAGCTTTTCCCACGTTTTCCAGGTCTTTTCTTTAATCTTCCGTTCATTATATTTCCTTGCTATTTTATTGCATCATTTTTTCAACATAATATGGATTTATTTGTTCGTTAACTGCGGTTGTCGATTCCTCTGTTGCACTCAATATTTACCTTTAAAATTAGGGTCATTGTACCAAATGCACCGAACGTGGGATTGTGTTTATCTTAAAGCGTATTGATCTCTCGGGTTGATGATGATTTTTACCCCATAAATCTCAGACTAATGGTCTAGTCCAAAGTCCATCTCTTTGTCTTGAAAAAAGGTAACCTCCCCCTTCTCTGATTGGTAGATCAATCTTAAGTGTTTATAATTGGATCCCTCTGTGTTCTATTTATCAAAACTTGACATTAATTTAATAATTATAGATCTCTGCAGTCTCCATGGCCCAATCAAACTTAATCAGCTAGGTGTCGCTAGTGTGTTGATTTCGTTATAATTCTGAATTATTATTTATTCATTCGTAAGGTGGAAGCTACTATATTTTCGTATCCACTGCGATTCATCACAGCCCCCCTATAGTTATAATTCCAGCGGTAAACACGCCTCCTAGTGTTAGTTGATGGAATTAAAACTAAACATAGGTGATCTAATTTTCTACAATTTTCTTTAAGTCTTCTTTATTCTTATTTGCATTTTTTTTTTTTCGAAATTCTAACTGGTTGCGCGCCCCTACCTTTCACTATTTCATATCGTAGAATCCTGTTCGGTGTTCCTCTGAGCTGAAACCAATTTTCAATTTACTCTTGTCTACCCAATGGCCTATTTAAGTCGGCTAACTTACGTCAGTTGCTGTCCCTACTCTTTGTCCTACCCCCCTAAGACTCTTACCCCTATACCTTCCCCCCTATGACCCTTACTCCCTCTTCTTCATCGAGACGGTTTCCAACCTTTGATTTTCCTTATTCATATATGTATTTTTTTTTTTTTTTTTTTTTTCGCGATTCTAGAATTCCACACGAATTTTCCTCGCAGGAACGTTTTAATGGCAACAATGCACATATGAACATACACGTATTACACATATATGCACACATACACACCCTTTTTTTTTTTTTTGAATGGGCACGCCCCTCGACTCGCGTGTCCCAGTGACCCCCAACCTGTTGGACCAGAGCCTCCTGTACATGGTCAAATCAAAGATTGAATCAATCTCGCGGTCCTATTGACCATATGATTTACGGTGAATTGCAGAAAGTTATTCAGTTGTTAAAAAATTTTCCCTTTAGATGTTGTTTTTTTTTTTTTTTGACTGTACTCATGTGAGCACCCTTATTTATTATACTCCTTCGCAATTTGCCCGTGCCTCATTTGGTTTACATGTTACTATATGTAGAGATTTTTTTTTTTTTTTCCAAGAATTTTTTTTTTTTCCTTTTTTTTTTCTTATCCTATCTGTGTTATTATTATTTTTTTTTTCTCTCTCTCTCTGCCCGAATTCATCCCCTTCGTTCAGTGGGTTACCCTTTTATCATCCAAGCATGCTTCTCCACTCGAACGTCTCCTTCCTCCCCCTTTTTTCCTTTGAAAACCCTAAAGCTATTTTAAAATTTCGTTGCAATCTTAATCTTTTATTCTCCTAAATCTCAAGTTACATTTTTTTTTTTGTAATTTCCTAAAATCTAATGTCACACAAACTAAATCTAAGGTTAGATTCTTCATTTTCTATGTTTCCGTTTTCCTAAACCTAATTTTGAATTCTTAATTTTATAGTTTCCTAAGCCTAAAATTAGTTACTGAGTTGCCATTTAGCTGAAACATCTTAATATGTATTTCTCTCCTTGCCATAATCTGTATTTTAACATTTCTTAAAATAACCTTTGTTTTCCCGTCTCTCCCCCCCTCCTAAGCATAACATATTATTTTATTCTCTAAACTCGCTATCTTTCCCCTTTTTTTTCTAACATAACATAACATGGTGAAATCCCTCCTAATATCCCTAAAAGACGGTATTATAGATTAAATAAAACGTTTTTATTTTTCGAATTTTTCTAAATTACATTTTTTTTTTTTCTTATACTTGTCTATTTTTTCCTTATCCAAAATGATCACACAAAATTTCGAAATCTCGCAAAATAACTATCCCCACTTCTTCTTATTCTACACCTAACCTAACCTAACCTATCCTAACCTCGCCTTTTTTTTCTAGTCAATTTCTATCACCTGTATTTCCTTCTGCTGTTTTTCCATTTCATTAAAATAATATCTAGCCAGGTGGATCGCACTGTAATCGCCTCGTATCTCTTTTGTTTTTGGATCCATCAGCGTGTAATTGTTGGAATAGGGCACAGCTGCTATAACAAACGGACCGTCAAACAAAAGGGCGAATTTTTTTGTATGCTTCCTGAGTAAATTTGACTGAGTGTACTTTTTGAGTTTCACAAATGTTCCTACCTCATATGTCTCTAGCCTTTTCTTTATATTGTAGAATTGCTGTCTTTTTTCGGCGTTTCTTACTAGATTCTTTTGAACCGCGTTCCTAATCTCTTCTTCTGTTAATTTAGGTATGTTACTTTGACGCATATATTTATCTAAGCTATACTGTGGCTGTTTTCCAAATACTACCTCATTAGGTGAAAATCCAGTCGTACAATGTACTGTGTTATTATATGTTCTTTGAATGTCCTTTAGAAACATTGGCCACTTAGTGTGCTTTTCATGGCAGTATATTCTAAAAATCCGTCCCAACTCCTTGTTCACCCTTTCCGTGATGTTCGGTCCAGGATTTCGCACCGACGTATGCATGACCCTTATCCCCATCCTTTCCAGACCTTGGTTCCATTTCTTTGAGGAAAATTGAGACCCGTTGTCCGTTAACATAGCCTCAACCTTTACCTGTTTTATGAAAAGCTCTACGCACTTCAATACGGTACTAGTGTTGGCAACCTTTAATTTATACAACTGGATGAATCTACTGAAAGAGTCTTGGACCACAAAAATAAACCTCACCCCCCCTATGCTCCTAGGCAACGGCCCGTATAAATCAGCCATGGCCAATTCTCCTACCCTCTTCGTTATGATTGACCTACCCGGTCCTACCGTTGGCCGAATTTCGCGCTTTGCTAATTGGCAGAGATGACAAGCTTTCACAACCCATTTAACTTGTTTATACATCTTCGGCCAGAAGTACCTACTTTTCAACGCTTGAACTGTCTTTAACCCGCCCGCATGACCAATTTCCTGATGTACCAGTTTGATAAGATCTCCGGATAAATTACTAGGTATAGCTAATACCGTACCGTCATTTCTCGTTTTGTAATATAATGTCTTACCGTCTAACTTGTAATTTTTCAAATACCTAGCCACTCCTTTTGTGGGTGTCTTGTGAGACTTACCTCCCAAATGTTCTATCACCTCTCCCAAAAACTCATCTTGATTTTGTAATTGTTCTAGATTTTCTAAGTGCGATTTTATTAACTGTTTCCCACTCACTGCAAATGCGGCCACTTCAGGGCATACTACTTTTTCCTCCTGCACATTTACCGCATCCTGAGAATAGCGAGACAAGATATCGGGTCCGATGTTTTCCTTGCCTTTTACATACTCGACTTTAAAATTGAATTGGTTTAAATATAAAATCCACCGTGTCACCCTAGCGCTGTATAATTTCCAAGTCTTTAAGAACGATAACGCCTGATGATCCGTACGTATGATTAGCTGCGCGCCTCGCAGATAGGTTTCGAATTTGCGTAACGAATAGATTATTGCATATAACTCCTGTTCGGAAACGGTCCATTTTAACTCGGCCCCGGTTAGTGACTTGCTAACAAAACCGATCACATGATGATTATTCTCGTCGTCTAATTGATATAATTCCGACCCGATGGCGAACCCCGAACTGTCAGTTTGTAGGTAATAATTTTTGTTGGGGTTGTGATGAGTTAATATCACAGACTCAAGGAATAAAGTTTTTACGTTTTCAAATGCTTCCTGCTCTACAGCAGTCCACCTCCAAGGCTTATTTTTCTTTAATAAATTGCATAATACCTGTGTTGAAGCCCCATATCTATCTACAAATCTCCTGTAATAATTGCACAACCCCAGAAATGCTCTTACCTGCTTCACTTTTTTAGGCGCTGGGAAGTTCTTAATCGCCGAAACTTTCCCTGGGTCCATGAGTATCCCATAAGGCGTTATAATGTGGCCTAACATTTTTACTTCCGTGAACAAAAATTGGCATTTTTCCAATTTGCAGGTCATATTGGCTGTTTGTAACCTTCCCAAAACTGCATCTAAATGGTTTAGGTGCTCGTCAAAATCTCCAGATGAGAACACGACTAGGTCGTCTAAATAGTTAGTGCAAAACGCTTTCATCTCACTACCCAGAATTTTATTCATGGCGCGGGAGAAGCTCCCAACCGATGTCTTCAGTCCTTGCGGTAATACGTTGTAGACGTATGACTTGCCATTATAGACGAAACCGGTGTATTTACGACTACTTTCACATAAGGGTACCTGGAAATACGCCGAGTCCAAATCTAGAGTAGTCACGTGCTTAACCCCGTGGAATTGCTGCAATATTTCCGATGTAAGTGGTGGTCTCTCCGTTTCCCCGGACATCCTCGTATTTAATTCGCGAGCATCAAGTAATATACGCACAGTACCGTCCTTCTTCATTGTATAGGTTAAGGGACTCGCGAAAGGAGTCGCCCGCCGGCTGATTATGCCTAAAGCTTCTAATTCGTCAATTTTCTCATCCACCTTATTCCTATACGCGAAGGGGACCGGATACGACCTCTTTACAAATGGCGTCTCATCTATCATTTTAATTTCATGGATATACATATTTGTTAGCCCCGGTTTACCTAGGAACACTCGATTATGTTTGTCTAGTACCTTCTTTAATTTTTCCTTCTTGACGTCATCCAGTTCCAAACCAGCTACCATTGCCGCAATTCGCTGTTTAGTCTCCTCCGCAAAATCCGAAAGTTGGTTATTCTCTATGACGTTTATCGACTGGGTTGCACTATTTGTGTTTTCCTCACTCAACTGCTTTCCTAATTCACTTCTCACAACCCCGGAATCTATTAATTTAATTTTTTTTCTTCCCCGCTCAGTAGTGACTATCAATTCCCGCTTTTTCCCACACTTTACTTCTGCCGAGTAATTATCTAGCCAGTTTACCCCTAGTATTATAGATCTTATTAACCCTGATACTATGAGACATGATGTGTTGATTTGGATATCCCCAAAACGTAATGGTACTAGTACTAACCGTGAAATTTTCTGACTTTTCTGTCCCATAGCCCCCTTAATTTGTACTGAAGCTACCGGCATGATTGGATATAGCGATTGATCGCTCAAATGACATTCCCAAAATTCTTGTGCAATACACGTTATTTGGCTACCCGTATCTATCAAACAATTTACCTTTAATTCATCTATGTAAGCCCTAGCCTCTGGTAATTGCGGTAATGTACTTCCCCGTCCTATCTCTTCATAATCCTCGTCTTCAAATACGGTGTTAAATCCGATGCATTCTCTTCCTATGTCATTTTCATACATCTCCACCGCGTTCCACACGTCGCTTAATTGTTGCAAAGAGTTCACACACGCAGTCACTTCCTCCCTTTCATAAGTCTTTTCATCATCTGCACTCTCGTCTCTGCGTATCGCCTTGCATGCTTTTATTGGTGCTGTTATTCCTTGTTCGTTTTTCCCTAAACCCTTTGTAACATCCCAATTATATTTCAACATTATTTTTAAAGCTACGTTGTGTCTTGGCGTCGCTGCTCTTATTTCTTCTGGAGTCGTAATCCTCAGAGCTCCTGGACCGACTCGCTGTCGTTTCCCGCATCTTCAACTCTGCATACCTCCTTCCCGCTGATTGGTGCTGTTTTACTGCTAGCTGCTGGTTGCGTACTTGGTCCGCAGCACGTCCTGCATCCCGTCGCCTGTGGTGCTTCCTCAATAACCCCAACCTTCGGGCGTATCGCGTGTCGACGGTCTCTGTTGTCGTGTCCATTCCTGTCATCCCTACCCCTCTTCTCTGTAGTTTTGTCCTGCGGGGCGCAGACCATATTATCCAGTTTTCTCAGGAATTCCGCCGCGTCCAACTCATCTCCTTGCTCGCGTGAAAACCACAATGCCTGGGTTTCTTTCGGGAAATGCCTCATTATCTCATTAATTACTCCTAATGGTGTGTCGGTGATTTTTAGTGCTTTGGCGAGCTCCCAGTACTTCGCAAAGTGTGCCAGCATGGTGATTCCCCTTTTTGGCTCCCATACTGCATCTGATAGCCTCCGTCTCATGTTTTTCTGACATATATCACCCCAATAATTGGCAATAAAATCCCTTTCGAAATCTTCCATATTATTCCAACGTTTAGAATAGAGCTTCATCCAGCTTTTAGCACCTCCTTTTAAACTCTCCTTAACTACCATCATGATGTCAGTGCGATTCGTACGTTTTGCATAATCCTTAAGGTCCTCTAGAAAAGCTATTGGGTTCTGAGTCCCCCCGCTGAAAGTGGGCTTTTCCTGCGTGGGCATCATTTCTACGAGTTGAAGTACGTTTCGCGCCGTACTTCCCTCCCCTGTCGTGGTTGTCACCGGCATAACCTCCCTTTGTTTCTCCATTTCTTGTATCTTACTGACCAACGGACCCAAGGCCTGCTGTATGATTAGGGTAATTTGCCCTACATCCATCTGAACATTGTTACTCGCAGCATTCTCGACGGCGGCCACAAATTCTATGCGTTCCCTCTCCTGCCTTGCCTCAGGACAACGTTTATTCCTAGGCATATTCCTTTTTTCCTTTAAAACCCGATGACAGAGATTGACTTATTTAAATTTCCAATTTTCGTTTGCTTACACTTATTTTTTTTTTTTTTTCTCTGAAAAATTTACATATCCACATGTATATATATACATACACACACACATACGCATATATATATATACATATACATACATACACATACATATGCATCCCTATGCACTTATTCTTGCACTTCAAAACAGTTTAGGTATAATTTAACTTGTTTAACCGCAGGTGATTTAATCTCCGCTCCTAAAACACTTGTACCCAAACTAACTATTTCCACTTCGAAATACTAAATATAATAGCGCAATTTTTTTTTTTCATTTAAGACAGCCTTCCAAGTTCTGAATACGTTAATTGACATATCATTTATCTGCATTCAACTGCAGCGATATTAGTTTGAGACAATCGACAATACGACAAACACCTGAACATCTGAAAGGATAATGCTAAATGCATCTAACCCAACTGTACACACTAGAATCAAATATTGATTCGAGATGTTTATTCGTTTCAAAATGTTTACTAGAAACCTCTTGAGGGAATCAACTTTTATGTAATCTCTTCATATGCTGTTCTTATTTATCTTTTATCTGAGGTTTATTTGATCTATGTTGTATGTTTACTCATCCGAATGCACTCCATAACGTTTACTATCTCATTTTTTTTTTTTTTTTTTTTTTTCCCACCGGCTTTGTTTGTTTATTTATTTATTTGCACGTATACACAATTGTATAATGTACCTAAACCCCGTTTTAAACAAGCCCCCCCCTCCTAAATTCGTATGCGTTTTAAACCACTCCGCTTATTTGCTCTTTATTGCAAATCGGAAATAAACCGGTCACCCGAGAAATATGCCAACCCCCAGTAAGGCTAAATTTCTAATTTATTCAGCTGACATCTATGTAATGGTGTATCTAAAGGTCCAATCCACCCCTGTTAAATGTTTGAATGCAACGATTTGAAAAGCTCACTTTTATGTTTTATGTGTAATATTTTATTTTATTTTTATCCGTCCTTTGCTTTGTATGTTATGTTGATTTTATTTATTTTTATGTCGCCGTGTCAAAAGAAGTATTTATTTATAAAATCCTTCAACTCGAAGGAACCAATAATACCCTCGACCACTATTAACATAAACAACGTCATTTGATTAACTATCTAAGTATCTCTTTATTATTTAAAGTAATATCTCGAGATGTTCCAATGCGAACATAACGAAGATTTATCTATTCTGTTACGAACATATTTATCAGTAAGACCACTTATGTTTGTGGCAACACAACCATACCCCCGCGACGGTGTCTATTCAATCGCTTGTTTACATTCGGGCTTCAGTCAATGAACCAATTTGAATGATAATATTATCGATCACCGAAGGAATGCGCTTTTATTTATATAACGCACCACCCTTCTAAAACTGGGTCAACATTCCTAGGCGTTATGTGATTTATGATTTTTATCTGGTATAAGGCACGTTTTTCACTTTTCGTTTTAAAATATTTGGTTTTTGAGTTATTATTTTTTTTTTTCCGACTGTTTTATTTAATGGTACGTTTTTTTTTCCACTTGTTTCACGTTTAATGAAGATGTTTTAATGGCACGTTTTTCACTTTTCGTTTAAATTATTTTTTTGATTTATTGTTATATTTCTACTGTATAATTTAATGATGCGAATTTTTTTATTCCACTTGTTTTATGTAATCTGAAGTTGTTTTAATGGCACGTTTTTCACTTTTCGTTTAAAATATTTTTTTGATTTATTGTTATATTTCTACTGTATAATTTAATGATGCGAATTTTTTATTCCACTTGTTTTATGTAATCTGAAGTTGTTTTAATGGCACGTTTTTCACTTTTCGTTTAAAATATTCACTTTTTTTTCCAATTAATTATAATTTCATTTATTTGTTCATTCTATTTTATTTTTATAATATCTCAGAATTCTCTCAACTTGTAACCTTTACTCTCCTGGTCACGCGGCAACAGTTGTAATAGTCCGCCACTCTTGGCTTTAAACTCCAATTGTGATGAACCCTTCCTAGCTGATTTACTTTTCTAAGCTTCTACCTCGTAGTTTAAATCTCGTAGCTCCTGTCTCGTAGCCACGCTCATAATTCTACCCTTATGCCCTACTGATCACACCACTAGGTATGATGGCCTGACTCAACCCTCCTTTCGGTTTATTTCTACCTCAGGCTCGTGATTTCTAAACCCCTATACCTTATAATCTAGCTAAACCTACCCTATCTTCTTAAATCCCTGCGATTTTCTCACAGTAATCAAGATTTAAGATTTTTGTTCACATTATTTCTATAATCTGCGTTGTGTAATTTTTTTGTTTTAGATTTTACATCTGTTTGCATACTTAATATGCACACATATGTAGAGAAAATAATGTATTACGTGTGGTAACCCATAGATTCTTTTAGAGAAAGGGTGAGAATTTTCCGATCAATTTATTTATTATTATTTTAGAATATTTAACCGAGTTTGATAAACTACCCCCGCCCTAAACCTTGTGTCTATTTGATTTCCATAGGAATTTAGTGTGTTTATTTAATTCTTCCTATCACCGCTGATACATCGATAACATAAACAACAGTTAACAAATTAAACATTTCAAGAAAGCAAACCTTACCTTAGGATGATCGAACTCGAAGGTCCAGTTTTCTCAATTGAAGTCCTTGTCTGCAACTTCTCCTAACATAATGTGTTTGTAGTCATAGTAAGTGCTATCGGTTAGTATTCGCAAAATTGTTGAAAGAGCAGGAATGGAGGGATATGGGGAGGGGATAATATGTTTGCTTAAAAAGTCGGCACCTCCGCTAACCAAGTGAAAACCGATGAACAACAATTTCAAACCGGATTCTCCCAAGTACGTTTGCTAAGCTTATCCTTAAGTCCGAGTTTTACTCTCTTCGACGAGCGTCTCTTGTTACGAAAGGGGCTCTTCACGCCAGATGGGGGAATACCAAGTCTTCATGCCGTTTTTCTGCCTCACTCCGACTTCCATCTCCGCCGGATTGAATTTAACTCTACTGAGTCTAGAAGGGGTATTTCATGTCTTCCCTTATCATGCCTCTATCCGTTAAATGTGGCGTAAGCTTGTGACGGGCAGATCCTTCCTCCCACGTAACCGACCCAGCGTTACATTCCACCTCTGACTAGCTGACATAAAACTCACCTCGTGAACCTTATGTTTGCTTTCAGGTTCGACAAGACTCACGGTATGCAAATAACCTGTGGCTTTAATGCCGCGTCAGCGTACTGTCCGCATACGTCCTTCCTCTTCCCCGCATGCCCACCTCGACAATACCGCCACAAGATCAAAGCCGTCCGTTCGAGAAAGGTTGACACTTACATTTCCAGATGGCTCATACCTACATACAGAAGCCTTGAAGTTTACGTTCGAAGACAAGTTAGGATTCAGGACTGTATGAGTATTTGAACACCAGTGTTGTTTAAATGAGGTCACTAGCTCCTCGTGTGTTAGGTATTTAGGATAATGGGTATTTATGGGTTCTTGGATACCTACTTCCTATAAGAAAGATTTAAAAATAGGATAAATCAAGCCGACATTGGATCAATGACCTCCTGAATAATTGTGATGTGCTCTCTTAGAGTTTGAAGCTAGTCGCAGTACTTTACTTTGCGAAATTTTTGCATGCTGAATCAATGCTACCTATTGGCGATCGCTCTAGTAAAATCAAGTCGTTTAGAATTGAGTGAATTTAACGTCAATGTCGCCTTCACATATTGACCGCAGATTTCATCTCAAGCTATAATTGATAAACTTGTCCCTGACGTTAAGCTTTGTTTTGTTTATTCGTTAATGAATTTAGGTGACTGGGTCAATGGATGGCCTTGAACTCAAATCGAAATTTTGGTACACTATCGAAGGTCATATAACCATACCCTAATCGTGCTAGTGAAAAGAAACGATAGGTATTTATCTTACAAATACGCTAAGATACCAAAATTGATTTAGTGATGCGTTTCTATCTAATTATGTGTTAAGTATTTGTTTAGCAACATTTCATTCCGTATGGGAGGTGTGACATGCGATTGCTAATAAATTGGTTAGTTATTTATTTACCCTTACTTGGCGTTACGTCCATCAGTGTCAGGATATCCACAGGAACCTGTAAAAGCTTAAATATTGTAAGGACTCACCAAGCTCTAATGTCTTAATTTCAGCTCCACCGGGTTACTATCATCGGCGAGAAACTTATTAGAGCATCCAGACTACCTGTGTAAATTTTCGCACTTTTATTTCGACTTCCCACTTTTAACGATTTAATCCTACAAGATCCGGAACTCATCTCCTTCCTTCCTCCTTTGAATAGATCTCTGATGTAAAAAATCCTCACGTTTTCCTTTAATATCTGCCGTTATTATTGAAGAAGAACGATCCTATCTAATTATGTGTTAAGTATTTTCCAGATTTCGGATCAATTATTATTATTGCGTTGTCACCTAACGATAATTAATATCTCGTAAATAAATTTCCAACTTTCGACCTAAACGTAAATTTTTTATTTAATGAAACTTATTAGACTGTAATTTTCTTTATATAACCTCAGACTAAATAACTCTATTTTAACCTTCATAGAACAAATTTAAAGCAATTCAAACACACTATATTAAACTCCTCCCGCATTGAATTTGTAATTAATTAATTAATTATTAGATTTTATTGAATCGGAAATTATTGCAAACACTGATTTTAGATTTATTATAAGATCATACACTCCGTTAAATTGCACGATTAACCCTATCCGGGCACTTCACTCCCTGTTTTATCAAAGTATAAAACTGATTGTAGACTCTATTTTACCACTGAATTTTTTAAGTATAATAACTGATTCTAGATTCTATTAATTAATTACCAGGGTAATTCTCACAACATGCGCGACGTTTTAATCAACCTTGCCAGTTGTCGAAGGACCCCTTTTTTTATTTTAATGATAAGTTGAATTTATAAATAGATATATTATTATTCAATGCTGTTAAAAATTCTTTAAACATTGTTGATTTTCTTTAAATTCGCTACACTTTATAAACTTTTTATTTTAATGACAAGTTGAATTTATAAATAAATATATTATTATTCACTGCTGTTATAAAATTCTCTAGACACTGTTGATTTTCTTTAAATTCGCTACACTATATAAACCTTTTATTTTAATGACAAGTTGAATTTATAATTAAATATATTATTATTCACTGCTGTTATAAAATTCTTTAAACACTGTTGTTTCTTTTTAAATTCGCTACACTATATAAACCTTTTATTTTAATGACAAGTTGAATTTATTGTAAAACTATATAAAACACTTTATTTAATTTTCAACACTCCACAGATTTAATCACGACCGTAATTTTTATAAGTCCCAGAATTCCCACTCCGAATTTTTCTAAGTCTCAAAATTTTACAACACTTAAGAAATTTTCAACTAATAACCGTTTTAGACGCTACGTCACGTAACTTCCACGTTTTAACCCGACGATTGGTCCCCGACGACTCCTTCCCGACAGCTAACACCGAAAACTGATCTCGATTCTTCTAAGTCCTAAGTTTTATATGTACCTCCAGGATTAGAACATCTTAATTACGCGTTCATTGATTTTCTAATTCAAACTCTAACAACTCGAGATTTCATATATCAATTCTGTTATATTCGTATCAACGTGTTAAGTCCGGCCCCCTCGATTTTAGAAATCTTCTGTCTCTTACGTAAATTGTTCCAGTGTCGAACCTACCATTATGTCAAATTTTGCCCCGTCGTTCCTTTGTCTTCAGGTCTTAAAAATTTAACTAAAATATCATGATTTTCGTGTCCTTTTTTCTCTCAATATATAATAGGTACGTCTTCAATAAACTGTATGTAATTCTCAATTTGGTTTATCGCTACCAGAACACGAACAAACTCATGTCGAAATCTTCATTACGCATTTTCCAATTTTCATTTCCCTAAATTTCCCCACATTTTCATGTTTCCTATATGAATCAATTCAATTTTAAGCTGTATTGTCTCTACTTATGTCGTAGACTTGAATTTTCTTATTTTCTTCAATTATATTTTATATACGACGTTATTTTTATGATTTCTCTGCTTCATTCTTATGTCATTGTCCATAACTATATGATTAGTTATATTCCAAGCCAAATTTACTGTTTTCATCAATACTTCTGAATTTTCATGAGTTTTCCTTACGGAATCGTCTTTAAACTGTCTTTACTTCATTCTTTACCATCATTTGCATAATTTCCAATGCTTATCTTCTCTTAGAAAACTTCACCTTCTAGTCATAAATATTCAATCTGCTATTTTTTCATAATTTTCATAGAAGAAAATTCCAATTTGACTCTGGGATATGTGTCCGGTTAATTGCTTCGTATAAAAACGTATAAAATTGTGTCTCGTTTCATCCCAAAACCCCATAAAGTATCATCGCTGACATATGTTGATGTTTTCGATTTCTACGTACTTGGTCGTAAATAATAAATTAATATTAACTCGTTAAATTTAATCTCTTTTATCTTATCCAAATATTGCATAAGTTCCATGTTAACTTTTATTGCCCCAAAAGCAATAAAGACTATCATAATCACCCAAAACCATGTCGGAAAACTTATTGTTTAAACAACAAAATCGTGTGTGAGCTCGACAACCTTTTTTTTCATCAATTGCCTCAGCAATTTGTTCTATCGTCTATAGTATTTTCTCATAGCAAATGACGTAAAAACGATCCCTTCCTTTGAATTAATCTAACGTAATATAACTAGAATAACCATCCTATTTCAAATATATAACGATATCTATTTAAACTCGTCTGAAAACGCAAAATTAAGTCGAAATCTTATATTGTTCAATAAATACTTCCGTTTAAATGTCCGTTTTTTTTATTAGATTTTCTTTTCAAATCGTTTTCCCTGACCGTATTGCTTCATTTAAAAGTGACATTCCTAATTTCCATCGTTTTTCTTTCTTTTAAATATCAAACGTACGTTTTCCTCTGAATCTGGCCTCCTTTTGTTCTTCACGTTCTCGTTATGCAATTGAGTATCCCTACAGTAGCTTTTCCCACGTTTTCCAGGTCTTTTCTTTAATCTTCCGTTCATTATATTTCCTTGCTATTTTATTGCATCATTTTTTCAACATAATATGGATTTATTTGTTCGTTAACTGCGGTTGTCGATTCCTCTGTTGCACTCAATATTTACCTTTAAAATTAGGGTCATTGTACCAAATGCACCGAACGTGGGATTGTGTTTATCTTAAAGCGTATTGATCTCTCGGGTTGATGATGATTTTTACCCCATAAATCTCAGACTAATGGTCTAGTCCAAAGTCCATCTCTTTGTCTTGAAAAAAGGTAACCTCCCCCTTCTCTGATTGGTAGATCAATCTTAAGTGTTTATAATTGGATCCCTCTGTGTTCTATTTATCAAAACTTGACATTAATTTAATAATTATAGATCTCTGCAGTCTCCATGGCCCAATCAAACTTAATCAGCTAGGTGTCGCTAGTGTGTTGATTTCGTTATAATTCTGAATTATTATTTATTCATTCGTAAGGTGGAAGCTACTATATTTTCGTATCCACTGCGATTCATCACATGTTTAATATCTGAATTTTTTGTAAGAAGTTAGTGTATTATATTTTAGTTTAGTTCTTGTTCTGTCCTGTGCTACAATAACACTGTTTTTGTATATTATTATTTTCCTCTGTGCTATAACAGCACTGTTTTGTTAATCTTTGTTCTTTTGTCATTGTTTTGTAAATACTGTATATTCTTTATTTCATAGGTATTATTATATATCTAAATATTTTGTAATGATCTCGTAAGGAACACTGTAGGATTATTTTTAAATTTATTATAGTAAAGCGCACTTGAAGTGAAATGACACAAAACTGTGCTATACAAATATTACGTTATTATTATTATTATTATTAATAACATAGAATTTATATAGCGCAGTTTTGTGATATTTCACTTCAAGTGCGCTTAATTATAATAAACATAAATATAGTGTTCTTACGAGTCCTAACAAAAATTGATTAAATAATGTAAAACAAAGAATTTACAGTATATATAGTATTACAATACATACATTACATACATTACAATATTACAGTATTACAAAGCAATTCCAAAAGAACAATATTAACAAAAATTGTGAGTGCTGTTTTGTCACAGGACATTAGATAATGATAACCATAACGGTGCCATTCA
Source organism: Limnephilus lunatus (assembly GCA_917563855.2). NCBI lineage: Eukaryota > Metazoa > Arthropoda > Insecta > Trichoptera > Limnephilidae > Limnephilus > Limnephilus lunatus. Next base: position 50,830,656 of record OU830603.1, read on the forward strand.
ACAAGAATCATTAAAACTAAAATATAATATAGAACAGGAGGTAGTTTACGTTTAGAAATAATACAAATTCGGAGTGCATATAAAACTATACTGAGGAGGTAATCAAAACCAAACAATTACCGGAAACTTGAGGAACATGGCTTATTATAGTATATTTAAAAGGAGTTAAAATTCATAAAACGTATGATTTTTTAAATAAGTTTGTTTTTAAAGCCCTTTTGAATTCAGCCAAGTTCTGGATATTAGTAAGAGCTGAAGGAAGTTTGTTCCAAATGAGCGGGCCATCACGACACAAGCAACATTTTCCGCTTAATGTGGTGATGGTAGGAGATTTTCAAATATTGTCGGGTCTTTCTTTTTAAAAAGTGTAAACATAAAAACACTAGATGGCTCCCAGCATGCGTTGCAAGTTGCAATGCCATATTCAAATAAATAAATTGTTTCTCCCTACATGTTCTTTCCCGTGCGTTCCCGTTCTCCTCCCGCATCCCTTTCCCTCCCGCATAGCCCTTCCACCTTCCCCGCCTACCCTCTCCCCTCTTCCGCTCCCCCGCCCCACCAACCCCCCTCCCACGTTCTACTTATTCAGTCCCAGTGCATTCATTTTTCAAACAGCTCGCGTGCCACCTATTACAATATTTTTTTTGATTAAAATTTTCATATATTACAAATATTCATTTTTGTGTAATATAAGAACAATCAATCGAATTTGGTACCTATTTAAAATATCTATAATTTATAGAACTCCATAGACAATTCTTTTGTTACAAAAAAACAGCTGCTTGCTACATTGACATTCATCAAACGCGCGAATTGTCAAACGTGCGAAGTTAAAATAGGTAGTCGTTAAGTTATCTGAAACTTTCCAATTTTCCACGCAATTTTCTTAATTTTTCTTTCCATAAGAACCTTCTACAAAGTATTAGAAAACTTAAAAAAAAATATGAATAAAATCGTTCTAAAGTTATGGCGTGACCAAAGGAAACAGGGAATTCATTTTTATATTATATACATATAGGATTTGTGATTCTCATTTCGTATAAAAAATAAATTTTGTCAATTTTCTTTCTTTGTAACATGTAATTTTATATAATTGTTGACAAATGAGAGAGATCTAATTAATCTAATAATATCAATAGTAGATACTCCATTGAAATGCTTGGAGTAATTACATCAGAACGGCCCAAGTTTCGGGGCTCCATTGGAGTCCCACTAAATTTGGCTTCCAAGAAACTTGGCGTCTTGTATTATAGGGCTACCAAAGTCTTCAATTGTAACCAGCTGCTAATTCTATACAAATCTCATTCCATTGTTAACAGACCGATTGCAATCTCAAATCTACAGATGGAATGTAGGCAAGTAGGCATGCTGAGTCTGTTCTACAGGTATTTTAATGGAACATGTTTTAGGGAACTAGCAGCATTAATCCCCGATGCAACGGTGTACTTGCATGAAACTCGATAGACACATTTGTCGTTGGCTTCAAGAGAACGGGTCTTTTTTCAACTCATTTTTGTGAAACGAGCTACCGGAATCTTTTTTATCCTCTTTCATGTAATCTGGGGCTCTACAAGACCCGCATTAATCAATCCTTCCTGAAGCTCCTATGGGGTGTTAAATTTAATTTAAAAAATTAAGCATAAAATAGCAACTGTAATTTTCTGTATCCATTGGTAAAAAAACGAGTGTGCTTTAGACCACACGACTGAAGTAAAACTTCACTAACTTATGTATAAAAGAAGAGAGAAATAAAATGTGCGCCGCACTGCTCTCTCTTGCTCCTATAGTGTGATATAGGCAATATGCCTGCACTATGTTTAAATATACGAAACGTAACTGGCTATGAGAAAAAGAGAGAAAGAAAATGTGTGCTCTCCCTTGCCCCTACAGTAATATACGAAACGTAACTCTCTCTCTCTATTTCTATCTTCACTAACTTATATCTCCCTCTCAACTTCCGTTCGCCTCACCCGATCACACTTTTCATAACGCTCTCGTCACGTATTCACCAGCTTACTCCCCAAGTCTAGGGCCTAAAGAAGTTTTACTTCAATAATTAGATAGATAACAATTATTATTAGCAATATTTTTTAGCCTGATACACTCATCAACATTGAAAAAATCTCCCGAGAAAAGATAAATGCCGCCGACGGGACTTGAACCCGCGTCCTTCTGATATCCGGTCAATTGCTCTACCAACTGAGCTACGTCGGCTTATCTCCCACCCGCCAAATAATTCAATGTATACTAGTGTTTCATTAAAAAATTACGGCTTATTACATTTTTCACCTGAAATGTAATAAGCAGTAATTGTATGTATGCATATAAAATCTTGTCTTAAACATTAGTTTACCAATTAAAAATAATAATTAGATAGAGTCTAAGAAGTCTAGAAATTTGTACAACTCCCTTGAAGTGATTTTTCACAAAAACGACACATTACCACAGAAGTTTAATAAAAATGCGAAATCGGTAATTTTTGGATTAATCCTAGTAGACTGAAAAATAATATTTCTTCCTCATTAGCTAGTGAAAATCATTCAAACGTTCACTTAATTCACGACGAAAGAATTAATCAGGTTTAATTCCCAGCGGTATCCATAATCCTTTGTGGATTACGGAATGAGAAAAACGTAAGAAGATAATGTATAGTATTCTTCTTACTTTGTTATTAATTGGCACTTACTAAGTAAAGCAGGTGGCTCGAGATACTTCAAGATTCCGAGATTATTATCTTTCAGGTAAAATGTTGCCAAGCCTCTTAGGAATTTCACTTAGACTCGAGAAAGACAAAAAAAATTGCAAACACGCTGAATTTACAAGACTTTTAAGGTGATTGTTTTTTTTTCTTTGTCAAAGCAATAACCGTGACAAAAAAGTTTTTAGCGAAGTTAATAATCTCTTGTCAGAAAGTTTAAACGACAAATTTATACAGTACCTAATTATAGAATCACATATTTATTAAAATACATTACGTAATAGATGAAAGTAGACTGAATTCAGCAGAAATTAGATATCTAAGGAGATGTATGTTTGTTTAAATACATACAAAACTATTCCACACGTTTAATTGCAAAACAAATGCAGCAAGTAATTCGCCAATCAATCGTGCTCTTCATATTGTGATAAACCCCCCTCCCCCTACGAAGTAAAACCTATCAATTTTTTTGAACCAAAGCTGCAACTACAGCTAGCCTGCCGGCGCAACCCCGCTCGTCCTTTAAAAACTCGTAGCTCACCTGTTCTCGCGTCTCACCCCTGCATTTCTTTTGCAGCGCCTTCTTAACCCCATCACGTAATACTTTTATGCAAACGTGACGAGATGCTTCTAATTAATCAATTTGTAATTAACCCCACAACGTTGTGTACTTTTTTGTTTTAGTGGTTTGGTATAGTTAATCCAATTTAATTAATAATTTATTTGTGGTAAACCCTTGTTCTTTTAGGTATGGCGTGTTACAATTTGCAAGGCTTCGAATAACAATGACTGGGTCTGACTAACTTGAAAAATAACTAAGTATCTATCTATATTCATCCAGCTTCCTCCCCTAGCACCTGTTATACACCTACGCTCATCGACGACTATTTTTATTGAAGTAATCTGCATTTTCCCTCCTAGCATCTAGTATATAAATTTACATCCAAACGGCGAATTGAGAAGATCCTACCTTTCGATGCGATGTCGCGTACTCTCTGCGGCTCTATAAAATGCTATCATGAGAATAATTTGACATTTATGTATATTCTAACAAAAGATTTACAATCAAAGCAGTACGGAGTGCAATAATTCTACACTCACAGTTCTAGATGCAGTTGGTTAGTTAGCTAGCTTGTTTTATTTTGTTAATTTGATTCTACGGGTAGGTATTTTGGATTAACATGAGACAGAACATGTGCTGTTTAAATAATTGGACTCCTCCATAGCCCAACTGATAAGGTGATGGTCATAGACCGCCAAATCAGCTTCCAATTCCAACTCCTCCAGAGAATGTTAAGGTCGCAAGCGACGAATGAAAATTGACATGTTTTGCCTTCTGTCGGGAAAGGGTTTGATGTGTGTTTCTGGATCATAGAGTGGTAATGGGAATAATATCAACCAATACGCCGCCAAATTATAAATATGTTGATGATGATGATGAGAGGTCATCTCATACCGTTTGATATGAGGGTCTGCTCCGATTAATGGCGTGATAGCCGATGTCAGGAACTGTTCTGGAAATGTGTGGGTGGCACGAGGCTTTGGAACGTGACATCCTACTCTGGATTGATGATGATGTTGAAGTTCATCAGCATGCCGATGACTTGAGTTCCATTAACTCCTAAAGCACCGGCATAAACATTAAACCGAAGTTGATTAGACAATCGGCAATGTCAGGAGATCGGTGGGGCCGCTCTCTCCTCTGATCTGGCGATGTATGAATGTAATTAAGGAAGATTTTGATGTCACCGACCCTCGCCTTGGCAGTCACTCATGTCCTCAATAGTCCCGTTCTCCGTCCAGCACGCCGCCTCGGACCAGTAGAAATAATGATTACGTTTTTCCTAGGCACGCTACAAAACCATGCGCCAGCCTCCAATCGCGATGGTCATCAGTGATGTTTGATTTGAATGAAAAATACATCCTCTCGCATAACATACACAAGCGTAACTTGGGACCTTCCCCGAAATGTTGTCACGGGCATATGCTCTACGATAGGCGTACCCCAAGCTCAAACTCAAATATCAGCTCAAAGAAGGAATGTCAAGCTCGGCTTCCAGGGTGCTGGGTCCAAGAATGAAAGGCACCAGGTCGTGAATCTGGCTTCCCTTCCTTCCATTTCCCCTGCTGCGCTTTCGTCCAGAGTACATTCCCACCCTGATGCTGGATGGTCCCTATTCCTAGTGTGAGGGAGTTAAGAAAACTTATCCGGATTCCAACAAAGAAACGTCGAACCAGTAGAAATATTGATTACGTTTTTCCTAGGCACGTTACATAAACATGCGCCAGCCTGCAATCGCGATGGTCATCGGTATTTGATTTGAATGAAAAATACGTCCTCTCGCATAACATACACAAGCGTAACTTGGGACCTTCCCCGATATGTTGTCACGGGCATATGCTCTACGATAGGCGTACCCCAAGCTCAAACTCAAAAATCAGCTCAAAGAAAGGAATGTCAAGCTCGGCCTCCAGGGTGCTGGGTCCAAGAATGAAAGGCACCAGGTCGTGAATCTGGCTTCCCTTCCTTCTATTTCCCCTGCTGCGCTTTCGTCCAGAGTACATTCCCACCCTGATGCTGGATGATCCCTACTTCTAGTGTGAGGGAGTTAATAAAAGGTTTGCTACTTATGTAGGTGGATATAACGCATTACGCTTAAAATATGATTACCTACCGACGGCTTCATTCAACCGACAATGTGAAAGTTTTTGCTAAATCGAATATCGAATGGAATATACCTAAATCCTAAACCAACAGGTGATGATTATACGATAAGATATCGAACCAAGTTTATGTATAGTCCTATGTAATAGATTTGTTGTGATACCTAAAATTTTGAATAAGGTATGGGAAATTTTAGGAGTGGGAATTTAATTATGTCAGATTTTGTTAGTAAGCAAAGGTGCCCATGCTACGCACCTTCCATGAACTGTTATATTACCTAATAATGCCTTTGCCTAAACCCTTTCCTAAATATAGTCCCCTAGCTACGTTTAAAAATATTATTACGAAATTCGTAAATAATAATTACCACCTCAAAGGCGATTTACACATTAATTTATACCTATATTCTATACCTATGTATTTTGTTACCCTTTATGTATTGGAGAATACCCAGTAACCTAGTTTTCTCGATCACCATCAAAGCACTTTAAAGGATTTTATTATTGTTTTTGTGGTTTCAATATCCCGTCCTTTAAATGAAGTCCCTCGTCTAAGATTTATGGTCCGAAAGTGTCTTTTGTGCTTCAAATAGTATTTTAGTGAACCCCAAATTATTATTTTACAACGGTCTTGTCTCAAGAAATCGTCGCCGGCCACCCTCAGGCAGCCCCGGATCGGCTTACGGAGGGAACGCCCTTTTTTTTCGAATACCGATAATTATCCGATAGCTCTTTAAATATTACCGTTATAATTTTCCGATTAAAGCATCCGACTTAGATGACATGGTTCCTTATTAAAGGCCTCATTAAGGTAGCTTTAATAATAATACTAATATTTGAACGATCCACATAGCACCGTTTCTATGGAAAATCACCTCAAGGGCGCTAAACAAACTATAATACATGTTTAAAATCTAGAAAACTGACTCTTTCCTGCAAGGCCCGTACTAAATATGTTAATAATATTATACAAACTTACCAAATTCGCCATGTTGCACAAAACAATAATATTTAATTCAAACAAGCACTTCTAAAACACAACCCGTCATGCAGTTATTTATTCCAAGATGCAGCCGTCAAACACAATTCTCGCGTCGATTTGTTGTAAATTTTATCCTGACCCTGACAAACGCCCCGAAAGTACGTCCCGTATTGATAATTGACCGCCTCAATTTACAAATTATATTATTTAACGTCACAGATATGAACTCGCAAGCCGCAATCTCTGACTTCCTTATTCGTGTGGACTCCTTCCAAATCTTGACTCCCCTCAATTGCGTGAACTATTATCCTTTAATTTTATGAATTATTCCCGGTTTACGCGCACAGAGTTATTATTCTACCGTGTATTCAACCTCGATGATTTTAATCCCAACCGTGAACCCCCAGAATCTTTCCCTGACTGTTCTCTTTAATTAAATGAATTATTCCCGTTTACGCGCACAGAGTCACTATTCTACCGTGTATCAAAACTCGATGATTTTTATCTAGACCGTGCGTCCCCAGAATCTCTCCCCGACTGTCCACCAACACTTCTGTACCCCGACTGTCTCGTTCCAACCCCCCTACCCTCTGACTCCCCAATCATCTCCTTGTGTGGTTTCAATAATTTATTAGTCCCTCTTTTAAAACCTCAAGTGATAAGCACATCTCCCAATATGCATATATCAACGTTTAATAGTCAAAAAATGTCACATAATAACTATTATTTCAGAGAATTTTGTGTAGAAACCATGTTCGCTATTTTTTTGGTGTAAACTAATTTTGTCTGCGCCGGAGTCATAAATTATCCCTGGATCTTCTAAAGCAGAACACAGTGGCGTAGTTTAAATTATTTCTCGTCTTCATTACTTGCGTCAACTTTATTGGCTATATAATAATATTATATATGCATTGTCTGTACACGTTTTCGTTCTTTCTGCGTGCGTCACTATTTAACAAATTCTACAATCTTATTTTGACAAATATGTTAAATATTTTAACCCCTAATCGGCGCGTCGCTCTAGTATATTTAAATGCACCAACGATTAATCTTTATTGCCTAATTTTCAATTCCCTACTGCCATAGAAAATTCACCAGACAATTGCTACGCAAATCAATTTGCTCGCGTTAAAGTCAGTCACCACTCGGGCAAACATTCATCGGCCGCCCCTGACTTGATAATGATATATCCTTTAGGATTCCTCCTTCAACCAAAGTGCTCTGGCACACGTGTTTTTCCCAGCAATGGCCCGGTTTCATAAATCACCCGTAAGGGTTGGGAGCAGAGAATCGTATTTTGAAACCATACCTTGTTACAAAATTAAATATTTCTAAATTGATCTCTCAATTTTAAAAGAATTATTTCGTAGGCCCAAAGGCGAGATCATCACAATATGTTCAATAATATTAGTCAAAATTCTAACATCGACATTTTCCCCGATTTACTGCCTAAATTTAAAAAAAGCATCATATCAATAATATAATTTGTTCAATGCACATAAATACATATACACATAAACACAGCACCTTCCCACTATGCACATTACCCGGTAATTACTTAATATGCCTACATACCATAAATAAGACACAACAAAGAAAAAAATCAAAGGTGCCCACCATAAAATATACTTAATAATTGTAAATTGTTTTCACCAATGTAACTAATGTACTGTTTGTTTCTGTTTATAAATAAATGAAATCATATGTGATCGAGTTGGAAATGTGGAAATCCGCAAAAAATGCAAAGCTGATGTAAGCGTGATGATTAAGAAAGTGACGCTCAGATGGTTTGGGTATGTAAAGCGAATGAACGTAAAAAGAAGTGTAAGGCGAAAATATAACGCACATTTGAATGGTAGAAGTCGGGGACGCCCGAGGAAGATATGGCACGATTAAGTGAATCAGTTACTTGATTCGGGCTATGTCAAGAGTCAGAATAACAGAAGATTAGGTACATATGAGACGATGTATAAATGTGAATGAGGCAAGAAGTGTGTGAGCAAAGACCGAGTTGTTTGACGGTCCGTCCACGGACGTAAACGGCGTAATGGTAAAATTTTACATAATAAAACTATCTTTTTTGGTGTCTTCTTTTATCTATTTGTTTTATTTTCTTTGTACGAGTATCATTAATCTGTTATACACTCGTATTGTTTTGTTTATATTATAAGCGAGTTTTTATGATTGGAAAGAGCAGACTCGTGAAAAATGACGAGATTTTATCATCTTAGGATTTTTGAAGCTGAATGTATTTATAAAATAATTGCCTTAGGATCGTTGTGGTTCACTACGTTTGGTGTGTTAGAAGGTGTGTCCGGGTTCATGGGATGAGATTTGTCCAGGTCTTGGCGGCAGAAGCATTTGCCCACCTACTGCGTAGCCGGCCGCAGCGGGAGGAATGAATTCAACGTCCGTCACATTGACCCCATTGACACATCGCATACCTTTTTTCTTCCCTGAACGTCATATTCTTCTTTCTCTAACAAAAAACTAGCCACACAGCATCCCAATTGACATGAGCTTCGAAGAAAATTATTTTCCTTAGAGCCTCCTTTGTTGAGCTAATGTTAAAAAAACATTTCCGGGCTGTTTTCAAATATAAAAACAATTTTTCCTCAAACAGACTGATTTTAAATAGATTGCAAATAATGCTTTGTAGAATTTTGATTTAAGTGTCCTCGACTCCACCTACTGTTCGGTTCAATTCTGGTTGTATTCCTACACGTGGTGAATGTTCTGACGAGCAACGGACCAAGGTAACTTTCTCAAAGTCGCCTTTTGCTAGGAGTAATAAGATTTCCGATTGAGCATACCATACCCGGGCGTACGTGAGTGCTATCACTAACTCCAAACCAAAGGCTTTACTCCAATGGACAAATGTTACGGCTTCACTAGAGACTGAAAAATTTCACAATTTTTGGGAAAATCGGTGTAATTTTTAAGCAAAGGAGAATTATTTTGAAACCGAAGTTTATTTTATTTTATTTATAAACAGAAATATCTATTATAAACAGTACATCAGATACATTGGTTCAAAAAAGTTACAATTAATAAGTATTATTTATTCATTACTTTATTACTTTATTCATTTAAAATTCTCTTCACTGCTTTTAGTAAGAAATAATTAAGAATATAATTCCACTATTTGGTCTCCATACTATAAAGCACACAAAATAAAAATTGAGAATTTTCAACATAATTTTTAAGGTTAATTAATTTCGAACTCTCCATACCCATTGAACAAATTAATTATGTTAACTTAATGAAAATCCTTAATTTAACTGACCTATCGTGTAAAAGAACCAAGAACGATTTGGTTCTATTATTCAAATTAGTTAATGAATCAATTGACGCCAGGGGCGTGCACAGAAATTTTAGTGAGCTAGAGGGCTAAGACTGGAAAATACAACATTATTGATGTATGAAGATTTTTATTTTGCGTAGGCATACCTATAGGAATGCCTACCCTGAATAAAAAAATTTCATACAAAATATTGAAATGAAAAAAAATTAAAATAATTTTCAGCTACTACAACATCGTCGAATTTTTCAATCTTAGCACTCTAGCTCACTAAAAACTCTGTGCACGCCACTGTTTGACGCACCTGACTTAACAAAACTAATAACATTCCGAGTACCAAATCGTGACACGAGACTTCCAGAGCTGCTCTTTGTTTATCCGTCTAAAACAAAGTATTTCATTTATTCCCCAATCCAAAGACTACATAGGCTTGGAAATAAATTCGGTTCGGTTGATGTTTTCATTTATTCTTTACCTTAATTTATATCAGAAATTTCAAAAAATCTTATGCAAATATTATTATTATTCTTCAAATATTTTTTTTGTTATTATTTATTTTTAATTCTGCTTATATCCTTAATGTTCAGTTTATTATATTATATACTGCATGCTTATAATTGTACTCCTGAATAACTTATGTATCTATAATAACGTGATTTTGTAAAAGCCTTCAAGGCGTAAATAAATAAATATAAATAAATAAGTATATTTCATGGTTGTTACCTATTATGTGTTTTATTGTAGTGTCTTATTTATGGTGTGCATATTAAGTATCTAATTACCGGGTGATGTATGCGGTGGGAAGGTGTGTGTGGATGAGTATGTGTGTATGTATGTATGCGCATTGAACAGTTTATATTATTGATATGATGCTCTTTTTAAATTTGGGCAGTGAATCGGAGAAAATGTCGACGTTAGAATTTAGACTAACTCCACACCTGGCTCTAAAAAAATGATATCCCTCAGGGGGTATATCATCATTGGAGTTGCTGTGTGGAGGATTTTTTTTCAAGAGAGGCAAGAGTTAACGTGGATCTAACATAACCGGAACTACATGTGCGGCCTCCGTCGTCTAGGGGAAAGAGTAATTTGTGTTATTTCATAATTTTATTAATTTATAATAAGATGTAGCGTATTGGCAGCACGTTCCAGCGCGGAAGATTTTCTAAGTATCGCCCCACAGAAGGACGGTCAAAGGAAATTACAGCACCAAAAATAAGTAAACGCATTGTCTTCTAGTATACGTATTTTTGAAACGTTTCTACCAACGACCTACGGTTAAACCTTATTGTACCAAAAATAAATATATTTTCCTAAAATTTAAAACTTAGATTTACTAGATAAAAGAGCAGTCTTTCGAAAACAATTTATAATTTTTTTGTGAAAATAGTTATTGCGTTTAAAATTTGATTTAAAAATGACATGTTTCAGGTTTTGTCTGGTTATTACCTCTTATTTTGTAAACTGCATGTATGAGAATAGAAATTAGTAATTAAATAAAAGCATATTTTTTAATAAATACTTTCAGCATCACAAATCCCACAATTATAATTTCCCGTTATTTTTCTAGGGTCTCCGCTAGTTTTCCATAAATGAATATAAATCCATTCTCAATCACAATTCTTGACCGCAAGCGCATTTGATCTGTCTGGTTTGTTATTTCGATCACGGATCGCCTCCCATTTCTCCCACCTCCCATCTGCTATCTGGTATGCCGCCCCGGTACGTTCGGCGGCGTCGTAACCACGGCAACGGGCGTCGTTGCCATAGAGACGTCGCGATGCCTGGAGAGGGAAGAGGAAGGGTGGAGTGGGGTGAATCGGGTGAATCGGAACGGGGATAAATTGTTTCTAGTTCATTATAACTGTGGATAGATTTTTAATACTGTATTTTTATTAAAAATATGCGTGTTTACGCGTTTCGCGGGTCGAATTTTAAAACTTCACAAACCGGTTTCACCTACCAATTGTTGCAGACTTTAGTTTCCGGTAGAGCATTCTAAAATTTCATCCCTTTGTACACTAAACTATTTTTTGTTTGATTTAATTGCACGTCCTTGTGTTTGGTCTGTGAATGTCCTTGTTGAATGTAAATAATTTCGGTAACTCTAACGGTTTTTTATTATTTTAAAGTATCAATATCACCATAACGGCCTCCATGGTCGAGGGGTTAGGCTCTTGACTTGAAATTCGAAGGTCACGGGATCGGATTCCGGCATGCGAAAATAAATTTTACTTGATTAATTTGTGTTATTTTAATTAATTCATTTAAAATAGTTTATAGTTTTTTTGCGGTACGTTCCAGAGCGGAAAATACTCTCAGTATCGTAATAGTGTTAGACCACCATTCAGATTTTTTTTTTAAGAAATACAAACATTCCCGGGTTACTACCGCCACAGTTAGCCGAAAATGTTGCTTGAGTCGTGATGGAGGACTTAGCGAGTCGAGGAATCGAACACGGAACGCCTGGGTGGGACACAAACGCGATGCCCACTCAACTAGTGACCGCTCAAACCCTCAGGCTTCGATAATATTTTGTCAGACATTCAAAATATTTCCTCTTTACAATAAAATCCATGTAAACGGAATATTTCTGAATGTTTGCAAAAAATAAAAAGTGTTTTTCACAGTTGATAAAATACGCTTTCAAAATTTATAAATCGAAATAAAACAAAGTTTCATAATTTTTTTTCAAATTACGATTCGAAACTTTGGTTTCATAAAGGTCTACATTTCACTTCTTTTGTAGTTAATTGAAACGTTGCTTTAAATGACTTTAGCTGTGTTTTGTTACCAGTTGTGAATATCCAGGTAGTTCCCCATCTTCCTCTCCCCCATCTCCTTCTCCTCAGCACTCCCCCAGTTTCATAACATACCTGATTGGGGATGCCTTAGCCGCTCTGGCTTCTGACGAGAGCAGCTGGGACTCTTGTGAGGTATTATATAAAAATCGTGTTAAAAGTTAGCCAACAAGTCTTGCCAACCCGTTTCACTGTTAGTCAATTTAGTTTCTTTAACATTTTACAAACTTTTGCCAAACTATTTCGCCTAAGTATTATTCTCATTGCTTATTCTAGAGAATTTGATTTTTTTTCTCGGTCGTTACACGGTTAAAGAATAGTTAAGCTGTAGTTAAAAACAACACTCTAACAGCTTTACAACATTCTTCCAATTTATATAAAAAAATGTGATTCACAAAAATTAAATAAGAATAAACATAAAAATTAGGATAAAAAATAATGATAGCGCCTTTACCGGTGCTCTCATCCAAATTCGAGCATTAATAATGACACAATGCTATTGTTATTATTAATGCAACTAATCTATTGTGTTATTATATTCTAACATAAGTGTAGGTATGTACAGTATTATAAATTGAAGTGAAATTACTGCCCCAACATAGGCTAGCCTAGTGAGGCAGGTTACAAGAAACCTAAATTTATAATTATAAATCTCTATTCTTTAAGTACCTACTTTTTATATGTTTATTGTTTTCTGTTATTAACTTTTGTACTTATGTAACTTTTAAACTATTGTAAGATGTACTTTTTTTTCTTCTTGAAGTTATAAATCTTAAAATGTTTGTTCAACAAAGATACATATTATATTATGTTATCATCATATTGTATTAAAATGGAGCAAAAATTGTCTTCTACCAGTTTCGGAGAGGACCTTCTTCTTCAGGGGAATATTAAAACAAACTTATAAATTATAAAATACTAACAGACATACATAAATATATTATAGGGGTTGTAGTGAGAGGTCATCAAAGGGGGATGGGTATTACGGGGAGAACCGAGTGGCTTACTGGAAATATGTCTAGATGGGACTTTAAGATAAATTTAATTGGTTATTCAAAACACTAGAATTATTATTTTGGGATTTTCTGATGTCAAGTGCTTCCAAGTTATCTAATTTTATACCTTTATTATTACGGTGAAGAATTTAAACCCCTGTGTCCTTATTAAAAGTATATATTATCTGTGGAAATTATATGAATGGCACTGAAATATGCATATATGAAACACTGAAAAAATATTGTTATTTAAATATCGTGAGTGTAAATATTAGAATCACGGAACACTAATTAGTAGTTTTTAATACTCAACTGAAGAAGGAAAGGCCCCTACCGTAACCGGTAGAGCAATAATTAATAAATTAAGTGGTTTCAATCAATTCACTTTATCAATTCATTTCATCAATTCATTCCATCAAATTTATGTCAAATACAAAATATTATAACAATTACAAAAGATTTTATCAATTACTAAATATTATGTCAATTACAAAATATTATGTCAATTACAAAATATTATTCAATTACAAAATAGTATGTCGATTGCAATATATTATGTCAATTACAAAATATTATGTCTATTACAAAATATAATGTCAATTAGGTACAAAATATTTTGTAAATTACAAATATTCAATTATAAAATATTATGTCAAATGCAAAATATTATGTAAATTACAAAATAAATGTGATCATCTATATCAATCACAAAATATTTTGTCAATTACAAAATATTATGTCAATTACAAAATATTATTTCAATAACAAAATATTATACCATATACAAAATATTATATCAATTATAAAATATTATGTCAATTACAAAATATTATGTCAATTACAAAATATTATGGCAATTACAAAAATATTATGTCAATTACAAAATATTATGTTAATAACAAAATATTATGTCAATTACAAAATATTATGTTATAGGTATACAAAATATTATGTTATAGGTATACAAAATATGTCATTTACAAAATATTATATTAATTACAAAATATTATGGCAATTACAAAATATTATGTCAATTATAAAATATTATGTCAATTACAAAATATTATGTTAATAACAAAATATTATGTCAATTACAAAATATTATGTCAATTACAAAATATTATGTCATTTGAGAAATATTATGTCAATTACATAATATTATATCATGTACAAAATATTATATCAATTACAAAATATTATTTTATTTTATTTTATTTTAAATACATAAACGGCTATACTGCCTTTTATAAATAAACATATAAAAGAGTACAACAGTAAGAAAAATAATATCATTTCATAATAGTAGTTTTAAATTTTAAAATAACATACAATCATTTTGTGTATCACAACAAAAAAGAACATAATTAAATGAGATATATCATCATTTCATTTCAACATGTCCATATTGCGTATATAAAGTTACATTTTCGAAAAATAATTTTTGAATACATGTTTATATTGCGCTTATTTTAAGAAATAAATGTCGCCGATGTTAGCATGTTCATTTCCCAAAATGTGTAATCGACTGATTGGTGAGTAATAATGTGATAATGTATGTGTGTTATTATAGTAGAACGGTAGAGTGAGTCTATTGTTAGCGCGACCAGGGCAATGAAATCGTATTAGTTCTATTAAATCAGGGGTATCCAGGACCGAGTGAATTATTTTATATAATATTAATAGATCACAGATATTTCTGCGATCTGATAAATTTACGAGATTAGTCCAGTTTAATAACAAATTATAGTCTACGTATTATCTTGGAATACCTAATTTAAAATTAATATACCTTAGGAATCTATGCTGGACTTTTTCAATCGCTTGAATATGGATATTGTAATGTGGAGCCCAAATCGTAGAATTATATATTCCAAAATGCTTCTCACTAGCTTATGTATAAAATGCAAATAGTATCAATGTTACAAAATTGTTTGGTTATTCTAATAATAAATCCTAAAATCTTCATTGCTCTATTAATAATATTAGTTATATGGCTAATAAATGTAAGTTTTGAGTTAAAAATAATACCTAGATCAATTATTGTTTCTACTGAGTTTAATATAATTTTGTCAAGATTGTATTCATAAATGGTCGGTTTCTTTATTTTATAAAGTCTTATTATTTGACATTTACTTATGTTAAGTGCCAGTTTATTGCTTATACACTAATTAAACAAGTTGTTTAATTTTTTTTGTAAAATTATGCAATCAGAAGTATTTTTAATTTTTTTATATAATTTTAAATCATCAGCAAATAACAGGATATCAACATCGGAAAAAACGTCTACAATGTCATTAATAAATAAAATAAACAGTACTGGTCCAAAATGGGAGCCCTGTGGCACACCACTAGTTGCAGAAAAGGCATCAGATATTACGTCATTTAACTTTACAAACAGTTGCCTATTTGTTAAATAACTCTCTATCCATTTAAAAAAGTTCCCGGTTATACCCATACTCCTTAATTTATTTATCAATATTTTATGACAAACTTTATCGAACGCCTTGCTGAAGTCAGTATATATCGAGTCTACTTGACATTTATCTGCAAAGGCATTCGCTATAAAGTTTACATATATCAGTAGATTTGTCAGAGTTGATCTATTCTTCATGAAACCGTGTTGAAACCTAGTTACAATCCCATTTAATTTAAAACTAATTTTATCCAAAATAATTTTTTCAAATAGTTTTGGAATAGTTGACTGTATACACACAGGTCTATAGTTGCGTATATTGTATTTGTCACCTTTTTTAAATATGGGTGTGACGTAACTATTTTTCTATGCAATTGGAAAATATCCCGATGACAATGACATATTAAAAATTAAATAGAGGGGATACGACAAGGCATGTATATTATATTATGTCAATTATGAAATATTATGTCAATCACAAAAGATTATGTCAATTACAAAATAATATGTCAATTACAAAATATTATGTCAATTACAAAATATTATGTCAATTACAAAATATTATGTCAATTTCAAAAAAGAAGTTATTTTCACTATCCTCCGAAAGAAGAAGAAATCGAGGAATAGGTGGAGCAATAATTATTTAATTAAGGAATTTCAAACAAAATTATATGAATTGCAAAATATTGTCAATTTGGGAGGCTGAAATGGATAGCGCCGCCCTGAGAACCATTTATTGGATGACCAACCCAGGTCAACAATAGGTCAACCCAAGTAGTTCGCTACGTTTTGTGACTTAGGGTGACGTTCGGCATGAGTACCGCTGCCCCAGTAATCACCACCTCTGCCATAAATCACGCCAAGTGGTTCGCTACGTTTGATAACTTAGCATGGGTGCACAGGTTCACGGGTTGAAGTTGGTCTAGTTCTTGGCGGTGGATGCATCTGTCAGCATTCTGCGTGGTGGGCTGATGGAGACTGCACATCGCCTTGCACCGTAGTTGGATAGATGTATTCATACGTCCGTTACTCCTTTACACACTGACCTCCAGATTCCTAACCACCCCTCATATATGTTTCCTTCCCAGAACATCCTCTCCTCCATTTAACTTTAAAAAATACTCCACACAGCATTCCCCAAGGGAAATTATTTTCCTCAGGGTCTCTTGAGTGGATATAATGTTAAAAAAATTATTTTAATTGCACAAGCCACAAAGTAAATGCTTTCTTCGATTACAAAATATTTTACGCGGTTTTCACATGTGCTCCATTAGAGACCTTTAATGATTTTTTCTGCAGAAGAACATAAAATAATTCCACGCGACATGGCTGCTAAATGGCGTCTGGGAATTTACTCACCATGCTGTTCCAGACATACAGACACGCCATGGCTATTATCAAAAATTAAAACACTATTTATTACACAATTATTCCCATTACACCATAAAAAAGGCCATAAAATCAATGATTCAACGTACATTTCTGTAATTAAAAATTTTATTAAATGTTGAAAACACATTCCCACAGAAGCCACAGAAAATAATACGCCAAGCTTGAAAAATAAAAATTCAATATTTTTTGCTGAATTAAATAAATAAATCTAAGCGAAACATGAAATGGAACTAGAATAGAAACTGAATATTATTTAAGACTTCTTGATTAGGTTAATATGATTGTCACAATTAACACACAGACTTAGTATAAACCATCTGTATTTAGTAACCATATTTTCAGCATATATCTCAATCTATTTGTAGAATCGCAATTTTTTATATTACTTGGTAACATGTTAAATATTTTGGGCACATTACATTCCAGGGTTTGCCGTCCGTAGTTATTGTTATACTTTGCAACAAGAATTCCTTCATTCTTTGTGAACCTTGTATTATGTTCATGTTCCACTTTCCTCTTATATTCAGATTCAGATATATGCTGAGTAATTACTTTGAACCGTAATAGGTCCTGCACAGATGAGATAGTTAAATTCATATACAATAATTATATGTTTCGTCTCTATGAAAAAATATGTTTTTGAACTAGTAATTTAACCATAGAATTTGGTACTGATTTTACTACTTCGGTCGCTTTTTATTTTCAGACCGTTCGTTTTTCATTTTTCAGTGACAAGACACAGAAAAATAATAAGCCATCGGTAGTTTTATTAATTTTTAGATCGTAAACTTTTTATTTTTTTTTGTCTTGTTCTTTTCATAATTTCGTTTAGATTTATTGATATTATTTTTCTACATTTAAATATAGATTGTTTTACGAACACCAATTATTTAGCATGTCTATATTTGATTGAAGAACTTGACACTGGTTTAAGAATGTTAGTATTTCTTTATTTAATTTAATGTCGTCATCGAAAAACAATACATTGACGTCTTTAAAGCAGTTGACTTGTCGTTTATAAAAACAAGAAATAAAATTGGGCCAAGATGGCTACCTTGCGGTACGACACTAGTGGCGGAAAATGGTTTCGATGTATAAGATTTTATTTTAACAAATAAAGTTCTACCAGATATGTGAATACTTAATTAAAGTAACAAAATTAATTAAAAATTTTGACTCCTTAAGAGTCGAAAAACGTGTTTCGAAATTATCCAAATATTCAGATGTATCCAGTTTTATACATACTATTTCGAATTGTTTCCATTAAAACTGACGTGATTATTTTAAAAAAACAGGAGTTTGCATTTGGGGTGGTGTAGAAATTTCAGTGAAAACTATTGAAATTTAACATTTTTGCCTACTTGTTTAGATATGTGAATTTTTTTCTTAATTATCTCTAAACAGCAGATTTGGACTTGTTGCAGTTTAATACTATCTTATAACGGTAAGATTATTTTACATTTGCTCCACACAGTAGGCCCCAAGGAAATTAATTCTCCTCGGGGCCTATGTCACCTTTAATCAGTCCAGCAAAAGTACCAAACACTTTCAAAAGAATGACCTCTAGATATTAATAATGTGTTGTGGTATAAATGCGTGACTATGGCCATTGTTAAAGTAATTAACGACATGCGTGATTGTGCGTGACAGATCATTAATTTGGCAAAGATTAGAAATAGGTAATTTATTTGTATAAGTCAACGATAAGAATATATTTTTGAAACAATACGAATAACGGTTTGATATTGGCAATGTCAAATTAAAAGCATGCGTAGAAGCAGTAAAATTCAATACTTCAGAAAATATTTAAAAAAAACTTCTGAAGCAGAAAAATTCTCTAAATATTTGTGGACGTGACTTTTTTCAGCTCAAAACGTAATTTCTATCATTAGTTTGAAGCTTTCAAATATGATTTTTAGTCTTTTGAAAGTAGGTCTAACTTTGTGGATCCATTATAAATAAATGAAGCAATATTATTTTGTTTGAACCACAATATTTTTTGGATATACGCTGACCGGTTTCGTAACAACGGTTCCTTCCTCATGGTAAACTATACTAACTTGACATTACATAGCAATGGGTGAACATAATACGTTCTATCCCCTCCCGTAACTCTTCACTAATCTCGAGTTGCACTCCCATCCCCATCTAAATACTTAGTAATTTATTACGTTCAGAAAATCAATGTCTATATCTCATTCTAATTTGAGAGCGAGTATAAGTACCGCCGCCCCAGGAACCACTTATTGGATAACCGACACCCCTGCTGTAGTTCACCCCATGTGGTTCACCATGTTTAGTGACTTAACAGGGGTGCCTGAGTTCATTAGGTGAGGTTTGTTTTGGCGGCGGATGCGTTTTTTTACTTACTGCGTGGCGGGCCAGATCGGGAAACACTAGTTGATGGAGACTTTTTGACCTCTCCAGCCGATCTCTCTCGACCCATTGACTTGCACCGCAGTGAGTCATGGATTCATAGGTCCGTCACTCCTGGACACATTGACCCCCAGATTCCTACACACCCCTTATACCTTTTTCCTTCCCAGAACTTCCTATCTTTCCCTTCCTTAATAAACCCTCCAAACAGCATCCCCATAGATGACATGGGCCTTGAGGATTTTTTTCCTTGGGGCCTTTTGTGTGGATCTTATGTAAAAAAAATATATTTAAAAAGGTAGGACCTGTAGGAAGGGATTTATGAATTATGATCTTAAAGTATCCGTATTATATAAAGCAGTAAAAACCAATGCAGGTAGCCTGGTCGACACACGTGCTGACTTTTACAAAAATGAATCGAAAAAACGACCCGTTCTCACGAATAAATGCTGTTGTCCTGCTAAATTCCCTAATGATATTAAAACAATCCTCAGTAAATTAATTAAAATAATGTGTATCGAAACTCCAAAATAATTATTACATGTCAGATTTCAGTTCTCTAACTCACTTGTATAATAACTTCATTTTCAAGTACAATCTTCTGTTTATTCTGCAATTTAAATGAAATACTCAGTTACTAACATCTTTATGTTTATTCTACAATCCAAATGAAATGCTGTGAATACACTCCAAACAAATTTATTAATTAACAAAACTATCACGAAATTAAACCAGTGGTGTTAACTTGATACAATTCAGTTAAGTACAGAAATTCATTACGGCCCTGATTGCGCGAAGGTAGCGGGAACCGTTAATGTTTACACCAGTTTTAACTATTTTCCCCGTAAAACTAAATAATTGCTTTCTGATGAAATTTCGTCTGGAATACCTCAAGAGCTTTTGCAAATAAAACTAGATGTCGTGCAAGGTTGTTTAGGTAATGATTTTTTTAACACTGTTATATTCGTTTTAAAAATATAAATTAATATCAATGTTCAGCTAGAATATCAAAGAAAAATGTTGAAGAGATCACTTTTTTTTATTAAAAAAAATGTAATATCTTCTGTAAATTGTGTTTTTTGTACATATTCAAAACTATTTTTTGTAACCTTTGTCATTATATTCTTTAGTAGACGTTTTAATAGATGGCCGAATTGTATTTTGTTGCTACGTTGTTAATCTCTGGTGTATTAACAGGAAATAACCAGACAAAACCGGAAATATGTGATTTTAAATCAAATTTTAAACGTATTGACTCTTTTTAACAAAAAATTATAAATTGATTTCGAAAGACTGTTCTTTTGTATAGTAAAGTATGTTTTAAATTTTGAGAAAATATGTTAATTTTCAGTACAATAAGGTTTTACCGTACGTCGTTGGCAGATTTGTTGGATTTTCAAACAAAATTTTGTATTATACAACACACATTTCAAATCATATAATCATGTAGTAAAATATTATTTGGGTAAGCTATGTTTCAGAATTCTAATTTTAGTTTAAATAAAATTGTTTTTTGACGAAAATACTTCAGCTTGTCTATTTATTTCCGGTCTTACAAACTAATATATTTAAAAAATGTTTTTTAATGTATGTAGGTATTTATTAAAGAAAAATTTAAATTAAATAAAATTGATATTGAGTTATTATGTTAAAATGCTGGTAAGGAAAATAATTCATCTTTCTCATCGGAACCGCCTTTTACAGTTGCCAGGGTACTATCGCAAGATCGTAGTCAGACGAAATTTAAATTATCTGCCGCTCGTTAAAGCGATGAGATTTCTTTAGATCTAGGGAAAAATATACATGTATAACATCGAAATGACCAAAACAGGATTGTTTCAAATATCTGAGGAAGTTTTTATCTTCTTTTTTACATTGAACTGCTAAAGAGTTAACATGAAATTTGCTTTGAATGTAACAGCCTTTTTTCAAAATCGAAATCTAATTGTGTGAAAAATTCAGAAAAAATTCATTTTCATAATTAGAACTAATTGGTCAGGAATTGATACTATTCCGTGATTTTTAATGGGTTTGCGCTTATTTTAAATAAAATTCAAAGCTATGACCCAGACCGTCCATTTATTTTCATTCTTCCGTTTGACAAATCAGCTTTACGAGGGAAAAACTCCCTGAAAACTTTATTTTTCTTACACAAAGACCATTTCCCTCATAACACCGGATTTATTGAGCGAGGAAAATATACTTCCCGCTTAAAAATGTCCTTATTCAGGAGACTTTTAGTATGTATCTACGAAAAATAAAGCAAATGAAAATAAGTGTGAACGAGGAACTCCGGTTAACTTCTTTTTTATAGTATTCACCGTCACAATTTTTATGACTGTTTTTTTAAAAGGACGTATTCACGGTAGAACAAACTTTTACTCTTAGATTTTTTCACCATCCTTTTCGAATCTTCGAATTTGTAAGACATGTTTTTTTTACATACATACGTCTCAAGGATGTACTTTTCCACAGAATTCGGTCTACTTTCATCCTTTCTTTGCGGGTTCCACGCTTTATATCAGAATTGGAATCAGCACTCCATTCTAGAAAGAATTCAAGTTTAAGCATGATGAGTAAGGTTAAGAAAAGAATGCTTGGACTGTTTGGATATGCAGAGCGAATTAATGGATAAAAGTATCCTAGGGGAATTATACGAAGCGAAAAAGAATGAAAGAAAAAGACGGGAAGGTCCGAGGAACATGACAGGACCAAATCATCTTCAGTGTTCAAGGTCATGTCCAGAGTCAAAATAACAAAAGAGTCTATATTATACGATGCATTACAGTGAATGAAACACTTTCTGATCAAAGATCCGGGATCAAAGGGTAAGGCTCTTGATCAACACGTTCAAGAGTGGAATACCCTGTCAATATGGCCTTGGTGTGAGACCACCATTCAGAAATGAAATTTGATTATTTTAGTCTTGTTTGGTGACCAGATCTTAATAGCCAGATACTTCTTCACTTTTCTTTTCCACATATCTTCTCCGCTACCTTCAGACTCGCAACATATCCCAATTGGGTAAAAAATAGCCTCACAGGCTCCAAACGGTTGAGAGCAATTAGGACTTTGTACGGGCAGTAGACAACCCTAATAATTTTTTTTACTCAAAACTCACATTTTAATCATTTCCGGCGAATTCGTAACTATAATACATTTTTTATTCTAACAGAACACTGGGGATGTAAGTTATTTGTATTTAAGATTAATAAAAACAATACATTAATATATTTTACGTACAACGATTTTAAAACTTTATAACCCGTTTTTCAACTATAAAGTAAGCGGTAAGCTCCAGATTTTATTTTTCTAGACGATGAATTAATAACTTGGGGAGTGCAACATGGAGATACATTTTAAATATGTGTAATACGTTCTTCAGAATTAATTAAAATGAACGCGGCGGAAAGGTCGAATCTCCAGGCCTTCTAGGGTGAATTCGACCGTACGTCCGTCCAATACGCTATGCCACGGGCGCATATTCGTTTACACGCTTTCTTCACTTACGTCGTTAAGATTCTCACATTATTTGTCTTCTTCTTGTTTTCTTTGATAGGGTAAATTCGACAGTAGGTCCGTCCAATACACGGGTGGCGAGTCGCAATTTATATACACGGCTTCTTTACTTTGTGATGATCTCGCCTTTGGGCCTACGAAATAATTCTTTTAAAATTGAGAGATCAATTTAGAATTATATTTAATTTTTGTAACATGGAATGGTTTCAGCATACGATTCTCTGTTTCAATTCATGGGGGTGATTTATGGGTCCTTACCACTAAATAACCACATGCGTTTGCGTAGCTCAAGTGCATGCGAGCCCCGGCAAAGGCCATTATTCACAAAACTAAGAAGGGACCCAGAATAACATTTAGAGGGATTTTTTCAGGTTCATTATCAAGTCAGGGGCGGCCGATGGATATTTGCCCGTGGGGTGATTGATCTTAACGCGAGCAGATTGGATTTACGAAACAATTATCTGGTGAATTTTCTATGGCAGTAGTAAATTGAAAACTAGGCAATAAAGATTAATCTTGGTGCATTTAAATATACTAGAGCGACGCGCCGAGTAGGGGTTAAAATATTTAACATATTTGTCAAAATAAGATTGCAGAATTCGTTAAATAGTGACGCACACAGAAAGAACGAAAACGTGTACAGACAATGCTTATATAATGTTATTATATAACCAATAAAGTCGACGCAAGTAATGAGAAAGAGTATTAGATTGAAGTACGCCACTGAGCTCTTCTTTTAAGCGCTATTGGGATAATTTATGACTCCGGCGCAGACAAAATTAGTTTGTATTCTGTTATCTAAAGGTTACACACAAAAAAATAGCAAACATGAAAGTTGCACTGATTTCTTGGAATTTGGGACCTAATGTGACAGAACACTATTAAAACGATTGAAATATGCATATTGGGAGATGTGTTTATCACTTAAGATTTGAAGAAGTGGCTAATATATTATTGAAACCACACAAGTAGATGGGGGGGAGTCAGGGGGCAGAGAGTTGGAACAGGATAGTCGGGGTAGAGGAGTGTTAGAGGACAGTCGGGGAGAGATTCTGGAGACGCACGGGCGAGCGAAAAATCATCGAGGTTGAATACACGATAGAATAATAACTCTGTGCGCGTAAACCGGGAATAATTCATAAAATTAAAGGAAAATAGTTCACGCGATTGAGGGGAGTCAAGATTTGGTCGTTGGGAAGCAAGGTTTAAATTAAGGGATCGAGGTCCGATAGTCGCGAGGAGACCAGTTTGGTGCGCCTAAATCGGGGATATTTCATTTTAATTAAACAAAGGAAATTCCGTTTTATTAAACAAAAAGAGTCCACGCGAATAAGGAAGTCAGAGATTGAGGCTTGCGAGTTCATATCTGTAAAGTTAGAAAATATAATTTGTAAATTGAGGCGGTCGGGACGTACTTACGGGGCACTTAGCAGAGTCAGGATAAAACAAATCAACGCGAGAATTGGGTTCGACGGCTGCATCTTGGAATAAATAACTGCATGACGGGTTGTGGTTTAGAAATGCTTGTTTGAGTTAAATATTAGAGTAGTGAATTGATTTGTGAAATTATTTTGTGCAACATGGCGAATTTGGTAAGTTTGAAAAATTGAATTAATTATTAACAACATTGATGTTTGGATTTCGTACAAAGTAGGGTTAAAACAATAGAATCATCATTACTCCCCGAGTATTTTAATTGTTTATAATTGTTCGTCTAGCTTGTAGTTTTCTAGATTTAAACATGTATTATAGGTTATATAGCGCCCTTGAGGTGATTTTCTATAAAAGCGGTGCTATGTGGATCGTTCAAATATTAGTATTATTATTATAGCTACTTTAATGAGGCCTTTAATAAGGAATCATGTCATCTAAGTCGGATGCTTTAATCGGAAAATTATAACGGTAATATTTAAAGAGCTAGCAGATAATTATCGGTAATCGAAAAAAAAGGGCCGTTCCCTCCGTAAGTCGATCCGGGGCTGCCTGAGGTTGGCCGGCGACAATTTCTTGAGACAAGACCGTTGTAAAATAATAATTTGGGGTTCAAGGAACTAAAATAGCATTTGAAGCACAAAGTGCGCTTTCGGGCAATAAATCTTAGACGAGAGACTTCATTTAAAAGACGGGATTTTGAAACCACAAAACAATAATAAAATCCTTTAAAAGTGCTTTGTTGGTGATCTAGAAAACTAGGTTACTGGGTATTCTCCAATACATAACGGGTAACAAAATACATAGGTATAGAATGTAGGTATAAATTAATGTGTAAAGCGCCTTTGAGGTGTTAATTATTATTTACGAGTTTCGTAATAATAATTTTAAACGTAGCTAGGGGACTATACTTAGGAAAGGGTTTTTTGAAAAGGCATTGGGTAATTTAACAGTTTATAGAAAGGTGCGTAGCATGGGCATCTTTGCTTACTAACAAAATCTGACATAATTAAATTCCCACTCCTAAAAATTTCCCACACCTTATTCCAAACTTTAGGTATCACAACAAGTCTATTACATAGGACTTTGCATAAACTTGGTTCGATATCTTATCGTATAATCCTCACCTTTTGGGTTACGCTTAGGTAGGTATATTTCATTCGATATTCGATTTAGCAAAAAACTTTCACATTGTCGGTTGAATGAAGCCGTCGGTAGGTATTCATATTTTAAGCGTAATGCGTTATATCCACCTACATAAGTAGCAAAAGTTCTCTTAACTCCCTCACACTAGGAATAGGGATCATCCAGCATCAGGGTGGGATTGTACTCTGGACGAAAGCGCAGCCGGGGAAATAGAAGGGAGGGAAGCCAGATTCACGACCTGGTGCCTTTCATTCTTGGACCCAGCACCCTGGACGCCGAGCTTGACCTTCCTTCTTTGAGCTGATTTTTGAGCTTGAGGTTGGGGTACGCCTATCGTAGAGCATATGCCCGTGACAAATATAGGGGAAGGACCCAAGTTACGCTTGTGTATGTTATGCGAGAAGACGTATTTTTCATTCAAATCAAATACCGATGATCATCGCGATTGCAGGCTGGCGCATGTTCCTGTAACGTGCTTAGAAAAAACGTAATCAATATTTCTACTGGTTCGACGTTTCTTTGTTGGAATCCAGATAAGTTTTCTTAACTCCCTCACACTAGGAATAGGGATCATCCAGCATCAGGGTGGGAATGTACTCTGGACGAAAGCGCAGCGGGGGAAATAGAAGGGAGGGAAGCCAGATTCACGACCTGGTGCCTTTCATTCTTGGACCCGGCACCCTGGAAACCGAGCTTGACATTCCTTCTTTGAGCTGATTTTTGAGCTTGAGGTTGGGGTACGCCTATCGTAGAGCATATGCCCGTAACACATATAGGGGAAGGTCCCAAGTTACGCTTGTGTATGTTATGCGAGAGGACGTATTTTTCATTCAAATCAAATACCGATGACCATCGCGATTGCAGGCTGGCGCATGTTTTTGTAGCGCGCCTAGGAAAAACGTAATCGTTATTTCTACTGGTTCGAGGCGGCGTGCTGGACGGAGAACGGGACTATTGAGGACATGAGTGACTGCCAAGGCGAGGATCGGTGACATCAAAATCTTCCTTAATTAAATTCATACATCGCCAGATCAGAGGAGAGAGCGGCCCCACCGATCTCCTGACATTGCCGATTGTCTAATCAACTTCGGTTTAATGTTTATGCCGGTGCTTTAGGAGTAAATGGAACTCAAGTCATCGGCATGCTGAAGAACTTCAAAATCATCACCATCATCATCAATCCAGAGTAGGATGTCACGATCTAAAACCTCGTGCCACCCACGCATTTCCTGAACAGTTCCTGACATCGGCTATCACGCCATTAATCGGAGCAGACCCTCATATCAAACGGTATGAGATGACCTTTCATCATCATCATCAACACATTTATAATTTGGCGGCGTAGTGGTCGATATTATTCCCATTACCACTCTATGATCCAGAAACACACATCAAACCCTTTCCCGACAGAAGGCAAAACATGTCGATTTTCATTCGTCGCTTGCGACCTTAACATTCTCCGGAGGCGTTGGAATTGGAAGCTGATTCGGCGGTCTATGACCATCACCTTATCAGTTGGGCTATGGAGGAGTCCAATTATTTAAACAGCACATGTTCTGTCTCATGTTAATCCAAAATACCTACCCGTAGAATCAAATTAACAAAATAAAACAAGCTAGCTAACTAACAAACTGCATCTAGCACTGTAAGTGTAGAATTATTGCACTCCGTACTGCTTTGAATGTAAATCTTTTGTTAGAATATACATAAATGTCAAATTATTTTCATGATAGCATTTTATAGGGCCGCAGAGAGTACGCGACATCGCATCGAAAGGTAGGATCTTCTCAATTCGCCGTTTGAATGTAAATTTATATATTAGATGCTAGGAGGGAAAATGCAGATTACTTCAATAAAAATAGTCGTCGATGAGCGTAGGTGTATAACAGGTGCTAGGGGAGGAAGCTGGATGGATATAGATAGGTAATTAGTTATTTTTCAAGTTAGTCAGACCCAGTCATTGTTATTCGAAGCCTTGCAAATTGTAACACGCCATACCTAAAAGAACAAGGGTTTACCACAAATAAATTATTAATTAAATTGGATTAACTATACCAAACCACTAAAACAAAAAAGTACACAACGTTGTGGGGTTAATTACAATTGATTAATTAAGAGCATCTCGTCACGTTTGCATAAAAGTATTACGTGATGGGGTTGAAAAGGCGCTGCAAAAGAAATGCAGGGGAGAGACGCGAGAACGGGCGAGCTACGAGCTTTTAAAGGCCGGCCGGGGTTGCGCCTGTAGCTGTAGCAATGTAGCAGCATTTGGAAATCAAGAGGTAGGTTTTAATTCGTAGGGGGGGGGGTTTATCACAACTTACGTCGTTAAGATTCTGAATATATTTTAGGGTATACTGTCGTCTTATAATAAAAAGCAGGATATACTAATACAAAGCTGCGTAACGTTTTATCCCCTTTGCCTACCCCAAGAGAGAGTTAGTTACTTTAAAATTCTAAAATACCTAGCCTAACCTAACCTAAACAATGAAAATACCCATCGAGATAAGGCCTTTATCGTGTCCGGTGGCACGTTTGGTGTTTTTCGTTACCCGGAGGTATAAATTTAACATGTTATTAGGGTCGGGTGTTAAAAAAGGTTGTGATTTTAACATTTTAATATGTCGTTTAAGGGGTTTTAACCCGTTTCAAATCGGGTGACGGTTTGATGGTTGAGGACTAATGTGTATAAAGCGGATAAGATATAATAGGTACATTATTTTGTTTGCATTCTCTAATAAGTGCCACAATTAGAAGGCGGGTATGGGTACCGTCGTAATTTCGCCGTAAGATGGTCTTACAATCGTACTATTGGAACTGCAAATGGCGGTTCCGATGAGAAAAATTTATTATTCTCATGTCTTTACATTTTAATCTTTTTGTTTCTGAAAAGTGTCGGCATTTCTAGAATTTGATTTAAAAATCACATATTTACGGTTGTGTCTGGTTATACTCTCCTAAGATTATCTGATGTTAGCCAATGACCTCAAGTTGTACAAAAAAAATAGATCACTTCATGAATGGTGCACACTAAATGATTTATATTTTAATGAAAACAGTTAAATGTGAAAAAGAAAAACTTGAAACCTTCACAAAAAAACATTTTAGAAATAGGTTTTCAAAACACGTATCAAATTAACACTGTCGCATTATTAAACACAACTTCATTTAAAGACTGAGTAAACTAGATACAATTTCAAAAGTGCAACCCAAATATTAGATTTATCGCTAAGAATCACAAATTGTTTTAAATGTGCAAAATTAACTATAATTTGGAACGTGTAATGACCGAATTTCGCACTATAAACTACACTCTCTGACAGCCAGACGTAAACTTTCCGACTTAATGCTCCTACACAAAATTATGCAAGCATCAATCAGTTGATACACCAAACATTTTATCCCAAATTAACATCAAAACACCATTAAGAAAATCAACAAGTAGAACGAAAGACATATTTCTCCCCTGTACCGCGAATTTATAACACCATACTGTGCTTTAATATTGAAAAAGACGTTTTTAATAACCCATTTAAACACTTTTACGAAAAATATTTTACCATTAATCATATCAAACTAGTATTGTGATAAAGCCCTTTATTTAAATGCAGACAATATTGTAACTACCAAACAGTATCTCATCAGAACAGGTGCAATAATAAATTGTTTATGACCCTATTGTATTGTACCTTTTACCCATTATTGTTTGTCATTAACTTTTTTATGCGTATTGGGCTAAATATTTTTGTTAATAATGTTTTTATTTTTGTTGTTAATATAGATTCAAACATCAATGTTTGTAAATATTTGGGAATGCGCCTGTATTATGTACTGAAATAATTTTTTTTTAAATTAAATAAAATTTGCGAAATAAGTACCTACATATCTTCTTATGAACATCTTAGCTAACTGAAAGTGGTAAATTTCAATCAATAATAACAACTATTTACGTACATAAAAATAGTTAAATAGCCTTCTAAAACCAGGATGACTTTACACACACAAACTCGGACTGATTCACAAGATGTACATTACAACATACATTTCACAAACCTACAACTAAAATAACTTTCAGAAAAATAAATATGTATATTTGTCTATAAAATTATTAATATACTCCCTCTTGCAATAAAATCCATTAGAAAAAACCGACTTCAAAAGATGTATTACGATATGGATTATGGTCATGGGAAGGAAGAATATAGATACAATTTTTGCAACCTATAAAGCTTAATGCTTGTATTGTATTTTCTTCTAGATATAACTTTTTAATTTTCCTTTTGTTATATTTGAACATAGGTAGGTACTTACTTGTAATTCCAACACGTAAACATGTACAATGTGACCTTAAAACGGGGTACTACAGTAAGGATATATATTTTTTTTTTAATTGTAAAAAATAAAATAATAAGTCATTATTTTCCTCTTATTCTAAATTAAGTGAGCCTTGTCAACCTGTCTTTAGTAGTTAAAAATAATCTAAAATATTATATCATAATTAATTTAATCTTGACAAGTTGTCGATATTTCACTTTCCAAATATTTACGGTGACATAAAATCTCAAAAAGCGAAAGTACCTACTGACAAAATGTCGAGAAGTTCAAAGTCAAACAAAACAAACCCAATTTCGACAAATAATGACAACATAATATTTACGAGATTTAGTTAATTAGTGCTGCGAACTTTTTGATAAAGGTGAACTTAATGGCGTTTTCCCGGCTAATATTGATAATTATTTATTTTCGGAAATTATTATTTATAGGATGGAAAAATGCCCATTCTCTATTTTGCCAGTTTCATTCGTAAAAGTGCTCGTTTAAATTTAGCAACTTTTACAAATTTTGTAGCTCTTAATAACAATGGAAAAACAAATTATATTATTAAAACAGATAAGTAAAGCCAAGATAATAATAATAATAATAATAACTTTATTTCACATAAAATTGAACAATAAAACATATGTGGAAACTTTGACTAGCCAACTAGGAATGGATCCTGTTTTAGGCCAGTCAAATTGACAAATTTAATTTC
The DNA here is from genome assembly GCA_917563855.2 of Limnephilus lunatus. Classification (NCBI taxonomy): domain Eukaryota; kingdom Metazoa; phylum Arthropoda; class Insecta; order Trichoptera; family Limnephilidae; genus Limnephilus; species Limnephilus lunatus. Next base: position 50,861,406 of record OU830603.1, read on the forward strand.
ATATTACATTGTTTACTTACATAACATGTTATTTATAGCAGGAAAAAGTGTTAATTATGTATTCCTAACAGTAAATAATTTTGTACTCATAAGAAAAAGAAGACAAATAATGATATCTTAAAATCAAATTCAGATATTTTCCCCTAGAGCGCTTAAAAACAAAACAAAACAAAAACAAAAACAAAAAGATAAAAGATAAAAGATAAAAGATAAAAGATAAAAGATAAAAGATAAAAGATAAAAGATAAAAGATAAAAGATAAAAGATAAAAGATAAAAGATAAAAGATAAAAGATAAAAGATAAAAGATAAAAGATAAAAGATAAAAGATAAAAGATAAAAGATAAAAGATAAAAGATAAAAGATAAAAGATAAAAGATAAAAGATAAAAGATAAAAGATTAAAGATAAAAGATAAAAGATAAAAGTTAAAAGATAAAAGATAAAAGATAAAAGATAAAAGATAAAAGATAAAAGATAAAAGATAAAAGATAAAAGATAAAAGATAAAAGATAAAAGATAAAAGATAAAAGATAAAAGATAAAAGATAAAAGATAAAAGATAAAAGATAAAAGATAAAAGATAAAAGATAAAAGATAAAAGATAAAAGATAAAAGATAAAAGATAAAAGATAAAAGATAAAAGATAAAAGATAAAAGATAAAAGATAAAAGATAAAACCGGTAAAGTAAACAAAATCAGTAAAGTAAATAAAACCGGTAAAGTAAATAAAGCAAATAAAGCAAATGCAAGATGTATAACAAAATTTTTTGTTTCGTGAATTTCACGTGATTTTAAAGTTTTTTGTTTTACATTGAAGTTATTTGGTTATAATTAATTTATTTGATAATGAAGGAAGTTAGAATTATTTTTCCTAGGTTCCCTGTGATGTGATTTAATGAAATCTGTTTATTTACAGGGTCCCTAGAATTTTAGAATGGGAAAAATGTAGTCTTTTTGACACAACAAAAATGACTCTAATTTTAAAGAAAAACACTTTAGAGGCAAAGTCTCAGTTTGGCTGGTGGCCTTGTAAGACTAAGAAAGAAAACTGAATATTTCATTGCCTTACAAGGCCCGCAGGTTTTTAAATTTGAAAAAATATGAAAATATCTGCAAAAATGACTGTAATTTTGTATACCCAAAATTTTAGAGAAAAAGTCTCGGCTTTACTCGAGGCCTTGTAGGACTTAGAATGCAAATGGATTATTTCATTTGTCCTACAATGCTCGTGTGTTTTCAAAATAAGATAAATAAAAAATGAAAATAATACACAAATAAAATATATTTAAAATAAGTTTACAATCTCCCCAGTGGCGATCTCTCAAAGTATCGGGAAATGTACATGGTAAATAAAAAACTTAAATAAATCAATTTTTATTAAGAAAAATAGAAATAAACAAGAAAATAACATTTCTAATTAGAAAACAAACAGAATCAATATCTTTCATCAAAGCGTCGCCGGCGGCACGGTACTCGGGTATTCTGAGGCCAGGAATATTTGGCCCAATTCCCCGAAAATTATTATAAAACTGCAGAGGACCGGGCCATTGATGAAAAATATGTCGAGGGTGTGAACACGTCGATTACAAAATACATATTATTCATAATAGAAAGACATATGACTATTATTTATCATTGAAGAATAAGTTTTTTATACATTAATACCGCACAAGAGTCCCGACTGCTAACGTGTTAGGGTATGTTGTGAGGCTGAAAGTAGTGGGGAGGGGAAGGTGGAGAAGTACCTGGCTATTCAGATCTGGTCACCAAACACGCCTAAAGCCATTTCAAGATAACAATAATAATCTAAACTTATGACTACCACAACACGGGCATTAGCCTAGTGTGTTAGTCGAAAAATAACAATAATCTGTAACAAATAAAATAATATTAAATAAAAATTAGTAAAACGAAAATATGAAAGAGAACAAACACGGAAAAATAGAAAAAGATAATGGTCGCAACTGGGACTTGAACGTCTTCTTCAATGATATATTAATTTGATGGGAATAACCTTCAAAAGTTATAAAAAGACTCTTAAAAATTTTTGTTTATAAATTAATATTCATTTAGACTTTTATAAAAAGTCAATGGTTCCATATAAACCAAATCGGATATATTTATCCTAGACGCTATCTAGGATACAAACCAATTCTTAGGATGATTGTTTCCAATTAACAGGGTAGTTGCCAATAAAATGGAAAAAAATAGTTAAGACAATATTGTTAATTCTTAAATTTGAAATGTGAATGAGATTTACCAATATGACGGTTTGACATAAGGTGGCAATGGCGGTATTGGTAAACGCGCACGTCCCGAGTAAAGGTTCTGGGTTCAAGTCCCAGTTGTGACAATTATCTTTTTCTTTTTTCTGTATCTTTTTCTCTTTCATATTTTCGTTTAAATTATTTTCTTCTATTTCTTCAAAGATATATTATATTTTTGGGAATAACCACAAAAAATTGTAAAAAGAGAGTTTTTCTTATTAAAAAATTGACTAATATTTATTTTATAAACTTATTCTTAGTTTTTTTTTTTTGTAAGAATCCTTCCAAGCTTGGTTATTGTAACACCTAGTTGAAGTTGTCACGTAGCCTAAAAACACTTTATTACTTACCGAAACAATAAATAAAGTAGAAGCAATATTTATAAGAAGAACTTTTGTAGGTACCCACCTTTCTAAATAAAATATGGATGGTTTATCCTGGAAACTTTCTAAGATTCCCATTTAGTTCTTATCGAATCTTGGGTAACAATTTTTCTTTTGTAAAGCTTTTAATACATTACCAGTTTTTTTCTAGCTTTTACCCTTCTAGGTTGTTCTATGCCATTATTTCTAATTGTGAAGAAGGGAAAGGTGAATTTATATACATATTAATTTTGAAAAAATGTGCAAATTTTAATATTATATGGAAGATTGGAAGATATGAGTTGTTGAATGGCAGGAAGGAAATTTAAGATAAGTCTTATTAGAAGAGAGGATATTTGTTTAGAGAAGGACAACTTCCCACTTCTAGACCACGGGTTGTGTAATCTGGAGAGTCAGGTGAAATTTAAAAATGTGAGAAGTAACGGAACAATGTCCAATATTAGAATATTTAATAGATAAAATATAATATAAAAATATATTTTTTTAAATCCCACAAAGGCTAAGGATGTGCGTGGGTATTATAACAATTTTTTTTTTCTTTTTTAACATATTTAAATGATTCAAGGTGTTCAAGGTTGAAAATATCAAAATTTTCATAATATAAAGTTCACTCGATATAGAAGTATAAAGAAATTTCCTGTTAAATAATACTTTCTTAAAAAAAGTATCTTCCAAAAGAGACCCATTAATCACACATGTTTCATATTTGGTGTATAAACGTTGATGGCATTAAGTGCAAATCACTTAAAATTAATAGATTAATTCGCAGTGTAAACCATTCAAAAACTTTCAATCAAATCTATGCCTTTATATGCTTTAATTAGAAGTAAACTGGAATATAAGAGAACTATTTGGAATTCACATTACTGCAAATATGTAAACACCGTAGAATTAGTTCAAAGAAAATGCTAAGACTGTTAAACTTTCAAATATTGTCTACATCACCATCTTAGATCTAGGACGTGCGACTTGAATTATTCAAAAATAGTACACTAAATATCAGAAGATAATTGATTTATCTAATACTAACAGACCCGGCTACACGTTGTTGTGGCTAACGAAACACAACGCCATTACCTAACCTTTATAAAATCCACACCACCCGCTTGCCAGGTGCCCGCTGCCTGAATCGAATATTTTAGTTTCTCGGCTTTTCTCTACTATAATAGGCATGTATTATACATTTAAACCTTCCTCTTGAATCACTCTATCTATTGGTGAAAACAGCATGAAAATCCGTTGCGAAATTTAAAATCAAACAACAATCAATTTTTCACGTGTCATCACTGATTTCTCAGCCGAGTAACAACCCAACCCCTCACCCCGTCGCTAACTGTCTAATACCTACGGATTTATTTTATTTAAACTTGAAAAAACAACAAAAATGTCACCGGAGACAAATATTTCATTCACATTTTTACTCCAAATGATGTCAGCAATCTTTTCAGACGCAGATATTTTCCATTTATACTCAGGTCAATATATACTGAACGCATACCAGAATTTTTTTATCAAAAAGTTGATTTTTACGAGATCTCTACCCCTGCTGTGTATCTATTCGAATGTATTGTTTTTTTTATATATATTTTGTTTATCTTTGATCATTTTGATGATCAACATAATTTTATAATGAAATATTGAAACAATTTTAGGCGGCAAGTATCGATAAGTCTTGAAATATTAAATTTGTGGGATGCCTATATCCAAAGCTAGTGGCTAGAAAGCCCATAGAGAAGATATGTATATACTGTTAGCAGCATATTTAAATATTGCCGCTCATCTGCCGCCAGAGGTACTGCTATCGCCTCTGGCGGCCAACAAGGAAACTATACCAGCTATTGCGGTCGGTAAAGAAGGGACGCTTCCTGGCTGGCGGGAATGGAGAAGATCTACCTACAACACGGACAGCCAACGGCTGGATTTACAAATGGCGGAACACGGAATATAATCTTGCTGATTCTTGAATGTTGTTATTGTCAATTAACGTGGAGACAATATATTTCATCATAAATATTAACTTAGCGTTTTATTATTGCTAACATCAGAAGTGGGATTCGTAAAAGCAAGTGTCAATTGGCTTTTGTTTCGTTCACCTGACAAAAACTCGTGTTTTGTATACAAAACGGCGGCCATCATAGCGTCTCTCGAGTTTGTTTACTGCGTTTGATGTTTGATGCCGGTAATTTAGTGACAATCTGTGTATCGGACTTCTGAATATATGTGAAATGTTTGGACTTCTGTTGTGAATTTACGTAAAAATGCCGCGTAATTACAGTGATGACAGATGCATTGATGCCCGATATCGGAGGAATGCGTGGATCGTGTTTCCGCCGAAAGGACGCATTGAAAATTTTAATTTGGTGCTTGAAAACTCATTTGTGCTACAATGGATTTGTGAAAGACTTTTCCCTTTCGTGTTCATCATCGTGAGCATAATTTTATGATCGAAGACATTTGTCCAAAATGTCAACCAGCGGCTGTCAAATAAAGTCGCTAGCATTATGCTGAGCGCATAAACTGAAATACATGGTGAATCAGAGAAGCTGACTTCAGGTCCAGAAGATAGCAGATGGATATGATCTCTTAATGGCAATTGGTGAAATGTTCGAAACCTCAAAATGTTTCAAAATTATGATGCTGAAAGTTTACAAGGCGATGACAGTCTGATCTTGGTAGCCGTCTAGCTGAAAAAAAGAGGATCAATTTGGTGATTTGCTTTGAGTATGGACATCCCAGATGGCTTTATGAAATAACTAAAAGGAAATATGTTTGCGAAAATTAAAACCCGTTTATGCGTGGCGAAAAGGAGTTGTTGAATTATGATTATGCCGACTATCTATGTCGAAACCTTGTATTATGGTTCGAAGTTGTTTGAAATGGTTCGGAGTTAATCGAAATGATTCAAAGTGGTTTGAAATGATTCGGAGATAATCAAAATGATTCAAAGTGGTTTGAAATGATTCGGAGATAATCAAAATGATTCAATGTTGAATGGTTCGAAGATATTCGAAATGGTGAACACCTAGATATGTCAGGTGTGGCGTTCTTTGGATTCTTCATGATGAGATTGGACATCGAGGTGTTAATCAAATACTGGCTGCCGTCCGGGACAAATACTGGTTTCCATGGAAGAGGAATGTTATCACAAAATATGTGAAAAACTATTTTAAATGTTGGTTGGAAAATGAGATACTGGGCGATGTGATATGTGAGCCCGGGGTTTTTAGAAAATGGAGATGTCTTTTGCTGTTGCGTTGAGCAGGTAGATCAATTTACTATGATCTTTCGTGAAGAGCGTGAACGGAATGCTGCGTGTTATTGCTCTCCAGGATGGCTTCATGAAAAAAACTGCCGATTAGAGGCAAAGGCAGAAACAAGCATGAAAGTTGTCATCATGACAATTTTGGCGATGGCGTACCTTTTTGGGGTGCCACGGGTGCTTTTGATGAATATCAAAAGCGGCAGATGAAACGGTTCATCTCAAACCGATTCATAAACTCACAGGTTGGTGAGTGACAGGACCTTATGGTCATACGTGCTGAGACACGGGTGCTTTTGATGAATATCAAAAGCGGCAGATGAAACAGTTCATCTCGAACCGATTCATAAACTCACAGGTTGTTGAGTGGCAGGACCTTATGGTCTTACGTGCTGAAACGCGGGTGCTTTTGATGAATATCAAAAGCGGCAGATGGAACGGTTCATCTCGAACCGATTCATAAACTCACAGGTTGGTGAGTGGCAGGACCTTATGGTCTTACGTGCTGAAACACGGGTGCTTTTGATGAATATCAAAAGCGGCAAATGAAACGGTTCATCTCGAACCGATTCATAAACTCACAGGTTGGTGAGTAGCAGGACCTTATGGTCTTACGTGCTGAGGCACGGGTTCTTTTGATGAATATCAAAGGCGGCAGATGAAACGGTTCATCTCGAACCGATTCATAAACTCACAGGTTGGTGAGTAGCAGGACCTTATGGTCTTGCGTGCTGAGACAAAGGTTCTTTTGATAAATATCAAAGGCGGTAGATGAAAAGGTTCAACTCGAAACGATTCATGCTTTTTGATGCAGATCAAAGGCGGCAGATGAAACAATTCAATGCAAAACGGTTATTTAAACCTTCGTATTGCGTTGGCGATACAGTTTTAATACGGATTTCTGGGGGAAATCCGGGGTACAGAAAGTTGAAAGGTCGGTTTCGGAGTTTGCCTTATAAGGTGGTAGAAGTCTTGCCGAACCATCGTTTTGACGTGTACAAAAGTTGAAAGGTCGGTTTCGGAGCTTGCCTTATAAGGTGGTAGAAGTCTTGCCGAACGATCGTTTTGACGTGGTGGGTACCAGACCCAATGGCAGCACTCACGAAAATATGAGGAATTGACCAAATGAACAAATTTCTGCAATGGTCAGGAAGGGCGAGCAGGGTAATCTGTTTGTCAGTACCATTGTGGGGTTGAAAAAATTTCAATCCCTCTAATATTTTTTTTTCTTTTCTTTTAGCTTCCTGCTTTGAGGTCAAAGCAGTGGTCAGTATGGCCGTGTTAGCAGCATATTTAAATATTGCCGCTCATCTGCCGCCAGAGGTACTGCTATCGCCTCTGGCGGCCAACAAGGAAACTATACCAGCTATTGCGGTCGGTAAAGAAGGGACGCTTCCTGGCTGGCGGGAATGGAGAAGATCTACCTACAACACGGACAGCCAACGGCTGGATTTACAAATGGCGGAACACGGAATATAATCTTGCTGATTCTTGAATGTTGTTATTGTCAATTAACGTGGAGACAATATATTTCATCATAAATATTAACTTAGCGTTTTATTATTGCTAACAATACATATTTATTTAATATTCATTCTACAAATATACTATAAATAATCAATCCAAGCATAAGCTGGAAAACAAACATATATTTTTTAAATTTAATTAAATGAGGACATATGAGGGAGCGGGCAGCGATCGGCAGAGACGGGGGACGATTGAATGAAACGGCGTCAGTCGCTGTATGAGTCAGTCTTTATTGCTGGGCTACGTAGCGATGGTAAAGTTGGTGTAAAGTAACAGTGTAGACAGGAGCGATGATGATGATGAGGCTCGTAGGGTGTTGCCTGTGATGAAGGTCGGTGATGCAGTGGTGTAGCAGAACTCGTGTCTGCATGTCGCCAGCATGTAGTTGCGCACCGTGTTGGTGGAGATGACCTTGACGTCCAGGATGGATGCTCGACGCGGTGTCGCGGAGATGGCTGCGGTGAACCTGAGGTGTTGCTGCTCACGTGACAAGAAGGCCCGCCGTGGGACTTGTCGTGGGCAATGGTGTCTCTTGAGAGATGTTGCGTCCTCGAAGGTTGATGAGCACCGGCACGGTCCGGCACGTCGCCGTGGACCTGGCGGTTACCGCACTAGAACGTTATCACTCGATGCAATGTCTATATGTTGGTGATGTTACTGATACAAGCGTGGACTGGAACTGACTGACTGACTAGCGCGGTGTCACTGCGCTTTATATAGCCGACCGTTGAGTACCCGGAACGCCAAGTAATGTTGAGCGCCCACGCAAAGAAGAGAAGCTCTGGAACATTCCGCGGCCGTAAGAATGTGACGGCTGCGAGTCGAGGCCTTTCGCTGCGCTTCCCGAAATGTTTAGCCGTGTGCGGCGTGGAAACACTACAACTGTAGGCAGATTGTCATCAAAATGGGGGATTCTACTGTCCGATTTTGCGAAACTGTTAAATATTTAGGCGTTACACAAGATCGATCGTCCTCTTTTCTGGCTCACGTTAAAGAAGTATCCAGCAAGGCCCAGGCTCTCTTCTTGAAGCTGAGGAGACTCTCCACAGCTGAGTGGGGATTGCGAAATCCGGCTTTGCGAACGCTATATAGGTGTGTGTACGTGGCGCAAGTCTCGTATGCCGCCTCTGTGTGGGAGCACCGCCTGGACAACTCGCTGATTCTCTTAGCTCTCAGGCGTGGCCAACGAACCCCCTTGCTGGCACTCTCTGGCGCGTATAGAACCGTTGCTTCGGACGTTTTACCCGTTTTGGCTGGCATATTGCCAATCGATCTGGAAATTAGGGAAGTGCCCACTAAGCAGAAATTAACTAGAGGAACCCCGGCCACTCACCTAGGTGTTGTTCTGACACCGGGCGGGCCGGGGACTCTCCCTGGACTGCTCCGTCAAATGAGGAATCTGTCGCTCCAAGAGTGGCAGGTCCGTTGGGATAGGTCGAATATGGGAAGATGGACCTTCTCCTTCTTCCCATCAGTTAAAATCAGAATGGAAGGGGCATATCTACAACTGGACCACCACATCACCCAGCTTCTGTCCGGGCATGGGGAATTCAGGGGGAGACTTTACACCCTCGCCCTGTCTCCCCATCCCAACTGCGCATGCGGATCGACGAACCAGTCAGCCGAGCACATTCTGTGGCACTGTGAGATCTTGACGGATGCGAGAGAGGAAATGCTCGATGGTTTGGACGTACCTATTAGACCAGTATGGAATACTGATCTGGTTTCGAATAAGACGAACTTCGAGTGTCTGAAGAAATTTGCAAGGATCTGGGTTGAGAGATGGCCTGAACTTAGAGTCGCTGACTAGTTGACTTTGACACCAGGTGTACTTGTTCCTGTTTTACCACGGACTATCCCATATGGCTCTATCATCTTAATTTGCCAAGGATGTACAGTTTTTTTTTGTTTTTTTTTCTTTGTTTCTTATTTAACACTTTTATGTTTATTGTTTATACCCTCGACTTTTATAATTGAATACTGTACAGTATGTATATTTTTTATGTTTTTTTTTTTACAGTTTGCTTTTTTTTGCTGTTCACACATGTCCGCGTGATTTTACGCTCATGTCTTCTTTTTTTACACACATTTTTTTAAACATTTTTATTTATACTTTGGGCTCTTTGGTTCCTGATACATATGGCGTAATTAAACGCACATGCCTATTTCATATTATTTTGGTTTTCTTGGTTGCCTTACTGTTTTTTATCATTTTTCATTTCTTTTAGTTTTGTTTAGCGATAGAGAACTGAACTCCGTTGCCCGTTTTGTATCGTCCTTATCCCCATTTAAGGGGTCGGACCCTAGAACGTGTCCCCGTGTACGTGCCATGGCCGATCTTTTGGAACTGGTGGGGCTGCACCCGGCCACCGCGCTAACCGTCGTGACATGAAGAGGTTGGGGAGAGGGCTAAACGTCATCCGAAAGCTGTCCGTCCCGCCTCCAGCGACCCGACGCTTCTCTCCCTAAGGTCTTCTTTTTGATTTCCACACACTCCTCGGCTAGGCACCACCGGCTAGCTGGCTTACGGACGACGCTGCCGGTTATCGGGAAGCCTGACAACCAGCCTTCTTCACTGTCTCTGGGACTGCCGGTGGCTGAATTTCGGTAACACCAGTTCTACATTGTATATATATGTTCATTTTTTCTTCCTTTTTTTATGTACAGTGCACGGTGCTGCCTGCTGGATCATTGTGTGGTCCTTCGCCGCCATGAGCTTCCCACTCATGACGGTTGTCGTTCATTTTGTTTTTCCTTATATTTTCTCTATTACCTAGTTTTGTTACTAACACCTTGTTTGACTGTCCATGGGGCTCACTGCTTTAGCAGTGATTACCTTTATGGGCTTTAGAATTGTAGAATTGACCATCACAGTACATTCCTGTAGGTGCGCCTGCATACCGCCCTCTAACAACGTATGCGGGGACATTGAAGTTCTAGAATCGTTACATATTTTAAATGTAGAGTCGTTCATTCAAAAAATTAGATTCTTGCGAGAACTCCGAAGGGGCGACCATAAGTCACCTATACCGGGGTGGGAATAGGTGGGTGAAAGCTTCAATGTAGGTAGATTGTACACTTTCGAGAATACGCTGGCTGTATCAGTGGCGGCGAAAGAATTGTGGCAAAAGGGGGCGACCGTTCTGGTCGCCACACATATAATTAGCGAAACTCAATCCAATGTCTCCACATTTTCGGTTGAGTTTCGCTAATATTGTCTTCATATAATTAAATATTATAATTTGAGATTTTACTCATAAAGTTAAATATAAAAAAAATTTGAATTAAGTGCAAAATGACATCAGAAAGCATGAAATGAACATTAGCTCTTGAAGAATATTAAAATAGGAGACACAAACATACAAAATACAATATATAAATGTAAGTAAACTTGCTTTTAATATTGATTGAAAAATATATGATAGTATAGGCTTCCTGTACCTACCTTCCGCGCAGTTAAATAGATCCGCCACATCTACCTGTCTGTTACTTACTTTATGTAATAATAATAGTAAAAGCAAAGGTTTAAAATGCTCAGTCCTGGTAATGATACATTTGAGCAAGATTTTAGAACGAGTAGCTGTCGTGGGTACATGAAATTCAATGAGGTTTATCAGTGACATGTAATTCATTAAGTTTCAATCAACATCACTTACCTCTTCTTTAGCTCTGGAGCCCTTTCCTCCTCGGGGTCTGTGCTCCGGAGAGGGACGGAGGTTCTTGGAGTCGATCTGGACGTTGGTCTGCATTTTCCCACTGCTTTGTCTTCAACACTACACTCAGTAACACATTTTTACACAATGCTTATTAAAAGAACATTTTAATCACTATTTTTTATTACACTCAAACACTGTTATAATGTTTTACTACATCTCTGGTTAATCGTTATTTAATTTTATGTGTTTTGTAACTACATAAGTATAATTAGTTAAAAATAAAACTAAAATTAAATGAAGACAATATTAGCGAAACTCAATCAAAAATCTGGGGACAGAAAATCAGAAAAAGATATTGGCACCTCTGGGACTCGAACCTAGGACCTTCGGCTTTCCGGGCCACAACTCTACGAACTGAGCTAAGGTGTCTCTATCCGATTCGCTAATTTTAAACTGTACCACACTTAGTCCAAGAACTAGCAAGAGTATGATACAGTTAAAAATGTCGGAATCGGACGAAGACATCTTAGCTCAGTTGGTAGAGCTATGGCCCGGAAAGCCGAAGGTCCTGGGTTCGAACCCCAGAGGGGCCAATATCTTTTTCTGATTTTTCCGTCTCCAGATTTTTGATTGAGTTTCGCTAACATTATTTTAATTTAATTAAATATACAATTTGAGGTTTTAGTCATAAAGTTAAAATTAAAAATTAAAAAATACGTTCAAAAGTAAAGGTTGTGTTGTTTCAAACTTCGACCAGCTCGTTTTGATATTGTTTTACATTAACAGAATACAGGAGGCACTGAGGAAAAAATCCCTCGGGACTTATGTCATATATGTGGATGCGGTGTGGAGGGTTCATTCAGGGAAATGAAGTTGAGAAGTTTTGGTAAGAATGGGTAGAAATCAGCGGGCCAATGTGTTTAGAAGTGACGAACGTCACTATAACGTCATCCATCCCTCCTTTTGAGTTGCAAGGCGATGGTTCGAGAGCCAATAATCGATGAGAATAAATTAACCGTTTTGAATATATGATATTGAGTGGTTCCCATCTCGGTCCTTTTCAATCTTTATATCAAATTGTTATCAGCTAACCAGCCATAACAGCATTACCGCTATGCTAATTTGTCAAGATAATATATTTTAACAGCTGACATCAACATTTTGTTCAAAAGCTGAAGGGGTCGCGAGTCGGTATTTTACGGGGACTGTCATAAATATAAAAATACATAAAGATGACGGTGAACGGCGATTTGATGGCAATCAAAAGTGACGAAAGTTTGAAACATACGAACCTAATAAAGCAACATAAAATATTTTTAAGTAGGTACCTATTTCTTTTCCATATCGAAAGACCCAAAAAACAAAATGCCATATTTAAATAATGGAGTATTTTCACAAACGAGGGATTCTGTTGAAAATGTACGGAATATTTAAAGATAATTTTTCTAGTTTTAATCATCCCACTAAAAAAAATGTTTTTTATATTTTCATTCAATATTATTGATTTCAAAAACGATCTAAAACTGACAAAATCAAAATGGCCCGTGGTTGGCAAATCGGATCGCATATAGCATAAATAAACACTCTCAGTGAGCGTCCATGATCATGACGTCACACTATAGTTCCGCCCCAAAATATCGTTTTAGCGATAATTCAAAACTCGGAAACTTTGACTTGCTGTAGAAAATGTATTCGTCAACATAAAAATAAAATAAAAATGCTGTAATCATCGTTATCTTTTGCTTAATTTTTTTAAGCAATTAAATAAATGTGAAAATACTCCATTCTGTCCATTCTACATGGTGATCGCAGCTTTTTAGATATTGGCCATAAGAGTATTTTTTCTGCCTTATGCACAAACGATTTTCTGCTTTATGAATGAGATGTCAGTTTTTTTTATACTGTAATGGGAAGAACATTGTGGTGCCTATGGCAGCACTAGTGTAAATAAATAGATCACCAAGGAAACTATAAATAAAGATATCACCATGGAAACGAAAAATAACAAACCAGTACAAATAAAATCTGGGTATAGTTAGATGACTGTAAAAATAAATAAAGCTGTATTAATGTAAATGGAATGCAAATAAATAGTGTGACTGACAATCGTGTTGTTTTTATTAGTTTGTGAACCCAGAACGTTATTAAAAACGTAACAATTGGTGTCAGATGTGGGGTTTAAAAAAAAAAAAAACAAACTACAACAGTGAGAGTTCGGTTCGGGATAATAAATTGTTTAACATTATACGGTGACAAGAAAAATGGCGACAAAGAAAAACAGATTGATGAATTTAAAGGTAGTGGAATTAAAGCGGGAACTTGAGGAACGTGACTTGGAGACAACGGGGACGAAGAGTGCACTGCAACAACGGCTACGAGTGGCTCTCGCGAACACTGGTGAAGATCCAGAGAGTTTTTCTTTCGAAACGACTGGCGGAATTGATGACCTCTGTCGACATATCGACACCAAACTGGAAGCAACCTCCCAAAGCATCAGTGACATGAGGACGCAGCTGGAAGGGAAGCTAGACAACATTTCTCGCTGCTTCAACGACAAAATAGTCGACATGGAAGAACGCATCCGGAGAATAGAGGAGCGACTCCATGCGACTGGTGGTGAGAGCACAGTCATGGATGTGAAGAATCTATCAAGGCCCCTAAACGCTAATGTCGACCAAACGCTAATGACCCAGTTGAGAAACGACCTACCCACCTTCGACGGAAAATCTTCCTGGGAGGAATATCTGACGCTCTTTGAGACCGCGGCCATGATAAATGAATGGCCAGGTATCAAGAAGGCGTCGATGCTGTGCCTGTCACTGCGGGGAGATGCAGTAAGGGTATTGCAAACTATTCCGCTGACAGAGCGCCAGGACTATGAGCACTGGAGGTTATCCACCGCATACCCGCCCCGGTATAAGTAACTTATGGTTACTCCTTCAGGGCTCTCACAAGGAAGCTAATTTTTTTTATTTGAACGTCTCTACATTTAATTAAACAAGACTAGACCCCCAATGTCCCCGCATACGGTGTTAACGAGCAGTATGCAAGTGCTTTATATGTACAGGTTAGTATTAAATAATTAAATAAATATATACATTACCTCTTTCTTTGGGGAAAAGCAGAGGGGAGAAATAAAATTTTCAAGTGTAGGCGGTATGCCTACCCTGCCGGTTTATTGTGCATAAAAGACATCACTCAATTTTCATGTGGTTGCTGGTAGGGAGCGAGTGTGTCACAGATACACCCGGCAGTCCTGTTGAGAGGTGCATGTTTTCAGGAAAGCCAAGCTTGAGATTGGTTTCCGCGCCCCTAAGCCGACTTCCCGGTGATGCATTGACGACACGGCTATTTGGAAGTGGGTGACAGAACGCCCAAAGACTCTAGGAAGGACAGCGTCGGGTTATCGGAGGCAGGGCGGAGGGTCCCCTTACTCGTGCAAGACACCCTTACGACCCACACCTCTCCCCAGGGGAGGCGCGGACGATCCATGAGACAGCGCTCCGGGTCGGCTTCTCTCCAGTGTCCGCATGCAGGGACGGGGTCACAATCCACCCCAATAGTAGGGATATGGACGAGACACAAACACTGGTTCAGCTTTCGTCTCTGAGACGTTACTATAGAATTTTTCCGCTGCAATGTTAACCGGGTACCCATTAAACAATCACAAAACCAATAAAAATCAAGTACACAAAACTAAGAAAACTAATTTAAATATAATAAAAGAAACGGTAAGAAAGGAAACCATAAGTGGCTACTGTGGGTGCTCTCAGTAAATACTATTATCAGAGAACACAAAAGAGCGATGTAGTTAAGAATATTCCATTTTAGTGATAACTATTTTATGGATGCATACAGTACTTGCGAGTGGTCTCTTAAAAGAAAAATAAGTAAAAATAAAAATAAATAAAAATGGAAAAGAAATTGTTCTCATACTGGCGAGTGGTTGCAGTACGAACGTGTAAGCGGTTCCTGAATACTGGCGCAATTCCTAAGCCCCAGATTAGTGTAGCAGTAAACACATTGAAGTGGTTTCACTATCACAAAATGGTAAGGTCAATCCTACAGTAAAGGAAATAAGTATAGTATTGCATATCGCACCCGGGGCCGACCCATAAATTATCAAGAAGATAACCACTGGAATAGTGGTTACCATATGGGCAATCCGTGTGGATAGCAATAGTGACAAGGAGAAAACGAAAAAAAAGATAAAAATGAAAATAAAAGATGGGCCTCAGGTGTGGTAGCAATATGAACATCGGAGTGGTTTAGGTAAATAGAAACAAAAGTCAACAGCAGAAATAAATTAACAATTATGAGAGGCAATCATACAAGTGTTGCATTATGGACACACAAACGGCTTTCTGATTTAAGCTCAGATTTAAGTAACCGGGGCCCATGCTGCAGTGAACACACCGAGATGGTTTCCTACGCTTGGGATTTATTTGATAGCTGTCCTTGTCAGTGATGCATACTGCACATATAAGTGGTTTGTTGGAAAAGCTCAGATAAAAATTTTGAAGATTGTTCACAATCTATATTTTTGCATCATCTATATATTTTTTTTTTTTTGGCTCTTTTCCTCCAATCATAAGCTCAATAAAGCGCTTTGTTTATGGTTAATGTTGTTTTGTCTATGGTTTTTTAACAAGTCTCTATGTGGAATATTCTAAAATGTCTTTGGTCTCTATTAACTCTGGGTGTGATTCACTCACCTCAGTGTGATCACGGCAACAAACCCCCAAACAGAGTAAAACCCGGTTTGTGTTACCATTGCAACATATTAATACCAATGTTAGAGAACAATAAAAAATGAAGAAATAAAAGAAAAATTGAGGTGCACGGAAGTTTATGAAATGATGTCTCACGAAGGCGCCAGCACAGCAAGGTTTTATTTTCTTCCTGTATGTCAAAAGGATACATAGTTGTTGTAGCGTTGCATACAACACCCGAAACCCGCTTGTGTATTATTGTAGGAGTTTAAGTGGACAACTGGTTGCGATATAGACACTCCTTGCAGAGGCAGTGTTGACAATGGAAGGGTTTCGTGTGCTGCATCAACACCACATAGCAATATTACGCAAAAATTGGTTGGATAAATTTTGGATAGGGGAAACAATAAAGTGTAATGTTGCATACCAAGCCCAAAACCGGCTTTTGGATTGTTAAGAAGGTAACAACTGGCTAGTGATTTCAAGGTGGGCATTCCTCGCGGAAGGCAATAGTGACATGAAATTGGCTTCAGGTGTGGCAGCAATAAGTACATAAGAATGGTTAGGAGAGGAAAACATGAAATAATAGAAGGAAAGAAAGCATAAACAATAATAAAATAAGTTCAAATCGTAGTCAGTTGGTCCAGGAGCTAGTACACCTGGTGTCTATTGATTTTACACTAATCTTCGACTTTAAGAGCAGACCATCTTTCAACCCATCTCCTTGTGAACTTCTTCAGACACTCAATATTAACCTTGTTCGATACGAGATCGGAGTTCCAAACCGGTCTCGTAACCACTTGCAAACCATCCAGTAATTCGTCTCTAGCATCCGTCATGATCTCGCAGTGCCACAGAATGTGCTCGGCAGTCTGATCTGTGCTGCCACAGGTGCAATTTGGATGGGGAGATAGGGAGAGTCTATGCAGCCTCCCCCTGAACTCCCCATGCCCGGAGAGTAGCTGTACCATGTGATGGTCCAGGTTGATGTACGCCCCTTCCATCCTGAGCTTAACTGATGGGAAGAAGGAGAAGGTCCATCTTCCCATATTCGATCTATTCCAGCGAGATTGCCACTCATCGAGTGTTAGCTCTCTCATTCGTTTAAGTAGCCCGGGGAGAGTCCCGACTCCACCTGGTGTTATGACAACCCCGAGGTGGATGGCAGGGAGTCCCCTGGTCAACTTCTTCTTTGTTAACACCTCCCTAATTTCTAGATCGATTGGCAGAACACCTGCCAGCACGGGTAGTGCGTCCGAAGCTACCGTTCTGTAGGCACCAGAGAGTGCCAGCAAGGGAGTTCGCTGGCCTCTTTTGAGCGCCGAGAGTATTAGAGAATTATCCAGGCGGTGCTCCCACACAGAGGCGCAGTACGCTACTTGCGTTACGTACACCCCCCTGTATATCAAACGAAGCGCCGGACTTCTCAGTCCCCACTCAGTCGTGGAGATTCTCCTCAGCTTCAGGAAGAGTGCCTGGGCCTTGCTGGAGACTTCCTTAACATGGGCAAGAAACGAGGACGATCGATCTAGAGTAACTCCAAGATA
Source organism: Limnephilus lunatus (assembly GCA_917563855.2). Lineage (NCBI taxonomy): Eukaryota > Metazoa > Arthropoda > Insecta > Trichoptera > Limnephilidae > Limnephilus > Limnephilus lunatus. The sequence continues at coordinate 50,878,757 of OU830603.1, forward strand.
TTTAGCTGTCTCAACAAATTTGATTCTGGTATCTCCCATTCTGATGGTTGGGTTTCTCTCTCTACTGAGATAGCCCTTCATCAGGAGACCCATGGTCTTCTGGGGAGCGAAGGTCATTTTATTTCTCTCGCCCCATTGGAGGAACGTGTTCAAACCTTCTTCAGACTTGCTTTCTACCTCTCTTCTGCTGTTCCCCGAGACCAGATAGAATTTGTCATCAGCAAAATCGACCGCGATACAACCTTCAGGCAAGGGCAACCTAGAGGAGTCATCAAACAATATATTCCAGAAGTCTGGACCGACATTGGATCCCTGAGGGCAGCCCATGTCAACCTCTCTCTCAATGGAAAAGTCACCGAAAGAGAGAATGACTGTTCTTTTGCTCAGGTAATTTTCAACAGATTTAAATAGTTTAGGAGGACACTTCCTATTTTTCAGTTTGATGAGTATCATGGCCCATGATGCATAATCGAAGGCACCTGTGATATCTAAGAAAATAGCAATGACATACTTCTTTGTGCAAGCCTTCACCCATTCAAGCGCAAACGTTAGAGCGTGCTCCGTGGACTTGCCGGGGACGAAACCGAATTGAAGCGGGCTGGGGGGGGACAAGGTACGTCGTAGCCTCTCCTTAATCAGTTTTTCTAAAATTTTTCCAAGGACTGGCAGCAAGGTGATAGGACGGTACGCCTTCACGTCCGACTTCGGTTTTCCGTTTCCCTTTGGTATAATCCTGAGCACGCCCCTCTTCCATTCTGAAGGGAAAACTCCTCTTCTCAGACATGTCTCCATCACCTGAAAGAGTTCCTCTTTGGCGTGGACCCAGACTTGCTTCGCTATCACGCCATTGAGCCTATCGTGCCCAGGTGCCTTCTTAGGACTCAAACCCTTTATTATATTTTCAACCTCTAATCTCGTTATTTTCATGCTATCCTCCTGGGCGGGGTTACTCGGTGGAAGCCGTGACAGGATTCTGACCTGTTTGTGGTGGTCGCTTTCCCCAGTGACTGATTCTAAAGGGACTAGCTTGCCCAGAAGCGTTTGGAGAGTGGTCGCCACGTCCACAGTCTCAACGTCCCTGCCCTCAAAGTTTGATATAACGCTGGAAAGATACCGGTCAGAGCCTTTTTTCGTCTTTTCAACAGCGCTGTGGACATCCCACGGGTTGGCGTTACCCACTTCTGAAACCCACTTATGCCATTCAGCTCGTTTCGCCGAGAGCACGGCTAATTTGAAGGCACTGCGAGTAACCCTGACGCGCGCCTTCCGAGCAGTAATCTCCTCCTCCGTGATACCGCCTCGTCTGGTAGCGCCAAAAGCCCTGCAGGCTCTCTTATAAGCCCCCTTGAGCGAAGTCAGCTCTATCGACCACCACGGCGTCCTGATAGTCTTCTTTGGGTTTACTCTTCCCAGAGAGGACTCTGCGGCTGATACCACGGCCGCATTAAAAAAGTTCCCCAAATTATCCGGATCGTTTGCCGCTACGTCATGGAATCCCCTTAAAGTATCGCGCAGGGCTTCCCCAAAGTTATCCCAGTTCGCCTCTGTGGTTTTGAAGCTCCAGGAGGATCTAGGGGCTCCGGTCTTATTAACACCCACTTTGAAGGTAATGAGCCTATGGTCGGAGGCTATAGCGCAATCGTGTACCTTCCATTGCATTATCTTGGCTGCAACTGATCCAGAGCAGAGAGATAGATCTATGTTGCTCTCACCAGCGGTATTCGAGAATGTGCTTAATGAGTGAGGCTCATTTAATATAACCAGACCTTGCGCCGCAATCAGGTCCTCGACGGCGTCTGATCGTTCCGTCCTATGTCTAGCATCATAATCGAACCATAAAGGTGAGCGAGCGTTAAAGTCTCCTCCGATAAAAGGACTATGAGCAGTTGACGCAACGTCTGGAAATGCGGTTTGGTCATCGTCACATGGAGCAGATCTACCGCTCGCAACTGAAGAACCGCTTCCAAAAGCCGAACGAGACGTTGCAAGAATTCGAAGCTGACATCGTCCGCCTGGTTAGAGGCGCCTACCCAACAGTGACTGACGATGTCTACGAGAGTCTGGCCATCGACAGATTCTTGGACGGACTCCAGGAGGGTGAAACGCATCAGGCCGTCAAGTTGGCACGTCCGAAGATGCTGAGTGAGGCGTTGACGTAAGCTCTGGAGTTCGAGGCCGTGAAGCAGTCCGTGAGAAGCCAAGCTCGGGTACGTGCTCTGGAGACCACGGGGGAAGAATCGCAACCATCCATGGAGGAATTAGTGAAGCGTGTCCTGGAGGCTTTGAAGGTACAGAAAAGGGAGATACGCTGCTGGAACTGCGGTCAGACAGGACACCTTCGTAATAAATGCCCAAAACCAAAGAGACAAACCTCGAAAAAAAGGGTTGATGGGAAAGGGCAATCATCGATCCGTACTACCGAGGCTCCTGAAACATCTGTAACTATGGCGACACTTGGAGGGGGATTTAGCGGTATTTACATAGAGGGTCTGGTGGATGGAAAAAGTCGCAAACTGTTGTTGGACACGGGAGCAACTGCGTCGATCATAAGACCAGATATTGCTGCCTCCGAGGCAAGGATCGTGTCGTCACGATGGAAACTACGTACGGCAACAGGAGAGTTGGCGTGCGTGCACGGGGAGACAGCCGCCCTTTTCAAAATCGGCAACACCACCTTCAAGCATCAGGTTCTAGTCGCTGACATAGAGGAAGAAGTGATCTTCGGGATGGACCTGCTATCGAAGTTGGGCTGTAAGCTGGACCTGAGAGAGGGAGTCATATGGATCGACAACGAGGAAGTGGTACTGCAGAAGGGGGGTGGCGAAATGGTGTGTGTGATCCTTAGTGCGGATACTCTGCTACCCCAGTGCAGTGAGACACTGATTACCGCGTGTCTAGATACATGGAGTCCACCGGGGCAAACTGTTATCTTGGAACCCGAGAGGGACGGTGCGGGACTCGGACAAGGAATTTTGGTCGGTAAGGCGCTAATCCGCACCCGTGAGGAAATACCCGTCAGGGTAATGAATGTCAATGACTACCCGGTAACCCTGAAGAAAGGCACTCGGTTAGGACATGGTTCACCTGTTTTGGCGGTTGTTCGGCAAGTTAACAACATGACCGAGACATCGAATAAGCTTCCAGACCAGCTAAAAGATCTCGTTGAACGAGCCAGTAGGGGACTTCCTGCCAGACAACGGAACGCTGTCGAAACGCTGATCAGCAGATATCAGAATGTCTTCGAAGGCTCGAACGGGTTGTTAGGAAGGACCGACGTCGTACAGCATCGCATAAGAACAGGGAACGCGGACCCTATCCGACAAGTCCCTAGGCGATTACCATTTGCGAGACGTGACGAAGCTGAACAGATAATCCGGGACATGGAGAAAGGGAAGATAATTGAGCCATCAAACAGCCCATGGGTTTCACCAGTGGTACTGGTGAGGAAGAAGGATGGGACCACTCGTTTTTGTGTGGATTACCGACGACTCAATGATGTGACCAAGAAGGATAGCTACCCTTTACCTCGGATCGATGACACGTTGGACACCTTGGGAGGCTGTCAAGTCTTTTCTACTCTGGACTTGAAGAGCGGATATTGGCAAGTGGAGTTGGACTCAAGAGACAAAGAGAAGACGGCTTTTTCTACCGGGACGGGACTCTGGCAATTCACAGTGATGCCATTTGGACTTTGTAATGCTCCTGCTACGTTTGAGCGGCTGATGGAACATGTACTAAGAGGGCTATCCTGGGAAACATGCCTGGTCTATCTGGATGACATCATCATCCTCGGCAAAACCTTTGAGGAACACCTGAAGAACTTGGAACAGGTGTTCCTGCGTTTGCAGGGCGCCCACTTGAGACTTAATCCCAAGAAGTGCAACCTTTTTCAAGAACAAGTCAATTATCTCGGTCACGTGGTATCCGAAAGGGGGGTCTCAGTCAACCCAGAAAAAATCCGTGCCGTCAATGAATGGCCAGTACCGAAGGATAAGCACGAGTTGAGAAGCTTCCTTGGCCTCTGCACTTACTACCGACGGTTCGTCTATGGGTTTGCAGATATTTCAAAACCATTGACAAGGCTCACCGAAGAGAAAATTTTTTTTGCCTGGGACTCTCACTGCCAACAGGCGTTCGAAAACTTGAAGCAGAAGTTAACCGATGCCCCTATCTTGAGCTATCCCAAACCAGAAGGGAAGTTTTTACTGGATACAGACGCCAGCAACGTGGGTATGGGAAGCGTTCTGTCGCAAGTCCAGGAAGGGGAGGAGAAAGTCATCGGGTACTTCAGCAAGGTACTGTCTAGACCTGAGCGCAACTATTGCGTGACGCGAAGGGAATTACTGGCAGTTGTCAAGTCGGTGGAGCATTTTCACAAGTACCTTTACGGGAGGAATTTCCTGCTGAGGACGGATCATGCGGCGCTCAAATGGCTCTTGCACTTCAAAAATCCCGAGGGACAGGTGGCGAGATGGATTGAACGGTTGCAGGAATATGATTATGAATCCGAACATCGAGCTGGAGTTCTCCACCGGAACGCAGACGCTCTATCCAGGAGACCTTGCGCGGAGGATTGCATCCACTGCGGGCGGATGGAGGAGAAGTCAGCAGTAGTGTGTAGAACAGGAGTCATGGATGAGGATTGGGAACCTGCAGAAATCGGGAAGGACCAAGAGGCTGACCCCGAACTGAAATATCTGGTGGAGTGGAAGAAGGCGATACAGCGGCCAACTTGGGAGAACGTCGCTTCTTCTTCTCCAAACGTCAAATCATACTGGGCTCAGTGGGATTCCATTGAATTGGAAAATGGGGTTCTTAGAAGGGCATTGGAAACGCCGGATGGAGAACCACGTAAGTTACAGATGCTGGTTCCAAGGAAACGCATTCCCGAAATCCTTCGGTTGTTGCACGATGGAACCTCCGGTGGGCATTTGGGAGTCAAGAAGACCCTAGAAAAGGTCCGGGAACGCTTCTACTGGGTGAACTGCAAAAGAGATGTCAAGGATTGGTGCAGAAAGTGCGTGACTTGCGCCACGGCCAATGGACCTTACAAGAGGAAAAGAGCACCGATGCGACAGTACAACGTAGGTAGCCCGTTCGAGAGAATCGCTGTGGATATAGCTGGACCGTTCCCTACAACCGAAAACCGGAACAAGTATATCCTGGTCGCTATCGACTATTTCAGCAAGTGGGTTGAAGCCTATGCACTGCCCAACCAGGAAGCAGTTACCGTAGCGGAGGCATTGGTCACGGAGCTAGTCAGTCGATTTGGTGTGCCTCTGGAGCTACATTCGGACCAAGGACGTAATTTCGAATCTGCAGTATTCCAGAAAATGTGCGAGATCCTGGGAATTAGGAAGACGAGGACTACAGCACTGCACCCGCAGTCTGATGGAATGGTTGAAAGAATGAACCGTACAATCGGCAGACATCTGGCGAAGGTTGTCTCGGATCACCAAAGAGACTGGGACCGACACCTGCCCTTGTTCCTGTTGGCTTACCGATCGGCGGTTCATGAAACTACGGGGCAGACGCCTGGAAGTGTGCTCTTTGGACGAGAGTTACGACTGCCCTGTGACCTGAAGTTCGGATGTAAGCCGAAAGAAGACGTAGCTGGTGAGGACTACGTGTCAGACCTTCGTAGGCGTCTGGATGATGCCCACGACCGGGTCCGTGTGAATATCGAGGCTGCTAGTGACCGGATGAAGGAACATTATGACGTCAAGGCAGAGAATGGGGGCTATCAATCTGGTGAACTAGTCTGGCTCTTCGACCCCCGTAGGCGCCAAGGTTTCTCCCCAAAACTCCAACGGTCTTGGGATGGCCCCTACGAGGTGCTGAAGCGGATCAACGATGTGGTCTACAGGATAAGGAAGAGGCCCAACGGGAAACCACGGATCGTTCACTTCAACCGGCTTGCTCCCTTCCTGGGTGACAATCAGGATGATCCGGAACAGCATGTCCGAGTCTGCAAGGTCCCTGAGGAGGAAATAACCTTCGAACAATTCATGTCCCAGGCTAGCGAGGGGCACAAGACCCGACATGGAGTGACACAAGAAATAGCGCAGGACCTGTTCGGGCTTTCAAAGGAGCATGCTCTGGCCTTCTGCGTGACACACGACTTCGACATGTCACGGGGAATTTCGAGGGTTTTGCAGCATAAGTTTATAGTGAAACAGGAGTTGGAGCGGCAAGCACCAGCTATCGGAGAGGTGGCGCAACTCAACAGGGAAGGACCACCAATCTTCTGCTTGGTGACCAGGGAGACAACCCAAGTTACGCCGGAGTACCGAACCATTTGGGACTGTCTGATGGTTTTGAGGGACCGCTTGTTGCAGTCTGATATCAACCGGATAGGGATCCCGAAGCTCGGTGGCCATGGGATTGGGCTGGACTGGAGGATCTTGCGGAGCATGTTCGAAGAGATCTTCCGATACACTGGCATATTGGTTCTGGTATGCTGTTACCACAAAGGGTCAGAAGCAAGTGATGGTAAAACTGTAGCTTGTCATTTCTTTGCGTCGGCTCGATGCAATCGAGGACTAGATTGCCGATACCTTCATGAAGAGAATTCGGGGCCTGTTCCGGGACGAAACAGCCCTAAGGAGGGGGCAATGTAATGGGAAGAACATTGTGGTGCCTATGGCAGCACTAGTGTAAATAAATAGATCACCAAGGAAACTATAAATAAAGATATCACCATGGAAACGAAAAATAACAAACCAGTACAAATAAAATCTGGGTATAGTTAGATGACTGTAAAAATAAATAAAGCTGTATTAATGTAAATGGAATGCAAATAAATAGTGTGACTGACAATCGTGTTGTTTTTATTAGTTTGTGAACCCAGAACGTTATTAAAAACGTAACAATACATTATTTCCACGGGAGGCCTTGAAGTAAAAAAAATCCCTCGGGAATGCTGCGTAAAGGGTTTAGGAAAAGGAAGAAGAGAACGTTCTGGGAAAGATAAAAGGTTTGAGGGTAGGAATTTGGGGGTCATTGTGTTCAGGAGTGACGAATGTATGAATCCATTCGTCCAACTGCGGTGAAAGGCAATAGGTCGAGAAAGTCCGGTTGGAGAGGTCAAAGAGTCTCCCTCAACCAATCTCTCCCGATCCGGCCCGCCATGCAGTAGGCCAAATGCATGTGCTGCCAAACCTAGACAAACCTCACGTCATGAAGCCGGATACCCCTGCTATGTCACCAAAAGTAGCGAACCACTTGGGATGATCTATGTCAGGATTATACAGACAATGTAATCTAATAATATAAAATCAATTAATAATATAATCACTTCTTCAAATTTTGCAAATTCACTTTGTGGCACCATTTTATTAATTAAATTATTAAAACACTTTGTTTCCGCCCCTCTCCCCCCCTCCAACTAATTCCATTTCCACCCACGCCTGTCTTTCTATGCTTGATAATTTAGTTTTAGTACATATAATGTCCTGATGAAGAGAACATCGTTCTCGAAACATGTCGACTTTTTAAATAAAGATTATTGTGGTAAAAACAAAGTGTTTTAATAATTTAATTAATAATATAATCAACTAGATGTTTTATTTTCCTGAAAATTTCCATCACCGACAGAAAAAGACTTCAATATTATATTAAGGAGAATATCACGTCTTAGCTGCATTTTCCCTTGGGATTCAAAGTCTGGTGGAATATAAATCTAATTAAGTCTACGCTAATTCCTAACCTCACTTATATAATGAAAAATTAACGATTCAAAACGGTAGTCAGTAACCCGTTTAAACTATTCTTGTTCGTGTTAAATTTGTTCTTGCAGAATATAATTTATAATATTGACTTTACTTGAAAAATTTCAGTCAATATCTGCTCCAGCGAAATTATTTGATTTACAGAAATTTCTTTGAGCGCAGAGTACATTTTTCATTTAATTATTACCCTTTCAAGTTTCAATAGATAACTCCAGTCCAATTTTTTTTAATGACCTTCTAACTTAAATAACTGCATATTTTTTATTATTTTTAGAGTTAATTTTAATAGTATCTATGGTAGATCGTGTGACGTCATCAATCACGTCATCTACTATAAGATCGCGCAATCAGCTGTTCGACTCGCCTCCATTTTGAAATTTGGAGTTCGAAGGAATCTCCCTATAAGTAGAATTACTATTTTTTTTGGACAGTAGTTTTTGAATATTTTCAATAATAGAGATACCTTTATTATTGAAACTGATTTATTTAGGCCTAAATAATGTTTCAATAAACACAACAACTAAATCTCTAAAAACAGTATGTAAATAAACGAATAAGATGAAAATTTCTTAATACGATGGCTTGTGTCATACCTACATTCCCTTTACGGTGATCAGTGACGTCAAAACTAAACATTTTAGTAATACCAACTTGACAGCGTGTTTCAACGACACTATTAAAAATGCACTTTTCAATATTTTTTTTAAACTCTACGTTTAATATTATTAAATAAAACTTATATATTCAGAATTAGCGTTTATTGGTCTATATGAACTTTTTTTTTCAAGCAACAATATTTTTCACTGGAGTTCCTTGTTGAAATCAAAAATGTTCGGCGTATGTGATAAATTCGAGTATTTTTTAAAGCACCATTTCGTAATATTGAGGATACGCTAAGTCTAAAACCGAATATTATTGGTATTTAACCATTTAATTAGATGATAATACTAAGAAATTTAAACAAAACACGAAACAGAACAAGATACAGAAAAAAAATATAACGGTCGCAACTATGAATCTTTTTCTTTTCGGGTAAACTCGGCCATTGGGACCTAATTATTTTACGTCATTGAAAAAAAAAGATAGCAGCCAAAAACATGGGAAAAACTAGTTAAAAATAATAAATTTAATTCTTATAATTAATTTGAAATGTTATGAGATTGACAAAAAACATGTAAAAAAATAATTTTGGCCGAATTGGTTAAGGCATTGCCCCGGTAAGACAGAGATCCTGGGTTCGATTCGCAGTTGAAACGTTACCTTTTTAAAGTGCAAACTTCTTTAGCACTGTTGTGATTTGAAACTCGATGAAGTGAAAAAGCGACACTAAAAAGAGACAAACACATACATCTATAGGATTTAGCCAGTAAAAGAATGAGATACAATAATCTTCTCCTTTTAGTGGGGTGCTTTGTAACCTCCCCGCTCTTATCTACTTTAGTTTTCTGAAGATTTCACTTCTACCACGTGTGAACTGCACACTTATCTGTTGTGTTTCATTTAGATTTAAAATCATTATCTTCCTCTTAAACCCTCAGGCTAATTTGTTCGCGTTTCGCAACAACTCATATATGTATCACATAGAACTCATATAGAACACCTTCGTAACCTTCACTGGCTCAAGTGCCCTGAAAGAATCCAGTACAAATTGTGCTGGATGGTGTTTAAATCAATCAACGAAATGGCCCCACCTTACATCTCTGAATTATGCGTCCCGGAAAATACCGGTCCGAGGCAATCAACCCTTAGATCGGCAACTTCATCTGCTATAGGCAGACTAATAGAACCCAAACGAAAGCCAAATACTAAGTTCGGAGATCGTGCTTTCGGAGTATCTGGGCCTAAGGCTTGGAATAGATTCCCTCCGGAATTAAGATGCATAAAAAGCCCAACAGAGTATAGGTCCAAACTAAAAACCTACCTTTTCGGGCTCTCATACCCTTAACTTAATTTAAATATACCTATCTGAGAGTATCATACTTGTATTGCCATGATATGTCTTAATCACACTTTTCTTACTGAATTAAAATTACTCGAATCCTTACACATCAATCTGTCTTTAGGAAGATCAAATACTACCGCACCGCCTACCATTAAATGTTGATTTTACTTTCCAAAATACACTCATTAAAGAATATATTACATATTAATATTAAAATATTTTCAGGATTAAACAACATGTGTTCACAATTATGTCCTCTGCGTGCGAACTCTATCTAAATTTCTTTAAATAGACAATAAACAGTTAATTTCAAGCGACCTCCCAGGTAAGTATAGTCTTGTATTAATTCATTTTTAGGCAGCATCGCGTTCATTGGTCAAAATATTGTACATATATTTTCGTATCAGTGATCAATGAACCGGTGTATGCAATTTTTAGCCTTAAGTTGTTTTTAATTGTTTGTCTAGCTTGTAGTCTTTCTAGATTTTAGGCATGTATGGTAAGTTTGTACAGCGCCCTTGAGGTGATTTTTCACAAAAACGGCGCTATATAAATTGTCCAAATATTATTATTATTATTATTATCATAGAAATCGTTGTGTCTCCCTTACTATATTAGTGAGAAATATGATATAAGAGAAAACACTACGCTTTATCTTCCAATCATAAAGTTAACTACAAAAACAAATAAAATGTATGTGCAATGTACACCTAAACAAAAGTTTCGAATCAGAATTTGAAAAAAATTTATGAAACTTTGGAAATTTTTTAATACTATTTTTATGTGGAAGAAAAGTGAAGTAATATTATTTATAATACATTTCTCTTATAAAATATGTAGGTATGTGGTTTTTTTTCGTAATCAGTACCTAATTTAAGTTAGTAAAAAACGTAAGGCGAGCCATTTTAAAAACTTTTTTTATGTTTGTACGCAAAAATTTTATATTTAAAAAATTATATTTTTCACATCTTCAAATACAGCAAATTTATTTTGTGGCACCATTTTAATTGAAAATTGAAATAATTTCTTCATTTTGACCACTTTTAACGTTTATAAAACTTGGTTTATAGACACTGAAAGTTGTCAAAAAAAAGTTATTCTTTTAATTTTGAATTATATGTTTATTTCGATTTATAAAATTTGAAAGCGTATTTTATCACTTTTCAAATACAGTTTTTGGATACGTTCACAGATATCCCATTTATTATGATTTTAATGCAAAGCGGAATTATTCTGATCGACTGAAAGAATATGAACAAGGCCTGAGGGGATAAATAATTAATATTAAATTCATGGGTACAACCTTAAAAAAATATATAAAAAGTTAACCCTCAAAAAAAAACAAATGATGTTATGTTGAAATTAAAATTACCACTTAACAATTAGATGAAAATTTTAAACTTTTTTTCCACTTTCCTTAAAAAAGAAAATTCACAATTATTTAAAAAAAAAACATTTGTAACATTTTCTGCGAGCTTTTCCATTGTCCGTTTTGATTTATATAATAGACAAGCTAAGCTTCCCTGAATCCTCTCGACTCAACCAAGTAAATGGGTCCGAAATAAGGTTAGGGATGATGAAAAGACCCTTTCTTGTATTATGTTCTCCTGATCTTTTCATAAATTTAAACAATGAAGAAAGTCCTACTATTTTTATGGCATAGTTTGATATAGGCTGGTCTATGACTAGTAGATAAAAAAATATATCTTTTGCTGGAAGTTATTATTAAATTAGAAGGATATTAGAGTAGTATTTATAAAAAATATATTTGCCTCAATTTAATTGCCTTTATTAAAATTATTTATTGAGTTCGTTCATACTATATTCGCTTATGAACTAATAGGCGCAGGGTAATATTTCATTTCATAAAGTACTTACATTTTTACAGTAAGCATAACGTTCTTTTTTAAATACATTAATTTTTCCTTAATTCTTCAGACTTTCAGGCATTTCATCATACATCATTAGTCCTCTATTCATTAGGCAGTGTTGTGATTTTCTCATATGCGGTAATCTCTCTCTAAACTCCATTTATAAGGGGTGTTAAGGGATGTCTTGACATACTTTAACCGGTGATTCCTAACATTATTTGGAGTAAAAAATGTAAATGAAATTTTGATCTCCGGTGACATTTTTGATGTTTTTTTTTCTACAAAAACATTAAAAATAGTAGGTGTTGGACAGTTGAGGGCGGATTGAGGGGTTGGTCGGTCACTTGGCTGAGTGAACAGTGACGAAATTTGGAAGAATTTTTTTTGAATTATTAGAAGAAAAAAAATTGGAAAAAAGACGTATAAAATTCACAGAAGACCAAAACTTCATTTACATTTTTTACTTTAAATAAAGTCAAGAATCACCGGTTCAATTAAGTCTAGTACATCCCTAACAACACGCCCACAAAACACTTCTATGGTTTTACCTCTTCAGTGGTCTGAGTCATGTACGTAGGGCTAAATCCGAGACCCTCAAGTGCACTTGTGGTCTAAAACAGACCTAGACCCTTGGGAAACATTCTCAACTTCACAATCATGCTTCATGGCCGTATATCTCCTGACCTAAAGGGCCGCAAGAGGAAACGTTTTAGTGTCGCATTGAGTCTCACAAAATATAACTAGTGGCACATATTATGATGGTGTGATTTTTTTACCTTAGCTCTTTGGGGATGCCGTGTGGAGGGTCTTTTGGTGACTGTGATATAAAGCTCGATGAAACGAAAAATAGCGACACATAAAAAAGACAAACGCGTACATCTATAGGATTAAGTTTGCGAGATAGTATAATCGGTCTCCTCTTTTTGCGGTGCTTCTTAGTCTCCCCACTGTTGCCTACTTTAGTTTTCTGAAGATTTCACTTCTACAATTGCACTGATTTTTTTAACACTAGAAGCGCTGAACATCCTGACACCCCTAGAAGCACGGATGGGTCAATTATGGCCATTTTAGTTTTGCTTCGGTAATGAGAAGATATATATCCAAATAAAACGAGTAATTATGATGGAATGTTTTTATTACGTATGATTTAAGAGTTTCAGAAAGGGATAGAGACGTGTAAACGTTATTACAAGTGATATTTCTTCCTTTTTTAGGAATGGCTGCATCAATTTTTTCACTACGTAATCCCCAAGACGTTCGTTATTTGATCTGACGTCATCCTTGCCTAGGTACGGAAATGCGTTAACTATATATTTAGAGTCCTTATCTACAGCCAACCAGAACTTTTGTTCGTATTTGTCGGGTATTTTGATTAACTTAGATTAAGTTAAACTCTGATATCCATGACTGGGTCAAAATTGACCCGACCGTACTTAGAGGTGAATTTGTATAAAAATATATGTTTATTGCATTTACGTGGTTCAAGTTTCGTATAAATAATAATCATCATATTTCATGAAAAGTCATAAAAAATTACGATTATACGCATAATAAAATATTGACTAGAGCGGGAAAAACATCGAAATGGGTCAAATTTCGTAAGGTGGCGTAAGGAAATAAATTATAGGAAGTTAGGCGAAGGAAAAATGTATGAGGGTTGGGTAGGAGCGTCAGTGTGTCCGGACGTATGTATCTATCCCTTTCGCTGCGGTGCAAGACAATATTCCGAGAGAGTCTTCCTGAAGAGGTCAAAAATCTACCACCCCTAGTCTCTCCCGATCAGTCCTGCCACGCAATTGGTGGGCAGACGCATCCACCACTAAGATTCGGATAAACATCACCCTATTAGACCCCCGTACAAATATCACCTGGCATTTCAGAATTGGTCACCAAACAAGGCTAGAGTCATTTCAAGTAACTTATAAATTCTGAATGGTGATCTTTCACCGGACTAAACTGACAATATTTGTTGCGCAAATATAGTATACTATATGACACAAATTAATTTATTTGCGCACATCTGACGTTTTATGTGTATAGATGTCTCTCAGTATTTCTAAAATCTCTATTCTTGACAATGCATTTTTTTCCTTTTCATATTGTATTTTTTAAACGTGTAATATCTGTGTAAAATGTACTTATATGTGTCTGTCCTTACCGTAATGAGTTTTTTTCTCAACTCATTGGGAATAATGTGTTACTTACCATGTTTTTGTAGTACATTGTAATTAAATAAATAAATAAAAAATAAAAAAAATATTCCTTATAAAATCACACAAATCTGACGAGAGATCACGCCCGATATCCGTCTCGATCGAGATAGATATCGGACGAGATCTCTTTGTCAGATTTGTGTGTTTTTCTAATGCTGTCACATGTATAAATAATCGTGCATATTTGCAGGAATTCGTGTTTAAAACAACCTAAACTATAAAATACGTGATAGCTTTTACCTGAAATTCTGACATCGGCCCATAGAAAAAGCAATAATAGACATAAAATCACACAAATTTGACAGCAGATCTCGGCCGAGAACTATTTCGTTCCCACAAAGATATAGAATAGCTCGTCTGGATTTGAACCCACGACATCCAGAATCATAGTCAAGTAACGTAACATTTAACCACGGAGGCTATCGAAGGCATTATCAAACTGCGTGAGGCGAAACAGCTGCCACATGATGTTATTGGGTAATATATTTGTAGTTCATCTGACCTCTCCGTTAACTAAGAAGAAGAAAAATACAATAATTGTACATTGTTTGGAATCCAATAAATGTTAGCACAATACGAACAGAGAAAAATAAAAGGCAGAAAAATATAATTATATCATTGCTTTGGGACATTGCGTGTTCCCTGGACGATAAAAAATAAGAATCCAATGTTATTTGGCTCGTGGGACATAGAAATGTGTTCTTACTTAATACGGTGTATACTAATTGGAATGTTTCGTGGAAAAAATTCAAGAAAGAGAAAAATAGGAATTAAATGTGTTCTTTGCACCGTAAAGATAAACCGAAATAAATGAGCTGTGAGGGTTTCCTTGTGCCCGAACCCTCATTTTTCCTTACTTGTGATGAAATTCGTCAAACATGTACTAATGGTTCCGCGACTTTTAAACCCGCGACAAAATAACCCCGACAAAATATCCCTCAACAAAATATCTACTAAAAACTAACCTGACCTTACCTAACCTTACCTAACCTAACCTAACCTTACCTTACTTAAAAAAAAATACAGACATCCTAAAGGACAAAAATAATACAGACATCCTGTGAAGACAATAAATTATTGTTCAAATATAGAAAAAAATTGGCAATTATTTGGCGGGAATGGGTACCGCCGCCTCAAGAACCATTTCTTGGATAACCAACACATCTGCCATAGGTCATTCCAAGTATTTCGCTACGTTTGGTGACTTAGCAGGGGTGCCCGGGTTTATAGGGTTAGGTTTGTCCGGGTCTTGGCGGCAGATGCGTCTGCCCACAAGCTGCATAGCAGGCCGGATCGGGAGAGAATGGTTGAGGGGGGCCCTTTGATTTCTCCAGCCGTACTCTCTCGGAACATCGTCTTTAACCGCAGTGGGAGGGATGGATTCATACGTCTGTCACTCCTGGACACAATGACCGTCAGATTCCTATCCACTCCTAATACCCTTTTCCTTCCCAGAACTTCCTCTCCTTCCTTTCCTAAAAAGACCCTCCACACAGCATCCTCAAAGATTGCATAGGCCCAGACGAGAAGTACTTTTCTCAGGGCCTCCTGTGTGGAACTAATTTTAAAAAATGGGACAAAAATAATACAGACATCCTCCAAAGACAATAAATTATTGTTCAAAAATAGTAATATGTAAAATAAGGTTAGGTTAGGTTAGGTTTTAGTAGATAGTATAATTACAGAGAGTTTTCGAAATCAAATGTAGACAGTGACCTTCCTCTTGTTTTGAAGGTCTCATTTGCAAAATTTCATCAATCTCGGCATAAAACTGTAGATTTGCCTACAAATCCACACCGCCCGCTTGCCAGCCCGCTCGTCCGCCACATACAGACATTATCCTTTAAATAATATATATTTCATCCAATTTACGCAACACTTTCACTAATTATAATACCTAAACCTTCCTCATGAATCAATCTATCTTTTGATGAAAATCGCATGAAAATCCTTTCAGTAGTTTATGAGATTATCGCGAACAGACAGACAGATACACCGACGTGGCAGAGGATTTTGTTTTATTATATGTAGAGATAGAAATTTAGTTGAAGGATGTTTTGTACGTAGGATATTTTGTCGGGGATATTTTGTCGCGGATGAAAACGCGCAGTAGGTACCTGTTCAAATAAAGAAAATCTTTCTTGAACAGAAAGTTTTATAGGCATGTTTTGGGACTAGCAACAGAAAGGTTTTGTGAAAAATTGCGAAATAAGATATCTTTCAAATCGATATTTTATATCGGTATCAGGACTATAAGGAATGATAGGAAACGATACTTCAGATTCTTGGATTCACATGTACTGGACTCCAGTAAATTATCTTTATGGCAGTTGTAACTATTGAACTTTGAACATTTTTCCTATTTTTGGCGTCTCCAGTTTTTGCGTGTTTACATTCTAGGTAAACATAAAAGTTTATCTGAGGTCATATTCTTCTCGTAAAACGTGTTTGATTTATTTTCATGAAGTTTCTAAAAGTTAAAAGAAACAAGCTAAATCAATTGTACCTATTCTTTTTTTAGTTTTTCACGGCCAAAAGTATTTTCGTTATTTGTTTTTGGGGTGTTATGCCGTGTTGTGCTACCTCCTTCTTTAGCCAACGTTTTGGAGAGTGGTACAGTGTTCATTATCAGGGCAGATCCGGCAGATCCGAAAACATTTCTCGGATCTGCTGGATCTGCCCTTATGATGGACACTGCAATGCTGTCCAAAACGTTGGCTTAAGAAGAAGGTAGTGCAACACGGCATAGTAACCCAAAAACAAATAACGAAAATACTTCAATTATTGTTTTTTTTTTATTATTTAACACGTGTTAACTGTATGTATAAGTGTAAAAAATAAGCTAAATTTCAGTAAACAATAGATTTGAACATGTCTAAAAAAGTTTCAGTTTTAGCCGAAACTGAGACAGATACCGAAGATTCGGTTTCGGTTTCGGTAGAAAGTCCTGTTTACTATGTATTAATTATGCTACTTTCCTCAAATTTTCAAATGTTAACCTCAATACAGGCAATTTATCCTAGTGAGGTTGACGTTTTTGTAGTGAGAAGCAAATCTTCTTACTAATATTATAAATGCGAAAGTTTGTATGGATGGTTGGTTGGTTGGTTGGTTGGATGTTTGTTACTCTTTCACGCAATAAATATCGAATGGAATTTAAAAATTCTTTCACTAATCGAAAGCTACATTATTTGCGAGTAACAGGGGCTATATATATTGGTAAGCTCTGGCGTTATGAATGAGCTGTGGCGTTGTGAAATTGTGTATCATACGTTTTCTGTCCCTAACAAAATCGAGTTATTGCAAACGTCAAACAAATTGTTACCTTGGAAACAATGTTTTTTTTTTTAATTTTAGGCTTAAAAAGAGTGCTTTGTTGTGATTAAAATGAGTACTTTTTTGGCGTCGTAGTTAATATCTACATAGGTATCTATAAAAATGTTTATTCTCCTAACAAAAAGCAAAACGTTGCTATAAAGCATAGCGTTTGAAGTGGACTGTCATTTTCTTATTTTTTAGGTTACTCTGGATTCAAATATAAATAAAATACTAATAAAGGGAGTAGGTACTTAAAATAAATTTCTATTTCTATAATTCAAATATTTTCCAAAATAGAATTTTTATTTGCGAAATTTCATTCTCAAATTTTTAAATTTTCTAAAACAATAATTATCTTCTATTAGACAAAATAGCAAGAATAATAACAACTAGGCCAATAATTATGCCAGTAATTTCCCACTAATACTATGCGAGCGAAGCCGTGGGTAAAAGCTAGTAAATAATAAACTTATGGAAAAGAAAAACAATGCAGGTCTTTTAAAAACCTACCTTCACTACATTACCGAACTAAAAAATCATCCGCAAAGCTTCCCTAAAAATGAATGAAGGCCTGAAGGAAACCTCAGAATCCTTGCGATAAATTTTTCTCTGAAACTTTTCAGTGCCATATTATTATTATATTAAACCATAACGCTATGGTGGAAAATAACGTCTTCCGTCTTTGAGATTATCGTCAGAATTTTTTACTTTATTTTTTAATGCGTTAATATAAACAGAAAGCTTGCTTCCACCGTTCGCTTTTTCACCTAATTAACTTCAAGAAACATTTTCCTTTGATATTTGAATTTGCAACGGAAGAAAATTTTTATTTTAAAAAGTGTAAAACAGAAAATAAATTAGTTTATGGTATTTTTCCAGCTATGCTGATGAAATGAGTTTTTCTGGATTTAAGAAGCCCAGTGGCAGTGGGGAAAGCTCCATGATTCTTAGCCAATAAATAAGTTAATAATGTTTTAAATGCCAAATCCTAACTGGTTACGTCTAAAAAGAATCGATATGACAATCTAGTCTTCTTCAAAGAAAGCAATTTTCTCATCAGGCCCTCCAATGATATGCTTGGTGTAACTCTAAGTGACCAGCTCAGGCACGGGGGCTCCATCGAAGCCAGAATCAAGTTAGTCTCTCGGAAGCTGGGCATACTGTTCAGAGCCCGCAAATAGTACACAACTGCTAACCTTGTACAAATCGTAAGTAAGCCCTGAAATTGTTGAATTTGGTAGCCACCTCTGTTCTAGCCCCCAGCCCCAAAATATACGAAAAAACCCTTTTCCGTTTGGTAGATTCCCAAATCTTAACAAACTTATTGCAATTTTAGAGCACATGCGTCTGCTAGGCATGCTGTCCTTGCTCTTCCGGTATCACAATGGAAGATGCTCCGAAGAAATAGAGACACCGAACTATTTACCAGCATGCGTACACGCTTGACATTTTTTTTTTACAGTGAATACCGCACAAGAATCTCAACTGCTCCCGTCTGGAGCCAGTGAGACTATGGCATCCCCAATTGGGGTATGTTGTGAGGCTGAAGGTAGTGGGGAGGGGAATGAGGTGGGGAGAGGAAGGTTGGGAAGTACCTGGCTATTCAGATCTATTCACCAAACACGGCTAAAGCCATTTTCAAGCAACGTTTCAATTCTGAATATGGTGATCTTACACCAGGGCTATACTGATAGTATCTTCCACTCTGGAACGTGCCGCAAATATACTATATATTATTTTAAATGAATTAATTGTGAAATAACACAAATTAATCAAATAAAATTTATTTGCGCACGCCGGGTTCGAACCCGCGACCTCCGGTTTGTGAGTCAAGAGTCTTAGCCACTGGACTACGGAGGTCGAGAATTTGTCACATGAGAACGATTTTTTAGGGTCGTTTCTACGATATGTTTTTAAAGTCTACGTCTCGGCTGTGAAACGATTTGCCGGCTACTGTATTTCCTTCCTCCTATGGCATAGGCCTCTTCAAGATCCATGTTCACTTCTTCCTCTCCTCAAAAAGACCCTCCAAACAACATCCCCAAAGATAACATAGCTCCTGACAGAATTTATTTTCCGTAGGACTTCCTGTATAGAGTTAATGTAAAAAAACGTTTATTGTATAAAACTATGTAGGTTCTAATCACTGAGAATGAAAATCTTTTTTATTTTTGAAAAATATAAATTTTGGAATTGAAACAAGAATAGACGCTTTTATATTTACCGTAACGATTCACGGTAAAGATTCGCGGTTCTTAAAGATATAATGCTGCAGCTCTTTTTTTACACATTAATCCGTGATGAGGGACACAAAATACGCGTAACTGTTTCGTCCAAAGTACTACATTTTTGCGACGGGAATTGCGTTTCATTTTCTTTATACATTTGGGGGGGTGCCAACATACGTTAACCGTTTGTCTCATTTTTGACTGTTGTCTTTTAGTGTGTAAGAAAGAGCGGCAGCATTATATGTTTAAGAACAAAAGCAAAATCATCAGCGCATTGACATTTGACGTTTTTGAATTTTTGGAATTCACTCACACTTCAATATTATTCTTGTAACTATATTCCATACTTTCAAAATTATCGTCACAGCAAGTGCTATTGGTAGGGATCTACGGAGACGTCACGGTGCTGTGTGTGAGAGAGATGCAAGAAAATTATGACTTTTTTCCTTTGGAGGAACAAACCTACGTACATTGTGTATCTCATCTTTTGAAAGATCTGCAGCATTATTGTGATGAGGAACGTGTGTTTATTGCCTTTTTTATACCGTCACGATGCCGTTACCATGTATCGTCACGATAAATATAAAAGCGTCCAATGTTGGCAATCCTCGCTGACACAAATAATTTTACTTACTTAAAAAGTTAATTTTTTTTTACTTTTAAAAATTAGTGTTCTCTCTCTTTTTTAGTGTCTTAATATGTTCTGGAAGGCTATAATATTATCAAATTAACCTTAATCCGTCTTTCCTTTGACAGGAATTAAATAAAAACGTATAAAATCATATTATTTTGACTGCGTGTGAAATAAAAAGCTCTCCGGAGACGCGCCTACGTTTTACGGCTGCGATAAAAAGGGGAGAAATAAAAGAAACCTTTCTTTGAGAATACAATGTAGGCTGTATCATGGTGTAAGTCCATTGGCGTACCAACCTATTGCAGAAGTGCTGATGCCAGTTCGAGGCAAGATAGGTAAATATATAAGTTTAGGGAAGCCCATCTTTACGAAATTTTAAAAAAAGTGGCTGCTTAAAATAAATACGTATAAAAAATGTATAATGTAGTAGTCTCTATTTAAAAAATTGTTCATATTTTATTTTTCACTGCTTATAATGAAGAAAAAATTCAATCGTTTTTCATTTTTTTTCAGGCACGTATAGAAAAAAATGCATGAAGGAAAGTCGAAATAAATGCAAAGATTTCCCATTTGAAAAAGAATCTTTACTGAATCATCAAAGTTAGCCACCTAGTCAAGGTAAAGCTTGTTTGAAAAATATAGTGGAAACGGTAGATTTTCTAAAACGAAAATGCATTGTAAAATAAATAATCAATCGTTGGGCTTAAGCAAAAACGCCTGTTTCTCAGTGCAGTTTGGCGAGGACATCACTGTCGGAACACAACGAAACATTTACCTACACCAATACACACAATCCAAATTTTGTATTTCAGTCAGCTCTAATTGCATTACCCATATATGGATATCTGTAAGCAGAATCAAAATTGTTAATCCGTATGAAAACATTTTGTAATTCATAATTTCATTTATATATTTATTTATTTACATATTCACGCCTTGGAGGCTTTATAGATACATAATACATATAGATATACATATAGCGGTTCTTAGCCAATAAGATACGAATAATTTTGGTTTACCTCAAGGTACAGTCCTGGGGCCGTTACTGTTTATCATCTATGTAAATGATATATTCACACAAAGAATAAACGGAAAAATAATATCTTATGCTGATGACACTGTCATAATAATTGAAGGTGCTGATTGGAATACTGTGAACAACCTAGCGAATATTGACATCAATACACTGAAAAACTGGTTCGATAAAAATCTCCTCTCTTTAAATACCGAAAAAACAAACAATATCCCATTCTCTATCAATAAATTTAAATCTAAACCAGAAATAAAAATTCTAATACATCAGAGTAAATGTAGTGGAACTAATTGCACTCCAGAATGTTCTACACTTAATTCAACTTCCAAAATTAAATATCTTGGTGTATATATAGATCAACATTTTAAATGGAAAACACATATTTGTGAACTTGTCAAAAGAATTAGGAAATTTATATATATATTTATAAGACTCAGAAATATTCTTAGACTGGAAAACCTAAAAAGAGTGTACTATGCAATTGTTCAATCTATATTACAATACGGTATTATAGGATGGGGAGGAACATATGATGTTATTTTAAATCCTCTCAAAACAGTTCAAAGATTAATAATTAAGATTATATTGAAAAAACCATCTACATTTTCTACCGAAAAAATCTTTTCAATATTCAAAGTTACTACAATAGACAATTTATATAAAAAAAACATTCAATACTACAAACTTTCAAAGAAATATATCTAGCTAAAAAAATTATATTTTAATATCTCAGCAAGATATCAAAACAATATTAAAATCCCAAAATATAATACCAAGCACATCCAAAATTCCTATCTGAATCATGGTATAAATTATTTCAACAATCTCCCATTAAAAGTAAAAATTATTGAAAATAAAAGTAAATTCCAAACTAAATTAAAAAATTACCTGAAACAACTGTAACATTACTATTTCACTTAATTTTAATCTGTTAATCGACACATCTCAAGTTTATCTTACCATATCTATTGTTAATAGTTGCAATATTATTATTCACCTACTCAAATGATAACATAGATAACATAATTGAGTATGAATTCACTCACCAAACACAAGAGCCTTTTCTCTTTATGGTGAGGAAAGGCTTTTATTACCTTTATATTACAAATCTGTTAAATATGTAAAAAAAAAAAAAATAATTATTGTAAAAGCATACAAATATTAAATAAATAAAAAAATAAATATAAATAAAAATATATCACGTTTTATAGATACATGGAGTTTTTTCATTCTTATGGCTTGGTATGGAACGCACGCGCACGCCTCTGTCTAGTACTAAGAAAATACGCGAGTTCTTCTCAAAACAAGATAATTTATCTCTAAGTTAAAAGGCTCTCTCGATTCGTGCCCCCGGAAGGGTAGAAAATGATTTAGCAGTTTGGCTACCACCAATAAATCTCGTGGCTAAGTGCGACTCGAACTGTTGAAGCGTCGACTTTGAATGACTTGAGTCGGGTCTATTATCTGAACTAGGTAACTACTGTTCTTAGAATCTGTTTTCAGTTATAAGTTTGTCAGTTACAGCTTTGTTTTGTGTTACGAGATGGCACTTAACGGATCTCCACACCAACGACCAGTTTCTTGTGAAAGTATTAATATACCCAATTTTATTATGTGATTACTTCAGAAGAGTCTTAACTACTCCTAAGCGCCTGTAACCAGTGAGATTATGTTGTGAGGCTGATGGCTGATGGTAGTTGGGAGGATAAGGATATGGGGCGAAGGAAAGTGAGGAAGTACAGGGCTATTCAAATCTGGTCTCCAAACACAGCAAAAGCCATTTCAAGCAAAGTTTCAATTCTAAATGGTGGTCTTATACGGGGTTGATACTCGCCACAAATACACCCTATATTTTTTATATTTAAATTGTGATATAACACAAATCAATCAAATAAAATTTACTTGCGCATTTCGGAATAATCTTAACCAACAATCTACGGATTTCTAGTCGAGAGCCTTACCCCTCGACCATGGAGGTGAGGTCTTTAGTCTGTCGTAAACTAGTCGTAGTCTGATAAGTTTTTGATGATGGAAACTGCAACGCTGTCCGAAATCTATGTCCGAAGGCTATAGAAGGAGGTAGCGCAACACGGCATAACACCCCAAAAACTAACAACGAAAATGGTCGTAGTCTGCCTATTTTTAACCTATTTTCTAACATTGCTAATTTAAATAATACCTTCCGACTGATTGGACCTAGAAATATCAACAATTTGAGTGTTTGCACAAAAAAAACATTGTTTTAAAATGTTTGATCAATTTCACACGATTTTAAAATGTTCCTATCTATTTCACGCGATTTTAAAAAGTTCCGATCTATTTCACGCGATTTTAAAATGTTCCGATCTATTTCACGCGATTTTAAAATGTTCGATCTGTTTCACGCTATTTTAAAATGCTTGTTAAATTCCACGCGATTTTAAAATGTTTGATACATTTCACGTGATTTTAAAAGTTTTGATCTATTTCACGCGATTTTAAAACGTTTGATTTGTTTCACGCGATTTTAAAACACTTGATCAATTCCACGAGATTTTAAAATGTTCGATCTGTTTCACGCGATTTTAAAAAGTTTGATCTTTTTCACCCAGAAACATCAACAATTTGAGTATTTGAACAAGAAAAAAATTCGATGTTGTAAAATGTCGACACAAGATAAATTTGTTTGTTTTTGACTATTTACTTATATGTATGCAAATTTGTGCTTACTTCGGGCACGCGGACACGCCCGCGACACACTTATTTCTGTTTATCTCTTCAGTGTATCACTCTAATGGAAGCAATAAACGTATATTTGAGCAAATATTGAAGTCATCTTTCTTCTCCGTATTCCGTTCTATTGGTAGTCTGTGGGAAATGTTGACGCCTGAGAGTCTGCGAAAATACTTTCAAATATTGATTTAAAATTGTTTTTTATCTGGTCTCGCCTTCATTGTAAGGAGTCAACAAGTATTTTAAATAAAAAGCATTCAATTGTGTCTGAAATTTTTGTATGTTAGCTCAACCCTTAAGGCGATCCACTAGTGCAGGAAAAAATCGAAATCGGAATTCACGCCCTTTTATGGGAGGAGTTTAAAAATACTCGAGAAAAAGCTTTTGGAAAGGTTGGAAAAGATATTTGAGAATTTTTTTTTACATGTTGATTTCGTTAATGCCTGTAAAAAACATTGATTCCTTTTTTATGCATTGTTTATTGTAATAAAACGGAATTTTTAAATTGATTTCACGAAAATAAGCAGCGCGGACCCTAACACTTTGTTCCTCCGCTCCGTTCGGAGGAGTAATGACGGAAGAATGGGGCGGCTGCCAGTCGTTCTTCGGTGGACGGTATAAGGTTCACTTTGATATAACAAATTCGTTGACTGCCGTATTGTCGCCGTGATGTCAAAAATACCAACGCGAAAATGCATATTATATTTTATTTTGTGAGGTTCGGGCGTAAATATCATTCTTTTTCGCGATAATTATATAAGAAACTGAATTTGCCACATTATGCAATAAAACCATATCCGAAAAAGTGTTTATAAGTAGGAGAGTTTTCAGTTTAAAATGTTTTTTATAGACCTAATACTTTATTTTTTTTAAGCTTATTTAAAGATTTATTAAAAAAAAATGACCGATATTTTTAAGGGTCAAGGTATGTTCTACATGCAATATTTAATTGAAGCATCTATAATACTTCTAAGCGGTCAAATTTTCAAAACTAAAACATACGATTTTGTATGATTTTGCATTATTTAGTATGGCTTCATCTTAATGCGCCGAGACATCCACTATGGATTTCTTAGTAACTCACTTACTGTATTTGCATCGATTATATGCTACTTTGAACGCTAAAAAATGCTCCTAGCCTAAAAATTATGCTTTATTCGCTTGGCAAGGGAATAATTTATCTTCATATTTTTCTAGCTTGTCATTTCGTTACTTGCTGCATATATCTGTGAAAAAGTGCGAAGCAGAATTCCATGACGAATATTATAATTTTTAAAGTCATATTACTGTAACTATTTACAAGAAAGCCTCATATGACTAATTATTTTTATTAAAAATGCTTATTCGGCTGAAAAATATAATAAATCTTCTTTACATTATTTTTTATAGAAAAAAACATTTCTCTGAATACCTACTAGTGGCTATCCTAAGGATACTTTTTATTTATTTTTTTACAATAGTTCCTGTGGAAAATAATTTCCCTCATGTTTTGGATGCTCTGTGGAGGGTCTTTTAAAGGAAAGGAAGAGGAGAATGATCTGGGAAGGGAAAGGTATGAGGTGTGCTTGGGAATCTGGGGGTCAGCGAGTCCAAGGGTCTTAGCATGGTAGATCTACAAGGATTGATAGGATAACTTTCGGTAAT
This sequence comes from Limnephilus lunatus, assembly GCA_917563855.2. Taxonomy (NCBI): domain Eukaryota; kingdom Metazoa; phylum Arthropoda; class Insecta; order Trichoptera; family Limnephilidae; genus Limnephilus; species Limnephilus lunatus. Next base: position 50,904,082 of record OU830603.1, read on the forward strand.
TTATATTCGGATTCGATCCCACGACCTTCGGAGTGCGAGTCAAGAGCCTTACCGCTGGACTACGCCAGCCGTCAAATTAAGTTTTCTTAATATATTTGAAGTGCAACCAAGATTTTGCCTCGAATATATTTGTTTATTTATTTGGTATAATATCTTACATTTCAAATACAATTCAGCAATGTCGGCCTCACTGTGTAGCTCACCTGTCAGATATATTAAGATCACTTATTCATTATGAACTGTTACTAAATCGTTGGCGATCTGCAATCATGCTGAGAATAATTAGAAGTTACCGAAAGTTAACCTATCAGTCCTTCCATTGTTATTCATTGCAAAAAGTTTTTTCATTAAATTTCTACAACCCATATTTTAAATATATTTAAATTAAAAAGCTTTTAAAAAACAACATCTTCTGCACAAGATTCTACGGAATTGATTTTTTTTTAATTCTCTAAAGTTGTTTTGAAAATGTATAGACATCGTTTATATATTTTAGAGTAAATGGCCCAGGAATATATATTTTCATCAAGTCTTACCGCCGATTTGGGCGGTAACCGGTGAGGTACAGATTTTATAGTATCGACCGAGGAATATACATAAACTATGATTAAATTGCTCTACGACAAGAAACCTGATATTTCTCGACACTTCGATACACAGTGTTATAACATTGATATTGGTTTACTGGGAATTCTAAACCCAAGCAAGTAAGTACTTGGAACAAGTGGATAAAATTGTGTATTTGGGAAGTATATTCACGAAAGATGGCAAGGCAAAGATATTGAAATAATGGTAAACACAGGAAATATTTCATTAATTAAGGACTGGACAGTGGACAGCCTGGAGGCGGCAGTAACTATTAAAATTTGTCCAAGTGAAGACAATATTCCACAATGAAGTGCACCTTATAAATTAATCCACCGTCATTAGTGAATATTTTTAATATTCCGTCTTTATACAATAGACGAAAAATAAACGACCTAACCGTTCTATTAAAAGTGAACTCTGAATATAAATTTTTTTCTAATTTAAATTCAGAATTGAACAATTCATAAAATTTCAAATTTAATTTTCGGCACTTTTAAGAGGTGGCAAAATTTCCAAATAAATAATAATAATATCTTGTAAGAATTTTAACCATTTCGTTTCATATTTTTGTTGCACCTACGATTCAGACCGATTGAAATGGGCACGGAATTTTTCATTTATTCCTTGACAAACCTGGGAATCCCCTTTCTTTAAATTGGTCAGTTGTTTCAAATAAATAAAATTATAACAGAACTTGAAAATTATAATCGAACATTCAGGTAACTTGAAAATTAAGCTTGAAATTTGATGAATTGTTTAATTCTGAATTTAAATTAGACTGTAGATCAAAGTTCGAATTTTGAGTTCAATTTTAATAAAACGGTTAAGTTAGATACGTTTTTAGATTTTCACGCCCAAAAGCATTTTCGTTATTTGCTTTTGGGGTGTTATGCCGTGTTGCGCTACCTTTTTCTTTAGCCAACGTTTCGGACAGACATCTGTCGCATCTGACGGATCTGCCCTGATGATAGAGATTGCAACGCTGTCTGAAACGTTGGCTAAAGAAGGAAGTAGCGCAACATGGCATAACACCCCTAAAACAAATAACGAAAAAAACGGTTAAGTTGTTTATTTTTCTTAAGTTTTCTACAATGGTAAAGTGGTTGTTTCTAAGTTAATTTTCACGTTCTGTAAAGGATCTATTCAAGTTCTGTTATTTATTATTATGGGCCAGTTGTTTCACTTAACTGAAATAATAACAGAACTTGAAAATAATAATCGAACATTTTCATAACTTAGAAATGAAGCTTCAAATTTAATGAATTGTCTAAATTCCAAGAAATTGTGAGATTGGGAAAAATGTCTTATAAACTAAATGCAGAGATACAGCAGGAGTTACTCCACTCGAAGGACCATTTTGGTCTTTTATATCTGAATATAGAGTTCACATCATTGCTAGATAGTGAATTCATCGTTGGGTTTTGATAGCCGTGCAATCCGGCGTAAAACGGTTTTGCAAGCGATTTAATCAATTCCTTTATCAGGGGAATGTTTGTATCTTTGTGTAGTGTTTAACCTGATCCAAGAAGGAGCATTCAACATTTATCGAATTACCTTGTTTGCAGACTTTGTAAAGGTTTTGTGTTTAAATTCGCGGCGTTTTCCCAAATAGGTGCAGCATATGAAAAGTTGGTTCTGATGGTGGTCTTGTGTACGGGTATTTTATTGTCTGTAGCTAATTTATTTATGCCGCGATTTTTGGATTTAACTTTCGCCTTTGACTAACAATTAATCCCTCAACTTTTGGCTCCCCAAAATATTTTTAAAAATACGGTGCTTCAGATTTTATGTCCGGGTTAAATCTTTCCCAAATGAAAGACTTAACCCTTCCACACACTATTTTACAAATGATTATATAGTAAATCCACGCAATGTAAGTGCACTATATAAGTATAATAAATACAAAACAATGCAAGAACAATACGTCAATCCACCAGAAACATGATGGGAAAATATTTCACAGACTTCAGATATTTTCATATCAGAGGGTTCGGCTCTAATGAAAACCTAAGTGGACCGATAAATCCTACTGATCTCTCAATATAAATATTTAAAAAAATTTTCGTAATATTAAAATCTTTTATTATTTTGTCTACGATGTCGATTTTTTGTATTTGTAAGCCCCGGTATACACAATATTAGTATTTAATTAATATTTAATGGTTTTATCGTTGATGTATTTGAATGCGAATATATTCTATACTTTTGTTATTCGGCGGTACGTCTTCACTGCACACATCTTTGGGGACACATTTTGTGTGAGTTGGTATACCGTCTTTTCCTCAAACCGACTGCATATTGCATATGTGGGCCACTGCAGGTTATAAACCGCATACCCGCCCCGGTATAAGTAACTTATGGTTACTCCTTCAGGGCTCTCACAAGGAAAATATTCTTTTTTTTATTTGAACCTTTCTACATTTAATTTGAACAAAGCTTATGTGGGCCAGGGGGAAATCTGTCACGAAACGTTTTTTCCAAGTGAGTTTTGAGTCAAATTTCATTTTCAGAGTTTTTATTTCAATGGGTACCGCCTGCTCGAAAACCATTTATTGGATAACCAACACCTCTGCCATAGGTCACCCCAAGTGGTAAGCTACGTTTGGTGAATTAACAGAGGTCCCCGGGTTCCCTCGCTGAGGTTTGTCTAGGTATTGGCGGCGGATGACCTGGACACACTGAGCCTCAGATTCTTACCCTCATATCTTTTTCCTTCCCAGAACTTCCTCTCAATCATTTTTTTTTAAATACCCTTCGCACAGCATCCCCAAAGATGAAATGAAAAAGTCTTAAACGAATCGATTGTTGTGAACTCCTGCATTAAATCAATCTCCATCTGAATAAACGAACGACTAGACAGATTAACATTTTACATGGGTACATCTCGTTCCAACCATAGTTTGCATTCCCCAATAAAACGTGTACACAGTGATGGTAACCAATATTGAAAAGCAATATGGTTGAATATTTAACTTTAATTTGAACTTGGCAAACTTCAAAATCCGTATGTACAAACTATTTCTATCGAGATATGAATTAAGGTTTTCAAGGCCAAAAGTAATATTGTGATTTTTTGTAATATTGTGCCGTCTAGCGCTACCTCCTTTTTTAGTCAAAGTTTCGAACAGCGTTACAGTGTCCATCATCGGGGCTTAGATTGCATATCTACCGATGGGCACTGTAACGCTATCCGAAACGCAGAAAGAGGTAGCCAACAAGTCATAATATCCCAAAAATAAATCCCAATATTTCCATTTTTTGCATATTTTTATTAATATTATCGTTATATTGGCAGATTATCAATTTTTATGTAACTTAAAAACACACTGAAAATTTACACTTTATGCTATAACGTGTAAATAAACAAATAACGACAATATAATAATAACAAACCCCCGTAAACAAGCTCAGCTTTAATTGTGAATACCGCACAAGAGTCCCAACTGCTCCCGTATGGAGTCAGTAAAACGATGGCATCTCTGTTATGCTGAAGATAGTGGTGAGGGAAGGAGATGGGGACGAGGAAGGTAGGGAAGTACATGGATTTTTTTTATTTTTTATTTTTTTGTTTAATTTGTAGAACTCCATTTTAATTTTTATATATCTTATAATATTATTTTTCAATCTATAAAAACAGTTTATTATAAACAAGTTCTGCTGTGTAATTGTTACTACGCGTGACAGCTGTTTCGCCTTCTGAAGGCAGTAGAGAGAGGTTTTGGGTTCAAGTCCCAGAGGTGCCAATATCGTTTTCTGATTTTTCTGTTTCCAGATTTTCGATTAAGTTTCGCTTACAGTGTCTTTATTAAATTTAATATTACAATTTGAGGTTTTACTCATAAAGTTTAAATAAAACTAAAAAACGTTAATAAAAGCCTAGCGGGCATTTAAATAAAATAATATTAAAAAATCAATGAATTAAAAACAACTTTTTTCTGAAGATGTTCTATTTTTAAAAATATTATTTAACAAATTATTCTGATTTTTTGACAGATGATTTTCTGGGTGAGGGATGGGGGGGGGAATCAGTAGAGAGTAGATTTGATAAGGGTATGAAATGGTTGAAGGCTAAATTAAGTGTTGTGGAAATTACGTTAAGTGTTATTTGAGGTTAATAAACATCAGAGGAACAGAATTGTGGTGGATTTTAGTTAATTATAACAATCGTTTACATGTTGATAATAAACCATACCATATATTATGTACGATTATTTCTGATGGACATATGCTGCCTGAATTGAATTATATTGTTTGGGTTTCGAACTTAAGTTTGTTATTTCGAAATATCGATTATCCAGTTGATTAGACGAATATCTCGGAAAAATCGAAATTTGATTTGAATATACAGTTATATGTAAAAGTTTACCCTCTATCTTGTACAATACTCATAAAACTCGGCCTCCTTGGTAGAGGGGTAAGACCAAAGATATTTAAATACAAAAGAGATATGCTATGATGTCCGCGTGACTGTCGCCGAACTACGACCTAATCAGCGTAGTTTGCATACAAAAAGAATTTGTTCATTTTCTTGATTTTTTTAATGTGTGCATTATTATTGGTTAACAATATAGTTTGAATACGGAAAGAATTCGTTCATTTAGTTTAGCGTTCGTTTAGTTTATGCGTTAATTATTCGTTCATTTAGTTTATTCGTTAATTGCTAAACAACACCGGCGACACCCGTAAGCGTAGTCTCACCTAGTAAAAACGGCGGATAGCACATCTCCTTATATTTCATTTTCTTTGGGTAAGTCTCACTCGCGACTAGCGATCCGGAGGTTGCAAGCTCAAATCCTGGCGTGCGCAAGCAAATTTTATTTGATTGATTCGTGTTGTTTCACAATTTATTAATTTAAAATATTATACAATACATTTGCGGCATGTTTCAGAGTGGATAATACTCTCAGTACCGCCCTGGTGTAAGACCACTGGTTACGCCAATACACATCAGGGGCGTGCGCTCCATATAGGCACATAAGCACTGCCTACCCTGCCGTTTTTGTAAAACATAAGCATGTAAATAATATTATAATTTTTTAAATTATTGCTAAAAATAAATACACACTTTCAAAAATAAGCGTGAAAAAGCTGAGCAACCGAAACTACATGGCATAAAGTGTAACTAGAAACTACACGCGTGCCCTCCGACTGCTTCACTAAAATGCGGTCTAAGCAGGAATTATTTCTGACTAGAGCTAACTTCAAAAAAGACATAATTCAATGTTTACGAAATGCACAAAGTATAGAGTAGAACTGTCGTTTTGAATTTGCTTCTATGTGGTTTTTTTGTTAGTATTAAGCAGTGCTTTCTAGATCAAAATTAGCAAATAGCAATCCGTGACGACAAAAACATCTGTTGTTATGTACTTCTATCAAATTGTTGTCTTTCATAAATGCTAATTGTCGGTTCAAAAACGTTTGTCGTACTTTAATTCTGAAATTATCTGATAGTATATGGAAATTTTATCCTGTGAAACTTGTTTATTTTCCTACTGCCTACCCTGATCAAAAACTCTGTGCACGCCCCTGATACACATACCTACACATACACATACCTACATAGCACGCATATATACTGTTACTGCTTGGATTGGTATTAATAATGTTGCAAATTCCTGTCCTACCTTGCTCCAAAATCCGCACCTTTAACTACCTTCACCACGTGCACCAGTCTGTAATTAACAGCCCACCGCAACATATCCTATAGTCATTTTGCTCCCGCTATCTGTAAATCGTTATTAACATAATTCCGCCGTGTTATATCAAAATAAACGAAACCCGCGCATATTGCTGTTTCTGTGCCTGTTGGATGGGGGAGAAAGCAGACAAGGGAATTGCCAGCATACAAGTTCTTTATCCTTTTCGGTGAGTCCTTTCCTTTCTATGCAGCATATGTTTCTCTCATTTCAAGTAGTAATAGTAACACAAAATCAAGGTCCTTCGTCAGTCATTCTTTACACAAAACATCAATCCACTCTACACACACACAATCTCATTCAACCATAATTCAGAACCGAAACGCCGATTGAAATGGCTTGAGCTGTGTATATTGACAGGATCTGAGTAGCCGGGTACTTCCTTATTAATTCTCAATTCTCTTTTCTTTTAAATAATTAAATGATGAAATAACACAATTCAATCTTTCAATTTGGAAGGTTGAAGAGATTTACGGTTGTGGGTACTGCCGCCCGCGCACCATTTATTGGATAACCAACCCTATAGGTCATCCCACGTGGTTCGCTATGTTTGCCGTTTGGTGCCCGTGTGCATGGAGTGAGGTTTGTCTAGGTTTTCGTGGCGGATACGTCGGTCCACTTACGGCGTAGCGGACCGGACCGAGAGAGACTAACTGAAAGATTATTTGGCCTCTCCAGCAGGACCCTCTCGACCCATCGCCCTGCAACGCAGTGGGAGGGATGGATTCATGCGTCATCACTCTTGGACCCACTGAACCCAGATTCCTACCCACTGGTCATGCCTTTTTCCTTCCCAGAACTTTCTCTCCTACCTTTTCTTTTAAAAAAAACCCTCCACACAGCATCCCCAAAGATGACATAGGCTCTGAGTGAAATTAATTTCCTCCTCTCCTCCTCTGTGGGCCTCCAATGTGGAGCTATTGAAAAAAAAATCCGCACAAAGAGGAGACCGATTATGCTATCTCATTATCTCGCAAGCTAATCCTATAGATTATGTTTGTCTCTTTTTTTTGCATTTCGCTTTTCGTTTCGCATTACGTTTCATCGAGTTTCAAATCAAAACAGTGCTAAAGAAGTTTTCATTCCAAAAAAATTACTTGCGCACGCCGGGGCTTAAACCCGCGACCTTCGGATTGCTGGTCGAGAACCTTGACCACGGAGGCCATGAGAAAATCAAGTTAATTATCGAATTGTTTTTACTCACGTGTGAACAATCTTTAAAATCCCAGTAAAGCCATAAATAAAAAAAATTCCGAAATGGGACACGCCAAAATGTCATGCTTATGAAAAGTGGTCAAAAGAAACGAGATATTTCTGGAGAATTCTTGTTAGAAATATGAGAAAAATGTTGGTTCGTAAAACCCCGTCTCGTACACGCTAGACTCGTAAATAACTTTGTCAGCTTTATATTTTGTACCGAGCAGACTGGTCTGGTGGACCCTCTCAGGGAGTCAACTCCTGAGAGGGACGTGTCTGAGAGACGCAGCTGTAAATTAACAGTGGAGTTACCCTATATTTTGTAATAGGGTGTGGTAACGCTTCCTGTTCAGCTAGTTCTATTGGTACAATTTGTAATATAATAGTGAGGATGCTGCAATCATTTTAATGGTAACATTAAGATGGTTGAACATTAACTGGCATAGAGTAAGTTATACAGCGAAAATTGCTTAGGGATCGCTGATTGAAATTGTTTGGGTACGTGCTATCACACTCTGTACATATCATTTTGTTCTGTTCTCTGTGAGTGTGTAAAACCGTTATTAAAATTCAGGAACGGTGAGCATGTTCAAACCAGATCTGTATAACCTTCAAAAACTGACATTTAACATCGTATAAATATGTCGTCTAAAAGTGGTTTAACCACTGCTTAAAAATGGCCTTGTTAGCCGAAACAGCTGTAACAAAAACAAACACTAAAATACCTACACAACTAGATAATTTTTTTAAATTAAATTTTATTTGATTACATCGCGTTATTTCACAATTAATTCATTAAAAATAATATGTAGTGTATTTGCAGCACGTTTCAGAGTGGAATACACTCTTAGTATCGCCCTGGTGTAAGACCGCCATTCAGAATTTAAGCTTTGCTTGAAATGACTCTAGCCATTTTGGTGACTAGATCTGAATAGCCAACACCTTCATCTTCCCCATCTCCTTCCCCTCCCCACTACCTTCAATCTTACAACATACCCAAATGGCCCTAGGCGAGAGCGGTTGGGTCTTTTGTGCGTAATTCACATAAAAAATAAAATATAAAATTTACCAGAAGTGAGGAAAAAATGAGCTTACTTAAGGTACACAGAACAGACATGCTCACAATTCACTTCAGTGTTTTCGTATGGCAATTATAGCTAAATATTATAACGTAGGTGACCGAATATAAAATTACTATACTAATAACATTTTATTTTTAACCCCTCAGGCTATTTTGTTCGCTTTTCTGAACAACTCACATAGATCTAATAGAAATCGTTGTACCTTCCTTACTATCGTGTTTAGAAATATGATCTCAACGGTGTTAGAAAGAGTAAACACCATACTTTATATTAAAATTCACAAAATAATTAAAATGTACCTACATCTTTATGAAGCCAAAGTTTCCAACCGCAATTCGAAAAAAATTATGAAACTTTGGGAATTTTTCATTAATTATTTTTACATGAAACGCCAAAAAAATTATGAAACTTTGGGAATTTTTCATTAATTATTTTTACATGAAACGCCAAAAAAATTGTGAAACTTTGGGAATTTTTCATTAATTATTTTTACATGAAACGCCAAAAAAATTATGAAACTTTGGGAATTTTTCATTAATTATTTTTACATGAAACGCCAAAAAAATTATGAAACTTTGGGAATTTTTCATTAATTATGTTTACATGAAACGTCAAAAAAGTTATGAAACTTTGGGAATTTTTCATTAATTATTTTTACATGAAACGCCAAAAAAAATTAGTTGAAGTTAACGTTTGTAAAACATTCATCTAATAAAATATGTGTTTGTTTTTTATTTTTTTCATTTCAGTAATTTTAGTTAGAAAAAATTTAAGATAAGTCATTTTTAAACTTTTTTATGTTTGCTTTCAAAAATGTTATGTTTAAAAAATGTTACATTTCAAAAATTATTTATTTATTTCGAGTAAAACGTATTTCGTCACCTTTTCAAGACAGTTTTTATTTTTCGGATACTTTCAAAAATATTCCATTTATTTGGATTTTATTATAAAGCGAAGCCGCGGGATCGAATCCCGGTGTGGGCAAATAAATTTTATTTTAATAATTTGTGTTATGTTACAATTAATTCATTTAAAATAATGTATCGCCCCGGTGTAAGACCACCATTCAGTATTGAAACGTTGCTTGAAATGGCGTTAGCCGTGTTTGTTTACCAGATCTGAATAGTCGGGTACTCCACCACCTTCCTCCTCCCCATCTCCTTTCCCCTCCTACTTCCTTCAGCCTCACAACATACCCCAATTAGGAATGCCATAGTCTCACTGACTCCAGACGTGAGCAGCTGAGACTCTTGTGAGGTATTATAGAAAAAAAAATCGGAAATATTTTACTCTCCGACAAAATGCGATCAAGGTCTGAAGGTTAAATAAAATCTAGCATAAAATCCGATAAAGGATAGACAATAAAAACAAAATATGCTCTCTGCCATCTCCAGCAAATGAGATCCAAATGTTCATATTTATGGTCTGTAAAATATGGACACACATTTCGAATGAATACTTATAACATTATTTTATTTTTATTGGAAGGTACGTAGTTTAATTTATTTTTTTAAATTTAAAATTCAGAGTTAAAAGTTCTATTTAATTATGAAATGTCGGCACTATTTCACGCCAATAAATTTGCAATGAGGTTTTCTCGGTTATGTGCCAAGGTCCCCTAACTGCATTCCTTCACAGAGTCCGTACTTCGCCTTGCTCCATATATTAAAGATGCTGATGTGGTTCAGAATATCATTAAATCTAATAGAAACTAATTTTACCCAGAATGAAGAAATAGCACGATAAAGTTAATCAAATAAAATACAGTTAACAGTTAAACAGGTAAAATAGTTGGATAAAAAGTTTAAAAACAAGAACAAAATATGACTATGTAGACATGAAGATGAGGAGATCATAAAAATTATGGAGTAATACCAACAGAATCTAAAGTCAACAAACATGAGGATGTGGAAATTAACAAAAACAGTCAACAAATATAAAGACGAGGAAATCAATAAACATAAAGGTTAGGAAATCAACATATTCAACGAACAAGAAAATGAGGATTTCTTTTTTTACATTAGCTCCACACAGGAGGCCCTGAGGACTAATATCCCTCAGGGCCTATGTCGTGTAGGGAGGGTCTAAAGAAGATGAAGTTCTCGGAAGGAAAAAGGTATGAGAGGTGGGTAGGAATCCGGGAGTCAGTGTCTTAAGTATGTATCCATCCCTCTCACTGCGGTTCCAGGTGATGTACGGTAAAGGAAGAAACCATCTGTTTCCTTAGAACGCAGTGGGAAAGTTGTGGGCATCCTCCAATGGTCCTAACTTCTAAAAGAAGTAACTTAGTAGCCACGCCCTATTCTACATACCGCAGGGGCGGACAGATGTCATGGCTCAACATAGCATGACAAGAGGTATGATATTGTTTAATGCTCTACCAGCGGATATAGATGTATTTAATATCACTTTAACATGTTTAAAAAAAAGTATGTATATGTATTGTTAGTTGTAAGAAAATTGTACCACAATTGGACTTACCTGTCTGTCGTACAAAATAAAAATAAAAAATTAAAAAATTAAATTAAAAAACTTATCAAAAAAAGAAAAACGTACCGATACGCTTGTGGTCGATATTTATCTTATATATGTCGTAGGCCGATCGTAAAGTCAGGCAGATCATTATTTTACGATTGGCCTGCGACATATATAAAAATCTTGCGTCACGACGTTGGTTCGAGATAAACTCCGAAACTACTGAACCAATTTTGATGAAATTTAGCTTCCTGTGTGTAATTTGGTCCAATTTAAAAGATAGGATAGTTTTTATTTCGATTATTGACCTCAATATTTATTATTGCGAATTAAATGTTCATTAAATGTTTGTTGCAGAACAATTATTTGTAAGTTCCATAAGTTTCTAACAGATAGCGGTGTGAGTTAATTTATCGACAATACTCTTGGTTATCTAAGTTGGGTAACCATCCAGTAGATGGCGTTGTGTTTCGTTGGCAACGCGTGGCCGAGTCAGCAAGTATTATATAAAAAAAATATTTGAAATAATGTCAAAATCCAGAGAGGAAATTTTGGAATACGTTTGTATGGACAAAACGCCACTCGGTTCCGTCTTACAAATGGCGATGATTTAATATTTTAATGGGGTACGCTTTGTAAAATATTTTCATTATCTCGTGTTACATCTCCAAAGCTTTTTCTTGCCGTATTTCCTTATGAAAGAGCTTTCACCATCTCGTTATCGTGATTACTAACAGCCATGAGTTTCCTAGCTTCATTAGAGCTTGTGTTGCCTAATTAGAAGCATTTTTTATAATACAATGTTGAAAATAAAGATAAGATAATATTCTCTTCTTATGAGGAGATTTTAACATAAAGCGAATCCCATAAACATTTTACTAAGGGTGATGAACAATAAGGATTACAAAAGAGTAAGCATGAGATAGTGTATGAATGTGATTAAAGTAAAGAGTGTGTGCCAAGACACACAAGATTCTTTTAGCAGTCTATCCTCTCGGCTTACCCGTGCAGAGAAACGGTGTGATAGTTTTTAGCATATAGAATGGATCAAATAAGTTAATATTGATTAGACTACTATTTTGTACTTTTATTATTTCAATATCACTTCGTATTTACACGTATAGGACTCCGTGGTCGAGGTGTAAGTCTTTCTCCGGAGGTCGCAAGTAAATTTTAGTTGATTGATTTGTGTTTTCACAATTTAATCATTTTAAAATAATATCAGGTGTATTTGCGGCACGTTCCAGAGTGGAAGATGCTCTCAGTATCGCCCTGGTGTAAGTAAGACCACCATTCAGAATTGATATGTTGCTTGAAATGGCTTTAGCCGTTTTGGTGACTAGATTTGAATAGCCAGGTACCTACCTTCCTCTTCCCCATCTCCTTTGCTTTCCCCACCTACTTGCAGCCTCACAAAATACTCCAGATGCCATAGTCTCACTGGCTCCAGACGGTTGGGACTCTTCTACGGAATGCACATAAAAATGTATTCTCTTCTGCTACTTTTCAGTCTCCTTTCGTTTTCTTTCATTTTTAGGAATTATTCATCTATTGTAGTACACTAGCGTAGATCCGTGAAAAATCACGGGATATTATAATTGTAAGATTTCTGTAGCTTAAAGTATTTATAAAACAAATATTTTCCCCAAGACTTTTCAAAATACGATCAGAAAATTATCTTTCGAATAAAAAAAATTGCCGCAGCTGTCAAAAATGTTTACGAAACATATTATACCCATTTCAAACAGAATTCACAGGGATGGATTTATACGTCCATCACTCCTGGTCACATTGACCTGCCCAGATTCCTAGCCACCCCTCACACCTTTTTTAACTTCACAAAACTTTCTCTCCTTCCTTTCCTTGAAAAAATCCTCCACACAGCAACCCCAAAGATGTCATAGGCCCTGAGGGAATTTTTCCTCAGGGCCTCTTGTGCGGAGATAATGTTAGAGAGAAATTAACATTTCTCAAAATACTAGTAAATAGTTATCCTGGGGAAAACTACATAAGACGGATATTTTTTTATAAATACATTAACTGGTATGACGGTTCAATAAACAAAAACATAATTTTGCAAAAAAAAAAACAAAAAAACGTAATCAAAGAGACATAAAAAACAGATGTGCAATTCACACGCAGTAGAAGTGACAGAAAACTAAACTTGACCAGAGTGGGGAGGCTACGAAGCATCGCACAAAGAGGAGACCGATTATACTATCTCATTCTCTCGCAGGCTAAATCCTATATATTCTATTTGTCTTTTTTTAGTGTCGCTTTTTCTTCAATATTTTATATCTATCTCATTCTCTCGCAGGCTTAATCCTACAGATGAATGTGTTGTCTCTTTTTTTGTGTCACTCCCTTCCGTTTCATCGAGTTTCAATTCACAACAGTGCTAAAGAAGTTTCACTTCAAAAATCATCGTTTGCAATTCACGCGGTAGAAGTGAAACCTTCAGAAAACTAAAGTGGACAAGAGTGGGGAGGCTACGAAGCACCGCACAAAAAGAAAACCGATAGGCTACGAAGCGCCGCACAAAGAGGAGACCGATTAAACTATCTCATTCTCTCGCAGGCTAAATCCTATAGATGTATGTGTTTGTCTCTTTTTAGCGTCGCTATTTTTTGTGTTATCGAGTTTTAAATCATAACGGTGCTAACACTTCAATAAATTTATTACGAAAATATCGTCAGCCGGCGTACTGCGGGCGATTGACATTTTTTACCCCTGACATTTCATTAACAGTGAAATGAGCTTACACAACGGACACGCCCACAAGCAACTTCTACCGGTTTATCTCTTCATTGGTTCAATTTAATTCAACGGAAAATTAACAAAACCAAGTTTTATAAAGAGTGTTAAAATTTCGGGCGTTGTCCCATAATAAATCTTATGGTAATCGAGCTTTTTATTAACTTTTCGCTTGGGATCGATGTCATTTTTGAGGATGCCTTGGGGAGGATTTATTTGTGAAAAAGAAGTGAAACTGAGTCTTGAAGAGTCTTTATTATAGGAGACAGGAAACACGAAAGCCCGCAAATCATTCGACAGTAAAACTGCACAATAACGACAACAAATACAACAAAATAATTGGCGTATAAAATGTCAGACGCGATTTCAGAGTATGCGTTTTTTTTTTAAATTTTCTACAACACCCAAGAATTATACCCTGCTTATAAATGATATTACAAAAACAACACAACATATACAAAAATGATTAATTCGTTGATTTTTAATACAAAAAAAATGCTGTTTACCTCAGAGATTTTCAAAACAATTGTAGCGTTTGACCTGTTGCTACGTCAAAACAACACGAAAAAAACTCACAAAAAACACATTATCACACTGTTTTTTAAAACATTTGAGTTAAAAACACATTTTATCACGTGTCACGAATATTTTCACATTAAATATCGCTTAAAATCACTGGAAACCCGACGATTTTTTACGAACTACGTCGCAACGTGCGACCCCTTTGGCTAATATTTGACAACTGAATTTGTGAGGTCGAATTCGCGCCATTCTCAATGATAAGAAGATTCTCAATATACAAGTATCTTACAAACAACAGTTGAATAATTTCAAACCACCACCGCAAAATGCACGTTCGTACACAATATTGTGTTCCAACTACTGATACAAATTCTTTAACATTTTTATAAAACTGAACTCTAATCAAACGTCTGCACTGTTCTAGTAAAGACGAATTTTCTTGGCTTGGTGAAATGTATGTTTTTAAGGGTGAGAAAATAATGGCTCTTTATAAAATGTTCTGAGTATTTGTATTGCGTGGTTTTATAGGTTATGTTTGTTTGTTTTATATAAATTTTGCCATAATTTTACTACCATTTTTTTGGTCCTAATAATTTTTCTCCTGGCTCATACTATGAAGGGTGTCGACTGTCGCCAAAGTACGATCATACAGGACTTTCATAGCGGCTGCGCAATTAATGTTATGCGTTTTCTGTGTAGGATGAAACAAAGGCGAGGGGCCGCTGTGAATGTAGGTAAAAAAAAACATAATATTATTGTAACTCTGATCCATATAGTCTCCACACATAATCTCCGGCACACGGATTTTTTTATTTAGTTCAATTGTAATAAATATAATCGTTCGTTTATGGAAAACTTTAAAAAATCGAAAAAAATTAACTAAATTAAATCTCGGCGTGCGCAAGTAAATTTTATTTAACGGATTTGTGTTATTTCAGCATAATCATTTAAAAAATAATTTAAAAAATCGAAAAAAATTAACTAAATTAAATCTCGGCGTGCGCAAGTAAATTTTATTTAACGGATTTGTGTTATTTCAGCATAATCATTTAAAAAATAATATTAGGTGTTTTTGCGATGGTTCCGTGACAATTCAACAAAGTGGCATTTCAACAACCCGTTGAAAAGTCATTAAAAGTTATGAAAAAATCAAAAATAGCTTATAACCTAACCCAACGAAACTTTTAATGACTTTTCAAAGGAGTTTTTTTTCCAGATGCTCCCATATGGAACCAGTGAGACTATGACATCCCCAATTGAGGAATTTTGTGAGGTTGAAGGTAGTGGGGAGGGGAATGAGATGGGGTAGAGGAAGGTGGGGAGTACCTGGCTATTCAGATCTGGTCACCATACACGGCTAAAGCCATTTCAAGCAACGTTTCAATTCTAAATAGAGGTCTTACACAAGGGCGATACTGAGAGTATGCTCCACTCTGAAACGTGCCTCTTGTGCGGTATTTATGTAAAAAAAGGTCGGTATGAAAGTCATTAAAAATGAGGAAAAAAAATAGTCAATAACCTAACCTGGCGTAACCTAGTTTAATTTTAGTTGTGGTGAGCCGCCACTTTGTTGAGTTATCAACACACCAAAATAAATACACGCAATCAAAAATAAGAATAAAAAAATATTATTTTATTTTTCTTTAATTTATTTTTTTGACAAATTTACAAAACGAAATTCTCAATTTTAAAAACTTGCATGTAGTGCAAAAAAAAAAAAACGGCAGGGTTGCCAGCACAGAAAAAAAAGCGTCCTTGAGGTGATAACAAGGAAAATAAATAAAAGTAAACACATAAAAATTTATTTCTTCAAATTTTGCAAATTCACTTTGTGGCACCATTTTATTAATTAAATTATTAAAACACTTTGTTTTTACTACAATAATCTTTATTTAAAAAGTCGACATGTTTCAAGAACGATGTTCTCTTCATCAGGACATTATATGTACTAAAAACTAAATTATCAAGCATAGAAAGGCAGGCGTGGGTGGAAATGGAATTAGTTGGAGGGGGGGGAGTGGGGCGGAAAGAGGAGGAGCTTAGAAGATAGACAGGGGGGAGGGGGTTGCTTAGAAGATCATAGACAAAATTACAATGGAAATATGTTTAAAATAGGGTTATTCACAAAATTAATTTGGTTATTAATAATATTTAAATTTCTATTGACATTTTTCCTAATTTCTAATATTTCTAAAAGATCTAATTGAAAACCACTAACGTTAGTGTATACTGGTTTTAAAATTTTACACACTAACGTTAGTGGTTTTCAATTAGATCTTTTAGAAATATTAGAAATTAGGAAAAATGTCAATAGAAATTTAAATATTATTAATAACCAAATTAATTTTGTGAATAACCCTATTTTAAACATATTTCCATTGTAATTTTGTCTATGATCTTCTAAGCAACCCCCTCCCCCCCTGTCTATCTTCTAAGCTACTCCTCTTTCCGCCCCTCTCCCCCCCCCCCCCCTCCCCCCCCCTCCTCCAACTTATTCCATTTCCACCCACGCCTGTCTTTCTATGCTTGATAATTTAGTTTTTAGTACATTATAATGTCCTGATGAAGAGAACATCGTTCTTGAAACATGTCGACTTTTTAAATAAAGATGTTTGTGGCAAAAACAAAGTGTTTTAATAATTTAATTAAAAATTTATTAGTGGTAAAATTAACGGTAATACAGAGTAATAACGGTAATGGGTACATTGTTTGTAATATAAAACTACTGAAAATCATAAACCCATGTGCTGTAGGGTTAACTTTAAAGAATGGCTGATATCTCTACATATCATAAATTTAAGTCTTCCTTTTCACCAATAGATAGAGTAATTCATGGAGAAGTTTGAGGTATATAATTTGTCAAGGTTTTGTATTAATTGGTTGAAATATATAATTATAGGAGAATGTCTGTATGTGGTGGACGAGCCGGCTGGCAAGCGAGTGGTTTGTAATTGAATTGTATGCAAATTAACAGATGGCAGTGTGAGTTAAAAGGTTGGGTAACCATCCAGTAGACGGCATTGTGTTTCATAAGCATACAGCAACGCGTGGACGGGTCAGTTAGTTTCCTATAATTACTAAAATATTTATAAGATTACACAAAGTTAAACACATTATCAGTTACAAGTAACCTAATTTAAAAATACCCTCTCTAAAATAATTATGTGCCTACTAACATTTTAATAAAGTTTATAACAAATATTCCTTGCTATATTACTTACCAAACTTTAATACCGTTCTGACGTTGATACAGAAATCGTCACATTAGGCGAGTTTAGGTCAGAAAAGCGGGTTGCCTCCCCGCCCTCACCTCTCTCTGTCGCACATATGTTTTATGCATATTTCTCTCTCGCTTACGGTCATTGAAAAGTCGGTAAAATGACTACCTGTGCGAGAATGGACAGTATCAAGTTCAGGTCGGCCTTAAGGTTTGGCGTGTGCTTAAAGTTTGACATATATCTACGGTAAATAATGACAAGGACTAATCTTATTTACTTTGTATAGGTAATACTAATAAACTACAATTTTGACTCAATTCACATAGGTACCTTATTCGTACCTACTATTAAGAGGGAATAACCAGACAAAACCGAAAATATGTCATTTGATTTAAAAATGATAAAAATGATAAAAAAATTAAACGTATTGTCTCTTTTTCACTAAAAAAATTTCGGAAAACTGTTCTTTTATCTAGTATAAATATGTTTATTTTTAGTACAATAAGATTTTACTGCAGGTCGTTGGCAGATTTGTTAAATTTTCAAACAAAATTTTGAATTATACAACACACGTTTCAAATCTTATAATCATGCAGTAAAATAAATCAATGAATAATCTGGGAAAACTATGTTTCAGAATTTTAATTTTTAGTTTAAATAAAATCATTAAAAAAGAGATCCGCGCACGTGTTTTGTGACGAAAATACTTCTGTTTGTCTATTTATTTACGGTCTTACAAACTAATATATTTAAACAAAAATTGCATTCTTATTTTACTTAGACATAATTGAAAAATTATAAATATTTATTACCAAAAAATAATTACAAAAAGCACATAATTTTAATAGTTTTATCCATCACGAGTTTGAGCATTTTTTAATATAGGTATTTATCAAAGCAAATTGTGAATGAAATAAAATCGATATTGAGTTATTATGTTAAAATGCTGGTATGGAGATTAATTTATCTTTCTCATCGGAACCTTTGTAGTCTCAGTTGTCTCAGTTGCAAGGATACGATCGCAAGATCATCGTTCGACGAAATTTAAATTCTCGGCCGCTGTTTAATGGCTCTTAAATGACTTATATTACAATATAAATAATATATAAATACAGCAATATAATATAATGCCTTCAAATTATAAAACATAATATAATACCTTGCCTACTTGAAAATAATTTATGTATTTATTAGATTTTACGCCCAGCTGAACTTTTACATAGATTATTACAAAAGCAGCATAATAGCTAATGAGAAAAATTTCATCTTGTATATGAAAAAATAGCTAGCATACTACAGAAAATTCAACAAAATGTTTAAAAAGCATACAGTAACTAATGTGAAACTGAAAAGACGTTATATTTTTTAAACATTTTTTAATATTTTTACAATAGTTACAATAGAAACTAAAATAATATTACGTGTAACACAAATCACTAAAACTACATTAAATATGTAAAAGTAAATGACCGGTCAGTGGTTGAATGGGCTTGGGTCCCACCCGGGCGTCGCATGTTCGATTCCTCGGCTGGCTAAGTCCTCCATCACAACACAAGCAACATTTTCGGCTTTCTGTGGTGGTAGTTGTAGGAGATTTTCAAACATTGTTGGGTTATTCGTAACCTGGAAATGTTTATCTCATACAAAATAAAGGAATTAAAGGACCTGTGTTTCAAAACAAATACTGTCAAAGAACGCTTGAATATATTTAACCATTAATATTTAACAAATTGCCATACGAATTTAAAGAAAATTGCTCTCAACAAAATTCTCACTGATGTTAAAACATGGCTCTTAGGGAGTAACCTTATGTATTAAGATTATATTTTGCTAATTTTTACCATGCATTAAATTGCAAATATATGATTAACTACTAATGAATTCCTGTTATTATGTTGCTAAAGTATTGCATTCGTTTCATGATATTTTAAAATATATATATACATATGGTGGTGCGAATCAATTAAAATCCGTTCGTTTACGGGTGCAACAAAATTATTTACTAAAAAACTCAAAACGCCTTGAGAAAGAGGTAGGTTTCAGGGAACATGCCAAAGACCTACCTTTATTTCCTCGTCCTTTCCTTATTAGGCTGCTGGTTCTCAAGCAATGTCTTATTCACAATTAACATAAAACAGTATTTGTATAGCGGCGGTTCAAGAACAATTAGAGATATTTCACAACAACTGGCGGCTAAATTCCAATGACTACGATGTACGTAGCGAGCGTTAACAACAAAACACTACTGCGTGGCGGGCCAGAACAAATTCACACTTGCGCGTAGCGAGGAACAAAAATACAAGGTGCGACACACGTTGCTTTACAGCGGCGGATCAAAATACAATGGCGGCAATAATAATCAAATATGCACTGCAACGCTTGTCTTGTAGCAAAATCTAAATGCAGTTCTGACAACCTTTTAGGTCTTTGGCAAAGGGAATGGATAATTGGGGCATCAAGATACAAAAGGAAAAGCGCTTTGAGCAATAGACAATTTATAATTAAAACATCAATTGGCGCCACCATCCCCCTCGCCTTGAAAGGATCGCCCTTTCTAAACCATACCGTGATAGCATTATCGCAAAACAAACAAATATAACCAAATACTTATCCTAAATTTCCTAAGCTATTACTAATTCTAACAATAATAACCTATTATTGAGTCGGCAAAGGGTAAAGCCTCACTACCGGACGAATATATGTTCCCGAAGCTGTCTTAACGCGAGCAACGCGAATGACTTCGTCCTTTGCGGGGAAAACCTCGACAATTACTCCTAGCGGCCAATGCAATGGAGGAGCGTTTTCGGTCCCCACAATTACTACTAAACCGACCTTGACAGGGTTAGCGGGAGTATTCCATTTGGGACGTACTTGCAAGGTATGCAAGTAATCTAACCTCCAACGTTTCCAAAATGATTGAATCAATTTATTGAGCAAATCATGACGCGATAGAAGGTTCAAATTATCCTCCTCGATAGTCATGGCTGGCAGGTGTTTCAGCGGGGTAGTCGTTAGGAAATGAGCGGGGGTTAACGCGAGAAGTTCAGATGGGTCTGAAGAGAGCGTCCTACATAGTGGCCTTGTATTTAGAATGTTTTCTACTTGTGCGAGCACTGTAGTTGTCTCCTCGAAAGACAGAATCTGATCTCCCTATTACGCGAAAAAGATGAGTCTTCATACTTTTGATATTTGACTCCCAATTACCACCAAAATGTGGTGCGATTGGTGCATTTAGATGCCAATTTATTCTATTATTGGCCAAAATACTTGCGAATTCTTCACCAAATGTGAAGATGTTGAAAATGCGTGCAATTCATTCAACTTTCGTTTAGCTTCCACAAAGTTAGTTAAATTGTCCCAATATAAATTTGACACCGGACCACGGCGGGAAAGAAAGCGTTTATATGCATTCAAGAAACATTCGGTACTTAGACTTGACGCTAGTTCAAGGTGTATCGCTCTTGTTGTTAAACACACAAATAAGCAAATATATGCCTTTTGAGAACGAATTCCACGTCCACGTGACATGGTTACCTTCAACGGCCCGGCAAAGTCTATTCCGACGTATGTAAATGGCTTTACAGATGGCGTGACACGACAATCCTTATGGTCGGCCATTAAGGGTGCAATTGTTTTAGGGTGTAGCCGAAAACATGAATTGCACTTATGTACTCGATTTCTAATTAATAAACTACGGGCCGATAGAATCCAATATTTCTGCCTCAAAATAGACATTAATAATGCGGGACCCGAGTGGCAATGAATTTCATGATAATGATCAACCAATAAATTCAATATGTGATCCTTTCGTGGAAGGACTATGGGGTGTTTTTGATCGTAATTTAAATCCGAATTAACTAATCGATCCCCTAATCTTATAAGTCCGTCGTGCAAAAACGGTCTCAGACGTTGAAATACGGGTTTACACGTTTTTCCTTGTTGAAGATTGCTGAACTCACGGGGAAAGTAAGCCAATTGTATCTCGCGAAATACTCTGAGTTCTGCGAACTCTAAGTCTGATCCACTTATGTGTCCTCGATATGGTAACACTTTAAGAAATCTAAATACGTAAACCAAATAACGTAATAATTTATTCCATGAAGAAAAGCGTTTTGACAAGTTGAGTATTTCATACTCCTCTAAACTAGAAGTCACTACCAACGACGTAGTCTTCAGTTCGGGCGGTTGCGTCACCATGGTGACGTCATAAGCGGTAATAGGCCACTGATCGGGCCTCAATTTTATCCATGGCGGACCATGGATCCATAGCGGGTGATCCAAAGGTTTTAGTTGCGGATGATCATGCGTGGAATGAATTGTGTAATTGTTGTTGTTGCGGTGGTCACTCTCGGGCGGCGAGTGCAAAGATTGGTGCGTTTCCGGCGGCGAGTCGGAAATGGGTGGCGGCCGAGGGGTGGCCTCTTCCAGTTTGGCGTCCTCGGATATGCCCATGGCGGGGGAGGGGGGTATCGTGGTGATCTTACCCTCTCGTGCGTGCATTTTAACTTCATGGTGCGGTATTGTACAAGATGGCGTTTGATCCTCCTTATTTGGTGCGGCAGGAGACAAATTATCTTTCTCCAAATATTGACTAATAGTATTACTCATGTAAGCGTCTCTCAATTTAGGAGAGTTTTCCAATTTGCGTTTGAGGCATAAACGTTTATTTGCTATTACAAACGATTCCCCAAGTGCTGAAGCATCTCTCTTAAATGGTGAGGCTACAATATACCTTCCACTTACGGGATCTCGTGACGTAGTTCTTTTATATATTTCCTCACATTCACGATCCTCAGGACCTTTAATGGACGGTACATTTACCTCTTCTAATTCCCAAAATCTTTTAAGACAAATATCCTCTGGTTCGTCTATCATTGCACAACAAGATACGGTAGCATTCTCCTCAATTCGGGTTGGTGCTGCCCCCAAAATAACGTATCCTAAAACCGTTTCTAAAGCGTGCAGATTATGCCTTTGCGAAGGGTCCTGAACCCTTTTTTACAACAGGAGATGCCGGAAGAGCTGAGCTCCTATCAAATACTTACTTTTTAGTCTCACCAATATCACAAAACCAAACCTCCACCCCCAATTAAAAATACACGAATGTAAAAACTCATCTCCGAACCTGACTTGTAACTGCCCATGCCTTGAACAAGTAAACATTATAAAATATTTAGGAATAACCTTTGATACACACCTAAATTGGAAGCAACATATACTTAACACTACAAACAAAATCCGCAAATCCATATACTTTTTCAAACAAACACGTAATTTCCTCAACCTACACCTTTTAAAAACAGTGTATTACTCACTGTGCCAATCACACATCGAATACGGAATTTTAGCTTGGGGTAACACTTATTCTAGTGCCCTCGACCCCATCATTAAAGCACAAAAACTAATAATAAAAATAATCCTTAAACTTCCTCTTACTACCAGCACGGATACGATCTTCAACACCTTCAACGTTATGGACATTAAACAGCTCTACGCAAGATCCATCTTAGTTAATTTACATAAAAACAACATAACCCTATACAAAACAACACAATCGATACACAATACCTGAGCCAAAAACAAAGAACTCCTCCAAACTCCCTTTTCTAAAACCACCTTTGGACAAAGACACTTTAAATACATAGCTTGCAAACTACACAATACACTACCAGCTACGATTAGACAAACCGAATCAATGACCAAATTCAAACAAGTTGTAAAGAAATGGATTATAAGTACTGGTCGTCACACTATTGCAAACATCTGTAAAATAAACTACAAATAGACAGAAATATCCATCTTCATACGTCCTTACCCATATAAAACAAATTAAAATTATAAAATCCTAAATAATATAAATCCATAAATAGATTTGACAGGATTTACTACTGTACTGTATCTCTTCCCTCATTTATAAGAAAATTCTCTCTATGTGATTTACCCACACTTTCAATCATCTTTATGTTTAATTGTTAATTATATTACTCTTATATATGATATGTAATTATGTACCTCTACGCCTGTCTCAACACAGGTATACCCTAGCGAGACAGGCATTGAATAATATATTGTAAACATCACGTATATAGATCAATTAAAAAAAAAAAAAAAAAAAAAAAACATATCAATTTCTCCTGGTTCTCCAAACGATTCGTCTGCCAAGGGTAATTTATTCAAGTATGACAATGAAGGTACGTCCACTTTGGCGGTAGGTAAGCGTTCTGTTACCTTGTCCACTATCAATGAAGTTATATTATAATTTATTGCCCGATTAAAACACGAATAAATTTTGGTATCTAACGAACCTCTAATGGGTTTTGAAGCCCCTCCAATTCCCTTAACTGTGGAACAAGACGGGCGTTGATATTCAAAGAAACCCAATTTTCTGCAGCAATCACGAGTAATGAAATTGCTTTGAGATGCACTATCTAATAAACATCTAATAAGATGTTCATTACCTCGTGAGTCCATAATACCTACTTGTGCGGTAGCCATCAAAACGGTACAATGTGCGTTGCGATTATAAGGTCGAACAGTTGAAAACGTACATAAAGCCACTTCAGGATTCGAGCTGCCTTCCTTTGGATCAATTGTTTGATCAGTGGTCTGGTTTTCCATTCTTTGGGTGTTCCAAGAATCTGACTGCTTTCTGCGTGACTCACCCTGTTCCTCAAAATGTAACATCGTATGATGAAATTTGTTATTACATTGATGACAACTTTCGTTTGAATTGCAAGCTCTAGCTCTATGTTTATCACTAAGGCATCTAAAACAAAATCCTTTACCCTTGACAAAGTTGAATCTTTCCTTAATACTTAATTTTTTAAATTCCTGACATTTATATAAATGTCCGTGCGGTTTTTTACAAAGTAAACATTTATTAAACGGCCGATTTTCGGTTTTCTCCGAATCGCTACCAGCGCTTACAAATGCTTGCGTCGATCTTTGCGATCTTTTTGGCTTCTCTACGTATGCGGACGATTTTCTTGTCGCGCCTGTTCGTTGCAAAACCTTAATTTGCTCACGAACAAATTTTACTAAGTCATCAAACGAGGGAAATTCGGTTTCACGATAACTTGTTTCAAAATCCTTCACGGAATCTAAATCTAGTTTTTTCAGTGCAATGTGCAGAAAAATGTAATCACATAGATTATCCAATCTTACGTTTTTTACGGCAGCCACCGCAGACGCAAAATGATCAATAAATGCTTCTAAATTATTGATATTAGCTGCAGTAAACGATTTAAAATCCAAAATTTGGTCGAGATAGGCGGAAGAGATTACGCGTTTATCATTGTATTTATTTATTAAAAATTCGAATATAATATCGTAGTTTTCAGGTGCTAGCACAATGCCTGAAAATGTTATTTGCACTTGTTTGCTAATCTTCCCCAACAAATAATATAATTTTTCTGAATTTGAAAGCGACTCATTATTGTGCACTGCATTTAGAAAACTAGAATAAAATATTGGCCAGCTGTTTAAATCTCCATTAAAAAAAACTAATTCAATAGGCGGTAGTTTTGGATTTTTACAATTTTTGTTTTGTAAATCCAATGGCGGTTTCTTTTCTTCAATCAAAAATAGCGTGCGCTTAATTTTAAAATACATGTCTTCAAATTTCAACCAATTTTCAAAATTTGGATTGTAATCTGGATCAATTTCCAAATTAATGACATTAATTTGCTGATTTGTCTCTTCATACTTATTTCTGGTTGAATCTAACGTATCTGTTAAAGATAAAAATTCTTCCTGACTTTTCACGTCACAAATTCCCTTTGACAATTCAAACAAATTTTTAATGCGTTCATTAAAGGCATCACACTGCGCTGACAATAATTTCAATTTCTTCTCCTTTGCGGTAGCCATAATGCTCAACAATAATGAACGATTATTAAATCAGTAATTAATCAATTAAACAAATTAATAATAAAAACTATTATTAAATTAATAATTAAATATATTATTAAATTAAACTATAATTTTACGGCGCGCTAAGAGTTAAACGTAAGTAATTTAATAATTATATTTTAAAGTAATTTAATAGTAAGGTTGATAGCTACCTACCTATTCGGCTAAAGTAGCTGGCGGAGGTCACAGTCGGTAGGTACCCCGCTAACTTAAATTAATAATTACCTACTTACGTGCGAGCTCAGTACGGAGCTAAACTAATATCTATGCGATAACTTTCAAGCCGAAAATTGGTTATATTTATTTGATATTTGCGGTACGAACTCAATTACAATATTAAACGAACAGGTTTAATTCTCCGGTTCGATAAGGATCAAAAAGATGGTGGTGCGAATCAATTAAAATCCGTTCGTTTACGGGTGCAACAAAATTATTCACTAAAAAACTCAAAACGCCTTGAGAAAGAGGTAGGTTTCAGGGAACATGCCAAAGACCTACCTTTATTTCCTCTTCCTTTTCTTATTAGGCTGCTGGTTCTCAAGCAATGTCTTATTCACAATTAACACAAAACAGTATTTGTATAGCGGCGGTTCAAGAACAATTAGAGATATTTCACAACAATTGGCGGGTAAATTCCAATGACTACGATGTACGTAGCGAGCGGTAACAACAAAACACTACTGCGTGGCGGGCCAGAACAAATTCACACTTGCGCGTAGCGAGGAACAAAAATACATGGTGCGACACACGTTGCTTTACAGCGGCGGATCAAAATACAATGGCGGCAATAATAATCAAATATGCACTGCAACGCTTGTCTTGTAGCAAAATCTAAATGCAGTTCTGACAACCTTTTAGGTCTTTGGCAAAGGGAATGGATAATTGGGGCATCAAGATACAAAAGGAAAAGCGCTTTGAGCAATAGACAATTTATAATTAAAACATCAATTGGCGCCACCATACATATTTCCCTATTCCACTTTTTTTCACCATAAAATTGCTAATTCTAAATTGTTTTCAAAATTTACATATCACAATGTTGGTAGGCATGTTATATGTTGTTATATATATATATATATATATATATATATATATATATGTATGTCGTTGATACGCGAATGCGTTTATGATTATTTAACTTTTTGTTGTAACTAATAATCTGTGGAACTAATCTCCTGCTGACAAGCTACTTGCAGTAGCTTAGCGGGTAATAAATTCCAATTGTATGCAATTTTTATACAATAATAAAAAATAATAAAAAATCCCCTAAACTAATGACTAATAAATTCTATATCACAATATAACGAGAGCAGTATAGGTAATGGTATACGGTGGCACAACTAAGAATGAACTCAACTCGATACCTCTTTTTAAAAGACATTAGAAGTGATGAAAAAAAAACGTAAAAAAATGTTTAAATAGGTTACTTTAGGGTAGATTATGGGCTATTTTTTGCATATCTTTAAATGATTTTTCAAAGAGGTGTTCAGTTAAATTGTTTCCGAGTTATCATGGAATCATATTATTTTTTTATTTATTTATATTTATTTACGCCCTAATGGGCTTTTACAAAAGCATAGAAGCAAAAATATAATAACAATAATAATTATGTACTCATATGTTACTAAACAATAAAACTGAATAAATAATAAAGCAATCATCATCACAAGATATAGAACATCATAACAGAAATTAAAAACGTTAAAAAAAAATAAACATCATAAAAGAAATGAAATAGTATGAGTAATAAGAAAAAATCAGTAATAAGACCTGAAATACAATAAAGTGCAATGTGTAAAAGCTAGTTAGTAGGTATAAACAAACAATTATATGTGTATAATAATGTAGGATGATAAAACAGAACTAAATAGAACAGCAAAATAAAATAAAATAAGGTTAGGTTATAAATTACTGGTAAGATTTTAAATGAGAGGGGGTTTTATGAAAAGAACAAAAATAAGAAAAGTTAATTACTAGCAAATAAAATGGAGATGAGTTGTCTCTTGAAAATTGCAAAACTGTCAACACCAAATATATCTATAGATTCACAATGTTTATTTGCAAGTCTATGCATTCTAGGGATTGGTGAATTAATAGAATAGTTAGTATTGAGAGTATTGTTAAAATTGAAAATATCTTTATTGCGAGTTTGTCTGGTAGGTATATTAATACAGATTAGTTCTAACAAATTAGGGCAGTCAACTAAAGATTTGATAATTTTGAATAAAAATAACAAATTAATAACTATACAAAGTAAATCACATTCATTGCTATATGCTGAAATATTGAGGCTTAAAGCTTTTGATATTATTTTGATATCTATTCACAATATTACTTAACTAGCTTAAGTAAACCCCTTGTTTATACATAATAATGTGTAATGCAAAATAAATAGCAGGTTTATTTATTTATTTATTTACACATAAACGGCACAACATAACATTAACATAATTGACATACTTATGAATAGTACAGCAACATGAAGAATAACAGTAAGTGAAATTTAAGAAAAAAGGTAATAAGTAGTGAATAAAAGGTAAAATTTATAAAATTAAATTTTAAAGTACAAACCATAAATTATTGGGTAAAAAGTAAAAATAAAAATATAAAGTGAGAAATAAAACAATAAAAAGTAAAATGTAGAAATATAAGATATCTCTAAGAGGTACCTACAAAGATTTAAATTTAAAATTATAAAGAGTAAAAAATCCCTATCCTAATCCCTAAAAAGTACCTATTATTTCTAGTAAATTAATACTTTTAGAGTGAATTAATGGTAGGCATATTATGTTTACATGATGTATCATATAGGTTATGCTATAGTGCTGGGAACAGCATTTATTTCACCTTGATTGCGATTTCAGAGAGAATTATTTAATCATTTTTTAATTTGTTCAGGAAAACATACTTAAAATTACAAATACAGTGTTGCCGTAATCAGTGAGGTTTCCACCGAATACGCTACACCGAAGAACTGCAGTCACAATATACTGTACCAAAAAGGAAGTATAAGATAATTTCTAAACCTGTTTATGACTCCAAGGCAGAGTTAGTTTGACGCCGATCAATTCAGTGTTTTTAAGAGCCCAGCAAGAAGTCTGGCAGTACCAGTGTGGCCATTAACCAAAGCCTGCTGCAGGGGAGTTCTGTGTTCTGTATCTCTCGAGTTCAGCACCGCCGCCAAATGCCTCTTATCTCCCTGGGGAAGCACAGTGCCACCCCGCATCGCCATCTCAAACACTTCTTCGGTAAAACGTAACAGTCGGGTGACAGAGGGACTGCAAGAACATTGCAGAGGCGTGCGATTGTCGCTTCTATCTCGACTATTGTAGCACGCACCGTGCTCCAAAAGGCCACTCACAATATCAGCGGCTCCCGTCTTAGCGGCAATGTGCATAGCTGTGGAACCTTCCACTGCAGTTTTAGCGTTGATAAATTTATGGTATGCCTTGGGTTTGGTTCTCTTTACGTTCTGCAACAAGAGATGGACTGTTTGCGTGCAAACTCGGGAGGTGGCGACGTGCAGGGGGGTGCTCCCGTTCTGTGAGGTGGCAGTAGCGTCGGCTCCGCTGCCCAGCAACAGCTCTATAACCTCCACCGTGGCGGCAAAGTGCAGCGCCGTTCTACCCTCGTCATCCGCAGTGTTTAGGTCCGATCCATTCTCTATCAAACTACAAACCTCGCCCCTATCTCCAAAACTTGCAGCATTTAATAAATCAAAATCGCAAGGAGGAACATAGCCAATATCTACATCAAATGTTGATTTTAAAGATTTAGCCAGATTATCTAGACGTTCATCAAGATCTGTGAAATCTGGATGGTTGGGACCAAGGACGGTATTCCTCTCATTTAACCCAGCTTTGTGAGCCCTCAGGGCATCCGGCAGATTATTCTGACAGAGATAAAGACGCGCCATAAGGCTTTGAGTACGGACAGTATCCTCGTGAGTATGCCCCAACACATTATTCTGAATAGCTAATGTTTCCTGAAAGATATGCAAAGCTTCGTCAAATTTGTATTGGTCCATAAGAGCAGTTGCCATATTGCACCTAGCTTCCAGAGTCTTGGAGTGATTCAAACCTTTTTCATTTTTCCTGGCTTCATAAACGGTTTGATATAAAGCTAAGGCTTCGTGGGGCTTGCCTTGAGCACGTAACACCCCAGCAATATTATTTTGTACATCAAGAGTGTCAGAGTGATGGGCTCCTCGCGTGTTTTTATACCTTCTGTAGACTCGCGTGTACAAGTACAAGGCCTCTTCATGTTTCCTGAAGGCATAAAGCGTAACTCCAGCGTTGATTTTAGTTTGCAAAAGCATCTCATGACCCGCGCCCAGTGCTTCCTGTTGCCTTGGCATAATTTCCTGAAATATATCCCAAGACTCTTTGTTCCTTCCTAGCCGGTGTAGTAATATAGCCAGCCTACTCCTGGTCTCCATAGAGATCGGATGGTGAGGACCAAATGCTTCCACTCTCTTCCGATAGATATCTTCCAACATGGACATGGCTTCAAAATATTTACACTGTTTGTATAATACTAGCGCTATTTCATATTGTAAGTCCAGCGTTCCTGGATTGTCCTCTCCCAGTATTTCGATTCTATCATTTAGCAGCTGTTTTAAAATATCTATGGCCTCTGTGAATCTTTCGCGCTCAAACATTAAGTCATACCTGAATAAAATGTCAGGAACATTCGCCTGTAAAACCTGCTTTAAATAGTCTACTTCAGGGAAATCATATTTCATAGCAACAACCACAAGTGTGTTGCCATCAGTGTCGCGAGCCCTCATCACCGCCTTTACGATTTCTATGTCCCTTATTTTGGTTATATCTTTAATTACCTTAATATCTCGGGTTCGTACTTTCCTGAAACAGAGTGCAACAAATTGCAGTAAATATTTTATATCTTCTTGTGTAGCAAAATCCAAAGGAGTCTTCATATTGTCAGTCTTAAGGTTGTGTGCTGCGCCATATTTCAACAAAGATTCAACTATTCCTGGATGAGAGTATTGGGATGCGTAATGCAGAGGAGCATTGCCGCCCTTCCCAACAGCATTAGGATTGGCTTTACTTTTTAACAAAATGTCACATACGTCCTGAAAGCCCCCTCGGGAACCTATATGTAATAGTGTTAAATTTTCAGAATTCTTAACATCTGCATATTGTGCCAAGTCTTCAACCATAATTTCAATCGAAAAAACATTATTTTCTACAGCCTTGAATAGTTTTCCAATTGACTCTAAAACTTGTTTAATATCTTGACTTTTAGTCAAAGCTGAAGGAGTTCTTCCAAAGTTGTCCGTGGCATCATAAACTGCACCTCTATTTAATAACAACTTGACCATCTCTGTGTGTCCCAGTTCGGCGGAACAGTGAATAGGCATGGAGCCATTTAAATTAGTGGAATTAATATCGACTTGTTTGTCTATCAAGAATTGAGCCACAGCTAGTTGCCTTCCTATAGCGGCACAATGCATCAGGCTAGAGTCAGCGCATCCCGGATCATGAATGCTCATCCTAAGCTCCAGGAAGAAGGCTAAGATGTTGTGATTGCCATGCATAGCGGCTATGTGAATTGGTTTATAATCTTGTTTGTTTCTGGCATTTATGTCTGCTCCTCGGTCTACCAAGAGTTTTGTTATTTCAAGATTACCCGCTTCAGCTGCGATATGAAGTAAAGTCCAGTTATCAGTGCCTTTCTCATTAATCCTAACATCCTCTTGTTGTAACAGTATTAAGGTATTTGGAATTTGGGCATTACCAACTGCCAGCTCCAACGGCATTCTATTCTTCGAATCTCTGATATTAGAGTTTGCTCCCCAGTGGAGTAACCTTTCCAAGATATCTGGCTTATTCAAGTGGATTGCGTAAAACAGTGGAGATAAATTAGGATCTGCGGGATTGACATTGGCTCCATTTTCTAGTAAAACTTCGACAAATTCTGTATGTCCGTACGACATTGCTTTGGATAAAGGTGAAGGGTCTTGTATGCAATCTGCAACTTTAATACCTCTCTTTATCAGCGCCCTGGCTATTAACTTATCACCACTTAAAGCAGCCGCGTATAAGATGTTTGTTCCATCTCGATCTGTAATATTGATGTCAACATCTTTATTCTTCAACAAAGCTTCAACTACAAGTCTATGACCTGCTTTAATTGCAGTAATCAGAAGTTGACCTCCGCCAACATTAACATCTGCCCCTTTGGCAATCAATATGTCCAACAGATCCTTATTGTTATTCCTTGCTGCAAAGCATAATGCTGAAGAATCTGCAGAATCCATATGGTTAACATTTGCTCCGTACTTTAACAAAATTTCAACAGTTGCCTTGTGATTCCCACTGACAGCCATAAGCAATGCAGTGCCACCGCCGTTGACCTCGGCGTTAACGTCAGCCTTTCCCTGGAGCAATGCTTTTACTGTTAGACTTTCTCCACCAAACGATGCAAAATGCAACGCTGTGTTACCAAGCTCCCCTTTCTCGTCAACTCTGGCTCCATACTTTAGCAACATCTGAACAGTTTTGTGAGTATTAGGGTTAGCAGCAGCTACATGCAATGGTGTTATATTACTGCTGTCTTTACAGTTTACTTCTGCTCCTTTCTTTATCAAAGCCCTTGAAATTGCTTCATGACCTATCGAGGCACTGATGTGCAGAGCAGTCAAAACTTTATCATTTACACAATGTAAATTAGCTCCTGCAGCTAGCAAAATGTCTACCACTTGTTGGTGACCTTCTTGTGCAGCCAGGTGCAATGCCGTTGCTTGACATGTAGTTTGGATTTGGATGTCAACCCCTCTTTGGATTAAAGTCTTTACGACAGAAGCATGGCCAAGCAGAGCAGCAATATGTAATGCCGTTAATCCGGTAACTTCTCTACTATCCGTCAGAGCGCCGTTCTGTAACAGGAGATCAACTATATCTGCATGTCCACCCTCCGCCGCAAGGAAAAGCGGGGTGCGTTCATCATTTCTTCTAGCATTAACATTGGCATTCCGTTGCAAAAGTAGACCAATGATGAATGCATTGCCATTTAAAACAGCTAAGTGCAAGGGGGTGCTATTGCATGTCACATCTCCGTTATTAATAAAAGCACCTTTTTCCACGAGGAACTTGACTATTTCTTCATGGTTCATTTCCACTGCTCCGTGTAATGGTGACCTACCCTTG
Organism: Limnephilus lunatus; assembly: GCA_917563855.2. NCBI lineage: Eukaryota > Metazoa > Arthropoda > Insecta > Trichoptera > Limnephilidae > Limnephilus > Limnephilus lunatus. Next base: position 50,936,697 of record OU830603.1, read on the forward strand.
GAGTCTCTGAGGTTCACATACGCCCCCTTCTCAACCAGAATGTTGACAATCTCCTGATGACCATTTAATGCTGCCATATACAATGGATAGGTTCCTAGGACAGTCTTAGCATTGACATCGGCTTCATGTAGCAGTAAGTACTGAACCATTTCTATATGACCGAATTCTGAGGCTGCGTGAAGGGAAGTATAACCCCCGATTGGAGTGTTTTCATCCACAGTAATATATTTTCCCAAGAGAATTTTGCCGACATCTATGTGATTGTTCTTCACTGCATAAAATAAAGGAGAATTTGCGCTAGTGTCTTTGATAGTTGTTTTGGCACCCAGTGAAAGCAAAGTCACGACAGTTTTTTGTGACCATTTTGGGAGGCCAGGTGTAAAGGTGTTTTTCCAGAATTATCAATTTGATTAATTGCATTTCCCATTTCTGTTATCAATAATTTCACAGTGACGTCTCTTCCAAAGGTTGCGGCTACGTGCAAGGCAGTTTGACCATTGACGTCTCTCAATTCAGTGTTAATCATTTTCTGTTTAGTCAAAAACTTGACAGTTTCAATATTGGGTCCTCGCGCAGCATAGTGCAGCGCAGTTGACAAATCTCCCTTTCTTGAACATATGTCAGCTCCTCCCGCGATTCCTTGTGCGAATTTATCAAAGTTCCCGTCAAGCAGAGACTTCCACATTTCCTCCTGTTTATCAAGAATAGATAAGCCCCGTTTGTATCTCTGTCTCAATTTTTTGATATTGTGTTTTTTAACTTTCCCTATTTTACAGTTCAGTAAAAGGTTTTTGCTTTCAGTAAGCTTCGTGGCATTTAGGAGAACAGCGGACCAAGCATCAGTTGGCAGAATATCTACCAGGGCGTTTCCGTGAGCCAAGTGGTTGCGCAAGCACTTGCCGCTCAAAAGAGGCATGTCTCCATCTAGGAACTGCCCATTGTTGGGAACATATTTGGAGCTATCTAAAAGGGACATGATATCCAGCAGGAGGGCTTCTACCATAAATCTATTCGAAGTTTCATCTTTATATAGTAATGAAAGATGCTCATATAACTGACCACACATTCGGTCAGTCCCTATGGTAGAACCCAGTTCAGTTAATAAAAGAGAGAGCTGTTTATCAATTTTCTCACTGCTGTTTTTAACTCTTCTGCACATTTCCTGTCGGCTATCATTCTTAGTGAATTTATCCCATAATAATTGTCTACTATATTGATCAATACATTTTATATTACCCTTGTCAATTGTTCCAGTATAACAAATTCTGTCTATTGCATACAAAATTTGAACAGCAATCTCTGGTTTAATTCTAGAAGATACGCTGTTATAAAAGTTGGATAATAGGCTACCTAGCAAAAGACATCTTTCATCCGAAGAATTTTCATTATATGATGGAAGGTTTGTTAAGGCTCTTTTAACTTGAATATTCTTGGCCCTTATTGTGTCGCCAACGGTTTTAGTGCTTTGCTCACACAATAAATGACAAGAAATATGAACTAGTGTTTTTAACGAGTAATAGTCTTCCTTTGTTAAATTATGTCGTCTTTTGGATGTGTGGAGGAAATCCTTTATTTCAGCAAATAGTTTCTTCTCATACGGAGTTTGATCTTTTATTTTTCCAATAAGATCTAAAAGGTTTCGATGGCTTTTTGTAACTGTATCTATTTCATGGACATTCGCAATGCAAACATTACGAAAGATGTTTGCGATTTCAAGAAATTCGTCTACACTGTCACTCTTTTTAAGCGTGGTCAGCATACACTTTAATTTGTCAACTTTGTAGGCATTTTTAATGTCAGCAATTAGAGATGCAATCTTTTTAATGTCATTTTGAATGTTAGAATATAGTACAGAGTCTTTTAAATCGAGATGTGGATGAGATAGAGAGTTGCGCAATTCTTGCAGGACTTTTCTGGTTTCTTTGGGTGCAGAGAGGAGGAGAATATCACTCACGGTTGGAGAGAGCTTGGGGCTGTCCAACGTGTTCTTCAGATGCTCTCCCGTCACCTGGAGGGCTCTTTTAATAGTCAATTGGCCGAGTCTAGAAGCAGAGTCTGCCAGCAAGGCAGTGTCAAGGTATGTCTTCATGATGTGGAGCGAGGTAACGTCTCTCACCTCCTTATAGTCAGCATACAAGAGCGGGTATTCGTTGATGGCAGCGACAACATCCTCGCGGTTTAATTTCACCGTTTTTCGAAGTTCCCGGACATCTGTAGACCCGATGTGTTGCTTCAAATCTTGCAAAGCAGAAGCGAACTTATCCAATTCCTTCAGTAACCTCTCTTTCTTTAGTACGGACAGATAGAATAAATTCAATTCTTGTTGCCGAATGTGGGCGGAAACAAAGCTCACCAAGCAGAACTCTATTTCTTCCCAGGGCAAAATATTGTACGTGGACTTCAATTGTTGTTTCAATATGTGAATATTCTGTGCTATAAACTTGGCCGTGTATAAAAAGTGGCTGTCCACTTTTGTATAAGTATTAACTTGCACTATATTTTCCAGAAGCATTTGAATGCGTTCTTGGATATTAGCAAGGGAAGTGTCAGGAAGCGCTCCGTCGCCTTTGGAGAAAAGGCGTAGATCGAGCAACCTGTATTGTACAAACAGGTGCATTTCCCTTGACAATAGGACGTTGACCAAGAGTAAATCCTCGTAAGACTCGGAGAGGAGTCGCTCCGAAATTTCAGGGGTTATTGACCCGAGGAGTGTGCGGAGCAGCTCCACATTGCTGGAGCGAATGGCATAATAGACGGCGCCGTGTCCTTCATCTTCCAGCTCTACTGAATGGATAACAACTGCAGGATCAGCGGTAACATCCTTCAATAACAAATTCAATAAGTCAGTCCTGTTGTGCTTGCAAGCCAAGGTGATGAAAGGGATGGAGGGAGAGTCCATCCCCCGGAGCCGTCTCAGGTCTGCGCGGGACCGGCAGGCCAGGAGAGCTGACACTTGATGACTCTTATCCGCTTCCATTGTACGTCAAACTACCAGTACACTTTAACACAAGCACACAAAGCTCTACAGCCTATTAAGTGCCACCAACAAACACTGCACACAATTTCGAATGAACCTTCAATGTTTTTCCTATTATTCGTTATGCTTTTACCCGTTAGTGTCAAATTTTGTAGCGAATACAAAAGGATATTATAACAATAATGAATTGTTATTGAACTCAACAGAATCTAAATTAGCTTCACAGAGATTATAATAACTGTTATCTATGATTAGATTATGCAGTTTAATACATCGAAAACTTCACAGATAAGATAGTATAGGATTGTGCCAATTCATTATCTCAGTTCAGACATGGGTGGTTTGATATATTTATGCGTGTAGTGATAAGTTGTAGCGATGGCAGATGTTGTGGAACTGAGAGAGATTAAATACAACGAGCAGCGCTTATCAACACCTGTTCGTGATTACAAAGAATTATACCGCTTTGAAGAGGAAAATGTGCACTGGCTTGCCAACAGATTTTTGGGAATAAGCCAATAAGAAATTCGAGGAGGTGCGTTATCATCCGTGCTAAAAATGCAGATATGTTTAGGCTATCGGTGTGACCCTGAGTATCAGAAAGGCATTGGTTAAGAACTGGGTGTAAGTCAAGCTACAGTAGGTATCTCGTCCAACATGCCAACAACCTTTTACCTATTCTTAGAGGATATTCTTGCAAGAATAAGGTCATCATTATGAATACGAAAAAAAGGAAATGCTTATACTCCTGCCTTTTTCTTCAACTCAAAACCTTATACTTCTATCTTATAATATCTACAAGAATATCCTTCAGTTGGGACTCTCAAACGAAAATTTGAAACAGAAAAGATACGGTAGATTCTACGAATTGAACCCAGGATCTTAGCCTTGCCGGGGTTCTTCTCTAACCATTGAGCTAATTCGACCCAATTATTCAATCGTTTGAAAATCACTAATTTTGTAATATTTCAATAATAATAATTTGAGGTTTTACTTATTAAGATATATTTATCCAAGAAACTATCTAGATTGCATTTAGTTCAGGAAGAATCTTGCAATCATACATACAAATAACAGCTAATAAAAAATGATTTGAGAAAATGAAAATAATATTGGTAGTTCTTAGTAGAAGTATGATACAGTTAAATATGACCGAAACATATAGAGTTGAATTAGCTCAGTGGTTAGAGCAGGGCTCCGGCAAGGCTAAGGTCCTGGGTGCAATTGCTGGATGCAAGCGAATCTTTTTCTGATTTTTCTTGTCTGAGGACATTATCCAAAATCTAGTTTGAGGATTACTAATTCTCGGGGTGACACCACGTTATCCGCACCGGGTGCCACCCATGCTGGCTACGCTACTGCCCTCCACACAGCATCTTCAAAGATGACATAGGCCCTGAGAGAAATTATTTTCCTGAAATATAATTTATAAATATATAAAATAATAAATTAAAAATTATATTCTTGTGTGGGGTTCGTTAAAAAAAATAGAGATATTTAGGTTAAGTTGCCCTATGCTAGAAACTCTGACAAGATAAGCCCAGTGATTTTATCATTAAAAATTCCTGACATATAAGGTAGAAAATATTAAAAATGTTAAAAATTTGTAGGATGGCAGCACCAATTTGACTGTCAAATATTATTAAAGCGCAATGACATTGAATATATAGAATACTGTATCATATTTTCACTTTAAAAAAATACATTTTATGTTCAAAGAAAAAATAGCACTGTTGTTAAGGTACCTACATTGAGACATTAATTTGATTTGATTAAATTGTGTTTACAAAGTGATTTGCTTTCATTTTACCTAACATAAATATGAATTTAACAGCGGGTAGAAAGGAAGAATCACTAATGCACAAATATACCAAACCACCCATTACTAATGGTGAGTTTAGCTACACTATTAGATCTGCCGAGCGATTCTTTATCTTTTTTGCGATCGAGATAGATAACGGACGATATCTCCTGTCAGATTTGTGTGATTTTCTATGGCTGTTATTTGCTTTTTCTATGGGCCAATGTCAGATTTCAACTGTGAGCTGTCCATGTCACATATTTTAGTTTAGATCGTGAAATCTGACATCGACCCATAGAAAAAACAAATAACAGCCATAGAAAATCACAAATCTGACAGGATATCTCATCCGTTATCTATCTCGATCCCACAAAAGATATACTGGTCGGCTGAACGAGTTAAATATATTCAGATCTATAATAATTAGAGACATGATCTAAAGCGCAATTCTGATTTTGAGATTATTGAGTATCAATATTGCAATGAAAAAATATATTTTTTTAACTTTTATGACTTTTTAATTTTTTACAAAAATGTAGCTTACACAGCTTTACATTTCCACCATGAGTTATATATTTTTAGTATTGTCATTTGAACAACAGTGGCTCCCTCCTATGTTTTCTACTCTTATTTGTCAAACCTGGCCAAATTGGATAAATTATCCATCCAAGCACGGTATAATATAAAGACGCATTTTAAGCTCGGCTTGTGAAATATTTACGCCCGTCAAGTCGCTCAGCCTGCCATGATAAGTCTAGTGATACCATTACATAAAAATCTGATTTACCGGGACGGAATTAGTTTTCCAATAGCATCTTTAAAATCGACATAAGAAATTTAAAATTTTCTTGAAAACTGTCGTGATGATGAATATAAATTGAAAAAAAAACATTACAAAGTTGACTGGAGTTCCTCATTACGAAATATTTGTCAGTCACTTTTTGCTTCTACTAGCTGGCAGCACTGCCCGTCCTGTCTATTTTCGTGAGTGGCCGTGGCCGGACGAATCACGTTCCTTATAATTGGTGATTGGCGATCCGGAATTATTTTCCGCAGTCCCCCGATCGGCAGCAATTTTAAACGCATCAAAGTGTTTCAAAATAATATAAACTATATTTTCTGCATTGGAATACCGCCCGAAGAAACGTGAACGACATTTTGTGATTTGGAATTAAATTTCACGAAACAAAATGTCCGTTTGCTATGTATCAACGTGAGTTATCTGCAGTTATCGATATTCATTGTTGTGACGTTTAGTATTAGTTGTAATTCATAATATTATTATTGCAAGGTATTATTAATTATTGTTCTTGCAGACTTTAAAATGCTTTAAAATTATGCTACAATAAAAATATGGGCGCTGATTCATAAACTGACATTCTAATGGTATTGTTTATATTTACCCTGTCTCCGGTTTTACGCACTTATTTGTGCAATATCGAGCATTATATTCTGATGACAGATTATATGGTTTCTAAATCCAGTGCTAGCACTAAGTACAAAAAATTGCAAAATAACATTATTATCAACATTGATGTATATACCTCAATGATTATCAACTGTTTTTTAATTGATAACCTAAAAATTGCTGCTTAACTTTTGGAACTCAAATATTAGTTTTGGTTGCAGAGGGTAAATAAATATTAGGGTATCAAATCAGCTCAGTTTCCCTTTTATCTCAGCCATTTCTCAGCTTAAAAAAATAATTTGTTTATAATTTTTTTTTATATAACTAGTACCTACTTATATTTTTTTTCATTAGCTCCACAGGGGGGGGGGGCTAAGGAAAATAATTCCCCTCTGGGCCAATGTCGTCTTTGGGGATGCTGTGTGCGAGTCTTTTTAGGAAATGATGGAGAGGAAGTTCTGTAAAGGGTGGGTTGGAATCTGGGGGTCAGTGTGTCCAGTCGATGTATATGTAGAACAAATGAATCCATCCTTCCCATTTTCCATTGCGGTGCAAGACAATGTTCCGAGAGAGTCCTGCTGGAGAGGTCAAAAGGTCCATACAAAGTCATTGACAATAATTGGTTTAAGTTTGTCGTTTGTTTGTTCTTTTTCTTGATTTTTACCCAATATTTTATGTTGTCGCAGAGCCATGATGAACATGAAATTTGTTATTATTTCAGGGAGGGAGGCGGGCTCCAGGAGGAGGGGGAGATGGCAGGAGGAGAGGAGGGTGGAGCGGAGGGGGGTGGAGACGCACATGCAGTCCTCGCACAGTTCTGGGAGAAGGTCATGGAGGATATACGCAGGGCGGGACACGTAAGTTACTTACTCCTAGCACTTTCTTTTCTCCCCACATCAACCTAGCCATAATCCCTGAATCCATGAGCAGCAAGCTAATTATGAAATAAAATTAATACTATTCATACACGTACAGTACATACCTGTGGGATTTTAGCCAGCAATTCTGATATATATGAAGTAAAAAGCGTAGAGTTCACTATTTAAAAATAAACATAAATAGGTCTACCTTCATTTCAATACGGGTGCGTCCCAGGAACCATTTATTGGATAACCAACACCTCTGCACATAGGTCACCCCAAGTGGTTCGCTACATTTGGTGTCTTAGCAGGGGTGCCCGGATTTATGGGGTCAGTTTTGTCCGGATCTTGGCAGCAGATCTGTCTGCCCACCTACAGCGTGGCAGGCCGGATCGGGAGAGACTGGTTGAGGGAGATCAGTGGAAAGGGTGGATTCATTCATCAGTCACTCCTGAACACACTGACCTTCAGATTCCTACCCACCCCTCATACCTTTTTCCTTCCCAGAACTTGCTCTCCTTCCTTCCCCTAAAAGACCCTTCACACAGCATCACCGAAGATAACAGGCCCTGAGTGGAATTATTTTCCTTAGAGTCTCCTGTGTGGAGCTAATCGGAAAAAAAAAATTCTAACACACATCGCCACTGATCACACTGCAACATGTCGCGACGTATCACGTGATTCGCGCTCTGTCTCATCTGTTACCGTGCTGCTAGATCGAGACTGAATGCATATCCCGTGACCCGCTAGGTTGTACCTAGGGAATGCAATCTCGGCAACGAACGAGATCTCGGCCTTCTTTAGTGAGATTGATCTCGGAATGAAAAAGGGCGAGATCCCGCGAGTTTAACGAGATTGCACTCGAGCATATAAACGCCTTAAATGTTTATCTTATAATACTTAAACTAATTTTTTGTCCTAATATATTCAAATATTGTGATTATTTGCAAAAAAAACACACAAAACTGCCAATCTCGCGAGATCTCGAAATTGACGAGATCTCACAGTATTGTTATTCATAAACTCGCCAGATCTCGCTTGAGCCCCAATCCCGCGAGATTTGCATTCCCAGAAGCGAGGTGTGACGGAATTTTTTTTTTTTTTATTGAAATAATATATTAGCAGACAGCTATAATAGTTATTATGTCTTTTAAAAATGGAAAATTACACAAGTAACCAAAAGACAAGCTACAATAATTTTAAGGCACATTATTTCTTTGCCATGCAAATAAAATTTATTTTAGTATGCTAGTAGCATTTTTTAAGGTTCAAAATACCAAGAAATACCTGAAATTTTATTTCTCCCGTTTCTTTAAAATACCCTGACTTGGAGAATGAAAAATTTCTCCAAGGCCTCCTGTGTGGAGTTAGTATTGTTTTTAAGTACATATAGCAGGACTAAAAATAAATTAATTCTCTTTCCAGGAGGAATACAAAAATCAGGTGTTGCCTCTAGCCCGTGTGAAGAAAATCATGAAGCTGGATGAAGAGGTGAAGATGATCTCGGCAGAAGCACCTCTCCTGTTTGCCAAAGCTGCCGAAATCTTTATCCACGAGCTGACCCTGAGAGCCTGGGCACATACCGAGGATAATAAACGGAGAACTTTGCAGGTATTAATGTTAATAATACCTCACAAGAGTCCCAGCTGCTCCCATCTGGAGCCAGTGAGACTATGGCATCCCAAATTGGAGTATGTTGTGAGGCTGAAGGTAGTGGGGAGGGGAAGGAGATGGGGAAGTACCTGGCTATTCAGATCTGGTCACCAAACACGGTTAAAGCCATTTCAAGCCACATTTCAATTTTTTATAGCGGTCTTGCACCAGGGCTATACTGAGAGTATCTTTCATTCTGGAACGTGCTGCAAATATACTATATATTATTTTTAAATGAATTAATTGTGAAATAACACAAATCAATCAAATAAAATTTACTTGGGCACTTCTGAATTTTAACCTGCAACCTTCAATTATTCATCGAGAGCCTTACCCCTCAACCACGGAGGTCGTCGCCCATTTTATTGGAGACAATTGAAATCACTGCTTGACAGGCCCAAGCAGTAGCTTAAATTGGCTCTCGGTGCTTCATGTATTGCTAGCCAATGAATCTGCCCTAAAATTTTGATATACTAACATCATTACATACTAGTACCATATGTTTACAGGTTTATTTTATTTACATGTTTATTTTACGCACTTCTTTTTCTCTTTTCTATTTTTTATTATAACTTTACCAATTTTACCATGCGTTTACACTAGACTTCACTCAAAGTAACTATCCTTAATTGATCACCTTGAAACAGGCAGCCGCCTAGTGTGGTGATTTAATAAATCTAATCTACGTAAATGTCTAATATATGTAACATGTATTTTATAAATAAACTACTAAAACTAAAAACATTCCCATATTTGTAAAAGCTGAAGTGGTAATTTTCCTCAGGCTAATGTGTTTCTTATATCATTAATTCCTAACTACCTGCCCCTTATTTTAGTTACGTAACTACCTATCCCTGGTCAGTGAGACGTCAACAATATATCGCTTTCTAAAAAAAAATCTATGGTATTGGGAAATAGTTTTAAATAAAACTAATTTTTTCAAGGGTTTTTACTATTTATTAAAATTATAGAAACATAAAACATCCACAGTATTATAAATCAAAATCTCTTCATAAACATAAATTACAAAATTCTTATTACTAATTTTCATAAATTGAGTCATTCAATTTCTATATCCGTTATACCAAATTCGTTGATTTGGAGAAAACTGCAAAAAACTGTCAGATCTTTTTGCTTTTTAATTTTTTGAATAGTGAAATGAAGTAATATAATTTCGAAAAGTTTTCATTTTTTATCTACGTCTAGCACAATTTAAGTAATTTCGATAAAAAAAATCAATATAGCGGATTTTGATACCCACTTCGTGATTTACTTGCGATATAGATGCTTTTGGAACTCAACTGACCTGACACGCGAGTTTCTAGCAAAGTAACTGCTTGTGATTGGTTGAATTCCGATATGGCGGGTTTTGATAGTAACTTCTTGAACTTTATAGCGGGTTTTGTTTCTTACTGGCAGTTTTAACATGACTTTTGGTCGTGATAAGAGAGGTTTTTAAACTCAATTTTAGGTTCCTCTTGTTCCTCCAAAAATGTGAACAGATCATTTTGTCAAAAAATCGAATATAGCGGTTATTGAAATTATGGGACTCAATTCAATAATAAATTTATACATAATTTGTAAGTAGGTATTTAAATCTACCGAATTAATAAACTTGATGATTTGACAATCGATCATATTTCAAAAAAGAATATTTAGTGTCATGTGCTGACGTTAAATTTTCGCCATGCTTCACCTGATTCTATTTATGCAAAATTATGTTTTTGTGAATTATATCGTCTTACTATATGAAGAGTTTATACTTATTTTTACAAATGTAGTAAACTATCTACCGCAGAATCTATGCATAGATATGTTTTTTTTTTTTTAATCTTTAACCAAAACCAGAAAGTAACAAATTTACAGACAGACAAAATGCTCGAGTAGTTTGAGTTAAAAACAGACTTCGCTAAGCTCAGTCAATTATTATTTCTATCATTTTAATTGTTGCAGAGAAACGACATAGCAATGGCCATCATAAAGTCGGACCAGTTTGATTTTCTCATCGACATAGTCCCCCGGCAGGAAATCAAGCCGACGGCCAAGGCACGTGACGAGGGGCGCTCTGCCGTGTCTCAGGACCAGGTGCACTATTACTTCCAGCTGGCGCAGCAGCACCAGGCAGCACTGCAGTCTCCAGCACCGGCACCTCAACCCCAACCCCAACCGCAACTGCTGCAACAGGTCAATAGTCATTTACTCAAGTTTCCGCTTGGCATACTCAAAGAGTCCTAATTGTTCCCAAATGTCTGGAGGCTGTTTTGTGGAGGAAGATAGAAGTTAAGAGGGGAAGTATGTGGGGTGTGCTATGTAAGCTTGGTTCGGGGCCTTTTTACAGAAAGAAAGGAGAAGAAGTTCTGGGAATGAAACGGGTACGAGGCTTAGGTAGTGTAATGTTTGGTATTATTCACATTCAAACACTATGAATTCTGTGAGGGCACTTCTCAATAACAATAGGTCCTCGACACAAACTGCTTTATTATGATTTTTCATTGTTTGTTTTTGGGGTGTTATGACATGTTGCGCTATCTCCTTCTTTAGCCAACGTTTCGGACAGCGTTGCAGTGTCCATCATCAGGGTAGATCCGGCAGATCCGACGATGTGTGTTTCTCTGCAACGCTGTCCGAAACGTCGGCTAAAGAAGGAGATAGCGCAACACGGCATAACACCCCAAAAACATACAATGAAAATGCTTTTGGCCGTGAAAATCTAAAAACTTATCTGCTTTATTATGAGTTTACGTATTTACAATAATTATGCTGCAAGTCACACGACCTGTCTATACTAGCGGCTAATTGAATCTGAATGGTAGGCTGGTGAGAACCACTGTCAACGGCCACGGCCTACGCGGGCACCCCTGTCACCAATCGATAGAAGCACTTTCCCTGCTGACGTCTGTCGGCATCACTTAGAAGCTCTTTCAATGCATTACAAGTAGGAGTCTGGGGGTCAGCGTGCCCAGGAGTGACTGACATTATGAATCTATCCCTCTCACTACGATGCAAGGCGATGATTCGAGAGAGTCCTGCTGGAAAGGTCTAAAAATCTCCCTCAACCATTGTCTCCAGATCCTGCCCGCCACAGAGTAGGTCTGCAGCATCTGCAGCTAAGACCTAGACAAACCTCACCTCATGAACCCGGGCACTCCTGTCACCAAAGGACTTATTGCAGAGTTGTTGGTTAACCAATAAGCGATTCCCAGAGCTGCGATAACCATACCTGCCACCCAAATTGTGTCTCTTCGGTCAAAGGTTGACTATTATCAATTCAATACATATTTTTTCCATTTATCACCAGGTGGTAACCCCGAGCGGAGAGATCCAGCAGATTCCCATTCAGCTCAGCGCCGCCCAGTTGAACATGCTCCGACTTCAGATGCAGGGAGGAGGGGGGCAGCCACTGCTCATACAGACTTCTCCACAGCAACAACAGCTCATCCAGGTCCAGGCTCCGCAGCAGCAGGTCTACCTGACGCAAGTCCAGCCGCAGGATCAGGAATAGTAGTCCTTGAACCACGCGACCTTGCGGTGACCTCTCCTTAGCAGCTGATCTAGCTTCAGTCACAGCAGCTGGTCTTACTGACCCTGTCGTGTCCTGCACACTGGGAAATCACCCATGTTGTGGAGCACTTTTGAGGTAGTGTTTGGTTGGAGTGTTTCACAAAAATTCTAATGTAACTGTTGATGCAACTACATACATCTTCCTTCCTCCTATCTCCCTATCTGACAGTGTGTGGCTACTCATGACATTTGCAACAATAAATCATGGAACGTTCAGTCTATTAAACGAGCCCGTGCGATGATCAACTCCTGTGATGATCTCTCAGTGAATTTATTATCGACTCAATTTAGAAATCTGGGCAGTGACCAGCTGGTACTCCATCGGTGGTATAAGTTCCAATCTCTTATGTGTGATTGTGCGGTGAATACAAACCATTATCCCTCAAAGCCATAAGAATGATTCTTATAACAAGATATCAGAAGACAAAGGGTAAAGTCAGTCCTTTACCATATCCCAACCTTTGCCAACTCCAATTGTTGTGTCAACTTGAAACGCATTTAAAATTATTGATTTTAGTATACTAATAAGCAATGGACAATGGTCTAATTTTAGAATATACATGCCACTTGGCGCCACAACCCTTGGGCCACGAGATATTTTTTTTTTAATTTGGCAACAACAAAAGCTTTTCTTTGCTAACTCTGGCAGGACCATAGTATGTGAGTCTTTTTGATTAAAAACACAATGGCGCTGATCGGCCATTGGATGACAATGTTACATGTGAATTTGTGTGAAACATCTCGACCATAATAATGTTGGAATGGATAATGGACAATGTGTGAAAACACCAATAGAAAGCATGTTTCCTATTTACAGAAAGTGTTGCGAAATGACTATGAATGTGTACAAATCACTGTGCCGTGTCTAGTTATAGGGAAATGTGTACATAATTTAGGATAATGAAGTAATTTAAATTAAAGTCACTAATTTATTAAATAAATGTTTGTTTCATTTAATTTTTACCATATTTTTGACAGTGTGTGGAACAGTGGCGGACTAAGCCCGTCAGAGGCCCGGGGCGGCAAAGCTGAATGAGGCCCCCCCCCCCCCCTAGAATAAAAAAGTTGATGTAATTTTACAAGATTTTTATTCAGTTCACACGGGCCTCTGATCCTGGGGGGCCTCACTGTAAAAAAAATGTCATTTTTTAAATTTAATTTTCCAATAAATTCATTTGTTAATAATGCTATCTCATGTTTTAAGAAAATTCTAAAAAAAATCAAGAAAGTTTTAAACAGTTTTTGACCTTAACCTTCAGAAAAACTTTGAACGCATTTTTCTCGAAACTACGTTTTTCAACCTGGTTGACAACACATTAGAAAACCTATACATCCGATTTGCATGCACTAAGTCTTAAGGGGCCGCATCCGCGCTCAAAAAGAAGAAGATGGACAGATATGTAATTACGAATGTTAGAGGAGCGCGTTAATATTTAAGCGATAAAATCGATGCGAAAATTGTGAAAATGTTTAATAAAACACGACTCGTTTAAAATAGAGCAAAAATTGCGTGGAATGTGTCTTAAGTATTATTTAAAGAAACATTGCGTATTTTTTTACAACTATAACTTGTAAAATAACTGAAACAAACGTGTTTATAATAATTTTCGGAGCCAACTTTGCGATTTTTTTGCGAGGGAATTTCATATAATTTGCGTTTCGACATGGAACGCGTCTATCTTCAAAAATAACATATATTTTAAGAGCTTAAAAACTTTAATTTTTAAGGGAGACATGTAAGAAGTTGGTAGAAATTTGGGTAGCGGCGGATTAAACTGTTAGAAAATCCAGAAACTATGGCACCACGTAAGGATTTTTTTATAAAGGGTCTCCTATTTTTTTTAAGAACGCTGAAAATTTTCCATAAAAACCGAATACCTATTATATAATCGAATAATAATTCGCAGCTCCGCCATTTTTTATTTTTTTATTTATTTTCGAACAGTTTAAGAGTTGGTACATGCAAATGAAAATGTCAATGCAATAAAAATACATACAGGCGGATGTATAGTTTTTTTTAATATGTTGTCAACGTTGAAAAACGAATTTAAAAAGTTTCGAGAAAAAAGCATTCAAAGTTTTTCTGAAGGATAATTCAACATACACAGTTTCATTTTCCATTTTTCACATAAAATGCTGTATAAAACATTTGGTGAGAGCATTGTTAACTTCGGAAAATGAAATTTAAAAAAAATTGTCCTGTTGCCTTAAGGCGCCGTATCACCGCTCATAAAGAAGAAGATGGAGGATATGTAATTACGAATATTGGAGAGTTCGCTATTATTTAAAACGGTAAAATTAAAGCAAAAATTGTCATAATTGTGTTAACAAAACACGACTCGTTTAAAATAGAGACGAAAGCTCTTCGGGGCTATCTAAAACAGTATTTAAAGAAACACTGTGAATTTTTCCATACATAAAAAAACTAAATCAGAGGTGTTCATAATAATTTTCGGAGCATACTTTGCAATTTTTTTCTATCGAGGGAATTTCATATAATTAGCGTTTCGGCATGGGAAATGTATAGATATTATCTTACAAAATAACATATATTTTTTTAAGAGCTTAAAAAATTCAAATGTTTAAGGGAGATAAGTAAGAAATCGTTCGAATTCGGGATGTGGCGCGCGGCTAAAAGCTTTGTTTAGGATTTGATAAAGGAAACAGGGAGGCGTTTGGAGACCCCCGCGGACCAGAGGACGCTCCTTCCCCCCTCCCCCCGTTAGTCCGCTACTGAATGTTTTTTAATTACCTATGTTATTACTATCTCTGTATATGATAAGATAACCTTAAGCAAAGGGCCTAAGTTAATAAAAATAATTCGAAGTGCAATACGTAAGTGAAACTAGAACTAAAACTGTGTAGACATTATAAAGATTAGTATGTAGTTGTAATTTTATTTTTAAAAAAAAAGTAAATTACCGGTTCAGGCAGTATTTATTTATTCCTATTTTATCTGTAAGGGATAATGTTTGTATGGGACCTCCCAACTCCAAATCACATCTTAGATAGGTACTTAGCATATTTTAAAGGCACCAGCACACAAAAAAAAAAAATTGTCACTTTTTTATTTCATTTTCTACTATATGCATTTGTAAATGATACTTTCACCAAATATTTTAAGGAAATTCGTAAAATTGACGGAGATACAGCATTTTATATAAAACCGTTTTAAACAGTTTGTGTGTTGAATTATCCTTCAGCAAAACTTTGAACGCATTTTTCTCCAAACTACGTTTTTCACACTGGTTGACAACACATTAGAAAAACTATACATCTGATTTGCATGCAGCATGCACCAAGTCTTAAACTGTTCGAAAATCCAGTCACTATAGCCGGGGCCGTATTATCCATAAGACGTATAGGCAACTGCCTAGGGGGCCCCGCATTGGGTAGGGGCCCCTAGGGTAAAGGGGACCCAAGACGTGCATTGCTTAGGGGCCGCGACATGTTTAGGCCGGTCTTGGCAGGGCCCTATTGTCCATAAGGCAGTGTAGAACTCTGCCTAGGGGCCCCGCATCGGGTAGGGGCCCCTATGCATGCATTGCCTAGGGGCGCCGACATGTTTTATCCGGCCCTGACTATGACTCTACGTAGGGATTGTTTTAAAAATGGGGCCCTTCCATTTATTTTTTATATTTTATGAACGATGAAAATACCGTAAAAAATCGAAAATAAAATTCATTATATTCCATATTATCCAAAAGACGTAGGCAACTGCCTAGGGGCCCCGCATTGGGTAGGGGCCCCTAGGGTAAAGGGGCCCCAAGACGTGAATTGCCTAGGGGCCCCGACATGTTTAAGCCGGCCGTGGCAGGGCCCTATTGTCCATAAGGCAGGGTAGACCACTGCCTAGGGGCCCCGCATCGGGTAGGGGTACAGGGGCCTGAGACGTTCATAGCCTAGGGGCCCTGATATGTTTAAGCCGGCTCTGGCAGGACCCTATTGTCCATAAGGCGGTGAAGGCCACTACCTAAGGGCCCCGCATCGGGTAGGGGCCCCGAGACGTGCATTGCCTAGGGGCCACGACATGTTTAATCCGGCCCTCACTATGACCTACGTACGGATTGTTTTATAAATGGCCTCCCTTCCAATTTTTTTATGAACGATGAAAAATCAAAAAAAAAATCATTCAAAAATAAAACGCATTTAAAGTTTTGCTGAAGGATAATTCAACACACAAACTGTTTCAAACGGTTTCACATAAAATGTCGTATCTTCGTCAATTTTCCGATTTTTTTTTTTAAATCGATGAGAGTATTCTTAACAAGTGCATCAATCATAAAATGAAATAAATAAATACAATTTTTTTTTAAAGTGGTGCCTTAAAGCCTTGTTTAAAATTTGATCAAGGGAACATGGAGGCGTTTGGGGGCCCCCCAGGACCGGAGGCCCGGGGCGGGCCGCCCCCCCCGCCCCCCCCTTAGTCCGCCACTGGTGTGGAAGCCATCTTGTATGACTAACTTTTGCCTTGCAACTTGCCAAAAACTTATTGTGGAATTTTAAAATCAGAGCTAAAGAAAAAAAAAGTTAAATGAAGACAATAAGTAAACTAAATTAAAAAACTGGAAACAGAAAAAGATATTGATATATTTCTGTTTCCAGATTTTTGATCAGACGATGTAAAACATGGTTTGAGTCAAAATAGTTTAGACTGCTTGGGAAAAAATTTACACAAAATAATTCCAGATACTAATAACTGCAAAAATGAAATGTGGACGTACAAAGGCTTCGGCAATCACACGCAGTGTTTGAGGACCCTATTCGCAGGAAAAGTTGATAAGTATCTGATAACATGGGACGGTCGGTCTAAGAGCGAGGTCGACAGCCATATACACCAGGCTTGCATTCAATAAAAGGTCGAAAGTAATTGAATCAAATAATATAGACCTAAAACTGCAAATACTCCTCATCAAGACCTATGTGTGGAGTATCTTGATGTACGGCTGCGAAACATGGTGCCTATCCGAAAGAGATAAACAGAGACTAGAGGCTTTTGAGATGTGGTCCTGTAGAAGATTATTAGGAATTTCCTGGAGAGACCACATTACAAATGAGGAGGTTCTCCAAAGAATCGAAGGAGGAAGGCACCTGCTCAGGACCTTGTCCGAAAGGCGTGCAAGATGGATCGGCCATGTTATACGACAAGAAGGCCTCTTGCATGCCATAATGGAGGGTATGACCGAGGGGACAAACTCTAGGGGACGCCCACGCCGAGAGTACCTGGACGACCTGCTGGTGGACGTGCGCTGCTCATCATATGCAGGGAAGAATGGAAGAGAAGATTATAGGAAATTGCTGCAAACCAATCCCAGGATTGAAACCAGAGAAAGAGATATCTGATTTAAAATAATCTCATTATTTTTCAGTAGTAGTAGAAATGTCTAGGAAAAGATACGTCCGTATCTGGGAACCCTACATGTACTAGTAGTTGGTTACCCAACCTCTTAACTCACATTTAATTAATTAAGTTAATTTGCATAAAATCAAATCCACACCGCCCGCTCGTCCACCACACACAGACAGGAGAATGTCATATTTCAACCAATTTACATAAACCTTGACACATTATATAGGTACCTAAACCTTCCTCACGAATCACTCTATCTATTGGTAAAAACCACATGAAAATCTATTCAGTACTTTTTGAGCTTATCGCGAACAGACAAACGTGGCGGAGGACTTTGATTTATAATATGTAGGGATTTAATATCTTATCACAATTAAATCCCTAATATAAATATAATGTTAGTGACCGGTCAGTGGCCGAGTTGCCATCACGTTTTGGTCCAACCCAGACGTCCCGTGTTCGATTCCTCGTCGTGACTTGAGCAACATTTTACTGTGGTGGTGGCAGAAGATTTTTAAAAATTGTTGGGTTAAAATATTGTAGAATATCTTCCACTCTGAAACTGAAAGTGTCTATTTTTATTGTCGCTTTTTCATTTCATTGTGTTTCAAATCACAAGGGTACTAAAGATGTTTTCACTTCAAAAGTATCGATTGTTTCGAAATAAAAACGGAAAGCACTGTTTCGAAAACATATCGATATACGTCCATCACTATCGTCTATGGTTACATTTTCTATCAGCGTTGCCAACTCTACGTCTTTTTACGTAGATCTACGTATTTTAGGTCCTTCCTGAACATCTACTAACTTCAGTCCAGAATCTACGTATTTTTTGTCAAATTGTACAAATTTGCAAAATGACATAACTCATTAGGCTGAAGAAGCATATTTTCCGTTACTTTACGGTGGCGCCCCCGTCTGCGGGGCTAAGTATGTGGCGCGGACTCCAACAAACGTTCCGTTTCATACTAGAGTCCGCGCCGGGGTTGGGATGTCTAGGGAAATTACCCTAGATCTAGGGGAGAAAAATATTTTTCAGGCAAAAGGGAAATCAGCACAAATCTAGGAAAATTTCGAACTATTACCATTATTTTTTTATTTATTGAAGTTGTAATCTTCTACTTCCCGGTTTAATTAAATTGTGTATTTTAATACACAATTTCAGACAAAGGCATCGCTAAGTTTATTTATTGCTAGTATTCGACCTTAACTGTTTACTATATTATCCATATTCATGTTTTTTTTCCTTCATATTGCCTATTACCCCACATTCGCATAATTACCAAAACTATATTTCGTTTCATTTAAACCTTAGGTTCTCAACGTGGGCAATAAATTACGCCCCCTTGTGGACGTTTGAGACTGTCAGGGGGCAGTAGAAGACCCAAAGAGAGGGCGTTGATATGGCACAGTGATAGCGAGGTCAGGTAAAACATATAGTCTAAAAAGACCAAAAAAACGCTCATCACGTACTAATAAAGCAAAATAAACTTTAATATTGGTTAATTTTTGTTATTTTATGTATTGTAATCATTTTTATCACGTGTGCAAAAATTCACATGCTTAGGTAGTTGAGGAAGTGGAATAAAATTGAATTCATTAACCCCCCCCCCCCCCCCATAAGAAAAAGGTCTCTAAAAAAAAATCTCAAAGTGGGCGGTGGGCAAAATTGAAAACCAAGAGTGAGAGGCAAGGTTAAGATTGTTGAGAACCTATGATAAATCATTAAAAAAAAATGCATTAAAAATAATACATCCATTTCAACTTAATTACTACAAGAAATAACTCATTACGTTCACCTACCCTAACTTCTATATTTCACTCAGAAAAAAAGTACGTAGATCTACTAATTTTTCATAATCCAAATTATACGATTCTACGTAATTTTCTGGTCCGATCTACGTCTTTTTCAAAAAACGGGTTGGCAACACTGTTTTCTATACAACCAAAAATTTTGTCTATGTGTTTTTAGTTTTCAATTTCAATCCGTCTGGTTGGTTTTGGTGCTGTTAGAAAAATCGAAATGGGTGTGGAAATTGAAACAACTAAGCCTGGAGATGGTACGTACCATAATTTTAATATCTTTATAATAAAATAAGATTATTCTTCAATTTTTTTCATGGAATCTAAAATCCTAAAACAAGTTTTTTATTTCGCGGCACGCGCTACCGGCAAGCCTTTCCTGGCCGCCATATTCCCATCGGCTTTAAAGCTACTAATCTAGACGACTATTTATGTTAATCTCTCTTGCGGAATCTCCTGTTTACATTTAAAAAATGTTTTTAATTAATTTCTTAGCCGTGATCAATTTTCCGTAGTTAACACTTCATGGAAAATTGTAATTAAAACCAATACGTGAAACTCGTCAGTGAAACATTTCGGCGTTTTCGAAACGGCAGTGATCCTTGCGGCACGTAGTAGAACTATAATGATAATCCCGTAGTAAAACCACACATGTCATTATTCTCTCTAGCTAATTCTCCAGTGCTAGTCAACTCCGCTAGGTGGAATGTCCACCTCCCTAATGTATGCGATTTTAATAGAGTTTCCATCTTGTCATTTGCGTTATTTTTTAACCCCATATAAGTGCACATAAGCACATTAATCGATCTAGTTTTAGGTTCTATGTACACAGGGTCAGCTTTCAATAAATTTAATTTACCTCATTGCCTATCTGGAATCAAGCATTACCGATAAAAGGCCAAATGTCAAACTGCCAGCAGAATATCAATGATACATCATACATGCATACTAGTTTACAGAAATCTTGACCTTGAATATTAAGTAGATTCCTAGTGATAAAGTTGTTTACTGTTCAATGCTTCATTATTATAAGTCTAGTATAACGAGTTATTTATCGATAAACATGCTTTCATTAAACTTTACCGTCTTATCTGTAATATTATCTATTGGCGATGATTTTGTGGACGATATAGGCCCCCTGTGGGCGCCGGAGAGACCCAGGGGGGCGGTGATAACCTCAGGTCGGGGGAAATGAGGCAATAAGTTGGAACGGAAAAACTTGGGTTATTTGATTGCAGAAATTCAATCTAGACATCCGATAAATAACAAAAACCACTCTTGTTATCAGAACGCCCTTAGGTGCGGCGCGTATCTGGAAAATTTTAGATCTTCAATGTGGCCCATGATGCAATTTGGGTTGGCCAGGCCTGTTATAAGGTATCGAACCGTTAAAAAAGTTCTGTTAAGCTTTAAGCCTTACTTATTGCAAAGCTTTTTCCTTATTCTTGTCAAAATCTATTTTGTTTGAGAGTAACTAAAGAGCGAATTAGATTTAGGATCATAGACTTCCAAATTGATAAACTTGCCCAATATAAAATCTGAGTATCATTTTGACAACCTTAGCTTTGTGGCCATATTTTTGACTCCAGGAGGGTTCGAGAGTGCTTAGAATAAACCATGACATCAGTCGTAAGTTGACCACCGAAGAGTGCCCATTGAAATAACCAGACCCTGTGCAGATAAGTGACAAAGTCAAAGGTAGTGGGGTGGGGAAGAAGTTGGAGTAGTACCTGGCTATTCAGGTTTGGTCTAAAGCTATTTCAAGCAATGTTTCAATTCTAAATGGTGGTCTTACACCAGGACGATAATGAGAATATCTTCCACTCTGGAACGTACTGCAAATATACCTTGTATGTATATTTTTTATAGATTAAATTGTTAATTACCACAATTCAATCCAATAGACTTGCGCACGCCAGGGTTTGAAACTGTGACCTTCGGATTGCTAGTTGAGAGTTGCCTGTACACTGTCAGATTCATTAATTGACAAATCACAGAAAGGAAGACGGTCAGGACAGGACACCTCTGATTGGCTGGTCTGTCAATTTGAATGTCTATGTTTAGGCTAGATTTTTTTAGATATGAGTTTCCTTTTAATTGTTTTTGTGGTCCTGGGATCCGATTTTGGCATCAACCCAAGGGTTCAAGATGGCTGTATAAAATTAGACCTGGTTTTATTTTTATCTTGACATTACCTGACTGTATTTGATAGTACCATGCGTTACACAGACATCCCTAACTTACTTTTTATGTAATAAAAAGAACATACTGTAAAAAAAAAATTAATGCACAACTCGATAAAATTGTATTCTTAAAAGTATTACGTCTTCGATAAACTTAGTAGAGATTCAAACCTTTAGAATAGAAAACCATTTTAATTATAAGTCTTGTCAATAGAGCGCGTCAATTCAGCACCCTTGAGGTTATTTTTCACAAAAACGGCGCTCTACAAATAATCCAATTATAACAGTTGCATTGTCAAGATAACCGATAGACCGTGTTCTAATGATTTATTCCATTGTATGTACTGCCGATATATTTATTTATTTGTGGTTATTAAATAGTTCCATGTCGTAAGGGCTGGATTAGACTCGTAAGTTTTTTCCTGTAAATCGCTCTTGTAAGCGATTTATGGCCAAATTACCAATGTAAACGACAACAAAAGTCACTTAATGTAATTTATAGCAAGTTACAGAACTTATTCTTTCGGAAGTTTTTTGACAGGTCTAATTGCGCCCGCGCGAATTTCCAGCCTTACAGCTTAAAAAATCAGTTTCGTAAGCTAAAAAGCTTACCGCAAGAAATAGTTCCGAAATGTCAAAAATTAAAAGACAAATGTTTTCATAGGATTTTTTTCCTACAAAACTAGTATTTATTTCCACTTATTTTAGTTTACTGGAAAACGAGCATTCTTCTATTCAATTATCGTTCCAATCCTTTCCAATCTTGATGCTTCTGTTTTTAACATTTACGTATTTGAAATTTTGAATTCGAAGTCAGTTGCTGTCAGCAGGTGTCAGGTAGCTGTCATTCGGATAAAATGAAATTAATCTATAAATTAAACGATATATCCTTATAAATATATACGAATTATGTATAAGGATTATACATAATTCGTATATATGTATAAGGATATACACTTATTAAATTTTTGGAAAAAAACTTTAGATTCGCCTTAATTACTATAAAAGGAAACTTTTTGGCTTGGGGGCGGCGGAAAATAATGCATTTTAATTTTCAATTGCGTAAATTAAAATTTACTTCGCGAATCTACACGATGTCAAATCGCGGCTATTAGGTACCTCACTGTTATGTTGGTATCCCTGATACATTGCAAAGAACTAAATA
Source organism: Limnephilus lunatus (assembly GCA_917563855.2). Lineage (NCBI taxonomy): Eukaryota > Metazoa > Arthropoda > Insecta > Trichoptera > Limnephilidae > Limnephilus > Limnephilus lunatus. Next base: position 50,959,458 of record OU830603.1, read on the forward strand.
CTATTGTGGCCAATTTCGTGGGATACATGAAAACACGGTTAAACTACGAAAGCTGCATGTCATCATAATTTTAAAAAACATCCCAGGTTTTGAATGGTTTGTTTGGCAAAGCAAGGTTTGTCTAGCGGGTTTGTGTAATTATGGTTGATTGTCTGTGAAATAAAAACAAATGTTAGTTCTTTGCAATGTATCAGTGATACCAACATAACAGCGACTTGCCTAATGGCCGCTGACTGTCACCGATCGGTTCGCGAAGTGAATTTTAATTTTACGCAATTGAAAATTAAAATGCATTATTTTCCGCCGCCCCCAAGCCAAAAAGTGTCCTTTTATATTAATTAAGGCGAATCTAAAGTTTTTTTCTAAAAATTATTCGCAATAAGCGTGGCCAGTCCGAACCAATAATTACCAATAAAAATGTCAGATATGGTATTGTCTATCTGTTTGCTCTAAAAAAATCTTTTTATTTATTGAAATTTGTTGCCGGTCTATACATACATTTCTGATATTTATATAAATATTTTGATATTTTCGAACTCTGTCATTCACTGCCCTGATTTCAAAGCTCTGCTTTCTCAATTCTGCCTTTAAGGCATTAATAACTTTGTAGGAAGGTTCCGGTAGGAATAACTTCGGTCCATATTGGGAATATAATTGAATTTTTTTAAATTCAAGAATTGCATATTTATTTAGGTGAATAAATGACCACAACTGATTAAAAAGTGTTTTCAATGTAATCACCCTAAGCAACATCTCAATGACGACTGCATTTGTAAACTCAATGTGTATTGTTCTGTTCCAGGTACCACCTTCCCCAAGACCGGCCAGACGGTGGTAGTGCACTACACGGGCACGCTGCAAAACGGCACCAAGTTCGATTCCTCACGGGATCGCGGCCAGCCCTTTAAGTTCACCATCGGCAAGGGAGACGTCATCAAGGGATGGGACCAGGGGCTCGCACAGGTAATACCCGACCAAACCTGTCCCGTACCTAACTTACCCGGCAGATTAACCTGTTGAATGTCGGGTGGTATTTCGAAAAACGCGCGGAAGTTACCATGTTGCTTTCTGGTCAAATATCCATATAAAAACAAAGGAATTGTTTTTTTTGCAATTGTTTTCTGTATCAGATAATAATATCTTATTATTTATGTACATTACATGATAATATCGTAAGAGGTTTTTCCAGAATAGCTAACTAACTAAAAAAAAATATTAAATTTTTTGTCTCCCAATTGGATTTTTTTTTTTTTTATAGATAAAGTTAGATATTCTGGAGAAATTTCTCAAGATATGGACTTGAAATATTCATGAATAATAAGACACATTAAAAGTAAACTGAAAGTATTAAAAGTATTTGAGCAAAACTAATCAAGGTAATTTTCACATACCTCTGCATATTTTCGTCCGGCAATCGAGTGTGTTTTGAGGATTTTCTGTTCCGCCTTTCCACAGGTTAAAGGAATGTGGTGAAATGGGTCCATCGCCCGCGTGCTCGCGGGAACTATCCATAAACCATCTTCACTTTATAAATGTGATAATCAGATTGAAGATTTTGCTTGAAATGGCTTTAGCCATATTTGATGACCAGATCTAAACCTAACGTACGCCCAATCTGCCAGAGGTGTAGGTACTCTCACTGTTGCACTGATAGACCACCGTTCAGAATCGAAACGTTGCTTAAAATGGCATTAGTCATGTTTGGTGATCAAATCTGGATAACCATGAATTTCCCAAACTATATTTTTTCCATCTCCTTCCCCTCCCCAACTACTTCAACAATGCCCAAAGTTAGAATTTTTTTAATATTCCCTACACAAATATTACAATAATGTCCCGTTGAACTGCTAGATGCAGTTTTTCAATAGATTTTTAACAACAATCTTTATTTTTAGTTTTAGGTTAAGTTCCTTATATGTATCGATTATTACACTATTATTTAATCATAGACTTGACAAATTCATTAAGATTTTCAAAATGCTTTCCCTATCACAGATAGTTTGGCACATTTTTTGTTGATATCTTTGACCTTATTGTGACCTTTGCTTCCCTGACCTTCCCCAACCAGTCCTTACACTTTAACTGGCGATAGATTTCTTGACGAATACCCCAGGGTCTCCTGTATGCAGAAAACGTTCAAATACGAGATGTAATTCTTTAATTCATACTTCTTTTCTATTCCAGATGTCCGTGGGACAGCGTGCCCGTCTGACCTGCTCCCCCGACTTTGGATACGGAACGCGAGGACATCCCGGAGTCATTCCACCCAACGCCGTCCTCATCTTCGACGTGGAACTCCTGAGAGTAGAATAGGAACCCCCCTCCCGGTCACAGCCAACAACAAATAGAAAACTCACTCGATCCATTCATCAAATTATAATATTGTAAAAGTCTACTAGACGTTAGCCAACTTGATTATTATCTGTTATCGCATTTTAATCTCCATTCAGAATTATTAAGATATTAACCTTATCTACGCATGTGTGATATATTGGCGGTTATCACCATATGCGAATGTCGCATACTATGTGATTCAAATTTCTGATAGATAAAGATCTGACCATTCCATGTCTCGGAAGAAGTAGACGAAGCGGAGGGAAAATGAAAAACTTTTAGATCTTAAGTAATTTAATTTTTCTTTCGGTTTTTGGGGGTGGTTTCGTCAGAAATTCAAATGCAACATTGTCATCAAATGACTAATCAGAAAGGTCTCCGTTAAACGGCGATTTTAGATCTGTCTGTTTTTTATCACATTGAAAAGCATAATAATATGACAGTTGTGCTTTCTGCTGATAACAATTTGTTTTAACGTCACTAGAAAAACCCCAACCTAATTTTCTTACCGTCGAATGAATGCAAATGATCTGAGATGAATTTTAAAGCGAATGAATTTTAAGAAGCACATAATTTTACCTATTTAACAATCAATTATTATACTGTATTTTAATTATCTTATTGAAGCATTTAATTAATATTAATAAAACTGTGGCATACATTTTCTTTAGGACATTGTCTTTTATTTTTTTATTGTTAACATAATTTGCAATGTTGTGTGAGATGAGATGTTTCTTTGATGTACAATTTAGTTTCAATAAAGAGTATGAAATATGATTTTAGTTTTGATTTAAGCGCTTTCAAAGTTTTTTGAAGTGCGTTCTTGTAACACACTTGTAACTAGTGTTCAAACTTTTGCGCGTAGCATTGTCTGTGTAAAACAAAGATATTGAAATTAGTGATGCAACAGAACTCTGCTTCCGCTTCTGCTTCTGCAGAAGTTCCGCAAGTTTTTTCGTTTCCGTTTCTGGTTCCGCAAACTTTATAACAGAACTTTAAACGAAGAATAAATAAGGTTAAATATATGAATAATACCGAAACAGACTCAAAGGTGTAAAAACAGCAAAATTACTTTTTAATAAATATAATTTACCTCTCTTTAATTTCGAGTACAAAATACAAATTTAATTAAACAAATCTTAAAATATAAAATTGTGCTTTTTCTTCATAGTATCAACACTTCCGTTTCCGCTAAGATTTACTTTTGACATCTGTTTCCGTTAAGACACTTCCGTTGCATCACTAATTGAAATATAAGAGATGTGCTATCCGCAGTTTTTACTAGGCGAGACTGCGCTTCCGGGTGTCGTCGATATTGTTTACCAATTAATGAATAAACTAAATGAACGAATAAGCTAATCGAACGTCAAATTAAATTAACGAATTCTTTCCGTATTCAAATGATATTGTTAACCAATACTAATGCACACCTTCAAAAATCAACGAAATGAACAAATTATTTTCATATGCAAACTAATCTAATAAGGTAGTAGTCCGCTGACAGTCACGCGGGCATCATAGCATATCTCTTTTGTATTTTAATATCTTTGGTGTAAAACCATAAGTAATATTTGCACAGCAAATAAAGGGATTGAAGATACCGGAAAGGCGATGGGAACAAAAACCGTTGGTGCATGTTTAAAGCAATTCGTACATGAGATGTTAACAAGTAACTCGAAACTCATGCACGTGGCATGTGCACCGCTCGTCTGCTAATCTGCCATACTATTTGGCTAGTGTTCGTACATGATGCGAAGTATCGACTATGGGTTTGACGTCAGTTGCACGCTACTGACAGTGCTGGAAGCAAGCTGTGCGAGTTGCATTAACATCTACTACTTATTTGACAAAAATGTCAGGAAAATGTTTATGTAGCTATAATTTACTGGAATACAAGAGAAAGGATTTATCAGCGAAAGCTTTGGATTGAGATTGGAAAAAAGTCAATTTTACATCATTCTCGTAGTTTCTTGGTGGTGATGAATGCCCTATGAATAATATTTATTTCATTTGACGACCTCCGTAGTCCAGTGGCTAAGACTCTTGACTCACAATCCGGAGGTCGCGGGTTCGAACCCGGCGTGCGCAAATAAATTTTATTTGATTAATTTGTGTTATTTCACAATTAATTCATTTAAAATAATATATAGTATATTTGCGGCACGTTCCAGAGTGGAAGATACTATCAGTATCGCCCTGGTGTAAGACCACCATTCAGAATTGAAACGTTGCTTGAAAATAGCTTTAGACGTGTTTTGTGACCAGATCTGAATAGCCAGGTACTTCCAACCTTCCCCTTCCTCACCTCCTTCCCCTCCCCACTACCTTCAGCCTCACAACATACCCCAATTGGGGATGCCATAGTCTCACTGGCTCCAAAATTGGTGAACCCAAAATCTTTTAGATCATTTTTTATGCTTACAATAAAGATAAAGAAGAACAATATTGTCTTCATTGCTAGAGTCACTTGACTTCTCGTTAACTCCACGGCTGCATGTGAAAACATTATCAAGTTTCGGGTAGTGCCGTCCGCTACTTGTGGTTGAATCACAGTCATGCAGCTTGTAAGAATCTCTGTATACAAAGGGCCGCTAAGAGACCCAACTTGCAAGCAGTGGCGGTTCTTCACAGGGGGACAATGGGGACAGTCCCCACCAGTTACACTCAAAACCTACTAATGGAAATAACAGTCGATTCTTTGTCTTCACCGAAATGAATGAATTCTTTAAACAAAAAAGTAATTAACATTTACAGAAATAAAATACAAACAATTATTCCGGTTGATTTTAATAAGACCCTACGCGCGTACATCGAACAATGTACGGCGCAAAAAACAGCAGGTCTATTTCTCAGTGCGCAGAATCTAATGCGCACTTCGGGGACAAGCCGAACTATCCCTATACTTTCCTTGTGTTGTTTCGCGGTCGTGTGCAACTGCGCATGCGCAGTAGTATATGAATTCAAGTACCTGCGGGGACAATCCTTTGGATCCCCATAGAACCACTTGTTTGCGAAGTTACGGGCGGGAATCGCTCGCGTTCAAATTAGTTTCATAATAATATTGCTAGATAAAGCTTTATTTTTATTATACTATATTGTAAATTGGCATATATCTATAGACATTTTATATTATTTTGTGTTAAATATATCCGACTAGCATGATTAGACCATAATTTTTTTTTTTTGAGAAGTTTTATATTAAATTCTACGGGTGGTGAGATTACGGTACAGTACATAAAAAATGTCGATCCCCACCACTAAAGAGGTGCTTGAGCCGCCACTGCTTGCAAGCACTACTTTGCTTCTTCTTTCACTGGTGGAAGAAGTCTGCAAGAAATTGCCATAAAAAGAGGGTCGAAAGTTTTTCAGTCGAATTATTGAACAAAAAAATTACCCGTTCTCATGTGAAATAAAGTGTGATCTCACTGATGCCGAAGGAATTAACGAGTTGTCTTCCATCGAAATTCCGGTAGAACAATACAGCAACCCCACCTGCCGCCTGTGCCCTAAAGGTTACAATCAGTTGGTTAAGAATTGTGAATCTCAAATAAGCCGCCTATTTTTACAGAATATCGCTCTAGTGAAAAACCGCCTTTTAGTGTGTTGAAATCTTCTTGGCCTTCCACCTACCTTTAACCTCATAACATATCCCAATTAGGGATACCATATTCCCACTAGATCCAGATGGTTGGGAACAGTTTGAACTCTTGTGGGTTATTCACATTTAAAAAGTTATCTTGTTGGGAAAATGCTGTATTCACAATGATGAGGGACTTAGCAGTGGATGGGATGGAACAACTAACCATTTATTAGGAATTTATAGAATACGAACCAATAATCTAAGCAGTTTAAGAAGATATCTAAAGTTGAAAATTGATATTTCTTTAGAAACTTTATTTTCCTGTAAACTAAAACTTCCTCTAAAATAAAATACTTTATAAAAATTATCCTGGTGCATTTTGTTTTTCGCCTCGGCATTAGAAATGTTCAACTTTACAGAAATTCTTAATTATAGTGTATTTTTTATTCAGCCGCCTCAGCGAAGATAGCTCCTTATAACCTCTTTCTCAAAAAACCATGTAAGGAGACCGAGACAAGGCACACCGGAGTTCTAAAGTGACAGGGCCATAAGAATGTAATGTATCATTGTAAATCGTTAGTTAACTAATTTTCTTTATTAGTTTTGTTCATGTCAGATTGGTTTTTGGAATTTTTGGATCAGTCGAAGACGTCGAAGTTCGAAGTTCGCACAGCTGACGAAACGAACTGTCAGATTAATATTACCATACGCAAAAACTTTTTTCTCCGAAACATTGAATAATACAACACCATTTGATTGGCGTTTTCAATATTTTAAATTCATAAAGGATTTACAACATTGCATGACATACTTGACGAGTATTATGGCTTTTAATAATTCACATCGGTAATAACGTTCTTGACTCAGATTCGTTTAAAATTTTTGAAGACGTAATCGACGTAATATTGTAGACAATTCGTTGGTTCCTACTCCGACCACTCCGACCATTTTTTTTTTAGTTTGGTCCAGTGTTGTAATATGTGAATGAATTTGCTAAGATGAAGGGAAAAATATATCTTAGTTTTGTAATTTTCAGGATTGTACGTGCATATTATTATTGAAAAAAATGCTTTTACGATGAAATATAAATTTTTAAGAAAAATAATTAAATATTCTTTTTTCTGAGACAATCCAACCAATGTCCAGTCTAGAAACTAATTGATGATGAATGTTTGAAATTTTAAGAATATGTTTTTATACACCAGAAATAATCTTTCTTCTTTCTCTAATTTATAAAGATATAAACGTATTATTCATCCATCTTCACCTTTAACTTTTATAATTATATAGACAACACAATTAAAATTGTTAATTACATTGCTCTCTCAATAATCCGCCACTCCAAAAATCAGGCAAATGTCCAATTAGTGAAAGCGGCAGATTATAGTCCATACATGCAAATTATGCTTATAATTAAAAACAGGTGTTTCGTAAAACAAACGAATACCGTAATGCATCGATGACACAGGGCGAGTTTACAAGCTACTATCTCGGAAATTCACTATCTGTTAGTAAACTCGCTCAGTGTCATCGTGTTACTTGCTAACTAGCAGATTGTTGACAATCCACGGAAAAAAGTTGAAAGGTCCTCAACTTTACACGCTACAAGCCGACTCGTGATTGGTTAATTTGTGTTTCCAATATGGCTGCCAAAAACCAGCTGATTTCAACTGTCAACTGTCTGAAGGATTAGTTCACGTTATTTCCGCTATTGGCGCTAGCAGCTACGTGCGAGTCCAGTTTCCTACAAAAATGTCACGAGCTACTGAGCGAGTGGACAGTTTTGTGTGTCATCATGACAATCTCACTCGCCGATTCACCCGCTTTTAAATTTAGTAGATAGTAGCTTGTAAACTCGCCGTGTGTCAGCGAGCCTTAATCGATCTTCCTTAAAAATTTTACTTTTTTGGTTTCAAGTTAAGATATTGCGTTTGCATGTGAGTAGACTTCATTACGTAAACTTTTTAAAATAAAACGTGTCAGAATTAAACAAGTTAACACATCATGCGAAAGTTGTTAGAATGAACAGACGTGTCCTAAAGCAACAATAATAATATTATTAACTCTGGTGACTGGTAAAATGGTCAGCCAGAGGCAGCTAGACGGTGGTATTCGCGGTATTGTAACTGAGTGTGCAAGCGTAAGATAATATAACCCAACCCGTCGAGTCGTTGTATAAAGTTTGGCGTTGAGCCTAGGCACTTGGGAGACTACTGCATTTACGTACGAATACCGGCGAATTACAGAGCTTGATTTTGTGCTTTTAACTATTACGGTAATTGTCAGATAATCGAGCAGCGGATTACTGAGGGAGTATTGTATCATGTTTTTTTTTTAAATAGCTTTTCTTTTCTTACCCCTGTCCCTAACGTTGACAATAATACTTCCATATTGAATAAAATAATCGCTCGTGTGTCGTACTATACATAAAGTTTATCATACTTGGTACGAAGTATTTTGTAAATTAGCTCACTAAAATTCGATTGATTTTCTTTGAGATTTCTTTCTTTGAAATTTTATATTCTATTATTTATTTAAATGACTATTCTTTTCTAAAATTTAAGGGTAAAGAGCTGACCATTACTGACAGGACATCGCTCTACAAATTATAATCTGCAACCTATAAATAGTCGCTTCAAAATATAATTGATATGATGTGATATTATAAGGAATTTTTTTTTCAGTTTCTACTCAGGCCTTCCTCAATTTTTTATTCAGGTTTGTCAATGCTGAGCGTCTCTTATTATCCATTCGAAGCCTGCAGTCCGATTCAGGTGGCCAGCTCATCTCATCAAATAAAAACAACAAAAAATAATAGTGCTTCGATACAATGATCCAATTTCGATTTTAGCTTGAAAATTTTTAAATAGTTCGTATTTGCGTAATTCTAAAAATTCTTGGGAAATGTTGCATTTTGTAGCTGGGAAAGTTAGCATTTCGGCCATGGCAGCACCGGCTGGTGTGAATGTTGTCATATGAAGATGAGAGTTATCTAGAAGGCAGTGCACCACCATTATCGGGCGACATGTTGATTTTTCGCTGTGAGTTTGATCGAAGCCGATTGTGAATTCCTGTCATTCGGCACACGAATCGTTAATCATAATCGTACACCGTTAATAATGAATGCCACCGTTAAAGTTTGTCCGCCGCCGGTTTAGCGGTTGCTCGAGCCGCCCAATAATCGGGAAAACTCAGTTAATCGGATGCAGGGGTGTGTGTGTAGTTGCTGTCGAGACCGACAGAGCGCAGATATTTGTGTCAAAATAATCTAATGCTATTTATAAATATTATTTGCTAGCTTTCACTCATGCTTGGACTTGAATAGTAATTTTTGTGCTATTATTAAACAAGTTTATAAATATTGCGACTTCCCCAATGCTGGCTCGCTTAAAAGCTGTAAATATTTTTCTCATAAGCGGATGCCATTTTTAGAACCATTCCTTTTGACGTTTTTTCATTTCTTCCGTCTGCACTTTTCACTACTCGCTTCTATTTTGGAAATATCGCAGAACATATTTCTCGGTATAACATGTCTCCACACAGCAGCCAAGACGAGTTTATCAATCAATCAATTCTGTAGAATAAAATCAATATATTAGATTTTTGGTTGTTGATTCAGTTCAAAACCCATGACAGTTTATTTCCATAATATTATCTTTACTGAAGACAACCTTTCAAAATTATAGATATGTTAGGGTAAATTTCTGGTGTCCCATAAAATAAATATTAAAATTACATATTCATAAGTCACATCAGTTATAAAATAAACAATGTACATTTGTCTGTGGCTTCCAGTTAGTTTGTGGAGGTTTTCATGATTTTTCTCAAGTTGCAGCAGAGGATTTTAATATCTGTGCATAAATAGACGTCAGGCTATTAAAAAATATTATTTATATTACATTCACATTGGATGTCATTCATAAAAATATCTCGGCAGAGCTACATTACACGAAAATTGCAATTACTGTCGAAAATGTTGGGTGTGAATCAATCTTAAATCTTCAATTCAAATAGATTAGTTCAGTATAAGGCGAACATTGCCTTGATAATAGCCAACCTCCGATAGGAGAAGGCACCGAAATAATAAAACTTTATCGATAAGCTTTAACAATGGCATTTTAATAGCGGTGTAATTTATTGAGTGCAAATAATATGAAATAATATCACAGTGGAGTTAGTGAAATATAAAATCACGTGACATCAGTGTTAAAACATGCAAATCTTTTATATTCAGTACTAATAAGTCAAGTAGCAATGCAAAAGAAGCTAGGCTAGTAGCACACACTGTGGAGTTCTGATACCAACCCTGGTTTATGGCCGTGTGGCATTGGACTGCTAGAGGAAGGAAGAAAGTGGACTGATTGCTGTATATCCTTGAGGTTTTTACATGATAAAATTATGTACAACTTTATTAGGAATGTGTAAATCCGAAGATAATGCAAGATTAGTGTAAGTATAATGAAAAATATCGAAAAAAGATAGGCTTAGATGGTCTAGAATGGAAGATGACGGATGCTCAAAGGATATATGGCACAATCAAGAGCATCAAACACTTGGGTTAGTACTACAACAGTGTGTATGAATGTGATTGAAGAAGGGAGGGTATGCCAAGACAGAGTTGTGTGGCAGTCCATTATATCTGCATATCTCCACGTGAAAATAGCTATTTCAAAAACATAGATAGGAAATTAGTCACTGCAACTTTTCTTTGGATGATTCATTAATAAATTAATACAATTTTTAGATCCAGTGGATGTTGTATCTTTACAATTTACAAAGTAAATATTCTTTGTTTCCCCTTCGTAAGACTAGAATCTTAGTCACTCCATCTTCTCATAGATTAAATCATTATTAGCAATGCATGTTGGAGTTTTATTTAGTGTATGTTTACAATAAATATTCATTGTTCCCTATTGCAAAGCTTCTTGCTATGTTTGGAAAACATTGCTTGATCTAACAATCACCTATTTGTGATTTGAACGAATGAAGGAAATAATATGAAATGATTCCCTCCATTTTTTTTAAAGAATCCTTAAACATTATCGTTTTTATAATAGTACAGATCTTGAAAGGAGAATATCGTCGGTGTAAGTCAAATATCACGGAAGATCCTTTAGTAAAAATGTTCAGGAGGGCCAAAACAGCTATCTAGGGATATCGATTGTCCTGTTGATTATCCAGACGTCTCCGAAAAAACGAAATTTTAGTTGAGTATGCAGTTATATGTAAAAGTGTACCCTAAAGTATATCAAAACTTAGTATTTCGAGATATCCGACTATCTACTGGATAAATGCACCCTTGCTTGCTTTTGTACTGGGGATGGTTAATTCGTGGTTTTGACTTTAACCGAGTACCTACAAGCTGTCGATTGGTCAATTTCATAATTTGAAAACACCAATCAATGTGGTTTGTGCTGTTCAACCGAAAGTGCCCAAAAAAGTGTTTTTAATTTATTGGCTACCCACAGTATTGAATTTACATAGACGATATGTGATGTGAAAATGAATTGTGTTGAATTGAAGTTGTGGTGCCTGAGAAAGACAACTCAGGTTCAGGTTCAAGAACCTGAAAAAGAGCACGTATGAGATAATGTATGAATGTGAATGAAGCGAGGTATCGCAGAGTTAGACTAGGTTGCTACTGCTAGGTTATTGACTACCTGTCTACAGTTTTCGCTTTTTTATATGTTATTAAACATGACCTATTGACCTTCCATGACTAGCATTAAATAAAGGAACCATTTTTTTCTTATATCAATGAAAGTATTAACTTTGTATTGATTAAAAACTTGTTAACTATAAAACGATTTATTTTTTATTATTACAAAACTCTGCCCCTGGATTTTGTTTTATAACTTGTCGAAGAAAATTTGAATATAGAAAATGTTGCCAGTGTTGAAAACTTATTATTTAGATATTACCAATATGTGTTGATCTTAATCATCTCATATTTTCTCATCTCATATTTTCTCATCTCATAGTTAGGTACTTTTACTTTATGGCTATTGATTATAAAAGATTTGCATTCTAAAGTGTAATTCTTCTGTCTTAGTATCACCTTATCCAGCACTGAAGCTAAATCTAATTTAACACAAGCAAGTAATATAGAGCCGTATTTAATTTGTCCCCGGAGGAAAGAAAATACAGTGAAAAGATCCACGATGGAGGACAAGGCATGATGGCTCAAAAAATCTGATTGAGCCCAGAAAAACACAACAAAAAAACAAACAAATACTAATTAGATTCAAATTAACAACAGTGCAGCAAATACAGATTATTTTACAAGCAGAATCCGTTGTTTCATCACATTTCTTTATTTTGAATTGTAGTACAAGAAATTTTGTTTTGCAAAAAGAAAGAGCTTCCATTTTTTGATACAACTCTCCGACAAGAATTAATGTTAACAGAATCAAAGTATAATTAGTTTTTGACGTCGGCCCGATTGTCAAAATCATCGATTTGGAGTGCATTACACCTTAACCCATCATACAAGCAGAAACATCAAAAGAATTCTAATACATTCTCTAAATAATAATCAGAAACTAAGTTCTTACATCAAAGATCTTGTGTTAGCTGTCTTGAACTTCATGCTCTAAATCTCTGCATACTTGAAATACAGCTGATATCAAAAGGATTTGAGATTCAAATTAACTGCAGAAAGCAGTACATCATCGTAACGGAAAGATCTACAGCAATCTACCAACTTTAAACTAGCGTATATCGGCTAGATAAGTGTTATCGTGTGGTTGAGTTGTTCCACGTATCAGCTCAGTGTTATAGTGTGATTGAGTTGTTGCACGTATTAGCTCAGTGTTATAGTGCGGTTGAGTTGTTGCACGCATCAGCTCAGTCTTATCGTGTGATTGTGCAGTCGTGTGAGCAGTGAGTGTGGGCTGTGAGAGGAGAGGGTGGCGGCGGGGCGCGGGTAGGTTCGGGGGCCGGCAGGGTGGCACGCTCGGCCGCGGGGGCCGGGGGGGCGCAGCCCTCGGAGTCGCCGCCGGCCGTGGCCGCCGCGCGCGACCCAGCGCCCGACAACTCTCCCACGCCCGCATCCTGGTTAGTATACCAACTTTCTTATATTAATTCTATTACTGTGTCATATCCACAGACCATCAAATCTGGTTCTTAGAGAGAGATCAGTGGGACAGAGAGAGGACAGGACTTGTCTCCTGGTCAGTATACATACTCATTTACTATCATGGGGTGAGGTTTGTCTAGGTCTTGGAGGTGGATGACCAGACACACTGAACCCCAGATTTCCACCCACCCCTTAAACCTTTTTCCTTCCCAGAACGCTCCTCTCCTTCATTTCCTTAAAAAAAACCCCTCCACACAGCATCCCCAAAGATGACATAAGCCCTCAGGGAAATTATTTTCCTCAGGGCCTCCTGTGTGGAGCTCAGGTAAATAAAAAAAAAAATCAGATTTCAGAGACAGATCAGTGTCCTATTAGTTGTGTGGCAGGGAGGGGAAAGAGTCTGCATCTTGGTCAGTATACTTGCCCATTTACCTCATGAACATGTCTGTGTCCCATCTTCTGTAAGGCTAAGGAAGGAAGGGTCCTTAACCCTCGACCCGTCGCGTGGGGTCTTTAAAAGCCCAGGTTTTACAGGAATGCTAATTATGTACATTTTAAATGTTCCCACTGATTCCTTACTTTAGGTAGCTTCCTAAAAGGAACTATACTTGACGCTAGCGCCGCCAAAATTCAGTTTGCGCATGTGCGATGTGAGATACAGACTTGTGTTTCGGCGTGAGGCTCAAAAAAATCAACAAAAACAATGAAAAACAAGTTTATATGTTTTTTTCATTGTATTTTGTTAATATTTTTATTGTAATTATAATAAGTATGTATCAATCTCAAATAGTTATAAGTTTGAGAGAAATTGGTTAGATTTAAAAAAAAAGTTTTCTATTAAAAAAGTATGATTCAAAATTATAAAAAAATGTTCCTTGTTGATTTTTAAGCTTGTACTTAGATAAAAAAAAAACAAATATCTAATTTTTAATATATTTTTTTATTTCAATGCAGTCATTATCACCTGACTATTAATCAGTTAAAAAAACACATAAAATGTAAGCTAAGCATAACAACAATTTAATCATATTTATTTTTGGGGTCCTCAGGGACCCCACGCGACACCTCGCATTCAAAAAAATGCGCGATGGGTGGAGGGTTAAGGTGATGCACCATGTTGTGTAAAATTTGGGATCAGGCCGCTAACAATGACACTCAAGGTTTAAATTTCCGTTTAACACTGGATTGAGATGATCACTTGATATAAATCATTGATTTAAATCACCTTTTTTTTTACTGAAACCAAATCACCCGCCTAAAGTGACGAGAAGAAGAAGCCAAGGGACTTCCTCTAGCATAAACTACGGCGCACACACTAATGTAATGACTAAGGTCAAAATATGGACCGCTTTTATTTTTCGACGATTGACAGCGGTCCAAAATTGGACCACATTTTTTTTGTGGACCAAAGCTTACGATTTCATTTTTTTTTTATATATCCCACAAATATGTGATAATCGACAAAAGATAACTGAATTCATTGGCTATATAGAACTCTAATCAGTTTGTATGCCTCCATAATAAAATTCGGAGGTATGATTTTTTTTAACGGGGGCGGAAAATATTTAAAAAAATCAGGAGCAATCGGAGAAAAAAGTTTTAAATCGTGCTGTCGCTCGAATTGTTTAAAATATGCATAATTTATAACAATTTTTTATTTATTTTTTTTATTTATTTATTTGTTTTTGTTATAAAGAATACATCAGTACAAAGGAGCTTTGACTGTCCAACTAGGAGTCTCCCGTTCTAGGACAGTCAAATTGACTGAAAGATTTTGATAGGCGTAAATTTAATTTACAAATGACCGATTTATATTGGGATAGTGTTCTAACTACGCCTTATCATTTTCTAAGGTTTCTAAGTTTCCAAAGACGAATTTTCGTAATCTATTTAACAATTTTAGTCGTGTTTTAGTTTATAATTTTAATGGAATATATTTAAATAGGACGTAGCCCCAGCTTGGAATTGCATTAGGGAAATGTAATTAAAACCTTGTGCAATGAATTATCATGCCACAGGTGGTTGCACGTGGTTCTATTTGCTTTTTTGGGTATGTTCTAAAAGGGTAAGTATATGTCCTTTTTAAATACTTTACTTTAAAATGTTCAATTAAAATACTTTGCACAAGATTCAACCTAAAGAATCGGAAATTGCTAAATAAGATTATGAGAAATCGCTTTTGCAAACTTTTACATCTCATATTTCAGAACAATATGAAGTGTAAGAGTATTATTATTATAGATTGTCTAATTTCTCTGTTTAGGAAACTACACACCCTTGCATACAATAAGCATTGCAAACGGTTTAAAAATGTACTCCATAAACAATCGTTAAATTATTTTACAACTCTTTCCAAGGAAGAACGAGATCGGGAATGGATTACTCACGGCGTTATTAAAAGATCTACAGATGGCAGAGGGAAATTCTTTTGATCAAGTAATGATTGCTGCATTACTTGTTTCGGCGCACTGAACAGATTTACCGATAGGAGCGTGTTGTGGGCGCTTCCATTCGCCTGAAATAAGCTCAAATTTTCCTTTCTCGTGGCAAAATTGATCATATTTTAAAAAAGCTTTGAAATTCTTTTGATGAACAGATTATCGATTTTGTTCAAGTGTCTGGGGAACGAAAAGGTCTTCGAAATCGATATGGATTACACTTCTTGGGATTATCGGGATGTTTAGTGTATCAGTGTACTGATGAGATACACAGTTAGAGCATTCTGACTGAAGTGAACTGTAACTAACTAACCATTACACCGTTTCCGCGAGGGTAGGCAGAGAGGTCGGACCGCTAAACAATTCAGTCTTGGCACACACTCCTTGCCTCGTTCAAATTCATACATGCTCTTCTATTATTCTGACTCTTGACATGGCCCTACTCAAGTATCTGATTCACTTGGTCGTGCCATGTCTTTCTCGGGCATCCCCGACTTCTCCTACCATTCACATTTGCGTCATAGATCTCACTGAAGAGACTGTAGATCTTCCATACTGTTAGATATCAGCACCGCATCATCAGCATACAATAGGCAACGTACTTTCAGATTACTCAATTTCGCGCCCAATCCCATCACTTTCATACAAATAGATTGAATAACCACGGCGACATTACCCAGACTTGTTTCACACCTTTTGTGATGTCAAACCACCCCGTAAAATCGCCGTTCACCCTAATACTCAATTTTTTCTTACTTCTGTTTTTTTTTTAAATTATTTTTTTAATTTATTTTTTATTTTTATTTTGTATTACTTAGCTCCACACAGGAGGCCCTGAGGAAAAAAAATCCCTCAGGGTCTATGTCATCTTGGGGGGGTCTTTTTAAGGAGAGGAAATTCTGGGAAGGAAAAAGGTATGAGGGGTGGGTAGGAATCTGGGGGTCAATGTGTCCAGGAGTGACGGACTTATGAATCCATGGGACGAGAGAGACCGGCTGGTGAGGTCTAGGTTAGGTATCCCTCAACCAGTCTCTCGATTCGGCCCGCCACGCAATAGGTTGGCAAATGAATTAGCCGCCAAAACCTAGACAAACCTCACCCCATGAACCCGGGCACCCTTGATTGGTCACCATACGTAAGAATCACTTCAGGTGACCTATGGAAAATATAATTATCTTAAATATATTAATTACCTTTATCTAATAAACGGTTCCCAGGGCAGTACTCATACCGCCTTCCAAATTTTAGAAATAATAATAAAAATATGTAACTTTTTTAACCCTTGACCCGTCGCGTGGGGTCTTTAAAAGCCCAGGTTTTACAGAAATGCTAATTATGTACATTTTAAATGTTCCCACTGATTCCTTACTTACTTTAGGTGGCTTCCTAAAAGGGATTATACTGGACGCTAGCGCTGCAAACATTCAGTCTGCGCATGTGCGATTTGAGATTCATACTTGTGTTTCAGCGTGAGGCTCAAAAAAATCAACAAAATTCCATGAAAAATCATGTTTAGGTGTTTTTTCTCATTGTATTTTGTTGATTTTTTGTTGTAATAATAATTAGTTTGTATCAATCTCAACTATGAGTTTGATGGAAATTGGTTAGATTTTTTTAAAGTTTAATATTAAAAGTATGAATCAAAATTATAAAAAAATGTTCCTTGTTGATCTTTGAGCTTTTGCATTGAAAATAAAAATCTAATTTTTAATATTTCTTTTTATTAATCAGTTAAAATAATACATAAAATGTATGCTGTAATAACAATTCAATCATAGATATTTTGGGGTCCTAAGCGACCCCGCGCGATATTCACATTATAAAAAAGGCACGATGGGCGGAGGGTTAAATTCCATTCTGTTATTACCTAATATCAGTCTTATTATGACCCGACTCAGATTTTGATTCACTCTGACTTCTTCTGTCTCTGTCTCAGAGTGACTCTGACTTCTTCTACCATCAATGCTCTGACCGGATGTTTGCTGTGTATGACAAAACTGCCTCACGTTTCCAGTTTGCGAACCTTACAAAGTGCATAATTTTCCAGAAATAGACCGACATGTTGCACTTCTAATTATGACGGATTCTATTATTATTGGTTACAATGTCGATAGGTTTTATTGACTTTTTTGTTAGCGGCTGGTGTGATGATAAATAAGACATTCGAGATATATGTATCTCAGTCTTTAACCCCCAGAGTCCTAAAGCCTCATTTTTCTCTTAACCTTTCAAGCTAGTTTGTTCGTTTTTGGGAACAACTCATATATGTAGGTCTCATAAAAATTATTGTGTCTCCTTTACTAACATGGTGAGAAATATTATCTAAACGGTGTTAGAAAGAGTATACACCACGCTTTGTATTCAAATCTGAAAGTTAGCACGATTAGTGTTGAAGAAAGTCTCGCTAGTCCGTGGTCCGAGGTCAATGTCCATCGAGTGTATGTTTTTTTTTACACCTTCCTTTATTATTTTTATGCCAGTCAAAAACAACCTGCAACCTTAATGGCTGTATGGACATTTTTATCATGATGCTTAATTTTTCAAAATGTAATCGATTATACCTGTATTTTTTTACATGATTTTGGGTATGGGGGGAGGGGGGTAGTCTAAAACCTCACCACATATCATCAGGGGAGGGGGGAGGGAGGAGTTAAAAAGTTACTAAAAACATCATGTGATTAATGGACGTCCCCTAAGTAAAAAAATAATAAAAATAAAAAGTAGGCAATATAAAAATAATAGTTTTGATTATGCATGTTGTAGGTTAATTTGTTTTTAAACGTTTCAAGGATACAGTCGAAAATATCAATATCTCTTGGGGCACTGTAAGATTTGCAGGGTTCCACGACAACTCAACCAGGTGGCATTTCAACACCCCTTTGAAAAGTCAATAAAAATTATGATTTTTTTTCTTTAAATAGCTCTTAACCGGTTCCATGTCAACTCAGAATCAAATCGACTCAACACCACTTTGAAAGTCATTAAAAGCTATGAATTGTTTTATTTTTTTATTGAACAGTACATAATTTCTGAGATTTTTGTACATGAGGGAGTATGGCTATTACCCGTGGCTCTAACCTACCGACTTTCTTTTGGGTATGCTCGGAATGAACCATCTACGGGTCAGAAGGGATGTGCACATTGCTACGCATTTCTTCAGATTGATTCGTGGATGGTTTGAAAATACAGCTATCTTGGAGAGCATTCACTTCTATGTTCCCGATGGTTATCTTCGTCACCGACAGCATAGACTGTTCTATCTTCCGGCTTGCAGGACTAACTTGCCAATGGTCATGCCCATCGGGAGAGCAATCTTGCTGGTGAACAGAATTAATTCGGATATCGACATATTTAGCGTTAGTGAAGCTGCTTTTAAAAGGCAAGCTCTATAATGCTTGTATAGTTTTTGCCTACCATTTGTTTTATATTTATGTTTAATGTAATACTCTTACAATTGTATTTTAAAAACTCATTAAAATGTTTAATTTTGTAATGTTTTAAAAAGAATAAATAAATTGAATTGAATTGAATAAGCTAACCTAACGTAATCTATTTAACCAACACTTTTAATGACTTTTGCAAAGGAGGTGTTCAGTTGATTTCATTGTTGAGTTGTCCGGTCACCCTCTTAAAACCTAAAGTAACCTTTTCAACCAATTGTTTTTTTTTTTTAATCACTTTTAGTGATTTTTTAAAGGAGGTCTTAAAGTTTCATGATTCAGAGTTGTCCGATCACCAATTTACAGATACGCCCTAGCAAAGAGTTTTGTGCGTATTTCAATTTAAATGTTGAATGTAAAGTAAGGTATTCGATCTGGGCAACGAAATGCAATCCTTTTTAAATGGGCTGAAGAAGTCAACAAGACAATTATCAATCATATATAGAAACAGTACCTCAAAAATGCTACACTGTATAAAAGACTATACTGAAAGTATCTACTGGTGGACGAAATAATATAATTTTGTCATAATATTATAAGTTGGCTATATTGCAGCAGCAGGTAGTACCAATTCTACTCTTTTAGACAACTTTTTACAGATTGAATCAACACAAAATCTTTGTGCATATATAATTATGTATTTATTATTGAAATGGCGGCGTGCTGTGCAAACGACCCGACAATTGGCTGTGTGAATTATTCCATATGAATGGAGACACACTTCTCTGTCTGTACTGGCGAACGTTCCACATTACAGTGTACCGGAACCCCAAAAATTGCAGCACCAATAATAATAGAAAATAATTAATTAGTAGTTTTAAGTACAGTATACCTCGCATCAAAAAAAGTATGTTTCTAATTTTAAGTATATTAAATATTTTATTTTATTCAGGTTTTCCATAAAACAGTTACACACTAAAAAGTTATGGAAAAGATTACAATTTTTTTTTTAAAGTGCATTGGGGCAGTTTAACTATGTTGTGACGTAGTCAAGAGATAGTTACTGAATTCTCTGTAGGTGACATTTGAAGATGTCGATGCTCAATGCAGAGTCGTTAAGCAGTTGAGTCCCTCTGCTTAATGTTTATATGATTCCTTGAGTTCCTATATCCGCCCTAATGAATTTTGGTCCAAAATTAGGTGTGAAGCCATCTGATGTGAGAAACCACGTCACAAGGAATGCGATGCCGTTGTTACGATTTCCAAAAATCTTCTAGTTTCTTTATAAATCGTGTTTATCCACTCAGAAACGTAAGCAGATATACACGTTAATATGACAATAGCGGTCAAGTACAATCAGCGTGTTTTCACGTCAACGCGTATGTTTCCACAGAAATCGTTCTAACTCCGTTATTGTTCTAGTGACCCCTAAAATAAAAAGTAGAAGCTCCATAATAAATCAAGCTACCCATCACTATTCAAGGTCCATAGAAATACATAAAAGAACCTATTCTGTCAGATACTTGGTAGAGCGCAAAATCGCCTACCCACCGTTAGACGTTGTTTTTTATTTTTTTATTAAATATTCTTGTATGAAATGATAAAAAAGTGAGGTAACTGAATTGTCTATTATACATTTATACAATAGAATAAGTATTGTTTTTTTTTTTTTTTTGCATAATCCGTGATTTTAGTACAGTTTTCACATAAAAACATCACGTGACTCATTTTTACATTTTTTTATGTATGCATTCTAAATTTTAATATTTACAGTTGTTAATATTTATTTGTAATATAACAATTTGAAAGTTTATTTTGTAACCTTTCAAAAACAGTTTTTAGTATTCGACTACATTCAGAAATGTTTAATTTATAGAGCGTTAATTGTGAAGCGGAAATAACGCAAAGTTTTTGTAAATATGACATTTCGTTTAAGACGAAAAACTTGCATAATCGCAATAGATCAGAGTGGTTTAGTGTGCAAAATGTCATCAATCTAGGAACAAAACTAGATTGTATAAAAAAACAAAGCCGCTACAGGCACTCTCCTTTATGTTCGTAGATGATACTTTCAGAATCGCACTAGTAAAGAACTACCATTCAGAATAGGAAGATTTGAAATGGCTTTAGTCACGTTTAGTGACCAGATCTGAATAGCCAAATACTCCCACCACCTTCTTCCCCTCATAACACCCTCCAGCCTCACAAAATAATATCTCATTTGGGGATGCTATAATCCCACTGACTTCGGTAAGTAGGGAGCAGTTGAAACTCTTGTATGGTACTATTCACATTTATTTTTGTTCGTGTAAAGGAATTTTGCTGGTGATAGTGCCAATGGTCACACTTTTCATATCATGAAACACACGTATTGTGTGCCCATCTCATTAGCATACCGGCCACATTTGAGTTAAATCTTAAATCTGAAATCCTTATAAAAATTGCCCAACATTTGCCACGCGTCGCTGCCAAACAATTATGCTGTGGTTTTTTTTACACAAACGCTCATAATTAGAATAAAACCTGACAGTATTTCAATAACTCCTACTTTAACTAACTAACTTCAATTAACTAAATTCAGAGAAACAACTCGGTCTTGACACACACTCCTTACCTGATTCACATTCATACATGATCTCGTACTTGCATGTCTCCGTGGTCGAGGGGTAAGGCTCTTGAATCGCAATCCGAAGATCGAATCCCGGTGTGGGCAAATAAATTTTATTTTATTAATTTGTGTTAAGTACTGCAATGTTATTTTTTTTACATGAATACCGCACAAAATTCCCAACTGTTCCCGTCTGGAGCCAGTGAGACTATGGCATCCCCAATTGGGGTATGTTGTGAGGCTGAAGGTAGTGGGGAGGGAGAGGAGATAGGGAAGAGGTAGGTGGGGAAGTACCTGGTTATTCAGATCTGGTCACCAAACACGGATAAAGCCATTTCAAGCAACGTTTCAATTCTGAATGGTGGTCTTACACCGGGGAGATACTGAGAGTATCTTCCACTCTGGAATGTGCCGCAAATATACTATACATATATTATTTTAAATGAATAAATACTCCCTGTATCGCCCTGACCACCATTTAGAATTGAAACGTTGCTTGAAATGGCATTAGCCGTGTTTGGTGACCAGATATGAATAGCCAGGTACTTCCCCACCCTCCTCCTCCCCTTCTCCTTCCCCTCCCCACTACCCTCAGCCTCACAACATAACCCATTTAGAAGTGCCATAGTCTCACTGGCTCCAGACGGGAGCAACTGGAACTCTTGTAAGGTATTCACATAAAAAAATAATAATAAAAAACACTTCTATTATTCTGACTCTCGACATGGCCCGACTCAAGTATCTGATTCACTTGATCGTGCCATGTCTAGCTCGGGTGTCCCCGACTTCTTCTACCATTAACATTTGCGTCATGTATTCTCCTTATGCTCCTTTCTTCGTTAATTCGTTCTACATGCCCAAACCATCTGAGCGTCCCATTCTTAATCTTACTCATTACGCTTACATCAGCCTTGCATTTTTTGTGGATCTCCACATTTCTCACACGATATACATTGTTTTACCACGCACATCATAATAAGTGGAGGGTGTTGCTTGTGCAATGATGGAGTTCTTAGCTAGAAGAGGAATTAAACCCACAACGTCTGGGCGCCAAACACCTTTTTCAACTCTACCACTATCCTATATCTCTATTCAGTATATTTGGCTCTAGTGTTTGATTTTATAGTTTATTTTACAATAATCTTTCGTCTATTTTTATCTCTTTTGCTTATTTACTATTTCTTATTAATTGAATTTCGTTTGCTTTTATTATTAGCTTTAAAATGTAATGGGTATTTATTTATAATATTATTACGAATGTCTCTGGAAGTAGATTTAGAATATTATTTTATGTTTAGCGAGTATTTACTAGTCCCAGCGAGAAATTGTAAGTGACGTCATCGTTCTAGTAACGTTCAGTTCTGTCTTTTTCGTTTTCAAACAAGATGCTTAAGAGCGAATAACCAGCAAATTTAAATTCAGATTCCGACGTCAGCGCTACACACTCGCTAGCGGGCATTTTTAGAACTAGAGTTCGTTCCGCTCCAAGCTTGGTTTCGAGATATACTAGCTCACGCGCTAGGACTGTATAGACGCCACAGTATGGGTCAGATGAAGATGTTAAATTCTCGCTTCCAGAATTTTGATGAGTAGTAGTTATTTGTAATTTGTATATCGAAGTGCATAAACATAAATAGATACAAGTAAAATGCGTAAACCCAGTAGGTATTAAGTAGATACCTACATGAATAAACAATTTGTTATATTCTTTTTAATATTTTGTTTTTAATTGTATTTTACGGCCATTAGATATCTCAGTATCGCCCTGATGTAAGACCACCATTAAGAATTGAAACGTTGCTTGAAATGGCTTTAGCCGTGTTTAGTGAACAGATCTGAATAGCCAGGTACTTCCCCACCTTCCTTTTCCCTATATCCTTCCCCTCCCCACTATATTCAGCCCTACAACATACCCCAATTAGGGATGCCATAGTCCCACTGGCCCCAGACGGGAGCAGTTGGGACTCTTGTACGGTATTAATGAAAAAAAAATAGTAATATTCAGTTGGATTGTAAAAAATTACTCATTTTAAAATATTTATTCGTGTACATATTTGTTTATTTTATATTTATGTGAATACCGCACAAGAGACCCAAATGCTCCCGTCTGGAGCCGGCGAGACTATGACGTGACTATGGGGTATATTATGAGGCTGAAGGTGGTGGGGAGGGGAAGGAGATGGGGGAGAGGGAGGCGAGGAATTACCTGGCTATTCAGATCTGGTCACTAAACACGGTCATAGCCATTTCTAGCAAGTTTCAATTCGGAATGGTGGTCTTACACCACCCAGGGTGATACTGAAAGTATCTTCCACTCTGGAACGTGACGCAAATATATTATTTTTAATTTAAATAATTGTAAAATAACCCAAATTATTCAAATAAAATTAATTTGCCTACGCCGGGATTCGATCCCACGACCTTCGGATTGCGAGTCAAGAGCCTTACCCCTTGACCACGCCGGCCGTCAATAGGTAGTATCAGTAATTTGGAAGGCGGGTATGGGTACCGCCGCCTCGGGAACCATGTATTGGATTATCAACATCTCTGCCATAGGTCACCCCAAGTGACTTAGCAGGGGAGCTCGGGTTCATGGGGCGAGGTTCGTCTACGTGGAAGGTCTGATCAGGAGAGACCGTTTTTTTTACAATCGCTCGACACACTGCCTATCTCTACTTTGGGAATGCTGTGTGGAGGCTCGTTTTAGGGAAAGGAAGGAGAGGAACTTCGGAGAAGGAAAAGGGTATTAGGGGTGGGTAGAAATCTGGGGGGTCAGCGTGTCCAGGAGTGCGGATGTATGAGGCCATCCCTCCCACTGCGGTGCAAGGCGATGTTCCGAGAGGGTAAGGCTGGAGAAGTCAAAGGGACTCCCTCAACCACTTTTTCTAGATCCGACCTGCCATGCAGCTGGTGGGCAGACGCATCCGCCGCCAAGACCTGAACAAACCTCACCCCCACGAACCAAACGTTGCGAACCGCTTGGGATGACCTACGGCAGACGTGTTGATTATCTAATAAATGGTTCTCGGGGCAGTGGTACCCATACCCGATTCTCGTGTTTGTTATTTTTGTAATACGAAAAATGGATATAAAAAAGGCCTACCCTCCCACCCCATCTCAACCCCCCCCCCCCCCCCCTAAACCCCCCTCCCCTTACCCCCCACCTCTAACACCTCTCCACCCCCCGGCTCCTTTACCCCTTCCCCCCCCCCCCCCCCCCCAGCCACCCCTTTCATCTCATCTCAACTCTCCTCCAACCTCTCTCCCTTGGGAGCTGTTGGACTCTTATGCGGTATTACATAAAAAATTTTTTTGGAGCATTTGGGACTCTCGTGCGGTATTCACATAACAATAATTTATAATATATATATTTTTAGTGTGCTTTAGAGTCTTTAGACCATACGATTGAAGTAAAACTTAACAAACTTATAACAATAAATTTTAAAAAAAAACATGCTTCTCAAACGGACAGCTGTATGCGACCTGCGGACGTGTCGGACGAAAACACAAAAATTTATGTGAACCTATTCAAAAGCACTTCAACAAACAGAATTAAAGCGCACAAACCCTTTCTTTCTTTGAGTGGCCTGGCAATGCCCGCCGGGTGTCCGCTATATATAATGTTATATAGTGCAGGCGCTTGCATTATAATGCAGTTTTTCGGGACTTGGGATGGAACCATTACAGTTTAGTTGACCCCGAGGTTATAGTGGCCTTGCAACGCATGCCGGGTACCCGCTGTATTTAATGTTATATAGTGCAGGCGCTTGCAATATAATGTAGTTTCCCGGGACTTGGGATGGAATCATTACAGTTTAGTTGACCCCGAGGTTACGTGGCCTTGCAACGCATGCCGGGTACCCGTTGTATATTATGTTATATAGTCCAGGCGCTTGCAATATAATGTAGTTTCTCGGAACTTGGGATGGAACCGTTACAGTTTAGTTAACCCCGAGGTTACATTGGTCTTGCAACGCATGCCGGGTACCCGTTGTATATAATGTTATGTAGTGTAGGCGCTTGCAATATAATGTAGTTTCTTGGGACTTGGGATGGAACCATTACAGTTTAGTTAACCCCGAGGTTACATTGGTCTTGCAACGCATGCCGGTTACCCACTGTATATAATTTATTTATTTATTTACGGAAAAATAGTCCATTAACAATAATACGAATAACATGCGTTCGTTAAGGCCCGACCCGCCTAGCAATCGATCACCGTTCGCATCGATTACCGTTCGCAGGACATTTTTCGTAACAATCATCACTTTTCGTAACGCATTTACCAGCTTACCCCCCATGTGTCGAGCGTGCGCAAAGAAGTTTTACTTCAAAAAAATTATTTTGAAGCTGTTGGGACTCTTGTGCGGTATTCACATAAGAATAATTTACAATAAAAAAAAATTTCAAAATTTTCATAAAAATATTCAATGAACATGAATTTTTGCGTTCGGTAAACCCTGTAGTTTTTACAAACACGAAACAATGAAATCGTATTATTTGGTTTCATTTTAAATTCGTCTTTTCCAAATATTACGATACAGAGCGCCGCGGAGACAACCGCCGGCTGCCACGTTTGCGGGCAGAGTGAATTCTCAATTCTCGAGTCGTCGAGCTATAAGAAAAATGGTAAAACGCGAGCTGTAAATTAATTAATATTAATTACTTCTTATGATTATTTTTCGATCAAAATTTTTATGACTTGTCAATAATGTCTTAGCAAAATAAGTATTTAAAAAAATCTTGAAATATATTAGTTTGGAAGTACGCAAATAAATACACAAACTGGCCAATTTACGTCAAGAAACACATGTACGTATATATTTTTTAATGATTTTATTTAAACTAAAATTAAAATTCTAAAACATACGTTTACCAGATAATGTATGGATTTATTTAACTGCATGATTATATGATTTGAAATTGGTGTTGTATAATACATGAACTTTTTTGAAAATATAACAAATCTGCCAACGACCTATGGTATAACCTTATTATACTTAAAATAAACATGTTTTCTCAAATTTTAATCCATAACTTTACTAGATAAAAGAACAATCTTTCAAAATCAATTTATAATTTTTTGTGGAAACGAGTCAATAAGTAAATTTAACACTGATTTAAAAATGACATATTTCTGGTTTCTCTGGTAATGTCCTCTTAAGAATTTAGAGGACAAAGCTTTCGCTGGGATCTGGCATTGTGAAATTTGCATGGATTGGTATTTTTTGGTTAATGAAACTGTTTTTAGATCACAAGGCCATTTCCATCGGTGACCGGCCAACTCAGACGAAAACCAACTCAGAACTACCTCAGAGAGGTCATTAAGAGTGATGATAAAAAAATATTAAAAAATTGGTTAAATAGGTTAAGTTAGGTTAGGGATACTGGCTATTTTAAAATTATTTTTTAATAGCTCTGAATGACCTTAGGTGGTTCCAAAGATATTGAAATATAAGGAGATGTGCTATCCGCCGTTTTTACTAGGTGAGACTGCGCTTCCGGGTGTCGCCGGTGTTGTTTACCAATTAACGAATAAACTAAATGAACGAATAATTAACGAATAAACTAAACTAAATGAACAAATTCTTTCCGTATTCAAACTATATTGTTAACCAATAATAAAGCACACCTTCAAAAAATCAAGAAAATGAACAAATTCTTTTTGTATGCAAACTACGCGCATTAGGTCGTAGTTCGGCGACAGTCGCGCGGACATCATAGCATATCTCTTTTGTATTTGAATATCTTTGGGTGTTCTGAGTTGGTTTCATTCAGAGTTGGCATGGAACCATTTCATGAGCCGTGAATCTTTGAATATCCGTTTAACTATTTCTCTAACTCAAAACAAAAAACAATATTTTGTTTTGTGTCATATCTATCTATGGATATATTGTCAATCGTCCAGTTCATTAGTCAGACATCTCCTAAAAAATCGGAATTTGAGTTGAGTTATGCAGTTACATGTAAAAGTATACTCTTTATCTGGTACAATACTCAGATTACTCATAAGCACCACAAAATCAATTATAATGCAGAAAAAAAGTTGTTTTTTTACAGTAACTCAACAAAAGAGGCCCTGCGGATAATAATTTCCCCCAGGGCCTATGTTATCTTTGAAGATGCTGTGTGGAGGGTATTTTTGAAGAGAGGAATGTGTGAACATGGGTCTTGAAGAGACCCATGTTGTAGGAAGGAGGAAACACAGAGGCCGGCAAATCATTCCGCAGCTAAGCTGTTGAACCCAAAAACAAGTAGTGAATTAAACAAAATATTGATGGGGTCATTAGTAGGATATTTAAAAATGTCAAACTAATGTACTGGACTGTTGTGCCTCCCGGTTTTATTTTGAGTGCATTTAATATGTAAAATGTAGACATGTGTAAATAAATTTTATTTTTTTATTTTTTTTTTTTTACAGTGAATACCGCACAAGAATCTCAACTGCTCCCGTCTGGAGCCAGTGAGACTATGGCATCCCCAATTGGGGTATGTTATGAGGCTGAAGGTAGTGGGGAGGGGAAGGAGGTGGGGAAGAGGAAGGTTGGGAAGTACCTGGCTATTCAGATCTGGTCACCAAACACGGCTAAAGCCATTTTCAAGCAACGTTTCAATTCTGAATGGTGGTCTTACACCAGGGCGATACTGATAGTATCTTCCACTCTGGAACGTGCCGCAAATATACTATATATTATTTTAAATGAATTAATTGTGAAATAACACAAATTAATCAAATAAAATTTATTTGCGCACGCCGGGTTCGAACCCGCGACCTCCGGATTGTGAGTCAAGAGTCTTAGCCACTGGACTACTGAGGTCGTTATGGTGAGCATTCGAATATTGCTTTCCTCAATATCTCAAAACTAATTATTTAGAGATATCTGACTAATCACCTGGACAATCATTATATAAAGAAGAGAGCACCAGTAGTGGGTTTGTTTTTTTAAACAAATCTACAGTTTTTTTTTCAAGATTGATGTTATTTTGCACAATTTTTTTTTGACTAAACAGGCAGAATAATAATAATAATAATAATTGGATAATTTATAGAGCACCGTTTTTGTGAAAAATCACTTCAAGGGCGCTGTACAATTTATTCAGAATTCTTAGGTTCTATCTAATTTTACTATTTACAAATGTATACAGAAACATACTTACCTGCAGGTCACTTCCGATAAACACTTTAATTAGAAAGTTTGTGCTTGGAGAAGATACGGCTTTGCACGCGGAGGACATTATATTAAAAACACTGGACATTGCACAATTTTACATTTGCTACCCCCATCACTATAAGTCTTACATTTTATAAGATTAGTGGCAAAAGTGGAGTTGATAATAACAAAATATGTATTTTAAAAGACTGGAGAATTTAGGACTCTTTGGGCTGGAGAATGTTACTGAAATGACCTTTAAAAACGCTTACAATTTTTTTTTTCTCTACATTTTTAGGTTAGTTATTTACAGTGTCGCTGGCATTGAATGTGAAGGTGAAAGAATTTAAGTTTATGGATACGACTGTCTGAAAAGGTGGGTTTTAAGTTTAGCTCTAAATTCTGCCGAGTCTGTGATCGTTCTTAAGTCATGTGGGAGTCCATTCCAGGCTTTAGGTCCCGACACTCCGAAAGCGCGCTCACCGAACTTAGTATCTGGTGTGCGCTTTGGTTCCTTTAACCTTCCAACAGCTGATGACGCTGATGACCTCAGGGTTGACTGTCGAGAATTGGAATTTTCTGGAATACAAAATTCCGATAAGTAAGCCGGAGCCATTCCGTTAAGGGACTTAAATACCATCCAGCAGAGCTTGAACTGGATTCTTTCAGCACATTTGAGCCAGTGAAGATTTTTGAGATGCTCTGGGTCACTGTACACATTAGATTTCTAAAAGCTTCCTCTAACTTTTTTTCCAACACCATTTTGATGCTCCTCGATGAAATTTTTCACTTTTGACATTCAAAATAAGATAAAAATTAGTTTCTATTATTTCTGATTTTGAAAAACTCCTCATGGAGCCTGTGCAACACTGGGACTTCAGCTATTAAAAATAAATGTGTATTAAGGTGATGCATCACATGTAAAATTCGGAATCAGGCTGCTGACAATAACACCCCTTATGTAGGTGGCGAAAAGGTTTAAATTCCCATTTAATACCAGCCGCCTGTTTAAATTTATTCAAGAAAAAGACATCGCTAAAAAGCTTAGTTTATTTTATTTTGCGAAGCTCATGTACAAATATTTAAGTGTTTTACGATCATTTTCTAAAGAATTTAATTTCCCACATTATCGAATAAAACCGTAACCGAAAAGGGGTTCGTAAGTAGGAGATTTTTTACTTTAAACCAGTTTTTATAGGTGTGATATTTTACTTATTGTGTGCTTATATAAAGACTAATTAAAAAAATACTATTCTACTTATCATTCTCATTGCCAATGGTCCATTGAAGAATTGGGAAGAATATACGAGGTAGAGGTTGTTGATTTTTATTAGAACATAATAATTCCTGTCAACACAGATAAGTTCCAAGTGAGGGATCTAGTGATGTACAAATTCCTGGGAATTTATTTTTGGGGAAAATTCTCGAATCGGGAAATACCGCGGGAATTTTCGTCTAAATGGTGAAATCCCCAGACTAACCAATGAGGTTGTCTCTACAAACAAATTATCAAAATTAGAGCTTGTTGAGGACGGAATTTTTAGAATTTTGGGAAAATACCGAACATACATAAAGAGGCGGCAAAATTGTGGTTATTTGCGGCAGGCCAATAAGAGTGTGATGTCACGGTACATACAATGACTGGAGTACTACAGCACTGCCAATCGAAGTATGTACATTTTACCCGAGTTCACTTTGAAAGCTCATCGTCTTTTTGGAGATAATGAAAAACAAATTTTACTGTTTTTAAAAATAATACATTTTTCTCAAAAAATAAATAAAAAAGAAGGCTCTTTCAATTTTGGGAAGTAGTATGGGTACCCCTCCCCCAATTTATGGAACTATTTATTAATTTATCGGATAACCAAAATCCTGTCATAGGTCACTCCAAGTTGTTCGTTACGTTTGGTGACTTAGAAGGAGTGACCGGGTTCATGCGGTGAGGTTTATCTAGGTCTTGGCGGAGCATGTGTTTTTGCCCACTTACTGCATGGCGGGCCAGATTGGGAGAGTGAGGTTGATGGAAACCTTTTTACCTCTTCAGTTGGAATATCTCGCTTATCATCTTGTACTGCAGTGGGAGGGATGGATTCATACATCTGTCGCTCCTTGTCACATTTTTTTTTTTTACAGAGAATACCGCACAAGAATCTCAACTGCTCCCGTCTGGAGCCAGTGAGACTATGGCATCCCCAATTGGGGTATGTTGTGAGGCTGAAGGTAGTGGGGAGGGGAAGGAGGTGGGGAGGAGGAAGGTTGGGAAGTACCTGGCTTTTCAGATCTGGTAACCAAACACGGCTAAAGCCATTTTCAAGCAACGTTTCAATTCTGAATGGTGGTCTTACACCAGGGCGATACTGATAGTATCTTCCACTCTGGAACGTGCCACAAATATACTATATATTATTTTAAATGAATTAATTGTGAAATAACACAAATTAATCAAATAAAATTTATTTGCGCACGCCGGGTTCGAACCCGCGACCTCCGGATTGTGAGTCAAGAGTCTTAGCCACTGGACTACGGAGGTCGTATATACATTGACCTGTAGATTCCTACCCAACCCTCATACCTTTTCCTTCCCAGAACTTCCTCTCCTTCCTTTCTCTTTAGAGACCCTCCACACAGCATACCCAAAGAAGTAGGCCCCGATGTGGAGCTAATAGCTATTATATCCTATGTGGAGCTAATAGTTTTTTAAAAAAGTACCGTTTTCTTAATAAAAATTCCCAACTTTGGGGAATATACATTAGGTCTGGCAATATTCCCAGGTGCACATCACTACTGGGACCACTAGATTGTTTATCCGTTTCCAGAACTCGGTCCTCATATTTTGCATATACGTATCTCGACATTTTGTTTTAAAGAGTTTTATTTCTCATGTACATTTGTTACTTATTTTTTATTTATCCGCTACCGGTTTCGACACATCCGTGTCATTCACTTACAATTTTAAAACTAACTTGTACAAATGTACATGTGAAATAAAACACTTCCAAAACAAAATGTCTAGAAATTGTTATGTAGTTAATAGAGAAATACAAAAAAATACATGTATCTCTTTCGGGCGCCTGCACCACGGGTAAATACCTACTTCTCATTCGTTTACTGATGAAATTTAAGACTGTAATTATTTTACTCTGAGACATGTGACAGAATTTTTGTATTGCGAAAACCATTCATATGTAAATGGTTATATTTGTATTGTTTGAGATCACATTTTATGTCGAAAATCTTTCAAAACTGGTGACTGTTATGCATTATGCACGTTTCTACCATAAGGTATTGCTTTATTTTTATTATTTACTTATAGAGAAATACAAACGACCGAATACAGTAGTCGCTGGTAAAAAGTTGTCCAAAGTGGCGAGGCTTGCAGTTCATAATAGTGCCATATCAAAACTGGTGCCTGACAGTGAGGCATGGAACTGTTTGAAGATGGATGAAAGTAGACTGAAAGCTGTTAAAATGAAATCCCTGAAGCGTATGTGTGATGAAACCATATACATGTATTACAAATGTGGAGATCAAAGATTGCAAGGATGATATAATGAGTAAGATTAAGAAAGGGGATGCTGGTAGTTTTGAACATGTAGAGCGGGATGAACGAAGAAAGGAGTCCAGAAGTAGTTCTGTGAACAGTAGACCTCCCATCCAAAAAAGTATGTTTCTAATTTTCTCTTATTTAAAAAATCAAAACCAAAATTTCATCTGAAATCATAAGATTTGTAAGTAGTTACTTATAAGGGTTGTCCAAGAAATAAAGATCGTTCTAATTTAAAAAATTTATATTACAAAAAAAATCATGTGACATTTTAGGTACATATCCCCACTATTTTTCGACATAGTCCCCGTTATGATCGATGCACTTGGTGAGCCGTGGCAGTGGTCCTTGATTCCCTTATCGCAGAACTCTGCTGCCAAATATGCTACTATATCACTTGTCCCTCCGCGTCCTAGTCGGTCTCCAAAGGTTTTCCTGGTAAATATTGCTTCGGGTGAAGAAAAAAATGCAAATTATGTCATTGATTTCTTTTTTGATTCCGGGTTAGGTGGTGAACCCATGTTTCAACCCAAAAAAGCCTTGCCTTGGTTGGTATAATAGCTCAAAGAGACCCGAGCGCTTTCCACACGATTTTGCTCTTTAGCATTTTGGCAACCCAACGAGCACGCAATTTGCATATGCCATTTTTCACTCAAAATCATTTGTATGGTAGGCTTATTGACGTCTGGGATCAAAATTGCGATCTTACGAACTTCAACAGGACGGACTCTCTCTTAGTTGAGAAAGCAAATAATTGAGCGCAACTCGCAGGCGGCGGGATTCCACAGCGGAGCGTCGATCACAAACGGACGCAAAGATCGCACTGAAGCAGCTATCAAGCCGGATCACCGCTCGATTTTTAGGGGAATTACGCAGTATCTGCTACAGACCAAATCGGATAGGAACATATTAGCTCAGTTGGTAAAGCTGCGCCGCGGCAAGGTGAAGGTTGTGGGTTCGTGTGCTAGATGAGACAGTATCTTTGAATTTCACTAATATTGTCTTCATTTAATTAAATATTACAATTTGAGGTTTTACTCATTAAGTTAAAAATAAAATAAATGTTCATCCTAGACTTGCAGAAAAGTCAATAGATGTCGCATATTAAAAATAAAAATTGATTAAATTTATCCAAGACACTATCTAGATCTAGATGGTATTTAGTTCGGGTTTGAATCATGCAATCACATGCAAAGATAGCAGCCAATAAAAATATGTGTTAAGAAAATGAAGATAATTTATTTTATTTTTTACATTCACTCCACACATTTTACATTAACCTAAGGAAAATAATTTCCCTCAGGGCCTTTTGTTATCTGAGATGCTGTGTGGAAGGTCTTTTTGAGGAGAGGAAGGAATGAATATTGGTCTTGAAGAGACCCATGTTGTGGGAAGGAGTAAACACAGAGGCCGACAAATCGTTCCATAGGCAGAGCTGTTGAAAACAAGAACGAACCGAAGATGCGACCCGTTCTCATGTGACAAAGTCAACCGTGTACATATGTTGGGCGTCTGTTTGGCGTGTTTCCCGACTATGCACTGGTGCCGAAGGGATCAATGACGTTGGTAGTTCTTAGTCGAAGTATGATACAGTTAAATATGACTGAAAGGCGAAGATCCTGGGTTCGAAGATGTGACCGTATCTTTTTCTGATTTTTAGTTGAGTTTCGCTAAAATTGTTTTCATTTAATTAAATAAAATAAAACATGTACACAATCACATCGGACTGCGTAATGTCGAACGTGGGTAGTACCCATATGCCAGCAGCGGATGATATCCACCGATTTATTAATATGACTGCCCATAATTTATGGAATTACGCGTAATAACCTTATCAGGTGCACAGCGCAAACTCTTCAGAGCCCAGAACACCCAAACTCGGTGTTTGCTTGCAATTATTCAATAATATTATTATTAATATCACTCTTTATCTATGGTGCTAATCCAGCCCGCGGCCTTTTTATATTTTAATTTACGACCTGGGAGGAGAATCGATGTTTCGTGTCGTATCACTATCTGTCTGTATTTTTGGGTTATTTACAATCACGGTTATCAGATACTGTATTTTTTTAGGTTGGACTTGTCTATAAATAGTTGAAGA
Organism: Limnephilus lunatus; assembly: GCA_917563855.2. Lineage (NCBI taxonomy): Eukaryota > Metazoa > Arthropoda > Insecta > Trichoptera > Limnephilidae > Limnephilus > Limnephilus lunatus. Next base: position 50,993,672 of record OU830603.1, read on the forward strand.
CTTTTTTTTTATTTTTACATTAGCTCCACACAGAAAATAATTTCCCTCAGAACCTATGTCATCTTAGGGGATGCTGTGTGGAGGATTTTTTTAAGGAAAGTAAGAAGAGGAAGTTTTGGGAAGGAAATAGGTATGAGGGGTGAGTTGGAATCTGGGAGTAGTGTGTCCAGGAGTGACGTATGAATCCATCCCTACAACCACGGTGCAAGGCGTTGGGTTGAGAGATTCTGGCTGGAGAGGATAAAATACTTCCCTCAACCAGTCTCTCGATCCTGCCCACCATGCATCAGGTGTCAAGACCTGGAAAAACCTCACCCCATGAACCCGTGCACCCTGCTAAGTAACCAAACGTAGCGACCATGGCAGCAGTGTTGGTTATCCAATAAATGTAGTACATCCTTGTAATTACCACGGTGGTGGTTACTCTCTGTATTGTCTCTCATCATCTCAGGAGTATGTTATCTTTGGGGATTCTGTGTGGTGGTCTTTAAGAGACCCATATTGAAGGAGGACGAAATCATTCCAATCTAGTGAATAAAATAATTTTTACATTTCACAATGGTAGATAGATACCTTTAAAACATGTTTAGTGGTCAATTCTGAGAGGCCAGCTATTTCCCAACCTTCCTCTTCTCGCTCCCTTCAGCCTCACAACATGCACTTTTTTAAAGTTTCAAATTATTTACATTAAGGGCGCTCACAACTGCGCATTGTACTTCTATAGTTGGTTTTTTTGTGATAATTAAAATTATGAATAAAATCCCATTTGTGTTGCCATTAGGTAATGCAAAAATTAAATACAGAGTACAACTCTCATAAAAATAGATAGGTCGGTACTTGTTACTTATCAAGTTTTGTGCTTTGCAAATAATATATAATTATTCACTTTGAGATGATTCTACTTTGAAATCCCGAAGATCAGAAAAATTGATCTAACATTTTCTTAAAATTTTATTAAATCGTCCCGGTCTACACAATATATACATATAAATCTGTGGTCTACGTAAACACGGCAGCACAACGATCTGTCTATGGAATTTTCACTATGTTTAAAAATACTCAGTCAAAGATCGACATGGGTCGTGATCGATGTGGGTCGTAATCGACAAGAGTCGTGATCGATGTGGGTAGTGATCCACACTTCGTGATCGATATGGGTCTTGATAGACAAGGGTCGTGATCGACATGGGTGGTGATCAACGTGGGGGTCATGATCTATGTAGGTAGTGATCGACGTGAATCATAATCAACATGGGTATTGATCTATGTGGGTCTTGATCGATTTGGGTCGTGATCGACATTTTTAGTGATCGACGTGGGTCATGTAAAATGATTGATCAACCCCAGACTAGCACAGATCACTGTGCTGTCTTTATGTTAATAAAACATTTTTAACTTATATTTTGACACAATTTTTGTTGTCTAATGTTTGGTGTAATGCTGAATTGTCTTTTCATATGTATTAAATGCATTTTCAAGTTTTATCGGTGAAAGCTTCCTGCTTCTAAATCTAAGCATTATTTTGTTCATGGCAAAGTGCACGGGTAAATGCATGAAAATTTATTGTTTATGTTTAAATTGCCCACATTATAAAAGTTTATATAGCCAAAGCCCACATCATTGACAATGTGCTATTATAATCAATTGCATAAAATTCTATTATTGTATGTGTTAGGAATTTTTGAATAATGTTGGTATTTGTATTTTTCTGAGAAAATCAATAGATTTTCCAATGAGACATACCTTCATTTTGCCATTAGAGAATCCATAATTTTTTTAATACCACTCAGGAATCCCCACTGCCCGAAGCCAGTGGGAATATGGCAACACCAATTATTGGGGAATGTTGTGAGGAAGAAGGTTGGGAAGTATCTGGCTATTCAGATCTTGTCACCAAACACCAGGGCGATACTAAGAGTATCGGCCACACCTTAGAGTGTAGTTCCCCTTGCTCCAGGCGGTCGGAAACTTTGTTGATATTTTGTTCCCATTTTATATTGTATCCTTCAATATTTGACAATAGAGAATATTTTTATATCGAATTATATATTATTTTTATATTGAATTATAATTATTTTACATTAATGACCTATGCCACATAGAATGTGACGGAGAAATCATCAGTTTTGTGGATGATACTGTTCTCATAATAAATGGGAATAATTGGACAGAAACATTTAAGAAAGCAGAAGACACACTTAACAGAATTAAAAAATGGCTAGACTACCATTCACTTACACTTAATGCTAATAAAGCCAAATTCATCACTTTCAAAATAAAAAAAATTAGAAAAACTCTGAAGAAAACCTGAACCTGAAAATTCATAGCCAGCATCACTTAAATGAGCATTGTAATTGTCCCTCATTAGAAAACGTTGACCATATAACATATCTGGGTCTAAAAAATGACCAAAACTTAAAATGGACCAAACACATTACCTATTTAAATAATAAAATTAAAAAACTAAGTTATTTTTTCAAAAATATCAGGAATGTCCTCATTAAAAAAGACTCAATCACGATTTACATGGCTCTCTGCCAATCACTGTTAGAATACGGTATTATCGGATGGGGCAGTGCAAATAAAAACATACTAAATCCACTAATTAAAACTCAAAAAGCCATAATGAAAATATACTGAAAGTTCCTGTAAGAACTAGCACTGACAAAATCTTCAACAATCTTAACATCATGTCAATGAAACAACTATATTCTAAAACTATACTCATTTACATTCATAAGTACAAAACCCAAGAAATAACAACTTATTATTATTATTAATATTATTTTCATCCGCCAGCACAGTGTACAGTGTGACAAATAAATGTACGGAAATATGGAGGGTGCTGCCATAATTTAAATTGCTTTTAATGGCAACACCAAAATGGTTCAAATGTAAAGGAAGGTAAATTTAAAAAAAATGATCTTGGTGCTTATTTTTCACATTATGTATATGAATTAGTGGTACTTTCAGTAGGGGAATGATATCTCTATAAGTTATTAAGATATGACATAAGTTAAAAGCATGTTCTCAAGTATTATGATATTAATGTGTTTGTTATTTATTTGTTTCTAGGTGGGCGGCTTGGTCCACCATGGGGTGCTTTGGGTCCCCTGGGGGCAAAGGTGGGGGGGACACTTCGGAGGGGGATGATCTCAAATCGCAGAAGAGGAGGAGCGACGCCATCACCAGGCAGCTGCAGAAGGATAAACAGGTCGGTGCTGGCATACTTCATAGCTGTCTGATCACTTTTTTTTTGTAAAGAAAGGCAGATATTTCCGGATTACGAATAATCCGTCAATAAAAAACGCACAGCGACTGTGACTGCACTGGATGAGGTTCAGTCAGATTCACATCTTTCAAGGAAAATAGAACTCTGAGAGGTGAACAGTGGGGTCCACAGCAAAGTGCTTGTTTTACACTGAGGTCTGCAACCAGGTTTGCAATTACTCTTCGGGAAGAATCGTGACTGATTTCAATTCAGTTTATTATTTTAAACGCATTTAAAAATTGTTCACATCAGTGTGTATTTTTAAATATATTTAAACTTCATTGATGTTAAATTTGTTTGGCAAGTTAGTCGTGCAGGCTGGAAGATAGATAGAACAGTCTATGCTCTAGAGCAGGGGTGAGGAACCTTTTTACTGTCGGGGGCCATTTGAACTGTTGTAGTATCACCCGCTAAGATTTTCAGGCTGGGGGGGTGATTATTTTATTGTTTTGACCTCATAACTGCTGGTTATTTATTATATTATGAACACAAAACTGGTTTTAACATAAGAGTGAATCTGTATGCGGAACTTGCTTTAATTTAAACTACACTCAGAACATGAAAATGGTTTTCCTCCAATTGTTGCAGCATATAGTCCGCAACTTGAATTTTATAATTTCACTTGGAACACGAGGATGGTTTCCTTCGAAATTTGTCTGTACATGAATTCGCAACTGGATGTTTTTCGTGTATTCTGAACACAAGACTGGTTTTAACTTAAGAATGAATCTGCGTCCACCAGTCCACCATCTTAAAATATAATAGTACTTCTTTTTTTTTAAATTGCGAAGACGAATTTAGAATGTTTTATTGACATTTGCAGCCTTTGACAAAAGTTTGCCTTTACATAAATAACTGTGAATTCATCATTGTGTATAATTTACTTAACTAATTTACTAACTTAAAATATATCAGAAGTACCGTGAAAGAAAACCATTTTCGTGTTCTCAATGTAATTTTTTTTGCGGCTCCTTCAGCACGACGTACCAAAAGAGCTTGCAGGCCACGCCGAAAGGCCTCAGGTCCGCAGGTTCCCCATACCTGCTCTAGAGACATAACCATCGGAAGCATAGAAATGAATGCTTTCCATAATAGCCTAGTTTTCAAACCATCCACAAATCAGTCTGAAGAAAAGTGAAGCAAGCTTTAGTCTTCAGTCTAGAAGAATTTTGATGTGAGACTGTTGGCCGTGAAGTTTGCTAGGTCATCTTGAAATGAGACTATTCACACCCTTTCGCCTTTCCTGATGTTTGCCGTGATTGCAGTCTCACATACATTTCCCGAATACCTAATAATATTCAGAGGTCTTAGTTTTATCCAACTGTGTTTTAATTTCATCTATATTCGTAGTGAGAATCTACGTCGTTTGCGTCATCTGACTTTGTCATTTGTCTGTTCCAGTTGTACCGGGCGACCCACCGGCTGCTCCTCCTGGGCGCCGGAGAGTCAGGCAAGTCCACTATCGTGAAGCAGATGAGGATCCTGCACGTCAACGGCTTCTCGGAGAAGGAACGTCGCGAGAAGATCGAGGACATCAAGAAGAACATCAGGGATGCTATACTTGTAAGTCGCAATTAGACCTAGATAATTGAAACAGTTATACCAGACGACGTACCGATGTTATGCTGGACACTGGAGAGTCAGTTAACTCCAACTGTAGTTGCAATATTCTCTATGAATCAATTTGTGGACTGCAATCAATCATTTTAAATTTATTACAAGTTGACACTGTGGGAGTTGGCAAAGATTGGAATATGGTAAAGGACTGACTTACTCTTTGCTTTCTGATATTCTTGTTGATAAGAATCGTTCTTAAGACCTTGAGGGATACTGGTTGTATTCACTGCACAATCACGTATAAGAGATTCGAATTTATGTCACCGAGGGAGTACCCGATTGTCCACTGCCCAATGCCCAGATATATTAATTGAGTCAATATTAAATTCACTGAAAGATTCTCAAAGGAGTTGATCATTGCACTGGCTCCTTTAAAGGTTTTATTTTAGAGGGTCAAAACATTTCCACTTTACAATAAAATCCAAATAAATGTAATATTTCAGAACGTATCGGAAAACTAAGAACTCTTTTTGAAAGGTGACAAAATGCACTTCAAATTTTATAAATGAAAACAAACATAATATTTTAAATATAAAAATTTTACTTGCAAACATAAAAAAGTTTTGGTAAATTGTGCGAAAGCCGCCGCATGCCGTTACACTTTTAATAAGCATAGATTTTAAGAAGTAAACTGTTTTTGAACTTAATTACCAAAAGAAACATCGGTTTCAGTCCGGATAGACGGAAAAAATATGCATTAAAATTCGATTTTTATTCAATCAAAGTTAAAAAACTTCCGTTGCCGCCATTTTAGTTTTGTATGGATTTGACATTTGCGAAGTTTTGTTTCAAACTAAATACGCATGAATTACTTAATTTACCTAAACTAAGAACCTAACAACCTATTTTGTGAAGGTAAATAGTTGTTTCTTGTGTTAATTATTGAAATGAAGTGTGATTTCCATAATCCATAATTCCATAAAATTAATAAAGTTTTTAAAATGGCTCACCTTACGTTTTTTCTAATTAAAAATACCGATAACAAAAAAAAACACTGTACATATGTATTATAAAAGTTATTTTCACTTCACTTTCTGGTTACTCCATGAAAATAATGAATAAAAAATTCCGAAAGTTTCATAAATTTATTTCAAACTTTGAAACTCTGGTTTAATAAAGGTTTACATTTTACTTCTTTTGCTGTTAGTTTTTGTATTTGAATATCAAGTGTGGTCTTTTCTCTTTCTAAGACCTTTTATATCATATTTCTCACTATGATAGTGAGGGAGATACAACGATTTCTATGAGACCTATATAAGTGGTTCTGAAAACCGAACAAATAGACTTGAGTTAATAGTTTGATTGTTCCACTATTTATTGTTGCAAATGTTGTAGGTAAATTTGCCACACACTGTCAGTTAGGGATAGGTACATGAGCAGCAGGTTGAGACCCAATGGGTGGAGGAGAGGAGATGACTAATGGTTGAGAAAATACAAAAGAAATTTTTACAATATCTCTATATGAGAGAGTTAGGTTTTTACCCATGGCTGTTTCCAACAGCATTTATCTCGGGAATGCTGGGTTTCTGCAGCCTTAGTTCCAGAAGAGATGTCGCATTACTGCTGATGGCTTTTAAGTTTCTAAATGGTTTTATATCGGTACCAGACATTCTGGCTAAAATAGGCTTTTGATTCTTCGCAGGCGCAGAACTAACTTACCAATGGTGATGCCCCTGGGAAGAATCACTAGGTTAATTAACTGCCTCACAGTAAATGTGGATATTTTCCACACGTCCTACAACGAGTTTAAGCGTGAAATATCACTTTATAGCGCACCGTTTTACGCTTGCCACTACACCATCTCTTTCCCCCGTACAGCGCCATCCTGCTCACCCAAACCTAGGCGGACCAGGCTGCGCAGACGCCCTCTGCGCATTTCCCACTCTCGAGTCGCCACATAAACCATGCCCCGCCACAAGGAATGGCCTATATAAAGAGCTGCGGGCCTCAATTCAAGCAGTTCGTCTGCAGCTCGCCCTTGGCTGGTACACTCTCTTAGTTGTGCCTCGTCCTTTGGCACGACCCTCAATACTTTAGCTGCGCTTCGTCCTATGGTACGACCCTCTAAGTAGAACACAGTCGCCGCCGCCCGTTACCATAACGGCACGAGTCAGTTTTTGTTGTTCCCAAAGACTAATCAGCAAGGTTCCCTCCGATCCCTTGCTCAGTTAATTATTATTTTGATTTGTTACACTGTGACTATTTTTACTATATGTGATCTGTGAACTTACCTCAAATAAATAACATTTAACCAACTTGTATTTCAATTTGTATCTTAAATGCGATTGTATTTATTATAAATACACCGCTTTTGCAAAGTATTGGTTTTCACAATGTTTTTGCAAACAAATAAATAAGAATACAGTTGCCTCAACACCACCAATGTGAAAACGTGAAGCGGATGATTTAGCTCTCTCACAGTTTGTTTGTTTGGTGGCTGATTTTTTGGTTTTGATCTGTTGTAGACAATAACGGGAGCCATGAGTACGCTGGCCCCGCCCATCCCTCTGGAGAAGGCGGAGAACCGGGTTCGCGTGGACTACATCCAGGACGTGGCGTCCGGTCCGGACTTTGACTACCCAGCGGAGTTCTACGACCACACGGAGGCACTTTGGCGTGACCGAGGGGTGCGCGCCACCTTTGACCGCTCCAACGAGTACCAGCTGATAGATTGCGCCAAATAGTGAGTTAATTCATACTCATACATGTCATTGATTCAACAGAACATTGAAGACGAGTGGATAAAAAAGAAAAACACTTTTCTAAACAAACCTAACCTATTCTTTTCTCAAGTTCTGTTTTATTTTTATTATTTTTTCTTTTTTTTTTACCCCCAGAGGGTTTTTAACATGAGAAAGAAATAATTAAAATAAAATTACAGTAGATAAAAATATGTGAGTACATCATAGACGTATGAATATTAGTAGACCTGCCCTAAGTGATAAAAGCGTATTATTTCCCCCTCCCATTGGAACCATTTCATTGGAACCGGCTGGGATCGAGTATGGCTTTGCGTTAATCTAAAAAAATGTGACATCATCATTCTTCTGCGAGCCAGCGTCGAGCACTCATCGGTGCATTTTACGAAATAACACGTTAAAAATAGTGGCTTGTATTTTGAAAACTTATAAAAATAGAAGTGAAAAAGCGAATAAACCCAAATGTCATATTATATTCCGTAGGCAGGCATTATTTTACAATATTTTAAGCTAATTCAAATCATATGATATGATTGTTTTTTAACATAAACTATCACTCGAGATACATGGCGTGTGCCCGTCGCTGTTTACTGGGGTAAGTAAATTATGAAACATTTGTAAAAGTGTCTTAACTAAATACAACAACAAAATATTGGACTCGACCTTATAGGCGACCTTACTTTGCCGTATTTGGACTTTACGCGCTTTAACAAATTTGTTCATTACGCGGCGAGCAATCGCTCTCCCATGTAAAAAAGTCAATTCATTCAAAAGCAGAGTTTACTTTTAAGAACTAAATGGTTATATTATAATGCGAGATGCCTATATACTGTCAGATTGAGTTTTGACGAATCACATATCACCAAAGCCATCTTCCTGCCCTTCGTCCCACTGCAGTTGGTTTCTACCCCTCACCTTTCTGTTCTGGTCTATTAATATTCATATGTCTATGGAGTACATGTAATAAAAAACAAAAATCCAAATTTTAAAAATACATTGATGAGATAGGTTCACAAAGAGACTGAAGGTTTTTGTTGTTGTTTTGTAACTGTTTTGTTTTATCCGGTTATCATTTTTTGTTATTTCCTTTATTTTTTTTGTTTTTATTTACTGTTATTTTGCCCCCAGTTTTAGTGTGGATTTTATTTTTTTACAATATGAGGAAGTGGCACTGAGGAAAAAAAGGTTCAGGGCCTGTATCACCTTTGGGGTTGCTGTGTGAAGGGTCTTTTTAGAGAAAAGGAAGGAGAGGAAATTCTGGGAGGGATAAAGGTATGAGGGGTATTGTGTCCAGAAGTGACGGACGTACGAGTCCAACCCTCCCACTGCAGTGCAAGGCGATGGGTTGAGCGAATCCGGCAGGAGAGGCAAAATGGTCTTCCTCAACTGGTTCCTCTCGATCCAGGCCTGCCAAGTAGTAAGTGGGCAGACGCATCCCCCGCCAAGACCTAGGCTATCCATACCCCATGAACCCGGCACCTCTGCTAAGTCACTAAACATAACGAACACTTGAGGTGACCTATGACACAGGTGTTGGGTTATCCAATAAATGGTTCCCGAGGCAGCAGCACCCATACCCTCCTCCCAAATTGTTAGAAATATACTCCCTCATGTAGAGAAATCTTAGAAAGAGTCAACACGCTTTCATGCCGTATCTCTTGTTTCAATTATCTATAGGTGCATCCAATTCATTCTAACTTTCTGTCTTGTCTATAGAACTAACCTACCAAATGGTTTTGTATATTTTTTTTTACAATTATTTCTCACCCTTCAAGGGTGTTCTAGGCCATCATTTCAAATTACAGAGAAAGGAAAGGTGAATTTATGTATATATATTTTTTTTAAATACAAATTTCAGAATTATATGGAAGATTGGGAGGGTATATTGCGCCAGAACAAAATCAAAACCTACATATTATTATAAATTAAATTTTTGTTTGATTTGCAATGTATAAGAAATATAGAAATTAAAGTTTATTTATAATGTGATGATTGTCTTTTTGCAGCTTCCTAGACCAAGTTCACGTGATAAAGCAGCCAAATTACACGCCCACTGAGCAGGACATTCTCCGTTGCAGAGTTTTGACCTCGGGCATATTTGAGACACAGTTCGTTGTAGACAAAGTTAACTTTCAGTAAGTGTTTTTTTAATTATTTATTACCATTTTGTTGTGCGATAGGTAAACCACCCTCACTTCCACAAAGACCAAGAGAAATTCTTCTTCCTTGCACTGTCCCAACTCATTGCCTAGGTAGGCTGTTGGGGTCGGCTCTTCTCATTCTCAGGTTATATCATTCTGGGTATCTCTTTCATCCAGGCCGTTTCTCTGTAAAATTTTGGAGCATTGAGTCATCCAGGAGTTCTTTGACCAAGACAAATTCCGAGTCTTGGTTACAACCAGTGGCATGCACAGAGTTTTTGATCAGGGTAGGCAGTGGGAAAACTGCCAAATTGATTAAAATAAATAAAAAATAAACTTGCCACAGATGGCTCCCTTCGTACAAATTTTCGCTAAATGTACTTGCTGCTGGCTGTAGATGATGTAGGTTTGGATTATCTAAGCCACTTTAAATATACAAATAATAATAAATAAATAATCGCTTCATGTATGCGTATTATCACAATCCAATCAATGGATATCCGAGGTGGCCTTGATAAAAGCAATTGGCATTGTCTCACTTTCATACTTCAGATAACAACAGATGTCACTGTCGCCACTGATTGCCATTTGCTAATTTGTTCCAGAAAGCACTGCCTGATACTTACAAAAAAACCCCATAGAAGCAAATTCAAACGACAGTTCTACTCTATGCTACGTGCATTTCGTAAACATTGATGAATGAATATCTTGTATGAAGTTAGCTCTAAGCAGAAATAATTCCTGCTTAGCCTGCATTTTAGTGAGGTAGTCGGAGGGCGCGTGTAGTTTTTAGTTACAGTTTATGTCACATTTGTAGTATGCCGTTTGATGTGGCGGTCGCGTAGTTTTGGTTGCTCAGCTTTGTCGCGCTTATTTTTTAAAGTGTGTATTTATTTTTAGCAATAATTTAATAAATTATAATATTATTTACATGCTTACGTTTTACAAATACGCTAGGGTAGGCAGTGCTTATGTGCCTATATGGAGTGCGCGCCCCTGGTTACAACCTAATCTTTTTTCTTTTAAATGTCTTTTTACATATTATGTCTATTTGAATTTCGATTTTGTTTACTTGAATGAATGTACAAGTGATATAGAATCTTGGAAGTGGAAATTAACCCACTTCCCGACAGCCAATCGAGCTGAAACTCGTCAGATCGACTCGTTGTCGAAGGCAGTGCATTCTGTCAAATTTTGATGGCAATCATGCACACACAAGCAAACATAAACGCATTCCTCTGAAATTCATTGTTCATATAAGCAACATTCAGTTAACCCTTCAAAAATTTGGCATTTTTTTCAGTTGGTCAAAATATTTTCCTTCACAATAAAATGCAAATATTTGGAATGTTTTTAAGCTCATTCAAAAACTAAAAACTGTTTTAGAAAGGTGATAAAATACGCTTTCAAATTATGTAATTCGAAATAAACATATATTTTTTTAATTATAAAAAATTTGCATACAAACATAAAAAAGTTTTAAAAATGGCTCCTGTTACGTTTTTTCCAACTAAAGTTACTGATAATAAAAAAAAAACACAAACATATTTTATTAGACAAACGTATAATAAACACATATTGTAATCTCACTTTTTTGTTGCTCTATGTAAAAATAATTTATAAAAAATTCCCGAAGTTTCAAAATTTTTTTTCAATATGCGATGCAAAACTTTGTATACATAAAAGTGTACATTTTACTTTTTTAGTGGTTATTTTTTTAGATTGAAATATAAAGTGTGGTGTTTTCCCTTTCTAACACCGTTTAGAACATATTTCTCACTATGATAGTAAGGGAGTTACAGCGTTTTATACGAGACCTATGTGCGTTGGGACAAATATGGTCTCCTGCCATTCGACGGGAATGTAAGCAATAAATGTCGGTCTTATCCAATCGGGATTTGGCTCGGTTGGTAGAGTTGTTGACTCCAGTTCCTAGGTAGGAAGGTTCAATTCTCAGTCAAACCAAAAAAATTTGGATTTTAAAATACATTTGAAAATAGATATATTGTTGTAAAAATATTGTTTTATTTTTGTCTTGAATATTTTTCATATTCTTTGAATAAATTAGTATCACAATGTAGTAAAACATTAAATCTTGGCCTAAGGAACTGTCGCAAAAAAAACTTACTAGTTTAATAAAAACATTGTCATAGAAGTTTCTAAAAAACCTTACCCAAACCTTGAAGTTGTACCGTAGAAGTCGCTGAAAACTTATCCAAAACATAGTCCCCCTTAGCACAGAATCTCGTAACTTGTACATATCATCATTACATAGTATAAAATGAAGTCACCAAAATGTTTGTGCGCTTAGGTCTTTTAAACTACGCAACGGATTTTCATGCGGTTTCAACCAATAGATAGAGTGATTCAAGAGGAAGGTTTATATGTAAAATACATGCTTATTATAGTAGAGAAAAGCCGAGAAATTCAAATATTCATCATTACATAGTATAAAATGAAGTCACTCAAAATGTTTGTGCGCTTAGATCTTTTAAACTAGAGAAAAGCCGAGAAATTCAAATATTCATCATTACACAGTATAAAATGAAGTCACTCAAAATGTTTGTGCGCTTAGATCTTTTAAACTAGAGAAAAGCCGAGAAATTCAAATATTCATCATTACACAGTATAAAATGAAGTCACTCAAAATGTTTGTGCGCTTAGATCTTTTAAACTAGAGAAAAGCCGAGAAATTCAAATATTCATCATTACATAGTATAAAATGAAGTCACTCATAATGTTTGTGCGCTTAGATCTTTTAAACTAGAGAAAAGCCGAGAAATTCAAATATTCATCATTACACAGTATAAAATGAAGTCACTCAAAATGTTTGTGCGCTTAGATCTTTTAAACTAGAGAAAAGCCGAGAAATTCAAATATTCATCATTACACAGTATAAAATGAAGTCACTCAAAATGTTTGTGCGCTTAGATCTTTTAAACTAGAGAAAAGCCGAGAAATTCAAATATTCATCATTACATAGTATAAAATGAAGTCACTCATAATGTTTGTGCGCTTAGATCTTTTAAACTACGCAACGGATTTTCATGCGGTTTTCACCAATAGATAAGAGTGATTCAAGAGGAAGGTATGTATGTGTAATACATGCTTATTATAGTAGAGAAACGCCGACAAATTTAAATATTCAATTCAGGCAGCGGGCAGCTGGCAAGTGGGTGGTTTGGATTTTATAAAGGTTGGGTAATGACGTTGTGTTTCATTAGCCACAGCAACGTGTGGCCGGGTCTGCTAGTCTTCTATAAATGTAAAAATAAAAATTTAGTAATTAAATAAATAATATATCTATATATCTAGTAAGTATGTATTTATGATGTGGTGTTGTATCCTTCCAGTATGTTTGACGTGGGAGGGCAGAGGGACGAGCGGCGCAAGTGGATTCAGTGTTTCAACGATGTGACAGCCATCATCTTCGTGACGGCGTGCTCCTCGTACAACATGGTTCTGCGGGAGGACCCCACGCAGAACCGCCTCAGGGAGTCGCTGGAACTCTTCAAGAGCATCTGGAATAACAGGTCAATATCACGCTTTGTATGTTTCCAGTATGTTCGACATGGGAGGGCAGACAGGGACGGAAAAAAAAAACCTGTCTTTGTGCAGAAAAGGGCGGTCCGTTTGATAGATTTCCTTATCTTCAAGCGGATTGCTATCTTTAGAGCACAGGTGTCAGGTAGGTTTACTATCCTTGTTCTACCGGTATTAATAATGGAAGATGCTCCGAGGAACTAGCGTCATTTATCCTTGCTACACCGATGCATAGTCAGAAAACACGCCGAACGTGTGCTCAACATATGGTTGACATTTGTCACATGAGAACGGGTCGCTTCTAAGATTCGTTCTTGAGTTCAACAGCGCGGCTGTGGAACGATTTGCCGGCTTCTGTGTTTCCTCCTTCATACAACAAGGGTCTCTACAATACCCATGTTCACTCCTTTCTCTCCGCAAATAGGCCCTCCACATAACATCTTCAAAAGATGGCATAGGCTCTAAGGGAAATTGTTTTCCTCATTGCCTCCTGTGTAGAGTTAAATTTAAAAAAAAAGAAAACTGATTGATGGATTAGGATACAGTGCTGATAATATGTGAAAAGTTGATTGATGGATTAGGATACAGTGCTGACAATATGTGAAAAGCTGATTGATGGATTAGAATACAGTGCTGTAGTGCTGATAATATGTGAAAAGTTGATTGATGGATTAGGATACAGTGCTGACAATATGTGAAAAGCTGATTGATGGATTAGAATACAGTGCTGTAGTGCTGATAATATGTGAAAAGCTGATTGATGGATTAGGATACAGTGCTGTATTGCTAATAATATGTGAAAATCTGATTGATGGTTTAGGATACAGTGCTGCAGCGCTGATGATATATAAAAAGGTGATTGATGAGTTTGAAAAAAATGGTGTATCGCTGTTAATTCGTGAAAAGCTAATTGATATGTTATTTGGTGGTTGCAGATGGCTTCGCACGATATCCGTGATCCTGTTCCTCAACAAGCAGGATCTGCTGGCGGAGAAGATCCTGGCGGGCAAGTCGCGGCTGGAGGACGTGTTTCCGGAGTTCTCCCGCTACGCCACGCCGCCTGACGCTTGCCCCGACTCGCGGGAGCACCCCGACGTGGCGCGCGCCAAGTACTTCATCCGGGACGAGTTCCTCGTGAGTATACCTGTTCCTCATGCATCACTTGTACCATTCCTTGCGTTAATAACAATGACAGGATCTGTTCCTAAACCTATTGGATTTTAATTTACATGGTCCACTGCATTCGTTGAATGTCCATGGAAAGTGATTTAAAGATATCTACATTTTAAGTTTTAAAACCACAGAAAAAAAACACAGGTGTGTTGAGAAGTAAATGAAGACATTTTTTTTTATAAAGTAAACACGTTATCAACAAAAAAATTATACAAAATGTTGCATTATGTACCCAATAAAAAAAAATTGTCATATAACTCCAAAGTTTCCATTGCATTTCCATGATGATTGTTAATTTTACTTTTAAAGAAGATCATTATCCACTTTCAAGCACAAGAACGATGATAGTCCATTTCGCTATTCAACAACGATTATTGTCGCTCATTAATTTGTGACTTTCAGCATTCTAGCCATGTTTCGCTTTTAGAAAAGGTTGTTTTTCTCGGCAGTGTAAGCGATATTGAATTTTTAGAAACATACAAAGTTGCTCGGCAAATCAAGCAGAATGGCATTCATAACTCGGAAAACAAATAATTCTGACCTTTATGGTTCCATTATAAAATTGACATAATAGAACACTAAAGAAAAGTAATGGAAAAATATATCTTACCTAAACTAATTATTTTAATTCTGTTTTGTCTGATTACTGAAGTGATTGTATCAGTAAACGGTGCTGTTAAATAAAGGGCATTGTTTTGGTGTGTCAATCACATATTTTATTCAATCCGTTCCTTTTATAATATTAACCCTTTTTAGACGAGCGTCATTTATACATGATGCAAATGTACGAGAATTTGAAATTCCAGTCCACGAGTATCGCGACATAGTCTTTAACCACTGGAGTGATTATGGTTGAAAAATGAACCATTTTTATTTTTAGCGGTCCAAAATTGGATTACATTTTCTTACCACTCATAAAACATTTTCCCGGCTAGCCATTTATTTTAAAACAAAGCTATTGAAATGCTTTATCTATTATGATCATAGATGTCGCAAATTCGAACTTCGTAGACTACTATAGAATGATGTTAAAAATAAAAATAAATTATATTTTTTTCACGTCAAATTTTTGATCAGCTGTTTACAGTTAAAATTAAGTCCTTTTTCCATAGATATGCACCTTTCATTATCAAGTATACCACAGACAACATTCAGAAATCGAAAATATTCTATGTTGACTCGAATAAGTACCCCTCACGATAGTTTCAAAGTAACAACACGCAGGATTCGCGCGGTTATAAACTTTACGATTTTTTTATATTTTTTTTTATAAATCCTACAAATATGAGATAAATGGTAAAATACTGGTTAATACTTTGGCTATATAGCACTATAATAAGTTTTTATGTTTCCATGTTAAAATTCTAAGGTATGATTTTTTTTAACCTGGGATTTGCCAAAACCGTCAATATACGGTCGGTGTGTGCGCATGCGCGCGGAAAAATTTCGAAAAAAATATTTTTAAATGCGATTTTGACCCTTCTGTGTACAGAATTTTTATGAAGAACAAGTTCAGAATAGCTTGCGCCAATATCATAGATGACATAGCCACTAGTTTCATTCACCTGGCAACACCAGAATATTTTGAAATAATTTTATCTTTGGAATCGAAATGTCAAATTTTCCGCGATGAAATCTGATGCGTGATTCTTGACAAAAACATCGTAAAACCTATCAATTTATCAAATTAACGCAAGTAATATCGTTGTG
The DNA here is from genome assembly GCA_917563855.2 of Limnephilus lunatus. Lineage (NCBI taxonomy): Eukaryota > Metazoa > Arthropoda > Insecta > Trichoptera > Limnephilidae > Limnephilus > Limnephilus lunatus. Next base: position 51,009,826 of record OU830603.1, read on the forward strand.
GTACATAGTTTATTGTTCTAGGAATGTGTTTCGGTCAGTAAAATATATGATAGCTCAAAATTAATCCACAAAACATTCAATTCAAAATTCAAAGTGGCGCTTTGTTAGGGAATTTGGCACGGGAACGGTGGCATCCGACCGGTTAATGTTGGTGAAAAATTTACTGGGAAATCGCGAGCAATCGAGACGAATTTATTTTTTTCGCGTGATGGCTCCAGTTGTTAAAAGGTTAATAACAGTAGAATGCTTCGGTCACAAGCTGTTACACGAAATTTGAAGAGGAAAAGGAAAAATTGGAGATGATAAAACAGGCGATAAAAAAAGTGGAGATGATAAAATAGGAATCTACAGAAATGGCTCTATTGTATGAAGGAAAATGGTTACTATAGTAAAAAAGGAATCTACTAATATGTATTCAAAATTAAATGAAACCACGGAGACATGTAGAAAGTTTACCATTTATATCAGATTCTGTTTTACATCATTGCAGAGATACATTTTATACTCTCCACTGTTCCCGCAATTACTTCTACTCCTTACGTTAATGACAATGAGATATATTTTTAACAGTTATGTTAATGATTCTCTTGGATTGAATTGAATAAGGGGATAAGTTAATTAGACATAATATTAAATGATTTTATTTAATAAATACATACAGTGTAACTAAAAAAGAACTGTTGTTTTCAGCGCATAAGCACGGCGTCTGGCGACGGCAAGCACTACTGCTACCCCCACTTCACGTGCGCCGTGGACACGGAGAACATCAAGCGGGTGTTTAACGACTGTCGCGACATCATCCAGCGGATGCACCTGCGCCAGTACGAGCTGCTATAAGCTGCCAGCCCCCACGCCCCAAACAAAGGTAAGCTAAGGGTAAAGATTCAGCGCACAAGCACGGCGCCCGTCGACGGCAAGTACTACTTCATGTGCGCCATGTGCACGGAGATCATCAATTTCATTCCTTTATAATTTAACAAAAGAGCAAAACAATCTACTACAAAACTCTCGTTTGGGTTTGATGTCTTTTTTTTTCGTTAGCTCCACACAGGAGGCCCTGAAGAAAATAATTTCCCTCAGGGCTTGTGTAACCTTAGTAGATGCTGTGGGTTTTTTTAAGGGAAGGAAGGAGAGGAAGTTCTGGGAAGGAAATAGGTATGAGGGGTGGGTGTGAATCCATCCATCCAACTGCGGTGCAAGGCGATGGCTCGAGAGATTCTGGCTGGAGGATAAAAAATATCCCTCAACCAGTCTCTTGATCCTGCCCACCACGCAGCAGGTGGGCAGACGTATCGGCCACCAAGACCTGGACAAAATTCACACCATGAACCCGGGCACCCCAGCTAAGTCACCAAACATAGCGAACCACTTGGGGTGACCTATGGCAGAGGTATTGGTTATCGAATAAATGGTTCTCGAGGTGGCGGTACCCATACCTGCCTCCAAAATTGTTGGTTTTGACCATAATGTTTCTTCGAGTATATTTGTTGCATTGTCTTGGTATGTATATCTTCTTTAATGTACGCATGTTTTTTTTTAATCTGTTTCCAGTTGTCTTCATGGTGTTTCATCATTCTCATCATCATCAGCGGGCGTGCGTCCGCTCACGGCCGGGCCCGCGTCCGCCCCGCGTGCGATACCGCTTGGAACCACGTGGCGGCGCGGCATTATCACCACTACCACAAAACAAAGTATATTTGATAAAAACAATATATATTGACATATGACACCAATGCATTATCGTGGACGCAATGTATTACCACAGAGCAATATAAACAAACCTACTCCTACTACTGAACAAACTATGCTTGCATTTTCGAAGAGATACTGGCACAATGGTGTGAGCGATGTTTTGTTGTTGACCACATGGATGGTTTGTTGTTGACCACATGGATGATAATTTGTTTCTGACCACATGGATGGTTTGTTGTTGACCACATGAATGATAATTTGTTTCTGACCACATGGATAATTTGTTTTTGACCACACGGATGATTTGTTGTTGACCGCATGAATGATTTGATGCTGGCCACATAAATTAATTATTTGTTGTTTATCACGTGGATGATTTTTTATTAACCACATGGATGACTTGTTGCTTATCACATGTATGATTTGTTCATTATGAGGAAGATTTGTTGTTGACCACACTGATGACTTGTTGTTGACCACACGGATCATTTGTTGTTGACCACACGACACAGGTTGCCTCGACAACTGCCTGAGCCAGCACAAAGCCCTTCTACTGTATCTTTGTTTTTCTATTTTATACAAAATACAATCTTTGTAATCAATATTCACTGTGACTTTTGTATGTTTTGTGAAATAACTAAAATGTCACTTTCAATTTTCACTTTTCTAGTGAAACATTCAAAATCTTACTTACAGCGTCCATCTTTTGTTTTTTAAAATAATAGTGCCGCTTTAAACTTTCTCATGTTCTGTGAAACATCTTTCATTTCACTTTCACATTTCTTATGAAACAAACCTAATATTACATTCTGCTTTCACATTTCTTGTGAAACAACTCTAATGTTATTTTCACATTTCTTGTGAAACAACCCAAATGCTACATTGAGCTTTCACATTTCTTATGAAACAAACCTAATATTACATTCTGCTTTCACATTTCTTGTGAAACAACTCTAATGTTATTTTCACATTTCTTGTGAAACAACCCAAATGCTACATTGAGCTTTCACATTTCTTCTGAAACAACCCAAATGTTACTTTCACTGTTGCATTTCTTGTGAAATAACCCAATGTTACTTTCAGTTGTCACGTTTATTGTGAAACAACCAAAATGTTACTTTCAGCTGTCTCGTTTGTTGTGAAACAACCCAAATGTTGCTTTCACTGTCGCATTTCTTGTGAAATAACCCAATGTTACTTTCAGCTGTCACGTTTCTTGTGAAATAACCCAAATGTTACTTTCAGTTGTCATGTTTCTTGTGAAACAACCCAAATGTTACTTTCAGCTGTCACATTTCTTGTGAAACAACCCAAATCAGCTGTCACGTTTCTCGTGACCAATCCAAATGTTACTTGCAGCTGTCGCATTTATTGTGAAACAACCTACACATTACTCACAACATTTATCTTACATCCTGTGAAGTAAGCAATAAAGTTCACACTGCTTGTGAAACAACAGAAACATTGCTCACCTTATTGTGCCGACCGCCGCTTCGTATGTAAAGTAATGTTTGTTCGCTTTGAATTCGACGAACGAATATAATAAAGTTAAATTTACGAAGCCATTTAGTTTACGGGGGTAATAAATAACTAAAATAATTAATTGTTTTGCACACAAACACACAATACTGACTTCATGATGATTTATATGTATATTCATATATTAACAATTATATTGTGAATTTATATAATGTAAAAATTATAGCTTAAGGAATTTAGAAACTAAATTGCTGCGTGCGAGCAGCATGTTAATCGATGTTACCATTTTTATGTTTTGTTTTTCATCATTATTAAAATAATTACACATAATATCTTTTTATTGTTATTGTCTTTATGAATTTAATGTCCTTCATTCATTATTATTATTATAGAAACTATTATTATTATTTGTAAAAAACTTTATTAACAATTTTATGAATTTATTAGAGTTGTGTTATACTTTTGTCGTTTTTACTTTTGTGGGTTGATTGTTATTATATATAATTAACGATAATTATCATTATTGTATTTACCTTTCAAGATTTATACGTTTATCCCCCCCCCCCCTGTATTGTGAATGAAAAAGTGTATTTTTTATTAGTTTACATTTTCAATACAACTTTTATTTAAAAACTCCTTTTTTCACCTGTTTAAGAAATGATGCTTACTTGAAGTGAAGATTTTACCAATGTATCCATCCAGAAGTTTAAATCAACGCTGAAAAACTTGTCAAATTAAAAATAAATAAAAAACTTTTTTTATTGCAAATATTATTATATATTTATTAAAATACTTGCCAAAATTCACACCATTAGATTTGTACTGCAAATCACATTGTCTCAAGAACAACAAAAAAAGTCAATAACCAATTTTGTTTTTAATTTTTTCTTTTTATAGAAATAAATTATATTTTCTGAAGTGTTTTCAATAATTGTTATAGTCACAGATTTATTATTAAAAAATTTCCAGGTTATTTGAGCATGATATAATAAAATTATTTTTTAAAATAACTTTTAATTTCTGCCATTTTACGTCACGTATTGTGACGGCTGTTACGCCTTGTCATCCTAATATTTGTAAATTATTTCCAATTTGCAATAATAATTGATAAATTTTTTTTCCAAATTGAGATGATTTTATAATATTTAGATGGAAATATAAATAAAATAATACTTGGTGAATTTAATTTTGTAACTTTCATAAGCATTTTTATAACCTTGAAATTTTAAGTCAAATGCTTCAATAGCAACGGCTTTGTAACAATACTATATTGTAAAATGAAATTCATTCACTTTGATTATGATAAATAATAATATGTGCATAATTACTTATTTACGATAGATTTTTTGTTTCTTTGTAAATTTTTAAAGTGGTGTAAATTAAAAAAAAAAATACTGCAATATTTAGATACCAAAAAGTGGCTAGATTTAACAATGTCCATACAAAGAATGTAAGTTTTTTTTTATTAAATATATATTTTTTTGTTACACACATTGTATTGTCGCCATGCATAAAGTTTACACGACATTATTGTTATTTATGCCATATACTATGTATATACGAGAGACAAAAAAAACAAATTTTCAAAACTAAAATTGAAGTTTCGTAATTTTATTGTCGCACTTTTTAAAAAAAAATGAATCCGGTTTAATAAATTATTTTTAATCTGGTTTTCACCTTGTAATAGTATTTTCAGTAATTAAATAATATCATTATTTATTTATTTTTAAGCAGACATTATTATGAAACCTTTATTGAATGTATGAATTTGATTTATTTTTAATTTTACTTAACCACTGAAATATATATTATATTATTATGTATTAAGCTTAAGTGTACGTTTTTTCAGTTAAGTTTATAATTTTTAGAAATCTTCGCAGTAAAAACTAAAATTATTTTTTTGCCTCAAAGAAGTATAAATACAATTCCCACTACCGACGCACAATTTAAAAGGACTTATTTTTCTAATTGTATTTGATAATTATACAAAGTCATGTCTTATTATTTCGTTCACTTGAATTATTTTTTTATCTGCTTTTATTTTGAATTGGATTACTAAACTAGTCTCAACAAGAGCTGGTACGGACGTCGTCGACGTTCTTCCTCTTCCTCCTCATGCATCTTGTTTGAAAACGACATAAACAAGATACTTTATATGCAATCTGCCTACTTTGAAAGAGGTTAACTTATATATCCCTAAGAAGTATACCCATGGGAGATCCCATGCACGTTTTATGCTCCCAAAGTGAGGACTTCTGCCTATCAGAACTCGCCAATTAACAGAGCGACCAACTGCTTAACGTTTCTGTATTGACCTTCGACATTTTCAATGTCACTTTTGGCTTATTCACATTGGGAGAGTGGTTTAGTCGAGTAGCGAGTAACTTGCTACTTGACTCGCCGAAAAGCGTTCGCATTACGATCAAGTAGAAGTTCATTAGTAAGTCGCGGTTGCAAGATGACGGGCTGCCACGCAACAAAGTAAATACGCTAATTAAGCTGATTGTAATGCTTATTTTATTAGAAGTGGAAGAATAAATTATTGGACACTATGGACACGAAAAGAGATTAATAGCAGCATAAATAAAGAATTTTAGAGTAGCACCTTCGCTCCCATGGCACGAAATTTCTAGGCGTCTAATAATGAACTCTGCTAAAATGAAGGGTTCGCGCATGTCAGTGCGCAGCCGGGGTCCTACTCACCCGAAAAAATAGAACGAAATGGATTGACTCTACTAAAGAGCTGACTAAACTACTCTACTAAAATTGTGGTATTCGGACGCATTTAGTTACTAATATACTCGCTACTCGACTAAAATACTTGGCGTGTGCGAACGACTCTTTACAGACAGTTCAGCAACTATCTTTTGGTGCATGTCACAAAATAGTAAAATTACCCCCATGATTATTTAATTTGTAATCTTCTCATGATATATCAAAAATAAATAAATTCTTGAATGATGATGTCGTATACAATCTCTCGCTGGGACTAGTTTAATATTTTCAATTATCAAATGATTCATTAATAAATTATCACAATATCAAAAACCTAGCCAAAATAAAACATAAGTAACAAACGGACTGTAGAGATGTTATAGAACAATTTATTTAATTATAATCAAAGATTTAAATGTTGATTTTATTTTAAGCCATCATATTATTATTATTATTCAACTAATAATTTTGTTTATTATATAAGAGTGCATTTTTTTGGAATCTCAATTCTATAGAGCCAGGAATTTGCTTGTACAATGTTAAAATATTAAGAATCTTCCACTATATGGATGCATACCATAAATACAAGTCTCTGAAAGGGTGCGCAGAGAAAAGATGAAGTTTGTCTTTACACCTTATTGACAATGAGTATTTTTCAATTTTAAATTAATTTATTTTATCAGAAAGTAATTAATTGCCTGATATTTTTTCTTAACCAACATCTTGTTTATTTTCATAGATCAATATTAAATGGCTCTTTTTACCTTTAAAAATTAATTCTCAATTACTTTGCCATTTTCTAAATTTGGATGTTAGAATTCGAGATGTAAATGTGTGAAAAAATAGAGGCAATCATGAACACATAAATGCTTTACAAGCGGTTAATAAAATTAATTTATTGAAAATGTTTATTTCGAATCTTTATAAAACCTTTGAAGGCATTTAATTTGAACAAATTGTTGGCGTACATGTGTATTGCGGAGTGAAATTAGATTGAATCATTACAAATTGACGATAAACGATCACTTTCGTTTAAAAAAACATTTAAACGATCTTAAATCAAACAATTACTTATTTGTCTCACAGTAATCCGCCACCCTAAAAACCAGGCATGTGTCCAATTATTGAAAGCAGCATATTAGAATGCATATTTATTATAAAATTTTATTATTTTAAAAGCGAAAAAACATTGCTATCGATCTTTCGTAAAATTTCCGTTGTTATGTTCACGCTTGCGAAAAGACTCCATTTTGTAAACTTTTTCAAACAAAAAATGTGGCAAAAACGAAACTAACACACGCATGCGACCGTTGCTAAAATAAACAGAGGATAAATCAACAATATGGTCACTTTTAGTAAGCTAGAGACAGCAATATAGTAACTGAATGTGCAAGAGTAGACAACCCAGCCCGTCGGTGAACTGCTGAATACGACATACGTACAAAGTCTGCTTTCAACTATTATAGCAATTGTCGGATAATCGAGTGGCGGATTATTGAGAGTGCTATATATACATAAGTCTATGGTTTTCTCGGCTTTTCCGTTAAATTTGTCTATGGTTCAATTTATTTCCTAACACTTTCAGTTAACCAAAATCGTTAAATCGCCAAACCGTTGGGAGAAAAAAAAGAACTATTTATTTTAAAAATATATATACATTACATTCGAGACACGTCTCATGTAGGGATTTAAAATTAAATTAATTATTCTAAATTGAGAAAAAAAGATTATATTTATGGCTATCGAGTGACGGTGACTGCGGCCAGTCGAGGAGGACCGAGTAAGAAAGGCCCAAAGAGTATTTTTGTTTATTGATTTTAAAATGGACCCCTTATTTTTGGCCCTCCCCTATTATGAATGCTTCAACTAAATTATTTTCATATATGCAAAGCATTTGTCAAATTATATTTTAAAATTATAGTATTATATACCTTATATAAATTAGAGTGTGCATATAGGGTACAAGTTTGTAATCTCAAAATGCTGCATAAAAAAAAAAAGAGTTTTTCAAACAACAGAGTATGAAAGCAGTCTTGAAATTGGTACTTAATTAAAAATAAATCTCATTTTTAATCAGAATGTTAATAAATTATCAATCAATGTGAGTAGGTACCGTGTTTTAATGCCAAAAAGTCATTCTTTAAGACATCTGGCAATTCTAGTGATAAGTGCCAATGATTTTTTTTTTTACATCACAGGGTTCCAATAAATTAACTGCGTAATAAACAACGTTAAATTTAAAAAGACAATGGCAAGTTGAATCATTTCTATGACTGGCAACCCAGTTTATAAACTGATTTCAAACTCTGTTCTAATGGCAACACTAAAAAGCAAAATGATGCATAATTTAAAAATTAAAACCTTTTTAATGAAAATTTTATAAAGGAGTGCAAAAATGTGTTTTATAAAAAAATTATATGTATACATTTTGGTTCAACTCTTATGGTTCAAGTAAAATTGATAAATAAAAACATAGGTAGGTAGTTTAACAAACACAATATTAAGAAAACATTCAAAAATGAAGTTTTCAATATTCTTTCAATTAATTACTGTGTTTTGATTTGTTGGATTTATTTGCTAACCTAGTTGGTTAAAATAAATATAATTATATTTTATTTATGCATTTTATTTTAATTTGTTATGACTTCTCAATTATTTATGATTGTTTTCAATGATTTTTGTAAATTTATTTAAACAGTATTCCCACATTTGATTAAATGTTATCGAACAAATATATTGTCTACCTTATTGAAAAGGAAAGTTTTTATTTTATTTATTCTTTTGGGTGCAAAATCCATTTTGTACGTAAATCAACTATAACATATTGAGAGTTGAAAATTTTATGCCAATACTTGCAAACATCTTATTTTATTAAAAAATGTTAGAATGCGTATATTGAATCAAAAATTTCTGATGAAAATACCAAATGAGAAATTTTTTAAGAGTTTAAAGTTCTAAAAACAGATTTTTTAAAAAGAAACATAATTACTCAATATTACTTTGAAGTAAACAATGTTTTTCTCTTTTTAACGCTTTCATTTGGTGAAGATCAGTGTTGCTAGCTGTGAAAAACAGATGAAAACATTTTTTTTTTTAATATTATATTGATTATCCTTTCTTTTGTTACCTGTACAATACACCTGCGAATAAAATAGCATTCAATTCCTAAGATTTGTGATTTATAATACCATCAATTTATTTTATTAAAAATATTACATATTGTTTTCTCTCTTGTCAGAAGCACAAAAAATGTTATTTGAAAAATGAGTAAATTTCACGTAATGTGTTGTTTTGAAAATTATAAATATTTTCATATTCCTGTATTACAAGTTTCACAGTTTTCTAATTTATTGTTTAAAATGTACCTATTTATAATGCAATTCATTGATGCTATTGTAATTTTTTTACTAAATTAAAAAAAAATGTAATTAAAAAGAAGTACCTACTCCAAATTTTATTTAAATTCACTGTAAGTTATTTTTAGTTTTATTAAAGTACATGTACAATTTTCAGCTGATAAATAACATTTAAAATTTTGAAAAAAATCACACAATGGTCAATTTATTTAAAATACGTCTGTGTATTATTTAATTATATCCAAAAATAAAATACGTGATTTAATAAATGTAACTCAATTCTTTTAGAGTGAAAATGTATAATTTTTCTTATAGACGTATGTGTAGATATATTTTCTTTTCCCTAGTCCCTTGAAAAAGCAGCTTCATGTTGAAACTAATGAATAAAATATATACATATATATAATATATATCTGTAAATTTTAAATTATATACATGCTGATATCAATAGTTTAAGTTTTCTCTCTTAATATGTGCTTGTATGATAGGTAAAACATATTTAGCAGGCCATTTATGAAGCTTAAATTTAAAAGAACTGAAAATATTAGTTATCTATAATATATTATTAAAAAGCAGAAAAATCACAATCAAATCTTTTATTTTGTGCAAAATTAATCCAAAAAATGCAAATATCTCAAAAATGTTTAATTTCTAAAAGAATTATTCTTACGCACATCTGAAAAAGAGTGCTATAAATTTAGCACTGGTGCTATGAACAATATTTTCAATTTTCTATTTTATTTTCTCATAGCATTTCTAACAAAAGAATATCATAATTGGCAAAGGTATGGTTGTGTTAGATAATTATGCAAATTATAAAATGGTCATTGATATCAGCATGTATTTTTTATTTAACAGTTGTTTTTTTAGTTGTAATATAGTTGACGGTTAAGAATATTATAATATATATTATATTGGTTTGAAAGATCTGGCCGATCGCCATACAAAAAGAAAATACCCACAAGTTTTCCCGCCAGATTTTGTTTTATGAATTATTGTGGTATCGGTTAAGGAACGCACGAAGAAATCTGTAAAATATTTACCGGCAGAACTAAACTACTTTTGTCCTGCGATTGCGTACCAAAATACTACGCAAAACTGTCGGAAAACCCAAAATCATTTGTATGTAAGCACAAAGAACATTTATATGGAGAATCGTAAGAATTTAATTTAAGTATGTTAAACATATATTATATTAACCAGAGTAATTTTCAGTTTGTGTGAGAGATGTTGTTTAGGATTCATTGGTTAACCTTCTAGGTAGTATCTGTGATTTTTGATTGATTTTTTCATTTTCATTGTTGGATATGGGGGTGAATTGTTTGACTCTATAGAAAGCGAGGGTGAATGTCTCTAGAAACACTCGTAACCAAACAACTGCCGTCCTTATAGCCGGTGGAACTAACTAATAAACTAACTGTGGATTTGCGTCCATGTAGATTACCCCAGCCCAAACAAACGCAGAGACTCAAGCTTCTAGATCAGGCCCATGAATTTATTTCAAATAAACAACACTGTGTCTCATAAAGACAGTAAATACAATGTTAATTACTTATGCCACAATGTTACTTTTCTAAATTACTATAACATAGTTATTTTAACCTTTTGGATGCATTAAACATCAAATTGTTCCTCCGATCCCTTTTCTCATTATTGTATTACAAAATGCACATTTAAAAAACGTGAGGATATTTTAAACGTTTCATAAACAACTCGAATTGTTCCTCCAATACTTTTTCTCATTTACATGCTACGAATTGTGTGAATATATTCGTAAGCATTGGATTTTCACATTCTACTGTAATTTTTTTACGACTACGGTCGATTAACTTATGAAAAGAGGGATTTAAAAAGGGGTTACGCATCCAAAGGAAAAAAGTAACATTTTGACAAAGTGCAATTTCAATAAGACTGTTCCTCGGATGTGGCCAGACTCAAGAGTTGAGTCACCTAGATCTATCGGCGCTTGCGTATCGAGTGCCGTGACGAAACAGCTTGGAGAGTTGATAATGTCCCCTGTAACGACTCCCACGGGGTGCGTTGTTTCCAGACGGAGAGTCCAGTAGTATTTGAACGCTTGGAGTAGTATTTTGTCACTTCCTAGCCTCGGGTTCACAGCGAGTGTGCGTGCTATTCATCTTTTAGACGTCTGTTTGTATCTCGCCCCTCTGCAACGGTGGGCGGGCCGTACTATGGTAGTTCTCTCACCTGTTTTGTTATATTTTACTGTGTCAGTACCGCCGAGTATTAAGAACTAAGGGAATAAGGTTTTACATATATATATTATTATGTATGTAATAATATGCCAGCTGGATTGAAGGCCCATTGTATGAAAATTGTTTTGCTTCTAACCATAAATAAGCTTTGTCATTAAATTATTGAATACAATGTTCATTACACCAACTATGTATATTAATGTTTCATTTTATTCTTCCCGTTTCCCTTGACCTGATCTGTGCGGCTGTCGCATATGTGAACCATTGGCAGCTATCCCCGTACGCTGATGTCTCATAGAAGTAGTGGCTGAAGCACTCCCTCGATGGTGGGGACCGACATTTTTATGTTTACTGTACTGAAATTTCACTACCTCTAAAACATACTATAAAACAAACAAAATTGTTCATTGACAAATCATGCACCTAATCAGCCGAGCAACTCTGTGTTTTGTGGGATCGTTATTAGATAACGGACATGATCTCCTGTCAGATTTGTGTGATTTTTATGGCTGTTATTTAGTTTTTCTATGTACAACGTGCATTAAATTAATAAATAATCATGCATACTTGCAGGAACTCGTGTTTAAAACGTTCTAAACTAAAATATGTGGTAAAAAGTAAATATGTAAAAATCACACAAATCTGACAGGAGATGAAGTCCGTTATCTAATAGCGATCTCAAAAGATATAGAATCGGCAGATGTGTATATACCAATTTATAATATAGTGTAATAAAAATAATGCAATATCTTGCAAGACTAATCAAAAAATTATTGGTTTTCTAAGTGACTCAACTATTGGAATAGCTTGGTGAACAGTGGACACTGGGAAGGAATCTGACTTTACTTTCACATTATTTTGAGGTTCAATATTACGGCACCGAGGAATCACGAGGTTAAGCACTGCATAAGTTTCCGTAAGAATGATATTAAAGTGACCGAGGTGTCATAGAAGGTGATAACTGCACGGGTTACTTCAATAGACTGGTGATTGTTCCATGGAGTTATTCCAAAATGTCACATGAAGTAATATTGGCACATATTATCAGATAGGATAAGTATGGAAAGTAGGTTGGATGAAGGAAGGTAGCTGTACATACATAGTTGAGAGAAAATATGCAATTGCCGCCAGAAACTATGTAACTTTCTTGAACTAAAACAAACAGTTCGATATTATGTCAGGGGGGGGTTATGATTTGTCTCTGCGGTATTTGAAATTCACACATAGGTACGCATGTGCGTTTTCATGGATTGCCTTTGATCGAGAAAGAAGCACAAAGAATGTACCCAAATGCTCCGCAACTGGGCTCGAAAAGAAGAAGATGGAGAGATACGAAATTACGAATGTTAGAGGAGAGCGCTAACATTTACAGCGCCAAAAGCCAAATTGTGAAAATGTTAAATAAAACATGACTCGTTTAAAATAGAGCAAAAATCTCTTGGAGAGCATCTTAAGTATCATTTAAAGAAACATTGTGAATTTTTTCACAAATGTAATTTATAAGATAATAGAAACAGACTTGTTTTTAATAATTTTTGGAGCATACTTTGGGATTTTTTTCTATCGAGGGACTTTCATATAATTTGCGTTTCGGCTTGGGCAGCATCTAGACATTATCTTAAAAAATAACATATATTTTTTTAAGAGCTTAAAAACTTCAAATGTTAAAGGGAGATATGTAAGAAATCGGTAGAAATTCGAGTTGCGAGACATCCCAAATTATCCCCAACCGAGCACTGAGAATTGCATCATAGGACTCTTGATGATTCGCATGCTGGTCGGTTCGCTACTCGTTGCTAGTAAGCTTCAAGACATCCATATGCCTGTTGCTTTAGAATGGTCCGAAATCAATTTTTATATTATATTTCTGCAAAAATGTTAATTGTCGTTACGTAGAATTCATTCATTTTGGAGTAGACAAAGCATCAACTGTTTTTTTTCTTTTAGTAGGTTTCAGGAATACTTGATTGGAGTCTGCCCCCGCTCCCCACTGTCATCCTGTGAAGAACCGCCACTGACCAGCGGGATAGATTGAGTTGAAAAGGTTATATTAGAAATCCTGTCCTGACAGTTAACTCCAAGCCTAGAGGTCCCGGGTATGAAACCCGGCATAAGGAATTAAAATTTTCAATTTTTTATTAGAATAACTCTCTTTTATAATGACATTCGAAGGTTATTCCCAAAAATATTTAAATATAAAAGATGTGCTATCGGCATTTTTACTGGGTGGGACTATGTTTTCTGGCGTCGCCGATATTGTTAACCAATACTACTGCACACCTTCAACAAATCAACTAAATGAACGAATTCTTTCCGTATTCAAACTATTTCCATTAGACAGCTGAGCAGTCCGCCGACGGTCGGGCAGCCATCATAGCATATTTCTTGCATTTCAATATATTTGGTAATTCCTGTTAATGAAATATAATATCATTGAAGAAAACACTAATAAATAATAAACTAAACGAAAATATGAAAAAGAACAAGACACAGAAAATTAATACATAACTGTCGCAACTGGGACTCCCAATCCCTAATGCGATTCAGTCCCTCTACCGACTGAAATGCGTTAGGGATTGGAATGCATAAATCACCTTCCAAACACTACCGCGTTTCAGTCGCCTTCGCACTTTTTTGCTCTCTGTTTCTGTGAGGGTGACGACCGTTATTATAGAAGGGTAAGCAGAGAGGATGGACCATGTTTTTTTTTACTTACAAAATCTTTTTTCTTCACGAAACGCGGTAGTGTTTGGAAGGTGATTTATGCATTCCAATCCCTAACGCATTTCAGTCGGTAGAGCAACTGAATCGCGGTAGGGATTGGGAATACGCCACCCGGCCACTGAGACCTCTTATTTTTAAGTAATCTTATTATCTTTGAATTTTGTGAATTATTTCACATACAACCAACATATGTAGTATTGTCATTCGAAAGTGGAAGATAACTCTCTGTATTGTCCTGGAAAGAGGGCCACCATTCCAAATCAATACTTTGATTGAAATAATATCCATGTAAATAGTGCATCTGAATTGAATATCTTGGTCCTTTTAAAAATTTTCCTTTCTCCATCCACTTCCTTCAGTCTCACAACATCGAGAAAAAAGAAAGAAGAATCCGTTTTGAAAAATTCATTAACCACTCCGATCTATTGCCAATATGCAAGTTTTTCGTCTTAAATGAAATGTCATATTTACAAAAACTTTGCGTTATGTCCACTTCACAATTAAAGCTCTAAAAATTAAACATTTCTGAATGTAGCCGAATACTAAACACTCTTTTTGAAAGGTTATGAAATAAGCTTTCAAATTGTTATATTACAAATAAATATTATCATTTGAAAATATTAAAATTTAGAATGTAAACATAAAAAAAATGTGAAAATGACTCGCGTGATGTTTTTATGTGAAAATGGTTCTAAAATCACAGATTATGTAAAAAACAATACTTTTTCTATCGTATAAATGTATAATTATACAATTTGGTCATCTCACTGTTTTATAATTTCATACAAGAATATTTGATAAAAAAATAATTATGTCGAACGGCAGGTAGGCGATTTTGCGGTCTACCATGTATCTGACAGAATAGGTATTTTGTGGGAGAATAGTGGTAGGTAGCTTGATTTATTATGGAGCTTTTACTTTTTGTTTTAGGGATGTCATTAGAACAATAATGGAGTTATGAACGATTTCTGTGGAAACACACGCGTTGACATGAAAACACGCTTATTGTACTTGACTGCTATCGTTATGTAATCGTGTATATCCGCTTACGTATCGGAGTGGTTAAAGGAAAAAACGGGGTAGAACGAAACGAACAGAAACACATGCGACAGTTGTTAAAATATATAGAGGACTAATGGAAATATCCTAAAACAACATTGAAGAATTATGTATATGCATGGTGCGAAGCACTTTATTGGTCGTGTCGACCTAATATATTCACTCTGTTTTCGGATGTTACCTCTACTGAGGTTAGAGATAAAAATGTCACATTATTAAATATGGAATGGTCTATGTAACAGCTTTAAAAAAAAAAATTTAAGTGAAAACTTCTTTGGCACCTTTGCGATTTGAAACTTGATGAAACGAAAAATTAACACTAAAAAGAGACCAACACGTACATCTATAGAATTTAATCTGAAATAATGAGATAAAATCATCAGTCTCCTCTTTGTATAGTGCTTCGTAGCCTCCCTACTCTGGTCTACTTTAGTTTTCTGAAGGTTCTTCTACCGCATGTGAACTGCACACAAATTTTTGAAGTGAAAACTTCTTTAGCACTGTTGTGATTAGAAACGCAATGAAACGAAAAATAGCGATATTAAAAAGAGACAAATACCATACATCTGTAGAATTTAGCCTGCGAGAATGAGATAGTATAATCGGTCTCCTCTTTGTGCAGTGCTTGGTGGTCTTCCCATAGTCTCTTGTCTACTTTAGTTTTCTGAAGGTTTCACTTATACCACGTGCGAATTGCAAACTCTGATTTTTTTATGTAGTGCTCACTATTAAATGAAACACATTGTTTTATTCAGGAGACAGCGAGAAATAACTGACATTATTTATTAAGCTTTGAAACATACTCATAGATGGCATTAGTGGTAGGTACTTTGATAATAAAATAACACTCACCACACCCCATCTATAAAAGTATCGTCCAAAATTATAGCCCGTTTTGTAATAAATAATAATAATAGCCTTTATTCAGACAGTAAATCAAATTACATTTTTTATAACACTTATCATGCATCGACTCCCTGTCTGTATGTCACTAGTTGACAAAAGCCTCCTCCAACTGTCATCATTTCTCTCTATCATTAGCTACTCTTGTCCATGTACCACCTGCCATGGCTTTGATGTTGTCAACCCACCGTCTAAATTGTCTACCTCGTTTTCTCTTCTTGTCACTTGTGAACCAATTCATGACTAATTTTGACCATTTTTCACTTCCTCTGATTATGTGGCCTGACCACTTCCACTTTAGCTTTTTTATTGTTTTTATGACATCTTTTGTTCTTGTTTGTCTCTTAATGTATTCAATTTTTATTCTATCGGGACAGTCTTGTAATAGGACACGATAAATAGAAGTTAAAGTCAGTGTTGGGCCATTTAGTGACATTAGCATTAGTGAAATTTTAGGTGTAAAAAAGAGCACATTGTATTTTACATTACAAAAAAATTGGTATTCACTTTGGTACAAATCATTACAAAAAAAAATAACAATTTGCGCATCTCCAATGCCAGAGTGTATGTTTCCTTTTGATAAAATATTATTCCACACAAAAGAACAAAAAGATAAGAAGATTTCCCCAAATTTTACCACATATTCGTATAGTTAGGACCATCACATTAGATTTTTGTACAGTATTCTTATAAAAACTAGCAGGTAAAAATCCACTTATGAGGGAAAATTATAGAATGAAAACTTCAATAGTTCTATTTGAATATTATAGATGGCAGCACTTCCGTTTGTATTTGGTACGTGGAACGAATGTCTACGACAGACGTTAGCGTATTAATAATATAGATATTTGACAACGCCTTTACAGGCATTCAAGTAGGACCGGCGTAAAATGTAGAACTACCCTTCCCGCCCAAAGTGTGTTAACAATCAAATAATAATAATTAAATAAATATATACACATTTTAGTTTATATCGTTTTTATTTCACAATTCATAAGTTTGTACAACAATCTCTATACATAGTAATAAAGGAAAATAAAAATATTTGTATGTACTTCAAAAACCTTTTTTTCGGTGGTAATGGCTGTTTTAAAATTGTGATAAAAAGCAATAAGAAATATATAATAGTAATGAAAAAAAAACTTCTTTTCAAGAAGAAAAGATTATGATAAAAATTAAATCATGGTCCCAAAGTGGAAATTACAAACACTAGAAATAATTAACTATTATTTTTTCTAAGAAAAATCATAGTTGAATAGAAAAAGAAAAAATCCCGAAATTAAGTTAACGCTGATAATGAGTTGAATTTAATCTTGATAAAAGATTTTATTATGCAATAAAAAATGTGCACAAAAAAAAAACAAACTAAATAATCTCTGAAAAAAAAATAATATCAAATCATTTTTAAAATTTTTTTAGTATGTAACTTTTAAATATATTTTTGTAATAAATGTCTTTGCCTCTAGTACATAATAAAATTATTTTAATGTTTAATAGACTTATAACAATCTTTAAAAATAATATTATATAGTCGTCAACGCTAAACATAACTATTCAGACTTTACATTTATTCAGTTTTAAGAATAGGAAAAGTAGAATACTCATTTGTGGTGTTGTCAAAATGTTTCAAATTGATAGTTTTGTTTGTAAAGTCAAACCTTTTGCACACGATTTTGTTTATAAATAAAACTTTGCAAAAACTGTATACATAATCTGTCTTGCACAAATCGTGGCTTTATTTTATGTTGCAAGTTAATTTTGCAATGCCAATCAAATTATTATTATAAATAAGAAACATTTGACAAGATAACACAAACAAATTATTAATTAAAATTGTTTCAAAACATTTGAAATGGCAGTGGTCTGGGCTAAATACAGAAATACAAGCCATTTACTATGTGCTAAATGCCATCTCTTTTGTTTTGATGAAAAAAAATTGTGGAAAGAAGTTAGTGTTCCGCTGATGGCTAGTTATAACCTGCTCTTCGTAAAAACGATGTTATCTTTTTATTACATGAGATTACTGCAAATAAGCTGCCTGGAGCCAGAGGGACTATGGGCATTTGATTTGTTGATTGGAAGTGCTCATCTCATTTTTATAAACTAAACACAAGTAATCAAATTCAAGCAATGTTTCGTTTCTGAATGTTTAGTATTTCACCAGGGTGATGCTGACAGTATTTGACACTCTGGATGCTTCAGAAATAACAGGGCTCTCATCAGCAGGAACTTAAGAGGATAATGAAATTTTGGTGTAATTTTTTATATTAGAAAAACTCGAAAAGAAAAAAAATAAGGGTAAAATTTTAGATTATGTTCACTTTCTGGGCTGGTTGATGTTGCTCTGGGGTTTCATGGCGAAGTTGGATGCAGGCTTGGGGCTGTGGGCAGCCTGGGCAGACTCCAGCACATAGTCCGAAGCGTGCTTGGCGGGGGCCCCCCCAATGGTGATGGGGTTGGTTGGGATGATGGAGGGACCTGACAGTCCCGTCACGTCCCCGATTATCTCCTTAGAAGCAGGCTTGCTGTGCCCCTCCTTGTGCTGGGTGATGCGCATACCTCCGGCTTTAACTGAAATATTAAAACAAACAAGAATGTCAGCAAAAATGTATTTATCTTACAAAAACTGTTATTTAACCTCCAGAGCAAGTCTGGGAGATATTTCTCATAAAATTAATGCTATCCCATTTTGTATTACGGTGAAACATGATATGATTTAACCACTCCAATACGTAAGCAGATATACACAATAATATAACGATAGCAGTCAAGTGCAATAAGCGTGTTTTCACGTCAACAGGTGTGTTTATACAGAAATCGTCATAACTCCGTTATTGTTCTAGTGACATCCCTAAACCAAAAAGTAGAAGGTCCATAATAAATCAAGCTACACATCCCTATTCAAGTTGTCCATAGAAATACATAAAAAGACCTATTCTGTCAGATACATGGTAGACCGCCAATCGCCTACCCGCCGTTAGACATTGTTATTTTTTTATTAAATATTCCTGTATGAAATGATAAAAAAGTGAGGTGACTAAATTGTTTATTATACATTTATGTGATAGAATAAGTATTGTTTTTTTACATAATCCGTGATTTTAGTACCGTTTTCACATAAAAACATCACGTGAGTCATTTTAACAATTTTTTTATGTTTGCATTCTAAATTTTAATATTTATTTGTAATATAACAATTTGAAAGCTTATTTCATAACCTTTCAAAAACAGTTTTTAGTATTCGGCTACATTCAGAAAATGTTTAATTTATAGAGCTTTAATTGTGAACCGGAAATATCAAAAAGTTTTTGTAAATCTGACATTTCGTTTAAGACAAAAAACTCGCGTATTTGTGATAGATCGGAGCGGTTAAACAGTGTTAGAAAGAGACAACACTACGCTTTCAGTTTGCATTCAAAAGTTTACCATTGACGCTCCCAAAAAATTTGAATCAATTCTTATGTAACAAAACCATCTTATTATTTCAAGCGTATATTGAGAGTTATTCAATCTCGAATTCGTCCCTCACTAATTAGGGGCGAAGGATACTATTGGTTAGAATCTTCACCCCGCCGCTCAGATGTCACAGCTGGGATGACCGATATAAGATCATGTTGCACTTTGAAAAAGTTAAGTTGCCTTCCGGTTCTACCCGCGCTTCTTCAAGAAAAAATATCTGATAGGTTTGAAATACATTCAGCTAACCCAGAGTGAATACTCGTAACCCGAGCGATTGAGGGAACAATTAGCTTCCTTTGGGTTAAGGTACCCATAAAGTTATTGTTATAGTTTTGTACTGTTTTGCTATTATTGAACTGTGTCATACTTGCAAATTGATTGTCCTACTCCAAATAAAGACTATTTGTGTTTATTGTAAATAATTGTGCATTTTATTTAATTATTCCGTTACAAAATGACAATAACTTTTATAATGTCTTTGTCTAATTAAATATGTTTTTTTAGTTTCAAGTTAAGTGATAATTATCACAGTTCACACAATAAAAACCAGTGGTAAGTGACTATAAAATTTTTATCTATGTTTGCATTCAAAAATTTTATATTCTTAATTATATATATGTATGTGGATTTGTAATTCTAAAATCTGAAAAAGTCTTTCTCTCAAGAACATTTATTTTATTTACGAAAACTGTTACAGGTAACCCCAAGTGATTCGCTATTTTTGGTGACTTAGCAAGGGTGACTGGGTTCATGGGGTGAGGTTTGTTTGGATCTTGGCGGCAGATGCGTCTGCCCACCTTCTGCATGGCGGACTGGATCGAGAGAGAATGGTTGAGGGACTACTCCAGTCTGACTCTCTCAACCCATCGCCTTGCACTGCAACCTCACTGCAATTGGAGGGACCCCTGTATTCCTACCCACCCCTCATACCTTTTTCCTTCCCAGAACTTCCTCTTCTTCCTTTCCTTAAAAAGACCCTCCACACAGCATATCCTAAGATGACATAGGCCCTAAGGGAAATTATTTTCCTCAGGGCCTCCTGTGTGGCTTTAATGTTAAAAAAAAAATAGTGATAGTGAAGTGAAAAAATAGTGCGAGTTGTCTGTAAACTCAGATTTATTTATTGATAATGAAATAGAATGATATAGATGAAATATAGAAACGCACACGCCACCCCCTCGCAATTTGGTTCATTCCCTTCACCCTTATGGGCCAGTCTATGGTTTTCTCGGTCTGCGGATCTAACTGTTAAACCCCTCACCAGGGTGTTCTCTCTCTTGGATTATGTAGGCCTGGCTAAATCGCATTTGATGAAGTCACAGCTGCTGTGGACATATGATTCAATTCAATTTATTTATTCATTTTAAAAGAGATAAGATAAGACACAACAACAAAGCTTGCCATCTAAATTGTGCTTCATTGGCGTTAAACATATCGATATTCAAAGTGATTCTATTTAACAACAAGACAGCTCTCCCGATCGGCATAACCATTGGCAAGTTAGTTCTGCAAGCCGGGAGAACAGTCTATGCTGTCGGTGACGGAGATAACCACGGGGAACATGATAATGATCACATGATGCACAAGTGGGGTTTAAAGGATTGACTAGCTGAACGACCTCCGAATCCCATTATCCCTCCAGTTACAGGGAACATCATGACCACGACTTAATAATAATAATAGCCTTTATTCAGACAGTAAATTACATTACATTATTTATAATATTTATAACACTTATCATGCATCGATTCCCTGTCTGTATGTCACTAGTTGACAAAGGCCTCCTCCAACTACCGCTATTTCTCTCTATCGTTAGCTACTCTTGTCCATGTACCACCTGCCACGGCTTTGATGTTAATGATTAATGATGACCACAACTTATTTCAAAGTAAATCAAATAAAGGGGTGACGTTTTACAGTTGTTATTGAACCAATTAATGATCTTTACTAACTCCAATAGATAAAACAGTAATCCTTTTTCTTATCCACAGTGGAGAGATAACAAAATAAATTATCTAATTTAGGTAGTCTCATAAATAAGACAGATGTAGAAGAAATTAAATAAACTTACCAATTAGATAATCGCATAAAGTGTAATTAATCTAAACCGATAGGAAAGAAAACTGATGTCCACACACAGAAACAAAGAAGCACTGAAGAATGAGTCTAAGAAGCTACCCATTCTCATGTGACAAATTTTAACTGTGTACATATGTTAGACGTGCATTTGTTTCCTGAGCACCGGTGCCAAAGGGATCAATGACGCTTGAAGCATCTTCCATTGTAATACTGATAGAACAAAGACAGCATACCTACCTGAACCCTATGCTATAAAGATTGTAATCTGCTTTTTAATATAGGGGAATCTATCAAACGGACCGCCCTTATCTGCAGAGTTAAGGTTTTTTTTTTACCAGACCAGAGGCACTCGCGATTTGTACAGGGTCACCAGTTGTGTACTATCTGCAGCCATGTACAGTACTCCCAGCTTCCGAGAGGCTAACTTGACTCTGACTTCGATGGAGCATGGAGCCCCCGTGCCTGAGCAAGTCACTTAGAATTACAGCTTATTTCGAGGACACGGACATGCTTTCAACACACTTCCATCAGCATATTTTTTCAGTGATATAATATAGTGTTTTCATATATAATTTCAAATGGAAATTATCATAAAATGGGTGATATTATTACGACGACAAACCCTCGAATTTACATCGCCTACTAGTTCATTACATACAATGAATTATATTTTCATAAATCTGACCTCCACAGATAAAAAAAGGTTACTCAATAATTTCTGTAATTTTCCAAAGAATTTGTGTGTCATACACCGTTCTAAGTTCTTTGAATTTATTTGTACAGTCGATTCGAGTGTTATACTAAGCAAATCAAGTTATTTTTTTATCTCATAAAAGACTTATCTATATCATGTAGCTGTTAACTGAAAGTAAGGGTGCGGTATCCTTATATGTAATATAAGTAAATATTATATACTGATCTGAACCATTAGTATTAAGTTGTTCTTAAACGTTAGATAAAGATGCAAACACTGAAATAATTGTTATATCGAACGTGTTGAAGAAAGCATATGATACAACAGAAAATCCAAGAAATGGAATTTACGTTCCTACACAGTACCATGCCGCCACCACGTTATCCCCTCCAAAACCCGCTAAAACAAGGGGAGTGCTGCTATTGGCTAACGAAACACTGTGCGTTTGGCGCTTCTTCCAAACGGTGTCTAAAATGCTACCATTTTCTTCAATTAACTTATCAATTGAAAACATAAACGCAATTGATAATAAATACTCATCATGAATCATTTTTCAAGTAGTAAATTCATCCTAAAGACCATTGGCATACCAAATTCCATTGGCGTACCATTGTGTCCAGCTCCCTATTTGTTTATACAGTTTATTACAAACGTCTCGTACAATTGTGGTTACCGCACAACATCATAATTGATAAAATTTGCAATGAAAGGGAAACCTACCTGCGTTTGAATTTATATTATTTATTTTGAATTTTAATAAAATTTGTTTTAAACCCTCAGGCCTCGACCATATTGTGTTAGAGGGTCAAAACATTTTCTCTTTACAATAAAATCCAAATAAATGCAATATTTCTAAATGTATCCGAAAACTAAAAACAGTTTTTGAAAGGTGATAAAATATGCTTTCAAATTTTATTAATCAAAATAAACATATAATTTTGGAAATAAAAAAAAATTGCGTGCAGACAAAATGTTTTAAAAATGGCTCACCCTACATTTTTACTTTACTGATAACGAAAAAACAACTAATATTTATACATAGATGAGACATTCAGCGAATAAATTGGTTCAACGGAATCGTAGGTTAGTACCTCCATTTCTCTATTAGTACAACAACAACAACAACCGTCGACCGTGGCTGGCGTGTGACATATCAAAGTAGGATGGAAAAGGATGAAACCATGGTCTTGAGTAAAAGGAAAGGACGGTCTGACGACCGAGCCTTTTGACGCGGTGGCTTCAGTTCAGAATTCACTTTCCCGAAGGCCTGTTCATGCATGATTTGAACACGAATCTCGGAGAATTATGTACGGGATAGCGCCTCTATAGTATATCTCTATATCGTTACCTCAATTTTTTGTCGTTCTATGTAAAAATAATGAATAAAAATTACTAAAGTTACAATTTCTTTTTTTTTCAATAGTGATTCGAAACTTTGGTTTCATATAAGTGTACAATTTGCTTATTTTAGTTTTTGTATTTGAATATAAAGCATGGTGTTTTATTTTTTTTACACCATTAGTACTATATTTCTCACCACGACAGTGAGGGGGTTACAACGATTTCTATGATATATGAGTTGTTCCAAAAACTGAACAAATAGACTTTACTTTTTATAATAATCGTGTTCAAATAGGATTTAAATATGCATAACATAAAGAAATCAAGATAATATCTTTATTATTTAATATAAAGTGTATACCTAATACTCTCTGGTGAAAGACCACCATTCAATCGGAGGTAAATATTTGGAACAAACGTCAGCGGTTAAATACGCACTTTTTTTCGATAAAACCTTTAGCTTCATGCTTCGATCAATTAAGTCTAGATAAGCCCTACCTAACTAACTTGCCTGTGAATAATGACGCCATGATATTAATGTTAACAATACAACTCTTCATCGTATTCCACCGCCTCGCTCAAAAAACCTAGAGAAGCCAGTTCCTAAAACACAAAGTTCGTTCTCAAATCCCATTATGTAGTTTTGACATTCATCAACCAATCAGATGCCTTGAATATCACACGACACGTATTGTGGAGTTGAATTTATCACTCCTACTTGGTATAAACTAGCCGTACACGCTCCTAAGTCGCTTGAAGAAATAACCCGAGGGCATTCAGTGTGTGACAAGATGTGGTCTTTTAATTTTAAACAAGCCGTTATGTTTTGTTTTGAGCCTGTATGTCAATGTATTAGTGAACGAACCGGGCTACGTGGCATGACGTCAGAAATATTGCTCGACCAAAAGTAATTTCTTTAACATTATTACGTTTATTGAAACGCTGCCTAAAAGACATCTGTAAGGTATATTTTTTTTGTTGTATTCAGATAGCTGACTACATTTTCAAAAATAAAGTCCGGGGTGCGTACCTTGTACAATATTCGGAAGTGGTATATTTTTGTGTTTTAAAAAAATTAACTCGGTCCGGACGGCTGACACACAAATTAGTTTCAGTGTAGATCTTGTAGACCGATAAAAGATACAACACAAAACACTATGCGATCTGAACGGTGCAAAACAATGCAGGCACTTTTTCATAAATTGGCCTTGAGCCTGCTTTTGCTGGCTTCTTGCGTCATTTTGAATTTCACAGGGCTCGTCTAGATATCATAAGTCAATGGTTTCATGTCATCATAATTTTAAAAAACATCCCAGGTTTTGAATGGTTTGAGGGCAAGGCAGGGTTTATCCTAGCGGGTTTGTGTAATTACTTATGATTGATTGTTATGAAATAAATATTCCGTATTAACCGTTGACGTTTGTTCCGAAGAATTACCCTTTTGGGAAATATGTAAAATCTCACAAGCTAAACTGACTTTCTACACAGATTCTATTTAGTCACGTTTTAATGGCGATAGATCCTATCTACATCGACCTAAGGTTGTATCCAAATAATTGAGTGATTATAAATACGAATATATCGATTTTACGAAAATTCACGCAAAAAAAATGAGTCGCATTATCGGCGTCCTCTGTAACATGTTTACGTAGCTACCGTTCTAGAAAGTCAATAACAGCAGCATTACATCAAATTGTGCAATAATAATTCAAGGCTTCTAGATGCCGATGCCCGATATTGTTCAAAGATAACACAAAGACAACGCTTGAACAAATCTATAGAAAAAAAACGCGATTATAAATAATCGTGCCGGGTGGCCCCAAATAAATAAACGAAGTCAACAAACATGGCCATGTATACAAAAATTACAAATCAGTGTAAAGAATTTGGTGTTTTATACCTGCGGGAGGATGCCCAGCCTTCAGTTGGCAGGTATTTTCGTCGCTTGAAGACATGTTGGATGGTTTAAAGTATTTTATATTAGGACGGGTGACAACAGATGTATGCTACGTGCACTGGGGAATATCGCTGTTTGATTTTGTTGAAATGTCGACGTGTTCACGAGGTGTTCATGAGGTGTTGTTCAATTCAGATAAATGCAGCTGCGATCGTGACTGGTGACGAGTGACAGCGGCAGAGTGTGCAATGCCACCTGGCGGCGCAACGGAAAATTAATCTTAAACTAACTTTTGTTAAAGTCAGGTGGTTGAAATATTTGATTCAAGTAAGCGCTGCCATCTAGCGGCAAGACGGTGAATTAATAAAGTTTGAGGTTTTGTACTTCCTTCTTTAATCTAATTCACAATCTCTCTCGTAGATGGCGCTAGTTTAATTATTTTAGAATAAAACACTTTTTGTAAGCTAAGCTATTAAAATATGAAAAATAATTAATTGTATTCAAAACTATTTATTCACATACATATACGCAATATGAATAAATAGTTTTGAAATTTGTTAGAATATAGAATAGAAGTTAGAATATAATACACCCAACTCCAAACATTGGCAGTATCTACCCAACGCTGGCAAATAGAGGCGCCAGTGTGGGATGTTGACATTCCTTCCAGATACAGATAGTGGCAGTTAATAATTGGATTTATTTACATGGCGGCAGCAGTGGCGTAGCTAGAACGGATGGTACCCGGGGCGGATAGCACAACGGGGTTCTAACAGAATATTTACCACAATGGAGGGGGCGAAATGGGATATATGGGGTGGAACGGGATAGGATGAGGTAGGGGTTGGTGCAGGTATCAGCTCTACTGCGTTCCGTAATTGTTTTTTTTTCCACGATCGATTGTCACCCCCCCTTGCTACGCTACTGGGTGGCAGTTTTTTGCTTACAACTGTACAAACCTTAGAGCCGCCTTAATATTTTTAATGTGAAAAAAGCAGTAAGGTCGTGTGGTCACCTAATATTTGTTTTTTGAATTTTCAATTTCTATAATTTATTAAAGTAAAATAAAGAAAATATTTCACATAAAATCCATTAAAATGGATGAAAGAAAACCAACCGAGGCACTAGAATGTATGAGAATGTGAGAAGTTGAAGGTATTGGTGTCAACGCCTTCTTATACTATAAGTTATATTATGTAAAAGCTGAAAGGCGTTAAATGATACAAATAAATAAATAAAAATGATCTTGACGTTTACTAGGTATCCGTAGTCAGTACATATTACAGTTCCTTATTAATTTTATTAAACAAAATTTCCTCATATCCATTGCAACTCAAAATCTTTAACTTTTATACTCTTCACAATAGTGTCCGTACTGTTGGTCACACTGACAAGCACTAATTCATCATCAGGATCAGCTTTCTCTTTGGAAGTTCTCTGCTCCTGGTGTAATCTCATAGAAACCCGGAAGTTAACTTTCTCCAAGGTAGGATCCTTGGCGCAGCATTCCAAATCAGAACCAACATTGGATTGAGACACGAAGTAAGAAGGTCTCGTATACACTATTACTGGTTTATATTCCCACGATATCTCCTGCAAAGTTTTTAACAACTTTTTAACATAGGTGTCCATCTTCACCATGCTGGAACCGATCATTCTATCAGCCCAGTAAAATGCTGAAAGCGTATCTACGACCACAAGCGACACTTTATCATGGGAATGAATTACGTTTTCCAAATTGTGAATTGTGATACATAATTGTTCGGAATCATAAACATTCATAATCTGTATGTTGTCTAAACATTGTGCTATTGCAGTTTCAATAGCGCACTCGTATTCTTTTGGTGAAATAAACTCCAAAATATTTTTCCGTTTTCTGGCCAAATGATATAAGGTTCCAATTAACTGTATCAAATTGAAATGGCCATCTGTCACTATGAAAATGACTCCTGCCTGTTTGCCGCCGAAATCTTCTGGTAATAGGGCATTTGATATTATTTCACACAGGAGTGCAGAATGGTGTGAATGTGCGTCGTATACTAATTCAATTACACTGTTCCAGATTGGGCCGTCTTTAAATAATTCAGGGTAAACTGAATTTAAATTTGGACGTTCGCAGTTTCTCCACATGAATTGCAGGCCGGACTCGACTTGGCAAGGATAGTCCATTAAATGTTTCCCATCGTCTTTATCTTCGAAACTCATTGTATATTCGAGAATCTACAACAAAAGTTTTGAATCGTTAACGTCAACTACAAACTGTCAACTGTCAACTGCGGCCAACTGTCAATACAAATAAATAAAAATAAACATAAACATACAAACTTCATAACAAACTTGTAGCCCGAGCCCGCCAATTTAAAATTGTTGCCACTACCAGAAAAACATCGAAAAATAAGTTCAACATAAAAGAATAATAAGTACCGATTTCCGAAAATATTGTTTCCACAAATTCTCCAATTTAACCGGTTAGTCGCTGTGTGAATTATGTCTCCCCAGGCTCAAAAACTTCGTACAAAAAATTGAAATTCATAAAAATTCAGCTCAACAGCATAATAATGTCCTGTTATTCAATGTTAGCACTCCACTACGAGAAAAGTCCAGAACCACCCCTTATTTTTGGACATACAATATCTATAGCAGCGACGCCTCCGCCTGTAAAACAAACCCAACAACTAACACAAACTCGACTCGACGACGAAAAAATAATAGTACATATATGAGTATAAGTTTTGAAAAGATATTTTTGAATACGGATAATCACAGTTGGCTAAATTGTTTACCAATATTATACAATTTTATATTTTATCAAATAACCGAAAATTCACATCGTGCCAGCATCGTTAAATAATTTAGCTACGAAAGTAAATAAGTATTATGCCATATTATTTCGTTTATGTCCCTCAATATTATCATCACAAGTAAATCCTATTATATTTTCATTCACTTAAATAAAACTGTAATGGCACCTTGCACTACTCCTTAACTTTTTTTTACATTAACTCCACACTGAGGAGGAGGAGGCTCTGAGGAAAATAATTTCCCTCAGGGCCTATGTCATCTCAGATGCTGTGTGGTTGGTCTTTTTAATGAGAGGAAGGAATTAACATTGGTCTTGAAGAGACTAAGAGACCCATGTTGTAGGAAGGAGCAAACACAGAGGCCGGCAAATCGTTCCACAGCCGAGCTGTTAAACATAAGTACGAGTCGAAGAAAGCACTCAAGTACGAGAATAAATTTCTCAACTGGAATGGATAGTACTGCTAAAAAACAAATTGCTTGAAAACAACCAACCGTTGCATAATAGTAAAACCAATTATATTGTATAAATAATAACCAAAAAAAAAAATCTAGAAAAATTCAAGGATGGACTAAAAGCGGCCAACATGTTTGGCAATATCCTTGCCAATGGAACAATAAAAAAAAACAGTAAATATATTAAGTTCATCAGAGTTGGTTATTTTAAAAACATTAAGCTTTTCGTTAGGTGTGCAAAAGTAAGTAAGAATAAAGTAAATCACAAAAAATCATAATTTTTGGTTCTCAAATAGGTATCAATCTGTCACGATCAAAAAGGAAAATAGGTGATGATGATCACCAGAGGACAAATTCAACAAAGATAAATAAATTACAACAAAAGAACAAGTGTGCAGGTCGCACGCGGTAGAAATGAAACATTCAGAAAACTAAAGTAGACAAGAGTGGTGAGATGTAATTAAAGTGGACAAGAAGCACCGCACAAAGAAGAGACTGCATTCTCTCACAGGCCAAATCCTATAGATGTATGGATGTATGTGTTTCTCTTTTTAGTGTAGCTTTTCCGTTCCATTGAGTTTCAAATTACAATAGTGCTAAAGAAGTTTTCACTTCAAAAAATTTACAGGCTGTCTTTTTTAACTTTTTTATGTTTGTAACACAAGCCGCATCCGTCTATGGTCTATTCCAGTCTCTATTCTATACTATATTCTATTATCTATGGCAAACGTAATAAAACTTCCAAACAAGATGGCAGCCGCCGAAATCCAGGTCGTAAATCCTGGTAATTTGCAGAAGATTGAAAGGTGGATAGTGAATTTAAATACTTCAAACCAATGTTTTACAAAATTAACGGGTATTATGATAAAATTTCAGTATAAAAGCGCTCAAACAATCTTTTAGAAATGACTACAATAATGCATTTAAAATTTCAGCTTTTTCAATGATTCTGCTTATCGGGAGGCTATAGAAAACTCGGCGAATTTCAATACACGACTATGTGTGGAGCGGCGGCTGCGTATGCCTTTTCTGGATCCTCAGACAGGTTAAATCATTATTTTAAAAATATCTTATATGTACAAAAATGTCATTAGCTGGACCGTAAACATTTCCATAGTATTTTGTTTGCGTCGGCACACCCATTTCGGCACACCATGGAATCACCAGGATAAACTGCAATATTATTTCTCTTTGTGCAAATGCATTTGCTTTATTTGAATATGAATTTAAAAAAAAAAATGTATATGGTAAATATTCCCAAATGGTTCGCTACGTTTGGTGCCCGGGTTCACGGGGTGAGGTTTGTCTAGGCTTTGAGGCGGATGACCAGGACACACTGAACCCCAGATTCCTACCCACCCCAACCCTCTTCCTTCCCAGAAGTCTCCTCTCCTTCATTTCCTTAAAAAACCCACACAGCATCCCTAAAGATGACATAGGCCCTGAGGGAAATTATTTTCCTCAGGGCCTCCTGTGTGGAGCTCATGTAAAAAAAATCCACTAATCGCAGCACTTTTCTCAGGCACAGATTTTGGAAATTATTCTACGTTTCAACTTTACTACAAGAAACAATTATTTTCATTAGTATTTTCGGGGTGTTTTTGATAGCATTACAGTGTCCATCATCAGGGCAGATGTGTATATAGATGGTAAAAGATGATCAATCAAAATTAATAATTGAATAAAGATAGTCTATAATCTAAGTCAGTCAAGATAGTCAGAATAACAAATTTTCAGAGAAATTTTCGATTTTTTTTTTATCGTTCCCATCGGCTACTGCGGCGCTCGACAGGTTGAAACGGCCACCATCTTGAAACTGAAACAGAAATAGCGACATAACAAACAAATTTACAGATAGATGATAAGCCAAATGGTCAAGTTAAAGCAGAATTCCGCAAAGTCCAGTCAATAATAATAATTGGATAATTTTGTACTGCTCCATTTTTGTGAAAATCACCTAAAGGGTGCTGTACAAATATTACTTCCCAGGCTCTATCTGATTGTGTGTATGTACTCATACCAATATATTTTTAATTTTATTTATTTATTGATGCCTTATTGGGATTTTACATATTAAATACAAATTTCATTTATAACAACAGTATAACATAAATAAAAAGATTACAAAATATACAAATAAAGCATAAACTCAATATAATAAATAAGAATAAATCTAATGCTAATTCCACATGGTTGACATTATAGAACTTGTAGGTACAATTCATATACCTATAAGCAACAAAAACATTAAAAAAAAATCAAAACACATTAATTTTGACATAATTTCTCATTGTATGCAATTAGAATACGAACAATAAAAATAAAAACAACAAACAAAAGAATATGGAATTAAAATAAAATGATTTCTCATTCATTATATACAGCTAAAAAATAGTGGACTAATTTGGCTTTAAATGTATCAAAGTTTAAATTGAATATGTTAGCGATATCAGTTATTTCATTGCCCAATCTAGGAATTCTTTCCAACACAGAATACACAGTGAAGTTATTGTTATAAAATAAAATATTCCGCCTAGTGTATTTTGGAAGTATACGTAAGGGTAACAAGTTTATAGCTTCAGGGCAGTCCAACCTTGAATGAACAATTTTTTATAATAAGAGGAGATCAAATATTATTCGCCTTTCAGATAATTTATGTTTATTTAATCTACCAAAAATGGATAAACCTAAGTATTTGTGTTTTATGCTTTGTTAGGGGTGGCACAGACACACTGCAACCTCTTCATGTCCCGCCGGCAGCGAATGCCGGGGGCCCGCGAGGGACAGCTCTACACATACCCGGCGGCTAGGTAAGTCTTTTTATTACTCAGCCGAGGGTATCCACCACTTTCCTGAACCGTTTTAACAAATCAGAATGCCAATCGCTCACCAGTAGGCAATAATATTTTTTACCACCAAAATTGCCAAAAAGCCTATAACCTTCGCGGGCGTGCGCACAACGTATCAACAGAGTTCCATCGCAATCGGATGAACGGTATGGCAGCGCCAAAAATATGAATAAACAAACAAGTATTGATTTTTGTATTTAAGATGACTTATGACAAGTTAAAACTTTTCCTCGGGTAGAACAGTAATGTGGCATTTACGCTATCGATTTTGGCCGTGCGGCAATAGCCCTTTTGTGTCGTAGTGACTCCATTACTGACAGTTGTCACCTGCCGCATAAGATCTGTTGCTGCACAGCAGAAGTCGAAAGCTTATAACGTATATAAGAACGACTCTTCCATAAATATTAATAATTTAATGATAGTAATAAATCTTCCCTGATTCATCAATTCTTACTTATTCATTGATTACTTAGATCGATGTGGCTAGCTACAGTAGGTAGAATATGGTAGGTAAGAAATAATTAAATTATAGAACACTTATTTAACCAAATATATAAAAGGGTTTATTGGAAATAATGATATAAGAACAATTAATTATTTATATAATTTAAAAGCATGACTCTAAGTTAAATGCATCTCTAGGGCCGCGTGCAAGATCATCGAAGAAGATCTTGTTAGACAAAAATGATTACAATAAGCTATTATCACAAGTGTGCAGAACATAAAAGAATATCAAAAGGGCGCCATTGTATTTTAGAGATTAATACAAAAACTGATAGTACAAATAGAAATGATAACCTGATAAGTGAATTGAGATAATTATAACTTTACGTAGTGGTAAAGTTACGAACCAAAGCGCCATGGTTTGGTTGAATTTTGACAGTCGCAGCAGCGTCCGTTCCCTGGGCTTGATTTCACTGTACTCTCGAAGCAAACGGTATCTCTGCACCAGCGGTCGTTACAGGGATGTCATCTCAAACGAACAAAGTATTTAATCAGCCACGTAATCGGGGTTGGATGATCCGTATACGAATCCACCCGTTACAAGCTATTCTATTTTGGCACTTGCGATTTCAATCAAATCATAAGCAAATATTTATTTGTAGATGGCGCAAGGCCAAGCGGCAATATCTATCTCTCCGCTGCGGAGGCTGGGGAGGCGAGGGCGCAGGCCTGGGGGTCCCCAGCTGCGAGGAGCCCACCGAGGGGGAGCTCTCACAGGCCCCCATGGACGCTCACGACACGGACAGCAAGGACAGCCACCACCACAAGGACGACGTCTCCAAGGTGAGAGATAGCACTCTCTTTAGGGTGAATTGCCTATTTAAAAAAAAAAAAAACTTGTCTCCGATTGCTTTTTGGATAAAAAAGCCCATTATATCTTGATACGGCAAATTTAAAAAAAAATATATGTATATTTGTAGCTCCCACGTTTGTTATTTTGGACATAAAACAAATCTATTGAAATGCTTTATCAATTATGACCATAGATGTTCCAAATCTGGACTTCGTAGACTATTTTAGAAAGATGTTTAAATTAATTTTTTAAATAATTTTTTTCACACCCGAATTTTTGGTCAGCTGTTTACGATTAAAATTAAGTCCCTTTTACATAGATATGCACCTTTCATTATAACATTATAACATTAAACATACAGAAATCGAAAATATTCTATATTACTCGGATATGTACCTCTCACAGCAGTTTCAAAGTAACAAACGCGCAGGATTCGCGCGGTCATAAACTTAACGATTTTTTAATATTTTTTTTATAAATCCTACAAATATGAGATAAACGGTAAAATACAGGTTAGATACGTTTTTAGATTTTCACGGCCAAAAGTATTTTCGTTACTTGTTTTTGGTGTGGTATGCCGTGTTGCGCTACCTCTTTCTTTAGCCAACGTTTCGGACGCTGTCCGTAAAAGTTCGACGCCGTCTGCTGGCTAAAGAAGGAGGTAGCGCAATACGGCATAACACACCGAAAACAAATAAAAAATACAGGTTATTTCATTGGCTATATAGCACTTTAATAAGTTTTTATGTCTCCATGTTAAAATTCTAAGGTATGATTTTTTTAATGTTAGCAAAAAATTTATAAATTGATCTTCTGGAAATCTCAAGCAATCGAGGCAAATTTATTTATTTCACTTGGTCGCTCCAGTGGATAACAGTGTAAATTGTTATCCTAGTTCTGTATCAACAGATCAGGCACTAATTATTTTGTCGTTTTCAGGAATGGTTCTACGACGACATGGCCATGGAAGAACTGGACCAGCTCGAGGAGCCTGAACCCGACTCGGATGAAGACTACATGGATGAGAGCTACGCGGCGAGACGGAAGCGTGGTGCGGGGGCTGCTGACACCCCCGCTCGGGGCACCCCTCCTGCCAAGCCTGGCCGTCGCAGCAAGGCGGCTCCTGAGACCCCCGAGACGCCGGCCAGCACACCCAAGGGTAGGGGGCGCGGCGGGGGAAGGGGGCGCAAGAAGGCCGTCCAGCAGAGCCTTCCGTACGAGGTGGCCGGAGATGCGGATAAGCCTTATGGATGCGATCGTAAGTTTGAAGCCATTGATCAATTGAATCCGTTCGAGCTTGGAGAAACTGAACTCAGAAAGTTGTTTAGAATATTACGAGTTATGACTAAAGACCTCACTTTCCAATTAACTTCCTTTTTAGTTTCAAAAAGTACATTGCGGACTGCCAATATATATTAAAATATCTTAGTCAAAAGCGTGATGTAAATTGATGATAATCTATCTTTAAAATGATGGCGATTGACATTTAGGAATGTGGATCCATAGATATAATACCAGTGTTCCTATTGTACAGCGATTTCTTATTTATTTTGTTGTCAGGCCCGGTCGACATAGCTATCGACACGCCTAACGATTGCAACAGTGCTCGGGAAATGAATATAAAATCGTTATCAGTTAAGCCTATTGATTCAATTAATTTTCATTTGATTTGACCGTGCTCGGGCCCCCGGCCCGCCAAGCCAAATTTTTAAACCAAAAAATAGAGTTTTAAACACCTTGAGCTAAATACGTTAAGATTTGTGTAGGATGTATAATGACACGATATGTTCACAGTGTGTGGTGCCCGTTACAAGACCCGCCCTGGTCTGACGTACCACTACACGCACTCGCACAAGGAGGGCGGGGGTGGCGGAGGCTCCGACGGAGACTCGCGGGACTCTCCTGCGCGCTCTACCCAGCCGCCCGTCGTACCCCCACTTGTTCCCCCCCCTGCTGCAGGACCCCTCGTGCCGCCCGACCAGCCCTCCACCGAGTACCAGGACAGCTATGTCACATTCATCACAGGGAACAGTAAGTCATTATCCAACAATTCAATCAAAACCACTGAAATAGCCCATGAGATTCTTATATTTTTTGGATATACAGAATCGATTACGTAACGTAATCTCTTGTTAAAAATATGTGTGTTGTCTATGGCTTGCATTGCTTTTTCTATGGACGGACTCATATGTCAGCGGATTGGTTTATTTATGATATCAGCTATCGTATTTCAACTAGTAACACGAAACGCTGCAAGTAAAAATGATTATTTATTCATTTAATGTACGTTTAAAAGTTGTGTACCATGGATTTTACATTTGCAAAGTTTCAATCTAAATAAGCATGAATTCCTTATTATTGTTTGCCCAAATTAATAACCTATTTTGTGCAAGTAAATAGTTGTTTCTTTAGTAATTGTTGAAAAGAAGTGTAATTTCCATTATCCGTGCCTAAAAGTGAAACGAAACTTTGCAAATGTCAAATCCATGATTCAATTTTAAACATACATTAAACGAATAAATAATCATGCATTTCGTATTTTAACCGCTCCGACCTTTCGTGAATATGCGAGTTTTGCGTCTTAAACGAAATGCCAAATTTACAAAAACTTTGTGTTATTTCCGCTTCACAATTAAAGCTCTATAAATGAAACATTTCTGAACGTAGCTGAATACTAAAAACTGTTTTTGAAAGGTTACGAAATAAGCTTTCAATTTGTTGTATTACAAATAAATATCAACATTTGTAAATATTAAAATTTAGAATGCAAAAAAAATGTAAAAATGACTCACGTGATGTTTTTATGTGAAAACAGTACTAAAATCACGGATTATGTAAAAAAACAATACTTATTATATCGTATAAATGTATAATAAACCAGTTTAGTATAAATAACAGTTTATAGTCATCTCACTTTTTTATCATTTCATACAAGAATATTTATTAAAAAAAAACAATGTTTAGCGGTGCGTAGGCGATTTGGCGGGTAACATATGTACCTACCGTATCTGACAGAATAGGTCTTTTTATGTATTTCTATGGACAACTTGAATAGGGACGTGTAGCTTGATTTATTATCGACCTTTTACTTTTTGTTTTAGGGATGTCACTAGAACAATAACAAAGTTATAACGATTTCTGTGGAAACACACGCGTTGACGTGAAAACACGCTTATTGTACTTGACTGCTATCGTTACATTATCGTATACATATATCCGCTTACGTATCTGAGTGGTTAAACTAGTTGAAATATGACAGCTGATATATCAGTCCATAAAAAAAGTCATAGATAATAACAAAAATTTGACAGGCGATTACGTGTGGTAACGATTCCATATCCACAAAAGATACAGAATCACTCTTCAGGACGTCGAGGTGCCTTTGTCGAAGTGATGAGCCCAATCCGATTAGGATAAAGGGACGAAGATGGATAAGATGTTCTTCAGTTTCTGTGGGTGTTTTGATTGGGAATATCTAACTTTTTTTACATGAAAAAATGGCCCTGAAAAATATTATTTTCCTCATTGATGTAATCTTTGAGGATAATGTATGAAGGGTCTTTACAAGGAAAGGTAGAAGAGGAAGTTC
Organism: Limnephilus lunatus; assembly: GCA_917563855.2. Taxonomy (NCBI): domain Eukaryota; kingdom Metazoa; phylum Arthropoda; class Insecta; order Trichoptera; family Limnephilidae; genus Limnephilus; species Limnephilus lunatus. The sequence goes on from OU830603.1 coordinate 51,046,430, forward strand.
TGGGAAGGACAAAGGTATGAGGGGTGGGTAGGAATCTGGGTTAGTGTATCCAGGACTGATGGTGTGCAAATCTATCCCTCCCTCAGGTGATGTCCCTCCCTTGTCCCAGCTCCTCTCCCGATCTGGCCAGACACATAGTAGCTGAGCAGTCGCATTCACCGCTAAGACCTAGACCAGTGATTCTTAATGGGGGCGCCAGCGCCCCCCTAGGGGCGTTTTGGAGGTCTGAGGGGGCCTTTTTAAATTTTTAGCATTTGGGGGGCGCTGCAGTAGTTCGAGTGGACATCGTGTCAAAATAGAAAATAAGCGCATTCATGAGCTATGCACACTGACACACTTTCTAAAGGTGCAACAATTTAACAATTTCTGTTAAATAAACTACATTTACATGCACAAAAATTTAAACTGAGGCATAATAGCTGAATGTCAATCTAATAAAAATGCGTTTTATTAATACTTCTCATTCATAATTATTTTTTATTTGTAGTAGGAAATCCATTCCTGCATAAATGAATTTTTAAATTTCGTTCAAGTCCAATCTCTCCAATTTCACAGTCACACCTTACAATTTTTGTAGAGAATTTTTAGATGGGTATGACTCGTTCTTGTGTTTTCTTCTACAACAGGGGTCTCTTCTAAACTTTGGTTTATTCTTTTTTTTCCTTCGCATAGCCCACCTCCCAGTCTGTTTATTTCATTATCCCTCTGCCTTTTTTCTTTCTTCAACAATTTCAGAATGTCATATAGTATAATATTTTCACCTTTTACATAATAGGCCACTTGCATGGATTTCATAACGACTTGGAAAAAATCGTGTGTTTAGATTTTTTTACTAAGATTACGAAAATGTTAGTAAAAATTTTTAGAAATGTATAGTTTTTTTTATTTTTAAATAAATAAATCCATTATTTGAGCTCGTGAAGTCACTACATGAAAATGTCCCATCTCCGATTATGTACCCTTAATTAATTTTATAAAATACCACACTGATAATTTTTTTTTATATGGCAACACTTTGAATTCCGGCGAATTTTTGAATTTGCGTTAAATGTTCACTAGATTTATTGTTTGTTCTATGCGAACTTATCCTTTGGTTTGATTTTTTGATAAAGATGGCGGTGTTTTTACAGATTGTACAATTTATTACTATTCGTGTGGAAAACATTCTTTTTTTTAAAATGATTTTCGGCTATGTAATTATCCTTTTTTCGCAACAACAAAATTATGTCCCGTCTTTCCGCTTTATAAAAAATGGTCTGATTTTTCAGATTGAAATTTTCAAAAAATCGCCAGGGTTTCAAAACTACGATTAAAAAAAAAAAAATACAGAATGTCTTAGAATATTTACCTAAACCGGAATTTTTTTTTGAAAAATGTGATGCAAGTGGTCTATTGTAATTTTTGTTTTCGGTTGTTGGGTGTGATGACAAATATTTTTATTTTCAGCAGGGGCAGTAGCGGGCCGTTCCTCACCTCCCGTGCCAGGTTCTGCAGCCCCCGCCATCCCGTCATCATCTTCAGCAGCACCCCCCTCCCCGCCAGCAGGGACCGGGCCCCCCGCCTCCCCGGGCGGCACCCCTTCAGCCCCCGCACTCCCCGCCTCACACTCCCCCTACTGCGACTTCTGCCTCGGAGATCACACCAACAACAAGAAGTCGGGCATCCCCGAAGAGCTGGTTTCCTGCTCCGACTGCGGAAGATCAGGTAACAGAACTTCCACCAGCTACAATGCCGAGGACTTTGACCGCTTCAGCAGGAGCATCATGGCGGGCTGGCCGGTTACTTCCGATGACGAAACAGGTTCGGTCGTCACGGCGGAGCCCCCGATAGCAATCGCTCCGATTGAGCCGAGTCACGCTACGGTTACGAATGGACCAATTACCAACGGGCCCGTTGTCGGTATCAACGGGCCCATCGACGTTACCAATGGGCCGATTCTCGCTATGAACGAGCCCGCTGTAGAAATAGTTAAGCCCGCTGCAGCCAAAACAAAGCAAAAACCAAAACCAGAGCCCAAGCGGTCTCCCAGAGATCGCCGCTCGAGCAGAAAGCGTAAAGAGTAATACCAGTTACTTTAAAATAATTTTATCATACTCGAGTTACCTTGGATTCACATAGCTCCAACTCCCATCAGCAATGCTTGTACCTAATACACTCCGGCTGAGGGTAGATCTGGGACACTTGCATTTGGGATTGGTTTTTATAAGCACTTCTCCTCCTACATTCTATTCTAATACATATTCATTCTTGTATGTAACATTACGTGGCCAACACTAGGTCGACGCGTGGCCAATATCAGGTCAACATGTGGCCAATGTCAGGTCAACATGTAGCCAATATCAGGTCAACATGTGGCCAATATCAGGTCAACATGTGGCCAATATCAGGTCAACATGTGGCCAATATCAGGTCAACATGTAGCCAAATTCAGGTCAACATGTGGCTAAAGAAATAAGATTAGAACGATGTTAGGCCAATATTAGACCATCACCAGGCCAATGTCAGGAGGGGATTTGTATTAACTTATTGATTAAATGGAATAAATGGTTTTCCATAGTCTAGTTATATTTTTAACCATACCTAAGAAATTAGGTAATTTGTTTGTTTAGGTTAAGTTTTAAACCGAGCGATATAATGATTTTTTTTTAATAATTAAAAAATATTTTATGGTTTCTATGAAATTTCGAATGTAGTCGTAAATAATTGATGAAATTATAATTTTGAAACCGTACGACGCAGTGGAATGTGGATTTAAAAAAATATATAGCCAAATATGATTAGAGTTAAATTTATCTTTGCTAGGGTCAATTTACAAAGAAATGTAATTTTAATATTGATCGTAGTAAAATGTTTTTTTTTGGTGAATATTTTGTGGGACCAAGTTCTAAAAAACAGCAAAAATACACTCCTTATTCATTTTAAAAAGGGTTCTTATTAAAATTTATTAAATGGATTCATAACTATTGTGATGAATTCCAGTCAAAGATTAAATTAAATATTGTTATATTATATACAGGGTGCAGCAAAACAGACAGTGTAGTTTTGAAGGGCTATTAAAAGAAAACGGCGCAACTTACAGAAATGGGGTGTATTTTATTCGGTACATCATGCCGTTTTATGCATCAAATTCTGAAGATGAAATCAAAAAGATGATGGCCCCCAGCAGCGCTACATTGATGAAGTCGATTTCTGAAGTTTTCGGCTATATTTTGCCACATCTCGATGGGCGTAACGGCGATTTCATCCCAAATTTGATCCTTTAGTTCTTCCAAGGTGTGTGGCCGATGTTTAAAAACTTTTTCCTGCAGATAGCCCTACAGGAAGAAATCGCAAATGCTTAAATCAGGTGAGCGCGTGGGCCATCCCACCTCACCCCCCCTCAGAGAGAAGAGACGCGCAGGGAACATCTGTTGCAGTTTTGTCATTGAAAGTACACCGTAGAACTGTCCTGTTGAAACCAGACGTCTCCCAGATCTTTTTCCTCCGTTAGAGAGATTAAGATTTCCTCCAATTGAGATTAAAAAAAAAATTCCAACATGGAAACATAATTTTGAGCATTGACAGTCACGGTTCGTCCATTCTTCTTTGGAAATTGCATACTACACGTTCACTTTGGAGGAGTGAAAACGTCTCTCGTGAAGTTACCTTGGGTTATTTCCAGCCCAATACTGAAAATTTTGTTTATTCGCTATCCCCATCGACATGTGCTAAATGCAGCTGAAAATGTCAGAAAACACCTTCATCAATGTATCGCTGCTGAGGGCCATCATCTTTTTGATTTCATCTTCAAAACTTGATGCATAAAACGGCATGATGTACGGAATAAAATAAAATATACCCAATTTCTTTAATTTGCTCCGTTTTTTTGTAATAGCCCTTCAAAACTGCACTGTTTGTTTTGCCGCACCTTGTACTAACGTTTTACAATACAGTAATTTCTCATTATTCGGTTAGGTTCCCTACACAGATAATAGAAACATAGAGATATGGCATGGAAGAGTGCCGAATGTCGCCAAGCTACCAAACAGCACTTACTATCAAAGCGGCTAGGCAATGCAAGTCTTAAGTTTGTTGGTTAGGTAGAAACAAAGGCGGGGCGCCGCTGTGCATAAATGCGACGATTTGCGTGTTTGTCTGGTCTCTCTTCTTTATCATCTGTCGTCTGAGATGATATTTCATTTTAATTATAGTCTTTTTTGACTATTCTTCCGCCGTCCTAATAACACAATAAACCCGTAATCTAAATGACCAAACGCCATGGGTCTCTTCAGTCCTGGACTTGTCAATAGGCCGTATAGGCCGCTGCGGACAAAAGACAAAGATTAGATTAACTTTTTTTTACGTTGCCAAAAGAATCTCTAAAGTTCCGGTGCTGTGTACTCATTTAGATTTTTGTCATTTTGAAGTTGGATAAAAATGAATAGTTTACATTTATTACTTCTGCAAATTATTTTATTAATAGTACATAATAAAAGTAAAATACATATTATGTATTGGTGCTGAAAACGAGGAAAAAACATTGGCCACGCGTAAAACGCATGATTCATCCAATAACAGTCGGCAGACCGCCGTCTACTGGTGAAAACGAGGAAAAAACATTGGCCACGCATGATACATCCATAACAGTCGGCAGACCGCCGTCTACTGCTGAAAACGAAAAAACATTGGCCATGCGTAAAACACATGATACATCCATAACAGTCGGCAGACTATGCGTTGTATCACGGTGATCGAAACCGTGTACCATTCTGCAAATTAACAATCCACGCAGACGTCTGTGTATATTTAATGAATTTTTTCCCAGTTTTTCGGCGAAACATTTCTTCTGTTGCGTTATTGATTGGAGCTTTTATGTTTAAATTATTTTATCTGTTACATAAATGATCGAGGAACGACACTCAAAATATGAACTCTGCACATCGATCGTCCAGTTGATTAGTCAGACATCTCCAAATACTAAGTTTTGAGATAATGAGGAAAGCAATATTCGAATGCTCACCATAAATTAAATATTGTTTAAACGTTTCTGTGTTTTACATAAATATGCTATAAAATAACAGCGAGAGGCATAACAGTCTGGTACATTAGTATGACATGTTGAAATATCCTACTAGTGACCCAGAAAACATCAACATTTTATTTAATTCACTACAAGTTTTTCTGCACTATAATATTTGATTTGGTAGTGTTTAGGGGTAATCTGAGTATTGTACCAGATAGAGGGTACACTTTTTTATACAACTGCATACTCAACTCAAATTTAGATTTTTCAGAGATGTCTTACTAATCAACTGATGATCCACGTGTCAAATCATTACACAGCACCTTCAAGGAAATGTTAAACCGAGAATAATGAGGAATTACTGTATTTTTTTAATGAAATCATATCAGTTTCAATGAGGTTCTCTCAATGTGTTTCACTTTCCACAGCATCTAACTCAACCAAAGTTGATTTAAATGTAGCATCTAACTCAACCAAAGTTGATTTAAGTGAAGCATCTAACTCCACCCAAGTTGATTTAAATTATTCATCTAACTCAACCCAAGTTGATTTAAATGTAGCATCTATGTAACTCAACCCAAGTTGATTTAAATGTAGCATCTAACTCAACCAAAGTTGATTTAAATGTACCATCTAATTCAACCAAAGATGATTAAAATGGAGCATCTAACTCAACCAAAGTTTATTTAAATGTAGCATCTAACTCAACCAAAGTTGATTTAAATGTAGCATCTAACTCAACTAAAGTTAATTTAAATGTAGCATCTAACTCAACCAAAGGTGATTTAAATGTAGCATCTAACGCAACCAAAGTTGATTTAAATGTAGCATCTATGTAACTCAACCAAAGTTGATTTAAATGTAGCATCTAACTCAACCAAAGTTGATTCAAATGTAGCATCTAACTCGACCAAGGTTGATTTAAATGTAGCATCTAACTCAACCAAATTTGATTTAAATGTAGCATCTAACTCAACCCAAGTTGATTTAAATGTAGCATCTAACTCGACCAAATTTGATTTAAATGTAGCATGTAACTCAACCCAAGTTGATTTAAATGTAGCATCTTACTCAACCAAAGTTGATTTAAATGTAGCATGTAACTCAACCGAAGTTGATTTAAATGTAGCATCTAACTCAACCAAAGTTGATTTAAATGTAGCATCTAACTCGACCAAGGTTGATTTAAATGTAGCATCTAACTCAACCAAATTTGATTTAAATGTAGCATCTAACTCAACCCAAGTTGATTTAAATGTAGCATCTTACTCAACCAAAGTTGATTTAAATGTAGCATGTAACTCAACCGAAGTTGATTTAAATGTAGCATCTAACTCAACCAAAGTTGCTTTAAATGTCGAGTCCAAAACATGAAAATTTTACGGAAAGCCAAATTTTAATACACTGTCTAATGAGTCGTGTAAAAGTTTGCACGACCCCGAGGCTAAATTAGGGAATTGGTATTGAAATAATTATATAATGCTGCCAAAGAAATTAGAATTCTAGGGCGTCGGCCAATCAGACTGGTCTCTATAGACATTATATCCAAAACCCACAATGAAACATATTTTATTATTCTAACTATTTATATATATATTGTTAATAATTATTGTTATAGAATCGATTTTTTAATAGTTTTATCCATTGATTTTTTAAGATTTTAGATTAATGATTATTTAATAGTTGTTAGTTTGTGTAATTTTTCCGAGGCGTTAGATATGGAATTGTGGACTGGTGGTCTAGTACAAAAGGTTAAATAAATTTTTATATGAAAATTTTATAAAAACGACTTAGGTCAATTATATATGCCCGATTACTGCTAGGAATCTTGTATGGAAAATAAAATTGTATTGTAAATTCTGATCTTGCTAGCTCCACACGAAGCCCTGAGAAAAAATTCCCTCAGGACATTGTCATCTTTTGGAGATGCTGTGTGGAGGGTCTTTTTAGGAAATGGAAGAAGCTTGAATGTTAAATTATTCATTAAAATGATTTTGTAAATACCTTAACTTACTATACAAGCAAAGTAATTTATTACCTGACACGAAGTGCCTTACATCGAAATGAGAATATACGTATACATTATGCATTCATATTGTAATTAAAATAATTACTTTTTAGCCACTGGAGCGTTCCTCAATAAATCATTTTTTTAACTGTTCGGTTTGGAAATTTCTCGCCTTCATTAAAAAAAAAAAAACCGTACTACCGAATTTTAATATTCTGCTTATGGTGTTAGAGAGCCATTGAATGCACTGCACTATTATATTTCACCGTTCATCCCATATTTTAAGGATTCATTAAAAAATCATTAAATTTATAAACGAGTGAATTCTATTTGGAGCAATATTAAATATTATGACTTCTGTATATTGTCTATGGCTTAGTTGATAATGACAGATATAAATTCAAATTCGAACTTGCATTTTTTAATGTGTAAACACACACATGATCAAGGATTTGTATAAAAAAACGTTTAAAAATTTCAGTTTGTGGAATGTTAATAACAAATAATTAAGAAGAGATGTGAGACATCTATTGTTAAAATGTGAAACTACTAAATTAGCATGTGTAATCTTTTAAAATAAATCCAAAAAATGTCTTAAACTATCTCTTCAATTTGTCCACATTTTGATGCTCGCGAGTGCTTGGAAATTGGCCAAAAAGTGGCCAAAAACGCTTAATTAAATTTGTCAAAAGATTATTCTACTTTCATAAGTGGAAAGGAAAACATATCGTACAAAAGTTCTATATATCTGAAAGTAAAAATCTAAATTATATATACATTCAATTTTGTTAGTTCCTTTTACATTTGATGGTACGTTTTTCAAATGATCCTCTTTTCGTTAATAGAGTGTATAAATGCGTTTAGGGCACTGAGCAGAAAATTTCTAGAAGTGTGGCTTCTACCGATTTGAATGAAAACTGACGTAGACAATTTACAGACAGGCCAATAAAATTCGTTATCTTTACCACTTTACCGTTGGCAGTAAATAATCCAATCCTGTTATAAAAAATATAAGAAATTTTTTAAATAGATCGGAAATTAAAATACAATATGTAATTCCTTGCAGTAATCTGGGTAATTGTATCTTTATTTATATCAAATTGGAAAATTATTCAAAATTTTTCAGAACTGAATATCATAAACTGGATGCATCGATTCCACCATTCTAATCTCCTCTCTCTAAATAAGGGGTTCTGAAACTGTGGGTCGCGATCCTTTCTGGCAATAAGCTTCCTATAAAGAGGACTAGTTTGGTGTTCATATTGGGCTTCCAACTTAGATCTGGATTAGAACTTTATCTCTGAACAATAAATTGTCAATTGCTTTTAATAGTATTAGGCAATTTTTTTTTGATATTTTGAGTCTCACCAAATTATTCTAAATATGAGTGGTTGAACAAAAATGTTTCCCCCTAACCCGGGTAGTACAATATATAAAATTGTTCTATTCTGGTACATGTTACCAAAACACTAGTCATATCTGAATCGTGTGCCAAATCTAAGTTACATTACAATAATATTGTTCTATAATCTGGATCAATTGATAAAGCCATTGCCTTAATCTGGACCATGTGTTAACGACACTCCACATCTGGTTCATGTGACAAAGCCATTGCCTTAATCTGGATCATGTAACTAAAGCACTAAAAAAATCTGGTTCATGTGACAATGTTATTGCCTTAAACTGGAAAAATGTGTCAAAAACACTAACCAAATCTGATTCATGCTACAAAGCCATTGCCTTAATCTGGATCATATGAAACAAAACCAAAGCACAAAACCAAATCTGATTTATGTGACAAAGTCATTGCCTTAATCTGGTACATGTGACAAAGTCATTGCCTTAATTTGGATCATGTGACCAAAACACTAAACTAAATCTGGTTCATGTGACAAAATCATTGCCTTAATCTGGATCGTGTGACCAAAACACTAAACCAAATCTGGTTCATGTGACAGAGTTATTGCCTTAATCTGGATCATGTTACAAAGTCATTGCCTTAATCTGGATTGTGTCACCAAAACACTAAACCAAATCTGGTTCTTGCGACAAAGTCATTGCCTTAATCTGGATCGTGTGTACCAAAACACTAAACCAAATCTGGTTCATGTGACAAAGTCATTGCTCTGGATCATGTGACCAAAACACTAAACTAAATCTGGTTCATGTGACAAAGTCATTGCCTTAATCTGGATCGTGTGACCAAAATGCTAAACCAAATCTGGTTCATGTGACAAAGTCATTGCTTAATCTGGATCGTGTGACCAAAGTACTAAACCAAATCTGGTTCATGTGACAAAGTCATTGCCTTAGTCTGGATCATGTGACCAAAACATTAGACCAAATCTGGATCAGTGAAAAAGCTATTGGCTTAATTTGGACATTGTGTCAAAAATAATAAGCCAAATTTGGATCGTGTGATAATTGACTTAATCTTAGATCATGTGACCAAAACATTGCCTTAATTTGGATTTTGTGTCAAAAATCTACTCAAATCTAGGTAACACGACAATAACGTAGCTCTAATCTGGATCACTTCTCGCAAAGTAGCCATTGCCCAAATCTGGATCGCGACCCAAATCCCTTCAGAATCTCTGTTCTGTACTATTGTTAAAATTAAATTCCTGTGTGCTTGTGTGTGCGGGCTAGAGTTTTTGCCATTGTTATAAATTTGAAAATATTAAATTATATGATTTTGTTACACCTTTGTTACTAAGATTACCAAAAAGAAAATAATTATTTGATATCTAGTCTGGGTGCCTGACTGTGTGTTTGTGTATGAGGGACAGTTCCACAGAACGTAGAAAAGTCTAGATTTGCTGTTTATGGATATACACCTTATTGAAGCATCAACAAACTACACCGAGTTAATATTTTAATAGAATGTCTATACACCGTTCACGTTTAAAAAAATAATTGTTCACGTTAACCCGTCTGCTTGGTTCAATATATTCGTACCTCACAATCCGGAAGCCTCGGTTTTGCGCCAAACCGGTCAAACTGTCACTTTGGATCGAGATTGTAAAATATCTATGCAAGATAGCTTTCATATTTCAAAGACAATAAGAAGCATTATTTCATTCTCTTTCTGGTTAAAAGAAAAAATACACATGTTTGCATGAGAAGAAGAGAGATATATAGCTTTTAAAATGTAAGGTCGCTCGGGACGTTTTTGGTCTTATGAAAGTATAATGCGATTACATGTTTTGGGATGTATTTATTCCTAAACAAGCAGACGGGTTTTGCATTTTTTTTTATCTTTTAGAAAAAGACCCTTTTTAGTCTAAATTTGTTATTTTCAAATTGTTACCCAACCTATGTAACAAACTAAGTAATCTAGGTAATGAATTGCCAGCTAATCTAGGTGACATATTTCCGGCTAATCCAGGTGACAAATTGCCAGATAATCTAGGTGACATATTTCCGGCTAATCCAGGTGACAAATTGCCAGCTAATCTAGATGCCAAATTGCCAACTAATCTAGATGCCAAATTGCCAGCTAATCTAGCTGACAACTTGCTTGCTAATCTAAGTGGCTTTTTATAGCTCACCACTATACGATTATCGTGGCGAAAGCTTATCACAAGAGGTAATATCACCCGCCAATCTATGTAACTAATTGCTTGCCGATCTAGGTGACAATAATAATTCACCACATTTGTCAACAGATTATAACCTATCACAAGGTGAGATTGCTTGCCAGTCTCTAGGTTTCGAATTCATATGAATGGGTGGTAAGAAATGATATATTTTAGTTACTGCTAAATAAGACTGTTAATGTTAGAGAAACAAGTGTTTTTAACGTTGCCTTTTTGACATTTTACGATATATGTATGTGTACATAGTTTCTGATGCTTCAATTTTGGTTAATTTCAATACATCAATCAATTTTGAAAAATTTAGGTTTGTGTTTACGTACACGCTAAATGCCTAGAAGGTATTCTGTATTTTGTCTAACAATGAACATTTTTAATCTAGTGGCTGTAGCATTCTAACAGGAGAAGAGTTTATTATTCATCAGAAACTTTCTTCAAATGCCCACAAAATGAAAATATATTTTAGTTTCTGCATTTACTTTGTCCGTAATACGAACCTTAACTGTTCAAAATAATTTCAAATTATAAATGTTGTTTGCTGAGAGCTTCGTTGTAACCTCTCTTTCTTTTACATGCGTCATTAATGGAAAATAAGGACAGGTTACAACGGAGCTGTCAGCGTAAGTTTAAGTACTGTTTTTTCTTAGTAAATTATCATTTCTTCTAGACATTTGTACGGTTTTTGGGAAAGTCTATTATTTTCCTAGTTATTTCCTAGGATGCCTTTCTACTGTGTTCAAAGTTGATCAAAGTTACATATTATTAATTAAATGTAATTATTATTAGACTAGTGAGCCTGGCTCCGGTGCCATCGCTATATAACTAGCTGGAACATATTAATTACAAGTAATTAATTAATTGTTGATTAATTAATACTGTTAATCCCTTGTCGTGAGACTGCTAGTCAGAGCAGCATTCCATTAGAAGTACTCCTTAAGTAGGTAGGGGACCACCGTTGATCTGAAATACGCAGGTTCTCGTCTGCTATGTACGGCAAACTTCTGAACTCGAACATCCGTCTCTTAGGTATTAAACCTAGTGGTCATTCGGTTGTTAGCCATAGGAACTTCAGGAGATATTGCCAAAAAGTGTGCTTATAGGAGCTATGCGATCATCTGTTTAATCAACAGTAATAATGTTTGTATGAGGGCTACGACTACCTTGCGTATTTCACTTCAATGTGTCCGGAATCAGGGTTCCATGTATATCTCGAGTTGCCTTTTATGTTTGTAATTGGGGAATGTTTTAGATTTTGGAAGTGCAATGGATGGAATGGAGTTATAAATAAATATAAATAATTGATTAATAATACATATTTAGAATTGTTGCTTTGTTTTTTTTCGTTTGACATTTTTATTAAATAATAATATTTTATCGTTTTGATCGAAGTTGATATAATATATTGTCGGTCGTTGTCGATTGTATGAACAATGATTGGATTGTTAGATTTTATACCCACTATATTTAATCGTAATTCGGAAAGAGAGTAAAAAAAAAAATAAAAAAATATTTTCTATTCTCAAAAATATTGTTTTTTTTTCATTGTCTCTTTTTTTGGAAAAAAATTATCCTCCGCCCGTTTTTGTGCTGAAGAATAGTGAATATGCACTTCCACTAAGCATTTCCCGTACAGATTCATCTCAAAACCTATCATCTAATAATCTCTGGTCTAGTTCGCGACCCTTCGGTACTGTGTTTCCCAAAAATGTACAAACACCAACAAGACTGAAAAAAATCTTTGATAAATGATTTTTTTTAAACTTACCGATGTTTTTGTATAATTTTTGCGGTAATTTGTACAATCGGCTGCAAAAGCATACAAACCCCCCCGTCGAGGTGGCAAAAGATTCTAATTTTGGGTCTTTTTGTAACTCGTTGGTGGTTTTGTATGGTTTTAGCGGTTGCATGTACAATCGTACCACGTACTTTCACTATTGTTCGGCACAAATATTGTTTCCCCTGTCCCGCTCAAATCCAATCGCGCTCATCAGCCACGTTTGTACCCTCCGGCCGCAGCCAGTATGATATAACTCCGGTAAGCAATATTTGTGCCTTACAATACTTATTGGGATATTTAGCACTGCAAATACAAAATAGCTCTCACTTCAGTTATTAAGTAATAGTATTTCGGATTGTTATATTATGTTATATGCCCTTTAACTGCACATTTAAATACGTTTTCTGATTTCTTCTTGAAATTCTGAGATGTTTTCTTGAAATTTTGAGGTGTTTGGCGGTATTCCTTCGACGCTTAGCGAAGCTCAGTTGAATACTGCCTCCGACGATAGGCTGCGTAAAGTCTTCAGTAAAACAAGCTATTCTGAACAACGAAACTTAAAAATACGTCAAAACTTTGAGGTTGTATCTCAGAACGTTAGGAAAACATCTCGAAATACTGACAAATAAGAGTACACCTCAAAACATTGCTAAAAAGGTATCAAGGCCGGGTTGTTTCATATAGCTGCACTTTAGACATATTTATATTTAGTCGAAACCTAATTTTCCAAAATGTTTAACCTACACATAGTTTTAAATACAATGAAACTCACTTAACCCTTTTCAACCGGCAAAAAATGTCAAAATTTGGATGGGCCCCACCAGTAAAGGTCTTAATTATGATCCTGTGGTGCTGGGCAACTTACTGGTTGAAACACGTGCTCGTGAAGGTACCCTACACAAGCAACCCTTGCACGTTCCATCGAGGCCGGTTTTGTTCCCAAAAACAGATTTATTTTCTATCAGGATTTTTAAAGACAAACTCACGCTCGTATGAAGCCGGTCGGAAAGGTTTAAGAAGTTTTCCAAGGGACGGGAAAAAAAAACTTTTTAAGTGGAAAAACTTTATATTTGGGATAAATTGGATTAATTTTGAGACAAGGAACTAAAAAAAACAAAAGAGGCAACTTTTTAAGTGAATTTCACATTATTAGAATGAACTTCAAAACATAAAGTTTCGGCTAAATATTAATTTTACTAATGTACGTCTTAAGAACAATAGCAACCCGGCATCTTGAAACACTAATGTATTGTACTTGAGTTGTCGTAATGTATTGTACTCTCAATAATTTGTAAATATAACTCTCCGAACGACTTCTACTTGACGTAATATAAAACATCGTTTTAAATGAATGAAATACGAATTATTTCCGTCGTTTGCGTTCGCCGAACTAATATTTCCTTATGCGTATCTCCAGGTCATCCTACGTGCCTGCAGTTCACGGACAACATGATAGTGTCGGTGCGTCAATACCGCTGGCAGTGCATCGAGTGCAAGTGCTGCTCGGTCTGCGGAACCAGTGACAATGACGTAAGTATCATTTTGTTAATCTATCAATATTTTCTTGTGATGTCTTCTTTCGTAGTATAGTGACTCACCAAACTATGCTATGTAAGTCATGAGTTTCGTGTATTGTGTATGCTGTTTCATACTAATAATGGTTCATGGCCCATCTCTCTTGTTTCTATTATCTTAAGTCTCACTAGCAGGATCCTGTATAACTTGAATGTGCGCGGTACTGTTGAGTTTATTGCCTGAAAAACCTTCTTGACTCTGAACAGTTTGTTTAAATTGATAGACAAAATTATACGTTTTATCTAGTAGTATGCCAATATAGCACAAAAAATTGCAATTCCTTACAATCAGTACGAAATTTTATGGTTAAATTACTAGTACAAAAACATATTTTTTCACAGAGACGAAACATATCATTATTGTATAGGAATTTAACTACATTACCTGCGTAGGTCCTATTATGGTTTAAAATAATGACAGCATATATCTGAATCTGAATATAAGAGGAAAGTGGAACATGAACATAATACTAGGTTCACAAAGAATGAAGGAATGCTTGTTCCAAAGTATAACGATAACTACGGACGGCGAACCCTGGAATATAATGTGCCTAAAATATTTAACATGTTACCAAGTAATATAAAAAATTGCAATTCTACAAATAGATTGAGATATATGCTGAAAATATGATTTTTATTTTTTATTTTTTTTTTATTTATTTATTTTATACACTTTACAAATACAAGACAAAAAGTCCCGATAAACTACTTTTTAGCAGTTTGTCTAACGGGTTCTTTACGTTAAAGATCTTATTATAGTGATTTAATAGTTACATTTTTACAATTATATAAAATAAAATTTAATTTTTTACAGAAATATAGATAAAAATAAATTTTTGAAAACATAAATAACATTTTTAAAGTCTTTAGAATAATATGTCATTGTAAGCTAATACAAATTAATTCTTTCCGTAAGCCAAGTCTTCAGTAAATTCATCAATTGTTTGTTTTGGGCACAGTTTTTAATTTCAGCAGGTAACATATTTAAACAACTGGGAATCATGTAATTTAACGTTCTTTGTCCATATTTATTCGTATGCTTAGGTACAATTAGTCCTTCATTAAAGTTAAAACGAGTATTATGGTTGTGTTCCAGCCTGTTAATATATAAAGGATTATTTACGTGCTGAAATATAATTTTGTACTACAGAATTGCTCTCACTGAAAGAACTTTGAGACTCTGATAAATGTATGGAATATGCCTTTCTTTGTATAAATTTTTTTCAGCTAATAATTTAACCAATGATTACTAAATAGAGATGGTTTATACTAAGTGTGTGTGTTAATTGTGACAATTTGTACCTACAGTTATAGTAATAATATTATGTATGTGTAATTAAATTGCAATTGAAGATTAAAATACTGTTGACAAACTGCTTAGTTGCGGTTTAACGGGAAAAAACAATAAACAATAAAAAAAAAATAAAAAAAATAAATAAATAAAAAGTAATGTAGTTTTCAATTTTTGAAATATCATTTATACCTGGCAAAAACAACAAAATTTAGGCACTTGTTTTGGTTTTTGTTATATATTTAAAAAAATAAACGTCTGAAAAAAATTGTACACACCTTTTCGAAAGAATAAATTTTGCTACTATTTGAGCACAAGGTGAGCTATTGATAAATGGAGCGATCGCATGAGATAAATAAATTTGCTTTGATTGCTAGAGATTTCTCAGAAGGTCATTTTTGAAATTTTTCACCAATATTAAAAAAATCATACCTTTGAATTTTAACATGGAGACATAAAAACTTATTATAGTGCTATATAACCAATGAATTAACCTGTATTTAACCGTTTCTCTCACATTTGTAGGATTTATAAAAAAATATATAAAAAAATCGTTAAATTTATAATCGTGCGAATCCTGGATATTTTTTTACTTGAAACTGCCGTGAGGGACAAGGCCGTAGCCAGGGGGGGGATCGAGGGGGTTTGATCCCCCCCCGAAATTGACTGTACCTACGGTGCGCCGAAGAATTTTTGAAGGTTTTTTAACTTTTTACCTTTTTTAAACAGTTTTAGAATACAACAGTTTTAATTTTTTTAATTCTAACAATGAGACAACTTATTATAGTGCTATATAGTCAATGAATTGACCTGTATTTTAAAGTTTATTTATTATTTGTAGGATTTATAAAAAAATATGAAAAAATCGTAGAGCTTATATTCGCGGGAATCCTGCGAGAACTGCCGTGAGGGATACTTATTCGAGTCAACATAGAATATTTTCGATTTCTGCATATAGTCTGTGATATATTTGATAATGAAAGATGCATATCTATGGAAAAAGGACTTAATTTTATCCGAATACAATTGATCAAAAATTTTGCGGGAAAAAATATTTTTAACATCGTTGTTTCCATGCACACTGACTGTATGCAAAATACTTCAATCTCCCCTATGCTATTTAGCAGCTGCTTTACATCAACATGTCGATTACATTATAAAAAACTATTGAAGATAGATGTTCGTCAAAATACAGATTTTAAAGTTGCTGAACTTTACAAGAACACTCAGAATTTGCTCAGAACTATAAACGAGGAAATCAAAATTCCACAAATATCGTCACGCCAAAAGCATAGGGCAAACTACAACACAAATTATCCTGAAACTTATTTTAGAGTTACTGTCATGATTTCACTTTTGGATGATTCGATTGATCAGTTTTGTTCTTGATTCCAAAATCATAGATCCACATTATCATCTCTCAACATTTTAATTCCGTCTTGTGTTGCAAAAACCAACTTAATTATCAAGAATACTACTTTGAGCTCTGTAAAAAATATTTGGAATGAGACTCTGTAAAAGCTGAATTAGAAATGTGGAGGATAAAATGGCTGAAATAATCTGAACTAAATCGACCAACATGTGCTATTGCAGCTCTCGGAGAATGCAACCAGGCCTTATTTCCAAACATTCACAAACTTTTAAAAATCTTGGCGACACTGCTTGTTTCCTCGTGCACCCTTGAAAGGACTTTTTCTTCTCTGAAACGCCTCAAAACTTATTTAAGAAATTCCACAGGCCAGGAAAGACAACGCAGAATTGACATTGACACCGACGAGGTAATTGATTTGTTCGTTGCAAAGAAAAGACTAAATTTATTTATTTTTTTTATTCATTAAAAGTATACAATACAGAATATAGTATATTATATAAAGCATTGTACTCCCAAGAGTTAATAAACTCATTGCGGGAATGATACGCATTACATGAAACATATAGCTGTATGTATTAAATGGACATATCATAGGACATACACAACATTATTATTTCAGATAGTCATTCATAAAATGAAGTTTGAGCATTTTAGTTTGGGTCTTTTTACATTGACTTGCACATTTGATCTCGTTGGGTAGTTGATTATATTTGTGTAAGCTATGTATTTTTTTGTAATTATAAAAATATGTGATAAGATTGATAGGTACATAACACCATTTAATTTCTTTTATTCAAAAATATTTTTAAAAACTTAACATATTTCCAGTGGCGGACTAAGTCCGTCAGAGGCCCGGGGCGCCAAAGCTGAATGAGCCACCCCCCCCTGGTTTAATTATTATTATTTTAATTTTATTTATTTTATGGAAAGTTGACAGCAAATCTGAGATTACACAATAATACAATAGTAAGATAGTTAATTATGCCAATGATGAACTTTCCACTGATGATAGTGAATTAATGCTAAAGTGTTACATTATAAGGGTGTTTTCTTAATTAATTTATTTTTTGTTGCAATATATGAAAGGGGAGATGGGAGGAGGAACATAGAATTAGGATTAAGAGGCAAAGGACGGGAATATATATAAATTTTTAGTTTGAGTCATGTTGCTTAGTGAATTTGCGTTTTATGTCACGTAAAGTCGAGTTAAAAATGTCAATATGGTAATAATTTATGTTGAATGAGTGTGTGGATCTGTAGATAAATGATTTATGTTTGGAGTTGGTCTTGCAAAGAGGGAGATTAAAAGTAAGCGACTGCCTGCTGTTGCGATTTGGAAAATGGAATGATAGGCGTTGAAGAAGATCATAACTATCGATTAGTTATGTGTAATTTAACATTACCAAATCTGCTATATTTCTTCGGCAAGTTAACGTCTGTATTTTAAAAAACTTTGCAGAGTCTTCATTACTAGCATGAGATCGAAAGAGCGGAAATTGAATCGAAAATTACAATAGTACATTGAAAATTACAATAGTAATTGAAAATTACAATAGTAATTGAAAACCTTGAATATATTTTGAAAACTTTCAATTCTATTTTTGTGTATTGCACAGCCTGGGTTCCACATTTGAGATGCGTATTCAAGGATACTACGAACGTAGTATTTTGAAAGTAATAAGATCTTTGAATTGTTTACAGGAACTGGTTATGAAACCAAGCATAGAAGATGCGTTAGTGACTACGTGGTCGATATGTTTATTGAAATTCAGTTTACTATCAAATATATTCCCAAGGTCCTTAATTTCTGATTTGATGGATAATGGTTGATGATTAATTGAGTATTCGTGGATAAATATGTTTTTATTTCTGGTGAAGCGCACGACGAACCACTTATGTAGATATATTTATTTCCAGACAATGGGCATTACAATAAGTGTTCAAACGTTGCAAAACATCTGGCAGCTTCTGACAGTAAAGCAGCTTCTGACAGTTTAGGAGTTGATATAATTTTACAAGCTTTTTATTCAGTTCACATAAGCCTCTGGTCATGGGGGGCCTATGAAGGCCTCCATGTTCCCTTGATCAAATACTAAATAAGGCTTTAATGTACCAGGACACTGTAAAAAAAGTAATTTTTCATTTCATTTTCTGAAAGATGCATTTGTTAATAATGCTAACACCAGATGTTTTAAGGAAATTCGTAAAATTGACGAAGATACAGCATTTTATATGAAACCATTTTAAACAGTTTTTGTGTTGAATTATCCATCAAAACTTCGAACGTGATTTTCTCGAAACTACGTTTTTCAACCAGCCGAGCGATTCCGTATTTTTCGTGGGATCGTTATTAGATAGCGGACGTAATCTCTTGTCAGATTTGTGTGATTTTTTTGGCTATAATTTGCTTTTTCTGTGTATAAAGTACATTAAATAAATACACAATCATGCGTAATTGCAGAAATTCGTGTTTAAATAGATCTAAACTAAAATATGTGATAGTAAATATGTAAAAATCACACAAATCTGACAGGAGATAACGTCCATTATCCAATAACGATCCCACAAAAGATACGGAATCACTCTCTATTAGAAAAACTAATATAAACATCTGATTTGCATTCATAGAGTCTTTAGCTGTTCGAAAATCCAATTAGAGGGACCCATGTTATTTTTTTATGAACGACGAAAATTTTCCATAAAAAATCGAAAATAAAATTCGCTGGTCCGCCATTTTTTTTTAGACGTCAAAATTCCCTTACGTGGTGCCAAAGACACTGGATTTTCGAACAGTATAAGACTTGGTGAATGCAAATCGGATATATAGCTTTATATGTTGTTAACCAGGTTGAAAAACATGTTAAAAAGTTCGTCAAAAACGCGTTCAATAAAAAAAAATACAGTGTCCTGGTGCCTTAAAGCCTTGCTTAGGATTTGATCAAGGGAACATGGAGGCGGTTGGGGCTCCCCCAGGACCAGGGGACCGGGGCGGGCCACCCCCTCCCCCACCCCCCCCCCCCCTTAGTCCGCCACTGCGTATTTCTATAAACACTGTTCCACCCATAGATATATAATTATTATATATATCTATGGTTCCACTAAACAAAACCCCCCCCGAAATTTTTCTCTGGCTACGGCCTTGGTGAGGGATATTTATTCGGGTCATCACAGAATATTTTCGCTTTCTGTATATTGTCTGTGGTATACTTGATAATGAAAGGTGTGTATATCTATGAAAAAAGGACTTATTTGCAACATCTATTGTCATAATAGATAAAGCATTTCAATAGCTTCGTGTTAAAATAAACGGCTCGCCAAGGAAATGTTTTAAATAATTACAATAAATGTTTTACGAATGGTAGGAAAAAATGGTCCATTTTTGGACCGAAATCAATCGCAGAAAAATAAAAGTGGTCCATTTTTCGACCAAAATCGCTCCAGTGGTTAGGGTGTAACAGCTCTTACCCAATGGATTTTAACCAGCAATTCCCGAGCATATTTGGACTAAAAATGTACATGTCATTTTGCTGACATTTTTTTCTATTAAAAACATTGACGTATGATATCTAGACGCGCCCTGTGAAATGCAAAATGACCCCAGAAGCCAGCAAACGCAGGCTCAAGGCCCATTTATGAAAAAGTGCCTGCATTGTTTTGCACCGTTTAGATCGCATAGTGCTTTGTGCTGTACCTTTTATCGGTCTACAAGGTCTACACCGAAACTAATTTGTGTTCCAGCCGTCCGCACCGGAGTTAATTTTTCAAACACAAAAATATCTAACTTCCGAATGTTGTACAAAGTACACACCGCGGACTTTATTTTTGAAAATGTAGTCAGCTATCTGACTACACCAAAAAAATACACCTTACATACGTCTTTTAGACAGCGTTTTCATAAACGTAATAATGTTACAGAATTACTTTTGTTTCCATCAAAGTTTCCTACGTCATCAAATCACCGCACTGCTTGTGACGTCACGAATGTTCGACTACTAATACATACAAGGAGGGCTAGTATCACAATTTGGAAGGGTTTTCAAACTTTTTTAAAGCGCGATTCGCTTTTAGTAATAAAATAAATTATATTATTTCCATAAATTATAATTATAATTACATAAATTCACCACCAGCTGTTTTTTAGGAATGATCAACCTTTTTAGTCGAAGTATTATTAATGTATCCATTATTATTATGTACCTAAGCGGACCTTGGTGGGAGGATATGTACAACATAACCTGGTTAACTTTGTTGTCGGTGGAGTCGCAAACCTACTTTACATATTGTAAAACAATATTTTTTGTTTAATAAAACTATCAAAGAGGTTAAAAAAAAGCCGCAGCTGAAAATTTTATATCCGCAATGCCAAAACAATGAATGATATCGATTTTTTTCATTTGGAAATGTTAAATTTTGGCGGTTGATTCAAAAAGGGCAAAAATTGTCAGACAAAATTTTTACTACGTTCAACGTCAAACCAGTAAATGGTGTTGGTTTATTTTCGTTTGGAATTACAATATTTATAAGTACAATGTTTCGTCAATATAATTTTTGTTATTTTGTAAAATGGAAAACTTTAAAAAGAAATTATAGTTTTTGGCTAATACCTCTTGCAAAACGGAACAGAAGCCTTTGAAAATGTTTTAGCGCATTTTTTTGTAGTCAGTCCGAAAAGCTGTAAATGGGCTTGCGGACCGCTGGTTGCTCATCACTGTGTTAATGATGAGCAACCAACGGTGCATGGGCGGTAAAAAGATGATTTTTTTGTAAATGTTTTCAAGCAAAAGATTATCGGTTTTGTTTATTAAACTCGTTAAGCTTACGAACCATCAGAAAAAAAATGCAGACGCATCTGCCGCCAAGACCTGGACAAACATCACTCCATTAACCCGGGCACCCCTGCTTAATCACCAAAAGTAGCAAACCACTTGGGGTGACCTATGGCAGAGGCGTTGGTTATCCAATAAATGATTCCCGAGGCGGCGGTACCCATACTGGCCTCCGAAATTGAATCGCTTGTCATAATAGAGTAAAAAAATATTTTTTTTCCAATTAAATTTATAAATGTCTCGTGACCCCCACTTTGAAAACCACTGTATGCAGCACAGCTTGTGGATATTGTTCATGCGGCCAATCCGTGAACAACTATTGATGTATTAGTTCGACAGAATTACACAATAGGATAACTTGGTGGTCAGTTGTATATTGCCGGGAACTCTGTATGCAAGACGGCGGAATTGGAAGGAGAGTTTTATTGCGAAATTACTGTTACTGGCGTTATTTTATTCTGATTCTTACTATGAGAGGGCTTGTCTAGGGTATACTTGGTCGAAGATTAAAAACAATTTTTTTTCAATCACACGTCGCCATGTATTAAATGCACCTTGCCAAATATTAAAACAATTACAGCAAAATTTTTAAAATTTTTTATAATATGAGAGAGAAAAAAAACATTTCTCTAAATATAAGTAACTTTTCTGGGGAAACTACTAACTTATGGTAGATTATGTATATGCTATTTTTACACACTATCTGATAAGATGGTACATTTTACACAAACATCATTTTGCTAAAA
The DNA here is from genome assembly GCA_917563855.2 of Limnephilus lunatus. Lineage (NCBI taxonomy): Eukaryota > Metazoa > Arthropoda > Insecta > Trichoptera > Limnephilidae > Limnephilus > Limnephilus lunatus. The sequence goes on from OU830603.1 coordinate 51,068,622, forward strand.
AAAATTAAGTTCTGGCGCACGGCGAGCCGCACAAAAATTTTGCATCACAGGAGCTCGACATTCCTAGGGTTAAATTTATCTGATTCCATTTTATTTTAACAGGACCAGCTGCTGTTCTGCGACGATTGTGATCGTGGCTACCACATGTACTGCCTGGCGCCCCCGCTGCACGCCCCCCCGGAGGGCTCCTGGTCCTGCAGCCTCTGCATCACCGAGTTCCACCAGTCGCGTTAGACCCGCCACATGCCCCATCAGCAATCTAACACTCATCACACACACACCAATCACATCACCAAATCAAAACGGGCAGACACTGGACGAGATATGGTTTGAGATTTTCAAAGTGTTATTGTGATTTATTTTTGGGGTATTATGCCATGTTGCACTGTTTTGGACGGTGTCAAAATGTCAGTAATTAAGTTTTTTTTTTACATTTACTCCACACAGGAGGCCATGAAGAAAATAACTTCCCTCAGGGTTTATGTCATCTTTGGGGATGCTGTGTGGAGGGTCTTTTTGTGGAATGGAAGGAGTGAACCTGGGTCTTGAAGAGACCCATATTGTAGGAGGGAGGAAAAACACAGAGGGCGGCAAATCGTTGAACTCAAGAACGAGTTGTAGAAACGACCCGTTCTCATGTAGAAAATGTCAACTGCGTACAAATGTTGTGCGCGCATTCGGCGTTTTTCCCGATTATGCACCAGTGCCAAAGGAATCAATGCCGCTAGTTCCTCAGAGTGTCTTCCATTGAAATACCGGTAGAACAAGGTCAGCATTCCCACCCAATGCCTGTGCTCTAAAGATTGCAATCTGTTTGTTAAGATAGGAGAATCTAACAAACCGACTGTCTGTTTCTGCACAGATTCGAGTAATACATTAATTACACACCTGCCCTGATGATGGATGCTGTAACGCTGTCTAAAAAATTGGCTAAAGAAGGAGGTAGCGTAAATGACATAGTACCCCAAAAATAGATCATGATAATTTAGTAAGCAATCTATCCAATCATTTATTTTCAGGATGATATGTATTAATGAACACGCGAGACCGTTTAGTAGTTGGGTGTACAAATGCGTCAGGTTCAATCCTCTGCTAACTTAAGCCGAATTTACATTACGCAATTAGTTGCGCACAAGTTGTTTCATGACATTAGTTTCACTGCTGGTTTCACTTGTAAACATATAGTTTCATCATGCATTCATTAGTTGTATACCACAAAATACGGCACCACTAGTGGTATGTAACTAATTGTGTAGTGTAAAAGTGTGATGCAACTAGTGTCGTGAAACCATTTCAGCTGAGCTGATGTGTGTGATCTTTGTAACTGCGTGAGAGTTGTGTACATCAACATTGTGCATTGTAGTGGAAAAAAATACTTTGATATTGATGGTGCCATAGTTGCTGTGATACTGAGGGTTGCACAACACTAAATTTGCGCAATTTGCACCTCCTTTTCGGTGTAAATTACAATTATTTTAAACGTGCATGCAACCAGTTGTGTACTGTAGATTCGGCTTAAGTCCACCATCATTGCACAAGCAACATTTTCTTCTTATAATCATGGAAGTAGGAGGAATTCAAATTTGTAATGTAACTTGATTATTTGTAACTCGGAAATGTTTGTTTGTCTTTTAAAACCACATTCTTTAAATTCAGTCAAGCTTGGTAGAAAAATTATCAATGCTTTGTCAAAATATGGTTCGATAATTTGATTTAGTGCATTATCTTCGAATCGCCTGATTCTTACTTTAATTTTAAATTTGAATGGTCCGTGTTAAACGCCGATTCTCTCCCTGTTTCGGTCTGAATTGAATTGGATTGTGATGGGCACAATTTGGTTGTAAGCTGGTCACAATGTGATCAAAAGCTGGAATAGTCCAAGAATCGGCATCTAACACAGACCATCGAGGGTCATCAAATGTGATAGTTAAATCCACGATTGATCGAAAGTAATTTAAAAATAGATCTATTATTATTGAATTGCTGATTAATTTCCTCGTTGTTGCTTCAGAGAGTAATTTAGTTTTTACTATTTTTCTCGTCATAACCATGTCCGTCTGTAAGTGACGTTAGAATTTTTTTTAAAAGTCTAAAAAGTTTCACGAGTGATTGGATGGAGAATTATAAATGTTAAAAGTTAACCCGTAAACTCAGCACTGTCTATGTCATTAATTATTCATGCTTAGTGAAAAAAAAAATGGTTAAGATTTATGAAAAATTTGCAGTGTATTAAATTTATGTCTGGAAAATTCCAAATTTTTGGATAAGTTTTAGAAAGGGGATTATGAACGCCCAGTGATTTGATATCTTTTACTGTTGATTTCTGCAAAAAATGTTAATTTTAATCAAGTATATTTATGTAGTAGGTACCTAATGTTATGAAATTTAATCACATTAGTTTTTTTTATATTATTGTATTATCGACGTAAGAATGATGGCAGTTTCTTCTTGAAAGGCTCCAAGAATAAATTTGTGTATTTTGGACTAATGCTGTGGACCAATTTGACACTGCTAGCTCATATTAGACCCATGGGTTGTACAAACGTCACCTGCCTAAATATAAACATAGCTACTCTTTGAACGAGTGACTAGAATTCGGAAAATTTTGGAAATGGCACGTAAAGTCAGTATCGCCAGCAATCGGAAATGAAAACCTCCAATTTGCTGGATTCAATTTTTAAATATTCATTTTTTGCATGACTTATTTGGTTTTGTATTGTAGATCAATTTTTTTAAATCTCAAACAATGGCTGTAGGTCTATTAGCCATTGGGTCTACAGGTCATTATTATCTCTAGTCACACTAAATCTATTGGTCACGTTAGATCTACTGGCCATATTAGGTCAACTGGCCACACAAGGCCAATTGGCTACATTAGGTCATCTGGCTATACAAGATCAACTGGCCACATTAAGTCAACTGTCCTCATTAAGTCAACTGTCCTCATTAAGTCAACATACCACATTAGGTCTACTGACCACATTAGGTCAACTGGCCATACAAGTTCAATTGGCTACATTAGGTCAACTGGCTATACAAGGCCAACTGGCCACATTAGGTCAACTGGCCACATTATGCCAACTGGCCATATTATGTCAACTGGTTTCATTAGGTCAATTGGCCATATTATGTCAACCGACCACATTAGGCCAACTGGCCATATTATGTCAACCGACCACATTAGGCCAACTGGCCATATTATGTCAACCGACCACATTAGGCCAACTGGCCAAATTATTTCAACTGGCCTCATTAAGTCACCATGGCACATTAGGTCAACTGGCCTAATTAAGTCAACTGATCACATTAGTCAACTGGCTACATGAAGGTAGACCCTTTCAAAAGGTACGCCAGGAGAATCAGGTCGACTAGCCATGTTAGGTCAAATAGCCTCAATAGGTTAACTAATTACATTTGTCAACTGGCCACATTAAGTCAATTGTCCATATTAGGTCAACTGGCCATACAAGGTCAAATGGCCACATTAGGTCAACTGGCCTCATTAAATCAACTGGCTATATTATGTCAACTGACCACATAAGGCCAATTGACCACATTAGGTCAACTGGCCACATGAAGGTAGGCCTTTTAAGAAGAGATGCCTTGAGGAAGAAACCTGCCACCCGCAGCTATTGAATTACGTATATCAGTGGTGGTATATTATACTCATTTAGACATAAAATGTCCCATTATTTTGGATACATGTATATTTTGTGTTTAGGTTTAAGAAATGATTAATTAATTATGTTATATACATTAACTATAATTATTATTATTTTAACGGAACGGAGAGGGTAACTTGTAAATTTATAGCTCAGTGCTTGCCTAATAGCCTTATTTATGAAGTAATGCACTTTTCCTTTAAAATCTATTACATTTATTACATATTGACATTTGGGATACTCAGATGGGCCTACGGGCTTAAATGCAGGAAATACGTAAAACTGTAAATTATACCAAGAATTCAGGGAATTTTTGTATTTGAGCTTAAAATTTTGTTTCCTACACTATTTTAGAACGAAAATTAAAATATTCAAATGTGAGGTTATGTTTGACTTAGAATTGAAGATTGATTGAACAGGAAATATGACATAACTCAATTTTAATTTTATTTAAAAAGAAAATAAATGATTTTATTTTGATTTAACTTTTAATAAAATTGATGTCTGCTTTTCAAAAATGAAAAAAAAATTTACATTAAATTATCTCACTAAAGCCTGGATTCCTCTAAGCTGTTAGTTGTGCGCAATTCTTAAACATGAAGTTGACTCACGAGTCAAAGCCATGTCAGTGGATTTTGTTAAATGTAACTTTTTTGTAAATTTTTTTTTTTTTTTTACATTAATTCCGTACACAAGGCCCTGAGGAAAATAATCTCCCTCAGGGCCTGTGTCATCTGAGATGCTGTCTAGAGGGTCTTTTTGAGGAGAGGAAGGAATGAACATTGGTCTTGAAGAGACCCATGTTGTAGGAAGGAGGAAACACAGAGGCCAATGTAAATAGAAAACGTGCGCACTGTTAGCTGCTTAGTAGAATCAGGACCTAAGTGTGATAAAATGACAACATGTTAGAATATACATATTGCTTTATAATATGATGTAGAATTGTCTCCTTTCAGGTATCACCACTAATTTCAGAACAGTACTTTTTTAAAGTTAATTTAATTTTAATTTAATTTAATTTTTTTTTTTTTTTTACCTTAACACAGGAGACCCTGAGGAAAATAATCCCTAAAGGCTTGTGTCATCTTTGGGTATGCTGTGTGGAGGGTCTTTTTAGGGAAAGGAAGGAGAGGAAGTTCTGAGGGTAGGAATCGGGGGGGCGATCTATTCAGGAGTGACGAATTTATGAATCCATCCCTCCTACTGCAGTTCTAATGAGTCGAGAGAGTCCGGCTGGAGAGGTCAAAGACATCAACTGTCTTTCTAATTAAAACCTTTTAATCCAGTGGTTCCCAAACTCTTTTGGCCCACGGATCCCTTTCCCAAACTGTTTTAACCCACGGACCCCGGGGCGGATAGCACAAAGGAGGGGGCGGAATGGGATAGGGTGGGACGGCAAATTTACCTCAATGAAGGGAGCGAAATGGGATATGGGGTGGAATGGGGTAGGATGGGGTGAAACATCCCATCATGCCCCTCCCCGACGAAACTTCCATATGAAAAATAAGTGTCAAAACCTTGCCGCGGACCCCCTGAGACGTCATTCAGGGACCCCCAAATCAATTTGTAGCTTTCACGGGGCCCCTGAATGATCATTGGGGTCCGTACGGACCACTTTGCGAACCACTAGTTTAATCGTTTGCAGCACCTTCCATTTTTGTCTACTCTTATTTGTTGATAATTTTAGTTAAATTATCTTCATGTATTTTTTACTCTTTTTGTAATTACAAATCAATTTTTTAATAATTTAAAAAACAAAAAGTTTTGTAAATGCACTGCTCAGAAAATACCTCTTAAAAAATAGATCTTTTGACTTCTAGGGTTTCAGACAGGCCGTTGATTATCTGGTCAAGAAAGAAGTTACTTTTTTGAAAAAGTTTGATCAATTTTTTCATCCGAAGTTAGGGATAATTGGGCACATCGAAAATGCTTTAGACTCATGTCTATCTGTTTATCTCTTGAGTGATTTTGCGACAACTATCTCCTGGTCATCATGGTCCATTCTTTGTTTATCCAATGTCAAAGTTTCATCTCTACTACTTAAGCTTTTGATATAAACATTAAGGTTTCACGTTGTTTATTTGATTAGTATTGTATTTATAAAGTTAGCGTACGAAGGAAGGGAGTGGAAAAGGTTGTGAGAGGAGAGGGTGAGTGACCCGTAGATTAATCCGGTCAAATTTTTGGTTTGCTAAATAAATAAATACATGATAAGATTTCAATAAATTTTCTTGGGAATTATATAATAGTTTTATTTTGTACTAGCCCTTTCCCGGCATGCGTTGCTAAGCTACTAATAAAGAAATTCTTTCTATCTGCGTATCTTTTCCCATTCCCCTTCCGTCTCCTTTTCATGCGTTCCCCCTTCACCTTCTTCGCCTTTCTTCTCCACTCTCCCGCAAACCACCCTGCCGCGATCGCCTCCCCTCTCCCGTGTTTAATATGTTCAGTCCCGGTACATTCAGATTTTCAAACAGCTCGCGTGCCACCTATTGCAATTTTTTTTATAAATTTTTATTTTTTACATGTTACAAACATTCATTTTTGTGTATTATAAGAACAATCAATCAAATTTGGTACCTTACATAGGTACCTATTTAAAATAACATAATTTTAAATTAGATTTAAAGTATTCGATTTTAATTAGTACCAAAAGTGAGTACTTCGATTAAATTCGTTAATTTAAACATTTTATTCGAATATTGAATTTTGATTGAACAATCGATATTTTAAAAATTTCATTTTCAAATTGTGACATTTTTGTAAGAGTTTTTGTAATGATTAAAAAAACTTTTCAGATGTATTGTCATGTGGTTGTAATAATCCAGAAACCTTCGAAAGGGTGGAAAAAAGGTATTTTGAAAGTTTGAAATTTCCTATACTTAATATAGCAATGCATAGCGGACATACATATATGTAAATATTTTTAGATTTTTATATATATAGATTTAACCCTTCAGCGGTCGCGTGCGATCTGTGAGACCATAGCGAACTTAAGACTGATTATACACTAACTAAGAACAAGAGACAATTGCGCTTCCATGATATCCTCGGGAGGGCTGAGGTACGTCCCCTCAGTACCCAAGTGACATTTGTCGCAAGCGCATGTGTTCTTCAGCTTATATTTGCGGTCTCAGATTCCACGTGCGGCTGGTTGTGTACTTGAAAAATCTCTTGAATAATATTGAAAGCTGGGTGAGTATTTCATGATATTTGTATCATTTTATTTTAAACCTAGTTTTATTTTATGTAAATAAGTATGTAGTTGTAAAATTTTATCTTGTTTTTATTCAGATGTCTAAAAAATTGATATTTCACAGAATTAAACTATAACGTACAAATTAAAAAGGGATAAACCGGTAATGTTTTTTTTATTATTTATTTATTTATATTGATAAAAGTTTTTTTATTATAATATAAGCTAAACACAAAATCATGAAATATTCAGTCGTCTTCTAAAACCAGACGCCTAAAGTTGCGGAATCAAAGACCGCGTGTGACTGCTTATGTTCGGCGCAAGGATGCGACTACTGGAAGGTTAACATACTTTTTAATTATTTTTTTTAACATTATTTTCACATTGGAGGCTCACAAAGTATTTTCCTTTAGGGTTTGTCATCTTTGGGGATGATGAAAGAAAGGTGAGGAATTTCTGGGAAGGTAAAAGGTATGACGTGGTGGGTAGGAATTTGTGGGTCTGTGTGACTAGTAGTGATGGACGTATAAATCCACCCCCCCACTGCGACCCAAAGCGTTGGGGTCGAGAGGGTCTGACTGGAGATGTCAAAGGGTCTCCCTCATCCGACCTCCCTCGATCCGGCCAACCATGCAGCTGAAGGGCAGTCGCATTCGCCACCAAGACCCAGACAATGAACCCATGAAGCCAGTTACCCCTACTAACTCACCAAATGTAGTGAACAACTTGGGGTGACCTATGACAGTTTCTTCCCTAGGTATAAGTACTACGAATTTATAGAATTTAAGTATGTTTCTGGATATGGAAAGATTACATATGGTGTCATTGCCCGTCACGGTTACTTTAACTCGGTGACTAGCTGTCACTCTATCACAGTGGATCCAAGTAACTGGCTATTTTTGGAACCAGTTCTTATCGGATTTATGAAATGGTTACCTACACAAACTGGGCGAAGCAGAACTAAAAGTCAGCCGCAGGGCCTAGCAGCAAAAACCTGCAGAGCGGGTTTTTAACTACTAGTTTAATATTAATGGCAGAAGAGGAAAGTAACTCAAGAGGCTGTCTGAAGAGAGGCTGGAGGCGCCTTGTCGATGCAATGCAATGGGACTCCGACTCGCGTAGGACAAAGGAAAGATGATGAGATCATCCAATGGGCATAGGCACGGTGGGGCACCCTAATTGGCCGATGCGTGTCATCTGGATTGTCGACCAAGTCGCGTTTTTTAAATTTACAGCACTTCATTTGATGGTTTTTCCTTCTTCCGTTCATATTCTTTTGTATTCATAGATCCTAAAACATGAAAATATTGTAGAAGTCTACTTTTTTCTTTGCTGAGATTGCTGAGAGTATCTTCCACTCTGGAATGTGCCACATTATCATTACATAGTATAAAATGAAGTCGCTCAAAATGTTTGTGCGCTTAGATCTTTTAAACTAAACGGATTTTCGTGCGGTTTTCACCAATAGAGTGATTCAAGAGGAAGGTTTATATGTCAAATATTCAATTCAGACAGAGGGCAGTGGGCAGCTGGCAAGCGGGTGGTGTGTATTTTATATAGGTTGGGTAATGGCGTTGTGTTTCGTTAGCCACGGCAACGTGTGGCCGGGTCTGCTAGTAGAACTATAAAGTATTATTTTTAATGAATAAATTCAAATTAATCTAATAAAATAAATTTTACAAACTAATGAGAAAAAGAAAAACCAATTTACTACACCAAATTTTAAAACAACTCAAATGCAAAATCATTATATTTACCAAGCCATAAAAAACCATAATAGCCTCCCTTCTGAATTGCATTGTATCATAAACCAATCAGAACAAATAAATAAAATTAAACAATTTTTCAAAACACACTTATCCACTGGAGCGCTTTTTGACACAATATGGCACTTTTTAAAATGCCTCGGATTGCTTTGCTGCCAGTTTTAGGCAAATTTTCCTAAGATTCATTTGTACTTAATTTGAATTATTAAGTTAAGGTACGATTTCAGGTACGATGTGGGCGGAAATCATTCAAAATGATCACCAAAAAATCACAAGCAATCCAGGGAAAACGTTTTTTAATTGGTCTGTCGCTCAAGTGGTTATAGTAAAAAGTTGACATTTTATACAAAACACAACGTACAACCTAAGAGCCCGTTCACACTTCCGTCGTAAAAACGGAGATGGGTTCCGTCTTTACGACGGAAGCCCTAGCCGCTGTAGTGGCTCTATGGAAGCTGTTCACACTTGTCGGATCCGGCGTGAAGACGGATCCGTTATTTTTTGGCGGAGAGTTCGCCTACGCAGAGTGTCCGTCGTGAAGCCGGAAAGGAACGCGCTGGCTCATACATTTCAATGGAGCTGTTCACACTACACGGCGGGACGACGGATCCGTTTTAAACCCGCCACACCCCGCTTCACTTCACACTTCACCACCGCCCGCTCCCAGACGCAAGCGAGCAGGCAAATTGTGTTTTTATGGGGCACGCGTTTGGCGTTTATAATATTATTATATAATATATATGTTCGTTCCAGAATGCGATTTTTTCTATTTAATCTCAAGAAAATATTTTAGTAGATAGTTAAAAGAAGTGATAGACATTCTAAAATAATTAAAGAACTTTAGTTCATCACTTCTCAACTCACCAATTAATTGTTCCTACAAAAAAGTTTCAGCTATAATTGGGTGTACCCAAAATTTTCTTTTCACTTTTTTCCTTCTTTTTAATAAGTACCACATGACAGCAAGAGCTTCATCGTCGTCCATTGCGCAGTGCGCACGACCGTCTACTGAAGAATGATAAAATGTTTTGGTCGTTGTTTTCGTAGAGTAGGATCCGTCTTGAAAACGGAAGTGTGAACAGGGGCCTAGGGCTTCCGTCTTAACGACGGAACCTGTCTCCGTTTTTACGACGGAAGTGTGGACGGGCTCTAAGTAAGAATCGTGGCTCCCTTATCAGGCACAAGAGCTCCTCTTTTCTGATAAGGTATACATGACCAATGATGACCTTAAAAATATAAAATTTTGTAATATATATGTATAAATATAACACATATTGTTTAATAAAAAAATAAAAATAAAATTTACTTCCTGGGATTTTACCTCGTGACCTCCGGATTGCTATTCGAGAGCCTTACCCCCCAACCACCGACAATAATTGGTAATTTAGAGACAGATGAAAAAAGATGTAGCAAAGGAAGATGAAGCACTCCATGGCTTCGAGGTCTGTATGACTTATACAGAATCTATTTCTTAGTGTCAAATGTTAGAATTGCTCAGAAAATTTTACTCAGTAGGTATACATAAGGTTAGGACATTCAAATATAATAATAATAAAAATTCAAATTTAACATTGTTAATTAGCGCCATTTTGTTTTTTTTTTAACATTTGAAAGATCTCCGTTTTTTTTACATTAGCTCCACACTAGTGCTGAGGAAAAAAAAATGTCAAAGCCTCATTCTAATTAGTCGGGACTGTATCATATTTGGGGATGCTGTGTGGAGGGTCTTTTTAGGGAAAGGAAGAAGAGGAAGTTCTGGGAAGGAAAAAGGTATGAGGGGTGGGCAAGAATCTGGGGGTCAATGTGTCCAGGAGTGACGGACTTATATCCGTCCTCCTCACTGCGTTGCAAGGCGATGGATTGGCAGAGTCCGGCTGTAGATGTCAAAAGGTATCCCTCAACCAGTCTCTCTCGATCCGGCCCGCATGCAAAGTGGATAAATGCTTCTGCCACCAATACCTAGGTCCTAGACAAACCCCACCCCATGAACCTCCGCTAAGTCACGAAAAGTAGCAATCCCGTTGGGGTGACCTATGGCAGGGGCAGTAAATGGTTCTCAGGGCGGCGGTACCCATTCCCGTCTCTCAAATTGTAATCGAGTTGAATGCCGATTGTAATTTGTAAGTTCATTAGGGGTCGTCCATTAATCACGTGATGTTTTTTAGGAACTTTTTGACACTTTTTGATATGTGGTGAGGTTTTAGGCTAACACCCCCCCCCCCCAAATCACGTGTATTTTTTTAGTACAAAATATAGGACGTTCACCTTTAGAAATCGTGCGTTCAATGAAAAATAAATACACGTGATATCTCATTCTACCCCCCCCCCCCCCCTCCTAGTGATGTTTCGTGATTTTTTCCGACCCCCCCCCCCCTTTCGAGCCTCACGTGTTTAATGGACGACCCCTTACAGCTTTTAATCAAAATAGGATCAGCAGACCAGCATAACAATATTAAACAGTTTTAATAAGCTTGCGTCTGCGTAGTTGAATTTAAGAACCCGGCTTCGAATGCTTGTCTGCCGCCGCCCGGTACCCGCCGCATTACAAAGCTATCATTGTTATTCGGTTTCGAATTCAAGAATTCTTCAAAGGATGCCGCTACTGCCGTTAGCAGGACGCATGAGAACGTGCCCCCACTATGTACAGGGTGCGGCACGGAAACTTGCTGATTTGAATTGGACGCCGACGAGCGAGGCGTGGTCAGAAAGGAGTGGAGAGGGTCTCATTGGAGGGTTTCATCCCTACAAACTTGCTGTGGTCCAAAAGTTGAATGAACGCAATTTCGCTTCTCGCCAAACTGCATGTGAAACGCTCAGAAACTTGCCACACGACGCTGTCGTGTTTTTCAGTGATGAGGCCCATGTTCACCTTTCCGGGTGTGTCCACAAACAAAACATGCGGTATTGGAGTGATGTCAAACCCCAAGAACTTCATGAGGTGCCACTTCATTGTGAACGGGTTACATTGTGGTGTGCATTGTCGAGAGTTGCAATAATTGGACCTTATTTGAAATTTAAGATGAACGCACTGTTACTGTCAATGCAGTTCGCTACAGAGAAATGATTGAGACATTTTTTCTTCCACAACTTGAAGAAATGGAACTTGGGGACGTACATATGGTTCCAGCAGGACGGAGCCACAGCGCACACAGCGAGAACTTCGATGGAGCTTTTGAGGGAACACTTCCACGAGCGCCTTATCTCCTTGAGGGGTGACGTACCGTGGCCGGCGCGCTCCCTCGATTTGGCATCCTGCGATTTTTTTTTATGGGGATATCTCAAATCCATTGTTTATATCGACAAACCCCGGACCCTGCAACACCTGAAGGAAAACATCCGCCAAACCATCACCAACATTCCCGTCGATATGCTCGAAAGAGTGGAGCGAAACTTCAAATATAGGGTAGATCAGTGTATCACTAATGAAGGCCGCCATTTGCCCGATGTCATTTTTAAAACTAGTTAAAACATAAAATTCAGAATGTGTACTAGACGATTCAAAAAGAATTAAATCGATATATAAAGCACTTTTTCTTTTATTGACTTTTCAAATCAGCAAGTTTCCGTGCCGCACCCTGTATAAGTAGGTACTACGATTTTGTGAATTTGGGTATCTCTACCGATATGGAAAGACTGGCGGTAATACTTAGTTGTAAATAATAGCATCACGCTGCTATATATTACATATGACGTCATTGCCTGTCCCGGTTACTTTGTCCCGGTGGCTAGCTATCACTGAATCACAGTGGATCCGAGGAACGGGCCATTTTCGGAACCAATTCCTATTGGATTTATAAAATGGTCACCAACACTAACTGGGCGAAGCCGAACCAAAAGCCGGCCGCAGGTCAGCTCCGCAGGTTTTTAACTGCTAGTGACTATAAATAATTGTCCTTGTGAGTTATGTTTTTAAAATAACATAATCTAGAAATTTTGTGGAAACACCGATTTTAGAAGAAAATATATTTTAAGTTCAAATGTGTTGTTATTTTTTACTTCCGAATCTGACTGGCGAAAAATGACCAAACTCAATTTATTTATTAAAAATGTCGTAGTTATTTTTCGACTGAGCAACACGCCTGTTATCCGCAACAACTTTAACACGATGCTCCGTTGTTTGCTGTGTAAACGCTTTGTAATACTTCGTGTTTACAAATACCGTAACCGTCATTGGTAAAATCATTTCCTCCGTTAGTATCCTGGGCAAAAAGGAATACACGTGGTAGTTAGTCCCAGAATTTCTGCCCTGAAATAAATCCCGACTTGCATAGGGGAATCCGAAAGCTTAACAATGCATGCAAACCATTCTAGACTACCAACTACAATTATCATTTAAAATTATAGAATACCAAGCCAGTGAAAAATCCTTCTGTCTGTATTTTATTTGCTTTTACATTACTTTTGAAATTACGTAAAAGTTATTTTTGATGTATTTATTTGTATGTATAAATAATGGGAAAAAATAAAGAACAAAATATAGGAACATGGGTCATAAGTCATCGCGCCCTGACACAGGGCAGGTCCTGAGACAAACGTCCCTGAGCCAAAAGGTGCCTTCAGGCGTCTCTGTCCGGGGCTACTTGAGCGGATTCCGTCAATAGCAAGCAAAGCCTATACTCTCGGTTGGTTGTTTGTTGGTTTCCTCTCCTGGTGTTGCTTTCCCCAACATTTCCTGGCCTGGGGCGGCCCAATGGACGTCTTCCCTCTGGAAATCCATCCAGCATTATAAGTGGAAGCCGGTCTTGTGCCTAAGCCACATCATGTGCGACTTTTCTAAATCTCTAAAGAGTATCACAGGAGTTCGATGTTAAACACATCTATGATCATCGATCTTTCCCTCTCAAAAATCTCATAAACTAAATAAAAAGAGAATAATTAATTTGTTTTATCTGTGGCGAGTGAGTTCTATAATGCATAGAGTGCAGAATATCTTGTTTAAATTCACATAACAGGCTGTTGGTCGGAAATCAATAGGAAGCGAGACAAAAGTGGCGCGCGCATCGCAGCATCTTCTACCAAGACTCGCGCGCTGGACTACTGTGCACCCTTCACCCCACGGTCCGCCGAGATGGGAGTCTCGTAAGCCCTACACCATACACGGCCCCCAGCAGCCTTAAAAGCCCCAAAACAGTAATAACAGCGCCAAAACAGCACAAAAAAAACAGACAGAAATAACCGTTTGGACGCAAATTTAGACCCATCTCGGCGGCAACCATTCTAAAACCACTCAATAAGTATTCTAAATGTCAATTTGAATCATAAATAATCATGTATATCATCTAAAAAATCTTTTTAAAATGTACAAACGTGTTTAAAACAGTGTTTAAATCAGTGCTTCCACATCGTTTTTTGTATTATAAATTAAGTCAGTGGGTTATTGAATAATTTGTTTAGTGTATCGTTGTGCTAGGTGTTTTGAAGTCAGTGAGATGCATATTCCCAAGATCCCTATGAGACTGCCGGGGGCAGGGCAGGCGCTCCAAGTGGCACTGCAGACAGTGCGGCAACACCTGCCGGGCTCCGGGGGCGCGCAAGGCCCTGGGGCACCGCCCAAGCAGGCCGTCCGATTCGCCAATCAGAGTAAGCTTACAACTTACTAAACCATTGATTTACTCACATAAAACTCTCATAGCCAATTGTTTTTTTTAATCTGACTTCTGCGGTATTGAGCTTACACTTACTGCTCAATATATTTTTTCTTTATTCGGTAGAATTTTTATGGAATATTATAGGATATAATTTTACATGATCAACAGATTTAAAAAAATACAATTTTTTGCAATCTTAAATACTTTCCCTAATGATAGCTGGTGCTTATCTTTAGGAAAGGAGTGCTCAAAAGAAAAACTGTACGGTGAAAACGAATATAAAAAGGAAAAAAAAAAAGTTTAAATTAAAGAAGGATAAGTATACAGAAACATATCAATAAAAAGATTAAAAAAATATTATAAAAAAAAAACAATAATATCCAGAGTCTTCAGGGATGTAGGGATTATTTTCATTAAATGGAGTAAAAAATATAAATGAAATTTTGATCTCCAGTTAATTTTTTGATGTTTTCAATTGTTTTTTGTTCAAAATCTAATAAAAACAAAAAAAAATCTTCCACATGCCATAATTGGTCCCTCAACCGAGTAACAAAAAAAATCTATAGCAAGATCCCAACTGTCCAATACCTATTGATTTTTTATGTTTATGTTGAACAAAAAAATGTCTCCGGAGACTATTAATTTTTAAAATTTTTTATTTATTTTATGGATTCTTTTTTAGTCCTCCAACTAGCCAGGGTTTATAACAATACCCTCTTTTCTTGTTTATAACTGACCATTCATTTGGTTTACTCCGCATATAGGTACACGTAAATTGTTAAAAGTCATTGGTGGATAAGATTTATTTAATAACAGCTTATAATTTAAAGATTAAATAAAAATAGTATAGCTTAAATTTCAATCCGAAAAATCAGACCATTTTTTGTAAACCGGAAAGACGGGATATAATTTTATGGTTGCGAAAAAACGATAATTACATAGCCGAAAATCATTTAAAAATAAATAAAGTTTTCCGCACGAATAGCAATAAATTGTACGGGGTTTTCTTCGTAACATCTGTAAAAACACCGCCATTTTTAACAAAAAATCAAACCATAGGATAAGTTCGCATAGAACAAACAATAAATCTAGTGAACGTTGAACGCAAATTCAAAAATTCGCCAGAAATCAAAGTGTTGCCATATAAAAAAAAAAAATCAGTGTGGAATTTTACAAAATTAAGGGAACATAATCGGAGACTGGACATTTTCATGTATTGACGTCACGAGCTCAAATAATGGATTTATTTATTTAAAAATAAAAAACTTTTCATTTCTAAAAAAAATTTACTAACATTTTCGTAATCTTAGTAAAAAAATCTATCCACACGATTTTTTCCTAGTTGTTATGAAATCCATGCAAGTAGCCTACAATGATATTATTAATCTGCAAGTATTTTAGTTTGTATTATTGTGATATTTGCTTCTGCGATAAAAGCTTATAAATAATTAGGGTATTGCCACATTGTAACGACTTATTTATAAGATTTTATTTACTTTTCCTCTATTTTTATTTATATGATTTTTCGTGTGATTTATAAATGTTTTCGGTAAAAATTGATTTACTTGGAAAATCAATTTTGTGAGGCGCTTACCGTTAAAATGTTGGTTTGCCAAGTGAAATCCAAAAATTCAAAAACGTCAAATGTCAATGCGCTGATTGTTTTGCTTTTGTTCTTGAACATATAATGCTGCCCCTCTTTCAACTCTGCCCCTCTTTGTCAACAGTCGTAAATGGACAAACTGTGAACGTATGTCTGCACCCCTCCAAAGGAAAAATACAATAATTATAATAAATCTCCGTCATATGTATAAAAAAAATGAAACGTAATTCCCGTAAGTAAGTGGAAAATCACAAAAATTGTAAATCCGTACACGACGCCATCTCTGATAATGACAAAAACAAAATACGGACATTTGCGGATCGATAATTGCTTCATTGTGTAATTTTTAAGTTAATAAAAAAACTGAACTTAATTCAGTTTATAAGTTAACATGACAGTTGTTATTGATTCTGAGGCGGTACGAAGTTTTCCAAGTCAGCTAGTATTATAATAAAACAGATAATTCTCATTCGTATACGTGAGGAAATTTCTTTTTGGAAATATGGGGGAATCACAGACATCACAATTGATAGACTTACCCTAACGTGAAATCTGGGTATCATTTCGACAAGCTGGAGGCAAACCACGTGACCATATTTTTGGCACCAGGAGGGTTCGAGAATGCTTGGAATAAACTACGACAGCAGACTCTGTGCAGAAAGGTAAAGATCGCTAAATTAAGGAAATTTTTGCTGGGCAGTCTGTTGTCGGAATTTTTCTACGCACGATCTAAATGTTTGTGATCAAATGAATCTCCTAGCATAGCGACGTTAAAAATGAATGAGATGGTTAAATTTAAAACATTTGTAAAATTGTCTAACTAAATATTACGCTTTTGAAACAAGCTAGAACTTTTGTTTACCCGAATAGGTTTTTTTTTAGTTCATTTTTTATGCAGCTAGCAATTTGCGCATCTTTATAAAAAGGACTAGTAATTAACGCTTATTTTATATTGAAATTTAGCGGACAATGGTGAGAGCTGCGAGATGTCAGCCATGCGGCAGGGTCAGGGGATGGGGATTGGCGAGGGGGAGGGTGGTTACCAGTCCACCAACCCTACCAACCCCTTCCTGCAGCAACCCCCGGCCTCCCAACAGGCCACCGCAGAGGACAGCTTCATGAGCGGCTCTTACCAGCACCAGGATGGGACGCATAACAGGTAAATCCCACCTGCTTGATTTATTCTAGAATATTACATTTATACATGGTCACAGCACTATATAATAGGACCTTTCAGAAAAGCCTTCCACAGGTCGCGGTCTCATGAAATTCGCCTTCAGTCCTTATTCCTTCCCATCCTTCTCCAATAAATAATAAAGCTCTTAAAAATATATATGTTATTCTTGAAGATAATATCTATAGATTCCTCACGCCGAAACGGCAATTACATAAAATTCCCTCGATAGAAAAAATCCAAAGTATGCTCCGAAAATTATTATAAACACGTTTTTTCAGTTATTTTAATTGTATGTATGAAAAAATTCACAGTGTTTCTAGATATTTTAGATATTACCCCCTAGATTTTTGTTGTATTTTGAACGGATTGTGTTTTATTAAAATTTTCTGAATTTTTGCCTAAATATTATAGTTTTTAATATTAGCGCGCTCTCTCTAACATTCGTATTTACACATCTCTCTTTCTTCTTCCTTTTGAGCGGATACACCAGGCCTTAATGCATATACGATGTTAATATTTCTTAGTGCATAATATAGTCAGGTGGTAAAATGGTTACAAAATACCTCAAAAAACATGTAGGTACTTTTCAAACAATTCCATCCCTTCCTCTCTCCTTTCGAGGGGTATTTATACTATCAAGATAAAGATATGACCAAAGTTTCATGAATGCACTAATATTATCATTTATCAATCCGCTATACTAATATTGTTGTTTTCTAGGCAAGCGAGCATGCAGAGCGTGGACTTCTACGCCTCTTCCGAGGAGGGATGTGAAGGCGAGGGAGGCGGCAGACACGGGGCTAAGATCAACGAGTGGCAAGCCGCCTGGAACGTGACCAACGCTATCCAGGGCATGTTCATCGTGTCCCTACCATTCGCCGTCCTGCGAGGAGGCTACTGGGCCATCGCCGCCATGGTGGGAATCGCACACATCTGCTGCTACACTGGAAAGATCTTGGTAGAGTGCCTTTATGAAGATGACCCTGTAACAGGGCAGAGAATACGCGTGCGAGACTCTTATGTCAGCATCGCCAAGGTTTGTTTCGGACCAAAGTTCGGAGCCAGAGCTGTTAGCGTCGCTCAAGTCATCGAACTGCTTATGACTTGCATTTTGTACGTGGTTGTGTGTGGAGACCTCATGATCGGAAGCTATCCAGATGGAGCTATCGATACTCGTTCTTGGATGATGCTAATAGGCATCTTTTTAATCCCACTGGCTTTCTTAAAATCTTTGCAATCCGTGAGCATGCTGTCTTTCTGGTGCACAATGAGTCATTTGTTCATCAACGTTGTAATCGTTGGCTATTGTCTACTGGAGATCGGAGAGTGGGGTTGGGCCAAAGTTAAATGGACAATCGACATGGAAAACTTCCCCATCAGTCTTGGCGTGATAGTCTTCTCGTATACTTCTCAAATATTTTTACCAACACTGGAAGGCAACATGGAGGACCCTAGCAAGTTCAACTGGATGTTGGATTGGTCCCACATTGCAGCCGCCGCGTTCAAATCTCTCTTCGGCTATATCTGCTTCCTGACGTTCCAGAACGACACTCAACAAGTGATCACCAATAACTTGCACTCGCAAGGATTTAAAGGCATGGTAAATCTCTGCCTAGTTGTAAAAGCCTTACTGAGTTATCCTCTTCCTTACTACGCGGCTTGTGAGCTTCTAGAACGAGCAATGTTTCGCGGCAAGCCACGCACTATATTCCCTTCAATCTGGGCTCTCGATGGAGAGTTGAAGGTCTGGGGATTGGCTTGGAAAGTCGGAGTCATTCTCTTCACTATCCTCATGGCCATCTTCATTCCGCACTTCTCTATCCTCATGGGTTTCATCGGCAGTTTCACCGGCACCATGTTGAGCTTCATTTGGCCGTGTTACTTCCATCTCAAACTAAAGAAAGGAACTCTCAGCACGCAGACAATAGCTTATGACTACTTCATCATTGCTTTGGGAGTTCTCTTTGGTGTTATTGGAGTTTACGATTCTGGTTCAGCGCTAATCACGGCGTTTGAGATCGGATTACCTTTCTAGATTCATTGTAATATATTACGGATCCGTTTATGGTCTTAGGAAGTAAGGTTACATTTTGTGTTGGTTTTTTATTTGAATTTTGAGCATGTCTTGGAATTGTTCAAAAGATGCAAGCAATCCCAGTGGAAAGTCACGTAGGGACTATTTTAATGTTGCAAATGAATTTATGTATACATCCGTAGAACGACAAACGGGTTGTTTGTGCAATTCAATTTGTTGATTGACAATAACACGCCTAAAAACCCATGACAATAAAAAACGTATTATAACGCGTTGCTTGTTCTAGTTACGACAATAATTTATTCATACTTGACGATAACTAGTTCTCATTTAAAAACTTAAGCCAGAATGCTCGATTAATTGATTGATATGGCATTTTAGGAACCTACTAATGAAGTGCTAATTTTGTAAAATTGTGAAAGATCAACTTCTAATGTTTGAAAGAATTATAATTCTTCTTAAGCACACTTTCACAATCAAAACGAATGATTATTCTTGAAAATGATTGCCACGAATTGTTGGCTTTATAAACTAAATTAGGTTTTTAAACGCTTTCACACTTTCTGCCAAACTAGATTCACGTCGGAAAATATATCGCACATCCCGTAGAAAAGGGTCGTAAAGCAAAATAGTAAATTTTACAGAGCGCAACACATCGCATCCCGGGAATAATAATGGCACAACTCAAAAAACCTCTTTTTTCAGGAGAGCAGTTTGAATATTTGGTTGGAGTGTATTAAATCAGTTTATTAAAAATAAATATGTTTCCAAAGTTGAAAAGCTGTATATTAATATTATTAGGTTTAATATTATAATAGTGGTACAAATATCACTGTGCGACTATTTTCGCTTGAATTTAAGTTTTTTTTTTTAATATGTTTATTCAGTTTTAATTTTACAATATTTTATTTTACAAATCTTACGAAACTGATCAATCAGTTTGATTGTAAGAAGTCTCTCATTTTTTTTCTTATTATTTGATACAGTATTCTTTTCAGTTTTACATAGTAAATACTAAATATAATACTTAATATTAAGGTAATTCTTCGGAACAAACGTCAACGGTTAATACGGAATATTTATTTCATAACAATCAATCATAATTACACAAACCCGATAGGATAAAGTAAAGTAAAACATTATAATTTAACAATGAAATTTTCGCTTTTAAAGCAATTATATTATTTTTAAGAATTATACCGTTTTTTCAGGGTAAAAAAGGAATTCAAGAACATTTCTGCATACTTAACTCAAAAATGCCATTTTTGGACTTGTGCCATTGTTATTCCCCGGGTGTGACACGATGATTGATAAAACAAGCGGGCCTGTCGAAAAGAGAGACTTACGACATCTCGTGGAGATAGAGTGATCTAAATACGGTTTTCGTGGGGCACAGATCAACACAATCACTTTAATATTCAGAGACAAAAATAAAATTACACAAAACAGAAAATTTTGAGTTACAACACTTTTCTACGAGATGTGGGATATAATTATCCGGAAATGCGAATTTATTAAAATTCAAGCGTACCGAAGTAATATTGTTTAAAAAATGTTAAAAATGTATAAAAACTACATCAAATTTGTATAGTTAGACTTACGACTGTTTGTCGATTAGTGTTGTTACATGTCTTCCAAATATTGACGTTATTTAGCTATAAGAAACTTGTCTTCCGAAAAGTCGTACAATTAAAAAACATGTCTTCCATTTTTAATATAAAATTATTATGCTACTGTTAGGAAAAATAAAAACTGTAATTATATAATATATTTATTGTATCATTGTGTTATTTGTGTAAACTTGTGCCATTTAGGCCTCGCTGTTTGATTAGTGCAGTAATGTATTAGTTAGTACAAAACAATAATAAATCTGACCCAAAATAATGGGTTAAACGCGAACGAAACGTTTACAAGAAACTTGAATTTATAAAAAAAACACTTTTAAAACAATTTATTTCATGCAAAAAATTGTACATTTAATACATTTTTTAGTATTATTTCACTCAATATAATACATTATATGACATATATTTTTATTATGTAGTGAAACAGTTTCGACTTTCCGCCAAGGTCCTACGCATCGAACGGCTCGACTTAGTTGCGCCATCATTTCTCCAATTTCAGAAAAATGCGTATGTCTGCGCATGTGTGTACGTGAGTGACACTAAAAGTTGATAAATCTATCTGCTGAGTTTCAGATCGATCGGATGTCGGGAAGTGAGTTAATTTCCATTTTCGAGATTTGCATTCATTCATTCAAGAAAAAAAACCGAAATTCAGATATGTAGATGTATTAAAAAAAAAGGGTTATCTTTTAAGCCCCATTCACAGGGGGCGTATTTTGCCGTGAAACTGACAGAAAAGATGGCCGCCAATTTGTTCAAACATAATTTTGTAGAATGGTGAGTGTTAACGTTTGTTTATTCACTAAAATTCATACCACGAATACTGTAATAGCATTGTGGCCACAAAGTGTTTACATTTCTGAAAAACATATTTATAAATCATTCTGAAAATATTTCAAAACTATAAAATTCAATTGAATGACAATATATAGTAAAGGTATTTATATAAAAAAAACAAGGAAGTTTGAGTGAAATTATATGTTTTTGCTGCTTTCAATTCACTATAATGTAAGAATCGTAAATATTGAATCGTTTCAATAGTCCAAGCTACAATTGACAGATGCCGAATAGCAAATAAGCTCTCTGCGTGAAAATGTGAATGGTCTGGCGTTATTTTATCTGCTAAAAACTTTAGGCACTGATTATTGTATCCCCTTGTAAAAACGGCTTCAACCGTTCTTAATTCATTGATAAATTTTAATTGCAAAATAGTTTAGTCTTCCAAGAAAAAGGTTTATAAGTAAAAAGTGACTTTATATACTTATTATAACACAATATATCGTGTTTTTTTTTTAAATCATGGTTTATCGATAACATACGAGTATTTTACATTACACTCTATGTTTTATCAACATTTCTTGATGATTAATTATTATAGGTACATGAGTTTTTAAAATTATTGCGAAGAAATAATACATAATCTACCTTATTAATTTATTTTGTATTTATTTGGTGCTTTATGTGAGAGCGTGGAATATATCTACATATTATTATCACTTACTAAACAATTGAATAAAAGTTGTACGATTTGTTATTATGATCATACGTCTTCCATACACAATATATATATATACCCGTATTATGTCCACTTGTAAACATTTGTATGTACATTTTCTTATATTATATAATCGTTCCGCAAAGCCATTGGTCTTGACGATTATGTTCTGCTTCCGCCAATGACGGAAGTACTCGGGCGATATAATAGCAGAGACAATAGTGAGATCGGTAAGGCGTGGCGGGATTACTGCAAAGATCATGCAACGATTGACGCAAGCTAGCACCACCTGGCAAATAGCTGGTTGTAGAGATCCAACCCCAACCGTCATAGGCCACTTTCATGGATTTCATAACGACTTGGAAAAAATCGTGTGGATAGATTTTTTTACTAAGATTACCGAAATGTTAGCAAAATTTTTTTAGAAATGCATAGTTTTTTTTATTTTTAAATAAATAAATCCATTGTTTGAGCTCGTGACTTCACTACATGAAAATGTCCCATCTCCGAATATGTTCCTTTTATTTTGTAAAATTCAACACTGATTATTTTTTTTATATGTCAACACTTTGATTTCCGGCGAATATTTGTATTTGCGTTTAACGTTCACAAGATTTATTGTATGTTCTATGCGAACTTATCCTTTGGTTTGATTTTTTGATAAAGATGGCGGTGTTTTTACAGATGTTACGAAGAGAACCCCGTACAATTTATTGCTATTCGTGTTGAAAACGCTCTTTTTTTAAAATGATTTTCGGCTATGTAAGTATCGTTTTTTCGCACCTATAAAATTATGTCCCGTCTTTCCGGTTTGTAAAAAATGGTCTGATTTTTCGGACTGAAATTTTCAAAAAATCGCCAGGGATTCAAAAATACGATTAAAAAAATACAGAATGTCTTAGAATATTTAAAAAATGTGATGCAAGTCGCCTATTGGCGGAAGCAGAACAAAGTTATCAGAACCAATGGCGTTACGGAAAATTATAACATTTTATAAATTTGTGACTGTTGGCTTTTATAACACATCTTATAATACAGAGAATAGTAATTAAACCTGTCTGTTCAAACAGCCTTGTTAGATATCTTTCGAAACTTCTCGAAATGCTCTGTTGAATATTGGTATCATTCTAATTCTTTTTTGTCGAATTGAAAAATAAATCTTGTTTTCAAGGATGTTTTTGAATGATATGATTACACAAATCCAAAAAATGTCTTCCATAGTTAATAAAATAATATTATACACTATTAAATAAATGTTTATGTTCCCATCAATTTATCGATCGGTTACATAGTTTTTTTAACTATACTTACCAAATGTATCTAATAATTGGACAACACTATATAAATCAGATATATAACAAAAAATATTTACAACATGTACTAATTAATTTTATTTTACATAAAATTGGGCTGAACGTTTTAGATAATGTATTAAAAATAATATTTTGCAATTATTATTAGATAGGTCTACACGCATGTCTTCCATTAATGATGTTGAATTTATTGAAATCAATTATAGTTGACTATAATTATAGATAGTTGGTAATGAGTTAAGTATTTTGTAAAAACGATTTCATTAAAATTATTATTTTTTTAAAGCCAAAAAAATTCTTTGTCAAAGTAAAAATCAAATTTTTGCGTTAATAAAATGACTTAAAAATGACCTAATTATTATGACCTACATTGAACTAAATTTACTTGATGATGTAAAAAACATGTATGTTATGTTTTGTTCTAGAAGTGCAGTCAGTGGGGGGGGGGGGTGTCCTTATTAATTGTAATATCTTAACACAGATGTTCGTAAATAGAGAAAATAACAATACATCCACCATACACACAAGCCTAGCTTTATTGTTATTTTATTTTTTTATTATTTTTTTTATTGAGTTAGTTTATATTACATGAATATAAACTAATAAGCACAATGTAACATTTCATTTGAAAAATTTAAATATTTTTACAGTAAGCAAAACATTTCTTTTCAAATACATTAATTCTTTCTTCATTCTTCATACTTAAAGGCATTTCATCATACATCTTTAGTCCTCTATACATTAGGCAGTTCTGTGATTTTGATTTCTTCATTTGTGGCAATCGAACTCTGTTTATATTTCTTGTTTCATAATTATGTACGTCTCTATTAAAAACAATTTTATCCTTAAAGTATTTTGGCATTTGGTTTTTCATAATTTTATGCACAAAAATTAACACATTAAATAGTAGTCTTTTTTTATTGGAATACAATTTAGCTCCTCTCTCATATGATTAATCCTTGCGTATTTGCCTTTTCCCAGTATACCTACATCTCATAGCTCTGTTCTGTATAACTTCTAGTTTGTTTAAATTATGGTTGTACACCGTAAAACAACCCTGTATGAAAATCATTTTTTGAAAAAACCTGAAAAAATTACAGTTTGAAATCATCAAAACGGCCATCATTTTCGTGTTTATTTAGTATTCATACATACCTATGCACTCGTATATTATAAACTCATTGCCTGACGAAAATTTTTTGCACTTTGAGTGAAATTATTCTTCAAAGATTTTTAAATATTGAAAATTTTTAACGCTTAATTATTTTGTTTATCTGTATGGGCCTAGAATTCGATAGGTTTAATGAAAAGCGGCAAAATCAGTTTTCTTTCACATTTCTAGGGATTTTACGTTAAGTGTTTTTGTATAAAATACCCACATAATATTTATTATTCGTGCATTACTTTAGAATTTAGAAATACGAAATGATGACAATAAATTTGTAAACAATAATTTATTATTCTGCAATATAGGTTAATCATTTTAGAAAGGTTAAAACAAATCATTTTAGTGATGCAACGATTACGATTACGATAGCGATTACGTTAATCGTAATCGCAAGTTTTTTAGACAGATTAACGATTTTGTAAACCTTAATGTCTGTTTGATTTTTAAAACGATAACCGCCAACCGACAGCGATACGCGGAATAACTATTTTTAAAACAAATATAATCATATTTATTTATGTGATACTATATGTATGTATATAATAATTTTGTGGAATATTAATCAGGATGTAAAATATGACATTTAAAATATATAGAACCCACGCAAAAGAATATAGTATGATTCTAAAATTGATTATTATTATTGAGGTATGTTATTATAGCCTTGAACATACTATATTCCATGTAATGGCACCACTTAGGTACACCAGGAACTTGTGGTGTATCACAGAAATACAAATGTAACATTGTCACCAAATAGCCAATCAGCGCCGTATTTTTTTTTGACATCGCTGCGTCGATTCCGCGTCCGTTTTAGCTTTCTATCAAAGTATGATCAGTTGACAAGCTTATCAAAATAACCGTTGTACTTTTCCTCGTACTGAGTTTGAAAAATTTGTTCGGATGCTGAAAAGGACTTCAATCGGCGTTTAACGGGAACCTTTATGAGGAAAAAAACCGAAATGGTGAACGGCCATTAATTTTAACCCAAGTGCATATTTTGTCAGAAGGTCCGAAAATTTCCGCTTTACCATAAAATCCAAATAAATGAAATATTTCTGATTGTATTCGAAATGATGTAAACTTTTGGATGCGATAATTTATTTGAACTTTAAATTTTTTTTAACCTTAACTCTCTCCCTGCATTTTACAGGTGACATTATTTGTAAGTTTAGTTTTTCTTTTATAATTTTTCAATTGTTTGGAGCGATGGCTTTGTAGTTTTTATTTTATTATTCTATCAAAAGTACTACTTATTGTATTTTATGAATTATTTCATGCTATGTTCATCAATCATTATAACTAACCCATCACCCCATCACTGATTAACTCCTGCTTCACAGGAACATTTAAAGGTTTAGCTTCGTTCAACATAAAAGTAGCTTCGTTATATAAAAAAAATTAGAGTCCTTGTGAGAGCCCTGAAGGAGTAACCATATGTTACTTATACCAGGGCGGGAAAGCGGTTGGAGTACCTCAAGTGATTGTATTCGAAAACTAAAAACTGTTTTTTAAATCTGATGATTTCATATCACTGAAGCGTATTTACGCTTTAAAATTTAATTATTAGAAATAAACACATGATAATGAAGAAAAACACAAAAAATACAAACATATTTTATTAGACACATGTATTAAGAACATTACTGTCATCTAATTGTTAAAATATTCACTAAGTTTCATACATTTTTCTAAAAATGCGGTCGAAAACTTTGGTTTCATAGAGGTGCACATTTAATTTTTTTCTGTGGTTAACTTTTAGATTTGCATATAAAGCTTGGTTTTTTCTCTTTCTAACGCCATTTAGATCATATTTCTCACTATGCCAGTTAGGGGGACACAACCATTTCTATGAGTAAGCTGTTCCCAAAGTTCTACGCGAGCTTTTCTCAAAAGCGAACAAATTTGTCTGAGGGGTTAGTGGCAATGTTTTTATTAAATTTCTCTGTAACGCCCAACCTTATTAACATTTTTAGTTTTTTTTACTATTGAAAAATCGTGAAGTAAAAATGTTTATTTTTTACGATTATTTTATTCGATTCGTAATCGTAATCGTAGTTAATAATTCGAATCGTTGCATCACTAATTTATTCATTTTTATTGTGAGGGAGAAAGACAATAACACTATATCTGAAACATTTCGCTTTTTTACTTATTGTAAAATAATAACATAGAAATACGAAGACGAACATACATAACATACTTATTATATTATTACGCTATTGTTGTTGTTACTCCTGGGTGTGACTGTTTATAAAAAAAATGTTAACAAAATTTACGCAATATAAATATAATATTATGTATTATGTAGTCGTGAAACAGATAATAGTTGTAAGTTTAATAAATAATTATTATTTACAAGCCATTTTTTATTCACCTGAGATGTATATATATGCCCGGTGCACACGAAGCTAGTATTTCAAGCCAGGATAGCAAACTATTGCTAGTAATCTAGTAAGCTTGTAATACTAGCTACGTGTAGTCAAAACTAGCTTTGTTTTTAAACTAATAAGCTAGGATAGTTTATTAGAATGTGGTTCTTATTTGAGCTATTAGAACCCCCACTACCGAAGCTTCTAACCTAGTTTTAATGTTTAGTTTCGTTTGGCAGCCAAAAGCTAGTACATGATCGGCAAAGGGGTCGGAATTTGCGGCTCTTTGCATAGGCGTCTGCGGCTCTTCAGACATCAATTGCAATTTCACCTCTACTCAACCAGCTTTATGAGATAGAGCCGCCCACGATCTTTGACTCATCAGTATAAGTGTTACCAACTCAGCTCATGGAACGCTTGATTTATTGAACGAGTCTTCTGAAGTATGAAAATGGTTTCGGAACTTTCGGAACACAAGGTTGGTTTTAGGTTTAACCCCGTTATAATATGGCTTTCTGATATATTTGTTATCCCGTTTCTTTGACAGATTGGCTTTTCACACTTGACAAACTGCCGACCTCTGGTCTAGTGCATAGCGACAGCGCTCTGTGTTTTTCTGACATACGATTCTAAAAATGCCAAAATCAGATTGCACTATAAAAAAATTGTTCCGAATAATGACAACCGGCATAATAATGATCTTCTACGTTTAAAGTTTCCTTAGACGGACGGCAACATGTGGTTACCGTAGCACTACAATGATACTGGCTTAAAATTTTCTTTAGTTTGTGCCAGTCTAGGATAGCAAGCCAGGATCTACAATTTCTATGGTGGACAAGGCAACTCCACTCCTCGAGGTTTTGCGCTGTGTAAAAGGCGCGGACGCCTTTGTACCAGACGCCAGTGATATTTGATCAACCCCCGCATTGGTGACCCTCCTCTACTTCTTCTGCCTTCCACTTTACCAAAGACTCTGAGTATCTCCAAGTTGGGGTCCTCAGTTTGGCGAGCGACGTGTCCAATCTTAAAATACGTTGTAGGCAGATAGTTCAAAGCCTATTGTGGATGCCTAGCGTTTGTCCACGGAATCCTGAACATTTTTCTCCAGCACCACATTTTGTCTATAGGCGAGGGTGTCTATCAGCTTTCTTTAGCGAACTCTGTTTGAAGTAATTTCCACACCTTATAGAATAATGGAGAAAATCAACACCCGTAGTCTCATTTAGGCGGTCTTCGTTATGCTTCCTACTCCATATCTTCTACATTTTACTCATGGCGTCTTTTGTCGTGCAAATTATTTTCACTTCTATTCCACTATCTCCTTCATCATTTATAGACGAGCCTAGGTTTACCAAGAGCCACACAAGTTTATAAATAACTTAAATACAACACAAAATAACACAACATTTTAATACTTTATCGGAATTTATTTAATGTATTCCTGGTTCCTAAGTCTTTTTTTCATATTTAAATTTTATTCGTTTCTTATCAATAACCTAATAATCAAACTAATCTAACTTAACATAACAATTTTCTATACTGATAATTACTATTATCTATAATATATTCCTGTTTCCAGAATTTCAATCACTTCATCTTGCGTTTTGCCTTTAGTCTCTGGTACGAAGATGAACGAGAGAACCCCGGAGATAAACGACGCGATTGAAAAGAAGAAGAAGACGTTTGCTATACCGAAAGCTGTGATGCTCGGAGCAAATAGTTGCATTAGGAGGAATGCAGACACCCACATGACGTACATCGTTATATTGTTAGCCAAGTCGCGAACCTAGAACAAAAGAAAAAAGGATAGGTACGTGTGTAAATAATGGAAAATATTTGTTGGGTTTAATGAACCGGGGGAGCAATTCCGATTCTAATTAAGGATAAGGAATTTTCCATAACCTTAACATTTTGACAGCAAATTAAAAAATAAATAAGAATAAACTAGGTTAAAGACAATTTCTTATCAAAGTAGCGAATTAACTACTTTTGACAGCAAAAAAAGAAGAATGAACTAAGTTAAGGACAATTCCTGATCAAAGTAGCGAATTAACGACCTTTGACGGCGAAAAAGAGAAATATGAATGAACTAGGTTAAGGAAAATTCTTTATCCTTGAATGGCAAATTAACGACTTTGACGTCGAATAAAATATTTTTTTTTAACTCGGGAGGCCCCGAGGAAAACAATTCGGTCCAATATGTCATCTTTGGGATGCTGCTTCTAAGGTCTTTTTAGGGAAAGGAAGAAGAGGGAGTTATGGAAAGGATAAAGGTATGAAGGGTAGGTAGGGATCTGGGGGTCTATGCGTCCAGGATTGACGGACGTATAAATCCATTCCTCACACTGCAGTGCATGGAGAGTCTGGCTGGAGAGGTTAACCTGTCACTCCGACCTGATACGCAATAGGTGGTCAAGTGCATCCACCGTCAAGACTAAGGCAAATCTCATAGGGTGAACCAGCGACCTGTGAGGGCGACTTCTTAAGCTGTGCAAGGGCGCCCGCAGACGAGAGACTTTAGTCGCGACGACAGTTGAAAACTATTCCAAAATATCAATTTAAAAAGTTCCACCTCGTATCGTGTTACTCATGTGCGCACTTCCTAATACAGTAATGAATTTTTATGCCAGCAACTGTCGCAACGCAATTGTAGCCACGACTAAAGTCTCTCTTCTGCGGGCGCTCTATGCATTTATAGTTTCTTTTAGTTTGGTCATGTTCATAATCTAAATCTGTTTGACCATTGTGCTGGGAAAGTGAAGTTCTTTGGTTTTTTAAGGTTTTTAAGTATTTGGTACTGCCAAACATTTAAAACAATAAAATATTCAAAAAAATAATCACCTCAGCAGCAAAGTACTCGGCTAGTAGAACGAATACCACCGTAGCGGCTCCGCAATTGTAGGCGATTACAGAGACTACTAGGGAAATGAGAGCCACCCAGGAGAGCCAATCTGGGGCGTACTCGTTCTGCGAGGCATGGAAGAAGATGCCGAGGATCAACTCGCCGACGCAAACGATGAAGCAGGAACTGATCTGTAAGACCTAAAACGAGGAAAAAGAGCATCGCTGTATTCTTATATATTTTCTAATTTGATGCAATATCTTTACATTTTAAAACATTATTTGATAATGTGGACCTCACTGGGTTTCTTGCCCGAGCTGAAGCCTCCATAAATTCAATAAAATTATTATTATCTATTACCGATTGACAAAGTGCAGAGTATATTGTTTTCATCTGTTCTAGTTTATACGTAAATGCTTCTTATGTGTAGGAAATTACACGCTGGTTTGAAGAATTTATATGTGATTTGTTTCATATGATATTTCCATTTGAGGTTATCGTCAATTATGATATTTCTAAATATTTTATCTGGTCTGTTTTTTCTAGAGTAGGGCATTCGGAGATGTTGCTGTTTATACATACCTACGTGTATTTTTATGGTGTCTTGTTTTTTGGCTGTCCTTTGCTATTTATACTATACGTTGTAAATTTTCTTTGTGATATGTTAATAGGGTAATTATGTTTTCGTCTTACCACGTTTTTCTGCAATAGTATTCACGTTATTCCAGTCTTTAAATTTACAGAGTGAATTTGGACGTCCGCATAACTAACTACTTCACCGTCTATTTTCATATTTATGTAAATAGTGACTAGATTGGGCCCTAGTATGCATCCTTGAAGAACTCCATAAGTAATCTGCAATGAATTTTTAGTATGGTGTTTAAGAAAGTATTATTCTCACTGATCTATTTTGGAGATTTTATAACTTGTTTTGTTCTCTGTCGTTACACAAGAAAAGAATCGTAGAATAGTGGTTAACGTGTGGAATTGTATGAGTGATTGTAGTTTCTATGAATTCTTCCCAATTTTCCTTTCCGTAGTACTCATCATGCTTGCTAAAGATTAGTTTGAAATTTAATAATCCAATAATTTCTCCATCAATTTAAATTTTGCTTTCACTGAATGTCTTTTTATGTGCAATTATCACACATTTTATTATGTTTGTGTTTTAAGCTTATTTATGTTTGGCCATTTTGACAAATTAACTAGTTCTGTGTTTAAAATATTGATTATTTCTTTGTAGTTATCTCCAATTCTCTGTATTAGAGTAGGTGTCATCGGAAAATATTTTTTACCATAGCATTGATATAGGGTATGAATAAAACCAGTCCAAGGAATGATTGAAGCGGGGGTCACGATCCTCGGAGAAATTGACTGATATATTAAATTAAAGCTGCAGCTGTTCTTACCCTTCTCCCGGCATAGTCCATCATCACGGAACCAATCCCGCAGCCGATGACCAGCGTGATGGAGTAAACAATGGAGCAGACATCCGAAGACACCTTCAGGTGGACGGCATCGAATACCAGGCTGGCGTATACAGCGATGGCCGCCAGACCCATTATGGTCTGCGCTACGATCAGGGCTACGCATATGATCAGACCGCGTACAGCTGCTCGCGAAGATACTAAAAAAAGATACAGAAATATTAGTGATACTGATAATGACAAACTCCCTTACTAATAAACGTGTTTTAAATTTAAACAACCAGTAAACAATAATATAATTAATGTAAGTTTTATCAGTTGTGTAAATTTTAAAACAGGATAATAAGGAGAGGGCCTAGCATGAAAGCCATGGAAAAGTTGAGATCATTATGATAAATATTTTTATTTAAAATTGTTGATTAGTCGAGTTCCGTTAAAATGCCCATAATAGTCTAAATTAAAATTTTTATTTTATTGTCGTGCAATGTTGTCGTGAACTGTTTGTTCGATAGCGATCTACTATCAAGCTCGGGAATGACGATATTTTATCGACATTATCAAAATCAAAATCAATCAAAAAATATTTATTGTACATATGAAATACAAAGGGTGTAGCTTATGGGTACACTCCATTTCTTCCAGCTAACCACATAAAAAAATACAAAATACAAATAAAATACAAAGATAGGTATAATGACATTTTTTATAAGACATTTGTTAAACCAAACAATTACATGTTGCATTATATGAGAAAATTAAAAAAAAAAAACTAAATAGAGTTGATTTACATCAGATATCCATTAAGAGTGTAGTGACATTCGTTTAGAAGAAATTTTTTTAGTGATGACTTAAATTTGTGTGTGTCTTGAATTTGTTTGATGTTATGTGGAAGATTGTTGTATACTTTAACGGCCATGTAAAATGTATGTCGATAAAACCTTTATGTATGTGGGCTAAGCGTGGTGTCGACATCTAAGCAGAAATTAAGGATAGAACAACCAAGCTATCAAAGTTAATTTTTTAATGCTAGCCCGGCCGGTTTTTATCAATTTGTCGATAGATTTATCAATGTCGGTAAACAAAATCGCCTTATGGTGGTAAAACTGATACACATTATCTATGCTATTCATAAGATTCATGGTGTCCTGTAGGTACACCAGTGCTTCTATTTTTTAGATATTTTTCCATACAGCAGGTTCAGATGATTCAATTTTAGCATAAAAAAGCTCTTGCAAGCATATTGACAAGTGTGAACCATCTGTCAACATAGTTGAACAAATTTTTTCAAACAATTTTTGTCATTCAATAAAAGTTGATCAACTAAAATTGAAACGTTTGAATCCGATATAAGAAAAACAAATAGGTACTTCCCCTGGTTAGATATAATCTTAATATAAACAATTTGAATTCTCTAACTCCAATCACAAACAAACTGAAGTTTTCAAAAAATATTTAGAATTTTTACAAACTTAGAGCCTTCCATGCCGAATGTTTTTTAGTGGAACTGTCATCAAACTCAATAGGCCTTTTGTGGATCGAATCAGGATCCCGCGGCAGTTTGGATATCAAATATTCCATCTCTCTTGTCAGATCTTCTTTTGTGGGCTCGTACGCTGAAATTAATGAAACTTATTATATTATAGTTAAATAAATGGTGTTTGTGTAACTATATGCGTCTCCATCTAACCCAGCCTTTTATCCAAGTACCTGTCCCTATCTGACAGTGTGTGACATTAGCAACATAGGTTATGGTGCAATCAGTACATTATTGAAGCCCGTGCAATGGACAACAAATTGATCTCTACTTGCACTTTAATCTTGACTTAATTAAGAAATCTGTGCAGTGACCACCTGATACTCCCTCCGTGTGTATAATTTCGAATCTCTTATGTGTGATTGTGGATTGTATCTATATCCTTTAAGCCTATAAAAACTATTCTCATCAACAAAAATATTTGAAGACAAAGGGTCAGTCCTTTACACCACTGGAGCAATCACGCGAAATAAATAAATTTGCCTCGATTGCTGGAGATTTCCCAGAAGATCATTTTTAAAATTTTTCGCCAACATAAAAAAAATCATATTTTCGAATTTTAACATAAATACATAAAAACTTATTAGAGTTCTATATAGCCAATGAATTAAACCGTATTATACCGTTTATCTCAAATTTGTAGCATTTAAAAAAAAAAATCGTAAAGTTTATAACCGCGCGAATCCTGTGTGTTTTTTTACTTTCAAACTGCCGTGAGGGGTACTTATTCGAGTCAACATAGAGTTTTTTCGATTTCTGAATGTTTTCTGTGGTAACCTTGATAATGGAAGGTGCATATCTATGGAAAAAGACTCAATTTTAACCGTAAACAGCTGATCAAAAATTCGGCGTGAGAAAAATATTTTATAAATTTATTTTTAACATCGCTCTAAAATAGTTTACGAAGTTCGGATTTGCAACTATGGTCATAATAGATAAAGCAATTCAAAAGCTTCGATTTAATATAAATGGTTGGAAATGGAAATGTTTAAAATAATTACAATAAATGTATTACGGAATGGTAGGAAAATGTAGTCCATTTTTGGACCGCTATCAATCGCAGAAAAATAAAAGAGATCGATTTTTTTTTACCATAATCGCTCCAGTGGTTACAGTATCCCTATTTTTACCAACTCCCACAGTTGTGTCAACTTAAAACGTATATAAAACGATTGATTACAGTCCACAAATTGTTTCAGAGAATTGTTGCGACCATAGTTGGTTTCGACTTTTTTTATGAGTTTTGCCTCGTGGATGCTCTCATAACTGACAACATCAATTTTCTTCCTTTAACCATATTTAACGGGTTATAGACTTCATTTGATACTTTAAGGTTCAACTTACTGACGTCCATTGGTTCCGCTCCACGCAATTGTCTTGCGAGACTAAGAAGTTCTGTACGAACTGCAACACCATTTAATGGCAATTTCCTTAACCAGGCCACTGCTCTTGCTGCGGCCTAAAAAGAAATATATGTTCACTAACACAAAGATTAATGAGTAAAATTTTTAAAAAATGCCACAAATTTGTATAATATAAGAGCAGACATGTGAAAAATCACGGGAACAATCAACATTTTCAAAAATAAAAGCAAAAAAATTGAAATGTATTTTTTTTTTAAATAGTTGAACTTTAGAATGTTAAGTACATAACATCACATCAGAAATTATTAATTAGTATTTTTGAAGCTAAAAGTATTTATAAAATATGACTCTGGCTTTCAAAAATAAAAATTGTCAATCACCCCTGCTAAATCACCAAACGTAGCGAACCACTTGGGGTGACCTATGGCAGAGGTGCTGGTTATCCAATAAAGGTTCCCCGGGCGGCGGTACCCATTCCCGCTTTCCAAATTGTAGGAAGATACGGTGTTTCTACTTATATTGACAGAATAGCTGTTAATCCCAAACATGGTTCTCAGCACAGGTTCGCCTAGTGAGGTGTTTACGAAATACTAATACATTACCTATTTACATACAGCTACGGATCATTAGCATTTTTTTGTCTTGTTACTAAACTTATTTTCTACTAGCCAGTTCCCGGCATGCGTTGCTATGCCACTAATAAATAAATTATTTCTCCCTGCGTGTCTTTTCTCATTCGTCCCGTTCTCCTGCCGTCTCCCTTTCCCCTCCCATATCCCCTTCCTCTGACGCGTTTCCCCTCTACCTTCCCCGCCTTCCCTCTCCACTCTCCCGCAAACCACCCTGCCGTGATCCCCAACCCCTCTCCAGCGTTCAATATATTAAGTCCCGGTACATTTAGATTTTTAAACAGCTCGCGTGCCACCTATTGCATTTTTTTATAAATTTTTATTTTTTACATGTTACAAACATTCATTTTTGCATGTTATAAGAAGAATCAATCAAATTTGGTACCTATAATAGGTACCTATTTAAAATAATATAATTTTCAATTAGATTCAAAGTATTCGATTTTCATTAGTACCATAAGTGAGTAGTACTTTAAAAACTTTATTCAAATATTGAATTTTGATAGAATTTCGATTAAACAAACAATGTTTGAAAAATATCATTTTCAAATTGTGACATTTTTGTAAGAGTTTTTGTAAAGATTAAAAAGATTTTCAGATGTATTGTCATGTGGTTGTGATAATCCAGAAACCTTCGCGAGGGTGGAAAAAAGATATTTTGAAAGTTTGAAACATTTCCCATGCTTAATATAGCAACGCATAGCGGACATCGGACGTACATACAAACATTTTTAGATATTCATATATCTAGATGTAAACCAATTTAATAATTAATTAATTAAATAAAATAAAATAAATACATCTTTTAAACAAAAACCAACCTCTTCTTCCCCTTTCTTCAGCCTAAACAGCGGCGTTTCCGGCATAAACCAGAAAGCCAGCAGAAAAAGAAGCGGCGAAGCCAGCTGTAGAGCGGTATGCACTTCGTAAGAGACCAGCGCCCCGATCACGTAGCTGGTGAAGACACCGAAGCTGTACTGGACCACGATAAGGGAGGATAGAGCCCCACGACCGCGGGGCTCGCAGATCTCGCTGACGTAGAGGGGAGGCAAAGATATAGCACCGGCCCCTCCCATACCGAGGATTAATTGGGACACGAGCATCCAGAAACTGGACTCAGCGTAGATTTTTATCACAGCAGCAATCTGGAAATGTAAATTTAATTAAATGTTAGATGAGGACATGATTGCAATAGCAACACAAATGGTTAATTTGTGTGCTTTTAGAATAATTTAATGAGTAAACCTAAAATTATAATATTTAATCATTGTATGGGGGGATAAGATTTATGGATTGCGTATAAATCAAATTATAACAATTCACATCCGTACCATCATTTATATTTACAAAATATTCGTAAGGAACGGTGGGAGCGAACACGTAGCGACTTACGAGCTTTTGTGTCGTCGGCAATTCGGAACAGAATAGTTCCTCTTATTTCGTACCGGTAGCCGTTGATTAGGTAAAACTATTGTGGGATCGCTATTGGCGTGCGAGGAGCCAATAGAAATGATTCCGCGATTAAAATAGCTGCGTCGTTCGCTTCCACAATTAAAAACAATATTAGCGACACTCAAAGAAAAATTTGAAATTGAAAAATCAGAAAATATTCGGTCGCATTTAGGAATTGAACCCATAACTTAAGCCTTGAGCAGAGCAGGGGTGTGCAACCCAAATCGTTTGACGGGTCAAACAAAATATTACTTAGCTTAGGTAGGCCACTTTTTAAGCAATAAATCAAAATCCCTATCGATATTCCGAGGTCTAATAATTAAAGATTTCTAATTTCAAAAAATATAAAATAAAAGAGATAAATTTACGAGAAAGATTTTATCTTCTTTTATTTATTTATTTTTTTAAATTTTATTTAGAAAACAAACAGTCATACAAAATGATAACATAACAAAGAACATTCATGTGTTGTAGACCAATTAAGTTCCATTAAGATAAAATTTTGATATAGTATTTTTACCTATTCAACTTATGTGACAAAAAAATAAACATAATAAGGAAAAACATAAAAAAGTAAAACATAAAACGTAATAAAGAAAAAAATTAAAGTTATTAACAAACATAGTTATACTATTTACTACGGATAATAATATTATAAATTTTCAAAAACAAGTATTTTAAGTTATTAATATATTAAGCTGCATTTTATATGATTTCAAGTCATGGTTGAAAATGTCTACATCTCGTAAGGCATTGTAAGTTTCACAGATCCGTATTATTA
The DNA here is from genome assembly GCA_917563855.2 of Limnephilus lunatus. Taxonomy (NCBI): domain Eukaryota; kingdom Metazoa; phylum Arthropoda; class Insecta; order Trichoptera; family Limnephilidae; genus Limnephilus; species Limnephilus lunatus. The sequence continues at coordinate 51,105,651 of OU830603.1, forward strand.
CAGAGTTTTGCGCGTATTTTGATTTACTGTGTGGTATTCTAAATAAGTCGTTTGATCTGGTATTTTGTTTGGGGCAACGAAATGCAATATTTTCTAACAGTTCATGATTTTGTATAAGAATAATGCATCAAAGATTTTTCTGCATTTATATAAGGCAACAGGGTCAAATTGATGATCACTAAAGCGATACGATAGGTGTTTTATAAATTGTTTCTGGATATTTTCAATGCGATGAATATATGTTTGATATTGAGGATTCCAAATTACTGAGGCGAACTCGAGTTGTGACCGTACATATGACATATATAACAGAATTAGGGTGTGTGCTATAGTAAAAGGTTTTGTAATGCGAATAATGAAACCCAATTGCTTATAAGCTTTTTCCAGAATATTTTCAATATGATCCCTAAATAACATTTTAGAGTCTAGCATTACTCCAAGATCTCTTATTGTTTCTACTCGTTGTAGAGGGACATGGTTTAGTTTGTAAATATAATTAATTGGATTTTTTTTCCGTGTAAAAGTAATAACATTACATTTGTCTATATTTAGATATAATTGATTGTTTTCGCAATATTCCTCAATTCTGCTAACGTCTTCTTGCAATTGGTTGCAGTCTTCTATGGAGCTAATACATTTATATAATTTCATGTCATCGGCGTAAAATAGGAAACAAGAATGATTTATGACACGGTTCATATCGTTTATATATAAAATAAACAAGAGAGGCCCTAGATGGGAGCCTTGCGGTACCCCTGAGGTAATAGTTATAATTTGTGATATGTAACCTTTTAAAGCAACAGCTTGACTTCTATTTTTAACATATAAAGAGAACCATCTCAGAAGATCTCCACATATACCAATCTTCGAGAGCTTGTATAACAGTATGTCGTGATTTATTTTGTCGAAAGCCTTAGAAAAATCTGTGTAAATGGAATCAACCTGTTTCCCATTATCCATAGATTTAAGAACAAAATCAGTAAACTGTCCTAGGTTCGATTCAACAGATCTGCCTTGAAAAAAACCATGTTGATGGGGGCTAATAATAGTATTCTTGCATAAGTTAAAAAGTTGGTTACACACGATTTTTTCCAAGATTTTACTAAAGATACATAGCTTAGAGATAGGTCTATAATTTTCAATGTTGTGTTTGTCCCCTTTTTTAAAAACAGGTGTAACAAAAGATTGTTTCCAAATGGTAGGAAATACACCTTCTTTAAGAGATTTATTGAACAGTAGTGTTACAGGAGTAACTAGCGTTTCAGCACAATTAGTAATAAAAATTGGGTGTACCTTATCACAACTGGCACTTTTTTGTGTCCACATTTTTGAGATGTTTTAACACTAATGGTGCGGTTATATCAATTGAATTAAAATTAATTGAATTCATAGCATCATCGTTACTTATATTATCAATATTTGTGAAAGTATTATTAGCAGTTGTATCGGGGACAAAGACAGATTGGAAATAATCGTTAAAAAGATTGCAAATTCGTTGACCATCACTCGAGGAAATATTTTTGTGATACACGTTATTAGGTACTCCAGAAGATGATTGTTTAGATTTCACGAAAGTCCAAAAATATTTCACATCTTTCCTTATATTGAACTCAGCATTCTTTATATAGTTAGTATAACACTCTTTTTCAGTTCTTTTTTGGCGAGTCCTGAGTAATGAAAAGGTATGATAATCGGAGGGGTGTGAATAATTTTTAAACCTTCGGTGATACTTAAGTTTTTCTTTGATAATTTTGATTAGGTAGGGAGTGTGCCACGGGGGATACTTGTGAGATAGACAAATGGTTTTTGACGGTACGTGGTGATCAATAGCTTCATAAATAATTTCGTAGAATTTATTAGTTGCTTCTTCCATACCTCTTGAACTAAAAATATTTGACCAGTCAAATTGTTCCAAAAACTCATTAATCTTATTATTCATGAATACCAAAATTCTAAACATAAAAAGCAGAAAACTTCACATAGCATAAAATCTGCAATGAGGTGGAATGTAAAAACAATTTACAGACAGAATAAATGTAAAACGGTTGAGTTAAAACACTACGCTCATTCAAATTAGGAAGTTTCACTCTATGAGTTGATCATAACTGAAAAATAAAATTAATTTAATAGTGCGGCGTTAAAATATTTTTTTATAAATCCGGTAAAACTTACAGCTATAGGAATCCCCACCACATAAGCCGAAGGTTTTCTCCCTTTAGACTTAGCGACTACATTGAATATAGGCAGCCCCAAGACCCCCCCGAAACAGAGCAGCCCCCCGGCCCAAGACAGCTCAGCCTCTGTCATGGGGACGTCAAGGGGGCCACCAGTCGGTCTCTGCAGGTCGTCTATTACAGGAGAGAGCCAGCCTAGTTGGCAGCCAAATGCGAATGAACCCAAGGAACCTGCAAATATAATAAGGCGTATGTGGTATATCATCAGCGGTATCAAATCACATAAAACGACTGTAATAACACTAAAATGCTTCATAAAGACCATATGCATAGAAAACCCGGGAGGCTTTTTGTCTATACAAACGTATTTCCCTATTTCCCGTCTGGATTTTGACACTAGTGCAAATATTTTTTAATCCAATATAGTTATCAACAACTGGCATGTTTCCACGTTTTGATAAGTCACTTCTCATGTTAATTAGAACCTTCAAAAATTCATTAAATTTGAGTAATTTGAACGCCGTCAACGACTTTTTCTTTATTTATTTTTGGTGTGTTATGCCATGTTGCGCTATCTCCTTCTTTAGCCAACATTTTGGACAGCATTACAGTGCTCATAATCAAAAATAAATATCGAAAATATTTTTGGTCGTGAAAATGTAAAATCATATCAGCCATCAACGATGTTCAGTATACAATTTTTAAAATGTATTAAAAAAAAAACTTACAGACATACAACCTTAAAAATCGATACAGATTTGGAGGACAAACAGGGAAATTCAAAACCAGAACAGTTAGAATTAGTAACAGGAAAGTTTTAAAATTTATAATTATGAACGAATTCGATTAATTCAATTCAATTAATTTATTCATTTAAAAAACATGACGAAATTATTTTTTCATTTCGTTTTTAAGCCGAGGCTACCCGAATTTCTACCGATTTCTTACATACCCCCCTTAAACATTTGAAGTTTTTAAGCCCTTAAAAATATGTGTTATTTTTTAAGATAATACGCATATCTATACATTCCCCACGTCATAACGCAAGTTATATGAAATTCCCTCGATAGAAAAAAATCGCAAAGTGGGCTTCGAAAATTATTATTTTCTTGTCTGTTTCAGTTATTTTACAAGTTATATGTATGAAAAAATCTACAGTGTTTCTTTAAATGCTGTTTTAGACAGTCCCCTAGAGATTTTTGCTCTATTTTAAACGAGTCGTGTTTTCTTAAACATTTTTACAATTTTCGCTCCAATTTTACTGTTTTAACATTAGCGCACTTTCTCCAACTTTCGTTATTACATATCTCTCTATGTTCTTCTTTTTGGGCGGTGATGTGGCGCATTAATTAAAAGATATAAAAGGAAAACAATAAGTGTCTTACTAATGAATGCACTCCTAACCTTACAAAACTGATAATAAACCATACATCGTTCATCAGCCGTGCAAAATTCAGCATGGAGATAAATATGTAAAAACTAAGATATAAAAACTAAAGATACTAGTCGCAACAAAGCTTGCCGTCCAAATTCTGCTTCATTGATGTTAAATACATCAAAATCCAAAGTGATTCTATTTAACAACAAGATACCTCTCTCTACCGGCATGACCATTGGCATGCTAGTCCTGCAGACCGGGAGAAAAAACAGTCTGAGGTGTTTTCGGTGATGGAGATTACCATGGAGAACAAAGAAATTATTGCTCTCCATCACAGTCTAGTTTTTGAACTATCCACGAATCAGGCTGAAGAAATGTGATAGAATATGCACATATTGCACATCCCTTCTGACACGTAGATTGTTCACTCCGAGCATGCCCAAAGGCGGTAGTATAGAGCCACTGGTAGTAGCCATACTCCATAGGAAGAGAAATCACAGAAAAGTCTTATATTATGGGCTTTAACATAATTATGAGACCTAATCCACAAATTTACAGGCTGGTTGTAAAAGTTTGATGACTAGTACACCTTTTAATGGCCTAAATTTATGCCAGCGTCACTGACAATACAACAGTAAGCCATGCTTATAGTGCCATGTGCGCACGGCAATAAAAAGAGTTATTTTTAATTTTATCTCTCAAAAATACAACGACGCACAGTGCTGCGATCCCATACAAGTTAATGCCAAATAAAAAAAGTCTAGTCCTAAATAATTGATGACCATAATTATTTCTTAGAAATGATCAAAGGTATAAATAAGATCCTTTGACATGTATAATTTTTATAATTATTAGAAAATTAATCTTAGACACACAGCTCATTTTGAGTACATCATCAGTTAACATCTAATATTACTTTATCTGTTGATGAAACCAACTTTATTCCCTTTTTTTAGTAAAAGAATATGGGGCTCGACAACGTCTCTCGTTCGTAACTGGGCACAATTTGTTTTTTGAATCAGTTTACTTTTTAGAGCTCCTCAAGATCTACATGAAGACGCACGCATAATTCAAGTAACTCTTTCGTTGCGAAGTTATGACTGTTTCTTTGGTCGTGCAGAGTGAATTTCGATACTCTTTTCTGTCCCCTTGAGCTATATAAGGTTGAAATAGGCCAAACCACGAAGTTAAAGCGCGTATAGCATGACACAGGCATTATTTGTAAAAGTGTTTTAATCCATAAAAAGACACATAAAAATGCAATTCCACAGTACATAAATTAAAGGTTTCAAAAGTAGAACTAAGTAAATACCTAGTTTTTTTTTCAAATATGCAGGCTACTAGCCAAAGAAGGAACGATAATTTGGCATTATAATCTATGAGTAATTCTGTAGCTGTTGTTGACAAAATTGAAAACATGAGAATATAGAACTGAAAATTTAGTTTCTATTATTTATTTAGGTTCTCCTAACAAAAAAGTGTGATTAATACCACTTAATTGTTTGTGTAAGAATATGTATCAGACTTGTGATGAACGTATTCGTTTATATTGAATCCTCTTAAAAAAAATATGTTTCCGGAAAATATTTCTGTGAAGGGTATTTTATTAATGCAACCACAGAAATTGTGCGTTCCGTTTCAAGATGGTGGTCGTTTTAACGTTTCAATAAAGATTCTATTTTCAAATGTGAAATCTTCGTGTTTATTCAGACTCTCTTACAATTTCAGAAGTTTTGGTTTTGAAAATATGAAACATAAATTTTTGGACGCGAGGTCTACTGTTCACAGAACAACTAGAGTAAATTCCTTGGTAAGTAACCTCCAAACACAAATTTTGACTGTTTCTGGGAGATAGTTCTGAGCTATTTTGCACCATTCAACTTGAATGATTTTTATTCATCTGTCCGACTTTTCTTATTCATTTTTTAAAATTTGACCCTATACTTGATTGGGTTCGCTGCACTGTGCGACGGTATCGACCTTTCGTGTTCAATTATGTTTTAAAAAAAGTTTTCTCAGGGTTTTAATAATATGTAATTAATAATCATGAGTGTTATTTTAATCACTAGTTATACACAGGTAGGTACTTACATATAAATGAAGCTATAATTTGGTTTTGAAGACTAGAATGTATTGGAGTGACAGGCACGAAAATGCTTTCTTCCATTTTAGGTTCCCCCATTGGGCTACAAATTTTTTAATATTTCAACTGTTAGTTTTGAAAACTATCTTTTTAAAAACATTTGTCAATGAAAGAAAATGGCAAGAGAACGCAGAAAATTTACAATAAAGACATTCTGTTGGAAAAGTAGCACTATTTGTATTTTTAGAACACAATTTATGTTAGGAATGATTGAAAACTGGTAATTAAAGAATTTTTGAAGTTTTAACCGAAATGTCACAATTGTTATGTTGTTCAAGTTTTGTTATCTACTGGACCAAAATATAACTGAAAGTGACAGTAGAGACGCCCTGGAGAGTAGTTAAACCTTTGGTAATTTAAATAAGAAGATGCAGCTTACATTATGAATTAAGCCTGTTTGCGACTTAATTATTATTACGCACTGGCAAGTTCCTGGCATGCGTTGCCATGCCACTTAATAAAGACTTTATTTCTTCTTGCGTGTCCTTTCCCATTCATCCCGTTCCCCTTCTGCCTCCCCTTCCTCTCCGGCATCTCCTTCCTCTAACGCGTTCCCTCTTCCCACTCCGTTCTCCCGTTTCCCCCGTCCCGTAGACCCTCCTCTCAAGTTCCCCTCCCCCCTCCCGCATTCCATTCATTCAGTCCCGGTAAATATAGTTTTCAAACAGCTCGTGTACCACCTATTGCAATTTTTTATACAAATTTCATAACGCCAGAGCTCACTAGTATATATATATATAGAAACCCTCGCGGGCGTGCTCACAACACCTCAGCAAAGTTTTATCGCAATCGGATGAACTGTTTAGCAAAGCATAATTTCATGACACCAGAGCTCGCTATCATATGTAGAAACCATTGCGCACATCAAACTTCAAAGTTTCATCCTTTTCACCTCAGATTGTTATATTTAATCACTGAAAATAGTATCAGCGCTAATTTCGGTCAGTGATTAAATATTAAAATTTGTGGTTTTACTCATTAAGTTAAAAAAAACAATATTTTTATATTGTGCGATGCTTAGGTATAACAATAGTTGGTAAATAAAAATATATGAAAAAGATCTATTACGCGTTATGTCATTCTCGAATTGAATATGGAATCATAGGATGGGATTGTGTACGTATGCTACACATACGTACACAACCTGAATACGATCAAAAAAGGAATCATAAAGACCATTTTGAAAGTACCAATTTTCAATAGCTTCAACGTACCAAATGTACAGCAAATATATGCCAAAAATATATTATTGAAGCTTTTCAAAAATAATGAATCCTCTACTAGACCATGTATGCATAACACTAGATCGAATAAAAACGATATAAAAAATATTCCAAATTATAAAACCACATTCTGACAAAGAAACTAAACATAATTTGCAACCAAACTCCATAACATCCTTCCCCAAGACATAAAACTAATAAAAAATCCTAATGAATACAAATCAAGAATAAAAATATTGCTAAAAGAGGTCAACGAAAAAACCCTAATGAAGACACTAAAAACGACATAGAAGACAAATAAACCATATTTAAATAACTTTAGTCCGCCTCGGCACAGGACCCCCTAGTGAGGAGAACTAAGAAATACAATATTTTATACTTAATCTCACCATTATATTTTGTATGTAACAATTATTTTATAAAGTCACTAAAATAAAAAAAATAAATAAAAAAACTCATAAATAACGAAATAACAAACCCTCTAAAATTTCTAAATTGAGCAACTCTAGTACAGATTCACTAATTAAGATACGATGCAATGAGAATCCATCAGCAAATACTAGCAGAGTAAAGATATGTAGAACTGAGATAAAATCATACGACGGAGATGTACAGTGAAACGTTTTAGTGTCGCTTTAGCCTTTTATAAACCAAAGTAATTTGATTATTCAACAGATAACTTTTGTTGCGCTTCAATTGACCAATAAAGCCTAATTTTTTATGATTTAGAGCTTTTTGTTTGCTTTCGGTTTAAAAAATGTTATCTCTGTATTTACAACCAGCAATACTACAAAAAAAAACAATTTTCCACTGCGAAAATGTGAACAATATATGAAGATAAGTTAAGTTCTAGATCAGTGATGATAAACCTTTTTAGAACGAAGTTCAATTTTTCCATTTTAATGGTTTTTAATTTAACTATAACTTTCTGTTTTGGTGTATACATACGAGTATATATAAAAATCAAAGTATGCTTGCTTTGGTGTATATGAGTCGTCTATGAGTTGGTAAACCATTCATCCGATTGCGATGAAACTTTGGGGATTTGATGTGTTCATGCCGGCAATGGTTTCTATATATTATAGTGACCTCTGGAATTACGAAATTTGTACAAAAAAATTGCAATAGGTGGTACGCGAGTTGTTTGAAAACTGAATGTACCGCGACTGAATGTAAGGAATGCGGGGAGGGGGAGGGGAACTCGGGAGGAGGGTCTGCAGGTCGGGAAACGGGAGAGGGGAGTGGGAAGAGGGAAGGCGGAGTAGGGAACGCGTGAGGGGAAGGGGGCGCGGGAGAAGAATGGGAGGCGGAAAGAGAACGGGATGAATTTGAAAGGACACGCAGGAAGAAATAATTTCATGCTTATTCGTTTTTTTTTTAAATTTATAAATATGTTGTTATTTACTTTATTTTTATTTTTAACATTAACCCATTTTTTGTTGAAAAATATGGAATGTATTGCATTGCACTACCCCTGCATACATTCTGGAATAAACTATATTATTATTTTACTTTATTTTTATTTTTAACATTAACCCATTTTTTGTTGAAAAATATGGAATGTATTGCATTGCACTACCCCTGCATACATTCTGGAATAAACTATATTATTATCATTTTTACGGTGCTCCAGATTTTATGTCCGGGTTGAATCTTTCCCAAATGAAAGACTAAACCCTTCCACACACTTTTCCACAAATGAATATCTAGTAAATTAACGCAATGTAAGTGCACTATATAAGAATAAAACAATACAAGAATAATACGTCAATCCACCAGAAACATAATGGGAAAATATTTCACCGACTCCAGATATTTTCATATCAGAGGGTTCGGCTCTGATGAAATCCTAACTGGTCCGATAAATCCTACTGATCCCTCAATATAAATATTTAAAAAATCTTTCGTAATCCTACATGTATTTAAAATGACCGACTTTTGCATTTTTATGTACAAATTTTTTGACAAATCTAATATGCCTAAATTTTGAATGAGAGAGCTAGGTATAATGCCAGTAGCCGAAATAACAAATGCTAATATTTTTATAGTCTGAGAATGCCAAATTATTTTGATTCCATTTCCTAAATCTGTATATTTTCTTATTTTTTCAGAAACAGTTTTCTGAATATTACAAGAATTTGGAATAGCGACATCAATGATATAAGTTATTTTCTTAATTTTGTCATGTAAAACTATATCGGGTCTATTATGACTAATTGTTATTATTATTATTATTATATAAACAATATAGAAATGCATGCCGGGAACTTGCTAATCCATTATAAATAAATTAAACAATATTTTTTTGTTCGAACCACTCAATTTTGAAAGGAAAACTTCTTTAGCACCGTTATGATTTTGAAATCAATGAAAAGAAAAATAGCGACACTAAAGAAAAACAAACACATACATCTGCAGTGTTTAGAATATAATCGGTCTCCTCTTTGTGCGGTGCTCCGTAAACTATCGGTCTCCTCATTTGTCTACTTTAGTTTTCTGAAGGTTTAACTTCTGCAGCGTGTGAATGGCACAATCAATTTTTCGAACGACCTTTCCTTCCTCAGGGCAAAAGTATAATAACTTGACATTACAAAATAGTGAGTGAGCACAACACATTACTAAATGTTGTGTTGGGGATGGGGGCGTGACTAGAGATTAGTGAAAAAAATATTATCTTACAGTCCCATATTAGGCATATTTCCTTTCACTATTCGTTCTTTATTCTCCCTACTCTCTCAAAGGAACTCTGAAAGGAAACATCTCTAAGGTGGGACTAAGATGGTATGTAGTAATGTGTTGTGATCACCCAATATTTTGTAATGTCAAGTTATTATATTTTTGACCTGAGGAAGGAACTGAAACCTGTCAGCGTATATAAAAAAAATATACCTAATGGTTCTAACAAAGAAATATTGTTTAATTTATTTATCCATTTTCAATTTGATCGCGGGTCACTGGCGTAGGTTACCTACCCTTTGACTTTGTTAAATTAGCAGTCGATTTTATAAAATTAAGCAAGACGCAAAGCGCCGCAGGTAAACATTTTTTTATATCCAAGGCAAAACCAATAAATGCTGTCGGTTTTAATCATTAAAATATTTACTTACTTGCAATTTTGGGCAAATATTGATTTTTATCGTTCAGAAAACTTCTACTTTTCTTATTTAATAAAAAAACGGAAACCTTTCAAATGCATGCAAAATAGATCTCAACATAAAAGCGCTGTGTGCCGAAGGTGAAATTTTTTCTACTTTAAAGTTGAACCATGATATTTTGTCTTTTTAAGAATATGTAAGAAAAACTTATTATTTAGAGCAGTTAATTCAAAATTTTGAAAAAAAACTGAAGTATAGCCCTTTGCAAAACATAACTGAAACCACTGAACAATCTTTATCGCATTTTTTTGATATTTTATTTAGTTAAGTGGGGAGATCCAATAGTCTAGGAAAAAATCGAAAACAGAATCCACGCCCATTACTGGGAGGAGTTTAAAAATACATGAGAAAAAGCTTTTGGAAAGGTTGGAAAAGGTATTTGAGAATTTTTTTTATATGTATCGAGTCCAGCCGTATTGATTGATGTCAAAATAACAACGAGAAATGCATATGTTATTTTATTTTGTGAAGTTCGGGCGTAAATATATTTTTTTATGCGATTATAAAATAAACTGAATTTGCCACATTTAACAACAAATGTGGCAAATATCCGAAAAGGGGTTTATAAGTAGGAGAGTTCGCACTTGAAAGTGTTTTTTTATAGACCTAACACTTTATTTTTTTCTCGGCTTATTAAGACTTAAACAATCCATTGGTTACGAGGGGGGCAACTAATATAATTTCCTCCCAAACGACATTAAAAACGAAAAAAAGCTATTAAATTAAAAAAAAAGTTATTAACTTTTATTCGCGGTAAACAAAATAATGAAATAGAATAGCACCGTATTGAAATATTTAGTTTAGTTTTCAGCGTGTTTAATTATTTCTAGTTAAATGAGTGAAAATGTATTTTATTTTTACTGAAATAAATTTTTTAAAAAACTCGCTAATACCTTGTCACAGAAAGACGTTGCCTAATATTTTTGGATTTACTGTTTCTGTTTTAGTATGTATATTTTTATAAACTAAAAATAATAAAATTTTAACATGTAATTAAGAGTTTTTCAGTACCTACGTAAAATGAATATTTGACTTTTTAATTTTGAACATTTGACTTTTTTTTCTTTTGTTTGAAGGGATTGAAATTTCAAGTAAATTAACGTTTTTTTTTCGACAGTTGGTTTGTTTACAGGGCAACGGGTTTCTATCTGACAAAGCGCCATTTTATCAGATTAGCCTTGTTGTCATGAGAAAATAATTTGGCATTTCATTTTTTTTTTGTATTTTAGGCTAATGAATGGGGTGGGCTCCGAAAGAAAATTATATTGTCTATGGTCGCACCTTTTATAGTTTACTCTATCCATGTATATGGTGTGTGGCGTCACATATCTCCATAGAAAAAAAAGTTGTCAAATATTGCATATCCATGGTGAAATAGTGTCTAAAATTTCCCCCTACAAAAGCCCGAAGTTATCGATCTAGTGTGTGGTTTGGTTTATTTATGCGCAAGTGACTCTGGCCATCGTTCCTGTGGCTGATTGACGCATCAATGCCAATGGTTATACCAGTCGGGAGAGGTGTTTTGTTGTTAAATATAATCACTTCAGATATCGATATGTTTAACATCAATGAAGCAAAATTCAAACAGCGAGCTTTGTTGCTGTTAGTGTAAATCTTTTTTTTTCATCTAAAATATTTTTCTCTTTTAAAAACACCTTAAAATTATAATTTTGTAATGTTTTTAAAATGTATTAATTAAATTGAATTGAATCACTTCACTATGTTTTATTTCAACATGTGACTGTTATAATTCGATTCGCGTCCATCAACGGCATCACAGGCGGAAGACCCTTATTACTTCAATCAAAAGATTGGCATCGGACGACCATGGAAGATCCACCGTCTGCAGACGCAGACATTGTATCAGACCTTCCGACTATACCTGGAGCTAGAAGACCTTGGCCGCAATCGAAGTAGTCGGCTGGCTGACAAACGCCCTGGGACTGAACGTTGCCAGAAACCGCGGGGCTGGAGTCCTGTTAGCTGCTCCTACATCCCGTTCAGCATCTGTTTCAGCAGCGGAGGGAGCTGAACGCACATCTCCGAAGACAGATTGGCTCGCCCAGATTGGATCGCCCACACATGACGTCAACTCACTGGATCATCAAAACATCATCATTACTACCGCTCCTTTATTTATTGCCCAATCAGTTTTTATAGTATAGCCCTCAACAAAATTATAAGATGTTTTTATTTGTGCTTTTATGTTCATGCTAATTAATATACTAATTTAACAGTCTAAAAACACCTTTAATCTTTGATTAAATAACCCCTGTTTACACCCGAGATACAAATTCTTACAGTTTAAACCCATATCAGTCTCATGTTCTCCGTAATTATTCTATCTTTCATTTTATTATAGCATTTCGAAACCCGACATGATATTTTATCATTGTTCACCCTTTTTCTAATGTCCCAAACAGTCCCAATATAATTTTTGTTTGTTTAACACTTTAGAGTGATCTATAATTCTGCCACCTCGAGTTCCATTTCTGTCACATACTCGTCCGTGAGGAATCATACATCGATGATGAGGAAGAGAACAGTGCTGTCAGTGGAATGCCTTTATTTATTTAATCACTAACGACTTTTTTACGGGCTTTTACGCGAGAACAGTTAAAATTATACAGTTTCAAATATAACTGAACTGCCTCTGTAACAATCGCTTATATAGTGATAAATTGAAGATGCCCACTGACTCGGCATAATTATTTCCCTCCAAGAGAATTCTGGGCAATGAGGAATGCATAGGTTAGTTATTCCCAGAATATCTGCACTGAAGTAAATCCCGATCTACTACTACATAGTAGAATCTCAGAGCTTTTCAATGCAAGCAATTCTGGACTATAAAATGCAAAATTTAGATTATTATATTTAAAAAGCCTAAGTAAGTAAAATCCTTCTGTCCGATAATTTACCTAAGCATATATTCATAGCAATAGTATTGTAGTTCGACAAAATTGCAGGAATACCCTTTTTAAAACAAACCTAAGAATTTATTTTCTGTTTTTTCAATAGCTTGTATATACATTTTGTAATTTTTAATATGGTTTCCAGACGGGAGAATTGTATTCAATTCGACTTTTAACAAAGCGAAAATATAACAGTTTAAGAGGAATATAAACGCTAGAAATATTTCGATTCTTGTGTTTTATTAAATCTAAAACCGAGCGCCGTGTACCGTCATATTTTGGTCTGATTTGCACGAGGCAAGTAATTTGAAATAAATACTGTTGCTATGACGTGGTGCTTGCAATACGTAAGAAGCGCCCAGCGAGATCTCCGTTCGCCGATGCTTCTACACATACCTTGTTACCCGGTGGATGAATACCGTCAATTCTATTTTACCAGCAGCGGCCGTGGCGAGAACGGATCGAGAATCCTCAAACTATGGGGAATGCTAATAAAAGTAAATGTTTATAAAATTTGAATTGATTTTATTTATTTACAATCTAAAAAATTTTATGAAAGTGAATTATTAAGACATATTATTTTAAATACATATAAATATTAATAAAAAGAAACTTGATTCAAGTTAAATATAATATGTATATATGTTAACAAAATGTAACTAATACGTACTTTTATAAAACTAGGTATAGGTATGTACTTTTATCAAATTTACATACAATTTCAAAATACACAAATAACATATACTCAAATTTCCACATCTAAAATTTTTGTAAAATTCATTTACAAAAATAAAATTTTTGGAAACAAATCAATAAACCAATCCCAGTATTAGAAATGATGACGGAACAACTCACAGCTAGGTTTAAAAATATTCTACATTTGATACATCAGTTTTCTTGAAACATACACTTAAAAAAAACGGTGAAAATAAATAACTTGCATCCTCATATGCTGAATTTATCCTAAAAGAGCATAATTAAAACGAATGCAATATAATATTTTAAAATAATAAGTAAAATTCCGGCACAGAATTCACAAAAAGTTCCCAGCTACATGTATTAATAAAAAGAAACTTGATTAAGTGAAATGTAATATATACATACTAATAAACTAATGTAAATGTAACTAATATATACTTTTACAAAATTTGGTATATGTAGGGTAGACTGGGGACGATTGAAACACGTTATGATTGAAACATCTCAATTTACTCGAAAACTATAATACAGTGTTGTAACAGTGTGATACAACACTCGAAACTCCGTCAGGTCTGTTGGGACGTTTCTACAAAAGTGCAGTAGCCGGCGAGTGACTCAATCGCACGTAAATATTTAAGACATTATTGCTTATCTTATAACTCATTTTACTCTCGCAGCTTGACGAAATGTTTCATTACATTCTCTTCTTTATCTATTTAAGAGTATTTATAATGCATTTGCGTGGCGTTAATGTCTATTTAAAAAGCATGTTTTTGACTTTGAAGCAGAAATTGCAGCGTAGGGATGTTTGGAACAACCGTGTGGGGATGATTGCAACGTTTCAATCATAACCATGTTTCAATCGTCCACACTGAGAGAAAATTTTGTATTATTCAAATTCAAATCATTAAGTCGAATGTACTTCTGTGATCTTTAATGGTGAACTTCTGTGATCTTGGTTGATGAAGTCGATTTCATTCGACTACATTCGACGTCACACACCCTCACGTGACAATTTCGTAATATCATATCTTTATTGATTTTTTTACATTTATAACTAAAAAAAAATCAACGTTAATAGTATACATTGTTTTATCAATTATGTAAGTACAAAACAACAAAAAAAAATTATGTTATGAAGAAAGTGTGTTCCCCTTCTCAAGAAACCGAGGTTGCAAATTATGCTAAAAAACAGCCAACATTTACCTATTTTGGGCTATCTTCAAAAGATTTAAGACAATTGGCATTTGATTTGACCACACGGTATAACCTGGCAAGGCCAGATTCATGGTACACAAATGGGATGGCCGGAATAGAATGGCTCCGAGGATTTTTGCGCGCCATCCAGAATTTATTATCTATAAGATGTGCCCAAGCCACGAGTATGGCACAAGCAACAAGTTTTAATTGACATAATGTTGATGAATTTTTCAACAATTTAGCGAACGTTATGGATAGTTTTAAATTTGAACCAAAGGACGTCTATAACGTAGAAGAGACCGGTGTCACAACTGTTCAAAAACTTAATCGGTTTATAGCCAGGAGAGGAACTCGGCAAGTAGATGCAGTAACGTCGGCCGAACGAGGAACTTTCATAACTGTCTGTAGCGGCAAATGCAATTGGCAACTCAATTCCGCCGATGTTCACATTTCTACGTATCAATTAAGCCATTTCTTAAAAGATAGTTCGATTGGTAGTATCGGTACCACGAACAAATCTGTCTGGATGCAAGAAGAAGATTTTACCAAATTTCTTATTCATTTTCAAAAATACACCATTTCGTCCTTAGATAGCAAAGTTCTTTTATAACTTGATAATCATTCATCGCGGTCGAATCATACGAAATCAAAAAAGGATATTATTTTGTAAAATCAATATCTAGTCTTCAAACCATTCCAAAATAAACAGGAAAAAAAACTACACCTAGAGAGTCCGAAGAAGAAACCACAAATAAGATGACCAATGAATAGGAAAAGGTGCACTGGAATCCGAGGACAAAAATATGAAAAAAAATCACCCTTCACATTGATAAAAAAAGTGTTTCGTAGTCCCCACTCTTGTCTACTTTAGTTTTCTGTATATTTAATTTCTACCGCATGTGAATTGCACACCCAGATTTTTCTTTTCTTTTAATAGATAATATTTAATTGTTTAATAGATTTTAATGCCACTTAACAGATTATTTAAAAAAAAAAACTCAAATATTGCGATATTTTTTATAATGATGTCACATCCCAAACCATAAATTCAATAATTTTTTATTTTTTCGACGTCTTAATTGTTGAATTTTACACACAAAAAATGCTCTTAATTCAGAGGTAAATTCTACATTGTTATGCTTGAAACAGTGTGATGGTTGAAACAAACACTTTTGTATGAAAGCAAAAAACTTATTTTTAATACCGTTCTATTCTGCTCCAGGATAATATCGCAGTAAAAGTATGTTGATTATGCTAAATACTCATAATAAGTATAACTAAGAGCACGTAAACATAAATAATAAAAAATATATTTAAAGTTGTTTCATTTCAAGACATTTATGTTTATAATTTTAAAAATACTTGTGATATGTTTAATCACTATTCATGATCTCATTGAGTACTGTTTTAATAATGAAAATGTTTAACATTGATTACAATTATTCCAATTATTCCATAGATATTTAGAGTGTTTCAATTATCCCCACATACTGTTTCAATCGTCCACACTATGGGGATAATTGAAACAGTTTTTCCCATCGTCTTTAAGTGGTCATTGTAGCTTACCAGTACGAGTTGTGGCCATCCAATAAATTTAATTTGATAAATCATAGAACATCTAGTACAAACATCTTATCCATAATTACAAAAGAAATATTACTACACCTAGTTAAAGTAAAAGTGTTTCAACCATCCCCAGTCTACCCTACTTTTATCAAATTTACATACACTTTTATCAAATTTCCGCATTTAAAATTTTTGTAAAATTCATTTACAAATAAAACTTTTGGAAACAAATCAACAAACCAATTTCAGTATTAGAAATTATGACGGAACAACTCACAGCTAGGTTTAAAAATATTGTACATTAGATACATCAATTTATGGATACACACACTTAAAAAAAACCGTGAAAACAAATAACTTGCATCTACCATTGCTGAATTTATCCTAAAAGAGCATAATTAAAACAAATACAATATATATCGCGGGTTCAAACCCCGGCAAACAAATCTTAGTATTAGACATTATCAAGGAACAGCTCCCAGCTTCATATATTAATAAAAAGAAACTTGATTAAGTGAAATATAATATGTATATATATTAACAAAATGTAACTAATACATACTTTTACAAAATTAGGAATATATACTTTTATCAAATTTACATACACTTTTATCAAATTTCCGCATTTAAAATTTTTGTAAAATTCATTTACAACTAAAATTTTTGCAAATAAATCAACAAACCAATCTCAGTATTAGAAATGATGACAGAACAACTCACAGCTAGGTTTAAAAATATTGTACATTATATACATCAATTTATGGATACACACACTTAAAAAAACGGTGAAAATAAATAATTTGTATCTACCTATTCTGAATTTATCCTAAAAGAGCATAATTTAAACAAATACAATATATCGCGGGTTCAAACCCCGGCAAGCAAATCTCAGTATTAGACATTTTCAAGGAACAGCTCACAGCTACATATATTTAAGAATTATTCTTTTAAAATATTAATCCTACCGATAATGAATTTAAGCATTATATTCGTCAACCTAAAATTTCTCAAATGATATAACATTCTGAACATCAAAAGAGTTGAAATCAGGAATAGTTGATGCTGACTCATTTTGAGCTCACGCTGTTTGAGAACCAAAAATGCTCGCTGTAACAACGAATCCGTTACGTATATTGCAAGTAAAAAACTTCGAAAACACGGGCACAGATCCCACGTCCGTTTGTGGCCACGGCTCGCGGCATTATGGTGGAATACAAGCGTTGGGCGCAGATCGTATGAATTAGTACGGTTCTAAAAATTTGACGTAAGCGCCAAAGCGGTTTTTATTTTTTTTGTGCATAATTTTATAAGAACGAAAAAAAGTTAGAACGTAGAAAACGTCAAAAATAGTCTTAGCCATAAAGGGGTATTTTTTAAAAATTGTTACTTACATTACTTCATAGTAAAGTCATGAAAAAACTTTTTTTTTAGTGGTTTACGCTTATTTTTTTTGTTACGTAAATAATAATTTTATTGTTATTCTGTTACGTAGAAAAGGTAGTTAAAGCTTCAATTTATCCGTAGCATATTTTTTTATATTCGTACTGTAAACCGATTCGTTGTAAAGATTAATCTAAATAGTGATTTCACGTATAGCTTCATCTTAATACACCTAACATTGTTAAAAATTTTAGTTAACCAAGTCACAAATTCAATAATTTGTAAGCACTTCTTAGAGATTTCCGTTGTGGTTAACAAATGAAAATTTTGATTGGAAAGTAATGTCTAGGTGTTAATGTTTCAAGAAAATTCTGAATTTTTAAGTTTTTGTAATTAAAGAAAACTGGATTTTTATATGGAAAATTTGAAATTTTGAGATATTAATATACCTACTGAGATATTAAAGTAAAGCCGGTTTTCATCTCACCATATTAACAATTTGCAGATATTATCTTGAAGAATATTGCAATTATAAATATTTGAATAATTTTAAAAATTCTGAGCTCGTTAGCTAAAAGAGAGATAAATACATAATGAAATATTTTTGTTATATTATTTATAAACAAGATCGGACCATGGTATGAACCCTGTGGGATTCCACTTGTTGCATTAGTTTTTTCTGACATTTTTTATTTAACATTTTGTTTTCTACCAGTAAAATTACACATATTCCAAGCTTTTCTACTTTACGAATTTTATGGAAAACTGTATCAGAGGCTTTTCTAAGACATAACCGTTATGTTATATTGCAACGTACATGAAAAATAATAAGATATACATAATTAAGGAAAAATAGACTCGTTTCGTTAATCATTTTTTATTCATTAAAAACTTATACATAACTAGCTGACCGTCCGTGTGTTGTCTTTGTCAGTACAGAGATGGCGTTATGTACGGATTTATATTTTTTGTGGTTTTCTAACTTTTCCACTTACTTACGGGAATTAAGTTTAATTTTCTTTATACGTGTGAGGGAGATTTATTATAATTATTGTATAAAATGAAATATTTTTTGTTTAAAACCACGAGTTTTATTAATTTATGAACCGACCGGTTTCGCTTTACTCAAGCGAAATTAGCAGTATTAATTTGTACCCTGATGAATTGATGATGCTTGAGTAAAGCGAAACCGGTCGGTTCATAAATTAATAAAACTCGTGGTTTTAAACAAAAAAGTATTTCATTTTATTAAATATGTCAAACCACAAAGTGATTGCTTTGGCGGGTTGCAGACAAACGTTCACCGTTTGTCTCATTTTCGACTGTTGACATTTGGTGTGTAAGACGGTCTCCACACGGTGCTGCCGCAGCACCAACTGCTGCAGAACTTTAGTTGACTGTAGTCAGTTCTTCGGCAGTTGTTACTGCGGCAGCACCGTGTGGAGACCCCTTAAGAAAGGAGGGTACCATTATATGTTTGAGAACAAAAACAAAACAATCAGCGCATTGACATTTGATGTGTTTAAATTTTTAGAATTCAATCACTACTCAATATTATATTTATCACAATATTCCTGCAGCTCTTTCAAAAGATGGAGAATTCGTTCCATACAAATTGTATGAGGAAAAGAATTTACTTCATAATTTTTTTTCGTGAATTTTTCAATGTTTTAATAGCTATTCTGCTATTCGGGGTGGAGAAAAATCCAACAAATCAAAGATCATAAAAATCGATCAAGCCGTTCTCAAGTTATAAATAACGCGACTTTGTTTTATATATTCAGATACCAGCTTATGTGCTTACTTTACGAACTAAAATGATATCAAAAATATAGACTAAGAAGTACTTTCGGGATTTTTATCGATATTCGAATTAGTTCTATTTTTATAACATTGTTGACAAAAGCAATCTTATGTAGACTAATAGTTACTAGCTCATTCCTTATTTGCTTGCAGTCGTGTTATACACCGGGTTTTCCAAAACCCATTCTTCAAAAAAAAATTCCGCAAACTTTTTCAATCAACCATTTTAACCGGGGGGACAATTTATAAATGTTTAATTTTTTCGTGGGCTGCAGGGGGTAGGGTACAACATACTACATTTTGAAGTCGGTTATGTCGCAGGCCGAATTGTATATTCAAAAAAGTATTTTTTAATATTCAACAATCACAGAACGCAAAAAAATGCCGCAGACGAAAATTTTATTTTTCAAGGCCAAAAAAAATGCTGTAGCTTTTTATCATTCCGAAATTTTTAAGCATATAAAAAAATATTTGAAATTTGATCGTCTGATTCAAAATTTACAGATGTACGTTTGTAATAAAGTAATAAGGTTTTAAAATTGCAACAACGATTTTTAAATTGTTAAACATTTGTACGTATCACTAGAAAATCCCAGAGATTATTTTAAATAAGACATTTATTTAATGTCAAAACCGTCTTCTGTTAGGTACCTATTTATGTATTTTCAGAAACATAATTTGAAATATTACCCTTAAGGCTTCGTTACCGGCCCCAAAAAGAAGAAGATGGAGAGATACGCAATTACCAATGTTAGAGGAGAGCGCTAACATTTACAGCGCCAAAATCGATGCAAAAACTGAAAATCTTTAATAAAACACGACTCATTTAAAATAGAGCAAAAATTTCTTAAGGGCTGTCTAAAACAGTATTTAATGAAACACTATGAATTTTTTAATACATATAACTTGTAAAATAACGGAAACAGACTTGAAAATAAAAAAAAATTTGGAGCATACTTTGCGATTTTTTTCTATCGAGGGAATTTCATATAATTTGCGTTTCAACATGGGGAATGTATAGATATTATCTTAAAGAATAACACTTTTTTTTTAAGAGCTTAAAAACTTCAAATGTTTAAGGGAGGTTTGCAAGAAATCGGTAGAATTTCGGAGAGCGGCGTCTTAAGAACCCAAGCTAAATATCAATAAAACGCGCACAAACAGAACGCCACAGGCAATATTTTTGGTAGATTCATGTTTAAACTTGTTCGCGCACTTGAAGTGAAATGACACAAAACTATGCTATACAAAAATAACGTTATTATTAAACCAAAAATAGCTGTTAATTTTTTCTAAAATGTAATCAAAACATTGGTGTTTCGTACGACGGAAACCATAATTTCGGTTCAAGAAATTTACAAATATCTACATTTTTCTCTATAATTCCTGGTTTCACTGCTACTAAAAGAAACTGATGGCGAAGAAAAATGTAAATCCGATGATGTTGCCATCTGTAAGAATGTGTGGTTCAGCGTTTAAGCAAGATGGCCTCTATCTCGTTAGGTGTTTTTCCACTCAATTCAGGGATAAAAACGCAAACGAAAAATAGCCCGAACGCGCACACACTCGAAAAGAAGAAGAAGACGGAGTAGTCACCGAAGGCCTGGAAAGAAAGTCAATAAATAAATACAATGCAATACTTTTTTTAAATGTTGTGTTTGTTTTGCACACACTCCTTGCTTCATTGAATGAAGTTCATTCACATTAAAATATATCGTCTCATACATACGTCACATGATCTATTATTCTCTTGATATGACCCGACACAATGAAATCAATTGTGACTAACATTGCATTAGAGCGCCCTTTAGACGGCATCATCTAGTTTCATGTAATGATAATATTATGAATCATCTCGTATATTCCTTTGATCCCCGCAGCAAATGTACGTAGCTACTAAGTAAACAAACATATTTTGCTCCCTTTTGATGGATCTCCGCCACTGGAAACGGTGTTAGCCAAGTAAAATTTATTTCCCTAAAGCAGCTGCACTCGTTTGTGCGAAAGGGTCAAAGGAATGTATGAGTCAACCGGGCGACTGACAGTACATTGGCTATGCCCTTCTATAATTGATTGACGCATAGATCACGCCATCCTGTCAATAACGCAGCTCCAGCAGTGAGTGATACCGTAAAAAGGGCTGATCATTCGATAAGAAATGAATCCATTATTAATCCGATTAAATTGATAATATTAATTTTATGTTGCCCATTGTTTGTTTAATTATTTATTTGATATGTTCGACGTTTTGATGGGATCAAGTGAAAACGGGCCTAATGATTAGGTCATCATTTATTAGTTAGAAATATATATTTAAAAAAAACTCTTTACGAACCTATGCGTCAAATAAAAGAAAATATTTACTAACCTCTACAGCAAGACCGAAGAATTGGAGTAAGAGGAAAGAGGCGAACCACATGGCGGTAGCTAACAACGTTCCTGCCACTCCCCTTGTCTGCAAAATAAAGCAAAACAAATAAGGGCAAACAAACAAAAAACGATAAAATTTCGATAATAGACCATAGTTTTTTTTTTATCTTTACGTTGTTCTTTAAAATTCGCAACAACTCTGAAAACTTCGTTACAAGGTGAATTTTACAGAAATATGTTTGGTTTCTTCAGAAGGTATAGCAGCGAATTGACAATGTTTACGGAACCAGGAATGATGGATTCGTCGGCCTGATGAGATACTGGGTTTCTGGAGCCAGGATGCGGCTAACACGGTGGTGAATGCTACCTTCCAGTACCAAACTCCATTTCTGAGAGAGCGCTTTGCCCGACCTATTTTTTAAATTTACTTGTATTTCTTTAAAATTATTGCACCGTAGCTGCCATAGCATATATATTATCCTATCAATATGTATATTAGCAATTGTTCACAATTCCTTCTACCGAAGCAAATTATTTTTTTTATTATTATCTGACCGATGCAATGTGCTTTGCAGGTTATAATGTTTATTTTTAGGGAGATTTTATTGTTAGGTTCTTTTGTCTATTGCCAGGAGTGACTATACATGAGTAAACAAACAAGGTGAAGATATACGGCCAGTCTTATACAGCATCTAGGACGTTTTCTGCTAGCGTCACCATTGCGTTATAAAGATGTAAGGTGTTTTTGTCTGCAAGAGTCAATTGTACAAGTTGTCATGCGTTTTCGTCTTCAGGAGTCAGATGTACAAGGTGTTTTTATCTACAGGAGTCAGGTGTAAAAGTGATCAGGTGTTTTGTCTATGGGAGTCAGGTATACAGTGTATACACATTTGTCGGTGTTTTTGTCTACAGGAGTCAGGTGTACAAGTTGTTAGGTGTTTTAGTTAGGTGTGGCTACAGGTGTTTGTGTGGTACTGACCTTATCAGAGAACATTTCCATGACGGTGACGTAAGTGACAGACCCAAGCCCAGCGAAGTGGGAGAATACTGTGATGGAGAGGACCACGATGGGTAGCAGGCCTAACCAAGAATCCGATATATCAAGTCCTTGGGCCTGCAATAGCTGCAAAGTGCCAAGGATCGCCATTCCCATGCTCAGCATTGTGCAGGAGATGCCCAGACTTAGCTAAAATTAAAATATTCAATGATTTATAGACGTAATATCCATTTTCTCTTTTCTGATGAACGTTAAAATTTGTTGATCGATCTATGCATTCATATTCATCATATTAGACAAACTAAATTTTGAAATAAGTGTAACCTTATGATAAGCTTTGAATTTTTATCGGTAAAGTTATAGTATAACTCCCACCCAGTATCAAATAAATTAACAACTTTAAGTCCATCCAATCTTGGCTAAAGGAATTATTGTATTGGAATTACTGATTAGTACTTTTAAAACATCATCACAGAATTTACTGAAAAGTCACAAGTTGGAGCTTGATTTTCGAACGACTTCAAACCTCCAGAGACCTTCACGGGACCGTTGAATTGTAGCAGATGTTTTCTTATTACTATTTTCTGTTACTGTTACAAATCTTACTAATATAGTTTCATATTTACGATCGTAGTTCATCAGTTTTACGGGTACATTAGTTTATTTATGCTTTGAATATTTTTTTCGATATAATAGTTCACCATGTTCATTTTGTTCGTATAATTTATGAAAAAGCCGAGTTGGGCGTAAAACCAAAACAAAAAAAAATTAATTAAAAGAATATATTATTAATACCTAAATGACCCATACCTTTCTCGGCATCTTGTCACCAATGAACGTAGGCAACAGACTGCCGCAAACCATAAAACATCCAAACAACATGCTTCCTGCGGTGGGTGATAATAACCCTCCGGAGCGGCTGATGACCCCAGAGGCATAGGAGAGGACTGCAAACACACCGCTGAAGGATAGCACTGTCATCAATACGAGAGCGAGGACAATAGCCTTCTTCGCCGCAGCATCCTGAACTAAAAATTAATTGAGCAATTATTATAACAAAGAGTTTTTGAAAAAATAATTTACAAGGCTCTCGAAATGAGATTTTTGAAAGGTGCGACAAGAGACCAAAGTCAGTGTAAAATCTTCGCCGACGGAGCAGAATAGAAAAAATTATGACAAATGACAAAAAACTCACTCAAAAGAGAGGCAAGAGACAAGAAAACAATAGGCTTAACCATCGTTACATACTTTTGAATAGTTTTAGGACATTTTTTAAGGAATCTGTTAAAAAACATCAAAGACAATGTCTACCTCAGCACACTCTGTCTTATTATGCAGTCGACACATTTGAGTCAGAGGGCTAAAATAGGAGAATTTATTTTTATGCCATAAGCTTGCTTAGCGCTAACTATTCGAATAGATATTGCAGCGACACGGAAATGTTTCTGGAGGGATCAGTGCACTATTTCAGAGCTCTTCTCCGCCACCGCATTGGAAGTTTATGGCGCAGACTACGCCAATCAAAGAACACCATCGTTACTACCGGTTACTACCATGTTTGCCTGAGTGGAGTTCCCCTCTGATGGCCCCCTGGAGATGGAGACGGTTAAATATCTTGCATAAATATCTGCTTGCACACATTTTTTTAAAAAATATTTTTCGATTCTTTTCCGTATTTATTCAATGTATGTATTGTTACTTTGTATAATTTCTATTTTATTTGTTTAGAAATGTGGAATGTTTTGCATTGAAACGTTGATTGAAATGGCATTAACCGTGTTTAAAAGAAAGAGACGAATGAACAGCAAGAATCACGACGAGCCAACAAGAGGGTTAATTATTAAACAATGGGAATTAGAAACACTTATTTCAATGTTGCTAAGACATAATAAGACATAAAAAAACCCTACTCATATTCGTCAGAACTTTTATTCAAACAATTTAAGGTCAGAAAATTAAGCGCATTATACTTTTATCATGCAACATTACAAATTTATAAAGATAATATTCAAAATAAAGTTGCACCTTTAAAAATAACAGAAATCTTAGACAATGATCAATACTTCCTACTCCAAAATGTAAAAAAAAATAATAGGACAGTTAAATAATATATGTTTTTTAATTCACTACCTGACAAAATCAGAAACATGAATAGTGATGTAAAAAAAATTAAAACTCAGCTTAAAAATTATACCAAAAATTTGAACTGAATACAAAAAAAATATTATTGTAGAAAGCAATCACTTTGTGGTTTGACATTTAATAAAATAAAATACTTTTTTGTTTAAAACCACGAGTTTTATTAATTTATGAACCGACCGGTTCAAAAATAAACGGTTAAAAAAAATAAAAAATAAAATAAAAAAAATATCGGTTAAAAAAAAATAAACCAATATAATAATACCTCCCTATACACACAAACCCGCTTATTTATGGGGGTAAATCAAATAAATATGTTATGTTACTAATTATTGTATAAAATTTATTGTAATTAATGTATCTTTTTGTGAATAAAAATATAATAATGCAGTATCGAAATGACTGAAATATTTTATGTAAATATATTATATCAATCAATTGTCTTCTGGTTGTGCTACATCCACTTTACAGATAGCTGTAAAGCAGGGCCAAATACCGAAACGACATCATAGTAAAATTTAATAGAAAGTACCTTCTTCGTAAAAATAATGAGGGGTTCTTTGTGACTTGCGGAAACAGTAGTTGTACTCACAGAATTCCTTGGGGGATGCCGGTTTTACAGCCCCTGCTTGTTCCTTCTTCAGCCTGTTGAAGGCATTTTGGGCATGCGATCCATCCGGTCCAAGTAACCATTGCAGAGTGAGTAATGCTTCCTGAAAGTTTTTTTATATCGATTTGTGGAGATTGGACATTTGTGAAAATAGCCAAATAAAATATGTTGCCTCGGCTAATAAGTGTGAGCAATCAGAAGAGCGGAAAATAAACTTAACTTAGAATAATATTTTATTTTCAAATGCAAAGGGTTGAAAATATATAATAATATACACAAACCTAGTATGCAAACGATGTAAAAATACCAGCAATGGGTTTACTCGCATCAAATTACACAAATGGGATTGAGGTTATCAATTATATCTTATGACAAAAAAATGTACGATAAACAGAAAAAATAGTAATACTTTATATTAGTAAAACATACAAGGAAGAATAAAGTGTCAATCACAATTTCACATAGTGGTTATAATAATTTTATAACCTACTATAATACGTAATTATTTTATACTTAATGCAAAAAATGTAAATATAAAATTATAATAAATATAAAAAAATAAATTATTAGAAAAAGAAACACAAGAAAAAATGATAGGTTGCGATCAAAACACAAACTCGGATCCTCTCTGTGGGGATGCATTTGTATAATTGTTGCGGAAACACATACCTTAAACAAAAATCACGAACAGAAGGTATCTTGAATCCAAATTTTAATTTTTTATAAATCTAAATGAGATTGACAGAGATGTATTGACAGCCAATGTTTCTACTTTTGTAGATATAAGAACACCTGATAAACGCAGGAAAATACTTTATCTTCTTGATTTCATTTTATTAGAATACAAAACGAAGCCAAAGGGCATGAGTTCCCGGATAAAAGCGCTAATTCATAAAAAGGGTCCAATTTCTCTTGGTCTTGGGCTTACCTATGATCTCCAGGAGAACCTCACACAATCCTAGTTATCTAGTATTGAAACAACACGTACAAGAATAAAATAACATCATAACATAAATTTTTGTAAATTCCATTCATACATAAGTTGCATATTTCCTTAACTTAACTAACCCTTACTAATTAGTGGGAGAGATATAAACAAAGAGGACATATGTGTGTACAACAGATATTGGGAAAATATAAATCTTATGACCAAATTGTTTGGAACAGCTAAGGTCGCATTCTGGATGCTACAACGAGAAATGTAAACAAAGTCCATAATCACTTTTTCACACCCCTTCAACATCAGGTAGGCAGGAGTCTCTGGCATTAACCACCAGGCTGGGAAGAACAAGGCGCAGAGACAGATGTAGACGACCACAACGTAGGTGTAGGGCACCCAGGCTCCGATTATATAGGCAAAGAGTAATCCTACGGTATATCCCATTGCTAAAAAACCTCCTGCAAAAACAATATGTACATCGTTAATGGATTTCGGTCAAGAAAAAAACCTCTTTAGCCTTTAGAAGAAACCCATCAGAACAACAGACATAAAAAAACACACTTTGCTAGGGACCTGGGAAGACCAGGCCCCCTAGCAAATAGTAATATTATTATTGTCTATTCTGTTATTAGGTTATTCTGTTGAGAGATAAGAAAGAAGTCTGACATAGTCTATGTAAGTCATGTTAAGAATTAAAGAAGGCGTATTTTTTACGCAAGGAAGCTTTGTCGCGTGACTTGTATCGTTTTTTGTATTCAGAATGCTAATATTTGTGGCCAAACTCACACTTTTCAACGACAAACAATCCCCGTTACGAATAGTAGAAAATCTTGTACTACCATCACAGTTAGTGGAAAATATTGCTTGTATCGTGATGGAGACTTGGCTAGTCGAGGAATTAAGCTCACGACAAGCCAGCTGATGACTGGTCGGTATTGTAATATATAGCCTGCTTAATTCTCTACTCGTATGTTCAAAAGTAAACATAAGAGCATTTTTTAACGGAAGTAGGCTTTGTGCGTGGCTTAGCAATCTAACTGATTTGGATAGTACAGTATACTTTGCTTATTTTTGCGCCCATACCCACATCTTAAATTTCTTGCTTTGGCAGTAAGCCTCTTTAAATGTTTTATGAGAAGAAATCTGTATTTTTTTACCTAAAGAGGCTTTGACGCTTGGTTCAGCAATCTCATTGTTGTATATGGATACAATGGTACCAGCACCCGCACTTCCAACGCCGGAAAGGAACCTGGCCAATAAGACCCATAACAGGCTGTCAGCTGCAATCATGATGCACCAACTGGACTGAAAATTTCAACCATAGTTTTTCAGTAAAAAAAACTTCAACAATAATTTTAAAAACCTTCAATAATCGTAGACTAATTATGTTTAGTTCTCACATTACTTTAGTTTAAAGTGTGTATGGGTGTGCTTGTAGATGTGAGAAGTGGTGATTCATGGAACTGAAGCGATATATATGTGCATTGGACATTTTATAACATTGGAATTATGCCTATTTTAAGTATGAGCAGTGAATCTGAAAATATCAATGTTAGAGTACGTTCATACATTTAGATCTGAAACGTTGCTCGACATGTTTTTAGCTATGATTGGTAACCAAATCTGAATAGCCCGGAAGGTACTTCTTTATTTTCCTCATTCCATCTCCTTCCAATTTAGTCTCCTTTATGTCGCACAACATACCCACTTTGGGGTGCCGTAGACATAGACAGCTGGGAGCACATCACATACAAAAATTTAAGTTAATATTAATAATTTCTCATTGGACACTCTAAATCAGAATTTCGTCTATCCAAGAATATAGTTCAATTCAATTCAATTTATTTATTCTATTAAAAAAATTACAAAATTGAACATTTTAATGTGTTTTTAAAATACAGTTGTAAGAGTATTACATTAAACATAAATATAAATATAAAACAAATGGTAGGCAAAAACTATACAAGCATTAATAGAGCTTGCCTTTTAAAAGCAGCTTCACTAACGCTAAATATGTCGATATCCGAATTAATTCTGTTCAACAGCAAGATTGCTCTCCCGATCGGCATGACCATTGGCAAGTTAGTCCTGCAAGCCGGAATATAGAACAGTCTATGCTGTCGGTGGCGAAGATAACCATCGGGAACATAGAAGTGAATGCTCTCCAAGATAGCTGTATTTTCAAACCATCCACGAATCAATCTGAAGAAATGCGTAGCAATGTGTACATCCCTTCTGACCCGTAGATGGTTCATTCCGAGCATACCCAAAAGAAAGTCGATAGATGTGTTCCACAAGGATCAAATGTCAGATCATGATTAATTATTTCAAAAGTCAAACGATGTTTTTCTTATATTTATTATTAATGTGATTTGCGAATTCATAAGCCAAACTGTTATCAGTGAATTAAAAAAAAAACTTTTTGGACTTAATTAGATATCTCGTTGGTCGTGCTCATGTGAAAATATTGCAAACAATGCCATGAACTTGTTTGCTAAATGATAACGCTAATAAATATGTTAAGACCTTTGAAAGTCGTACCTAATAAGTAAGTCGTTTGTACTACATTATTGTTTTATTTCTTTAAACAATTAAAATATTTTTATCAGATCGTTTAAGATGACGTAACTGATTAAATGCCTGTGACATTACTATGGATGTTACTATGGATAATTGTTCACACTTGTTCTTCCACATTTTAGAAATAGTTTATTCCTGCAGCTAATCTAGATTTTTTTAAATTTTTTTATACATCTTTATTAATAAAATTATATCGGTGAACTGTAACCTTTCTCAGAAGAAAGTCCTTTCTTGAGAGGAGGCGCAGTTCACGACATTAGCAGTTTATAATAAAAGTAACAACAAGATATCACATTTAAAAAAGAAAAAAAAAATCAGCATCGTGCCATTGGAAATACATACTTATAAACTGGTTTAAAAAAAAATCGTTAATGTTTTATCTGTCTTGACTGATGATCCAAGACTTGATATCTAATTTATAATAAGAAAATTTTTATTTGTTGAAAAAGCAGATAATACAAGTAAATCTTAATAACTGGGATCGAATCCAGGATCTCTTGTCTTACCAGGACCAACTCAGCAATTTTTATTTTTATTTTTCTGTGTCTTGTTATGTTCAATGTTTCGTTTAGATTTATTAGTATTATCTTCCTATTCAATCATTTTTATAATACCAATGATTAAATAAAATATATATAAGTTTATTACATTGATGGGTGTAACCTTTATAAGTTATTAAAAGGTAATAATACCGATGCAAATTGAATTTTATTTGTGTTCTGACTAATAGTCCACGGAAGTGCATTGTACATCTTTGCTGCAAAGTATCTTAAAGGTTTTTGACCAAAAGTTCTTTTAACTAAGAGATAATGTCCTTTGGTTCTAGTATAACGAGCAGTTTTGACATTTAAAAAAACAGGTTTGTGTTTGAAAATGTATGCTAGTATATTTTTGGCGTAAAATTGCATATCGTCAAAAACACAGACCCATCCAAATTGCTTGTGTTCGGTAGTTTTAAAATAATCTTTATAATTAGTTTCTGAGCTTCAAAGTTTAGATCAATAGAGGCAGTATTAGCTCCTCCCCAGGTTGTAATACCATACTCGACTAAATATTGATAATATCAATATTATAGTGCGTAGAAATGTTTTGGGTTGACTGAGTACATGGTTTTCGTACGTTTAAGTTGTGATAATTACTATCAAAAATAATACCCAAGAATTTGATTATTGTCACCCGTTATAAGTAAGGGCAATGACACAATGGGGGGGGGGGGGGCAGGTATATGTTACTATTTTAATTAGATTTTCAGGGATACTTATAGAAGGATCATGCGTTAATCAATGTATTTAGTTTTTGTCATATCCATTGTTAGTGGCCTAACCATTTTTTAAGAACAGTTATGCCCCTGTTTCCTTTTAAATAAAAATCATTCCACTTATTTTTTCAGCAAAACTTAGAATTTTGCCACCTATGGGTAGATTACACAATTCATAAATAATAACACAATTAAAATAATACTTACTAGAAAGAGAACTCCTGCCACGTAGGCGACAAATTTGCGTCCCTTGGCGTCGGCTAACAAACCATAGATTGGAGAGGAAACTACACCACCTAGACAAAGAGATCCTCCAACCCATCCTGCAATGAAATAAGTAAAATTACCATACTATCCTACCAAATAGTAAATTCTCTCAAGTAGGCAGGAAGATTTTTATTAATCAAGACAAAAGGTCAAGATAAATCTACCTGAATCAGCTTGTGTGAAAGGTACTCCTAGAAAACCATCCATCAATTGAGGAACCGCAAAAGAGCTCCACCCAATGGATATACCATAGAAAAATGATAGGACACTACCTGAAAGCAATAACATTTTATATGAAACCAAAACAAGTCTTTATTAATTATTTTTATTGTGGAATAACTTAATGAATAAATTCATTAATTAATGGTTCATCAATCAAATTATTGTACTTAATGATTGAAGACAATAATAACAACTCAGAATCTTAATCAACAGAAGGAGGTAGTGCAATAACCGAAAAATAAATCACTATGATACTTTTTAATGCGAAATCTCAAATCGTATCTAAAAATAGCTCTATTTAAAAAGAAATTACATTAACCTCGCACAGGAAGTACTGATTTTTTTCCCCTAAGGGTATGTCATTTTTTGGGATGCTGTGTGGATGGTCGTTTTGAGGTGAGGAAGGAGTGAACATGGGACTTGAGATCACTACTATGCAGTGAATAGTCGTAATCTCAAACATTAAAAGACAGTTGTTGTAGTAGGATTTTTCTATAAAACTAGTATTTATTTATACATATTTTTATGTATTTTTACCTAAAATATGAGTGAACCTAAAGTGGACAATTACCACCTAATTATATACCGAAAACAATATAGAAATAACACTAGATAAAAATCAAATTAGCACTAGATACCCACGAAAACAAATTTAGACGGAAGTAACTTTTCTTATTCAAAAAATGAAGACATACCATTTATGTGCTATGCATAAAAAATCTTGTCTTAAACTTTAGTTTATCAATTAAAAAATAATAATTAATAGATACCATTTATTTTTCAGACGGAAAAAAGTTTTCTGAAAAAGACGCTCCTTCTATTTAACTACCGTTCCAATACTTTCTAATATTAATGTTTCTTCTTCAAACTTCTACTTTTAATATTTTGTCTTTGTTCTAATTTATTCTAATTTGTCTATACTTGTTTGCCATTTATTTTTCTTTAAATTAACATATCCTGATGAAGATAACATTGTTATCGAAACATGTAGATATTGTTTATAATATAGTGGTTTAAACAAAGTGATCTATTATTCATTATATACTTAATGTTTCTGTTATAACATTACGTAGTTGAAATCGAAGTCAGTTGCTGTCAGCTAGCTGTCATTCAGAAAAAATAAAAGAACATAGAAGAAGAATTAAAGTAACAAATGTACATTGAAAATTAAAACTCTTCAAAACAAAATAAAATAACCTCATTAATTCCGCTTCTAACGGCACAAAAGCGCGTGGGAAATTGTTTAATTAATGCCAAATTCTATTTCATGACTTTATTTGAGCCTTTCCGCATTTGATTTCTTCATTACTAACTTCATTACTATTTAGGGAAATGAAGGACAGGAAGTATTGGGAAGGGAAAAGGTGTGAAGAGTGGATAGGAATCTTGTTGTCAATGTGTCCAGGAATGACGGACGTATGAATCCATTCCTCCCACAGCGATGCAAGCCGATGGGTTGAGAGAGTCTGACTGGAAAGGTCTAGGTTAGATCTCCCTCAGTCTCTGCTGATTCCTGCCCTGGACCTAGAAGACCTAAACAAATCTCACCCCATGAACTCGGGCACCCCATCTAAATCACCGAACGCTGCGAATCACTTGGGGAGACCCATGGCAAGGGCATTGGTTATCCCGCCAACAAAATTGTTTAATCAATTACAATTATAGGTAGCCACGATGTAATTGTTGAACCTTTTAGTTCCAAATAGTAAATTAGATTACTCACATGTGAAAGCCGCGAGATACTGATTGCATACCGATATGGCTTCCTTGTTGGTTACCTCCGAACCATGGCTGGGTTCCTTCGTCATAACTGTTTCTTATGATATAGCCATTAAAACAATTCAAAGTTTAAACAAAACTATGCACAGAAATATTATTTTAGATGTCAAGTCGGTGAGGCTAATTTACAGAGGTCATCTCTCTGGATGTTTTAAATAGAGTGAGACTGTTATCTTTAAGTTAGTAAAATCTTTTATTTTTGTTTCGTATCTTGAACGTTTTATTATATTTGACTACTACTACTTATAATATTTGACTACCAGAAAAACACACAGCTTACATTATAATTATCACAATGCATATATTTTTATAAATGTAAATTGGTTGTCCACTTGTTCATAGTGATTCCCACAATAATGACAGTGATTGCCCACTTTAGTGATTCGATAAAAATCGTTAACAAAACAACTACACTCTCATTTATTTTAAAAATATATGTAAAACATTGAGATAATTTAAGAAACTAACAGTTTAAGGCCCCTCCGCAGGTTTTTGCTGCTAGGCCTTGCGGCTTTTCGTTCAGCTTCGCTCAGTGTTGGTGACCATTTTATAAATCCAATAGAAACTGGTTCCAAAAATATTGGGTTCGATTGCAATGAAACTTTGGGGATTTGATGTTCGCATGCCCGCGATGGTTTATAGAAACCATCGCGGGCATGCGAACATCAAATCCCCAAATTTTCATCGCAATCGGATGAACGGTTACCAATGCATAATTTCAAGATGTCAGAACTCACTATTGTATATAGATAGGGGGGAGGAGAACCCTGGAGGGGGAAGGAGAACTCAGGATGGGGGTTCGCCGGATGGGGGAAGCAGGCGAGGGGAGTGGGGAGAGGGAAGGCAGCGCATGCTGGGAAATGAATGAATGAATTAATGAATGATGAATGAATGAATGAAATAATGAATGAATGAAAGAATGAATTAATGAACGAATAAATGATGAGTGAATGAATGAATGATGAATGAATAAATGAATGAATGAATAAATGAATGAATTATTAATGAATTAATTAATGATGAATTAATGAATTAATGATAAATGAGTGTGTGATTAAATGAATGAATAAATGAATAAATAAGGAATGAATGAATGAATTGAGAATGAATGAATGAATCATTAATAAATGAATAAAGGAATCATTAATGAATGAATGAATGAATTAGTGAATGAAGTGAATGAATCAATGCATGGATGTATGAATCAGTTGTTTTTCCACCTAATACCATGCAAGTGAAGCCGCGGGTAAAAGCTAGTGGTTGATAAGTTTATACAAAATGTAATCTTATGGTTTTAATGAAACAAGCCATCTTTTTCTGACCGGAAGTAACGAGCCATGACACGTTTGCGTAAAGCGTGAACGCTGCGAATACGTGTTCACAGCGCATAAGCAATCTCCTCACTGCAAATTGGATGGTCTGGAGGCAACCTCCAATCTCCAATCTTCGTGCAGCTCTGCAGGCAGTGGCTTTAAATTGGATGGTGTGTAAGGACTTTAATCGAGCCTACTGATAATAATATCTACTTTCACATCGTTTCATACCGAAACAAAGATTTTTTTTTAACGAAAGACAAACATTCCCGGGTTACGAATAAACTGCAAATATTTGAAAATCTCCTACTACCCCAGTAAGTTGAAAATGTTGTTTGTCAAATGCGATGCCAACTCAGCCACTGACCAGCCACATAATTGATGAAAGAAAACACACGTTTCGTTTATTATTTTTTAATTCATTTAAAACTTATACAGAATACCAGCATATGTGATTACTTTACGAACTAAAATGATATGAAAAAATATACTAGGGTCAATTAAAAACTAATAAACTCCTTTTTTTTCTAATTAAATAAAAAAATGAAAAAAAAAAATTACCGCTATTCTACAAACTTTATCTACAATCCATAGCAATAGTAACTTTCTGCCTCACAGGTGGCAGCACTGCAGTCGTTTGAAAAATGGCCGATATCAATGTTCGTACTAGTCAGCGTTCTGTGATTGAATTCTTGAATGCAGAAGGTGAAACGCCTATATTCGTATTCATGAAAGACTGAAAAATGTGTACGGTGATGCAACTGCACAAAAATTGTGGCCGGAGTCGAAACATGAGTTTCATGGAACCTGAATCAAAGAGGCAGTTAATGGAATGGCATCTCACAAACTCACCGAGGACGAAAAAATTCAAAACTGTGCGATTGGCAGGGAAAGTTATGCTCACAGTGTTCAGGGATGCAGAGTGTTTGATTGGTTCTATGCCAACTGAGAATAAAGTCAACTCAACACCTCTTTGAAAAGACATTAAAAGCTATGCTTTTTTTTTAAATAGCCCATAACCCTAACCTAACGCAAACTATTTAACCAATTAAAAAAAAATGTCATCACTTCTAATGAATTTTCTGAGGTGGTTCTGAGTTGGTTTCTTTCTGACTTGTCCGGTCACCGTTTGATTATGGTTGAATTTTTGGAGCAGAGATGCACAATAAATTCTGTCCAATATGTCACAACCCTTAAAAATCTAAAGCACGTCTTTCGCCCAATAAAAGATATGGCGGATGTCCTTAGGAAGCAGGACCGTGCTTTTTACCACTCTGGGATACATGCTCATATTAAAAAGTGGACCAAAACTTTTGAAATGGTCAAAAATTATATTGAAAAGTGACAAATTATTCGTCAATGGTGTGGTTTTCGACAAATGTAATTGCATGTTTTATTTTTTGACAATTAAAGGAGAAAACAATAGGAGGCATTACTTTTTGACTGACCCTCGTAGATTAATTTAGATTTTAGAACTGCTTTTTGGATTTTCATCGCTATTCGAATTTGTTACATTTTTACAGCATTCTTCGTAAAAGCAAACATATAGAGAATAATAGCGACTTGCTCAATCTTTAATTGCTTGCAGTGGCTTTTCAGTAGTCCTTTCTTCGAAATAATATTTTTTGGAAACTTATTAATTTTGTTCAAACAGAGATGATCAACCTTTTTAGCCGGAGGTCCAGTACATCCATCTTCATTTTTCTCGGGACGAAGAGGGTAGGGTACTACATACATAAATAAGGTAGTAGGTTAATGTTGAAGTCAATGGTGTCATACCAAAAAATGTTTTTTTTTTTCAATTTAATCAGAACTTTTGGTATTTTAAAAGATGGAAATTACATTTTCGGTTCAACAAATCTACAAAAATCCACTTGTTCTCTGTAGTTTCTGGTTTCACCGATGCCCAAAGAAACTAATGGCAAAGCACGAAGAAAAATGGTGATCCAATGAAACTTGCCATCTGTGAGCAAGTGTAGTTCATCGTTTAAGCAAGATGGCCGCGATTTCGTCAGGCGTTTTCCCGCTCAATTCAGGGATAAACACGGAAACGAAAAATAGCCCGAAAGCGCACACACTCGAAAAGAAGAAGAAGACGGAGTAGTCACCGAAGGCCTGTAAAGAAAGTCAATAAATAAATACATTACAATACGTTTTTTGATGTTGTGAATATTGAGCACACATTTCTTGGTTCATTCAAAATAATATATATCGTCTCATACATACGTAAAGTATATTTGAGACGATATATATCTCATTTTTATTCTGACTTTTGACATTGACATTGATTCACTTGACCGTGCCATGTCTTCCTTGAGGGTCCACGACTTCTTCTATTCACATGTTTATACACGAGGTGTAACAGCACGTACCCGTAGGATTTTAACTAGCGATTCCTGAGAATGTTTGGAATAGAAAAAGTAAATGTCATTTCGCTGTTCGATAATATTTTTTCAATCACACATCGCCACTGATCTCACTCCTATGCGTTGCGACGGGATCATGTGAAGGGGTCTCCACACGGTACTGCCGCAGTACGTTCTGCCGCAGAACTGACTGAAAATCGTATGGTCTGTAGTCAAAACCGCCAGCCGTATTGTTATTATTCACCAGCCTTTTATTATAATATAATAAAACTTCATTTCCGATGTACTTTAGCATAAGAAACCTCTGTGGCTTGACTCCAGTTCAATTATATATTTATCACTGTATATGTATTATGTAAAAGCTGTTTGTTTCTTACAAATAAATAAATAAATAAATAAATTATTTATAATAAAATGAATGGTGAATAATAACAATACGGCTGGCGATTTTGACTACAGACCATACGATTTTTAGTCAGTTCTGCGGCAGAACGTACTGCGGCAGTACCGTGTGGAGACCCTTTAATACGCGCGTTGCTGTTTCGTGTGCTGCTAGAACGAGACGCAACTCTTATTAAGTGACCCGCGAGGCTATGAACGGGCTACTCTCATGCTTACTCAGGGCGGATAATGTTAATATTTTTAATGTTTTTAATCGAATAAAACATAATCGGACAACAAAATGACATGTACATTGTCAACTAAAAATATGCTCAGGAATCACTGGTTAAAAGCCTTCGGGTATCTGCGGTTACGCCCTGTACATTATATTTTTATACAGTATCTTCTTCGTTCAACTGCTCTACATGCCCGAACTATCTAAGCGTCCCTTTTGAAATCTTATCCATTATGATTACATCGGCGTAGCATTCTTTCTAAAACTATATTTTTGAAAAAATATCATAGACGGTTTTGAAAAATGCCCAAGAAATCGCATTTTTACAGCATTCCGTCAAGTTACATCCTTCCTCTGGCAAACCACCACGACATCCACCATTAAAGGAGTTCCCATTATTATCCCCTCCGAAAATGTCCTTGTCAGTCTTTCTATCTCTCGAGAACATAGGTGTACTTCCCAAATACATAAAATCAATTGTTAGATACTTGTAGCCGACGTGTTCACACCCTCGAAATATTTTTCATCAAAGCTCATCGCTTGGCTCGGTCCTCTACAGTTTTGTGATCATTTTTGGGAATCAGGAAAAATGGCTTGCCCTCACAATACTGGAGTACCGTGCCGCCGGCGACGCTTTGATGGAAATATTTGTTCTAGTTAGAAATGTCATTTTTCTTATTTACTTATTATTTTTTTATTGGTTTTAAAATATTTAAGCTTTTTATTTTTCATGTACATCTCCCTGGTGCGATCAATAAATAATACTTTGAGAAATCGCTACTGGGGAGATTGTAAACTCGTTTTAAATATGTTTGATTCTTGTACTTATTTTTAAATGTTTATATCTTAATTATTATGCACACGGGCCTTGTAGGACAAATGAAATAATCAGTTTTCATTTGAAATCCTACAAGGTCTCGAGTAAAGCCAAGATTTATCTCACAACAAATTGGGAAGCAAAAATAAAGTCATTTTTGCCTACCAAAAAACACTTAGAAAATTTCGAAGGTGTAAATTTTATGTTTTTTCAAATATCAAAACCTGCGGGCCTTGTAGGACAATGAAATAATCAATTTTCATTCTTGATCCTACAAGGCCTCCAGTCAAACTGAGACTTTGCTCTCAAAATACTTAGAGCCAAAATTAGAGCTCAATTTGCCATGCCAAAAAGACTTAGAAAATTTCGGTCGTGACATTTTTACATTTTTACCTGTACAAAATTCTAGGGACCCTGTGAGATGGTGAAATAAACAGATTTCGTTAACTTATCTCACAGGGAACCTAGGAAAAATAATTATAACTTGATAAATCATAAAATATTTTCTTAAAAATCAAAAATTCTTAAAATCACGGTAAATTCACCAAACTAAAATTCTTGCTATAAATCTTGGCTTTATTTATATGTTTTTTCAATTTAATATGTATTTTGATTGTTAATAAAGGCTACAAAATCCGTAAAAGTTGCCAAATTTAGACGAGCACTTTTACGGATTAAGCCAGCAAAATAGATAATGAGCAGTTTCTTGCCCTTTATAAAGGAAAGGTGCCGGGGTTCCGTTTCCCCCTCCACTTTCCGTGAGCCACCAAATCGACCTGCCGATTTAGTATAAATACGGCGCATTTTTTGATAATAAATCAGTTCAACGTTTTCTTTAAATCTTCGTGTTTTACTCCTTCCTCTGGAAGAAACCTCTCTCCGACCTGCCTCCTGCTGAAGCTCTGCCTGAACAACAAGTCTGGTGCCTACCTCCTCAAGACTAGCCGGCCCAACTTCTGGACACCGCAAGGCGCCAGGCTCAGGCAGAGAACAAGGACATCCAGGGCTACCACTCACCAGCTCTGGGTGCAGGGAGGCAGATCCAGGGCTACCACCCTCCAGTACAGCAGGGCTGCCACCTTCAAGGAAGGCCAGCCAGTACTGCATTTCAAACAATATTACAATAATCGACATCCACGTGCACAGCCACCGGTGCCCTTTTCTACAGTCTTGTAGCACACGTCTGTTACAATACTTATTGATTTGAGTTGTTGAACGCGCTGAGCCGTCCCAACTTGCAAATAAATCATCAGATTAAAGGAGAAAACACACGTATCAAACCAATTGTGACTAATACTGCTCTTTATGCGACATCACCCAGTTTACTATTATTATAATATAATATATACAAAAAAAATAATATTTAAAAAAACAGAAGTTTTACTTTTTTGCATCAAGTCGCTAACAAAATATATTTCCCGTGCAAAAAACACAGACACAGAAAACCAAAATGAATGTACCATCGGTCACGAATCACTTTACACATTCCATTGATCCACGCCGCGAATGCAATTAGCTACTAAAGAAACAGATATACTTCTCGAATCTTTTCCGCCGGGATCAGTGCGAGGTCTAGAAGGAACGAAGTAATATTCGCTTCCCCAAAGCTGCTGCACTCGTTTGCGCGAATGGGTCAAAGAATGTATGAGGCTACCTGTGACTGACAGTACAGTCACTACACCCTTCCATAATTGCTTAGCGCAGGGATTGCATCCTATCAATAACACAACTCAGCAGTTATTAGTTAGTTAGGTAAATAATAACAGTACAGAAATCATTGATGAAGTAAAAAGGCCGACACTTTGATGGGAGTGCTTGAATTATTCATCAAATTGATATCATACTTTAATTTACGTTGTCCTTTTAAGCGGCTGTGGTCAGTACGAGTCTGATGATTAGGCTTTCATTTATTGCGTAGAAAAACATATTTATAAACACGTCACTTATAGTATACGTCAAATTAAAGCATATGATATTTACTAACCTCTACCGCAACACCAAAGAATTGGAGCAATAGGAAAGCGGTGAACCACATGACGGTAGCTATCAATGTTCCTGCCACTCCCCTTGCCTGGAAAAGAAAGCAAACGGAGTCTTACTAATAAATAAAGGCGAACGACTAAAAACAATAATATTGGTTTTCTTTATGTAAGCGTTGTTTACAATACACAACAACTCTATAAACTTTGTTAGTAAAGGGATAAACGTGTAATTAATGTATAATTTTATTTGATATTTTTTAACAAAATTATATTGGGATTCAGAAGATGTAGCAACGCATCATTTACGGAACTAGGACTTAATGGATTCACCAGCTTGATTAGACAATCGCTGGAGCCAGGATGCGCTAATGGCCTCCGACAACCTAAGGCACCAAGCGCGTGAGCGCTGAACTCATAGATGTATACTTCTATGATTTACTTAAAATTTACATGTATTCCTTAAAATTCATTATATCCTTTCAATAATTATATGGGTTGTTATTATTATAAACATTTTTTCATGCTTCCCTCCAACAAAGCAAATTAACCATTTGGTTATAATTTTTTTTTTTATTTTTTTATTAGTGACTATTTAGTTACAGGTTTGATGACAATTACAAGATATGATGATATATATAAATATTTAATCCGTTTGTTCTTAGTCCTCCTCACTAGGTGGTCCTGTGCTGAGGCGGACTGGTAGATTTCTTTGATTTTCCGTTATTTAGTTTCTATGATATTTTTAATACATTCTCTAGTATGTCTGCATTAATTTCTTTCACCCATGTTTTGATTTTTTCCTTAAACTTATTTATCTTTTCTATCTTTTTCAGACTTGGAGGAAGGATGTTGTATAGTTTAGTTGCAAGATATATGTGGTTTCTTTGGCCAAAACTTGTCTTGAATTTTGGAACATCTCGTATATCCTTTTTTGAGGCTCTTGTGTCATGTATCCGAGTTTCATTAGGAGATTTTCTGTTTTTAAAATGATGTATAAGAATATTCTTGGCATATATTTGTTTTAAATTAAGAACGTCAAAACACTTAAAAATATCTTTTGAGGGGGTTCTGATGGGTAATTTTAGTATGGTTTTTATAATGCTCTTCTGAGCAATATCTAAGTGGTTAATATGATTGGCTGTAGCAGATCCCCATACTAGAATTCCGTACTCAAGACGGGAATGACATAAGGCATAAAAAACTTTTTTTATGTCTTTCCTAGGTAGTATGTTTCTTAGGTTTTTGAAGAAATACACAAGTCTCGTGAGCTTTTTAGTGATTCCATTTATGTGTATGTCCCATCTAAGGTTTTCGTCTATTTCCACTCCTAGATATTTAATACTTTTTGCCTTTGTTATAATAGGGCAAGAGCAATGTGACTTATTGTTTTGACACTCGTGCAATTTGAGAGTGTATTCTTTACCCGGTTGACCTCTTGAGTTTATTGAAAAGGCTAGATAATTAGTTTTAATTACATTGAGCGTAAGAGAGTTCATCCGAAGCCAATTTTGAAGTACAGTTAGTCTATGTTCAGCCTCTTTATAAGTGTCCATCCAGTCCTTTTCGTGGAATAACATAACAGTATCATCGGCAAAACTAATTATGTTTCCATTGATGGGAAGTTTGGTAATTTCATTTATGTAGATGAGAAATAAGATTGGTCCCAAGACACTTCCTTGAGGGACGCCGTAGTTTATTGGAAGAGGATTGCTTTTTTGTTGACCTATTTGTACTTGTTGTGTTCGTCCTGTCAAGTACGTCATCAGTAAATTTAGTGGAGTGCCAGATATGCCAATTTTTTTAAGTTTTGTGAGAAGAATTTTATGATCTATTGTGTCAAAGGCTTTTTTTAGGTCTATAAAAACAGCCAGACATTTTTTTCCATCGTCTAAACTTTTTATGGCTATTCTTGTAAAATGTTCAATGGCGTTCACGGTACTCAAACTTTCCCGAAATCCATATTGTGTCGGGGAATTTTTTTTATTAAATTCCAGAAAGTGAACGATTTGGCTTTTCAAAATTTTTTCTAGGATTTTTGAGAAAGTGCTTAGGATACTTATAGGGCGATAATTAAGTGCTTAGGATACTTATAGGGCGATAATTAATTGGACCAATGATAATGTTTTGAAGGTTTCTATGGAAATTTTTGATGAGATATTATAGTTACGTGCTTTTGACTGTTTCTATGAATGATTATAAAGATTAAATTAAGTAATCAAACAAGTGAAAAGATGCGGCCAGTCTTATGCAGTTTTCAGTCTAATGACAAGGTTGTCAAGTGTTTATGTCTAAAGGAGTCAGGTGTACTAGTTGTCAAGTGTTTTTGTCTACAGGAGTCAGTAAGGTATTTTTGTTTACAGGAGTCAGGTGTACAAGTTATCAGGTGTTTTTGTCTATAGGAGTCAGGTGTACAAGTTGTTAGGTGAGTTTGTGTACAAGTTGTCAGGTGTTTTTGTCTAAAGGAGTCAGATGTATAAGTTGTACGGTATTTTTTGTCTACATAAGTCAGGTGTACAAGTTGTCAGGTATTTTTGTCTGGTTGTCAAGTGTTTTTGTCTACAGGAGTCAGATGTGTAAGTTGTGAGGTATTTTTTTTCTACAAAAGTCAGGTGTACAAGTTGTCAGATATTTTTGTCTACAGGCGTCAGGTGTACAAGTTATCAGGTGTTTTTGTCTATAGGAGTCAGGTTATATTTGGAGTCAGGTGTACAAGTTGTTAAGTGTTTTTATCTACAGGAGTAATGTGTACAAGTTGTTAGGTATTTTTATCTACAGGAGGTAGATACACAAGTTGTAAGGTGTTTTAGTCATGGTACCAACCTTATCAGAGAACATTTCCATAACGAGGTGGTAAGTGACAGACCCGAGCCCAGCGAAGTGGAAGAACACCGTGGCGGAGAGGATCACGATGGGAAGCACGCCTAACCAAGAGTCCGATATGTTGAGTCCTTGGGCCTGCAATAACTGCAACGTACCAAGAATCGCCATTCCCATGATCAGCATTGCGCAGGAGATACCCAGACATAGCTAAAATTAAAATATTCGATGATGTAAAAGAGTCTCTAAGACGTAAAATATGTAAAAGCCCTTCTCTATTTTCTGATGATCGTTAAAAATTGTTAATTGATCCAAACATTCACATTTATTATATTCTGGTTCATCATCTCAGAAAAAACAAAAAGTGTTCACCGAGTGGTGTACCATTAACAAACAAACACATAACATAAAAAAATGTCAAATCATAAATTTTTGCAATATCAAAAACCTTATAAAATATTATTATACATTGAACAACCCTGTGTTGTTGTCTGTACCTGAAATAAGGGACCTCAGAATAACTCTCGATACTAAACTATGATTTACTAACAAAATTAATATCATTACTAGTAACGCAATGAAAATGTTGGGCTTCATTAGAAAAACATCTAAAGATTTCAAAAACATCCATACTTTCAAAATACTTTGTACGACTCTAGTTAGAAGTAATTTGGAATACAGTTTCTGTATACGGAACCCTCACAAAAGTCATGTACTAATAATTTCCGTTGAGAGAATCCAACATAAATTTCTCAAAATAATTAATTTCAAGTTAAGAATTCCGGCGGAAAACATTAATTATGATTCTCTATTACAATCAATGCGACTCTTATCACCAAATAGGCCACTTGCATGGATTTCATAACGACTTGGAAAAAATCGTGTGGATAGATTTTTTTACTAAGATTACGAAAATGTTAGCAAAAATTTTTAGAAATGTATAGCTTTTTTATTTTTAGATAAATAAATCAATTATTTG
This sequence comes from Limnephilus lunatus, assembly GCA_917563855.2. Lineage (NCBI taxonomy): Eukaryota > Metazoa > Arthropoda > Insecta > Trichoptera > Limnephilidae > Limnephilus > Limnephilus lunatus. The sequence continues at coordinate 51,149,336 of OU830603.1, forward strand.
AGCTCGTGACGTCACTACATGAAAATGTCCCGTCTCCGAATATGTTCCTTTTATTTTGTAAAATTCAACACTGATTTTTTTTTTATATGGCAACACTTTGATTTCCGGCGAATATTTGAATTTGCGTTTAACGTTCACTAGATTTATTGTTTGTTCTATGCGAACTTATCCTTTGGTTTGATTTTTTGATAAAGATGGCGGTGTTTTTACAGATGTTACGAAGAGAACCCCATACAATTTGTTGCTATTCGTGTGGAAAACCTTATTTTTTTTAAATGATTTTCGGCTTTGTAAGTATCGTTTTTCGCACCAATAAAATTATGTCCCGTGTTTCCAGTTTATAAAAAATGGTCTGATTTTTCGGACTAAAATTTTCAAAAAATCGCCAGGGCTTCAAAAATACGATTAAAAAAAAAAACAGAATGTCTTAGAATATTTGGCTAAACCGATTTTTTTTTTTAAATGTGATGCAAGTGACCTATTATGGAAAAATTCTTAATGACCTAATATTATTATTAAAAATAACTGGTTTGTATCTCCTGAATTAATTTCGTAAATAAACTATGATGTAGGTAGACCAGCTAGACTTAAATCACCTTATTATTGCAACAATACTGGCACTAATGTACAACAAAACTCTAAAATACATCGCTTGCACAAATGAGGCTAATGTTTATTGTAACATCGATAGTGCCGGTATTCTATCCTCATACAAAAGACGTTTAAAACAAAATTTGTCTGCAAGTATGAAGTAACCATAATAATAACCCTTTTTTTTAGAAATTTAATTAAAATTAAATTTGATAATGTTATTATCGAGCTCTGCAAGTATTTTAGTAGGTACAGTTTGAAAATTACCTTACAAGTCGAAACAGCTGTAACTAAATACCTACTAAAATACTTGCAGACCTCGACAATAACATTGTCAAATTTAATTTTAATTAAATTTCTAAAAATTAAAATGGAGTTCTACGAATTAAACACAAAAACAATTAATAAAATAATATAACTTATTAGTTCTTGCACAATGTAAAATTTATCATATCCAAATGGTATAATCCGTATGTATAGATTGAATGAAAACATAAAAAAAATAATAACCGATAAGAAACACAAGATAAAATGAAACACTCTTCTGCACAAATAAACAGACAAACTCACTAATCGAAAGAATGCATGATCTGGACAATAAGTCTAGTTTGGTGGTAGTATTGATATATTTACTGACTTCATTTATATTATTAAGTGTAATTTAAACAATCTCTTTACTCAATCCTACAAATTATGGGAGAGTAGGTTATGTTACTGTCACAAATTTTACTAATATGGGTTTCATATTTCGTTTATCAGTTTCTGATTTCATCTTTCATGATTTGAAAGCTTTTATATAATTTTTACGATATAAAAGCTCACTAGGTATAATATTCTTTTCTTATAATCTATGTAAAATCCCAGTTGGGCATAACATTAAAACTAAATAAAATTATGTAAAGTACTGGTGAATATATGACCCATACCTTTCTGGGCATCTTGTCACCAATGAACGTAGGCAACAGACTGCCGCAAACCATGACACATCCAAACAGCATGCTTCCTGCGGTGGGTGATAATAACCCTCCAGAGCGGCTGATAATACCAGAAGCGTAGGAGAGGACTGCAAGTACACCGCTGAAGGTCTGCACTGTGATCAATATGAGAGCAAGCACAATACCCTTCCTTGCCGCGGCATCCTGAACTAAAAATTAATAGAGCTATTATTATAAGTATGAGTTTCAGTGACAAATTAATTGATACAGCTGCCGAAATTAGATTTTTGAAATGGGGTTTTGATGGAAACAAGGGTTCTTTGTGAATTGATTAAACAGTAGTTGTACCTACAAAATTCCTTGAGCGATGCCGGTTTTACAGCCCCTGCTTGTTCCTTTTTCAGCCTCTGGAAGGCATTTTGGGCATTCGATTCATCCGGTCCAAGTAACCATTGCAGAGATAGTAGTGCTTCCTGAAAGTAGATTTTTTTACGTCGATTTGTGGATATTGGACCGTAACCTGACAAAACATGAGGGTCACATTATCTGAGGGTCTCTTTCTTAATTTTACTCATTACGCTCACATCACCTTGTTTTATTTGCGGATTTCCACATTACTCATACGATCATACAAGTTTTACCACTCACGGGCATTTGTCACGGGAGATTTGTCTAATTTTTTCCTTCCTCCATGCCTCATGGTCATACATCAGGATAGGTACCAGCACTCTATTATGGACTGCTAGCTTCACTTCTTTAGATAGTTTTTGTTAGCGCCAATGGTTTCAGTCCTCCATTATTGGAGTTACATGCATTTGACTTTCTTGCAATATCTCTACCAGCCTTCCCATCTCTCGTAAACTTACTTCCCAGATTCTTCAACTATTCATAATTTAAAAATAATATGCACACTGTTTTCGTATTATCTCTTCCAAACACCATTACTTTAGACTTACTTACATTAACTCTTTCTTCATTAGTAATTGGTTCATCTTAGACACGAGAGACTGTAGATCTTCCAAACTGTTAGAAATCAGCACCGCATCATCAGCATAAAAAGGCAACATACTTTCAGATTAATAAATTTCGCGCCCAATCCCACGTCTTTTAATTCTTGGATACAATAATCCATTCATAGATTAAATAACCAGGGTGACATTACGCAGTCGTGCTTACCACCTTTTGTGATGTTAAACCACCTCTTAAATCAATCGTTCACCCTAACACACGCAACGCTTCCCACAGAGACGCGATTGCCCGTATGAGATTTCTATTCACTCTATGTTTGGACAACACTTTCCATAGCTTTTTCTTGTCTACTTGGTCGTATGATTTTTGTGTAATTCTTACCGAGACCCAACCCCTTAACAAAACCACGAACATAAGTTATCTTGGATACAAATGTTCATTTCAATTTTTTTAAATGAGGTTTACGGAGAAGTATTGATACTGAGCGTCTAATTTTTTTGGAGTACAAGAATAATTACTGATAAACGCAATAAATTACTTTAACTTCTTGATTTATATTTATTAGAATGCAAAACGAACTCAAAGGGTATGGAGTTGCCGGATAAATGAACTAATTAAGAAACCCATCTTCTTGAGCTTAGATAGGTTGTTAGTAGCCCGTTGATGAACTATCTAACGTGGGTTAGAATGACCTTGCGGCCACTCTTTGCTATAAACGATTATGGACCTCGATACGATCTATGCCCAACCACTAAATAAGATCGGTATACACAAGAAGTAATACTCACTGAGGTGTTTTCTGGCTGGTTGTTATTCGGCGACAGTCACAGGTTATCCATAAGCGTGCGATATTGTTTATTTAGGTTAGTTCATAATCCACGATAGAAATCTGAGTCACGTCACGATTCACATAGGGAGTTTACACAAAGTATACGATAGGATTATACTTTATGTTGCGATAATAACACTTCGATGTAGACCGAAATGTCACGTTACGATGTGTTCCGATGTTGTTAAAAGACTGGTTCAAGGCGGTACTTGACTCCTGTTGCTACCCTGTAGTTAGGTTAGGTTAGGTTAGGTTAACCTTAATGCGCGGAATACCAAAATCTGAATTCCTTCCGATCCTAAAGGCCGATCGAAACACAAATACGAAAGAAATCCATCAGCGTTATGAAACATAGGTATATACCTACGATCGTCAGGGGAACCACACATAATCCTATTTATCTAGTATTGAAACAACACATACAAGACAAACATAACATCTAACATCAGAAAATCACTAGGATTTTAGAAAATTCCTTTCATACATAAGTTGCATCTTTACGTATAAATAACCCTTTCAAATTAGTGGGAATGATGTAAATAAAGAGAACGTTTAAACAAAGTATACGTATTGGGAAAATATGAACCTTATGACTAAATTGTTTGAAACAGCTAATGCCGCATTCTGAAAACAACACTGAGAAACTTAAATCAAGTCCATAATCACTTTATCACACCCCTTCAACATCAGGTAGGCAGGAGTCTCAGGCATGAACCACCAGGCTGGGAAGAACAGGGCGCAGAGACAGATGTAGATGACCACCACATAGGTGTAGGGTACCCAGGCTCCCAGTATGTAGGCAAAGAGTAATCCTATAGTATATCCCATGGCAAACAATCCTCCTGCAAGTTCAATATGTACATATAATGATAATGGATTTAAGTCTAGAAGAAGCCTCTCTAACCATTCCTAGGAGGCTCTCAGCAGAATACTAGAAATAAAAAAAGGATACAAGGAAGACTAGAGCAGAGACGAAGACTACAAAATATGGTCTTAAGCAAATGGTAATATTGTTTATTCCATTATTAGGGAGAGATAATTAAGTGGTCTGATATAGGCTTAGTAAGTCAAGATAAGAAGTGAAGGAAGAGTATTTTTGCGTAAGGAGGCATGTTGCATGACAAAGTAAGATAATCCACCAAAACTTTCAGAATGCTCATTTTTGCGCCCAAGCACACATATTTAAAACAATCCCTGGTTACGAATAACCTGACAACATTTGAAAATCTCTTAAAAATATCATAGAAAGTGGAAAATGTTGCTGTGTCATGATGGAGAACTTAATACGCAATGTCAACTCAGCTACTGACTGGTCGGTATTGTAATAGATAACATGCCCAATTCTCTATGTTCCAAAGAAAAGATTTGTGCATTTTTTTTAATTTATGGAGGTTGTGTCGAGTGGCTCAACAATCTAACTGCTTTAGATAGTACAATATACTTTCAGATTGCCCATTTTCGCGAAAAGCTCACATCTTACATTTTTCGCTTTGGGCATTAAGCCCCTTTGTATGCTTTATGAGAAGAAAACTATTTTTTTTACCTAAGGAAGCTTTGACGCTTGGTTCAGCAATCTCATTGTTGTACATGGATACGATGGTAACAGCACCCGCACTTCCAACGCCGGCAATGAACCTAGCCAGCAAGATCCATAACAGGCTGTCAGCTGCAACCATGATGCACCAACTGGACTGAAAATTTAAACCATAGGTTTAAAAAAAATATCTATAATAATTTTAATAACCTTAGATAATCATAGACTAATTAATTATGGTTAGCTCTCAGGGGGCCTAGTCCCTATCTTTTACGTTTTACTAACAGCCTGTTAGCTTAACTTGGTGGTTTGAAAAATGGTAGACAGTAACTTTTCTGTTAAGGTTTAGTTTATTTTATCGTCGCGACCGACAGAAAAGAAGAAAAGATATTTAGACAATATTTTAGACGATATGAAGGAATTTTGATGAAAAATGTGAGGTTAAATAATATTGAAACCGTTGGAGACGGACCAGCACGAAAAGGGAGAGGTGATAGCATTTTTGGCGGCAGAGACCTTGTGCCACTTTAATTCTTTGATAACACTCGTATTATAAGTGAATTAGAAAAATAAATCTTTCGTGCCATTGATGCTCTTGTTAAAATGATTGTAAATAATGCCTTGAACTTGTTTGCTAAATGATAACACAGATACGTTGAGATCTTTGAAAGTCATACCTAATAAGCAAGTCGTCAAAACCACTATTGTTTTATTTCTTAAAATATTTTTATCAGATCGTTGAAGACAGGGGTGGGAAACCTTTTTAGCGTGCGTCGGGGGCCGTTTGGATGTTTGTGTTATCACTCGTGGGCCGCATATAAATTTTCAAGCACCTAAGTGGGGGGTTAGAAATCCATTTTTTATTTATTTAAAATCATAAAATCATGTCAAAAATTTTTCTATGGATAACTAAAACAAATAGCTGATTCTGACAGCTCCTAATTTAAAACTAAAGTTAATGATATTAAAAAACAAATTTACGTGTAAACTTATTTGAAACTCATAAACCAGTGATACAGTGTACTTGACAGTGCATAATAATTTGAGTGGGAGAGTGTTTTAACTTTTTATCTTGATTCAAAATATTTTCACAAAACAACAAATCAGTGTCATTAAAGTCACAGACAATTTATTTTTCAAATTTTCGAAAAAGTTCAAATCCACTAAGTGTAAACGTCAAGTTTTTGTCTATGCAATAAAGTCACAACAATAAACAAAACATTGTTGACAAAATTAATTTTTATAAGGGGCATTTCTGAACAAAGATTTTAGTGATGTCTAGCACTCGAAGCAAAAACCAAATTTCTGATGAAAAAATAAGCATGGACAAAATTATCGACTATATAGATAAAAAATTTGAAACTTTGAAGAGGGACATTTTTATCAAAATCGAATCTCAGACCACTGAAACAACAAAAAGCATTGAATTTATAAGTGCTCAATATGATGAAATACTAAAAAAAATTGATGTTACAAATAATGTAAACCAAGTTATACCAACTGATTTCAAAAATTTAAAAAAAGATATGAATGAAAAAAATAATACAATAAAAAAACTTGAAATTAGACTGGCAGAAATTGAAACCATTTCAAAATGTAATACTTAAGAAATAGCTGGGATTCCCCAAAAAATAAGAGAACAACCTATTGAAATCATAAGGAAAGTTGCTGCAGCAGCTGGGATAACTATACAACATACAGACATTACTGAAGTCATCCGAGTCCCAGACAGACGAAATGGAGCTCCACCCAAACTACTTGTCATCTTCTCTGAGAAAAGACAAAGAGATTCCCTCCTGGATAAAAAGAAAGAAATAAACTATGAAGAAATCAAGGATCTGGCGACCTCTCAAATCTTCATCGGGGAAGAACTAAGCCCGTATCATAAAGAAATACTATGGAAAACAAAACAATTAGCCTTAGAAAAAAAATACCAATATGTATGGTACCAGCATGGTAAAGTTATGATACGTAAAAAACATGAAGACAAAATTATCTACATTTAGCACCTTGATGATATAGTGAAAATAATTTAGTAAGCAATATAAAAACTTAATTAATTTAGATTGAAAAAATGGATAACACAATAATAACTAACTTACCAAACTTATCATCCATAAGAAATAATTTTAACATAATGCATCAAAACATTAGAAGTATCAATAAAAACTTTGACGAACTACAAATATTGATAAAAAGTTTAAATTTAAACTGGGATATAATTATTCTTACTGAATGTTGGTTAACTGATAAGTACTATCCCCTACAAATCGATAAATATGTCCCTTACTCTACAATTATGAATAATACCAAAAATGATGGTGTCATCGTATATATTAAAGAAAATATCGAAGCTGATGTCAGAGAGATCAGTATTAATAATGCGAACTGTCTAAGGATATCGATCGGTAATGATACAACAATACTCGCAATTTATAGATCTCCATCTACAAAAAATCTGGAGCCATTTCTAAACTCCTTATCCTTTGAACTGAATTTACTAAAAAACACTAATGATGTATTTGTTATCGGTGATATAAATATTGATATACTTGAAAATGGACACCCAAAAAAATATGATTACATGCAGACACTTGCATACCATGGATATAAAAGCCTAATTGAGGAACCTACACGTGTATTTAATAATAGCAAAACTTGCATTGATCATATTTTTAGTAAAACTAATAAAAAAACTCAAGCCATTATTTATACTAGCACGCTGACAGACCATTACCCAATAATTCTATCTATAACAAAAAAAAATTCTTATGTAAACCAAAACACAAAATCGCTCCTAAAAAAGTCTGAAACAAATTGGGAAAACGTAAAAAGAGAGTTAACAATGAATGACTGGACCGGCTTTCTGGAAAAAGATGATACTGATACTGCTTGGAGTTATTTTATAGAAATTATACAGCACAGTATTCTATCAAACACCAAAACCACCGAAAAAAAGGTATCTCACAAAAATATTCACATTAAACCATGGATCAGTCAGAATATTATAAACTCAATCAGAAAAAGAGATGAACTGCACAGAAAAGTAAAAATCAACCCTTATGATGTCCATACTCTACGATTCTACAAAAGATATCGTAATACATGTAAAAATGTAATTCGTTACGCAAAAGAAACATTCTATAAAAACAAAATTGATGAATGCAATAATGATTCCCGTAAACTCTGGCAGATCATAAATGAAATTACAAATACTAAATCCTCGTATAACGACAAAACCATTAAAGAATTAAACATTGATGAGATTCCCACATCTTTTACTAAACACCCAGACAAACTTCTTGACTTTATAAACAACTACTTTTGCAATATAGGCTCTAACCTTGCAAATAAAATTAAACAAAATTCTACTACTGTCGAAAAAACAATGAGGATTGATAATGTAAACCATGAAAACAGACTCAATATAGTCAAGATAACAAGTGATGAAATAAGAAATATTATAGCCTCCTTAAAAACAAATACCTCATCGGGAAATGAACTGATATCAAGCAAATCAATTAAATACCTACAAAATGAGTTAATCCAACCACTGACGTACCTTGTAAATCTATCATTATCAAAAGGTGTTTTTCCCGCTTGTCTTAAAATTGCTACGATCATACCATTATATAAAAACGGTCCCAAAAATGATATATCAAATTATCGACCTATTAGCATTTTAACTCCTCTATCGAAAATATTGGAAAAAGTAATAAAAAACAAGTACTTACATTTTTGGATACTAATAAAATATTATCACCTACGCAGTATGGTTTTAGGAAAAACCTTGGTACGGGTGACGCTATATCCAATGTAACAAATACAATTATTAGAAAACTGGATGAAGGCAAAAAATGCTTAGCGGTTTTCATTGATCTTCAAAAAGCTTTCGATACAATTGACCATGAAATACTGTACTTAAAACTAAAAAAAAATGGAATAACCGAATCAACCCTAAATCTACTTAGAAGTTACTTAACTGGAAGAGAACAAATTGTACAAATTGGTAAAAGAAAGAGCAAATCTCTACCAATTAAATTCGGGGTCCCCCAGGGAAGCGTATTAGGACCTATACTATTTCTGATTTATATAAATGACCTTATGAATCTTCCCATCAATGGAAACATAATGAGCTTTGCAGATGATACTGTTATTATATTCCACGAACAAGATTGGACAAGAACCTACAAGGAGGCGGAACATGGCCTGGCTGTACTTCAAAACTGGCTAAAAGTAAACTCCCTTACATTAAATGTTAGTAAAACTAAATATCTAACTTTCTCCAAAAACAAACGAGGACAACCGATGAATGAGCATAACCTCAAATTACATGAATGTCAAAAAACTTTTCCACAATGTTCCTGCCCGTCTTTAACCCAAACAAAAAGCATTAAATATCTTGGAATTGAAATTGATGAAAAACTACAGTGGAATTCACACATTGATCTTACCTCAAAAAAGCTAACAAAACTCATCTACTTCTTCAAAAAATTACGTAACATCTTGTCAATGAGGGATTTAAAGAGAGTATATTATGCCTTATGCCACTCTCGACTAGAATATGGAGTAATAGGATGGGGCGCAGCAGCATCTAATCACATAAAACAACTTAAGGTAACTCAGAATTGCATCATAAAGACCATACTGAAGGTCCCCATAAGGACGTCAACAACAGAAATTTTTAAACAGTTTGATGTTCCAAGCATACAGAAAATCTACGCCAAAAACATTCTAGTACATCACCACAAAAATTATTCAGAGGCAGACACCTCACATGCTCATAAAACCAGAGCCAAACAAACAGACATACTTAATATACCAAAGTGTAACTCTTCATTTGGACAAAGAAGTTCTGAATTTTTAGCAGTAAAGTTATATAACAAACTCCCACTTAGTACCAAACAAATTAAAATAAAAAATAGCTACATTAAAGACATTAAATGTTGGCTGAAGGAACTATCGGAAAATGAACTTACATGTATACTTAAAACATCGTCATAGAAGTTTCTGGAAAACCTTATCCAAACAATAAGTTAATCTATAGAAGTCGCTGAAAACTTATCCAAAGCATAGTCCCCCTCAGCACAGGATCTCCTAGTGAGGACGACTACGAATATATTTTCTTATTTTTTATACCTAACATGTTTCATATAAAAATGTAAAATATAATAAATGTATTGTTACTAAATAAAAAAAAAATAAAAAAATATGTAATGATTATTTTTCCAATAAAAAATCATGTACACGAATTGTGCAACAATAAATTTATAAGTGCTCTCGGAAATCGAGAACGGGCACGTTTTAACGTATGATTGATTCTGCGTAAATTCCACAAGCTTAAATAATAATTACACACAGAACAGTGTGTGGTGTGCAACTCAGATATAAAACTTTACTCGATACATGAGAATGGCTTCCTTCGATGAAACTGCAACTTGATATTCTGAACACAAAACTGGTTTAAATTAAATCTGTCTAGGGAGAATTAAAACTACAATGAGTTCATGAAAATGGTTTTTCTTTGATTCTGGCAGCGCAGACATAGTCTGCAACTAGAATTTTATATTTGCCTTCGAAAAAGAGAATGGTTTCGAAAAGTCAGCAGATAAATCCACAACTGGAATTTAATCGTTACATTTTGAACACAAAAACCTGGTTTTTAACGAAGAGTGAATCTGCATGCGAGTCCCCAGCTTTAATTGATACTACGCCCATTATTTATTAATTTAATTTTATTTATTAATTTTCAACGCCCTGGTGGGCTTTTACATTACATGTTTATAATACAGAGACAGGTTTTTAAAAACAAAAGATAAACTATAAAAAATAACTAGTATACGTCATAAAGAGTATACAGATAAATTAAGGAAAGATTATACTTAACAATAAAAGAGAAAGTTGTAAGTTGTAAATACATGACAAAATGCAAGATACATAAAAATAAAATGGTAACAAGATTTTACATTGTGGATTAATATAGAAATATACGAATAAATGCATAAGCCCCTATGTGATGCTCCTTAAATATCAAAATATTCTACATAAAAGTATCGTTCAGGTATTTCTTAAATAATGATAAACTTGTGTTAAATACATCGATATTAGAGGTGAATTTGTTTCCTAATGTGTGAAGTCGAGAAATAGGTGCATGAATGTGGTAGTTCGTCCCAGAATTATTGTTGCAGAATAATACATTTTGCCTTGTTGCTCGATTGGGTACCCTGAAATCGATGAGATGCAGGAGTTCGCAACAATCTAATTCAGAATGAATAATTTTAAACAAAAAAGTTAGATCATTTATTTATGGTGTAGTATCAATTAAATTCCCACACGAAAATGGTTTTCTTCGATTTTTACACTTGGAGCACATGGATGGCTTCCTTCGAAATGCGTCAGCAGATGAATCCGTAACGTAGTAGGATTTTTCATTCAAACAAAAGTGTGGTTCTAACTTACGAATGGATGCGTAGGGGTCCACCAGTCCACCAGTTTAAAAATATTGTACTCAAAACACGTTAATAGTTTTCCTGCATTTTACAGCAAATTTATTGAGTGCAATAAAAATTTTATAATTTTATGTTTATTGAACTATTTACAATAATTTAGAATGTAATTCAGCTATGTTTCAGCTTTCTCTGGGTTTAGTAATAATTGCTGAAAAGTGAAGCAGTGTTGCATTGTGAATCCCCGTGAGAGAAAACCATTCTCGCTTTATGAGTGTATTTTTTTTGGTGTTTTCAGCGGACCGCACCAAAAAGCTTCGCGCGCCGCAAGTTCCCCACCCCTGGTTTAAGACGTCATAACTGATTAAATGCGTATGTAATAATTATATTACTGTGGATAAATCTTGTTTCGGATTTTTCACTGGGAAATTTATGATTTCTTATAACTTTTCATCTTTGACATTTTAAAAATAAATAATTTCTTCAGCTGATTTGAAAGTAATCTTGAATTTTATTTATTTAACTTTATTAATTCTATTACACCAGTGACGCACTGTAGCTGTCTCACAAGGAAATCCTCTATTGAGTGCAGGTGCAGTTTATGACGTAAATAGTTTATAATAAAAATAACAGCACAATATTACATCAAGAAAAATCGTTATCGTATCATTGGAAAAACATACATTTAAACAGGTTTCGATAAAATCGTTGACTTTTAATGTGTCTTGACTGACAAACCAAGACTAAGTATCTAATTTATAATTTGATTTTAGTTGTATTCTGTCTAATGGGCAGTGGAAGTGCATTGTACAGCTTTGCTCCTGAGCATCTAAAAGTTCCTATAGCGCACTTTGGTTCAAGTATAAAGAGCAGCCAAATTTCTATTTATATTTTCTACGTTTATTTGCTGTAGTATTAAAATATGTTCTTTCCACTTTAAATTACCGTCAAAGATAATACCAAAGTGTTTGAATATGGTCACCCATTTTACGTAAGTGTAATAACATAATACGGGGCAGGGATTTTTATTATTATTTTCAGGGCCACAAGGAAGTATTAATAGTAAACTCTACTTAGTTTTTGCCACTTTCATTGTTTTTTTCTTCTTTTTTTCTTTTCTTTATTCATTGCATAAATTATTTAAATTGTAAGTGGATTTTTCGACCACCATGCTAGGCTGATGCCCGTATTATGATGGTTGTTTAATATTTTTTTAAAAACAGTTTAGGACCTACAAAAGTAGAAAATCGTATTATGTTGTTAACAGATTTACTTAATTTAATTGTTTCATTGGAAATGAGGTACATTTCCTGTAATTATTATTTACCTACAATTAAACACGTGCAACGTGCCTTTCATGCTGAGTTATTAAAATATATTATATAAAAAAAATTCATTGTTGCAATATTGCAGTATTTATATGTTGTTATATTCATTGTTCGATTTGTTATCTACACATGTCTTTCTCAACTTCTGTTTTCTATTTCTTATGTTTTACATGCTTATTAGAACTGTCTTTTTCATGTTGTAGTTTATCTGGTACTTCGTTATATTATGTATAAGCCAAAAGGCGTTTATTATAAATAAATAAATAAATAATTCCAGTTATTTAATCACCAAAACTTAGAATTTTGGCATCGACAGGCAGATTACACAATTCAAAAATAATAATAATAACACTATCGAAGTGATACTTACTAGAAAGAGAACTCCTGCTAAGTAGGCGACAAACTTACGACCCTTGGCGTTGGCTAACAACCCATAGATTGGAGAGGAAACTAAAGCACCCAGACAAAGTGATCCTCCAACCCATCCTAAAATCAAATACGTATATTTACCATATTGTTCTACCAAATTATGAATTCTTACAAGAACGTAGGAAGATTTTTATTTATTGAAGGAGAGGACAAACGGTCAAATAAATATACCTGAATCAGCTTGTGTAAAAGGATCTCCTAGAATACCATCCATGAATTGAGGAACCGCAAAAGAACTCCACCCAATTAATTGACCATAGAATAATGACAGGACACTACCTGGAAGCAATCAGTTATTATAGGAAACCAGAATAATGTCGTAATTTTTTTTTTTTTTATAGTGTGGGAGCAAACAATGCAGCGTCTGTACGACAGATACCTTCTACTGACTTGTGACACAATTAGTATATACGGCCCTTTTATCATCATTGTATTTCCGATTGCCGTCAACTCTCCTTCCCACCTTCAGATTAATAATCTCTTATATAAATAACGTGGTTGAATATTGTTTAACCAACCTGCAAGATTAGTCTTGTTTATTAGATTTACAATTGCAATTATTCTTATTCCCTTAAAATGGTGACCCCTACGTGACCAAGACGGGCGAGCAATGCAGTGACGCTTAGGACAGATAACTTCTGTTGGCTGCTCGTGCATTGGGCCACGACCTCTTTATTGCTGGGGAAGTGCTCTGATCACAGTGCTAATTCCGCCAAACTAACGTATGTCATTTTTGGCTGCTATCCTTAAATATAATCATTGCAGGATTGTACCTGAATTGTCTTGGTTAAATATAAAAATTTTTGTAAATATTTGAAAAAAATGTGCTATGAAAATAAAAATACTGTTAGTACTTTTCAACACTATGAGACTATAAAACTAGTAGTGGGATTCTTCAGGTATTTTGGAGCTCCAGAGGTGGCTGCCAAATTCAGCGTGGGGCGCACATGCGATTTGTACAGGATTAGCAGTTGTGTACTATTAAAGTATCTGCGGGCTCTGTTCAGTGTACCCAGTTTTTGAGAGGCTTATTTATAATAACTAAAAAAAAAAAAAAAAAATTATGTTCTTCTCCATATTTTTAATTTTATTTTTATAATAGCCGAAAAAACCTGTTTCACTTATTCTACCTATGTAATACTAACTTTTTAAACTAACTTTATATTTTATATGTTTTTTTTTAAAGTTTATTTTATACTTTGGGTACTTGGAAATATAGTATTTTGTTTTAATACTAACCACACTCAGGCAGTGCCTTAGTTGGTTTTTTATTTCTTGTTCAATACTAATTGTTATTATATATTATGTTATTATATAATATTTGCTATTATACATTATATGTACAAAGAAATGTGAATAAATAAAGTTTAAAAAAAAAACTCTGGCGTCGATAGAGCCTCCATACCTAAGCTGATCACTTATAGCTGATTCATTACAGTTATAGAAAACTACGGTGTAATTGACGTGCGTTTTAGGCTCAGATAATAAAAAGAAACTACTCACATGTGAACGCTGCGAGATATTGATTGCGTACCGATATGGTTCCCTTGTTGGTTACCTCCGTACCATGGCTGGGTTCTTTCATCATCACTGTTTCTTAAGACATAGTCATTAAAACAAATGAAAGTTTAAACAAAACTATGCACAGCAATGTTATTTTATAACTCTAGATGATAAGGCTAATTTACAGAGGCCATCTCTTCGGATGTTTTAAATAGAATGATGCTGTTATCGTTAAGTTAGTGTAATCTTATATTTGTCTTTTATATCTTGAACGTTTTATTATGTTAATATTTGACTACCGTAAAAAGCACCCAGCTTATATTATAATGCAAAAACAATATAGTTAAATGTGCAGTCGTTCTTCGCTTTTCAATAGTGATTCCCACAATAATGACAGTGATTGCCTACTTTAGTGATTTGATAAAAATTAAATAATAAAACAAATAAAACGTTAATAAAACAACCACACACCAGTACACATTCGACGAATACTTAGAATACATAACAAAGGAAATTGCTAAAAAAGTTAAATTCCTAAAAAGGATCAGAAATAACTTGGATCTCAAGACAACGCGCCTTGTTTACAATTCTATTGTAACTCCGCATTTAAATTATCGTTCTAGTATTTTATTCATATGTAACAAAGCCCAAAATATTAAACTACAGGTTATGCAAAATAGGGGGATGACGATGATTTTAAAATGCAACATTTTTACTAGAGTTAAAAATATGTTACAAAATTTAAATATGATGACAACAAAACAACATATAATATTTTATATAACACATTAATAATGATATACAAGCTTAAAGATAATATGCTCCCAAATTATCTGCATAGTAATATTATGTTTCAAGAAAATGTTCACAATTTTCCTACGAGAAAACTTTAGGCTTCCCAAAACTAAACTTTCGTGCACACAAAATAGCGCATTTTATAAAGGGCAAAAACTTTATAACAGTCTGCCAAATGCCGTAAAGGAAGCCTCAAGTCTTAGCACTTTTCGTAGGGTATGAGCATTATATGAAAAAAATGTTTTTAGATTTGTAACATAGTTACCAATATTATTTTAGCCACACAGTTATCTTATATAATGTATTTTTGTCTAGTTATCTTTTTTTTTTTAAATGTTCTTTGTAAATGTTACTGTAAGTACTTTTTTCCCACTAGATGTATGAAAAAATTTACGTAGATACATCTTAATAAAAATTTCAAAAACAAAAAAAGGTTTTTTTTAATTGCCAATAATAGCAATATTTTTGCAAAGCTTTTTTAATAGTTTTTTCCAGGATTTTCGAAATAGTATTTAGTAGCGTAATGGGTCTGTAGTTGTTAACATTATTTTTTGTCCTGATTTGAAAATTGGAATTGGAAAAATTCCTTCTTTTAGACTACGATTTATTAAATATGTGAGTGGTGTAACTAGTTTTTGGCTTAATGTTAAGATAGTTTTAGAGTCAATACCATCAGGACCCACAGTATTGTTATTCTTTAGTAAATGAATTGTTTTATTGGTATCTTATAGTGCAATATTTCGTAGTTTGAAGTGTCTGTTAAAATGTTCATTGCTGATGTTAGACGTATTGTTTTGAGGTTCCTGAATATCTTGTTGAAGCTGCGCAATTTTGATGTTTTCGGCTAGGCTAATTCCAATATTTGTGTAGTGTTTTTGATTGAAGATGCGTGTAGGGTTGTCGTGGAAGTGGATTTCTTTATCATCAAGGAGTATATTTTTTATGGTATCATCTTTTTCTTCTGTGAATGTGAACTTTCCCTCAAAATTGACCATACGCTTTTAGGGTCATAGTTTGATGTTATCAGTTTGTTACGATAGTATAATTATTTGGCTTTACGTATTGTTAGAAAACAGATGTTTCTGTACCTTTTGAAGAAGAAATAAAGCAAAGTATCATATGGGTTCAGTTTAACTTGTTTGTGTAGTTTGTCCCCTTTTTTAATGTTATTTATGATACCTTGGGTAATCCATTTTTTAAGTCTTACTTGCGTTGTTTAATAGGTGTGTATATCGTATAGTATTTTGGGTAATGGAGAGTTTGTAGATATGTTAAAAAGAAATTACAGGCCTCTTCTGCAGAGTTAAATTTTGGAAGATGTTCCCACGTTTTTTTTCTAAACATTGATTATTAACGAAATCAATTATTTTTGCGGTGTTATTTTGGAAATTTGAGTTTCTAGTTGACAAAATTAGGCCTATCATAATTGTGTAATGATCTGTGATTGTGGATTCGTATACTACACTACATATTTGACTTTTGGATTTAACCATAAAGTGATCTATAACATTTTGATATTGAACAATTGATTGCGATAAAACTTTTGGGATTTAATGTGTGCATGCCTGCGATGGTGTCTATGTACTTCTGCTCCGCAGGTTTTTGCTGATAGGCCCTGCGGGCGGCATTATGTGTGTGTTTAACTGCTAAGCGTTGCTAAACCATTTATCCGATTACGATAAAACTTTGGGTTTTGATGTGCGCATGCCTGCGATGCCTGCAAGGCAGTAGGTACCTACCCGCTTACTATGAAATAATATTTTTTCTTTTATTTTTTACAGCAATAAATCAAAGTTTTAGTTTCGAAGAAATTCTGAATAATAAAATACATTTTTATAGCGTTGTTTTTGTGAAAAATTACGACAACGTACCTTCTAAGTACCTACCCGCGCTCTATGAAATAATATTTTTTCTGTTAGTTATTAAGTTAAGTTAGTTTTAACCCGTTAGTTGCCTGCAACGGGCAAAAAGCCAGTACTAATTAAAGCTGAGGACACGCAAGCAGATTCACCGTTAATAATTTAAAACCAGTTTTGTTATCAGAATGTAAATTTCCAGTTATGGATTCATCTTCTGACATATTTTGAAGAAAAATGTTCTCTTATTTGAAGTGAAGTTATAAAATTCTAATTGCAGACTATGGTGCTGCCAGAATAAAGAAAAATTATTTTCACCTGAACCTTATACCAGTTTTGGGTTCAGAATCTAAAATTCTAGTTCTGGATTCACCTGCTGTACATTTATAAGGAAAATATTCTCTTATTCGAAGTGCATTGGAGGTTATCCACCACATACCCACCCCAGTGTAAGTAACAGATGGTTATTGCTTTAGGGCTCTCACAATTCCACAATCCCCTCATTGCATCGCTGGTTACACGAGAATCAAAACGAGCTTCACGAAAATGCCTGCCCTTACTCTCCGGATGGTGGTTGGAGATTGGCGCGAGACTGAGCAGATCCCCCACCCCCACTTAACCGATCCCAGCCGGTCCGATCGTGTTGCGACGTGTATTCACCTCAGTCGCAACATGATCGGACCGGTTGGGATCGGAGGAATGGGAGTAAGAGGAGGCAAATCTGCTAGTAAGTGTTTCAACTTTGGAATAAATAATAGGAAGAGTATTTTTTTAAATTGCGAGTTATCTATTTAAATAGAGCTTTAAAAAACAAAGAACATGATATGCATAACACTATTTCTGAAAAAAATGTCAGTTACGAGCTGTCAACTTATTGCCATCGATATGAAAAAAACGGTTGTTAAAAGAATATTTTGCCGTACCTCCCATTAAAAAAATATTTTTTTAATTTAAATTTGGTTACATCACCAAATTATAAGTCTGATTCCCTTCAAAGAGGCTTATACCATGGTTTTAGGAGCTACAAATAATACATAAGAGATTACGCCCTTTTGCCTTTCCGTAAATTGATCGCATACCAAGCTTGTCATACTAGATATTGTTCGTTACAGCCAAGCAATCGTAAAATTTTCACAAAAAAGAATGGATGTAACCACCAAAATCATCATGTTTTAAAAGAATTATATAGATGTTATTATATTGGTAGAAACATAAACATTATTCTGTTGTTCATTGTAAAAATCAACGAGATAAGGGTTACCATTACTATTTTCATATTTTTTGTTTTTTAGACTTTCCCGAAAGTAGATGATTTGCTGGTCACGTCAATTAGCCTATCTGCCGACGATACACCTCCAAAATATACTAGGCGGAATATTTAATTTCATAACAATAACTTCGCTATGTATTCTGTGTCAGAAAGAATTCATAGATTGGGCAATGAACTGACTGATATCGTTGATATATTCAATTTAAACTTTGATACATTTGAAACCAAATTAGTTTACCATTTTTTAGCTGTAAATAATGAATGAGAAATCATTCTATTTTAATTCCATTTTTTTTTGTTTTTATTATTTTTTTGTTCGTATTCTATTTGCATACAACGAGTAATTAATTGAAAATTAATGTGTTTTGATTTTTTTTAAATGTATTTGTTGCTCGTAGGTATATGAATTGTACCTACGAGTTCTCTAATGTTATCCATGTGGAATTAGCGTTAGGTAATATCTAATGAATATAAAAATATATTATATTCTTATTTATTATATTGAATTTATGCTTTATTTGTATATTTTGTAATCTCTTTATTTATGTTATACTGTTGTAATAAATGAAATTTGTATTTTATATGTAAAAGCCCAATAAGGCGTCAATAAATATAGAAATAAATTATCTACCCCACACAGGAGGCACTGAGAAAAAAATCCATGATGAATATATTTTTTATTAAAAATATACAAATAATACACACATCCGAGGAATTATGGTACTGGCACAGTCACTTGCTTATTTATATGAATGCCGTCAACTGTACACATTTGGTTATAAATGAGCATGCTTGTTTTCAGCATATCCATAAATGAGCATGCTCAAATTGTCTTAGGTACTGGGTCCCTAGCACGGACCTTCAACATCGAAACGATAAAGGCTTTTATCGAAAATATTGTTAATAGAGAATACACCAATAAAAGATTTCAGTCTGGTTAAAAAAAAAATATTCAAGTTTTTCAAAAATTTATTAACATCAAACACAGGACAAAACCGTAATATATATTTTATTTGGATGTTGTACAATATTATATAATATTCCTTAACCTATTAATATAACAATATATTAACAACTCTCAAAAGAACATATAATAGGTACTGACTAAAACATGTAAACACGTCAGCATGGAAGGTTTAAGTGAAGTGATCACGAAACATCCTATTTCCTATTTTTATAATAATATTATAAAGGCGAAAGTTTGAATGGATGTTTGTTATTCTTTTACGCAAAACCTACTGAATTGACTTTAAAAATTCTTTCACCAATAGAAAGCTATATTATTTGCGAGTAATATAGGCTGTATATATTGGTAAGCTCTGGCGTTATGAAATTATTTATCATACGTTTTCTGTCCCTAACAAAATCGAGTTATTGCAAACGTCAGAAGAAAAGTAAAAAAACGGTTACCGTTGAAACGATGTTGGCGTCGTAGTTAATATCTATCTCTGAAAATGAATCGCCGAATGTGTGTGAGCGCATAACTTCTGAACGATTGCACCAAATTGAATAACTCTTTTTTTGTATAATACTACTGGTGAACTCTGGCATTATGAAATTTGTATAAAAAATTGCATGAGCAGTTTGAAAACTTAATGTACTGGAATTTAATTAGGGTGGAAGGGGGGGGGGGAGAGAGGGGGAGAAGGTGGAGCAGGAACCCCCCTAATACCATGCGAGCGAAGCCGCCAGAAAAAACTAGTTATAAAATATTACTAAAATATTTACACAGTACCAACCCATCATTCCAACTTTTCTCAATGCGGTATTGTTGTCTAGAAAGAAAAGGTTTTAGAATAATTGATTGTAGACTATCCTAAATACGTCTGTCCAAAGTAAATAGTGATATATTGATAAAATGATAGAGTTATAGAAATAGTAAGATGTATGGGCGGGAGAGGTAAGTGCGCGCTCCTACTGACAAGTACTGAGAAGGAAACAAGTAACAAAAACTGAAGGACAGGATGCCTTTCTGACTATAATTCATTTTACAAGAGAGAGGAACAAGTTCTTCTTGGCCCTGGGTTGGCTGATTAGCCGCTAACTATCATTTAAATCTCATCCAATCGTACATTCATATAACGAGCACTTTTGCAAATCGGCAACTACGATTTCTCCATAACCAATTTGATGATTGAGCTAAGATTTATTATATACATTCAGTAAACTTTTTAATGTAAGTAGTAAAATTTGGTTGATAATATTTTATTTAATTTTTTATATCTCGCACAAAGTAAAAAGGTAAAATCTAGAGAAATGTCCAGTATGCCGCTATTGTGTGAAAAAAAACGTATGCTTAAAACAGCTACCAATCGGTACAACACTCAAACAGATTGAAAATATACAATACATACATACAGTTACGAAGCAATATTATTAAAAAATATTTCTTTCCTTTAATAAAATGTGTAGGAACATGTTTTTAATTTTAAAACGAAAACTTCAATGGTTTTGAAAATTTACAATTATAAAAATTAATTTTGTATGTATCTACATTCATAATAAATCAATTTGACGTTCCCTTTACTAATTCGAAGTATGGCGACTCACGGGCCTTGCCTGTGTGGAATTTTTTGGTGTACACGTTTTTTTTTTTTTTTTTTTTTTTTAATGTTCTTTATTCAGTAAAGTTTATATATTACAGAAAATTGGTAATTTTTTGGCAATCACACTAGGCACATGCCCGTGTTGTAGTGGCCAAGTTTCGGGAAACTCTTAGTAAAAACAGGAAACTGGTGAATCTATCGGTTCCATGACAACTCAGAATGAAACCAACTCATAATAACTCAGAAACACCTACGAAAGGTCATTAAAAGCTATGAAAATATAATTTTAAAATAGCCGGTAACCTTAACCTAACTTAACTTATTCAACCAATGTTTTTATGATTTTTATTATCACTCCTAATGACCTATCTGAGGTGCTTCCGAGTTGGTTTCATTCTGAGTTGTCCGGTCACCGAGTCTATCACATAAGCATTAGATTTTTTCTTATTTAAGCTTTCATTTTCGGGTAATTCAAGTCCGAAGTTGGAATTTATTATGCAATATTTTCAAAAAGTGGATTGTTTGGGGCTTAATATTAGCTGTTAAATAAATTTCAAAATGTGTCAAAGCATAAATCCGACTCCAGAAGTTCTTAAACATTTTAGTTTCCCTAAAAAGATCGAAAATCAAAAAAATAATGAAATGTAAAAATTAAAATGAATTTCATAAAATATATTATGATAACACTATATTAACAGACAGAAAAATTAGTCATAATAGACCTGATATAGTTTAATATGACTAGATTAAAAAAATAACTTGTATCATTGATGTCGCTATTCCAAATTCTTGTAATATTCAGAAAACTTTTTCCGAAAAAATAAGAAAATATACAGATTTAGGAAATGCGGTTATAAAAATTTGGCATTCTCAGACTATAAAAATATTACAATCTGTTATTTCGGCTACTGGCATTATACCTAGCTCTCTCATTCAAAATTTAGGCATTTTAGATTTTTCAATGAATTTATATAGAAAAATGCTAAAATCAGTCATTTTAAATACATGTAGAATTACGATTTTTTAAAAATATTTATATTGAGGAATCAGTAGGATTTATATATCCAACTAGGAGTTCCACTGAGCCAAACCCTTTGATATGAAAATATCTGGAGTCGGTGTATCATTTTTCCATTTGGTCTCTGGTAAGTTGACATGTTGTTCTTGTATTATATTGTATTTATTATACTTATATAGTGCAATTGCAAAGCGTGAATTGACTAGATGATCATTTATGGAAAAGTTTAAGTCTTTTTTGTGGGAAAGATTTATCCCGGACATAAAATCTGAAGCCATTAAACTGTGAAAACGTTGACTCAAACCGAAATAAAAGTGTTTTTTTGGGTTCTCAGTGTCGTAGATTCACCAGTTTCCCGCTTGTACTATGAGTTTCCGAACAGCGTATATACACTTTATGCATGAACGTTATGTTTTTCCTTAATCATATTTATTCTATCATTATTTTTTCTCTCTTTTATGTTATTTTATTTATGAATATCATTGTGCATGTATACATGCATGCAAGTGCGAAACAAAAAAATATTATGTAAAAAAAATCATTTAAAAAAAATATTATAAAAAAATAATCTATCACAACCTCCTATACAACAACGCCTCAAGGCCAGACGATACCCGCTATCCAGGGAACGAAGCTAGATATGCGGGCGTTGGTGTATGTGCAGGGAGGAGTGTGCCGCCAGCACGCCAACCCAACTAGTAGGTGGGTGCAAGCCACCCTGTTGCTGTTGGGTAGAGTCAATGGGAGGCCGAAATACCAGTTCTGAGAACAAATAAAGTAATAAGGTAAACACACTCCAAATGGCAGATTATAAATTTGTGTTATTTTTTATCGATTTTTAAACTCACTTCCGGCGGGAAGGGTATGCCGAAATTTGCCGCATAAAAATAAAATTACTATCCAAAAAAATACATCGTGGGCCATAAATATTTGCACTTTTGGAATAACTACGATAAAAAAGCAGATTGTATTTAAATAAATGATTATTGATAAGAATAAAAATATGCTGAAAAATCATTTTATAAAAATAATTTCGTCAAAATGGCCGCTATCTCGCCGCTAGCACTCCTCAAACTCGGCTCTTAGGTTTTTTAAACTTTTCGACACAAAGCTCGGGGTTGTTGAACATTTATTGACGGATATTCTCCTTTAATTGAAGTATCGTCACTGGTTTATTTACATAGACACGACTTGTAAGATAACTCCATAATTTTTTTTGCTGGAGTTAGATCTGGGCTGCGGGAGGCCATAGAATATCTCCCCTGCGCGAGACCAGTTTGTTAGGGAAAATTTCTTTAACCACGGTTATAAACTCTATGGAAGCATTATAACTGATTAATACTCGGTATTACGTGAATCGAATGAAAAAAGCGGCGTGCAGCGTTGTTAAAATTATTGCTTTTTTTTAAAATGTTTCACCCAGAAAGCGCGTTGCTCTCCCAGTAAGCGATCCATTGTGATTAAATTTCCAAGAAGCTAGGAGCTGCACATATATGGTCCCGCTCTCCTCCCCCATTCGGTATAAAAAAAACTTTATGGTCCACCCTATATTAACAAAGTAGAATGTACAAAATATATTTTTTAATAATTATAATTAACTCTAAAAAAATTCAAAGTTGCCTTCAAAATGAAGCAAAATTTAAATCTTTAATAGGGTATTTTCATTTTTTTATTGTAAAAAAAAACAATTACGATGATAATGAATTTTTTATTTTATTTTTATGATGAAATTTTTTTTTCTATAACGTTTTGAAATACACCCTTTTAAAATGCTGAGCTCTATGACGTCACCGCCGCCTTACATCTTGAAATCACCGCCGTAAGTGACTGAAGTCAGTTCATAAGTGTTATTTCTTCTGGACTTCCGGTTTGCTCGGTTTAAAGCAATATATTTATCCAATGTATTCCAACTAGCAAAACATTTACAATTTGGTACACAACTCGATTTCAATACCATTTTTAGGTAAGTAAACATTTTTTAAAGCTAATCTCTGGTAATATACTCAATCCGCCTTACTCATAATCGCAGAATGAGATAATACCACGGTAAGACGAACGGGTTAGGTGAAATTTCACTTTCATTTTCTGCTGTTATGTTGAAAGCAGAGGCGGCTCTAGGGCTCCAGCTGTGGAAGGTCATTTGAAAAAAAAGTGATTAATCTTTATTTGATATTGAGAAAAATGCCGATACATTATTATCAATCAATTTAAAGAGAGGTAGGGTCATGAATCCGCAACTCAAATTACATAGGTATTATTAGTAAATTGCAAAGTCGATACATAATTCATGTACTTGCAGGCATATCATTTTAAAGAGGGCACTTTTCCATATAGTTGTGCATTCCAATAGTACCTAAGTATCCAAAATTTAAATAATATATTCAATGTTTATAAGAAAAACTTTCTTTTTATAATTTATTATTTTATAATGTTTTTGTTCTCTTTCATATTTTCGTTTGGATTATTATTGTTAACTTATTCTAATAGAAATAATAGACACCGGTACCTAAAACCTATTTAAAAAAAAAATGTTTTAAATCAAGCTGTTTTCTATGTCCGTTGAAAATTGATCATAATAATATAATAAATAATCTTTAAAAAGATCTACTTCCCAGTGTACTACCAAATTAAAATTGAAATGTCACAAATTACATAAATAACCATGTGAATAATTATTTCAAATCTCTCCCGAACTGTTCAATACAAAACAACCATTGTTTCATGCGAGACATACGGTCAAAAAGCAAAACCGACCTATGTTTATATCAACATCTCTTTCAACAACACATAACATTCATAATGGTGTCTCCTTCACGGACATAACCCAAGCGTAGTTAGGATTTCCTTACTACCTATGCGGGAGAATATCAACTCCAGGCGAAGAACATAGTGCCATCTCATTTGTTGTATGGAGCGCATAGAGAGAGATCTTAACGCTGAGGGCATCGGCAAAATTGACCCAGGGAATACTATGTGAATGGGAGCTTCCTTTTTTTGCAATAGATGTCACTGCTCGTCTATGTCGCCGCTAGCCTACCGTTATTTCGCGATTCATTTCAAATAAACAATTCGATGCTGTGAGAAGTTTTATCCGTAAAAATGTATTATTATGTCTTATAATTTTGGAGGGTCAAACACCCATTGTCCTAAGGGGAGAGCCGCCACTGGTTGAAAGAGATTAACTTGTATGTTCCTAACTTCGCGTGACTACATTTGTATTATTATTATATTTATTTTAATGTCAATATTTACAGTAAAAATAATAAATAATAAAAATAAATTAAAAATCAATATTGTTACAAGCTTGGTTTACAATGCATCCCAGAGTTACATACCGGACATCCCCCAGCTGTGTTAACTGGGCGGCTGCATATTTCCTGGTCATGTTTGACGCCGGAAGGGTGAAAACTGCTGCCAGCGGGAAACACTTTGGAGCACTCCTCCTGAGACACTCTCTGCACGCTTGTCTGAAATATTGAAAAATGTACCAACTGATTGTTTTATCCAGTTAGAACAAATGCGCCTTTTTTGCAGCAAATTCACGAAAAAAAAAATTAATATCTGTGAGAATGGGTTTTGGTGATACTCCTGCTTTCAAATATGCAAGAGTGAGATGGCAGATGCATAGTATAAAATGTGATGTTTGTTACTGCTCACTCTCCTTTAGCTCCTACCGCTCATTTAGCTAGCTCACAGCAGTACAACACATACGTTTCCTAATTGTACAAATATATAATAAACTCGTCCATGCGCGTTATTATTAAAATCAAGTAAGAACCTCATCATCCCCTACACCAGTATAATAGCTTAAATAACAATTTCAATATTTGAATTTAAATTTTTATTTTTTTTATTTTTTTATTTATTTTATGTATTCAATAATTTTATTATTAAATTAATAAAAACAGTTTATTTATAAACAAGTTCTGTTGGTAATTATTATTACGCGTGACAGCTGTTTCGCCTTCTGAGGGCATTATCAAACTGTGGTCATGCCACATACAGACAATCTATTTATAGTATTTTTGGATAGGTTTGTACTATGACTCATTTCTAATTTCTGATTAAAAATGACTGAAATTATTAATGGTTATTATTTTCTCAATTACTGTTATTTCCCACTTTGTGAGAAAGTCGTTAAGCAAACTAATTGTGAGTCATTCGCGAATGCTGACTCATGGTTTTCTTTTCCAGCATAGTTAGTTATTTAAAAATTGGTTTTGAATACATCTAAAAGCGGAGAGTGTATTATATTTTTTTGTTCATTTATTAAAATAGCTTTAGGATTATTATTATGTTTGTTAATTTCCAGCTGCTCTAAAAGATTAAGTTTACGTCCTTTATTTTGAATGTGTAAAGGAGTTGGCTTATTATCATCGCTAAGTGAGTGATTCTCATCTAGGAGATGTTTGGCAAATTGTGATTGTAATTTATTATTATTTTTAAATGATCGCATGTGTTCTTTGAATCTAATATTAAAGGACCGGCCAGTTTGTCCAACATAAACAGCGTTACATTCATCACACTGGAGTTTGTAAATGCCGCTATTTTTAAGTTTGGGTGTTTTACTTTTTGAATTTTTGAGAGATGATCCCAAATTATTATTAGTGCGGAAGGCAATGTCTAATCCACATTTTTTGAGAATTTTAGCAATTTTATTAGATGTAGGTCCTGCAAATTCTAAACACGCAAATTTATTATTAGTTTTATTATTAATCGCTGGGTAAATTGAGTTAAGGTTAATTTTGTATTTTTTATGACTAATTATTTTATCAATATCACTACCCTTGAAGCCGTTATTTTTTGCAATGGATAAAATTATATTTTTTTCTTTTTCGTATGCTTTATTGTCAAGAGGGATGTTAGTAAGTCTATGTATCATTGAGTGATAGGCAGATAATTTATGTGACCATGGGTGTAATGATTTAGAATGAATGGTCGTATCGGTAAAAGTAGGCTTACGGAAAATTTCGAATTGAAAATGACGATTTGAATTTATTTATTGTTATCAAGTTTAATTTGTAGAACTCCATTTTAATTTTTATTTATTTTAAATATTAAAATTTTTTATTATTAAATTAATAAAAACAGTTTATTTATAAACAAGTTCTGCTGGTAATTATTATTACGCGTGACAGCTGTTTCGCCTTCTGAGCGCAGTTTGATAATGTCTGAGACAGTTTGATAATGCCCTCAGAAGGCGAAAAAGCTGTCACGCGTAATAATAATTACCAGCAGAACTTGTTTAGAACTTGTTTCGCCTTCTGAGCGCAGTTTGATAATGTCTGAGACAGTTTGATAATGCCCTCAGAAGGCGAAAAAGCTGTCACGCGTAATAATAATTACCAGCAGAACTTGTTTATAAATAAATTGTTTTTATTAATTTAATAATAAAATTATTGAATATATAAAATAAATAAAAAAAAATATTTATTTATTTTTAGCTATATTAGTGTATTTAGCATCATTAGACCCTATTGTTGAATTGGTTTAACATTACATAGTGGAGTGATGCGGGCTTTCTGGCAGCACTTTATTTCAATCAACCCAGAAATGTTATACTTAATGGGAATAACAAATCAAAAACAACAAAAAACGTTTCTACCGCGCTATCCCAATAGTGTATTGCAATAATATAATAAGTGAGATATTAAAGAAAGAAAAAGTTTTATAAACGGAAACTCAGACGGTTTTAGCATGTAGAGCTCATGGACGGAGAAATGAGTACCAGGAGAATATAAGACATACAAGTGAATGGTCAAAGAAGTGTGGGACTCCCTAGAAAGACATGGCACGACCAAATGAATCAAGTATCTACTTGAGTTGGGTCATCTCGAGATTCAGAATAACAGAAGAGTGCCTATGTATGAGACGATGTACGAATATGAATGAATCAAGGAGTGTGTGTTAAAATTAGACGTGCATGGCGGTCCATCCTCTCTGCCTACCCCTGTGGCGAAACGGTGTAATTGTTAGACTTTTTTTAATGTACATTTAGTATCGGCGACAGCTGTCAATCTTGTCGTTATCACATCATTGGTCATTGTTCAAATTGTTCAAAAGTGTTCTAACCTTGTAGTGAGTGCTGGTCATGTATTCCGGCCCAGTTAGTATGAAGCCACTGTCGGGAAGAGAGGTGCCTGTGTGCAAACATGCTGGTAAAATTCTGCTCGTAAATATCACCCTGGAATCGGAAAATTGTAAATTACAGTTTTCCGTAATAAAAAAAACAAATCATAAAAAAAAAAAACTGTAATGTTGTATTACGGTGCAATAATATTCCTTAACCTTTTAAGTGGGGTATGCCGATATTCCGGCATGACGCATGACACACGTGAACATTCCACGTGTGTCCCTGTCACCTGCTCATTTGATATTGGAAATATTGGCGATCATTTTTTTTTTTGGCAAATCAAAAATTACAGTAAATAAAATAATAAATTTGGTTATCTTGCTTTTCCACGGATTATTGACTCTAACAAGGAAATAATAATTTAAAATAGGTGTGACTGTCTGTTAAACAAACAGTTGATTCTGACAGCTCCTAATTTAAAACTGAAGTTAATGATATTTAAACAGATTTATAATAGTAATATATTTGAAACACATAAACCAGTGATACAGTGTACTTGGTAGTGTAAAATAATTTGAGTGGAAGTGCAAAATAACTCGTTATCTTGATTCAAAAAAATTTCACAAAACAACAAATCATTGGCATTAAAAGTCAGAGACAATTTATTTTTCAAATTTGTGAAAAAGTACAAATCCACTACGTGTAAACGTCAAGTTTTGTCTATGCAATAAAATCACAACAATAAATAAAACATTGTCGACTTTAATTTTTGACAGAATTAATTTTTGTGAGGGGCATTTTTGAACAAAGATTTTAGTGATATCTAGCATTCGAAGCAAAAAGCAAATGTCTGATGAAAAAATAAACATGGACAAAATTATCGACTATATAGATAAAAAATTTGAAACCTCGAAGAGAGACATTTTTATAAAAATTGAATCTCAGACCACAGAAACAACAAAAAGCATTGAATTTATAAGTGCTCATTACGATGAGTTACTAAAAAATGGATGTTACAAATAATCAAAATTCATACAACTACACACTCAGTGACAGTCAGGCGATTCAAAACAGAGATAAAAATTTAAATAAATCTAATTAGAACCCATAGCGAAATAGTAAAAAGTGCAGAAAACATTTAAAGTACTACTACGCGGGTCTACGCGTAGTTTTATAATAAAAATAAGTGATTCCGTTGCCAAAATCCATAAATAATAGTTAGTAATCTCAAGAAAATATGGTGATTAGTAAAAATATAACCAATAACAAATCACTATTATACTTGTGCCTGTGTAAATCTCAAATAATATACAATAATCTAAGTAAATAACAAACTAAACATAGTGATTCTAAATTAATTGTAAATAAAAAAAACAATTTAATAAGTGAAGAAACGTCATTCCAGTGACATAACGTTCGATACAGTATAATTTAAAATAACATCCACAGAACTTTACAGTTTATATTGTGATTAAAAAGCACTGCCAATATACCGAGAGTGGTCCAGTGGGCATCGCATTTGACTCTGGTTCTACTGACCCTCAATTCGAACCCGAGTGCATCCAACAATTTTTGTTATTTCTTATTTTATTATTAATAATCTTTTATTAATATAATTTGGAATAACGATTAGCACCATCTATAAACATATCTAATCACATTGCAAAACTAAAATAATTCAAAATGACGCACCTTCAATCAAGACTATTTCCAAACCAAAGACTACTCCCGAACCTTTGGAGAACAAAGTGCTTTGTAAACTTCTGGAACAGAACACACAAATTCTTGCAACACTCGCGATCATGAAGAAACAATACGAGGATATTATATTACACGTTAACGATCTCGAGGATAAAAATAAGCCGCTGGAAAAAAAGAACTCTAACCTCGAAGCAAGAGTTGAAGCTATGGAAACCCAAATGGAACATATCGACAGACAAAATAATTCAAAGAATGTGGAAATAAGGAGGATCCCGGAAATCAATGGGGAAAACTTAAAAAATATTATATTTAATATTAAAAAAACCACCAACACAAAGGAGGATAACAATATCGATGCAGTGTACCGCATCACTTAAAAAGTGACCAAAAATCAACCCAGACCTTTCGTTATCATATTCAAAACCGCGATGATTTCCTGAGTGATATTAAAAAGTTCAATAAACAAGCGACAACTCGAGAAGAGACTCTAAACACCACCCTCATCGGAATGTCAGGACCCAGCTCTCCGATATACATATCAAAACACCTGACTTTTCACCCTAAACACTTGTGGTTTCTTGCATGAAAGGCTACGCGCGAGAACTTTTACAAATTTGCTTGGACCAGGGGAGGCCAAGTGTATGTACCTAAAGACGTTGGAACACCTGTCATTATTATTAATGACAAAAATAAACAACTTCTGTCTCCCTCACCCAGTAATATGTAAAAAAAACTCGCTTAGGTACAAATCCTACTTTTTTTATATTATTATGTTAATTTTATACATTTTTATATTTTCTTAATGTCTTCAGTATAAACAATAGTAGAATATTATTAAAAATTTCTAGCTCAAATGCATTATCTTCAAACATAATTTTTGCCATTATCACTGCATTAAATGTTAACTTCAACCTCTTATATGAATATGTTGAACCCGTCTTAATTTAATGCGACTTATGACTGTGTTTTGTAACAAATATTACAAATGGTAGAAGTAACTGGTCACTTGGATAATTTTCTCAAATTCCATGCATAGAAACAAAATTTGTTAAACACTATTTAATAGTGTTCTTGCAGTTCAACAAATATTAACTAAATCGGCCCTAAAATTTTTCTCTATGAATATCAGAAGCATAAACCGAAATTTTAATGACTTATTGATAGTTCTCACATACCTTAACTCTGACTTTGACATACTCATTTTAAGTGAATGCTGGATCAATGACAATTACGTCCCCAAAAATATAATAAACTATACCCACTACAACACACATAGTAACACAACTCAAAACGATGGAGTTATCATATACATATAAAATCACATATCTCACACAGTAAATGAAATCATAACCAATCACTCAAACTGTCTCAAAATGGTCATAGATAAGCACATAACCATATTTTCTATATATCGATCACCAGGCATATCTAAAATTACCCCTTTTCTAAATTCACTAAGCCTATCTTTATCTTCTGTGAGTGACTGCGAAAATATCTTTATTATTGGTGACCTCAATGTAAATACAATTAATTCTATGTATCCTCAAGCCAGTGATTATTTAAACCTATTATCTCTTTAAGGTTTCGTCCCAGCCATCACAGCACCCAGCAGAGTATCTGGCTCGTCTGTAAGTTGTATTAATCATTTATTTTCAAAATATAAACAAAAAATTTTATCTCTCGTATACCAATGCACTGTCACAGACGACTAAGCTACCATAACTTCTCTTTCTCATAAAATACAAAAACCACCACCGCATGTAATCCCACAAAAGAAAATATTCTACACCACACTTTTTGAGCTGGTCTCTCAGGAAGATTGGTCAAATCTTTAAAAACTGAATGATTCCAATTTGGCCTGCGAATCTCTTGTCAAAACACTACACAACCATCTAACCAACGCTCCATCCAACACAACTCACAAAACAAAACACTATGATACTAAACTCAAGATCTTTTGATGTCGTTATTTAATGCGTTGAATATTTTAGGTGCGATGTATGAGTATTGTCTCTGTGAAAATAATGTTTTTGTTTTAGGTATTTTGCATTTTCCATGATATTGTGTTGTGTAGCGTGTGTGTATATCTTTTTGTGTGGAATTTATGAGACCATTTTTCCATATATGTAGGAGAGCTATTTTCATATACAGTTGACGAATGTCTAGTACTGCGAGCTTCTTGAAAGGTGGCTCTGATGGATGAGAGGGGGGGACATTTGAAGATGATCCTTAGCAAAATTTTTTGAATGGTTACTAGAGGGTAGAGAATGGATGCTGCACAACCTCACCATCCTATAATGCCGTATGTTAATATAGATTGGAATAGAGCAAAATAAACACTTCTCAGAGTTTTTTCATCAAGAATTGATCGTAGAGGGTAAAAAATATGACATAACTTACGGAATCTCTGTGTTATGGAGCTAATTTAGGCCTCGCATCGTAATTGGTAATCTATATTGACACCTAAGTACTTTTTTTCATTAGACGGTTTAAGTATTGAGCACGAACAGCTATTTATAAGAAGTAGTGGGAAAGTGTCTAGATTTTGTGGGCAAGTGTGTATGATTAGTTTAGAAAGGTTTTCTGGGAGAGATAGTTTTCGGATTGAAAAAAGTATGTATATCGTAAGTAGGATATCGTGGGGAAGAAGCTCTATACCTACAGCTACTGCTAGCTTCTTGGCGGTCTCCGAGGGTTGTTCACCTTCACATGGTGGTATTCTTGCGACCTCTAATGCATTCTCCTTTGAAGTCTGTTCGAGACTGGCCATTTCGAAATTTTTATAAAAAGGTCTTTTTCATTTAATTCTTTTCTTAAGTTTTCTACCTCCTAAACTAATTTTGCAATAGTATTCATTTTTGTATTGAGGTCGTCATATTGCCTGCTGATAAAATCTCTAGAAGTTCGTGCATCTTTATTTTTGTCTATTTTTTGAAAAATTTCTTTTTTCATGGTCTCAAATTTATTCTCGATCTGCTTCATGAAGATTACCATTTTCGTCTCACTGGTATCAGGAATATTCAGTCCTAGACCTTTGCTTCTAGTTTGTTTCTCGGACATAACTGTTCTGATACTGCCCGGCAGAAACTGTCAAAAATAACCTCAAACGATAATAGCTAACAGTATTGAATAATGTCCGGCACATATTTTTATTTTGCACTTATGATAGTGTATTATTATTTATATGGTCCGTAAATAATGCTGAATCACTGTATTGTTATGATTTTCACTTTAAATTTCACTTTGTAGGCTTTTGCAACTTGTACACTATATTTTATTATCAATTTATACGGGAGCAAAATAAAAACAAACATCTGTCACTCAAAGTTATTGTTACCATCGTATAGAATGTGGGAGGGAGGAGGGGGGGGGGGGGTGTGGGGTGGGGGGAACTTGGGAAGGGGGAGGGAAACTCGGGAGGGGAATTCGAGAGGGGAGTTTACGGGAGGGGGGAGGGAAACTCAAGAGGGGGAATGGGGACTCGGGAGGGGTGTTTGCTGGATGGGGTAAGCGGGCGAGGGGAGTGGGTAGAGAGAAGGCGGAGAAGGCGGAGTGGGAACTCGAGAGGGGAAGGGGATGCGGGAGAGGAAGGGGAGGCGGAAGGGGAATGGGATTAATGGGAAAAAACACGCAGGAATAAACAATTTATTTATTAAGTGGCATAGCAATGCATGCTGGGTCATGCAATAATAGCTTTCGGTCACTGAGATGCACTTCCGATGCTATTATTGCTGTTACAGACCTTCTTGTTTCAAATTTAGATAAGGTTTAAACAAGTATTTCTATCTTCCTAGACCTCTCAAAAGCTTTTGATACTATCTCCCTTGACATCCTTGTTAATAAACTAAACACCATTGGTGTAAGAGTGAAAGACCTAGAATTTCTTCAAAGTTACTAATCGAACTCAAAGTGTCAAAATCGAAAACAAATTCAGCCAACCCTTCCCTATAACCTACGGAGTTCCCCAAGGAAGCGTCTTAGGCCCGACTTTGTTTCTCATATACGATCTTTGTAACCTAATGATAAATAGAAAAATTGTAAGTTTTGCTGACGATACTGTGCTACTCATTCAATCCGACACTTGGTTAGACGCAGATAAAATGGCTGAGAAATCAATTAACTCTGTTAAAAAATGGCTAGATATTAATTCCCTTGCACTAAATACTATCAAAATAAAATACATTACTTTTAGTATTAATATCGTTGGCCAACCTAATCAAGATGTTGAAATAAAACTACATGAATGTTCTTGTATTCACGATACATTCTGTCAATGTCCTTGCCCAGATCGAACGGACCATACCAAATACCTTGGTCTTACATTTGATCAATATATTAAGTGGAAAACACATTGCCTACTCATCACGAATAAACTCAGAAAACATATTTATTTCTCCAAAAACATTAGAAACATAGGTACTAGATTTCAAATCTATGAAAATTGTTTATTACTCCCTTTGTCAATCAATCATCGAATATGGAATTATCGCATGGGGAGGTGCAACACAATCAGCTATAGATTCATTATAGAAGGCACCAAAATTAATTTTGAAAGTTATTCTTAAAGTTCCCATAATAACAAGTACTGTAGATATATTCAACAAATTTCATGTATTAGATATTCGACAAATTTACACGAAAACAATCTTAACTCATCTGTTTAAAAATAAAACACATACGTTTTATGAAAATACCCAAAATATTATAAACACGCGGCACAAAACCAAATAACTCATACAAACACCTAAAACAAACACAACATTTGGTCAAAGAAATTTCAAATACATTGCGTCTAAAATATACAATAACCTTCCTGACAAAACAAGACAATCGAATAATATTAACAAATACAAAATTCTGATCAAACAATGGATCATCCAAAAAAGTCGTTCAATAATTGGTCACCTCACCCAAATATAATCCTCTTATCCCATTATTGTTCCCACTACCTACCAACCTGAAATTTTTTGTCAAATATTTTTACTTTATTGAAAATTTTATTTAATATTTATGAAATATTTGTAAACTAGTCTGTCTCGACACAGGATTTCCTAGTAAGACAGGCAAGGCCAAAAAAAATTTATTTAATATAGATGCATAAATAAATAAATAAAAACATAAAAAATACATTCAGTCCCGGTACATTCAGCTTTCAAACAGCTCGCGTGCCTCCTATTGCAATTTTTTTACACAAAATTCACAATGCCAGAGCTTACCAGTAAATATAGAAACCTTCGCGGGCATGCTCACAACAACTCACCAAAGTTTCCTCGCAATAGGATGAACTTTTTAGAGTAACGCATTTTCATGACGCCAGAGCTCGGTATTATAAATAGAAACCATCGCGGGCATGCACACATCAAATCCCCAAAGTTTCATCGCAATCGGATGAACGGTTAGCAACGCATTATTTCATGATGCCAGAACTCATTATCTAAAACAAAGTTAGGTTAGTTACACCATTTATAACTCAAGAACGACTGAATCGATGTTTATGATCTTTGATTTGTTGGATTTGCCTCCTCCTCGAATAGCAGAATAGCTATAAAAATATCGGAAAAAATCACGAAAAAAAAGTTATTGAGAAAATTCTTTTCGTCATACATTTTGAAAGAATGAATTTTCATATTTTGAAAGAGCTCCAGGAATATTGTGATAAGTATAATATTGAGCAGTGAGTGAATTCGTAGTTCCTAGTAAGCGGAAAAGTAAGAAAATCACAAAATTTTTAAATCCGTACACAACGCTATCTTTGATATTGATGATAAAATAAGTTTTTTATAAATTTTTAAATTAGTAATTATTAGCTAATAAGTTAACAGAACAATTATTGATTCTGAGGTGGTACGAAGTTCGCTGGGTCAGCAAGTTATACGTAGAAACCATTGCGGGCATGCACACATCAAATCCCCAAAGTTTCATTGCAATCGGATGAAGGGTTAGCAATGCATAATTTCATGATGCGAGAACTCACAATTGTATGTAGAAACTATTCGCGGGCATGCACATTGCACACATCAAATTCCCAAAGTTTCATCGCAATCGGATGAACGGTTAGCGATGCATAATTTCATGATGCCAGAACTCACCATGTATATAGAAACCATCGCCGGCATGCACACTTTAAATTCCCAAAGTTTCATCGCAATCGGATGAATGGTTAAGCAACGCATAGGCCCCATACACATATATATGTATATACAAACCCAGAAACAAACATATTTTGATTATTATCTAATATATAAATTGATGAAATACTTACTCTCTGTCTAGCCGAAGAAGGGCGATGTCGTTGTACGCTTTTATGTTAGTTCTGTCATATAGCGGGTGCATGTGTTGTGTCGTGACGCCATATATCTCATCAGGATTGTACCGGGGTATAAAGCTCCCGCCCAATCCGACAAAATTAACCTTATCGGAGCTGAAACAAAGATTGTTGTGTGCATAAATTTCCTCTTGTTTTAATCTATTGTCTAATACTAATATAATCACACTATGTCATCTGCTTTTTATGAGCTCATGAACTCTTTACATCTGTTCTGCATGACATACCTCCTTGTTATGGTTTTATATTTGAAATAAAAGCAGTTGATTCACTTTTTATTGAAATTTTAATTCTTTTATAAACATTACAAAATTGTTCATTTGAATGCATTTTCAAATTAATTGCATTAATGTAATTGGTGTATTTGTAAAAATTAAGTATTTATATAAAATAAATTAAAAAATAGGTACCATACTGGCGGCAACAAAGATTACTGTTTAAAATCCGCTTCTTTATTGCTAAATATATTTATAACTGTAATGTATTGAAAAGCTTTCAAATGATATCGTTAGATGTCAGCAGGGAAGTACTTCTCCCGAAGGCCAGTAGTGACGTTTCTTTGGCTATATATATTGGTAAGCTCTAGCGTTATGAATAAGCTGTGGCGTTATGAAATTATTTATTATGCGTTTATTGTCCGTAAGTAATTGTTTGACGTGGGCTGTCATTTTGTTATTTGTTGAGGTTACTATGGAGATTCCTTTGATAGCGAAAATTCAAATATGAGTATTCAAATATGAATATTTAATGTACAAATATAAAATAGGTGCTAATCTACATTTTGAACTAAACCAACAGCTATACTAATATTATGAATGCGAAACGGCGCGTATGTGATTGTTACGTTTTAATAGGTGACATTGTGAAAAATGAATGTAACGAGTATAAAGGGGGTGGAGCGGGTTGGTAGTGCAGGGGTAGTAGGGGGGAGTGAAGGTAGGTGGTGGGGGGAGGGGTGGGGGGGGGGTGGGGGCATATATGCGGGCGAAGTCGGGGCAAAAGCTAGTATAATATTATAAATGCGAATGTTTGTTACTCTTTCACGCAATAAATACTGTATGGAATTTAAAAATTCTTTCACTAATCAAAAGCTACATTATTTGCAAGTAACATAAACTATATATATTGGTAAGTTCTAGCGTTATGAATAAGCTGTGGTGTTATGAAATTATTTATTATACGTTTATTGTCCGAACGAAAAACAAAGCGTGTTGATAAGTAATTGCTTGACGTGGGGTGTCTTTTTGTTTTTTGTTTAGGTTACTCTGGATATTTCTTTGTATGTAGGTGTATGTGTCAAATCTTTCGAGCAAGATTTGAACAACTTTCCGTTGTCTGATTGAGCTAAAATTTGGTATTAACAATACAATATTATGGTAAAAAAGTTCAGTCAGCAATAGAAGCTTCTCTCAAAAAGCGCAGATAAAATTTTTCGGATATTACAGTATATTAGTAGATTCTACGCCGGATTTGACACACGGACCAGCTCAGCGTTGTTATTTGCTGTGTAAAAGACGGGCAGCTAATAGAGCGTGTTCTTTTTTTCATTAGTCCGGAATCTACACAGTTTATTTCTGACTCAACCATTTGGTGGCAGATATTAAAAAAATCACCTGGAAAATGAAAATGTATTGAAATCTCCAGACACCAAATGGGAAGCACACGCTAAAGTGACATCTGCTATTTCAGAGACACATAATAAAATTATTGATGCGTTAGACGTCATTTCTGTGGATGACATGCAAAAAGGATAAACCAGAAGAGAAATAGCTAATTTGTCAGAAAAAGAAATTTTGCAAACCTTCCGAAAAGTCAGAAAGGTATTATAAGATCCCGAAGTCACTCTAAAGACGTGCGTTAATCTTAACAAATCAAATCACCGCCCAAATTCTCATTCCTTGCTAAAATACCCGATGTAGATAAAATTAATTATGTATCTCAATCAAACTTCAGAATACAGTCAGAATTGTAGAAATTTAGTAAACGCATATCCATAAGACCTTAATACCGATATAGGAAACGAAATTAAACCGTTTCATTAATAAAAAAAATAGTTGCAGTGATTTGCCTCGTACAAGTTCACATCAAACTCACACACAATTGTACAAAATGATAAAATTGAATCAGCGTTCTCTAATGTGGATACAGCTCTGGGCATATTTTTATTGGAGATGCCATGAATGGTGATTTTGCCGAATACCGAATACCGAATATTCGGCGACACTTATTTTGCGGGTGACAGGTTCCGACCTGGAAGTGCGTGTGGTAACTACGTATTGGTTTCATTTGCGAGTAGGTCTTGTTACAACACGAATTATTTGTTGATTGTTACATCAAATTTCGTTGCTTATAGTGTGTTATACCTAAAATACACGACATCTGTTTTCAGCCCGATTCCAATTAGAGACCAAAGTCAATATTTTTCGCTTTACGCAATCGCTATTTTCTATTATATATAAGCCATTTTCATATCTACGATTTCAATTGTCATCACTGCAACTGCTAACTGAAAATAGCGATCGCGTAAAGCAAAAAAATGTTGACTTTGGCCTCTAATTGGAATCGGGCTGAAAAAAGAGATCGTGTAAAACCTACATAACATGTCTGTTTGTTTGTTTGCGTAAAGCTTTACGAAATGGCACCATTTATTAAAATATCACCTATTTAAGAATATTATGAAATTTGTAGTGTAGACAATTAATATAATAAAAAAAATTTCATCATTTGGTATTCGATATTTGTCCGAATGGTTTGCAATATTCGGCCGAATACCGAATAGTAAAAAAAGTTGCCGAATAGGCCGAATACCGAATAGTACGAAATACCGAATGTAAACTGCATAGCGGAACGAAATTTTTTTTTTCAAAATTGAAAATGATAAAAAATGAAAAAAGAACGACAATGCTGCAGGAAAGACTCGATGCTTTGCCATCATTATATATAGGGTCAGATATGCTAAAAACGTTGGACTTAAAACTATTTTCTGCGAATTTAATGCCCGAAAAAGTCGAAAGTCGTGTTTCAATAAATAAATAAAAAATGCTTTGGTTTTCATTGTATGTAATACTTACTCCACGTATCTCTTTCGTCTTTCATGCATATTTAAAGGCATGTAATGATCAATCTCGTTATATTAAACGGGTAATTTTTTTTTAAAGACCGATTCTAATTTACTTATTGATAGGGCGTGGATTGCCTAGGGCTAAGGGCTTCAAGTAGTCTTAATCCGGCACTGCCTATGATTCGGAAGAAATAATGGTTTTTATTTATTAAATACTAGAAAATTAGAAACGTCTATTTGGACTTGAGGTCTATTGTTACAGAATTGCAAACCTTTTAGTAAAGTCATGAGAATTCAAAAAAAATATCTGTTTTTTTTTCGATTTGAGATTTTTTTTCATGTTTCGTCGCCTACTCAACGATAATTATTTTCTCAAACTCTCTTTAGGGAGGTAAGTAGTATAATATTGAACAAATGCGAAAAGAGAGTCCAAAAAAGCACCACGATTTTACATTTGAAAACCTAATATGTTAAAAATCTTAAACTGGAAATGTATGTACAAACAAACGTACATACAGACGAAATTAAAACATGACTTCGCTACGTTCAGTCAATAAATATTTGTAGTAGGTTCACCAGTTACTCGCCTATACCACAAGTTTACAGTCACCGTGTATTGCGCCAGTTTTGTAAAATAATATTTCTTAGCAGCTTTAAATATTCTCAATTGTAATATTAACCAATTCATTTGTCTATGTCCATCGTTGCCAGAACTATTTGAATTATTAAATAAAGAAACAATAAACTCACCCAATGTCTACAATGGAGTATGCAGAACACAACACCCACCGGTCACTCACTAGACTTACAGAACGTTTCCGCCAGGAAATGGCGCCTCTCTGACCTGATCCAATTAGTCCCTGGGAACACAACACGACATCAAAATATTATTTACTATGCGAGTTTAATTATTGCTCTAAAAATATATATTGAATTTTTATTTCATACCATTTTTTACATGAATACCGCACAAGAGTTTAAACTACACCATTTGGAAATGTGGAACTATCTGGAGCCAGTGAGACCAAGGCATCCCAAATTGGGGTATTTTGTGTGGCTGATCCCGAATCTTACCCACTCCTCATCTCTTTTTCCTTCCCAGAAGTTCCTCTTCATTCTTCTCTTAAAAAGACCCTCCACACAAAATCCCCAAATATGACAAAGGTCCTGAGGGAAATTATTTTCTGCATAGGCCTCATGTGGGGTTAATTTAAAAAAAATAATAGCTAAAAATTAATTAGATAAAAAATTAATATTTTGGGTTTTAAATAAATCAACCTGTTACTTACTAAGTAAGGGGCCTCTGCTGTAGTTGTCATAGGAGTCTGGTGATATGCTATATTCAAGTCTGGTGTGAGTAGAGGACACATATCCCCCCGAGTCCAACCGGAGCGTGTTTCTTGGCATGGGTGAATCTTCTCTGCCAGCTCTATGCAGTCTGTAGAGGAAATAAAACATTATAAATAAAGTGCCTGCAGTTATTCATGGGACTTATGTAATCATAGAGTGGAAGATATTTCTGATATTTGTAGCAGATGTGGATGGCCAGGTAGTTTCTTTTAGCTTCATTTCCTCCGTCAGCCTCAACTCTACAAAGTCCGTGGGAAATAATTGAATAGTTTTAATAACTTGAATATTGTTGATTTGAGTATTTAAAAAAATAGTATGTGTAAATAGTAAATAATTTATTTTTATTATCTATAAAACGCTAGCGAGTACCCGGCATGTGTTGCTATACCACTTTAAAAATAAAAGGTTTGTCCCTGCGTGTCCTTTCCCATTCGCCCCGTTCCTCTTCCGCCTCCCCTTACTCTTCCACATTTCCTTCCCCTCACGCGTTCCCACTCGGCCTTCCCTCTCCCCACTCCCCTCTCCCGCTGCCCCCGTTCCGCGGACCCCTCTCCCGAATTCCCCTACCCCCTACCGCATTCAATACATTCAGTCCCGGTACATTCAGTTTTCAAACAGCTTGCGTGCCACCATTGCATTTTTTTTTTTACAAATTTCATAATTCCAGAGCTCACCAGTATATATGGAAACCTTCGCGGGCGTGCTCACAACAACTCACCAAAGTTTCCTCGCAATCGAATGAACGGTTTTGCAACGCATTTTCATGACGCCGGAGCTCACTATTATGTATAAAAACCATCTCAGGCATGCAAACATTAAATTCCCAAAGTTTCATCGTAATCGGATGAACGGTTAGCAACGAATAATTTCATGACGCCAGAACTAACTATTATATATAAAACCATCGCGGGCATGCATACATCAAATCTCAAAGTTTCATAACAATCGGATT
Organism: Limnephilus lunatus; assembly: GCA_917563855.2. Taxonomy (NCBI): domain Eukaryota; kingdom Metazoa; phylum Arthropoda; class Insecta; order Trichoptera; family Limnephilidae; genus Limnephilus; species Limnephilus lunatus. Next base: position 51,190,847 of record OU830603.1, read on the forward strand.
AGCAACGCATAAACATCGCATTTACTCATATACTCACATAATCATTTACACTCAAACAAAGATATTTTGACTTTTATATATATAAATTCTTTTACTACCCTTACAATAATGGGAACACACACATTTAATTTGACGAGTGCATGATTTAGTCTGAGGTCTCAAGAGAATAACTGAAACATAACAATATTAAAAAATTACAGTTCTAGTTTAGGAAAACTCACAGTCGGCGGAATTGGAGCCAATAGGTAGCTGAGTGACAAGTCCCTTCGGCAGCGGAGGACAATCAGCATTCATGCAGCACACCAACTCCGACTCGTTATCAGTTAAGTCACATTTCTGTAAACCAATTAATGTCACGTGAGGGGCGTGTAGGTCAAAAATCTAGTTATTGTCAAATATACATAAAGGAAGAAACAGTACCTGTGGAAAAATGCCTTTACTGGCGGCCTCCTTCGCAGTCTGGCAATTTGCGAATAGTCTGCACACTCCCGCCATCCCTGTGTTCTTTAGTGTGCAGTGACTTCCTGCAAATAAACAAACACGCCAGGGTTATACAATGTAATACAATATGACGATGAAGATTCTACCCACAAGCCAGAAGTAATGTGAGTCATTGGAGGGCACCCGACTACTTTCCCAACGGCGTTATAAAGAAAAAAAATGGTTTCCTCCTTCTCAGCACACATCAAAATATTTTTTTAAAGAAGCATTCATTATTTAATTCAACAACTCTAGACCCTAGAACGTCCATTTATATGGGGTTAGTAAGCAGTATGCAAGTACTTACATTAACATTATACAAAAGGGAAATAGAATTATACCTAATTCTTCCGAATTGGGTAATATAAAAATAGAGGTAAAAGTATTATTTTCAATATATTTTTATTCACCCCTGAAAAGTAAGTTATATTATTGTGTTTATTATAGAGATCAAAGTGTAAGTAAAAAGTGTAAGTGTTTATTATAGAGATCAATGTCGATATTAAAAGAAAAGAATCAGTTCGGGACCTGGGTGTTACCTTAGATTCCAAACTTACATTCCAATTACATATTAATAACATTGTCACTAAAGCCACCCAAATGTTAGGATTTATACTACGAACATCAAAACTATTTTATTTTATCGATACATTTATTTTGCTTTATTATACCTATGTTCGTCCGCACCTAGAACACGCCTCACAAATTTGGAATCCAAGATATATAACATATGTTCATAGAATAGAACGTGTTCAGGAAAAATTTCTCTCCTACATAAATTTTCGGTCGTTTTATGCATTCCAATCAAATGAAGATATTCGTCAATTCTTTAAAATCCCGAAATTAAATTGTAGGAGAATTATTTCTGATCAATTGTTTTTGTACAGAATCCTAAATAATACGATATCTTCCCCGTATCTTTTACAAAAAATAGATATTAGAGTTCCTGGTCGCAATGGCAGAAACGTATCCCTTTTTTATAACAGCCGCTCCAACACCAACTACTTACAAAATGAATTCATACATCGAGCCTGCCACTATCATAACACATACCTCAAATATACAGACATCTTCAATATAACTTTCAACAAATTCAAAGCAACACTATCAGATAAATGTAATGCATCACAACACACCACTTAACATCCATATTTATATTTATTTATTATATTATTAATCAGATTCCTTTTCCTAATTTGCAATATATTTTCATATTCCCTAATTACATACAAATCATCCATATACTCCTATAAGATCATAAGCTTACCCTTTATTATTTTTTTCTATATTTTATCATGCATTATTTGAGTATTTAGCTTCTCCTTACTATTTTTTTTTCTTAGTTTTTCTTTATGTTTAATTTAGCTTCTCTTAACTATTTTTTTCTTAGTTTTTCTTTATGTTTTTCTTGTCAGCGAAAAAAAAAACAAATTTTATCAGCGAAAACATGTTTTTAGGCTTACTGTTTTATTTTATCACTCTTTATTTTTATGAATCTTTGTAAAGCTGTTTGTTTTCCAAATAAAGATTATTATTATTATTATTATTATTTAAAACAAAAAGGAAAAGCTGTAACCAGTCGAAGAAAACTTCTGAAAATAAAAGTAACGAAGAAAAAACAGTAACAATATAATGTAAGTAATTAAAATACAAGCAGAAGGAAAACAAAATAAATTAAAATAATATAATAGCTATTCCACAAACCGCCACACGAAATGGAGCAAAAACCCGGATTAAGTGGTATTTGCGAACGTTATTGTTCTAAATATTTATATTTTTTTAGTGTAGCACGATCGTTTCTGCACTTTATGTGTTTATTTAAATATGTCAATAGCGCTTCACGGAAGTTTGACAAGGTCGCAAAGTGTATCGTAAATTTGATGTTCGGCATCGCGTTTTTCCCTTCTCTCCTACGCGTGAGCAGAGACGGTTGCGTATTAAATAACGTTTAGATATATATACAAAAAGTTAATTTACTAAATTATATATCCATATCACATGTGTGTGAAATTTGAACTAACATCTAATGTTATTATTTTTGTATGTTTTTACTGTTAAAATGTTTATTTCAATTAGCATTTAGAAACAAAGCATCGTTTGTTCTCATTTATGAATAAATACATACTGTACACTGAAATTTCATCTTTTATTTCATACATAAATTGTGATCATCTTTTCTCCTTGCTTGAACAATTTTGTTATTTTCAGGAAGGCCTATATGCATTTCCCGTAATTATTGGAGGTATTAAATGCACGGGGTATATTAAATGCCACTTCTGTGAAATGAAAGAAGTTTTTAATTAATTACCTAATACAAAAATACTACATGGCAGCAGGTTCGAACATTTTAAGCCCTTCATTTTACAAAATTGGGAAGTATTTTTCACCACAATCGATGAAGAAATAAAGAAAAAGCCGCAGTTATTATTATGAGGTTTGAAAAACATAATTTAGAGTGGTTGCAAGAAATGATAGTTATCTCAAAATCTTTGGGTATTTCAAGAAAGTGGTTCTAGATCAAGGAAGAAAAAAGTGCATGATCTGTTAGAGTCTCGCACTCTTGATGAACCCCAGTTAGCAGCAGAAGAAAAACCTTTAGCACTTTTGTGTTTGTGTTCATAGATGTGAAATATATGTAATGTACTAATGTGTAAAGTAAAAATTAAAATGTTTTATTTGCTTAGATATTAGTATATCTTCAAAATGTATTAGTTTTTTGTTGCAAATTTTTACGAAAGAGTAAATTAATAATTTTGACTTCTTTTTTTTTTTTTTTTTTCATGAGCTCCACACAGGAGGCCCTGAGGACAATAATTTCTCTCAGGGCCTATGTCATCTTTGGGGATGCTGTGTGGAGGGTTTTTTGAGGAAAGGATGGAGAGGAGAGTTCTGGGAAGGAAAAGGGTTTGAGGGGTGGGTAGGAATCTGGGGTTCAGTGTGTCCTGATCATCCGCCTCCAATACCTAGATAAACTTCACCCCATGAACCCGGGCACCCCTGCTAAATCACCAAACGTAGCGAATCACTTGGGGTGACCTATGACAGAGGTGTTGGTTATCCAATAAAGGTTCCCGGGGCGGCGGTACCCAATCCCGCCTCCCAAATTGAAAAAATGTTGTTGTAATTCATTAATAAGATTAAAAAATTGCATTAATATTTAGTCAGGAAGGAATTAATTGTGTTTTTTCTTCATTCCGTCCCCTGTGCGCCGGGCAGTCTCAATGAGAATGCGTATGGCTATCGGCCCAACCCCAGACGAAGTCCGAAGTCCTTTTTTTAGCCGGCTTCCTGATTTTGCCTCGAAGAAATATACGTGGGAGGGAAGGGGAATTTTTCAAAGACCCCGAGGAAAGGATGAGCGTTGGGTTGCCGGAGGGGCGACGAGGATCGCCGGAAGATCGCTCCACGTGTTCGCCTGGTAATATGCACAGACAGGATCTATCCCACCTTCCTTTTATGGGGGAACGACGTTACATAAAATGTTGGTACAGTTCATTTAAGCCACCATAGTATGGAAACCAAAACTAATAAAGTAAAATATAAAATAATAAGAGCATTTATACATATATGTGAAACATAATGACAGAATGAGTACAGAAGTGATAATGTATTGAGCTATAGTGTCGTCACCACCATCGCTCACCAAGATGACCAGTCGAGGTAAAAACGTGGATTTTCCGACAAAACTATCATTGTTATTCGATTTCAATTTCAAGAAATCGTCACAAGATGACGCAACTTTCGTCGGCAAGACGAAAAGGGAAGTTCCTTTCCTAGGTATAAGTTCTACGAATTTGTGAACCTGGAGTATCTCCCTGATTTCGGAGGGGTGACGGTAATTCTCAGTTGTATCAAGCGGCTGTATATTAAGTATGACGTCATCTTCCGTCCCGGTTACTTTTTCGCGGTGAATTGCCATCACTGCCACCACTGGTTAATTCGTTTTTTTTTTTCGATTCGTTTTACAAAATGATCACCAACACTAACTTGGCATAGCCGAACCACAAGCCGCCGGCTGGCAGGGCTACCAGTAAAAGCCTGCGGAGCGAGTTTTTTAACTGCAAGAGATTTATGAATACTGGATACCGTACCTTCGAAAACTGTCACCAGAGGGCAGCAGACAACTTGAACGGCGCCCTCTGTATAGCATATCTGAAAAAAACGAGTTATTACGTATTTAATTGAAGTAGAAGTTAGTACCTACTAATAAAGGTGATTAAAAAATATTCTAATCAAATTGAACTTTTTTTTAAAAATTAGTTTTAAGAACTTAATTTAAAATAATAATAAAACTTCAATTTTTTACCTGTGGCGAAATTCCTTTTTTGGCGGCCTTCTTCACTGCATGACAATTGGTAAATGGTCTGCACACTCCCGGCATTCCTGTGTCCACCATAGTACAGTTATCGCCTTCAAGCAAACAAACACAACAGGGTTACACAACACTACGATGAAGATTCTAACCATAATCCAGAAGTAATAAACATCAGTGGAATATTTAAGGGTTGATGTTTGCCGGTCTACGGTAGAATATTATGAAAAATCCTAGTGACAAAGTTGCTAACACTCAGAACCATTAGAATATTTTTTTAGTATTCTGCCTCAACGACTCGCTGCCTTTTGTAATATATAACAGTTTTGCTTTGATGAGGAAGCCTACATAACCTCACTTAAGGCAGGCAACAGCAGGCCTAACCTAACTTACAATTGCCTACTGGGTTTGTTATGATTAAATAATGATAGCCATACCTTTAAAACCCCCCTCACAGCAGACAACTGGAACAGAGCCATCTAAAGTGCAAATCTGAAAATAAAAACAAAAAACAGTAGAAAAGGCAACTTAAATTTGCATCTTCATGAAGAAACCACAAGTTTTGAAAGATTTTAATATTTTTTATCAAAAATAATGATGTATACAGAGACTGAATCAAATTCAATAAATATTCACTTATTAAAGCTGTTTGCTTCATTGTGATTTTTATGAATGGTATAATGTTAGTGAGATTTAAATAACTAAAAAAGAAGAGAGACATGCAGTGGTTACTATTTGAGTGTCAAATTGTGGCTAACCTGAGGAGTTATTCCATTTAGGGCTGCCTCCACGGCAACGGGGCACTTTGATAAACGAAGACATTTACCAGCCCGCCCTGTTATAGCTACTAAGCATTTATCACCTGCAAAAGCAACATGACCGTTATATAAGAAGAGAGCAATGTTATTAAGAGAATAAATATTAAGTTCTGGGTATTATACCTTCAGCTACTGTCGCCAGAGGGCAGCAAACAATCTGAAAATTGCCCTCTAAAGTGCAAACCTGAAAACACAATAGGCTTAGTATTTATTGTAATTTGAATAATTAACGAAACAATATTATTAAGATTTAAAAATATTAAACAGGAAACATACAGAATAGAAGCGATTAGATCAAGCGGATTGACATAAGAACTTAGTTTTTTGCATAAATTTAGATTGTTTACAATGGTAACTTGATGCTTGCGTCGAACATCTTTAAGCATGCCCCATGCTTGCTGCGATTTTATATTTATGTCGCGTGATTTGAACGTGTTCGTGGCTGGCTTGATCATGCAAGAGTAAATACCATTTTCGTCGTTAAATTCGTTTATTTTTATTCAAACTCAAAGCTAGAGTTAAGAAATTTTTATTTCAGTTGGATTATATTTCATCAAAATTCACTTTATTTGACCAACTGCACGGACGAATGAATACAAAATGAATATCTTTTAAATAAGAAGCTTGACGTGTTCATCAAGCCGCTTGAGTACGGAGAACAAAATTATACGCTTGACCGTATCTGAACCCTGTAAGGATTCGGGATGAAAAAATAATAACTTAAATTTTAGCCCAAATTTTCGTACAGTTTACGATGGCGGATATTAATTTGGTGGACATCTGTCATCTCTCATTGGTTAACGCAGGTAACTAACTACATTAGGAGAAAATGTGGCATGCTTATTTCATTTCATATTTAAAATATGAATAAAAAGACTACAAAATATATTTATTACTGATTGTGAAATTGTCATACCTTTGTTTATGACGCACCATTTTTATGAAATAATAATTTTGCAATGTTATCTTCTGAAATTCCTATTTTAAGTAGATTGATTTGAAACATGAAACATAGATTGATTTGCAAGTGTAAATATTATTAATAGGACGTAAAATTGTTGCGATTGTGAAAACATGTTGTTATTTTACATAAATGGCAATGAACAGTACCTGTGGGGATATGCCTTTACTGGCGGCCTCTATCGCTGTCTGGCAATCGGCGAATTGACTGCACACACCCGGCCTTCCCGTATCTACCATCGTACAGTTATCACCTTCAAACAAACAGAAACACCAGAGTTACACAACACAACAGGTGAAGGTGAATAAACTGCATGAAGTGAAAGTGAAGTACCTGCTCTAGGAGTAGTTGTGTTTGCCTGGCATCTGACTTGAAGTCTTGTCTCTTGTCCTGGTACCCAGGGGCAGCATACTATCAGCTTGTTCTCCGGGGAGGCGCATACCTGAAAACATACTACATTGAATTACCTATTATTTTATACTGCTATCTTCTCTTCCCTGCTAAACATGCTGATCAGAACTGCAACGTCAAAAAATTGCTGATCAATTCTTGTTCACAGAAATTAAACATCCTGATTTCTATATCATTGAACAATAATTGCCAGAATTAGAACATTAAAGGACAAAGAGTTTTGAATGGTGAGATTTTATTTCTTAATATATAAAACAAAGTCGGGTTAGTTACACTATTTATAACTCGAGAATGGCTGGACCGATTTTGATGATCTTTAATTTGTTGGATTTATCTCCACCCCGGAAAGGATAATAACTATTAAAACATCACAAAAATTAACGAAAAAATTGTTATTAAGAAAATTCTTTTCCCCATACATATGGAACAATTTTCACATTTTGAAAGAGCTGCGGAATTTTGTGATAAGTACTTATAATATTGAGTAGTGAGTGAGTTACAAAAATTCAAATGTCAATGCGCCGGTTGTTTGGTTTTTTTTATTATTTTTTTTTTTTTAAATTATTTATTTGGCTTTCACCCATTAAGGGTGTGATGAACCTGTTTCACTCCGGTATAGGTGGGTAAATTTTTTTTTAAAATATAGAATATGATCACACTATCGACATCTTTCGGGCGGTTTTAAAATCAATATTAAAGGAATCTTTTTTAAACTTTTGGGGTTTCCTTGCCACGAAGGGGTGTAAGCAGTTAGGAAAAAAAAACGACTATCCAATCAGAATAGAAGTGAGGACAGTAGGTGCGTCTTAAACCAATCACAGGCTGGGGGCGTGGGGTGAGGGATTTGCAAAATTAAGATTCCAAGATTATCTCACGGTTTGGCCAGACAGTTATTTTAAGGGGATAGAACCACTTCTAACTTGGTCATAAATCGCATTTTATGGGAGCAGGAGGGAATCGGCAACAGTTGACTTCACGTCTGGAATCGGAAAGTTTTGCGAGGACCTTGGTGTCGGAACATTCAAAAGACAATGATCATGCGTTAATTATCATAAAGTAGCAAGCGATCTCGATTACTTAGTAATCGTGAAACGGGAGTAGGCATTGAAGGTCATTACCACCTTTTCCAGACAAATATCTAGCAGATTCTGCAAGTAGACGATGGGGGGAAAGTGTTAGACGTGGAAAACCCACAGGAGCCGATCTCTTCAAGGTAGTCGAGGGAAATCAATTCATGTTAGTGACCATATGAAGTCTAAGATTTTGTATTGGATTTTTGTCCATTAGTTTAGAGGGGAGGGAAGGTTTACGATTTCTTGTTCTTTAAGTGGGTCTCGAGTGCGAAACATCTGACATGATTTTGGGTCTCTAAGGTACGCATTAAGCTGAAATAACCACTTGATTTTACATACAGATGATAGGAGAAAGAAATTAGTGAAAAGGCATAAAATTTAACGACCTGTCAGGATTTTAAATTATTTGAAAACTCAAGTATTTTCTTGATCACTAGGCGAGTAATTACGGGAGATTTATCGGTTTTGGTGCCAGAGAGGGATGTAATATGTAGGAGGAACTAGGAAAAAGGGAAAAAAAACGTTCGAAGGCAGGATTGGAATGGGATCTTGGCAGTGGTTATAGCCCGTGAGAAAGGAGGATCGAGGTCATAAAAGTTTAGATTATTATAAACTAAGGTCTTACGAGCGTCAACGACTTTGCTGGAGGGAGGGTCCAGTGATTGGAGTTTGCACTTGGGCATTTGCAAACGCGAGAAATATTAAAAAATTGGATACGAACACAAGAAACGCGACATATAGCCAGAAACGGACACGGCTGAGTGTGCACACTAGCGGTACGTTTGATAAAGGATATTCAGTCACAAATTTATTAGAAAATCCATAGCCAAATGTTAAAACGACGGAATATATGTGCGGTGACGTGTTGGGAGAATTTTATAATAATGAATGCTTAATAGATAACTGTCGGGTTATGTTGTAGGTTAATGAGTTGAAATTGGATTTGGGTTAAGCCAAGAAAGTAGGGTAGTTATATCGAATATTCAGGATACACCGTATTTGAAAACAAATTAAAAAGGAGTAGAACGGACACTATGGATTTTAGAGAAAAGTTGAATTAATTAGTCACAGGATAAAAGGTAGATTATATTAACTAATCATGCGGAGATTCGTGTGGGAATCAGATGTTTAGACTCAAATACGCCCCTGATTGATGGCAACAGAGTAGTGTCGTCGGTAGAAGGCGGTTCGGTTGGAACAGGACGTGAGAAGGAAAAAAGGTGAACCGACGGTATGGGATATTGGTATGGAACAAAGACGATATTACGCGTTGATAAGGTTGTATATTGCAAAATTTAAATTTGATTGATGGGAGAAACGGGGTATAAAAGACGCAGAAGGGTCAGGGAGGGGGAGTTCGGTGCTAGATTTCGGGAGAAAAAGAACTGTGAAAAATCGTGCGTGTATCGGGAATTGATTGCTGGACTTAGAAAAATCGAGACTGTGTAGTGTTAAACTAACTACGTTGATTATGCTTTGCAAGTGTTAGTGAATTAGATTCAGTGGAAAATACATGACTTAATTCACGAGTCAGTGGTGAAAAGTGCTAATTGATTGAAGAGGATAATACCTAAATCAATAAATTCTAATAATAATATTTAACCTACCGATTGGACGAAATAAAAGTCAGTAAATACATATTACGAGAATGACGGTCTTATATCTTATCTGGTGGTGTTAATTATTCCCAAAAATAAACGTCGGTAGAAGTTCGCGTTTGTTATCGTTTATTATGTAGACAGATAAAAGATATCTATAAATATTTACCCTAAATAAAAATATCGGCCTTGAATTTTAATAATAATAATAAATGGTGCAAATTCAGATGGGGAGGGACTTAACTAACTTAATTTAAAGTAATAACGGATCAAGTAATAAACAGTCGTTCTAGGTTTATAATAATGGCCCTAGTTTTGCAATAAAAAAATTCATCCCTTTAATAAAAATGTCGTGATAGTCCGCGAAAGAAAGAAATTAATAATAAACTTAACTAGATTTAAATAATCTCAGCAAGGGTTCGGGAGTCGGGAAAGATATCGAATTTGGTATATTTTAATTTCAATGGTTAGAACATAGTAACCTACGAAAACGTTCAATTCGTGAAAGCTCACACCAATGGCGTCGAGCGGTTATTTACCATATTTAGTTTACAAATAAAAGTTTAGAAGTTCGTAGGAAGTTTTGTTTTCTCCACAGGTCTACGGCACACGTAATTAAGAATTGGTAAGTTGTTATACCTAATTTAAATTTCCAGGCCATCCTGAAACGCGACGCAGAGATGACAGAACCGAAGCTGCCTCGGGAAACTGAAGATTTAAATAAATGACAAAATTTTATAATATTATTTCAGGATATTTTCAACGGTGTTATCACCAAGGGCAGTGACCTTTTCTTTCAGACAGCTGATGGCACTGGCGGGAGAGCAAAAAATGGACGAGCGGTGCGGTGTGAAGCTTACATCCCTGTGAGTGTTGTACCCTCAACCAAATGGGGAGTCCATCGGGGTATACGACATACCCAATAGAAAGCGACTGCCTGCAACCTAAACACTCCGAGAGTGAAACGTAAATTTAAAACTAACAGGTACTCCTTTGAATTCCTATTTGTTGAATTGCGCCTTTTAAACTTTATGGTTGAACAATGTGACGATGACACCGAGGCTATACATATGTGTCAATGTGTGGTCCATCGGTAAGGGTCTTCCCACATTGTCCTATTAGGAGAGGATGCTCACCATAGACTGATCGGGTCACGCGAGATGCTGGAAGCAATTCCCTTTCGCGGAACCGTGTCGAGAGAATGGGCGTGACGAGACGGAATGAAAAGAGTTGCCAAACGGTATGTTAGGACGCGGTTCGCTGACGGAGGCGTCTTGGCCAAAAGTATCTCGGGTTGCCGGCGAGGTAGTGTGGGAGGAGCATAAGCAGTACATTTTGTGGAAACAACCCTGCAGCGCCTGCACATTTTTTAATACTATCGACCTAGAAGTAAACATAGCGCTTAGACTATACTTAATTTCTATGTTCGTTTCTAGAGGTGGTTTTACACCTGGACCGGTCACATTTTCGCGAATAGAGCCTTGACAAGGGACGAATTGGATTACCCCTTCTAGAGCCAGTAACGTAGTCCCGGAGGTGTTCGATACTGGGGTTGATCGGGAAAGGTTTGAAGGCATGCCGTCTTTCCTTGGTTATGGAAGGGTCCGGGTATCTGGTTGGTCGTCAAGAGATCTTCTGGGTACCATGGGTATAGCCTTGACATGCTTTGGTCGGGAGGTCGTGTCCGGAGAGCCGACCACCTGGTCAATTTGGTCAAGTGGAGGAGCCAGTACTAGATTGCAAAAACTGCATGATCCATTCCATCCCTCCCTTATCCTCTCCATCCAAGGTATGAATTTTGCGTTTACTAACAATATAATGTTATCACAATTATGTATAGGGTCCAGCCATGGAGAGCAATGCAAAGGAGCCGCCAGATAACTAAATGAAATATTCTAGGTATGTATTTTAAAATCTATTAGGACGTCTATTAGGGTAAAAAAAAATCAACTTTATAGACTCCCAAGAGCTACAGGGGGTACTGCGAGAGTATTAAAACAACGTACATTATTAGGGACGTAATGGGGATATTTTTAGGATAGATTTAGACAATAAGTATCCTTCATACGTTCAAAAGATACAGAGAAATTCTTCCACACCTTACCTAAAAGAACCAAAAGTTACCACACATAGACATTAAATACCTATTCTAGATTTTCTAGAACCTTTGAAACAAAAAAAACACAACGTAAAGGAAAGGGTCTGTTGTAAAGTTTTACCGGAAGGAGAAAACCTTTTGCTGTGTTCAGTCACAGGGGTGGGAAAAGCGAGTCATGATTCAAGACATTATTGGTGAATCATACAGTACGAGAGAAGGGTTTACCGTCCGGAGATCGAAACGCGAGAGGGGAGAGGTATTAAAACCCAAGCAAGGCCTTGACCCATCACAAGGGTCTTATTGGCCATTTCTAAAAGTTAGTTACGTATTTATAAATTATGTATATTTTCAGTTTTTTTAAATTAGTTTCAATATCAGTTTTTTTAAATTAGTTACATTTTCAGATTATTTAAAATTAGTTTCATTTTTAGTGTTTTATATGGAATAGATAAATGATATTGGCAAATACAGACAATGGGCCTAGACAAATATTCATATTATAACAGAAGTTATACAAATATTCATATAATTATACAGAGTTGATATTAATAGTAATTATAAAATTGTAGAGTAGAAAGATGAAAAAATAGAAACCTGTACAATTGTACATAATAACACTGCAAGAACAAATGCATACGTATTTAAGAGAAAGAAATGTGTTGCTTAAATGTTAAGGCCATTTTTACAAATAAATTTTGCTAACAAATAATGAATTTTAAGGAGAGTTGAGACTATGAAAGCAGGGTACACTGGTAGAGAATTCAATTTTAAGTTTTATAAATTTATGAAATTTGGAAATTGGTCATTGATAAGACACTAAAAAAATATGGTCTAAAGTATCCTCTGAACCACAACCACAATAAGGCGAATTGACTATGTGGAATCTGGCGAGATGGCTAAGATAACAAGTTTGAACTAGAAGAATATTATTTTAAACATAAACACGGTCTGTTTATTTATATTTTCGTAGCTGTATCCCCAAAACAAGAGAATTTTAGCCTATACTTGTGGACAAATTTTTATCCCTGAATTTCTCTAGTTGGACCATTTTTTTACACATTGACTAGGTAGTAATGTTTTTATTTTTCTTATGTCAGTTTTAATGAGGGTTGTGAAGGGGGTGGGGGGTCGGGGGAGGGTGACATCACGCTCTCTTAGGCTCTCAGTAGGTATTCCTTTCGATATTGCTTTTCACTTTGAGTTAAAACTGACACTTGAAAATGTCATGCGTCAATTAAATAAACTAACTAACTACGAAAAACAGTTATCGATTTTTCTATTGTAATATTAATGTAGGTGACACACATAGCTATAAAAGTAGATATCTGTTGAACCGCGAGCATTAATGTGTTGTACCGTCACACAATGCTATTGAATATTTCTTTTAATGGTAGGAGAGGGGTGTTAGATGAATTAGGGAGCTTCCACGAAATGTCATAAAACGACCCCCCTACTGTTTACGGCAGGGAGGGGGGCGCATAACTTCGCATAACGCATATCGCCTCAGGAGCGGTTACGGCGTAAGAATAGTTTTAGTTTTTTTATGTCTATGGTTGATCTACGGATAAACCGCTTAGGTGTGACAAGTCTGATGGGATTTGTATGGCGATGATATTGATTGGCGTGCGATGATCTTTTATCTTTTATAGCTGTGTGTAACACCCATCTTAAAGTGTCAACTTAATATTCATAAACAAAAATTTAAAAAAAACTTCAAAAATTTAATCAGACAGCAAAATTTAATTTTCATTTTTAACTCCAAAAAATGACCGGAATCACTGGTTAAAATAAGTCGAGTACGTCTCTTAACACCCTGTATAGATACGTAAAACAATAGAATATATAATATTACGAGTTTTCTAGAAAATATTTACACAAAATAAGCCAAATTTCATCAAAATCCGTTAAAGGGATGTAATAGCCACGGCCGAATTCTAAAACTGTCAAAATGTATTCATTATTGCATCGCTAGGTGGCGGTAGTGATGCCTTCGCCAATTTTAAAACTATTTCTATGGTCACAAATGAACTAATACTGAATAATACTGACATTCCGAAATAAGTTACGCTTCATAATATATTATAGCTGTGTGTGTGTACGCAGCACAATTAATTCTCACACATACTTGCAAAACGTGCGTAAAGTTGACGCGAGATACGTGCGCGTAGCACGTTTTGCAAGTATGTGCGCACACACGTGTGAACATCGCGCTAACGCCGTTTCGGAACGAGAACCAAGAACGCACATGTAATGTTATATTTTCAACGATTTATACAATATGGCCGTTGAAAAGTTACAGTTCGACAAACTTACACCAAAAAAGAGAATTTTCGAGTACTTTCTGTTTTTGTAGCTTCCTGAGATTATTGAAGTGCTTCAAGTGAGTCGGTATTCTATGTTTACAGCTATTAATGAAACACTTCGACCGTATTTTCAAAATATATACGCTGTCAAACGAGGAGCGTACAGCTTCGCTACCTGCCAACGGGAGATTCCAGCCCGGAATGAGTAGAAGCTAAGAAATGTGTTCGAATTTAGTGAAAAAATGAAGTATTTATTTAATTATCAATATCCACAGATATCATAACGATAATAAGAGGCCGTACTTCTACAGATGTATGTATTATGTATATATTTTTAATTTAAAATATTGTGTAAAATCATTATTAGTGCGATAATCATAGACTGAAGTTTTAAAAGTGGGTTGTATGGTGTATCAATGTTTTTATTTTTCATGGTCGAATGCCTACATCAATTACAAAAAAAATAAGCAGATTGAAAAATAAAAGTCCATTATTTGGTAAAAAAAAATATCAAGTCTGAGAATGACACACGAAAGGTAGTATTAAGCCGTTTTAGAGAGCCGTTTTTCAGCAAATTACAATTCTGCCCCTATAATACACTCTTAAGTTGTTTCAGAGTTTATCTCGAACAAACATCGTGACGCGAGATTTTTATATATATAAAGATAATGATACAGTGAGAACAACAGGAATGTTTTGAAATAAAATAACTGGTTCGGTATATATATCTTGTATATATATACCGAATAGTTATTTAGTGTTTTGATTGTAAAATATTTTAGAAAAATACATATACTACGTGGACCTGAAAGTTATAAGAATTTATTTTTTATTTTTTTTATTATTTATTTTATTTTTATTTTATTTTATTTTTTTTTTATTTTATATATTCAATAATTTTATTATTAAATTAATAAAAACAGTTTATTTATAAACAAGTTCTGCTGGTAATTATTATTACGCGTGACAGCTGTTTCGCCTTCTGAGGGCATTATCAAACTGTGACAGAAGGCGAAACAGCTGTCACGCGTAATAATAATTACCAGCAGAACTTGTTTATAAATAAACTGTTTTTATTAATTTAATAATAAAATTATTGATTATATAAAATAAATAAAAATTAAAATGGAGTTCTACAAATTAAACTTGATAACAATAAATAATGAGAATTTCTTTATAACAAAGTAGAAAGTACACTACATTCACCCTACGAAGGACTTATTTAGTGACCTCCAAGTGCTTAATATAAAATCGTTGTATGTCAAATACATATCTGCCTATTTTAAATTTAAATTTATTAAAAAAAAATTTTTTTGAATCAAACTTCAGTACAAGATATTCCAAAAAATCCAACTTTGTTATTCCAGTAACTAAAACCTCAATGGCCCAGTCACAGTTTAACTTCCTTGCTCCGAAAATCTTTAATAATTTACCAATTGAAATAAAGACGGTAGACCAATATAACACTTTCAGGAAGGCGATTAAGGATTTTTTGATGAGTGAATGTGACAACGCCGATGGCCTGTTTCTCGTTCTCAGATAGAACAACTGTCTATGTATATACTTTATTTTTTTTTAATGTTATATATATATATATATACATCCCGCAACAGATTTGGCAACCTTTCACTTCGCATCCTTTTGGCAACCACTGCTTACGGTAGGTTTTTAAATAAAATTGCTGTGAATGTTCACATGTTTTTAGCTAAAGAAAAGAGTGATAGTAAAAGAATTATCCAGAAATTGTGTTTTAAGGGTATTCAAATTTTTGGTAGTTACGTATACTTTAGAGTCTTTTGGACTTCCTTTCATATTACCGTCGTATTGGTAACCGCATATATCGTACGTATATCACACTTCATTCCATATTTAGGGCGTCCGTTCATTACGAACATTTGACGACCTCCGTATATTCCTGTATGCATTACGTTTATATTACGACGCTTTCAGAATCCTTTTAATTCGGTCGCGATTTGCCAACGGTGTATCATAGGTACATAATGATTGGTTATCATACAAAGGCTAACTTGACGACATAATAAAATTTGGAATTTTTTTTTAAATTTACTTGCTTGGTTTGGTGGTGCTGGGGAGCGGGGATAATGCTCGCTTCCTGAATAGAATTCTACCTTCAACATTCTTCTACCACTACGCGCTTAGTTTAGCGAGGAAATTAAAAGAATGCATTCATGTACAATCTTTTATGATTTAAAAAAAAAAATAGCGTTCAGAGCCGCTAATATCACAAATATTATTTTGAAGGAAACCAAAACAGAATCCCAATAATTCAAAACGGTATACGATTTAATAAATTTTACATTTGGGAGGCAATATCAAACAAATTATAAATTTGGGAGGCGGGTGTGGGTACCGCCACCCCGGGAACTATTTATTGGATAACTAACAACCCTCCCATAGGTAACACCAAGTGGTTAGATATGTTTGGTGACTTAGCAGGGGTGCCCGGGTTCACGGGGTGAGGTTTGTCTAGCTCTTGGCGGCCTATGCATTTGCCCACCTACCACATGGCGGGTCGGATCGGGAGAGACTGGTTGAGGGAGATCTTTTCATCTCTCCAGCCAGACCCTCGATCCATCGACTTGTACCACAGTGGGAGGGATGGTCACTCCTGGACACATTGACCCCAGATTCTTAACCACACCTCATACTTTATTCCTTCCTAGAACTTCCTCTCCTTCCTTTCCCTAAAAATACCCTCAACACAACATCTCCAAAGATGACATAGGCCCTGAGGGAAATTGTTTTCCTCAGGCCCTCCTTTGTGGAGCTAATGTAAAAAATATAAAGTGTCAAAATTAACTATCGCTTTTGGCTTCTATTTTAAATCTCTTCATTGATCCAATCGTTATTTTAGTTACCGATTAATCAGAATAAAAGTGGCTACCGTTTTGCGATAGGTAGCAAGGTAATATTTTTATAAAAAAAGACAATCATTCTCGGGTTACGAATAACCTGTCACTTATATAAAACTAGCTGTTACGCGGCATGCGTTGCTATGCCATTGAATAAATAATTGTTTCTCCGTGCATGTCCTTTCCCATTCGTCCCGTTTCCCTCCCCGCCTCCCCTTCCTCAACTGCGTCCTCGAAGAAAAAGATGTACCTACCTATGTTTCACTTCATTCCTAACTTTTAGTGGCGATCGGGTATGACGTATTCCACATTTCATTCCTAGCCTTTAGTGGCGACCGGTGGCGAAACAACGTTGCCGGTTCAAGTCAAATCCCGTACGAGTGTTGAGGTGCACGCCGCGGCGGCGTGATTTGCGACGTTGCCGTACATATTTCTTCTTTTCGATCGTTTTTACGGTCAAATTTACTTCTATAAAATTTCGTTTTCTTATTTTTTATTTTTTTTTTTATTATTATTTATTGAGTTAGTTGAACTACATGAATATTGTGGCAATCGAACTCTATTTATATTTCTTGTTTCGTAATTATGTTTCTATTAAAAACAATTTCATCCTTAAAGTATTTTGGCATTTGGTTTTTCATAATTTTATGCACAAAAATTATCACATTAAATGGTAGTCTCTTTTTTATCGGAATCCAATTGAGCTAATCTCTCATTTGATTAATCCTTGCGAATTTGCCTTTCCCCAGTATACATTTCATAGCTCTGTTCTGAATAACTTCTAGTTTGTTTAAATTTCCTTCATTGGCCAAATATAACATCGTAGAGACGTAATCCAAATGTGGAGTAACGATAGTTTTATAAATGAGCTCCGTAGTGTATCTATTTAATTTATGTCGTAGTTTTCTAAAAAAATTGACCTTTTATGATACCTTTTTTAGCACATATTCAAAGTTTGCCGTGAAAGTCAGTTTTGAATCGAATATAACACCCAGGTATTTGATTTCATTTACTTTTCCAATTTTTTCACCATTAATTGTCATATTTAACACTGTGTTACGCGTTTTATCGCCTATTTCCATATATTTTGTTTTGTTTACGTTCAGTTTCAGCTTGTTTAATTTCAGCCATTTGCTATATTTTGTAGGTCTTCGTTTATTTTGTTAATTGAATCTATGTAATCTTTACAGGAAAAATAGATAAAGGTATCGTCTGCAAATAGTCTAATTTTGCAATGTTAATTTATAATTTACAGGAGTTCACTTACTCTGACGGTGATGGTGGGATACGACCCAAATCCCAAACTAACACTGATTTCAGGTTTTAGACAGCGGATGTGTGAAACAAAGATGAGCTCACCAGTTAATTTTACTCGA
This sequence comes from Limnephilus lunatus, assembly GCA_917563855.2. Taxonomy (NCBI): domain Eukaryota; kingdom Metazoa; phylum Arthropoda; class Insecta; order Trichoptera; family Limnephilidae; genus Limnephilus; species Limnephilus lunatus. The sequence continues at coordinate 51,209,150 of OU830603.1, forward strand.
AAAAATATTTAAAAAATTCTGATAACGACCTTCGTACATCATTTCCACAAAACTTCAATGTATTGACCAAATCCAAGAAGAAAATATGAATAAATGATATAGAAATAACAAAATAAATACACTGCGCAGTTCACACGCCATAGAAATGAAACATCAGAAAACTAAAGTAGGCAAAAGTGTGTAGGCTACGAAGCACCGCACAAAGAGGAGACCGATTATTCTCCTCTTTGTGCTTTGTGATTTAAGTTTTTGTCCCTTTTTAGTGTCGCTATTTTTCGTTTCATCGAGTTTAAAATCACAAAGAAAGATAGACTAACATTGCTGGGTTACGAATAACTCAATAATGTTTGAAAATCTCCATCATTATTTGGTTACGAATAATCCAATAATGTTTGAAAATCTCCTACTACCACCACAGAAAGCCGAAAATGTTGTTTGTGTTGGGGTGGGACTTTTTTTACATTAGCTCCACACAGGGACCCTGAGGAAAATAAATTCCAAAAGGGCCTATGTCGTCTTAGGGCAGTGGTGGGCAAACTTTCTTCATGGGGGGCCAGAAAGTTTAAGAAATTTCAGAGGAGGGCCAGGAGTATAGCCAAAATGCATTTTGCTTTAAAATCTATATTTTGTAAAATCTATATTTAAGTCTGTTCGCAGACATACGACGACCCAAACATCGCTATTATTTTCTGGGCGTGATAAATTATCTTTGGATATCCAGTTTTCGGCAGTGTTCTATAAAAAAAAAAAAATCAGAATTTAAGAACAATTGTTTTAAATGGGGGGCTGCACTGCATTTCAATAATATCTAACTGCAATTCTGCAAGTACATTCTCCGGTCCACATTAAACGGCATTGAAAAAACATCAAGCGATGACTGAATATTCTTAAAATCTTGAAACCTAGTTTCAAATTCTGTGTGAAGTTTCTTCAACGCCCGACTGAATTATTTCGTTTGTTCTCACTCACTGGTGCCACGGATTCTAAGAGCGGCAAGTGAGTGAAATCATTCTTCTCAATGCAGTTATAAAACAGAAAAAGCTGATTTTTAAATGATTTCATACAACCCCAAAGCTCATCTAAAAATTGATTCCCACCTTGCAATATTTTATTTTATTGTGTTCGAGCAAATCGGTAAAAAATGCAAAATCGGTACGCCAATCTTTGTTTTCCAAGATCTGGAATTCAGACTATTTCTCTGTTCTATTCTTTAAAACATCTTGTATTTCTTCTTTTAAATTAAAGATCGTCGGCGGGCCGCATTAAATACCTCTGCGGGCCGGATCTGGCCCGCGGGCCGTACTTTGCCCATCACTGTCTTAGGGGATGCTGTGTGGAGGGTCTTTTAGGGAAGGGAAGGTGAGGAGGTTCTGAAAAGGAAAAAGGTATGCGGGGTGGGTAGGAATCTGGGGGTCAGTGAGTCCAGGAGGGGACGTATGAACCCATCCCTCCAACTACGGTGCAAGGCGATGGATAGAGAGAGAGCACTACTGGTAAGGTCAAAAGGCCTCCCACAACCAGTCTCTCTCGATCCGGCCCACCACGCAGCAGGTGGCCAGACGCATCCACCGTCAAGACCTGCACAAACTTCATCCCATGAACCCGGGTATCTCTGTTAAGTCACCAAACGCAATGAACCACTTGGGGTGACGTACGGCAGAGGTGTTGTTTAACCAATAAATGGTTCCTAGGGCGGCGGTACCCATACCCGCATCCCGAACCTAAACGCGATGCCCATTAAACCACTGACCGGTCAATGATTCTATCTTTAAAATAAATATATAAAACTTGTGTGCAATTCACCTTCACAAACCTACCTTACACCCAACATAATAAAATTGCCAAATATATTATGTAAAAATGTTAATAATTAGGTAAATACTGTAATACTTATATAGAAATAAATAAATAAAGTTCACACGAGGGAGAAGTGAAGCCTTCATAAAACTAAACCTAGAAAGAATGAAACGAATCAGGGTAGGATAATTGTAGAGTTTATTTATTGTAATATTTTTACCAAGTGTACAAATTATTTTATTCTACGAAACACCGCACAAAGAGGGCACAGATTAGTGTCATTCTTTCGCAGGCTAATTCCTATATGTATAATCCTAACATCTGGTCTCTGAAAATGCAAATAAATGCACATCCATTGTCAAAGTATGGCTCAATCAAAACCTTATAACTCTGAACAGCGGAAAAACTCTTTATATTCCATTTAACAATACCAAAAAGGCGACAGACACCCTTAACTCCCTTAAATATAAGGTTTCACAAAAATACTTACAATCCTGTCTAATGCTCTAACTGTACGGAAATGAATACGGGGATTTTTATATATGAATACCTCACAAGAGTCCCAGGTGCTCCGTCTGGAGCCAGTAAAACTATGGCATCTTCCATTGGGGTATGTTGTGAGAATGAAGGTGGCGGGGAGGGGAAGGAGATGAGGGAGAGGAAGGTGGGGAAGTACCTGGCTATTCAGATCTGGTCACCAAACACGGCTAAAGTCTTACACCAGGGCGATACTGAGTGTACTTTCCACTCTGGAACGTGCCGCAAATATACCATATATTTACTTCTTCAAACTTCGCAAAATTACTTTGTGGCATCATTAATTATATAATGAATAACAGATCACTTTGTAGAAACCACTATATTATAAACAATATCTACATGTTTCCATAACAATGTTATCTTCATCAGGATATGTTAATATGAAGAAAAATAAATGACAAACAAGTATAGACAAATTAGAATAAACTAGAACATAGACAAAATATTAAAAAAGTAGAGGTGATTAATTGCTTAAAAAACATAAAAATAGTTATACAAAATTAAATATAAAAATTATTTAAGGAAAAATAAAATTGCATTTAGATAATAAAAAAACTTTTAAGAAAAAATAATTAAAATAATTAGTCTAATCAAAAAATAAATAATTATTGTAAGTATTAATAAGAAAATAAATTTAAGAGATGGCTATTTTTAAAAAATGTTTGGTTATTTATAAAATTTCATTTACTATTAATGCTTTTTCTTATTTCTAAATTATCCAATTGTATGCCCGTAGTGTTAATTTTAAGACCTGTATTTAATATCAAAAGAATGAGTTGTTTCCAAAATATGGTTGGCAAATTCAGAATAATTATTATTATTTAAACATCTTATATGTTCCTTAACTCTAATGTTAAAATTTCTAGAAGTTTTTCCAATATAAAAAAAGTTACAATCATTTTAAGTTTAGGTATATGTATGTTTCTTTTTTTTTAAATTACTTTATTGTAAAACTGCTTATCTCGTTACAGGAATCCCCTAGTGAGATGTGCAGCTTATGTTTTCATGTATTTCTTATTTTTTTCAATAAATAAATAAATAAATAAAATTTATAAACCCCAGATTTGTTCAAAAAATCACATTTATCCTTATTATTTAATATATAATTTTTTAATTTGTTATTTGTATAAAAAGCTGGTTGTACATTATTTGGCTTGTTTTTATTTTTTAAATTTGAAATGCTATTATTTAAAAAAAAATAATTCTCCAATTATTATCATTTTCAACAACGTGTGGATAAACAAAAGATCTAAAAAACTTTTTCTTATATTTTTTGTTTAACATATTGTCTATTAATTTTGAAGTATAACCGTTATTAATTGCAAATTTGTTTAATAGTATTTAATTCTGTTTTAAAATTACGCAAAGATAAGGGAACATTAATTAATCTACTTAGCAAGGTATGAAAAGCTGCTAATTTTTGTGAAAATGGATGATTAGATGTTTCATGTATAATGATATCTGTATATGTATCTTTACGAAAAATATTAAATTAAAAAAACATGTAGATATTGTTTATAATATAGTGGTTTATACAAAGCGATCTGTTATTGATAATATACCATATATTATTCTAAAATAATAAATTGTGATATATAACAAAATTAACAATATAAAGTTTATTTGCTAGACAGGGATTCGATCCCGCGACCTTCGGGTTGCGAGCTAAGAGCCTCACCGCTAAACACCGGCCACACCGGCCATCGAATACAGTTAAATACTTAGGAATTACATTAGACAGCCAACTCAAATGGACAGATCACATAGAAAAGCTTGTAAATAAGTTTATATTTTTGAACGTTTAAATTAAAGAGTCGACATTAAAATAATGAAATTTGTGTAACATGCATTGGTGCAATCATCAGAATCTTATGGAATAATTGGATGGGAGGGGAGGGGGTGTATAATAATAATAATAATGTCGCATATTGATATGAACTACCCCTTCCTGCAATTATTCCAAGAAGCTGAATTGTAAGAGATGAGAAAAATTTACTTTGCACGATGTTTAAAATACACATTTTCTAGAAATATAATTTTTTCAAAAAATGAAAAACGATTTAAGTAGTAATAGGTTAAATAATGCATTTGAAATTCCATTGTGTAAAACTAGGCTTGCGTAAAGACATGCGAATTTTATTACACCAGAAATTTATAATGCTCTCTATAAGACTACAGAAATTGAAAGTAAAAATATATCCTCGTACAGCAAATATAAAAATGTATAAAGTCTTGGATAAATACCATTGAAACCGACATTTACTTGCTGTAACATCTGAGCCGATGTAACTTCACAAATTTTATTAATCTTTATTAAAATGTCGTGTGAATTGTAATTCAGTAATCACGATGACAATGATTTTATTTTTTATTTATTTAATTTTATTTTTTAATCTCTACGAGGATAGTGCAAGTTTATGAGTAAAATTTTAACTGTTTTAAAAACACAAAAGTACACCCACGAACTGTCGATGCCTGTGTGGGATTTTTTTGGGTTATCTGCTAATTGTATTATTCTTTGCTTTTCAACTGTTTATATAAAAACCATTATATGTATTGTAAATTTATACCAATTTAGGTACCAAAAAAAATCCTATACTGTTTGTCTCTTTTTAGTGTCGCTTGTTTCCTTTCGAGTTTTTTTCTAATCACAACGTTGCTAAAGAATTTTTCACTTCAAATAATTGCTTCATCGCAGTTCTCGATCCAAATTGCTACCCAGCGCAAAAATGTGTCCATTTTCATGCATTCAGAATAATTATTGGTAACTAACATAATGTTTGATCGAAAGCGGAGCTTTAAAATAAAAGTCAAAATCGATTGATAATTTTGACACCCGAGAAGAAAGATATTTATAGATTTGTGTTATTTTTCTGTTCAATTATACAACATAAAATGATATCATGAAATCGTCTGCCGTTTTAAATTTTCAGAATTCTATTCTGAGTTTTTTTTAAATAATAATATAGTGGAGTATTAACGGCTCTGAAAGCAAATTATGTTTAAAAAAATAGAAATCTTATAAAATTGTACACTAATACACTATTTCAATTCCAATATTTCCACGCATAGCTAAAGGGCTTGTTCACATTGGTCAAGTGGTAAGTCAAGTAGAGAGTACGCTTGCTACATGACTCGCCGAAAACCGTTCGCCTTAATTTCAAATAGAGTAGATACATTTGTGCCCGCCGCACGTTGTAGGATGACGGCGGATGACGGGCTGCTACAAAGCAAAGTAAATACGCTAATTAAGCTGATTTTAATGCTTATTATAGAAGACGTGGAAGAATAAATTAGTGAGATAATAATAAATAAAATGTCCACAAAAAGAGATTAATAGCAGCACAAATAAATAATTTTAGAGTAGCAACTTCGCTCCAATGCCTCGACATTTCCGCGGGTCTACAAATGAACTCTGCTAAAACGGCATGTCAGTGCACAGGGATGCGAGGGGGGGGTCCCTATACGCTCTAAAAATAGAACGAAATTGATTGAATCCACTTAAAAGCTGACTAACCCACTCTACTAAAATGATGGTGTTCGGACGCGTTTAGATACTACTTTACTCCCCACTCGAATAAAATAAATAGCGTGTTTGAACGGCTCTTAAGCGCTTGGGTAGTGGAAAATAGGACAAAATCTGCGGACGTGGGTAGGATTCTAACCAGAGGTCTTCTGTTCAGGAAGCGAGCATTATCCCAAGCTCCACCAAGACAGACAAGCACATTAAAAATACCAGTTAGTGGTTGAGTGGGCATCGCGTTTGGGTCCCACCCGCGGGCGTCGCGTGCCCTATTCCTCGGCTGGCTATGGCTATGTCCTCCATCACAACACAAGCAACATTTTCGGCCTTTTGTGGTGGTAATAGGAGATTTTCAAATACTGTTGGGTTATTCGTAACCACAGGGAATGTTTGTCTTTCTTTAAAAAAAAAACAAACAAAAAAATCTTTGTTTATATGAATGCGTCTTTAAAATGACAATGCATATGCATGACCTGAAGTTCAGCAAAAAGCTGCCCGCAGAGTGCTTGAAAACGCCCTTTATTCAGGGGGAGGTTTTACGGTGAAAATTTGAATGTGCGATGGAAGGTTACAAATAAACTTATTTTTTATGTGTAAACCTTAAAAAACCAAATTCATGTACAGGATTTAGCCTGCGAGAAAATGGGATAGTGTAATCGGTGTCCTCTTTGTGTGGTGCTTCGTAGCCTTCCCACTCTTGTCTACTTTAGTTTTCTGAAGGTTTCACTTCTACGGCGTGTGAATCGCATACTCAGTTATTTTTAAATATGAAACTACAAAAATCTGAGGTGGCATTAACGTTTAAAATACATTTGTCTAACAAAATATGTGTTTATTGATTCTTTTCTCGGTATCTATAAGTAGTTTTAGTTAGAAAAAACGTAAGGTGAGCCGTTATTAAAACTTTTTAATGTTTGCATTGAAAAATTTAATGTTTTCAAAATTATATGTCTTTCTTATAATAAAAATCTTTCAAAACCAGGACTGGAGGGGTAAATTAATGTTAAAGTTCAAAAAGGTGGCAGATTTTAATTGATAATTTTTTTTAATTAGTAAATTAAAAAAGAAAAACGAATCAAAATGTACACATCTATGAAAAACAATTTTTCCAAATGAGTTCAGTATTACTTAACTAAACTAAAAAATGCAATTTTATCAAATTTAAACAAAAATATGAGTACCTTGCTGACCAACACACCTACACTACAAGGATGAAATCCTCAAAACTACTAGACATCCCGAAATTAAATAGATCTTTTGGGCAGAGAAACCATAATTTCCATGCTACAAAACTATAGAATGCCCTTCCAATTGAAATTAAGAACACCATGCAGAAAAAAAAGTTCAAAAAAGACATCAAATTATGGCTAAGTAAACATGAAGATGAGGAAATAATTAAAATTATAGAGTAATCCTAACGTAACCTACAGACAACAAACTTAAATACTTTTAATTTTATTTATTGTTTATTTTGTGAAAATCAACAAAAGATGCAAAAGTGATTCGTAAATAATAATAGCTACTGGTTTTTAAAATATTCGAATGGAACCTCCGGGGTGCCCGGAGCTACGATTTTTAGAAATAAAGATAGCATTTTTGTATTTGATTGATGTATGCTTTTACTCATGCTTTAATGTAAAAAAATATAACGGATAATATAATCAATACAAACAGATTGCATCAATACAAAAGGATTGCAATCTTTAGGGGTCGGGTGGGAATGCTACCCTTGTTCTACCGGTATTTCAATGGAAGATGCTCCGAGGAACTAGCGTCTTTGATCCCTTCGGCGCCGGTGCATAGTCGGGAAATACGCCAAACGTGCGCCCAACCTGCAGTTCATTCCTAGTTTTTAGTGACGACAAGAAGGGAAGATGCATTTTGCATTTCAAAACTCGTTGTCAGTTCGTTTGAACTCTCCCGTACGAGGGTTGGGGTCAAGGGTCAGGGGGCGGCGCGCGGTGGGTTTATTTTGGAGGTTGAGCGTGTTCACTGTTCACACACAGCTATAATATGCGTGGGACGGCATATTTCAGCATAACGCTCGCCTTATATTCCAATTTGGAATGTACGGCAAACGATATGCCGAAAAACGCCATCCCACGCATATTATAGCTGTGTGTTAACAGAGATATCCGGGTTTCAGGGGGGGGAAGTTTGTCCAGGTCTTGACGGCGGTCTACCCACCTGCTGCGTGGTGGGCCGGATCGAGAGAGACTGGTTTTGGGAGGCCTTTTAACCTTTCCAGTAGTGCTCTCTCTCTACCCATCGCCTTACACCGTAGTTGAAGGGATGGGTTTATAATATATGTCCCCTCCTGGACTCACTGACCTCCAGATTCCTACCCACCCCGCATGCCATTTTTCCTTTTCAGAACCTCCTATCCTTCCCTTACCTAAAAGACCCTCCACACAGCATCCCCTAAGACGACATAGGCCCTGAGGGATTTTATTTTCCTCAGGGTCCCTGTGTGGAGCTAATATAAAAAAAGTCCCACCTCAACACAAACAACATTTTCGGCTTTCTGTGGTGGTAGTAAGAGATTTTCAAACATTATTGGGTAATTCGTAACCCATCAATGTTAGTCTATCTTTCTTTGTGATTTTAAACTCGATGAAACGAAAAATAGTGACCCTAAAAAGGGACAAAAAAATAAATCTATAGGATTTACACTGCGAGAATAATCGGTCTCCTCTTTGTGCGGTGCTTCGTAGCCTACACACTTTTGTCTACTTTAGTTTTCTGAAGTTTCATTTCTATGGCGTGTGAACTGCACAGTGTATGTGTTTGTTATTTATATATCATTTATTTATATTTTCTTCTTGGATTTGGTCAATACATTGAAGTTTGGTGGAAACAATGTACGATGGTCGTTATCAGAATTTTTTAATATTTTTTCGAGTAAAATTAACTGGTGAGCTCGTCTTTGTTTCACACATCCGCTGTCTAAAAACTGAAATCGGTGTCAATTTGGGATTTGGGTCGTATCCCACCATCACCTTCAGAGTAAGTGGAACTCCTGTAAATTAGAAATTAATATTGCAAAATTAGACTATTTGCAGACGATACCTTAATCTATATTTCGTGTGAAGATTACATTACAAATGGTTGAAATTAAACAAGTTGAAACTGAACGTAAAAAAAAACAAAATATATGGAAATAGGCAATAAAACGCGTAACACAGGATTAAATTTGACAATTAATGGTGAAAAGATTGGAAAATTAAATGAAATCAAATACCTGGGTGTAATATTCTATTCAATACTGACTTTCACAGCAAACTTTGAATATGTGATAAAAAAGGTATCAAAAAAGGTCATTTTTTTATAAGACTAAGATATAAATTAAATAGAAACACTATAGAGCTCATTTATAAAACTATCGTTACTCCACATTTAGATTACTGCTCTAAGATGTTATATTTGGTCAATGAAGGTAATTTGAACAAACTAGAAGTTATACAGAACAGAGCTATGAGCTGTAAATGTGATGAGCTAAATTGGATTCCAATAAAAAAGAGACTACAATTTAATGTGTTAATTTTTGTGCATAAAATCGTGAAAAACCAAATGCCAAAATACTTTAAGGATGAAATTGTTTTAGTAGAGACGTACATAATTACGAAACAAGAAATATAAACAGAGTTCGATTGCCACAAATGAAGAAATAAAAATCACAGAACTGCCTAATATAGAGGACTAAAGATGTACGATGAAATGCCTGAAAGTATTAAGGATGAAGAAAGAATGAATGTATTTAAAAATAAATGTTATGCTTACTGTAAAAATATTTAAATTTATCAAATGAAATGATACATTGTGCTTATTAGTTTATATTCATGTAGTATAACTAACTCAATAAATAATAAAAAGGGAATTTTATAGAAGTAAATTTGACCGTAAAAACGATTGAAAAGAAGAAATATTATTTGAAGGCACACATCTCACAGTATCTGAATTCTACGTCAGAGGGCTGGTGTGACTCCGAAGGGTAATCTTGGTATGGCTATTCTGTTATTCTTTCAATTATTTTGTTCCATTTCAATGCATCAACAGTAATCAATACTGTATTGTAAATAAGAAACTAAAATGATCGGTCGCCAAATACACCCTAAGCCGCACGGACGTCAATGCTCGGTATACGATAATACGGTTGATCGCGACAAAATTTGAAAAGGCAAAACATTCGCAGCAACCGGCCAAATATGTGCGGCAACGTCGCAAAATCACCCCGCCGGGGCGTGCACCTCAACACTCGTACGGGATTTGACTTGAACCGGCAACGTCGCCAATTTGGGCTAGTACGAAATGCCGAATACACCACCAAAATTTGCCAACGTCACCGGTCGCCACTAAAGGCTAGGAATGAAATGCGGGATACGTCATACCCGGTCGCCACTAAAGGCTAGGAATGAAATGTGGTATACGTCATACCCGATCGCCACTAAAAGTTATGAATGAAGTGAAACATAGGTAGGTACATCATGTTCTTCGCGGTCGCCACTTCGGACTTTATGAAATGCAGGATACGTCGTTTCTGGTCGCCACTAAATGCCCGGAATGAAATGTGGAATACGTCACACTCGGTCGCCACTAAAGGGTAGGAGTGAAATGCAGAATACATGGCCATGTATATCACCTAGCGCCTAGCAGCGTAGCGACAGACTCCGGAACTTTAATATTCGAAATCATCCACTTCAAGCCCAATTTGGCGACCAGGACAAATTTCGCCAAGATGCTTGTGACGACATATATTAATGAACTGTGTAAAAATTTCGAAAAATAAAGTGGCGACCGTATATCGGTCGCCAAATGTCGGTGGTCGCCACTTTAAATGCATATTTGCCCATGATGGTCGCCAAATAGACGGTGTGATATATATATATATATGTGTATGTTATGTATATAGATGTGTGTGTGTATACATGTGATTAGGTGCGTATATGGGTACGTATATGTGTGTTTATACCTGTATAGATGTGTGCACGTGTGTAGGTATATGTGCACCTATATATATACGTTGTGCTTGCATGCACACATATTGAAAAAAAGTTATATACATGCTGTCATGGCCAGGGCTTGCTGATCCCCGTAAATTTAATATAGCGTATTCAACGTTACTGAAGTAAATGTGTGGAAACCTTCTTCTATATATTAAATGAAAAAACACACTTTGTAAAACACCACTTTATTTGAATAAATAATTATTTCACAGCCAACCAGGTTTCGCTTAGCTCAAGCTTCATCAGGGCTATTATATTAACTAAAGATAATTACATACAGACACATATATATAGGAAATTTTAAAAAATGATAGAAAGAGAAAGCAATAGAATAGGCGACACCCTATTGCTGCCAGTAAGATATAAATAAATAGATAAGAGGGAGACAAAATTATTGCAGGATGGGTGGTTGAGGGGGGAGGGAGGGGGAGGGAAAGGGGACTGTTTCAGAAGAGGTTAACGGAATAAATTAAATATGGGACTGTCAGTTAAATTGATTTGGTTATTAATAATATTTGATTTATTATTGACGGCTTTTTTTATTTCAAGGGCTTCTAGATTGTTTAATCTAATTCTAAATCCATTTTTATGTAACATTTTAGTACCGGAGGTTTTATCGAATGAGTGGTTAGTTTCTAGTAGATGGTTCGCGAATTCTGAAAAAATATTACTATTTAAACATCTTAGATGTTCTTTAATTCTTATGTTTACATTCCGGGCCGTTTTTCCGATGTAAAAAGCAGAACACACGTTACAATTAAGTTTATATATGCGCGAGTGGCTAAGTTTATCGTCAATGTCTTTAGTGTTAATTAAGTATTTACCCAAGTTATTTTCAGTGTAAAAGGCGGGTTTTATTTCCGGAGGGAATTTTTTTACGCTTAATGTAGAAAAGTTATTTGTAAACAGTACTTTACGCCATTGGAATTGGTGATTTATATTTAAATTATTATTAGACTGATTAAAAAGAAATTTATTTGATGCTATTTGTTTCATTTTTTTATTGAGAATGTTATCTACTAGTTTGGTCTCATACCCGTTATTTGTAGCTATTTGTAGTAAAAGCTGGCTGCATGCCCACATGGCAGCAGAGCATTCTGGTCGCTTGCGGACTCAATAGGTTGCAATTTTTGAAAATCCAGTCTGCCACTTCTTACCAGACCTGACGGCTCGCTGGCAAACACCGCCACCGAAAAGGCTAACCTATTAGGAAAAATGTTTGCGAAAAACTCAACCCTCGATGACCAAGGTGCTCACTGCAGTTTTCATAAGAAAAAGCTAAGGATCCGGAATTGAGAAGTACTCCATGTTCTACGAGGGCTCGATGTTAATAAAGCTAGTGGGCCTGACGGATTACCTGCCCTGGTAGTCCTGGTACTGCAGAGGTGCGCTGCAAAAATAGCTCCAATTTTGACGAAGCTTTCTAAAATATCCCTGAAGTCTGGTTTTGTGCCCTCTGGTTTGAAAAAAGAGGTTATCTATCCTATTCTAAAGAAGGGTGACTGCTCCAACCCGGCCAACTACCGCCCCATAGCGATCACATCAGTTCTGTCCAAGGTGATGGAACGTGTGATCAACGACAAACTGCTCATTTATCTCGAGAAGAACAAAATTATTAACGACCATCAATACGGATTCCGGCGGAACCACTCGTGCAGTGATCTTCTCGCGTATGTGACGCATGTTTGGTGGCGGTTTCCGGAACGTTTTGGTGAGACCCAAACGGTTGCACTGGACATTTTCAAGGCTTTTGACCGGGTTCGGCACCGAGGACTTGTCAACCAACTGCCATCTTACGGACTTCCCCCATCGTTGTGTACGTGGATTGCCGACTTTTTGAGGGAGAGGTCAATTCAAACGGTTGCTGCTGGTTTCACTTCTTTCTCGCACTCGATAAATGGCGTCCAACAGGGATCGGTTCTGTCTCCCACGTTGTTTTTTTTGCACATCAATGACCTTTTAACATGTACACCAATTCTTAAATCTTTAGAGCACAGACATCAGGTGGGAATGCTATCCTTGTTCAACCAGTATTTCAATGGAAGATGCTCCAAGGAACTAGCATCATTGATCCCTTATGCACCGGTGTATAATCAGGAAACACGCCAAACGCATGCCCAAAATATGTACACGGTTGACATTTGTCACATGATAACGGATCGCTTCTTCGACTCATTCTTGTGTTCCACAGCTCGACTGTGGAACACAAGAACTGTGCCTTTGTGTTTCCTCTTTCCTACAACATGTGTCTCTTCAAGACCAATGTTCATTCCTTCCTCTCTTCAAAAAGACCATTCACACAGTATCTCAGATGACATAGGCCTTGAGGGAATTTATTTTCCTCAGGGCTTCCTGTGTGGAGTTAATGAAAAAAATCATATTATTTTAATAAATAGAACGCAAGAAATACACAATTTTTCTTTTTATTTATACCACTCTGAATTCAGGGTTGAAACTCAGCCGCGATGCAAATATCCGTCGTTAGATCTGATCTTCACATTTTTGACGAGTTTTGGGATAACGGTAGAAATGTAGCAGCAGGGGGTCCCCCAAAACCAGTAAAAATTTGAAAGGGGTCTACGAGAAAAAAAACTTTGGGAACCTTTGCTCTAACAGGAATAGGTATACTACTTAATGGACCATGGACAATGGATTCCTTAGCAATAGAATCAGCCTTTTCATTTCCAACAATACCAAGGTCTCTTGGGATCCAGGCCAAGATCACTGACACTTGAGCCAGCGATATGGAATACAAGAGGTCTCTGGACATGGAGCAGGTAAGAGTCAATATTGGAATTGAGAGGGGATGCGCTTATTTTTTATAGTAAGCTAAGTGAGTCTGAAAGGATGAGGGATGAGGGCATTTCTAACGTTGAGAGATTTGACGAGTCGTAAGGCTTCTATGATAGCTATGCATTCAGCAGAGAAAATGGAACCCTCTTTGGAAAGTCTGTGTAGGAAACACAATTTCCGGTGAGGTGCATAGATACTGGCCCACAATGAGAGTCCGAACTTAGTTTGGAACCATCTGTGAATTTTTTTTATATAATTTGGTCACTTATTTTCAATAATTTTGTTGAGTTCTGCATTCATTCGGCACTGGTGCATAGTCGGGAAACACGCCAAACGCGTGCCCAACATATGTACATGGTTGAAATTTGTCACATGAGAACTGGTCGTTTCTTCGACTCGTTCTTGTGTTCAACAGCTCGGCTGTGGAACGATTTGCCGGCCTCTGTGTTTCCTCCTTCCTACAACATGGGTATCTTCAAGACCAATGTTCATTCCTTCCTCTCCTCAAAAAGACCCTCCTCACAGCATCGCAGATGACATAGGCCCTGAGGGAATTTTTTTCCTCAGGGCCTCCTGTGTGGAGTAAATGTAAAAAAAACTGGATTGAGCTGAGTTTGTTATATATTTTTTTACATATTCCTATGAATTGGTTCACCTTTGGATAGAAAGTAAGACTTTCATAGGGATATGAGTATAAGGAGAGAGATTCATTGCGATAAGAGTTTGTTGATACATTCAGGAAAGAGTTGAAAGAGGAAAGAGTTGTTGTTATCAATGTTATTAAACATATAATGCTGCTCCTTTTTCTTACACACTATATGTGAACAGCTGAAAATGGGATAAACGGTGAACGTATGTCTACCCCCTCCAAAGTAAAAATACAATAATTATAATAAATTTTCGCCACGCGTATAAAGAAAATGAAACTCAATTCCCGTAAGTAAGTTGAAAAGTAAGAAAATCACATAAAATATAAATCCGTACAGAACTCCATCTCTAATACTGACAAAAACAAAACGTGGATAATTGCTTTTTAACTTAATAAAAAAACTGAATTTAATTCAGCTAATAAGTTAACACAACAGTTATTGATTCTGATGTGGTACGAAGTTCAGCCAATTTTTTATTATACTTGAGTTGCTGTGCGGACGCACGTCTCCCAGGGTTGAACTATGTGATAATACTGAAGAACCATTCCTCTGTGTGCCAAGGATTCGACCCTTTTCGACGATTTTTCCTGATGCTCTCTTGCAAGCTCTATGTATAGTACCTCCATGTAAAACAGCCGGTTAACTGTTTGGCTTGGAGGAACAAACTCTGTGTGCACAAAATCTCTGAAAAAAAACCATTGTCTTGATGTTCAATTTCACCTGCACTCTTCCATTGGCTTGACTATTGCTTGGTTTTGGGAATATCCAAAACACCATGACTAATCACTCATCACCATGGAAAAAAATCTGGGTCCTCTTCCAGCTGATTTTCCAATTCGTGGCAGGCTTGAAGGAGAAGGCTCTCTTTGATCCCCAGAGAGGAGATTTTCGCATTTTCACCGAAAGAAGAAATCTCGATTTACTTAAAATGAAACTTTGGACGAATGCGTGGACCAACAGCGACGCGACTTCAGACACTGACCGAGAAAAAGTTTCCGTACAACAGCCAACCACACAAAACCTGTTCCATCTCCACTTTACCGACCAATTCTCATTACTTGTGGGTACCCGTACGTAATAGTAACTTTGATCGGTAAAATGAATTACGAATTAACTTGATATGCAGAGAGATTATATGTATGTTACTTCACCTGATAAGGTAATCCGTTAAATGCCGCTTCCAAGACGGCGGAGCACCTCATTATATGTCTGCAGACACCCGGCTGAATTGTTCCCGCCATGACACACAGATCTCCTGCAACATAATACCAGAACCACGTGAGAGAAAGGAGAGGAACCTATGACCTCTGGATTCCTAGTCGAGGATCTTACCCTCGACCACGGAAGCCGTCATAGTTAGTCTATAGATTATTTCATGATTGGAGGTTGGTTGTTACTCGTATTTGGCCATCTTAATGCAAACTCTTAGTTCTCGATATTTTTATTTGAAATTAACTCCACAAAAGATAATTTCACAAAATAATTTCCTTCAGAGGCGATGTTATCTTTGAGGACACTGCGTTGAGGGTTGGTTTGAGGAAAATTTGGATTTTCACTGGTTGTCCACTGGTTGGATATAATGTTCCACTTTTTGACAAAAGTAAGCTTCAAGGAGAACGAACAAAAAAAGGGGGGGGGGGGGGGGGGGGGGCGAATATGGAGGCAAAGCCGGGGGCAAAAGCTGGTCTATAATAAAATTATAATTTTCTATCCATTTTGTTGTTCGTTGGCACAGCAAATTTTTCCGATTTTTATAAAAGCCAAAAGGAACCGATTCCAAAAACAACTAAAAACTTGAATAGAACGTTTACAGAACTTGAAAACTATCTTTGTAATTTAAAGAATTATTGATATTTTGTAAAATAACCTGTCCTTCGATTTTTTTTCTTTTCATTTTTTTATATTTGATTTTGGAAAACTTTATGATTGGTTCGACATTTCGTTCGAAGTTTAGAAACTTTTTATTTTGTTTTTTTGATGTTGGAAAAAAATTTCTTCTGGAAAAAACGTAAAATTTGTGAGGATTGTTTTTTGTTTTGAAAATTGGTAGGAATATGAGTGGAGAATTTTTATTAGCTCATTTAGATATTTATGTTTTCATCCCAGAAAATTTTAATTTACAGATAAAAACTCTTTGGAAAATTGGAAAATCGGAAAACCGGTGATCTAAAAATGGGTCGGGAAATTCTTATTTCAACATTTAAATTTTCATGTAAGTAAGTTTTTTTATCCCGCTCGGAAAATGGGTCGGGTAAATGTATAAAAGTTTTTGAAATAAAGAAATTCCATGTTTTGTTAATTTTCTTTTGACATATTTTCATCGTGGATGCCAATTGTTGCCAATGGTTCTTTTTAAAAATAACAGAGGGCACCACATCGATTTCATAGATCCAAAATAATACTATCAGATCAGATGGCGGAAACATGAAACATTGATTGTGTGTGAAAAATGGGGAGAATCATTACAGAGAATGAATCCTAGAAGTGTTGGTATATTTCATAGATAAAGAGCCAGAAGCCAGAGTGCAGCGGATTTGGATTATATTGCAACAAATTATGATACATCGAAAGTTATAGAAAGATGAATAATTATTGACGATTATATTTTGAAGAAAGAAATACCATTTGAATCTCTGCAACTCTTAGTGACCAGCTCAGGTATGGGGGCTCCATCGAAACCAGAGTTCAGTTAGCCTCTCAAAAACTGGGCGTACTGTACAGGGCTCGCAGATACTTTAATAGTACACAACTGCTAACCCTGTACAAATCACAAGTGCGCGCCACGGTTGAATTTGGCAGCCACCTCTGGTCTTTAGCTCCAAAATACCAAAAAAAACCTTTGTGCAGAAACGGGTGGTCCGTTTGATAGATTCTCCCAATTTAACAGGCGGATTGCAATCTTTAAAGCACAGGCGTCAATTGGGATTGCTGTCCTTGTTCTACCGGTATTACAATGGAAGATGCTCTGCGAGGAACTAGCGTCATTGATCCCCTCGGCACCGGTGCACAGTCGGGTACAAAATTTGTACACGGTTGACATTAGTCACACGAGAACGGGTCGTTTTTCGGACTCGTTCTTGAGTTCAACAGCTCGGCTGTGGAAAGATTTACTCTCTGTAGATTTACTTTTTGTAAAGATTTGCCTCTGTGTTTCCTCCCTCCTACAACATGGGTATCTTCAAGACCCATGTTCACTCCTTCCTTTCCTCAAAAAGACCCTCCACACAGCATCCTCAAAGATGAAATCGGCCCAGAAGGGAATTATTTTCCTCAGGGCCTCCTGTGTGGAGTTAATGTAAAAAAAAAGACAACCAACTACGTTGGGAAACTCATATCAGTGACACAGTAGAAAAACTCAGTAAACTCTGCCATATATTCTGCTCCCTTAGGTCCATCTTAGATTTGCAGACTCTAAAAAGCGTATACTTTGCCCTTTTCCAATCCATAACAACATATGGTATGGTGGGATGGGGTGGTTGTGCTGAATCCATTATTAAACAAATTATTATAGTTCAAAAACTAATTCTGAGAATTATATTTAAATGTCAACCTACCCATCCCTCAAATGAACTCTTTGACAAAATCAGGGTCTTGGATATTCGACAGCTATTTACTAAAACAAGCCTAAATTTCTTAATATACGAAAAAATTACCTACTACGAGTACTTGCTCCACAACATCAAGCACAACCCCGCTTTTCATCAAACCTGGGTTGCGTGGTCTCAAAAACTAATACCTCATTTGATCCACGATAATTCTGGTTCATCGCTCCTAAAATGTATAATGCTCTGAGTACTGATATAAAGTCAAGTAATTCTACATAAATTACTTTATATACCACGTGTACAACATTGGATTTTCGAAAGGGGACGGGCGTAATTCAAAGAATACACGAGTTCTTAACACTACATTTTAATTAATAATTTTTACATTTCATAATTTTCTATATTTCTATTTTTCTTTAAAATATATATACAGATATTTTTAATTTTTTTTCTCTTATTGTTTCACTAAATTTTATTCATTCTAATCTATAAATGTATATGTTCTATTTAAATATTTATATAGAACACATATGTTCTTAACACTTAATATTTATTATTAGTTTATGTATTTCAAAATTTGAATTTAATTTTTATTTCTATTTACTTTAAAATATGATTTTTTTCTTTAATTTTCACTTACTTTTATGTATTTCTTAATTTTTATTTAGTATGGTAATTATCAGTTATAAAATATTAAATGTATGACTACCACCACACGGGCCTAGTGTGGTAGAAAAAAAAAACAAAAATCTGTAACCAATAAAATTTCATGAAATATAAAATATAAATTACGTATAATTTTTTTTAATTTATTGTGAAATAAAATTAATTAATGAATTATAATTTAATTGCGCACGCGTCGAGAGCCTTACCACTCAACCACGGAGGCCGCCATAAAATGTTGATATAAACTTTACATATTATCACTCATTAGATTGCACCTTACGGAGGAAAAAATAGGAAAAAGACTGCGCCCTACAAGGTCTTAAAAATACGTAAAAAAACTTTTAATGTTTTTCACCAAATAACCCGTTGGGACTCATGTGCAGAAAAATTAAAAAAAGATAATAGTCACAACTGGGACTCGAACCCAGGAACTCTCGTCTAACGAGACGAAAGCTTTAACAAATTCGACAACTGAGACCTCTTATTTTGAGGCCATTCTTGTCAATCTCATATTTAAAGTTTTAGAACGAACAATATTATCTGCAACTATTTTTTTTCAAAATTATCAAAAGCTAATTTTTTAAATTGGAAACAATTAAAAAAAGTTAGGATAAACCAAAACAAATTTATTTTTTTTGGAATAACTTTAAAAGTTATTTTAAAAAGAAAGTTGTTCGAATACAAAAAAAGGAAAATGGCAATGCCGGGGATTTCAGCAAGTAATTCTAGAGTCCAAACAAGTGAATTTATAAATTTATCTTATTTAATAAATGGAAACCAAAATTTCCTTCTTAAACATAAGATTTGTAATACCTACCTACCTTACTACAAACTATTATATTTATTGTAACTTTTTGAAATTTTTTTAAATAATTTATTACATAATTCATCTAAAACTTCACTATCTCAGTGCCAATTATTTTTTTATATTTATGTACATATATAGGTACTATAATATTGAAAAAAAAAACAAATAATAAAATCTAATTGAACATGACGATTTCACGTTTCAAGAAGGAATCTTTACTGAAACATTTAAACGTCCATCACCTTGAAACGGAAACTGAATGTGTAAAAAAAATGCAGACTGATGAAATGCACATCGGCCGACATAAAATAGGACTTTGTACGTCCACAAAAAAACGTGATTCCAAACTACTCCCGTCCTTAGCCAGTGAGACTATTGCATCTACATATTGGAAAATGTTGTGAAGCTGAAGTTAGTGGTGAGGGAAAGGATATGGGAAAGAGGATGGTGGGGAAGTACCTGGCTATTCCAATCTGGTCACCAAACACAGCTAATAACTTTTCAAGCAAAGTTTCAATTCTAAATGGTGGTCGTACACCAGGGCGATACTAAGAGTACTTTCCTCTATGGAACATGCCGCAAATAAACTAAATATTATTTACAAATAATCAGTTGCAAATAAACATAAATTAATAAAAAAAAATCATTTGCACACGTGAGGATTCGAACCCACGACTTTAGGTTTGCTAGTCCGACCACGGAGGCCGCCATAAAATGTTGAAATACATTTTACGTAATACATAATGAATGTATGCAATACAATTTGGCATTTCTTATATTGAACAGTTTTTGAGAATTTATTCTAATCTTCAAAT
Organism: Limnephilus lunatus; assembly: GCA_917563855.2. Taxonomy (NCBI): domain Eukaryota; kingdom Metazoa; phylum Arthropoda; class Insecta; order Trichoptera; family Limnephilidae; genus Limnephilus; species Limnephilus lunatus. Next base: position 51,229,290 of record OU830603.1, read on the forward strand.
AATGAATCGCTAGTATGAGAAAATTCATCTCTGCCGCCGGTACAGCAATATTTTTCAAACGATTAAAAAGCCATATTTCGTATTTAATTTATTTCTTAACATAGGTAATGTTTTAATTATTTTTATTCATTACCAATTATTTTATTAGACATGGTTTTCTTAGTGATTATTATTAAAATGGCAAAAAGCATGACGTTCTTAATCTCAATTTGTAAGTAGTATAATATAAGTGTTTGATCATAATAAAAGTAATATTGTAGTTGATCAAAGGGAGCACACAATGTATATTAGTGATAAAACGGAAGTGTCTTAGCGGAAGCAGCAACGGAAACAGATGTCAAAAGTAAATCTTAGGGAAGCGGAAGCGTTAATACTACAAAGAAAAAACAATTTTTTATTTTTTATGATTTGTTTAATTAACTTTGTATTTTGTACTTTTAGTACTCGAAATTAAACAGAGGCAAATTATATTTAATAAAAAGTAATTTGGCTGCTTTTACACATTTGAGTCTGTTTAGGTGTTCATCATATAAAACCTTATATGTTCTTCGCTTAGAGTTCTGTTATAAAGTTTGCGGAACCAGAAACGGAAACGGAAGTGAAAAAACTTGCGGAACTTATGCAGAAGTGGAAGCGGAAGCAGAGTTCTTTTGCATCACTATTGTATATTGTGAAAGCAGAATCTCGTACGTTGCATTTTGGATTTTGCAGATATCAATGCATGGGTTTGTTTAAAGAGACGAGTGGCGCACCCAGGGGATGGCACAAAGAAGAGAAGAAGAAGTGTTTCCAAGAAAAAGCGTAATGCTTGCAGTGGTTTTATTTACTTCTTCTGGTACTGGTTCAAGCACTGTGCATTATGGGAGTTATTGAGTAATTCATGAAAGAATAATTTCTCACAATTATTACGGACTGCACCTGGCCGCAGGAAAATTACAGAAACAGACTGGTCCTTGCAAAGATCAAAGAATTTGGTTTAATGCTTTTGTGTATCACCAGCCATTAGATTGCACCTCACGGAGAAAAAAAAAGTAAACGACTGCGTGTGGGAAGTGGGTATACAATCATTGCCAGTAAATCTAGTTTTATTAGGTAAAATTCGGATAGCCCTTAGGCATATAAATAAAAAAGTTAGGTAAAAAAATAAAAATAAATATTATTGTGATATTGACTGCTGTCAAGTTTAATTTGTGGAGCTCCTTTTTAGTTTGAAGATTTTTCTTTCATGTTGTTCATAACAAAATAAAAAACATTTTTGTTATTTGTTTTAAGGGTGTTATGCCGTGTTGCGCTACCTCCTTCTTGAGCCACATGGACACTGCAACGCTGTCGGAAACGTGAAAAGAAGGAGATAGTGCAACACGGCATAACATTCCAAAAACAACTAACGAAAATACTTTTGGTCGTGAAAATCTAAAAACGTAACCAAAATAAAAAAGTTTTTAATAAAATTATCAAAAATTTCTGCTATTAATTTTATTATTATCAAAATTGCTGCTTAGTTCTGTTTTTATTTTTTCTGTTTTTCTTAAATTTTACATTCAGTTACTTTTATGTTTCTAAATACCTATCTGTGAACATTAATAATTGGTCTGTTTTTTTGCCATCCTCTTATGTATATTTTATTACTACGACTGTTTATGTACCTTAAATAAATAAATAAAAAAATATTTAAAAAAATATATATTTTGATATTAAATACCAATTTAACTTATATATAACGAAGTGGAAATATTTATAAAGGACGGAAAATATTCTTACCTTGCCTCTGTGCTCCCACAAATTTTGCCACGACTAAAACCGTTAATACAATTTCTAGGAATTTCATTTTGAAAATAATTTTACAACACCGAATTTATTTAAAAAAATTATCTTATTAGTATCTATCACTCGAAGAGTTGAACTCCGACAGTGATTCAATTAGTTTTACTTTCATATTTATATCAGTATATTTGCACTCGGAGTCACACAAAAGATAAGAATTTTTCTCTCCCATAAGTAAATTATTCATAAATAACTCTCCTAACCCTCTGGATGTCAGTTATTTTTTGCAAAGAGGAAGCTTTTATGTAAATAATTTCCCTGAAGGCCTGCCATCTTTAGGGAGGCTGTACGGAGACTCTTTTTAACGATTAATCATTGTTAGTGGGATACGCAAGGTCTGTCAACGGTTCCATGACAGTTGATCCGTTGACAATTGGTCCCCCGGCGTACTTATATATGTGCAGTCGGTTTAGAGAAAATATGGTACACCTTGATTCATAGAATATATCTAGGTGACCCCGAAGGGATGTGCAGAATAACATATTTTCATTTAAATACATCAAGGAAAGATTTGCTTCTCTATACAGCGCATAAATACAAGCAAATCGTCACTGTGTGTAAATTCGTTTGACATTCATATTATTAAGGGTATTTTTGAAGTTGATTTTATTTTTGAAATTGGTAAGTAATGCGCAAAAAATTGTAATTTTATAGTAAATACGATTTCGGCGGATCAATTGTCGGAGGATCAATTGTCGGGGGATCAATTGTCGGAGGATCAATTGTCGGAGGATCAATTGTCGGAGGATCAATTGTCGGAGGATCAATTGTCGGAGGATCAATTGTCGGAGGATCAATTGTCAGGTTACCCTGTAAACGATTCGTAATCTAATGCAGCTAATTTTAATTTATTAACTTGATATATTACTACCTTCACCATTAAATAAACACTCCTCATCCAAAGGGTTAACAGTCATACCACGGTGGGGTGCTCAGTCTATAGAGGACAGCAGCGGTCAGCATTATTAATTAATGAGCAAACAACATGATATCTGTTTAACAAATCATTTTTGGCTGGCTAAAGGCGAATATGAGGTCAGTGTGATAAGGACATCAATAATATTAGTTTTTGCGTGCTCCATTCGTAAAAGAAATAACAACTGTTTATAAAAAGGACTTGCAACATATTTGTTGGGTATTTTGGTAAAACTGTTACCAGCCAACACTGTTTGAGAAAAAAATTAAAATGGCTAAATACTAAATACCATAAAGTATATAGTCTGAATTAACGAAAATCAGTACCAATTTTGAAATCGGCAATTGGAATAATTATCTATTAAATACATTATCTATATTATGGACGGGTGCTTGATTCAAAGATACAAATACTTAAAAATGATGTTTTAATTATAGTCCAGGCAACGAAGACCAAAAAAGATCACAAAGCGGAAATAATTCGTGTAGAAGTGAATTTTGGCACAGTTGTACGGGAAGGTATACTCAAAGTACTGAGGGGTAGAGGTGGACCTAAGGGTAGGTGGGCCCTAAAGGTCCCATTTTCCAGTTTTTAGTTAATAACTCGAAATAACTGCTACGTCTAGCGGAAAAATGTCACATCTCTGCCATAGGCTAGAAGTGCCCGGGTTCATGGGGTGAGGTTTGTATAGGTCTTGGCGGCGGATGAGTTAGCAAACCTATTGCGTAGTGGGCTGGATCGGGAGAGACTGGTGAAGGAGACATTTTGACCTCTCCTGCATGACTCTCTCGGAACATCGCCTTGCACCGCAGTGGGGGGGATGGATTTATATGTCCATCATTGCTGGACAAACTAACCCCAAGATTCCTACCCATCCCTACTTTCATTAAAAAGAATCCCCAAAGATGAAATATGCCCTGAGGGGAAATATTTTCCTCCGGGCCTCCTAAGTGGAGTACAAAAAAAACACTTTGTAGGAATGCCCAGGTTTACGGGGTAAGGATTGTCTAGGTCTTGGTGGCGGATGAGTTTGCCCACCTACTGCGTGGCGGGCCGGATTGGGAGAGACTTGTTCAGGGGGCCTTTTGAACTGTCCAGCCAGACTCGCTTGTACTTGTATTCTTTTTAAATAAAAAGTTTTTTTTTTGGAAAAACGTTTTCTTTTTTAAACCGTACAATCAATGAAATGAGAGTTCTTCCATATCTGTAATAATTTATTTTTCTATATATGTCACAGTTGATAGTTTAGGTAAGTATTTAATGTATATATATTTAGTTAATTAAAGTTACATCCCATAATGTTTATTTAATTTTATTAACTGAATGCCACGAAGTCCTGTTTTATCTCGACCGTTTTTCATTTTGCCTGCCTGCAAATGTTTTCATACGTTTTGTTTTAACTAGAAATCTTCGTGTTCGTTTGAACTTTCTTTAACGCATTTTATCATTATTATGGTACCTACCTACCTGAAGAAAACTTAAAAAATAATTTTCATTAAGATATTGACGTTTCTTTGGACAAATTGTGAAATTAATTATTTGTAAAAAAATTTTTACAATTGAAAATTCACGTTGTAGTGTTATTTTATTTAAATTCATTTTCATTTTATTTTTAACGAGGAGATCGTTTGTTTGGAAACATGTTGATAATTTTGATAAAATAAGTATCGAATACAAAGTTTTTTTTTTCATTTAGTAAAAAAACAAAACCTTCATAAAATATAAGTTTTACGGTTAAGTATAAAGGTATTTAAATGAGTGAGAATTGTCTAGGTCTTGGCAGCGGCTTGGAACCCTACCGACTCAACATGCATTCACATACTGAGAGTTTGCAATTTTATTACGAGGAATTCTTGAAGATATTCGTATTTCATACAGTAGAACGGCAAACATCAATCCTCAAATATTCCACTGACTAGCGATTCGATTCAACAAAAATATTGCCCTCCCACCTTGACAATGAAGCTAAGAGTATGAGTATTTTGTCCATTATCAAATTAACCCCGCAGGCCAATTAAAATCGCAATTAACTTCATAATATTATTAGTGTAGCAAAATCGCTGCAATGTTGTTTAGATTTTCGTTAGGTCCTTACCGATAAACGCGTTTTTAATTTTACACAACTGTTATAAACAACTATCAATGTATGGTAAATGAGTGTTTATCGATTGTGTAAAATTTAAAACACATTTATTAGTAAAGGAATCTGTGACTGTAATGGTAATAGACTCTTCCTAAACAACAATAAAACATTTTACCTACCTTTTTATAAAAACAGTAAAAACAAACCCCCCAATAACCTTAAAATTAGAATTCATAATACTAACTGTAATCAAGTAATATGCTCATCTTGCTCTGAAATTGTAAAAGTTGAAAAGATAAAATATTTGGGTATATGTATTGATACAAATTTAAATTGGCATTCACAAATAAATAATACCGTTTCTAAATTGAGATATCTTACATACATATTTTACAGACTCAAAGAAGTATTGAATATTGACAAATTGAAAATGATTTATTATTCTATGGTGCAATCTTCACTCATGTATGGAATAATAGGATGGGGTGGTGCCCTTGATACTTTTATAAAACCTTTACAAACAACTCAAAATTATATTATCAAAGTTATGTATAATAGAATTAAAACATTTTCGACAGATGCTTTATACAAAGAATCTAAACTATTCAGTCTCCGTAAACTATTTATACTACAAACTATGAAATATATCTTTAAAAACGTAAACAAATTCGAAAAAAATGTAAACAGAACCAACATTAGAAATAATAATGTATTCTATACCCCCCAAACACACACAAAACAAATGCAAACTCACAGTAGTTTTATTGGACCTCGTACCTTCAATAGTTTACCAAAACATATTCAAGTTGCAACAAAACTTCCGCATTTCGTAAAAGAGTTAAAATTATGGCTAAACCATACAGATGTAAAAACTCTATTTATTTAGTTTTATTTCACTTTACGTTTCTAAAAACTCTATTTATTTAGTTTTATATCACTTTTCTCACAAACTTTACACCTATTATTACAATGTATATCATTAATTACACTTACACTTATTTAACCGTACACTATTGTATACACTTTTTGTACAAAATGTTTTAAACAATTTTTGTTTTTGCTTTATATACCCCTGTTTGTTTTTTTCTAGGTACTAAAAAAAAAAACTTTTTTTAAATATATTACCCACGCACAGGCTACGCCTTAGTGGGTTCCCACATTATTGTTATGATTTTCAAATATGTAAATATAAATTGTAAAATATGGGAAAAATAAAGGAATTAAAAAAAAAAAAAAAAAAAAAAATCAGACAGATTTTCGTCAACTAAAGTTAGTTCTTTCTTGTTATTTTAAAAATTCAACTAATTTAAAAGTTAAGTTCCAAGCTCTGTTATTCTTTTAGTTCTACGAACTATTGCCTATTTTTAAACTTTCTGATACTTTAATCTACAATAATAATATGAAATCATTCATTAAAAAAAAACACAGGGCAAGGATAACACATCATGGAAATTCATAAATGAGGTTTTAAAGATTAGATTAAAGAGAAAGATCAGAGAGTAAAAATGTTTGATGGTTAAAAAGTGCTTTTTTCAATAGCAGAGTATTTTCAGATACACTAAGAGGAGATCTCTCGGGTTCGATTTCCGAAGAAGATCTTATCTTTTATTTTCGATGTACTTTTCTCTTCCAATCTTGAATTACAAAATCACAATGAAAAATAAATTTAAATCCCTAATTATTTTTAATTAACATCTTAAAGTTAATTTGAAATAATAATAAAAATTAAATTATATTGAGATATTTTTTTAAAATAACCTTTCTTTGTATTATGTTTTACCTCAATGATATAAATAATTTGACCGGTCAGTGGTTGAGGGGGCATAGCACTTGGGTCCCACCCGAGCGTCGCGTGTTCGATACCTCGGCAGCTTGTGAATCACAACACAGGCAACATTTTCGGCTTTCAGTGGTGGTAGTAGGAGATTTTAAAACATTGTTGGGTTATTCGTAACTCGGAAATGTTTGCCTTTCTTTAAAAAAAAATTCAAATGAATAAAATACTTCGTTTGAATTTAAAATGCTGCCACAAAATAATTTTGCTGTGTTAGAAGAAATATAAATAATTATATAAAACATTTTTTTAAATTTTGAGACATGCAATGTAGAGGGCACCTTTCAGATTGTTTGCTCCCTCTGTCAACAGTTGTTGTACGGTACCCAGACCTTAATCATCATCGTTTTATCTTTTATTTTTTTTAGTAGGCGACGATGGTTCGTTGATTTCCTAGGCTCCATCATCACCATAATACCGTCATTGCAAAAAGCAGTGAGTGGTTGAGACGGAATACCAACCGTTGGGTTTTGGCAACTTTATCATTAGGAATTCTTGAAGATACGTACCGTAGACCTGCAAACATCAATCTGCAAATTTTCTACTGACGTACATTACTTCTGAATTGTGGGTAGAATTTTTATTGTTATATTGTGATGTGTTGTGTAACCCTGGTGTGTCTGTTTGTTTGAAGGTGACAACTGTACAATGGCGGATACAGGAAGGGAGGAAAGGTGTAGACCATTCGCCAACTGCCAGACAGCGCAAGGGGCCGCCAGTAAAGGCGTTTTACTGCAGGTACTGTTCATCCCTTTATGCCTCTCTAACAATAACAATACGCTTAACTTACGCGCCCTTAACATGACCTTCCTTTGCTTACAGAAATGTGACTTAACTGATAACAAATCGAAGCTGGTGTGCTGCACTAAAGCTGCCTGTCCAGCGCTGCCGATGAGAATTGTCACTCAGCTACCGATTGGCTCCATGGCCGCCGACTGTGAGTTTCACAAATCCTGAGCTGAATATTTTCTTAAATTATGATGTTGCATTTCGACATGCTCTACGTAAAGTGCTTGCTCTAGGTGAAAATTAGTTTTTTAACAGGAGAGAGCTTTGGAAAAAAAATATCACTGATATGTCGTAAATAAACTAAAAAAAGGTTTTTTTTTTTTAAAAGTTACCTATTTTCCCAAATATCAAACTAGGATGACTTACGACAAAACTGTGAGATTTTCTTTTTTTCTGTCTCTAAACTAGCAGATGTTCAAATAGATTTTTTTAGATAGGGCATGTCGATTTATTATCTTGAGACCTCAGACAAAATTTTTCATCAGTCAAAATAAAATTCTATTTACCCTTTATTGTTAGGGAAAAAAAATCATTAAAAAAAGGTAATATTGTATATTTACAGTGGGATATGCAAATTATTTAAATAAATGCTTAACTTTTACAATACTTAATCGTTAACCATACTTAATTTTTACACACCATACTTAATTTTTACAAATTATAAAGACGAAAATCGAATTCAATAATTTCTTAATACTGGACTTTCGTATTGTGTACAGTTGTGAGGCTGAAAGAGGTAACGAAGCGAAGAGGAACTACCTGGCTATTCACATGTATAATAAATACTACAAACATCTTCCACTCTATGAGTAATTTGGTCCCATGAATAACATTAATTTGTAATGTTTTGTTTCATCTACAGTCTGCATAGAGCTTGCAGGGAAGATTCACCCATGCCAAGAAACACGCTCCGGTTGGACTCGGGGGGGATATGTGTCCTGTACTCACACCAGACTCCAATATAGTATATGACGAGGCTCCTATGACAACTGCAGCAGACGCCCCGTACTATGTAAGTTACAGACATTAAGTAGCTTTATTTAAAACCTAAAACAATAACTATTATTATTTGTACATTAATCCTACGAAGTAGGCTCATGAGGAAAGAAAATCCATGAGGGCCTATGTCATATTTTGGAATACGGTGTTGAGGGTCTTTTAAATGAAATGAAGAAGAGGAAGTTTGGGGAAAGAAAAAGATATGAGGAGTGGGTAGGTTTCTAGGGATCAGTGTGTCCAGGAGTGACGGATGTATGAATCCTGTAGTCTCGCGGCGGTGCAAGAAGATGTATTGAGAGAGACCAGCTGGAGAGGCCAGAGGGCCTCCCCGAACACACTTCACCCGATGAATTCGGGCACCCCTGCTACGTTACCAAAAATAGCGAACCTTTTGGGGTGATCTATGGCGGAGGTGTTGGTTATCCAATAAATAGGTTCCAAAGGAGGCGGCACACATATTCGCCTCCCAAACAACTAACAGGCACGCCGTTTCACGACAGGAGAAGGAAGGATGATAAGCCGCTACAAAACGCAACTGATTGCTTTATTCACATTTATATTTCGTCTCATGTCTGTAAACACTCTTCTTGTGTTATTCTGAGTCTTGATCCGATCCAAATCAAGTAACTTTAATTAACTTCCGCGGCGTATATTCTCCTTACTCTAAGGAGTTCATTTTCCAGCCTTTCTCTCTCCGTACATTGCCTTGCACCGCAGTGGGAGGGATGGATTAATATGCCCATCGCTCTTGGGCACTATGACCCCCAGATTCCTACTCACCTCTAATACCATTTTCCTTTCCAGAACTTCATCTCCTTCCTTTTCCAAAAAGACCCTTCGAACAGCATCCCCAAAGATGACATAGGCCCTGAGGAGAATTATTTTCCTCATGTCAGGACCTAATGTAAAAAAAATCTGTTAACTGAGGCACAAATATTTAAAATAAAAATTTCACATTATACAATAAAACCACAACCAAATAGGAATTCGTAAATAGGAGATTTTTTAACTTTGAAGCAGTTTTTACAGGACTGTACTTTTTTCTGGGCTTATAAAAGACTAATAAAAAATACACGATTTTTTCAAAGGCGTGTTCAAATTTTTGTGTTCTATTTGCAATATTTAATTAAAGCATTTAAAATATTTCTAAGTTATCTAATTTTCAAACCAAAATCTCATGATTTTGCATTGCGCACCAAGGGCCATTAACCAGCCAGCGGCCGAAAATTCATATTTCATCGAAAGATATTCTTACAATCGTACAGCGCGGTTCCAATGAGAAAGATTAACTTTTTTAAATAATTTATTTACTTTTAAATTTACGGCGCGAAGTGCCATTTACAAACATGTGTTCATTTAATATTTTTTAAACAGTCGTAGTACAGTAGAGAAAGATTTTACGTTATTATTATTTTTAAATTTCACATTACGGTAGAAAAGAAAATAAAATACTAACAACTTATGAAAGCATTAAAAAGAAACAATAAAATGAAAAAAACTGTTATGAAGTGACCTCATTAAAATACATATGACTGAAATGTTTCATCAGTAAAGCCTTGTATTTTAATAATGAAATATTGAATACATCAGCAACATTGGCATAAAAATTACCAATGGTGAGTATTCTATTTATAACAGAATTGTGGCCTGAGACAGACGTACAATTATCACAATAATACATACTAGGGAACCTTCATCCAATGGTAGGTACATGGAAGAGAATCAGGTTCAATATATCAGGGCCATCCAACTGATGATTTACAATTTTATATAAAAATATTAGACCAAAAAAAAAATTCTGTCACTTAACTTCAACAATTTCAAAGAATGTAATACAAAGTCATAATTTATAATTTCTAAAGGAATTCTAAGTCTAAAATTAATACACCTCAAACTTTTGCGTTGGACTCTTTCAATGATATTAATGTGATTATTAAAGACAGGTGACCAAATTGTAGAATTATATTCTTAAATGCTTCTAACGAGAGTAACAACTCAATTTCAATTTTATTTGATTCAAAATTTGCTTTAATTTATACCTACATTCAAAAATGCTGAAAGGCGTGATGATAAAACCACTAAAATTATGAACTTTTTGTAATTATTTTTTGATCATAACTATTTATAATTTTTCAATAACGTCTAAACAAAATAAGAATGTAAAAAAAACTTAAATATATTATAGATTGAAAGATCGTAAATAAATAGACACACTGAAGTATTTTTGTCACAAAACACGTGTGCGGGGCTTTTTTTTCAATGATTTTATTTATAGTAAAATTAAAATTCTGAAACTTAGCTTTCCCAGATAATTTATTGATTTATTTTACTGCTTGATTATATGATTTGAAATGTGTGTTGTATACCTAATACAAACTTTTGTTAGAAATTTAACAAATCTGCCAACGACCTACGGTAAAACCGTATTGTAGGTACTAAAAATAAACACATTTTCTTAATGGATTAAAAAAAAAAATTTTAGAAATGTATTTAAAAATAAGGGTCTTTCGAAATCAATTTATATTTTTTTGTGGAAAAGAGTCAAGACGTCTAAAATTTGATTTAAAATTACACATTTCCGGTTTTATCTGGTTATTCCCTCTTATTATCATTACCTTGTTTTAAAGGTCAAGTTTGCAAAATTCCATCTACTTTGGATTAAAATTATGGCTTTGCATAAAAAATCAAATTGACGCCACCCGCCCGCCATAGTATTTCTGCTTTGTACAAATAGAAAGATTGCAACATGGAAATATATATTTATGGAAAGAAAAACACCACTTTCCTCAAATATTTTTATTAATTTACAACTTATAACAAAAATTGAAAAAATATACAAAGACCCAGATGTTTCGCATAAATTCACGTGTGATAAGGTCATCAAATGAACATTCAACGATATTCTTTTTTTTTACAGTTGAAATGTTTACGTTAAAAGCCGATTCTAAGCCAATTTAAGCTTTAGAACAAATTGTGATCAGCAGAAGACGACAACTATCATATTGTCAAGAAGGTATAACCAGAGAACACAAGAAATATGTCATTTTTAAATCAGATTTTAGACGTATTGACTGTTTTCCACAAAAAAATATAAATTAATTTGGAAAGATTGTTCTTTTATCTAGGGAACGTACGTTTTAAATTTCGAGAAAAATATTTATTTTTGGTATAATAAGGTTATAAGGAGGTCGTTGGCAGATTTGTTAAATTTTCAAAAAAGATTTTATATTATACAAGGCATATAAATCATTCAGTAAAATAAATCAATACATTATCTGGTAAACGTATGTTTCAAAATTTTAATTTTAGTTTAAATAAAATCATTAAAAATATATACGTACTTGTGTTTCTTGAAGAAAATTGGTCAGTTTGTGTATGTATTTGCGCACTTACAATCTAATATATTTCCGATTTTTTTACATTCTTATTTTGCTTGGACATCATTGAAAATTGATAAATACTTATGATCAAAAAAAAAGTACAAAATATTAATAGTTTTATCATCACGCCTTTCAGCATTTTTGGACGTAGGTGTTATAATTTAAAAAAGTTGGTATGTAGAATAATTAATAATTCTCATTGGAACCGCCCTGTACGATCGTAAGAACGACTTTCGACGATATGTGGATTTTCGGCCGCTGGCTGTTCACAATTTGATAGAAAGCTTTAATCAGAGTTTAACGAGGACCATTCAAACGTAATATGGCGCTGAATGGCCATTTGATGACAATGTTACTTTGCTTAAAAACTACTTTTTGGAATTTCATTGATATTCGAATTTGTTATAATTTTATAGCATTCGGAATAAAAGCAATTTTATTTGTGCAATTTTGTCTGTTTTTACGGCGCCCGCAGACGAGAACCTTTAATTGGGAAGAAAGTTGCGTTGCAACGGTTGCGAGAAAGTTAATGGTAGAAGAAGTCGGTGACGCCCAAGAAAGAAACGGCACGATCAATCGAATCAAATACTTGCAGTCCCGTCTGCGCACTCAATTCGAAGACATCGACTGCGACAAAATAGTTGCCGAAACTAAAGCCTCTAATCAGCGGATGCTCTAATAGTGAATTTCGTAGTCCGCTGCGCTGATATCCAGCGGGTTTTTAAAAACCCTTTTTTTTCGAAATAAAAAAAATCTTTAAACTCATTCGTCAGTGATGATCAACCTTTTAAGCTGGAGGAACCATTATCCATTTTAACTTTTCGCGGACTGCAGGGGATAGGGTTCATACTGGCCGATATGATTAATTAAGAAGATGGCAATGTCGAGAACACATTTGACTTTTCTAAAACGATGAATTTCAATTAAACTAAAATAAAGCGCCGCAGTCAAATATTCTATATCTCTAAGGCCAATCCAATAAATATGTAGATTTTGATCATTCTGATACCTTTTGAAAGATTGGAAAAACGTATTTCATCTTTAATAATTGATAATTCATCTAAGGGCATCATTTTAATCCAATTAAAACAACTTAAATGATGGAAAATAATTAGCATTTTCTTAAAAATGTATTTTAAAATTCTTTCGAATTTGGTCAGCTGATTCAAAATAGACTCCTCAGACTGAGATGGGCTGGGCATGTACAGAGAATGCCGGATAAACGCGTTTCAAAAGAATTTTGACTGGACACCCAGGGGGAAAGAGAAAAGTGGAAAGACCCAGACTGAGGTGGGATGACGAGATAAGAGGGGATGCAGCACAGCTTCTCTGGGTACCAAACTGGAAGTCAGCCGATGAGGACAGGAGGAGTTGTAGGCAACTGTTGCAGGAGGCCAAATCTCGATATGGGCTGTAGCGCTATCGAAGAAGAAGAAGATTCAAAATAGACAGACAAAAGTTTGTGACAAGTTTGTGTTGTGTTTGTCACCAAACCCTTCCGTGTTTATAGATTTTGAAGACGTTAAACATTAGATCATAACACTCGTTTGTTGGGTCGAAATTTTATTTTATAAGTGTCAAATATGTGTTCGAACGTAAATCGGTCGTTGTAATTTGAATTTAAGTATAAGAAATATTGAAATTCTCTTCTGTTTCAAAAACGTAATTTTAAAATGTAAATATATAAAAATTATGCAAAATATCAATAAAATGTGAAAAGAGCACCATAGCCAAATTTTTGAAGTAAAACTTCTTTACGCACGCTCGATACTTGGGGGTAAAATGATGAATATGTTATGAAATGTTACGAAAAAATATGAAACGTTACGAAAAAATGTGACACGTTACGAAAAAATGTGAAACGCTAACCAATATGAAACGCTTATCAATGTGAAACGCTAATAAATTATGTGAGTTGAGTTGAGTTGAGTTGATTTGAGAGCTGAGAGCTGAGAGCTGAAAGCTGAGGGCTGAGAGCTGAGAGTTGAGAGTTGAGAGTTGAGAGTTAAGAGTTGAGAGTTGAGAGTTGAGACTTGAGACTTGAGAGTCGAGAGTTGAGAGTTGAGAGTCGAGAGTCGAGAGTCGAGAGTCGAGAGTTGAGAGTTGAGATTCGAGAGTGGAGAGTTGAGAGTTGAGAGTTGAGAGTTGAGAGTTGAGAGTTGAGAGTTGAGAGTTGAGAGTTGAGAGTTGAGAGTTGAGAGTTGAGAGTTGAGTTGAGTTGATGGGGATGTTGAGGGGATGGGGATACTTTTATTCCTGCTATTGTTATATTGTTAATGGACGACATAAGTAAGTGAAGTTTTTCTTCAGTCGTGTGATCACATTCACATTCGTTTTTTTTTGCCAGATTGAAGGTCAAACGAATAAATGCTGTTAATTTTTATCATCCGCAAAGTAAAAAGATATATAGAAAACAAAACTTTTGGTATGTTATAAAACGAAAACAAGAATTTTGCTTCCAGAAATTTACAAATATCTACGTTGTCACATCTTTAGTTCCTTGTTTCACCGCTGATGGAAGACAGTGATTGCGCCACACGAAGAAAAATGTTGAACCGTCGATGTTGCCATCTGTGAACAAGTGTGGTTCACCGTTTAAGTAAGATGGCCGCTACCTCGTTAGGCGTTTTCCCGCCCAATTCAGGGAAAACCACGGACACGAAGTATAGCCCGAACGCGCACACACACGAAAAGAAGAAAAAGACGGAGTAGTCACCGAAGGCCTGGAATGAAAGCAAATAAATTTTAAAATACTGCAAGATCATTCAAATATTGTGAGCACATCATACACTATTTAAAAAAATATATATATATACTAACCTCGACAGCAACACCGAAGAATTGGAGTACAATAAAAGCATCGAACCACATGACGGTAGATACCAACGATCCTGCCACTCCCCTTGTCTGCAAAATAAAATATAATGGGCCATAAATGATAAATATAGGCGAACGACCAAAAACAATAAAACAATTTTCATTTATATAAACATTATTTAAAGTACGGAACAATTCTATAAACTTAGTGGGGAAAGCACAATAAAAATAATGCATTTATGTTAAGTACCTAGAATTGTCTATACAGGGCATGTGAACCTTAAAATTAACACCGACACCAAAATAACGTTTTGCGAGTGTATAAATGCATTATGGCCGGTTATATCAATTGATTAAAAGCTCGGTTTGGTTGGAATGTCGAACTTAGCACAGCTTGGAACATAGTCCGTATGTCTGTAGTCGTGCACTGTATGAAATTAACAGCTGGAAACAAACTGTCCTGACGTTGAGACTTTTAAAATCCCTCATCAGACTATTTTAAAAGTAGTTTTATAACACCTATTTTTAAAAAAGGAGATAAAAGTCAAATTGAAAATTATAGACCCATATGTATTATGTCATCACTTCCTAAACTTTTTGAAAAGATTATATTAAGTAAAATTATGCAAAAATTAGACAAAAAACATGGACTTAAAATATTACATACAGGCTATAAGGCATCACAGATAAATAATTTAGAGATTTTAGAAATTAGAAAAAATGTAAATAATAAAGCAGACATAATTAATAAGCAGCAAATTTTTATAAACCCTCTTTTGAACCTTTTCCCACTTAACCGGTCTTTCCCTGCTAATGGCTTTGAAATCCCTAATTGATAAACTTTCCCCACTCTTACCCTCCCCCTCCCTCCTACCCTTTCCTTTCATGTGTAATCTATATTTAATTTTTAAGTTTAGTATACGTTTGATCCTGATGAAGTAAACATTGTTTACGAAACATGTTGATAGTTATTTGTCTTTTTATTAAAATACATAATGCCATCACAAAGTGAAAACCTTTCCAAAGAAGTTTTCTTCGAAAAATTAAAATTGTGAATCAAATTAAACCACCATCAACTTTTCAACATGGTTTCATGCCAGGCAGATGTACGTTATCTAACTTATTGCTTTACGAAAATTTTATTTCTAATGCACTGTCTAAGTGTTGTTAAGTTGACACAATTTATACTGATTTTAGCAAAGCCTTTGATTCTGTTTCTCATCGCATTTTAATGAAAAAATTATATCAGTTGGGTGTTAGCGGCAACTTTCTCGAATGGCTTAAAAGTTACTTATCACGTAGAAAATTATCTGTAAAAACACCCCCACAACTTCTAACACTTTTTTGCCTTAAGTGGGGTCCCCCAAGGTTCTCACCTTGAACCCATTCTTTCCTACTATTTACTAACGACATTTCAATAATTTTTGATAATATTCACTTTCTTTTTTTTGCCGACGATCTTCAGATGTTTAAATCGATCGACAATTCTTCCGATTGTTTAACTCTACAAAGGAACTTAAATAAACTTTTTGAATGGTGCATCGTAAACAAATTATATCTTAATATCAACAAATGCCAAACGATCAGTTTCCATAGATCTAAAACTCCTTTATTATTCGACTACTCAATTAACAATGCCACTCTAAAAAGAGTCTTTGAATTCAACGACCTTGGCGTTATCTTTGACTCCAAATAACGCTTCTTGAATCACATTATTAGCATTACCAGTTAGTAGAAAAATAAGAAAATCACAAAAAATATAAATCCGTTCACAACGCCATCTCTGATACTGACAAAAACAAAACATGGAAAGTTAAAGAAATCGATAATTGTTTCACTGTGTAATTTTTAACTTAATAAAAAAACTGAATTTAATTCAGCTAATAAGTTAACACAACAGTTATTTATTCTGAGGCTGTAAGAAGTTCGTCGGGTCAGTTAGTTACCTATATATCGATGACCTATGGATACTAAAGACAATGTACGATTTTATAACACATTGTAAACGTCTTAACAAGGAATACCCGATAGACATAAGATACCAAGAGGGATTACAGTTGTCTGTGCAGTACCGACCTTATCAGAGAACAGTTCCATGATAGCGAGGTAAGTGACAGACCCAAGTCCAGCGAAATGGGAAAAAGCCGTCGCGGAGAGGACCAGGATAGGAAGCACGCCTAACCAAGAGTGTGATAGGTCGAGTCCTTGGGCCTGCAATAGCTGCAATGTGCCAAGGATCATCATTCCTGCGCTCAGCATTCCGCAGGAGATTCCCAGACATACCTTACATTAAAATATTCAATGATATAACAGACGCATTAGTGATTCTCTTCTTTCTGAAGATCGTTAAAATGTATTCATCAAATTAAAAGTCACTTCAATACATTCTGGTTCATTATCTCAAATAGACAAACTAAATATATATCATTCATCTTCATCGTTCATCTTCATTGTTTATCTTCATCTTCATCTTTCATCTTCATCGTGCATCTTCATCGTTCAACTTTTTGGGAAGCTTTCACACACAATTCACGAAGCCCATCTTTCATTAGTTACGTTCTTTGTAATTTAAATTTTTGATACCTTTTTTAATTTTTTTAACATTTTCGGATATTTCAATTGTTTTAAATTTAGAATTTTTTGAAATTTGAAATTTTTTACGCTCCGTGGATAACATGAAGTTTCTGCATGTTATTTTTAATATATTTATTCACAGACCATATGAGGATTTTTTCACAAGAATCGGAATGATCTGTGAAGCGTAGCCCCTTCGTTATGTAAAGTTATAATATTGTAACAAACTCCCACTCAGTACGAAATCAATTAATCCAAAAAATAACAACTTTTAGTCCATCAAATCATGGTTCAAGGAATTATCGGAAAAAGTACTGACTAGTAGTTCTAAAACTCTACCCAAACTATGAAGTTGAACAAAAAAGTGGCTGAATATCCTCCACCCAAAACCTAGTTCTCCTCAGCATAGGATCTCCTAGTGAGAAGGAAAATAGAACATATTCTACATCACTTTAACATTAATATTTCATACACATCTTCTTAAAATGCCAAAATCTTGATCTGATGAATAAATGACCCTTACTTTTCTTGGCACCTTGTCACCAACGAACATAGGCAATAGACTGCCGCACACCATGACAGATCCAAACAGCATGCATCCTGCGGTGGGTGATAAGAAACCTCCGGAGCGACTGATGATGGCGGTAGCGTAGGAGAAGACCGCGAACACACCGCTGAAGGTCTGCACTGTGATCAATATGAGAGCGAGGACAATACCCTTCTTTGCCGCAGCATCCTGAACTAAAATTATCAAAACAATTATTATAATAACGAATCCATCGACAAATTAATTTACAAAGCTGCAGAAATGAGACTTTCGAAAGGTCCAGCAAGAGACCAAAGGCAGTGCAAAATCTGCCGACGGGGTGGAAACAAGTCGACCAAATCAGGACTACAATCATGTTACGGTCGACTTAGTATGAGTTACGAAGGAACACTGAATAGGCATCGCATTAAAAGTCTCACCCCACAAATGACGGCTGTTCATTCAACTCATGACAGTCACTAAACTATGTGTGTATTACACAATTATTATGCTCACTCACACATGGCTGATAACACTCTTATTTATTTATATATCTAGGGGTTAATATTAGAAGTACCTTTGTCAGTTTTGGTAATTTTATTTAGGTACCAGAAAGTACTCCCTTATTTGAATGCTCTGAATATCTGTGTTCATGACATTGTGGTCTGTTTGAAATTGTAGAAGTCAAAATTTTGATTCGGTATTTTTAATGACAAAAAATCGATGAACAATCTTCATCCCCGGGCGATCCAGAAATTTGATATAGGCACTTCTTTAACATTAGGCCCCAGATATTTATGCTGGGTTCATACAGATAAATCTCTAATAAATAAATATTATTTAATTAAATGAAGACAATATTAGCGAAACTATATCAAAATCTGAAGACAGAAAAATCAGAAAAAGATATTGGTTCCACTGGGACACGAACCCAGATACCTTAGCATTCATGGCCAACTGCTCTACCGATTGAGCTATAGAACCCATTTCCAATTCGATCACTTTTAACTGTATCATACTTCGACTAAGAACTACCAACACTATCTTCATTTTTCTTAACGCACATATTATTGGCTGCTATCTTTATATATGATTGCACGTCCCAGTGGAACCAATATCTTTTACTGATTTTTCTGTCGTCAGATTTTGATTGAGTTTCGCTAATATTGTCTTCATTTAATTAAATATTATAATTTGAGTTTTTACTCATAAAGTTAAAAATAAAAATTTAAAATTTATATATTACTTACTTTCCATTGACACCATGATCTATGTCTATTTTAAAAAAATAGTATTATTTAAACCCTGATGAAGTAAGCTTGGTTTACGAAATATGTCGGTTTTTTTTTAATAATCAATTATAATGGTTAAAACAGAATTATTTTTTAATTTCAAATAAATATTAATTCTAACTAATAATGTACTCTTACTTTATTTAATGGTTTTCTCATGTATCAGCGTAATCATAGTAAAAATTTCTAAACGCAACTTTTTAATATCCCTACCATACTTATTATTACCTTATTCGGTCCAAACTCAAGCATTTTTATTTCTACTTTTTATTAAGATGTTTACAATTTTTTGCGTCTTTTGTACTAAATCCATATGTTTACACTAGACTTCATATTTCATAAAAAGTAACTATACTCCATTGGTCACCATGAAACAGACAACCGCCTAGTATGGTGATCTAATATAATACTCTATGTATCTTAATTATGAGTCATGTGTTTTATAAATAAAAATTAAAATAAATAAATGCAGTTAGTTACATAAATTATTACTACTAACATAAAAACTTACTCAAATAAGAAAAATTCACTAATAAGAGTGGCAATAGACACCAAACCAGAGATACAAGAGATGCAAGAGAAACAAGAGACTAAAGATACAAAAAGACACAAAGTGAAGCACAAGCACAATATAATTAGCGCTACAATGAATATTTTTGAGAAATAGCAGGACATTTTTTCTGAACCTGTAAAAATTGTTAACGAAAATGTCTATTTCAGCACACTCCGTCTTATTACATGGACAACATATTTAGTTGAGTAGGCTAAAATATAGGCGACAATATTTTTAAATGTATTCAACTAAAAAATGCTAAATGAAAAGCGTTTATTTCAATATTGCAAAGATTTAATGCAGTATCGAGATATATGGAAACGAAGAAACATGTTAGATCAGTCAATTGTTTGCTAAATTTGATTTTACTTGGGACAGTTTTCATTGGCGTAGATTTCTCAAGCGATTGCTCATAAATTGATTGTGAAACATAGGAGCGGCATATGCGATCGGTTTAAAGCTGGGATAAGCATCGAAACAAAATCATAGCGACCTTCCATAAAGAGTAGCAGAGGTTCTTTGAGATTTGATGAATCGGTTGTACTTACAGAATTCTTTGAGGGATGCGTGTTTTTCAGCCCCTTCTTGTTCCTGCTTTAGCCTGTTGAAGGCATTTTGGGCAGACGATCCTTTTGGTCCAAGTAACCATTTCAGAGTGAGTAGTGCTTCCTGAAAGTAGTTTTTTCAACATTCATTTGTGGAGACTGGACATTTGGGAATATAACCAGATAAAATTTGGTGCCTCGGCTAATAAGTATGAGCAATCGAAAGAGCCGACAATAAATTATCGTTAGAATAATATTTTTAAAAACAAATGGTCGAAAAATTCAAAGTGAATAGTACGCAAACGATGTACATATATGTATAAATGTTGTAAATATATTGTATAGGATTGAATTCCAATTTTTTTTTCAATGAATGTACAACAAATGAATTCACATAATAGTATTTTTTTACATTAGTAAAAAATAAAAGTAACAATATCAGTCTTAACATAATTTTACATAGCGGTTTTAATAATTTCATCATCAATTGTAATATAATGTTATTATTTTAGACTTAAAAAAAAATACAAATTTTAAATTATAATAAAATAATATTCTGAAAAAAAAAGTCGACTGTTACTAGGATATTGTAATTTCATTGTAAGTTGCATTTTTATTTAAATACCTAACCCTTAGAGGAAAAGACAATAATAAAGAGGACCTCTTTACATAAAAAAATCTGTTGAATAAATTGTCTGGAATCGATAATGTCGCATTTTGGAAGCTACAGTTAGAAAGTTAAATCAAATCCATGATCACCTGTTCACGCCCCTTCAACACCAGGAAGGCAGGAGTCTCCGGCATGAACCACCAGGCTGGGAAGAACAAGGTGCAGAGACAGCAGTAAATAACCACTACGTAGGTGTAGGGCACAAAGGCTCCGATAATATAGGCAAAGAGTAATCCTAACGCATACACCATGGCAAACACACCTCCTGCAAGAACAATAAGTACAACACTAATGGATCTGAGTCAATAAAAAGCCTCTTTAGTAATTCCCAAGAAGCCTTCAGAACACCATAAACAAAAATTGATCCAAGAAAGACCAAAACAGGAATGAGGTGACTACAAAATATGGATGGAGGCAAAAAACAATCTAACTGCAAGAACATTAAGTACAACAGCAAAGAATTTGGTTCAAGAGGAAGCTTCCATAGCCATTCCTGGGAGGGACTATGCAAATCAGCAGAAAAAAATCCATCTTATAGAAATAAAGCGACTACAAAAGATAAATATTGGCCAAGAGTAATCTTACCTACATCCCACGGCAAACAAACATCTAAAATGAAAAAGGTCACAAGGTGGACAAAAAGAGAGATGAAGCGACTATAAAATATGGATGTAATCAAAGAGAAACCTTATCATATAACCCATGGCAAACAAGAACTCCTACACAAACAGTGAGTACAACTGTAAAGAATTTGAGTAAAGAAGTAGAATCCTGTTTAGCTATTCACAGGAGGAACCCTGCAAAACATCAGAAATAAAAAGAGGACATGAAAAACCACAACAGAGATAAAGTGACTACAAAATATGGACAAAGAGTGATCTTTTCATACGTTCTGTGGCTAACGTCTCTTTCAAGACCAATATTATTTTTAATTGGTTCTTCACTGCCGAGGATCGTGACTCCTACCCCAATCTCCATGGTTTATGAGGCTCCTTCACTCCTCGAGATTCTGCGCTGTGTGGAGAGCTGCGGACACCGACGAACCGGACGCCAATTGTATTTGGTATCTCCAGCGCATTGGTAAATTTTCTCTGCTTCTTATGCCTTCTACTTTGCCAGTGACTATGAGTTTCCCCAAGTTGGAGTCCTCAGTATGGCGAGAAACTTGTCCGAAGTGTCTTAAAACATGCTGTAGGCCGATAATTGAAAGCCTGCTGTGGATGCCTAGCTCTTCCTGGAATGGATATACTAATGCGTCTGGCAGTCCGTGAAATACTGAACATTTTTCTTCAGCACCATATTTCCATACAGTATAGAAATATAAGGAAAACCAGTGCCCGGCAAGTCTTATCTTGGTGGTATTCATTATCCCAGTAAAGGATTTGATTTGAAGAAACCTATTTAGTTGATCTCATTCGAAACCATGATGAAATTGATGCTAGAAATTATATAGGCTATTAAAAAGAACACAGAGACGAAGCAAACATTAAAAATGGATGTACACAAACAGCAATACTCTTATTTTATAACCTGGTAGTGGAGAAATATAAGTAGGTAGTCTGACATAATTCTAGCAAGTAAGAAGAGAAGAAAGTGTATTTTTACTAACCAGGCTTTCTCGCTTGACTAAGAAATCTCATTGGTGTGATGATACCCCATATATAACACCATAACCCCACACATTTAATTCTTGTAATAGATTTACAGTTATTTATGTTTATCAGGGATGATAAGTGTACTTATCCATTGATATATATACATAGATGAGACATTTAGCGAATAAATTGGATCAACAAAATCGTAGGTTCGTACCTCCATTTCTGTGTGACGTATGAAAGAAGTATGAAACCATGGGCTTGGGTAAAAGGTAAGGATGGTCTGACGGCCGAGCCTTTCGACGCGGCGGCTTCAGTTTGATTTCACTTGTTCGTGCAAGATTTGAACACGAATCTCGGAGAATTATGTACGGGATAGCGCCTCTATAGTATATCTCTTAAACCTAGTCTTATTTTTTTTGCATTGGACACTAAACCCTGTTTTTTACATGTCGTTGGAGAAGAAAACTGCATGTTTACCTATGGAGGCTTTGACGCGTTGCTCAGCAATTTCATTGTTGTATGTGGTTACTACGGTAAGAGCACCCGCACATCCAACGCCAGCAACAAACCTGGCCAACATGATCCAAAACAGGCTATCAGCAGCCAACATCATACACCAACTGATCTGAAAATTTAAACCATCGTTTTTCAGCAAAATAAAAAATAAAAATCTTTGATAGTAGTATTTAAAGTGATTAATAATTTACCCGTATCCTTATTTTATTTTACATTGGCTACAGTGAGAAACAATTACAGATTAAAAATATTAGATACTGGATTACTGGGTACCAATGAAATCTTTCCGTGAAGTGTCTTATTTGTGATGGGTACATTAAATAATTACCAGGTGACGATTGCAGTTTATATAAACATTTAATTTTAGAAATATTAAAATTCTGCGCGCAAGCATAAAAAAGTTAAAAAATGGCTCACATTTCATTTTTCTAACTAAAATGACTGATTTCGAAAAAACTAAAAATACACACATTTTATTAGACTGAGGGAGCGAGGGAGTTGAGGGAGCGGGCGCGCGGATCGGCAGAGACGGGGACGTTGAAATGAAAGGCGTCAGTCGATGTGATGAGTCAGTCTTTATTGCTGCTACGTAGCGATGGTAAGTTTGGAGTAAAGTAACGGTGTAGACAGGAGCGATGATGATGTGGCTCTATGGTGTTGCATGTGATGAAGGTCGGTGATGCAGTGGTGTAGCAGAACTCGTGTCTGCATGTCGCCAGCATGTTGTTCTGCACCGTGGTGGTGGAGAAGACCTTGACGTCCAGGATGGATGCTCAACGCGGTGTCGCGGAGATGGCTGCGGTGAACCTGAGGAGGATGAAGTCTCAGTGGCTGAGAAGTTGCTGCCTGCGTGACAAGAAGGCCCGCCGTGGGACTTGTCGTGGGCAATTGTGTCGCTTGTTGCATCCTCTAAGGTTGATAATGCACCGGCACAGTCGGCAGTGGGTCGCCGAGAGTCTGGCCGGTACCGCACTGGAATCGTTATCACTCGATGCACTGTCTATGTGTGTTAGTGATGTTACTTTCACTAATGACTGGAACTGACTGACTGACTAGCGCGGTGTCGCTGCGCTTTATATAGCCGACCGTTGTATGTATTACAAACATTTTTCTCATCACACTTTTTTTTGTCGTTTCATGTTAAAATAATCAATACAAAAGTCAGAAAGCATTTTTGTTTTCAATTTGTTTTTGGAGACTTTGATTACATAAAGTGTATATTTCAATTCTTCTACGATAAACTTTTTGGTTTAAATATAAAGCATGCTGTTTTTTCTTTCAAACACCGTTTAGATCATATTCTTAGCCATGACAGTAAGGTCGCAAAAAACAATTGTTTCGTTTCTGTAAACATTTAAAATTAATGAAAATAAGTGAAAAATATTATTAGATATCAGATCTTTTAAGATTTCAAAATAGATCAAATGGATGTGTAATAATTATGTAACAATAAAAAATATTCGAACATATTTTTTTAATACATATCGGCTATTTCACTGCAAAATTATGTTTATAGTTGACTAACCAATAAACAGTGTTGACAAAGAGGTAGTGAGCATTTAAAAAAAATATTTCATATTCCGCGTTTAAAAAACCGGTAATTTCTTTAGTTGTTTTGAAAGTAATCTGATAAATGATAGTGATACTTACTAGAAAAAGAACTCCTGCAACGTAAGCGATAAATTTGCGTCCCATGGCGTTGGCTAACAACCCATAAATTGGAGAGGCAACTATTCCACCTAAACAAAGTGATCCTCCAACCCATCCTGAAATCAAATACGAAAGATAAAATTTTACAAGAACATAAATTTCTCAATATGAAAAATTTCCAAATTTCAAATAGTCTTTTTGAAGAGAGAAAGGAGTGAACAAAATCAAAGTCTAACTTATAGAGCAAGAGCCCGTGACGATCAGACCTTCGTTATGTTATAAAACCTGAAAGTTTCTCTGTGTATGTCCCTAATACAGGTAAAGACGTCAAAATTTCGTACTTTTTCACTCCCACCAGCTTGCATGTATATATCGCGCTCGCACCTAAGGTAGACTTTTAATGTGTCTGACAAGATGAAGGAATCATCGAAACTGTCTGATAACTGAGAAAAAATATGTTGATAGTTTCTCATGTAATATATATAAAATTCAGCTTTTATACTTTAACGTAAGTACAATTATAATTAATTAATAAAATATATTTCAAAGCCACCGCGATCCAAACATCATAGTCGGGGATCGTCTTTACCTGTATGAGGGACATACAGAGAGAATCTTTTAGGTTTTATAAAATAACGAAGGTCTGATCGTCGCGGGCTCTTTGACTTTTAGTAGTTTTACAGTTTATCAAGAGATGTCTCGCTTCTATTCTTAATTATTTTTTATTGATATTCCACAACAGAATTTTTGAAACAAATCATTTTACTTACAAATCATTGATTTTTTTTTTATATATTAAAAAATCGTGTTAGAATTTAAATTTATTAGGCCGTACACAATATACAGAAGTTGTTATATGTAATATTTTCCGAATCGGTATTATGTACCCCAATCTAATGTAAATAATATGCAGAATTCACGTGTTTATAAATTTAACGATTTTTTAATAATTTCTTTGTGAATTTTAAAAATTTGTGATAAACAATCAAATGTAGGTGCAAGCAATGGTTGTCAAACACTACAATAAGTTCAATGATAACAATGCTCTTGAGACATTAACCTAAATTAAAGACTTAGACATCACTTTTCAATCAAATAT
This sequence comes from Limnephilus lunatus, assembly GCA_917563855.2. Classification (NCBI taxonomy): domain Eukaryota; kingdom Metazoa; phylum Arthropoda; class Insecta; order Trichoptera; family Limnephilidae; genus Limnephilus; species Limnephilus lunatus. The sequence continues at coordinate 51,254,955 of OU830603.1, forward strand.
TTCATTTGTTAACCACGTAACATAAATGTTGAGATTTATAACTAGGCTAACTAGAAATTTTAACAATATAAAGTGTATTGTGTATATATGTTAGTAGTCAACTTGAGAAAAATTCTCCCGCCTGGAACCCACATTATAATAAACACGTACAAGCTGTTGAAAGAATACAAAACAAATGGGTATTCCAGCAATTATATTGAAGTACAAAACTATTTCAAATGATATGAATATGCTAAAATTGTCAGACAGAAGAATTTTCACTAACTTGGTATTTCTATATAAAATTCTAAATGATTTGGTTAATAGTCCGGTATTGCTTGAATTGATAAGCTTCCGGATTCCAAAACGTAATACTAGAAATCAGGATTTATTTCAGTGCAGAAATTCTGGGACTAACTACCATATGTATGCATATGTGAAAACAATTATACCAAGTCAGTGGACATCTTCAATTTATGTTTAAACAATTATAAAATATTTTTACTGAGGCAGTTCATTTATGTACAACAAATACTATACATTTCTTACTATTCATTTGTAATGTAAAAGCCCCGAAAAAGGGCGTCAATAAATAAATTAATATTTCTCTATGTTTAAATTCAGAGGCATGACTTTTTATCAAGGCTGAAATTGATCATATTGCAGAACAATAAAATAGTTAGGGAGGTTTTTTAATTAGGGGAGGGGTCAAAAGGTCAAGATAAACCTACCTCCTTCTGCTTGTGTGAAAGGTTTTCCGTTAGGAATACCTTCCATGAGTTGAGGAACCGCAAAAGAACTCCATCCAATGATTTGACCGTAGAAAAATGACAGGACACTACCTGTAAGCATTTAGACATTACATAAAATCAAAATAATCTGGACAAATTTCGAAACAAACAAACTAAAAAAGTACCACTTTTCATTAATAAAAAAGTGATACACTGATTGTACGAGTACATTAAATTTAGGACGTGTTGTTTCATATGATTTGAACAATTAATAAATTCACCAGGCCGAACAACAATAAAATCACGAATGAAATTGCTGAGATTGAAAATACCATTCTACCTCAAATATTGATGTTTTTTGGTGATTAAATACTTAAATATTGAAATAAATACATGTTTTCCAAATGCATCTAATATATTGCATGTTTTATGGACTCTCCTTGCGTAATTTTGTTTATTTCAATACAATTATAGCAAGCCACGTTGTAATTGATGTGCCTTTTACGTCCAAATAATAAAATAAACTACTCACATGTTAAAGCTGCGATATATTGATTGTGTGCTGATGATGTTCCCTTCTTGGTTACCTCCGTTCCGTCGCTGGATTCCTTCGTCATAACTGTTTCTTAAGATATAGGCATTAAAGAAGTAAACATTTAAAGAAAACTAGGCAATGGTTTTGAAAAAGAAACACGTATTTTAAATGTTTTAAATAGAAAGATCAATATTATATTTTAGTTTCGTATCTTAAACTTGACTACAAGAAAAACTACGCAATATAATTTACAATAAATGATAAAATAGGTTTTTGAAAGTTCTATTCAAGTTAACTACACTAATTTCCCACTTGTTGATAGTGTTTGCCCCCTTTAGTGATTCGATAAAAGTGAGAGTGTGCAATCACTCGTTGCGGGAATAACAGCCTAGTTTTACCTTATGTACTGGAATTTTTATTTTTTGTAATTTTTTTTGATAATTCTTTAATTTTAAATGAGGGACAAGTAACATTTTTGCCTTACGAATTACGAATGAACAGTAGAATTACTCGTACTCGATGATGGAGGACACTGCTAGCAGAGTATTGAGCCCGTGATTCCAGGTAGGAATTTGGACTGCCCTGCTCGATTAACTAACCGATCAATAACGGTGACTTTGTGATCAGTATAAATATTGTTCGATGACGGTTAAGTTCATAAAAAGTATTAATGTGGTTTTTATAAATTTTTTAAAATTCATCATTTAAAAATTAAAAAAACGCCACTTAGAAATAAGCACTGAAATCCAAGGAAAAACAATATTCCTTCACCTTTGAGTACAATACTTTATAATTTTTAATGGATTTTTACATCAGAGTCTAATTTAAATTGTGACACAATTTCGAAATTAAGAATTGATTTTTTTATGAAGAATACTGAGAAATATCCGCTAATGATTTCTCTTCGAAGTACACTTACTGTGGTAGCAAAATAAAGTTTGAAGAACAAACTATGAGACACGTGTTCTTTAAATTGCATATTAAATTGAATTAATAAACATAAATAAGCAGTATATATAATAATATTTAACGGACAGGGGAGGATTTCACTATTCTAGGGACCATTTTTAAGTAAACACTGCATAAGAGTCTCAACTGCGCTAATCCAGCGGTACTAAGGCATCCTCAATAACATTTTTTTGTGAGACCCGACGGTTGATCCCCAAAATTACTATGATTATAAAATTCTTAATTTTATGCAATATTTACCTATTTCAAACCTAAAATTGACTTCATAAATACCATTGATAATAAGTTGGTCAAACAGACAACAAGTCAACAACAACAAAGTCAATAAAACAAACTTATTTACAGTGTCAGTTTTTTTGTACTTATAATAATAATAATATCCTTTATTCAGACAGTAAATTTCATTACATTATTTATAATAAACTTTTCACATTTATAACACTTATCATGCATCGACTCTCTGTCTGTATGTCACTAGTTGACAAATGCCTCCTCCAACTATCGCCATTTCTCTCATTATCATTAGCTACTCTTGTCCATGTACCATCTGCTATGGCTTTGATGTCGTCAACCCACCGTCTAAATGGTCTACCTCATTTTCTCTTTTTGTCACTTGTGAATCAATTCATGACTAATTTTGACAATTTTTCACTTTCTCTGATTGTGTGGCCTGACCACTTCTCTTTAGCTTTTTTATTGTTTTTATGACATCTTTTGTTCTTGTTTGTTTCTTAATGGTTGCAATTTTTATTCTATCGGACAGTTTTTTCCCTACCATACTTCTTTCCATGAAGTTTTGACTTGTTTCAAGCTTCTTATTGTGAATTTTTGTGAGTGCCCAAGTTTGGCAGCCATAAGTAATTACAGGAAGTATGCAGGTATCGTTTAGTATAAAGACAATTAGTTTTTTCCTTGATGTATTACAATGGAAGTATGTTTTATAATTTTGTTATAGATCTTTTTTAGGCATCTTTGCGGATGAAAATGTCGTCATCCTGACTAACTTGACTTGAGAGAAATGATTTTGATCAGGATCTCCTATGTGATATAAGCATTGTTTACAAACAGCCTATTGTAAACTTGTTTTGGACTTCAGAAAAGGAAATTCTAATAAGAAAATCATTTCAAAATAATAAAAAAAAGACTCACTAAAATTTCTTCGAATAATAAAATAGAATGATCATATTATTTATACTATTGTCCTTTTCCCTTCACTAATAACAAAAGGCTGTTTCTCAGTGACAATGCAATCACTGTCAGAATTGTGTAAGTTTGCACCAATACATACAAATCTGCTTTGTTTGAGTCAATTCTTATTCGCTACCCATAAAATATAAATGCCCGGGTTGCCGGAATTATTTTTTTATATATTATTAATCGTAAATTCTAATATCAAATATTAGAAAAAAATAGATTCGCCCCTGTGGAATGGATTGAAACGTTAGGAATGGCACTATATCTGCCATTTATTATAATGGTCTGCTGTTTTAAGCTATTTATTGTACAAATACTTTACACTGCGTCTGGAATTTAATGCTAAAAGTGGAAAACTGGTGAATCTACATCAAAATGAACTCCGATTTTTTAAAAATTTTCGGTATCAAAAGGGTTACTTTTGAAGCATTTTAAGACAAAAAAAGCTGAAGGTAAAAAAAAATCCACCCCCGGATTCAAACAAAAAACTGCTACGGCATCCCCAATTGGGGTATGTTGTGAGGCTGAAGGTGAAGGTAGCGGGGAAGGAGAAGGAGAAAAAGGGGAAAGAGAAGGGGGAGAGGAAGGTGGGGAAGTATATGGCTAATCAGATTCGGTCACCAAACATGGCTAAAGCCATTTCAAGTAGCGTTTCAAATCTGAATGGTAGTCTTAAACCAGGGCGATGCTGAAAGTATCATTCCACTCTGGAACGTGCCGAAAATATACTCATATTATTTTGAATGATTAAATTGTGAAAAAACACAATTCTATCAAATAAAATGTACTCGTCCATGCCGGGATTTATAGCCGCAACCTTCAGATTGCTAGTCGAGAGCCTTACCCCTCGACCACAGAGGTGGTTAGGCTGTCAGGCAGTCTATAAAAATTTTAATTTAAAGAATGTATAGAAATATTATATTCCGGCAAAATTTCAAAATTTGTTAATAAACAGACAGAAAAAGTTAGAATTTTTACTTCAAACAACTTTCCTGAAAAATTACATTTTTTAAAGGTCTTAGAGATCTGGACGTCGGGACCGTCAGAATGTGATGTAGATTTACTAGTTTACCGCTTGTACTACGATTTTCCGAACACCGTGTAAAACCGATTATAAAAAAAACCGCATGCACGCGACTTTTCATCGCTTGCTGAAAAGGAAATATTTGATAAGAGAAAATATTTATAACACCTTCCTAGTTTTACATTACAGAGTTACATTTTATTGATAACTAGCACATTGAGTACCCGGTATGCGTTGAAATGCCACACAAAGACATACAGTAACTTTAATTCTGCCTATTGAAGTGCTAGCGGTTAATCATTTTTTTTTGTTTTTCCGAATAATTCAGAAGGTTTTCCGACGCTCGAGAAGGCCATACAATCGGTCTGTAAGGATTTTAAAAATTTACCCCCTGCTTTCCCCTACCGCTATTAAGCCTCTTTTGCGATACCTTCCTCTGCCTATTCCGTATCCCCCTTCTTCATTCTCCTCCCCCCTCCAGGTTTCCCCTCCCACTTCCTCCTTCCCTCCCTGCCGCTAAACTATATGAAATGTACACATTTTGTGTGTATTTCATATAGTTTAGCGACACATATTGTAACATGTTTATATAAATTTCATAACGCCAGAGCTCACCAGTGTGGCCATTGCCAAAAGCCACTTTGTTGAGTTGTCATGAAACCGGTAATAATAACTTAGATTTAAGCGCCAATTTATTTATTTTTCTGTCTTCGGAGTTTCATATATTAAATTTCTTCAGCGCCAGTTAAATGATTTTTGGTAACAAGTAACAAAGATAATGCATACAAATATTGAGAATATATCAAATCATCAATTAGAACTACTGTCTTCAGCTCCATTATTATTTAGTCTTCCAATCGGGATGCGTCAGTGATTATTTTGTCAAGATGGCTGCCATCTCTGCAAAACTTTTCCCGCGCGTTTCTGGTAGAATGGCGTAAGTGAAGAAGAGTCCAAATGCGCAGACGGATGAAAAGAAGAAGAAGACCACGTGATCTCCGAAACTCTGGAACACAAAACAGATATTTAATTTAATCTGAACACTAAATAAACCTTCAAATTAATTTTAATAAAATAAAAAAAAACTGTTGAAGCGATTCGCAAAAATTAAAAAAGTGAAGAAATATGTTGTGTCGTGTTTTAAAAGTGTTAAACTGTCGAAGTTAGTTAATTAATGAAATTTAATCATCAAACCATTAATGAAATAAACAAATTGGGAGGCGGGTAAGGATATCGCTACTCTTTTAGATCATCTCAAGTGGTTCGCATCTTTTGATGACTTATCAGGGGTGCCCAGGTTCGTGGAGTGAGATTTGTTGAGATCTTGTCTGCGTTTGTGGTAAGAATACATTTACCCACCTAGAACGGTGGGCCGGGTCGGGAGAGACTGGTTGAAGGAGACCTAACCTAGACCTCTCCAGCCAGACTCTCTCGACCCATCGCCATGTACCGCAGTGGGATGGATGGATTCATTGACTCCAGATTCCTAATTCCTACCCCATTCCATTATCCCAAAAGTGATATAGTGTGTGAAGCAGACGTAAAAAATGTAAATCTCATAGGTTAACTGTTATATTAAAAAAAGTTAGGTGGGTATTTTTTAAATTTTTTTATTTTTTATTTAGGAAACAAACAGTCATACAAAGTGATAATGTAACAAAGAACATTCATGTGTTGTAGACCAATTAAGTTCCATTAAGTTAAAAATTTTGATATAGTATTTTTACCTATTCAACTTGTGTGATAAAAAAATAAACATAATAAGGAAAAACATAAAAAAGAAAAACATAAAACGTAATAAAGAAAAAAAGTAAAGTTATCAAAAAACATAGTTATACTATTTGCTACGGATAATAATAATATTATAAATTTTCACAAAAAAGGAGAAAAAAAAGTATTTTAAGTTATTAATATATTAAGCTGTATTTTAATGATTTTAAATCATGGTTGAAAATGTCTACATCTCGTAAGGCATTGTAAGTTTCACAGATACGTATTATTACAGAGTTTTGCGCGTATTTTGATTTAATGTGTGGTATTCTAAATAAGTCGTTTGATCTGGTATTTTGTTTGGGGCAACGAAATGCAATATTTTCCAACAGATATGATGAATCAACAAGGCAGTTCATGATTTTGTATAAGAATAATGCATCAAAGATTTTTCTGCGTTTATATAAGGCGATAGGGTCAAATTGATGATCACTAAAGCGATACGATAGGTGTTTTATAAATTGTTTCTGGATATTTTCAATGCGATGAATATATGTTTGATATTGAGGATTCCAAATTACTGAGGCGAAATCGAGTTGTGACCGTACATATGACATATATAACAGAATTAGGGTGTGTGCTATAGTAAAAGGTTTTGTAATGCGAATAATGAAACCCAATTGCTTATAAGCTTTTTCCAGAATATTTTCAATATGATCCCTAAATAACATTTTAGAGTCTAGTATTACTCCAAGATCTCTTATTGTTTCTACTCGTTGTAGAGGGACATGGTTTAGTTTGTAAATATAATTAATTGGATTTTTTTTTCCGTGTAAAAGTAATAACATTACATTTGTCTATATTTAGATATAATTGATTGTTTTCGCAATATTCCTCAATTCTATAGAGTATTGATGATGGTGACCGGCCAACTCAGAATGAAATCAACTCAGAACCACCTCAGAAAGGTCATAAAGAGTGAGATAATAAAAGGTTAAATAGGTTAATTCACCGGCTATTTTAAAATGATTTTTTTATAGCTTTCTAAGCTGGTTCAGAGTTGGTTTCATTCTGAGATGGCATGGAACCATTGATGATAGTACCTCAACGGACACGTGGAAGAACTGCAGTAGGATGAACGAGGTCCCCCAGATCACTATGGCTATTAAAGACCCCGCTACTCCGCGGGTCTGCAAGGAAACAAACACACACATTAGAATTACGAAAGAATCACTTATTAAGGTCAAGTATAATTGTTTATTAATTTGGAAATATGATATTATTATAAAGCAAATCGATGAATATAATGTTTTCAAAAAGAAAAACATTTAATTTTTCACATGTAGCAAACACTTTGTGGGAATACATAAATATAATAAACACAATAATATAACTTTGTTTTAATTCCACTTTATTATTTTTTAATCCAACCGGTTTCGGTTCATCATGAACCTTCCTCAGGAGTGAAAAAAAGTATATTATATAAGTATAGTATATAATATATTACACCCATGAGGAAGGTTCAGGATGAACCGAAACCGGTTGGATATAGAAATAATAAAGTGGAATTAAAACAAAGTTATATTATGTATTCAGAAAAATATTTATTACCTATACATTTTTTTAATTAACATACGCTTAGCATTTATCAAAATAAAATCGGAAATATGGCCTTTTTCTGACCATCCTTTTTATTTTACAAAATATATTTAAACGCTGAATTTTCTTCGAAAAATTTCTTGCGGGGTTTTTTAAAAAGCTTGAAAAGAAAATAAAAAAATGAAATAAAATAGGTTTGTATTTTAATTATTTCGTAAACACCAACTTTCATGTTTTTTAAATGCTGATTTCAAAACTTTGGACACGTTTATTTAAAAAAACGTTAAGAAAGATTAACGGTATTATTTTTCTCCATTTTATAAAGTCAACGGTTGCAACCAGTGGCGGTTCTTTACAGGGGGACAATGGGGACAGTCCCCACCAGTTACACTCAAAACCTACTAAAGGAAATAACAGTCGATGCCGCCAAAATGAATTAATTCTTTAAACAATTCTTTAAACATAAAAGTAATTAACATTAGCAGAAATAAAATACAAACAATTATTCCGGATGATTTTAATAAGACCCTACGCGCGTACAACGAACAATGTACGGCGCAAAAAAAAGCAGGTCTATTTCTCAGTGCGCAGAATTACTGCGCACTTGGGTGACAATCCGAACTATCCCCATACTTTCCTTGCGTTGTTTCGCGATCGTATGCAACTGCGCATGCGCAGTAGTATGTGAGTTCAAGCATCTGCGGGGACAATCCTTTGGATCCCCATAGAACCATTTGTTTGCGAAGTTACGGGCGGGAATCGCTCGCGTTCAAATTAGTTTGATGATAATCTCGCAAGGTAAAGTTTTATTTTTTATTATATTTCATTGTAAATTGGCATATTTCTATAGACATTTTATATTATTTTGTGTTAAATATATCCGACTAGCATGATTAGACCATCAAAATTTTTTTTTGAGAAATTTTATAATATATAATAATAATAATAATATTCTACGGGTGATGAGATTCCGGTACGTAAAAAAGTCGATCCCCACCACTAAAGAAGTGCTCGAGCCGCCACTGGTTGCAACTGGCACACGAACCCAAGATATCTCTTCTTACGTCACAACGCTCCAATTCGGCTACTAAAACCTCTAACTCTTAAGTAATGTTTATCAATCTCATATTTAAAATTCAGAATTAACAATATTAACTTCAACTAATTTTTTAACATATTTTTGGCAGCTACCTTTTCAAATGATAACATATGTTCAAATAACTGGTTTATAACCTAGATAGTGTCTCGGATAAACTCTTATACGGACACCTATTGAAAATTTTCTAAAAGTCTTAATGAATATTTAATTTTTGATTAGAATAACTTTCTTTTAAAGCATAGATTCTCAACCTTTTTTTGCCCACCGCCCCCTTTGAGAATATTTTTTTTTCTAGCGCCCCCTAAATCGCAAAAAAAGCAATTGTCGTCGTATATTTACCACAACGGGGGGGGGGGGGGGGGGGGGCGTAATGGTATGGGAAAGATGGAAAATAATAATTATTTTTTATTAATTTCTTACTAAATTTGAGTTTATTACAAAAATATTATTTTAGAAAAAAATGTGTAGGTACAATACTTCCTCATGTAGATAAATCTTAGAAACTTTTTTGAACCCTCTCCAACATGAGGGAGCACCCCAGGGCCTCATGAGAATTCCAGATAAGCGAACCATGCACTCTCCAGCCTACTGCGAACCAGGGAGAAGTTTAAAATCTTCGGAGAACGGGTATCCCGAAAAACTCTGATGGTTCGGAGAACAAACCCTAATATTTTTAAGGCCGACTGGCACACTCCTTCGATATAAGGGCGAAATGTCAACCTACTTTCATACACAATCCCAAGATCCTTTATATTAGAAACTCGTCTGAAATTATGACCGATCATAGTGCAACTGTCGTAGGTGAGACTAAATGCTCTGGTAAAAGTCAGAACTACGATTTCAAGACATTGAAATGAAGCTGCTTTCGTTGACTCCATTCTGAAATATTATCAACATCAGCTTGAAGGCGCAGGCAGTCCTCAATATTTCTCATTAGAAGATATAATTTTTGATCGTCAGCGAACAGCAAAAAGCGAGAAAAACGGATGACTCCAACAATGTCGTTAATGAAAATGGAAAAGAGAAGAGGCCCAGGATTGATCCTTGGGGAACCCCAGAAAAACAAGAAATTCAGCAGATTGGAAGATTCCGTGTGTGACAAATTGCTTTCTGTTCTTCAGGTAACTTTTAAAAAACTTTAACATCTGAAGGGAAAAACCCATCTCGGCAAGTTTTATGACTAATGAATTTTATAACTAATCGTGATTCACAGAATCAAAGGCTTTGGAGAAGTCGTTGTACTAACAGTCTACTTGGTATCCACTGTCTAGGGACCTAGCAACATAGTCGGTAAAAACCTTCAGATTGGTTTCAGTGGATCTTCCTTTCCTGAAACTATGCTGTTCCGGGGAAAATGTCTGAGGCGTAAGGAATTTATGAATTCATTTTTCAAATAGTTTATAGCAGGAGCTGATAGTATGGCAACTGGTCTATAATTTTTGATTAACTTTTTCGAACCTTTCTTATAAATAGGACATATTTTGGAAGTTTTCCATACTTCAGGAAAAGTGGAAGTACTAATAGATAGTTAAGTTAAAGATAAGACATAATGGCGTTTTTAGGAACTCGGCGAACCCTTCAATAAAAAAATACGGGAACGAAGTTTAGTCCGATGAAGTGTGAGTTCTTCATGAGACTTATGGCACTCATAACGTCAGATTCCGTTAATATATCTAAATCGACGTTTGAAGCTCCTCTGGTATTAAATATGACCGCATTATTAATGTCTAGAAGTGGAGAGTCTTTATTGTAGACCGTTTGAAAACGATCAGCAAATGCGTTAGCCACACCCAAGCCACGAAATTCCTGATTACCTTTCATCATGGTGTATTCAAGACCGCCATCCTTCCGAAGAGATTTTATATAGTGCCAAAACATCTTGGGATCATGCATGATGTTTTCCTCGATTTCAGACACGTAAGCTCGATAGGCCACTCGAACCTCGCGCTTAACTAACGTTAAAAACTTAACGGAACGTATTCATTCTGAAGGCCTTCAGCTTTCCAACGCTTATGAGGGCATGTTTCCATGTTTGATATCTATATTCGAGATGACTTCTCTCGAGGACCACTTCGGGTACTTGCGACCACCACCGCCTGTCGTTAGCAAAAGAAGCGCACTCGTTTCCTCGTTGATATCCATTAGGATAAACTTGTAAATGATTTTAATAATTTTAAAATTACGCTCGCGGCGAAAAAGACGTACGTCGTGCCGGCGAACTATCTGGAGCACTGATGGGGTGGGATGGGTTTCTCTGGGTCTACTACCGCCCCCCTGAAAGTTTGAAACGCCCCCCAATTTTCTCTTGGTCTTCTACCGCCCCCCTGAAGGTCTGAAACGCCCCCAAGGGGGCGTTATCGCCCACGTTGAGAACCTATGTTTTAAAGTTAACGGTCCCAGTTGCGACCGTTAGCTTATTTATTATTCAGTGACATGTTTTTTAAAAATATTTTCGTTTAGATTTATTAGTTTTATCTTTTTCTTCAATGATATATAATTTTTTGTTTTTAATTGCCGAAAAATATCATCGAACTACAAAATGCCATCTACATTTTTAACTATACGCTTAGGAATCTCTGGCTAAAATTCTTCGTCTACATGCTGATACAATCTGAATAAATTCGGAACTCACCTCATCAGAGAACAGCTCCATAACAGTGACGTACGTGACGGAGCCGAGGCCAATGAAGTGGGAGAAGACGGTGGCAGAAAGGATGATGACTGGAATCCAGCTCAAGAAGGAGCCTGGTGCTGTTTCCATCCCCTGGGTCCGGAGATACTGGAATGTCCCCAGCAAGGCCATTCCGGTGGACAGGAGGGTGCATGAGATTGCGAGAAGAAGCTGATCAAACAAAAATGTATATACATTAATATTATAAGGGGGTATTTCAAACATCCTCCTCATATATTATTCATACGATAAAATAGAATAATTAAACACGATTTATTAAATTCAGTGATTAAAAAGCCTCAGCTTATGTTCGGTACTTGAACCTATGAATAGTGGCTATATACAAGATAAGTTAGCCGAGTTTTTTTTACCTGTTGCGAGTATTTATTTGTTTATTTATGAATATTTGTTATCGTCTGAATAAGCAATCAGGAAAATGGTGAAAAACCCCCAAGTGTAGCTATTAATCTGATGACATACGAGTTTATAATTTTTTTTAAAGCTAGCGCAGACCCATAAAAAACCGTTTTGAAAAAAAAGTTGTTTTCTGATGAAAATATTACATTACAGTTGGGGATTTTATTGCTTCTATTGAATTCTTAGGACTGGAAAAACACAAATAAATATAGTAGCACATAGGTTTCCGTACTAGATATTTGCTGTACCTTTTGATAAAAATAATAATTATTCAGGTTGGTAGTCATATTTTTGGCTTCAATTATAAATTTAAGTTTTGTGTGAAAAAGGCCGCACAGTTGTTCTTCTCAATAGTAATTTTTAAATACAACTCCACATCTTAATGTAAACTTGAACAATTCATGTACGTAAACTAACGTTAACGTGCGCAAAACCAGCAAAGATCGTTTATCTGTGACGAGAGTGTTGTCGTAGTTTTTTGCGTGACGTAGTTATTTTGCTAGAAGTAAATGTATTTATTGATTGTTACATTAATCGATATGTCGATTAAACGAAATTTGACGACCTCCGTAGTCCAGTGGCAAAGACTCTTGACTCACAATCCGGAAGTCGCGGGTTCGAACCCGGCGTGCGCAAATAAATTTTGTTTGATTAATTTGTGTTTTTTCACAATTAATTAATTTAGAAATAATATATAGTATATTTGCGGCACGTTCCAAAGTGGAAGACACTATCAGTATCGCCCTGGTGTAAGACCACCATTCAGAATTGAAACGTTGCTTAAAAATGGGTTTAGCCGTGTTTGGTGACCAGATTTGAATAGCCAGGTACTTCCCAACCTTCCTCTTCCCCACCTACTTCCCCTCCCCACTACCTTCAGCCTCACAACATACCCCAATTGGGGATGCCATAGTCTCACTGGCTCCAGACGGGAGCAGTTGAGATTCTTGTGCGGTATTCACTAAAAAAAAACCTGATAAAATTGTTAACGAAAATATCCGCAAAATCTCTTACCCACAATATTTCTAAATGTCTCAAATACGAGCTTGAAAAATGATCTTAAAAGCTAGTCTATTGAGAGTTGGAACGAACTTGCTGGAATACAAATTTGCTCAGTGCCGACCGATAAAAGGTAAATAGCGATACTTCTTCCAACCATTCGACCTCGAAATATATAAGATTTCGGTGTTATTTTTAAGATTCGTATGCCTTGTCTAGATAATACTATACAAAAAACAGGACTTCGCTATATTATTTTAATTATTATAATTATCACAATAATTATTTTTTTCAACAGAGTGCATCTCAAAAATCGCTCCTCAAAAATACACAAAATTTAAAGCCTACATAACTCAATAATCACAAAAATTCATCGATAAACGTGTCCCCGAAAATCGGTATAGAGATTAATCGAAGTTAGTGAAATCTTAACGCTCTAATTTACAGAAAATACAAGTTTATTGTTGAAATCTACAACTGTGAATTGTCAAAGTGTCAAGTTGCTGACAAACCGACCTTCTATTCTAATCACCGTAAACATACCTGTGCGAAGTCTATCTATATTACACTTAATTCCCACTAGCCCGCATGTGGTGGATAGCACACTGGTGAGCGCATCGGCATAGAGATCCGAAGCCCCACGGTTCGAATCCTAGTGATACACAAAAAAAGAAGAAAAAAAGTTTTTTTTTTTTTTTCTTTTCTTTTTTTTTTGCAATACCTATTAATTAAATCGCTGTGAATTAAGTGATTCAGGTGCTATTACTAATTAAAAACAAACAAATAAAAATTTAAAAAAAAGATTTTTAGAGAAAATATAAATAGATTTTCTAAAAATGAACAACTGTGGCGTATGTAAATCCGCTGTAACGCAAGGAGTTCAATGCTCGTCCTGTAAGGAGAACCTGCACCATAAGTGTGGAGGTACATCAGAAGAAAACTATAAAAAGTTAAAGCTGGAACTGAGAAGTACTTGGCGATGCAGCAGGTGCAAGTCCTCAAATATTACTGTTGGCGTCCAGGACCTCAGCACCATCATGGAGGACATAAAAAAAATTCAAAAGGACTTATCATCATTCAAGGTACTCCATGAAGACATCAAATTATTGCGTGATGAAGTACAAGGGATCCAAAAATCTGTCAAAAGCTGCCACCAGGATGTCGCAACTTTTAGCAACAAGATTGCTATTATAGAAAATCGCCTTCAAAAAGTTGAAAAACTGGAGGAAGAAGTTGTGAAACTAAGACAGGAAGTACGAAGTTTGACGGATGAATCTAATAAAAAGGACCAATGGGCAAGGCTTCAAAACCTGGAAATAAGGGGGATTCCGGAAAAGAAAGGTGAAAACCTAATTACCCTCATTTCAAATATCGCTAGCCTGAGCAACATGAAACTCGGCGAAAGGGATATGGAGTTCGTAACTCGAGTTGCTCCCAAAGGCAGCGACTCAACTGGGAAGTCAAAACCAAAATCAGTAGTCGTAAAATTAACCAACCGGAACTTGAAGAACCAGCTCCTGCAGGCGATTAAAGATCGCAAGGGGATCACCTCAACGGAACTAGGATTTACTGGAACCCCACAAAATGTGTATGTTGGAGACCATCTTACTAGCATGAACAAACATCTGTTTTACCGCGCTAGGCTTCTCGCTAAACAAAAAGGTTACCAATTTGTCTGGACAAAAAACTGCCTAATTCACGCACGACGAAATACGACCTCAGCGCCCATCATAATCTCAAAGGAGGCAGACTTGAAGAAGATGGACCGCGAGCCTCTAGCAACAGGACCCAACCGAGCAGATGCAGAAGATCTTCAGCCGAGCAAAGCCTCAAGATAAGGCTATTAAAATTTATTGTATTTCTTGAAATTAACTTCACTTTAATTTTTCATATTATCTCATCATACTTAGAATGTTCCTTTCCCTCCCTCATCCCCAGTACCTACCTTACGGATCTTTTCACTCTAACACGCTCTTTTATTGTGTCAATTTTATGTACAATTATTTGGGAACTATATAAAAACGAACATAAATCCGTCAATAATAAAATACAAGCATGGATTCAAATCGATTTCAAGTCTGCACTTAATCATAGATTCACTTGCCTCAGCCAATGACTTTGAATTTATATTACCAAAACGTAAGAGGGCTTCGCACTAAAACTGATACGTTGTTGACGGCTGTTCGGTCCAACGAATATGATGTTATCGCTCTGTCTGAATCGTGGCTCGTTGATGAAATCCGCAACGAAGAACTATTTGATGATCGCTACGACGTACACCGCCGAGATCGAGACTACTCTCGTACAGGACAGCGCTTGGGTGGGGGTGTCTTACTCGCTGTTCGTCGTGAGCTGGTAGCTCGCGAGCGCCCGGCGTGGCACTCACGAGCTGAAGACGTCTGGATAACATTAGAATCCAAAGGACCTAAACACACACATCTTCATATATGTTGTGTTTATCTCCCTAAAGGACTGACATATCGTGAAAATATGGAAAGCTTTCTCACCCAAATTTCTACACTTACGTTGCAGTTTCCCTCGGACAAATTTATTATCTTAGGTGACTTCAATCTCACTGAAATTTCATGAAGTAAGTCTCCCACTAACACGTCCTTTATACCTAGTGATCGCTTATCACCTATTAGCGCTTCATTCATTGACTGCATGCATTTTTCTGGATTGTATCAATATAATGGAATTCCAAATACTAATGGTCACTTTCTCGACCTTGTCCTATGTAATGACTTCCTTACGGTCTCTGCTTGTGACGAACCATTAATTTTAGAAGATTCTCATCACACCTCCTTAACGATGGAAGTTATATTTTCTGAACCCGTTACACTAGTGGAGGAGCTTAGAAGGGCTTACGTCTTTAGGCGCGGCGATTATGAGCAAATTAATACATCTCTCGATCAGGTAAACTGGCGTGATCTTCTCTCGGTTGGTGATATGAACACGGTTTTAAAAAAATTCTATTCACTTTTATATCAACTTATAGACGCCTATATTCCGAATAAACTATGTAGGAATTCTAAATACCCACCATGGTATAATTCGGCCCTAATTAAATTAACTAAAGAAAAGTACAAATACTTCAAAAAGTTCAAGACTTACAAAAACTCCTCAGACTATGCCTCTTTCTCTCTTCTAAGATCACGTCATAAAAAACTTCATTGGGAATGCCACAATAAATATTTAACTCAAATCGAACATGACATATCCTCCGACCCAAAAAAAGTATGGAATTACATTAAATCCAAGTCCAAATCCCATGGTGTTCCAAATATCATGACATTCAAAGACGAAAAAGCTGAAAATGGACCTAACATCTGCAACTTATTCTCTAAATATTTTATTTCTGTCTACAACAATAACGCTCGAAGCACCCAGATTCTACCGGATAACCCCAACGAGCCCTGTGTTGCTAGCATTCATAATATTGACATCGACCAGCATCATATACAGAAACACCTTGAAGATCTAGATCCCAAAAAAGGTGCAGGCCCAGATAAAATTCCCCCTATCTTCATAAGCAAATGTGCGCGCAGCCTGTCTAAGCCACTATCCATAATTTTTAGTCGCTCCCTTAAAGAGGGGATAGTGCCAAACACCTGGAAAACAGCCTTTATAACTCCTATCTTCAAAAATGGCCAAAAATCTGACGTCGAAAATTATAGACCAATATCAAAGCTCTGCATCTTCAGTAAAGTTTTCGAAAAAATTGTGTATAACCAGATGTTTTCGGCCTTGAGATCATCACTCAATATCAACCAACATGGATTTATGAAGGGAAAATCTACAACAACGAACTTAACGGAGTTCACCGAATTCTTACAAGACAATATGGACCAGCGCATACAGGTAGATGCAATATACACAGACTACAGCAAAGCTTTTGATTTAGTAATTCATGATATATTATTGATCAAACTCTCACAAATCGGCGTACATGGAGACCTTCTCAGATGGTTCTCGTCATATATAGCAAACCGCAGCCAAGCAGTAGTTGTTGGTGGCTACAAGTCAGACTGGGTAACCGTACCGTCGGGAGTATCCCAAGGTTCATTATTGGGACCATTACTCTTCAATATATACATTAATGACATTGGAAAATGTTTTCGCCATTCCAGGACGTTGTTGTACGCAGACGACATGAAAATATTTTCCCCTGTCACGTGTACCAACGACTGTACCGGCATACAAGAAGATCTTAATCGTCTCAATATTTATTGTGCGCAGCACAACCTTCAAATAAACGTTAAAAAATGCAGCGCCATCAGTTTCACCCGCAATAAAAACCCGATCACTTTCAATTATGCCCTAAACGGTACAGTACTTACAAAAATGACGGAGGTCAAGGACTTGGGAATAGTGTTAGACCAGAAACTACTTTTTGACCGCCACATCGAATCCATGGTATCAAAGGCTTCCAAGGTTCTAGGCTTTGTACTTAGAACCTGCAAAGATTAAAAAAAAGTAAAAACCATGAAAATGCTTTACTTTGCGTACGTACGCAGTTCTCTGGAGTACGCCTCTCAAATCTGGAATCCCAAGTACATATGTCACATAGAAAGGATTGAGAAAGTGCAAAACCGATTTCTACGATACCTTGATTTTCGGAGCTATCGTCCTCATCTAAGCCACGAAGAGTCAGCCACGTTCTTCAAGATATATTCTTTGGAAAGTCGAAGAAATTTGGCAGACGTACTATTTCTACGAAAAATAGCTACCTCTATGATAGATTGCCCGGAATTACTAGAAAGAATTCAACTAAGAGTGCCCATCAGACAAACAAGACAAAACCACGCATTATACATTCCTCAATGCAACACTAACTCTAAACAAAATACATTCATTCACCGCGCTTCACTCATCTTTAACATGACATACAGTGAATTCGACTTATTTAACACAGCACCTAACATTTTCAAATCTAAAATGAATAAATAACATTTACACATACATACCACTATTTACACAGAATAGATCCATCCCTTTCCCCTCCCTTCCACCATCCCATCCACATAACCTAATTTAACTATTTTTCTTTATACCTACGCACTTAATAATTTAATATACATCAGTGAAAACCTGTTATTGGTTAAATTTTTATTCATATGTATTTCATCAAACATTATTGTTATAAACTGTTGGTTTTCCAAATAAAATAAAATAAAAATCAGTTAAAAAAATATGACAAATATTGTAGTCTTTCGGCGTAGACGAATTGACAACGGTTTGTGGTCTGGAGTTAATATTCAATTCTTACCCTTCTCGGTAATCTGTCAGCAATGAGGGGAGGAAGCAAGCTGCCTGTTACCATGAGTCCTCCGTACAGAAGGGATGCTGAGAAGGGAGAGATCCCAGCTCCGGATCTGCTGATAATCCCACTGGCGTAGGACAGGACCGCGAACACTCCGCTGAACGTCTGTATTGAGAACAAGACCATGCCGTATATGAGACCTTTTCTCGCTGCGGGGCTTTTGACTAAAGGATAAAAATAAAACAACTATTTAATTTTTATTTATTATTTATTAGCTTAAACCAAGCTTCATCAGTACATAATATTAAATTATTAGGGCCAGTGGTTTCACAAAATTGAAAATTTTTTTAAGTTCTGTAAAGGTTCTATTCAAGTTATGTTATCTTATCTGTATTGGCCAGTTGTTTCACATAACTCATATAATAACAGAACTCGAATATAACTTTCACGTATCTTGAAAATTTACTTTGCTGATGAATTGTTCAATTTCTAAGAAACAACTGGCACTAATATGTATATAGGTAAAACGATTTTTTCCTGAAAAAATAAAAATAAATTAAAAACGAATTAAAAAAAAAAAAAAATTCAGCAAAGGGCCCTGGGTTTGTGTCCCAGTGGAACCAATATCTTTTTCTGATTTTTCTGCTTCCAGATTTTCGATTGAGTTTCGCTAATATTGTCTTCATATAATTAATTATTATTTAAGAAATTTACCAAAAATGTGAGATCTGTTCTATGATATTTTAGAAATAATAATTCATAATTATAGGCTTACAAAAACAACAGATAATTTTTGAAAAAATAAAAAGCTTTCTTCTCGCTCTCCTTAACATTTAATACTTTGTCTTTTACAGCATTTCAAATTTCCGCGATCGACATCTAATCACAAATAAATGGAACCTATAATGAGAAGGAAGACCTTTGATGTATTTGTAAGAGAAACATTTACATTATATAATAACCGAAATTACAATAATTACATTTATGTAAAATAATAACTAATACCCGAGGGAGACAAAATATGTAACACATTCATAATATCATGTGATGGGAATGGATTACAGGGAAATTGTCCTCGACCTCTTCTACTATTAACTGTCTCGTCATAAATTCTCATATTTTCGTTCATGCCCAAACCATCTAAGCGATGACAAGGTGATAGATAAATAATATATTTTAATAAACTTACAGAATTGTTTTAAAGATGCTGGTTTCACAGCTCCTGCTTGCTCCCTCTTTATTCTTTGTATAGCTTCTCTAGCGTGGGTCCCCTTTTTCCCGAGTAACCACTTCAGTACTACCATTGCTTTCTGAAACAAATTTATCAAGTAAATTTAAATACTTACTTTATATTTAATTTAACAAAATAATAATTACAATATCCAGATTTTGCCTAATACTACCAGCAAAACTACTAAAAGCAAATATTGTCAACAGATGTCTCTATGCTTCCATTTAATGTTCAATATTAGTGGATTTCTGTTTTATCATGGTAACTATTTTCTTTATTTTTGAATAGAACAATATTATGTATAGATTCCTGTTTTACCATAGTAACCATTTTCCTTAATTTAATATCTGTTTTATCATCTCAACCTTTTTTCTTTTGTTTTACTAGACTGTTTTTTTCCATTCAAATTTGCAAAACTCATCGAACAATTTATGACCGAAGTTCCAACTCTTTTAAATATTATAAAGGGAAAGGATTTGATAATAATATGATTGACTTTGGCACCAATTACTGGCCAAGTATTTGGCAGGAGGAGCAGAGATAGGTGAGTTGGAGTTCAAGTATAACAGGCAGTTATACCAACAGAATAACATGGTGAGGAGTCAGGAGCGCGGGAAGTGGAGAAACGTGGTTCACCTGGAGCCAGGTTTACGATCATCGGCAATGAGGGCACTGTTCAAGAAGAATCCTTTCAAATGCTCTTTCTGAATTAGGAAGATGAGTGAAATACGTTTTTAAAAATTTATTTTTTTATCAACGCATGAATTGAATATGCGGGCGTAGACTCGCACACAGAAGTAGTGGTCCGTAACTTTTCAATGAGCTAGAATGCTAAAAATGTGACTTTATGTAAATTGTTGTAGGTGAAAATATTTTTTCTTCAATCTTTGCAAAATAACTTTGTGGCATTATTTATTATTTAATTAATAACTGATAACTTGTATAAACCACTTTTTAATAAACAATATCGACATGTTTCAATAACAATGTTCTTCTTCAGGATATGTTAATATAAAGAAAAATAAATGACAAACAAGTATAGACACATTAGAATAAAATTTAACATAGACGAAATATTAAAAAGTAGAGGTGATTAATTCCTTAAAAATCATAAAAATAGTCACACAAAATTAAATATAAAAATTATTTAAAGAAAGATATAATTGCATTTAGATAATAAAAACTTTTAAGAACAAATAATTAAAATAATTAGTCTAAATCAAAAAATAAATAATTATTGTAAGTATTAATAAGAAAATAAATTTAAAAGATGGCTATTTTAAAAAAATGTTTGGTTATTATAATATTTAAATTACTGTTAATGCTTTTACTAATTTCTAAAATTTCTATATTATCCAATTGTATGCCCGTAGTGTTAGTGTGTAAGAATTTTTTTCTGAAAAATTAAAAATAAATGTCATTTATTTTTCTTTATATTAACATATCCTGAAGAAGATAACATTGTTATTGAATCATGTCGATATTGTTTATTAAAAAGTGGTTTATACAAAGTTATCAGTTATTAATTAAATAGAAAATATTTTTATTTCAAAAATTCAAATGTTTTCAAGAATCTTGAAAATCTTTGAACAATTTTTTTTTTTTCAGCTTCAACCACATTATTAAGTTGTATTTTTCAATCTTAGTACTCTTCTTCACTGAAAAGTCACAGACACAGGTTTCAAAAAAATATATTGATAGTAATTTATTTTGGGATTTGTTGCTTTCATACCGACCCGTGTGGGAATAGCCTTAATGTTAACCGAAAAAAAAACCTAGGTATTTATGACGTCACGCGTACCTCGCTAGATATTAAAAAAATATATTCTGTTTGGTTGGATATTTTGGCCTCAAACCTAAATTCCAGTTTTGTTATGTATTTTGGCAATATGGTTATATTTAGATATTTTATCCAGAGGGTTTGACAGTTTACAGGCATTGCCACGTCTGTAAACTGAGTGCGTGTGTTGCGGAGGTTTTTAATAAGAACTCTTGATTGAACGCGAGTCAAATATATTAACAATGAAACTTTGTGTTACAATAATTAGTACAGATTTAATAATTATCTTGCTTAAAGGAAAATCAGGTAAAGGGAACGAACGCTAAAACCGGAATAAATTTGCATTATCATGCAATCGGCCAGATACGGTGGCCTGTGATACCATTGTATAAAATCGGATTTGAATAGTATTTTTATGGTTGTTCGTTGTTCGGCTGCAGTATGAAAAAGGCTAAATTAAACGAAGTATTGAATGAGTAGAAAACAAGTAAAAAACTAACCTCGTCTCTTTCGTTGAGTACAAGATAAGCAGGTGACTCCGGCATGAACCACCAGGATGGGAAAAAGATGATACAACAGATCAGATATATATTGATACAGGTGAAGTAGGGTAATAAAGCCCCCAGGATATAGGCGTTCAGGATCCCGAAAGTGAATCCCATCACCATCAGACCACCTGAAAAAAAACAGAAATTATATTATATGTCAATATTTTACTATTTCTTACTCCTGGTAAGTAGACTTTATGGACATCTTTTCAGAACTCAGTACCAGAGTGGTAGATACTTTCATTATTGTTCTGGTAAAAAACCACATATTACAATCAAAATATTGCTTGTAATGGCTTAAGCCGTTTCTGGTGCGAGATCAGAATACTTTGGTACGTCTCCACCTCCCTTTTCTTTACATTAACGTCACACAGGATGAAACTAATTTCCCCCAGGGCCTAAGTCATCTTTGGAGATGTTGTGTGAAGGGTCTTTTTAACAAAAGGAAAGAGAGGAAGTTCTGAGAAGGAAAAGGGTATGAGGGATTTAACAAGATTTAAGTTCACCCTTGAATACGTTAACGAACCGGTATGTACCCGAAGAAATTAGTGGAACAAAGTAAAATATTTCATGATTATAATAGTACAAGGGAATTCCACCACGAAGTAGAAGCTACTACAAAAATATGCATTTCAACACCTTGCAATTATTATCAAAATCAGTTCAGATGAAATGAGAAAAAAGAAAGTTAAAAAATCCATCAAAGATGATAATTATATTTTAATATAAAAAAAATACATCAAGAAAGTGCGCTGACCTAGAGAAGCCTTAAGACTTGGAGATGCAACCTCATTATTGTATATGGACACCAAAGTAACGGTCCCAGCTCCTCCGACTCCAGAAATAAACCTGGCCACAAGTATTGTCCAGAAATTCTCAGTCATGGACATAATCCCCCAGTTTATCTGCGAAAAACAGATACACTTTTACAACATTATTTGAAAATGGTCTATCACACAACTCGGCACATTTTAAATTCATCTCGGTTTATTTCCGTCTATGGACTCTTTTCCAAGCCTTTCAGCGTGGACAATCCGCTGGATCCCTTTTGCTGCAAAAACTTCGACCAGCATATCACCTGATTATTGCAATAATACTGGCACTAATGCAGAATAAAATTCAATAATATAACGCTTGCACCGATTAGATAAAGAGTATTCTAATAGCGATCACGCCGGAAGTCTATTATCGTATAAAAAATGCTTAAAACAAAATTTTTCTGCAACTATCAATAGATAAGCATTAAGCATACCTACCTTCAATATCTCAATTTTTAGGTTAATGTTGATTAAATTGCCATGTCAATGATCTCTTACATAATATTATTAAAAATGATTTCTAAATTATTGATTTTATTTTATTTTCTTATTTTTGTTTAATATTTTTTGTACTTGTACTTTATACTTGCTTTTCATTATATTATAATTTATCTACATACACACAAGCCCTGCTTTTTTATGGGGATAAATCAAATATGTACACATATTATGTAATTAATTATTATATTGAATTTATTGAAATTTATGTATCTTTCTCAAAATAAAAAAAATAAAAAAATACAAATCTTTTTCTTATTTCCACTTTTTACTTGTACATCTCATAACTTTTTATACCTACAAACCTGAACATATTATTTAATATTTTTGTACTTTCTACTTGTGCATTGTTATTTTAACGATGACAGTGTCGAATTTATAATGATTACTCTGTAGATTCACAATAACTTTAGGTACTAATTATAAAAAAATGTTCTCCTTGTGTAATGTCCTTTCTATACACAGTAAGGTAAATTACCAATTAACGCTAGATGAATTCTGGAATACAGAATTCAAAAAACCTGTAAACCACAACTACCCTACTAGGCATAGAGAAGCACAAATATTTATTATCAATAAATCTCAAAATGTATACGGAGATAGAACAAAAAGTCATAAAATTCCGGAAATATTTAACGCATTACCTGAAAATATCAAAAATGAGACATCTTATTCAAAAATCAAAACAAAAGTTAAATCTTTCTACCTCCGAAGAACTTGAAATCAAATAATATAGTTCCTTTCTATTTTTTTTTCTCACCGTTTGTTTGTACTGTGTAAAATATTTTTGCTACAACGCAATTCATAAACATTATAATAATTAGTTTGTCGTAAAAATTAGTGTTTTAATATTAAGTATTATATTTAGTGTTTACTATGTAAAACTGAAAAGTATACTGTATTAAATAATCAGAAAAAATGAGAGATTTCTTACAATCAAACTTATTGATCAGTTTCGTAAGATTTGTAAAATAAAATATTGTAAAATTAAAACTGAATAAACATATTAAAAAAAAAAAAATTACGAGGTATAAAGATTATGGAGACTACTAAGACTAACTTCTTTTATAGCTAAGATCTGGGACGAGAGAGATAGCTTAACCAAATGCAAAAGGTTCTTAATTATAATGATAATTGGATAATTTGTATAGCGCCGTTTTTGTGAAAAATCACCTCAAGGGTGCTGTACAATTTATTAAGAATTCTTGGGTTCTATCTAATTTTACTATTTATATACAACGAACTCTTTCTGTCTTACTCTAAAATTGGTGAAGTCATGTTAACGCTTTACTAATTCAACGTCTTTCGTACTTTTTACACTTTATACTTGAAACTTTTGCCTTACGTTAATGGTACATATTGCGCTGTAAGTATTAAAATAAATAAAAAAAATTGTAGAAAGAATGCCACACGTAACATATGTTAAGTGTGGATTGTGGGAATCATAGGGCTACTAGCCTGCTTAGTTCAGTCAGCAAGCTGTTTGGTAGAATATTAATTGAAATTGGAAGAATGGAAACAAAGGATAAAATATGATATGTGCAAGGTGCTTTTATGAGTGGAAGGGGATGCATGGACCAAATTTTCTCATTGCGAATGCTTTATGAGAAGTTTCTTGCAAAACGCCAGAAAGTCTTCTGTACCTTTGTAGATCTACAAAAAGTGGGTGTCCCAATGGAAGTAACTCAGAGACAATCTGAATGAGACGGACCACAGCCAAGGAAGATCATTAAATTTGTGGAGGAGGCCAAATCCCACCCTGGGATGTAACGCCGCATTGTGACCACGACGTGACCTATGCATTCTGTACTATTGTGATAAGAAATTTATCTTGAGTGACACATCATATCATGTTTATACGATAATTCTCACGTGTCAGCTACTTACTACGTATCAAAAAGAATTATTGTATTTGCACGATAGTATTCACTGAACTTAAGCGCTTGCCGGGTGATTTATTATGCTTAAATATAGTCTATAGCTTAAGACGTACAATAGCGCAGAGAGCACATGATTTTAAACAAATTTTGTAAAAATAACTTTTTGAAAAAATAATGAAAATGTGTTTGCAATTGAATTATTCATGATAGGTCTGCGGGTTCTCTCCAAAGTTCAGTGCGTTAAAAAAATCTTCAATATAGCGGAAGGTTTGTAGTTCAAATCTCAGGCGCGAAAATAACCGTTTTCACATGTTTTATTTTCAAAATAATAATAAAAGGTAAACTGCTTTGCATGACAAACTTTTGAATCTATTCCACATCCCGCACTCAAAACAAATTACACACAACATTCATTTTTCAGAAGAACGTGATCAAAATACATTTTTTGTAGTTCAAATCTCAGGCGCGAAAATAACCGTTTTCACATGTTTTATTTTCAAAATAATAATAAAAGGTAAACTGCTTTGCATGACAAACTTTTGAATCTATTCCACATCCCGCACTCAAAACAAATTACACACAACATTCATTTTTCAGAAGAACGTGATCAAAATTCATTTTTCAGAAGAACGTGATCAAAATACATTTTTTTTTATTTTTTTATTTTTTTTTATTTATTTTTTTATTTTTTATTTATTTATATATATATATATATTTTTTTTTTTATCACAAACAAGTCCTGCTAAGCCAATTGAATTGGCTTGTCAGCAGGTGCTTATAATTAAGTTACATATAAATTTTAAGTGTTATAATTTTACATCTTATATCTACAAATTCAACATTATTCATACAAATCAATCTAAGTATAAATATTTTTTTTCCGATAGCCAATTTTTCAGCATATATTTAACCTTATTCATAGAATTACATTGCTTTTTACTATCAGGTAATAAATTAAATATTTTCGGTATGTTGTATTCAAACGTTCTCTGTCCGTACTTATTATTAAATTTCGGAACTATTAACCCGTCGTTGCGCGTGAATCTAGTGCTGTATTTATGTTCTAATTTCTCTTTATGCTGCTGGGTAAATATATACTGAATTATAATTTTGTGCCATAGTATTGCCTTAACAGGTAAAATTTTAGCACTCTGAAAGAGTAATGGTGTATCATGTCTCTGTTTGAAAATATTCGGAACAACTAATAATTTTACAATGGCGTTTTGTACAACTTGGACTTGTTTCAGATTTGTTACAGAAGTATTTCCCCATATTGTTAATCCATATCTTATAATGGATTCTGCCAGTGACATATAAATTATTTTTAGTGTTTCAATGGGTAAGAAAAAATTCAATGTGTACATTCTGCCAGCAATTGATCTGAGTCTTTTACAGTTTTTTTTAATATGTTTATCCCATTTAAAAAAACAATTTACGGTAACACCAAGATACACATATTCCGTAACTAATTCTAAACTTTCACATTTACAATTAGTTGGAATATTTTTATGGATGCAATTAAAATTATGAGAAATAATATTAGGATTAAATTGGAATTTGGCATTAGGTGATCTTATATGCATTACTTTGGTTTTTTTGGCATTAATTAATAATCCTGCATCATGAGACCATTTACACAGTTGATTAAAGTCAATTTGCATGAGTTCAATTGTAGTTTTAAGATCTTTATGTGATATGACCAATGCTGTATCATCCGCGAATACAAAATGTTTAACAAAAGAGAAAAGTTTTTTCATTATAGTTACATAGATTATATACAGTGTAGGTCCCAATATGGAACCTTGTGGAACTCCTGCAGATACATTTTTTGTTTTACTAAAAGTATTATGTATTTTGGTACATATTTTTCTATTTCTAAGATAATCTTTAAATAAATTTAACACATTTCCTCTTATTCCAATTTTTTCTAGAGTTTTTAGCAGTTTTTTGAGTTAATTGTGTTAAAAGCTTTAGAGTTATCGATAAATAAAACAATGACATGTAATTTATTATTTAATTGATTATTTATGTAATTGGAAAACTCTTGCAGTAGTTTTTCAGTATTTTTTTTTCTTTGGAAGCCATATTGATTTGGGTCTATGATAGCGAATTTTTCAATGTAATTATTTAATTTATTTGATAAAAATTTTTCGAGAATTTTTTCTAATGCTGGTAGTATACTAATAGGCCTATAATTTCCTAGTTCAATGTGTTTTCCACATTTAAATATTGGTCTAGTAATACTACATTTAAACTCTTGTGGAATTTTTGCTTGCTTTATTATCATGTTGATTAAATAAGTAATTATTGGCCCAAGGGTTTTTTATATTTCTTTTTAAATCAAACATTCTTATATTGTCAATACCTGTGCTTTTGGAGTTTTTCATTTTTTTAACAATGTTTTCAATATCAGTTATAGTAGCTCTTGGTATATACAAACTGTGAGGTAGTTTTTCCAGTACTATATTAGTAGCTTTGTGATTGCATTTATGTAACATGTTACTGATGCTATCCGAGAAGTAATTCACAAAATCATTTGACACAGAATCCTCAGGTCTATCTTTTAACATATATCGTGTTATAGTTTCATCACAATCGTTTTTGGGTTTACGTCCTAAGATATTATTTATCTCGTCCCAGGTTTTTTTATTATCATTAAAACAGTTTTTAAATTTATTATTATAGTAGTTAGTTTTATCTTTATTTATAAGTTTATTGACAAGGTTACGAGTTTTTTTGTATTCTGTTTCATATGTTTTGTTTGTTGGTGTACTTTTCCATTTTTTATAAAGTTTAACCCTTTTATTTATATGACATAATAATTCACTGCTTATCCATTCATTTATTGCATAAGGTCGTGTTTTCGGTTTTTGCACTATCGTTTTAGAACTACTCTTGTAAAATTTGTTAAATAAAGTTTTTATTTTTTCATATAATGAAATACAATCCTTCTCTTCTATAAGTTTACTCCAGTTATAATCTCTGATATATCTATCAATTGTCTTTTGTGAGATGATTTGAATATACTTATTTGCAAGGTCTACCTGACGTTTATGAGATCTTATATTAATAGCAGTAATAAAATGATCGGCGATATTATTTTCACAGACGCAAGCAGTTATTTTCTTGCCTCTAAATTTGGCAAATATATGGTCAATACACGTACTCTTTGAGACGCTGATATTTTCCATTTGTCCGCAGGTCAATTTACTAAATGCATAGTAGAAAGAATTAAAACAAATTGTTGATTAAGAACCCACCACCCCTGCTGTGTGTTATTTTATCATTCTCATTATGTTGTTTTTTTTTTAGTCTTGTTTATCCTTGAACTTTATCTTATGATGTGAAATTGTATTATTTTTATATAGGTTCATACTTTAATTTCATATTATATAGATAGGATAGCCTACAAAATTTAATATGGGTTTTTTATTTCTGTCTGTTATATATTTTTTCTTCTTTTTCTATCCCTTTATGCTTTCTTTAATGTTCTCAACTATACTTTTATTTACATATACTATGAATTTTTGCGAAAACTTCGCTGGTTCATGCAACTATGTAATTTATAATTACATTAATAAAATTTCCAAAACGGTTTGTTTCTCTAATGAGCGAAAATAAAATAAAATAATCTAACTCATTTGACTGATTATTGTTATGATATTCAATTATGTTCATGTATAAATTATATTCGTTGTTTATAAAACTATGAATAAAAAGAAGACGAGGACATGATCAAAGTGTAACGAAAGAAAGTACAAAATGAGGTAACTTTAGGGATAAAAATGGACGATAATGCTGATTCGTTGGGTGATTAGTTTTAACACCAGTTTTGCTGAAGAATAATAATTGTAGTAGTTTGTTTGCTACTTACAAGAAAGGCTACACCAATTAAATATGACGCGAATTTCCTCCCCATTTTGTCAGCTAACAGTCCATGGAAAGGCGAAGAGATCAAAGCACCTAGACATGGTGCTCCTCCAATCCATCCTGGAATAAAATTCTAAAAGATTAGGTTTATAAGGTTTGTGATGTTTTACAGAAAGCAAATGTTTAATCAGTGCTATTTTGTTAGTTATTTAACTTTTGAAAGGTTAAACGCTAATTTCAGGTCCGAAACTGCTTAAGAATTATAGCTTCTGATGCGCTTGTAATGGACTGTAAATACTTTAAACTAAATGAGTCAAAATTGTGTTTGTTGGAATTGGCTGATAGTATGTATAGGAAAGAACAAGGTATGAAAGAAAAAGAACTAGCCAACCACTTACCTATGTATGAACAACACCATTACACCATGTTGCCACAACAAAAAATGAGTGCTTAACGATATTAAGATATCATCGACTTAACAACCAGATTATCTACATGAAAAACATCAATATTCCAGTCCCAATCCTTCTCCTGTTTCTTGCAATAGGCCACTTGCATCACATTTAAAAAAAAAACGATTTAGGAAAATATTCTATGACATACCGTATTTTTTTTTTTAATCGTATTTTTGAAACCCTGGCGATTTTTTGAAAATTTCGATCCGAAAAATCAGACCATTTTTTATAAACCGGAAAGAAGGGTCATAATTTTATGGGTGCGAAAAAACGATAATTACATAGCCGAAAATCATTTAAAAAAAGAACGTTTTCCATACGAATAGCAATAAATTGTACGGGATTCTCTTCGTAACATCTGTAAAAACACCGCCATCTTTATCAAAAAATCAAACCAAAGGATAAGTTCGCATAGAACAAATAATAAATCTAGTGAACGTTAAACGCAAATTCAAAAATTCGCCGGAAATCAAAGTGTTGCCTATATAAAAAAAAATATCAGTGTGGAATTTTACAAAATTAAGGGAACATAATCGGAGACGGGACATTTTCATGTAGTGACGTCACGAGCTCAAATAATGGTTATTTATTTAAAAATACAAAACTATTCACTTCTAAAAATTTTTACTAACATTTTCGTAATCTTAGTAAAATAATCTATCCACACGATTTTTTCCAAGTCGTTATGAAATCCATGCAAGTGGCCTATTGTTCCAAAATCAAATGGTTTTCCAGCAATGTGGTGATTAGGGAAAGGTAATAAATGGATGAATTGATATTTTGGCAGGAACCAAGGATGTTCTCATTTCACAACTAAACAGCCTGTAATGGGCCAGTATCCTCCATCATACTGAACCATTTGATGCTCAGGTCGGTTAGGTCTGTTGTAGTTTTTAGTTTAAAGGCTAATTTAATATTTGTATAACTATACAAAAACTTAATACCTAAATGTACTTGAGAAACTGGTCCTCCGGCGAGAATTCCCTCTTGGAACTGTGGAACAGCTATTGAGCTCCAGCCAATAGTTTGTCCATATAACAATGCCAGTAAACTACCTAGAAAAACACGTAAACATTGGTTAAGATTTAAGATTCTCATTTCATCAGCCTATTTATTTAGCCAATGTTTTAGACAGTCTTGCAATATTCATCGTCATGGAAGATGTCATCTGTCCTGATGATGAAAACTGCAAGGCTATCTGGTTAAAATAGGATGCAGTTCTAGATCAATTTCAGTTTGAATGGTGAATGATGTGAGATTTTTTTTCGGATTAGAAAGAATTTAAGACTATGAATAATATGGATGCAGGAAGTGTAAGTATATGAGGTGCTCCAGTACACTTTTTATAATGGCATTATAACTTAAATAACAGCCTATTTATTTTCATAGTCAGTTTTAATAGTTAAAATAATTTCTAAAGTTTTAAATTTTCTATCCCTGCTAAAACGTCTAACGACATCATAAAGAGCCATGTGACGTCGCCAGTCACCAGTAACTTCCTTTTTTTACATCTAAAAACTTACCTTTCACTTCCAAATGATTGTTATATAAATATTCCAAAATAAACAAAGTAAAATTCGAAAGATTTGTCAAAGTTTGTCAATTTTTTATTAATCAATTTTATATGAAATTAAAAAAAGCAAAAATTGTATTTCTATAGTTAACAAGAAAAAAAAATCGGTAAGCGACAAAAGAATCATCTATTTTCAAAATCAGTTATTTTATATTTTTAATTGCATATACCCGTTTGGGATATTAACATCTGAAAATATTTAATTTGCTTTCAAAACATGTATTAATTTTGGTATACATTCAAAAACAGCCAATCTACAAATTTCTGATTACAAAACGTAATATTTTTCTTACAGTAAATACTCGTCAAGACCCGGAGTAACACTAGAAACAGGAAATGCATTGATGCCAACATAACGGAGTGTTTTAATTTGATTATAGTTTCTGACCTATAATTTTTTTTATTTATTAATTTTATTTTAGTAAATTGTACACTAAAGTTTACAAAAATTTGCGAATTAATTATAACATAACATATTGCATACTACATTTTTTACAGTTTGATGTAGCTCTTACAATACATCTTAATCGACCACCATAACACGGGCATCAGCCTAACATGGTAGTCGAAAAATCCACTAATAATGTAACCATATTATGTATGCAATGAATAATGAAAAATTAAAAAAAAAAAACTTTCCAATTGGTGCGGACTTTAAAGTTTCTGGTAGCGTGTCATAAAACTTCATCCCAACAGTAAACGCGTATTCGTATTTGCTGCATATTCGCTTTGTCTTCTTTTTATTTATTAACGTTAACGGTATAAATATATCATAAATACAGATTACATGTCACTAAATCATAGTTGTACATAAGATATAAAAAAAAGAGAGAGTCAGTTAGTTGTGGCATTTGGTTGAGAAATGACACAAAGAGCTACAATTACATATAATAATAACAATTACATATATATAATATATGTAATTGTTATTATTTGTTATTAATTGTTATATAATATATATATATATATATTGTTATTAATTGTTATATAATAACAATTACATATATACTAGTGTAAAAATAAAATTAATATTTATTGAAAATATTTGATAGAATAGCCTTCTTGTACCTAGCTTCCGTGCAGTTAAATAGATCCGCCACATCTGCGTATCTATTACTAACTTCATGTAACCTAGGTATAAGGGAGTTTTTAATGTACTCAGTCCTGTTGTTGTTACATTTAAACAGGCTTTTAGAGCGAGTTGCTCTCGTGGTTATGTGAAAGTCGACGAGCTTAGTTAAATTAGGACTGTCTTTTCTACCATTTACAATCCTGAACATAAATATTAAGTCGAATATAATTCTTCGATCTGAGAGTTTTATTAAATTTAATTCTTTCATCAAATAATTATAGTTTATGTTTTCAATGGAAATACCGAGTTTAAAATTTATGTGTCTTAGGAATTTGTGTTGAATTTTTTCCATTGCATCTGAATGTATTTTAAAATGGGGGGACCAGATCGAGGAGTTATATTCGACTTGACTACGTACTAAGAATGTATAGAAAAGTTTTAAAGTTGAAATATTCCTAAAACCTCTAGAATTTCGAAGAATGAAGCCAAGCATTTTCATTCCTTTGTTACTGATTGTGTTTATATGGGATATAAAGTTTAATTTAGAGTCAAAAATTATGCCCAGATCATTAATTTCTTTTTTGTAGCCTGTTTCCTTGCACGTCCTTGTGTTATGTCTGTGAATGTCGTTGTTTTTAATTTTATAAATATCATCGTATTTAAGGTCACAAGCAAGGTGAAGCATGAGCACAAGGCACTTCTTGTATTATTCTTTATTCTATGGTGCCGACTGTCGCCGAGAAATGATCAGGAAATCAACAAAGCACTGACTGACTTGAAAATTTTCAGGATTCTTTCAGTTTGGGGATGCGCCGCATCCACATTTCAGGATAGTTTCGTACATAAAGTTGATATTTTGAAAAAAAAAACCATTTTCAGCTACAAAGACGTCAATAAGTATTTTTCAATCTTAGCACTCTAGCTCACTGAAAAACACGGACCGCCACTGGTACATGTGTTTTGTAACGAAAATACGCCAGTTTGTCTATTTATTTACGTTTTTACAAATTAACGTTTTTCAGATTTTTTTTCACTCTTATTTCTCTTATAGATATTATTGAAAAATTATAAACATTTTTTTATTTAAAAATAATTAAAAAAAGTACATAATTTTAATAACTTTATCATCACGCATTTGAGCATTTATATTGCTAACTATGCAGTTACATATTAAGATAATTCTGAATGAAATAAAATCGGTATTGAGTTACTAGTTAAAAATTATGGAGATTATTATATTATACAATATACGTATAGAGAATAATCAATCTTTATCATCAGAACCGCCCTGTACAATTGCAAGGGCACTATAATTAGACCATCTTTCGACGAAATTAGAATTCTCGTTAGTGGATCTTAATCCGGAAGTTTTTATGCACGAAATATCGATATTTTTTATTGTCCTTGAAATAACAACGTGTCACGTTCTATAACGCTGTGTCATTGTTACAAATGCGTAAAGTAGTCATATCTTGATTTGGGAATCGGATCTTGGGGACAGTGCAGGATTAGATATGGAACCCTTTAATTACAATCAATCAGATCAACCAACGTTTGAAGGTTGTCCATTGGTGGACAACCTTCAAACGTTGGTTGATCTGCCTTCGATGTAGACACGTATACCAAATAACAATTTTTTTAAATGTAAATCCTAATCTGTTTTATATTTAACTACAATGTAATCAAGGAAATCATGTTATTTATTTGATTGTATATATTTCTAAACGAATTTTTACTATGAAAATAATAGACGTTCATAAATTTATAATAAACAACTGGAATAGCTCATTGTCTTATAATTAATAACTGTTTGATTCTTATATGTATAAAAAAACACGACTCGAGTTTAAAAATATTTTTTTGAAAATATCGTGTGGAAATTTTAGAGAAACATTTTTTTTCCGATTGTGGTCTAATACATCACAAATGTGTGTAACACAAACAATCTGGAGTAAATAACTACATTAGTGTAAAAAAAAATTCTTAATCTAATTCCATTTAAAATAAAGATATACGTAGGCGCCAAAATTGTGCTAAACGCCACATTGTAAATTGATCAAATAAGCAATATCTATTACAAAAGATTAATCTGTTTTATTAACTACTCCTGTAAATTGCCATCATATAACAGGCGTATCACACTTTCGAGTCTTATATGTCGGCACCGATATGAAATAATATTCATTTATTATGTTATAAAATACGTAACACATAAAATAAAAAATAAAAAATGAGTGTGTAATTCACACGCGGTGTCGCTTTATTATCGTTTGCTTGTTTTTTTAAAGTGGTTTGAAGATTCGATATCGATTTCACAAAATAAAAATGTTTTTTTTTTTGGAATTCGTAGGATTCGAACCCCCGTTTGCTTGATGTCTGTCTCTCTGGCCGCTGAGACTTATCAGACACCTTGCTTACTACGCTATGGAAGGCACATGCCGAGGTGCGAATTTACCGCATTATATTAGAACCTAGTATTTGTGTAGAAGTGAGTATTGACGCATTTCCGTTTCACCCGAATTTCAAGTCACTAACGGCGCTAACGAAGTTTCATTTAAAAAATATCGTTAAACGGGCACAAAATATCTAAGGTTTACAGAAAGCAATTTTTTTATTGTACGTTCTTAATATTTGTAATTCTGTGAAAAACTGATTACAATTATAATATGCATTTTTTTATTTATTTACGCCCTAGTGGGCTGTTACAAGCATAGAAGGAAAAGTATAATAACAATAATAATTATGTACTCATATGTTACTAAACCAATAAAACAGAATAAAAAATAAAGCAATCATCATCATAAGGTATAGAACATCATAACAGAAATTAAAAACATAAAAAAAATTAAACATCATAAAAGAAATGAAATAGTATGAGTAATAAGAAAAAATCAGTAATAAGACCTGAAATACAATAAAGTGCAATGTGTAAAAGCTAGTCAGTAGGTATAAACTAACAATTATATGTGTATAATAATGTACGATGATAAAACAGAACTAAATAGAACAGCAAAATAAAATAAAATAAGGTTATAAATTACTAGTATATCTTTATGCCTAAAAATGTGTTTACCTATACGGTATTGCATTATGTTTGGTTTAGTGTAATTAAGTTTTGGAAAAATTGTGTATATTTTTATTTTGATCCAGACCGAAACGTTTTGTTGATTATAAATTATAATAAAACAATTGCGCTGGAAGTAAACAATCAATTAACTCACATGTGATCGCTGCCATAAATTGTCGAAACACTGGTGGAGAAGTCGATTTTTCAAATTCCACTGGTTCTTCCTTCAATTCCTTCGTCTCAACTGGAATATACGTAGTTGACATATTTACTATAAACTAGTGCAACACTTAAATTAAATGTTAAAAAATAAATAAATAATATTAACTAATTGAGGATTCGACTACATAATATTTTGCAAGAGCAATTATAATTGCTACTAGTGTTTAGGCTAGAGTGCTCTTATCTCTATAAGATATTGTGTATGTTTCAAAAAGTATTTTTAAATGTTTGAGTATTGAAAAGGCCTTCAGGAAGGCGGTTCAATGTTTAATTTTATTAATAAATCTCTTTCAACTTGACTAATTAATAAATTATCTTGTAACTTTAATTATACTGTTATTATTCCTCTCTAGTAGGTACTTGCCTCATTTTCGAGGGTCACTCCAATAAATTGTCTTGGAGCTCTAGCACATTTTAAGGCGATGTCCAGAGCACGGTTTCACCGTTGATAGCCGAACGGATGTTGGCGGAGAATATATAAGAAATCGATATACGCTGGCAACACTGAAGGTATTTTCTATGATTTGATACCTCAGAATGACAAACGCAAGTAATTACGTAAAAATATTAATAAATTGGCAATGTTGTATTGAAATACTAATTTAACTTATTCATTGGCAGTCCGCTTTTACGTTTTGATACCAAACGGGAGTTAATTAGGTCTTTAGTCATATTTCAACTATTTTAGTGTCTCAAAGATAGTTGAAATATTGAAGTCTGTGGATCGCGAATACGACTTATTTCAATTCTAAGAGCCTCTTTAGTCGAACTCCGTTCATTATTTAATTTTGCAAAAAGAACGAAATTAACCAAATAAATTTATCGAAACTTATCTGATACTTTGGAGGTCGTGCTAAAATTTATCAATCGTCGATCGGAAAATCTCTTAACAATTGTTGACCGTGATCACAATTGATAACTGATCATAGATGACGGTTTAGTCAACATCGTTTTGATGTAGGATTTTATCTTTAGATTTAGTCAGTATCGATGGATTTAGTCGATATCGACGGATTTAGTCAATATCGTATATTTTTGTAGGATTTTATCAATGAATTTAGTCAATATCAATGGATTTCGTCGATATCAAAATCGTATTGATGTAGGATTTTATCAACGGATTTAATCAATATCGATGGATTTAAACAATTTCGAATTGATCTAGGATTTTACCATTGGATTTAGTCAATATCGATGGATTTAGTCGATATCGAATTGATGTAGCGTTTTATCAATGGATGATTTAGCCAATATCGTTTTGTGAACAACAGTAGACTTCGCGTACAAAAAAGATTTTTTCTAATTTTCGTTAATTTAATAACTTAAATTCCTACCTACTTAATTATAATCCTTAAATATTCTACGTAACTTTAAAAAAAATCACCAACTCAATGACAGCTTTTTTTCGAACTGTCTTCCGGCAGGTATGTAGGTACCCAAATATTGATTATTCCGATTTGACAGCTCGTGATAATAACAACGATCATGCAAACTCAAATCAATTTACAGACAGATATAACGCTAAATGGTCGCATTAAACAGAACTTCACTACGGTCAATCAAAAACATTATAATTGATTCTCTTATTAATTTAAATGTCTTTTGTGATGGGATTTTTTTTTCATTTAACAATCTAAATTACCCTGCAACGATATTAACCACATATATACATTAAAGATAAAGGAGATAATAAGATAAAACTTTATCTATGCAGGTATAAATTACATTAAAAAAATAAGCAAGTTAATAGGGAATTTTATCTTGCAGAGTAGGAAATTTTGTTGGAGATAGTGCAAGAGTGACAATGAATTATTATCTTTACAACGTAAAAATAAGGTTTGCTTTGGCCAATAAAAGCGTGGCCATTACATGAACCCTAGGTAAATAATAAATGTTTTTAAGTAAAACTTCTTTACGCACGCTTGACTTGGGGAGTAATCTGGTGAATGCGTGACGAGAGCGTTATAATAAAGTGTGAACGGAACAGATAGAAAGAGAGAGAGTAACGTTTCGCATATTACTGTAGGGCAAGAAAGAGAGGTGCCATGCCATTGATCACCTCAAGGTCATAGGTCACCCCAAGGTCATAGGTCACCCTACGGTAATAAATCACCACAAGGTCATAGGTCACCCCAAGGTCATAGGTCACCCCACGGTCATAGGTCACCCCAGGGTCATAGGTCACACTTTTTTTTCTCTCTCTATTGTAGTTTTACTTCAGTCGTGTGGTCTAAAGCACACTCGTTTTTTTTCTCCTAGTTTTAGTTTATTTTAATATCGACAACTCAGCAAAAATGACAAGACAAAATAAGTAACGGGCGTTAGTTCATAAATATATTATACAACGGATTTATAAGAATAATAAATTTTTTATTTCAGAATGTTTTTTTTACATTGAGACCTTGAGGAAAATAATTTCCTTCAGGTCCTATGTCATCTTAGCTGATGCTGTGTAGACGGAGATTTAAGGAAATGAAGGAGAGGAAGTTTTGGGAAGGAAATAGGTATAAGGGGTGGGTAGGAATCTGGAGCTTGATGTATCCAGGATTGACGGACATAGTATGAATCCATCCCTCCAACTGCGGTGCAAGTCGATGGGTCGAGAGATACTGGCTGGAGGATAAAAGATCTCCCTTAACCAGTCTCTCGATCCTGCCCACCACGCAGCAGATGGGCAGACGTATCGGCCATCAAGACCTTGACACACTTTACCCCATAAATCCGGGCACACCTGCTAAGTCACCAAACGTAGCGAACCACTATGGCAGAGGTGTTGGTTATCCAATAAAAGGTTCCCGGGCGGCGGTACTTATACCCGCCTCCCAAATTGGTATTTTGCACTATCCTATGTTGTGAGGATAGTGCAATCCCACAGGTCCCATTAATTACGTTAGTTATTAATTATATATATTGATGGTATAATAAAAAGTAAATCCAATGAATGTTAAGAAAAACTAGAAAAATAAAAATAAATAAATGGGAATGAATTATGTAGGGCGCGACCTTGAGTAAGCTCGGGCCCAGCGCTCACTCATGAGTGGCGCTTGGCGCTAGAGTCACATCTGTCGCAACAGTGACCCGGTATCTTATCTGGCGGGCAAATTCATTCAGCATCGAATATTAAAACTAAACTTATCATCAATGACAAGATTAAAATTAAACACCTTAAAGCCCGTTAACTTAAGAAATTAAGAATTCTAATTTCGTCGAAAGATGGTCTTGCGATCGTACCCTTGCAACTGTACAGGGTGGTTGCGATGAGAAAGATTGATTATTATCCGTACCATCATTTATAACTAATAACTCAATGTCGATTTTATTTCATTCAAATTTTGCTTTATATATTCCTATATTCAAGTTAATAGGACTGCTTAAACTTATGATGATAAAATTACTAAAATTATGTACTGTTTAAACGACTTCCAAAAAGAGGAGGTTATCAATTCGACGGTAATATATATATATATATATATATATATATATATATATATATATATATATATATATATGTGAAGCGCATGGTTTGAGGTCATTTATTCTACCTTGCCGATACTTCAGGGACATTTGTATACTTTGAGGACAGGCCCAAAGTATCTGACCCCGAAGTATCGTTTTGCATTATATATGTAATGCATAGTTTGAAGCCATCTTCAAAATTATACACAACGCATTCTTTGGGCCATAGATTGTAAAATATGTAATAGATGTCACTAGCGTATCGTTTTTTGATTTTTGAATTTTCGATTGGAAATGAACTTTGCTAAGAACCTAGATACATACCTACTTTACGTTTATATTCTTTTTTAGTTTATTTATGTCGGAGAAATTTGCATTTTCAGAACAATTTTATTTTTTTATTTAGTTAAATCATTTTTTCTCATTAGATATTTATATGAATAAATTAACATGGTATATAAAAAAAAATTAAATAATCCAATAAAAATATTTTATATTTTGCTTTGTGCAAATAATAATCTCGAAAGCACAGACGCAATATGGGCTTGCTGTGTCTGTTCTACAGATATTTCAATGGAGCCTGCTCTAAGGAGCTTGCACCATTGATCCCCGGTGCACCGGTACACGTGCGTGCAACTCAACGGACGCCAGCAGAACACCCTTTCACAGTTGATGTTGGCTTTATGAGAATGGGTCGTTTCTTCGATTCGTTTTTGTGTAAGTCGGCTCGTATGTGGAACGAGCTACCGGTATCTGTTTTTCCTCCCTCATATAATCCGGGCCTCTTCAAGTCCCGCATTAACAAATCCCTTCCTACAGCCCCTATCTTAACCCGCCTCAAACGCTGCCCAACCGGGTGGTGACATAGTTCCCCTGTCTATACAATGTAAGGACGGGGGCTCTCTTGTGAGGTGTCACATAAAAATAAAAGTTTTGTATGATTTTTTTTATACATAGGTAACATTAATAAATGACTTTTTTTAAATTAACTCCACACGGCCCGGAGGAAATAATTTCTCTCAGGGCCTATAATATCATCTTTGGGGATGCTGCGTGGAGGGTCGTTTTGAGGAGAGGCAGGAGTGAACATGGGCCTTGAAGAGACCCATGTTGTTGGAGGGAGGAACCACAGAGGCCGGCAAATCATTCCACAGCCGAGCTGTTGAACTCAGGAACGAGTCGTAGAAGCGACCCGTTCTCGCGTGACAAATTTCAACCGTGTAAATATGTTGGGCTCGCGTTTCCTGACTATTTGCCGGTGCCGGTCAAGGGTTTTTTGAGTTTCTTCAGGAATTTTGGGGCTCCACCCCAGGAGGCTGACATATTTAATTATTATATAATATAATTAATTAATTTGTTTCATAGTATATATAAATGAGGGCACACACACCAATACACAACCTAAAAATTTGTCATTCGTCATAATAAAACCTGAACCTACAACCCGCGACAGGAGCGGAAGTCGTGGAGGGTGGAGGAATCCCCAAACAAAAACATCCCAAAAATCAGTTTATAATACTGGTCCAGATACTAGAGGTGGGTCTAATATAACGTTAACAGGTATGGATAACATAGTATTTTCAAATAACGGCGTACCTGTTACTGTAGCAACGCATAACAGGGTATGGAATAACTTCGTTATTTTATAAGCCGACCGTAGTAGGTAGGACCTTAGACCTTAGTTCCAGGAATTGCCGATCACCGAAGATTCCCGAAGAGAACTGGAAGTATTGTTAGATAATCTGTTATTCCGTTCCGTCCGTTATTGGCATTATTTCGTTATTAGATCAGTTCAGTTATTTTGTATAATTTCGTTATTTGTAACGCTCGGTTATCGGCCGAAAATTATTCTCCGTTATTCCATTTTTTTTACATTACAAGTAATACAAGTTTATTATTTAAATCGTTTGTGAATAATATAGTGTGGAGATATTATAATTATATAGAGAACTAGAGGATTGTGGGGATATAAATGCATTATTATAGACTATTTATTTAAGTGTTGATTGTTTCGTTGTTCGTGGAAATTTGCGATAGATATTAGTATTTTTGTTGTAAAAATTTCGCGTATAAAAGTTTTTAATCAAGATGTCGACCAGAAAATCGAGTGAAGTGTGTGCTTACCATTGTCTCGTTTATACAATGGTGCTTACCTGAATTTTAACGAAGATCCCACCCGAGACAAATTAATTAGAACTTGCATTTAATAGATTTAAAAAATTTGTGTAGTTTAAAGTTCATATTTATGTACACAATCAGGACAAGTACGTAATTAATGCATTTGTTTTTTTTTTGCATTTCTATTATAAAATGTCATATTATGGCGTGTTTTTATAAATAATTAAATACTTTTCACATATCATAAAAACTAGTAAAATCTCAATTTATATTCTATTTTGGATGAATTTGTTTAATTTTAACCTATCTGAGATACCTAAATATAAAAATTTAAATGACAAAGTGGTGTTATGAATACTGACAATTTAGTTATTTGAGATTTCTTAGAAATTTAGTTTCACTTACCTGTGCTATGTCACTAGTCTATTTTCATAAATTTGGGTATTTTTGGTGATTTAAAAATATTGAACCACAACAATTGAAGAGAAGAAGGTCAATATTTACATTTCTAAAGGAATGTTCAGTCATAACTGCATACTTTGGGTTTTCCAATTTGCAATGCTAGTTCATAAGCCGATAATGTATAAAATTGAATGATTGAATTAAATGAATAAATTCAATCTTGTAACACACTTGATCTGATTCTCATTTTCAAAAGGAATTAAATCTTTATTCCTTACTCTTGGCCTTGCACCCTACAATTTTTTAACAGCAACATATTTATTTTTATTTGTATTAATTTATTTTACAGTTAAATTATTTCATGTTATATTGAGGTAAGAAAACAATAATGTACTCTTTAAATATTGTAGTGTTTCGTAGGAATTTATTTAAATATTATTCTGCAATTCTGCATATTTGTTGCGCGGATAGGTACAAGTATCTACACTACAGGCGGCGCGCCGCGAAATTGTCTATCACGTGTAGTTAATATCCCGCATCCCGCGCATTAAATCCACACAACAAAACCCCGTCGGCCAGAGAGTCCCTAGTCCAAGCGACATAACCGCCAACCGAATCAGCCAAGAGTCACGAGGCAAGGAGTCAAATAATTCTGAGATTCGAGTGTAGCGTGCCGGCCCCACTATTCGTCATAGTCCTACAGGTCTACGCGGACCGTAGCGTTCAATTCTCAAGTTCAATCTATGTTTCATTTTTATTCAAGGCATCAAAACATTTGTTTCTTGTTCATTTGTGACGTCGTTGTCCCAATTTCCATGTCCCACGTATCGAGTTGATTCGGCCGACAACTCAATTCCCATAAATATGTTGTCCGCGGATTGCAATTTATTCAAGTCACAGCAAGACAAAAAGCACCTATAGGTCAGAAGTTCTGTATTCATCCCATGATATGCCCGCAGAGAATCGGTTCGTCGTTAGTCCTCGCGCGGCCAAGCCATCATCTTAGGGCGAATCTTCTCACTCCGGAGTCCGGACTCTGAACTTCTGCTAATAAAAAGCCGAAAGTTAATCCTATATATTTTTCTCCCTCACACGTGCGTAAATTATGCAATGCGTTTAGCAACAAAACGATGTTTATGTTTATTATTGTTTTTTTTTATGATATTGTCTACCTAGCCTATAACAGTAAACAAATTAACAAAACAAACACCAGTCGCTGTCGTACCGTGATAAATGATAATCGTGTGATTTGTTCCTTTATTTTTGTGATAAATTGTATGACGCGTGTCGCTCAGATTTTTAATTAGTTTTATATTTGACGCATGGTTTTTACTTCACCATTGAGGTAGGTACATTTTAAAACATATTTATTTATACTGGGTTTTACAGATGTTTGCACTTACGTGAGAACAATCCAGTTAAAAAAACTCAGTTATATATTTGAGTGGAGCTTATTCCAGCTACCTAGCCGTAAACAAAACACCAGTCGCTGTCGGACCGTGATACGTCATGATGATCGAGTGATTTATTACTTTATTTTTGTAATAAATTGTATGACGCATGTCGTTCAGACTTTTAATTAGTTTTTATTCGGCGCATCGGTTTAACTTCACCATTGAGGTAAGTGCATTTAAAAATATATATTTGAGTGAAACTTATTCCAGGTGACCGGATCGGATGTATGAAAGCGCGATAATACTATGTTTTTTATGTGAATACAGCAACTCCCAACTGCTCCCGTCTGGAGCTAATGAGACTATGGCATTCCCAATTGGGATATTTTGTGAGGCTGAAGGTAGTGGGAAATTTTGGTTCACGTGAAGTAGACCAATTTTAAGTTTAATAAATAAAATAAAATTAGTAAAACTTAAGGGTAAACCACAAAAACTGTTCCAATTTAAGATTTAATTGATAGCCTAATATAAATACATTTTTCTTGTCAAAAATTTTTTTTTTTTTCAAAATAAATACACATTAAAATAAATATTTCATTAACTTCGTTTTTAGTACCTTCAATTTTTCAGAACGACATAATTCACCCTAAGAAGAGTGCTTTGCGCAGTGAAAATTTCTTTAGCACCGTTGTGATTTGAAACTCGATGAAACGAAAAATAACGACAATAAAAAGAGGCAAACACATGCATCTAAAGGATGTAGTCCGCGGGAGAATGAGATAGTATTATCGGTCTCCTCTTTGTGCGGTTTTTCGTAGCCTTTCGGCCTCCTCTTTGTGCGGTGCTTCGTAGCCTCTCATGTATACT
This sequence comes from Limnephilus lunatus, assembly GCA_917563855.2. Lineage (NCBI taxonomy): Eukaryota > Metazoa > Arthropoda > Insecta > Trichoptera > Limnephilidae > Limnephilus > Limnephilus lunatus. The sequence continues at coordinate 51,298,396 of OU830603.1, forward strand.
TTAGTTTTCTTAAGTGAAAACCACGTATTAGAAAATATATCTATGTATGCATAAAAATAAGTTTTTTTTTTTTTTTGGAACTAATTGAATTAAAGGACCGAATAAAAGGAATCAATTCAAAAGGCCGGGGGAATCAGACTGAATCGATTCACTCCTGGGAATGAATCTGCCCATGTCAAATGTATTATATGTACCTAGTTACCCATTTAATATCATACGTGGCCGCAGGATAAATACGAATTATATCGATGAATTATCACTATATATTATTGTTCGTACTTGCTTTCTTCTACTTTTGTTAAATATTTATGTAAGGCAAATAGTATAGATGACTGGATTACAGATATAATAGATTTAAAAAATATATTTAATCGATGTCTTGGTTGTTAGAAAAGTATTTCATAATATTACTACGATTTATATTATCAAAACCATTTTATTATAATAATTTGTGTCATATATGTTATCAAAACAACCTAAACATTTTTATGTTTAATGTAAGTAGATACTAGGTACGCATGCATATATGTTAAGAAAAATAAATTAACAATTTGATTTGTTTATGAATGCACTTCTGAGCCTAAACAAACATTATATAAACGAAATTGTTAATAAAAAATACAATTTATTTAGTTATTTTATTATTCAATGCGGTCCTTTACCTATTTACCGCGTTACCATAACAAAAAGTAGTGGAGGGAAGACATTAACGACTATTCAAAATATGATTAAGTTTTAAGATTAACTTATCCTGGAATGTGGATAAATTTTCCATTTCATTTTTTTTTACTTCTACGAAATCTATAGTTTCAAACATTAAAAAGTATTTGAAACCTTAGTGTATAAAGTGCTAATTGGTAATGTGACGAGAGACGAGAAGTGTGGATCTTTCAATAGCATATATGCTGCCTATGCACATAAGTATTGCTGAGGATTGTGAGTACATACATGTACAAATTTCATACAATTAAAAAATATCTCTAGATTTGATCCCATTATTTTTGGTAGCCAAAAAAACAATAAATAAGCATATTACCAGAGGTCTGAATAACGCTTATTTTCCGATAACTAATAGAAGTAAAGATTTAAGATCAGAATATGACGTACAACGTGTCATTATCGACTCAGCCCCCTAGCAATGAATAACGAATAACGATGCCGTCCCGTTCTCCGTTTCGTATCTACATTATTTAGAAGCTGTTATTAAATAACAGGTATGATACTCTGTTATTGAGTTGAAATTTGTCACGCGAGAACGGGTCGCTTCTACGACTCGTTCCGGGTTCATCAGCTCGGCTGCGGAATGATTTGCCGACCTCTGTGGTTCCTCCCTCCTACAACATGGGTCTCTTCAAGGCCAATGTTCCCTCCTGCCTCTCCTCAAAATGACCCTCCACACAGCATCCCCAAAGATGATATAGGCCCTGAGAGAAATTATTTCCTCCGGGCCGGGGAGTTAATGTTAAAAAAAGTCATTTATTAATGTTACCTATGTATAAAAAAAATCATACAAAACTTTTATTTTTATGTGACACCTCACAAGAGAGCCCCCGTCCTTACATTGTATAGACAGGGGAACTATGTCACCACCCGGTTGGGCAGCGTTGTGAGGCGGGTTAAGATAGGGGCTGTAGGAAGGGATTTGTTAATGCGGGACTTGAAGAGGCCCGGATTATATGAGGGAGGAAAAAACAGATACCGGTAGCTCGTTCCACATACGAGCCGACTTACACAAAAACGAGTCGAAGAAACGACCCATTCTCATAAAGTCAACATCAACTGTGAAAGGGTGTTCTGCTGGCGTCCGTTGAGTTGCACGCACGTGTACCGGTGCACCGGGGATCAATGCTGCAAGCTCCTTAGAGCAGGCTCCATTGAAATATCTGTAGAACAGACACAGCTAGCCCATATTGCGTCTGTGCATTAGAGATAATTATTTGCACAAAGCAAAATATAAAATATTATTTTTATTGAATTATTTCAAAGCAAAATATTATTTTTATTTAACATTTTAAAGTTTGTTCTTAATATACCATGTTAATTTATTCATATATTAGGTCTATTGGTTAAATCGACTAGTTAAGTAGACTTATAAAAAAGCAAAAATATACCTATATCAGAAACAAAAAAAAATGGCCAAGAATTACAAGTACAGTCTATGCTTGGCGACAGTCGACACTCTTCCATGCCATATGTCTATGGTTAAAACATTGTAGCTATCTAAGAAAGGAAAAAAAGGGTTTCTAAATTTGCAAGCCTATGATTAATTTCAAATTGTGTAGGTATATATTAATTGAAAGATTTGACTTGAGGACGAAACTAGACATTTTTTATCATCATAATTATTAGAGTCATCTAGCGACAAGATTATAATGACTTTTCATTATTGCAATAGTAGTTTCCTACTTACCGTAGGTCTCAAAGTATGCTTTACATACACGAAACACCTCTTTGTGTAATGCATTCTTTGAGACCACGAGTCAGTTTATACATAAGGCATAGTTTGAGGACAGTCCCCAAACTATCGTGTATATCGAAAATCGAAATGTCTTCAAACTATGCGTTAGATATATGTTTCGATATATATTTAAAACGGAACATCATAGACGTATATAGCTGTGTGGGGGTGGTTTTTAAGGGCGGCTGCAACAAAATGGCGAAAAAAAAAAAGTGTATATAATTAGGCTCAAAGTATGCGTTACACAAATATACATATATATACATATATATATATATATATTTTTTTTGTTACCTCAGAACTTTCGATTGGGTTAACCGATATTGATGATTTCTTTTTTATTAGAAAGCTGGTGCTTTCCGTGTGGTTCCATTTTAATTTGGTCTAGTTCTGATAATAGGATCTATGAGAAAACCATATATGTCTTAAATTTGCAATAAGTATGTGCGCGACAAATGGACGAATAACTCAATATTACGCCAACAGATTTCGATGATTCTTTTTTTTTTTAAATAAAACTCCTTTAAGCACGCTCGTCACTAAAAATAAACAAAAATTTTAACAAAACAAAAAACGACTTAAAAAAATGCACCAAAAAATTAAAAAATAATTTCGTACGATTGTTATTTTTGGAGTCGGTGTCAGCCAAGATCTCCACATCTCACCTATAACTACCTATATATGTAGTTAACTTGGCTGACACCGACTCCAAAAATAACAATCGTACGAAATTATTTTTTAATTTTTTAGTGCATTTTTTTAGGTCGTTTTTTGTTTTGTAAAATTTTTGTTTTTGTTATTATTATTGATCATAAATATTTATAATTTTTAATATTGTATAACCAAAATAAGGATTTGAAAAAAACTGAGATATATTAGTTTCTAAGACCATAAATAATTTGTATGATCTGTATGATTATATGATTTGAAATGAGTGTTGTATAATACAACATCTTGTTTAAAATTTTACAAATCTGCCAATGACCAACGGTATAACCTTAAAATATAAACAAACATACTTTTTCAAAATTTATAACGTAACTTTACCAGATAAAATAACAATCTTTCGAAATCAATTTATAGTTTTTTGTAGAAATAAGCCGACATGTCTAGATTTGATTTAAAATTGACATATTTCCGGTTGTTTCAGGTTTTACGCCGACTTAAAATCACACTGATAAGATTAAAATTAAAGTTATCATCATAATGCATCTTTATTCTTCTAAACACAAGCGACAAGAACAAATTTAAAAGTAACTTTATTTATTGTTTCAATCTAATTTGTAAATTTATTGTAAAATAATGTAGTATCTATATTATTGTGAACTGATTAAGTAATTGATTATTAAAAATATTAAATATTATTACCTCAAAACCGTTAAACATATCGTTAATTTTATCAATGTCGGGAGAAAACCGTGCTTCTTTGGCAACACGGCCAGACGGCCAAACGCTCATGGAGAAACTTAAAAAAGAATGTTGGCGACGCAATCACTATCCACAGGGAAGGAACATACGAATTTAATTGGCGGTTCGCACACAGGCAACTTGTTAAAGACCAGTTCTCAATGGCGACGCGGTAACTATCGCCGCTAGTCGCCGCGGCCGGCGCGTTTCAGTTGCCATGTTGAAAGTTTTCCATGGTAGCGCCTCACGACCTATCAAGTTTTCGAGTAACTTGCGATATGTCAGAACAGGTAAATATCGATTTTTTTCAGGACGTGAATACAATATTATTATACATTAAGGTTGATAATTGATGAATTATTAATAAATTATATTTTTGTTAAATAGCTGATATACTTAATTACTGAAATCGTAAAGTTAAGTTACGCCGTGAATTGAGTTGCCAACCAGTTTTCGGTTTATCCATGAACGAATGGCCTTCTGGACACAGATTTTTGTCGTTTTGCAATGTTAAAAACCTTGAAAACATTCAAAACACTTGTTAATTCTGAAAAATAAACTTTCTAATTATTTCAGAGATTTTTGGCGATTGTTTTTAATTATTATTTAATGTGACAATATCTTGGTTGATGGATGGACAATATAATATATATGTCGTAGGCAAATCGTAAAATCAGGTCATCATGATGCGCCTGAGTCATTCAGAAGCAGGCTCATCATGATCTGCTTGATTTTACGATCGGCCGCCGAAATATTAAATAAGTTCCCATGACTTACTTTAAGCAGTGATTCCTGACATCATTCAGAGATAAAATTGTCAATAAAATTTAGGTTTCTTGTGACATTATTGATGTTTTTTTTTAAACATAATATTTATATTTTATACTACGAACATCTAAACTATTTTATTTTCTCGATACATTTATTTTGCTATATTATACCTATGTTCGTCCGCACCTAGAATATGCCTCACAAATTTGGAATCCAAGATATATAACATATGTTCATAGAATAGAACGTGTTCAGGAAGAATTTCTCTCCTACATAATTTTTCGGTCGTTTTATGCATTCCAATCAAATGAAGATATACGTCAATTATTTAAAATCCCGAAATTAAATTGTAGAAGAATTATTTCTGATCAATTGTTATTGTACAAAATCCTAAATAATACGGTATCTTCCCCGTATCTTAAAAAAAAAATAGACATTAGAGTTCTCGGTCGTAATAGCAGAAACGTATCCCTTTTTTATAACAGCCGCTCCAACACCAACTACTTACAAAATCAATTCAAACATCGAGCCTGCCATTATCATAACACACACCTCATATATAGAGACATCTGCAATACAACTTTCAACAAATTCAAAGCAACACTATTAGATAAATGTAATGCATCACACCACACCCCTTAACATCCATATTTGTATTTATTATATTATTAATCAGATTTCTTTTCCTAATTTGCAATATATTTACATATTCCCTAATTACATACATATCATCCTTATACTCCTACAAGATCATAAGCTTACCCTTTATTGTGTTTTTATATATTCTCATCATGCATATTTAAGTATTTAGCTTCTCCTGACTATTTTTTTCTTAGTTTTCCTTTATGTTTTAATTTAACTACTCTTAACTATTTTTTTTCTTAGTTTTTCTTTATGTTTTTCTTGTCTAGCTACTAAAAAAAAAAAATTATCAGCGAAAACATGTTTTTATGCTTTCTGTTTTATTTTAGCACTCTTTCTTTTTTATGTATCTTTGTAAAGCTGTTTGTTTTCCCAATAAAGATATTATTATATTATTATAAAAAATCTTTGTAGATTAAACAGTTAAGGAGGCGGTAAGCGATTGGGCGGTTACTCGATCGAATGACCAGTGGAAACACTGGAGATACGTGTAAGAATTTTTATCAATTATTCCAAATGTCACTCACGTCAGAGAATAAAACATTTACTTTAAACTACAGAGCATTGAACGCCACTGCGATACAGTACTCTCTTACCCAAGTCGACTGTTGACATAATATATACTATAATATCAAACTTCATTTTTTAAAATAAAAATACAAGGTTTATGTGTATTTTTAGATTTTATTAATAATCTTAGCATTTAAATTCATACAATGGTATTTTCTTCCACCAAGAGTTCATATCCTTTGTTTTTATTTTGATTAAATGTTCAATATATTAAATCCATGTCTTATCAGAAAGTATCATGTAGTTTTGAACACCTTGTATACCAACCATGTAAAAAAGTTTCATGACAACCTACTAAGTGGCATTTCAATACCCCTTTGAAAATTCATCAAAAGTGATGAAAAAAATAGCCCATATCCTCAACTGACGTTTCATATTGAACCTAGATTTTTTCATCACTATTAGTATCTTTTATTTTATTTTATTTTATTTATATTTGGGAAAGTTGACAGCAAATCATAAATTACACAATAATACAATTATAAAATGGTTAATTATGCCAAATATAAACTTTCCACAGATAATAATAGTAAATTAATGTGTGACATTATAAAGGTGTTTATTAATTAGTTCATTTTTAGTTACATTATATGAGGGGGGGAGGAGAAATATAGGATAAGGATTAAAAGGCTAAGGACGCGAATATATAGGGGGAGGGGTAGATTGAACTTCCTAGTTTGAGTCATGTTGCTTAGTGAGATTTTGTTTTATGTCATGTAACGTCGAGTTAAAAATGTCAATGTGGTAATAATTTAAGTTGAATGAATGTGTGGATCTGTAGATATATGGGTTATGTTTGGAGTTAGTCTTGCAAAGAGGAAGATTAAAAGTAAGCGACTGTCTACTGTTGCGATTAGGAACGTGGAATGATAGGCGTTGAAGAAGATCAGGCCATCGATTAAATTATGTATAATTTTAAATAACATTACCGAATCTGCTATATTTCTTCGACAAGTTAGCGTCTAAAAAATATAGCAGATTCTAAGTGTCACTTTGTTGAGTTGTCTGGTCACCGTCAAAAAATGCAACTTTGTATTTATTCTTACAGTTTTTATAATTTACCTCCTTTCAACAATTTCAGTGTTGCCATTTAAAGCAATATATTTAAGATATTTACGATATTCATATTTTCTACATTTCTTAGTCAGACCGTAAAATTACTTCATCGTTTCGACAAGATGGCAGCCATTTCTTCAGGACTTTTCCCGCGTGTTTCTGGAAGGATGACGCAAGTGAAAAAGAGACCAAAAGCACAAACGGAGGAAAAGAAGAAGAATACTGTGTGATCACCGAAAACCTGCAACAAACACAAAAGTTGTTTTTCCATTAGAAATTTAAAAAACAAAGGTGCCTTTATGTGTCGAAATAATCAAATCGCTCATTGTGCAAAACAGTTGCTAGTGTGAAGAGCCGCTAGCTTTTTGGGATGTGATTAAATATATATTGATTAAATATATATTTTCTGCTTATTATAAATAATTTATAATTATTGATAGTTAATTAATATTCTCTTTAGCATTACAGAGATATTATTGATATTTTTTTTGTAAGTAGACTTAATGTAGTTATCTTTTCAATTGAAATCAAACCTTCTAAATGATTATTTTTATTACCTCTACTGCTATTCCAAAGAACTGCAATAAAATGAATGATGTGCCCCAGATCACCACGGCTATCAAAGATCCAGCGAGTCCTCGTGTCTGTAATCAAATTAAAACCTTATAAAATCTAATAAAAAAAACTTAGTGTATAGCACTGTTTAATAAAAACAATCGACATATTTCAAAACCAATGGATTCTTCTTCAGGACGAACGTATAATGAAAAATATCAAATATGAGAATAGACAAAACAAGTTCATATAGACAAATAAGAACGTATAGGAAAAATACATTACAATGAGTGGTGATTAATTAGTTAAAGGTATCACAAAAAAACGAGTGTGCTTTAGACCACACGACTGAAGTAAAACTTCACTAATTTATGCCGTGTAACCGCTATATAATGTTATAAAGTGCAGGCGCTTGCATTATAATGTAGTTTCCCGGGACTTGGGATAGAACAGTTTAGTTAACCGCGAGGTTACAGTGGCTTTGCAATGCGTGCCGGGTACTTGCTGTATATAATTTATTTGTTTATTTACGGACAAATAGTCCATTAACAATAGAACAATAACAGGAATAAAAAATCCTTGTCCTTATCCCTATCCCTATCCTGTGCGTGGGCAAAAGTTGCACATGCTTCGTTTGATTTTTTATTGACATTGATCACCGCTCGCATAGATCACCATTCTCTTTAATTAGCGTTCGCTTTAATTAGCGTTCGCGTAGATTTTACCATAAGTATATTTTCTTTTTCGTAACGCATCTACCAGTTTAACCCCCAAGTGTCGAGCGTGCGTAAAGAAGTTTTACTTCAAAAACAATTATATAAAATGGTTAATTCTAGCATTTATAATATATAAAAACTTTTATAAATTAACACAAAACATTCAAAGAGTAACCAAGTTGTCAAAATAACAAAAGATATAGGCTTAAATGTTTAAAAGAATAAGATAAAGAGAGGCTATCAAAAAAAAATAAAAATTTATTTAATGGACTATTAACACTTTTTTAAATTAGTCAAATTAGTATAACCGACGTCTGTTTTATATCTAACTGTACTAACGACATCTATTGAAGGATGTTAGAACTATATGACTAACCGAGATACCCCAAATATCCTCTCCACCAGTTATCAGGAGCAGCGACGGCTCGTGACTTTTGAGTGTGCTAGAGTGCTGATATTAAAAAAATAGCATTATTGATGTGTTTGTAGCTGGAAAACATTTTTTTTTTTATAAATATTTTTTTTGTATGAAAAATTTCAGGAAGTTTCAGTTTGGCCGTGAAAAATCTTCATACAAAGTACCGGTTTTTGAAAACAAAAAAAAATATTTTTCGCATACGACAACATCCATGATGCAATTTTTTAAATATTAGCACCCTAGCACACCCAAAAGTCACGAGCCGCCACTGAAATTTTTTAAATAAATTTTAAATCATCAGGAGTAATATCTGTGCTGAAACTAATGACTCCCGAAGCCGATTACTGGTTGAATAATGCCAGATTTTTGACCTCCATAAACTTTTCTTCACCATACAACGAAGAAAAACTTTTGTATTGTATCAATTCAATTAAATTCAATTCAATTTATTCATTTTTAAAACATTACAAAATTAAAATTTCAAAGCGTTTTAAAAGAGATAAAATATAAAAATTCAAACAGATTTAAGCACTTTTTACCTCAATACTAACAGCAACAAAGCTTGTCGTCTGAATTGTGCTTCATTAATGTTAAACATATCGATATTCGAAGTGATTATATTTAACTAGACAGCTCTCCCGACTGGCGTAAACATTTGCAAGTTAGTTCTGCAAGCCGGGAGATAAAACAGTGTATGCTGTCGGTGACGGAGATAACCATCGGGAACATAGAAACTAATGCTCTCGATGATAGCCGAATTTTCGAACCTTCTATGAATCAGTCTGAAGAAATGTGTTACATTGAGCACATCCCTTCTGACCCGTAGATGGTTCATACCAAACATGCCCAAGAGAAAGTGGGTAGGGTAGAGCCACGGGTAGTAGCCATACTTTAAACGTTAGAAATTACAATACACCATGTTTGCAAAAATAATAAAGGAATTTAAATTACCTCATCAGAGAAGAGTTCTGTAATGGTGAGATATGCCACAGAGCCCAGACCAATGAAATGGAAGAACACGGTGACAGCAAGTACCACAGTCGGCATGAAGCCAAGCACACTTCCTGGTTCCGACATGTCCAGTCCTTGGGTTCGGAGGTACTGAAAGGTTCCAAGTGTTGCCATCCCAGCCGACAGCATTGTGCAGGATATTCCCAGAATGACCTGAAATTAAAAAAAAGAATTTGAACGAAAGTTCTGTCAGATATTTGTCAGGAAATCCAAAGTTGAATTAGATAATTTTTTAATTTTACCAAAAATTCAACACATTTTAGATTTCATCGTTCTGTTCAGAAATCAACAGAATTTAAAAAAATAGAATAACATAAAACAAGAACCACCATATTAAAATACAATAAAAAGACAGGATGTACACAAAGCACAATAAATTCATAACAAAATTACTTATGTAATGAACAAGAAAAAAGTTACTCATGAAATGTCAGAAATATACTAGCAATTGAAAAAGTCCACTTTTGATATCATCTGACAGTATTAATAAGCCTAACGACTGTACGGTTGAAATTTAAGAACCCGGCTTCGAGTACATCTCTAACGCCGCGCCTTATGTCAAATCGTTTTCGTGCGTACAGTTTGTTACAAAACGTCTTTCATATTAGAACCGAATTAAAGCGATGCCACAAGATGGCACCACTTATGTTAAAAGCTAGCGTGAGGGGCGTCGGCTGGCAAGCGTAAGTAAGTACCATTGGATTCGTACTTTTGTGGATCCACTAGAGGTGGGAATAACGGTTCTTTTCCGATACCTAATATAACGAATAACACCCCAACTCAATAACAGAGTATCATACCTGTTATTTAATAACAGCTTCTAAATAATGTAGATTAGTAGTGTTCAATATCGGTACTTTTACTACCCGTCGGTATCCGTTACTTTCACAAAAAGTATCCGTTACTATGTAATCGTTACTTGATTACTTTGATTACTTTCGGGTAGTAACTACTACAAGTATCAAATCGTTACTGAATGCTTTGATTACTTTCGGGTAGTAACGACTACTAGTATCAATTCGTTACTGAATGCTTTGATTACATTTGACTTCTTTCGGTTCCGGATACCGACGGATACTTTTATAATAGATAAAAATCGTTACTGGTTACATTTTGACGTTTGTGTATTTCGTTAGCGTGTACTTTGGTTATGAATTATTAGGATTCTACATTCTACGTTAGATATTTATAGGTACTTTGAATGTTTTGAAGAGTTTTGTGTTTAGATTTTTTTAACATTATCTTTGATTTTATACAAACAATTAAAATACCGGAGAAAATATTTTATATGGAATACAGCTACATAATATATTATGTTTATGTGTAGGTACAAACAAAAATATTGCAGCATCTCTCACCAGTCGTGGTTGGATAATATTAAACTTATCTTCACAGTCGCAGTCATCGGATATATTATTGTTATTGTTATTCAAATAATTTCGATCACATAATCACTCACTTATAAATCACAAAAACCAGAAAAAACGCAAAGTGTTAGAAGTTTCAACGATCACAAACGGCCCAAACACAATAATTTATATAAAAAAATTATGAACACACAGATTAAATATATTATTACGTAAAAACAAAGTCAAAGGTTGTAATAAAAACTGACGCAAATTCGTAAACAACGAACTAAAAGTTAACATGCTAATATAGCCGTCGGCAAAGCTATACGACCGAAGAACTGACGAACTTCACTATTTTCCATTTAATCAACGAACAAAACAATTTTATTTTCAGTTATTAATTTGGGTCCCGTCACGAAAACAAGTGTGAAAGCATTAGTATCGCACCACTAACAATAACAGCTTTAATACAATAATATAAACAATTTGAAATGGAATCCATTCCCCGGAGTTACAATAAGATCCCAGTTCTTTTTTGTTTACGTAGGCAATTTTGATCGAAAATTACATATTAACACACTGGATTGACGTGTTATTTTCCTTTGAAATACGAAACGTAATTTTACATGCGAGTTTTGATTTTTGTTTTTCTAGCTTTGCGATAAGTTAATAAAACACAATTTTAGGCTGGTGGTAATTTTTTATACCTTTTATTTATTATTTATTTACATCTCAAATAATATCTTATTATACCTATGGTAATAGATGTTAGGCGGGTTTATTACTTGGCGGAAATTTCCACCAACCAAATTCATCTTTATAATCATAAAATGAATCAATCAAGCGCATATTGTATTTTTTTTCTAAACTCCACAGAAATTTATATCTTATAATGTGTGAAGGAAAAAAAGAAATAATAAAATTATTACTGTGAAAACTTTTTATAGTCGTAATAATAATAATCATGTTTTATTATGTTTATACCGTTCGAAAATTGTAGTAGATACCTACCGTCAAAAAACTTGAATACTTAGTATAAATTGGTAGCAATATATTATATCAGATAGCAAGGTATGCAAACATAATTATAAACTGAAAGCGTTTTTTTACCAATAAACGTAAACACCGCAGTATTTTTCGTCTCTGGCAATACAGCTGGCTCTAGCGGGGAGCGCCTCCAGCGGCACAAATAGAAACGACCAAGTAATCGGTACAAAGTGTGGTTTATTAACTAACGTGGAGCGCCTCCAGCGGCACAAATAACAACCAAGTAATCGGTACTGAAGTATCCGCATAAGGAAAATAAGCATTATTCAGACCTCTGATAATATGCTTATTTATTGTTTTTTTGGCTACCAAAAATAATGGGATCAAATCTACAGATATTTTTTAATTGTATGAAATTTGTACATGTAGGTACTCACAATCCTCAGCAATACTTATGTGCATAGGCAGCATAGATGCTATTAAAAGATCCACACTTCTCGTCTCTCGTCACATTACCAATTAGCACTTTATACATTAAGGTTTCAAATACTTTTTAATGTTTGAAACTATAGATTTCGTAGAAGTAAAAAAAAATTAAATGGATATTTTACCCACATTCCAGGCTAGAAACTTAATCATATTTTGAATGGTCGTTAATGTCTTCCCTCCACTACTTTTTGTCATTGTAACGCGGTAAATAGGTAAAGGACCGCATTTAAGTGTGTTACGTTTATATAATATTTTAATTAATTAACAATTACATTTATATAATATTTGTTTAGGCTCAGAAGTGCATTCATAAACAAATCAAATTGTTAATTTATTATTCTTAACTTATATGCATACGTACCTAGTATCTACTTACATTAAACATAAAAATTTTTAGGTTGTTTTGATAACATATATGACACAAATTATTATAATAAAATGGTTTTAATAATATAAATCGTAGTAATGTTATGAAATACTTTTCTAACAGCCAAGACATCAATTAAATGTATTTTTTAAATCTATTATATCTGTAATCCAGTCATCTATTACTATTATACTATTTGTCTTAATTAAATATTTAACAAAAGTAGAAGAAAGCAAGTACCAACAATAATATATAATGATAATTCATCGATATAATTCGTATTTATCCTGCGGCCACTTATGATATTTAATGGGTAACTAGGTACATATAATACATTATCGGCTTATCAACTAGCATTGCAAATTGGAAAACCCAAAGTAGGGTAGTTATGAGTTATGACTGAACATTCCTTTAGAAATGTAAATATTGACCTTCTTCTCTTCAATTGTTGTGGTTCAATATTTTTAAATCACCAAAAATACCCAAATTTATGAAAATAGACTAGTGACATAGCACAGGTAAGTGAAACTAAATTTCTAAGAAATCTCAAATAACTAAATTGTCAGTATTCATAACACCACTTTGTCATTTAATTATTGTCTTAACCTCAATGAAATGCCCCGGGAACCAAAAAAACAAATTTAAAATGTTTACATATTTTTATATTTAGGTATCTCAGATAGGTTAAAATTAAACAAATTCATCCAAAATAGAATATAAATTGAGATTTTACTAGTTTTTATGATATGTGAAAGGTATTTAATTATTTATAAAAACACGCCATAATATGACATTTTATAATACAAATGCAAAAAAAACACATGCATTAATTACGTACTTGTCCTGATTGTGTACATAAATATGAACTTTAAACTACACAATTTTTTTAAATCTATTAAATGCAAGTTTTAATTAATTTGTCTCAGGTGGGATCTTCGTTAAAATTCAGGTAAGCACCATTGTATAAACGAGACAATGGTAAGCACACACTTCACTCGATTTTCTGGTCGACATCTTGATTAAAAACTTTTATACGCGAAATTTTTCACAACAAAAATACTAATATCTATCGCAAATTTCCACAAACAACGAAACAATCAACACTTAAATAAATAGTCTATAATAATGTATTATATCCCCACAATCCTCTAGTTCTCTATATAATTATAATATCACCACAATATATTATTCACAAACGATTTAAATAATAAACTTGTATTACTTGTAATGTAAAAAAAATGGAATAACGGAGAATGATTTTGGGCCGATAACCGAGCGTTACAAATAACGAAATTATACAAAATAACTGAACTGATCTAATAACGAAATAATGCCAATAACGGACGGAACGGAATAACAGATTATCGAACAATACTTCAGTTCTCTTCGGGAATCTTCGGTGATCGGCAATTCCTGGAACTAAGGTCTAAGGTCCTACCTACTACGGTCGGCTTATAAAATAACGAAGTTATTCCATACCCTGTTATGCGTTGCTACAGTAACAGGTACGCCGTTATTTGAAAATACTATGTTATCCATACCTGTTAACGTTATATTAGACCCACCTCTAGGATCCACGCGTATCTCTCCGGATATGGAGGGATGGATGGTATGATTATTATTGTATATGACGTATATTACGTCATTGCCTGTCGCGGTTACTTTGTTCCCCTCTCACAAATCAAAAATCTCACCCTTCTGGGCAATCTGTCAGCAATGATCGGGGGCAAGGTGCTTCCAACCACCATCAGCGATCCATAAAGGAGGGAGCCAGCCTCCGGGGACAGACCTCCTCCGGACCTGCTGATGATGCTACTGGCGTACGACTGGACGGCGAACACCCCACTGAAGGTCTGGATAGTCATCAGAATCATCCCGAGGATGAGACCTTTCACTGCTGCTCGGCTATTGACTGAAATGAGATATAAAATCAACAGATGATTTATGTAAAATTGCTTTTTTTCCAATTTTTTTATAAGAACAATTATCTTTTTAAAAATTTTGAAGGTTATTCCCATCAATGTAATATATCATCATAGAAGAAGATAACACTAATAATCTAAACAAAAATATGACTGGAAAACAAGACACAGAAAAATAAAAAAAAGATAATGGTCCCAACTGGGAGACGAACCCAGAACATCTCTTCTAATTAGTCAAAGATACTATTGTTAATTCTATAATATGAGATTGACATTACGACGGTTTGACAGATGGTGGTAATGGCTGAATTGGTAAATGCGCCCGCGCAATTATTAGTGTTATCTTCTTCGATGATGTATTGTTTTTTTTTCCCTCAGGACCTTCTTTGTGCAACTAACATTAAACAAGTTACATCGTAGCAAGCCTAATCTTATTAAGGGAACGAAAATCTGCCAAAAATCTTATCAGAGGTCAGAAACTCAAACTTTTGGGAAATTTAAAAATGGAAAACTTTTTTCAGAAACCTTTTTTGAAAGGCTACATAATTATCAAGCATAGTAATTTCAATGAAAGCAGGGCATTACATGAGACCTTGTGTGGAACTAATGACAGAAAGTTCTGAGGCATGAGGGGTGGGTACAAACTTGGGAGTCGATGTGTCCTGACAGAAGTATGAATCTATCCCATCTTCTGTGGGGCAAGGCGATGTGTCGAAAGAGTCCGGTCCGAGAAGTCTCAAGCAGTCTCTTCCGATCCGGTCCACCACCACTTTAGACGTGTTTGGTGACCAAATCTGAATAGCCAGGTACTTTCCCTCCTTCCTCTCCTACTTTCTTTCCCTTCCCACTACCTTCAGCCTCACAATTGAAAGGTAACTAAATTTTTTTAGATTTTACAGATGTAGAAGTAATATTTTTGTACTGGGCAATAATCGTGAGGTAAATATTTTATAAATACTTATGTCTTACAAAACTGTTTGAAGGTTGCGGACTTTACGGCTCCTGCTTGCTCCCTCTTCAGTCTCTCCAAAGCATCTCGAGCGTGTGTTCCATGTGAACCAAGCAGCCACTGCAAAACTCCTAAAGCTTCCTGTAATTTTGCAAAAATAACTGGAATTATCATCAAAGAAAACCCATAAATAACAATAATACAAAAGCCACATTTTATTAAGTCTTTTGGGGTACCACCGGTTTTTATTAGGTATAAAGGGGGCCGTGGAAAGGTATGTGTTACTCTTGGCGATCTAGCATAATCAAATTGATAACATAACATATCAGGTCGATAGGCTTAACTTCAATATCCTTAGCACGGTTGCGCTATCTATAGCAAAATCAATATTGACAAAAATTAAAAAAAGAAATAGTTTTACGATGGCAATACTTGCGGATCCGTTCATATATGGACATTCCTGAATAACAAACGATAAACCGTTACGTTAAAATACAAATAAATTGACAATATCGAAATGAAATACTAACTTTAATATGCATTGGCTGTCCACGTATACTTTAAGACAATAAAAAGGGAGTTAATTAGTTAATGAGGTCTTCAGCCACAACGTGTTATATATTAACAACTTTCGTTTATCCAAGTCCGAAATAATTCAGTTTATCGCTTAAACGACTTCTTTCAATTTTCGTTTTTTTGTTTTTGAGGTGTTGTGCCGTGTTGCATTACCTCCTTCATTAGCCAACGTTTGTTTTATAATAAGGCAGAAATTTTGCAAACGACATTACAAAAAAAATATGTGTAGGTAATTTATATTGACAGTTAGCCGAAGTTCATCAGACTTTTTGGAGTTCGCGCTAAAAGTTGTCTATCAACAGTCGGAACATTTCTTATCATCTGTTAACCGTGCTCCCGAGAATCGCTAACTGACCACAGATGACGAATTTAGTCAATGTCTTTATGTTGGGTTTTATCAAGTGACCATGCTAAATACTCTAGTCATGAATTTCTAATTTTTTACCAGCCTGATAGTTTCAACCAGCTGACTTAAATGGTATATTTTTAAAAAGTACTCAGTTTCATGTGTGGTGTATTGGATATTAGAGTAAACAATTTACTCCCGACGGATTGTTTCGGATGAACCGCCATTTTGTGCATCGAATTTAATGGTGTAATTAAGAGATTTAATATCTTTGTATTAAAGAAAGCTGTATGTGAGAGGGTAAGTAATAAAGCTTACCTTGTCATTTTCATTTAACAATAGATAGGCTGGTGACTCAGGCATGAACCACCAGGCGGGGAAGAACAAGGCACAAGTGACTAGATAAAAGATGATCACGCCTGAGTAGGACAACCAGGAGCCAATAATATAAGCGCAGAGTATGCCTGATGCATATCCCATTACCATCAGACCACCTGGATTGACAGAAAAGACAAGTGAATGGTTGCTTGAGGAACATGAAAAATGGACAAAAATTACTGAATCAAGTGAAAGGGTATATTAATTTGATAATCTTAATTAATAAAAATTCAGCACTTTTCACAGACAACTTAAACCTCTGTCAATAAAGCTACATTTACTAGAACTACTTTTAATACTACATCCTTTCCAGGATGAATGAATGAATAGAATGGGGCCCAAGACAGTACCTTGGGGAACTCCAATTCAAAAAAAATTTTAGTCTAGAATTTTAGATTACATCAAATTATTAAACTGAGATATTTTCTAATTACCTAATGAAGCCTTTTTACGTGGTGATGCTACTTCATTGTTGTAGATGGAAACCACAGTTATGGTACCAGCTGAGCCTATGCCAGAAATAAACCTGGCTAGTAGAATTAACCAGAAACTCTGTGCAGGCAGCAAAATTACCCAGTTCACCTGAAAACCACATATATGTTGCAATCAGTATCTAAATGGTGATTAAACCGAATTAATAACGGGAGAGTGCGTTCTATGGTCTTCGGTGCCAACATGAAATATTTGTGCATTGGATTTGCTTGCATCGAACCTCCGCTAACTAAAGAAAAGACACATGAGGTGGCGTGGAGGGTTCTTTCTGAGGGCCGATAATACTTTCAGATCTTCAAACTCTGACGCCCTCTCTTATTGAAAGTCGGCTTCACTGGTCGAAGTGTCCTGAAAGGATCCAGTATAAGTTATGCTGGATGGTGTTTAAAGCTATCAATGAAATGGCTCCACCCTATATCTCTGAAGTATGCATTCCGGAAAATATAGGTCTAAGGCAGTCATCTCTTAGATCAGCGACATCGTCTGCAATTGGAAGATTGAAAGAACCCAAGCGAAATCCGAACACTAATGTTGGTGATCGCGCATTTGGAGTATCCGGTCCTGAGGCTTGGAATAAACTTCCCATGGAATTGAGATGCATAACCAACCCAGCGGAATTTAGATCCAAACATAAAACTCATTTTTTCAAATACTCATTTCCATAAATTCGTCATTATATTTAAACTTTGTAATTTAATTATACTCTAATAATTGTTGATGTCCACGAATATATACTATTTTATTTGCTATTCCCTACAACTACTAACGAAAAACTCAAAATGCTATTGATCTACCTACCAATGGTCTGTCAGTGGTAACCTAACACCTCAATCCGGTTAATGTTGAGCGATGAGTCATCATAATGCGGTAAAGATCGGCGATTAATTTCATTAATTTATTTAAGATATCCATTCATTTTCGTAAATCCGATAAATTTTGCATCCATGTTCTTAAATAGTAATATTATGTAAAAACTTCCTTCTTCTTCTGGCGCTGTGGAGTGATTCTGGCGAATGTATGATATTTATAAGATGTTTTCAAGTATTTTTAAATGTAAATAAATATGTTAGTTATAAATCTCTAACTTTAAGTCATATTGTAAATATATATGTCATTGAGCTCAGTTTTAGGTCAGCTTTTATATGTCTTAGTCATAAGTCACTAGCAATAAGACTTAGATGTAAATCACTAGTTATAATTGTAAATCTTAGTTGTAAGCCAGTAATATTATTTTTTATGTATTTATTTGTACAGCGCCCTTGAGGTGATTTTTCACGAAAACGGCGCTATATAAATTAGCCAAATATTATTATTATTATGGTCTTGAGTGAGGTCGGGCCCAGCGCTCGCTCAGGAGTGATGCTTGGTGCTGGAAGACTGCGGTCACCACCGTGTTGTCGGAGGTCATTAGACGCATCCTGGCTCCAGTGACCCGGTGTCTCATCAGACCGGCGAATCCATTCAGTCCTAGTTCCGTAAACATTATCAATGCGCTGCTGTACTTTCTGTATTCAAATATAATTCTGCAGGTTTTATTATATTAAATCCTGAATCATTTCATCTACTGGAGCGCTTTTTGCCACAATATGGCAGTATTTAAAATACCTCGGATTGCTTTGCTGCCAGTTCTAGGCAAATTTTTCGTAAATGTATTTGTACTTAATTTGAATTATTAAGTTAAGGTACGATTTTTTTTTGTTGTCGGAAAATATTCAAAATGATCACCAAAAAATCACGAGCAATCCGAGGAAAAAGTTTTAAATTGGTTTGTCGCTCGAGTGGTTATTGAGCTGTTTCGGTAGTGACACCACGTACCATATCTTTCACACACGTTATTGCTGCATTGGTACTCTTAGAATTTTCGGGCATCAAATATGATATGTTCAATAAGACAGTATACTAATACTTCAACTTGTCGTTCAATATCACCATCATTGCAAACATCTTCTTCTTTTTTTTTAATAATATATCCTTTGACAATCATATTTATAACCTTCAACGTTGGTGGGATTTATAAATACATTAAAGATAAGAAGACTGATTCATTTATGGCGGTCTTTAATATTTCTACAAGTTGGGGTACTATTTATTTAATGTTGATTTACTAGCTACGTATTTAAACTTCTAAACTTGGTTCAGATCACCTGCCTTTAAAGTTGTAAATAATGATTAAATATCTGACTACTTTAAGCGTCAGAAGGTGAAATAATAAATATGTTACGTTAATATGATGCAAACGACAATTATAATGCATATTCACGTGGAGCAAATTCCTAACTGATAAGTCAAAAGTGAGGCCCTTACCAAAATACTAATTTCGGTTATGTGTCTCTGTGTAACGTCAGTTCAATAAACTCTAGAACTTTTGCTAGGAAATGCGTCATTCAAAATTGATAGTGTATGTTTTTTTTGTGCATTACAGATTAATATAATCCTATTACAATACACGTAACATATACATAACTCTAAACGAGATAATTTTTTCAATAATACATATTTTGGAGTAATTGTATAAAATTATTCTTAAAACCTTCAAGACTATTGCTGAAAATGTCAAGAGACCTAGAAATATCGTTTAGCAGCACCATACCTCTTGTCATGCTGTGTTGGGCCAGAACGTCTGTTTTGCCATGTGGGATATAGAGCAAGTCGTGGTGGCGACCCTGGCAGTAGTCGTTCGATACGAACAATTTATAGCATTCTCAGAGGTATGGGCTGTCAATGTAGTAGTTTATAATTTTGAAAGCTGTTACTGTTAGGGTCCCATTCCTTCTATATTGGAGACTTTCGAAGTGCGTTTCAGATAGCAAATCTAGATGATGCATAAATCGCGGGTATTCACCATGCATTCTCATATAAAGATACCTTAGATTTTTTTTTTGGATTTGTTCTAAAAAATCTATGTATTTTTGTTGGTATGGGGCCCAAACAGCAGAAGCGTATTATAATTTTGACCGTATAATGCAGTTGAACATCGATTTAATTGCTTCGGGCTTGGAAAACTGTTTACTTATTTTTATCACAAATCCAAGAAGTTTGTAACACAATGATGTCAACTCCACTATATGATCTGAAAAAATAAGTTTGGGATCAAATGTAACCCCGAGGTCGTTGATGGATTTTACTGATGACAATATTTCTTTATTTAATTTATAATCAAATTTAATCGGGTTTTTGGAACGCGTATAGGTCATAGTGACACATTTTTTTTCATTAAAGAAAAGTTTATTCTCATCTGCCCATGAAGATATTGCGTCTAAATCAAGTTGTAACTTAAAAAAATCTTGAATGTCGCGTATCATCCTGAGCAGTTTGAGATCGTCAGCAAAAAGCAAGCAAGTAGTACTCTGGATGCATTCTTGAATATCATCGATAAATATCTAGAATAGTAGAGGTGGCAAGTTTGACCCCTGAGGAATTCCTGAAAATGCAGGGAATTCCCTGGACTCTTGACCACCGATGCATACATACTTTGTTCTATTTTTTAAATATGTCACAATAAACTGTATCAGGGGTTGGTCAAAGCCTATTTTATGTAGCTTTCTTAAAAGTACGTCATGATCTACACGGTTGAAGGCTTTTGCAAAGTCAGTGTAAATAACGTCTGTTTGATATAGCGCGTCTAATCCTCTTGCTACTTTATGTGAAAGTTTAAGGAGATTAGATACAGTCGATTTGTTTACTAAAAACCGTGCTAGTTTCCCCCAAGAAGAGATTTTATTTTATGATGTTTGCAGACTGTTCATAAATCTATCCTAACGTAAAATATAAACCTCTAATAACCCTCCCATAATGTCATATTTTTGTCAGAAAATTATTATAATTTTAAAAATTGGAAGTTATTTGTAGGGAATGGAGTATTTCGACGATTTTTTAATACTAAAAAAAATAAACAAAAAAATTACGATGATTATAGCATTTTTATTTTATTTTTGTTAATGAATAAATTTTCTACAGCAAGTTAAAGTTTCCCATTTTTGGCGTGGCTATCGTATGACGTCATGAGCGTGGACGCTCAATGACAGTGTTTTTTTATGCTGGCCCAGCTGAGCGATGCTTGTGACGTCACTATCAATTTTGTCAGTTTTAGATCG
The DNA here is from genome assembly GCA_917563855.2 of Limnephilus lunatus. Taxonomy (NCBI): domain Eukaryota; kingdom Metazoa; phylum Arthropoda; class Insecta; order Trichoptera; family Limnephilidae; genus Limnephilus; species Limnephilus lunatus. The sequence goes on from OU830603.1 coordinate 51,319,949, forward strand.
TTTTTAAAATCAATAATATTGAATAAAAACATAAAAAACAAACATTTTTAGTAGGATGATTAAAATCAGAAAAATGATCTTTAAAAATCCCTCACTTGTGGAAATACAGAATCCCTCACTTGTGGAAATACCCCATTCATACTATCCCTATTGATATCAGAATTACTTACATTGAGATTTTTTTACATTAACCCCACACAAAAATAATTTCACTGAGGGCCTATGTCATATTTGTGGATGATGTGTGGAGGGTCCTATAAGGAAAAGAAGAAGAGGAAGTTCTGAAACACGAAGCAAAAAAAAATTGGTTCCACTTTTTTTACCTCCAATTTGGTCTCCAATGCTCTAACGCCAAACGACGGAAAACTGTTGAATCTGGTCCCCGCGTACTGCTACTTGCGTGATAATAGTGGAACATATTAGAGAATTGAGTTTTTTTAAATCTTTATGAACCAATTTATAGCCTAGACCTCGAAGCCAAAATAGTTTGCAGTATTTATTAATAATAATAATGTGTGTGAAAAATAACTTCAAGGGCGCTGTAAAAAAATAAAATGTATTTTTTCAAAATACTATCTTACATATTAGACTTGGAAGACTGGTTAATCTTTACTTACAAGGAAAGCAAAACCAACGAGGTTTGCGGTAAATTTGCGTCCTTTTTTGTCAGCGATGATCCCAGGGAAAGGCGATGTAAGCAAAGCACCCAAGCACGGCGCACCGCCCACCCATCCTGCAAAAAATAAAGCATTTTAAAATATGCACAAAAGATTAACGTTAAAGTGATAAAAATACTTTTCTGAATTCTTCCGCAAACACTAATACAAACTTTGTTTGTGTTTCAAAAATAAAGGTTCTCGAACTAAAACTCTTAACGAATTGGAGTTCCCCAAGGTTCCGTCTTGGGCTCCATTCTATTCATTCATTCAAACATACGAATCGTCTTGATCACTTCATGCACACATCCTAAAAAGGGAAGTCATGTTTACTCACTTAATTCTAATATTACGCCGACTCCAAACATAATAAAAAAAATAAATGCAAAATAATAATAAAATTTTTGGAAATTTATAAGATTTTAAAAAATCCTTAAGCTAATTTAATACATGAACTAAATAAAAATTCATTCGCCACTCCTAGATATCGATCGTCAAGAATTAGTCAGACATCTCTTATAGGTTGGGGAGGATCTTACAAAAACAATCTGAACTCAGTAAAAATTTCGCAAAGAATCATCATTAAAGTAATATTAAAAAAAAATCTACCTTCTCAACAGAATCATTTTTTAAATTGTTTCCAGTAACAAATGTCGATGACATATTCAAGCAAGCTTCCATTATAAAAATGTGCAAAGAAAAAATAACAAAGAATATCAAGAATTTTACAAACTAATGAGAAATGAAAACCAATTTATTGCACCTAATTTTAAAACAACTCAAATGCAAAATCATTATATTTTCCAAGCCATAAAATACTTTAATAATCTCCCTTCAGAATTACGCTGTATCATCAACCAATCAGAGCAAATAAATAAAATTAAACAATTTAAAAAAAAAGTAACAGTAAAAAGTAAGTAATTTTATACAAAACTTATTTTTTTTTTTACAGTGAATACCGCACAAGAATCTCAACTGCTCCCGTCTGGAGCCAATGAGACTATGGCATCCCCAATTGAGGTATGTCGTGAGGCTGAAGATAGTGGGGAGGGGAAGGAGGTGGGGAAGAGGAAGGTTGGGAAGTACCTCGCTATTCAGATCTGGTCACCAAACACGACTAAAGCCATTTTTAAGCAACGTTTCAATTCTGAATGGTGGTCTTACACCAGGGCGATACTGATAGTATCTTCCACTCTGGAACGTGCCGCAAATATACAATATATTATTTTAAATGATTTAATTGTGATATAACACAAATTAATCAAATAAAATTTATTTGCGCACGCCGGGTTCGAACCCGCGACCTCCGGATTGTGAGTCAAGAGTCTTAGCCACTGGACTACGGAGGTCTATTATAACTTACAACCTAAGAAAGAATCGTGGCTCCCTTATCAGGCCCAAGAGCTCCTCTTTTCTGATAAGGTATACATGATCAATAACAACCTTTATTATAATATTTTGTAAAATATATATGTATATATGTAACTCATGTTTTATATTACAATAAAAAAAATTAAAAAAAAAAAACTCCAAATACTATGTTTTGAGTTAACCACCTTTAAATAATATTTGATTTATGGTAAGCATTCGAATATTGTTTTACTCATTATCTCAAAATATGATATTTGGAGATGTCTGACTGATCAACTGGACGATCGATGTGTTTAGGAGTGACGTAATCTGTACGAGTAAAGATATTTGTTTAAAATAAAACAATAACTTTGTAAAAACCACCTTTATTTTATATAGTTTATGCCGATCGGGTTTCGCTACAACCGTAGCTTCTTCAGGGCAGTATAATACTCCACAAAAATTAAGTAACATGTGTGTTATCGATAACATATTATTTTAAAAATTGGGCTGGACTCCTCAAGTGAAGGAGGAAGAAGGCGTAGTGTAGATGGTGAATTGGGAAGGGAACGGGAGTGTTCTTTGTCAAAAGGGAACAATCTAAAGTATTGAACCTTTATTTAAATATATTTGGTTATTAATTACCTACCTATTAGTGTTTTTGGCTTTCCTTAGTTCTAGTGCCTCTAAGTTATCCAACCTGATACCTATCGTGTTTTTATGAATTAGGGTGACGCCTGAGTTTTTATCAAATTTATAATCTTAATAGTAAGTTTCTATTAAAGAAGCGGAGCAGATTTTTATAACAAATGTGAACTGATACATACCTAAAAGAGGCTGAGTGACAGGACCTTCCTGCAGGATGCCTTGCTCAAATTGTGGAACTGCTGCGGAATTCCAGCCAACGCTTTGGCCGTAAATGAAAGCTAGATAACTACCTGCAAATATGAAACGAGGTTATTGCATAGGGCTAGCAGTAGTCTAGCATAGTTAAAAAGGGTTTAAAAAAATTTACTTATTTATTTCAAAACATACCTCATTTTTTTAGTTTTGTGTAAAGTGGTAAATACAGATTAATAAAAATAATAAAACGTTTATTCGTCAATAGATTTTTTACAGTATTATACATTTTGTTCTTTTATCATCGAGTCTTTTGATGAAAAGGTCACTGCTCAGCTACAATTCAGGATTCCTCCTGGAATGCAGCTGGTTTTCAGCAGTACCTCCAATATAAAAAGCAGAAAATAAAATAAAATAAATACAAAAATAAAAAATTATTAAATAAAATCCCTGATTACATGAAAAAAAACAGCAGAAAGCGATTTTAAATCCATAATCGATCAAAATCTTTTAAAAAAATTATCTGCTTTCAAAAACAGTATATTCTTTTGGGATAAGTTTGAAAGCAGCGAGTCTGTTTAAAATTGAATGTTGCGGGAATATTTTGATGACATCATATTATTTTATCTGGACCCGAGAGTTAAAAAAATGATTACTTACACGTAAAAGCTGCCAAATATTGAGTAAAAACCCTCTCCTGATTTCCAGTAACTAAAACCTTGGAAGTTTCTTTAGACATAATTAAAATTTTACTTTTAACTCAATATTTATCTCATTATTACTTATTAAAATGCGTTTCTTAATTTTCAACTGTTAAAGTCGATCACTGTGTCACTATAGAGTCACTGTTTTGCAACTATTAACTTTGGCTAATTTTTGTTTTATTTTATCTTTACCAATGTTGACTGTTTTTAGGATGATGAAATTAAAGATTCTCCATTGTTTGCTTTAGATTACTTGTCTTGTTGTTACGTTTACATTACATCACTATACATTATGATATTACCAGCGATTCAATGGACCTCGTGAATTAAACTAAATGAATTGCACGTGCTAGATCTGTACGGAGTGCGCTAATATTGCGTTGGTAGTAATTAAAATTGTATACAAAATATATACTGCCCCAATTTTAATTATAATCAACGAAAGAAGTAATATCAGGCGTGTGTTTAAAATGTCAAAGTGTTACATTTCCTTAATTCTGATGGAAATTTTTGTAAACTTTGTTTTATTGTTAACCTAATACGTGTATGAGACAATGTGTGAAAGTGAATGAAGCAAGGAGGGTGTTTCAAGACCGAATTGTTTTGCCGTCCATCTCTTCGCCTACCTTCGAAACGGAGTGATGGTTTTTATTTTATTTTCATCTCCACATAGAAGGCCCTGAGGAAAAAAAACCGTTCGGGCCTATCATCTTTAGGGATGCTGTGTGGAGGGTCGTTTTAGGGAAATGAAGGAGGCAAAGTTCTGAGAAGGAAAACGGTATGAGAGGTGGGTATGTGTCCAGGAATGACGTAGAAATCCATACCTTCCATTGCGGTGCAAGATGATGGGGTGAGAGAGTCCGGCTAGAGAGGTCTAAAGGTCTCCCTCGATCAATCTCTCCAGATTCGGTCCACCACGCGGTAGGCGGGCAAAATCATCAGCCTAAACAAACTTCTACCCGTGAAGCCGGGCACCCCTGCTACAATACCAAAAGTAGCGAACCACTTGGGGTGACCTATGGCCGGGGTGTTGGTTATTCACAAATCCTTAGTTTTTGCGACTGAAACTAAACTGAATGACTTGACATGAAAGTACCTAATTAGAAAATATACGAAAACATTTTTTTTAAATTTGGTAAAATATTTTTTTTTTTGAATTTTTGATATTGAATCGGACTACTTATTTTAACAAAACATGTTAAAAACAGTAAAATGTAAAAAAGTGAAATAGTATGTAGACAATGAGTATCGATAACATTTTTTAATGATTTAAAAAAAAAATCATCGTATACCAAAATGATTATAATGAAACATTTTTACAGAAAGCTTGGGAATGGTTAAATGGAAACAATACCCAATATAGCAAACCAATAAACACTGAGATTGCCTCAAGGCTCTCAATTGGACCCGTGTTATTTTTATTAATTGATTTTTATAAGTATTTTCTATGGTTTACCACAATATACTGTTTGCAGATAATTTTTGAAGATTTTATAAATTATTGATATATTTGATACCCAATTTGAACATATTTGTTTCACATCTTCATTTTTCCTTTAATTTACTTTATCAAATTGTACACTAATTCTGATCATCCTGTGTTCGATCAGCATTTTTCTCACGCTCTAACTGCTTATGGGCGATTGACCTATTTAAATGGTTTCTTAGAACTTTAATTACTAAGAGAAACACAATTGAAAACCAATTGGTAAAGCGTGTAGCAATTTGACCGCTCACCGACATGAGCTCGAGTTTCCTCTAAGTAAGATGGTTCCTCATAAGAGATCAGCCAATTATGATTTTGCCAATCCGTTCAGCCTCTTACACCAAAAGACAAATTTTAAACTGAACTCTTTCTGTGACTCAGAGCAAGTGTAAGCAATCACACAAAATACTAGTGATTTTTCAACAGATTGGTTTTCAGTATTAATATGATTAAGTTTTTTTGTTCTGGGGGGTAGAATTTGATTCCCACTTGTAATAATCAAAGGGGACTATTTTATGAAGCAAATTAAAAGGGATAATAGTGCTACGGATTAGATGAGGCTTGAAAATGAATTTTTAGAAATTTAATTAAAATTAAATTTGATAATGTTATTATCAAGTTCTGCAAGTATTTTAGGGAGTATTTTAGTTACAGTTGTTTCGACTTGTAAGGTAATTTTCAAACTGTGGTGAAGCCACGTACGGACGACTTATTTATTATATTTTAAAAGTCAATTTTTGAAGTCTAAATTGATTTATTACCGGTGTTTATAAATTTATTCATATTTTTCAGTGGAATCTCAACCGACAAAACTTTACTTGTTTACAATATAACATTCTTTATCTACACATCAATACATTCGCTTCTGTTTCTGGAGATGGTTACATGAGGTTAAGAGAAATACTATCAGTCATGGTGCATGATGCAGAGGTAATTATTATTTTTATAATTTTCATTTTACAAAAAACGTCAGTCAAATTTAATGTATTTGAGTAGGCTTCTTTATATAAGTAAGTAGGTATCCTAGAACTTGATGTAATATGAGAGTTATCATAAATTAAAAGTTAAAAGACATGAGAGCAAATGTAACTACATACAAACATAGGTATGTACTATAATACACATACACAAATACAATAAAAATTGCATTATTTTACAAATTTCCATAACTGAACCAATGTAGTTTTTAGAAAATATAACTTATCCTATTTTTTATGATTTCAGGGAAAATATGGTGAGCTGAGCTACTTTAAATGCCAAAAAAACAAATATAATGTTTTTTTGAGCCCCATATGAAGAATCAAACATCCTATGCAAACTAAATATGTCTCCGTGGATCTTGGAAATATGATAAATTTATTTTTACCTGCCGAAAGATATAATAGGTATGTTCAAAAGAGAAATTTATCTTTAAAATAACGTCCTCATGTGGCAATTTGCTACAGAAATATAACCTGCTTATATTGTATTCTTGTTTAAAATATGTACGGTTTCAATGGACATTTTCAAGGCCTTTGACCGGGCTTGGCATCGAGCGCTTGTCAACAAACTGCGTTCTTACGGACTTCCAGCATCCTTGTGTGCGTGGATTGCCGACTTTTTGAGGGGGAGGTCGATTCAGGCGGTTGCTGACGGTTTCACCTCTTCCTCGCATTCGATAAATGCTGGCATCCCACAGGGATCGGTTCTGTCTCCGACTTTGTTTCTGTTGCACATCAACGACCTCTTGTCATGTGCACCGATTCATTGTTACGCGGATGACAGTACAGTCCATGATAGCTTTTTGTTTGACAAGCCTCCAAAGAGCACACAAACCCCAATAGCTCGGAGGGCTTTGAAGCAGAGAATGGACGGTTACCTCGAGAGTGTTTTCTCTTGGGGTAAGAATAACCTCGTCGAATTTAATGTTTCAAAGACCCAATCATGTTTGATAACGTCTAAAAGGGATCGAAATGATAATCTAGTCTCCTTCAACGGAAGCATTCTCCCGAACAGGACCTCCATTGATATGCTTGGTGTAACTCTAAGTGACCAGCTCAGGTATGGGGGCTCCATCGAAACCAGAGTCAAGTTAGTCTCTCAGAAACTGGGCGTACTGTACAGGGCCCGCAGATACTTTAATAGTACTCAACTGCTAACCCTGTACAAATCGCAAGTGCGCCCCACGGTTGAATTTGGCAGCCACCTCTGGTCTGGAGCTCCAAAATACCTAAAAAAAACCCTTGACTCTGTGCAGAAACGGGCGGTCCGTTTGATAGATTCTCCCATCTTAACAGACGGATTGCAATCTTTAGAGCATAGGCGTCAGGTGGGAATGCTGTCCTTGTTCTACCGGTATTACAATGGTAGATGCTCCGAGGAACTAGCGTCATTGATCCCCTCGGCACCGGTGCATAGTCGGGAAACACGCCAAACACGCGCCCAACATTTGTACACAGTTGATATTAGTCACATGAGAACGGGTCGTTTTTACGATTCGTTCTTGAGTTCAACAGCTCGGCTGTGGAACGATTTACCGGCCTCTGTGTTTCCTCCCTCCTACAACATGAGTCTCTTCAAGACCCATGTTAACTCCTTCCTTTCCTCAAAAAGACCCTCCACACAGCATCCTCAAAGATGACATAGGCCCTGAGGGAAATAATTTTCCTCAGGGCCTCCTGTGTGGAGTTAATGTAAAAAAAAACATGTAATTCTGAGTTTTAAATTTTTCTGTTAAAAGATGAACATATTTTAAATTCAGTAGTTTTGTAGGAACGCATAATCATATTTTAATTATGTATTCTTATATTTCCTTTTTCTACATGTTTATAATAAAATTCTTATCATGTAATTACGAGTTTTATTTTTAAAATAATATTTTAGTCTAATGATTTGGGTGGTATTGGGTAGGCCCCGAAAGAAAATTATATTGTCTATGGTCGCGCCCTTTTTTGTTGTTGCTTAATCTATATGCGTCTATGGTGCGTGACGTCACAAGTGATAAGTAAAAAAAGAAGTCGAAAAATTATTGCATTTTGATGGTGAAATAGTGACCAAATTTTTCACGTACTAAAGCCCGAAGTTATCGATCTAGTGGGTGGTTTGGTATATTTATGGGACGTCTAGTCCAGATAAATATACATAGTAAACCTTACGATGACCTAAACAAATATACTTGTTGGAGTTTTCACGAACACATTTCCAGTAATCTTAATCACTGCATTTCTGGGATTAAAGTACATTGCAGGTTCGTAGTAAAACAAATTACCTAGGATATTTCTAAGTCAATAATTTTTAATAATAATTAGTTGCACATAATTTCAGTGTGTTAATTTGGCAAATCTTTTCATTGTGCCCCTTTTCAAACAATTCACTCAGACTTCGTTCACAAATAATATTTGATTTTTTCAAGTATCTTGAATTTACTGAAGTTCATCGCTTCCCCAATATGGCAACTATTTCCTCAACACTCTTCCCACGGGTCTCCGGAATGAAGATACAGATGAACAGAAGTCCAAAGACGCAGACGGCCGCGAAGAAGAAAAATACAGTGTGGTCTCCGAAAGCCTGAAAATAAATAACTATAATAATATCGGAGACATAAGTATTTACCAGTAAAACTGTCATTAAAATTGGGTATTATGCACACCTGATTTAATTATAAATTAGGGAAAATTTACTCCCAATTTCTTGGAGAGTACTATTTAAATAGACTGCACGCAATTCCACACAGTGAACGGCAACACCACTATTCTGATGAAATATGGTTCCAACCCATAGACATACAAATAACTAGACGAGAACTTACAGATGAGGGGTAAAAACCAACTATGGCGGGGCGAAGAGAGGAAAGAGACTTGTGATCCGCCAATAAATCAATCTAACAGTATATAGGCACCTCGCACTATAATATCACTATTTAGTTCTTGATAGTAAAATCTGCTTTTGAATGAATAGACCTTTTTATATGGGAGCGCGAATTGCATGCCACGGTATGAACAGATGTGTAAAATCCAAATTCGCAAAGTAAGGTCCTGAGTATTTTCATAGTGGAATATTTTGTTGCCGTAGACACTTTTACAAATGTTTCATGATTTACCTAGCCCAGTAAACAGCGGCTTTGTGTTTCGCGTCGCTATGAATCTCGATGTCGTAGTATGTGTTTCATAGACATACAGCGTCCGTGCGTAAAATGTACGATGAGAGCACGACACTGGTCCGGACACGCTTAGCCGGTTCCGAAAAATGGTTCCAATGGGAGGGGGAAATAACACGTTTTTTAACACGTAAGGGCATGTCCATATATTTTGTACGTCCGTGTTCCAACCGGAAAATATTAAGTTTTTTAAAAATATTAAGGTTCACGTATATGAGAACAATCCAATTATATTAAAACTCAGTTAAAAGATACATCACACAAAGAAAACATGAACATACAATATATAGATGAATAACAAAAGGGAAAGAAATAGTGAGATAAATGATAATAGCTGAAGATATTACAAGCAAACAGGAGAGAATATGACAATATTTGAACCCGTGACTTCCAGTTAGCAATTCAAGAGTCTCACCCCTCGATCATGGAGGCAGGTCTACGAAATACTTCTACTAGTTTATTTCTTTAGTGCTCACGCCCTATTCTATCAAAATGGCGAAAAAACCAGGAAAAAATGTAAAACAGTAAAGAATACACTTATAAAAAAGTTTTACAATTTAATATTACCTCGACGGCTACTCCAAAGAATTGTAATAATATGAACGATGTGCTCCAGATGGTCAAAGCGATGAACACCCCTGCAACGCCACGAGTCTAAAAAGAGGACAAAGATTTAATTTGCTGCATTGATGGTTTTGTCTTTAGATATGAATTTGTCGAAAATTTGGGGATACTAAAAGGCTGCTTATTAGGTCCACTTATATATATACATATTAACTAAGATGTAAACGGAGATCAGTAGTAACAATATCTGTCGTATAAATTATTGAGTAATAATAACATTAAATACACGATTACAGACGACTGACATCCAATCATTAAACAGGGTATTTTTGATAATTTAATGACAAAGTATTAAATTGACTCTATATCTACACAAAAGAACACAAGTTGTAAAAATGAATCAAACCTGCGAGTGATTTTGGAGTACCATAAATAACTGTATTGGGTCCATTACTTTTTATCACGTATAATAACTAAAAACAATTAAAAATTAATTCGTTAAGACTTTAAATATAACTCCAAAACCCATTTATTTTATACGTAACAAATGCACACACGGCAACAGCTTAGATAACCAACATGCCAAAATTGCAGATATTTTTAATAGCACCGCACCAAAGCATTTCGCACACTTTTTGGAAATTGTTATTGGTTTAAATTTTGTTTCCAAAATTGTAAATTTTAGTTTTGAGTTTTTTGATTATTAAAAAAAAATCCCACTTAAAAACTGAACACCTAATACTTATAACATCATCAACAAAAAGCAGTTAAGTGTATTAATTCAAAGCATTCTTATATTTTTTAATGCTGCCACATCGAAATAGGTACTTAAATAATGTATAATATTGTTCACCCTACATTATTATTCTAACATTTTACACTTTTGTTTGAAACAAATTATAACTTTATATAAAAAAAAACGTGGTTACCTCGTCAGTGAACAACTCCATATTGTTCACCCTACATTATTATTCTAACATTTTACACTTTTGTTTGAAACAAATTATAACTTTATATAAAAAAAAACGTGGTTACCTCGTCAGTGAACAACTCCATAACGGTGACATAGATGATAGATCCGAGGCCAATGTAATAGAAAAATACTCCGACTGATAAAGCCACTGCGGGAATAGTGCCCAGTAGAGATCCAGGTTCTGAAATGTCCAGTCCCTGAGTTTGAAGATACTGGAAGGTTCCTAGAACTGCCATACCAGTAGCCAGAAATACAGCTGATATTCCTAGAAGTACCTAAAAGATAAATAAATTTTTTAATTGAAAATTATAGGTAAATATTAGCGGAGCTCTACTGCCCTTTCTTTAGGTCTAACCGGCTTGATAGAAATATCAACACCAGTTCCCAATCCAAAGATGGAGAAGTCCTTACAGCAGACCACATCAAAAAGTCTTCAAAACTACTTACAACCACATATTGTGATGCCGAACAGATTTTCATTACTTCATGCAGTAAAAATTTCAAACCTTGGTAGCATGTATATTAGTGTGGGCCGCAACTGTATAGCGAAAAGAAAAAATGTCTTATTTCCTCGACCGCTAGTGATAAAAAGTTGTCTTAGGTCTTTAATGTTAATAAACAATAAAAAAGTTGAATAATATTATCGTATTTTAGGTTCCGCGAAGCGATCGAAAAATGTTAAAAAAATATTTTTGGCGAATTATTCCCAAGAAGTAAAGTAATGAAAGAGTTACAATTACAAAATTCACAAAAAAAACAATTTATTTACTATTAAAGCAGTTACAACATTAAAAATTATAGTCATATTATTACATTAATCATGAAGAATTAAATGTGATCAATTTTTCCGGTTGAATATCACGTTTTGTTTCAATTTTTGGCATATTTTTCCGTGAGTTCATAATTGTAGTAAAAAGACCTTCCCTGTTCGTCTCGACACACTCTTTCGAAGATGTTTCAGTCAGAATCTTTACAAAACGCTCTACAGTATGTGTAAGACAGGGGAACTTTTCAAAGTTGATGAAAATGGAGCTGACTTCTGAAGTTAGGTTAAGTTCTACTAATTCTTCTTCCGTTACATCTTCTATAACGGGAGGATACGTGATTGGGGTATCTTGCCAAGATATCGTATCAAAGTAGGATTGTGCATAAAAATTTAATGCGGGTACTTTAAATAGTCGGTTTTTTGTCCGAAATAACTCGCCTTAATTAATAAACTCCTTATACCAAGTTCTTGATGGAAGGTGATTAATCGATTATCATTGAAAATAGTAAATTTTCAGGATGAGCTAAGTAAGCGCTTCGCTATATCAGATGATTAATTATTGATTTTAATTCGCCCGGAAGATAGTGTAACGTTACAGGATTCTTACCTTATCTCCTTCTACATCTTTCTTATTATGTAGATACTCTCTCCCAGGCTACGACTCTCTCAGGGGCGGATCCTCAACCCACATATCATTGTTCAGGTTAGGTTATTGTCAAATTAAACAAGTTATTTACTTTAAGACATGTATTGCGAGATCTGGATGTATGACAGGTATAAAAAGGTTCCTACCTATATTGGCTCAACACGAATCCTTTACAACAACATTAAAGGGGGAACCATACGATTTGCCGCTGTCCTTTCTTGGTGGTTTCGGTAGTTGTTGTATGCAGCCGGAGATGTGGAATGCCGACGCCTGTAGGCTGAGTGCCCAGACGTCGGAAGTAAGTGAGCAGTTGGGTCTCCTCGCCAGTGATGCAGAAGTGTCCCTACGAACTCACAACCGGGACCAGACCCTCCGGTTTGAGCTTGATCGGCCTTAGGTATTTACACGAACGATTGCGTACGAATTAGTCTTTATTATAACAGTCATTTATTAGAGTCTTTCTGTGTATGGATTATTAGTGAAATCACTTTATTATCACTTAGGTAAATAGTCTAGGTATATGTGCGCGCTGACCGAGTAAGAAATTGGTCCGATTAAATTGGTCGGTTCACTTAACTGAGGTCCGTATTTTGCCGGTACTTGGGGCAATAACATTCACATTGCACTTTTCGTAACAAGTTTGAGCGGCGGCCCGGGGCTCTGTGCCCCGGGCCCGCGGAGGTGCGGTCCGTACTGCCGTGACCTTATTATCTGGGATTCTGGGCGCGACTGCTTGAAGCGAGCGAACGGGTGGCTTATAAACCCGTCATTATGCGTACGTGACGACTGCCCCTTGCGAAATACCTGGGGAGGTACGGGGTGCGAGGTTTCCTGTCCGTTGCTCTATTATCCATCTAACGGTTGCGTGATTCTGTCCCTAGCGCGAACCGAAGTAAGAAGCGGGGTGAAGGGTTTGTTTATTCGCTTCCTCGTTCTGACTGAAGTATGGGGAGATGTGGGGGGTTTCCTGGCTGCTTCAATTACGCTGTTTTATACTGGTAATGCATCCAACGGTCGCGTGATTCTGTCCCTAGCGCGAACCGGGAAGGAGCGGAATGAGGGGTTTGTTTACTCGTTCCGATATGGTTTGCGTTGCTCATGATTTGCTTGAAGATTTAACACATTACAATAGCGAGAATATTTAATTAGTTTTATATCAAACCACATAGGAACTTATGTCTAATAACTCATGATAAAAGTGGCTAATATAAAAATATTTTCTGATGGCGTTGCGCTTCCAATATATTGTCGTAGGATTCGATTCGCTGTAGTAATCACTCCTGGTTTCTTCTGGCAATATCAGGATGACAACAGCTTTGAAAATATCAAGCAAATATTTTTGATCGGTGCTTAAATCTTGATGTTGAATACTCAACATCAATTTAAAAAAAAGGTTGTACCGGTAAATTATGGCGAGTCGAACCTACGGGGCCAGAAAACCCACAGGTTGGGTCCAGTGGTTATACCATTCGACTTTATAATCGAATGGCGTAGAAGCAGCTCGTTGCAATGAAAAGGGCACATCAGCCACTGTGTTTTCTCCATTGTTTGAATCACACCACCAGTTGTTCTCGTATTAAAATTGGTGCCGTCACTTTAAATAGTAGACTAAAATGTTTGACCAGCAAAATATTCCATTATTATTGGTTTGGCTATGTTTACGGCAGTGGCTGAACTGTCATAATATGCCTCATGATATGAGAGCTGGTTCCACGATTACGTGTTCTTCAAGTAATGTGCTTTTATAGTAGGTATTTGTGTCTTTTTTATATTAGCTAAGGTTTTGTCCTTTGTCCATCAAAAAATAATCCAGTTACTTCATGCAAATAGCTTTGATGAGTACAGATCTGGTACGCAGAGGTCGGCGACGCAGTCTATTTTTGTCTATTACTTTATTATTATTATCCTGTATGATTATGTTGAAATCATTTAAGACGTCAGAAGCGATTGCTGCTCCAGCTCGATCCGATATCCTGAACCTGTCACAGATCTTGGAGAGAACTGTACCTAAAGGACGGAGAATTGTTGGTTGTTGGAAAGGCGGTGTTATTAGTCTTAAGTAGCCGACTTGATTTTGCAACCGGAGAAGATGATTTTGAAGTTAAGGTGGAAGATAACGATACGCAATGATAGACAATTGTCTACAAATTTTAAAGCTTTTTCTACTCACACCTGTTCATTTAATTTGGTAAGATCTTTTCAGTTTCTCTTCATAGGCTTTTCCAATTGTTACGTAGTCGGTATATTATCACTGCAGATGAACTTTTTTCTCTCACCTCTTTGGTCTTCCAAAATCTCTTTTTCTTTAAAGGAAATTTTCATTTATTTTCTATAAATTGCATTTATTGTCTTTACATTTACAATAACAAATATCAACAAGAGGGAACTTGTGATTTTAAATGGAGCGACTCTCTTTTCCAAGGAAACTGTATTTTTTTTAACCTTTTTCTGACTTTAACAAGTTTATATACTTACGTTGATGTGCCTTAATATTTTTTGTAATTCTTTCTTTAGAAATGGTTGGCAAAGAAGTTTTTTCCCATATTTTAAAAATACTTTTAGTTACCAACACAACAATATCACGAAACGGAGAGTCCTTGGTCGACTAAGGAACGGCCAATATGACGCGCTGCTCAAGCGAGGGCGGGTTTGGGACTGCGGGCGGAAGTGCTTTAATGCCATATTATTATAAAAATAATAAATGCTAGTTATATACACCGAAGCTATAGATTTTATTTAACAAGATATCATAAATGAACATCTTTAAACTATTTCAGAATATTTTTTGCTAAGGCTGAAAAAATGGAAAAATTTCGATATTTTCTCAAACTTCAAAAGACCCGCGGAGCCTTAGGATATTTTTTGATTTTTTTAAAACTAAATTATTTTGATGTTTTAGATACAAAGACTACTTTTTATTACTAGCGCCAAAAGGAATTCGGAAGAAAAAAAAATCGGCCCAAGTTAATTGTATATGTGCATACTGTACATTTCTCCCTCAGCTAATATCTCTATATGTAAAATTCACGCCGAAGACGTTGCTCTTTGGCCGCGGAAACCTATAAAAGATCTTTTGCATGCCATGTGTGAGAAAATATTAAAGAGTACTTCTCTAGAGTCTAGGTAAAAATATACATATTTTCGTTTTTCTAATAAATTCTTCGACCCCTGAGGTAGAGAATTATATTTTTTCTAAAACCAACAGTGTTCTAAGAATCTCAAGTATCACCTTTCTTGGCATCTTATCAGCAATGATCGGTGGAACCATTCCCCCAGCCACCATCAGGGATCCATACAGGATGGTGCCAACAGTCGGGGTCAGTCCTCCACCAGACCTGCTGAGAATGCTACCTGCGTAGGAGTGAATGGCAAACATGCCGCAGAAAGTCTGCACAGTGAACATCACCACGGCGTATGTGATTCCTCGTCTCGCTGCTGGGTCCTTGACTATAAAATAATTAAATATTTACAATTTTAAAATTTATATTTTTTACAATGATTTACTCGTATCAGTACATTAATTACGTGTATTCATACAAAAATAAGTAACATTAATTTGTAAAGGTGGTGTAATCTATACTCGTAAAATACACATGAATTGTGAAAATCCAGTAAAGAAAATTTTAAACCTATGTATAATGCATGACAAAAATTAAATTCAATTAAACGAAACACAAATAACGGATAACAAAATTTCAATTAAAGGAAACTTTGTAAATAATATTCAAATACATAGGTACAGATAAGACTACTCTTCGAATGGTGGAGGAAAGTTGGTCAAAGAAGTTGTTCAAGTTACTCATCCAGTCAACGACACCAAGTTACTGATTTATTTTAGTTATTTGATTTAGCACAGATGTTTCTCCGGGGAATTGGTGGAGGGGAAATACTTCTATGATGTGTTCTACATATAGTTTTATTTGTCCACATTCACATACCAGGGTCCTGTAGACCATGAACGTAAAAGACCCTGATTAGAGCATTAGTGCGATTTTGTACGAATGACATAGAAGCAGTGAATCAAGGTATTTGTATGCAAAGTGGAAAGAAATCAGCTCTTTAAATTTTATTTTGAAATTGTTGATTTGATGATACAGGGAATGGGACATGTATAAAATAACTAAGGTAAATGCATTTTTTATACTTTTTCCCCCTCATCCCGAAACTTAAAACTGTTTTCGAATAGCTCCGTCAAAGGCATTTTAGGTTCATGCTTTAGACTTTAGACCCCATTTCTATCTTATACGCACAGCGACTGTGACTATACGCGGTGCGTTTTAATGAAGCACAAATGTCTTCCAGGGGGGATAGGACCCTGGCAGTTTAACTCTAGAGTAAGCGCGCTATGGGCATTTGCCGCCCTCTCCAAAAAACGTTGATAATTCTTAAATCAATTGCACATACTTAATATAAAGACTGTTTCGCCAAAGCATAACCTGTTGATTTAGAAAATATTTAATTTTGTTATTTTTTTTTCATTTTTAATAGATATTATAGAAAGATAATATAGGATAACTTAAAAAAGTAAATTAAAAGTTAAATTTTCTAAAGTCGCTTTTAAACCAAAGTTCCTTAAACAGAGTTCAATAAATATGATGATTGGCAAATTCCTTATTTGTGTTTTACGTAATCCCGAGAAAATAAATGAATTAAATTGTAGTATTCCTACTTAAAATTGTCCACGAAAACGAGCGGCAAAATGCTCCCCAAGCGCCAAATGACATTTTACATCACTCTAGGGTTAATAGTTGACAGTATGGTTGACAAGGTGCTTGTTTTTCACGTCCGGGGCTTGCCTCTGAGATCGTCTTCACTTCACAGGAGATTTTAGTGACTGAAGCAGGCAGTTAGCAATGATTTTTTTAGCTATGCTTGAATCGATGACACTTTATTAGGTGATGAGGACACTGAAAGGAGAGTAAAGTTAAAAATGAATTGAATTTTGAAAACTCACAGAATTTCCTAATGGTAGCTGGCTTCACGGCCCCCGCTTGTTCTCTCTTCAGCCTGTCAAACGCATCCTGAGCGTATGATCCTTTGGATCCCAAGAGCCACTTTAGAACACGCAAAGCCTCCTGGAATACAACACAATTCTCTGTCTAGTTATTTTAATCATACCAAGTCAAAGAATTATAAAAATTAAACTAATATAGGGAAATAATTAAAAATATAAATATATATAAGCAAACGGTCCTGGGTTCGTGTCCCAGTGGAACCAATATCTGTTTCTGATTTTTCTGTATACGGATTTTCAATTGAGTTTCGCTAATATTGTCTTCGTTTAATTAAGTAGATATTATAATTTGAGATTTTATTCATAAAGTAAAAAAAAAAAGTAAATTAATGTTTATTATCCTTTTAAAGTTTCCCCAATTACAGCATTGTATAAATTTGACTAACTTAGGGATGGAAATAATTAGAAATATCAAGATATAATTAAATTATTAATCGTCATTACTAGACATCGGATTATATGCACTAACAAAGTGCCAAAATATGCATGCAAATATGCACTAAAAAAGGCCGAAATACGCACTAAAAACTCTTGATATGCCTAAAATATGCACAATGCAAAATCAAAAAACCATTTTTATTTTTATATATTTTAATTAAAGACAATACAAAAACAGCGAAATATTCTTAAAATTATGAATAGTTTTGGTGATAATATAAAACTAAGTATTTTTCCAAATTTTCGAGCAAAAATTTTTGATGTTTGTCACCCAAACGCCGAAAACGACTTCTTTACGTCAAAATTAAAAAAAATTGGCCACATTTCTGGAGATACCTATTTATGCAGGGTATGTATGATGTATGTCCTGTGCCGTTGATGTAGGCATTAATGTTCTTCATGTCTTCAAGACTCGGATTTTTAAACAAAATAGCGTCTAACTTTATTGAATTGGGAAGAGCGTTGGCGAGTTCCAATCATTGTTTCCAGTATTTCTATTGATTTAAATAGAGGAAGGTTTTTTGTTTCCAATTTCTCTATGGTATCTGGTAACTTGTGGAAATGTGTTGAGATGAGGGCGATATTCTGTATAATGGATGCGTCTTCAAACACTAAATATGCACGATTGGGGAAAAAAATGCTAAAATATGCATTAACGCCGTAATTAGAGAGTTATATGCATTTGCATATGCTTTTAAACCTTCGTCAATTACAGCATTGTATAAATTTGACTAACTTAAGGGATGAAAATAATTAGAAATATCAAGATATAATTTAATTATTAATGGTCATTACACTTTTAAACTCTCATCAATTACAGCATTGTATAGATTTGACTAACTCACTGACCGTTAGTCAAATTTAAACGATGCAGTAATTGGGGAAACTTAAAAGGGATAAAATCCATTAATAATTTTCGACATTTTACTCAGAAATAAATTAGGGCAAAGGTAATAAAAATAAAAGCAATAAGTTTTCTATATAAGTAACAATATAAAAATAATATAAATATATCATCTGTGAGTTTGATAATGCCTTCAGAAGGTGAAATAGCTGTCATGCATAAAAAACTTTAAAAAAAATAAAATTATATAAAAATATTATTGCATATATGTATACAAGATATTGATGTTTTACAAACAAAATACCAATAAGCCAAAAAAGCCAAAAATGGTAGCAGATAGCACAAGTTGAGATATGTGTGAAAGGTGCGATGAAGTAGAAATAGGAGTAGAAAGTGTGTGTAATTTGATTGATGGAATATTTATATTTTGAAAGTGTATAAAACATATCTAACTTTATCGTTCCCGTGCAGTACCAGATGAGCCGGTGACTCTGGCATGAACCACCAGGCGGGCAGGAATAGTAAGGTGGTACAAAGGTAGATTACCACCACGTGGGAGTACGACACCCACGCGCCCAACATGTAGGCGCAGAGGATGCCCAGCGCGTACATCATAGCCATCAAACCACCTGAAAATCACAAAGCTGATCTGTCATTTAACGGCCCTCTACTATAATTTATTTACATATATTTATTTATTTAACGCCCAAAAGGCTTTTACATATTTGGTAGTACAATTTATTCATGACAGATGATTTTTAAATAGATAAAGAAATAAAATTAGATAAAAAAATGTACACAAGTCATAAAAATACAAAAATACAGCGATTTCATAGGGAATAGTTTTGGAATAAGTTTTTTACAAGATCCAAAAAATTCGACAAGTTTACGTTAAATATGTCAACACTCCCGTAGTGTAAAATCGTTGTATCGGAGAGTGGGCAATGTAGTTCCGCTTATGAATGCTACAGTAGAATAGTGTATTTTGTCGTGTAGTTACTGTCAGTTTATGAGTTGCAAGAGTTCGCAACAGTCGAATTTAGAGTTAAGTATTTTAAATAAAAATGTTAAGCCGTTTATTTTACGTCTGTCTTCTAGTGAGTGTATTTTTAGAATATTCAATAATGAATTATATTTTAAGTCTTCTGAAGGGATATTTAATTTAAAATTTATAAAACGTAGATTTTTTTTTTGTATTCGCTCAATGTCACTAATGTGAATTTTGTAAGATGGAGACCAAACTACCGAGTTATATTCCATTAGGCTTCTAACTAGAGATACATATAATAATTTAATGGCTTGAATGGAATTAAAGTTTTTAATTGTTCTTAATACGAAGCCTATAATACTATAATATCCTAACGACAAAATTCACGAAATGGATTTAAACTCTACGGTTCTATAATATCTCTGAGGCGTAGGTGTAGAAAAACTTTGTGTTATTTACTAAACTTTGAATGAATACCTAAAGAGGACTTAAGGCGAGGCTCAGCGACCTCGTTGTTGTAAATTGAGACTACCGTGATGCTTCCAGCGGCTCCGATACCGGCAAAGAATCTGGCCACCAACACACTCCATAGACTCTGCGCGGCGTACATGAAGGACCAATTTACCTGCAAGTAATATCAACTTTTGAAACAGTTTTACAACTAGCAATGCATCAATAATGGATAATGATGCCATATTCGAGCACACCCAAGAGAAAGTCAGTAGAATAGAGCCACGGGTATTAGGCAGGTAACGACAGAACGCAGACCTGCGGACAATGATATTACGGAAGCCTGTGACACTTGGATCAATCCAACGCATCGGTTTTCTTCATTTGCTTTTTAGTGTAGTGTGATTGTGGAAAGTACCGTAAATAACTATTTTATTCACACACTTTATTTTTCACAATTTTGCCAATACTAGCGGCCATTTAGACATTCTTCCGGCCCCGAAAATATCGTAATTGCATGGTATAGTTTCATGGTAAATTAAAATAAGGATTTGCAATGAAAAAGACGTCATGAGTAAAATGCAAAAGATATGGATTGATAGAGGCAGGACGAAGATGAGATTCATTAAAAATGGACAACTAGAGCCAGCGAAAGAATGCAAATAGAGCCCTCAAAATGTGGTGCTGCAGAAAATGTCAGGATTCCTTGGACAGCCATACGCACAAATGAGTCCATTCTGGAAGAGCTAGGCATTTGCAATAGGCTTTTAACTGTCTGCTTACAGCGTATTTTAAGATAAGTTGTTCGCCAACCTGAGGACTCCAACTTGGAGAAACTTATAGTCATTTGCAAAGTGGAAGGCAGGAGAAGCAAAGGAAGCTAATAAGCTGGAGTGGCCAAGGATCACTGGCGTCCAGGACGTTGGCATCTGGAACCACGAGGAACGGTGGAGCTTTTGAGCACCATGAAAATAAGAGTGGGGGTCACGACTCTCGGCAACGGGAAACCGACTTAAGAGTTATGGGAATAGTTTAGTGAAAGGACTTCATCATCATGTTTTTATTTAGGTACATCACACCATTTAATTTATGATTTTTGCTGTACCTCCGTTCAACAAATTCTTACCACGAAAGCCAATGCAACGAGATATGCTGTAAACTTGCGGCCTCTGGCATCAGCCAACAGTCCATGGAGGGGAGAGGACACCAATGCGCCTAAGCAGAGCGCACCCCCAACCCATCCTAAAATAGCAATTTATAACTATGTATAATTATTTACAAAAGCGTCTCAAAGGTTTCTATAATATAATAAATAAACCTACAGGATAAAAGAGTGGAGGGAAGTCCAAGATTGGGTGGCTGAATTTTTTTTTTACATTAGCACCACACAGGATGCGAAATAAAATAGAGATGTTTGTACCAGAATTAGCTTGGGATACAGGGCCTTCAGGTAAGATCCCTTCCTGCAGCTGAGGAACTGCGGCAGAGCTCCATCCTATAGAATTACCGTACAAGAAAGCCAGAAGACTACCTGCAAAAGTGCAAACAAGAATAAACATTCAAAATTATTGAAAAAATATGAAATAATGTGAACACCTCAGCATCGGTTTTCTTGTATTTACGAGTATTGACTGCGAATCAATTTGTGGACTGTAAACAATTATTATAAAATTTTCAAGTTGACCCAACTTAGAGGTTGGTAAAAATTGGATATTTGTAAGAACTAACTTACCTCTATAATTCTTTTGATACGATATTATGATTTTGACAAAACAGTCCGTGGAAGGGAATGGCCGACATAGGTGTCGATGAGACTCGCTATCCATCACATCGCCATCCCTTTGGTGGCGCAAAGAGGAGGACGGAACGTGAGCAATGCCGAATTGGTACATGGAATATAAGAGGAGGAATGGAAAGAAAGATGAATGAATTATGTGATACAATGAAAGGCAAATGTTTGGACGTACTTTGTATAACTGAGAGTATGAAAAAAGAGAGCGGTACATTGCAGCATAATGATAAGTTCCTCATCTGGTCTGGGAGACCAGATACAGAGAGGGCTTGTCAGGGTGTTGCAGCGCTACTGTCTCCCAGAATGGTTGAATGTATGTTGCAATATGAATGTGTAAGTCCGAGAATAATGTGGATCCGATTCAAAATTGGTTTGACAAGGGTGTTTCTTATTATTTGCTACGCCCCTGTTAATTCTGAAAGTGATGAAGTGAAAAATGATTTTTGGACTAATGTGAATGATGTAATGAGACTAAAAGACGGATTTGATTCGGCCTTAGGTATGTTTGGGGATAAAAGAACGAATGACAATGGGAATAGAATACTTGAAGTATGTTTGGAGTGGAACCTTTTTGTTTCGAATACTTTCTTCGATCATAGGGGTATCCATCAGTATACGTGGGAAAGAGGAATTGAAAGATCGATAATCGATTTTGTAGTAATTGACTCTAGGTTGAGAGCCGTTACCGAGGACACAAGAGTTTACAGAGGAGCTGAGGTTGAAACCGACCACTTTCTGGTGGTGTCAAAAGTAAACCTCTTTCGCGGCTGGCGCTCTAAGGTGAAAACGGTATCAGCTCCAACAAGAGTCAAAATAGAAAAACTACAAAACGATTATGTCAGAAGTGAATATGAGAATTGTGCAGAAATGAGATTGAATGAGAAGGAAATGGACGTTCTAAGCATAGAGGAAACATGGAACCACATTAAGGTGAGTCTATGCGAATCTGCTAGAGATGTGTGTGGAATAAGTAAGCAAGGTAGGAAAAAAGGTGATGCATGGTGGGATGATGAGATCAAAGCACTGGTCTCAGAGAAGAAGAAAGCATGGTTACGTCTGATAGCGATTGGCAGTGTTTCAAGCGAAGAGAGAGATCGAGCGAAAGAAGTGTATAAGATATGCAAGAAAAGAGTAAGTGTTGGGGTGAAAGAACGAAAGAAACGCCTGGAAGAAGAAGAGGGAATCAAAATGACAAACCACTTCCAAGAAAACATAAAACTGTTTTGGAAGGAGGTCAAAAGGTCCCGGAGTGGTCCAGAGAACGGAAGCATGAAAGTGATAAAATCGAAAGATGGACAAATGTTGACGAATGAGAATGAAATCAAAGAGAGATGGATGAAATATTTCGAGGAAGTCTTTGAAAGTAACCCGAGTGGTTGTGATCCCAGCGGTGAAGCGGTTATGAACGATGATGGAGTGAATGTTACCGAAATCAGTATGGATGAAATAAAAAGATCAATTAAATGCATGAAGAGTGGCAAGGCTGTGGGTTTCGACAATATTGCTGCCGAATACTTTAAAGGAGATAGTCGTATTATTCTAACATGGCTGTGCAGACTTTTTAACCAATGTTTAAAGGAGGGTTATACGCCATTAGATTGGAGAAGGGCTGTAATCATGCCATTATACAAAGGTAAAGGGTCACGTATGGAATGTGGGAATCATAGGGCTATTAGCCTTCTAAGTTCAGTGGGCAAGCTGTATGGTAGAATATTGATTGAAAGGGTAAGAATGGAAACAAAAGATAAAATATGGGATGTGCAAGGTGCTTTTATGAGTGGAAGGGGGTGCATGGACCAGATTTTCTCATTGCGTATGCTCACTGAGAAGTTTCTTGCAAAAAACCAGAAACTCTTCTGTGCCTTTGTAGATCTACAAAAAGCGTACGACCGAGTTGACAGGAAAAAGCTATGGAAGGTGTTGTCCAAGTACGGAGTGAATACGAAGCTCATTCAGGCAATTGCGTCGCTATATAAGGGAAGCGTTGCATGTGTTAGGGTGAACGGCGATTTTACGGAGTGGTTTGACATCACAAAAGGTGTTAAACAAGGCTGCGTAATGTCACCGTGGTTATTCAATCTATACATGGATAATTGTATGCAAGAATTGAAAGAGATGGGATTGGGCGCAAAATTGAGTAATCTGGAAGTATGTTGCCTTTTGTATGCTGATGATGCGGTGCTAATTTCTAGCAGTATGGAAGATCTACAGTCTCTCGTGTCTAGGATGAACGAAGTATGTATGAAGAATGAGTTAATGATGAATGTAAGTAAGTCTAAAGTCATGGTGTTTGAAAGAGAGAGTACGAAAACAGTATGCAATATAGTTGTGAATGATGAATACTTGGAGCAGGTGGATGAGTTTGTGTATCTGGGTAGTATGTTTACGAAATATGGGAAGGCTGATAGAGATATTGAAAGAAGGGTGAATGCCGGTAACTCCATTAATGGAGGACTGAATGCCGTTGGCGGTAATAAAAAACTGTCCAAAGACGCGAAACTAGCCGTCCATAATGGAGTGCTGGTACCTACCCTGATGTATGGCAGTGAGGCATGGAACTGGCAGAGGAAGGATGAAAGCAGACTGAATGCTGTAGAAATGAGATCCCTGAGGCGAATGTGTGGTAAAACCATGTACGATCGTGAGAGAAACGTGGATATCCGCAAAGAATGCAAGGCTGACGTAAGCGTGATGTGTAAGATTAAGAAAGGGACTCTCCGATGGTTTGGGCATGTAGAGCGAATGAACGAGGAAAGGAGTGTAAGGAGAATATATGATGCAAATGTGAATGGTAGAAGAAGTCGGGGACGCCCGAGGAAGACATGGCACGACCAAGTGAATCAGATACTTGAGTCGGGCCATGTGAAGAGTCGGAATAATAGAAGAGCATGTATGAGACGATGTATGAATGTGAACGAGGCAAAGAGTGTGTGCCAAGATCGAGTTGTGTGGCGGTCCGTCCTCTCTGCCTACCCCTGCGGGGAAACGGCGTGATGGTTAGTTAGTTAGTTAGTTAGACAAAACAGACTCGTAGTAAACGCTTTGAGATATCACTACAGTTGATCATTGCACAAATATTTTTTTCCAGTCAGTTATCGATCGATTCTGCTATAATTGTATTCAGATTTTGCGTTTATTGGTTGTAGTTTATTACAAAATAATAACTATCCAATTCACTGGCCATGTTTTTTAAAGATGTCTTTCGACACTTCTAAAAACACTACCAGAATAACATTTTTCACTAATTAAGTCAATCATTAGGTACCTACCAATGCGCTTCACGAGTTCACTTTATAATAGTTAAAAATAAGAAAGAAATGAGAATGACACAGATGACAAGCAAGGAATATATTAGGGGAATCCTCAACCGAGCAATAGTTAGAGCTAGCAAAAATAAAACAACAGAATTTTTGGGGAATCACCGACCGACCGAGCCATATATAGCTACGAAAATGTAAATAACAAACAGTGTTCATTTGTAAAATATTATTGTGGCAATATTCTACCTTCGTAAGTTTTTTTCACGGTCAGGTATCATCCCCCATTGGACCGCCCCCCTCTAGCTACGACACTGGTTCCACGTAGTCTAGTCTTTGATGCACATCAACAGGCTTTTCTATGTAATAGACCGAAAATTGAACAGACTTCAACTTCCGTTGACCACAGATTCTCGTAGAATCTATAAGGTGGGAACTTAGCATTATAGAAATATAAAATTCTTACATGTAAATGCTGCCAGGTATTGATGGAAAACGGGTGCGTTTTGGATATCAACTTTTGACTTTGTATTCATTGCAAAAACTTACAACAAGCCAAACAACTCATCGAAAACTACTGATCTATAGTGACGCTATTTCATGCAATTAAACGCGAGGGAACTGTTATCTTATAATTGAGGAATTATTTAACGACTTTGTACAACGACCTAACCATATGACATTGAGGAACATTTACACAGAGACAAGTTCAAGATTTCGTGAGATTCGTCTGTACCTAATAAAGATAACGAACGTTCGCATGGCAACAAAAAGATGCTGTAAAACCAGATTTCATAATCTGTCCAAGAAAAACCATTGTATATATTTCACTAAACTGTTAATATAAATAGATTGCAAATGTGAAACCTGCACTTTTTGTCTCTTGTATTTCAATATCTTTGATCTAATAATGGGATTAAAATTTTAAATTTAAAATTTTCTGTGAAAAAATGGCGTAAAAATTGGTTCAAAGTGACAAGGAACTCGTAGTTCAAATTTGCGACCGTTACTTTTTAATCTGTCTTATTATGTTTCATGTTTCGTTGAGATTTATTAGCGTGGATCATTTTTTATTTAGTTGGTAATAAATATTACATTCATTGATGAATACATTCACTGATCTTCACAAGTTATTAAAAAAAGTCGTTTTTTTACCTGAGCTCCACACAGTAGGCCCTGAGGAAAATAATTTCCATCAGGACCTATGTCATCTTTGGGGATTCTGTGTGGAGGTTTTTTTAAGGAAATGAAGGAGAGGAGAGTTCTGGGAAGGAAAAGGGTTTAAGGGGTGGGTTGGAATCTGGGGTTCAGTATGTCCTGGTCATCCGTCTCGAAGACCTAGTCAAAACTCACCCCATGAACACGGGCACCCCTGCTAAATCACCAAACGTAGCGAATCACTTGGGGTGATCTATGGCAGAGGTGTTGGTTATCCATTAAATGTTTCCGGGGCGGCGGTACACATTCCCACCTCCAAAACTGAAAGTTATTCCAATAAAACTAAAAATTCTTTGTCCGATTGGCCAATTCCAATTTGCAAAACACCGTAAAATTGGTTCGTTTGGACAATTCCTTGCCCGATCAGAAATTTAGTAATTTTTTGACTATAATTCTTTGTCCAATCGAACAATCCCAATGTGCAAAATATCATAAAAATATTCAATTCACGTTCAATCGAAAAATTTTAACCTGCACAATTTTATCAAATTTGTCCATTTTAAATTAAATCAAATGAACAATTGGATTTTTCCAAAAAATTATTAACGATTAAAATTATGAAAACATTATCAATTTGTAACAATTACGAAAAATCATCAATTATTTTCCGGGCTTTTGCGAGCCTTGGGAGCTTCAGTGGGACGAAATCATACCCCTTCTCTATTATTATTTGGCTGCTTCACATAATTATAAAAGTTGTAACAGTAACACTCTCTCTTTGAATGAGATCCAAAGAACATCACTTATTGAAGCGAAACTTCTTTAGCACCGTTGTAATTCGAAATTCAGATAAAACGGAAATGACGCATTACAGTACCTACGAAACTGCGCTCATTGGCCGCTTTGGTTATGATGTCACTTTTCAAGGCTCCTATTGGTTGAGATTGTTTTGGTGAAGTTTGGTAAAGTTTCGCTCCTACCGCGTGTGAACTGCACTCAATTTTTAAAAAATAAATTAATATATATATACTTGTTCATTGTTCGTTTTCTTGATATCGTTTAATTACTTAGGTTTGTATATCTTCTTTAATCTTTTCTTAATATTTACCTTTCTTCTTTATGTTTGGGCTGCATTCGTGAGAGATTAATAATAAAAAAATATGTAGAATTGTATTACCTCTGAATGTTTTGCCAATTCCTTTTGTCCCGAAATGAGTTTTGAAATTATAGTAGTCATCTGGATTGCTACTACTTTTTAACAAGAAATAAATATTTGTAAAATACTGCCATCTGTGAAAATTTATTCCAAACAATTCTCCTTTCCAAGAATCTCTCCTTCTTACATTTTCTTGAAACGAACGATTTTTGCCCAACGTTGCAATTTGTGTTCAGAGATGTCAGGGGTAGTCTTGATTCAATATTTCGGTGACCGGACAACTCAGATCAACTCAACACTTCCTTTGAAAAAATCAGCCAGGTAAACCTGCACCGTAGCCAATATTTTCTCCTTTTCTGCCATTTCTTCCTTACGTTTGTTTATATGTTTTGGTGAATCCATAATTTGTGACAGTTTGTTTATGATATTGTCATATTTATCTACTTCTACTACACTATATAAAGAGGTAAGATTTGTTTATTTGTTTGTTTGTTTGCATTGAATAGGCTACGAAACTACTGAATCGATTTGAAAAAATCTTTCGCTGTTTGGAAGCTACACAATCCCTGGGTAACATAAGCTATATTATATTAAAAAAAAAAAATAGGCATCCATACTAAAACTTCAATAATGTAACCCAAGGTGTAAAAAAATTACCTAAAATATTCTTTACATCGCGTGCGCTGCGAAAACTATTGATGATAGAATAAAATAATGTACTACGACTTTGTAAAACACACCAAAAGGTCACGACAGCATATGTCTAACTATTATGATTATGCCACAATAAGTTTTCTTTTATTTAAAAAATTTAATTAAAATGTCGCCGTTTGAAAAGGCTCTTTATTTGTATCTTGGTTTTAATCCTTATCAAAATAAATTATTTCATATTCAAGACAGCTTCAATACCTTTATTTAACTTTTTGAATTTTTCAATTCGGATATTTAATTAGAAAGATATCACTAGTTTAAAAATATTAGTATTAGAAAAAAGTTTCGGCTACGGGCCGGGAGGGAGAGGAGTCAAGAAATGAAGTGCAAGGGGGGTTGGCGGGACGGGGGAGCGGGAGAGCGGTGGCGGGAAAGGTGGAAGTGGAACGCTGGAGGGGAACGCACGGGAAAGGACGTGCAAGGAGTAACATTTTATTTATTTGAATATGGCATTTCAACGCATGCCGGGAAACAGCTAGTCGTTAATAAAGTTGTTAAACATTTTTTATATCTTGAAGCTCAGTTTCTTTTTTTTAAACTTGACTGATTTAATTTCGTCGAATTTTGAGTTGATGGTATTTTTATTTGACCTTGTTTCCATGATTTTAGTTGGTTTGGACATAGGGCAAAATAGATGATCCAATATGCACTAAAAAAAAAATTTGACCTATTTTCTGCGAACTGTCACTTCCACTTTATAAGTTGAATAAATTAACTTGTACAACTTAGTAAGTCGCTATTTATTATGGAATACCATCAATTTTATGTTTAAAATTATATTTACACTTTGAAAATAGGAGTAAGTAAACTATTTAAGCAAGTAGTGCACCTTTTCGGTGATTTCTGTCACTTTTAATACACATATATATTTTTTATTTATTTTGCATGAGTAAATAAAAACATACTTGTCACTTTGAAGTATTATTATTATTGATGTTAGTTATAAATGATACAAATTATTGATAAGGGAAAAAACATAAATCTAAAGAATAAGAAAAGTTATGTACCAGAGTATTTTATTTTTTTAAAACTTTTATATTTGTCGTAGTTTTCATCCAAACGTAGGGGTAATTTTTTGAATAATTTTATACCCTTAAATATAAGTATAGTGATTCTGTGCTGTTGTGGTTCGTACTAGTGGTACTGTTAGTCCTCCAACAGATATAATTCTTTTGCTAATATTTAATTGTGGTATATTATTTTTATTAAAGAAATCTAGAATATGTAGTTGTGGTAGAGCATTTTTGTCATAATTTTTTTGTAAGTGGTGGAACCGGGAAATCTTGGAAAACATTTATTGTTGGGTAGTATTAAGGAGTTTTTAAAATGATTTTATTAATATTTTTTTAATTATATTTTTATAGAAATAAATCATAAAGAAAGATCCACTAAAACGCAAACATAAAAAAAGGTAAATTTTTATTATCTAGGTACTATATATTTTTTTGCGATTGGTGACTTAAATTATTGGTGGTGAAATCGATTCATAAATTGACCGTTGGCAGACTCATTTGATTGCTTGCTAGCCTTTGATGGATGAGAAATGAGATCAGAGATACTCGCTGCTGTTTATTGAGATTGGTTCCAACCATGGAAGTATTCAACACTATTGGTATTTTGATAGATGACTTGATGGTGACTAGATTTTTTGAGTTCTGTTATATGTCTGCATTGGTTGATTGATGATCTGATACGTCAAAATGATGACATGATTGTTTGAGATCTGTTACGTGTCTGCAGTGGTTGATTGTTGACGTGATAGGTTAAATTGTTGACTTGATTGTTTGAGATCTGTTATATCTGTGCAGCGATTGATTAGTGACCCTATAAGTTAAAATGATGTCTTGATTGTTTGAGATCTGTTATGTCTGCTAATGTGATTATGTTATGTGTCTGCTTATCTGTTTTGTGATTGATTGGTGATTGAGATCTGTTGTATCTCTACAGCGATTGATTGGTGACCCGATACGTTAAAATGATGTCTTGATTGTTTGAGTTTTGTTATGTGTCTGCAGTGATTGATTGGTGACTTGATTACTTGACATCTGTTATATCCCTTCAGAGATTGATTGTTGACCTGATACGTTCAATTGTATACTGGCCTTATTGATTGATGGATGGATCGTTATCTGTTTGCTGTGATTGATTTGTAACATTGATGTTTTCTGGGCGTTATTGATTGATTGTATTAATCATTCTCTGTATGCTGCGATTGATGGTGTA
Source organism: Limnephilus lunatus (assembly GCA_917563855.2). Lineage (NCBI taxonomy): Eukaryota > Metazoa > Arthropoda > Insecta > Trichoptera > Limnephilidae > Limnephilus > Limnephilus lunatus. Next base: position 51,350,100 of record OU830603.1, read on the forward strand.
TAGAATGGTTCACAGCACGTAAATATCTCCTGGATATTTGTTATCAAAGCAATTCAGCACTTTCCAAAATCTCTCTTCCACTGTTCCGTCCTTATGGTAATTGTTGCATTTATCCACGGATGACATAAACTTGGCTGGGTCGGTTTTCGGTGACAACATCTTGAGCCCCATTTGTTTGTTGATACCTAAAATTTTAAAAAATGTTATCAATACAAAAAATCTCTGTTTAAATCGGCCAACATAAATAAACACTGCCAGTGAGCATCCACGCTCATGACGTCACACAATAGTCCCGCCACAAAATATCATTTTAGCGGTAATTCAAAAATGTGAAGCTTTGACTCTCTGTAGAAAATTTATTCGTCAACATAAAAATGCTATAATCACCGTAATTTTTGCTTAATTTTTTTATGCAATAAATAAAAGTGGAAATACCCCATTGGGGTATATTGTGAGGCTGAATACAGTGGGGAAAGGAAGGAGATTGAGAAGAGGAAGGTGTTGAAGAGGAAAGTGGGGTAGAGGAAGGTGTGGAAGAATCTGGATATTCAGATCTGGCCACAAAACACTGCAAAAGCCATTAAAAGCGACTTTTAACTTTTGAATGGTGGTCTTAAACCAGGGGACATATTAGAAGAATCTTCCACTCTAGAATGTGCCGCAAATAAACCATTCTTAAATTAATAAATTGTGAAATAACACAAAATAACCAAACAAAATTTACCCTGCGACCTTCGGATTTCTATTTTAGAGCCTTACCCCTCAACCACGGAGGTCGTTAACATATTTTTATTATTTAATTAAATGAAGACAATTTTAGCGAAACTCAATTTAAAATCTGGAGACAGAAAATTCACAAAAAGATATTGGCACCTCTGGGACTCGAACCCAGGACCCTCTGCTTACATTGAAAATGCTCTACCAACTGAGCTAAGGTGTCTGTATTCAATTCGGTCACCTTAAACCGTATCGTACTTCAATTTTTATAAGAAAAATTTTCTTTTTATACTTTTTTGAAGGTTATTCCCATCAGTGAAATATATCATATTAGAATAAGTTAATATGGAGAAAAATAATAAGTTGATAATAATGTAATTCTAAAATTTGAAAATATGAGATTGACAATTATGACGTTTTGACAGAAGGTGGCAATAGCGAAATTGGTTTAACGCACTCGTCCCGGTTAGACGGAGAGGTCTGGGTTCAAGTCCCAGTTGCGACAATTGTCTTTTTATGTTTTTCTGTGTCTTGTTCTCTTTTATATTTTCGTTTAGATTATTATTGTTAACTTATTCTAATATGTATCGTACTTATTCATCCTAGACTTGCAGAAAAGTCAATAGATGTCACATATGGATAAAAATTTATCCAGACACTATCTAGATAGCATTTAGTTCGAGTTGAATCAAATAATAAAAATAAATATTTTTACTAGATAATCCTAATGAAAAAAGTTGTAATTACCATCAGGTGAAGTGAGGCCAAGGTTTTTGTAGACGCAGTATGCGTATTTTTGGATCTTTGGGTCTGCGTTGGTAAGGTCGCCGTTTCGCAACTTTAGCACCTCTGCCGGACTTGCAAGGCTGGTCTGTTGACACATGAATCTCACGTGCTGCACTGCTGTTTGCTAGACACAAAAATTGTACCAAACCAATTAAATAAAAAAAATACAAGTGTACGGTAGTTCACAGCGGTAGAAGTAAAAACCTTCGGAAAACTAAAGTAGATAAGAATGGGGAGGCTACGAAGCATCGCACAAAGAGGAGGTGGATTATTCTATCTCATTCTCTCGCAGTCTAAATCCTATAGATGTATGTATTTGTCTCTTTTTAGTGTCGCTTTTTTGTTTCACGAGTTTCAAATCACAAATGGTGGTAAAGAAGTTATCACAACGAGTTTGCTTTAGACCACACGACTGAAGTAAAACTTCACTAACTTATAAAAGAAGAGAGAAAGAATGTGCGCCCACTGCTCTCTCTTGCTTCTACAGTGTGATACAGACAATAGGCCTGCACTGTGTCTTAGATATACGAAAAGTAACTGACTATGAGAGAAAGAGAAAAAGAAAATGTGTGCTCGCACCTATCTCTCCCCTAAAGTAAATATGAAACGTAAGTCTCTCTCTTTCTATCTTCACTAACTTATATCTCCCTCTCAACTTCCGTTCGCCTCGACCGATGACACTTTTCGTAACTCTATAGTCACGCATTTACCACCTTACTCCTCAAGTCAAGCGTGCGTAAAGAAGTTTTACTTCAAAAATTATAAGTGTGCAGTTCACATGCGGTAGAAGTTAAACATTCAGAAAACTAAAGTAGACAAGTGTGGGGAGCTACGAAGCATCGCATAAAGAGGAAACCGATTATACTATCTCATTCTATCGCAGGCTAAATCCTGTAGATGTATGTTTATTTTTTTTTCGTATGTCGTTTTTCGTTTCATCGAGTTTCAAATCACGACGGTGCTAAAGTTTTTACTTCTATACAATTTTGTTTTGAAATTTAAATTAAAATGTAATTTTTTTTCAAATAAGGTTGAAATTCACCCGATGGTGGCTCACAAGTAGTTGATAGACGTGTTATAGTTTTTTTCCGACTAACTTGTATGAAACGAAACATTGTGCAGCCCGAGAAATCCAACCAGCACGGAAAATGTCAGCAATAAAAATTCAAATCTTAAACAAAATAATTTTTTGTTCATATAAGGCAGATACTTTGTGATGTGACATTAAAATTTAAAATAAATTCATAAAAACACTATAGGTATAATGTTAGATAACTTAGAGGCACTTGCACTAAGGAAAGCCATAAACACTAATAGTAAGGTAGTTAATAACCAAATAAATTTAAATTAAAGGTCCTATACTAAGATTGTTCCCTATTGACAAAAAACACTCCCGTTCCCTTCCCTATTCTCCATCTACACTTACGCCTTCTCTTCCTTCACTTGAGGGGTCCAGCCGATTTTGTTAAATCATACATTATCTATAACACACATGTAACTTAATGTTAGTATTATACTGCCCTGAAGAAACTACGGTTGTAGCGAAACCCAGTCGGCATAAAGTATTTAAAATAAAAGTGGTGTTTACAAAGTTATTGTTTTATTTAAAAAAAAAAAAAAAAAATCAATAAATCCAACCCTTCAACTGCGGTGCAAGGCAATGGGTTGAGAGAGTCCGGCTGGAAAGGTTAAAAGACCTCCCTCAACCAGTATTTCTCGATCCGTCCCGCCACGCAGCAGGTGGGCAAATGCATCCGCCGCCAAAATCCGGGCAAACTTCAACTCATGAACCCGGACACCCCTGCTAAATCACCAAACGTAGCGAATCACTTGGCGTGACCTATGGCAGAGGTGTTGGGTATCCAATAAATGGTTCCCGGGGCGGCGGCACCCGCACCCGCCTTCCAAAATCCCGTAATTCAGTGGAAAAGTAAGAAAATCACAAAAAAAAATCCGTACACAACGACATCTCTGATACTAACAAAAACAAAACACGGACAGCTACGCATCGATAATTGCTTCATTGTGTAATTTTTAATTTAATATAAAAACTGGATTTAATTCAACAGTTGTTATTGATTCTGGGGCGGTACGAAGTTTGTCGGGTCAGCTAGTTATTATTAATTATTAAAATAATTATCATGGTTTGAATAAAATATATAAATTACCTGGCTTAAGACCATCAAACTGCTAACAATTAAAATCTGAAGTACAGCTGCCTCCATTTTGATGTGTTGAGTTCTGCAAACGATACTGTATTGTGAAACAATCACCACGCATTTTATATAAGTAGGTTATTCATTCGCCAGATGAATTCCATAGATTTATTTAGATGCAGATGTGCCTACAGAGTTCGAAAGAGGGAATGATTGGACTTTAAATATGTCGTTGTTGGCCATATTAATAATAATAATGTTGTTAGGATGATTACATATATATTTTCGCGAGAAAATCACCCCAAGGGAGCTTTACAAATTCATTTATACTTCCTGTATTTATTAAACGTGATTTAAATATAGGTATTATTACTTTTATAAAATAATTTAAATATATAAAAATGTGTGTATGTATTTATGTCCGCTATGCGTTGCTATATTAAGCCTAGAAAATGTTTGAAACTATCAAAATCCCTTCTTTAAACCCCCGCAAAGGTTTCTGAATTATTACAACCACATGACAATACACCTGAAAAGTTTTTTAATCATTACAAAACTCTTGGAAAACCTGTCAATAATATCAAAACTTGAGAATGACATTCTGCAAAATAGTGATTGTTAAATCAAAATTCTTTTTTCGAACGTCTTTATATTAACGGATTTATTTAAAGTACCTACTCGCCTCGTACGTTGAATCGAATCAAAAATTATAGATATTTAAAATAGGTAGCTGTGTTAGTTACAAAAATTGATTGATTGTTCTTATAATATACAAAAATTAATTTTTGTAATATATGAAAAATAAAAATTTGAATAAAAAAATTATAATAATGTACTGAGACTAAATGTATGGAACGCGGGAGGGGGGTTGGCGGGACGGGGTAGCGGGAGAGGGGAGTGGAAAGGTGGGGAAGATGGAAGGGGATCGCGGGAGGGGAAGGGGACGCACGGGAAAGGGAATACAGGTGGAAACAATTCATTTCTTTTAATATGGCATCGCAACGCATGCCGGGAACCAGCTAGTAATATATAATATACTAGCGAGTTCCCGAAATGCGTTGCTTAGCCGCTCAATAGAGAAATTGTTGCTCCCTGCGTGTCCTTTTCCATTCGTCCCGTACCCCTTTCTCCTCCCCTTCCTCTCCCGCGTCCCCTTCCTCCACCTTCTCTCTCCCCAGACCCCTTTCTCGCTTTCCCCGTCCCGCGAGCCCCCCTTCCAAGTTTCCCAAGTTCCCCTCCCCCTCCCGCATTCCATACATTCAGTCCTGGTTCATTCAATGTGCAAATAGCACGCGTGCCACCTATTGCTTTTATTTTTTCATACAAATTTCATAATGCCAGAGCTCACCAGTATACAAAGAAATCATCGCGGGTATGCACACATCAAATCCCCAAAGTTTCATCGCAATAGGATGAATGATTAGTAACGCATAATTTCATGATGCCAGAACTCACTATTGTATACAGAAACCATTGCGAGCATGCGTACATCAAATCCCCAAAATTTCATTGCAATCGGATAAATGGTTTAGCAACGAATAGCATATATGTGCATGGACAAAAGCAAACATATTTTGATTTGTAATCATATACTCTTACATATTATAAAATAGAGGTAGCGCAACACGGCATAACACCCCAAAAACTAACAACGAAAATATAAAATATATGTATAGATCCTAAGATTAAAAATATAAAGTAGATTGTTTGTGAGAATCCGTTGACAATCTGAGAATTTTGACAAAATAACACACCTACCATAAATCAGTGGTTCGCAACGTTTGATGACGTAACAGTGGTGCGCGGGTTAATGAGGCGGATGCTTTCGCCCCCTACTTCGTGGCCGGCCGTCCTCCCTTTTCCTAAAAAGACCCTCCAAATAGCATTCCTGAATATGATGTATTCTATAGACCCTGAGGGAGGTACGTTCCTCAAGGCCGTGTGGAGATTTTTTTATGTGAATACCTCACAAGAGTTCAAGCTGTTCTCGTCTGGAGCCAGTGAAACTATGGCACCCCCTTTTGGGGTATGTTATGAGGCTGAATGTAGTGGGGAGATGGAATTTATTTATATATATTTTTAAGTATTAGTTTTACAATATTTTATTTTACAAATCTTACGAAACTGATCAATCAGTTTGATTGTAAGAAATCTCTCATTTCTTCTTATTAAAAAACACTATATACTTTTCAGTTTTACATAGTAAATACTAAATATAATACTTAACATTCAAATATAAATTATTATAAAATACTAATCGTTTATGAATTGCGTAATAAATAAATATTTTACATAGCACAAACACACGGTGAGAAAAACATAAAAAAGAACTATATTATTTGATTTCATGTTCTAAATATTAAAGGAGATGCGAAAGAGGAAGGTGGGGAAGTACCTGACTATTAATATCTGGTCATGTGGTCACCAAACATGGCTTAAGCCATTTTAAACAACGTGTTAACTCTAAGTGGTGGTCTTACACCAGGTTACGATACTGAGAGTATCTTCCACTCTGGAACGTGCCGCAAATATACTGTATATTATTTTGAAGGAATTAATTGAGAAATAGCACAAATTAATCAAATAAAATTAATAGTGTAAAAAAATAAAGGGAATTTATTGTAATAATGTAACATTTAAATAAATAAATAAACAAAAAACCATAAGTTAAGTAAAGGAATACAGCACTGTTATAAAATAAGTAATTCTAACATCAACTCACAAAAATGCAGAGACAAACTTAAAATGGTAAATTGTATTTTAGGCATTTTTATAACAATGAATACGGGTATTTCTCTGGTACAACGTATGCTCTCATTGAAGTTTTTTCATTTTAATTATACTCAAACATGGCTACAATAATGACAACAAAACGGCAGATGTTTGTTCGTATATTTTAATAATTTATTTCTCTAAAACCTTTGTAAGAATTATTGTTTCCCCCAAGGTTATAAGTGTTATCGATCTCCAAACTAAATCCTATTGTTTTGTTTGGAAAAACCGACAAATCTTTATACGTATTATTGACCTAGAAAGATAGGAAGAACACATTGTACAGGAAACTTATGTATCATTTAATGTACGAAATTAGTTAATCTTGTTGATTTATGCGTCCAGAATAGAAACTTGTTTTAAATAGGAGTGGGGAACAATATTAACCGCCAAGGGTAATTTCAAATCACTCGCGGGATTTTTGTCTATCAAATATTCTGTTTATCCACAAAAACCAAGCGTACATATTTATAAAATATATATGTAATATGTACCTCCCTAGTTATAGGTGCAAGCAATTTTCTGAAAACTTTTGTATATTTATGTGTTTAGTTTTGAAACAGTTAAACTAAACCCATGTTTTTTTTTTTTTTTTTTTTTAGAAATTTAATTAAATTTAAATTTGATATGTTATTATCGCTATTATAGTATTATAATATATAATATCATAATATCATAATATTATAAATATATTATATTATGATATGTTATTATCGCTATTATATTGATATGTTATTATCGCTATTATAGCTACCCTTGTGATTTTATACAGACGACTTAAACTCAAACATCGTAAAATAGTTCAAAATCTGTGGTTTAACCAAAAGTGCTTGAAGTGTAATGTGATTCCAAAGTACGTGCAGATCTCGATTAAAAGTACATCTGCGGCGGCCATAGCCACTGTGGTGAGAGCACAGAGGATATGGCTGAAGGAAGAAACAAAGGAGTGCTGTCGGAAACGGGACACGTTGCTTCACTACATAAAGGTCATCCACTCAGAATTAACTTTTAAACTCCATGCGTGGGAATTTGATACCCTTGATTTTGATACCCGTGAACATATTAACGTAATTATATTTGAAAAATTTAAAACGCAACAAAATAAACTCAAAAGATTAATTGATACGAAAAATAAAACTACGAAAATAAACGAGATTCCCACCAATGATAATATTCAATTTTATAAGAAAATTGTGAATTTGTCGACCACAACATTTGAAACGGAAGAGAATAATTTGTTAGATAAAGGCTTTAAATATAAAATCCCCAGTGAATTAACATGCAAACAAATAGAATCATTAGCTATTGATACAGAAATGTCTCTGCGTAAAGTGGAAAATAATAACCTAACAAAACACGTTACGGCAGTTATTTTAGAGAAAACGCTAAAATCGATTAAAAATAAAAATAAAAATAAATATTCTTTCAATAAAGAAAACCAAACATTACATGAAATTAAAAATAAAATTAAAAATAATAATCTAACTATAACCAAAGCCGACAAAGGTAATTCAATAGTAATTCTTGATAGAATAGATTACATCAGTAAAGTGGAAGACTTCTTGTTACCAGAAAATTTTAAAATTCTAACTAAAGACCCAACCAATAAAATTGTTAATAATGTCAACATCCTTATAAATAGTTGTAACGCCATATTTCCCACCGAATGGTCCAAGAAAAATGTCAGGGTTATGAACCCAAGAGCCCCAGCTTTGTATGGCCAACCTAAAATTCACAAAGTCAATATTCCCATAAGACCCGTTGTATCCTTTATTAATGCTCCTACGACAAACTTAGCGAAAAGACTTAACTTCATCTTCAAAAAATATACTAATTTTTCACCACGATACAGCGTTAAAAACTCGATAGAACTAGTTAATAAAATTAAAAATTTTGATCTTCCACATAACTGCCAATTCATTTCATTAGACGTAAAATCCTTATTTAGTAATATTCCCATTGAAGAATGCCTTAAAATAATTGAAAATATCTTGGAAAAATGTAATATTAACCCGGTAATAAGAAAAGAGCTATTCCAACTCATAAAAATTGGCGTTAAAACTAATTATTTCCTTTTTAATGATACATACTATGAACAAAACGATGGTCTCCCTATGGGGTCACCATTAAGTCCACTTCTAGCAGAGATATTTATGGATTATATAGAAAATATAATTCTTAAATCTCCCTTAGCAAAATATATATACTATGTTAATTATTATATATACTATATTAATATACTATGTCAGATATGTAGACGACATCCTTATTTGTTGGAATGGCACCAACCGACAGTTAGATATCTTTACCAATTGGACCAACACCATTAATAATAAAATCTGCTTTACAGTTGAACATGAGATTGAAGGTAAAATCAATTTTTTAGATCTGACAATCGGTAGAAGTAATAATAAACATACCTTCGAAATATTTAGAAAACCAACATTTACTGACACTACAATAAATGCAAATTCAACTCATCCTTGGTCCCACAAATTATCAGCTTACCATTCAATGGTACATAGACTCATAAACATTCCCTTAGATAATAAAGCATACGTAAAAGAAAAGGAAACTATTAAAATAATCGCGATTAATAACGGCTATGAGGCAAAAAACATTGAAAAAATAATAAAAAACAAGAAATACAAAAATAAAATTGATTTAATATATCCGGTACAAAACAAAAAATTAGAAAAATTTGCATGTCTCGAATTTCTCGGCCCAATATCTTTAAAAATTGCAAAAGAAATTAAAAAATGTGGTTTAAATATAGCTTTTAGAACCAATAATAATATGGGAACAAACCTTAAAAACTCAAAAAGTAAAAATCCTAAACTAAATAACGGTGGCATATATGAATTAAAATGTGACCACGCCGACTGTAACGCTACTTACATCGGACAAACGGGTAGGGCATTCTCAACTAGATTCAAAGAACATTTACGATGTTATAAAAATAAAAACACCGCTTCAAAATTCGCAGAACATCTCTTAGAAAATAATCACGTTCCACTTAAAAACAACCAGCCAAAACCATTACATATAGAACGAAAGGGTCTTAGATTAAATTTGCTTGAACAATTAGAAATCAATAAACGAACGAATGACCCCAACATAACACTAATTAATAAAGTAAGGAAAATTATTTATTCTCCACTACTTAGTATTTTTACCAAACCTAAACAATATAATGCACTTAAATGAGTCATAGAAATAACATCATTCTAAATCAATAAAGAAAACCCTTGCACTTAGTGCAAGTGAAACCAAAAAGGGAAAGATTCGGAATACCACTTAATCACTTTTTCAATTAGTGTCTCTGCAAATTGGATTTACCGGTAATAAATCAATTTTGACACCTTCATAAATTGACATTCAAAATGTTATAAATAAGTCGTCCGTACGTGGCTTCACCACAGTTTGAAAATGACCTTACAAGTCGAAACAGCTGTAACTAAAATACTTTCTTAAATACTTGCAGAACTCGATAATAACATATCAAATTTAAATTTAATTAAATTTCAAAAAATTAAAATGGAGTTCTACGAATTAAACACAAAAACAATTAATAAACCCATGTTCCCAAGTCATTCAATTAATTTATTCCTTTGTCTTCTTCCTTTCCTTGAAAGTCCCTACTTATAAGGAAAAGAAGAAGATGCGACAAATCTACTTGGAACACATAAACAATATTGGCACAAACCTCTAAAATTACCTATATCAATGAGTTGAAAAATCGCTGTGATATCGTTCACATCTCGTCATTGAAATCTCGCTAATAATAATAAAAAATACTAATAATACACCAAAAAGTATCGGTAACTGTGACCTATAATTGTGCCGTTATCGTGAAGAGCAGCCAGCATCAAATCATCAAAGATAGGGACTTTTTCCTTCGATTTGATTGTTTCCATTTTATAGTTTTTGATTGTTTGTCGATGTTAATGGATATTTTTCTACATTTTGTGGATATTTGTAGACATTTCACGTATTTTTATGGATCCTTTTTTATGTTTTGTGGATATTTGTAGACATTTTATGGATGTTTATGGATATTTTTTTACGATTTGTGGATATTTGATATTTTATTTATGTTTATGGACATTTGTGATTTTATTTGTAAATATTTGTGTAGGGATTTTTGGGTGTGTTTTCGGTATTTGGAGATATTTATGGATGTTTAACAGCCTTCGTGGTCGAAGGGCAAGGCTCTCTAATAGCAATCCAAAGGTGGCGCGCGGGTTCAAAAAATTCTAGTATGGTCATGTATATATTCTACATTCTAATGCTGCCTAATGTTTATTGATCAAATTTTCAAGTACATATTGGTTGAGCGTTGTAATCTGTATCCTTGTGATTGATTATTTTAATTATTGCGTTCCTTGCAAAGTATTGATGATGGCGGGCTCTTTGGACAGTGGAAGGCACTTTCCATCCGCCTTCGTGTGATATTGGTTTGGAAACCGGCTAAAGCCTCGCGCTTGACCAAAATCAACACAGATGTCACCCGCTTGCGGTTTTTGGAGATAAAATGATTCAATGCGACAATATGTTACATTGAAATAATGACACATTGTTTCTGTGAATTTGAAGTTAAGTTCAGTGTGAATTTTGAACCCGATGGTTGACATCAGACTTATGTGCTTTACTAAATTATATACGATTGATCCATATGAGAGGACTAGATGGGAAGGCCTTCCATCTGCAGCAGAGCTAGAAAAATAAGGTCAGTGTTCTTTTGTTGCCACTGAGTTCCTGTCAGATTCATCATCTTTGTAATTTTAGGTTAACGCAAGATTATATTCACATTCGTTTTTTCTTTCTTGAGTATTACACTCAAAGAGTTCTGGGCTATTTACACGTCCAGAATTCACAAATTACTGCGTTCAGCCACATATATTTTTTTATTTTAGTGATCCATAAACCTGGTGAATGCAATCTGTTAACCAAGTTGTTGATTTGTCTAGTCTGTAGTTAGCAGCTTTATCTTACTGCTAACGTTGTAGTTAGCAGTAAGATAGGGTGCTGTATAAATATAATGATCGTAAATTTGAACAGCGACCATGAGGTGATTTTTGACTAAAATGGCGCAAAAATATCATCCAAATATTATTAATACAGTAACTTTTTTTCAACAGATTTAACAGATTTTAGATCAGGGGTCTCCAAACTTTCCAGCCTTAGGGCCATACTGATTATTCCAATAAGTTCCAAGGGCCAAAACCGTTTTAATTTTCCTGCCATTATTTATAATTTCTAGACTAGTCTAGAGTAAACGCTAGCTAAATTCGCTATTTCAATTACTACCTGTATTTATTTTGCATAAATTTGCTCATGGGCTGTTTTCTGTTTTTGGTACTACGAGTACTTACTTGTGTGAGAAAACAATCTCCAAAAAGAGTACACAAATAATGTTTACAGATCTAAGTTAACCTATAAGCATCTTTAAATAATATTTTTTTTACATTAGCTCCACACAGGAAGCCTTGAGGAAAATAATTTCTCTCGGGGCCTATGTAATCTTAGGGGATGATGTGTGGAGGGTTTTAAATAATTGGTACAAGTAAAATTGGTCCACCACAATTAAATAAATCTCATTAGTATTTTACATTTTATAATGTTTATTAATGTGTTTTTTATCCAACTAATCACAACAACAATAAGCCATTAGCTGTCGCGGGCCTGATTGGTGACGCTGGTCATTAGCTGTCGGGGGCCGTATTGATGACACTGGCGGGTCGGATTTAGCCCGTGGGCCGTAGTTTGGAAACCCCTGTCCTAGAGACTAACCTGTTCAGAGATTAAATTAGGCTTTTGTCTTAAGATAATAAAACACCTTTCGGTAATGTTTCAATAAATTTATTTTCTGTTGGACACATACTTAAAATTTAACATTATTTACTGTATCATTCTAGGCATTCTCACATAATATGATAATTTAAACTCAGTTACATGTTTACATTTACACTTATTTTTAATAGTTATAAGAATAAGTTACACAAAATAGAGAAGAACACAAGAAATGCTATGGGGCGTGTTTCGATATCAAAGAGTCTGGCCAATCGGGCCTTAGATTTCCAACACAAATTCGAAAATTTTTCATCAACATTTTAGGCAACAAAGTGCGAAATGAGATAAAACGAAAAGGTACCTACTTAGTAAGTGGCGATATTTGTTTTCTATTCAAATCTATATGGAAGGCATTTCTAGTGTGCATTATCTATTCAGTGTAACAATAACAAAAAAAAATTATATTCTCTTTCGAAAAACAAAAATGTTGTAATTTAATTTCATTTAATTTAATCTTTATACCAATTCTCTTATCTATCCTATTCTACAGAAGATTTCCATATCATAATGTATTTGTGTGAGAATTTTTATGTAAGAAATTTAGTAATATTTGGTACCTTTTATAGTGTTAGGATTAACATAATGGATAAAATATTATGTTCTTAAAACTTATATTTTTATAATTACTTAAAATATGCTTTTGTTTAGTAGGACTTGTTCCTATTATAATATGAAAAAGCTCATTTTTCTATAACATTAAAACTTATTCTATCTAACTAACTATCTATGATCATCGAAAAAGGAAGAAAATATAAACTATTTATTTAAAAAAAATTATATTTACATGTTTGTTAAAAAAATTAAACAATATTGCGTACCTTTTTACTAGTGTGAAATTTTGAAAAATTGAACTGATTGAGAGGTACGGTTGCGTGGCTTTTTTTGTACAAAACTTAAATTCCGTTCCTCTTAAAAACAATCTTATTTTAAAAACAATCCTTATAATACAGTCAAACTTTTAGTAAATTTATATACATGAAAAATCTTAAGTTGTTTTCAAAACAGATTGGTTTTATGTTATAAACAACTGTACAACTTTTCTGAAGTGTTAAAACTATCCATTATATTATTACAAAATTACTCTTAGAAAATATACATAGCTTAATTTACATTTATGCTTACGAAGAATTATCACGATTACTTACAGTTTTATGGATTTATCAAAACCTTTTTGGCAAAAGTGTTTTCCAGCATTCATCGTGGCATATTATGTAAAATTTGTTATATGAAAAGCTGATAGGTATCTGCCATTCAAAAAATTACATAATGATTTTTTTTAATGTGTAATTCACAGGGCGACTGATATTTCATAACAGATATATTCATATCTACCATTCCAAATCTGGACATTGCGTTGTTTGTAATAGTTTTAGCCGTGTTTAGTGGCATGGACTTAATAGTTCAATTTAATTTCCTACCCGATCCCTTCTGCCTGACAATTACCCCAGGCGGTGATACCATATAATGCCACGTAAAAATTTGAGAGACATGTGTTTATTGGATAACCAAAACCCCCAAGTGTTGGGTTTGCCACGTTTGGTGACTTAGCAGGGGCACCCGGTTTCATGGGAAGAAGTTTGCTAGGTCTCTCCTTATTTTATTAAAAAAAACCCTCCACATAGCATCCCCAAAAATGACACAGATCCCGAGAGAAATTGTTTAAAATAGCGAGATAATGTAAAAAATGTGATAACTAACGAGTGATAATTCAAACATAGTCTCTTGTGAGATATTATCCACATTAAAATGAAAAAAAATATTACACAGATGTTGGAAAACGATAAAAAAATTGTATCGCTGCGTAATCACCAGGAATCAGATTATATGCATTTATATATTTGAATATGCACAATGAATTTTTAAGAGCCTTTTTGTTCGTTAGGGAATATTTGAATCATTTTTCGTCATTTATTTTATTTTAACAAAATAATGTTTCTCGACTGATGTACCTACTAATTAATGAAATGTTATTAATGTTGCAGTGAAACTAGGATAACTATCAAACGGAAAAATTTTGATACCTGCATACTTACTGTACTTACTTATGGTTGCCAAACATGGGCACTAACAAAAATTAACATAAATAAGCTCGAAACTCGTCAAAATTCCATGAAAAGAAATATGATAGGGAAAAGACTGTCAGATAGAATACAAATTGAAACCATTTAGAAACAAACAAGAACAAAACATGTCACAAAAACAATAAAAAAGCTAAAGCTGAAGTGGTCAAACCAAACAAACCATCAAAGAAAGTGAAAAATTGTCAAAATTTGTCATGAATTGGTTCACAAGTGATAAGGAGAGAAAACGAGGTAGACCATTTAGACGGTGAGTTGACGACATCAAAGCCATAGCAGGTGGTACATGGACAAGAGTAGCTAATGATAGAGAGAAATGGCGACAGTTGGAGGAGGCCTTTGTCAACTAGTAACAATGTTAAAAGTCTATTATAAATAATGTAATGTAATTTACTGTCTGAATAAAGGCTATAATTATTATTTATTATTATTACTTATTGTAAATTTTGTGAAATGTAATAAATAATCACTATTTTTCACAATACACTAATAAATAAATAAACCGACTGCCGTTATGATTTTTGGTAGCACGGCAAAAAGTATTTTCGTGATTAATTTTTAATCCCTGATGTTGGACACTGTGACTCTGTCCGAAACGTTGACTAACAAAGGAGGAATCGAAACATGGCATAATAACCCAAAAATTAACCACGAAGTCTAACTAGATCGTATATATTATATTTAAAAAAATCTAAGTGATATGAAGTTCGCTTACATACGTACACAAAATATAATACCAAAAATATATACCTATTTAATTTCTTTTGTTGGCATGATTTCTCGTCGAGTAAAAATGACCAAAATATCAGAATAATGTTTTCGTAGGAAGAAATATTTTTTTTTATAAAGAGAGAATAACCTAACCACTGGCTCTAACATACATAAACACACACTTTACCACAATCACAATCTGCACTGATGATGGAGACTGTAACACTGTCTGAAACTTAGGCGATAGAAGGAGAAGGCGCAACACGGCATAACAACTCAAACAATAATTAAAGACAAACATTCTCGGGTTTCGAATAACCAGTTATATGAGAAAAACTCCTATATCCATACGTGATGTTACATTTTCACTGCCAAAAATAGTGTGGTGATTTATTTTTTGAGTATTATACCTCGTGGCGCTACGTCCTTCTTTAGCCAACACTTCGGATAGATTTACAGTGTTCATCATCAGAGCAGATGTGAATGCGTGTAAAACGTTGCTTGGGAAATTATGAGGGTCTTATTTGTCAACTCAGTAATTGAACGGTCGTGCCAAGACAAAACTGTGATCTCTTGTCTCAATTAAAACAAAAGAAAGTAATGATTTTTAGCAGCTGCGGTTTTGTCTAAAGTGCATTTGTGCAGTTATCCCCTGTAAATATGGAACGAAATAAAACAAACTTATTTTTACTAAACTTAAACAGCGCGCCATACAAATTCCGTGCTAAAAATCCATGAGTCAGAATGTACACATACTGCCCTAGAGCGAGAAATTAATCCCAAATCCCATAGGTGCGTTACGAATATCAGCACCTATGGGACCTACAGTCATATTTCTTTTAGGTCCGTGCAAAAGATACTAGTGGCGCCAGAGCGGTAGATCTGCAAACCTAGGCAATCTACCAAAATAGCATCAGAGAGAGATCGTACGTATGTCATCGACGGCCGTCCTCTTCTTTATCACACGTCTTGTAAGAAAATGAAAAAGAAAGAAGATACTAGAACGATGACGTAATGTATGACCTTTTTCCTATTTTGCAAGAGTCATCAGATTTTTTACTGTTGTGTTTTAAGTTGTTGTTAAAATAGTCAAATGTAACGTTTTTGTATCATTATCATCATCACTCTTGGCTCCATAACCCCTGGTGGGTCTTGGCCTCCTCAGGAGTCTTCCTTCAATCATCTCGGTCTTGTGCCAGATCTCTCCAGTTTAGGAGCTCCAAGGTAAATATATCTTTGAGGACGTTGTCGCTTCATCTTAATCTTGGCCTTCCCAGGCTCCTTCGCCTTATCGGTCTTGAGTTCAGCAAAGACTTTGGTGCTTGATGCTTGATCATTCTCTCTACATGACCCATCCACCGAAGTCTTCCCAGTTTTATAAATTTTGTGACGTTTAGATCCTTAAACAGAGTATATAGCTCATTGTTGTAACGTCTGCGCCAAAATCCATTTTCTAAAACCGGTCCGAAGATACGCCTCAAAATGTTGCTTTCAGAAAAGTTTTATATAAAAATAATTAATTGTTTTGTTGCTAGGTCATTAATTTCTGGTGCAGTTATGTAATCAAATTCCTTTAGGAGAATTTTCTCCCTTTTTAATCTTCAATTGAACTCCGAATAGGACAAGCCATCAACCATCACTGATTTTTAGTAAAATGCCAAAGAATGACAGCAAAAAAGTTGTTTTATAGTTTACCATAAGCAATTCCATTTTTTCCCATGAACAAACTGAATAAAAAAGTATCCAAGCACAATATGAAATTTCCCAAAGCAGCGATTTAAGAGACAACCATTTTGTAAGTCTTATTTGAGCAATGAATTCCATTCCTTTATTTAAATAAAAAAAATTGAAATAAGACTTTACCTCGGAAAATTAATATGGGTATGTCCGTTCACTGGGGACCACTGTTTAAATTTATTAACGTAGTTTTTGACTAGCAGTCTAAAATAGGGTTCCTTAGGTAGGTTCTGTATCTTTTGCGACAGTTAAATGCGCGTTAAATGGGATGTGTACCTAAGTCACATTTTGACAGTTTTCTTAAATATACCAACTCCTAAAAGTAGTTACACTAACGCCAGATACAACGGTACATTTCGGTGGTTTGAAAGGGAAATAAAAGACGAATCTGAGAGGGAGTACGCTAATATTAAAAACCGATTATAATTAAGCAAAAATTGGGAAAATATTAAATAAAACACAATTCGTTGAATACCGAACAAAAATCTCTCGGATAATGTCTAAACTAGCATTTAAAGATAAACTGTGATATTTTTCATAACTATAAGATGTTAAAAAATAACGGAAAAAATTATTATTTAATAATTTTCGGAGCATACTTTGGGATTTTTTTTCCGTGGAAGGAATTTCATATAATTACGATTTCGGTTCAGCAAATGTATACATATTATCTTAAAAAATAGTACACAATTTTTAAGAACTAAAAAATACGTGTTCAAGGAAAATACTAAATAAATTGGAAGAAATTCGAAATAACGGATCTTAATCTTCGTTTAGAGATGTCAGTCATGTCATCGCACGCAAACATCAAAATAATACTGTTAATAGGATTTAACTGCTAGGCCCTGCGGGCGGCTTTTGGTGCGGCTTCACCCAGTTAGTGTTGGTGACCATTTTATAAATCCAATAGGAAATGGTTCCCAAAATAGCCCGTTTCTCGGATCCACTGTCATCCAGTGGTAGCTAGTCGGACGGGCAATGACGTCATATGTAATATACAGCCGCTTGATATAACTGAATATTACTGTCGAAATCCGGGAGATACTCCAGGTTCACAAATTCGTAGAACTTATACCAGGGAAGAGCACGTCTCTATACGTTTTGCCGAAAGTGGCGACATCTTGCGCTGAATTATTAAATTAGAAACCAAATTACAACGGTAACTTTGTCCGAAAATCCACATACATGAATGTTTATATTGTGCGACGGGTAAGGCGCGGCAGCAGACATGAGTTCGAAGCCGGATTATTAAATTCAACCACGCGGGCGTTACGGTATTAATAACGTTTGGTGATGATGGCCCATTGCGCATATATCATATTAGTTATGATAGCTAATAAATAGTAATTCGTGTTTATAAGTAGATAATTAATCCATACCAACTGACATCAATACCCGATAAGCATAGACAAGCCATGAAAGCCATAGAAAATCAAAAAAAAATTACAGTCAATTTCTCTCCGAGTTCCCTTCATTTATATATTTCAGCCAATATACACAAAACTTTGAGAAATTATATACCTAAAAACCTTCGTCATGAATCACTCTATCTGAATTTGGTAGCCACCTCTGGTCTGGAGCTGCAAAATACCTAAAAAAAACCCTTGACTCTGTGCAGAAACGGGCGGTCCGTTTGATAGATTCTCCCATCTTAACAGACGGATTGCAATCTTTAGAGCATAGGCGTCAGGTGGGAATGCTGTCCTTGTTCTACCGGTATTAAAATGGAAGATGCTCCGAGGAACTAGCGTCATTGATCCCCTCGGCACCGGTGCATAGTCGGGAAACACGCCAAACACGCGCCCAACATTTGTACACGGTTGATATTAGTCACATGAGAACGGGTCGTTTTTACGATTCGTTCTTGAGTTCAACAGCTCGGCTGTGGAATGATTTACCGGCCTCTGTGTTTCCTCCCTCCTACAACATGAGTCTCTTCAAGACCCACGTTAACTCCTTCCTTTCCTCAAAAACACCCTCCACACAGCATCCCCAAAGATGACATAGGCCCTGAGGGAAATTATTTTCCTCAGAGCCTCCTGTGTGGAGTTAATGTAAAAAAAAAATCTATTAGTGAAAACTGAATGAAAATCCGATGCGTAGTTTAAAAGATCTAAGCGCACAGACAGCGGGAGCGACCTTATTTTATACTAGGTAAAGATGTTACATTAGGATCATTCGACCGTTTATTGATTTCCAATTGTTAAAAAATAAATTTAACCTTGCAAAAATTAATGATAACGTTTTTAAAATTGATTTAAAATAAATTTAAAAGAAATAGTGTTCAACGGTAGTCAGTTGTTTTTTCCAAAGAAACCAATGTTAGAATTTTCATTATATTATGTCTATCATAATATTATATTTAATTGTTTGATATTATTATATGTACATTAATATGTTTAGTATGAAGTTGTACAGCGTTGATGTTCCCCAATTTTTACGTAGGTACAAGAAAATATACATTTTTACAATTGCTTACAATAACTATTTTACATACATTATATTTAAGATGATTACGACTTTAGTTTCATGTATATTTTTAGCCATAAAAATATATTATAATTACCATTGTACTAATAAGGTACGGTTAAAAAACTTTAATAATAAATTATGAAAAAAGTATTTTATTAACTTTCCACAGATATTTAAAATTGTAACTTATTAAATTAACTACTCATTATCAAATATAATTTTGAACAATTGAAAATATCATCGGTATAATGGCAAAGTCCACTAAGTCACTAAAACACAATCCTGAGATAATCGCATTTCAATATTTAGCAATTTTGGAAAGGGTGGATGAATATCTCCAAAATGTTTTTTTTTTTAATATTTAATAATTTAGAATGAACTCTTAAGTGCCTTATCAATGCACAATATTAGTTGATAGCAATAACAGAAACCTTTCATCAAAGATTTACAATAAATGAGCTTGACTTATTGGGTTTTACCAGTCAATGATGACTTAGTGTGCTTTGTTTGTTAAGATTACTATTACATTGTTGACTGTGATGCAGCAAAATGGCTTTAACATTATTTTTTAAGCTGACTTAGCGGTTTTTGCTTGTGTTTTAACGGTCTAAATCGATGTATTATTAACATTTAGAGTGTAATGTTTGTCTTAATGTGTTTAGCTTGACAATAAAATCGGATTTATGAATTTAAAAACACGTTTAAATCGAAAACGATTACATATACGATTTAATGGAGTATGCCAGTCGAAAGAGGACGATTTACATATTTTACATAAGACTTCATAATTAAGTCTTAATGGACTTTGCCACCCGACCGACGTTATATTGGATATAATATTATGTATTTTGTGGGCATGTACGGGTGCCCAAAGTGATTTTATCCTTACTTCTAGTGAAATTGATCAACCAATTTCAAATTTCGAAATTCTTTCATGAACAGATTATCAATTTCACTAACCTTTCCAAAGGCCTAGGGTTGTTAGGCCTTAACAGATTATTAATTTTATATATGGTATAGATTAGATATTTTATATTCTAATGTTTCGTATGCCTTTTTCAGGACAAAGTTTTACTTATAATATTAATGAATGTACACAGGGTGTAACAGCACGTACCCGAGGGATTTTAACCAGCGATTCCTCAGCATATTTGAAGTAAAAAATGTGGATATCATTTTGCTGTCCGATGATATTATTATGATGATGATGACTAGTTAGGAGAGTAGCGCGTTTATAGTCTAGCCTGGCCTATCTTGATAAACGTTGTGTCTCATTCTAGCAGCATGTTAACACATGAAATAGCGCGCGTATCGCTCGTACCATCGCGACGGAATATATCCCATAGCGATGAGATCAATAGCGTCGTGTGATTGAGAAACATATTTTTCGTTTTTCATAAAAAAAAATATCGTCGGACAGTAAAATAACTTCTACATTTTTTACTCCAAATATGGTCAGGAATCGCTCGTTAAAATATCTCAGGTATGTGCAGACAAGCAGCCATGTGGTAGCTTCGCAGGGCTACCTATTTTTTTGTTTAAATTATGTTATTACGTGTTTTGTTAAAAAAAAATAATAATAAATAAAAATAAACAAAAAAAATATTGACGACGAAATTTCAATAAATTAAAAATAACACAATAAAATAGAGCGTTGTAGACCATTTTTAATATTAATTTGGATTTTGAGTGTTAGGATGTTCATTTACAAAAAAATATTAGAAGCATCGATATAATTTTATTTTCGCCGAATTTCGCAGTATTTAATTGTTTATTTATTTCGTAAAGCATTGATATTTTTCCGAACGGTTCTGTTTTAAACATTATCAAACAAATTAAAACATAGAAAAACTACAAAAACATTCTTGAGATGAGAGATTATCTGAAAAAGAAGTAACTAGTACTTTAGAAACATCGTCATAGAAATTACTGAAAAAAACCCTTCACAAACTATGAAATTGTAGAAGAAGTAGGACCAAGAATATATTCTAAAACTAATTTTTATTTACATTTCATATATATCATCTTAAAATGTAGAAATTATAACAAAGTATTAATTATAAATAAAAAATTGTTTAAATTTCAAATGTTTAAAATACACGTATGTACAGTTTAGGCCCTAAAGTTGAAAAAGTTTGAAACTCTCTTCTACAGAAAACTTTTTCTTGTAACAATTTTTACATCCCCATTTTCACAAATAAAATTTCTGGGAATCTTATTGGACCCCAAAATTTCTACTTATTTCTACAAAATAAAAAAAATAAAAACATACATCTTAACTTTAACGCTATATATTAAATAATTTTTTATAAATATGATAGATCCGAACTTCTTAAACTTGATAGAGAGGAAAAAAGTTTAATTACTTGAAATTGACAGACTTTTTCTTCATAGACAATAATCCACCATTATAGAACTCATTCGTCTCCTTCTGAAACGCTCAGATCTCTTACTATTTCCATTTACCCCGACGATAATCTCATCGGATTCGTATCTAGATTTGATTTCCTGACCGGTGTTACAATACAACTGGCCGGAGTTTCAAGACAACTGGCCGGAGTTTCAAGACAACTGGCCGGGGTTACAAGACAACTGGCCGGGGTTATAAGAAACTGAAGTGTTGTTAGAAAATTGATTTAAATTACTAAAAACTGAGCAGGTTTTCTAGAAAAGTGGTTGAAATTCTTGCAAGTTGGATTGCGGAAGAAATTGAAGTCTTTGATATTGTGTTACTAGTCAAAATAGCAATCGCGCTGATTGTTTGTTGTTCTTGTGTTGTTGGTAAATCGGCGTCATTGTATTGAGTCCATGTCCACGGTCAATCTTGTGGCAGGATTGTCACTGACCGAGTCAGATCTGATCTGCTTCCTGTTGTTGTTCTCCACGAAGGAGGTTTGGGTCCTGATCCGGGTCCTGTCCCTGTCGTTTTTGTCGCAGTTGGACAGGTGCTGCAGGCGGTAGCTGGCGCAGGTCTCGCTGCGCCTGGTGCCGGCCCTGGACACTGCGCCACGACCGCAGGCGTTCTGACCGGAGCCGTTGGGTCTGGTGGGACCAAGACCCAGGCAGCGGCACTCGAAGAAGGATCGTCGGAACTCTTGACGGAATTTACCTGGAATAAAGAAAATTTATGGTGTAAGTAATTTTTTGGCAAATTTGTAACAGTTGCGTGGTCGGAGCAGGTAAGTTATGTAGAACGCCCTTGAGGTGATTTTCTCACGAAAATGGCGCTGTAAAAGTCATCCAATTATTATTATAATTAATAGATTACATATATTTTATTGTATTGTAACATTTATTTGTAAACCATGCCAGGAAACATCTTCCAAACACCTTCTTGTTTCAACTGTGAAATAAATAAACGTTTCATATACAGAATTATCATAATTCCTAATAAAAAAAACTATATGAATATAGGCAGCTACCTACTTTATCGCTTCTCTGAATAATCAGTTCCAATTTTGAAAGTGAAACCAAAATTGAAAACGAAAGTAATAGAGTTCATTGAATCGGAGTTACAGAGAGACAGATGGAACCCTACCAAAATTAGTAATTTTTAAATTTTTGTAATTCAAAATGTAAGTGTCGGTGCCAAAGTAAAATCTAAAACAACTTACAGTGAAATCTACTCCGAATAAAAAATACTGTTCTGATAAGTACTGTCCTGAGTCCTATAGGACTATCGTTATGCATATAGGTACCTACGGGAAGGATATAATAATACGCAGAGTGTAGGACTATTATATATATATACATGAAGTACATATTGTTTGGTTCTGAAACAGTTTTTAAAAAAAACCTTAATCCATATTCCCCAAGTCCTTCATAAATCATATATTCCTTCCTCGTCCTCCTGTCCTCAAAGTCTCTACCAGGGGAAGAAGAAGATGTTTGTCGACTACCTACCTGTGAACAAGTGGAAAATAATATTGTCGCCCTAATCTAAGTTACCTACAGAACAGTTGAAATCTCGCAGTGTTATGGGACACAGCTCTCTGTCGTTGAACTATCGCAATTATCGCAAAAGTCCGTTTTTTATGGATTATAAGTGTAACTGGTGTTGTGCCGTTTCTTGGGAAACTCCAATATCCAGGATCGATCCTGAAACAGCCGAATAAACCGTCAAAAGGTAAGAGACTATTCCGTCATACCCCATTTCCCGTGATCTGTATTTTAAAACACAATTCATTGGTCAAATTCTTTTCGAAATCGATTTACAGTCCACAACATCATATTGTCGTGTCATTGGACGCGACATTTTTGGTCCTTCGAGCCGGATTAATTCTCGTTTTTTGTCGTTTTTTGATAGTCGTAATTTCGAAACTAGACATTGTGTTTGAAATATAGATCATCCCATTCGTTGACCTTTTCCGGTTTTATAAAGCTGTTTCAGAATTACACATTCAATCGTGAATATTGATTAGCATATTTAAATCGTTGGGTAGATTAATATTCGTAGATAATACTTTGTACCTACACAAAGTATTGCCGCGTCGGTAGTTTTTAAATACAAGCATTCTCGTGTCGTTGGGTTGCTACCTGCACTGAGTGTCGGTAAAGAAGATCGCGGATCGCATCGGTCAGCTGTTATCACAGCGGACATTCTGTTTGTTTACAAGTTTGACGTTTGTTTGCGGTTTTATTATTAGAGTTTGGTTAATATACCTCTTCATAATGGCGGCTACTCTTGTGAAGTACAAATTAGCTCTGTTAGACATGGAAAGAATTCGCTCCGCTGCATTGAAAGCTATAACTTCGTTGAACGTTGTTGACAAAAATATATTTAAAGCGCGTTTTTCGGATATATCAAATATTAGAGAAGCTTTTGTTGCATCACATATTTCAATAGAATCAAATAAAAAAGATGAATCGGAAATTAAAGTTTTACAGGAAAAATATACTGAAATTCAAAACATGTATTACGAGATTCAGTCGTATTATAATCAATTATTTCCACAAGTTTCGAAAATTGAATCGGATCATTCACTGGCAAATAATAATGTGTCGTTACCAAAATTAAAATTGATTATTTTCTCGGGAATATCAACAGATTGGACAAATTATATTAATACCTTTAATTCGTTGATCGATTCTAATAATGCCTTAAATCCTGTTCAAAAAATGCATTATTTAAGGCGATCCACTAGTACAGGAAAAAATCGAAATCGGAATTCACGCCCTTTTATGGGAGGAGTTTAAAAATACTTGAGAAAAAGCTTTTGGAAAGGTTGGAAAAGATATTTGAGATTTTTTTTACATGTTAATTTCGTAAAGGCCTGTAAAAAACATTAATTCCTTTTTTATGCATTGTTTATTGCAATAAAACGGAATTTTTAAATTGATTTCACGAAAATAAGCGGCGCGGAGCATAACACGACCGCTCTCCGCTCCGTTCGGAGGAGTAATGACGGAAGACAGGGGGGCGGCTGCCAGTCGTTCTTCGGTGGACGGTATAAGGTTCAATTTGATGTAACCAATTCGTCGACTGCCGTATTGTCGCCGTGATGTCAAAAATACCAACGTGAAAATGCATATTATATTTTATTTTGTGAGGTTCGGGCGTAAATATAATTTTTTTTCGCGATAATTATATAAGAAACTGAATTTGCCACATTATGCAATAAAACCATATCCGAAAAAGTGTTTATAAGTAGGAGAGTTTTCAGTTAAAAATGTTTTTTATAGACCTAATACTTTATTTTTTTCTTAGCTTATTAAAAGACTTATTAAAAAAAATGACCGATATTTTTAAGAACCAAAGTATGTTCTACACGCAGTATTTAATTGAAGCATCTATAATACTTTTAAGCGGTCAAATTTTCAGAACTAAAACACACGATTTTGTATGATTTTGCATTATTTAGTATGGCTTCATCTTAATAAGTAGCCTGTCAGGAGAGGCATTAACACACATTAAATATTTGCCGATTTCTGAAGAAAATTATTGTATTGCATACAACCTTTTAAAGGAACGGTATGAAAACGTACGTTTCATCGCTGATAGGCATGTAGAATTAATTCTGTCGATTCAACCTGTAAAATCTCAGGATAATATCATACAATTTATTTCTATTTTAAAAGAAAATATTGCTGCTTTAGAAGCTTTGAATTTTCCAGTTCGCCAATGGAGTTTTCTTTTATTACATATTGTATTACGTAAATTAACAAAAGAATTGCGTATTGATTTTGAAATTCAACATAGTTCAGAGAATATTCCAACGTTTGATCATCTATTGAAGTACTTAGATAGACAGTGCTTGGCAAAAGAAATGGCACTCGGGGTTTTTCCTGAAAACCTGATACAGACTCATAAAGGTCAATCGAAATCGTATAATGCTAAACATCGATCTGGCAATAATGTTAATGCATTTGTATTAAAGATTGAAGTCAAGTGTATTCTTTGTAAATCGTCACACTCTCTGCACAAGTGTGAACAATTCTTACGCCTTACTCCAAAAGATAGGTACTTGTTTGCAAGGGAAAATAATTTATGTCTCAACTGCCTCACACAAGGAAAACACAACGCTAAGAATTGTCAATCTCGTTTCACTTGTAGGGAATGTCAATCAAGACATCATACCCTATTACATTTTCCAAAAAAAATCGTGGAAAATTCAGACCAACAAGAAAACTCGTCGGAGCCTTTGGCGTTGACAACATTTTACAATAAAACCAACACGGTACTGCTGTCCACAGCCTATGTGGAAGTTTTAGACAAAATTGGAGTTTTCCAGAAGGTTCGTGTCATGCTCGATAGCGCCAGCCAGGCAAATTTTATATCGGAAAATTGCGTGAAAAAATTAGGATTCACTCGTTTTAAGAAACAACCTCTTACCGTGATAGGTATTGGAAATACTCCTACAATTAATTCTAACGGATTAATAAAAACACAATTTCGTCCTGTCGATTCGAAGGAATCTGATATTTTGACAGATTTCCTTATTTTAAATAATATTTGCTCAAATATGCCATCAAATCGTATCGTCGATCATCATTGGGAACACATCGTAGGTCTCAAATTGGGAGATCCAACATTTTACCTACCATCAGCTATTGATATACTGCTTGGAAGTGATATTTTTGCCTCATTGCTATGCTCAGAAAAATTGATGGGCAAAGAAAATGAACCCATAGCCATAGAAACTAAATTGGGTTGGATTTTGATGGGAAATGTTGGACCATCAAATAATTGTATAAATTCATTCTTCACGTCAATGGAGGAAAATATTGATGAAAAGCTTAAATGTTTTTGGGAAATCGAAAATGTTCCACCTTTGAAGAAAATTCAATCGCCTGATGAAATTCGTTGTGAAAAATTGTACACTGAAAGTACCTACCGTAACCAAGACGGAAGATACGTCGTTTCGTTGCCATTTAAGGAAAGCCCGGAAAAATTGGGAAAGTCATATGACATAGCATTGTCACGCCTCGCGCATTTAGAAAGGAGACTGAATAGAGATTCTGATCTCAAATCTCAATATATTTCGTTTACGAGAGAATACTCAACATTAGGGCACATGATGGAAGTGCCACTTCAATCGCCAACTATTGGTAACTATTTCATACCACATCATGGAATAATCAAAGAAACCAGTTCTACAATTCGTTTAAGGGTCGTTTTTGATGCCAGTACCAAATCGTCCTCGGGTACGTCATTGAACGATATACTTTTGGTTGGTCCCAAATTACAAAGGGACCTTGTCGAATTAATGTGTAATTTTCGAATACACAAAATTGTGTTTACAGCTGACATCCGTCAAATGTATAGGCAAATACTTGTGGATGAGAAATCTCGCCGATATCAACATATTCTATGGAGAGAATCTCCGGATCTTCCTGTAAAGGAATTTGAATTACAAACAGTAACGTATGGCACGTCTAGTGCGCCATACCTATCTATTCGCACACTTCATAAATTAGCAAATGATGAAAAAGTGAATTTTCCAGAGGCTGCTAGTACGTTAATTGAAAACACTTATGTAGATGATATTATCAGTGGTGCGCAAACTTTGGAAAGCGCTCGACATTGTATAGTGGAATTAATTGCATTACTTCAAAAAGGTTGTTTTGAATTGAGAAAATGGTCGAGTAACCATCCTGAAATACTGGAAGATATTCCTGTTAGCTATCGGGAAGTACCCTTAAGTTTTGAGTCGGATACTGACAAGAAAAACCTAAATATTTTAGGTATTCAATGGATACCGTCGCTTGATCAATTTACATATAAAATTCATAATGTTTTTAGTGACCACTGTACCAAACGTATAATTTTATCGACAATTGCACGTCTATATGATCCATTAGGTTTTATTAATCCTGTCGTTTTCATTGCTAAATGCTTTATGCAAAATTTATGGAAACTTCAAATTGGCTGGGACGAAGAAATCCCTTCGGACATGAATTTGAAATGGAAGAAATATATAAAAGAGCTTCCATCACTCGCCAATTTAAAAGTTGATCGATATGTCGCAACTTCTCCAACCAGTCGATGCATCCTTGTTGGGTTTGCGGACGCCTCTGAAAGAGGATATTGTGGAATTGTTTATCTGGTAGTGATTAATAACACAGAAATATCCAGCCATATTTTATTAGCAAAATCCCGTGTTGCCCCCATAAAGATAACATCGATCCCGCGACTGGAATTGTTGGGAGCAGTTTTATTAGCAAATTTGTTGACTTATTGTCAAGAAGTATATAAAGATAGACTTCAAATAGAAAAGACTGTCGCGTTCACAGATTCAACTATTGTATTGGCATGGCTGAAGACACCTTCTTTTCTCTTGCAAACTTTTGTAGCAAATCGTGTTGAAACTATAATACAAAATATACCCTATGAACAATGGTATCATATTTCATCGCAAGAAAATCCTGCAGACTTGGGTTCACGAGGAGTTTTTCCTAGTGAAATCGCTGACGCTTCGTTATGGTGGAAAGGACCTAACTTTATATCAACACCTTTGGAGGAATGGTTATTTGTTAAACCTCTTAATATCTCCGTGGACCAGTTACCAGAGTATAAGTCAAAAAATTTAATTTCTCTATCGACGAATGTGTCAACGTATGACGAAGAGTTGTTATTGAAATTCTCATCATTATCGAAATTATTGCGTGTTATATGTTGGTGCCGTCGATTTATCAATAGATTACGTTCGGAATCGATCGTCAATTTCAATGGTTTATCCCCACTTTCGGTAAAAGAAAATAATGTAGCCTTACAATGTTGCATTAAGCTTGTTCAAGCAATTTATTTTCAACCAGATATCAACAATATCGCTTCCCATCGTATATGCTCAACGCAGCTGCAAAAACTCGCTCCATTTATTGATACCAATGGGGTTTTAAGAGTCGGTGGTCGAATTCGCCTTGCACAGATTTCTGAAAATGCTCGACATCCTATTATTCTACCGAAGCAATGTCATTTGACAACATTAATAATTGATTATTACCATAGCATGTACCTTCATCCAGGTCTTCGTGCACTCCAATCCATAATATCATTAAAATATTGGATAATTTCGGCCAGGAACGTAATTCGACATCGATTGAGTAAATGCATTTCTTGTTTTAAAAATAACCCGCGTGGTAGTTTCCCTTTGATGGGTAACTTACCCGCTTCCCGTTTTCGAGAAGGTCGTCCATTTTTGAATGTCGGAACAGACTTTGGAGGTCCTTTTTTGGTACGCGAGAGTAGACGAAAAACTTATAAGGCCTATTTATGTCTTTACGTTTGTTTATCGACCAAAGCCGTTCATCTTGAATTAGTATCAGATCTATCTACTGAAGCATTTGTGGCAGCATTAGATAGATTCATCTCTAGACGTGGTATATGCCAGAATATCTATAGCGATTGCGGAACTAATTTTATTGGAACTAATAGATATCATACTGGCCTTGCTAAATTCATACATGCATCTGAAAACACTGACAAACTTGTTGACGCAACTGTCGCTCGTTCAATTACTTGGCATTTTTCTCCGCCCTCCGCACCCCATTTCAATGGTGTGTCGGAAGCTGGTATTAAGTCAACTAAACACCATTTGAAGAGGGTTGTGGGAGATCAAATCCTTACGTTTGAAGAATTAACTACTGTCCTGATTCGTATCGAAGCCATTTTAAATTCGCGACCAATTGGAGCGCTGTCGTCGGATCCATCCGAAATGGATCCGTTAACTCCTGCACATTTTTTAATTAGAGCTCCTCTTGTTTCTGTTCTTGAAGAAAATTTTGTGGATGTACCAATGAATCGTTTATCGCGTTGGCAACTATTGAAAAAAATGTCCCAACATTTTTGGAATCGTTGGCGGAAAGAATATCTACATACTCTTCAACAACGGAACAAGTGGGCAACATCAACTCCTAATTTGCAAGTTGACGATCTAGTCATGATAGATGATTCACAAGCTACCCCAATGCGATGGCCTGTCGGGAGGGTGGTTGAATTGTTCCCCGGTGCCGATGGTGTGGTTCGTGTCGCTATTGTAAGAACCCCTCAGGGCATTTTTAAGCGGCCCGTGGTCAAATTGTATAAACTACCCATCGATTGATTAATTAGTTAATTAATTAATTTCATTTTTTAATTTTGTCTTGTTCAATTCCTAGGTTAATTAGTTACTTTGCTTTCGTTTTTTTTTTCGTTGCTTTCTTTCGTTTATAGTTGTTGAGAAAATATCACATTTTCTCAAGGTCGGCGGAATGTTTGGTTCTGAAACAGTTTTTTTAAAAAAACCTTAATCCATATTCCCCAAGTCCTTCATAAATCATATATTCCTTCCTCGTCCTCCTGTCCTCAAAGTCTCTACCAGGGGAAGAAGAAGATGTTTGTCGACTACCTACCTGTGAACAAGTGGAAAATAATATTGTCGCCCTAATCTAAGTTACCTACAGAACAGTTGAAATCTCGCAGTGTTATGGGACACAGCTCTCTGTCGTTGAACTATCGCAATTATCGCAAAAGTCCGTTTTTTATGGATTATAAGTGTAACTGGTGTTGTGCCGTTTCTTGGGAAACTCCAATATCCAGGATCGATCCTGAAACAGCCGAATAAACCGTCAAAAGGTAAGAGACTATTCCGTCATACCCCATTTCCCGTGATCTGTATTTTAAAACACAATTCATTGGTCAAATTCTTTTCGAAATCGATTAACAGTCCACAACATCATATTGTCGTGTCATCGGACGCGACTCATATAATAAATAGACAATAGGAGAATTATTATACATAATACAGGAAGTTCATTATAATACATAGACTATAGGACTATCATTATTCAAATGCAGGAATACATTATACATTATAGGATTATTATTATACATATATGTACATGATGTACAATACAATACTTGAATAATAGGATAATTATAACCTATACAAATTGCAGGAAGTACATTATAAAACATAGACTATAGGAGTATTATTATACATGTACAGGAAGTGTATTATAAAACAAGTATAATACATAGACTATAGGAGTAGGTATTATTATTCATGTACAGGAAGTATATTATAGACCCTGGGACTATTATTACACACATACAGGAAGTGCATTATAAAATTATAACACATACACTATATTACTTTATTATTATACATATACAGAAAGAACATTATAATAAATCTGTAATAATACAATAAATAATAATATTTATGCTTGCCATTCAAAATAGAGTCATTAATACTAAAAATTATAGGAAGCATATCATCAAAGATACAAATCAAATTGATGATTTATGTAGAAAATGTTTGGCTTTTCCGGAAACTATAGAACATATTATATCGGGATGTTCTGTATAAGCGTCGTCCGAGTATACATTTAGGCACAATCAAGTTTTAAAAATAATTCACCAAAGTTTGGTAATTAAACATAACTTGATTGACTGCCGTAATGTACCATATTATGAATATGAACTAAATTCATTTTTAGAAAATGAATTTTATAAAATTTATTACGATAAAACTATTCTAACAGACAGAAAAATTAGTCATAATAGACCCGATATAGTTTTACATGACAAAATTTAAAAAAAAAACTTATATTATTGATGTCGCTATTCCAAATTCTTGTAATATTCAGAAAACTGTTTCTGAAAAAATTAGAAAATATACAGATTTAGGAAAAGAGATTAAAAGAATTTGGAATTCTCAGTATACAAAAATATTACCATTTGTTATTTTGGCTACTGGAATTATACCTACCTCTCTTATTCAAAATTTAGGCGTATTAGATTTGTCAAAGAAATTATATATATGTAGGTTCAAAAGTCAGTCATTTTAAATACGTGTAGGATTACGAAAGATTTTTTAAATATTTATATTGAGGGATCAGTCGGATTTATCGGTCGAGTTAGGATTTCATCAGAGCCGAACCCTCTGATATGAAAATATCTGGAGTCAGTGAAATATATTCCCATTATGTTTCTTGAGGATTGACGTATTGTTTTTGTATTGTTTTGTATTTATTACACTTATATAGTGCACTAACATTGCGTGGATTTACTAGATAATCATTTGTGGAAAAGTGTGTGGAAGGGTTTAGTCTTTAATTTGGGAAATATTTAATCCGGACATAAAATCTGGAACACCGTAAAAAAATAAATAATATAATTTTGTTTGTTGGTATGTATGTCTTAATTTTCAGTAAATTTTGTATCCTGATCCATGTAGATATATTTTTACTAAGTATATGTCAAATATATACACTTTTAAATTTCAGTATGTCTTTATCTTAATCGTAGGTCAAACTAAGATTATCTTTCTAAAGTTTAAATAGTGGTACAACGTATTTGTTAATGTTTCATTTAATTCAAATGATATTAGAAACAGCCGACAAACTACTTGCAGTAGATTTGCAGGTGTAATGTAAACTAGAAAAAAACCTTTTTTCTGTAATAAAAAAAAGTGCATTTAAAATTATGAAAAAAAAAAATCTTAACAATTTCCTCAATCTAGATCACCTGGTATTGGTAATCATAGCGTTAACACACGTAACGTTTTAGAGCACTTTATGGCGCCTAAACCAAATTACCAGACACACCACTGTCACAGACACTTCTTACAATAACCCCCAGATGTTCCTATAATATTTATCTTTCAAATAGACATTAAAGAGATTTACTGCTTCAAAGTAAGATCCAAGTAAATAAAACCGTAAAAATGCATCGCCCGCTCCAATTTGGCGTAATTCGCAACATCCAGGTATAATTCTCGTTAACTTGTCGTTAAGCACAGTCAGCTTTCAGCAGTTTCCAGTGTCTTAAATACCTTCTCCTTCAGGCGTCCCTCCCACTGTCATCTTCAACCGAATTTACTAGCAGAACTTACTCTACTTCCTTATAGAATCTTACCCAAGAAGACCTAAAATAAAGATTATAAGAATCAGACATACAGTAATCTTCTGCAAAATTAAAGTTTTACTTCTTATTTATTTTTCACAGTTGTAGATTAATAGATATATTATAATAAAACGAATATAAAACTTTTTTCCATTTAATTTTATTTGACAAGTGTTTGTTTTCAAATAGGTTTGAAACACTCGTTTGATAAAGATAGAGACGTTAAAATTCTCCATACTTGTAATAAAGGCCATAAACTAGGCGGGCTAGAATCCTTAGAAATTACCCGACTAACTAAAAAAAACCTAACCTTGCAATGAATAAGCAATAAGATATATTATAAATTCAAAATACAACACAAGATATTCAAACCAATCGAATTACAAAAAATTCCAAAAACAAAAACTTCATTGGCACAGTCCCAGTTTAACTTTCTTGCACATAAAATTTTTAATAACTTATCAATTGAAATAAAGTCTAAAGCCAAATATCTCACATTAAGAAAGGCGCTTACTGACCTTTTGATGAGTAACTATGACAGTGTTTACAACTTGTTTCACATACTCAGATAAAGATATAAATTTTCAACATCATTACATACTAGTATCATATGTTTACAGGTTTATTTTATTTTAATGTTTATTTTACGCACTTTTATTTCTCTTTAATATTTTTTATTATTACTTTACCAATTTTACCTTGTGTTTACACTAGACTACACTTAAAGTAACTACAATTAATCACCATGAAACAGGCAGCCGCCTAGTATGGTGATTTAATAAATCTTTTCTACGTAGATGTCTAATATATGTAACATGTATTTTATAAATAAATAAATAAATTAGAATCATTTGCTAAATCTCCGCTTCTGTTATATCCATTGTAATTTTCTTCATATGTTTTAATGTATAATTTGTATTTTGTTTATATTATAATGTAATGACTATTATAAGCGTATTCTCTTCTTATTATATCCAATGTAAAACCTGGGTCCCTTCGAAATTCAATTAAAAAAATCCTTATCATCATAAATATAATAACGAGTTGACAACGATAAAAATTAGTCCATAATAATTAATATTACTTGTAAGGTTTTTGCCAAACAATATTGAAGTGAGGCTACAAGCCCGAGGTAATTAAGCCTACTTGCATAAACCAAAATGATTATAAATTATATAGCCAAAGACCACAACAATTGTAAGAAAACCCATATAATATTAAAAAGTTGTAGATTAATTTCACTGTTAGTTCTTGTCAATTCTACCTATAGAATATTAACCTGTGACTTCGTATTCACAATTTGGGAGGCGGGTTTGGGTGCCGCCACTCCGGGAATTATATATTGGATAACTAACACCCCTACCAAAGGTCACCCCCAGTGGTTTTCTGCGTTTGGTGATTTAACAGGGCTGCCCGTGTCCACAGGGTGAGGTTCGTCTAGGTCTTGGTAGCGGATGCGTTTGCCACCTTCTACGCGGCGTGCCGGATCAGAGAGACTGGTTTTAGAGAGATCTGTTGATCTCTCCAGCCGGACTCTCTCGACACATCGCCTTGCACCACAGTCGAAGTGATGGAATCATACGTTTCTCCTTTAGTAGACCGTCGGAAAAAAATATGATCTCATTTTTGTCTTTAAAATTATTAGCTGTTTGTATAGTTGATTCACTCATCCCAATATACCTTCTCGTAGACTCAGAAATAAAGACCTGCTCTTCTTCAATCGGCACTCGACTAATTATGGTTATAATTCACCACTGTCCAGAATGTGTAGAATGGTCAACTCATGTCAATACCTTGTTTTTTTGGTGTAAGTTAAATGATTTCTGTCGCTCTTTAAACAATTGAAGATATTTTATTTTTAATCTATTTTTTACAAAATCTTGACTTGCCTTGAAACTTCTATTTTCCTATGTTTTCTCTGTTTGTCTTTGCTTTCATGTACCACCCTTTAACCTTACAATGTACATATCCAAATTTTGTGTCACGTTATTGTAAATTGGACGTAAGTTCGTTAATAAATAAATAAAAAAGTAAATAAATATGTCCGTCACTCCTATATGGAGCTAATTTACAGGGTGTCCAGGGATAACGTACATTAACTTTGGGAGGTGATTCTACATGATAGTAGGAGTATAAAAGATTAACAACTTTTTCCTAAATTCCTACATTTTTTTCCCATACAAAAAGACGTACCTACGAAAAATCCTTAGTGTGAGGTACGATCTTACTTACTGAGAGCCTGCCGGGCACAATTGTGGCAACAGTGCATGTTGAAATTGGCTCGTATCGTAACATAGAAAAATAATAAATCTGGTGGCACACGCCAGTCTAATTTTATCTTTTTACCACAAAACTACCCCTAAAAGTTGGAACTTTGGAAAAAGTTATTTATCTTTTTATTTTTATTTTTAACTTCATGAGGAAAATCTCAAATTATAATATTTAATTAAATGAAGACAATATTAGCGAAACTCAATCGAAAATTTGAAGACAGAAAAATCAGAAAAAGATATTGCCTTACAAGCAAAGGCACATACACTTACCATGTAAGCAAAGGACCCTGGGTTCGAGTCCCAGTGGAACCAATGTCCTTTTCTGTCTCCATAGTTATTTATCTTTTTTACTTATAATATCATGTAGAATCACCTCCCGAAGTTAATGCACTTTACCCCCGGACAACCTGTATATTTAAAAAAAATCGCTCGGTTGTGTGCAATGTTTATTCTCTGCTTTTGAACCCGCAATAAACTCTGAAAGTTTGTTTTATAAATAATATATGTTTCTCTGAAATAAATATTTTAACCTGTACATAATATGTATTACAAATACCAAAAAAATATTTTGAAAACACTTACAAAAATTTACACAGTTAAAAAAGCCTCCCCGTTCAACTTACGTTTTCACCAATACAACATTAAATATAAGAATATAATATTATATTTAAGTATATATTATTATTCAAACATTGGGGATATGGTATCATGCGCTCATCCTTGTGCTGGTGGATCTCTAGGTGGAAAAATATTTCATCATTATATATATACACATAAAATGAACACAGGGTCATTCGGAAAGAACTCACTTATTTAAAAACCTTTTTTAAGGATCAAAAACACCTGTTGATTTGTTAACGATTTTGGGGTGTATTTGCAAACCTTAAATAAGCAAAAAAAAACTCATACTTCTGTTACGATTGAACCATTTTTTTCAAGATATCGAATTTTTTCTGAGTAGATTGTCAATTTTATTGGTTTCACGTCTTTGGATTTTCTGCTCATTTTCGATATTTTAATGGTAGGTACTTTCCAAAAGACCCCGTCAAAACAAATATAAAAATTAATTTTAAAGCTATAATAGCTGTGATTCTTTGTACATTAATAAAGCTGTGAAACGACACAAAACGACATAAAAAGATGCTTTTCATTGATTTATAATATAATATAATTGCAAAGGTGTATAATTTACACAAATATAAAACATTATTTTATACATGAGCGGAATATATACGATGTGATTGAAAAGTTTAAGAATACCTACTATTTCTGTTTATACATTTATATTTCACAAAATGAAAAAGTTATTCGTTTAAAACCACTTTATAAACGTCCACCGGTTTCAATTGATTTCTACCTTCATCAGGCCAATAAACATATAAACAAAATTATAGTATAGAGGAAGATTATAAGGTAAAAAAAAAGAGAGAGAAAACATATGAAAGAGGGAGAGACCATCTGGCTGGTAGAGGAGTAGTGGAGGGTTAGTGGAAGGATGGTGGTTATATAGGGCAAAGGGGAAGGGGAACTACTAGCCTGCCTGGTGATGGTGGTCTCTCCCTCTCTCACACACTTTCTCTTTTGTTTACGTTATAATCTTCCTTTATGTTATAATTTTGTTAATATTATGTTTATTGCCTGCCGAAGGATTCTATATATTTTTGGGAAGTCTTTTGTGAGATCTCCTATCAGATTTGTGTGATTTTCAATGGCTGTCAATTGCTTTTTCTATGGGTATCAGGCCAGTTTCGCCGATTTGTGATAGCTCATAGTTGAAATCTGACATCGGCCCATAGAAAAAGCAAATAATAGCCATAGAAAATCAAACAATCTGACAAGGAATCTCACAAAATCCCACACAAGAGATCCCACAAAAGATATAGAATCGCTCGGCAGATGAAGGTTGAGATCAACCGAAATCGTTCGTGTATAAATCGAATGAAGTGCGTAATAATAAATTAACTAAGAACGTTTTCAATTTTTTAATGTCAAGCCACAATTTTTTGATTTCTTCGATAATTTTACCTTTTTATTAATTTACAAGGTGATACATACATACAACGGTTGGCCGGTTAGCAACGCTTGGTTAGTAAATCGTGGATAATTATTTTCTGTCATGGCTTTAAGGCCGTTAAAAAAAATCTTTTTGTACATAAGACAATAATGAGGTATTTCCACAAACGAGCGATTCTCTTTAAAATGTACGGAATATTTAAAGATCATTTTACTGATTTTAATCATTCCACTAAAAATGTTTGTTTCTGATGTTTTCATTTAATATTATTTATTTTTAAAAACGATCTAAAACTGACAAAATCAAAAATGGCCCGTGATTGGCAAATCTGATTGTGACGTCACAAGCGTCGCACAGCTTGGACTGCATAAATAAACACTGTCAGTGAGCATCCACGCTCATGGCGTCACACGATAGCTCCGCCCCAAAATATCGTTT
This sequence comes from Limnephilus lunatus, assembly GCA_917563855.2. Taxonomy (NCBI): domain Eukaryota; kingdom Metazoa; phylum Arthropoda; class Insecta; order Trichoptera; family Limnephilidae; genus Limnephilus; species Limnephilus lunatus. Next base: position 51,387,434 of record OU830603.1, read on the forward strand.
AAGCGGTAATTCAAATATGGGAAACTTTGACTCGCTGTAGAAAATTTATTCAAGAATAAAATCAAATAATAATACTATAATCATCGTAATTTTTGGCTTAATATTTTTTGGCAATAAAAAAAGTGGAAAAACCCCAAAAATGGTCTTTATTTTACTGATTAAAGTGAATTCGAATTCAAATATGTTCGTTTTATTGAGCTAATCGCTGATGACATGAACTGCGGAAAGTATGTTGTGGGCGTGTCCGTGTGTCCGAAGTAAGCTCAATTGATTAAAATTTTATAATTTTCGAAATTCTATCTTAAAAAGATAATCATTTGCATTAGCCTTTATTGCCTTCTTGGGATTATGAGTGAAAAGGTAAAATTTAAACGGGGAACGTTTTCATTTGAAACGACTATCATGGGAGTATCTGTACAATGGAGCAAAAGACATCCGAAAAAAAAACAAAAAACTATCTATGGACTTGGAAATTCCATTTTGAGAAAAGACGTCGTATATTTTTCAACTCTTTTTTTTTTTTTCAAATACTTTTCAATCACACAGTATACATTTATATATTTACATGCAGCAGCGTTTGATTTTTCCAAAAATTCAAGATTTTTGACTCTCACGCTCATGGGAGGTCATCATGAACGCACGATCTCATGTTTTTTTTGTATAATATATGTTTTTGCGTTATATTGTAGTATATATATATAATCATATATATTTAGCAAACACACTAATAAGTGCTGTTTTTAATAAATGACTGACCTGAGAATCCAGGGAAGCCTGTGAAACATTGAAAAGCACCAATTTATATCATTAACTCAAGTGATCAACCTTATAACTAAAATTTTAAGATTAAGAACGATCAAGCCCCATCTTTGTATAATGGAGAAAGATGCTATTAAAAAAATAAACTTTTTTTTAGCTTTTGAAAATAGAAAGGTATCTACATATTTTTTATAGTTATGGTCTTATTTTGAATGTGTTGTGGATGTCTTCGATTTATTAAGCGTTAAAGAAATAATAGGAACTAAAAAAAAATATATATAAAAAAATAAGATTATTAAATCTAAATAAAACATGAAACAGAGAATAAAAAGGAAACGGTCACAACCGAGAATCAAACCCACGATCTCTCGTCTTACCGGGGTCGTTGGTTCTGGGTTCGATTCTGTCATTATTCAAGTACTGTGAAACATCTTTTTTTTTACATGAGCTCCACATGGGAGGTCCTGAGGAAAATAATTTCCCTCAGGGTCTACGTCATCTTTAGAGATGCTGTGTGGAGGGTTTTTTAAGGAAAGGAAGGAGAGGAAGTTCTGGTAATGAAAAGGGTTTAAGGGGTGGGTAGGAATCTGGGGTTCAGTGTGTTTTGGTCATCTACCTCCAAGACCTAGACAAACCTCACGACATGAACCCGGACACCCCCTGCTAAGTCACCAAACGTAGCGAACAACATGGGATGACCTATGGAAGAGGTGTTGGTTATCCAATAAAGGTTCCCGGGGTGGCGGTACCCATTCCCGCCTCCTAAATTGAGCATCTGGCCCGTAATGGAATAATAACAGAACATGAATAGAATTTTCACAGGACTTGAATATTAAATTTGAGATTTGATGAAATGTTCAAGTTCTATGAAACAACTGTTCCAGTTAGGGTTATCACTAAAATTCAAATGCAGTACTGTCTGAAAATGGCCATTGATTTTCTGTCAATCATAATTTGTTCAAAAGCTAAAACGGACCGAGAATCGACGTGTAACGGAAACATTACAAATGTAAAAAGGCGCTAATTGACCATTCGATTATAATATTCATTTGAAGTTTAGTGAAACACCCAACCGTTTTGTCGGGATTAATTTCTGGGTTGACCAAGTTGCGCTTCTTCCAATGTCCATCATCAGGGCAGATGTGATTAACGATAGACACAACAGCGCTGTCATAAGAACTATCACAATTACCCAATATAAAAAAAATTAATTTAATTCTACTTAAAATTAGAATAAAATATCTTAGTTCCATTACCACTTCATTATATACATTTGATAATCAAAACCAAGTGGTTTCGGTTCAACCTGAACCTTCATCAAGGGTGTTGGAGGGGACCCTACCACTTGCCAAATGGCATTATAAGGAAACATATGGTTTCCTCCTTCACCGCACACGTCAAGATTCTATTTTTTTTACTGAACAAAGCTACATTTATTTGAACGACTCTAGACCCTCCAATGTCCATGCATACGGGGCTGTAAGCAGTATGCAAGTACTAACATTAACATAATACAAAAGAGAAATAGAAGTAGCAGCCCATGGAACAATTCTTCTGAAGTAGGTAACATAAAAATAAAGTTAAAATTATTGGTAAAAGAAAATAAAAAATTAGAGCTGTAACTGAAAATAAAAGAGGTTATCAGGTAAAAAAACAATTGCAATATAATGTAAGTAATTACTTTAATAGCAGAAAGAAAATAAATTTCACCAAAAGAAAAGAATAGCCAATCAAGATACATAAATGCGCAATAGATAATTTTTTTGGCTGTAAGGCTGTAAATTTTCAAATCATACCCAACGATTGGTTAAACAGCAGCCAGTAACAAGAAATTGTTTTTTTTTTAAATGTTTTGAATTGTTTGATGAAATGTTACCTAAACAAGTTTACAAGTTTGCTGAAAATCCGAGAGTTTGTCTCCGCGCCCTTAGTAAAGTAAATCACTTTCTTAAGTGAGCACTATTTCTTTTAACCCATATAACTAAAATAGAGGTTATGTTTATCCAAAATGTTATAATTGTGGCTTCAATTGTGCCAAAAACTGTTTCCCAACTGATGTTACGCGCGGCTAACAGGATTTATATTATACAGCCTTGTGTTCCGCAAACCTCACTATTAATAATATTTAATGAATAGTTCTGAGAACTGTGTTGCTAAAAGTAAAGTTATAAGCAACAGATGGTTCTGAACTACATCAATCAAATTAAAATATCTTTTAGTTGGAATGAAAATGGTAAAAACACCGAAGAGATAAATCTATGGAATTATGCTGTGAGAGTTCTCGAAAAAAAACTAATATTCCTTATGTTGATAAATAAAGTTATATCATGTGCAGAAGTATGCTAAAATGTATATTGTAATCATTTGACATATTTTTTTTATCTGAGGTGTACCACTACAATAAAGCTAGGCTTGTGTTTTAAGTGAGGATGTGATGTGATATAACGTTAGTTATTTGTGCGTTAAAATATTCGGTTCTTTTTTCAGTGTGTTTTGAGGGTGAAATGTTTAAATTGTTATTTATATTTCTGATACTTTCTGGTATTACATGTGTAGTGTATTAATTATCGTGTAGTTTCAGCTTCTTTTAATGGATGGCAATAGGTTAAAACTGCTTCCATATTCCAACAGATGGTAGCTGAAATAGTACTATCAGGAAAGCACCATCTATCGCAGTTCGTGTCTTAAGCCTCGATTACTTTGAGCGAGTTTACAAGCTACTAGCCGGGAGGTTTAAAAGCGGGCGAGTTGGCGAGTGCAATAATTGTGATGATGACACATAATACTTTCCACTCGCTCAGCAGCGAACTAGCTAGCGAGTTTAAATCATGTGTTGCTACGTTTTTTTATAGTTCTGAGTGTTCTAGCTTTAAAAATGAAGTGGAACATATATCATATTGTGGAATTTCTAACTTCTTTCTATTAATTCTGTCGACATTTTATAGAAAACTGAGATATTCACTGCTCACTAGCAACAATGATTACACAAGGTTAGATTACTAGCTAACAAGCCCACACACTAGCGAGTAGCGAGCAAAGTAAAAGGAACCCCCCTTTCAACTTTTTTCAATGGAAGATTGTTCACAATCTGCTAGTTAGCTAGTATATATGATAACACCGAGCGAGTAGTGCAGATAGTGAACTCGCCGGCTAGTAGCTTGTAAAATCGAGGCTTTAGGCACGAATAGTTACGATGATGGCCGAAGGTTCCAATAAGTTAGGGCGGCTTTCGTTGTCAGTCGGCCGGGAATATCAGAACTATTTAGGATCTAGTCTAGTAAGGACATCTGTCCAGTATAATATGACATTGATGGCTGGCGTATTCCAGCGGTAAGGCTCTTGACTCGCAAACCGAAGGTCGCGGGCGGGATCGAATCCCGGCGTGGCAAATAAATATTATTTGATTAATTTGTTTAATTAATGACAGATCACTTTATAAACCACTTTTTAATAAACAATATCGACATGTTTCAATAACAATGTTATCTTCATCAGGATATGTTAATATCTAAAAAAAAAGTGATCAATTAATTTTTTTGATTAATAAATATTTTTATCAAAGTGATCTGTTATTAAATAAATAATAAATAATGCCACAAAGTTATTTTGCAAAGTTTGAAGAAGTGATTAATTTGTGTTATTTCACAATTTATTTCATTCAAAATAATATATAATATATTTGCGGCACGTTCAAGAGTAGAAGATACTCTCAGTATCGCCCTGGTGTAAGACCATCATTCAGAATTGAAACGTTGCTCAAAATGGCATAAGCCGTGTTTAATGACCAAATCTGAATAGCCAGGTAATACCTCACCTTCATCTTCCCTATCTCCTTCCCCTCCCCACTACCTTCAGCCTCACAACATAGGGATGTCATAGTGTCACTGGATCCAGATGAGAACGGTATTTACATAAAAAAATCTCGATAAAAAACTAGTAACCAATCGTGTTAAAATTATTGGAAGAAACCCAATACTTCTTAAGGTGTCTAATATTGGAAGATAAGAGAAACTAAAGTATTAAATAACCCCAAGAAATTTATACTTGAATTGCCCTATTGTTTTTTTTAATAAAACTTCGAGATGGGAGAGTTGTTGTTTGTCTGACTTTTCTGTTATTTTTAAATGGTGCAGTTTTATTTAGAAAATGATCCTTAAATTTTATTGTAAATTTGTTATGTTGCACGGTGCAAGTTTTTTTAATTTTTTTTTATTGTAACATAAAATATGAGTTACATATAAACATATATATTTTACAAAATATTATAATAATGATCGTTATTGGTCATGTATACCTTATCAGAAAAGAGAAGCTCTTGTGCCTGATATATAAAGTATATTTAGTTTTTGGATTCTTTAAACACTAGAATTGTTTTTAATATGTATTACTTTTTTGTGCTTTGTGAATTGGTTGTGTGTGCTTTTCATAAATTTCACCCCATCCTATAATGCCGTATTGTTTTACTGATTAGCAGAGGGCAAAGTAAGAAAGGCATGCAAATTAAATATTGTATCGATGATTCAATCCAACATTGTATTTGCATACCTTTGTTGGAAGAATTGAAATGGAGAGAACTATTTATTCATATTCATATTGTGTACTTACGGCCGCAAACAAACTATTCATCTTAATATTTTACAGCATAACTTGCAAAAAGGGTTCATTTCTAAAATAATCCATTTGCCGCCATCTATGAACGAGTTTCAATCAATTTATGAATTATTTTAGTTTTCATTAAAGCGATCCAATAATCCAGGAAAAAATCGAAATCGGAATTCACGCCCATTTAAGGGAAGAGTTTAAAAATACTTGAGAAAAAGCTTTTGGAAAGGTTGGAAAAGGTATTTGAGAATTTTATTTTACAGGTTGATTTCGTAAAAAAACATTAACTCCTTTTTTACTCATTGTTTATTGCAATAAAATGAAATCAAGCGACGCGGAGCCTAACATCTGTTCCCCGTTACGGCCGGGGGAGGACTGACTGAAAATGGGTGTGGCCCGTGGCGTGGTCAGTATTTATTTGGTGAACGACATGGAGTCCGCTTTGTAAAACCAAATTCGTCGACTAGTGGCCGTATTGGAATATAACAACGCGAAAATGCATATTTCATTTTAATTTGGGAAGTTCGGGCGAAAATATATATTTTTTGTGATTATTATAATAGAAACAAAATTTGCCACATTATATAATAAAACCATATTGAATAAGATGTTTTTATAAAATAGGAGAATTTGGACCTGAACGTGTTTTTTATAGACCTTATACTTTACCTTTTTATAGGCTTATTAAAAGACTTAATTATATATATTTAATTGAATCAATAATACTTCTAAGCGATCAAATTTTCAAAACGATATGATTTTGTATGATTTTGCATTATTAGTATGACTTCATCTTAAGAACAAACCTAACGATTACCGTATCATTAGAATACATGATACTAATTAAATCAATTAAGTCGTTCATTGCGCAATGACCTCGAAAAATTTGAAAAAAAAAAAAAATGGTTTTATCTCTTGATACAAATCTGAATTGGCAAACGCAATTTAATAAAGCTATCTAAAAAATTAAGATATATTTCGTACGTACATATTTCACGGACTTAAGGAAATCCTTAATATTGACGGATTGAAGACGATTTATATTCCTTAGAGTAATCTTCAATCATTTACGGTATAATAGGATGGGGTCGATGGGGTGGTGCGCTCTTCTATTATTACATAAGTCCTTGCAAATAAATCAAAAGCATTTTAATAAAGTCTTATTGAAGGATAAATAATATGTTTAACTATAATTCGACATAAAGAATCCGTATATTTCAAACTTGAAATGTTTATTAATTTTCCTACATAAAAAAAATCTATTAATTGTTTATTTTTATATAAGAGGTTCAGTGGTCGAGGGACAAGGCTCTTGACTAGCAATCTGGAGGCTGCGGGTTCAAATCCCAGCGTGCGCTGATAAATTTCATTTGATTGATTTGTGTTTTCTGAATTTAATCATTTAAAATAATTAAAGGTATGTTTGCGGCATGTTTCAGAGCGGAAGATACTTTCAGTGTGGCCCTGTCATTAGCCCTGTTTGGTGACTAGATATGAATAGCCAGGTACTCCCCCAACATCCTTTTCCTCATCTACTAACTAACATAGACTTCTCCAGTCGGACTCTCTCGACACAACGCCTTGCATCGCAGTGGGAGGGATGAATTCATGCGTCTATTATTCCTGGACACACTCACCCTCACAGACTGAACAATTCCTCATGCCTTTTTCCTTTTTAGAATACCCTTTCCTCCCTTTCCCTAAAAAGACTCTCCACACAGCAACCCCAAAGATAATGTAGGTTCTGAGGGTTTTTTTCCTCAGGGCCTTCTCTGTAGAGCCCTTTAAAAAAATAAATTATTATTATTTTACATGTTTTTGCTTATATTAACCTATAATTTAAATTTAGGAGGCGGAAATGGGTACCGCCGCCCCAGGAACCTTTATTAGATAATCAACACCTCTGCCATAGGTAACCCCAAGTGGTCTGCTACGTTTAGTGATTTAGCAGGGGTGCCCGGGTTCATGGGGTGAGGTTTGTCTAGATTATAGATCTTGGAGGCGGATGACCAGGACACACTGAACCCCAGATTCTTGCCCACCCCTTTAACCCTTTTCCCCTTTCTCCTCTCCCCTTTCCTTAAAAAAACCCTCCACACAGCATCCTCAAAAGATGAAATATGCAATGAGGGAAATTATTTTCTTCAGGGCCCCCTGTGTGGAGCTCATGTAAAAAAAAGTGGGTAGGTGTATTGTTAGTGTGTATGTATAATGTATGTATGCGCATATGCAGTTTATATCATTGAAGTGATGCTCCTGTTAAATATGAGCAGTGAACCGATATCAAAACAGTTGATGTTAGAGTTTATACAAATATTATTGAAGGTATGAAGAGCACGGTTAATGATCAAAGTTGCATTTGCATTGTAATTATGCGTGAGGAATAGCGTTGCATGGCATCTCAAAGGTACGCTAAAATTAATTAGGAACAGAAGTTCAGTACAAAACGGTAAATACACACATTCATCCACTTGCTCCAAGCTTGTAGCTACGAGGGTTGTTCAAGAATTAAAATCCTTCTTCATTTTTAGCGACGTGGATATTATTTATCAAAGAATGGCAGCACTAGCGTGTAACTCAGACTTTCCTCTAAAAAACTAGTGGTGATCCGGCGTGGTAGCTGCTTCAGTGCGTTCTTTGCGTCCGTTTGAGATGGACGCTGCGCTTTTGAATCCCGCTGCCTGCGAGGTGGGCTCCATTATTTACATTTTCAACTAAGAGGGAGTCCGTTAAAGTTTGTGAGTTGTCGGTAAGTCAATCACACAAAAGATTTTGAGGGAAAAATGGCGCATGCAAATTGCATGCTCGTTGGGTTTTCAAAACTGTGTGAAAAAAGCTCTATTTTTCTTCGTCTGAAGAAACATTTATTGGATAACCAACACCTCTGCCATAGGTCACCCAAAGTGGTGACTTAGCAGGGGTGCCCGGGTTCATGGGGGTCAGGTTTGTCCGGATCTTGGCTGACTTGAGGGAGATTTTTGAACTTTCCAGGAGGACTCTCAGCAGGATTTGGACCGCAGTGGAAGGAATGAATTCATTCGTACGTCACTTCTGGACACACCCAAATTCCTACCCACCCCTCATACCTTTTTCCTACCCAGAACTTCCTCTCCTTCCTTTCCCCGAAAAGATCCTCCACACAGCATCTCCAAAGATGTCACAGGCCCTGAGGGGGTTTATTTTCCTCAGGGCCTCCTGTGTGGAGCTAATGTAAAAAAAAAAAACATATGGCTGGAAAATCTTTGGAGACTGACTAGAACGTGGATCTAGAGTTGAGAGCATTTTTGGCGGCGGAGTTCTACGATAAGGGAATCAAGGACCTTGTGCCGCGGCTCACCAATTGCATCGATCGTATCGAGGAGGGGATATGTACCTAAAATATCATACATTTTTTTTGTAAATATATTTTTTCCTGATTTTTTAAATTAAAACGGTCTTTAATTCTTCGATAACCCTCGTATATTGCACAGCATGTTCATAGTATCCCTTTCATATACAGTGAATATTATAATAATATTTTACGATACATCAAAATTTTGTAATAAATTAATTATCAGTAATTTAAACCTCGCAACGGTACCTTTTACTTTCAAAGGGGAGGGTAATAAAATTACCACATTTACGGTGTTAGTTAATTTGTGATAATTTACGTACATGTATAATTTAATGTGTTTGAATAAAATTAAACTCCGTGAAACCAACTAACACTTTATGGGGGGTGGATATTATATTTTATGAACTTCTCTTAAAAACTTTCATTCCTAGGATACCCTGCAAATGCTGAAATTTTGCGAGGTGCCTACCGATAGTAATATAGGAAATATTGTTGGTTTTCAAATTATCTGGTCGTATTTTATTTCATTTGTCTGCGGCTTATTGAATTTTCTTATTTAAATAAATTGGAAGCCGCAAATTCGATATAATCTTAACTTATAGTAGATATTATAAAGGCAAAAGTTTGTATCGCTGTGTGTTTGTTATTCTTTGACGCAATAAATACCGAATGGAATTTAAAAATTATTTCACTAATCGAAAGCTAAATTATTTGCGAGTAAAATAGGCTATATATATTGGTAAGCTCTGGCGTTATGAATAAATTGTGGCGTTATGAAATTATTTATTATACGTTTATTGGCAAAGCGTTTTGCTAAGTAAATGTTTGACGTGGGCTGTCATTTTGTTATTTGGATTTCTTTGATAGCAAAAATTGGATTTCTTTGATAGCAAATATTCAAATACGAGTATTCTAATATGAATATTAATTTAGTTTACAAATATAAAAAGTTTACGAAACGCTATACCATATTTATATATATATATATATATATATTTTTTACCGTGAATACCGCACAAGAATCTCAACTGTTCCCGTCTGGAGAGCCAGTGAGACTATGGCATCCCCAATTGGGGTATGTTGTGAGGCTGAAGGTAGTGGGGAGGGGAAGGAGGTGGGAAGAGGAAGATTGGGAAGTACCTGGCTATTAAGATCTGGTCACCAAACACGGCTAACGCCATTTTCAAGCAACGTTTCAATTCTGAATGGTGGTCTTACACCAGGGCGATACTGATAGTATCTTCCACTCTGGAACGTGCCGCGAATATCTATTTATTATTTTAAATGAATTAATTGTGAAATAACACAAATTAATCGAATAAAATTTATTTGCGCACGCCGGGCTCGAACCCGCGACCTCCGGATTGTGAGTCAAGAGTCTTAGCCACTGGACTACGGAGGTCGTCATATAAAAACATTTATTTATTTTCTTTGTTTTACAATATTTTAGAGAAAAATATGTACTTACTGGGGAACCCCGTTTTAAGGTCAAGTTTTACATGTTCTCGTGTTTGAAATATAAGTAAATACCTATGTTAAAATATTACAAGACGAAAATTATAAAGTTATTTCTAAGAATTAATCTTTGCTTGGTCACAAAATTGTATCTATATTCTTCCTTCACATGTCCATAATACATATCTTAATGCTTCTTTTGAAGTCGGTTATTTTTTAATGGTTTTTATTGCAAGAGGGAGTAAATTAAATAATTTTATATAGAAGTATTGCATATTTTCTTGTCCAAAAGTCGTTTTATTTGTAGGTTGGTGGAATGTATGTTGTAATGTAGATCTTGTGAATCCGCCCTAGTTTGTCTGTGTAAAGTAATGCTGGTTTTTTAGTGCGTAGATTCATTAGAATATCTTTTGTATAATATGATTGTTTCAGTGAAATTAAATTCCGTTCTTTTAAAACCTAGTTTGTAAGACTCTGATAAGGACTCTGGGGATTTCTCTCGAGGTGCCATTTTTGCTGAATGCTGTGCTGTGCTATGTGGGGGATATTTTTGGGAAAGGAAGGTGAGGAGGTTCTGCGAAGGAAATAGGTATGAGAGATGGTTAGGTTAGGTTAGGTTAGGTTAGATTGGATTTTTTTGTTTGGATTATTGGTGTCGGATGTTGTGTGGAGGGCAGTTTTAGGGAAAGGAATGTCGATAAGTTCTGGGAAGGAACATTTTTTTGAGGGTCAATGTGTTGAATCTGAGGGTCAATGTGTCCAGGAGTGATGGGCGAATGAATCCATCCCTCCCACTGCGGTGCAAATTATTGGGTCGAGAGAGTCCAGCTGGAGAGGACTAGGTTAGGTCTACCTCAAACAGTCTCTCCCGATCCAACCCGCCTCGTAGAAGGTGGGCAAATGCATTCGCCGCCAAGACCTAGAAAAACCTTACTACATAAACACGGGCTACCCTGTTTAGTCACCAAACGCAGCGAATTACTGGGGTTGCCTAAGGCAGGGGTTTTGTTTATACAATAAATGGTTCTCGGGGCGGCGGTACATATACCTCCCAAATTATTTACAGTTGATAGTATGAATACTACTTAATTTTATTTTTTAGAACTGTGTACTTAGTATCGTAATGTATCATGTATTTGTTTTATCCTTGCTTAATCTACTGTAAATTGTAAAGAAAAAAATACTGCAAAGGCAATTTACATTTGTTATTGTTTGGTTGCCTTTTACTAAAAAGTGTATTTCAATTGAATGTTAAAGCTTTCAAAACCAGTTTCTGAGCTTAAACTTAATAGGCAGTCATTCCAAGAATGTGGTCTCGGGGATATGCATATTCAGTCCCCAAATTTCGCAAAATGTACCCAAGAGGGTTCAACCAGTTAGTTTGATGAATATAGTTGCCTCTGAGTAAGATTGTCCCCCGCGCAGAGATCAGTCAAGTATCACAATTTATCAATTTTGGATAAACTAAAAACTTCAGTCCAGAAAAGCTCATGATGTAAAAGAGATTCGTATTCAAAATAGACTATCAACTGTTTACCTACAACTTATCTTATGATACTTTTGAAACGTTGTTCGCTAAACTAATAACTAGAACCTGGAGATTCTGGGGAAGCTCATAGTCATATAGAAACTGGAATTCAATAAAAGCAGAAGAAGATTATTGTTCAAGTGTCGGAATCACGGTATCTCATTATGCAGCACAGGACTGTGAGAAGTAGTGGAACCCTATTCACCTTTGTGAGTATGGAATTGAAAATTTCAGTTCTGACGGCCGTTGTTTCCAACTTTTCATCAATCGATCACAAAGTCTCGGATCAACTAACTGATTTTGTTATGATTTTACATTTTCACGGCCAAAAGTATTGTCGTTATTTACTTTTGGAGTGTTATGCCATGTTGCGCTACCTACTTCTATGGCTAACATTTTGGACAGCGTTACGGTGTCCATCATCAAGGCAGATGTGTGCATATCTGTCTGTGACTCACATCTGCCTTGATGATGGACACTGTAACGCTGCCCGAAATATTGGCTAAAAGAGGTAGCGCAACACGGCATAACACCCAAAAAATAAATAACAATAGTAGCTAAAGATTGGTTTACTAACGCTTGATTCGCCTGTTGGTCGGAGAGTTGAGTTGAGTCAAAATTTCGGCTTAACAGTTGTTGATCAGTAGGATCGGGAATAAAGACCGTTAGTCACCGCAACTAATCAAGTATCACTGGCATCCAGAACGTCTGTATCCTCAGCTTTCCGTACAGGGCTGGATAATGAGAAGTAGAGGTGCCTAATTCATCAGGACAACTGGAGTGGGGTCAGGATCTTCAGAAAATGGAACAGAGAATAGGGGTGCTTTTTAATTATTAGTGACCGCAGTGTTAACTCACCACTCATGAAGTTGTAGATGAGAGGATTGACCGCGCTGTTGGCGTAGCATAGCCAGTGAGATAGCAAAGCGAGGAACGCTATGGTGTCAGTCTGCTGCATACCAAACGCGTATCTGAAATTGATAAAAATAATTAATATATATATACATATACATTTCTTTTTAACAATGGATCCACACACAGGATGTCATGAGGAAAAAAAATCCCTAGGGCCTATGTCATCTTTGATAATGCTGTGTGAAGGGTCTTTTCAGGGAAAGGAAAGAGTGGAAGTTGTGGGTGGAAAAGGGTTTGAGGGTTGGGTAGGAAACTGGGGATCAGTGTGTTCCACCACACTCTCCCACTACGGTACAAGGCGATGTTCCGAAATAGTCTTACTGGAGAAATCAGTAAATCTCCCTAAACCAGTCTCTCCCGATCCGGCCTGCAACATATTAGGTGGGCAGACACACCCGCCAGTGAGGCCCGGATAAACAATGTTTTTCTTTGTGTTTTAAGTTTCTTCTATTAATTTGTAACGTTTTATTATTTTACCATATTATTGTCCGACGTTTTACCTTATCATGTTCGTGATTATTATACATTTTACCTTACTATGTTTGTTATTACTAGACATCGGATTATATGCATTTGCATATTTGCATATGCAAATGCATATAATTTAATTACGGCGTTAATGCATATTTTAGCCTTTTTTTCCAATCGTGCATATTTAGCGTTTGAAGACGCATCCATTATACAGAATATCGCCCTCATCTCAACACATTTCCACAAGTTACCAGATGCCATAGAGAAATTGGAAACAAAAAACCTTCCTCTATTTAAATCAATAGAAATCCCGGAAACAATGATTGAACTCGCCAACGCTCTTCCCAATTCAATATCAGAAAAGATTCGTGAAAAGTTAGACGCTATTTTGTTTAAAAATCCGAGTCTTGAAGACATGAAGAACATTAATGCCTACATCAACGGCACAGGTCATACATACCTTGCATAAACAGATATCTCCAGAAATGGCGCCAATTTTTTTTAAATTTGTCAGATGACGTCAGTTGACGTAGAGAAGTCGTTTTCGGCGTTTTGGGTGACAAACATCAAAATTTTGTGCTCGAAAATTTTGGAAAAATACTTAATTGTATATTGTCCCAAAAACTATGCATAATTTTAAGAATATTTCGCTGTTTTTGTATCGTCTTTAATTAAATATATAAAAATAAAAATGTTTTTTTTTGATTTTGCATTGTGCATATTTTAGGCATATCAAGAGTTTTTAGTGCATATTTCGGCCTTTTTTAGTGCATATTTGCATGCATATTTTGGCACTTTGTTAGTGCATATAATCCGATGTCTAGTTATTACAATACATTTTACCTTACTAAGTTCGTTATTATTATACATTTTACCTTACTACGTTCGTTATTTTTATAAATTGTACCTACGGTGCTCCAGATTTTATGTCCGGGTTAAATCTTTCCCAAATGAAAGACTAAACCCTTCCACACACTTTTCCACAAATGATTATCTAGTAAATTCACGCAATGTAAGTGCACTATACAAGTATAATAAATACAAAACAATACAAGAACAATATGTCAATCCACCAGAAACATAATGGGAAAATATTTCACCGACTCCAGATATTTTCATATCAGAGGGTTCGGCTCTGATGAAATCCTAACTGGTCCGATAAATCCTACTGATCCCTCAATATAAATATTTAAAAAATCTTTCGTAATCCTACATGTATTTAAAATGACCGACTTTTGCATTTTTATGTACAAATTTTTTGACAAATCTAATATTATATTTTATATTCATTATTATCTATTACACATTTTACCTTATTATATTCGTTATAATTATGCTTTTTGCCTTATTATGTTTGTAATTACTTTACATCTTACCTTATTATGTTCGTTATTATTTCGGATTTTGCCTTATTATGTTTGTTATTTTCATACATTTTACCTTATTATGTTTATTAAAGCCCTACGAGCGTTCAAAAATTCAAAAATTTAACAAAAAAATCAACATTTTGTTACAGATATTTTTTTTTCATTTTCACCAGCATTTGGTCCTTAGAACGGGCAATCTGCCTAGCTAGGAACTAATATCGACCCACAAGACATAATAAAACTTACACATTCTAATGTCTATAGTTATTTTGCAATATTATTACTATATTACTTTTGCTATATACAAATGTATCAAATGTAATGTTATAAATAAAATAAAATAAATAAATTTCTGCTTTGCTCTGTTGAATTCATCTTACATTTGAAACATTCTTTACCATTTACTTAAATCTTTTATCCTGGAACGGTATTAGCGCTGGTAGATTAATGGCGGAATTGGAAAGTTTAGTAAAAGAATTTCTCATCGGATATAAGTTATTCATTCGTAATTTTTCGTTCGAAAGTAGATTTTATCCTGTTTTCTAAAGCAAAATAATTTAAACCGTTCTTGCGTAAATCGCTAGAGAAGTTATTTTGCAATAAAAAATATTCGCAAGTCTTAATGATAATAATCAATTATAACACATGAAATATAAAAAACTATAAAAATTGAAATTATTTCTGGAACAGAAAATCAATATCAATTGTCTGTTTGGGGCTTAGGAGTCAAGATATCTTATTTATTTATTTACATTTATTTACGCCCTAGTGGGCTTTTGCAAGCATAGAAGCAAAAATATAATAACAATAATAATTATGTACTCATATGTTACTAAACCAATAAAACAGAATAAATAATAAAGCAATTATCATCACAAGGTATAGAACATCATAACAGAAATTAAAAACATAAAAAAAATTAAACATCATAAAAGAAATGAAATAGTATGAGTAATAAGAAAAAAACAGTAATAAGACCAGAAATACAATAAAGTGCAATGTGTAAAAGCTAGTTAGTAGGTAT
Source organism: Limnephilus lunatus (assembly GCA_917563855.2). Classification (NCBI taxonomy): domain Eukaryota; kingdom Metazoa; phylum Arthropoda; class Insecta; order Trichoptera; family Limnephilidae; genus Limnephilus; species Limnephilus lunatus. The sequence continues at coordinate 51,402,889 of OU830603.1, forward strand.
AAACAAACAATTATATGTGTTTAATAATGTACGATGATAAAACAGAACTAAAATAGAACAGCAAAATAAAATAAAATAAGGTTATAAATTACTGGTAAGATTTTAAATGAGATGAGGTTTTATGAAAAGAACAAAAATAAGAAAAGTTAATTATTAAGAGATAAAAATAATAATAATAATCTTGTTTGAAATGTGACGACATCGGTTTTCTTTCAATCGCACTACATAATATAACGATATATTATGCAAAATTGGTACACACTTTCTGTAAAGCTCAATCCGGGAATGGGTACCGTCCTCCAGAGAGCAATTTATTGGTAACCAACACCTCTGTCATAGATTCGCTACGTTTGGTAACTTAGCAGGGGTGTCCGAGTCCATGAGTGAGGTTTGCTGAAGAGTTGGCGGCCTTCTACTCGGCACCACCTAATGCATGGCGGGCCGGATCGGGAGAGACTTGCACCGTGGTGGGAGGATTGGATTCATACATCTGTGACTCCTTGATACACTCACTGATACTGTCAGTGCCCTTAAATTTCTACCCAATCCTTATACCCTTTTCCTTCCCAGCACTTCCTATCTCTAAGCACTCTAAAAATACCATCTAAATAGCATCCCCAAAGATGATACAGGGCCCACATGAAAGGAGCTAATTTAAAAAAAAAATCGGTTGAGAAATCTTGCTTGAAATGACTATAGCCGAGTTTGGTGGCTAGATTCGAAATTCCCGGTTCTTTCTTCAATCTATCTTCCTCATCCCTTCCTCATTTTATTCTTCTAATTGGGAATCCACGTGGACCACTGGCTCCGTACAGGAATTCACATAAAGAAATAGCAAATTATCATTTTATTTGGTCTGCCTAACAGAAGAAAGGCCTTTTAAATAAAGCGACGATATCAGTTTTGCTTTAAATCTGTTCAGCTCACACTCTGAGAATTAACTGCTTGAGTGGCCACAATGACTGATCCCATCCATTCAATAAAAGATTCAAATTTCCATTAAGGCTTGCGGCGGAAAGTTAGTAGATAGGTTTAGTGTCTCACGACTGTCGTTGTGTTCACTGCTCATTGTCAGCGGGGAATTGAACCTTCGCATTAGCAGCAGTCGTGTTCTCTCATTAAACCAATTCTCCCTTTCGCCACAAGTTACAGGCGAAATCTACTTCCAATTGAGTTTTAACCCGATGCGAGCGCATGGCGAAAATTTCTTCTTACACGATGGTTTTGTACAAACGGGCCAACCACTGGAGCGATTTTGGTCGAAAAATGGACCACATTTATTTTTCTGCGATTGATAGCGGTCCAAAAATGACTTCACCAATCGTCAAATATTTATTATAATTATTTTAATCATTTCCTTGGCCAGCCATTTATTTAAAAACGAAGGTTTTGAAATGTTTTATCCATTATGACCATATATGTCGTAAATCCGAAATTCGTAGACGATGTTCCGGCCGAATTTTTGATCAGCTGTGGTAACGGAAAAAAAACGGATATGCATACAAACATACATACATCTTCTTCCCCTTGTCCTATTCGGGTCGGGGACCCATTGCATCGACAAGGCTCCTCCATAAGTCCCTGTCTTGTGCTGATTGTTCGGCCTTTGTCCATGGTAGACCCATCCTCTCCTTACACAGTTTCTGGAGTTGCCTCTCCCAACTGTGTATGGGGCGGCCCACTGGACATCTTCCCTCTGGAATCGCACTCAGTATCTTCCTCGGAATTCAGTCATCAGACATTCTTAGTACATGCCCAAGCCACCTCAATTGTGATTTTTCTATGAAGAGTAGCAGTGGTTCAATGTTTAGATCATCTCGGATCGTCGAGTTTCTTATATGATCCCATTTCGTAACCCCTGCCACTCCTCTCAAGTATCTCATTTCGGCAGCTTGGACTCTGGAGCGTGTTCGTTCATTTAGCATCCATGTCTGGTGGCCGTAAGTGAGCGTTGGGTGGTATACCGTTTTAAACACTACCATCTTTGTCTTGGTGCTAAGCTCGGATTTTCTTATTACTGAGCTGTAGAGAGGACGCAATACACTGCTTGCCGCACATATTCTTCTATCAATTTCTCCGTCTTGCCGACCTTCGCTGGAGAATTCGATATTTGTACAATGTACATATATAGATATGCACCTTTCATTATCAAGTATACCACAGACAACATACATAAATCGAAAATATTCTAAGTTGACTCGAATAAGTATCCCTCACGGTAGTTTCAAGTAAAAAACACGCAGGATTAGCGCGATTATAAACTTTACGTTTTTTCCATATTTTTTTTATAAGTCCTACAAATATGAAATAAACGGTAAAATACAGGTTAATTTATTGGTTATACAGCGCTATAATATTTTTTTATATCCCAATGTTAAAATTCGAACGTATGATTTTTTTAATGTTTTGGCAAAAAATTAAAAAAATGGCCTTCTGAGAAATCCCGAGCAATCGAGGCAAATTTATTTATTTCGCGTGATCGCTCCAGAGGTCAGAAACAACATCATAGAAATACTGTTTATAAATCTTGATTATTTTCTTTTCAGTTTATTATGAAAAGCCATATTCTCAAGGCTCCGGTTACAGTTTGGTTTCTATTTCTTCCTTGTTGTGCTCTTTTATGTATAATGTCACTCAAAATGTTTTTATCGCTGAACATAAACAGACTTCTGTTTCATTAGTTTTTATTGTTATTTTGTCCAGTGCTGTAAATAGCTCTGTTATTTTCAATTTTCAACTTCACAGTCTCGGAAATAAATATTCTATTATGGGGGATATATTTCACATAAAAGCAAAGCAATATAAATCTTGTTTATTTCATTCGTTTTATTTTTTTAGACACAGAAAGACCGTTGTAGATACCTTCTACCATTTTTGATATATTAAACATCAGAACCAGCAAGTTATAGAATAAATCAAATTTGGTATTGTTTATGTGAGTATTGATTTTATCTAATACACAAAAAAAACCTAAAAATCGGTCCAGTTTAAGTGGAGAAAAATGGGGAATACAAAATCTCGATTTTGATGATTTTATTTAGGTATTATCAACTTGAGGTGCAGTTTCCCTTTCGCTCAGTATTCGGAGTAGTAAGAGCGACAGTGACAGTAACAGTTTGCCAATACCTACTGTTTAAATTTTTCGGTGACAAGGTTTCAACTTTTGATCAATCATCAACCACGATGGTGACGTTTTCGTTCAAGATGGCTGATCGCAATTTGAATAAAAGCTGAAACTGGCCGAGAATTCAATGGTTAAAGCGGTTCGTTTAAATGTCAAAATTATAAAAACGGCGTTCATTGTCCAATTGTAACAACCTGAAATGAGACGGTTGGCAATTCACCTGAACCTCAGGTAGAATCCAAATGTGCCTAATTTTATTTATTTATTTTTAAACAGAAACAAACAGGACATTAGATACATTGGTGAAAACAATTTACAATTAATTAATTAATTTCACCATCAGACCAGTTAGACAATCGTACAAAAATAACATAAAAACTCCGACGGCAAATACAAGCTTCGGACAAAGGCACTATAAATATCATGCTATAAAAGCATTCAACAGTCTCACCCTTGAAAATAAAATGGAAGAAAACAAAAATAAATTCGTACTTAAAATTACAAAATGGATTAAAGAACCAAAAAGACAATATTACCAAAATTAGAATAAAACACACACACAAAACCAATATAAAACACACATCACTTAATATATGCCGATTTTTATTTTATTTATGTAATAAAATAATTAATTTTACCTTAATTATAAATTTTTATTTTTAGTTAAATTTTAGTAAAATTTTTACTTTTTTATTCAGCAGTATTTTTATATTATTTTTAATGTATTACGTAAAAAAAATTGTTCTATAAAATGCAGGCCTCAGTACAGATGAACTAGCCAGTGAGGCCGACATTGCTGAATTGTATTTGAAATGTAAGATATTATACCAAATAAATAAATAAATAAGTATATTTCACGGTGGGTACCTATTATGTGTTTCATTGTAGTGTCCTATTTATGGTATGCATATTAAGTAATTACCTGGTGATGTGTGGAGTGGGAAGGTGAATGTGTGTTAGTATATGTGTGTGTATGTATGTATGTATGAATGTATGTATGTATGCACATTGAACAATTTATAAAATGATGCTCTAATAATTATGGTTGTCAGTTTTTAATATGCAGTTTCATAGACTTGCTGAGCAGCTGTCCGAACGATGAAAATCAACCCCCGATAGGATGAAGATAACAGAAAATTAAATTACATGAAACAAATAATTAACAAAAATAAAAGAGTACTGCCAGTTTCAAACAATTATTTTCATAGTTTTCAGCTGCCTAAGGGTTATTTACATTATAAGGGTCCCCTCAAAGTACGACAATTATTGGGTGTTACGTCTACCAACATCTGTTCGCCTTGCCACATCATCTCTCGGGGATTCCAGTAAGATGTGTGGTGAGCAAAGGCTTTCAATGGCGTAGGTTTTCCGCTATAACACAATAATTTTCGTTTACGTGTGGTCAAGTACAGGAAATTTTAACGCCTTGGGCATATTCTGTCAGGATGTCAGAAAATTTCAACTTTGCAATAAAATTCAAATAAATGGAATATTTCTAAATGTATTCAAAAACTGAAAACTGTTTTTGAATGGTAATAAAAATATAAAACATTACATTTATGAAAAAAAAAATTTTTTAAAGCAAAAATAAAAAGTTTAAAAAATAGTTAAGCCTACGTTTTTCTAACTAATACTAACATATTTTTTAATAAAATTGTAATGTTAGCTTTATTAACACCTTACTTTTTTGTCCTTTCATAAAAACATTATTAAAAAAAATGTACAATCTTTCATGAATTTTTTCTCATATCGCGGTCAGAAACTTTGGTTTCATGAAGGTGCAAATTTTTTTGTGGATACTTTCTGGATTCATATACAAAGGATGGTATTTCCTCTTTCTAACACTTATTAGATCATATTTCTCACTATGACAGTAAAGGAGATAGAACGATTTTTATGAGACCAATATGAGTGGTTCCCAAAAGCGAACAAGTGTGTAATTCATACCCGGTAGAAGTGAAACTAGAAAGTCTCTAGATGTCGCTTTATTTTCTTTTACCTGTTTATTTTAAAGTGTTTTGAAGATTGGATACTGATTTCACTAAAATAAAAATGTTTTTTTTTTGATTTCGAAGGATTCGAACCTTCGTTCGCTTGATATCTGTCTCTCTGGTCGCTGAGACCTGTCAGGCACCTTGCCCACTGCACTATCGAAGGCCTGCGCCAGCGCGAATTTACCGCATAGTATTTGTGTAGAACTGAGTCGTGAGACATTTCCGTTTCATCCGAATTTCAAATCACTAACGGCGCTTAAGATGTTTAATTTCAAAAATGGATTTTAACCGCTTGGTCACGGAGGTCAAATATTTCGCAAAGTGAATGAAACACAGATTCAACAAAATTTTCCTTTGCTCTCGATGAACTTTCACAAGGATGCGGTCCGCCAAATACTTACCTCCCACTCCAACTTCCCGACAAACTCTCTCTGTAACACCACCCGACAAGTCCTCCCGATAACTCCACCCGACAAGTTCACCCAACGTCAATCCCACCCACTCACTCCTAACCTCCTAACCCCGAACGCCACTCTTAGACTCCCGACTTAACGAACCGGTGTTTTAATATTTAGCAGAAGAGATCCGCTGAACATAAATCAGGAGTAAACAACCTTGTTACATTTTTAATATTACTATAAAGAACTCCGCAGAGTAGAGGCAATAAATGTAAAAAGATGTCGAAAAGCTGACTTAGCAGATTCAAGGCGATGCTGTGAAATTACTATTTTCGATTAAACTTTACTACAAATTGGTTAATTGTTATGAATACCAATATATATGTTTCGGATAACTTAAAGCTTTTTCTGTCGTTCGGCTTGAGTAGAATCCAGAAAAACAACGGTCAATTACATTATAAAAATGAAAGAGTAACTTGTTAAAAAAACTTTAATTTAAAATTTATCGCGCACTAAAGTAACAGCTTTTAAAAAATATACTTTTATGGGTAATATTTTTTGAGACAGTTTCTCTTGATTAACTTTTTATTTGTAGTTAAAATATTCACAAATTAAAAAAGAACCGCTTTTGCGCTAGAGTCGAGCGTTTCTAGACAAGTTCTCGTTTGCCAAACGATTTTTAAGTTGATTATTTATTTTTGTGGTGATGTAAGGCACACTAAGAATATCCACATTTCTGACTTATGTATTCCTCGTAACTACTGTCAAATGCCACGTATAAGGGGCGGCACGAAACACATTTATTTATTTATTTACGCCCTTTTTCGGGGCTTTTACATATACAATTTAAAAATTATACTTTGTTTAAATAAAATATAAATACTATATATTTCTTTGACCAACAAACAAAAAAGGTATATATTTATTTTACTAAGAAATATACAGTATTTATTTCTTTTACTAAGAAATATACAGTATTTATTGTACATAACTGAACTGCCTCAGTAACAGCATTTTGTATTTGTCTAAAGATAAATTGAAGATGTCCACTGACTTGGTATAATTATTTCCCTCCATTAATATTCTGGGCAAAGAGAAATACATATGGTAGTTAGTTCCAGAATTTCTGCACTGAAATAAATCCTGACTTCTAATATTACGTAGAGGAATCCGGAAGCTTATCAATTCAAGCAATACCGGACTATCAACTAAATCATTTAGAATTTTATAAAGAAATACCAAGTCTGTGAAAATTCTTCTGTCTGACAATTTGAGCATATTCATATCATTTAAAATAGTGTTGTAGTTCAACATAATTGCTGGAATACCCATTTTAAAATTTAGAAAACGTAAGAATTTGTTTTGTATTCTTTCAACAGCTTGTACATGTATATTATAATATGTGTTCCAGGCGGGAGAATTGTACTCAAGTTGACTTCTAACAAATGCAAAATATAATAGTTTAATACACTTTATATTGTTAAAATTTCTAGTTAGCCTACTTATAAATCCCATTATTTTTAAGTCCTTATTAGAGATTTCTGTTATGTGATTAACAAATGAAAGATTTGATTGAAAAGTGATGCCTAAGTCTTTTTTGTGTTAATGTCTCGAGAGTATTGTTATCAATGCTGTAATTAAAGATCACTGGATTTTTTATTCGAGAAAATCTAACTACTTGACATTTTGAGATATTTAAGTAGAGTCTATTTTCATTACACCAAATCAACAATTTACACCAAATCAACATTTTGTTGAAGAATGTTGCAATGGTAAATATTTTTAATAATTCTAAACATTTTGTGATCATCAGCAAAAAGTAAGAAAAATACATCATGAAATACTTTTGTTAGATCATTTTTAACAAGATAAATAAGACTGGGCCAAGGTGTGAACTCTGTGGAACTCCACTTGTTGCATAATTTTTTTCGGATAAGGAGGATTTTATTCTAACAATTTGTTGTCTTTTAGTAAGATAGCTTTCAATCCAGGTTAATAAATTGACACGTATACCAAGTTTTTCTAATTTCCAAATGAGAATTTCATGGGAAACTGAATCAAATGCTTTACTAAAATCAGTATAGACAGAGTCTACTTGTAGTTTTTCTTTAAAAGCATTAGTTATAAAATTTTCATAAATAATCAAGTTGGAAAGAGTATAAATACCCGGCATAAATCGAAACTGGTAAGGTGATATTACAGGTTTTATTTGTGTAAAAAGATTGTCAAGTATTAGGCTTTCAAAGAGTTTCGGTATGGTGGATTGAATGCAAATTGGTCTGTAATTACAAATATCACTTTTATCGCCCTTTTTGAAAATTGTAGTCAAATAACTAATTTTCCACTTATCAGGAAAAATTCCACTAGATAAAGACAAATTAAAAAGTTTGATTAATGGAAGAGCAATTACTTTGATACATTCTTTAATAAATATTGTAGGGATATTATCCGGTCCCGCAGATTTGTGGATATCTAAGGTTTTAACTTTAGTAATTATGTACATCAAAGAGACTTATGGTACACTGTGAAATATCAAGAGTTTAATCTAGAGTTGTTATTGGAACAGGAGCATTATTTGAGTCTGTTGAATAAACACTTTTATAAAATTTTGCAAACAAGTTCACAATACCATCAGTATTATTGCTATGGCTGCCATTTAGGTGCATAATGCTCGGGAAATCAGAATCATCTTCTACATGGTACGTATAGTTTTAGCCAAGGTTGTACATTTGCTGTTTTCTACATTTTTTTACAAAAAATACAACTAAAGTGTAATACGGGGTTCGTCTTGTTAAACCTTGTGTAAGAGTCACAGAAAGAATTTGGATTAAGTCATATTAAATAACTTAGCGGTACAAATAATTGTGTGACAACTTATAAGTTTTAGAAATTATAAAAAGTGCTAATAGTAAATTAAATATAATAATTAATAACCAAATATTTAAAAAAGATAGCTCTAAAATTTAGGTTCATATGAGTACTCATATTTTTATAACTTATTTTTGTTATTTAGACAACTTGGTAACTCTTTGACTATATTGTGATAAATCATAAAATTTTAATATTTTTCTTAATGCAATTGTGTATTACGTATTCTTAAAGAATTTGTATGTTTAATTTTATACAATTGTTTTTTTATGATGCCTTTTATTGATTAATCACTACTGTTAGTTGTGTTTTTTTTGTTTATAAATAGTCTATACTTGATTATGCTTTTTCATGTTTACTATTCGTGAGAGAAAGAATAAAGTGATCGATCCAATAAACGGAATTTTAAAACATATCATTTAAGAAGAAGATAGTACTAACAAATCTAAAGAAAATATGATAAAGAAAAGACACAGAAAAATAAAAAGCTGACGGTCGCACCTGATACTCGAACCCAAGATATTGCATCTTACCGGAACGAACGACTTGTTAATTTTAATTTTATCCTGACGAACGAACCGTTGGTTTCGAAATTTTTCGTTGGTTTATCGTTGATAATTTTTATAAAATAAGTGATTTGATTTCAATCAATTAGTAGTATAGCAGTATAAAATCGATTTTTCCGATCCCTAAGTTGAGGCCATCTTATCTAAACTGCCACACATAGTTTTGCATAGTTATGTTAAAACTGCAACGCCGATTTTGGCGACCCCTGCATGGGAGGAGATTTACCTTAGCACGCTGATGAGATGCACGGGGAAGTAGCAGACGGCAAACATGACGACCACTGCTACCAGCATCTTGGCGGCCTTCCTGCGAGTGCGCACTTGCGCCTCGGTGCTGGCGTTGGCGTGCGCGGACATGGTGCTGCGCCGGTTGTTGGTGACCCCTGGAATAAAACAAATTAAGATTAATAACGCTTTTTGCAAATTAATCTTCTTTTTAATCGAAAGCGATTTGGTAAGTGAAAAAAATCATGGCTGACGATTTTCGATCGAAACTTCAACTTTCATTTTGTGAGTTAGGTACTCACAAAATATATATCATATTAGTCTACGATTAGTTCTCACATTACTTTAGGTGTCTACGGACTCTTCAGGTCATATGGTCTTGTTTTCGAGATGTGACGAAGGTAACCGAAGGAAGATGTGCAGTGTAATTATAATTCTAAAGCTTATGTGCCATTATAATTCTAGAGCTCCGAAGACAAAACCTATCTTTCAGCCAATAAGGACATTAGTCCTCCGAAGTGTTAGTATATATTATGATACGTCAATATACAGTTACTGTGATTTAAAGGGTGACCGGACAACTCAAAATAAAATTAACTCAGAACCTCCTTTGAAAAGTCATTAAAATGGTGAAATGGGTTACGTTAGGTTATGGTTATGGGCTAGTTCAGATTTTTTTTTCAAAGCTCTTAATGACTTTTCAAAGAGGTGTTGATTTGACTTGATTCTGAGTTGACATAGAACCGATTTAAAGAGAAGATTATTGGAGTATCATAGATAATAGAAATAAAGTGAGATACGCCATGACAGCGAGCTACAACAAAGTACCTACACGGTCTATCAAAGCGGCCGTGCCTTAGTGGATTCCCATTAAATACCTAGTTTTGTCTTTTATATAATATTTTCTTATTGCTAACTATTACAATATTACTTGTAAGATGTAATTTAAGAAAAATTAATTAAGATACATTAATAAGATGTAATTTTCTTTAGAAAACATATAAAATTACTTTTGTAATGTATGTACGTAGATATAATGGGAAAAAATAAAGAAAAAAAAATCCATTTAAGTTCATATGTCTATCAAACTGACCCCCAGATTCTTACCCACCCCTTATACCTGTTTTCTTCCCACAACTTCCTAAAAAGACCCTCCACACAACATCCCCAAAGATGACACATACCCTGAGTGGAATTATTTTAATCCGGGTCTCCTGTGTGGTGCTGATTTAAAAAAAAGATAGATATAAGATTTTTTTTTAAATTTCCACTAAATCATTTACAAATATTAATAAATTTGACGTTCATTTCACAAACCGCCTCCGTCTTTATCCAATAATAATAATCAGATCGATAATGCTATGTGTCCATTCTTATAAAATTTTAAACTAATGAAACGTTTAATATTTTAAAAGCCTATTTCACGTTGTCTGCAAAGATTTTCAAATAAGAACCATTATGCCTGATTCAATTTTCCGACGATTTCTCGCCACGAATTTTTACCGAAATTTTTCATTATCAACTCTCTTGGTTTAGTAAAGTGATTATCTCCAGTCGTGGACTAGCGAAGGTAATGGGAAATAATTTTTAAATGAAAAGAAAGAAAATGAAATTGGACAAGATTTTTGGACAAGAAACCAGCCCAGAAACGTGTAAAAATTACTGTTTTTAGTTTACTTCGTTTAGCTTTATTCAAGAAATTCACGTCAGAAGTTTATAATAAAATAGTAGACATTATACAATTAATCACATTGTTTAAAAAAAACACTGATTTGAAAGAAAAAAAATTAGTTGTTAATCAGATAAGATCTATCGACTGCTAAGTTCCAGAAAGGCCTGATTGAATATCAATTTTATAATATATAATAAATTATTTAATATTTAATATATTATTTTTTAATATCAATATCAATTTTCCTGAATAAAAATTTTCAATTTTACATAAATCTGTAGCAAACTTATTTTTTGCTACCATTGATGTAGTTATTTTAACTTTATTTATTTATTTATTCACGCCTTGGCTTTGCAATATGGCGTTATTATAGATACATAAGTTATTCAGGAGAACAATTATAAGCATGTAGTATATAACATAATAAACTGAACTTTAAGGTTATAAGCAAAATTAAAAAGAAATAACAAAAAAAACAAAATTAGTAAAATAATAATAAAATTTACATAAGAATTTTAGAAATTTCTGATATAAATTTAGGTAAGGAATAGATAAAAATGTCAACCGGACTGAATTTATTTCCAAGCCTATGTAGTCTTTGGATTGGAGTTAATGAAATAGTTAGTTTTAGATGGATAAACACAGAACAGCTCTGGAAGTCTTGTGTCACGATTTGGTACTCGGAATGTTATTAGTTTTGTTAAGTCAGGTGCGTCAAGTGATCCATTAACTAATTTGAATAATATAACCAAATCGCTATTGGTTCTTCTACACTCTACACGATAGGTCAGTCAAATTAAGTATTTTTATTAAGTTAACATAATTAAGTTGTTCAATAGGTATGGAGAGTTTGAAATTAATGACCATTAAACATTTATGTTGAACTTTCTCAATTTTTATTTTGTGTGCTTTATAGAATGGGGACCAAAATGTGGAATTGTATTCTAAATTCCTTCTTACTAAAGCAGTGAAAAGAATTTTAAATGAATAAAATTTAATTAAAAATAATAAATACTTAGTTTTAACCACTTTTATTGTTTAAAAAACCAACGTGGTAAGTAAGTAATGCTAACTTTTTCAGGGTTTACTTAGAAAAATAAGTGGTTCCCAACGTTTGGTTATTTAGCGGGGGTGCCCAGGTTCATGGGGTGACGTTTGTTCAGATCTTGGCGGAGGCTGATGGGTCTCTCCATCAACTGTGTAGCAGGCCGGATCCAGAGGCTGGTCGGGGGAGATATTTTGACTTCCCCACCAGGACTCTCTCGGAACATCGCTGACGCTTGACAGTCAGCATAGTCCAGCGGTAAGGCTCTTGACTCGCACACCGAAGGTCGCGGGATCGAATCCCGGCGTGGAAAATAAATTTTACTTGATTAGTTTGTGTTATTTCACAATTAATTCATTTTAAATAATATATAGTATATTTGCGGCACGTTCCAGAGTGGAAGATACTCTCAGTATCGCCCTGGTGTAAGACCAAAATTCAGAATTGAAACGTTATCTGAATAGCCAGGTACTTTCCCACCTTTCTCTTTCCTATCTCCTTCTCCTCCCCACTACCTTCAGCCTCACAACATACCCTAATTGGGGATGCCATAGTTTCACTGGCTTCAGACGGGAGCAGTTGGGACTCGTGTAACGTATTCATTAAAAAAAAAATTGCTGTTCACCGCAGTGGGAGGAATAGATTCGTACGTCTGTCACTCCTGAAGACATTGATTGACCCCAGATTCCTACATCCTTACCATCCATCATACCTTTTTCCTTCCCACATTTCCTCACCCGGCATTCCCAAAGATGAAATAGGCTATGAGGGGAATTATTATCCTCAGGGCCTTCTGTGAGGAGTTAAACTAAAATTCAAAAATTTTTTTTAGTAAACCTTGAAGATTCGAGAATTTTACTAAACATATTGGTTTTTTAAACAATAAAATTGGTTAAAACAAATATTGGAAATTAATATTACTCGTACTCGTAAATAACGCGATATTTAAAGTTTTCCATTTTGTAAACTAAGTGACGCAAAGAAATAAAACAATTAAGGAAAAAACAAATGAATTATAATTTTCTAAACATAAATGCACCTGTATAAATTTGAATTTGGAATTCCTAACCAAAGAGAAGATATTTGAGATCAAAGTTGCCAGTACGGCAAAACGCCAATTTCATATGTAAGGACCTAATATTAGAAATTAGAACGACTGCACTTCTATTTTTCAACATTATTTATTCGTCACACAGACTGTACGCGAAGTTTAAAGTTTCGTAAAATGCTTTGGATATCAGAACGTAGACTTAAATTGTTTTTTTTAAAGTCGTAAATTCAATTATTGACACCACTTGGTTCATTTCCACGCAAATGAAAATCGAGACAATTATATACTGTGTTATTGCGACAACTCTAAATGGAATCACAACTAATTGAATACTCCTGTTCGTCGTACACGGAATTTGGGTTATGATTATAAGGACGTTGTTGAAATATTTAACGCAACGGCTTACTAAAATAAACTCAACTAAATATTTTTTTTTCTACTAGAATTTATATTGGCAAACTCTAATTAACAAACTGCCTAGCTCTGCTTCGTCTTATTTAATTTATTTATAGGAGGTACTATTCCTCATCTACTATTTTTAGTAAAGTATTTTGTTTTATATGCCTAACTGGGCGTGAAAATCAAAATAAATAACTTTTAAAAACCTTTTGAGTTTCACATAAAAACTTCACAAACACGAATATGTAAGTAAACACAATATTCGTTATAACAAGGTGATGTGAAAGACTTGCAGAAAGTTTGTTATCATAACATTTCTTAGTAGAGTATTTTTTGTTGATTGTTAAAAGTTTCATTTCTTTCTCAAAACATTCTCATATGAATATAATATTATGGGTGACTCGACAGGCGATTCCCCGAATGTTGGCTCACTGAAATAAAATTATAATATTTGGTGCATTTTTACCGATTTCAAATTTAAAATCTAACGTCAAAAACACTTTTAATAATAAGTTGGTATGGATTTGAACCGAATTCATTAACAATGTCGATTTTTTGTACTGCCAATGCTGATATATAGACAATAGTTTTTTCCTTGATGCATTTGAAAGATAATGTGTTTTATACTCGTTCTTTTGTTATTCGGCGGTACATCCTATCTAACCACCACTTCGGGGACACTTAGTTGTATTTATGTAAGTAATTAGGTATAACTATTAGGTATCTTTAAACTGACTGGCATATTTTAAAGTGTTTATGTTAAGTATGCCGAGGGGCATACATGTCACGGAACCAACATTACTTACATTTTGTAATTTCTTGGATTTGTATTATAGATGAATGATTTTTTTTACATTAGCTCCACACAGGACGTCCGGAGGACAATAATTCCCTTTAGGACCTATGTCATCTTTGTGGGTGCTGTGTGGAGGGTCTTTTTAGGATAGGAAAAATAGGAAGTTCAGGGAAGCAAAAGGGTATTAGGGGTAGGTAAGAATCTGAGGGTCAGTGTGTTCATTAGTGACAGACACATGAATCCATCCCTCCCATTGCGGTGCAAGGCAATGTTCCGAGAGAATACGGTTGGAGAAGTCAAAAGGGATCCCTCAACCATTTTATCCCGATCCGGCCTGCCACGCAGCTGGTGGGCAGACACATCCACCGCCAAGACACGGAAAAACCTTACCCTATGAACCCGGACACCTCTGCTAAGTCACCCAACGTAGCGAACCATTTGGGGTGACCTATGACAGAGGTGTTGGTTGTCCAATAAATGGTTCCCGGGGCGGCGGTAGCCATACCCTCCATCCAAATTGTTTTTTTGTTTTTTTTCTTCAATGTTCTATTTTGTCAATGTTCTGTTCCGTCAATGTTATCTTTTGTCATTGTTCTGTTTTTCAATGTTCTATTTTGTCAATGTTCTGTTTTGTCAATGTTCCGTTTGTCCATGTTCTATTTTGTCAATGTTCTGTTGTGTCAATGTTCTATTTTGTCAATGATCTCTTTTTTCAATGTTATTTTATGTCAATGTTCTATTTTGTCAATGTCTATTATGTAAATGTTCTATTTTATCCAAGTTCTGTTTTGTCAGTGTTCTATTTTATCAGTGTTCTGTTTTATTAATGTTCTATTTGGTCAATATTCTGTTTTATCCATGATCTGTTTTGTCAATGTTTTGTTTTGTCAATGTTATATTTTGTTATTGTTCTGTTTTGTCAAAGTTCTGTTTTGTCAGTGTTCTATTTTGTCAATGCTCTTTTCTGTTAATGTTCTATTTTGTCAATATTATTTTTGTCATGGGACCGTCGGTTTGTGTGTCTTGCATTCGGAATGCTTTTAGACGACGTGTTTGTCTTTTTCTTTCACTAGATGTAAGAACCCTTTTATTTCGTCTCCCAGTAAGTTTTTGTGCTTTATTTTGTACAGTGCATTGCGAGGGGAATTTTAAAATTTTACCACAAAAGTGTTACACTGCACGTTGTTTTTAACAGGCACGTTTTAAATATTATAAAAAACATAATTATTTTAATTCTAACAGTGTATGGCATACGTGAGATCTCTTCTCGAATTTAAATGTCATTTGGAATTTACACTACCAAATTTATAACCGAATTGAAAATATTCAATAAAATTTTTGAAACATTTGTCGTATCATATCTTTTGAAAATCACCAATGTAACCCTATTGCTTTTTATAAACAGAGAACAAATTTTGACGTAGGTACTGTTTCTGTATAAAAATGTTAATTGCCTTATTACATCACCAGCCCCATCAGAAAGGACTGCATTTCGTTGCCCAGATCTATTGAGGTGATTTTTCAAAAAAACGGCGCTCTACAAATTGTCCAATTATTTTTAAATACCTTATTTTATGTACAACATTCTAAATCGAAATACGTACTTAAACTCTTTGCTCGGATATATCTGCAAATCTTATAATGCCATTAAAGATGTTGATATTTTCCACTGAACCTTTAAAATGTTTAAAATCAAATTAACCTTAAAATGTACATAAATCAAAAATATTAATTTTCTATTGATTATTTATTATTTTTTAACTAATACTGTGTACAGTTTTAACATTTAATATCTACTTACTTCCTAATCTGCAACCATAAAAAAACTGATCATAAAAGACACTTAACTTTTAATTAAATGTTAGATGAAAAATTAATGTAATGTAAAAAAATGTTAAATGTACACTAAATAAAACTGTTTGTTTCCAAAAAGCTTAAATAAAATAATCAACAGGACTGTTAGGTACGCAGCAAGACATAATAATATTGGGATGATTTGTATAGCGCCATTTTGTAAGGCGCTGCACAAATTTATAATATATTTATACAATCCTACTCTAACTGCAGACTAGATAAACTATTATAACAACTTATGGCTAAAATAGTGCTTCCGCCAACTTTTCGACTTTTCTTAAATATTGGAATATAGAGTTTAGGGCCGAAAAAGCCCCCTTCTCTTTTATCTTGAATACATAATAATGGCTGTTGAAAAATTTTTTTATTTGGTTCTAGGTTCGAGTTAAGTTTTTACCATGGAAATATGATTATAAATTTATTTAGGTTTTTTTATGTGTGGTAAGTTTGTTTTCGTCGTTTATGGACGCGTTTTCATGGGTTGGAATTCCCGCATAAAATGATTCCGCGATATGTTTTTTTTTAATAAGATGATTTCAGAATCTTTGTGGAGTTGGGATACTCTTATCCATTTAGGAACGTCAAGGGCTATGCGTATGGCTTTATTCTGGAAACCGGTTCTTCGATCACTGATACAAAACTATATGCACAATGCATTTGACAAGTGGAGGCGATGCTGCATATACATGTACATATTTTATATTTATACTCTGCAAAGGCAGAAAACATACAGTAATCAAAAAAAAATTGCACTGTTCGGCATTTTGATGACAATGTTAGATTTGAATTTCTGTCAGACAACCCAACCCAACAGTTAATCAGTTTTATCTTTCAAGAAATAATGTTTAATATTCCCGTAAAACATAATTAATAACAGCACCTTAATATGGCGCCTTTTATAATAAGATCACCAAAAAGGCGTTCAACAATTATTCTGTTTTGGCAGAATGTACATAACTCTTAGGAGTTTGATAATTATAATTGTTTTGCTGCTGCTAATATAATTTACTGTAATTTGATCACCGACAACAGAAATGGGACAATAACAGTAAACATTATTTAAAGACTAGCTGAAGTTTCTGGTGTTGCCCGGGCTTTGAGCATACTGTGTCGAAATCAGAAGTAGACAGAGTAATTTTCCTCTTATTTCGAACTTCAAGTATGGAAAATTTCATTACGAAATATCAAAATTCTAATTTAAGGTTTAGAAAAGCCACTTTAATTTCAATTCAATTCAACGTCAATTAAAAGTTTCTTCAACGAGATTTTAAAAAACCACCCATAATCTCATACAAATTAATAGGAAAATTACTTATTTATTGTTATCAAGTTTAATTTGTAGAACTCCATTTTAATTTTTATTTATTTTATATATTCAATAATTTTATTATTAAATTAATAAAAACAGTTTATTTATAAACAAGTTCTGCTGGTAATTATTATTACGCGTGACAGCTGTTTCGCCTTCTGAGGGCATTATCAACAGTTTGATAATGCCCTCAGAAGGCGAAACAGCTGCCACGCGTAATAGTAATTACCAGCAGGACTTGTTTATAAATAAACTGTTTTTATTAATTTAATAATAAAATTATTGAATATATACAAAAAAAAAAAAAAGAAGGAAAATTACTGATTATATTTAGAAAACTACATAAAACCCGTCAATTCCGAGGACTTAGCTAGTCTATCTATTTATATGAATAAGTATATCTGCAGCTATACAATATCTCCTTCTAATAATAATATTAATAATTTATTATATTTTATTTGGAAAACAAACATATTTATACATAGATGTCCCGGACAGCGGCCGGACGGCGTTTTCGAAAATCTCCAGTTTTATTACTTTGTTGATGAAATTTTGCACGCTTGAACTTCAAAAAAAGTGGAAGATCACTGTTTACAACTGATTTATAAAAAAAAACTATGTATAAAAGCCTGTGCAACATTAGTATAATATTATGTAATAAAAGAAGAGTGTCAGTGTGATGCAATTTTGAAGACTTGAGCTTCAAAATAAGAAGAAAGTCACTACCAACGTACTGTGTGCAAATTTTCATCAATTTTGGAAATTTGTGTACATAAAAAACCCATCCACAGACCATCCAAAAAAAGATATAGGTTTTTTCATTACATTTCTGAAGCTTTTAGCCACTGATCGGAAAGTTCCCTTAAGTGTGATTTATATATATGTACATTTTTTTATTGTTTATTGTTTTTTCCCGTTAAACTGCAACTAAGCAGTTTGTCAACGGGATTTTATCTAATCTTCAATTACAATTTAATTACACATACATAATATTATGACAACTATACAGATTGTCACAATTAACACCATATTTTCAGCATATATCTCAATCTATTTGTACAATCGCAATTTTTTATATTACTTGGTAACATCTTACTAATATTATAAATGCGAATGTTTGTATGTATGGATGGATGTTTGTTACTCTTTCACGCAATAAATACCGATTGGAATTTAAAAATTCTTTCACTAATCGAAAGCTACATTATTTGCGAGTAATATAGGCTATATATTGGTAAGCTCTGAGGTTATGAATAAGCTGTGGCGTTATGAAATTATTTATTATACTTTTTATTGGCAAAGCGTGTTGCTAAGTAAATGTTTGACGTGGACTGTCATTTTATTATTTGTTTAGGTTACTATGGAGATTTCTTTGATAGCAAAAATTCAAGTATGAGTATTCTAATATGAATATTTAATGTACAAATATTAAATAGGTACTAATCTACATTTTGACCTAAGCCAACAGCTATACTAATATTATGAATGCGAAACGGTGCGTATTTGATTGTTGATTGATTGGGGGAAGGGTAGGGGGGAGTGGGTAGGAGGGGGGGGTAGGGGGGTAGTGTGGAGGGAGTGGGGGGGGGGGGGGTAAAGTGGGGGGGGGGGGGGGGGGGGGCAGGGGGGGGGGGGGAATATGCGAGCGAAGCCCGGGGCAAAAGCTTGTGTTAAATATTTTGGGCACATTATATTCCAGTCCGCAGTTATTATTATTGTTATACTTTGGAACAAGCATTCCTTCATTGTTTGTGAACCTAGTATTACGTTCATGTTCCACTTTCCTCTTATATTAAGATTCAGATATATGCTGAGTCATTATTTTGAACCATAACAGGGCCTGCACAGGTAAGATTTGAAAGAAAGCCGATGTCGCCAATTAACAAAATATTTCCTTTGATTCCTAGACCTTAAAAAGATTTATAAAATTGATTATATGAAATATATACATGATCAATGAAATTCCCAAAAAGCATAATAGAATTCTATCACACTGCCATGCCCACAATACACGTCTATCGGTTTCATTCTTCAGTGCTTTCCGCTTCGTTGACTTATATTTGTTAAAATAATTCAAAATTACAAATTTTGACAACCCACTTAAGCTTAATCAAAATAAAATTAATAAACCGCCTTATTTACCGGGAAAAACCACGCTTTCATTTAATTGGTTCAAACGCAAATGGTTGAATCTAGGTTCATCACATTTTGACTTAAATTAGTATTTATATTGCCAAAATATTTACAAAGACTTTATTTTTTCAATCCAATAATGGCAAAGTTTATTTAAAATTTATTTATATATATACCGCAGATAAATACGAGTTGCCAAGAGCCAGTGGGACTATGGTATCCCCAAATGGGCTGTGTTGTTAATTATTTTATTTTTTAATATTAGCTCCACAAATGAGGCCCCGAGGAAAATAATTTCCTTAAGTGCCTATGTAATCTTTGGGGATACTGTGTGGAGGGTCTTTTAGGAAAGGAAGGAGAGAAAGGATAGGAAGTTCTGGAAAGGAAAAGGGTATTAAAGATGGGTAGGAATCTGGGGGTCAGTGTGTCCAGGAGTGACGGATGAATGAATCCATCCCTCCTACTGCGGTGCAAGCGATGTTCCGAGAAAGTACGGCTGGAGAAGTCAATGGGTCTCCCTCAAGCATTCTCTCCCGTTCCGGCATGCCATGTAGCTGGTAGGCAGATGTATCCACCGCCAAGACCCGGAAAAACTTCACCTCGTGAACCCGGGTACCCCTGCTAAGTCACTAAACGTAGCGAACCAATTGGGGTGACTTATGGCAGAGGTGTTGGTTATCCAATAAATGGTTCCCTGGGCGGCGGTACCCATATTAATTTGGTTTCCCAATTAGGTTATTGTTATATCTGCCCTTTCCTCGGCAGATATTAATTATTACAAGGTTCTTTTAAATATAAATGTGTTTTTATTACTTTTAATAACCTAGCTGGATAGCTACGACTGTTTACTATTCGGGGGTAGGTATATCTCTGCGCTCCCACCTCAGGAGCTGGTAAAGTCTATCTCTAGTACCACTTCATGTACACCATAGATTCTCAACCTTTTTTTGGCCATCGCCGACTTGACAGTATTATTTTTTTCTAGCGCCCCCCAGCTGCTTTTACATACCGTCTTGGGGGGGGGGGGGGGGGGGGGGGGGCGATAGGTTTCCTGAAAGTCCGTTTTTATTTTTTACATACTAGGTACCTAATATGTAAAAAAAAATAGTCGCGAATCTGAAACAGCTATTGTCACGATTATATTTAAACGTGTAATTACCCTGTAATATTACGTAATCGTAAGAAAGGCTATGACTCCTATCATATTTCTGAGAAGAAGATTGTTTTAATGAGAACAATTAAAACGCATACTTAATTATGTAGAGAAGTATTTTTATTAACATTGAAAAGATATTGAATTTATAACTTATCTAATCAGATGGTTGAATTTGATGCGTTTTAAGAAGTTTGTTTATATTAGGCTCGATTTTACTTAAAAACAAACGTAAGTTGCCACATCAGTAATATGGAGCCTATTTTTCTTTTTGGCTACCAACGTTGCTACAGCACTGAATCCACGTTCAGCTAAATAGGACGATGGGAATGCTAGTAAAAATCGTTGAACTGTCGATCATAATCCAAGGTACAGTTGCGAAATCTGTTTCTGCAGCCAAAATTCTTGGTAGCCATTCTTAAATTTAATTTTTAATTCCTCATTTGTCGTCAGTTCTATTAGTTCTTCTTCTAACTGGGATGATCCTGCTGTGTTGACATTTGAAAAAGGATCCAAACCCAGTATGGTAAATTTAATTTTTAATTCCTCATTTGTCGTCAGTTCTATTAGTTCTTCTTCTAACTGGGATGATCCTGCTGTGTTGACATTTGAAAAAGGATCCAAACCCAGTATGGTAAATTTAATTTTTAATTCCTCATTTGTCGTCAGTTCTATTAGTTCTTCTTCTAACTGGGATGATCCTGCTGTGTTGACATTTGAAAAAGGATCCAAACCCAGTATGGTAAATTTAATTTTTAATTCCTCATTTGTCGTCAGTTCTATTAGTTCTTCTTCTAACTGGGATGATCCTGCTGTGTTGACATTTGAAAAAGGATCCAAACCCAGTATGGTAAATTTAATTTTTAATTCCTCATTTGTCGTCAGTTCTATTAGTTCTTCTTCTAACTGGGATGATCCTGCTGTGTTGACATTTGAAAAAGGATCCAAACCCAGTATGGTAAATTTAATTTTTAATTCCTCATTTGTCGTCAGTTCTATTAGTTCTTCTTCTAACTGGGATGATCCTGCTGTGTTGACATTTGAAAAAGGATCCAAACCCAGTATGGTAAATTTAATTTTTAATTCCTCATTTGTCGTCAGTTCTATTAGTTCTTCTTCTAACTGGGATGATCCTGCTGTGTTGACATTTGAAAAAGGATCCAAACCCAGTATGGTAAATTTAATTTTTAATTCCTCATTTGTCGTCAGTTCTATTAGTTCTTCTTCTAACTGGGATGATCCTGCTGTGTTGACATTTGAAAAAGGATCCAAACCCAGTATGGTAAATTTAATTTTTAATTCCTCATTTGTCGTCAGTTCTATTAGTTCTTCTTCTAACTGGGATGATCCTGCTGTGTTGACATTTGAAAAAGGATCCAAACCCAGTATGGTAAATTTAATTTTTAATTCCTCATTTGTCGTCAGTTCTATTAGTTCTTCTTCTAACTGGGATGATCCTGCTGTGTTGACATTTGAAAAAGGATCCAAACCCAGTATGGTAAATTTAATTTTTAATTCCTCATTTGTCGTCAGTTCTATTAGTTCTTCTTCTAACTGGGATGATCCTGCTGTGTTGACATTTGAAAAAGGATCCAAACCCAGTATGGTAAATTTAATTTTTAATTCCTCATTTGTCGTCAGTTCTATTAGTTCTTCTTCTAACTGGGATGATCCTGCTGTGTTGACATTTGAAAAAGGATCCAAACCCAGTATGGTAAATTTAATTTTTAATTCCTCATTTGTCGTCAGTTCTATTAGTTATTCTTCTAACTGGGATGATCCTGCTGTGTTGACATTTGAAAAAGGATCCAAAACCCCAGTATTATGAAAAGGAATTTTCTTTTCGTCACAAAACTTTTCCAGTGTATTAAATATGGTTTCTCATTTTGCATCTGTTTCCAAATTTGTAACAAACAATAGTTCTTGACATATTTTCTCATCTTTGATGAACCTCACGTATGACAATAGCAATGCTTCATTGGTTGGTAGAGTGGACTCATCCAGCTGAATTGAAAATCGACAAGACTGCAGATGATTGCACATTGCACAATGATTCTTCAATGTTTTCAGCCATTTCATCAATTCATCTTTTCACAGAACTATTGCTCAAAGGAATTTTTCGGATAATATCTGCAGCTGGTTTATGGAGCGCAGTGGTAATTACTTTTTTTACTGCTGATAAAATTAAATCTTCCCCAATAGTATGTGGTTTGCCTGTTTTAGCAATCAACAATGAGATATTGTACGAAGCTCGAAGTCCATCATCGTCATGCTTAGAAGCTGTTGAAAATTATTTTCATTTAGTTGGCTGAATTTTGTACTTCTTTTTTATGTCTTGAAAATATGTCACATCTTTGTCTTTCTTATCCGGGTGGATTTTATTAAAATGATCTTGAAACCTAGAAGGCTTCATCGCGTGGATTTGTGGGATCTTCGAAAAATCCGTATTTAATATAATCCACACAATATTGCCGTATCTTCTTTTTAACTTCGGACATAAGTTTTTAATAACAAAAATTAACCAATACTAAAGTTTACTTTGCTTTATTAGTATGTGATTAGAGTGTTTTGTTTGTCTTTTTTAGATCATATTTTTTTACTTGCCAACGCCCCCCTCTGCCATTTCAACGCCCCCCAATTGTCTCTGGATCTTCTACCGCCCCCCTGAAGGTCTGAAACGCCCCCAAGGGGGCGTTATCGCCCACGTTGAGAACCTATGATGTACACTAATGCCATCTGGCGAGCTATGGCGCAAGCTAAATGCTTACCGCCATCTATCGTATTCTTTCCATATTAAATACCTATTTACTATACATTACACCCTCCCCGACCTAATCTCAAGCCCCTGGCTACAATAAATACAAGTCATGTTCTTTACAAATGATGCTATACAATTGACAAAAATGGGATTTTAAATATTTCATTTTTACATGATTTTATACACTAAATTCAACCAAACATAGTCATGATTTTAAATATTTCAACTTAAGTACTTCTGTTTCTCTGGGAGGGACCTCTATGAACGCCTTGAGCGGAGCCTCCCGTCCCAAGGTCTTGGTTGAGTAGTTTGCTCTCGATCATCCGCTGGTAATCTGAAATCAAGAGAACACCCCGTTAGCCCCTTCAACAAAGCTGAGGTCCCCAACTCGTCTGAAGCGCATTTCGTGACCTCAGACGCGGTGGGTGGGTTATCTTCTACACTCTCCTCTTCCCATTTCACAGATAAACTCCTTAACTGATCAATATGCCTCTTCCAAGTCAACGGAGTACCACAGATTCTAACGATATAAACTTTTTTTCCCACTTTCTTTTCTACAATACCTCTAACCCAACAAACTTTATTCACCTGACGAAAGTCCTTGACTAGACATTTTTGTCCAACATGTAAATTCCTCATTTGTACTGTCACTGAATTAATTGTCTCCTGAGAAGTTATCCCAAGATCGAAACATTCCATAAAATCTCTACCCACAATTAATTCTGTTCCATTTATTACTACAATAAAATTAATATTTTTGTTCCTACCCTTGAATTTCACATCAAAAATCGCCTTTCCTACGATTTTTAAACGATTATTTCCATAACCTGAAATAATTCGCTTGTCTTGTGACAAAAAGATTGAGCTAAAATGTCTTTTAAAAATACACTCTGGCATCACACATAAAGATGAACCTGAATCAATCATTGCCGTAAACTTCTTGTTATTAATTTCAATTTCCGCAGTGATAGGATTAATTGACGCAACTAAAACTTTACTATCCCTGTGATTTTCAAAAATGGGATTTATAGGATTATTCTTGCAAAATTTCTGTAAATGCCCAACGCCCTTACATTTAAAACATTTCGCATTACGAAATTTACAATCAAACGATAGATGATCATTCCTTTTGCAAATAAACCACTGTTTTTTAACATTACCAGAGGGTGATCTAAAATTCGTACCTGAATTTGATCCTAACCTATATGCTGGTTTCCTGTTAGCTACCTCGTCGCTCGTCTCGGTTCGTCGATCGTTCCCTACGCTGATCTCGCTTAAACCCATCGCTAATAACTCGCTTTTTTACCAGATTTACTTCTGATTTAACCGTATTAGCACTATCCAAAGTTGACATATTAACTGCAAGTCCTTCTATTTCATTAAACGATAACTTTTGCCCTTCCACAAAAATTTTCTCTTTCGCGCGACCCGGTAACAACCCGATTGCAAACATGTCTATAAGATTTTTTTCAAGCCTCGTTTCAAATTGACAATACGTTGCTAAAGAACGAAGTCTTACCGCGAAATCTCTTACTGTCTCGCCTTCTTGTTGTCTCGCTAAAAAAAAATTCTCCCGTTCTTTAAAAACTAAACGATTTTTGTTACAATGTTTGTCGAGAAGCGCTAAAAGTTTATCAAAAGATAAGTCCGTTACTTTACTTGGAAAACACAGATTAATTAGTAAGGTTAACGTTTCTGATTCTAGGAGATTCAATAAAAAAGCCCGTTTTTTCTCACCAGACGCTTTGTCATCATGAATCACGAAAAATTGCTCTATCCGAAGTCGAAACAATTCCCAGTCTCCGGAGAGATGGCAAAACGGAGATATTCTACCCGATTCCATAACTCCCAACAGATAGATCGGCAAAAAAAACAACAATAACAAATAATCCCTCTCAAAGAAACAAAAGAACTTAACTCAGGAACTCTTCTGGTCTGGTCCTCTCCTTCCCTTCCTCTGGGTTGTATCCTTGTCCTCTGATTAATCCAATGATTAGTCCTTGAAACGATTAATCCAATGATTAGTCCTTGACACGATTAATCCAATGATCCACAACCAGATCGCCTCCTTGTGGTATTTTTTTTTCTTGTTCCTAGAACAAAAAAAAACTTCTTCCAGCCCGTAGCCACGGAAACAAATGCTCCTTAATCAAGAGCAGAATCTCTTCCGATTCCTTTGCCAAACTGCAAGTCACTTCCGCAGTGACTTAGTCCTCCGTGCCCAGCACAAATTATTATTCGCACGCGTAACTTTCCACACAATTATACTTTAACGGCTGCGCCAGTTGTTATATCTGCCCTTTCCTCGGCAGATATTAATTATTACAAGGTTCTTTTAAATATAAATGTGTTTATTACTTTTAATAACCTAGCTGGATAGCTACGACTGTTTACTATTCGGGGGTAGGTATATCTCTGCGCTCCCACCTCAGGAGCTGGTAAAGTCTATCTCTAGTACCACTTCATGTACACTAATGCCATCTGGCGAGCTATGGCGCAAGCTAAATGCTTACCGCCATCTATCGTATTCTTTCCATATTAAATACCTATTTACTATACATTACAGTTATGTTATGAGCCTGAAGGTAGCGGGAAAAGGAAGAATAAGAGTAAGGTAGGATAGTACCTTACTATTCAGATCTGGTCACCAAACACGGCTAAATCGATTTCAAACGATTTTTTGATCCTGAATGGTGGTTTATCACTAAATATACTGAAAATGCCTACCACTCTAGAACGTACCGAAAATACATAATATATTATTTTAAATAAAAAAAATGTAAAATAACAAAAATTTATCAAATAGTTTACTTGTGCTTGCCGGGATTTAAATCCGCAAACTCCAGACTACGGAGTCAAAGATAGTAACCACTCAACCATGAAGCATGTCAGATCTAACATCACTATTCTAAATATTTTACACGCATGGTTTAAATATTCTATAACCATAAAAAATATGGTTTACATAAAAGTTTATGTCGATGTTCGAATATGAATGGACTTAGTTATATCCTTAACTTAAGAAGTTTTCCTTTATTGAGATCCCTACGCTTTTCCCTTGTGGTCTGTTTGAAGCATAAGCGAAATGCGGTGGTCTAGTAAACGTACTACGTAATATTTTACGTCTTAAATTTGAGTGGAACATATACGTCTCTAAAATACGTAAATACACACATTTACATAATAAGGTTGGATGACAACCCAACATAGTGTCATTTCAACATCCCTTTTAAAAAGTCATTAAAAGTGATGAAAAAATAGCTCATCACCAAACTTAACCTAACGTAACCTTACGTGACCTAACGTTACCTTATATAACCTAACGTAACCTAACGTAACCTAGTGTAACCTGTCGTAACCTTATATAACATAACGTAACCTAACGTAACCTAACGTAACCTAAAGTAACCTAACGTAACCTAACGTAACCTAACGTAACCTAACGTAACCTAACGTAACCTAACGTAACCTAACGTAACCTAACGTAACCTAACGTAACCTAACGTAACCTAACGTAATCTAGCGAATATTGCTGAGTTGTCTGGTCACCACATATTAGTGTCGAGTATCCAGTTGGTTAGTCAGATGTCTCCGAAAATTTTGTGTTGAGTATGCAGTTGTACGTAAAAGTGTACCTTTCATCTGGTACACTATTCAGAATATTCATAAACACCACGAAATCAATTATAATTAAAATAATTGTAATGAAATAATCAAAATTTGAGGTTTTCTGGTTTCCTAGTAGTAAATTTTAAAATGTAATATTAATGGGATACCACAAGATACTGTTTTGGGTCTATTACTTTTTATCATGTAGGTATGTAAACGATATTTTTAAACAAAACCTCAGTAGAAACGTTATATCTTACGCAGACCTAATTATTTATCATAATTAAGGGTAGTTACTGGAAAATTGTAAATGAAAATGCAAAATGCAAATAATGACATCCAAATCCTAAAAAAACTGGTTCGATACAAACCTTCTTACAATCAATGCAAAAAAAACAGTTTGTATTCCTTTCTCAATAACTAAATTCAAAACTTATCCGTACATTAATTTAATTGTACACATCAAAAAATGTTACAAAGATGTCTGTAATAATTCATGTACAATATTAAACCGTAAAACTGAAATAAAGTACCTCGGTGTAATTGTAGACCAACATATGAAATGGAACAGACACATATATGTGAACTTGTTAAGCGCATTAGGAAAATGTCTATATATTCATTAAATTAAGAAATTCTCAAGTTAAACAACCTAAAAAAAGGCTATTACAGACTAGTTCAATCATTAATTCGGTATGGAACCATTGGGTGGGGAGGTGCCTTTGATACAAAATTGGTACAAAAACTAATCATTAAAGAAAATTAAAAAAATAAACAAACATTCCCGTTCAGCATCACTGTTCAAAATTTTCGAAGTACCAAAAATTGAAGACCTCCATAAAAAAGATTCAATATTACAAATATTCCAAGAAAATGCAATCAAAAAATTTGTACTTAAGTCTTCATTAAGGCATAAATTTATTTAACATCCCAATTCCTCTATTTTCAAGACAATAATTATATTTACAAAGGCATACAATATTTTAATAGTCTTCCCGAAGAAATAAAAAAAAAAAAGATTTCGTATCATTCAAGAAAAATATCAAATTAGCCAAGCTCAAGAGATAGTACTCTTAATTGGCGTAGAAATTCATTAAAACATTCTTTTCATTATTTTTTTGCATAATATTATGTTCAATCCTGTAACAATGTTATAAATTTTACAAAAAAAAAAAGTGTACCGGACCGTTATGTCTCCTAGATTTATTTAATAGCATATTTAATATCGACGCGTCGTTCATTGGGACCGTCGCGACGTGCGATTTTGAAGTTTTGCAGTAGAGCTGTTCAAAGTTTTGTTTCTAATTTGGTATTTCATTCAACATTCCGAAAATAAGGGCTATTAAATTAACAAAATATGCCAATAAGTAAGCAAACCAAATTATTTTTAATTTTAAGTAGACCCACATTGTTCCTTGGGACCGTCAACATTGAACACACAGTCACGTGTAAATAATATTTGATTTATGATGAACATTCGAAGATTGCATTCCTCATTATCTCAAAACTTAGTATTTGGAGATATCTGCCTAATCAACTGGACGATTGATATATATATATCCAATAAATAATAGTTTTGTTTATACAAGTCTGAAAATGAACTCAAAAGCTATTTGCCCGGTGCCAATAAGCTTACCTCTCTTCTATAGACACATCACATCACGAATAAAACTAACAGATTTACCAATTTTTCAAAAATATTTTACCCCTTTTATTAAATTGTATATAAAAGAGCGTGGGTGAATCTAAAAAACAATCGTAGAAAAACGTCAAGGAATCTCGTAGGAATAAATTTGGTTCATATTTCCCCAGAGAGCAGATAAGGACGTATAAGGTCTAGTTTTAGTGGGAGAGTCATCAACTGAAGCGATAAACATTCTTCTTTCTGGGGTTGTGAAGAGGGTGGAGGGAACACCCACTCGAAGGTTACAACAGCAGGGGTGCAGAAGGTCTGTGATATCATTTGGTCTGGCCCACGACATTCAAACAATTATTCAATAAATCTTGGAATTCTTTTTCTTATTTCATAAAAATGTGACAGTGCTCTGGTTCATCTAAAATATCTGCACTCTTTGTTGGTTTGCCCTCACATTGAATATGCTAGTGTAGTTTGGTCTACATTCTAAACTGTTCACATTCATTATATCAAATCCGTATAACATCGATTCTTGTAAGGAATTTCTTAAAGGCCAGTGTTTGAAAGAGGCGAGCTATCGTATGATGAAATCGAACAAACTTCAAACCAATGGAAAACAAGTTCCTGAAAAGCATGCATTTCTGCCATTTAAGCCGGAAGGCCTTTTTATCCATTTTCAATTAGTTCGCTGGCAGCATGGGGTAGGGTACCTGCAGCATGCCATTATTAAATTTGCAGTCGGTGATGTCAAGTTTTTTTTTTAAACAGATTTTTTAATTTTTGGTTCATATGAAGCAGTTACTTTTTTATGTGACATTATAATTTAAAATAAAACAATAACTTTGTAAACACCACTTTTATTTTTTATACTTTATGCCGACCGGGTTTCGCTACAACCGTATCTCCTTCAAGGCAGTACAATCTCTACTAAAATTAATTTACATGCGTGTTATAGCTAATACATGATTTAACCAAATGGGCTGGACTCCTCAAGTAACGGAGGAAGTAGGTATAGGTGTAGATGGAGAGTTGGGAAGGGAACGGGCGTGTTTTTTGTCAATAGGGAACAATCTTAGTATGGGACTTTTATTTAAATTTAGTTGGTTATTAACTACCTTACTGTTAGTGTTTATGACTTTCCTTATAATTTTTTTAATATTTTGTCTTTAACCCTTTAAGTGCTTTCTAGGCCATCATATCAAAATGTGAAGAGAGGGAAGATTAATTTATATCTTAATTTAATTTATGTTCAAATGTCATAATTACATGAAAGATTTGAGTTTAGTTTAGATTTAGAAGGCTTGAGATGTTTAACGGATGCTGTCAACTTTTTCTTGTATTATGACAATTTGTCCGTCTCTATATGTAGATAATTGATTTTTTTATAACATACAGTTTTATTTTAAGACTTTGAGAAGATAGAGACTGATGAAATTTTGAACACTAGACCTTCGAAAAAAAGGAGGACCACTGTTTACAATTAAATTAAAAAAAAAAAAAAAAACGCTGCTTGAAGCTCGGGCAACGCCGGGACTTCAGCTAGAAATAAGAATGGCACACTAAAACCAAATCTTGTTAAGCGTTGTAAAATTTGAGAATCAATCGAAAATTCTAATCTTTAATTGATTGATAATATTTATTTTTGTACTTACATATACATGCAGAGTTGAATTTTCGTCTTTTTTCGAGGTACATCTCAGATTATTGACCGATTCTGAATTTTTAATACATAAATCTTAAACAATATTATTTCGAATAACAGCTTATGCACTCTGGTGTTTATAAGTACAGTAATATAAAAAAAGGTCCTTGAATGATGATTATACTGTAAGATTCTATTTTGTCGTTTACAGTAATAAGATTTCAACCTCTAGTACACAGGCAATTTACCGCAACTTCCTTGTACCTTGTTGGAAGACAACTGCCATAAAAACGCTATTTAAGCTCCCTGGACTAACTGAAGGCACTCTAGAGGAGCAAATGACATAACTAGAAGAAAACCACGAAGGTGTATTTTCGTCCTTTGCTGAGGGAATGAATAACCAGTTTGAAAAAATACAATTATTTTAACTTTATTATGTATTATTTAATAAAAACTAATAACACTGTTAACACCACTAAAGAAATTTGAAGAAGTCTTTAAATCAAATGTTTGTAAAACCCGTACAGGCGAATAATTCCGTGGAGTAATTACTACAACTAGATAACTCCGAATTCAACGGTTTTGAGTTAAACACTAACAGCCTTACTAAAAAACACCGTGAAAATTTTATTCAATTGATTAACGAGCGTGTACGTAATATCATTATTAATTAATTTAAAAATGTTCATGGAAAGAAATATGCATGGTTTACACAGCCTGAGAGGGTAGTTTATCTCATGTGGACGACTGTTTTGTTAATGATTTCTGAACGAATTTTGGAATTTGTACAAAGTGTTTTGAATGTTCCATATGTATCTTATTTTTGAAGATATCGTAAAAATAAATACCATCTATTAAAACTAGATATAATTACCTTTTAGATTTGTGTAAATAAATTATACTTTATTATAAAAAATGCCATATTTTAAGCTTCAAACCCGGAAAAAAATTACCAAAAACATTTTTAATCAAAATGTAGAGAAATTTAAAAAAAATCAAAATTTAAAAAAAAAACAGTCCTTTTATATAATTTAGAAGAAAACCGTTACCTCATTTTTTTGTGCATACAATAAATAACAAATTGAAGTTTGTTTAAATGCCAAAAAAATAATCTTAAAACAAACTAACATTTCAAACGGATTTCTTGCATATATAAAGACGTTCATTTGTTTAATACGTTAACCAACACATGTATTAGATATTAATATATTTAAAAAATATATCATTTTTAGATATTATCATAAAATAAAGATCCTAAAATGCAAAAATTTGTTTATTTACGTCACATATGAAACAATTTTCTGACAGTTCAACATTCAAAATACGATTATTGTGCAATAAATTAACTAAAACTGTAGAAAAACAAAGAAAAACACAATAAATATATCAATTACATAAATAAAAAGGTGAATTGGTTACTATAAAAGAAATCATTTAATAAAATCACAATATTTACTAACTTTCCGCGGAAAAAACTTTTTCACGGCATTACTATTTTTCCATCGTGGAGGACAAACGCGCAGGAGCGCTAATAATGCCTTGTGGAAAATAATTAAAACAATCATTTTTACCAAGCTATAATGAAATACAACGTTGCCAGCTGTAAAATACTTTCAATGCGTTTTTACAGCACGGCTGCGGAAGTAAGCTTATTAGTTATTAGTAACAAAACGTGTTCTAGTGTATACTGGATTTATATATTTGTTGCAACAATACAAGTTATCGGCCGTGGAAGGTTTTTTTTAGTGAGTCTGTAAGAACATAACTCCCTTTTCTAGTCTAAGAATGCTACAAACAGAAAAGTTGTAACGCATTGGAATCATTAAGTTATTTGAAAATATTGTTTGTGGGTATCTCCAAAAAACGGTATCGATTAATTCTATAATTATGTAACTCTAGTTACCACAAGTGTTTTTCCATGCATCAATTAGGCAACTAGACTTAACTGGTTGAAATACTAAAATTTATTTAATTGCTTAAGTTGTTTTCGTTTCAATTTTATATGTCGCAAACAGGTGAGTTATTCCGTTTTTAAAATAAATGTCTACTCGTACATACGAAAATGATTTTTGTATTTAAGAGTTTTTTATATGAAGTGAAAACTTCTTTAGTACCATTTCGATTTGAAACTCGATGAAACGGCAACGAGCGACACCAAAAGAGACAAACACATAGATCTATAGGATTTAGCCTGCGAGAGATTGAGATATCAATAAAATATTTATTTAATTCACGGGTACTCGGTTCCAATATGATACGATAATTCCACAGTACCACGCAAGTCTCCTTTGGTGTAGTGGTATAAAGCACCTGATGAACCTTTGCATATATTTAAACGACAAAGGATAAAAAAAAAAATTGTAAAATTAATATCCAATCTTCAAACCACTCCAAAATGAACATGCAAAAGAAAGCACAAAAGAAAGCGACAACTAGCGACTTCGAAGAAGAAAACACAAATATTAATAAGATGACTAAATGTATCTATAGGAAAAGGTGCACTGAAATTCGATGACAAAAATATGGAAAAAAATTATCCTTCACATTGATAAAAAGTGCTTCGTGGTCTTCCCACTCTTGTCTACTTTAGTTTTCTGGAGGTTTCATACGGCATGTGAATTGGGAACTCTGATTTTTTTCCAAAATATAAGAATTACGGTTCCCAACGCATCAATCTATGATTTAATAATACTTTTCAATATAAATATATATACAACAACCGATATATCAGATTAATTGCCTTCTTATAATTCAATTTTCCAATAAAACTGGTTTCAATGTTACTTACTTCAGCATTGGCGTGCACACGAGGGGGGTTTAGGAGTTTAAACCCCCCCCCCCCGAATTTCGACGATAAGCATATATTATTTTACCAATCAAAAGTAACATAAGAAAGGTTTAGATAAATCTGTACGCAAAATTTCTTATGGAAGAAGTCCGGTGCTCGCCGTGCTACAGCTGGCCGGCTGCCAGTATCACTCGCGATCGCCGCACGGTGCGTTGTGCGAAATGCAAAAGTTTACAATTATTATAAGCAATAATTATTAGCCTGAAACATTCATCAACATTGAAAAAATCTCCCAAGAAAAGATAAATGCCGCCGACGGGACTTGAACCCGCGTCCTTCTGATATTCGGTCAACTGCTCTACCACTGAGCTACGTCGGCTTATCTCCCACCCGCCAAAAAATTCAATATATACTAGTGTTTCATTCAACAATTACTGCTTATTACATTTTTCACCTGAAAACAACCAACTTTATTTTTTGTGAGAAGAAGAAGAAGTGCTAACTCTCCCACTAAATGAGAAGGACACGGGTTCAAGTCCCGTCGGGGGCATTTATCTTTTCTCGGGAGATTTTTTCAATGTTGATAAGTGTTTCAGGCTAATAATTATTGCTTATAATAATTGTTACCCTTTGTGCTATGCATAAAAAAAATCTTGTCTTAAACATTAGTTTACCAATTAAAAAATATTAAGCAAAAGTTTACAATATGACCGGATGTCCCCCGCCCGCTCTGCCCGGCACCTCTCTCCAAAACCGTGCACAGCTAGTGCTGCCAGATGCATTGTGCATTGGTTAATTTATACATCCATGGTATATAAAATTAAACATTTCTAATAAAACCTTTTTTGTTTTACCCATCACAAGTAATAACTACAAGTAGGCTACTTGTAGTTATTACCCCACGATATATAGATTAATAAACAAATAATCATGAAGGTACGTTCTTAGATTTTCACGGCCAAAAGCATTTTCGTGCTCCGGGCTAATGTAAGTACTGCGATTTAGTGAAATCGCGGTTTCCCTATACTGTAATACTTACCAGATCGTAGTGAAGTGAAGCTGGCAACACGGTATAGCTTCCAAGTAAATAAGTAACATTTCACAGCTAATAATTACACATCTGTCGGATCTGCCGGATCTGCCCTGATGATGGACACTGCAACGCTGTCTAAAACGTCGGCTAAAGAAGGAGGTAGCGCAACACGGCATAACACCCCCAAAAAAAATAACGAAAAATAATCATGAAGCATAAACTTCAAACGTCCTTTATTGTTACACATTTCGGTCTTACAGAATAATCTACCGACAGTTTCTATCACGATAGTTTCCGAGTAGGTACTTTCTAAAAGAAAACTATCGTGAAAATGCCATTAAAGACCCCGGACTCTAATAACTGAACCTCATTCCACGGAACGAATGACCCGACCAAATGACCTCAACGGCTATGTTATGGCTTCATTCTTCTTAGGTAGGATCAGTGCTGGATACTGGGAATATAAAAAATGTTTATAATTTTAAACAACTTAATTCCTCAGCCCTTAAAATAGTCAAAATATTACTGATTTGTGATAAAATCTAAATAAAAAGCATATTTTTGAACTTATACGAAAACTGTTTTTTTTGAAAAATGATGAAATACGCTTTCAAATTTTATCAACTGTATATATATAAATCAAAATGTGTTTGAGGATTAGTGGATTGTGAACCGAGGATTTGCATTTTCAATAATCTCTCCAGTTTGAATACGGATGATAGTTTGTGACTAAGCCACTGTCGTGACGCCCGCCCCCCGCAAGTAGGAAAAATTTCGGAGCGGGATTTTAACTGCTAGTTAAGGCGATCCACTAGTACAGGAAAAAATCGACGTCGGAATTCACGCCCCTTTATGGGAGGAGCTTAAAAATACTTGAGAAAAAGCTTTTGGAAAGGTTGGAAAAGATATTTGAGAATTTTTTTTTACATGTTGATTTCGTAAAGGCCTGTAAAAAACATTAATTCCTTTTTTATGGATTGTTTATTGTAATAAAACGGAATTTTTAAATTGATTTCACGAAAACAAGCCGCGCGGAGCCCAACACGTCATTTCTCCGCTCCGTTCGGAGGAGTAGTGACTGAAAATAAGGGCGGCTGCCAGTCGTTCTTCTGTGGACGGTATAAGGTTCACTTTGGTATTACAAATTCTTCGACTGCCGTATTGTCGCCGTGATGTCAAAAATAACAACGCAAAAATGCACAGTTTATTTTATTTTGTGAGGTTCGGGCGTAAATTTCTTTTTTTTTGCGATTATCATAAAAGAAACTAAATTTGCCACATTAAACAATAAAACTATATCCAAAAAGAGGTTTATAAATAGGAGAGTTTGGACTTCAAAGTGTTTTTTTATAGACCTTATAATTTTTTTTTTCTAAGCTTATTAAAAGACTTATAAAAAAAATGACCGATATTTTTAAGGGCCAAGATATTTTCTACACGCAGTATTTAATTTAAGTATCTATAATACTTCTTAGCGATCAAATATTCAAAACAAAATCGTACGATTTTGCATTA
This sequence comes from Limnephilus lunatus, assembly GCA_917563855.2. Lineage (NCBI taxonomy): Eukaryota > Metazoa > Arthropoda > Insecta > Trichoptera > Limnephilidae > Limnephilus > Limnephilus lunatus. Next base: position 51,438,457 of record OU830603.1, read on the forward strand.
TTTAGAATGGCTTCATCTTAATAATTATTATTGGTTTATTTTTATGAATGTTAATCAATTATTATGGTTAATTTTTAATTAACAAATACAAATTTGCAGTTATTGAGAAATAATTTAGATAATATATTATTTAAAAAAAAAAACGGAAAATACATAAAACTTTTTCAGGAACATAATATGAGTAATTACTTCAAACACTTTAAATATCGACTTTTAAAATTAACGTTCTTTTTCACATTATCATTTTATTGCCTGACGAAAGAAAGAGTTTCTTTCGATTGTGAACAATATTCAGAAATTCTCTAGAAGCGTATTCTGTACCGATTTGTTTGAAAAATGACTGTTGTTGCTAATCCTCACAAGAACTTTTGATTTCTAGACCCCAGACAGCATAATAAAATCGACTATCATCCACTCATGAAATAATTACGAGAAAATTAAGCTTACTTCGCCCACAACACATTTTACTGGTTAATATGTCATGTAAATTGTATGCCTCCTATGTAAGCTAATGAAAAAAAAATCAAGACTTCAACACAGGTTACCTAGTGAGGTTACTGTACAAGAAAATGACACAAAACGGTATTCAAAGTTCGTCATATTGCAAAAAAAGGATAAATTCCCAGGATATCACATTTTTCATTTTCTATAGGACTCCAAATTCTCAGAAAATACATATCATGTTATGCGAAGTTCTTCTACAAATGGTAATATGATTGTATTATGTTAAGCAAACATTGACATTTCAATAACTAGAAAATAACTCTCTAACACCGAACAGTAATCTCTAGACGTGTAATTTATATATATATATATATATATATATATATATATGCGGCAATTTGAAAGAAAATGATTGGTTCGTGGGTTTATGTATTCGAAGAACCTTTGTTTGATGTATGTGATTTGTGGAACCACTGTAGAAGAAAACCTGTCAGAAGGAGGGAAGAGGGACTCACCGTGTATTTGAAGCCCAATGTGGTATTTCCACTAACGAGAAATTCTGTTGAAAATGTACGGCTTATTTAAAGATCATTTTTCTGTTTTTTATCATTATACTAAAAATGTTTGTTTTATATGTTTTCATTCAATATTATTGATTTTAAAAACGATCTACAAAACTGACAAAAACAAATTGGATTATGACGTCACAATTGGCTTGGCCAGTTAAGTAAAACACTGCCAGTGAGCGTCCACGCTCATGACGTCACACGATAGCCCCGTCCCAAAATATCGTTTTAGCGGTAATTCAAAAATGGGAAACTTTGACTCGCTTTAGAACATTTATTCGTCAACATAAAAATAAAATAAAAATGCCATAATTATTGTTATTTTTTGCTTAATTTTTTTAAGCAATAAAAAAACGTGAAAATAACCAATTATCTTCTTTCGAGTTAATCTTTATGGCACTCACTAAAGCAGGCTTTTATGGTAACTAGTAGCGACGGCTAGAAGCGGAATTGCAACAGTTTGTTTTTCTGAAGGAAATGGCAAGTAAATTTGAGTAATTCAGCGGTAAGTAAGTGGAGATCAAATTTGAACTAACGGTGAGGGTCGTGGACACAAGAACAGGTAGTAAGGATTAGGGGATATGCAACAATATTAATTCCCAACTACAACAGTTCATTATATGTAATGTATAAATGAATATGTGTGTAAATGAGAGGTGTATTGTGTAAAGAGCTCAAACCAATGGTTATAGCCAATTTAATTAAGATTTTAGACCTCAGATAGACCAATGAAAGTTGTAATCTGTCCAAGAAAGATGTGCGATATTTGGAAATGTTTAATAGATTTCACTAAAAGTAAGGGCACAAATGTACAATATCACCTCACGAATAATACGGAATGTTCCTTGTCGATACACAGACAATACAAAATATTCCTTTTTTAATTAATGGACAATCAAATATGACACTTGTCGAAAGTACCAGCTTTAGATGTAAAAAATAAATTCTCGTCAAAATAAAACAAAAAAGTACCTACTCGAATAATTCCTATTACTACTGGATAGAGGTTCAAGCTGCGAAAGCTGCGTGTTATCCACCAATAAAATATACATCCCAGGTTTTTAATAGTTTGTATGGCAAGCAGGGTTTGTCTAACGGGTATGTGTAATTATTATAATACCTTTCTTCCATGTTCTTAATCTGTTATAAACTGGTTCAAACTTGACAATAATGTATTCACTTCATAGCATGAATAAATTATTGTTTTATATGGCAATAATATTTTTTCTAGGATTGGCAGCAATGATTGTCTATAAAATGTAAGTAATATAAAAATGATAGGTACAAAAATGGCGTAGCGAAGTTGGTGTATCGCGTAAGTGAATTATTTTTAACAAAATTAAAATATAACGTTAATATTTCGATACAACGTCTCCCCCGACGTAAATACTGACTTTTCGTGATAATAAAGCTAAATCTAATTATTTGAATAAAAAATATTCCGTATTCCGAGAAGCAATAATATGTTCTGTATTAGCGCCGTCCGAGTATACATTTAGGCACAATCAAGTTTTAAAAATAATTCACCAAAGTTTGGTAATTAAACATAACTTGATTGACTGCCGTAATGTACCATATTATGAATATGAACCAAATTCATTTTTAGAAAATGAATTTTATAAAATTTATTATGATAAAACTATTCTAACAGACAGAACAATTAGTCATAATAGACCCGATATAGTTTTACATGACAAAATTAAGAAAATAACTTATATCATTGATGATCGATTGATATGTTCCAAATTCTTGTAATATTCAGAAAACTGTTTCTGAAAAAATAAAAAAAATATTCAGATTTAGGAAATGAGATTAAAAGAATTTGGCATTCTCAGACTATAAAAATATTACCATTTGTTATTTCGGCATTATACCTAGCTCTCTCATTCAAAATTTAGGCGTATTAGATTTGTCAAAAAATTTGTACATAAAAATGCAAAAGTCAGTCATTTTAAATACATGTAGGATTACGAAAGATTTTTTAAATATTTATATTGAGGGATCAGTAGGATTTATCGGACCAGTTAGGATTTCATCAGAGCCGAACCCTCTGATATGAAAATATCTGGAGTCGGTGAAATATTTTCCCATTATGTTTCTGGTGGATTGACGTATTGTTCTTGTATTGTTTTGTATTTATTATACTTATATAGTGCACTTACATTGCGTGAATTTAATAGATATTCATTTGTGGAAAAGTGTGTGGAAGGGTTTCATTTGGGAAAGATTTTACCCCGACATAAAATCTGGAGCACCGTAAAAAAATAATACATTTCTATTGGTTTATATCTTCATTGCTTTTTACATTACGGTTTGTATTTAACATGTGCTAAGGTTTGACTTTTGCGAAAAAGAGAATGTGTAATACAACTTTTTTTAAGCCCGGAGTACCTATTGAAAAATTAATGGAATATAAAGAACTTTTCGGTCGTAACAAAGTTAGTATAGTAATTTTAAAAATCTTTTTATGAATTACTTAGAAAGTTACGAAATTTGTGAAATACTTGAAGTTCTTATAATTTCGGTAACAAAAAATCCAATTTCAACCTACCGAAGGCAAAACTTCGTTTATTGAGCCTTTCTACATTAATGCTCATCAAATATTCAGGAACATCGTGTAAACGGACTTTTGTCAGATAAAATCTTACTTTAAATAGAATATTAAATGTAATTTTGTTACTTTGCGAAGGTACTAATCGAGATATCACTTAATTTTAATTTTATAATTTTTTTTTAAAATATTTTTAAAATTATTATTGCGTGCATTTGTATATATATTACTACGAACTCGTCAACCAGTTTCGGCACAATAGCGGTCGATCGGTTTAGATCCACGGCTTTGAATCCAACGGCAGTTGATTCAATTTCCGGGGTGCGTAAACCATTTTTAATTAAATAAATATTTTCAATTTGGGAGGCGGGTATGGGTACCACCGCCCCGGGAACCATTTCAGATGGTGGTAAGATGGTGCAGATGGATGGTGGATGGTGAATGGTGGATCCTGATGGTGGTAACCAAAACTGGTTCGCTGCATTTGGTGACTTAGTGAGGAGTGTCCGGGTTCATGGGGTGAGGTTTGGCTAGGTCTTGGCGGCGAATACATTTGCTCACCTACTGGATTGGGAGAGACTGGTTAAGGAAGACCGTTCCTAGACCTCTCCGCAGTGGAAGGAATGGATTCATACGTTCGTTACTCCTGGACACATTGATCCTCAGATTCATACCCAAATCTAATTTATTTTGCCTACCTAACTACCTTTAACTACCTCTCCTCCCTTTCCCTGAATTTTTTTTTACATTTACTCCATACAAGAGGCCCTGAGGAAAAAAATCCCTAAGGGCCTATGTCATCTGAGATGCTGTGTGGAGGGTCTTTTTGAGGAGAGGAAGGAATGAACATTAGACTTGAAGAGACCCGTGTTGTAGGAAGGAGGAAGCACAGAGCCCGGCAAATCGTTCCACAGCTGAGCTGTTGAACAAAAGAACGAGTCGAAGAAACGACCCATTCTTATGTGACAAATGTCAACCGTGTACATATGTTGGGCACGCGTTTGGCGTGTTTCCCGACTATGAACCGGTGCCGAAAGGATCAATGTCACTAGTTTATCGGAGCATCTTCCATTATATTACTGGTAGAACAAAGATGGCATTCCCACCCGTGCTCTAAAGATTGCAATCCATCTGTTAAAATGGGAGAATCTATCAAACGGACCGCCCGTTTTTGCACAGAGTTGAGGGTATTTTTCAGGTTTTTTGGAGCTCCAGACCATAGGTGGCTGCCAAATTCAACCATGGGGCGCACTTGTGATTTATACAGGGTTAGCAGTTGTGTATTATTAAAGTATCTGCGGGCCCTGTACATTACGCCCTGTTTTTGGGAGGCTAACTTTACTCTGGCTCCGATGGAGCACCCATATCTGAGCTTAAAAGAAAAATACCCTTCACACAGCATCCCCAAAGATGACGTAGGCTCTGAGGGTTTTTTTCCCCAGAGCCTCCTGTGTGAAGCTAATGTAAAAAAAATATATTCAATACAGGCTACCTAGTGAGGTTAAAATATATTCAATACAGGCTACCTAGTGAGGTTAAAATATATTCAATACAGGCTACCTAGTGAGGTTAAAATATATTCAATACAGGCTACCTAGTGAGGTTAAAATAAATTCAATACAGGCTACCTAGTAAGGTTAAAATATATTCAATACAGGCTACCTAGTGAGGTTAAAATATATTCAATACAGGCTACCTAGTGAGGTTAAAATATATTCAATACAGGCTACCTAGTGAGGTTAAAATATATTCAATACAGGCTACCTAGTGAGGTTAAAATAAATTCAATACAGGCTACCTAGTAAGGTTAAAATATATTCAATACAGGCTACCTAGTGAGGTTAAAATTTGAATTGCATACAATAATATCTATTAGACACAATCAATATCACCATGGTGACAGATGATCATTCCGAATTGAAACGGTGATTTATCTTTAGTCATGTATATTTATTTTTTATTTTTATAAATAATGCATCAGTGCAAAGAAGCTTTGACTGTCCAACTAGGAGTCTCCCGTTCTAGGACATTCAAATTGACAGAAAAATTTTGATAGGCGTAAATTTATTTTACAAATAACCATAGACATACAAATAGATCGACGAGAACTTACAGATGAGGGGTAAAAACCAACTATGGCGGGACGAAGAGAGGAAAGAGACTTGTGATTCGCCAATAAATCAATCTAACAGTATACAGGCACCTCGCACTAAAATATCATCATTTAGTTCTTGAAAGTAAAATCTGCTTTTGAATGAATAGACTTTTTTTATATCAGCCTTAAAAAGTGTAGCAGTTACTCAGCCAACAGATGCTAACCCCACAAATCCTTCATCTAATATTTGTGACTTATTGACGGAAATTGAAGAGAGGAAGCTCCGCGCAAGAAATGTTATTCTTTTCAATGTTCCCGAGAGTACATCAGATCTAACCTCAACTAACATTTCCGATGACGTGAATAAGGTTACCGCGGCCTTGAAAAACATTGATATTTCCTTTAATCCTCATGACATTAAAATATTCAGGTTGGGAACGAAGAAAGTCGGAAATCAATGTAGACCAATTAAGTTGGAATTCAAAGAGGAGCATTCAGTTCGGACAATTTTGATTAATAACAAAAAATTAAAAGATGGTATCAAAGCCAGAAATGATCAGACCAGCCAACAAAGAAAACACCTGATGATGCTACGGGACGAGCTAGAGTCTAGAAAAAATAATGGTGAATTAAATCTAACAATAAAATATATAAATAACCTCCCCAAAATCGTCAATGTTTTGCCAAAAAACTCCAACTAAATAAATGTAACATCTATTATCAGAACGTCAGAGGCATCAGAACGAAATTAAAGGAATTCAGAATAAGTGCCCCGACTCTCTCACACGATGTCATCATGTTAACGGAAACCTGGTTAACACCATCGATTTTCTCAGCGGAACTTGGATTGCCCGATCACCACATCTACCGAGTTGACCGTAGTCCAAACACCAGCTCCAATACAAGAGGAGGCGGAGTCCTGATTGCTGTCCACAAACGTATTCCGTCAAAAGTGCTCAAAAACAAAAATAGTGACGTTGAACAAATATTCGTGTTGCTCGAAAATAAAAATGCTGTCAAATTAATAATTGGATGCATATATATACCGCCATCCTCCGATACACGGCTGTATATGAATCATGTAGAGGATGTTGAATTTTTAAGGTTTAAATATCCCAGTGCCAAACTTGTTTTAGTGGGTGACTATAACTTGCCAAATATATCTTGGAACCATGATGACCCTGAATTGTCTGGTATTAATATGTCAACTGCCAATCTTAGTGAGAGAGAGATTCTGGGTATGTCGAATTATTTATCAATCCCACAACTAAACACTGTCGCTAATATAAATAGTCGCATTCTTGATCTAGTTTTTTGTAGTGAGCCCACGGCTAACGTATGTAAATCTTTAGAAGAACTATTACCTGTGGACGTTTACCATCCTCCTCTGGATATAGTTATGCCCTTTGTTAACAACACTTATCTCAAAAATATCAAGCCATCTTATAACTTCTCTAAAGCAAATTTTAAAAAAAATTTCTGATTGCTTAAATACAACAGACTGGTCCTTTCTGGAAAATACAGATATTAACGACAATGTAAATAAATTTTATGCTATTCTTAATGATGCTATTGCAAATTTTGTGCCTCTTCGACATAATAGAATTTCTCATTTTCCAAACTGGTTTAGTCCCGAATTGATCACTTTAACATATCGTAAGAAAATAGCTCATAAAAATTACAAACGGTCCAGACTGTCGAGTGATTACAATGAATTTCAATTGTTAAGAAAGGAGTGTTGTAAAATCTCAAAATTGTGCTATAAAAATTACATCGACAAAATTGAAACTGATATTCGTGTAAATATAAAACAGTTTTGGAATTATACTAACTCTCAAAAAAATAATAACTTGGGTATTCCAACTACTATGAATTTCAATGGAAAAATTGGATGTAATGATGAAAACATTGCAAATCTATTTGCTGATTATTTTAAGTCTGTGTATGAAGAGGATATACCTAGCAACGAAATTCCAAAATTCTCATCGAATCTTAGCCTGGATATATCTGAAATACGCATAGAAATCAATGATATCAAAAACCATGTAAATTTGTTAGATGCTAGGAAAAATGCAGGACCTGATAATATTCCACCAGTGTTAATTAAAGAATGTTTAAATGGCATAACTGTTCCTCTTTTTCTAATTTTTAACCAGTCACTAGAGACAGGCAATTTCCCTGATACATGGAAACACAGTTTTCTAACACCCATTTTTAAAAAAGGGGACAAAACGGACGTAACAAATTATAGGCCAATATGTATCCAATCATCGATTCCCAAGCTTTTTGAAAAAATTGTACTCCATAAAATATCTACAAATATAAAAAAAATTATAACACCCTACCAACATGGCTTTTGTTCAAATAAATCTACACTAACCAATTTACTAATTTATGAAAACTTCATATCTAAATCTTTAGCAAACAGGTGCCAGGTTGACTCAATATATACGGACTTTAGCAAGGCCTTTGACAAGGTGTGTCACAAAATATTAATCAATAAATTGGCGACACTTGGAGTTTATGGTAGCTTATTAATTTGGTTTGTTAGTTATTTGTCCAAAAGAAGTCTTAGTGTGAAAATAAATGGCACACATTCGTACAAATTTATAGCAACAAGTGGAGTGCCGCAAGGCTCCCATTTAGGGCCCATTTTGTTCATTATATTTATAAATGATATTGTTGATATATTCACAAACATAAACGTGCTACTGTTTGCTGATGACATGAAACTATATAAAGAGATCAACCACATTAACGATTGTATTACACTTCAAACTAATTTGACATATCTTTTTGAATGGTGCTCTATCAACAAACTAGCATTAAACATAAATAAATGTCAGTTCATTCATTTTTCCAAAATAAATAATCCTATATTTTTTCAGTATTCATTAAATGATGAAAATTTAAATTGTGTTAATGAAATTATGGATCTAGGCATTATGTTCGACAGTAAACTCACCTTTGTATGTCATATTAATAATATTATCAACAAATCCCTAAAGACTCTTGGCTTTGTTTTAAGAGCTGCAAAAGATTTTAATGATTTAAGCACATTTATTATGTTATATAAAACCCTTGTCAGATGCCAACTTGAATATAACTCTACGTTATGGTCTCCCTTTTTCAATATTCATTCAGACAACATTGAAAAGATACAACGGAAGTTTCTAAGGTTCATAAACTATAAATTGCGTATTCCTATACTAAACATTGATTATAATTACCTCCTGGATAAATTTTCTCTCTTGAAACTTTCAGAAAGAAGAATAAGCACAGATTTAATACTGTTACATAAAATACTGCATTATAAAATTGACTGTCCAGAATTACTTCAATTTATCAATATCCATGTACCCAAAAAATCATGTCGACATTTATTACCCTTTTACTTCAATAACACCAGGACACTAGCTTATCAAAATTCTCCGTTTCCTAGACTTCACAGTCTCGGAAATAAATATTCTAATCTAGGTGATATATTTCATCTTAAAACCAATCAGTATAAATGTTGCATATTCTATCACTTTTATTCTTCTAGACACAAATAGTTTACATAATTTCTGCAGTTTTTTGTTTATATTGAATGTGAGACTTCTTATCATTTTTAGTACTTTTTATTTTATTATGTGGTTTTGTTTTTATATTGTATTACGTATTTTCTTTTCTCATTGTATTATATTTTCTTCATTGTTTTTATACTCAACTTATAAACTATATTGTAAAAGCCCATCAGGGCGTGTAATAAATAAATAAATAAATAATAAATAATAAATAATATGTATATATACTTTTGTGTGTATATAATGTGTATGTGTATATAATGTGTATGTGTATACTTTTTTATATCACGTTATAAACAAATGTGAGAAGTCCACATACGACAAAGTAAGGTTCGCGTATTTTCATAGTCGAATATTTTGTTGCCGTAAGAAACTTTTTTTTTTTTTTTTTAAAGTTCTTTATTCAGTAAAGTTTAATATATTACAGAAAATGGGTAATTTTTTGGCCATCACACTAGGCACATGCCCGTGTTGTAGTGGCCAACTTTTACAAATGTTTCATAATTTACTTACCCCAGTAAACAGCGGCTTTGTGTTTCGCGTCACCATGTATCTCGATGTGAAAGTATGTGTTATCATTATGCTTATTAGTACGCGTACGTATTGGTATGCGAAGCTACACTCGAGTCCAGTCGGTTCCAATGGAATGGTTCCAATGGGAGGGGGAAATAATACGCTTTTATCACTTAAGGCGGGTCCATCTATTTGTACGTCCGTGCAAATAACCGATTTATATCGGGACACAAATCAAACAATCATCGCTAAAAACTTTATCTCACTTTCTGAAGCTCAGGCAAAAATATTTGATTATTTAAAATTAACGGCTCTCCCGGATCTGCCCTGATGATGGACACTGCAACGCTGTCCGAAACGTCGGCTAAAGGAGGTAGCGCAACACGGCATAACATCCCAAAACAAATAACGAAAATGCTTTTGGCCGTGAAAATCTAAAAACGTATCTGGCACAAGTGTCCTTTACGTACATGTTTTTTTACAATACAGAAAGAAGAAAGAAATGCAAAATTAGAAGATTACTTGTAAATAAATCAAAAGAAAAATAAAACACATTAATACAAAGTTAATGAAAGCAGTGAAGAAGAAACAAACACAAAAAACCTGTTGTATACTTGTTAAATTGTGTACTGCTACATTGTTTAAACAGTAAAGCTTTATATTTAAAGTAGCGGTATACTAAAAATATCAGAAACATTAGCATAAAAGGTTTTCAAAAATGTTTAAAGTGTTTTCTAATCTTACTCTAAAGAACTTAATCAGCCACTACAATAAAACTAAATCCGAAAAAAGCTTCATAAGCAAAATATTTTAATGTTTATAAGAAAAACTTTCTTTTTATACTTTATTGAAGGTTATTCCCATCAGTGAAATATATCATATTAGAATAAGTTAACAATAATAATCTAAACAAAAATATGAAAGAGAACAAGACACAGACAAACAGAAAAAGACAATGGTCGCAACTGGGACTCGAACCCAGACCTCTCCGTCTAACCGGGACGAGTGCGTTAACCAATTTCGCTACACCTTCTGTCAAAACGTCATAATTGTCAATCTCATATTTTCTAATTTTAGAATTGAATATTCATTTAGACTTTCATAAAAAAGTCGATTGTTCCATATAAATAAATTCGGATATATCTATCCGAGACGCTATCCAGGTAACAAACCAATTCTTAGAACGATTGTTTCCGATAAAATGGGTAGTTGCCAGTAATATGGAGTAAAATAATTAGTTGATAATAATGGAATTCTAAAATTTGAAAATATGAGATTTACAATTATGACGTTTTGACAGAATGTGGCAATAATAGCGAAATTGGTTAACGCACTCGTCCCGGTTAGACGGAGAGGTCTGGGTTCGAGTCTCAGTTGCGACCATTGTCTTTTTCTGTTTTTCTGTGTCTTGTTCTCTTTTATATTTTCGTTTAAAATATTTTACACTGCAAAAGCTTAAAGTATACAAAAGACTCTCTAATTAATTTCTTCCAGCACAGAAAAATGTTAGCATGTGATAAAGTTATATTAGCAGAGTAATTTTTAGTTTTTGGTTAAAATTATCGTCATCTTTTATTTATTTTTTTATTTATTTATTTATATGCATACATATTACAATAAGTTAGAAAATTATACTTTGTCTGTCCAACTGGGAAAGATACCCGTTTCAGGACAGCCAAATTGTATATTCAGTTCATAATATTTTTAACATGTGAATGGTTTCTTTCAAGATATCATAGGATATCTTGAAAGAAACCATTTATATACTCAATATATTATGACAAATGATATATAAATACTTTTATTTTTATATACGTAACTTTTTTATATACGTCACTTTATTTGTTCTATTTTTTTTAAGAGAAAAAAAAACTAGAACAAATAAAGTTATGATGGAAATAAAAACATATACATGAAATAAAGATATGAGCAAAAAAAAAAATATATAAATTTAAGTACAGTGAGATATGTGTTATCAATAAGTTACGATAAGAAAGAATACAAACATAATATAAAAATGTATACAACCAAAATTTAAAGTAAGGTGATCTTAGGTTTGCAAAATTGCAATAATAACTTTCAATAACACCTTAGTATGTTTCGAGTTCCAATGCGCCGCAGCGCGCTGTTTCGATGGTACGAGTACCTTCAGTACCTCCCACTGCAAGTTGCAGGAGTTCGGAACTGTGGATTTTTATATTTTAGATATAATATTTTAAATTTACTACATTTAATTACATCAATAATTGTCTTCAGAATAGGTAAATAGCTTCTTTCGGGCGATCACAATTTTGAAATTCTTTCGAGGTCTTTTTGGAGAACATTAACAATTGCATATTAGAATTTACACATTTATATTTATAATTTGCCAATATTTGACATATTAGTTCCCAATTTATTTTTTACTATTTAATTTTAATAAGTACCATAAGTATCTGTGTCTATGTTTTATAATAAACAATGATAACGTCATTAAAATAGTAAATTTATGGTAATAGATCCAGTGGCAGTATTGCCATATCTCGGTTTGTTTGTTGGTAGGTAGTTGCCTGTTTGTTGTGTTATGTGTCGCCCATATCGTACGAACAGACTCTACAAGCGGCGGGCAGCCGTTGTTCACGTGCGCATGACATGTCCAGTCACGCATTTTGTTGCTGTCCTTCTCAGGCTAGGAGAAGCATTACCTTATATGGTCACACAGCTCGGGATTCAACCAATGGGAAGAGACATTACCTTATAAGGGCACACGTTCGAGTCTTCCCTCTCGCTCATCGGGAGCTAGCAGCTCCAGCCACCGATCGGCAAAGCCAGACACATTCGAGACAGCGGCGCGAGCGGTTGTACTGACACGAGAGCAGTATGCCACACTTCGACGCGACTAATTAAGTCTCCGCCTACATCCAAGTATGGCGTTAATACAACAGCCGCCTATTTAATACCATGGCCGCCCTGAAAGCGCACGGCTTTTAATCCGCCTTCGTTGCCGACGAGCCGAGTATTTCACAACAGCCGCCTATTTAATACCATGGCCGCCCTGGCCGCGCACGGCTTTTAATCCGCCTTCGTTGCCGATAGCCGCGTAATTCACCGATATCGCCTACCGGTTCGGTAAGCTGGCCGAATCCGCCCACCATGACGCCGAGAAGCCGCCCCCTCACCGCCCAGCGCCCAGTGTCCTGAGCACGGTCTGTGAGCTAGGCTCCAGACCTCTCCACTACGTAGGGAAGCTGCCTGCATCCGTCCGACGCCACGTGAGATTCTAAACCTTCTTATTAGTCTTCCCGAGCCTAAATTCAGTAGCATTACTAGTGCCTCTCTCTCACTCCAATGCTAGGCCTTAAACTGTTTACCTGGTTGCCTGTACTGTTTCACCCTTGCATATTGAATACATTTGAATTGTAACCAAACCTTGTTTCATTTGGAGTCAACCATCGACAAGCACGAAGGAACCCTACTTCCCTGAGATGAGCCTTCCAAGCCGAGGCATATGACCCCCGGGGGGTCTGCTCAACACTTGTCCCCCCCCCGGGAGTGACTTATATTCCTGGAGACCTTAAAATATCACCCTGGCCCCAGGAAGTATAACACTGGGCCCAACGTGGCTTTAGTGTAACCCTGGCGCTTGGCAGAAGGGACCAGTAGTATAACAGTTGTTCTATACGCATTCGTATAGTTACTAGATCTGAATAGCCGTGAATATATTTTAACCTTCCTCTCTCCATCTTCTTTCCTTTTCCTTTTCTTTTTCTTAAAATCCCCCCTAAGCCGTTGGCACTCTTGGGCGATGTTTGCGCCGATTGTAAGAGACTAACCGGTGAATTGTTTTTGTTGGGATTTTGGATTATGCTAAGGTAATGAATGGTTCCCTGTCTCCACGTCCGCTCTCTCCTCACCCTTCCTAGACGCAGTTCGCAAGACGAATATAAAGGTGACAGTACAATGTGAGTGCATTAATTGCAGCGCATTTCAAACAACACGAATTTTTGAGGTTTGTTTCGCAATTGATCGAAGTGAATTACTGTCACGCGATTAACACATAAAACGCACATTAAAACGCAATTGCATTCTCATCGCAAAGTTATTATTATTCTTAGTAAAATATAGTTATCAACCAAGTGATCTCCATCTCACCACTTCCTACTGTAAGCACCTCTTTCCTAATATAATTTGTTGCTAAGTATTGAACTGGAGGAAAACAGAAAAAAATTGTCGTACAAAACTCTTACGCGCGAACAAGCGGTATTTACATATATAAAAACACTCTTTGTACTGACAGTAACACTGCACAGTTGTTCTTTATAATCTGTTCCAATAATGGACAATACAAGGTAGCCTAAAACGTTGGCTTAAGGAACATGACGCATAAGAAAATTTGCTGCCCAAAAAATTATTAATGCAAATTTTTAAAGGTCTACAACCCATATTCAGGTCAACGCGTGAAAGCCTTAAAATAAAACAAAGGGCATCACTTTAGTTTAATAATGTAATTCACCTTTTTCTGAATGCTAATATAATAAATCCTTCACGCATGGTTGTGTGGAAAAAGCTAATAATTCTAAAATTAAGTGTTCAACCGAAGAATAAAGAAATTAAACACCGGAAAAAAAAAATAATTAAAAACAAAATGACCTCATCATAAAAATTTTATGTCGTATTTTACTTCTGGCTTTAATAACAACATTTTGTTTTTTTCAGTTTTTCATGCGTTCCTGCATACCCGGCGTTGCTCGGCGATAAAAATTAAAGCTTTTAATATAGCAAGTATCATTTTTGGCAAACGTTGATATTTTGCTCAAATTTGAGAGATTGAATGGTATAATTATAGTATAACTGAAGGTGGTGCGGAGGTTAAGGAGACGCGAAAGAGGAAGGTTTGAAGTACCTACCTGACTATTCAGTTCTGGGCACCACTGACTATACTGAAAGTGATAGATTATCCCATCTTAACAAACTAATAGCAATCTTTAGAACGGTTCCATGCCAACTCAGAATGAAACCAACTAAGAACCACCTCAGACAGGTCATGAAAAAATAATTTCAAAATAGCCGGTAACCCTAACCTAAATTAACCTATTTAACCTATTTTTAAATATTTTTTTATCATCACTCTCACCTTTCTGAGTTGGTTCTGAGTTGGTTTCATTCTGATTTGGCCGGTCACCCTTTAGAACACAATCTTTAGAATGCAATCGTTATTCTGCTGGTACACGGAGAGAAATCGATTTTTTTCTCTAACAATAAATTAACAGGTCTAATTATTATTAAGACATCATTCTAAGCGTATATAAACAATCTGCTATTATAATTTATCACGACGTTCCAAAAAGAAATACGTCGTAACAATATTATATACTAGCTTCTACCCGCGGCTTCGCTCGCATTTTATTAGTTGGAAATTACTGTCATAATTATTGGCATAATTGTTATTATTCTTGCTTTTTTGTCTAATAAAAAATAATTATTGTTTAATCGAAAATTTCAAAATTTGAGAATGACATTTCGCAAATAAAAATTCTATTTTAGAAAATATTTAAATTATAGAGATTTATTTTAAGTACCTACTCCCCTAATTTATTCTGATGATTTCGCCTCAAGTAGGAGTTTCCAAGGTAACAATTTGTTTGACGTTTGCAATAACTCGATTTTCAGCTTATTCATAACGCCAGAGCTTACCAATATATATAGCCTATGTTATTCGCAAATAATGTAGCTTTCGATTAGTGAAAGAATTTTTAAATTCTATTCGGTGTTTATTGCGTGAAAGAATAACACTCATCCATACAAACTTTCGCCTTTATAATATCTATAAAAAGTACAAATATTCTTGGTTGATAAGTTATTTGGAAATCTTCCTGATAAGTTAATCGTTCTCGTCATAATAATTCAACGTCATTCGGACGCTTTGTTTATTTATCATGACGACGAAATATATACGCAGTACAAAAGTTACCTACTTTTTATTTGAGGATGGGACTCTAAGGAGTCATCACCGTAACGATAATTTATTCGTCCAAAACGGAAATATTGTCATGATATCGTACCTTATATATATTGCGGTGTGTTCTTGATAAAGAGTCGGTAATTAACCGAATAATTCGTTAATAATTTGACTGATATAAAAATATGCTTATGCCTATGCAATTTACCTAATAAATGGTTCACATTTTAACGAATAAAAAAATATTTCTATGTACTTACCTAATGTGTTTTTTGTAGGTAATTAATCATACATATTATAATAACGAAAATTCAATTCAAAAAGGACAAATTATATAGCATCGCTTTATCGAAATAAACTGAGGGTGTTTTTTGGATAATAATATACGTTATAACGCAAAATGTACAAATTTTTTGAAAATATCTCATTTTCATTCATTTCATTTCAAGTTTCATGTAAAAAGTAAATAATGTACGAATATTAAATTAGGAAATTCCTGTAAGAGTATTAAAATACACGTAAAAGTTTTCAATTTTTAATGATATACTTTCCGTATATTTACGAACAATGTATTATGACATTCGCAATATATTAAAAAACGTCTGAAAGTTTGTCCATATTGACGGATGACCTTATTCGTTTTCTGTATGTAATATTATTACGTCATAATGTCCTGACGAATAGGATAGTCTTGTTGTTGTTGGCGTATGGCGTCGTGGTTCGTGCTGCACTTTCAAGTTGTCTAGATTGCTGTGTTTGTCTTTCAAAATTTACCATCCGTTCAGTTTATAATACAAAAACCTAATAACATGGATCGTCATACACTAGATCTGTTAGCGAAATGGGGTATGACCGAATATCAGGAAACTTTTACTGGTGAGTTTATCATATTGTTTACTTGCAATGTTGCAATACAATTTATCGTGTAACACGATTCGTGTTCTGGCACAATAGCTGTAATTGTATAGGTGATGGTTTATATATTTTTAGATGGTATTTATTATTTTTGTACATGCATTGTGTGGCTTTTATTATAGAAATACTAAAATTTACTTTTGTAATGCACGTTCTCTTTGTTATGCGTATTTATGTTATGTTAGTATTATTTTAAAATGGCCGCCGTTTCGAGCGCCAAGTTTTACATCGAATAACCGAAAAGAGTTTTGTAATATCAGTGTTCTATTTGTAAAAGTTTTTCATCATATTATTCTCTTTGAATTTTGCATATATCAAATATTAAGTATGGTTTTATGGTGTTTGTTTGCTTTGCTAGTATTTTTTTTCTTCTTTTTTACATGTACATTTTAAAGTCGCTCGCATCGACATTGTAGCGATGCAATTGCTCGAGGACAACGAGATTAAGGAACTGATTTCCATAATTGGGGATAGACTCAAGTTTAAGGCCAACCTGCGGACCTACAAGGAAGATGGGGCTTGCACGTTGAATGAGAAACAGCCTTCTTTGGTAAGAGGATTTAAAAAAAATAATTGCTTAGCATGTATTTGATACCTTTATATATTAATTTTAATTGTCCAACCAAGGAATTTTTTTAATTCTTTGCAATAATTGTTCCTTTCTAGGTATTCATATTTTTTTATTTATATATTAATTTTTTATATTTTATATTATTGAAAAACCAAAGCAAGGATTATTATTTCTGAATGTCTTTACACAGAGTGTTCCTGCTGAAGAGCCGTCATTGAATGCAAGCTTGCTTGTCTATATCGGTAACTTGGGTTGCCGATCTCCGATAATTAAACCTGTGCCGGAAAATACCCCTGAAAATGGTTCTGGATCCAGTCAGTCTATTGAAATAGTTATAGTCTATGAAGACGATAACTATGTAAGTATATTTTATAAGTTCAGTGTATTATTTGCTTGATGTAAAATACTCTACATACATAGTGAATCCTTTTTTTAAGGTACTGGAAGTACTGAACAAGACTGAGGAGGGACGGGCCTTACACTATCAAGGAGGACAATCAGGTGGATTACTCAGTTCCGCTCAGCGGAAGGAGTTAACTTGCCAATTAATCAGAAAAAAATTGGAAACTAGCTGTAATACAAGCATCCAGAGTGCTGATTTCAGAAAACTCGCCCGTGATATTGGCGAAATCTAATCGGAATCGGCGAATCTTTACTTTGCTCCCAGTTTATTATTACTAATTTTAGTTGTCTGTGTTGTGCGATATTATTTGCGTTCGATGAACTCAAATTTGCTTTAAATTCAGGTGTTATTTTCAAAATTGGAACTGATTGTGTAAATGATAACTCATAAAATCAATAAAGTAGGTAGATATATACCGAAAATGTAATATTTAAACCATACATTATTTTTATTGTGTTTTTCAAAATTGTACTTAAATTTGGTTTGCATTATTAAAATAAAAATTTCAAGGCTAAACAGTTCTAAGTGCTTAGTACACACGTAGTTATACTTTTCCTCCTATTCCTTTATTTCAAATGTCTTCACTCGACACAGCCGATTACCGCCTAACCACTCACCATGATCCTAACTGTCAATACCCAGTGATTTTAATTTTTTTTTATTAAAAAAAAAATTTGTCACCGGCGACCGAAATCCGCTAACATTATTTACTCCAATTAATCTCAGGAATTACTGGTTAAACTAAATCAAGTAGGTAGGTACGTCCTGTAACATCCTGTATGCGAAATATTTTTATTTTATTTTCTAATAAATTTCAAACAAAAGTGATTCAGCGGAGTAGTTAAAAAATAATAAATAACTTTATAAGAAATAAAATAAATCTTCTTACTTTTTCGTTGATTAAATTGTAAAAAACAAGAAATTCCTAACAAAGACGGGATACATTTTTTATAACCATCCGACACTAAAATTCACTTAAAAGCATTGTCAATTATTCAATGATTCAATCGTCGTTTTAAATGGCTTTAGCCGTGTTTAATGACGAGATCTGAATAGCCACCTTTCACTACCCCATCAGCCTCACAACATATTCCAATAGATGTCATATTATCGCTGGCTCCCTTCACAGTTGAGAGCAGTTAGGAAAATAAATTAAAATAAACAAACGGAAATCTTTGGATAACGTTGTTTTTATAATTGACTGTGCGTAGTGTGTGCTCGGTGATCTATGGAATACCTTCTCTGGATATTCTATTGCTGTTGTAATTATTTACATTATAGCTTAAGCATACACCTGTTTTTTTCCTCATTACTTCTTTTATTTTCAGAAGGTTTCTTCGACCGGTTTTAGCCGCTATTTTTCTTTTTCTTTTACTAACACTATTATCTCTATTTTTATGTTACCTATTTCAGAAGAATTATTGCACTGGCTGCTACTTCTATTTATCTTCTGTATAATGTTAATGTAAGTACTTGAATACTGCTTACTAACCCCGTATGCATGGACATTGAAGGGTCTAGAGTCGTTTAAATAAATGTAGCTTGGTTCAATAAACAAGTAGAGTCTTGACGTGTGCGATGAAGGAGGAACCATATGTTTACTTATAACGCCGTTGGGAAAGTGGTGGGGTCCCCTCCAATGTGCGTAGCGAGGTCCTGTTTTGACTCGACTGTTATGCATTGTGTCTGTTTGTTAATTTCTTGTATGTTCCGTTTCCGTTTCAATATCATGGCCATTTAAATGGCTTATAAAGATAACTTTTCAAATTCGATATCTTCGTTTTTTTATTCCTGTTGAATAAGTCAAAAAAATAAATGTAAATAAGGTAGTAGGTTTTTTTGGATAAATTGTATTCTTTATTAATAAAAGAATGAGTTCACTCGCAGTAGAAGTGAACTCTTCAGAAAACCAAAGTAGAAAAGAGTGGGCAGGCTACGAAGCACCGCACAAAGAGGAGACCGATTAAACTATTTCATTATTTCGCAGGCTAAATCCTATAGATGAATGTGTCTCTTTTTGGTGTCGATATTTTTCGTTTCATCGAGTTTCAAATCACAAGGATGCTAAAGAAGTTTTTGCTTAAAAAAGTAAAATATACGCATTGCTTATAATTAAGATGTCGGTATTTTTAATATCTAGGTACTTATGAATCGAGGAAATTTCAGTTTTGCTTTATGAAATATCAGCAAATTATGGTATTTTTAACATCTACTTACAAATCGAAGAAATTTCGGTTTTGCTTTATTGAATACTATTAGACCCGGCCACACGTTGCTGTGGCTAACGAAATACAACGCCATTACCCAACCTTTATAAAATCCACACCACCAGCTTGCCAACTGTCCGCTGCCCGCTGCCTGAATTGAATATTTAAATTTCTCGGCTTTTCTCTACTATAATAAGCATGTATTATACATATAAACCTTCCTTTTGAATCATTCTATCGATTGGTGAAAACCGCATGAAAATCCATTGCGTAGTTGAAAAGATCTAAGCGCACAAACATTTTGAGCGACTTCATTTTATACTATGTAATGATGAAGAGCAAATTAGAAAACTAATTTTTTGGACGCGAACTCAACTGTTTAAAGAACTGGTATTATATCATGGAACAAAATTTGTGTTTGAAAATTGGCTTTTGAAAATGATATTCCACTAATGAACCGTATTTCATAAGGTGCCCACTTAGTTATTGATAAGTTAGTCTTATTGATATGTTAGTCGTATTTATAAGTTAGTCTTATTGATAAGTTAGTCTTATTTATAAGTTATTCGTAACAATATTCTTCGCGACTTTGCAACGTAAACAGCAGAATGTTTGTAAGTAAATTAAAGTTGTCTTCCAATAATATTAGCGAAAGATTCCTCGAGCCAATACCAAACACAGTGTGGGCGAATTTATGAAGAAAATCTTCAAATTTTATTAAACATCAGTAATTTAAAACTGGATTTGACCTATGTGTCAGAAAATTATAAAACAGATCTTTTTAAATCCAGCCAAGCATAAGTACTTACCTATAATATATTTTAAGAACTTTTTTTTCACATTAGATCCACACAGGAGGCCCTGAGGAAAATAATTCCTATCTCATCTTTGGGGATGCTGTTTGGAGAATCTTTTTAGGGAAAGAAAGGAGAGGACGTTTTGGGAAGGAAAAAAGTATAAGGTGTGAGTAGGAATCTGAAGTTCAATGTATCCAGTAGTGACGGACGTATGCGTCCATCCCTCCCACTGCAGTGCAAGGGGACGGGTCGAGGTCTGGCTGGAGAGGTAAAATGTCTCCGTCAACCAGTCTCTCCCGATCCGGCCCGCCACGCAGTAGGTGGGCAAATGAATTCGCCACCAAGATCTAGACAAATCTCACCACAGGAACCTGAGCACGAGACAAAGTGAACGTTCAAAGCAACCAGGGTGACACTCTGATTTTGGCAAATGGAACTCATATAAAATATTATTTTTTAAAAGACACGAACGACGATAGATGATATTCTTCTAAAATAATACTTAACTGATTCAGATACCACAAAACTACGTTTAACAAAATATAATAACGACATCTTTTGTAGAATATTAATTGTTTTTGTGTTTAATTCGTTGAACTCCATTTAATTTTTAAAATTTAATTTAAATTAAACTTCATAATGTTTATTATCATGTTCTGTGAGTAACCAAGTTTTTTAGTTTTTTTATTTTCAAACTGTGGTTAAACCATTTTGCGACGACTTATTCATGGGATTTATTGTCAATTTTTGAAGGTGACTTAATTGATTTATTACTGGTTAAACCAATTTGCTGAGAAACTAGTTGAGACAGTAGACACTTTTAAGTCAGGTATTTCGAAATCGGTTTTCTCCGCACTAAATGTTAAGGTGTTCATAATTTTGACTAATTTAAGTGCGTTATATTATTGAGATTTTGTAATCATACTAAGGAGTGGAGAATAAAGTGTTTTAACCCCTGTTTGAAAATGACCTTGAAAACCGAAACAGCTGTAACAAAAATAAAAAATAAAATACTTGCAGAACTTGATAATAACATTATAAAATTAAATTTTAAAAATCTATTGTAGAACGCTGAAATTACGGAAACACTGGCTATGCAGTGAAAGTTATGCGTTTGGTGTGTACGTAGAAACAAAGGTGGGTCGCCGCTGTGCGTTGGATGTAATTTGGAGAATCACGATTGAAAGATGTTGGCAAAACCAACTCATAATGGATCATGGGCCATCTCTCTTACTTTTATTAGTTAACTATGATGCTCTCGCAAACTGTTTGAAGTCATCGATATCGACTGCTTGTCGCAGTTAAGAAGGTATCAGAAAAGGTACATTTTTTTAAAATATTAAGAAATAAATTGAATAAAAACACTACGGAACTCACTCATAATCCGTCGGTCTAGTAGCAAATTCCGTTAAGTCACGTTTTATCATGAAATGACTTAAGTATGAGCTCTTATGTAAAAAAATCGTCCTCTTTCGTCTGGCATATTCAATTAAGTCGTATTCGTTTTCGAATTAAACATGTTTTTAAATTCATCATAAGTATAACAATGATACATTTATGAATCCGATATTATTGTCAAGCAAAACACATTAACATTAGCAAAACATTTTACTCTAAATATAAAAGTACATCGATTTAGACCGTTAAAACACAAGCAATATCCAAAAAGTCAGCTTTAAAAAATCTTAAAGCCATTTGCGGCATTACAGTCAACAATTTAACAGTAATCACACTAAGTAACTATTAACTTGTAAAACCCACTAAGTCAGGCTCATTTTTAAAAATATCTTTGATTAAAGGTTGCTGTTATTGCTATCAACTAATATTGGTTACGCCAATACATATACCCACACATACACACACCTACATAGCACACATACATACTGTTACTGCTTGGGATTGGTATTAATATTGTTGCAAATCCTGTCCTACCTTGTTCCCAAAATCCGCACCTATAACTACCTTCACCACGTCAGTCTGCAATCAACAGCCCGCGCCGCAACATACCCTATAGCCCCCGTGCTCCCGCTATCTGTTAACCTAATTCCGCCGTGTTCGCCGTGTACACGAAACGCACGCCTATTGCTGTTTTCAGTGCCAATTGGACGGGGAGAAAGAAGACAAAATTGCCAGCATACAAGTTCTTTATCCTGTTTCGGTGAGTCCTTTCCTTTATATGCAGCATATGTTTTTCCTCGTTCCAAGCAGTAAACAGTAACACAAAATTCAAGGTCCTTCGTCAGTCAATCTTCGCAAATATCAAATCCACTCTACACACACACAATCTCATTCATCTTGGTCCTTCGAGCCGGATATTTTTGAACCATAATATTAGTAGATAATAATCCAGCAGAGTGTGAATACGTTTTTACAATACCGCATATAAATAATTACCCGCATTCCCGCAGTTTGATATACCTACATGAGTAATTTTGTTTCTTTATACCTATCGTATTATGGTTGGAAATAACATATTTACCCGCTATTAGAATAAATAGATACAAGACACTGCTTTGATATTTATTTTTGATAACTCATGTAATTATATCTTGCTAATCAAATCGCATTACCTACCTTATAAATAATACGATTATTTCCTAATATTCGTATTGTTTATATTATTGGATTACATTACAAATAGAATAATACGATCGTAATATGTATAATATGTTAATGATTTACCGACGTAGTGCACGGCGCATCTGTTAACCTTTCACAGCTCACCAGTCAATTTAACCCCGTGCGGTTATCACTGTGAAGTAATTAAATATTTATTAAATATTAATTAATTAATTCCGCATAAATAATACAGACACATTATTTTAACCGCAGTTTTAGTTGTTTATCGTCTCATATTTTGTAAAATATAACCGGAATAAATAAAATGGCTACAAGCGCGTCATCCGGGTCGTCTCGGGACGAAAGACGTCTCAAACGTTTAAATGCTAAACTATCAGCTAGCTTTGCAAGCTTACAGTCGGTGTATGACAAGATAAGGAAAGCTTCGGAAAGCATTAGCAATCGCCAATCTTTTTTGTCAGGCGCAACTACTGTTGAAAAAATTCGTTCTGAATTTATAACAATTTTAGATGAAAAGGTGGATTGCGAACTGGAATTGAATCCGGAAGCAATTGCTGAATACTCTCAATTAAATGCATTTGAAGAACTCTTCGGGGTTATTAAATATACCGAAGCAAATATGCTGTCCAATCCAGTTGCGAAACCTCGCCGTCAAATTAAGTTACCGCCTTTGGAAATAGCGTGCTTTGACGGAAAATTAGATAATTGGCCTCTTTTCTATGAAACATATAATTCGGTTATACATTTGAATGATTCTCTGGATAATGCTGAAAAGATGCAGTATCTGATGTCTAAATTAACCGGAAAAGCATTAAATATTTGCAAAACTATTACGCCTACTGGTACAAATTATCAAGTGATTTGGGACGCATTGTGTACTAAGTATAATGATCAACGCGTTCTTGCTGAATCATACTTTGACCGATTGCTGAAATTGCCTCCAGTTAACTCGGCCACGCCCGCTTCTTTAGAGAATTTCGCAGATGCATACTCCGCTAACATCGCCGCGCTGAAGCAATTAAAAATAAAAGACCTCGCAGAATTCATATTGCTACAACTGGGTCTTAAACGGCTTGACATAGAGACTGTAAAGGCTTTCGAATCTTCTATTAAAAATAATGAAAATCTACCTTCCAGCGCGGAACTAATCGACTTTGTAAGACAACAGCAACGAATTCTCAACCGCGCGCAAATTACGCAACCGACCTCGAACCGCCTTGGCTCAAATATTAATTATTCCGCTAAACCGCAAAAAACTAATTCCGCAAAGGCATTTATTAATGTCGAAAAAATCGATAATCACTCCATCGAAATTTGTTTTTGTTGTCAAAAGGGATCGCACCCTTTATACCAATGTTCTAAATTCATAAGTCTAGAACCGCGCGATCGATTTAACTTTATTAAGTCATCGAATATTCGTGTTTGTGTGAACTGCCTCAGTACTAGGCATATCACGAAAGCTTGTAAATCAAAAGGTACATGCAAAACATGCGCGCTCAACCATCATAGTTTATTGCATTTCAAACAAACTGATGGGCGGAAGTCACAAACAGACCCAATACCATCTCCCGCGTTACAAGCAGATGCCGATAATGATAACTTAAATTCTTTTAATCCGGTTTCGCTATGTGTAACAAATTCATGCCCTAGTGCAAATACTACTGCACTCTTAGGAACGGCTGTTTGCACTACCAGAGACGCTAAGGGCCAGGTACAGACGATACGGGCTCTAATAGATAGCGGCTCCCAAAGGGACATAATTACACGCAAATGCTGTTCACGCTTGAATCTTACGGTGCGGTCATCTCCAAGTACTTACGTCACGGGAATAGGTGACGTAAGAAATGTGACAAATGGCGTAACTTGCTTAAAGTTAGATTCCCGCTATGACATCACTCAGTCGTATACGATTAAACCATATGTAGTAGAAACTATAACCAGTGAGTTGCCTACTGTTAACATTAACCGTTCCTCTTTGTCGTATCTTGACAATTTGCCCTTAGCAGACACAACATTCTGTACGCCCGGTGAGATTGATATTATCTTAGAATGTGACATATTTGCTCGCATTCTAAAGGCAAACAAAATATCAGGTTCTCTCGGCCAGCCATTTGCTATTGAAACCACTTTGGGATATCTCATCTTGGGTACTGCCCCAACGATGATTGAAAACCCAAGTATAAACGCCACGCAATCATTTTGTACGTTCACGCAAAATAATGATTTTTGCCTGTCGCGCTTCTTCGAATTGGAAGACATTCCAGATGAGAAGTTTTTAACGCCTGATGAACAAGAGTGTGAGGACATTTTTAAACTCACTACCTCTCGTGACACGGCAGGTCGTTATATCGTCGCGTTGCCGTTTCGAAACAGTCCCTCTGTTCTCGGTGAATCGTTACCCGCCGCCGAACGCAGGTTTCGATCTCTCGAACGCCGCTTGATATCTCAACCCGCAATAAAGTTAGAATATGACAAAATATTACGCGAATACCTACAGAAAGGGTACATTTCGCCGGTCGACAATTCTGACTTACCTCATTACGTTATACCGCATCATATTGTAGTTCGTGAAGATAAACTTACTACTAAAATTCGCATGGTGCTAGATGCGAGTATGAAATCCGATTCGGGTTATTCGCTTAATGACATCCTACATACCGGAAAGAATTTACAAGGTGATTTGTTTCGCATTATCCTCAATTTCAGATTGTTCGCAATAGCTATAACCGCTGACATAAAACAAATGTACCTACAAATCGTAGTGCAAGAAGAATGCCGTCGTTATCAGCGCATGCTGTATAGATTTAACAATAGTGACCCTTTACAATTGTTCGAATTTAATCGCGTCACTTTCGGCATGTCTTGTAGCCCATTTTTGGCTATGCGTTCACTGCGTCAACTCGCAACGCATGAAAAACCTCGTTTCCCACTCGCGGCAAACTTGGTGGAAAATGGCTCATTCTACATGGATGATTTCGTCACCAGTTGCTCATCAGTCGAGGAAGCTACCGAGTTGTCGACGGAATTAATTCAGTTATTCGCTGCCGGAGGATTCGACCTTGTAAAATTCTCTTCTAATTCTCCAAAGTTTTTATCCACGATTCCTACAGCTCGTCGTGTTAAGGAACATGTGGAATTTAATCCCGATGAAAACCTAAAAATACTAGGGCTTCATTGGATACCCGCTTCTGATCATTTTGTATTTGTCGTACACACCGACGAAAGAACGTGTACTAAACGAAATATTCTCTCGACGATTGCTCGTCTTTGGGATTTGATGGGTTTCGCCGCACCAGTTGTATTATTGGCTAAGCTGATAATTAAATCTCTATGGGAGTATAACCTGAATTGGGACGATACTCCTCCTGAAACAGTTGTCACACTTTGGCGACAGTTTAAAAAGGAATTGCCATTACTGCAATCTATTAAAATTCCTCGTTTTTTAGGAATCGAACCCCAATGTGTATTAACGCTTATCGGGTTTTCAGACGCAAGCGAACGCGCATATGGAGGTGTTATTTACTTACATGTTTACTGTCCGAATACCGATAAAACCACAATTAATTTATTATGCGCTAAATCCAAGGTCGCTCCGGCTAAGACGATTTCACTTGCGCGATTAGAACTATGTGGAGCGCTAGTACTTGCACGATTAATGCATACGGTCAGTAATACCTACACATCAAATTCAAAAGCTCATACGACTTTAGCTTTTTGCGACAGCACGGTTGCACTAGCTTGGATAAATTCACCGCCTGCAAAATGGCAGACCTTCGTTGCCAACCGTGTCTAACAAATACAAAACCATCTTGGGGCTGAATGCTTCCATTATATAAGAGGTCAAGACAATCCCGCCGACTGCTTATCGCGGGGTCTTACTCCCGCTCAGCTAATAGACCATCCGTTATGGTTTAACGGTCCCGTATTTGCCCAATTACCTAAAAGTGATTGGCCTTTACAACGTTTTGATACGAAATCGATATCTGATCCACCCGAATTAAAAACAAAAATTTTGATGTCCGTTCAAGACAATAACCGCCCCAAAACAATTGCTCCACCGTTATTGTGTGCACTAGCTTCTCGTGTTAGTTCATGGCCGAAATTAATTCGAATAGTAATTTATGTTTTTCGTTTCATTAAGAAATTACCACGAGCATTCGAATTAAGCCATATCTTAGTTGCAGAAATCGCTGTTATAAATTCTATACAGCAAGAACATTTCTCCGAAGATATAAAGGCAGTCAAAGATGGGAAGAAGGTTCGGCGAGCGATTGCAAAATTGAATCCGTTTCTTCATGACGGAATTCTAAGGGTAGGAGGCAGATTGAGTAATGCTGAAACAGAATTTGACAGTCGTCATCCCATTCTATTACCCGCTCGTGATAATGTAGTCAATTTAATAATAGACTACTATCATATTAAGAACCTACATACGGGTCCTACGTTACTGATGTCGCTGCTAAGACAAAGATTTTGGATACTTTCTTCGCGCAATTTGGTTCGGAAACGTGTGCATCAGTGCAATACGTGCTTCAAAGTCAATCCTAAACCACAATTCCCATTAATGGGAGATTTACCCGCATGCCGCGTCCGCGAAGCTAAGGCTTTTCTTCACACGGGGGTTGACTACGCTGGCCCGCTTCAAATAATCCCTTATAGACGTCGGGGGGTGCGAAGTCAAAAGGCATACATTTGCTTATTTATTTGCTGAACTCGCTTCGGATCTTTCCACCGAAGTCTTCCTCAACGCTTTCAAGCGTTTCCTTTCTCGTCGAGGTCCTGTGAGTATAATGTACTCCGACAATGGGACGAACTTTGTGGGAGCCAAATCCCATTTAAGGTCTTTATTTGCACTTATAGAGTCACCCAATTACAAAAAGGAATTCTCAGACAATCTGTTGGAGAATCGAATCGAATGGAAGATGAATCCACCGCAAGCTCCTCACTTTGGTGGGATCTGGGAAAGTAACATTAAATGCCTGAAAGGTTATTTAAATAAAATAGTAGGCACCTCTCTACTGACTTATGAAGAGATGCAAACAGTGCTTTCTCAGATTGAAGCAATTCTAAATTCACGCCCGCTATCTGTACTTAGCGCTAACGATGTTTCGGCTCCATTGCCGCTAACCCCCGCGCATTTTTTAACGCTCACTCCCTTAAAATCTTTACCCGCTGCTGATTTGTCAGACGAGCCAGTCAACTTGGTACAACGCAAACATCTCGTGGATCGTCTTGTTCAGACGTTCTGGAACCGATGGCGAATTGAGTATTTAAATACTTTGCAAGCTCGCCAGAAATGGAATACAAATGCTAATTCGGTAAAGACAGGCACGGTAGTAATGATTAAGAGTGACAACATCGCGCCTCTTCAATGGCCTATTGGGGTAATAGTCAATGTCTACCCCGGGGCAGATGGGGTGATCCGGGTTGCGGAAGTTAAAACTAACTCCGGAACATACCGCAGGGCAGTCGTTAAACTCTGTCCCTTACCGTCACAATAGATTTAACGACATCTTAGAAGTTAGTTCATAATACTTTAATTTTTAAAAATCAATTAGATTAGTTTCATTGTTAAATAGGTACCAAACCCTACTTCTAGTTTTATCTACCGCAGGTTCAGTATTATTTATTGAATCCTTTCAAATCATATTTTTCGTTTCAATGTTTTTTTATTTTTTATTTCCTTGCTATATCAGTCATTTTGACCATTTGGTAAAGCATTTATATAACTTACATAATATTTTCTTAACTTTTACATAATTTATTACATTCTACCGCGTGTCATTATAATTTTGTTTGCGCATTGAAAC
The DNA here is from genome assembly GCA_917563855.2 of Limnephilus lunatus. Lineage (NCBI taxonomy): Eukaryota > Metazoa > Arthropoda > Insecta > Trichoptera > Limnephilidae > Limnephilus > Limnephilus lunatus. Next base: position 51,467,413 of record OU830603.1, read on the forward strand.
GTATTGGCACTTTTTTGGTTTATGGAAGTGGATTCTTTCATCCCCTTCCAGGCGGGGGGCATGGTTACGCCAATACATATACCCACACATACACACACCTACATAGCACACATACATACTGTTACTGCTTGGGATTGGTATTAATATTGTTGCAAATCCTGTCCTACCTTGTTCCCAAAATCCGCACCTATAACTACCTTCACCACGTCAGTCTGCAATCAACAGCCCGCGCCGCAACATACCCTATAGCCCCCGTGCTCCCGCTATCTGTTAACCTAATTCCGCCGTGTTCGCCGTGTACACGAAACGCACGCCTATTGCTGTTTTCAGTGCCAATTGGACGGGGAGAAAGAAGACAAAATTGCCAGCATACAAGTTCTTTATCCTGTTTCGGTGAGTCCTTTCCTTTATATGCAGCATATGTTTTTCCTCGTTCCAAGCAGTAAACAGTAACACAAAATTCAAGGTCCTTCGTCAGTCAATCTTCGCAAATATCAAATCCACTCTACACACACACAATCTCATTCAAATATTGTGTATTGATAAGGTACTTAGGATTTCATTCTACATTTTAAAATATTAAAAAAACAACATTTTATAGATATTCATCCACTTACAGCCTTTCCAACATTGCTAAATATTGAAACGCAATTATCTCAGGATTGTGTTTTAGTGACTTAGTGGACTTTGCCAGTAGACCGACGAATACTATAGTTGCTCCACATTTAGATTAAAGGAAAAGGAAATGGCCAATAAAGGAAATTTGAACAAGCTAGAAATTATATAGAACAGAGCTATGACATGTATGCTGGGAGGAGCTAAATTGGATTCCAATCAAAAAGAGACTGTTATTTAATGTATTAATTTTTGCGCATAAAGTTATGAAAAACCAAATGCCAAAATACTTTAAGGATGAAATTGTTTTTAATAGAGATGTACATAATTACGAAACCAGAAATATTAATAGAGTTAAATTGCCACATAGGAAGAAATCAATATCACAGAACTGCTTAATGTAAAGAGGACTAAAGGTGTACGATGAAATGCCTAAAAGTATGAAGAATGCAGGAAGAATGAATGCATTTAAAAAATGTTATGCTTACTGTAAAAATATTTAAATTTATGGAATGAAATGTTACCTTATTCTAATGCTTGTGTTTATTATATATTTTGTACAAACTAACTCGATAACTAATAAATAATAATAAAATAATAATAAAAATAGTCTTTATTCAGACAGTAAATTACATTTCATTATTTATAATATTTATAACACTTATCATGCATCGACTCCCTCTCTGTATGCCACTAGTTGACAAAGAACTCCTTCAACTTTCGCCATTTCTCTCTATAATTAGCTACTCTTGTCCATGTACCACATTCTATGATTTTGATGTCGTCAACCCACCGTCTAAATGATAACTATTAATACAAAAACAATTTGAGTGCAGTTAACACGCGGTAGAAGCGAAATTTTACCAAAACAATCTCAACCAATACCTGAAAAGTGAGGTCATAATCAAAGCAACCAATGAGCACAGACCTAGCGTTATTTCCGTTTCATATATCAACCAATAAGAGCCTCTAAAAGTGACATCATAATCAAAGCGGCCAATGGGCGCAGTTGATGCGTCGCAGGTGCAGTAATCGTCATTTTCGTTTCATTAGAAATCAAAATCACAGCGGGGCTACAGAAGTTTCACTTCAAAAATCGCTATTGATCTAATCCGACTGACTCTGGGTAGTTAAAGCAATTGTATGATATTCACAAGAAAAAATAAGAGATTTGTGCGAAGAAAAATAAAATAATATTCCAAGTGAGTTTAAATGTAATGTGTCACGCTCCACACCCAGTATAAATCTTTAAATACCAGAGTTATGGAAGTTTTTATAGACTGTTTACTCCCACCGATAAATAAAAGCCTTATTCTTGCTTCCCCATAAACTTTCCGGCAAATCGCTTGGGGATATTGATTTAGCATTAACTTATATTGATGGGGCACGCAGCCTGGATATGGGCATTATAAATTATCAAAAAGACATTTAGAATTTTAGTAGGTACCGAAAATGGATGTTCAAAGTTAAAGAATGTCTTAATTTCAATATTTTTTAACTCTTGTCGCAAAGCACTGAATATTTCAAGAGAAAGAAATGTGTTTTAGACAAGTACGTGGGTCCGAAAAGAGTTCAATATTTCCTAAATTCTTGCGAAATTAGATAGTGTGGGAAATATGATTTTTCAAAGCTTGCATTATTTGTCGAACGGCAATACCGGCGCAAGTTTGTTGCGCACGGGATCGCAGGCTCGATGACAGCGCATTTTTGGAGTTCAAAATGATTTCGCTTTGATCGTCTCTGCGAGTGGTTCGTAATTCTTGGATTCCTTTCCAAACCTCGTGTTTCAAACGTTTTGGTAAATGTCCCCTTTCTCTTCCGCGTCCCATTCCCCTCTCGCGGTCCCACTCCGCCTCCTCCACCTTCCCTCTCCCCACTCCACTCCCCCTTCCCCCGTCTCGTGAACCCCCCTCCCGAGCTCCCCTCCCCCCTCCCAGGTTCACCTCCCCCCTCCCGCATTCCATACATTCAGTCCCGGTACATTCAGTTTTCAAACAGCTCGCGTGCCACCTATTGCAATTATTTATACAAAATTTCATAATGCCAGAGCTCACAAGTAGTTTTAAACAACAATAACGAATACAAAAAAAGGGTTATCCAATTTGGTGAAGTCGTTCAGAAGTTATGCGCGCACATACATTTCGGCGATTTAAGATAGAAATGTACGACGCCTGAAATAAAATTTCCCGCAAATATATCAAAATCGTTTCCACGATAAACGTCTGACGTTAGCAATAACTCGCTTTTGTCAGAAAATTTATTTATTTATTTTTTAACTAACTAACTAACTAACCATCACGCCGTTTCCCCGCCAAACAACTCGGTCTTGGCACACACTCCTTGCCTCGTTCACATTCATACACCGTCTCATACATGCTCTTCTATTATTCTGACTCCTGACATGGCCCGACTCAAGTATCTGATTCACTTGGTCGTGCCATGTCTTTCTCGGGCGTCCCCGACTTCTTCTACCATTCACATTTGCGTCATATATTCTCCTTACACTCCTTTCCTCGTTCATTCTCTCTACATGCCCGAACCATCGGAGCGTTCCTTTCTTGATCTTACTCATTACGCTTACATCAGCCTTGCATTCTTTGCGGATCTTTTGATATAATATTTTACGTTTCAAATATAATTCAGCAATGTCGGCCTCATTGGGTAGCTAATCTGTGCTGAGGCCTCCATTTTATAAAACAAAATAAACTAATAATAAAAATTTATAATTAAGGTAAAATTATAGGTAAAATGAATTATTTTATCTAAGACACTATATAAAGTGGTAAGATTTGTTTGTTTGTTGGCATTGAATAACTACTGAACCGATTTGAAAAATTCTTTCAATGGTGAGAAGCTACACTATCTTTGGGTGACATAGGCTATATTATATTTTCAAAAAATTAGGGATCCTTACTAAAACTCCCATAATGTAACCCAAGGTGTAAAAAAATTGACTAAAATATTCTTTGCATCGCGTGCGCTGCGAAAACTATTGATGATAGAATAAAATAATGTACTACAACTTTGCAGAACACATCTCATTATTTACAAAAATATTCGAGATAACATATGTCTAACTATTATAGTTATGCCACAGTAAGTGTTCTTTTATTTAAAAAATTTAATTGAAATACCGCCGCTAGAAAAGGCTCTTTATTTGTATCTTGGTATAAATCCTTTTCAAAATAAATTACTTCATATTCAAGACTGCTTCAATACCTTTATATAAATTTTTGAAATATTCAATTCAGACATCCCATTCGAAGGATATCACGAGTTTTAAAATGTAAGTATTAAAAAAAAAAATTGCGTGGTCGCCGGTCACCCCGCTCGGCTAGCTAGGCAACATCTTATGCGATCTAGACGTCACTGGGATACGGGACGTACGGGAGGAGAGTCGATGTCAAAAAGATGGAAGGGGAACGCAGGTGGGAAAAGGGACGCATGAGAATATCCATTCATTTATTTCTTTTAATGGCATAACAACGCATCCCGGGAACCAGCTAGTTACTTATAAAATTAAAATCGGTATATATTACGTGATGTGTGTTTGTGATTAATGCGTGTTTTATTCTTATTTTGTTATGAAATTTTGGTAATATTGTCTTTTTGTTCTTTAATCCGTAATAAATACAATAATCACGTAAACCCACGTATAATTAATATAATATATTAATATTTATAGTTTCATTACGCCAGAGCTTATCATTATATGCAGACAATTTTTCTCGCATATAATGTAGCTTTCTATTGGAAAAAGAATTTTAAAAATCGGTTTAGTGGTTTAGGCGTGAAAGCGTATTAAATAAACACTAAAGTATAGACAATATTAGTAAAGATATCTATAATTTATTCATAACCTAAAACGATGTTTGTTAAAGCTCAAATAATAAGTACTATAAAAAATGTTGTTTAATCGACTTGGTTAGTCCATATTTACAGTTTTCGTATTGTGTATATGCAAACAATAATGTAAGCTAAAATAAAATTTTGCCCTATAGAAACTTACATTACACGTTTATAAAAAACCATGGACAAAAGGCGAGAAACAATTCACAAAAAAATCTGCCTCAATACAGGTTCAACTAGTGAGGCAGGCCATGCACAAAAAAAAAATGCTACTTCCATATAACCGTTCTTACAGTACTTTTATGTTTCTTAATCTTTTTGTACTGATATAATCTTTTTGTAAACTACATTGAACATGTACTTTTTTTTAGTCATAATGTTGACCATTTCATTGAATAAAGAATTTTATTATTATATTACATTCAGTGTAGATTTCTTTCAATCAAACTAAAAATACTAAGTTTTGTAAGACGCATGTAAGACACAAAATATTGGGAAAAAAAACCTGTTAAAATAAAAGTACCCATCCAAAAGAATGGTTTGAATGTTGACAGCGTCTCTCACGAAACAAATTTATTTATCATTAAAAAGAACATCCCCTTTTATTCTCTACAAATAAAGTTGATCCTAATAAATTCCACAGGCCACCCTTACCGTAGTAAAATAAAATGTATTAGCTTCCCTTTTTAACCTTCCCCGTCCCTTGCAGCAACTCGACAAGCTCCTGCAAACTCGACAAGCGTAGGTAATATTTCTCGTTCTTATCGCTTGTCAACAAGGCCAGAATCTGGAATCTGGTTAATTTGATCGTTTGTCTTCCTCGGACGTTCACGTCTTAAGGTGTACCCACCCTTTTTATCTGACAGGGTTGCCACCCATCACGAAAAAAATAGAAATGATATTGATTTATTAAATTTTTAACAGCCCTTAAGCCTTTGGGACTATGTCATACCCAATTGATGTTTATAGGTGGAAAAAGCGGTGAGGGGAAAGAAATGAGGATGATGAAGGTTTGAAAGTATTTAACTATTAGATAAGGTCGCCATATATGGCTACTGACTTTTCATGCAAATTTTTCACTTTTTTTTCGGTCTTTCGGAAGGGCGATACTGAGAGTATTTACCGCTGAGATGCGCGTATTGAAGATAATTCTGGTGACAAAAAAACCGGTGACATAATAGTGACGAAACAGAACTTGATAAAAAAAATAGGTTAGGTTAGGTTCGGGCTTTATCACTTTATTCACATTTTTTCTGTTTTATCACTGTTCTGTTTACTCAATGTTCTGTTTTTTACTTTTCTGTTTTGTCAATATAATGTTTAGTCACTGTTATTTTGTATCAATTCACAGTTGTGACCCTCTTTTGTTTTATCACTGTTCCATTTTATCGTCGATCTGTTTTGACATTGGACTGTTTTATCGCCGTTCTGTTTTTTCAATGTTCTGTTTATCACGGTTCTGTTTTATCATCGTTCTGTTTTGTTATTTTTATGTGTTGATACTGAACTGTTTTATTGTATCGAAGTTTTTCTTATCACTGTTCCGTTTAATCATTGTTCTGTTTTATCAATGTTCTGCTTTATCAAAGTTCTGTTTCATTAACGTTATGTGTTTTCACTGTTCTGTTTTGTCAATATTCTGTTTAGTCACTGTTCCCTTTTATAAATGTTCTATTTTTTCAATCTTATTTTGTTACTTTACTGCTTTATCACGGTTCTGTTTTGTCAATGTTCTGTTTTGTCACGGTTCCTGTTTATAAATGCGCCGTTTTATCAATGTTCTTTTTTTCACTGTTATGATTTATAATGGTTTTGTTCTGTCAGTGTTCTGTTTTGTCACTGTTCTGCTTCATCTCGGTTCTGTTCCGTCAATTTTCTGTCTGTATTTTGTCACTCTGCCTTTTTATCATGGTTTTGTTTTGTAAATGTTCCGATTACCACCTTCGTATCTTCCCAAGGTTTATCATCAGATCTGTTGTTTAGGAAATTCCTAACAGGTCCAAGCGCCCCTAATATTCTCCAGGAACGTTTACATCGAATTAACATTGTTTCCTCCTCAATTTGTTACGCACCACTTCATTTAATTAAGTTAATTTAACACGGCCGGCTGAGCGCAGAGTAAACAAATAATTAAACCCTTACCAACAGTACTGGAGGTAAATAGGTTTTGTGAGACGGTCTCGGCTGCATACCGGACGGGGTGCTGACTATGAAAACGGGTGAACGATTGTTTTCTGAACGATTACTGGGGACAACAGCAGAATGAAGAATATTGTTTACATGGAATAAAGGATTGTCCACATTGCTTACCGACTATATGAAATGACTAGTATATTTCAAATTAGAAACATAATTAACGTGGTGACTAAAATGACAACAATTTTTTTTTTAAATTAAAAATAACCATTTAGAATCTTCCTTCTTTATCACAATCAAAATAAATATCAATCACAATCTACAAATGAACCTCGCTTTTCCGATAATATAAAACTTAATTCTAAACAAGACATTATTAATGGATTAAAACTGATACAATGAAATAACACAAATAATAGTAAATATAGTAAATTGGTCATTAGAATAGAAATTAAATATATTTACATATAAAACAATCAGAACTGTCATTTGACGAGAAACTCACACGTTTGGCGTTTACGCCAGACTACCAACATAATAATAATAATAATTCTTTATTCCAGTATGTGGGAGGACTAGTGAAATCCCACACATTCCATAAAGTTATACATATTCATATATTTACACAGTAAAGAAACTAGACCATAAATAGAAAAAAAAGAATAACAAAATAAATAATCCATTATTATGCAGGGCGTGGTCTTGAGTGAGCTCAGGCCCAATAATCACTCAGAAGTGACACTTGATGCTGGAAATCTGCGGTCACCACCGTGACACAAAATACATTATTGCCAGTTCTCTTGTAGCATAGTTCAAGACATTTTATTTAGTAATAAATCGAAATAGAAATTGTACAGACTTTACTCAACATGTAACCAAAACACCGTTCAATGGCTGAGAAGCGTTTTTTCTAATAAAAATTGTACATTGATAAATTAGCTCTCAGGGAGTATCTGGCGTTAATTAATAAGATTTATTTATTTATTTCCAGAATTTTGTTTTTACAATACAAATGATTACCTGTGCAAGATTATATAATAATTCATTTTATACTATTACTACTCCAGCTCAAGAGCTAATATTAATGCAGTGTGTTTTACACTCACTTAAATATTCAAGGAATTTGAAGTTAATTTTAGAAGAAAATGATCATCTCGGTATTTTTGTTTTCAAGAAACTCATCTATCACTGAGCTTTATTCAAATTTTCAAGAATTTATTAACGAAGCACCTGCAATCTTCACTGTTAGCTTTCTTCGAAATTTACTATTTTCATCAATTAGTTAACATAAATGAACATAGCGGAGAGAATAAAAATCATTAATAAAGAAACACTCTCTGTTGTAAGAAATATGGCTCAGGGCCGAGTTATGCGTTATGGGTGAGTTCTAGTTTACCGTTCTGAAAAATTGGTTCTGAATCAGTACAAATTCAATAATAACACTTTGTGTGCTACATAAGATCGATTGGCGCATATAACAAAATATGTTGACATAAGCGAGAAATAGATATAGTGAATTTTGCCATTTCAATCTTCAGTATTTTAAAAATCTCCTACTACCATCACACTGAACGGAAATGTTGCAGATGTGATTAAGAACTTAGCCAGCTCATAAACTGAACTCACGACGCCTGGTAAAAGGTAAAACCAAACTCCTAGGTCAAAGTTTCAAAGCTTTTAGTTTCAAATCCGAAACAAAATAATAATAAAAAAGTGGCGCCGCAGCGCTTTTCCCATCCAAGGTCATTCAATCTATACTTTTTCTGTATTTTTTATATAGAAGACACAAGTAACAATATTTTCTTTTGTTATTGTTCTACTATTTTGAAGAAACTATGTACATATCCCTTCCTCCACCCAATCTACTAGCCATGAACCTGTACAATATGGGTGCCCATTATAACCCATATATTAGGTCCTTACATATATGAAATTGGCGTTTTGTATGGGAGGAACTTTGTATGGGAGGAACTTTGTATGGGAGCTTATGGGAGTGTTGTATGGGAGGTTTTTCACCTTTCCAATTTGCTTCAAGTGGATTAAAACAGTTTTATCACTAACACCGACAGCCTGCAGCTAACTAGGACGTGGTTTGCGAGGGATTCGTTTCCACAATAGCCTTCAATTCTTCATTATCAACTTTGGTCTCCGGCCGTCCGTGGGGCTTATTCTGCAGGTCGAAATTTCCAGAACGAAAACGTTGGAACCAAAAACGCACTGTGTTTTCTTTTGCGGCACCGTCGCCATACATATCATTATTCCTTCGAGCCGTTTCTGCAGCACTGGTGCCACGGTGGAACTCGGACTCGTAAATAACGCGATATTTCAAGTTTTCCATTTTTTAAACTAGGTGACGCAAAAAAAAAAACAATCAAGGAAAAAACAAATGAATTATAATTTTCAAAACACAAATACATGAGTAAATAGATGTATAAATTTGAATTCGGAATTCCTAACCAAAGAGAAGATATTTGAGATCAAAGTTGCCAGTACGGTAAAACGCTAATTTCATTTGTAAGGACCCAATATGACATTTTGGAACAAAAACTCAAGGAAATATCAGTCTATTGACCCGGAGAATGATCAATTCTTATATTGATCTCTTAGTGCTTAAACATCGACTATGTTAAATGTTAAAGAAGCCTCGCTGCAATGTTCGACTCCATAATGTTCTAGTGTGTTTAATTGTAGTCAAAAGAAGAAACCGGTAGAACAATAAGTTGATTCCTTTGGGTGATTTATTCAAATCTATTACATAAACTTGTGCAATGATCATAGACTCTTCCTAAACTACAACGAACATTTTACCTTACTTTTTATAAAAACAGTAAAAACAAACCCCCCAATTACCTTAATATTAACCACTGGAACGATTTTTTCCGAATTTCGGAACCACTTACAAAACATATGTTTGAAAAGCTTCCGAATTTCGGAAGATTCTCCCTTGACGCACTAAAAAATTAATTTAAATATTTTTGAAAACTCCCGTGATCTGTGATTTGCATAATCATGTAGTTGACAAAATCTTTTAGCGCTTTCTCCAGAGATGTATCAGTTCTTTGTTTCTATGATTTAATTACGGAAATTTCTAGATCGATTATTTTCGCGGGATATCACAATGTTAAACGTTCTGAAGCTGTCAGTTTAAAATTCGGCGTTTTTATCGTATTTTAGAGGATATTTATAACAAATTTGTGTACCAGTGTTATAATAATTGAATGAGTAATGTGTTCAACTATTTAAACGTGTTTCAAACATAAAATTTCACTGATTATTGATAATACAAAGTTTTATGTTTATGTTTTTGACATTTTTTTCCGATCGTCGTGTGTTTTTGAAAATGCAATATTTTCTATAAATAAACCAATAATCGAGTTAATTGGTATTGTGGATTTAAGATAATTGATGTATCTGTTTGATGTACTACAACTATTTTTGGTGAGTCGTTTAAGAATTTCATTTTAGTCTAATTAAGAGTGTCGCCATTTTTCGAATAAATTTGTGTCAAAAATTATTCAAAGGGAACATTCAACCGTTCAAAACATATCAAAATTCAGTTTTTTTATATACATATATACGTTGTGATTATAAATTAGACTTTTTAAAAGAAACCTAATAGAAAATATTCAATTTGGAGGGAAATTTGAAATTACTGGGCGAGTTTAAAGGGAGGCAATACTGAGAAGAGTTCCGTTTTGAATGTTTACGATTTTATAATATTATTTTCATAAATTCTAGGAATATGTGATAAACAACCAAAAATAGGTGAATTCATTGACTATATAGAAATAAGATCAGTTTGTATGCCTTCATATTAAAATTCGGAGGTATGATATTTTTAAGGTCGGCGGAAAATATTCAAAACGGTCATTAAAATATCACGAGCAATCCGAGGAAAAAAATAAAAAAAACACGCCGTCGCTTCAGTGGTTAAAATACATAATGCTAACTGTAATCACGTAACATGTTCTTCTTGCTTTGAACTTGGAAAAGTTGATAAGATCAAATATTTGAGTATATATTCTGATACAAATTAAAATTGGCAATCACAAATTAATAATACCGTTTCTAAATTAAGATATCTAACGTACATATTTTACAGACTTAAAGAAGTACTGAATATTGACAAACTGAAAATGTTTTATTTTTCTCTGGTGCAATCTTCACTCATGTACGCAATAATAGGATGGGGTGGTCCGCGTGATGCTTTTATTAAACCTTTACAAATAACTCAAATTATATTATCAAAGTCATGTATAATTGAAGCACCTAAAACTTTTTCGACAGATGCATTACACAAAAAATCTAAACTATTCAGTCTTCGTAAACTATTTATACTTCAAACTATGAAATATATCTTTAAAAACAAAAAAAAAGTAAAAAAAAAGAAAACAGAATTAACCATCTTACTAATATTATAAATGCGAAAGTTTGTATGGATGGTTTTTACTCTTTCACGCAATAAATACCGAATGGAATATAAAAATTCTTTCACTAATCGAAAGCTACATTATTTGCGAGTAACATAGGCAGTAATATATTGGTAAGCTCTGGCGTTATGAATTAGCTCTGTGGCATTATGAAATTATTTATTATACGTTTATTGGCAAAGCGTGTTGCTAAGTAAATGGTTGACGTAAGCTATCAGGAGATTTCTTTGATAGCGAAAATTCAAATATGAATATTTAGTGTAGGTAGATACAAATATAAAATAGGTACTAATCTACATTTTGACCTAAGCCAACAGCTATACTAATATTATGAATGCGAAACGGAGCGTTTGATTGTTGATTGATTGGGGGAGGGGGAGGGGTAGTGCTGGGTGGAGTGGGGGGGGGGGGGGGGGGGGACGAATAACCGAGCGAAGCCGGGGGCAAAAGCTAGTTAGGAATAATAATGTATTTTATACCCCCCGAACGAATACCAAAACAATGCAAACGCACAGCAGTTTCATTGAACCTCGTACTTTCAATCTTTTACCGAAAATTATTCAGGTGGCAACTGAAATTCATTATCACTTTAATTTTTTCACACAAACTTTATACACTTATTATTACACTGTTCACTATTACATACCCTTTTTAAACGACTTCGAAAAGGATGAGGTTCTCAATTCGACAATTTAAAAAAAAAAAAATTTTATGTTATCTCAGAACCGATTGTTTCTTATCTATCTTGGTACGAGAGCACAACAGAATGGAGTTTGCAGGAAAACACTTCTTCTTCTTCTTTAACACGATTTATTAAATGCAATAAAAATACAATTATTACAAAAGGGTCTATTTACCCTTTGATCGGTTGATCTCCACGATCACACCACACTGACAAATATCGAAGTCTCTACTTCGATATCTTTATCAGTTTTTTACAATACTGAACTATAAGTACAACATGTACCTCCCAGTTCAATCTTAACAACGATACTGACGCAAAGGGCCTATTTTCCCTCTGCTCAATTGAAGATACACCTCGTGTACCTTCCAGTTCCACCTTGACAATAATACTCACTCTCTCTTGAACACGTCACCATATTTAAAGAAAAACATACAAATACAAATAATTAATATGGTACATTAACTGTGGGAACAGAATATTTCAGCGGTTCCCACAACTGGATTTTAAAATCTAGCAATAAAACAATTGCTCAAAAGTCGCCGAAAAGGGCTACCAATAAAACTAAATCTAAAACACTTAAGGACAGACAAATATTGCAAATATTACTATAATAAAAGTTCCTCTTAGGTTGGGCCATAAAAGACCGACAGCAAAAACTTTCCCTTGGGGCTGCCATAAATAGTTTATAGGTGCTATTTGAGGGTCCTATTTGAAACGTACCTACTTAAAAATAAAACAATTTAAATATTTAACACTTTCTTCCAAATCTTTGCAAAGCAATGCATTTATATGATACCAGCCAGAATACATATTATTTCTCAAGGTTGGGACCTTACTTGAAGAAACCGTGGGATAATATTTTGTTTGCATATTTGAAAAACGGGAACTACGCGAAACTAAAATAACATGCATTACGAACTAATTATGATTAAATAGAACAAATCGCATTCTGGAACAAACATACCCCTTCCCGTGAATTTACTTCACTAAATTGGTAAAGAATGCGATTCCAGTATCTTTAATACAGCTACCTTAGTGGCGGGTCTACGAAATGTACCATGATTTGTTTGAATGTCTACTACACGAACTTGTTTGTCGGCCCCGGGGTATACTTTTACAACAATGCCCTTTGGCCAGGTATTCCGGGGCAACGTGTTATCACATATGATAGCCACATCGCCTACTTTTATAGGTGTTACTACGTCATGCCATTTTGAACGTTTTACCAACGTAGGTAAATATTCTTTCACCCATCGTGACCAAAATTGATCGGCGAAAAATTGTGCAATACGCCACTGCTTTTTTAGGCATAAATCTCCCTGATCAAAAGCTCCCACGATTGGATTATCATACTTATAACCTAACAAGAAATGATTTGGCGTCAGGCTTTCAAAATCTTTGCTATCGAGTGAAACGTGTGTGAGCGGTCTACTATTTACAATGTTTTCGGCTTCTAAAAGCAATGTGTGCAAAGTTTCCGGACGCGGTGCTTGCTCGTGTAGTATGGCGTAAAACGTACTTTTAATAGATTTGACCAGACTTTCCCAGGAGCCTCCGTGGTGAGGAGATGCTGGTGGATTAAACTTCCAGTTTATTTTTCTTACCGACATTTCGTCATTTATTTTCTCCTGGTTTAGACGTGACAGTGAATCTGATAACACCTTATCAGCCCCTCTGAGGTTTGTTCCATTGTCACTCCATATGGTTAGCGGGTAACCACGTCTAGCTACGAAGCGTCGGATTGCGAGTATGGCAGAATCCGTAGTAAGTGAATCAGCGATTTCAATGTGTACGGCTCTTGTTGACAAACACGTGAACAGTACACCATATCTTTTTTCATTTCTTCGCCCTATTGTCACTTTCATGGGTCCAAAGTAATCCATGCCTGCATGTGTGAAAGGACGAATGTGATGTTGTAACCTTTCCATAGGTAAACATCCCATTAGCGGTGCCTGTGGTTGGGCTTTCTTATTTTTACAAGTTTGACACATGTAATGTATTTTCCTAATAGACTGACGCGCATTAAGTATCCAGTACTTTTGCCTTATTGCATTTAAAACATGCTCAACTCCACCGTGGCTAGATTTTTCGTGAAATTGGGTAATTAATAAATGCGCTAACCTATCTTTATTGTCGAGTATTATAGGAAAGAGCGTACTTAATTGTACGTCCTCAATTGCTGCAATTCTACCTTGTATGCGCAATATTCCATTTACATCTAAATATGCACTTAATTGTCTCAGTCTGCTATCTTTTGGCAAAATTTCCTTTTTCGTTAAAATCATTATTTCCCTATTAAAGGTTCTTTTCTGAGACTCCTTGATAAGGAATCGTTCGGCAACAATTAAATCCTCAGCGGTTAGTGAATTATTTTCTATGGGTTTGCGTCTACATTTACTGATGAATTTAAAAACGTACGCTGTAGCTCTTAACAAACGTGAATATTTCGAGAATTTATATGGGTCTATGAAACATGCCGCCGATGTTGTAATTAAAATAGCCGATGGTTTTAATTCTAATAATTCTTTATTTATATTATCGTTACGGGTTGCCACATTCTCTTGTGGCCATACTTCTGGAGGTGATTTAAGAAATTCTGGACCAGAAAACCATCGTCCCTGTAACGTTAAGTCTGTCATATTCGTATCTCTTGTGGCCTCATCTGCTATATTTTCTTTAGTGGGAAGCCACCGCCAGCATTCTGAACCAACTGTTTCTTCTAACTCGCCTAGCCTATGCGAAACAAAAGGTTTAAAGTTTCTTGAATCAGATTTTAACCAGCACATTACAGTTTTCGAGTCTGTCCAAAAATGTTTCGAGTTAAAGGTGAGCGTATGTTCACTTATAATACTTTTATATAATCTACTTCCCAAAAGGGCCGCTTGCAATTCTAAGCGCGGAATTGACATCGGCTTGATTGGGGCTACACGGGTTTTGCTAGCAATGAAATTTACGAAAACCTGACCACTAGAGTTTTTAACACGACTATAAGCTACACAACACATCGCCTTTTCGCTTGCATCACAGAAAATGTGAAGTTGCCTTTCTACAGCGTTTACATCTATATCCTTACATAAGATCTCGTAATATCTAGGAATTTTAACGTTACTTATTGTTTTTAATTCCTCCAACCACAAGAGCCATTCATTAAAATTACGATCATTTAATTTGTTATCCCAATCTGTTCCAGACCTCCATACATTTTGTAATAATATTTTGGATCGAACTGTCAGGGGTGCTAAGAATCCGGGCGGATCGAAAATCGTCATAATAACTTTCAACATCTGCCTTTTCGTGGGTCTTTGCTTTCCCGAAATGATATCCGGGGGAATTTTTTTGAAACTGAGATCGAATGACAATGTATCCGAATTTGGATCCCACTGCAATCCTAATGTTCTTTGCATGTTAATCTCACTTTGTTCGAAACAAACCACAGCCTTTGACTGGTGGGCTACGGGAACATGCTCTAGCGCCTCTGGCGCATTACTTGCCCAGCTGGTGATATTAAATCCACCTTGGGCGTGTATATACATAATATCTTTTATCAATTTCTTTGCGCTATCTAATGAATTTACACTGTCTAAATAGTCGTCCATATAATGTTTTTTCTTAATTGCTTCGACGGCCTGGGGATACTGCGATAAAAATTGCTCAGCATTTTTATTTTTCACGAATTGCGCCGAACAAGGCGATGATTTGGCGCCAAATATCATTGAATTCATCACGTACACCGATGGAGCTACCTTACGATCTTTTCCTCTCCATAAAAACAACTGAAATGGTGTATCGTCATCTATAATTTTAATTTGTAAAAACATTTCCTGAATATCCGCTGTGAACGCAATTTTGTGTTGTCTAAATTTAAATATCATTCCTAGTAGTGAATTATACAGATCGGGTCCAGTTAAAAGCCTATCATTCAGACTAACTCCCTTTGATTTTGCCGCTGCATCAAACACAACCCGAAGCTTTCCTGGCTTATTGGGATTATAAACAGCAAAATGCGGTAAATAGAATTTATCCGAGCTATCCGGATACCTACCACCGATATCGATTTTTTTTGCAAATCCTTTCTCTAAATAATGTTCTATTTTCTTGCAGTAGGCTTCCGCAAAATCATTGTCTCTATCCATCCTCTTCTCTAATGTCTTCAATCGGACCATATGTTTCTTATCTATCTTGGTACGAGAGCACAACAGAATGGAGTTTGCAGGAAAACACTTCTTCTTCTTGAACACAATTTATTAAATGCAATAAAAATACAATTATTACAAAAGGGTCTATTTACCCTTTGATCGGTTGATCTTCACGATCACACCACACTGACAAATATCGAAGTCTCTACTTCGATATCTTTATCAGTTTTTTACAATACTGAACTGTAGGTACAACATGTACCTCCCAGTTCAATCTTAACAATGATACTGACGCAAAGGGCCTATTTTCCCTCTGCTCAATTGAAGATACACCTCGTGTACCTTCCAGTTCCACCGTAATAACAATACTAACTCTCTCTTGAACACGTCACCATATTTAAAGCAAAAACATACAAATACAAATAATTAATATGGTACATTAACTGTGGGAACAGAATATTTCAGCGGTTCCCACAACTGGATTTTAAAATCTAGCAATAAAATAATTGCTCAAAAGTCGCCGAAAAGGGCCACCAATAAAACTAAATCTAAAACACTTAAGGACAGACAAATATTGCAAATATTACTATAATAAAAGTTCCTCTTAGGTTGGGCCATAAAAGACCGACTGCAAAAACTTTCCCTTGGGGCTGCCATAAATAGTTTATAGGTGCTATTTGAGGGTCCTATTTGAAACGTACTAATACCTACTTAAAAATAAAACAATTTAAATATTTAACACTTTCTTCCAAATCTTTGCAAAGCAATGCATTTATATGATACCAGCCAGAATACATATTATTTCTCAAGGTTGGGACCTTACTTGAAGAAACCGTGGGATAATATTTTGTTTGCATATTTGAAAAACGGGAACTACGCGAAATTAAAATAACATGAATATTAAGAATAATTATTTTACTTAAAACTAATTACAAAAAATCGCATTCTGGAACGAACACCGATACTGATGATTCTTTTTTATTTCAAAGCTGGTGCTTCCCGTGTAGTCCCATTTTAGTTTGGTCCAGTTCTGACAATGGGATTCATGAGAAAACCATATATGTCTTAAATTTGCAATAAGTATGTGCGTGACAAATGGACGAATAACTCAATATTACGCCAACAGATTTCGATGATTCTTTTTTTGAAGTAAAACTTCTTTACGCACGCTCGTCACTAAAAATCAAAAAATAAACAAAAATTTTAACAAAACAAAAACCGGCTTAAAAAATGCACTAAAAAGTAAAAAAATAACTTCGTACGATTGTTATTTTTGGAGTCGGTGTCAGCCAAGGTCTCCACATCTCACTTATAAATACCTATGCATGTAGTTACCTTTGCTGACACCGACTCCAAAAATAACAATCGTACGAAGTTATTTTTTTACTTTTAAGTGCATTTTTTGAAGTCGTTTTTTGTTTTGTTAAAATTTTTTTGTACAAACTATTTAGACAAATTTTAATTATGTTTTTGCTTAATACCCACTATTTTGTTTTTCCTAGGTACAACCAAATATATTTAACTATATTACCCACGCACAGGCTGCGCATAAGTGGGTCCAATTACTGTTATGATTTTCAAAATATGTTTAAATAAAATGTAAAATTGGGAAAATTAACGAAACCATTCCTTTGTTAAGAATATTATGAACTAAATGTGCAATTTGGCACTCCTGAAACGGGATTCCTTCCCAGTTGGACAGACAAAGCATACTTTTGTAATGTTTTGTTTTGTAATATATGTATATAAATAAAAATAAAAAATAAAGTAATTTTTTTTTTCTGGTCACCAAACACGGCTAATGCCATTTCAAGCAACGTTTCTATTCTGGATGATGGTCTTACACCAGGGCGATACGGAGAGTATCTTTCACTCTGGAACTACATATTATTTTAAATGAATAAATTGTGAAATAACACACATTAATCAAATAAAATTTATTTGCCACGCCTGGATTCGATGTGCGAGTCAAGCGTCTTACCGCCGGAGTCAGATTCCTTCCCAATGTCCACTGTTAATCAAGCTATTCTCATAGTTGTGTCACTTGAAAAACCATATTTTTTTTATTGCAGTCCATTGATTCGCAGTCAATATATCTGTGACTACAGTTCTGTTATATAGCCATAAAAATTACTAAACATATTTTGGGAAAACTTACATTTACAATTGGGGCTGGTAGTTGTGTACTTCTGAGATTCACAGTGTCCAGGGATGTTGTTAGACTTCCAGAGAACTCGAACTATCTGGCAATATGCGATGGTCATCAGCAGCAATGGAAGCCTGTAAATAAATAAAATGTAAATGTTTAAAACTTTGGTTAGTTTAGTTTACTAGTGCTATCGCCATCATATCCTTGCCAGGGTTCATGTCCACTACATACAGTACTGTGCGAATTAATGTGAACACAAGTGATCAATTGGAAAAAATAATAAATATTCTTTATTGAGGAAAAAAAATAGCGAAACAATTACAATTATTTTTTTTAATACCAAGTGTGTCCTCCCTTAACTTTTTTAACTTCTTGTTCACGGTTTGACATAGAATCAGCATTTTTTTTTTACAATTTTGTGATATTTGGGTGTCTCTAAACCATATCTGAATTACTGTCTCAAATAGCTTGGTTTTTATTGTACTTGTCTTGCTTTAACTATAGCCCACCGATTTTCAATTAGATTAAGATCCGGAGAGTTACCTGGCTATTCAAGGTATGTTTTTTTATCTTTGAAATATTAACAATCTTATTGCGTTTTTTAAGAGAAATATTCTTCAAAAATTAGAAACAAAAAAGCTTTAGTTAAGTTTACCTCTGCAAAAAAACTGTAATTAAAAAAAAAATTACAAAATTTAACGCATCTGTAGTTTGGTGTGTCTCGTAACTCATTGAATGATTGAACAAGAACACAAAATGGCCGCTATTACAATATGCTGCATACAACTGCGAAAGATTATTTGTGCTAATTATCACGTGTTCACATTAATTCGCACAGTACTGTATGTAAAGGACACTGTATAATATAAATAAGCCATTTTTTTCTCCAGATTATTGCATTTTTGGACATGGAGTATACCAACCCATCTTTTAAAAACGTATCGGTGTTTTGTTTGTGGCTATAAGCCAATATTCATGTGCAACCAAATACTGTACATAGGTACATACATCCTTTGCAGACAGATTGTAAGTAAAAACACTATAAAACATGAATTTTACAGTATTTTTCAGATTTAAAAAAATCTTTTATTTACTTTTATTCTTGATTTGGAAGGCGAGTATGGGTACCGCCACCTCGAGAACCATTTATTGGATAACCAACACCTCTGCCATTGGTCACTCTAAGTGATTCGCTATGTTTGGTAACTTAGCAGAGATGCCATATTACATGGGAGTTAGATTTGTCTAGATCTTGGCGGCGAATGAGTCTGCCACCCTAATGCGTGGCGGGTTGAATTGGGAGAGACTGTTTCAGTAAGACCTTTTGACCTCTCTCCACACAGGAGGCCCTGAGGAAAATAATTTCCCTCAGGGCCTATGTCATCTTTGAGGATGCTGTGTGGAGGGTCTTTTTGAGGAAAGGAAGAAGTTAACATGGGTCTTTAAGAGACTCATGTTGTAGGAGGGAGGAAATACAGAGGCTGGTAAATCGTTCCACAGCCGACCTGTTGAACTCAAGAACGAATCGTAAAAACGACTCGTTCTCATGTGACTAATATCAACCGTGTACAAATGTTGGGCGCCAGAAATTTCTCTACCAGAAATCCCTCGAACCATCGCCTTGCAGCGCAGAGGGAGGGATGGATTCATACATACTTCACTCCTGGATGCAATGAGCCCCAGATTCCTACCCACCCCTCATACCTTTTTTATTTAATTTACTTTTCATTTCTATTCCAAAAATTAAATTAATTAAAAATACTCTTCACACCGCGTCTCTAGAAATGATATCGGCCCCGAGGGAAATTATTTTCTTCAGGGCCTCCCGTACGGAGGTAATGTAAATTAAGTAGATTCGTGAGGGACTTATGGAGGAGCCTTGTCGATGCAATGGGTCCCCGACCCGAATAGGACAAGGGGAAGAAGATGTATGTATGTATCCGTGAGATAGCTGATATTATATACTGATATACGGAATTTGTTAAGCTGGTCTCAGCCGACGGACTATCAAGGACTGTCTTTGGAGAATTTACAAGATCGTTGGCGCAGCAACAGAGTTCAACAGAGGACGCCTTCTGCTACTATCTGATATTGTAGAAAGAACAACTATCTAGAACAACACACCTCAGCGCTGTAATAAGCCGTATACGAACAAAAGCTCCGTCGCCGTGATAAACGAAGTTTGTCGTACGGCAACGGAGTTAACGAAGTTAATGTCACGGTAACTAAGTTAACGAAGAAGAATTAGTCTGCGGTTCTAATATTTTCATAGAAAAGAGTCCATCCCATATACAGAAGTATGGAAAATGGGTCATAAACCATTATTACTCTAAAACCGTGTGCACAACATCTTTCACCCCAATTAAAAGTTCTGTATTTCGATTGATAGCAAAAATTTTATTTACTTTATGAAACATAAATTTACTAAAACTTTCAGATAAAATGATTATATCAGACTTAATATTTATGTTCAAAATGCTAGTATAGATCATCATTATCATCATAACTCTTTGCTCTACAACCCATGGTGGGTTTTGGCCTCCTCAAGAGTCTTCCTCCGCTCATCTCGGTTTTGTGCAAGCTCTCTGTCTCGCCAGTTTAGAAGCTCCAAGGTAGATATATCTTGGAGGACGTTGTCGCTCCATCTTAATCTTGGTCTTCCCAGGCTTCTTCGCCCTATCGGTCTTGAGTTCAGCAGCAGGGAATTTGGTGCTTGATGCTCGGTCATTCTCTGTACTGTACATGACTCAGCCACCGAAGTCTTCCCAGTTTTATAAATTTTGTGATGTTTACCTCCTTAAACAGAGTATATAGCTCATTGTTGTAACATCTGCGCCATAATCCATTTTCTAAGACCAGTTCGAAGATACGCCTCAAAATTTTCATTTCAAAAACGTCCAGTGCTCGCTCATTCCTCTTAGTTAGTACCCAAAAATAGATAGGCCTGATTTAATTAACCTTGTTAAACTACCTTCGAGAGTAACTCGTTCTTAAATCCTATTTAACTATAATAATACCAGGACTAAGCAATACAGACACTTGTTTGCACACAGATAATTATCATAAAGTTAGTAAAAGATACGCAGATGTGGCTGATCTATTTAATTGCATGTACAAGAAGCCTACACTTTTCATTCGATATTAATTTAAATTATGTCCTATTTGTATAGGGCCAAATAAGTTTTAGATACTTTGCAACAAAAATATACAATGCATTAGACAAATCACAACGTATCTTAAATATAAATCAGACATCAATTCTTGGACCATCAGCCAATACATGATATCTGATGACAGCCAAGCGTAAAATCAGAGATATTTTCAAAACCAACTTATACATATTATTTTCAATCGTTCGATGATGATTGTCCATTATGTTAAATGTAATTATTATGTTGCTATTTGTAATTTTATTATAAGCTGTTCATGATTTAAAACACTAGAAAGACCAGAGTGGTCAAATGACCCCAATGAAGTTTTCGATAAATCATATTATTAAAACAATTGCATTATTGTCATTGTCGATTTATGACTTTTAATACTTCGTCATTGTTTACATTATTTTAATATGTGTATACAGATAGCAAGATAAATATTTATTAAAAATGATGACCAACCTAGAAAGACCACATTTGACCAAACCAAAACATTAATGATTGCATTCTGAACGAGAGGATGGTTTCTTGATGTCCTTGAAAGAATCGCAAATATGTAATTTTTTCAAGGTCATTTTGGAGAACCTTAATAATTACATTTAGGCTGAATGAATGGTTTCTTTCGGGAGATCACAAGTTTGAGATTCTTTATGGTCATTTTGGTGAACATTTATAATTGCATAATTAGAATTTACAAATGTGTATCCCAATGAATTTATGACTATTTAATTTAATAAAGTATTATAATTTTTAGAATTTCTGAAGTAGTAGTAATTACACATTTATTACTAGAATATATGACATATGAATTTTTTCCCAAGGTCATTTTGGAGAACATTAATAATTGCCTTCCGAATAAATGAATGATTTCTTTCGGGATATCTCAATTATGAGATTTTTTCCAGGTTATTTAGGAGAACATTTACAATTGCATAATTTGAGTTTACCCCTTTATAAAACCAATATATTACGACAGATGAATTCCCAAAGTATTTATGACTATTTAACTTTAATAAAGAATTAAAACTTTAGAATTTCCTGCGTAATATAAATTATACATTTATAAACAGAATATATGATATATGAATTTCAAATTTTTTGATAATGAGAACTTCACACTTAAATTTTGAAATGTCTAGTCGTTATTTTACAAGAATCTAAAAAAAAAAAACAGTTGTTATTTTAAAAGAAACAGAGCATAGCTTCGTAAATTTAAATTAAAATATTATTAAAAAAGGTAGAATAAGTTATAAGAACATAAAATAAATAAAAAAAGTAAAGAATAAAAAATCATATTTAAAATTTAATAAAATTAACTTTCAGATCTTTACTCCTCTTAAGTATAAATATAGCCTATGTAATAAATATTTGTTTGTACATATTATTTTACTCATATGATTTATTTTATCAATGGTACAACAATTTATTTATAAATACATATATTTCCACTTTTGTATAACATGGCAACTATTTTGTTGGAAGATAACAGAATAAAATACAGCGTTATAAATTCATTACTAGTTAATTAAATAAGTACATAAAGAAAAACAAAAAAAAACATAAATATTTTTTTTTCCATCCTTATGCTTTAATCTAAACTTTTTAGTAGATATTAGGTATGTGAGTTTGTGTTAGCATATAGAGTCGGTGTCAGCCACGGTAACTACATACATAGATATAGGTGAGATGTGCTGGTGTGCACGAGCGACAAACCTATCTTGGCAGACACCGAATCCAAAAATAACAATCGTACCTACGTTGTAGAAGAATACGATTTTTTTTTTTTTACTTTTTAGTGCATTTTTTGAAGTAGTTTTTTGTTTTGTTAAAATTTTTGTTTATGTATGTTTTAAATTAAAAAAAAAAACAAAACAGCAAAAGTGTCACGGATTTCTGGTTAAAGTAAATTATCTCCCTTAACACACTGTATAGGTGTATCGTATCTACCTACTTTGGTTCATGGGTTCTTATGAATTAATTAATTTGTTTTTTTACATACAATGTATCGTGTGCAGAAATTTAGAATTTTTGGAAAATGCTGAATAGTACCGAAACCGTTAAACGTTAAAGTGTTGATATATGGTTGATATTCGTCGAATATTGATGTCGTAGTCCCATGGAGTTGGGACTTTTGTGAGGTAGTGACATTATTTTTTTTGTAACTTGTAAAACATATTTTTTTTTAGTTACCTCGATTTAACAAAAATGACTACTTCCGCAATGAAGTTACTACTATTAATATATTATGACGTTAACACTAATTACAATTTACTACTTACATTTTAATGTCATTTAAGAAGTAAAATCTCGATCAGAACTTTCAAGGCACGATTACAGATTCAATTCACCATTTCATTATCTTCTTTCCCCATACTTTAGATTCTGATACGTTAGGATTGACCATAGATATTTATTTATTAGAAAAAACAAAAATTTTAACGAAACAAAAAACGGCTCAAAAAATGCACTAAAAAAGTAAAAAAATAATTTCGTACGATTGTTATTTTTGGAGTCGGTGTCAGCCAAGGTAACTACATACATAGATAGATATAGGTGAGATTTGGAGATCTTGGCTGACACCGACTCCAAAAATAACAATCGTACGAAATTATTTTTTTACTTTTTAGTGCATTTTTTGAAGTCGTTTTTTGTTTTGTTAAAATTTTTGTTTATTTTAGTGACGAGCGTGCGTAAAGAAGTTTTACTTAAAAAAAAGAATCATCGACATCTGTGGGCGTAATATTGAGTTATTCGTGCATTTGTCGCGCACATACTTATTGCAAATTTAAGACATATATGGTTTTCTCATAGATGCCATTGTCAGAACTGGACCAAATTAAAAAGAAACTACACGGGAAGCACTAGCTTTCTAATAAAAAAATAATCATCAATATCAGTTCACCCAATCGAAAGTTCTGAGGTAACAAACATTAAAAAAAACCGTCGAATTGATAACCTCCTTTTCGAAGTCGTTTAAAAAATGTCACGGAAGCATGCCGACTGTCGAAAAGCTACGATCAAATTGCACGAACTATCAAACCGATGGCGATGCTACGAAGCCAATGAAAGTTATGCATTGGAATGGGAAGGATAATTTCAGCGCGGCCTTGTATATTGAAAGGGATCAAACAAACACATTCAGACCCAAGAAATATTACCCGAAATAACAAGTTCACGTGTTGACGCCGTTCGGTACATAAATTTAGTAACAAGATATTGAATAAACCAAGCAATTTGTCATGTTTACTGTGCGTACCAACCAATGAAGCCAATAATTAATATACGAGTAATTGGATTGTAAAGTGTGAGTGAGCTGAAAATAAGCTAAATTTCTCCTTATTTTTGGTGAAATTAATTAAACATTTTCAAAATTTGCAAATCTTTCATTAAACAGAAAATAATCGCTAGCAGTTAAAAACACGCTCAGCAGGTTTTTGCTGCTAGGTCCGGCGGGCGGCTTTTGTTTCGGCTTCGCCCAGTTTAAGTGTAAGTGACCATTTTATAAATCTGATAGAAACTGGTTCCAAAAATAGCCAGTTCTTTGGATCCAGTGACATCTAGTAACCGTGACAGGCAATGACGTCATATTTAATATATAGACGCGAAGTAAAAATCAGAACGTAGTATTATTATTCAGTTACAATAATAAAATCATACCATCCATCACTCCATACCCGGAGAGATCCACGTGGATGTCGTGGATCCACGAAAGTACGAGTCCAATAGTGTCTACTTTCGCCTGCCAGGCGACGATTCTCACGCTAGCTATTAACGTAAGTGGCGCCATCTTTTGGCGTTTCTTTAATTCGGTTCCATTACAAAAGTCGAATTGTATACAAAATCCGCGTACTAAAACGGATTTGAGTAAGGCGCAGCGTTAAAGTTGTATTCTTAGACCGATTCTTAAATTTCAACCGTACAGTCTCTAGGCTATTAACTCTCGACCCGTCTCGTGGGGTCTTTAAAAGCCCAAGTTTTACAAGAATGCTAATTATGGATATTTTAAATATTCCGACTGATTCCTTACTTTAGGTAGCTTCCTAAAAAGGACTATACTTGACGCTAGCGCCACCAACATCAGTCTGCATCAGTGCGATGTGAGATACAGACTTGTGTTTCGGCGTGAGGCTCAAAAAAATCAACAAAATACAATGAAAAACTAAGTTTATATGTTTTTTCATTGTATTTTGTTGATTTTTTTGTAATAATAATAAGTATGTATCAATCTCAAATAGTTATAAATTTGATAGAAATTGGAAAGATTTTTTTTAAAGTTTTCTATTAAAAAAATATGGTTCAAAATTATAAGTAAATTGTTCCTTGCTGATTTTTAAGCTTTTACATTGAAAATAAATATCGAATTTTGAATATTTCTTTATATTTCAATGCATTCATTATCACATGACTATGATCAGTTAAAATAACATATAAAATGTAAGTTTTAACAACAACTTAATCATATTTATTTTTGGGGTCCTCAGCGACTCCGCGCGACACCTCGTGACGGGCGGAGGGTTAATACTGTTTGATGATGATTTTCTTTAGTCTCTACGGGGGCTGGATATCAAAAGGTCTTATGTAAATTGGCGATAACCGGATAAGTTTTTTTTTTTTTTTTTGGCGATAACCGTTTTATTTCAAATCGGTATACTATTTTACACTTCTAGGGTTTGTAGTGTTCAGTGGTCCTACTCTGTTATTATCCAAGACGGTGCGGGGGTATTTTCGGATGAGTGAATTTAGGAATAAAGGTTCGATATTATTTTCCAAGAAAAGCGTGGTAATATCTTATGGATCGGAAAAACATCTTGAAATAGTAGAGGGAAAATTGTAAATCTCCTTAATCCTTTAAATGCCACTGTTTTATACATACATTTTTTTAAAATTATTTATAAATTTATTATGTTTAGTGACATCAAGAAAACAATGCCAACCCTATTTATTAGGATATGCCTTGAGGCTGGAGGGATTAAAGGGAAAAAGAAGACGGCAAAAAATATGATTATTGGGAAGTATTTTGGGAGGCGGGTATGGGTACCGCGTATTGGTATTTATTGGACAACACCTCTGCCATTGGTCACCCCAAGTGATTCGCTACGTTTTGTAACTTTGCAGGGGTGCCCGGGTTCATGGGGTGAGGTGTGTCAAGGTCTTGGCGGCCGTGTGTCTGCCAATCTGCTGCGTGGCGGGCCGGATCGAGAGAGACTAGTTGAGGAGGTCTTTTGACCTCTCCAGCCGGAATCTTTCGACCCATCCATCGCCTTGGAGCGCAGTTGAAGGGATGGATTCATACGTCCCCAAGATTCCTACACACTCCTCATTTCTATTTCCTTCTCAGAACTTCATATTCTTTCTTTTCTTAAAAAAATCCTCCACAAAGCATCCCCTAAGATGAAATAGGCCGTGAGGATAGTTATTTGCCTCAGGGCATCATGTATGGAGCTAATGTAAAAAAATCTGTCTATTCAGATCTGATACCTAACTAAACACGGCTAAAGTCGTTTCAAGGGTTTGATTAAGAATGTTAATGTTAAAATTCAGATTTATATTAACATATAGGTAACCTTTCGCTTTTCAATTCTCAGCGTAGATACCTAACAGTCTAATTTCAAAACCTCAAGTGGCAATAAAGACTTGTACTAAAGCTGTAATTACAAACTGTCTTCGTTAGAGTCACTTTTCCCCTCAATTTAAGTCGCAAAATTAGAGTCGAGGCAACGAACAGATTATTAGAATTGCGTGTATGCACTTAAACAATTTTATTTTTTTAAATTTATAACAAAATTTGATAATGTTGGCCTCATTGCTTGGCTTATCCGTACTTAGGCCCCCATTTTACAATATAAAAATAAACAAAATGAAGTAATAAATATTAATAAAACACACAAAGACATGCGTTTTCTGATAGTATTGTGTATTTCGAGTATTTATTTGAATCATTTTTGTAATTTTGTCTTTTTTGTTCTTTAATCCATCTTTTAAATTTCTTGGGCATTAACTATGTAACAATTTCTAGACATTTTGTTTTGAAGAGTTTTAATTTTCAATGTTGGTACATTTGTTACTTAAATTTTAAATTTTCTGCGACCGGTTTCGACAAACTTTTAAGTTTGCTCGTGAATGACACGGATGTGTCGAAACCAGTAGAAGAAAAATTTAAAATTTAAGTAACAAATGTACATTGAAAATTAAAACTCTTAAAAAAAAAACGTTTTAAATTTGTATCTGATTTTTTTGTTTTTCTCATTTTTTGAATCAAATGAAGATTGTTGAATACTTTTATTGCTTGGTATTTATGGTGTCTTTGTCCAAAGCTTAGGTTTGCCATCAGAGTTTTTATATTTTATGTACGCTTGTCTAACTGGTGTATTTATTTATGGTGTCTTTGTCTAAACCTTGTGTTGATCATCAGAGTTTTTTTATATTTTTTTACGCTTGTCTAACCGGTCCATTAGTGATAGTTTGTGTTTGTTGAAATTTGTTTGGTGTTTGAAAATGTAGTTTAGTAGTGTTTTTACATATAATTGGTGTATATCTAGTTCGACAAACTGTTGAATATTTGGTCTGCAGTCAGCCAATATTTAGTATTACCTTTAATATATTTTTTGTGTGATTTCCATATAACCGATAGGTGAGTTTATTGCTCCTCTCCAAGCCATTATTCCATATTCTATTATAGATAGGCAAAGTGCAATATATTGTATTTATTTGTTTTAGTTTATACATGTTTCTCATGTTTAGGAAAATGTGTATTGTTTAAAATAGTTTATTTGTGATTTGCTTGATACGGTTTATCCATCTGGGGTTGTGGCAATAATGATTTTTAAACTCTTTTTTATTATGTGTAATGCATATTAGTGCGAAGCGAAGACACCATATTTCTTTAAATTTCGCGTCGTTTTTATTACCAATTGGTGTGTTTGTAATACGTTGAAAAGTATACAAAATATCATCCATTTCTAACTCCATCTTAATGTGGAGCACTGACCATAAGGTCTTACAAAAATGTTTATTTTTCCAACATTGCAAGTATACAAGCACCTCGTTCAGTTGAAAGACCAAAGATAAAATGTGAAAGACGTACATGAAATGATAAAAGTTGTGGAATGAAGCCTCCATTTCTGTTATGTCTCTAAAGTAATCCAGTATCAACTTTAATAAATACAAAAAAATATAGAAAAAAACGTTGAGAAGCTACAACAGCTCCAGAACCTTCACGAAAATTTGATCCAAAACGTATATTTAGTACATTAATTACAAATATGCATATACTTAAAAGCTAAGCTAATTTATTACGCTTCGAATCAGGCAGATCTATTTTAAAGAGCTTTGCTAAAATATGAAAGCCTCTATCTTTCTTAGAATTTGGTCTTTCAACTATGAAAAATTAATTATATTTGATATTTGTAAAAAGCATTAACTTTGTGGCTCCCCATTATTTACAATTAAAACACATATAAATTTGTTGTAGACCACTTTTATTTTTTAAAACACTCTACCGGTTTCGGAAGCACCCTTCCTTCGTCAGGAGAATATTATAACATTCTCCTGACGAAGTTATAATATTCTCCTGACGAAGGAAGGGTGCTTCCGAAACCGGTAGAGTGTTTTAAAAAATAAAAGTGGTCTACAACAAATTTATATGTGTTTTAATTGTAATTATATTTGGTTTTTCAACTGTGCAGTTGCTAGAAACTTTCCATTGGATAGCAATTGCAAGTAATTTATGATCCTCAATTAATACTTCATTAGATCCGAATAAGTTACAGTTATATATTGTCTTTTAATTTTTCTGAGCCATCAAACACAAGAAAAGAAGAATCCTTTCTTGTTTTAGGCATTTTACAAACAGAGCACAATGGAGTTTGCGCGGTTATTTCAAGAAAGTGCGCACCGTAAGTGTTTGTGACTGGTTGACTGCATCTGTGGAAGCGCAAGATAATGTCAAAGAGCATGTGGGAGAAGGAAGGATTTAGATTGATGAAAATAAAATGCATTTACGACGTTGAACTCGGCAAACCGAGGTGCTTGTCTACTTGCAATGTTGGAAAAAAAAATTGTAAGACTTTATGGTCAGTGCTCCACCTTAAGATGGAGTTAGAAATGGATGATCTTTTGTGAACTTTTCGCTGTATTACAAAGGCACCAATTGGTAATAGAGGCGACGCGAAATTAAAAAAAAAAGTTGTCTTCGCTTCGCACTAATTTGCATTATTAATAGTAATAAAAAGGAATAAAGTTTGTGGAGAGATAAGAGAAAATAATAATTTTATGTTCACGGATTGCAATTGACTGCTAATAAAAGTTTAATAAAAAATTAAGTGAGAGTAGCTATACAGTAATTTATAACGCGCTAAGAAATTTTAATAAATTAGTAGTTTATTTTACTGTCGCCGGACCAATTGTCGGCCGGATGAACTGTAGGCCGGACCAGTAAGTTTTAATGCTTAAAAATGATCGTATTTTTAATATCACCAGAATTTTCCGTACTGAACTCGAACAACAAGGTGTAAATACGCTATACACAAGATACGCATCTATGTGAGTACTCTGTGAATCCATGAACATCCTACGATAAAATATATTTAAAAGGAATATTTTTGGTTTAACGTCAAAATCGTTTTTATATTCCAAAAATAGAATGACGAAACGAAAAACATATTTTGTATTTTAAACAACAAACAAAAACATTTTTAAAATGACCTGTTGCAGAATTTAAGCAAAATGATTGGTTTTAAAAAATCTATTTTTGAACCGTTGTTCTACGGGGCAACTCAATTGCTTTTGCTTTGAAGAACGTACCTGAAAAAATCTTTTTTGTTTTTAGTAATAACGTGCAGCTTTGTTCTCGCATTTTTCTGTTGTGACGTATATTTTGCATAGAAAATAGATTACACAAAACTTTTTACTGTCATTTGTAGTCGGATGTTTTGGTGTGGTTGATTTTCTGCTCTTTTACGTTTTGACATAGCATTGGCAGAGCAAAGATGGCTCAGTTAACCAGAAAAATTGGAACTTCTGATTTATACCTGCGTCTGCTAAAATCACTTACTTCTGTTCATGTCCTGTCCGTTTAACAGACGTTGGCTACTACGTTGGCTATGTGGACTTTGTATGCTGCGGCCCGGAACAGCTCTACGTAGATTGGCCAAACCACTGTCTCAGGTTTTTCAGCCATGATGATCTTCCAGAGCCCCGTCTTCCGGTAATATTTCCCTGCATGAGATGCAAGATCTCGTACTTCTCTGGATGTCTCATCACACGTCCTAGTTATTGCAATTTTCGTTTTTTTTTATTGTTTTAATAACTTCTTTTTCTCTATTTGTCCGAACCATAACATCTTCATTCATAACTTTATCCATCCAGCTTATTTTGAGTATTTTTCTTTAGATTCACATTTCGGATGCCTCAAGTCGCCTTATCAGTTCTTCAGTAAACGTCCACGCTTATATTCCATAAAATAATACCGAAAATATCACACGTGAACCAATCATCACTAGAAGTTTCCCAGCTGCTCCTAACCGTCTGAAGACAGTTGGACTATGACATCTTCTATTGGGGTAAATTATGAGGCTGACAGTAATGAGGTGGGATGGACATGGGTAAGAGGAAGATGGGGAAATACTTGGCTATTCAGATCTGGTCATCAAATACGGCTAAAGAAAAGACAAGCAACGTTTTGATTCTGAATGGTGGTCTTTTACCGTGGTGATAATGAAAATATCTGTTGCTCTGATATACCTATCGATAGTAAAGAGAACCAATGTCGCCAATTCACATAAGAACGTTTGACCCTATAGCCCCATCAGGTCAATCAAATTCAATTTATTATCTTCAAGAAAGATTTTTTTTACATTAGCTCCACATACGAGGACCTAAGGAAAAAAAATCTTTCAGGACCTTTGTCATTTTTGGGGACGCTGTTTAGAAGTTTTTTAAAAGGAGAGGAAGTTCTAAGAAGGAAAAGGATGAGGTGGGTAGGAATCTAGGGTCAATGCGACAAGGAGTGATGGACGTATGAATTCATTCCTCCCACTGCGGTGCAGGCATGAGCCAAGCGTTCGGCTGAAGCCAATAGGTCTCTCTCAGCTAGTCTATCCTGATCCGACACGCCACACAATAATACACTGTCGTAGTGAGAAATATGATATAAATGGCATAAGAAAGAGAAAACACCACGCTTTATATAAAAATCTAGAAGGTAAACACAGAAAAATTAAAAAGGTGAAAAAATTAAAAAAAACATTTATGAAACCAAAGTTTCCGATCGCAGTTAAAAAAAAAACTTCTTGTATTTTTTTAAAATCATTTTTTTAAGAATTAACAAAAAAAAATTTGTGATAATATATAAGCAATGTAACTTTGGTTGTGACAGGTAAAAAAATAATTTAATTTGGTCCTGTGAGGCCTTTGTGTCGGGTGCAAAAAATAAAATAAAATAGCACCCTAAAACACTTTGCGTCTCTCCCAATCATTTATCTTCTGGCCCGCCTCTTTGTTTCTGACGTTCCAATTTCCAAGTCTTGTACCCGTAATATTGAAATATTATTTCTTCAAGGCTTTATTTCACAGAATGAATATACTTTGACGCCATCCATCCTCACTCTCCTTCGTCAAGACCAGGTCAAGAAAGGTAGCCAGGTGGGTCTACAGAAGGGTGACAGAAATTAAATCGTGTTTATTCTATTCGAACCTTCTGCAACACGTCGCAAGAGAAACGCTTCGCACTAAATCGAATTTGAATCAAAATATATCTTTTCTTCTAAAAATTTACAGAAGAGTGATTTAAGAGATATCCACAACACAAAGATGTGTATATTCTTAGAGGGCCTCGTGTCATCACGAATGTTGGTAAAATTCATAAAAATCGCTTGGCAAACTGGATCTAGATACGCTCAACTAGCGCAAAAATGGTTTTATTTATTTTATTAAAATAATTTTATAAGAAATAAAAAATTTATCAAGAGAAACCGTCACAAATAATCTTAGCCATAATGTTGTATTTTTTAGGATGTTTCCTATGTACGATCAAGATTTTTCAATGATTTATTAATTTATTTATTTCTTAAAAACATAACTATTGAATATTACAATAATCTTTGGCTATCCGACTAGGAAATTTACCCGTTTTAGGACAGTCAATAAGAGCAGATTTATTGCGTGTACATATTGTTTCTTCTCTTGTCTTGACTTTTACTTAAAATTACACTTGGTCGATAATATATTAAAGCTAAGATGGTAGTTAACGCTTATATTTTTTACAATGTAACAGATCATTCTGTTTTATTTAATTAAATGAAGACAATATTAGCAAATCAATCAAAAACTTGAAAACATAAAAAGATATTTGCACCTCTGGGACTCGAACCCAGGATCTTTTATCCCTTTCCGGGCAAATGCGCTAACCACCGTGCCAAGGTGTCATTCAGATCATTTTTACCTGTTTCATACTTCGACTAAAAACCACTTACATTATATTCATTTTCTTAACGCATATTTTTATTTTATTTTAAACGTTAATTACAGTTACAAATTGTTAAGAAAGAAAGAGACAGTAAATTGGAGTGGGACACTGCGTCAGTTGTGGGAGAGAAGTAGGGGAAGGGAGTGAGGACTGAATGTTAAATTTAGTTGATTATCGATGATTTCAGCCTTTGAATTTACTGAGTTTTTTTTATTTCCGATGCCTCTAAACTCTTAAGCCTATCCCATTTTTGTGTAGGACTTTAATACCCGTATCACGGTTAAACGTGTGATCTTTATTAATGAAATGTTCTGCGAATTTTGAAAAACCTGAACAAGTTACGCATCTTAAATATTCTTTTATTCTGGTTTCTACATTGCGTGACGTTTGTCCTATGTAGAACGCGGGACAATCATTACAACTAATTATATAAATGCCCGAGTGGCTTAGAATATCCTCTTTATCTTTGGCATTAACTAAAAAAAATCTAGGTTGTTTTCATTTTTTTATTATGAATTTTAAATAACCTACTTTTATTTTTGTGAATTTTGGTTCCGTCGCGAGTCGGGTCGAGTTTCAAAACTGCATTATTTTCCAAGAAACATAAAACAATTGTGAGAGGTGCCAACTGTGTGAAAGAAGCCATCTGGAAGTTTTAAGAGCCGTTCTTTGCATAAATACATCGCTTACAGGTTAGTGACACTTTCATAATATGCATTATAGCAATTTATAGGGTTACAATTTTTGAGATGCTCGTATTTATAGAGTAACGATCAGACTTTCCTTATTTTATAAAACCTGAAATTTTCTCTGTGTATGTCCCTAATACAGGTAAAGACGATCCCCGACTATGAAGTTTGGATCACGGTGGCCTTGAAAGACAGTAGGTAGCAAAGGTTTATAAAATTGCACCACAATTTCAAGAGCATTTTGCTCGCTCTTTAATATAGTAGTAGTCTGCTAGCGTCGAAATTACGCACAATTTCAATCCCATCTGCTTGCATGTTCATATATATTGCGCTCGCACCTACGGAAGACTAATGTGTCTGACAAGGTGAAGGAACCATCTAAACTGTCTGATAACTGAGAAAACATATGTTGATAGTTCCTCAAGTAACATATATAAAATTCAGCTTTTATACTTTAACGTAATAGAATTAATATAATATCATTCAAAGCCACCGTGATCCAAACTTCATAGTTGGGGATCGTCTTCAACTATATTAGAGACATATACAGAGAAACTTTTAGGTTTTATAAAATAACGAAGGTCTGATCGACACGGGCTCTTGGACTATTACGCCGCGAAGTAAAATTTAACGCCCGGCTTTCCGCATTTCTACCGATTCTTAAACACTTTTAGAGCTAAACAAAATAAATTATTCTTGAAGATAAAAGATATCTATTCATTCTTTACGCCGAAACGCCTATTATATGAAATACCCGCGATGGAAAAAAATCGCAAAGTGTGCTCCAAAAATTATTGCAAAAACATGTTTTTTTTCAGTTATTTTAAAAGTTATATGTATGAAAATACTTACAATATTTCTTTAAGGCTAAACGTCACGTACGTTATAATCTACGCATTCACAGATGGCGCCAATCAAATTATTGTAGGTTTTTAATGCGTTTTGCACATTACGCTTTAAAATAATAAGGTAAATTAATTGTTCGCGCCCGTACGCATTTAATTAGAATATAAATAAATAGTTTTGTCAATAAACAAACCCAAATCTTTCAAGAAAGGCTGAAAAATTCAATTTTGTATCGGTAACTCAATCTTATATTGTATTTTTCAGCCTTTCTTAAAATATTAGAGTTTGTTTATGGATAAAACTATTTATTTATAGATAAATGAAACAATGTTACTTTATTTATTTATATTCTATTTAAATATGTACAGGCGCGAACAATTAATTTACCTTAATATTTTAAAGCGTAACGTGTAAAAATCATTAAAAACCTTTAATAATTTGATTGGCGCCATCTGAGAATGCGTAGATTATAACGTACTTGACGTTTAACCTTAAATGCTATTTTAGACATTCCCAACGAGATTCTTACTTCATTTTGAAAAAGTGGAGTTTTATTAAACATTTTTACAATTTTCGCTTAAATACTTTCATTTTTAATATAAGTGCGCTTTCTCTAACATTCGTATTTTCATATCTCAACTTTGTTTTCTTTTTTAGCCCATATTACCGGGCCTTAAGGTTAGTTTGTCCGCATAGTTTGTGCCCGCATGGTTTGTTGCCTTATACAAGCTCCAGGCCTGTACAATTGGTTTATCTCTTTAATTTGACCACTGACGGGGCAGCAAGTAAATTCAAACACAACATATTTATTTATTTATATACGCCCTATTTGAAATATCATTCTATCACCTATTATTTTATCGATCTATCTACATTTATCTACTACACTATATAAAGAGGTAAGATTTGTTTGTTTGTTTGTTTGTTTGTTTGCATCGAATAGGCTCCGAAACTACTGAACCTATTTGAAAAATTTTTTCGCTGTTGGGAAGCTACATTATTCCTGGATAACATATGTAGGCTATATTATATTTTCAAAAAAAATAGGCACCCTTACTAAAACTTCAATAATGCAACCCAAGGTGTAAAAAAATTACCTAAAATATTCTTTACATCGCGTGAGCTGCAAAAACTATTGATGATAGAATAAAATAATTTACTACGACTTTGTAGAACACATCATTATTTACAAAAAAGGTTGCGACAGCATATGTCTAACTATTATGGTTATGCCACAATAAGTATTCTTTTATTTTAAAAATTTAATTAAAATGTCGCTGCTTGAAAAGGCTCTTTATTTGTATTTTGGTTTTAATCCTTATAAAAATAAATTACTTCATATTCAAGACAGCTTTAATACCTTTATTTAACTTTTTGAATTTTTCAATTCGGATAATTAATTAGAAAGATATCACGTGTTTAAAAATGTTAGTATTAGAAAAAAGTTTCGGCTACGGGCCGGGCGGGAGAAGAGTCAAGAAATGAAGTGCCAGGGGGGTTGGCGGGACGGGGGAGCGGAGGAGGGGTGGCAGGGAAGGTAGAAGTGGAACGCTGGAGGGGAACGCACGGGAAAGGACATGCAAGGAGTAACATTTTATTTATTTGAATATGGCATTGCAACGCATGCCTGGAAACAGCTATATATTATAAAAGAAAGTAAAAAAAACGTGCGGACAGTAAAAACTCAGAAACAAGTCCCGGTACGATCAAGGGAGTTATATGGTGTGGTAGATCTCTATCCCCCCTAGGGAATAAGGGTAAACGTTTTTACCTAAAGGGCATGCTTTTAAAGATATAAGGTGTGGAAGTTTCGCCCTCTTGAAATTTCGAGAACAATCTTCCGGAAAGTTCTAGAAGGTTCTATAGAGCTCTACAAAATTCTGGTAGAGAGGCAGAGTTAGAATTTTCGGGAATAGGGAATCGGGAACATCAGTGTGGAACATTCCAGAACACTCCCGAATGTTGTCCTGAGCGAAGCTGGGTAACCCAGCTAGTATAATATAAATAAGAAAATCTGTGACAACGGGCAGTTGGTGTGGCGATGTGGATTTGGTTTTTATACAAATCTACAGTTTTATTTCAATACCTAAAAGATTTAAAAATATGGCATAACAATGCAGATGTTGAAACATTATTTTTATAATTTATATCACTTTTATTTTTTCTCAATTTACACTCATTATTACACTGTTCGGTTCACTAATGTGTACCCTTTTTGTACAAACTTTAGACAAATTTTAATTATGTTTTTGTTTTATACGCACTGTTTTGTTTTTCCTATGTACAACAAAATATTATTTAACTATATTACCCAGGCACAGACTGCGACTAAGTGGGTCCCATCACTCTTATGATTTTCAAAAAATGTATGAATAAAATGTAAAATTGGGAAAATAAAGCATTAAAAAAAAATTATTTCGAGATGGATGAGATTACACGCTTGATCTTCTAAACAAGATGAAGGTGTCTAAGTCTGAATGTGAAAAGCCCCGGGAACGTCTGGGGACTTCATCTAGTTGATTTACGAAAAGATTAGCGCAAATCCGTGAAATATAAATATAATTTCCCGTTATTTTATTATTATTTCTTTCATTTCATTGGGGACGATGTGTAAAGAGATTTTTTAGGGAAACAAAGGAGTTCTGGGAAGGAAAACGGTATGAGATGTGGGTAGGAATCTGGGAGTAAATATGTCCAGTAGTGACGGACTTAAGAATCAATCCCACTCATTGCGGTGCAATAGGTCGAGGTATTCCGATTGGAGAGGTCTGGGTTATGTTCCCTCAACCAACCTCTCCTAATAATAATAATAATATTATAAAGCGTATAATATACGACGATTAATATAGCGTCGTTTTTGTGAAAAATCACCTCAAGGGCGCTGTACAAACTTACCATACATGCATAAAATCTAGAAAAACTACAAGCTAAACAAACAATTAAAAACATCTTATGCCTGAAAATTGCATACACCGGTTCATTGATCACCGGTACAATAATAAATGTACAATTTTTTGACCAATGAACGCGATGCTGCCTCCTGTCAATCAGTAGATGGGTAAACGCATTTGCCGCAAGACCTAGACAAACATCACTCCGTGAATTCGGGCTCTGTTCGAACTCTGGTAAGTCTCCAAACGTAGCGAATCACTTGGGATGAATTATTCTTCCAATGTACCAGAATTCACATTTTTCCGCTGAAATATTTCACGAGGACCATGACTGCCAACCACGCACAGACAAGCGAAGTAAGCACGTTTGATTTTATTTAGTTTAGGTAATATTTTTAAAATAAGTTCAAGATTTTTTTAACAAGTTTCTTTATATTATTTCTTTTACTTTTTTCAAAACTTAATTGAATTTGAAAACTTCCAAAAGAAAAATTTCACTTTGCTTAGACCGATCCAATTGTCACCCGTCAACATTTTACAGCGGAATATTGCAAGTAATATTGAAATTTCACCCTATTTTGAAAGCATTTTAATGTACAGTCAAACAGACTTTGTCTATAATAGAAGCGAAGCCTTTCTAGGTACGTCAGCTATATTGTCTCAGCCGGTATCAACAGAACCCAAAGACAACAGAGCTGAAAGGTAGTGTCTTTGGAAAGCTTTTAAAATGCAAAAATGATCGGTAAACATCAAGTTTGGCTCCAGTTTTCCAATGGGATTTTTACAACGTTAACTGAAAGGATCTATGGAAGATTTTTAGAAAAACCTTAAGTGCCTGAAAATTTTCCGATATTTTGTAGATTGTTTATAGTATTATTAAAAAAATCATTTTTTTTTAATTATTATTTTTTTAGTCGCTTTATTGTCAGGTTGCAAAAGTGGGGAGGGAGAGGAGATGGGGTAGTGGAAGATTACTTACGAGAGAAGGAATGTGTGAAAGAAGCGTAAATGCAGGTAACTCCATATTGGAGAACTGAAAGCGGTTGGCGCAGTCCATAATCAAGTGCTGGTACCAACCCTGATGTATGGCAGTGAGGCAGAGGAAGGATGAAATTAATGTTGACTTAATGTTGATCAAATGAGATAACTTAGGCGTATGTGAAGTAAAACTACGTATCAATAAATTGTGTAAGAAATGTGGAGTTCCGCAAAGAATGTAAGGATGCTGTAAGCATAATGAGAAAGATTAAGAAAAGGACATTAGACAATTTGAAACAAATGAACGTAGAAAGGATGTAACAGTTTTACTTGTTACCCAGAAGAAATGTGAATGTTGACTCTACCTAACATCGCAAATAGGATGTCGACTTGGCTAACGCTGTCAAACGCCGGCCGCGTCGGACTTCTAGCTACTCGCTAGTTTCATACGAGGGAGGGCGACTTCTGGAGAATGGAAATGTGAAACATCACTCAATGGATTTTTCTAGAAGAAGCAAGAGGGTTCCTGACGACTGCTTAAATCTCCGGCTGACTACGTGTGGCGTTAGTTATACCTTTTACTGGTTTTTAGATTACAATGGTTGGAATTCTACAGTCATGTTCATCAGACTGACCTGGCGCCCGACAGAATTATATTATAACAGTTTTTTTACATTTTATTTTATTTATTTATTTGTATTCTTTAACATACATACATATTACAGATAATTACATTGGTATACATAGATATTAAGTAAAGTAATAAGGAAAAAAAATGTTACTAATCCTTAACTGTATATAGGTATTTAGTGAACACCTTACTAGGCGAACCCGTGCTGAGGTGTTCCCATGTTTTGGAATAAATGCAATTCTGACGAAAAAAGTAGAAACACCGTATCCTCCTTGATATTGTCAAGAAGGAGACTGTGGGTCGACATCTATATATATACAGTTATTCATAGCATTTAGTTTATGTACAAGATAAATAATAGTTTTGATAAATAGGTAGGTATATTATTCTAGGGACCACACGCCAATGGTATGAATAATATTGTGATACTATTTTTTTTTAAATTACCTACTATTTTTTTTAATATTTGTCTTTGATTATGTTTGGTCAGGTGTTATGATTTTTTGAGTAAATTGAATACCTTGTTGTTTGATCCAGTCTTTGATGTGTTTTTTGTGAAGAATTGTATATGGATTTGTAGTTAATAGTTGTTTCAGTGTTATGGGCATGTGGTTATATAGTTTGATTGCGTAATACTTAAAGTGTCTTTGCCCGTGTGAGGTACGAGTTACCGGTATGTTAAGTGTTTTTTTTTTGTAGAGGCCCTGGTTTTAATTGCTAATTGAGGTTGCATTTAACTGTTAAGTTTATGTTGGAGGAAGTATAAGTAGTACAGATTTGGCGTAGAGTTGTCTTATTGTCATGACGTCTAGTGTTTCGTAAATTACATTCGAGCATGTTTAGCGAGGAACTTCGAGGATTAATTTAATTGTTGCCCTTTGATTTTTTTCTAGT
This sequence comes from Limnephilus lunatus, assembly GCA_917563855.2. Classification (NCBI taxonomy): domain Eukaryota; kingdom Metazoa; phylum Arthropoda; class Insecta; order Trichoptera; family Limnephilidae; genus Limnephilus; species Limnephilus lunatus. The sequence goes on from OU830603.1 coordinate 51,506,961, forward strand.
TTTTGCCCACGTACCGATAATCTTGTCACATTTGACAGTTATTCATCTTGGTAGATAATTTTGCTACTTTCATCATCTCAAGCGATTAATTCAATGAACCTTGGACCACACCCTGAGTTATATGACTTTGGTTTGTAATAATAGAGTCACTAATTTTGAAAAGAATCATGCTATGTCTTAGTTTTAAGTAAATTGTTAAATTTGATTTATTAGTTTCATTTATTAACACGCTAAAATCATAAGTTACTAGGAGTGTAAGAATAATGTGAATGGCAGAAAAAATTGGCGACTCCTGTAAAAGATCGAGAGAACCAGATACTTGTGTTGAGCCACGTCAAGAGTCAGAATATCTAATAGAAGAGAATGTATGGGACGCTGTATGAATGTGATTGCGGCAAAGAGTGTGTGCCAAAACCGAATTGTCGTCTCTGCTCGCATGGAGAGTTGGAGGATCTGGCGATTCAGATCTAGTTACAAAACGTGGCAAAAGCCATTTCAAGCAATGACAACGTTTCGATACGTTTCCTCAATAATTGTTAACTGAAACTTGCATCTCAGATTTTAAAAAAAAAACTTGTTTTATGAGGGCTATAAATATGAGTGGTATAATTTATGGTACAATTATGCACTTGATAGCAAATAGACAATTTAACAGTCAAAATGAAATGATTGTTTATTTGAATTTAAAACACTTTTAATTAACGTAATAATAACATTTAATGAAATAAAGATAATACGAGCAAAACTCAATCGAAAATCTGGAAACAGAAAAATCAGAAAAAGTATTGACTCAGAAGAATCATAGAAGAGTCGCGGCCCGGAAAGTCGAAGGTCCTGGTTCGAGTCCCAGAGGTGCCAATATATTTTTCTAACTTTTATGTTTCCAGATTTTTGATTGAGTTTCACTAGTATTGTCTTCATTAAATTAAATATTATAATTTGAGACTTCACTCATAAAGTTCAAAACTAAAATAAATACTATTAATATCTTGGAATTCCTTTAGCGACCAAATTTCCAATTTTTTCATTTCATATTTTTTGGTTGAGAGGTGTTAATATTATCCAATTGTTATTAAATTTTTTTGCGTGAAATCAATAATAATTATACATATATTTCCAGAAGTTCTGCTTGCAGAATTGATTGCACTACAATGCTTGTCTAGTTGTCGGAAGAACAGAATGTCACCTATAAAGAGATAAACAGCTTATACATAAAATATGTCCATTAAGTTAAATGAAGTCAAGCCTAAAAATTATTACCAATTTTATTTTTGCTTAGAGGTGGAGTTTGATTTTATATTTAAAATAATATTTTAGGTGAGGACGTGAGGAGAAGAAGAAGTAGAAGTTTTTTTTTTTTCTTAAGAAGAAAGACAAACATTCTCGAGTTAAGAATAACCCAAAAATATTTGAAAATCTCCTACTACCACCACAGAAAGCCGAAAATGTTTCATGTGTTGTGATGGAGGAATTAGCCAGCCGAGGAATCGAACATGCGACGCCCGGGTGCGACCCAAGCGCTATGCCCACTCAACTACTGACCGAGGATAAGTAAACAAGGCTCCCGATACGTTCCACTTTTCCACACAGTCTTGCATTAATTTTCGATCGTACACGTTAGGTACTTCTATTCGATATTTCTGAAAGGTATTATTAAAAATGTCTATTTTGTGAAATTTTGTGTTAGGTATATTTGCGTACATATACGGGGTATCGGAGAATTTTTTCTAATGTTTGTTATGCACGTAGGCAAATGAAATAAATTGGATTTTCGTGTTAATCTTTTTGGAATACGATTTTTTATTAAATTGGAAAGCTCTGGTGAGTCCAGGTCGTTGTTAAGAATTTTAAAAAACAAGATTTGGTCAAAAATTAAATGTCATGCATGTTGAAGTTGTGAATATTAAAAGGTTCGATGTAATTTGAAAAGTGTAACTTTATAACAAATATTTTAATCAATAATTATCAGCCTGAAACACTCATCTACATTGAACAAATCTTCCGAGAAAAGATACTGGCCGCCAACGGGAATTGAACCCGTGTCCCTCTGATTGCCGGTCAGGAGCTCTGACCACTGAGCTATGGCGGCTTATCTAATACCCGCCAAAAAATTCAATATATACTAGTGTTTCATTCGACAACACTCGACAGCACGAATGAAACACTAGTGTGTATAGAGGGACACGGATTCAATTCCCGTTGGCGGCCAGTATCTTTTCTCGGAAGATTTTTTCAATGTAGATAAGTGTTTCAGGCTGATAATTATTGATTATAATATTTGTTATCTACCCTTTGTGCTTTGCATAAAAATCTTGTTTAAACGTTAGTTTATCAATAAAAAATAATAATGTAACTTTATAATAAAATCAATAAAAAATTCTTTCACCTACCGATATACTGCAGCATTTCGGAAATGTTCCTAAAGGGGCAGGTGCTTAAATATTAGCACAGTCGCAAGTGAAAAAATATTTTGTAATTATTAATTTTATTTTAGAACACGTATTCAGCTTCAAATCCGGTCTACGTAGGGCAAGACTGGGGTTATCAAAGGATTTTAAGGTTTTTACCGTTTTTGTAAAATTCAACGCCACGCCATTCACTTTGTGAAAAGACACTATATTAATTATTCCCAGACAGTCACGTACAGTTCTCTAAAATCTAAAATTCAATTTTAATTACTAGATTTGAAATTATTCAAAAGCAACCCAGCTGAAATTCGCTTGACTCTGAAGCCAGATGTCGTCAATAACCATACATATAATATTCTTAAAAATATTGCCCTTAGTTTAGTTTCTAGTGATATATTGCCTTCATAATATTTGCAAGTAGATTATCACTCAATTATGTCAGCCATATTTTTACTATAATTTTAAATATTTATTGTTTTATTTAAAAAAAAAAACCAATAACCTTTATTTATTTTTTTAATTGATAAACTTAAAGTTTAAACAAGATTTATATGCATAGCACAAAGGGTAGATGCATAAAAATCTAAGCTATGCATAAAAATCTTGTTTAAACGTTAAGTTTATCAATTAAAAATAATAATTAATATTTGACAAGTTAAAGTATTTCAGCAATAAATGCAGACATAATTAGTCTCGACGCCACCTAGCGGGAGATTTAGTACTTAACAATACCTCTCTCACAAAAATAAAGTTGGTTGTTTTCAGTTGGAAAAATGTAATAATAAGTAATTGTCGAATGAAACATTAGTATATATTGAATTATTTGGCGGGTATTAGATAAGCCGCCATAGCTCAGTGGTTAGAGCTCCTGACCGGCAATCAGAGGGACACGGGTTTAATTCCCGTTGGCGGCCAGTATCTTTTCTCCGAAGATTTTTTCAATGTAGATGGGTGTTTCAGGCTGATAATTATTGATTATAATATTTGTTATCTACTACTTTTATTATAATTATAATGTCACATCACAAAATGTCTGCTTCATATGTACAAACCTATTCATTTCTTTTACTTTTTTGGTTGATTTGGTGGAGCATTACACAGTTTTGCAGCATAAAATTTAACATTTTTCTCTCCAAAAAATGTATTTAAACCGGAAATATAAGCATATTTTGCATTATTGCTGTGGTTGAGTTAGGTTAGGTAAGGTTAAGTGAGTGGAGTAATCAGATATGTATTGTTTTTTACGTCAAGAACGAGAACGGACCAAGCGATTCTGACCTTGTTGTTCATACAATTTCTTTATGCATAAGGGTCAAAATCAAGTCCAAAATGTTTTTATTTATTTATTCCTACTGCGGCCATATATGGCCAACTGGCGGCGAGAGAACAATAAAATACATTTGAATAAAGCTCTTTAAAAGTTCCGAAAATATTTTTTCTCACTTATTCGAATGGGAATCGGACATAATGGACATTGTCCCGTTCCTTCTCACCCTTTTGAAATTCAAGTCCTTGAGTCTCCAAATTGTACATTTTGTGGTCTAGAATTGGATGACGTCATTTTTGGTTGTCCGTCTCTAAACAAATATCCTCTCTTCTTTCAAGTTTTATCTAAAATTGCCTCCCCCCCTTTTAACATCTCATCTCTTCTATGTCTGAACTTGACTCCAACCTTCCATATAATTTTTATATTTGAACATGAAATAAAATTAATGTATAAATTCATCTTTCATTTCTGCATAATTTGAAATGATGGCCTAGAACACCCCTGAAGGATGAAAACCAGAAACATTTAAAAAAAAACTGACAGAGTTTTAACAGGAATTTTCACAATTGTCTTGTGTACTCATGGGCCATGTTGAGCCGCTTGGTCTGGGTACCGCGCGTTTTCATGCCGCGACAAACATCCCCGACACAATATACTCCGGCAAAAAAATCCCTCGACATAATATCCCAAGGACAAATTATCTACGGACGAAAAATCCCCCGACAGAATATTTACTAAAACCTAACCTAAGCTAACCTAACCAAAGCTAACCTAACCTAACTTAACCTAACCTAACCTAACCTAACCTAATTATATTTTTGAATAATAATGTATTGTCTTTACAGGATGTCTGTAATATTTTTTATCCCATTGTAATATTTTTGAACAATACTTTATTGTGTTTTCATAAGAAGCAATTGTGGTTAGACATTTTATTACAAAAATAAAACCTACACTCTGTATTTAACCACAAATATTTATTATTTTATATATCGACCTGAAATACAGTTATTATTATATAGTATAGTCGAAGCGAAAACGGTCGATGTATAAAATAATAAATATTCGTGGTTAAATACAAAGTGTTTGTTATTTATTGTTATCAAGTTTAATTTGTAAACTCCATTTTAATTTTTATTTATTTTATATATTCAATAATTTTATTATTAAATTAATAAAAAAAGTTTATTTATAAACAAGTTCTGCTGGTAATTATTATTACGCGTGACAGCTGTTTCGCCTTCTGAGACGAACTTGACAGTTTGATAATGCCCTCAGAAGGCGAAACAGCTGTCACGCGTAATAATAATTACCAGCAGAACTTGTTTATAAATAAACTGTTTTTATTACTTTAATAATAAAATTATTGAATATATAAAATAAATAAAAAAAATAAAAAAAAGTGTTTGTTGTATTTTTATAATATTTTATTGTTTTTACAGATTGTCTGTATTTTTTTGTCACATTTTTTGTTAGGTGAGGTTAGGTTAGTTAAGGCTAGGTTAGGTTAGATTAGGTTAGGATAGGTTGGGTTAGGTTAGGTTGGGTTAGATTAGGTTGGATTAGGTTTTAGTAGATATTTTGTTGGGGGATGTTTTGTCCGTAGGATAGTTTGTCTGGGATATTTTGTGGGGGGGGGGAGTATTTTGCCGCGGGATGAAAAGTCGCGGAACCCTTTGTTTGAGTTACTCAAAGCAGACACCAGTCCATTTATCCTACCATATTTGTGATTGAAACAAAATATAGCATACTTTTTTAAATATCGTTTATGTTTAGGATATTATAGATCATTCTGAATAATTATATATAGGAGTAATTGAAATGAGAAGAATGTGAAGAAAAATAAGAAAAAAAAATATTATAGGGCACGTTTAACTCACGTGTACAGGATGACAGCCTTGATGATGTGCCACATGAGGTCACTCTCGGTGGACCAGGTTGGAGCGCATTGAGTGAAGTAGTCCAGCTCGAAGCGGACTGAAGAGCTCTTCTTTATCTGTAGCACAACGAACTCGGGGGTGTCTGAAACAATTATAATACATGATTATAATACTTGTTGTATTTACCCCTCAAGTTAATTTTTCGCTTTTCGGAACAACTCATAAAGGTCTCATGGAAACCGTTGTGCCTCTCTTACTATCACAATGAGAAATATGATATTTATTTATTAACATAACTAACTAACTAACCATCACGCCGTTCCCCGCAGGGGTAGGCAGAGAGGACGGACCGCCAAACAACTCGGTCTTGGCACACACTCATTGCCTCGTTAACATTCATACATCGTCTCATACATGCTCTTCTATTATTCCGACTCTTGACATGGCCCGACTCAAGTATCTGATTCACTTGGTCGTGCCATGTCTTTCTCGGGCGTCCCCGACTTCTTCTACCATTCACATTTGCGTCATATATATTCTCCTTACACTCCTTTCCTCGTTCATTCTCTCTACATGCCCGAACCAACGGAGCGTTCCTTTCTTGATCTTACTCATTACGCTTAAATCAGCCTTGCATTCTTTGCGGATCTCCGCGTTTCTCATGCGATCTTACATGGTTTTATCACACATACGCCTCAGGGATCTCATTTCTACAGCTTTCAGTCTACTTTCATCCTTCCTCTGCCAGTTCCATGCCTCACTGCCATACATCAGGGTAGGTACCAGTACTCCATTATGGACGGCTAGTTTCGCGTCTTTGGACAGTTTTTTGTTGGTGCCAACGGCGTTCAGTCCTCCATTAATAGAGTTACCTGCATTCACCCTTCTTTCAATATCTCTTTCAGCCTTCCCATCTCTCGTAAACATACTTCCCAAATAAACAAACTCATCCACCTGCTCCAAGTATTCATCGTTCACAACTATATTGCATACCGTTTTCGTACTCTCTCTTTCAAACACCATGACTCTAGACTTACTTACATACTTTATTAACATCAACAAACAGTATTTTAGTTACATTGGTGAAAACAATTTACAATTAATAAGTATATATCATGGTGGGTACCCATTTTGTGTTTCATTGTAGTGTCTTATTTATGGTATGAATATTAAGTAATTACCGGATGATGTGTGTAGTGGAAAGATGTGTGTGTGTGAGTATGTATGTATGTGTATATGCGTATTGAACAAATTATATTATTGACATGAAGCTCTTTTTAAATTTGGGAAATGAATCGGAAAAAGTTGATGTTAGAATTTAGACAACGGTTTTAGCAAGGTGTTATTATGATTATTTCAACGGTGTAAGCAAGAGAAAACACCACGCTTTATATTCAAATCTAAAAGGTAGCCACAAAAGAAGTAAAATATACACCTTTTTGAAACCAATTTTTCGGAACGGAATTTGAACAAAAATAATGAAACTATCGGAGTTAAACATATTTGTCAAGGTTAGCTAATTTTATAATAGATTATTTTCTCCAAATAATATCATGAATCAATGGTTAAAGTAAGTCAAGTACGTTCCTTAACACTCTGCGTATACATTTTATTAAAAACTTTATATTGTAATGAGATCCCTGAGGCGTATGTGTGGTAAGACCATATATGATCGTGTGAGAAACGCGGAGATCCGCAAAGAATGCAAAGCTGATGTAAGGGTAATAAGTAAGATCAAGAAAGGAACGCTCCGATGGTTCGGGCATGTAGAGAGAATGAACGAGGAAAGGAGTGTAAGGAGAATATATGACGCAAATGTGAATGGTAGAAGAAGTCGGGGACGCCCGAGAAAGACATAGCACGACCAAGTGAATCAGATACTTGAGTCGGGCCATGTCAAGAGTCAGAATAATAGAAGAGCATGTATGAGACGATGTATGAATGTTAACGAGGCAAGGAGTGTGTGCCAAGACCGAGTTGTTTGGCGGTCCGTCTTCTCTGCCTACCCCTGCGGGGAAACGGCGTGATGGTTAGTTAGTTAGTTAGTTATATTGTAATAAATAATCTTGAAGATAATATTAACGACTCAAACGACAAATAATGCAAAACAGAAAAAATCGCATCTAGGAATAGGCCACTTGCATGGATTTCATAACGACTTGATAAAAATCGTGTGGATAGATTTTTTTACTAGGATAACGAAATCATTAGAAATTTTTTTTAGAAATGTATTTTTTTTATTTTTAAATAAATAAATCCATTATTTGAGCTCGTGACGTCACTACATGAAAATGTCCCGTTTCCGATTATGTTCTATTAATATTGGAATATTCCATACTGATTTTTTTATATGGTAACACTTTGATTGCAGGCGATTTTTTTAATTTGACGTTTAACATTCACTAGATTTATTGTTTGTTCTCTGCGAACTTATCCTTTGGTTTGACGATGTTATAAAGATGGCGGTGTTTTGACAGATATTACGAAGAGAACCCCGTACATTTTATTGCCATTCGTGTGGAAAACGTAAATTTTTTAAAAAATGATTTTCGGCCATACAATTATTGTTTTTTCGCACCCATGAAATTGTGTCCCGTCTTTCCGGTTTATCAAAAAATGGTCCTATTTTTCGGATTGATATTTTCGAAAAATCGCCAGGGTCTCAAAAATACGAATTAAAAAAAAATACAAAATGTCTTTGAATATTTTCGTTAACCGAAATTTTTTTTTTTTAATTTGATGCAAGTGGCCTATTGAACAAAGGACCTTCGCCTTGCCGAGGCTTTGCTTTACCACTGAGCGAATTCAATCCTCTCTCCTTTGGTCATATTAAACTGTATCATACTAAACTGTATCATACGCTGCTTCCTGTTCTGGGGAAGATTCTAGAAAAAATTATACGGAACCGCCTTTACCAAACCCTGTCTCCAGCGGACGACCGTCAATTTGGTTTCGTCCCGGGTAAATCTACGGAGCACGCCATTAAGTTTGCGCTTGAATGGGTGAGGGTCTGTCCAAAGAGGTACGTGATTGGAGTCTTCTTAGACATCACAGGTGCCTTCGATCATGCGTGGTGGCCGATGATACTGTCGAAAGTAAAAAACCGTAACTGCCCTCGTAAGTTGTTCAAGATAGTCTCCGACTATCTCAACAACAGAAGTATCTCATTAACATATGGTGATATCACCATCAACCGGGAAGTAAACATGGGTTGCCCACAAGGCTCGGTCCTTGGCCCAGAATTTTGGAATATACTCTTTGACGATTCCTCCAGGCTGCCCTTGCCTGAAGGATGTATCACGGTTGACTACGCTGATGACAAATTATTACTGGTCTCGGGGAACAGCAGGAGAGAAGTTGAAAGTAAAGCTGAAGAAGGTCTGAAAGTAATTCTTGAGTGGGGTAAGAGAAACAGGCTGAATTTCGCTCCCCAAAAGACCATGGGTCTCCTTATGAAGGGCTTCCTCGACAGAGGAAGAAATCCTACTATAAAAATGGGAGACTCCAACATCCGATTTGTGGAAAATGCAAGATACCTAGGCGTTATCTTGGATCGCTCTTCATCTTTTCTGGCACATGTCAAGAGTGTATCCAGCAGGGCCCAGGCCCTGTTCATGAAACTGAGAAGAATCTCAACTGCGGAGTGGGGATTACGCTCTCCGGCACTTCGCCTACTGTACAGGGGAGCGTACGTGACACAAGTCACGTATGCAGCCTCTGTATGGGAGCATCGCCTAGACAACGTACTGATCCACTCGGCACTTAAGCGGGGCCAGCGAACTCCCCTGCTGGCGCTCTCAGGCGCATACAGGACTGTAGCTTCAGACGCATTGCCGGTTTTGGCCGGTATTTTGCCCATTGATCTAGAGATAAGGGAAGTGTTAACTGAGAAAAAACTAATTAGAGGAAGGTCAGCCGTCCATCTTGGAGTTGAACTAACACCAGGTGGGGCAATACCTCTCCCTCGACTGCTGAAAGAGATGCGTGAACTCACTCTTAATGAATGGCAAAAACGTTGGGAAAGATCGAATACGGGCAGATGGACTTTCTCCTTTTTCCCGTCAGTTAAAGCCAGAATGGAAGGGGCGTTCATCAAATTGGATCATCACTTAACACAAATACTTTCAGGTCATGGTGAATTCAGGGGAAGACTGCACAGCCTGACCCTGTCTCCCCATCCAAACTGTGCGTGTGGTGACACAAACCAAACAGCCGAGCACATTCTGTGGCACTGTGAGATTTTGACGGATGCAAGAGATGAAATGTTGGAAGGTCTGAAAGTAACTACGAGACCAGCATGGAATGCGGATCTCGTGTCGAACAAGGAAAATCTCGAATGCCTGAGGAAATTTACAAGGATTTGGGTTGAGAGATGGCCTGAACTTAGAGTCGATGATTAAATTTAACTTCATTATGTGTTTAGGATCCAGGCGAGTGTAATTGCTCCCGGCGTCCACGGTCACCTTTTGCAATATTTATACTACTACTACTGCCCGGATATTGAGCACTAGATTTTCTGTTATTTCACACTAAAACTGTTTACTCATTTATCAAGTTTTGTATTAATATGTATCATGTTTTCTTAGGCACCATCTTCAACAACATCTTTAACATCTAAAATTTGGCTATTACTTTTTTTTTTAATCTTTATCTTTTTTTCTCGTTTAACTAGACATTATCAATAGCCTTGGCGTAACCTAACTACACTTGCATTTTTCTTTTTCTAAATCTAGGATACATACAACAAGTTTTTCGTGTCTGGATTTGCATCATTCAAGGAGCCGGAACTGAACTACCATCTCATTTTCGTATTGTCCTACACCCCATCAAGGGGGTGGACTAGACCTATGTCTGTGCAACAACCGAGGAGATGACTCCCAAGGTAGCCGCTGTATAACCCGCCCGCGCCTCCCCCGTCGCCATGAGCGGGCCTGAAGACCAACCGTAGCAGACCGGTGCCCTTCCGCCCTGCCTCCGGTGACCCGATGCTCACTTTTATCCTTAGTGTCTTCAGGTATTTCCCGCTTAATCCCAACACTTTCTTCGAGGGCCTACCGGGAAGTCGGCTTAGGGGCGCGGACACCGAGTCTCGCTTGCAAATGGACTGAAGGCTCCGCTTATTCTTGGCGGGACCGCCGGACGACTGCAGCTCAGCTGCTTTGGTTAAGTCAAACAATCTCATCTAATATATATATTTTTTTTTCCTTATTCTATTAACTTTTCTTCCTACATAATAATAAACTTTTATTTCAGCTACATCAAGTGGCGGAGATGAGACGTGATACTGTGAAATAAATAACTAACAACATGTACGCACTCGCATACTGCCTGCTAACAATGTATGCCTGGACATTGGAGGTCTAGAATCATTTTAACCCTTCTAATCACAGGAGACCCAAGTTGTCCCAACACATCATATGCCGTTATAATAACAAGAGACCCAGATTGTCCCAGAGCGACCGTGCATTATTAAAAGTCATATATCTCTCTTCCTGTCATGCGAATATTTGTGATTTCTTTTATGTTAGAGAGCCAAAGAAATAATGCTTCTCATTTTATTAGGATTATATGAGCTTTGTTGTTGAGATATTTTACAAACCCGATCATAAGTGACGGTTTTATTTCGAGCCAATTTTTGACGTAACAAACATTTAATTTTAAAATAAAATTGTATGAAAGTTATAAAAAGTGAGGTGACAGTTTTATTAAAAATTTTGTTAAAAAAAGGAATCTGTATTTAAATTTTAAGTTTATTCTATTTTAAGTACTTTAATTCCAATATTCGCAGGTATGCATTTTTTAGCTAATTTACATTTCCAATATCAAAATTTTAATATTTAGAAAAAAAAAAGTTGATTTCTAATAAACACATCGGAAAGATTGTTTTATCTAGATTTTAGAACAATTTTTGTTTTTGCAAAAGGGTTAAAAAATAACCCATAAATAGGAAAATTTAAGATGCATGGCAAGAACCAGAAATTTTGCGCGCGAACCTTGACAGGCAAAAGGTTACAGATATTATTTTCTTATTATTCGAAGGGTTAAATAAAAAGTAGCTTCTTTATAAAAAAAATTAGAGTCCTGAGGTGTACGGTGAAGGAGGAAACGATCTGTTTCCTTAGAACACCGTGGGAAAGTGGTTGAGCAACCTCCAATGTATCATACTTAGACTAAGAATGATCAATATTATCTTCATTTTATTAGCCCATGTTTTTATTGGCTGCTATCTATGTACGCCGTAAAAATATAAAATGGATAAACGCAATTCGACGAATTCAAAACACCAAATTCCTACATTAAAATCTACACGATTTTAACTGACATTTTTCAAATACTGTTCCAAAAATCTGTACCCGGGAAGCATACGAGCATACGCATTTAAGTCCAAAAAGGTAATTGTTCAGGAGAGCCAAAAAACTGTAACTATGGTCACATCTTCGGAAATCCATGCTGATTAATTGATTTTTTTTTTAAAACGTGCAAATAAAACAAAATATTTTAAATGTAAAGCCTTTAAAAATATTGAAAGAAAGCTACAAAAAAACATGGTCTGCTTCAAAATGAAATTTTTTATTATTATTTTTTTTGTTAATTATTTTTTTAAAAGAAAAACATTCCCGGGTTACGAATGAATACCCCAAGAATGTTTGAAAATCTCCTACTACCACCACAGAAAGCCGAAAATGTTGCTTGTGTTGTGATGGAGGACTTAGCCAGCAGAGGAATCGAACATGCGACGAAAGGGTGGGACTCAAGCGCTATGCCCACTAAACCACAGACCGGTCAATGTGGTATATTATGAAAAGATCAATGTTTGAAAATTGTTTACTTCCATAGAAAGCGTAGTAACGTTAGAGGCAGAAGGATGAAAATGGATTGGAGTCATAATACTCAAAATGCTATTAAATTATAAAGATGCAAGTCTAGTTACATCTTTTTGCTTCTAAGATTGTTGCTGCATCAAAGATAGTTGCATCCGTATATATTTTTGAAAAGCCAATTTTTCTTCTTCCGGACTTGTATCTTTCTGCCACTGATAAACATCATAATTTACTTGAAGTCTGCATCAAAAACTCATTTCTTCAAATTTTGAACTTGCATCCGTATGCTTCTCGGGTACAGAAATATTCAATTCACTGCGTGTTGAAATCATGGTATCATGAGCAGGGAATTTTAATGAATATTTTTACAGCACATAGGTCCGTCCATAGCTTTATGTCGACAAAAAAGTACGTTTGTAACTCATGTTCCCATATTCTATGACCTCGATTCCATAAAATTCCTGATAATTTTGATTTGAATGTGATTCTGAAAAGAAAATGATCCAAAACTCACAGCGAAAACAAAAATTTGAATATTGACCTAACACAAGAGTTAGTTGGATATTTGTTTTATCCTTACTGGCTCTCTCATTTGGTTGAATATTTGAAAGTTTTCTAAAAAATCTGAAATTTTTACTAAAAGTGTATTTTATTGGTTAATAAACAGTATAGTTCATTTTATTTTAAAAACACTTCGTTTCAGTTAGATAACAATGAAAAACAACTATATCGTTAACCAGAAATGGTAAATAAAGCATTTTAATCGTTATTTTAAGTCCTAAAAAGTATCATGCTTTTACAATGTAAAAATGATCGAACATTTTCACAAATTTCATCTCAAATCGCAAGAATGTAATTTTTTTTGATCGACAGGCCAAGACCTTGGTACGAACAATAAATGCTCTAACAGACTTAGAAACGGTGAACGACTCTACTAGGCTCGTCTATAAGTGACGAAGAAGGTTGTGAAACAGATGCGAAATGAAGAATTTGCAAGACAAAAGACCTTATGAGCAAAATGCAAAAGACATGAAGTAACAGAGGCATTTTCCTTATATTTCTGTACCATTTAAAATCATGGGCACTTGGAGCCAGCGAAAGGAAACTGTTAGATGCCCTCGAAATGTGGTGCTGGAGAAAAATGCTTAGGATTTTATGAACAGCCAAACGCATAAATGGAAGACCTAGGCATCCACAATAGGCCTGCAACGCATCCACAAATGGCTGCCTACATCGCATCTTAATATCTTATGTTTGTTTTTTTTTCAGATTGTCAAAATATATTTTGGAAGTCTGAAAAACAAACTTAATGTGCTCGCAGTTTGTCGACCGATTCTGCCTAGTTGTCAATATATACGTAATAGGCCAAGTTTTTTTCATATTAACTGTTGACTTTTATTTTTGAAAACTTTTCTTTTTATTTCCATATTATGATTTAATCATGGCATTGAAAGAGTCATGTTTTTTGGACAAATTACAGTTGCATTTTGGATTTTATGCAATTTGTATCTTTGTTTTATTTTCAAAATTACCAACATTTATTCAAGAATTTGGATGTTAATTGCATGCAAATGTAGATTACCTAAACAACAAGTCGCAGTTGGGTTTTTTCGTAAAATTTTATTAACTGAATGACTTATTTTCGTCGAGTTCCAGGATAGAATGCTTTATAGCGAAAAAATAGAAATTTGAAAATAATCACAGTAGGTGACATCTGACAGATAATTTTAGAAATTATTTTGACATTTTCTTGAACTCACACATTTCTCCTTTTGCCTACAAAGTGGAGATTAATAAAATTAATTTCAATTTGATTAATTTAATAAAAAAGGGAAATATAATTCTAATTAAATTCTCTTGTTACTGAGTTCTGCACGGAATTTGATTTTTATTGGTCCCGAGAGGCAGTTAAGTAAGGGAACAATGATTAAATTTTCTGGTTTTTTCGACTTAAAGGATTATAATAATTAGCCATTGAACAGATAACCTGCCCGACCCGAGTAGGACAACAGGAAGAAGATGAGATACTAGCTAATATAACTAATTACCAAAATAATATTCAATTAGATACTCACTGAACACCAGGGACAGCAGCCATATGACTATGATAGCAGTCTTAGCTCTGCCTGTCGTGGACTTGAACTTGAGTGGAAAGCAGATGGCGTACCACCTGTCCACGGATATGAAGGTCAAGGTCAGCACTGACACCGTTACGGAGACAGCCTGGAACAAGGAGAAAACAATGTGTTAGAGTATGGTCTTTTGGTGCAAAAAGGGGTACCGAAAGGTACAGAAATGGGTCCTCTTTTGATTAATACACATACATAATAATTTATTTTTTATTTTTTTTTTTTATTCAGAGAAAGATACATAAATTACAATACATTCAATATAATAATTAATTACATAATATGTGTATATATTTGATTTATCCCCATAAAAAAGCAGGGCTTGTGTGTATGGGGGTGTTATTATATTAGTTTAATTGTTTTATTTTTTATATTACATAATTGTAAGTAATAATATAATATACATAAATGTACATAATTAAATGTAAACATGTTGGCAAAGTATAGGTCTAATGATAACGGGAGTCTTTTAGAACGATTAAATTGGGTATACTGCAAGGATCAGCCGCGGGCCTGGTTTTGTTTATACCTACTGGGTATATATAAAAATAATATGTACTTTTTATGGCGTAATTCATAATTTTTTCCATATTTATATTTCTTTTTGATTTCGAAAATGTATAACTTTGTATACATAATTCCTCAATAGTTACAATATTTTAAACATATATTTGAACACCAAAGATATATATATATATATATTTTTTTAACCATTTTTGAATGCATTTCTATTTTTTCAATTGTTGGAAAAGATAGTTTGAAAATTACATTTTTGTGCTACAATTTTGTCCACTGTTCTATCACAATCTTTAAAGATATTTATTTATTTATATTTTGTACCAATTTTTTACCATGGTTATTATAGGAATTTTCAGTGGCTAATTTGACCACTAGTGTACATGAGCGAGACAAGAGATGCTGCAGTATATAATAGTAGTACTCGCTCGCTCATTAGCTAGCTCCCATATAGAAAACACGTGCAATAAAGAATTGTACTCGACCACTCGCGCTTTAACTAAAGGGAATCTATCTACCCTTATATAACACCTTCCCCAACTATAATATAGTGAATTTTTCCGATGTTTTGATAGCTATTCTGCTATTCGGGGCGGAGACAAATCCAAAAAATCAAATCATACAAATCGGTTCAGCCGTTCTCGAATTATAAATGGTGTAACTAACCAGACTATGTTTTTTAAATTAAGACACGCTATTCGACCGGGTAATGCGTTCAGCGCAAAGATATTCAACAATATCTTTTTTAATTTTTTTTTTATTTAATGACAATATAAGATAAGGTAAAATTACAAAATAAGTAAAAATACAAAGTTAAGTGGTTTGTTTACAGTCCTCCTAACTAGGTATTCCTGTTTCGAGGCGGACTGTATGTTGCTGAATGGTGCTGATCTTTATTTCTTCATCTTCTAGTTTCTTGATATTCACAAAATAAACAATAAAAAAAATAAAAGTATTTATGTTTATTGTCTGCAGGTTGCATTGGGGTTACTTCATAATTTTAATGATTTCCTCATCTTCCTGTTTACTTAACCATAATTTGATGTCTTTATAAACTTTTGTATCTCCATGGTGTTCTTAATTTCAATTGGAAGGGCATTATATAATTTTGTAGCATGAAAACTATGGTTTTTTCTGGCCAAAAGTTGTATTTCATTGCGGGATGTTCAGTAGTTTTGAGGATTTCGACCTATTTTTGGTTCAGGGCGACGAAAAACAATCATTTTTGATAAGGCTGGTTCAAATAGCTTGAAATAATTCACTACAAACCGGGACTTAAACCCCTTTTTTCACAGATTCTATGAAGTAATACGCATAAAAGTCCGGATAGTACGATTACGTAGGTACCTAGGTAAGAAAGTTGTTCAAAGTATCTGTACTATATAACTATATGTATCCCGTAGAAAATAAAAATAAAGAATCACCCGTCGTTACACTCTGATTAATGGTCGTTTTTCAAATTCACCACTTTACCCCATATCCTAAGCGACCAACCGTTCTATTCAACGATCATGAAAAGAGGCAAAGAATATTTCTAAACATGCTAAACCACACCGCACAAAATACCATTATGCACAAAAGCTCTGCCATTATGAACAGGACCTTTATGAGAATTCGGCATCACATTCCATTTACCCCGTTGGTCGAATTCCCATGGTCTCTCGTATACTAAGTATTAGATATACATATGTGTTATAAGGGAATTTAGATTCCACCCTTATACGTAGAATTTCCTTCCATGGTGAAGGCAGAATCTTCATAAATCACAGTGCGTTGGTCCGTTATCTCATTGACTAGATATACCTTCAAAGTCCTTTGCGTAGGACCTTGAAATCGATTAAGAAAAAACTAGAGGGAACCTTCCATTGAATGTTCTGGGATAGAAAAAGGTATGAGGGGTAGGTAGTAATCTGATGTTCATTTGATATTGGAGGTTATCCACTACTTATCCGCCCTGTTATAAGTAACAGATGGTTACTCCTTCAAAGCTCTCGCAAGGACTCTAATCTTTTCGAAAGTACGAAGCTATACTTAGTTTAGAATGAATTTAGACCTTCAATGTCCCTGCGTATGTTGTTAGTAAGCAGTATGCAATCTGGGGTTCAGTGTGTCCAGGTCATTTGTCGCCTAAATCTAGACAAACCTCACCCCAAGAACTGCGCACCCCTGTTAAATCACCAAATGCAGCGGGCAATTGGGACCTATGGCAGAGGAGTTGGTTATCCAATGAATGATTCGCGGGACGGAGGTACCCCTTCCCTTGTTTTGAAGGTCAAGTGTGCAAATTGTCATCAATTTCGGAATTAAAATGAAGATTATAATAACAAAAATCAAATCCACGCAGCCCGCCGTACACACTATTCTTTATACAATATATAGATTAGAATGTATTTAGCGAACATAAAATTTAAATTATTATTGATTGACGTCTAAAAAAGTAAATAAGTTTATTTAATTTATGTTTTTTGACAGTTGCCTTAATAATTGACAGCTCTATTTCTTAAATTTATTTGGTTGTTCAAACGGCCAAAAATAATATCTTAATAGTTACACCATTTATAACTTAAGAACGGCTGGACCGATTTTTATGATCTTTGATTTGTTGGATTTGTCTCCGCCCGGAATAGCAGAATAGATATTTAAACATCGGAAAATTTGACGAAAAAAAAACATTTCTTTGGTCAGATATTTTTGTGGAACGAATTCTCATCTTTTGAAACAGCTGCAGCAATATTGTGATAAGTATAATATTGAATACTAAGTGAATTCTAAAAATAATAAAAAAACGTCAAATGTCAATGCGCTGAGGGTTCTGCTTTTGTTCTTAAACATATAATGCTGCCCCTCTTTCTTACACACTAATTAATATTCAATAGATAGTAGAAAATGCGACAAACGGTGAACGTATGTCTGCACCCTTCCAAAGGAAAAATTCAATAATTATAATAAACCTCCCTTATACTTTTAAAGAAAATGAAACGCAATTCCCGTAATTAAGTGAAAAAGTAAGAAAATCACAAAAAATATAAATCCGTACACGACGCCATCTTTGATACTGACAAAAACTAAACACGGACAGTTGCGCATCGGAAATTGCTTCATCGTGTAATTTTTAACTTAATTAAAAAGCTGAATTTAATTCAGCTAATAAGTTAAAACACAACAGTTATTGATTCTGAGGCAGTACGAAGTTCGCCAGGTCAGCTAGTTTATAATAATTTTTTTATAATAAACGCATTTTGAAAGTTAATTAGCAATTTAATATGATTATATGATATGATTTAACAGTTTTTAAAATTACCTAATGGCTTCGAAATCATTCCGGAATCTATTTTAAATAATATCTCACAAGCGGCTCAACCATTCATTTGTTTTCCGAGAGAGCCCATCTAGCAAATTCGACATAACATATCAGTGACAAACGTCCCTCAAGGACCTGTAATAAAATGTAAATGGAGCAGACAAAACTATCAGTGAAGATTTCTAAATCATGCAAAAGGGACACATATATTACCATAGGAATGGGACATCACAAGATAACACGTGTTTTCAAAGTTTTCGAGAGTCATTAGTACCTACACACTGTAGACAAAATTTTCATTTCGTAGGTTCTTGTTGACATATTAAAAGTTTTTTTTTTCAAAATGTCGGTAATTTGACGACACCTTGCTAGTTAGTACAAGGTAAACTCGGCCATTTTACAGTTGTTAAAATCGTCTAAAACGTCATTAGTTTATCGAGCCTGTCCCATCTTGTCTATGTCGATACAATTAAAATTAATGGCTGCTTTTTATTGATTTCAAGTGTTATCTATCTGTCTTTTATCTTCTATTTATGTGAAAATCCAAAAATGTTTGTATGCATGTATGTCCGCTATGCGTTGCTAAACCATTCATCCGATTGCGATGAAACTTTGGGAATTTTATGTGCGCATCCCCGCGATGGTTTTTGTTTACAATAGTGAGCTCTGGAATCATGAAATTATGCATATCTAAACCGTTCATTCGATTGCGATGAAACTTTGGTGAGTTGTTGTGAGCACATCAACGAAAGTTTCTATATATATATATTGATGAGCTCTGGTATTATGTAATGTGTATTAAAAAATTGCAATAGGTGGCACGCGAGCTGTTTGAAAACTGTATGTACAGGGACTGAATGTGTGGAATGCGGGAGGATGGAAGGGAAATCGGGAGGGGATTCGTGGGACTACGGAAGCGGGAGAGGGGAGTGGGGAGAGGGAAAGCGGAGAAGGCAGACTGTGAACGCGTGAGGGGAAGGGGATGCGGAAGAGGAATAGGAGGCAGAAGAATAATGGAACGAAGGG
This sequence comes from Limnephilus lunatus, assembly GCA_917563855.2. Lineage (NCBI taxonomy): Eukaryota > Metazoa > Arthropoda > Insecta > Trichoptera > Limnephilidae > Limnephilus > Limnephilus lunatus. Next base: position 51,526,309 of record OU830603.1, read on the forward strand.
AAAGGACACGCAGGGAGAAACAATATCTTTATTTAGTGGAATAGCAACGCATGCCGGGAACTACAAACCCAGATGCTAGCATATTTTAATTTTTATATATATTGATTTCCCCCTAAAACCATGCGAGTGAAGCCGCGGGTAAAAGTTAGTCCTAGATATTACGGGTAACGACTATCGGTAAAAAATAATTGAAATGCTGATTTCGGTTGCCAGTAAATAAATGTGAAAAAATCCTGCTTGAAATTATTCACCTTTTTAATGAACTAAATTTTTTTTTGAGTTTAAGTGGAACTGATTGTGGAAAGAATAATCCAAATAAGCGATAAATTATGTAATCAAAAAAATAATTTTATTATAATCAAAAAAATAATTTTATAATTATTAATTTCAATAAATTATGTGTATTTATTTTTTTTAGAGATTTCGTGATTTTTAAGTTCACCCACGGTTTTCATTCGAAATGTAAATTTCTGATTCATCTCTCTATTACAGTATTTTTTTTTTTTTTTCGAAAAAACGTTGGGGTATTTACCTTTTTTTCTTGCTTAAATATTAAGCAAAAAATTACAATGATTACAGCATTTTAATTTTATTTTTATGTTGATGAATAAATTTTCTACAGCGAGTCGAATTTTCCCATTTATGAATTACCGCCAAACCGATATTTTGGGATGGGGCTATCGTGTGACGTCATGAGCGTGTATGCTCACTGACAGTGTTTATTTATGCTGGCCCAGCTGAGCGACGCTTGTGACGTCGCAATCCGATTTGCCAATCACGGGCCGTTTTGATTTTGTCAGTTTTAGATAGTTTTTAAAATAAATAATATTGAATGAAAACATAAAAAACTTTTTTTAGTAGGATGATTAAAAAAATGATCTTTAAATATTCCGTACATTTTCAACAGAATACCTCGTTTATGATGGAAATACCCCATTCAGATAATGTAGGTATTTTTATTTTATTTTTATGCTGACGAATAAATTTTCTGCAACGTTGTAAAATGTGCCATTTTCGATTTGCCACCAAAACGACATGTTCGTTTTTATTCCTGTACGTTGGTGACAGCTGTCTTACCAAACGTTGGCGGCGTTTTCTATGTCATAATGACGTTGTTGCTAGATGGAACCATTTCGAAATGTGCGGTTTTCCGATTTAATAATTTTAAATGAAAATATTTAAATAACACATTTTCAGTACAAGAATCAAAATCAGAAACATAAACTTTAAATCTTCCATACATTTTTAACGGTATTCATACACAGTTTGTGAAAATACTTCATTATTTGTCAACAAAAGATATAATTACATTATTAAAAATTGTTTGTTTTTGAAAGGCAATGATTCTGAGGCAAAACTTATATGTATACTAGCTTTTACCCGCGGCTTCGCTCGCATGGTTTTAGAAGGAAATCTATATATATAAAAATCGAAATATTCTAGCTTCTGGGTTTTTAGTTCCCGGCATGCGTTTGCTATGCCACTTAATAAAGATATTGTTTCTCCCTGTGTGTCCTTTCCCCCCGTCCCATTCTTCTTCCGCTTCCTATTCCTCTTCCGTATCCCCTTCCCCTCACGCGTTCCAACTATGCCTTCTCCGCTTTCCCTCTCCCCAATCCCCTCTCCCGTTTTATGAACCCCCCTCCCGATTTCCCTTCCCGTTTTCCCCTCCCGCATTCCACAAATTCAGTCCCTGTACATTTAGTTCTCAAACAGCTCGCGTGCCACTGATTGCAATTTTCTTATACAAATTTTGTAATGCCGTGATTAGTGAGAAAAAATTAATTAAATGTGAAATGATAAGTAAAAATGAAGTTAAATATTAAAAATAGGACAACAAAACATCCCACAATAATCATTCATGATTTTTCGCGGGTCGGCGTAACTAAAATAAAAAATAAAATACATACATATATCAGATTTGCAAAACGAACTCGTTTCACTTTGAGCTTTCAAAACTTTATTTCGTTGCGAGGAACTATAAATGCAAGATAATCCCCGGGTAAGATTGTTGACAGACGTAACAGAGATAGACGCTAAACTTCGAAATGTATATAACTGGTACGAATGCAGTTAAACAGAGAGAGATTACCGTGATGTTAGGATAGTAGAAACTCATAAATTAAGTTGCTAAACCATTCATCCGATTGCGATGAAATTTTAAGGATTTTATGTGTGCATGCCCGCGATGGTTTTTGTATACAATAGTGAGCTCTGGCATCATGAAATTACGCATTGCTAAACCGTTCATCCGATTGCGATAAAACTTTGGGGATTGGATGGATGCATGCCAGCAATGGTTTCTGTATAAAATAATGAGCTCTGGCATTATGAAATTACGTGAGAAAGGCCCGTACTGAATGCCTTGAACCGGGCGAACAAAGTAGACGCACATTCCTTGCTTCATCCGCATTCAAACATCGTTTTTTTCTTCATATATTTAATTTAACACACACTTCTCCTCGCTCCATACACGTTCACACGTCAAATCGCATAGTGTTTTAAACCCTTAAGTTGCTTTGCAACAGGCAAAAACCACTAAATAGGTTTTTTCCTCTATGTATAGGGTATTTTAAGATAAGATAAAAAATATGTGGGTTAGATGACTAAAACTATGGGAAGATATTTATGTATGGCGATAAGATTCCAAGCACAATTGCCTAAAAAACCATTAAGCCACGGAAGTCCAGTTTGAAAAGGGTTTTTTTCAGATTAAAAATAAATTATTCATATCTGCACCCGAAATCCAGAAAGAAAGATACCTTACAGGTCTTGTCCTAAAGGACAACCTTTCAGATATTTTTTTTTTATTTTTTTTTTATTTAATATAAAACATGGGTTACATTTTGATTATACATATTTTACAAAATATCATATTCAAGGTCATGATTGGTCATGTATACCTTATCAGAAAAGAGGAGCTCTTGTGCCTGATAAGGGAGCCACAGTTCTTACTTAGGTTACATTTTATAATATATTTTGTATAAAATATTTATTTTTTAATGTAAGTTTTTTTGAAAAATTGTTTAATTTTATTTATTTGTTCTGATTGGTTCGAAATACAGCGCAATTCAGAAGGAAGATTATTGTAGTTTTTTATAGCTTGGTAAATATAATGGTTGTGCATTTGTGTTGTTTTAAAATTTGGTGTAATAAATTGATTTCCATTTCTCATTAATGTGTAAAATTCTTCATATTCTTTATTATTTTTTTCTTTACACATTTTAATAATAGAAGCTTGCTTAAATATGTCATCGACATTTGGTACTGGAAATAATTTAAATAGTGATTCTGTTGAGAAGGTAGGTTTTTTTTTAAGGATTACTTTAATGATGGTTCTTTGTGAAACTTTTACTGAGTTTAGATTGTTTTTGTAAGAACCTCCCCAACCTAAAATTCCGTAGATAAGCAAAGAGTGAACAAGGGCATAGTACACATTTTTGATTATTTTTACATTCAATATATTTCGTAATCTAACAAATATATATATACATTTCCTTATTCTCTTTACTAGCTCTGCAATGTGACTATTCCACTTCAGGTTTTGATCAATAATTACACCGAGATATTTAATTTCAGTAGAAGAGTTAATTACAGTACAAAAAGGATCATTTTGTTTACAGCTTACATTGTCACATTTTTCATCGTGGATTTTAATATTAACTTTCTGGTTAGGTATTTTCTGTAAGGAGAATAAGACATATGTTGTTTTTTTAGCATTAAGTGTGAGAAGGTTATTATCAAACCATGATTTTAAGATATTAATATCTTCGTTTGCAATTTTGTTAACTAGTTCCCATGTTTGACCTTTTATTAATAATACAGTATCATCTGCATAAGAGATTAATTCGCCTTTAATTTTCTGTTGGAAAATGTCATTTACATATATAAGAAACAATAATGGTCCGAGGACGGTACCTTGAGGGATGCCAAATTTACTTGTTAATGATGTACTAAATGATTGGTTTAATTTTACAATTTGAGGTCTCTCTGTTAGGTAGCTTTTTATCCATTTAAGGGCTATATGGTCAATGCCATTTTCTTTTAATTTTAATATGAGTTTTTCATGAGAGATCGGATATGAATCGGTGCGTAGCGTGAAATGTTTGTGTGACCGAGAAAATAAAAATTCTGTGATTTTTTTATAATATAATACAATATTGGGTGGGTGAACTGCATTTTTCTAACTTACTTTTTTAACATTAATTCAACACCAAGGGTCCTGAGTAAAACTAAATTTCCTCAGGGCCTATGTTATCTTTTAGGGTGAGGGGAGAGTCTTTTAAAAGAAAGGATGCAGAGGAAGGAAAGATTATTAGGGTGGGGGTAGGAATCTGGGGGTCAGTGTGTTCAGGAGCGTTGAAGGTATGAATTCGTCCCTCACACTCCCAGGGAATGGGTCGAATCTTTGGTTGAAAGCGTCCGGCTGGAGAGATCAAAGAATCTCCCACAACCGGCCTATGTTGATCCGGTCCGCCGTGCAGTTGATGGGCAGATGCATTTGCAACCGAGACCTGAATAAACCTCACCCCATGAACCCGAGAACCCTTGCTAAATCACGAAACATAGCGAACCACTCGGGGTGACCTATGGCAGAGGTGTTGGTAATCCAATAAATGGGTACCTGAACCCGCTTCTTAAATTTAGTTACATTGTAATAAACATCAAGATCGAAAAGAATTTTTCATCCGTTTTATTTTTCATTTGTTTACATTGTTTCTGCAATTTTCCTTAATTTATGTCATTGTATTCCTTTATTTACATATTACTTTTATTTATCTTTGCAAGGTACAAGATATTACAAAATATTAATTTTACATAATAATATTTATATAGGTGGATTACAATCTTAAAAGTAGACACGAACTATGTAAGTATCTAACTATTAAAATTTTACTAAATTTAACAACCGAAATCAACTAGGTATGATGAGAAAGAAAGAAAATGTAATAAAAATACTAATTTAGGCAATGGTACAATAATACAGGGTCATCTAAAAATGTGGACAACATTTAAAATAATGCGACGAACGGTGACACATCGAAACATACTAAGGAACATTTTCGCACATTTTAAGTTCAAAACCATTGAATTACCTCTTATAGTTTTTTTTATAACAGTTATTTTAAATGTTTTCCATATTTTTCGATGACCCTGTTTAATTCAGAATCGAAACGTGCATCGCTTGAAATGGCTTTAGACGAGTTTGGTGGCCAGATTTTCAGCTTGAAAACATATCCCAATTGGGAAGACCATATTCCCATTGGCTTCAGATGGTTGGGAGCAGCATGGACTTTTAACATTATACAACACTTAATATTATTATAAATGAGTACGTAAGAAAAAGTTTTTGAATGGGAAATGGAGTAAAAGTAATGGACGAAAAAGGTATAAAATAGAAGGGTATTGCCGGAGTAGCTGATGGAACATTTAGATGTGAGTATCTTGATATCCTTCACCTTTTCCTTCCATTACTCTTCACGTATTACTATCTCCTCAGTTCCTCACAACTACCGAAAGTATCACAGAACACGTAGACATAAGACTTGTAGGAGACCGAACAATTCAACAATGTGGCACTTTACCACTCCTTTTAAAAAATAGATTTAAAAAAGTGATGAAAGACAAAATTTAGGTTACGTCAGAGGTTACGTCAACGGTTATGGGCTATATTTTAACATCACGTTAAATGACTTTTTAATGGGTTGTTGAGTTGTCTTGGAAATGTAAGGGGCTTTAATGAGTTTCCAATAATAATCTTAACTGTAAATATCAACAAACAAACCGAAAGAAATAATTTATGCATGCCCTGTTTTAGCCGAAATTTGGCCCCGAATGCTGAAAAGGCTTTCACAATATTAAAAAAACCTAAAATACTAGCAGATCTGAATAAAAACATTATTAAGTAAAGCTGAATTATAATCTTTTTTTAAATTTAATTCAAATTATATTTAATAATGTTATTATCAAGTTCTGCAAGTATTTTGGTAGGTATGTATTTTAGTTACAGCTGTTTTGGCTTACAAGGCCATTTTCAAATTATGGTTTAGCCACTTTGAGACCTAAAAAGTGTCTACTTTCGAAGGTGTCTAAATTAATTTATTACCGGTTAAACCAATTTGAAACTTGCCAAAACTCCATGGAAAGAAGTATGATAGGGAAAAGTCTGTCCGATAGAAAAAGAATTGAATCCATCAAGAGACAAACCAGAACAAAAGATGTCATAAAAACAATAAAAAAGCTAAAGTGGAAGTGGTCAGGCCACACAATCAGAGGAAGTGAAAAATGGTCAAAATTAGTCACGAATTGGTTCACAAGTGACAAGAAGAGAAAACGACGGTAGACAATTTAGATGGTGGGTTGGCGACGTCAAAGCCATAGCAGATGGTACATGGACAAGAGTAGCTAATGATAGAGAGAAATGGTGACACTTGAAGAAGGCCTTTGTTAACTATTGACATGTATTGACATGCAGACAGGGAGTCGATGCATGATAAGTGTTATAAATATTATAAATAATGTAATGTAATTTACTGTCTGAATAAAGGCTATTATTATTAAACCAATTTTCTAAGACACTAATTGAGATATAATGAATTAATAAAGCGAAAATGAACAAATACAGTATACCCAGATCATTGCCACACAATTTTGTACATCTATTAAATATTCGTATTATTTTGTGGCTTGACATTGAAAGTCAGCACACATCTCAATCTGTATATAATTAATAGTTGAACATGCCTAGATATAATACAAGACTAACTGCAAATGATGGACCAGATATCTAAATAAATACTGTCAAAGAACCTTAGAATGCAATTACCCCAAAATTTACAACATGTTACCACCATACTCAATAAAGAATTTTCAGAATGAGGTGCTTGCTAAAAAATGGTTCTGTGAAAAACACTTTTGTACTTACCTATTTTTCCTTTTGATTTTCCATTCACTTTGTACTTTTTTGCATTTCAATATAATGTGTGCGAATTATGCTATTTTGTTTTATTTTCTATTTATTATTATAACTTTTTTCAGAATTATAAGCAATCATAATTCAAAATAATAATACTAAAGATGTGTAAGATCATTAGTGACTACATAGTATAAAATAAAGTCGCTCAAAATGTTTGTGCGCTTAGATCTTTTAAACGACGCAACGGATTTTCATGCGGTTTTCACCAAGAGACAGAGTGATTTAAGAGGAAGGTTTATATGTATAAAACATGCTTATTATAATAGAGAAATTCAAATATTCAATTCAGGCAGCGGGCAGCGGGCAGCTGGCAAGCGGGTAGTGTGGATTTTATAAAGGTTGGGTATTGGCGTTGTGTTTCGTTAGCCACAGCAACCTGTGGCCGGGTCTGCTTGTTGAAATATAAAGCATATTGTTATTAAGAACCCGTCGACAAATTGCTCTTTAGCAGTTTAACGGAAGTTCATTGTTATTATGTAACAATTAAATACATAAATACACGGGAGACCCAGGGGAAAAAATAATCCCTCAGGTCCTATAACAATAATAATAATTGGAAAATTTGTAGAGCGCCGTTTTTGTGAAAAATCACCTCAAGGGCGCTATGTAATCGTTGTGGATGCTATATGGGGGGTCTTTTAGGGAAGAAGGAGAAGAAGCTCTGGGAAGGAAAAGCGTATGCGGGTGGGTAGAAATCTAGGGATCAACGTGTCCAGGAGTGACGGACTTACGAATCCATCCATCCTACTGCTGTGCAAGGAATTAGGTAGAGAGTCAAACTGAAGAGTTCTAGGTTAGAACTCCCTCAGACAGTCCCTCCTGAACCGGCCCGCCACGCAACGCATTCGTTACCACGATCTGGAAAAACCTCACCCCATGAACACAACACAACATTAAGTTAAGTCACCAAACTTAGCGAACCACTTGTGGTGACCCATATCAGGGGTGTTGGTAATTCAATAAATGATTCCCCGGGCAATGGTACCCATAACCACCTCCCTCCCAACATTATGAGCTCTTTAAATATTTTAACAAAATTTTAAAATTGTTTGCCCTTTCCTACTTTTACTTGGCATTACTAACTTGGCACCGTAAAGTTCGACAGTTGTTGTTAAGTACCGCAAACATGTCCATACGGGAATATTTTCAAATTATGTCAGGTAAATAAGTAAGTAACTTTTCCAAGTAGTTTTACTCAGAGCGTGGGTACCCAAACTACTGAAGTCAGAAAGTTATGTCACAAGTCTTAACCTGTTCTATTTTTATCAAGAGCATGAAAAAGGTATATTTCTCCTAAAAATATCACAACGGAGACGAATAGGTATATACGAATGTGCCAAAAACATATTAGCATACTTTTTAATATTTCTATTTTTGATACTGAGAATTCGTGGTAGAATTCCATTCTAATAATATAATAAAACACATACAAAATTCGACTTCATTTTTTTTACTATAAACAGTTTCAGTACTGGTAAAAATAATTCAACCACTGGGGCGATTTCGGTCGAAAAATGGACCACTTTTATTTTTCTGCAATTGATTTCTGTCCAAAAATGGACCACATTTTCCTACCATTCGTAAAACATTTATTGTAGTTATTTAAAACATTTCCTTGGCCAACCCTCTATTTTAACACGAAGTTATTGAAATGCCATATCTATTTATTACCATAGATGTCGCGAAACCGAACTTCATAGACTATTTTAGAACATGTTAAAAATTAAATTTAAAAATATTTTTTTCCCGCCGAATTTTCAAACAGCTGTTTATGGAAAAATTTAAGCCCTTTTTCCATAGATATGTACCATTCATTATCAAGTATACCACAGAAAACATACAAAAATTGAAAATACTCTATGTTGACCCGAATAAGTGTCCCTCACGGCAGTTTTAAGTAAAAAATACATATATATCGCGCGATTATAAACCTTACGATTTTTTTATATATTTTTTTTAATTCTACAAATATAAGATAAACGGTTAAATACAGGTTAATTCATTGGCTATATAGCACTATAATAATTTTTTATGTCTTAATGTTAAAATTCGAAGGTACGATTTTTTTAATGTTGGTGAAAAATTTTAAAAATGACCTTTTGGGAGATCTCAAAAAATTGACGCAAATTTATTTATTTTGCATGGTCGCTCCAGTGGTTAATCTACAGTTTATAATACATACCATATAAGAGAGAGGGAGGGGGGTAGTCTACAAGGTTCTTTTTTCAATTAATATAATTGATGCGTGATTAATGTGTCTGCGGTTATCGAAAGACCTTGTATGTGTTTTGAAATGTATGAAAGATGTATCACTGCACAAGTAAAAAGAATGCACATAAAGGAATAGGATAAAAAGGACTTACTAAGCTGTCACTTCTCTTCCATCTCGGCTGGGTTTATTCATGCACTTGTATGACTATTATTCGCGGTATTTTACTAGCAGTATGCGGGATTATGTTTGCGGATGTTCATGCGGCGAGTTTCTGACTAACGACTGATTGTGTGTAAAGTTAAATGACAGGTATGCAGGGATGGTTAGGAAAGGAACATGTGACAAAACAAGCTACAAGCACAGGGTCTATGATGTATGCAGGTAAGTATAGCAATGTATTTTGTAAATGCTCAACCAATAGTTTTACGATATTTGTTGCCATGTCGTCTTTGACGATTGGATTTTTAGTTATTGGATGAACGGAAACAAAGTTTTTTATGTGATTTATTATAATATCATCAAATATATGGAAATATACTAGCTAACCTCTTCAAATATAGAACTGCTTTTGACAATTTCAAACGTACTAATCGATATCATCATCATCATCATCATCACTGTTGGCTCTACAACCCCTGGTTGATCTTGGCCTCCTCAAGATTCTTCCTCCACTCATTTCGGTTTTTTGCCAGCTCTTTCCAGTTTAAAATCTCCAAGGTAGATGTATCTTTGGGGACGTTGTCGCTCCATCTTAATCTTGGTCTTCCCAGGCTCCTTCGCCCTATCGGTCTTGAGTTCAGCAGGGACTTTGGTGCTTTATGCTCGGTCATTCTCATGACCCAGCCACCGAAATCTTCCCAGTTTAAGTTTTTCTTCGAAGTCTTTACATTTGGGAGGCGGGTAACCAACACCCCTACCACAGATCACCCCAAGTGGTTCGCTACGTTTGGTGACTTAGCAGGAGTGCCCGGGTTCATGGGGTGAGGTTTGTCTAAGTTTTGGTGGTGGATACGTTTGCCCAACCACTGTATGGCTGGCTGGATTGGAGGAGACTGATTAAGGGAGGCCTTGGGACCTCTCCAACCGGACTCTCCCGACCTATTGCCTTGCTCCGCAGTGTGAGGAATAGATTCATACGTCCGTCACTCCTGGGCACACTGACCCCCAGATTCTTACCCACCCCTCATACCTTTTTCCTTCCCATACCTTCTTCTCCTTCCTTTCCCTTAAAAAACCCTCCACACAGCATCCCCAAAGATGACATAGGCACCAAGGTAAATTGTTTTTTCGGGCTTCCCGTGTGGAGCTAATATCAAAAAAAAGTTTTATAAATTTTGTGACGCTTAGCTGCTTAAAGAGATTATAATAGTTACACCATTTATAACTCGAGAACTGCGGGACCGATTTTTATGATCTTTGATTTGTCGGATTTGTCTCCGCCCCAAATAGCAGAATAGCTATTAAAACATGGGAAAAATTCACGAAAAAAAAGTAATAAAGAAAATTCTTTTCCTCATACATTTTGTAGGAAACGAATTCTCATCTTTTGAAAAATGCTTCAGGAATATTGTGATAAATATAATATTGAGTAGTGAGTGAATTCCAAAATTTCAAAAACGTCAAATGTCAATTGGCTGTTTGTTTTGCTTTTATTCTTAAACATATAACGCTGCCTCTCTTTCTTACACACTAAATATCAACAGCCGAAAATGGGACAAACGGTGAACGTATTTGTGCACTCATCCAAAGGAAAAATACAATAATTATAATAAGTCTCGCTCACACGTGTACAGAAAATGAAAAGCAATTCCCGTAAGTAAGTGGAAAAGTAAGAAAATAACAAAAATTATAAATCCGTACACCACGCGATCTCTGATACTGACAAAAACCAAATACGAACAATTGCGCATCGACAATTGCTTCATTGTGTAATTCTTAACCTAATAAAAAAACCGAATTTAATTCAGCCAATAAGTTAACACAACAGTCATTGATTCTGAGGCGATACGAAGTTTGCCGGGTTAGCTAGTTATGGTATAAAAATGTTTTTGAAGTTGACAAAAAAACCTTTTAAAGTACACTTCATACAAAATTTCATAAAATAGTACCCTCTTAAATCTAATTTTAGTGATAATTCTTCGTCATGATCGATTTACAACGCTTTCACTATTTTTCTAAATGCTACAGATCTAGTTAACCTTTGAATTGCCTTTTTTATATAAAACGTCCGTACAGGTAGGCACCCATTTTAAAAATTGTATGAAAACTCATTGGCTCCCATGGACTTTACAGTAATAACCGCTGACGTAATGGAATACAACGTTTTGATGCAGAGGTGAACTAGGCAGGGACAGCTGCTACACTAGGTGCTATATATATCAAGTTACCAAAAAATCCTTTTGTTACAAACCATCTAATTGTGTTGCGAGAGAATATTGATTATTCTTCGATCCCGAATACTTTCACAATCCCGTGTCGCTTCGTCATTTACTAATTAGGGCGGGAGATTATATTGGTTAATTTTCACCCTGCCACTCAGGATTACAGATGTAATCCCTGGAAGAGATGTCATAGCTGGGATGACCGATATGAGGTCATGTGTTAACTCCAGAGAGCAAGTTGTTCTCCAGTTCTCATCTCGCATTTTCAGATGATAATATATCTTCAGATAAAACTCTGGTAGGACCAAACCACGAGACGCCTTGCAAACCATCGGCTTCGGATTTCAGCTAACCCAAAGTGAATATATTCGTTGAAACCATTTTGGTAAAACGAACGGTTATGGGAGCAAATATGTTTCTTTTGGGAGTGGACCATACAGTTGTTTTTAAAGCTTATTGTACCTACTGGCTTTCTATTTTTTTTTTACATTAACTCCATACAAGAGGCCCTAAAGAAAATAATTTCCCTCAGGGCCTATGTCACCTGAGATTCTGTGTGGAGGGTCTTTTTGAGGAGAGGAAGGAATGACCATTGGTCTTAAAGAGACCCATGTGAAAGGAAGAAACACAGAGGCCGGCAAATAACCACAGCTGACCTGTTGAACACTATAACGAGTCAAAGAAGCGATCCGTTCTTATGTGACAAATGTCAACCGTGTACATATATTGGGAATGCGTTTGGCGTGTTTCCCGACTATGCACCGGTGCCGAAGGGATCAATGACGCTAGTTCCTCAGAGCATCTTCCATTAAAATACCGGCAGAACAAGGATTTTTATTTAAATATCCGTTGCAAGTTGAATTTTGATTTACGACGGGAAGAAAGTATTAAAATGAATCCTCGGTAGTGAGAACGCGAAGAAAAATGTTTGATTTTTTTGACGTGCCTAGAAACTCGGCCATACTTGGTAAATAATTTTGAAACTGTTAAATTTAATTCAGGATTTACACGGGAATAAACGAAAATCTTCTTTGAGATTTTTCAAATTAGCTTCAGATATTCCAAGTTCTTGTGAACGGTAAGATATTTTAACTTTTACTATTATTTTATTTGACTGCATCAATATTTTGCAAAGTAACGGCCACTACCTACTCACCCAGTGTTTGCCTGTCCTTGTATAAGATGTCATAATATAGTATAACTTACCAGGAATAAACTAATCTTATAAGTTCGCGGGAATTTATTATTCATAACACTTGGCTCGTGTGATTGGATTTTTATTTAATTATGTAACTTTTTATACATATGTATGTACAAGTTTAGAATTTAAACAACCACGACAATAATAAAAAAGATTTTATGTTAACAAGATACATGTATTATCGAACCGAGTACAGATTTCACAATGGTGACCATAAATATACCAAACCACCCATATGGCGACGTTGTGAGATTCTTGAACCTTCTCAAACTACTGGTCTTGCCAGTGTGTAAAAAAAAATATTGTGAAAATACTCGTTTCGCTAAATATTGAGTTGTAAAGATAATGTTTTTTTTATTATAGTAATATGGTTGACTTTTTCTTGTTTCACGCCCGCTGACCCATTTGAAATTGTTATGAAGAATTAAAAAAAAGCGATTAACACGTTATAAATACGTCGACAACAGGGATTTGTTACAATTTAGTCAACATTGCTAAGATAATGTGGTAATAAGATGACCGTGCATTATTTTTTATATGTAAATATATTAGATCAGCCAATTGGCTTCTAATTTTTAGTATTCCTTGAAGTATTTGGGACGTACGTCGTATGATCTGAGTTGGTCATGTAGGTTACATATGAAAGGTTATCTTAGCATTCTTTTTAACCAATTTTACAATGTTTTCATATTTTCTGTGATGTGGATTCCAAATAGTGTCTCTATATTATAGTTTACTTCTAATTACGGCATTATAAATGGTTAGAATTGATTAAGAATCTTTGTAAGTTTTAAATACTCTGTGATCTTCCATCATTTAGTGTTTTGCACTTTAATGTCAATAATGTGTTAATAAAATTGGGAACAATTTATTGGATAACGAACACCTCTGCCATAGGTCACCGCAAGTGGTTCGCTACATTTGGTGACTTAGCGATTTGTCTAGGTCTTGGCAGCAGATGCGTTTGACCACGAACTGCGTGTGTGATGGGGAAAGACTAAGGAAGATTGAGGGAGACCTTTGACCTCTCCAGCCGGAGTCTCTAGATCAATCTTTCGATTTATAAGTTCATTACTCCTGTACACATTGATCTTCAGATTCTTACCTATCCTGGGTACCTTTTCCTTCTCATAACTTTTTCTTGTTCCTTTCCTTAAAAATACCCTCCACACAGCATCCCCAAAGATGAAATTGGCCCTGAGGGAATTTTTTCCTCAGGTCGTTCTGTATGGATTCGATTTAGGAGGCGAGTATGGTTACCGCCTCCCCGGGAACCATTTATTGGAAAACCAACACCTCTGCCACAGGTCACCCCAATTGGTTGGCTACCTTTGGTGACTTAGCAGGGGTGCCCGGGTTCATGGGGTAAGGTTTATCCGGGTCTTGGCGGCGGATGCGTCTGCCCATAAGCTGCATGGCAGGCCAGATTGGGAGAGAGTGATTGAGGGAGTCCCTTTGACTACCCTAGCCGTACTCTCTCGGAACATTGCCCTGCACCGCAGTAGAGGGATGGATTCATACGTCCGTCATTCCCGGACACACTGACCCCCAGATTCCTACCCACTTCTAATACTCTTTTCCTTTCCAGAACTTCCTCTACTTCCTTTCGTAAAAAGATTCTCCATACAGCATCCCCAAAGATGAGATAGGCCCTGAATTATTTTCCTCAGGGCCTCCTTTGTGAAAAGAAAGAAGAATTTGTTCAGACCTATTTTATTTATTTAAAATCGTTACCTACCTATTGAACTCCCCTGAACTTCTTTCGTTAAAATGTTTCCATGTACCTACCTAGTCGATCAGTTCGTTTCAAATTTCCTTATCATTGCAACAATACAGGGTCTAACGCTGAACTCAATTCCATAATTAATCGCCTGCATGTACTTGGAAATAAATATGTTTTGGATGAATCTAAAAACATTGCTAGTTTAACCTCATACAAACACTACTTACACGTCCTCGACTACTTCTACCATTCAAATTTTCGTCATATAATTTATTAAGAAAGTGTTATCAGTTTTCTTGTATCCTGATGAAGTAATTTCTGTTTTTGAAACATATTTATTATTTTTTATTATAAACTAGGGATAAAACGGCATGCGTTGCAATGCTATTCAAAATTTTCGTTCCTCTACTCCTTTCCTCCTCCCTCATACCCCAACCCGAAAACCCTCCCCTCCTTCGTTCCCCTTCCCCCTCCCGGATACCCTCCCCCTTCCTGATCCCCCCTCCCTCCTCCCCCCAAGCTGTTAAACTATATGAAATACGCACATTTTTCAAATAAAGTCAGCTATATAGAAACTTTCGGGGGAGTTCAATAGTTAAGTCGGTTATTTTCATTTAATTAAAAATGACACCACAAAGCAATTTTGCAATTATTGAAGAAGTGAATAATTTATTAAAAAAATAAATTCTTTTATTTAGCACGTATTCTAATCACACTGTAGAATCTGAATAAATGAATGCACTTTAGTCCATTGTGGGGGGATTGTCTTAAACCTCCGTAGCCCTTAATGCCAAACTGCCGGCCACAACCCAACCCCTTCGGCCCCGCGACTTTCTGCGTTTTCCGGTCCTTAAAGACCACAAATTTATCGGACGGGCCGGCAACACTGAAGAGGCATTACTCTCTCCTCGAAGAAATTCCAAAGGACTAAAACTCAAAGCTTCATTAATCGTTTGCCATTTTGTAAGTACCTTAAAATGCTGTTTAAAGACGTCTGTTTACATTGATTTATTTCAAGTAGGTAGGTAAGGGTTAATGTTTACGTTAATTGATTGAACCACTAGTACAGGAAAAAATCGAAATCGGAATTCACGCCCTTTTATGGGAGGAGTTTAAAATACTTGAGAAAAAGCTTTTGGAAAGAAAGATATTTGAGATTATTTTTAAAATGTTGATTTCGTAAAGGCCTGTAAAAAATATTAATTCCTTTTTTATGCATTGTTTATTGTAATAAAATTTAAATTTATTTCACGAAAACAAGCAGCGCAGACCCTAACACGTTGTTTCTCCGCTCCGTCCGGAGGAGTAATGACGGAAGAATGGGGCGGCTGCCAGTCGTTCTTCGGTGGACGGTATAAGGTTCACTTTGATATAACAAATTCGTCGACTGCCGTATTGTCACCGTGATGTCAAAAATACCAACGCGAAAATGCATATTATATTTTATTTTGTGAGGTTCGGGCGTAAATTTCAATTTTTTTTGCGATAATTATATAAGAAACTGAATTTGCCACATTCTGCAATAAAACCATATCCGAAAAAGTGTTTATAAGTAGGAGAGTTTGCACTTAAAAATGTTTTTTATAGACCTAATACTTTATTTTTTTTAAGCTTATTTAAAGACTTATTTAAAAAATGACCGATATTTTTAAGGGCCAAGGTATGTTCTACATGCAGTAGGTATTTAATTGAAGCATCTATAATACTTGTAAGCGGTCAAATTTTGAAAACAAAAACATACGATTTTTTATGATTTTGCATTATTTAGTATGGCTTCATCTTAATTAAAACTGTCTGTCAGCGCTTCTCAGCTTGATTATAATCAAATACAGTTTTAAAGTATTAATTTCTTAATACGTATTATCCGGGATTTATAATATGTTGTATTGTATTTATAATAACCTACTCGTTGTACTTTTTATGTTGATACCACAATTTCTATTGTTCTCTTTATGTATTTTGTATTTATATTTTTTTATATATTTTTTTTTTCATCCATGTATATTCTGTATTCATATGTAAAATAATTGTAATTCTTTTGTAAAAGCCGCTTTAATCGGCGTTAATAAATAAATAAATAAATCTCCCTCTCAATAGTTCGCCTCGCCCGATCATACTTTTCGTAACGCTCGCATCACGCATTCACCAGCTTACTCCCCAAATCAAGCGTGCATAGAGAAGTTTTACTTTAAAAAAAACTTATCAAAGAGAAAATATCAGAAATGAATTTAGAATCAATTAAGAGGAAATCCTCGATCCGGATCTGCTTCGTAACTATTCTCATTGAACGCCATTTCCAGTAATAGTCTCCATTAACCTGGGAACATATGGAATTGAACTGTGATTGGTGGTGCTGTCAGTGCGTTTTACGGCGGTTACAGAAATAAACGTTTACCACCAGAAAACTGGATTAGTTTAACTGTTATCGGAGCCATCCTACGCCCAGGTAGTTTTAGGGTCTGTTAGGGTAGCGCAGATTACTGATTAAGGCGTCCCGCGTGATTTGTTAACACCTTCCGGAGAAGGCACGTTCACGGACCGTCAGAAGGGTTGGGCTAGGCGCGGTGGAACGGAAAACACGCCCGGAATTCCGAATTTCATGTTTGAACACATTTTTCTGGTAATATTAATTTGTTATCATGAAGAATGAATTCATACACCGCAAAAAGCTTATAGAATTTCAAACATTAATATTTATGCATAACATTTTCGCACAATCACTGGCTAGTTTATTCTTCTTATTTTACTTGTAGGTTATCCAATCTCCAGACAATTTCAATTCTGACTACTTTGCTTAATGTTTATAAAAAAAATAAAAACTTTATTAAACGACTATGCTAGTTACCCTGGTAAGCTTTCATTGGAACATTTGAACCAATGGCGTATATCAATTCGGGGCTATCTATTTTATTATTTAGCAAATTATGTAGAAAAAACAGATCTGACAATTTGCGTAGTTTTTGTAAAGATAACATATTATAATTTGTAGTTTTGTTGTATTTGTCTAGTAAATATTTAGAAAATATGTGCTTTTTACTAAATTTATGTACACCTTTTATTAAGGATTCCATATTGTTGAAGCATACTCCAGTGGATTGCCAATGAACAAAACAAAATTTCTAGAGTCTTAGCACTTTTGAAAACTTTATTTATTCTTAAGAGGGTACCAGAGAAAATCAGAAATATGTCCTTTTTAAAATCAGATTTTAGACGTATTGACTGTTTTTTACAAAAAAATATAAATTGATTTCGAAAGATTGTTCGTTTATCTAGTAAAAATATGTTTTATATTTCTAGAAGAAATGTTTATTTTACTATAATATGCTTATATCATAGGTTGTTGGCAGATTTGTTAATTTAAAAAAAAAAGATTTTGTATTATACAACATCGATTTCAAATCATATAATCATGCAGTAAAATAAATCAATACATTATCTGGGAAACGTACAGAATTTTAATTATAGTTTAAATAAAATCATTTAAAAATCTATTCGAACATGTGTTGCTTGACGAAAATTGGTCCGTTGTGTATTTATTTGCGCACTTACAAACGAATATAAATCAGATTATTTTACAGTATTATTTTGATTAGACATTATTGAAAAATGATAAATACTTGTGATCAAAAAATAATTACAAAAAGTACATAATTTTAATAGTTTTGTCATCACGCCTTTCAGCATTTTTGGATGTAGGTATAAATTAAAGCAAATTTGGAATGAAATAAAATCGATATTAAGTTATGTTTTTAAAAAGCTGCTACGGAGAATAATTAATCTTTCTCATTGAAACTGCCCGTTAAACGCCCTTAGGATTTTGATATAATTTGTTCTATGTGCTTATCAAAACTTAATTTGCTTCTAAGTAAACACATTAACCACTATTTAGCTACCCGCTTTTCAAGCTTGCTCGTAACTTTTTACAGGCTTAAAATAAAAGTATAAAAATAGATGAATGATGCGAACTCCCACGACATAGCATACATCATCCGTTGTAGACCCGGTGTCTATAACGGATAGTCTGGTGTCTAGTGGTTATCAATTTTGGAGGCTTTTCATGATTTCTTAAAATAACACAAGCCATTGCCGTGTAGGCACTTTTAAAAAAAAAAATCAATATGGATAATTCGTACAACGCTGTTTTTATAAAAATATCCCACCGAGAGATTAATTTTTGCGGCGTCTGGGGTTTTTTTAACGTATTGATAATTGAGAAAGCGATAAAAAATGTGATTAATGACTCTACCGGATCGAGGCATCAAGAAATAATATTAAAAACATTATATTTTTCTTGTTGTGAAATGTGTTTTAGATTCTTTAGTCTGATGGTGTACACACTACCTACTTTATATTGTATCCCGCACAGTGATAATGTCGTGATGAAGCATTTTTCCTGTCAGTGGGAGGTCCCGCGATATCTGTTATTGATTTATTATATGAAGTATAAAGAAATTACCTATTTGTAAATTTAATATCTTAATAATATTTTTTTGTGTTTAATTCGTTGAAATCCATTTTACTCATTTTTAAAAATTTAATTAAAATTAAATTTGAAAATAGACAGTTTGAAAACTGCCTTGTAAACCGAAACAACACAAAAATACCTCAAAATACTTACAGAACTTGATAATGTCATTATTTAATTTAATTATTATGAAATTTAAAAAAATAATAATATTAAAAATTGCGTATTTTCTACAATTTTCTGATGTTTTGAGTAAAAAATTAGGTATGGTTTTATTTTAAACTTGGTTTGAAATTAAAATGTTCAAATTAATAAATACCTATTAAATATATTTTGAAGAAAAACATGTGAAAGGTAATTTTATCTAGTTTTTAAAATTATATTTTTTGTCTCTAAAAATACGAAATGCATAGCATAATTTAAAATATTTCTAAAGTTTTATGAGGAATTTAAAGTTTATACAACTAGTAATCAACCGCTTTTGGCTAAATATATCATGAAAATATTATCACTCCATGAATTATTTTATGGCAAATATGATTTTAAATTTTCACGGCCAAAAATATTTTTGTTATTTATTTAAGGGGTGTTATGCCGTGTTGTATAAACATACATAAACACACACTTCACCTCTATCAATTATACACCAGAAAAATAAAAAATAAAATATATTTTATGGCAGTTTCTCTTGTACATTTCTATTAGCAAGGTTTTTCATTCACGGTTGATTATTATCAATTATATACAACGAGTTCACCCAGCCACGCGTTGCTGTGGCTAACGAAACCCAACGCCATCCACAGGATGGTTACCCAACCTTTTAACTCACACCACCATCTGTTAATTTGTATACAAATCAAATCCACACCACCCGCCCGCTTGACAGCCTGATCATCCACTACGAACAGAGATTCTCCTTTATTTCACCTAATTTACACTAAACCTTGATAAATTATATACCTAAACCTTCCTCACAAATCACTCTATCAATTGGTGAAAACCGCATGAAATTCCGTTCAATAATTTTTAAGTTTATCGCGAACTGACAGACAGACGCGGCGAAGGACTTTAATTTTTAATATGTAGAGATGTAGAGGTACTGTAGTGTCTATTAATTCCAAATAAGATCGAGGTTCCTTGAGAATACAAGTTACTTTGTGTATCGTAGTGTTTACAATGAATATGTAACTGGACCTGACGTCCTTTCTATAGGAGGATATAAGTTATTCTGCGACTG
This sequence comes from Limnephilus lunatus, assembly GCA_917563855.2. Taxonomy (NCBI): domain Eukaryota; kingdom Metazoa; phylum Arthropoda; class Insecta; order Trichoptera; family Limnephilidae; genus Limnephilus; species Limnephilus lunatus. The sequence continues at coordinate 51,546,504 of OU830603.1, forward strand.
ATGGCATCTACCCATCTATCAGACGCCTTCGGCTACTCTTCTAAAATATTACTCAACTGACATTTGTTGAAATGCAACAAAACCACTTAACTAACTACATCTATTAAAGGATGTTGAAACTACATGACTAGTCTATACACCACAAATAAACGCGTGTAGGGAAGTATTCTATATGTCGATAGAAATTAGGAATGCTGGGTCTTCTATAGTGCCCTATGAAAAAACATATAGTAAAACAATTTGAGGGAAACATTTTCGGACAGACAACAAAATTATCATATTCCGTTTAGCATTTTCGATGTACAGCATTTGAAGGAAGCCATTAAGTAATAATGTTCCCAAAGCCAGTTGGGACGGTCTATTTAATTCCCTCATTTGACTTGGAAATGTTCGCTACACATTTAATAGATCGTGAAAATTTTAATGTCACGCTCCGTATGTACTATTTATTCGTTGTGACAAATTATGAAGAGGAACAAATTCTAAAGGGCCTTATTACTTTATTACCCCGTCGTTTTACGAAAAGCGATGATAGTGTATTCCGCGATAGATTCCTAGAAAGAAACCATTCCTTTGTTCTGAATGCAATTATTAATGTTCTCCAAAATGACCTTGAAAAAAGATCACATCCTTGCGATTCTTTCAAGGACATAAAGAAACCATTCCTTCGTTCCGAATGCAATTACCTATTAATGTTCTCAAAAGTTGTCTTAATAGAAACTCATTCTTGTGATATCTTGAATGAAACCATTCCTTTGTTAAGAATATTATGAACTAAATGTGCAATTTGGCTGTCCTGAAACGGGTAACCTTCCCAGTTGGACAGACAAAACATCATTTTGTAATGTATTTTATTATAATATATATATAATAAAATACCACTCTCACTTAAAAACCTCAACAGTATAACATTTAAATCTCAAATAAAAAGCTGGATACTAAATATAGGCAGAACAGAAATAGAAAATATACTGATATCAAATACAGACTAAAACCGAATCAACTGAACTGAATTATAAAAAAAAACATAATTTGATTTAATTTATAATTATTTTAAAAAAATCCTACATGATACCTATATGTTTATAAATAATTCATATTAATTTCTTATAATTAAATTATAATATGTAAATGAATTCTTCAGCACGGGAAATCCCAGTAAGGATATCATTATATCTAGATGTTTGTAAAGAAAGGAAGACAATAAATCATTATTATCATTATCATAAATAAAAAACATAAGTATTTTAAAATGAAGTCATTATTTAAATAAGTTGGTTTTTCTTAAGTGACAACTTACTTGGCACCGTTGTGATTTGAAACTCGATTAAACGGAAACGAGCGACACTAAGAAGAGACAAAAACACACATTTATAGGATTTAGCCTGCGAGAGAATGAGACAGACTAATCGGTGTCCTCTTTGTGCGGTGCTCCGTAGTATAAAATGTTAAATAATGTTTTAACTTTGTAACAATATATCCTATATTATTAATAAGAATATTATCCAACTCCAAATAATCTGCGTTCGCGTCATTCTCTCGAAGTTTAGTTTTATGACGGTTTCATTTCTTCCGCAAGTGAGTTGCACACGCTTTACACCATACCGCAAATATATAACATACCAATATATAATATACATACATAAAATACAAAACAATAATAATAATAAAAACGTTTATTCATCAATAGATTTTTTTTTTACAATATATTTTTTATTTTATCATTGATTCTAATAATGAAAAATTTTAACAAAACGAAAAACGACTTAAAATGCACTAAAAAGTAAAAAAAGAATTACGTAAGATTGTTATTTTTGGAGTCGGTGTCAGCCTCCAAAGTGAGCCTCCATGATAGCTTTTTGTTTGACAAGCCTCCAAAGAGCACATAAACCCAAATAGCTCGGAAGGCTTTGAAGCAAAGAATGGACGGTTAACTTGAGAGTGTTTTTGCTTGGGGTAAGAATAACCTCGTCGAATTTAATGTTTCAAAGACCCAATCATGTTTGATAACGTCTAAAAGGGATCGAAATGATAATCTAGTCTCCTTCAACGGAAGCATTCTTCCGAACAGGATCTCCATTGATATGCTTGGTGTAACTCTAAGTGACCAGTTCAGGTATGGGGGCTCCATCGAAACCAGAGTTAAGTTAGCCTCTCAAAAACTGGGCGTACTGTACAGGGCCCGCAGTTACTTTAATAGTACACAACTGCTAACCCTATACAAATCTCAAGTGCGCCCCACGGTTGAAATTGGTAGCCACCACTGGTCTGGAGTTCCAAAATACCTAAAAAAACCCTTGACTCTGTGCAGAAACGGGCGGTCCGTTTGATAGATTTTCCCATCTTAACAGACGGATTGCAATCTTTAAAGCACAGGCGTCAGGTGGGAATGCTGTCTTTGTTCTACCGATATTACAATGGAAGATACTAGTCATAGTCGGGAAACACGCGCCCAACATTTGTACTCGGTTGACATTAGTCACATGAGAACGGGTTGTTTTTACGATTCGTTCTTGAGTTTAGCAGCTCGCTGTGGAACGATTTACCGGCCTCTGTGTTTCCTCCCTCCTACAATATGGGTCTCTTCAAGACCCATGTTCACTCCTTCTTTTCCTCAAAAAAACCCTCCACACAGCATCCTCAAAGATGACATAGGCCCTGAGGGAAATTATTTTCCTCAGGGCCTCCTGTGTGGAGTTAATGTAAAAAAAAAAAAAATAGGTAACACAAATCTTTTATCAAATTTGACAGTTCATTTAGACAAAAAACCTACACAAAGGCGATATACCCAAGTGATTAAAAACATGATTTGAATATGTTCAAAAAATGAAACGGAGTTATAATTGGCATTTAACTGAGATCTTTAAACTATACAAAAATCAAAATGGCACGCAATGGCCATTTGATGACCATATTAAATTTGAATTTTTTGTGTAACAACCCATCCAGTATTTAATTCGTGATTCAAAATTTGAACTTCTATATGTCAGTTTCGTACATATGGCAGATGAAACCTTGTGGTTTCAAGGGCCTTGTTGACTGTTGGTATTTGTACTTTTTGGCTCATTAAGCTAGGTCATCAAATATGTCGCAAAGAGGTCAGTTAAACTTTATACCGAGGTTAAAAGCCTATAATTTCAAGGTTTTAAAGGTCTGGTCCTTAATGGTTTTTCGACTCATTATTTTGCAATTATGCGAAAAAATGTGCAAATTAAACAGTGGACCGCAGTAAACTCACAATATCAGTGCTTATATTTGGGCTGAAAGAGGTATGTTTTTAAACGATTTCGAAAAGGAGGAGGTTCTCAATTCGACAATTTTTATTTTTTTTAATGTTTGTTACCTCAGAACTTTTGATTGGGTGAACCGATATTGATGATTCGTTTTTTATTAAAAAGCTGGTGCTTTCCTTGTAGTTCCATTTTAATTTAGTTCAGTTCTGACAATGATATCCATGAGAAAACCATATATGTCTTAAATTTGCAATAAGTATGTGCGCGACAAATAGACGAATAACTCAATATTACGCCAACAGATTTCGATGATTCTTTTTAGAAGTAAAACTTCTTTACGCACGCTTGTCATTAAAAATCAAAAAATACATATTTTTTAACAAAACACAAAACGACTTCAAAAAATGCACTAACAAGTAAAAAAATAATTTCGTACGATTTTTATTTTTGGAGTCGGTGTCAGCCAAGATCTCCCACATCTCACCAATAACTACCTATGTATGAAGTTACCTTGGCTGACACCGACTCCAAAAATAACAATCGTACGAAATTATTTTTTTACTTTTTAGTGCATTTTTTTAAGTCGTTTTTTGTTTTGTTAAATTTTTTGTTTTTTTATATTATCTGTCATTCAACAGATGGGCATCTTTTAATGAAAGAAAAAGAGAGCTAGTTTTGGGAAGGGAAAAGGTATGAGTGGTAGGTAGGAATATGATGATCATTGTGTTTAAGAGGGCATTACCAGCGGCCGAAAATTCAAATTTCATCAAAAGACGGCCTCGCGATCGGAAGTTTTTTAGAACGAGATAGAAATACCACATTCGCTCCGCCGCAAGCAGCATATCCCACTCAACTGGCGATATCTATAGGATGGTTCAGACGACATCGATATTGAATTCTCGGTTCCAGCTTTTTCCGAATAAGTAGTAATTTGTAATTTGTTTACCGAAGTGCATAAACATAAATAGATACAAGTGAAATGCGTAAAAATAGTGGGTATAAAATAGGTACTTACGTAATATACAAATTTCTTGATTTTTGAAATGTTTTTACGAGTATTCTGTTGTTGTTTTTTAATTGTATTTCTACTGAGTGATATTCAGTTTGATTGTAAGAAATATCTCATTTTTACATATTTATTCTTCTCACAATAGGTATTATCAGTAATTTGGGAGGCGGGTATGGGTACTACCGCCCGGGAACCAGGGAGATTATTGTTGGTAATCTAAATTAAATTGAATTTCAAAAACCTCACCCCATGTACCTGGGTTCATTTATTTGTCCGGATCTTGGCGGCGGATGCACCTGCCCACCAACTGCATGGCAGGCCGGATCAGGAGAGACTGGTTGGACCTGGGAGATCTTTTACCTACCCAGCAGCACTCTCCGAAACATCTCCTTACAGTGGGAGGGATAGATTTTTTCATGTCCGTCACTCTTGGACTGACCCCCAGATTCCTACATGCCCCTGATACCTCTTTTCTTCCCAGAATCCCGAACCCAATTTGGGAAACGGAACTCAATTTGGACCCCTAGATTCCTACCACTCCTGGTACCTTTTTCCTTCCCAGAATCCAGAACCCAATTTGGGAGGTGGGTATGGGTACCGCCGCCCAGGAAACCATTTATTGGATAACCAACACCTCTGCCATAGGTCACCCCAAGGGGTTCGTTTCGTTTGGTGTCTTACTTGCCCGGGTTCAAGGGATAAGGTTTGTTTGAATCTTGGCGGCGGATGCGTCTGCCCACCAACTGTGTGGCAGGCCGGATCGGAAGAGACTGGTTGAGGGAGATCTTTTGACCTCTCCTGCAGGATTCTCGGAAGCCTTGCACTGCAGTGGTGAGGATAGACTCATACATCCTCTTGGATACACCGATCCCAGATTCCTACCCACCCCTCATACCTTTTTTCCTTCCAAGAACTTCCTCTCCTTCCTTTTTCTAAAAAGACCTTCGACACAACATCCCCAAAGATGACATATTTATTCTTATTATGAAATATTTTCCTGTATGGAGCTAATGTCAAAAAAAGTAAAATGTATTTTTAAAGTTTATATTTTTACCAAAATTGTGTAATTCAACTATAAATAAAGATAACCAAAAAAACAGCAGCATTATAATAAAAAAATATGTAATATATAGCAACAAGCATATATTTTAGTATAGTCTACATAATATATGTACAGAACTTGAAAATATAAAAACAGTAGGACTGTTAGTAGTTGTACAGTGAAAACAGACCGCAATACAATAATGTGAAGGTTGTCCAAGAATTAACTACCTTTGCTCGTTGTTTCTCAAAATATGGTGGCACTACCGTTAGCTCAGACTTTCCCAAAAAACCGAGCGGTGATCCGGCTTGGTAGCTGCTTCAGTGCGATCTTTGCGTTCGTTTGAGAAAGACGCTCCTTTGTCGAATCCCGCCCCGTGCGAGGTGCGCTCAATTATTCGCTTTTTCAATTTAGAGGGAGTTAGCCCTGTTGAAGTTCATAAGCTTGCAATTTTAATCCCAGATGTCAGTAAGTCTACCACACAAATGATTTTGAGGGAAAAATGGAGTATGCAAATTAATGCTCGTTGCGCAAATGCGCTCGGATCTCTTCGAACTGTTTTTCCAACCAAGGCAAAACTTTTTTGGATTAAAAAATGGGTTCACCACCTAACCCTACCAAAAAGGCAATGAATGACATGAATTACACCTCTTTCTTCACCTGAAGCAACACATGGACGAAAAATCTTTGGAGACCGACCAGGATGCGGAGGGAGAGTTGATTGCATTTTTGACGGCGGAGTTGAACGATAAGGGAATGAAGACCTGGTTCCACGGCTCACCTAGTGCATTGATCTTAACAGGGACTATGTCTCTATGGCATTATTAATAGAATAAAACTGAAAATAATATAAAATATACTGAATATACAAATATATTAGAGACTTGGTCATTATAACAGAAATTATTAACAAAAACACGATTTGAATTACACAATCACAAATTAAAACCATAATTTTTACGGGAAATTCACGCGCATGGTGCATGCATATGTCTAGCCTCTCTTTCGCAGCCAGTTAAAGACATTTTTTAGTAACTTCTAACCAGAGAAAGTTTAAGTTCTTTTAACAGAAAGTAACTTCTAAAGAGCGTTTTAATTTTTTTTAAATATTGATTTGGATTCACCAGTCGTTCTTAATATAAAACACGATCCATAACCATTCAAAAACACAGTATCAAATTTCTTTATAATATATTTTTTGGACAAATTAGAGAGGCGTCAGAAATTTACATTTCGAATGAACGTCGTTAGTAAGCTCAAAAATCATCTGTCAAAAAATTAAATAAAGCGAGTACACATTTCTAATATATAATTATTACCGAAATTAGTGTGTTAAATTAATCTAAGGGTAAAAAAAGAAACAACCTACCGGAGAGCTAAAGAAAAATAGAAAATGACAAATGAATGCTTGCTAAAAGCAAATAAAGATCTTATAAAAATAAAATGTGAATGGATGTGGGTAAACTTTCGAAATCACTGGAAAACGATAATAGGAATATTTGTCTCATTTTCCACGCTGATGTGCACCTTTAGTCCAGTCAAGGAAGGAGGCGTAGAGTGCGTGAGCAGGACCCTAAGCGATTCCTCCAGAAACTTGTTTAGGGTGCTTAGGGTCTGAACATACTAAAAGTACTGACGTCTAGGTGTGAGCTAGCGGGGGGAGGGGGAGAAGGTCCCAATGTTCGGATTCCGCTTATATCTCGAAAACGGTGCGTCACAGAGAAATTTTTTCTGAAAATAAGTAAAAGCTTGTAAAATTATCTACAACTTTTTTTTATACTTAATTCTCGAAATTTCAGCCGTTTTTAAGTTACACGCTCCACAAATGTAGACATTTTCGAAAAAATCATTTAACCTTACATTTTTCATCAAACATTCCTTCATATCGTCTAAAATATTCATCAAAGAAATACATTTATTTTAAGGAAGTTATAAAGAATTTAATTCCCTTTTAGAATATATATATATACAAATGCAAATTAATCTCAAACCGGTCAACATTTACAGCAATTTTAAGTTTTTTCGTAAAATTTTGTCATGAGATAATTATAATTTCATTATAAAATACAATTAAAAAATTTTCAAGTGATATTATTTTTTCTCCTTTCTTTAAAAATTGGCTTTAAACTGTGGTCACACGTATTATTAGGCGAACGAACAAAATGTGTGTCAGTAATGAGATAAAAACAGCTTTGTCTGAAAATGATATTTTACGAAAAAACTTAAAATTGTTGCAAATATTTACTGGTTGGAGATTAATTTGCATCAATATATATATATATGTATATATATATTTTGATGCAAATTAATCTCCAACCAGTAAATATTTACAACAATTTTGAGTTTAAGTATATAATTATATTATAAAAGTAAATTAAATTCTTTACAACTTCTTTAATATAAATTTATTTTCTTTGTTGAATATTTTACACGACATGAAGGAATGTTTGATGAAAAATGTGAGGTAAAATGTTTTTTTTTCAAAAATATCTACGTTTGTAGAACGTGTAACTCAAAAACGGCTGGGATTTCGAAAATTACATAAAGAATAAAAGTTGGAGATGATTTTATGAGCTTTTACTTAATTTCAGAAAATTTTCCTCTGCAACGCACCGTTTTCGAGATATAAGCGGAAACCTGAAAATTGGGACCTCCCCCCCACCCCTTAACTCACCACCTAGACGTCAGGACTTTTAGTATGTTTACACCCTAAGCACCCTTAACATTTTTTTGAAGGAATCGCTTAGGTTCCTGCTCACGCACCCTAAAACCTTTTGGATCATTCATTGACTGGACGAACTTGTCTTAAGCAAAGTAGATTCAGAATCAAATTGAATTTGAGGACGATTTACGCAGATTATTGTTTATAAATTAATATGTTCGTAAAAAGAAAAATAAATAAGTTAAAAATAGAAGAAAAAGTATGGTAAAAAGCTTCTGTTCCCGTGGTGAAATTTGAGTCCTCAGTTTTCCGCTTCTACCACGAATTTCCTGACACCGTGTGTACAAGGTAATGTTGCATGTCTACAATTTGCGCAACGTTGGGTATTAATGCTAGTAAATTATTGTTCATAATTAGGTCACCGTAATGTACCACGGGTTTCCCGCCACCGTGTATATGTCGCAGGCAAACCGTAAAATCAGGCCGTTCTTGATGCGTCTGAGGCACTTCACGATCTGCTGCCAGGCACTTCACGAAGTAACTAGGCGCACCATGATCTGCCTGATTTTACGATCGACCGCCGACATATATAAGGCAATGAAGTATGCGTGTAACTCGCGCAACGCCGGGTATGCAAGTAAATTATTGTTTATAATTACCACGGTAATAACAATGAACCTGTCACCGTAATGTACCACGTATTTTTCGACACCTTGTATATGTCGTAGGCCAATCGTAAAAACAGGCAGATCACGATGCGCCTCAGGCACATCACGATCTGCCGCCATTTCACGATGCATCAGATCATGATGTGGCTAGGCGCAACATGATCTGCCTGATTTTACGATCGGCCTACGACATACATATGCAAGGTAATGTTGCGAGCGTATAATTCGCACAATGCCGGGTATTAGTGTTAGTGAATTATTGTTTATAATTACGTCACCGGAATGTACCACGGGTTTCCCGCCACCGTGTATATAAGGTAATGTTGCTTGCGTGTATTAATGCTAGTAAATTATCGTTTATAACTACCATAATACGGGCATGTGCCTAGCGTGGTAGTCGAATCACCTGTAAAACTGTACACACATTATACATATAATGAATAAAGAAAGTTTAAAAAAAAAAAAAAATTACCGCGGTAATAACAATTGAATCGGTCACCGTAATGTACCACGTATTTCCCGACACCGTGTACCTATACACGGTAAGGCTGGGTAGTATTGCTAGTTTATAATTTCCGCGGTATAAACGGATAAATCGGTCACCGTAATATCCATGAATCACAATGTATTGAAGTTATTACCCATTTTCATTGATCAAATATACTTTGTCGAAGCCCATTTACGCGTACATAATAATATATATATATAATAAAAATTTGAATTGCACATACCTATGAAACTTTACAGTCATTATTTACTTTAGAATGTTGATTCTTTTCTCTAAAAATTAAACAACATGTTATAAAAAATACACAATAAATCTGACAGATTCGTTCCAACGACCCTGTAGCATATAAGGTATGTACAATGTAAATTGATAATTAAATATTACTAATCTTTGTTTTTTCTCGTTATATTTCTCCCAGTTATGTTTTTGGTGTGGTAATTTTGATTTTTTTATGAAAGTTCTCTTTTTATTGATTTTTCTCCCCATTTTAAGCGGACGAATAAATTTAAAATGTTATGAACTGGACCGGCGCGGACAACACGACCGCTCGCTGCCGTGAATCGACAGATACTAAGAGTTTTGTTTAGCGCTGTGCGCGACAAAATACAGAATAAAATATTCACAAAAGCGTGTCGCAAATTCAACAGAATTATATACTAGAGAAAATATTTTTGGTTAAAAATTATTTCTAATATTTCAATAACGTCTTAAGTTAAATTTCTGTGTTAAAAATTCCGAGAGAAATCAATTTATAATTGTGTAATAAATAAGTCAAGTTGTAGTATTTTCGGCACAAAACGGGTTCTTGGATTTTTATTTTAATGATTTTATTTGAAATTAAATTAAAATTCTAAATTATATTTTGCCTAGATAATGAACAGTTTTATAATACTGTATTACTATTTGGTATGATATATGTATTGTATAATAACTTTACTCGTTTGAAAATTAACAAATATTGCCATCGACCAACAGTAAAACTATTTTTTTATTAAAAAAATGTTAACTTTTTCAAAATTTAAAATATAAGTTTACCACATAAAATAACAATCTTTCGAAATCAATTTATCGTTTTTCTGTAAAAATCTTCGACACGTCTATGAGCTCATTCAAAAATGTCATTTTTCAGCTTTGTCTGGTTATTAACTCTTAAGAGTGGGGGACGTATGAATACATCCAAAAGTGATTAATTACCAGTGGTATCTTTATTTTATCAAAAAAATACGTTTTTTTAAGTGGTCAAAAGACCGTTTTTTTTAAACATTTGCTCCACACGAGAGGCCCTGAAGGAAATAAATTCCATTAGAACCTATATCGTCTTGCTGTGTGGAGGTTTTTTAAGGAAAGGAAGAAGAGGAAGGTCTGGGAAAGAAAAAAAGTATGAGGGGTGGACCAGGAGTGATGGACGCATGAATTCAACTCTCCAACAGCGATGGGTTGAGAGTCAGGTTGGAGATGTAAAAAGGCCTCCCTCAACCAGTTTCTCTCGATTCATCCGCCACCAAGATACGCACGAACTTCACCACAAGAACTGGAGAACTCCTGCTAATTCTAAGGTAGCGAACCACTTTGGGTGACCTGTGATTATCCAATAAATGGCTCCGGAGCGGCGGTACCCATAACCGCCTCCCAAAATGTTGAGGCCTTATGAAAATAGGCGATTAAACTTTTATTTTAAATCGGTATTGATCACACTTCTAGGGATTGTTTATTCGGTGGATTTACTAGAATGCTGCCATGAATGCCGATACATAACTCGGCCTCGGGTTCAAATGAGACTAAAATGTTGCCGGGTTGACAATAAGCTTGATTGCGCGAGTGTTGCCAGATCTATGCAATTAGCATTTCTCGAGCGGGCCTAATTAACGAAAACCGCACGGATTTGATGAAATTGCAATATGCCATACAATAAATACCCCACCGTGACACATTTCAAATTCGGTTGATATCAATTATTCAGTCGATCTCAATGAAAACAAATGTTTTGATTAATATTTAAGTGTCAATTTTAAAAAAACATATTTGTTAATATCGTTTCAACTGTCTGGAGTCTAAAACTAAAATTGAAGATTTTTTCATCTTTTGCAAGGAATGAGTGCATCATCAAATTTTAAAATTCTGTGAAAGTTCCATTCAAGTCTTGTTATCATTTCAGTTAATTGAAGCAACCGGCCGATAATGATAAAGAAACAGAACTTGAATAGAACGCTTTGAAAATTAACTTTGAAATTTATTTATTTATTTACTACAATAAAATAATTTCTTACATTAGAGCGGTTTATAAATAATTTATTATATTAAAATTAGGATAAATTTGAGGAAAATGTATTTTTTTTTTACATTACAGGGCCTATGTCATCTTGGGGCATGCTGTGTGGAGCGTCTTTTTAAGGAATGGAAGGAAATAAAGTTCTGGGATGGAAATAAGGAATGGGGAGTGGAAAGGAATCTGAGGGTCAATGTGTCCAGGAGTGACGGACGTATGAATTCATCCCTTCAACTGCGGTGCAAGGGTCTAGACCTAGACTCTAGAGCCGTGGTCGTCAGACTGCGGCCCGCACAAATATCTGCCGTTTTCTTTATAATTATATTTTTTCATGTACAATTTTATTTGACGTTTTTTTTTAAATATTTTGTTTATGTACATATAATGTTGTGTACCTACTTATGATTTTAAAACGTTGATTTTAATTGATTGTCATTTGATTTTAAAACGCCCAGCTGGTTTTCAGCATCACACCTCCTAAGTCTATTTTTAACGCGCGCATAGTGTATGTCGTAGGCTCCCAACGTGGGCGATAACGCCCCTTTGTGGTCGTTTGAGGCTTTCAGGGGGCAGTAGAAGACCCATAGAAAATTAGAGGGCGTTGAGATGGCAAAGTGAGAGCGTAAGCAGGTAAAAAAATATGGTGCAAAAAGACAAATAAAAACACACTAATCACGTACTAATAAAGAAAAGTAAACTTTAATACTTGTTGGTTAATTTTTGTTATTGTATGTATTGTAATCATTTTTATCACGTGTGCGAAAATTCACAAATTTCGGTAGTTCGGGAAGTGAGTAAAAATTGAACTGATTTTTTAAAAATATAATATTATGATCTTACAGGAAGGAAGGAGGTAGCAATCCGGTACTTAAATACAAAAGAATTGCTTTTATAACTTTAACAAACAGGTACAACCCCCCCCCCCGAAATCATAAGTGTGCGGCCCACGGTGATAACCTCTCATTTTCCTATGTGGCCCTTGACCAGAAAAGTGTGACGACCGCTGCTCTAGAGCATACGTTCTAACCATTTTTTTATTTCTAGCACCCCCTAACTCATGAATGCGAAACTGCAAACGATGGGGGCGCAATGAGATAGGGATTGGCCCCTAATGGAATATGGCCCCTAATGGGATGGGATGGGACGAGATATGATGGGGTGGGATGGGTTTCTTTAAATCTCCTACCGCCCCCCTGAAAGTCTAAAACGCCCCCCAATTTTCGTTTGGTCTTCTACCGCCCCCGATGGGGCGTTATCTCCCACTTTTGAGAACCTAGGGTTTAGAGCAGTGGTTCTTAACCTTGTTGAATGTGCTGACCACCACCAGTTTCATATGCGCATTCACCGAACCCTTCTTAATTGGAAAGCGGGGGGTGTCATCATCATATGAGTCGGGGGTGTATCTTGACTTCCGCCGAACCCGCGAGACTGACTCACCGAACCCCTGGTTGAAAAGTGATTTGACACTGTACCTCCTGTGAAAGCATAGACAAAATGATACCAAGATAATTTTGTTACAAAAAATTAAGATAAAATGCGACACATACGTTATATTGAAAGTAAAAGAGTCCATAGACCACGGTAATGAATCAGAATAAATTTAAATATAAAATGACAGGTAGAAAATGATATTAAATATTTCAAATAGGAATACACAACACTCAACATCGAATAAATGTAAATCAGTATACTGATCAAAATACGGCAACGTAGTCACGTGTCAGGTTATTTTATATTTATACGTTGTACGTGGTGTCACCCTGGGACGCATTCCCGCTGACGCGACGCAGCTTTACACATGGGTTACTTTGAGTTATTTCAGGAAAAATCGTGACTGATTTTTGCGACCAATTTTCTGGACATGGCAGTTTGCTATATTTTTTACCGGCAGTACTTTAATTTACTTTGGAATATATTTAATTCGTAATTAAAACATCAAAAATAGCTTCACTAGTAAGAGCGAGTTTAAAACAATTTTAAAATAACAGTGTTTGTAAAAATCTTACTAATTTTCTAAAAATTACATATTTAATATCAATAAAAAGTCATACTTGCACTAAGGTAGGTCGTTTAATAAAACTGTTGTTTTGAAATTCTAAGAGCGATAAAAGGGTGCCAAATGGGTTCAAAACATTGACATATGAATATTAGTAGACCTGCCCTAAGCGATAAAAACGTATTATTTCCCCCTCCCATTGGAACCATTCCATTGGAACCGGTTGGGATCGTGTATGGCTTTGCGTTAATTAAAAAAATGTGACGTCATCATTCTTTTGCAAGCCAGCGTCTAGCACTCATCGGTGCATTTTACGAAATAAAACGGTAAACATAGTGGCTTGTGTTTTGAAAACGTGTAAAAATAGAAGTGAAAAAGAGAATAAACAAAAATGTCGTATTACATTCCATAGGCAAGCATTATTTTACACTATTTTAAGCCAATTCAGATAACATAATATGATAATTTTTGTAACATACACTGTCACTCGAGATACATGGCGTATGCTCGTCCCTGTTTACTGGGGTAAGTAAATAATGAAACATTTATAAAAGTGTCTTCACTTAATACAGCAACAAAATATTGAACTCGACCTTATAGGCGACCTTACTTTGCATATTTGGACTTTGCAAATGTGTTCATTACGCGGCGAACAATTCGCGCTCCTATGTAAAAAGGTATATTCATTTAAAAGCAGGGTTTACTTTTAATAACGAAAGTGTGATATTATAATGCGAGATGCCTATATACTGTCAGATTGAGTTTTGACGAATCACATATCACCAAAGCCGTCTTCCTGTCCTTCGTCCCGCTGTAGTTGGTTTGTACCCCTCACCTTTCTGTTCTGGTCTATTAATATTCATATGTCTATGGTTCAAAACAACATTTAAAAAAAATTCAAATTTCTGATAGATCTTCTTCCTCCTGATTCACTTTCATGTTAAGGGGTTATTTCTAGTATGTATAAAAGTAAAAATGAATCGTTTAAACCATATTTTTTGTAATCTGCCATAGCAAATGTAGTATATATTTACGAAAATATTTACAAAAAGTCCCAAGATTGAGTCTCGCAAAATAATACCGAAATTTGGTAGTAAGAAGGATTTTCCTGGTATTTGAATATACTGCCTTGAGATAATTTGAATTATGGTCACGTAAATAATTATCAATTTGTGATATAATTATTTACCTGACCACTAACCTGGTAATTTGAACAGCCTGTATTGGATTGGCAATACTTTTTCTCTCTGATTTTTGAACCGGGTCATTTTCCATTGACTTTCTTGAAAATTTACCGTCAGGGAACCGGTGAATTTTTGACGAGGTCACTCAACAAGATGTTTTGAGTTTATTATTTAACTTTTTCGGGCTGGATTTTCGGTTAATAATGTTTGTGCCGCTTGTGAAATGGTGAATTCGCATTCTCCGCTTTGGAGATGATAAATTCCGAGCAAAACCACTACGTGGATATGCTCCGGTTATAAAACTGTGACGATTTATTTGTGGCCCACCGTCGGAGGAAACAGCTCGCTAAAATCACCACGCTCTGGCACCAAGATGGCGTCCCTCGCGCCTGTAGGAAATAACCTCGCATTTGGCCTTTAGCGCCCTCATCCCGGTACGTGCTCGACGGATCCATCTGGCCCGGACCGTCTGGAGATTCTTCACGAGATGTTTGCCCCCTTCATCCGGAGTCCTCCGTTGGCGATCGCGGGATTGCGTGCCGTCACCTTCTGTTCGCCGTTTTCCGTACTAGATTTAGAATAGCACCGTTTGCGTTGGTCCACAGGTATGAGGGTTTCTCTGTTATTAATTTTGTTAAGGCATTTGCCTCTTTACCTTGATTTGTTGGTTAAATATACATTTATGGAACCTTCCCAAACAATCTTGTTTTTTTATTTGGAACAAAAAAGCAGAACCTTACATTTTCCCACATTACAGATCGCTAGGTCCCACATCATCCTGAGAGAGAGAGACATGGTGATCTACATGCATTTATATAACCTTATATTATGTTAATATATTTTTTAAATAAATAAATCAAAATATTCCCTCTATTTCGTGTTTTATTGAAAAATAATTCATTTTTAATAGTTTATCTAAAAAAATAAGATTTAACAAGGGTGGGTTTTTCTCTATTATGTAAAATTTCAAAGTGAGTCCCGATGATGTAGATGATATCCAAATATTATTAAAAAAAATTACTTGATTTTTTATCTTCATTTAACACTCCTCTATTAATTTTTAGGCAAATCAAAACAATTTTTTTCCAAACAGTCGTGACCCACCTTAACGTGTACATTGTTTATACAGTAGAAGTGGGTAGTTTAATTGTTGAGATTGAAAATTCTCATCGAAGTCAGGTACGCCTCATACATGAATGATGAATGCCTGGTAATGTTATAAAATCGTGACAACAAGCTTATGGGTTAGTGGTTAAATAAACTTCATATTTACTTTTTTTTAAGATGTCGTAAAAACAAATACCATTGAGATTAAATTTCTCTTAAGATTGTTTTTGAAATAAATTTTAACATTAATAAAATTGTATAATTTAATTTAAAACGTGAACAATGTTATACAATAAAAAAAAAAATAACAATAATTCCCAGAGAATAACAACAAAAAAATATTTTGGAACACTGTTCGCAAGTTGATTTCTTTGATTTGTATTTACATGCGTATGGCATTTATGTAATTAAAAAAACATCAATTAAATGAAGACAATGTAAGCGAAACTCAATCGAAAATCTGGAAACAGAAAAATCAGAAAAAGATATTGGCACCTCTGGGACTCGAACCCAGGACCTCTCGTTTTCCGGGCAAACGCGCTAACCACTGCGCCAAAGTGTCGATATCAAATTCGGTCACTTTTAACTGTATCATAATTCGACTAAGAACCACCCATATTATCTTCATTTTTTTAACGCATATGTTATTGGCTGCTATCTTTATGTATGATTGCAAGATTCAAACCCGAACTAAATGCTCTCTAGATGGTGTCTGGATAAAATCTTTATCCATTTTATTTGATATGCGACATCTATTGACTTTTCTGCATGTCTAGGATGAATATATAATTTTTATTTTTAACTTTATGAGTAAAACCTCAAATTGTAACATTTAATTAAATGAAGACAATATAAGCGAAACTCAATCGCAGTGGTTAGCGCGTTTGCCCGGAAAGCGAGAGGTCCTGGGTTGGAGTCCCAGAGGTGCCAATATCTTTTTCTGATTTTTCTGTTTCCAGATTTTCGATTGAGTTTCGCTTACATTGTTTTCATTTAATTAAATGTTACAATTTGAGGTTTTACTCATAAAGTTAAAAATAAAAATTATATAAAAAACTTCACTTTCATGAAATTCTTATAAAATACACGCGGTGACAGTCATTTCAAAATAGCTTGTCAGAAACACTTTTTCAAGACGGGAATCTCATGCGTCAGTTTGCCAAAATGCGAAGTTGCCAGCACCTCTTGCAGCTCAGTTAAAGACTTTTTTTTAGTAAAAAAATCAAACCAGAGCTTGTTCAGTATGTATTCAATGTGCAACGAAAACATCGTTTAAAGTATGTATGTATATTATAATAATAATACGGGCTTTTGCCTAGCTTGGTAATCGAAAAACCATGTAAAACAAACCTGTAACAAACAGAATGAATAAAGAAAATTAATAAAAAAAACGTTTATTTATCAATAGATTTTTTACAATATTATATATTTTTGTACTTGTATCATTGAGTCTATTGATGAAAAGGTAACTGCTCACCTACAATTCAGAATTTCTCCTGGAATGCAGCTGGTTTTCAGCAGTGCCTCCAATATATAAAAAAATAAAACAAAAAATAAAACAAAAAATTTAATTAAATTAAGCTTAAATAAATACAAAAATTAAATTACATAAAAAAAATCAAATCCTTAATTCAACACACGCAGTATAAGTACAGTATTCAGTAGGCAAAATAAATCTTACTAATATTATAAATGCGAAAGTTTATATGGATGGTTGGTTGGTTGCTTGGATGGTTGGTTGGATGGTCCTTACTCTCTCACGCAATAAATATCGAATGGAATTTAAAAAATCTTTCACTAATCGAAAGCTATATTATTTGCGAGTAACAACGGCTTTATATATTGGTAAGTTCTGGCGTTATGAATGAGCTGTGGCGTTATGAAATTATGTATCATACGTTTTCTGTCCCTAACAAAATCGAGTTATTGCAAACGTCAAACAAATTGTTACCTTGGAAACAATGTTTTTTTTTTTTTTAATTTATAGGCTTAAAAAGAGTGCTTTGTTGTGATTAAAAAGAGTACTTTTTTGGCGTCGTAGTTAATATCTACATATCTCTAAAAATGTTTATTCTCCGAAAAAAAAAGCATTACGTTGCTATAAAACATAGCGTTTGAATTGGACTGTCATTTTCTTACTTTTTTAGGTTACTCTGGATTCAAATATGAATAAAATACTAATACAGGGAGTAGGTTATTAAAATAAATTTAAATATTTTCTAAAATAGAATTTTTATTTGCGAAATGTCATTCTCAAATTTTGAAATTTTCTATTAAACATTAATTATTTTCTATTAGACAAAATGGCAAGAATAATAACAAATATGCCAATAATTATGCCAGTAATTTCCCACTAATACTATGCGAGCAAAGCCGTGGGTAAAAGCTAGTAAATAATATAAATTTAAATAAAAAATGAATTAATGATGTAAATCGGAATTCAAAGTAATTCTTTAGATTAAAACTCAAATACAAAATGAAATCAATTAAAATAAAATATAATATAATAAAATAAGTTCAAATTAAAAATAAAATCAAATATTAGTAAGGCTGTGACAGTCTTATTTTCTTTAGTGATATAGAATTGACAACACTAAAAACAGTGTTACAGGCGTATTCCTGTTCGCGAAGTTAGTAAACTGTTTTCTCTTCTTCTGGTGGAACTATATATTAAACTTTATCAATTATCGAATTGCTTTCTTGGACAGATTTTCAATTTTACTGACCTGTCAGACCTAGGACTCGAATGGTTTCATTCAATATACATTAAAAGTAATAGATTACTCAGTCTTAACCATGTTTATTGTTTATAAAAAAACCGACATTTTTCGTGAGCCGATGCTCACTTCCTCAGGGTTTACTTAAAACTTAATTAAAAAGTTTAACTTAATTAAAGGGTTTACTTAAATTTTTTTATGTAAACCTTGAGGATGTCAGCATTGCTCACGAAACATTTCGGGTTTTTATAAACAATAATCTTGGTTAAAACTAAGTAACTCTTTAATTTTTAATTACACAAATATGTTTTTATTTTTAAAATTTTTATTTTTTTTATTTGAATACCTTATAAAATTTCCAGCTGCTTCCATCTGTAGCCAGTGAGACTATGGTATCCCCGATTGGGTTGCGTATTTCCAATCCCAACCACATTTCAGTCGCGCTACCGGCTGAAACGCGGTAGGGTTTGTTATGCATAAACCTCCTTACAAATTACAAACACTACCTCGTTTCAGTCGCCTACGAGCTTCGTTGTTCTATCTGTTTCTATGAGAGTGACGACCGTAATTATAGAGTGGTTAGCAAAGAGGTTAGACCGCGTTTTTAAGTAAAAAAGAATTTTGCAGGTAAAAAAACGCGGTCCATCCTCTTTGCTAACCCCTCTATAATTACGGTCATCACCCTCTCAGAAAAAGATAGTGCAACGAATCGCGTAGGCGACTGAAACGAGGTAGCGTTTGTTAGGTGATTTATGCATAACAAACCCTACCGCGTTTCAGTCGGTAGCGAAAAAGCGGTAGGGATTGGAAATATGCAATCGGGTTATGTTGTGAGGCTAAAGGTACTGGAAGGGGAAGAAGATGAGAAATAGGAAGGTGGAGGAGTACCTGGCTATTCAGATCTCGTAATAAAACATGGCTAAAGCCATTTAAGCAACGTTTCAATTCTGAATGGTGGTCTTACACCAGGGCGATACTAGAGTATCTTCCACTCGGGAACGTGCCACAATATAAATAATTTTTTAAATGTGTTAATTGTGAAGTAACACAAATTAATTAAGTACAATTTATTTGCGCACGCCCGGATTCAATCCCGCGACCTTTGGATTGTGAGTCAAGAGCCTTAACCCTCGACCACGGCGGTTTCATATTTGAGAAAAGTCTTATTGTGGAAAAGAATGAGTGAACCTGGGTCTTGAAGAGGCCGGCAAATACAGCTGAGTTGTTGAGTTGAACTCAGAACGAGTCTTGGAAGCGACTGAGAAGAATTATTTTCCCTTGGGCCTCCTGTGTGCATTTAATTAAATAAAAAAATATCCAATGTCTGTTATAATTTCATCTACAATACAATATACTCGTATGATTGTAATATTCCTCTAAAATTAACAATATTGTGTTAATTTAGTTCAAATAACGCCTGGCAAGCAGTTTGCAAGGAGCCAATTAAGGAGAGATCTGATGTTAGTTTATGCATTTCGCATTTAGACAAAATATAATAATGTTTGTTTCTAGTGCTAATTGGCAAATTTGGTAAATTTCTTTATTTAACTTTAGCAGGATCGTCATTATTTTGCATTAACACACTTCGAGCTCCGAGTAGAGTATAACCACGCAAACAGGGCTCTGTTCGGCCTACCTTGGCGATGCAGCGCCTAGCAGATGTTCGCAAAGGGAAGTGTTGGTTAAGATAGGTTCGCCGCTTTGGTTCACCACAAAATAGCCGGGACGAGTCAGCGCTACCGGATATCGTCGGACAGTGGCGGTTTTTGATGATTTGGCACGACATCGCACTCGGCGTTCGATCATTTGGTGGTTCATTGTTGTTTTTAAGTATTAATACGAAACTATCAGTTAAAAACCCGCTCCGCAGTATTTTGCTGCTTGGCCCTGTGGGCGGCTTGTAGTACGGATTCACCCAGTTTGAGAGTAGGTAACCATTTTATAAATCCCATAAGAATTGGCAGTTCAATCCCATAAGAACTGGCAGCAATCCAAAATAGCCAGTTCCTCGGATCCACTGAGATCCAGTGACAGCTAGTCACCGAGTTAAAGTAACCGTGACAGGAAATTACGCCATACGTAATGTCTCCATATCCGGAATGATACTTAAATTCTATTAATACGTAGTACTTATACCTAAGGAAGAAACGAGCTGTGGACGTTTCTTCCCGAGTGGCGATATTTTGTTACGTATTCTTGAATTAAAAACCGAATTACGACGGTAATTTTGTTTGAAAATCCACGTATACAGATGTTATTTGTGGTGCAACGCAAACAGCGTAGCGTCCACATGCACTCGAAACTGGGTTCGAAAATTTTACCATGCAGAGGCTGGGGTAATAATAACGTTCGATTTGTTAATTATTATAAGTTGAAATATTGCTTATGATTTGAAATAGTTTTACAAAAAGTAACATATAACTTGTGCGCTAAATATTTTATTTTATTGATGATCATATTATTCTTAAAAAAACAGATTTGAAATAAATGGGTGAATGGAAGTAGAAAAATAAAATACGTAAAACAACCTGATTCCACACACCTTCAAACTCACCTAAATACAGCAGTGTAAATGCGTGCCCTGTTTACTTCGGGTAAGATTTGTCAAGGTCCTGGACCCCTCATTCTTCATCTACTTCTTCTCGTTACTTTTCTTTAAAACAATCTACACACAGCATCTTTAAAGATGACATAGGACCTGAATTATTTGCCTCAGGGCCTCCTATGTGGAGCTAATGTAAAAAATAACTAATTTATGGAGGATTGTTTTGTTTTTGTCGCATTTAAACCTCTAGAACATTGAGCATAACTTCCCTCAAAAGATGTGAATTTTTTAACATTTTCTCACAAACACAAGTTTACCTGCTTGTACACGGCGCTACGAGAAATGTAAAATTTGTTTCTGAAATACCTTATCTGTGTTTTTATTTTTAAACATATGTATTATCAATAATATTATTACTTAATGTACAAAATCCGTTTATTATAAACTAGTTCTGTTTTGTAATTATCATTATGCGTTACAGCTGTTTCGCCCTCGGAAGGCATTATCAAACTGAACTTGTTTATGATAAACTATTTTTATACATTAAATAATAACATTTACAAAAGAAATACACGTAGAAAATGTTTGGCTCTTCCAGAAACTATAGAATATAATATTATATCGGGATGTTCTGTATTAGTGCCCTCCGAGTATATATTTAGGCACATTCAAGTTTTAAAAATAATTCACTAAAGTTTGGTAACTAAACATAACTTGATTGACTGCCGTAATGTACCATATTATGAATACGACCCAAATTCATTTTTAGAAAATGTTTTTTCAAAATTTATTACGATAAAACTAACATACAGAACAATTAGTCATTATAGACCCGATATAGTTTTACATGACAAAATTAAAAAAAAAAACTTATATCATTGATGTTGCTATTCCAAATTCCTATAATATTCAGAAAATCGTTTCTGAAAAAATAAGAAAATATACAGATTTAGGAAGTAAGATTAAAAGAATTTGGCATTTATTTTTTTTTTTTTTTTCATTATTAGAATATAAAAAATTTTACCATTTGTTTTTTCGGCTACTAGCATTATACCTAGCTCTCTCATTCAAAATTTAGGCGTATTAGATTTGTTAAAGAATTTATATATAAACATGCAAAATCAGTCATTTTAAATACATGTAGGATTACGAATGATTTTTTAAATATTTATATTGAGGGATCAGTAGGATTTATCGGTGCAGTTTGGAGTTCTACCGAGCCGAATCCTCTAATATGAAAATATCTGGAGTCGGTGAATTATTTTCTCATTTGGTCTCTGGTTGAATGACGTATTGTTCTTGTATTGTTTTGAATTTATTATACTTATATAGTGCACTTACATAACGTGGATTGAATAGATAATCGTTTGTGGAAAAGTGTGTGGAAGGGTGTAGTCTTTCCTGTGAGGAAGATTTAACCCAGACATAAAATCTGAAACACCTAAAATCCAAGCCATAAAATACCATTATAACCTCCCTTCTGAATTACACTGTATCATCAACCAATCAGAACAAGTAATTAAAAGTAAAGAATTTAAAAAAAACTTACAGTAAAAAAGTAAATATTTTATACAAAACATATTATAATTTACAACCCAAGTAAGAATCGTGGCTCCCTCATTAAGCACAAGAGCTCCTCTTTTTTGATAAAGTATACATGACCAAATACGACCTTTATTATAATATTTTGTAAAATATATATGCATTTATGAAACTCTTTTTTTTATTTTAATAAAAAGACAAATAACTTTGTTTACATCACTTTTATTGGTACACAATCGACATGTTTCGTAAACAATGTTTACTTCATCAGGATCAAACGTATACTAAACTTAAAAATTAAATATAGATGAAACATGGAAGGAAAGGGTAGGAGGGAGGGGGAGGGGTAAGAGTGGGGAAAGTTTATAAATTAGGGATTTCAAAGCCATTAGCAGGGAAAGACCGGTTAAGTGGGAAGAGGTTCAAAAGAGGGTTTATAAAAATTTGCTGCTTATTAATTGTGTCTGCTTTTTCCTGATGAAGTAAACATTGTTTACGAAACATGTTGATTGTGTACCAATAAAAGTGATGTTAACAAAGTTATTTGTCTATTTATTAAAATAAATAATGCCATCACAAAGTGAAAACCTTTCCGAAGAAGTTTTCTTCGAAAAAAAAATTTTTCATATTTTTTACATTACAATAAAAATATAAAAGAAATAAAAAATTAAAATGGAGTTCTACAAAATAAACTTATGAACAATAAATAAAATATCTGTCTTTACATTATTCATTCAAGAAAGGGAAAAAAAATCCTCATCTCAGGATTACGCAATTTCCTTCTCAAGATATAACGCTAATGAACACATTTAATTCCTTCATTTAGATTTTTATCATCTCAATTTCTTTTATCTTGTCTTGTTGGTTTCCGAACGCTTTTTAATCTATTTTCATATTTTCATCTTCATGCTTTCCCTATTCAACGTGAAATTTTCATTTTTATTTAATGACAATTTTTCAAGAGATTCGTTCGGTTTACATAAGAGGGAGGTTAATTAATAATCTGAAACAGTTTACATATATACGAAACATTTGTAACAAAGAGGCGGTACTTTAAGTATTTTAATTACGTTTTTTTCTTCTTGATTTACGACGGTTTTTTATTAAATGTTTATTGATTGAGCGTTGCGAAGTCTTGTTAAAGCTTAAAAGTCGAGTTGTAAATCGACCGTTTTGCTATCTGTTTGTAAATCTTGTTTTACATTTTATTTACCGTTCCTTGTACTTTATTGCCTTACTTTGGCTAGATGGTTTATTTTGACTGATAGGATAGTTGCATGATTTGTGTTTTCGAAAATCTGCTGTAACCATTTTAATATTCAAGCAAGTCTTACTTCAAGACTTACTTACTAAGACTTACATTTGCCTGGTGGCTAATTGTGCTAATTTTGAGGTCAATATGGTATCTAACAGCCTGAAGATAGTTTGAAAAAATAATTGCCAGTGAAAAAGTGACGTTTCCCAGTACAAATTGTATAATATCTTATTTGAAATTTTAAAAAAATATGTGATTAATAATTAAGTAGGTATGTATTTAAGTACCTACTTACGAAATAAGTCCCTACTTAACGAGTTATGGTTTCAGAGGAAATTTTACTTTAATTTATTAACTACGATAAAATAAGAAACATACAGTTTTAGTTGCCTACTGCTCACTGAACTCCTAGCTTTAAAATTTTACGGTTAATACGCTCAGTAGATAAAAAATGTATATTTAGGCACAAGATTTCGAACTGTTCCTGACATTTCGGAGATAGTGAGGCTAAGGCATCCTTAATTGGTGATGTTGTGAGGTTGATGGGAGTGGAAAAAGAAATATGATGGGGAAGAGGAAGGCTGGGAATACCTGGTTAACAAACATGACAAATTTCAATTTAAACAACGTTTTGATTCTGATTATTGGGGTTTTATACCAGAGCGATA
This sequence comes from Limnephilus lunatus, assembly GCA_917563855.2. Taxonomy (NCBI): domain Eukaryota; kingdom Metazoa; phylum Arthropoda; class Insecta; order Trichoptera; family Limnephilidae; genus Limnephilus; species Limnephilus lunatus. The sequence goes on from OU830603.1 coordinate 51,570,906, forward strand.
CAATAGTATCTTTCATTTATTTGTTTAAGGCTCTTTTTATTAAGTTTATTTTTCTTTTTTTATATTATTTATTCGATAAAATTATTTTTTTAATTTATGAATACAGTTTAATTATAAACAAGTTCTGCAACGTAATTATTATTACACGTAACAGCTACTTCGCCTTCTGAAGGCATAACCCAAAAGTGCCTTCTATCAAATTATCTAGGAATTTTCAAAAGGTCTCCAGAAGGCGAAACAGCTGTAACGCATAAAAATAATTGCATAGCAAAACTTATTTAAATATAAACTGTTTGTTTAAATAAAATAATATTTTTTTGTAAAATAAATAAATATTAAAATGGAGTTCCATAAATTAAACTCAAATCAAACTTTGGAAGGCGGGAACTCACTCAATACAATTTGTGAGGCGGGCATTGGTACCGCCGTCCCGGGAATCATTTATTGGATAACCAACACCTCTGTCATAGGTCCCCCCAAGTGGTTCACTAAGTTTAGTGACTTAGCAGGGGTGCCCAGGTGCATGGGGGTAAGGATTGAAAAAGTCTTGGCGGCCGATGCATGTGCCCATCTGCTGCGTATTGGGCCGGATCAAGGGAGACTGGTTAAGGAGGTCTTTTGACCTTTCCAACCAGAATCTCACGACCCATTGCCTTGCACCGTGGTTGAAAGGGTGGATTCATACGTCTGTCATCCCTGTACACACTGAAATTGACCCCCTACCTTACCCCTCATATTTTTATCGTATTTCCTTCCCAGAACTCGTTCTTACTTTCCTTAAAAAAGCCCTCTAAACTATGATGACATAGACCCTGATTGCCATTATTTTCCTCAGTGCCTCCTGTGTTAAGCTAATAAAAGACGAATGTGCTTTAGACCACACGACTGAAGTAAAACTTCACTCACTTATAAATGAACGTATGACATTGATATTGTCATTAACATTGACATTGACATTGACATTGACATTAACATTGACAATTGCATTGATATTATCATTGACATTGAGATTTACATTGACGTTGACATTGACATTCACAATGATATTGACATTGAAAATGACATTGACATTGAAAATGACATTTTAATTGATATTGACATTGACATTAACATTAAAATTGACATTGACATTGAAATTGACATTGACATTGATATTGAAATTTATATTGACATTGACATTGGGGTGACCTAAGACTTTGTTGTCACCTACGATCTTGGGGTGACCTGTGACCTTGGGGTGACTTATGGCATAGTTATTCAACAAATGATTCCTTGTGTTCGCACCTCTCCATAATACTTTTCGTAACGAATTCACAAGCTTACCCCCTAAGTCAAGCGTGCGTAAAGGCCCGACCGTTCGCCTCGCCCGATCACCGTTCGTATCGATTTCGCATCACATTTTTCGTAACATCACACTTTTCGTAACGCATTCACCAGCTTACCCCCAAGTCGAGCGTACGTAAAGAAGTTTAACTTCAAAAATAAGGCTTTTATCGGGATGAAAAGTTTATCATTATGACATCCCCATCTGCTTTTACATAACGCAAAAATCAATTTCAAACTGTGCTTACATAATCATTGCAGAATATGGTCAAATACTGAAGCAATTTTATTCAGAAAGTCGAACGAGATGTGGATGATATTGACTGGCAGAGGAGAATTTTAAATATGCTTCCTACTCGCATATTTATATTTGAACATGTACACATGATCTAGATCTGGGATATAAACAGGCGGCATACAATAAATATCGAAGGCCCTATAATAAATAGCCTACACCTATTTTTGGGTCACACGCATTATCGCAGCGCCTGAACAATATTTCGTCACCTCATTTGGAGAGGGTTCTAAAGGACATTTTTTTCAAAAATGAATTCCAAAACATTTTTTTTACTTATTTCTATACATAAAAATAATTCTCAGAACCATCTGTGTTGTGTTTGTATGTATGACGAAGTTCTAACATCAAGCATTTTAAATAATTTAATTTAGGAGGCGGGAATGGTTACCGCTATTTTTTGGATAACAAAAACCTCTGCCGTAGGTCACCCCAAGTGGTTCGCTACGTTTGGTGATTTAGCAGGGGTGCAAGGGTTCATGGGGTGAGCTTTGTCTAGGTCTTGACGGCGGATGACTGGGACACACTGAACCCCAGATTCCTAACCACCCCTCAAACCCTTTTCCTTCCCAGAACTCTCCCCTCGTTCCATCCCTTAAAAAAATCAATTCTCTCCACACGGCATCCCCAAATAAGACATAGGCCCTGAAGGAAATTATTTTCCTCAAGGCCTCCTTTGTGAAGCTCATGAAAAAAAAATTGTAAATAGTTCTAACATCACTTACATTCTCAAATTTATTTGTATTGACAGTTGATCCTAGTTACGAGGCGCACTATTTTTTAAATTTATTTGTAAAACACATGATACATAATTAAGACATTTACATAGAGTAGATACATTAAATCACCAAACTAGGCAGCTGCCTGTTTCATGGTGAACAATGGTGGATATTTACTTTGAATGAAGTCTAGTGTAAACTTATGGTACTAATATGATATTGAAAATTGGTAAAAATAGTTATTATAGAATAAAAAGTGAAAAATAGAAAATAGAAAGGAGAAAATGAAGTGCGTAAAGATAAGATTATTTTAAATTTTATACATATTTTGTATTTATTTTTATATGTGTGAATGCATACGTACATGCATACACAGGTGCATACATCATACACACATGAACATTAAGTTTAGTTCATCACTTTGGTTGGAGAGGTTCTAACGTGGCCTAATTATTTTCTGAGGTTTAAAAAATTGCAAAGACGAATTTTGCTAATCTATTTAACAATTATTGAATTTGAGGTTCAATCTTTTGTAAATTAATTGAGTTTAACATATTTAAATGGAAAATATATCCTAGAATAAGGAATTGGTGAATTCCAAAAACACAGAAATAAAATTGTGTTATCTGAAGAATTGAAGAAGCTACAAATTTATTCCATATTTCAAAATAAATCGACACTCATCGCAATATACTTAATGTATTTCCTGTCGCATGTTACCTTCAACTGTCAGATTCAAAGCCGGGTTTATCCCTATAATAATAATGTGTTTATATTATATTCAACGTACAATTTGGCCCAAACAAAGGTAGGTTTAATGATATAGTCTGGAGATTATGATCTAAGCACATACCTGTGGGAGTGTTGGGGAAGGTTTAGGGTAGATTAAATCCAATAAGAATGGTATTTTATGATCCCCCTGTGGGAGGCTTTAACGGAACGTGTTAAAAAAGAAACCACGTAAATTTTATTCATTCTAAATAAGGCGATCAGTTTTAAAAGGAAAACACGTGGGTTTGAAATGTAAATATAAAAATTAGTTATTTTTTTTTATTTTTGAAACACATTTTTTGTCGAGGGGGTAGGCTGTCGAGTGAAATCCGGCGTACGCAAGTAAATTCTATTTGAATTTAATGCCGGCAACCCGTTCGTTTATTGTTTTAAATTATCGTTTACAAACAAGTAAGTAACCCGCCTCACTAGACTATGACTGTTCTGAGACGGGTACATGTACATAATATTTACAGATGCATACACTTACACAAATGGTTTGTGTGGTTTCACAATTTAATTATTTTTATATTAATATAAGGCATATTGCGGCATGTTCTAGAGTGGAAGATACTCTCAGAATCGCCCTTGTGTAATTCCACCATTCAAAATTAAAATGTTGCTTAAAGCGGTTTTAGCCGTGTTTGATAACTTTTTTTACATTAGCTACACACAGGGTCTTTGAGGAAAATAATCCCTCAGGACCTATTTTATCTTTGGGGATTCTGTGTGGAGAGTTTTTTTAAGGAAGGGAAGGATAGAAGTTCTGAGAAGGAAAAAGGTATGAGGGTTGGGTAGGACTCTGGGAGTTCGTAAGTCCAGGAGTGACGGACGTATGAATCCATCTCTTGGTGCAAGGCGATGAGTCGAGAGAGTCTGGCCGGAGAGGTCAAATGGCCTCCCTCAATCAGTCCCTCTCGATCTGGCCCACCACGCAGCAGGTGAGCAGACGCATCCGCCGCCAAGACTTGACAAACCTCACCTCATCTAATAAGTTGCCAAACGAAGAGAGTCACTTGGGGTGACCTATGGCAGAGGTGTTGATTATCCAATAAATGGTTCCCGGTGCAGCAGTACCCATAACCGCCTTTCAAATTAAAAGCCAAGTACTTCACCTTCCTCTTGAACTTCCTATTCCTCGCCTCCTTTCCTTTCCCACTACCTTCAGCCTGACAATATACGACAATTCGGGATGCCATTATCTAATCTGCTCCAGGCGGTTAAAAGCAGTTGTTACTCTTGCGGTATTCACATAAAAATAATATTATTTAGTTTCTACGTAAACGAGTCGAGTAATGCTATTTTACACGTTTAGGAAAGTGGCCACTTGCAAAAATGAGCGCACTATTTACACAAGTAAGCACTTACAAAAAACATAAAAGTTGGGTAACTAGCCAAACTTTTATGTTTTTGTTTTTACTGTCATAAACATTTTCATCGTATAAACAGGCCATTAGTGATCTCTTTTAAGAAATACATATTTTAAGTTTACATTTTCCATCTGCGAAAAAACTCGAATATTACAAAATAAACTGTTTTTCTTTTAAACATTAAAATAAAATTTCGAAGAATAAAAGTAGCAAAAATATTTTAAAATGTGATAAAATTAATAATTTAAGCACTTTAATAATGAAGTATGGGAATTTTTGAGCTGTTCGCCTGAATTTAATTTACGTTAAAAAAAAATCGACTTAGTAACGGTAGATTACCAAAATAAGCCGTGTAAATATTAAAATTGGAATTGGTTTCATTAAAAGGGTCTTTGTAATCCTATCATAGTACTTATCTTTTTTATCTCGTTGTAGCGTCCTTCTTTCCATAGACCACGTTCTATATTATTATGACGTAAAGATAATTAGATGTTGTATATTTCATAAGTAAAATATATATACTGAATAAATACTCAATAGAAGCGAGTTGTGCCCAAAGATAGGCCAATTTTCCTCATTTTCCTTTTTTTATATGAATACCGCATAAGAGTCCTAAATGCTCCCGTTCGGAGCCAATTAGAATGTGCCATTCCCAAATTGGGGTTCGTTGTGAGGCTACAAGTAGTGAGAAGGGGCAATAATAAAAACATTCTGGAACTCTGGAACGTGCCGAAAATATCTTATATATTATTTTTAATTAATTAATTGTGAAATAATACAAATTAATCAAATAAAATTTGTTGTGCACGCCGAGATTTGTTGCGCAACCGGATTGCTAGTCAAGAGCCTTAACCATCGACCACGGAGACCAACATCACCCTTTGTTTCGTACTTCGCATATTGATAATTATTCTCATTCCGCTGAGTTCTTAGTTTTTCCAGGAGTCCCGCAAGGATCTCTTCTAGGACCGCTGTTAGTTTTTATTTTATTTATTAGTGATATTGGCTCAATAATCTTTCATTTTTCTTATTTATCGCGTATTCTTGGATAAATAGCTCAGATTTACCGTACTTCTGCTTAAATGTAATAAAATATTTTAAAATATCGTTTTTTTTAAATAAAATACTAGAAATATTTTATGTAAATTTGTGATATCTTTAATTGTTATACATCGATCTTTTACGGATTCTCTATTCGGTAGTCACTAAATGTAAGTGGAAATATTTGAATTTAAGAAGAGTTTATTTTTGAATAAACGTTGAATATTCAATCTCCTTTAAGATTTGCATTTAATTTTTTTATAATTTGATATTATGTGAAATCGCACGAGAGTCTCAACAGCTCCCAACCATCTGAAGCCAGTGAGACTCTGGCATCCCCAATTGTGGAATGTAATGAGGCCGAATGTAGTTATGAGGGGAATAAAATGGGAAACAGGGAGATGGGGAAGTACCTGTCTATTTAGATACGGTCACTAAATACGGCCAAAGCCATTCCAAGCAATGCTGCAACGTTTGAAATCTGAAAGACGGTCAAACATCAGGGCGAAACTGAGAGTATCTTCCACTCTTCACTTAGAACGTGCCGTATATATTACTCTATATTATTTTTAATGAGTGAATTGTGAAATAACAAAAATTAATCGAATAAAATGTACTGGCGCAAGCCTAGATTTGAACCCGCAACCTCCGGCTTTCCAGTCGAAAGTCTTATCCTTCGACCGCGGAGGCCATCAGATTTATGAAATAAAATTTCATTTCCGTTAAAGCGCCGTAATGTTTACATGTTTTAAACCAGAATCTATTAACGAGGTAGTATCTTTGTTTACGTTGATATTCAAATCGTCGATGTGATATTTCAATTCGTAGAAATTAAAAACCAATCTTTTTGGTGTTATTTCGTTTTGATTATTATATTTATTTTGCATCGTTGCAAGTGCTCATTTAAAAAACTTACATATGCACGCTGGTAGATTAAACTATTAAACTTCTCCGATACGTAAGCGAATATACACGATAATATGACAATAGCAGTCAAGTACAATAAGCGTGTTTTCACGTCAACGGGTGTGTTTCCACAGAAATCGTTATAACTCCGTTATTGTTCTAGTGATATGTGATATCCTTTAAAAAAAAGGTAGAAGGAGACATAATAAATCAAGCTGCATATTTATCTCTATTCAAGTTGTCCAAAGAAATACATAAAAAGACCTATTCTGTCACATACAGATTTTACCCGCCAAATCACCTAAGCGCCGTTAGATATTGTTAAGCGCCCTTGAGGTGATTTTTCACAAAAACGGCGCTCTTCAAATTGTCCTATTATAATTTTTTTATTAAATATTCTTGTATGAATTGATAAAGAAGTGTGGTAATTAAATTATTTATTATACATTAATATGACAGAATAAGTATTGTTTTTTACATAATCCGTGATTTTAGTACCGTTTTCACATAAAAACATCACGTGAGTCATTTTTTTATGTTTGCATTCTAAATTTTAATATTTAGAAATGTTAATATTTATTTGTAATACAATAATTTGAAAGCTTATTTCATAACCTTTCAAAAACAGTTTTTAGTATTCGGCTACGTTCAGAAATGTTTCATTTATAGAGCTTTAATTGTGAAGCAGAAATAACACAAGGTTTTTGTAAATCTGACATTTCATTTAAGACGCAAAACTTACATATTCGCGATAGATCAGAGCGGTTAAAAAAGCATTGTCAATAATTAATTTCTGAACTTTCGCCGAATCTCTGAAATGTCTGAATTTCGAATTTCAGAATTTTTTTTGGAGTTCCGAAAGGATCTCTTCTACAACCACCGTTAATTTTTTTTTGTAGACAAAAGCAAGTGTATTACTAAAAAAAATCCCTGAACTTGTTTAAACGACCGTCACATTTTACACTGTCACAAAACGAAAACCACCGCAATTTTTATTTTTTAAACATATGATTCCGAGAGGGGTTTTACAACTTTATTGTTAGATCAGTCTTGTTGAGCAGTCAAGTAAAATTATCATAAACGATGTGAGGTCAATAATTAGCATGTAATGCTTAACTAGAATAAAATAAAAATTAAGTTAATCGTCGATTTGCGATGATGTCAAACGTGATGCTCGATAAAAAAACTGACCTTAAGGCCTTACCTACTACTAAACGTGTTTTGAATTTTTCACAATGCATATATAACCTTAAAATATGGAAAATAAACCATTAAAGTTGTGTAAAATATAAAACACATTTACAAGTAAGACTCTTGAAATTTATCCATTGAAAAAATGCTGATAAGTTGGATTTTGCAAAATCATCCCCTAAGATTAATCTGTAAAAAGGGGAAAAAACTGAAATTCTTTCATAAATTTTCAATAAACAAAATTTGTAAATACACCCTGCATTACGGTTATAAAAGAAAACCAAACTTTCGTTGGGAAATTGATTAATATTCTTTTCAAGCACTTGTTCAGTATAAAGGTTAGCACAAATCAAACAAAAATTATAATTAATTATTAATAAAAAGTTAGTTCGTTTGAATAGAAAATACATTATTTACAACAATGAAAGTTGAATTAAATAAACTAGCTATAAAAGCGATACTAAATAGGGACAAACACATACATATATAGGATTTAGTCTGCGAGAGAATGAGATACATAGTGTAATCGGCCTCCCTTTTGAGCGGTGCTTCGTAGCATTCCCACCCTTGTCTACTTTAATTATCTGAAGGTTTTATTTTTATTGAGTGTGAACTGCACACTATTTTTATGTCATTTCCGCCTTTATTACTGTAGGTATATTACTTTATTTTAATTTATTATATCATATTATTTTTCTTGTTGAATTTTATTAAATTTTTAAATGGGTACCTCAGCACGAGTAATTCGATTGTTGATTAAGTTTGAATGATTCTCCACCTTATCGAATGGATTACAATCTTTAGAACACAGCCGTTGGATGGGAATGCAATCTTGTTTTACCGGTATTACAATGGAAGATGCTCAGGGGAACTTGCTCCATTGATTCCTTCGGCACCGGTGCATAAATGGGAAACACGCCCACAACATATGTACACGGTTTACACATGAGAACGGGTCGCTTCTACGCTTCTACGCCTCGTTCTTGAGTTCAACAGCTCAGCTGTGGAACGATTTTCCGGACTCTGTCTTTCCTCGTTCCTACAACATTAGTCTCTTCAAGTCCGTGTTCAGTCCTTCCTCTCCTCAAAGACCCTCCACCCAGCCTCTTCCGGAAGATTACATAGGCCCTGAGGGAAATAATTTTCCTCAAGGCTTCCTGTATGGAGTTACTGTAAAAAAAGATTATCTTTTAAAATAGCTATGTAAAGTTATTGATTCGCAAAAAACAAAATTATAGAACCTTTACAGATTCCGGAAATTAAATTTGAAAAATTTTTCAAATTCTGTGAAACCCGTTCTTATTGTTGCCTGTTGCATTTTGGCTGCCATTTTGAAATTCCCAAAACTTCCAAAAATGTTTGCAAGTTTCGCAAATCTTAACTTAGAGATTATACAGTTCATATAGCCCACATGCTTGAAGTAACGAGAGGTTCTTGGGCAAATAGTTGTACCTACTTCTTCGTGAAATACTTGGAAACAAAATACCGTACTAGTTTGTGGTTGCTTGGTGCCTCGAGCCAGCTTTAAAATCTAGTGTTTTAATATCCTTATTAATGCTGCTTAAGCCTTATGGCTATTTTCTATGGCCTCTTACAAGTATTTTTCAGCTGGTTTTTTTAGCTCTATCTACAGTAGCACCCGTAATTAACTTATTCTGTAGGTTAAGATAAGAACCATTCTGATTCTTTAATTCAATGCCAAATATTAAAAAAGATGCAAGTGCCACAAAAAATGAATACTTTTTATTAATGAAATGTATAGTACCTAAATTGCATATTCAAAATTATCAACAGTATTAATTAAACACCTGCTTTGTTACAACTCATCCAGTTCAACATCCCTTTCCGTAGACTCCGAAATAATGAATTTTAGTTCCTCAATAAACATTCTACTAATTATGGATACCATTCTCCTTCGTCCAAAACGTCAAGACTTGTCAAAGCATTGATTTTTTTGATTTAAGGCGATCCACTAGTACAGGAAAAAATCGAAATCGGAATTCACGCCCTTTAATGGGAGGAGTTTAAAAGTACTTGAGAAAAAGCTTTTGGAAAGGTTGGAAAAGATATTTGAGAATTTTTTTTTACATGTTGATTTCGTAAAGGCCTGTAAAAAATATTAATTCCTTTTTTATGCATTGTTTATTGTAATAAAACGGAATTTTTAAATTAATTTCACGAAAACAAGCAGCGCAGACCCTAACACGTTGTTTCTCCGCTCCGTCCGGAGGAGTAATGACGGAAGAATGTGGCGGCTGCCAGTCGTTCTTCGGTGGACGGTTTAAGGTTCACTTTGATATAACAAATTCGTCGACTGCCGTATTGTCGCCGTGATGTCAAAAATACCAACGCGAAAATGCATGTTATATTTTATTTTGTGAGGTTCGGGCGTAAATTTCAATTTTTTTTGCGATAATTATATAAGAAACTGAATTTGCCACATTATGCAATAAAACCATATCCGAAAAAGTGTTTATAAGTAGGAGAGTTTAAACTTAAAAATGTTTTTTATAGACCTAATACTTTATTTTTTTCTAACCTTATTAAAAGACTTATTAAAAAAATAACCTATATTTTTAAGGGCCAAGGTATGTTGTACACGCAGTATTTAATTGAAGCATCTATAATACTTCTAAGCGGTCAAATTTTCAAAACAAAAACATACGATTTTGTATGATTTTGCATTATTTAGTTTGGCTACATCTTAAGCCTTATAACTTTCGGCAGGCGATACGCTATGTGTATCTTTAAGCCTTTTAGATCCTTATTCATGATTTGACTTACAGTTATCTTCTATATATGTAATTTTTGTGTCGTATCAATTTATGTCATGTATTAGTTATTCTGTAAACTGGAAAAACTTGCGTCCAAAAAGTAGGTTCCTGATTGTCCCTTTTTTGCCAAAACACAAATAAATTATCCACTAAAATCATAAAACTCGTAAGTAGGTACTTAAAAACATGCCTACTTGATTAAAAATCATATATTTGATGTAATATTAATTTATTTCATAAAAGGAATTATACATTTTTTCAAAAGAAATGTCTCAATGACTATGCCTTTGTTTAACATTCTTCAGCCTGGTACAAGGTTCGTTAAGAAAATAAAGTAAGTACATTTTCTACCAACTTTGAGTCTGGTAGGATCTATATTGTTGGAAAAGAAAGAAAGTCTAAATAAATACGACTATTTTACAAATGAAAAAAATATTTTTTACATCTTATTGCATCTAATGGGATCAATCGAATACATAAAATATTTTTACAAGATTTATTTTTTATTTTTTGTTTCTGTTAACACCTTACAATATTCCCAATAACATACTCCCAATTTGGGTATGTTGTGAGGCTGAAGGTAAGTGGGAAATGGAAGGAGGAGGGATAAGAGGATGTACCTGGATATTCAGATCTAGTCACCAAACACGGATAAAGTCATTTGTAAATTTGTAAGCCAACACCAGGGCGATATTTACAGTATCATCCTTACTGGAATGTGCCCCAAATGGTGACCCGACAATTCGTCCGGCGACAATTCATCCGGCGACAGTTCATCCGGCGACAGTTCATCCTGCCGACAGTTCATCCTGCCGACAGTTTATCCTGCCGACAGTTCATCCGGCCGACAATTCATCCGGCGACAATTCATCCGGCTTGATCATTTAGAAGATTTTTTCTTCAAGTAAGTATGCAAAGAGCGTATACGGTTGTACAACCAAAATCGATATACTTATATCTGAAGGCATCTTGAGTGGAAATCCGCTGTAAAAATATTTTTACTGACAATAATTTCGACTCTCCGAAGAAACATGCGTGAATAACAAAATACGACATACTTATATGTGCAGTCGGCTTAGCAAAAAACCGAAAAGATTCCTACTTGCATATAATATAGCTTTTTATCTGAAATTAACACAATCTTTTAAGGGTGAATTGACTAAATTGTTAGGTTAGGTTAGGCTAGGTTAGGTTAGGCTAGGTTAGGTTAGGTAAGGTTAGGTAAGGTTAGGTAAGGTTAGGTTAGGTTAAGTTAGGTTAGGTTAGGTTACAGCGGATTTCCACTCAAGATGCCATCAGATATAAGTATATCGATTTTGGTTGTACGGCCGGTTATCCTCTTTGCATACTTACTTGACGAAAAAATCTTCTAAATGGTCAGGCCGGATGAATTGTCGCCGGATGAATTGTCGGCCGGATGAACTGTCAGCAGGATGAACTGTCGGCAGGATGAACTGTCGGCCGGATGAACTGTCGCCAGATGAACTTTCGCCAGATGAATTGTCGCATATCATGGAACCGCTGCAAATATATCGAATACTACCTACTCTTATTTTAAATGATTCAATTCTCGAATAAAATTTCTCTACACGCCGGGATTTGAACCTGCGACTAGTTGATCGTTAGTTGAGAGCCTTACCAATTGACTACTTAGAGGAAAATAAATTACTAAAATGCTTTGAATACACAAATAGTCTGTTAATAGATTAAGAGCCATTAACCAGCGGCCGAGAATATAAATTTCGTCGAACGATGAACTTGCAATTGTACCTTTACAGGGCGGTTCCGATGAGAAAGATTGATTATTCTCCATACCAGCATTTTAACATAATAACTCAATATCCGAAAATTTTAACTGAATATAAAAATAAAACAATTAAACCATTATAATAACACCTCCATACACACAAGCCCTGCTTTTTTTAGGGATAAATCAAATACATATTATGTAATTAATTATTATATTGAATTTATTGTCATTTTTGTATCTTTCTCTGAATTTAAAAACAAAAAAAAATATATCGATTTTATTTCATTCACAATTTGCTTTGATGCGTATATTCAAAAATGCTCAGACTCGTGATGATAAAATTATTAAAATTATTTACTGAATGTGATTATTTTTTGATCGTAAGTATTTATACTTTTTAATTATGTCTAAGCAAAATAAGAATAATAAAAAAAACTTTAATATATTAGTTCGTAGGACCGTAAATAAATAGAAAAACTGAAGTATTTTCGTCACAAAAAAAGTGCGCGGATCTTTTTTTTAAATGATTTTATTTAAACTAAAATGAAAATTCTGAAACATGGTTTTCCCAGAAAATGTATTGATTTATTTTACTGCATGATTATATAATTTGAAATGTGTGTTGTATAACACTAAATTTTGTTTGAAAATTTAACATACCTGCAAACGACCTACGGTAAAATCGTATTATACTAAAAATAAACATATTTTCTTAAAATTTAAAACATAGTTTTACTAGATAAAAGAACATTCTTGCTAAATCAATTTATAATTTTTTTAAATAAGTTAAAAATAATAATCTAAACTAAAATATGGAAGAGAACAAGATACAGAAAAACAGAACAAAGACAATGGTCGCAACTGGGACACGAACCCAGACCTCTCCGTCTAACCGGGACGAGCGCGTTAACCAATTTCGCTAAAGCCACCTTCTGTCAAACCGTTAAGTTTGTCAATCTCATATTTTCAAATTTTAGAATTAACATTATTATCAACTAATTATTTTTCCATATTACGGGCAACTACCCCTTTCATTGGAAACAATCATTCTAAGAATTGGTTTGTAACCTGGATAGCGTCTCGGATAGATATATCCGAATTTATTTATATGGAACTATTGACTTTTTATAAAAGTCTAAATGAATATTCAATTTTATAAGAAAAACTTTCGGTCGCAACTGGGACAAAACCATTGTCTTTTTCTGTTTTTCTGTGTCTTGTTCCCTTTAATATTTTCTTTTAGATTATTATTGTTAACTTATTATAATATGATATATTTCACTGATGGGAATAACCTTCAAAAAAGTTATAAAAAGAAAGTTTTTTCTTATAAAATTTATATTTTTTTGTGGAAAATAGTCAAAACGTCTAAAATGTGATTTAAAAATGACATATTTCTGGTTTTGTCTGGTTATTCCCTCTTATACCCTTTTCGCTACACGTAAAATCTGTATTAATTCGATTTTACTTCCTATGTCACCTTCCAAATATTTTTTTCCCTTCGACAGAATTTACCGTTTTATCACTCGCTATCAGAATAGCTGAATTAACTCCGGTCGCTGAACAAAGCTTTGCCGTAAGTAAATAGTGGGAACATAAAAAGCACAACTGAATATTAAATTCCAATAATAATTGATTCCCGAGTGCTTTTCTGAAATCATAATATTTCCTTGACTTTGAAACTCTAAACTAACCTAACCTTGCATTTTAAATTTCTGCGTTTTATAAATTTTAAATTAAATATCCCTTTAGAAGACTTAAAATATAATTTATTTTTAAATATCCTAAAAATACACACACTAGAAGATAGACGTAAAATAAACGACTTAACATTTTTATTCAAAATACTTAACTCTAAATTCGATTGTTGTGAACTCATGCAACTCATAAACTTACGAATACCGACAGTAACTACACGACAAAATACACTATTCCACTGTAGCATTCATGAGTGGAACTACATTGCCCACTCTCCGATACAACGAGTTCACACTATGGGAAATAAGTATTTAGGTGATGTTGAGATATTTAACATAAACTTATTCCAAAACTATTGCTCAACATATCTGTATATTTGTTAACCTGTATATGAAATCGCTGCATTTTTGTATTTTTATGACTTGTGCACTTTTTTTATATAATTTTATTTTGTTCTTTATCTGTTTAAAAATCATCTGTCATGAAATAATTTTACTACCAAATGTGTAAAAGCCCTTTGGGCGTTAAATAACTTAATAAATAAAAATCAATTTGGGAGGCGGGTATGAAAATCGCTTCATCGGGGACTATTTATTGGATAACCAACACCCCTTCCGTAAGTTACCTCAAGTATTGGTTTCGTGATTTAACAGGGGTGCCCGGGTGTGTGTGTCTGCCCATCACATGGCGGGCAAGATCAAGAGAAACTGGTTGAGGGAGACTTAACCCAGACCTCTCCAGTCAGATTTTCTCGAACCATCGGCTTGCATCGCAGTGGGAGGGATGGATTCATACGTCCGTCTCTCCTGGAAACATTGAACCTCCGATCTTACCTACCCCTCACACCTTCACTTTCCCAGAACACATCATTACCAAAGACAATATAGACCCTGAAAGAATTTTTATCCTACAGGGCCTCTTGTGTGGAGCTAAAGAAAAAAAGGTGAATTATTAATTATTTTTCAGACGATTTCATCTGTAAGAAAAAAATTAATATTATGAATCTAATAAAATCTACATGACCAATGTTTCATTAATTAAATAAAGACAATATTTGCGAAACTCATCAACATTCCGGAGAAGAAATCAAAAAAAGGTATTGGGTAACAATAAAAAAAATGCTTGTTCGAATTTAAATTTATATATCTGTGCTCATTAACTAGGTTACAGACTACAAGTAGAAAATATTTAATATTGTCCAAATAGGTACTACGTACGCCAATTTTAAAGTAAATAATACGCCGAATTCATGCATTTATAAACTTATTGATTTCTTAACAATTTTTTTCATGAATTCTATAAATTTTGGACAAACAGTTAATAGTTTAATGGCTCTCCAACACTAAAATCAACGGGGTTGATCTTTTGCCTAATAGACGAAAATTTTGATCGAAATGGCGATTAATGTGGAATTGTGGTGAGCTCAAAACAATTGGCGTATTTGTGATGCAGTTTAAAATATATTGTTTATGATTTCTTTATTAATATTATAAATCAACAGAGTGTTAGTTTTTAGTAATTTGATTTCAGTACCAAAAAGTGCTAAAAAAGACCCTTATTTGAATACGACGAATATCTATGTCAAATGCTCCGCGGACTTTTTTACGCCAAAAAATCGACAAACAATCTTCATTCCAGAGAGATTTACAAATTTGACATAGGCACTTCTAGTATTAAGCCCCAGATATATTGCTTAGGATATTAAAATGCTTTAAAGGAATTAAAACAAAAATATTAAAATATGGTTTTTGGGGTGTCAAAGAGTTATTTAAAAAAAAATCTTGTTGATTACTCTGATGGTTACGTGTTGGGGATTTTTCAACCAAGCAAAGGTTGCAAGGCTCATTCCCGTTTTGTAATGGTCGATATTAAAGATGAATTCAGAAATAGAAATGCAAAATAAATTGGGGAAAAGAAAGACTTAGTTTGTTTATAAACGCAACCTAATTTAGATAAATTTCTACAAACGTATGCATCAATGCATCTATACACACTTTTAACAGAATAAGACGAGAAAAAAATATTTACCGTTTAGTTTTAGATTGGCAGTTTACGGAAGTAATAACAATTCTCAGATGATTTTCTCAGATTCAAAATGTTGAAAAGTGAAGTTATGTCAAGTTTTGGAAAACTTAACCTAACTTCATTGTGTTTAAGTCTTCCTTAACTCCAAGATTAGCTGTAAACTAGCTGAATACATTTCTAGAGACTACATGTTCAATTCGTGTGACATAAACTTCAGTACAAACTGTCAAACTCAGCAACGATCCCCTGATCATTCATTAACTCAATCATTTACCATTTTGAACCGATTCTTGTCCAACTCCAAACTAGTTATAATAATTGATCTAACTCTGGATTGTGGGTCAAATATTATTTCGTGTTTAATGAAGTCGGTTCCAGAACTGTACAAAATTAACTTTGGCCAAGTGCCTTCGCTATTAATTAATTGTTGATTTTGCAGTAATTGTTTAGTTGTGAGGTTTGCAAATATTCAGACGTAAAACGTTATTGGTTTCCATTTTCTGTAGATCACTTCGCTCCTTTTAGAAATACATTAAATAACTATTGTTTGACCAACCGAAATCGTCACATTTGACATCTTTACATTCGAAATTATTGAATTTGACATCGTCACAAGCCATTTGAAGCATATTGAATTTTGACACAGAGTAAAAATTAAAAAAAAAAAACTTTTAAAGGTTATACCCATTAAAGTAGCATATCATTGAAGAAGAAGATAACAATAATAATCTAAACAAAAATATGAAAGAGAACACGTCCCGTTTAGACGAAGGGATGGGGTTCGAGTCCCAGTTGTGACGATTATATTTTCATATTTTTCTGTGTCTAGTTTTCTTTCATATTTTTGTTTAGATTATTATTGTTATTTTTTTCTTCAACGATGAATTATATTGATGGAAATAACCTTCAAAAGTTATAAAAAGAGAGTTTTTCTTATTAAAAATTGAATGTAATACCTACGTAATTTAAGAAAAAGAGAATATTAATAAATCTAAACGAAACATAAAACAGAATAAGATACAGAAATATAAAGGTAAGGCTCCCAACTGGGGTTCGAATCCGGAATCTCTTGTCTTACTGGTAGCCTTAACAACTGAGTAGCCTCAACTAAATTTGCCATCGGGACCAATATTTTCTTTCATTTTTGTTAATTTCATATTTTAAATTCAGAATTAACAATATTATCTATTCTCAACTAATTTAGCCATTTTTCGCAGCTACCTAGTTTTTAAACGACTTCGAAAAGGAGGAGGTAATCAATTCGACGGTATTTATAAAAAAAAAAATTATGTTTGTTACCTCAAAACTTTCGATTGGGTGAACCGATATTGATGATTCTTTTTTTATTAGAAAGCTGGTGCTTCCCGTGTAGTCCCATTTTAAATTAGTCTAGTTCTGACAATGGGATCCATGAGAAAACCGGACGAATAACTCAATATTACGCCGAAACAGATTTCGATGATTCTTTTTTTGAAGTAAAACTTATTTACGCACGCTCATCACTAAAAACCGAAAAAAAAGCAATTTTTTTTTTACAAAACAAAAAACTACTAAAAAAAGCACTAAAAAGTAAAAAAAATAATTTCGTACTATTGTTATCTTTGGAGTCGGTGTCAGCCAAGATCTCCACATCTCACCTATGTATGTAGTTACCTTGGCTGACACCGACTCCAAAAATAACAATCGTACGAAATTTCACTTTTTAGTGCTTTTTTTGAAGTCGTTTTTTGTATTGTTAAAATTTTTGTTTTTTTTTAAATGATTACAAAGTGCATCGGTAAGAAAAGCGATCCTGGGTTCTAGTCTCTGTTGCGATCGTAAAATTTTTATTTTTCTATGTCTTGTTATGTTTCATTGTTAATTTAGATTTGTTAGTTTTATATTCTTCTTCAACGATTTAAAAATCGCTCAACAAATTTATTTTAGTCTTTTCGTTGCATTGTATTCTAAAGATATGCATGTTTTTATCTGTATTTGAGTCAAAAGGAAAAAAAATTTACTTCCAGTGGAAGAATACTTCAATACAAAGGCATAACATAATCTGTTGAGGAAAAAACGTCTTTAAAATCGATGTCCCGGGTGATGGGAGGCAAACTAACCAAAATGAGCGTCAATTACTGGTGAAATTTATAAAAATAAAGTATAATATTATGAAGTAGATATATGTTTATAATTTTTTCGTTTCTTTTTGAATTTTCTTTTTATTTGTCTTCTCTACGTTTATATTTTTCATATTATTTTAAAACATATTTTTACAGTCATAAGCAACTTCTTGTATATATCAACAAAACGTTAATATTTTATCCACCAAGTGTAATATCTAAGTAAAAGTCAATATAATAGACAAAACATTAGTTGTTTATGTAATAAATCTGCTCATTCTGACTGTCCTAAAACGGGTAAATTTTCTAGTTGGACAGCCAAAGATCATTGTAGTGTGTAATATATAATGTTTTTAAAAAATAGATAATTAAAAAATAAAATAAATAAACTTTGATGTCTATCTGGTATCTAAGAGTCGAAAAATCTCGAGTTAATTGGCGAGAATAATTTTTTTTTCAAATTGTTAAGATATATCCAGGAAATATCAATCCTGCAGTGGTTTCTTCATACAAATATTTATATTTTGTAAAAATGTAAAAAGAAATATATTTTTTTATTTTTTATTATTATTTTATTTATTAAAAGTATACAATACAGAATAAAGTATATTATATAAAGCATTGTACTCCCAAGAGTTAATAAACTCATTGCGGGAATGATACGCATTACATGAAACATATAGCTGTATGTATTAAATGGACATATCATAGGACATACACAACATTATTATTTCAGATAGTCATTCATAAAATGAAGTTTGAGCATTTTAGTTTGGGTCTTTTTACATTGACTTGCACATTTGATCTCGTTGGGTAGTTGATTATATTTTGTGTAAGCTATGTATTCTAGGGATCTTAGTCCATATTTTGTTGATTTGATTTTTGGTATATGAAGTTTGTTGTGATTTCTTGTGTTGTGTTGGTGTACGTTGCAATTGTAATTGAGTGTAGTGTTGGAATGTGCCGAGTGTTGAATTACTTGTAATATAGTTTTTGTTATTTCAAAACTGGGAATGGTGTTAAAAGGAAGTATTTGGGTGTTTCTGTAAATGTCTTTGACGTGTGTATCCCAAGGTAAACTGAATATATTTCGCAGGGCTTTTAATTTCGTGGTTAGAAATAAAGTTAAAAATAAAAATAAATATTCATCTTAGACTTGCAAAAAGTCAATAGATGTCGCATATTAAACTAAAAATTGATAAATTTATCCTAAACACTATCTAGATAGCATTTAGTTCTGATTGAATCAAAGATATTGAAATATAAGGAGATATGCTATGATGTTCGTCCGAGTAGTATTGGTTAAAAATATCGGCGACACCAGGAAGCACAGTCCCACTCAGTAAAAACTACTAATAACCCATATCCTTATATTTCAATATCTTTGGGTTGAATCTTACAACCATACATGAAGATGATATCCAAAAAAAAATGCATTAAGAAAATGAAGATAATGTGGGTAGTTCTTGGTCGAAGTGTGATACAGTGAAATATGTCCGCATCCGATAGGTTAGTTATACATTAGCTCAGTTGGTAGAGCACTGTCCCGGCAAGTGATAGGTCCTGGGTTCGAGTCCCAGATGAGACCGTATCTGTTTCTGATCTTTCTGTTTTAGATTTTCGATTGAGTTTCGGTTACAGTTTTTTTTTAATTAATTAAAGTTACAAAAAAAATTCCCTACTTACATCGGACAGACGGGCAGGGCATTTTCAACTAGATTCAAAGAATGTGGAGAAAACAGATTTCAAAATACCCCACAAAATAGGGAATCTATTGAAACGATTATTTTTTTACATTAATTCCACACAGGAGGCCTTGAGGAAAGTAATTCCTCTCAGAGCCTAGATTCCCCTCGGATGCTTTGTGGAGGGTCTTTTTGTGGAGGGAAGGGAAGGAGAGGAAGTAGTGGGAAGGAGAGAAAGTATTGGGAAAAAAAGGAAGTAGTGGGAAGGAAAAAGGTATGAGAGGTTATTATTTTTAAATGGTAAACTAATGTTTAAGACAAGATCTTTATGCATAGCACAAAGGGTAACAATTATTATAAGCAATAATTATTAGCCTGAAACACTCATCAACATTGAAAAAATCTCTCGAGAAAATAAAGGCGGCATTTATCTTTTCTCGGGAGATTTTCTAATGTTGATGAGTGTTTCAGGCTAATAATTATTGCTTATAATAATTGTATGAGAGGTGATAGGAATCTGGGGGTCAGTGTGACCAGGAGTGACGTATGAATCAATCCCTTCTGCGGGTAAGGCGTTGTTCTGAGAGTCCTGCTGGAGAGGTCTATAGGTCTTCCTCTATCAGTCTCTCCCGATCCGATCTGCCACGCAGTTGGTGGGCAGAGGCAACCGCCGCCAAGATCCGGAAAAACCTCATCCCATGAACCCGGGCACCCCTGAAAAGTCTCTAAACGTAGCGAACCACTTGGGGTTGCCTATGGCAGAGGTGTTTGTAATCCAATAAATGGTTCCCGGAGCGGCGATACCCATACCCGCCTCCAAAATTGTATATTATCCTACATTTTATCAGTAAATCGGTTTAACCGGTAATATCATCATTTTAAGCAGCTTAACAATTGAAATTGGGCGGTAATAATTAAAATAAAATTTTCAATTTTTAAACAATTGAAATTCGAGTCTCCTAAATAAGTCGTCTCAAAGTGGCCTAACCAGAGCTTGAAAATGGCCCTGTTTTTCGAAACAGTTGTCACAATCATTAAGCAGACTAAAATCATCACAGAACTAATAAGTAAATTGGATTTGAATTAAATTTAGAAAAAAAGTTGTTTAAATTTTCGAATTCAGGACCTTCGCCTTGACTGGGCGCAACTATACAAACTTAGCTAATGTATTCCTATCCGATTTGGTCACATTTAACTGTATCATACTTCGACTAAGAACAAACAACATTATTTTAATTTTAATAACGTATATTTCTTATTGGCTGCCATATTTATGCATGATCGCAAGATTCAAACCACTAATTTATGTTTAAAAATAGCAACTGATAAAAATATGCGTTAAGAAAATGAAGATAATGTTAGTAGTTCTTAGTCGAAGTATGACTGAATCGGATAGGGGACATTTTAACTCAACCTTGGTAGAGTTGCGCCTGAAGGCGAAGGTTCTTGGTTCGAGTCGCAGATGTGACCGTATCCTTTTCTGATTTTCCTGCTTTCAGATTTTCGATTGAATTTCGCTAACATTCTCTTCATTTAATTAAATATTACAAATTGATGTTTTACTCATCTTAAAAATAAAAACAACAAAAACCAATTATCGAACCATCTGTCAAATTTTATTCCGCGTAATGTGTTTTTTTCCGGTTCCCATTCATTACGAGAGAATATATTGAACATATTTGTTTGTCAACATTATCCGAATTGATTATGCGCCAATTTAATAGGAGTAGATACGAGGGTGGCATGATTGTCATATTACACTTAATCAAAATTTACATCTTTGATTAATCTGACTCAATTTCCCCAGGGACACGAACTACTTCCCGTTGTGTAACCATACATAATATGTGCAGGGTTATACAGTAGTGAAACATTTGAAGATGATATATAATATATACACTGAATAGATAATCTCTAGATGTGTGATGTATAACGATTCGAAGAAAAAGGTTGCTGCCAATTTGTATTAAATTAAGAATTAGATTACTGCTCTACCGTATTATTTTTTGGTTCCTGCGATAAAATATCTACGGATACAACATCCCTCAGCAAAAACACCACTTAAACCTAACCTGACTTAAGAAAAAAATGGGACAAAAATAATACAGACATCCTGTAAAGACAATAGATTATTATATTAGAATAAGTTAACAATAATATTCTAAACGAAAATATGAAAAAGAACAAGACACAGAAAAACAGAGAAAGACAATGGTCGCAACTGGAACTCGAACCCAGACCTCTCCGTCTAACCGGAACGAGCGCGTTAACCAATTTCGCTATTGCCACCTTCTGTCAAACCGTCATATTTGTCAATCTCATATTTTCAAATTTTAGAATTACATTATTATCAACTACTTATTTTTCTCCTTTAAATTCGAATATATCTATCTGAGACGCTATCCAGATTACAAACCAATTCTTAGAATGATTTTTTCCAATAAAAAGGTTGGCTGCCCGTTCACTGATGGAAATAACCTTCAATAAAGTATAAAAACAAAGTTTTTCTTATAAATACAATAGATTATTTTTCGAAATAAGTAAAATGGGACAAAAACAATATTAAAAAAAAAAACTTAGTTTATTGCTGTGCACGGCTTTTTTTTTTTTTTTTTTTAATTTTTGCGGAGACGGTTTACAATTAGTTCTTGTTAGTACTTAGGCCATAGGCCCATTGTACTATCTCCCATTTTACCTCAATCCTTTAAGGCTCAGTTCCCGCCCCCAAAAAGAAGAAGATGGAGAGATATGAAATTACGAATGTTAGAAGAGCGCGCTAACATTTACAGCGATAAAATTGATGCAAAAATCATGAAAATCTTTAATAAAACACGACTCGTTAAAAATAGAGCAAAAATCTAGCGACAAATGTCTTTAATTTTATTTAAAGAAACGCTGTGAATTTTTTCATAATCGCGATAAACTTGTAAAATAACCCAAACAAAAGTTTTTATAATCATTTTTGGAGCAAACTGTGCGATTAATTTCTATCGAGGGAATTTTATATAATTTGCGTTTCGGCGCGATAAACCACTAGATAATATCTTCAAGAAAAACATATATTTTTTTTAGAGCTTAAAAACTTCAAATGTTTAAGGGAGGTTTGCAAGAAATCGGTCGAAATTCGGAGAACCGCCTCTTAATAATAACCCAGTCCCTTTAATGAGGTTCACCAGAGTTGTCATTGGATACGTGGCTAAGACTTCTGGTTCCACGATGTATCTTCCCAGGTATCTGAGCCTAGTTCCCACCAGGGCAGGACATTGGCACCACAAGTGAATTGGAGTCTTTTCATCCTCTTCACATTTTCTACAACATCTATTGGTGTTTTGCATGGTTATATAATTTGTAGATTATTCGACCATTATGCTAGGCTCATGCCCGTGTTATGGTGGTGGTTATTAATATCTTCGATGATTAAATAATGTACAGCATTAAAGAAATATGCGTTCATTTGTATAGCGCTCATTAGATGATTTATCACAAAAATGAGGCTATAAATATCACTCGAGTATTATAATAATAATTAATATGATCTATTTGGCAGCAGACAGTTCAATGAAAATATTTTGTTGTGAAGATATTTAAAAAAAATAAACTCGAGCGAAGGTAATTTTTAATTTTTTTTGACAACATAAAAAAAATCATACCTTCGAATTTTTACATGGAGACCTGAAAAATAATTATAGTGCTTTATAGCCAATGTATTTTACCATTTATATGATATTTTTAAGAATTATAAAAAATATATTAAAGAATCATATAATTTATAATCGCGTTTTTTTTCTATTGAAACTGACGTTAGGGATACTTGTTTGAGTCAACATAGAATATTTCGATTGCTGTATGTTGTCTGCGGTATATTTGATAATGATAGGTGAAGATCAAAAATTCGGCAGGAATTTTTGAAGTAAAACTTCTTTACGCACGCTCGACACTTGGGGGTAAAATGATGAATATGTTACGATAAAGAACCATGTGCGAACGCTAATTGAAGTAAAACTTCTTTACGAATACGAAACGATACGAAAAAATATATAACGCTAATCTATATGAAACGCTATAATGAATGTGTAACGCTAATCTATATGAAACGTTATAATGAAAGTGAAACGCTAATCGATGAGTTAACTTTAGTTAAGTTGAGTTGTTGTGAGTCGTTATGAGTAGTTATGAGTTGTTGTGAGTTGTTATGAATTGTTATGAGTTGTTATGAGTTGTTATGAGTTGTTATGAGTTGTTATGAGTTGGTATGAGTTGTTATGAGTTGTTATGAGTTGTTATGAGTTGTTATGAGTTGTTATGAGTTGTTATGAGTTGTTATGAGTTGTTATGAGTTGTTATGAGTTGTTATGAGTTGTTATGAGTTGTTATGAGTTGTTTTGAGTTTTTATGAGTTGTTATGAGTTGAGTTGTTATGAGTTGAGTTGTTATGAGTTGAGTTATTATGAGTTGAGTTGTTATGAGTTGAGTTGAGTCGAGTTGAGTTGAATTAAGTTGAGTTGAGTTGTTATGAGTTGTTATGAGTTGTTATGAGTTGAGTTGATGGGGATGTTGAGGGGATAGGGATATTTTTATTCCTGTTATTGTTATATTGTTAATGGACGGCATAAGTTAGTGAAGTTTTACTTCACTCATGTGGTCTAAAGCACACTCGTTTTTTTTTAAATATATTTTTTTTTAACATTGTTCTTAAATAGTCTACGAAGTTCGGATTTGCGACATCTATAATCATAATAGATAAAGCGTTTCAATAGCTTCGTTTTAAAATAAATGGCTGGCCAAGGAAATGTTTTAAATAATTACAATAAATGTTTTACGAATGGTAGAAAAATGTGGTCCATTTTTGGACCGCTTTCAATCTCAGAAAAATAAAAGTGGTCCGTTTTTCGACCATAATCGCTCTTGTGGCTAACTTGAACACCATGCAAATATAACACCCGTTCTTAGTTGATCTCCGCTTATCCGCGAAATTCATCCAAAAATATATAATTCATCAGCTTTCCTCTTCACGTCGCTGATCTAATAAAATGAATTTCTATTCTTTGGTAAAATTTCCCGGAGAGAAGAAGGAAGGTGGCTGTTGGGAGTGTTGAAGGAATATCCCCGACGTTTCCTTATTATTTTCTTTTCTGTTCTCTGCTCATTCATTGCTTTTCAATTACGCTTATCTCGAGGGACATATTGAATGCCTCATCGATCCCGCTCGGCTTTTCTAAAATTTCCCATTTTCCCTCCAAATCCCCATTTTATGTATTGTCATGTTACTTATGAAGTTTGCAGCAAAAACTTCATCTGCGAGCCCGAACAAAGTCGTTTATTTGTTAGAAGCTTTGGATTATGGGTAAAAGTTTGTTTGAAGAGTTATAAGATTTATTGTATATATTTTTCAAAATAATAAAAAAATAATTGAGACGGATGTTATGTAATTTGCCTATATTTAGGAGTACATTTCAAGCAAAATAATCATTACATAGTATAAAATGAAGTCGCTCGAAATGTTTGTGCGCTTAGATCTTTTAAACTACGCAAAGGATTTTCATGCGGTTTTCACCAATAAATAGTGATTCGAGAGAAAGGTTTATAATACATGCTTATCATAGTAGAGAAAAGCCGAGAAATTCAAATATTCAATTCAGGCAAGACGCTTGACTCGCGCACCGAAGGTCGCGGGATCGAATCCCGGCGTGGCAAATAAATTTTATTTGATTAATTTGTGTTATTTCACAATTTATTCATTTAAAATAATAAATAGTATATTTGCGGCACGTTCCAGAGTGGAAGATATTCTCTGTATCGCCCTGGTGTAAGACCACCATTCAGAATTGAAACGTTGCTTGAAACGGCATTAGCCGTGTTTGGTGACCAGATCTGAATAGCCAGGTACTTTCCCACCTTCCTCTTCCCTATCTCCTTCCCCTCCCCACTACCCTTAGCCTCACAACATACTCCAATTGGGGATGCCATAGTCTCACTGGCTTCAGACGGGAGCAGTTGAGACTCTTGTGAGGTATTCATGTAAAAAAAAAAAAAAAAATGGCAGCTGGCAAGCGGGTGGTGTGGATTTTATAAAGGTTGGGTAATGGCGTTGTGTTTCGTTAGCCACAGCAACGTGTGGCCGGATTAGTTAAATATAATTGGAAGGTGATGCTATGTTGTTTGCCTATATATAGGAGTTAGCATGTTTATAAAATTCAACCTTTTTTAGGTGGAAACCGCAGAGTCCGAACTGCTCACAACCATCTGAAGCCAGTGCGGTTATAGCATCTTCAATTGGAGTACGTTGTAAGGTCGAAGGTAGTGGAGATAGCAAGATGGGGAAGTGCATCCAAATTCAGATCTGGTCATCAAATACGGCTAAAACTATTTCAAACAACAATTCTTATTGACAGGCTTTCACCATAGTAGTATTGAGAGCATCTTTTACTCTGGAACGTGCCGCAAATATAAAATACACTATTTTAAGTGAATTAATAGTGAAACAAGACAAATTCATTAAGTACAATTTCCTTCCACACGCCGCGCCTGGATTTGAACCCGTAATCATCAAAATACTTATTGAGAGTCTTACCTCTCGACAATAGAGGCCGTAAAAAAAATTTTATGTAAATTGAGCCAATTAAAAATTCATAAAGCGATAATTAAACTCATCCTGCAAGTACCATTCTTCATAGATTCAAGCGAAATTTACAAAACATTACAAGTCATGTCAATAAGACAACTTTAAACCAAATCTGCTCTACTACACCTCCTTCAAAACAAACTCCATATTCTAATTCAATCAAAAACCACAATAAAAACCAGGTCCTCAACAAATAAAATACTAAAAATAGCGATAAAACACACCACACGTATTACACAATCAAACTTAAAATGTAAAAAAAAAAAAAAAATATATATATATTCTACTAAAACACATAAATACATGTCACACTTAATCGTAAACATCTCAGCACAGGTTCTCCTAGTGAGGTATTCATGAAACATAAAATATTACCCATACACAGTTTTAACTTCTCAAACCTACCTTACTTCAAATACGTGATCTCATTAAATGTACTTCCTATGCTATTTAAGCATTAATCATTATGTGAAGACGAAAAATATTGCTAGCTAGTGTAAATACAACTTTAACTCCAAATCAGCTATTCCGGAAATAAAAAACTTTTACAAAAGCCTTAATGTGATCTCGCAGTGATAAACTATTGCAAGAATAGGCAAAGAAAAAGTCTCAGCTTTGGAGTATTTCATAAATGATCGAGTTCGTTTCTGAACGCCGATTTGTATAACTTGTCTAAAGTTTTTGATTCGCCCGTAAACCTAATACGACTTCACTAACATTCTTTCAAATAAATATATTGAAAAACAGTCAAACAATATCCACGACGTGTTGTGGCTTTTACAAGAAAATGTGAAAAAATACTTAAAAGAACCAGTTGTGGGTACCCTCAGCGACGCCAAAGTAAAAGATCGGCATTTAAAAGCAAAACGTTTTTTCTTTATTTATTATTTAAATGTTTTATATTTACATTTAGGTCCTGTTTAACTGATAGCAGTTTTTCGACGGGTTCTTAAGTCTCTACGTTCTTAAGAATGTAGATTTAAACTTAGAATTAATTCATGTAATATTATTTTGAATTTTTGACATAAGATAATAAATAAAATAAAATAATTAATGGTAAATACAACATTAAAAAAACCAACATAAATATATCAGAAAAAGAAGATTATATTTTGTGGAACATAAAATTCAATCGCCATTACGGGCCATCGCGTGATTACGGGCGGGTACGGTATCGTAAACCCGGGAACCATTCATTGGATAGCTCTGCTGTAGGTCATCCCAAATTGTTCGCTACATTTGGTGGCTTAATAGGGGTACCAGTTTAGTCCATCGTCAGTGTAGATATGTGATGACACTGTAACGCGGTTTCGCGACTTTTTATCCCGTGACAAAATATCCCCGACAAAATATACTAAGGACAAAACATCCCTCAACAAAATATCTACTAAAACCTAACCTAACAAAAAAATGGGACAAAAATAATACTAGCATTCTATAAAGACAATAAATTGTTTTTACAAAAATTAATAAAATAAAAATAATAGATACATTCATCCTGGTAAGTTAGGTAAGGTCAGGTTTTAGTAGATATTTTGTTGGAGGATGTTTTGTCCGGAGGATTATTTTATCGGGGATATTTTTTCGCAGGATGAAAAAGCGCATTACCCTGCAAAGCTGTCCAAAACATTTGCTAAAGGAGGTAACGTAATACGATTACCCAAACAATAAACCAGTTTATTATCTATCATATTCATAAACATCGTGTATTTTCATAAAACAAAAAAATATCCTCTTGGACCACAGTGCATTTTTAAACGCACACTCTTTTTGGTTAGGCGTTTACACAATAAATAGCTTCACTTACCTACAAACATCTACATATATCTAGACCCTTTGCTTGTAGCTTGATTGTCACATGTTCATTTCCTACATGTTTCTTTTCTGCCTATCCCTGTCTACCTGTCATTTAACGTTACCCACAGTGAGTCGTCAATCGAAACTCGCCGCGTAAACATCTCTTATATTCTGCATGCCGCATTAGCAAACTTAATCTCGCATACTGCAAGTAAGATACCGCGACTGATAGTCATACGAGTGGATCAACAAACTCAGCCAAGAAAGAAGAGAAGTGCAGCGCAGTAAGTCCTTTCTTTCCTTACCTCATGAGCTTTCTTTTTTACTTGTGCAGTGGTCTTTCAAATATTTCCAAACACGTACAAGGTTGAGTTTTTAGATTTTCACGGCCAAAAGCATTTTTGTTGTTAGTTTTTGGGGTGTTATTCCGTGTTGCGCTACCTCCTTCTATAGCCGACGTTTCGGACAGCGTTGCAGTGTCCATCATCAGGGCAGATCCGACGATGTGTAATTGTTAGTATGAGTGTTTGATTATTTACTTGGAAGCGATACCGTGTCGCCAGCTTCAACCCACTACGAGCTGGTAGGTATTACAGTAAAAAGGGAACTGCGATTTTAGTGAAAGCGCAGTATTTACGTTAGCCTGGGGCCCATCCATGTGAGAATTGCCTACGAAAGTGCCAACGCCATCGTTATTCTGCATTGCATGTCCAAAAAAAAAAAATAATAAAAAAAAAAAAATATATATATATACATATATTTTTTAATTAATTTTACGTGCGCAAAAAAAATTTTTTTTTTTTTTTTTGGACATGCAAGGCAGGATACTAACAATTACACATCGTCGGATCTACCGGATCTGCCCTGATCATGGACACTGCAACGCTGTCCGAAACGTCGGCTATAGAAGGAGGTAGCACAACACGGCATAACACCCCAAAAACTAATAACAAAAAAAAACGTACAAGGTTCTTCAATATTCGTAGACACATAAATCAAATATCAATTTTGCTTTTAATCCATTTTGGTAAATAAATCCATTTAAAGTAGTTTAAAAATTTAGAGCATTCTCCATTATTTGTTACTTTTATTCATCAGACTAAAATCTTCGTAACACTATTAATGACCAGGCATTCAACAAGTTTGTTTGAAATTAAATTTTCATCTCGTAGCACTTCAGACAGTTAGGCAACTTGGATCTTAAATGTTTTCAAGAAGTTAGCAGTAATAAACGTCAGCATTAAAATTAATTTATTTCTGTTTAGACATAATTTTCTAGGAAAATACTTATTAGTGCTTTTACAACTCGCCTTACCGCGGCTTAAATTTAGAACTAAATCATATTTGCTTGTTTTTCTGACTGGTTCTCAAATGGAAAATGGATGTCTTCATATTTTGTTTTTGAAGAGTTATATTTTATAATAAAGCCCTTAGGCCTCGACCGTATGTGTGTCAAAATATTTCCACTTTACAATAAAATCCAAATAAATTTATTGTTTCTGAGTGTATCTGAAAACTAAAAACTGTTTTTCAAAAGTAATAAATTACGCTATCAAATTTTATAAATCGAAATTTACATATAATTTTTGAAACATATGAATTTTGCAAGCAGACATAAAAAAGTTTTAAAATTGGCTCAACTTAAGTTTTGTGTAACTAAAATTACTGATAACGAAAACAATACTTATTTCATTGTAAAAAAATGTATTATAAACGTTATTTTAACCTCTCTTTTTTGTCATTCGATATAAAAATAATTGTAAATAATTTCCCAAGTTTTCATTAATTTTTTAAAAACTTTTCCTAGAGGTTTCCTAGAGGTCTATATTTTACTTCTTTTGTGGTTGACTTTTCTATTTGAATATAAACCGTGGTGATTTCTCTTTCTAACATCGTTTATATCACCTTTCTCACTACGATAGTAAGGGAGACAACGGTTTACGAAGAGCGAAAAAATTAGCCTGACAGGTTTTAATACTTGTTACATATTTTTTTAAATAAAACTTTTTAATTTGGTTCTTAGAACTTTTTTCTGTTTTCCGATTTTTTATTGAGTTTCACTAATATTGTCTTCATTTTTAAAAAAAAGTAATTTCTGTTTGTGGACAGGTATACAAAAAATCCGAAAAATATATATCTTGTATTAACCTTTAACTGCTGGTGTGGGGGCCACTCCGTTCTAGCAACAATAATTATATCAAAATACTCCATACGCCGCTTCCAGTATCTTCGACTTTAGTGACGCCAGAGCCGTAAGTTTTAAATTTAAAAGTTAAATTTCTGTAAGTAAATTCATTTAAAAAAATTTTGCGGACCTCTCTGATCCATTTTCAGTACTTAAGTGATTTTTTAAATTTGATTTTTATTTTATAAAAATAAACATAAACAACTTTACTAATGTTTTATATATACGAGTTATTCGAAACACTCTTGAAATATTATAATGAAAGTGAGTTCATTGTTTTTATTTAGTTTAATAGATAATACAGACTGATTTCTGATCTCAAGTGATTTTTGCCAAAAATTATTATTTAAACTCCAAATTGTCAAACATAAGTTTCTTAACAATAAAAAAGATTTGCATTTTATTTAAATTCTCCAATAAATAATAATTCGGACCTAAAAATTTTCACGGATCTCTAATATATAAACATTTAAAGTAACAGGCCGTCCATACCCTCACGTAAGAGTATACGTAAAAAAAATCACATCAGCAGTTAAAGGTTAAAGATGTCTTGTTTAAAAAAAAATTGAACAATGCATCAAATATTTGAAGTTAATTTTAAAGTTCTGTGTAACTTGTATTCAAGTTCTGTTATTACGAGTAGATCATTATTGGTCAGTTGCTTTATAACACTGAAAAAATCTCAGAACTTGAATGGAACTTTCACAGAATGTGAAAATTAACTTAAAATTTTATTGGTTTTCGAGATACAATCCCGTTAAACTGCAATAAAGCAGTTTTTCAACAGGATGTTAACGTTCAATTACAATTTAAACATAAATTCATAATATTATTATTACAACTATACAGATTGTCACAATTAACACACATTAATTAATATAAAAAATCTCCATTTAGTAACCATTGTTTCAGCATATATCTCAATCTATTTGTAGAATCTCATTTTTTTTATATTATTTGGTAAAATTTTAAATATTTTTAGGACTTTAAATTCCAGGGTTCGCCGTCCGTAGGTATTATTATATTTTGGAACAAGCATTCCTTCATTTGTGGACCTTGTATTATGTTCATGTTCCACTTTCCTCTTATAATCAGACTCAGATATATGCTGAATCAATATTTTGCACCATAATAAGGCCTGCATAGGATGAATTGTTTAAATTTTTTGAAACAACTCCTCCAAAGTGTCTATTAAAACCAGACATTTTCAACATAGTTCCCATTTAAATTCAAGCACTTGTCTCGGTGTTTGAGCAATTTGATTCACTCTGCTTAAAACGGGAATTCACCCGGCCCCGTGGGAATGTAGCCAATCTAGCACAGCATTTTGAAGATCTTTGTCATCCAAGTGGTGGGCCCCAAGCCACTTCTTCATGTGAGTGAACATATGGAGCCAAGTTGGAGTTGCAATGGGGACAAGGGACATGCTGTAATATATGTACATAATGCTACGTTAACAATTTTAACAGGACGTTTTTATTAATTATCAAACTTTTCCTTGACTTGTTTTAGCGTGATAAATTCCATATTCATGTTAAATGACTAGAAGTCGAGGACGCCTGAGAAAGACATGGCACGACCAAGTGAATCAGATACTTGAGTCGGACCATGTCAAGAGTCAGAATAATAGAAGAGCATGTATGAGACGATGTATGAATGTGAACGAGGCAAGGAGTGTGTGCCAAGACCGAATTGTTTGGCGGTCTCTCCTCTCTGCCTTCCCCTGCGGGAAAATGGCGTGATGTGTTAGTTAGTTATTTAAATTAGACAAGGCATTAAAATCATGTTGTACAAATGATTTTGGCGAATCCTTGGACATCTTGTTTTTTTCACTTCTAATTTCAATTACTATTATTACTTTTTGTTCATATGAGGCAGTTACTTTGTGATGTGATATTGTAATTTAAAATAAAACAATAACTTTGTAAACACCACTTTTATTTTTTATACTTTATGCCGACCGGGTTTCATTACAACCGTAGCTTCTTCAGGGCAGTACAATCTCTACTGTAGAGTAGTAGTGATCGTATTGCCCTGAAGAAGCTACGGTTGTAGTGAAACCCGCCGGCATAAAGTATAAAAAATAAAAGTGGTGTTTACAAAGTTATTGTTTTATTTTAAACTATTATTACTTTTAACATCCGACTTCTGACATCATTTTTTCTTATATATTTAATATAGATGTGTAACAGAAAATACTTTTATCATAATTAAGACTTTTATTTACCAAGTGTTCACACCATTGACATTACTTCCAGGGTGACCATAGATGACAATTATTGTAAAAAGTAGTTGAGAACGTTACTACTTTGTAAGAATTTGAGAACGTTACTACTTTGTTTATGGGTTACTTAGAAATACAGATATTTAACTCACTGACTATTAGGATTTGGTAGGAATCCTTTTTCATTTAAAACACTTAGAGAATTTGAACTGAGTTATTTTATTTAAAAACTTTTATGTTAAAAACATGATTAAACAATTTAACATGAGATAATTATTTTGTGCCCGTAGCCGAGCGGGGTGACCGCGACCAGGCAAATTTTTTCTAATACTAACATTTTTAAACTCGTGATATTTTTGGAATGAAATATTCGAATTGAATAATTCGAAAAGTTAAATAAAGGTTTTAAAGCTGTCTTGAATATGGAGTAATTTGTTTTGATAAAAATTAGAACTAAGATACAAATAAAAAGCCTTTTCAAGCGGCGACATTTGAATTAAATTTTTAAAATAAAAGAACACTTATTGTGGCATAACTATAATAGTTAGACATATGCTATCGTTTTCTTTTTTGTAAATAATGATGTGTTCTACAAAGTTGTCCTAAATTATTTTATTCTATCATCAATAGTTTTCGCAGCGCACGCGATGTAAAGAATATTAAATTTAATTTTTTAACACCTTGGGTTACATTTTTGGAGTTTTAGTAAGGATCCTTAATTTTTTTGAAAATATAATATAGCCTATGTCACTTCAAAATAGCGTAGCTTTCCAGCAGTGAAAGAATTCTTTTTAAATCGGTTCAGTAGTTTTGGAGCCTATTTAATGCAAACAAACAAACAAACAAATCTTACAAATCTTTCCTCTTTATATAGTGTGCTAGATAAAAAACTTATTTGATAACCTGACCGTTTTGATACAAGCGCCATCTGGACGCACAGTAGAAACCAGTAATATCAAAATATAACCTGTCGGTAAGTAAACTAGATAATAATTGGTAGAAGGCACTGGACTGTACCAATTCAATTATAATATTATACACTGCCGAAGAATGTAAAATAATATAACTCATTCGTATGAAAAACGTAAGTCGAAAAAATGGCTATCCAAAAGAAAGGCATTGAAAACGTGGTGTTGTTATTGTAAAATGAACAATGATTGAATGGAAGGATGAACATATTTTATTTTATTTATTAACCTTAAAAACAGTATTTATAAATTCATATATATCAGTTTAAGAATATTTATGTCATTGACCAATAAAATAACGACATTAAAATTTAAGACCGTAATAGAAAAAGAAGAATATACAACAATATACCTAATACAAGCATTTCTGATGAAGTGCGCCTTCTTACATAAATTAAGTTAAAAGAAATATTAAATAAATCTGAAAAAGGAAAGATATAAAAGTGTGTGGATGTGATGATGTTTGGTTATTAGGACCTTAAAATATTTCAACATTTTTTCAAAATAAAAGCTACAAATAAAAGTAAAAATTTTTTTTTTTATTATTAGCGCCAGAAGAAGGACATATTTACGTAATCTTATTGCTTACTTGGAAAAAACTGCAGCAATTACATTTAATAAGTTACCTCAATATTGATGACGATGAGAATAAAACAACTGAACAAAATACTAACCAAAATTACCAAAGTTTAAAAGTTACCAAAGAACTAAGAAAAGATTTTCTCGATTGCTCGGTTGGATCACACCAGTCACACTTCCCACGTAAATGCCGGAGATCACAGATAAAATAAAGTTGCTAAACTATTTTTTTATTCACAAAGTTTTTCAGCAGAAGATTCAAGCATCGTGATCTCTCTAACCAAAAAACTCAATAGAAAAGTTCACAAATTCTTTAGATAATCTAAGGTTACCTATAAATCCTGGCGGGGTTGTCAGATTCTTTTTTGGAATTTTTTGCTATCGAGGTGCAACTCAGCGTTTTTACGTTAAGAGGCTGAGGAGAATAGCGAGGGGACAGTTACCGGGAAGATGATAGTTGAGAAGTACCTAGCTAGCTATTCAGATCTAATCAGTAAACACGTTAAAACTAACAATTATTATAAGCAATAATTATCAGCCTGAAACACCCATCTACATTGAAAAAATCTTCCGAGAAAAGAAACTGGCCGCCAACGGGACTCAAACCCGTGACCCTCTGATTGCCGGTCAGGAGCTCTGAACCGCTGAGCTATGGTGGCTTATCTAAAACCCACCAAATAATTCAATATATACTAGTGTTTCATTCGACAATTACTTCTTATTACATTTTTCCAACTGAAAACAACCAACTTTATTTTTGTGAGAGAGGTATTGTTAAATACTAAATCTCTTGCTAGATGGCGTCGAGACTAATTATGTCTGCATTTTTTGGTGAAAATACGTTAAAACTATTTTCAAGTATCGTTTGAGAGCATTTACCTCTCTGCAAAGTGCCACCACCAATTATATCTTAATTTAACGATTTATTTTTCACGTTTTTTTGTAAAACGTTTATACAGCATTATATTACGGAGAAGATTACAGATTTGAGGTATATGTGAGTACTAGCTGGGTTACCCGGCTTCGCTCAGGACAATAAGATAGTGTTCTAGAATGTTGCACAATGATGTTCCCAATTCCCTATTCCTGATCATTCCACGACATACTCCGCTACTCTTTCCACAACTTCCTACAGCTCTATTGAACCTTCTAGAACTTTCCGGAAGACTGTTCTAGAAATTTCAAGAGGGCGAAACTTTCAGCCCTTATATCTTTAAAAGCACGCCCTTTAGGTAAAAACGGATATCCTTATTCCCTAGGGGGCATAGAGATCTACCACACCATATAACTCCCTTGATCGAACCGGGACTCGTTTCTGAGTTTTTGCGAACTTCACGTTTTTTTGGACTTTCTTATATAATATATGCCATATTCAAATAAATAAAATGTTACTCTTTACATGTCCTTTCCCGTGCGTTCCCCTCCAGCGTACCACTTTCACCTTCCCCACCACCGCTCTTCCGCTACCCCGTCCCGCCAACCCCCCTGGCACTGCATTTCTTGACTCCTCTCCCGCCCGGCCCGTAGCCGAAACTTTTTTCTAATACTAACAATTCTAAACTCGTGATATCTTTCTAATTAAATATCCGAATTGAAAAATTCAAAAAGTTAAATAAAGGTATTAAAGCTGTCTTGAATATGAAGTAATTTATTTTGATAAGAATTAAAACCAAGACACAAATAAAGAGCCTTTTCAAGCAGCGACATTTAAATTAAATTTTTAAAATAAAAGAATACTTATTGTGTATTTTTGTATAATAGTTAGACATATGCCGTCACGACCTTTTTTGTAAATAATGATGTGTTCTATAAAGTCGTAGTACAATATTTTATTCTATCATCAATAGTTTTCGGAGCGCACGTGATTCAAATAATATTTTAGGTAATTTTTTTACACCCTGGGTTACATTATTGAAGCTTTAGTAAAGATCCCTAATTTTTTTGAAAATATAATATAGCTTTTGTCACCCGGGGATAGTGTAGCTTCCCAACAGTGAAAAAATTTTTCAAATCGGTTCATTAGTTTCGGAGCCTATTCGATGCAAACAAACACACAAACAAACAAACAAACAAATCTTTCCTCTTTATATAGTGTGTTAGATAAAAAGATTGTGAAGGCTGTTTTACTAGTTTGTGACATGCGTCAAAAGACAGTTGCTGAATTGTCTGTATGTGAAGTTGAAAATGTCGATGGTCAATACAGAATCGTTAAGAATTTAAGTCGCTCTGTTAATTGGCGCATTTTGATAGGCAAAAGTCTTCCCAAGTTATCCCAAAATTTTTTTAACGTAGGTAGATTGAGTATAGTTACAGTAATTAAATTTTTAAAATATTGGCCTAAATAAACTTATACTCGCAAATTTCAAAAGAAGAAGAAAATATAGTTTAAAGTTGGGGTACCCGGCTGCGTATTCCCAATCCCTAACGCGATTCAGTCGCTCTACCGACTGAAATGCATTAGGGATTGGAATGCATAAATCACCTTCCAAACACTACCGCGTTTCAGTCGCCTTCACGCTTTGTGGCTCTCTGTTTCTGTTAGGGTGACGATCATAATTATAGAAGGGTAAGCAGAGAGGATGGACCGCGTTTTTTTTTACTTACGAAATCTTTTTTTACATTGAAAAAAAATATTTTTTAAGTAAAAAAAAACGCGCGTTTTTTCGTCACCCTAACAGAAACAGAGAGCCACAAAGCGCGAAGGCGACTGAAACGCGGTAGTGTTTGGAAGGTGATTTATGCATTCCAATCCCTAACTCGTTTCAGTCTATAGCGCGATTGAAACGCGTTAGGGATTGGGAATATGCTACCCGGATTCGCTCAGGAATTGATATGAGATTGAACTGACGTTCGAATCCACGACAGATCTTGCTTTTTATAACCATACCAATGGATAGCCCCCCCCCCCCAAACATAAAATACTTCGAATGTTTCACAATATTTCAGAACATTCGAGAGTGCTCTGGAATGTTCCACAGTCTGATCTGGGATGTTCCGTGACGTCCCCAAAACGTTCCAGACTATACCCGAACATTTCGCAACATTGCAGAATGTTCCGGGATGTTCTGGAATATTGTTGAATGCTCTCGAATACTCTCGAATGCTCTGGACTGTCCTAGAAATTTCTATAGGGCAAAACTTCCAACCCTGTAATCTTCAAAAGCACGTCCTTCAGGTTGAAATGGGAACCTTCTTCATATAATTTCCTTGATAGGAAATCTGAATGGGGTATTTCCACCTTTTTTTATGGCTTAAAAAAATTAAGCTAAAAATTACGATGATTATAGCTTTATTTTATTTTTATGTTGACAAATACATTTAAAGTTCCCCATTTTTGAATTACCGCTAATAAGATATTTTGGGGCGTGGTTATCGAGTGACGTCATGAGTGCGGACGCTCAATGACAGTGTTTATTTACGCTGGTTCAGCTGAGCTACGCTTGCGACGTCACAAACCCATTTGCAAACAACGGGCCGTTTTGATTTTGTCATTTTAGAGCGTTTTTAAAATCAATAACAATGAATGAAAATATAAAAAACAAACATTTTTAGTAGGATGGTTAAAATCAGAAAAATGATCTTTAAATATTCCGTATATTTTCAACAGAATCCATCTTTTGTGGAAATACTCCATTGTAGCGGTACGCACATCGCGCACTTTCTTTTACAATATATATAAAGATTAGTCGTCCAAAATACAGGTACAAAATATCAACTTTTCTAACTTTACAAAGCTGAGTAACCTGAAATATTTGCTTTACAAATCTATATTGTTTGTTTGAAAATAGATTTTCCGTAAAATGTAAATTAATACCAAAATCTTGACCTTATTCTAATACCAAACTTTCAATCTATTAACTAACTTTCAAACCCAAAACATGGCATGTTGAGACCTTCAATTTGATGTTCGATTACTTACATATTATTTATGGGAAAGTAGGCCACTTTGAGGTGAACATTTATAGGAAACTTTAAGTTTAGTTTGTTCAAGAATCTACCGTATTTGTTTAGTTTTAAAGCCTAGTTGTTGATCCAATTGTAACACTTTCACTACTACTGTTATACTCTCAATAACACTTCAGGTGAAATTGATCAAACATTTTCGAATCACGAACCTGAAATCTTCAATCGTAGTGGTCGCTGCGACTTGTTCAAGTTATCATTCGGCAGAACAGATTTTTAGCACAAAATGGAAAGACAAAAGGAAGGGTGCCGTTAGATAAACTTTCTAAAACATTGGACATATTTATTTTACTTTTTAAATAACCTGAAAACTATAATTGTTGTATACCTGTCTGACCGAATGTAAATAATGTTAGAGAAAGGAAATGCATGATATAGTTTTACATGACAAAATTAAAAAAATAACAGATTTAGGAAATGAGATTAAAAGAATTTGGCATTCTCAGACTATAAAAATATTACCATTTGTTATTTCGGCTACTGGCATTACACCTAGCTCTCTCATTCAAAATTTAGGCGTATTAGATTTGTCAAAAAATTTGTACATAAAAATGCAAAAGTCGGTCATTTTAAATACATGTAGGATTACGAAAGTTTTTTTAAATATTTATATTGAGGGATCAGTAAGATTTATCGGATCAGTTAGGATTTCATCAGAGCCGAACCCTCTGACATGATAAAATTAAAAAAAATATACAGATTTAGAAAATGAGATTAAAAGAATTTGGCATTCTCAGACTATAAAAATATTACCATTTGTTATTTCGGCTACTGGCATTATACCTAGCTCTCTCATTCAAAATTTAGGCGTATTAGATTTGTCAAAAAAAATTTATATAAAAATGCAAAAGTCGGTCATTTTAAATACATGTAGGATTACGAAAGTTTTTTTAAATATTTATATTGAGGGATCAGTAGGATTTATCGGATCAGTTAGGATTTCATCAGAGCCGAACCCTCTGATATGAAAATATCTGGAGTCGGTGAATTATTTTCCCATTATGTTTCTGGTGGATTGACGTATTGTTCTTGTATTGTTTTGTATTTATTATACTTATATAGTGCACTTACATTGCGTGAATTTACTAGATATTCATTTGTGGAGAAGTGTGTGGAAGGGTGTAGTCTTTCATTTGGGAAAGATTTAACACGGACAGAAAATCTGGAGCACCGTAAAATATCTGTCGTAGAATCTACATATCTATCTGTGAGTACCGCCCCCGGGAATCATTTATTGAATAGCCAGCGCATCTGCCATAGATTACCCCAAGTGGTTTGATACGTTTGGAACTTATCAGGAGTGCCCGGGTTTGATCCAGGTCTTGGCGGCAGACGCATCCGCCCATCAACTTCTTGGCAGACCGGATCAGGAGAGACTGGTTGAACTGGAGAGAGACCTTATCACCTATCCAGCAGGACTCTCCGGAACATCGTATTATAGTGGGAGGGATAAATTCATACATCCGTCACTCCTGGACACACTGAATCCCAGATTCCTACCCACTCCTCTCTTCCTCTCCTTCCTTTCCTAAAAAAACCTTCCACAGAGCATCCTCTAAGAGACATAAGTCCTGAGGGAAATTATTTTCCTCAGTGCCTCCTGTGTGGAACTAATGTTTAAAAAAAACTCATATCTATAAGGAAGAAAATCTGTGGCGGGCAGCCACGAGGCGGACATCGGATTTGATTATTAGATATACAGGGTGCGGTAAATCAAACAGTGCAGTTTTGAAAGGCTGGTACATCCCGTGTGGTGGGAGTAGAAACCTGAGAGTGGCCTGATTATGTCGGGAGGGTCATGCCGTTTTTAGTCGTTGCCACCGTTTGGTCCGGACAACACCGGGGTTTGCTGTCCGCACGTATCTTGAAAATGACCAAAAATGGCGAAGTGATGAGACCCACTTCCATCTCTGTGGAGCGGTGAATAAACCAAATTTTCGGTACTGGACTGAAAATAACCTGAGGCAACTTCACGAGAGACCTTTACTCTCCCCAAAAGTGACCGTGTGGTGTGCAATTTCAAAATTTGGTGTGATTGGGCCGTATTTTTTCGAGGAAAATGGATGAACCGTGACTTTTAACGGTCAACGTTATGTTTCCATGTTAGAATTTTTTTTTCAACCTCATTTGGAAGAACTAACGAAGGAAACCGATCTGGGAGACATCTGGTTTCAACAGACACTGGTGCTACGGCCCGTACTGCTCGAGTTTCAATGACGAAACTGCGACAGATGTTCCCTGCGCGCCTCGCCTCTCTGAAGGGTGACCCGCGCGCTCACCTGATTTAAGCATTTGCGACTTCTTCCTTTGGGGCTATCTGAAGGAAAAAGTTTTCAAACATCGGCCTGACACCTTGGAAGAACTCAAGGATCGAATTCGGGAGGGTATCGCCACTATGCCCATCGAGATGTGCCAAAATGCAGTCGAAAACTTCAGAAATCGTCTTCATCAATGTATCGCTGCTAGAGGCCATCATCTTTCTGATGTCATATTCAGGACTTGATGCATAAAACGGCATAATGTACCGAATAAAATAAAATAAAACTCATTTCTGTAAGTGATGCCATTTATTTTTAATAGCCTTTCAAAACTGCACTGTTTGATTTGCCGCACCCTATACAAATCTACTATTTAATTCCCAGATTAGTGAAATATTGCACGCTAGATCTTCAATAAAGAGAAAATTTACTGTCTACATCTTATTTTGATAAACTCTGTGTAAAGCCCAAGACTTCAACTAGTAAAAAAAAAACGTTTTCATTATATGGTGCGTTGGGGTCAAAAAGTCTAACGCAACGACGACTTTTTCATCACTTTTCGTGCAGTTTTTAGATTTTCTGCAAAGTGAAGTAAGACATTCATTTAGCCTAGCGAGCTATTATGTGGTAGTTTCAGTTTACCCTTGGCAGTGTTATGAAGCACCGTTGTTCAACCTTTCAAAATACACTCACCTTTTAAGCCACGAAAAATCACTTTTCAGGTACATTACAGGAAGGCAAGGGAGCACAAAGCCTTAAAGAAAACAAATATTTTCGTAAATAACCTTTTACTGGAAATAACGTCAAGACACGTCCCTAATGGATTCATTATAACCTATTGAAATATTTTCAATTTGAAAGATAAAATGTAGAGAATAAAAACGGTAAATTGTGAAACTATAATAATTTCAAGGAAAGCAGGCCTCTAATCTTAGATCATACAAAAATAATTTTAGTGGTTCTATCAACAGTAGTTGATCTCGTGTACAAAAAATAAAGTTTCTAATTTTATCTCATGAAGCAAATACTTTGTGGTGTGACATTATATATTAAATGAAAAAAAACACACTTTATAAAACACCAGCTTATTTGAATTAATATTTAATACCCAACCAGGTTTTGCTTAGCTCAAGCTTCATCAGGGCTTATTATATCAACTAAAGATAATTACATACAGACACATATATATATATATATATATAAAAGAAATTAAAATAATGTGTGAAAGAGATAGAAATAGAATAGGCGATACCCTATTGGTGCCAGTAAGATATACAAATAGATAAGAGGGAGATAAAATTAGTACAGGACTGTTTCAGAAGAGGTCAACGGAATAAATTAAATATAAGACTGTCAGTTAAAGTGATTTGGTTATTAATAATGTTTGATTTTACACTAACAATAAGTTAGGTAAATACTTAATTAACACTAAGGAGTTTGACGATAAACTTAGCCACTCGGGCATACATAAACTTAATTGTAATGATTGTTCTGCTTTTTACATCGGAAAAAACGGCCCGGAATGTAAACATAAGAATTAAAGAACATCTAAGATATTTAAATAGTAATGCTTTTTCAGAATTCG
Organism: Limnephilus lunatus; assembly: GCA_917563855.2. Lineage (NCBI taxonomy): Eukaryota > Metazoa > Arthropoda > Insecta > Trichoptera > Limnephilidae > Limnephilus > Limnephilus lunatus. Next base: position 51,612,737 of record OU830603.1, read on the forward strand.
CGAACCATCTACTAGAAACTAACCACTCATTCGATAAAACCTCCGGGATTAAAATATTACATAAAAATGGATTTGGAATGAGATTAAACAATCTAGAAACCCTTGAAATCAAAAAAAGCCGTCAATAATAAGTCAAAAATTATTAATAACCAAATCAATTTAACTGACAGTCCCACATTTAATTTATTCCGTTGACCTCTTCAGTAATAGTCCCCTTCCCTCCTCCTCCCTCCCCTCCCCCACTCAATGTACTAATTTTGTCTCCCTCTTATCTATTTGTATATCTTACTGGCACCAATAGGGTGTCGCCTATTCTATTTCTATCTCTTTCACTCATTCTTTTAATTTCTCATGAAATAATGTGTCTGTATGTAGTTATCTTTAGTAGATATAATAAGCCCTGATGAAGCTTGAACAAAGCAAAACCTGGTTGGCTATTAAATATTATTTCAAATACAGTGGTGGTTTACAAAGTGTGCTTTTTTAATTTTTCTAATTATATCTTATTTTCAATCAAAACCTAAATTTCCTCAAATATCTCAAAATTTAAAAGTAAGTGCACAAATACCTACCTACTTCATTAATAATTCTCCTTCAACCCTTGAACCCTTAAGAACCTTTCTTGCGTCGGGCATATTTTGTCTGAAGGTCATAAGTTTTTTAAAGATGATGAAATACGCTTTCGAATTTAAAAGTTCGAAAGAAACATAATTTTTTTGATGCAAACTTAAAAAATGGTTCACCTCATGTTTTTTTAACAAAATTTTATTTAAAAAACATGAGGTGAAACATTTTTTAAGTTTGCATCGTTATCTGTAATTTACAGATAACGAAAAAATATACCACCTATTTTAATAGACAATTTTATTATAAAAGTTTTCTTCAACTCACTTTTTTCATGTGAAAATATGATTTCCAAAATTTCATAAATCTTTTTTCAATTTACGAAATTTTGGTTTCACAGGTGCATTTTTTATTATTTTGTGCTTAACTTTTGGATTTGAATGTAAAGTGTTGTTTTTTTATTTCTAATACTAATTAGTGTTGTATGTTGTGATTGTCCTATTTAACTTCATTTTGCACTGAGCACTTCTAATTTTATCATTTTCTCTAATCTCGATGTATAGAGTCTTTTACCTATTACTTTCGCATCTATGCCACCCTTTATTCAAACATTTCAGTACATTTTGTGTCTATGATCTCTTTTGTCTGTGGCCACGCTGACTTTCTCTTTGTTGTGTATGAACTCGTTGTTTTGATTTCGGCGATTCATTTTTTCTACAATTAATATCTACATTCTACAATTTGCAACTCCGGTGTTCAGAAAAGAATCTATCTCACTGTAAACTTATTTATCTGAATAAACTAAAGTTTTAAAACAATATTCCCAGTACAAAACAAAGTGTCGTTACTTAAAAAAGGGATAACCTCGTAAATCATAACCTCTCACTGTACTGTTTCCTTGATGTGGAAACAAAGAAGTCCAGAAGCTGCTCACTTAACACCTGACGGCGGATTACCGGGAGACCACACACTGGGACCCCACGCAATTAGATCATGTTTCTTACCACAATAGTAACAGAGACACAACGATTTCTAAGAGACCTAAAAGATTCGTTTCCAAAATCGAACAGATTAGTCTGAGGGGTTTATCATCTTGCACACGAACTATTTCTTACACACGAGCAAACTTGAATGTTTTATGTTAAAAAAAGTGGGAGTACATCTGTAGAATTAAACAGCACTGACGACAGTTGTTCCCAAATTTACTTATCAATGCTTAAATTTTGGCCAACACTCCTAAAACGCACAAATTCGCTCTTCCCAACACAATTCTTAGCATTACTAAACAAATCACTTAATTGATCAATCGAAAAGTTGAGAACAACGGCCGTAAGACTTCGAAAAGTTCTACAATATTTTGTATCGGTTGTTAGCATTGAATATACCGAAATTAATATGAAGCCCAAACATCGCTACCTTATTGTGAAAGTTGAATCCTTTTGACTGTAAGCAAACTGTTGGTTCCCCGTCACTAATAAGAATTCCGTTAAACTTTGCACCAAATAAAACCCATCTTGAGCGGTTTCCCGCAACGTTTGAAATTAACTTGCTCTTGGGGTATATTTTCCAATCTCACTCGAAGTTTATTCAAAACACTGCCTAAGTAAAGGGCACCCGCTCTTTACACGGGTCTGAAGCGAAACTTGGATTTTAGTTTACCAAAGGTTTTACTGTACTCTGGTAAATGAAATGTTCAATTTTGTAAAGATCCTTTTCATCCTCTAAATAACACAGTTTCAAAAGAAAGTATTGAATGTTTAGAATCTTCTGTTTGTTTAGACCATCGTGGTGTCTTTAATGGGTTGATGAACATATATTTCATCAAAAGCATAATTATTAATACGAGTTTTTTTTACAAAATGAGTATTTTGAGAAACTCAATTTTTGTTTTTTTTCCCTTTTTCTTTTTTTTCCTTTTTTTCCCATTGTAACTACATACATATAAAAGTAATTTTACATACTTTCTAAAATACAGTAAGATGTAAATATAAGGTGGGTTCCCATTACCTACAAGAGTAGGTAATGGGAACCCACTAGGACACTGCCCGTGTGTGGGTAATATAAACAAGATTGCTATATATACATCAATAAGTACAGGTACTTCCAATCTTGTTTATATTACCATCAATAAGTACAGGTACTGTACTTATTGATGTATATAAAAGTAATTTTACCTACTTTCTAAAATACAGTAAGATGTAAATATAAGGTGGGTTCCCATTACCTACAAGAGTAGGTAATGGGAACCCACTAAGACACTGCCCGTGTGTGGGTAATATAAACAAGATTGCTATATATACATCAATAAGTACAGGTAAAAAAATGTTAATTTAAAAGTAAAGATTTAGAAATATAGTAATCTGTGAAAACATTGTAGCAAAATAGTGGAAAATAAAATTTTGTTGATTTTTGGTTATAGTTTCAAGAAATTAAATAAAGTTAGAATTAACACGACTTCGTTACGTACCTCGCTAAGATTCTGAATATATTTTAGCTTATATTGTCGTCTTAAATATGACCAAATCGGATTAGGACGCATTAACTGAGCCGCCAGAGTTGCGCCCCAGCAAGGCGAAGGTACTGCGTTCGAGTCCCAGATGTGACCGTATCTTTTTCTGATTTTTCTGTTTTCAGATTTTCGATTGCGTTTCGCTAATATTGTATTATATATACCTATATTACTACCTGACGCGGCGAACTTTGCACTGCCTCAGAATCAATATCTGTTATGTTAACTTATTAGCTGAATTAAATTCAGTTTTTTATTAAGTTCCTTCCCAGAACTTCCTCTCCTTCCTTTCCTAGAAAAGACCTTCCACACAGCATCCCTAAGGATGACAAAGACGCTTAGAAGAATTATTTTTCTCAAAGTCCCCTGTATGGAGCAAATGTAAAAAAAAGTTACATGATGAAGCAATTATCGATGCGCAACCGTCCGTGTTTTATTTTGTCAATGACAGGGATGGCGTTGTGCACGGATTTATATTTTTTATGATTTACTTACTTTTCCACTTACTTACGGGAATTGAGTGAGATTTATTATAATTATTGTATTTTTCCTTTGGAGGGGTGTAGATGTACGTTCACCGTTTGTCTCATTTTTGACATTTGGACATTTGGTGTGTAAGAAAGAGGGGCAGCATTATTATGTTTAAGTATAATAGCAAAACAATCAGCGCCTTGACATTTGACGTTTTTGAATTTTTGAAATTCACTCTCTATTCAATATTACACTTATCACAATATTGCTGCAGCTCTTTCAAAATATGGAAATTTGTTCCATGCAAAATGTATGAGGAAAATAATTTCCTTCATAACTTTGTTTTTCGTGATTTATTCCGATGTTTTAATAGCTATTCTGCTATTCGGGGCGGAAAAAATCCAACAAATCAAAGATCATAAAAATCGGTTCAGCCGTTCTTGAGTTATAAATGGTGAAACTAAAGGGACTTTGTTTTATATATTAAGATAATATAATATAATATTTGTAATGTCCTTGTTAGACTTATAAATAAGAAAGAACTAATGAATTTGTAATGAGAGATAGGATCGTAATAGACGAGTTTATTGACGTTATAAAGTTTACAGTGTAATAGTATCTCCTATGCTAAGGTCTACGAGAGAATGGGCGCTGAGCGGCCGATGTACTGCGCGCTGCCTGCTTCCGACTACCGACTTCGGGTGCCATCGGAAGCGTTCGGCTATTTCCGTTAATGTTGCCATGCTAAAGCAAGCAAGCGGATACTACAATATTATTTTAAAACTGTGGTTGGGTCACATATTACATACTACTAGTTAACAGAGCATAGCAAAATCCTCTTTTAGCTCCACCGTTTTGCATTTAGTCCATAGTGGATTTTGTTTCCAAGTAAACATCTGAAAACTTAGTAATTATGTATCTGCCCTGATAATGGGCATTGTAACGCTGTCCAAAACGTTGTCTAAAGAAGGAGGTAGCGCAACACGGCATAATACCACAAAAATAAATCACTATAATACTTTTATCCGTGGAAATCTCTAATCATATCAGGTATATTATTATTAGAGATGCCACGAATAGTGATTTTGCCGAATACCGAATACCAAATATTTGGCTAAGCTCTCGGCCGAATACCGAATATTCGGCAACCGAATATTCGGCGACACTTCCGCGGGCGATAGGTTCCGATCGGCATCATTGAAGTGCGTGTGGTAACTACGTATTTGTTTCATTTGCGAGTAGGTAGTGTCACAACGCGCATTATTTGTTGATTGTTACATCAAATTGTGTTACTGATAGTGTGTATCACGTCTGCTTGTTCGCGAAAAGCTTTACAAAATGGCACCATTTAATAAAAATCACCTATTTGGGAATATTATGAAATTTGTGAAGTTAAATATTAAATTAATTTTCATTTTTTTCATCATTTGGTATTCGGTATTTGGCCAAATATTTCGAACAATTCGGCAGTAAAAATAATGGCCGAATAGGCCGAATACCGAATAGTAGCCGAATTATTATACCTGATATGATTATACATTGTCTGGAAAACATGCAAATAATCTAAAATAACGATTTTATTACACATAACCTATGTAGATGTTAAATCAATTTATTTAGACTTATGTAAAGCTTTTGACACAATTTTTCACGAAAAACTCTTCAAAAAACTAAAAAACGTCAATTTTATTGGCACAGAACTAGATTTACTGAAAAACTTCGTGTCGGGTAGAATGAATCAGGTTAAAATTAACAACATGTCAAGTGGGCCACTTCTATCTAGTTATGGAGTACCACAGGGAAGCGTACTTGGTCCCCTAATGTTCCTTATTCATATGAACGACCTGTGTGATATTAATATTGACGGTCAAATCGTAACATTTGCTGACGATACTGTACTTCTCTGCCAGGCAGAAAAATGGAATGAGGTTTATGTAAAGGCAGAAAAAAGTATACCAGTGGTCAAAAATTGGCTAAATAACAACATTCTTTCCCTAAACACAACAAAAACCAAATATATTACATACAGCATCACACAAAGAGGCCAACCTCCACCGAACACAGCCCTTATCTTAGAAAATTGCGGACAAACTTCTCGCACATGTCAATTCGAGGGTATTGAAAGGGTTAAGCACACAAAATACCTAAGAGTTATAATAGATGCCGACTTAAGTTGGTCTGACCACATAACTTATATCACAAACAAACTGAAAAGAGTCATGCATCTCATAAATTCAATAAAAAACATATTTCCAAGAACAATCCTCAGAACCATATTCTTTGCACATTGCCAATCCATTATCACATACGGCATACTGGCTTGGAGAAATACAACGAATATAAGAATAGATCCATTAGAAAAAAATCAAAAGGCAATAATTAAATTAATCTTGGAGGATTAGTTCCTCGCTACACAAGCTCGAATGTAATTTACGAAACACTTGACATCTTTACAACTCTACGCCAAAGCTGTACTACTATACTTCTTCCAACATAAACTTCCACACTCCAATGCAACCTCAATTAGCAATTAAAACCAGGGCCTCTACAAAAAAAACACTAAACATACCGATAACTCATACCTCACACGGGCGAAGAAACTTTTAGTATTACGCAACAAAACTATATGACTACATGCCCACCACACTAAAGCAACGACTAACTACAAATACATGTACAATTCTTCACAAAAAACACATCAAAGCATAGATCAAACAACAAGGCATTGAATTTACTCAAAACATTATAACACCTTAACAAACATAACCAAACACAAAAAAAAAATTGTAGCACTTATTACCAAATATGGGAACACCTCAGCACAGGTTCACAAAATACTACTTCGTACTTACTAGAATACACACAGTTATGGATCATTAACGTTTTTGTTTCATATTACTAAACTTATTATCTATGTAAACCAATTTAATAATCTGAATAGAAATAAATAGAAATAAATAAAAAATATATATCTAGCCTTCATCGCTTTTAAATTTATGTATCCGAACATTTTTTACAAACGCTACACCATTTTCTCTGGTACTGACATTTTCTACTTCATCATCTGAGGGACCATTTTAGATTTATGAACTCTGACATATCTGAAAACATAACTAAGTTACTAACATACTCCCTGCCTTGCTTCGTATTTGCCTCGTTATTAAGTTACTTACAAACTCCTGTGTATGAAATGTACCTCGAATTAATGTAAACTGTCGATTTTCAGAAAATTAATAAATAAAATCTACCTTACACGCATGAACAATATGAAACGCAAGAAAAAAATATTACTTTAGAGGAAACAAACACATGTCACATTTTGTGTGTCTCATCTTTTGTCTCACTATTACTTAATAATAATAATAATAATAATTGGATAATTTATAGAGCGCCGTTTTTGTGAAAAATCACCTCAAGGGCGCTGTACAATTTATTCATAATTCTTAGGTTCTATCTAATTTTAATATTTACAAATGGATACAGAAACATACTTACCTGGAGGTCACTTCCGATAAACACTTTAATTAGAAAGTTTGTGCTTGGAGAAGATACGGCTCTGCTCGCGGAGGACATTATATTTAAAATACTGGACATTGCATGATTTTAAATTTGCTACCCCTATCACTATAAGTATTACATTTTAAAAGATTAGTGGCAAAAGTGGAGTTGATAATATCAAAATATGTATCTTAAAAGACTGGAGAATTTAGGACTCTTTAGGGCTGGAGAATGTTACTAAAATGACCTTTAAAAACGCTTACAAATAGTTTTTTTTTTTTTTTCTTTTTTTTTTTCTCTTCATTTTTAAGTGAGTTATTTACAGTGTCGCGGGCATTGAATGTGAAGGTGAAAGAATTTGAGTTTATGGATACGACTGTCTGAAAAGGTGGGTTTTAAGTTTAGCTCTAAATTCTGCCGAGTCTGTGATCGTTCTTAAGTCATGTGGCAGTCCATTCCAGGCTTTAGGTCCCGACACTCCGAAAGCGCGCTCACCGAACTTAGTATCTGGTGTGCGCTTTAATTCCTTTAACCTTCATACAGCTGATGACGCTGCTGACCTTAGGGTTGACTGTCGAGAATTGGAATTTTCTGGAATACACAATTCCGATAAGTATGCCGGAGCCATTCCGTTAAGGGACTTAAATACCATCCAGCAGAGCTTGAACTGGATTCTTTCAGGACATTTGAGCCAGTGAATATTTTTGAGATGCTCTGAAATATGGGAATATTTAGATACGCCGGTGATAAGTTTTGCTGCAGCGTTGAAAACGGATTGTAATTTGTTGATTTGATATTTTGGAAGACTTGCATATATTCCGTTGCAATAATCTAAACGTGAAACAACATACGAATTGACTAGTAATTTAGTCGCTTCTGTTGGTAGATTTCTCCTTACTGCTTTAATTTGCCTTAATTGAAAGAACCCCGTGCTTACGGTTCTGTTCACTTGAGTTATAAGGGAAAAATCAGCGTCCTTATATGTAAGAAACATTATCTTATATTACAGCGTCTTAATATGTAAGAAAGAGCTGCAGCATTATAGCGATAGGGAACGTATGTTTTATTGCCTTTTTTGCTGTCACGGTACGGTAAGCGTGAATCCTCACGGTAGTTATAAAAGCGTTCATTGGGAGAAGAATTTGGGAGGCGAGTACGATTACCGCCGCCCCGGGAACCATTTGTTGGATAACCAACACCTTTGCCATAGGTCACCCCAAGTGTTTCGCTACGTTTGGTGACTTAGCAGGGGTGCCCGGGTCCATGGGGTGAGGTTTGTCTAGGTCTTGGCGGTGGATGTGTCTGCCCACCTGCTGCATGGTGGCCCGGATCGAGAGAGACAGGTTGAGCTTTTGTCCTTTCCATCTCTTAACCCATCGCCTTGCACCGCAGTAGAAGGGATGGATTCATACTTCTGTAACTCCTGGGCACACTGACCCCCAGATTTCTACCCACCCCTCATACCTTCTTCCTTCCCACGACTTCCTGTCCTTCCTTTCCCTTAAAAGACCCTCCAAACAGCATCCCCAAATATGACATAGGACCTGAGGGGAATTATTTTCCTCAGGGCCTCCTGTGTGGAGCTAATGTAAAAAAAAAAACAATGGATGCAGAAAATGTGAAGAGGATGAAAAGATTCCAATTTAAAAAGGTGCCAATTTTCCGGCATTCCGAAGTATTCACCGGACCGGACCCCAGACGGACCAGGAAACTACAAGATATGGACAGAAACTCGCTGAGGGAACTGGTAGGACTACTAACGGGACACTGCCATCTCAGGAGACACATGCAGCTATTGGGAGTGGAAAGCACCAATAGATGTAGAAAATGTGAAAAGGATGAAGAGACTCCAATTCACTTTGGTGCCAATGTCCTGCCCTGGTATGAACTAGGCTCAAATACATGGGGAGACACACTACAAAACCAGAAGACGTAGCCACATATCCAATGACAACTCTGGTGAAATTTATAAAAGTGAATGGGTTATTGTTAAAGGATTAAAGTAAAATGAGAGGGAGCAAAATGGTTATGGCCTAAGTGCTCACGGGAACTATTTGTAAACCATATTTGTGTAAAAAATACAAAAAAGGCGCAGTTAGGAGTCTTATGCTGATATCCATTAAAATTGCCAAATTCAAATACCAGCTCATGATGCATGAAACCAATTCCAATCCAATCTATAATATAAAAGGTAATATTCGCGTGTGTGTGGCCTATGGACTTAAAACTACTCGACCATTTATGCTGAAAATTTCAAAGATTGTTCTTGTTATTACCAATCGTGTTTATAGTTAAGTCAATTTCTTCTAACTTCACCTCGGAATAAAATGGAATAAGCTGAAAATTCTAATAATTCTTTATTTTTATATTTTTAATGTAGTGTTAAAAGAATTATAAGATCACGTGTAAGCGTCCTTAGATATTCAAGGTCAAAGGTCACATAAATCAGTTTTCCTTTCACTTCTTTCCTCGTTAATTCACTCCACATGCCCAAACCATCGGAGCGTTCCTTTCTTGATCTTACTCATTATGCTTACATCAATCAGCCTTGCATTCTTTGCGGATCTCCCCATTTCTCACACGATCATACATGGTTTTACCACACATACGCTTAAGGGATCTCATTTATACAGCATTCAGTCTACTTTCTGCCAGTTCCATGCTTCACTGCCGTACATCAGGGTAGGTACCAGTACTCCATTATGGACGGCTAGCTTCGCTTCTTTGGACAGTTTTTTTGTTGGTTCCAACGGCATTCAGTCCTCCATTAATAGAGTTACCAGCATTCACCCTTTTTTCAATATCTCTATCAGCCTTCCCACCTGTCGTAAACATACTTCCCAAATAAATAAAATCATTATCAATTATCTAAAATAGTTTGCCTGGGACTCTAAAGTATAAAATTAGTTGGGCAACCCCAATTCAATGTATATAATACCACAGTAATTTCATATTAAATTACCAATTTCCCATGTTATCGAAAACTTCAACAGCTCTTGGGGTTTGTGGCGTTTAATCCAATTCCTGCTAGAGAAGGAAAAATAATTGAAACCACATAAATTATTACTGCGGATGACAGCTTGATTTAAAGATAATCCGATCTGTTTCGGAAGCGATTTTTGGTCACCCAATATTAAAAATATTATGATTTCCTTTTGGGACTAAATTCAAAAGCTTGAACGCCGTATTTTTAGGAAGAAATCGAATAATTTATTTATAAAAATCGAATTGAAGAAGGTGGTTTTTCTAGTGGGAAATCTTTATCAACAATCGAACAGTATTAATAGGCTTGCGTCTGCGTGGTTGAATTTCAAAACCCAGCTTCGAGTGCATGTTTGATAACATCTGTGTACGTGGAATTTCAAACAAAGTTACCATTTAATTTGGTTTCTAATTCAAGAATTCGTCACCAGATGTCACCACTTCTGTCAGCAGGTCGGATGGGAACGTGTCACTCTAGGTATAATTGCTACAAATTTGTGAATATGTAGTATCTCTCCGGATATGGAAAGATTGACGATAATACATAGTTGTATAAAGCGGCTTTATGTTACATATGAAATCATTGCCTGTATCGGTTACTTTTTCCCGGTGATTAGCTACACTGGATGACAGTGGACCCGAGGTTACCAACACCAACTGGCCGAAGTCGAACGAAAAGCCGCCCGAAGGACCTAGCAGTAAAAACCTGCGGAGTGGGTTTTTAACAGTTAGTATTGATTATTAATCGACATTCTGAACATCACAGTAACGCTTGAAAGTTGACATCTACTAAAACATCGTTAATTTTGGTACCGTCGTATCGGGAATCATTTATTGGATAATCAACATCTCTGCCATAGGTCACCCCAAGCGGTTCGCTACTTTTGGTGACTTAGGTTTATGGGGTGAGGTTTGTCCAGGTGTTGGCGGCCGAAGCTTTGCCCAGGTTGCACCCCTCAACCCTTTGGTTGAGGGGTGCCTTTTGACCTCTCCAGCCGGACCTTCTTTTGACCCATTGCCTTGCACCACGCTTAGAGGGAACATCTGTTACTCCTGAACATACAGACTCCTAGATTCGTTACCACCCTTTTTCCAACCAGAACTTCCTCTCCTTCCTTTCCATAAAAATACCTTCCACACCTTCTCCTAATGTGATATTGGCCCTGAGGGAAACTATTTTCATCTTTTCTGGAGCTAATATAAAAAAAGCTCGCAAAAATTGCGAACAAAAGTTTTCGTTATAATAATAATGTGGTAATAAAATAAATAGGTTTTAATAAGACGGATATGTAGAAAATTGAGAAAATGGAGATTTGATAGTTATTATGACATCACGGGAAATGGCTAACAAATATTGGTCAATAAACAATCAACCTTTTGAAACTTTGAAATTTTCTATTAAACAATAATTATTTTCTATTAGACAAAATAGCAAGAATAATAACAATTATGCCAATAATTATGTCAGTAATGGGGTATTTCCATGTATTTTTTTTATTGCTTAAAAAAATTAAGCAAAAAATTACGATGATTATGGCATTTTTATTTTATTTTTATGTTGACGAATAAATTTTCTAGAGCGAGTTGAAGTTTACCATTTTTGAATCACCGCTAAAACGATATTTTGGGGCGTGGCTATCGTGTGACGTCGTGAGTGCGGACGCTCCCAGACAGTGCTTATTTGTGCTGGTTTAGCCGGACGTAGCCTGCGACGTCACAAACCCATTTGAAAAAACGGGCCGTTTTGATTTTGTCAGTTTTCGAGCGTTTTTAAAATCAATAATATTGAATGAAAACATAAAAAACAAACATTTATAGTAGGATGATTAAAAACAGAAAAATGGTCTTTAAATATTCCGTACATTTTCAACAGAATCCCTCGTTTGTGGAAATTCCCCATTTCCCACTGACACTATGCGAGCGAAACCGTGGGTAAAAGCTAGTATATAATAAATTAAATATAAGGATTTACGTTATTGAAGTATCCGCCATATTTGGTTCACCTCGGAAGCCGTGAATCACATGCTGATTTTGAGCCTGCTTGATCCCAACTAAAATGAGCCACGTCTCGCTCGTTCCTTAAGTCCGTCAAAGGTGTCTTAGGACGTCTACAGCCAATCGCCATCCTTGTTGGATATAAGAAAACAGGGTAGGATGATTTATGTGACGAATTCAACCGTTACAACCTAACTATTGAAAACTTTATAACGAGTTTAAAACGTGTTTTGTTATCATATTCGTAGCTATCTGTCAGAGAACTGAGAGAACTAGAAAACTAAAATGATAAACAGATATTTTTACGCATTCTAGCTGACCCGGCGAACTTCGTACCTCCTCAGAATCAATAACTGTTGTGTTAACGAATTAAATTCTGTTTTTTTAATTAAGGTAAAAATTACACAATAAAGTAATTATCGATGTGCAATTGTTTGTGTTTTGTTTTTATTAGTATCGGAGATAGCATTGGGTACGGATTTATAATTTTATATTTATTGAGGGAGATTTATTATAATTATTGTATTTTTCCTTTGGAAGGGTGCAGATATACGTTCACCGTCTGTCTCATTTTCGACAATTGACATTTAGTGTGTAAGAAAGAGGGGCAGCATTATATGTTTAAGAACAAAAGCAAAACAATCAGCGCATTGACTTTTGACGTTTTTGAATTTCTGGAATTCACTCAATATTCAATATTATATATTTAATGAGAATTTGTTCCATACTCAATAATATTCTTTTTTGGGTGTTTTCTGATATTTTAATTACTATTTTGATATTCGGGGCGGTGACAAATCAAACAAATCAGACATCATAAAAATCAGTCCAGCCGTTCTTGAGTTATTAATGGTGTAACTAATCCGACTTTATTAGAAAACTAAAATAACAAACAGATGCTAACTTTATCCATAAAACATACATTTTCAACATATTTAAAGGACTGGACTACTACGAAACTCCAGTTTTAAACTAGAGTAGTTTCCACTTTCCTCCACTGAACCGAAAATCTGAATAAGTGTACTAAGAAGTATATACTATTGTGAAAAAAAACTGAATTCTCCAATTTCAGTTAAGACTCATAATCTCCAGAAAATGAATTTAATTATTAGCTCAGGAAAAAAATCGATATTTGAAAATTTATGATCATCATTTTTACGACAGGTTTTGTTTTTTTAATCTTTATTTATGGTAGGAAAAAAATTAAGAAAATCGTTTCTTATTAATACACATTAAAAAATACAGTTACATTCGTATTATAAGCGTAGGGGACACCTAGGAGAGTTGTGACAATTTTTAATTTAAGATAAATATCTCGCTAAAAAAACATTCCACAGTTACAACCTATGCGAATTAATATAGCACCATTCCTCCCCTTTCCAAAACAATCATCAAAATTAATTAAAGTATTACGGTTTCCAAGAAAATCAACAAAAATAAAAATTTCACCCTCTGTCACAACTCTCCCAGGTGCTCTAAATTACGACTTGGTACGAATAATGATTCATATTTTCTAAACACAAATTATCAATGCAACAATTTGAGACTTAAATTACCATACAGCTTAAGAAAAAATAACACAACAACCCACATGTAATAAGGCATGATATAAATTCGATCAAAATTTTGAAGAAAAACTTACTTTTCGCATTTTTTTGCACGCAGACGTCGTAATCGTAGGCGGGTACTGAGTGAAGTAGCGCGTCTCTAAAGCGACAAACAAGCGTTGTTGCCATCTCGCTAACTATTACAGGTAGGGAGAAATCGTCTCTGTCACAACTCTCCTAGGTCTCCCCTAACTGAAATAATTTAGTAAATACCTTTGAATTAATTTTTTTTACGCTTATAGAATATATAAACAACTTCCGAAAAAGCCAACACTTATGGCTTCCTCTAAGACTTTAAAATTTGTTTTTTGTTTGTTTGTTTATTAATACATACTATGTATTAATAAACAAATCGGTAGTATACTCTGAAATGAGTTACTTAAAAGAATACAATTATTACATGATTATAGTAGCTATTTTTTTAAACTTAAGCTTCACACAGGAAGCTCTGATGAAAATAATTTTCCTCAAGGCCAATGTCATCTTAGGGGATGCTGTGTGAAGTGTTTTTTTAAGGAAACGATGAAGAAAAAGTTCTGGGAAGGAAATAGTGATGAGGAGTAGGTAGGAATCTGAGGGTCAGTGTATCCAAGAGTAACGGACGTATGAATCCATCACTCCAACTGTGGTGTAAGGTGGTGAGTCGAGAGATTCTGGCTGGAGAGGATAAAAGACCTCCCTCAACCGGTCTCTCTCAATACTGCCCACCACGCAGCTGGTGGGCAGACTCATCTGTCACCAAGATCCGGACAACCCCCCCCCATGAACCCGGGCACCCCTGTTAAGTCACCAAACGTAGCGAACCACTTAGAGTGACCTATGGCAGAGGTGTTGGTTCTCCAATAAATGGTTTCCATAATAGTACCCATACTCGCCTCCCAATTGATTTGTTGTACCGTAATTAATTGTTGAAAATGTCACACACATAGATATTGACCATACACTATCCGATAGGGACAGGTATTTGGTATTATGTAACATTTATTTATTTATAAGACATACACAGTACATTATAATACAAGTACCTAATAATAATAAAAATAAAGAAAAGGGAGGGGGGGGGGGAGATAAGGAGACATTTTTAAAAGCAAGAATTGACTGTTTGGTGAAAGGTTAAGTGTAAGTAGTTTTAAAGTTTATAATGTGTATTAACACCACGCCAAGAAATTTAATAAATTGGTTTTGAATGCTTGCAAGGAATATTTAAAAATGTCTAAATGTGGCAATTTTTCATAGTGGGTATGTGTAGGTTGTGATTGCGCCAGTAATTGGTGAATTACTAGCTGCGTTAGTTTTGTTAACTTCAATATGAAAAACATATTATGTTAGATGGAGATGCCTACAACAATTAGTTTGCAGATTTTAAGGCAATTGCAGGTAAGGAAAAATTACCTTCTTTAAACCTACAGGCACCGTTCTATCGATTAGCTCCTCAGTGGTTTCCACAAATGAATTTTTATTCTATTGTTTAAATTCTTTACTCGAAATAACTTTTCTTTGAGCTGCTCTCACTGTGGTCGTTTCGCCTTGGGCATTATGATAAACGCTACAACTTGTTCTGTCAAGTTAAAAAAGACAATCGGATTATTTTGGTTACTGTTCTTTGAAGTTGTTTGATACTATACACCGTGTTACACGCTAATACCGCAAAACTTTTGGGAGTGCTTTTTATGTAGTGTGACGCTAATGTAAAAATAAAAGTTATTATGAATATTTTATTTTTGTGCGTTTTACATAGCGTTCGTGTAAGTACACCTTTTTTTATTATTTTTCTTATGTTTAAGTTTGGTGACTAAGCAAGGGTGCTTGGGTTCAAGGGATGAGGTTTGTTCGGGTCTTGGCGGTGGATGCATCTGCCCACCAAATGCATGGCAGGCCAGATCGGGAGAGGCTGGTTGAGGGAAACCGTTAGACCTCTTCAGCAGGACTCTTTCGAAACATCGCCTTGCACTGCTGTGGAAGGGACGGATTCGTATCCATCGAAAATGACTCTGGACAAACTGACCCCCCGATTCCTGCCCACCCCTCGTAGCTTTTTCCTTCCCAGAACTATCTCTCATTCTTTCTAAATGACCCCCCATACAGCATCCCTCATCTAAGTAAAAAAAAAGCTTAAGGCTCGGTCAGCATTCATTGTTCTCTTGAACATAATTGGAAAGTTACGTTTGTAAATTTTCACGGCTAAAAGTATTTTCGATATTGGTTTTTGGGCTGTTATGCTCTGTTGCATGGCATAACACCCAAAAAACAAATAACGAAAATTATTGGAATGTGAATCCAAATGAATCACCGCTGCTTTTGTGTGAGTATTTAAAGCATCTCGGATGTGTTCCGAATACATCCTTACGACTCGCAAAAGTAAATCTATGATAACGGTGAAAAATTTTTATAATATTTTTTTTTTTAATAAAAATAATTTCGAATATATATTTTTTTTAAAGATTATTATTGTTAAGTATCTCTGAAGTCCTCTATAGAGATAATATTATTTATAGTAGTGGGGCCAGTATCTTTAGTACTATTACGTGCTTATTTAAAAAAAAATATTAACATTTTTTTAATTTTAAACTAGCTAGTACCCGGCATGCATTGCTATGCCATTTAAAAAAGAAATTCTTTCTACCTGCGTATCTTATCCCATTCGTCCCGTTCACTTTCATCCTCCCCTTCCTCCTCCACGTCCCCTTCCCTCTCGCGTTCCGATTCCTCCTCCTCCACCTTTCCTCTCCTCATTCTACTCCCCCCCCTTCCCCGTACCACGATCCTCCCTCTCGAGTTCCCCTCCCCCTCCCGCGTATTTTCCTCCCGAGTTCCCCTCTCCCCAAAAACCTCAAACCAAAATCAGCTTAATCGGCCCAGCCGTTCTCGAGTTTTGGCGAGACAAACGAACACCAATTGATTTTTTATTTATATATATAGATTTAAAAAAAAAAACTTTCCCGGGTGTCATACTTCCTGGGGCCAGGGTGATACTGAAGCCACGTAGGGTCCAGTGTTATACTTCTGGTCTCCAGAAATATGTCCCTCCCGGGGGGGGGAACAAGTGTTAAGCAGGCCCCCCGGGGGCAATATGCCTCGGCTTGGAAGGCTCAGCTCAGGGTCGTAGGGCTCCTCCGAGGCTGTCGATGGTTGACTCCAATGAAACAAGGTTTGGGCACAATTCAAATGTATTCAATAATGCAAGGGTGAACATTACAGGCAACCAGGTAAGCTGTTTAAGGCCTAGCATAAGAGAGAGAGAGGCACTAGAAATACTACTGAATTTAGGCTCGGAAATACTATAAGAGGGTTTAAAATCTCACGTGGCGTCGTACGGATGCAGGCAGCTTCCTACGAAGTGGAGAGATCTAGAGCAAAGCTCATAGATCGGGTGCAGGAACGGGGCGGCTCGGGGTGCGTGGGCGGCTTCTCGGCGTCATGGTGGGCGGATTCGGTCAGCTTACCGAACCGGTGGGTGATAACGGTGAATTAAGCGGTTATCGGCAATGTAGGCGGATTAAAAGCCGGGCGGCCAGGGCTGCCATGGTATAAAGTAGGCGGCAGTAGGATTATACAGGCGTCTGTCGTGATAGCGCCATACTGGGATCGTAAGTGAAGACTTAATTAGCCGCGTCAAAGGGTGGCATACTGCCCGACAGTACGTAGTAGTGCGTACGACCGCTCGCGCCGTTGTCTGAAATATGTCTGTTGCTTCGGTGAACGGTGGCCGGAGTTCTCTGTCCGTGATGAGCGAGACGGAAGACTCTAACGCGTGCCCTATAAGGTAATGTCTTCTGCCATTGGCTGGATTTCGCGCCGTGTAGCCATATATGGTAATGTCTTCTGCCAGCCTGAGAGGGACAGCAATAATCACGCGAGAATGTACATGTACTGAGCACGTGACACACAGCTGCCTGCCGCTTGTATAGTCCGTTCGTAGAATTTATGGGCAACTCATAACACTACCCTCCTCCCCCTGAAAAATGAAGGGAAAAGGCAGCGAGGCTGATGCAGGGGACCACGACCTTCCATACAGCATGTGATGCGATGATTGCCACAATGTGAGGTACAGAGCTACCTCTTCACCAGGATTTAAACACTCCCTACCTAAGAGCCAACAAAATTTTAACTACCTGTGAGCCAAGCTAAAAAAAACTAGCAATAAACTGAACAAAGGTTGCCAACTCTCTCAAGAAATTAAAAAAAATGTGACGTACCTAGTGCGATACAAGACACGCTAACGAAGGTGCATGAAGAAATAAGGAAAACATGACCCTTCCGAGAAGGATTACTACCATGTAAAAATCTTAAAATTAGACAAAAAATTTCCAACACTATTCCTGTTATGGAATATTGTACGCTGACCAATGTCATGAAATGATCGAAACCAACTCATATTCGCGTCTTACAATAGAATTCTTAAAATTATACAACTTTGTTTTTATACACTTTATTCCTGTTATGGAATATTGTACGCTGACCAATGTCATGAAATGATCGAAATCACTCATATTCGCGTCTTACAATAGAATTCTTAAAATTATACAACTTTGTTTTTATACACTTTATTCCTGTTATGGAATATTGTACGCTGACCAATGTCATGAAATGATCGAAATCACTCATATTCGCGTTTTACAATGGAATTCTTAAAATTATACAACTTTGTTTTTATACACTTTATGCTATTTTCACAATTCCATTCTAACCCAAATGTTAGTTTCCCGCACTCTCAGCTTGTCATGGTTTGTCTGGTTTGCATTTAATTATCAGGCATAAACGACCATCCTCTCATGTTCGCATATAATTGTAAGGTAATGCTACAAAACCTATCATGAATATTAATTTTCAGGCATAATATGAATCCTCTCATGTTTTCTCGACTCACCCTCGGTGACCCGTACAGCGCTGTACTTGGTATACTAGAAATATACCCTTGCCGCAACGACATAGACAACCGGATAGATCCCTTGGAATCCTCACGGTGAACTTGCGTTCGACGAAACCACATAGGACACCCTCTAGGTGTTCCCACCAAAATAACCAGACGAACCGTAATGACCATAAGTGCAATTACATTATTCTCTAATAAGAACAATACGACCCGAATGACATAACTTTATGACATTACCGAGCTAATTTACTCAACTGGGTGCATACTCTTAAATCTTCTTACTACGAGAAGTACTACTCCTTATTTGAATACAGTGATATAGCAAGTTACAAAACACCGTACAATTGCGTCCTGATATGGCAAGGACTTTACACGCTGGCTTACCATATTGATACCGAAGTAATCAATTACGTGTTTACAAAATATTTATATAGTAATTTAATTAATTACATTTATCATAATTAAAACACTTGAATATACATTTGTTTACCCACCAAAAACTCTATGTGTGTGAGTGCAATTTTGTTAAATAACTTTCAATTCGAGTTTGTTTCAACTCAACTTAAACTCTCAGGGTTTGACTACGTAAGGAGAGAAGAAGAAAAAAAAAATTAAAATAAATAACAACAACGCCACGTATTTTTACCAAAAAAATACGAAAATTTAATACTACCGACAATGTTATTAGAAGAGGAAAAAATTTTTTTTTTTGAGTAACGAATTTCTTCCTAACACCGGAATCATATATACTTCCATTGTTCGGAAATTCGCGTTTCCAACAATCCTTCTGCTCTAATTCTAAGGAGTTTAGCCATCCTATCACGCTTTGGATTATAGTTTACCTGCCGAATGACACGTTAGGTCGATACCCAAGTTCCATCCTATCGGACTTGTAACAGTTCTATAATACCACACAACGAGTAACCGTTGTTATATGATCGCGGAAGAAGGTTAAAATTCGATACCACCACAACCTATGTGAACCGAATAGTGTTGTCTATTGGGCCTATTCTGATAACAAAAATGTGGTAATATTATTATTACATTGCCTTTTCATCGTGAATTCACTCCAACATACGCTAGAATTGAGACATACCCCGTTAAGGAGTGGGTAACTACCCGATTGTGAACGTTTTACCGCCCCAATTTCTCCTATATCGCAACGTGTGAGATGTCCAATACTATAACGATTTAACCTACCTGTGAGAATAATTCGACAATGAAAGAGATTGAAAAACCCGAAAAAAAAAAAGGACAAAAAATAAAAAAAATTATAATTGAAATGATATTCCCATTTATACATGACCTTATATTAATATATACACAAGGTTATTTACAACCATAAGGTTCCTAAGTTTCTTACTACCCAATGACCTATCCCAGTATGATGAGAGCTAGGTGCCTTTATACCTACCACTTGTACAAGAATTTTCTTATGCCGTCTCTTGCCAACGAAAAGAAAAGAATATGCTTGCATATTCTTTCGTTGCATCTAAAATTAAGTACTTTTTAGAATGCAAATTGTTCCACGAAAATAGAAATTAGGTCTCTACTTCGGTCCCGGGCAGGATACTGAATACCTAACGCAGTTTTTTCTAATGAAAAACCTAGCCTAATTTAGGGTTCCTTGAACTACGCCCTCAATCAGTGTATCGTGTCGTGTTTCTTAGACGAATTTATATACTTATGTAACCATATTCATATATAAATTTAAAAAAACATTTTTTTTTTAAAAAAGAAACAACCTAAGTGGCTACGCACTAGGATGGAAAAGTAATAAATTATTACTACCAATAATAGTCATTACAATAAATGAACTAAATATCGCATCAGTAATTTCACTAGTGTAAGGTGAGTTACCTCTTTTTTATAATAATAATAATAATAACACAAGTCTTCACGTGCAGACATACCGGCGTCCCGGATTGTCAACACTTGTGATGACGATCCATTAAGAAAGGAATTGTATACAACTCTAATAACAAAAGTTAAGTTATATGCGTTATAACCTCGTACTAACCACTAGGGTTCATGACGTCCTTGGGTTATATATAAAAGACAATACAATACATGTACCTCGTGAATAAATTTACAATTTTTTATTAAGGTCATCCAATGATGGACAATAATGCTGACTAAGTCATGTAATCAATGAAACTGATACATATTCGCATTTTACAACCTTATGTAGAGGACAATACAATACATGCACCTCGTGTTTAAATTTACTGTGTTATTATAATTCGTAACCAATTTCTTTTCCTACTGATGAACTAATTTCCATACTCTGTTCTGTTTTTCTGTTTTCCTCTCCGTGTAATTCTCAGGATACGCCTCCTATAGCGTTGGTCATATTATAAGGATACCTCCTATAGCGTTTGGCATATTATAAGGATCTCTCCTATAGCGTCGTATAATTATCAGGCTATACTATAATCCTCTCGTGTTTTCAAGAGATACGTTTGCAAACGTCTATCTCCGTGTGGCCACACCGTTACGTTCAGAGAACCGTAACCTTGCCTCAGTTCACCAACACAAATGAGAAAAATACCTTCCTCAAATGCCTGTGCTTTGGCAAAATAAACACATAAAAATAACACAATATCCAAAAAAACAGAACTTCATTAATTATTTTAATATTCATGTTACTTCAATTTCTATAAAATTTCTCTTTAAAGGTTACTCTATAATTAAGAAGAATCGTTTCCAAATCCTAATAACACAGATTTAATAACACCGCTACGATGCGTAATACACATTGACTAAGTCGCTCAAATACCTAAGTATTCAATTCGTGTGTTTATATTTAACATTACATGTTATAAGCTAACAATTTATATACATAAAAAAAATTGAATCATAACTGAATTGCTAACGACGTTGCTTCTTACTACAACTTCAAAATTTAAAACTTTTACCTGTTTGACTGATTATTTGAAAATTCCTTTTTTTAAAAAAAAATTCCGTGTCTATTATTTATTTACTCTTAATTTAACAATATTATCCGATGATAACTTTTTTTACTAATAACTTTTCACTATACGTCTCAGTTTAATCTCAACTTTCCTGTTCATAACTTTTTTAACTTTTGTTCACTTTACTATTATTATGTTTAAAAAAAATTCCATTGTATTTAACTATATAAGGGCGCCATGACATTTTTCTAAAATAGCTATGTCAAAACTATACGAATTTACAATTACCTAAAGCTTACTTGAGGGGTTAATTCTCCATTTCCAATTCTTTCCTATATCACAAATTTCTTTTTTTTTGTTCAAGATTTCACATCTTAACAATCCCACTATGCCCGAATTCTGAGGAAGGCATTCCTATAGCGGTTCGAAACCAGAATTGTATACGCGGGTACCTATGTATCCGTAGTACATTTCTTGTGTCTATTACTCAATATCTAATATGATATAATTTCCTAACAACGATCACGTTGACATATTTATGAATACGAGAAAAAATGAAGAAGACAATTTCTTATAATTTTATAACCCTTTCCTTCATTACAAGTAAGACATTAATAATTGGATTCTATTCACTATTTGTTCTTGTTACTAAATGACAATCTCGATTTAACTGTAGTGGTTTACTTTTTATTCTATGTTTTAATAATTTTCCACAGATGTTTTCAAAAAAAACTTATTTTATCTTTTCTATCCTGAAGTCCATTATACTGTTATTCATTCATGTAAATTTGTTGCCGAAATCATTCCTACATTCTTATGAAAAAAAAACTTAATTGAAGCTAAACATTTAAATGTTCTTTATTCGAGAGATTATTCTGTTAAATTTGACAAGGATTTCACTTTAAAAATTCTTCGTTATTTTTTATTTAAAACGATAATTTGAACATATGATGCTATTCACTTGCTTCTTTTGAAGTGTCTTTCCCAACGATAGTTTATTTTATTATCCGCATACTACTATTTAGAGTGGGATAGTCCCGATTAAAAAACAATGCATGTTCCAATACTGTCTCTATGGTAAATACCTATAGCATATACAAAATTTTATTATTAAACCTTCCTTAGATAATCCTTCGAAAAATCAAGTACCTAGTAACGTATACCTTGTAGTTTGGAATTTATTCTTTTAAATGATGTTCTACTGTTTTTCACTAATTTATTTAATTTCCTACCACTTAGTACGAAAGCAATTCAGATAGATTTTAAGAGACTTAAACTAACAAAAAAAACACTTAGCCAATTATATACATTGATATACACGTTGCCTTGTTTATATACATTTTATATACACGTTGCCTTGTTTATATACATTTTTATATACAAGTTTGTTTCCTTTCCCGAACGTTTATTATTTTAACAACATTGTGTTTTCTAATTTGTGTAATATGGAGTATTAATTCAATGATGTACGATCTCTAACCGTGGGTTCATGACACTCATGATTTTCAAACGAAACAACATTAAACTTCTAAGAACTTTACTATTTTTAACCGATCTGTACCTAAACTTCTGTTTCTTAAAAAAAACTTTTGCCTGTATTTGTTTATTCCTTTTTTCTTCTAAAATTTATGTTATTAATCTACATTTGTCCTGAACTGTTCATTAATCCAATACGCAGTTAGCTACTCTGCCCTAGACAATCAACAATCAAAATTACAATTCTAATTTATTATGATGTATTAACAATAAATTAAAACTTCTATGAAGAAAAATAACAATTGTGGCTTTAACTAATATTACAAGGGAAGCTTTCCATATTAACTTATTCTGTTATGAAAATTAATAATTTGTTGCTTTAAAATTTCTCTTTTATAACATTGTGTAACGTCGTTTTCCATTTTGCGTTTTAAAACTACCTATTGAGAGAAACGAAAACTAACTTTATAACTTGTACTCATTATTTATTGAACTTTTCGTTTAACGTTTATTTTATAATTCAACTTCCGGGATTCGTTAAACTCAACACATTGTTTTCGTAAAGTTAAAAAAGCCCTTGTGGGAACTACGCCTCTATCCATTAACATTTTTCTTATTACCGACGCGTTTGCTTTCTCGAAATTTAATATTCTATCCATTATTGGTATGGTGGCCTCCATGATTTTGCGTTATTATAATGAACAAAGCAAAAAAAAATTTCGGACGAATAATATAAGACGAGAGCAGTTGCTGGCAGTCGTATTTACAACTTCCTATTACAGGGGAACGGATGTGAACGAGCACAATCCGACAGTAGTTACTACCTTTTATTGGAAACAACCACTGCTCTTCAAGGAAGAAATAACGCAACTTACACAGCAGCCACTCGGAGAATTTAAAATAACGAGATTCATTACTCAATTAAAAAAAAATTCCGCGCGAATGACGAACAACTCTGACTGCCGCGATAGAACGTAATAGCGTAAGACGTTACGGTAATAAGCGATGTTTAAAATACCTAACACTCGAATAGCACTAGCCGACGGACTCGCGACGTTTAGAATAATTCACACAGAACTACCGTTGTTGATGGGAGCACAAATATAAAATATTTATAGCTAAGATGCCACGATAGAAACGTAATAGCGTGGGAATGAATGCTACGGTAGTAAGCGATGTTTAAAATACCTAACACTCGAATAGCACTAGCCGACGGACTCGCGACGTTTAGAATAATTCACACAGAACTACCGTTGTTGATGGGAGCACAAATATAAAATATTTATAGCTAAGATTACATAATTATGTTTCTAGGGAGACAACAATCGACAAGACTTCGGCCCAGTTGGCGCGCCAGTGTCATACTTCCTGGGGCCAGGGTGATACTGAAGCCACGTAGGGTCCAGTGTTATACTTCTGGTCTCCAGAAATATGTCCCTCCCGGGGGGGGGAACAAGTGTTAAGCAGGCCCCCCGGGGGCAATATGCCTCGGCTTGGAAGGCTCAGCTCAGGGTCGTAGGGCTCCTCCGAGGCTGTCGATGGTTGACTCCAATGAAACAAGGTTTGGGCACAATTCAAATGTATTCAATAATGCAAGGGTGAACATTACAGGCAACCAGGTAAGCTGTTTAAGGCCTAGCATAAGAGAGAGAGAGGCACTAGAAATACTACTGAATTTAGGCTCGGAAATACTATAAGAGGGTTTAAAATCTCACGTGGCGTCGTACGGATGCAGGCAGCTTCCTACGAAGTGGAGAGATCTAGAGCAAAGCTCATAGATCGGGTGCAGGAACGGGGCGGCTCGGGGTGCGTGGGCGGCTTCTCGGCGTCATGGTGGGCGGATTCGGTCAGCTTACCGAACCGGTGGGTGATAACGGTGAATTAAGCGGTTATCGGCAATGTAGGCGGATTAAAAGCCGGGCGGCCAGGGCTGCCATGGTATAAAGTAGGCGGCAGTAGGATTATACAGGCGTCTGTCGTGATAGCGCCATACTGGGATCGTAAGTGAAGACTTAATTAGCCGCGTCAAAGGGTGGCATACTGCCCGACAGTACGTAGTAGTGCGTACGACCGCTCGCGCCGTTGTCTGAAATATGTCTGTTGCTTCGGTGAACGGTGGCCGGAGTTCTCTGTCCGTGATGAGCGAGACGGAAGACTCTAACGCGTGCCCTATAAGGTAATGTCTTCTGCCATTGGCTGGATTTCGCGCCGTGTAGCCATATATGGTAATGTCTTCTGCCAGCCTGAGAGGGACAGCAATAATCACGCGAGAATGTACATGTACTGAGCACGTGACACACAGCTGCCTGCCGCTTGTATAGTCCGTTCGTAGAATTTATGGGCAACTCATAACACGGGTTACGAATAATCTGACAATATTTGAAAATCTCCTACTATCATTACAGAAAGTATAAAATGTTTCTTGTGTCATCATGGAGGACTTAGCCAGCCGAGGAATCAAACACGGGACGCCTGGGTGGGCCCCAAACGCGATGCCAACTCAGCCACCGACCAAGACCAACTATTAAAAGGCTTAAAGTTTCTTGAGATCACAGTGCATTTTTATTGTTATTTCGTACTTTACAAATATAGTTTAGGAGGACTCACGTCCTTACTACTGGAAAGCTATGTTTTGTCTGAAAAGCGATCGAAAAATAATAACTTGTAAACGACACCATGTCACCTAATACTCGGACAACTACATAAATCAATGTTAGAAGTGATCATTGATCATAGAATACTTATGATACATTACAATTATTACATGATTTTACAATTTTCCTTCAGGTAAATCTTTAAAATGTTTTGCATCAAATATCACTCTATGTTCCTTCAAATATTTTTCATTGGTTTAAGTTCAATTAAGTATATATCTTCTATTATATAAAAGAAAATAGGGGTAGTTACACCATTTATAACTCAAGAACGGATGGACCGATTTTTATGATCTTTGATTTGTTGAATTTGTCTACGCCCCGAAAAGCAGAATAAAGAAAACCCGAATAAAGAAATATTTTTTATACATTTTTTATGAAATGAATTCTCATCTTTTGAAAGTGCTGCTGCAATATTGTGATAAGTATAATCATATAATAATAAATAGTAAGTAAATTCCAAAAATTAAAAACCGTCACATGCCAATGTGCTGATTTTTTTGCTTTTGTTCTTTCTTACAAACTGAATGTCAACAGTCGAAATTGAGACCAACGGTGAAAGAATGTCTGCACCCCTCCAAAGGAAAAATACAATCATTATAATAAATCTCCCTCACACGTCTAAAGAAAATGTTACGAAATTCCCGTAAGAATAAGTAAGTGGAAAGTAAGAAAATCACAAAAAAATATAAATCCATGCACAACGCCATCTCTGATACTAACAAAAACAAAACACGGATAGTTGCGCATCGATAATTGCTTTATCGTGTTATTTTTAACTTAATAAAAAGAACTGAATTTAATTCAGCTAATAAGTTAACACAACCATATTGATTCTGATGCGCTACGAAGTTCGTCGGGACAGCTAGTTTTAAAAAGTTTTGAAAACAAAAAACAGAAATAAACGATGGAATAAATGAAACGCTCCTAAATCAATCAAATCGCTTGTTGTATAATGGTATAATTTTAAAATAAATAATACATAAAAATCCAATTACGAATCGTTCGAAAAGTTTTGTAATAAATGAAATTGCGTGTGATTTAATGTTTCTTTTTTGTTGGATTTATGGCTTAATATTATTTTTCATGGTTCAAATACGTGATCATTGTTTTTGTGACATATGAAATATTATTCAATCATAAAATTGTGGTTTGCAAAATATTTTAAACAAATATTTTACGTCTAAAACCCGTGCGGTGAAAATCGGCATACCACTCGATATTAAACCGCCGCTACCCGAATTTCTACCGATTTCTTACATATTCCCTTTAAAACATTAGAAGTTTTCAAGCTCTTAAAAAATATATGTTATTTTAAAGATAATACCTATACATTCCCCACACCGAAACCCAAATTATATGAAATTACCTCGATAGAAAAATCACAAAGTATGCTCCGAAAATTATTGTTTTCACGTCTCTTTCAGTTATTTTACAAGTTATATGTATGAAAAATTTACAGCGTTTCTTTAAATGCTCTTTTAGACAGTCCCAAGAGGTTTTTGCTCCATTTTAAACGAGTCGTTTTTTAAACATTTTCACAATTTTCGCCTTAATTTTACCGTTTTATATGTTAGCGCACTCTCTCCAACATTCGTAATCGTAATGTTATAATGCTAAAGGTAATTGGGAGCTAAGGAGATGGGGAAGAGGGAGGGGAGGAAGTATTTGGCCGTTCATATTTAGTCATCAAACACGGCCAAAACATTTCACATGCGTGATGTGGGTAAGATATTGTCTTGCAGAGATTGCCTGCCCATCTCTAGGACAATGTCTTGGTTCCCAACTTCTGTTCACATTAGGACAATGGCTCTGGAGCTGGGACAATATGATATTTTCTTGTCCTTGTGTAAACTAGGCATTAAGCCTGGCTTAAAGCCTTTTTAACCATGCAAACGCCACGGTAAAAGTAAACTTTTTCTCTGTTCCGACCTTACACGCCATGTTATATTAACACCGCGTTTATAAGTAAGTGTTAGTGTTTAGTTTACATCAGATTGTTTATCGAGTGGTCGAAAACGGTAATGCGCGTTTTAATCCCACGACAAAATATCCCCGACAAAATATCCTCCGACAAAATATCCTACGGACAAAACATCCCCATAAAATATCTACTAAAACTTACACTTAATCTAACCTTACCTGACCTAACAAAAAAATGGGACAAAAATAATACAGACATCCTGTAAATACAATAAATTATCGTTCAAAAATAGTAAAATGGGAAAAAAAATAATATAGATAACAATATTTTCTTCACTTAACAATCGGTATTATTTTTGTCCCATTTTTTTGGTTCGGTTAGGCTAGATTAGGTTAGGTTAGTGTACGAGACCTCTAGGCCTGCACAAAACTGTAGATAATAAGCGCTGGCACACAGAGACGCCTGACAATCGAAATGTCTTGATAGAGATGTGTTCTCGCCTTGACAGCTGTTGAAGTTCCGTATTATGGTCACAAGCGTCTATGCTGGACGGGCATCTTCTGCGCATTGGGGTGGAGTGGTATTGCATCTTCCACCGTGCATTGTGAGATGGAATACTCTTGCATCGGAGCATGTAGGCTGCGGTGGACGCTGGTTGCTAGTAATCGAGACGGACTGCGCCCCAGATGGTGTATGTTCTCGTGGATTGCTGCATATCTGGCATCAGCATCCACGGGGTGGTCACAGCAACTCACATGTTGATTGGTTTCAGGATAATCGGTCTGCTTATATTAAGCGTGGCGGGAGTCCATATCATGTATCTTGATCAGGCGTTATCATCAGGGCAGAGAGATGCAAGGCCCGATGTAAGGAAGCCCCAGGCTAGCAGCCCGGAGCAAGATGGCTAGGTGTAGCGCAGCGTCTTCAAGGGCTTGGTAAGAATCAGCAAGTTCAAAGGAGCCCGAGGGTGGCCATGGGGCTCAGGCATCAGCATCTTCAAGGGCTTGGTAAGAATCAGCAAGTCAAGGGAGCCCGAGGGTGGCCATGGGGCTCAGGCGTCAGCGTCTTCAAGGGCTTGGTAAGAATCAGCAAGTTCAAAGGAGCCCGAGGGTGTCCATGGGGCTCAGGCGTCAGCGTTTTGTAGGTATTGTTCAGACACATCGGCAGGCGATGTCGCTCCGACGAACTCTTGAGGTGAAAGAGACTGCAGTCTTGAAGTTCCAACTTGTAACGGCGATACTGACGTCTTGAATCGAGTAAGTTCTGTAGAGGTACTGCCACAATAACTGATGACTGGTGACTGAATGAAGCTCCTCCTTTTGTACTGGCTTTTATAGTAAAGGCGATTCACGTTTTAATAAATGTTATGAAATCAGTATTTTTGTACTGCCGCGTAATAATGGTGCAACAATGTTGTTGGCGGTGCGTCATCTAATTGCATCACACGTTCGATACATTCTCCCCCTCGTGCAGTCATGGCTGCACCTAGCTGTTTTATCGAGCGTGTTAGTCCTTAGCGGTGATCCCACCTCTAGAGCTGGCAGTGGGTCAGGTCGGGGTGATTTTGTGTTACAGATGTGGTTGCCGGGGCTGGCAGAATAATGCCGAGTTTGTATACTCCGGACTGGGTCCGGACCCGGGCGGTCTTGACCTGTCCGTTGGCGGTGGTTACGGCTTCGAGGATGCGGCCACATGGTCAGCTGTTCCTGGTAATGTCAGATCTACGATGACCACTATTTCATTGCTTTTGATAGGTGTCGATGGATGGTGCCGTTTTGGTTAGGCGGCCATACTGGGAAGATACTCGCGCAGCCAGCGGTGCCTAAACAAGTCTGCGAGCTGTTGGCTGATTCGCCATTGGCGACAATTAAAGACAAACCTCCTCCTCGTTTTTGCCATAAAGGGACATGTGGGAACATTTTCCGGCTGATCCCCTCAAAAATTGGTTGGGAGTCAGGGGGCCGTCATCTCGCGGGTCCATTAATATGTGAGTTCTGGAGGTGGTCTGTTGTTTACAACAAATTTAGCCTCTGCCAGGGCCATGAGCAGGGCTTCGTCCCTGGGAGCCCTCTCCTTAAGTGTGCTGCTTAGTGCGTTTTTTACGGATCGTATTAACCTCTCCCAAGTTCCCCCCGTGTGAGGTATTATTGGTGGTAAACAACGCCAATTGATGCACTGCATTTCTGAGAAATTACGCGTCTGTGTCCTGGCTTTAGTGCCACTAAGGCGTTTTTCATCTCAGTGAAATTTTGTCCTTTTTGATGGGGCTATGAGCTCCCCCCGTGTGAGGAGACTTTGGAGAGTACCGCTGTTTTGGCAGTGGTGCAGGGTTTGCTGGCCTTGGCTGCGATGATGAGGAGTACCACTGGCAGTGGTACTGCTGGAGCAGGGCTAGCTTGCTTTGGTTGCACTTCTTTTAGTGGTTGCAAGTTAGAGCGCTGTTTTGGCAGTGGTGCAGGTTTTGCTGGCCTTGGCTGCGATGATGAGTATCACTAGCAGTGGTACTGCTGGAGCAGAGCTAGCTTGCCTTGGCTGCACTTTTTTCAGTGGTTGCAAGGTGGAGCTGGAATAAAAATTATAAGTTGGAATTAGAATTAGCCTTGCTAGCCTTCGGTTGAGTGGCGTATCTCGTTGCAAATTTGTTGGGAGGTGGGCTAGTTGGTGCCATTACTTGAGTTGCATATCTCATCGCAAACAAATTGGGAGGTGGACCAGCTGGTGTCATTACTTGAGTTGCGTATCTCGTCGCAAGCAAATTGGGAAGTGGTCCAGCTGGTGCCAGTACTTGAGTTGCTGAATATCTGACACCGGCATCCAAGGCCGGTCGCAGCAAACTAGTGAGCAGGTTGGCTGGCCAATACGTGCGTAATGGGATAAAACAAATATAAAGGAATAACTTATCATGAAAAATGGGATGGCAGGACTCGGCTCGGGGTGAGACTGCTAATTCCGGCAGGTTGGTGATCAGCTGGCGTAGAGTCGCAGCGTTTAGGGCCGCGAGCAGCTCGTGGTAGGCCAGCTGTTGTACTCTCTGATAGGGCTTGTTTTTGGCAATGTGGAGTGCTTCTGCTATTATTGAGGTGATCCGATCCAGTGCGTCGGTGTCACGCTGCAACCATTCTTGGTGTGCTGAGTGAACCGGAATAAGTCTCGTCGGCACCCATCTCCAGTGGGGTTTGTTTGTCAGTTCATCTATCTCATCAGTTTGTTGGCCATGAAGGTACAGTAAGCGCGAGGGTCAGTGCGCAGCCAGTACAGCACATTGCGAAATCCATCCAGAAGCAGACGCGATATATTTGTACCTGACCTCTCTTTTTTATGATGTGAGCTAGTCTTTTCGCCATGAGTCTTGAGATGTTTCAATGCGCACTGGTTGTAGTGTGGATTAGGTGCGTCATAACAAACCGATTTCCCACTCCAGTGGAGGGGGCATGTGGTTGTATTTATCAGGCAGATGGCTCGTTGGTCACTTGGGAGGGAGTCAACGGCAACGTTTGACATTACTAACTCCCTTAAGCAGGTGTCTGCAGGTGACTCGATTTTTAGAGCCACTGTCTGTGGTAGCTTTGCTGATACCACGGGGGACGGCACCTCCATGGGCGATCCACCCTAGTGCGGTCCATGATACTATCCGTGAAGAATCTTGGTTTTCACGCACTTCCCGAGAGACAATTAGATGGGCGTTGTCTTGTTCTATTAATAGTGTCGGCGTAGGTGTCGTCGTACGGCTATGATGCGTGGTGTTGTGGCACGCTTGTCGGGTTTGTATACAGCGACTATCTGGTTGCAAGGTTGTTTATCCCTTGTGAATTGCCTGGGTCTGCTGCGCACTGGAAATTGATTTTCCTTGCATTGGGGAATGTACCGCTTCTAGGTACGCCAGGTGTGCATTTGAGGCACACACGGACGCTGTGCGTGGCTCAGTAAAGTTGGAAGTGCGGCTAGCCCATGTGGCGGGCTGCGTTCCGGGTTTCATGTGGACTGGACTGAGTTGCTGAATATCTGGCACCAGCATCCAAGGCTGGGACGGTCGCAGCAAACTCGCGAATCGTTTGGCTGGCTGTTAAGTGGTCGTGAGCTGCTGAATATCAGGCACCAGCATCCAAGGCTAGGACTGTCGCAGCAAACTTGCGTACCGGTTGGCTGGTCGTGAGCTGCTGAATATCCGGCACCAGTTTCCAGGACTGGGACGGTCGCAGCAAACTCGCGAACCAGTTGGCTGGCCATTATGTGGTTGTGAGCGGCTGAATATCCGGCACCAGCATCCAGGGCTGGGACGGTCGCAGCAAACTCGCGTACCGGTTGGCTGGCCATTATGTGGTTGTGAGCGGCTGAATATCCGACACCAGCATCCAGGGCTGGGACGGTCGCAGCAAACTCGCGAACCAGTTGGCTGGCCATTATATGGTTGTGAGCGGCTGAATATCCGGCACCAGCATCCAGGGCTGGGACGGTCGCAGCAAACTCGCGAACCAGTTGGCTGGCCATTATATGGTTGTGAGCGGCTGAATATCCGGCACCAGCATCCAGGGCTGGGACGGTCGCAGCAAACTCGCGAACCAGTTGGCTGGCCATTATGTGGTTGTGAGCGGCTGAATATCCGGCACCAGCATCCAGGGCTGGGACGGTCGCAGCAAACTCGCGAACCAGTTGGCTGGCCATTATGTGGTTGTGAGCGGCTGAATATCCGGCACCAGCATCCAGGGCTGGGACGGTCGCAGCAAACTCGCGAACCAGTTGGCTGGCCATTATGTGGTTGTGAGCGGCTGAATATCCGGCACCAGCATCCAGGGCTGGGACGGTCGCAGCAAACTCGCGAACCAGTTGGCTGGCCATTATGTGGTTGTGAGCGGCTGAATATCCGGCACCAGCATCCAGGGCTGGGACGGTCGCAGCAAACTCGCGAACCAGTTGGCTGGCCATTATGTGGTTGTGAGCGGCTGAATATCCGGCACCAGTTTCCAGGACTGGGACGGTCGCAGCAAACTCGCGAACCAGTTGGCTATGTGTGCATTCGAGGTGTGCACTGGGCGTCTTGGATGAGTTTGTTGTCTTACAGCCGCTGCCAAGCGATGGTATCTCTAATAATGCGTGACGTGTAGATCCGGCTCGAAGGACCAATTTGTACGAGACCTCTAGGCCTGCACAAAACTGTAGATAATAAGCGCTGGCACACAGAGACGCCTGACAATCGAAATGTCTTGATAGAGATGTGTTCTCGCCTTGACAGCTGTTGAAGTTCCGTATTATGGTCACAAGCGTCTATGCTGGACGGGCATCTTCTGCGCATTGGGGTGGAGTGGTATTGCATCTTCCACCGTGCATTGTGAGATGGAATACTCTTGCATCGGAGCATGTAGGCTGCGGTGGACGCTGGTTGCTAGTAATCGAGACGGACTGCGCCCCAGATGGTGTATGTTCTCGTGGATTGCTGCATATCTGGCATCAGCATCCACGGGGTGGTCACAGCAACTCACATGTTGATTGGTTTCAGGATAATCGGTCTGCTTTTATTAAGCGTGGCGGGAGTCCATATCATGTATCTTGATCAGGCGTTATCATCAGGGCAGAGAGATGCAAGGCCCGATGTAAGGGAGCCCCAGGCTAGCAGCCCGGAGCAAGATGGCTAGGTGTAGCGCAGCGTCTTCAAGGGCTTGGTAAGAATCAGCAAGTTCAAAGGAGCCCGAGGGTGGCCATGGGGCTCAGGCATCAGCATCTTCAAGGGCTTGGTAAGAATCAGCAAGTCAAGGGAGCCCGAGGGTGGCCATGGGGCTCAGGCGTCAGCGTCTTCAAGGGCTTGGTAAGAATCAGCAAGTTCAAAGGAGCCCGAGGGTGTCCATGGGGCTCAGGCGTCAGCGTTTTGTAGGTATTGTTCAGACACATCGGCAGGCGATGTCGCTCCGACGAACTCTTGAGGTGAAAGAGACTGCAGTCTTGAAGTTCCAACTTGTAACGGCGATACTGACGTCTTGAATCGAGTAAGTTCTGTAGAGGTACTGCCACAATAACTGATGACTGGTGACTGAATGAAGCTCCTCCTTTTGTACTGGCTTTTATAGTAAAGGCGATTCACGTTTTAATAAATGTTATGAAATCAGTATTTTTGTACTGCCGCGTAATAATGGTGCAACAATGTTGTTGGCGGTGCGTCATCTAATTGCATCACACGTTCGATACAGTTAGGTTTTAGTAGATATATTGTTGAGGGTGTTTTGTCCGTAGGATATTTTGTCGGAGGATATTTTATCGGGGATATTTTGTCGTGGGATTAAAACATTACCATTACCATTTACCATTTTCGACCGATAAACTAACTAGTAGACCTTTAAACTAAATAGTAAATATAATGTTATTTTATTGAAGGATATTTGTCGGGGATATTTTGTCATGGGATGAAAAGTCGCAGAACCGTCGAAAACGCCGTACTCCTCTTCTAGCTAAGCGCACCCTATTTACAAAATATTAATTCGGAAGGTATACGTAACGAAGAGTATTTTTAATTTATTTTATACCGTCTATGAAAAATTTTAGTGACTCTTCCTTAATGACTGCTTTAAGTGCCGAAAACTTTGAGGTAGTTTTATGACGTCGAGCATCGGTAATGTAAAGTGCAGAAGTGCAATATAAACTCGATTACCTAAAATGCTTAACTTCAGAACTCGAGAAGATAAAAAATATATAAATGTTGTTTATCTAGAAATTTAATGTATTTCGTAGCGGTTTTAAGGTATGAAATATTCTTTCCTCTTGTCAAAATATATTCTACTTGTGTTTGTTTTCTTCAAATTTGTAATGCTTTTAGAAATATTGGTAAAAGAACGAGGAAGCGCGAAACGCATGTATTTTAAATCTTGGAGAAAATCATATATTTAGAGTTTTGGAGGGAAATCTCTTATAATATATATATTTTTTAATTAAATGAAGACAATATTAGCGAAACTCAATCAAAATCTGAAGACAGAAAAATCAGAAAAAGATATTGGTTCCACTGGGACTCGAACCCAGATACCTTAGCATTCATGGCCAACTGCTCTACCGATTGAGCTATGGAACCCATTTCCAATTCGATCACTTTTAACTGTATCATACTTCGACTAAGTACTACCAACACCATCTTCATTTTTCTTAACGCGCATATTTTTGGCTGCTATCTTTATATACGATTAAATATTATATTTCGAGTTTTTACTCCTAAAGTTAAAAATAAAAATATTTTTTTATTTTTATATTGTTCTTATTCCAATAGCACACGAGTAATTAAGTAAAAATTAATGTGTTTTGATTTTTTTATGTTTTTGTTGCTCGTAGGTATATGAATTGTTGTACCTTGAGTTCTTTAAAGACATCCATGTGGAATTAGCTTTAGATATGTATTCCTATTTTTTATTAAGTTTATGCTTTATTTGTATATTTTGTAATCTTTTTAATTATGTTAAAGGTACGGTTGTTATAAATGTTATTTGTATTTGATATGTTAAAGTTAATAGGGCATCAATAAATAAATAAATGATAATAATGATTTTAAGAAAAAAAAAAAAAAAATTATTATTATTATAAGCAATAATTATCAGCCTGAAACACTACATTGAAAAAATCTTTTGGCGGCCAGTATCTTTTCTCGGAACATTTTTGATTGAAAAAGAATATAACACTAATAATCTAAACGAAAATATGAAGAGAATAAGATACAGAAATATATAAAAAGATGGTCGCAACTGGGATTCGAACCCACACCTCTCGTCTTAACAGAACGTGCGCTTTTACCAATTCATTTGCGACTTTATCTTTTTTTAATTTATGAGTCTTGTTCTCTTTCATATTTTTATTTAGATTATGAGTGTTATCTTCTTCTTCAATGAGATTTTTTATCGATTGATTTTTTTTTTTTACAGTAGCTCCACACAAGAGGCCCCAAGGAAAATAATTCCCGTTAGGGTCTATGTCGTCTTTGAGGATGCTAGGTGGAGGGTGTTTTTAGAAAAGGAAGGAGGAGAAAGGAAAGAAAAGGGCAGTGGAGGTGGTATGAATCTGGGAGTCAGTTTGTCAAGGAGTAGCGGATGCATAAATCAAACCTTCCCACTGCGGTGCAAGTTGATGTTCCGAGAGAGTCCTTCTGGAGCGATCAAAATGTCAACCAATCTCTCCCGACCCGGCCTGCCACGCAGATGATGGGCAGACGCATCCACCGCCAAAACTTGGACAAATATATCTTTATTGAACATATTAAAGAAGAACTTAACGAATATATTTTAATTCTTTTATTTTATGCATTAAAATTAAATAATTTATTTGATTATTTTCTTCTAATTAAGGATATTAACGTTCACCTCAGTTTCTACCACTTTGGAACAAGCTCAGTGAGATAATTCATAAAAAATGAAGCCTCGTTAACAAAGCCTCCCGAAGTTTCCCTGTGCCTTTGTCTTTCCACTCATTCTAATAACCCCCCTCGGTGGTGTTTCTTTCAGTGTTCCGTGTCAGGCAGTGTCTCCGAGGGCTTTATTTCCAGGGATTGCATTTCCGCTGCATTCACTATTTTTTAATCCTCATCTAGAGCTTCAATTATTTTACCACAAAGCTGGATTTAATTTGATACCCCAGTTAGTGGTAGCTTTCTTTTTATCACTAAGAAAGAGATTTATGGTTCCTTAATTAGTTTATTTAAAAAAATATAAAAGTTTTATTTATTCGGCCACTGTGATAACTAGTGTTTAATATCCTAGCATATTAAGCAGGAGGTAGCGAATTCAGATCCTGGCGTGCGCAAATATTTTTTTTTTTCATTAGCTCCATGCAGTCAAGGATGCTGTGTGGAGGATTTTTTTAAGGGGGTATTCTAGTCTAGAATTTTTTTTCCATATTTCGACAGTGAAAAATATTCAGAATAAGATTTTTTGAAATTCAAATTATTTCAAAAGTTACCTATAACCATTTTAGTGTCGTGGCAATTCAATCAGTTTATACGGAATCTAACTAGAATCTAAATAGAACAAAACTTTAAGCACGTTTTTCTGAAACTACTTTTTTCAAAACGTTAATCACAAAATCTCAAGTATTAATTGACCGATTTTATTGAAATGTGGAATGATTTTTATGCATAATATTTCTTTCTATGGTAGGAACCAACAAAAAAGCAAAGTTATTAATTTTTGCTATTTTTAAAAATTCGGAAAAGTACAAAAATATTTTAAAATCTTTTTTTTAATAGCCGTTATTTTGCGAAGAAAAATGTAATTTTCAATTTTTCCTGGTTTCTACCATAATTACATCTTTTCCGAAAAAGAGTCTCTTTTTCCTACCTCTACTTAAACAGCGTGTAACTTCGTGAAATATACCTACCTATATATAAAAAAAAAGCAGTTAAAATTTTGATGTTGACCATCAAACCCCCCCTATCCCTCCAGAAATTCTTATACCCCCTTAAGGAAGGGAAGGATAGGAAGTTCTGGGAAAGAAAAAGGTATGAGGGGTGGGTGGGAATCTGGGGGTCAGGAAGGACGGACGTATGAATCCATCCCTCCAACTGCGGTGCAAGGCGATGGGTCTAGAGAGTCCGGCTGGGAAGGTCAAAAGGCCTCCCTTAACCAGTCTCTTTCGATCCGGCCCTCCACGCATCTGCCGCCGGAACCTGGACAAACCTCACTTCATGAACCCGGGCATTTGTCGGCCGTTAATTAACTTTCAGTAACGATTGCAAATATTTTTTAGAGATTCGATTAGAATAAGCTAGGTGAATCAGGTAAAGTTAGATAAGGTTAGGTTGGATTAAGATAGATACTACTTATTAATACGTTACGTTTATGTTGGTTAGGTTAGATTAAGTTAGGTTAGGTTAGACAAGGTTAATGTTAAGTTAGGCTTATGATATATTATGTTAGCTTAAATTAAAATAAAATAAAATCATATTCACTTTCAGTAGGTAACTGGATTTTTGTTACTATTAGTAGTTACCCTCCCTCCTCTTCCTCTAATCTAAGATCTGGTCGCACTAATCAGACCTGCCTAAGTATTTTGTCGTAAGTGCACTAATCCAATATCTTAGTGTGGCAACCAACCAACCACGTACCATCAGACAAATCAACCAACCAGTTAACTAACTGGATTATCTCTGTCACGGCTGCATGGTCTCTCAGTTACCCTTGTCGGTTT
The DNA here is from genome assembly GCA_917563855.2 of Limnephilus lunatus. Classification (NCBI taxonomy): domain Eukaryota; kingdom Metazoa; phylum Arthropoda; class Insecta; order Trichoptera; family Limnephilidae; genus Limnephilus; species Limnephilus lunatus. The sequence goes on from OU830603.1 coordinate 51,650,354, forward strand.
CCCGGAGACATGCGACCATCAAACACCCTTCAGCAATTCTGTCTCATTCTAATTTTGTCTCTGAAATGATTAATTAAGGGAATGCTTAGTATTTATCAGCGGCGTGCGGTCAAATTGTTTTTTGTTTTTATTATCGGCCGGCGTAGCGCAGCGGTAAGGCGCTTGACTCGCACACCGAAGGTCACGGGATCGAATCCCGGCGTGGCAAATAAATTTTATTTGATTAATTTGTGTTATTTTACAATTTATTCATTTAAAATAATATAATAGTATATTTGCGACACGTTCCAGAGTGGAAGATACTCTCTGTATCGCCCTGGTGTAAGACCACCATTCAGAATTGAAACGTTGCTTGAGATGGCATTAGCCGTGTTTGGTGACCAGATCTGAATAGCCAGGTACTTCCCCACCTTCTTCTTCCCTATCTCCTTCCCCTACCCACTACTCTCAGCCTCACAAGATACTCCAATTGGAGATGCCATAGTCTCACTGGCTTCAGACGGGAGCAGTTGGGACTCATGTGGGGTATTCATATAAAAAAAATCTCACTAATAAAATAATCGTCAGGGCCTATTTCATCTGCGTGGGGAGTATTTTTAGGGAAAGGAAGGAGAGGAAGGGGAAGGAAGAAGGTGACTGGCTAGGAATCTGTGGGATCAATGTTTCCAGGAATTATGGATGTATGAATCCATTCCTTCCACTGCGGTGCGAGGCGATGGGTGAAGAGAGTTCAGGTAGAGAGGTCAAAAGGTCTCCCTCAACCAGTCTCTTTTGATCCTGCTAGCCATGCCAACACCCCTGGGTGTTGGTTATCCAATAAATGGTTCCCGGAGCGGCGGTACCCATACCCGCCTCCCAATTTCTTCGTGCGGTAAAGGTAAAAAATGGTAGTATGTAGGATCAAAACTAACGCAGATTTGGGAAGGGACACGCATTGCTCTCTCCCGAAATGCATTGGATATTTATTTTTTGTTCCGATCATTTTTTTCTGATAATTTTTGTTAGTACATCTCAACGTTTACATTCAGGCTGAAAATACACAATGGAACTTTATATCGATATTCCAGTACATTAGACAGACATCTCCAAATGTTTTAAGATAATGAGGAAAGCAGCATTCGAATGCTCACCATAAATCAAATATTATTTACTTCTTCAAACTTCGCAAAATTTCTTTGTGGCATCATTAATTATATAATGAATAATAGATCACTTTTTATAAATAACCAAACATTTTTAAAAAATAGCCATCTTTTAAATTTATTTTCTTATTAATATTTACAATAATTATAATTATTTATTTTTTGATTCAGACTAACTATTTGTTTCTTAAAAGTTTTTTTTATTATCTAAATGCAATTTTATTTTTCCCTAAATGATTTTTATATGTAACTATTTTTATGAGATTTTTAAGCAATTAATCACCTCTACTTTTTAATATTTTGTCTTTGTTCTAATTATTTCTAATTTGTCTATACTTGTTTGTCATTTATTTTTCTTTACTAATTACATATCCTGATGAAGATAACATTGTTATCGAAACATGTAGATATTGTTTATAATATAGTGGTTTAAACAAAGTGATCTATTATTCATTATATAAATATTATTTACACGTGTTTGTGTAACTAACACTTTAAATTTACTATAACATAATACCGGGATGTATAACGGTCGGTACAATAGTATGGCATTTTGAAATTATAGTAACCCATTTTACATTTTGTTTAAATCACTACAATTTGGTTTTGAATTATAATTGATTTGGTTGTATTTATGAGGAAACTGAGTATTGTACCAAATAAAGGGATATCTATGTACACAAAGAGTAGACCGATTAATCTATCTCACAGATGTATGTTTTTGTCTCTTTTTAGTGTCGCTTTTTCATTTTTTTTTTCATTTTTGAGTTTCAAATAACAACGGTGGTAAAGAAATTTTCACTTTAAAAAAGGAGACGTTTATTGTTTTTTCACGACACGTTTCAATTCGTGACTATAAACCGCACGCCAATGGTTATAAATGTTAAGCAAATATAATAGAGGGCACTTTGGGTAAAACTAAACATAACTACTCTGTATAAACGTGCTGTTTCTATTATTATTGTGGTACCTAAGTACTAGAAGATTACTATCAAATTACAGTAATACAAAGTAATGACGTTGAACCCTCAGATCAAAGCTACTATATGATATGTGGTTACTCCGCTCGCTAGCAGAGATCTAATAATACTTGAGATCGCAATCGAATGCAATATACGAGTTCTAAAATAGAGTTACGAGAGAACCAATAAAACTTTACAGTTTCCTTTCTATGATGTTATTATAATCAACATTCGATCAAGAAAGTAATCAAACAATATCACAGTGAAATAAATTAAAAAAGTTTAGTGGGATAGTAAGAACTTCTATCACTTGAAATTTGTGGAATAGCGGCTGGTAACATAGCATGATCATTAAGGTGGGTCATTTAAAAAAAACGTTATTTTTAAATTCTAAGAGCGATAAAAGGGTGCCAAATGGGTTCAAACGACGTGTTTTGAAGCCATGTAATATATATATATATAACCCGTATATCGTGAATTTTTCAAATTTCTGATATGATCTTTTTCCTCCGGATTCACTTAAAAGTTTTGAAAATTTTCATTTTAAGGGGAACGTATGCGCGGCCCATTTCGGCCAGTTTCATACAAATCTTAGTTTAAAATTTGAGATCAAAATACCCAACCAAATTTAAAAAAAAATTGTAAGCAAAATCTAGTACGAGTGTGAGCTACTTTATTTATTTTTGCTTTAAATTATAAGATGTAGGTCATTAAACATTTTAGTGTTTCATGATTTTGGAGGCAACTTATGCAATTATTTGTAAGTAAACGAAAAACATTAAAAAAATAATTTATCTATATTTATTTTTAAAATACAATAAAAAATAAAATTTTATGAAAAATGCATTTGTTTAGTAGTAATTTTAATATGTAAACGATATTTTTTTATTCCACCGTAAATAGGTCATTTGTATTTTTAATTTACACCCATCAACATCATTTTTTTATTAATTTTTATTTTTTATTTTATATTTCACCATATTTACATGATAACTATAGTAAAAATAATTTTTTTATTGTTTTTTATTTACACACAAATAATTGCCCAAATCGCTTCTAAAATCCAGAAACATTAAATCTTTAATGGCCTATATCTTATAATTTAAAGCAAAAATAAATAAAGTATCTCACATTCGTACTAGATATTTGATTTATCCTTTGATTACAATTTTTTTTTTAGTTTTTAGGGTATTTTGATCTTAAATCCAAAACTAAGATTTGTATGAAACGCGCCGAAATGGACCGCGCATACGTTCCCCCTAAGGGGTTATTTCTAGTGTTTATAAAAGTTTCTATGAATCCTTTAAACCATATTTATGTTATCTTCCATAGCAAATATAGTATATATTTACAAAATCATTTACAAGATGTCCCAAGATTGAGTCTTTCAAAATAATGCCAATTTAAGAGTAGGAAGGATTTTGCTTATATGATAATTTAAATTATATTCTTAGTTGTTTTTAGTAAATAAATCAAAATATTCCCTCTATTTCATGCTTTAATAAAAAAATATTTAAAAATAGACATTATTTGTAGTAAAAAAACATAAAATAAATCATACAAAATTACTATGTATTGGACAGTTATGGTAGGGATGAGAGAATTCTCAGCCGGGTTAAACTTACCCGATTTGCATTGAAACTATGCCGATGTAGGATTTACTTGACTACTGGAAACGTTTGACATACCTGGAACAAAATACAGTTTTCATTAGTATTTATTTATTTACATATACGTTCATACAGTTTATATGTAGAGCGATGATAAGTGCAAGTAAAACAAAAAGTGTTACCAATATAAAACATGTTAATATAAATGGTTCAGTAATATTTTTTGAATACCTCACTAGGAAAACCTCTGCTGTCTGAGGTGTTTGCATGTTTTAGATAAAGTGTCATTATAGCTGTATGTAGGTAAATGGTTTAGTAATGTTTTGTATATACCTAAGAAGGAGAACTTGTGCTGTGCTGAGGTGTTCGCATGTTTTAGATGAAGTGTCATTGTAGCTTTATATATGTAGGTAAATGGTTTAGTAATGGTTTGTGAACACCTCCGAAGGAAAACTTGTGCTGTGTTGAGCTGTTCGCATTTTTTAGATAAAATGTCATTGAAAGCGAATGAATGAAGAAAGTAGTGTAAGAAGAATATACGACGCAAATGTAAATGGTAGAAGAAGTTGGGGATGCCCGAGGAAGACACGGCACGATCAAGTGGATCCGGGCCATGCCAAAAATCAGAATAATAGAAGAGAATGTGTGAAACGATGTATGAATGTGAGTGAGGCAAAGAGTGTGTGCCAAGACCAAGTTTTTCGGTGGTCCTTCCTCTCTGCCTACTCTGCGGGGATACGGCGTGATGGTTAGTTAGTTAGTTAGTCATTGTAGCTATATGTAAGTAAATGATTTAGTAATATTTTGTGAACACGTCAGTAGGAGAACTTGTGCTGTGCCGAGGTGTTCGCATGTTTTAGATAAAGTGTCATTGTAGCTGTATGTAAGTAAATGGTTCAGTAATGTTTTGTGAACACCTCAGAAGGAGAACCTGTGCTGGTATCTTCGCGTGTGTATTAAGTTAGTAGTAGTTAAGCCATAATAGTATATTAAACATAGTTAGTTACAGTTATACAGTTATACATTTGTAACAATGTAGCGAAGATAAAATAAAACGATTCTATATGAAGTGAACTTAATGAAGCAGTTAACGAAAATAGAATAAAAAATAAACGTGGATGATAATAATTAATGTAAGTACTTATTTAAAAAAGTACCGATTTATTTATATAAAAATTATATCTTTTTAAAGTAAATCTAATTACATAATTAAAATGCTAAGAGCCTGTATTAAATTTTACACAAACAGTAATGTGGGTAAATGTTTGTTTATCAGTTGTTTAAAATTTAAAACACTATATTTGTAATGGGGTAATAATGTAGCATTTTGTATGGGTTTATTTAGCAACGCATGCCAATTAATAAAGAAATTGTTTCTCCCTGCGTGTCCTTTCCCATTCATCCAGTTCCCCTTGAGCCACCCCTTCCTGTTCCGCTTCCCCCGTAGCGCGAAATCCCCTTCCGATTACCCCTCCCCCTTCCCGTTTCATACATTCAGGATACAATCCGTTTTCAAACAGCTCGCGTGCCACGTATTGCAATTTTTTTACACAAATTTCGTAATGCCAAAGATATATATAAAAACATTTGCGGGCGTCCTCACAACAACTTTCCAAAGTTTCATCGCACTCGGATGAACGGTTTAGCAACGAATTGTTAGCAACGCATAATTTTATGACGCCAGAGCTCACGATTATATATAAAAACCACCGCAGGCACGCGAACATCAAATCCCCAAAGTTTCATCGCAATCGGAAGAGTGGCTTAGCAACGCATAAGAAACACACATACAAACATATTTTTAATATAGATAAAGACCAAGGAAGTTAATTTTAAGATAACGCAGTCACTTTATCGAGTTTCTGTAATGCGCTAAGACCTTCGGGTTAGTAGGTCCTAACTACCACTGTTCGTTCATAACTTGGTTAAAACTCCTTGTCTAACTTCTGATGGATCCTCTCTCGGGAGCTACTCGCTAGAGCTAGATGATAAGAACTTAAACCAATTCAATTCGGTTTTATTGGGTCAATTAAATAGTATGCTGAGGGAATTGGGCGAGAAAGAGACTGTAAATGTTTTATTCTAGAGGTTTTAGGAATATTTCAACTTTAAAACTTTTGTATACATCCTTAGTACGTAGTCAAGTCGAATATAACTCCTCGATCTGGTCCCCCCATTTTAAAATACATTCAGATACAATCGAAAAAATTCAACACAACTCTGTATTCCCAATGAAAACATAAACTATAATTACTTGATGAAAGAATTAAATTTATTTAAACTCTCAGATCGAAGAATTATATCTGACTTAAAATTTATGTTCAAAATTGTAAATGGAAGTATAGACCGTCCTGAAGCTAAGTCGACTTTCATATACCCCTTAGAGCAACTCGCTCCAAAATCCTGTTTAAATGTAATAACAACAGGACTAAGCATACAAAACACTCGCTTATACCTAGGTTACATGAAGTTACTTATAGATTCACAGATGTGGCGGATCTATTTAACTGCACTGAAGCTAGGTAAAGAAGGCTATTCTATCAAATATTTTCAATCAATATTAATTTAATTACACTATAGTATTATATTATATAATTGTAGCTTTTTGTGTCATTTCTCAACCAAATGTCACAAGTAACTGATTCTCTCTTTTTTTAATAGAATTGAAATTAAAAAACTTTTTCACTTTGTTCCACTTATTTATTATTACCAGGACCGGTTTCATCCTACTACGGACATTTTCAGACTGGTAGTTGAAACTCTTATGCTATTGATTTTATACAAACTTAGGCAGGGGTACACAACATTGTCTATATATGCTGAATGATTCTATTTTGTTAATTTAAGGTATTATAAGTTATTTTGTTAATTTAGGGTACATTAGGTAATTGAGGTGTGTAGATGCAAAGGCAGCAATCTCCAAAATATCGAAAAAAAAGTTATGAATGCAGTTCCATAGAGATTCAAATTGTGCATCTAATAAGTTCATTGGTTAGTTACAAACTCAACTTATTACCATCAAAATCCGAGTTTGAAAATAAGTATTAAAAGCAAAGGCAGCAATCTCCACGTTCTTTTCAAAGCAAACATAGCATTCTCCATTTCGGCCAATCAAATTCATAGGAAGTGTCACGTGACAAGATGGCCGCTCCATACTAAAGTATCATTTGGTGTTGATTTTTCTATGTGAGTTTTTGATGTTTTGAAGTATGTAAAAGTGTGTTTGGAATAAATATTAATGATAATTATTAAAGGTGGATTGTCACCCGACCCCAGCATTATCAAAAGACGCCCGCAAACCTATTATTAAGTCCGAAAATTGGAAACAAAATGTTACAAAAATATCAAGAAATGTAGCTGTCACATTTCATTTTGGTTTGGAGGAAAGCATTATAACTCACAAAAATATTTAAGATTATCTATTTATTTTTCACTTTTGCACTTTTTATTTCAAAAATACTTAGTATCAGTTAGATAATAATGAGAGGTAAGTATTTTTGTTTCCGGAAATGGAAAATAATGTATTTTAATAGCTATTTCATTAAAAATCAGACAATTTGACATCTTTTCTTCATGCCATGTTTGATGTTTTAACGGCCTCCATGGTACCGAGGTAACACTCACAATCTGAAGGTCGCGGGTTCGAACCCGGCGTGCACAAATAAATTTTATTTGATTAATTTGTGGTATTTAAATAATTAATTCACTTTTTAATAATATGTAGTGTGTAGGTATAAATTTTTTATACTAGCTCCACACAGGAGCCTTTTCCTCAGGGCCTATATCATCTTTGTAGATGGTGTGTGGAGGGTTTTTTTAAGGAAAGGAAGAAAAGGGAGTTCTAGGAAGGAAAAGGGTTTAAGGGGTGGGTAGGAATCTGGGGTTCAGTGTGTCTTGGTCTTCGGCCTCCACGACTTAGACAAATCTCACCCCATGAACCTGCTTAGTCACCAAACGTAGCGAACCACTTGGGGTGACCCATGACAGAAGTGTTGGTTATCCAATATAGGTTTCCGGGGTGGCGGTACCCATTCCCGCCTCCCTAAATATTTGCGGCACGCTCAAGACTGAAAGATACCCTCACTATCGCCCTGGTGTAAGACCATCATTCAGAATTGAAACGTTGCTTCAAATGACTTTAGCCGTGTTTGGTGACCAATAGCCAGGTACTTTCCCATCTTCCTTCCCCCATCTCCTTCCCCTCTCCACTAACTTCAGCCTCACAACATACCACAATTGGGGATGCCATAGTCTCACTGGCTCCAGACGGGAGCAGTTGGTGACTCTTGTGCGGTATTCATATAGAAAAAATTAAAAATATATATTTTGACACAATAATATTAAAATAGTTTTTCAGGCTAGTTTTTATTTTTCTCATTTTCTGTTCTTTTTTTTCTCATATTTTTGCTTCACTTTCTGAATTTTAATTATTCAGAATATTAGATATGTATCATCTTTTCTCATATTTTTTGCTCCACGCATAATAACACCTGTTTTCTAGAAAAAAATGTTCAATAATATCTTCAAAAAGTTTTTTTTGCAATTACCCCTTATTGAGTTATAAAGTATTCCTTGAAGCCAGTCAACACAAAACAAAGATGGCGGTTTTTTGGGAAGGTTTGTAGCAAACACAGCAATCTCCAATGTTGTATGAAGCAAAAGCAGCAATCTCCAACGCTTGGTAGCAAAAGCAGCAATCTCCGGATTAAAAAGTTATTTATCTTTTTATAGGCGTGCATTAAACAAAATCAGATGATGCAAATAATCTATGATATCAAACTGCTATTTAATGTAATTTTTTCAGCGTTCTGTGAAATCCCGTTTAATATGTACAAGTTTTTTGCCTTTTTCTCAAAAACACAAAAGTGGGAGATTGCTGCCTTTGCATCTACACACCTCAATTATAAAGTGTATTTTTAAAAATTATGAATAATGTTACATAGTAAGTAAATATTTTTAGTTCACATGAATATAAAAGAATTAATATAATTAAAAAGGTTTGTGATTTCTGAAATTTTATTTTTGTAATGTTGGGATATTCCCTGTTGTTGCTTAGGGCTTATTGTCAAATATTGGTAGCACTAAAGTAATTATTATTGTTAGGGTTCTCCACATATTTGGGTTATTACATTTTTAAAGTACCTACATACTTAAATTATACCACTGCTCTCTGAAGTAAAATTATTCTAAGATTATTATAATGGGTAAATTAATGGTGATTGAGCATTATGTTCTAACTGTTTATTCATAACATATTTAAGATCTATTTTTTTCGTTAAGCGATTGATTTCTAATGACTCTAATCTGTCTAATTTTTGTCCTTTGTTGCAAACATGAAGGATTTTTACATCTCTATCTTTGTCAAAATTATGTTGATTTTCTAGTAGATGCAAGGCGACGTTCGATAAATCTCCTTTTTGATTAACCCAACTAGCGAAATGTTCTTTTATACGGGTTGATACTGCTCTTCCTGTTTGTCCTACGTAATACGCGGGGCAATTCGAGCAGTTCACCTGGTAGACTCCAGAGTTTTCCAGATTACCTCTTTTATCTTTATTATTTATAAATATTTTACCCAAAGAATTTACGTTATAAAAGGCTGTCTTACATTTTTTGTCACTGTCTATTAATTTTGAAATTTTATTTGATATTTTGCCAAGGTACGGTATTTTAGTCCATTGTTTTGTTCCTATCTCCTTGTCTGGCGTAAGGCCATATGTAATTGAAGCTACGGTGAGTTTTTTATTCTTCTTCTTTATTAAATTATCAATTATTCTGCTATCGTAACCATTATTTTTAGCAATAGTTTTGATAACATTTAATTCATTGCTGTAATTTTAAAAATATTAACCGTGGTTAAGGGGGTATTCTAGTCTAGAGGCATGAATAGGCCACTTGCATGGATTTCATAACGACTTGGAAAAAATCGTGTGGATAGATTTTTTTAACTAGGTTTACGAAAAAGTTGGTAAATTTTTTTAGAAATGTAGTTTTTTTTTTTTTAAATCAATCCATTATTTGGGCTCGTGACGTCACTACGTGAAAATTTCCCGTCTCCGATAATGTTCTATTAACTTTGAAAAATTCCACACTGATTTTTTTATTTTTATATGGCATCACTTTGATTTCAGTTTTGAATATGACATTTAACATTCACTAGATTTATTGTTTGTTTTCTGCGAACTTGTCATTTGGTTTGACGTTTTGACAGATGTTACGAAGAGAAACCCGTACATTTTATGTGTGCTGTACCTGTTTTAGAAGTATAATGGTAATGTTGCTCTTTTTAACAAAATCAAATTTTATAATATATTTTTATTTTTATAATTTACAAGTACAAGTATTTTGTACAAGTACATTGGATTTAGTCATATAGACGTTGAACATTATAATGATTAATGATCAATAAGATGGATCAAGGAAAAAAATATTTATGAAATTTAATATTTTTGGTATGCCTTGTTATTCTCCTAATTATTATCGAGTGTTTTTGTGACGTTAAAGAAAAGTTTTTTTTTGTAGTGAGAGACTTTACACAAGTTCAACGACATTTTTTGGTAGGTTATGGAAGGTTCAACAACAAAGGGGGAATATTTTGTTGAAAGCTAGTGTTAAAGTCAGTTTATCAGTAAATCAATTCTGCGTACGAGTATTCCAATAATTTCTTTCTCGTTTTTATTTTGGTTTACAGTTATGTAGATTTCCCATTTCCTTAATTCCATTGTTTCTAAGGTACCCAGTTGCCTAGTTCACTAGTACCCTACTTTCATATTTCATTAGTTCCCTAGTTCCCTAGTCCCTAGGCTCATCAGTTTCTAGAGTCCCTGACGTACCTGGAAACATAGTTTCCTAGTTCTCTAGTTACCAATTTTCTCAGTTTTCTAGAATCGTAGATCCTTAGTTCCTTAGTTGCCTAGTCACTAGTTCCCTAATTCTCTAGTTTCTTAGTTCTTTAGATCCCTAGTTTACTAATTACCTAGTTCCTTAGCTTACCAGTTCTCTAGTTACCTATTTTATTTTATTATTTATTTTTAATTTACACATTCTTTTTAATTTTCTACGTACTCTCTTTATAATTAATATATGTGTGTTACTTTTTAATAAATTATGAAATTGTTAACCCCAATTCAGGCGAACCCTAGTGGGGTTAATAATTACATGCTATAAATGTATTTAAATTGTGAAGAAGCAATTAATAAATATATAAATAAATGATATATTACATTGATGAGTATAGCCTTCAAAAGTAATTAAACAAAAGTTACTCTAATAAAATATGAACAATTATTACTTTTTACGTAGGTATAAAAATAAATTTTAAAAACAAAACAAAAGCAAGACGTAGAAAACAAATTTATTTTATTTATTTATTTATTATAGATAGATACAAAAGAAAGTACAAATTACATATTAGAAGCTTTGTCCAACTAGGAAAGTTTCCCGTTCCAGGACAGACATTATTCGTTTTCTAGAATCGTAAATCCCTAGTTCCTTAGATCCTTAGTTGCCTAGTCACGTGTTCCTTTATTCCCTAGTTTATTAGTTCTTTAGTTTCTTTGATACCTAGTTTACTAATTACCTAGTTCCTAAGCTTCCAAGTTCTATAGTTACCTATTTTTTTAGTTATCTAGAATCATAGATACCTAATTCCTTACACTAGTCTCCTAATTACCTAGTTTCTCATTATTTATTTCGCTAGATCCCCTAGTTATCTAGTTTTATAGTTCCTTAATCCCTAGTTCCCTAGACCCCAGAATTTTTATTCCTAAATTCCTCAATTGCCTTGTTCTCCAGTACTCTTGATCCCCAGCTTCTAAATTCGCTTGTTCCGTAGTTACCCGTATACGTAGTGCATCGGTTTCATATTTCTATCACTGCAATTCCCCTTCACTTTAAAATATTCGTTCCCTGGTTCCTCAGTTCAGATTAGTTTCATAAAATAATTATGAAAATAATCAAAATTGCACCTTGGCTCTTTTTTAAAGTGTCTCCCGAGAGACGTCCCAAAAGACGCGTCGGTTGTTAAATAAGTCAATAATCGACCATCGAGTGATAATAGGGAAAGAGACCCATAATACAAATATCTCGAATCCAAGCTTTAAGAGCCCGATGGGACTGTGTTCAACTTGTGAAAATGTTTAATATTTCAATTCTAGTTCAAAGTTTAAGGAACTAGAAGAACGGGAGATATGTCAGGGACTCCCGGGAAACGTATTATTGGCAGAAGTTTGGAAAGCATTGTACGAATGAAATTAAATTCAAACTCTGTTATTAATTTGTTAAATCCAGTTCCACCTTAATATATCTAATCTTTATTATCGTGATATAGCATAATTTCAAATTAACTGATGTCTCCATGCGAGATATATAATATTAAATAACGTTTTATGCTTACGAGCATTATAAACACTTTTCCAAACTTAGAATGTAGCAAATTAAAACATCCGTCCCGCGTGCAATCCCATGAAAGGTATACGGACTGATGTACAACAAATGTATTTAGACATTGATTCTTGCGTACAATTAAAACTTTTACTCCACATAGGAGGTCCCGAAGAAAATAATGAGGACCTTTATCATCTTTGGGGATTATTTTTAAGGAAAGGAAGATAATTGTGGTAAGAATAAAGATATGATGGGTGGGTATGAATGTATTATCCGTTTATCTAGTAGTGACGTATTTATCCGTCACTCCCACCACGATACAAGGCGTTGCACATTGGAGTATTTTGCCTCTAAAGATGGCCAAGACTGTGTGAGCATTTTCGAGTTGATTTATGATAGAAGATATTCTGGTAGCGTGATTTTGTATTTTTTTTTCGGTAATCACGTATTTATTTACTTATTTATTTATTTGGAATTTCACGCCCGGCTGGGCTTTTACATACATTATTTTTAAAACAAAGAACATCTAAATTTAAATGTGCATAACAAAATAAAAAACAAAATCATAAACAAAACAAAAATAAAATCAATATCAAAATCGAAATCGAAATCAAAATCAAGATCAAAATGAAAATCAAAATCAAAATCAGAATCAAAATCAAAATCAAAATCAAAATCAAATAAAAATAAAAATCAAGATCATTATCAAAATCAAAATCATAACCAAATCTAAAACAAAAATAGAGTAAAAAAACAAATTGAAATAAAAACAAAATTCTCCAACTTGCAAGATGGAAAAACTGTAGACTGGGAAAAGTGCAATACATGTGAAATAATTCGAAGCAGAGCTAAGCAGTTGGAATTATTAAATTTGTGGTTCTTCTTTCTGATATAAATTTTACTATGACTTGTTTATATTTAGTGAATGATGTGTTAAATATGTCAACAACATCTTTATAGTCATTAGCCAAATTTTGTATACGGCGAACAGGGGTATACAATTGTGATTCTGTGTTGGAGTTGTCACAATAGAATGGTACATAGTGCCTCGATGTTGAATTGCGAGGTATATGGAAATAAATCAAGTATAATAGTTCTGGGCTGTCAATTATTGAATTTATGATTTATTACATTTGAATAATTTGTGCCCACTATTGTAAAGACAAATCACAAGACAGACACTAATTAAATATATAGAAAAGTGAAGCAACTATTTATTTATTTAAAAAAATATATTCTATTGCTAGCGGTTTGCTAGCCGTCCAATTTTATTTAAAAAACTTAATTGATTGGAGTGATTTTTACGAAAAGCATTAACACACGGTTTGCTCGCGGTCCAATTCTATTTAAAATTAAACTTAATTAACTGAAGTGATTTTTATTCAAATCATTAACACCTTCTGGTGTTTCTCAAAGGTCTCATAGAAATCATCTTATCTCTCTTACTATCATAGCGAGAAGTACTCACAAAATAATTCAAATTTACACCTTTATGAAACCAAAGTATCCGTAGCAATTTGAAAAAAAAATATTAGATACACTTTGGGAAATTAACTTTTTTTTTTACATGAAACGTCAGGTAACAATAATGTTCATACATCTTTTGTCTAATAGTCTAATAAAATATGTGTGTGTAGTTTTAGATTCAATTTTTTTATATTTAAAAAAAATTGTATGTTTATTTTGAATACTTTTGAAAGATGCACCTTTCAAAAAACGGTGTTAGTTTTCGGATGCGTTGTGAAATATTCCATTTATTTGGATTCTATTGCAAAGCGGAAATATTATGACCTTCCGACAAAATATGCCCGAGGTCTGAGAGGTTAATGAAAATCGAAAAATAGTTATCATACGTACAGTAGTGACTTTGATTGTGTGTGTAATTGCTAAATAATAAATTTTTGTACAACGTAATTCGTGTTCGGAGTTTTCTACAATTCTATTTGAAATTATCTGGAATCCTCATGACGTGGGATGCTCCCTCATATTGGAGAAAAGTTTCAAAGATTTATCTACATGAGGGAATATGGCCACTATCCATGGCTCTGCCCGACGAACTTTCTTCTGGGCATGCTGGGACTTCACTCCCTGCAGCTCAGAAGAGAGGGCTATGCCGCCACCCACTTATTCAGACTGTTGTGAGGCTATATTGAGAACTCATCCATTTTGGAGCGCGTGAGTCTCTATGTTCCAGATGACTATCTTAGACAGCATCATAGATTATTCTACCTTCCTGCCTGTAGGACTAACCTTCCAATGGTTCTCCCGGTATGGAGGAGTATATTGCTCCTGAAACAAATCTCTTTCGAGATTGATATATTTGGCGTCGGTTAGGAGAGATTCAAAAGGGAAATTCTTTCGATTCTTGAAAGAGTCTCTGAGTGCCTGAGATTTCTTTGAAATTGCTATATTTCTTGAAATTTGTTTTGTGTGTAAATATACACAAAGAGTTTTTTGTAAAATATTTATAAGGCGTTATATCTTACATGTAATAAATTCAAATTTCTAACAGTGTAATAAATTAGATTTTTTTAAAATTATTTATTATTAATAATGAAAAGATCACAGGCAGTAGCAATAAAGGGCTTCGTATCAGATTTCAGTGAAATTTCATCTGGGATCCAACAGGGTTCTCTCGGACCATTGTTTTTCATTTTATATATCAATGATTTGATCAATGTTGTTAAACACTCTGAAATATAATTATTTGTTGATGATGCCAAGCTATATAAGCCAATAAAAAGTCTTAACGATTGTGTCAATTTACAACATGATTTAAACAATATATTTACCTATTGCCAACAAAATCAACTATTTCTAAATGTCTCAAAATGTCATTACATTACCTTTTCAAGAAATAAAAAATAAAACAATATTTAATTATTCTATACATAACAACAACATTGCAACAGTCTCAGATATTTGTGATATTGGAATAACCCTAAATACTTGTTAGTAAACTACAAAATAACCTTCATATAGAACATAGATTCTCAACCTTTTTTTGCCCACCGCCCCCTTTGCGAATATTATTTTTTCTAGCGCCCCCTAAATCGCAAAGAAAGCAATTGTCATCGTATATTTACCACAACGGGGGGGGGCGTAATGGGATGGGTAAAGATGGGATATAATAATTATTTTTATTAATTTCTTACATCATTACAAATTTGAGTTTATTACATATAAGAAATAACGCCATATAAATATTTTACAAAAAAATGTGTACAAATATTTACACATAAAAAAAATTTAAGAAAAATTGCAATTTAAAAAAAATTTCAGGCGGTGGTGAAAATTTCGTCAATGTGGAGAGACTCTTTCAAGAATCAAAATAATTTCCGTTTTGAATCTGTCGTCACTGGCGCCAAATGTATCAATTTGGTTTAGGAGCAATATTCTCCTCCCTACCGGGAGAATCATTGGCTGGTTAGTCCTACAGGCAAAAAGATAGAATAATCTGTGATGACGCTGTCTAAGATAGTCATTTGGAACATAGAGACTATCGCGCTCCAAAATAGCTGAGTTCTCAATATAGCCTCGCAGCAGTCTGAATAAGTGGGTGGCGGCATACCCCTCTCTTCTGAGCTGCAGGGAGTGAAGTCCCAGCATTCCCAGAAGAAAGTTCGTAGGGTAGAGCCATAGATAGATTTCGGGATACTTCCTCATGTAGATAAATCTTAGAAACTTTTTTGAAGCCTCTCCAACATAAGGGAGCACCCCACCTCATGTGGATTCCACATAAGCGAACCACTCTCCAGCCTACTACAGACCAGGGAGAAGTATAAAATCTTCGGAGAACGGGTATCCCGAAAAACTCTGACGGTTCGGAGAACAAACTCTAATATTTTTAAGGCCGACTGGCAAACTCCTTCGATATGAGGGCGAAATGTCAACTTACTTTCATACATAACCCCAAGATCCTTTATATTAGAATCTCGTCTGATATTATGACCGAGCATAGTGTAACTATCGTAGGTGAGACTAAATGCTCTGGTAAAAGTCAAAACTACGAATTTCAAGACATTGAAATGAAGCTGGTTTCGTTGACTCCATTCTGAAATATTATCAACATCAGCTTGAAGGCGCATGCAGTCCTTAATATTTCTCAATAGAAGATATAATTTTAGATCGTCAGCGAACAGCATAAAGCGAGAAAAACGGATTACTCAAACAATTTCATTAATGAAAATGGAAAAGAGAAGAGGCCCCAGGATCGATCCTTGCGGAACTCCAGAAAAAACAAGAAATTCAGCAGATTGGAAGATTCCGTGTGTAACAAATTGCTTTCTGTTCTTCAGGTAACTTAAAAAAAACTTTAACATTCGAAGGGAAAAACCTATCTGAGCAAGTTTTGTGACTAATGAATTTTATGACTAATCGTGATTCACAGTATCGAAGGCTTTGGAGAAGTCCTTATACTAACAGTCTACTTGGTATCCACTGTCTAGGGACCTAGCAACATAGTTGGTAAAAACCTTCAGATTGGTTTCAGTGGATCTTCCTTTCCTGAAACTATGCTGTTCCGGGGATAATGTCTGAGGCGTAAGGAATTTATGAATTCATTTTTCAAATAGTTAAGCAGGAGCTGATAGTATGGCAACTGGTCTATAATTTTCGATTAATTTTTTCGAACCTTTCTTAAAAATAGGATGTATTTTGGAAGTTTTCCATACTTCATGAAAAGTGTTAAGTGAAAAGTTAAGTTAAAGATAAGACATAATGGCGTTTTTAGAAATTCGGCGAACCCTTCAATAAAAAAATACCTGAACGAAGTTTGGTCCGATGAAGTGTGCGTTCTTCATGAGACTTATGGCACTCATAACGTCATATTCCGTTAATATATCTAAATTGACGTTTGAAGCTCATCTGGTATTAAATATGGCCGCATTATTAATGTCTAGAAGTGGAGGGTCTTTATTGTAGACCGATTGAAAACGATTAGCAAATGCGTTAGCCACACCCAAGCCACGAAAGTCCTGATTACCTTTCATCATGGTGTATTCAAGACCACCATCCTTCCGAAGGGATTTTATATAGTGCCAAAACATCTTGGGATTTCAGATTCGTAAGCTCGATAGGCCACTCGAACCTCGCGCTTAACTAAAGTTAAAAACTTAACAGATCGTATTCATTCTGAAGGCCTCCAGTTTTCCAACGCTTATGAGGGCATGTTTGATATCTATATTCGAGATGACTTCTCTCAGGGACCATTTCGGGTACTTGCGACCACCACCACTGTCGTTAGCAAACGAAGCGCACTCGTTTCCTCGTTGATATCCAAATAAATAAAGTTGTAAATGATTTTAATAATTTTAAAAATACGCGCGTGGCGAAAAAGACGTACTTCCTGCCGGCGAACTATCTGGAGCACTGATGGGGTGGAATGGGTTTCTCTTGGTCTCCTACCGCCCCCCTGTAAGTCTGAAACGCCCCCCAATTTTCTCTTGGTCTTCTACCGCCCCCCTGAAGGTCTGAAACGCCCCCAAGGGGGCGTTATCGCCCACGTTGAGAACCTATGATATAGAACAAATCACAAATAAAGCAGCTAAAGTGCTAGGTTTCATCGCAAGAAATACAAAAGAATTCACAAACATTGTAATTATCAAACAATTACACTTTGCTTATGTACGAAGCCATCTAGAGTTTGCGTCAACTGTGTGGTCTCCATTTATGCAGTACATATAAACAAAATTGAATCCATTCCGAAAAAAATCATAAAATATCTTTCTTACAAATCGCACAATCGATTTAATAATTATCTCGATGCAACAAATTTCTTCAAAATTGATGCATTGAGTGTACGCAAACAATTTTCAGATGTGATGTCGCTATGCAAAATCGTATATAATATAACCGACTGTCCATAACAACAGAATAGATCTTAAAGTACCTACACGGCACACACGATCGTGTAATATTTTTAATGAAAAACAAATTCAATCCAAAATGCTTGCCTTGTAAGACTGTGTTCAACATATAATAACATTTTCTCTGATATAGATATCTTCAATTGTGATAAAGGTGAATATAAAAAATCTATCAAAAATGTATTAAATAAGTACAAATCTTCATAAATTTTATGATATATTATGTAATGACCTGTTATATGTAATATCTTTTAATTGTTATAAGATCACTGTTTAATTTCTAGATACACAATGTTATATTATAATGAGGAAATCTATAATTTGTTTATCAGTTAGGTAAATTATACATGTACAAATTAATCACATTATAAACTGTGGATTTCCCTAAACTAAAATAAATAAACAAAATAAAATATTATGCAAAATAATTTTTAAAACAATGGAAAATATCACCTTACTAAATTGGCATTTTGTAATATGTCCGTGTTAACAATGGGTCACGGGAAATCATTGGAAACCCGTTTGATTGCAGCAGTAGTGTTACAAATGAAATTCGACTGTCCTTTTAAAGTCACGTACACTACATACGCCATTATTCCTGTGGTAACTGGTGACCCGCTTCAAAGTTAAGGATTGTAATGTGCACTACTTAAACTTTTGCGTACTCTGAAGCACTTAAGGGTAAACTTAACAAAATACTTCATATACTGCTCAATCATAGATGGCGGTATTCTAATTATTCCATGAAAAAACCATTATTACAAATTATCCTTTAAAATATTGAGTTGAATAATTTGTTAGCCTCCGTAAATTAGAAATATGATTAGAATTAATAAATAGTTTTTTTCGAACAAGAACCGAATTTTTTCATGAAAGGCATATAAATGGGGTGTTGTGGGTGTATAGTTCATGGGGTGAGATTTGTCTAGGTCTTGGAGGTGGATGACCAGGACACACTGAACTCCAGATTCCTACCCAGCCCTTAAACCCTTTTCCTTCCCAGAACTCTCCTCTCCTTCCTATCCTTAAAAAACCCTGCAAACAAAGCATCCCCAACGATTTAGATAATATTTGGATGATTTATATAGCGCCATTTTTGTGAAAAATCACCTCAAGGGCGCTGTACAAACTTACCATACATGCCTAAAATCTAGAAAGATTACAAGCTAGACAAACAATTAAAAACAACTTATGGCTAAAAATTGCATACACCGGTTCATTGATCACCGAATCTGGGTCAATGTGTTCAGGAATGACGTGCGTATGCATCCATCCTTCCAACTGCGGTGCAAGGCGGTTGGTTGAGACAGTCCGGCTGGAGAGGTCATAAGGTCTTCCTTAACCGGACTCTCCCAATCCGGCCCGGTACGCAACCAGTGTGCAATAACATCCGCTACCAAGACCTAGACAAACCCCAGGAACCCGTGCGTTTCTGCAAAGTCCACAATCGGAGCGAACCACTTAGGGCAACCCATACCCGCGTCGTAATAATGAATAGGTGTATATAAAAAAAAAAAAAAAAAAAATTTCATATATGAATAAGAATAAATAGTTTTTTTTAGCATGAAATTATAATTCTTTCTAGAGAGGCAAACAAATACAATTTTGTATCGGTGATTCAATCCAATATTGTATTTGCATGCATTTTTTAGAAGAATTGAGTTGGCATCACAGCAAACAGCATGGTTCATGTGTTGTTTGTAGTGATGACAATTGAAATCGTCGATATGAAAAAAGAGATGAAAATAACAATCGGGTAAAGCGAAAAATTTTGACTTTTGTCTCTAATTGGAATCGGGCTGAAAATAGCGATTTATTTCTATTTATTTATTAGTTCACATCCTGATAGGCTTTTTCTTTATAGTTAATAAGTTGAGTTTATCAAACAATGGAGAAAATATAATACAATGAAAAAAAATACACAATACAATGTAACAACAAAGGCATATAAAAAAAATTAAAAAATATCTACGTAAAAATGATAAGATGTCTCACATTCAATAAAAACAAAAATTGCAGAAATTATAATCTATTTGTGTATAGAAGAATAAAAGTGACAGAATATACAACATTTATACTGATTAGTTTTAAGATGAAATATATCACCTAGATTAGAATATTTTAAGGTAGTGTCCTGGTGTTATCGAAGCAAAAGGGTAATAAATGTCGACATGATTTTTCGAGAAAATGGATATAGATAAATTGAAGTAATGCAGTATTTTTATGTAATAGTAATGAATCTGAGCTTATTTTTGTTTCTGAAAGTTTCAAAAGAGACATTTATCCATGAGGTAATTAGGAATACGCAATTTATAGTTTATGAACCTTAGAAACTTCCGTTGAATCTTTTCAATGTCGTCTGAATGAGTGTTGAAAAAGGGAGACCATAACGTAGAGTTATATTCAAGTTGGCATCAGACAAGGGTTTTATATAACATAATAAATGTGCCTAAATCATTGAAATCTTTTGCAGCTCTTAACACAAAGAAAAGCAGATGGTGTATTGTAGGCATTTAAAATAGTTACCCAGAGATGATAGAGATGACGGCGCATTTTGCCGCACAATCCTCATTAAGGCTGGCCGCACACGTCAGGTTTTTTCCATCCTTACGTAGTGTTATCCGGAAGCTTATCAATATAAGCAATACCGGACTATCAACTAAATCATTTAGAATTTTATATATGTAGAAATACCAAGTTAGTGAAAATTTATCTGTCTGACAATTTAAGCATTTTCATATTATTTAACATAATTGCTCGAATAGCCATTTTAAAATTTAGAAAACGTAAGGATTTCTTTAGTTTTCTTTCAACAGCTTGCACATGTATATTATAATGTAGGTTCCAGACGGGAGAATTGTACTCAAGTTGACTTCTTACGTGGGCAAAATATAACAGTTTAATAAACTTTATATTAATTATTATTTTTAATTGATAAACTAACGTTTAAGACAAGATTTTTATGCATAGCACAAAGGGTAGGTAACAATTTTTAAAAGCGCTAGTATATATTGAATTATTTGGCGGGTATTAGATAATCCGCCATAGCTCAGTGGTAGAGCTCCTGACCGGCAATCAGAGGGATACGGGTTCGAGTCCCGTTGGCGGCCAGTATTTTTTCTCGGAAGATTTTTTCAATGTAGATGAGTGTTTCAGGCTGATAATAATTGTTACCCACCCTTTGTACTTTGCATAAAAATCTTGTCTTAAACGTAAGTTTATCAATTAAAAATAATAATTAATATTTGACAAGTTAAAGTATTTCACAAAAAAAATGTAGACATAATTTGTCTCGACGCCACCTAGCGAGCGATTTAGCATTAACAATGCCTCTCTCACAAAAAATAAAGTTGGTTGTTTTCAGGTGGAAAAATGAAATAAGCAGTAATTGTTGAATGAAGCACTAGTATATATTGAATTATTTGGCGGGTATTAGATAAGCCGCCATAGCTCAGTGGTAGAGGACACGGGTTCGAGTCCCGTTGGCGGCCAGTATCTTTTCTCGGAAGATTTTTTCAATGTAGATGAGTGTTTCAGGCTGATAATAATTGTTACCCACCCTTTGTACTTTGCATAAAAATCTTGTCTTAAACGTTAGTTTATCAAATAAAAATAATAATTAATATTTGACAAGTTAAAGTATTTCACCAAAAAAATGTAGACATAATTTGTCTCGACGCCACCTAGCGAGCGATTTAGCATTAACAATGCCTCTCTCACAAAAAATAAAGTTGGTTGTTTTCAGGTGGAAAAATGTAATAAGCAGAATTGTTGAATGAAGCACTGGTATTGAATTATTTGGCGGGTATTAGATAAGCCGCCATTGCTCAATGGTAGAGCTCCTGACCGGCAATCAGAGGGACACGGGTTCGAGTCCCGTTGGCGGCCAGTATCTTTTCTCGGAAGATTTTTTCAATATAGATGAGTGTTTTAGGCTGATAATTATTGCTTATAATAATTGTTACCTACACTTTATATTGTTAAAATGTATAGTTAGTCTAAGTATAAGTCCCAACATTTTAAAGCCCTTATTAAAGATTTCTGTTATTTGGTTAACAAATGAAAGATTTGATTGAAAAGTGATCTAAGTCTTTAATTTTTATCAATGTAGTAATTAAACTATCTTGCTGGTTATACTTACATCAGCTTACACTATCATTTTCATTAGGAGTTTTCGCTTTCTTCAGTTGTCAACATTGATCTATCAATACTTCTGCTGTATTATTATAATAAAGAATGTTATTTGCATGACTTGTCAAAGTTGATGCGTTCCGCTTGAAAAACGTTATCTTTACTTCGTGACTGTCATAGAACCTGTCACAGTGATAGTCACAGAAAGTGTCACAATCTGCTTTGAGTTACGGTGAAAAGTGACAGTGCCTGAAATAAATATGCCAGTTTCCGGGAAAAAGAATATTGCCCAAAGTAAAATATTACCATGTTATTTACCGCAGTAAATTTTCTGTTTTATTCCGTGATATCTCTGCCATTGACGAAACTGCCGTATTTTCAGCGAGGGAGTATAGTCAGAACCACCTCAAACTAGGCCAGTACACTAAAACAAATTGACTTTTCATTTATACAGCTTTATGATCATCCTTTTCGATATATATTTTGAATTTGTGTTTAGATACTGAAACCCATTAAAATGTTTAAATGTATTAAATCGTTTTATAAGGATGAATGGTTTATATCCGGAAAAAACAGGACATTGACGTAAAAAGGGCTTATATCATCAGGGCTATATCATCTGAGATGCTGTGTGGAGGGTCTTTTTGAGGAGAGGAAGGAATGAACATTGGTCTTGAAGAGACCCATGTCGTAGGAAGGAGGAAACACAGAGGCCAGCAAATCATTCCACAGCCGAGCTGTTGAATACAATAACGAGTCGAAGAAGCGACCCGTTCTCATGTGACAAATGTCAACCGTGTACATTTGTTGGGCACGCGCTTGGCGTGTTTCCCAACTATTCACCGGTGCCGAAGGGATCAATCACGCTAGTTTCTCGGAGCATCTTCCATTGTAATACCGGTAGAACAAGGATAGCATTCCTACCCGACGCTCTAAAGATTGCAATCGTCGAGGGTATTTTTCAGGTATTTTGGCGCTCCAGACCAAAGGTGGCTGTCAAATTCAACCATGGGGCGCACTTTTGATTTGTACAAGGTTAGCAGTTGTGTACTATTAAAGTATCTGCGGGGGATCGTACGTGTTAGGGATAGTGTTTTCTTAACATTTCTTCAGTGTTTTTTTTGTCAGTGTTCTGTTTTGTGACGAAATCAGTTACTACATGTTATTTTAGGTTAGTTTAACCCTTAGCGGAATCGTGGCGTCCTATATAGTGAGCAGACATACAAAATAATTATTTATTATATAAACAATTATTAACAGTGAGCGTTTTAAAAAATCAGTATTTTTACAAAATTTTCTAAGGGTTCAATAAAATGGTTTAGGTATGTTTTTCATTCATTTTTTAACATTTCTCAAAGGTTCTGTGTTTATAGTGTCCCGTTTTGTAGCGGAATTGGTTACGTTGTGTTTTTTGGGTTAGGTTAGGATACTTTAGGTATCTTTTTTCACTTTTCTTAATATTTCGTAAGTGTTCTGTTTTGTTACAGGATTGGTTTAGGTAAGGTTAGGTTAGGTTAGGTTCGATGAGGTGAGATTATGTCATGTTAGTTAAGGTAGGTTTTTTTCTTCACTTCTCTAAATTTTTATTCTGTTTTGTAACGGAATAATAAAATGATTTAGGACGATCTAAAGAAATAGAGCTGGACGAGGTGGTTTAAGTAAAATAAAACACAAGTCACATAATAATGTAAAATTATATTAAGTACATATTGAAGGCTTAGGGACCGGATGACGTAACAAGAAAATTCAAATTTTAGTAAAATTCAATATATTGTGAAATTATGAAACTACAATAAAGCAATGTGTATGTTTGGAATAAATATAATAGTTCTTAATTATGTCCCTGAAAAAAACAAAATAGTTAACATTTCTCTCAAAATTTAGATCTCCTGTGAAATTCGAATGATTTGGTTACGTCATTCTGGCTTTAAGACATCGATGTAGTAATTTATGTTCATTGGTAAATTGTTTCAAAAAGTTTTGTTTTCCACATTTTTGGTGCTAAATCTTCTCGAAGTTCTTATTTGTATTATGAGCAGAAATTTTGGAATTTACTGAAGACCGAAAGAAGTGTGCTCTGAGTCATTAATTGTTTTTGTGTTTAATTCTTAAAACTCCATGTAATTTTTTTCTGAATTTAATTTAAAATAAGTATTTTAGTTTTATTTTTTGACAAATGTTTCGGCTTACAATTCCATTTTAAAACTAATTGCCTTGTAAGCCGAAACAGCTGTATCAAAAATACAAACTAAAATACTCGTAGAACTTGATAATAATATTATTAAATTAAATTAAAAATAAAATACAAAAAAGTGTGCTATGTAACCGGTGTAAGCTTTAATGGTTTTCTTCTTTATTATTATTGGTTTTGTTCCTTTTGTGCACCTATGTATAAATATATACCTGTGTTTTGAATTTGAAAAATCTTTTTTTTCCCAATTAAGATGGATACGGTGAATGCGCATATGAAACTGGTGGGGGTCAGTATCTCCAACAAGGTTTAGAACCACTGCTCTAGGATTTATCTGTTCGGTGGGTTTATCACCCTCTCTAACGTCGCAGGTTAGCTTGCGAATTTGAAAATAAATCAAAACAGATTTTGTGGGGTGAATATTTAATTTATAATTCTATTGAAACTTTCAAAATACTTGTAAGAGTCACAGCTTTCTTAAGGATGAATGATTTCTATGAAAAGTGACAGTTTCCTCGGCCACAAAACGTGCCTTTGACTAAATGAAGTAATTTCTCAAAAACGTGTAGTGTTTGTTGATGAATATCTTTTCGAATCAGCCGATGTTTTATAATCATAATTATATTAATTAATTATAATTCAAAATAAAGGAGAAAGCAACTCCAGAGAAGAGAGGCTGATATTCCAACGGATGGAGACACTTTGTCAAAACTATGTACTAAATAGTACAAAATACGCAAAATAAATCGGTAATTATATTGTGGCGTTTGTAATACTAAAGAAGTTAATTATAAGAAGGATGAATTAAAAATGTCAATCCTACAATGAAAGTCATATTATGTTAGGTATATTTAAATATAAGGTTCAATGCAAAATCTTTGTATCGAACGTGTGATGCAATTAGATGACTCACCGCCAACTAACCAACGAGCCATCTGCCTGATAAATACTACCACATGCCCCCTCCACTGGAGTGGGAAATTGGTTTGTTATGACGCACCTAATCCACACAGCCACCAGTGCGCATTGAAACATCTCAAGACTCATGGCGAAAAGACTAGCTCACACCATAAAAAAGAGAGGTCAGGTACAAATATATCACGTCTGCCTCTGGATAGATTTCGCAATGTGCTGTACTGGCTGCGCACTGACCCTCGCGCTTACTGTACCTTCATGGCCAACAAACTGATGAGATAGATGAACTGACAAACAAACCCCACTGGAGATGGGTGCCGATGAGACTTATTCCGGTTCACTCAGCACACCAAGAATGGTTGCAGCGTGACACCGACGCACTGGATCGGATCACCTCAATAATAGCAGAAGCACTCCACATTGCCAAAAACAAGCCCTATCAGAGAGTAAAACAGCTGGCATACCACGAGCTGCTAGCGGCCCTAAACGCTGCGACTTTACGCCAAGCTGATCACCAACCTGCCGGAATTAGCAGTCTCACCCCGAGCCGAGTACTGCCATCCCATTTTTCATGATAAGTTATTCCTTTATATTTGTTTTATCCCATTACGCACGTATTGGCCAGCCGACCTGCTCACTAGTATGCTGCGACTGGCCTTGGATGCCGGTGTCGGATATTCAGCAACTCAAGTACTGGCACCAGCTGGCCTACTTCCCAATTTGCTTGCGACGAGATACGCAACTCAAGTAATGACACCAGCTGGTCCACCTCCCAATTTGTTTGCGATGAGATATGCAACTCAAGTAATGGCACCAACTAGCCCACCTCCCAACAAATTTGCAACGAGATACGCCACTCAACCGAAGGCTAGCAAGGCTAATTCTAATTCCAACTTATAATTTTTATTCCAGCTCCACCTTGCAACCACTGAAAGAAGTGCAGCCAAGGCCAGCAAACCCTGCACCACTGCCAAAACAGCGGTACTCTCCAAAGTCTCCTCACACGGGGGGAGCTCATAGCCCCATCAAAAGGGACAAAATTTCACTGAGATGAAAAACGCCTTAGTGGCACTAAAACCAGGACACAGACGCGTTATTTTTCAGAAATGCCGTGCATCAATTGGCGTTGTTTACCACCAATAATACCGCACACGAAGGGAACCTGGGAGAGGTTAATACGATCCGTAAAAAAGGCACTAAGCAGCACACATAAGGAGAGGGCTCCCAGGGACGAAACCCTGCTCATGGCGCTGGCAGAGGCTAGATTTGTTGTAAACAACAGACCACCTCCAGAACTCACATATTAATGGACTTGCGAGATGACGGCCCCCTGACTCCCAACCAATTTTTTAGGGGATCAGCCGGAAAATGTCCCCACATGTCCCTTTATGGCAAAAACGAGGAGGAGGTTTATTTTCAATTGTCGCCAATGGCGAATCAGCCAACAGCTCGCAGACTTGTTTTGGCGGCGCTGGCTGCGCGAGTATCTTCCCAGTATGGCCGCCCAACCAAAATGGCACCATCCATCGACACCTATCAAAAGAGATGAAATAGTGGTCATCGTAGATCTGTCATTACCAGGAACAGCTGACCATGTGGCCGCATCCTCGAAGCCGTAACCACCGCCAGGTCAGGACTGCCCGGGTCCGGACCCAGTCCGGAGTATACAAACTCGGCATTATTCTGCCAGCCTCGGCAACCACATCTGAAACACAAGTCACCCCGACCCGACTCACTGCCAGCTCTAGAGGTGGGATCACCGCTAAGTACTAACACGCTCGATAAAATAGCTGGGTGCAGCCACGACTGCACGAGGAGGAGAATGTATCGAACGTGTGATGCAATTAGATGACTCACCGCCAACTGCTTGTTGCACCATTATTACGCGGCGGTACAAAAATACTGATTTCATAACATTTATTAAAATGTGAATCAACCGACACCGGACCTTTACTATAAAAGCCAGTACAAAAGGAGGAGCTTCATTCAGTCACCAGTCATCAGTTATTGTGGCAGTACCTCTACAGAACTTACTCGATTCAAGACGTCAGTATCGCCGTTACAAGTTGGAACTTCAAGACTGCAGTCTCTTTAGACCGCCTACTTGATTCAAGACGTCAGTATCGTTGTCACCAGTTGGAGCCCCATGGCCACCCTCGGGCTCCCTTGAACTTGCTGATTCTTACCAGGCCCTTGAAGACGCTGACGCCTGAGCCCCATGGCCACCCTCGGGATCCCTTGAACTTGCTGATTCTTACCAAGCCCTTGAAGATGCTGATGCCTGAGCCCCATGTCCACCCTCGGGCTCCTTTGAACTTGCTGATTCTTACCAGGCCCTTGAAGACGCTGACGCCTGAGCCCCATGGCCACCCTCGGGCTCCTTTGAACTTTCTGAATCTTATCAAGCCCTTGAAGACGCTGCGCTACACCTGGCCATCTTGCTCCGCACTGCTAGCCTGGGGCTCCCTTGCATCGGGCCTTGCATTTTTCTGCCCTGATGATAACGCCTGAGCAAGATACATGATATGGACTCCCGCCACGCTTAATAAAAGCAGACCGATTATCCTGAAACCAATCAACATGTGAGTTGCTGCGACCACCCCCTGGATGCTGATGCCAGATATGCAGCAATCCACGAGAACATACACCGTCTGGGGCGCAGCCCGTCTCGATTACTAGCAACCAGCGTCCACTGCAGCTTACATGCTCCGATGCAAGCTCCGATGCAAGAGTATTCCATCTCCCAATGCACGGTGGAAGATGCAATACCACTCCACCCCAGCATAGACGCTTGTGACCATACTACGGAACTTCCACAGCTGTCAAGGCGAGAACACATCTCTATCAAGACATTAATTTCGATTGTCAGGCGTCTCTGTGTGCCAGCGCTTATTATCTACAGTTTTGTGCAGGCCTAGAGGTCTCGTACAATCTTAATATTGGGTCCTTACATATGAAATTGGCGTTTTTCCGTACTGGCAACTTTGATCTCTAATATCTTCTCTTTGGTTAGGAATTCCAAATTCAAATTTATACAGCTATTTACTCATGTATTTGTGTTTCGAAAATTATAATTAATTTGATTTTTCCTTAATTGTTTTTTTTTCTTTGCGTCCTTTAGTTTACAAAATGGAAAACTTGAAATATCGCGTTATTTACAAGTCCGAGTTCCACCGTGGCACCAGTGGTGCAGAAACGGCTCGAAGGATTAATGATGTGTATGGCGACGGTACCGCAAAAGAAAACACAGTGCGTTTTTGGTTCCAACGTTTTCGTTCTGGAAATTTCGACCTGCAGAACAAGCCCCGTGGACGGCCGGAGACCAATTTGATAATGAAGAATTGAAGGCTATTGTGGAAGCGGATCCATCGCAAACGACGTCCGAGTTAGCTGCAGGCTGCGGTGTTAGTGATAAAACTGTTTTAATCCACTTGAAGCAAATTATTATATACTACCTACCTACATATTACCTACCGCCGCTGAGTACACAAACAGTGAAATACGCTCCACATAAAATTGCCAAAACAATAATAATTTGCGTGTAAATAACAACATAAAGTGACAAATAATAAAAATCAATTGGTGTTTCCAGTATTGAGCCAGTTAGATTTCTGAAATATAGCGTGTGCTGTGCAGTTTTGTGATTTAAAAATATTAAAATAACAATTCAGAAATCATAAACACATCAATCGCGCAGGCGCATAAATAAATTTGTCATCATTATCGCCATTGGTCGAAAGTGTCGTCATTTACTCGTTATTGGCCCAAAGTGTCTCATTTTTGAAAGGTGCTTAACTGATTGCGGGAAATAGGCGCCATTGTAAATCTTGGAATAATAAATTAAATATCTGCAAAACCTACTCAAACATGGATTTAAACGAAAACTCTCTCAACTATATGAGCAAAGCTAAAGATCTGCTAAGTTCATTAATCAAAATTATTAATGACCCCGGTAACAAGTTTACGAAGGAGCAGATGGGTAAATTAACACCTATAACAACGGAACTGTTGGGAACTACAGGAATGATGGCTGTACGTATGGGAATACTTGAAGGCGAATTATCAGCCTTAAAAAGTGTAGCAGTTACTCAGCCAACAGATGCTAACCCCACAAATCCTTCATCTAATATTTGTGACTTATTGACGGAAATTGAAGAGAGGAAGCTCCGCGCAAGAAATGTTATTCTTTTCAATGTTCCCGAGAGCACATCAGATCTAACCTCAACTAACATTTCCGATGACGTGAATAAGGTTACCGCGGCCTTGAAAAACATTGATATTTCCTTTAATCCTCATGACATTAAAATATTCAGGTTGGGAACGAAGAAAGTCGGAAATCAATGTAGACCAATTAAGTTGGAATTCAAAGAGGAGCATTCAGTTCGGACAATTTTGATTAATAACAAAAAATTAAAAGATGGTATCAAAGCCAGAAATGATCAGACCAGCCAACAAAGAAAACACCTGATGATGCTACGGGACGAGCTAGAGTCTAGAAAAAATAATGGTGAATCAAATCTAACAATAAAATATATAAATAACCTCCCCAAAATCGTCAATGTTTTGCCAAAAAACTCCAACTAAATAAATGTAACATCTATTATCAGAACGTCAGAGGCATCAGAACGAAATTAAAGGAATTCAGAATAAGTGCCCCGACTCTCTCACATGATGTCATCATGTTAACGGAAACCTGGTTAACACCATCGATTTTCTCAGCGGAACTTGGATTGCCCGATCACCACATCTACCGAGTTGACCGTAGTCCAAACACCAGCTCCAATACAAGAGGGGGCGGAGTCCTGATTGCTGTCCACAAACGTATTCCGTCAAAAGTGCTCAAAAACAAAAATAGTGACGTTGAACAAATATTCGTGTTGCTTGAAAATAAAAATGCTGTCAAATTAATAATTGGATGCATATATATACCGCCATCCTCCGATACACGGCTGTATATGAATCATGTAGGGGATGTGGAATTTTTAAGGTTTAAATATCCCAGTGCCAAACTTGTTTTAGTGGGTGACTATAACTTACCAAATATATCTTGGAACCATGATGACCCTGAATTGTCTGGTATTAATATGTCAACTGCCAATCTTAGTGAGAGAGAGATTCTGGGTATGTCGAATTATTTATCAATCCCACAACTAAACACTGTCGCTAATATAAATAGTCGCATTCTTGATCTAGTTTTTTGCAGTGAGCCCACGGCTAACGTATGTAAATCTTTAGAAGAACTATTACCTGTGGACGTTTACCATCCTCCTCTGGATATAGTTATTCCCTTTGTTAACAACACTTATCTCAAAAATATCAAGCCATCTTATAACTTCTCTAAAGCAAATTTAAAAAAAATTTCTGATTGCTTAAATACAACAGACTGGTCCTTTCTGGAAAATACAGATATTAACGATAATGTAAATAAATTTTATGCTATTCTAAATGATGCCATTGCAAATTTTGTGCCTCTTCGACATAATAGAATTTCTCATTTTCCAAAATGGTTTAGTCCAGAATTGATCACTTTAACATATCGTAAGAAAATAGCTCATAAAAATTACAAACGGTCCAGACTGTCGAGTGATTACAATGAATTTCAATTGTTAAGAAAGGAATGTTGTAAAATCTCAAAACTATGCTATAAAAATTACATCGACAAAATTGAAACTGATATTCGTGTAAATATAAAACAGTTTTGGAATTATACTAACTCGCAAAAAAATAATAACTTGGGTATTCCAACTACTATGAATTTCAATGGAAAAATTGGATGTAATGATGAAAACATTGCAAATCTATTTGCCGATTATTTTAAGTCTGTGTATGAAGAGGATATACCTAGCAACGAAATTCCAAAATTCTCATCGAATCTTAGCCTGGATATATCTGAAATACGCATAGAAATTAATGATATCAAAAACCATGTAAATTTGTTAGATGCTAGAAAAAATGCAGGACCTGATAATATTCCACCAGTGTTAATTAAAGAATGTTTAAATGGCATAACTGTTCCTCTTTTTCTAATTTTTAACCAGTCACTAGAGACAGGCAGTTTCCCTGATACATGGAAACACAGTTTTCTAACACCCATTTTTAAAAAAGGGGACAAAACGGACGTAACAAATTATAGGCCAATATGTATCCAATCATCGATTCCCAAGCTTTTTGAAAAAATTGTACTCCATAAAATATCTACAAATATAAAAAAAATTATAACACCCTATCAACATGGCTTTTGTTCAAATAAATCTACACTAACCAATTTACTAATTTACGAAAACTTCATATCTAAATCTTTAGCAAACAGGTGCCAGGTTGACTCAATATATACGGACTTTAGCAAGGCCTTTGACAAGGTGTGTCACAAAATATTAATCAATAAATTGGCGACACTTGGAGTTTATGGTAGCTTATTAATTTGGTTTGTTAGTTATTTGTCCAAAAGAAGTCTTAGTGTGAAAATAAATGGCACACATTCGTACAAATTTATAGCAACAAGTGGAGTGCCGCAAGGCTCCCATTTAGGGCCCATTTTGTTCATTATATTTATAAATGATATTGTTGATATATTCACAAACATAAACGTGCTACTGTTTGCTGATGACATGAAACTTTATAAAGAGATCAACCACATTAATGATTGTATTACACTTCAAACTAATTTGATATATCTTTTTGAATGGTGCTCTATCAACAAACTAGCATTAAACATAAATAAATGTCAGTTCATTCATTTTTCCAAAATAAATAATCCTATATATTTTCAGTATTCATTAAATGATGAAAATTTAAATTGTGTTAATGAAATTATGGATCTAGGCATTATGTTCGACAGTAAACTCACCTTTGTATGTCATATTAATAATATTATCAACAAATCCCTAAAGACTCTTGGCTTTGTTTTAAGAGCTGCAAAAGATTTTAATGATTTAGGCACATTTATTATGTTATATAAAACCCTTGTCAGATGCCAACTTGAATATAACTCTACGTTATGGTCTCCCTTTTTCAATATTCATTCAGACAACATTGAAAAGATACAACGGAAGTTTCTAAGGTTCATAAACTATAAATTGCGTATTCCTATACTAAACATTGATTATAATTACCTCCTGGATAAATTTTCTCTGTTGAAACTTTCAGAAAGAAGAATAAGCACAGATTTAATACTGTTACATAAAATACTGCATTACAAAATTGACTGTCCAGAATTACTTCAATTTATCAATATCCATGTACCCAAAAAATCATGTCGACATTTATTACCCTTTTACTTCAATAACACCAGGACACTAGCTTATCAAAATTCTCCGTTTCCGAGACTTCACAGTCTCGGAAATAAATATTCTAATTTAGGTGATATATTTCATCTTAAAACCAATCAGTATAAATGTTGCATATTCTATCACTTTTATTCTTCTAGACACAAATAGATTTACATAATTTCTGCAGTTTTTTGTTTATATTGAATGTGAGACTTCTTATCATATTTTTACATATGTACTTTTTATTTTATTATGTGGTTTTGTTTTTTATATTGTATTACGTATTTTCTTTTCTCATTGTATTATATTTTCTTCATTGTTTTTATACTCAACTTATAAACTTTAATGTAAAAGCCCATCAGGGCGTGTAATAAATAAATAAATAAATAAATAAATAAATAAAATTGGGAAGGTGAAAAAGCTCCCTTACAAAACTCCCATAAGCTCCCATACAAAGTTCCTCCCATACAAAACGCCAATTTCATATGTAAGGACCTAATATATAAAACAAAGTTGGGTTTGTTGCACAATTTACAACTCAAGAACGGCTGGATAAATTTTTATGATCTTTAATTTGTTCGATTTGTCTCCGCCCCGAATAACATAAAAGCTATTAAAACATCGGAAAAATACACGAAAAAAAATTATGAAGAAAATTGTTTTTCTCGTACATTTTGTATGGAACGAATTCACATCTTTTGAAAGAGCTGCAGCAATATTGTGATAAGTATAATATTGAATATAATGAGTGAATTCTAAAATTTCGAAAACGTCAAATGTCAATGCGCTGATTGTTTTGCTTTTGTTATAAAACATATAATTCTGTCCCTCTTTCTTACACACTAATTGTCAACAGTTTAAAATTAGACAAAGGGTGAACGTAGGTATGTCTGCAGGCCTCCAAAGAAAAAATACAATAATTATAATAAATTTTCCTCACACGTATAAAGAAAATGTAACGCAATTCCCGTAGGTAAGTTGAACAGTAAGAAAATCACAAAAAATATAAATCCGTACATAACACCACCTACCATACTGACAAAAATAAAATACGGACAGTTGCGCATCGATAATTGCTTTATTGTGTAATTTTTAACTTAATAAAAAAACTGAATTTAAATCAGCTAATAAGTTAACACAACAGTTATTAATTCTGAGGCGGTACGAAGTTCGCCGTCTAATACTGTAATAAGTAACTCAGGAGGTGCTAGAAACTCGAAGAGGATTTCTAGAGTTAAATTTAAATGTCACAAGTAAATTAACAGATTGAAGTTAAAGGTAAGTCATAATTAAGAATCTAATAATTTAATTGGAAGGATTTAAGATTCCGATGTCTCCACCATGTTTGTTCCACTTTGGGAGCCGAAGCACTCGTCCTCGCAGCTCACAGTGAGCCACGTAAATTCGCTCTTTTTTTTTCTTTCAAAATGTGTCTAGGGATATTAGCAGCTGATCTGATTCACTACGAACTACAGCTTGCGACTACGAACGAACGTCTTGTGACTACGAACGAACGGCTTGCGACTACGAACGAATGGCTTGCGACTACGAACTACTTGTTGCTAAACAAGAAAACGGGGTAGGAAAATACATGTGTCGAATCACCCATTAAATATGACAGAAGGACCCATATGCAATTTTTTCAGTTTTCAAGGTTTCTTCTACAAAAGTTTCTCGAATGTGGTAAAAGGATGCCTTTTATTTTAATTATGACAGGTTGAAAATTCGCTTGAAAAGAAATAATGTTTAAGCAAGTTTATAAAAAATAAATATGCCCTTTTTAATGAAAATAAATAACTTTAATATTTAAGTCACCACTATTTAATCAATATAATCGACATGTTTAAAAACCAATTGTTTTTTCGTCAGAATAAACAAATTAGGAAATATTATTAGTTGACAGCCGTCGTAGTCCAGCGGTAAGGCTCTTGACTCGCACTCCGAAGGTCACGGGATCGAATCCCGGCGTGGAAAATAAATTTTATTTGTGTAATTTGTGTTATTTCACAATTTCTTCATTTAAAATAATAAATAGTACCTATATATTTCCGGCACGTTCCGGAGTGGAATACACTCTCAGTATTGCCCTGGTGTAAGAACACCATTCACAATTAAAGCGTTGCTTGAAATGGCTTTATCCGTGCTTGGTGACCAGATCTGAATAGCCAGATACTTCCCCACTTTCCTTTTCCCTATCACCTTCCCCTCTCTACTACCTTTAGCCTCACAACATACCCCAATTGCGGATGCCATAGTCCCACTGGCTCCAGACGGGAGCAGTTGTGCAGTATTCAAGTAAAAAAAAGTTTGAATAATCTTGCGAAAACCTTTGCTCTCCTAAACACATTTTAAAATTAAGAGACTTTTGCTATATGACTACCGAAATTACAAAATCAGTGCATCCATGAATCTTTGGTCAAACATTCGTCTGGCAGTATATATGTGTATGAAGAAGATCTGCAGAGTTGGCGGACGTATGAATCCATCCCTACTACTGTGCAAGGCAGATGAATACGCCTCCAAGACCTGGAAAAACCTCACCCTGTTTATACCGGGCACTCCTACTCACTAAAACAAACTAGCTAGCAACTTGGGTTTTAAAATTACCATCGAAACATTATTTAAAGTTATCGTGCCGGAAAATTTTCCCAAATCGTAAAATTTAATGATTTCCATTTCATGGTAATCTAAATCGGTTCAATGTTATATCTGTAATGAGATTTTACCACATTCAAGCCATTTGGATGGTTCTTACAATTAACATAAATTCTAACATAATATATAATTATTAAATACCTATTAATTTTATGTTTGAACCACCATATCGGTTTAGTTCTGAAACAGCTTATTTATTTATTTATTTATTTACGCCCTACTGGGCTTTTACAAGATAGATACATAAGTAATACAGTTGTGTTAGCAAATACATAGTATTCAATATATATTGATTTATGATAAATTTAAGTCAAATTAAATGTATAGGTATGGAAAACGAAATTTTTAAAAATACATAAAAACTAAAAGAAAATAGAAATATAGAGTGTATTCACTACGGAGTCGTGAAATCATACATTTTACTAAAATAATTATAAAGACTTCGTTTTGTGACTAATACGGAATCTTTAAATATGTCTACAGTATTCCCAAATTTATTGCCCAGATGATGCATTCTATTAATAGGTGTAGGAGCCTCATAATTCGTTTTGAAACTGTCACAGAAAAAGGTAGCACTTTGTCTCGTATTTCTGGTCGGTATGTAAAATTTTATTTTGGAGAGAATTTCAGGGTTGTTAATGCAATTATTAATAATTTTATTTAATAGTACAAGGTCAAAGATGATCCGCCTATCTGACAGCGTAATTATGTTGAGTTGTTTCATCAAAAGGACATAGTTAATAATTTGGATTTGATATATTTAGCTTAAAGTTGATAAATCTTAGAAATTTGTGCTGTACCCTTTCTATATTGTTGGAATGGATTTTATACATTGGGGACCAAATTGGCGAATTGTACTCTACCTGGCTTCTTACTAAAGAAGTGTACAATGTTTTCAAACATTCTAGTGACTTGAAACCACTTGCTGTTCTGCATATGAACCCGAGCATTTTTAAAGCTCTATTTGTTATTTCATTTACGTGCAGAGTAAATGTTAACTTTTCATCAAATATAACACCTAAGTCCCTGATCTGAGCGACTGGTGTCAATTTTACATTATTTAAAGAGTATTCATAGGTAACATGACTTTGGATTTTACGAAAACGAATAACTTGGCATTTTTGAATATTAAGAAATAACGAGTTGATCACACACCAATGATACAATTTCTCTAAATTTGATTGTAAAATATGACAATCCTCTATACTACGTATCATTTTATACATTTTCAAATCATCAGCGAAGAGAAGGACTGAATTGAAACCCATTTTCCCAAAGTCTTTGCGTTGTTATTTTCTCCTTTTGTCCTTTTCCTTCCTTGAAAGGCCCTACTTACTGACTACAAGAAGAGGAAGGTGATGCATATCTTCTTGGTACACGTACACAAATTGCACAAACATCGAAAATTACCCACATTAATTCAGTTGAAAAATCGTCGTGAAATCGTTCACAACTCGCTCTTGAAATCTCGCTTGAAAATTGTAAAAATACTAACTACTTAATACACAAAAAAGTGACGGTAAAGTTAACCATTCTGTGAGCTATGATCGTGGAAGAATAGCCACCACCAAGATTGGACCATTGCAGCATATGAACCCAGCAAAGGTAGGGGCTTTCTTTTTTCCAGTTGCCATTTCCTGTGAATTGACTTTAAAAAACGCCATCAACTATCTTGCATCACACAAATAAAGATTTACAGTCCATACCCTTGTACCCTTGTCACGATATTGTTCGTTGGAAAAATCTGTCACCATATGATACGTTCTCATAAAATTCCTCTGAGGGTGAGAAATATAATATTATCTATTAACTTCCGCATCTTTTGAATTCATACTTCTGTATGACAGAAAACCGCATAACATTTCCACCAAACTGCATCGAACTCATGTTTGCAAAATTTTTTATTTAAAACGAAAAAAGGGAAGTGACAAATAACTTCCTTTATACCTGTATCTAAAGTTGCACTAGTACTAACGTTTGTCTAGTTATATGTGTATTTTATTTTTTTTCAAAGAGGTAAATACAGTTCATACGAAAAAAAACATATGAAAGTGATTTTTAGAACATTAACCACGTTCGCGTTATTTTTTTAAAATTTTTAATCGTTTGTAAATTTTAAAGAGTCTTTTATCTGTTTTCAAAAACAATATTTCATTTTGGGATTCGCTCAAAAATAGCGAATGTGTTTGAAATCGTATGTCAAGCGGAAATATTTTAATGTCGTGTGATATCTGACGTTATTATTACGCTAAGGTCTGCTCTGCACGGTTGAAATTTGAGAATTCAACTACAAATACAACTCTGACGCCGCGCCGTTTTTATACGTGGAATTTGTTAGAAATCTACTTTCGTAATAGAACTGAATTAAAGATAAAAATAATCGAGATAAAAACTATCAAATTATCTTTTAAGTTGGACCAAATTTCACGCAGTAAGCCAAATTTCAGTTTATCACGAACAAACATCGTTATTTGAGATTTAAATGTGCAAAGATATTTGAAAATGTTTTATCAATTTCACTATAAGTAAGGAAAACTTGAGCTTACTTCGAATACCCAACAACGACATATTTCTAACGGTTTACATCTTCAATGCTTACATCCAAATAGCAGTTGTGATCAGATAACTGACTCAGATTTTACCCTCTCTCTTCCATTCTCGGAAAAACACTTTAAATTTACAGTGTAATTACTTAATCCAGCTAACAGGACTATTTCGAAGTGTTCCTACATATATTATAAACAACCTCTTGAAGTTTACAGATTACTATTTTTTTTAAATATGAATACCGTAATCAATACAGTCTCAAATCCTACCGTCTGGAGTCAGTGACACTTCGACTTCTCCAATCAGCTATCAAATTATTATTCTATCTTTTATCACATTTCTAAAGAAAAAGCAACATTGTAAATGGTGACGAGGGTATATTTAGAAATTTCCAAATTAGAAGTAAAAAAAGGGGATGAGGTTTATAAATATTTAGGATACCCGCAATCGAATAGATTAAATCATACTAGTATTCAAAATGATATTAGGATTAAATTTAAAAATAGGATCAGATAAATTTTAAAATGCAATCAATCTGCTAAAACTTTAGTAAAGGCAATAAATACTTGGTTAATACTTCTATTAACGTACTTATTTGGCATAATTAAATGGTCCAATACAGATTTAGATAGCTTACAACGATTTATTAGAACTACGTTAACAAAGTTTAATTGCCATCATCCAAATTCAGCTATAGAAAGAATTTATTTACCTGGAAATTTAGGAGGTACAGGTATAGTCAAAATAACATCTTTGAATCACATTCAGGTAGAAATGCTAAGAATTTTTTTATATAGGAAAGCTAAAAGCTCAGAAATGCACAAAATAATTTGCAAGGCAGATAGAAACATTATAAATACCAACCAGGAATTATTAGATTCCTGGTCAAATAAAATTATTCACGCAAAACACTTCAATTATCTCAACCAAACGTATGTTGACAAACTTTCGTCAAACAAATGGTTGAGTATTGAAGAGTTGAGCGCAGAAATGGAAGGATTTATGCTTGCCATTCAAGATAGAGTCATTAATTATTCCTATCTGGTCTCTGGTAGATTGACATGTTGTTTTTGTATTGTTTTGTATTTATTATACTTATATAGTGCACTTACATGGATGTAAGTGGATTGACTAGATGATAATTTGTGGAAAAGTGTGTGGAAGGGTTTAGTTTTTCCTGTGGGGAAGATTTAACCCGGACATAAAGTCGGAAGCATTGGATGATTTTTATAGGGCAATTTTTGTGAGAGAATCACCTCAAGGGCGTTGAAAATCTCTACCTACCTACCTTCTTTTCCTTGTTCTATTTAGGACTGGTATTCTCTTTAGTTGGGTTGGGTAATTGCTTGAACGAGGTTTCTTTTACGTGTTTTTAAATATAATGATGCAATAACTTTCCACGATGATGTCATTTCTCACTCTGCATTGTGAAAATTCTTGCGGATGGAAGCAGTGGCGGCCGCTGACCTGAAAATGTAGTAGTTCACTGATAATCCGTACCTACCTATGAGATAATGATTATTAAGCAACATAATAAAAAGTTACTAGGTAAAAATAACTCCACTAATCTTATTTGGAGAGAAGGTCTATTCTAAGCTGATTTCGAGAGGCCAAAAAATTTCTACATATCGGTTTTTTATTATTTTTTTTTGTATTTGTATAGATCTTTTTTCAGTACTAAGAAAATAAAAACACAGTACAACTTTTTCGTAAATAAATTTTAAATTTCAACTCAAACATTCTTTTTTTTTTACAATGTTTAATTTATTTTATTTTACATTTCATTATAAACAGTACTTATGTATACAACAGTATTTATAAACAATGTATAAACAGGACGTAGGCAAAATTGTTTTCATTAATTATCTGCGTTTTATAATTTTAAACACAAATCAATAAAAAAGCATATATATATTTAAAATTTTGCTTTGTGCTATTCCTTTTGATTAAAATTTATTATTAAGTTTGGTTAAGTATTTTTGCCTCAAATCCAAATTCATGTTCGTGTGATAAATTCCGCCCATGTGGCACACGAGAATGGCTTAATTTTCCAACATATTGCCAGCGTTCCACGCCAGCGGTATTTGGGATATTCGATACAAAAACATAATTCGTTCCGTTTGCCATCGGTCTGCACAAGGGAACAGGGCAACTTTGCGCGGAACTTTGAGAATTCGCTCTCCCCAATTCATATTATATTAGGAATTATATTGGTAGGTGATATTTTTAATGAGACTCATAGATTTTATATTTTTCAGTAAGATATTCTAAAGTAATTTTAAGTGATATAATTTTACCAGTGCTGCACACGAATACACTGTGAAACCAACCGCCCTGGGATGGAAGGAGAAAGGCTCCTCCAATTACCTCTCACTCAAGAAGTTAGCTGAAAACTTGAGTGGCAAACGGCCGACGTGCAAAATGACCCCATTGAGAGACAGATTGGGTTATAACTGCCTCGTAAAATCTTGCGGTCTAACATAGAAATTTATAACTTTACAATATCGGATCGATGTGCATCACTTCCGATGATTTTATATCGATGTCCCAAGCACGGTTACACCGTTGACAGCCGAACCAATATTGATAGGAAATAAATAAGAAATCGATATATATGCTGGACACAGTAAAGGTGATTTCTATGAATTGATACTCAGAAATGTCAAACGAAAAAATATTACGTAAAAATATGAATAAATTGGCAATGTTGAATTAAATACTAACCTAAATATGCATTGGCAATCCGCATTTACATTTTGAATTTACTTAATTAGTTAATGGGGTCTTTAGTCATATTTGAACCACTTTAGTTTCTCAAAGGTCTATCGAAATAAATTGATCGCGGCTTAGTTAAATTATTTAGGTCTATGGACCACGTGTGCGACTTCTTTTAATTCTAAGAGCTTTGTTAGTAGAACTCTTTTCATTATTAAGCCAGTAATTTTGCATAACGAACGACATTATCGAAAGAAATGCATACAATGACAGTTAACCGAAACTTATCTGATACTATATATAAAATTACTGAAGTGTACTATGAAATTTTATAAGTAATGTATCAACTATGGAGACCAGGTAAAATTTATCAATTGACAGTCGGAATATCTCTTATATCGATTGTTTATCGTGATCGCAAATATTGATAACAGACCATAGATATCGTTTTGATATAGGCTTTTATCGATCGTCCTCGATAGACCTCTTAGAACATCGGAAATGTTAGATTGAATCTCTGAAGCTTACAGATCTAGGTGTCTCTATATGAATCCCTCCCACTATAGGAAATAAGAAGAATAATATAATGGTTTTATTAGAAAAACTAAAATTTTAAATTTAGAAAATTCCAAACTAAATCGAATTTAGTTGAAGAAATTTATAACTGTAAAACTATTTGTGGCAGTCTTGGATTACGACTTTTTGTGAGCGAGCTTGCAGTGCCTTTGGTTGAGATATTTGGGAAAACATTTACGAGCTTTGGTCTAGATTCTAGACTCTAGATCAATAATTCTAGATATTAGTTTTATTTGACCTTAAAGTATTTTAGCTGTATAGGTTCTGTACTCCTACTACTATTT
This sequence comes from Limnephilus lunatus, assembly GCA_917563855.2. NCBI lineage: Eukaryota > Metazoa > Arthropoda > Insecta > Trichoptera > Limnephilidae > Limnephilus > Limnephilus lunatus. The sequence goes on from OU830603.1 coordinate 51,691,602, forward strand.
ATTAACGACATAAAATTCAGCCTCAACAATGTAAGAATTATTATGCTATATGCTGATGACACAATAGTTTACAAAGAAATTACACATTTAAATGATTGCCAATAGCTTCAATAAAATTTAAACGTATTGCTCAATTGGTGTGTAACTATTTTTTTTAAATATTAACAAATAAATAATAGAAATAAATGTAACGCTAAGATAACCTAGAAGTCTTAGAAATATTAAAATCTTAGGGGAAGCTATGTGGAGAGCCTTTTTAAGGACGGTAAGGATAGGAACTCTGGGAAGGAAAATGGTATGAGAGATGGGTAGGAATCTGGGAGTTTGTGTGTCCAAGAGTGATGGACGCATGAATCCACCCGCAGACTCTGATGCGAGGGGATGGGTCAAGAGTCCGGCTGGAAAGGTCAAAAGGCCTCCCTCATCCAGTCTCTTTCGATCCGGTCACGCCGCCAAGTTCGGGATCAACTTCACCCCATGAACCCGGGCACCCCTGCTAAGTCACCAAACTTAGCGAACTGCTTGGAAAGATCTATGGCAGAGGTGTTGGTTATCTAATAAATGTTTCCCGGAGAGGCGGTATCCATACTTCCTTCCCAAATTGAAATTTATTAATTTTATTTATTTATATACTAGCTTTTGCCCCCGGCTTTGCTCGCATGTTCAACCCTCCTCCCCCCCAACCCCCCTACCCCCAATCCCCCTCCCCCCACCACTTCCCCAAATCAATCAACAATCAAATACGCGCTGTTTCGCATTCATAATAATAGGTCAATGTATAGATTAGTACCTATTTTATATTTGTCACTAAATATTCACAAAAAAATACTCATATTTGAATTTTTGCTATCAAAGAAATCTCCACAGTAACCTAAACAAATAACAAAATGACAGCCCACGTCAAATATTTACTTAGCAACACGCTTTGCCAATAAACGTATAATAAATAATTTCATAACGCCACAGCTTATTCATAACGCCAGAACTTACCAATATATATAGCCTATTTTACTCGCAAATAATGTAGCTTTCGATGAGTGAATTTTTTTTTTATTTTTTTTTTTATTATTTTTTATTTTCATTAATATTTATTTTTTTTTTTTTTTTTTTTTAATTTATTTATTACAAAAGATACATTATTTATACAGCAAAAATAACTTATAAAATATAATATTTATATTTCAAAATAATCTTTTTTTGATACAAATAAACTATATAATAAATTTTCACTGATTTTTTTATTTTTTATTTTGTATGATATTTCTCTTCTATAGAAGCAGACGCTTGTGATTAGAAGAGGGACGAGTATCGGGATGAAAAAATATTTAAAATATATTTACAAAATATATTTTGAATCTTTTGATTTAATTGTGGTAGATACTTAAAAAAAACAAATTTACAAGTTATATAATTTATGATGATAAATTTTATCAATTTGTTATTTTTACTTTAAATTGCTCTTTAATTGCTTTTAGTAGGCATTTATCGTCTTCGATTGTTCTTATTTTTTCAGGTAGGCTATTGAAGTATTTTTTTCCTAGATATGTGTAATGATGTTGTGCAAATGAGGTGTTACATTTTTGTGTTGGAAATATATGCTTTTGACGAGTACGACTTTCAGTTAAAAAGCTATGATTTTGTTTTTCTTTTATTATTTGGATTATTATATTTTTTCGAACTAGATCATTAAATTTTAATACTTTAAATTCTTCAAAAATAAGGTGAGTTGGATAATCTCTTCGTTTTTTCAAGATAATTTTTATAATTAGACGTTGCACAATTTCAACAGGGAGTAGATTTGTTTTGTATGCAGCTCCCCAGCTTACTACAGAGTATTGGAGATTTGACTGTACTATAGCATGGTAGACTGATGTTAGATTTTCTAATGAGAGAAAGTTTCGGATTTTTAAAAATATGTAAATTAATTTCCTTATTTTGTTAACGGTAAGGTTGATTTGATCTTTCCAGTTCAGGTTTTTGTCTATTGTTATTCCTAAGTATTTGATTTTATTCGAAATTTTTAATGTGGAACAGTTTATTTTACAGTTATTTTTTTTGTGATCTTTAGAATTATCATGTATAATTATATCAAAATTTACCGGAACGTCCTTTGATTTTATTGCAAATGGTATAACGTGAGTTTTTTCACTATTAAGAGATAGTAGATTTATATCAAACCAGTGTTTAAGTATGTTTATGTCTTCTGTTGCTTTTTGTTTTACAACTTGCCATGTGATTCCACTTTCAATAAGTACTGTATCGTCGGCATAAGAGGTTATACTACCATGAAGTGGCTGTGAGAATATACCGTTTACATATAAGATGAATAATATAGGACCTAGCACAGTACCTTGTGGAATTCCATATTCAGATGTCTCTTCGTCGCTATAAATGTTATTTATTTTGACACATTGAGGGCGATTTTTTAGGTAGCTTTTTATCCAATTTGCTACGTTTTCATTAATGTTCAAATTATCTAATTTTTTCATAAGTTTTTTATGGGATATGCTGTCAAACGCTTTTCTCAGATCTATAAAAATACCTATACATTTATTGCTCATATCAAGGTTTTTATATATGCGTGATGTGACATTTGCAATCGCGTCTTGTGTGCTGCGCGCTTTTCGGAATCCGTATTGATTGTCGTGAAGTATTTTGTTATTTTCAATAAATTCCATTAGTTGAGTTTTTACGATTTTTTCAAATATTTTTCCAATATTTGAAATGAGGGAAATTGGTCGATAGTTAGTTACATTTTGTGCGTTTCCACTTTTGAATATAGGTGAGATAATTGTCCTCTTATAATTAGACGGAAATATTCCATTTTTTAAACTTAAATTAATTAGGTGAGTTAATGGTTTTATCACGTGGCTTTTAATAGATTTTAACATATTTGCAGTTATGTTGTCAAAACCCGGTGACGACCCTCCTTTCATATTTTCAATAATGTTTAGAATATCTACTTCCTTGATCATTTTAAAATGGGACAGTGAGTTTACACTGTGTATATCTTCAATAATTTGTTGAGTTGTCGCTCCCTTTGTTACATTAATTTTTTTAGCGAGGTTTTGTCCAACTTTCGCGAAGAAGGAGTTGAATATATCCGCGCATTTTTTAGGGTTTTCCTCTGCATTTATTTTTACGTCATTTTCGTCTACAATTACCTTGATTGAATGTTTTTGTTTATTGTTATCTATTGCACAGTTAATTGCTTGCCAGATTATTTTTGGATTGTTTTCAGAACTTATTATTTTATGTTTGTAATATTCATCTTTACTAATTTTTATTAAGCGTGTCAATTTATTTTTATATTTTTTATAATTAAATTCTATTTTTTTGTCGTTTGGGAATTTTATTGTTTTTTTGTAAAGCTTACCTTTTTCTTTGATTGAATTTAATAAACCCGGTGTGATCCATGGTTTTAAGTATTTATTTTTATCTAAATTACGATATGGAATATCTGTTTTTGAGTTTTCTACATGTTTGGATAAAATATTTTCAAAGTACTTTGAGCATATTTCAACTTCTTCGCAGTTGATTACAGGTTGCCAATGTTCCGTTTTCAAGTTTTCAATTAATTTTTGCAGATTTATTTTGGTATATGATTTTTTTATTGATTTATTTTTTGTTTGTATTGTTTTTTCTTCCTCGTACAAAAATATACACGTATGATGATCGGTGATGTTATTTTTCCAGACAATGGTTTTTATTTTATGAAGATCTTTTATGTTAATATTTGTCCAAAAATGATCTAGGCAAGATGGTTTCTGACCTCGAATTTCGCGCGTATTTTCATTTATACACGATTTAAAGTTGTTTTCAGTCATACAGTTCAAATATTCATGTTTAATTCTATTGTCTATATTTTTGTTAATATTGATATTAAAATCCCCTGTTATTATGCAAGTTTTGTTTTTTAAATTTGATATTATATTTCGTATTTGTTCGATAAATAAATAAGCGTTCGATTCATGCGTTCTATAGATTGCTAACAAATAATAATTGATTTTGTTGTGGTTAAGATGGATTTCTATGCAGTTTGATGAATCTAAGTTGTGTTCTAAATGTGTAACAATATTATATTTCTTACTTACGAATATCGCAATGCCACTGTTTTTATTTATGTTTGTGTTTGTTTGCATGTAGATATAATCACTTAAATTATAATGTGGTGAGTCACTGTTTGTGTATGTTTCAGTTAATACTATAACATCCGGCTTAACATTAAGATTATTTATATTGAGTATAAATTCTTCTATGTTTTTTTGAAGGCTGCGGATGTTAAGATGGAGTATTTGTATACCAGAGAATTTGTCAGTGATGATTTCGTTGCACTCTTTTGCACTTTGACTATTGAATTCACTGATTTTGAAGCAGTTGTCCAGTTGCGTGTTTACGAAGTCATCCATAGTTGTTTGTTTTTTTTTTTGTTTTTATGATATTGTAATATTTTTTTTAGTTCTTCTATGTGTGTGGTTAAAGCAGAAGAATGTGTCCGATAAATAATAATTATATTAAATGAATAATTTATTAAATTTATCTCTAAGTTTAATAAATTGACAATATTCACCATTATTTCAACTACACTTCTGACAGCGTAAATATTTGATATAAATATGGCAACGCCGTTATTTCTGTTAATTATATATTTTGTTGCGTAGTACAAGTAACTCGGTATATTATAATTAATTTCATTCGATGAATGCGTTTTCGATAATATTATAGAGTCAATTCTATTTAATTGTTTAATAGTTATTAGAAATTCTTCGAATTTTTTTTCCAAAGATCTAACGTTCATGTGTATTATTATTAGGCTGACTGTAGGTTTTATATCATTAAAATCGTTTGTTTTATTTACCGTGTTTAAAATCCTTTCGTCTATTTTATATGAGTTATCTATTGCGTTTACTATAAATTCGTTCATTTGGAGGTAGTAATAATTATAACAATAATGTTGGCGCTGGGAATACACTTCACATTTGCAATTATAGTACGTATTATATGTGTGTATATTATCACTGCGTGTTAACACTTTGCGGGCGGGCTTTTGGAAATATTTTTTTGAAATATTGTAGATATTATTTAGGTTTTCGTTACACTTGTAATTAATAATATGCATAATTAGTCGTAATCGATGCGATCCCTCGCAATTTTCAGCATTTTGTTTCTATAGTTGCACTTAATACTGTTGGCTGTGTGGTCCGTGGTGTTTTTTTCTCCATATTTAGAATTTTGTCTGGTGCAGTTTACACACGCTGGTATTGTTTCTCTTCCCGGACATTTTGAAAGGATGTGGTCGCCCATGCAGTGTGGGCAAATTGGAGGGCCGGTTCGGTGTAGGCACTTTTTAGCTGTATGCATGAACATACAGCAATGAAAACATTGAGTTAATGGACTGCAATCTTCAATTTTTACTCGTTGAAACTGTATATTTAGTTTACCGAGTGCAAGAAGACTTTTCCGCATTTTGCCACTGGTTTCCAAGATGTAGCTAGTGAATTGGCGCTGTTGTTCATTTACGTTTGTATTTTTTATTTCCGTTATTAGTGTGATTTTATTGTCTTCACTTTCCTTGTAAACATCTTCAATTCCTTCGTTCTGGGTAATTATTCCGCAAACTATTTCGTCTTCAGTAAGATTTGATTTTAATCCTTTTATTATTATTTTTGGTCTTTTCTTTTGAATTTCATTTACCACCAATTCGGTTTTCAGTTTTTTTATTTCGGCAGTTAGAGTATTTGCATATTCCTTTTTTGGGCATGATATTATTATTTTTTCTTCTTTTGTTTTTCTCAAACCATTTATTCCTATCTTTATGTTGCTTAAATTTATTTCTTTTTTTATTATCTTTTCAATTTCTTCTGCTTTAGCATTATTTTTGGTCGACGAAATGATGATTGAGAATCTCTCTTCTTCTCGAGGAGTAACTTTAGTTGTTGATAATACCTGGGCATAGGATGGTATTGTTGCGTTTTTCATTATTTTTTCAATGTTTCCCACCAGTTGGTCGTTTTTTTCAATTAGTTTGTCTTGTAGTTGAATTATTTGTTGTTGCATTTTTAATATATCAGATTTTACTTCATTATCAAGATCACCAATAATTTTTTCGATGTTGGTTTTGGTTTTCGAGTCTTTAATCGTTTGGATTTTTTGAACTTCATTTTTCAATGTTACTAATAATTCTTCTACCGTCATGAAAGTGTTACGGTAACGCGAGCGCTAGGACAGTACCGAGGCACGGGCTGCCGTTACGAGCGTAAGAATATAACTGCTCAATGTTTTACATGTTGCTAAATGATAATTGCTAAATGATAATTTTACATCTTAGGTTTTTTACTACTTTTCCATTTAAAGCATATGCTTGTGTATGGAAAAGGAGTGTACATAAATGTGGTTATTACTTAGTACTTAAATAATTCATTTACATAAATATATGTGTGTTGTAATCGTATATAATAGTATATATTTAAAGAGAAGAAATAATTTTTAAATTCCATTTGGAATTTATTGCGTGAAAGAATAACAAACTGACATCCATACTAACTTTCGCTTTTATAATATCTATAAGATTTACTTAAGGAACGTAAACAGTCTTAGTAACCAAATATACATAAGAGGATGGCAAAAACAGACCAATTATTAATGTTCACAGATAGGTATTTAGAATCATAAAAGTAACTGAATGTAAACTAGAACATTTAAGAAAAACAAAAAAAAATAAAAACAGAACTAAGCAGTAATTTAAAAAAATAATAATGCAGATGTAAATTCAATAAGCGATAAACATGTAATACAAAACAGTAAAATAAATGCGATTATAACTATACTTAAATAGACTGCAAAATACGGGACGGGTTACGGGAGGAGAGGGATAAGTGAAAGTTGCCACGCAAGTAATATAAAAAATATTAGGAACAATGAATTTAATAGTAATGAATATGTGTTATGTGTTATTTGCACCTAGAATGTGATACAATGAAATTCTGTAGCGACAGTAACTAGGAGTGAATATGTCAGCAAGTGTGTCTATATGTGCAAATTTATTGTTATAGTAGTTACATGTCCTTTGTATAAATTCATTTTGATTGGAATTGGTTTTGGTGTTATATCATCAATGTAGAAAAGGGTATAAAAGGGAAATGATGACTTTAAATAAAAAAATAGTTTTGTAACATTGAATAATTTTTAATACTGCCCAACGTCACACTTCCACGTCTAAAAACAACATTTTAATATTACCTACATTAAGTACATGACAATATCCACTGTGTATTTTCAAGTAGGTTATTCAACAAAGTATGGGGTATTCCAAAAGCTAGAAGTACGAGTATTTTCACACCGTTATCTCACATTACATCTCTACCCTCGTCAAATTAAATTCATATTTATTCTACTTCTTTGTTTGAACTTGGAACACGGTCGCGTGCACTTGTTTTTCAGTTAACTGACAGTTGGCGTGGCTCAAAAATATATATTTCAAAAGCACGCAAAAATAACATTTTAACGGTGTCATCGTGTAATTATTGTGTGCCAAATATGGGTGTGATATTTTTTACAGACTAATTAGACTACGGATTTTTTTATGGACGGTTTGGACAAATCGTGAATCAAAGAGGTTAATATACCCGTTTGGGATTGCTAAAAATATGACTTTTTGTGACACCTTATTGGTATGTTAAAATTTGAGAATATTTACTAATTGCTGAAAAAATTTTACATTTCCTGCTTAATTTGATCGTAGTAGGAGATTTTTTAAATATTGTCAGATTATTCATAACCCGACAATGTTTGTCTTTCTTAAAACGTTAAAAAATACTTACGAGGGCAAAGTTCAATTAGAAATTCAAAAATTCAGAGTGTGCAATTAACACGCGGTAGAAGTAAAACCTTCAAAAACTACAGTAGATAAGAGTGGGGAGACTACGAAGCACTTGTATTGTCAATCTGGAAGGACGACTTTTTATCTAATTTTTGTTGTCGAATTCCAGTGCACCTTTTCCTATTCATTTGGTCATCTTATTAGTATTTGTGTTTTTTCTTCTGAGTCGCTAGATGTCGCTTTCTTTAATTTTTTCTTTGCCTTTTCATTATGGAGTGGTTTGAAGATTGGATATTGGTTTTACAAAAATTAAAATATATATATTTTTTTGATTTCGTAGGACTTGACACTTGGTCCGCTGAATGTCTGGCCGCTAAAGTTTGTCAGGTGCTTTAAACTGCTAGACCAAAGGAGACTTGCGTGGGACAGTGGAATTATCGTATTATATTACAAACGAGTGCCCGTGAAATAAATAAATATGTTATTGCTCAACAACATGTTTATTTATTTGATTGCTATTTATTTATTTTATATGTTAATGCTCAATAACAAATTTATTTTATAACCTCAATACAGTCTTGTGCTAGAGAGGTTATAAATTGTATTGTTAACATAATACCTACAGTGTAAAGAAACAATAAATAAAAAACTAATTTGCTTCGAGTTTGCTGCGAGACCACACGACTGAAGTAAAACTTCACTAACTTGTAAAAGAACATTTGACATTGACATTGACATTGATATTGACATTGACATTGACATTGACATTGACATTGACATTGACATTGACATTGACATTGACATTGACATTGACATTGACATTGACATTGACATTGACATTGACATTGACATTGACATTGACATTGACATTGACATTGACATTGACATTGACATTGACAATGACATTCCAGACAACATGGTTTGTTGCATTTCGCACAGTAGTACACACTCATGCGTCTTTTTTTCGCTGGGCAAAAGTTGCACATGCTCCGTTTCCTTTTATAATGACATTGATCATCGTTCGCATCGATCACCGTTCGCATCGATTACCGTTCACATCGATTACCATTCGCATGTCATTTTTCGTAACAATCACCACTTTTCGTAAAGAAGTTTTACTTCAATAAATTGCTTTCTCATTCTCTCGCAGGCTAAATCCTGTAGATGTATGTGTTTGTCTCTTTTTAGTGTCGCTCGCTTCCGTTTAAATCACATCTCATCGAGTTTCAAATCACAACGGTGCTCAGGAAGTTTTCAAATACATATGAGGGTTAAATACAATCAGAAATACAAAAATCGGACGCAAAAGCATGGAGCACGAATTCCAAACAGAATGAAAATAAAAATGCCTGGCCCGGACGCTAAACCAACGCGCAGTATCTACTGCCGAGATTACTGCAACATAAGCGCACATAAGAGCCTGTGTCAAGTATGGATGTGGATTTTGTTGCCTATATTTGCGGCAGCAGGTGCTGCGCGTTGGTTGGTTCCGCGACTTTTCATCTCGCGACAAAATACCCCCGACAAAATATCCCCGAAAAAATAGCCCCAATAAAATATCCTACGGATAAAACAACCTCCGACAAAATTTCCTACGAAAAAAACCTCCCCCAAAAAAATATCTACAAAAACCTAACCTAACAAAAATGGAACAAAAATAATACAAACATCCTGCAAAGACAATAAATTATGGTTCAAAAATAGTAAAATGTAAAATTAGTTTAATTTAAAATAAAACAATAACTTTGTAAACACCACTTTTATTTTTATACTTTATGCCGACCGGGTTTCGCTACAACCGTAGCTTCTTCAGGGCAGTACAATCTCTACTAAAATTAATTTACATGTGTGTTTATAACTAATACATGATTAAACCAAATGGGCCGGACTCCTTAAGTAACGGAGGAAGTAGGTATAGGTGTAGATGGAGAATTGGGAAGGGAACGGGGGTGTTCTTTATCAATAGGGAACAATCTTAGTATGGGACTTTTATTTAAATTTAGTTGGTTATTAACTACCTTACTGTTAGTGTTTATGGCTTTCCTTAGTTCAAGTGCTTCCAGATTGTCTAGCCTAATACCGATGTTGTTTTTATGAATTAGTGTGGCGCCTGTATTTTCGTCAAATTTATGGTCTTTTTCGATCAAGTGGTTTGCAAATTCCGAAAATCCAGAGCTGTGTAAACATCTAAGGTGTTCTTTGACACGGGTATTTATATTGCGTGCTGTTTTGCCTATATAGAAAAAAGGACAGTCGCTGCATTGAAGTGAATAAATTCCCGAGTGAGATAGACTATTATCTTTGTCCTTGCCGTTCATTAAATGCTTACCTATACTATTATTAGTGTAAAATGCTGGTTTGATATCTGATGGGAGGTTTTTAACGCTGTTTTTAGAGAAATTATTTATGTACAAGATTCTACGCCATTGATAAGGTTGATTATTATTACTTGGTATATTATTATTATGAGGTGGACTGTTGTATAAGAATTTACTTGTGGATAATTTTTTATTTTTTTTATTTTTTTTATTTAGAATGTTGTTGACTATATTTGGACTGTTTACACTAATAATAGTATAGGTAAGCATTTAATGAACGGCAAGGACAAAGATAATAGTCTATCTCACTCGGGAATTTATTCACTTCAATGCAGCGACTGTCCTTTTTTCTATATAGGCAAAACAGCACGCAATATAAATACCCGTGTCAAAGAACACCTTAGATGTTTACACAGCTCTGGATTTTCGGAATTTGCAAACCACTTGATCGAAAAAGACCATAAATTTGACGAAAATACAGGCGCCACACTAATTCATAAAAACAACATCGGTATTAGGCTAGACAATCTGGAAGCACTTGAACTAAGGAAAGCCATAAACACTAACAGTAAGGTAGTTAATAACCAACTAAATTTAAATAAAAGTCCCATACTAAGATTGTTCCCTATTGATAAAGAACACCCCCGTTCCCTTCCCAATTCTCCATCTACACCTATACCTACTTCCTCCGTTACTTAAGGAGTCCGGCCCATTTGGTTTAATCATGTATTAGTTATAAACACACATGTAAATTAATTTTAGTAGAGATTGTACTGCCCTGAAGAAGCTACGGTTGTAGCGAAACCCGGTCGGCATAAAGTATAAAAATAAAAGTGGTGTTTACAAAGTTATTGTTTTATTTTAAATTATAATGTCACATCACAAAGTAACTGCTTCATATGAACAAATAAAATTAGTTTAGGTTAGGTGAAGTTAGGTTTAAGTTGATATTTTGTTATAGGTTGTTTTGTCGGTAGGATATTTCGTCCTCTATTTTACATTAGCTCCACACGGGAGGCCCTGAAGAAATTTTTTCCCCTCAGGGCCTATGTCATCTTATATATGAGGATGCTGTATGAAGGATTTTTTAAGGAAAGGGAGTAGAGGAAGTTCTGGGAAGGAAAAGAGCGGTGCAAGGCGATAACTCGAGAGATTTCGGAAAGGATAAAAGACTCGAGAGACCTCCCTCAACCGGTCTGTCTCGATCTTGCACACAATGCAGCAAGCAGACCCATTGACGCACAAGACCTGGGCAAACCTCACCCCATGAAACCGGGCACCCCTGCTAAGTCACCAAACGTAGTGACCTATGACCGAGGGGTTGGTTATTCATCAAATGGTTCCCGAGGTGGCGCTTAAAAATTTGTTTAAAATTTGATTTATCTTGTAACCATCTTCCAGACAGGCCAAAATAAATGATTAATTGCTTGAAAGAACTCGATAATTGACGAAGTGACGGGGGGGATGAAAAAGAAGATGGTGAGGAACACGGCTAATGCCATTCCAAGCAGCTTTTCAATTGTTAATGGTGGTCTTACACCTTCTTCTTCTTCGTCTTCTTCTTCTTGTGCCCTGTCCATTCAACGGACGTTGGCTATCATGTTGGCTATGCGGACATTGTTTACTGCGGCCCGGAACAGCTCTACAGTAGACTGGCCAAACCACTGTCTCAGGTTTTTCATCCATGATGTTCTCCTTCTTCCAGGGCCCCGTCTTCCGGCAATCTTTCCCTGCATTATGAGATGCAAGATCTCATACTTCTCTGGATGTCTCATCATAGATATTGAAGTTTTCGGATTTTTATAGTTTTAATAACTACTTTTTCTTTATTCATCCAAACCATAACATCTTCATTCGTAACCCTGTCCATCTAGCTTATTTTAAGTATTCTTCTGTAGAACGCCGTTGAATGCCTCTTACACCAGGGTTACAATTCCGGAGGCGGGAATGGATACTACTGCACGAAAACTATTTATTGGATAACCAACACCTCTGCCATAGATCATCCCAAGTGGTTCGCTACATTTGATGACTTAGCAGGAGTGCCCGGTTTTCTGGCGTGAAGTTTTTCTGGGTTGGGCGGTGAATGTCCTGGACACACTTAACCCTAGATTCCTACCAAAACCTCTTACCTTTTGCATTCCAAGAACTTACTCTCCATCTTTTCCTAAAAACACCCTACACAGCATCCCTAAAGATGATACACGCCCTGAGGAAAATAATTTTTCTTAGGGCCTCCTGTGTGAAGCTAATGTAAAAAATGGTGATACTTAGAGTAACTTCCACTTTGTTGCACACTTTTATCATTTTCTTCAATGCTTGACTGTTATTTTAATATTAAAATTTTACAGCACGATAAAAATCTTTTAATAATTATTGACCTTGCCTTATTTTAATATACTAGTTGGTCTAGTTATTTCATCAAAGCGCTCATATAAAATAGACTCGTTTATCTGTGGAACATTTATTACCTTAACTATAAAGCAGTAAATTTATTAGCAAATATCTGGCGCCATAAAAACTATGGAATTTCTAGGTCAATGCAAAACGTGCGACGTAATTTTTATCATGACCTATGGAGTCTTAGATTAAAAAATGTTTCGGACAGGTCGCCTGCTCGTTTTTATATTATCCTTAAGAAAAAATCCCTCTCGTATCCAGGAAACTATAAACTTTTAGGTCCGTACTTTTAGGAATCCTGATGGTATAATTTGAAAAATTTAAAACTCCAATAAACCAGCTTTGATCTGAACTTAAGTTAAGCCCAAATGTTAAGCTTAGATTAACTAAGGCTAAGCACAATTATAATCGTTGCTACTTGCCAAAGTTATTATCAAAATATGCCGAGCTTTTTAACTTTTAACTGAGCATGTGATTTTTTCTGACAATGAAACAAATGAATGCAGCCTGACGCAGTGGTGTGGGTAAGACACTGTCTTGGTTCTGTTGTTGCTATTCTCTAGGTTTATGTCTTGGTTCATTTTCCTTTCCTCCAAACTTCTGTTTACTCTAGGATATAGGGTCCGGAGCAGGGTCAATACAAAATTGTCATATCCTCGTGTGAATAACAAACACGAAAATTTTCATTTAATTAAATGAACGCAAAATAAGCGAGACTCAATCAAAAATCTGAAAACAGATATATCAGAAAAAGATATTGGCACCTCTGGGACTCAAACCCAGGACCTTTTGCTTTCCGGGCAAACATACTACCACTGAGCCAAGGCGTCGATATCCAATTCGCTCATTTTTTAACAATATACTTCGACTCAGAACTACCAACGAAATTCATTTTGACCCGGCGAACTTCGTACCGCTTCAGAATCAATAACTGTTGTGTTAACTTATTATCTGAAATAAATTCATTTTTTTTATTAAGTTAAAAATTACACAATGAAGCAATTATCGAGGCGCAACTGTCCATGTTTTGTTTTTGTTAGTATCAGAGATTTTCTTTATTACTTTTCCACTTAGATTCATTATAATTATTTTTCCTTTGGAGGGGTGCAGACATACGTTCACCGTTTTTCCCATTTTTGACTGCTGATTTTTAGTGTGTAAGAAAGAGGGGCAGAATTATATGTTTAAGAACAAAAGTAAAACAATCATCGCATTGACCTTTGACGTTTTTGAATTTTTGGAATTCACTCACTACTCAATATTATACTTATCGTATGAGGAAAAGATTTTTCAACATACTTTTTTTTTTCGTGAATTTTCCAATGTTTTAAAAACTATTCTGCTATTCGGGGCGGAGACAAATTCAACAAATCATAGATCATAAAAATCCGTCCAGCCGTTCTTGAGTTACAAATGGTGTAACTAACCCGACTTTGTTTTATATATAAAGAAGATAAGGAATTATACATTTTTTTCATATTGAAAAAATGCAAAAGCGAATAAAATACGTGAACACACAAACACGTGACGATTTCATATTTGAAAATAGAACCTTTAATGAATCATGAAAACAGCCACCACCCCCGAACCTGAAGCACTAACAAATTTACAGACAAACGAAATGCAAAACGGTTGACAATAGCACATGAGTTTGCTACACTCAGTCAATTATATTGCAAAAAAACGACGATGATGATCTATTTAAAATGAAATGTTTTTACAAAATGATGTCTCTCTGAACACGTGATTAAAAAGCTTAAAAAATAATTAATGGCTTAGTAAGCCTGTTTGGACCAACACTAAATTAGCCATTATCATTCCGGAAAATTAAAAAGGACTTACAATCATTAGGAGAAATTTTTGAAATGTATTAATGATGTGATGGTCAGTCTAATTGGTTCCGGAGAATTTGGTAACAAAATATTCTGAATTACTTTGCTGAATAAAATAGAATCCACTGCCATTGTTTCGAAGTTTAGTATTTCATTTAGTCCATCACTTCTTAATAATATTGGATTTACATTTACAGAAATGATCATCCATGAAATACCCCTCATACCAGGGGCGTGCACAGAGTTTTTGATCAGGGTAGGCAGTAAGAAAATACAACAAGTTTCACAGATTAAAATTTCCATATTCTATCAGATAATTTCAGAATTAAAGTATGACAAACGTTTTTAAACCGACAATTAGCATTTATGAAAGACAACTATTTGATAGAAGTACATAACAACAGATGTTTTTGTCGTCACTGATTGCCATTTGCTAATTTTGTTCTAGAAAGCACTGCTTACTACTAACAAAAAAACCTCATAGAAGCTAATCCAAAACGACAGTTCTACTCTATGCTTTGTGCATTTCGTAAACATTGAATTATGTCTTGAATGAAGTTAGCTTTAGTCAGAAATAATTCCTGCTTAGACCGCATTTTAGTGAGGCAATTGGAAGGCGCGCGCGTAGTTTCTAGTTACAGTTTATGCCGCGTTTGTAGTATGCCGTTTGATGTGTCGCTCGCGTAGTTTCGGTTGCTCAGCTTTTTCGCTCTTATTTTTGAAAGTGTGTATTTATTTTAAGCAATAATTTTATAAATTATAATATTATTTACATGCTTATATTTTACAAAAACGGGAGGGTAGGCAGTGCTAATGTGCCTATATGGAGTGCACGCCCCTGCCTCATACCAACAGATCTCTCTTATATCCTGATGAGCCAATAACTTGCTTTCATTTTTTACTTACTGGAAAAAAATATAATATAAAGAAAGGATTAAAAAAGTCAAATTTCACGACTTGTTCAAGATTTTTCATGGCAGAACAGATGTTTTAGCACAGTAAAGAATGACAAGTTGAATGGTGCTAATGAATGAATGACATTTCTGAAGCAGTGGAAATATTTCATTTTTATTTTTTTTATATATGTAATGACAATATAAAAATACAAGGTAAAGCAGTTTGTTCACAGTCCTCCTCACTAGGTATTCATGTTCCGAGATGGACTGTATGTTGTTGTAAAGGTGCTGATCATGATTCCCTTATCTCTTGTTGATTTTCACAAAATAAACAATAAATAAAATAAAAAGTATTTATATTTGTTGTCTGTAGGTTGCGTTGGAGTTACTGAATTTTTTAAAATTATTTCCTCATCTTCATATTTACTTTGCCATAATTTGATGGCTTTTTAAAACATTTATATCTTCATGGTGTTCTAAATTTCAATTGGAAGGGCATTGCATAGTTTTGTAGCATGAAAATTATGGTTTATCTTTTTTTTTTTTTTACAGTGTATACCGCACAAGAATCTCAACTGCTCCCGTCTGGAGCCAGTGAGACTATGGCATCCCCAATTGGGGTATGTTGTGAGGCTGAAGGTAGTGGGGAGGGGAAGGAGGTGGGGAAGAGGAAGTACCTGGCTATTCAGATCTGGTCACCAAACACGGCTAAAGCCATTTTCAAGCAACGTTTCAATTCTGAATGGTGGTTTTACACCAGGGCGATACTGATAGTATCTTCCATTCTGGAACGTGCCGCAAATATACTATAGTATATTATTTTTAATGAATTAATTGTGAAATAACACAAATTAATCAAATAAAATTTATTTGCGCACGCCGGGTTCGAACCCGTGACCTCCGGATTGTGAGTCAAGAGTCTTAGCCACTGGACTACGGAGGTCGTCAAAAGATGTATTTAATTTCGGTATATCCATTGTTTTGAGGATTTCGTCCTGTGCTTTGCAATTAAATTGCTTCTCCAATGTAGGCATTTAAAAAAAATTGTTAATTTAAAAATTATTATTTTAAATTTTGAACTAAAAATAATAAAAAATTATTGTTTTTTTTATTTAGCGTAATGAGCAAAATTTCAAATTGTAGTATTTAATTACTATTACTATTTAATTAGACAATATTAGCGAGATTCGAAAAAGATACGGTCACATCTAGGAATCGAACCCAGGACCTTTCTACCACTAGCTAATGTGACCCTATCCGATTCGATCAAATTTAACTGAATAATAATTTAACTAAGAACTACCAACACTATCTTCATTTTCTGAACGCATAATTTTATTGGCTGCTATCTTTTAAGCGTTAAGAAGATTTTTATTTTTCAAATTTTCGTTTGAGTGTCTAATTTTCTTCACAAATTAAATTTAAATTGTTTGCGGGGTGAAACCTACGATTTCCAGATCCAAAGGTCAAATTCTGAACTCCTCGGCCATATTGGTTTTCTAAATGATAAAATAAGCATATTCGAATTTAAGATAGTAAAGTCACATAAAACATTTTCATAATAAATATGATGGTAATAAAAAAATATATATTAGGATTATTGATGTTGCAAGATTTGCTTCATTTAAAAAAAACGAGTGTGCTATATACCACACGAATGAAGTAAAACTACACTGAAAAGAGAAAGAAAATGTGTGACCTATGACCCTGGGGTGACCTATGACTGTGATGTGACCTATGACCTTGTCGTGACCTATGACCTTGTCGTGACCTATGACTTTGGGGTGACCTATGACTTTGGGGTGACCTATGACCTTGGAGTGACCTTTGACCTTGGGATGACCTATGGCCTTGGGTGACCTATGGCATGGTTATTCAATAAATGATTCCTTTTGCTCGGACCTCTCTCTCTTGCCCCTACAGTAACATAAATAAAACGTAACTCTCTCTTTCTACCTTCACTAACTTATATCTCCCTCTCAACTTCCGTTCGCCTCGCCCGATCACATTTTTTCGTGACGCTCTCGTCACGCATTCACCAGCTTAAAAACCTTCAAAAAATTTGAAAGAAAACATCGTAGTAGTTGCCCATTCACATGTTTTTCTTTACCCGGCAATATTCTCTTTTGCGTTCTTTGCGAATTATAACCCATATTATTAAAATGTAGAACGGCAAATCTTCCCACCAATCAGCGGCACGTTCTGAATATGAATAGGAAGAATTTTTCCATGGTCTACCGACCGGAACGACTCACAGATAATAATAATAAAAAAATTGCGAGAAATTCATCCCTATTTTTCTTCCCACCAAAACGTCTTTGATGAAAATTTTAGATTGCAATGAACCATTTTTATCTCGCTTCACAGAATAATAACTAGTGGTAGTACTGTAAACAGATAAGTAGGACTCGCGTACAAAGAAAGAATATTTCTAGTTATAATATTCTCCTGACGAAGGAAGGGTGCTTCCGAAACCGGTAGAGTGTTTTAAAAATAAAAGTGGTCTACAACAAATTTATACGTGTTTTAATTGTAGAATATTTCTAATTTGCTCTCGTTTAGTAATTCAAAACCACAATTTCCTGTGAAATCATAAGATTTGTAAGTAGGTAGGTAATTAAATATCACACTTCTACCACACTTTATCACAATGTTATCACACTTCTCTACCACTTCTCTACCACATTTTATTACACTTCAATCATCGTTATAATTCGATCACACTTAATCACATTTCTAACACACTTCGATCATACTTCATCACACTTCTATCACACTTTTATCACATTACATATCACTTCTATCACACTTCTCACTCATCTCACACACACACACTCACTTCTTTATTACATCTCACTTCTATCGCACTTCGATCATACTTAGATCACACTTGTATCCCACTTCCTCACACTTCGATCACATTTCATCACAATTGTATTATACTTCGATTGCACTTAATCACACTTCTATCACACTTCATTTCACTTAATCACATTATCTTATAAACCTCTTTATCACACTTCTATCATACTTCGATCACACTTACACTTGATAAGTTGCGGATGAGGGGAAAAAGATATATGAAAAATGCCAAAACCTGCTGATTTTTTTTAAAGGTATGTTTACCCAATTCCCGATCTCTTCAAATATCCCATAAATATTTTAAAAAGCTGTTACAAATATATATATATATTTTTTTATCTATAAAAAGTATGCTTACGTTTGGTTTTTCTATGATTGTCTCACTAGGATCAAGATAGGCGTGATTGCATTAACAGTAAAAATAGTTTAATATACTCGTATAATACTTCGCATACACATCATTTCAATAGTTTGTCATACAAGAAGGCTGCAAGTCAATTTGCTTTCTCCCTGGAATCGGCTTCAATGTCATTTTAATAAAATCGCACTAATGCTCTGTGATAGGATTTTTAGGTAAATGAAAATTTTAGCTGTTTTAGACAGAAAACCGCGGGAAGTTAATAGGTAATTCATCGCCTAAAATAGGTATATAATCTGCTTCTAACTGCTAGTTGTAGTTGAAACATTTTTACCCTTTTTAAAATGCCGGGACAGCAACAAGAAAAAAAACTTTCCCGTGTGCATCAGTTTAAAACATACTAGGGCTGTTCGTAAAATGAGGTCTTCAAGGCGCAGCGGTCGCGAGGAATGATTTTATCTTCTCGAGTCTCGTCTCCAGTCACAATTGAGTGTCGTTCTTCGCCATCGTTGTCGTAGCACTTGAGGAATCTGAGTGCTGCTTCAACTCGTTGTTGTTTGTGATCTTCGGTGAGCATTTTGGGACCCACCTTGGGCAGGCTTTGTGGTCTCCCAAATTTTTTGTCAAAATCTTGTCAATAGTGGTCTTCTGACTTCAGGGATCATATCACAGAGCTCACCCGTCTATTTGCAATCATTGTTTTTTCCACTTTGGAAATTTTTTCATCTGAAACCGGTGGCAGTCCGGCACGCTTTTCAATTCTCTGCACCATTTGCGCACGTTTTCGCACTAATATATGGTTTTCCGTATACTTCAAAAGGCTGATAATGACTTTCTACCCGGGTTTTGTTCTTCGCACAAAAAAAATATTTATAGAGGGGAACCAGGCTACACGCTAATTTTCCAGGATCTCGTGTAAAATTGTTCGTCGCGACCGCAGCACCTTGGAGACCTTATTTTACGGACAGCCCTAGCATATTATATATAGTTACAAATTCGTCAGAATTAAATAAAAAGTGAGCCTCACCCAATAAAGGTGGTTGACTCTCAATGTAAAATAATTATTTATCCAAAAAACATATATATTTTATTTTTAATGTGAATCGCACAAGAGTATCAACTGCTCCAACCGCCTTGAGCGAGTGAGACTATGGCATCTCCAATTGGGGTATGTTGTGGCTGTAGGCAGTGAGAAGGGTACGAAGATGGGGAAATCGAAGGTGGGAAGTACCTGGCTATTCAGATCTAGTCGCCCAACTAAAGTCCATTTCAAGCATCATTTCACTTCCGAATGGTGATCTTACACCAGGGAGGTTCTCAAAGGGTCTTTCCACTCTGGAACGTGCCGCAAAAATACCTTATATTATTTTTAACCCTACAATCCTAATCTATCGTAAACATTACGACGAAAAATGACCATTCCTGGAAAAAAAAGTTTTCGTCGTTCCCGCATCATTGTGGTCGGGCATCATTATTTGTGTGTAAGAGTGACGTAAAATTTACGAAAGTGTGTGTTTACTATAGTTTATAATTCTAGGTTTTAATGTATGTATGAAATAAAAGAGCTCATCAAAAGTATCTTGTTTGTTGAATCTTTTCCTGAAGTGGCAACAATTCAAGAAAAATATGTGCCTTTTGTCCATCCAATTCAAGAAAATAATAACAAACTTTTGTTTGAAATTCAAAAGAGCCATGTATAGGGAGCTTAACATGAACATATGTCCCAACTGTGTAGAATTTTTTTTTCATTATTACGTGATCTATTAAACCCAAAGAATTTTACTATCTTTACATAGTTTAAAATGAAGTCGCTCCCGCTGTCTGTGCGATTAGATCTTTTAAAATACGCAACGGATTTTCATGCGTTTTTTACCAATAGATATAGTGATTCATGAGAAAAGCTTTTTGGTACATAATTTATCAAGGTTTTGTGTAAACTGGTTGAAATATATAAATAAAGGGAGCGGGCTGGCAAGTGTGCAGCGGGCAGCAGGCAGCGTGCTGGAAGGGGGTGGTGTAGATATAATTTAATAGATGGCGTTGGTTTTAAAAGTTGGGTAATGGTGTGGCGATGTGTTTCCAACCAACGATGTGGTTCAGCAACCTGGATCTGCTAGTTTATTCTAAAATAATTAAAATTTTGATTATATTATTTATTCCCGTTTTATTTCTATGTCATATTTTTTGCGAATTTTTAGTAACAACGTCACTTTTAGGATAGTTTAGTAATCTAGGGTTAAATGATTAATTTGTAAAGAGCACAAATCAATGAAATACTATTAAGAGCTTACCCTCTCGACTACGGAAGCTCTCAAATGAATTACAATAATAATAAATGAATTTCATTAACTTGCTTTCAATTAAAAAAGTGGATGCTTGTTTTAATGCCTCGGTATATTGTAAAAATGGTAAAAGTACGAAATACAAAGTTCAAGGGTCTGAACTGGAAAGCGGACTAGTTTTATGAGAACTGTTAATAGTCTGCTTCAACCAAATTATAAAAATTGCAGGCTCTTTGCAACGAGGTTTTTTCGCGTCGGTCGCTACGTTTGTACCCAATTACCATACAAAAGAATGTTCAAGATTTCTTTCAGAAAAATTGTAGATACTTACTATAAGAATTGTGGTATATTGTAAGGTCAGAGAAGCGGGCAAGAGAATGAGGTTGGGAAGAAGGTGGGTATGCACCTGACTATTCAAGCAGGTTATCAAACACGGCTAAAGCTATTTTGAGCAACGTATCAATTTTGAGTGGTCTTTCACCTGGGCAATACTTAGAGTATTTCCTTCTACTCTGGAATGAGCGCGATTTATTGTTTGAATGAAGTAATTGTAAAGCAAATCAAATTAATTCAATGAAATTACTGAAATTATGTACCGATAGAAATGTGATAAAAAGTGATAGAAATATGACGAAATGTGATAGAAGTGTGATAGAAGTGTTATGAAGTGTTCCAGAAATACGATAAAAAATGTGATGAAGTATGATAAAAATGTGATAGAAGCGTGATGAAGTGTGACAGAAATCCTAAGAAATGTGATAGAAATGATATAAAGTGTGCCAAAAATAACATAAACAGTGATAGAAATGTGATGAAGTATGATAGATGTGTGATAGAAGTGTGATGAAGTGTGACAGAAATCCGATAAAATGTGATAGAAATGTGATGAAGTGTGATAGAGGTGTGATAGAAATGTGATAAAAGTCATGAAGTATGACAGAAATCCAATGAAATGTGATGAAAGTGTGATAAAATACGAAAGAAGTATAACAGAAGTGTGAAGAAATGTGACCATATGTGTGATGAAATGTGACATAAGTGTGATAAAATGTGATCGACTCTTAGGTCTCAGGTAAAATTGAAAAATGTTGATACACGTAATGAAAATAACTGAGAAAATGGATACGCCCATAACACAGTTCCATCGCTTTAACCTATCAGTGGTCAGAAAACAAATTCAAAACCAAATACAAAATGCAGTTTCGTCATATGTTATAATATGTAAACTTCATATAGTTTCTATTTGCTCGCATTTAGACCTCCAATATGAAGCCTTTAGACACAAAGCATGAAGGTAATTGTGCCTTCCTCCGGGCTAACATCCGGCAGCTGGCGTTGACGTCACATCCCGTGTTGCCGTGAATGGAGCAACTTCCTAATTGGTTCATTGTGAAAAAGCTCGCAGAAAAGCTTGACTAAGTTAGTTCTATTAGTTACCTCTGGGCGTTGTTGCCATGCATGTTATTGTGTTATTTGTTACCTGGTGCATGAAATGGTAGATCAAACGAAATTACTTGCAGGTTACAGCAATATATCAGGAGTTTTATGTTTAATTATTTAGTTATTTATTTATTTTTTATTTAAGAAACAAACAGTCATACAAAATGATAATATAACAAAGAACATTCATATGTTGTAGACCAATTAAGTTCCATTAAGTTAAAATTTTTATATAAGTAGTTTTTTAAAAAAAATAAACATAATAAGGAAAAACATAAAACTTAATAATGAAAAAAGTAAAGTTATTAACAAACATAGTTATACTGTTTACTACGGATAATAATATTATAAATTTTCACAAAAAAGAAAAAAAAAGTATTTTAAGTTATTAATATATTAATATATTAAGCTGCATTTTATATGATTTCAAGTCATGGTTGAAAATGTCTACATCTCGTAAGGCATTGTAAGTTTCACAGATACGTATTATTACAGAGTTTTGCGCGTATTTGGATTTACTGTGTGGTATTCTAAATAAGTCGTTCGATCTGGTATTTTGTTTGGGGCAAAGAAATGCAATATTTTCTAACAGATATGATGAATCAACAAGGCAGTTCATGATTTTGTATAAGAATAATGCATCAGAGATTTTTCTGCGTTTATATAAGGCGATAGGGTCAAATTGATGATCACTAAAGCGATACGATAGGTGTTTTATAAATTGTTTCTGGATATTTTCAATGCGATGAATATATGTTTGATATTGAGGATTCCAAATTACTGAGGCAAACTCGAGTTGTGACCGTACATATGACATATATAACAGGATTAGGGTGTGCTATAGTAAAAGGTTTTGTAATGCGAATAATGAAACCCAATTGCTTATAAGCTTTTTCTAGAATATTTTCAATATGATCCCTAAATAACATTTTAGAGTCTAGTTAATAATTTACTTTTTTGTATTTGTCATTGTAAATTTATTTAAACATTAAGATTTACAATTCAGTAAGTTAAGTTGTCCATCATTAATTAAGTGAAATTGATAACTTACTTTAAAACAAAATACGGGGTCCGCCATCTAAAGTTTTTTTTTTCAACTAGTGCTTATTTCGTGAATGGTAACACTTAGCTCATGTCTGATTTGACAGATAATTAGTTTTATCCTTCCGCTAAGCGAATATGGTTGTGTATACGCTTGAACAACGCTGGGAAATATTGCGACATTACTTTGAAAATTATGGTAATGTTGCAGAATGTGTGCGAAAATTGCGTACGGTTTTTGGAAGAAGAGAAGCACCATCAGCTCCGTATGTTCGTTATCTTGTGAAAAAAGTGAAAGAAACTGGCATCCCCATCGATAAACCAAAGCGTGAAAAGCCAAAAACAGTGCGTACACCCGAGAATATCGATGCTGTGGCAGAAAGTGTGCGTGAAGCGCCATCAACATCAATTCACCGTCGTTCTCAACAATTGAACATTTCGGAGACATCATTGAGACGAATTTTGCATAAAGACCTTGGTATGACGCCATACAAAGTCCAATTGGTTCAGGAGTTGAAGCCAACTGACCATCCAATGCGTTTTCGCTTCGCTGAGTGGGCCTGCGATCGACTTACAGAAGATGCCGATTTTGCCAAAAAAATCATCTTTTCGGATGAAGCTCATTTTGATCTTGGCGGGTATGTAAACAAGCAAAATTGTCGTATTTGGGGCACAGAAAACCCGCACGCATACATTGAAAAGCCGGTACACCCAAAACGAGTCACTGTTTGGTGCGGATTTTGGTCCAGAGGCATAATTGGGCCATTTTTCTTTGAAAATGAGCAAGGAGTGGCCGTTACAGTCAATGGCGATCGTTATCGGGCCATGTTGAACGAATTTTTGTTCACAAAAATTGAAGAGGAGGATATTGGCAACATTTGGTTTCAACAAGACGGCGCTACGTGCCACACAGCCGAAGCTACACTCGATGTTTTGCGCCCTGTTTTCAAAAAAAAAAAGTTATTTGGCGGACCCTATATTAACGAACTATTGTAAACAAAGCGATAACCATGAATTAAAATTTGATTACAATTTAAATATGGAAAAAAAGGATTTTAGATGAACTAATTTACAATAAATATTATGAATTAAGAGTACAACGAAAATAAACAAAATTATCCAAATGTAAACCCTTACAAAAAATTATTAAAGGAAAATGATTTATTCTCGGCTCTTTAGTATTTTCAAGAATTAGATACAATGTATTTCGTTAAAATAATTCAGGGGTGTACAAGTAAAATGGGTGGGTAAACTTTTTAAATTAATTTTAAACGAATAATAGTATTCACGTCATAACAAAACAATTAAGACAAACAAAACACTGCCATACCCAGGGACATCCCTAAAACAGAAGGCGGTATAGTGCAAAAAAATGTGTTAAGGTATTTAAGGCTCTGTTACCGGCCCCAAAAAAAAGAAGATTGAGAAATATAAAATTACTAATGTTATTGGAGCGCGCTTACATTTACAGCGATAAAATCGATGCGAAAATCACGAAAATCTTTAATAAAACACGACTCGTTTAAAATAGAGAAAAAATCTAAGGGGTTGTTTAAAACAGTATTTAAAGAAACACTGCGAATTTTTTCAAACACATAACTTGTAAAATAACGCAAAAAGACTTGAAAATAAAATAAATTTGGAGCATACTTTGCGATTTTTTTCTATCGAGGGAATTTCATATAATTTGCGTTTCGGTGTGAGGATTGTATAGATCTTATCTTCAAAAATAACATATATGTTTTTAAGAGCTTCAAAACTTCAAATGTTTAAGGGAGGAATGCAAGAAATCGGTAGAAATTCGGATAGCGGACTCTTAAATTTCTATAACGAACTATTTTAAAAATATATATATGTGGCGACCAGAAGGTCGCCCCCTTTTGCCACAATCCTTGCGCCGCCACTGATACAGCCAGCGTATTCTCGAAAGTGTACAATCTACCTACAGTTGTAGTGTGTCACGCCGCACATGGCTAAACATTTCGGGAAGCGCATCGAAAGGCCTCGACACAACAGCCGTCACATTCTTACGGCCGCGGAATGTTCCAGAGGCTTCTCCGCTTTGCGCGGTGGCTCAACATTACTTGACGTTCCGTGTACTCACACGGTCGGCTATATAAAGCGCAGCGACACCGCGCTAGTCAGTCAGTCAGTTCCAGTCATTAGTATCAGTAACATCACCAACACATAGACAGTGCATTAGTGATAACATTCCAGTGCGGTAACCGCCAGGTCCACGGCGACGTGCCGGACCTGTGCCGGTGCCTCATCAACCTTGAGGACGCAACGAGCGACACCGCCATCTCCGTGACACCGCGTCGATCATCCATCCTGGACGTCAAGGTCATCTCCACCAACACGGTGCGCAACTACATGCTGGCGACATGCAGACACGAGTTCTGCTACACCACTGCATCACCGACCTTCATCACATGCAACACCATAGAGCCACATCATCATTGCTCCTGTCTACACCGTTACTTTACTCCAAACTTACCATCGCTACGTAGCAGCAATAAAGACTGACTCATACATCGACTGACGTCTTTTCATTCAACCGTCCTCGTCTCTGCCGATTGCTGCCCGCTCCCTCATATATATTCTTATGTTCTTATTAACTGGGTAGGTAAATACCCAGTTAAGTAATAGAAACTTTACTTGGAGTGGCTTTACCCGTATGTGATGACCAGATCTAAGTATCCATGTACTTTCACTCTTCACCATCTCATTGCTCTCCCCGTTACAGTCAGCCTCAAAACATATTTTGGGGATGCGATATTCTCACTGGCTCCAGGCAGTTGGAAGTAATCTGGATTGTTGTGTGGCATTCATATTAAAAAGGTAAAAGAACCTTGAATCATTCTCAAGAAAAAAGACATTTTCTAGATATTTTCCTTTGTGAAACCGCCTTCTCAAATAGAAATAGTTCTCAGGGGTGGTCAGGGTAACTCCTACTCAAAACTACTATATAAGACGTCTTATGAAGAAATTTCAGTTTTTACTTTTTCCCTTGTTAAAATAATTTGTTGACGGTCGCATTTTTAAATCTACAGAACGTGTTAACAAACTCGTCGCGACGGCAGATTTTTTTTCTGTTACAAAACTATTAAGAGATCCGCTGACACGTCATGTCTAGACGCTGAGATCAAACATTTTATTTGTTTGGATGTAAAAGGAATGGATGACTTCAGTCACATTGGACAAAAATCTTCCGTTAGTAATGTAGGTAAATATAAATTTATTTATTGTTTTCAAATCATATTACTAATTTTCTCTTATTTTATAAATCAATACTTGAATTTCTTTTGAAATGATAAGATTTGTAAGTAGGTACTTAAATATTAACCCACTTAATTAATAACAGTATAACATTTCGTGTAATTTTTTTTTTTTTAAATTTCAATACAGGAATTATACAACTTGACCAAAGAGAGTCTATCTTAATGATGATCATAGTTTTCAAAATTTCTTCAGGCAAGTAAGTACTATAATAGTGAATAAATGCGAATATAGGAAAGTCCAAAATAAAAACAAGATTTCGTATTTGAAAAAACATTATTTACTGAACCCTTTCAACGGCCACTAATTTGAAACGGAACGAGAAAATACAAAAAAATATATATTACGGACAGACAAATTTAAAACATTCGAGTTAAAACTCGTTCAATAAGTATGAATTGTCCTAAAAATGTTTAACTAACAGGTAATCCAAATATTGCAGAATACAATTTTTTTTAATGTGAAAATCTCACAAGAGTCCCAGCTGCTCCCGTCTGGAGCCGGGAGAAAATGGCATCCCCAATTGAGGTATTTTGTGAGGCTGGAGGTAGTGGAGAGAGGAAGGTGATGGGGAAGAGGATGGTGAGGAAGGACCTGGCTATTCAGATCTGGTCACCAAACACGACTAAAGGCATTTCAAGCAAATTCTTAATTCTGAATTATGGTCTTACACCAGGGCGATACTGAGAGTATTTTCCTCTCTGGAACGTGCCGCAAATATACCATATATTTTTTAAATGTATTTACTATGAAATAACAAATTATTCAAATAAAATTTATTTGCGCAAGCCGGGATTCGATCCCGCGACCTTCGGATCGCGCGTCAAGAGCCTTACCTCTCGATCACGGAGGCCGTGAAAACATATTTGCCTACTAATTTTTGAAATTAATTTTTAAATTTTATTATACCGTTCTTTGTAATAGCCACGGAATTTACCCAAAAAAAAAAACATGTTACGAATTCTTTGGTTCTATCCTGATTTCCGCTACATCATCAACTGATGTGTTTCTTTACTCGTCAAAACTCTGAGGCGACAGCTGGCCTAGCTGCCGATTCAGCGCATACAAAATACCTAACGTGTTCATATAATTAATTAAAAATAATAAAATCTTCTAAATAATTGCAAACTCCACGGATTCAAGCGTCTGCAACTATAAAATAAACAAAAAGAAGAAAAGATGGGGGGAGTCTGTATTGACATATGCATCAACTGACATGGCTCATCAAATTACATTGCAAATGCATTACCATGATACTTACTTTGCTTGCTGATCCTTGGAACATCACGGGATATTATACATAATGGTATTGGTAAAACTGAGAATATTTGTAAAATTGTCTCAGGATAACTGCCTTAAAAAATAAATATATTTTTATTAATTTTGATGCCTACTTTATTGAAAAAAACAATGGAAGATACTCTTGGTGAAATATTATTGCTTATTTATAATTATTACTCTTAATGCTATGCATAAAAAATCTCGTCTTAAACACTAGTCTATCAATTAAAAATAATATTTAATATTTTATGAATTAAAAGTATTTCACCAAAAAATGTAGACATAATTTGTCTCGACGCCACTTCGTGAGAGATTTAGCATTTACAATGCCATTCTCATATAAATAAAGTTGGTTGTTTGCAGGTGGAAAATGTAATAAGCAGTAATTTTCTTAATGAAACACTCGTATATATTAAATTATTTGGCGGGTAGGAGATAAACCGACGTAGCTCAATGGTAGAGCATTTGACCGGATTCGAGAAGAGGACGTGGGTTCGAGTCCCGTCGGCGGCATGTATCTTTTCTCGTAAGATTTTTTCAATACAGAGAGTGTTTCAAGCTAATAATTATTTATTATAATAATTGTTACCCTTTGCATAAAAATCTTGTCTTAAACATTAATTTATCAAATAAAAATATTAACAAAAAGAATTCATACTTTCTTGGGAATACATAAAGAAGAGGATGTTTTCAATTTATGTAAAATCGCCTAAGAGTTACGGTCGTTTTAAAATGTGAATTTCAAAAATATGAAAAGCTAACTTCTCTGTTCCTGAGCTAACTTTAGAAAAATTCAATAACTTATCGGGAACCAATATGTCTCAAGCACGCAACAAACTTTTCTAATATCAATCTTTGAACGTCAATAAGATGAGATAATTCTTTGCAACTGGTATTACTTATGGAACCGTTCTTCACTGTAATATTAATAATAATAACAATAATGTTTTATTTCAGGATGTGGGGAGGATAGTGCAATCCCACACGTCCCATAGAGTTATACATACATATTTACACAACAGAATAGGTAAAGTTAAGAAAAAAAACATATGCGATAATAGAAATAAAATAAATAATCAATTATAATGTAGGACGTGGTCTGGAGTGAGCTCGGGCCCAGCGCTCCTCAGGAGTGGCGCTTGGTGCTGGAAGGCTGCGATCACCACTGTGTTATCGGAGGACATTAGCCGCATCCTGGCTCCAGTGACCCGGTGTCTCATCAGACCGGCAAATCCGTGTAGTCCTAGCTCCGTAAACATTGTAGATGTGCTGCTGTATCTGCTGTATCCAAATATAATTCTGCAAGCATCATTATATTGGATCCGGAGTCGTTCTATTGAGCTAGTTCGGTAGTGACACCATGTTTCACACGTATATGGGTTAGTGCAAAATGCATTGAACAATGTTTTTTTTTTATATTGTTACTGCAATTATGGAATACTAGCGCAGACCTATGAACAATTACGGGATATTATCATTATACATATACAAGGCGTAACAGGACGTACAGGAGTGATTTTAACCAGCGATTCCTAGCATATTTGGAGTAATAAATGTACATGACAATTTACTGTCCGACCAAATGTTTGTTTGATTCGGGTAAGTCCTGTTACACCCTGTAAAGATACTTACTAGATAGCATTCGTGGTTGAAGGTAAAGGCTCTCGACCAAAACCGTATTTCCAAGTAAATTTTATTTAAATTTATTTGTTTGTATTGGTTTTAAGTAAGCCCTGAAGAAGTGAGCGGTGCTCATGAAACATGTCGGTTTTTATAAACAACTAGCTGGTTCCCGGCATGCGTTTCAAAGCCATGTTCAAAGAAATACATCTCTCGCATCTCCTGCCCTCCCGCGTTCCCCTACCACCTTCCCCGCCCACCCTTCCCCCTCTACCGTTCCGCCGTCCCACAAACACCCCTCCCGCGTTCCATATATTCAGTCCCAGAACATTCAGTTTTCAAACAGCTCGCGTGCCACCTATTACAATTTTTTTTTTCAAATTTTAATTTTTCGTACTTTAAAAATATTCATTTTTTAAATCTTATAAGAACAATCATGAAAGTTTGGTACCTAATAGAGGTACCTATTTAAAATATCTGTATTTTAAAAAACCCATAGACAATTCTTTTAATACAAAAAAATAGCTGCCTGCTAAATTCAATTTCATCAAACGTCCTAAATTAGAGTAGTCGTTAAGTTTTCTGAAATTATTTAATTTTCTGCGCAATTTTCTTAATTTTTCTTTCCGTAAGAACCTTCTACAAAGTATTAGAAAACTTTTAAAAAAAGATGAATGAAATAGATAAAGTTATTCTGAAGTTATGGCGTGACCAAGGAAAACGGGGATTCATTTTTATATAAATATTTATACATAAAATTGAAAGAAACTAAGTATTCTATTAATTTTTAATTTTATTTGATATATTTGTTTTATTTTAATAGATGTTTTTAAAATAATTTATCTATATTTGCAGCATATTCCAGAGTGGAAGATATTATCAGTATCGTCCTGGTGTAAGAAAGTCCTGGTGTATCCTGAATTGAAAGTCGCTTGAATAGGATTTAGCCGTGTTTGGTGACCAGATCTCAATGGCCAGGTACTTTACTTCCCATATTTTTTTTCCCCATCTAATTCCCCACCCCACTTACCACAAATTGGGGATACCATAGTGTCACTGACTCCAGACAGTTGAGAGCAGTTGGGACTCTTGTGCGGCATTCACCTGAAAAATTCCCGATTTTCCGCTCTTGCCTTCCCACTACCGCCAGCCACCAAAATACCCCAAGTGTGAATGCCATATGCCATAATTTTTTTAATCATATATTTTTTTGTCAGTCGCCTTTATTGAGAATTTTTGCTGATAGCTCCGTTGACACCACTCTCTTTTTCTTACAATCGACGAATGTAATAGAAAACAACAACATACAATGTAGATCTCAGTAGGAATTAGGCTCATAAATAAAAACTTCAATATTATTCTGTATTAATACAAAATATCGAATAAAGTTATGGGCATGTAATTTAATTCACCCGGATATATTTTTTTATGGAAATAAAAGTGATGAAAATTTATCGAAATATTAATATCATTATTGGAAAATTAAGCTCTCGATTAAAATAATTCACTTTATTGAGAGTTGTATAATAAATATTAACTTACATTTATAGTTAGATACATACGTAATACAAAATTATACTGTTTACTGAATTTTAGGGTATTTACTGCGAAACGGATGGAGAGAATTTTCCCTGAAAAACTAAGTATTTGCGCTTTATCATTTGTTTTTCATTAAGGCTCAATTTAATAATAAAAAAACGAGTATGCTTTAGACCACACGACTGAAGTAAAACAACGAGGCAAACCTCGCCCCATGAACCCAGGTATCCCTGCTAAGTTACTAAACGTAGCGAACGGGGTGACCTATGACCTAGGAGTGACATATGACAAAAATATTAGGAATTTCATGCGGACCGTTTCGTCGTCACGATAAAATATTAGTAATTTCATAAAAGTTTTCTTAGGATTAATTAGAATAACTATCACCCCTGCCATAGTTCTCCCCAAGAGGTTCGCTACCTTTAGTGACTAGCAGGGTTGTCCGGGTTCATGGGGTGAGATTTGTCCGGGTATTTATGGATGCGTCTGCCCACCATCTGCATGGCAGGCCGGATCGGAAAAGAGTGGTTGAGGGAGTCTCTTTGACTTCTCCAGCCGTATTCTCACGGAACATCGCCTTGCACCGCAGTGGGAGGGATGGATTCATGCATCCGTCACTCCTGGATACACTGATCCACAGATAACCCACCCCTATTACCCTTTTCCTTCCCAGAACTTTCAGTCATTCCTTTCCTATAAAGACTCTCCACAAGGCATCCCTAAAGATGATATAGGCTCTGATGGGAATTGTTTTCCTCAGGGCTTCCTGTGTAGAGCGAATGTAAAAAAAAAATAGTAAATTCTGATAATTCACTTCTTAAGTTTTTTAGGCCACTTCGTCCTGTTAATTCATTTCTAAGGTCTGCAATCCCGTTTTTAACCAGAATTACAAATAATTTGAAGAGAATTTTGAATGACTTACCAATTCACTTTTTTTTTATCTGTGTAACAAAGTCACAAAGCACAATAATAATTCTTTCAATCCCATATGTTTATATCGGTTTCCACTTCTGCGTTGTGATGATCTCGCCTTTAGGCCTACGAAATAATTCTTTTAAAATTGAGAGATCGATTTAGAAATATATTTAATTTTGTAACAGGGTATGGTTTCAGAATACAATTCTCTGTTCCAACTCTTAAGGGTGATTTATGAAACCGGGCCATTACTAGGAAAAACACGTGTGCCAAAATACTTTGGTTGGAGGAGGAATCCTAATGGATATTTCAGGTTCATTATCAAGTCAGGGGCGGCCGATGGATATTTGCCCGAGTGGTGACTGACTTTAACGCGAGCAAATTGATTTGTGAAACAATTGTCTTGTGCATTTTCTATGGCAGGGGGAAATTGAAAACTAGGCAATAAAGATTAATCTTGGTGCATTTAAATATACTAGAGCGACGCGCCGATTAGGAGTTAAGATATTTAACATATTTATCGAAATAGGATTGCCGAATTCGTTAAATAGTGACGCACGCGGAAAGGACGAAAACGTGTACAGACAATGCTTATATAATGTTATTATATAACCAATAAAGTCGACGCAAGTAATTAGGATGAGTAGTGAATTGAAGTGCGCCACTGAGCTCTTCTTTTAAGCGTTATTGGGATAATTTATGACTCCGGCGCAAACAAAATTAGTTTGTATTCTGTTATCTAAAGGTTACACACAAAAAAAAGCAAACATGAAAGTTGCACTGATTTCTTGGAATTTGGGACCTAATGTGACAGAACACTATTAAAACGATTGAAATATGCATATTGGGAGATGTGTTTATCACTTAAGATTTGAAGAAGTGGCTAATATTTTCGTTGTTAATATATTATTGAAACCACACAAGTAGATGGGGGGGAGTCAGGAGGCAGAGAGTTGGAACAGGATAGTCGGGGCAGGGAAGTGTTAGAGGACAGTCAGGGAGAGATCCTGTTGAGAATTAAGATCGTCAAGTTCTGAGAGTCGCGAGGAGACCAGCTCGGTGCTTCTAAATCGGGGATATTTCATTTTAATTAAACAAAGAATAGTTCGTCTTTATTAAACAAAAAAGAGTCCACGCGAATAAGGAAATCAGAGATTGCGGCTTGCGAGTTCATATCTGTGAAGTTAAATGAATATAATTTGTAAATTGAGACGGTCAACATCAATACGGGACGTACTTTTGGGGCGGTTGTCAGGGAGGATAAAATTTAATACAAACCGACGCGACAGTTAGACCGAAATAATAAGTGCTGTAATTAGTGATTAATCAATTAGTGCACGAGGGATGCTGGTTTTCGGATTGTGATTCGTGCATGTCAAGGTTTTGTGTGCATGAGAGGGGTAAGTTTGACAAATTGAATTAATTATTAACAACATTAATGTTCGGATTTCGTACAAAGTAGGGTTAAAACAATAGAATCATCATTACTCCCCGAGTATTTTAATTGTTTATAATTGTTCGTCTAGCTTGCAGTTTTCTAGATTTAAACATGTATTCTAGTTTGTATAGCGCCCTTGAGGTGATTTTCCATAAAAAGCGGTGCTTTGTGGTTCGTTCAAATATTAGTATTATTATTATAGCTACTTTAATGAGGCCTTTAATAAGGAACCATGTCATCTAAGTCGGATCGGTAATCGTAAAAAAAAGGAGCGTTCCCTCCGTAAGTCGATCCGGAGCTGCCTGATGTTGACCGGCGACGATTCTTGAGACAATACCGTTGTAAAATAATAATTTGGGGTTCAATGAACTAAAGTACTATTTGATGCACAAAAGACACTTTCGGGCAATAAACCTTAGACGAGAGACTTCATTTAAAAGACGGGATTTTGAAACCACAAAACAATAATAAAATCCTTTAAAAGTGCTTTGTTGGTGATCTAGAAAACTAGGTTACTGGGTATTCTCCAATACATAACGGATACCAAAATACATAGGTATAGAATGTAGGTATAAATTAATTTGTAAAGCGCCTTGGAGGTGTTAATTATTATTTACGAGTTTCGTAATAATATTTTTAAACGTAGCTAGGGGACTATATTTAGGAAAGGGTTTTTTGAAAAGGCATTGGGTAATTTAACAGTTTATAGAATGGTGCGTAGCATGGGCATCTTTGCTTACTAACAAAATCTGACATAATTAAATTCCCACTCCTAAAAATTTCCCATATCTTATTCCAAATTTTAGGTATCACGACAAGTCTATTACATAGGACTATACATAAAATTATCGTATAATCCTCACCTTTTGGTTTACGCTTAGGTAGGTATATTTCATTCGATATTCGATTTAGCAAAAACTTTCACATTGTCGGTTGAATGAAGCCGTCGGTAGGTATTCATATTTTAAGCGTAATGCGTTATATCCACCTACATAAGTAGCAAAAGTTTTCTTAACTACTTTTTGGTTTACGCTTAGGTAGGTATATTTCATTCGATATTCGATTTAGCAAAAACTTTCACATTGTCGGTTGAATGAAGCCGTCGGTAGGTATTCATATTTTAAGCGTAATGCGTTATATCCACCTACATAAGTAGCAAAAGTTTTCTTAACTCTCTCACACTAGGAATAGGGATCATCCAGCATCAGGGTGGGAATGTACTCTGGACGAAAGAGCAGCGGGGGAAATAGAAGGAAAGGAAGCCAGATTCACGACCTGGTGCCTTTCATTCTTGGACCCAGCACCCTAGAAACCGAGCTTGACATTCCTTCTTTGAGCTGATTTTTGAGTTTGAGCTTGGAGTACGCCTATCGTAGAGCATATGCCCGTAACACATATAGGGGAAGGTCCCAAGTTACGCTTGTGTATGTTATGCGAGAGGACGTATTTTTCATTCAAATCAAATACCGATGACCATCGCGATTGCAGGCTGGCGCATGTTTCTGTAGCGCGCCTAGAAAAACGTAATCAATATTTCTACTGGTTCGACGTTTCTTTGTTGGAATCCAGATAAGTTTTCTTAACTCCCTCCCACTAGGAATAGGGATCATCCAGCATCAGGGTGGGAATGTACTCTGGACGAAAGAGCAGCGGGGGAAATAGAAGGGAGGGAAGCCAGATTCACGACCTGGTGCCTTTCATTCTTGGACCCGGCACCCTGGAGGCCGAGTTTGACATTTCTTCTTTGAGCTGATATTTGGGTTTGAGCTTGGGGTACGCCTATAGTAGAGCATATGCCCGTAACACATATAGGGGAAGGTCCCAAGTTACGCTTGTGTATGTTATGCGAGAGGACGTATTTTTCATTCAAATCAAATACCGATGACCATCGCGATTGCAGGCTGGCGGATGTTTCTGTAGCGTGCCTAGGAAAAACGTAATCATTATTTCTACTGGTTCGAGGCGGCGTGCTGGACGGAGAACGGGACTATTGAGGACATGAGTGACTGCCAAGGCGAGGATCGGTGACATCAAAATCTTCCTTAATTAAATTCATACATCGCCAGATCAGAGGAGAGAGCGGCCCCACCGATCTCCTGACATTGCCGATTGTCTAATCAACTTCGGTTTAATGTTTATGCCGATGCTTTAGGAGTTAATGGAACTCAAGTCATCGGCATGCTGAAGAACTTCAACATCATCATCAATCCAGAGTAGGATGTCACGTTCCAAAACCTCGTGCCACCCACACATTTCCTGAACAGTTCCTGACATCGGCTATCACACCATTAATCGGAGCAGACCCTCATATCAAACGGTATGAGATGACCTTTCATCATCATCATCAACACATTTATAATTTGGCGGCGTAGTGGTCGATATTATTCCCATTACCACTCTATGAACCAGAAACACACATCAAACTCTTTCCCGACAGAAGGCAAAACATGTCGATTTTCATTCGTCGCTTGCGACCTTAACATTCTCCGGAGGCGTTGGAATTGGAAGCTGATTCGGCGGTCTATGACCATCACCTTATCAGTTGGGCTATGGAGGAGTCCAATTATTTAAACAGCACATGTTCTGTCTCATGTTAATCCAAAATACCTACCCGTAGAATCAAATTAACAAAATAAAACAAGCTAGCTAACTAACAAACTGCATCTAGAACTGTGAGTGTAGAATTATTGCACTCCGTACTGCCTGAGTGTAAATCTTTTGTTAGAATGTACATAAATGTCAAATTATTTTCATGATAGCATTTTATAGAGCTGCAGAGAGTACGTGGCATCGCATCGAAAGGTAGGATCTTCTCAATTCGCCGTTTGAATGTAAATTTATATATTAGATGCTAGGAGGGAAAATGCAGATTACTTCAATAAAAATAGTCGTCGATGAGCGTAGGTGTATAACAGGTGCTAGGGGAGGAAGCGGAATGAATATAGATAGATAATTAGTTAATTTTCAAGCTAGTCAGACTCAGTCATTGTTATTCGAAGCCTTGCAAATTGTAACACGCCATACCTAAAAGAACAAGGGTTTACCACAAATAAATTATTAATTAAATTGGATTAACTATACCAAACCACTAAAACAAAAAAGTACACAACGTTGTGGGGTTAATTACAATTGATTAATTGAGAGCATCTCGTCACGTTTGCATAAAAGTATTACGTGATGGGGTTGAAAAGGCGCTGCAAAAGGAATGCAGGGGAGAGTCGCGAGAACGGGCGAGCCACGAGTTTTAAAGGCCGGACGGGGTTGCGCCTGTAGCTGTAGCAATGAAGAAGCATTTGGGAAACCAAGAGGAAGGTTTTACTTCGTAGAGGGGGGGGGGGGGCTTATCACAGCGTTCATCCTTTTAATTTTAGTTAGTGAACTTTCGCGTTCATAAAATATTGATAGGTATGTCGTGAATCAGAAATCTTCATTAATTTATTTATTTATTTTGATATAATATCTTACATTTCAAATACAATTCAGCAATGTTGGCCTCACTTGGTAGCTCACCTGTGCTGAGGCCTCCATTTTATAAAAAAAATAAAAATTTATAATTAAGGTAGAAATATAGGTAAAATGAATTATTTTATTACCTAATTAGAATTTAAATCGGAATAAATTATGTGTTGTGTGTTTGCGAGTGATGTTGTTTTATATTGTTTTTGTGTGTTACGTGTAAATATGTGTTTTATTCTTATTTTGTTATGAAATTTTGGTAAAATTGTCTTTTTTGCTACTTTAATCCATTTTTTAATTTTGAGTACGAATTTATTTTTGTTTTCTTTCATTTTATTTTCAAGGGTAAGACTATTGAATGCTTTAATAGCATGATATTTATAGTGCCATTGTCCAAAGCTTGTATTTACCGTCGGAGTTTTTATGTTATTTTTGTACGTTTGTCTAACTGGACTGTAAGTGATATTTTGGGATTGTTGAAAATTATTTTTCTGGTAAAAAATGTAGTTTAGCAGTGTTTTAACATATAATTGGCGTAGGTATATCTAGTACGTCACAACTGTTGAATATTTGGTAAATAATAATGTAATATGAACAAATGAAGAAGATTTTTCATTTTTTACATGGTGATTGTAATGAAAAATTACTATTAATACTACGACGTCATTTATATTCATATCATTTTTTTATATAAATACCGCACAAGTCTGAAGCCAGTGAGACTATGCCATCCCTAATTGGGGTGTGTTGTGAGGCTGAAGGTAGTAGGGAGGGGTATATTATTCAGAAAATGATGGCATATGGCATTCACACTTGGGGTATTTTGGTAGCTGGCGGTAGTGGGAAAAAGCGGGAATTTTTCCGGGAGTCCCAACTGCTCTCAACTGTCTGGAGTCAGTGCCACTATGGTATCCCAAATTTGTGAGACTGGAAGAAGTGGGGTGGGGAATTAGATGTGGAATAAAAAGATGTGATGTAAAGTACCTGGCAATTTAGATCTGATCACCAAACACGGCTAAAGCCATTTCAAGCAACGTTTCAATTCTGAATAGTGGTCTTACACCAGGGCGATAGTGAGGGTATCTTCGTGGAACGTGATTGACGTGAAATGATTTGATTGTGGAATAACACAATTTAATCAAATAAAATTTATTTGCCCGCGTCGGGATTCGATCCCGCGACCTTCGGATTGTGAGTCAAGAGCCTTGCCTCTAGAGCAGCGGTCGTCACACTTTTCTGGTCAAGGGCCACATAGGACAATGTGAGGTATCGCCGCGGGCCGCACACTTATGAATTTTGAATTTGGGAAGGGGGGGGGGGGTTGAGTGGGAGCTGTGACGGAATCAATAATTCAATTAAAAATCACTTCCCGAACCACCGAAATATGTGAATTTCCGCACACGTGATACAAATGATTACAATACTTATGTAACAAAAATTCTCCAATATTAAAGTTTACCCCACGCCTTCACTGTGCCATCTCAACGCCCCCTAATTTTCTCTAGGTCTTCTACTGCCCCCCTTGAAAGTCTCACTCGCCCACAAGGGGGGTGAGAACCTATGACGTACACTATACGCGCGTTCAAATTCGACATAGGATGTGTTCAAAAACCAACTTAGCATTTTAAAATCAAATGTTAATCAATTAAAATCAGCATTTTAAAATCAAACGAAAATAAATTGAAATCATAAATATTTGAATAAAAAATAAATGCAGGTTAATATAATTGTACATGAAATAATAATATATTCAAAAAAATTTTTTTTTAAAGCGGCAGATA
The DNA here is from genome assembly GCA_917563855.2 of Limnephilus lunatus. Lineage (NCBI taxonomy): Eukaryota > Metazoa > Arthropoda > Insecta > Trichoptera > Limnephilidae > Limnephilus > Limnephilus lunatus. Next base: position 51,730,159 of record OU830603.1, read on the forward strand.
TTTTTGCGCAGTTTGACGACCACGGCTCTAGACCATGCCTGAATAAGACAATACAGAAGTTTAATACTTAAATGGGTTTAAAACATCCTGTATATCAATGACAAACCCATACTATTAATGACCATCAATATCCATCATAATAACATTTTACTGCCCAAATAATAAACAGCCATAGTAATGACCGTCATATTTTCTTTTATTAGTTTTCCAATGACCAAGAAATCCTTTTATTACAACGTTATATTTATATTCTCCATAATAGATAAGCAGAATACAACCTTTTGCTATTTTGAAAACCATATCGCGTAATTTATAAAAAACATTGATAATTTATTATTAATGTGAATACCGCACAAGAGTCCAGAGGTAAGGCTCGTAGTCCAGCGGTAAGGCTCTTGACTCGCAATCCAAAGGTTGCGGGATCGAATCCCAGCGTGGCAAATATATTTAATTTGATAAATTTGTGTTTTTTAACAATGTATTCATTTAAAAAATAGATATATAGTATATTTGCAGCACATTCAATAGTGGAAGATACTCTCAGTGTCGCCCTGGTGCAAGACCAACATTCAGAATTGAAACGTTGCTTTAAATGGCTTTAGCCGTGTTTGGTGACCAGATCTGAATAGCCAGGTACTTCCCCACCTTCCTCTTCTCTATCTCCTTCCCCTTCTCACTATCTTCAGCCTCGCAACATACCCCAATAGGGGATGCCATAGTCTCACTGGCTGGGAGCATTTGGGACACTTATGAGGTATTCATGTAAAAAAAAAGAGTAACAACTGTTCCCGTGGGGAGCCAGTGGGTCTTTGGCATTTACAATAATTGTGGTTTGTTGTCCACAATGGAGTGCTGGTACCTACCCTGATGTATGGCAGTGAGGCATGGATCTGGCAGAGGAAGGATGAAAGTAGACTGAATGCTGTAGAAATGAGATCCCTGAGGCATATGTGTGGAAAAACCATGTTCGATCGTGTGAGAAATGTGGATATCCGCGAAGAATGCAAGGCTGATGTAAGCGTAATGAGTAAGATTAAGAAAATGACGCTCAGATGGTTTGGGCATGTAGAGCGAATGAACGAGGAAAAGAGTGTAAGGAGAATATTTGACGCAAATGTGAATGGTAGAAGAAGTCGGTGACGCCCGAGGAAGACATGGCATGACCAAGTGAATCAGATACTTGAGTCGGGCCATGTAAAGAGTCGGAATAATAGAAAAGCATGTATGAGACGAAGTATGAATGTGAACGAGGCAAGGAGTTTGTGCCAAGATCGTGTTGTTTGGTGGTCCGTCCTCTCTGCCTACCCCTGTGGGGAAACGGCGTGATGGTTAGTTAGTTTTTAGTGAGTGGTTTGTTGTGATGCTGAATGGGTAGGGGAAAGAGATGGGGAATAGGAAGGTGGATAAGTGCCTAGCTATTTAGATCTGGTCACCAAACAAGGCTAAAGCCATTTAAAATAACGTTTTTAAATCTGAATGGTCGGCCTTAAATCTGGGCGATACTGATCATTTTTTCCACTCCGGAATATGTCGCACAAATACTATGTATTTTTTTTTTTTTAAAGAAAGATAAACATTCTCGGGTTAAAAATAATGCCCACTCAACCGCTGACCGGTCATCGGACTATGTCAAATGAATAAAATGTAAAATAACACAAATAAATCAAATAAAATTTATCCGAGCTCGCCGGAAATCGAATCCGCAATCTTGCCCCTCGATCACGGAATATAAAGCATTAAAATGTCAAGTACACCCCAAAAAATTACCAAAATACATATTTTAAACGAATTTTCAGTAAAAACAAGAACCCGTCAATTTTTGGTATCCAGGGGTTAGTGCAAGACGAATCATTTTTATATAAATCCTGGAGAAAATAAAAAATAATAACTCATCTTTGGGAATGCTGTTTGGATATCAATTAACTTCTTTTGACATTTTTGTTATTTGTTTTTGGGATATTATGCCGTGTTGCGCTACCTCCTTTTTTAGCTGACGTTTCGGACAGCGTTGCAGTGTTCATCATCAGGGCAGATGTGGCAGATCTGTCGGATGCTTTTAGCCGTGAAAATCTAAAAATGTATCATTTTTTAGACATACTAGCCACTTTCTTAACTTGAATCAACTCAAAACAACTTACTATGCACTATGACAATCTTTAATCGAGTTTGGCTATCGCTACTGTCATTGATCCGATTTTTAAAGCTCAGAAACGAATTAACAACACAAGCAGTTCGGATAACATTTCTAGGAGAATCTGGGTCTTGGATATTAGGCAACTTTATGCCAAAAACAACAAAAACAAAGAGCTATCTTTGAACTATCTACATTTTAGGAGAGGAAAAAATGAACATGGTTCTTGTATAGGTCCATATTGTATTAGCGAGGATACACAGTAACCGACCAGTTGAACACAAAAATGAATTTTGTGTTTTGCCGACTATGCACCGGGGCCGAAGAAATCAATAACAGATCATTTGAAATACCAATAGAACCAGGATAGCATTCTCGTCATGCTCTAAAGATTGCAATAAAGATACAGCATTCCCGTCATGCTCCAAATACTGCAATAAGGGAATCTATCAAACGGACTGCTCAAAAACAAGTATTTATTTTATTTATTTAAACGCCCGTGGAGCTTTTACATAAAATGCAGTACATGTTTTTTTTTAATTACAGTGAAAATAATGGGTTTACAAAATACAGATAACATAAGATACGAGAAACACAATATAGTCCATAAAATATAGGAGTTGACATAAATAGTACCTAATGTTTAAAATTATTGTTGTTCACATTAGTTTATGGGATAGGTAGAAATACATAGTTGGCACATATGGCGTTAAAAGTTTGATAAGTTCAAATTATTGTCATATACATCCATATTGTTTAGGTATTTGTTACCAAGACTATGTATACGTTTTTTTAGAGAACGCAAATCATAGTTGGAATGAGATGTACGTATACAAAATGTTAATGTTTGTCTAATTGTTTATGTAGGTACATGTAGATTCATTAATTGCAAGAGTTTACAACAGTCGAATTTAGGGTTAAATAATTTTAATAATAAGGTTAGGTCGTTTAAAATAATAATGGTTTAAAACTATTATTATATATGTTTGATATCTGATGCAAACATATTATGAGTGCATTGTGCACATTTTGCACCACTTATTTATTTATTGAAATAAAAACTTCTTTAACACCGTTGTGATTTTAAACTCAATGAAACGAAAAATAGCGACGTAAAAAGAGACAAGCACACACATATATAGGATTTAGCCTGCGAGAGAATGATATAGTACAATCGGTCTCCTCTTTATGCGGTGCTTCGTAGCCTATCGGTCTCCTCTTTGTTCTATTATGTTTCGTAGCCTCCCCACTCTTGTCTACTTTAATTTACTGAGGGTTTCACTTCTACTGCATTTGAATAGCGCACTCCATTACCATTAAATGCGCACCCAGCTCCCATTAAATACACCGATAAAAGAAAAAAAAAAAAACAAAAATACCAAACAATTATGTAGTGTAAACTTATAAGAGGGCATAACCAAACAAAACCGGAAATATACCATTTTTAAATCGAATTCTAGTCAAATCGACTCTAGTCTACAAAAGCATGTAAATTGATTTCGAAAGATTGTTATTCTATCTAGTAAAGTTATGTTCTAAAAAACTTGAATGTAGATATGTACACGTATTATATTAAAGCAAATTTAGAATGCATTAAAAACAATATTGAGTTATTAGTTAAAAATTCTTGTACGAAGAATAATCAATCTTTCTCATCGGAACCACAGGTTCAGTTGCAAGGGTCACTTATTTGAAATTTAAATTCTCGGCCACAGGTTAATGGCCTTCATATGATTCAAACTATAATTAACTCCAATTAACAAGGAGATTACGAAAAAAAAATCTAATAATTTGTTTACTTTTTTAACATTAGCTTCACACAGGAGGCCCTGAGCTTATGTAAAAAAAATAATTTCATTATTATTTTTAATTAATAAACTAACGTTTAAACAAGACTTTTATGCGTAGCACAAAGCGTAGATAACAAATATTATAATCAATAATTATCAGCCTGAAACACTCATCTACATTGAAAAAATCTTCCGAGAAAAGATACTGGCCGCCAACGGGAATTGAACCCGTGTCCCTCTGGTTGCCGGTCAGGAGCTCTGACCACTGAACTATGGCGGCTTATCTCCTACCCGCCAAATAATTCAATATATACTAGTGTTTCAATCGACAGTTACTTATTAATAATAAGCAGTTGTCGAATGAATTATTTGTATATTGAATTATTTGGTATTAGATAAGCCGCCATAGCTCGCTCAGTGGTCAGAGCTCCTGACCGGCAACCAGAGGGACACGGGTTCAATTCCCGTTGGCGGCCAGTATCTTTTATCGGAAGATTTTTTCAACGTAGATGAGTGTTTCAGGCTGATAATTATTGATTATAAAAATAATTTCATTCAGGGCCTATGTTATCTTTTAGGATGTTGGGTGGAGGGTCTTATTAGGGAAAGAAAGTTCTGGAAAGAAAAGGGGTATAAGGGGTGAGTAGAAATTTGGGGGGCGATAAGTCCAAGAGTGACGGACGTATGAATGCATCCCTCTTACTGCGGTGAAAATTTTTATTTTATTTTATTTATGTTATTATTGTTATTTAAACATACAAGATGATGGGTCGAGAGAGACTGACTGGTGAGGTCTAGGTTAGTTCCACCTCAACCAGTCCCTCCCAATCCGGCCTGCCACGCAATAGGTGGGCAAACGCCTTCGCCGCCAAGACTTATACAAATCTCACCCCTTCAACCAGGGTACCCCTGCTAAGTCACCAAACGAAGCGAACCACTAATAAAGATAATAAAAATTCCCGAAGCGGTGGTACCCATGCCCGCCTACAAAATTAAGTATAATTATTGTTTCGGTAACGTCACGCGATAATAAACTCTAAAGTAGCTTACCATAAATCTCATTATCCCATGACATTACCTCGACAGATAAAATCTTGTTATTCCAAAGGGTCGGTGAGCACTGAGCATGTTTGATCATTTTCACCAGAAGTAGAGTTAAATTTTACTAAATTCTGGCACACCGACACATCCCAAAAACATTTCTATCGGTTTATCTTTTCCGTGACTGTTCGAAACATGCCGAGGAAACTTCAGTTAGATTTAGTTTCCGCTCGAACGCGCATCGTCTCAAAATAAAATGGTGAAAACACTGCAGCACGTCCCATTGGGTACTGTGATCAAATAAAATGTCAAAGCTCAAAGGGGCATTCAAAGGAACTTCAGTTCAACTTCTATCTTTAATTTTTTAAACAATAAGATTAAAACATCGATAGCAATTATATTATTGAAGAATAGCAAACAACCAAACCTAACGTATTTAGTACGTGCGGATTGTAACGTTGACACCAAAACCAGAATTTCTTAAAAACCTGTATTGGTTCTAAACAGCAGAAATAAGCCATGGGAATGAAAGATCTAATGCAATCGTTTTATAGCGTGGGGTACGACAAGGCTGTATCCTGTCGCTACTATTATTTAATCTCTATTCCAAAATTGTCTGTAAAAGAGCCCTAAGCAATACCGATAAGTGCCTTAAGATCAATGGAGTTGTCAATAATAACATAAGATATTATGCAGATGATACTGTATTACTAGCTGACAGTATCAGTGACCTCCAAGACCTATTAAATCTTGTTAATAATGCTGGTGAGCAACTGGGCCTAACAATCAATAAAACTAAATGGATGACATTTGGAAGACTAGATCACTCTGGATCAAAGATACAGTTAAATGGTTGTAATGTCGAAAAGTTGGAGAGATTTAGATACCTTGGCAGTATTCTCACGGAGACTCTTGACCCAGACACCCTCTTGGTGCAGAATTGAAGCAGCAAGAACTGCGTTCAGTAAAATAAAATCCCTCTTCTGCAATGACAATATCAGATTAAAACTAAGGCAGATAATGCTAAAATGTTATGTGTGCTCGGTCTTGCTGTGTGAATGTGAAACATGGACCATGAAAATAAATACCATGAACAGTTAATAGACTTTTGAAATGTTGCTTCACCGGAGAATGCTCAAGGTCCCATGGGCCGACACGATCACCAACACAGAAATTCTCAGGCGGGCTAGAGCATAAAAAGAACTTCTTACATTAATAAAAATCAAGAAAATTTCATATCTTGGTCATATACTTTGAGGGGAGAAGTATCACCTGCTCTATTTAATATTAAAAGGCAAGATAGAAGGTCGCCGAGGGCCTGGTAGGAGATAAATGTCTTCGTTGCGAAATGTACGAGAGTGGACCGGCATTAGAAGTGTGAAGGAGCTATTCTGGGCAGCGCAAGACAGAGAGACATTTTCAAGAGTGATCGCCAACGTCGGGGGACCTGATAGGGCACACGAAGAAGAAGAAACCTAACGTAACCTATTTGTCATTTTTTTTATTTTTCATTTTAATCACTTTTAATGACTTTTCAAGGGAGGTTGATTGAAGTTTCACGGCATGTCACTGGGTTGTGCCTAGTTTTTATATAGATAGCGCGTCAGTTGATTTGAAGTTTATATGTTAGATTATTTATTTCATTTCTTAGACGATATACGAAGAGATACCGCGCGTTTTCATCTCGCAACAAAATATCCCTGACACAATATACTCCGACAAAATATCCCAAGGACAAAATTTCCTACAGACTGAACATCCTACAACAAAATATCTACTAAAACCTAACCTAACCTAACTTAACCTAACCTTTGACAGCCAGCGTGGTCTAGCGGTAAGCCTTTTGACTCGCAAGGTCACGGTATCGAATCCCGGCGTGGGAAAATAAATTTTATTTGATAAATTTGTGTTATTTCACGATTAATTCATCATCATCATCTTTTTCCCCTTGTCCTATTCGGGTCGGGGAACCATTGCACCGACAAGGCTCATCCATACGTCCCTGTCTTGTGCTGATTGTTCAGCCTCCGTCCATAGTAGACCCATCCTCTCCTGACACAGTTTCTGGAGTTGCCTCGTCTAACTGTGTCTGGGGTGGCCCACTGGACGTCTACCCTCTGGAATCGCACTCAGTATCTTCTTCGGAGTTCGGTCATCAGACATTCTTAGTACATGCCCAAATTGCCCAAGCCACCTCAGTTGTGATTTTTCTATGAAGAGTAGCAGTGGTTTAATGTTTAGATCATCTCGGATCGTCGACACAACGATGACGATTAATTCATTTAAAATAATATATATGTAGTATATCTGTGGTACGTTCCAGAGTGGAAGATACTCTTAGTATCGCCTTGATGTAAAACCACCATTCAGAATTGAAACGTTGCTTGAAACGGTTTCAGCCGTGTTTGGCGGTCAGATCTGAATAGCCAGGTACTTCCCTATCTTCCTTTTCCCCATTTCCTTCCATCCCCACTACCTTCAGCCTCACAACATACCCCAATTGGGGATGCAATAGACTCACTAGCTCCAGTCGGTAGCAGCTGGGACTCTTGTGAGGTATCCATTTAAAAAAAGCTTTAATAGATATGTTGTTAAGGGATGTTAGGTCCGTGGAATATTTTGTCGTAAGATGTTTTGTCGGGGATATTTTGTCGTGGGATATATTGTCGCAGGATGAAAAGTCACGGAACCATATGAAGGTACCAATTATATCGTGATTCTGAAAGTGAAATTGAGAACGACTTACTAAGATTATTAATTTTAAATTAACATTTTCATTAATTTCAACGCACAACATTCTATAATTTTTAGATATACATCATAAATTACATTCGTTTTTGAATCATTGTACAAAAATAAACGTCAGGAACGCCAAAGAACCGATCTCGTTAATTATTCTATAACTCAATGAACTGCGATAGATTTTGAATTAAGTCAGTCAATTATAATTTTCTTTTGACTGGCTTCAAGGAAAATATTTGCTTTCAAGTTTAAATATTAGAACTGAAGAATCCGAGAACAAAGGAATGGTAATATCTTTCGGACTGAAATACGAAAACAATTTATTGAAAAATTCGAAATTTATTTTTCAGGACTATTTAACCTTTCGTTTTGTATATCTAATTATGCTTACTAAAATTTCATTAGAAATATTTAAACATTATTAAAAAAAAAAACAGATTTTTTTTTTTTCTTTGTCATTTTTTTACAATAACTGCACACAAGAGGCCCTGAGGAAAAATATTTTCACAACCTACAACCATTTAGAATCAAAATGTTACTTTTTTTACAATAGCTCCAAAAAGTTCTATCAGGGCCTATGTCATCTTAAGGCTCAGTTCCCGGCCCCAAAAAGAAGAAGATGGAGAGATGTGAAATTTCGAATTTAAGAAGAGCGCGCTAACATTTACAGCGATAAAATTGATGCAAAAATCATGAAAATCTTTAATAAAACACGACTCGTTAAAAATAGAGCAAAAATCTCGCGATAATTCTCTTTAATTTTATTTAAAAAAACGCTGTGAATTTTTTCATAAATATAACTTGTAAAATAACCGAAACAAACGTGTTTATAATCATTTTTGGAGCATAATTAGCGATTTTTTTCTATCGAGGGAATTTTTTATAATTTGCGTTTCGGCGCGATAAACGTCTAGATATTATCTTTAAGAATAACATATATTTTTTTAAGAGATTAAAAACTTCAAATGTTTAAGGGAGGTTTTCAAGAAATCGGTTGAAATTCGGAGAACCGCCTCTTAAGTGCCGCTCTGTGGAGGGTCTGTTTAAGGAAAAGAAGCTAGGATGTAAAAAGATAAGAGGAGAGAGTAGGAATCTGGAGACGATGTGTCCAGGATTGACGGACGTATTTATCCGTCTCTCCAACTGCGGTGCAAGGCGATGGATCGAGAGAGTCCGGATAGAGAGATCAAAATGTCTCCCTCAACCAGTCTCTCCCCATCCGGCCGCCACGCACAAGGTGGGCAAACGCATCCGCCGCTAAGACTTAGACAACCTCTCCCCACGAACCCGGGCACCCCTGCTAAGTCAACAAACGTAGAGAACCACGTGTTGTGATCTATGGCAGAGGTGTTGGTTATCCAATTCACGGTTCCCGGGGCGGCGGTACCCATACCTGCCTCCCAAATTAAAAATGCCACAAATATACCTTATATACTATATGGATGTAGAACTATAATATGCAAAGCATACACAAGTTACCTATATGTTTTAGTCCTCTAAATTCCTTTTAAGTTATCTGTATATTATGAAGTACCTATGTACCTTTTTTTAAATTTATATTATTTTAATAACTATGCTAAGCAAATAACAGTTACTTTGTTTCAATTTTTTTTTGTTATTTTGTATTCTTTCTGTTATTTTTATTTCCTCAATTTTCCTTCTTTTTTTTGTACAAATCGTTTTCCATAATAGGTATGTTCATACCTATCCTAATTTGACTGTCCTAAAACGGGAATCCTCATAGTTGGGCAGTCAAAACATTTCATAAATTACGTATTTAAATGTAAAATCTTGTACTAAATATATATAATAAAATAGAAAATAAATAAAATTAAAATAATTAAAATGTGAAAACCCAAATCAGTGAATTAAAATTTACTTCATGATGCCGGGATTTTAACCCGCGACCCCGGATCGCTAATTTGTGAGCCTTGCTCCTCGACCAAAAGCTGGGGTGTATATGAAAAAAAGGTATTACGTTAATTGGCAACACAAGTTTCCTTTTAAATCAGTTAAATCTAGAGATTATCTTTTCAGTACCTTGGGGGAATCAATTTTGACGCGATTAGGTGAAAATTTATAGCAAACGATTATTTTAAAAGATTTAATGTTTGCTTGTAGATAAATCGTCTATTTGCATTCATTAAAAATGATTATTTCATTTCCATTATTCAATATTTTATTAAATTGGCTTCGTTAGATTTAGAATAAAGTCGTAAATCTTCGTCAACTTTGGGAGTAGGTACACTTCATTATTTGGCTAATTTATTTCCCGAAAATGCAAACAGCTTATATGCTTTCTTCTGTTGATTTTGATTTATTATTTGCTATCTGCCTAATTTCTCGAAATCATTAGCAGCTGTGAAATATTAATATTGACTGATAATTCTCGCAATTGGAATGTTTTTGGGGATTGAAGGGTGAGGGGAGATGAAAAAGATGAGGAAGGGAAAGGTTGGGGAGTTTTCACATCTTTTATTATAAATACGATCTTCTACAATTCCTAATATAACCTACCTATATGTTTTCTGATTTTAAGAAATTTTAAGTTTAAGCAATAAATTTTCCTTCTTTAAACTTTGCAAATACACTTTGTGGTGACATTTTTACTTAAATTAAAACAAATAACTTTGTTAAGAAATCACTACATTTTCATAATCCATATTATCAATATGTTTCGAAAACAAAGTTTTCTTGACTTAAAACAAAGAGTTAAATTTTTTAAACATAAACCCAACGGGCTTATGTATAATTAGATAATTTAGAAATTTTAGAATTAGAAAAATTGTTAATATAATCAATTAAATATTATTAATAACCAAATATTTTTATGAAATAACCATCTCTTAAATTTATTTTCATATAAATATTTACATTTATAATAGTTTAGTTTGTTATTTAGACTTCCTATTATTTTGTTTGTTTTAAAAGTTTTTATTATGTAAATGCAATTTCATTTCGTATATATATTTTTATGATAGTAATTAATCACCTCTTCCTTTAAAATTTTATCTATAGATCTTATTTGTCTATACAGTGTTTGTATTTTTTCTTCCTCTTGTTTCTTCTTTATCGAAACATGTTGATAATGTTGATTTAAAAAAAAAAACAAATTATTTTAATCTTTATTTATCAAGTAACATAGGTGATTGTGCTGTGCCTGTCTCACTAGGAATTCCTGTGTTGAGAGCATGCGCATTTTAGCATAAGCAGTTTTACACAAAAATAAGGATGACAACAACAATGTTATTTACATTTAAAGTAAAAGTACAAGGACAATCAGCGTCATACCAATGGGTATGTATGCATTAGGAGGTTCTAAAAATATAGTTTATATATGATCTGTCTTTGCTAGTAATCCAAGACTTGGTATCTGATTTGAATTTTACATAAATAATGAGTTATCTAATGGTCAGTGGAAGTGTATTATAAAGTTTTGTTTCAAAGTACCTGAAGTTTCTTTGACCAAACGTTGTTTTGGCGAAAGGAATAAGTAAGAGATTATATAGTGGTTTACAAAGTTACTTGTTTTCATTTAATTTAAATAAATTTTCGATTGCTGTGGTTGATCCGAGTTAGAGCTGAGGTTTTCAACCTTATGTGGCTTACCCATCACCTTCTTCAACCCTCCCCACCCCCCACTCCCCATCAAACTATTTTTATCTTTCTCCTTGTAATATTTTTTGTTTATCTTGTTATGAACTACTTTCTTGAATCTTAACTTCCTACCCCTATAAGATTATTTCCGTCGTCAAGTACTCAATTTAATAATATTAGTTGTCAAACGTTGGCAACCTTGGCTAGACGCTTTGATTGGCCAGGAATTCGGTGGGGGAGGGGCGAGGCGAGCGGCACAGGGCTGCAGGCGTCTTTCCAAACTTCTTCTGGTTTTAGCTTCCCTAGGGGTTGGTCACGACACCTTCGTGGTTTGCCCTTGATATCACAATGGTTTTTTTGTGTTTAAAGATTAAAATAAATTCAGTGATGTTTTCTGACGGAGCCAGCTCTGCAGATGTAACCCGTGCGAGATAACGTACGTAAGCCTTATTTAATTATGTTTTCAATTCATTACTTTTATTGTGGTTTAAAATCATTAACTTTCCGTTCACAAAGAGATACACTCTTTTTCCTAGTAGCGTAGAGACAGAAATAAATTGTTCAGTATTTAAAACGACAATCTATATTTTAATTTATTACACGTTACCTGTATTAATTCTACCAATGAAGCGATAATTGTTCTGAATCAAGTACCCGAGCGGACTGCAAACACGATCTCTAGAGGAGCTAGCTGGAGGTTTGTGGGTATATAAAGTCGATTTTAGAAGTAAGTATTTAAATATAACATTGTGGTTTTATTCTTCATTAATTTACCTACATATAAGTCAGTAATCAAGCGGCTGAAAACCGTAATTATGTAACAATCTAGTGATCACCTTTATATTGCTTCCCTAAAACGTGTAAACTGTTAGCCTCGATACAGTCTTAGTCCCAGCAAGGTTGATTAATATGTGAAAAATTATCCTTTGGGTATATTCTGTGAGAAAAATAAATAAACAAATTTTAAAAAGCCTGAACGACAAATCTGTGGCGTTCTAATTACTTTTGCAAATACTAGGTCATTCCTGACCCACAATCAGAGTTTATGTGTTAACCCAACCTTATCCATATTTCAGTCAAGAAAACACATGTTGTATTTCAAATCCCCTTTGAAGATAATGTTTGCTCGGACTGGACGAGGAAATAAATGGGATGTGTGTTTGTTAGATTAGCCTTAGGGAAAAGTAATGCGAGCGCCACAATCTGCGCTGAAAGATTAAAGGGGACATTACTTTCACTTTATTTGGCCTTATCTAACGTCTTTCACAAACCTTCCGGCAGTGGCGTGCTGATAAACTTGACAGTTGGAGCCGCTGCCTGGAGGACGTTAGAATTTATTTTATACCTACGTAAAATACAATATATTTACAGTTGACGTCCTCCGAGGTTGAGTAGTTAAGATCCTCAGCTATAAATTTGGAGGTTTTGGGTTCAAAAGCCCGGCATGCGCAAGTAAATTTTATTTGAAAAAATTTGTATTATTTCGCAATTTATTCATTTAGTATTTGTAGCACGTTTCAGAGTGGCAGATAATTTCATTATTGACGTGGTTAAAGAATCTCATTACGATTCGAATAAAACAACCGTCGCGACGGTTGAAAGCATATAGGACTCTAGTGCAGTAGGAACCCACTTTAAAAAAAATAAGATTTCATGGAAGTGGAAGGGGAAGGTAATGGGAGGAGGAAGGTTAGTATGTGCCTTGCTATTTAGATCTGGTAACCAAACTTGGCCAAAGTCATTTTAAGCATAGTTCAAATGCTGTATTTTTATAGTACCTTCCACTTCGTGGTTTGTTATCATTGTACAAATGTTATCTTTAAATAAACTGCTTTTGTAAGAAATTGGATGTCACAACTTTTTATCAAAGCTTTTAGTCGTGGGTCCGAAAGACCAAATAAATTGATTATTTTTTTGAAGAGGAAATTAGAAATTAAAAAAAAAATGTTTTGCCTGAAGTGAGAGAAATATGACAGATTTGGCTACTGCTCTAAGTTTTAAAAGCAAAGTATGGTCTTAAGTCACAACTTTTATTTTAAACTAGCACTGAATTTTTCAGTGATTAGTTCAAATTTTAAAAATATTACACCGATAGTTTTCTCTTTAAATAGCACTTTATGGCTATTCTGAATTCTTTATAGAATCGGTTCCAATTATGAAAAAACGATATTTAAATTCAAAGCAAAATGAAGTTTTTTTTTTAAAAAACATTATTTATTCCCATTTCTTTGTACATATAATGTATAATAGCAAATAGTAGATATATAATAACATAAAATATAATAACAAATGGTATTAACAAGAAATGAAAATCCACTGAGTCACTGCCTGAGGGTGGGTAATATTAAAACAAAATGATATATTTCCAAGTATTAGTTAAAAAACAAATAAAATAGGTATAAAGTTAGTATAAAAAGTTAGTATTTCATAGGTAGAATTAGTGAAAAAGGTTTTTTTCAGCTATTATAAAAATACATTAAAAATTTTTGGAGAAAAACATACTGATTTTTAATTTTTATTTTTTTTATTTATAATAAAAAAATAAATCAACATGAAACATTTTGTACTACAGTTTAGAAAGTTACAGAAAGTAAGATGTAGAAGGATGGATAAATTTATAGAAAAAAGCGTTTCAATATCTACATTATTCAACCATAATTTTACCTCTTTTACATATTTTATCATTTTATTTATCTTTTGAGTTTATAGTGTTAGAAGGTTAAATGTACGAGGACCAATGAAACTGCGATGTGTCTGCAAAAATTTAGTTCATTGAACCAGATTTAACACTAGAAAGACCGGAGCCTTCATTTTGACGGCTGGCCGAAGTAATGTGACGATATAATGCTTAATAATTATTGTATTGGTGTGATTTTTTTTTAAATTTCATAATTTATGATTTGTCAACTATGGTAAAAAAAACAGGAATGTGTCTTGAGTACTTTTTGATATACATTGATTTATACCTACAAAGACCGCCGCCGTCAATGTGACGGTTTGGGCCATTATGCTGAGTTTGTTTACAACCTTCTTTACCCAAGTTTACAACAAACCCATTCCTCCTCGTTTATGATAGTACTAATACATCTGTCTCTTTCTTTCGCTATTGCGTATCATATAATTTATAAAAATACCACAAAAATATATCTTTGGCCCAAATTTATTTTATCACTAGTTGGAGAACTAAAGACAGAGTGTGTATACATTTACCAAAGTTGGTCCAGCTAGGTAAGCTCCTGAAGAACTGGCAGAATCATTTATTGGATAATCAAAACCTCTGCCATTGGTCACCGAAAGAGGTTCGCTATGTTTGGTGACTTAGCAGGGGTGCCCAGGTTCATGGGGTTAGGTTATTTTTACATTAGCTAACAGGAGGCCCTGAGAAAAATAATTCCCCTCAGTGCCTATGTCATCTTTGGGGATGCTGTGTAGAGGGTATTTTTAGGAAAGGAAGGAAAGGAAGTTCCGGGAAGGAAAACGATATTAGGGGTGGGTAGGAATCTGGGGGTCAGTGTGTCCAGGTGTGACGGACGTATGGTGTTATATCCGTGATTTTCCGAGAGAGCACGGCTGGAGAAGTAAAAGGGACTCCCACAAACAATCTCTTCCGATCCGGCCTGCCATGCAGCTGGTGGGCAGACGCATATTTATTTGTACAGCTCCCTTGAGGTGATTTTTCACAAAAACTGCGCCATATAAATTAGCCAAATATTATTATTATCTGCCGCCAAGACCCGGACAAACCTCGCCCCTTGAACCCGGGCACCCCTGCTAAGTCACCAAACGTAGCAAACCACTTGGGGTGACCTAAGGCAGAGGTGTTGATTATCTAAAGAATAGTTCCCGGGGCGGCTCTACCCATATCCATCTCCCGAATCTGGGATTTGTTCGGGGAAGATGTGTTCGGATCTTGGCGGCGGATGCGTCTACCAAACGATTGCGCGGCAGGCCAGAGTGAGAGCGACTGGTTGAGAGAGATCGTTTGACCTCGCCAACAGGACTCTCGGAACATTCCCTTGCACCGCAGTGATAGGAATAAATTCTTACGTCTGCCACTCCTGAACACACTGATCTACAGATTCCTATCAACCCCTCACACCTCATTTCCTTCCCATAACTTAATCCCTCTCCTTTCCCTATAGTTACCCTCCACACAGCATCCCTACAGATGAAAAATGCTCTTACAGGAATTATGTTCCTAAGGGTTTTTTGTGTGGAGCTAATGTAAACGAAAAAAGAAAAGAAACCGGACCCTATGTCATCTTTGGTGATGTCATCATTGGAATGAAGGAAAGGAATTTATGGGAAGGAAGAAGGTGTGAGGGGTGAATAGGAAAAATTGGTTAATGTATCCAGGAGTAACGGATGAATAAAGAAGGTGTGAGGAGTGAATAGGAGAAATTGGTAAATGTATCCAGGAGTGACAGACAAATTAATCGATTCTCCCACTGCGGTGCAAGGCGACGGTTCAAGAGAGGTCCTGTTGGAGAGGTCTAAATTAGGTCTCTCTCAACAAGTATCTTCTGACCCGGTCGGCTACGCAGTAGATGGGCAAACGTACCTATTCGCCACCTAGACCCAGAAAAACCACACTCAATGAACCCAGGCACCCCTACTAAGACACTAAACGTAGCGCAAACCACTTGGGGTGTCCTATGACAGAGGTGTTGGTTATCCAATAATGGTTCCCGGGGTGGCGGTACCCATATTCACCTACCAATTGGAAAAAAGTGATCAGCCGTCAAAATGACGGTCGTGGTCTTTATAGGTATGGAGAAGTACCCGGTCTTTCTAGTGTTAACGCAGGACTTTCCATGAAATATAAATGCAAATTTTTGAATTTTCTTCTGGTCAAAACTATCAATCTTGTCCAGTAAAATAAAGCAATTTTACTGAACTGTTTTATTGACCTTGGATACGATAGGCCTTATAGAAGTTAGCGAGATTGTTTTTTTTTTAAATCGGCATAGACCACACTTCTTGAGTTTAATTGTTTAGTATTTTGAACGGCGCATTGCAGATAAATTATTTTTTTAACGCTTTGCGCAATATCATTTGCAGTTACTACAAAAAGTTCTTCTTAACTAAAAAATACGTAGAATTTAGCAATGATTTACCAAAAAGTACTTCATGGAACTTTTGAACTTCAAATGACCAGCATTTTCAAAAATTGCCCGGGGTTGTGGAAAATATCGTCACGCCCCTGATTTCCAGCAATGTGAGGCGCTTAACTATTCACAACTGTCAGATCTTTCTGGAGTCGCTGCGGATTAAAATATTTAACAAAATTTCTCTAGCACAGCAGGGATTCTGAGATTGGTAAACATTAACGTTGGACTAATACACGGCTAAAGACCGGGTTATAAATAAATAAAAAAAAATCAGTAAAATGTCCCAAGTACACAAACACTTACGTTATTATGGTAAGCAATCCATTGGTTTCGAGGGGGACAACTTATATAATTGCCGTCCAAACGATATTAAAAATGAAAAACACTGGGTTAATTAAAAAATATTTTAATTTTTATTCTTACTCACAAAATAATAAAACAGTTGTAATGTAATGTAAAATGTATGGAAGTAGAACAAGGACACCGATCTGCAGTCTCACGGCAATCCGATTGGTCCCCCATACACCAATAGGAATCAAGCCTTATCTCAAGTCAAAATCACGCGCTGCAACAAAGCCCATCGAGATTATTCTACCTTAAACTCTTGTTAAGTTTTGTAAATCGTACTTGTTTGCTCTCCACTCTCATATACATTTGTTCATAATATTTAAATATTAAATTATGGTGCGGTATGTTCGTTTGTTAAAATTGTAAGTTAATTTTTCAAAAGAAGCAAACACATTGTGACTTGACACTTTAAATAAATAAAACGAAAATACTTTTTTTTAAGCCTCGATGTCACAAGGCGAGTTTACAAGCTACTACTATCTACTAAGTTTAAAAGCATGTGAATCGGCGAGTGAGATTGTCATGATGACACACAAAACTGTCCACTCGCTAAGTAGCGGGAATAACGTGAACTAATTCTTCAGACGTTTGACAGTCGAAATCAGCCGTTAATTGGCAGCCATATTGGAAACAAATAAACCAATCACGAGTTGGCGAGTGGCGAGTAAAGTTGACGACCTATCAACTTTTTTCGTAGATTGTCAACAATCTGCTAGTCAGCAAGTAACACGATGACACTGAGCGAGTTTACTAACAGATAGTGAATTTCCCAGATAGTAGCTTGTAAACTCGCCCTGTGTCATCGACGCTTTACGTCACTTTGTGGTGACGAAACCCAATTTTTATATGCACACAGAAAAATAATAGGGGTTAGAAAAAATAATTAATTGGAATCAAATTGTTTGATTTAATCAAAATCCGAAAAAATATTCAGTCGCATACAGGAATCGATCCCAGGACTCTAGCCTTGCCGGGCTCCGCTCTAAGGCGAAAGTCCTGAGTTCAATTTCTAGATGCGACCGAATATTTTTCTGATTGTTCTGTTTCAAATTTTCGTTAAAATCGCTAAAAATATTGTCGTCACTGATTAAATTATAAAATAGATTTTCAGTTGCGTGGGCCGTAAATCTTTTGTTAACATTTCGTTGACGTTGTTGCTCTGTCACGCCAGATTATGAGCTTTTGTTAATTTTTAAAACTAAATCAATGTTTTTTGAAGCCAGAACAAAACCTGCCAAAGCCACTCTTTGACTTCAAATTTTAATAAACAAAAACAATATTCCGCTGTGTAATGCTTTTATGACATCAGTTTTACGAAAATTTAATTATAAGTTCCACGAGAGTATTTAAAAATGTCTGCAGCGTTTTTAATGATTTCGGTGAAAAAGCGGAATTGATTGTGAATGATGAACACTAATAATATTGTTGTTATCGTTCTCAAGTATTTTTTTCAACCATCCACCTAAGCCTAGGTAGGTGGTTTTAAAGTGTCGTGTAGTCTGGTTTCCCTACGCCAAATCCCCTTAACGCTGCACTCTCTGCAACACTTAGTCTCGGCTTGGCAGCCGTTCGCGATAAAGCGTCCGCTCGCCGCACTCGCCATGTGTGAATTACGCTTTATAATTAGTTTTTTTGTGCGAATAACAAAACCCCGGTAGGAATTCATTTTAAACTACTTGAAATTTACGGAAAACAGTGTATTAATGCGAAAACGTGCGCAAATGGTGCAGAGAATTTAAATGCGTGCTAGACGGCCATCGGTTTCAGACGAAAATGTGTGACTAATCTTTAAGGGTTATTGATACTCTTTGATACTGCTTTTTTTTTTACATGAATACCTCACAAGAGTCCCAACTGCTTCCGTCTGAAGCCAGTGAGACTATGGCATCCCCAATTGGGGTATGTTGTGAGGCTGAGGGTAGTAGGGAGGGGAATGAGATAGGGAAGAGGGAGGTGGGGAAGTACCTGGCTATTCAGATCCGGTCACCAAACACGGCTGATGCCGTTTCAAACAACGTTTCAATTCTGAATGGTGGTCTTACACCAGGGCGATACTGAGAGTATCTGCCACTCTGGAACGTGCCGCAAATATACTATTTATTATTTTAAATGAATAAATTGTGAAATAACACAAATTAATCAAATACAATTTATTTGCCACGCCGGGATTTCATCCTGCCACCTTCGCGGATGCCTGTCGCGGTTTTGTACCAGTGACTAGCTATCACTGTATCACAATGGATCCGGGGAACCGGTTATTTTTGGAACCAGTTCCTATCGGATTTATAAAATGGTCGCCAACACTCAAACTGGACAAAGCCCAGTTTGTCGGCCGGCGAAGTGCAGCGGTAGGTAAGGCGCTTGACTAGCACACCGAAGCTCGCGGTATCGAATCCCGGCGCTCGGCGTGGCAAATAAATTTTATTTGATTAATCTGTGCTTTTTCACAATTAATTCATTTAAAATAATATAAAGTATATTTGCGATACGTTCCAGAGTGGAAGATGCTTCCAGCATCGCCCTGGTGACCACCATTCAGAATTGAAACGTTGCTTGAAATGGCTTTAGCCGTGTTTTGTGACCAGATCTGAATAGCCAGGTTCACCATCCTCTTCCCAATTTCCTTCCCTTCCACACCACCTTCAGCCTCACAACATGCCCCAATTGGGGATGCCATAGTCTCACTGGCTCGAGATGGAAGCAGCTGGGACTGTTGTACTGAGGTATTCACATTGAAAAAAAAAATCATTTTTAATAAATGGTGTGATTAAACTTTTTTGTGAACTTTAACTTAGAGACAGCACCGACTCCGAAATTTGGCTGTCACGCGTCCAAGTCTTTTTTCGAGTCGGCCTTGATTATAATACATATAAATATATGAAACCGCTGAATAGACCAAACTTATTCAAATCCGAGGCAACGGGGAAACAATGAGGTTGCGTTTTAATTCTTTCGAATAATTCGGTTGAGAAAAACATATTTGCGGAGGGAGTGAGTCATAAAATGGTTAAAAACAAAAAGAAACACGAATGATAGTAATTAATCACCCCGAAACGATTAAGATTATGTGGAACACGAAGGTTCTGTTCATAAAACGAATCCTTTCGAACAAAATAGCAAAAATAATTTTTGCAATTTATCACACACACACAAACTGATTTTGGTCACATCCTTTTTTTAAGTTTTTGCTAACGAATGGATTTATTACCGAATTTTATTTATGTAAATCAAACGTCTTAATTAATCTCAACAAACCTTCGTGCAATCGTTTTTTTCTAAACATTAGGTATAGGATGCCCTTAGAAAAAAATTCTCGCTGTGTATATATCTTTATTATGGAAAGTAAGGAGAAAAAGTGTACAGGAGTGTCAGACCTATGAATCCATCCCTACCACTGCGGTGTAAGGCGATGTGTCGAGTGAGTCCGGATGGGTCTCCCTCAAACCAGTCTCTCCGGATCTGGTCCGCCAATCAGTAGGTGGTCTCAAACCATACCATATGAACCCGAGCTCTCTTGCTAAGTCATTTTTTTATTTTTTTTTTATTGATCTATATACGTGATGTTTACAATATATTATTCAATGCCTGTCTCGCTAGGGTATACCTGTGTTGAGACAGGCGTAGAGGTACATAATTACATATCATATATAAGAGTAATATAATTAACAATTAAACATAAAGATGATTGAAAGTGTGGGTAAATCACATAGAGAGAGTTTTCTTATAAATGAGGGAAGAGATACAGTACAGTAGTAAATCCTGTCAAATCTATTTATGGATTTATATTATTTAGGATTTTATAATTTTAATTTGTTTTATATGGGTAAGGACGTATGAAGATGGATATTTCTGTCTATTTGTAGTTTATTTTACAGATGTTTGCAATAGTGTGACGACCAGTACTTATAATCCATTTCTTTACAACTTGTTTGAATTTGGTCATTGATTCGGTTTGTCTAATCGTAGCTGGTAGTGTATTGTGTAGTTTGCAAGCTATGTATTTAAAGTGTCTTTGTCCAAAGGTGGTTTTAGAAAAGGGAGTTTGGAGGAGTTCTTTGTTTTTGGCTCGGGTATTGTGTATCGATTGTGTTGCTTTGTATAGGGTTATGTTGTTTTTATGTAAATTAACTAAGATGGATCTTGCGTAGAGCTGTTTAATGTCCATAACGTTGAAGGTGTTGAAGATCGTATCCGTGCTGGTAGTAAGAGGAAGTTTAAGGATTATTTTTATTATTAGTTTTTGTGCTTTAATGATGGGGTCGAGGGCACTAGAATAAGTGTTACCCCAAGCTAAAATTCCGTATTCGATGTGTAATTGGCACAGTGAGTAATACACTGTTTTTAAAAGGTGTAGGTTGAGGAAATTACGTGTTTGTTTGAAAAAGTATATGGATTTGCGGATTTTGTTTGTAGTGTTAAGTATATGTTGCTTCCAATTTAGGTGTGTATCAAAGGTTATTCCTAAATATTTTATAATGTTTACTTGTTCAAGGCATGGGCAGTTACAAGTCAGGTTCGGAGATGAGTTTTTACATTCGTGTATTTTTAATTGGGGGTGGAGGTTTGGTTTTGTGATATTGGTGAGACTAAACAGTAAGTATTTTGTTTTCTGTACATTGAGAGTTAGTGTGTTTGAGTCAAGCCAGTATTTAACCTTTTGAATGCCTTCCTCCGCTTGCGAATAAACGGTAGGCCAGTCTTTCGCTTGGAATAGCAGGACAGTGTCGTCAGCGAAGCTGACAATAGTGGCATCGATATCTAGGTTACACAACTCGTTAATGTATATTAGGAAGAGCGTTGGACCTATAACACTGCCTTGTGGGACACCGTAACTTATGGGCAAATTCTGACTCTTTGTAGCTCTGAGTTTGACGCATTGGGATCTGTCAGATAAGAAGCTGGAGAGTAGGCTTAATTCATTATTCCTAATACCTATATTGAACATTTTGCAATTAACGTAGCCAACCACTTGCGGTGATATATGGTAGGGGTGTTGGTTATACATTATTTGGTACCTGGGACGGCGGTACTTTGACTACACCCAAACCAAAAAAGAGGCTTTTTAATGGTTTAAAGCGAATATTGTTAAAGGTATTTCGAGCGTTTATTTAAAACTATTAAATAATAGCGCGGGTCATAAAAAATTACGGGATATGTAGGATTAATAATTGACAAGATTTTCCACAAGAAATTTAAACAATACATATACACAATTAAAAATCGAAGTACCTACAATTAAAATACTTTTCGCCTGAAAAATCTAATAATTTAGGTAGGTATTTTATAGCTTTTCTAAATTTTTGACACATCAGTTCCAATTTTGAAAATGACAATTAAAATCATTTTCTTTTAAAATATCACATTGCTTTATCACTTGTTTAAATTTTTGACACAATCAGTTTCAACTTTGAAAATTACACTAACAGAGTTACTCATAGACAGACAGACAGACCCACAATCGAAATAAGTAGTAAGATGATATATATTTCGCAATGGTAATGAGAGATTTGGTTCCACCGTATGAAATTTTAAAATTTATTTATTTATTTATTGACGCCCTTGGAACATTTACATATCGTGTAACATAGTAATAATAGAAATAGAAACAATAAAATTCCAATCATTTTAAAGTATTTATTTTTTATTTTACAATTTTACAATTCTTTTATTATTTATGAGTTTTAACTCATTAATTTTAAATAATATGGGTACTAACTACCTAGCAGCTATACCCGTGATACTTTTTGCAGTAAAAAACAATAATGAAGAACCTAAGAACATCTGGAGACTACTGGAAAAACCCCTATATAATGTAAATATGTATGGGAACAACCTACACCCAACAACAAAAAACTTCTCGCAGAGGTAAGTCACGCTGCCAAGGACAAAAACATTATACATATAATAGTTAAAAAAAACATTATACACCAAGGAGTTTGTCTATCTCGGGAGCAAAATAACATGGGACGGTCGGTCTACACCAGGCTAGGCTTGCATTAAATAAAAGGTCGAAAGTAATTAAATCAAAAAATATAGACCTAAAACTGCGAATACTCCTCATCAAGACCTATGTGTGGAGTATCTTGATGTACGGCTGCGAAGCATGGTGCCTATCCGAAAGAGATAAACGGAGATTAGAGGCTTTTGAGATGTGGTCCTATAGAAGATTATTAAGAATTTCCTGGAGAGACCACATTACAAATGAGGAGGTTCTCCAAAGAATCGAAGGAGGAAGGCACCTGCTCAGGACCTTGTCCGAAAGGCGTGCAAGATGGATCGGCCATTTTATACGACAAGAAGGCCTCTTGCATGCCATAATGGAGGGTATGACCGAGGGACAAACTCTAGGGGACGCCCACGCCGAGAGTATCTGGAGAACCTGCTGGTGGACGTGCGCTGCTCATCATATGCAGAATTCAAAAGAACCGCACAAGACAGGGAAGAATGGAAGAGAAAATTAGAGGAAATTGCTGCAAACCAATTCCAGGATTGAAACCAGAGAGAGAAATATAATAGGTTTGATAAGGCAATTTAGCGAACAGCTCAAAGCATTAAGTGCCATTTCAATTAAGATAAGTGAGTAAAGCTGGTCGATAATGACAGCCGCTTTAACAAAATCAAAGGTGAGCGAAAGGTTAGTTGAGCAAGACAAGTTAAGAAACATTTAGCTGAAGACTAAAAATCTTATCCATTTCGTCTCCACCAAAAATCTTTTATTTTATTTTATTTTTTATTATTAGAAACAAGCAGTAGATAAAAAAATATTTCATTTTTATAAGAAAAACTTTCTTTTTATACTTTTTTTAAAGGTTATTCCCATCATTGAAATATATCATATTAGAATAAGTTAACAATAATAATCTAAACGAAAATATGAAAGAGACCACGACACATAAAAACAGAAAAGAACAATTGTCGCAACTGGGACTCGAACCCAGACCTCTCCGTCTAAACGGGATGAGCGCGTTAACCAATTTCCCAGTTGAGACCATTATCTTTTTCTGTTTTTCTGTGTCTTGTTCTCTTTCATATATTCGTTTAGATTATTATTGTTAACTTATTCTAATATGATGTATTTCACTGATGGGAATAACCTTAAAAAAAGTATAAAAATAAAGTTTTTCTTATAAAAATTGAATATTCATTTAGACTTTCGTAAAAGTCAATTGTTCCATATAAATAAATTCGGATATACCTATTCGAGACGCTATCCAGGTTACAAACAAATTCTTAGAATTATTGTTTCCAATAAAAAGGGTAGTTGCCCGTAATATGGAGAAAAATAATTAGTTGATAATAATGTAATTCTAAAAATTTGAAAATATGAGATTGACAAATATGACGGCTTTGGCAGAAGGTGGCAATGGCGAAATTGGTTAACGCGCTCGTCCCGGTTAGACGGAGAGGTCTGGGTTCGAGTCCCAGTTGCGACCATTGTCTTTTTCTGTTTTTCTGTGTCTTATTCGCTTTCATATTTTCGTTTAGATTATTATTGTGAACTTATTCTAATATAATTTTTTTTTCAGGTTCTCAATAAAACAGTTAAACACCAAATTATTACGGAGAAGATTACAAAATTTAAGGCAGTTTTACAATGTTGAGACGTATGTCAAAAGATAGTTACTGAACTCTCTGTAGGCAATATTGAAGATGTCGATGCTCAATACAGAATCGTTAAGCAGTTGAATTGCTCCGTTTAATGGCGCATTTTGAAAGGAAGAAGTTATCGCTTTCGGAGTATAAAAAAGAGCGTGGGATCTCCCACGAGTATACGCGTTAGGGACATATAGGTTAATTTCCTTCAACATAGGTGGATTCAGTACAGTACCGGATATGAGTGGTAAACTATTTATAAAGTTTTAGAAATAATGATATGGGTACCAATGACATATCGCTTTTAAATATATGGTGAGAGATTGTAGTTAACTACATTCATTTTACCGGGCGGGGATATGTAGTACAAGTTGGATAATGATTTTTTGAGTTAAAAATGAAGATTTATTTTGTTTGCATTTTCTTCACGCAGGAGTATATACACTGATAATTCCTATCAGTGTATATTTCATCTTTGGAAATGCTCTGTGGAGGTCTTTTTAGAAAAGGAAGGATAGCACTAAGTTGAGGTGAGGGCGCGAGTCGTAACAGTCGCCCGATTTGAAAATACAACGAAAAAACTGTGAGAGTGCGGCCTGCGTAGGGTTAAGGGCATCTTTCAACGAAATTTGAATTCTCGGCCGCTGGCTGGTTAATGGCCCTGAAAGATTGGTAAAATCCTTGAGGTAGGTACGTGCCGCTACACTCCGTATAAAACTTTTACCTACTTACCCACTCTGCTGCATCTTCCCTACTTCTCTTTTATTTGAAAAATAAAGTCGTTCTTGCCAAATCGTGTTTGAATTTTGTTGGAATGGAATTTATATCTTCGTATTCCGAACAAAATACCGAAACAAAAGGCGATAATGCGGTACGAGTATATCGTACATCGCACCATTGGAGACTGTTGTATGCAGTGCGAGTTAGGTGAGGGGTTTTTAAACTGGGGTCCCAACAGAGGTAATACAATAAACTATCTTTGGGTCCCAATTCCAAAATGCCCAAAAATTATTGATCCCCCCCTGAACATAATTGATTAAGAGGTCTCTCGTACATTTTTTGGAGAATTATTTTTTTGTTGTTGGTTTTTTGAAAATCATTCCGAATATTTTTTGGAATTTTTTAAAAACCGAGGTAACCGTCCATTTTTTGCTTCAAAGCCCTCCGAGCTATTGGGGTTTGTATGCTCTTTGGAGGCTTGTAAAAGAAAAAGCTATCATGGACTGAAATGTCATCCGCGTAACAATGATTTGGCACATATGACAAGAGGTCGTTGATGTGCAACAGAAACAAAGTCGGAGACAGGACGCCGAATGCGAGGAAGAGGTGAAAACGTCAGCAACCACCTGAATCGACCTCCCCCTTTAAAAGTCGGCAATACACGTACACAAGGATGCGGGAAGTCCGTAAGAATGCAGTTTCTTGAAAAGAGCTCGATGCTAAAAAGGCCTTGGAAAGGTCCAGTGGAACCATTTGGGTTTCACCAATACGTTCCAGGCACCGTCCCCAAACATGCGTCACATACGCGAGAAGATCACCGCACGAGCGGTTTCGCCGGAATCATTGACGTTCGTTAATAATTTTGTTCTTCTCGAGGTATGTGAGCAGTTTGTGATTGACCACACGTTCCATCACTTTTGACAGAACAGAAAATGTGATCGCTATGGGGCGGTAGTTGGCTGGGTTGGAGCGGTCGCCCTTCTTTGGAATGGGGTGAATGATCGCTTTTTCTAACCAGAGGGAACAAGCTATATGTATATCGCAATTTTGAACGTATTACAATACTGTTACTCAAAGTTGTAGTTTTTTTGCAAACTATTTGTAGTAGTTTCTTTAGTGCGCTATGTGATGGTGCTAGAAGAATCATGTCATTTGCGTAATTAGTTTTTCACACACACTCATTGAACATGGCAACCGATGCTCGTTAGTATTTGAATTTATTCATCAGTGTGTTTATTGAAGAGAATTGGAGACATCCTTCTTCTTTGCCTGACGTCGTTTTTCGTATAAAATGGGTTGCAAAACCCTTGAAACCATTTTAAGCCATTTTCTTGCTGCGTGTGCCAAATTGAAAGTTAGAAGTCGTTGTAATTTTTTTCTTTGATATTTAAACAGCGAGATTTAAGACTTATCATATTGCAAGATGTGAAATTGGAACCGCGTATCACTGCAATTGTCAAAAGAGCAAGTTCATTAACATATTTATTTAAGGAAGCCTTCCTTGACCTTTCACCAAACATGATATTAAAAATATACAAAACATATGTGCGGTGCGTCCTCTCCTGCAAATGCTTTCCAAATATCGATTCCATATTTACAAAGGATATAGAATAGATCAAATAGAGAGAGTAGACAGACGGTTTAGAAAAATATTAAAATCTTTGAAATATCAGCAATATGAAGATGAAGTAGACATGAGCTTTAGCACATCAGCAGAATGCTAATTTACTGTAAAACATATTGTGAAACAGACATGAGCACATCAGCAGAATGCTAATTTACTGTTAAACTTATTATTATACATACATGAGCACCATCAGCAGAATGCTAATTTACTGTTAAAAATATTGTGAAACAGACATGAGCACATCAGCAGAATGCTTATTTACTGTTAAACTCATGGTGAAACAGACATGAGCACATCAGCAGATTGTCAATTTACTGTTAAACTTATTGTGATACAAACATGAACACATCAGCAGAATGCTAATTTACTGTTAAACTTATTGTGTTATAAACAGAGCACATCAGCAGAATGCTAATTTAATGTTGAACATATTGTGAAACTGACATGAACACATCGGCAGAATGCTAATATACTGTTAAACTTATTGTGATACAAACATGAACACATCATAGTAGAATGCTCAGAAATAATAATAATAACTTAGAGTTGTTAATTTTGTAATACTTGAAAGCTTAAATAGCTCTGTCTGTGGCAATATTATGGTTAAAGTTTTGCTTAAATATGGGGTATGACAAGAAATTTGTATGTACCGTATCTTTCCACGTAAGTAGCTCCAAGCGAGTTTCTCTTACACAGGTAATTAGGTATTTCGTGAAACTTTTGATCATGTTCTCTTTTTCGGGAACAATGTACGTGGTTCTCTAATGATCTAAGTTTTACTTCTGTTAGTTGACTTGGTGGAGCATAAGAGATGTAATAAAAAATAATAACCGAGCATTTTCCTAGAGAAAAAAAAAACTAACAAATTAATTATCCTTTTTAAATGTTTTTTTTTTCAAACAATGTAATTACTGTTACGTACTGGAAAACACATGGTAGAAATTATATTATTGTGTCTCAGGAATGGGAACATACAGTATTTAGAAGGTGGTTTATTATGAATTCAAAACCGAATTACAACGGTAGTTTTGTTTGAAATTCCACGTACACAGATGTTATTTGTGGCGCAACGCGTACGACGTGCCGTCAACGTGCACTCGAAACTGGGTTCTGAAATTCAACCACGCAAACGCTGAGGTATTAATAACGTTCGATGTCTTCAAGAAAAATAAATATTATGAAGGCGATGGATGTTATTTTTCCGTTCCTTTAAATTGGCTGTACTGCAGAACGGTGCTAAGAATTTTCGCTTCCATATAATTAGTTTTCCTTTGTGTTCCGTAGAATGTTCTTTAGCGACAGATTTTATTTAATGGCCTGTTATTTCCGCGAAAATTTAAAAAGGGTATTTTAAAAATATGTAAAATAAAGTTTTTTCTCACCGATTCGTGATGTAACTATAATGGTGTTGTAGCTTGTTACTTGAAATATGTTGTGACATACCTGGAACAAAAAATAAATAAACATTTATCAAAGTTTTGTGCATATACTAAATAATATCAGGAATTACTGATTAAAGCAAGTCAAGTACCTTAATAACTTACTGTATCTATCCTTGTCTGGATTCTCCAAATAAATATTTCAAATGTTGAAAATGGCACTTTCACACAAATTCAAAAAAAAAGTTCTACAGTTCATTGAACCTGAGTTACATATAGATGGAATCACAATTGAAATTGTTATATTTAATAGTTAGGGTAGCCATCTACTTTATCGCTTGTCGGAATTATTCACTCAATCAGTTAGAATTTTGAAAATAAAACTTAAATTCAAGGAAATCGAATTGAATCAAATTTCATACAGAACTAACGCACAGACAACCTCATTTATTTTTACTTTATATGAATACCTCACAAAAGTCCCAGCTGCTCCCGTCTGGAGCCAGTGAGTCTATGGAATCCCTAATTGGGGTATGTTATGAGGCTGAAGGTAATGGGGAGGAGAAGGAGATGGGGATAGAGGAAAGTGGGGTGCTCTAAAACTATGTGCACAGTTTGATAATGCCTTCAGAAGGCGAAACAGCTGTCATGCGTAATAATACTTACATAGCAAAACTTGTTTATAAACTGTTTTTATAAATTAAATGTTACTACATCTGCGCTCTAGAAGCGAGGCATCGGAATTCGATGGGGAGTAGCATTATGAAAAAACTCTCAGGTGGTGTTACTTTTTAAATACAATTAGATAGGGGAGAATTAATCAATAGGTTTTATATCTTCTGTGAATAGGGCTAAAAATATCTGCGAAACGCTTAGTTCATTTCGTTGAATCGGCGTTAAAACTCCATTTTATTATAAGCAAACGTAAATTATCGGACTAAACTGAGCATTAATGTTCCCGAAAGGTTTATGGTGACATTCTAGTCACAGATCATTAAGTCGGTAGGCCATCAATTCGATATTTTATGTTCACAAAGTACCCACAGGGTTAATTACGCGTATTGTCCCAAATAATTGTTGGTACAAGTTGACCAACGTTAAACGCTGTCAATTGAATGAAGGCCCGTTAACGAGGGTTGATTATTTAACATTGCTTAAGGCGATTATAAAAAGCATAATTTATGTAGTAACGTAGCTTTGTTTAAACTTTCCGTTACCAAGATTGAAAGTTTACTTTTGATCCCAAGATGACACATCACCTTCACCTACCATTTTTTGTGTATATATTTGTAACCCTGTAAAAAAGTTTCGAAATGAATATAAAAAAAACATTAAACAAAAATATGTTCATATGTACTCATTTTGACTTGATCGAGAGGTAAGTCTCTTGACTCGCTACCCGAAGGTCGTGGAATCGAAAATAATTGCTTGAAATGGCTTTAGCCGTGTTTGGTGACCAGATCTGAAAAGCCAGGTACTTCCCCACCTCCTTTTTACCTATCTCCTCCCCCTCCTCACTACCTTCTGCCTCACAACATACCCCAATCGGGACTCTTATGCGATATTGATGTAAAAAAAGGGAGATGAATGCATTGGACAGGACCATGGGAAATGGTTTAGTCCCAAAGCTGTTTCAATACTAAACAGTTATCTTTCGCAGACTCTCAAGTACATTTTTTTGAGGTATTTAATAAAAATCGCAGATATTATAATAATTTTAAATATTTAAACAGTATTAATAGCCTTGCGTCTGTCGTACACACTCGATTCCCAAATAGATACAAACGGAAGTGCTGCCATCTACATTATTAATACGCTAAAATAACTACTTTTGTAATTCGGTTTCAAATTCAAGAATTTGTCAAAGGATGGCGCCACTTACTTTAGCAGGTCACATGAAGAAGTGCCCCCTTAGGTATAAGTACTACAGAATTGAAGAATTTGAGTATTCCTCGATTCCTCCGGTTATGGAAAGATTGATAGTAATACTCAGAGTTGTTAATAATAGAATCACGCAGCTATATATTACACATGACGCTACTGCCTGTCACGGTTACTTTGTCCCGGTGACTAGCTATCACTGTACCACAATGGATCCGGGGAACCGGTTATTTTTGGAACCAGTTCCTATCGGATTTATAAAATGGTCACCAATACGCCCAGTTTGTCGGCCGGCGAAGTGCAGCGGTAAGGCTTGACTAGCACACCGAAGCTCGCGGGATCGAATCCCGGCGTGGAAAATAAATTTTATTTGAATAATTTGTGTTATTTCACAATTTATTCATTTAAAATAATATATAGTATATTTGCGGCACGTGCCAGAGTGGAAGATACTCTCAGTATCGCCCTGGGGTAAGACCACCATTCAGAATTGAAACGTTGCTTGAAATGGCATTAGCCGTGTTTGGTGACCTCTGAATAGCCAGGTACTTTCCCACCTTCCTCTTCCCTATCTCATTTCCCTCCCTTCTACCTTCAGCCTCACAACATACCCCAATTGGGGATGCCATTGTCTCACTGGCTTCAGACGGGAGCAGTTGGGACTCTTGTGCGGTATTCATGAAAAAAGAGCCGAACCAAAAGCCGCCAAAAAAATTGTGGACTGGGTTTTAAACTGCTAGTTTAATATTTTTGTAATATTTTTTTTACATTACTGTAAATAACTTTATGCAGCTTAATTTACGTATACCATCTTCTATTCCGTTAACCGTTTTTTTTCTTAAATTCACTGTAGAGCGCGGGAAATATACTGTTTGTCTTTGTTAAATTTGACATGCTATAATACGCTTTGCTATGAGATGATAAAATTCCATCTTGGAACCATATTATATTGCCTCGCCTCGAGCATGGATGTTAGATAATATGTAATGGATGCCCTTAATCGATCATATTTAACTGACGCTAAATAATTCAACAAAATGCTAAATTTATTTAATGTTAGGCGACGCGATGGTTGGTTTTTTTTCTTCGTTCTGTGAAAAAAAAAAGAAAAGAGATTTTATTTATTCCGTATAATCCCAAGAGACCCAAATTGTCCCAGCTCACATAGATCCCATAGAAATCGTTATAACCACTGAAGCGACAGCGCAATTTAATGCTTTTTTCTCCGATTGCTTAAAATTTTTTGGTGAACACTTTGAATATTTTCCGCCCACATTAAAAAAAGTCATACCTCCGAGTTTTAATATGCAGACATACAATCGGATTATAGTTATATATAGCCAATGAATTCACCTATCTTTTGTCGATTATCACATGTTCGTAGGATTTATAAATAAAATAACATAAAATCGTAAACTTCTACTTAATTACTAACAAATAAGGGAAAATTTGCCAAAATTGGCAGCAAAGCAATCCATGGTAATTTAAATTAGCCATATTGTGGCAAAAAGTGTTCCATTGGTTATCTCCCTTACTGTTATGGTGAGAAATATAATATAAACGGTTTTAGAAAGAAAAAACTCCACACTTTATATTCAAATCTAGAATTGAACCATAAAAAAAATTATGTGCACCTCTATGAAACCAACGATTTCGATGGCAATTTGAGAAAAAATTATAAAATTTCGAGAATTTTTTAATCATAATTTTTTTATGAAACCACCAGAATATGAGGTGATGATAACAAAGCCATATTCAAAGAAATAAATTGTTTCTCCCTGCATGTCCTTTCCCGTGCGTCCCCGTTCCCTTCCCGCATCCCCTACACTCCCACGTTACCCTTCGACCTTCCCCGCCCACCCTCTCCCCTCTCCCGCGCCCCATCCCACAAACCCCCATTCATTTAATACATTCAGTTTTCAAACAGCTCGCGTGCCATCTATTACAATTTTTTTTTCAAATTTTAATTTTTGCGTGTATTAAAAATATTCATTTTTGTATATTATAAGAATAATCAATCAAATTTGGTACGGATACTTATTTAAAATATCTATTATTTAAAAAATCCATAGACATTTCTTTTAATACAAAAAAAAGCTGCATTTAAAAATCAATTTTATCACACGCGCAAAATGTCAAACGTGCGAAGTTAAAATAGTCGTTAAGTTTTCTGAAATTATTCAAGTTTCTGCGCAATTTTTTTAATTCTTTATTCCGCAAGAACATTTAAAAAATTATTAGAAAACTTATAAAAAACGATGAATGAATTAGGTAAAGTCGTTCTAAAGTTATGGCGTGACCAAAGGTAACCCTTTACTCTCCACATAGCGTCTTCAAAGATGGCATAAGCCTTGAGTTAAATTATTTTCCTCAGGGCATCCTGTGGTGCAGTTAATGTAAAAAAAAAACAGGGATTCATTTTTATATACATAATACAGATTTGCCTAATAAAATATATGTATGTTTTTATTTTTTTTCATTTTCGATAATTTTCGATATAAAAAAACGAAAGGTGAGCCATTTTTAAAACTTTTAATGTTTTCATTAAAAATTTTAATATTTCAGAAATAAATAATATCACTTAAAAGCATATTCCATCATCTATTAAAAAATAGTTTTTAGTTTTCGGATACATTCAGAAAAATATTCCATTCATTTCGATTTGATTGGAAATTGCAAAGCGAAAATTTTCTGATATTCTGACAGAATATGCCCGAGATTGATAAATATGCTCCCGGAAGTTTTTTTTTTACATTAGCTCCACACAGGAGGCTGTGCCGAAAATAATTTCTCTCGGGACCTGTATCATATTTGGGGATGCTGTGTGGAGGGTCTTTTAAGTAAAGGAAGGAGAGAAAGTTCTGGGAAGGAAAAATATATTAGGGGTGCGTTTTGTAACATGCGTGTATACGCAACCTTAGATCAAATGCGTACATTCAATTTGATCAATTTCTCCAGATGTAAGAAAAACCCAGCTTTCTTCTGGCACACGTACACATCCATAACGCATTTATACCGATTAATCGTTTTCAGTAATCGAAAGCGATATTGCAAAAACATGAATTATCGAGATAACTAATATTCGGGACATCCATGGAAAAAAATGCTCGTAGCCCGGGGCTGTGTGATTTTTTCTCTTATATTAGAAAATTCTTTCTGTAATTTGACCGCTATTCTGCTGCTTCGTGAAACTGCTTGTTTTCAGAGTAATGATATTATTACTCCAATATCATGTTTTCTTTTTTCTTGATGGTCAATGATATTATGTATAACAGATTGGTGCATCTCTTAGGTATTATATTTATTTATTTATTTATTTAAACGCCATAAAATGGCTTTTAAATTAAAGTGTTACATGAGATTATAAGTATACAGAGGTACACAGAAAGATGTCAGTATTATATTAAGAACAAAATAGGAATGTACAAGTAATCTTTAATCTTTGAAAATTGTAAGAGGACAAGCAAAGAGATATTAAAAACACTATCATTCTTCCACACTGCATTCCTACTATGATGTTCTATACCTTGTGATGATGATTGCTTTATTATTTATTCTGTTTTATTGGTTTAGTAACATATGGGTACATAATTATTATTGTTATTATACTTTTCCTTCTTTGCTTGTAAAAGCCCACTAGGGCGTTAATAAATATAAATAAATAAGATTCGTCTAGAATATTCAAATGTCTTTTTGAGGAGAGAAAGGAATGAACATTGGTCTTGAAGAGACCCATGTTGTAGGAAAGAAGAAACACAGAGACAGACAAATCTTTCTACAGCCGAGCTATTAAAAACAAGAACGAGTCGAAGAAGCGACCCGTTCTCATGTGACAAATGTCAACATTTACATATGTTGGGCACGCGTTTCGCGACTGTGCACCGGTGCGAAAGGAATCAATGACGCTAGTTTCTCGGAGCATTTTCCATTGAAATACCATTAGAATAAAGATGGAATTCCCACCCGACGCCTGTGCTCTAAAGATTGCAATCCGTCTGTTAAAATGCTCGCTTCTGCACAGATTCGAGGGTATTTTTCGGGTATTTTGGAGCTCCAGACCAGAAGTGGCTGCCAAATTCAACCGTGGGGTGATCTTGTGAATTGTACAGGATTAGCAATTGTGTAGGTACTATCAAAAACGACTGAATGGATTTTCATGCGGTTTTCACCAATTGATTCATGAGTGATTCATGAGGAAGGCTTAGGTATAATTTGTTAAGGTTTTGTGTTAATTGGTTGAAATATATAATATGTAAAGGAGAATGTCTGTATGTGCTGCGGGCCCTGTACAGTACGACTGTTCGAGGGAGACCTTTTGACCTTTCTTGCACCGCAGTGGGAGGGATAGATTTATACGTCCTTCACTCTAAGACTCTCCATACAGCATCCCCAAACATGACATAGGCTCTGAGGGTCATTTTTTTCCCCAGTGCCCCCTGTATAGAGGTAACGTAAAAAAATAGTAATAATAATTGTTAGGCCATCGTTCCCAGAACGATGCTAAACACTCTGGTAAAGATGTGCAAATACACAATCAGCCATTATATTTAAATCAAAAATGATTTCATCCATTCAAAATAAATATTTTTTATCTTCCCATTTCGAGTTTGGAACCCACAGGAACTAATGATGTAAACCGCTCAATAACATATCTGACTATCTAGTCTGTTGAATTCATAGATTTATGGTGACAACCTTGTCTAGTTTAAATCAATGGAAGAAATCTTATTATCCTTAATTTCAGACGGAAAAAAATACGATAATTAAAAAGTTTGCAAAATCACGAAACCATTTCCATTAATTAATACAAATATTAGTTTTCGGAGAAAAATACTTTTTAAATCGAATAACATAGAGAAAAATCTATATCGTACATTTTATGAAATTATATTTATTTTTTACGAATTCCGTAAGTACCTACTATTTCACGTATGACTGCTTTAAAGTTTTAGCATATTCAATTTTTTTCTGGTATTACATTTACTGAACAGAAAATTCCTAGAATCGTTATATGTACTGACCAACTTTAAAAACTCATCGGCCACCTATAAGCCAATGAAATGGACTATCGGTCCATCTGATCTGACTCAATCGTTCACAGGTCACATCAAATGCTTGGTTTTGTTCTTCGTATGTGTAAAGTGTTTAGTAACCCGCGTAATGTTATGTTTTGCATTAGTAAGAAGTACACTAGAATATGCCTTGCCAATTTGGAACCCGCAGAACAAAGTTTACATAGATAGCATATAACATATTCAAAACGGTTCCATGCCAACTCAGAATGAAACCAACTCAGAACATTCTCAGAAAGGTCATAAAATGCTATGAAAAATAATTTTAAAATAGCCGGTAACTCTAACCTAACTTAAACTATTTAACCAATTTTATTTTATTTTTATCATCACTCTTATAGCCCGCGCACACAGAGAGCGGTCAGAGTTCTGCGTTCTAGTGACCGTTGACCGCTCAAGAGTTCCAACGCACACAAGCACCGTTCAAATTCTCGCGTTCTAGTTTCGTTTGGGTCTTTGCACATGCAACATGTCACTAGAAAGTTCATCATCCGATGAAGAATTATTGTTCTTGTTGAGCTTAGCAGCTTCTAAAAAGGAAAGGAAGTATTGGGTGCACCCAATCAACACAACGCGAGAAGAACAAGGCGAATTTAGTAGCTAGTATTTTTCAGGATTTACTTAAAGATGAACAACGATTCTATATTTATTTTTGAATGTAGATTAAGTTTTAATGAATTGTATAACATCATAAAACCTGATATCAAAAAAAACAAAATACTAACTGGAGGAACTGTGTTTCTTCAAAAGAAAGGCTGGCTGTATTTTGAAGGTAAGTATTTATTTATTAAGGATAAGAAAAGATATTACAGTATTTAGAAATAATAACAAAATATACGAAAGGTTCATTTGTTAATCGAATTATGTAACGAATACGATATGTTTTCGTAATATTCTGTCGGCGTTCAGGCGTTCCCTGTCTCAGCGGGAAAAGAACTCTTAGAACGCAACGTTCCGCTTTGACCGTCGCGGTCTGACCAAAACCTCCTAGACTCCACAAGGCCAGGACACTGGATCAAGATGGCCGCCGCTGAAGGCTGATGAGTATGGATTAAAAAATCTAATAAGGTGCCAATTATGGCAAAATAGTTATCTGAAGAGAGAAAAAAATTGTACGAATTACACACTGAAGTGCAAAAAACATAGGTTCATGGCACATTGGGGAAAAAGTATTGACGGGTAAAATAAGGCAACAAAATTTCTTGGTAAAAAATCAATAACATCCTTTATTAAAAATGAAACATTTCTAAGTACAGTGTATTGGTACTTATAATTGGAGAAGGTATCAAAAAAAGATATTTTTTTTAGAATAAGGGCCAGTTGTTTCACAGAATTTAAACAATTCATCAAATTACAATGTAAATTTAAAAATTCTGTGAAAGTTCTATTTAAGTTCTGTTATTAAACCAATAAGGGCAAGTTATTCCACATACCTGAAATAATAACAGAGCTTGAGTAGAACCTCAACAGAACTTGAAAATTAACTTTGAAATTTGATGAATTGTTATTCTGCGAAACAACTGGCCCTAAAGAATAAACTAAATATAAACAAAATTAATGATTGATTACATTTAATAACGAAATATTATAATGATATGTGTTGGAATATGTATAATATGAATGTTCTGTAGTTGGTTGATATGATTGCCGGCAGTTGAGATTGTAGAGTAGTCTGCTGCAGTTTCTGGAGGTTGAAGACTGGCTGCTGTAGAACGTGCACCTGAAAATAATAACAACTAAAGTAGTACACAAGTAGTATAAATATTAGATGTAGGTATATTGTTTTGAAATGTTGAATGGTGATGAGGGAATGGTGTATGTGGGTATATCAATCAGTCAAGAATTTTTTTTTATTGTGTTTTTACTTTAATTCTACGCATTCAACAAATAAACTCAACTGTAAATTTATATCGACAACGGCAGATGCAATGACTTTTGGAAATGGAGTTTTCGCAAGATAAAAAAATACTACAGAACTTTCTTTTTTCACGGTAATACAATCAGTTGGGAAGTTATGTTTGTCAATGCAACCTAAAAAATCATTAAAAGTTGAAAAATGGTTCTGAGATTCAAAGACTGCATTAGAAACTATGCTCTTTTCTACTGCTATTTGTACATTAATAAGTTTTTTCCTGCTCTTCCTTGCGTCCACACTTTCTCCGGATAATGTCGGAGTCGCTGACAGGTAGGCTGGACAATTTGGCAGAATTGATGGGATGGCTCCCGGAGCAAGTGTCACCCTCTTGTACTTCATTATGCATTGCTCTCCAGTTTGAATGTTGGTGTGAACACTGGTTGTAATGATGTCCTCCTTTCTAAAATGCAGCTCGCAAACCTGAAAAGTTATTACTTTAGTGTTAATTTATGTTCAATAAACATTAAATATCTAGGCACTCATTCATTACAGCAAAAAGCTGTCACAACCGAAACAATATATTAAATTATACAACAACGTTAACATAAACACATTTTCAAATCAAAATAATATGAATAAACATGTGTAAACATCACATCACAATCGCAGTTGCACGTTTTTATAAATTGAGGTTATGTACAAACATAATAATCAATATGCATTCAATTGTGGTTGTTAATATAATGTAGGTACATTTTCACAATGCACGACAATAATAGATTTCAATTATACAGTACACCCTTAAAAATAGTGTTATTTAGCCGTTTAAAATATTAAATATCTAGGCACTTTGAAAACTTATATTTTTTCATGGTGTTGTCTTTCATTACACCAAAAAGCTGCCAAAACCGATACAATATTAAATTAGACAACAACGATATGAGCTAACATCATTAAATTAGACAATAAACACATTTTAAAATCAAAATAATACGAATAAACATGTGTAAACACCACATTACAATAGATTTTTATGACGTCTTTCATATAGGTATATTGAGGTTATGTACAAAGTTGAATCCTGTATTTGCAGTAAAAAATAAGCACATTTCACTTACCGTTGAATATTTTGTTGGAATGAAATCCCGACGAATAGACTTAACCCATTTATTACGTAATATAACATCATTTGGGAACTTGAATGTATGACGTTTTGGTTCGTTGTCATAATTTCCTTTACAACGAGGTACAACGCACTTATTAACCATTTTCAAACTTAAAACACTTCTGTAGAGAATTAATACGTAACGTCGCTCAAACTTTTGTATGTATTGTGCATGTAATACTTCTAATTTATAGTTTTTTGCCTAAATCAAAATGCACGCGCTGCACCGCGATAATAATATCCATAGAAGTGAGGTTCGTAACGTATGAATCTGACGTTTCCAGCCGCCTAGCTTCAGCCTCCTAGAAGGATTATTACCGCTAGAGGCGTAAACTGGGTCTTGGCCTTTATACCGTGGGTGACGGTCTGATAGCCCGCTGTGTGCGTTGTTTTATAGACTCGGTACATTCTAGTAAACGCCGAACGCGGAACTCGGAACTTCTGACCGCTCTCTGTGTATGCGGGCTATTAATGACCTTTCTGAGGTGGTTCTGAGTTGGCCGGTCCCCGTTCTAAACAAATTTATAAAATATCTTACCTTCAATTTCAACAATAACTTTGAATGAACATTTCAAACTTTGAAACAAAGGCGAGCAATAGCTAATTTGACATTTATACACAAAATTTTAAATAATAATGTTGACCGAACCGAACTTATTAATTTTTAACATACCATTAAGACGTACACGCTATACAAAACTATTCCACACTCTTAATAACAAGATAAATGCAGCAACTAATTCGCCAGTTAATCGTGCTCTTCATATATGTTCAATAATATTGGTCTAAGTTCTAACATCGTCATTTTCTCCGAGTCACTACCCAAATTTAAAAAAAAACATAGTGTCAATAATATAAATTGTTCAATGCGCATACATACATACACACATACTCACACACATACACGCACACCTTCCTACTACATACATCACCCGGTAATTACATAAATATATACCATAAATAAGACACTATAATGAAACACTTTTATATTGTTATATAAACTTATAAACTAAACCTTCAAACTTATATTATAATATTATTGTTCTAAAAACTTGTTGCAAAAACTTATTATTATTTTGTAATGTATGGTATGTGTGTGAATGATTGTATATATATTATGTTAGTATTATGTTATCAATGTTGTGTTTGTCTTTAATTAGTGATAGCATCAACCATGTTCAGTGTAATTGTATCTGTGAAATCTTTGATGTAAATCTCTGTTGACAAACCTAATAAAAAAACAAAAACAAAAAAAAACACACATAATAGGTACCCACCATGAAATGTACTTATTAATTGTAATTTTTTTTCACCAATGTATCTAATGTACCATTTGTTTCTGTTTATAAATAAATAAATAAATCTGTGGTACCGAACGATGCAGCTATTTTGAATGGCGGAAGAATTCCTATTGGTTCCGCACATGCCAATAGCGATCCATCAATATTTCCACAAAGTCACCGTCTGCCGGGACACATTTAGAGGAACCATTCTGTTCCAGATTGCGGAAGACATAACAGCTCTCTTAATCGCTGAGTGTTCGCTCCCACTTTTTATATACGAATATCTTACGAATATTAAATTATGGTTCGGATATAAATTGTTATAATACACTTGTAAGAAACTTTAGTGTTAAAGACTTATTTGATTCATACACAATCTACACATTCATACCCCTCATATATCAAAGA
Source organism: Limnephilus lunatus (assembly GCA_917563855.2). Classification (NCBI taxonomy): domain Eukaryota; kingdom Metazoa; phylum Arthropoda; class Insecta; order Trichoptera; family Limnephilidae; genus Limnephilus; species Limnephilus lunatus. The sequence continues at coordinate 51,769,902 of OU830603.1, forward strand.
ACTTCGCCATTATTAGAAATTGTGTGAAAAATTTCATCAGAAGTAAGATAAACATTAAGTTAAGTTGACTTCGGGAACATGGAAACACCCACAGCACACTTCCATCGGTTTATCTCTTCAGTGTGCAAAATATTATTATGAGAACAATGGAATTCAATTTTCAACAACAAAGGTAAAATTATAGGAAATTTGAAAGCCTCAGAATTGAAGAAATCTCTCACTGAAAAACATAATCAAATAAAAATCATTAATTTACTTAAGGCTTGGTAGAAATCTTTCAAAATTTTCGATTTTACGATTACTGTAGATGGTTGGAAAAGGAAATATATGTGTGTTGGAAAAACGAAGGTAGGAGATGAAACCAGGGATTGTCTATTAGTAAACCCATCAAGTTTGAGCTCATTAGATTCGTCTTAACTAGTACTGTTCAAGTTTTGAAGGTTATTCTCATCAATGTAATATATCATTGACGAAGAAGACAACACTAATAATTTAAACGAAAGTATGAAAGTGAACAAGACACGGAAAAATAAAAAGATAACGGTCGCAACTGGGACCGTCATTATTTTTTGAAGTAAAACTTCTTCATGCACGCTTGACTTGGGGAGTAAGGTGAATGAGTTACGAAAAGTGTTATACGAAAAGTAGTGATCGATGCGAACGGTGATCGGGCTAGGCGAACGTTCGGGCCAATGTCAATGTCAATGTCAACGTCAATGTCAATGGCAATGTCAATGTCAATGGCAATGTCAATGTCAATGTCAATGTCAATGTCAATGTCAATGTCAATGTCAGTGTCAATGTCAATGTCTATGACAATGTCAATGTCAATGTCACCCCAATGTCATATGTTATGTATATGTAAGTTGTGTCTATAGCACAATCGTTTTTTTTTGCACTTAGGATTCGTAGCTAATAATTGCAACCACTTAATCACGGAGGCAGTCAAGTGACGCATGGAAAAAATATGGATTTCGATAAAACTAGATGAAATTTAAAATGGCGACCCTTGCAACAAAGCTCGTGAAAATAGAGTTAGTGAATCCATTGCCCGAACATTTCTCTCCGAATATCAGCCGCGTTAAATATTGGATTTAGATGATGGAGATATCAAAGGGTGCCTTAACCCGTGTACGTGTTTAACACAAAAAGGTTGCCCCCCTTTTACTGAATACCTTTCTCTTTGACGCTAAAAGCCCGCGCGAGGAAGACTGAAGTCAGGGAGACTGCATTGTGTCATGAAATACTTTCTAGAATCTTTACTTCCAACCCCTGTACGATGATTTGCGCTAGGTACTCGATATTCAATATTATTTGTTGTAAGGTTGGCCACACTGAGGTGCCTTCATTGGCCCAGATTTCGGTGGGAGGGGTAAGGGATGCAGCCGGAGGCTCTGAGTTTAGCTTTCTTCTGGTTTTAGCTTTCTTATGAAACGGTCATTTTCAAAAGTTGTGTGGAACACGTGTTTAGAGATTAAAATCAAAGCAGTGATGTTTGTTTCCTGACAAGGTCGTCTGCCCAGATGTGATCCGGTGTAAATGTACGTAAGCCTTATTTAATTATGTTATCAAATAATTCATTTTATTTCATCCTAGAATCGTTAACTTTCCGTTCACAAAGAGATTAATGCTTTTTCCCTAGTAGCGTAGACTCATAAACAAATTCTTCAGTATTTAAAAGCGATAAGAGATATTTTAATTTATTATAACCTTACCTGTATTTTTTCAATAAATGAGGCGATAAAAGTCCTGAATCAAGTCTGAGAGCGAACTTAAAACACGAGAATCTACCGAACGAGCTAGCGATGGAGTTTCGTAAGTAGGTATTTAAAATTGAACATTGTGTGGTTATTCATTATTAATTTGCCTATAAATCTGTAGTAACAGTTCGAGACCGTTAATTACTTAACAATTGTTATATTATTTTATTAATTTTTTAACTGGCTGGAGTCTCCGGCATTGCTTGGACATGATAATTTTGCTCTTATTTCGAACGTTGAGTGTGCAAAATGTTATCAAGTAGTATCAGAAGTATGTTTTAAAAGGTGGATATTTATGTGGATATAAATATGCTTAAAGGAGTTTAGGATATTTTTCTAAATATCTCTTAGATAGTGACCTACCTCTTGTTTTGAAAGACAAGTTTGTAAAATTTGGTAAATCTCGGAAAAAAACTGTAATTTGTTGAAATAAACTAACCCCCGGACACTCGTCCTTATATACATTATATGTATGTGTATTAGCTGAAATCCCCAGCATTGCCCGAATTAATTATGTAAACTTTACGCATAATTTGTTCGACATCAGATATAGACAGAAATGTTTCACTTGCTTTGTAGATATATTGTGCAAAATTTTAGCAATTTCGGAATAAAATCCAAATTGTTTTGAGCATTATATATTTTTTACAGTGTAATACCAGGTAAAAGTAACATACCTTTGTCAACCGACAGCTTATCTTCTCAGAGCAAAAAGAACATCCTTCTCAGGATGGTGGAGTTAGGAATTTGAGGTCATGCATATAAATGAAGCACCTATTTTACTAGTGAAATTTAAAACAAAACTTTATTGCACTTTGCAAGGGAAGTAACACCAAAGAAAGCTTCACAAAAATAACATAAATACCTTTAGCATCTATCAATAGATTTGGAGAGAGAGAGTTATATCAAAATTACGGTTAGTTAATAATACCGCATACGTCCCGTCGTCGTGATTCTCCTCCAAACGTCAACAGCAATCCCCAAAACGCCGTCCAGCACAGGAGCCACTCGGTTAAAGGGAGTCCTCCCAACAAAACAGGCACAACAGATTCTCACCCATCAGGCGGCATGAGCAAATCTCACCGGCCAAAGGAACAGCAAAGGAATAATGGTGGGTCCAACCAGAGTCTAGAAGCCGCTCCATTAATAAAGGGAATTAGGCACAGCAGATTCTCACCCATCAGGCGGCATGAGCAAATCTCACCGGCCAAAGGAACCACCAGCAAAAGAATCCTTGCGGGCGGTACATCACCCGTTGATTCCGGTCTAAATTGACTTCGGCACGCGGATAACTCTATCTCGCGGCATCCGGCGAGGGATTAAACAAAATAAATAGGCTTCAATGCCATTTGAGTCGTCACACAATCACGTGAGGTATAAAAATAATCTTTCTAGGCTACATAGCTCTAGTATATCACTTTATAATCCCAATCGCCCCGAAAACACTCCCCCTGCACAAAAACTAAGTTATGTCCTCCGCCATGATTTCCTGAATGACCTCTTTCCGGTCTCCTTCCAGTTTGACTAACCAACAAAGTTAAAATCAGAAAAAAAAATATTCAATAGACAATAAACAGTACCTACTTTGAGCAGGACCTGCTCACGAAATAGATATGTTACAACAGTTATTCGAAAAGTTACAGGTTTTTCTATTTAATATCAATAAATTTTATTTTATTTTAAATAGAATTTTAATTTCTGCAGAAAAATAAAAGTAAGTTTGATACACGATTTATACAGGCATTGTATGAGCTGGTCCTGGGTTTGTATCAACTATCTGTGGAATACCAGTAAAAAGTGCTATTTTCATTACAAGATATTTAACGAAGTTATATCATTGAGTGTGTTTTTTCGTACGGTTGTGGAGAGGTTCACGTAAGAATAAAATTATAGAATCAGACATTATAAATTATTATTAAACACGACTCTTAACCTAACGAACTGAAACTCACGATCATCAGAGCTCTATTGTTCACCAGAGAAAATACACAGTACACCACAAATGGATAATTATTATTTATTGACGTTTCACAATCCCCCATCCTACGTTACCATTATTCCAGTATTACGTGAACACAATAATTCCAGATGAATGCTTCCAGTCAGCCATTATTTTCTCACATCCATGTGTGCCACATTGGGCCACGTCGCTCCCGAACAAGTGATATCATATTAAAAATAAAGGAAAACTCGATTTATTAAAACATACCTACCTCCACTGTTACTGCTAGTAAAGGCATACCGTCTCGACATAATGCCGGATGAATCAAATGAATCAATTCCATTCGGCTGCGCCAATGAATCATTCCGAATATTATTCCGGATTAATATATTGCGGCCCCATAACCTATAAATCAAAATACAGGCCTGTAAGCGAAGAATGCGAAAAATAATGTTACAAATAAATGTAACACAATTTTCCACATGACAGAAATGTCACGCGTAAACAAAAAAAATGATTGTATTTTTCCGTCTTCAAAATATGTTTAGTTGAAGTTCCCGGCCTTGCCCGGGTTTTATTATGCTTTAAGAGGTTGGAAAAGGGGTTGAAGGTGGAATGTCTGAGATTTCTCTATCTGAGGGAGTATGGCTATTACCCGTGGCTCTACCCTACCGATTTTCTCTTGAGCATGCTTGGTATGAACCATCCCAGAAGGGATGTGCTCATTGTTATAATTTTTTTCAGACTGATTCGTGGATGGTTCGAAAACTTGACTATCATGGAGAGAATTAGTTTCTATGTTCCCGATGGTTATCTCCGTCACCGACAGAAATGTCTGTTTTGGCTTGCAGAACTAACTTGCTAATGATCATGCCAGTCTAGAGCTATTTTATTGTTAATAAACAAAAAATTTAACATAACAAAAAACGACTTCAAAAAATGCACTAAAAAGTAAAAAAAATAATTTCGTACGATTGTTATTTTTGGAGTCGGTGTCAGCCAAGGTAACTACATACATATGTGAAGTGTGGAGATCTTGGCTGACACAGACTCCAAAAATAACAATCGTACGAAATTATTTTTTTACTTTTTGGTGCATTTTTTGAAGTCGTTTTATGTTTTGTTAAAAAAAATATATTTTTTTTTATTTTTAGTGACGAGCGTGCGTAAAGAAGTTTTACTCCAAAAAATGAATCATCGAAATCTCTTGGCGTAATATTGAGTTATTCGTTCATTTGTCGCGCACATACTTATTGCAAATTTAAGACATATATGGTTTTCTCATAGATTCGATTGTCAGAACTGGACCAAATTAAAATGGGACCACACGGGAAGCACCAGAATTTTAATAAAAAAGAATCATCAATATCGGTTCACCCAATCGAAAGTTCTGAGGTATAAAACATATATTTTTTTTTAAATACCGTCGTATCGATAACTTCCTCCTTTTCGTAATCGTTTAAAAAGAATAACTTCTAATATCGACATTGCACAATTTAGAAAACAAATTTTAAAAGAGGTGTGGGTTCGAGTCCCAGTTGCGACCATTGTCTTTTTCTGTGTCTTGTTCTCTTTCATATTTTCTTTTAGATTATTATTGTTAACTTATTCTAATATTATATATTTCACTGATGGGAATAACCTTAAAAAAAGTATAAAAAGAAAGTTTTTCTTATAAAAATTTAATAAAAACTATTAAAAAAATAAATTGATTAATCTTATAGATATTATTTATAAAGGCGAAAGTTTGCATGGATGTGTGTTTGTTATTTTTTTCACGCAATGAATACTTAATGGAATTTAAAAATTATTTCATTAATCGAAAGCTACATTATTTGCGAGTTAAACAGGCTATTTATAAAGGTAATCTCTGGCGTTATGAATAAGCTGTGGCGTTATGAAATTATTTATTATACGTTTATTGGCAAAGCCTGTTGCTAAGTAAATGTTTGACGTGGGCTGTCATTATGTTGATTAGGATTTCTTTGATAGCAAAAATTCAGATACGAGTATTCTAATATGAATATTAATTTAGTGTACAAATATATAAACAAAAATTTTAACAAAACAAAAAACGACTTAAAAAAATGCGCTAAAAAGTAAAAAAAAAATTACGTACGATTGTTATTTTTTTGATTTTTAGTGACTAGCGTGCGTAAAGAAGTTTTACTTCAAAAAAAGAATCATCGAAATCTGTTAGCGTAATATTGAATATACTTATTGCAAATTTAAGACATATATGGTTTTTTCATAAATCCCATTGTCAGAACTGGACAAAATTAAAATGGGAACCACACGGAAAGCACCAGCTTTCTAATAAAAAAAGAATCATCAATACCGGTTCACCCAATCGAAAGTTCTGAGGTAACGAACATGAAAAAAAAAAAAAACTGTCGAATTGATAACCCCCTCCTTTTCTAAGTCGTTTAAAAATAGGTATTCATATACATTTTGACTCACTATTATGAATGTGAAACGGCGTGTTTTTGATTGTTGATTGATTGGTGGAAGGGGAGGGGGGAGGTGGGGCAAGGGGTGGTGGTAGTGCGGGGGTGGTGGGGAGGGTGGAGTAGGGGGGGGGGGGGGGGGGCGAATATGCGAGCGAAGCCGGGGGCAAAAGCTAGTATTTAATAAGACTTTTTTTTTATAATTTTCTGAAGACCCCGGTGATTTTCATATAGTAACTTTTTCTACTCGGCATCTAAACGGAGATTATATTAAAAAATATCATATTACATATTTTATGAGATTAAAACTTAAAGGGAAGTATGTCATACAGCCTGATTTCCAAAGCGTCTATAAAACGGTTTATTTCAACGTATTTTGATTTTACGACCACCAAACTATTAAACTCCGTATTTCCGTATCATGAATCAATCTAAATCCCGACATAACTTCACGAACAAATTTCCTATCGATATTCCGAGAAACTTATGTGAAATCTCTTGTACTAAGTTCGAGAGGGTGAACGACGGTAATTTTACAAGTTTAAATTGGCGAAATGAAGAAATTCCAGAATCTTTGACAGATGTAAGAGGCAATTATATAACTGCCTTCTAATAATAGATCTCAGTGGCATGTCGTTCTGTAACCAAAGGAGGGCTGTGTGTAGTATTGAATTTCTTAAAACAATTTTTTTAAACAATTATTATAAGTAATAATTATTAGTCTGAAACACTCATCTACATTGAAAAAATCTCCCAAGAAAAGATACATACCGACGCGACGGGACTCGAACCCGCGTCTTTCCTATTTCCGGTCAAATGCTCTGTCCACTGAGCTACGTCGGCTTATCTCCTGCCCGCCAAATAATTCAATATTTACTTGTGTTTCATTCAATAATTACTGTTTATTAAATTTTTCCACCTGCAAACAACCAACTTTATTTTCGGGTTCGAGTCCCATCGGCGGCATGTATCTTTTCTCAGGAGATTTTTTCAATGTAGATGAGTATTTCAGGATTATAATTATTACTTATAATTATTGTTACCCTTTGTGCTATGCATAAAAATCTTGTCTTAAACATTAGTTTTTCAATTAAAAATAATATATATTTTTTTTACATTAACTCCACACGGGAAGTACTTAGAAAAACAATTTCCCTCGGGGCATATGTCGTCAATGGGGATTCTGTGTAGAGGATCTATTTATGGGAAGAAAGGAGAGTAAGTTTCGGGATGGAAAAAGGAGGGGTAAGAGGTGTTTAGGATTCTGTGGTTAATACGTCCAGGAGTTCGAATCCTGACATACTTCTGTCACTACTGGTTACGCGGTTACACGGGCCCCAAGATTCCTATCTTGCCCTCATAAATTTATCCTTTACAGAATTTTCTCTCCTTCCATTCCTAATATTCTCCACACAGCATCCTCAAAGATGACACCTTTTTTCGAATCCAAGTTCATACCAAATTCATGGAAAAACTAATTTAACCCTGTTTTTTAAACTTTCAATTTCTTTTTTGGTACGTTTTCGAGAGGGACAGATTTTCAGTCTTTTTGAACTGGACAATGCTTATAGATTTTGAATTAGAATTCAAATTTAACCTGCCTATTGGAAAACAGACACGATTTGAAAAGTTATATTTTTCTATATAAATTCACACCCCATTTTACTTCTATTGATAAACACTGAATTCTTCACTGACAGAAATTTGTTCTGGTCGTGTCGGTGTGCCTGTAACAAGCCTTAGAGCAGGGTTTCTTAAAGTGGGGTCCACAGACCCCTTAGGGGTCCGTAGCATGTGTATCAGGGGTCCGCAGTAAGTGCGGATTCCATTTTTAATTGATATTGATAATATCAGCGATGAGATCTTGCTAAAGATGACTTAGTTGACATAAGATCTAAAGAAGTTTTGATAGATGAATTTCACGCAAAAGATCTTTGCGAGTTTTGGTGTTCTTTGATTCAAGCTTACCCTCTTCTTGTCAAGCGAGCTATGTCCATTCTGATACCATTTGCTACTACTTAACTTTGCGAGGCAGGGTTTTCGGTTCTGATGTCAATAAAAACAAAAAGTCGCAATCGATTGAACGTCGCAGATGACATGGACTTTGCCTTATCGAAGACAATCCCACAATTTAACGTTTTGATTTTGGCCAAACAGCAGCACCCTTCTTATTAACTTAGCAAGTAAGTGCAATGAAAGTACCAATAAAAGTATTTTTTTATTAATAGGTATAAATAAAAGTATTTCTAAAAATATTTATGTCGGAGGGAGGGGGGGGGGGGGGCGGATCAGTGGAATTATTTGAATTGTGAAAGGGGTCCGTGACTGTAAAAGTTTAAGAAACCCTGCTGAGGAAAGCCGGTCACCAAGAAATATCAATAGGTATTTTACTAAACTGTTGCTGTCACTTTCGCTCCTACTCCACTGACTACTGAGCGAAAGGGACGGCTGAACCTCAGCCTGATATTACCTAAATAGAATTATCAAAATCAAGGTTTTTTATTTCCCATTTTTCTCCTCCAAAACAGCACCAATTTAATTTTTGTTTTACTAACTGTATTAGTAGACTGTATGTCTGTACGTTTTGCTTTAAAACATGCATTTTCTAGTTTGTATACCAAACGACAGTTATGGCGTTCAAACCAGACAATTTTAAGTCAAAGCAAAAATAAAAGCAAAACATATTTCCAGTGGTGTCAAAATCAAAAGAAGAAATCGAGAAATACATTTGTATGGACAAAACGCCGCCCGGTTTTCTTAATTTTCCTGATTTTTTCAACAGAAATTGTTTACCAACCAAAATTATTTAATAAGATGTTGGCGCGTCTGTATGTCCAGAGTCAGGTAAATTTTATCTTACTTTAGGTGAAATAATATAAAAATTTCAAACACCAAAATTGTTGATGAGTTAACCACGTCAGTGTGTCCAGAAGTGACAGAACCCATCCCTCCCAAGTGCAAGGCGATGTTCCGAGAGAGTCTTTCTGCAGAGATTAAACGGGTATCTCCTTATCTGGCCTGCCATGTTGAATAGGTGGGGAGGCGCAACTGTCACCAAACGTAGCGAACCATTTAGGGTGACATATGGCAGGGGTGTTGGTTATCCAATAATTGGTTCCCAGGGTAGCGGTAGCTATACCTGCCTCCCAAATTACTTTAAGTAAATGGAATTACTGCAGCTCAATCATTCGAATTGTGAATTATCGTATTACGTTTGACTTTAAGAGACTGTCGCGTGTATTGTACAAAAGTTCACTTTGAAAGCTTCATTACGTTATTATTTTTGGAGATATCGATGAACTAATTTCATTGTCGTTGTAAACCCTTCAAATAATGTAATTTATTTATAAAAATGCCCATACATGTTTCTTTTTATTACAGTGAAAACAATGACTTTACAAAATATAGGTAACAAAATATATGTTAAAAACAAAATATAAGTCACATAAATTATAATCGTTAACAAAATACAGGTTCCATAAAATATAGGAGTTGACATAAAGTAGGTACATAATTTTTAAAATTGTTGTTCACATTAGTTTATGGCATAGGTAGAAATACATAGTTGGCAAATAAGGCGTTTAAAGTTTGCTAAGTTCAAATTATTGTCTATATTGTATTTGTTACCAAGCCTATGTAATCATTGTATTGGAGAATGCAAATCATAGTTGAAATGAGATGTACGTATGTAAAATGTTAATGTTTGTCTAGTTGTTCGTATAGGTACATGAGATTAATTAATTGCAGGAGTTCACAACAGTCAATTTAGAGTTTAATAATTTTAATAAAAAGGTTAGATCGTTTTTTTTTTGTCTGTTTTCTAAAGTTGAAATATTCAATAACGACGGGTAATTTATGTGCTCTAAAGGGATGTTAAGTTTAAAATTTACGAAATGTAGAAATTTTCTTTGAATTCTTTTAATTTTATTAATATGAATTTGTAGAAGGGCGTCTAGACTATGGATTTATGTTCTATTAGGTTTCTTACCGAAGATATTGAAATATAAGGAGATGTGCTATCCGCCGTTTTTACTAGGTGAGACTGCGCTTCCGGGTGTCGCCGGTGTTGTTTAACAATTAACGAATAAACTAAACGAACGCTAAACTAAATGAGCAAATTCTTTCCGTATTCAGACTATATTGTTAACCAATAATAATGCGCACCTTCAGAAAAACAAGAAAATGAACAAATTCTATTTGTATGCAAACTACGCGCATTAGGTCGTAGTTCGGCGACAGTCGCCCGGACATCATAGCATATCTCTTTTCTATTTGAATATCTTTGCTTCTAACAAAGGATAATAATAATAATAATATTTGGCTAATTTATATAGCGCCGTTTTCGTGAAAAATCACCTCAAGGGCGCTGTACAAATAAATACATAAAAAATAATATTACTGGCTTACAACTAAGATTTACAATTATAACTAGTGATTTACATCTAAGTCTTATTGCTAGTGACTTATGACTAAGACATATAAAAGCTGTCCTAAAACTGAGCTCAATGACATATATATTTACAATATGACTTAAAGTTAGAGATTTATAACTGACATATTTATTTACATTTAAAAATACTTGAAAACATCTTATAAATATCATACATTCGCCAGAATCACTCCACAGCGCCAGAAGAAGAAGGAAGTTTTTACATAATACATATTACTATTTAAGGACATGGATGCAAAATTTATCGGATTTACGAAAATGTATGGATATCTTAAATAAATTAATGAAATTAATCGCCGATCTTTACCGCATTATGATGACTCATCGCTCAACATTAACCGGATTGAGGTGTTAGGTTACCACTGACAGACCATTGGTAGGTAGATCAATAGCATTTTGAGTTTTTCGTTAGTAGTTGTAGGGAATAGCAAATAAAATAGTATATATTCGTGGACATCAACAATTATTAGAGTATAATTAAATTACAAAGTTTAAATTTAATGACGAATTTATGGAAATGAGTATTTGAAAAAATGAGTTTTAAGTTTGGATCTAAATTCCGCTGGGTTGGTTATGCATCTCAATTCCATGGGAAGTTTATTCCAAGCCTCAGGACCGGATACTCCAAACGCGCGATCACCAAAATTAGTGTTCGGATTTCGCTTGGGTTCTTTCAATCTTCCAATTGCAGACGATGTCGCTGATCTAAGAGATGACTGCCTTAGTACAATAGTTTAATGATTTGTAACGATTCAAAGTTTTTAATTGTTCTTAATACAAATCTTAATGTTTTCATACCCTTATTTGCAGTTTACTGAACGTGGATCGTGAAGTCTAGTTTCTCGTCCATTATTATGCCAAGATCTCGCATTTCCATTACTCTTTCTAAATTTATTTCATTTATTGAATATTCGAAAAACAGTGATGTTTTTTTTCTAGAAAAGGTCAAAGTTTTGCTTTTTCTTACATTTGAATACATTATGTAATAAGTAAAAAAAGGCTTAGAATAACTTTCTTTACAAAAATTAAATTCCCGTCTTTGGGAACTTGATCCGAGAAATTATCCCGGGTGCATGGTTCACATCACAACGTCACTTGTCAGGAGTATTAATGGAAGGATTTCAAACTAAACTTCGGAACATGAACGTCGAATGAGATTAGTGTGTTATTTGTTCTAGCGGCAACGTGATTCCCTGATGTATTAGCTTCATTGAACCCTTAGGCACTGATGCACAACTGGATGACGTATTATACTCGTATGTTAACTGTTAACCCCTTCAGCTTCTTAGAGTTAAATATGACCCAGCATCCATGTATACAAGGTGGGGCAAAAAGAAATCATCCGATTTTCTATTGCTGTAATTTTTTTGTTTAACAAAAACTTTGGTTCTGCTTGTGAAATTTGCTTATTTAATCCATTAGAATTTATTCTATTAAGTCAAGAAAATAATGTCCAACGCTCAAGCCATCCTGAATTTCAATGAAGAGGCGGACGATTTTTCATCGAAAATTATCATGAGCGGTGAAGCTCATTTCCATCGTGTCGGTTATGTAAATAAACAAAATAATCATTTCTGAGGCACCAAAAATCCGTGAATCACCCACAAAGAGCCATTACACCCGCTCAAAGTTACTGCGAGGTGTGATGTTTACGCTGGAGGAGTCATCGGGCCATTTTTTTGAGAACGCCGCTGGCCAAACGACGAATGTGGACGGCGCGCACTATAAAGCCATGATTAACGATTTTTTTCTTGCTCAATTGGAAGAATTGGGCCTGGAAAACATGTGGTTTCAACAAGACGGTGCAAGAGCGCACACTGCTCAAGCCACAACCGATATTCTGAAGGAAGAATTTCCGGGTCACTTAATCTTTCATTTTGGTGATTTGCACTGGCCGGCCAGATCACCCGATTTAACCGTTCCAGACATCTTTTTATGGGGTTTTTTGAAGTCGTGGATTTACGTCAACAAGCCTCAGACTCTTGAAGCCCTTAAGAAGAATATTCACCAGGAATGCGAGAACCTGTCGCCCGAAGTTCTGGAAAGAATTATGGAAAATGCCATAAAATGGGCTTGTTTGGTCATCAACTCTGGCGGCGGCCACTTCATTTTCTCGACTTGATGGAATAAATTCTAATGGATAAAATAAACAAATTTCACAACCAAAACCAAAGTTTTTCATTAAACAAAAAAATTACAGCAAAAGAACATCGGTTGATTACTCTTGAGCCACCTTGTATCTTAAAAGTATTTTAATCTTTTTTATAACACTTGATTTTTTTCGGTTTTAGAAAGGAAAAATATAAATGAAGCAATCTCGTTCGAACCTATTTTCAAAATATTAACGCCGACAAAATATATATAATGATATTTTTAGTCTTGCTTATAAATAAAGACGCAATTGTGTTTCTCTGTAACGAACAAAAGATTTATTAATACTACGTATTTACAACTCACAATCACATTATTTTATTAAAAAGATATTCATTTACCTGTAACGAACAAAAGAAACAACATTTAAAGTCCTTATTTCAAGTTTCTTTAAGTATAATATAAAATATTATTTTAATGAAATACTTCTGTTTAATGTTTTTCTTCATAACTTGTTTGATCGTTACTAAGGTTACTGTAGCTAACATCACATCTGTCAGCAGTGACTTCTAGTGAGTCACAAACTAACTTGTCGGTAATACAAATTAAAGGAAAGCACTCATAAGCGGTTTTCTTTACATATATATAACTTAAAATCACAAAATGATGGGTGAATAATTTGTATTATTAGGTGTTGAAGTGCGGGTGGAGGCATGACTAATTCTTCTCAGTTAGTCTCAAGTATATTTCTACACTGAATGTCACGAATTAAATCTTTAAAATAGCCAAAGTGAAAAAATTTTAATTCGCACTTATTGTGTTATGTTAATGACATAACATTCGTTTTAATTTAAAAATTATTTTAAGAAAGAGATAAAAACTGAAAAACGTCAATCTTTTTACATATTCCCCAAGCAAAGGGAAATTGTGTTCTGCAAAAATTTTCTACGTCCGAAGTAAAAAATTAAGTTTTTTTCTAGTTTTATATTTTTTTTGTTTTTAGTAAGACAAACATTCCCGGGTTACGAATAAACCAACAATGTTTAAAAATCTCCAACTACCACTTCTGTGAATGAAATTAAACTTGTACAGCTTAATTCCATAAATAAAATAATTGTCTCATTAACAAAGAATAAAAACGAAAATGTTTTTTTAGTACGAAGTAAAAATGTATGTAATTGACGCTGACGGAACCTTCCCGCTAAAGAACTCAACTCCGGAAAACTGTTTATAAAGTAAAATATTCTTTGAAGTTGTCACCCTTGGCATTTCGTGTATAAATTATTTCGATACGGATACAAAAAGCCTTCCGAAAATAATAATAATACATTTATTTTGCGCAATTTGGTGACATTTCATTTCAAATGCCCTTTACTCCGAGCCTATAAATGTTTAACTCACATTTATATTTAAAGGAGCTTTTTATTCAATATTACTCCTGAAAAGCGATTCTGTTATCTTTTGTAGATACGGAATCGAAATGAGGATACCAAATGCTTGACTTGTATTCAACCTGACTTCTAACCAGGGACGTGTATAGTAGTTTTATGGTTTGAATGTTATTAAAGTCTTTAGTAATCTACCTTTGTGGTTGTCTATGGCTTGCAATTGCTTTTTCTACGGACTGATATGTCAGTTGCAGTATTTCAACTGGTTTACAACACAAAATGCTTCAAATATACATGACTATTTTATTTAATAATTAATGTACGTTTAAAAGTTGTATACCATGGATTCGACATTTGCAAAGTTTTGTTTCAATATAAACACGCATGAATCACTTACTTTGCCCAAATAAAGAAGCTAATAACCAATTTTGTGCACGTCCAAAATATTCTGTATGTATATACTGCCTCAACAGCGTTGCCTTAAATGAGCTATTAATTTGGGCAAACTAAGACATTCTTGCGTATTTACAATTAATAAATATTCACGTATACTTACATTAACTAGTTGAAAAAGCAATTGCAAGCCTCACGTCACTCACTCAAGCCGTCCTAATTGATTCGCGATTACGTATGGAATCGATTCACTATCCCCAAAAGATTGCTCTTCTGGTCTATGTACAATAAACAACATTTCCTAAATTTACAGCAATATTATAAATATGAACCGTCTTAACAACAGCAAACGATTTTAAAGTTAATTAACCTAAAACCTAACCAAACCAAACACTCAACTAAGTTCAATAAGTGGGTTCGTACTTCGATGAGATATTAACTTCCTGTGCACCAAGACGGTCAGCAAAGCCCACAAATGAGTCCATTCTGGAAGAGCTAGGCATTCACAATAGGCTTTGAACTATCTGTCTACAACGTATCTTCAAATACTTTGGACACGTTGCTAACTGAGGGCTCCAACTTGGAGTAACTCGTAGTCATGGGCAAAGTGGAAGGCAGAAGAACCAAATTGCTGAAGTGACCAATTATCACGGGCGTCCGGTACGTCGGTGTCATGAGGAGTCTTCTCCACCATGGAAATCGGAGTAGGGGCACGTTTCTCAGTTATGAGGAACTGAATTGGGAAAAAGTGACAAAAAATCAGTGGATATGCTAAGCTCACTACACGATTTTATGGTGTTTTGAACCCTAAAAACTGCGCTTGGTAAAATTTATTCGCTTGGCAAAATAACACTCTATCTTAAAAAAAAGTTTTGACTTGTCGTTTCTATGAATATATTTATTTTTTCTGTGTAATTCCTCTGGGCATATGTCAACTTTTGAGATGCTGTTTGAAGGGTCTTTTAAGGCAAAGAAAGTTCTGAGAAGGAAAAAGGCATGGGTGAGAGGGGTGGGTGGAAATGACAGACGTATAAATCCATCCATCCTACTACCGTGCAAGGCGGTGGGTTGAGATAGTCCGGTTAGAGATACTCTAGGTTAGGTCTCACTCATTCAGCCTCTCCCGATCCGGTCCACCACGCAGTATGTGGGCAAACGCATTCAATCCTCACTATATGAACGCGGATAATGTTGCTAAATCATCAAACATAGCGAACCACTTGGGATGGCCTATTGCAGAGTTGTTGGTTATCCACGAAATGGTTCCTGGAGCAACCGTACCCATACCCGTCTTCCAAACTAACCCAGATAGACTACTGGCAAAGTCCACTAAGTCATTAAAACACAATCCTAAAATAATCACATTTAAATATTTAGCAATTTTGGAACGGCTATAAGTGGATGAAAATCTCCAAAATGTTTTTTTTTATCAAGAGATACACAATATTAGTTGATAGCAATAACAGCAACCTTTAAACAAAGATTTACAAAAAAATGAGCCTGACTTAGTGGGTAGTACCAGTCAATAATGACTTAGTGTGCTTTGCATGTTAAGATTACTGTTAAATTGTTGACTGTAATGCCGCAAAATGGATTTAAAATATTTTTAAAACTGACTTAGTGGATTTTGCTTGTGTTTTAATGGTCTAAATCGATCTATTATTGACATTTGTTTTTGACTTAATGTGTTTTGTTTGCTTGATATTAATATTGGATTTATGACTTATGGTGAATTTAAAAATACGTTTACATTGAAAATAATTAAATATACGACCTAATGGAGCATGTCAGTCGAAAGAGGACGATTTTTTTACATAATACATCATATTTAAGTCATTTCATGAAAAAACGTGACTTAATGGACTTTGTCACTAAACCGATGGTGTGGAAGAGGGCTGAAGGAGAATACTAAGGTACCACAACCAGTAGATAGCATTTGCAAAGGAGACCAAATCACACCCTATGTATATTATATATTTATATACAGTATATTGAGATCATGAAAAACATTATCTGTCGGCATGCTCCTTTCAAAAGTGCCTCTGCAGCTGTCGTGTAATAATTGATGCATGTTATTTATCTTATTAATTAATCAGTTGAAGGCGTTGCTCGTCCGATACAAAGTAAGGAAAATGTTCTGAAAATACCGTTCTTTAATAATAAAATATGATCCCATCATTATGTTGAAGAAAAATAATGTTACAGGGAAACCTCAACCATGCTGTTTGATGAATTATTTTCAATTTTCACTCTATGTTTGTTACCTCCACGCAATTTTGTATAGCCTGTGGACCTTTTTGTGTTGTTAAATTTTTTCATAATTTATCTTGACAAAAAAAATGTTTCTGGAATATAAGAAAATAAAAAGCGATTTATATTGTCATTTTAATTAATTTATTATTTTACTCTTTACAAAAAAATTGTTTGCAATTCACACGCGGTAGAAGTGAAACCTTCAGAAATCTTAAGTAGACAAGAGTGGGGAGGCTACGAAGCATCGCACAAAGAGGAGACCGATGATTCTATCTCATTCTCTTGCAAGCTAAATCCTATAGATGTATGTGTTGTCTCTTTTTAGTGTCGCTTTTTCGTTTCATCGAGTTTAAAATCACGACGATGCTAAAGAAGTTTTCACTTCAAAAAAAATGTCCAAAAGTTTTTTTAACCCTTTAGTAGAAAAATGTGTAAAAAAGTTGAAAACAAATCTAAATGCTCAGAATGATTTTTTTTTAATGATATATATATATTTTTTTTACATTAACTCCACACAGGAGGCCCTGAGGAAAATAATTTCTCTCAGGGCCTATGTCATCTGAGATGTTGTATGAAGGGTCTTTTGAAAAGAGGAAGAAATGATCATTGGTCTTGAAGATAGCCATGTTGTAGGAAGGAGGAAACACAGAGGCCAGCAAATCGTTCCACAGCCGAGCTTTTGAACACAAGAACAAGTCTAAGAAGCGACCCGTTCTCACGTGACAAATGTCAACCATGTACATATATTGGGTACGCGTTAGGCGTATTTCCCAACTATGCACCGGTGCCGAAGGGATCAATGACGCTAGTTCCTCGGAGCATCTTTTATTGTAATACCGGTAGAACAAGGATAGCATTCCTACCCGACGCCTGTGTTTTAAAGATTGCAATCCTTTTATAAGGTTGGGAGAATCTACCAAACGGACCGCCCATTTTTGTACAGAGTCGAGGGTATTTTAGGTATTTTGGAGCTCCATAACAGAGGTTACTACCAAATTTAACCGTGGGGTGCACTTTTGATTTGTACAGGATTAGCAGATGTGTACTAATAAAACTGTACAGTACGCCCAGCTTTTGGGAGGCTAACTTTACTCTGGCTTCGATGGAGCCCCCATATCTGAGCTGGTCACTTAGAGTTACACCAAGCATATCAATGGAGGTCCTGTTCGGAAGATTGCTTACGTTGAAGGAGACTAGGTTTTCATTTCGATCCCTTTTAGACGTAATCAGATACGGTTGGGTCTTTGAAACATTGAATTTAACGAAATTATTTTTACCCCAAGAGAAAACACTCTCGAGGTAAACGTCTATTTTTTTCTTCAAAGCCCTCCGAGCCGTTGGAGTTTGTGAATCCTTTGGGCGCTTGTTATATGCGTTTATACCCGTAGATGTAGATTTATCATTTTAATACTTGTTACACGGGTTTACGGACACCGTACAAGTATACGTGAATGTATATACTCAAAATACTCTGAAAAGATAATGTTTCAAATTTTGAAGTTCTTTATAGAATTACTATATACCATAAATTATATCAAAATATACCATAGGTAAAAAAAAAACCACCGCGCTTCAAGACTTTTAAATCGTGTTGTTCGTACTGCAGTCTGTGGGTGAAGATTGCCTTAATGACATTTAACCTCTGATAGGAGAAGGCACTATTAGAAAAAGTAGAAAAATATAGTCTTTTACCCTGAAATTAAGTGAAAATATATACAACTTCGTGATACAAGTTATGTGAAAATCATATAAGTTTATTTACAAAATTCATTTTCTCATGCCCTCTAGAGATTTCAACCTTCGACCTCTGTCCCCAAAGTCATGGTGCTTATTAAAGTATTTTGTTGAAAACTTTTTGATGGATTCAAACTTTTGAAAGACTCTTTCATTTTCAGGCATTGGTATTAAAATCCAATAGAGTTGTCAAAAAGTTTGTTTTAAGCATTTACCTTTCATTAATTTGTATTTTTTTGCGGGACCGGCTTTGAACAAAATCCAAAGATTATATATTTGATATGTTTTGTTAACAACGTGCGATGTAACGATAATAAACACAATGTTTGCACACCTATACCAAACGCGTTAATAAATTAAGGTAATCTTTTTATATAAATAAAAATTAATGTTTCTTTATTATTTTTAATTGATAAATTAATGTTTAACACAAGATTTTTATGCATAGCACAAAGGGTAATAATTAGCATAAGTAATAATTATTAGCCTAAAACACTCATATAGGTAGTCACATTTAAAAAAAAAGTTGGTTGTTTCCAGGTGGAAAAATGTAATAGCAGTAATTGTTGAATGAAACACTAGTATATATTGAATTATTTGGCTGGCATGAGATAAGCCAACGTAGCTCAGTGGACAGAGCATTTGACCGCAAAACAGAAGGACACACACAGAAAATACAAGGTTCGAGTCCTGTCCCCCTCCCCCAATCAATCAACAATCAAATACGCTCCGTTTCGCGTTCATAATATTAATATAGCTGTTGGCTTAGGTCAAAATGTAGATTAGTACCTGTTTTATATTTGTATCTACACTAAATATTAATATTAGAATACTTTTATTTCAATTTTCGCTATCAAAGAAATCTCCATAGTAACCTAAAAAAATAACAATATGACAGCCCAGGTCAAACATTTACTTAGCAACACGCTTTGCCAATAAACGAATAATAAATAATATTATAACGCCACAGCTTATTCATAACGCCAGAGCTTACCAACATATTACTGCCTATGTTACTCCCAAATAATGTAGCTTTCGATTAGTGAAAGAATTTTTATTTTCCATTCGGTATTTATTGCGTGAAAGAGTAAAGACCATCCATCCATACAAACTTTCGCATTTATAATATTAGTAAGATAATAATGAATGTTTCTTTTTTAGTCCCGTATGCATTCCTGTACTATTCATCCGATTGCGATGAAACTTTGGTGATTTGTTATGAGCACGCGCGTGAAGGTTTCTATATGTAATAGTGAGCTCTGATGCACACGCCCGCGAAAGTTTCAATGCATAATGGAGAGCTCTGACCCACGGGACGCACAGGAAAAGATACGCAGGGAAGGGGTGGGGGACGAGAGAGCGGCAGAGGAAGAGATTGCAAAGGATACATATCAGTACACAGCGGTAGACGATAGCATGGGGGTAAATTTGGAAAATGCATGATTTTCTTATGAACAGCTGTGAGAAGTGTGTTTTTTTCATATAGCTTAGCGGCAAGGATCTAGGATCTAAGCGTACTTTTTGATTCCAAACTCCATTTCGATGCGCATATTGAGAATATTGTGAATAAAGCTTTACTGCATGCTAGGATTTGTCATCAGAAACAGCCTCGAATTTCAAAAACCTGAAACCTATCTTCTTTTACTACACGCTGGTTTGTTCTCAACTTGAATATTGCTCCTCCATATGGACTTCACTTTACGGTATCTATAAAAACAATATTGAAAGTATTTAAAAGAAATTTTTGCAATGCCTCAATTACAGAATGAGCGCACCTAAACGGGGGTACATATGCTCTCGAATTATAACGTCTCTACTTTATCCAACCAGCGAACATATCTTGACCTCATGACTCTATATAAAATCTGCAGCAACGTTATTGACTGTCCTGACCTACTCAAACTCATAAACTTCAAAATACCACCCAGTGTAACAAGGCTTAACGACTTATTTCACATTAGCCGGACGCGTACTAATGCTGGTGTCAGGGATCCAATCAGAAGAATTTGTGAATCGTTTAATCAAAATCAAAACCTCTAGGATTCCGACTTAATTTTTGATACACGTACTACTTTTAGTGGAAAATTAAAGGCTGTTTTCCTACAAAGTACAATAACTTAGACATTACTTGATTTATAATTTTAACTACTTTTCTTTTAAATTTTCGTATAACATTATTATTTATCCATATATTTTTGGTCTTACAATCAAAATTTTTCCAAAAATAATCTGTAAAATTTTATAAGGATATTGCGCATTTTTTTCATCTCTCTATTTGTTAAATAATATTCTTATGTATGTATTGTTAGGGTGCCCCGATGTCGGCTTCTAAACCAACACCAGGCCCAACACGTCCCTGGCTAGCTCTCAGCGGGACTATGGTACTCTCTATTCAGGGGGTGAGCCGCTCAAAGCTATGGAACTTCTCTCTATCTTCCGGCGTCCCACGGGATCCACACTGGTCAACAATCCTCCCGCCGTAGCAGAATAATAACAAATTTAAATCATTAAGACATGTATTGTAAACTCAAACACATACATAGGTTTCTACAGTACAATTCAATTACAAGAAATGCAAATTACACAAACCTAGCTAAAGTGTTTAACTCTCACTGTCTCTCTCTCAAAACGAAACTCTCCGAGTGGTGATTTTCGCGGGGGGCCCTACATTTCACTGATTACGGACAACATTTAAAGGAGGAAATCAAGATACAGCTTACATGTAGGTTGGCAGGAACCTCGTCTCATGTGGCAGCTCCATCAGGCACTTTCGTAGTCTAAATAGACCGAACTATATGGTGCGGCAAAAGGCCGATTCTACTCAAAGGTATTTCAATAATACATCGCGGCCACTTTGAATTGGTCCGCCGGCTAGAGGCCGCGTACGTGTGCTTCCCAAGGCTCTCGAATCTCGTCTGTGGAGTGGCCGCGGACTGCGCGAGTCGCCGGGCAAGCGGGGAGAAGCAAGGGGAAACAGGAAACGGGGCGGAGAGAGGTGTTGTTGTGCGGACTGCTGCGTTCTGTGCTCTCGGTATCTGAATCCGCTACAGGGCGTATCGTAACACTTCCCCTCGCGCTTGGAAAAAAAGCGACGTGGCAATGGAGCTGTAGGAAAAAAAAATCCTCTTAAGCTTCCATTTGGGTTTTTGAGAGATTCGTTGCTTGAGAGATGCCTAGCTAGAACATGCAATTTATGTTATAGTTTAGGTCACAATGTTTGTAGGGAATGGGTGAGGGGTACATACAATGTTTGGAAAAGAACAGTTTTGGTGAAAGTACATGGTGTGAAACAACATACAAGATTATGCAATTGAAAGATGACAATACATGGTTATGCAATTGAACAAAATAACAATACATGGTTATGCAATTGAAAAATAACAATTCATATTTGTACAATCGAAGAACAAAAAACAAGAACAAAAATGCCTGTGTGATTCTAAGGTTTCATTGGTCTGGGAGCTAAGTTTGCGAAGCGTGGATTTGTTTGGTTTCGGAGAATTTCGAAGAGGAGGACGTGGTTTCACAGATTCTAAGGATTACATTATCACTGTAATCAGACCCCTTTGAGATAACACTCAGAAGTACACTTGGGCCTTAGAAAACACTTGGTTTTGTCGAAGACGTCGAAGTTCATGAAGTGGAGACTGTGGTTGCTGTGCCGCGACTATGGTTACAGAGGTCATTGAAGAGGAGAATCCAGTGTCTGCAGACATGCCAGTACGAATCTTAAAGTGTTATTAAGGTAAACACGGATCGTATATAATGGTTATTGAAGCATAATGTAGCTCAACATAACTTGTATTGGTACGCATTCAGCGAATACTGGAGGTCAAGGTAATGATGGTTTACACATGACGATATATGCGTCACTGCATGACAGCGCAAGAGACGACATGGTTGGCATTGATAGCAAGAGTAAGAACAAACCTAGGAGCTAGCGTGCCCAAAAGGTGGTTCAGAGTGTCATAATGTATAGTGGGACAACTCAACTTGCTGTGGCATGACAAAACAACATACATATGGGCGGTATGGTCTGTGCTTTCAGGAACAAATGCGTAGAAAAATGGCAGCAGGAGGGACCTAGTAACCACAGCGCGTGCTGTCAGGAAGTGGAGCTCAGCTTGGCTGTTGGTGATGACATCCGCCTGGGCTTCTTTTTAATCCGGGAGAAATTATTATTAGAGCAAAATTCTTGAAGTTTACCTGCCTAGGGACCAATGAAGAAAAGGTTTGGAGAGAAACAAAATGTGTCCAGATAATAAAATAAACGAAGTTTTAACCACCGACCCAGAGAGTGACGAAGAGAGAGTTTTCTAACTAAATTGTGATTACATGAACATTTTCCTTTATCAGAATGACTTGGCGTTTGCCGAGTGACAATATGTCTTGGTTAAAAAAACAACCGGCCTTCCATGGCCTATGTTAACATAAAGGTGGTAACATTTTTTGTAGAATTTCAAAGAACAAGACAAAGAAGTCGTGAATGAGTCACGGTAAAAGCAGAGAAACCAATTCATGAATAAAGGTTGTCAAAAGGAGACAGACGGTACGCCAAGTGCATATCGTACATATCCAACATTCATGAATGTGTTTCGAAAAATTGAGAAAGAGAACAAAAGGTGAGACATATGCAGAGAGTGAGGGAGAAAGCCTGCTGATAATTGGTCAATTTACCGATTCGCACTCCCAGTGAGGGCGAATTATGGTCAACAACAGATTTTCCTCTTCATAACATATACCTGAGAACATGATGGTGAGGAGAAAGGAAAGGGAAAGGAAAGGAGTTGAGTGACGAAACTTGCTAGAGACTGGACTAATTTCCACTTCAAACTCTATGTGAGAATGAAACGTGATCAACCAGCAGATTTCCTGACTCTTTACAATTGTTAAAAGGATGAGGAGAAATTTGAATACACATTATCAAAGAGGCTAATCTTTTGCGTGTATTGGGCAAAAGATTAGGGGTCATTTTAAAAACTCCTGCGTGATTGTGAGAAAAGACAGACCCTTGCTCCAATTTCACAAACCTGGGGGTTTTCTTATCCGTTCCCCAGACAACGAGTTGGGTGGTTTTGTGCTCAATCGATTAACTCCCACAGCACTATGCCCCATAGTTAGCAGTGAAGCTACAAACTAGTCCTTTTGGGATAGTAGATATTCCTGGGCTTCTTTCCTTTTTGCAAAGAAGTAAAAAAAACAGGAGGTCCACGGGCATTGGCGTTGAATGACAACAAAGGGTTGTGGACTACGTTTCGTAGATCGCACACAAAAGGTTTGATATTATTTCGTTCGCACGACTCATGGTAAGTGTTTTAACGTCTCCACGTATAGTGTACAAAAACATGTAAGTACATACAAGATAAAACTCAATTATAGACAGAAGTCAAGAGTTTATACAATGCCTCTTAAAGAAGATGGCAAGGCCGATATTATGTCGTTCGCACGAATCACGGTAAGTGTTTTAACGTCTCCACGTCTCGTGTACAAAAACATGTAAGTACATACAAGATAAAACTCAATTACAGACAGAAGTCAAGAGTTTATACAATGCCTCTTAAAGAAGATGGCAAGGCCGATATTATGTCGTTCGCACGAATCACGGTAAGTGTTTTAACGTCTCCACGTCTCGTGTACAAGGGTTGTACACAATTATACACACAAGCGGTACTCATGACAAATTAATGACACACGAACAAAATACAAAAGCGGTACTCATGACAAATTAATGACACACGACCAAAATACAAAAGCGGTACTCATGACAAATTAATGACACACGACCAAAATACAAAAGCGGTACTCATGACAAATGAATGACACACGACCAAAATACAAAAGCGGTACTCATGACAAATGAATGACACACGACCAAAATAGATTGTACAAAACGGTGCTCATGACAAATATGTCACACGACCAACTCAATAACATTTAGCTATGAGCAAAAGTGATTATGACGAACTTCTCGTATCGTGGCAGGTATTTTAAGGATCCCTCCTATGACGGTGGATGTTCTAAGGATCTCTCCTATAATGGTGGGTTACGTTTAAATACAACACAATAAACGTTAACGATGCTTGTTTTAAACACATTTTATAAAGATTTGTTAGATTAACTAACTCCGTAGCCCAAGAGCGTACGACAGAGAAGATAGACAATTTGATGTCACTTCATGTGTTACAAAGTACAAGAGTTATGGCAGAGTATAATTCTACTTACACCAAGTATTTAAAACAAAGACAGACCTATAATGGTTTTACATACTGTCTGTTGTGGCAACCTACAGTGAGGAAGACCAAAGAAAAAGGGACCAATTACGGTTTTACATACCCTTTGTGCAGTTACGAACATACCAGGTTATGTGCAATTTGGGTTGCAAATACTTGGTTAAAAGAACACCTAAAAGTTGTGAATTCCAAAATCAGGATAACCATAAGGTTTTATTAACCTGTCTCGTAGGGTTGAAACGTGTCATATAAGACATACGTATCGTACAAGCAAAAAATAACAAGAAAACAGTGGCTTTGTTATAACAACCAAAGACCGGATGATTCGGTTTTACGTACTTTAGTTGAAACGAGCCAAATTGATTTATATACAGGGTTATAAAGACCAATCATTGGTTTTATAAATACGAGTTCCAAAATGGACGTGTCGATATCCAATTTGGGTACATGAGCATGAATTTGGGTAGGACGCCATCAATTTTTAATTTAAGAGGAAAAAATTAAAAAAACTTATATACACGAGGGGCGACTATGTAAGTAACCACTGTTTGATTTTCATGCTAGAGATACCTCGGAAGGTTTTACAACTCATGATGAACAAAATGAAAGGAAAAAATTGTAAAAATAGTTAACTGGTTCTGAGTCGGAATTTAACACTTTGGAATTTACAAAACCCGACTTCTAGAACGACACGCCGATGGGCAATTGTCAACTACTTTACATGAACAAAATAAACAGGTGAGAAAGTTCCTTTCCACACTACAAAAATGCAACAAAAAAATAGGAGAAAAATTACAAAATTACATGACACGGCAGGGTATGACATGGCATGAACATTGCATAGTGTATGTGTTGAGACAATAAATGGGCTCGCGACTTCCCAAACATTGAAACTCGAAAAGTGTCTCCGTTCCAAAGTGATCAGTTTTAGAACAGGTGAAAAAAAAATAAAGAAAAAAAAATTGCCGTGAGGGAAAGAAAAAAAACAGTGCAAAAACAACATTTGAAAGTAACTTCAATGAGAGTATGCATTAATTTACAAAATAATTTACAACTTGTTTCATTTACGAAACGATGGGCATGTGATTGACACAATACACGCCTGACGTAGTAAGACTCTGTAAGCTTACAAAAAAATGTGGTACATACTGGATCATTTTAGGTTTGCTGAGATAGTGGGGGCAGTTTTACTTGACTCCTCACTTCCAGACTTTACAATGTCCTTAATGTGGTAATTACCAATGTGCTTTCCCGATGAGTCAGACAAGGAGTACACTAGGTCTGATATTTTCCTTAGGACTTTGGCCTTCACGAAACGTGGTGCCAGCTTAGCAGAGAAATACATGGCTCCTTGGGAAAGTGTGTTGTTCTTTCTCCAAACTATGTCTCCTGTATTGAAGGTGACATGTTTTCTACGTAAGTTATATCTGTCCGCACTCTTTTGGTGAGCCAGGAGCAAAGCATCAGTGACTTCACTGTAAATGGCCGACAGTTCTTCCAAGCGATGGGCATAGTCTGCGGTAGGGTTGCTTGTGGTGGCAGATGACGTAGGAAAGTTTGTGTCCCTATGTAGAGAACCATGGACGACTTGTTCCATACCGTGTTTTAAGAAGAAAGGTGTGTAACCAGTGGCCAGATTAACAGTGTTGTTCATAGCGGCCTGAATTTTATCTAGGTTTTTACACCAAGTGCGTTGATCTTTATCAACTAGAATAGCTAGAGCTGTGTTGATTGTTTGGTTGTAACGTTCGACAGTGTTATTTTGGGGAGTGTACAAGGTGTTATAATAAATGTCCTTGATTCCGTATTTGGCAAGAAATTCTTTGAATTCCTGGGCAATAAACTGTTTTCCGTTATCAACAATTACGGTTCTGGGTGTTCCGTAAGGTATAAAAATGTGTTTTTCCAGAAGTTTGATGATGGCGGACGCGTTGGCTCTTTTTAAAGGGAAGATCCAACAGAATTTGGTGAAAACATCCACTACACTAAGTATGTGCATGTGTCCGGCATAACTTCGAGGAAAAGGTCCGACGAGGTCCATTGACAATGACTGTAGGGGTCTGTCGGCACGTTTGGGGTTACCCATTAGGCCGGCAGGTGCGGCCGTGCTATGTTTATAAGCTTTACAAGTTTCACATTTAGAGATGTAATTGCGAATTTGTTTGAAAAGACCAGGCCAGTAATACTTCAAGGAAATCTTTTTATACGTCTTGAAAGTACCTGGGTGTATAGAGTCGGGAGCACTATGATTGTCAATTATTATTTGTTCTCTTCCTTCGAGGGGAACGACAAGTTTCCAAGAGTAATCTTCGAGGATGGATAGTGGTGCCTTGCAATTACGGTATAGTTGTCCTTCTTTTATGATAAAATTAGGAAACTTTTGTTGATTATTTTTACAACCTTCGAAGATTTTCAAGTACCATTCATCTTTTGTAGATGGAGGGGGGGCGATTGTGTCAACATTTAATGAAGCCAATTCAATTCTTGAAAGAGCGTCGGGTACAATATTGTCCGCGCCTTTACGGTGTACAACATCAAAATTGAATTGAGACAAACGGGAGGCCCAACGAGCGAGTCTACCGGAGGGATTACTTAAAGAGATCAACCATTTCAAACTACTATGGTCTGTGACTACAGTAAATTTGCTACCGTCTATGTAACCGCGGAAATGGTGAACAGAATCCAATACAGCCAATAACTCCTTTTCGGTAATTCCGTAGTTTTTCTCGTGTTTATTTAATGTACGGGAAAAATACGCTACAGGGTGTTCGCCATCTGGGAATTCTTGAGTTAGGACTCCACCGATTCCTACGTTGGAGGCATCCGTGTGGAGGGTAAAAGAGAGTGCAAAATCCGGGCAATTCAGAACGGGGGCTTTTTGAAGGGCATTTTTTAAAGTTGTAAACGCTTCTTCAGTTTCAGCAGACCATCGGAAGTTGCTGACACCTTTACGGGTGCCGGTAATTTTATTTAAGGGGGCTGCAATTGTGGAAAAGTCTTTGATGAATCTCCTGTAGTAACCTGCAAGTCCAAGGAAACCTTTGACTTCCTTCGCGTTTTTGGGTCGGGGAAAATTTGCCATGGCTTCTACCTTAGCGGGGTCTGTTCTTAGACCTTTTTCGTCGACAATGAATCCCAAATAACGTAGACGGGACTTACAGAATTCAGACTTCTTCAAGTTGATGGTTAAACCAGCGAACTTGAGTTGTTGAAAAACCTTTTCCAGCATTAATATGTGTTTTTCAAAGGTGTCGCTGACGATGATGAGGTCGTCAAGGTAACAAAACAGGCTGTTATCGACTTCAGGACCGAAGAGTTTGTCCATTAGTCTTTGTAATTCGGCGGGGCTGTTCTTTAGACCAAAGGGTAATCTTTTAAAATGGAACATTCCCCTACCAGGTACAACGAAAGCAGTTTTTTCACACGATTCTGCGTCCAAAGGTATTTGCCAAAAAGCTTTGCTTAGGTCAACAGAGGAGATGAACTTGGCGTTGCGCAGTTTGTCTAAGGTCGCGTGGACGTAAGGTAAGGGGTATGCGTCAGCTTCCGTACAAGAATTTAAACGTCTACTGTCGAGACAGAAACGTGCGGAGCCATCTTTTTTAGAAACCAAAAGAGTTGGGTTGGTCCATGCACTTCTGCTGGGAACCACCACACCCATTTTTAACATTTCATCAAGTTCTTTTTCTAAAAGTTTAAGCTTTTGGGGGGCTAAGTTGTAATAACGTTGCTTTATGGGTGGGCCATTGGTTTTAATGTGGTGTTCTACCAAATTTGTCAAACCCAATCCACATTTTTCGAAAGATATTGATTCGAATTTATTGACCATTTCCTTTAGTTGGAGAGCTTGGTCCGTGCTTAAATTTTCGTGAGGTATTATTGTGCGGATCTCACTAATTTGAGCAGCAGTGGAGGTTTCGCCAAGAGTATTAAATACTTGGGGAGCAACGTTAAAAGCCTTCCAGAAGTCAACGCCAAGGATGAAATTCTGGGATATAGAGGGCACTATTAGAAAATTGATTGTAATTATTTCATTGTTACAATTAATTGGCAGTGCAAGGGTGCCGATGACCGGCTGGGAAACATTATCCGCAGTCGTCAGGTGTGTTGTTTGTGGCGAAATTTTAAAATCACTGTTAACAAAAGGCAGGTGAGCATTGTTGCCAAGACAGCTGACAGATGCACCGCTATCAAGTAATCCGGAAAATGGCACATTGTTAACAGAGAAAAGAGCATAGGGTCTCCCATCTTTAGCTTGTTTGCAACAAACCGAGGAAACATTTAAGGCCTGGTTAAAATACTTAATGTGTGATAACCAATCAGTCCATTCTTTAGACCTTGGTTCAGAATGGGTGCCTGAGAGGTTATTATTTAGTTTTTTGGCCTCTTCATGTAGAAATTTGGTGGGGGCTTGGAGAAATCCACCTGAGGTCTGACATCGCTTGGGTTTTGTAACCTTTCTGCATTGTGCCTTGATTTCTTGAAAATGATGCGCAGTTCGTCGCGTGGAGGAGAGCGGTCCCTAGAGTGGTGTCTCTTGGAGGTTCGGGGTTCCTTGGATTCCAGAAGTCTTGCTTGCTTGAAACAAGTAGCGGCCAGGTGGCCTACTTTTTTGCAAAAGGAGCACACTTTTTTGTTGTCGAATTCTGGTTTTAAACCAGACGAACGGCTTGGCACAACCACATTATTTGACACATTCTTTATGTTCTTCCTATCCTGGTACGATTCCAGGAGGAGACAGACTTCGTTTAGCTGGGCCAGGGATGCAATTTTCTGTGAGGTGATGATGTTCTCGTATTTGCTTAAAAGGCCATCAGTTATGACTGGTAATAGTTCAGCTTCCGGAACAGGATGTGAAAGCTTGATGTTGATGGACTCAGCCCTTTCTATGAATGTTGCCACAGGTTCATTTACTAGTTGTTTAATAGATAGTAAAGATAATTTGATCCGGTGCTGGGCCTCCTTTTTTCCAAAGCTAGAGATTAGGGCAGATCTGAGTTTATTCCAATCTTTGCATTTAGTCTTTTGGATGCGGTGCCACGGAATTAATTCTGGGGAGATGAGTTCTATAAAGTTTCTCCGTAGAATCTCGAATGGGATATTTTTGATTGTAGCCGTTTCTTCAATACGGTCAATAAAATCCAGCACATCGGAGACGCCATTATATTTGACTTTCCAAGAGGATAAATCGTAAGTTTTATCTTGTGTCAAGATGGGTGCGACGTCCTGTTTTATCATTACATGCGGCATAGGTTCTTTGTCAAGATTATCCAAAACTTGCGTAGCCGAACGTGAATTATTTTCGTTGGAGGGGGCGAGGTTTATTCTCCTAATGTACTTTTTGTTGAATAAAAGTGCATATGCCTTCAATGTAGATTTAGATTTGCTTGATGGCGAGAGTCCTCTATCCCTTAAAGCAGCTTGTAAGTGGGCTTTGGATAAACTATGCACATTGGGAATGGTACCCAAGTTGGATGGTGTAATAGCTTGCTTGTCCTCCATTGTGAGTTTCCTGGGTGGTGAGGAGAAGAAAAAAATTGGCCAGGGGTTTCCTTTAGAAAGCGCAAAATTAATTTTTGTGAGGCACTTTTCACTTGGTGATCACTGTTGGCACTTCCAAAATGTGTTTTGTATACATGACACCAGGATTCTTGTCAAAGGGAGACAGACGAGAAAAAATTTTGCGTGGAAAGACCTTAGTGGTAAAGGTTTTTGTATTTCACTGACCACTTTTGAGAAAACTGTGAAATTCACAAGTATTTATTTATTTTTGAAAAATTTTGCCAGGACTGACCTTTAGAAAACAGGTTTTTTATTTTCACAAATCACTTTGCACTGAGAAAGGCACTAAAGTTCACAAAAGGCACTTTTCTGGCAAATAAAGGACAAACTTCCGGATGAAAATGACTGAATATGGGGTTTATTGCGTCCAACCATATTAAAATTATTTTATTTATTCATGGAATCAGTCATTGGCTTTATTATTATTCCACTTTTCACTTATGTAAGGGAAAAAACACAATTCACTTTCACTTATGCTGAAAAAAAAAAGTACCTATAATGTATAATGGGGAAAGAAAGTCATTATTTTGTCCATTTGGAGAAACATTAAGTTGTACTAATTTGACAGACACAAATGGGCCAATTGGTATATTGTGCAGAAATAATAAAAATACGTAAGTAAATTTTCATTAAGGAATTCGCAAAATAACTGGGGTTCCAGAATCAAATTTATAATAATGATTTCCGTTGGTATCCTGTTCAATCATAAAAGCGGTTTGGATTTAAAACGCTGCCCAGCAACAGTCAGTTGTTCATTCCGACGGCTCCGTTGGGATATCGGCGCGAACAAGGCATTTGCGCGCGCAATCCAGAGAATATTGCGTGAAACATTGGCCGTTAGATTTGGCGCGGATCGCTGTTGCTACGCGCTCGTTGTTTGGTGACGCGTGCGCAATCCAGATTCGCGGCTTTTCGGGTACTCAAAATGGCCGTTGTTTCAACTTGCGATGCAATTCATAATTACAATCAGATCTGTTATGGATCTAATTTACATATTGGTTTCTGTGGTTTTTTCACAGGATTCACTGTAGAATATCAAGGCATAATTAATGTTTACAAAACAGTTGTTATGCGGGAAGGATTTCGACAAACAAGGGTCAAGCAAAGCGACCGGGATAGAGAAAAAAAAATTCCAACCCCACGTTCGGGCGACAGTTGTTAGGGTGCCCCGATGTCGGCTTCTAAACCAACACCAGGCCCAACACGTCCCTGGCTAGCTCTCAGCGGGACTATGGTACTCTCTATTCAGGGGGTGAGCCGCTCAAAGCTATGGAACTTCTCTCTATCTTCCGGCGTCCCACGGGATCCACACTGGTCAACAATCCTCCCGCCGTAGCAGAATAATAACAAAGTTAAATCATTAAGACATGTATTGTAAACTCAAACACATACATAGGTTTCTACAGTACAATTCAATTACAAGAAATGCAAATTACACAAACCTAGCTAAAGTGTTTAACTCTCACTGTCTCTCTCTCAAAACGAAACTCTCCGAGTGGTGATTTTCGCGGGGGGCCCTACATTTCACTGATTACGGACAACATTTAAAGGAGGAAATCAAGATACAGCTTACATGTAGGTTGGCAGGAACCTCGTCTCATGTGGCAGCTCCATCAGGAACTTTCGTAGTCTAAATAGACCGAACTATATGGTGCGGCAAAAGGCCGATTCTACTCAAAGGTATTTCAATAATACATCGCGGCCACTTTGAATTGGTCCGCCGGCTAGAGGCCGCGTACGTGTGCTTCCCAAGGCTCTCGAATCTCGTCTGTGGAGTGACCGCGGACTGCGCGAGTTGCCGGGCAAGCGGGGAGAAGCAAGGGGAAACAGGAAACGGGGCGGAGAGAGGTGTTGTTGTGCGGACTGCTGCGTTCTGTGCTCTCGGTATCTGAATCCGCTACAGGGCGTATCGTAACAGTATATATTTTTTATTTATTTTTTATTTTAGCGACTATATAAAATAATTGTTACATACAAGATAAAATGGTGAAATTAAGTATTAAATATTGTATTTCTGAGTCCTCCTCACTTAGGGGTCCTGTGCCGAGGCGGACTAAAGTTATTTAAATATGGTTTATTTGTCTTCTATGTCGTTTTTAGTGTCTTCATTAAGGTTTTTTCGTTGACCTCTTTTAGCCATATTTTTAATCTTGATTTGTATTCATTAGGATTTTTTATTAGTACGTCTTTAATATACATACGTCTTTTCCATATTTATAAGTAAAAATATTTATAGATGTTTTTATCTGCTGTTAATGTTAATTCGTCAGAAATAGTTTGGATGCAGGTGAGTTCTCTAGTTATTGTTTTGTATATTCTTGTCAGTTGACATCTGTATCTGTATTTTTCCTTAATAAATAAAAAAGGAGAAAAGAAGGGAGGGGAAAAATAGGAGAGGGCTAAGGAGGGACGAAGAGAGATGGCAGAGGGGAAGGCGGAAGGGGAATGCGGGAGGGGAATGGTAGCGGGAACAGGTACTCATGGGAAAGTACATGCAAGAGTGAGAAACTAGGGAGGTAAGCAAGTAGGTAAGGAGGTAGAGGGGTGAGGAACTAGAAAGGGTCAGAGGTAGGGATTGCAAAGGAGACGTAATAGCACTAAGGGATATCAGGGGGTTAATTTAGAAAAGCCATGCTTCTCACACGGACAGTTGTATGTCGTCTGCTCGTGCTTCAAAAACCTTCTGTTTTATGACAGACGCATTGGAAATGCTTGAAAACAATATTGGAGTTTGAAAGAAATAATGAAAAATAGTGAAACTAGGATAATTATCAAACGGAAACTTTTTGATACCTGTGTACTTCCTGTACTTACTTATGGTTGCCAAACTTGGGCACTCACAAAAATTCATAATAAGAAACTCGAAACTTGCCAAAACTCCATGGAAAGAAGTATGATAGAGAAAAGATTGTCCAATAGAATAAACATTGAATCCATTAAGAGACAAACAAGAACAAAATATGTCACAAAAACAATAAAAAAAAGCTAAAGTGGAGGCCACACAATAAGAGGAAGTGAAAAATGGTCATAATTAGTCATGAATTGGTTCACAATTGACAAGAAGAGAAAACGAGGAAGACCATTTAGACGGTGGGTTGACGACATCAAAGTCATAGCAGGTGGTACATGGACAAGAGTAGCTAATGATAGAGAGAAATGTCGACAGTTGGAGGAGGCCTTTGTCAACTAGTGACATACAGACAGAGAGTCGATGCATGATATGTGTTATAAATAATAGATATAATGTTATGTAATTTACCGTCTGAATAAAGGCTATTATTATTATTTATTTATTATTATGCGCATCACGCCTAGTAGTTAAATTCAACATTAGTATGCTCGGATGAATTTATAATTTAATTGGAATCGGAATCCTCTCCCTGGAACATCGTTTGGCAATGTTGAAGTAAAGTTGTGTGAAGTTTTGGAAGAACTGATTCGGTATGCAAATCAATCTTCCCTTTGTGGGATTTAAAGATAAGACGCGCGCACATTTGTATTGATTTGTGTTAGTTGTATGTTTGATTCAGTTATAATACGACATATTATTATAAACACGATATTTTCTACCCGACATTTTTCAGAATAAAAAATTTCAAAATAATTTTCAGATCCAACTTAATGGGGTATTTCCACTTTTTTTATTTAAAAAAATTAAGCAAAAAAATTACGATGATTTATATTTTTGTTTATTTTATTTTTTTTATAGCGAGTCAAAGTTTCCCATTTTTTAATTACCGCTAAAATGATATTTTATCGTGTGACATCGTGAGCGTGGACGCTCACTGACAGTGTTTATTTATGCTGGCCCAGCTGAGCGACGCTTGTTACGTCACAATCCGGTTTGCCAACCACGGGCCGTTTTGATTTTGTCCGTTGTGAATGTTGAAGAAGAAGATAAATCTAAACGAAGCACGAAACAGTCGCGTGGACATCATAGCTTATCTCTTTTGTTTAAAATAAAACAATAACTTACAGAGTTATTAACAAATATTATAATCAATAATTATCAGCCTGAAACACTCACCTACATTGAAAAAATCTTCCGAGAAAAGATACTGGCCGCCAACGGGAATTGAACCCGTGTCCCTCTGATTACCGGTCAGCTGCTCTGACCACTGAGCTATGGCGGCTTATCTACTACCCGCCAAATAATTCAATATATACTAGTGTTTCATTCGACAATTACTTATTATTACACTTTTTCCAACTGAAAACAACCAACTTTATTTATGTGAGAGAGGTATTGTTAATACTAAATCTCCCACTAGGTGGCGTCGAGACTAATAATGTCTGCATTTTTTGCTGAAATACTTCAACTTGTCAAATATTAATTATTATTTTTAATTGATAAACTAACGTTTAAACAAGATTTTTTATGCATAGCACAAAGGGTAGATAACAAATATTATAATCAATAATTATCAGCCTGAAACACTCATCTACATTGAAAAAATCTTCCGAGAAAAGATACTGGCACATAAATAAAGTTGGTTGTTTTCAGTTGGAAAAAGTGTAATAATAAGTAATTGTCGAATGAAACACTAGTATATATTGAATTATTTGGCGGGTATTAGATAAGCCGCCATAGCTCAGCGGTCAGAGCAGCTGACCGGCAATCAGAGGGACACGGGTTCAATTCACGTTGGCGGCCAGTGTCTTTTCTCGGAAGATTTTTCCAATGTAGATGAGTGTTTCAGGCTGATAATTATTGATTATAATATTGTTATCTACCCTTTGTGCTATGCATAAAAAATCTTGTTTAAACGTTAGTTTATCAATTAAAAATAATAATTAATACAGAGTTATTGTTTTATTTTAAATTATAATGTCACATCACAAAGTAACTGCTTCATTTGAACAAATATCTATTTTTTATTTAAATATCTTTGGCTAAAACCCTTCTAAAAGTGGAGTAACTGGATCATTTAAATGTAAAAAAAAATTGTAGTGATCGCCGGTTTGATGGTCATGAAATGTAACTATATTCCCAACGCTCCAATTTTTTTGACGTAGCAAAGTATTTTAATCCTAAATAATTTATTCTTTCAGATCAATCTACAAAAACCCACTAAATAGTTCACGAACATAAGAATCATACAACACCGTACATGCATTCACAATGCGTAAATAAAAGGTGGATTGTATGTAAACTGTGAACAAATTAATAGTTATTCAATTTATTACATTAGCGATCACAACATTCCAAACCGACGGTTATTTCGGTCTTAACCCCTAAGACCTCTGGCATGTTCTTTCAGAAGGTCAAAGTATTTCCGCATTGCAATAAAATTAAAAAAAAATTTAATTTTTCTGAAAGTTTCAGAAAAAAAATCTGTTTTTTTAAAGATGACGGAATAAGCTTTCAAATTGTATTATTTTTAACATTATTTTTGAAATATAAAAATTTATAATGCAAACACAAAAAACTTTTAAAAAATAGCTCAAATTACGTTTTTTTTTTAAACTAAAATTACTGATTATGAAAAAAAAAACACGTTTATTAGTCAAATAAATTAAAAAAAGGTTTTGCAACCGCATTTTTTTTTTCGATTAAAATAAAAATAATTATTTAAAAATTCAAAAAAGTTAATAATATTATCAAATTGTTGTCGGAAACTTTTGTTTCATAGATAATTATATTTGAATTCTTCTGTTTTATAAAGCGTGGTGTTTGTTTGTTTCTCTTTCTCTAAGCTTGTTTTCACGACAATATAACAATAACAGTCAAGTATAATAAGCTTGTTTTCAAGCTAACGAGTGTGTTCCCACAGAAATCGTTATAACTCCGTTATTGTTCTAGTGACATCTCCAAACAAAAAGGAGAAGATCCATATTAAATCAAGCTTCAGTCTCTCTTCAAAGTTGTCTATAAAAATACATAACAAATACTTATTTTGTAGAAACAGTTTTCACCTGCCAAATCGCCTACGCGCCGTTATTTTTTTATTAAATATTCTTTTAGGAAATGGTAAAAATAGAAATGGGTAGGTACGATAGAATAAGTGGGTTTTTTTTTACATAATCCATGAATTTAGTACCGTTTTCACATAAAAATATCTCGTGAGACATTTTTACATTTTTTTTATGTTTGCATTATAAATTTGAATATTTACAAATGTTAATATTTATATATAACAATATAATTTGAAAACTTATTTCATAACCTTTCAAAAACAGTTTTTAGTGTTCGGCTAAGTTCAGATATATTTCATTTATATAGCTTTAATTGCGAAGCGGAAATAACACAAAGTTTTTATAAATCTGATAGTTCATTTAAGACGAAAATCTTGCACAATCGCAAAATACTTGAGTCGTTAAGATCACATAATTTCTCACCACGACAATAAGGCTGAGACAAAGATTTCTATGAGACCTTTATGAGTTGTTCGTAAAATTACCTTGAGAGGTTAAATCAAAAAAAAATAACCTTATGTGTTGTAATAAAGAACGGAGTAAAACTACCACAGATGCTAAAGTCTAAAAATGTGTTTTTCATTATTTGATTGCGGGTTATATGTCTTATACTTAACACATGAGTCGATTCTTTATCGTTTCAATTAATCAGGCAGTAAGTTTCCAACACATAATTTACAGCTGAAAAAACGAATTGTGGGTTGTATGAATAATTCTTAGAACACGAGTTATCATTTATCTTGAGATTTTAAGTTTATTTTGGTGGAATCCGCTTTGTGGTAAGGCGATTTATGTTTCCTGTAAACTGAAGTGAATTTTATTTAAGCAGCCGAGAGTGGTGTCGGATTGAATTAAAGTTGTGATAGGACAGTCACAATTTGCTCTCTTTCATGAAATGAAAAGATATATTTTCTAAACGCCAAGTGAGACAAGAGAACAAAAATATTTTTTTAATGGAAAAGGTTAGAGAAAAGGGATTGGTTGAAATACCTGGCGCTTCGTAGTGTTTTTTTTTTAAACTAGATCGGTACTAGTTGATTTTACTTATTAATAGGAAACATTAAATACATTTTATAATTATAAGGTAAGGCGCTCTGCCAGCGATCCGAAGGTCGCAGGTTCAAATCCCTGCGTGTGTAAGTAAATTTTTTTTGATTGATTTGTGTATTCACAATTTATTCATTTAAAATAATACAGGGTGTCCAGGGTAAAGTGTTCAAATTTCGAGAGGTGTTCAAATTTCCGAAAGTATTCAACTACGTGATGGTGTAAATAAATACAAAATTTAAAAAAAACTTTTTTCGTAATTTCACCTTTTTTCCCATACCAAAATATTTTCCTTAGAAGAATATTATGCAAACGATTAAACTTTTTTTCCCGAAAACTACCTTAAAACGTAGGAATTTTTCCAAAAAAGTTATTTATCTTTTTTACTTGTACTATAATGGAGTATGACCTACTGAAATTTGTAGCGGACACCTTGTTTAAGGTATATTTGTGGCACGTTCCAGAGTGGAAGGTATTCTCAGTATCGCTCCTCTGTAAGACAATTATTCATATTTGGAATCTTGCTTAAAATGGATTCCATATTTGTTGACTAGATTTGAATAATCAGGTATTCACCTTCCTCTTCCCTATCTCCTTTCCTTCATCACTTACCCTCAGCCTCACAACATATCCCAATTGGGTATGCCATTCAAATTTTAGATGATTAAAAAGAAAAATTTTATGAACAGTAGTAGTTGTTCGTCATTTGCAGTCGTGAAGCTTTCGTAGTCGCAAGTCATTCATAGTCTCAACTTGTTCGTAGTCGCAAGTTGTTCGTTCATAGTCGCAAGACGTTCGTTCCTAGTCGCAAGCCGTTCGTTCGTAGTCGCAAGCCGTTCGTTCGTAGTCGTAAGACGTTCGTTCCTAGTCGCAAGCCGTTCGTTCATAGTCGCAAGCCGTTCGTTCGTAGTCGCAAGCCGTTCGTTCCTTTAGGATGATCGTCAATGATTTGCATACGATATCTCCCTGGGACTACTAATACGTTAATTTGATGCATGTGTAAAAACAGACACATTCTCCACACCTCACAATGCTGGACATCATATACTGATGTCACTGAAGGCCGATTCAGTTTCATGTTGACTGCCGGCCGAATCTTCCCGGATAAGGTTTTTTCATGGGTTCCATTATTCCCGAAGGCGAATGCGGAATAATTTCAAACAAAAAAGGAAATGACCACCTCCCTTCCAC
Source organism: Limnephilus lunatus (assembly GCA_917563855.2). Classification (NCBI taxonomy): domain Eukaryota; kingdom Metazoa; phylum Arthropoda; class Insecta; order Trichoptera; family Limnephilidae; genus Limnephilus; species Limnephilus lunatus. The sequence goes on from OU830603.1 coordinate 51,808,306, forward strand.
TCCCAAGATAACACAAACAGACGCATATGTATATTTGCGAGACCATTTACTAATGGAATTGTAATACGAAGAACATCTGAAGCACTTGTCCGCAGCATACTGGAATACAGCACCATTATTTGGCCCCCCTCTGAAAAAAACCATATCCTAGAAATAGAAATAGTACAAAAAAGGTTTATGCATTACCTGTATATGAGGGAATATACATACTACCCATTACTGTCTCCATCGTTGTTCTTAACAGGAATGCTCGATCTTAATACCTTAGAAACCCTCCGATATATATTTTTGGGGAAACATGTTTTTAAGTTGATCTCCGTTACTGTACTTAACCCACCTATGTTGAAGGAGATTAACCTATATGTCCCTAACGCCTATACTCGTGGGAGATCCTACGCATTTTTTATGCTCCGAAAGCGAGAACTTCTTCCTTTCAGAATGCGCCATTAAACAGAGCAATTCAACTGCTTAACGGTTCTGCATTGAGATGTTAATTATTATAAGATGTCTACATCTTCAATGTTACATATAGAGAGTTCAGTATCTATCTTTTGACATACGTCACAACATAGTGAAACTGCACCCATGGACTTTTTTTTTTTTAAATTTTGTAATCTTTTCCATAATAATTTGGTGTATAACTGTTTTATGGAGAACCAAAAAATAAATATATATATAGCCACCGGTTGCTGGTGTTGATGGTTGTAGACGTCGATGAAAACATGAAATTTTAGAAGGGTTTTTAGATAACAATGTTCCCCTTCCGATGAAACACAAGACCTTTAAGTCTATAATAGCCAGGTAAAAAGAAACCAAAACACATTCATCGCATTCATAGACCTGGAGAAGGCTTTCGACAAAGTAGAATGGAAAAGACTTTTCGAGATTCTGAAGAGAATTGATATCAAATATAGAGATAGACGAATAATCCAGGCGCTATACAAGAATGAGGCCGCTATAATTAGATGTGACAATGATACAAAAGAAGCCAGTATAAGACAAGGGGTGAGACAGGGATGCTCTCTGTCACCTGTTCTTTTTAACGTTTATATACAGAGTGCGATTGACGACTTGAGAGAGAGAATGAGTCACAGAAAAGGTGTAAAGATACACGGGCAAAAGGCGGATATGATAAGGTTTGCTGACGATATTGCTTTGGTTGCTGAAAGCGAAGAAGAACTGCAAGAGGCCTTAACAACCATGCAAAGCATTCTTAAAAACAACTACAACATGAATATAAATAAAGACAAAACAAAGCTGCTGACTGTAGGCCGAAAGCAACACCAGATGAGAGTAGAAATGGCAGGAGTTCCACTCAAAAACACCAAGGAGTTTGTCTACCTCGGGTGCAAAATAACATGGGACGGTCGGTCTAAGAGCGAGGTCGACAGCCGTATACACCAGGCTAGGCTTGCATTCAACAAAAGGTCGAAAGTAATTGAATCAAATAATATAGATCTAAAACTGCGAATACTCCTCATCAAGACCTACATATGTGCGGAGTATCTTGATGTACGGCTGTGAAACATGGTGCCTATCCGAAAGATAGAAACGGAGACTAGAGGCTTTTGAGATGTGGTCCTATAGAAGATTATTAGGACTTTCCTGGAGAGACCACATTACAAATGAGGAGGTTCCCCAAAAAATCGAAGGAGGAAGGCACCTGCTCAGGACCTTGTCCGAAAGGCGTGCAAGATGGATCGGCCATGTTATACGACAAGAAGGCCTCTTGCATGCCATAATGGAGGGTATGACCGAGGGGACAAACTCTAGGGGACGCCCACGCCGAGAGTACCTGGACGACCTGCTGGTGGACGTGCGCTGCTCATCATATGCAGAATTCAAAAGAGCCGCACAAGACAGGGAAGAATGGAAGAGAAAATTAGAGGAAATTGCTGCAAACCAATCCCAGGATTGAAACCAGAGAGAGAGAGCCAGGTAATATTTTTAATACCCATATGAGGTAAAAATTGCTTTAAAAAAAAAACAGTAGCGCCGCGCCGTTCTGATTGTACAAATAACAGTAGATTTACATAAATTCAGTAATTTAAATAATTCCCCCCTTCAAGGCATATAAGATTCTAGCAAATCAAAAAAAAACTGCGTAATATCGACGTATAGACATCATTCTCGTTCTTGCATTTAATTCCTTCTAGAACTCCCAAAGCTTGTCACATACCACGTACCAAGTTTAACAGAAGATTTTCTGTCTTTTGTATTTTCACCGAAGACTAATGGATTTCTTCACTCAGTTATCGATAATATGACTTAACTGAAGCATTGGGTAAATGGGTATGTGTTTTCAGCTTTCAGAAGCTTTCCAGTTTTCAGTCGGACACTGAAATGGGAACGAAAATGGATTGCAGTCGAGATGAAGTCAGTTTGTTTCTGACTTAGTTGGTACGGTAGACAGAGCAAAAGTTGTAAAAGGTGATACCTATTTATTAAGTCTGAAATTTTCTTCTATTTGAAGAAGAAATACTAAAAGTGACTCACTATCAACTGAGCAAATAATTAGAACAGTTGGTATTTAGTTCGGGTTTGAATCCCTTGCAATCATACATAAAAAATAGCAGCCAATAAAATATGCGTTAAGCCGCCGCTACCCGAATTTTTACCGATATCATACATATCTCACTTAAAAATTTGAAGTTTTTAAGCTCTTAAAAAATATATGTTATTTTTAAAGGTATAACAAGACGTGTTCCACACTGAAACGCAAATTATATTAAATTCCCTCGATAGAAAAAAATCGCAAAGTATGCTCCGAAAATTATTATAAGCATGTTATTTTCACTTATTTTAGAAGTTTTATTTATGAAAAAAATCACAGTGTTTCTATAAATGCTATTTTAGATGTTTCCCGCGAGATTTTTGCTCTATTTAAAATGAGTCGTGTTTTATTAAACTTTTCGCAATTTTCGCTTCAATTTCATTGTTTTAAATATTAGCGCGCTCTCTCCAACATTTGTAATTACATATCTCTCCATTTTCTTCTTTTTGACCGGGCTATGGCGCCTTAAGAAAAGACTAAGAAATTCTTAGTCAAATTATGATACAATTAAAAATGACCGAATCGGATAGGGACATTTTAGCTCAGTTGATCAGAAAGTCGAATATCCTGGGTTCAAGTCCCAGAGGAGCCGATATCTTTTTCTTATTTTTCTGTCTACAGATTTTTGATGAGTTTGGCCTAAATTGTCTCCATTTAATTAAATTATTTATTTATTTTGTATAATAAATTACATTTAACGATATAATTTAATAATGTTAGCTCTATTCTAATAACTGGGTGGCTTAACCGTGCTGAGGACCCTATTTAGTAAAATTGTTCAAATTTAAAAAAATATATTTTGGGATGTTCAGAAGCTGTTGCTCGTTTAGGAATGGAAAAATTCCTTGAGGGAAGCATATACCGCGGTGCCTGACTTGTTTCACGTGAAATACATAAAAAAATCAAGAATGATTTTTTTGCAATAGATATACCCATCTAGAAGTACCATTGTTAAATATTTTACTTGTGGTTTAGGGCGAACAATTCGATGGTGACCATAGGCAGGCAAACGCGCAGTTAGGACACCACGCTCCTTTATGACCCGTGAGTTGACGCGATGCAATCGGGCTAATCTAGCATGTACAGATTTTGTTAACATTTGCATCCTCATCTCAGGTCTCTAAGCCGCAGCAGACTACAATTTGTGAATTCATTTTAAACGTCAAAGTCAAAAGTCAACGGAAGTCTCATTGTTGCTATGAAAAAAAATCATTGTGGAATTTTATAAAAGTAAATATAGAAAATCGTAAGCTGGATATTTTTATATAGCGATGTCACCAGCTTAAAGAGAGAATTGTTTACTTTAATATCTTAATATATAAAGCAAAATCGGGTTAGTTATACCATTTATAACTAAAGAACGGCTAAACCGATTTATATGACCTTTGATTTGTTGGTTTTATCTCCGCCCCGAATAGCAAAATAGCTATTAAAACATCGGAAAAATTCACGAAAAAAAAATTATGAAAAAAAGCTTTTCCTCATACATTTTTTATGGAACGAATTATCATCGTTTGAAAGAGCTTCAGCAATATTGTGATAAGTATAATATTGAATAGTGTGTGAATTCCAAAAATGTCAAACGTCAATGCGCTGATTGTTTTGCTTTTGTTCTTAAACATATATTGCTGCCCCTCTTTCTTACACACTAAATGTAAACAGTCGAAAGTGAGTCAAACGGTGAACGTATGTCTACACCCCTTCAAAGGAAAAATACAATAATTATAATAAATCTCCCGCACACGAATAGAGAAAATGAAATTCAATTCCCGTTAGTAAGTGGAAAAGTTATTAAATAACAAAACATATAAATCCATACACAACGCCATCTCTGATACTGACAAAAAATACGGACGGTTGCACATCAATGATTGCTTCATTGGGGTATTTTTGACTTATTAAAAAAATGAATTAAATTGAGATAATAAGTTAACACAAAAGTTATTGATTCTAACGCTTGCTAGTTGAAAATAAATAACGTTTTGCTTTTTTCCAACATTTTTATGATCTTAATAGGAATACCATCTTTTCACGAAATTTGTCCAATTCATTATAAAAAAATGCACTCAAATAGCCTGTAGACAGAAATCATCCCAATTTAAATTATGGATTTGTCAACTCTTTCGAATTTTCATGATGTCTTGCATTTCCCGCTCCGCTTAAATTTGAAGCATAAAATCTTTATTTTCCTGTGATTGTGACGTGCTATTTATTCGAAACAGTTCTGACGCAGACATAAACATGCCAAGCGTCGTCGCCCGTTGGAAAATGTGCAAAATAGTCGGATGATATCTGAAGTTATAAATTGCCACGTAAACGCTAAGTAGCCGTCACGCTCAGCGTTTGCAGTTGACAGGCTTAGCATGTTCAAAAATATTATATAACTGAAGAATTCAGAAAACAAATCAGAGAAAATTTAAAAATATTTTATAATCAACAGAACCTAAATCGTCCTTGAGTGAGTTATAATTCACAAAAAAGGCTCTATTAATTTTTTTAACGTTAATTCCGTGCAGGAGGATATCCATTCTAGTATTTTTGCAATTAATAAACTTAAAAGTTAATTACTTTGTAAATAATAAGAATAGAGATTCAAAAATGAAAAATCAGTAAGCTATAAATTGAAGCGTAATGATTGTGGTTTCTTTTATATAGGTTAAATTGTGAGAGACTTTGAAATAAGGATTATAGAACATGTGAAATCTTTACACAACAGTTTCTCGGAGTTTGCCAATGATTTGTTGGAAACTATTTTTAAATGACCCTATATTAAACCTTTTCCCTTTGTAAATTATTTCCCATTGCCCCTCTTTCCTCAACCCATTCTCATATTTCCATTGACACCATTGTCTATGTCTATTATTTATAATTAGTTTTAAGTAAACCTTGTAAAAGTGAGCGTTGCTCATGAAACATGTTTGTTTTTATAAACAATAAAAGTGGTAAAAACTTAGTATTCTGTTAATTTCCGATATCCATTAATTTACGTTGTTTCACAAGTTATTCGTTTAAAATAATATAAAGTAGGTAGGTACCTTTCATTAAATGAAGACAATATTAGCGAAACTCATTCAAAAATCTGGAAACAGAAAAATCAGAAAAATATATTGGCACCTTTGGTACTCGAACCCAGAACCTTCAGCATTCCGGGCTGCGACTCTAGCAACTGAGCTAAGGTGTCCCTATTCGAATCGGTCATTTTTAACTACCAACATTATCATAATTTTCTGAAGTCATATTTATTGGCTGCTATCTTTATGTATGACTGCGAGATTCAAACCCGAACTAAATGCTATCTAGATGGTGTCTGGATAAGTTTTTACTTTATTTTTAATATGCGACATCTATTACCTGAGTTTGAATCTCAGAGGTGCCAATATCTTTTATCTGATTTTTCTGTTTCCAGATGTTCGATTGAGTTTCGATAATATTGTCTTCATTTAATTAAATATTACAATTTCAGGTTTTACTCGTAAAGTTAAAAATATTTTTTTTTTCAATTTAACTCAAATAATAATAATTATAATTATTTGGATGACTTGTATAGCGCCGTTTTTGTGAAAAATCACCTCAAGGGCGCTGTACAAATTTATAAAACGTTTATACAATCTTATTTTAAGTATAGACAACAACAAAAATTGCATCCACCGATCCATATTCATCGATCACCGATACGAAACTATATGTGCAATGATTTGACCAATGAACGCGATGCTGCTGTAAATTGCACTGTACAGGCACAAAATATATACAAGACCATACTTACCTGGAGGGTCACTAGAGATTAACACTGTTATTGTTTATTTAGAGCAATTAAGACACAGTTCGCACGCAGAGGTCATAATTGGGAACTATAATATAATATGTTCTGTAATGAGCGTATTTTGAAAACAAAAGCAACATTTTATGATACTCTCCGATAGGTATTTTTATTTAAGGGTATGAGAGCCCAAAAAGGTACGTTTTTAATTTGGACCTAAATTCTGTTGAGCTTGCTATGCATTTAAGTTCCGGGGGGAGTTTATTCCAAGCCTTAGGTCCAGACACTCCGAAAGCGCGATCTCCAAATTTCGTATTTGGCTTGCGTTTAGGTTCCATTAGTCTGCCTATAGCTGATGATGTTGAGGATCTAAGGGTTGACTGCCTCGGACCAGTATATTCTGGGACACATAGTTCAGAGATGTAAGATGGGGCCATTTCATTAATTGATTTAAAAACCATCCAGCGCAATTTATACTGGATTCTTTGAGGGCACTTGAGCCAGTGAAGAAAACGAAGGTGTTTTGAAATGTGTGAATATTTAGAGATTCCGGTTATGAGTCGAGCGGCTGCATTAAACACGGATTGAAGTTTGTCAGTTTGATATTTTGGAAGGCTAGCGTAGATACCGTTACAGTAGTCGAGTCGTGAGACTACGTAGGAGTTTACAAGTAGTTTTGTTGCTTCTGTAGAAAGATTTCTTCGGACTGACTTGAGTTGTCTTAATAATCTAAATAATCTCTAAATAATTTGTTCAGAAACTTCCTCAATTGAAAAAAACAACACGTAAGCAGCTCACACGCGGTAAAAGTGAAATCTTCAGAAACCTAAAGAAGACAAGAATGGGGAGGCTACGAAGCACCGCACAAAGAGGAGACCGATTATAAAATCTCATTCTCTCGTAGGCTAAATCCTTTAGATGTGTGTGTTGGTCTGTTTTTAGTGTCGCTATTTTTAGTTTCATCTAGTTTCAAATTACAACAGTGCTAAAGAATTCTTCAAAAAATTAAATACCCCTACATGTTGTTGGTGGCATGACAACGGGTCGTTTCTAGAAGTCGTTCTTATCATAATATGTGCAATAAAAATACACGAGAGCTAAATAAGTCCGGGTAAACGAAGGAAATGGAAAATAGTAATTGATAAGGACGTTATAAAAAAGGAAAGAGCCTAAACTGACTAATGGGGTATTTCCATGGGGTGTTTTTATTACTTATAAAAATTAAACAAAATTAAGTTGATTTTAACATTTTTACTTTATTTTTATTCCGACGAAAAAATTTGCTACAGCGAGTTAACCCTAGAACCGTACCCATAATAGATTTTAAGTAACGGTACCCAGGGGTACTAGAGTACCCCGGTAAATAAAACATCTTTTTACATAAGGATAAATATTTATTAATAATCAACTTAAATAGACTTTTATGGCACTTATTTCAGCCGCACATAATACATTTAGGCATACATAAAAGGAACTTATCTTAAAAGATTTGGCAAATCTTTTTTTGGTGCTCTAAATATATATGAAAGTTTAATATTTTTCACATCGATGTAATTTACGGTATTTTGTCCTGGATCAAAAAAAACTTCTTCCAGATTTTGATTTTGAAGGGTCTGGAGCTTCAAAAGACTTATTTTTTTCTAATTTAACCGCCAATATTGACATAGAGATGCATCGGCAAAATTTTGTATAAAAATCGATCCTCCAAGTGAGGTTTAATAAGATCTAAGTCTTCAGAAAAGTTCGTCTATTCTTGAAATCTTATGTACCGTTGGCATTAGATGAATGCAGTAATATCATAGAATTGATTCCGACAATATTAAAAAAATCCGTAGAATACACAAAGGCTCCAGCAACGAGTTTTGCGAGAAAGACTCTAGGTAAGACAAAGATGATCAAACGTTACCAAACCCCCGTCATTTGGTTGTAAAAACTTATTATTTCTTGTTTCTAATCAATAGATTTATCTTGTTATTAGTGGAAAGCATAAGCACGTTTATCTTTGTTCATTTGCTTAGCGTTGAAGGCATATATGATAGCAAATATTGAGGTTTTCTTGTGGTGCTCTTTTTTTCCAAGAAATGGGTAGGTATTTACGTTTTTTTTTCAGTGTGCCAACGGTTGTAATATTTTTTGATAGCAGTTTTTTAGCAGCAGGGATTGAAAATAAACATTAAAAAAAATTGTTCATTTTAAAATAAAACAATAACTTTGTAAACACCACTTTTATAAGTTCATGGTGTTTACAAAGTTATTGTTTTATTTTAAATTATAATGTCACATCACAAAGAAACTGCTTCATATGAACAAAAATTATTCAAGTTACACGCAACAAAATTTAAAACAACTAACGAAGGTACAAATATAATAAATAAGTATAGTTTAAAAAAAAAGTTATGTCTAAGGTAATTATGAAAATAAAAAAAACATTCAAATAAAAAACATGTATCAAACAGCACAACAACTTGCTTTATTTCGTAAAAACATTAAAATTTCGTAAAATCATAGTAATAAATATATAATTAACTTAACCGTACCCAGGGGTAGGTACTCGAGCACCTCATGCACGCCTTGCCACAACCACACATTTACAGGGCGTCCGCAAAACTGATGCTTCGAAGCGACTCTCCACCCCGTGCAAATACGCGGCAGCGCAAAAAGATCCGTTGTGAAACAAAAAATTAATCGCAAATAAAATAAAATAAAATGTATGTATATATATATATATACCCCAGGGTACGGTTCTAGGGTTAAAACGATATTTTGGGACGGGGCTATCGTGTGACGTCATGAAAGACGCTTGTGACGTCACAACCCGATTTGCCAACCACGGGCCGTTTTGATTTTGTCAGTTTTAGATCGTTTTTAAAATCAATAATATTGTATGAAAAGATAGAAAACAAACATTTTTAGTACGATGATAAAAATCAGAAAAATCATCTTTAAATATTCCGTACATTTTCAACAGAATCCCTCGTCTGTGGAAATACCCCATTTACGGAGACTAGCAAATTTTGTCTAAAATAATATAGTTGAGTGAGCGTTGCTATGTTCTATTTTAACTTGAACGCTTGGCATTATGTACGTCCGTCTGTAATTTTGTGTGCTCATTCTGGTTTCGAAAATCTGCCATCCACTTTATTATAGCCAACCTTTCCTTAACTAGATGGCAAACCTTCACTTGATAGTTGACTGATTCGCATTTTTGGAAATCGTCTTGATTGGACTCCATCTCTTTACCTTATTTTCTTACTCTTGCACCATTTATCCAATATCTTGATCTTAATTATTAAATTTTAATCGGACATTATTAGGATTACTTAGAAGCTTATCATTTTAATATTTTAGATCTTAACACTAGAAAGACCGGGTACTTCTCCATACCTATAAAGACCACGACCGTCATTTTGACGGCTGATACTTTTTGCCAATTGGTAGGCGAATATGGGTACCACCGCCCCGGGAACCATTTATCGGATACCCAGCACCTCTGGTATAGGATACTCCAAGTGGTTCGCGCTATTTTCGGTGACTTAGCAGGGGTGCCTGGATTCATTGGGTGAGGTTTTTCTGATCTAGGTGGCGAATACGTTTGCCCCACCTATTGCGTAGCCGACCGGGTCGGGAGACACTTGTTGAGGGAGATCTTATCTAGACCTCTCCAGCAGGACCTCTCTCGAACCGTCGGCTTGCACCGCTGTGTGAGAGATCGATTCCTTCGTCTATCACTCCTAGATACATTTACAAATGTCTCCTATTCATCCCTCACACCTTCATTCATCCGTTACTCCTGGATAAATTTACCAATTTTTCCTATTCACCCCTCACACTTTCTTCATTCCCAGAACGTCCTTTCCTTCCTTTCCCTAAAGACACCCTCCACACAACATCCCCAAAGATGGCATGGGGCCCGATTTCTTTTATTTTTTCGTTTACAGTAGCTCCACAGTTCCCCTCAGGGCATTGTCATCTTAGGGGATGCTGTGTGCAGGGTACCTATAGAAAAAGGAAGAAATATAAGTTATGGGAATTAAATGAGGTGTGAGGGGTGGGTAGGAATCTGGGGATCAGTGTGGTGACAGACTTAAGAATCTATTCCTATCACTGAGGTGCAAGGCAATGTTTCGAGAGTCCTGCTGGCGAGGTCAAACGATCTCTCTCAACCAGTCACTCCCAATCTGGCCTGCCACGCAGTCGTTTGGTAGACGCATCCGCCAGCAAGATCAGACCATTCCTTCCTCGTACAAATTCCCAATTTGGGAGGCGGATATGGGTAATACCGCCCCGGGAACCATTTATCGGATAATCAACACTTCTGCTATAGGTCACCAAAATTGGTTCGCTTCGTTTGGTGACTTAGTAGGGGTGCCCGGGTTCATGGTATGAGGCTTGTCCGGGTCTTGGCGGCAGATAATAATAGTATTTGGCTTATTTGTATAGTGCGATTTTTGTCAAAAACCACCTCAAGGACGCTGTACAAATAAATATACATCTGCCTATCAGCTCCATGGCAGGCCAGATCGGAAAAGATTGGTTGAGGGAGTTCCTTTGACTTCTCCAGCCTTGCTCTCTCGGAACATCACGGATGGATGGATTCATAGTCCGTCACACCTGGACACACTGACCCCCAGATACCTACCCACCCCTAATATCCTTTTCCTCCCCGGAACTTCCTCTCCTTCCTTTCCTAAAAATACTTGCTACACAGCATCTCCAAAGATAACATAAGCCCTGATGGGAATTATTTTTCTCAGAGCCTCCTGTTAGCTAATGTAAAAAAAATACCTAACCACATGAAGCTGGGCACCCCTGCTAAGTCACCAAACTTAGCGAACCTCTTAGGGGGGCCTATTGCGGAGGTATTGGTTATCCAATAAATGATTCTGCCAGTTCTTCAGGAGCTAACCCAGCTGGACCAACTCTGGTATATGTATGCATACCCTGTCTTTAGTTCTCCGACGAGCCAAAAATAATTTAGGGCCAGAGATATATATTTTTTTGTATTTTTATAAATTGTATCATATGCGATAGCGAAAGAAAGAGACAGACGAATTAGTACTATCGTGGTTCTATCATAAACGAGAAGGAATGGGCATGTTGTAAACTTGGGTAAAGAAGGTTGTTAACAAACTCAGCATTATGGCCCAAACCGTCACATTGACGGCGGCGGTCTTTGTAGGTATAAGTCAATATATCTCAAAAACTAAATAAGACCCGAACCTGTTTTTTTTACCATAGATGTAAAATCATAAATCATGAAATGTGAAAAAAAATCACACCAATATATTAATTATTAAGCATTATATCGTCACATTACTTCGGCCAGCCGTCAAAATGAAGGCTACGGTCTTTCTAGTGTTAAAGAAGATAATATTAACAACTCTCAATTAAATATCGAAACAGGCAGATACAGAAAATATTAAGGTAATGACTGCACCTCGACTCGACTGGGACTCGAACCCAGTCTCTTGTCTCATTGGGACAGGCGTCTCGCAATGCGTGCCAGGAACCAGGAACTCGCTAGTTATATAACAAACCGCGAAAGCAATATCTTCACATATTTTTTAATATATTTTAATAGGAAAAAATCATATTTTATGACGATTAATTTACCGCTTAAAGCAATTAGTTGTTGATTACTTGGGCAGCTTTTTGTGGAAAACAAATATTCAGAATTGTACGTCAAATCGAAATAGCATGACCATTGAATTGCAAATTGTGGAATTCATGAAAATTAGTTTCCATAAACTTGTTTAATTGGTGGTAGTTAGTGCCTCACAGTTCTGGAGAATTTACATTTAAAGCCAAATATTATGACTGTTCGGTAAAATTGAATTGAAGCTATGAAAACAACAAAATACATTTTATCTGAACAAATTCAAATTATTGATTTTTTTTGGTATTGCCATCAGAGTTAAAATTAACACAAAACTCTTTTTTTTCAAACATGTTATACTATTTTAGAAAATAAAATGTCCATGACATTGAAATGTTTTCATATAAAATATAACAAAAATAACACACTTATTGTCTAAAAACATAAATAGACGTTAGAAAGATGAAAGGCTGTTTCTTAGTGACGTTTTGCAAAAACATCACTGTATGAAATTTACAAATATGCTTCAATACACACAGTCTGGGTTTTTTTCTGTCAAGTGTTTCAGGTTATTTACACAGTTTTACAATTTGTAATTTTTCATTATAATAAATATTAGCGTCTTTCAATGGCGCCGAAATGTTCTTTTCAAAATCAAATAACAAGCATATTGTAAGCAAAAATAAATAAAGACCTAATGTATATAAAAATAAAATAAGGGTAGGCACTGTGTTTGCGTCAACTTTCTCTGTAATACATTTTATTTTAAAAGTTAATTCTGCCACGTCTTTAAAATATTTAACATGTCTTACCTTTAAAATATCTTATTTTCATTTTTCTTTGACAATTCCTCTCCTCACGTAAAGCTCTTATTTCTTTACCTTCTCTTTCTTCTTCTATACCACACATTCAATTTCCCAATAACACGTTCGTCCTAAACTTTGACCAATTTTTCTTTTAAACTCACGCGTTACTAAGTGGTAAGTCAGAAAAACTAACATTTTAACAACTAGAACTTTTAGACCTAAACATCAAAATATTGGGTTAGACTTTCTTTAACCAATAAAGAAAATATAAATTGATTTTTTTTCTCCGGAGACCTTTTTTCAACTATTATATTGAACGGCAGTATTGGAGTATTGGACGGCAGGGTTCAGGTAAGGAGCTGGGCGGTTACTCGGCTAAGAGATCGGTGACGATATGTGGAAGAATTTTTTTTTGTTTGATTTTGAAGAAAAATAATTAGAAAAATAATACAAAAAAGTCATCGTAGACTAAATTTTCAATAACATTTTTTACTCCACATAATGTCAGGAATCGCTGGTTAAAGTAAGTCAAGTACGTCCCTTAACACCTTTTACATAACACGTTTTCATACCTAGACCGCAGACAGACCAATTAAATTGAATATCTGCTCTAGAAAGGCCGACCGACGGCGTGTCCTAGCGTAAAGGCTCTTGAGTCGCAATTCGAAAGAAACGGGATTGAATCCCGGCGTGAGCAAATTTTTTTTTTGAATAATTTGTGTTATTTCACAATTTATTCGTTTAAAATAATGTATAGTATATTTGCGGCACGTTCCAGAGAGGAAGATACTCTCAGTATCGCCCCGATGTAAGACCACAATTCAGAATTGAAACGTTGCTTGAAATGGCGTCAGCCGTGTTGAGTAACCAGATCTGAATAGCCAGGTACTTCCCCGCCATCCTCTTCCCCATCTTCCCCTCCCCACTACCTTCAGCCTCACAACATACCCCAATTGGGGATGCCATAGTCTCACTGAATCCAGACGGAAGCAGCTGAGACTCTTGTGAGGTAATAAATACTAAATAACAAAATAAAAAAAAAATTAAAGAAATTTGATATTGGAAAATGCTTGATCTATTATACTAGAAGTAAGGAAAAATTACACTCACTTCTGGCACACGAATAAGCCTACAGCACACTTCTATCGGATTATCTCTTTGGCATTTCGTCGCCTCAGTTCTTATTTGTCCAACAGACCATTTTAGTTTTTGTTCAATCTCTACTTTAAAATTAAAATTAAAGAATGTTAAATGATGGTTAATCACTTAAATAAGTATTATTTAAACTCATGAGACCTTTAACTTTACGTAAATAGCTTTATCTTAAACACCTTTCATATTTCTAATGGTCTGTTGGACAAATACGAACTAAGGCGACGATTTGTCAGTTTCATATTGTATCAAAAAAAATCTATTTTTTCTAAAATTTCTATAAATTTATCATTTGATGTAAGTATCCTTTTTTTTTAATTCTAATTGAGAACTTTCAGGTCTTTTCACTGAAAATTTACGAATAAAACATGCAAACACCAATATCCGTTAGAGGTCGGACAACCGATTCGCAAAGGTCGTCATTCGATTGACCCCGAGAGAAACTAACAGAGAGGGTCAAAGTGACCCTAACACACACTGAATCGATGGGATAAATAGGTTAGGGTAGTTAAGGTTCCTTTGGGTGGAAACATCTGATAAAGTAAAGCTGCTTTGTGGGTCTACAAGCGTACAGACAGAAGTGGATGATGTAACGATGGTAGAGTAGGTACAGATCACTGAAGAGATAATCAGATAGAAGCCTGTTGTTGCCGTGTCTAATAATAATAATTTAATAATCTAACATCTAACACACTTTCGTTGTTTTTTAGTTGTTAGTTTGGGGTGTTATGCCGTGTTGCGCTACCTCCTTCTATAGCCGACGTTGTGGACAACATTGCAGTTTCCATCATCAGGGCAGATCCGGTAGATCCGGCGATGTAACACACCATATAAAGAGGAAAGATTTGTATGTTTGTTTATTTGTTTGTTTGCATTGAATAGGCTCCGAAACTACTGAACCGATTTGAAAAATTCTTTCATTGTTAAAAAGCCACACTATTGATGGGTGACTTGAGCTATATTATATTTTCAAAAAAATTAGGGATCCTTACTAAAACTCCAAAAATGTAACCAAAGGTGTTAAAAAATTAAATTAAATATTCCTTACATCGCGTGCGCTGCGAAAACTATTGATGATAGTATAATATAACATACAACGGCTTTGTAGAACACATCATTATTTACAAAAAAGATGTGTACAGAATATGTCTAACTATTATAGTTATGCCACAATAAGTATTCTTTTATTAAAAAAAAATAATTAAAATGTTGCCACTTGAAAAGGCTCTTTATTTGTATCTTGGTGTATCCTTATCAAAATAAATTACTTCATATTCAAGACAACTTCAATACCTTTATTTTATTATTATTATTCAATTCGAATATTTCATTCGAAAGATATCACGAATTTAAAAATGTTAGTGTTAGAAAAAAGTTGCGTGGTTGCGGTCACCCCGCTCAGCTACGGGCCGGGCGGGAGAGGAGTCAAGAAATGAAGTGCCGCGCGGCCAGGCGGGTATAACACCAAAAAGTCAACCGAATCTTTGGTGATATCTAAGTCCCCTTCGATTTTTTTATGGTCCCCGGCTACGGTACGATATGATACAGTACGGCTATGGTACCCAGCTAGGACTGAATATTTGCAACGTGGGGGTTGGCGGGACGGGGGAGCGGGAGAGCAGTGGCGGGGAAGGTGGAAGCGGAACGCTGGAGGGGAACGCACGGGAAAGGACATGCAAGGAGAAACATTTTATTTCTTTGAGTATGGCATTGCAAGGCATGCCGGGAAATAGCTAGTTGTTACATAAAAGTATTTGTAACAAGGTGTGTGCACCCTCTTATACACACTTTATTAATGATTTCGGTGTGTGGCACCTCTAGTGCTTGCCCATTGACATTTGGGCATTGGTAATGTTGTGAGCACTGCAATATTTTTGAATGCAACAGTTACTGATCCTGGACAAAATTCAAATCTGCAGATTTGAAAAGAGAGCTGGTCATTCTTGGTATCACAGCTGAGGGCTCAAGGCGGTCCCCTCGACCGCAATACGACGAATCCTTTTTGAAAACCGCTACGATCGTGATTGTAAATTTGGCATGTCATACTCGCCATCTTGAGAGCTGACTGGAAGTCATCCTGGAGGGATGATTGGCATACAGAGTCATCCGCCTATGCTGTTTCTGGAGGGTCATTTTGGCTGGGAGCCACTTCTTAGGAGTCCTGCCCATCTCACGATGTGAGATTCGTTTCACAAAAAAAAGACTTAATCATGCGCCATTTCGACTTACCACGGTATCGAAAATGAACTATTTCAACCTAAACAAGCCCAAGCCAGACAGCCTTAGTATTAGAATGTCCTTTTCGGTTTAATATATATTTAATTTGTATTCCTAATACCTTATTTTCTTTGAAAATCAACCTAATCCTTACATCTACCATGCGAGTCAGTTTTGCTCTTAATAATTAACTTTTTACATTGTTGCCACCTCATCTCAGGTAACATAATGAATAAAGTTGAAAAATCGCCTCATGGGCGCTGTACAAATGTAACTTGCTTGGATATGTCTTTGTTAAGACATCAACTCACTTCAGTAAAAAACACCCAGGATAAGAGAGTAGTCTGATTTTAATAAATAAAATATTAATTGTTTTTGTGTTTAATTCGTAAAACTCCTTTTTTATAGTCAAAAGCTATTGATAATGTTGATATCAAGTTCTGAAATATGTATATAAAAAATTTTTACATTTTAAAACTGTGGTTAAACCACTCTGAGACGACTTATTTATACGAATCTAAATGTCAATTTTAAGTTCGTGTCTAAATAGATTTATTACTGTTTAAACCAATTTGATGAGAAATTAGTTGAGACAGTAGACACTCCATTATGTTGGGTATTTCAGAATCTATCTTGTGGGGTATTTTTTGGTTGGGGGATGTTTTGTCCGTAAGACATTTGGCGAAGGATATTTTGTCACGGGATGAAAAATCGCGGTATCATTCAAAACACACGTATTTTTTCATCCGCTCTTAATTTTATTGAAGACGTCGCTTCGTTTTGAAAATAATCGTGAATAAATGGCAGTCTTTTATACAGATTTACAAAGCGCCTTCTATTCTGTCATTATTTATGAAATTTCGATTAGGATCCGTTGATGTAAGGCTCCCTCGACGCTGGAAATAGGACGAGCAAATTCGCGACGTGTTTCAGAATTCACGATAAATTATTTTATGGCCTTTGGAGAGGTATTTAGCGTTATAAATTTACCGTTTAGGCACTTTTAATATTCCCACGTTTACAGAACGGCGACGGTACATAAAAGCAATAAACGTACGTTCTCTATCACAATAATGCTTCAGCTCTTTCTTACACATTAAATAATGGTGAGACAAAAGATGAGACACATAACGTA
Organism: Limnephilus lunatus; assembly: GCA_917563855.2. Lineage (NCBI taxonomy): Eukaryota > Metazoa > Arthropoda > Insecta > Trichoptera > Limnephilidae > Limnephilus > Limnephilus lunatus. The sequence goes on from OU830603.1 coordinate 51,825,526, forward strand.
CGTGTGTGTATTTCCTTCAAAGAATTTCTTTTATGATATCGGAGGCGGGTATGGAGTTTGTCCGGGTCTTGGTGGCGGATGCGTTTGACCACCTACTGCACGGCAGGCCGGATTTGAAGAGAATGGTCGGAGGAGTCTCTTTGACTTCTCTAGCCGTAAAATCTCGGAACATCGCTTTGCACCGCAGTGGGAGGGATGGATTCATACGTCCTGGACACACTGGTCCCCAGATTCCTTCCCACTCTGATACCCTTTTCCTTGACAAAACTTCCTTTCCTTCCTTTCCTAAAAAAGAGAATTATTTTCCTCAGAACCTCCAATGTGGAGCTAATGAAAAAAACGAGCGTGTTTTAGACTTTAGACCACACGACTGATGTAAAACTTCACTAACTCATAAAATAACATATGACATCGGGGTGACATATGACCGTCGGGTGACCTATGAATATGGGGTGACATATGACCGTCGGGTGACCTATGAATATGGGGTGACCTAAGGCCGTGGGGTGACGTACGATCTTGGGGTGACCTATGAACTTGGGGTGACCTACGACCTTGGGGTGACCTACGATCTTGGGTTAGTATGCACGCCTTACCTTAGTTGTGCAGTATGTACGCCTCGCCCGATCACCGTTCACATAACACTTTTCGTAATGCATCACACTATTCGTAACGCATTCACCAGCATACCCCCCAAGTCGAGCGTGCGTAAAGAAGTTACACTAAAAAAAAAACGAGTGTGCTTTAGACCACACGACTGAAGTAAAACTTTACTAACTTATAAAAGAAAATATGACATTGAAACACATTAAAAAATTAAACAAAACGTGGACAAAGGTTGCACATGCTTCATTTCCTTTTTTATTGATCACCGATCGCATCACATTTTTCGTAACAATCACCGTTTTCGTAACAATCACACTTTTCATAACAATCACACTTTTCGTAACAATAACACTTTTCGTAACAATCACACTTTTCGTAACAATTACACTTTTCGTAACAATCACACTTTTCGTAACGTTTAAAATTTTTTTTGGAACGTATTTATCATTTTACCTCCTAAGTGTCGAGCGTGCGTAAAGAAGTTTAACTTCAAAAAACAGACATACCTACACTGTATTTCTCATCTTTTGTCTCACCATTATTTAATCTGTACGAAAGACCAACAGCATTATTTTGATAAGGAACATATGTTTATTCTCTTTTTCGTACTGTCGCCGTTCCGTGAGCGTGGAATATTAAAAGCGCCTTTTGTATTTATCCCTGGAGGTGTCATATTTATTGATGCATTAAACTAATCTGAACGTCGAATTTCATTTATGATAGCAATGCTTTTCTGTAAACCCAGCTAAGGATGTTTCCTTTTTACTACTAAAATTAAAACTTCTCAAACTCAGTAATACATCAACATACTCCTAAATACATCAACAGCGGAAATGTTTAATGCTTTTTTTAAAATATGTTATTTTTCAGCGTTATTTTTCTCTTTCCATTTGCGTCTTGGTATTATTTCTACGAAAATAAGTGCGTCTTTTACGACGTGCATTTTGAGGGAATTTTCTTCATAAAAATTAAAAATAAAATAAATAATCTTATAAAAAAAATTACAAAAAATATTAAATATTCTTAAAGATCTATTCAATGTTATTTTATAATAAAATTTCATAATTATAGGTCTACAAAAACAAGAGATGTAAGTTTTTGAAAAAATAAATATCTTCTTTTTCGCTCCGTGAACAATTAACATTTTGTCCTTTACATTTACATCATATCAAATTACGCTGATCGACATATTATAGGTGTTTTTTTGGTGCAATTAAGCCATCCAATAACCCAGTGCATTTAAAATAACTTTAATTTTGTATGGGAAAGCGAGTAGTACGTTATTTTGAATTCCCTAGCTTCATAGAGCAGGTGGTTGAGTTTGTGTATTTGGGAAGTATGTTTACGAGAGATAGAAAGGCTGATAAAAATATTGAAAGAAGGGTAAAATCAGGTTACTCCATTAATAGAGGACTGAACGCCGTTGGTGACAACAAAAAACTGCCCAAAGATGTGAAGCTAGCCGTCCATAACGGAGTACTGGTACTTACCCTGATGTATAACAGCGAGGCATGGAACTGTCAGAGGAAGGGTGAAAGTAAACTGAATGATGTAGAAATGAGATCCCTGAGGCGAGTGAGTGGTAAAACCATGTACGATCGTATGAGAAACGCGGAGATCCGCAAAGATTGCATGACGTAAGCGTAATGAGTAAAATTAAGAAAAAACGCTCAGATAGTTTGAGCATGTAGAGCAAATGAACGAGGAAAGGAGTGTAAGAAGAATATGACGCAAATCAGAATGATAGAAGATGTCAACAGTCAGAATAATAGAAGAGCATGTATGAGACGATGTATGAATGTAAACGAGGGAAGAGGTGTGTGCCAAGACCGAGTTGTTTGGCTGTCTGACTTCTCTACCTACCCCTGCGGTAAAATGGCGTGAGGTTAGTTAGTTAGTTAAAATAAAAAATATATTATAGGTATTTTTGGGTGCAATAAAACCATTTAATAACCCAGTGCACTGAACATTATTTCTAATTTTGTGTGGGAAAGCGAGTAGTAGATACGTTATTTTGAATTCCCTATCTTTACGAAATGCGCCAGTATAGAACGAAAATACGCCTTGATTACCCGAGGCCGCATAATTTGCCTACAGAAATGGCGGTGGAGCGGCCGCATACCATAATTGGGGCGATTGAGGGATTATTGGAGGAAAAAGCGGAGGAAATGAAAACATCGCTGTGAGGCTTCCGGAAAATTGATCATAGATGATTTTTTCTTCCTTTTTTACGATGAAAGCCCCCAATTAAAAAAAAATATAGACTCTGCTCAGAAAATCAAATGAATTTGAGTTATGGTTTCATGGCTCTTTCACGGTTCAAAATTCAGATTTTGTGATCACAGCGAGGAATTTACACAATTAGATCAGTGCGCGTAGCCATGACCTGTTTTAACTTGACCGATTTGAATTCGTCTGTTCGTAAATATGTTTTTACGTTTGGTTTCCATTTCTAGATGTTGGCCGTTTTAACGGTTTAGTAAAAATATTTTTTTCAAATGCGAAATCTTCGTATTTATTTAGATTTTTGAATTCGCTTTTTTTTTAATATTATGGTACCTAGTTCCTACTTGAGAAAGAGCCCGTGACTATCAGACCTTCATTATTTTGAACGAAATAATGAAGGTCTGATAACAGAATATTGTTCAACGCTTTCTGTACCTCGCTGTACACATCAGAACTGTGGGTTGGAATGGAACAACTTAAAGGTTGCTTACAACAACGCATACCGTCAACTTTTCCGCCTACCGATATACTGCAGTGCTACGGAAATGTTCCTGGAGGGACGAGTGCACACTTTCCGAGCACTTCTCCGCCACCGCTTGGGATGTTTATGGCGAAGACTACGCCAATCGAAGAATGCGATCATCACCGTCATTGCTGCCTGGATGGAGTCCCCCCTGATGGCCCTCTGGAGACGGGAGACGACGATGAAATACCCTCCGTAAACAGTTGCATGAATTCATTTCAGTGTTTATTATTATTTCAGTTTCATATCTTTTTTATTATATAAGAATTGAAAGAATTTATTTAATTGATATTTTAGCATCAAAATCATATATATATATATATACAATGTTTGAAAATGTACCAATGTTGTCATTATGTACCTGCTGACAAACTACATAAGTAGTTTAGCGGGTTTAAATGTTAAATAAATAAATAAAAAAATAAAAAAAATGTTTTTCATGCCTATTCGTTTTTGATTTTATTTATGTTTTGTTATTTACTTTTACTTTTAACCACTGTTGTTTGTCTAATTTCTTTTGTTTTTTTTTCGAAATATGGAATGTATTGCATTGCACTATCCCTGCATACATTCTGGAATAAACTATTATTATTATTATTATTTTATAAAACCTGAAAGTTTCTCTGTGTATGTCCCTAATACAGATCCCCGACTATGAATTTTGGATCGCCTTGAAAGATAGCAGGTAGCGAATATGTATAAAATTGCACCTCAATTTCAAGAGCATTTTGCTCGCACTTTTAGAAGGTGCGAGTCTGCTAGTGTCGTAATTTCGCACTATTTCACTCCACTGTCTCTTTACGGGTTAGCTTGTGAATGCGTTACGAAAAGTGTGATGCGAACGGTAATCGATTCGAACGGTGATCGATGCGAACGGTGATCGGGCGAGGCGAACGATTGGGCCTTTACGCACGCTTGACTTGGGGAGTGATAAGGAGAAGGATAAGGATAAGGAGGTTAAGGATAAGAGGGAGATATAAGTTGGAGCAGTTTTACTTCAGTCGTGTGGTCTTAAGCACACTTTTTTGTCATTGTTGTAAGCGTTTTTTAATCTTGTGACATAGTTGTAAGATATATAAAGTCTTCTTCCGACTAAATAAAATAAATATAAAATATAAATTAAATTTACTTCGGTTTTCTGAAAAGGATAATATTTATTATGATTAATTCCAAAAAACCGTGTAATACCTACAAATAAAATGATCATCGATTCTTAGAAACAGAAAATGTTATAAGTAATACCTATTTATCTGTATACAGGGGGGAACTGGGAAAATCTTTTGATAATTATTGTACCTACATCAAACAGTGTGCACGTCAAATTTCACTCTGCAAAAATTATCTAAATTCAACGTTTTTAAATCGTATTATTCAAAAAGATATTGATTTTTGTATAACTGTGCAACAGTAGTGAACTATCTACCACTTTAAACATTTGAAACGGTCAAGAATTACTAATCTGAAGTGATTTAAAAACTGTGAAGTAATTTGTGGGAATATTGTCGCATCTAAGTACCAACTGTAAACTGCAACTGACAGTTGATAGCAATATTACCTTTAATATAGCGATATTACCTCGCTCCCGATACCTACCGGATTGGTCTAGTGGTTAGTGTCGCGGACATTGACCGTCTGAGCCATAGGTCCATAGGAACGAGGTTCGATCCTCACTAAAACCAACTTTTTTTTTTTTAAATTAGTAGAAGCGCAAGACTTACCCTCAGACTATATTATAACACCATCTATTGCAGAACATCAAAAACATTAATATGAATAAACAAAAGAGAGCCACAAAAAAAGCAGCATCTAGCGAATCTGAAGAAGACTATAATACAAATAAGATGTTAAAATTCCTGGAAAAAAAATTCGAAGATTTATCGGAACAATTAATGAAATCTTTCAGAGAACAGATCAAGAATGAACTCAGAGAACTTACAAAATCAGTTGAATTCTGTAGTAACAAAATTGATGAATTCGAAGAAAAAAATAAAAACAAAGACATATTGATTAAACAGCTGCAATCGGAAAACAAGGAAATAAAAATGCAAATTAACAAACTAGAACAACTTCACAAACAAAATAACATCGAAATACAGGGAGTCCCATTTAAAGATAATGAAAACATAACAAAAATAGTGAATAACATAATGGAAACTATTAAAGGCGAAACAGAATCTTCAAAAATAACCAATATTTACCGAATCAAAAATAGAAATCCTTTAAACAAATACCCAGCCATTGTTGTATCATTTCAAAATAAAGAAATCAGAGACCAAATCATCGACAAAAAAAGAAAATACGGTTTTTTGTCCACAAAAAACTTTAACTTTCCAGAAGATAACAAAGTATACATTAATGAACAACTGACACCACAAAATAAACACCTACTGTTCCTGGCAAAATCATCAAGACTTGGTTACAAATTTATTTGGGCTAAAAATGGACACATTATGATGAGAAAAGATGAATTAGCCCCAATCATCCAAATAAGACAGCCGGCAGACATTCCCGAAGAATAGAGGATCAAGTAACCACATTGCATGTGTAAATTTTTTCTTTCAACATGTCAGACGAAAATTTTTTGTATGAAAATTATATTTGTAATGATACTAATGAACTAAATAATCACTTTAAAGATATAAACTTTTCAGTTCTTAATATGAACATACGTAGCTTAAGAAAACATTTTGATGAACTCTGTGTACTTCTCGAAAGTCTAGATTTTTCTCCGAGTATTGTTATTTTAACAGAAACACAGATGAAAGAGATAATCCCCTATAACCTTCCAGGATATGTCACCATTTCATCTGAATGCAAACATACTGGGCACGATGGTATCACCGTATTTGTGAAAAATTGTCTTAAGAAAACTACCTTCAAAATTTTAGATTTTAAAACAGCTAATGCAATTGAAGTAACATTCAAGCACAATAATTGTAATTATCTGATATTAGCTATATATAGATCTCCTTCCTTAAATGAATCACTTTTCACTAACGAGCTAAATTCATTTTTTAAAACGGCTAACAGAAAAAATTTCAATTTTTCAATATTATCTGGAGATATCAATATAAACATTAATGAAAATAACAAAAGAACAAACTGTATAAATGAATACTTAGATTGTTTATCATATGCAGGATATCAGTCATACATAAACTCTCCAACAAGAGAAAATTTGAATAACTCCACGACTCTAGATCATATATTTGTAAAAACACACAAACACGTCAAAACTACATCTTCAACTCTACATACAAACATTACTGACCACTACCCAACATTTTATGGACACAACCTCTTAACCACTAATTTAAAAGAAAACTCTGGCAATCTAGAAAAAAATAATATTAACTACGACACATTAAACAATCTACTCCATTCAGAAAAATGGGACAATGTACGATCGACAGCTAACCCACATTCAGCATTAGAATTGTTTTATAAAACTCTACAAGATTATATATCGAAAAGCACATACAAAATTGTTATTAATAAGCGAAAATATAAAAAAATCAAACCTTGGATTACTGTAGGACTAATAGTCTCCATTAAACACAGAGATAAACTTTACAGAGAAATGTTAAATTATGAAAAAACCTGTCAAAAAAATAACGTAAGAATAATGTCTTTTATGAAAACAAAGTATTTGATGTATAGAAACTTACTAAATAGGTTAATAAGAAGTTGTAAAAAGAAATACTATTGTGAACAAATTGATAACGCAAAAAATGATACCAAAAAAACGTGGAATATTATTAATGAAATAATGAACAAAAAAAAAATGGCATCAACTGATGTGAAAGAGATTAAAATAAATAACAATAGTATAACTGACAAATCGGCCATTGCAGAAAACTTTAACAACTTCTTCACAAATGTAGTAGATCAAGTACTTGAATCTTCTAGTAAAATTGATAGTACAACACCCGTAGACTCATCTTTGCATTTACTCTCAACATACGATTCAATAAATTCCTTAGAATATTTTTCACCTATCACGATAAACGAAATTGTAAAACACATTGATAGTCTAAAGTCAACAAATTCTACAGGAATTGATGGTTTATCGGGTAACACACTAAAAAAAATAAAACATAATATTTTAATTCCATTGCTACATATTTTTAATATATCACTAAAAGAGGGACATTTCCCTGAACAATTTAAAATCTCCACCATCATTCCAATTCACAAATCAGGAGAAACGCACATATTAGACAATTACCGACCTATTTCCTTAGTTTCAAACCTCTCAAAAATATTTGAAAAATGTATCAAAAATAGAGTAATGAATCACCTAGAACAAAACAAAATTCTGTCCCAAAATCAATATGGTTTCAGAAGTAACCTAAGCACTGAAGATGCAATATTCGATTTGACAAAAAAATTGTACACATCTGTTGATAAAAATAAAAAATGCCTAGCTTTATTTTTAGATTTAAGAAAAGCTTTTGATACGGTTAACCACAATATACTTATAAAAAAAATTAATCGAATAGGTTTCAAAAAAGATACACTAAAAATTCTCACAAACTATCTCAAAGACAGAAAACAAAAAACAAAAATAGGGAATTTTTATAGTACTGAAACGAGGATAAAAAATGGAGTACCACAGGGTACTGTGCTTGGCCCAATCCTGTTTTTAATATATATAAATGATTTATGTAATCTTGTAATCCCTGGTGATATTGTATCTTATGCTGATGATACAGTAATAATTGTAAACGGAAAATCCTGGCTTGAAACTTATTTAAATGCATCAAAATGTATTGCACATGTCTCATCATGGCTAAATAGTAATAGACTCTTCCTAAACAACAATAAAACATTTTACCTACCTTTTTATAAAAACAGTAAAAACAAACCCCCCAATAACCTTAAAATTAGAATTCATAATACTAACTGTAATCAAGTAATATGCTCATCTTGCTCTGAAATTGTAAAAGTTGAAAAGATAAAATATTTGGGTATATGTATTGATACAAATTTAAATTGGCATTCACAAATAAATAATACCGTTTCTAAATTGAGATATCTTACATACATATTTTACAGACTCAAAGAAGTATTGAATATTGACAAATTGAAAATGATTTATTATTCTATGGTGCAATCTTCACTCATGTATGGAATAATAGGATGGGGTGGTGCCCTTGATACTTTTATAAAACCTTTACAAACAACTCAAAATTATATTATCAAAGTTATGTATAATAGAATTAAAACATTTTCGACAGATGCTTTATACAAAGAATCTAAACTATTCAGTCTCCGTAAACTATTTATACTGCAAACTATGAAATATATCTTTAAAAACGTAAACAAATTCGAAAAAAATGTAAACAGAATCAACATTAGAAATAATAATGTATTCTATACCCCCCAAACACACACAAAACAAATGCAAACTCATAGTAGTTTTATTGGACCTCGTACCTTCAATAGTTTACCAAAACATATTCAAGTTGCAACAAAACTTCCGCATTTCGTAAAAGAGTTAAAATTATGGCTAAACCATACAGATGTAAAAACTCTATTTATTTAGTTTTATTTCACTTTATGTTTCTAAAAACTCTATTTATTTAGTTTTATATCACTTTTCTCACAAACTTTACACCTATTATTACAATGTATATCATTAATTACACTTACACTTATTTAACCGTACACTATTGTATACACTTTTTGTACAAAATGTTTTAAACAATTTTTGTTTTTGCTTTATATACCCCTGTTTGTTTTTTTCTAGGTACTAAAAAAAAAACTTTTTTTAAATATATTACCCACGCACAGGCTGCGCCTTAGTGGGTTCCCACATTATTGTTATGATTTTCAAATATGTAAATATAAATTGTAAAATATGGGAAAAATAAAGGAATTAAAAAAAAAAAAAAAAAAAAAAAAACATTGTCATCACACAATGATCTCCAGTTTTCTGGAGCCGGAGGGACTATGGAAACCCCAATTTTGGAGATGAATTAAGATTCGCGAATTTAATCTGTTTCCCAAACTTCTTTCAAAAATTCCTAATTTTACCAAAAGTAATTAATACTAAATGCTGAGAATATCATTCAATCTGCAGCATTTGAAAATATTTCATATTTTATCTCTTGTTAATCGTTTCGTATGTCTTAAGGCTGACGCTAGTTCTTCGAAGCACCTTGCATTGAAATTCTGGTAGAACACTTACAGTACTGAATTATATTACTATGAAGCGTTATTTGATCCATGTGATCTCCAATCAAACCAAAAAGAAAGAAATTCGTTAGTAGGAAACTTGTATTTCAAAGCATTTTCATAGCCCTAATTAAAAATTTAAACAAATATTATAATCAATAATTATCAGCCTGAAACGCTCATCTACATTGAAAAAATCTTCCGAGAAAAGATACTGGCCGCCAACGGGAATTGAACCCATGTCCCTCTGATTGCCGGTCAGCTGCTCTGACTACTGAGCTATGGCGGCTTATCTAATACCCGCCAAATAATTCAATATTTACTAGTGTTTCATTCGACAATTACTCATTATTACATTTTTCTAACTGAAAACAACCAACTTTATTTATGTGAGAGAGGTATTGTTAATACTACATCTCCCGCTAGGTGGCGTCGAGATTAATTATGTCTGCATTTTTTTGCTGAAATACTTTAACTTGTCAAAAAATTGTTAATTATTGATTATAATATTTGTTATCTACCCTTTGTGCTACGCATAAAAATCTTGTTTAAGCGTTAGTTTATCAATTAAAAATAATAAAAAATTATAATTTTGGTGGTGTGTCGCTGTGTAAGTATTGTTCAAAGAAACATAGAAATTGGATTGCCTTAAATTAAAAAAAAAAATAGAACTGATTGTGAAACAATTCAGATAAGCAATAAAGTAAGTCAGCCAGGTATTTTACCAGGTTTCTACAAGACTATTAACTTATAGGTACTACTTGTTTACAATAAAAAGCGTATATTGATATATATATATTTATACTATTCTGTTAATTTAACTATTTGTTAATTTATCTTCGTCATTATACATATAAACCGTTTGAAAATGTACATGTTTTTGTGTAAAATGTTGTCACAATGTACCTGCCGACAAACTACATAAGCAGTTTACTAAGTTTGAATGTTAATTTTTTATATATAAAACAAAGTCGGGTTAGTTACACCATTTGTAACTCGAGAACGGCTGGACCGATTTTTATGATCTCTGATTTGCTGGATTTGTCTCCGTTCCGAATAGCAGAATAGCTATTTAAGCATCGAAAAAAATAATAATGAATATAATTCTTTTCCTCATACTTTTTGTATGGAACGAATTCTCATCTTTTGAAAGAGATGCGGGAATATTGTGATAAGATAATATTGAGTAGGGAGTGAATTCCGAAAATTCAAAAACGTCAAATGTCAATGCGCTTATTGTTTTGCTTTTGTTCTTGAACATATAATGCTGCCCCTCTTTCTTACACACTAAATGTCAATAGGCGAAAATGAGACAAACGGTTAACGTATGTCTGCACCCCACCAAAGGAAAATTACAATAATTATAATACATCTCCCTCACACGTACAAAGGAAATAAAACGCAATTCCCGTAAGGAAGTGGAAAAGTAAAAAAATCACAAAAATTATAAAACCATACACAAGGCAGCAATAACATTAATTACGCGGATGACATGGTGCTGCTTGCACCTTCGATTAAAGCGATGAGACGACTTGTGCAAATATGCGAAGAGTATGCAAACTCTCATAACTTGTTGTACAATTCTAAAAAGTCAGTCATCGTTGCTTTCAAATACAATAAGGAGCCATTAAATATTCCTTCAATATATCTAGAAGAGAAACGAACTGCTTGTGGCCGCACAGGTTAAGTATCTAGGACATATCCTAACCGAAGACATGAAGGATGTAGAAGATATGGAAGGACAAAGAAGAGCAATTAATATACGGGCCGGAATGCTCTCAAGGCGGTTCTACCACTGTAGCGATGACGTTAGAAAATTACTCTTCAAGACATACTGCACCGCCCTGTACACATCTGAACTGTGGACGCAATACCCAGCAGCGCAATGGGACAAACTGAGGGTGTGCTACAACAATGCATACAGGCAACTTATGCAACTACCGAGGTTCTGCAGCGCCTCCACGATGTTCACCGAAGGGAGGGTGCACTCATTCCCAGCCTTACTTCGCCACCGACTAGCCAGCTTCTGGAGCAGGACCCGGAAATCAACCAACATCATTGTCGTGGCTGCATCCGAGTGGCTCAGTTCCCAACTAAATGAGCGATGGATGCAGATGATGAGAAAATATATATATATATATTTTTTTCTTTTGTATTTTAATTTATGTTTAATTTTATTTTATTTTTAATTTTATGGTTATTTTTTTTGTTATTTATGTTCAAATTTTATTTTCATTAGGTACCTACCTAATAATTTGATTTTATTTACTCCGTATGTAATATGGCAGACTGGGATTGCACTACCCTCCCAGTCTTGCTGGAATAAAAACTTAAATAAATAAATAAATAAAAATAAACAACGCCATCTCTGATACTGACATAAACAAAACACGGACAGTTGCGCATCGATAATTGCTTCATTGTGTAATTATTAACTTAATAAAAAAAAATGAATGTGATTCAGCTAATAAGTTAACACAACAGTTATTGATTCTGAGGCGGTACGAAGTTTTCGGGTCAGCTATTAAGTAATAAAAAACAACTTATTAGACATGTTGAATTGATTAATAAAGTTAATCATCGTATAATTAATAAAGTTAAGCAATTAATTGATTAATGATAAGAAGACAACATTAATAATTTAACTGAAAATATGAAAGAGAACAAGACACCGAAAAATAAAAAAGATAACGGTGGACATAAAAGATATGGTCACAACTGGGACTCGAACCCAGAGCCTCTCGTCTTACCGGGATGAATACCTTTCCAATCAGGCCACTGCTACCCCTTATTAAACCGTCATATTTGTCAATCTCATACTTCAATTTCAGAATTAACAAAATTATCTTCATATTAGAATAAGTTAACAATAATAATCTAAACAAAAATATGAAAGAGAACCAGACACACAAAAACAGAAAAAAGACAATGATCGCAATTGGGACTCGAACCCAGACCTCTCCGTCTAACCGGGACGAGCGCGTTAACCAATTTCGCTATTGCCACCTTCTGTCAAACCGTCATATTTGTCAATCTCATATTTTCAAATTTTAGAATCACATTATTATTAACTAATTATTTTTCTCCATATTACGGGCAACTACCATTTTCATTGGAAACAATCATTCTAAGAATTGGTTTGTAACCTGGATAGCGTCTCGGATAGATATATCCGAATTTATTTATGTGGAACAATTGACTTTTATAAAAGTCTAAATGAATATTCAATTTTTATAAGAAAAACTTTCTTTTTTTATACTTTTTTGAAGGTTATTCCCATCAGTGAAATATATCATATTAGAATAAGTTAAAAATAATAATTTAGACGAAAATATGAAATAGAACAAGACACAGAAAAAAGACAATGGTCGCAACTGGGACATCTGTCACAACAATGGTCCCAGTTGCGACCATTGTCTATTTTCTGTTTTTCTCTTTCATATTTTCGTTTAGATTATTATTGTTAACTTATTCTAATATGATATATTTCACTGATGGGAATAACCTTCTAAAAAGTATAAAAAAAGAAAGTTTTTCTTATAAAAATTAAAATTTTCTTCGACTAAATATTTTTTTTTTTTAATGGGAATGACTTTTATAAAAATAAAGTTTTTCTAGTAAAAGTTTTATTAATTGATTGTTTTTCCGAATCAACAATTACTTTTTACGTATTGATTTAGTTTATTTGCCAATCTGGCTCTGTTTAGGTACAGATATTGTGTTATCTAACCAAGAAGCATAATGTTACATTTTCAAGGGGCTGTCTTATTTACACGGGTACGGGTTTATCTTCTTCAATAGTACCAATATTTTTGGTTACTAGATATAGATAAATTCGATATTTAGATATATTTGAATGGATTTATACTGCTTCTCTTTGTGATTACTCGGCATTGTACTGTATCCCCTATCAATTTTCACGAAATTGCTTAAATTTTCTTCTGATATTAGGTAGCTGACAGATGAGGCAGAACTGTGATGAAAATCCTGGGTTGACTTTATTTTTTAGTTTTCTAACTGGTTTTAAATCGAATTCCGGTAACTACTCGAGTGATCGCGTCAATAATTGAAATAACGAGTCGAGCAATCGAGATTCCTGGGCGTTCGGTTTTGGAAATTTTCCGTCCACATTAAAAAAAATCATAACTCTGAATTTGAACATGGACACATAAAAACTGATTTTAGTACTGTAAAGAAAATGAATCAACACATATTTTTCATTGATTATCAACATACGTTTTCAGAATTTATAAAAAAAAAACATTTTTAATCGAAAACCTTAATATCGACCTCCATTGTCAAGGGGTTAGGCTTTTTGCATCACGTTGCAAAGTGGAAGATACTTTCAGTATCTCCCTGGTATATGACCACCATTCAGAATTAAAACGTTGCTTGAAATAGCTTTGTTGACTATATCTGAATAGCCAGGTAATCCCTACCTTCCTCTCCCCCATCTCCTTCTCTTCCCCACTTACCGACAACCTCACTTCACACCCTGATTGGGGATGCCATATTCTCACTGGTCCCAGGCGGCTGGGAGAAATTAAGATTCTTGTGCCATATTCACATAAAAAAAAATATATTACGTGAGTTCTGCAAGATATCTATTGGAAATTGACTTGAGTGCAACTTATCCCGTTAACATTGCATATTTTCTATTTCTGTATGTTTTGTATGTCCTATTGATAATCAAAGATATATGTTTAAATTAAAAATCCCAATAACACTGTTCGAAAGATTTTTTGAAAAGATGTTTTGCCAAAGTGCCATGATATACCAAAAATCGCTCGAGTGGTTCATCGGAAAATAGAACAAATTTAAATTATTAATAACAATAACAAGTATCTTCACTAGACGTTTTATAACAATATTCAAACACTAAAAAAATATTTTGTTTACTTACCGTATCTATGGAACCATTAAGATGAAAGGGTGACTTAGCTTCTTGAAAAATGCTGTGACATACCTAAAACAAAAGAGAGAAAACATTAAACAAGTTGTTTAATTTGAAATTTGTAGACAATATTGGGTGCGTGTTAATTTTTGGGTACTGGGGCTATGCGAAACAATAGGTTTGACATCAGGATGGGCAGTGTAAGGTTGTCCAAAACGTACAATATTTTACGCGCTGCTTGAATATACACTTACCACTGCAGTATATAAATCATATTGTTTTCTTTTTATTTCTTGTCAACATTTATTTTGGGATTTGTTGATTTCGGTTCGGCGACTTTACCGCGACAAAACATCCTCGACAAAATATCCTGCGACAAAATATCCCAAACAAAATATCCTAACCTAACAAAAAATGGGACAAAAATAAAACAGACATCTTTCAAAGAAAATAAATTATTGTTCAAAAATAAGAAAATGTAAAATAAGGTTAGGTTTAATTTTAATAGATATTTTGTTGAAGGATGTTTTGTCCGTAGGATATTTTATCGGAGGATATTTTGTCGGGAATATTCTATGGCGGGATGAAAACGCTTTAATTACCGTTGATTTTATACCAGTGTAGTAACGATAACATGGGACGGTCGGTCTAAGAGCGAGGTCGACAGCCGTATACACCAGGCTAGGCTTGCATTCAATAAAAGGTCGAAAGTAATTGAATCAAATAATATAAGACCTATGTGTGGAAAATCTTGATGTACGGCTGCGAAACATGGTGCCTATCCGAAAGAGATAAACGGAGACTAGAGGCTTTTGAGATGTGGTCCTATAGAAGATTATTAGGAATTTCCTGGAGAGACCACATTACAAATGAGGAGGTTCTCCAAAGCATCGAAGGAGGAACGCACCTGCTCAGGACCTTGTCCGAAAGGCGTGCAAGATGGATAGGACATGTTATACGACAAGAAGGCCTCTTGCATACCATAATGGAGGGTATGACCGAGGGGACAAACTCTAGGGGACGCCCACGCCGAGAGTACCTGGACGACCTGCTGGTGGACGTGCGCTGCTCATCACATGCAGAATTCAAAAGAGCCGCATAAGACAGGAAAGAATGGAAGAGAAAATTAGAGGAAATTGCTGCAAACCAATCCCAGGATTGAAACCAGAGAGAGAGAGAGTAACGGCCTCGCTGTTAATTGTCAAAACATAGGTACATATGACGTCACGCGTACCTCACCAGACTTTGGTCGTTGCGGCCTTAACAAAAACCAACTAGAAAATTATACTGATATTTATTTAAATAAGAACGTATTTTAAAAAAATTATCGGTATTTCATATTGTTTGATTCTTCTTATCTGTCCAAAGCGCAACATCCTCTATGATGTTTTACATCATTTTTATTACCGATTTGAAATATCATTTTTAACATTGAAACCAAATTTGCCTCAATTATTTTCTGAACTCGTTTCTCCCTTTAAAAATGGTGAATGAACGCGAGCAAATCGAATAAACTTTCTTCGAACCAATAAATCTATTCAATGTTGAGGAAGGGTAGAAAATAGGTGTATGAAAGTGCCCACTGACGAGAAAAACCAATAGAAGTGCGTAAAATTAGCAATTTTTTTGTTACTTCTAGTGAAACTGATCAACATTTTCAAATATCGAAATTCTTGCTAGAACGGTGTGACGAATAAAATTTCTTCACAAGTAAATTTGAGTTTATAATTTAAAGATATGAAAGAGCAAATCCCGCATTGTGAATTAAAATACAATGAAATCGTTGACAGATATGGGTCGCAAGTACAAGATGGGAACTGCTACGAGTTTATAGGGCACGGACACTCAAGACTGAGACGGGAGAGAGAGGTTTGATGGTTGAATACAAAATTCCAGCAGTATTTGGACCGCAGTGAAAGGGATGCATTCATTCGTCGTCAATTCTGGACATACTGACCCCCAGATTCCTACACACCCCTCATATCTTTTTCATTCCCCAGAACTTCCTTTACTTCCTTTTCCTAAAATGACCCTCCAAGTAGTATCCCCAAATATTATAATACAGGCCCTGAGGGAAATTATTTTCCTCAATTCCTCCTGTGTGGAGCTAATGAAAAAAAAAAAAACATTTCCTTGGCATATTTATGGTCTAGCAGTTAAAAAGTATTCAATCAGTTTTCGATCATATAAGAATAAGTTGAACACACTTCTAGGAATTTATCTGTTCTATGGTAGGTACCTACACTACCTACCAGTCTTACATTCAATCAATTTCCCTAGAAATATTTGAATTGAATCGAATGCGGGTTGATATTCAATGAATATAAGACAGGATTTCTCTTCGTTGAAATAAAAATAAATATCTGGCATTGTTTGGTTTGTGTAATAAATTTTGGTAGTTTTGGGATGTTTTCCAGAAAACCGCGTTTATTCTGTTATTTCCGTAGATTTTTTTTTTGTGTTTTCATATTTATTTCAGTTATTTGCAATATTTTTATAATTTAAATTATAAAAAATGATAATATAAATGGTTCTGAGAAGGCAGTTATTTTTAAGTATTAGCGAAACAAATATTTTGTAGAAGAAATTTTTAATTATGGGCCATTAAAAAGCCTAATGGCCGTTATACACGACACCTCTTTTCAGCCGATTCCAATTAGAGACAAAAGTCAACATTTTTCGATTTACGCGATCGCTATTTTCACCACCATTTTCATATCTAGGATTTCAATTGTCATCACTGCAAACAACACACGAACCATATTGTTTGCTGTGATGCCTACTGAAATCGTTGATATGAAAATAGAGATGAAAACAGCGATCGCGTAAAGCGAAAAATGTTAACTTTTGTCTCTAATTGGAATCGGGCTGAAAAGAGGTGTCGTGTATTGCGGGCTTAAGGCTGAGAATTCAAATTTCGTCGAAAGATGTTCTTACGGTCGTACAGGGCTGTTCCAATGAGAAATATTAAATATTCTTTGTACCAGTTTTTCAAAATAATAACTGAAAATCGATTTTATTTTATTCAAAATTTGATTTAATTTATACCTACATTAAAAAATGCTGAAAGTCGTGATGAAAAAGTATTAAAATTGTGCACTTTTTGTAATTATTTTTGGATTATAAGTATTTATAATTTTTCAATAATGTCTATGCAAAATAAGAATGCAAACAAAAAAAAAATAGTTTGTTAGACCGTAAATAAATAAACAAACTGAAGTATTTTCGTTACAAAACACGTGCACGAATGTTGAATGATTTTATTTAAACTAAAATGAAAATTCTGAAGCATAGCTTTCCCAGATAATTTATTGATTTATTTTACTGCATGAATATATGAATTGAAATGTGTGTTGTATAAGACAATTTTTTTTATTTTTATTTAACAAATCTGCCAACGACCTACGGTATAACCTTATTATGCTAAAAATAAACATATATTCCCATAATTTAAAACAAAACTTTACCAGATAAAAGAACAATCCTTCGAATTCAATTTAAATTTTTTGTGGAAAAGAGTCAAAACGGCTAAAATTTTATTTAAAAATTACATATTTCTAGTTTTGTCTGTTATTCGATCTTAATTTAATGGTGTTAATTAATTGATGGTAATGTAAGATTCCTTCGATGACCTAACCCAGTATTTATCTAACTTATTAAAATTTGTAAATATCTTATTTTCCTTAAATCAAAATCACGACTTTGTCAACGAAGTATATGGTTTATAGCTGAAGAAATTGGAATATTCATTATAATCTTTACGAACACAAAGAAAAAAACACAGCATTCATAAATTTTGTTCGGTTCTAGGTGAAAGCAATAAAAAAATTTCTAATTCTAATGATAAGTATGGTATGTATGTCCCAAAAACATGGTGTTGGGATTTTTTTTTTGGTATTTAAAAATGTGGAAAATCAATGATATGAACGAAATTCTCCAAAATTTTCTATGTTTTTCTTTTATTTTTGCTTAATGAGTAAACCCTCAAATGTAATATTTAATTAAATAAAGATAATATTAGCGAAACTCAATCGAACATCTGAAAATAGAAATATCAGAAAAAGATATGGTCATATCTAGGACTCGAACCCAGGATCTTCGCCTGGGCGAGGCGCAGCTCTACCAACTGATCTAATATGTCCCTATCCGATTCGGTCATATTTAACTGTATCATACTTCGACTAAGTACTACCAAAATTATCTTCTTTTTCTTAACGCGTGTTTTATTGGCTGCTATCTTAATATATGATTGCAAGATTCAAACCCGAACTAAATGCTATCTAGATAGTCTCATGGATAAATTTTAATTTTAAATTTGCTACATCTATTTACTTTTCTACAAGTCTAATATGATTTATTTTATATCCAAGACACCATTAACTCCTAAAGCTTAAAACATACATATTCTGTAAGAAGATGCCGTAGTCCCACAGGCTCCGGCCGGATAAGACTCTATCAGGGTATATGTTCGTTGATTTCACAACTTGATTTTGTTTAGCCTTTAGCGAATTGGGGTGTAAAAACGTAAGGCTGGTCTCTTGGGTTAACGGAAGAAGCAGAGGTATGGCATCCGTTCGTTAACCGGAAACGCCTTCTTCTTCTTATTTTGTTAGGCTACAAGTTGAGCATCTCACTGGTCATGCATTCACGCGATACAATAGTTCTGTTGTATCGAACGCGTTGAATTTTACAACTTTGCTAAAAGTTTACGATAACGTAGTGCTCTGTTAATGAAAACATATATATTTGATAATATATACTGACGGCATCCGTGGTCGAGGAGTAAGGCTCTCGACAAGTGATCAGAAGGTCTCAGGTTCAAATCCCGGCGTGCACAACTAAAATCTCTTTGTTTGATTTGTGTCATTTCACGATTTATTCATTTAAAATGACATATAGTATATTTGCGGCACGTTCCAGATCGAAAAATTCCCTCTATTGCCATGGTATGAGACCACCATTCAGAAATAAAACGTTGTTTAAAAATGGCTTTAGCCGTGTTTGGTGACCAGATCTGAAAATCCAGGTACTTCCCCACCTTCTTCCCCTCTCTACTACTTTCAGCCTCACACCATACCCCAAGTAGGGATGCCGTAGTATCACTGGCTGCAGACGGAAGCAGTTGAGAACCTTGTGCGGATTACACAAAAAAAATATTACTTAGATACATTTATTCTAAAACCTCTTTTATATGATGATGGTTTAAAAAAAAATCATCCCATACATTTATTTTATAACACAATTATAACACAGACCTCTAAGAAAAACGTGTAAAAATAAAGTGATTTAAAACAAATGCATGCGTTTATATTGTAATACGACAAGCCACAAAGCAAATGCATTTTACGAACGCCAATCAATTGATCTTAGGAGTTCCATTTTCAGAATAAAAAACTTATCAAATTTAAAAATAGAATTTTCTCGGAATGGAACTTGAAAATTAACTTTCGAAATTTAATGAATTTTTCAAATTCTGTGAAACAATTCAGATGTAAAAGTGTACCCTCCATCTGGTACAATATTCAGATTATTTTTAAACACCACGAAATCACGTTGTAATAAAGAAAAGTATTGAATTTAACAAATGTTTTATGTATTCTGGGTCCATAGTAGAATATTTAAAAATCTCACACTAATATGCCAGCCAATTATGCATTTTGTGTGTGCAAGATGAACATATGTAAGCAACAACACTTATTTGATTTATTGAGGGCATCCGAATAATGCTTTCCTAATTATCTCAAAACTTATTAAATGGAAATGTCCGACTAATCAACTGGACGATCGATGCAGTGAGTTGCCAAGGTTACTCTTTAATGACTACTGGATTTCCAGTACTGAATTCTACAGCATTTTGTTAAAATTCGTTATTAGAAATGGCAGTATTTTGCAGAGTCGATGGAAGAATAGATGTTCTTCCGGACCAGTGAGTCTGCTATGACAATAATTTTCTTCTTCCGACTCCTCGTTAACCTCGATTTCTCCTTTCCTAAGACTTTGATTAATATATATATATACATACTAGCTGGCTCCCGGCATGCATTGCAATGACGTTGCAATGCCATATTCAAAGAAATAAATTGTTTCTCTCTGCATGTCCTTTCCAGTGTGTCCCCGTTCCCCTCCCGCGTTCCATAATGTCAGTCCCAGTACATTCAGTTTTCAAACGGCTCACGTGCCACTATTACAATTTTTTTTATTCAAATTTTATTTTTCATATGCAATAAATATTAATTTTTGTACATTATAAGAACAATCAGTCAAATTTGTTACCTAACAAAGGTACCTATTTAAAATATCTGTAATTTTAACGAAAAAAAAAACTGCCTGCTAAATTCACATTCATTTATTAATATATTTTTTTATAAATCCTACAAATATGAGATAAACGGTGAAATACAGGTCAAATCATTGACTATATAGCACTATAATAAGTTTGTATGCCTCCACGTTCAAATTCGAAGGTATGATTTATTAATGTTGGTGAAAAATTAAAAAATGATCTTCTGAGAAATCTCGAGCAATCGAGGCAAATTTATTTATTTCGCGTAATCGCTCCAGATTAGTTCAGAGTTTTTTATTCTTCAAATAAAATCAAAATAATAATAAAAAATATATTTATTTTTGAAAAATACCAAAATACTATAAATAAAGTTTTTTAAAATATTAAGTCATTTATTAATGAAATATAATGTTTAATTTTATGTCTAAATCATATATTTTTATACGCTACGAAAGTTTAAATGCAAATCAGTCATTATACTTAAAAATAATACAATTTTTTACGATAAATCACGTTGGTTCGAAAGTTACACAAAAGGTAATCATACGTCTTTCAAACGTATGGTGTATGTATGTCTCAGTAATTATTGTACTTACCATGGTGATACAACCGCCCCGTGCAAGCTCTGCTCGGAAACTGAGCTAACTGAGATAGGCAGCGCGCTACGTTGCAATATAAAAAAATGAGTGTTCTTTAGACCACACAACTGAAGTGAAACTACACTGAAGAGAGAAAGAAAATGTGCGTAAAAATAACCTTGGGGTGACCTATGACCTTAAGGTGACCTATGACCTTGGGGTGAACTATGACCTTGGGGTGACCTATGAACTTGGCGTGACCTATGACCTTGGGGAGACCTATGAACTTGGGATGACCTATGACATTGGGGTGACCTATGGCATAGTTATTCAATAAATTATTCATTGTGCTCGCACCTCTCTCTCTTGCCCCTTCAGTAATATACGAAACGTAACTCTCTCTCTTTCTATCTTCACTTACTTAAATCTCCCCCTCAACTTCCACTCGCCCCGCCCGATCACACTTTTCGTAATGCTCTCGTCACGCATTCACCAGCTTACTCCACAAGTCAAGCGTGCGTAAAGAAGTCTGACTTCATAAAGACAACAATACTTATGTCTCGTTTACGTCGCAAAGACGTAAATTATCTTTCTAGGGTTAACATAAAAATAGACATCTTGAAAATGTTAGATATGTTTCAAGTTGAGAAGATGTCTACATTTTACAAGAAATAAATTATTATGATAATTTAAGAGATGAGACACATTGTAATTTATTCCCATTAGGTACTGGTAAAGTAGAAATTACTTTCCAGAAATATTTAGATAATATTATTTTCATTTCAAATTAGTCGCTAACTTCTACAGAACAAAAGTTTTCAACGGTAGTAAAATTTTATGTGTACTGTAATATGTAAGTACCTGATTATATATTGTAACAGGAAAGTGAAAGCGCCGCGCGCCCCCAGCTATGAGCATACTTTTTACTTCATAATATCATGGAAAACTTTTTTCTGTGCCAATACTTTATTTTATTATTCATTTTTTTTTTGTTACATAGGCACAATAAGCAAATATCTTCGCTTCATTTGGAACTTCACTTCACCTTGTTCTGAGATAATAATAATAATAAGCCTTTTTTTCTGGACTTCTGTTAGGTATGAATACTAGACATTATTTTGTTTGTTAAAATATATCCCGAAGCTCAGTTTGCCTCTTGGTGTAGGCCTCCTCTAACATTTTCCACTGGGACCCATCATGCGCTACTCTTCTCCAATGATGTCCAGCCGTGAGCTTAAGGTCATCTTCTCATCTTATTGTTGACGTCCTCTACTACTCTTGCCATCTCTGGGATACCAGTCAGTGACTTTTTTGAACCATTTCTCTTGTGGATCGCGGATCATGTGACCTATCCATCTCCACTTTTGTTGGTCTATTCGGGTACGGCAACTTTAGTTTTCGCGCTTATTATGGTACATCTCACGCTGTCCTGTTTTCTTATTCCTGTCAAAATTCTCTTCATGGCTCTATGGCAACTTTCCAACTTTTCTTTGTGGCGTTTGGTGAGTCCCCAAGATTCACATCCGTAGGTGATGACTGGAAGTATACATGTGTTGAAGACTTTCCTTTGTATTTGCATACTTAGCTCCTTGGATTTCAAGACTTCTCAAGAATGTTCTGAGATATGTGGTGTCAAAGTTTGCAAAGACGATATCCAATAATCTGTTTACAAATTTCCAATTTTATTATTATATCTTGTGTAAATTATTTTTATTGAATACATTTTAAACGAAAATGGTAGCGATCCACTCTTGGTAACCTGTGGCAGAGGTGTTGGTTGTCCAATAAATGGTTCCCATACCCGCCTCCTACATTGAAAACTTGTTAAGAGCGTTATCCAATAAAAATGTAATGTTTTAATATAAATTAAAAAAATAAGATTTTAACATTCGGAATCGAAGTCGCATTAATTGAAATGGCATTAGCAATATTAGTAATTGGTAGCCGGTTCTGAATATCCGGGTACTTTTCAACCTTCCTCTACGGCATCTTCCTCTCATTCCCCAAATCCTTTCAACGTACCCTCATGAAGATGTTGTAGACTCACTGGCGTTGGATAATTTACATGCATCGGTATGCAATTGATAATTCAATCTGATTCTGTTGGAAAAAAAAACGCAATTAAAAACTAATTTTTAAGACACAAATCATGAATTTAAATTTTGAAAATATATACTACTATCATTTACCCGAGGCTTAGCTCGCGTGGTAATAATGAAGAGAAATTACGATAACAAGAATTTTTTATCGGAAGTGAAATGTTTCTCCGGGATGAAAATTAGACTATATTACTTCCCAGATCTCTAACTATCGGTATGCTAATCACGTCGATCGGTCGCTTTGTTGCGACGTCAAAGAATGACAAATAAACTAACCCACTTTAGCATTTAAATTATTAGTTAGAATAGTAAAGTAACTATTTAAAGAAAAAATAAGACCAACAGTAGAAGATAGGCATCTGATGACAGTGGTATTTAATTTATTTCTTTACATTAATTCAAAACACGAGGCCTTGAGGAAAATAATTTCCTTCTTTGAAGATGCTTTGTGAAGAATTTTTGAGGAAAAGAAGTAGTGAACATATTGTAGGAGAGAGGAAACACAGTGACCGGCAAATCGTTCAACAGCTGAGCTGTTTAACTCAAGAACGAGTCGTAGAAACGACCCGTTCTCATGTGACAAATGTCAACTGTGTACAAATTTGGGCGCGCGTTTGGCGTGTTTCCCGACTGTGTGCGGCGTTAGTTTCTCAGAGCATCTTCCATTTCACAAAACAATGTGACAATTTTTTGAAAATAGTTACGAATTTATACATTACTAGCGATGTCCCGGCATGCGTCGCAATGCCACTTAATAATGAAATTTTTTCTTTCTTCGTGTCCTTTACCATTCATCCCGTTACCCTTTCGCCTCCCCTTCCTCTTCTGCATCCCCTTCCCATCCCACTCCGCTCTCCCGCTTCTCCCATTCTGCGAACCCCCCTCCCGCAGTCCCCTCACCCATCTGCGTTCCATACGTTCAGTCCCAGTACATTCAGTTTGCAAAAAGCTCGCGTTTTATACAAGCTTCATAATGAGAGAGCTCATCACCTATAGAAACCATCGCGGGAAAGCGCACATAAAATCACAAAAGTTTCAGAGCAATCGGATGAATGGTTTGGCAACGCATAAGGAACAAACATACATAAAAGAAAGCAAATATAAATTATTTGTATATAGATATACAGATTTATAGAGCCTCATTTCAAATTTAAGATAGTTAAATCATATTATCATTAAATCTTTTTTTTTTAATAATATTTTTTTATAAAAATGATTTAACTAACTAACCATCACGCCGTTTCCCCGCAGGGGTAGGCAGAGAGGACGGACCGCCAAACAACTCGATCTTGGCACACACTCCTTGCCTCGTTCACATTCATACATTGTCTCATACATGCTGTTCTATTATTCCGACTCTTCACATGGCCTCACTCAAGTGTCTGATTCACTTGGTCATGCCATGTCTTCCTCGGGCGTCCCCGACATCTTCTAGCATTCACATTTGCGTCATATATTCTCCTTACACTCCTTTCCTCCAAAAATGATTTAAACTGTGTATTTAAAGTTACTGTTTATTTTAAGTACTTATAATATAAATAAATTAATTATTAAAGTCTCGTATGATATAGGCTATCTAAACTCTTGCTAAAAAAACCGTCATAAAAAAACCTAATCCTCATATGTATTTAAAACGTAACTGTCAACACAGCTTTTTCATGGCAAAAGCTCCCAGTTCTCGTATGAATAGCTTCAACTCCCTACTTTATAATTTTTTTAGAATATATCACTTCCCTTTGAACGGGACCCGAGCATTAAAAGACCAAATGAATTCGGGGCGACACGTTAAACTTGTGTCATCGGCAAAAAGGCGCCATGAAAATTAACCTATATGGTTCATTATTACTGTCGTAAAAATGTTTTTAGATAGTAAATAAAATGATAAAAACTTTCTCCAAATATGTTCGAATTTTAAAGATTTTTTTTCTGAATTCATATTAAATTTGAAGCATATTTGATAGAAGCAACTTAACTGTGTGAGTCAACGCATCAAATTCACAGAGAAATCTATATGTTTTATCCTTAGAAATTCAAAACAAACAACAATATAATTATTTTAAATTTTATAAGTGAAACCTCAAATTGTAATATTTAATTAAATGAAGAAAATATTAGCAAAACTCAGAAAAATATATTGGCACCTCTGGGACTCGAAACTCTAACCCAGGATCTTCGGCTTTCCGGGCCCCTGCGCTACCAACTAGCAGCCAATAAAACATGCGTTAAGTCTTGATTACATTGAGCGAGTTTACAAGCTACTAGTCGGTAAGTTTAAAAGCGGATGAATCGGCGAGTGAGATTATCATGGTGACACACAAAACTCTCTACTCGCTCAGTAGAGACAGTAGCAGCTAAATTAACGACTCTCGCGCGAACTAATTCGGTCGACATTTTGTAAAAAAAACTTGAGCTCGCAGCTAGCGCCATACGCTAGCCAGTAGCGAGAATTACGGCTCCAGCGAGAACTAATTCTGACAGTTATGAAATCAGCTGTTGGTAGGCCGCCATCTTGAGCAAGTAGCGAGTAAAGTTGACCACCTTTCAAATTTTTTTCGTAGATTGTTCACAATCTGCTAGTTAGCTAGTAAAATACGATTACACTGAGCGAGTTTACTAACAGATAGTGAAATTCCCAGATAGTAGCTTGTAAACTCGCACAATTTCGAGGCTTTAAGAAAATAAAGATAATGCTGGTGGTTCTTAGTCGAAGTGTGATGGAAAGCCGAAGATCCTGGTTTCGAGTCCCATAGGTGCCAATATCTTTTTATGATTTTTCTGTTTCCAGATTTTCGATTGAGTTTCAGTAATATTGTCTTCATTTAATTAAACGTAGTAATTATTTATTTTTTCCTTTACAATGCATTAATTAGAAGTAAACTTGAGTAAGGAAGCATTATTTGGAATCATATTTCTACAAAATGAAAACATTGTAGAATCGGTTTAACAACAAAGAAAAACTATTTTCTTTCAAATGTGGTCTACTGACCATCTTAGATTATATGACTTAAGTATATTTTTATACTTAAAGATTACTATACTTAAAATAAGGAGACAATTAAATTATCTAATATGTTTACATGTAATAATTCACGGCCATCATGATACAACAATGTTGAAATAATTGTTTCCAATTCCCATTGTTTTTTTTTAAATTATGTCCACACAGATGGCCCTGTGGAAAACCATTTCTCTCGTGGCCTATCGGGGTTATCTTTGGAGATGCTGTGTGGAATGTATTCTTAGGGAAAGGAAAGAGAGGAACTTCTGGGAAAGAAAAATGAATGAGGACTGGGGGTCCGTGCATCAAGGAACGACAGATGTATGAATCCATTTCTCCCACGATGGGTCGAGAGAGTCCAGCTGGAGAGGTTATAGGGCCTTTCTCATCCAGTTTCTCCTAATCCAGCCTGCCACGCAGTAGACAGTCAAACGCATCCGCCACAAATACCGAGACCTAACCTCACCCTATGAACCCAGGAACACCTGTTAAGACACCAAACGTAGCGAACCACTTAGAGTGACCTATGGCAGAGGTGTTGGTTATCCAATAAATCGTTCACGGTGCCGCGGTACCTATTCTCGCCACCCAAATTAGAGTGCGCTGAAGTAGACATTTTTGTCATTAATACACATGGATTCTGGAAAAAAATCCTGTTTTTGCTAAAAAGCATGTTCAAATAATTCTCTCTTTGTATTAATGATCATTTGAATCAGCGTTTATATAATTTTATAAAGTT
The DNA here is from genome assembly GCA_917563855.2 of Limnephilus lunatus. NCBI lineage: Eukaryota > Metazoa > Arthropoda > Insecta > Trichoptera > Limnephilidae > Limnephilus > Limnephilus lunatus. The sequence goes on from OU830603.1 coordinate 51,852,652, forward strand.
TTATTTTTATGTATTCTGTATCCATTGACTGAGAATATTTTTATAATTTTATGTACCTTTTTCTATGTAAATAAGCACTTATAATTGGATTCTTCTTCTGTGACAACATTTGTAAAACCGAGCATAAATAAATACTTTTCTGTAATCAACAAAACCAATAATTGGTAGGTTTTAATTTATTATTATTTTAAATACGAATGAAATCAAAACATAGCTGATTTTGAACGAAATTAGAGTAGGTAAAATAAGGTAAGGCTTCTTTTCCATAGAATCAATTAGTTTACTTTGAGTGGGAACTGATACAAAAAGGAGTCAATAACATTGATATAATTTACCTTCTGAGTTTGTTACGGAGATGTTATAAATACTAAAGATATTTTGACAAGTTAGCCATCACGTGATATGTACAGTTCTCGATAAATTTAAATACACTAATCAAAAACAGCCGATAGTTTCAAATTACGGTTGAAATCAGTTACAACTTTGCAAAGATACATAATGGGCCGTATTCATAAAAAAAAAGTAATGATTATACTTGCAGAATATAAAGGAAATCCTTCAGCTGGCATTCATAATATTCAGAGTAAAATCTTATACTTATAGAGTATGAGCACATCCTTCACAAAAAGTATTTGGTTATTCATAAACGTTACCTTTTACTCTAAATAAAAGGATATCCTTCAATAATTTCGAGTGTGGTCAGTAGCAGACTCAGTCGTGTAATGATCAGTTGTAACGATGGAAGATGTTGTGGAACTGAGAGAGATTAAACACTACAAGCAGCGTTTATCAACACCTGTTCGTGATTACAAAGATTTTTTTCAAAATCACGTGGGCATTGGCGATTTCATCTGCTATGAACTGCAGTTCGGTTGAAGCATTATCTTTTTCTGTACTTTCACTATCGCGGCTTGAGGAATACATCTTTTCTAATCGAAGTACTGTACTCAAATAACACCGATAACAAAGAAATACCGAAAAATAAACAATCCATCGAAAACAGATTGGAACCTGCCACGGCGCAGTCACAATCCAACATGCCAACAATCTTTTACTGATTCATGGAAGATATTGTTGAAAGTACAAGGTAATCATTATGAATACGAAAAAAAGGAAATGCTTATACTCCTACCCTTTTCTTCAACTCAAAACCTTATACTTCTACCTAATACTTACAAGGATATCCTTCAATTTTATGAATACGGCCCATATATCGTCCTTGGAAAGGATAGCGTCGAAACCAAAGATATTAAAATACAAAAGAGATATCCTATGATGTCCGCGCGACCGTCGCCGAACTACGGCCTAATGCGCGTAGTTTGCATACAAAAAGAATTAGTTAATTTTATTGATTTTTTGAAGGTGTGCATTATTATGGGTTAACGATATAGTTTAAATACGGAAAGAATTTGTTCATTTAGTTTATTCGTTAATTGACAAACAACACCGGCGACACCCGGAAGCACAGTCTAACCTAGTAAAAACGGCGAATAGCACATCTCCTTATATTTTATTATCTTTGGTCGAAACCATTATGTGCATATAGTCAGGTATTTTTTAAAGGTACCTAGACTTAGTAAAGCGTTTTTAATAAATTGTTTTCTTTTATTTATTTATTTTTCTTAATGAGTAAAACCTCAAATTCTAGCATTTGATTCATAAAGACAATATTATAAATGACACCCAGTAGAAAATGTGAAACAAAAAATCAAAGAGATATTGAAAGAAGGGTGAATGCAGGTAACTCTATTAATGGAGGACTGAACGCCGTTGGCACCAACAAAAAACTGTCCAAAGACGCGAAACTAGCCGTCCATAATGGAGTACTGGTACCTACCCTGATGTATGGCAGTGAGGCATGGAACTGGCAGAGGAAGGATGAAAGTAGACTGAATGCTGTAGAAATGAGATCCCTGAGGCGTATGTGTGGTAAAACCATGTATGATCGTGTGAGAAACGCGGAGATCCGCAAAGAATGCAAGGCTGATGTAAGCGTAATGAGTAAGATCAAGAAAGGAACGCTCCGATGGTTCGGGCATGTAGAGAGAATGAACGAGGAAAGGAGTGTAAGGAGAATATATGATGCAAATGTGAATGGTAGAAGAAGTCGGGGACGTCCGAGAAAGACATGGCACGACCAAGTGAATCAGATACTTGAGTCGGGCCATGTGAAGAGTCGGAATAATAGAAGAGCATGTATGAGACGGTGTATGAATGTGAACGAGGCAAGGAGTGTGTGCCAAGACCGAGTTGTTTGGCGGTCCGTCCTCTCTGCCTACCCCTGCGGGGAAACGGCGTGATGGTTAGTTAGTTAGTTAAAAATCAAAAAAGATACGAGATGTGGCCGTATCTTTTTCTGATTTTCTGTTTCAGATTTTTTATTTAAAATTTGTTTTCAGGTAGGTAAGTATTTAATTTATTTTTTCTTAATGAGTAAAACCTCAAATTGTAGCATTTGATTCATAAAGACAATATTATAAATGACACCCAGTAGAAAATATGAAATAAAAAATCAAAAAAGACACGAGATGTGGCCGTATCTTTTTCTGATTTTCTGTTTCAGATTTTTAATTTAAAATTTGTTTTCAGGTAGGTAAGTACCTTCAAAGTTCATAATTTTAGTGATTTAAATTTTTCGCCATCAAATTTCCTCCAATTTTTATGGTGGTCATGGCTCATCCACTTCTTGCGGTCATCAACTTACCGGACGCCTGTGATACTTAATCACTCCAGCGCATTGGTGACCTTTCTCTGTTTCTTATGCCTTTCAATTTCTCAGTGACTATGAGTTTCTTCAAGTTGGAGTCCTCTGTTTGGCTAGCAGCGTGTCCAAAGTTTCTTAAGATACATTGTAGGCTGGTAGTAGAAAGCCTACTGTGGATGCCTATCTCTTCCAGAATGAACACATTGGACTACAGCGTCCCCATTAATTTGGGAATGTTGTGAGAAAGAAGATATTGGGTAGAAGAAGAAGCTATCAATATCTGGTCACCATGCACGTTTGAAGCTAATTCAAGCAGTGTTTCAATTCTGAATGATGGTCTTTCACCAAGTCGATATATTTTTTCACATTAATTCCACACAGGTGAAAATAATTTCCGTCGGGGCCTATATTATCTTTAGGGTTGCCGTGTGAAGGAAGGATCTTTATAATAAAAGAACCTGAAAAAATTTGTCATCGCTAACTTTAAATAATTTTAAATAAAAAATATGAATTATACCTTTGCAAGTTATCATGTTGTTGCTGTGAATCCTTTCCAAGGCCTTGACATTCGATTTTGTTTAATGTGTTCACTTTGAATTGTAGGTACGTGTTATTGTTATTGTTAGTGTGTAGTGAGAATAAATTTCAGAATACTTTATGTTTGAAAGCAGGTCTTTAGTTTATATTTGTTTTCATGTTCTTATTTACACGTTTTTTATTCTTTATTATTCTTAATGTTGTATTTTTTAGAATTATTAGTTTACGGGTACTGGACCCTTAGCTTTTTATTATATTTTTTTTATTATTGTTTTTAATTGTATTCTTAAAAATGTAAATAATCTGTTGATTTTCCTATACATAAAATAACTAAAATAAATTAATGAAAAAAAAAAAGAAAGTAAAAAAAAAATAATTAACTAAAAAAATAATTAAAAAAATAAAATAAAAATAATTTAAAAATAAAATCAATAAAATCAATGAAATAATTAAAATAAAGAAAACAAATAAAATATACCATTTATACTAAATAAATTTTATAAACAAAATAAATTAAACAAATAACACAAATAAGACAAATAAAACAAATATAATAAAAAAAATAAAAATATAAATAAAATGAAATAAAAAAAAAATGAGAGGAATGAGTGAAGTGAGTCTTGGATACCCATGCTGTAGGAGAGGGAATACAGATGCTGAGAGTATTTTCCACTCTGGAACGTGTCGTATCAAAAATGTACTATAAGAATTTTTTTAATTAATTAATTATAAAACTAATAATTAATTGATTTAAATAAATTTAAATTAATAATTTTAATTTTATATTAATTTGAAATTATTTAATTAATATAGAATATCTGTTTTATTGTATTAAATATTTCATAATTTCCTTTGTATTTCCTTAGGTATGTGTGGGACTGAATAGTTCGTAACATGACTTCCGAGTATATGAGTGAGAACGGGCAGAATGGTAGGGTATTTAAACCACCATTGCCAAAGTAAGTCTCACTCTCTCTTAGCTAAGCTCTCATCTAGTCACTTAATATCGATCATTTATATTCGTCATATTAATGAATGTAATCTATTAAACTACGTACATTATTTCAATTCAATTTCATCAAGTATTTCGTAATACCAGTACAACGTACGAGAGAAATCTATCCATAAATATTATTTATTTATTTGTTGATTAACGCCCTTTTTCAGGGCTTTTATGTTTTATATGAAAAAAATTAATGTAACAAAGGGAGCGACAACTCAACAAATTATCGAAGATATACACAGTGTAAACTCACTGTCCCATTTTAAAATGATCAAGGAAGTAGATATTCTAAACATTATTGAAAATATGAAAGGAGGGTCGTCACCAGGTTTTGACAACATAACTGTAAATATGTTAAAATCTATTAAAAGCCACGTGATAAAACCATTAACTCACCTAATTAATTTAAGTTTAAAAAATGGAATATTTCCGTCTAATTATAAGAGGACAATTATCTCACCTATATTCAAAATTGGAAATGCACAAAATGTAACTAACTATCGACCAATTTCCCTCATTTCAAATATTGGAAAAATATTTGAAAAAATCGTAAAATCTCAACTAATGGAATTTATTGAAAATAACAAAATACTTCACGACAATCAATACGGATTCCGAAAAGCGCGCAGCACACAAGACGCGATTGCAAATGTCACATCACGCATATTTAAAAACCTTGATATGAGCAATAAATGTATAGGTATTTTTATAGACCTGAGAAAAGCGTTTGACAGCATATCCCATAAAAAACTTATGAAAAAATTAGATAATTTGAACATTAATGAAAACGTAGCAAATTGGATAAAAAGCTACCTAAAAAATCGCCCTCAATGTGTCAAAGTAAATAACATTTATAGCGACGAAGAGACATCTGAATATGGAATTCCACAAGGTACTGTGCTAGGTCCTATATTATTCATCTTATATGTAAACGGTATATTCTCACAGCCACTTCATGGTAGTATAACCTCTTATGCCGACGATACAGTACTTATTGAAAGTGGAATCACATGGCAAGTTGTAAAACAAAAAGCAACAGAAGACATAAACATACTTAAACACTGGTTTGATATAAATCTACTATCTCTTAACAGTGAAAAAACTCACGTTATACCATTTGCAATAAAATCAAAGGACGTTCCGGTAAATTTTGATATAATTATACATGATAATTCTAAAGATCACAAAAAAAATAACTGTAAAATAAACTGTTCCACATTAAAAATTTCGAATAAAATCAAATACTTAGGAATAACAATAGACAAAAACCTGAACTGGAAAGATCAAATCAACCTTACCGTTAACAAAATAAGGAAATTAATTTACATATTTTTAAAAATCCGAAACTTTCTCTCATTAGAAAATCTAACATCAGTCTACCATGCTATAGTACAGTCAAATCTCCAATACTCTGTAGTAAGCTGGGGAGCTGCATACAAAACAAATCTACTCCCTGTTGAAATTGTGCAACGTCTAATTATAAAAATTATCTTGAAAAAACGAAGAGATTATCCAACTCACCTTATTTTTGAAGAATTTAAAGTATTAAAATTTAATGATCTAGTTCGAAAAAATATAATAATCCAAATAATAAAAGAAAAACAAAATCATAGCTTTTTAACTGAAAGTCGTACTCGTCAAAAGCATATATTTCCAACACAAAAATGTAACACCTCATTTGCACAACATCATTACACATATCTAGGAAAAAAATACTTCAATAAACTACCTGAAAAAATAAGAACAATCGAAGACGATAAATGCCTATTAAAAGCAATTAAAGAGCAATTTAAAGTAAAAATAACAAATTGATAAAATTTATCATCATAAATTATATAATTTGTAAATTTGTTTTTTTTAAGTATCTACCACAATTAAATCAAAAGATTCAAAATATATTTTGTAAATATATTTTAAATATTTTTTCATCCCGATACTCGTCCCTCTTCTAATCACAAGCGTCTGCTTCTATAGAAGAGAAATATCATACAAAATAAAAAATAAAAAAATCAGTGAAAATTTATTATATAGTTTATTTGTATCAAAAAAAGATTATTTTGAAATATAAATATTATATTTTATATGTTATTTTTGCTGTATAAATAATGTATCTTCTGTAATAAATAAATGAAAAAAAAAAAAAAAAAAAAAAAAAAAAAAAAATATGAATGGTAAGAAATACACAATAATTATTGTACATAACTGAACTGCCTCAGTAACAATATTTTACAACTATTTGTTTAAAGATAAATTGAAGACATCCACTCACTTGGTATAACTGTTTCTGTCCGTGAGTATTCTGGGCAAAGAGGAATACATTTGGTAGTTAGTCCCAGAATTTCTGCACTAAAATAAATCCTGACTTCTGGTATTACATAGTGGTATCCATAAGCTTATCAATTCAAGCAATACTTGACTATCAACTAAATCATTTAGAATTTTATATAGAAATATCAACGCTTGTACATGTACATTATAATGTGGGTTCCAGATGGGAGAATTGTACTCAAGTTGACTTCTTACATAGGCAATATATAACAGTTTAACACACCTTTAGAATGTCAAAATTTCTGGTTAGCCTAGTTATAAATCCCAACATTTTTAAGCCCTTATTAGAGATTTCTGTTATGTGGTTAGCATTTTTATAAATGTTGTAATTATGGATTTTTTATTCGAGACAATCTAACTTTAACATTTTGAGATATTTAAGTAAAGTCTATTTTCGTTACATCAAATTAATATTTGTTGATATTATCTTAGAATGTTGCAATGGTAAATATATTGAATAATTCAAAAAAATTGAGGTCATCAGCAAAAAGTAAGATATGATTTATGATATAATTGTGAAGACCTGTGAAAATTTGTGCACGAAACATTATTCCGATGGTTTTGCCATTAATGGAAAAGATCATCGATAAAAAGTTTGAATAATTTTAGAATTAGGACGAATTGCAGAGTTTAAAAAATGCACCAAAAAGGCTTGGAAAGACTGATATATGTAGAACGGTAATGCAGGTAACAGTAATAATGGATGACTGAATGCAGTTGGCGCTAACAAAGACTGTCCAAAGAAGCGAAGCTATCAGTCCACAATGGGGTGCTAGTCGTAGACATTATGAAATATTTTTGTAAGATCATTTATAAACAAAATCAATAAGATTGGGCCAAGGTGTGAATCCCTGTGGAACTCCACTTGTTGCATATATTTTTTTCCGACAGGGAGGATTTTATTCTAACAATTTGTTGTCTTACAGTACGATAGCTTTCAAACCAGGCTAATATAAAATTGATTGATGTGTTGCAAAAAATATAAAGCGAATCTTTTCAAATCGACAAATCATGAAGTACCCAAGTACCGATGAAAATGTATTGTTTCATCAGATTATTATTTTTATTCTAAATTTGAAATGTGTGTCAATATTGCTTATTTTTGGAAGCGATTTTTAAAGATGGTACTTTTCACTCTCTTTCCTGTTTATACCAATATTTTCATATAAAAAATATCTTATGAGACTTTATTTACACAGAAAACATCGTATCGAGTTCTCCAAAATAAACAAATATTCAATCAGAACTCTCGATCAAACGTACAAGGGGATATTTTCAGACACTGAAGGGATAAACAGATAGAAATGTATTTTAGGCGTGTTCATGAGCCCGAAATGAGTTCGATTTTTGGTGTTTTTGGTTGATTTAATCAAACATTTTCAAATAGTACACAGCTGCTAACCCTGTACAAATAGCAAGTGCGCCCACAGTTGTATTTGGCAGCTACCTCTGGCCCGTTGATAGGTTCTCCTATCCGAACAAACGGATTGCAATCCTTATCATAGAACACAAGCATCGGATGGGAATGCTATCCTTGTTCTACCGGCTTTTTAATGGAAGATGTTCCGAGGAACAAGCGTCATTGTTTCCTTCGGCATCAATGCACAGACGGGAAACTCGCCAAACTCGAGGCCTACTAAAACACACAGTTAAATTTATCATGTGAGAACGGGTCGTTTCTTCGACTCATTCTTGAGTTCAACAGCTCAGTTGTGTAACAATTTGATGGCCTCTGTGTTTTCTCCCTCATTTAAGACCTATGTTTACTCCTTCCTATTCACAAAAGACCCTCCACACGTCGCGTCAGTGACCGGTCAACTCAGAATGAAATCAACTCAACACCCCCTTTAAGAAGTCAAAATATGTATTAAAGAAATGGTTAATGGGTTATGTCAGGTTAGGTTATGGGTTATTTTTCAATTATTTTTTTCGTATTATTATATTAATGATTTTTTAAAGAGGTGTTGAGTTGACGTGATTCTAAGTTGACATGGAACCCACACATAATCCCCAAAAATGAATTAGGTCCCGAGGGAAATTATTTTCCTCGAGGCCCCTGTGTAGAATTAATATTTAAAAAAATGTAAAATAATTTAAATTCTTTCTTCAACAATATAGCTTTGCCCCATAGATTAAAGTATAACACAAGTTATACGATGTGACCGTATTTTTTATCCAAAGGTCTGACCATGCTTTGCTTAAATCTCGTAAATTCGTGTTTCAGCATCATAAAAAAAACATTACGATCAAATAGGATGGCGATATATTTATTTATATTTATTTACGCCCTAGTGGGCTTTTACGAGCATAGAAGCAAAAATATAATAACAATAATAATTATATACTCATATTTTACTAAACCTATAAAACAGAATAAATAATAAAGCAATCATCATCACAAGGTATAGAACATCATAACAGAAATTAAAAACATAAAAAAAGATTAAACATATGTTGGGCAAGTATAAGAGAGACAGAGCGCGTACTAAAATGGCTTGAAGCAAAAAGTACCAAGTCATTGCCGACAATGGTTTACATTTAAATCTACATAGAAGGAATTTAAAGTATGTATTGATAAAATATCCACGATACAATATACTCCGACTCAATATCCCTCGACATAATATCTCTAGGGCAAAATATCCTCCGACAAAATATCCCTAATATATTAAAATTTTCAATTTGGCGCTGAAAAATTTTATTGGATTAGGTTAGGTTAGGTTTAGTTAGGTTATTCGGACTGATTGTAAATTCTGCGGGTACTTTGCTTGTTACGCACAAGGTTTCTTCTATTTTTTTTATTATCCACTCGAGCGACAGACCATTATAAAACCTTTTCCCCGGATTGCTTTTGATTTTTTGGTCATTTTGAATGTTTTCCGCCCACATAAATAAAACCGTACCTTAACTTTATAATTTAAAATAAGTACAAATGCGTCTTGGAAAAATTTGCCTAAAACTGGCAGCAAATCAATCTGAGATATTTTAAATAGTGCCGTATTCTGGCAAAAAGCGCTTCCTGAAACCTAAAGTTTATTTTTAATTTTCGATTGTTTCATTAATTTCTTTTATTCTTTTGGTATATTTTTCTAGGTATGCTTTATACATTTCACTCGATTTTTCCGATTCCAGATTTCTTGCCTATTCTCTTCTGTGATTCCATAGTTTTATAGTTTGAATCTCTCCACATCAAAAACAGAGCATTTTTCTAATACATGGATGCTGTCCTTAGTTAGGTTAGTTAGGTTAGGTTAGGTGAGGTTAGGTTAGGTTAGGTTAGGTTAGGTTAGGATATTTAGTCGGAGATATTTTGTTGGGGTATATTATGTCGCGGGATGAAAAGTCACGGAACCGTTCAAATTGGTAGAGATAGCGTTTCTAAGAGATATTTGTTCGGTGTTTTCAGCGAATCGGAGGAAATCTCCCAAATTAAGTACGAAGATGTTTGCTTTAAAGCATTTTATTTTTCCGTTTCATTGAAAAGAATACGTTACAGCTTAGCTTAACCGGAAAATTAAAAATAATCATTTATTTTGAGAAATAAATTAAGAGGCCGGTATTCGAATTTCTACCGATTTCTTGCAAATCTCCCTTAAACATTTGAAGTTTTTAAGCTCTTAAAAAAATATTTATTATTCTTGAAGATAATATCTAGACATTAGTCGCGCCCAAACGCAAATTATATAAAATTCCCTCGATAGAAAAAAATCGCAAAGTATGCTCCAAAAATTATTATAAACACGTTTGTTTCAGTTATTTTACAAGTTATATGTATGAAAAAATTCACAGCGTTTCTTTAAATGCTGTTTAAGACAATTATCTCGGGATTTTTGCTCTTTTTTAAATGAGTCGTGTTTTATTAAAGATTTTCATGATTTTTGCATCGATTTTATCTTTGTAAATGTTAGCGCGCTCTTCTAACATTCGTAATTTCATATCTCTACGTCTTCTTCTTTTTGGGGCCAGGAACTAAGCCTTAAAGCTTTTCATTATTATATTTTGTGTGTTGGTGGGTAATATATTACATTATGAAATATAAATTAAAAATATATTTTTAAAATTAAATGGAAGAAATCACTTTGTACGCACTATTTAATCAAAATTATCTACACCTTTTTTTAAACCAACGGTTACTATGTTAGAAAAAAAATAAAATTTTACCCTGACGAAGGAACCATTGGTTTTGAAAAATCTTTATAATTTTTATTAAATAAGTGGTGTATATATCGCAGGCTAATCATGAAATCAAACAGATTATGATGCGCCTAGCCACATCATTTTCTGCCGCGATGTCACTAGGTGCCAGATATGTACAAAGTCAGTGGTTTTCCTTTTATTAAAGTGACTCCACAAAGTGAATTAACCAAGATAATATAATACATACGAACGGTGACCCGACAATTGGTCTGGTGACAATTGATCCTTCTGATAGTTGGTCCGGCTGACAGCTGTTCCTTCCGACAATTGATCCTTTAGAAGATTTTTTCTTCAAGTAAGCATGCAAATAGGATAAACGGCTGTACAAACAAAGTCGGCATCTTTATACTTTCATTACTATGACAATACCAACTCTATTTGCTTATGAAATGTGTTCGTTACGTTCAAAATTCTTTTTAGTTAAATTTGACAGTTCACGAATCAAGGAAAAAAACCTATAGTCGATTATTTAAAGTTTTAAGCATATAATATTTTAATCCTTGAATAAAATTAAGTTGTTTTTATTTAACATCCATCTTAAAGTTCCTTTATAAAAAAAATGGACAGCTTAGAAACATTTCTATTAAGATGAAAGAAATCTTCGAAAACTTACACGTATCAGTTATTGATAAAATGTCAAAAACAGAATACCTTAAATCACGGAATTCTTAATCTCTTTCATTCTCGGTACAATGAACATTGGATCAGTAGTCCATGCTAGTTTCAAATGTTTTTACAGTATATTTTGTAACGTATGAATGATACATTGCAAGTGAAATGTTTTGGACATAAAATGCCAGAAGATTGACTTTCGCAATAAGAAGAAAATCGGGGACTTGTCAGAGGCTCACGTATTAAATGTATTTTATAAATTTTAATTTATAATTACAATTTTTTAACGGATTCACGAATGATGTGAGCTATATTTTATGTTTAAGCGTAATAAAATAGTTCTTTGCATTAAAAAAATTATCCCACAGGCCTCGGCATATTGTGTCAGAAAATCAGAGTATTCCTGCTTTGCAATAAAATCCAAATAAAGGGATTATTTATAAATGTATCTGTAAACTAAAAACAATTTTTGAAAGGTGATGAATTACTCTATTGATTTTTATTATCTGAAATATATATATATATATATATACTAGCTTTTGCCCCCGGCTTCGCTCGCATGGTATTAGGGGAGTTGCCACTCCGCCTCCTCCACCTTCACTCTCGTCACTCCACTCTCCCCATACCCCCCCCTACCCCCATCCCCCTCCCCTTTCCATACCCCTTCCCCCCACCCCCACCCTTTCTTCCCTCACCCCTCTACCTCCACCCTCCTCCCCCTCCCCCAACCCTCCTCCACCATCCGCCCTTTCTTCCCTTTCCTTTCTTCCTCCCCCAAACCCCTCCACCCTCCTTCCCCTCCACCCCAGGCAACAATTTTTTGCTTTTCATCTGACGTTTGCAATAACTCAATTTTGTTAGGGACAGAAAACGTATGATAAATAATTTCATAACGCCACAGCTTATTCATTACACCAGAACTTACCAATATAAATAGCCTATATTACTCGCAAATAATGTAGCTTTCTATTAGTGAAAGAATTTTTAAAATCCATTCGGTATTTATTGCGTGAAAGAGTAACAAACATCCATCCATCCATCCATCCATCCATACAAACATTCGCATTTGTAATATTAGTAAGATATATATTAAAATATTAATTCTTTAATGCAAAAGTATTTTTTTATATTGCTCTCATTACCTTTTTCATGACAATTAAATACAATAAAAACACACTTATTTTATCAGACAAGTGAATTTTGAGATTTACATGTGAATAATTACAATTTTTTTAAAGTGATAAGGTAGGTTTACGGAGATTTTTTTTCCAATAGCTCCACAAGGGAGGTAAAAAAAATTATACTAAAAAAAATAAAAATAAAACACAGAAAAAAAAATCACTTAGGTTATCTTTTGTGATGCCGTGTGGAGTATTTTTAAGGAAAAGATGGAGAGCAAGTTCTAGGAAGGAAATAGGCATGAGGGGTGGGTAGGAATCTGGGATCAGTGTATCCAGGAGTTACGGACGTATGAATCCATCCGTCCCACTGTGGTACAAGGCGATGGCTCGAGAGAGTTCGACTGGAGAGTTCCAATGGTCTCCCTTCTCTACCGTCTCCCAGCATCTCCCGATCCGGCTCACCGCGCATAAGGTGGACAAACGCATCCAGCCCGATGAACTAGAGAAACCTCACCCCATGAACTCGGGCAACCCTGCTAAGTCACCAAACAAAGCTTATCACTTGGGTGACCTACGGTAGAGGCTTTATCTAATGGATGGAAAAAGGGGTGGTGGGACCATTAACGCCTCCCAAATTGGAAATAAAAAATAAACATAAATATGTAATTTTTTAAAGTAGGAGTTTAGTGCTAAAGTTTTCGTTAATCCCTTCTGTTACTAATAACGAAGATTTATGAATACATAAAAGGTCACAGCCCTATTTTGTCCTGGAAATCTAAATATAAACTTAGGTAGCAAGTATTCAAAACAGATACGGATGATTGACATCAGTCAGAACTATTTTAATAATGGTTTTGTTTGAAGAAATGAGGAAAATGGGTCACCAACCATTATTATTAGTAAGAAACTTAGCGCAAAACGCGTATCGCTAACACCCTTCACCCAGTGAGACTGTGGCACCCCAATTGGGGTATGTTATGAGGCTGAAGGTAGTGGGAAGGGTAAGGAGATGGGGAAGACAAAGGTGGGGAAATGCCTGGCTATTAAGATTGGGTTGACGCCATTTCAAACCAAGTTACAATTCTGAATGGTGGTCTTACACCAGGGCGATTCTGAGAGTCAATTTACTATAGAATTCATCATTACTTTAAATAAATAAATTGTGAAATAACAAAAATTATTAAAATAAAATTTATTTATCCACGCTGTGATTCGATCCCGCGACCTTCGGATTGCGAGTCAGGAGCCTTACCGCTAGACCACGATGGCCGTCGTATTTATTAACTCTCTGTTTTCCACTAATTACATACAAGGAGGCTCCGATGAAAATCATTTCCCTCAGAGCCCATGTTATTATTGGGATGCCGTGTGGAGGGTTATTTGTGGAAATAAAGGAGTGAACCTGGGTGTTTAAGAGAACCGTGTTGTACGAGAGAGGAAACACGGAGGCAAGCAAATCGTTCAACAGCCGAGCTGTTAATATACAGTTCACGATTGCAATCCAATGATTAAGATTGGAGAATCTATCAAAGGCACCGCCCGTTTCTGCTCAGAGTCGAGGTTTTTTTTTTCAGGAATTATGGGACTAAATACCAGAGCTTAATTCACCCGTGTGGCGCACTAGCGATTTGTACAGGGTAAGCAATTGTTTACAAAAGCATCTGCGGGCCCTGTACAGTACGCCCAGCTTCTGAGAGGCCAACTTAACTCTGGATTCAATGGAGTCTCCGTATCTATGGTTGTTTATTAACTAAAATAGTTTTTCATGAACGTGACAATTCATAACTGACAAAACATTAAGCCATTATTCTTTCTCTAGGAATTTTGGGACTCCAGACCAGAGCTAAATTCACCCGCGTGGCGCACTAGCGATTTGTACAGGGTTAGCAATTGTTTACAAAAGCATCTGTGGGCCCTGTACAGTACGTCCAGCTTCTGAGAGGCCAACTTAACTCTGGATTCGATGGAGTCTCCGTATCTATGGTTGTTTATAAACTAAAATAGTTTTTCATGAACGTGACAATTCATAACTGACAAAACATTAAGCCATTATTCTTTCTTGAGCAGATAAATAATTTCATTGTCTTTTCTTGGGATTAGGAGTCGAAAGGTCTTAAGTAAATTGACGACATTAGTTTTCTTTCCGATCGGTGTAAATCAGTGGAAAATGCTTTCAAATTTCGTAACAAATTAAAACCTTATAAATAATCTTCCCATAAATATAGATAATACTATGAATTATTACTGTATGGCAGTACTTATTCACAACACTTTTTCACGCGTATGGTATCCCAGATGACCCGCACTAAATCTCACCGATTGCTCCGAAATGCAATTATATTATTATTCCGCTTCTAGTACTCGATCAATCCGGTTGCACGGCAAATTTACCTCTCTACCCGTTCGTACGCGAACGCATATTTGTTGTAAATAATATTTTGAAATAAAAGTTAATATCGCGGACAAATAAGTGTTTTCAATTAAACATCATCATTATTATAAGCCTGAACACAGGATCACGGCTTGGAAGTGCCGTGATCTCAAGGAGCATTTTAAACCTCAATATTGGTAAGGTATGAAGGCAATCCTGCCTGACGTGGAGAGGATCTCCACACCAAACAATCTCCATCCACTCCTACACTAACTAACAAACACTTCCAACAACTGAAACAAAATGAAAAATATAGTGGTGGAAGGATGCGATAAACGGACCGTTGCACATAAGGCCGATTTATCAGTTTAAGACGCCAAAATATTTTTATTTGATATTCTGATCAGAAATGCTTATTATGAAAATATCTACGAAAATCTTTCAAAAAATATCTTATTTATTGGGGTCAGGTAGTCGTACTATTCTAATTAAACAAATAAAAATTCTGTATTTTGAATAAGTAAAAAGGTATGTACTAAACATATGAGGATGATTAAACGACGAAAACTTGAAAAACTGTTTACTTTTTCACATTAAAAATATGCAGTTCTTTTCTATTAATCTTCATTTCCTTTAGAAAAGGGTAACAGATACCGCCTGAAAATAATGCGCTCGATTTAACAAAGGGAGGAAAAGGGGGACTTTTTGATTTTAAAATAGTGAAATTAGGACGATCGTAGAAGTTACTTAACTTATAAGTATTGGCCTTGCAAAAGATAACTTAGCTTTGTGTAAAAATGTAGGCAATTAGATTGCGCTTAGTTGATAGCGCGCTGTTGTGTTTTTCACGACGATTTTATTTGATAGTGAATAGTCGAAACGATCCACTCTCAAGAAATAAATAAGTAACAACTATTTAGATTAAAAAAATACGTTAGTTACGCGTTTCCCGACTGTACATATGAAACAAAATGATGTCAAAATAATTTTTTTAAGTGAAATTTCTTTAGCGCCGCTAGTGACTTGAAATTCGGGTGAAACGAAAATGCGTCACAAATCAATTCTACACAAATACTAGGTTCTAATATAATGCTGTAAATGCTCCATCTCGGCACGTGCCTTCTATAGCGTAGTTGGCAAGGTGCCTGGCAACTCTTAGTGGCCAGAGAGACAGACATCTAGCGAACGGGGGTTCGAATCCTACGAAATCCAAAAAAAAAAACATTTTTATTTTGTGAAATCAATATCCAATCTTCAAACCACTTTAAAAAACAAGCAAAAGAAAAGAAAGTGACAACTAGCGACTTAATAGTTTCATTTTTACCGCGAGTGAATTACAAACTCTGATTTTTTTTTCTCGCCTCCAGTGATGTTAAAAAAAATGTAAGCAAACGGAGATACGCGGTTTAGCAAAAGTAACAAAAATAACGTTCTACTTTATAAAATTTCTTAAATGTCTTATTTTCTTGACAAACTAGACAACGCTTGAAAAATTCTGTGTATGCGCACTCTGTGCACAGATTGAAATAATTTTTTTCACTTCAACTTTCAAGACAAAACTTTCAAAGAGCTTCAGTGAATAACAAACACTGCGATAACTTTTTCCCATAACTATTCTGAAAACGACTGACGAGAAACGTTTCATTTTGTCCCCTAAATAATTCTTTTCAAGATTGTTTTCAGAAATTTGAATTCGTGTCACGTGGGCATCGGACCGAGACCTACAGAATATGAACGATTGCTTTTTAAATTCAAAACCCTCCAATATTTCTTACGGTGTCAAAAATATAAATAGAAAAATCGACTATAAAGAGACAAAGGAGATCATTTGGACATATTCGTCTTATCTATTTGGATGGTAATTTTGTCCATTTCGAAATTCATTGTGTTCATTTGGTCATTCATCTTATCCGCTTGGATATTAATTTTGTCCATTTGGACATTCATTCATCTTATCCGTTTAGGCTGTAATTTCGACCATTTCGAAATTCATTGTGTTCATTAGGACATTTATTTTGTTCATTTGGTCACTCATATTATCCGCTCGGATATTAATTTTGTCCATTTGGACATTCATTCATCTTAACCGTTCTCGCTGTTAATTTGTTCATTTAGAAATTTATTTTTATTCGTTAGAGAATTGTTTTATTCATTTGGACATTCATTTTGTTCATTTGGTCATTCGGATTACGTCTTATATACATACGCTTGGTCAGTACTTTTATCCATTTGGACATTCATCTTATCTATTCGAACAGTAATGTTATTCATTTTGAAATTTATTTTTTCCATGTGTAGAATCGCTTTATTCATTTTTTAATTTGGTCACTCATACGCCTTTTCAGAACTTTTATCTATTTGAACATTCATCTTAAATATTCGGTCAGTAATTTTATCCATTTTGAAATTCATTTTTTTCCTTTAGGAGAATCGTTTTGGTCATTCATTTTGAGCATTTGGACCATTGTTTTTCGGAGTCAAAACCGAAATTAATATTATTGATTTCATATCGATATTTAGTTGTTAAACTCTGTATTAATTTGTCATGTTTCAAAATGTAATGTGTATAAAACCCCAAATGGTTTGACAATAAATAAATTTAAAAAACGAGTGTGCTTTAGACCACACTATAGAAGTAAAACTTTACTAACTTACAAAAGAATATATGACATTGGAGTGACATGTGACCATGGGGTGACCTACAAACCTAGGGTGACCTACGACCGTAGGGCGACCTACGACCGTGGGGTGACCTACGACCGTTGGGTGACCTACAATCTTCGGTAGACCTACGACCTTGGGGTGACCTACGACCTTGAGTTAGTATGTACACCTTACCTTAGTTGTGCAGTATGTACGCCTCGCCCGATCACCGTTCGCATTGATCACCGTTCGCATCGATTACCGTTCGCATTACACTTTTTCGTAACGCATTGACTAGCTTACGGAAAAAAAGTTTTACTTCAAAAAGATTTTTCGGGATCAATGGGTTTAAAATCAAGTATAATATTAAAACGTACATATAATTATATAGCTTTTTCTTTTCTATCTATTAACATATTTTCCTCTCCGTCGTCGAATCATTGTAACATAGTCCTTGTATGAAAGATAAATATGATATAATATTATAAACGATGCTCTTTTTGTGTCGTGCTGTGAACGGTATACTAAAATGCCCAGGGAATAAGGCCTTTGAAATGCAAAATATTAGGAATTTAGTATATTATTCGACTCCTATTCGCGAGAAATAGATTCTAGCCGGAGAAAATATTTTATACTATCGCGCACGACTCAATTTCACTGGCACGATTCTTGTGCCACGTTTTTAGTGGAACGTGAGTCTGCCATATTTATACTATAATAACTAGTTTTACTGCCCAACTATCCAAGATATAAAATTTTATCCATTTTACTACCCAAGATTTAATTTATTTATCCAAAAAAATTTCAGCGCAAAGAAAAATATGTATGTTTTCCTTGTTTTGATTTATTTATTGTTTATTAACGCCATTATGGTCTTCTACGTGGAATTTTACATTATTCAATGTGAGTATAAACAAGATAAATATTGTATTAGGCGCAGCGTAATAGTTTATATCAAGCCAAATAATTGTATGGTTCGATAAGACACGAAAGAAAGATTAAAGAAATTCTTCAAGAATTCGTCAAAAGTTGTCTCCACTTCCGTTAGCAGGTCGCATTGGGATGTGCCCCTGGCAGGTATAAGAACTACGGATTTTTAAATTTGAATATCTCTCCGAATTTGAAAAGATTGACGATAATACTTAGAGTTGTGAATATCAAGCGTTGTGAGAGAGAGTTGTGAATATTGTGAATTTATAAAGCGGCTATATTTTAGAAATGACGTCATTGTCTGTCCTGGTGACTAGCTATCACTGGATAACAGTGGATCAGAGGGGCGGCTATTTTTGGAAACAGTTCCTATCGGATTTAGAAAATGGTCACCAACTCTAACTGAGCGAAGCGGAACCAAAAGCGGCCCGCAGGGTCTAACAGCAAAAAACTGCGGAGCTGGATTTTAACTGCTAGTTGGGTATAATTAAACAAACAAAATTTGAAAAATAACAACACTATGAAGAATACCTATGGACTTTGTACAAAACATCTGAAATAGTAAATGAAATTATGTATAACTAGTAAACCTTTTTTTTAAATATGAATACCTCACAAGAGCTCCAACTGCTTCCGTCTGGAGCCAATGAGACTATGGCATTCCCAATTGGGGTATATTGTGTGGCTATATTGTAAGGCTGAAGGTAGTGGGGAGGGGAAGGAGATAGTAAATTCAATTTATTCATTTTAAAAGCATTACAAATTTAACATCTCAAAGCGTTTTTAAAATAGGGAAACTATTTAAGATAAGATAGGCAGATTTAAACTAACAGCAACAAGCTAGCCGTCTAAATTGTGCTTCATTAGTTTTAAACATGTAAATATTCGAAGTGATTCTATTTAATAACAAGACAGCTCTCACTGGCAATATTACGAGAAAGGTGGTGTACCTGGCTGTTCAAAACTGGTCAACAAACACGGCTAAAGCCTTTTCAAATAACTTTTCAATTCTGAACGGTGATTTTTCACCACGGAATTCTGAGAGTATCTTCCAGTCTAGAACGTGCCGCATATATACTATTTCAAATTTATATTATTTTAAAATGAATTTATTGTGAAATAACACAAATGAATAGATTTTTTGGCGTACGCCGGGATTCGATTCCATGAATTACATTCGAATTGCGAGTCAATAGCGAGCCTTACCCCTCGTCAACGGAGGCCGTCAATGTATTTCGATTCATGCTGGAAAGAAAAAAAATGCTAAAACGTCACGCCCCGTAAACCTATACAATAAGCTATATTATTTTATGTGCTTGTGTACATCAAATCAAATATTCTAGAGTTTTCCACTTGCTCTGGGAAACTATAGAAAACTTTTTTGGTTTTAATTTTTCCAAAATGGACAAAATGATTGTTCAAATTGACAAAAACATTGTCCAAATAGACAAAATTGATTTATAGATGGCCAAAATTCCTGTTCGAATGGATAAGATAAAAATTCCAATGAATGATAAATAAACAAAATGTATGCATGTACGGCAGACATCAGCTTTATAATAAAATAAACGGTGTAAATTGCTGCGGACGATAAAAACTTATGCATAAATAACTTGAAACTATGCCTAAATAACAAAATTTTATTTTTAGAATTTCCTTCAGAATTTCATTTAAGCAATTTATACTCTTTCCCACCGGGAAAACCATTGACTAACATGTCGTACAGGCAGGAAGATATCGATGACGCTGAAGATCAGGATGAATCAGGATGAATCAAGATGAATCAGGGACGAAGAGTTCGACGAGTTCTAAGAGCGCTGATGATGACGGAAACTTAAGAGGTAACCAGAGAAAACCGGAAATTTGTCATTTTTAAATCAAATTTAGACGTATTGAAACTTTCCCACAAAAAATTATAAATTGATTTCGAAAGATTGTTCTTTTATCTAGTAAAAGAATGTTAATTTTGAGATGAATGTTTATTTTTAGTATAATAAAGTAGAGAAAGATAGGTAGTTTTTTCCGTTTCCTATTTTCAAATGAAAAATCTTATTTTACAAGACATATTGCATGCCATGTAATCATACATTATTGAAAATCAATACGTTATCTAGTAAACGCATATTTCAAAATTTTAATTTTAGTTAAAAAAAAATCATTAAAAAAATATCCGAACACTTATTTTTAATGAAAATTTCTCTCTTTTTCTACCTATTTACGGTCTTACAAATTAATATATTTAAATTTTTATATTCTTATTTTGCTTTATAGACATTATTGAAAAATGATAATTAATGATGATAAAAAAATAATTACAAAAAGTACATCATTTTAATAGTTTTATCATCACGCCTTTCAGCATTTTTGGATATATTTGGATAATAAGTATAAATTAAAGCAAATTTGGAATGAAATAAAATCGATTTTGAGTTATAATTTTTAAAACATGGTACGGAGAAAAATTAATCTTTCTCTTTGGAACCGCCCTGTACCTACGATCGTAAGAAAATCTTCCAAAAAAGTGTGGATTTTCGGACGCTGTCTGGTTAAAGGCCCTTTAGAATTCCGGATGGAAGTAGTTTTGCATATTTCAAGACGTCAAAAGAGTCAAATAATAATTTTAATGTAGGCATGGGAATAAGTTATTCATAACTATATTTTGATCAAAAGCTGATTAAGAAGAAGAAGACGTGAACTTTGAATTTCAAGGTGGACAAATAAAAAACTGTGAAAACGTTCTCCAAACCAGCAATAAAACTAAACAAGAAAATATCGATTATTATTTTTTTATTGATAAATAATACATTTCTCACATGAGAACGGATCGTTTCTACAAACCGCTTCTGAGATTCCTCCCCCCTACAACATGCATATTTTCAAGAACCATGTTCACTCTTTGCTCTCCTCAAAAATACATTACACACAGAAATTCTGACATATCTCCAAAAATGACATATGACATATATATACCTACGTCAGGCAATAACATCGAATAACAATAATCAATACCATTCATTACGTAGATGGTGATAGGGTTTAATTTCCCGCTAAACACAAGCCACCTGTTTTGATTTATTCTGAAAAAAACATCACCAAAAAGTGTTTTTATTTATTTAACGAAACTCGGACACAAATATGTAAATGCTTTACGATTATTTTCTAAAGAATTTAATTTCCCACATTACCCAATGGAACCACAACCGAAAAGGGGTTCGTACATAAGAGATTTTGAGCTTTAAAACAGTTTTTAACACTCAATTTTTTTCTGGGCTTATGAAAAGGCTAATAAAACAAAACAAAATCAATTAAGTACTACAAAGGCAAATATGTGTGCTACACACAGTATTTAATAAAAACATTTTATGTATGTCTAGGCCATCTAATTTTCAAACCAAAATCACATGATTTAGAATTGCTTAGTAGTGCGTCAACTTAATTCTGGAATAAACTATTATTATTAAGGAAATTATTTTCATCGAGGCCTTTCATGGAGATAATGCTTTTTTTTTCTTTTATAAATAAATTTACATTCGGCTTAAGGCGATACATAACCACGTTTATCGGGGGTTTGCCCGAGGCAAACATATTTATTTATTTCGGCAAATTTGTAATTTATTTATCATTTTTATTTCCATGCCTCACAAGGGATGCGATTTATTTTTATTTTATATTAATAAAAACAGTACGTTGCTGTCATTTTTTAACGTACACTGCCTTTAAAAATTGTAATACGTTGTACAACTAAAGTTAGCAGTGAGCACCAGACTTTATTTTTCTAGACGATAAATCAATAATTTCGGAAGGTATTTGTTTAGAAACATCTTAAATATTTAACACGTTCTTCAGAATTAATTAAAATGAACCCGGCGGAAAGGTCGAATCTTTAGGCCTGCTATGGTGAATTCGACCGTACGTCCGTCCAATACGCCGTGCCGCGGACGCATATTTGTTTATACGCTTTCTTCACTTACGTCGTTAAGATTCCCGCATTGTTGTTTCTTTTCTTTTCTTTGATAGGGCAAATTTGACAGTAGGTCCGTCCAATACACGGATTGCGAGTCGCAATTTGTATACACGGCTTCTTTACTTACGTCGTTAAGACTCTGAGTATATTTTAGGTGTATCTTAAATTAACCTTAGAGTGAGCAGTCTGAGCACGTATGTTTGACGCGTCTCACAATCATGCATTGGTATCAAGGGATCGATGAAGTTGGTGTACAGCAATCTCAATTCACATGCAGATTTCAAATACACAGTCAGAATTCCCTCCCTGACTTATATGCTTCAGTGATTGCAATCAGTTTGTTAAGACAGCGAATCTATCAGACGGGTTGTGTACTGTGTACTCTATAGGGACTGGAGCGGAAACAGGACTCAAAAGCAGGTTGTATTTGCAGTTAAAACTAAGTCAACATCTGCATTATTTG
This sequence comes from Limnephilus lunatus, assembly GCA_917563855.2. Lineage (NCBI taxonomy): Eukaryota > Metazoa > Arthropoda > Insecta > Trichoptera > Limnephilidae > Limnephilus > Limnephilus lunatus. The sequence goes on from OU830603.1 coordinate 51,875,525, forward strand.
TACTTGAGATTGAGCTTTGTAAGGAATGCCAAACTTCTGAGAGACTAGCTTTTATTTGCATATTGTAACTAAAATATTTCTGAAAATATTTTATATAACTTTCCTAATACTGAAGATAAAAAACGAATAGAGAAGCATTTTTTAGTGCTTCCGCATGTTTGATGTTCAAGCCAAAATTTACATATGTATAAAGTAATCAACAATTTTTTGATGTTTAAGCCAAAATTTATGCATAAAGAAATGAAAATATTTTTTATAAACTATTTTTTTTATTTTTTTCTTATTTACTGCTTTAATTGGTAACATAATTTGTGGTTGTTTCAACCACCATGCTAGGCACATGCCCGTTTTATATATGTACAGCCTTACTGAAAAATATTATTTCACTGCCAATAACCTGTTGTCATACTTCCTGGGGCCAGGGTGATACTGAAGCCACGTAGGGTCCAGTGTTATACTTCTGGTCTCCAGAAATATGTCCCTCCCGGGGGGGGAACAAGTGTTAAGCAGGCCCCCCGGGGGCAATATGCCTCGGCTTGGAAGGCTCAGCTCAGGGTCGTAGGGCTCCTCCGAGGCTGTCGATGGTTGACTCCAATGAAACAAGGTTTAGGCACAATTCAAATGTATTCAATAATGCAAGGGTGAACATTACAGGCAACCAGGTAAGCTGTTTAAGGCCTAGCATAAGAGAGAGAGAGGCACTAGAAATACTACTGAATTTAGGCTCGGAAATACTATAAGAGGGTTTAAAATCTCACGTGGCGTCGTACGGATGCAGGCAGCTTCCTACGAAGTGGAGAGATCTAGAGCAAAGCTCATAGATCGGGTGCAGGAACGGGGCGGCTCGGGGTGCGTGGGCGGCTTCTCGGCGTCATGGTGGGCGGATTCGGTCAGCTTACCGAACCGGTGGGTGATAACGGTGAATTAAGCGGCTATCGGCAATGTAGGCGGATTAAAAGCCGTGCGCGTCTGGGCGGCCATGGTATAAGGTAGGCGGCAGTAGGATTATACAGGCGTCTGTCGTGATAGCGTCATACTGGGATCGTAAGTGAAGACTTAATTAGCCGCGTCAAAGGGTGGCATACTGCCCGACAGTACGTAGTAGTGCGTACGACCGCTCGCGCCGTTGTCTGAAATATGTCTGTTGCTTCGGTGAACGGTGGCCGGAGTTCTCTGTCCGTGATGAGCGAGACGGAAGACTCTAACGCGTGCCCTATAAGGTAATGTCTTCTGCCATTGGCTGGATTTCGCGCCGTGTAGCCATATATGGTAATGTCTTCTGCCAGCCTGAGAGGGACAGCAATAATCACGCGAGAATGTACATGTACTGAGCACGTGACACACAGCTGCCTGCCGCTTGTATAGTCCGTTCGTAGAATTTATGGGCAACTCATAACACTACCCTCCTCCCCCTGAAAAATGAAGGGAAAAGGCAGCGAGGCTGATGCAGGGGACCACGACCTTCCATACAGCATGTGATGCGATGATTGCCACAATGTGAGGTACAGAGCTACCTCTTCACCAGGATTTAAACACTCCCTACCTAAGAGCCAACAAAATTTTAACTACCTGTGAGCCAAGCTAAAAAAACTAGCAAAAAACTGAACAAAGGTTGCCAACTCTCTCAAGAAATTAAAAAAATGTGACGTACCTAGTGCGATACAAGACACGCTAACGAAGGTGCATGAAGAAATAAAGAAAACATGACCCTTCCGAGAAGGATTACTACCATGTAAAAATCTTAAAATTAGACAAAAAATTTCCAACACTATTCCTGTTACGGAATATTGTACGCTGACCAATGTCATGAAATGATCGAAACCAACTCATATTCGCGTCTTACAATAGAATTCTTAAAATTATACAACTTTGTTTTTATACACTTTATTCCTGTTATGGAATATTGTACGCTGACCAATGTCATGAAATGATCGAAATCACTCATATTCGCGTCTTACAATAGAATTCTTAAAATTATACAACTTTGTTTTTATACACTTTATTCCTGTTATGGAATATTGTACGCTGACCAATGTCATGAAATGATCGAAATCACTCATATTCGCGTCTTACAATGGAATTTTTTAAATTATACAACTTTGTTTTTATACACTATGCTATTTTCACAATTCAATTCCAACCCAAATGTTAGTTTCCCGCACTCTCAGCTTGTCATGGTTTGTCTGGTTTGCATTTAATTATCAGGCATAAACGACCATCCTCTCATGTTCGCATATAATTGTAAGGTAATGCTACAAAACCTATCATGAATATTAATTTTCAGGCATAATATGAATCCTCTCATGTTTTCTCGACTCACCCTCGGTGACCCGTACAGCGCTGTACTTGGTATACTAGAAATATACCCTTGCCGCAACGACATAGACAACCGGATAGATCCCTTGGAATCCTCACGGTGAACTTGCGTTCGACGAAACCACATAGGACACCCTCTAGGTGTTCCCACCAAAATAACCAGACGAACCGTAATGACCATAAGTGCAATTACATTATTCTCTAATAAGAACAATACGACCCGAATGACATAACTTTATGACATTACCGAGCTAATTTACTCAACTGGGTGCATACTTTTAAATCTTCTTACTACGAGAAGTACTACTCCTTATTTGAATACAGTGATATAGCAAGTTACAAATTACCGTACAATTGCGTCCTGATATGGCAAGGACTTTACACGCTGGCTTACCATATTGATACCGAAGTAATCAATTACGTGTTTACAAAATATTTATATAGTAATTTAATTAATTACATTTATCATAATTAAAACACTTGAATATACATTTGTTTACCCACCAAAAACTCTATGTGTGTGAGTACAATTTTGTTAAATAACTTTCAATTCGAGTTTGTTTCAACTCAACTTAAACTCTCAGGGTTTGACTACGTAAGGAGAGAAGAAAAAAAAATTAAAATAAATAACAACAACGCCACGTATTTTTACCAAAAAATACGAAAATTTAATACTACCGACAATGTTATTAGAAGAGGAAAAATTTTTCTTAATTGAGTAACGAATTTCTTCCTAACACCGGAATCATATATACTTCCATTGTTCGGAAATTCGCGTTTCCAACAATCCTTCTGCTCTAATTCTAAGGAGTTTAGCCATCCTATCACGCTTTGGATTATAGTTTACCTGCCGAATGACACGTTAGGTCGATACCCAAGTTCCATCCTATCGGACTTGTAACAGCTCTATAATACCACACAACGAGTAACCGTTGTTATATGATCGCGGAAGAAGGTTAAAATTCGATACCACCACAACCTATGTGAACCGAATAGTGTTGTCTATTGGGCCTATTCTGATAACAAAAATGTGGTAATATAATTATTACATTGCCTTTTCATCGTGAATTCACTCCAACATACGCTAGAATTGAGACATACCCCGTTAAGGAGTGGGTAACTACCCGATTGTGAACGTTTTACCGCCCCAATTTCTCCTATATCGCAACGTGTGAGATGTCCAATACTATAACGATTTAACCTACCTGTGAGAATAATTCGACAATGAAAGAGATTGAAAAACCCGAAAAAAAAAAGGACAAAAAATAAAAAAAATTAAAATTGAAATGATATTTCCATTTATACATGACCTTATATTAATATATACACAAGGTTATTTACAACCATAAGGTTCCTAAGTTTCTTACTACTCAATGACCTATCCCAGTATGAGAACTAGGTGCCTTTATACCTACCACTTGTACAAGAATTTTCTTATGCCGTCTCTTGCCAACGAAAAGAAAAGAATATGCTTGCATATTCTTTCATTGCATCTAAAATTAAGTACTTTTTAGAATGCAAATTGTTCCACGAAAATAGAAATTAGGTCTCTACTTCGGTCCCGGGCAGGATACTGAATACCTAACGCAGTTTTTTCTAATGAAAAACCTAGCCTAATTTAGGGTTCCTTGAACTACGCCCTCAATCAGTGTATCGTGTCGTGTTTCTTAGACGAATTTATATACTTATGTAACCATATTCATATATAAATTTAAAAAAAAAATTTTTTTTTTAAAAAAAAACAACCTAAGTGGCTACGCACTAGGAGAAAGTAATAAATTATTACTACCAATAATAGTCATTACAATAAATGAACTAAATATCGCATCAGTAATTTCACTAGTGTAAGGTGAGTTACCTCTTTTTTTTATAATAATAATAACACAAGTCTTCACGTGCAGACATACCGGCGTCCCGGATTGTCAACACTTGTGATGACGATCCATTAAGAAAGGAATTGTATACTTCTCTAATAACAAAGGTTAAGTTATATGTGTTATAACCTCGTACTAACCACTAGGGTTCATGACGTCCTAGGGTTGTACCTAAGGGGTAATAATTATATCTCAACTAATAACCGGACTAATCAGAGAAAATAACAACAAAAACATAAATAAAAACACTTATAAGGTTGCAACGACCGGGGTGTCACTACCCTTTTTTACTATGTCTTTAATGTGGAATTTACCGACAATTTTTCCATTTAAATTCTCTAGTACATATACCGTGCTAGAGATTTTTTCCTTTATTCTGTTCTCTACAAAACGGGGTGCCAGTTTGGCTGAAAAATATACGCCTGCCTTAGATTGAGGGAAGTTTCTTCTCCAAACTCTGTCTCCGATTTTATAGGATTCCAACTTGTGTCTAGTGTTATAACGAAAAGCACTTTGTTTATACGCGGCGGCGAGTGAATCACTCACCTTGTCATACACGGCTACAAGTTCTTGTAGTTTATTTGCATAATCCACTACCGTATCTGGTTGTGTGTTATTTTGACTAGCACCCGGGGAGATACGCCAATGTGACGTGCCATGCACTGTCTGTTCAAAGCCGTGCATGAGGAAAAACGGGGTGTATCCAGTAGTAAGGTTGACCGTATTATTAATTGCTGCTTGTACCGTTCTGACGTGCTTTGACCACTGACGGTGATCGTTGCCCACCAAAATAGCCAATGAGGTTCCGATGGTTTGGTTATAGCGCTCTACCGTGTTGTTCATAGGAGTATAGAAAGAATTATAAAATACATCAGGAACGCCGTATTGAGACAAGAAGGCTTTAAAAGCACCTGAAGTGAACTGGCGACCGTTATCAACTATGAGTGTTCTAGGTACAGAGATTGGTAAAAATATATTGTATTCCAAGGCTTCTATTATGGTTTTTGCCGTCGCGTGGCGTAATGGGAATAACCAGCAGTACTTAGTAAAAACGTCTACCACGCTCAGAATATGAAAGTTTCCGTCATAACCTTTCGGAAAGGGACCTATCAAATCTACGCTAAGACTTTGCATAGGGCGATCTACGTTTTTGGGGTGGGACATATGACCTAAGGCTGGCTTAGTTGAATGTTTATAAGCCTTGCAAATATTGCAATTGGACACTAATTTTTTTACATCATTATACATTCCGGGCCAGAAATTCCTTAACGATAATTTTTTAAAGGTTTTAAACACACCTGGGTGTATTGCTGTGGGTGAATTATGACATTCTGAGATTAAGGCCTGTCTATCCTCTACCGGGGATACTAATTTCCATTCGTAGTCTGTATGTAAGGAAAAATCAGCTTTACAATGCTTATACAACCTATTACCTTGTATTAAGAAATTAGGACTAGCTTGTGGGTTATTGGCGCACTTATTATACAGCTCTGAGTACCACTTGTCTTTAGAGCCAGGCGTGCCAAGTAATGAATTTAATTGGGTAACTTCAATACGAGATAGTACGTCTGGAACTACATGAAGGGAGCCTTTACGGTGAATTATGTCAAAATCGAACTGAGACAAGCGTGTCCCCCACCTGGCAAGTCTACCTGTTGGATTCTCGAGTGACATAAGCCATTTTAAACTTGAATGGTCCGTGACCACTGTGAATTTTGACCCTTCGACGTACGAGCGAAAGTTGTATACGGCGTCGAGAATGGCCAATAATTCGCGTTCAGTTGTACTATAGTTTCTCTCCGTTTTAGAGAGTACTCTGGAGTAATACGCGACGGGGTGTTCTGCGTCCTCAAATTGTTGTGAAAGGCACGCTCCGATGGCGAAATTGGAACTGTCACATTGTATTATAAAGGGTAACTTAAAATCAGGGCAGCTTAGTACCGGCGCTGAAATTAAGGCATTCTTCAAGGCGGAAAATGATTTTTCTATCTCCTCATTCCACGTAAAATTAGGTAGGTTCTTTTTACCACCAGTTATGTGAGTTAAAGGGGCTGCAATATTTGAAAAGTTGTTGATAAAACGTCTATAATAACTGCATAATCCAAGGAATGATTTTACCTGTTTTGTATTCTGAGGACGGGGGAAATTTTTGATAGTATCTATCTTTGCCGGGTCTGTTCGGAGACCTTCCTTGTCCACTACGAAACCTAAATATTTGAGTCTTGATTTACAGAATTCCGACTTTTCTATATTTAATGTTAATCCGGCGGCCTTTAAAATATTACAAACCTTTTTAAGGAGTTCAATATGTTCTTCAAAGGTGCGTGAGATAATTATTAGATCATCTAGATATGCAAAAAGGTTGGGTTCGAATTCTGGACCAAATAAGGTGTCCACGAGGCGTTGCAGTTCGCTAGGAGCATTACGTAGCCCGAAGGGTAGTCTTACGAACATGAAGGTACCCCTACCTGGAACTACGAAACTAGTTTTCTCACAAGACGAAGGGTGCAAGGGTATCTGCCAGAAAGCTTTAAGCAAGTCTAAGGAAGTAATAAAGTTTGCATGCCGTAAGTTATCAAGAATACGATGAACGTTTGGCAACGGATAAATTTGAGCCCTTGTAACAGCATTGAGTCTTCTACTGTCCAAACAGAACCTAGCTGTTCCGTCCTTTTTGGGAACTAAAATAACCGGGTTTGACCAAGGAGATTTACTTTTAACGATTACGCCTAATTCCAACATTTTATCCACCTCACATTCTAGCTGTTTCAACCTTACTGGTGACAGGGGGTAATAACGTTGTTTTATTGGGGTTCCTTCAGTTTCGATAACATGTTCGATCAAATTAGTTTTACCTAAACCGCGTTTAGCAAAAGATATGGATTGAAATTCCTCTATCACATCACTAAGTGTTTTTAGTTGCGCGGGTGTGAGATCGTTTTTTGACCTTACTACGTTAACTTCTGAGATGGAAGTATACGTAATACTTTGATTTGCTGTAAATAAATTTGGAGCTATGTTGAATTTTTTCCAAAAATCCACGCCTAAAATAATTTTCCGGCCGAGCGAAGGTATCACTACAAAGTCTATGGTCTGCAACTTATCGTTATAAACTACTGGAAGTGACAGCTTGCCAGAAACTTCCTGTCTCTTGTTATCTGCTGTAGTAATTACCAGATCACAAGGGGACAGCGCACGAGACGTGAATTGTTTGTGCAAATTCCCACCTATACAAGATAGTGACGCACCCGAGTCTAGTAAACCTGATAAAACACGATTTTTAACTTTGAATGTGACATGTGGCCGGCCATCTCCGCTACACTTCACATTCACTGCCTCGAGTGGATCGGTATTCAGAAAAACCTTCACGTAACCTAACCAGTCATTCCATTCCTTTTCGATTGTCTCTGCTGATGGCTTTGGACTGCAATGACCGCCTAGAAGTTTTTTTGATTCGAATTACAATGAGTCGGGGGTGGTTTAGAGAGATCAGGAAAATCGTTTGCTCTGCTGTAATCAGGCTTTTTCCATCGTGGGCTACGGCGCGGGACGCTGTTGCTGTTAATTTTATTGCAATTTTTTGCAAAGTGACCGTTTTGATTGCATTTAAAACAAGCACGATTAGCGATATCCGTGGTTCTTTGTGAAATCGCCGCGAGCTGTGAGTTCTTATTACGTCCGAAAGTTCTAACCCTGTGATTCTGTTGGGAATTATCGAAATGAGTATCTTCTAAGATCTCGCATCTTTGTATTACCTCCGCGCAAGTACGGGGCACATCGTACGAGAATAGTTTACTATATTTGTGCAACAACCCATTTTTAATTATAAGAACCAAGTCTAATTCAGACAATGGTGATGATAACTTATCATTCAGGGATGATATTAGATTTACATACTGCCGAACCGGTACGTTATACATTTGCTTGTAACGGTGAATTTTAGATTTAATTCCCAAATCACTGTCAACCTCCTTATAACTTGAGACGACCTCCGGCTCGACTGCCTTTTTACTTGATGCGCGACTGAATTTGATTTTATCCATCTCCTCACATAGCGCTTGTAACTCCGAAACGTTGGTGATATTTTTACCGATCTTCAGTTGTGCGTAATCTGGCGTGAGACCTTTTGTGACTAACGATAAAAGTTCCGACTCTTCTAACGGCAAATTCAGCTTGGAATTGATAGCTAAAGCTTCCAAAATAAAATCCGCAGCTCTTTCGTTATTTTTCTGACACAAGTTAAATAACTTCGACTTCTCAGTCATTTGAAACGTCGGGTCCTCGAATCTCTTCAAAAAGGCTGTTTTAATTTCTTCCCACTTTAGATTAGTTTTGAAAATTTTCCTATAGAATAATAGTGCTGAACCAGTGAGAAGTTCGACAAAACCCCTAGCCAAATCTTGACAATCAACGCCCCTCGTGTATTGTAATTCGGCGATTCTGTCTAAAAAAGCGCGGACATCCGAATTCCCGTCAAAAGAAATTTTCCAATTTGTTAAATTAACTATTTTTCTTTCAACGTACCTTGTGGTAGTCCTTTCATAGTGATTTTGCGTAGGCGAGGATACTATGTTAACGAGGTTTCCCGAATTACTAGTTTTTGGGGTGGTTGCTACACTTGGAGAATTTAATAAAATAGCAGGAGACTCAACCCGCCCACTAAGGGATTCATTAAACTCGACACATTGTTTCCGTAAAGACAACAAAGCCCTTTTGGGGACTATGCCTCTATCTGTCAACATTTTTCTTAATACCGACGCGTTTGCTTTCTCGAAATTTAATATTCTATCCATTATTGGTATGGTGGCCTCCATGATTTTGCGTTATTATAATGAACAAAGCAAAAAAAATTTCGGACGAATAATATAAGACGAGAGCAGTTGCTGGCAGTCGCATTTACAACTTCCTATTACAGGGGAACGGATGTGAACGAGCACAATCCGACAGTAGTTAAAACCTTTTATTGGAAACAACCACTGCTCTTCAAGGAAGAAATAACGCAACTTACACAGCAGCCACTCGGAGAATTTAAAATAACGAGATTCATTACTCAATTAAAAAAAATTCCGCGCGAATGACGAACAACTCTGACTGCCGCGGTAGAACGTAATAGCGTGGGAATGAATGCTACGGTAGTAAGCGATGTTTAAAATACCTAACACTCGAATAGCACTAGCCGACGGACTCGCGACGTTTAGAATAATTCACACAGAACTACCGTTGTTGATGGGAGCACAAATATAAAATATTTATAGCTAAGATTACATAATTATGTTTCTAGGGAGACAACAATCGACAAGACTTCGGCCCAGTTGGCGCGCCAGTGTCATACTTCCTGGGGCCAGGGTGATACTGAAGCCACGTAGGGTCCAGTGTTATACTTCTGGTCTCCAGAAATATGTCCCTCCCGGGGGGGGAACAAGTGTTAAGCAGGCCCCCCGGGGGCAATATGCCTCGGCTTGGAAGGCTCAGCTCAGGGTCGTAGGGCTCCTCCGAGGCTGTCGATGGTTGACTCCAATGAAACAAGGTTTAGGCACAATTCAAATGTATTCAATAATGCAAGGGTGAACATTACAGGCAACCAGGTAAGCTGTTTAAGGCCTAGCATAAGAGAGAGAGAGGCACTAGAAATACTACTGAATTTAGGCTCGGAAATACTATAAGAGGGTTTAAAATCTCACGTGGCGTCGTACGGATGCAGGCAGCTTCCTACGAAGTGGAGAGATCTAGAGCAAAGCTCATAGATCGGGTGCAGGAACGGGGCGGCTCGGGGTGCGTGGGCGGCTTCTCGGCGTCATGGTGGGCGGATTCGGTCAGCTTACCGAACCGGTGGGTGATAACGGTGAATTAAGCGGCTATCGGCAATGTAGGCGGATTAAAAGCCGTGCGCGTCTGGGCGGCCATGGTATAAGGTAGGCGGCAGTAGGATTATACAGGCGTCTGTCGTGATAGCGTCATACTGGGATCGTAAGTGAAGACTTAATTAGCCGCGTCAAAGGGTGGCATACTGCCCGACAGTACGTAGTAGTGCGTACGACCGCTCGCGCCGTTGTCTGAAATATGTCTGTTGCTTCGGTGAACGGTGGCCGGAGTTCTCTGTCCGTGATGAGCGAGACGGAAGACTCTAACGCGTGCCCTATAAGGTAATGTCTTCTGCCATTGGCTGGATTTCGCGCCGTGTAGCCATATATGGTAATGTCTTCTGCCAGCCTGAGAGGGACAGCAATAATCACGCGAGAATGTACATGTACTGAGCACGTGACACACAGCTGCCTGCCGCTTGTATAGTCCGTTCGTAGAATTTATGGGCAACTCATAACACTGTGATGCTGCAACAACATGAATTAAACAAGTATACACTAAAACACGAACTATTACTAATAATCTTACTTCCGCAGTCACACTTTAAAATGCATTTTACTTCTGGCAACAGTGTAAAGGGTCATGATTTCTTCGTGAAAATGGTTGTTTAAATTCTTTTCCGCCAGGGGCGTTATTGGCGCGCCTGTGCATTTATAGTATGTTTTTTAGTATGGCTGGTAGTGTATTGATTATTCATGTAGTTTCAGCTTTCTTCAATAGATGTCAATAGCATAGTTTCATACCAATAGGTGGGAGTTGAGTATGATATCAGAAGAGTACCATTTATCGTCTTTAATTGAAATCGTGGTTACAAACGTCGTAACGATTTTATATTATCATGGTTACAAACAAAGTTATTGTTTTATTTCAGTTAATATGGCAAACCACAAAGTGACTGCTTTCTACCAAAATATTTAATTTTAAACCCTGAAGATGCTTGTGTTAAGTCAAACCGGTTGGTATAAAAAAATCGTGGTTACAAACAAAGTTATTAATATTTCTATTTCTTAAGAGAGAAATAGAAATATTAATAAATTTAATAACTTTAATTAGTTTTACTTCACTGAAGAGAGAAAGTTTAAAAAAATAAAAAATAAAAGTATAAATTTTTTTTTTATACCGGTTGGTATAAAAAAAATCGTGGTTACAAACAAAATTATTAATATTTCTGTTTCACACAAATCATGGTAGAATTGATTGTGAGAAATAGACTAGGTCACCTTAAGTTCATAGGTCACCCCAAGGTGATAGGTCACCGCAAAGTCATAAATCACCACAAGGTCATAGTTCACCCCAAGGTCACCGCAAAGTCATAAAACACCCCAAGGTCATAGGTCACCCCAATGTCATAGTTCACCCCAAGGTCATAGGTCACCCCAGGTTTTAGGTTACCCTAAGGTCATAGGTCACCCCACGGTCATAGGTCACCCCATGGTCAAAGATCACACATTTTTTTTCTCTCTTCAGTGTAGGCTTACTTCACTCGTGTGGTCTAAAGCCCACTCGTTTTTTTTAATTCCCTTGTTTCTTTTTTTGTTTTTTATTCTTTGATTCAACTTATCCTGTCATTTATTTTTTCATCTAAACTAATGTGGAAATTATATTTTTAATATTTAATACCAATATTAAATTGTATCTTTTTTCTTCCCATCTATGAATTGCATTTCCTCTCGTCCCAAAATGAGTTCTGTAACTCATAGGGATTGCCCTAGTAAGAAAAAAAATAATAAAAATAAAATTAAACAAAATTTCCATAGAAAGGCTAATAGCTCAGAAATGCAAAAATTAATTTGCAATGCAGATAGAAACATTACGCCTTTAAATTTGTATAACGAGAATGCCGGCATTCTTGTAAATACCAACCAGGAATTATTAGATTCCTGGTTCAAAAAAAATATTAACGCAAAACACTTCAATTATCTCAACTAAACGTATGTTGACAAACTTTCGTCAAACAAATGGTTTAGTATTGAAATAGAAGAATTTATGCTTGTCATTCAAGATATAGTCTTTAATTCTAAAAATTATAGGAAGCATATAATCCAAGATACAAATCAAATTGATGATTTATGTAGACAATTGGCTGTTATTGGCTCTTCCTGAAACTAAAGAACATATTATATTGGGAAGTTCTGTATTAGCGCCGTCCGAGTATGCATTTAGGCACAATCAGGTTTTCAAAATAATTCACCAAAGTTTGGTAATGAAACATTGACTGCTGTATTACAGTACGAGTACCATATTATGAATATGAACCAAATTCATTTTTAGAAAATGAATTTTATAAAATAATTACGATAAAACTATTCTAACAGACAGAACAATGAGTCATAATAGACCCGATATAGTTTTACATGGCAAAATTAAAAAACAACTTATATCATTGATGTCGCTATTCCAAATTCCTGTAATATTCAGAAAAATTTCTGAAAAAATAAGAAAATGATCAGATTTAGGAAATGAGATTAAAATAATTTGGCATTCTCCGAATATAAAAATATTACCATTTGTTTTTTCGGCTACTGGCATTATACCTAGCTCTCTTATTCAAAATTTAGGCTTATTAGATTAGTCAAAGAATTTATATATAATAATCCAAAAATCAAGAAGACATTTTAAATAGATAGGATACTTAAATAGTGCACTTTCATAGCGTGTTTTGACTAGATGATCTTTTGTGGAAAAGTGTGTGAAAGGATTTAGTTTTTCCTGTGGGGATAATTAAAACTTAAAACATTCTTATAAACCAATATAATATTAAAGTGGAAATAAGTTTAATATTTGTTTTATTATAATTTATATCAAAGTTTTTGTTTTATTTCAGTTATGTCACAATGTCAAACCACAAAGTGACTGCTTTCTACCAAATTATAAAATCTATAAAACAATTCTTTAAACAACTTCATACAAATGTATATTGCATTTTACAGCATAGTCTACGTTTACAACAGGAGTGTTGTAAAATACATACACAATACGACGAAAAGGGTCTTATTCATACAGAAAACGTTTCATTTTCAAAGGGAATGTACATTTTCAACCGACGAAAAAAAATCCTCAAATATCGTAGAAACTTTCACATTTTATCCAAATAGGAAGATTTTCCTGAACACTGCGATGCAAAATGCTTCAACTCTATCTGCGTCAACCACAGATGAGAAAAAAGAAGTGTATAGTGAGCGTGATTGGAGTCATGTTCCTGAAGTAAACTCAATACTTGCTTCTGATAAAACTTATCAAACATTTTCTAAAATCAAAAACTTTTCTGAACCCAATATGCATAATCAATTTTATCGGCCTGTCTGGCGCCTAAGAGTCGATAAGTTTTATGTAAATCAACAAAAACAGTTTAAGTTATATTTCAGTAAAGACCATACTTTTTTGGATTATGTTTTTCAGTGCTATGTACAGACTCACAATCTGAATCTACGATGAAAATTGACCCGTCTTCGCAAGAAAGAAAAAATATGTCGCTTATTTTATTGGACCATTAACAGCAGTACTAACAGAGTATAATTGCATTATCTGGTCACCTTTTCATAAAATTCATATTAAAATTGACAAAAGAATTCAGCGAAAGTTTTGGATTAGATTTATTAATTTTAATTTAAGAGGGTATAACTGGAAATATGTCATTTTTAAATCAAATTCTAGACGTATCGACTCTTTTCTATAAAAAAATGTAAATCGATCTCGAAAGATTGTTATTATATCTAGTCAAAGTACGTTTTAAAATTTGAAAAAATATATATTTTTTATTATAATAAGGTTGATTTTTGTAAAATTTGTTAAATTTTGAAACGAAATGTTGTATTATGCAATACACATTCTTTCAAATCGTGTAATCATACAGTAAAACAAATTATTAAAAAATCTATCGACACAAGACCTCCACTTTTCCGATATAGTTTACACGACTAATGTTACAAGATATAATAGAATATAATATTTTGTGAAATATATATGTATTAATGTAACTCATATAATTTATAGTACAATACAAAAAAATACAAAATTAAAAACAAGGAACGCTACTTTTCAGAATTTCATTTTTAGTTCAAATAATATAATTAAAAAATTCGAGTAAGTGTTTTGTGACGAAAATATTTCAGTCCATTTATTTACGGTCTTACAAACTAATATATTTCAGATCTTTTTATACACTTATTTTGTTTAGATATCATTGAAAAAATCATAAATGCTTCTAACGAAAAAATAATTATAAAATACAAAATTTAAATATTTTATCATCACGCCTTTTAGCATTTTTGGGCTAAGTTGATTCTAGGATTCTCTCCAAATTTTGAATGAAATAAAATCGATATTCAGTGACAAATAAAAAGTTTTGTTACGGAGATCAATCAATCTTTCTCGTCGGAACAGCCCTGTACTGTTACAGGAGTAAGATCGCAAGATCATATTTTGACGCAATTTGAATTCTCACTCATGGAGAAACTGAAAACTGATTGGCAACTCAATTCACGGCGCAACTCAACTTAACGATTTCAGTAAGTACGAGGCTAGGCTGAAAAGTAATGCACACATGCTTGTACAGCGCGAACAAAATGACCTTCAGAAACACGCCAGGTGTAATATGGAAGTGACATTGCTCCTCTACACGTACCCATAAGTTTGAGGTCGTTGAATTCATCCAGTGTATTTTGAGAAGCGGAAGTATGGAGACATGTTTTAGTGTTATGTCAATGAAAGGTAAACAACGTGCGGTAATCGAATGTTTTAACTGCTAAAAAGTGTGTTTAAAGGTGAGTAATAAAATTTCATGATTGTGAGCTTGAAAAAGCAATAATTGTTGATGAAACACGCAACGAACGTCCGATCATTGATACAGATAATAAACAATCCAAACTCGTCAACGATTTGATAAAAATGATTGGCAAATCACTCAAAAGCGTATCACAAACCATTTTTTTAACATCCAAGGAACGTGTTGGCTTAATAGTTGAATTGTTGAATAATTATGATAAATTCTTTAACTAACTACCATATGTATACCTCTTTGCCCAGAATACTAATGTAGGGAAACAATAAACTATTTATTAAAAGAAAATAACTTAGTTTACATCACTTTATTTTTTGTACACTATCAACATGTTTCGTGAACCATGTTCACTTCTTCAGGAATAAAAGTAGTGAACATGGTTCACGAAACATGTTGATAGTGTACAAAAAATAAAGTGATGTAAACTAAGTTATTTTCTTTTAATAAATAAATAATGACATCACAAAGTGACAACCTTTTAGAAGAAGTTTTCTTCGAAAAATTAAACAATAAACAATTATACGACGTCAGTGGACATTTTCAATTTATGTTTAAACAAATATAAAATATTGTTACTGGTTCAGTTATGTTCAATGAATACTGTATATTATTTCGTGCTATTCAATTTGTAATGTAAAGCCCCGAAAACGGTTGTTAATAAATAAATAAATGTTTTTCAAGGGAAATTATCAATATCATATAATTTATAAAAATACTAAATACCATATTAAAAAAAGCACAAAAAAAATTCAAATAATTCTACACGGTGTTATCAATTATCAAATAAATTTTATCACTGACAATTTTTATTCATGTCTGATATATTACCAATTAGTATTATTTACTAATAGAATAGGATTACACTAGAAATCCAACGGCAATAAGACAAATAATACGTGACATTGTGTGGGCGGGAAAAGAGAAAGGACATTTTTTTCTTTGCTAAAGGCTCATTCCTTCTCTTGCCAAGAGTATTCCTCAAGGATCGTCTTAAGACTATAGGATTAATGTTGCTCCAATTAATGCTCATAAACAACAATTGTCCTTTGTCTACTCTGGTAATATTCTTTAGTCTGAGTTGGTATTTAATTCGAACGGAGTAAGCTATTACGTATGCGTATGGATCGTACATATATTATAGAAACAAATAAGAAGGGCCATTAAACATTGTGTTTGTATGAAACCGCGTGCACCGCAAGTCTCGCCAACACTGACTAGTTACTAAGCGTAGGTATCTATCTATCTCGGTTCCGCGACTATTCATCCCGTGACAAAATGTCCTCGACAAAATATCCCCGACAAAATATCTCCGATAAAATATCCTAACCTAACCTAAACTAACCAGAGGCGGCTCGTGAATTTTCATTGTGCTAGAGTGCTAACATTTAAAAAATTGAATTATTGAGCCGAAAAATTTTTTTTTTTTAAATTGTTTTTTTTGTATGAAAAAATTCAGGAAGTTTCAGTTTGGTCATGTGCCGCATGGATTTCCTGAAAAATCTTCATACAATAAACCGATTTTTGAAAAAAAAAATTTTTTTTCGCTTACGGCAACATCAATAATTCCATTGTTTAAATGTTAGCACTCTAGCACACCCAAAAATCACGGGCCGCCACTGAACCTAACCCAACAAAACCTTACCTAATCTAACCTGATCTAACCTAACCTTATCCAACAAAACCTTTCGGCGCCAAATTTAAAATTTAAAACCTTACTCTCCCGCAGCCAAAAGGGGCCGAAGCTAGACCCCAAAATTACTATCCTTCTTATATCTACTTAAAGACATGAAATATATGTTTAGTATTTTAGGTATTCCTGCGCAAAAGGATTAATACTTAAAGTGCCAATTAAAAAAATGTGATAAAATCGTTGATCGCAGGAAGAAATATTTTGTCAAAAATATAGGTAATATTCCCTGCCCAATAAATGGACAAAAAGAAAGAAAAAAGAACAAAAAAAAGGGATTTCTATGGTGTAAATACCGATAAGACAGAAATGCACGGGGTCATCGGACGACCCACATAATTACGGTCGTTATGTTTGGCATCTTGGTCTGTCGAGAGTTAACCCAACCCAACAAAACCTTTCAGCGCCAAATTTAAAATATAAATCGAAATTGTAAGTTCCTTGCACTGTCTCCTTCATTTCTTATCGGGGGATGTTATTTCCGTAGGATATTTTGTCGTTGAGTATTATGTTGAGGGATATTTTGTTGCGGAATCATCTATCATTTATCTCTACCTAGTACCTAAGGGGCCATGCAACGATATGTTTTTTTCACAGAATTTTGAAAAAATCTTTAAATAAAGTTAATTTAATTTTCAAAAAAATTTGTAAAAGTTCTAATCAAGTTTTTTAATTGATATAGTTTTATAAAACAGCCCTTAAAATGATAATATAATAACAGAACATGGAACCTTTACAGCATATGAAAATAAACTTTTAAATTTGATTACTTGCTCAAATTCTGTAAAATAATCCGTCCAACCACTGGAGCGATTTATGCCATTTATTGGTGCTGCGATTGCTTTTCGGATAAAAAAGGCTATTATCTCCTTGATAAGGCAAATTTAAAAAAAAAATATTAATTTGAAGCTCCCATGCTTGTTATTTTGGACTTAAAACAAAGCTATTGAAATGTTTTATCTATTATGACCACATATGTCGCAAATCCGAACTTCGTAGACAGGCGCTTTTTATGCTCTTGTTTGATTTCAGGTGGAGGTTTTCTGTGGTACTCACTTTTGTAAATCAAACGCTTGTTTTGTGTTTGTTTATCTGGTCGTAATTTATTATTCTTTTATTTGCATAATCCTGATTTTTATAAGATTTATATTGTGATCTGCTCGTTGGGACACATTTTTTTACGTAAGACCTAGAAGATACCTTCTTTTTTTCTTCTATAGAACTAATTCGAATAATGGAACAGAAAGAAAATAATAAAATTAGGTAGGTACTTGCCTAGAAATAATTGCCCATAGAATAAGTACCTACTTAATAAGCATCAATTTTAACCATAGACTATTTTATAACGATGTTAAAAATAATTTATTTCAAGCAGAATTTCTGATCAGCTGTTTACGGTTAAAATTAAGTTCTTTTTCCATAGATATGCATCTTTCAGTATCAAGTTTACCACAGAAAATATCCAGAAATTGAAGATATTCTTTGTTATTATTTTTTTTATTTATTAAAAGTATACAATACAGAATATAGTATATTATATAAAGCATTGTACTCCCAAGAGTTAATAAACTCATTGCGGGAATGATACGCATTACATGAAACATATAGCTGTATGTATTAAATGGACATATCATAGGACATACACAGCATTATTATTTCAGATAGTCATTCATAAAATGAAGTTTGAGCATTTTAGTTTGGGTCTTTTTACATTGACTTGCACATTTGATCTCGTTGGGTAGTTGATTATATTTTGTGTAAGCTATGTATTCTAGGGATCTTAGTCCATATTTTGTTGATTTGATTTTTGGTATATGAAGTTTGTTGTGATTTCTTGTGTTGTGTTGGTGTACGTCGCAATTGTAATTGAGTGTAGTGTTGGAATGTGCCGAGGTTGAATTACTTGTAATATAGTTTTTGTTATTTCAAAAGTGGGAATGGTGTTAAAAGGAAGTATTTGGGTGTTTCTGTAAATGTCTTTGACGTGTGTATCCCAAGGTAAACTGAATATATTTCGCAGGGCTCTATTTTGGACGACTTGGACTTCTGAAATAATTTTTTTTGTAGCAAATCCCCAGATTCCGGCGAGATATATTAGATGTGAGTGAATCATAGCATGGTAAATCGATCTTAATAGAGAGGGAGGAAGTAACCCGCGAAGTCTATATAAAACACCAGTTATAGGAGTAATTTTGGATAGAACATGTTTAAATTGGTGATTCCATGTGAGTTGAATAATTACCTCTCACGGCAGTTTCGAAGTAACCACCACGCAGGATTCGCGCTATTATAAACTTTGCAATTTTTTTATATTTTTTTTACAAACTCTATAAATATTAAATAAACGGTAAAATGCAGTTTAATTTATTGACTATATAGCACTATAATATTTTGTTATGTCTTAATATAAAAATTATAAGGTATGATTTTTTAATGTTGGGGAAAAATTTAAAAAATGATCATCTGAAAATGTCGAGCAAACTGAGAAAAAAGTTTTAAAATGCGCTGTCGCTCCAGTGGTGCGCCTTTTATCACCATGAATAAAAAAAATATTCATCGGTTCATAGTTGCGATTACTTCGTTCTTTTCCCACAATTCGTGGCTCGGCTTGCAGGTTTGACTCGCTTGTGTATACGCAGCTTCAAAGGCGTTTATACATTTCTAATGAAAAAAATACATTATTAGAACATTTCGCCTAATTTTTTTATAAAGTATTTAATTTACAATTTTATTTTTATTTTAATCAAGCGAAAGGATGAAAAGCTTCAACTTATCCCATATTTTTTTTTTATTCATAATTAAACTTATTTGTAGTAAAGATTAGTCAAAAATACTGATTTTATAGGCGTTAAAGCAGAAAAAAGGAAATGTTTTGGTGAAATAAATAAAAAAACTACATTTTAATATAAGGCCTGAATAATTTTGCAAGTCAAATTAGATTTAAATCCACAAAGAAAGCTAATTAATTCACCGCAATCAATTTACATAGAAATGGAAAACTGCGGTCAGTAATAAATTAGAAAAAAAAATCGTTTTAAAAACACGCTTATTAAATTATTTTTAAAGCTAATCACCCTCATCCGATTTACATTATAACAATTAATCTTTTTTTAAATAAAGTGCCCTCGTCAAAATAAATTAAATTATCAATTTAGACTTTAAAAGCAAGCGAATTCTTTGTACAGGCGTATTTTATAAAATATATAATGAGCATACTACAAAATTCTACGGAGAGTTTCGACGAATTGATTGAGTTTTAATCTGAATATATTCATTAGAATTAAATTAATAATGCTGTAATTTTGATTGAAAAAAATAAAGATAAACATCCCCTGGTCAAACAATATTGAATTCCTTCATGTTTCATAAGTACAAGCGGAATACATTGTTTTTGTAATGTTAGAAGACTTTGCCAGAATTGAATTTAATGTGAATTTCGCTCTCGTCGGATCAACTTGGGTATTCTAATTTGTTTACTCACGAAATATTATATTATGATTGGGCGAGGTATTTTTTTAATGTGTGGATGTCATCTGGAAGTACCGCTTTTGTAGGAAGATGTTCGCTTTACAGCATGGTGTTGTCTGTATACATTTAACAATTGTGGTTAAACATATTAGATATATATTTGTCCACAAAGTAATTTTATAAATAATTTTTTTTTAAGGGAATAACTTCCATCAAGGATTCGAATTTTGAACATTTGGCTGTCATCAGTTGTTTTGTTTTCTCTCTTAAAAAAATAATCTTTTTTATTATTTTAACTAATATTTTTATGTTTTCTGGTCAATAAAGTGTAGTGTGTTGTTCCTAGAGGATTCTTCTACCCTCTGATCTTCCAGGAGTCACTTTTCGTCGCTGATTTACCTTTTTTTCACTACTGTCACTTTCCATACATATTTTTTTTTGTAATTTTGTAAACAATGGAGGAGGATTTCCCTCCTGGACATCCTAAAAAGCCCCCAGATCCTCCCCCTGACCCTCCAGATGGTGAAAATATTGTAATTTCTGACAGTGAATCTGTCATTCTAACTTCCACAAAAAAAAGGAAGTTTAGTCCCTCTTCCCCAGTAAAGCATGACTCTCCTTCTACTTCTCAGTCTCTACCAGATCTTCATCAACCTCCTCCAACCAATTTTTACTCTACTCATTCCTGTGGCCCATACATTGTTTATGCGCAAAAAACTGAGCAAGGTAAAACCATACATCCTCTTGAATTTGGTAAATTCCTTTCAACCAACAAGAACCTTTCGATTAAGCCCGGAGGTGTAAAAGCCGAGGGTCGCTTCCGAATCTCTGTTGAATTCCTCTCAGGTTCAGCCGCCAACATCTTTATAAAAAACATTTTTATTACATCTAATTCTAAATTCAAGGCGTACATCCCAACTTTCAATGTCACTCGTATGGGCCTGGTCAGGGGTATCTCGACCGATCTGTCCATTCCAGAAATTCTGTCTTCTCTTTCAACCCCTCAACATATCGGCAATCCCATAAAAGCCAGGAGGCTAAATTATAAGGACACCTCTGAGGGCAATGTTTCCTGGAAGCCCTCCCAATCTGTTGTGATCACATTCGAAGGACAATCTCTTCCCTCCCATATCTATTTATTTTTCAACTCCTTACCAGTTGAAATTTATACTTACCCCACCACCCAATGCTACAATTGCTGCCGTTTTGGTCATACCAAAGCTGCATGCAGATCCCCTCCCAGATGCTTCAAATGTGGAGAAAACCACACGGCTGACCAATGTTCTTCTCTCTCTTCACCTAAATGTTTTAACTGCTCAGGCGCTCATTCCGCCATTCACTCTTCTTGTCCTGAACAAACTCGCCAAAAAAATATAAAAATTTCCATGGCCTCTGAAAATTTGTCTTTTCTGCAGGCTTCTAAACTATTCCCGCCTGTCAAAAAATCTTTTGCCGAGGTTTTATCCAGTAACTCTCCATCCAACCCTCTCCCCTTCTCCTCGACATCTTCTCGATCAACTAAATTTATGTACAAAAACCCTGTCTCTAAACCGGCTCCTGGATACGATCGGCAACAATACAACTCACTTCTCTTAAATCCCAATGGTTCTCCTCTTTCAAATGCCACAAATGGGTGCGCAAACAACTATAATTCGTCCTCAACAAACCATCAAAAGCTTTCTGAACAACTCTCGCAAGATAATTCTTCATTTATACAAACTCTTATTATGCTTCTAATTGACCTAATTTCTTCTCAAACTAATCTACCGTCCAACGCTGCTTCTATTATTTCCACGTTAAAATCATTTGTTCAAAATGGCACTTCAAGATGTCAGAATACTTCAGTGGAATAGCCGCAGTGCTATTTCTAACAAATCGAACCTTCTTAACCTATTAAATTCAAACCTTGTTTCTGTGGCTGCTGTCTCGGAGACATGGTTTACTCCATCCACCTACTTTAATGTGGGAGGGTACTCTTGTCTCCGTGATGATCGCTTGGAAGGTACGGGCGGCGGTGCTGCCCTTTTTATTAAAAAATCCCTTCCGTTTTCCCCAATAAATAATATCAAACCCCCCAATGCTGACTTTCAAATGGTTGCAGCTAAAATAAAGGACACATCCTTTGTTTCTATCTATATTCCCCCATCATCTCACTTCAATAAGCAAGCTTGGTTACAAATTGTTCGTCAACTAAGCCCTCCATTCTTTTTATTGGGCGATTTTAATGCCCATTTCCCCGTCTGGGGTTCTGCTTTCTCTGATCGAGATGGTTGAAATGTTATGGATTTTTTAGATGAATCCAACCTTTTCCTTTTGAACGACGGATCTCCTACGAGAATCTCTCGCCCCAACACAAACCCCAGTGCAGTGGATCTCTCCATATGCTCTACAAATCTGGCACCTCTCTCCTCGTGGGTGGTGTCCCCCAATCCTTGCTCCAGTGATCATTTCCCGATCACCATCACTTATCAAACTTCTTTCCATTCAGACAAGTCCCATATTTCGACGAAGATTAAAACAAAACACACCAAATGGGACGAATTTAACTCGCATAAGGATAAGTTTATACAAAATTTACCCTCTTCCGATGTATAATCTGTCAAAGATGACTACGATAACTTCAAATCTATGCTCATAACTGCAATACATAAATCAAATCCTCCCCCTAAAACCAAATCTCTTAAAAAACTCCCTCCGACTCCCTGGTGGGATGAGGAATGTTCTAAGGTAGTGAGAATTCGGAAAGCTAAATCTCTTTCGTATCGTCACAATATGACTATGGAGAACTATCTTATACACAAAAATGCCGAAGCCAATGCCAAAAGAGTATTGAGGTCAAAAAAAAGATCCGGGTGGTACAACTTCTGCAGTTCAGTATCTCCGAATACTCCGATTTCGGAAGTTTGGTCTATGATTCGAAGATTTAGATCCTCCTTCAGTTCAACATCTCCTCGAGCGTCTCATTCTAAATGGATAGATGAGTTCTTGGACAAAATTGCCCCCCCTTCTGTACTTAACTTAGATGAAATAACTCCCATCCACAACACTCCTATGTCTGATCATTGGCTAAACTCTCTATTCACTTTAATTGAATTAAAAAATTGTTTATCAACAGTCAAAGACTCATCTCCAGGCAGAGATGGTATTCCTTATAGCATTATCAAAAATAGTAATGATAATGTTCTAAATCACTTCCTAAGCATCTTAAATAAAATCTTTCAGTCTGGCATATTGCCTGATGACTGGAGTTCTCAAATAATCATCCCAATCCTAAAATCAAACAAATCACCCAATTCTGGATCCAACTACAGGCCAATTGCTCTTTCATCCACCCTCAGTAAAATTTATGAAAAATTAATTAAAAACCGGTTAGAATTTTTTGTCGAAAGTAATCAGCTTCTCTCTCCATCTCAATTTGGATTTAGGAAAAAAAAATCTACGCAAGATAACCTTGCCATCATCAGCACTGATATTAATTTATCCATTTCTAACCATGAAGTATGTCTTGCTGTCTTTATAGACATAGAAGGTGCCTTTGACAATGTTTCCATCCCAATCCTTAAAAAAAAACTTTTAGGCCTTGGCCTTCCCCCCATGTTTGTCCAATCTATTATTAATCTTGATAGAAAAATTTTCATTGAACTACCAGATGTTACTCCTCAGAGTAGATCAATTTGGAAAGGTTTACCCCAAGGCGATGTATTATCCCCTATACTGTATAATATATACACGTACGATATGCATGTCTCTATTCCCCCTCAAGTAAAAGTTATTGAGTTCGCAGATGATTTATCTTTCTACTTATCATCCAAAATCATCCCACTTGCCGTCAAATATCTTAATGAAGCCATGGATGCCCTTTGCACATGGCTTACTTTAAATGGTCTGGAACTTTCAGTTAAAAAGAGTCAGTGTGTCACCTTCTCAAACCGTCATAAAAATCCTCCTGTTCAAATTTTATTTAAAAACTCTCCAATCCCCAACGCCTCTGAAGTAAAATTTTTGGGAGTAACATTTGATAGGAAACTTAAATGGTCTTTCCATATTCACAATATAGTTACTAAATGTGAAAAAAATTTCAATATCATCAGATCATTGACTGGCGTTTGGTGGGGTGCTCACCCTACCTGCATTAAGTTGCTTTACAATGCACTTATTCGAAGTCATCTCGACTATGCCTGCCCACTTTTTAGTACTGCCTCCAAAAATGCACTCAGTAAATTAGACAAAATTCAATCGAAGTCATTGCGAATGATAACTGGAGCGATGCAGTCGTCGCCCATCAATTCCCTTCAAGTGGAATGTTCTGATCCCCCACTTTATTTAAGGCGACAACTGTTTGCTGACAAATTTGTTCTTAAATGTTTAAATTCTAAATGTCATCAGGTTATTCCCAGAGTTTCGTTGTTCAAAGACTCAACACATTCATCTACAATCAGAGCTCGAACTAAACCTCTTCCTGCCATCTGTAAAAATTTTCGCTCTCTCTCAGAGCTTCAAATTATCCAAAATGATCTTCTTCCACTATACAAATTAAAGTATAGTCACGTCACCCTATCCCCAACAATTTTGGAAGGGATCGGCATCCTTAAAAGTCATTCCAATCTCCCAGCCCGTACTGTTAATAATATGTTCAATGACATTATTTCTTCTAAATGGCCCAACTCTTCTCTTTTATTTACTGATGGCTCCAAATCTCCTGACTCTCCTAACTGTGGTATAGGTATTAACGTTTACCACAATAATTCTAATGATAGGATATTTTATTCAATTTCAAACCAATTTTCAATATTCTCTGCTGAGTGCAATTGAAGCACTCAAATATATAATCAAAAATAAATGTGAACATTCCCTTGTTCTCTCTGACTCTCTCAGTTCCCTCCAAAAACTTAAATCCTGTCCTCTTCTTCATCCTGATGATCACTTTGTATGCCTCATTAGAGTGCTGATAGCCTCCATTCAAAGCTCTGGAAAAACCGTAATTCTTGTTTGGATCCCTGGACACATTGGCATATTGGGTAACGATATTGCAGATTCTTTGGCAAAACAAGGAGCGTCCAACCCTATTGTTACCCTCGTAAACCATATTCCCCTATCTGATATTTTTTCCATCATCAAAGATAGATCCCGCAATGTTTGGACAGAGTATTGGAACATTGCCAGTCAATCCAAGGGAGCTCGCTACGCCTCAATACAAAGGACTATCCCATCAAAACCGTGGTTTCAAAAATTTCCCCATTTTTCCAAAAAAAAAAATTCCTCACTTATTCGAATGAGAATCGGTCATTGTTCCGTTCCTTCTCACCTTTTTAAAATTCACATCCTTGACTCCCCAGATTGTACGTTCTGTGGTCTAGATGTGGGCTCTTTAGATCACATATTTTTTGGTTGTCCCTCTCTAAATAAATATCCTCTCTTCTATCAAGCGTTATCTAAAATTGCCTCCCCTCCATTCAACATTTCATCTCTTCTAAGTCTGAACTCGACTCCAATCTTCCATATAATTCTGAAATTTGTACATTTAAATAAAATTAATATATAAATTCACCTTTCCCTTTCTCTGTAATTTTAAATAATGGCCTAGAACACCCTTGAAGGGTGAAAGCCAGAAATAATTAAAAAAAAAAAAAAAAAAAACTTCCATCAAGTTTTGGAACTAATTACATGATCAAGGCTTATAATATAATGGTTTACAATTTCCCTTATCTGGAAGAGGATTGATTGAACCTGCAAACTTTACATTATTTTAAACATGTTTTTTCAATCATTATAATTCTGTTTTTAATTTGCCCTAAATATTTTTGAAGTACTGATTTAACTCAATCGTTTTGCATTTAATCTTTCTGTAATTCGCGAATGCGTTCTGTTTTCGGTTTAAGATAATGGCCGCTTTAAATTGGTCTATAAATTTTTTTTTTACATGCGATGTCGTGATATTTATCTTAGTTTTTACATTATAGTTCCTACCTGCACCAAACTTTTTGAAAAAGTTTAATATCCTTATTTTGTATTAAAAAAAAATGTTTCATGAATTCATATATTTATGTGATTTAAAAATTGTGTCGTCCAAATTCGCCGAAACTTCTCGTAGGGTAGATAGAAACACGCCAAAAACGCGGGCCCAACAAACTCGTATGTACACGGATGACATTTGTCACACGAGAATGGGTCGCTTCTACGAATCGTTACTCAGCTCAACAACTCGACTGTAGAACGTTTCATCCTTCTAACAACATGTTCTTCCTTTTCTCAAAAAGACATTATTGAAGTTAAACTTCTTTACGCGCGCTCGACACTTGGGGGAGGTAAAATGATGAATACGTTACGAAAAAAATATGAAACGTTATGAAAAAATATGTAACGCTAATCAATGTGAAACGCTTATCGATATGTAACGCTGATCAATGTGAAACGCTTATCGAAATGAAACGCCATCAATGTGAAACGCTTATCGATATGGAACGCTGATCAATGTGAAACGCGTATCGATATGTAACGCTAATCTATATGAAACGCTATAATGAAAGAGAAACGCTAATCTGTATGAAACGTTATAGTAAAAGTTAAACGCTAATCGATATGAGTTAAGTTGAGTTGAGTTGAGTTGAGTTCAGTTAAGTTAACTTAAGTTAAGTTAACTTAACTTAAGTAAAGTTAAGTTGAGTTTATGGGAATGTTGAGGGGATGGGGATATTTTTATTCCTGTTATTGTTATATTGTTAATGGACGGCATAAGTTTGAGAAGTTTTACTTCAGTCGTGTGTTCTAAAGCACACTCATTTTTTTCCTAGGGGTTTCTTGTGTGGACTTAATGTAAATAAAAAGTTATTTTAATAAAAATTGAATTATTTAATGGAAGTTTGAATCACCCTGTATACCGTTGTTATATTATGTTTCGTTCTTTTACGTAGAATAAAAAATCAAAGCAAAATGCCATAAAACGTTCGCTTCCTGTTTGTTACATTTTCACGCGAGGGTTTCTCGGACTTTTGTGAGAAAATGGTTAAATGCCAGGAAGCAATTTCACTTTTTGAATATTCAAAAGGTTGGTATCGGTCGAGGGAGGATATAGAACAGTATCGGATACAATTTTCTCCGTAACCCTTTCACTACTGAAATGAAAATGGCAGTGGTGAACATATTTTTAAAACAAATTTCTAAGAAAACACTCACTCAGAGTTGTGACGTTGTTATTATATGTTTATTGTTTCTTCTCTTGGTACTTTTTTACATTTTCATTTTTAATCTCAGTAGTACTAACTAAATTACTAACTTTACAATTTGGGAGGCGGTTTTGTGTGCCGCTGCCAATTGTCGGTCGTCATTTATTAGATAACCAACACCTCTTCCATAGGTCATCTCAAGTTGTTCGCTACGTTTGGTGACTAAGCAGGGGTGGCCGGGTTCATGGGGTGAGGTTTGTAAGATTTTTTATATATATAAATATTATCTGGTAGCTTAATTGTATCTATTTAGCTGAAGCAAGCAAATTAATTACTATGTCGTGTAGTCAACTTGTAGCGTAAGTATGATATAATTTATTAATTTCCGTTTCTGTACGTTAGTCCTGTTTGAAATCTAGTTCAGTGAACTCAAATTTGCCTGGAAATTACTTATGATTTTCAAAATTAGAACAGATTTTGCTCCGCCTCCTCCACATTCCCTCTCCACTCCACTCCCGTCCTTTCCCAGTCCCGTGAACTCCCCTCCAGAGTTCCCCTCCCCATCCCAGGTTCTTCTTACCCCTCCCAGATTCTCCTTCCCCCTCCCGCTAATCCCCTACCCGAGTTCCCCTCCTCGTGTGCCACCCATTGCAATCTTTTTATACAAATTTCATAATGCCAGAGTTCATCAATAGTTTTATAAAAACCTTGTCCTGACAATAACGACCAAAAAAAGAATTATCCAATTTGGTGCAGTCGTTCAGAAGTTATGCTCGTGCATACATTTCAGCGGTTCATTTTTATTAATATAGATTTGAAATTGTATTTCTTTTGTTAAAATTTAGTTCTTAACCTCGTCAAGAAAAGTCAGAAGTCGGCATTAAAAAAAAAAAAATAGTATTTACAGATACCGTCTTATTTTTAATTTTAATGTCACATCCCAAAAGTTTCAGCTTCATGCAAAAAAATTAATTTATTTTATTATATATACATACCTACCTAATTGATTACTAATTCCACAATAGAAATGTATATATTTTTTAAAAATATTATTGCAGATGATTTTTCAAAATTACGAAATTAATTAATTAATTCATCGACAAAAAACTATTACTGTATTTTCATGAACATTGACAATATGGTTTTTTTAACAACATGGATTCTGAGGCAAATATTTTAAAAATACTTATAGCTTCACAACATCCCCTGATTTTATCATGACATCCTCGGATTTTATTTTGTTACCTAAATAATAAAAACAAATCTTCAAACTCTACATTCAAAATAAAAATTCACTCTTTACGGAAATTGAGATTAAAAACACAATTGTTACCTATCTCAAAATAAATCTGGCGATCCGCCTGAACGAGTAGCTAGAATCTGATGAATAAAATAGTGTGCTAAGTTGGTATTCTAGCAATACCTAATTGAAAAACCCGCCGAAAAACGATTCTGAAAATCTATACATTTTGAAATAAACTCACTGTTTAAAAGGGTTAAGGATTCCACTTTTACAGATATGAAATTATTATTTGATTCAAGTTGAGATACCGTACACAACCCTTTTTGAAAAATATGTTACATTTTGTAGATAAAACCAAGGGTGATATGCGAATTTCTTGGAATTAGATGGGATCAAAACGTTTTTTCTTATCACGGAGAGACGTAGAAAGGTAAACTTAAAAATCTTTTGAACTGTAAAACTGGACATGCAAAAGATTCCACGGGTAATTTTTTAAATCTTTCATTGAAAATATCTCTTGAAATTTCGATGTTAAATTTATTTTCATGAATGAAAATTTTGCTCGTTTTAGCAAGTTTTACAAAATTGAGTAGATTTTGGTCCTGATTAAAAATGATCGATTCTGTAAAAATATGGTACCTATATTTTGAACATTTTTCATTCATTCTTTTTTTTGTTGCTGGGGTAAATCTTTATCTTTATCTTTACTAAGTATAAAATGAAGTCGCTCACGCTGTATGTGCCTTTAGATCTTTTAAACGACGCAACGGATTTTCATGCGGTTTTCACCAATGGATAGAGTGATTCATAAGAAAGGTTTGAGATATATAATTTGTTAAGGTTTTGTGTAAATTGGTTGAAATACATAATATATCTGGCCAAGCGGCAGCGGGCAGCGTGGTGTGGATTTGATTTAACAGATGGCGTTGGTAATAAAGGTTTCGTTAGCCACAGCAACGTGTGACCGGGTCTGCTAGTCTTCATATATAAAAATTCCCTATCACGGTATTTGTAATCGCACTCCTCCAAAACGACTCTACCGATTTTTTTATGTATATTTGGTAGGTATGAGAATAGGTCGTAAAGTATATTTCATGCCGCTAGGTGATTAGGGTGTCCCTATCCAGAACAGACGTGCGGGCTGGTAAGCGGGCGATATGGATTTGATTTGTATGCAAATTAACAGATGGTTGTGTGAGTTAATTTATCGTGGTTATAAAGATTGGGTATCCATACAGTAGATAGCGTTGTGTTTCGTTAGCCACAGCAACGCGTGGCTGGATCAGCTAGTAATTTATAAAAAAAATATTTTCAATTGCTGATTGTTAACGAATTATCATAATGATTGGAATTGTCATCATGATTTGATGAGTCAGTTCGCAATTATTTTTTCCGCGTATCCGCGGAGTGCGAAACATTTTTTGTTAAACCGTTTTTTTTTTAAAATAAAATGTAATTAAATATGTTTTTGTGGTGACTGGCCACTAAGAATCAAGCAACTTCAACACAAAGTCATCAAAAATGATGGAAAAATGGTTAAATATGTCACGTTAGGTTAGATTATGGGCAATTTAAAAAAAAAAACAATCAGCTAAAACCAATACTGCAAAATATTACAAAATATTGTACAATAAGAAAATTACATATAATTATAGAAACAGAATATCAACAAAAATCAGCAAAAATATTAACAACAGAATATATCTGAAAATCATTGAAAAGTCAAAAAATCATAAAAGTCAATCTGTTGCTTCTCTGTTAAAATACAACGTAAGTTTTTTTTTAAATTTTAAATAGTTTTTTTTTACTTTTTATTGTATCCGGTATATCGTTAAATAGCTTTGGGCCTATATATTCATAATGGTGTTGTACAGTTGTCGTGTTGCATCTAGGTACATATAATATGTTACCAGATGTTCTAGGTCTTATACTTCGTGTTGAGGACATTTAAGATTCTTTAAAAACTTTTAAATTAGCATTTCTTTGAAATAGTTTTGAAACCGGTAGGACCTTAAATTTTTCAAAACGTTCGTTGGTTTGAAAAATCTTGATTTTTTAATATAATAACTTTGATGATAATTTTTTGTGTTTTTACTATCGGATACAGATTATTATTATAGATGCCTCCCCATGCGGTTATTCCGTACTGCAACACTGACTGTACAAGAGCAAAGTAAACCATTTTAATATTTGAAAGATTTAGTATATTTTTTAATCGTATAAAAATGCATGTAAGTTTTTTAAATTCTTTTTACACAGTTTTCGATATGTTTCTTAAATTTCATTTTATTTTCTATAGTGATCCCTAGATATATGACATCTGGGGTTTTCTTCAGAATTTTACAATTATTATCGTTACATTCTCCTCCTTTTACACGAACGACTGTGCACTATGACGCTAATATTGGAATCTAAATAGATATATTTATTCATATCACAAATATGACGGTGATGCTGGCATGCCATCTTGGGATAGGAAGAAAGTTTTTGAACTTGGTAACGGAAAGGTTTAAACAGATAGTACAAATAGATGTTGTAGGTTTTAAACAGAAATTTAGATGCCTTTATTTTAACCCAAGAACCGTACCGCCATAAAGAAATTGAGCTTATCGTAATCGGGGTAAGACCATTTCACTGTAATACATAATATAATATGGGCTCAGTATATCCTAGTTCATAAGAAGTCAAAAATACCCTAGTTTTTATTTATAAGTTAAAAAATAAAATGTTACCAGATTATATGTTGAATAATGTTAGAATCAAAAGTACAGTTCATTGTTATAATACGAGAAACTGCAACGATTTTAGGCTTCCTAAAACAAATTTTCGGGAACACAAAATAATATTTATCATAAAGGTTTTAAAATGTTCAATGAACTCCCTGTAAATGTTAAGGAGGCTAAAAGTCTAGCAGTTTTTCGTGGATTATGTCTTAATGTTGTAAAGTCAAAATTTTAGTCAGTAGGTAGTAAATAATATTGTAGTAGTCATAGAAAAGAAAACATTAGATGTAAGATATAAAATTTTATATCTAAATAAAATACTTTTCCAAATCAAAAAAGATTATATATTTTTCATAGGAAGCCCTGAAGAAAATAATTCCCTTCAGTCTGTCATCTTTGGGGATGCTGTGAGGAGGAATTTTTAATAAAAGGAAAGAGAGGAAGTTCTTGCAAGGAAAAAGGTATGAGGGGTGGGTAGGAATCTGGAGGTCAGTGTGTCCGTATGAATTCACCCCTCCCATTGCGGTTCAAGGCGAAGTTCCAAGAGAGTCCTGCTGAAGAGGTCAAAGGGTCTTCCTTAACCAGACTCTTCCGAACCGGCCTGCCAGCATTTTATGGGCAAACGCATCTGCAGCCAAAACCCGGGCATACCTCACCTCATGAACCCGGGGTAAGCTTAGCAACTTTTAGTCGATGTCAACTGCCAAAATGTAGTTTGGGCAACACGTAAAATATTTGAAGTTTGATAAAAACGTTTTTTTATTTATTTATTTAACATTTAAACCCGCTAAACTACTTATGTAGTTTGTCAGCAGGTACATAATGACAACATTGGTACATTTTCAAACATTGTATATATATATATATATATATTTGTGTAACGCATACTTTGAGCCTAATTATATACACTTTTATACACTTTTTTTTTTTCGCCATTTTGTTGCAGCCGCCCTTAAAAACCACCCCCACACAGCTATATACGTCTATGATGTTCCGTTTTAAATATATATCGAAACATATATCTAACGCATAGTTTGAAGACATTTCGATTTTCGATATACACGATAGTTTGGGGACTGTCCTCAAACTATGCCTTATGTATAAACTGACTCGTGGTCTCAAAGAATGCATTACACAAAGAGGTGTTTCGTGTATGTAAAGCATACTTTGAGACCTACGGTAAGTAGGAAACTACTATTGCAGTAATGAAAAGTCATTATAATCTTGTCGCTAGATGACTCTAATAATTATGATGATAAAAAATGTCTAGTTTCGTCCTCAAGTCAAATCTTTCAATTAATATATACCTACACAATTTGAAATTAATCATAGGCTTGCAAATTTAGAAACCCTTTTTTTCCTTTCTTAGATAGCTACAATGTTTTAACCATAGACATATGGCATGGAAGAGTGTCGACTGTCGCCAAGCATAGACCGTACTTGTAAATAATTCTTGGCCATTTTTTTTGTTTCTGATATAGGTATATTTTTGCTTTTTTATAAGTCTACTTAACTAGTCGATTTAACCAATAGACCTAATATATGAATAAATTAACATGGTATATTAAGAACAAACTTTAAAATGTTAAATAAAAATAATATTTTGCTTTGAAATAATTCAATAAAAATAATATTTTATATTTTGCTTTGTGCAAATAATTATCTCTAATGCACAGACGCAATATGGGCTAGCTGTGTCTGTTCTACAGATATTTCAATGGAGCCTGCTCTAAGGAGCTTGCAGCATTGATCCCCGGTGCACCGGTACACGTACGTGCAACTCAACGGACGCCAGCAGAACACCCTTTCACAGTTGATGTTGGCTTTATGAGAATGGGTCGTTTCTTCGACTCGTTTTTCTTCCTCCTCAAGTCCCGCATTAACAAATCCCTTCCTACAGCCCCTATCTTAACCCGCCTCACAACGCTGCCCAACCGGGTGGTGACATAGTTCCCCTGTCTATACAATGTAAGGACGGGGGCTCTCTTGTGAGGTGTCACATAAAAATAAAAGTTTTGTATGATTTTTTTTATACATAGGTAACATTAATAAATGACTTTTTTTAACATTAACTCCCCGGCCCGGAGGAAATAATTTCTCTCAGGGCCTATATCATCTTTGGGGATGCTGTGTGGAGGGTCATTTTGAGGAGAGGCAGGAGGGAACATTGGCCTTGAAGATACCCATGTTGTAGGAGGGAGGAACCACAGAGGTCGGCAAATCATTCCGCAGCCGAGCTGATGAACCCGGAACGAGTCGTAGAAGCGACCCGTTCTCGCGTGACAAATTTCAACCATGTACATATGTTGGGCGCGCGTTTGGCGCGTTTCCCGACTATTTGCCGGTGCAGGTCAAGGGTTTTTTGGAGCTCCACACCAGAGGTGGCTGCCAAATTCATTTATCTGCGGGCCCTGTACAGTAGGCCTTGTAGGCCCGGCTACTGAGAAGCTGATATATATTTTGTTATTAATTTGTTTAAATGTATATGTAAATGAGGGTACCCGGTACACCACACAACCCAGAACTTCGTCCCAATTGAATATTGATACAAAATTAGGAGTAGGGAGTGGGGCAAGGGGCAAGCCCCCCGAAAATCCCGTCAGTCGTCACATTCCAAAAATCAGTTTGATAATATACCGGTCCCGCATTGCGCGAACTATCAGATATTATATTGAGCTGATAAGAATTATAAATTATAAATACAGATACTTCACTAGTTCACTTTGATCTTATCCAACAGGCCGAAGAAGCTAGGAAATTTTGGGTTTAAACTTACCTGCTGAAAGCGTTCGTGTGCGAGATGCAACGGAAGTGGCGCCATCTTTGAACGGCAATATATATTATAATTTGTATCGAGATTTTTTGTCGAGTTGTTTTAACTATAATATACATATATATGTAAGCAGGTATATGGGAAGGTCCGATGCTCTGCTCTGTAGGGAACCCGCTTGCACAGCGCGGGTGTAAACTGTGCAACCTAAAGTTTAAGTTTAGACTTACGGATTTAAATACCTACCTACTTCGTTTGTGTGAAAGCACTATGAAATAATAAATGATTTTACTTCAATGGCAAGCCAGAGATTCATTTATTTATTTGACTGTGTATGTTTGAATGTTTGAAACCCGGCGTGCGCAAATAAATTTAATTTGTGTTATTTCACAAATTCTTCATTTAAAAATAGTATAAAGTATATTTGCGGCACGTTCCAGAGTGGAAGATACTCACAGTATCGCCCTGGTGTAAGGTCACCATTCAGAATTGAAACGTTGCTTGAAATGGCTTTAGCCGTGTTTAGTGACACATCACTGCTTCATAATCTTCATATGAACAAAAATCTTTTTCGTTCCCAGAACTACTCCTTCTTTTCCCTAAAAAGACCCATCACACAGCATCCCAAAAGATGACAAAGGCATTTAGGGATTTTTTCTCAGGTGTGGAGATAATGTAAGAAAAAATAAAAATTAACCAATAATTACACAGATCAACAAAATTAATATGTTTTTGATACGAGTATCTCTGCGGATTTTTATATTTTCAAGTACCCAGTTTACGGATATCTTCATGAAAGTACTGAATTGGCTCTGGTTTTTATGATTTTGGCGTATCTTATAACTTTATTACATAGTATCATTGACGTATAATAGTATAAATCAAAGTCGCTACCGCTGTCTGTACGCTTATATCTTTTAAACTACGCAACAGATTTTCACACGGTTTTCACCAATAGATAAAGTGATTTATGAGAAAGGTTTAGGTATATAATTTGTCAAGGTTTTGTGTAAATTGGTGAACACAGCGAGCAGCGGGCTGGCAAGCGGGTAGTGTGGATTTGACATTTATGCAAATTAACAGATGGCATTGGTAATAAAGGTTAGGCAATGGCGTTATTAAAGTAGATGGCGTTGTGTTGACTTAACAGTGGGTCCAGGTTCATGGGGTGAGGTCCGTTGGGGTCTTGGCTGCAGATGCTTTTTTGCAACTTCAGTATTTCAAACATAAATATATCTGGTTTAAAAATCGTTTTGGTTACATTAAAAAAAAGAAGCACGACAACAAGTATTTAAAAATGATATAATTAAACAGGCGGTTAATAAGATATCAATGAATAACTTCATAATTATTATGTACAGTTCATGCGGGATGCAGCGAGAGCCGAATTGCGGCCCTTCGTTTTATTACTGTTACATCGGCCATATATCACGTGCCGTCCGAGTGTGCCACGCGCCACGCCACCTCGTAGAAAAGCGCGGCCCGGGGACAGTCCGTTTGAACAATGCTTTTACAGCGTGTCAATTTACAAAATATATTTCTGCAATGAAAGGGGTGTTTACGCATTTAATTATTTATTAAAATATATTTTTTATTAATAATTACATTTATTGCGTAACATATTATAAGTTAATAATATTAGTAAAAAATAATTGTTACGCAACAAATATAATTATTTTTTATCAATATGTAATTATATTTATTGCGTAACATAGGTAATACACGTTTATTCTCAGGTAATTTAATTTTTAAATTTAAGTTTATCGGTTTAATTATTCTGTAAACTGTCATTCCTATTTGTTTTATTTTAGGGAAATCAACACAGGTTAGTTACATAAATCAGTTAAGTATAAAATTGAAGGTAATCACAAAAAGCAATTACATATAGATTTCCCCGTGGGTAATTATTACACATGTATAATAAGAAGCAAATACCGACTTTGTTATGTGACATTAGTAGATGCGGGAATGGGTACCGCCGCCCCGGGAACCTTTATTGGATAATCAACACCTCTGCCATAGGTCACCCCAAGTGGTTCACTACGTTTGGTGATTTAGCAGGGGTGCCCGGGTTCATGGGGTGAGGTTTGTCTAGGTCTTGGAGGCGGATGACCAGGACGCACTGAACCCCAGATTCCTACCCACCCCGTTAACCCTTTTTCTTCCCAAAACTCTCCTCACCTTCCTTTCCTTAAAAAACCCTCCACACAGCATCCCAAAAGATGACATAGGCCCTGAGGGAAAGTACGTGGATTTTATTACAAAGCTATTGCCGGGTTGTCCGCCCCCCGCAGAGCCTAGCAGCAAAAACTGCTAGTTAGGTACTAACTAACTAACTAACCATCACGCCGTTTTGCGGCAGGGGTAGGCAGAGAGGACGGACCGCCAAACGACTCGCTCTTGGCACACATTCATTGCCTCGTTCACATTCATACATCGTCTCATACATGCTCTTCTATTATTCTGACTCTTGACATGGCCCGACTCAAGTATCTGATTCACTTGGTCGTGCCATGTCTTTGAGCGTCCTCGACTTCTTCTGCCTCTTCTTCACATTTGCATAATTTATTCTCTATACATTTCTTTCCTCGTTCATTCGCTTCACATGCCCAAACCACCGGACCGTCCCTTTCTTAATCTTACACATCACGCTTACATCGGTCTTGCATTCTTTGCGGATCTCCACATTTCTCACACGATCGCACATGGTTTTACCACACATTGGCCTCAGGGATCTCATTTCTACCGCATGCAGTCTATTTTCATCCTTCCTCTGCCAGTTCCATGCCTCACTGCCACACATCAGGGTAGGTACAAGCACTCCGTTATGGACGGCTAGTTTCGCTTCTTTTGACAGTTTTTTGTTGGTGTCAACGGCGTTCAGTCCTCCATTTATAGAGTTACCTGCATTCACCCTTCTTTCAATATTTTTATCAACCTTCTCATCTCTCGTAACTGCTAGTTACTGCTTCTAAAA
This sequence comes from Limnephilus lunatus, assembly GCA_917563855.2. Classification (NCBI taxonomy): domain Eukaryota; kingdom Metazoa; phylum Arthropoda; class Insecta; order Trichoptera; family Limnephilidae; genus Limnephilus; species Limnephilus lunatus. Next base: position 51,912,388 of record OU830603.1, read on the forward strand.
ATGCAGTGGGAGGGATAGATTCATACACCCGTCACTCTTAAACACTGACCCTCAAACTCCTACCCACCCCTTATAAATTTCACTTTCCCATATCTTTTTCTTCCTCCTTTCATAAAAAGACCCTCCACATAGCATCCTCGAAGATAACATAGGTCCCAAAGGGAATTATTTTCCCCAGGTCCTCCTGTGTTAAAAAAATCATTTCTAAATAATAAAAAAATGTATTTTACGCTTATATTTTTTCTGAAGTACACAAAAAACACAATTATTTTTCTACTCAAAAAACGATAGGAAACGTTCTAATTTAACAAATAATGCATTTTTTGGGAATACTTAATGAAAAATAATTTGTTCTTTTCCCCATCTCCTTCCCCCTCCCGACTTGCTTCAGCTTCACAACATACTCGTACGTATCCCAATTGGCTCCAGGCAGTTGGGAGCAGTTGTGACTCTTATGTTTGTAGGTATTTACAAAAAAACATCAGAGTGTTCGATTCACACGCGATAGAAGAGAAACCTTCTAAAAACTTATGTAAGTAAACAAGAGTGGGGAGGCTACCGAAGTACCGCACAAAGAGGAGACCGATTATACTTTCTCATTTTCTCGCAAGCTAACTCCTATAAATGGATGTGTCTGTCTCTTTTTAATGTCGCTATTTTTTATAAAATATCCTATATTATAATGTTGTCATACGAAAAGCTTCGGTTTCGTTGTTCGGTAATAACATGATGCTCGAAGTACATAGAGTTATACTATATGTATATCTTTGTCGTAGTATAATATTGCTTCATGTTCCATAGTTTTTTTTAATGTGAATACCGCACAAGAGTCCCACGTGCTCACGCCTGGAGCCAGTGAGACTATGGCATCCCCAATTGGGTTATGTTGTGAGGCTCGAGGTAAGTGGGGAGGGGAAGGAGATAGGTAGAGGAAGGTGGGGAAGTACCTGGCTATTCAGATCTAGTAACAAAACGACTAAAGTCATTTCAAATTAGCTTGGGGGTTTGGGTACCGCCGTCCCGGGAACCATTTATTGGATAAAAAAGACCCATACAAAGGCCACTCTAAGTGTTTCGCTATGTTTGGTGACTTACTCGTAGCAGAGGACCAAGGGCCGCCAAGGGGGTGAGGTTTGTCCGGATCTTGGCGGCTGATGCTTTTGCCCACCAACTCCGTGGCATGCCGGATCAGGACAGACTGGTGTTGACAGACCTTTTGACCTCTCCAGCAGACTCTCTCGGTACATCGCCTTGTATCGCAGTGGGAGGGACAGATTCATACATACGCAGCTGGTGAGCAGACACATCCGCCACCAAGACCCGGACAAACCCCATCCTATGAACTCGGACACCCTGCTACGTAAGCTGACTTTACGTAGTGAATCACTTGGGGTAACCCATTGTAGAGGTGTTGGTTATCCAATAATTGGTTCACGGGGCGGCGGTACCCATAACCGCCAAAAGTATGAGGGGTTGGGAGGATTTTGGGGGTCAGTGGGTCCAGTAGTGACGGACTTGTGAATCCATTCCTCTCAATGCGGTGCAAGTCGATGGGTCAAGAGCAAGAGAGTTTGGTTGGAGAGGTCAAAATTCCCTCCCTCCCTCCCCACAAATAATGTCGGCTAACACATCCACCGCATCAAGAAACAGAAAAACATCACCCCATGAACCCGGGCATCTCTGCTAAGTCACCAAACGTAGCGAATCATTTGGGGCGGACTATGGCAGGGGTGTAGATAATCCAATAAATGGTTCCCGGGGCGGTGGTGGCGGTGCCCATGCTGGTCTACCAAATTGAAAATACGTACCTATTATATTTATAATATTTCCAAATATATTTATTACTTGTTAGGTAAGTAGGTAGGTACCTGTTAATTCTACTCATTGTTTTTTTTTTCGAAATTATCTTTTATGTTAGAAGAAGTACAATACAATATGTTACAATAATATATTATTAATTCTTATTATTAATAATAATTATACTACCGTAAGAATTCTTCTTCTGCAACGGAGCACGGAGTCCTTCCGCAGAATATCACGTGTTATTTGAATGTGCCCTGTCTAGCTTCTGAAGGCACCGCGTAATAAAGGTCGCCTATCTACAGTTGAAATGGTACGTTTGAAACAAACTTTCTGCTCGCCTTGGACCGGATGCGTGAACAACAACAAAAAATATATTATACAGATAATAATAATAATATGACATTTGTGCGCAGTTTTGTATTATTTCACTTCAAGTGCGCTCTACTGTGATTAACTTAAAAATATATTTTTATTTTTATTTTTAACTTTGTGAATAAAAATAAAAATATTCATCCTAGACTTGCAGAAAAGGTCAATAGATTTTTTTTTCTTTATATGAGTTCCGCACAGGAGGCCATGAGGAAAATAATTTCCCTCAGGGCCTATGTCATCTTTGGGGATGCTGTGTGGAGTTTTTTTTAAGGAAAGGAAGGAGAGGAGAGTTCTTGGAAGGAAAAGTTTTTAAGGGGTGGGTGGGAATCTGGGGTTCGGTGTGTCGTGAGCATCCGCCTCTAAGACCTAGACAAACCTCACGCCATGAACCCGGGAACCCCTGCTAAATCACCAAACGTAGCGAACCACTTGGAGTGACCTATAGCAGAGGTGTTGGTTATCCAATAAAGGTTCCTGGGTCGGTGGTACCTGGTACCCTAATTACGCCTCTCAAATTGTATGTATTAAATGTCGATGTCGCATATTAAAAATCTAGATAGCATTTAGTTCGGGTTGAATCTTGCAATCATTTTTTTTTTACATGAGCTCCACACAGGAGGCCCTGAGGAAAATAATTTCAATCAGGGCCTATGTCATCTTTGGGGATATTGTGTGGAGGGTTTTTTAACTCTTCCGCAGCCAAGTGGGGCCGAAGGTAGTACCCAAAATTACTATCCTCCTTATATCAACTAAAATACTTGAAATATTTTGATAAGATTTTACGTATTCCTGCGCAAAGGATTAATACATAAGTTGGCATTTAAAAAAAAAATGTAAAAAAATCGTAGATCGCAAGAAAAATATTTTGTCAAAAAATTGGTAATATTCCTTGAGAGGAACTTTGAGAGGTGTAACGTTGCGCATTTATCCCTACATGATTATTTCTATCAATAATAACAATAACTAAAAAATAATAGTGTGCGCATTTATTGAATGAAAGACATGACAATTTGAATGTTTTATTAAATACGACCGACAAGGAGAGGTACTTACATAATTATTACCTACAAAATATTTTATTACACCTCTTTCAAGGAAGCGGATGATAAAATATACGATAGGTATGTACCTATGTATAATTATGCTTTAATACATATATGTTATTATTATACATGTATTCCGGAAATATGTCAACGGATTTAAAAATACATAGGTTTATCCAATTTTTAGCGCGCTTCATTATATTATATTGATAATGATATTTCGCCAGTTCCGAAAAATCCGATGAAAGATATAGTTATATTATTCGTCCATATCAGACAATAATTCTATCAAAGTTGATATCAAAATAACTCGTTGCTCTTCAAAAACAAAACTTCAAAGTAATATTCGTAATAAATAATATGTGCGCAACGTGACACCTCACCCATAATCTGTCGAAAATTTCGACAGATTCGACGATTTCGACTCGAAATACAATCAATCGTAGACGGTGTCTGTGCCCATCTGAGGTACAGTTAGCAGTTAGTTTCGGAATGAGCCCCAGTGGAACCAATATTTTTTTCTGATTTTTCTGTCTCCAGATTTTTGATTGAGTTTCGCTAATATTGTCTCCATAATTAAATATTAAAAATAAACTTTTTCATCCATTATCAATAAACTCACGTATTCATGAATAAATACCGCGAACGATGAAAACGACAAATAAATATTAACATATCTTGCTCTGGATTCTAGCCTTTTTAGTCTATGTATTATCTATGTCAATTTATTTTTTTTCTTTATCATTATTAAGATCGCTAAATGTATTTTTAAATGTATTTTGAAGCCATAAGTACCTATTTGAAATATAAATTACAAAATACCTCAGCATCAGGTAATTGAAATACCAATTACAAAATACATTTTTAGGAAGTAATTGAAATACAAATACAAAATACGTAAGTATTTGAAATTTACAAAGAATTTTACAAAATTAAGGGAACATAATCGGAGACGGGACATTTTCAAGTAGTGACGTCACAAGCTCAAATATAGGATTTATTTATTTAAAAATAAAATAAAACTATACATATCTAAAAAAAGTTACTAACATTTTCGTAATCTTAGTAAAAAAATCTATCCACACAATTTTTTCCAAGTCGTTATGAGATCAATGCAAGTGGCCTATTATTAGTGACTAGAAATGAAACGGATTTTAAATATGTAAGCTCCGCACAGGAGGCCCTGAGGAAAATAATTTCTGTCAGGACCTATGTCATCTTAGGGGATACTGTGAGGAGGGTCAAGGGGAGGATAGGAAGTTCTGGGAAGGAAAAAGGTATGAGGGGTGGGTGGGAATCTGGGGGTCAGTGTGTCCGGGAGTGACGGACGTATGAATCGATCCTTCCAACTGCGGTGCAAGGCAAAGGGGCGGGAGAGTCCGACTGGAAAGGTCAAAAGATCAGCAGGTGGGCAGACGCATCCGCCGCCAAGACCCAGACAAAAGTCACCCCGTGAGCCCGGGCACCCCTGTTAATCACCAAACGTAGCTAGCCACTTGGGGTGACCTATGGCAGAGGTGTTGATTATCCAATAAAAGATTCCCGGGGCGGCGGCACCCGTACCCGCCTCCCAAATTCCCGTAAGTTGAAAAGGTAAGAAAATCACAAAAAATATAAATCCATCCACAACGCCATCTCTGATACTGACAAAAATACGGATAGTTGCGCGTCGATAATTGCTTAATTGTGTAATTATGAAATTTTATTAATAAAAAAAATGAATATAATTCAACAGTTATTGATTCTGAGGCGGTACGAAGTTCGTCGGGTCAGCTAGTTTATAATATAATAAAGGCTGTCCAGTGTCCAATCATTCAAGCAAATAAAATTATAATATATATTGCTGTTCAAAGATGGCGCCACTTCCGTTCGCACCTCGCACACGAACGCTTTCAGAATGTACGTTTAAACCCGGCTTTCCAGAAATCAAGCATCGCTTCTCTTCTCGGCCTGTTGACTAAGATCAAAGTGTAGTATCTGGACTCTGGACCAGTATTATAAACTGATTTTTGGGATGTTTATGTTTGGGGATTCCTATACCCTCCACGACCTCCATTCCTGTCGCGGGTTGTAGGTTCAGGTTGTATTATGACGAATGACAAATTTCTAGGTTGTGTATTGGTGTGTGTGCCCTCATATACATATATTATATTATATAATAATAAAATATGTCAGCCTCCTGGGGTGGAGCCCCGAAATTCCTGAAGAAACTCAAAAAACCCTTGACCGGCACCGGCAAATAGTCAGGAAACGCGCGCCCAACATATTTACACGGTTGAAATTTGTCACGCGAGAACGGGTCGCTTCTACGACTCGTTCCTGAGTTCAACAGCTCGGCTGTGGAATGATTTGCCGGCCTCTGTGATTCCTCCCTCCTACAACATGGGTCTCTTCAAGGCCCATGTTCACTCCTGCCTCTCCTCAAAACGACCCTCCACGCAGCATCCCCAAAGATGATATTATAGGCCCTGAGAGAAATTATTTCCTCCGGGCCGTGTGGAGTTAATGTTTAAAAAAGTCATTTATTAATGTTACCTATGTATAAAAAAAATCATACAAAACTTTTATTTTTTATGTGACACCTCACAAGAGAGCCCCCGTCCTTACATTGTATAGACAGGGTAACTATGTCACCACCCGGTTGGGCAGCGTTGTGAGGCGGGTTAAGGTAGGGGCTGTAGGAATGGATTTGTTAATGCGGGTCTTGAAGAGGCCCGGATTATATGAGGGAGGAAAAACAGATACCGTTAGCTCGTTCCGCATACGAGCCGACTTACACAAAAACGAATCGAAGAAACGAGCCGTTCTCATAAAGCCAACATCAACTTACTGTGCAAGGGTGTTTTGCCCGCGTCGTCGAGTTTCACGCACGTGCACCGGTGCACCGGGGATCAATGCTGCAAGCTCCTTAGAGCGGGCTCCATTGAAATATCTGTAGAACAGACACAGCAAGCCCATATTGCGTCTGTGCTTTCGAGATTATTATTTGCACAAAGCAAAATATAAAATATTTTTATTGGATTATTTAATTTTTTTTTATATACCATATTAATTTATTCATATAAATATCTAATGAGAAAAAATGATTTAACTAAATAAAAAAATAAAATTGTTCTGAAAATGCAAATTTCTCCGACATAAATAAACTAAAAAAGAATATAAACGTAAAGTAGGTATGTATCTAGGTTCTTAGCAAAGTTCATTTCCAATCGAATATTCCAAAATCAAAGAACGATACGCTAGTGACATCTATTACATATTTTACAATCTATGGCCCAAAGAATGCGTTGTGTATAATTTTGAAGATGGCTTCAAACTATGCATTACATATATAATGCAAAACGATACTTCGGGGTCAGATACTTTGGGCCTGTCCTCAAAGTATACAAATGTCCCTGAAGTATCGGCAAGGTAGAATAAATGACCTCAAACCATGCGCTTCACATATATATATATATATATATATATATGATTTTGATGCTATAATATCAATTAAATAAAATCTTATCACTAGCTTAGATTTAAATAAAATGTATTTAAATTACTGTACGACAGATCAGTCTTTTTTTATAATTATTATGAAATTCATCAATTTTTGGGAAGACAGGCCTAAAATTTTCAATTTTTTAAATATTTTTACAATTTAAAAAAAATCATTCAATAGCATCATTTCTCTCATTGTAGTGTGATGTTCTAGAACATCTGTTCTGCCGCATGGTATCTTGAACAAGTCATGGTGATGCTTAATATATCCATATATTTACCCATAGTGAATACATAAAACTCAAAGGACATTTTCTCTATCTTGAAACTGGAATACAATAAAGAAGACTAATAAAAAATAACTCAACAAATGAAGAATAATGATATTTTTTTTATGTTCGCTAAATCCAATAATCAGAATAAACAACGACAATGCAAATTAGACTTTCGATCAAAGCAACGCTTTGTCCTCCGACAAAAGGACTTGACTCCAGGATAGTTTTCAGCTATATCCTGAAATATTTTGAAAGAAAATCTACAAAACAAACAAATCCTGTCTCAGATTTCCTCAGAAGTGCGTATATTATATTGACTCGAGAAGCCAAAAGGAAAGAACCCCTCTTCTGCGAAAATCGATTTAATGCTTTATTACATGCTCTGTTACTGGCAAAGGCAAAAGGTATCAAAATACATTAAAAATGAAGAAAAAAATGTATACGACTTCGTAGAACAAAATTGTACTCTCGTGGTAATAATGTCTGTGTTGAAAAAGTCTTGTAAGTGAGTTAGGTGTAAGTACAGTTCACTTGAAAGGAAAATTGGATTACGTTCCTTTTATTTAGGTATTCTCCTATTTCCGTACCCGACTTCCTCCTTACAACATTCAGCAAATTAGAGTGGCTGGTTTCATTTTTTCTTCCTTTTTGAAGTAAAACTTCTTAACGCCCGCTTGGCTTGGGGGGTTAGCTGGTGAATGCGTGACAAAAAGTGTGATGTTATGAAAAGTGTGATGCAAACGGTAATCGATGCGAACGGTGATCGGGCGAGGCGAACGGTTTTTTCACTCGTTCTTTTTCAATGTCAATGTCAATGACGATTGTTAAGAGGGAAATTTTAGACGTATTGACTCTTTTCAATTTTAATTTTAATAGTTTTATCATCACGCCTTTCAGCATTTTTGAATGTAGGTATAAATAAAAGCAATTTTTTATAGTATATATGAGTTATAATTTTAAAAAGCTTGCACGGAGGATAGATAATCTTTCTCATTGGAACCGCCCTGTATGATCGTAAGAACATCTTTCGACGAAATATGAATTCGCTGCCGCTGGCTGGTTAATGGCCCTTAATGTGTAATTTATGAAATAGAGACGGGTTATACCAGTGAAACTATTAATTACACATATAAATAATTTTCCGAAAATTAAACTGAAACTTTCGCTTAATCATCTTTCACCAGTAAACTAGAACTGGAACACCCAACTGAGTGACAGTTTAATGAGCGTGGACCATACATAGACTGACCACCTTGAGAAGGGTTAATACCAACTGTCAGTAAACAACTGAGGGTTCATTACACGCACACTGTGCCCAGTGCCCATCTTAATAACTGTCCAGTGGACTTGTCCGAAGGTTACAGATAATCACGCCAGATTTACAGTCCTTTGTCCTCTTTTTACTATAGCTTCCGCGTCAACGCCTCTCCCCTCACACGCAATTAAGTCTGACCCCTTTGATACTTCCTCTTTTTATAGCGTGAAAATATTGACGTTTTTGTTGAGAGGAACGGCTGTTCGGCCTTTTTCATGCAAAACTTAAATTTGGATTTAAGGCCAAAAAACTTACAGAATGTTATGTATTAAACATTATATTTTTAACTACCTGGTACCTGGCATGCGTTGCTATGAGATTTAATAAAGAAATTGTCTCTCGTCCCGTTCCCCTTCCTCTCCTGCCTGCCCTTCCCCTTTCGCGTTACCACTCCACATCCTCCACCTTCCCTCTCCCTACTCCACTCCCCCTTCCCCTATCCCGCGAACCCCCCTCCCGAGTTCCCATCCCCCTCCCAGATTCCCCTCTCCGCTCCCGCATTCCATACATTCTTTCCTTTATTGGCATTGGCCGCTAGGAGGTAGGAGGTGCTGGTGTAGTGCTATCAGAATGTATGGAAAATGTAAGAAGTTGACGGTTTTATAATTATATTACAGATTCTTACACATGGTAAATACACATTTACCTACTGTACGAATAGAACAATCTAATGGTTTGGTTCTCATGTGAGCTACGAGAATTACAAGAACTCCTTGATTCTGCAGCCGTTGGTGCAAGAACTGGAGACGTGCTTCGATAAATCACCACCAACCATAAACCTGATCAACCGGAAGATCTTCTCGCCCTTCAACAACACCAATGTTCACACAGCTACTATTTTTATTCTTGTCAGATAATCAAAGTAACGTGGAAAACATTTATTTGAAAACTAACACTTCTGCCATAGGTCACACAAAGAGGTGTTCTAAGCTTGGTGACTTAGCAGGGGTGCCCGGGACCATGGTGGGTGGTTTGCCTAGATATTGAGAGCGGCGGATGCATTTAAATAATAATAATAATTGGACAATTTGTAGAGCGCCGTTTTTGTGAAAAATCACCTCAAGGGCGCTTTACAATTCATTATGAATTCCTAGGTTCTATTTAATTTTATTATTTACAGAAAGATACAAAAACATACTTACCTGCAGGTCACTTCCGAAAAACGCACTTTATTAGAAAGTTTATGCTTGGGAAAGGTACGACTTTGCACGTGGAGGACAATATATTAAAAACACTGGACATTGCATGACTTTACCTTTGCTACCCTCATCACTGTTGGTTTTACATTTATATTTATAAGAAGATTAATGCCAAAGTTGAGTTAATATTTATTTGAAAGGCTGGAGAATTGTAATAATTTGCTTTATTTTTACAAAATTAGTTATTTACTATGTCGCGAGCCGTGAAGCTGAAGTTGAAAGGTTTTTTATTATTATTATTATTTTTTTACTTATGGATACGACTGTCTGAAAAGATGAGTTTTTAGTTTAGCTCTAAATTCCGCTGAATCTGTGATCATTGTTAACTCGTGTGGCAGTCCATTCCAGGCTTTAGGTCCTGACACTCCGAAAGCACGCTCACCAAATTTAGTATCTGGTGTAAGCTTTGGTTACTTCAACCTTCCGATAGCTGATGTTGCTGCTGACCTGAGGGTTGATTGTTGCGAATTGGAATTTTCTGGAATACACATTTCCGATAAGTGAGCCGGAGCCATTCTGTTAAGGGATTTGAATACCATCCAGCAGAGCTTGAACTGGATTCTTTCAGGACACTTGAGCCAGTGAAGATTTTTGAGATGCTCAGAAATATGGGAATATTTAGATACGCCGGTGATGAGTCTTGCCGCAGCGTTAAACACAGATTGCTCTATTAAAGGGTCGGATCGGGAGAGACTGGTTAAGGAAAAAATTTTTACCTCTCCACATTATTATTTATTTATTTATATGTTTTGTTTTACAGTTTTTGGGAGAAAAATGTGTCCTTACTGGGGTACCCCGTTCTAAGGACACATTGTACAAGTTTTTTTGTTTGAAATATAAGCAAATACCTATGTAAAAAAGAGGAAAATTATAAAATTAAATCTAAAATAATGTACAACACAATCATTAATCTTTGTAAGGTTGCAAAATTGTATCTATATTCTACCTTCTCATGTCCATAATCTATATTTTTATGCTTCTTTTGAAGTCGGTTATTTTTTAATTGTTCGTATTGCAAGAGGGATTAAATTAAATAATTTTATAGAGTATATTTTCATCTATATTTTAAATGTTTTTATCGTTGTCTTGCACCGTAGTGGATGGGATGGGTTTATACGTCCTTTACTCCTGGACACATTGAACCCCAGATTCTTACCCGCCGCGCATGCATTTTTCCTTCCCAGAACATTGTCTATTATATTAATAAGGTATCTATTGTCATTGTCTGATTTGTATGCTGCACAGAAATGTCTATGATACCGGTCACGCACTCCCAACATCTATAATTATCAAACCAATAAGTGTTTTTCCTCAACGACAATGTTCGAAATGCACAATGAACTTAGTTGTTTTCGGTCTTGCTTTAGATATTTGAAATGTATTTTTATTAATTTAAGAAGTTTCATCCAGTATAAGTATCGTCTACGACTGCACAGTGCCATGATATCGTTAAGAAATGACTAGCACATCAATACCGTGTTGAGAATATAAAATAAATTTCTAATTATTTTTTTCACAAATTAAAGCGGATGCTACGAAGTCAAAACGTAGAATAGGGTACACATCATAAGTACGTGAAAGCGTCACAAGAAGCCAGATATGTACGTGTGCGGTTTTACACTTTTTCTCTAGCATTATTTACGAGATAATGTGCCTGGGGGGAGAGACTGGCGCTGAAGTTTTTGAGGGTGCTTTAATTCGGTCCTTATCGCCGTTTACCTCATAAATAATGCGCTAAAAAGTGGAAAAAACCATACTACATCACTTTCCTGCCTCATTGGGGAGGAATAGTTTAACGGTTCGCTCAGAAAAGTAGAGATGGCGCCACTTTGATCTGAAGATCGCATTTGAAGTCTTGGTGTAATATTGTTTTTGTGTTGTAAATATTCAATTTAACGACCATTATCCATAAACTATGGCAATAATAGTAAATAAAATTCATTTCCCCCTCTCTAAATAAAAAAAATAATATTTCAATTCAGTATAAAATACAGGATGTTAAGGGACGTACTTGACTTACTTTAAACCAGTGTTTCCAGACATCATTTGGAGTTTAAAAAAAATTTTGGTGACGGTTTTTTTGTTTTTTACAAAGAAAGCCAAAAGGAAAGAAAATTCCCTTCGGGCCTATTTCATCTTTGGGGATGTTGTGTGGAAGATCTTTTTAGAGAAATGAAGGAGAGGAAATTAAGGGAAGGAGAAAAAGTTCTTGGAATGAAATGTAAGAGGTATGAGGGGTAGGTAGGAATCTGAGGGTCAATGTGTCCAGAAGTGACGGACATACGAATCCTTTCCACCCGCTGCGGTTACAAGAGTTCAGCTGGAAAGATAAATATGTCACCACGCAGTAGGTGAGCAAATGCAGGTGGCGCCAAGACCTAGACAAGCCTCAACCCGTAAACCCAGGCAACCCTGCTAAGTCAGCAACCGTAGCGAACCACTTGGGGTGACCTATGGCAGGGGTGTTGCTTATATAAAGTTCCTGGGGAGGCACCCATACCCGCCTCCCAAATTACTCCGCAAATTTGATGTTTTTAAAAAATAAATTCTCAAGGACCATTTTTTAAATTTTTTTCCACATATGATACTGATCACTCAGCTGAATACAGACTGTCATATCGATTGTAGATTTCCAATAGCTATTGATTTTCTATGTTTTTAATTAAGAAAAAAACTAAATTGTCACCTGAGACCAAAAGTTCATTGACATATTTTGTTGCAAATGTCAGAAAACACTGGTTAAAGTAAATCAAGTACGACCCTCAACGCCTTTTTCAATTGGTAAGTTTTTATTTTTTTGTTACTCGCACAAAAATTAATGAATTTAATTTAAAAGTGAGGTTAAAGTGCTACTGACGCCATTCGATCTCGATCGCAATGCCATTGTAAAACAATGTTAAGAGATTTACTACTATTGTGACGTCATCCGGTTTAATTAATTGCATGGAGCTTTTTACACTTCAAATCCAGTCATTTTCACTAGGCAGAAAATTTAACTTTTTTCCACTCTCAAATTTTATTGTAAACAATTTTAACCCTTAACTATGGACGTGAAATAAAAATCACACTCCCATGGACGACGGGTCACACAGACCCCTTCATAAAATTCTTCTAATTTTCATACCTGGACCAATCTGACTATAGCAAAGAGTTTATGTGTATAAAGTATTTATGAATAAACGATCGTGTAATAAAAATAATTAACTTTTATTCATGTTTTAATAATTATCTCCAAATTTAACAAACTTAGTCAGTTTTCAGTCTTTATTGACTTAAGATCATATAAAGGCTCCTTAATTATAGTAGGTATCACATTAATCAAAACTAATAATTTTTAACTAGCTAATAAAAAAGACAGTAACAAAAACTCATAAAAACAACTGCTGAGAGAAATAAAATAAAAATTCTGACAAGGATCAAACTTATGTAAAATTACTGGTGCTCAGAACATAGAGGCTTGGAACACTGAAGACAAACTGGCTTCTTGCAGTTAATAAGAGGCATGGGTTGCCTTTCTAGAGAGCTTTAATGGGCAAAATCTACATCTTTTACGATTTGTAGGGCCAACTTCTTCAGCCTGTATTGCCGCTGGGGGCACATCTGCACCTAATATTCCGAGTATACTTGTATGGAAATTATAGTCAGCGGGTCTCACAGACCCTGATCAAATTTTAAATGATTATTTCTCACGTGTTAAGTGCCGGACGACGCGACTTTCTCCCTCCTTGGTCCAAAAATAACTAAAACTGAAGCTACTGAGACGCGCGGGGGTGGCGCGCGCGGGGAAGGTGTTTATTCCGAGAAATTGAAGAAGGGGCTGGGCCTCTGAGACCCGTCGTCCACAGTTAAAGGTTAAACTGTATTTTGTCGGTATGAACTTAAATAAAGTAATGCAAGTACATAGATACTATTTTTAAGTTAACCAAAAATAGTTTTTTTTTAATTTTATCTAACACAAAAGGCCTGATGAGAATAATTTCCTCAGAGCATATGTCATCTTTGGGGATGCTGTGTGTAGAGTAATTTCAAAGAAAGAAAGGAGAGGAAATTCTGTCCAGAAAAAGGGTTTTTTTTAATTTTTTATTTAGTAAAAAATATAAATAACAGTAAATTTTATAAGATAATTAATTTCATAATATGTACACATTTTTTATTAATCCCCATAAATAAGCACGGCTTGTGTGTATGGGGGGTGTTATTATATTGGTTTAATTTTTTTTTTATTCATTCAAATTTTCGGTATAATTTTTAAGCTGAGTCTTAATTTTTTTTTAAACTCAGCTTAAAAATCGTACGAGGGGTAGGAATGTCAAACATCTACGGACGAATGAATCCACTAGCTCCACTGCTGTTCAAGACAATGGGTCATGAGAGTCCTGCTTGAGAAGTCAATTGGTCTCAATCGAGCCGTTTCTCTGGATTTGGCTCACCAGGTAAGCAGACGCATCCGCCACCAAGACCTAGGCTAATCTCACTCCATGAACCCGGGTATCTCTGCTAATTCAAAAATGTAATGAACCACTTAGGGAACTTGTAGAGGTGCTGATTATCCAATATCTTTATACAGATAAAAATCTCGCGTCACGATGTTTGTTCGAGATAAACTCCGAAACTGCTTAATCGATTTTCATTAAATTTAGCTTACTGTGTGTAATTTCTTCCTCTTCTTCTTCTTGTGCCCTGTCCGTTCAACGGACGTTGGATATCATGTTGGCTATGCAGACTTTGTTTACTGCGGCCCGGAACGGCTCTATTGTAGACTGGCCAGACCACTGTCACAGATTTTTCAGCCATGGGGTTCTTCTTCTTCCAGGGCCCCGTCTTCCGGCAATCTTTCCCTGCATTGTGGGATGCAAGATTTCATACTTTTCTAGATGTGCCATCAAATGTCCAAGATATTGAAGTTTTCGGATTTTTATAGTTTTAATAACTTATTTTTCTTTATTCATCCGAACCATAACATCTTCATTAGTAACCCTGTCCCCCAGTTTAAAGTACTCTTCTGTACATCCACGCCTCGGATGCCTCAAGTCACTTAATTAGGTCTTCAGTAAGCGTCCATGCTTCCATTCAATAAAATAATATCGAAAACACGAAGCATCTGATCATTCGCATTCGTAATCCAAGGTTGAGATCATCTCTTTCATGCGGATAAAGGTTGCACAAGCTTGCTCAATGCGGCATTTGATTTCAACTGAAAGCCATGTGTAATTTGGTCTAACTTAAATGATGGGATAGTTTTTATCTCGATTATTGATCTTAATATTTATTGTTGCGAATTAAATGTTCAATAAATGTTTGTTATAGGTCAATGCTTTGGAATTTTATTAAGGTCAAAATTTTTTTAATAGATGGTGGTGTGAGTTTATTTATCGACACAACACGTGGTTATCCAGTAGACGGTGTTGTGTTTCTTTAGCCACAGCAACGCGTGGCCGTGTCAACTAGTAAATATATATTTATTTTAAACTATTTTTTGAATTTAATTAAGTTCGTTTATTAAAAAAACTTTTCATACAAGAAAAATACATTCAAAACTTCCATAAAGTAACTAGTATATTGATCAATTTATTTATTGATAAGATCTTCTAGAAATAGCTAGATAAAGGTGTATTTCACGAAAGGAAATGTGACATTCGAGGTAAGATGCAATTGACCAGAAAATTCGTATGGCTGATTCCCTAGCGATACTTCCTCCAATAACTTCTCTTTCAACTGAATCAACCCATTCACAAACTTTAAAGATAAATTTAAGATCACTTCCTTATTCATTTCGAGGCGGACTAATCCCGTCAGAGCCCCGATACGGCACAAAGCTGACTGAGCTTAGTGCTGACTTAAGAAGTTGATGTTGTAATTTTACACTTTACGCTTTGACTTTAAGCTTTAGGCTTGGTGCTTTGAGCTTTAGGCTTTGAGCTTTAAGCTTTGAGTTTTAGGCTTTGAGCTTTAAGCTTTGAGCTTTAAGCTTTGAGTTTTGAGCTTTAAGCTTTGAGCTTTAAGCTTTGAGTTTTAAGCTTTGAGCTTTAAGCTTTGAGTTTTAAGCTTCAAGCTTTGAAATTTAGGCTTTGAGCTAGAAGCTTTGAGCTTTAAGCTTTGAAATTTAAGCATTATGATTAAAGCTTTGATATATATATATATTTTTTTTTTTATTTATTTATTTATTTCAAGACTTGTTTTTACATTAAAAAATGATAACATTTGCAAGGTTAAACAACATTTTTTTTTTTATTCTACTACTCCATAAGTTGAGCTCTGGGAGCTCGTGTTTATGGGAGGAGTATTTATTCACACGCAAAAAATAAAATAATAATAATGTTCTAATTAAATGTTTAAAACTTATGAGATAAATACAAATATTAATTGACATAGGTTCGTAATTTAGGAAAAAAAATGTTATACAAGGTCAATACTTTTTTTTTTAAATATTAAATATTACAATTAAAGTTAGGGTAAATAAAATAAAATTAAATTAAGGGTACAATATATCATTATCCAATTTCAGTGACTTAATTTGTTTTTTGAATTGTTCATATTTCAATGTTTCAGTTACAATAATTTTGTTTTTAGATAATAATATATTGTACCATCTTACACCTAGATACAGATAGTGGTGCTGAGCCGTGGTAGTTCTAAGCATAGGGATGGCTATTAAGCCATTCGTTTTAAATCTATTGCTTATGCTATCAGAGGGGTGAATTTTTTTAATAAAATACTCTTTATAAATTTGATATAAGGCGTTTCTCTTATACAATTCTGTGATGGATGGTACATTAAATTCTCGAAATATCTCTAGAGTAGGGAAGTCGTATGGTTTCCTAAGGATGATTTTTATAATTATTCTTTGAATTATGATTATAGGTTGTAAGGAAGCTTTAAAGGCCCCTCCCCACCCAATAATGCCGTACTGTAATAAGGACTGGATTAATGCAAAATATACAATTTAAGCTTTGAGCTTTAAGCTTTGATATTGAGCTTTAAGCTTTGATATTGAGCTTTGAGAAAGCGGACTGGTTATTGCGAAAAAATCACTGATACCAAATTAATATATGATTCACTTGAAATCGGAAGATTAATAAAAATCATACAAATTTCTAGCGTTAGAATTTGAGGATGTCATTGTTATAAAATACAAAAATAAAATACGTTATTACAAACCTTCGTTGATTCGATGAAGTGCGTGCTTGTGATTTATCGCTAAACGAATGGATAAAAATGTTCGCAAAACTAGATATATTCTAGATCTATCCCTTCCTTCTAACTCAAACCAGACTGGACCAGAGGACTGCAACGTGACAAATGCTACTAATTCCGGTAAAACCTTTCAATCCCGTGGGAAAATTATTTGTATGGTAATTTCTCCCTAATAACACGAGAGCAAAGCCGCGGGTAAATTGCTCCCTAATAACACTTTTGTCTTCCTCTATAAAATATAACAAACTGTTGGTCTTACAAACAAAATAAAATAAAAATTAAAATAAAATAGCTAATATTATTAAAAAATAGTTTTAAAATATCACACCAATATCATTATGTATCACTCTTGTCGAATAAACAATGGTTAGTATTCTTGGATTCACTGCATAAGCTTATTGCTACGGACACACATACTCATTAGAAGCAAAAGAGCATGCTACTAATGAGCAATTGTTACCTAGTGGCATGTGTGTTATAGTCGAACGCACTCCCAAAATTTCACACATTACCTCTTTATATAGTGTATATATATATATGGTAGATATTTATATTTTATAATAATATAATGGTGGAATGTCTTTTGAGTTTGGGTTTTTCGAAGTTTTGACTGTACGCTAATCCCCGTGTGAAATTTTGGGAGTGCATTTGGTATCTGTTTGACTATAGTGACGTTGCTAGTATTGAGTATGCTCATTGGAATCGCAGGTGGATGGGGAAACCTCTAAGCATGTGTGGACAGGCTAGCTTATGAGCTAGCTATTCGTATTGTTTGCAAGAAAATATCAAAAATGGCCCACTGGGGTGATGAAAGAAACCGTAATTTTCGTGATTTATAATGGGAATCATTAATGCATTTGGGACACAAGATCCTTTTCCTCCAAAATGAAACCACATTCTATTGACATTATCGTTTATTTTTTATTATTTAGTCATTTTCGGATCTGTTGTCATCTTGAACCGAAATCAACTGTTTTATTTTCTTTTGTCAGAAGATTCTTAAATAATTGTGTTGCGAGCAATAAGAAAACTGACTTCATTATTTGTTGACATTAGTTTGACTTTAATTTGCATTAAGGAGCTTGCTCATTAAGGAGCATGTGTCAGCACCATTAAAGCTACCTTGCAAAGCAAAACTGAGTGACAACGAACATTTTTTATCTTATTGTCCGTAACACCAGGAAGCATCTGTAATAAAGAACAATTTTTTGCTCACCGCATTTGTCTTAACACAACACAGAGTTAGAGGTGAACGTAATTCATTAGACCGTTCTTTCGAGACTACTTTGTGGAACACAAATACAACGATCCGTGTTTTTTTTTAAACAACACCATGGATAAAGAAAGCCATCTGTCAACATCAGTGCCATCTGGCGATGGAAATCTAATTAAAAAGTTCAATCTTGTTAAAAGCGTTAAGAAAGTAGCTTATATAAATTCAGACAGTGGTTTTAACCTTTGGAACGCCGAGCTCCTGCGACCGAATATTTCGTAATGTGCCGGGTTATATTTTGCGCGTGGTTCGCCGTGCACCGACTTAGTGTATTTTCGTAACGACTTACCTTTTTTAAGTGAAAATTTCTTTAGCACCGTTATGGTTTGAAACTTGATGAAACGAAAAAGCGACACTAAGAAGAAATAAACACATACATCTATAAGATTTAGCCTGCGAGAGAATAATAATAATCGGTCTTCTTTTTGTGGGGTGCTTCGTTGCCTATCGGTCTCCTCCTTGTCGGTGCTTCGTAGCCTCCCCACTCTTGTCTACTTTAGTTTTCTGAATGTTTCATTTTTCAAAGATTCCCGGGTTACGAATAACCCGACAATATTTTAAAATCTCCTACTACCACTACAGTAAGCCGAAAATGTTGCTTGAGTTGTGGTGGAGGACTTAGCCAGCCGAGGAATCGAACACGGAATGCCCACTCAACCACTGACCGGTCGATTTCTTCCGCGTGTTAATTGCACTCTGCTTTTTTTTGGAAAAATGAATTGAATGAAAATTTTATCTTCCGGCTTGCAGAACTAACTTGCCGATGGTTATGCCAGTCGGAAGAGCTATATTTTTGTTAAATAGAATCACTTCGGATATCGATGTATTTAACATCAATGAAGCAAAATTCAAACGGCAAGCTTTTTTGCTGTTTGTTTATCTCATCCCAAATATTTGGGGCTTGGCAATAACACAATCGAGAGCTTCTGGTCGTTCCATGTTTTTGGCAAAGAATGACGTTTTTTCTTGTTGTCACTGACATCTCCATAGACAAACTGGTGATACCAGTGTGTAAAAACGCAAAGACAATTTACTACCTGTGAATGTAGGTACCCCTTCATGGTTGTATAATTTATATTTAACTTTGTGAAAGAGTATTTTTTCAAACTTTGCCGAACTTAATCGAAAACTATAAAGCTTGTCGTCATAAAATAATCACACGATTTCGCCTATTTCGCACTGCAGTAACTTTAAGCGTGAAACCATTAAATTGCAATGAATACCGAAGACAATGAGATGAATAGGCGGTTAAAACGATCCAGTTAGATGGTCAGTTATATTTCGTCGGAGTATTTGCCATAATATTATGTGCATTCAACCAGATTCCGAACCACGCTTATGGTAAATAGGCACTTAAATATAATAATGAATTATCTATCAAAAGCGCATGCACCGCGCTATTGGTAGTTAAAAAAGCTATTCCGCCTATCTTATCTGCTGTTATTCTCTTTTGACTCGCATCACTATTTTCAGTTTAACTCTCAACCCCCAGGCCTCGGCTATAATTTATCAGAAGGTTGTAAAATTTCAACTTTGCAATAAAATCCACATAAAG
Source organism: Limnephilus lunatus (assembly GCA_917563855.2). NCBI lineage: Eukaryota > Metazoa > Arthropoda > Insecta > Trichoptera > Limnephilidae > Limnephilus > Limnephilus lunatus. Next base: position 51,931,900 of record OU830603.1, read on the forward strand.
GAATATTTCTGAGGGTATCCGAGAACTAAAACCTGCTTTTAAAAGGTGATGAAATACGATTTCGAATTTTATTAGAAATAAATAAAGTTTTAAAATATAAAAATGTTGAAAGCTAAAGCAAATTGTTGCCGGAAACTTTGATTTCATAGAGGTGCACGTTTTTTCTGTCTCTACCGCTAACTGTTCAGATCATATTTTGATCATAATGTAGGACTATTTTCGTGATATTTTACAAGGCATTTCATTGAAGAAACGATAAGTAAATTTAGCAAACTGAAATAATCAAGACGTTTTCTTAAGCCGCCGCTACCCAAATTTCTACCGATTTCTTACATATCTCCCTTAAACAGGTTTTTAAGCTCTTAAAAGAAAAAGGTTTTTTTTAAGATATTATCTAGACGCGTTCAACGCCGAAAAGCAAATTATATGAAATTCCCTCGATAAAAAAAATAAAGTTCCGAAAATTATTATAAACACGTTTATTTTAGTTATTTTACAAGTTATAGTTGCGAAAAAATTCACAATGTTTCTTTAAATGATACTTAAGACGCCATGCACAAGATTTTTGCTCTATTTTAAACGAGTCGTGTTTCGATTTTATCGCTTTAAATATTTGAGCGCTCCTCTAACATTCGTAATTACACCTCTCTCCATCTTCTTCTTTTTTAGCGCGGATGCGGCGCTTTGAACAACAGAGTATCAGAATAAAATGCATTATTATGATTTTGGACGTATACATATACCTTGTTAAAAAATTGTAAGAATACATTTTAATCACTAAATTTTCTTCGTAACATAACGTTTTTTGTGTTTTTTAAATTTGATATTTGAACAATTATTATAAGCAATAATTATTAGCCTGAAACACTCATCAACATTGAAAAAATCTCCCGAGAAAAGATTAATGCCGCCGACGGGACATGAACCCGCGTCCTTCTGATATCCAGTCAACTGCTCTACCAACTGAGCTACGTCGGCTTACCTCCCACCCGCCAAATAATTCAATATATACCAGTGTTTCATTCAACAATTACTGCTTATTACATTTTTTCACCTGAAAACCACCAACTTTATTTTTTGTGAGAAAGGCGTTATAAGTGCTAAATCTCCCACTAGATGGCGTCGAGACAAATTATGTCTACATTTGTTGGTGAAATACTTTAACTTGTTAAATATTAATTATTATTTTTAATTGGTAAACTAATGTTTAAGACAAGATTTTTATGCAAAGCACAAAGGGTAACAATTGATTTTAATTGTTACCCTTTGTGCTGTGCATAAAAATCTTGTCTTAAACATTAGTTTACCAATTAAAAATAATAATTGATATTTGAAGTTGAGATATTTTGTCAGGGCAAATCTATAGAACATCCTTAATTAAATCTATGTAACATCCTTAGAATCGCACCCTGTATCTCAAACTGTATATACATTAGTAGTAAAGAAGAAATAAAATATCTTGGAATAATTATCGATAAAAACATCAAATGGAAAAGTCAAATAAATTCCACAGTAGACAGAATGAGAAAACTGATCTATACATTTTTTAGATTAAGAAATACTGTATCATTAAAAACACTAAAAGATATTTATTATGCAATTGCGCACTCTGTACTACAATATGGAATCGTGGCTTGGGGGGGTGCATATAAAGCAACCCTTTTCCCATTGGAAACAATTCAAAAAATATTAATAAAAATCATTCTAAAAAAGCCCTACGACTATCCAACTATAAATGTTTTTCAAGATTTCCCAGTTCCCCCACTTACAAAAATCTATGACAAAATTGCACTATTACAAATACATAACGATTTCTTTAGTAAAAATAATTTACCACAATTAAATATAAGCAAAATAATAATATCTGTTGGAGGATTTACCGTGCCACTAGTGCGAACCACAACAGCACAGCATCACTATGTATTCAATGGTATAAAATTATTTAATAAATTACCCCTTGATATACGATCGGAAGAAAGCTACGAAAAATATTAAAAAAATATATATATATTCTAGTACCACCTCATAACTTAACTTATTGTATATTATATCTAGAAATATGTATTGCATATTTAGAAATATGTTTTTGCCTTATCAATACTTTTAATAATTTATTTTAACTAACCTATATTTTTATTACTTTTATCTGTATTTTCTCATGAAATCACTCATATTTTTTGTTAAATTACTAATATTTTTTGTTTTAATTTAAACAAATGTATTTTTTTTTAGTTGTCCTCTCCAAAACACAAGCAGCTGCTTTATTAGGAGAGTGATTGAAATATTAATGTATATATTATGTTGTAAAACTGTAACCTTTTTATATTTTTATAAAAAAAAAATAAAAAAAATGTTTTATTATTAACACTTGTAAATTTTTCGTGAGGACCAAAAACGATTTCTTTCTGAGCAGACTATGGCATCAAAACCTAGACAACCTCCCCTCATGAACCCGGGCACCCCTTCTAAGTCACCAGTAACCTTTATTTGGATTCATCTGATTATTATTCAAATACAAGGGTAGTATTAGGAATAATCCCTAAATAGAAATTTACCTCAAAGCAGAAGGTACAGGAGGTAATCAGTATAAAGCCATTAATTTTCAAGATTATTTATTCATGGTGATAGATCTAACAAAGGTAAAAACCCTTGTTCCCTAAAGTATTGTTAATTTGCATACAGATTTTACATGCGTGAATTAATTAACAGAAACAAACAATTATGTTGAACTACAATACTGTTTTAAATGATGTGAATATGCTCAAATTGTCAGACAGATGAATTTTCACTGACTTTGTATTTCTGCCTAAAATTCTAAATGATTTAGTTGATAGTCCGGAATTGCTTGAATTGATAAGCTTCTGGATTCCACTACGTATTACTAGAAGTCAGGATTTATTTCAGAGCAGAAATTCTGAAACTTACTATCATATGTATTCCTCTTTACCAGGAATACTAATGGAGGGAAATAATTATACCAAGTCAGTGGACATCTTCAATTTATCTTTAAGAAAATACAAAATACTGTTTCTGAAGCAGTTTAGTTATTTATAAAGAATTATATACTATCTATTTATTGTAATTTTTAAATTTCATTTGTAAAAGCCCGAAAACAGGCGTTCATAAATTTAATAAATAAATAAATTCCTACCAATATAAAAATTCTTGTTGGAAACGCGAAAAAGATAATTCGTAGAAGTGTGATTCACAGCGATTGGACGTCGCTATCGGAAATGCTTACGTTTATTTTTATATAGATACATACACATTTCCGACAATGACGCATTTCCGACTGATCATGATATACCTGTTTTACGTAAGCCGGTTTTAAAAACAGGCAGATCATAACGCGCCAAGCCAAACCATGATCTGCCGCAATGTGAAATGCCGGCAGATTGTGATGTACCTGAGGCGCAAATTTATTATTGCCAAATAATTTGATACTTAATTGCTTATCGTATGTTCTCTATCTATTTATACAAGTGCTTACATGGTTTTTCAGATGATACAAGGCTGCCTCGTCAGCTTCTTTAACGAGTTTTATTTTGCTTTAACTATTATTTTTGCTTGTAGATATTATTAACTTGATTTACTGTATTATGTTTTTTTCCTGTTAAGCACTTGCATACTGCTTTCTAACAACGTATACAGGGACACTGGAGGTCTAAAATCGTTCAAAATAAATAAATGTAGCTTCGTTTAACAAAAAGAATAGAATCTTGCGAGAGCCTTGAAGGAGTAACCATCTGTTACTTATACCAGGACGGGTAAGTGGTGGATAACCTCCAATGAGGCGCATCATGATCTCCCAGATTTTACGATTGGCCTGCGACATATAAACCAATACACACAATCCTGAGTAGGCATGTGTTATTTGCATCTACTTTAATTGAGCTGCCCTTATATCTGACGAATGGAAATAAAAATTTCAAAATAAAATAATAATTGCATCAACCAAATTACAAAATTTGATACGTGTGAAAATATTCACGTGCAATGAACCCAAATTTGTTTGAATTAGGTGTAATTTTCAATATTTGAACTGATTGCGTGAAGAATAATTCAGACAATTATTCGACGGCCAGCGTAATCTAGAAGTAAGGTTCTTGACTCGCAATCCGAAGGATCGAATCCCGGCGAGGGTAAATTTTATTAGATTAATTTGTGTTATTTCATAAATAATTTATAAAAAATAATATATTTATAGTATATACCTGGTTCCCGGCATGCGTTGCAATGCCATATTCAAATAAATACATTTTTCTCCAGGAATCACCTTCCCGTGCGCCCCTGTTCCCCTCCCGCGTCTTTTTTACGTTTCTAGTACTTACATTTTTAATATGTCCGAATTGAATAATTCAAAAAGTTACATAAAGATACTGAAGCATTCTTGAATATAAAGTAATTTATTTTGATAAGGACTCAAACCAAGATACAAATCAAGAGCCTTTTCAAGCGGCGACATTTTATTTTATTTTTAAAATAAAATTACACTTGTTGTGGCATAGCTATAATAGTTAGACATATGCTGTCGCGACACTTTTTGTGGATAGCGATGTGTTCTGCAAAGTCGTAGTACATTATTTTATTCTATCATCAATAGTTTTCGCAGCGCACGTGATGTAAAGAATATTTTACGTAATTTTTTTACACCTTGGGTTACGTTATTGGAGTTTCAGTAAGAATCCCTATTTAAAAAAATATATAATATAGCCTATGTCATCCGGGGATAGTGTAGCTTCTCAACAGTGAAAGAGTTTTTCAAATCGGTTCAGTAGTTTCGGAGCCTGATCAATGCAAACAAACAAACAAACAAATCTTACCTCTTTGTATAGTGTAGTAGAAGTAGATTTGCACACGTTCCAGAGTGGAAGATATTTTTAATATTGCCCTGGTATAAGACCACCATTCAGAATTGAAACGTAGCTTGAAATGGCTACAGCCGTGTTTGGTGACCAAATCTGAATAGCCAGGTACTTTTCCACCTTCCTCTTCTCATCTCTTTCCCCTCCCTACTACCTTCAGCCTCACAATATACCCCAATTGGAGATGGCATAGTCTCACTGGCTCCAGTAAATTTGAAAAATTAAGATTTCTTTATATATAACGAGAGGAAACTTTTTAAATGTAACGCATTTAAGATATATTTTGACTCCTACTTTATCGTTGGTCTGAATTGTCCTCACAAATTAGATCCAATTTATGAAAATGTAACATAAAATTTCTAGAATTCGTTGAATTTGACTTACATACACACAACCGAAATGTTTAATAAATCCATTGGAGCGACCACGCGAAATAAATAAATTTGCCTCGATTGCTAGAGATTTCCCACAAGATCATTTTTTTTTATTTATTCGCCAACATTAAAAAAAATTATACCTTCGAATTTTAACATGGAGACATTAAAAAATATTATAGTACTGTATAGCCAATAAATTAACCTGTATTTTACTGTTTATCTCATATTTGTAGGATTTAAAAATAAAAAAAAAGTGAAGTTTATAACCGCGGTAATCCTGTGTGTTTTTTACTTTTAAATTGTCGTGAGAAGTACTTATTCGAGTAAATATAGAATATTTTTGATTTCAGTTTGTTGTCTGTGGTAAACTTGATAATAAACGGTGCATATCTATGGAAAAAGACTTAATTTTGACCATAAACAGCTGATAAAAAATTCGGCGGTAAAAAATATTTTAAAAATAGTCTACGAAGTTCGGATTTGTGACATCTATGGTCATAATAGAAAAAGTATTTTAAAAGCTTTGTTTTAAAATAAATGGCTGGCCAAGGAAATGTTTTCAATAATTACAATAAATGTTTTACGAATTGTAGGAAAATGTGGTCCAATTTTGGACCGTTATCAATCGCAGAAAAATAATAGTGGTCTATTTTTATCGACCATAATCGCTCCAGTGGATAATAAATTCCTTCGAGTCCGATTTTTAAAAAATCATGAGATAATACCGCTGTTTGCGAAACTGAAATAAATATTGTGTGGTTTTTGGCCGATTTCAGACCTACGTCAAATTAAGCCTTTGCATTTTGATCAGTATCGTACATTGGACAATTTTATTCATCCCGGTAAAACGGGGTTAGTCGGGTTGCTAATGAATATTTCCGCCTTAATCCCACGAATTACCTGTTTGCCGTTAGTCTGCCGTTGGGATTAGAGCGTAAACAAGGCTGACTATGGCCCGCGTGGGGTCTTTTCATTACACCAGAAGATTTATAGACTGAGCCAAGTACTTTATGGCTTTATAGGTTAAGTACAATGGCACACGTTGGGTATAATAAATACATCCGTTAGATATTATTATTTATGGGAATCTAAGTAATCTACGCCTATGTGCAATCATTTTTGTATTGTGATGTGATTTTGCCATCGTCGGGTGTTTTATTTAGTTGAATGAGCTTATTTTTTGTTGCGTTCCGGCTCCAGTTCAAGATGGTGACCGTGATGGATATTACCTTTTTATTTAAAAAAAAAATTACAAAGAATATCAAGAATTTACAAATTAATATGAAGAAAAACAATGTATTTGGTACACCTATTTTTAAAACAACTCAAATGCAAACCATTGTATAAACCAATCCATAAATAACTATGGAGCAAGAGCCCGTGATGATCAGACGTTCGTTTTTTTATAAACCTGAAAGTTTCTCTGTGTATATCCCTAATACAGGTAATGGCGATGAAGTTTGGATTACGTTGGCTTTGAAAGATAGCAGGTAGCAAAGGTGAATAAAATTGCACCTCAATTTCAAGAGCATTTTGCTCGCAAGCTAATCTACAAGTCTGCTAGCGTCGAAATTTCGCACTATTTCACTCCCACTGTCTGACTAGGTGAAGGAACCATCGAAACTGTCTGATAACTGTGAAAACATATGTTGATAGTTCCTCAAGTAACATATACAAAATTCAGCTTTTATACTTTAACGTAACTACAATTATAATTAATTAATATAATATCTTTCAAAGCCACCGTGATCCAAACTTCATAGTCGGGGATCGTCTTTGCCTATATTACTGACATACACAGAGAAACTTTAAGGTTTTATAAAATAACAAAGGTCATCATCGTTGGACTACCTGAATTACTTTGAATAACCTCCCTTCTGAATTGCACTGTATTATCAATCAATCAGAACAAATAAATAAAATTAAACAATATTTAAATAAAATTACATTAAAAAGTGTATATTAAAACAAAACATATTATAACATACAACCTAAGCAACAATCGTGGCTCCCTCATAAGCCACAAGAGATCCACTTTTCTGATAAGTTATACATAACCGATGATGACCTTAAATATAATATGTTGTAAAATTTAAAAGTAAAAATGTAACTCTTATTCTTTATATTACGATAAAAAAAAACATTAAAAAAATTATATGAACTTAACTTTAAAAATATTTAACTCCTTGCCCTATGGTACGGTACCAAAAGTAATTATTTTTCGAAAATTTTCGAAAGATTCGCATCTTTGACATGTACAAATTTAAAAAAAATGTTTTTTTACGCTTCACGTTACTAAAATTGGCACTTTTTAAACATGATAAACGAATAATTTACGTATTTGATGATCGTAGTATATATGTATATTATATCTTTATTTTCTTACGTCATTGTGTTGTTTGTGAATGATTTTGGGATGAAGGCCGTGTTTGTCATACAACATTGTATACTGTAATTGAATTGTGTTTATTTAGGATAGAGTTAGGAGACACAGAGACTTAAGTTATCTGTCACAGGAAGCATATTGTACATATTATCATAATTTATCTCGTTCTTTGTTTTTGACATATTGATTGTTTACCAAAAAATGTAAGCATAAAAGGCGAATGTTTTCTCAAATAAATAATATATGATTAGCACGCCCGAAGCTGCGTAATATATCGATAATTTAATCAATGTTGGAAAAATTCTCCCTACGATGGCAACACCGACGTATTCTATCTATAGTAAGATGTGTGGAAGTGTCGAAACGTCAATTGTAAAAGTGTTTTCTTGCAACACTGTTTTTTTTTATAACTACCGAGTATCCGGCATGTATTTCAATATCACTCAAAGAAAGTCTTTTTGTTTTAATTCTGTCAGGTAGGTACACGAATAAATCAAAAGGTTTTCCGACCCGTGAGCAGGCCGCGTATATCTGTCAGTGTGAGAAGCATGAATTTTACAAATTTACCCGCTGCTTTCCCCTACCGTTATTATGTCTCCTTTGCAATCTCTTCCCCGTTCCCTCCAACGTCTCCCTCCCCTCCTGCGTTATCTTACACCTTTCCCGCCTTCCCCTCTCCCGTGTCCCTCCGACCCACCAATCTCCCCCGCCCATGTTCCCATGTTCCCCTCCCGTGTTCCCCTTACACCTCTCCCGCCTTCTCCCTCCCAAATTATTTGCTTCCCTTCCTCCCTCCCGGCTTCCTCTCCTCCTTCTACTTCATGAAATAAATATATTTTTCAAACCACTCGAGCGCCACTTATTTAATTTTTTTAATAATATTTTCATAATGCCAGAGCTCTTTATTCTATATAGAAACATTTGCAGGTGTGCACATAACAACTCGCCAAAGTTTCATCGCTATCGGATAAATGGTATAGGAAATGATTGTATAACATTAGAGATTAGAGCTCATCATTATATTATATAGAAACCTTCACGGGAATGCGCACGAAAAATCACATAACTTTCATCGCAATCGGATGAATGGTTTAGGTGCCGCAAAAGGTACAAATGAAGAAACATTCATTTGTAAATATTAAGATTTATTGTTTTAGACATTCAATTTGCTGAAAGTTTTTTGACAAATGGTTAGTCATTACCTGTAGAATCATGATAAATGTCTTCCCCAAGTTCAAAATTGTCTCCGTTCATATTTAAGCAGCCAATAATTTAGAAGTCTGAGCGAAAGTTTAGGCGCGATGTTTATCGATGTCTCGGGATGGATGGACCGAGCCAGAGTAAACAAATTTTAGTCGATGTGAACTGTCACATGCCGGGAGTATTGTTATAATACTTATTTTGTTGTAAAACTTTTAAAGTATCGATGTTGAACTTTCATGCTTTGGCCGATTGAAAAATAAGCATCACTGCCAAAATTTTAACTTGATGAGGGTCCAGCGTCCCCTGGATGGAAATCTGAGGCATTTGTCCACTCAGATACTAACTGGTCATATCTCTCTGTATTTAAGTAGAACACAAAAACCAAAAAAGTGTATATTCTAAGTGTGCCTCACATCACCATAAATATAGATAAAATACTTAAAATCATAGCTAATTGGCAAACGGAGTCCAGAAACGGTCGATTTTAGCGCAAAACTGGTATTTATTTATTATAAGAAAAGATAAAAGTTAATCAAGGGTCACAGATCTTATCGATAACATAACATTTCTTTAAAGTTTCTTTTAAAATAAAGGATTTTTAAGTAGTTACAAAAATCTATTTTAATTCTGGGGGTTAGATTAATCGAAAATAATTATTTCACGTTTCAGGTACGCTTCATACGTCATAACATATGTCTGGTAATGTTGTAGATAGCTTAAAACAAGCTTATGGGTCCGAGTAGTTAACTGAGTGCACACATTTCATAAAAGCTTTACATACATGTATGCAAAGAAACTGAGGGTATATTTTTAGTTTTATAACAATGGTAAAGCAGTCAGTTAGGCCCACATTATTATACTAATAATTCTAAGCGAAAAATTTTTTTTTTTTTTTTTTTGTAATTATTTTTTATTTTCATTCATATGTTTTACATGTTGCTAAGTGATAATTTTACATCTTAGGTTTTTTACTACTTTTCCATTTAAAGCATTTGCTTGTGTATGGAAAAGGAGTGTACATAAATGTGGTTATTACTTAGTACTTAAATAATTCATTTACATAAATATATGTGTCTTGTAATAGTATATAATAGTATATATTTAAAGAAAAGAAAGAATATTATGGAAAACTAAAGATATTTGGGCTAAAGTTCGGTTTACTGGCCAAATTCCTAAAAATACAAACTAGTTATTTTTATACTAACTATGGGCCGGGGAATACGAATCTGAAAGAATTAGGCGGCGGCAAGCAATATTAACTGAATTATACGACTTTAAAAAATTTTTTTCACACATAGGCAAATGGCCATTTTGGAAGCATTCTGATTCCTAGAAAATCAAACTAGTTATTTTTATACTAACTTTGGGCCGGGGAATCCGAATCTGAAAGAATTAGGCGGCGGCAAGCAATATTTAATGAATTATATGACTTTAAAATTTGCTATAAACAGACACAAAAAGAACACATTTTGACATTATCGAAGTAGTAAGAAAACATAGAAAAAGAATAAAGATGTTACATCACATAAAATTAAGTGTTGCCATTAAGCAGTAATATCAATAACGTAAAATAACATGTTTATAATTTAAGTACTTACTTTTTATAAATTTTACTCACTTTTGTATCACAAACCATGCTACCTAAACCTAGCGTAGCCGCTAAACTACTTGAAAACTGGGATGTTTTTTTAAATTGACGCGAGCAGGCGGTATAAAGGGGCACAAACCATGTTACACAAACCTAGCGTAGCAGCTAAACTACTTGAAAACTGGGATGTTTTTTTAAATTGACGCGAGCAGGCGGTATAAAGGGGCACAAACCATGTTATACAAACCTAGCGTAGCCGCTAAACTACTTGAAAACTGGGATGTTTTTTTAAATTGACGCGAGCAGGCGGTATAAAGGGGCACAAACCATGTTACACAAACCTAGCGTAGCAGCTAAACTACTTGAAAACTGGGATGTTTTTTTAAATTGACGCGAGCAGGCGGTATAAAGGGGCACAAACCATGTTATACAAACCTAGCGTAGCCGCTAAACTACTTGAAAACTGGGATGTTTTTTTAAATTGACGCGAGCAGGCGGTATAAAGGGGCACAAACCATGTTGGGTTAGGTTAGGTTAGATTAGGTTAGGTTAGGTTAGGTTAGGTTAGGTTAGGTTAGGTTTTATATAATAACATTGATATTGGTGACCGGTCTAGGTAACAACTTTTTAAGACTACGAATTTTCATACTTTTGGTTTAAGAATACGGCCGTTGAGATAGTCATAATTCATCAGGTTAATGTGTTATGTGATGAATTATCATGTGAAGAATTATCGCGTCGGAAAGTTTTACGTTATTGATATAATTAGTTTTTGATTTTATGGCCACACTCAAATTGTTGTTTTTCTATGGTTTTCATGTGTTAAAATGCTTTCAAGATGGCTGTTTTCGTTTGTGTTTATTGAAAATTTAAAAGTCGTGTAATTCTGTTAATATTGCTTGCCGCCGCCTAATTCTTTCAGATTCGGATTCCCCGGCCCAAAGTTAGTATAAAAATAACTAGTTTGTATTTTTAGGAATTTGGCCAGTAAACCGAATTTTTTCCGATATTTGTATACATTTAAATAAAAGAAATAATATTATGGAAAACTAAGGATATTTGTAAGGATAATTAAGTGGCATTAGTTTTTTTCTTTAGAATATTTTTAAAATGTCTCTTGACAGAGAGCAGTATTTGGGTTTTATCATTAATGCTTCTGATTTCTTCTGGTAGACGATTGAAAAAAGTTCTTCCCTGGTAAGTGTAATGATGTTGTGCAAAAGACGTATTTAGTTTTGGGCATATAAAAACATGTTTAAGTCGCGTTCTGTTTTCGTTTAGAAATTGGTATTTATCTTTTTCTTTGATAATTTGAATTAATGAATTTTTAATATATAAATCTTTAAATGTAGGTACTTGGAATTCATCAAATAGGCGTTCTGTTGGGTAGTCCAAGGATTTTTTTAATATAATTTTAATAATTGTTCTTTGTACAATTTCTATTGGAACAAGGTTACATTTATATGCGGATCCCCAACTAATGATAGCGTATTGTAAAGCGGATTGAACTAAGGCATAGTAGATTAAATATAGATTTTTTATCGACAAAAAATTTCTAATTCTTAAAAATATGTATATTAATTTTCTAATTTTGTTTACTACTTGACATATTTGTTCCTTCCATTTCAGATTTTTATCAATAATTACTCCTAGATATTTAATTTTATTTGTTGTTTTTAATATTGTACAGTTTGATTTGCAGTAGTTTTGGCTGTGAATTTTAGTATTTTCATGAATGACAATGTTAAAATTTTTGGGAGCATCGTTTAAATGTATTGCAAATGGAATTACAAATGTCTTTTCACTATTTAGTGATAGTAAATTAGTGTCGAAAAAATTCTTAAGCGTGTTAATGTCTTCTATGGCCTTTAATTCTACATTTTCCCAAGTCTTTCCACTTATTATTAATACTGTATCGTCGGCGTATGATGTAATTTGACCATGTAAAGGTTGAAAAAAAATATCGTTTACATATATAGTAAATAGGATTGGTCCAAGCACTGTACCTTGGGGGATTCCAAAGCTTGAAAGCTCTTGATCGCTATTAACATGATTGATTTTTACCACTTGAGGGCGGTTTTTTAAGTAGTTGGTGATCCATTTAATCGCGTTGCCTTTTATGCCAATATTATTTAATTTTTTTAATAGCATCTCATGAGATATGCTATCGAATGCCTTTCTGAGGTCAATAAATATACCCGCACATTTTTTACCTTTATCTACTGTTTCGTAAATGTATGAAGTTACGTTAGCAATAGCATCTTGTGTGCTGAGTGATTTTATAAAACCAAATTGGTTTTTGTGTATTATTTTATTACTATCTAGGAAATTTACCAACTGTTTTTTTACTATTTTTTCAAAGATCTTTCCTATATTAGAAATAAGACAGATTGGGCGATAATTTGTTACTTGGTGTGGATCTCCAGATTTGTAAATAGGTGAGATTATTGTGTTTTTGTAGTTCATTGGAAATATTCCTTTTGTTAAACTTAAGTTTATTAAATGAGTGATGGGTTTTATTAAGTAAGGTTTCATAGATTTTAACATATGTGCCGTAATAGAATCAAAACCGGGAGACGAACCTCCTTTCATATTTTCTATTATTTTTAAGATTTCACATTCTGTTGTTGTTTCGAATGTTGAAAGTATATTACGTTTCTGTAAATTTTTATTTTTATGTTTTTCCGGGTCAGAAGGCTTATGAATATTTTTCGCAAGATTTTTTCCAACATTTGCAAAGAATGAATTAAAAATGTTTGCACATTGTTTAGGTTGCATATTGGCATCTATAATTTTTTTATCGTGTTCAATGTACTTAATGTTTTGTGTTTTTTTTGTATTGTCTATGGCCAAATTTACTGTTTTCCACATTTGTTTATGGTTATTTTCTGAAGATAATATTTTATTTTTAAAAAACTCTTCTTTACTTTTTTTAATATAAGATGTTAATTTATTTTTATATTTTTTATAGAAAATATATGTTTTTTCATCGTGGGGATTTTTTAAAGTTGTTTTGTAAAGTTTTTCTTTGTTCCTGATAGATATTATAAGTCCTTTGGTAATCCAAAGCTTTAAACATCTTAATTTGGATTTTATGTGTGTTTTTTCAGTTGTCGAATTTTTAATGTGTTGTGACAGGATATTTTCAAAGTAAGTCGAACATATTTCGGTATCATCACTGCTCAAAACATTGTTCCAATCCTCCTTTTTTAGTTTTTCAGAGAGAATAGTCATATCTATCATTGATTTTTTGGTTATTAAATTATGTTTTTTTATGTTTAATATTATTATTATACAGAAGTAAGCATGAATGATGATCCGTTATGTTAGTTTTCCAAACAATAGATTTTAGTTTATGTAGATCTTTAATGTTTATGTTAGTCCAAATGTGGTCTAAACAAGATGGAGTATGTTCTTTTATTTCTCTAGTATTTTTATTTATGCAAGATATGAAATTTTGTTCAGTCATACAATTAATGTATTCATTTTTGTTATTATTTTCTATTTTTTCATTGATGTTCACGTTAAAATCACCTACTACGAAGCTAAGTTTATTTTTTAATTTTAATAATATGTATTTGAGGTCATTAATAAACGTAATAATACTCGAACTATGCGTTCTATAGATAGCTATAAGATGATATGTTGATTTGCCGAGTCTGAAATGTACTTCAATGCAGTTAACCAAATGTATTGGGTGTTCTATAATGTTAACAATACTAAATTTATTGCTTGCAAATATTATTATTCCCGAATTTTTGTTAATGTCTAATTTAGTAGAGATATAATTGTACTCGGGCAAGTGATAAGGCGGTGACTCGGCGTTTGTAAATGTTTCGGTTAACACTATAAAGTCCGGTTTTTCAATTAAATTATTTATTTTTAGAATTAGTTCATCAAATTTTTTTTGAATACTACGGATGTTTATGTGCATAATAATTATGTCATTGATGTTTTTAGAAATAATTTTGTTACACGAATCAGTACATATACATTCATATTCCTGAATTTTAATATTTAATTCTAGTTCGTTATTTAAGAAATTATCCATTTAATGCATTTCTAGTTGTATTTTGCAAAATTATTTATAAATTTTTTATTCAATGTCGTAGTTTATTCTTTCTTTGGCTAATTTAAGCATGTAAGATCGGAACTTACATGTTTCGCTGTTTGTTCGGTGGTCTACTTCATTGATTTTATTGTTGAAGGAGTTTGTTTCTTTTTTCTTGTTAGCCGAGTTGCAGTTAGCGCATTTGGGTGGCAGTTCCAGGGATTTACATTCGGAGATGGGATTAACTTCTGAACAGTGCTTGCATGTTGGTTTATTCATTCTATTGTAGCATTTTTGTGCTGTGTGTCCAAATCTTTGACAGTGGAAACATTGGGTAAGAGGACTGCAGTCATCTACATAGATTCTCATGAATCCTAGATGGATTTTTTTTTTATTAATAAGATGTAGTCTCATTTCGGGATTTGTTTGTAGAATTAAGTTTTTGCTGTTAGTTTTTTTGTTTGTAATGATGGCCTTAACTTGTAATATTTCTTTGTCTTTGTATTTTTCACATATCATTTTGATGTCGTTGTTTTGTTCAATGATGTCTTCTAAGAATTCTTTTTCGGTATAATCTTTGTCAAGACCTTTGAATATTACGCATGGATCCGTTTTCAGAAGTACCTCCGCTATTATGGTTTTGTCGACTTCATTTATCTTTTCTTTTAATTTTTTTGCGTCTTCTTTTTCTGGGCATGTTATTATAAGGTTTTTTTTTTGTCTTTTTAATTTCGCATACTCGAATTCCCAACTGCGATATTTTAATCTTTTGTATTTTCTCTTTTATTTTTTCAGTGTCTTCTTCTTTTAAGCTTTTAATTATTATAGGAAATCTTTTTTCTGGCATTTGTGGTATCAAGTTTTTTACGGCAGAAGAGTATGAAAATGGGTATTTTTGTGCTTGGTTTTTTTCTTGAATATCACACTTTTCTTGTAATTTAGCTAATTCTATTGCCATGTGCGATATCATTTCCATGATGTTATTTATTTCTTTCATCATTTTTGATTTGGTTTCTTTGGTAAGTTTATTTTCTTCTATGATTGTATGTAAATCACTTATGTTTTGTTTCGCCTTTGTTATGAAGGCATGCGGATCAACCGCTTCCTCCATTTTCACAGGTTAAAAAAATTATTTTCGGTAAATTTATGTATTTATAAAATTTGTCTGGGTTTGAAGGGGTTATTTTATTTAGTCACCGCTTACGGCGCTCACTCGCGTCCAACACCGTTAGAGGTTTGGGCGACACTAATTAAACCGAACATGACTCAGAAAATAAATTAAAAAAGGTAACGGTTGCGGAATCGAACCCAAGTTATCTGTCTTACCGGGACAAAGCCATCAACCACTCGGCCATTGTCATCCGATTTTTTTTCATTTCCGAACTCATATTTCAAACTCGGAATTAACGATATTGACTGCTATCTTTTCGTATACAAAGTTCTCGGAGTGAATAATTTATTTTGGTAAAACCATGCACGATCGTGAGAGAAACGTGGATATCCGCAAAGAATGCAAGGCTGATGTAAGCGTGATGTGTAAGATTAGAAAAGGGACTCTCCGATGGTTTGGGCATGTAGAGCGAATGAACGAGGAAAGGAGTGTAAGGAGAATATGTGATGCAAATGTGAATGGTAGAAGAAGTCGCGGACGCCCGAGGAAGACATGGCACAACCAAGTGAATCAGATACTCGAGTCGGGCCATGTGAAGAGTCGGAATAATAGAAGAGCAAGTATGAGACGATGTATGAATGTGAACGAGGCAAAGAGTGTGTGCCAAGATCGAGTTGTGTGGCGGTCCGTCCTCTCTGCCTACCCTGCGGAGAAACGGCGTGATGGTTAGTTAGTTAGTTAGTTAATTTTAACCTAATGAGTAAATTTGTCAAAGAGAGTGTCTTCAGGGACTTATTTGTAACCTACATAGATAGTGTCGGATATGGAACACCTATTGACTTTTTTTGTTTCATGTTTCATCGTAATGGTGTTATCTTCTTCTCTAATGATTAATTTTTAAATTGATGGATTATATTTAGTTATCCTGGATATCCTTCAAAAGTTAAAAATAGTTATTTCAATAAAATAAAATAAGTTTGCATCAATTTTCTATCCGCAGGTCGAAACTGGTATAATTTATTCAGCTGGAAGAATTCATTCCACCAAACGAATGTTTTATTTTCAACCGTTCGTGCGAGCGATAATTATTCATTTTTAATTAAATGCTGTGTTTTTCTTTATTTTGAAACCTTTTTAAAAAGGTTGAGGCGAACAGTATTTTAATGCCTGCGATGTTTTTATTGCCATCAAAATGGCAAAAAACGCGTGGATTTGTGAATAATAAAGCAATTGGTACGAAGAGATTTTTTAAATTTCACGCAATTTATTCCGACAAAAGAAAAAACCAATCACTTTTTAAGGGGCTCTAAGGCGACGTTAGCTATTTTTTGTTAATTAATTGAAATTCAACATTACTTGGAAATAAATAACTTGATTGAATAAGTCAGTTGAAAACGATTTTATTTTAGTTGGTTGTCAGCGAAATCAACAAATGAATGAAATTCGAAAAGAACTACTATTTAATGTTTGACAGTTTTTCCACTGAAGATATAAAAGTATATTAGTGTATTGAAGGCGTGTCAGTGAATTAAGTACCACACGAGTAGAATTTACATACAGATCTGCTATAATTTCTGTTATGATTTAATTTATATGTACAACCTCTCTACATGGCTACCAGTGTATTGATAGATTTTTTTTACTAATGTTTCGTTTTATATAAGAAAAAAAAAAGGTTTATATTTTTTGTTTTTGTTTTGTATAATTTTACTTAACTTACTCTTATTATGCTGTCTCAGTACAAGTAAAGTCACAAGGAGGAAATCTATACTTGGTTTTATTTTGGCTATTTAATATTATGTACAAACTGAAATAAATGTAAACTGTAAATAATTATCAGCCTGAAACACTCATCTACATTGAAAAAATCTTTCGAGAAAAGATACTGGCCGCCAACGGAAATTGAACCCGTGTCCCTCTGATTGCCGGTCAGCTGCTCTGACCACTGAGCTATGGCGGCTTATCTAATACCCGCCAAATAATTCAATATATTATACTAGTGTTTCATTCGACAATTACTTATTATTACATTTTTTCCAACTGAAAACAACCAACTTTCCGACCGGCTATCAGAGGGACACGGGTTCAATCTCCGTTGGCGGCCAGTATCTTTTCTCGGAAGATTTTTTCAATGTAGATGAGTGTTTCAGGCTGATTATTATTGATTATAATATTTGTTATCTACCCTTTGTGCTATGCATAAAAATCTTGTTTAAACGTTAATTTATCAATTAAAAAAATAAAATAAATAATTATTGTCTGCTATAATTATTATTCAAATTTTGGTATTTCTTAGTCGAAGTATGATTCAGTTAAAATGACCGAATCGGGTAGGGATAGGGTAGTAAGTTTAAGTATTCATTTGCAGTTTGATTTAATATTGTATTTTGTATGTTTATATTGATATATCTCCTACAATGAAGGAAAAAATCGAATTGGTTCATTTTAATTTCCGTGTGTTTACCGTGCTCGCAAATATCACCAACTCACCATAGTTGACAGCGTTAGTCTGTGACTATAATGTTTTTAAGAGATCTCATTTCTACAGTGTTTATTCAACTTCCATCCTTCCTCTTGCAATTCTTTTACTTTTATTTAGAACTCTTCTATAATGCGACGAAGGAAATTGGAAAACTAGCCTCCTTCAAACTTGTACCTACTCCCAAATCTCCTTGCTTTGCCATAGGAATCCATTTACGTTTAATCCCGAGGAAACCCTTTGTGGTTTCGATAGGCTTCAGGGCAATAATTTTTTTAGCATAGCCTTCACGGTGCTAGTACCCACATACTTGCGCATGGGTGAATGTGTCATGAATGCGACCTTTGTGAAAACATATCTTATAAATCCCATAACATCTATAAAGAAACTTGATATTCTTCAAGAAATCACAATGAATCTCAGTTATATGAATAGACCAAGTATGTTTCAAATTGTCTCTTAATTGATAAATCAAAACCAAAATTTCGTCTAAGTTATAATATTATATATTATTATATAAATAATATATTATCGAAAAGAAGAACATCAAAATTAATTCAATTTAAATAAACAAACTACATAGCTCTGAGTCTACTTATCTTACCAATGAATTGTAATTTTCCTAGTATTTTATTTTTATATCTTGCATGGTGAAGTATTCACAAGTTTCGATTTTATTTCGTTTTTGATTTTGTTTTTGCTTTAGATGTGGTTTTTGATTTTGTCTTTTATTTTATTTTTTATTTTGTTTTATGATTTTGCTTTGATTTTGTTGTGCTTATTTAGATATTCTTTGAAATAAATAAAAAAGAATAACATGTAAAAGCCCAGCAAAATACAAAACAATAAATATTTGTAAGTAAGTGAGCACTTTTTATTATTTACTCTTTATGTGAATAACGCACAAGAGTCCCAATTGCTCCAAACCGCGTGGAGACAGTAATACTATGACATCCTCAATTGGAGAATATTTTGTGAGGCTTTTTTTTTTTTTTTTACATTAACTCCACACAGGAGGCCCTTAGGAAAATAATTTCCCTCAGGGCCTATGTCATCTTTGAGGATGCTGTGTAGAGGGTCTTTTTGAGGAAAGGAAGGAGTTAACATGGGTCTTGAAGAGACTCATGTTGTAGGAGGGAGGAAACACGGAGGAGGCTGAAGGTAAGTGGGGATGGAAAAGAGATAGAGAAGAGGAAGATGAAGAAGTACTTAGCTATTCAGATCTAGTCACCAAACATGAGTAAAGGCATTTTAAGAAATGTTTTAATTCTAAAATGGTGGTCTTACACCAGGGCGATTCTAAGAGTATCTTCCATTCTGGAATGTGCCGCATATATACCTTATATTATTTTAAATGTTTAAATTGTGAAAACATAAATCAATCGAATCAAATCGAGAGCCTTGCCTCTCGACAACGGAGGCCGTCGGAATAAATACCTATTAACTTAATTATAAACTACATATTTCAAGTGCATTGATTTCATTTCAATTATGGAATTATGCAATATGTCCAAAGAAGCTTCAATATCTCATAACAGTTATTTTTTTCAAACTTTCTTCAGGCAGATAGGTTCCATTATATTGAAAAGCTTTGTTAAAGTTA
The DNA here is from genome assembly GCA_917563855.2 of Limnephilus lunatus. Lineage (NCBI taxonomy): Eukaryota > Metazoa > Arthropoda > Insecta > Trichoptera > Limnephilidae > Limnephilus > Limnephilus lunatus. The sequence continues at coordinate 51,951,563 of OU830603.1, forward strand.
GTCATCTTGTAAAACTAAGGCTGGCTTGAATAATAAACGATATGTATCAGATAAAAAGAAAAAGGAAACAAACAAATTTTCAGACAGATAAAATGCAATATCATTGAATTAAACAAGAATTTGCTACACTCAGCCAATTATTCAATTTGGTTGGCCTCAAGTCCAAAATTAAGTTTCGCATTAAAAAGGCCGCCCAATCGTTTTGTAACATAAAATCTCTAGAAAACCTCTTCTTCCCATTAGCTTATTTGTCTTTGGCGCATGTCTTTTGTGTTATTGTTAGAGAATTGCGTTTCTTCTTTATTGTTTGTGGTCTTCCCTAGGAGTCCATAGACAAAAGGTTTATGATGATTGTTGATGGGTATCAAGGAGGTTAGCTTGTGTAAACATCTGTCGGTAATATAATTATAGTCTAATTTTGTTTTCATGTCTCCTTTGTGATGAAATTTGGTTTGAAAAGGGTTTGGGTTGTTTTTGTTTTAGTTTCCAAGCAATTCTATGAAGAAAACATACGATGTTGAAACTGGAGGTCGATTTACATTATTTACCAGGAATGGAATTATATAAATAACTTTATCGGTTATACTAAACAAAATACAAAAGATGTATCGCATAATACTATGTTGAACTCCGTGAGCTAATTTTCTTGTTCAACATAAATAATACTGAAAAATAGCCAAAACTGAACGAAGTCAGTTATATGGTCCGGTGTACCCACTCAAAAAGAAGAAGATGGAGAGATGCGTAAATACGAATGTTAGAGAAAGCATGCTAATATTAATAACGATAATATTTTAGCGAAAATTGTGAAAATCTTTATTTAATCTACAAACAAAAACAAAAAACAACAACATTTTGTTGTTTTTTTCTTTTACAGAATACATTATTGGCATTTTTTACCAGCATTTGGTTCCTTAGAACAGGCAATCTGCCTAGCTAAGAACTAATGACGTACAAGGCATAATAGCACTTGTACACATTTTAAAATATACAGTTATTTTTAAATATTATTATTATGTAATTTTGCTGTAAAAATTTAACTAATCTAATAAAAAAGATAAAAATAAAAAATAAAAACACGACTCGTTTATAATAGAGCAAATATCGCGGAAAATGTCTAAAATAGCATTTAATGAAACACTGTGAAGTTTTTCGTCCATATAACTTTTAAAATAACTGAAAAAACGTGTTTATAATAATTTTCGGAGCATATTTTACGATTTTTTCTATCGAGGGAATTTCATATAATTGCCGTTTCGGCATTAAAAATGTATAGATATTATCTTCAACAATAACATTTATTTTTTAAGAGCTTTAAAACTTAAAGTATTTAAGTAAAGGATGTAATTAGTCGATAAAAATACGGAAAGCCGCGCCTTAAGCAGAGGCGTGCAAGTAGATATTATATATCCACTTCCTACTATAAGTAGCAATCAGTGCCATGTGTTGATGATTCTGTAATTAGTACAACTAACGAAATAATTACAATAATATAAAGTTTGCTAATTTCGCTTTTGTTTATAATATTGTTGGTTTATTTAGAGGAAAAATGTGGAAATTGTGTGAAGAGTGTAGGGGTTAAGGGGCGTACTTTACTAAGTTTAACCAGTAATACCTGACATTATTTCGATTATAAAAAGTGGTCTCCGCTGATTTTTTTAGATTTGTTTATTCAAAATCAGACAAAAAAAACTTCTGCACGTCGCGTCGCGTCGTCACTAGTCACTCAATCGCATAACCGCCCAAACTCTCACCCCGACCCTAACAGTCCAATACATACTGATTTTTTTATGATTTAAGTAGAAAAAAAATCATCAAAAAGTAAGCGTAGACCAATTTACATTTTTTACTCTAAATAATTTAAAGTGAGCCAAGTACGTCCCTTAACACCTTGTATATTATCTAGGAATTGGCTTTTAATATGCTGTCATAATGAAACGGTTTTTGTATATTTTAATAAAAGTTTTTCCATTCTTAGTGATAACTTGAATCGATGGATTTGCTGTTTTTTATGCCGCTTTCCCTGATTTAAAAACTCTGTGCACGCCATTGATATTAAGGCATCCTTCATCAGGGTATCTTTTGAATCTGAAGAAGAAGGTTCATCCAAAAATAAAAGTGTTAACTTAACCAGAAAAAGCCACGTATATTCCACATTTTTTAACCTAATTTCCGCACTTTACGACGTTTTCGTCAAATGACTCGTTTTGCGCAAAAATGTTAGAATTTTCACGACTCTCGTGCAAAATACCGCGCCTGCCGAGTGTTTGACGACGCACAGGTAATGTATGCCGAAAATGCAATACGGGTTTTCAGCGGTTTACGGTTGTTTTATGTTGATCCGACATTCAGCCGAAGAATCGAGTTTTTACTGTATTTTTCAACGCGATTTATTTTTCTGGATTTTTTTTCTCATAGTTCATCGCTTCATAGATGGAGTCAGTCTGGAGCCAGTAAGACTATGGAATTCCCTATTGGGGTATGTCGTGAGGCTGAAGGTAGGGGAGAGCGGAAGGAGATGGGGATAAGGATGGTGGAGAATTACCTGGCTATTCAGACATGAACACCAAACGCGGTTAAAGCCATTTCAAGCAAAGTTTCAATTCTGAATTGCGGTCTTATAACAGGGCGATACTGAGAGCATCGTCTACTCTGGAACGTGCCGCAAAATATTATCTTTAATTAATTAATTAAAAATAATACAAATAATTCAAATAAAATTTTGTATTCATTATTTTTAAATGAAACAAAAAAAAATTGAAGTGATGTAACGTTTATAATGCAATTATCTTATAAAATATGTGTGTTTTTGTATTTTGTCGTTACCAGTGATTGTTGTGAAAAAGCGTTAAGTACCTAAGCCATTTTTAAGCTTTATAAAGTTTGCATTATTTTTTTTTTTTTTTACAACGAATACCGCACAAGAATCTCAACTGCTCCCGTCTGGAGCCAGTGAGACTATGGCATCCCCAATTGGGGTATGTTGTGAGGCTAAAGGTAGTGGGGAGGGGAAGGAAAACTTTCAAAATATTTTCGAAAAACGACATGGTTATTTCTAATAATAAAATTGGAAAGCGTATTTTATCAACTTTCAAAAACAGTCTTCAGTTTTCGGATACTTTTACAAATATTCATTTATTTGGATATTATTACAGGTTGAGGCTTGAGGGGTTAATAGTTTGATGTAGTGAATATCTAATTAAAATTAATATCTATTAATACAAGAGTAAATCTAATAAATTCCAAGAACCTTTAGGGTTGAAAATGAATATTTCTCATCAAGGTTATGGATGAGTAGGGTTGGTGATTGTGTTTAATAAAACGTGGGAGGTCTATGGGAGTCTATCCACCGAAGAGATAAACTGATAAAAGTATGTTAGGGGCGCGTCAGTGTGTCCGAAGAAAGCTCAATTTTAACAATGCTTTTTCACTTTAGCAGCATAACCGTAAAAGGAGATAATACTGTTTAACAAATTCTACACATCGCTGTACTATAATAATAATAATAATGATTTATTGTCTTTCTTTCTTTACAAACATCTAGAGATAATGATATATTTGAGCGGTCAGTGGTAGAGTGGGCATATCGCTTGGGTCCCATCTGGGCGTCGCGTGTTCGATTCCTCGCCTGGCTAAGTCCTCCATCACAACACAAGCATCATTTTCGGCTTTCTGTGGTGGTAGTAGGAGATTTTCAAACATTGTTGGGTAATTCGTAACCCGGGAATGTTTGTATTTCTTTAAAAAAATAAAAAAAAATAATGATATCCTCACTGCGATTTCCCGTGCTGAGGATTTCATTTTTTATTTTTTTATTGAAATTTTTTTCCCTTGGTACAATACATACAATAGATACATAAATATAATGAAAGTATATAATACAATCATAATTAATACAATTATATATATTTTTTTTTAATTACTCTCCCATAATAAGCAAATGCTTATGTGTACGGGAGGAAGTATTATTTGTTTGGTTATTTTGATTTATTTTTATTTTTTTTTATTGCTGTTTTTATTTATATTTAGTATTTTGAAATTTATTTTATGTAAATAATAAGATAAATGTATGTTTATATACATATATGCATATATATAATTTTTATTATTATTATTTATTTATTTTTTAGTTAAGGTTTTCAGTATATTTTTTTAATTGTGTTTTTGAAATTTTTGAAACTGTCACAAAGGGATCTTATATTTTCTGGTAACTTATTAAAGAAATTTGTTCCCAAGTATTTGTAGTTTTGTTGGCCTAAAGTTTTTTTACAAATGGGAATTGGTAACATGTATTTTTCCTGAGATTTGCTGTGTTTTTTAAAGGTATGGTTTTGTTTAGGATATCCTTTTTGTAGACTTGTAAGGTTGAGTGATACAGAAAAAGAGTATTTAATTTTCTGACTTTGAATTCTTTGAATATGAGTTCAGATGGATATAAAAATGATTTTTTTAATATTACTTTAATTATTAGTTTTTGCGCAATGTAAAGAGATTGTGTGTGAGTTTTATAGGCGCCACCCCATCCTATTATACCATATTGGATTATGGATTGACAGAAAGCGAAGTACGTCATTCTCAGTAGTTCTTTTTTTAGAATGTGTCTCAAACAGCTAAAAATATAGGTCAATTTTCGTACTCTGTTTTTAAGAATGGTTATATGCGATATCCATTTTAGACATTGGTCAAAAGTGATTCCTAGATATTTGGTTGAAGTTTTCATTTCAATATTAGTACACAGTAAGTTACAGTGGTGTTGTTGAGTGTTTGGTGCAGAGTGGATCCTTATGTTAATTTCATGCGGCGTGTTTGGTTTTTTTATGAAAAATGGTATATAATGTGTTTTTTTAGAGTTTAACGTTATTAGGTTATTGCCAAACCATGTTTTCAATTCGTTTATGTCCGTGTTAGCCTTTTTATTCAGTTCTAACCACGTATTATAATTTACATATTATAATTTGATTATAAGAAATTAATATGAATATGTTATAAATATAAAGGTATCATCATCATCATATAGAATTTTTTTAAATAATTAAAAATTAAATAAAATTGTATTTTTATTATAATTCATTCGGTTTTAGTCTGTATTTGATATCAGTATATTTTCTATTTCTGTTCTCTCTACATATATTTATATCCAGATTTTTATTGGAGATTTAAATGTTATACTGTTGAGGTTTTTAAGTGAGAGTGGTATTTTATTGTAAAGTTTACGTCAAAACTGCGGGTACATTATACTGCATCGCAATGGCATAAGAAAGTCACCTACAAAAATGCTTATCGCCATTTGTTCCGCCTACCGAGATACTGCAGCGCTTCGGAAATATACCTGGAAATAAGATTGCACTCTTTCAGAGCACTTCTCCATGGCAATCCAAGTATACCATAATTACTAGGCTGCCTGAAGCTACGCAGTAATTGAGAGACGATCAATTTCCTTCTTCAACAACTATTTGCATAAACGTTATTTATTTTTGGGGTGTTATACCATGTTGCGTAACCTTCTTCTTTAGCCGACATTGCGAATAGCGTTACAGGGTTCATATCTGACTAAAATCATAACTGTCTAGTTGCATAATTAAAAATTATTACTTTTCCTATTTCTCTATTTTTTTTAAAAATTATTTTTATGTTTATTGTTATTTTACTTATTTTCCCATAACTGTAACAACGCGCAACCCCTGCGCTGCCTTCTTAAATAAATTATTGTTAATTCGTATTATAAATATTTTTTCCAGGTTTCCGGGGGTAAAATGCAAAAACTTCAGGAGTTGATTCTAAATTGTTATAGAAGTAAAAAAAAATCTAAATTCCATTGTTTTTTCCCATATAATTTTTTTTACAAATGTAAACATTAATTTTTATTTTCCGTATTAGAAAATCAACTCTTTTACCAGAAAACTACATCGAAACGTTTAGAAAAAAAAGTTCTTCATCTTTTTTCTTTTACTGTTCTTAGTGCAATTTACCTCGGTACATTTTAATTATATAATTAATTTTATTACTTTGGACAAAATTTGTCAAAATTGTTTTACATTGGTGTTACACAGCAGGTACAACAATGATCGAAATTTCTTGTATGTTATTTGTCTCTAAAAATCGGAATAGATAGGAATTCTAGGGGTTTTCTGTTCAGCGGTGTTATAAGACGTCTGGATTTTCGGACTCAATTTTGAAAATGACACGTGCGTCGAAAAGAGTACTGCCATAAAGAAGGAGAGAAAATATTGACACTTTTAGATGAGCGTGGGATTGAAGAATTGAAGCCAGTCACCAAAATAAAAATGTATTTTTAGTTCGTTGTGTTTTTATAAAATATTCGATACGCTTTCATTAAAATGAAGGATTCACTCCGTGGAAGGATTTATTGGTATTATTTTAAAATACTTAAGAAATTAATCATCGTAGGAGATCTAAGTTTCCAGACCAAGTTAAACTATGATTTTCATTATTGGGGTATGTTGTGATACTGAAAGAAGTAACGAGGGGAAGGAGATGGGAAACTGAAAGGTTAGGATATACCTGGCTATTCAGATCGGATCAAAACTCGCAGAAATCGCAATTTCAAGCAAGTTTTATTTCTGAAAAGTGATTATTTAAATGTGAACACTGCATAAGAGATGAGGCTGGAACCAGTGAGAATATGGCATCCCAAATTGGCGTATGTTGTGAGGATGAAAGTAGTGGGAAGCGGAAGAATATTGAGAGGAAGAATGCTGAAAAGTAGGTACCTGGCTATTCAGACCTGGTTAAACACAGTTAAAACCACGGAGATATTACCAAAGCGATTCTGAGAGTATGAATAGCAGAATAGCTATTAATACATCGAAAAAAAATTACGAACAAAAAAAATTATAAAGACAATTCTTTTCCTCATTCATTTTGAATGGAATATTGTGATAAGTATAATATTGAACGGTGAGTGAATTTAAAAAATTCCTAAATTTTGGTTTTGCTTTTGTTCTTAAGCATATAATGCTGTCCCTCTTTCTTACACACTAAATGTCAACAGTCAAAAATGAGAGAAACGATGAACGTATGTCTGCACCCCTCCGATGGAAAAATATAATAATTTTAATACATCTCCCTCACACTTATAAAGAAAATGAAACGCCATTCCCGTTAGTAAGTAGAAAAGTAAGACAATCACAAAATATATAAATCCGTACACAACGCCATCTCTGATACTGACAAAAACAAAACACGGAAGTTGCGCATCGATAATTGCATCATTGTGTAACTTAATAAATTAAAATTAATTCAGCTAATAAGTTAAAACAACAGTTATTTATTCTGAGGCGGTACGAAGTTCGCCGGGATTCGTTGCATCGTTTTTGGGCATACTTTTAACCTTTGACTTTAACCTTTTAAAAACAAACTACACCTAACTTTATTTACTCAAATAAAACTTTTCAAACATTGCCTACCTTTTTGATTAAAAACCAATCATCTGGACAACTCGCTTTGAAAAGTATTGTGTACTAACTCAAACATTCCCGTTCCAACTCTGCCCATTCAGGGTTTTAGACGACCGACGATTTAATTTGAAAGTCACCGAGTAATTTCGCACTGGATTAGGTGCATTCAACAAAATCCTACAGGTTCATTTTGGTTTAAGTCAACCTAAGCCGAAATGAAAACTAGCCGCAGTCGCGGCTTTGGTAGGTTCGTTGCTGTGTGAATTTGTTGCAAACTAAAGGTGTCATATTTTATTGCGCCATACTTAAAATACGTACAAATACTTTTATTATTTTTTATTAAACTTTATAAACGAAACAGTACAGATATAATAGTACATACTGTAAGCCATTCAGGTCTCGAGCATATTTGGTCGGAGGTAATGTATAAGAAAGATCAAACAATATCAGGACTGAGTCATTTAGATACTCGCTTGTACCTAGATTGCAAGCAGTTGGCAATTCTTTCTCAGAAGTAACAAATGGGTTCAACTGCACGAAAAGTAGTTCATATTCTTCTTCTCGTGCCGTATCCATTCAACGGACGTTGACTATCATGTTGGCTATGCAGAATTTGTGTTTACTGCGGCCAGGAACAGCTCTACAGTATACGGCCAAACCACTGTTTCTGGTTTTTCAGCCACGAGGTTCTGCTTCTTCCAGGGCCCCGTCTTCCGGCAATCTTTCCCTGCATTATGAGATGCAAGATCTCATACTTCTCTGTATATCTCATCACATGGCCTAGATTTTAGTTGATTTAATAACTTATTTTTCTTTATTCATTCGAACCATAACATCTTCATTCGTAACTCCGTCCAACCAGATTATTTTGCGTATTCTTCTATAGATCCACATCTCGAATATCTCAAGTCGCCTTATGAGTTCTTCAGTAAGCGTATTTACTTCAATTTCATAAAATAATACCGAAAACACGTAGCATCTGACCATTCGCACTCGTAATCCAAGATAGTTCATATACCGACTTTAAATAATCAGTTTCGGGTAAAATATAACACTTTCATTATGTGAATACAGCACCAAAGTACCAACTGCTCCTGCCTGGAGCCGATGAGACTATGATATTCCCAATTCATGAATGTTGAAATTCTTATGATAGTGGAGAGAGAATAACGGTGGGGAAGTAAAGGATTATTCAGATCTGGTCACCAAATCAAGCAACGTTTCAATTCTGCATAAAGAAGACCCACCAGGGCGATATTGAGAATGTATTCACTGAGAAACAATTGTTTATAAACACTGTTTCAGAAACAAAATCTACGAGTTTCTGAAACATTTCAATATGTTTCTGAAACATGTGGAAACTGATGCAGTAAACACTGGGTGTTTCTCGCGATGTTTCTGTGCTCTGTGCGATTAGAGTGGAGAGACCGGAAACAAATCAGTTTCGCAACAGCTGTTTACAAGTGTGCACGTCTATTTCAGTTGTCTATGAACATGACGGTAGTATGGGACGACTACATCGTTTTTAAATTTATAGAATTATTTTAATTTAAATTGGGATTGCTTGACTACAGATTACAAAAACAAAATGAAGAAAAACGACGCGTGGGGAGAAATTTCCAAATCTTTGGAAATTCCAAAAAAGGATGTTGAAAGCAACTGCAACAACTGAGGATGGACGGCAAAGTTCCCGAAACATTTTTTCTGTAAACATCTTCGTGTTATTTCAAAAATGTTGTTTCCGAAACATAAATGGCTTATGAATTATTTTTAAAGAACAATCTTTTTAGAATTTACTTGCGCGCTTCGTAAATTGAAGTATTGACCTACACTGATGACTTTTAGCCATATCTAGCCTTGAAGCTTTCATTTTGAAATGTAAAATTCAGACGAGTTCCAAAACTAATTTAATTAAATAAATTAGATTAGATAGTCGTAAACCATTATCCGTGACATCCTGAATAACTGTCATGACCGTGTCTCCCCAAGCTAAAATCGGTTTATCAAAAATAAACGAGGAATTTTGATTTCTTTTTTTTTAAATTACGTTGGCTGGTCCGTGGTCCAGAAATCAAATAAATTTGCAAAACCAGTTTTCTTTCAAGCTGGATCAGATTAATTAAGTATAGTAATTTTGGCTGACGGTGATGTAATAATATATTGCGTAATGTATAAACTTTTGATTTTAAGTACTTATCATACAAGCAATAAAGTAAGAATGAACATTATTTTTTGTGATTTTTATTCATTCTGTATTTTTAACCCCCGTCGCAAGAAGCTGTGTTTATAAGTTTGACTTTCTGTGTGTCTGTCTGTATGTGTGTCTATCTGTGGCATCGTAATTCCTAAACGAACGGACCGATTATGATGCGTTTTTTGTTTGAAAGCTGACGTGATCGAAATGGTTCTTAGCTACAATTAATGTAAGTTTCAAGGTCATCAGCTCTTTTTAGTGTCGGGTGTTGCTTAAAATGTTGAAATTTTTACTTTTTAATATAATTGCCGGCAGCCCGGGTGTTTATTGAGATAAACTACTATGATAATGCTAGTTGAGAGGTGGGAATGGGTACCACCGCCTGGGAACCATTTTTTGGATAACCAACACCTAAGCCATAGGTCACTCCAAGTGGTTCGCTACGTTTGGTGATATAGCAGGGGTCCCCGGTTCATGGGGTGAGGTTGGTCCGGATCTTAGCGATGGATGCGTCTGCCCACCAGCTGCAAATATTAAAGACATAGAGAAATTTAAGACATATATAGTTTTCTCATAGATCCCATAGTCAGAACTAGACTAAATTAAAACGGAACTACACAGAAAGCACCAGCTTTCTAATGAAAAAAGAATCATTAATATCGGTTCACCCAATCGAAAGTTCTGAGGTAACAAATATAAAAAAAAATATTAAAAAATTGTCGGATTGAGAACCTCCTCCTTTTCGAAGTCGTTTAAAAAATGAAGAACATTATAAACTAAAGGCTTCATGGTATATACAGCCTATATTGTATCAACTTGAAATTTTGAATTTTCAAAAAAACGTTTTATTTCGATACACCCTACTGTGCAGTGTGCACACATCACGTTTCTATACCTCATTTCAATCACATTGATATTCTCCAGACGGTCTTCGTTTCAGTCGGTTTCTTCGAAAGTTGTCCTATTTCGACGACGAATTTTTGTCGAATTTGCAAAGAAGACTACTTACTACTCACCCTATTTTTGTTTCTTTATTCTGTGGTAGGCTAACTAAGGGGCGTACAGTATAAAAGGGAGGTATAAAATCTAATCTTCCTCATATATTAACACTCCAATACACGCGCCCCCTAGTGAGACATAAATACACGCGTGTCATCTGTCAGATGACTGTTCACTTATTTGTCAAAAGTGAATAGTATAATTGTTTTTTCGTAATTTTGCAGAACTGTAGAGCTAGGCGAGCTTAGGAAATACTAGGGCGGGGTACCAGACTCCCCTCCCTTCATCAAACTTATGACGAAAAAACAGAACTGGTCATCTGTGAGATGACGCGCGTGTATTGGAGTGTTAAACAATGTCGGGTTAATTACACCCTTTATAACTCAAGAAGAGCTGAACCGATTTTTATGATATTTAATTTGTTGGATTCGTCTTCGCCCCGAATATCAGAACAGCTATTAAAACATAGGAAAAATTCACGAAACAAAATTAAGAAGAAAATTCTTTTCCTCACACATTTTGTATGGAACGAATTCTCATCTTTTGAAAGATGTGCAGCTATATTGAATAGTGAGTGAATTCTAAAAATTTAAAAACGTAAATGCCAATTACGCTGATTGTTTTGCTTTTATTCTTGAAATATAATGTCGTCTCTCTTTCTTGCACCTAAATATCAACAGTCGAAAATGAGACAAACGGTGAACGTATGTCTGCACCCCTCAGAAAAAGTACAATAATTATAATAAATCTCCCTTATACGTATAAAGAAAATGAAACGCAATTCTCGTAAGTAAGTTGAAAAGTAAGAAAATCCCATAAAATATAAATCCGTGCACAACCCCATCTCTAATACTGACAAAAATAAAACACGGACAGTTGCGCATCGATAATTGCTTTATTGTGTAGTTTTTAACTAAATAAAAAAAAAGCACTGAATTTAATTCAGCTATAAGTTAACACAACAGTTATTGATTCTGAGGCGGCACGAAAATCCCGTGGTCAACTAGTTAAAAATAATAATTTCCTTTGAGTGTCTATAACTCGGGTTCAATAAATTTTAGAACTTGGATTTGTTTTGACTTTCAAAACTGGAACATTTAGGAACATATCAGAAAAGCTATAAAGTAAGGACCAAAGTTATTTTATTTTATAATTCTATATAAGAAATTGAATTTCTTGTTATGTCGCATTTTTTTAAGTTTTGTAACGGTATTCCATCCCAAGAGATTTGCTACATTTAGTGACTTAACAGGAGTGCCCGGTTTCATCGCTTGGGTCTTGGCGGCGGATACGTCTGAACACCTACAGCTCCGGTGCTCCGGTTTTGGAGGGACTGTTTGAGAGAGACCGTTTTACCTCTAAAGTAGGACTCTTTCGATCCATTAACTTGCACCGTAGTGAGAGGAATGAATTCACCCCTGGACACACTGACCCTCAGATTCCTACTCACCCCTCGTACTTGTTTTCTTTCCCAGATCTTCCTTTCTTACCTTTCCTCCACACGGAATTCCCAAAATTTGCATTGGCCCTCATGAAAATTATTTTTCTCAAGACCACCCTTCGTGGAGCTTTGGTAAGAAAATTATAAATTCATATAATTATTATTATAAAAGTAATAAATCCAGGAAAAAAGGTCATAATGACTATCAATTTAATCACAAATAATATTTGAAAGTAGAAATAAGTTGTAATTTAAATGAGGTAAATCTTTGCAGAATAAAAATATGTTAAGGCTCCGCAACTGGGCTCAAAAATAAGAAGATGGAGAGATACGAAATTACGAATGTTAGAGGAGCGTGCTTACATTTACAGCGACAAAATCGATGCGAAAATTGCTAAAATGTTTAATAAAACACGACTCGTTTAAAATAGAGCAAAAATCTCGTGGGGAGCATCGTAAGTATCATTTAAAGTAACATTGTGAAGTTTTTCACAAATATAATTTATAAGATAATAGAAATAGACTTGTTTTTAATAACTTTGCGATTTTTTTTCTAGCGAGGGAATTTCATATAATTTGCGTTTCGGCGTAAGCAGCATCTAGACATTATCTTCAAAAATAACATATATTTTTTTTAGAGCTTAAAAACTTTAAATGTTTAAGGGAGATATGTAAAAGTTTCCGAGGCATAAAGAAACAATTTAAAAATATAGTTTAAAGTAGACAAAACAATAATTCACAAGCAATAAATCTGCTCATTTTGACTGTCTTTGGTAAATTTCCTAGTTGGGTAGCCATCATTCTAATGTAAAATATGTATTTTTTTTTAAAATAAATAAAAACAAAAATTTAAATCCTTTGTTAATTTATACATATTTTTTCCAAAGATCCCATTTAAACATATTTTTTTTATTTTTTTTTATTTGAATTTTATTTTAGTAATGTGTATATTTAAGGTTACATATTTCTAATTAATTATAATATTTTATATTTCAGCTAATTAATTATAATATTTCAAATTCACTACATATATTTTTTCTTTCTTTTTTTCTTGTTTTATGTAGCTCCTACAATACATCTTGAACTTTTCAATTGGTGAGGACTTTAGAGTTTCTGGTAGTGGCATTACACGTGTTCAATTACTCCCCTTTTCTCGTCTAACAGGTCTCTCTGCCGACCGCAAATAAGTATTTTGGGCCCAGAAAAATAATCCGGTTAGACTACCAAACGTAGCTCATAAAATTCCCTCCAGATAACCAAATTGTACTAATTTGCTCTGTACGAACAATTTCAGAGGTTTAGTATATTGTACTACACCCCACTGTTAACCCTTGAAAACAAACCTTATTTAATAAGCACTTTTAGATATATATTATATATTTATATACACGTTCAAGAAATAATCTAAACTTCTTGCAATGCAGAAAAATCTTGAAATTTGACGGCCTCCGTGGCAGAGGGGTAAGGCTTTCAACTGGCAATCCGACTGTAGCGGATTCAAATCCCGGCAAGTGAAAGTCATTTTTATTTGATTGAAATGTGTTATTTTACAATTCCATCATTTAAAATAATATCTCTTCATATTATAAATTTAAGTCCTCCGACGCGTCTGTCTATCTGTCTGTTCGCGATAAACTCAGAACATTACTGAACGGATTTTCATGCGGTTTTCACCAATTGATAGAGTGATTCATGAGAAAGGTATAGGTATATTATTTGTCAAGGTTTTGTTTTAATTGGTTGAAATATATAATTAAAAGAGAATGTCTGTATGTGGTGGACGAGCTGGCTGGCAAGCGGGGGGTGTGTATTTGATTTGTATTCAAATAAACAGATGGCGGTGTGAGTTAAAAAGTTCGGTAACCATCTATTAGATGGCGTTATATTTCGTTAGGCATCGCAACGCGTGGCCGGGTAAGCTAGTATGTATTAATTTATTAATACCTACCTATTGTGTTTATAAAATTTTGGAGTAACCCGAAATGTCTTTAAAAATACCAATATCGGTTGTCTGTGCATGGGTGCGTGCTGAATTTGAAATTGTATTCCTACGCAATGCTTTTATTACATATATTCCAGTTCAATGAACTGATAAATTGGAATTGATACGTACAAATCACGCCAGACAAGCAATAAAAAAGTTACCAAAATTATTTTGTTAAAACAATTCTTAATTATTTGAAAAGCTTACTTATTTTGTTTAAATTTTGGACTGATTTACCTGGCAGGTCAATTCAGACAAGCACACTTTTATTATGAAGTTTAGCTTGGAGAAAATATAACTTTGCACGCAGAGGAAACTACGCATTTAGTCCTCACGAATAATACGGAACGTTCGTGTTGTCGAAGTTTGATGCACGGATAATACGGAATATTCCTTTTTCAGGTTGAGGTTTTAAACTACAAAAGCTGCATGTCATCATAATTTTAAAAAGTATCCCAGGTTTTGAATGGTTTGTTTGGAAAAGCAGGGTATATCCTAGCGGGTTTGTGTAATTATGATTGATTGTCTATGAAATAACGGTAAATACAAAATGGCGTTACCGCGTAAGCGAATTTATTTTAATAAAATTAAAATGTTAAATGCATTTTTTTGCATGTTTCTTTGTCTCCCTCGAAATAAATACTCACTTTTCGTGATAGTAAAACTAAACCTAACTGAGTGAATAAAAAATATTCCGTATTAAAAAAATAAAATAAAAATAAATAAATAAAATAAAGCATAAATAATGTACGATCTTTATTGAAAAAAAGGAGGACAATAATACAAAAAAACGTCATTTTATGAAGCAAACATAAGCTCCTACCATGGAGCGAAAACTAAGTGTCGGTCAAAAAGTAAACACTACGACTAGCTACATCTAGCTGCGCTGTAGGAACCTGTATTACCGACGTATGATTTCTATGATCATCCTGGATAAAAAAACTATAGATGTCACTCACTGTTCGATTAATTTAGTTTTAACAAGTGTCAGATTATCTATTTTTTTTTCATTAGCCCCCACAGGAGGCCCTGACGAAAATAATTCTGCTCAGAACCTATGTCATCTTAGGGGATGCTGTATGGAGGGTTTTAGGGATGAAAGAGAGGAAGTTCTGGGAAAGAAAAGGGTATGAGGGGAGGGTAGTAATCTAGGGGTCAGTGTGTCAGTGACGGACGTGCAAGTCCATCCCTCCCACTGTGCTGCAAGGCGATATTCCGAGAGAGTAAAGTTAAGTCAAAGGGACTCCATCAACCAGTCTTTCTCGATCCGGCCTGCCATGTGCCATGCAGCTGGTGGGCAGACGCATCCGCCGCCAAGACTCAGACAAACCTCACCTTAGGAACCCGGGCACCCCTGCGAAGTCACCAAACGTAGCGAACCACTTGGGGTGACCTACGGCAGAGGTGTTGGTTATCTAATAAATGGTTCCCGAGGTGGCGGTACCCATAAACGCCTCCCAAATTGTAATTCTTCTAGTATTAAATGTTGTTATAGGTATAAACGATGAATTTTTTGGTTGAGTGCGTGAATACCCTCGGCGACTTACCAGCGCGATGGTGGGTATCCACTGTCACCTACTAGTTCTGACTCCAATTATTTAAAACACTGAATCGATCAGAAGGTTATTTATTTAAACATCGGATTACAACCATTTACACGGTAATTACATAGTACGGCTCTATGTGGGGAACTGAGAACTTATCACAACAAAATGTCTATCAGACGGTGGCGGATTTCAGAATAAAAAAAAATCACGGCTGAGAGCGCCGGTCCGACCTCTAGTGTTGTGTCCAATGTGACCAGTACACAAAAATATACTTTAAGGTGGATGCGTTCACCGTTCCCCACACCGTGTTTCAATTTCTCCTTATTTAGCCAACGTTTCAAATAGCGTTACAGAGTCCATCATCAGGTCAGAGATTTCACGTGAAGGTTGGTATTTTTTTAAAGATAACTCCACACAGGAGGATCTGAAAAAAATAATTTCCCTAACGGCCCATGTCATCTGAGATGCTATGTGGAATGTGGAGGGTCTTTTTGAGAAGAGGAAGGAATAAACATAATGTCCTTTAATTTGGGTTGTGGCTCTCTAGCCCACAATGTAAATGTTTACAACGTAAGTTCTTGTATTGGTTTATTGCGAATTGTAATGGGAATAAAAATTGCTAGTAGCGTCTGTTTGCAGGCGGTCTCTATTAGGTCGGAAGCCGGTTTGCCGAACGGTCGACTGCCGTACTTTAACGCACGTTCGGAGACAGTCGGCGCCGCACGACCATCTCCTAATGAACGCGGTATTTTTGTGTGGTGATACCACTACACTATGACTACACTCATAAACTACAGTCTTAAGCCTCGATGACACACGGCGAGTTTACAAGCTACTATCTACTAAATTTAAAAGCGGGTGAATCGGCGAGTGAGATTGTCATGATGACACACAAAACTGTCCACTCGCTCAGTAGCTCGCGACATTTTTGTATGAAACTGGACTCGCACGTAACTGCTAGCGCCAATAGCGGAAATAACGTGAACTAATCCTTCAGACAGTTGACAGTCGAAATCAGCTGGTTTTTGGCAGCCATATTGGAAACACAAATAAACCAATCACGAGTCGGCTTGTAGCGTGTAAAGTTGAGGGCCTTTCAACTTTTTCCGTGGATTGTCAACAATCTGCTGGTCAGCAAGTAACACGATGACACTGAGCGAGTTTACTAACAGATAGTGAATTTCCGAGATAGTAGCTTGTAAACTCGCCATGTGTCATCGACGCATTAAAGAGACCAATGTTGTATTCTAGGGTTAACTAGTCCGATACATCGCGAATATGCACTTTTTACGTCTTAAACGACATGTCAGATTTACGAAAACTTTATGTTATTTCCGCTTCACAATTAAAGCTCTATAAATGAAACATTTCCGAACTTAGCCGAATACTAAAAACTGTTTTTGAAAGGATAGGAAATAAGCTTTCAAATTGTTATGTTACAAATAAATATTAACATTTGTAAACATTAAAATTTAGAATGCAAACATAAAAAAAATGAAAAAATGACTCACGTGATGTTTTCATGTGAAAACGGTACTAAAATCGCGGATTATAATATAAAAGACAATATTTATTCTATCTTATAAATATATAATAAACAATTTGGTCACCTCGCTTTTTTATCATTTCATACAAGAATATTTATTAAAAACATAACGATGTCGAACAGTGGATAGGCAATTTGGCGGTCTGTCAAGTATCTGACAGAAAAGATTTTTTTATCTATTTCTATGGACATCTTGCATAGTGATGGGTAGCTTGATTTATTATGGAGTTTCTCCTTTTTGTTTTAGGGATGTCACTAGAACAACAACGGAGTTATGACGATTTCTGTATAAACATACGCGTTGACGTGTAAACACGCTTATTGTACTTAACTGATGTCGGCATATAAACGTGTATATCTGCTTATGTTGCTGAGTGGTTAAAGAGACCCATGTTGTATTCTAGGGTTAATATAATAAGGGTGTAAAACAGCCTTTTGCGTAGGCATGTCGTATTTCCCAAACATCTGCTCAATTCATTCAATTATGTTCTGAAGTTTGAAATGCCTTTCGTATGTGATTCCTCTCTTATTGAGTTTCAGGAGTTGGGTATCAGAAGGAATATATTTTATATGTAGACTTATTTGTTTTCGTGAGATTTTTTTTCTGAGAATGGCGAAGGGTTTCAGAAAAAAAAATGTTTTCGACTATTAAGTTTTTTTTTTGACGTAAAGATATTATTCAAACACACTGATTTCGGTTGTCTGTGATATGCGTTATCTCTGCGTCAAATCTGATTCAATGAACTCAAATTTGCTGTGAATTTAAATTTCGTTTTCAAAATTTGAACTGTTGCTTGAATAAATATTAATTTAGATAAGCGAAAAAAAACATAATTTTAAGAGAAAATATTGATTTTAATTGTTTTTAACTTTATAAAATTTTACTTTGTTTTTCTAATGGAAATGAATTGAGTAAAAAGCAAATATGTAATATATGTTCTACCGTCTACGTAAAACCAATTTGGGAGGCGAGAATGGGTACCGCCGCCCCGGGAACCTTTATTGGATAACCAAAACCTCTGCCATAGGTCACGCCAAGTGGTTCGCTATGTTTGGTGATTTAGCAGGGATGCCCGGGTTCATATGGTGAGGTTTTTCTAGGTTTTGGAGGCGGATGACCAGGACACACTTAACCCCAGATTCCTACCCACCCCTTAAACCATTTTCCTTCCCGGAATTCTCCCCTTCTTCCCTTAAAAACATCCTCCACACAGCATCCACAAAGATGACATAGCCCGTCAAGGAAATTATTTTCCTCAGGCACTCTTGTGTGTAGCTCATGTAAAAAAAAAACAAGGAATTAGAAGCATTGTCTCCGTCCACGCGACGCCCGCACAACGCGCTGAGCCGCCCTTAACTAGCAAGTATGTTAATAAGTACAGTACACGCCAAACTTTAAGACCGGCCTGAAATTGATCATAAATCGTCGCAATAAGCACGTTTAGGGACAGAAAAGTGGCATGCCCCCCGCCCACGCCTTTCTCTGTTTCCACGCATCTTTCTCTTTCGCTTACGTTCATTGTAAAATCAGTAACTGCGCGAGAATGAATCTTACCATGCTCAGGCCGGTCTTAAAGTTTGGCGTGTACTATACTTGAACATTCATGGAAAGGCCCTGTTAGAAATAAAAAGATGATTTGGGCTATTTTCACGTGTATATGTACTGCACGTGTATTCATTTAAAAAAAAAGGTATATTTGCGGCACGTTCCAGAGTGAAAAATACTCTCAACATCGCTCTGGTGTAAGATCATCATTTAGAATTGAAACGTTGCTTGAAATGACTTTAGCCATCTTTTGTGACTAGATCTGAATATCCAATTACTTCCCCACCTTTCTCTTATGCTGAAGCCTACCTGAATTATCGTGAAAACACAAGACAAAGTATCTTTCCTCGACCCTGGAAAGGTTTTTCCTGGATAGATTTAACGAATTTAAATGTATTCTGTGTCAAGTAGACACATACGCCGCTAAGGGATGGTTCAAACCTTTCAGGGGATGATTGATTCTCTTCTGACAGAAATTATATTTAGCCAGTTGGCAGCTTTGACAAAAGCAGGCATAAAGGGCTGTGGGCTGAAACCACTGAACGCTAAATCAATAGAAGTTTGAACTGTTTGACTGGCAAAAAGGACAGTGGCGAAACAAACTATCCACACCAACTATTTCACATACCGCTCACAAAAACCAACTAGACACAACATAAATTTTTCAGAAGGACGTGCACAAAATACATAAACGTATTTTCAGGCGTTTATTTTTCATTTATCATCAGGTCACTTCTCAGGTCAGGTTTACTTTAAAAAAATCAAAACCTGGATGCCATTACCAACTTTTTTCCCTGCCATGTCTACAAAAGGTATTTACGTATTTTCCATTGTTATTGTATTGTTTCTGGTCATTTTATTAATATTATTTTACGATGACGGTATTATTTACATTCACCTAGTTTAATTCACCATTAATCTATGTAGGTATTCATTATTAATCTGTTATTAAAAATATTTTTTTTAATTCCACTATCAAGAATAAATTATAAAGTTTTTCTTTAATCATTTAGATTTTTTTCTTTAATAATCGCATATTAATCTTGTAACGTTATTTAAATTAAATAAAAATAAATAATGATTAAATGATAATAAATTAATAGTTGTAATAACACGTTTATAATTAATTGATTTAATTACAAGGTTAATTGTTTTCATTTAATTAAAAATGACGCCAAAAATTGTATCTGTAATGTTTGAGAAAATAAACTGTTTATTTGTTTACACTGAAATTTACTCAAAATAATCCACATTTTTCAAAACCAGTGATCAAGTTTCACAAATAATCAAAGAGTTACCTATAATTAATATTAAAGAAATTATTATTATTAATATAGGTACTAATGTGAAAATAATTTTAAGAGATGGCTATTAAAAAAATTTAATAACATTTAATTGACTATCAAAACTTTTTTTCTTATTTCTATAATTTCAAAGTTCATTATTTGTATGTTTTATTATAGTTTAAAAAACAATATATGTGTTAAAAATGTCATCATTTATGTGTTAACAATATATAAATAGTGTTGCATTCTAAGTTATTTGTTTTCATTAAAACCATTTTTTTTCTGAACATTTGTCCTCTGCGGAAATTTTGCTGGCTTATGCAATCCAAACTTGATTTTTTAAATTAAAGTTTAAAATATAAAAAAAACAAGCAAACTTATTTAAACAAAGCTGAAGAAAAATTATTTAATATTTTTATTATTATTAAATATTCTAGTGGCTACTGTTCTCGTTCCTTAGTGTATGGTCCATATCTATTCCGATTAAACTGTTGTCTTCAGTTTACATCACATTATAACTTCTAATCACTGCTGACAGACCAATGAAATTATTTGTTTGTAAATTATTTTTATGAGCTTACTTCGGGCACACAGACACGGCCATGATACATTTCTACAGGTTTTTTCTCATCACTAGATGAAGGTTTGGTCACATTACAACACAAAGAGGATTGTAAAGTCAGAAATAAAGTTTTTAATCAGCTTTCCATTTGAATGATGAATACATTTTTTCAACTTTCCAAGAATAGAAACATTT
The DNA here is from genome assembly GCA_917563855.2 of Limnephilus lunatus. Taxonomy (NCBI): domain Eukaryota; kingdom Metazoa; phylum Arthropoda; class Insecta; order Trichoptera; family Limnephilidae; genus Limnephilus; species Limnephilus lunatus. The sequence continues at coordinate 51,972,281 of OU830603.1, forward strand.
ATTTGGTTCTTTTTTAAGGCAAATAAAAATAAAGAAGATTTTTGGGTGTATGTTTTCGAAGTTTCAAACATGCTGAAAAATAGGTATGCAGTATTTATTATTTCTTATTAATATAATATTTACCTATACTAAACAGTATTTTTTTTGGTATTAAGAAATTATATTGTATTAGGAGTTGTAACACTTGATTATAACTAGAATTGATTAAATTATTACGTACTTAAATAATTTTTCACATTTGTGACTTATTTTTTTGACAAATTGCGACCCCCATGTAGAGAAACGATGGGGTAGACCAGTGATTATTACCATTGTGGGCAACATTTCCGGGTAACAAATAATTAAAAACATGTAAGTTTTTAGATTTTCACGGCCAAAAGCATTTTCGTTGTTAGTTTTTGGGGTGTTATGCCGTGTTGCGCTACCTGCTTCTATAGCCGACGTTTCGGACAGCGTTGCAGTGTCCATCATCAGGGCAGATCCAGATTAGTCGGATCTGCCGGATCTGCCCTGATGATGGACACTGCAACGCTGTCCGAAACGTCGGCTGTAGCAGGAGGTAGCGCAACACGGCATAACACTCCAATAACTAACAACGAAAATTAAAAACATATTGTAATCTTAACTTAAAAAATATCGTCTGTGGTGAATTTTTTTTCCGTAAATCCTGCGATAATTTTTTTAATAGAAATGGGCGCTGAGCCACATGAGATTGGTACCCCTGGTATGACGACCTCCGTGGTCGAGGAGCAAGGTTCTTTACTAGCAATCCGATGGTCGCGGGTAGGCTAATAAATGTATTTAATTAATTTGTGCACTATTAGTATCGCCTAGTTGTAAAACCACCATTCAGAATTTAAAATTAATATTAATTGCTTGAAATGGCTTCAGCCGTGTTCGGTGAACAGATCTGAATAGCCAGGCACTTCCCCAACTTCCTCATCCCCATCTCCTTCTATTTCTTCACTTGTGCGGTATTCACAATAAAAAAAGGAAAATTTCCGTAACTTTGTACACGCTTGTAGTAACTTTAACATTACATTTTTATTTCGTTCTGCTGAGAGAATTCTCAGAATGCAATGAAATATCCCGGAGTTCAAAGGCTTCAAGTTTCTACTTCGCTACTTTTGTCAGGGTCCGCGCTTTTTCGCAAATAATATACGTGAATAGGTACAGTGATCAAGAACACTAGAATCGGACCAGAGGTAGAATTTCAATGTATTTTTTCCATTCTTTTTATGTTGGAATAACGAACAAATTATATTTTGTATTTCTTGGGAATTAACTATATAACAATTTCCAGACATTTTGTTTTGAAGGGTTTTAGTTTTCAATGTACATTTGTTACTTCGACCGGTTTCGACACATCGTTTCATTCACGAGCAAACTTAAAACTTACTTTAAAATTCTAAACACGTAGACCCTTGTAGGCTTCGCTTCTTTGTACAGTTTTTTGTTGGTGCCAACGGCTTTCGGTCTTCAAGTAATAGAGTTATCTGCATTCACCCTTCTTTCAACATCTCTATCAGCCTTCCCATCTCTCGTAAACATACTTCCCAAATAAACAAACTCATCCACCTTCTCCAAGTATTCATCATTCACAACTATTCACATTGTTTTTGTATTGTTTTTGTACTCTCTCAGCTTCTCATAAATGTAGCAATAGTACGTGTTGACCGATATTGGTTCATTGACCTCCTCACATCCAACTCTTCAAATAATGACGTTGTCCTTCGAAATTGGATTGACAACCTCCTCACCACCAAATCACAGGATTTTATCAACCGTAAAGACCAAAAACTGTCACAACGTTGGAAATCAATCATAAACAGGGTGGAAGAAACTCATAACGTTAGTTTAGTCGTGTTTAGTGACAAAATCTTTATAAACAACATCCATCAATTTCCATCCTTCCTCTTTGCATTTTCTTCCCCTGCCTATTATTTAAGCCTCATAACATATGTACCCTGATAAGGGATGACATATCCCTACTGTAATCAAATTAATTTTGTAATTTTTTGAAATCCGTGAAATCTAAAAACTGTAAAAAGTTCTCTTCGAATTTGTTCAAGTTTGATAAGACACGTTGACACATCACCCTACATAAAATCTTAATGTTTAAAACAAAGTTGGGTTAGTAACACTATCATTACTCGAGAACAGCTGGACCAATTTTTATTATCTTTGATTTGTTGGATTTATCTCCGCCCCGAATAGCAGAATAGCTATTAAAACATCAGAAAAATTCACGAAAAAATAAACAATGCAGAAAATTCTTTTCCTCATATTTGTATGGAACGAATTCTCATATTTTGAAAGAGCTGTAGGAATATTGTGATAGGTATAACATTGAATAGTGAGTGAATTCTAAAAATTCAACAACTTCAAATGTCAATGCGCTGATTGTTTTGCTTTTGTTCTTAAACATATAATAATGCCCCTCTTTCTTACACACTAAATGTCAACAGTCGAAAATGAGACAAACGGTGAACGTGTCTGCGTCCCTCCCTTTACCTCAATTTGGGAGGCGGGAATGGGTACCGCCTCCCCGGGAAACTTTAATGGGTAACCAACACCTCTGCCATAGGTCACCCCAAGTGGTTCGCTACGTTTGGTGATTTTGCAGGGGTGCCCGGGTTCATGGGGTGAGGTTTGTCTAGGTCTTGGAGGCGGATGACCAGGACATAATGAACCCCAGATTCCTACCCACCCCTTAAACCCTTTTCCTTCCCAGAACTCTCCTCTCCTTACTTTCCTTTTAAAAAAACCCCTCCACACAGCATCCCCAAAGATGACATAGGCCCTGACGGAAATTATTTTTCCCAGGGCCTCCTGTGTGGAGCTCATGTAAAAAAATAAATAAAAAACAAAAAAAATATATATGTAAAAAAAAGAAAAAATCTCCCTCACACATATTACAACGAAAATGAAATGCAATTCCTGTGGTTACGAAAAATCACCTCAAAGACGCTGCACATAAGGATTGTCATTATAAATTGTCATATTAGTGGTCCGATTATGAATGTTAATTGGTGTTCGCGCCGCTAGTACATAGGTGACAACCCGGCAAGCTATTTTTGTGTTTTGGGAATAAACTACGAGACATGTTCAGAAAGTAAGTGTGCTGTTTTTTTTTAAAGTGTATTAGAAAAAAAAATACAGGATATTTATTTATTTATTTCAACGCCATAAAATGGCTTTTACAATCCGGTGATACATGATACATGATACACAGTGGTACTTGTACTGGTACAGGAGGGTAATTATAATGATAACAAAATAAGAATGTACATTAAACCAAGTACATATATACGTGTGATAACAACTAGTATTTAGTTATAGGATACAATTATGTATTACAACCAAAAAAAAGAATATGAGCTCGTATAGAGAATACACATTTTATGCAGAATAAAAATAAGTAAATAAAGGTGACTTCTTAGAAAAATTGTTAACATCAAGTATAATATACTTTAATTCTATTTGAACATATCGTTGCATTCCAGGAATTGGCTAAAATGGAGTACATGATATTATTGTTACCTTCAGTTTGAAATGACTGCAGTTTGAAATGACTACAGGTACTGCTAATTAGTTCTGCTTTTCAGGGCTGTCAGTTACAGATTCAATAATAACTTTGTTTAAAAATAATAATTTTGAAAAAAAATTATACATTTATTAGCTAACACTTAAATAGTCTGCTTGATAGTTAATATAAATGAAGTAAGTGCGTAGTTTGGAATCTATAGTAGAGTAGGATATAGACGCCGTGCAGATGTACACTATTATACCTAACATTGATTATTGTGATTGAGGTATGATATTATAGCCTTCTTATAACTATATTCGGTGCAGTTGAACACATCTACTACTTCTGAGAAAGCATTGCCAACTGCATGCAATCTAGGTATAAGCGAGTATCTAAATGACTCAGTCCTGATATTTTTGTTGCAATTAAAAAGAATTTTGGATCGAGTAGTTCTAGTAGGTATGTGGAAGGTAATTAGGTTTAATAAATCAGGACTGTCTATAATACCATTAAAAATTTTAAAAATAAAAGTCAAGTCAAAAACAATTCTTCTATCTGAAAGTTTGAGTTAATTTAATTCTTTCATCAAGTGATTGTAATTTATTGATTCTATTGGTAGACCAAGTTAATAGTTAATGAATCTTAAGAATTTATGCTGAATTTTTTCAATGGAATCGGAGTGGATTTTGAAGTGAGGTGACCATATAGAAGAATTATATTCGACTTGACTTTGAACTAGAGAGGAATATAGGATTTTTAATGTTGAAATATTTTGAAAGTCTCTGCCATTTCGCAGAATGAAGCCTAGCATTTTTAATCCTTTATTGGTTATACACTATTATATTGTTATATATTATATTGTTGATACACTTGTTGAATATTTTTCCAAAAATCGCCAACCCGTTCAATGCATGTGGTGAGCCGTGGTGTTATGAAAATATTGAAATTATTCATAACAATTGTAATCAGGTACTGATTACCAATATAATTATTGTCTATGGTTTTTTTGACAGCCATATATTGATGCAAATAGGCAGGAAGTGTTTGATTCTTGCTTAGCTCTCCACTTCCCCGCGGGGCCCGATTGGGCACGGACCCTGTGGGAACGTCACAGTGCCAAGTTTAAAGAAGTGATTTTTAAAAGTCGAGCGGAGCAAATGCTCTTTTAAATTGATCAAGGCATCCAATTCTGGATGAGTATGAATAATAAGTTCGTGTGCGAATCGCGAGTAAATACGCATGGTGCGTGAAACAAAACCGGATCCGCGAACGTAAAACGCGTGTCGGCGTATTCCGGAGATTCGAGATTCCATTGTAGAATCGATGTGTCGGAGGGTAATCCTCGCTCGCTTCGAAACTGTTGACTGTCGGAACCGACTATTAGTTACTTTTATATCGGATGAGATCCGTATTTGGGGGCGAGATCGCACGTTACCCACTTTGCCGCGCTCGCCGTGGTAGTCACGCAATCATATGGATGGAAGGATACCGGAGGTCATCCACGAGGTCCCGGTATAGTTCTGGCCTGTATTCTGTACGAGAGACGAGCTGGCAGGCTGGATGCTGCTCTGAAGCAGTCGCGGAACCCTGGAGGAAGGCGTCCCCATCCATCGGTAGAGACATAGTAGTTAGGGTTTAGTTATACGGTCAATGATGGGGGTAAGTTTTCACATGTATTTGTAAACCCTTACTTCTAATGAAATAGATTCTAATTGCGTTAACAGAAGATCTTGCCTTTCATTGTTTGAGACTACTTGTGAATAAGCACCTCATGCCCATCCCTGATGATGAGAACCCATGCCTTCCCGCTGAGTCAGCATACCTTGCCTCCGGCAAGGTTTGGCGTCCGAGTTCCCGTCGGGAACAAAGCTGACCACAGTGATGGCCATTATAATATTTAATATATGTACCTACATATAATCATACACCCACTTAACAAGCGGTGTTTTAACATTAAACCCATCAATAGCCATGCACATCCCCTGCTAACGAAGCTTGCATATCAAATGGCGCAACAACGCGTTGGTCTCGTAATAACTTATTCACAGGTAGATCTGCTTGTTACAAAATATTATGTTATAATTCCATGTGCTAGCATCCATCTTAGTCAATTTACTGCAGGTGTCAATCACTTTGTTGTTGTGATGTCCATAACCTCAATATATTTATGTTTGTCATTATAAATAATGCTCAGAAAATACATAACGGTAGTATACAATGTGTAGGTACTGCTTTAATCAAAATCAATCCACAGCAATTGATGTTCAGCTAACAAAATTATCTATGATAATATTGATAATTATCTATTCCGATTTTATCTTTGACACAAGTGTCAAAACAAGTGTCGTGTTTTTACACTATCAAATATTGAAAACTGATGTTAAAAACAATTTTCTTAAACTTATATTACAATCTTATTTATGAGGTTAAATAAGAATATAAGGTAATAATTAATAATTATTCAAATGTTTATAAATACTTATTGAGAACTAAGTGACATTATGTTCATAATTACGGAGGTACATTAATCAAAACAACAAATAACTTTGCAGTAATAATGATAACTTTTCAGTTTAATTATAATAAAAGGTACATGTTATACAAACATTTTAATATATTTGCACAATATTATTCAAGCTTTATACATATAATGCCTTAGTTATGACTTAGTCGAAAATAAAATTACCTACACTATTAATGTTTTAAATATTATCAAACAAACGATTTGTTTATGTTTCAAAATATGTACGTACTACAACACGTGCAAATATCTGTCCTCTGTTCATTGTCATCTGTCATGATGAAACCAAAGCATGCAAATATATTTTTGTTTATTATGCAATTACAAACGAATGACTTTATTAAAGGGATCATTCATAATTTATATGATATATTATCATTTCTAATATTTTAAATAGTTACGAGACAAGAAGTTTATTTTAATAACAGTTGACATCTGTCACAAATATTTTGTTGTTGATTGTTTATTTTCTAATGTCAAACTTGATTTAAAAAAAAAAACTATAGACGACGGTAGCAGTCGGTCTATTTACATTTTAACACGGGTTTGAAAATCTAAATACTTTGGATAAATCTGTACAAATTCTATTCTTAATATTGATTACTAACAGCTACGTCATAATATACTAAATTATTATTGGTAAGAGGTACCTATTATACAATGCATTTCATTAGAGATATAAATTATCTTAGTAATTTTTACGAACATAAGGGCAGGGTTGCCGCTAATATTTGTTTTACTTGAAATCAAGGTTGCCACAAATCATTAAAATTTTATCAAACACAAATCAAGGATGTCACAAAATTTATAAATTTTGTATTGAACAAAGCAAGGTTGCCACAAATTTGAAAGTTTATTCAACTTAAAATTTATTTATTTTTCTCAAAAATCAGGGTTGTCAAAAAAAAAATTTTTTTCACAAAAAGGATTTTTTTTTTAAATCTTCACTTGTTATCATCATCATCAACAATTATTTTATTTTTCATAAATAATATTTTCAAATAATTTTTTTTGACAAGATGTCATATTATATAAACATCATCAATTACAAATCTAATAAAGATTTATTAAACAAACAAAATTTAAATAAGGGCATACATAGAGCTAACATGGAGTCACTCGATTTTCTCTCATTCTTTGCGCAAGGAATGCAGAAATTTCAGGGTTACCAATGCTGGTTAGAAAGTTTCTTTCTGTCTAGTTTTTTGAGGTGGTGGGCCTATCACCACAAGATTCTAGAACGGTCGAAATAATCGTTTGTATACCAATATACATAATTAACAGATAAATTTAAAAACAATTATTGTCATTTGCGACATTTTCTTAAATTCAGTTTTTTTTACAAAAACGGGCATAATGTTTTGGTAGTTTGTGGACTTAGAGAATTCAAACTTTTTTTTTCTTTTTTGTTTTCAAAATTTTTTTTTTGGGACGTCGATGTAGTTATTCTGGTTTTGTTTTCCTGCCGTGCTTGAAGTACCGCGAGATACAATATAACATCAGTTAACACATCATTATAAAATTATGGAAGTACAATTGGAGATTGATACTTTTCCATATTTTGTCCACTTGTTCCGAAGGGATGAGAGTAGTGTATGCCGCTACCTATTCGTAACGCTTCGAATCCTTCGATCGTTCATCCTCATTCCGGGAGACGGAGTAACTATGGACAGATTATAGAGTTTGTGCCATAGCAGGGCCGTTGCCTGACGTTTCGGAACAGTATGCTCCAGCATCAGAGTGAAGGCGGAGGATCTATTGCCGCAGATGATTAGGCTGCCGGAGGTAGAAGGTCCGTTGTCACGCTGATCATTATTGGACATACCACAAGTGATAAAAAAATCACTTCAGTATTCTCAAAAACAAGTCACAACATACGCTAACCAATACTTAACATTATATTATATTGGACTCATAGAGTGAGCCAATCGTTTTTCAAGCCCATACATTCAGAAAGTGATTCTAATAAAAAAAAAAATGAACAGTAAATAATTCAGTCAAAAATATCATGACATCAACATGGAGAATCTAATCATTGACTTTAAAAAATGTAAATTCTGCAAAGCCGAGTTTATATAGCTAAGTTATATGATAGTTTCTCAGAGTCTGGCCAAACATCCGAATAAATGTTATAAATTTTCAAAACATTTAAAATTCAATTAAAGATTTTATTATCATCATCATACAACAACGTACAATAACAATAACAACAACAACAAAAATAACATGAGACATTTTTCTTCTTAAAAACAAGGGCATCATTTTTAATAACAATTCTGAAAAATTGTTTTGAATTTAAGTACAATCAAGTAATTGTCAACGGTGACATAAATAATAACGTGATATTTATTATCATTATTTTACAAATAAAGGACAATTTACACCAAATGTGCTAAGACTTGGAGAAAGTATTGAACAATGACGCAACGTCATTATTATAATTGAATGGGAGTTGACGGAGGTATATTCAGTCTAATCAACTGGGTCCTGGTGTTCAACTTGCCATTATCATTGGAGGGGAGTTAACTGAGGTATATTCAGTCTGATCAACTGGGTCCTGGAGTTCAACTTACCTTTCCTTATTAGTTCCGAAGGTAAGGGTGGGTTTGTACCCCAACCGCAACGTATCGATCCGGTGTCGATTACGTTTACCTTACATGACAGACAGAGGGCGAGAGATGCTTGCTGTCTGCTCATCAAACCCTGAGCTGCTGACTCAGGGTACGGAACACAGTGTGCTACATCGTCAGTCGGAGGGCAGTGGATCCGTTGCCTATAGAAGGGTAATTCCTATGGGAGGCGGAAGGACTGTTTGCCACTGATCCATGTGCATACGCAGTACTACGTGGTGTGAAACTTGTTTGAGTGGTTCGGGTTGTTATTGGAGTTTTATTAGCAACCCCAACACAACATTCTACGAGTATTTCATAAACTCTATTTGAAATCGAGTTGTATGTACTTCTTTTTCACACGGTACTAATGGTAGTGATTTCGGGGAAATCACAATTATTTTTCTCAAGTATATCAAGTCTCAATTAATAAGTGCACGCCTTTATATTGTCTTACGTTATACTCTGCGTTAGAGTCAATAAAATTCAAGCCCATATAGTTTGTCACACATGACTCAAAAAAAAATCATATCAAATTTCAAGCATCATTGAAATAAGTCTCAAATTAAAGTCTCATACATAAAAAAAGACTATTTATCAAAAATGTCTCGTAACTCAATCTCAACTGTCATTTAATTTGTGAAAATGCTTGCACATGGAATTGAAAAAAAACGTATGTCAAATTTAAACTTGGTACATTTTATTTATATGTATATTATAAACTTTGTGAATTTATGATTGGAACATGCAGGAGTGACAGCCCATCATTTCTTTGTGTTCCGTGTTGTAAACCTTGTGAAACTATAAAATTAGAACATACAGATATAATAGCCCATTATTTCTTTATGTTCCGAGTTTCAATTTTTGTTATTTTTTTAAAGCTTTATGAGATGTCATATTACTGTGTACGCAAAACATCTTGCTTAGTTGTCTGCGAACAACATACCGTTTTTTCGCCTAAATAAAAAAAAAAAATCATGAATATTTACACTAATATTTTAACTACTATGAAGTGGATTTATATATTTTTCCTTGTTTTAAAGAAAAAACAAAGGTATGATACAACTTATATATTGTTTTTGGATTGTATAATTGGTTCAGTTATTACAACCCCCAAAAGACCAAAGTTAGGAAGTATAGTTAGGGATACTCTTCGAAGAAGTTTTTTTTCCAAAATGGAAGTAATATCAGTGAAAAGTGCAGATGGTACACCATCTAAAAAGTGTTGCCTGTTATGGCTGTTAAAAAAAAAGGTTTTTTAAACAAGTGATGCCAAGTGCATAATTAATGTTCTGATGAACTATATAAATTGTTTATGTATTTTGTTGATACTAATTATAACTATGATAATTTTTGAAAATCTCATATTACAGATGCTACGTCTACGGTAGTCCTCGACGAGAGTCATTTGTTCAACACCCAGCGTCTTATATGCTGTGGGTGCTTACGGACCCCGTGCACGTATCATCTCATTTGTAAGCTATGATATGCTGTTTTATGTTATAATTATCAGTTTGTTACTATCCATATTCTGTGATAATATGTTTATTTTTTATAATGCTATATTTCAGTACCCCATCAGACCAAGCTAGTTAGTTAGGAGCGTGAGTTTATTTTTGATTTTTGTTTTGTGTTTGAGGGCAAACACGTTCGGGGCGAGCGGGGTATTGTTATGAAAATATTGAAATTATTCATAACAATTGTAATCAGGTACTGATTACCAATATAATTATTGTCTATGGTTTTTTTGACAGCCATATATTGATGCAAATAGGCAGGAAGTGTTTGATTCTTGCTTAGCTCTCCACTTCCCCGCGGGGCCCGATTGGGCACGGACCCTGTGGGAACGTCACAGTGCCAAGTTTAAAGAAGTGATTTTTAAAAGTCGAGCGGAGCAAATGCTCTTTTAAATTGATCAAGGCATCCAATTCTGGATGAGTATGAATAATAAGTTCGTGTGCGAATCGCGAGTAAATACGCATGGTGCGTGAAACAAAACCGGATCCGCGAACGTAAAACGCGTGTCGGCGTATTCCGGAGATTCGAGATTCCATTGTAGAATCGATGTGTCGGAGGGTAATCCTCGCTCGCTTCGAAACTGTTGACTGTCGGAACCGACTATTAGTTACTTTTATATCGGATGAGATCCGTATTTGGGGCCGAGATCGCACGTTACCCACTTTGCCGCGCTCGCCGTGGTAGTCACGCAATCATATAGATGGAAGGATACCGGAGGTCATCCACGAGGTCCCGGTATAGTTCTGGCCTGTATTCTGTACGAGAGACGAGCTGGCAGGCTGGATGCTGCTCTGAAGCAGTCGCGGAACCCTGGAGGAAGGCGTCCCCATCCATCGGTAGAGACATAGTAGTTAGGGTTTAGTTATACGGTCAATGATGGGGGTAAGTTTTCACATGTATTTGTAAACCCTTACTTCTAATGAAATAGATTCTAATTGCGTTAACAGAAGATCTTGCCTTTCATTGTTTGAGACTACTTGTGAATAAGCACCTCATGCCCATCCCTGATGATGAGAACCCATGCCTTCCCGCTGAGTCAGCATACCTTGCCTCCGGCAAGGTTTGGCGTCCGAGTTCCCGTCGGGAACAAAGCTGACCACAGTGATGGCCATTATAATATTTAATATATGTACCTACATATAATCATACACCCACTTAACAAGCGGTGTTTTAACATTAAACCCATCAATAGCCATGCACATCCCCTGCTAACGAAGCTTGCATATCAGTGGCACAAGTTTCTTTATGCCCTCCTCGAAGAATTCTCCCGCCAGCTCCTTCCTTCAATTCAGGACCACTTTTTGCACTTGCTCGTGGGTTGAAAATTTATTTTCATCCATAAAAGCATTCAGGTAGGTGAAAAATGAAAATCTGAAGACGCCAAGTCAGGGGATTACGGGGGTTGGTTCAAAACATCCGAACCAAATGAGTCCAAGAACGTATTGGTGGCTTAGGCTGTATGAGGACCGACGTTTTCGTGAAATACGCACACTTCTCTGGTCAGCATTCCCCTTTTTTTGTTTTGAATGCTCCTTTTGAGTTTTTTCACTTCACAATATTGTTGTGCATTGATGGTCTCAACCTAAGGCAGAAGTTTGACAAAAATGATGCCTTTTCGGTCCCAAAACACTGAGGTCATGACTTTTTTGCCTGAAATTGTGGTTTTCAATTTTTTGACAGATGGGGAATTGGTATGAAGCCACTTTGACGGCTATTTTTTTTCCCAGGCGGGTAATGAGTCACCCACTATCATCTCCAGTCACAGTAGAGCTCAGAAATCCTCACCTTTTTTTCTTGTAGGTGTTATTCCTTCCGTGAGTAAAAAGTGCATCACAGCACTTGGCGGGATTTTTTGCTGACATCCTTCACGCAACTTGACACTACAACGTGAGTTTACGTACTACAAGTTCCCTCAATGCTCACTCAGGTCAAGAGGTCCCGCTCTACACTCAGTGTTGCCAACTTTCGAAAATCTAAAAACCACCGCCCGTTATGATCACAGTACACTTACTTTCTGAACATGCTAAGTATTTATTCTATGGCAATAAATTGTTCCCTTCTCCCCTCTGTTCCCCGAAACGTCAGAGCGCAAAAGGAACGCCGCGAAAACGAGGTTCTTGTGAATTTATAACTCGCTTACAAACACGCATCGATAGATTCCTTGGAAACTATTTACATTCGCAGTGAAATCAGTAAAAATACATAGAGAAGAAAGCGCCCAAAAGAATCACATTCCACTTCTATTCCTGTAGTACTCGTATTTCATTGCAAATTTAATTTATCGTCATTATACAGAATTCCTTTTACCGTAAATTATAAAATCTCTAGCTCAGGGTTTTCCAAACTTTATTTCGCCGAGCCTATATATATATAGCCCAATATTTTCTTTGAATTACTATACATATTATTCTCTTATTATTTTTTATTTATTTAAATTATATTTTTATAATTGGATAATGTCTAACAACTTTCAAAGTAATTTGACAACAAATAAATAAAAACTTTTAAAGTACTAATGAGATACTTAAGTTTGGATGCTCTGTACCAGTTGGTCGATTCTGGGTTTAGTCTTTGCTAGAGCTATGGTTCAATCGCTATGGACGAGAAAAACCTGTCTTGCATAAATAAGTTGACAAAAATGGAATAAGTATTTTCAAAACAAGAGAAGTAACTTTCGGATTAACAAGGAATCGTTTGATCCAAAATTTCTCTAATGTCAAGAGATGAAAGTCTTCTTTCATGGTCGAATTGGATTGTCGAAACTTGGATTTTTTGTGAAGCAACTATTGACAGGAGCGAGTACGGCGAGTGAGTGAAAGATGGATTAAAGTGGGAAGGTAAGGGGGGGGGGGAGGTACGCATCACACGTCATGTTGTGACTTGTCAAAACTTGTATAGCAGCAATTGAATGGCAATTCCGAACAGTTAATTTACCTACGTATTGAATAGATTTTTTTTTCGGAAAAGCAAACGTACCTATCACTATATTGGGAAGTCCTGCTAGCTGAAACACAGGACGTGGTGCATAGCCTAGACTAGACGGAAACCTCGATGAATTTGTCACTCGTGAATTTCTGCGAAACAACTAGGTGTAATGTCAAGTTGCCAACTTGTTAACTGTAAAAGGTCGTTGACGCTTAATAATATGTCTCCAATTAGTTTCTAATTATCAAAGTTTCTCGTTTTAATACAACTAACAAATTTACTGAGACTGTGAAATATTATATAAGTAATTTCTGTTAGTGATAATGTTATACAAAGGATACGATGTAGAAAATACGGGCCTATAATTATGTGCTATTAAATTGAATAGTTTTCCTAGAAGAAGAAGATAGAACTAATAATCTTAAAATGAAATACAAAAGAGAACAAGACACAAAAAAATAAAAAGATAACGGTCGCAACTGGGATGCGAACCCAGTCTTACCAGGATGAGCGCCTTATCCAATTAGTCCAGTGCCACTTCTTATCAACCATCGTATTTGTCTAATCTCATATTTAAAATTTTGGATTTAAAAATAATATTATCTTCTACAATTTTTTTTTCATATTATAGGCAACTACCCTTTTCATTGGAAACATTCGTTCTAAGAACTGTTTTTTTTTTATTTTTTATTTTATTTATTTTATTTTTTTTATAATAAAATATATAAACATTCGTTTTATTTATATGCCTGTCTCACTAGGGTATACCTGTGTCGAGACAGGCGTACAGGTATATAAATGAATATTGTAGTTACAAGGATATTTAAGGTAAAATACATATCACTTTGAATAGAATTAAAACAGAAAGGTGATTGGAAGGGTGGTAAATCTTTTAAAGAGAGTTATTTTATAAATGTTGGAGATGAAGCAGAGAAGTAAATTCTGCATAACCTTTGTAACCTATATAGCGTAATTGGATAAAGCACTCATCCCGGTAAGACGGAAGTTTTGATTTTTATGTGTCTTGTTTTTATTTTTTTTCATTTTTAGATTATTAGTGTCATCTACTTCTTCAATGATATATTGCATTGATAGGAATAACCTTCAAAAGTTATAAAAGAGAGTTATTCTAGTAAAAATTGAATGGTTTTCCGCTTAAAAAGCAAAGCTAACTCGTCTGTTAAATTAGTACACAGAAAACTGGTGTATCACCCTGGTGTAAGACCACCATTCAGAATTGAAACGTTCCTTGAAATGGCATCAGCCGTGTTTGGTGACCAGATCTAAATAGCCAGGTACTTCCTTACCTTCCTCTTCCCTATCTCCTTCCCCTCCCCTCTACCCTCAGCCTCACAAAATACCCCAATTGGGGATGTCATAGGCTTCAGACGGGAGCAGTTGGGACTATTAATATTAAAAAAGAGATATCGCACACCAATACATAACTGTTTTTCTGATATTTGAGTATGAGAAATAGGTTTTAATTATTATTATTTTAGGTAGTTTATTAAAAAGGTTTTCTAATGCTTTTTTTAAACTGTGGTATTTAACTTTTGAATTTATTTCTATTTTAATATTAATGAAGATATTAGAAGCAAGAAAAGCTGTGGCTAGGTAAATGATGTTTTTATTATTGGAATTTTGTTTAACTGGTTGAAATATTTTGTATTAGAATTTGATTCGATAACATTATTTTTGTAAATTTATTTTTTGTAAAAACATTAAATTTACCCCTACTTGGGTTTAGTTCATCGGTTTAAGAATTTTGTTTTGTTTGAAAATGGCCGTGCAGCTTTTCCTCTTTTTATTTTCGATTTGTAAGCCTGACTCCTTCGGGAATCAAGAACAGCAGACGACACTTCGCATCACTCAAACGTCGGGCTGCCTTACGACTTCTTTATGCTAATAGGCTGTATTGGCAGAGTGAAATAAATCCAAACATAATCATGTCGGATTGGGGCTTACTGCTTTTTATATTATAAATAACAATGGTTCTTTTATAAGGCTTTTCAATTTGAAAAAGATTTAAATAATTTAATTATTTTTAGGCATAAATAAATGTTATCAATGTATTACATAAACATTTTGATTTATCGGCGGGGATATCAATTTGGAAGGCGGATGTGGTATCGCCGCCTCAGGAACCATTTATTGGAAAACCGACACCTCTGTCTAGGTCATCCCAAGTGGTTCGCTACGTTTGGTGACCTGGCAGGGGTGAAAAGGTACATGAGATGAGGTTTGTCTAGGTCTCGGTGATGGAGAGACTGGTTGAGGGGGCCTTTTTACCTCTCCAGTCGAACTCTCTCGACCCATCCTCTTTCAGCACAGTCGGCGCGATGAATTTTTAAGTCCGTCACTTCTGGAAAAACTGACCCTCAGATTCCTACCCGCCCGCATATCTTTTTCCTTCCCAGAGGAAAGTTATTTTCCTTATGGCCTCCTGTGTGGAACCAACATAAACAAATAAAAAATTGAGTTTCCCGATTTCAGACATGTTCTTCTTCTCCTTTCCTACACCTTATATTACCTCATCTCTCTTACCTTATATCTCTCATCGCATGTCTCTTACCTCATCTTTCTTACCTTATCTCTCTTACTTCATCGCTGTTACCTCATTTCTCTTACCGAATCTTTCTTATCTCACCTCTCTTACCTTATCTATTCTCTCTTACCCCAGCTCTCTTACTTCAACTCTCTTACTTCAACTTTATTACCTACCTCCCATTTACCTACCTCCCAAAGATGTTTACCCCCACTAAAGATGTTCTCCCTCTTCTATCCTGTGCACTGTAAATCTGTAATAATTTCTATGAAACCCTGAACCATCTGCCCTGTTGATGGACACTGTGATGCTGTCCATAGGCTAAAAGAGGTAGCGCAACACGGCATAATACCCCAAAAACTAATCACGATAATACTTTTGACTGGGAAAATCTCAAATCATAATCTAAACCTATTGTTTACTTTCTTGATAAAACGGTGTTCAAAAAAGTTATTTTATTCAAATTATAATTACGAGTATGTAATAACCGCAAAGAAATTGCTAACTGAAAAAGTTAAATAATATGTCAAAGTAAAATTATATTCAATTATATTATTATTCAAAAATCTATTTTCGACGCGTTTTCTTTACCATTATAAAATAGCCATTGTTCTCTCTCGATCATGCCTGCCACACAAATAAGTAAATACGTGAACACTGGTGCTCATGCAAGTTGAGAACGGCTCAGTGCGCTTTTTGTGAATTTCATGTGGACGGAACCAATTATGAGAGAGTTTCCTTTGATGTTGCCTAAAAATTTAAATAAGTCATTTCATGTCCATGATTAAATTTGCGGAAAAACATCTTTTTAAAGGCTATAAAAAAATTATTTAAAAAGTCTTCTTTTAATCTTGGTAATCAACATTCGAACAGACATAAATCATCGGAACGACTCACAGACGTCAGAAAGGATAAAATAAGTTTTGCAGTATTTGACAGTCGATGAAAAAGGGTTTAATTAAAGTTTTAATTGGATACCGATAAAATGTTTAAAGTATTTTCAGACCGTCAGGTAATTGACTGTTTTTATAAAGCCATGTGGAGGGTCTTTTTAAGGAAAGGCTCAAATCTTAATTGTAAATATTTATGTATGTATGTTATTAAGTCACTAGTTTTAGGTCAAAATTTATATCTTAGTCATAAGTCTCTAGCTTTGAGTCATCGATGTAATTCACTAGTTATAATTGTAAATCTTAGTTGAAAGCCACTAATATTGGGTCCTTACAAATGAAATTTTGCCGTACCTGCAACTTTGATCTCAAATATCTTCGCTTTGGTTAGGAATTAAAATTTAAGTTTATACAGCCATTTACTCATGTATTTGTGTTTAGAAAATTATAATTCATTTGTTTTTTCCTTAATTGTTTTTTTTTCTTTGCGTCACTTAGTTTACAAAATGGAAAACTTGAAATATCGCGTTATTTACGAGTACGAGTTCCACCGTGGCACCAGTGCTGCAGAAACGGCTCGAAGAATTAATGATGTGTATAGCGACGGTGCCGCAAAAGAAAACACAGTGCGTTTTTGGTTCCAACGTTTTCGTTCTGGAAATTTCGACCTGCAGAACATGCCCTGTGGACGGCCGGAGACCAAAGTTGATAATTAAGAATTGAAGGCTATTGTGGAAGCGGATCCATCGCAAACCACGTCCGAGTTAGCTGCAGGCTGCTGTGTTAGTGATAAAACTGTTTTAATCCGCTTGAAGCAAATCGGGAAGGTGAAAAACCTCCCATATAAAACGCCAATTTCATATGTAAGGACCTAATATAAGTCACTAGCTACAAGTTTTAGATGTAAGTCACTAGTTATAATTGTAAATCTTAGTTATAAGTTATACGCTAGTAATATTAATTCTTTTGTATATTTATTTTTTGTACAGCGCCCTTGAGTTAATTTTCCACAAAAAGGCGCTATATAAATTTGTCAATTATTATTATTATTAAAATAAAGTTCTGGGAAGGAAAATGGTTTGAGAGGTGGGTAGGGATCTGGGATTCAGTTAATCCAGGTCATTCACCGCCAAGTCCTAAACACAACTTATCCCATGAACCGGGTACCGGGCAGCCCTACTAAATAGCAAACCACATTGTGTGATCTATGGCAGAGGGGTTGGCTATCCAATAAATGTTTCCCGGGGCGGCGGTACCCATTTCCGCAAGCAAAATTAATATAGAATATACATAAAATAATTAAAGGGTTGTTGTTCAATTTTTTATTTAATTGTTCAACCTTCAAAGGGGTAAAGCATTTCGATAAAAAAGTAATAAAGATACTCAGGAAAATTTTGACAACAGCTTGTCATAGCATAAAATAACGGTTTATTTTTTATTTTATTAAAAGTTTTTTTTAAAAGTGTTGTTTTAGAATGTGCACTTACATATTATTTTTGTTATAGTTCACTACCGGTTTCGACGCAATGGTGTCGTTAACTGGCGTTTTTTAAACAACGTACAAATTATACAATATTAAAAAAAATTATAAATTTTTTGGTGGGAGGAGAACTAGACGAGTCAAAATACGAAAATATCACAGTGGTTATCCACTGGAGCGATTATAGTCGAAAATTGGAACGCTTTTATTTTTCTGCGATTGATGGCGGTCCAAAATTGGACCACATTTTCCTACCATTCGTAAAACATTTATTGTAATTATTTAAAACATTTCCTTGGCTAGCTATTTATTTTAAAACGAAGCTATTCAAATGCTTTATCTTCTATGACAACCGTACTTGGTAGACTATTTTAGAACGATGTTAATTTTTTTTCCCGCCGAATTTTCGATCAGCTGTTTACGGCTAAAATTAAGACTTTTATCCATACATATGCACCTTTCTTAATAAAGTATACCACAAAAAACAAACAGAAATAAAAAATATCCATGTTGACTCGAAAAAGTACCCCTCACTTTACGATTTTTTTTAAATCTTATAAATATAAGATAAACGGCAAAACAAAGTTTAATTCATTGGCATATAGCACAACAATAAGTTTTTATGTCTCCATGTTAAAATTTAAAGGTATGATTTTTTAATGTTTTGGCGAAAAATTTAAAAAATTACCTTCTGGAAAATTTAAAAAATCAAGGCAAATTTATTTATTTCGCATGATCGCTCCAGCGGTTTTAAGCAAAGGCGATTTACAGTTTTGTTAATTCAATTTAGTAATTTATTGAAGTTTTATACCAATTAGTAATGGTGATAATTAGTTTTGGTGACGGCAAATGAATGTGTCAATTTGTTGGGATGGGCTACGCGACCGTCGCGTCGATATCATTCGTGTGCGTGCGAGCCTGATCAGTCAGTGCGCTTGTGACGCACGAACAAGCTACAATACATTTCTGTTGGTTTATATCTCCACCTGATAAAACACAAACACAGTGTTAACCCAGTTCATGGATGTCGATGTCGCTTTGACTTGGTTCCACAGTCAATTGATCTTCAACGAACGTTCAAAGGAAGCGTGTTCAACCGTCCTCTTTGAACTGCTTGACAACCTTGTTTTTGGAACAAGCTACTGATAAATCTACAATTTGATCAAAGCTAACACGTAGTAAGTAATAAATTCTTTCTGTATTGCCCCGTTGAATCTGAATCGGAACTTTGCTTAAAATGGATTTAGATGTGTTTGGTGAAATAAAAAACAAATCTTAAGGGCGTTTAACCAGCCAGCGGCTGAAAATCCACATTTCTTTGAAACATGTTTTTACGATCATACAGGGCGGTTCTAACGAGAAAGATAAATTTTTCTCCGTATCAGCTTTTTAAAATTATAACTCCGAGTTTATTTCATTCCAAATTTGTATTAATTTATACCTACGTCCAAAAATGCTGAAAGGCGTTATGATAAAACTATTAAAATTATTTACTTTTTGTAATTATTTTTTGATCATAAGTATTTATCATTTTTCAATAATATCTAAGCAAAATAAGAATGTAAAAAATCTGAAATATATTTATTTATTTATTTCAACGCCATAAAATGGCTTTTACTATCCGGTGATACATGATACATGATACACAGTGGTACACAGGAGGGTAATTATAATGATAACAAAATAAGAATGTACATAAAACCAAGTACATATATACCTGTTATTAATATTCATATCAAAATTAAAAATGTAACTACTAACGCCATCTATTAACAAGATTGTTAAAACCTTTTATTACTAATAAAAGCCAGTCTTTTGCGAACTGCATAAGCGTGTTGTCATTCTAAGAGGTTATGGGCAAATATCCATTATATTTTTCGGTTTTTACTGTGTGAATTAAGTATAAAACAGTCGAAAATTGTTGATTTTTCGTTGAAATATGGCCGTGAACTATTTTCAAAGCATTGAGAAGTTGACAGGACGCCAGAATTATGATCAGTGGAGTTTTGCAGTCGAAAATCTGTTGGTGCTTGACAATCTGGTGAACTATATTAAGTCGGAACCAGATGCCGATTTCGAGAAAAAAGCATCAGATGACGCAAGGGCCAAGGCGAAGCTAGTTTTAACTATTGATCCTGAATTGTACGTGCATATAAAGGAAACAAAAACAACTTTAGAGTTATGGATTAAACTGAGGTCTATGTTTGATGACTCAGGTTTTTCTCGTAAAATATCCTTACTAAGACATTTAATCTCGTTACGACAAGAAAATTGTGATTCCATGACTTCATACGTCACACAAGTGGTCGAAACAGCTCAGAGATTAAAAGGCACAGGATTTGCAATTACGGAAGTATGGATCGGATCATTACTTCTAGCTGGTTTGCCAGAAAAATTCATGCCGATGATTATGGCGGTGGAGCATTCGGGTATGCAGATTACCACCGATTTAATAAAATCTAAGTTGCTTGATATGGAGATTTCACAGAATGACGTGAATACCAGCGGCGCTGCATTCGTTGCAAATAATAGCAAAAAGCATAGATTTAAAAATGGTGCGGTATCATCGATAAACTCAAAAGTGACGGTTGACAATAATGTCACTTGTTACAAATGTAAACAGACGGGTCACTATCGAAACCAGTGTCCATTGTTAAAGAAAAATACAAGTAAATGTGTTTTTAATGTTGTTTTCCTGAATGGAAAATATGACAAGAACTCATGGTACATCGACTCGGGGGCAAGTGCACACATGACGGCGAAGAAAGATTGGGTAAAAAATGTGAATACAACGCCGTATTTGCCAGAAATTACTGTCGCCAATGAATCTAAAGTGCAAGTTGTTTGTTCCGGAGATGTCGAAATTGTTTCGGAATTAAATTATCATATAACAGTTAAAAATGTGCTATGTGTGCCTAGTTTGACAACCAATTTATTATCCGTAAGTGAACTTATCAAGAATGGAAATAATGTCATTTTTGAAGAGAAGCATTGTTATATTCGAAACAAAAACAATGATTTGGTTGCAACTGCGGATTTGTCAGAAGGTGTTTACAAATTGAGATTACAATCACAAAGTTGTTTGTTGACTGTTCCTGTCAGTGGAAAATTATGGCACAGAAGACTAGCACACATTAACAGTCAAGATATGCAAAAAATGAGAAATGGTGTTGTGGATGGTTTGAATTATGAGAGTACTATTGACATAACCAAGTCTCAGTGTATTATTTGTTGTGAGGGAAAACAAATGAGATTACCCTTTTCTCATGTGGGTGAGCGGAGTACAGAAACGCTTCATAGGATTCACAGTGATGTCTGCGGTCCGATGGAAACAAATTCTTTAAATGGAGCTCGATATTTTCTGCTATTTATAGATGATTATAGTCGAATGACGTTCATATATTTTCTGAAGCAGAAGAGTGAAGTTTTCAACAGATTTAAAGAGTTCAAATCAGTTGTTGAAAATCAACTTAGTAAGAAAATTAAAATATTAAGAACAGATAATGGTCTAGAATTTTGCAATAAGGATTTTAAGAGTTACCTAAACCAGGCTGGTATAATACATCAAAAATCAAATTATTATACACCAGAGCAAAATGGACTTTGTGAGAGAGCTAACCGTACAGTGGTTGAGAAAGCTAAGTGTTTATTATATGATGCAAAGTTAGACAAAAAATTTTGGGCAGAAGCAGCTAATACTGCTGTATATTTGAAAAACAGGTCTATTGCATCAGGATTGGATAAAACACCATATGAATTGTGGTATGGATCAAAACCTGACTTAAGTCACCTGCGTGTGTTTGGCAGCAAAGTCATGGTGCATGTTCCTAAACAAAAACGTTTAAAATGGGATAAGAAAGCCACAAAACATATTTTAACTGGATATGGTGAGGATGTAAAAGGTTATCGTGTGTATAATCCTACTAAGAACTCCGTTATTATTAGCAGAGATGTCATAGTGATGGAGGATGAGACAGATAGGATGTTAACCAATGAAGAGTCGGCCGTCTGGATTCCTAATGAGGAGACGACAGAAGACAATCTGGTGGAAGAGAGTAGTGATTCAGTGGGGGAATTATCTCAGAATATTCCAAAAACTGAGGATCCTTTTGATTGCTTTTCAGATTCTTTAATATATGATGATGGCAATGAAACACTAACTGAATTTCCAACACAAGATGTCTCAGAACACGTAGTTCAATCAACAGAACCACCCGAACAAGTGACAGAAAGCAGCACGCGTCAGAGAAAGAAACCAGAAAGATATGGTTTTAGTAACATGTGTGTTTCCAGTACTTTTCCAGCATCTGAAGAGATTGTATTCGCAGAGGCTCTTGAGGGGCCAGAGAAGGAGCAGTGGAAGCAGGCAATGGCTGAGGAGCTGCAGTCATTTGAGGAGAGTGAGGCGTGGGAGCTTGTTGATAATCCGGGTGATGTGACGATAGTGAAGTGTAGATGGGTGCTTAATAAAAAAATTGATATTGAAAATAAAGTGCGTTTTCGAGCTCGGCTTGTGGCAAAAGTTTTTTCACAGAAAGCTGGTGTCGACTACACAGATACTTTTTCACCGGTAGTGTGACATTCTACCATATGATTATTGTTTGCCCTTAGTGTAAAGATGAGAATGAGTATTACTCATTTAGATGTATGTACTGCTTTTCTAAATGGAAACTTAAATGAAAATATATTTATGTCATTACCTGAAGGTTTTGTAAACAAAAGTGGGGGAAAGGTATTGAAGTTAAAAAAGGCCATTTATGGATTAAAGCAATCTTCCCTAGCATGGTATGAATGAGTTAAAGAGGTTTTAACTAAATTAGATTTTAAAAATAGTCAATATGAACCATGTTTGTTTACAAAAATGAATGGTAAAATTAAAATAGTAGTAGCACTGTATGTAGACGATTTTCTAATTTTTTCTAACAGTGAGGTTGAAACTACTAAATTAAAAAATGTATTAGGTTCAGAATTTAAGTTAAAGGACAATATCTAGGCATGAGAATTAATTTAGATAAAAATAAAAATGTTATTACTGTAGATCAACAACAATATATTGAACAGTTGGTTTCTAAATTTCAGATGTCTGATTGTAAAACACAAAGTACTCCAATTGAGCCTAAATTGAATTTGGATAAGTCATCAAATAAATGTTTACCAGCAGATGTACAGGCCAAAGGTTTATGTTATAAAAACATTACAATTTCATGAGTTTGCTTGGCGTTGTATGCAATGAATAAACTGTATGTTTAATTTATTTTGATAAGTGGGGGTATTAATATTCATATCAAAATTAAAAATGTAACTACTAACGCCATCTATTAACAAGATTGTTAAAACCTTTTATTACTAATAAAAGCCAGTCTTTTGCGAACTGCATAAGCGTGTTGTCATTCTAAGACCTGTGATAACAACTTGTATTTAGTTATAGGATACAATTATATATTACAACCAAAAAAAAGAATATGAGCTCGTACAGAGAATACACATTTTATGCAGAATTAAAATAAGTAAATAAAGGTGACTTCTTAGAAAAATTGTTAACATCAAGTATAATATACTTTAATTCTATTTGAACATATCGTTGGATTCCAGGAATTGGCTAAAATGGAGTACATGGTATTATTGTTACCTTCAGTTTGAAATGACTACAGGTACTGCTAATTAGTTCTGCTTTTCAGGGCTGTCAGTTACAGATTCAATAATAAATTTGTTTAAAAAATAATAATTTTGAAAATAAATTATACATTTATTAGCTAACACTTAACTAGTCTGCTTGATAGTTAATATAAATGAAGTAAGTGCGTAGTTTGGAATCTATAGTAGAGTATGATATAGACGCCGTGCAGATGAACACTATTATACCTAACATTGATTATTGTGATTGAGGTATGATATTATAGCCTTTTTATAACTATATTCGGTGCAGTTGAACACTGAACACATCTACTACTTCTGAGAAAGCATTGCCAACTGCATGCAATCTAGGTATAAGCGAGTATCTAAATGACTCAGTCCTGATATTTTTGTTGCAATTAAAAAGAATTTTGGATCGAGTAGTTCTAGTAGGTATGTGGAAGGTAATTAGGTTTAATAAATCAGGACTGTCATTACATCATTAACAATTTAAAAAATAAAAGTCAAGTCAAAAACAAGTCTTCTATCTGAATGTTTGAGTAAGTTTAATTATTTCATCAAATGATTGTAATTAATTTATTGATTCTATTGGTAGACCAAGTTTATAGTTAATGAATCTAAAGAATTTATGCTGAATTTTTTCAATGGAATCGGAGTGGATTTTGAAGTGAGGTGACCATATAGAAGAATTATATTCGACTTGACTTCGAACTAGAGAGGAATATAGGATTTTTAATGTTGAAATATTTTGAAATTCTCTGCCATTTCGCAGAACGAAGCCTAGCATTTTTAATCCTTTATTGGTTACTGTATTTATATTTGAAAGAAAGTTAAATTTGGAATCGAAAATAATGCCAAGATCATTAATCTCACTGACAGAGGTGAGGGAAACATTATTAATATTATATTGATGGTTAAGGGGTTGATTTATTCTGAAAAATCTTATTATCTGGCATTTACTTATATTCAGATAAAGTTTATTAGTTTTGCACCAATCTTGTAGTTTATTTAAATTTAATTGAATGTGAATACAGTGATTTATCGTTTTTATAAGTTTAAATAGTTTTAAGTCATCGGCGAAAAGCAACACTTCAACATTATTATCAAAAACAGTGATGATATCATTTATAAAAAGTAGGAACAGTATTGGGCCTAGATGTGACCCTTGAGGTACACCGCTAGTCGCCATGAATTTGTGTGATAGGTAAGAGTTATTTTTTACTTGGAGAATTCTATTGGTTAAGTAACTCTTTATCCATTCCAATAGTTTACCCTCTATTCCCATTTTACTAAGTTTATTGAGAAGAATTTCGTGGTTAACTTTCTCAAACGCTTTGATAAAGTCTGTATATATTGAATCGACTTGGCATTTATTTTCAAGCGAACATGCTATAAATTGTTCGTACAAGGAAAGATTTGTCAGGGTGGATTTGCCCGGCATAAAGCCATGTTGATTAGGTACTATGATCTTATTAATATGTATGGAGATTATGTCAAGGATAAGTTTTTCAAACAATTTGGGGATAGTTGAGAGCATGCAAATGGGTCGGTAATTAGTGACATCATGAATATCTCCCTTTTTAAATACAGGTGTTAGATAACAGTTTTTCCATAATTCGGGGAAGCAGCCAGAATTAAGTGATTGGTTAAATATTTGACATAGTGGCTTGGCTATTATCGATACACAGTTAATTAGAAAAGCAGGACTAACTTTGTCAGGACCAGCTTTTTTCTTTATGTCGAGTGATTTTATTTTGCTTATAACATCTGGAACATTAATATGTAAAGCGGGAATGTGGACCGATTTTTTTGGATGAAAGGATGGAAGTTGAACATTTGGGATATCCTTATCGTACACATTTTTGAAGAAGTCAGCAAAAAAATTAACAATGTCGTTAGTATCACTACTACTTTTCCCTTCGAAATACATGTAAGTAGGTATGCTGGGTTTATTCTTTCTTAGTGAGTTTATGTGCGTATAAAAGTTTTTAGTATCTAGAGAAATAGACTTTTCTGTGTTAAGTATGTATGTTTGATATAATTTACTGGGGAGTATTTTGCAGTCGGTTCTATGTTTATGAAATATTTTGTAGTCTGAAATGGAGTTGCTCTCTATGAAGTTTTTGTGCCAATTTTTTTTGTTTTTTGTTAAGTGCTTTAAGTCTTTATTAAACCATTTGGGGAACTTTGATGGTTTGAATTGAATAGAGGGTACGTATTTTACGATAGCCATGTTGATGATGGAGTAAAAAAATTCTAGGTTATGATTAACATTTGTGTTTCTGTCTAAAAAGGACCAATCTGCACTTTCTAAGTATTTTATTATCAGTGGATAATCTGCTTTGGCCAAATTGTAAGAAAAATTAGGAACAGTGTTAGAGTAAGTATTGAGAAAGTTGTTTTTTTTTTTTCTTTTATTCTTTATTTAATACAAGAAAAATACATTTTTAAAATACAAGTTTTATGCAGTCCCACAAAGCTGTCACACATGACGGCTTGTCTGTAGGTTCTAAAAAATAATATATATTACTTTTATTTTTATTTTTAATACATGTATAACACAATATCATACAATAAACAATATCACAAAATAATATATATCTCAATGTACCTACCTATATACAAATTATTTAGGCAGGTACGTTGTTCGTAATGGTTATGTTTAGAGGAGGGTGGTGGGAATATATGGGGAGAAGAGAGTCTATGAATTTACTTAGTTTTACTGAGGGATCACTACAAAATGCAAGGTCTAATAGGTGGTGATTAGAATTATTAGTTAAAATATTAGTTTTTAAGTGCGCAAATAAATACACAAACGGACCAATTTTCGTCAAGAAACACATGAACGTAAATATTTTTTAATGATTTTATTTAAAATAAAATAAAATTTTTAAAACAAACGTTTACCAGATAATGTATTGATTTATTTTACTGCATGATTACATTATTTGAAATGGGTGTTGTATAATACAAAATCTTTTTTGAAAATTTAACGCAACTGCTAACGACATATGGTATAACCTTATTGTACCAAAAATAATCATTTTTCTCAAAATTTAAAACATACGTTTACTAGATAAAATAACAATTTTTCGAAATCAATTTATATTTTTTTGTGGAAAAGAGTCAATACGTCTAAACACTGATTTAAAAGTGACATCTTTCTGGTTTTCTCTGGTTATAAGCTCTTGGAACTACTTCGGGAGGTGCCAGAAATTTAATATAAGTTCAATAAGGTCACTCAATATGGCTATGGCCGTTTCACTAAATGATTCTGAATCGCATATCACAATGTATCACTAGATCACATAAAGCCCATTATTGATTTACTGGATTCCAGGATGTTTCACGGATCATTTCCCAAATTTACCCTGTTTTCCCCTTTCTCGGGAGGATCTGAAAAAAAAGTACCTCGGGACCTATGTCATCGTTGATATATCACAATTTATATTTCTATTTTAATTTTAAACCTCATGCGTAAAATTGTAATATTAAATTAAATGAAGACAATTTTAGCGAAACTAAATCAATAATCTGAAAACAGGAAAATCAGAAAAATATACGAACACATCTAGAAATTGAACCCTTCGCTAGTCGATGGTCAGCACACAGGGTCTAATTCATGGAGATGACATAAAAAAGTAAATAGACTAGCTCCCCAGATAGAGCCGAGAAAATTTCTCTACTAACAAGGTTATTTAAATACTTAATTAAGAATGTAATGTGTTGCTATGTCTTCGTCCAGCAAACCCCCCTCCCGAATTCTCTCCCCCCTTGGATTCGCCTCCCCCTCCCACATCCCCCTCCCGAATTCCCCTCCGCCCCACCGAATTCCCCTCCTTCCTTCCGGGTTCCCCTCCCCCTCCCGCAATCCATACATTCATTCCCCATTCATTCAGTTTTCAAACAGCTCGCTTGCCACCTATTGAAATTTTTTATAAAAATTTCAATTTAATGCCATCGCTCGTATATGTTATTCTGATGTATGAGCTATATTATTGTAAAGTTTCATTAATCCATTGCGTGAAAGAGTAAAAACACACGTACAGCCATACAAAGTTTCGCGTTTATAATATTAGTAAGATTTGCTTTATAATTTCAATAAAAATGTTAATAATAATAAAACTGAATGTTTCGGCATCCTACTTTGACCTCCACCGACACTTCTTTGGAAAACAACGCGACGGAGAAAAAGTAAAATATATTACAGAATAAAAAAGGTTTCGGTAGGAATTATTAAATATATTTACCCAAACACACAATTTTCCGACTTTCTGTTAGGATATAAATACCCAACGTGACGCCATGCTTGACATTCGTTCATTTTGGTTCTAGCAAACACATCTCTCCTCCTTCTCCTCTGTAACTTCTACCCGGTTACATGACCAAATTACACAGGCGTGAAGTTCACGTACCAAATGCCTGAATTACACACGGATAAAATTACTCGTGGAGAGATTTACGCGGAATGAAATTACAAACTTCTTAAAAATGTAATGTAACCTAACATTGATTTTTTCAAGCATGATATTTATTAGGTCCTTACATATGAAATTGGCGTTTTGTATGGGAGGAACTTTGTATGGGACTTATGGGAGTTTTTTATGGGAACTTTTTCACCTTCCCAATTTGCTTCAAGTGGATTAAAACAGTTTTATCACAAACACCGCAGCCTGCAGCTAACTCGGACGTGGTTTGCGATGGATCCGCTTCCACAATAGCCTTCAATTCTTCATTATCAACTTTGGTCTCCGGCCGTCCACGGGGCTTGTTCTGCAGGTCGAAATTTCCAGAACGAAAACGTTGGAACCAAAAACGCACTGTGTTTTCTTTTGCGGCAACGTCGCCATACACATCATTAATCCTTCGAGCCGTTTCTGCAGCACTAGTGCAACGGTGGAACTCGTACTCGTAAATAACGCGGTATTTCAAGTTTTCCTTTTTGTAAACTAAGTGACGCAAAAAAAACAATTAAGGAAAGAACAATAATACAAAAATAGAAAGATTTGTGTAAAAATTTTAGATCATTATAGCAAAAAAAATAACGTTTTCGCAGGCGTACCACAAGGGTCTATACTAGGCCCTACCTTGTACATTATATATGTTACTGCAATGAAATTGATTTTCTCTTATGTAAAACATTATGTCTATGCTGACGACACTGCCTTGGTTATTTCACACGAGGATTTGTTAATTGCAAGTACTCTACTGCAAATAGAATTTATCACTCTTCAAAAATGGTCGCATGATGTAGGTTTAATAATCAATGCTAAAAAAACTAAGCTTATGCACATCAGATCTCCTCATGCCAACATCACCATAACTCCTAAAATTATTTCTCATGATTTTAATTGCATTCATAATTCTATAATACAACCATGCTCATGTAAAAATATTGAACTAGTTTCTAAATACGTATACCTAGGCTTAACAATTGATTGTAATTTTAAATGGGATATACATATACAAAAAGTTTGCACACGGCTTAGAGCTATAGTGAACAAACTTTATAGACTGAAGTTTTTTGTTCCACTAAATACCCTTAGATTAGTATATCTGTCATTGGCGGAATCCCAAATAAGATATGGAATAACCACATGGGGACATTCAACAAAAACAAACCTTCTTTCAGTGCAAAACGTACAACATTCTTTGGTAAAATTATTATTGAAAAAAACTGAATACGAACAAAGACATGATGTACCAAAATCGTTACTATACAACTCTGTAAATGTATTATCTGTTCGTGCTATATTGTGGCTTAAAATTGTGAGTCAGCATACATCTCAATCCGAATATAATAAACTGGTGGTTCATGTTCATAATACAAGACTAACTGCAAACGATGGACTTGTAATTCCCAGATACCTAAATAAATACGGTCAAAGAACTCTAGAATACCTTGTTCCAAAAATTTACAACTTGTTACCCAACGCAATAAAAAGTTGTGAATTGAGTTTCAGAAGGAAATGTATGCTAAAGAAATGGCTAAGTGAAAGAATTTTTTTGTACTTATCTCTGTTTTATTTTTCTTTGTTTCTGTCATTTTCTCTTTTCTGTATTTCTTATAAATTTTATTAACAATTTGTTCTCCATAATATATTATTTATGTATGTATGTGTGTATGTATTTGTATATATATTTATATGCATGTATTTGTATAAATGAATATGTGCGTGTATATATATGTATAAAAAATATATTATGTAATAATATGAAATGTCAAAAGAACCCGTTGACAAACTGATATCAATCAGTTTAACGGGACTTAATTGGGAAATAATAAAAAAAAAAAAAAAAAAATAAACAAATGAATTATAATTTTAACATAAATACATGAGTAAATAGATGTTTAAATTTGAATTTGGAATTCCCAACCAAAGAGAAGATATTTGAGATCAAATTTGCCAGTACGGCAAAACGCCAATTTCGTATGTAAGGACCCAATGTTTACACACAGCTCGCATATTTCAAAATTCCCGATTTTTTAATCGAAAATCGCGATTTTGAGTTAAAAATGCAAAATAGTCAGATTGTAGAAGTTGACTCAAGCTACCCCGAAGATATCCTTCGCTACCTACGCTACGACGGCCGGCGTAGTCCAGCGGTAAGGATCTTGACTCGCATTCCGATGGTCGCAGCAAATAAATTCTATTTTATTAATTTGTGTTATTTCACAATTTATTTATTTATAATAATATATAGTATATTTGCGGCACGTTCCAGAGTGGAAGATACACTCAGTATCGCCCTGGTATAAGACCACCATTCAGAATTGAAACGTTGCTTGAAATGGCTTTAGCCATGTTTGGTAACCAGATCTGATAGCCAGGTACATCCCTATCTCCTTCCCCTCCCCACTACCTTGAGCCTCACAACATACCCTAATTGGGGATGCAATAGTCTCACTATCTCCAGACGGGAGCATTTGGGACTCTTGTCCGGCATTCATATTAAAAAAACCTAAATGTCTTAAAATAATAATTAAAAAGCAGGACTTCTGTGTTGTGAATTAAATAATAATGATATTAAATATATGAAAGAAATGAAAAATAATACCGAGTTCTACAAAATAAACTTAATAACAATAAATAAAATAAACTCTTTTATCCTAATTGCAGAAAAAACATGTTCATATCGCAAACGACATAGAAGACAAATTGTAGCGGGTAGCTACCGCTGCATTATAAAATGACAACTACGCTACTGTGATACCCTGAGGTTGGTACGCCACAAGCAGCGGAGAACATGAATACAAGTTGCCCCGCAATCTTCAGTTGTGAGAGTACCGTTCGACAGGGTGGAAGTTGCTGCTGTGCCGCTGGTGGGTGGAACCTGAACTTGGAACACGTTGTGAGACAAATGAATTAAACGATTGTATTTTAGATTATGGGTTTACTGTTAGATAAATTTTGCCAGGATTGCTTCCTTGGCTGGCGCCCTTTACTTTAGTTTGAAGCATCATAGTTTTGACGGCATATTAAAGAATTATTATTGCGTCTTCAACGCACCATGATACCACATTGTTACTAACAGTAATTTCATTATTTCTGTCACGCCCTGACTATTGGATCTTTTGCTCTACCATTATATTACATTATTATGTTGCACCTCAATAAATGTTAATTCCTATTGCAGACTTTTAATTTAAATATCGTGTACTACCCACATGGCTAGTAAGCATGTTACAAAATAAACAATAATTAAACAATTTTAGTCCGCCTCGGCACAGGAACCCCTAGTGAGGAGGACTAAGATATACAATATAGATATACAATACCTTACATAACCATTATATTTTTTATAGTTATGAAATTATTTTATGTAGTCACTTAAATAAATAATTTATTTTTTTAAAGTTGTTTGATTTTTGACCAATATTTGGAAATTCGTTAAATAATCTCCTGGCCCCTGTTTTCCAAAACATGAGAAATGTATTAATGTAAATTAAACTTTGAAGTCTTAAACACTCATAAAAACTGTAAAATTTAAGCTTGCTGAAAACAGATAGTAGATGTTATTTAAATAACCGTACTTCTCTCCGTCTTTAATTTTGTCCAAGTGTAATTCTGTTCGTCGGTAGTACGTACTGGTAGTGTAATATTGGTACTAACGTGAAATTCACGCCGGTTTAATTTTGTCCAGCCACCCCTCTATCCAGCTTCAGGCGAGAAATTCTTTATAAGATTCTGGGGTATGATGGTTTGTATTGACCTAGCTCAAAATAAGTTTCAACATCATTCAGAATTTTTTTTAAATGTTCTTTGTGACCAGTTTCTTGAGAAAATCTTATGTGAAATGGTCAAAAAACTTTTGACAGATTTTTTAATTATTTATTTTGTTTCTGACAAATTTTATGAAAAATATAAGTCATTGTTTAGAAGTTTTAACAAGAATGTGAGGTTATCGTTGGGTAAGGTATAATACCTGAAGACTTTTGTTGTAATAATTGATTGAGCGGAGCGAAGACCATTTGGCAATTCATTTGTATTAAAATTTGTGTGTAACGTTCTAGTTCCGGTTCAAGATGGTGACCGTCTTATTGGTTTAGTAATTCAGATGTTTTGTCAAATTACTTGCAAAATATTTTGATTTTTAGAGATCATTTTGGTTTAAAAAATAATTTTTTAGAAAATTTAAACCACGCTTTTTTGGATGCGAAGTCTAATGTTCACAGAGCTACCAGTTGCAAAACAATAAAATACATTTTAAGGTGATCCACTAGTCCTAGAGAAATTCGTCAACGGAAACCACACCTCTTTTTGGGAAAGTTTTAAAAATACTTTGGTTAAGGTTGGAGATTGTATTTGAGATTTGTTTTTCAAAGGTTTATCTCGTAAAAGCCTGTATTAAACAGTTAATCTTTTTTTACACATTGTTTATTATAATAACAAGGAAATTTAAAATCGATTGCACGAAACCAAGCAACGTGGAGTCTAAGGCGTCCACACACACACCCGGATCTGGGAGGCGACTAAGTGAGACTAAACGCTGTCGGCCTTTTTGCAGATGACGGATGAAATTTCGCCACAATTCATGTTTTATTTTATTTTGTAACATTAAGGCACAAATATTAAAAAGTTTTCCGATTTTTTTGTGAAGAACTTAATTTGCCGCATTACCTATAATATTTCTAAGTGATCAGGTAGTAAGTAAGTTATATAAACAGTATTTTGGCTCTATACCATTAGGTGAGGGTTCTAACATGAAAGAGTCTTATGAAACTATTAAATTTACCTATACAATGAACACAACTGGAAAATTTGAATGGTTATTGCCAGAATTTTAGGATTACAATTAGGGTATACAGTTGTTTTATTTGCGAGTGGGACAGAAAAAACTGGCCAAAAAGGGAATCCCTTAACTCCAGGGCAAAAAAAAAATAATCTTCCATTAGTGCAGCCTGACAATATATTTTTACCATCTTTACACATAAAACATGGGCTCATGAAAAACTTCGTGAAGTTTCCTAAACTCAGTGATGCAAAAATTAAAAAAGGCGAGTTTATTGGAACTCAAATCACACAGTTGATGAAAGATGAAATATTTAAAGAAAAGCTTAGTGATTTGGAAAAATTAGCATGGGAATCTTTCATGAAAGTGACTTTTAATTTTCACGGAAATCACTTTGATTCAACAGTGACTATAAAATTATTGTCGTGGAGCTGTTATTTACTTATAAGACTTTGGACTGTAACATGTCAATGAAAATAAATTTTCTAGATTCAAATTTAGATTTCATCCCTGAAAATTTAGGCGCTTTTAGCGATGAACACGGTGAAAGATTCCATCAAGACATTTCTACGATAGAAAAACTATATCAGGGCACGTGAAGTCCACGTATGTTGGACATTGCAAGGAGACATCCTTGAAGCAAAATACAGAAAAAATTACAAAGTTACATTGACATTAAGATTGCAATATTTGTTGATAAAAACTGAAATATCTGAAATACATAAATACTATTCGTAATTAAGACATTCTAATTTTACTTCTATTATTCTTATCCTTGTTCTAAACATAACTACACAAAAGTTTTCATGTTAGGTCTAAAAAGTGTTTTTTTGTTGGCCAGTGTTAGTATTGTACAGAAATAGTAAAATGGAATAAAAATTATACAGACTTCCTTTAGGGACAATAAATTATTTCTTCAAATACAGTAAACTTATTCTGTGGCATCATTTTAATTCGAAATTAATAGAATAGGTACTTAGTTTTTACCACTTTTATTGTTTTAAAAACCAACATGTTTCGTGAGCAATGCACACTTCTTCGAATGAAGTAAACTGAATCACTTCTTCGAATGTAGTAAACCCTGAAGAAGTAAGCGTTGCTCACGAAACATGTTGGTTTTTATAAACAATGAAAGTGATAATAACTAAGTATTCTAGGATATTATGTAGGAAGATATTTTGTCAGGGATATTTTGTCGAGGGATGAAAACGCGCATTACTCTGTAAAAGTAGTTACAGAGCTATGAGTATATTTTTGTAATTAAAATAATCGTGAACGGTTTGTTGTAATGCAAATTATTTTAATCAGCAAACCTTTATACAAAACAAACAACAAAACTAAATTAATGCAACGATAAAACATTGTTTGAGTTTTTGTTTTATTTCATGTTACGGTTTCACGTTTTACTAATACTGTCTCGTAATTATTTTATCAGTTTTACATAACTTTATGCTATTAAAACTTTTTGTATAATTTTCGATCACCACGTGTATTTTGTATTTATAATCTGTGAAAAACCAAAATTTTTTTTTTACGAAAACTCCACACGTGTAGCCTTGATAAATATAATTTCCATCAGGGCCCATGTAATCTTTGCGGATGCTGTGAAGAGGGTCTTTTAAAGGAAGGAAGGAGATAAAATTCGGGGAATTTTTTTATGATAGGTGGAATGGAATCTGGGAGTCAGTGGGTCCAAGAGTGACGGACGTAAGAATCCATCCCTCCCATCCATCAGTGCAAGGCAATGGGTCGAGAGAGTCCTGTTGGAAAGGTCAAATGATCTCCTTCAACCAGTCTCTTCCCATCCGGTTTCCCACGCAGTAAGTGGATGGACGCATCCGCCGTCGAAACCTAAACAAACTTCACCCCAGGGGTACACATGCTGTGTCACCAAACGTAGCGAACTACTCGGGGTGGCTAATGGCAGAGGTGTTGGTTATCCAATAAATGATTCCCGGGTGGCGGTACCCATACCTGCCTCCCAAATTGAAGTAATCAAATTAAAAAGAAAATTAATATTTAATTAAATGAAGACAATATTAGCGAAACTTAATCAAAATCTGAAGACAGAACAATCATAAAAAGATATTGGTTCCACTGGTTGCAAATCATATATAAAGATAGCAGCCAATATTGATATCCATTAGTGAAGGCCCAGAAATCCATAATTAGAGTCATTATGCGTAAACCCTATAGGTTTTCTAGCGATCAGCTCTACAAAAAATTTTATGTACTTGATGTTCGTCAAAACTATATAAAAAAGGTTATTATCCACGTACATAAAAATGTAGAAAATCTTAAGCAAATTGACCATAAATATATAACAAGAAGTCACACCAGAAAGGATCTCGTGGTCCCAGGGAGCAATTCGGCAAAGTTTCAAAAGACATATACATATCTGGGACCGAAATTGTATAATAAAATCCCACCAGAATTAAATATTAAAACATGTAAAATGGCATGCATCGGTACAATAATAACTAAATGGTTGATAGACTTAGGTAGGATTGAGTCTGAAAAATTATTAAATAATGTCATTTAAAACTTAAAATTACACATGGCTAACTATTAATGGCACAATCAGTAAAAACTTAGTATAGTATATTTAAACTTAGTATATGTATATTTAACTACAAAAAAAAAAAAAAAAAACAATATATTGTTTTTTCTTTTTTTTACAGAAGACATTTTTGGCATTTTTCACCAGCATTTGGTTCCTTAGAACAGGCAATCTGCCTAGCTAGGAACTAATAACGTACAAGACATAATAACACCTGTACACATTTTAATATCTACAGTTATTTGAAATATTATTACTATTATGTAATTTTGCTGTATAAATGTAACTAATGTAATAAAAAAAAAAAAAAAAAAATAATATGCGCATTAAGAAAAATGAAGATAGTATTGGTAGTTTTTGGTCGAAGTATGATACAGTTAACAGTGATCGAATTGGAAATGGGTTCCATAAC
Source organism: Limnephilus lunatus (assembly GCA_917563855.2). Classification (NCBI taxonomy): domain Eukaryota; kingdom Metazoa; phylum Arthropoda; class Insecta; order Trichoptera; family Limnephilidae; genus Limnephilus; species Limnephilus lunatus. The sequence goes on from OU830603.1 coordinate 52,008,138, forward strand.
TCAATCGGTAGAGCAGTTGGCCATGAATGCTAAGGTATCTGGGTTCGAGTCCCAGTGGAACCAATATCTTTTTCTGATTTTTCTGTCTTCAGATTTTGATTGAGTTTTGCTAATATTGTCTTCATTTAATTCAATATTATAATTTGAATTTTAACTCATAAAAGTTAAAAATAAAAATTAAAAGAAAATTATTTAAAAATAAAAGGTGCACGTTGAGTTTTTCCTGCTTCGTATAAATTGAGGTGATTTTTCACAAAAAATTGCTATAAATAATCATATAATAGTAATTTTTATCTTTGTTTTTCAGTTTCCATCAAAGATCAAATAGAGGCCACATATTCCAAGATCACATTGAAATGTTTGGATCTCCAAATATATCTCCGTTGATATCATGAGCATTCTCGCTTTGTTAAAATTTACTCAGACAATCATAATTTCAACACGTCTCATGCTATAATAGGTAGCTTGTTTGGCGTCAATAAAGAGACTGGATATAAATTTGTTGACATGTAGGTTCCAGACAATAAATCTGTGAAAGTTTCATGATGCTGGATCCCACTGTTCGCGAGTTTTTTTGCAGCATTAAACCCACATTTTCTACTATTTAAAAATGTGTTTTTTTCTTTTTAATCCATGTTTAGTTTTTTTAATCTTAAAACATCATAAGATTCCCAACCGTTTGAGTCCTGTGAGACTGTGACATCTTCAATAATTTGGGTACGTTGTAAAGATGAATTAATTGAATACGGTAAGAAGATAGTTAAGAGAAAGGTTGGAAATTACCTGATCATTCAGATATGATCGTTAAATACGGTTAAAGCCTTTTCAAGCATAAATTTTTGATTCAGAATGTATTATGTTAATAACGTTAAGGCGGTAGACAACCTTAATGATTTTTGATTACTCAAAACTCACATTTGAATCATTTCTGGCAAATTCGTAAATATAATAAAGTTTTTGTTCAAACCCATACCTGGAAATGTAAGTTCTCTATGTTTTAGGTTAATAAAAATAATACCTTACTATTAATATATTTTACGTACAACGATTTTTAAACTTTATAACCCGTTTTTCAATTATAAAGTTAGTGGTGAGCACCAAATTTTATTTTTATAGACGATGAATTTCAAACAACTTTGGGAGGTATCTTATATATTAGTATCACGTTCTTCAGAATTAATTAAAATGAACCCGGCGGAAAGGTCGAATCTCCAGGCCTGCTAGGGTGAAATCGACTGTACGTCCATCCAATACGCCGTGCCGTGGGCGTACATTTGTCAACACGCTTTCTTCAGTTACGTCATTAAGATTCCAACATTATTTTTCTTCTTGTTCTTTTCTTTGATGGAGTATTAAATGACCTAATGTCGAATAAATTCGACAGTAGGTCGATTAAGTAGGTAATTTGTATACACGGCTTCTTTACTCACGTCGTTAAGATTCTGAATATATTTTAGGGTATAGTGTCGTCTTAAGAAGTACCTACATAACCATTCAGATCCGGTCGCCAATCGCGGTAAATCCTTTTCAAGTAATTTCGATTATAAAACGTGATCTTTCACCAAGGCCATACTGAGAGTAGGTACCTACCGCACTCGTGTGGCCCTATTGAAATGGATAGAGGAAAAGTTCTTTCCCATCGATCTAAGTTCTATTTCGGGATTAAGCTAGTGGTGAAAATCTGGGCTTAGATATTTGAATTTCAATCTAAAATCAAACACAAGGTGAAATTATGTGCTAAATAAATACAATTGAAAATAGCCTACTTACCTTCTGTGAATTACGAATCAAAAAAACATTATTTAGATAAATATTTAAATACGAAGATTATTTTTAGCTGTAAGTATATTTAACTTCTCTCCTAAAGCGATCTTATAATCAATATATTTATATTATAAAAGAAATTCCATAAAAACGTGCATCCTGCAAAAACTCAGAAACGAGTTCCGGTACGATCGATAACGAGCGAGTCATATGGTCTGGTATATCTCTATCCCCCCCCCCCCCCCCTCAGGATGACGTTTCCCGTTTTTAATTAAGGCTCCGCAACCGGGCTCGAAAAGAAGAAGATGGAGAGATATGAAATTACGAATGTTAGATGCGAAAATTGCGAAAATGTTTATTTAAACACGACTCATTTAAAATAGATCAAAAATCTCGGGGGAGCATCTTAAGTATCATCTAAAGAAACATTGTGATTTTTTCCACAAATATGATTTATAAGATAATAAAAAAAGACTTGTTTTTAATAATTTTTGGAGCATACTTTGCAATTTTTTTCTATCGAGGGAATTTCATATAATTTGCGTTTCGGCGTTGGCAGCATCTAGACATTATCTTCAAAAATAACATTTTTTTTAAGAGCTTAAAAACTTGTTTATGGGAGATATCTAAAAAATCGGTAGAAATTCGGGTTGCCGAGGCTTAAAGGGCATGCTTTTAAAGATACAAGGGCTGGAGGTTTCGCCCTCTTGATATTTCTAGAACAGTCTTCCGAAAAATTCTAGAAGATTCGATAGAGCTCTAGAAAGTTCTGGAAGGAGTGGCGGAGTATGTCGTGAAATGTTCGGGAATTCCGGAATCAGAAACATCATTGACCAGAGCTGAATAATCAATATAGTCATGTACTTCTAAATCTTTCTATTCAACATTTCCTTTCTCTTCCACTCAATTCAGCCTCAAAACTTCACCCGATTGGGAATGCTGTAGTCCTAATGGCTGCGGGTAGTTAGGACTCTTGTGTTATGTCCAGTATGTCCACACAATTATTTTATTTTTGCTGTAAATATTCTGTTTTAACGACTCAGCATAGAATGTTGAAACTTAATGATTTTTTAACTTTTTGTGAACTTTTTCATTCATTATTTTTATATGAAACAAAAAAAGTGAGATTTTCAAACGTTTGTTTAATAAAATATATTTGTTTTTACGTACGTTTTTTTTGGTTATCAGCATTTTTAATTACAAAAAGAAAAAAGGGGCCATTTTAAAATTATTTGAATATTCGCTTTCTTAACTTTTTTTCCTTTTTTATATAAATACCACACAAGAGTCCCAACTGCTCCCGTATGAAGCCAGTGATACTATGGCATCTCCAGTTGGGGTATGTTGTGAGGCTGAAGGTATTGGAGAGGGGAAGGAGATAGGAAACAGGAAGGTGGGGAAGTACCTGGCTATTCAGATCTGGTCACCAAAAACATTTCAAACAACGATTTAATTCTGAATGGTGGTCTTACACCAGGGCGATACTGAGAGTATCTTCTGCTCTGGTAAGTTCCGAAAATATACTATATATTATTTCAACTGAATAAATTTTGAAATAACACAAATTAATCAAATAAAATTTATTTGACACGCCGGGATTCGATCCCGCGATCTTCGGTGTGCGAGTCAAGAGCCTTACCGCTGGACTACGCTGACCGTCAATAATACATATCCATTCGGCCGTCCATAACTTTGATATTTCAAAAATGATATTTATACCTAATTAGTTTATTTCTAATAATAAAATTTAAAGGCGTATTACATCACCTTCGAAAAACGGTTTCTATTTTTCGTATACATTCAGAAATATGTCATTTATTTGTATTTTATAGCAAAGCGGAGATACTAGTTAAACAGTATCCTATTAGGAATTTCATAATAGTTCAACTGACTTTGGTCACTTGAAACTCTTTGACGGTTTTCAAACTGAGAAACTGCAGAGACAAAGCTCGGTTTAAACTTTCATTTAAATTTCCGGTGACACTAACTTGAGTCAATCATTCGAATTTTGAACATTTGGCTGTCACCAGTTGTTTTGTTTTCTCTCTTAAAAAAATAATATTTTTTATTATTTTAACTAATATTTTTATGTTTTCTGGTCAATAAAGTGTAGTGTGTTGTTCCTTGAGGATTCTTCTCCCCTCTGATCTTCCAGGAGTCACTTTTCGTCACTGATTTCCAGATATTTATAACCTTTTTTTCACTACTGTCACTTTCCATACATATTTTTTTTTGTAATTTTGTGAACAATGGAGGAGGATTTCCCTCCTGGACATCCTAAAAAGCCCCCAGATCCTCCCCCTGACCCCCCAGATGGTGAAAATATTGTAATTTCTGACAGTGAATCTGTCATTCTAACTTCTACAAAAAAAAGGAAGTTTAGTCCCTCTTCCCCAGTAAAGCATGACTCTCCTTCTTCTTCTCAGTCTCTACCAGATCTTCCTCAACCCCCTCCAACCAATTTTTACTCTACTCATTCCTGTGGCCCCTACATTGTTTATGCGCAAAAAACTGAGCAAGGTAAAACCATTCATCCTCTTGAATTTGGTAAATTCCTTTCAACCAACAAGAACCATTCGATTAAGCCCGGAGGTGTAAAAGCCGAGGGTCGCTTCCGAATCTCTGTTGAATTCCTCTCAGGTTCAGCCGCCAACAACTTTATTAAAAACATTTTTATTACATCTAATTCTAAATTCAAGGCGTACATCCCAACTTTCAATGTCACTCGTATGGGCCTGGTCAGGGGTATCTCGACCGATCTGTCCATTCCAGAAATTCTTTCTTCTCTTTCAACCCCTCAACATATCGGCAATCCCATAAAAGCCAGGAGGCTAAATTATAAGGACACCTCTGAGGGCAACGTTTCCTGGAAGCCCTCCCAATCTGTTGTGATCACATTCGAAGGACAATCTCTTCCCTCCCATATCTATTTATTTTTCAACTCCTTACCAGTTGAAATTTACACTTACCCCACCACCCAATGCTACAATTGCTGCCGTTTTGGTCATAACAAAGCTGCATGCAGATCCCCTCCCAGATGCTTCAAATGTGGAGAAAACCACACGGCTGACCAATGTTCTTCTCTCTCTTCACCTAAATGTTTTAACTGCTCAGGCGCTCATTCCGCCATTCACTCTTCTTGTCCTGAACAAACTCGCCAAAAAAATATAAAAATTTCCATGGCCTCTGAAAACTTGTCTTTTCTGCAGGCTTCTAAACTATTCCCGCCTGTCAAAAAATCTTTTGCCGAGGTTTTATCCAGTAACTCTCCATCCAATCCTCTCCCCTTCTCCTCAACATCTTCTCGTTCAACTAAATTAATGTACAAAAACCCTGTCTCTAAACCGGCTCCTGGATACGATCGGCAACAACACAACTCACTTCTCTTAAATCCCAATGGTTCTCCTCTTTCAAATGCCTCAAATGGGTGCGCAAACAACTATAATTCGTCCTCAACAAACCATCAAAAGCTTTCTGAACAACTCTCGCAAGATAATTCTTCATTTATACAAACTCTTATTATGCTTCTAATTGACCTAATTTCTTCTCAAACTAATCTACCGTCCAACGCTGCTTCTATTATTTCCACGTTAAAATCATTTGTTCAAAATGGCACTTCAAGATGTCAGAATACTTCAGTGGAATAGCCGCAGTGCTATTTCTAACAAATCGAACCTTCTTAACCTATTAAATTCAAACCTTGTTTCTGTGGCTGCTGTCTCGGAGACATGGTTTACTCCATCCACCCACTTTAATGTGGGAGGGTACTCCTGTCTCCGTGATGATCGCCTGGAAGGTACGGGCGGCGGTGCTGCCCTTTTTATTAAAAAATCCCTTCCGTTTTCCCCAATAAATAATATCAAACCCCCCAATGCTGACTTTCAAATGGTTGCAGCTAAAATAAAGGACACATCCTTTGTTTCTATCTATATTCCCCCATCATCTCACTTCAATAAGCAAGCTTGGTTACAAATTGTCCGTCAACTAAGCCCTCCATTCTTTTTATTGGGCGATTTTAATGCCCATTCCCCCGTCTGGGGTTCTGCTTTCTCTGATCGAGATGGTCGAAATGTTATGGATTTTTTAGATGAATCCAACCTTTTCCTTTTGAACGACGGATCTCCTACGAGAATCTCTCGCCCCAACACAAACCCCAGTGCAGTGGATCTCTCCATATGCTCTACAAATCTGGCACCTCTCTCCTCGTGGGTGGTGTCCCCCGATCCTTGCTCCAGTGATCATTTCCCGATCACCATCACTTATCAAACTTCTTTCCATTCAGACAAGTCCCATATTTCGACGAAGATTAAAACAAAACACACCAAATGGGACGAATTTAACTCGCATATGGATAAGTTTATCCAAAATTTACCCTCTTCTGATGTATTATCTGTCAAAGATGACTACGATAACTTCAAATCGATGCTCATAACTGCAATACATAAATCAAATCCTCCCCCTAAAACCAAATCTCTTAAAAAACTCCCTCCGACTCCCTGGTGGGATGAGGAATGTTCTAAGGTAGTGAGAATTCGGAAAGCTAAATCTCTTTCGTATCGTCACAATATGACTATGGAGAACTATCTTATATACAAAAATGCCGAAGCCAATGCCAAAAGGGTATTGAGGTCAAAAAAAAGATCTGGGTGGTACAACTTCTGCAGTTCAGTATCTCCGAATACTCCAATTTCGGAAGTTTGGTCTATGATTCGAAGATTTCGATCCTCCTTCAGTTCAACATCTCCTCGAGCGTCTCATTCTAAATGGATAGATGAGTTCTTGGACAAAATTGCCCCCCCTTCTGTACCTAATTTAGATGAAATAACTCCCATCCACAACACTCCTATGTCTGATCATTGGCTAGACTCTCCATTCACTTTAATTGAATTAAAAAATTGTTTATCAACAGTCAAAGACTCATCTCCAGGCAGAGATGGTATTCCTTATAGCATTATCAAGAATAGTAATGATAATGTTCTAAATCACTTCCTAAGCATCTTAAATAAAATCTTCCAGTCTGGCATAATGCCTGATGACTGGAGTTCTCAAATAATCATCCCAATCCTAAAATCAAACAAATCACCCAATTCTGGATCCAACTACAGGCCAATTGCTCTTTCATCCACCCTCACTAAAATTTATGAAAAATTAATTAAAAACCGGTTAGAATTTTTTGTCGAAAGTAATCAGCTTCTCTCTCCATCTCAATTTGGATTTAGGAAAAAAAAATCTACGCAAGATAACCTTGCCATCATCAGCACTGATATTAATTTATCCATGTCTAACCATGAAGTATGTCTTGCAGTCTTTATAGACATAGAAGGTGCCTTTGACAATGTTTCCATCCCAATCCTTAAAAAAAAACTTTTAGGCCTTGGCCTTCCCCCCATGTTTGTCCAATCTATTATTAATCTATTTCTTGATAGAAAAATTTTCATTGAGCTACCAGATGTTACTCCTCAGAGTAGATCAATTTGGAAAGGTTTACCCCAAGGCGATGTATTATCCCCATTACTGTATAATATATACACGTACGATATGCATGTCTCTATTCCCCCTCAAGTAAAAGTTATTGAGTTCGCAGATGATTTAGCTTTCTTCTTATCATCCAAAATCATCCCACTTGCCGTCAAATATCTTAATGAAGCCATGGATGCCCTTTGCACATGGCTCACTTTAAATGGTCTGGAACTTTCAGTCCAAAAGAGTCAGTGTGTCACCTTCTCAAACCGTCATAAAAATCCTCCTGTTCAAATTTTATTTAAAAACTCTCCAATCCCCAACGCCTCTGAAGTTAAATTTTTAGGAGTAACATTTGATAGGAAACTTAAATGGTCTTCCCATATTCACAATATAGTTACAAAATGTGAAAAAAATTTAAATATCATCAGATCATTGACTGGCGTTTGGTGGGGTGCTCACCCTACCTGCATTAAGTTGCTTTACAATGCACTTATTCGAAGTCATCTCGACTATGCCTGCCCACTTTTTAGTACGGCCTCCAAAAATGCACTCAGTAAATTAGACAAAATTCAATCGAAGTCATTGCGAATAATAACTGGAGCGATGCAGTCATCGCCCATCAATTCCCTTCAAGTGGAATGTTCTGATCCCCCACTTTATTTAAGGCGACAACTGTTTGCTGACAAATTTGTTCTTAAATGTTTAAATTCTAAATGTCATCAGGTTATTCCCAGAGTTTCGTTGTTCAAAGACTCAACACATTCATCTACAATCAGAGCTCGAACTAAACCTCTTCCTGCCATCTGTAAAAATTTTCGCTCTCTCTCAGAGCTTCAAATTATCCAAAATGATCTTCTTCCACTATACAAATTAAAATATAGTCACGTCACCCTATCCCCAACAATTTTGGAAGGGATCGGCATCCTTAAAAGTCATTCCAATCTCCCAGCCCGTACTGTTAATAATATGTTCAATGACATTATTTCTTCTAAATGGCCCAACTCTTCTCTTTTATTTACTGATGGCTCCAAATCTCCTGACTCTCCTAACTGTGGTATAGGTGTTAACGTTTACCACAATAATTCTAATGATAGATTATTTTATTCAATTTCAAACCAATTTTCAATATTTTCTGCTGAGTGCATTGCAATAATTGAAGCACTCAAATATATAATCAAAAATAATTGTGAACATTCCCTTGTTCTCTCTGACTCTCTCAGTTCCCTCCAAAAACTTAAATCCTGTCCTCTTCTTCATCCTGATGATCACTTTGTATGCCTCATTAGAGTGCTGATAGCCTCCATTCAAAGCTCTGGAAAAACCGTAATTCTTGTTTGGATCCCTGGACACATTGGCATAGTGGGTAACGATATTGCAGATTCTTTGGCAAAACAAGGAGCGTCCAACCCTATTGTTACCCTCGTAAACCATATTCCCCTATCTGATATTTTTTCCATCATCAAAGATAGATCCCGCAATGTTTGGACAGAGTATTGGAACATTGCCAGTCAATCCAAGGGAGCTCGCTACGCCTCAATACAAAGGACTATCCCATCAAAACCGTGGTTTCAAAAATTTCCCCATTTTTCCAAAAAAGAAATTTCCTCACTTATTCGAATGAGAATCGGTCATTGTTCCGTTCCTTCTCACCTTTTTAAAATTCACATCCTTGACTCACCAGATTGTACGTTCTGTGGTCTAGATGTGGGCACTTTAGATCACATATTTTTTGGTTGTCCCTCTCTAAATAAATATCCTCTCTTCTATCAAGCGTTATCTAAAATTTCCTCCCCTCCATTCAACATTTCATCTCTTCTAAGTCTGAACTCGACTCCAATCTTCCATATAATTCTGAAATTTGTACATTTAAATAAAATTAATATATAAATTCATCTATCCCTTTCTCTGTAATTTTAAATGATGGCCTAGAACACCCTTGAAGGGTGAAAGCCAGAAATAATTGAAAAAAAAAAAAAACTTGAGTCAACGTACTAACACCAACTTTGAACAAAGGCTGGCAACATATGATTATTTGCACAGATTTGCCTTGTGATGTCCGCATATTTTTATGGTGCCACTTTCAAAATTATTAAATTTATTTTAATTCATTTTTAAAATTTTATTAACCAAAAAAATCTATTAAAAAGATCTTTTACGACTAAACAATTTTAAATCTAAAAATATTATTTCTGGTAATTTGGAAACAGAAAAATCAGAAAAAGATGTTGTTTCCACTGGGACTCTAACCCAGGGCCTTTTGTTTACATGGCAAGTGCTCTGCCAACTAAGCTATGGAACTCATTTCCAATTCGGTCACTTTTAACTGTATCGTACTTCGACTAAGAACTACCAACATTTTCTTCATTTTCTTAACGTGCAATACTTATCCTCCTATCCTATCACCCTAGACTTGCAGAAAAAGTCAATAGATGTCGCGTATTAAAAAAAAAAAAATGGATAAATATTTATCCAGACACTATCTAGATAGCATTTAGTTCGGGTTGAATCTTGCAATATGGATAAAGAAAGCAGCCAATAATATGCGTTAAGAAAATGTTGGTAGATCTTAGTCATACAGTTTAACATATGATGATATGATGTGGGATTTTTTTTACTTAATTTGCTAATTGTGTCATTCTTTACTTTTTACCTTTTCATATAAAAAAGCTAGTATGTATTGTAAAATTATACCAATGTATGTACCAAAAATATTATTAATTAAGAAAGAAAAAACAAAAAAAAACCTTTCCCATGAACCCGGGCACCCCAACTAAGTCACCAAACGTACCTTGAGGTGACATATGGCAAGGATGTAGGTTATCCAATAAATGGTATCCATACCCGCCTCATAAAAAAGGGTATTTAAACTTTCTATAAGTTTATTATATTAGGTGTAAAAAAAAATATGATTTTTCAAAATTAATAAATGTGCCCTTTATCAAAGTCCTCTAGGAGTATGAAAGAGTATGCAAATAAATCAGAAAAATAAGGTTGCAAAAGATGGTTAGCTCGGGCTTGATGAAATATTTATGCATTATTAATTAAATGAAACTAAAACCGGACATGTTTCATTGTGATTCTAGTTACCCGGTACAGCATTTCTTCTCGCGTTGACTCAATTATTTTTCAACTGCATTTTTTTCCCTAACGACACTCTTCTCTTATTCTTGTTACCCTGGTATCTCCTACAATTTACTTGGAAGAAGAGAATGTTAAAGATCACTTATTTAATTCTAGTCTTAATGGCTTGTACTTTATTTTTTCAACCACTTTCAAGAATCGTAATTACATAGTTATCTTATTATTATCTTACTAATTTTAGAAATATTATAAATGCGAAAGTTTGTATCGATGGATGTGTCTTACTCTTTCACTCAATAAATACCGAATGGAATAAAAAAAATCGTTCACTAATCGAAAGCTACATTATTTGCGAGTAACATAGGCAATAATATATTGGTAAGCTCTGGCGTTATGGATAAGCTGTGGCGTTATGAAATTATTTATTATACGTTTATTGGCGTGTTGCTAAGTAAATGTTTGACGTGGGCTGTCATTTTGTTTAGGTTACTATGGAGATTTCTTTGGTAGCGAAAATTGAAATATGAGTATTCTAATATGAATATTTAGTGTAGATACACATATAAAATAGGTACTAATCTACATTTTGACCTAAGCCAACAGCTATACTAACATTATGAATGCGAAACGGAGCGAATTTGATTGTTGATTGATTGGGAGGGGGAGGGGTAGTGCAGGGGGGTGTGGGGGGGGGGGGGGGGACGAATATGCGAGCAAAGCCGGGGGCAAAAGCTAGTATTAAATATATATTTCTGTGATCTTGTGCTAATAGGACCAATATCAATAATCACTACATACTTTCATTAATGAACATTAGAACAATAAACCCACATTGATAGTTATTATTTACGAACTATATTATTATTATGGCAATTTTTTTTCTGTTATTTGATTTATGTTTTTAAATTGATTTATGAATGAAATTCTTATTTAATAAAAAAAGGGTATTTTAGAAAAAATTAACAACTTAAGCCCCTTTAGCACTGATGATAAATATTATGTTAGTTCCTAATTATGTAAAAAATTAAAAAGGCCAACGTTATATTTCTGTTAAATTTAATCACAGTTTACAATATTTCTTCATCTGAACATGACATAACATCCTCCGTTTCGGGGCCAGTCTCCAGCGACGAATAAAATTCTAAGCAATATTGGTCTATTTTATTTTATTAAAATAAAGCAGCAAGCTAAGATCGTGTCACAAAAAAGAGCCAATGTTGACTTTGATCGTTTAAGTTCTGACTCTGTTACTAGAAAATTGAAAAAAATAATTTTCCTTATTGGCTAAAGTACACTTTAGCCCTTTTATCACATTTTTTTACTAAATGGTATGAAAGCGCAAACTATGTTGGTGGTCTTTTTTTCATAGTAACTTTTGAAATATTGTTGATAAATTAACGCCATTTTAGCACAAAAAATTTCAAACTTTTTCAATAAACAGGTATCACAATCTCATTTTAAACAAAAACGTACTTTGGCCACATTAATATCAGACCACAGATTTATATATACATATATACATACATTTTTTTTATTTACGCCTTTTTGGGAGCTTTTACATGGATTGTAAATGTTATATATTTTTTTCTGTACTTTCAGGAGGAGAAAACTATCAAGTCATGAAACATAATGTCATCAATCATTTGCTAAAATTCAATCATTCCATTCATAAACGCCTTAGATCCAGCATCTAAAATCATTTAACCTTTATTGCAAGTTTATCTAAACTATTTTTACATAATTAACAGTTCTTAATTGTCCAAATGACCATTTTAGTTTTTGTTCAATCTCCACTTTAAAACTAAAAATAAAGTATAAAAAATGATAGTTAATCACTTAGCCAAGATTTTTTTTTAAACTAATGGGATCTTTGCCTTTACGGAAATAGCTTTATCTTAAACTCCTATCATAATGTTTCATTGAAATAATGAAAGAAATCCTTCTCGTCTTGTAAAATTTTCAAATGGTCGTTTGGAAAATTAAGAACTAAGGCGGAGAAATATGGAAGTAATTTAACACAAGTGTTTCATTCCGAGTTTAACTTCCGACATTACTGTGCGATTAACCCCTGTGTTTTGGAAAACGAAAGAGGTCATACAAGGAGCTCGATTTACGACCGACTTCAGACCTCCAGAGACCACCGAAGGACCGTACACTACAAGTGATTTGTAAAGAGCCATGTAAAATGAATTTCTCTGGAATAATATACAACAGACTGGGTCCATTTAATATACACATAAACAGTAACAAACATACAATAAAATATAACATAAGTAGCAAGTACTGGTACCTTCTCTGATGTATGGCAGTGAGGCATGGAACTGGCAGAGGAGGGATGAGAGTAGACTGAATGCTGTAGAAGAATCTCTGAGGCGAATGTGTGGTAAAACCATGTACGATCGACTAATTATCGTGGAGATCCGCAAAGAACGCAAGGCTGATTGATGTAAGTGTGATGTGTAAGATTAATAAAGGGACGCTCCGATGGTTTGGGCATGTAGAGAGAATGAATCAGGAATGGAGTGTAAAGAGTAGAAGTGTGTGAATGGTAGAAGAAGTCAAGGACGCCCAAGAAAGGCATGGCACGACCAAGTGAATCAGATACTTGAGCCGGGCCATGTCAAGAGTCAGAAAAATAGAAGAGCATGTATGAGACGTTGTATGAATGTAAACGAGGCAAGGAACGTGTGCCAAGATAGAGTTGTTTGGCGGTCCGTTGTCTCTGCCTACCCCAGCGATGAAACGGCGTGATGGTTAGTTAGTTAGTTTATTAGTTTGCCTAATATATAAAAAAAGTGTGACATTTTTCGCAAGTCTATTAAAGTGTTCATGGTTTATGTTGAAGATATCAAGAAATGTTGTTTGGCAGCACCGTACACCTTGTCAAGCTGTGCTGAGCCTATATGTCTGTTCTGTCGTGTATCATATTATGACATGATATGCAGAATAAATCGTGGTGCCACCTCTCGCGGTAGTTGTTAGTACAAAGTAGGTACGAACTATCTATCAAATTATGCAAAATAATGTTTTATACATATTATGTGAGGCATTAAGGTAGTGGATAGTGAAGGAAGGGCTTTATAACCAAAATATTGTCTTATGGGTAACAATGTCATATTTGAAGTGCTACTCAAGGAAAAAGGAAATACAACGATTATATTCTGATTTGTGGAAGACAGTAGCAGCAAACGGGGACAAAATAAAGTAGTTTCCGGTCGTTCGGCGTTAGGGCGTTGAGAGCGGTAGTAATCAAATTGAATTCCATTAGAGGTAAAAAAAATAGAACCATTTTTTTCGATGTGTGTCTCATTCAAGTATAATTATATATATAATATATTTACGGCAAGTTCCAGAGTGGAAGATACTCTCAGTATCGCCCTGGTGTAAGACCACCATTCAGAATTGAAACGTTGCTTGAAATGGCATTAGCCGTGTTTGGTGACCAGATCTGAATAGCCAGGTACTTCCCAACCTTCCTCTTCCCTATCTCCTTCCCATTCCCCATTACCTTCAGCCTCACAACATACCCTAATTGGGGATGCCATAGTCTCACTGGCTTCAGACGGGAGCAGTTGGGACTCTTGTGCGGTATTCAAATAAAAAAATTAAAACTTGAATGGGGATGGTCTCAACTCTCGACAAATCAGTTCCGATTTTGAAATTGGCAATTAAAGTATTTTTTTTTTAGCTAAATTAATATATTATACATTGGTAAGGTGTACTTTATCGCCTGTCCAAATTTTTCAAGTAATCTCTTAATTTTGGAAATGAAACTTGATTCGAAGAAAAAATTGTTCATTGAACCGGAGTTACAGATAGAGTCACAACCAAAATTCGTATTTTATGTCATTTAAACTGTGTTGGGTGAAATACATCGTGTTAATCATTTTTTTATTTAAATTTAATTCTTAGGAATATAACTAGCTTTTGCCCCCGGCTTCGCGTGAGCCAATCCCCCCCCCCTCTCGCTCTACTTAGCAACGCTTTCTTTTTCGTCTGGACAATAAACTTATAATACATAATTTCATAACGCCAAAACTTACCAATATATATAGCCTGTAGTACTCGCAAATGATGTAGCTTTCTATTAGTGAAAGAATTTTTAAAATACATTCAATAGTTTTTCTGCGAAAGAGCAACAAACATACATATATCCTACATACATCCATACAAACTTTCGCCTTTATAACATTAATAGGAAATAGGATACAATAGATGTATAATACAATAGACAAAAACCTTAACTGGAAAGATCAGATCAACCTTACCGTTGACAAAATAAGGACATTAATCTACATATTCTTAAAAATCCGAAACTTTCTCTCATTAGAAAATCTAACATCATTCTATATATAGTAAAATCAAATCTCCAATACGCTGTAGTAAGCTGGGGAGCTGCATACAAAACAAATCTACTCCCTGTGAAAATTGTGTTAAAAAAAAATTTAACACACCTCATTTATGAAGTATTCAAGTTGAACGATCTAGTCCGAAAAAATATAATAATTCAAATAATAAAAGAAAAACTAAATCATAGCTTTTTTGAAGGGTGAGTTCTAGAATTTAAAGCTCTATTGAGAACCAGGATTGCAGAACTGAGGGGAAAGATATACCACTCCAGAAATATTCTCATAATAGAAACCCGTTTGACTTCAGGTTTAAGCTTAGAAGAACATTGGAGAAAGACACTGGTTCCCATAACCTCAGACCCAATGGACTAATTAGAGTTCAATTAAAGATATTTTTTCTTGTTTTTTATGAAGACTTTATCTAATGATGCCTACTACTTTTTAATTTTTTAAATTTTATTTTATTTATTAATACAAACAAACAGTACATTATTTACATTGGTGAAAAAATTTTACATTTAATTAGTATATTTCAAGTTAGGTACCTATGATATGTTTCATTGAAGTATCTTGTTTATATTAATTTTTAACCGGATGATGTGCATTGTGGGAGGGTGTGTGTGTGTGTGTGTGTGAGTGTGTGAGTATGTTTGTGGATGTGAGAAGTGGTGATGTTTGTATGTATGCGCCTTGAACAATTTACATTACTGACATGATGCTCTTTTTAAATTTGGGAAGTGAATCGGAGAAAATGTCAATATTAGAATTTAGACAAACATTATTTAACATATGAAGAGCACGGTTAATTGGCGAATTAGTTGCTGCATTTGTTTTATAATTAAGCGTGTGGAATAATTCTGTATGGCGTGTACGTCTTAAGGGTATGTTAAAATTAATTAGGGAAAGAAGTTCGGTACAGTCGATGTTATTATTTAATATTCTGTGTATAAATGTTACATCAGCTATTGTTCTCCTTTGTTGCAAAGTTTGAAATGTGGGTCCAAAGTTATTGTTGAATTTGAAGGCAAGATATTTTATAAATTTGTGTTGAATGTTTTCTATTCTATTAATATACAGTTTGTACTACGGGTTCCAAATTGGTGAGGCATATTCCAGTGTACTTCTGACTAATGCAAAATATAACATTACTACTGTACGCGGGTCACTGAATACTTTACTGACGCTAAGAATTTTTATTTTCTTTTTTCTTATATTTTTTTATCTTTACTCTATTTTATAAATACATACGTTTTAATGTATGTACTTACACTCTATATTGTATATAGGATATATGAGATTGTACTAACCTCCCAAATTGTAGAATAAAAACCATTATTATTATTTTTCTGGTGCTTCAGATTTTATATCCGGGTTAAATCTTCCCCACAGGAAAAACTAAACCCTTCCACACACTATATAAGGATAATACATACAAAATAGTACAAGAACAATACGTCAATTCACCAGAGACCAAATAGAAAAATAATTCACTGACTCCAGATATTTTCATATCAGAGGGTTCGGCTCGGTAGAACTCCTAACTGGACCTATAAATCCTACTGACTCCTTAATATAAATATTTAAAAATCTTTCGTAATCCTACATGTGTTTAAAATGACTGATTTTGCATTTTTATATATTAATTCTTTGACAAATCTAATAAGTTTAAATTATTAAATAACAAATGGTAATATTTTAATATTCTGAGAATGCCAAATTCTTTGAATATCATTTCCTAAATCTCTATATTTTCTTATTTTTTCAGAAACAATTTTCTGAATATTACAGGAATTTGGAATTTTATTTTTAATATTTATCCAGACACTATATTTATCCATTTTATTTTTAATATTTATTCCGACACTATCTAGATAGCATTTAGTTCGGCTCGAATCTTGCAATCATATATAAAGATAGCAGCCAATAATATGTGCGTTAAGAAAAATGAAGATAGTGTTGGTAGTTCTTAGTCGAAGTATGATACAGTTAAAAGTGACCGAATTGGAAATGGTTTCCATATCTCAATCGGTAGAGCAGTTGGCCATGAATGCTAAGGTATCTGGGTTCGAGTCCCAGTGGAACCAATATCTTTTTCTGATTTTTCTGTCTTCAGATTTTGATTGAGTTTCGCTAATATTGTCTTAATTTAATTTTATATTATAATTTGAGTTTTTACTCATAAAAGTTAAAAATAAAAATACTTATTATATAATTTATTTTTGTAATAAAAATTATTATAATTTGTAAACTTATTATTTAATAAATAAATAAAATATTTTCATGGTTTTTCTAATAAGTTTAGGTACTTGCTTTTACTTAGTTCGTCAATATGTAAAATGAAATTGTTTTGGTTCACTAACAACTCTGTCAATCTAAAAAACCACAAAATTATTTCCTACTAGATTAAAACGGAGCACTCATCGGCAGACCGTACAATCCGCAGTCAAGAACTTGGTATTTCACTCTGCTAATTATTTGGTACCAAGGTTCTTGAAAGCGTCAAAAACAGGTGAGTCGTATTTATTTAAGGTGTATGCATACCGCGGAACATGCAGCCGGTGTTAGCTTGCTTCAATTGTTTGCGGGACCGAAGCTGCCATCCCTGGAATCAGGGCCGGATTTGATTTAAAATTAAGAGGGCCATAGCACAGGGCGCTTACATTCATATGAATTAAAAAAATTAAAATGATATTTAGAAACTTTTTTCCGAAGAGTGAGCAATTGTGAGAGGAATTAAAGATGAACTCAGTCTTATATATTTTTTTAAATTTGGAATTATTTTGTTTCTATGTAATTAAAGCGCAAACTCGTAAAAATTACGGGATGTTATAATTGTAAAATTTTTGAAGTTGAAAGCATTTATAAAATATTTCCTTCAGGATAATTGCTTATAAATACAAACAAACGTAATTGATTTTCTTTTCAGAATAAATACATAAATTTGATGTATGATGAGAGAGACGACCAGAATTTCCTTTCAAATGAATATCCTGAGTGAGATTTAAGATTTTGAGTTTTGACTATTTTGAATCTGCAAATTTTTCAACGATGAAATACAAATTTCTATAAAATAATAATTAATTAATTAATTATTTTTGGTCTGCAATGATTTATACTGCTTATTTCCAATTTTGAAAATTAAAATTTTATTGAACTTGAATAATTTTGCACACTACGCTGCATAGGTATGTAATCACTATAGGTGATTACATACCTATGCACCTAAATTTAAAAAAAAAAAGACTTTTCTGATCAACCCACCTACACTACAAGTATGAAAACCTTAAATCTACTGAACGTTCTAAAATTAAATAATCTTTTTGCTAGAATAATCATAATTTCCATGCTACGAAATTATATAATGCCCTTCCAAATGAAATTAAAAACACCACGAGTTAAAAGTTTAAAAACGAAATAAAATATGGCTAACAACATGAAGTTAAGAAAATCATTCAATTTATGAACACAAACTCTACCTACAGTCAAGAAACAAAAAGATATTTTGTTTTAATAATTCTTTATTTTGTGGAAATTAACACACACAAAAAAGAGGAAAGCATGATCTAATACCCGTACCACAACATGCAAGCAACCTCGGAACAGGAATCCCTAGTGAGGAGGACTGCGAAAAAAATATTTTACTTTAATTTTTAATATCAAAAAAATTAAAAAAAATTATTAGAATGTAGTTAAAAATATTAGATTTTCACTGTAAATTATTTTGCGTAAAAATATTAAAAATAATTGACTTCTTCAAAATTATTTTAAAATGGGGTCAAATATAGATTATCCCGTGCCTTTTCTGGCTGCATCCGACCCTGCCTGTGCCTCAGACAACTTCGCACAAAGCTTTTCTAACTACTACCAGCTGCTAGCAGCATAAGCTTAGAGCGCCGCAAAGGCCGCACAAGAGTTCCACCAGTCAGTGGGAGGATGAATTCCCCAATATTGGGGAATGTAATGGGATGAAAGGAAGAGACAGGGTAAAGAATGGAGAGAGAAACAATGGGAGCAGTGGCGGTTTGTGACTTTTTTGTGCTGGTGCAAAAAAGGTATTACTAAAAATGTTACGTTAATTCATTTTTAATCTAATTTACTGGGGAAATTAAATCGTGTTAAGAGCGTTTAACCAGCCAATTTCCGAAAATTCACATTTCGTCGAAAATTCAAAAATGTTCTTACAGGGCGGTTCCAATGAGAAAGATTAATTACTCTCCGTACCAGCTTTTTAAATCATAACTCAATATCGATTTTATTTCATTCCAAAGTTGCTTTAATTTATTTATTCCAAAAATGCTGAAAGGCATGATGATAAAACTATTAAAATTATGTACTTTTTGTAATTATTTTTCGATTATAAGTATTTATCATTTTTAATAATGTCTAAGCAAAATAAGAAATTTAAAAAATCTGATGTATATTATTTTTTAAGTGCGCAAATAAATACACAAACTGACCAAAACCATGTAACTATATATATATTTTTAATGATTTTATTTAAACTAAAATTAAAATTGTGAAACATACGTTTCCCAGATAATGTATTGATTCATTTTACTGCATAATTATATGATTTGAAATGGGTGTTGTATAATACATGTATTTTTTTGAAAATTAAACAAATCCGCCATCGACCCATAGTATAATTATTATACTTATTTTACTAAAAATAAACATTTTTTCTGCAAATTTAAAACATACGTTTACTAGATAAAAGAACAATCTTTTGAAACCAATTTATAAATTTTTGTGGAAAAGAGTCAATACGTCTAAACACTGATTTAAAAATGACATATTTCTGGTTTTCTCTGGTTATACGCTCTTAAGTAAACGAATATTAAGGAAATTAAATGCACATTTTAATATATTTTTTTTAATATGATATTATCTTTATTTAAATATTTATTTATATTTATAAAAATTGAGACATTGGATTGGTAAATTAAATTGCGTTATAGGGGGCTGTTTATTTCCTGGTGTCCAATAGAATGAAGAATTTGGTTATTTTGTATAGAATTCACATTCTATACAAAATAACCAAATTGCTTTCTATAAAATGCATTCTATACAAAATAACCAATGCTTCACAATTGCATGTTCACACATGCAGAAAATAGTTTAAAGAGATATAAACGTCAAAACAAAGTAAAGAGAGAGATTTGAATGTACATCAATACAATAAGTAGGTACCAATGTAGAAAATATTTAACAAATCTACAGTTTTTTTTCAACGATTGTTGAAATTTCAGACACTTGATTTTCGATACACGAGAAATCCTATTCCTTGAACATCTCTTGGAGGCCTCCATACTTGAGGGGTAAGACTCTACTAGAAAGATGGAAGTTGCGGGTTCAAATCTCGGCGTGCGCAAGTAAGTTTAATTAGATTAATTTTCTTCACGATGTACTCATTTAAAATAATATATTATAGTGTACTCGAGGCACGTTCCACGCAGCACGTGCAAGACACCGCTAGTGTAAGACCGTCATTCAGAATTAAAACGTTGCTTGAAATATCTTTAGTGACCAGATCTCATTAACCTGGTACTAGTTTTCTCTTCCCCATATTCTTACCCTCCCCCCACTTTCAGCCTCATAACATAACACAATTGGGGATGACATAGTTTCACTGCCTACAGACGGTTGGGAACAGTTGGGACTCCTGTGCGGTTTCACATCACAAAAAAAGCAGAATGTTAATACTTCTTGACGAAATTTTCACACTTGTCATTCCCATAATAAAAAGTACTGTAGATATATTCAACAAATTCCATGTATAGAGGATATACGGCCGTACAACCAAAGTCGACGTATTTATATCTGAAGGCATCTTGAGTAAAAATATATTTACTAACAATAATTTCGACTCTCTGAAGAAACATGCGGCAATAACAAAAAACGATGTACTTATACGTGTAGTTGGCTTAGAAAAAAAACGTTAAAGATTCCTATATGCATACAATATAACTTTATCTGAAAATTACACAAGAGTCCCAACTGCTCCCAACCGTCTCTAGCCAGTGAGTGCCAATGGCATCCCCAATTTTGGTATGGTGTGATGCTGAAGGTAGTGGGGAGGGGAAGGAGATGCGAAAAACGTACCTGGCTATTCAGATCTAGTCACCAAACATGGCTTAAGCCATTTCAAGTAATCAGACAAAACCTACATACCTACACTGTACAACAGCGAAAAAAATTAAACAAATCATGTGATATCACTTTTCTATATATTTTTTTAAAAACTTCTTACTCCAACACAAGAGTCCCAACTACTCCCAACCGTCTGGAGCCAGTGAGACTATGGCATTCCCAATTTTGATATGTTGTGAGGTTGAAAATAGTGGGGAGGAAAAGGTGATGTGAAAAATTTACCTGGCTATTCAGATCTAGTCACCAAACACGCCTAAAGCCATTTCTCATTATTGTAACCACTACTTACCAAACTGATAATTTTTGTCAAATATTTTTGCTTTACTGAAAAATAAACTTTATTTAATATTTATAAAATATTTGTAAACTAGTCTGCCTCGACACAGGATTTCCTAGTAAGACAGGCAAGGCTAAAAAAATGTAAACCTTTTTATATAGATGCACATAATAAATAAAAAATAAATAAAGGTAAAAGAAAATTACTGCATACACCCGATGAAAAACTCTGCGTAAAGCCTTGAAAATGTCGGGGACTTTATTCGTCAGTAAGTTTTCTGCTGAGGTTTAGTTTGGCATTAGGTGTCTGTAAAGTTTTTCTGAAAATTTCAGTTACTTAAAAAAGCTTTCTACTGTGCTTAACTTTTTTTAAGAATTTCTTCATCCTCATAACTGTTTGAATTTCGTTAATACTTATCTTCTAAAGTGTCCCTAGATACCATTACTGCGGTGACTTTAGCCACCTATTAAATTTGCTTTTTCAAGCGTTTCCTTAGCAGAAGAGATCAGCAAATCAACAAAGGAAGAAATATAAAATTTCAGCGAAAAAATACTTTAGTTTTAAATAAATAAAAAATGTTTTTTCTTCAAAGAATTTGTGTTATCTGAATAAAAAAATTAAGAGCGTTATAACTGCTAACGCAAACGACTGTGGAAAATATATATTGTGAGTTGTATAAATATAGGTGGAATTTATTAATTGCAATTACATTTACCTTTTTCTGAAAGAGATTTAAAAAGGTTTGGGATTATTTATTTATCACAACTGGAAATTCTCTTTCAGAGAAGACATAATTAACCAAAATAATCTCATTTGAATGTCGTCTTAAAAATATATAACATTTCATCTTATTCTGACGCACTTCTGGTCGCCGCGGCAGTCGCGTATCAGTTGTCTTGTTGACAGGTTTCCCTGGAAGCGACTCACTAACTGTCAAGTTTTCAAGTAATCTGCGATATGTCAAAAAAATATCAATTTCATTCAGGAGGTTGATCGCGATTACATCACCAACAGGTCTTTTTCAGTTTCTCCAAGAACGGATGGCTTTAATCGTAATTTTTTAATTTGAATGAATTTGGAATAGTTTTCCAACTGTTTCTGGAGTAAGAGCGATAGTTTCCAACGTACGTCTTTCCTACCTTTCCTTAAAAACGGTTGTTTAAAAATAGTCTAATATGACAAAAAAAATATAGACATCCTTTAAAGTAAGGTTAGGTTAGATTTTAGTAGATTGGAAGATGTTTCGTGGAAAAGATATTTTGTCGTCGGATAAAAACGCGCATAATCATAAAATCAAAATAATTGAAAAAAAATTCTGATTAAATTTCAACAAAAATGGATATATTCATGCTTATTAAGTTTCTTCAATTTATGGTCAAATCGTACGCAAAGCCACAATTACAGTTGTTTCATTAAGGAATATTATTTATCACTGTAAAAATATAAATCTGAATATGCAAAAAGTTCATTAGTGTTACGAACCATAGAACATAATTTTCATATGACGCGCAGCCCACAAATCCGGTTACTCAAAATTTCCAATTTGTGAAATGAATTTTACTCCCACAGGCAACTAATTCATCGTTGTTCATATCACCCACTGAAAAGATGAACCAATAGAAGTGTGCATGGGCGTGTTGTAAACCGTTTGTCTTAAGGGCGTGTGCCAGAAGTAAGCGTATTTTTTTCTTACTTTTGGTGAATTAATCAAACACCTTAAAATATCGATATTTACCTTGAACGGATATTAAATTTCATTGGTATGTCAGGTTCACTGGAATAAAAAGGTTAAATTATGTAAATTGGCGACCACACAGTTTTACGTTAATAACTATTAATTATTTTATGTAATAATTATTAGCCTGGAATACCCATCTACATTGAAAAAATCTTCCGAGAAAAGATACATACCGCCGACGTCCTTCTGATTTTCGGTCAAATGCTCTTATCCACTAAGCTAGGTCGGCTTATCTCCTGCCCGCCAAATAATTCAATAAATACTAGTGTTTCATTATTATTATATTTTTACACTTGCTAACAACCAACTTTATTTTTATATGAGAAAGGCATTTTAAGTGCTAAATCTCCCACTAGGTGACGTCGAGAAAAATTATGTCTATTTTTCTTGGTGAAATACTTTAACTCGTGAAATATTATATTTTTTTCTTTTAATTTATAAACTAATGTTTAAGACAAGATTTGCATTCATAGCACAAAGGGAAACAATAATTATTGTAAGTAATAATTATTAGCCTGAAACATTCATCTACATTGAAAAAATCTCCCGAGAAAAGTTTTTTATTATTATTTTTTTTTTATGAGTAATGGTGGCTTGACGAATAGGTGTTAGAAATCGGATGCAGACAGTGATTCTCAGTTTATTTGATTCAGCATCAAAAGTTGGAAAAAGGGGTGATTTCGCAAAATCTCATAGAGTACCTAACCTTTATTTTGTTTTGGAGGTAAAGTTTACAAAACAATCTCGAAGTAATTCACACCGCCCACCACTCTTCTTTATTTATATAGATAGAGAGATAGCCGTTCTAATATCTATATTAGATAGGGAACTCCAACTGTTGGAGTCAAGGGCCGATGGGCAAGGCTCTCGACTAACAATCCGAATGACGCGGGCTTAAATCCTAGCGTGCGCAAATAAATTTTATTTGATTCATTTGGGTTTAGCGTGTTTGGTGAATGGATTTGTTTAAGGTACTTCCCCACCTTCCTCTTCATATCTTCTCTTCCCCTCTACCTTCAACCTCACAACATACCCCAATTGGGGATGCAATAGTCTCATTGACTCCAGGCGGGAGCAGTTGGGACTATTGTGAAGGTATTCCACAATTATGTCCTCTGCGTGCGAACTCTATCTAAATTTCTTTAAATAGACAATAAACAGTGTTAATTTCAAGCGACCTCCCAGGTAAGTATGGTCCTGTATTAATTCATTTTTAGGCAGCATCGCGTTCATTGGTCAAAATATTGTACATATATATTTTCGTATCGGTGATCAATGAACCGGTGTATGCAATTTTTAGCCATAAGTTGTTTTTAATTGTTTGTCTAGCTTGTAGTCTTTCTAGATTTTAGGCATGTATGGTAAGTTTGTACAGCGCCCTTGAGGTGATTTTTCACAAAAACGGCGCTATATAAATCGTCCAAATATTATTATTATTATTATTATTCACACTAAAACAAAAATAGTATCACTGGCGTTGGGACGCCGCGGCGGGTGTCCTTAGCTATCTCTCCACCAGAGAAATTAGAGTGGTACTCAGCAATGACGAAACGACTAGGGATGTGACTTTTACGTAAATAATCGATTATTAAACAATCGGTTATTTTTCTTAGCATGAAAAAACGATTTATGAATAATTGTTTTTTCTTGAAAATTTGCTAAAGTAATCGATTTTTCCCTAAAATTAGTCAAATTAAAATAAACGCGTAAAATATCTTTAATCACAGTTTTATTAATTAAAAAAATAGTCAACAGAAATTATAAGTTTTAAAATAATCAACAGAAATTAAAAGTTTTTTTTTATAATTAACACAAATTGTTTGTTGACTCTATTGACTTCATCTAGTGACAAGTTTGATTAGAACTTCAACTAAACTGATTTCAAAGCACAAAAGAAATCGTCGTAGACGCACGGATGGCGTTAATGTCATGTTTTGTTTAAAAACATCATAGAAGTTCGCACTCCGGATTCCGGACTAATGACTAAGGGCTGCAAATGAAAAAATCCGCAGTGTCATAAAAAACGATTGCCAATTAATCGATTTTTGTTCGATTTTTTCATTATCAATTATTTTTTCACATCCCTAGAAACTACTAAATACATGGTAATATATCACAATTCTAGGAATTATCCGTTCAGTGCCTGTTAGAATGACGCAACACTGACCAAAGCCTTTAGATTAGACAGCTAATCGTTTAGACCATGTTAACCAAAATTAGTTTACAAGATTAACATGTGGTGATAACTGATAACTATGGCACAATGTCACCGATGTATTTTTAGACAAAATTGTTTGCGAAGTCATCAAGGTTGCACCATGCATATTATTTATGGTGATGACGTTTTTAATAACAGAGTTTTTTTTATCAAATACTTGAGTCGGGCCATATCAAGAGTCAGAACAACAGAATAGTTGTTTAGTAGTAGCAGAGAGATCTCGTACGTACGGACGTCATCGACGATCGTTCTTTTCCTTTTCACATGTCCTTTTTGAAAATCAAAAGACAGAAGATAATAGAATGATGACGTCATATATGTTCTGCCTTTTGGACTACCATGTCATGCGTTGCTATGCCATTAAAATAAATAAATCATTTCTCTCTGCATATCCATTCTCCTTTGTCATCCTTCCCGCGAATTCCACCTCCTTCGTTACCCTCCCTCTCCTGCCTCTCCTCATTTCAAATTATACAAATTTCATAATGCCAGAGCTTACCATTATATATAGAAAAACTCTTCTGCTAAAATTCAATGTTCTGTTTGAGTCAATCTATTGATTACTTTCCGAGATTTGCGGACCTCGGAACATACGGAACCATTTTTTATTTATTTATTTAGATTTAGCTACATAAAGTAATTGAATACAAGTTAACACGCCTGTGTCGAGACAGGCGTCGGAGGTATATAAATGCATACAATCATACATACATACCTACATAATATTTTAAAACTAAGGTTAAATACATATTAATATTCTTTCTCTGAATACACATGAAATATTTTTCCAATAAAAACAAAAATAAAGATAATAAGAAGTGTAGGTTACTCCTATACAGCGCATAATATATAAGGAAAACATGAAATCAAATAGATTTTAATTATTGAAGATTAGTTTGACAAAATAGTGTTATTTAGGTTATGATGCAGGTAAATTAATATTCACTTCCACATGTATTAATTTTTACAGAGGTTTGCAATACAGGGACAACGTATTTTAACCCTCAACCTGTCGCGTGGGGTCATTAAAAGCCCAGGTTTTACAGGAATGCTAATTAAATATATTTTAAATATTCCCACTATTTTCTTACTTTAGATAACTTCCTAAGAGGAACTATACTTGACGATAGCGATGCCAAAATTCAGTCTGTGCATGCGCAATATGAGGTACAGACGTGTGTTTTGGCGTAAGGCTCAAAAAAATCAACAACATACAATGAAACAAGTTTTTATGTTTTTTCAATAATAAGTCTATATCAATCTCAAATAGTTATAAATTTGATAGATATCGGTTAGATTTTTTTTAAACTTTACTATTAAAAAAGTATGATTCAATATTAGAAAAAAAATTTCCGTTTTTATTTATAAGCTTTTACATTGAAAGTGAATACCTAATTTTTAATATTTCTTTTTATTTCAATTCAATCATTATCACCTGACTATAATCAGTTCAAATAACACATAAAATGTAAGCTATAACAAAAATTTAATCATGTTTATTTTTGGGGTCCTCAGCGACCCCGCGCGTTAAAAAAAGACGCCATGGGCGGATGGTTCACAATCCAATTATTTACTTCACTTTGAATTTGGTCATTGTTTCTCATTATCTAATGGTAGCTGGTAGTGTATTGTATAATTTGCAAACAGCGTATTTTGTCCAAAGTTGGTTTTAGCAAAAGGAGTTTGGAGAAGTTCTTTGGTTTTTACTATTGTGTATAGTTTGTGTTGATTTTATAGTGTTTTGTTGTTTTGGTGCAAATTAACCAAAGTGGTTTTGCAAAGGGCAGCTTTATGTCCATATCGTTGATAGTATAAAGTTTCAGAATTATTTTTATGATTTATTTTTTGCTTTCATGATGGAATCGATGGCAGTAAAAGAAGAATTACCCCAACCTAAAATTCCGTATTCATGTGTCATTCGCATATTTAGTAATATACGGATTTTAAAAAGTTTTAAGGAAATTTCGTGTTTTTTTTTTTTAAATAAATAGATTTACGAATTTTATTTATGCTTTTATGAATGATTAGTTTCCAATTTAAGTTTGAGGCAAAGGTAAATCTTAAATATTTGATAGGTTTACTTATTCTAGGCATCGGCAGTCAGCAATATTGCATTTTTAAAATATTTAATTCAGTCTTTAATTTTGCATCCGAATTTTTGTTTTGTTTTCTCTTTTTTGTATCAAGTGAAGGAATGTTGAATACTTATATTGACTGGTATTTGTCCAAAACCTGTGTTTATCGTCGGAGTTTTTATGTTTTTGTTTTAGCTTGTCTAAATAGTTGTATTAATAAATGAAATTTTTTTTTTTTGAAATTAGTTTTTAATCAAAAATCTAATATATGGGGTGTCCCAAAATTAACGCAAGATTTGAATTTGTCGCCATTTGTGCAGTAAATTGTTAGAAATCATAAAAAAATAAATTTAGGGTAAGTAAAAATAAAGCGTTAAATCATACAACAACGTTTTTAGATTTTCACAGCCAAAATCATTTTCGTTGTTAGTTTTTGGGGTGTTATGCCGTGTTGCGCTACCTCCTTCTATAGCCAACGTTTCAGACAGCGTTTCAGTGTCCATCATCAGGGCAGATCCTGGAGATCCGACGATGTGTAATTGTTAGTGTAGAGTGTGTGTTTATGTGTGTAATCACACACTCTTTCTGCCGAAATTAGATGATATTGATGTGGACAATATGTGGTTTCAACAAGACGGTGATACGTGCCATACAGCCTATGAAATAATTGAATTACTGCACTAGACATTCACTAACAATTAACTTATCGTGTTTTCATTATTGAACAATTTTTCAAAAATAATGAAAGTTAAATTTAAAATAAATTATTAAAAAGTTAAAATAAAGACATGATAACACAGTTCTTTCTGCCGAAATTAGATGATATTGATGTGGACAATATGTGGTTTCAACAAGACGGTGATACGTGCCATACAGCCTATGAAATAATTGAATTACTGCAATAGACATTCTCTGGTCGTGTGCTCTCTCATTTCAGTTATCAGTATTTGTTCCCTAGATCATGTGATTTAAGACAATTAGATTTTTTTATAGGGTTATTTGAAATCAAAGGTCTATGTCAACAAACCCACAATCAACCGTGTATTAAACAAGGAAAATTAACGCTGCATCAACAAAATTCATCAAAATTTATGCAGAATAGTCATCGAAAATTTCGACAAAAGAGTGCGCATGTGCCAGTAAAGTTGTGGATGCCATTTGCCCGATGTGTTATTTCATAAGTAACTCTAACCTATGTACTTTATGTATCAATAAAAAAATAACCATCTAAGACTTAAAACTGTGTTTTCTATTTAATTAAAATCTTGCGTTAATATTATGACATCCTATATAAGTGTTTTGGGTATAATTGGCCTACATCCAGTACATTAAAGATGTTAAATATTTGGTCTGCGTCAGTCATTCTATGGGTTTTAATTTCCTTTAAGATGTCAACGGCACGTGATTTTATTTATTACATTTGAAATTTCGGTTTTCCATTTTTTTGGAAAGCAGACATTCGAGATCCGGACCCAACCGAGACCTTCTACTTTAACCCAATTTCTTAGGAAGGGTTTAGTGGTTAGGATGGACAAAGGTTAAAAGGTACTGAAGGTATCTCCCAACAAAATCAAACTGATAAAACGTAACTTCAATTTAATAAAAAGCCAAGTTTCAAAACCTCTGTAAATTATCATTTTGGTTCGGGTTTCTCGTGGCCCTATTTTTTTTTTTAAAAGTTAGCTTACTGGCGTATACCCAACGTAATATTATTATTAAAAAATATGGTGTTTTTCTCAGTCATTTTCTTTTTGAGCTAAATTTGTTAAGTTTTTCTTGATTTTACTATTTGATAACACATTTACGACTTATTGTGCCGATTGAAAATAATCGTTTACTGCTAATGTGTTTTATAATAAAGCGCCTAACAACTCTATGCTTATAAGCATTATATTTTTAACCCCTCAGATTAATTGGTTCTCTTTTGGGAAAAACTCATATAGGTTGCATTAATACCGTTTTGTCTCCCTTACTTCCATGATGCAAATTACGATCTAAACGGCGTTAGACAGATAAAACACCCTGATTTATCTTCAAATCTAAAAGATAATCACAAAATAATTAAAATATACCTACACCTTTATAAAACCAAATTTATGTTCACAAATGCCTTTAAATTACGAAACTTTGAGGTTTTCATTAAATAATTTTATACATAGAAATGACGATAACATTTATCTAATAATGTTTTTTTTCGTTATCAGTAATTTTAGTTGAAAAAAAGTAAGTGGAACCATTTTTTAAACTTTTTATTTTCGCATGTTAATTTTTAAAAAAATTGTTTTTATTTCTAACAGTAAAATTTTCAATTTCACCACATTTTAAAAACTGCTTTTAGTGCGTTCAGAAATGTTCCATTTATTTGGATTTTGTTGCAAAGCGGAAATATTCTGACCTTCTGATAGAATTTGCCCGAGGCCTGAAGGGTTAAATTTTTATATTGTTAGCTAAATATATATTTATGTATTTATTATTATAGGAGTAATTTAAAGTAAAAGTTTCAAGTAAAGCAGGCCAAAACGGATTGCGCCATTTGCGCCAAAGTGCTACATTAAATGCAGTGAACTGTAATTCTACCTCCAATAAATAACATGGAAATCTATTTTGGAGCCAAAATAATATAATGCGTTTTTTAAAGAATCGATATCGCGGGATTGAACCGCTTAATATGCTACGAATGCAGAATAGGAGTTCTCCTCGTAGAATTTTTGCCAAAAATGAGCACAATCTACGTTGGCGTATTTAGCCGACTATCATATCTGTTGCCAAATAAATTTTTAAAAAGGTTTAAATTATAGTTTCGTACACTCATATTCAAATTATTTGATTGAAATCTGGGGAAACGCGTGTGAAACATACATATATGAATTACAGGTAATACAAAACAAGGTAATCAAAAAAACTATTTAACCGCATGCCCAGGACATCCACAAAATAAATTATATATGGAAACAAAACTTTCATTAAGAAAACTATATGAATATAAAACATTTCGCCTAATATACAATAAACTCGTACACACAAACACAGAATTCATTACAACGTCCCAAGTACAAAAACACTTTACACTATAAAACGATAACATACATTTAAACACCATCCACACTAACTGCTAAACAATCCATTGGTTAAGAGGGGGGAAAACTTATATAATTGCCTCCCAAACGACATTAAAATTGATAAGAAGCTGGGTAAATATAAACAATATATATTAATATTTATTATTGATAAACAAAATAATGAAATAGAATAGCACTGTATTGAAATATTTAGTTTATCTAATTAAATGAGTGAAAATGTAATTTTTTTTAAATGGAATAAAATTTTAAAAAAAAACGTTGATGATTATTGTGAAACGTTAAAAAAACTTCGAAGAGCCGTACAAAGCAAAGAGGGAGATTGAGCAAGATCGTTTGTTTGTTGCACGACAACGGCCACTCTATATAGCTGCGGTAACCACCGCGCTCCTGCAATCTTTTAAGTTGGATGTTCTTAGCCATCCAGCTTGTAGTCCTGACTTGGTGCTCAGTGATTTTCATCTCTTCCTACGCTTAAACGCTTCACGACCACGAGGAAGTCCAGGACGAGGCGTCAAGTTGGTTGCGATTTTTATGACAAAGTGTTCAAGGACCTTGTTCCTCGACTCAAGAAGTTTCCGGAGATTACGTATAAATAATATGTAGACATGCACCAACAATACCATGTACAAATTTTTTAGTAATAAAGTTTTCCTGATTTTTAAAATGATAACAGATATCGAAATTGCTATGCAACATCATCGTTGCAATTAAAAAATATCAATTGTAATGAGCAATGACTTCTTCAATAAGATAAGATACAGATTTGGTGGTTGTATTCTATAAGGGTTGGGTTTTATTCTAGAAAGAAAAAACATTTAAAATGCTATGGTTACATTATAGTTTCCGGTTTGCAACACTAGTTTCCGGACACAGTGTATAATCGAATAAAATTTGCGTAGAATTAACTCCACAGGTATTTGGCCGCACGTTCACGTTATATTTAATTTAAATTGTTTGGTCCATTGGCTACACGTGCACGACATATTCATAATAACATTACCAACGAGACATAATTTTGCACAATTTTGGAACAAAATTTTACACAGTAATATTAAATTTTATTGTGCGAAATATATTATAATGCCCTGACAAACTAAAAAAATAATAGAAACTAGTATATCCAAAACTAAAGTCAAAATATGGCTGAGATAACTGAGTGATAAACACCTTGCATACATTATGAAGACGCTGTAAAGATATCTGGATAATCAATACAAAATAACCATACTGTGCCTCGGAACGGGGAACCCCAGTGAGGAGGACTGTGAAAACTGCGTTCTTTATAATATATTTTATGTTGAACTATATAGATTAAAGTAATTCCTCCTAATTCATTCGTTCTAATTCATTATTTTTTTATTAAAATAATAAAATAAGAACATGAAAAACTTTGTTTAAATCAGTAAAGAAAATAAAGATACCAGAGAAAGTTAAATGCATTTACCTGGAAGTAGAGGACAATTCTGCACATCGCGTTCCCGAAGAACCAGGTTTCCGTCACATCCCACAGGACTGTAGGAGGAAGACAGAACAGGATCACCATGAAGTCAGCAACAGCAAGATTCACGATAAAGTAATTGGTCACTGTTCTCATGGAGTGGTTTCTGTACACAGCGACACACACCAGAGCATTTCCTACTAGCCCAACAAAGAACACTACCATGTGAGAGGCTATCAACACCCATTCGTAAGGCATAGGAAAGATATAATCATCAAGCAGCTCAATGTATTCTTCTTTAGTCAGGTTGCAATAGATCACCTGACCTACGCAGATAGATTCTGTTACATTTTCAAATTCTGTTGTTGTTTCCATATTGTGAGAATATTCATCTTCATATGTCATCTTTCCAATGGTTATATCTTTGTCGTTGGATGTCGTGTCATTGAACGGGTTCGTTGATGATTCTGACAAGGTTTCGCGTTGGTCGAAAGAATGGCTCAATTGGTGTTCGATCAACATGCCGTATGTTGGTTCCTGAGACATGGTTGTATCTGATTCATCCGTGGTGTCATTTTCGTAGGTTTCTTTATAATCCATGTCTTGGCCCCTTTCAATGAATCTTCCTTTTAAAGAGTCTAAGTTTACCATTGGAGTGAAACCTCTTGTGATGTTTTTGGTTTTAGATGCGTCAGGGTGATTCTTTATTGTCTGATTCTCTTCTATTTCAAGATGTTTTGGATTCATTTGAATTTCGATGGCTTCTTTTGATGACTGTGATTCTCTAACAAGATGGTCACTGTCTTTTCGTTCATTTAGTTTTTGTTTTATGGGAGTCTCTATTGGCAGATCTGAAACGTTTCGTTGTACTAGATTTTCGTTTATCGGCTTAACATGGCTTTCTTTATTTTGGACTGGAAATAAGCCATCGTTTGTGCTAGAACTGATTACACCCTCTTTAATAAGTTCACTAGGGTCACTACTGTTAATCATTCGAATGAAACAAATACAAAAAAGGAATTTGATTAGAGGAAACAAAAATATGTTTTTATGTCTTTGGTTGATCGCCCTTAACTCCATCTTAAGACTTTAATTCCAAAAAACTTTAATATTTATATGAAAAATTAAGTTATTTATTTTAACACTCGCACTGTTATTTGTACTCACTACCATTTTATTTGTTGTTACACCAGATATTTTAAGAAATAGTTTAGATGGATGGAATTTTTCAGCACCTTTTGTAGCAGCAATTCTGAAAAGAAAGAAAAGAATACGTTAAACTAAATTGTTCTTCTTGAGAATAATAATGTCTTACACAAATAAATATTTTCTTCATAGCAAAATTCTTGTTATGATACTTCTAATGATGATTTAAAGAATAATTTTAATTAAATGAAGAAAATATTAGCGAAACTGAATCGAAAATCAGAAAACAGTAAAAACAGAAAAATATACGATTACCTTCTGGGTTCGTGTCTTAGATGAGACCGTAACTTTTTTTGTATTCAGATATTTGATTAAATTTTACTGATATTGTCTACATTTAATTAAAACATTATCATTTGAGGTTTTACTCAAAGATAAAAAAAAAACATAAATATAGAATAAAATTGTTTAAAATCTGTCTTTTCTATTCTGAATGTGAATTTTTTCGTTAAAGGCATACAACTCTCGATCGAATTATACAGGCGTGAGTTACAACCATCAATATTACAATTCCAGAATTACAAACGGCCAGAATAATACGTGGACGAAATTACACATTGATAGAACTACACCTAAATTAAGTAAAAAAAAACCTAGCTGTGATATTATCTACTTCTACTACACTATATAAAGAGGTAAGATTTGTTTGTTTATTTGTTTGCATTGAATAGGCTCCGAAAGTACTGAACCGATTTAAAAAATTCTTTCACTGTTAGGAAGCTACCTCATCCCCGGTGACATAAGCTATATTATATTTAAAAAAAAATAGGAATCCTTACTAAAACTCCAATAATGTAACCCAAGGTGTAAAAAAATTACCTAAAATATTCTTTACATCGCTTGCGCTGCAAAAACTATTGATGGTAGAATAAAATAATGTACTACGACTTTGCAGTATACATAATATTTACAAAAAGTGTTGCAACAACATATGTCTAACTATTATAGTTATGCCACAATAAGTGTTATTTAATTTTAAAAATTAAAATAAAATGTCGACGCTTGAAAAGGCTCTTTATTTGTATCTTGGTTTGAGTACATATCAAAATAAATTACTTTATATTCAAGAATGATTCAATACCTTTATATAACTTTTTGAATTATTCAATTCGGACATACCATTCGAAAGATATCACGAGTTTAAAAAAGTTTAACGTATTAGAAACGTAAGAAAGTATTAGACGCAGGAGGGGAACGGGGACGCACGGGAAGGTGATTCCGGGAGAAAAATGTACTTATTTGAATATGGCATTGCAACGCATGCTTGGAACCAGCTAGTCATAGATATTTTGAAAAATATATTAAAAATAATTTTATTATTGGTGGGAATTAGGTACTTATTATTGGTAGGTATTTACACAATTTATATCCTGTCTGAATCCTTTACACGATGAGTTCTAATTTTTAAAATAAGACTTGAATTCGAAGCAAATTCGAGTTTCGGAGTTCATTGAAGCGTTTCAGAGTTACGTATGTTTAGACACACAACCAAAATAAATTAGTGTTTTTGATGATTATGAAAATAGTTCATAGCCTCATTATTTCATCTTTTGTTTTAATAATCTCTCAGGCTAATTTTTTCACTTTTCAGAACAACTCATAGAAATCGTTATGTCTTCTTCGCTATCGTGCTGAGAAATATGATCTTAGCTTTGTTAGAAAGAGAAAGCACCACGCTTCATATTCAAATTTAAAATATAATGACAAAATAATTAAAATATGCAAACAAATCAAAGTTTTCGTCCTCAATTTTAAAACAAATTAACAAATTTTTGGAATTTTTAATTAATTATTTTTACATATAACTTACATAAACAAGTGAGTTGGCGATAACTTTTATAATACATTTGCCTAATAAATAGTGTGTGTTTTTACTTTTTTTTTCGTTATCAGTAATTTTAGTAAAAAAAACGTAAGGTGAACCATTTAGTTTTTTTTTTTTTTTTAATAATGTTTATTTAGAATTCTTTTACATATGAATACCTCACAAGAGTCCCGGCTGCTCTCGTCTGCAGCTAGTGAGACTGTGGCATCCTCGATTAGGGTATGCTGTGAGGTGATGGACACTGCAACGCTGTCCGAAGCATCGGCTAAAGAAGGAGGTAGCGCAACACGGCATAACACACCAAAAAAAAATGGCTAAAGCCATTTCAAGAAATGTTTTAATTTTGAATGGTGGTCTTACACCAGGGCAATACTGAGAGTATTTTCCACTCTGGAACATGCCGCAAAATACTTTATATAACAAAATTTGAAAGCGTTTTTCATCACCTTTTTAATTTTCGAATGCATTCAGAAAAATTACATTTATTTCAATTTTGAACTTCCAACAAAATACGACCCAGGTATGAGGGTTAAAATTCTGCTATTTATTGTCAAACCGTTGCCATCAACTATCAACTAGGCTACGAAGCAATCTGATGCAGTACCTACTTTTATTATATCAATCACAAATGCGGCGCTCGAGTAGCCAATTCGGCCTATTTCCTATGGATATCGGGCGTCTAATTAGGACACGAACTGCTCCTGTAATTATAATCCTGCCATATTTGCATCGTGTTACAGACGTCAATCAAACGTTATCGATATTACATGTCGCGCCTTGCTGGCGACTGGCGACTGGCGACATACTCAAAGTGCAAACAAATAATTTTCTGTTTGTTTTGATTTATCAAAACAAAAATTCGTGCATTCGAGAATGATACATGATACACACATAAATATAAAAATGAATCGCCGAAATGTATGTACGCACATAACTTCCGATCGACTGCACCATATTGGATTTTTTTTTTGTATTCGTTAATGTCAGGTCAAACCACTGGTGAGCTCTGGCATTATGAAATTGTATAAAAAAATTGCAATAGGCGGCATGCGAGCTGTTTGACAACCGAATGTACAAAGACTGAATGTACGGAATGCCGGAGGGGGAAGGGGAACCTTAGAGGGGGAAGGGGAACCCAGGAGGGGGGGTTCGCGGCATGGGGAAATGGGAAGGGGGGAGTGTAGTGGTGGAGGAAAGGTGGAGGGGAAGCGAGAGGGGAAGGGGACGCGGAAGAGGAAGGGGGGGAGGAAGGGAAACGGGATGAATGGGAAAGGACACGCAGTGAAAAACAATTTCTTTATTAAATGGCATAGCAACGCTTGCCGGGAACCAGCTAGTTTTATATAGTAATAAAGGCAATAGACCTCGGTAAAAAAAATTTATTTGTAATTTTAAAAAATTTCTCTTAAAATGAAAGAGGCCTTTGTTGAGAATACTCTCACCAGATATTTTAAAGAAAATCGTAAAATTGACGGAGATATAGAATTTTATGCGAAACCGTTTGAAACAGTTTGAATTTTGAATTACCATTTAGCAAATTTTGAACGTGTTTTTCAAACTAGTTGACAACATATATAAAACTATACCTACATCCAATTTGGATGAAGCAAATAAGCAAATCTTAAACTGTTTGAAAATCCATTTTTTATGGCACCAAGTAGAGATTTATTTATAAAACGCCTTTTACAAATTTATAAATTAAGGTGAATAAAAAGGATTTTTGCTAAAACATATTTGTATCAAGCGTGTCCAGCGATTTCGGAAGTTTACCGTAAGACAATATATAGGTTTTTGTCTTGCGCGACACTAGAAATAAATTCTCGTGAATCTTTTGCTTTTTGCTGTCTGGAGTAGCGGGTGTAAGGAAAAATTAACGAGACTCTGGAGAATATTTTTTCTATTGTTACAAACATATATAAGAATATACACCGTGTTACAAACTCTTCCAATGAAACTTATTCACATCAAAGAGGGTTCTTATTCGTGTAAATCTAAGAAAAATTCAAAGGAAAATCTTTCATACAGAGAAATATTTTTTATTATTTTAATTTAATATTCCGGATAGGTAATGAGTCACATTCGTTACTTATATTTATTTATTTGCTACCAGTTTCTACACATTATACAAGTAGGTATAGAAGTGATTAGATATTATTAGATAGGTGGGAGTGGTGATTTGGGGGCGAGGGGGGGGGGGGGGAGGGTGATCGGTGGGAGTAGTAGTCAACATATTATGGAAATAATTATTAAAATGTCAAATAACACACTTTAAAACAATATGTCTAGAAATTTTAACATATTTAATGCCCAAGAAATATAAAAAGAAGTGTGTGCAGTTCAAACGCGGTAGAAGTGAAACCTTCAGAAAACCAAAAAATAGACAAGAATGGGGAGGCTACGAAGCACCGCACAAAGAGGATACCAATTATTCTATCTTATTCTCT
The DNA here is from genome assembly GCA_917563855.2 of Limnephilus lunatus. Taxonomy (NCBI): domain Eukaryota; kingdom Metazoa; phylum Arthropoda; class Insecta; order Trichoptera; family Limnephilidae; genus Limnephilus; species Limnephilus lunatus. The sequence continues at coordinate 52,045,246 of OU830603.1, forward strand.
CACAGGCTAAATCCTATAGATGTATTGTATATGTTTCCGTTTCGCCGAGATTCAAATCACAACGGTGCTACAGAAGTTTTCACTTTAAATAGAAAGGTCGCGTCTTATTACCTGTCAGATTCCCAAAAAAATCATGACATATCTGAACGAGTCTGATCTTTTTTCGTCATCAAAATTTTTTTAATGGTTCAAAATTGAAATAAGAAACGAAACATGACTTCAGCAAACTGCACAGTTTCTGGTGGTTTTAACTTCATATTTTTCTGTGCACAATGGTAGTTCTATTTACCCTGACGTGCAATTCACCCCGGCTAAGCTGAGCTTTGCAAACCAAGCACTTTCGCTGTTATTATGCAGGACTTGGTAATCTTGGTATGCATTATTTCTTTTCTACTACCGCACAGTACTGCCACCTCGTACAAGGCTAGGGGCAAAAATTTAATAAAAAGTTACACAATTTGCATTCCTACAAATTGGATGACTAATGCACAGCCCTAATTAAAAAACTATTTCTCAGAAATAATCACAGGTAACGACAAAGGTTCCGCAACTTTTCATCCACACAATATATCCTCCGACAAAATATCTTACGGACAAAACTGCCTCCAACAAAATATCTACTAAAACTTACCTAATCTCACTAATCTAACATAACCATAGACATATGAATATTAATAGACCAGAACATAAAGGTGAGGGGTAGAAACCAACTACAGCGTGACGAAGGGCGGGAAGATGGCTTTGGTGATTTGTCAAAACTCAATTTGACAGTATATAGGCATCTCGCACTATAAAATCATAATTATTTAGTTCTTAAAAGTAAACTCTGCTTTTGAATTAATAGACCTTTTTACAAGGGAGCGCGAATTGCTCGCCACGCAATGAACAAATTTGAAGTTCAAAAATGTCAAAGTAAGGTCGCCTATAAGGTCGAGTCCAATATTTTGCTTCTGTATTTAGTTAATACTTTTACAAATGTTTCATAATTTACCTACCCCAGTAAACAGTGACGGGCACACGCCATGTATCTCGGAGTGATAGTGTTTGTATGGGTGGTTTGGTATATTTATGGTGTATGTTCAAAAACGATCATATTATGTGATCTGAATTAGCTTAAAAAAGTGTAAAATAATGCTTGCTTATGGAATGTAATACCACAATTGGGTTTATTCTCCTTTTCTCTTCTATTTTTACACGTTTTTATAGCACAAGCCACCATTTTTACCGTGTTATTTTGTTATTAAGAGAGGAGAGCTCGACACTGGTCCGGACAAGAATGATGACGTCACATTTTTTAGATTCACGCGGGGCTCTCGCAAGCCCAGCCGGTTCCGAAAAATGGTTCCAATAGGAGGGGGAAATAATACGCCTTTTATCGCTTAGGGCATGTCCATGTATTTTGTACGTCCGTGAACCTAACAAAAAATGGGACAAAAATAATACAGGCAGAGACAATAAATTATTGTTATCTGCATTATTTTTGTCCCATTTTACTATTTTTGAACCATAATTTATTGCCTTTACATGATGTCTGTATTAATTTTGTTCAATGTTTTGTTAGATAACGTTAAATTTAATTGGATATTTTGATGGGGGATATTTGGTTCGTAGGCTATTTTGTCGGGGATATTTTGCCCCAGATTTAAAACGCGCAGTACCAACAATAAATGAAGTAATTAGAGTAGTGGCGGTTTGTGGGGTAGGTGAGACTGTGCCTCTTCTAAAAATAGAGAAGAATTGAAAAAGATACTTATAGACACAAGTCATAAACACAATATAACCACAATTTAAACATTTCCAATTTATATAGCAGGCCTTAAAGTTACTTAATTTTAAATTCCTTTAATATTTTCGTATTTCACTAGGTCTGGTTTTCTTAACGTATCTCATTTGTGTGAAGGGGACAGCCATACATGGATTTCTGCTCGCCTAGTTTATACACACTACTCAACGCATTACAAAAATAATACGCTAGAAAGGTAAATATCGGGCCCGCCTCCGAGAGTCCCTGATTTTGTTCAGTCGGTGAGGGTAAAGGAAGTCGCATAAAACTGAAATAAGCGGTAGCTGACATTGTCGCGCGTTGTTTAGTTTGAGGCGCGCCTCAAACAACGAATTGATCATTATCGGTTAGCTCTAGTGAAAAAGATTTGTTTCGTGGGTGATTTGTAATGTAAACCGCAGTACCCACATAGTACGGCTACTTGAATTAATTTAGTACGGCAAATTTGCAGTTGACGGTCTATCTTCTGCTTTTTTCTAGTAATAAACATGAAAATATTTGCATATTATTATTATTATGGTTGACGTAGGAAATAGTTTGCATTATTTTTTTTCTTTACATGATTAGGTAAAGGTATACAGTATTCTTTAAAATATACCTGTGCCCCCCTCCCCCTACTTTTCAACCCCACAAACCTCTATTTCATTAGACACAACATTTTAAAATAAAATTTGAAAAAGTGCAATCTTAATTAGTTATATTGCAATACTCAGAGTGCGATCAATGATCGGTAGTAAATTTCTAGTTTATTTGTGTTTTTTTCGATTGCTGAGGCAATTTTTATTTATTTATATTTTTTTAATACAAACAGCACAACATGCGCCATTAACATAGGTAAAAGTGTAAAAAAGTAGAAAGTACAGAATAATTACCAAAGTATAAAAAGGATAAAACTTTTAGTACTGACGCTTACACTCTAAGCTTTGTAAAAGATTATATTGAGGTAGCACTTTTCCAATTATAAAATGCGTCGTGTCTAATAATCGTGTTCATTATGAAATTCACAAATATACTGGAAATGTTAAAAAATATTTGTGCTACAATTATTTTTGACCTTAACATTACAAGAGATTGCAGCACTGTGCGTCGCTACCACTAGTCCGTTAGAGTTACTAGTTATCATTATTACTATATCCAGCAGACAAACCAGAGTGAGTGGTAATATTTTTTAGTATTTCTCTGCATTTAGAAATAATAATATATGTTTTATTTTGAAGACGGAAAATTCACTGTTAAGTTGTACTTGCGACCAAAGTTTTGCCCAACCTAATAATTAATCGAATAAATCGCAAGCAATCGTTAGTCAGCTATCTTATTATATACATATTCTAAGAACATTTCTTAAATATTAAACTACTAATACTCATACTCTGTAAATCTTAATATATATAATATGATTTAATTCTTTTCTATTGATTTATAAATAAAACACTTGTGTTGCAAAGTTTAACAAAGAAACGACATTTATGTTTATTTATAATAAAATAATAGAAAATAAAACAAGTGACAATTGATAATTACATTCCAAGTATTCCAACTGACACTACAGGATTCAAATTTAAATGGAATATATTGCCATTACATCTCCCCTCCCCCTGGAAAGAAAATTACTGCAAAATTTTCACTCATCTTCGATGTCCTCTTCATGGTTCATAAATAAAGGTGCTGGAGTTAACTTCGAGATGTGGAAAAAATTTGATTCAAATTTTTTTCGACCAGTGTTTATCTTGTAAATTGAGTTTGATAATTTTTCTATGATTTTGTATGGTCCGATTCTCAATTCGTCGAGCTTCTTCCTGTTAAGTTTGTTTCCATTCTCCACAAAAACAGTATCACCAACTTTGAAGTCAAAGTGTCTCCTGGTTTTATCGTAAATTATCTTGTTGTAATTATGTGACTTCATAGTATTTTCTAGAGCTTTTTTTCTCTCTTGAATCAAATCGATGCCGGTCTTCTTAAGTTTTAACTCATTTGGCAAAATCGTAACATCTGTGCCGTCAAGTAGGTACTGTGGCGCATATCCAGTAACAGTGTGCTCCGTTTCATTATAGTTTTTTACACAATTATGCGCTTTAGTTGTCCAAGCTACTTTTGAGTCATTTTCGTTGATTTTGCATCTAATTTTATTGACCAGCGTTTGGTTCAATCTTTCATTTAATCCATTTGAGAAAGGTGAGTTCACTGCAGTAAAAATTATTGGAATATTTTTTTCATCCAAAAATTTTTTGAATTCTCTAGAATTGATACCCGGGTATTGGTCTGAGAGTATCATGCCAATGTCATTAGTTTCTGTGGAGTTTAAGAGTTTGATGAAATCATTGGTATTTTGAGTTCTTGACGTCAAAATATATGCAAACCTCGTGAAATGATCTGATAACAGGTGCAAGTATCTCTTTGTTGATCGTGAACCCCCAAAACCGCCTATTGTATCAATGGAACATATTTCAAAAGGTTTTGTTGCGGGACCCAAGTGGGACATCAATCCATATTTATTTTCACCTCTTGATTTGTTCTTTAAACATACTGCACAACTTTCGCAGGTTCTCTTTATATTATTTGTCATGTTTTCTGCTGTGTACCATGAGCTTATCATTTTTTGCATTTGTGTAATTCCTATGTGACCTAGTTCTGTATGAACATTTCTGATAAAGTCTATGCTGAATTTTTCTGATAGAATTATTTTTTCTCTTTTTTTTACTTTCTTGTAATAAACATTATTTTTCGATATCAATTTATCTCTTCTGCACTGTATCTTCTCATTTTTTTTCTGATCTTTTAAGATATCTTCTAATTTTATTAAGTTGACAATTTTTAATTGCTCATCTGTATTTTCATTTGATTCCAGCACTGGGTTTCTGCTTAGACAGTCAGCTTCCAAATTTTGTTTTCCTGGAGCATATTTTATGTTAAAGTCATATTGAGAAAGATAATATGTTAAATCACCTAGCTCTTCATCGGTTCTAGATTTGAGATTCATGTTTTCCAGTGGTTTGTGATCTGAATAAACTGTAAATGGTTTACCTATCAACCAGTATTGCCAGTATCTCACTGCTTCTTTTATAGCTAAGCATTCTAAGTAAATTGCTTTTTTCTTTTTCTGGGCGCCATTTAGTTTTTTCGAAAAGTAAGCTACAGGTTTTTCTTTTCCATCAGACTGTGTTTGTTTTAAAATAGCTCCAAGGCCTTCTAGAGAAGCATCTGTATATATATTAATTGGTAAATCTTGATCAAAAATTTCCAGGATTGGTTGTGAGCATAGTAGGTTTTTCATCGTTTCAAAAGCATTTTGGCATTTATCAGTCCAAATAAACTTTTGGTTTTTCCTTAGTAAGTTATGCAAAGGATCTAGTATTATTGCACTCTTCGGAATGTACTCATGATAAAAGTTGATTTTTCCTAGAAATTGTCTCACATTCTTCTGTGTTTTTGGAATAGGAAAATTCTTTATTGAAATCAAATTATCCTTTACTGGCTTGACTGAATTATTCTGAATTATATGACCCAGATATTTTACCATGTCTGATGCAAATGTGCATTTTGTAAATTTTAATCTAAAACCTTCAGTTTTGATTGCATTCAGCAACTTTGTTAAATGATCGATGTGTTCAGCAAAAGTTTTTGAAAATATAAGTATGTCATCTATGTAATTGACAGCAAAATCGGTTAGTTTATATTTTCTCAATATATTGCTTAATATCCTCTGAAAAATTGCCGGAGAGGTCTTTAATCCAAAAGGTAGGCAGGTCCACTGATAATGCCCCTCCTGTGTTACAAATCCTGTTTTTTTTTTTCTTCAATCCGCAACGGAATAGACCAAAAAGCTGAGTTAGTATATCCAGCGTTGAAAAAAATTTGCAATTTCTGGTCTTTGTCATTAGGTCTTCAATCAATGGAAATGGTTGAGCTTGAGGTATTACTATTTTATTTAAGTCTCTGAAGTCTATGCATAATCTGGATCTTTTGTTTTCTTCTTTTTTAAATGCTAGAGTGACAGGTGCAGCAAATGGGCTGTACGACTCTTCTATCAGTTTATTGTCTATTAATTTTGCTATTTGCTCTTCTATTTCCTTTTTATCTTCTACGCTGCATCTGTAAGGCCTCTTACTACAATATTTATCCACCAATAAGTCTATCTTCGCTTCATATCCATTAACAGTACCAACATCGTATTTACTTTTCGCAAACACTGATGTGTATTTGCCTATTAGTTCATTTATTTCTGTTTTTTGATCATTATTTAAATGATTTATTGTTATTTTAAAATTTTCTTCTTTAACATGTTCATTAAAATTAATTTGGTGTTTTTCTATAATGTTCTTATTTTCAGAATGTTTAAATTCAGTATTTGTTTTCATATTTGTAGAATTTTCTTCTTTTTTATTTGTATTATTCAGGCAGATTTTCTGTGATATTTGTAAGTCTTCACTTTGGATTAGTTTGAAGTCTTTTATCATGTCTAATCCAATCAAAAAATCATACTTAAAATTGTGTTCATCAATAATGTACACATCAACATTTTTCTCCAATTCAAAAATTTTAATCTTCAACGTTGTCAAACCACTCGTTTTTTTAACACCATTAATCGTTACTAAATTTGCTTCATTCAAATTGTTTCCTTTTCTTTTTAATTTCAAAAACTTTGAATTAATTAGAGAAACATTTGAACCCGAATCATAAATTCCGTATATTTTTAATTCATCATTTAGTAATAGTTTGACTTTGATTAATGGTGTTACTATTAGTTTTTTTGATCATTTTCATTTATCTCAGTCTCTATCACTGAATTGTTTACATGTTTAATGGCATTTCTCTTAAATTTTTCATCCTCTTTTGTTTTGAACCAGCATGTGGCTTCAGGGTGGTAACGAGTGCCCTTATTCAATTTTTCACAAATTTTACATGGCTTTTTATCCTCATTTTTATTATATTCTGCATTCCCAAATGTTCTCCTATTCATGAATCTTTTTTTGTTGACCATATGTTCATACTTGTTTATTTCATTAAATAAATCCACAGTATCTTGTAATCCTTCTCTATCGATCTTGTTAAGTATGAATTCTGGTAGTCCGGAAGCAACAAGATCTATCAAAGTACCGGTGTCGATTGATCTTCTCATATCCAATAGAAGTTTTTCTTTTCTCATAGCATAATCCAACAGAGAACCATCTTTGTATCTAAATAATAGTGCGTAGGTGACAGGGTTCCATCCTTTGTTTGCGAATGATTCACAGAATTTGTTTTTCCATGTTGACCACTCTGAGTTCGTTGTTAGTTTAATAATCATGGAACTATACCAATCTACACAACTTTTATCCATGAACAATCTTAGTATTTCTATTTTTTTTTCATCCATGGTCACATTAAATTGTAAACATTCTTTTTCAAACACTTCTATCCACTGGCTTGCATTTGTATTTTTACTACAGAATTTTTCTATAACAAAATTCTCAGCAATGTTTTTGAGGCTCTGTTGCTTATCTTCCATTAATTTTACCATCAATCTTCCCAGTGTATCTTCTTTTTGATGTACTTGTAAACTTTCTTCTTCCAATTCTTCGAGGTATTGGTCTCCGAACTGTAGGTTTCCATCTTCGTCTACATATGTTTTTTTTAGTTCTTCTGTCATTGTTACCCAGACTCTTCTAACCTGGTATCTTTTTTTTAAACTATTTTTTACTTTGCCAAAAGCACCACTTTTCATAATCTCCTTGTGATGGCTGGCGGATTGTAACATTTCTGGTATTGTAAACACTTTTTCATCACTTGTGACTCTTTTTGTAATGCTAATAATATTTGACTTGCCATCGCCTCCAGGTAGTAGCGTAAATTCAAATTGAAGTTTCTCCATTTGTGGTTACGAAAAATGTCGTTTTATAATATGATTTAATTCTTTTCTATTGATTTATAAATAAAACACTTGTGTTGCAAAGTTTAACAAAGAAACGACATTTATGTTTATTTATAATAAAATAATAGAAAATAAAACAAGTGACAATTGATAATTACATTCCAAGTATTCCAACTGACACTACAGGATTCAAATTTAAATGGAATATATTGCCATTACATATATATTATACGTTAACAGGTTAATTCGGTTAATCCGATTCTGATATATGCTACCAAATTACTTTTTCTACATTGTCACAAAAAATGTTTGTATATATGTATATACATTTTCTTTATTACACTACTTAGTTTCAGAGAAAAATAATTTTTTTGTTTTTTTTTTTGTTTTTCTTGTGTATTTATGTACATTTCTTGGAATAATATGAACTAAACCTATCAATTTGTCTGTCCTGGAACGGGAAACTTTCCTGACAGGCAAAGCTTCCTAATATGTAATTTGTACTTTCTTTTGTATCTATCTACAATATAGTTTAATAAAGTCGTTATTTTATTACCAGTTACTATTTATTAAATGTGTCAAAAGTCTTCATACAAAAGTTACGCTAGGGATAGTTATAAAGCGCTTTGGTTGTTGCCATATATTTAAATATATTTCGTGGCCCAAGGGTTGTGGCATTTATATACTGTAAAAAGACCATTGTCCATTTCTTTTCAGTGCACTCACGTCATTAAACAAGGAGGGGGTCAGAAAAGAGCATCAAAATTCACTCAGTACGACCAAAGAATCAGTCACAACTCAGTGACTGATTTTGGTCGTACTGATTTCTTTGGATTCCGTAACGGAAAGGGTTACATAAGTTATTTGAGCGTCGTCGTGTATGTCTTGGGGTGATTTAAAAATTAAGCACATTCATAAATATTATGCCCAGTAACTAACGAAAAATGTTTTCTCTACAAAAAAGGTACAGCAGTATAGAGATATTACCCGCTCTAATTTTTTATTTGTGAATACCACTCTAGAGTACGAACCCTCCCGAAAACGATATGGCAAAGAGATAGATTTGTAAATTTCTGACCATTCAAATCTGTTCATATACACGGCTAAACGCTAAAAGTTTCGATTCAGAATGGTAATCTTTCATCCGGACGATACTGATAGTATCCAGTATCACCTAGGTATTTATCAATGACGGTCCGTGGGTTTTCAGTGAGCTGGAGTACTAAGACTGAAAAATACGACATTATTGATGTTGTAGCTGAAAGGGTATTTTTTTTCATAATTTCAATTTTTTATTCGAAGATTTTTCATGATTCTTTCATTTTCATACAAAAAATTGAAATTAAAAAATATATTATATTTATATTTTTGTTATAAGTAATAATTATTAGCCTGAAATACTCATCTAAATTGAAAAAATCTTCCGAGAAAAGATACATGCCGCCGACGGGACTTGAACCCGTGTCCTTTCTGATTGCCGGTCAACTGCTCTTTAACCACTGAGCTACGGCGGCTTATCTCCTACCCGCAAAATAATTCAATATTTACTAGTGTTTCATTCAACAATTGCTGCTTATTACAGTTTTCCACCTGCAAACAACCAACTTTATTTATATGAGAAATGCATTGTAAGTGCTAGATCTCCCACTAGGTGGCGTCGAGACAAATTATGTCTATATTTTTTGGTGAAGTACTCGTCAAATATTAATTATTATCAATTAAAAATTATAATATTTTTTTGGCTTAGTACCTACTTTAGATCACTAAAAACTCATGGACCGCCACTGCCATTAGGAACCAAGTACTTCTCAAATATTACCTTCTCTTTCATCCTTAGTTTTCACTCTTTCATCAACTCCAAACATTTTTTTTATCATGGGTGATTTTGTCCCCCAGCGTACGGACAGTTGGTATAATTGAATTAACTAACAATACTTAATTTTTAACACTATTAAGTGTAGTGTAAACGCCTTAATTCCACCAATCCGCTAGGTTTTAGCCCTGTCCCTCAAATTTAACAGTATTACGTTAACGCAACAAACACGCTAACTTCCGGAAGGGTCGCCCACAGAGCCTTACAACATTATAAAGCCTTAATGCCCTCTAAGGGAGGTAGTTAGTTTAAGGCTTTATAACTTTGTCACGTTGGTTTATAGGTCTCTGTTTGAAGGTTCCTGTTTGTGTTGAACACTGACCTTTAAAGCGATTTGTAAGGTAAAATGGTTAACATTTACAAATTAAGATGGGAGATAATTTTTTGAGACAGTAAAGTTAAAAAAAAAAATATATATATATATTAATTAAAAAAAGCTGTTTAAAAAAAAAAATAAAGAAGTTCTACTGCATAATTATTATTACGTTATCATTAAAACAAAAATAAACAAATAAACAATAGCTGTGTTAATGTTTATTGCAATCTGTTTCATTGCAAAGAATAATGTCAAAACCAATAAACATATATACACTCTCCCATACTACGTAATACTACGCAACTACGCATGCGCCGGCTTAGGTAACCAATATGCAGAAAAAGTAACTTTTTTAATAGCACTGAAAGAAGTTACAAAAAATCATTTCATAAAATTTATAAAAAAAAATATATATATATATATCTATATATATATATATATTTTTTTGTACATTTTGGTTATTTGTAATTTTTTTTTGTTCAGCCCCATTGATAACTTTAAATAATTTGATTCATATTTATAATTTTTTGTAATATTTTTTATAAAATAAAATATTTATTTTGTGTGTTTACAGTTACTTATAACGTACATAACTAAAAGTGTGAATCGTTGTATGAATGCGAACAAATCAATAATAAAAGTGTGAATCGTTGTATGAATGCGAAAAAATCAATAATAAAAGCGTGAGAAGTTGTATGAATGCGAACAAATCTAGAATATGAGCGCGAAACGTTGTATGAATGCAAAAAAAAATTGTAAGACGTTAAATGAATGCCAACAAATCAAGAATACAGGTGAAAGACGTTATACGAATGCAAACAAATTAAGAATAAAAGTGTGAAATGTTGTTGGAATGCGAACAAATCAAGATTAAAAGTGTGAGACTTTGTGTGAATGCGAACAAATCAAGAATAAAAGTGTAAGACTCTGTGTGAATGCGAATAAATCAAGGATAAAAGTGTGAGGCATTATATGAGTATGAGACGGTGTATGAATACGAAAAAATCAATAATATAACTGTGAGAAGTTGTATGAATGCGAACAAGTCCATAATAAAAGTATGAGAAGTTGTATGAATGCGAACCAATCAACAATAGAAGTGTTAGAGGTTGTATGAATGCGAACAATTCAAGAACAAAAGTGTGAGACGTTGAATGAGTGCGAACAAATCAAGAATAAAGCGTGAGACGTTGTATGAGTGCGAACCAATCAAGAATAAAAATGTGAGACGTTTTATGTATACGAAAAAATCCTTAATAAAAGTGTCAGATGTTATGTGAATGCGAACGAATCAAGAAGGGTATGCCAACGAGACGTTGTTGTTAGGAAATTATTCCTTCTGCGTACCTCTGCGGGGAATTGCCATGATTTTTAGTCAGTTAATAATGAAAGGGTGAGATAATTATTTTAATTTAACCCCAGTTGGAAAGCCAGAGTTAAATTTTAAAAGGATTTAGAGAAATCAAAATGCAAAACACGCGGAGTGACAGACCAAAGACCTCAAATTGAAATTGGGGATTTTGGAGCAAATTTATTTATACTCCGCACAAATTCCCTTTTGTAGATAAAAGATTTTTCGTTTGGTATTTCGAATATTTTATTCCAAAGCATTTCAATAAATTTTGAACATTTTTATAAAAATTCAATTTCACTAGTTGAACCACTGAATTGAAAATCTCAAGACGTGTAATTTATATCTATGCCTATTTAAAGAAAACTGCTGCCGCGTAACGCACTTTCGACTCCTAATTTTGGAGGCGGAAATGGGTACCGCCGCGCGCCCGGGAACCTTTATTGAGTAACCAACACCTCTGCCATAGGTCACCCCAAGTGGTTCGCTACATTTGGTGATTTTACAGGGGTGCCCGGGTTCATGAGGTGAGGTTTGTCTAGGCCTTGGAGGTGGATGACCAGGATAAACTGAACCCCAGATTCCCACCCACCCCTTAAACCTTTTTCCTTCCCAGAACTCTCCCCATAAGATGACATAGACCCCGGATGAAATTATTTTCCTCAGGGCCTCCTGTGTGGAGCTCATGTAAAAAAAAAAGATAAACAAAATTAATAGATTATCTGTTCATGGACGAATTTCTGAATTCATGGTGAAATTAAAGTATGATAAAATTTACCTTCATTTCAGAACACAGACATGACTACAAAACACACCTATAACGATTTCTATCTAGCGGTTTTGTCAATATTTTTTTTAAATCCATGTAAGAGAGTATAATAAGACACAACCGAAAATATATCATTTTTAAATCAAATTTAAGATATTTCGACTGTTTTCTACATTTGTTTTAATTGATTTTGAAAGCGTTTTATTTTATCTAGTAAGGCGTTGTTTTAAATTTTGAAAAAATAAGTTAATTTTTCTTATAATAAGGATATACCGTTGGTTGTTAACAGATTTGTCATTTAAAAAAAAAAAAAATGTTATATTATACCACACAAATTTCCAACCATATAATCACACAGTTAAATAAATCAATGAATTATCAAGGAAAGCTACTTAACAGCATTTTAATTTTAGTGCAAATAAATCATTTTTAAAAATTCGAGTACATGTTTTGTGACGAAAATACTTAACACATTTAAAAATTCATTAAAAGTGATAAAATAAAATAAAAATTGTTTAAATGGGTTAAGATAGGTTAGGTTTTTTTTCATAACTTTTTTTATAACTTTTAATAAAGGGGTGTTGAAGCTGTAAGAGGCTGAATTGTCGTGGAACATTTAAGGGATACCATTCTCGCTTCCCGAGAGCAGTTATAAATTTCTAGTTGCAGAATTTGTAAAAACATTTTTTATTGGAAGAATGCTCGTCACACGTGATATAAAAAAATCGAAACCTATTTAGTAAATCGAGGTCATAATAAAACCAATTACGATTTTCTATATGTTGGTTTTTAACCATTCGAATAATAAGAAAAAAATATATCTAAAAAACTTTTTCTGTTATTCTTCTCATACATTTTAAATATTCTAATTTATTGGATATTTTTTAACCCTTTTGCAAAAATAATGTAAAATAAACTAGGTAAAACGATCTTTCCAATGTGTTTATTAGAAATCAAATCTGATTTAAAAATTTCAATTTTGAAATGTAAATTGGCTTAAAAAATGCAGAACTGCGAATATTCGAATTAAAGTACTTAAAATAGAATAAACATAGAATTTTAGATACAGATTCCTTTTCTTAACAAAATTTGTAATAAAACTTTCACCTCACTTTCTATCACATTCACACAATTTTATTTTAAAACTAGCTGGTTCCCGGCATGCGTTGCAATACCATATTCAAATAAATACGTTTTTCTCCCGGAATCACCTTCCCGTGCGTCCCCGTTCCCCTCCCTCGTCTAATACTTTCTTACGTTTCTAATACTTACATTTTTAAACTCATGATATCTTTCGAATGGTATGTCGGAATTGAATAATTCAAAAAGTTAAATAAAGGTATTGAAGCATTTTTGAATATGAAGTAGTTTATTTTGATAAGAACTAAAACCAAGATACAAATAAAGAACCTTTTCGAGCAGCGATATTTTATTTAAATTTTTCAAATAAAATAACACTTATTGTGGCATAACTATAATAGTTAGACATATGTGTTGCGACCTTTTTTGTAGATATTAATGTGTTCTACAAAGTCTTAGTACATTATTTTATTCTATCATCAACAGTTTTCGCAGAGCACGCGATGTAAAGAATATTTTAGGTAATTTTTTTACACCTTGGGTTACATTATTGAAGTTTTAGTAAGGATGCCTATTTTTTTTGAAAATATAATATAGTCTACCCAAGTATAGTGTAGCTTCCCAAAAGCGAAAGAATTTTTCAAATCGGTTCAGTAGTTTCGGAGCCTATTCCATGCAAAAAAAAAACAAACAAACAAATTTTACCTCTTTATATAGTGTATTAGATGGATTAAATGTGTTTTACGTCACAAATTGGCGCGATATAAAAGCGTCACTTGTGATCGGGTTTGTAAAATATCTGAACAACATAGTTTCTATAATACTAATACGAAGCATTATTTATTTCGCTTTCTTATATAAAAGAAATCACAAAGGTTTGCATGATAGAAAGAGAGATATCTAACTTTTGATAATGCACAGTCGCTCTGGGACAATTTGGGTTTCCTGTTATTATAACGGCAAATAATGTTTTGGGACAACTTGGGTCTCCTGTGATTAGACGATAAAAGTGGTTAAAACCAAGTATATTAATAATTTAGAGTTAAAATGGTGCCATAAAATAAGTTTGCTGTACTTGAATAAATAATTTATTGGTAGAGCATAAGTGGTTTATTCTTTCTGCATTTCATTGACGTTAAATGCCATTACAGTTCGCAACCAGTCCATAAAACAATAATAACTCACGTCCGTTAGTTGCACGCTGGCAACATTTTACACTTTACGCTCGTCACAATAATGTTGCCATTGTGTGTTTCATGTTTCGCAAACGTCACTGACGGGACGTGGTAGGAATGGATGACACAAGATTTAAAAATTGAGAAAACAATACAAGGTAAGACACCCTATTTCTGCCACTGCACCAATTTCTGACACATGTAACTCATATTACAATTTTACCAAACGAAGTTAAATTCCTACGTGCTTTTATATTAAGCTTTTTCCTCCCTTTTTAACCAACTTCTTGTGAAATTACGATTTTACACTTAGTTCTACCATTTTAATACACCCAGGCACTTCCTACTGTGATATCACCAATTTTTTATCCTTTTTCGGGGAGTATTCCAATTTGGGAGGCGGGAATGGGTACCGCCGCTCCGGGAACCTTTATTGGATAACCAACCCCTCTGCCATGGGTCACCCCAAGTAGTTCGCTGCGTTTGGTGATTTAGCAGGGGTACCCGGGTTCATGGGGTGCGGTTTGTCTAGGTCGTGGAGGCGGATGGCCAGGACACACTGAACCCCAGATTTTTGCCCACCCCTAACCGTTTTCCTTCTCAGAATTCTTCTCTCCTTTCTTTCCTTAAAAAAAACCTCCACACTGCATCTCCAAAGATGATATAAGTCCTGAGGGAAATTATTTCATGTAAAAAAATACAAAATTTACATTCTGTCATACTTATAAACTGTTAGGTGACAGTTCACCAAAGTTTAAAGTATTTTTTTAATGTTTTTCAATAGGGTGTTAACATATTTATATATTTAAATCGGAAAAGATTATATTTCATCAAATTTTTTATGGTTTTTGAGTTATTGAAAATAGGCACATTTTTCAATAGAGTGACCATATTTACGAAATACATATCAGAAAATGATGGTCCTCTTAATAATCCTGTTCATATTTGTGACCGGTATGAAACTGGTACTTATCGTAATTTTTGTGGGTTTTAATCCTTGACATAAGAAGAATGGCTGCGCGACCATTTTTATACAAAATTTTATTTTGGGTTTGATGCAAAAATTTCCAATAACAATAAAAAAATCCAAATGTCTGTTGCCGATGTGAATTATTGAATTTATGTATTTTTATTCTTAAATATAAAATACAGGTCATTTGAGAATTATTTTTTTCATTATTTTAAAGGCAACTTTGGCAATTTATTTTGAGTTCATAATAATTTTATGTAAATAATTTTACCGCATTAATGTTTTAATTTAATGAAAAAAAAGTTAAAAAATAAAACACCAACAATTTTTTTTGGTTCCAACAAGGTTCCAACATGATCAAAATGATTTTTTTTTAATTCTTTTTTTTGCGTTCTATATTGGCAAAACAGCACGTAATGTCAACATTAGAGTAAAAGAACATTTACGCTGCTTAAATGGAAAAGGTTTCTCTGAGCTCGCAAACCACTTGATCTCAACAGATCACACATTTAATAAAATTTCAGGAACTCGCATCTTACATAAAAATAGTATAGGTATAAAACTAGATAACTTAGAAGCTTTAGAAATTAGGAAATCTTTAAATACAAATATGTCAGAATACTTACTCAATAATCAAATTAACTTATCAAATCAAAAAAATACACCCTATAGTCCTATTTTTAACTTATTTCCCGCAATCCATCCTAACCCATGATATTGTTAATGTGTTGTAGCGTGATTCATTATTAATATTATCATATATCGAAATATTGTCCTTTAGTTAATGTAAAATACAACAAACTTTTTAATATCTCATAGATTACAGTTAACTGTTGTTTGTTCATTTACTTGTGATTATGATGTGTATTGATGTTTCCCTCCCAGTAATTGATTATTGTATTGTTGTCTCCCTCCCACTGCTTGATTATCCACTTTACCTATGTCAAATACTTTGTCTCCCTCTAATTTTGTTCTTTCTCCCTCTGTCACTCTTATATATTACCCATAACTCTGTCTTAGCATTTAGTTATTATTTATATCCTGAAGAAGCTTGGTCGAAGTGAAACCGGTCGATATATGCAATAATAAATTCGTGGTTAAATACAAAGTGTTTGTGTTTTATTTTTATAATATAATGTCTAACCACAAAGTAATTGCTTCCTATGAAAAAAAAAAAAAAAAAAAAAAAAAAAAAAACATTTTTTTTCATGATGTGAGCACGCAAATCATCCGTGTGAGTAGGTACTCTGTATACCTCAACATTCGCATCGAAAGAGTTAACCGACACTGTTTAAGAAGATTCCTTGCCTGTTCATATAAATTTCCTTTGGGGACAATTCCAGAAATAGTGAAGTTATGCAACGGAAACTCAAGTAGAGAAATACCTTGCCTGATAAGATAACTTTCTTGAGAAATGTTTAAAATTACAACTCTCTAAAGTTCTCTAATCGTTTAGTTCTATTGTGCAGAAATTTTAATGTGGAAATTATTATAAGTAGATTACTCATGTAGTGTGAAAATACGTTACAAATACAAATCTGTAGGATGCGGGTTCAAATCCGGGAGTTAGCAAATAATCGTACACATTTGATTAAAATAATATGCTGTTTATTTGAGTTAGTCCAACTATTCTTTTCGTGCGTAATGACAAATTCTCTTAAAAAGAGCGATGAAAATAATAAATACTTTAGGCGGAATAGATTTTCTAAAATTGCTTATATGTAAAAGGAGGTAAATTGGCTAACAATGAAGCAGATGCGGAAATTGAACACAATGATAATATTTATACATAAAATAACAACATTTTATTCAAAATTCTCTTGAAAGAAAAAAATATACAGTAAGAACATTTATAGACATAATACAAGAACGTGCAATGAATCGAAAAAGGTAAAAAGTCAAGACAAAAAAAACTGTTTATTACAACAAACTAAAATTAAATTTTAATTAAATTTTTTTTAATAAACTAGCGCAGACCCATGAAAAATCACGTTTTGTCTGAATTTTCGACAAATCAGTTGCCCGTTTGAAAATTGCAATTAAAATAATTTTCCGTTAAAAATATTATCTGAATTTTCAAAACAATACTTTCGATTTTGAAAATAACACTTAAATTCAATGCAAATGTTCAAGATTTCATTGAACCGGATTTGCAGACAGATGTAGTTACAACCGACGGTAATATTTGTAATCATTCAAAACAGATTGTAAGAACCATAAGTTGAGCACGATATAACACATTTTAATGAGCTTAAGTTATAATTAGTAACAATTATTTGCACACTTAAATGCACAAATAACTAAAATAAACTACTACGTTTTTGTGGGTTAAAACAAATTTACAACTTTATTCCAATTTTTTTGTTATCGACGTTAAATTTGTAATCATTTGATATAGGTATGTCACATAAGAACGGATCGTTTCGATTCTTCAGTTCAACAGCACGGTTGTGGAACGATTTGCCATCCTCTGTGTTTCCTCTCTCCTACAACATGAGTCTCTTTAAGACCCACGTTCACTCCTTCTTCTCCTCAAATAGACCCTATACACGGCATCTTCAATGATGATATAAGCCCTGAGGAAAATTATTTTCCTTAATAAGAATGTAATATTCTGATACTGATATTACATTCTTATTAAGGAAAATAATTTTCCTCAGGGCCTATATCATCATTGAAGATGCCGTGTAGAGGGTCTATTTAAAGAGAGGAAGGAGTGAACGTACGTGATACTGATAATATTCTGACTGTAGGTACTGGTTTCATCTTATGACTAAAATATTTGCCATTGAAGTAAAATCATGTATGGTTTTGTAGCGCTTTCACACAAACGAAGTATTTAATTTTGTAAATCTAAACTTAACCTTTAGGTCGCAAAGTTTACACCCGTGCTGTGCAAGCAAGTTCACTACAGAGCGTCGAACAGAGTCATCTCAAGGACGGTCTATGCCACCTTGCAGTAGGTTTTTAAACGACTTCGAAAAGGAGGAGGTTATCAATTCGACGGTATTTTTTATTTATTTATTTTTTTTATGTTTGTTACCTCAGAACTTTCGATTGGGTGAACCGATATTGATGATTTTTATTTTATTAGAAAGCTGATGCTTTTCGTGTGGTTTCATTTTAATTTGGTCCAGTTCTGACAATGGGATCCATGAGAAAACCATATATGTCTTAAATTTGCAATAAATATGTGCGCGATAAATGGACGAATAACTCAATATTACGCCAACAGATTTCGATGATTCTTTTTTTGAAGTAAAACTTCTTTACGTACGCTCGTCACTAAAAATAAACAAAAATTTTAACAAAACAAAAAACTACTTAAAAAAATGAACTTAAAATTAAAAAAAATAATTTCGTACGATTGTTATTTTTGGAGTCGGTGTCAGCCAAGATCTCCACATCTCACTTATAACTACCTATGTATGTAGTTGTCGGCTGACACCGACTCCAAAAATAACAATCGTATGTAATTATTCTTTTACTTTTGAGTGCATTTTTTGAAGTCATTTTTTGTTTTGTTAAAATTTTGTTTTTCATCTCTGAGTTTGCTATTCAATGAAATAACCATCATTTGAATTAAGATGAGAAAAATCACCCCAACGGTACAAACATGTTTTTCCCAGATTCTATTTCGATATTGTAACATTGTGTTTAAATTAGCTTTTTCCCAGTACAATAACTCCGCGTGTTTTCCTCAATACATCAGCACATAGTAAAAAAATGATTTACGATACTAGATGCCACCTAGCGCTCGGTTCCGAAGCTATTTTTACGAATCTGAACAAAACGGTGCTGGTCCGAAACGTAAACACAGTAACTGGCAAGTTGCTAATAAAGACCGTTGGATGTTAAACCGAACCAACTACAAACAACGCGTATGGCTTCATAAAAAATAAGATGTTTTAATTTGTAAATATTATAACGTATGACTCGATAGAAGCTTTTGGGCCTTGTGCTTAGATATTATACCTCAGTAAGTGATTTAGTTATTTTTTTCAATTCGGGAGGCGGGTATGGTTACCGCCGCTCCGGGAACCATTTTTTGGATAACCGACACCTTTACCACATAGTATTAGGTCACCCCAGGTGGTTCGCTATGTTTGGTGACTTGGGGTGCCCGGGTTCTCATGGGGTGAGATTTGTCCATGTCTTGGCGACGGATGTGTTTGGCCACCAGCTATGTGGCAGGCCGGATTGGTAGAAAATAGTTGAGGTAGTCCCTTTGACTTCTCCAGCCGTACTGGAACATTACCATGCACCGCAGTGGGAGGGATGGATTTATACGTTCGTCACTTCTGGACACACTGACCCTCAAATTTCTACCCATCCCTCATACCCTTTTCCTTCCCATAATTTCCTTTCCTAAAAAGACCCTCCACACAGCAACCCCAAAGACGACACCCTGTGTGGAGCTAATCTAAAAATAAAAATTCGAGTGCAGTTAACACTCGGTAGAAGCGAAACTTTACCAAAACATTCTTAATCAAGGAGCCTTGAAAATTGAGGTCATAATCAAAGCGGCCAATGATCGCAGACCTAGCGTCATTTCCGATTTATATCTCAACCAATGGGAGCCTTGATAGGTGTGTGATGCTTCGCAGGTGCTGTTATGCGTCATTTCCGTTTCATCCGAATTCCAATTCGATCGAAGATGGTAATGCATCCAAAACTGCTTACGAATTGCAGATTCAGATGCACTTGAAAATGGACTGTAAATTCTAAAAACGAATGGAAATGATTTTTGCTGGAATTAGATGATAATATGTGTAGGGAAAACAAGATATGGAAGGAAAAAGGATAACGAATCCCTTACCACTGTATCTCTGCGAAGGAGCACACAATGCAACCACTATATAGTTATACCTATAGTTACACCGCTATACAAGTACCTCGAGTGAGTAGGTAAATACAAAACGAAAATATGTACTTCCACGAGGTTCAAATTTCTTCCGTTTAGTTGAAAATGAAATTGTGTACACGAAATACACCAACCAAATGCTTCCAAGGTAGTTCCAATCTTCACCTGCTTTTTCAAAACAAATTCACTCGAATTCGCAGCATGTTTCTTGCCATTGTTCCAAATTTCAAATACTTTTTCCATTAAAGTGGTGTTTGGGAGAGAACTTCGGTTCGCAGAATGTCAATACGTCATGACATGATGGTAGGACATACATATGTCATGACGTGATGGTAAGAAAAAATATTTCTTAATAAAGTTTGAAACTACTAAGTTAGCTTTGTGATTAATCGAAGATTCCAACGAATGTGAACTTTTGAAATAATTCCAATAAATGTTTTTAAATATCTTTTCAAATTTGCCACATTGTGGCTAAAAACTTTTTTAAATCAGTAGATATTGGACAATTACGGTTGGGGTAGGGATGGGTGGTCGTTCGGCTGAGTGACCAGTGACGACAAGTGAAAGAATTTGTGGCGAACAGAATGGTCACCCTTTAGTAAAAATTATTGCGCCGCCACTGGTTCTGAAAGAAAATACCAGACGAGATACCTACTTACCTACAATCATTTGTTTACGCCGCGCGATATACGGAAACACATCGAAAGGCCTCGACTCAACAGCCTTCGCGTCGTTACGGCAGCAGAATGTTCTAGGGCCTTCTTCACTTTGCGCGGGCACGCAACATTACTTGGCGCTCAAGTAGCTACTCTCGTCGCCTATATAAGCAGCAGTCTGCCGGTCGGGATTAGTCAGTCACTCACCCAGTCAGCAAGTCTAAATCCAACAACGGTCGGCTCACATAGCCACACAACATGTAACAAGTGACCCGCACGCATCTCCGTCCTCTGGACCAGTCAGTCAGTCAGTTAGATCAATCCAACAACGGTCGGCTCAAACAGCCAACATGTAACAGCACATATGCGAGTGCCCGGTGCATCTTCACTCTCTCCAGGGCAGCTTCTTTGAGGATCATCACTATGTCTCAGCTAAAAGGCCCACCGCGTCTTCAGCTCTATAGTTCTTCATGTAATTCTTCATGTTGTTGTACTATTTAACCACTGGAGCGATTGCGCGAGATAAATAAATTTGCTATGATTGCTTGAGATTTCCCAGAAGGTCATTTTTGAAATTTTTCGCCACCATTAAAAAAATCATGCATTCTTATTTTAACATGGAGACATAAAAACTTATTATAGTGATATAAAGCCAATGAATTAACCTGTGTTTAACCGTTTATCTCACATTTGTAGGATTTATAAAAAATATCTAAAAAAAACGTGAAGTTTATAATCGTGCGAATCCTGGATATTTTTTACTTGAAACTGCCCTGATGGATATCATAGAACATTTTCGCTTTCTGTATGTTGTCTGTGGTATACTTGATAATGAAAGGTGCATATCTATGGGAAAAGGATTTAATTTTATCCGTAAACAGCTGTTCAAAAATTCGGCAGGAATAAATATTTTAAAAATTTATTTTTAACATTGTTCTAAAATAGTCTACGAAGTTCGGATTTGCGACATCTATGGTCATAATAGATAAAGCATTTCAATAGCTTCGTGTTAAAATAAACGGCTGGCCAAGGAAATGTTTTAAATAATTACAATAAATGTTTTACAAATGGTAGGAAAAAATGGTCCATTTTTGGACCGAAATCAAACGCAGAAAAATCAAAGTGGTCCATTTTTCGACCGAAATCGCTCCAGTGGATAAAAGTATGTCAATTATGTTAATGGCACGTGTTGTGCTGTATATGTGTAAATAAATAAATACTTTAGCAGCAGGGTGGGAAGGCGGGAGGAGAATGGATGCGGGAATGGGACACATGGGAAAGGACAAGCATGGAAGGGTTTAGGGACGAGGGAGGGGCAGAGGCAGGGATAGCAAAGGATACATATTAGCGGTAGGGGATGGCAAGGGGTAAACTTGGAAAATCCATGCTTATCACACGGACATCTATCTGTATGTGGCCGTGCACACATCGGAAAATCTTCTGATATTTTCGTGTTCACACTCCATTAACATTAACTCCACAGTTAACTCTGTCATCTTTGAGGATGCTGTGTGGAGGGTATTTTAAGGGAAGAAAGGAGGCGAAGTTCTGAGAAGGAAAAAGGTAAGAGGGGTGGGTAGGAATCTGGGGGTCAGTATGTCCATAACATATTATGAATCAATCCCTCCCATTGCGGTAAGGTAGTGTTCCGGGTGGAGAGATTAAAATGTCTCGTTCAACCAGTCTCTCCCAATCTGGCCTACGACGATCTACTGGCAAGATCCGGACAAACCTCACCCCATGAACCCAGGCACCTCTGCTAAGTATCCAAAAGTACTTCAACAAAGAGAATTAAAATACAAACACAATCTTTCTTTGAGTGGCATTGCAACGCTAATAAATTGTTAGTAATTAATAATAATAAAAAAAGGCCAACAAAATTAACCGCAGAACCATATTATTTCATTTGCATTTTTTTTCTCTAAACATTGTCAGGAATCTCTAATTAAAGTTAATCAGATACCACTCTTAAAACTTTGTATATTTGTTCGTATTAAGTAATTAACCAATTAACAAGTAAATATGTACTTTATTAAGTGTAAAATGTATCTCTTATTAATATACACTCGAATAATTTAATTGACTACATATTGTAGTTAACACATTAATTCATGTAGATTGTAGACGTGCCAATGTGTTTATGTTTCGAGCAGATTGGATAGTTCTGTAAATTGGATGGATTCACGAGTTATCACAAGATTAGCATAAATCATTATATAATGTAAGCTTTGAATTAGTATCAGGATTACAGCCTAAACAATATCAAATGCGAGAGCAATCTAAAATTTTCAAGGCATATTGGTGAAACAATTCTTTAAATAATTATTGAAATATGTTTTGTAAAATAATGTTGGACCACCATTCAGAAATGAAACCTTGTTTAATGGATAGATATGAAGAGCCAGGTACTTCCCCACATTCTTCTTCACCATCTCCTTTCCCTCCCTACCTTGATGCCTTAATCTCACAGGCTCCAGGCAGGAGCACATGGCCCTCTTAAACGGTATTCACAAAAAATAATTTTAGTTCATATAATCTTTTGTGGAAATAATTATGGATATTTTTGTAGATTCACATGCGGATGTATTTGTGGATATACGAGAATTTTTGGATGTAAAACATCAATATTGAGTTTGAATATGTGAATTTATTATATTTGTAATATTATATTAAATTTATTTAATGTCTAATATTAAATTAAATTTATTTAATATAAAATTTGATTTATTTAATATTAAATAAAATGGATTTTATATTAAATTGAATTTATTATGTATTTAACATTAAATATAATATATTATATTCAGTTTATATTTAATATTTGATTTATTTTGTATTTAATATGAAACTTATTTTATATTTAACTAATTGGTTCCCACAGTTGGTTGCAATGCCATATTCAAAGAAATAAATTTTATCTTCCTGCGTGTCCTTTCCCGTGCGTCCCCGTTCCCCTTCCGCGTCCCCTTCCCCTCCCGCGTCCCCCCTACACTTTCCAAGCCTTCCCTATCTCCTCTCCCGCTCCCCGTCCCGCCAACCCCCCTCCCCCGTTTCATATATTCAGTCCCAGTACATTCAGTTTTCAAACAGCTCGTGGGCAAAATATTAATTTTTTTCATACAAATTTCATATTGCCAGAGCTCACCAGTAGTTTTATGCAAACCTTGACTGACAATAACGAACACAAAAAAAAAACATTTTTTTTATTCAAATTTTCATTTTTCATAAATTACAAATATTTATTTTTGTATATTATAAGAACTATCAATCAAATTTGGTACCTAACATAGGTACCTACTTAAAATATCTATAATTCTTGATTCGATTCAAAGTATTAGGCGAGAATTTCAAATAAATTCATTAAATTTGTTAAATAACGCTTCCAAAACTGTTGACATCTTTAACAGTAGTCTTGAAGAATTCAAGAGGCATTTAAGTGCTTTTTACAACTCTGAATTGGAATTTGAACTGAATGAGAACAATCAAAAAAACTAGTGGTGCCACCATTAATAGAAGTCAAGTTACTATTAAATGATGCTTTAAAAGTTTCTGGAATTTATGATTCGGGATCAAATGTGTCATTAATTAATGCAAAATTATTAAAGATACAACCAAGAGCATATACAAGTGATATACAAACAGTTAACTTAAAGACTATTAATGGTGACAAGAAAACAAAAGGTATGGTAACACTAAAAATAAAAATCTTCAATATAGAAAGAATTATGGACATATTTGTAGTAGATAATGAACATTTTAATAACGATTTTCTAATTGGTTTGGATTGTATAAAAAAGTTCAAATTAATGCAATATTATAATTGTTTATTAGTATTTACTCATAATTATTATGTACTTTATTTACTTATGTTTATTTACTTATTATTATTAAATTGTTTATTATTGTTTACTCATAATTATATTATATTATATTATTTGTTTAATTTATTTATATCTACATATTTACTTAATATATTATATTTATTTCATAAACTATATAAATTTATTACATAATTGTTTATTATTATTTATTTTTTGTTAATAATTTAATGCTACTGTGGTATGATCACCCTATTATTGCATCTGGTAAGCCACAACAGGTACCTTGTATTTACATATTTTAACATTTAGTTTACAGTATAATGTTATTTTTGTCAACAATGAGCATACTGCCCAGCTGTAATAATTATTAATTAGTAATGTTTAAATAACTGTACTCAGTGCTTCTTTTGTAGGTTTATTATTATATTTCTTTTAAGTTTAGGTATATTTATGTTTCTTTTTTTTTTTTTAAATTACTTTATTGTAAAACTGCATATCTCGATACAGGAATCCCCTAGTGAGATGTGCAGCTTATGTTTTCATGTATTTCTTATTTTTTTCAATAAATAAATAAATAAATAAATGCAAAACGAAGAATTAAAGATTATACAATGTAACAACCCAGAAGAAGTGACCTCAAGAGATGAGGATATAAAAAAAAATAACTACTCAAAAAATGATACTTCAAATATAACAAATATCAACATTCCTGATGTACTAGGTGAAAAAATTGAAGAAAGCTTATTTTTGCATTCTGAGGAACAAGACACCAAAAACATAAACAAAAGTGAAATAAATTTCAATGAACATATAAACACGGATGGATTTGACCATATTACAAAACTGTGTCCAGTGTTTGCTAGTATATAAACAATTGCATGCATTCTCTTTTGCGATTGTTTCTACCTAGGGGGGGGAGATGTAAAGAAAACCGCTTATGAGTGCTTTCCTTTAATTTGTATTACCGACAAGTTAGTTTGTAGCTCACTAGAAGTCACTGCTGACAGATGTGATGTTAGCTACAGTAACCTTAGTAGTAACGATAAAACAAGTTATAAAGAAAAACATTAAACAGAAGTATTTCATTAAAATACTATTTTATATAATACTTAAAGAAACCTGAAATAAGGACTTTAAATGTTGTTTCTTTTGTTCGTTACAGGTAAATGAATATCTTTTTAATAAAATAATGTGATTGTGAGTTGTAAATACGTAGTATTAATAAATCTTTTGTTCGTTACAGAGAAACACAATTGCGTCTTTATTTATAAGCAAGACTAAAAATATCATTATATATATATGTAAGTTTCTTTATTCTGTTGTTCAGAATATTTATGTGTGGGGACCATTTTAAACACTGGTCTATTTTTATGTCCAGGTACTTAATTATATAGATATTAAAGTTAATTTATTTCTATTTATTATTTGTATTTAAATTTATTTCTGTTTATTATTTGTACATAAATGAATTTAATTTAATTATGTGTTTTTTTTTAAATTGCAGTGCGTTTATTTTAAGGTTTTTCGGATTCTTCCACCTTTCCTTGATAATAGGTAAGATGGAAGGTATAAAAACTATATTTCCGTAATAATACTCGTACGTTGAATACGAAACAGGTCGCTTGGATTTCAGCAACATAGTGTTGATTTAATTATTTCGTATGGTTAAACCTAGATCCGATATGGCTTGCCTACAATAATTATTTAGATTTCTGTAGAACACAATGACGAAAGAAGTGGTGGATGTGTCACGATATGTTCATTTGAAATAATAACTAGTAAATAACAATCAAGACAAAAAACTTAACTGTTGATGTAACTATGCATCCCTCTCTAGCCCAAACTGTTATCCAAATACCTGTCCCTATCTGACAGTGTGTGGAAAATACCTACATACAGTACATTATTTTATTTTATTTTATTTATTAAGGAAAATCATCAAATATTTTACATCTTATAGTCTTATAGATATTATAAAGGAGAAAGTTTGTATGGATGAGTGTTATTCTTTCACGCAATAAACACCGGATAGAATTTATAAATTCTTTCACTAATCGAAAGCTACATTATTTGCAAGTAACATAGGCTATATATATTGTTAAGTTCTGGCGTTATGAATAAGCTGTAGCGTTATGCAATTATTTTTCATACGTTTTCTGTCGCTAAAATCGAGTTATTGCAAACGTCAAACAAATTGTTACCTTGAAAAAAATGTTTTTTTTTTTTAATTAGGCAATTCACCCTAAAAATAGTGCTTTGTTGGCGTCATAGTCAATATCTACCTATCTCTAAAAATGTTTAGTGTCCGGACGAAAAGCATAGCATTTCTATGTAATTATTTGACGTGGGCTGTAATTTTGTTATTTCTTTAGGTTACTCTGGATTCAAATATGAATAAAATACTAATTCCTACTTGAAACGAAATCATCAGAATAAATTAGGGGAGTAGGAACTTAAAATAAATTTCTATAATTTAAATATTTTCTAAAATAGAATTTTTATTTGCGAAATGTCATTCTCAAATTTTGAAATTTTCTATAAAACAATAATGATTTTTTATTAGACAAAAAAGCAAGATTAATAACAATTATGCCAATAATTATGCCAGTAATTTCCCACTAATACCATGCGAGCGAAGCCGCGGGTAAAAGCTAGTTTATAATAATAACATTAATAGTACAATCAGTCTAATAAAGTAGCCCATGCAATGATCAGCAAATTTAAATATTTTTTTACATGAGCTCCACACAAGAGGCCCTCAGGTAGATAAGTTCTCTCAGGGCCTATGTCATCTTTGAGGATGCTGTGTAGAGGGTTTTTTTTAGGGAAAGGAAGGAGGAGAGTTCTGGGAAGGAAAAAGGTTTAAGGGGTGGGTAGGAATCTGGGGTTCAGTGTGTCCTGGTCATCCACCTCCAAGACCTAGACAAACCTCACCCATGAAGCCGGCACCCCTGCTAAATCACCAAACGTAGCGAACCATTTTGGGTGATCTATGGCAAAGTTGTTGGTTATCCAATAAAGGTTCCCGGGGCGGCGGTACAAAATTGAATGAGGTAGTATGAGAGAGATGTATGATAACGATTATATGTTTCCTTTGGGGGGGTGCAGACATACGTCCACCGTTCGTCTCATTTTTGACTGTTGTTGTTTAGGGTGTAAGAAAGATCTGCAGCATTATATGTTTAAGAACAAAAGCAAAACCATCAGCGCATTGACATTTGAAGTTTTTGAATTTTTGAATTCACTCACATTTAAAAATTATCCTTGTAACTTTATTCCATACATTCAAAATTATCGTCACGCCTAGTAGTATTGTAGGGGTTAACGGTGCCGTGTGTGAGAGAGATGCAAGAAAATGACGCCTTTTTTCCTTTATAGGAAACAGACCTTCGTACATTGTGTATCTCATCTTTTGAAAGAGTTGCAGCAATATTGTGATAAGGAACGTATGTTTATTGGCTTTTAATGCCGTCACGGTGCTGTAACCGTGAATCATTGCGGTAATTTTAAAAACGATAATTAACTGTTTTCGTTAAATCAATAAATAAAAAAGTGGATCTTTTTGGTAAACAATTTAATTATTTATCATTTTATGGTCTCTACAGTTATAAGATCGTTAATAAAGACTTGTCGTATATCACATTACATACGGTGTTTGTTGCTAGGGATACAGTGAAAATGGTGGTCGCTAGCCTGATCACGACACGATCACTCCGAATAATACGCATGTCTCGCACTAGGATTGGTGTGCTCCATGCCACTTTTTGATTTCGGTAAATTCGGTGCAATGCCAACATAAAGGTATTACTATAGCGTCTTTGTCGTTTTTAGTTTATTGACCTCCGTAGAGGTTATCGACATTGCAAGAAATTTTCTCAAAATAAACTAACAATATTCTCAATTTTTATAAGAAAAACTTTTTTTTTTTTTCTTTTTTATTATACTTTTTTGAAGGTTATTCCCATCAGTGAAATATATCATATTAGAATAAGTTAACAATAATAATCTAAACGAAACTATGAAAGAGAACAAGACACAGAAAAACAGAAAAAAGACAATGGTCGCAACTGGGACTCGAACCCAGACCTCTCCGTCTAACCGGGACAAGCGCGTTAAGCAATTTCGCTATTGTCACCTTCTGTCAAACCGTCATATTTTTCAATCTCATATTTTCAAATTACATTATTATCAACTAATTATTTTTCTCCATATTACGGGCAACTACCCTTTTCATTGGAAACAATCATTCTAAGAATTGGTTTGTAACCTAGATGGACTATCCAGATTCTTATTCTAATATAACAATATTAACTGATTAACATTCGAAGCAGTATTTTTTTTAATTAACTTCATAAAGGAGGCCCAAAATATATTTCTTTCATAGACTATGTTTTCTTTTAAGATGCTGTGTGATGTGTTTTATGATAATAAATTTAGCTAAGTCCTCCATCACGACACAGGCAACATTTTCAGCTTACCACTACTAAAAACTAATAATAAAGGGTTATTTGTAAATCTATAAAAACAATTATACTTGGTTATTTATGATTCTCCAAAGAATTCACCCTCATTACTACGGCTAGTTACTATGTATCAAAAGAAGCAATATTATTTATTTTTAGCTCATGGAATGTAACAACTATGATTGTTTGGCCTGTGTCCAGGTCAGTAATAGAAATGCACATGGCACGCAACAGTCATTGAAATGCTATTTCATTTCAAGATTTCAAAACCAAAACATTGTCCAATGCAATAAAATGCACATTCTGTACACACATCTATAAATCACTTTACCAAAAACAGCTTTCAGAAAGCAGCTTTGTAAAACTGTTTAATATTTTTTTATTCTTTACCAATTTTAAATAAAACTGATACTGAGAGGTTTACATTGGATCTTTCAACTCCTGGTCAAAGATTTTGATTATCTTTTGGCAATATTGGCATATTTCGATATTTTATCCAAAGGGTTTAACAGTTTACAAACCTTGCCACGTCTGTAAACTGGATGCGTGTGTTGTGGAGGTTTTCAATAGTAACTCTTGATAACCGAGTCAAATATATTTACAATGAAACTTTGTGTTACAATAATTTGCACATATTTAAAAATTATCTTGCTCTGAGGAAAAGCAGGCAGAGGGAACGAATGCTAAAACCAGAATGAATGCGCATTATCATGCACCCAGCCAGAGAGTGGTGGCCGGTGATACCATTGTATAAAAATCGGATAAAAATAGTATTTTAGGATGTTCGTTGCTCGGCAACAATCTGTTCAAAAAATTAAAATAAAATATATTTGATCAATATCGTCGAAAGTAATTTCAAATATCCTTACCTTCGGACACACAGACACACACCCTTGCACACAACACACTTCTCTTCAGTCGTGTGTTCGGGGATACGAAAGCCAACCAACCTTAAAAGGGTACCGAATCCATCAACTTCTAAAAATCCTATGGTAAAGCCCAAGCCCAGAAAATAAGTTGCAAAATAAATATTTATTATATTTCCTATAATGTCCAAAAAAGAAATCAATACAAGCGTATGTATTTGAAACCAACCTGATGTCACCAAAGTACATAATACTTTTCAACTCCTAGACCACAGATGGGCCGACAGGCTCAATTTGGTAGACGGGTAAGGGTACCGCCGCCTCGGGAACCATTCATAGGACAACCAACCCCTCTGCCATAGGCCATCCCAAGGGGTTCACTGCATTTGGTGACTTGGCAGGGTTGCCCGGGGGTGAGGTTTATCCAGTTCTTGGTGGTGGATGCATCTGCCGACCAACTACATGGCAGGCCGGATCGGGAGAGAGTGATTGAGTGACTCACTTTGAATTTTCCAGCCGTACTCTCTCGGAACATCGGTTTGCACTGCAGTGGGAGAGATAGATTCATACGTCCGTCACTCCTGGACACAACGACCCCCAAATTCATACTCTTTTCCTTCCCAGAACTAACTCTCCTTATTTTCCTAAAAATACCCTCCAAAAATCATCCCCAAAGATGATGTAGGCCCTGAGGGGAATTATTTACCTCAGGGCATCTTGCGTGGAAATAATGTACAAAAAGGCGTGTGCAATTAAGTATCAATAACTAAAATAGGTACCTACAATAAAATATTATAACAAAAAATATTTGAATTGGAGTTTGTAAAATTTAAACTGGTTTGTCAAGAATTCAGAATATACCGTGATGTTTCACGGATCTACGCTAATAAAATACTAAAATGTTATTATTTTTCTACAAATTTGAACATAGTTCAAACCATTTCTCTCGCATTCCAGGCGTTGAATGTGCCAAGAATAATCACAGATTAATTATATGGAGAACGCGAGTAGTGTTTATACCAAATAAACATCGTGTCATATGCTTGATTGAATACCCGCTGATCGTATGTATGCCAGATATCTTATGACTACATTATTATGTGAAAATATTCAGCAAATTACTTGTCTAAAATTTAGATTTTAAACTATTAATATGTGGGGCAAATAAAGGAGAAATGGAAAAATAAGAAAAGCTTGAGTTATCTTTGAATCTCGCGGAATGAAAGAAGCTGTTAGCTAGTTTCACAATAGCTTCGTTCAGACGCTCCGGAAACAGGTTACCGAAAGTAAAAACTGGGAACTGGTGGATCTACGTCACGTTTGGAGTCGATTTTGTAAGATAACTTTTTTGGAAATTAACTTTTATATCATTTTTTTGGTCTAAAATAAATTACATATGTGAAAGAAGCGCGCTTTTCTGCATTAAAAAAATAAAAACCTAAATAAGATGTGGTGTAGGTAATTTTTCCCGTCAAAAAAATTAGATACAGAAGTCAAACATATCATCACATTTTAAATATTTTTTGTTCTAAAATCAATGTTTTAATTCTTTTTTATATGAGCACAATACAGGAGGCCCTAAAGAAAATGATTTCCCTCAGTGAGGATGCTGTCCGGGTTTTTTTTTAAGAAAGGAAGGAGAATAAGATCTGGGAAAGAAAAGGTTGGAGAGGCGGGTAGGAATCTAAGGGTCAGTGTGTCCAGGAGTGACGGACGTACGAATCCGTCCCTCCCACTGCTGGAAAGGTAAAAAGGTAGGCAATCCCCAACCCTTGAATTCGGGCACCCTTGCTAAGACATCAAACATCGCAAAGCACTTGGGATATGATAGAAGTGTTGATAAAATCTTATAAATGATTCCCGTCGTCTGTACCCATTCACGCCTCCCAAATTGTAATAATTTTTTGTGAATAATAATTTTTTTTAAGTGTCCTTTTTAATTTCTATATAATTTTGCCAGACTCTTTTTATACACAAGGTTTATTGGCTAAAAATGCGTGACTTAGCTTGCAGTCCATGTTCCACTGAAGATTTGAATAAACTGCAAAACTTGGCGGTGTTTAGCTTTACTACGTCATGCGTTCGAAATTTCGAAAGCAGCCGACGAGTGTTTTTTTTTAAACGACAAACGAGGAGGTTCTCAATTCGAAAATATTTTTATTTTTATTTAAATTTGTTACCTTAGAACTTTCGATGATTCTTTTTGTATTAGAAAGCTGGTGCTTTCCGTGTGGTCCAATTTAAATTTGGTCCAGTTCTGACAATGGGATCCATGAGAAAACCATGCATGTCTTAAATTTGAAATAAGTATGTGCGCGACAAATGGACGAATAACTCAATATTATGACAACAGATTTCGATGATTCATTTTTGAAGTATAACTTTTTTACGCACGCTCGTCACTAAAAATCAAAAAAATAAACAAAAATTTTAACTTTAATACTAACTTTTAATTTTAATGCACTAAAAAGGAAAAAAAAATCGTACGATTGTTATTTTTGGAGTCGGTGTCAGCCAAGATCTCCACATCTCACCTATAACTACCTATATAATATGTAGTAACCTTGGCTGATACCGACTCCAAAAATAACAATCGAAATATTACGAATTTTTTTTTAAACTTTTAAGTGCATTATTTGAAGTCGTTTTTTGTTTTGTTAAAATTTTTGTTTATTTTAAAAGGGCCCATTTACCTATAAGCATTTTCTACGAACCTTGGGCTCTACTTCTAAACTGGTTACCTACCATCTCTACAGAGTAACATGATTTATTACTATTTACATTTTAAAGGCTTCTATCTTTGGTGATTTTTACTTTAGTACCAGTGTTTAGGTTTGTATGTCGTACAAAACGACAGAGAAACGGAAAATGGGTAAATGGAAAGGTTGTACGTCGCTGGCCGAAACTGTCTCGTATCGCTTCATAAATCAGATAAATAGCGTTTATAGACTCGCCAATAAATAGTATAGTATTACCAAAAAGGAGAAGACCGGTCAGCACTAACGAAGCCAAAACCTTCCTCTTTCCCTTCCCTTTATGTAATTAACTGCTATTCCCAACGTCAAGTTGCCACATTAATCATTGAAACAATTAATTACGTAGAAAAACTGACAGATAATGAAGGGGGGGATAATGTATAATCCGTGTGTAGGTGTTAATTAATATCAGTGGCGTGCAGCTGATATTTTTTTTGTGAATACCGCACAAGAGTCCCAACTGCTCCCGTCTGGAACCAGTGAGGCTACGGCATCATCAGTTGATGTCATGAGGCTAAAGATAGTGGGAAGTAGATGGGGAATAAAAATTTTATGATTTCTTATTTGAAATAAAAAAAAATTAAGTATATAAAATAACTAGCTTTTACCCCCGGCTTCGCTCGCATATTCGTCCCCCCTCCTTCTTCCGCACTACCACTCCCCCTCCCCCAATCAATCAACAATCAAATACGCTTCTTTTCGCATTCATAATATTAGTATAGCTGTTGGCTTCGGTCAAAATGTAGATAAGTACCTATGTTATATTTGTATCTAGCTACACTAAATATTCATATTAGAATACTAATATTTGAATTTTCGCTATCAAAGAAATAATATTGACAGCCCACGTCAAACATTTAAATAATAACTTTATAACTCATAACTCCATAACTCATAAGATAATTTCATAAATCCACAGCTTATTCATAACGCCAGAGCTTACCAATATATATAGCCCATATTACTCGCAAATAAATAAGCTTTCAATTAGTAAAAGAATTTATAAATTCCGTTCGATATTTATTGCGTGAAAGAGTAAAATCCAACCATCCAACCATCCATCCATACAAACTTTCGCATTTATAATATTAGTAAGATAAGATATGGTTTATAATTTAGTAGATATGTATAAGTATGTACCTACTTACAATTATTATGATTTCCAAGAAAACTTTAATTTTGATTTATTAAATACTAGCTGAAGTCCCCGGCGATAACCGGGCTTTACAGAGAGTTTTCGAAATCAAATGTAGATAGTGAACTTCTTTGCATACAAATCAAATCCACACCGGCCGCTTGCTAGTCCGCTCGTCCACCACATACAGACATTCTCCTTTATATATTTCAACCAATTTACACAAAATCTTAACTTAAGCCTTCCTCATGAATCACTATATTTATTGGTGAAAACCGCATGAAAATACATTCAGTGGTTTTTGAGTTTATCGCCAACAGACAGACGCGGCGGAGGACTTTAATTTATAACGTGTAGAGAAGACATGCTAGGACTCAGTGCTAGGTCTACTGTTCACAGACTTAGAAACTTGTTTTTTAAAAGCGTATAACCAGAGAAAACCAGAAATATGTCTTTTTTAAATCAGTGTTAAGACGTATTGACTCTTTTCCTCAAAAAATTATAAATTGATTTCAAAAGATTGTTATTTTATCTAATAAAGGTATGTTTCTAATTTTGTGAAAAAATGTTTATTTTTAGTTTAATAAGGTTATACCATAGGTCGTTGACAGATTTGTTAAATTTTCAAAAAAGATTTTGTATTATACAACACCCATTTCAAATCATAGAATCATGCAGTAAAATAAATCAAAACATTATCTGGTAAACTTGTGTTATAGAATTTTAATTTTAGTTTACATAAAGTAATTAAAAAATATATACGTACATGTGTTTCTTGACGAAAATTGGTCCGTTTGTGTATTTATTTGCGCACTTACAGACTAATATATTTCAGATTTTTTTACATTCTTATTTTGCTTAGACATTATTTAATAAGGTTATACCATAGGTCGTTGACAGATTTGTTAAATTTTCAAAAAAGATTTTGTATTATACAACACCCATTTCAAATCATAGAATCATGCAGTAAAATAAATCAAAACATTATCTGGTAAACTTGTGTTATAGAATTTTAATTTTAGTTTACATAAAGTAATTAAAAAATATATACGTACATGTGTTTCTTGACGAAAATTGGTCCGTTTGTGTATTTATTTGCGCACTTACAGACTAATATATTTCAGATTTTTTTACATTCTTATTTTGCTTAGACATTATTAAAAAATGATAAATACTTATGATCAAAAAATAATTACAAAAAGTTCATAATTTTAATAGTTTTATCATCACGCCTTTCAGCATTTTTGGATGTAGGTATAAATTTAAGCAAATTCGGAATGAAATAAAATCGATATTTAGTTATAATTTTTAAAAGCTGAAAAGGAGAATAATTAAACTTTCGCATTGGAACCGCCCTGTACGATTGTAAGAACATCTTTCGACGAAATGAGGATTTTCAGCCGCTGGCTTGTTAAACGCTTTTAATATATTTATTAAAACAATTTAACACTTTTTTTCTCTAAACATATTTCTGACAATAATCGGTTTCAGTCCAAAAAGGAAACCGAGAGGCTTTCTTTTTATTCTAACACACTCCTTAATTTCCTCTCTGTATTTTGATACTACTACAAATATATTTTTTAATTTAAAATCGATTTCGGCCATTTGACCACTAGCGTGTGGTACGTTTTTTGATAAGTTACATCTTAACCCATTGGCCACAGAATAAATGAGCTAAAAAATTGGCCTTCACCACTGAATTAATTTTGTACTAAATCTTTTGTAACTTTAGAACCGTATATTCAAATGAATTAGTTTCTTTAAATTTGTTTACATATTGGATTAAGGTAAAGAAAAACATTAAAATAAACATTAAAATATGTGTAAATAAGGAGACGAATTTAACATTTTCTTTTTTCGTAAGTTTTTTTCGACATTTTTATTCTAAAAGTTGCAAAAAACATAATGTTCATAAATCGAACGATAATAAATTTTATATATTTATATACCAATACCTAATAAAATAATTTGGTTTCATAGACCTCAAAGCAATCAGGGACGTTCAGGGTCACTGCCAAAAGCCTAGAACCGCTCGCAATTTTTAAGAAATTAAATGGCGGTTGTCTGCGTATAAAACTTGGAACACAAATACCAGGGAAAAAACATAAGAAACATAATATCGCCAATTCAATGAAATGAATGATTATTTACCTACAGAGCATTCGGCATTCAAAATTTTATTAAAAAATGTCACTGTCGTGCGCGTTGTGCGTTTTTTGGCGGACCTAATCTAGCCCGTCAGCTTGCCGGGGTTTGTGGTTAAGTACCTGAGTTGCACACCCAACATGCTGCCGGGGTTTGTGGCCAATGGGTTAAAGGAGTTAAAATCGTTAAAATTACCTGGTTTGAATGCCATTAACAGACGTTCAGTATACAAACGACACAATGTTTTTTTTTTAAATAGTGAGTATTTTTTCTAATACAGTTAGTAAAAAAAAACAATTAAAAATCGGTCCAGTTTGGGAGGAAAAAAATGTTAAATACAAAACTACGACTTTGATGATTTTATATAGGTATTATCAGCCTGAGGTGCAGTTGTCCCTTTCGCTCAGTATTCTGGGGAGTAAGAGCGATAGTGACAACAGTTTGGTAAAATACCTATTGATCAAATTTCTCAGTGACCGGGTTTCCTCTTAAGCCATATTCAGACTAGTGACCAGTCCTGAGATGACCTGAATAGGCTGAAACCAATTGAGGTAAACACTAAATTAAGTGGAAAAGAATTATGAAATTGTTTTAATATATTATAATGAAATTCCACCACGAATTGTTGGTATCAAAAATATAAAAAATATTTTTAGTTTTGCAAATTTTATGTAAAGCAATGATGTCCGTATCTTCCTATTGCCTCTTACGACGAGAGATAGTTACCTACGTAGACTCTTCATTAAATGTTTTTTGGGGGGTCACGGTCGGTCGGTGACAAGGCGCGTTAATTAAAGGTGAAAGCAGTGCGTTAATTAAGTCCTTTCAGGCCTACATCAAAGGGCAGGCAGAGATTAACAAGCACCACAATATATCCTAGATGAACCCTCTTCCGCACACCCCCACAGTCATGCATCTAATCATCCCTTGCCCTTTAATGACTTTTCATACAAAACTTTTAATAATGTTTTAGGGTAGAATGACAAACCCCAAAAGGGTTCCGCGACTTTTCATCCCGCGACAAAATATCCTCCGACTAAATATTCTACGGACAAAACATTCCCCAACAAAATATTTACTAAAACCTAATCTAACCTAACAAAAAAATGGGAATAATATATACATTCTGTAAAGATAAAAAATGTTATTTTTAATTGATAAACTAATGTTTAACACAAGATTTTTATGCATAGCACAAAGGGTAACAGTTATTATATGTGATAATTATTAGCCTGAAACACTAATCTACATTGAAAAAAATCTCCCTAGAAAAGATACTTGCCGCCGACGGGACTCGAACCCGCGTCCTTCAGATTTCCGATCAAATTCTCTGTCCACTGAGCTACGTCGGCTTGCCCGCTAAATAATTCAATATATACTAGTGTTTCATTCAACAATAAGTAACTCCAGTGAAAAATATTATGGCTTTAAAAAAATATGTTCATATAGACCAATAAACGCTGATTCTGAATATATAACTTTTATTTAATAATATTAAACGTACAGTTTTTTAAAAAATATGAAAAAGTGCATTTTTAATATTCTCGTTAAAACACAGCGTCAGGTTGGTATGCTGTGTAATGCTGTTATGGTGACGTCACAATAGTAATCACGGTAATGGCTGGTTTATTTATGCTATACGTCATTTATATGGGAATTTAGGTATGACACAAGCGAATGTTCTATATATTTCTTATTTTTGAAGATGTCGTAAAAGCATATACCTTTATAGAAAGTTAATAGAATTGCCTTTTAGATTTTTGTATCTGACATATACGATTGTGTTTGAAAAATGCAGTATTTTAAGTTTCAAAATGAAAAATTTAAAAAAAAACAGCCGACTGTAAACATATTCTATTAAATCGTCGAAAAAATTAGGAAAATTCAAAATTTAAAAAATACAGTCCTCTTACTTTATGAATTTGGAATAAAACTGTTACTTCACTTTTTATCTCGTTCATACAATTAAAAAGGATAAAAAAATATTATAATAATTCCGAAAAAATAACTGAAAAAATCCGACATCTTGGACTCGGTTTTACGCAATTAATGCGTTGATTTCTCGAATTTGTATTTATTTACACATGCATAAGGCTTTTACATTATAAAATAATATAACTTTTATGGAAGTTTTATTAAATTCACGCGGAAAAGTCATAAAAATTATAGAGAAGTAACCTTTGATTATGTAATGTCAGTAACCTAAAAACCGAACGAAACTAAATCACTAACAAAACATTATTTAAGGACTAAAACTGAAAAAAAGTAAAGGCAGCATTGGTACTTATGTTGAATTACACTAATATCACAGTGAATTAATCATTTAAAACGAAAATTATCATCAAAAACATTACTGTAAGTAAAATTCATCAACGTCATTCATTGTTTTCGTTTTGCAAAGAATTGAAAGAATTTGATTTCGCCATTTGCAATAAATAAGCCATTAGCCAATCAACGCGTTATAATAAACAAGATGGCCGCGCGCCTGCGCAAATCTATGTGAGATTCAAGAAAACCAACATAACAATCATAAAATAGTGAATCGTTATTTTAGTAGATGACGTCACAAAATTCACCATAGATATGGGTGTTTTCGAGGGATCTCCAAAAATTAAAACTTTGAAAATTATTTTAACTATTAAAACTAACTCTAAAAAAAAAAAAAAATATGCAGTAATTTAAGTTAGAAGGTCATTTATCATAAAAAAAAATAAAAAAAATGGACTGGACTTCTCTATTACTGCATATTACATTTTTCCACCTGTAAACAACCAAGTTTATTTTTACGTGTGAAAGGAATTGTAAGTGCTAAATCCTTCACTATTTGGCGTCGAGACAAACTATGTTTACATTTTTTGGTGAAATACTTTAAATCATCGAATATTATATTAACGTTCTAATATATTTATATTAACATTTGAATAAATCCGTCAAATATTATAATAACTCGTCAAATATTATTATATAATAAATGTTTATCTGCATTATTTTTGTCCCATTATTTTGTTAGGCTAGGTTAGGTTTTAGTAAATATTCTGTTGGAGGATGTTTTGTCCGTAGATATTTTGTCGGAGAAAACGGACGAAAACGTGCAGAACCCCCGCAAAAGAAAAGTTTTGTAGGTATATCAACGCTCGTTGGGTCAAACACAGTACATACTTTCACATATGCATTGCATTCATACATCACGCTTTTCATTTGTTATTCGACTTCAAAATAGAAAATTCCAGTGGAAATGAAGTGTTAATTGTATATTCTTTTATCTACATTTTTTTTAAATTACAAAATATTTTCATAAAAACATCCAAACAAAATATATTGTAAACAGTCTGCGTGTAAATATCTCAGATAAACGTGTTTAAAATATGTTCACAATAAAGGTTAAGAATTATTAGTCTAGGTCTGTCTACAAACAAGAATGTTAATATATCCACTAAAATTCGGTGCGTGCAACAACACAATAGCAATGTTGTGATGGCTTAACAAACTGAGATGTTACAATGTCGAAGGGAGAACGAAGTCACATTATTAAAACAGTTCAGAATAAAGTCACAACAAAACAGTTCTAACATCTTACTGAGCTTAAAAAGTGAAAATCTAATAAATCCGCCTTGTTCGTAATTCATAGGAAAAACTACTGCCCTCCGGTGTAATGAATAAATTTCCCTACAAATGACATACGTGAGAATGTTTCTTTCAAATTATGTTAGTAGGATTCTTGGAAATATTTATTATTGTAATTATAGCTCCGTAGTAAGTTAATAAGGCGATGGTTTGAAAAGGAGATATATAAATACGTATGTGAGAGGGAATGTGCTAATATGAAGAAAAAAAAAGATAATAATTAAGTGAAAATTGTGCAAATCTTCATATACAAAAATCCAAATATATGTGTATGTATGTCAAGCATAGGAAATGTTTCAAACTTTCAAAATACCTTTTTTCCACCCTCGCGAAGGTTTCTGGATTATTAAAACCACATGACAATACATCCGAAAAGTTTTTTTAATCATTACAAAAACTCTTACAAAAATGTCACTTTTATAACATCGATTTTTCAATCAAAATTCAATGTTCAAATAAACTTTTAAAATTAATTAATGTAATCGAAGTACTCACTAATGGTACAAATCAAATCGAATACTTTGAATCTAATTGAAAATTATATTATTTTAAATAGGTATCTATGTTAGGTACCAAATTTGATTGATTGTTCTTATTGTATATTAATATACAAAAATGAATGTTTGTAATATGTAAAAAATAAAAATTCATAAAAAAATTGCAATAGGTGGCAAGTGAGCTGTTTGAAAATCTGAATGTACCGGGACTGAATATATTGAACGCGGGAGAGGTTGGGGGGTCACGGCATGGTGGTTTGCGGGAGAGTGGAGAGGGAAGGCGGGGAAGATGGAGGGGAACGCGTGAGAGGAAGGGAACATGGGAGGAGAAAGGGAGGCGGAAGGGAAACGGGATGAATGGGAAAGGAAACGCAGGGAGAAACTATTTCTTTATTAAATGGCGTAGCAACGCATGCCGGGTAGCAGATAGTATTTAATAAAATGTGACTCATTTAAATTAGAACAAAAAACTCTCAACAAATGTCTAAAGTAACATTTAAAGACACATTACGATTTTTTTCATACTTATAATATGTTATACCTATCAGTGGCGGTCAGTGAGTTTTTAGTGAGCTAGAGTGCTGAGATTGAAAAATACGACGTTATTGATATTGTTGTAGCTGAAAACGAAAATTTTAATTTTTGTATGAAAACATACTGAAATGTGGATGTGGCGCATCCCTAAAAAGAAAGAATCCTGAAAAACTTTATACAAAATAAAATAATTTGAAAAAATATATTTTTTTGCCACAAAAAATCGATAACGACGTATTTTTCAATCTTGGCCCTCTGACTGAAAACTCACGGACCGCCACTGTTACCTGTATCAGAACAAAATGTGTTTTTAATAATTTTCAGAGCATACTTTGCGATTTTTTTCTATCGAGGGAATTTTCCTCATAATTTTAAGCAGTGTGCAAAATTTCATCAAGAAGCATCAAAATATTGCTTTAATCGTAGAAGAAGGATTGAGGTGGCTTTAAGGCGGAATTTCATGGAGACAGTTATTTTCCTCTTGTTTTTAAGGTTTAGTGTGAAAAAAGTCATCAATCTCGGAATAAAAGCAAGGCTTTTGAAAAATACCTGACAATATGTATAACCTTAGCTTTGTAGTTGTTTCTTTGTCTTGTGAAATTTCGTAATATTGTTTTTTTTTACATGAATGCGATATATAGCAAGTGGATCGCTACGTTTGGTGATTTAACAGGGATGCCCGTGTTCATGGGGTGAGGTTTGTCCAGGTTTGGTCTCGGCGGCAATTACGTCTGCCCTCCTATTGCGTAGCGGACCGGATCGGGAGAGACTGGCTGAGTGAAACCTTTTGACCGCCAGCAGGAGTCTCTCGACACATCACCTTGTACCGTAGTGGAAGGGATGGATTCCTACAGGAATTCATTCCTAAACACACTAACCTCCAGATTCCTACCTATGTACCTCGTACCTACTTTCTTCCAGAACATCCTCTCCTTTCTTTTCTAATAAGACCCCCCACACAGCATCCCCAAAGATGACACGTTTCTGAGAGAAATTATTTTCCTCAGTGCCTCCTGTGTGGAGTGCACCCAAAGGTTCAGAACCAGATCAACAAGGCTTCCCCAATTGAGGGGAGAAGTATCTGGCTGTTCAAAGCTGGTTACCGAATAAGCTTTTTCAGCTTCATAGAATAAATTTAAGAAGCTTCTTTCTAACAACATAACAAAAGCTTGTATTATCTTCCAAGTCAATGCATGGATTACAGTCCAAGTTTCAATCCCACACAAAAGAATAGATAATACCGAACAATGAAACGTTCTTATTCTCAAATCTGGTTTAATCTTGGTCACAAGATAGTTCTGACTTTATCCTTTACGAGCTCTACCAGTTATTATCTCAATGAAACCCTCCTCTCTCATTATTGGAAGCATATTTTTGGCTTCCGTACTTGCATACATTTTTTTAAGGGGAACTGCTGCGCAGACATTTTCATACAAATCTTAGTTTTGGTTTTAATGTAATAATTGGTAACAATTTAATAATGTAAAGTGGTTTTCTGAACGAATTCGAAACATATCTGAAATTTACGAACGCATACGAAAAGTAAGAATTGTTTTTTTAAAGATGAATAACTGTTTCAAATTTTATAATTCGAAATAAACTCATTTTGGAAGAATAATTTTTTTAAATGAAAAAAAAAAAAATCTGTGCACAGTTCACACGCAGTAGAAGTGAAGTCTTCGGAACACTAAAGTAGACAAGAGTGGGGAGGCTTCGAAACACAGTACAAAGAGTACACCGTCATTCTCTCGCAGGCTTAATCCTTTAGATGTATGTGTTTGTCTCTTTTTAGTGTGGATTTTTCGTTTCATCGAGTTTCACATTACAACGGTGCTAAAGAAGTATTCACTTCAAAAAGTTTTAAAATTGGTTCACTTTACCTTAAACTAAAATTATTAATGACGAAAAAAAAACGCATACTTTATTAGATTTGTCAAAGAATTTATATATAAAAATGCAAAAGTCAGTCATTTTAAATACATGTAGGATTACGAAAGATTTTTAAATATTTATATTGAGGGATCAGTAGGATTTATCGGTCCAGTTAGGAGTTCTACCGAGCCGAACCCTCTAAATGAAAATATCTGGAGTCGGTGAATTTTTTTTGCACTTGGCCTCTGGTGGATTGACGTATTTTTCTTGTATTGTTTTGTATTTATTATACTCATATAGTGCACTTACATAGCGTGGATTGACTAGATTTGTGGAAATGTGTGGAAGGGTTTAGTCTTTCCTGTGGGGAAAATTTAACCCGGACATAAAATCTGAAGCACAAAAAAAAAATAAACGTTCCTCTCACTCTTCTTTTCGTTTCATATAAATATTAACCAAAAAAAATCCTAAAGTTTAATTTTTTTTCAAAGAGGTGTACATTTAAATTGTTTTGTGGTTAACTTTGAGATTTGAATATAAAGCGTGGTGTTTTCTGTTTACAACACTTTTTAGATCATATTTTACATTATGCATATCATATTTCTATGATAGTAAGGGAGCACAACGATTTCTATGAAACCTATATGACTTGTTATAACAAACACAAACACAAATGTGTCGTTCATAAATTTGTCGTTTTTAAGTTTCTTCCCAAAGAAATGATTTTTTTAAGGATGTTCAATTTTATATTTATTTTTTATTGTATTAACTCTGTAGGTAGGGTAAGATTATTTTTTAATAATTATAATTATCTCACAAAAAAATGCCAAAATGTCCTTTAAAACAATGAAAATATTGTACCAGCATATCATTACATAGTATAAAATGAAGTCGCTAAAAATGTTTGTGCGCTTAGATCTTTTAAACCACGAAACGGATTTTCATGCGGTTTTTACCAATAGGTAGAGTGATTCAATAAAAAGGTTTATATGTATAAAACGTGCTTATTTAAATAGAGAAAAGCCGATAAATTAAAATATTCATCATTACATAGTATAAAACGAAGTCGCTCAAAATGTTTGTGCGCTTAGATCTTTTAAACCACAGAAAGGATTTTCATGCGGTTTTCACCAATAGATAAAATGATTCAAGAGAAAGGTTTATATGTATAATGCATGCTTATTATAGTAGAGAAAAACCAAGAAATTGGGAAAAGAGTCGGGCAGCTAGCAAGCGGGAGGTATGGATTTTATAAAAGTTGGGTAATGGTGATGTTTTCGTAAGCCAAAATAACGTGTGGCCGGGTCTGCTAGTATTTTATAATTTGAAATAAAAATTATAATGGCACATATCCGTAGGTATAAGATATTTGCAATACCTTTTGTTTGAAAAAATGATTATTCAATTTGTTTTGGCTTTTTGGTCTCAAATTCTTAATTAAGTTTCATATGAAAAGGGATACGCAGCCGTTCCTCTTAAATACCCCGTTTGACTGCTGTGATACGCGCGGATTTTACAATATTCGCTCAAGTTGCGAACGAGGAACTATTAAAGCGGGGAATAGATTTGCATTCAAAGTAATTTGTTGCAACGGAGCCACTTGGTTAGGGAGGACAGATATATATATGTGCAGTGTGCAGTGCATATTGTGTGGTGTGCGGCGTCATTAATATGCATGGTGCCCTCGTAAACCAGGGATTTTCAACCATATAACTGAGATTTGCAACCCATGGGTTACTTAGAACATTGATTTTTTTAATGTGAGTATTGCACAAGAGTCCTTACTGCTCCCAACCGTCAGAAACCAGTGAAA
Organism: Limnephilus lunatus; assembly: GCA_917563855.2. Lineage (NCBI taxonomy): Eukaryota > Metazoa > Arthropoda > Insecta > Trichoptera > Limnephilidae > Limnephilus > Limnephilus lunatus. The sequence goes on from OU830603.1 coordinate 52,089,457, forward strand.
CTATTATATTATTCTAAATTGGTATATGTTTTTATTTTTTATTTTTACATTAGCTTCACACAGGAGGCCCTGAGGAAAATAATTCTCCTTTGGACCTGTGACGTCTTAGGGGATGCTCTGGGAAGGAAATGGGTATGAGGGATGGGTAGGAATCTGAGGGCTAGTGCGCCCAGGAGTGATTGACGTACCATCCCTTCAACTGCGATGCAAGGCGATAGTCGAGGAATTCTGGCTGGAGAGGTCACAAGACCTCCTCAACCAGTCTCTATCGAGCCAGCCCGCCATGCAGCAGGTGGGCAGACACCTCAGCCGCCAAGACCTTGACAAACATCAACCCACGAACTCGGGCACCCCTTCTTAACTTCTAAGTGACCTGTGGCAGAGGTATATGTTATCCAATCATTTCGGGGCGGCGCACAGTGGCAAACATTTCAGTGCTGACGTTGCCCCCGAATCGGCATGTTCCCGAAATGATTTTCTTTTTTACTAATGTATTCTCAATTAACCACTGACATTAAAAAAATCATTGAAAATAACATAACTTTCTTACTCGGTAATTAGTCACAGAACTGAGATTTTCGGGCGCGCAATTACGCTGCTGTATCTAGGCAAGTTAGAATGTGTGCGGAATCATATTGTTTGTGTATCTACTTATTATACAAGTATTTGTATTTTAAAAATTCTAATCAAGATACATGCTTTATTTAAATAACATAAATATATCTGTTGCCTTGGTTCAAAGATAAGGTTTTTTTTCAAACTTTTTTCCAATTTTTTGTCTTTAATGGAGTAGGAATAAAAAACTCCACGAGTCTTCGCTCCAATTTTAAGAGCATATAACCAGAGAACATCAGAAATATGTCATTTTTAAATCAGTGTTTGGACGCATTGACTCTTTTCCCCCAAAAAAATATAAATTGTTTTCGAAAGATTGTTTTTTTATCCAGTAAACCTATGTTTTAAATATTCAGAAAAAATGATAGTTTTTAGTATAATAAAGTTATACCATACGTCGTTGGCGGATTTGTTAAAATTTCAAAAAAGTGCATTTTTTATACAACACCCATTTCAAATCATATAATCATACAGCAAAATAAATCAATACATTATCTGGTAAACGAATGTCACAGAATTTTAATTTTAGTTTAAATAAAATCATAAAAAAATATATAATTAGGGTAAGGTTGCTACTATTGGACCACTTAACTTTAAAATGATGTAACAGCGGAATTGTGATAGATAGGAAAATCGTGATTCAATATTTTAATAAGCCTTACATATAAGAACTTGCATTTGTCATTTATGATTTTTAGCATTAACCATAAAGAGAGAAAATAGAAAAAAACTGTTTTGCCATGGTTGCTTTCTTTGGACCACTGTTTCTTAAATTGGACCAGTGAGTTGCTATCATTGGACTTAGGAAATTTTCTGCAGTGGTCCATTCGACGGAACCATGATAATTCAAATAAATAAAAGACGATAAAATAACAATCAATTTTTAATTCTATAATCAGTAAACGTTTTATAAAATAAAATGACACAGAAACATTAATTAAATATTCTTTATCTAAATTTGTAAGAAAATATGCAGGTTACATGACCCTTAGAATCAAAAACAAAAAAAAATAACTTAAAGTTACATTAAACAAAACACGTTTTAAACGTTTTTCAGCAAATGAAAGTAAAATAACTCAAAATGTATGTTTTAAAACAAATCTCAGCAAACATAAAGAATAGAATGGGTACTAAAATAACTTTTTGTTTTTGTTTATGAGGTCAATCAGTGACATGACGGACAAAAACATTTCTTTACGCCTTTCCTTTACGCTTTCAGTACACCAATATCCTACTTGCCTCATTAAGTCCAACTTCTTGTTTACTTAAAACTTGCAGTGCCAATTTCTTGCTTTCTTCGTTCCACGCATAGTATTCACCTCGTTTTGCCATGCTAAAATAAAAAATAATCAATTAAAATTTCAATTTTAAAAGTTGCTATGATTGGACCAGTCCAATTAAAGAGAAACTTACTGGTCCATTGATGGCAATTCGTAGCACAAAGACAAAAAAATTAATACATAAAAATCTGTGAACTATATCAAAAAATAATTACAAATCTACTTGAATAACTAAATAAGGCGTGCGATTCACAAAAAAAATAATAAAAACCTTTATTAAACTGCACTTACCTGGTAAACTGTGTCAGGAGATAATTACATCGGGAGCGCGCGAAATACTGCGGCACACGTCCTTCCCTAACGGAGCTCACGGCGAGACTGGTAGTCTTGGTAGTTGTATAACATAACCAACTATATAATGGTTATTTAAAAATACCTAGAACTACGTTAGCGTCTGCTCGGGTATTTGGTTATTAGGTTGTGGCGGTTGTGGGGGTTGTTGTTTGTTGGTGGTTATGAATATTTGACTAGCAGAGTTATTCAAAAAGGTTCATACCAAGACAAAAAGAGACAGCGCTATATGGGCTGCATGTTTATCTTTCTTTTTTCTTTTGATGAGGTGAAACGAGATAGATGTATGTAGTTCGTATAGCGCTATCCCTTTCTCATAAATAAACCAATCATCCCTTTCTGATGGTCAAAAACTACCTGGTGTACCCAACCATTCCCACCATTGACAAAACTAATACCTGCACAACTATGATAACTACTGATAACTAGACAACTATCACAGCCTCATACGTCATACATAACCAGTAGTTGGCAGTTGGCGGTAGTTGGCAACTGGCACTCAAAGCCGTCAGTTGTGTGTGGGCTTGCGGAGCTATGTTTTTGTAATATTACACTGTATTTATTTTGAAAATTTTTACGATTACGAATATTTTAGAAGTAAAAAATAATGTTTATTTTTTAAAGTTTATTGCTTTGCTCCGAAATTATTTGTATAGTTAGGTAATAAGTTTCGTGTTAAATTTTTATATATTTTGTATGAAGATACGTTTTTTGATTTTCACGGCCAAAAGTATTTTAGATATTTGTTTTTGGGGTGTTATGCCGTGTTGCGCTACCTCCTTCTTTCGGACAGCGTTGCAATGTCCATCATCAGGGCAGATCCGATCACATATCTGTCGGATCTGCCCTGATGATGGATACTACAACGCTGTCCGAAACGTTGGCTAAAGAAGGAGGTAGCGCAACACGGCATAACACCCCAAAAATAAATAATGAAAATATTTTGTATGTAATGACGACCTCCGTAGTCCAGTGGCTAAGACTCTTGACTCACAATCCGGAAGTCGCGGGTTCGAACCCGGCGTGCGCAAATAAATTTTATTTGATTAATTTGTGTTATTTCACAATTAATTAATTTAAAATAATATATAGTATATTTGCGGCACGTTCCAGAGTGGAAGATACTATCAGTATCGCCCTGGTGTAAGACCACCATTCAGAATTGAAACGTTGCTTGAAAATGGCTTTAGCCGTGTTTGGTGACCAGATCTGAAAAGCCAGGTACTTCCCAACCTTCCTCTTCCCCACCTCCTTCCCCTCCCAGCTACCTTCAGCCTCACAACATACCCCAATTGGGGATGCCATAGTCTCACTGGCTCCAGACGGGAGCAGTTGAGATTCTTGTGCGGTATTCACTGTAAAAAAAAAAATGTAAATTGTGAAAGTTTTGTTAAGAAATTGTGACTTAGTAAATACGGCAGGCAAAATTTGTACCTATTTTGAAAAACATAATGTGGGTTAAAAACTCAACCGATACCCAATACACACGTTCAAAACCAAATACCTTCTTAATCTGATAACTACTGAAAACTAACAACTAGACAACTAGCAAGTATCCACTGTAACCGGCAGACACGTTGCCAACCGCCGAAGTTGCTATAACGGAATAACTTAAATAACCAAATAACCGTTTTATAACCAGGTATTTACATACTGATAACCAGTTGGTTATGTTATTGAAATTCCGGCCAGTTACCCAAGACTAGAGACTGGCGGAAGCGGGGGTTGGTACAAGTTCAAACAGCTAGCGTTTCGGGCAAACGGTTGATTTTTAAAGTTCTTCGGTTCCGAGAAATCAAAGCGGTCCAAAGAAAGAGCCGGTCCAATGATCGCAACCTTACCCTACATGTGTTTCTTGACGAAATTTGTGTACTTATTTGCACACTTACAGACTAGTATATTTATTTTTTTTTACATTCTTATTATGCTGAGACATTATTGAAATATGCAAAACACTTATGATCAAAAAATAATTACAAAAAGTACATAATTTTAATAGATTTATCAACACGCCTTTCAGCATTTTTGGATGTAGGTATAAATTAAAGCAAATTTGAAATGAAATAAAATCGATATTGAGTTGTAATTTTACAAAGCTGGTACGGAGAGTAATTAATCTTTCTCGTTGGAACAGCCCTGTACGATCGTAAGAAACTCTTTCGTCGAAATGTGATAATTATGATATATGATTTTCTTAAACGGATATAATTGATGTACCTTTTTTTACATGGAAAAAAAAACACGGAACTAAAAATTTTTCCCTTCAAAAAACGTTTTCAGGTAATACAATAATATATTTCTTCAAATTTCGCAAATTCACTTTGTAGCACCATTTTGATAATGTAATAATTAAAAATAAAGTGTTTTTTTATTATTTCATCAATAATAAATTTGTTAATTTCCGATTGGTTTTACATCCCTGACAGAGATATCAGATAACTAAGAGTCATTTCGTAACACGGGGTTACTCTGATGTTGCATGACGTCGGGACGCTGGTGTCGGGACGCTGCGCTGGTCACAGGCTTTATTTAATTTTGTATGTTTATCCTGGAACTAGCTACTAGATGCCACGGAAGTTCATTTATGTGCACGTCACCTGCACTGGCTTTTAGGATCAATTGAGTTAACGATGCATAATTTACCTTATTTTGTGTGGCGGTAAATTGTATGTATAGCGGTTTTAATTACTTAGTGATTTAATCAAGGCTATCAAAAAAACCTATTTCACCCTCGTGTATTTAAAATTATTTATGTTTGTGAATAACGCTTAAGTTTCCAAAGTGTCTGGATCCAGTAGGACTTTGGCATTCTTGGAGTACCTTTATTGGGAGACTGAAGTGAATGATCAAAAATATACTAATTTAAAATTAAAATAACAACTTCGTAAACATCACTTTTATTTTTAAGAATACTCGTATATTTAGTGCCTCCCGGGTTTCGCTACAACCATAGCTTCTTCAGGGCAGTATAATATAATATTAAGCTTTTTCCTTAGCTTATACTGCCCTCAAGAAGTTACGTTTGAAGCAAAACCAATCGGCATAAGTAAAAGAAAAAATGGTGTTTCATAAGTTTTTATTTTATTTTAAAATATAATATTTTATCACAAAGTATCTGCTCCACATTTTTTGTTTTGTTTAATTGTTTAATTTTTAACATTGTAACAGCATTGAACATAATATTATGGCAAAACAAAATACTGAAATACATGTTTTATTGATTTCTACGACAATTGAGATTCTAGTTATTGAGCTTGGCTTAGAAGTTATTTCATAATTAATTATTAGTGTGTATATAATTATGAAATTTCAAAATACTTAACTATACAATAAATATAATTTTAAGTACTAGGATGTTGTGACATAAAATTTTATGGCGTAAAATGAAGTTATAACATTTTGATTGGTGATGTTATGGTTTTTTTTTAAAGATTAATTTGACCTTTTTCTGGAATGATACGAAATCTTTTAAACTCTCGTATCTTGAATGACACGAGAGTTTTTTTTTACTTCTTCGGGAACACTATTAAAATATTTTATGCCTTTGTAAACATAATTATTGTGCACCTGTTGTGTTGAAAATAGAGAAATTTTGGATTGAAATTAAGTTTAAATTTTTTGATTACATTTTCTTTGAATATTTGTAATAATAAATCTTTTTTATAGAGGTGTACAATTTTTGGTAATTTGAAATTTTTTAACAATGCTGCCGAAGGGAATATTGGTTGTTTTTTTTCAAAATTATTTTGAATAATTAGTTTTTGTACCACCTTTACAGGACTTTTTTTTTAAATATGTTTATTCAGTTTTAATTAAGATAAGATAATATTTTTTTACTTCTGCTATTGCGTAAATTGCACTTTACCCCCCGAACTCTGTATATTATGGACGTGTAATTTGTGAAATAACGCAATTAAATTTATAAAATAAAAACCGCTCAATCCATAGAATATGTAATAATAATACAAGAATTGCCTTGTGGGCGTGTTTCATGATACAAAAATTTGCCCAATTTGGGCCTATATTTCCAAATAAAACTGCGTTTTCGGAATTCAAATGGTGACCTGAGAGGCGAATGTAAGCGAGATGGAACGCTGGGCGGTTGGCTTAAATGGAACATTGGTTTCCATTCAAATTTGTATGGAAGGCACTTCTTGTGCTACATTTGTGGTAAGCGAACAATGCAGCGCTTTCACGACAGATAGATGTTATTTACAGCATGTACGTCAATAGCAGACACGGACCTTTTATCATCAGAAAGGCCAAGCTAAAAAGCGAATCATTCTGTTTCCGATTGCCGTCGACTCAACTGCTCGCTAAATGCTCCAGTGTTCGCTTCCCACCTTCTGATAAATAATTTTTTATATAAATATAAATTATGTTGCTGAAAATTGTTTAATAAACCTGTACAAAGTCTTGCTTATTTAATTTAACATTGCAATTATTCTTATCAATATATTTTCTTTATTTATGGCTCGGACGGTGACCGGACAACTCAAAATGAAATCAACTCAACACCTCCTTTAAAAAGTCATTAAAGTGGTAAAAAAAATATAAATGGTTTAATAGGTTACGTTAGGTTAGGTTATGCTTTTGAAATGTGGCTTCACCGGAGAATGCTCAAGGTTCCATGGACCGACATGATCACTAACACAGAAATTCTCAGGCATGCTAGAGCAAATAGAGAACGGCTTACATCAAGAAAATTTCATATCTGGGTCAGATACTTCGAGGGGAGAAGTATCATTTGCTCCATTTAATATTGAAACGCAAGGTAGAGGGTCGCCGAGGGCCTGGTAGGAGACAAATGTCTCAAAATAAAATTGCATTATAGAATAGACCAGACCAAAATCATTTACATAATGACACGAAATGATTTTTACACGAAGATTCCAAGACTTAAAACAAAGAAAAACCTTTATTCTTGAACACGTGCAAAATTCGTCTTCTAAGAAACAAAGCCATTGATTTTTCTTTTGTTTGCCTTAATGTTACATAAATATTATATGCCAGTAGCTAAACATTTTCCTTTTAACGGCCCATGTAGTCAATTCTGATTCTCGCATGGTGTTGAATTAAAAATTTTCTATCAATATTTACAATTTCAGATGCCTAAAGACTGGCACACGTGTGTTTAAAACCGTTCAACGCTGTGATTCTACAATATGATTAGTAGCATCACGATCGTTAAGCTAGATGATTTATGTACCATAATTATAACGTGAATGAAATTCATATCTTTATGTTGTCGGGTGTTCGGTGTTGCTTGGGTAAAAGGCAAATGACCCCTAAAATGTAGTAAATTATGTAAAAATATCTGTTAAGATGAAGCCATACTAAATAATGCATAATCATACAAAATCATTTGTTTTGTTTTGAAAGTTTGATGGCTTACAAGTATTATAAATGCTTCAATTGAATACTGCGTGTAGAACATAAAAACATAAGAACATAAAAAAATCACAAAAAAAAATATATTTACGCCCGAACTTCATAAAATAAAATACCATATGCATGTTCACGTTGTTATTTTTGACGGCGACAATACGACAGTCGACGAATTTTGATTTTCAAAGTGAACCTTTTGCCGTCCACCGAAGAACTACTGACTTACCACACCCATTTTCTGTCAGTCCGGCCCCGGACGGGCGGGAAATAGACGTTAGGCTCCGCGTGGCTTGGTTCCGTGAAATCATTTTTTTAATTTTCGTTTTATTACAATAAACAATGCGTTAAAAAGGAGTTAATGTTTTTTTACAGGCCTTTACGAAATCAATATATAAAAAAATTCTCAAATACCTTTTCCAACCTTTCCAAAAGCGTTTTCTGAAGTATTTTTAAACTCCTCCCATAAAGGGGCGTGAATTCCGATTTCGATTTTTTCCTGGACTATTGGATTGCTGTCACCAATGTTATTTTATATGTATGTTGAATACATAATGCGTTAGTTTATTAATGGATGGAAAGGTGGAATAAAAATTGGTGGCCAAAAAATCTTATATGACACTACCCTCATCGTCTCTTCTGGAAAAGAAATGAATAACTAAATTGCATGCAGATGTCAATACTTCCCCAGAAGTTGAAGATGTGTTCGTCTGCGTGTAATGTAGTTTTAAGAAGGCTATAGTTACATACCTCAAAAATAACAATCAATGTTAGCATAATACTATTCTTTAGCACAGGTTCTAATTTAAATAGCATATTTTACTTCAAGATCGTAAGATTATTATTTTACAAAAGCCCATACAGGCGTACTATATATGAATAAAACATTAATTAATCAAACTATATTGATATTTTACTCCGTTAAATCACTGGAGAACGGTTCCATGACAGTTCATCCTGCGACAATTCGTCCGGCGACAGTTCATCCGGCGACAGTTCATCTGGCCGACAGTTCATCCTGCCGACAGTTCATCCTGCCGACAGTTCATCCGGCCGACAATTCATCCGGCGACAATTCATCCGGCCTGATCATTTAGAAGATTTTTTCTTCAAGTAAGTATGCAAAGAGGATATACGGCCGTACAACCAAAATCGATATACTTATATCTGAAGGCATCATGAGTGGAAATCCGTTGTAACCTAACCTATCCTAACCTAACCTAACAAATTAGTCAATTCACCCTAAAAATATGGTGTTAATTTCAAATAAAAAAGTTATATTATATGCAAGGTTTTTAGGTTTTTTGCTAAGCCGACTGCACGTATAAGTATGTCGTATTTTGTTATTCACGCATGCTTCTTCGGAGAGTCGAAATTATTGTTAGTAAAAATATTATCCAGTCAAGATGCCTTCAGATATAAGTATATCAATGTTGGTTGTACGGCCGTATATCCTCTTTGCATACTTACTTGAAGAAAAAAATCTTCTAAATGATCAGGCCAGATGAATTGTCGCCGGATGAATTGTCGGCCGGATGAACTGTCGGCAGGATGAACTGTCGGCAGGATGAACTGTCGGCAGGATGAACTGTCGGCAGGATGAACTGTCCCCGGATGAATTGTCGCCGGACGAATTGTCGGGTCACCCTGGAGAACGTATTTGTCCCAACTCACATAGGTTTCATAGAAAACGTTCTGTCTCCCTTACCATCATAGTGAAAAGTATCATCTAAAAGAAATTATTTTAATTAAAAAATATATTTTCCTCAGGGCCTCGTGGAGTTAATGTACCAAAAAAAAAGCAATTCCTACGGAACAACTTAAATATCATGAAGTGTGAGCTAATTTCAAAAGAAAGTGTCACGAATTTACAAGAGACTCTTTGATTGCTAGTTAAATTGATTATCTGTCCAGAAAGATTTAGATTTATAATTTTTGTATAAAATTTAATCTAACTTCAGGCTCACGAACACACCCGTAACACATTTCTATCGATTTATTTATTCAGTGTCAGATTACTAAAATATACTCGTAAAAAGAGTCAGCAAATATTTATCTTAATGTCTGTAGAAGAATCCTGCCAAGTAATTTGTCGAGATGAGATTTATAATATCGTATCAGCGATTATTTATTTTGAAAAATAATATTTTCTTATTGACTCGTCGCGATCGTCGCCATTGCTTGAGTGACTCTGGGTCAAGATTTCTAAAAAAAATATTTTTTCCTGAAAGATAAAATAAAAAATATATTTTTCTTTAATAGTTAAGATGACAATATACCCTAAAATATATTCAGAATCTTAACGTCGTAAGTAAAGAAGCCGTGTATACAAATAGAGTCTCGCGACCCATGTATTGTACGGACCTACTGTCGAATTTGCGTTATCAAAGAAAAGAAGAAGAAGACAAATAATGTGGGAATCTTAACGACGTAAGTGAAGAAAGCGTGTAAACAAATATGCGCCCGCCGCACGGCGTAATGGATGAACGTACGACGGAATTCACCCTAGCAGGCATGGAGATTAGACCTTTTCACCGCGTTCAATTTAATTAATTCTGAAGAACGTGTTACAAATATTGAAAATGTGGGATGATGTCGCACTGCCGAAGTTATTAATTTATCGTCTAGAAAAATAAAATCTTGTGCTTACCGCTAACTTTAGTTGTACAACGTATTACAATTCTTCAAAGGCGTTGTACGTAAAATATATTAACGGTAAGGTATTGTTTTTATTTTTTTTAAATACGAAGAACTTACATCCTCAGGACAACATCTGAATAAAAAAGTTAATATCGTTACGAATTCGCCGGAAATGATTAAAAAGTGAGTTTTGAGCAAACAAAAATTATTAGGATTGTATACCGCCTTAACTAACTCCACAGGGGTGGGCAGAGAGGTCGGACCGCCAAACAACTAGATCTTGGCACACACTCCTTGCCTCATTCACTTTCATACACACATTTAGCGTCTCTTACATACACTCTTCTATTATTGCGATTATAGACATGGCCCTATTCGATAATCTGATTTTCTTGATCTGATCATGTTTTTTCTCAGATGTCCCCGACTTCTTCTACCATTCACATTGGCGTCATATATTCTCTATTCACTCCTTTCTTTGTTCATTCGCTCTGAGCATCTGAACATGCCCATCTGAGGGTCCTTTTCATTACTCATTACAGTTATGTACATTACTCATTACACTTATGTACTCATTACACTTATGTACTCATTACTCTAATGTACTCATTACACTTGTACTCATTACACTTATGTAATCATTACACTTATGTACTCATTACACTTATGTACTCATTACACTTATGTAATCATTATACTTATGTACTCATTACAGTTATGTACTCATTACACTCATGTACATCATCAGCCTTGCATTATTTGCGGATCTTCTCATTTCTCTCACTGTTATACGTGGTTTTATCGCACACATGTCTCGAGGATTTTAATATTGCTGCAATTAAGTTCTTCTGTGGATGTTTATTTTATTATTATTGTGACAGCTGTTTCGGCTTTCACAGTAATTACCATTTTTATAATAGCTTCGAACGCCGAACCCACATACCTACGGAATTTCTGCCATCATACCATATTTTAAACATAGCAAAGTAAGCTCTGAAAATTATAAAAAATACATTTGGTTCTACTGTTCATGCTAAATACTCGTATATATGAAAAATATTTTTTTTTATCGAGAGATTTTCACTCTATTTTAAATAAGTCGTATTTTATTTCATATTTTCACAACAGTCGACTATGCCTATTAATTGTAATTTTTTTTTTTCATATCAGCGCGCTTCTTCTAATATTCATTTTTAGATTTCTCCCTTTCAAAATAAAGTTAGCAGCCAATAAAAATATGCTTTAAAAAATTGAACATAACTTCGGTTGTACTTAGTCAACGTACGATACAGTAAAATATGACCTAACGGGATATGGTCGAATTAGCTGAGTGGTTAGAGTAGATCCCCATCCAGGCTAAGGTCCTGGATTCAATTCCTAGATGCGCCATATCTTTTTTTTTATCATTTTCGGTTGTTTTTTTTACATTAGTTCCACTCAAGAAGCCCAGACGAAAGGGCCTATTCCGTCTTTGCCATCGTTGGGGCTGCTGTGTGGAGGGTATATTTAGAAAAGGGAGGGGGGAAGTTTTGGGAAGGAAAAAGGTTGGTAGGAATCTGGGGGTCAGCGAGTGACGGACGAATGAATCCATCCCTCAAACGGCGGTACAAGGCGATGCGACGTTCCGAGAGAGTACGGCAGGAGTAGTCAAAAGGACTCCCTCAACAATTCTTTCCCGATCCGGCCTGCCATGCAGCTGGTGACAAGCCTCACCCCAAGAACCCTGCTAAGTCCCCAAACGTAGCGAACCACTAGTGGTGACCTATGGCAGAGGTGTTGGTTATCCAATAAGTGGTTTGGCGATACCCGTACCCGCCTCCAAAATTGACACAAATTCTGTTACAAATTTTCGTTTTAATGTCGCTAATATTGTCTTCTGTGATTAAATTTTACTGAGTTTATAGTTTGAGCTCCGTTTTACCTCAGCGTAATTCAACCAGTACAAAATTATAATTTTAATTATGATAGAAAAGATAAGCGTTTCAGTTTCTAAGTCGTAAACCTGGTTGTAAACCTAGTTTAATAAAGGTTTTTATGACCATGCTTAAACTGGTCAAGTTAGTTATTTTGGTTTCACATTTATAATGTACACATTTGTGTTTTAAATTATAAAATAAAGGACATTAAAGAATTCAACGTTGAAATTTATTGAAAGTTGTGATAATTATTATTTAACTACTAAGTTAATATAAGGAAATATAAAAAATAAAATTGTTTAAATGAGGGGTTTCTTTTAGTCGGAATTTTCAATCTATATACGGATGCACGAATGCTCATCATATGCAGAATTCAAAATAGCCGCACAAGACAGGGAAGAATGGAAGAGAAGATTAGAGGAAACTACTGCAAACCAATCCCAGGATTGAAACCAGAGAGAGATTCGACAAAATTAGTGTTTTTTAACGTAAATCTGTCGTTTGTAGTTTAAATTTTAGTTCGGATTCATCAAATATTTGAAGTTATTTTTCACGTTTTGTGTAATTTTTACTCAACTTCTGTTATTATATAATTTTAGGCCAGTTGCTTCATAAAACTGAAATAATGACAGAACTTGAATAGAACTTACACAGAAAGTGAAAATTAACTTCAAATCTTTGATAAATCCGTCATTTTTTAAAAAATAACCCGTCCTTAGTGATTTTAATCTGTCGTTTGTTATTTAATTTTTTTATTGAATCTATATGCTTTTTTAATAATGTATATTTTCATTTAATAATCATTATATTTTTACACAGCAGTTATGTAAAATTATATTTTCAAATAATTGTAATTAACTCGCAAATAATTGCCAAATATGTCTCTTAAATCATAAAAAAATCGGTTACTTTAATGGTCTGTTTTTTATAATTATCTTAACAAATCAAAAAAATCAATTTTATTTATTTATTTATTTATTGAAAAAAATAAGAAATACATGAAAACATAAGCTGCACATCTCACATTCCTGTAACGAGATATGCAGTTTTACAATAAAGTAATTTAAAAAAAAAAGAAACATACATATACCTAAACTTAAAAGAAATATAATAATAAACCTACAAAAGAAGCACTGAGTACAGTTATTTAAACATTACTAATTAATAATTATTACAGCTGGGCAGTATGCTCATTGTTGACAAAAATAACATTATACTGTAAACTAAATATTAAATATGTAAATACAAGGTACCTGTTGTGGCTTACCAGATGCAATAATAGGGTGATCATACCACAGTAGCATTAAATTATTAACAAAAAATAAAGAATAATAAACAATTATGTAATTGCTTTAATGGCTTTTATTTTATAATTTGATACATAAATAAATAAAATATAATTTGATACATAATATATCTCGGTAGAAACCTAATAGAAGCAAGGCGAGCCAACCTGAAACTGGAGGGGCGAACCGGTATACTAGAGACATCTCTTGGATAACTCTAAAACGTAACTATTATACTTTCTACTACAAAAAATTTTTTATTGATTAATTTGTCCCACATTTAAAGAAATAAATAAATGTATTTAGTGAGTTTACCCCTATAACTTTCAGAATATTTTGTTGATGGCGTGCAAACTGCGGCCGTATAATTTTTTTATGACATATTAAAACACCACGCATGCCAACAATCCAGTCATTATTAATCAGAGGATAATAATCACTGGAGCGACAGCGCATTTTAAAAACTTTTTTGATATTTTCTATATATTGTCTGTGGTATATCTACTTGATAATGAAAGATGCATATCTATGGAAAAATGACATAATTTGAACCGAAATTTAACTTAAATTTAAACAGCTGAATTCTGCGTGAAAAAAATATTTAAAACATTTATTTTTATCATAGTTATAAAATAGTTTACGAATTTCGAATTTACAACATTCATGGTCATAAAAGATAAAGCATTTCATTTGCTTCGTTTTAGTCTAAAATAAAATATGTGGGAGCTACAAATATTTAATTTTTTTGCCGAATCAAGGAGATTTATTTATTATCTATTATTTATTTTTTTTATCTGAAAGCAATCGGAGACATTTAAAATGGCGCCAATATATGGCAAAAATCGCTTCAGTGGTTAAACAGAATCTTTAAAAGTCAATAATTGCGTGCTCAGAATAAGCTCAATTGATTTATATTATCTTTGTCAAAGATTAATAATATATTTTTTAAAATATAGAAATTATTTCCATTTTATTTTATTTGTGACCGTAACCGGTTTCAGCCTGTTAATGCCATCTTCAGACTGGTGGAAATTATTCGTAAACTACAGTTTACATAATTAACAAATGGAGAAGGGGGTAAGGGGCGGTCTATAAGGATTTTATTCAAATATAGTTGTTACTAAATATTTGATTGTTGAATTTCTAATTATTTTTTCTTTGTTTGTTTTTGGGGTGTTACGCCGTGTTACGCGCTACCTCCTTCTTCAGCGTTGCAGTGTCCATCATCAGGGCAGATCAGGCAAAAGACAGATATGTGAAACATCACACAAATGAGTTAAATATGTCATTTTTATCGATTTTTTTTTCTTTCGATTTGCGTCGTCGAAATATTTCTAGTAAAATAATTGGGTCTTTTACGACGTGATTATAAGAGGATTTTTTTTTAAATTAAAAATGAATTTAATGTTGTTATTAATGAAATTTACAAAACATGGAAAGATCTATTTAATGCTATTTTATAATAAAAATTCATAATTATGGGTCTACAAAAACAAGAGATAAATTTTAAATAAAGACTTTCTTTTCACTTTCTTGAACAGTTAACATCTTGTCCAATAAAGTATTCAAAATTTTCGTGGTCGATATATGTACAATATGTTGAGGTTGATAATATATTTTTTTCACTTTTTAATTGATATCCCCAATAAAAAATAAGGTAGCGGCAATCATATAAACAAATCGTCACCATGCGGCTTAACCACAGATAAAATACTTGCAGAATTTAATTTATTTATTTATTTATTTATACATATATACGGCACAACACGTGCCATTAACATAATTGACATACTTATAAATAGTACAACAACATGAAGAAAGTTAGTGAAATTTAAGAAAAAAGGTAAACAAGTAAGGTAATAAGCAGTGAAAAAATTTATAAAAGTAAATTTTAAAGTATAAAATATAAACTATAAATTATTAGGGAAAAAGTAAAAATAAAAATTTAAAGTGAGAAATAAAACAATAAAAAGTAAAATTTAAAAATATAAGACATCTCTAAAAAATACCTACAAAGATTATATAATAGTTATTATTTAATGAGAAATTTAACAGATCCTAATTGTTTTCGGTTTGGAATGTTCTCACCCTTTAAAAATAGCATGGATCTCCAACCATTTTCTAGTACGATGTAGAACGGTAGTGCGCGTTTTCATCCCGCGACAAAATATCCTCCAACTAAATATCTGCTAAAACCTAACCTAACCTAACTTAACCTGACCTTATTTAACCTTACAAACTAAACCTTATCTAACCTAACCTAACCTAACATAAAAAGGGACAAAAATAATACATACATCCTGTAAATTTAGTAAATTATTTTAGAATCCCCAACCATTTGCTAGTACAAAATATCCTCGGATAAAATATAATCCGACAAAATATCCTTCAACAAAATATTTACTAAAACCTAACCTAATCTACTTTAACCTGACCTAATCTAACCCAACCAAACCTAACCTAATCGAACATCACCTCAACTAACCTAACCTAACCTATCCTCACCTAACCTAACCTAACCTAACCTAATATACAAATGGGACAAAAATAATAGACATCCTGTAAAGACAATAAATTATTGTAGAAACCCAACCATTTCCTAGTACAAAATATCCTTCGAAAAAATATCCTCTAACAAAATATCTACAAAAACCTAACGTAACCAAACTTAACCTAACCTAACTTAACAAAAAATGGGACTTAAATAATACAGATAACAATAATTTATTGTCTTTACAGGATGTATTTATTATTTTTATCACATTTTTTGTTAGGTTAGGTTAGGTTAGTCGATGTCGCGAACTATTAAATTTTTTAATTTTATTTTCAAGTGAAGATGGAACCTCTGTAGGAAATTTTACAAAGTGTCAAAGGTAAGGGATAACCGTATCGCAAATTCTGATATGGTGAGCAATTTTTAGGGGATGTTTTGTCCGTAGGATATTTTGTCGGGGATATTTTGTTGCGGAATGAAAAAGCCCGGAACCATGTAGAACTAAATATGTTCATATGTTCAATAATATTGGTCTAAATTCTGACATCGACATTTTCTCCGATTCACTGCCCAAATTCAAAAAGAGCATCATGTCAATCATATAAATTGTTCAATGCCCATAAATACATACATACTCACTCACATACACACACACACCTCTTCCCACTACATACTATAAATAAGACACTACAATGAAACACATAATAGGTACCCACCATTAATTGTAATTTTTTTTCACCAATGTATCTAATGTACTGTTTGTTTCTGTTTATAAATAAAAAAAATAAAATAAATAAAAACTACAATTCATGGAAGCAGACGCGGGCCACCGTTGCTCACCACTGCCCAAAAAAGGTCTGAATAGAAATCTGATTGGCCGATGGAAGCATTAGCTTAAGGGCAATTAACTCTGATTTAGTTATTATGCGGCATGTAAATTTTCACGGATAATTAAGTTATAATAAAGTCGAGATGTTCGAATTAGGCCAAAATCTAGACGGTTTATAACAGAAACGAAGCTGCAAATTGAAATTCTTAAAATGTAGATATTTTCAGTATAACCCTAATGAAAGACAATCATTCAAATGTAAAGAATGAAAAGGTCAATCTGCTAACTAAAGAAGCGTTGTTTCAGAGAAATTCAAATTTAACATTGTCATCAATTAACTATTCAACGTAATTTTTTTATGACAATTCGAAGATTCCCGTTAAATGCCGATTCTAGGTCCTTTTCAGCTAACAAACAAATTGTGATTAGCTGAATACCTATAGACACACTAGCTGACAAGTTTAATGCAATATCCCATATAAATGCGAGTCCTGTTGGCGGCATGTATCTTTTCTCGGGAGATTCTTTCAATGTAGATGAGTATTTCAGGCTATTATTTATTACATACAATAATTGTTTCCCTTTGGGTTATGCATAAAATCTTTTCATAAACATTAGTTTATCAATTAAAAATAATAATTAATATTTGACGTGTTAAAGTATTTCACCAAAAAAATGTAGACATAATTTGTCTCGACGCCACCTAGTGGGAGATTCAGCACTTACAATGCCTTTCTCATATAATATAAAGTTGGTTGTTTGCAGATGGAAAAATGTAATAAGCAGTAATTATTGAATGAAACACTGGTACTTATATTAAATTATTTGGCGGGCAGGAGATAAGCCGACGTAGCTCACTGGATAAGAGCAGTTGACCGTACATCTTTTCTCGGGAGATTTTTTCAATGTAGATGAGTGTTTCAGGTTAATAATTATTAGATACTTATAATAATTGTTAATGCAATATGATAGAAAGCTGAAACGCACCTAGAATCAGCGTTTAACGAGGACATTTCAAACGTTAAAAATACAAAATGACTATTTGATGGAAATGTGGCATTTGAATTTATGTGAAACAACTGGTCTTAATTCTAACTGATTCACCATTGTATATTTTTCTAGCAGGGGTAGACAGAGTGAATTGACCACTATAAAACACTGTCATGGCACGCTTATGCAACCACATTCATTATATAGTCTCACACATACTCTTCTGTTATTCTGACTCTTGACACGATCCGACTCTTCTGTCTTCATGTCTTCTTAGGCGTCCCCGACTTCTTATCCATTATCTTCCGCGTCATATTTAATACTGTAATATATTATATTGGAATACACAGATAAAACTGTATAAGCAAGCCGATGTTGAATAATATAAAACAAGCCTCTGCAACCAAAAATGAGCTTTAAGATCGGTTAAGAGGAATATAAACGCTTGAAATATTTCGATTCTCGTGCCTGCAAAATTTGCAATCGAGCGTCTTATTTGCGCGCGGCAAGTAAGCAAAAAAGTGGTTTTTATTTATTTTGTCCATAATTTTATAAGAGTGAAAAAAAGTTAGAAAATAGAAAACCTCAAAAATGGTCTTAGCCATAAAGGGGTATTTTTATAAAAATGTTTCTTGTATTACTTCATAGTTAAGTCATGAATAAACATTTATTAGTGGTTTATGCTTATTTTTTTTGTTATGTAAATAATAATTTTAAGGTAATTACGTTACATAGAAAACCTAGTAAAAGCTTCAATTTATCCGTAACATATTTTTTGATGTTCATAATGTAAGCCAATTCGTCATAAAGATTAATCTAAATATTATCTAAATAGGATTTCACGAATAACTTCACCTTAAACTTAAGGAGCAGAATGTTCGTGTTTTGCCTAAAAGCCCTGCTCTTACAAAAGTTGCGCGATGACTATAAATATATAACTAGCAGCTAAAAACCCGCCAAGCAGATTTTTGCTGTCTAGGCCCTGCGGGTGACTTTTGATACGGCTACGCCCATTTTAAGTGTTGGTGACCATTTCATAAATACGATAGAAACTAGTTTCAAACTTAACCGGTTCCTCAGATCCAATGGGATCCAGTGATAACTAAACACCGGGACAAAGTAACCGCGACAGGCAATGACGTCATCTATAATACATACACGTGTGATATTATTAATCACAACTGCGAGTTACAATAATAATCATATCTCTCAATATCCCGGAGAGATTCACGAAATTACAATTCCAATAGTACTTACGCTATTCTTCACGCTAGGTGTTAACGTAAGTGGCGCCATGTGTTTGCATTGTTGACATTGTATTACAAAAGTAGCTTTTTAACAAACTTCAAGTACGAAGAAGGTTTTGCATAAGGCGCGTAAGTATTCGAAGTCGGGTTTTAAATTTCAACCGTACAGTCGCTAAGTTATTAATAACGTCAGATATAATATTTTACTTCAAACAAGCCAATGTAAAATCATTATTAATTTTAAAATTATTAATTTAACAAACGGTTGGGAGCAGTTTGTATGCTTGCGTGGAATTCACATAAAAAAATATTTTATTAAATGAGTCATCTCAAAGCTCTCTACAGAATAACGAAATAATTTATTTGTAAATAATAGTTTAAGATAAATATATTATATTTTACGCACATTTGAATAAAGCTGAAAAGGAGATGATAAAGGTAATTTAACAAAGATTAATTTATTTCTTTCTAAAGCTTCCTTCAAGCAACATTTCACGAAAATTGCTTGGCAAAAAAAATGTCAAGTCCTATTATTTTTAAACCCCATTTTTTAGAAACGGCTAAGTTGACAAGGACATTTTTAACGGTGGAAAAAACGCAGATACCCTTAAGGGGACATAACTCCCTCAGCGTGCGTGTTTTGAGGCTACGCAAACAACATTATTTCCCGTGTCAAAATTGGTCGCAGCGTAAAAGCATGATTTATTAATTTGGCTAAGCGGGGTAAGAAAAGAACGCCCAAAAAGGTAGGGCCCCACAAAGGACCGAAAATCATTATATGCTGGGCAAAAAACAACGCATAATTATTTTTAAATTTGATTGTCAAACACATCGATTTGGGAGGCAACCAACACCTCTACAATAGCCATACCTCGTCATTACGTTTAGAGACTGATAGAGGTTTGCTACTTTTAGTTTATTATAGTGACTTAGTAGGGGTGTCCTCCGGGTAAGGTGTATTTGTGTGAGTATGGCGAGCCCGATTGATCAAACTGGTCTCTTTCGACCCATCGTCTTGCGCCGCAGCGGAAGGGATGGATTAGTAAATCTGTCACTCCTGGACACACTGACCCCCAGATTTCCACCCACTCATACCTTTTTCTTTAACGGAACTTCCTCTCCTTTCTTTCCTTAAAAATACCCTTTACACATCATACCCAAAGATGACATAGGCCTTGTGGGAAATTGTTTTGATCTGGGCTCCTGTGTGGAGTTAATGTAAAAAAGGATGAAGGTATTTTAAGAATCTTGAAAATGATACCAATCATCAACCGAAGAGCATTTCTTCCTTCTTCTTCAAGAAGATTTCTTCCTTCACCACACACGTCAAGACTCTATTTTATTAAGAGAAGCTGCATTTATTTGAACGACTCTGGACCCTCCAGTGTCCATGCATACGGAGTTAAAAAGCAGTATGCAAGTACTTACATTAACATAATACAAAATAATAGATAGCAATAGAAGTAGTGGACCAACGGAGGATATAAACTGCCAAAGGTAGGCTGCTGACCCTTAAAAATTCTCAAGTAGGTCCAATAATTGAATTTTGGAGCCACCTCTGGGCTGGAACCCCAAAATACTTGATGAACCTACTTTACTCCGTGCAAAGGAGTGCCTTCTACATACATAACATCAATGCTGCCGTCTCCTTCGAAGAGGCTCTAATGAAATACCTGTAGAACAAACTCAGCATGCCATTTCGTCTGTGCATTAGAAATGGCGGACGGTATGTTAACATCATTTAGTAAATCAGACAGAAAACACTCCTTTGCACGGAGTAAAGTAGGTTCATCAAGTATTTTGGGGTTCCAGCCTAGAGGTGGCTCCAAAATTCAATTATTGGACCTACTTGAGAATTTTGAAGGGTCAGCAGCCTACCTTTGGCAGTTTATATCCTCCCTTGGTCCACTACTTCTGTTGCTATCTATTATTTTGTATTATGTTAATGTAAGTACTTGCATACTGCTTTTTAACTCCGTATGCATGGACACTGGAGGGTCCAGAGTTATGTATACCCTTGTGTATCTCGACGGACTTTCGCAAACGTTGGCTTCATAGCAACGGGTCGTTTCTTTGAATCGTTCTTCTATAGATCGGCTTGCATGTGGAACGAGCTACCGGCATCTGTTTTTAACACTTCATATAAACTGACCTCTTCAAGAACTGCATAAATTAATCCCATCACAGCCTGTATAAACCCATCTCACAACTGAATAATGCTGAAGATAATATTATAGTTCCCCTAGATTTACATTGCACAGATAAGGGCACTTTTGTGTGGTGTCACATAAAAATTTAAAAAAACGAGTGTGCAAGAACGATACCACAAAAACGAGACCATACGACTGAAGAAAAAATTCACTAACTTATAAAAAAACATATGACACTGACATTGACATTGACATTGACATTGACATTGACATTGACATTGACATTGACATAGACATTGACATTGACATTGACTTTGACATTGACATTGACATTGACATTGACATTGACATTGACATTGACATTGACATTGACATTGACATTGACATTGACATTGATATTGACATTGACATTGACATTGACATTGACATTGACATTGACATTGACATTGACATTGACATTGACATTGACATTGACATTGACATTGACATTGACATTGACATTGACATTGACATTGACATTGACATTGACATTGACATTGACATTGACATTGACATTGACATTGACATTGACATTGGGGTGACATTTGACATTGGGGTGATATGACTATGGGGTGACCTACGACCTTGAAGTGACCTACGACCTTGGGGTGACCGACGACTTTGGGGTGACCTACGACCTTGGGGTGACCTATGGCATGGTTATTCAACAAATGAATACTTGTTCTCGCACCTCTCCATAACACTTTCCGTAACGCATTCACTAGCTTACCCCCCAAGTCGAGCATGCGTAAAGAAGTTTTACTTCAAAAAAAGAACTTCATGAAAAGTTTACCAGCACGCACAGTCATGGCTTTTGTTTGTCAGTATTTTCAGGGGAAAAATATTTCGAGAATTTTTAAAAGAGAGAATAATCAACGACGATTGTTGTTGAGACATTTGGACAATTTACGATTTCCTTCCGAAGAAAAACAACGTAAAAATAGTTTTATGACAATGTTTCGGTTTTTTGAACTATACGAACACCTGCTTAAATCAAATATATCGACTTACAATAGATTTCCTATAACCCACAGCCCACGAGGACAGAACTCCTCCGAATTTTATCTTTGACCAAAATTTTAATTTTCTTTGTTTAGGTGATATCGAAAATATTGAAATACAAAATGCTATGATGTCCGCGCTACTGTCGGCGGACTACTACCTAATCAGAGTAGTTTGCATATGAAAAGAATTTGATCATTTCGTTGATTTTTTTAAGGTGTGCATTAGTATTGGTTAGCAATATAGTTTGAATAATTCTTTCATTTAGTTTAACGTTCGTTTAGTTTATTCGTTAATAGGCCACTTGCATGGATTTCATAACGACTTATGAAATCCATGCAAGTTCCAACGACTTGGAAAAAATCGTTTAGATAGATTTTTTTACTAAGATTACAAAAATGTTAGTAAAAAATTTTAGAAATGTATACTTTTTTTATTTTTAAAGTATTGGTTAGCAATATAGTTTGAATAATTCTATCATTTAGTTTAACGTTCGTTTAGTTTATTCGTTAATTTATTTAAAGGGCACTTGCATGGACTTCATAACGACTTGGAAAAAATCGTGTAGATAGATTTTTTTACTAAGATTACGAAAATGTTAGTAAAAAATTTTAGAAATGTATACTTTTTTATTTTTAAATAAATAAATCCATGATTTGAGCTCGTGACGTCACTACAAGAAAATTTTTCGTCTCCAATTATGTTCCCTTAATTATGTAAAATTCCACACAGATTATTTTTTTTTATATGGCAACACTTTGATTTCTGGCGAATTTTTGAATTTGAGTTTAACGTTCACTAGATTTATTGTCTGTTCTATGCAAACTTATCCTTTGGTTTTATTTTTTGATAAAAATGGCGGTGTTTTTACAGATGTTACGAAGAGAACCCCGTACGATTTTCGGCTATGTAATTATCGTTTTTTCGCACCCATAAAATTATGTTCCGTCTTTCCGGTTTATAAAAAATGGTCTAACTTTTCGGATTGAAATTTTCAACAATCGCCATGGTTTCAAAAATACGATTAAAAAAAGTACAAGATGTCTTAGAATATTTGCCTAAACTGTAATTTTTTTTTAAAAATGTGATGCAAGTGGCCTATTATTTGTTCATTTAGTTTATTCGTTAATTAATAAACAATATTGGCGAAACCCGGAAGCGCATTTCCACTTAGTAAAAACTGCGGATAGTACATCTCTTATTTTTCAATATCTTTGGGTGATGCACTACTAAGCATTGAAAAATCATGTGATTTTGGTTTGAAAATTAGATCGCTTAGAAATATTTCAGATGCTTTTATTAAATACTGCAAGGAGAATTTGCATTTGAAACAATCGGTTTTTAAACAAGCATTTTTTTATTAGTCTCTTTATAGACAAGGTAAGACCAGAAAGAATAAAGTATCAGGCCCATATATAAAAACTTCTATAGGGTTTAAAATCTCCTCCTTATGAATCCTTTTTCTGTTATGATTTTATTGTAAACTGCGGAAAATTAAATTATTCAATTAAATTATTGTAAAACTTTTAAATAGTTGTGTCTGAACTATACAAAATAAAATAAAGCACGCTTTTCGGCAATGTTTTTCGTGAATAAACATAGACATATGAATATTAATAGACCAGAACATAAAGGTGAGGTGTAGAAACCAACTACAGCGGGACGAAGAGCAAGAAGACGGCATTGGTGATACGTGATTCGTCAAAACTCAATCTGACAGTATATAGGCATCTCGCACTATAAAATCATCATTTAGTTCTTAAAAGTAAACTCTGCTTTTGAATGAATAGATCTCTTTACACGAGAGCGCGAATTGCTGGCCGCGCAATGAACAAATTTGAAGTTCAAATACGTCAATGTAAGGTCGCCTATAAGGTCGAGTTCAATATTTTGCTCCTGTAGTTAGTTAATACACTTTTACAAATGTTTCATAATTTACTTACCCCAGTAAACAGTGACGGGCACACGCCATGTATCTCGGAGTGATGGTGTATGTATGGGTGCTTTGGTATATTTATGGTGTATGTTCAAAAACTATCATATTATTATGTGATCTGAATTAGCTTAAAATAGTGTAAAATAATGCTTGCTTATGGAATGTAATACCACAATTGGGTTTATTCTCTTTTTCTCTTCTATTTTTACACGTTTTTATAGCACAAGCCACCATTTTTACCGTGTTATTTACGATGAGTGCTCGACACTGGTCCGGACAAGAATGATGACGTCACATTTTTTAGATTGACGCGTGACTCTCGCAAGCCCAGCCGGTTCCGAAAAATGGTTCCAATGGGAGGGGGAAATAATACGCCTTTTATAGCTTAGGGCAAGTCCATGTATTTTGTAGGTCCGTGTGAATAAATCAAAACAGGCCGCCGATGTTAAACATCAATTTAAACCTTAGCGCCATCTACATAAGTAGTATAATTGTTAGCGGCCTGATCCTGAATTTCACACGTGGTGCATTACCTTGAGAACAGATTTCAGGTAATTTTATAGTTTGTGAGTCAATTAGAGGTCTATTTTTAAGAAGAAAACCTGTATAATGACTTTGCCTGGAATGAAAACAAAAAATATACTGACGTAACCATTGTTTTTATATTTCATTTTACGGACTTCTCTCGTAGGAGTATCATTAACTAAAGTTTTTTGTTTTTTTTTAAATATTTTTCAACACATGTTCGTAATTACGAAATTCTACATGTAATTTATCTAGCATATATAATTCTTACTATGGTTGTGTTATTTATTTTTAGCGACTATTGGTTTTCTAAATAAATTATATAATTATCATTATTTAATTATCATGATTTTTTAAAAATAACTACTCTTTTTAATATTTGATAGCTAAATTCTTTCGAATAATCTTGTAGATACTCGTACGTAATTGCAGTAGTTAGTGAATACAAATTCATATTCTTTTAAAAATATATTTAACCACTGGAACGCTTTTTGCCAAATTTCGGCACCATTTACAAAACCTAAGTTTGCTAAGTTTGCCGAATTACAGCAAATTCTCCCTAGATGCATTAATTTTGTTTTGAAATATTTTCAAATAAGCCCGCGGTTCCATTTTGACTTTTTTTGCGTAGGTAGAAAGAAACTACTTCTATTAAAATTCATATTTGGTAGATCTCTGTAAATGTTAAACGGTCTGAAGCTGTCAGTTTAAAATTCTGGTTGTTTATCGTATTTTAGTGAATGTTTATGACAAATTTGTGTGCCAGTGTTATAATAATTGAATGAGTAATGCATTCAACTGTTTCAACGTGTTTCTAACTTAAAATTTCAGTGATTATTGATAAAACAAAGTTTTGTGGTTATGTTTTTGAAATTTTTTTCCGACTGTCGTGTGTTTATGAAAATTCAATATTTTCTAAAAATAAACCAATAATCGAGTTAATTGGTATTGTGGATTTAAGATAATTGATGTACTTGTTTCATGTACTACAGCTATGTATTTTTGATGAGTCTTTTGAGAATTTCATTTTATTCTTATTAAAAGTGTCGCCATTTTTCGAATAAATTTGTGTCAAAAATTATTCAAAGGGAACATTCAACAGTTCAAAGCATATCAAAATTCAGTTATCTTATATACATTTGTAGATTGTGATTATAAATTAGACCATTTAAAAGAAATCTAATAGAAAATATTCAATGCGAAGGGGAATTTGAACTAACTAGCCGAGTTTAAAGGGAGGCAATACTGAGAATAGTTCCGTTTTGAATGTTTACGATTGTATAATATTATTTTTATAAATCCCAGGAATATGTGATAAACAAATATGGTGAATTCATTGACTATATAGAACTATGATCAGTTTGTATGCCTCCATATTAAAATTCGGCAGTATGATTTTTTTAAGGTTGGCGGAAAATATTCATAACGGTCATTAAAATATCACGAGCAATCCGAGGAAAAATATAAAAAACGCGCCATCGCTCCAGTGGTTAGCACAGGTTTTTTACTAGTTAATAGTGAAGCAGCTCATTAAAACACATAAATTAACAATAAAAATAATCCCGAAAGTACCCATTAGAACTACAACAAAAGAAAAACTTTTACATTTTCAATGTTACAAAACTTATCTCAAAAAATGTTCGACTCAAATTTAAAGGCAAAAATGAGTACCTTACTGACCAACACACCTAAGTTACGAGGTTGAAAATATCAAATCTACTGAACAACCCAAAATTATGTAAGTAATCTTTTAGACAGAAAAATCGAAATTTTCAAGCTGCAAAATTATATAACGCTCTTCGAAATGAAATTAAATACGACATTGGGATATAAAGTTTAAAAACGAAATAAAAATATGGCTTACCAATCATAATATAACTTCAGTCAATAAAAATAACGATTTTTTAATTAATTATTATTTATTTTGTCGAAATCAACTCCGAGTGAAAGTTAAACGGTCAAGTTAAAACATCCATGCACTGAGTCAATAAAAGATTAAAAATATATTTATTTATAATTATACGCCTGTACGAGCTTTTACAAACATGTGATGATATAAGTAATTATTTTGTTTATCAGACGATTACTAGATTATAAAATATGCAATTTTTTGGTAATTTAATTAAAATTAAATTTGATAATGTTATTATCGAGTTCTGCAAGTATTTTGGAATGTTTTTTTTTTTTAAAGAAAGATATACATTCCCGGGTAACGAATAACCCGACAATATTTGAAAATCTCGTACTACCACCACAGTAAGCCGAAAATGTTGTTTGAGTGGTGATGAAGGACTTAGCCAGCCAAGGAATCGAACACGGAACGCCTGGGTGGGACACAAACGCGATGCCCACTCAACCACTGACCGGTTAAACTGACAATTTGAAAATGACCTTGCAAGTCGAAACAGCTGTAACTAAAATACATTCTAAAATAATTGCAGAACTCGATAATAACATTATCAAAATTAATTTTAATCAAATTGCTTAAAATTAAAATGCAGTTCTACGAATTAAACTCAAGAACAATTAATAAATTAACAGTTAAATAATTTTTTGAAGAAGTAATAACATAT
Source organism: Limnephilus lunatus (assembly GCA_917563855.2). Classification (NCBI taxonomy): domain Eukaryota; kingdom Metazoa; phylum Arthropoda; class Insecta; order Trichoptera; family Limnephilidae; genus Limnephilus; species Limnephilus lunatus. Next base: position 52,116,715 of record OU830603.1, read on the forward strand.
GCTATTATCTGAGCTATGTGTGAAAGCAATGTGTTTATTGACCTGATGAAGGTTGAGATTAACCGAAACAGGTCGACATGAATAAATAAAGTGGTTTAAAATAAATAACTTTTTTCATTTGTAAAATATTTTAATTACATTTTATAGAACCCGTGCAGAGGAATATAAGGAATCATGGTAACACTGATTATTATTATTGTTATACCTATAGCAAGCTTGCAACTATATTCTGTGCAGTTGAACACATTTACAACTTCTAAGAAAATATTGCCAAAATATTGCAAAAATATTGCCAAACAGTGCACGCAATAAAGACAGAAGTGAGTTTATAAATGACTCAATCTTTTAAAGTTCAGTCGAAAATAAGTCTTCTATCTAGACTAATAATCTATTTGACTAATCGTATTTTGACCACATTCTGCTGTGATTCCGGTCTTTTGAGAGCCTCTGATAAACCTTGCTGTTAGCAAAGCATGGATCAAGAATGATTTCATGGAATATTTATGGCAAAATAACAAATATCCAGTTCCTGTTTGGTCGGAAACGCCGTGAATTAATTATTTTTCAGTCTTAGGGTTGAAACGTCGCTGAAATGAATGTTATGAATAAATTATGCTTCCATCGTGCTGAGGGTTGCTTGGGATTCATGGTGACTTGGCGTTCTCAGAAATGAAATCAAAATTTACAAATCTGAAATCTCAATCTCTTGATTTGGATGAAAGCACCGAATAGATGATCTCTAGAAGTGTGATCTGTACCAATTTAAAAAAAACTGGGGTCACCAGTTAACTTAAAGACCGTCGACTCTATGGCTTCAAATTCAGCCCAATGAAATAGGTTACCTGTTAGAATCTTTTCTCTTGTTCATGGAGTGAGTTTGTCTGGGTCTCTGGAGAGAAACTGGTTGAGGAAGATCTTTGACCACTGCAACAGGACCCTCTATGAACATCGCCTTGCACTGCGGTGTGAGGGATGGACTCATACGTCCGTCACTTATGGACACACTGACTTCAAGATATCTCCTCATACATTTTCCGTTTCAGAACTTCCTATCCTTCCTCTCCTAAATAGACCCTCTACATGGTACTCTCAAAGATGAAATCATTTTTCTCAGGGTCTCCTTTGAGGAGCTAATGTTTGATCAGTAAAAAAATCTATAAAGGTAAGTAGTACTTCTTTTTTTGTGTAAATTAAATTAATTTTAATAATGTCATTATCTAGTTCTGCATGTATTGTAGTATTAATTTTTGCTATAGCTGTTTCGGCTTACAGGGCCATTTTCAAACTGTCAGTTTAAAAATTGCCTTGTAAGGCCTGTGGCCTAAAATACTCGCAGAACTTGATAATAACATTATTTAAATTACATTTTAAAAAATTAAATGGAGTTCTATGAATTAAACACAAAAAAAATTAAGTAATTCTTCTTAACCGGAGACCGGGCAACTCACCAACATACAACTTCAACACCTCCTTTGAAAAGTCATAAGTTACGAAAAAAAAAAGAGTTTATGTACTTTAGACCACTACTGAAGTAAAACATCACTAACTTATATCTCCCTCCTATCCTTACCCTCCTCATCCTCATCCTCATCCTCATCCTCATCCTCGTCCTCATCCTCATCCTCATCCTCATCCTTATCCTCGTCCTCATTCTTATCCTCTTCCTTATCCTTATCACTCCCCAAGTCAAGTGTGCGTAAAGGCCCGACCGTTCGCTTCGTCCGATCACCGTTCGCATCGATCACCGTTCGCATCACACTTTTTTTAACGCATTACTCCCCAAGTCAAGCGTTCGTATAGAAGTTTTACTTCAATAAATTATAATTTTTTTTAATCGGTGTTAAAATGCCTCTTTGTTGAGTTGTCGTGGAACCTTCTTGACCTTCTCAGTTCAGTGAGTTGGGGGTGTTCACCTTAAAGCCCGGGCAATGGTTCCGCAACAAAAAATCATTTATATGGTAAGCGATACTATCTCGAAGAAATAAGGTAATAACTTATATCCCTCAAACACTGTATAAAATATATATTATATCGAAAAGATACAATATCAACATAACCAAAACCCATCAGTGTCTCCGTAAGTGCTTTTCGTGTCGTAAAATTCACGCGTGGAGTGTGAATATTTCTTGAAAACAAACACTTGTACAAATCACAAATCTGAAATATATTGTTCTCTCTTATTCTTATTGCTACAATGTTTACTAAACTGTCATAATTTTAGGGGTTGTTTTATCAATAGGGTGGTTGGAACTCTCGCCTGTCAGTTCAAAAATTCAAACTGTTTTTAGGGTCCTGGCAAATAAGTTTAAAATAAGTTGTTCGTAGTGAATTTTTTTCACTATCGTAATTATTATTTTTATCTTTCAATAATCTTTAATGTATTTAATTACTAGCTAGTTCGCGGCATGCGTTCCAATGCCACGAATTGTCATAAAATATTTCATCCTGCATGTCCTTTCCCATTCGTCCCTGTTCCACTTTCTCCTCCCCTTCCCCTCTAGTGCCTTCCTTCTCCTTCGTTCCCCTCCCGGATACATCTACCCCTCCCTCCTTCATTGCCTTCCGCTAAACCGTATGAATTACACTCGTTTTTCAAAGAACTAGCGCGCCAGTAATTGCAATTTTTTATACAAATTTTATAATGCCAGAGCTCACAAGTATAAATAAAAACCTTTTTTGTCGTGCGCACAACAATTCACTAAAGATTTTTGGCCATCGAATGAATATATAGTATAGGAAATATTTTCATAACCCCAGAGCTTACTATTATACATAGAAACCATCACGCGCACGCGCACATCAAATGGATTAATGGTTTAGGAACGCACAAACGATAAACAAATAAACTTTCATTTTTATAAGTTAAGATTATTGATTTATTTTATTTTATATTATTTTTTATTAAATTAAAAACCTTTAATTATTCTTCGATTATTTTAATATTTTTTTACATTATAATATTATATATTATCTATTGGGATGCTATGTGGAGTGTCTTTTTAAGTAAAGGAAGGAAGGAAAATTCTGGAAAGGAAAAGTATGAAGGGTAGGTAGAAATCTGGGGGTCAGCGTGTCCAGGAGGCGTATTTCCAAAACCTATAACGGTTCAGTCACGGTAGCGACAATTTACATTTTCAAAACACATCTGTTTTGTATACACCTCTTTGAAAAACTTTTTTTTTTCTAAAATCTAGATAAAATAATGTGTATATTAGAAATAAATAATTTTATTCAAATATTGATATTCTTCCCATATATTGTAAATATACCTTTACATTAGTTATTTTATTTCACTTTGCAGACACAAAAATAGTTCTAAAATCTAGATAAAATAATCTTTCTAATGTGTATATTTTAAATAAACAATTTTATTTCTAAATATTTAAATTTTGATACTGAAAATTTAAATTCAACTGAACAGGTATGGGTTTTGGAAATACGCATCAAGGAGTGACGGACGTATGAATCCATTCCTCTTTCTGCAGCTCAAGGCGATGAATAATTGAGTATTATCCATGAAAGGTCAAGAATTTTCCAACTGGTAGCCAAAAGTTCAAACCACCTCATTATTCAAACAACTCATAAATGTTTTACTTCAGTCCACATTGATATAATATAAATAATACAATTAGATAATATACAATATAGTAGTAACTTCTCAATACCACAAGGCACAGTTCTAGGACCACTTTTGTTCATTAAATGATATATTTGAAATTGTTAAATACGGGGAAATAATCTCATATGCAGATGACACAGTGCTTCTTCTAAAAGCAAACACGTGGTTAGAACTGAATAAAAAGGCTAACACGGACATAAACGAATTAAAAAACATGGTTTGACAATAACCTACTAACCTTAAACTCTAAAAAAACACATTATACCAATTTTCATAAAAAAACCAAACACGCCGCATGAAATTGACATAAGGATCCACTCTGCACCAAACACTCAACAACACCACTGTAACTTACTGTGTACTAATATTGAAATGAAAACTTCAACCAAATATCTAGGAATCACTATTGACCAATGTCTAAAATGGATACCGCATATAACCATACGAGTACGAAAATTGACCTATATCTTTAGCTGTTTGAGACACATTCTTAATAAAGAACTACTGAGAATGACGTACTTCGCTTTCTGTCAATCCATAATCCAATATGGTATAATAGGATGGGGTGGCGCCTATAAAACTCACACACAATCTCTTAACATTGCGCAAAAACTAATAATTAAAGTAATATTAAAAAAAAACATTTTTATATCCATCTGAACTCATATTCAAAGAATTTAAAGTCAGAAAATTAAATACTCTTTTTCTGTATCACTCAACCTTACAAGTCTACAAAGAGGATATCCTAAACAAAACCATACCTTTCAAAAACACAGCAAATCTCAGGCAAAAATACATGTTACCAATTCCTATTTGTAAAAAAACTTTAGGCCAACAAAAATACAAATACTTGGGAACAAATTTCTTTAATAAATTACCAGAAAATATAAGATCCCTTTATGACAGTTTCAAAAATTTCAAAACACAATTAAAAAAATATATCTACTGAAAACCTTAACTAAATAATAATAAAAATTATATGTATGCATATATTTATATAAACATACATTTATGTTATTATTTACATAAACTAAATTTCAAAGTACTAAATATAAATAAAAACAGCAATAAAAAAAAATCAAAATAACCAAACAAATAATACTTCCTCCCGCACACACAAGCATTTGCTTATTATGGGAGAATAATTTAAAAATATAAATATATAATTGTAATAATTATTGTATTAAGCTTTTATATACTTTCATTATATTTATGTATCTATTGTATGTATTGTACCAAGGAAAAATTTAATCAATAAAAAAAAAATAAAAAAATACAAAACAACATTTTCAGATTTGTGATATTAGTGTTTGTTTCCAAGAAATTATCACTCTATAAAAAAAATCATTCGAACAAAGAACCTCCACCCACAAAAAAAATTTATGGACTCAATTGGTTTTTCGTTATATAATGATTTTACAATGAATCTTTTAAATAACTCTTTGATGCCTAAATATAATGAAATAAAAAATATATAAGCAATAATTATCAGCCTGAAACACTCATTTACATTGAAAAAATCTTCCGAGAAAAGATACTTGCCGCCAACGGGACTTGAACCCGTGTCCTTCTGATTGCCGGTCAGGTGCTCTTTATCACTGAGCTATGGCGGCTTATCTAATACCCACCAAATAATTCAATATATACTAGTGTTTCATTCAACAATTAATTCTTATTACACTTTTCCACCTGAAAACCACCAACTTTATTTTTGTAAGAGAGGTATTATTAATACTAAATCTCTCGCTAGGTGGCGTCGAGACAAATAATGTCTACTTTTTTTTAGTGAAACGCTTTAACTTGTCAAATATTAATTATCATTTTTAAATGATAAACTAACGTTTTTTTAAAACAAGATTGTTATGCATAGCACAAAGAGTATCAATTATTATAAGCAATAAATATCAGCCTGAAACACTCATCTACATTGAAAAAATCTTCCGAGAAAAGATACTTGCCGCCAACGGGACTTGAACCCATGTCCTTCTGATTGCCAGTCAGATGCTCTTGACCACTGAGCTATGGCACTGGCAAGTATCTTTTCTCGGAAGATTTTTTCAATGTACATGAGTGTTTCAGGCTGATAAATATTGCTTATAATAATTGTTACCCTTTGTGCTATGCATGCAAATCTTGTCTTAAAAAAAAACGTTAGTTTATCAACTAAAAACAATAAAAAATATACATATTTAAATAATAGAAAAAAACTTTCGAAGAAACATGCAATTTTCAATATACTCGTACAAAATAAGTTTCTTTGATACACCCTACAGAGGTAAAGTCTTTTGTCTGTTATGATGCCCGTAAATATGCTTTATATTTGCTATTGTTTCCTAAATACTCTAAATATATTATATAGATATACTAGCTGTTTTTCCCGGCTTCGCTCAGGACAATAAGATAGTGTTCTGGAATGTTGCACAATGATGTTCCCGATTCCCTATTCCTGATCATTCCACGACATACTCCGTCACTCCTTCCACAACTTTTTACAGCTCTATGGAACCTTCTAGAACTTTCCGGAAGACTGTTCTAGAAATTTCAAGAGGGCTAAACTTTCAGCCCTTATATCTTTAAAAGCACGCCCTTTAGGTAAAAACGGATACCTTTATTCCCTAGGGGGGATAGAGATCTACCACACCATATAACTCCCTTGGTCGAACCGGGACTCGTTTCTGAGTTTTTGCGAGTTGCACGTTTTTTTTTTAACTTTCTTTTATAATATATGCCATATTCAAATAAATAAAATGTTACTCCTTACATGTCCTTTCCCGTGCGTTCCCCTCCAGCGTTCCACTTCCACCTTCCCCACCACCGCTCTCCCGCTCCCCCGTCCCGCCAACCCCCCTGGCACTGCATTTCTTGACTCCTCTCCCGCCCGGCCCGTAGCCGAAACTTTTTTCTAATACTAACAATTTTAAACTCGTGATATCTTTCTAATTAAATATCCAAATTGAAAAATTCAAAAAGTTAAATAAAGGTATTGAAGCTGTCTTGAAAATGAAATAATTTATTTTGATAAAGATTAAAACCAAGATTCAAATAAAGAGCCTTTTCAAGCGGCGACATTTAAACTAAATTTTAAAAATAAAAGAATACTTTTTGTGGCATAACCATAATAGTTAGACATACGCAATGACAACTTTTTTTGTAAATAATGATGTGTTCTATAAAGTCGTAGTACATTATTTTATTCTATCATCAATAGTTTTCGCAGCGCACGCGATTTAAAGAATATTTTAGGTAATTTTTTAACACCCTGGGTTACATTATTGAAGTTTTAGTAAGAATGCTTTTTTTTTTTTTTAAATATAATATAGCCTATGTCACTCAAGGATAGTGTAGCTTCTCAACAACGAAAAAATTTTTCAAATCGATTCAATAGTTTCGGAGCCTATTCGATGCAAACAAACACATAAACAAACAAAAAAACAAATATTACCTCTTTATATATTTTATTAGTAGAAGTAGATATAGTGTAGTAGAAGTAGATTATACATTTTCCCCTAGCAATGCAAAATAAATCTCATATTTACAGCCTTCTGCAGTTCCGGTTGTGGCAAATCAAAGTACACGCATGCGCCATATGCATAACAGATCGTTAAAATGCAAATTTACGTGATTAATATTGAAGATAAAACCAATATAAATTATTATTTACATTCACAAGTCAAAACTTTGAAGTTTTAATTGATTATTTACGTGATTGAAATAAAAGCTATCCGAGATTGATTGATATGTAGTAAAATGTTTTGGAAAAATTTCAACGCGCAGTTCACGTTCATCGGAAAATTTATTCAAATTACGAGAAGTGTTTTGGTAATTACAGCACTACAATTTTATACGTTCAGGTGGCCAAAATAGTGACCAGTGGAAACTCTGTATAATATATACATATATTTTTGTTTTTATTATTTTTTGAGTTAGTTTATACTACATGAATAAACTATATTAATTGTCATAATTAACACACATTAATTAATATAAACAATCTCTATTTAGTAACCATTGTTTCAGCATATATCTGAATCTATTTGTAGAGTCGCAATTTTTTATATTAATTGGTAACTTGTTAAATATTTTTGGCACGTTAAATTCCAGGGTTTGCCGTCCGTAGTTATTATTATATTTTGGAAGAAAGCATTCCTTCATTCTTTGTGAACCTCGTATTATGCTCATGTTCCACTCTCTTCTTATAATCAGACTCAGATACATGCTGAATCAATATTTTATACCATAATAAGGCATGCACCGGTAATATTGTTAAATTCCGAAACAACAATGAAATGTTTCGTCTCTGTGAAAAAATATTTTTTTGAACTATTATCTTAATCATAGAATTTTGTACTGATAGTAGGTGGTTTAAATTAGTTTTGCAAGAGTGTCCCCAAGTAGTTAATCCATATCGTAAAGTTGATTCTGCAAGTGATAAGTAAATAATTTTTAAAATATTCACCAATTTGATAAATTTAATATTTTTACATTAAGCATAACATTTCTTTTTAAATACATTGAATTTGATAAAATTAAATATTCAATATGATAAATATATAAAATATTCAATTTGATAAATTTAAATATTTTTACAGTAAGCATAACATTTCTTTTTAAATACATAAATTCTTTCTTCATTCTTCATACTTTCAGGCATTTCATCATACATCTTTAGTCCTCTATACATTAGGCAGTTCTGTGATTTTGGTTTCTTCATTTGTGGCAATCGAACTCTGTTTATGTTTCTTGTTTCATAATTATGTACGTCTCTATTAAAAACAATTTCATCCTTAAAGTATTTTGGCATTTGGTTTTTCATAATTTTATGCACAAAAATTAACACATTAAATAGTAGTATTTTTTTATTGGAATCCAATTTAGCTCCTCTCTCATTTGATTAATCCTTGCGTATTTGCCTTTTCCCAGTATACATCTCATAGCTCTGTCCTGTATAACTTCTAGTTTGTTTAAATTTCCTTCACTGGCCAAATACAACATCGTAGAGCAGTAATCCAAATGTGGAGCAACAATAGTTTTATAAATGAGCTCCGTTGTGTTTCTATTTAATTTATGTCTTAGTCTTCTAAGAAAATATACCTTTTTTTAACACCTTTTTTAGCACATATTCAAATTTTGCTGTGAAAGTCAGTTTTAAATCGAGTATTACACCCAGGTATTTGATTTCATTTACTTTTTCCAATTTTTTCACCATTAATTGTCAAATTTAACCCTGTGTTACGCTTTTTATTGCCTATTTCCATATATTTTGTTTTATTTACGTTCAGTTTCAATTTGTTTAATTTCAGCCATTTTTATATATTTTGTATATCTTTATATAAATAATGGTATAATTTGTAGAGCGCCGTTTTTGTAAGAAATCATCTCAAGTGCGCTGTACAATTTAATGTGATTTCTTAGGCTCTATCCAATTTTATTATTTGCAAATTGATACAGAAAACATATTTACCTGACAGGTCACTTCCGATAAACACATTTAATGTTTGTGCTTAGAGAAGATACGCCACTGCACGCGGAGGACATTATATTTATAAACAAAAATTTTAACAAAACAAAAAACGACTTAAAAAAATGCACTAAAATGTAAAAAAATAATTTCGTACGATTGTTATTTTTGGAGTCGGTGTTAGCCAAGGTAACTACATACATAGGTAGTTATAGGTGAGATGTGGAGATCTTGGCTGACACCGACTCCAAAAATAACATTGGTACGAAATTATTTTTTTACTTTTTAGTGCATTTTTTGAAGTCTTTTTTTGTTTTTTTTTATTTTTTGATTTTTAGTGAAGAGCGTGCGTAAAGAAGTTTTACTTCAAAAAAAGAATCATCGAAATCTGTTGGCGTAATATTGAGTTATTCGTCCATTTGTCGCGCACATACTTATTGCAAATTTAAGACATACATGTTTTTCTAATGAATACATTGTCAGAACTGGACCAAATTAAAACGGGACCACACGGAAAGCACCAGCTTTATAATAAAAAATGAATCATCAATATCGGTTGACCCAATCGAAAGTTCTGAGGTAACAAACATAAAAAAATAAAATTAAAAAAAGATAAGTTTTTAGATTTTCACGGCCAAAAGCATTTTCGTTGTTAGTTTTTGGGGTGTTATGCCGTGTTGCGCTACCTCCTACTGTAGCCGACGTTTCGGACAGCGTTGCAGTGTCCATCATCAGGGCAGATCCGGTAGATCCGACGATGTGTGCACACATCGTCGGATCTACCGGATCTGCCCTGATGATGGACACTGCAACGCTGTCCGAAACGTCGGCTATAGTAGGAGGTAGCGCAACACGGCATAACACCCCAAAAACTAACAACGAAAAAAAAAAAAAAATTTAAAAAAATGTCGAATTGAGAACCTCCTCCTTTTCGAAGTCGTTTAAAAACTGTTTTTGAGAGGTGATTTTTTGAAGGCTTTAAATTTTTTTATTAGAAATAAACAAACAATGTTTGAATTATCAAATTTTTTAAAGCAGAAATTAAAATTTTTTTTAAAAATGGCTCACCTCACGCTTTTTCTAACTAAACACAAATTAATATTTTATGAGACGAAAACGTAATTGTAACCTCAATTTTTGTATATTATAATTTTTTTTCTCAAACTGCCGTTGGAGACTTTGGCTTCATACGGGTCCACATTTATTTTTTTCTGTGGTAATCTTCTAGATTAGAATATGAATATCTTTTTTACATCTTTTGTATCATGTTTCTCACCATGGCAGTTCTGGGAACAGCTCACATACAAAGATTTCTATGAAATCTATGTAACCCAGAAATAGTACATATTATGTACTTCTAGGATGGTTTAATAATAATTGCTAATCGGACCGCTGATCAAACTTGGCGAAATGGCAACTAAGTCTAAAGTCAAAGCACAGAACACTCGACAGCTTGTGATTGATGATACCGTTATCTGGGTTTGGTGCACACCAACTTGATTGATCGAGAGATATGCTGTCAATGTTGTTACTTCAAAGGCCTATCCAGTATCCAATGCATTCTAACATATTTTATATATTTGTGATGATGAATTAAGAAAAAGTTTTAATGCAGTAAAACTCATTAATATTAGTTATTTGGAAGTGTAGTGTATTTATTTATTTGTTATAAAAGTAGGTACATTCACAGTTTAATGAAGCTTTGACTGTCCACCGAGGAATGTCTTCCGTTCTAGGACAGTCAAATTGACAGGTTTCGTTAAAAAGTATTTCGGTACATGATCATTCATATGTGTTCCAGATTTTATGTCCTGGTTAAATCTTTCCCAAATGAAAGACTAAACCCTCCCACACACTTTTCCAGAAATGATTAACTAGTAAATCCACGCAATGTAAGTGCACTATATAAGTAAAATAAATACAAAACAATACAAGAATAATACGTCAATCCACCAGAAACATAATGGGAAAATAATTCACCGACTCCAGATATTTTCATATCAGAGGGTTCGGCTCTGATGAAATCCTAACTCGACTGATAAATCCTACTGATCCCTCAATATAAATATTTAAAAAATCTTTCGTAATCCTACATGTATTTAAAATAACTGACTTTTTATCGTTTATTATCATTGTTTATTGCGGTATTTTAAATAGGTACATAGTTATCTATGTCCTAATACAATCCATACATTTATTTTATTTATTTATTTATCTATAATAATATATAATTACAATGGTTTTATGTATATGCCTGTCTCACTAGGGTATACCTGTGTCGAGACAGGCGTACAGGTATATAAATGAATGTTGTAGTTACAAGGATATTTAAGGTAAAACACATATCACTTTGAATAGAATTAAAACAGAAAGGTGATTGGAAGGGTGATAAATCTTTTAAAGAGAGTTATTTTATAAATGTTGGAGATGAAGTAGAGAAGTAAATTCTGCCTAATCTATTTAAAGGTCAATTTGACAGGATTCCATTATTTTCATTTATTTTATATGGGTTAGGTTGTATTGGTATAGTTACATAATATACATACACTTAAAATAACACATCTATACCAAATCAATCACATATCTTCGCGGTTTAATTTTAAATGCCTTTATGCTCTCTTCCAATTTTATTTCTTCTGGTAATTCTTTAAATATCTTCAATGCTCCGTACATCAATGACTTTTGACTCTGTGTTTTTTTCCTGAAGGGGAGTCTTAGTTAATTTCTTTTCCTAGTCTCATGTGTATGTTTTCTTTATGTTTGCTTTGTAGTTTATCAATTTTCATTATGAATTCAATAGACATATGGCCATTGATTATTTTGTAGATTAACAATATAGTATTGAAGTAAATAATTTGTTAAATTGACAAGATATTTAACTCTTTCAACATTTTCTTGACCTATTTTTCTTCTATATAGTTTTCAAGCTCTCATAGTGTTGTATTAAGTAAAGTTAACATTCGCAAAACTATAATATATGATGCAGTAGGATTGTAGTAGTAGTAATAGAGTAGTGTATGTTTGCATGTTTGTATGTGTGTGTAGTATGTAGGAATATGTATGTGTGAGTGCGATGTTTGTAAAGAGAGCGACGCGCTTATTGTTATGTCACCAGCTCAGTTCCACCAAGCATATCAATGGAGGGCCTGTTCGGAAGATTGCTTCCGTTGAAGGAGACTAGATTTTCATTTCGATCACTTTTAGACGTAATCAGACAAGATTGGGTCTTTAAAACATTGAATTCAACGAGATTATTTTTACCCCAAGAGAAAACACTCTCGAGGTAACCGTCCATCCCTTGCTTCAAAGCTTTCCGAGCTGTTGGAGTTTGTGAGGCTGGTCAAACAAAAAGCTATCATGGACTGTACTGTCATTCGCGTATCGATGAATTGGTGCACATGACAAAAGGTCGTTGATTTGCAACAAAAATAAAGTCGGAGACATATACATCAACTGAGAAATACAAACATTATCTTTATTTTCTTAACCCGTATTTAACATGCTTAAAGAAAATGAAGATTTTGCTATTATTGTCTTCAATAATTAAAACATTATCTCTGTAAAGGATTAGAGAAAGAGAAACATCACATAAATATTTATTTGCCGACAAATAGTCCATTATCAATATAACAATAACTAAAATGAGAAACAGAGATGAGAGTGAAATAGAAATATATGAATAGAACAATACACACATACACATATATAATAGCCTTGAGTCGGAGAATAAAATGTTAATGTTGACTTAAGTCAGTAAAATTTTCTAAGCATTTGGCTTATTTCTCATACTGCCCCCTTACTCCTCTCCATGCCCCCCTTTTGAGCAGTACCCCCAGAGGAGCAATGTCGCTGTTTTTAGAAATAACCCATTTACTTGGCTAACCTGATCTATGGTCTTGCAAGAACTCCATTAACGCTGATCCCTTCCACACTTTTTGTTTATTTTTTTTTTTTTTTTTTTGTTTTACAATTTTTTAGATAATAGTATGTCCTTACTGGGGTACCCCGTTCTAAGGACACATTGTACAGGTTTTCGTGTTTGAAATATAAGTAAATAGCTGTGTTTAAATATTACAAGAGGAAAATTATATAGTTAAATGTTTAAAATTATAAAAGCTTCCGAGCTTGTCACATAGAGGGCAGTGCTAAGAAATGTCCCAAAAGTCCGCTAGATGGCAGTTGGATAAGTTCGGAGTTTGGGCACCAGGGGGACAAGGTCCGGGGTGCCGTCTGCAGGAGCTCACTCAATTCAGATCTACCGTTAGTCCGTCTAGTTAAGCCGACTATTGTAGTCACCACTTGTAATACGCGAAGTATTAAATAAATCCCAGATTAACATAAAAGAACTCTATTCTTTCCCAAGCAGTAATCTCCTCCCAAGACGAGTTGGAGAACTGTTTGTGTGAACACAAAATTATATCTAAAAGAAAGCGCAATACAAGCATTAATCTTTGTTAGGATGCAAAATTGTATTTATGTATATTCTTCCTTCCCATGTCCATAATCCATATCTAAATGCTTCTTTTGAAGTCGGTTTTTTTTAACGGATTTTATTGCCACAGGGAGTAAATTAAATAATTTTATAGACAAGTTATATATTTCTTTGTCCAAAAGTCGTTTTAGTTGTAGATTGGTGGAATGTTTGTTGTAATGTAGATCTAATGAATCGGCCCGAGTTTGTCTGAGTAAAGTTATCCTGGTTTTTGAATGCGTACATTAGAATATCTTGTACATATAATTGTTTCAGTGACATTAAATTCACTGCTTCAAAAACATAGTCTGTAGGAGTTCTGAGTTCTGATGGGGACTCAGGAGTATAATTTTCGAAATTGCCCTTTGTGCTATGAGGACTGGTTTTATAGTGGAATCGCATGAGCTTCCCCATCCGATAAGCCCGTATTGTAGATGAGATTGGGCTAATGCTGATTGGGCTAATGAGGTTGGGCTAACTTGCAGTGGTAGAACATGTTTAATGCTTGATAATAAATCAGTAAAGATTTTTGAAAAATTTGAGTGTTTATTTATTGAACAGTTTAGAAGCATAAAATTTGTGTTTTTGTTTATAGAAAGGTACAATAAAATATAGACTCCGATAATAAATAAAATATTCAAAGTACAACTATTGGTATGACGGTTAAAAACGGAAGAGACTCTCTTACACGCAAACAGGTCATTTAGATCGTATGTTCGTATCGTACATTCATCAGTAACATACGTTCATTATTATTCCAGTATCCGGCCGACGTTCATTATAAGAAGTTATTGGTATGTTCATTTGAAAGAACGGCTGCGGAGAACGTGTTGCACAAAAAATGACAAATCGTACGCTATGTAGGTATCAAAAATATAACATTTTTTTAACACCTCAAGCCTCAAACTTCAAATAAATGGAATACTTCTGAATGTATCCGAAAACTAAAAACTGTTTTTGAAAGGTGATGAAATAAGCTTTAAAATGTAATAATTTGATATAAACATACAAATTTCGAAATATAACTTTTTTTAATGCAAATATAATATTTTTTTTTATATAGCTAACCTTACGCTTTTTTAATACTTAAATTACTGATAACAAAAAAAATTAAAAACATGCACATATTCTATTAGAAATTACACAAATGAATTATAAAGGTTACCTTTACCACGCTTTATTGTCGTTTCTTATAAAACAATTAATAAAAATCCCAAAATTTCGTAATTTTTTTTTCAAATTGCGGTCGGAAATTTGGTTTTATAAAGATATGCGTTGCATTTATTTTATGGTTAAATTTTATATTTTAATATGAAGGGTTGTGTTTTCTCTTTCTAACACCGATTAGATCATATCTCTCACCTTGACGACAAGGGAGACACAACGATTCTGTGTTGTTTCCAAAAGCCTACAATTTAGCCCGAGGAGATAAATTTTTAGAAAATACTAAAAAAATAAATGAAAAAATACTTCCATGACAACTTAAATTACAAAAAAAATTACGGTCGAAATTAAAGACAAAAATCACATTCTTACATAAATGGCTACTGCCTGAACTAGCACTTGGCTAAATTCTGATACAAAATTGAGCGCAAAATCAGTTATATCAACAATATTGTAAAATTGAAACGGCTAAACTATTTTCTCTCTAGTATTTTTCAACAGAGCATATGTCTAAAAGGCTTAAATTATTGTTTACAGAAGTTAATTTTCCCAACGTATACTAGAACTTTGTTAACATGAGACGAGAAACATCTGATTTTAACCATGTTTTTAATAAGGTTGGATCATTTGCATTTATACGTAAGTGGCGGTCCGTGAGTTTTCAGTGAGCTAGAGTGCCAACATTGAAAAATAAGCCGTTTTTCATGTTTTTGTAGCTGAAAATGATTTTTTTCTCAAAATCTCAACGTTTTGTATGAAGATATACTGAAAATTTTCATAGAAAGTGTTAAAATTAAAAAAAAAAAAAAAATTTCAGCTACAACAACATAAATGTCATATTTTTCAATCTTAGCAATCTAGCTCACTGAAAAAACACGGACCGCCACTATTATACATCTGATTATCTAGTATTTGTATAATGTATATTCTATAGAACCATTTTATGGAATGCCTACGAATTTAACTAGTAAAATCGTATAGATTTATAGATGATGCGTAGATGAACTATTTCTAAATAAATTATTTAACAATAGTATTCAATGTACGGAGATTCTAAATAAGATTCTTGTCATATTCAAAGAAGATCAAAGCAAAAAAAATTGCTTTGATACTACTACAATTACCAAGATATGCAAAAGGTGGACATTTCTTCAGACTGATTCGTGGAAGGTTCGAAACTCGACTATCATGGAGAGCATTAGTTTCTATGTTCCCGATTATTATTACCGACAGGATAGGCTGTTTTATCTCCCAGCTTGCAGAACTAACTTGCCAATGGTTATGCCAGTCGGGAGAGCTGTCTTGTTGTTAAATAGAATCACTTTTAATATCGATATATTTATCATCAATGAAGCACAATTCAGACGACAAGCTTTGTTGCTGTTAGTATTAATGTGCTTCATTGATGTATTAAATGCTTAAATCTGTTTGAATCTGAATACTTTATCTCTTTTGTTATATCTGCCCTTTCCTCGGCAGATATTAATTATTACAAAGGTTCTTTAAATATAAAAGTGTTTATTACTTTGAATAACCTAGCTGGATAGCCACGACTGTTTACTATTCGGGGGTAGGTAAATCTCTGCGCTCCCAACTCGGGAGCTGGTAAAGTCCGTCTCTAGTACCACTTCTTGTACACTAATGCCATCTGGCGAGCTATGGCGCAAGCTAAATGCTTACCGCCATCTATGGTATTATTTCCATATTAAATACCTATTTACTATACATTACAAAAACTCTTTGAATTTTTTATTTTGTTATGTTTTAAAAATGAATAAATTGAATTGAATTTAATTTTCAATAAAGAGCTCAATAAATATAAGAAGTCCATCAATAGTGTCTTTGACATGCCATAAGCAACTTTTCTTTTGTTATTTTGTATGCGTCCGTCTCAATTTACGCCGTTAAGTTCACAAACATAGTGTAATCGACATACTGTGAACTTAGGGTTGCCAGACGTTCTTTGTTTTAAAGCACGTCCACACCCAAAAATTGTTCTTGTCCGCTAAATTGAAATCTTCAATAGAGGACAATACTTTGATCTATAATTTTGGAAAAATGAATCAGGGTGGTTTCTTTATAATAAAGCCTCTCTTGGCGAAAATTATAGACGATAAGAAGGGTGAAAGTGTTCTTGAAAATTGGATTTAGATTCACAAATCTAAGGATGAAAGAAGAATCTACTAAAAATAATACAATTCGTATTTTCCATCCCAGTTTCTAACGCCAAAGCCGAAAGGATGTTTTCCTTATGTACGAATACATGGACCAAAAACCGAAATAAGTTAGATATTGACACTGGAAAAGCAGAACTACAAATAAAGTCATGAAATGTTGAACATGAATTGCAAACAATTTTATAATTTCACTATAGAAAACGAAGAAGTTCTTAACGCAGCTAAAAGTAATACCAAGTATACTTTTAAATGCAAAAAGACTCATTTAGGTCGTATTACTTACTTGACTTCGATTACCGACAAACTACGTTACATTGCGAATTAACATTGTATTTTTACTAATAAATGTCGCTACTGACACCTACATTATCAGTAATTCATTTAAAATATTGATATCCTTATTTTCATCCTATTTAATCGTATCAAATCCTCTTTTACATAAAACGGGAGCTGAAAACCCTACGTGCTACGTAGTTAATATTAATTAATTTTAATTATTTGGAAGGGCCTAAGGTAAACGTTTAAAATCAAATGCAAAACTTTATTTTGCTTCTCTCTAACATTGCTTAAATCACATATCTCACGATAACACATAAACAAAAATTTTAACAAAACAAAAAACTACTTAAAAAAATGCACTTAAAAGTAAAAATATTATTTCGCACGATTGTTATTTTTGGAGTCGGTGTCAGCCAAGGTAACAACATACATTGGTAAGTTATAGGTGAGATGTGGTGATCTTGGCTAAAACCGACTCCAAAAATAACAATCGTACGAAATTATTTTTTTACTTTTTAGTGCATTTTTTAAAGTCGTTTTTTGTTTTGTAAAATTTTTTGTTTATTTTTTGATTTTTAGTGACAAGCATGCGTAAAGAAGTTTTACTTAAAAAAAAGAATCATTGAAATCTGTTGGCGTAATATTGAGTTATTCGTCCATTTGTCGTGCACATACTTATTCCAAATTTAAGACATATATGGTTTTCTCATGGATCCTATTGTTAGAACTTGACCAAATTAAAATGGGACCACACGGGAAGCACCAGCTTTCTAATAAAAAAAGAATCATCAACATCGGTTCACCCAATGGAAAGTTCTGAGTTAACAAACATAAAAAAATAAAAAATAAATTATCGAATCGAGAACCTCCTCTTTTTCGAAGTCGTTTAAAAAGGAAATACAACGACAAGAGTCTACCTCAGTTTTGTGCCGTAAGTTGCACAAAACTATTGTTATCGATTTATTGTTAACTAAAAGGTACAAAAATTCCTAAGGGGTTAACAAGTATGTCCCGTTTCTATTGACGGGCTTACCTTTTAAATGAAAACATTTCAGGTATTCGCTAAAGTTATTGAGAAATTATAATCTAATACCTACACCTTCACGCCCGACTTATCACATAACAATAAAATGTAACTTCAACTCGATTGTTTTCATTCTATTGCAATTCATAGAAATAGATTTTATTGCCGCGTCCGTTGCACCGGACAAAATCACAAAGTTCTCGACAATTGTGTTGTTTTAAATCGCCACGCGAATCTCAGCAAGTCGTTAAATGAAACGAGGAACGAAGCTAATTTGATGTTTGGTGTTTACTTAGAAATATTTGAGGTTATGAGCTATTGTTCATTTCGATTTGGAATATTTTGAACTTAAGCAAATTGCAATGTTTTTCGTATTTTTTAACCTTTCCGTAACCAAAATGGCAATGGACGTTACCTGGCATCTACAGTATTCTGTAAACTGGTTTCGGAATATAAGATTTCGGAATTCGTGAAAGATCACGATAGCCTGAATTCTCGACAAATCAGTTCTAATTTCGAAATGTAATATTTATAAGTACCTATCTTTTTTTTCGGTTGTCTGAATTTGTCAAACAAACACCGAATATTGAGAATGTTACTTAAATTAAAGCAAATCTGAGTTCCAGAGTTCATTGAACTAGAGTGACAGACAGACACACTAGCTAAATTCGTGTTTTTTGGTGACGATTGTAACAGGTATTTATAATTAGTTCCGTCCTGAAACCCTAAAGCATGTGACATTATGATCTAGACAAGTGCGAGCAAGTATCAAGCATTTGTCCAACATTGACCGGTCAGTGGTTGAGTGGGCATAGCGCTTGGGTCCCACCCGGGCGTCGCATGTTCGATTCCTCTGCTGGCTAAGTCCTCCATCACAACACAAGCAATATTTTCGGCTTTTTGTGGTGGTAGTAGGAGATTTCCAAACATTGTTGGGTTATTCGTAACCCGGGAATGTTTGTCTTTCTTTAAAAAAAAAGATTAATGCAAAGGCCCGAAACATTATAAGAATTTAAGTTAAGGTTAAAATTGCTGTATGGTAAGGTAATTGTAAGGTAGAGCGGAGTGTTAAAGGATACAGTTTGTCGTCACATGACGATCACAATTGGTTTCGTTTACCCTATGACTGCAAACATTTAGTCCAAGAGCCCGCGACGATCAGACCTTCGTTCTTTTATAAAACCTGAAAGTTTCTCTGTGTATGTCTCTAATACAGGTAAAGACGATCCCCGACTATGATGTTTGGATCACGGTGGCTTTGAAAGATATTATATTAATTAATTATAATTGTACTTACGTTAAAGTATAAAAGCTTAATTTTATTTATGTTACTTGAGGAACTGTCAACATATGTTTTCTCAGTAATCATTCAGTTTCGATGCTTCCTTCACCTTGTCAGACACATTAAAAGTCTTCCATAGATGCGAGCGCGATACATACATGCAAGCGGGTGTGAGTGAAATAGTGCGAAATTTCGACGCTAGCAGATTACTACCTTGTAAAAGTGCGAGCAAAATGCTTTTGAAATTTTTTATTTTTTTTTATTATATTATTATTAAATAAAACATACAACGAAGTTGCACTCCCATGAGTTATCAAAACTCATTAAGGGATCGCCAATTGGTACTTTTGAGAAGTTTAACCCAACTCAACCCAATATGTAGACACAATGTATGAATAAAAAATTTACAAAAACATTTCACAGAAGCAACATACAGACAAAAACATATGAAGAATCACTTTACAAATATTTCACAGAAACATGTCTTATAAGATGAATTTGTATAACCGACTCATTTGATTTATGTACTTTTGGTTTCAAAAAGTTAAAATAAAGTTTCTTCCATGATGGACTAAGAAATGCATAAAAAAACAAAATCAGGAAAATACAATATAAGGTACGGGCTCAAAATATACAGACTTAATACAAGATGTTTACATACAAATAAAAAGATAATCAGGGCTATCAGAACAGAGTTTGTACCTACTTATGACTCGTTTTCCAAATAAATTGTGGTGCAATTTATTCTACCTTTGCAACTTGCTATCTTTCAAGGCCACCGTGATCCAAACTTCATAGTCGGGGATCCTTTTTACCTGTATTAGGGACATACACAGAAAAACTTTCAGGTTTTATAAAATAACGAAGGTCTGATCGTCACGGTTTCTTGCTCTAATTGTTTTTGTTGGTTGGGAACCATCCCGGACACTGGCAGCGGAGTGTTTGAACAGGGCTACAAGTGTTTAGGATGTACTGACTCAGAGGCAGCCGGCTGGCTGCCGCTATCTATGTAGATATCTAGGAGCACAAAATAACAACACGTCTGTTTGGCAACGTCCGTCCATTAACTGTTTTATTTAATATGTAATATATGTGTATTTTGACAAACAATTTAATAATTATATCATTGTTATAAAATGTCTCATTGTTATATAATGTATAAAATGAAAATTTTAATTACCTCCAGGCAGTTGGAACCATTAAGCGATATTCACAAGAACGATAACATGTTATTAACGTAATATTATTTAGTATGTAAATAAATATTCACGTCAAAATTACATTTTAACCAAAAGTTTTAAAATACCATCATTTTATTATGCCTTCTATAACTAGTACGATTTATCTGAACAACTGTATTAAGTGTATTGTGTAATAGGTATTGCTTTTAAACAAAAGACATTTAGGTAACCCGTCTGATATTTAAAATTAAAAGTATGGACGCAGACAAGGGAGTTAATTTGACAACAGATGTCACCTTGTGTAAGTCTCTATAATTAAAATTTCGCTATTACTTTTTTACGTGTCCCGCTATTTAACCTGGTTAATTGAATTCCCCTTCCCAAATGACACCCCATCCAGTATTATCCGAGATGAGTCATCATTCTAAAGGCAGTTTCATCTTAATTAATCCTGTGTTTTAATTAAAGCCTAATAATTATTCTTGTTGCCAAATAATAGAGAGGTGTTACGAGGATGTGTTTTGTTGAGAATTATGACTGAATTAATCAAAAATTTTCCGAGCCGTTAAGCTCTCCCGAAAATGGGTTTAATTTAGATAAAATAATATAATTTTATAGCGCTTAGCTTTTGCTTACGGGGCTTCTCTTTGTTACAGGAAAGCTCTTATTTGATCGTTTTTGAAATGTTTTGATTAAGATTTTCTATTTGTTTTTCGTGAAGCCTTCATTGTCTTCGATGATGTGTAGTAGCATCACTGAAGTGATAAATTGATGGAAGTTTGCATTGGTCTTATCCGTGTGTACAAAGGAAGCTAAGTTTTTCCTTACCTCTGATAAAATTAATAAAAAAATTTCGAATAGCGATATTCCACCTTAGATTTTTTTGACCTGTCTGGTCTGATAGTTGAATGATCTTATTCAAGTTGTCGAAATTACTTTTCTTTCAAATTGGTACATATTATACTTCCGTAAGTAGAATGAACATTTGACGAGATTTGATGGTTTCCTGAATCAATTCCTATCAAAGATAAACCCAGTTTTTGAAGATCTGTTGAGAAGAAGGAAAATATATAGAAAGCCATAAAATACTCTGAACGTGTAAATACAGAGAAAAAAGTCACATTTGGTAATACTCTCAAATACCTACAATATAGACAAAGTAAAGAGATACCGCTAGCTCAAATATGTAGCAAGTGGGGTTCCTCAGGGATTCATAAAAGGATCACTATTATTAACTAAAATTTGCCATTGACATTGTCTCATTGTCAGGACAAGCATCGGATGGGAATACTATCCTTGTTCTATCAGTATTTCAAATGCTCCGATGAACTATCGTCATTGATCTCTTCGGTGCTGATGCATAGTCGGGAAACGAAACACGCCAAATGCGTACTCAATTTATGTACACGGTTGACTTTTGTTACATGAGAACGGGTCGCTTTTTCGACTCGTTCTTGTGTTGTGGAACGATCTGCCGGCCTCTGTATTTCCTCTTTCCTACAACATAGGTATCTTCAAGACCAATATGCATTCCTTCCTCTCTTCAAAAAGATCCTCCACACAGCATATCAGATGACACAGGCCCTTAAGGAAATTATTTTTCTCTGGACCTTCAGTATGGAGTTAATGTAATTTTTTTTTATTCAATTGACGTGCAATGTTTACTATTTACCGCTGCTCTTTACATCACCAGCTAAAATATGTAATAAATGGGGTTCTTCAGGGATTCATAAAAGGGCCACTATTATTTATTTGAAGAAAAAAACTAAGGAGATAAAGGTTCATCGCTTTTCCACATGTTCTGAAGTCTATTCTAAGACAATGTCAGATCAATAAAAGTATATCAATAATTGCTTCGATCAAACTGCAATGTTTACTGTTAAAATAATACACGGTCATGAGGCGACGTGATGGTATTTATATTGGAATTGTTGTGGCAAGTGAAACAAAGGCAAATTTAATCACAAATCTACATAAAAATAATGTTAGCGACGTTGGGGGACCGTGAAGCAAAAACAATCAATCAATGGGTATCGAAACGCAGTGGCGTAATCTGACTGCTCACATATATGCATTAGAGTAGAGTATATTAGGTAGGTGTATAAATTTAAGAAGAAGCGTTGTTCACCACATTTCAAGGGCATCTATCCGCTTTCTTTCGCTGGCTCTAAATGACCATTTTTCTATACCTTATTCGTTCCTGGGGAAATCAACGCTCCGACGAGCCTCATCAAGGTGGTCTTCGTTATACCTCTGTCACTCCATATATTTTGTATTTAGTCATTTAAATTGTTCTTTTCATTTGTGATTCACAATTATTTCATTCGGCAAGAGACGAACCTAAGTATTTAAAGTAGTTCACCGTTTTTAAGTCTGTGGAAACTTTATTATTTCATACAAAGCTCTATCACCATTGATTTTATGTTGGTCTCGTTGATCAATAGACTTAGACTAAAGCTTTCTTCCTCAATTTTAAGAAAGACATGGTTCATTTCTTATTCAGAAGAGGCGATAAGGGTAGTTGTTATCTGCATATAGGAGATTCTAAATTTTTTAATGATAGATATACCCACTCATTTTACTATCGATTAGCTTTTGATATAAATATCACTATCGTGTCAAATCCAGATATTAATAACTGGAACTCGTAGATTATTCCAAACCCTCAATATGATATTGCAAAGTTCAATTAATAGTTCAAATCCATTTACAGAATATCCCGAGGGTTTCACAAAGGGTAAATGGTAATCACACTGACACGCCACTGACAAGAAACCAATCACGGTATCGCGAATGACTTTAATGGCTAAGCAAAACGTCAACACGCTAGGAAAATGCACTTATCTTAGAAGCGTTTGATCAATAACACTGGCTTATTTTGCTAGCGAGCTAGTTTCAGACACTAGTAAAGTATTTACCATGACAATCCTCTTTACTGGCCATGAAATTTACATAGGGCGCAATACGGTTTTAATTATTTATACGAAAAAAATTACGACGATGAAGAGATTTACGAATACATTTTACAGCGATTTAAAATGTGCCACTTTTGATTTTCTGCCAAAGCGAACTGTTCGTTTTTGATAGTGAATATGGAGGTGTTTACTTCACACCATGATACCTTTTTGTTTTTTGTAGATTTCTCTATTTCATGTTTCGTTGAAGATTTGTTAATTTTAACTTCTTCAATGTTTTTAAATATTACAGTTAGGTTTAAAAGCGTCAATATGTTTAGTTATTCCAATAATTTTAACCTTATTATTACTTTTTTAAATAAGTAAATCACCCTAAAGAAGCGCTTTGAGCGTTGATGTTAAAATAGAGGATAATAATTTTGAGAAAAATCTATAAGGGGACAGGACAAATCAAATATTGAAATCATTCAAGATATTGAACTTATATACAACTGAAAAAACACAAGAATTGTTGAGAAATAGCAAATATGGAATACTAAGGTGAGAATGGAGGGTGATTTTATTAAGTAAACGTTATACAGATATGCCTTTGAAGCGAGAATGATTTTTACAATTGAAGGAAACATAGTTAACCGCTGGAGCGACCACGCGAAATAAATAAATTTGTCTCGATTGCTCGCGATTTGCCAGAATTATTTTTTAAATTTTTCGCCAACATTAAAAAAAAACATACCTTCGAATTTTAACATGGAAACATCAAAACTTATTATGGTGCTTTATAGCCAATAAATTAACCCGTATTTAACCGTTTATCTTATATTTGTAGGATTTACAAAAAAACTTATAAATAAATCGTAAAATTTATAACCGCGCGAATCCAGTTTCAAAGTAACGGGTATTTATTCGAGTCAACATAGAATATTTTAGATTTCTGTATGTTTTCTGTGGTATACTTAATAATGAAAAGGGCATATCTATGGAAAGAGGACTCAAATTTAACCGTAAATAGCTGATCAAAATTCAACGTAAAAAAAAATTATTTTTAACATCGTTCTAAAATAGTCTACGAAGTTCGGATTTTCGACATCTATGGTCGTTATATTACATAGTATAAAATGAAGTCGATCAAAATGTATGTGCGCTTAGATCTTTTAAACTACGAAACGGATTTTCATGCGGTTTTCACCAATAGATAGGGTCATTCAAAAGGAAGGTTTATATGTATAAAACATGCTTATTTTAGTAGAGAAAAGCCAAGAAATTCAAATAAAATATATTTGTGTGCGATCATCAGTGTGGGCAGCGGGCACCTAACAAGCGGGCGAAGTGGATTTTATAAAGGTTAAGGAATGGCGTTGTTTTTCGTTAGTTACAGGCACGTGTGGCCGGGTCTGCTAGTAAAAGATAAAGCATTTCAATAGATTCGTTTTAAATAAATGGCTGGCCGGAAAAATGTTTTAAATAATTACAATAAATGTTTTACGAATGGTAGGAATATGTGGACCAATTTGTTAAGAGTCTCTTAAAACTGTTCAACGCATTTTGCACATCACTGTATTCTTTAGAACTGGGGGTAGATTGCATTACATAATAATGACACAAGCCAAAAGTCACCAACAATATATGTACTTAAAGATACTGCAACCCCACGGAAATGTTCCTGGAGGGACGGGTGCTCTCTTTCAGGGCGTTTCTTTGCCAACGCGTGGGATGCTTATGGCGCAGACAACGCCAATCCAAGAATATCATCTTCCTTATCATGGCTACCTGGATGAAGTCCCCCCTGATGGTCCGACAGGACAAATATCCTCCACAAACGACTAGTTCTTCTCGTGATTCATTTCAATTCAATTCAATATTAATTTAAAAACATTACAAAATTAATATTTTAAAGCGTATTAAAATAGAGAAAATATTAAGATTCAATCAGTCAGTTATAAGTAATTTAAACATCCATGAAGCACAATCAAACTAACAGCAACATAGCTTGCCGTCTAAATTGTGCTTCATTGGTGTTAATATTGATATAAGAAGTGATTTTATTTAACTACAAAACAGCTCTTCCGACTGGCATGACCATTGGTAAGTTAGTTCTGCAATCCGGGAGATAAAACAGTCTTTGTTATCGGTGACGTAGATAACCATCGGGAACATAGAAACCAATGATAAAACAAGGTGTATTATAACTGCACGATTTTTGAAGCTGGAAGTATTTTTATACAAGAAAATAATTTATTCAGCATCATTGCCTTTTAAAAGAAGAAATTTACCTTTTGAATTTTAAGTAAACTTGAAAAATTATGGCATCTAACCAATTATAATAAATCTTCATCACACGTATAAAGATAAAGATACGCAATTCCCGTAAGTAAGAAGAGAAGTAAAAAATCCGAAAAAATATAAACCCGTCCACAACGCCACCTCTGATATTGATAAAAACAAAACACGGACAGTTGCCCATAGATAATTGCTTCATTGTGTAATACTTAACTGAATAAAAAAACTGAATTTAATTCAGCTAATAAGTTAAAACAACAGTTATTGATTCTGTGGCGGTAGTTCGCCGGGTCAGCTAGTTATTTTATTTTATTTTTTATTTATTTATTTAAACACCCATATGGCTTTAACATAGAATGCAGTACATGTTATTTTTTAATTACAGTGAAAATAATGAGTTTACAAAATACAGGTAACTCAAAATATGTTAAAAACAAAATATAGGTTAAGTACATAAAATAAGTTATTCATATTATAAGCGCAA
Source organism: Limnephilus lunatus (assembly GCA_917563855.2). NCBI lineage: Eukaryota > Metazoa > Arthropoda > Insecta > Trichoptera > Limnephilidae > Limnephilus > Limnephilus lunatus. The sequence goes on from OU830603.1 coordinate 52,143,046, forward strand.
AATTTGCTTGTGCACGGAAGAAAGTCTCGGTTAGCAGAGAATTGAACTAGCGAAGTCTGTACATATGTTAGCTTTATAAGACTGCAGCATTTATTACGAGGCCAAATGAAGATATACGGCGAACGAGTCGTAGGATGATCTACTCTATTATTCTTTAATAAAGATGTTTAATAGATCACGTACTACGGTTATTTCGATATGGAATTCCTGAGCTCGACTCATATTGAAATAACAAGGTTGCCGGGTTATGAAATATGAAAATTCTAGACTTCATTCACATCCGTGACCAATGTGTTTACACAGCTAATAAATAAATTTATTTTCACGTAGGATGTGTTAAAATTCGTCAATTTATTTCGAAGTCGTAGTTTATTCAACATGCTTGAACCCTCTTGTGTTCAAAAAGATTGTCATCTCAACTTGACTTGACACTAATGCAAATGAGTAATTACTTGTATTTTTTTTTTTTTTACATTAGCTCCACACAGGAGGCCCTGAGGAAAATATTTCCCCTAAGGGTCTATGTCATCTTTAGGAATGCTGTGTGGAGGGTCTTTTTGAAGTAAAACTTCTTTACGCACGCTTAACTTGGGGAGTAAGCTGGTGAATGCGTGACGAGAGGGAGATATAAGTTAGTGAAGATAGAAAGAGAGAGAGTTACGTTTTGTATATTACTGTAGGGGCAAGAGAGAGAGGTGCAAGCAGATATTTTATGTCTCTCTTTCTCTCATAGCCAGTTACGTTTCGTGTATCTAAGACACAGTGCAGGCCTATTGTCTGTATCACACTGAATGAGCAAGAGAGAGACATTTTTTTCTCTCTTCTTTTATAAGATAGTAAAGTTTTTTTGAGTCCGACTGGAGAAGTAAAAACTCCCAAAACAAGTATTTTCAGATCCGGTCCGCTATACAGTAGGTAGGCGAAGGGATCCGCCGCCAAGACCTCGACAAACCACACCCCGTAAACCCGGGCACCCCTGCTAAATCACCAAACGTAGCGAACCGCTTGTGGAGTTACCTATGGCAGCGTTATTGGATACCCAATAAATGTTTCCCGGGGCGGCGGTACCCATACCCGCCTCCCAAATTGAATAGTCAGGACTTTCAGTGGAGCGCGCGCGGCTTTGCAATTCGTGGCTGAAACGTCAGACGTGTTTTTGGAATGATAGATTTATTTATGATAGATTTTATTAAATCCCTTAGATAACCAAAACCTCTACCCAAGAGGTTTGCCGCGCTTGGTGACTTAGCAGGGCTGTCCGTTTTATAGGATGAGGTTTTTCTAGGTCTTGGCAGTGGATACGTCTGCCCATTTACTACTTGGCGGGCCGGATCTGGAGACTCGTTGAGGGAGGTCATTTGGCCTCTCTAGAAAAACTCTTTCAAACCAACGTCTTGCACCTCTGTGGGAGGGATGAATTCATACGTCCGTCCCTCTTGGACCCACCGACTCCCAGACCCACCCCTCATACCTTCTTCCTTCCCAGAACACTTTTACCTTTCCTTTAAAAGAACCTCCATACAGCATCCTCAAAAGTGACATAGGCCTTGAGGGAAATTATTTATTAGTAAGTGGAAACATTGAAAAAAAAATCTTGTGTGCAGTTCACATGCGGTAGAAGTGAAATCTTCAGAAAACTAAACTTTAAGAGAATGAGACGAATGCAGAATAACAGGAGTAGGACAATTGTAGGGTTTATTTATTATAATATTGTTACCAATACTAAAAAATATTTTAAATTTTATTCTACAAAGCACCGCACAAAGAGGTGGCCGATTAGTCTATTTTATTATCTCGCAGGCTAAATCCTATAGACGCATGTGTTTGTTTCTTTTTAGTGCCGCTCGTTTCCGTTCCATCGAGTTTCGAATCACAACGGTGCTAAAGATGTTCACACTTCAAAAAAACTCACCGGATATTTCATGGAGACATGACATTGGTACCGATCCTTGTAATTATTTCTAAAACATTGTAAACTGTTTAACTCTCATTTAATTACGTTGTAATAGATTATAATAAAACAAATGAAAAACTTTATTCCACTTAATTTCATTTGACCGTAACCGGTTTCAGCTCGACAGAGCCATCTTCAGACTGAACCATCTTCAGACTTCAGACTTCAGACTGGACCAGTCTAAAGATGGCTCTGACGAGCTGAAACCGGTTACGGTCAAATAAAGTTTTTTTTATTTGTTTTATTATAATCTATAATAATGGAATTCCACTACGAATTATCAATTTCAAAAACAGAAATATTAATTACCTACTGTTTTTTTCTCACAATAAAAATAAAATAAAATAAGAACAATTCCAAATAAAGTAAAATAAAATAAAACTACAATTACAATTTAAATTAAATAAGGAATACAAGCGATTCTTATCACCTGACTCTTAAGAAAGAAAAGACACGGTGGTAAGTGGTCCCTGGAAAGTTATTTCGCCAATGTTTTCTTTGCAATGGGTTGTTCTGTAGGTACCCTGGACAAGAAAATCTGGACACTATTGCCTTGTCCCTAAAGCCTCATAAATAAAATAAATAAAACAATAAAAAGACTCCGGAAACAAAAAGCCCCTAACGAAATTGCCGCGGCCTACCCATTTTTATTATTGTTGGTAATAATATTTTCCTGAGAAAATGTTCTTTGATCTCGAATCTTATATATCTGTTAACATAATAAATATATTATAATTTGTACTTCCGAAAATACCAGATTATGTTTATTTCTGTTATATTAAAATTCTTTTGTATTTTTTTGTGAATGCCAAAATATAAAACACAAATAACAGATCTAAATAAGCTACATTTTATTTATCTTGTAGCAGGTAAATATTGGAAATATCAATAGTTAAATAGATAATAAAAATAAATAAAATATCAAAAAGTGTACGAAAACGAATGTTCAACGGTTTCTGTTGTTCCAAAAATGCAGTTGAGTGGAAAACTTGAGTTCTTCTTCAAGGTCTTGAATCAGAGGCTCAAAATAGTAAGATCTTTCTTACATATTCTAAGATGCGTAATATTTCTTAAATATCTGCTTTCGAATAGAAAGAAGATATTTAAGAAAAATGAAAATAACATAGAAAGCAAGACCGATATTAAGTACCTGGGCATAACAATAGACCAGCATTTAAAATGGTCCCCAAACATAAATATTTTGAACAACAGAATAAGGAAACTAACATGTATATTTAGATGTTTAAGAGATATTTTAAAAGAAAAATTACTTAGAACTCCATACTTCGCTTTCTGTCAATAAATTATACAATACGGCATTATAGGATGGGGCGGTACATATACAAATCAAATACAATAAAAAATTATATCACAAAAACGTTTTAAAGAAACCCAACTCATATTCATCAGAACTTTTATTCAAACAATTTAAGGTCAGAAAATTAAGTGCATTATACTTTTATCATGCAAAATTACAAATTTATAAAGATAATATTCAAAATAAAGTTTCACCCTTTAAAAATAACAGAAATCTTAGATAAACATCAATATTTCCTGCTCCAAAATGTAATATAAAAACAAAAAATTAAACCAATATAATAATTAATAATACCCCCCCCCCCCCCCATACACACAATCCCTTCTTATTTACGGAGTAAGTCAAATAAATATATTATGTAACTAATTATTGTATAAAATTTATTTTAATTTATGTATTTTTTGTGAAAAAAAAAAAAATAATAATCACTTATACAGTATAATACCAAGACGAAATTCTTTAAATGGTACATTTAATGTTAATTATATACTATTAAGTATGCTTCTTTTTATAATTAACTGTTAAATAAAATAAAACCAAAATTTCGTGGTTCGACCTTAAGAACACTATCGCAGGGCATCGCTTTTCTTGTTGAGATTTATTTTTCATGCATTTAAAAGGTTTCCGTTTTATAAAATACCTAAGATTTCTTGAGTAAATTTTGTTGAACTTTCCGAACGAAAAATTAACAGTTGCTCAAAACTGCAAGCAAGTTTTTTTATATGCTGTTTATCCCAGAATGATAAAAATCGACAACATTTATTGGTTTGACCTTGGAGATGTAACTGTGGCGCTTTGCTTTTTGCGTTCTGTAATTTATAGCTATATTAAAAATTACTTTTTTTAATTTTAGAAAAGACAAATAGGTTTGTGACATAACAGACTGCACATTTAACAACGTCAAGCACTATATTAGGGTGGGTCACGACTGTATGGGAAAAAATCTTGTTTTGATTTGTCTAAAAGTGATAAAAGGGTGTTAAATAGAGATATAAAATCACGTTTTTTTTTTATAATATTTGGATATCATCTTCTTCCTACGGATTGACTTTAAAATTTCACATAATAGATAAAAACCCACCCTTGTTAAATCTTAAAAAAATGTTTAATAAACCATCAAAATGAATTACTTTTAATAAAGCACGAAACAGAGTGAATATTTTGATATATTTATTAAAAAAATATATTAATATAATTCCAATTATCTCAACGCAGTGTATTCAAATACCAGCAAAATCATTCTTACTCTCAAATTTCTGACTTAATCTTGGGACTTTTTGGTGCGTTTTAATCTTAATATTAAAAAAAAAAAAACAATTTTTGAATGTAGGTGAAGCGAGGAGTGTAAGCCTACACAAATAGCACAGGTAGTTTAACGACTCAATCTCGTATACCTTCTACTGATCCACTTCAGTCACCCAGGTCAAGGTATTCAGTTTCCCTGAAGAGGCCAATGAGCTTACTGCTCAATTTTTCACTTCGTCATTACAGGTTAATATGCATAATTTGATACCCATAACGCCTACTTTCCTGTTGCAAAGAAGACTCCTAACACTGAGCCACTTTAGTCACCGACACTCTTAAAATGAACCAGGGAGCTTACCACTCAATTCACTATACCTGCTATTGAACCAAATACGAAATTCTATTTAAGACGACCTACTGTCATGGTTTGTCCTTTTCATACTCAATTGTTGGCTACATTACTTTATCTAATGGCGCTAAAAAATCTTCCGGAAATAATCCAAATATTTTTTTTTAATAATAATAAATTCTTGGCGCTTATTGATTTCTACCACGCATATATAGATTATACGTAACTACATTGTTCGTTAGTGTTTTAATCTATGATAATAGGACAATCAATTTATTAGCGAGTTGACAAATAGTGACAAGGTGAGCAATAATTCTTCTGCAATGTCTCTGTCACAAAACAATTATTAATTAACTGTTGTCATTAAAAAGTCATTATTAATCTGTTCAATCGTTACAGAGCATCTACAATTTATACTTCTATTCGTGTTTAATTATTTCAGTTGCCTTAGAATGTAGAATGAAAATATAAAGAAGAAATAAATAACGTAGTACAGTTTTGTCTGTAAATTTCTTAATGAAAACTTAAAGTAGGACTATGAATCTTCCCTTCCACAACCTGTTATTAAACCTTTTTTGCGAAAAAAATCTTGCCAAAAAATGGAATTTTGGAATAGAAAGCTTGACTTCAATAATCTTGCAATGCAGGAACTTCGATGAGACCCACGTTGATTGCTATATTCAAAAATTCTAAAGAAAGGGAAAGAATTTTTGGCTGTAGTAATCAACGTGGGTCTCATTGAAGTTCCTGCATTGCAAGATTATTAGAGTCAAGCTTTTCATTGCAAAATTCCATTTTTTGGTAAGTTTTTTTCAAGGCAAGGGAGTTGTTAGTCACAGGCTATTATGATACATTAAACTAACATAACCCCTGTAATATCTTCACTTTTAATAAATAATTAGACCTTTTATATTACAAGCACATTGTCTTTATTCTGACACCTCCGTTCATCTCTTTTACATGTTCATCTGTTTTACCATAGCTTTTATTTCCATTTATGAATGGTACCTAAATACTAAATAAGTACTTAAAATAATTAATACATTACACCCTCCCACACTTAAATCCTTATCATCCGACTAGGTTCGGAACTCCGCTAACTAATTATTATTTACAAAATTAAATAACATTCTGTTACATTTCTTAAATATAAAACATAAATATTTTAATTTTTCATTACTGACATTATTTGATTACTAAACATTTCAAATATATCCATTCTTCAGACTTCAACTGTTATCGAGAAGATTCACGGCTAGATCCGGGCCCTCAATCGTCCTCTCCAAGCGTTCATCAGGTTCCTGAAAGAAACAGAGTCGCTTAGAGACTGACAGGAAATTCCGGAAAGATCGCCACCTTCACCCTGATTTTCAGATAGTGTGACCTCATCTTCCCACCTGACACTTTTCTCAATTAACTGATCAGCATGTCTTTTCCAAACCTGATCCGAATTTCTCATTTTAACTAGGTAAACTCTGGTTCCTATTTTTTTAATAATTTCTCCCATACGCCATTTATTATGATCAGATCTGAAATCCTTTGCCATAACTTTAGTACCGATTTCTAGTGATTTCTTAAGTTTTCTCCCTTTGCTATATGAAACCTGCCTGCTCTGGGCTCTCTTCATGTTGTCGGCCACTTCGGGTGACACATTTTTATATGCTCTGGTGTCATTCCTTTTGGATGGAAACAACGTGTCAAACCTAGACCTGATACGATGGCCTAACAAAGCTTCGCTCGGAGATATTCCCGTACTTTGGTGTGGAGCATTTCTGTAATCGACAAGAAAATTTAATAGCTTATCTTGAAAATCCTGAGGAAGATGCCCTTCATGTAACAACTTTTTCAAAAAACTTTTCACGAATTTTACACAAATCTCAGCTTGACCGTTACTACTTGGTTTCTTGACTGCACTAGTTAGGTGTTTTATTTTGAATTCTGAACAAAACTTTTCAAATTCCCTTGACCTAAACGCTGGTCCATTATCAGACATCAACACCTCTACAATTCCAAAATGTGAAAATAATATTTTCAATTCCCTAATCGTTTGATTTGAATCTAATCCCGTAACACATAAACATTCTAGCCATTTCGAAGTGGGGTCTATAATAATTAAAAAGTATTTATTTCCAATAGGGCCAAAAAAATCTAAGTGCAACCTTTTACATATCTCTGTATCAATTGGCCAGCTGCTAATTTCTAGTCTCTTAGGCGTTGACGCATTTTCTGAGCAAATCTCACAATTTTTTATCGCCTCTTCAATGTGGCTATTAAAACCCAACCAGAAAAAATAATTCTTCCCTAAACTTTTTGATTTTGTTATTCCTAAATGAGACTCATGTAAAAACAACAAAATTTTCTCTCTCAAACTTTCAGGAATGACCAATCTATTTTGATAAAACATGCAGTTGTCATAAACACTTAATTTATCTTTTAAATGGAACCATTTTAAACAATTACCTTGTAAATGTTTTTTATCCGGCCACTTATTTCCCTGTACGTAATCCATTACTACTTTTAAACAAGCGTCTTCACTAACTGATTTTTTTAACATATCAACACTTAACTCGCAATGATCCACTATAAAATTAATATTTTCGAGTTCCACGTTGATGTTAAAAATATTTTCAAAACCCTGACATTCCTCTTCCCCAAACTCCGTACTTTCTTCAATTGGCAGCCTAGAAAATATGTCCGCACGATTTTCCTTTGATTTCACGTAAGCAATCTCGTAATCAAATGTTGATAATATTAGTGCAAACCGCTGTAGTCTGCTGTTAGCTAACGTTGGAATATCTTTATCCGGTGAGAAAATATGCACCAATGCCTTATTATCACATTCAAGTGTAAACTTCCTACCGTATAGGTATTGAAAAAATTTCTTCACCCCGAACACAATAGCTAAACTTTCCTTATCTAGAATGCAATATTTTCCCTCTGCACTTGTAAGCGTTCTGCTAGCATATGCGATCGGTCTCTCTATATTATTATCAAACAAATGTACCAAAATCGCGGAAATACCTTTATCACTCGCGTCACAAATTAACTTTACCGGTCTACTGTTATCGTAATGACAGAGTACTTTATCCGAAATCAAAATCTCTTTTACCGACCGAAATGCTTGTTTACATTCCTCCGACCAATTAAACGCCGTGTTTTTCTTCAACAACTCGTATATCGGCGCTAGAATGGTTGACATATTTTTAACGAACATTCTGTAAAAGTTTAAGGAACCTATGAAAGCACGCACCTCACTTACGTTTGTCGGCTCTGGCATATTGACTATAGCATCCTTTAAGGCATCAAGCCTACCCTGAAAATTACAATCGGTACACAACTTTTTTAATCTAGATGCGAAATCCCTAATTGACTCAGATTCTGATTGTTTTTGTCTATAGAATTTATCTCTACATTCAAAAATACTCTGAATTGGTTTACATAGTACCTCCAGTAATTCTAAAATTTCTACATAAGTACAATTAACAGTCAATTTCGGAAACAAAGCGTCCGTGACCAGCTTGAGGGTGTCGATGGATAGAGAGGTTAGCAAGAATGCCCGTTTTCTCTCCTCGCTCCACTTATCATCATTAATCAGTAGGCATTGTTCCCACCTCAACCGGAAAATCCTCCAGTCCATTGTCTTGTGACAAAAAGACTCTATTCCCCTCAAACTCATGACGAATTCCTTTAAATAAAAAAATAACTCAACTCCGGATTTCGCCCTTTCCTTTTCTTCCCGTCACTGTGCGCCACTCTCCGCCACGGCTCCGTCTTGTTTGTTCCCCCAGCTGCACCAAAAACTTGTTACGTAGCACGCGCCCAGCTACGCTGCTCACAAAACACACCCGTCTTCTGTTTCCCACACAGCTACCTTGCTGAAACTCCAGGCACCTTGGATACGTATGACCGTTTGGCTGCACTTCCTGGCCCTCCTGACCTTGTCCGAAGTAGCTTCAAGTGTCCCAAGTAGTCAAACAATCTCCAATACAGCAAGATTCTTTATGGAATCATCGGATTGTCTCGACCTTCCTTTTTCCCGTTCCAGTATTTAGCTGAACTTCTGAATTCTGGAATTTACCTTAGGTTCTTCTAAAATTCGGTTTAATAACTGAATTTCCCTTTTCGACTGCGCCAGTTTGTAATATCTTCACTATTAATAAATAATTAGACCTTTTATGCTGATGATGCGGTGCTGATTTCTAACACTATGGAAGATCTACAGTCTCTCGTGTCTAGGATGAACGAAGTGTGTATGCAAAATGAGTTAATGATGAATGTAAGTAAGTCTAAAGTCATGGTATTTGAAAGGGAGAGTACGAAAACAGTGTGCAATATAGTTGTGAATGATGAATACTTGGAGCAGGTGGATGAGTTTGTGTACCTGGGTAGTATGTTTACGAGAGATGGGAAGGCTGATAGAGATATTGAAAGAAGAGTAAATGCAGGTAACTCCATTAATGGAGGACTGAATGCCGTTGGCGCTAATAAAACACTGTCAAAAGACGCGAAGCTAGCAGTCCACAATGGAGTCCTGGTACCTACCTTGATGTATGGCAGTGAGGCATGGAGTTGGCAGAGGAAGGATGAAAGTAAACTGAATGCTGTCGAAATGAGATCCCTGAGGCGAATGTGTGGCAAAACCATGTATGATCGTGTGAGAAATGTGGATATCCGCAAAGAATGCAAGGCTGATGTAAGCATAATGAGTAAGATTAAGAAAGGGACCCTCAGATGGTTTGGACATGTAGAGCGAATGAAAGAAGAAAATAATGTGAGAAGAATATATGACGCAAATGTGAATGGAAGAAGAAGTAGGGGACGCCCGAGGAAGACATGGCACGATCAAGTGAATCAGATACTTGAGTCGGGCCATGTCAAAAGTCGGAATAATAGAAGAGTATGTATGAGACGATGTATGAATGTGAGTGAAGCATAGACTGTGTGCCAAGACCGAGTTGTTTGGCGGTCCGTCCTCTCTGCCTACCCCTGCGGGGAAACGGCGTGATGGTTAGTTAGTTAGTTAGTTAGTTAGACCTTTTATATTACAAGCACATTGTCTTTATTCTGACACCTCCGTTCATCTCTTTTACATGTTCATCTGTTTTACCATAGCTTTTATTTCCATTTATGAATGGTACCTACATACTAAATAAGTACTTAAAATAATTAATACATTACACCCCCAATTGGAGATTCCATACTGGATTGGTTGGGAGCAGTCGGAACTCTTAGTTGGAAATATTTAAAATCTCTACGACTTTCGTTTCTCTAGGAAATTCATATAAACGGCACCCGCAATTATTTGGTAGTGTTTTGTGGCTACAAATAATGTAAAGGGAAGGAAATGGGAAAGATAAAGGTTGGAAAGTACCTGACAATTTAGATCTGGTCATCAAACATACTAAAAGACATCGAAATGATGACCTTTCTCGAAGGCAAAATGACATGTTCCGAATTCCAACCGGTGAGGATTTCAATCACCCGACCGCGGAAATCATCGGTTCTCAAGTAAGATTTTTGATACTTGTGGTATAAAGTAATATGTATGTAGTTTCAATATCTGTCAAAAGGTGTAGTTAGTATAAGGTCAGTATATGTAGTTTTCGTGAATAATGTCCGAACGGTTACGGTAATAACTGATGATATCCGAAAGACAGCTGGCCACTTTCAGTGACGAGTTTTTATGCCGTAAATAAACCCAAACATCCGTTAGAACTTGCGTTAGGTCCATTTAGACATTCATTATAAACAAGACGATAAATAAACACGATTCGTAACCTGATGAACCGAATCGTTAAAACTACTGATCATCTTAGAATTATCGTTCATCAGCGTAAACCACAGACCACTCTACTTGATAATGTTTGATCAATTTGAGCAGAAGTGAGAATAAATTGAACTTACTTTGGGCATACTGAAAAACCCACAATACGTTTCTATGTGTTTATATCTTCAGTAACTATAATACCATCATCGATCTATGCAATGTGGCTATCAAATTGCACAAATAATAATACGACCTCAAGTACACAGACCGCTGTCCTAACCACAAAACAAAGCAAAATAGTAGGAGAAGTAAATATGTTATAATTATTATTTATTTTACTCACTTGCAGGTTATTATATTGAAGTTTTATTATAGTGCTTACCGAATGCAAGAAATGCCTAAAATATTTCATATGATTTGAAAAAGAAGAACAAAGTGACAAAAATTACAAACAAACTATGTAAAATCAAAATCAATATTTAATCACCGTCTACTGAGAAACGCCGAAATATTCCTTTCCAGAAAACCTACGTGAGCGAATGTGTCGACAATTATTTTTTTTTTGTGAATTACTCTAAACTAAATATATATTTATAAAAAATGGCGCTGATTGGTCTTTTGACAACAATGTTATGTTATAATTTCTGTAAAATATCATTTCAATTTGGTTTATTTTAATTTTTATGATCCAACTCTAATATAAAGAGAGTGTATTCAAATTGATGTGTATGATATTGGCTTTATTTAATAGATAATTTAATGCCATTTTGTTTTAATATGATTTCGGGCATATGAACGCCACGGCTAGCTTGAATGAAGCACAATCAGAAAGTCCAATTTTCGACAACTTTATCGAGCAACTGGGGCCATATATCGGCAACAACACAGCGAATGTTGACTTCCAAATGGCCCAACGTTTCTGGTTTATCAGAATACACTAGTGATTTCACATATTCCCAAATAAAGTAATTTAACGGTGTGAGATCACACGATCGTGGAAAATGTTTCACAGTTTACAAATATGGGGGAGGGGTGGTCTTCAAGGATTTTATTCGAATATATGGTAGTTGACCACCCCTCTCCCCTTTCCCATATTTGTGTATACAAACCGTGAGTTATGAATAATTTGTACCAGTCTGAAGATGGTCTTAACAGCCTGAAACCGGTTACGGTCAAATAAATTTAAATGGAAATAAGTTTTATATTAATTATTATTTTTAATTGATAAACTAACGTTTAAAGGGTAACAACCCGTGTCCCTCTGATTGGCGGCCAGTATCTTTTCTCGGAAGATTTTTTCAAAGTAGATGAGTGTTTTAGGTTGACAATTATTGCTTTTAATAATTGTTACCCTTCGTGCTATGCATAAAAATCTTGTCTTAAACGTAAGTTTATCAATTAAAAATAAAAATTAATATCTGACAAGTTAAAGTATTTCACAGTTTTAGTTTTAACAATGCCTCTCTCACAAAAAAATAAGTTGGTTGTTTTCAGGTGGAAAAATGTAATAAGCAATAATTATTGAATGAAGCGCTAGTATATATTGAATTATTTGACGGGTTTTAGATAAGCCGCCATAGCTCAGTGGTAGAGCTCCTGACCGGCAATCAGAGGGACACGGGTTCGAGTCCCGTTAGCGGCCAGTATCTTTACTCGGAAGATTTTTTCAATGTATATGAGTGTTTCAGGCTGATAATTATTGCTTATAATAAATTTTATATTTGTTTTATTATAATATATATTATAATGGAATTTCACCATTAATTATCAGTCTCAAAAATAGAAATATCACAAAGAAATATAATTTCTAAGAAATATCTCTAAAATCATGAGAAATAGAATCATTTAATGGCATATATATCATAATTTTAATCATAAATAAATAAAGTAGCACATATTCGTTCTGGATATTTGTAATGCCTTTTGATTTTAAAAAATAATCTTAAGTTTAACCTCAAATCAAAACATAAATTTAGTTTGAATAAGGCCTTGCAGCCCTCCCTCTTGCCTTGAATCGTTTTTGCGTTGGACAAGAACTTTACGAATTTCATAAATATTTATAACTAGCCAGTGTTCCATACCAGAGAAAAATCACATAGGAAATTTATTCTCTTGGGAAAGATTAAATTAAATTAAAATTATGCGGGAATTTACTTTGACGACATTATTGACGTAACTAAACTCATCATTAAATTGTCAGGAATAGTTTTATTTATTTATGAAACACTGAACACAAAATTTCCAGAAGTGTGAACCATCCCGAATTTTAAGAAAACTTATAACTTTTCATATCCCAGATATCAGGCAAAAGAACAAAAATATCATTATTTTTTGGATAACTAATAACCCTTGCATAGGTCACCCCAACTGGTTAGCTACGTTTTGTGACTAAGCAGGATTGCCTAGGTCCATAGGGCATTTGCCCACCTACTACGTGGCGGGCCGGATCAGGAGAGATTGGTTGAGGGAGAATTAACCTAGACCTCTCTAGCCGGACTCTCTCCACCCGTTACCTTGCACCGCAGTGGGAGGGATGGATTCATACATCCGTCACTCCTGGATACATTGACCGCTATATTCCTACCCACCCCTTATACCTTTTTCCTACCCAGAACTTCCTCTCCTTCCTTTTTCTAAAAACTCTCATAACCTTTTAAAAAGCATCCCACAGCTGGAGAAGTCTAGGTTAGGTTGGGCTAGGTTCAATCCAATCTCTCCCGATCCGGCCCGCCACGCAGTTGGTGAGAAAATGCATTGACCACCCTATAAACACAGACATCCCTGCTATGCCACCACCAAACGTGTTGAACCATCTGGCATTATTGCAGAGGTGTTGGTTATCCAATAGATGGTTCCTGGGGCGGCGGTACCCATACCCAATAACCAAATTGAAAATGTTCAAAATCTTTCGTGTACGTGCCGTTACATCCCATATTTTATCCGGCAGTCAGATGGCGGGTACTAATGTTAATCAATTGTAAAGTTGTCCCTAAGTCGCGTTATTACTGGCTGACATGCATCTCACTTATCTGACGTCACATCTTGTCACTTGTCCCCCGTGACGTAGGTTTTGTTGACAAGGCAAGGATCAACACAGCTGTGGTACCATAAACAGCGCTTTTGTGTCAGGCAGTGCTAAATTAGGCACAAACACAAACAAACGCTGAAAAATTAATGATACGAGCAGTATCTTTTGACGGCCTCTATTGTCGAGGGGTCAGGCTCATGACTAGCAATCCGGAGGTCGCGGTTTGAAATCCAGGTGTGAGCAAATAAATTTTATTTTATTAACTAGCGAGTTCTCGGCATGCCTTGCAATTTGCCACTTAATATAGAAATTGTTTCTCCCTGCGTGTCCTTTCCCTTTAATCCCGTTCCCCTTTCTCTTTTGCGTCCCCTTTCTCTCCTGCGTCCCTTTTCCCTCACGCGTTCCCACTCCCCCTCCCAGCCCGCGAACCCGTCTCCCACTCTCCCCTTACCCCTCCCGTATTCCGTACATTCAGTCCCGGTACATTCAGTTTTCAAATAGCTCGCGTGCCACATATTGCAATTTTTTATAAAAATTTCATAATCCCAGAGCTCACCAGTATATAAGAAACCTTCATGGGCGTGCTCACAGCAACTAACCAAAGTTTCATCGCAATCGGATAAACGATTTATCAATTATTACGATTTAGCGATTTAGAAACAATTTCATGATGCCAGAGCTCACCATTGTATATAGAAACCATCGCGGGCATGCGCACATTAAATCCCCAAAGTTTCATTGTAATTGAATGAATGGTTTAATGTCCTGGTGTAAGACCACAATTCAAAATTGAAACGTTGCTTGAAATTGCTTTAGATTGTTTGGTGGCCAAATCTGAATAGCCAGGTACTTGCCCACCTTACTATTCACCATCTCTTTCCCCTCCCCACAACTTTCAGTCTCACAACACACCCCAATTGGAGATGCCATAATTTCACTGGTTCCAGATGGGAGCAGTGGACCAACAGATGTTCCTATTTCTCCTATTTAAGATATCAAAAACCAAAATTTCCTCTGAAATCCCAAGTTTGTAAGTGGGTACTTAAAAGGAACATCTGCGCGGCCCATTTCGGTCCGTTTAAATACCCAACCAAACTGATTTTTTTTTTAATCCAAGGTTAAATTAAATATTTAGTACGGAGATGAGATATTGTATTTAACTTTGTTTTACATATTTATATATGTAATTGAAGAATTTAATTTTCCATAATTTTAGAGACAAATTTGGAATTTTTTGTGAGTTAATTATAATTATTAGAAAAAATATATAATGCCGTATCTACTTTGCGAATGTAATGACAAATAAAATAAAACAATTACAATTTGGGTAGTAATTTTAATTGATTTAGGTACGTTAAATTTGTGTTCTGACTTATGTACGTCATTTATATTTCTTTTTTTTTCTTTTTAATAATTTTTATTTTTTAGATTTTAATTTTTTTATAATAAATATTGTGAAATTCTTTTTTCACGTTTATTATTTACTCAGAAATAATTGCACAAGTTGTATCCAAAAACATGAAATAATAAAGTATCTAATAGCCTAAGTTTTATAATTTAAAACTAAAATAAATAAAGTAGTACACATCCGTATGTTTTATCAAACATCTATGTTTGATCAAAAGTTTTATCAAACATTAATTACAAAAATTACATAATTATTATTGTTTTATCATCACACCTTTCAGCGTTTTCGAATGTTGGTATAAATTAAAGCAAATTTTGAATGAAATAATACAGATATTGAGTAATTGTTTTAAAAAAGGTGGAACGGATAATAATTAATCTTTCTCATCGGAAGAACATCTTTCGACGAAATTTGAATTTTCGGCAGCTGGCTGGTTAATGACCCCTAAAAGCGAAAAGGGATGTCCCCCTTTATTAAAGCAAAAAAAAAAAAAATTTTAAACATTTTTTAAAAACCCTTTATACAACAACCACAAAGAAGACAAAAACCCTGAGAGAAATTATTTTCCTCGTGGTCTCCTGTACGGAGTTAAAGTTTTTAAAAAATATTTTTTTTGCATACCAGGTTTCGAACCCTCGACCTCACCACGAAGGCGCAGATAAAATTGTAAGCTGTAAAAGAATTTTTATTTTTTAAATTTATTTTGTAAATGAGCTACGATGCTAAGACTTTTCTCTTCGGTATTATTTATCCTTTTCCCTTTCTCAGATTTTCCTTTGACGACTTCTATTTAATTCCTTGTTATTTAAACGGAATAAAAATAGTTCTTACCTTACCCGCCTCGCAATTTAACTAGTGATGTTGGAGTAAGTTAGTTACTGGAAACTAGTGGTGACATACCTGGAACAAAGGGGAAGATATTAGATAAAATATTACACTTTAAGCTTTCATTAAAAAAATCATAACATGTTGTGTATCGTGGGTTGATGCACTGAACAGAAAATTCTTAGAAGTGTTTTTTTTTACATTAACTCCACACAGGAGGCTCTGAGGAAAATAATTTCCCATCTAAGATGCTGTGCGGAGGGTCTTTTTGAGGAGATGAAATGAACATTGGTCTTGAAGAAACCCATGCTGTAGGAAGTAGGAAACACAGAGGCCGGCAAATAATTCCACAGCCGAGCTGTTGAGCACAGAACGAGTCGAAGAAGCGACCAGTTCTCATGTGACAAATGTCAACCGTGTACAAATATTGGGCACGCGTTTGGCGTGTTTCCCGACTACGCACACCGGTGCGGAAGAGATAAATGACGCTAGTTCCTCGGAGCATCTTCCATTATAATACCGGTATAACAAGAACAACATTCTCACCACAATCTACTGCGATAAACATGTTTGTCTGACTGGTGAAATTTTAGTACAATATTGTATACGTACATAATGCGTTTTCGTTATTTGTTTTGGGGGTGTTCTTGTGGATCTGCTCTGATGATGGATACTTCAATGCTGTTTGAAACGTCTGCTAAAGAAGGAGGTAGCGCAACATGGCATAACACCCCGAAACCAAATTACTAAAATGCTTTTGGCTGTGAAAATATAAAAACATATCGTACATTTTGTAGTTCAATGACAATTCAGAAACAACTCAACTCAACACCTTTTTTTTAAAGTTATTAAAAGCTATGAAAAAAATTTAAAATAGCCAATAACCTATCCAAACGTACCCTATACTATAAGATACGTTTTTAAATTTTCACGGCCAAAAGCATTTACGTTATTTGTTTTTGGGGTGTTATGTCGTGTTGCGCTACCTCCTTCTTTATCCAACGTTTCGGACAGCGTTGCAGCGTTCATAATCAGGGCAGATCCGACGAATGTGTAATTAAGTGGATTCTAGGAACATGCTATTTTGGAACCGGTTCCTACGCCATTGACTATCGCGGTTACTTTGTACCAGTGACTAGCAATCAATGGAGGACAGTAGATTCGAGGAACAGTGTTTTTTTAACCAGTTCTTATTGTAGCACGCCTGATTACGGAGGCATTCGAAATATACAACAATTTGGAAGTACACTGTAATACCAGCTCGTAGTGAAGTACACGGAATCGCTTCCAAGTAAATAAGCACACATTTCACCACTAACAATTATACATCTATCGGATCTGCCCTGATTATGGACACTGCAACGCTATCCGAAACGTTGGCGAAAGAAGGAGGTAGCGCAACAATGCATAATACCTCAAAAACAAAAATACCTTATATAATCTTTTTTACTTCTATTTTATCACTTTTGATGACTTTTAAAGGAGGTATCGAGTTGAAGGCATTATGAGTTTTCCGGTCACAACATAATGTATTATTATTTCGCTCTTTGTTCTGTAAAAACTTTGCGACTTTGTTTTTCTTATTGCAAAAAATTGTCACTTTTTTTTCATTTCTAAATGTATAATAAATAGGAAAATACTATAAAATTGCATTCGTTCTTTATTCTTAATAAAATAATGTTTTTAGATTTGGATTTTTTATGTGAGTAAAATTTACTCATAATACCCTGCAGGTACCTAATAGGCGATAATACTAGGTTAGGATAAAGTAAGATATTTTGCCTCTAAGGTCCCAGAAGCCAATAAAAACTATTGTAATATATTTCGACAATTGAAATATTCTACGTAAATTAGGGAAAAACGACACGCCCACAATGCATTTCTTTTTGTGCATCTCTCCAGTGAAAATGGACGAAGTACAGATGTGGGATTGATCAATGTACACGAGAGAGGATTCATTGTTCCTTGCGAAAAGATATGAAATTATAGTGTTAGAAAACTTGATTCATGAAAGCACTGACGCTCAGCATTTTATTAATTCATGTTACAGTGATAGTTTCCACCTGTGTGTTGAGATATTTGTAGTTTGGCGAACTTCTAATAGATGGAGTTTTTTTTGTAAAACTAACACGACGAGCATTATCAAGTGCAGCCCGGTTCTACGGATTTATTTCTTGTTAATTAATTAAACTAAAATTAACCACTGGATACGTAAGCGGATATACACGATAAAATAACGATAGCAGTCAACCACAATAAGCGTGTTTTCACGTCGACGCGTGTGTTTCACAGAAATCGTTATAACTCCGTTATTGTTCTGGTGACATCCCTAAAACAAAAAGTAGAAGCTCCATAATAAATAAAGCTACCTATCATTATTCAAATTGTCCATAAAAATACATAAAAAGACCTATTCTGTCAGATATATCAAATATCGCCAAATCGCGCACCTTCCGTTGGACATTGTATTTTTTTAATTAAATATTCTTGTATGAAATGATAAAAAAGTGTGGTGATTTAATTGTTTATTATACATTTATACGATAGAATAAGCATTGTTTTTTACATAATCAGTTATTTTAATACCGTTTTCACATAAAAACATCACGTGAGTCATTTGTACATTTTTTTATGTTTGCATTCTAAATTTTAATGTTTAAAAATGTTAATATTTATTTGTAATATAACAATTTGAAAGCTAATTTCATAAACCTTTCAAAAAAACTTTTTGGTATACGGCTTCATTCAGAAATGTTTAATTTATAGAGCTTTAATTGTTAATCCGAAATATCACAAAGTTTTTGTAAATATGACATTTCGTTTAAGACGAAAAACTTGCATATTCGCAATAGATCTGGGTGGTTAGCAATAGATACGTGTAAATGCCCAATAGGGTGTTGAAAATTAATAAATGAATAAAATATGTGTGTTTCAGCCTTATCGAATATCGGAAAGTGGGTTAATTTCCTCTTCCAAGATTCCGCTTCAAACTAACAAAAGTGAAATTCAAATAAATGTGTTTAAAAATAGCGCTGATTGGTCATTTGATGATAATGTTACAATTGATTTTTTTTAAAACGCTCCAACCTGATTTTATATGTCCGTGTTTTTGTGAGTGATTACAACCAAAAGTTGACGGACTGCATTGACATAAACAACGAGTCGATTTGCTGAGTTTCAGATTAATTGATTATAGGGAAGAGGGTAATTTCCCCTTCCAAAATTTTATTTCAAACACACAAAAGCAAAATTCACCTAAACGCGTTTGAATGGCGCTGATTGGCCGGTTGATGACAATTTTACATTTGAATTTATTTGAAACGCTTCATCCTGATCGTATATGTCCAACCAACGGTTAAAAGCATACATTGTCATCACCAAATCTGTATGCCGAGTTTCAGCCCGATCGAATATTGGAAAGAGATTCCGCGTCAAACAAACAAAAGTGAAATTGAAATAGATGCATTTAAAAAGTGCGCTCATTGGCCGGTTGATGACACTGTTACATTTAAAACGCTTCAACGCTTTAACCTAACCTAACCTAATGAGCTATTCTGTATCTTTTGTGGGAACGAGATAGTTCTCGGCTGAGATCTGTGTGAGATTTGTGTGATTTTCTAATGCTAAATAAATAATCATTCATACTTGCATGAATTCATGTTTAAAACGACCTAAACTTAATTATTATTTTTAATTGATAAACTAACGTTTAAAAAAGATTTTTATGCAAAGCACAAAGGGTAGATAACAAATATTATAATCAATAATTATCAGCCTGAAACACTCATCTACTGGCCGCCAACGGGAATTGAACCCGTGTCCCTCTGATTTCTCGGAAGATTTTTCAATGTAGAGGAGTGTTTCAGGCTGATAATTATTGATTATAATATTTGTTATCTACCCTTTGTGCTATGCATAAAAATCTTGTTTAAACGTTAGTTTATCAATTAACAATAATAATTAATATTTGACAAGTTAAAGTATTTCAGCAAAAAATGCAGACATATTTAGTCTCGACGCCATAAGCCGCCAAAGCTCAGTGGTCAGAGCAGCTGACCGGCAATCAGAGGGACACGGGTTCAATTCCCGTTGGCGGCCAGTATCTTTTCTGGGAAGATTTTTCAATGAAGATGAGTGTTTCAGGCTGATAATTATTGATTATAATATTTGTGACCTCAACTTAAATACGTGGAAGCTCACAGCTGAAATTTTGACATCAGCCCATAGAAAAGGCAAATATCAGCCATATAAAATCACACAAATCTGACAGTAGATCTCGGCCAAGAACTATCGCGTTCCCACAAAAGTTATAGAATAGCTCGTCTGATATTAAATATTAACCAAAAGTTGATAGAATACATTGTCATCGACAACCATTTTTTCTGAGTAGTAGTTTTCCATATTTGCTGAGTTTTCGATTGGATGTCGGATAGTGGGTCAGTTTCCACTTTCAATATCCCGAGTCAAAATAATAAAATTGAAATTCAAATAAATGTTTTTAAAAATGGCGCTGGTCGACCGCTTGATGACAATGTTACACTTGAATTTCTTTGAAATGCTCCAACCTGATATGCGTTCAAAAAACTTTCGCTCACATGGCTTGTTTATTAAAATTCCAATCAGCTTTCTGATAAATCGATTCGTTCAGATAAGGATTATTGATTCTCTATCATCTGTAATCCATGTTTGTAATTCTCTAGCCTTTGCATATTGCGTCTGCTGTTCCGATATAACATAACCCGACCGCCGTGATGGGAAAAATAGAATGACTTATTCATCCTATAAAATCCTGGTAAATCAAAATCCGACGCAGAAATCGCGCGGGAGATAAAACAAATCATAGGACTGATTGAATTTTTAAAACAATTTTTATAACAGAGTTTCTTTTTTGACGATTTTAACATTTCGTTGTTCCTTCCGTACATCAAAATTAATAACATTTTAACTCTTGAAAATCCACAGGTTAAATACCTATCGCCCGCCGTACGCTGTCTAATACCATTATTCAAGATATGACAGTTTTAGTCAAGTAATCATACAATAATTGCACGCAAATTGTAATTTCGTGATAGGTAGGTACGTCAGAAAATGGCGTTATAGGGGAATAACGAGGCACAACCGGAAATACGTCTTTTTTAAAGGAATTTTATCCATATTGACTCTTTTCCACAAAAAAGTATAAATTGATTTTAAAAGATTGTTATTTTTTCTGGTAAAGTTGTTTAAAATTATAAGAATATGTGTTTATTTTTAGCGTAATAAGGTTATACCGTAGGTCGTTGGCAGATTTGTTAAATTTTCAAACAAATTTTGTATTATACAACACACATTTCAAATCATATAATCATACATAAAAATGTAATTAATAAATTATCTGGGAAAGCTATATTTCAGAATATTAATTTTAGTTTAACTTAGTTTTTTAAAAAAAGATCCGCGCACGTGTTTGACAAAAAAACTTCAGTTTATTTATGTATTTACTTACTGGTCTCACAAACTAATATATTTAAGATTTTTGCATTGTTATTTTGCTTAGACATTACTGAATAATTATAAATACTTCAATCAAAAAATAATTACAAAAAGTACATAATTTTAATTGTTTTATCATCATGCCTTTCAGCATTTTTGAATGTTGATATAAATTAAAGCAAATTTTGATTTAAATAAAATCGAAATTGAGTTATAATTTAAAAAGCTGGTGGGAGAATAATTAATCTTTCTCATTGGAACCACCCTGTACGATCATAAGAACATCTTTCGGGGAATTTTGGATTCTCGGCCGCTATAGGTTATACCAATATTCAAATTGAATTTCAGTCTTAAGTTTTTTTTTTTTTTGGTTTTAGGCAATTCACCCTGAAAAGAGTGCTTTGTGCCGGTAATAGTTAAAGTGGATAAAAAAATTCGGTCAATCTATTGGGAAAATAATAAAACAAATTAAATATTGGACTCATTTAGATCACTAAAACAAATTAAATATTGAATTCATTCAGGTTAATAAACTTACATAAAGCTGTATGAACACGAGAATTGTTAAGAGATAAAAGGTTTGAAATGTTAAGGGGGGACTGGTGTGTGATTTTATTAAGCCGGCGGTATATGTTCTTGAAAGATGAATGGTTTTTACAGTTAAAAAAACGTGGTCGAGGGTTTCCTCTTCCACACCGAACTGGCAGACCGGATCATCTAAAACTCTAATTCTAGACAAGTGAGATGCAATTGAACAGTGACCAATTCTCATTCTCGAAATACATGAAATGAATCGTTTTGAAAGTTTTTTACCGTGAAACCATGGCTTAGCAGGGATATGGTTTTGAATTCCAGCATAGAAAGATCCAGTTCTTATTCTGGAGACTGCCCAATTTTCTTCCCAGGCACGAGTCATGTTGGATTTAAGAATCGGGAAGACATCGGAGATAGGAATTCTAAAATTTAGTGGGATAGTTACAGAATCTGAACCAGATTTGGCGAGAAAATCGGCGATCTCATTACCCTCGATACCCAAATGGGCAGGGACCCAGGCCAATATCGTCTCAAACACAGATTCACTTAGAGAATTGAGAAGATTTTTTATTTTACATAAAATATTGTCTTCCAAAGAATCGAAGGAGGAAGGCACCTGCTCAGGACCTTGTCCGAAAGGCGTGCAAGATGGATCGGCCATGTTATACGACAAGAAGGCTTCTTGCATGCCATAATGGAGGGTATGACCGAGGGGACAAACTCTAGGGGACGCCCACGCCGAGAGTACCTGGACGACCTGCTGGTGGACGTGCGCTGCTCATCATACGAAGAATTCAAAAGGGCCGCACAAGACAGGGAAGAATGTAAGAGAAAATTAGAGGAAATTGCTGCAAACCAATCCCAGGATTGAAACCAGAGAGAGAGATTGTCTTCCGGATAACATAGAATATTTGACCTAATTTTAGTTAGAGCACTTAGCGAATCAATACATATTAAGGCTCGATGAATGTTGAGAACCTGGATTTGATTTAGCGCTTGTTCAATTGCAAAGCATTCAGCTGTAAATATGGAAGCCATTACACAATCTTTATAAAATCCACACCACCCGCTTGCCAGCTGCCCGCTGCCCGCTGCCCGCTGACTGAATTGAATATTTGACATATAAACCTTTCTCTTGAATCACTACATCTATTAGTTAAAACCACACTAAAATTAGTTGCGTTGTTTAAAAGATCTCAGCGCACAAACATTTTGAGCGACTTCATTTTATAATATGTAATAATACAATGTAATGATTTGACCCTAATTTAAATAATCATGATCGTCTTACTAATAACGTAGCCAAAAATAATGCAAAATATTTTTTAATGGTGATATTTCGAAAATGCTGCATTGCAGTGTGAATCGGAAATTTAAACAACTTTTCTGTTCCAATAAGCAATTCCAATTAAAAAAACTGATAAAGAAATATATTCGTCAGGAATATACATCAAAATCAACGGAATCTAAATATGTGAATTTGTGTACTAGTGAGTTCACGGCATGCATTGCAATGCCACTTACGTACATAAAGATATTGTTTCTCCCTTCCTGTCCTTTCCCATTCATCCCCGTTCCACTTCTGAACCCTCCCCCTCCCGCGTTTCCTTTTTCTTCCCCCTCTCTCGGATTCATCTCTCCTTTCCTCCTTGCGGCTAAACTAAATGAAATACACTCATTTTTCAAAGAACAGCACCCTATTGCAATTTTTTTATATAATTTTCATAATGCCAGAACTCACCACTGTACATAGAAACCTTCGAGGGCATGCGCAGAACAACTTAACAAAATTTCATTGCAATCATATTATTACAAACTATATTGCAAACTATACTACCCTTGCACAGGCTGCGCCTTGGTGGGTTCCCATTACTCTTATGATTTTCATAATACTGTATATATCAAATGTAAAAATTGGCAAAAATTAAGGAAAAAAAATCGGAAAAAAAATGCAGTAAATAATTTCATAACGCCAGAGCTCCCTATTATACACAAAAAGTATTCCGAGCAAGCGTACACCAAATTTGCAAAGTTTCATCGCAATCGGATGAATGGTATATGAACGCATAAGGGACAAACAAAGCATTAATTTTTATAATACACTAGCTGACCCGACGAACTTCGTACCGCCTCAGAATCAATAACTGTTGTATTAACTTATTAGCTTAATTTAATTTAGTTCTTTAATTAAGGTAAAAAAAATACAATAAAGCGATTATCAATGAGAAACTGTCCGTGTTTTGTTTTTGTCAGTATCAGAGATGGCGTTGGGTACGGATTTCCACTTACTTACAAGAAATGCGTTTCATTTTCTTTATACATCTGACGGAGATTTATTATAATTATTGTATTTTTCCTTTGGAGGGGTGCAGACATACGTTCACGGTTAGTCTCATTCTCGAGTATTGAAATTTAGTACGTAAGAAAGAGGGGCAGCATTATATGTACATAAACAAAAAATTTAACAAAACAAAAACGACTTCGAAAAATGCACTAAAAAGTAAAAATATAATTTAATACTTTTGTTATTTTTGGAGTCGGTGTCAGCCAAGGTAACTACATACATAGGTAGTTATAGGTGAGATGTGGAGATCTTGGCTGACACCGACTCCAAAAATAACAATCGTACGAAATTATATTTTTACTTTTTAGTGCATTTTTTGAAGTCGTTTGTTGTTTGGTTAAAATTTTTGTTTATTTTTTGGTTTTTAGTGACGAGCGTGGATAAAGAAGTATTACTTAAAAAAAAGTATCATCGAAATCTGTTGGCGTAATATTGAGTTATTCGTCCATTTGTCGAGCACATACTTATTGCAAATTATATCAAAGACATAAATGGTTTTCTCATGGATCCCATTGTCAGAACTGGACCACACGGGAAGCACCAGCTTTCTAATAAAAAAAGAATCATCAATATCGGTTCAGCCAATCGAAAGTTCTGAGGTAACAAACATAAAAAAAATTAAAAAATTGTCGAATTGAGAACCTCCTCCTTTTCGAAGTGGTTTAGAAAGCAAAAAAATTAGCGCCTTTGACAATCGACGTTTTTGAAATTTTTAGAATACGCTCACTATACATTTTTATACTTATCACAAAATTGCTGCAGCTGAGAATTAAAAATGAGAATTCGTTCCATACAAAATGTAAGAGGAAAAGAATTTTCTTCATAATTTTTTTTTCGTGAATCTTTCCGATGTTTTATTAGCTTATCTACTATTCGGGGTGGAAACAAAAAAAAGAACATAAAAATCGGTCAAGCCGTTCTTGAGAGTTATAAATTGTGTAAATCCCGACTTTGTTTTATATATTAAGATTACAAAATATCGTACTTACATACAACACAGGTATATCCTAGTGAGACAGGCATCGAAAAACCCCATAAAACATACTTTATATAGATAAATAGATTTTTTAGATGAATCTAAAAATATAAAACTCCTTCGCCTGGGGAAGTAGCCATTTTGAAAATGTTCATCGTTACCGAAGTGCGGGCTCCAAAGCCACTTCTTTCTCAAATAAACATAATGTGGAACCCCGTTACCCGTTCAGCCCGGAATTGGCTCCATTTTATTTCCATAATATGTTTAATCTCATGAATTTTCAATTCAATTTTTGTTTTTAGAATATTTAATTAATGAATACATTATAAGGGGCACTAAATCAAAAATCAGAAAAAGTTACGGTTACATCTAGGAATCGAACTCAGGAACTTTGCCTTGCCGGGGTGGAGCTCTACCACTGAACTAATTACCCTATCCGATTCGGTCACTTCGACTAAGAGTTGTTTTTATTTATTTTGCGACAATTTTTTCAAGAAAGAAAAAAAATTGTTAAAGTTGTTTTTTTTCATACATTTATAATTAAAAATATATTTTTAGTAGTTTACACTAATATTTTTTATTAAACAATTTACAATTATATTTTAAATCTCATCAAGCGAAACGACAAAAAACGTCTTATTACATCTAAACCTAATTTTTTTAAACTCATTAGACCAACCAATTTATAATAAAGATGAATCTAAAATAGTGATTTCACCTTAAGTTTCTCTTTAACATTATGTACTGACACCGCACCGAGGGGTGTTCGCTACATTTTTCCATGAATGGAGATTGCTCTGCTGACATTAAGGTTCGCTCTATTAAATTGGGGCAGTAAATCAATAGAAATAATAAATATACTCCCATTGCCGGGCGTTTGACATTTACCACGATCTCAGCAGGGGTCGAAAACCTTTTAACGTGAAAATTCAATTAAAAAAATCTATTTTTTCAACTCGAACTAACGATTTAATTCTGTTTAGTATCGATGCATATTTGGGAAACACGCCAAAAGCATAAACTTGCAAAACCTAAACTAACCTAACATTTGAACATGGTCGACATGTTCCGAAAGACATCGGGTGGTTTAACAACTTGTTATTTTCTTCAACAGTTAATATTTAGGTAGGTAGGTACGTGGTATAGGTGAAATGATATTACTTTACGATGTTTTTTAGTGCAACAAGCTTATTTAAAAGAAAAAAATATTATTTAAAAATCATTTTTAGATTTTTTTTATTGTTAAAAAAATTATTTAAGGGTGATTCTTTTCACCCATAGTAAGGATTATAGGACCACTGTTTTTATTTAGCATTATTTTCATGTTTATTTATTTTAAAAACCACGGCAGACGTCCCGTATGAAAGGAAATCCAACTCGTCCTTTCACGAAATATCCGTTGAGTGCCATCTTGTAAAAACCCATCTCCAGATGTCGCTACCGTAGACGCTTTGCAATGAGTAACATCTTGCTAGAAGTCGGACGCTCTCGCGTACTAGGGCGTTCAAACAAGTCAACATATAATATGCGTAGTCAACATACAAATATCACAAGTAAGAAACTATTATAGGGTACCCCGTTCTACGGACACATTGTCCTTTTTTTTTTAAATATAAGTAAATACCTATGTTAAAAAGAGGAAAATTATAAAGTTAAATCTAAAAGAATGTACAATACACGCATTAATCTTTGTTAGATTGCAAAATCGTATCTATTCTTCCTTCCCATGTCCATAATCTATATCTTTATACTTCTTTTGAAGTCGGTTATTTTTTTAATAGTTTTTTATTGCAAGAGGGAGTAAATTAAATAATTTAATAGAGAAGTATTGCATATTTCTTTGTCAAAAAATCATTTTAGTTGTAGGTTGGTGGAATGTATGTTGTAATATAGATCTTGTGAATCGGTTCGAGTGGGTCTATGTAAAGTTATCCTGGTATTGATTGCATACATTAGAATATTATCTTTTGTATATAACTGTTTCAGTGACATTAAATTCAGCATTAGGGGTTCTGTGGGGACTCTAAGTATAATTTAAAAAATTGCCCTTTGTGCTCTGAGGACTTGTTTTATAGTGGAATCGCATGAGCTTCCCCATCAGATAAGACCATATTGTAGATGAGATTTGTTTAATTGATTTAATTGATCCCATTCATCATGTTAATATTATAATTATATGCCTACCAGTACTTCACACTAAAACTACTAATGTACTAGAAATCATAGGCACTGTCACTGTCACTGTGTTTATCATATCGGATAACATAATCCAGGATTTTTTTTAAACTTTTTATATTTAAATCATTTTAGGTAACTTTTAGAGATATATTATATTTCTACATTTTACCTTTTATTGTTTTATTTCTCACTTTAATTTTTTATTTTTACTTTTTACCTAATAATTTATGGTTTGTACTTTATATTTTATACTTTACACTTTATAATTTACTTTTATACATTTTACATTTTATTCACTGCTTATTACCTAACTTTTTACCTTTTTTCTTAAATTTCACTTAAATTCTTCATGTTGTTGTACTATTTATAAATATGTCAATTATGTTAATGGCACGTGTTGTGCCGTATATATGTTAATAAATAAATAAACATAAACACAGTTAAATCGTTTTGTATATGAATGCACGCATCAGAAGAAGGTGCTCTCTAGCAGACAGTTGGCGATCCCTGAGGTAATGTAACCTAACCCCTTAATGCCCGCCTTTATCGCCGCGATAGGTAATGACGTCGTATATTTCAAAGACGGAGCTGAAAGTGTTTTAGCAAAACCACTTTAGTACACCTATATTGAATAGCCTCAAAGAGCACAGGCAACTAATTTTTGCTTCTTTTACTTGTACACTGAAGAGAAAAACAAATAGAAATGTGCTGTGGGCGTTTCGGTTTCAAAGTAACCCACAAAATAGAGAACCACTGGAGCGATCACGCGAAATAAATAAATTTGACTCGACTGCTTGAGATTTCCTAGAAGGTAATTCTTTAAATTTATCGCAAACATAAAAAAAATCATACATTCAAATTTTAACATGGAGAAATAAAAATATATTATAGTGCTATATAGCCAATGAATTAATCTGTATTTTACCGTTTATCTCAAATTAGTAGGATTTATTAAAACAATCGTAAAGTTGATAAACGCGCAAATCCTGCGTGTTTTTTTACTTGAAACTGCCGTGAGGGATACTTATTCGAGTCAACATAGAATATTTTCGATTTCTGTTTGTTGTCTGTGGTATACTTGATAATGAAAGGTGCACATTTATGGAAAAATGACTTAATTTTTTTTACTCGTTCTAAAATAGTCTACGAAGTTTCGGATTTGCGACATATATGGTCATAATAGATAAAGCATTTCAATAGTTTCGTTTTAAAATAAATGGCTGGCCAAGAATATGTTTTAAATAATTATAATAAATGTTTTACGAATGGTAGGAAAATATGGTCCAATTTTGGACCGCTATCAATGGCAGAAATTAAATTTTTCGACCAAAATTGTTCCAGTGGGTAAACTATTATCACAATTTTTTTTTAGTAAATCGATTTTACCGTTAATAAATCAGCCTAAAAAGCTGTCCTAATAATAAAAAACTAAAATATTTGTCGAACTTATCAATAACATTAACCACTCGAGCGACAGCATGATTTCTTGGTGTCGATTTTGAATATTTTCCGCCGACATCAAAAAAATCATACCTCCGAATTTTAATATGGAAAAATTGAAAAAAAAAATTAACGCATCAAGGGAAAATTTGCCTAAAACTGGCAGCAAAGCAATCCGAGGTATTTTAAATGGTTTCATATTGTGGCAAAAAGCGCTCCAGTGGTTAACAAAATTTAAATAAACTTACGGTATGTTAACAATTATTAAATTAATGATATTGCATAAGGGGTGCGCATAGATATTCATATCTACTTCAATTAAAAAATTTCGTATTATGTGGTAACAATACCGAATACATCCATCATGCAGATTCAAGCAATGGTTAAAACATAACTCTGCCATTGGTGATGAGCAGGACAAAGCCATCAGGAACCAATGGCGCTACGAAACACATACATTCTATGATAACCACTTAAACTCATAGCATGTGTAAATCGCATGTGACGGCCGGCGTAGCACAGCGGTAAGGCGCTTGACTCGTACACCGAAGGTCGCGGGATCGAATCCCGGCGTGGCAAATAAATTTTATTTTATTTATTTATACTGGGTTTTACAGATGTTTACACTTACATGAGAACAATCCATTTATAAAACTCAGTTATTACACAATTATAAAAATCTACAATTACATACAATTAAATACAAATAAATACAATTAGAAAAACAAAAACATCACAAATAAAAATACAGAATTATATACAAGGTCACTCAAGTAACACATTGCAATGAGTGGTAAAAGACATATGAAATACGCGAGCATGCATAGAAAGACAATTCACACAACATAATTAGTAAGTACTTTATAACAGCGCTAGAACTTTTTTTTAAATCCATACAAATTATCAACGAAAATATTCACATCAGCGCACTCTATCTTGTTATATAGTCGACACGTAGATTAATTTGTGTTATTCCACAATTTATTCATTTAAAATAATGTTTAGTATATTTGCGGCACGTTCAAGAGTGGAAGATCCTCTCAGTATCGCCCTGGTGTAAGACCACCATTCAGAATTGAAACGTTGCTTGAAATGGCGTTATCCGTGTTTGGTGACCAGATCTGAATAGCCAGGTACTTCCCTACCTTCCTCTTCCCTATCTGCTTCCCCTCCCTACTATCCTCAGCCTCACAACATACGCCAATTGAGGATGCCATAGTCTCACTGGCTTCAGACGGGAGCAGTTGGGACTCTTGTGCGGTATTCATATAAAAAAAAAATTTAAATCAAGGTTTAGTTACTTCTAGGCGGAGATGCTACTAGTGAAATAACAGAAATAATAATAGTACAGAGAAAGATAAAAAATAAAGAAAATAAATAAAAATGAACCATTTAGTTGCACGTTTATGTTTCGCTTTTCATATAAAAATGATATTGATAGAAAAACTTCTCGATCCTCCGAATTTTGGGGTGACTTCGTACCAAATGCCTACCCAATTAGTTAAATTCATCGACTTACAATTCTCGAAATTCTTTCGCCTCAAATTGTTAAACTAAGCGAATTAATCACCTATTGAAATTCATTCTGTGTCGTTCGTCAAAGGAATTTATTATAAGAAAGCAAAAGAGTGAATACTTACAACAGGCATAGAACAAAGAATATAAAACTAGAAGTGACTTCAATTAAAAAAAAAAATTGCATTAGCTCCACACAGGCCTTGAGGAAAAAAAACTTCATTTGGGCCTGTGTCATCTTTGGGTACGTTGTGTGGAGGGTCTTTTTTATGGAAAACAAGGAGAGGAAGTTCTCGAATTAAAAAGTTTTGAAGAGCAATGACGTTATATACTGTAGACGCGGGGTAGAAATCTCAAAAACCAAAAGCAAGGCAATTGCACTGGTCTCGTTTTCTAGTACTTTAGTACTAAACTGTCACTCGTCGAGTAAGGTCTTGTCTTACCAGTAAGAAAATTTCATTTAAAAAGTACCAAAATGCCCTCCTACACGATGAAAAAATGTTTCCATTACACAGCAAACACTAGTAAAAGTTCATTTATATGTACACTGTACAGTCTACATACACACAAATTACTTATTATTATTAATTAATATAAGCAATAAAATTAATTTTCATGTTTCCCGTCCGACAATTGTATGCGTCATTAGAGAAAAACACACATTCTTTGATTGTCTTATGGTATGGCCATACTGAGGGCAACTTCCAACTTCAAACTTTCGGATGATTGTGTAGAAGGGTAGTTCGTGCGTTGAAAGTTCGAGGTGGAAGTTTGGCTTCAGTGTGGAAGTAGCATATCATAATACACGAATAACATTTGAATTAAGAAATTACTGAAAACCGCTGAAAACCAAAAAAGTGTGTTGCTTACTTGCCACATTATTTTGCGAGTATGTGAGACTATGGCAAGTCTATTTATATAACGTCATTGATGACAAGTAGGTAGAAATCTGAGGGTTTGTATGCCCAGGAGTGACTGACGACTGAATACAATCCTCCAACTGTAGTGCATGCGTCGAGAAAGTATAGCTGGAGAGGTCAATAGGTCTCCCAGTCCAAATCAACCAATCTCTCCCGATCGGTAGGTTGGCATATGCATCCGCTCCCCAAGACCTAGACAAACCTTACCCATGAACCCGGGCACTCCTGCTAAATCACGAAATAGAGCCAATCATTTGGGGTTACCTCTGGCAGGGGTGTTGTTTAGCAATAAATTGTTCAGCGGTACATTTGTCCACCTCCAAAATTAAAGAAATGGAAACAAATGTTCATTTAGCCCAACCTCCCTGCGTTCTGTCTCAATTACTCGCCTGAAATCAAAGATCTCCATCCCGTATGAATTTCTAAAACACAGTTTCGAATAGAAATACAGGCCCATACTGAGCCTCTATTTGGATCATGAAAAACGCCCAAAAGCCACTTCTTGTGTTTTTCTTTATTCTATGCCTATATACATGGCACTTTTATTGAATCTCGATTCGTACTCTAACACAGAAGTTAATTTTAACGATATTAATGATTCTGGAGAATACATTTACGCTCTCTCAAATAATGTTGAAATAATCTATTCAAATTTTATTCCTTTATTAATATTTTTTTAACGATACATACTTTTAGGAAAGTTTAGTAGACATCAGTTTACATAACGAGACTACTTGCCGAGTTTGATTTTAAATCGGATGTCGGAAACTGGATAATCAAGATTCCTCGTCATACAAAAGAAAATTCTTACACTTATAATAAAGCGTATTTTTGGTTAGGTTAGGTTAGGTAAGGTTAGGTTAGGCAGTTGTATTTATTAAGAGGGAAAAACCAGACAAAATCGGAAATATGTCATTTTTAAATCAAATTTTAGACGTATTAACTCTTTTGTACAAAAAATTATAAATATATTTCGAAATACTGTTCTTTTATCTAGTAAAGCTATGTTTTAAATTTTGAGAAAATATGTTTATTTTTAGTACAATTAGGTTTTACCGTAGGTGTTGACAGATTTGTTAAATTTTTAAACAAACATTTCAAATCATATAATCATGCAGTTTTAACGAGAGCTTTAGTTGTAAATATTACTATTGATGATTTAATCTGACTCCATTAGCACTAAACTTGGTTCATTAATTGCACGGTAGTTTTACAAAGATCACAATAATTTATAAGCGTCCTCAGATTCAGAATTGCAAGTAATGTCAATGCTGCGAGGTCTGCGCCTAATTCAAGATCACTACCCTAGCGGTGTGGCCAGCCGAAATAATACGGTTTCGAGTACCTGGCTACACAGTAAAATAAATAAATGAATTATCTGGGAAAGCTTTGTTTCATAATTTTAATTTTAGTATAAATAAAATCATTAAAAAAAGATCCTCGCACGTGTTTTGTTACGAAAATACTTCAGTTTGTCTATTTATTTACGGTCTCACAAACTAATATATTTAAGATTTTTTTAACATTCTTATTTTGCTTAGACATAATTAAAAAACCTATAATCAAAAAATCATTACAAAAAGTAAATAATTTTAATAGATTTATCATCACGCCTTTCAGCATTTTTGAATGTAGGTGTAAATTAAAGCAAATTTTGAATGAAATAAAATCGATATTGAGTTATTATTTTAAAAAGCTGGTACGGTGAATAATTGATCTTTCTCATTGGAATCTCCCTATACGATCGTAAGAACATCGTTCGACGAAATATGAATTCTCGGCCGCTGGTTGGTTAATGGCCCTTAAATAAAAAAATATATCCAACGATTTGACTAAATTCGTGGCCAATAAGAAAAAAAAATGTTTCAGATTTAGGGATAATTAATCTAGATTGAAATACTATCAACAATACAGACAAGGCTATCCGTTTTCTTGTTTGAACAAGCTTTGGAAGTTGATTAAAAACCCAACATAAATCTACTTCAGATTCAACTGTTTCAATTTACTCTAACCTTTTCCCTGTCAATCTCCAAAATAACTGAATTCATTTCTCAACTTAAATCTAAACTACATGCCAATGAAAGCAGAAAGGATTTTATTATATATGTATTGAACCGCTTACTCGTTACTACAGAATATTTTTTATTCAAATAGTTAGATTTAATTATAATTTTTTAATGATAAATTAATGTTTAAGACAAGTATTTTATGCATAGCACAAAAGGTAACAATTATTAATAATATTTGACGAGTTAAAGTATTTCACCAAAAAATGTAGACATCTTCTGCCTCGACGCCACCTAGTGAAAGATTTAGCACTTACAATATCTTTCTCATATAAAAATAAAGTTGGTTGTTTGCAGGTGAAAAAATGTAATGAGCAGTAATTGTTAACAATAGTATATATTGAATTATTTGGCGGGCAGGAGATAAGCCGACATATCTCAATGGATAAGGACAGTTGACCGGAAATTAGAAGGACGCGGGTTCGAGTCCCGTCGGCGGCATATGACCGGTCAGTGGTTGAGTGGGCATAGCGCTTGGGTCCCACCCGAGCGTCGCGTGTTCGATTCCTCCGCTGGCTAAGTCCTCCATCACAACACAAGCAACATTTTCGGCTTTCTGTGGTGGTAGTAGGAGATTTTCAAACATTGTTGGGTTATTCGTAACCCGGGAATGTTTGTCTTTCTTTTTAAGAAAATAAAAAAAAATATATATATCTTTCCTCAGGAGATTTTTTCAATGTACATGAGTGTTTCAGGCTAATAAATATTACTTATAATAATAGTTAGATTTAGCTTTATTATTACGAAAAGTGAGTATTCATGTCAGGGGAGACAAAAAAACATGCAAAAAATATGCATTTAACATTTTAATTTTTGTTTAAATTAATACACTAACGCGGTTGATGCCATTGTCTTATTTTTCATTTTTATTTCAGATTTCATAGACAATCAATCAATGCTGTCAATTATAGAAAAAATATTATTGCCATATAAAACAATAATTTATTCACGCTATCAAGTGAATGTTATTATTGGTACCTGTATTTATAACAGCAGAACATGGAAAGAAAGGAATTGGAATAATTACACATACCCGTTAGACAAACCCTACTTTGCCAAACAAACCATTCAAAAGCTGGGATGTATATCTAAATGATGATGACATGCAGCTTTTACAGCTTGAACCTCAAACCATTAATATTAGGATTAATTCGAAGTAGGTACTTTTTTGTTTTTATTTTGACGAGAATTTATTTTATAAGATTGGTACTTCCGACGTATGTAAGTCATATTTGATTGTATAATGGTTATAATAGGAAAATTCCGTATTATCCGTGTATCGAACTTCGACAACACGAACGTTCCGTATAATCCATTACGTGGACTATATGCATAATTACCTGAATTTTTTTTCCTGGAAAAAAAAACAGAAAAAATAAACAATATTAATGAGATTTTTTTCAAAATGTTTTGTTTTTCTTTAGTTATTGTATTTAATTAGGCAGAGTTATTAATATTATTGAAGTTGAAACTTCTTTATCACCGTTGTGATTTTAAACTCGATGAAAAGGAAACGAGCGACACTAAAAAGAGACAAACACATACATCTATATGATTTAGCCTGCGAGAGAATGAGATAGACTAATCAGTGTCCTTTTTGGGCGGTGCTTCGTAGAATAAAATATAAAATCATTTTAAAATTTGGTAACATTGTTTGATCTCTTAAAAGTTAAATGAAGAGTAAAAAAATTTTGTATATTTTTATCCTAAAATAGGAAAATGAAATAAAGAAAATCTATATTAATTTCGAAAAGCAATTGAGTGTACGATATTTTATGTCAGTCATGCTCATAGAAAGACGTAGCGCCATCTGACATTCAGCAACATAAATAATTTCGTTCTGTTTGACATATGAAATATTTTTCATTCAAAAATACTAATATCGCCATTTAAAAATGAAAGGGTGGGGGTAGCAGGGTGAAAATGTGGGGTTACAGATATTTTTTGATGCAAAAAAAAAATCTCTCTAGGGACACCTTAATCACCTAGTGGTATGAAATATACTTTAAGATCTATTCTCACACCTACCAAATATACCTGCATAAAAAAACGAGTGTGCTTTAGACCACACGACTGAAGTAAAACGTCACTAACTTATGTCCATTTACAATATAACAATAACAGGAATAAAAATATCCCCATCCCCTCAATATCCCCATCAACTCAACTCAACTCTCAACTTTCAGCTCTCAGCTCTCAGCTCTCAGCTCTCAACTCAACTCAACTCAACTCAAGTCAACTCAACTCAACTCAACTCAACTCAACTCAACTCAACTCAACTCAATTCAACTCAACTCAACTCATATCATTGATTAGCGTTTCACATTGATAACGTTTCATATTGATTAGCGAGACACATTTTTTCGTAACGTTTCATAACGTATTCATCATTTTACCCCCAAGGGTCGAGCGTGTGTAAAGAAGTTTTACTTCAAAAATTCATAAAAATCGGTTGAGCCATCTCGGAGGAGTGAAACCACAAACACAATATAGATCATTCAAACCAAGGAATTCCTAAATGCCAATCTAAAAGTAAAATGATCCTTCACTACAATATTAAAATAGAACCGTTTCCAGAGATTTCATTAAAATAAAACGTTGAACACAAAAGAAAAAAGTATCTATAAATAAATTCTCTCATGTCATGGGAAAAATGGCACATGTCAAGTATATTTTCAAATTTGCCGACAGTTAAATCTTTTGTCAAAAAATTTTATCGTTCTAAAAATAAAAAAAAACAATTGGCAAACATATTTTTGTACAAATTTGTAAAAGATTTTGTGATTTCAAGGCATGTCAAACATAATAAAGTTTGGAAAAATATAATAAAGAAAAATAAAAATTTGAGAGATGCCACGCGTAGGGGGCGAGCAAAAATAATTAAGTTTGATAAAATACAGTTTCTCTACTAAAAGATGATCTATGGACGACATGTTCTTTAACCATTGAAGAAAGTCACCGAAAAAAAATCAGAGTGTGTGATTGACACACTGTAGAATGTGTAGAAGTAAAGCCTTCAGAAATGTGCATTTTCTTTGCCTGTTCGTTTTGGAATGGTTTGAAGATTGGATATTAATTTTACAATTTTTTTAATCTTTTTTTTAGATTTCGTAGGATTCGACCCTTGATCCGCCGAAGGTCAGTTAGGTTCGTCAGACGCTTTGTACCACCAGACTTAAGGAAGCTTGCGTGGGATCGTGGATTTATCGTATTATATTGGAACCGAGAACCCGTAAAATAAATAAACATTTTATTGCTATCTCATTCTCTTGCAGGCTAAAAGATGAATGTGTGCCTCTTTTTAGTGTTGCTCGCTTCCGTTTCATCGTGTTTAAAATTACAACGGTGCTAGAGAAGTTTTCACTTTAATAAAATCGATCGAACCCAGGACCTCTGCCATACAGACACTATGCACTGAGCTATTGAAACCTGATTATTTTCCGTCATTTACATGAATCACTTTTTTATGTGAATACCGCACAAGAATCCCAACTGCTCCCGTCTGGAGCCAGTGAAACCACGGCATCCTCAATTGGGGTATTTTTTGAGGCTGAAGGTAGTGGGGAGAGAAAGGAGATGGGGAAAAGAAAGATACTATCGATATAAGATAGGTACTATCTGGCTATTCAGATCTGATCAACAAACACGGCTAAATCCATTTTATGGAAAGTGTCAATCTGAATAGTGATCCTACGCATGGATGATACTGAAATGTTCCCCATTTGAACCCGTTACCTTCGCCTTATTCCTCAACCACAGTGAGCGCCAAATTACTAATATTATTCTGAAATAATTCCCATAATTTTCTACAAGTCTAGAATGAATATTTATGTAATTGGATCAACTTTTGAAGGTTATACACATCAAGGTATTATTTAATCTTTGCAGAAGGTATTATTGTATAAATAAATATAAAAGAGATGTAAAACAAAAAAATGAATAAAAAATAGGTAAATCGCAAGATATTTTAATTGTAGGTTTATGAAGCTGAAAGAAAGTAAGTATTTATGCGTAAAAAAATTGTCAATTTAAAGATTATTAGAAAATTAACGAAAATTACGATATCTGTGAAAAATCTGAACAAATAAAATATAAATATGAAATGTAGAATTTTGTAAGAGCTTTTCTGATTTTTTCCACAATCAGTTCCAATTTTGAAATAAATTCAAAGCAAATCCAAATTGTAGAATTATTTAAACTAGGGTTACAGACACAGAAACAAAATCGAAATTAGTATTTTTGCCTTCATTTAGCGATGCCATCGACTTAGAGTTAGGTATGTCGATTTGTAAAATATGTCTTCACAATTACCAGTTTCAAAAAGGAATACCTGAGAATGCGCCGAAGGCAATATATTATTTCAAACTTTTCCAATAAATTAATGAACGGAATGCCAAAATGCTTTCAACAAATTGCGATACGAACGAGTTCTGGCATCCACTGAACACGAAAACCCCTACAACTGTGATCTTTACCAAATCTAAGAAAACTTATTATTATAATTTTTTTTAACAGATATACTAATGTTTAAGACAAGATTTTTATGCATAGCAAAAATGGTAATTATTATTATAAGCCATAATTATTAGCCTGAAACACTCATCTACATTGAAAAATCTCCCGAGAAAATCAGAAGGACGCGGGTTCAAGTCCCGCTGGCGGCATCTCGGGAGATTTTTTCAATGTAAATGAGTGTTTCAGGCTAATAATTATTGCTTATAATAATTAAGAAAAACTTATTTCGCCAATTTTCAAACTCCTAGGCCACAAACAGGTAAAGGCTCTTCTTACGATCGTACAGGGCGGTTCCAATGAGAAAGATTAATTATTATCCGTACCAACTTATTAAATTAGGTGATAACTCAATATCGGTTTTATTTCATTCAAAATTTGCTTTAATTTATACCTACATTCAAAAATGCTGAAAGGCGTGATGATAAATCTATTATAATTTTGTACTTTTATAATAATTTTTTGATCATAAGTATTTATTATTTTTAATAATGTCTAAACAAAATAAGAATGTAAAAAAAATCTTAAATATGTAAGTTTGTACCTAAGACCGTAAATAAATAGACAAACTGAAGTATTTTTATCACAAAACACGTGCGCGGATCTTTTTTTAATGATTTTATTTAATCTTAAATTAAAATTCTGAAACATAGCTTTTCCAGATAATTTATTGATTTATTTTACTATAATAAAAATTATTCAATAAATTATCTAGAAAAGCTATGTTTCAGAATTTTAATTTTAGATTAAATAAAATCATTAAAAAAAGATCCGCGCTAATAATAATAATAATATAAGATATTATAATAATAATGTATGTTGTTTAATACAAAATTTTGTTTGAAAATTTAACAAATCTGCCAACGACCTACCGTATAACCTTATTATGCTAAAAATAAATACATTTTCTCATAATTTAAAAGAACAATCTTTTGAAATCAATTAATACTATTTTGTGGAAAAGAATCAATTTGGCTAAAATTTTATTTAAAAATTACGTATTTCCGATTTTGTCTCGTTATTCCCTCTTAAGAGTATATTATAGGGGCAGAATTGTAATTTGCTGAAAAACGGCTCTCTAAAACGGCTTAATACTACCTTTCGTGTGTCATTCTTAGACTTGATATTTTTTGTTACCAAATAATGGACTTTTATTTTTCAATCTGTTTATTTTTTTTTGTAATCGATGTAGGCATTTGACCATGAAAAATAAAAACATTGATACACCATTCAACCCACTTTTAAAACTTTAGTCTATGATTATCGCGTAAATAATGATTTTACACAATATTTTAAATTTAAAATATATACATAATACACACATCTGTAAAAGTACGGCCTCTTATTATCGTTATGATATCTGTGAATATTGATAATTAAATAAATACTTCATTTTTCACCAAAATCGAACACATTTCGTAGCTTCTATTCATTCCGGGCTAGAATCTCCCGTTGGCAGGTAGGGAATCTGTACGCTCCTCGTTTGACAGCGTATATATTTTGAAAATACGGGCGAAATGTTTTATTAATAGCTTTAAACATAGAATACCGACTCACTTGAACCACTGCAGTAAACTCAGTAAGCTACAAAAACAGGAAGTACTCGAAAATTCTCTTTTTTAGTATAAGTTTGTCGAATTGTATTTTTTCAACCGCCATATTGTATAAATCGTTTAAAATATAACATTTCATGTGCGTTATACTTCCGAAAATGGTTTGTGCGATGTTCATATTGTTCCATGCGTGTGGCGACGGGCACGTTTTGCAAGTATGTGTGAGAATTCAATGCTGCGTACACACACACAGCTATAATATATGTAGCGTGACGTATTTCGGAATATCAGTATTAGTTCATTTGTTTGTGTCGTGGACATTCATTCACTCGTCGAACATTTCTCCGTAGGTACATTATGTACGCTGTGTTTGGTAGTAGATACAAAAATTACCTTATATGATTAGTATTAGTATTAAGTATAATAGACAAAGAGACAAGATAGGTAAACCCTACGTCATCGAGTATACGAATGAAACTACTTTGTAGTGATAATGGACGTTTATAAAACCTTAAAAAAGCTGGTCTGCCGGTGCGTCTTTTGGCAGGAGCCGCGCTGTCACGGAAATAGTCAGTGATTTTTTTCGAAAAAATTACGACATCAAAACAACGAGAATAATAAAAGTCGATTAGAAAATGAGAAAAAAGCAGGTCTGCCAACCGACAGCCTGGCACGTTCGCAGGCAGCCGGCGTCAAAGTGGGGTAAAAAATAGTAAATTTTACGTCATCGAGTACACGAATTAAACCAATGAATAACTATAGTCCAGATCATTTCATTTAAGAATTTCTTGGTCTGCCGACCAGCAGCCTGGCAGCTTTTTGGGTACGACTTTAAAAAAAAAAAAATAATAATTTTTCTTTTTCTGAATTATTATTTTTATTTCATTATAGTTTTAAATTAGAATGCCATATTTTTTTTAAATAAGCCAAAACCTGCCGCGGTGCCCCTCACTGCTGTCGCGTGTCCATATTTTTGTACAAATTTATAATAATAATAGTCATTTTAAGATTGCCAAAATAGTCCATACTAGTTGGAAGTTCGAACAACCAACGCACCGTCGCCGTAAGAGCTGCGTTCATCCGTAAAACGACGTAAATTTCCGAACCTCGTCCGTTTCATATCGGTTTCGCATGCCCTGCTGCATCGATTACATCGAACACAAGATCGAAACTAACAAAAAACTGTAATCTAGATCATCCCATTCATGATTTCCTTGGTCTGCCGACCAGCAGCCTGGCAGTTCAAAAATAAAAACACCATAAAATCGACTCCAAATGTGAACCACGAGAATAATTACGAAGCAGAATATGTTTATAATAAACTGTTTTTATTCAATACATAACTACGAAATACATAATCACGAAACAGAACTTGTTTATAATAAACTTTTTTTTATACATTAAATAATAATATTATTGAACATTTAAAAAAAATAAAAAACGATTGTGCAAGACCACACGACTGAAATAAAATTTCACTTATCTTATAAAAGAACATATGACATTGGGGTGACATAGACGTTGACATTCCAGACAATTTGGTTTGTTGCATTTCACACAGTAGTACACACTCAGGCGTCTTTTTTTCGCTGGGCAAAAGTTGCCCCGTTTTCTTTTGCATGCTTCGTTTCCTTTTTTAATAACATTAATCACCGTTCGCATCGATCACTGTTCGCATCGATTACCGTTCGCATCACACTTTTCGTAACGCATTCACCAGTTTACCCCCAAGTGTCGAGCGTGCGTAAAGAAGTTTTACTTTTAAAAAATTATTTATACAATGCATAAATACGAAATACATAATTACGAAGCAGAACTTGTTTATAATAAACTGTTTTTATACATTAAATAATAATATTATTGAACATATAAAAGAAATAAGAAATTAAAATGGAGTTCTACAAAATAAACTTAATAACAATAAATGCACCACGAGATTCCAAACGTCGCGTCGGTAGTTTATAATGGGAGCTGCGCGAGTGTATACGAATGACGTGAACTATGGGAAAAAACCATCAACAAGCAAATAATGAAACATTCGTAAAAAGGATCATACTAAATATTCTACCAAAATAATAAGTTCCATAAATTAAACACACTTTGTTATTGGTTTGGTTTTTACTTCGATATTTAAAAATATTGTGCACGTCATAACATAACACAAGTTGAATGTTGAAGTTTTAAAATTCGCGATGGCATTACTACCGACATCTAGCGATGTAATAATTAATACATTTTGACAGTTTTCGAATTCGGCCGTGGCTAGTACATCCCTTTAATGAAACCGAATGTCTCTTAAAAAAATAATATCGTTTTTCAAAAATATTTTATCATTTTCACTAAAGATTGATCTCTTTTAGGGCGCTCGCACACGCCCATAAAACACTTCTATCGTTGAATCCTTCGACCAAGTATACCCTAGACAAGCCCTCTCATAGTAACAATCAGAATAAAATAACGCCAGTAACAGTAATTTCGCAACAAAACTCTCCTTCCAATTCCGCCGTCTTGCATACAGAGTTCCCGGCAATAAACAACTGACCGCCAAGTTATCCTATTGTGTAATTCTGTCAAACTAATACATCAATAGTTGTTCACGGATTGGCCGCATGAACAATATACACAAGCCGTGCTGTATACAGTGGTTTTCAAAGTGGGGGTCACGAGACATTCATAAATTTAATTGGAAAAAAATATTTTTTTACTTTATTTTGACAAGCGATTCAATTTCGGAGGCCAGTATGGGTACCGCCGCCTCGGGAACCATTTATTGGATAACCAACGCCTCTGCCATAGGTCACCCCAAGTGATTCGCTACGTTTGGTGACTAAGCAGGGGTGCCCGGGTTAATGGAGTGATATTTGTCCAGGTCTTGGCGGCAGATGCGTCTGCATTTTTTTCTGTTGGTTCGTAAGCTTAATGAGTTTATTAAAAAAACCAATCATCATTTGCTTGAAAACATTTACGAAAAAATCATCTTTTTACCGCCCATGCACCGTGGGCTACCCAAGTTGGTTGCTCATCATTAACACAGTGATGAGCAACCAGCGGTCCGCAAGCCCATTTACTGCTTTTCGGACTGACTACAAAAAAATATCGCTAAAAATATAAATTGCGCTAAAAATATTCAAAGGCTTCTGTTCCGTTTTGCAAAAGGTATTAGCCAAAAACTTTAATTTCTTTTTAAAGTATTGAATCAGCTACTCAAAACATTAAGTTTTTTGCGAATAATAAATAAAAAAAAAAAACTGAAATTAGTGGATACTTAAAGCCCAGTAGTAAGCGCTCAAAAAGAAGAGGAAGGGGAGATACGTAAATACGAGTGTT
This sequence comes from Limnephilus lunatus, assembly GCA_917563855.2. Classification (NCBI taxonomy): domain Eukaryota; kingdom Metazoa; phylum Arthropoda; class Insecta; order Trichoptera; family Limnephilidae; genus Limnephilus; species Limnephilus lunatus. The sequence goes on from OU830603.1 coordinate 52,185,777, forward strand.
AGAGGGAGCGCGCTATTCTTAAAAACATGACTCGTTTGAAATAGGACAAAAATCTCACGGAAAATGTCTCAAAAAGGATTTGAAAAAAACAATGAATTACGAAATTTTTCGTATACCTATATATCTTGTAATACAAGTTAATAATGTTTTATGGAGTATATCTTACGATTTTTATCTATCGGGGGAAATTTCATACAATTAAATTATAAGTGTTAATTGTAATTGTTAATTGTTTAACTTGCGACCTTAATTAAAGAATTTTGCAACGATTTTTTGTTAAAATCTGTGTTTTATGTATTTTAAAGGTTTCCGTTTTACAAAATAACAAAAATTATCTTGACGAAATATTGTACTTATAAATATTGTAATTACAAACGAAAATAAACTAACACCATTTACTGGTTTGACCTTGAACGTAGTAAAAATTTTGTCTGGCAATTTTTGCCCTTTTTGAATCAACCGCCAAAATTTAACATTTCCAAATGAAAAAAATCGATATCATTCATTGTTTTGGCATTGCGGATATAAAATTTTCAGCTGCGGCTTTTTTTTTACCCTCTTTGATAGTTTAATTAAACAAATATGGTTTTATAATATGTAAAGCAGGTTTGCGACTCCACCGACAAAAAAGTTAACCAGGTTATGTTGTACATACCCTCCCACCAAGGTCCGCATAAGTACATAATAATAATGGATACATTAATAATACTTCGACTAAAAAGGTTGATCATTCCTAAAAAACAGCTGGTGGTGAATTTATGTAATTATAATTATAATTTATGGAAATAATATAATTTATTTTATTACTAAAAGCGGGTCGCGCTTTAAAAAAGTTTGAAAACTCTTCCAAATTGTGATACTAGCCCTCCTTGTATGTATTAGTAGTCGAACACCACAGGCAGTGCGGTGATTTGATGACGTAGGAAACTTTGATGGCAACAAAAGTAATTCTGTAACATTATTACGTTTATGAAAACGCTGTCTTAAAGACATATGTAAGGTCTATTTTTTTGTTGTAGTCAGATAGCTGACTACATTTTCAAAAATAAAGTCCGCGGTGTGTACTTTGTACAACATTCGGAAGTTAGATATTTTTGTGTTTGAAAAAATTAACTCCGGTGCGGACGGCTGGAACACAAATTGGTTTCGGTGTAGACCTTGTAGACCGATAAAAGGTACAACACAAAGCACTATGCGATCTAAACGGTGCAAAACAATGCAGACAACGCACTACAGGCGATCTTTCCCGTAATTAATTAACGGCATATTTGAAATTCGCACGAAAGTACGCAAAAAATTAAGAACTTTAACGGAATTCATTTATGGTGTTTTTGGGAATGCGTGAATCATCCTATAAAAGTATCTTTCCGAACTATCGAAAAGATTTTCTAAACATTCAGCGTAACTCTTAGAAACATATTATTTGTTTATTTACACATGTACGGCACAACACGTGCCATTAACATAATTGACATACTTATTGATAGTACAACAACATGAAGAATGTAAATGAAATATAAGAAAAACGATAAAAATTAAGGTAATAAGCAGTGAATAAAATGTAAAATGTATAAAAATAAAGTTAAAGTATAAAATATTAAGTTTAAAGTATAAACTATAAATTATTAGGTAAAAAGTAAAAATAAAAATTTTAAGTGAGAAATAAAACAATAATAGGTAAAATGTAGAAATATGTATAAGATATCTCTAAAAGTTACCAACAAAGATTTAAATATAAAATATAAAAAGTAAAAAATCCTGGATTATGTTCCGATATGATGAATTGTACAAGTACCTATGATTTCTAGTACATTAGTAGTTTTAGTGTGAAGTACTGGTAGGCATACAATGTTTACACGATGTGTTACAAATTATAATATTTACGTGGTACTAGCAAACAAATTTAGTTTAATGCATCTTTTGTATGAGGCCAGATTACCAGCGGCGTGATCGATACTAGCATATTCATTGCCTAAAATATGCAAGCGATATATGATTGAGTTTTGTTCTGTGTTCGTCAAAGTATTGTCACAATGAAAAGGTGTTTTGAGTCGAGCCGGTCTAGAAGGTACATGATAATTTATTAGCGAAACCAATTCAGGGGAGTCAAACCAGTTATTGTTTATTTTAAATAAAAAAAATAAGACCATTGCGTATTCCTCTATCTTTTAACGATAAGAGTCGCATTTTTTGTGATAGATCATCATAGTTTATGTCAACCGCGGGAATCCCTAATAATTATACTCATATTCTTCATTTATTTCTCAAAGTCCCCAGATGCCCCAGATATATGTCATAAATAAATAATTGAAATGTAAAAATGGTTGGGATTCGTGATAATCTGCTTCCTTCTTTTTAATAACTACTTAGAAAATGCTAAGGTTACCATAGACAGCCAGGCGCACAAATATCTCACTGGAAGAGCTACGTATCCACAACAGGCTTTCAATTTTTCCGTTATTTATTTTTGAGGTGTTATGCCGTGTTGCGCTACCTCCTTCTTTCGCCGACGTTTCGGACAGCGTTGCCGTGTCCATCATCAGGGCAGATCCGACAGACTTGTAAGGAGGACCTAAGAGGAGGTAGCGCAACAGGGCATAACACCCCAAAAACAAATAACGCAAATGCTTTTGGCCGTGAAAATCTAAAAACGTATTAGGCTTTCAATTGTCCGCCTATAACGTATTTTAGATGCTTTGGACACCGCCGCCCAGGGAATTATTTATTGGATAACCAACACCTCTGACATAGGTCACCCCAAGTGGTTTGCTACGTTTGGTGATGCGTCTGCCCACCTGCTGCGTGCCCGGATTGAGAGAGACTGCTTGGGGGAGGCATTTTGACCTTTATAGCCGAACAACCTCGATTCATAGCCTTGCACCGCAGTTGGAGGGGTGGATAAAAATTTCCGTCACTCCTGTATACACTGACCTCCAGATTCCTAACCACCCCTCATACATTTTTTCCTTCCCAGAACTTCCTATCCTTCCCTTAGTTAAAAGATAAAAGATTCTCCAGTAGAATGATATCGGCACTGAGAGAAATTATTTTCTTCAGAATCTTCTGTATGGAGCTAATGTAAAAACAAAACGTTGATTACCACACTAAGGACTCCAACTTGAAGAAACTTATAGTCAGTGGCAAAAAAAAAGAAGAAGAGGCAGATTAAAGTCACCAATGTGCTGGAAAATCATTGGCATCTGGTACTTCTGTGTCCACGTAGCGCAGAACAGCTAGAAGGAGCCTGGTCCACCATGGAAATTGGAGAAGGGGTCGCGATTTTATTTTTTTTATTTACTGTTTGCTTATTCTTATATTTTCCTTTTTTCATTACACGTTTATCCTGATGAAGAAACAATAGATGTCGATATTTTGATTAAATGTCGTAAGAAGCTGGGTTTTTACATAAGTACTATTTTTTTTTATTTTACAAATAACATTTAAATGAGCGTAACAAAATCGAAAACAAAACCAATTCAAAATCAAAAACAAAATCATAAACGAAATCGAAAACAAAAGCAAAAGAAAAAAAATACCATCGTTCAGTTTTTTTTTACATAAATGAACTACCCCAGCAACAATCGTTTCTTTGATAATCCATTTAATAATCAAATTTAATGATCCATTTTATTATACCACATTAGTATTGTAGGCGATGAAAAGTCCATATTATGGTATAAATACCAGAATTTCTGCAAAAAGATGCCAACTTCTAGTAAACTGGTATTGGTGGAAAATAAAACGTAAAGGTAACGGAATGGAAAGCATAAAAAAATATGAAAACGTATACAAACTATGGCGAAAATGCCCCTTTACATTTCCAAAAAATATCGCTAGTTATCTACTAAATTTATAAAATCATATTATTACAATTTACTATCGTACAGTTCAACAACGTTATTCGTAGAGGCGGCCAAAAGAGGAACAAAACCAAGGTCTTTTTGTTATTTTGCTCTCTATTTATTAACATTAGGGGGTCCGTCAAAGATTAATGCTATTGATTTATTGATTTTTAAAGTGATAAATATGGGAAAACCTAAACCACGCACAAATACATTTTCTCTATGTAAAGGCGTTCACAGTAAGGTGGGTGAATTAAAAAAATGTTATTTAATTAATAACAGATCACTTTGTTTAAACCACTTTTTTAATTTACAATATGGACATGTTTCATAACAATGTTATCTTCTTCAGGATATGTTAATATAAAGAAAAATAACCACCTCTACTTTTTGATTGTTCGTCTTTGTTGTATTTTATTCTAATTTGTCTATACTTGTTTGTCATTTATTTTTCTTTATATTAACATATCCTGAAGAAGATAATATTGTTATTGAAACATGTCGATATTGTTTATTAAAAAGTGGTTGAAACAAAGTGATTTGTTATTAATTAAATAATCAATAATGCCACAAAGTTATTTTGCAAAGTTTGAAGAAGTAAAAAAATGTTATTTTTTAATTCTAAGAGCGATAAAATGGTGCCAAATTGGTTCAAAACGACATATTTAAAAAAATTAAAATTTCTGAAACGATTTTCTTTCTCAGGATTCACTTAAAATTTATGAAAATTTTCATTATTTTCAAGATAAGGGGCTATTTCTAGTGTATATAAAAGTTACTTTGAATCTTTGAACCCACATTTTTTGTAATCTTCCCATAGCAAATATAGTATATTTGTACGAAATCATTTACAAAAAGTCCCAAGATTGAGTCTCGCAAAATAATGCCGAAATTTGAGAGTAAGAAGGATTGTGCTGGTATTTGAATACACTGCCTTGAGATAATTTGAAGTATATTAATATTTATTTTTAATAAATAAATCAAATAACATTGTTGAACTGTACGATAATAAAATATATTTAAGTTCACATATCCTTCTGTAATAATTATATCCGGGGATTTGATGGCGCAAAATGTTTCGTTTGATAAGTGATTAGGAATTCTTTCTTACTTCTACCGTGGTAAATGTGTTTTGTTTTTCTGAAAATAGTAGAGATAATAAAAATATGGCCCCATATTTTTACACCGCCTCGCAGCCAATAACAGTAATTTGAGTGATCCAAGGAAGACGTTTTATGGTTATGAGCTTCGTGTAAAAAATATTAACTACCAAGACTTTGTGTTGGGAGGTTTATTTCAATTCTTCGCATATTTCCTGTAAGCCTTATACGGTATATCATTCAAATCATGCAAGCTTTTTTGAGTCAATCATGAAAAATATATTTTTATTTTTATTGTTTCTTACTGGGTAGATATTTATTTCAAGAATACAAATGATTACATGTGCAAGGTTATACAATAATTCATTTTATATTACTACTACTCCATAAATTGAGCTCAAGAGCTCGTGTTTATGGGAGGAGTATTAACATGCAAAAAAAATTAATAGTGTTTTAATAAGATGTTTAAACAATGATCAAAGAACTTATGAAAATAAATACAAATATTACTTGACAAAGGAAAATAATTTAGAAAAAATAGTTTTAGAAGGACATGGTATAGGAAGGTATATATATATACATCCCGCTATTATTTCTGCGTCCTTTCATTAGATCGACATTACTGCGTCTATCTGAAGGACTTGATTTAACATAGTTTTAACTAAAGTATAAACTAGCTTTTAAGCGTTTGATTGTTGCTAGGTATTTGCATTTTTGATAAGAATTTATTTAAAAATATACAAAACGAAAAAAACGCCCTTTAATGTTTCACCAATCTGAACTCCTTTTATATTCAATGCAGTGAGGCATCCTGCGTATATTTACTTTAATTTGGTCGACAATGCAGCGTCCAATTATATATTCGTTTTTATGTTGACGACGAACCAACGTCTTGCGACGTTGCCGCTTATTCTTTCAAGTTTGAGTAGGACTGTATAGGTATTTATAGAATATGAAGGCGCCAATATGACTGGCCCATACGTCGCGGACTCTAATCAACCCAGCGGCGACGCGCACGTAAAATGAATTAAATTGCAATGGGATTTTTTGAGACTTATCATTCAGTATAAAACGTTGCTTGAAGTGTGATTAGTTATTTTTAGTGACTAGATCTGTATTGCTGGGACCTTCCAATGCTTCATTCTTCTCCCCGGTTTGATTTTGCATCACGATAGTGATTACTACATTAGTATGGCAGTTTACTCCGGTGTGGTTTTTTCATAAAAAAACATTAAGTCCTTTCATGTTAATTTTAAAGATTGGACCTTAGGTATAAGTGGCTAATTATTACTACAACACGATTATCAGTTGAAATATTATGTGACCTATTAATTACAAAGAAATTGTAGACTTCGGAAAGAGTCAATTTTGGAGGCGGGTATGGGTACCGCTGCCCCAGGAACCATTTATTGGATAACCAACACCTCTGCCATAGGTCACCCCAAGTGGTTCGCTACGTTCGGTGACTTAGCAAGGGTGCCCTATAATATGATATGCGCATGTAATGAGATTTGTCTGGGTCTTCGTGGCGGATGCCTCTGCCCACCAGCTGCATAGCAGGCCGAATAGGGAGAGAATGGTTGAGGGAGTTCCTTTGATTTTCCTGTCGTACTTTCTCGGAACATTGCCTTACACACCACAGAAGGAGGGATTGATTCATACGTTTGTCACTCCTGGACACACTGACCCTCAGATTCCTACCCATCTTCCTATTCCTTCCCAGAACTCCCTCTCTTTCTTCACCTAAAAATTTCCTCCACACAGCATCCCCAAAGATGACATAGGCCCTGAGGAGAATTATTTTAATTATTAATGAAAAATTAAATCAGAATTATATAAATGCTTATCAAGTCTGCTAGGTACAAGTATCTTGTCGAATTAACTAATGCATTTTCGTTCACGGAATAAACATTTTCGAGGGTCTTTCGCAAACTTTGCAACTAAATTATATGTTAAATCCTTTGAAACAAAAAAGGGAAAAAATAATAGCAAAAGCATCAAACTATCTTAACAAATAAAATAACATGCCTTTAATAATAAAATATTATTTAACAATCACGCTATCCCCGCTGAGGTTTGCAGAGAGGATCTCCAAACAACTCGATCTTGGCACACACTTCTTGCCTCATTCACATTCATACATCGCTCTGTTATTCTGCCATTAGGCATGCCTGAAGAATTTTGTTCACCAATCACGCAGTGTCTTTTTCGGGCGTCCCCGACTCATCGACTTTTATCAATCAAGTTCACGTCGTATATTCTCCCTACAACCTTTTCTTAGATCATTGGCTCTACACTTTACGTGATGTACAAACCACCTAAGCGTCCCATTCTTATCTTACTCATCACACTCACATCAGCCTTGTATTCTTTTACATTATGGGTACTGCTGCCCCGGGAACCATTTATTGGATAACCAACAATTCTTCCATAGATCACCCCAAGTGGTTTGCTATGTTTAGTGACTTAGCAGGGGTGTCTATTATATGCTATGCTCATGTGGTGAGGTTTTTTTTTACTGGACTCATTAGTTTAGCAAGCAAAGATGAGTTGATTTTTTAAATACAGTTTATTGTTATCTATGTAGTGTTACAATATTTACATGTTGTTATGCCAGCTGTAGTTCTAAGGGAGACCGGGCGAAAGCACAATACGGGAATCCTTCTCTTCTAGCATAAACAATAGACGACTAATTTATATTTTAGAGAATATAATGCTTCTCGTACTGAAGCTGCATGTGGCCTGCTTAAAGGTTGGAAAACCTTCGTGCCCCCGATGGAAAATCAAAAAAATATTTTATATCCCAAAGGACTTCAATAAACAGAATTAAGACACAAACACTTTCTTTGAGTGGCATTGCATCGCACGCCGGGTACCTACTCGCTTTATAAAAAAGATTATCTAAAAAAAATTTCGTTAATCTTTCCTGATCGCAGGCCAGGCTTAAGAGCGTTTAACCAACCAGCGGTCGAAAATCCACATTTATTCGAAAGATGTTCTTACGATCGTACAGGGTTGTTCCAATGAGAAAGGTTAATTACTCTCCGTATCATCTTTTTTAAATTATAACTCAATATCGATTTTATTTCATTCCAAATTTGCTTTAATATATACCTACATCCAAAAATGCTGAAAGGCGTGTTGATAAAACTATTAAAATTATGTATTTTTTGCAATTATTTTTTGATCATAAGTATTCATCATTTTTAAATAATGTCTGAGAAAAATAAGAATGTAAAAAAATCTGAAATGTATTAGTCTGTAAGTGCGCAAATAAATACACAAAAGGACCGATTTTCGTCAAGAAACATATGAACGTATATATTTTTTAATGATTTTATTTAAACTAAAATTAAAATTCTGTAACATAGGTTTACCAGATAATGTATTGATTTATTTTACTGCATGATTATATGATTTGAAATGGGTGTTGTATAATACAAAATCTTTTTTGAAAATTTAACAAATCTGCCAACGACCTATGGTATAACCTTATTATACTAAAAATACACAGTTTTTCTCAAAATTTAAAATAGTGCTTTACTAGATAAAATAATAGTCTTTCGAAAACTATTTACAAATTTTTATTGAAAAGAGTCAATACGTCTAATATTTAATTTAAAAATGACATATTTCCGGTTTTTTCTGGTTATTCTTTCTTCACTCCAATATTATAATGGGACCGTTTCCAGAGATTTCATTAAAATAAAGCGTTGAACATAATAGAAAAATATATCTATAAATAAATTGTCTCATGTCATGGGCAAAATGGCACGTGTCAGGTATATTTTCATATTTGCCGACAGTTACATCGTTTGTTAACATTTTTGATCGTTCTAAAAATAAATAACAATTTTCAAGCATATTTTTGTTTATATACATATACTTTTAATATTAAATATTTCAGTTTAAGTAAGGGTAAATTACAATATATCATTACCCAATTTCAGTGACTTAAATTGCTTTTTAAATTTTTCATATTTCAATGTCCCCGTTATATTAATTTTGTTAATATATTGTACCATCTTACACCTACATACAAATAGTGATGCTGATATTGTTTATAATGGGATATTTCCACAAACGAAGGATTCTGTTGAAAATGTACGGAATATGTAAGGTCATTTTTCTGATTTTAATCATCCTACTAAAAATGTCTGTTTTTTATGTTTTCATTAATTATTATTGATTTTAAAAACGCTCTAAAACTGACAAAATCAAAACGGCCCGTAGATGGCAAATGGGATTGTGACGTCACAAGCTACGCTCAACTGAACCAGCATAAATAAACACTGTCAGTGAGCGTCCGCACTCATGACGTCACACGATAGGCACGCCCCAAAATATCGTTTTAGCGGTAATTCAAAAATGGGAAACTTTAACTCACTGTAGAAAATTTATTCGTTAACATAAAAATAAAATAAAAATGCTTTAATAATTGTAATTTTTTGCTTAATTTTTTAGCAATAAAACAAACGTGAAAATACCCCATTCAATTTTGAACCTTTCTAGTTCAAGTCTGTGTTTAGGTAATTAATTTTATAAAGTAACTAGCAGGCCCGGCCACACGTAGTTGTGGCTAATGAAACACAACGCCACGCCATTACCCAACCTTTATATCCAACGCCATCTGTTGAATCAAATACATACACCTGTTTGCCTGCCCGCTACCGCTTGGCCAGATATATCATGTATTTCAACCAACCTTGACAAATTATAAACCATAAACCTTCCTCATAAATCACTTTATCTATTAGTGAAAACCGCATGAAAATCCGTTGTGAAGTTTAAACGATAAAGATATAAAAGATGTAAATTTTATACTATGTAAAGACTACCAAGCACCCGGCATGCTTTGCAATTCCGCTTAAAGAATAAAATGCTTGTGTTTTAATTCGTTTTTTTTTTAAATTCATTTTCTCAGGGCCTCCTGTTTGGAGCTTATGTAAAAAAAAACAGTCACTTTTCTACCACTCTGTTATGACTAAAAGACAAATAATTCTATTTCTGAACACGGCGAATATTATAAAAAAATGTTTACGTAATGATTATCTTTGATTAATAAACATCTTCAAACAATGCTGTTAAATCTATGTAGCTGTCGATGTACAAATTACACACTTAATTACTCTAAAAATGTTTACAACAGCTGGCCAAACGCAGCTGTAAACACATCTGACATATTTAACTTTGTGGTGTGTTTTTTCCGGGCAGCAAAATGGAAAGAGAAAAAATGTTATACCTAATATTTTAACGTCTGGTGTTGCTCAACTGAATGGTCGAAAGGTCTGGAAAAAGAAAATTGAAAATAAATTGTCAGTTTATCATGATAACAGAACTATCGTAATAGTAGGTACTTGAAAATAACTGGTATCGCCCCAGTTATTTTTTTTTTTAAATAACCCATCCTTAGTCTGATCTGTCTTGATAGGCTGATTTAAAGTTATAACACACTGGGTCGACGTATGCTACGTAAGCAACACATTGGGGCTCAGTACCATCTAAACACATAAAATAACTGAAGGTAACTCAGAATTTCATCATAAAGATCACACTAAAGATCCCCATAAGGACGTCAACAATAGACACTTTTAAACAGTTTGATGTTCCAAGCACATAGAAAATCTAATACAAAAACCATAGACATATGAATATTAGTAGACCTGCCCTAAGTGATAAAAGCGTATTATTTCCCCCTCCCATTGGAACCATTCCTTTGGAACCGGCTGGGATCGAGTATGGGTTCGCGTTAATCTAAAAAATGTGACGTCATCATTCTTCTGCAAACCAGCGTCGAGCACTCATCGGTACATTTTAAGAAATAACACGGTAAAAACAGTGGCTTGTGTTTTGAAAACGTGTAAAATAGAAGTGAAAAAGAGAATAAACCCAATTGTCGTATTACATTCCATAAGCAAGTATTATTTTACATTATTTTAAGCTAATTCAGATCACATAATATGATCGTTTTTCAAAATCCAATATCACTCAAGATACACTTTTTACTGGGGTAAGTAAATTATGAAACATTTATAAAAGTGTCTTAACTGAATACCACAGCAAAATATTGAACTCCACCTTATAGGCTACCTTTCTTTGCCTATTTGGACTTCGCAAAATTTTTCATTACGCGGCGAGCAATTCGCGCTCCCATGTAAAAAGGTCTATTCATTCAAAAGCAGAGTTTACTTTTAAGAACTAAATGGTGATATTATAGTGCGAGATGCCTATATACTGTCAGATTGAGTTTTGACGAATCACATATCACCAAAGCCATCTTCCCGCTGTAGTCGGTTTCTACCCCTCACCTTTCTGTTCTGGTCTATTAATATTCATATGTCTATGACAAAAACATTCTAGTACATCACCTCAAAAATGATTCAGAGGCAGACACCTCACATACCCATAAAACCAGAGCAAAACAAACAGACATAATTAATATACCAAAGTGTAACTCTTCGTTTGGACAAAGAAGTTCTGAATTTTTATCATTACAGTTATATAACAAACTCCCACTTAGTATCAAACAAATTAAAACAAAAAATGCTTCATTAAGAACACTAAAGATTGACTGAAGGAACTATCGGAATATGAACTTACTAATATCGTCGAAGTTTCTGGAAAACCTTAACAAAACCATGAAGTTTAATCATAGAAGTCGTTGAAAACTTATCCAAAGCATAGTCCCCCTCAGCACAGGATCTCCTTCTGAGGAGGACTACGAATATAATTCTTTTATATATATATATATACCTAACATGTTTCACATAAAAATGAAAAAAAAAATTATATAGTTACTTAATAAAAAAAATTGCGATATCTGGGCTACTTACAAACCACGTTCCCGTCATGACGTCGATTTGAGATATATTTGTAACATACGTATAAACACCATTAGTTACGAGGGGGGCAATTTATATAATTGCCTTCCAGATGATATCAAAAACGAAAAAAGTATGTGCAAATTCAATAAAAAATATTCTCGTTTATTCACAAAAACAAAGTAGTGAAAGTGAATAATATCGTATGGTAATATAATGTAATGTAAATGTAAGTACTGTAATCTAATGTAATTTAAGGTTATGAGATGTTAACACTTTGTAATATAATGTAAAAAGTTAATAATTCAATATTCTCGTTAAGTAAGTGAAAATGTTATTTTCGTTTTTACGGGAATAAAAACTTATTTTAAAAAAAAGATGTCAGAAAACTGGAGGGGATGGAGGGATAAGGTTATGTTCGAAACATTCGTGGTTATGTTTATTTTTACGTTTAGTTTTGAAAATTGCGCATGCATTTTTCGCTCGATCAATAAAACTCTCCAAACGTTTGTCTTTCTTGTTCTTTTGTCTCATTGTAACACATTTCTTCAGACTGTTTCTAGGATGGTTCGAAAACTTGACTATCATGGAGAGCATTGTGGTTATCTCCGTCACCGACAGCATAGACAGTTTTATCTCCTGGCTTGCAAAACTAACTTGCCAATGGTTATACCAGTCTGGAGAGCTGACTTTTTTGTTAAATAGAATCACTTCAAATATCGATATGTTTAACACCAATTAAGCAAAATTCAAAAAGCAAGCTTTAAAATCTGTTTTTATAAAATATTTATCTCTTTTAAAAACGCCTTGAAATTATAATTTTGTAATGTTTTTCTTCTTCTTTGTGTGCCTTATCAGGTCCCCCCGACGTTGGCGATCACTCTTGAAAAGGTCTCTCTGTCTTCGCTGCCCGGAATAGCTCCTCCACACTTCTAATTCCGGTCCACTCTCGTATATTTCGCAGCCAAGACATTTGTCTCCTACCAGGCCCTTGGCGACCCTCTATCTTGCCTTTCAATATTAAATGGAGCAAGTGATACTTCTCCCCTCGAAGTATATGACCCAGATATGAAATTTTCTTGAATTTAATTAATGTAAGCAGTTCTCTATCTGCTCTAGCCCTTCTGAGAATTTAAGTAATGTTTTTAATTTGAGTAATGTTTTTAAAATGAATTAATTAAATTGAATTGACTCTAGAAGCAGTGTGCACGTTGACTTAGGAAAGAAGTATTGCATGTACCGCGTGCGTAGGTTCAATGCGTCTGGGGAGCAGACATGTTTTTCGAATTCAATTTTTCTAAATTCAGTTTTTAGAAATCAATTATTTGAAATTCAGTTTTTCGAAAGACTAATTTTTCGAACAGCAATTGGCCGAAAGACATATTTTTCGAATTTGTTAATCAACTTTTAAAATATATATTTCACTTGCTTATGACTAACGAGATACTGTTAGGTTAGGTTAGGTTTGGTTAGTTGATATTTTCCATCCTATAATAAAATACTCTGGTACGTACTGTATACATACTTATGTCAATTCGAAAAACTAGTCTTTCGGTCAATTGATGTTCGAAAAATATGTTTTCGAAAAATTAAATTCGAAAAATTGATTTCGAAAAATTGCAATTCGGTCAATTTACCTAGACCCGTGCTATACCTTAAATCTCTTCTAGTAATGTTCCTGGAATAACTTCTACTTTGAGGCCAGAAACTGGTTTTTAAAACTCTAAGAATCAATAATTATTAAAAACTCACTTATTTAGAAAATACTCCGTCATTAAATATTATTATTACCAAAATAAAATACTGTTTTGTTTAAAACCACGAGTTTTATTAATTTTTTGAACCGACCGGTTTCGCTTTACTCAAGCATCATCAGGGTACAAATTAATACTGTATTAATACAGTATTAATTTGTATTATAATACAGTATTAATTTGTACCCTGATGATGCTTGAGTAAAGCGAAACCGGTCGGTTCAAAAAATTAATAAAACTCGTGGTTTTAAACAAAACAGTATTTTATTTTATTAAATATGTCAAACCACAAAGTGATTGCTTTCTACAATAATATTATTATTACCTCTGCTACTGGGCTGCCCAGGTTCAAGGGGTGAGGTTTGACCTGGTGTCAGGTATTGGTAGCGGTTTGGCCTGTGCATAACAGAGGCCAGTTGAGGGAGATCCTATTCCTCTCTGGGTGGATGCTCTCCATCCATCGAACCATCGCCTTGCACTGAAGTTGGAGGCATGAATTCATGTATAAAAAAGCTGTTTATTCAACGTTTATCAGTTATAAATTCTCGGGTGAAGCTGGTAGTAAATCCATCAATTAATTGTAACGTTATAAAGGACAGAAAGAGTCCAATAAATAAGTAATTGATTTTTGTTAAGTTGAACAAACATAATAAAAATACGACTTGTCACATTGAGGATATATCACACGATTTATTGCGCCTCCATATAACATACATTAGTCATTCAAAGCTGTGGATGTCGTTCATATCTGTAAGGCTATCGTAATAATATTTCGTCGCTTACGTTCATATTTGTCTAATAGACCATTAGAAAAGTTTTTAGGAGGAGAAGGTTTTCTTTCATTATCTCAATAAAATATTGATAAGTGTTTGTGATAAAGTTATTTCCGTATAGGTAAAGGTTCAATTAGTTTAAATAATTCTTAGTTCAGTGATTAACTATCCTTTTTTATACTTTATTTTTAATTTTAAAGTGAAGATTGAAAAAAACTCAAATGGTCTGTTGGACAAATACAAACTGAGGCTACCATTTGTTTAACAATCATAATATTGCCATTGTAAGGACTTAGCGTGTACATAAAACCCTGAAGATGAGAACCACAGATTACTAGTTGCTTTATTTACGTTATTGTAAGGTATTCAATGAATGGATCAGTCGTCCTTCTTTCAGGAAGCTCTAAGTTATTTTGAAACCGTGTGATAAACCCAGCACGGTTTTACTGTTGATATCCAAACCGATATTGACAGGGAATAAACAAGAAATCGATACACGCTGGCAACAGTGGAGGTATTTTCCATTAATTCACCTTCCAAAACATCAGACGCAAAAGATTTACGTAAAAATATTATTAATAAATTGATTGCGTCTTAGATCCATTATTTACGGCTCCGCATTCACGCTCAAAAATAATAAGATGGAAAGATATGTAATTACGATGTGCATGTAAGATGCGAAAATGTTGGATGCGAAAATTTTGAAAATGTTTAATAAAACACGACTCATTTAGAATAGAGCAAAAATCTTGTGGAAGGCGTCTTAAGTATCTTTTAAAGAAACATTGTGAATGTATATAACTATAACTTATAAAATATCTTTCTGAAACACACGTGTTTATATTAATTTTCGGAGAATACAATTTTTTTCTATCAAGGGAATTTCATATAACTTAAAAATAACTTAAAAAATAAGAGCTTAAAAACTTCAAACGTTTAAGGGAGATATGAAAGAAATCAGTAGAAATTCGAGTAGCGGCGGCTTAAGTCTATGCATAGGATATCCGACTTATTTCAATTCTAAGAGCTTCGTAAGTTCCATCGGTTCATTAATAATCTAGATATTTTGCATAACGAACGACATTAGGAAAAAATATATGTGTATATTGACAGTTAACCGAAATATATCTGAAAAAAAAAAATATATATATATAATCGTGAACCGTGCTTGCAAATATTCATGAGTGACCATAGATGACGGATTTAGTAGATATAGCATTGATATAGGGTTTTATCGATCGCCCAGCAGACCTTCTGCCGCTAAGAGATAACAAGGTCGCTAGAATTGCCGACCATTTTCATTATTAGATTTGCAAACTTTTTATTAATAGTCTTATATGAAAGGTTCATGTAATAGGATTTTAGTTCAGAACCATAATGATATTATTTCGAATCAATGAATCAAATGATTCAGTATTTATTCTACGCGATGTGGTGAATAAGACCGAATTGATTCATACGCATGAATGGATTGCTCGTCCCCGCGTTAAATCATCTGTTGGCGACCTCCTTGGAAGGACATTTTGAAAATTATTTTTATATATCTATTATTTAAAACTAAAATATTTCACTTTTAAGTTTTTATAATAAATTTAACAACCAATTTTATAAGAAAAACTTTATTTTTATAACTTTGTTGGAGGTTATTCCCATCAGTGAAATATATCATATTAGAATAAGTTAACAATAATAATCTACACGAAAATATGAAAGAGAACAAGACACAAAAAAACAGAAAAAAGACAATGGTCGCAACTGGGACTGGAACCCAGACCTCTCCGTCTAACCGGGACGAGTGCGTTAACCAATTTCGCTATTGCCACCTTCTGTCAAACCGTCATATTTGTCAATCTCATATTTTCAAATTTTAGAATTAACATATATAAC
Source organism: Limnephilus lunatus (assembly GCA_917563855.2). NCBI lineage: Eukaryota > Metazoa > Arthropoda > Insecta > Trichoptera > Limnephilidae > Limnephilus > Limnephilus lunatus. Next base: position 52,201,954 of record OU830603.1, read on the forward strand.
AAAAAATAGCTACATTAAATGTTGGCTGAAGGAACTATCAGAAAATGAACTTACTAGTATACTTAAAACATCGTCGTAGAAGTTTCTGGAAAACCTTATCCAAACCATTAAGTTAAACCATAGAAGTCGCTGAAAACTTATCCAAAGCATAGTCCCCCTCAGCACAGGATCTCCTTGTGAGGAGGACTACGAATATAATTTCTTTTTTTTATATTTACTTAACATGTTTCATATAAAAATGTAAAATATAATAAATATATAGCTTTTTTTTTTTAAATGTATCCTACGAATCCATCCCTCCCATTGCGGTGAAAAGCGATGGTGGAGAGAGACCTGCTGGAAAGGTAAAAAGGTCTCTCTCGACCAGTCTCTCCCGAACCGGCCCGCCACTAGGTGGGCAAAGCATTCGCCACCAAGGCCTAGATAAACCTAACCCCATGAACCCGGGCACCCCTGCTAAGTCACCAAACATAGCGAACCACATAGGATGACCTACGGAAGAGGTATTGATTATCCAACAATGGTTGCCGGAGCAACGGTACCTTTCCCCGCCTCCCAAATTTAGATTCCCTTAGATCTAGAGACAAATATATATATTACATCGGAAAAACCAACAAAAGATTTTTTTGTAAGTCTGAAGATATTTCTCCCTCTTTTAACTTCGATCGGGATAATTCCCGATCCGGCCCGCCTCTAGGTGAGCAAACGCATTCGCCGCCAAGGCCTGAACAAACCTCACTCCATTTACCTGGGTATCCCTATTAAGTCACCAAACGTAGCGAACCACTAGGGATTACCTATGGAAGAGGTGTTGGTTATCCAATAATGGTTCCTGGAGCAGCGTAACCAAATTTAGATTCAAAATCGGAAAAACCAACAAACGATTTTTCCATAAGTCTGACAATTTTTTTTTCTCCCTCTTTTAATTTCCGATTGAACTCCCAATGAATTAGGCCACGAACCCCACTGTGCAGGACGTAGTAAATGAGGCATGACACACGATACGGCCGCGGCGTTATCAGTGATACATGGGTCGCAGTTGAACGCTGCCAAATATTATATTATAATAATATATTAATTACAATCTCGGCCATCTGTGTTGTTTTGTGTAAATACTCGTGAGCTAGCCTCCAAAAGATTAGATCGACTTATTACATTTGCGGGTATTGAACAAGAGCCAAAACTCTTTGATTTTTTTATTGGTTCATAGTATACTGTTTGTTAGCAGGACTGATAATGTTTTTTTTAATGAAGTTACTTTCTATCGACGGCATACTAACAACTACTAGGGTAGGCTGAAAAGTAATGCACACATGCTTGTAAAACACGAACAAAAACAAAAAGTAAGGTCGGTCAAAAAGCATATTAAATTGCAATTCGTTTCAAAATCATATATTTATTTTTCAACATAGTCACCGTTAAGGCTAACGCACTTCTCCCAACGTGTAACAAGTTTCCGACATTTCTCGAATCCAGGAATTCACAGCTGCCTTCACCTCATCGTCCGAGGTGTAATGATTGTCCTTGAGATGTCTTTTGAGTGGAAGAAAAAAATAAAAATCACAATCGAAAGAAAGATCGGGGGAGTGAGAAGGGTGTGGAATCGGTTCGAACTTCAGGGTTTGCAGAGGCTCGTCTGTGAAACGGCGTGGTACCTACCCATCGTTCACAGATTTTACGGTATCGTAATTGTTCAATAATAACGCCGAAACATTCCTTTGATATTCTAAAATGGTTTGTAATACGCTTTTGAGTGATTCGGCGGTCGTTTTTAATCAATTCCTGGACGAGTTTTGATTATCGTCTGTATCAATGATTGGACGAAAGCTGCGTGTTGCATCAACAATTATTGCTTTTCAGGCTCACAATCATGAAATTTTACTACCCAGGTAGGAGTCCAGCAGTTAAAAAATCGATAATAGCACGCTGTTTATCTTGTGTTGACGTAACACTAAAACACGTCTCCATACTTCCGCTTCTTAAAATACACTGAATGAATTCAACGACTTATAGAGGAGGAATGTCACTTCCTATTCCACCTGGCGCTGGTGTTAAGAGCAGGCGCTTTAAAATATGAACAGTTTATAATAAAAAAAATATCTCATAAAGTTCTTAGTTAGCTCCTAGTTCTCCCTCTCTAAACACGAGAATTTCTCAATTAGGGAGGTATTGTTACCACCAATATTATATATATTTTGTTTAATTGTATATTATATGTATTGGTTAATATAAATTTAAAAAAAAAAAAATATATATATATATAGCAAAAGTACAAATAACACAATATTACATTTAAAGTAACAAGACAATCATTTAACTAAACAAACGGATTGCAATCTTCAAAGCGCAGGCGTCGTGCTTCGGGTGGGAATGCTATCTTTGTTCTACAGGTATTTCAATGGAAGATGCTCCGAATAACTAGCATCATTAATCCCTTCGGCACCGGTGCATAGTCGTGAAACACGCCAAACGCGTACCCAACATATGTATATGGTTGACATTTGTCACATGAGAACGGGTCGCTTCTTCGACTCGTTCTTGTGTTCAACAGCTCGGCTTTGGAACGATTTGACGGCCTTTGTTTTGACAGTGTTTCCTCCTTCCTACAACATTAACAAAACTTCAAGACCAATGTTCATTCCTTCCTCCACATAGCATTTCAGATGACATAGGCCCTAAAGGAAATTATTTTCCCCAAGGCCTCCTGGGTGGAGTTATTATAAAAAAAAATCACCGTACCATTGAAAAAAAACGAGTGTGCTTTAGACCACACCACTGAAGTAAAACTTCACATTAAATATATGACTTTTCATATTAAATACATGTGTTTCATAGCGTTTCATGCGTTTCACAGCGTTTCATGCGTTTCATAACGTTTCATGCGTTTCATAGCGTTTCACATTAAATACATGGTTCTTTTTCGTAGCGCATTTACCATTTTATCCCCAAGTGTCGAGCGTGCGTAAAGAAGTTTTACTTTAAAAAATCATATTTATAATTTAGTTTTGATTACATTTTGAAGTTAGATCTGTTTTGGCTAGTACTCCAGGACTTGTCAGATTTATCTAAAAGAATATTTTTAATTGTCTCTAATGATATTTTTAATTGTTTAAGTACCAGGAGTACATAAACAGTTTGAGTGAGCATAGAATACGGTTCTAGAGCAGCCAGACGCTAGGAAACGTGAAGATTAATTTATTTGGCGACCTCTTCACATCGCAGGTCCTTCGTCTTCTTCAGGGCGCTCGCTCTCGTGACACTCGAGGTACGGGGACCTCTCAGACAGACCCTTAGCCAGGGATCACAAACTTGGTGAAATCCAAAATTAATCAATAACTAATCTAAAAACTAACTAACTATCAAAACTTAGATAACCAATATACAGAAGTGGCAGAGATATTTTTAATAGCACCGAAAAAAATGGTATTTTAGCAGTTATTATTAGTTTATATTTTTTTCTGTCAGTGTAAATCACATTAGTATGTTAACGCTGTACAATGTGATTTTTTTTGTAATCTTTTGAAATAAAAACTTATTTAGCACTGTTGTGATTTAAAATTCGATGAAACGAAAAATAGCGACACTAAAAAGAAACAAACAGAGAATGAGATAGTATAAACGGTCTCCTATTTGTGCGGTGCTTCGTAGTCTCCCCACTCTTGTCTACTTTAATTTTTTGAAGGTTCCTCTTCTACTGCGTGTGAATTGCACATTCTGATGTTTTTCATAAAAATAATTTATTTTGTGTATTTTAAAAATACTTGTATCGTATATGCGATTTACAGTAATATGGCAATTTTTGAAATAAAACGTCTCTACGCACGCTTGACTTGGGGTGTAAGCTAGTGAATGCGTGACAAGAGCGTTACGAAAAGTGTAATCGAGCGAGGCGAACGGAAGTTGAGAGGGAGATATAAGTTAGTGAAGATAGAAAGAGAGATAGTTCTGTTTCGTATATTTGTAGGGGCAAGAGAGAGAGGTGCGAGCACACATTTTCTTTCTATCTTTCTCTCATAGCCAATTACGTTTCGTATATCTAACACACAGTGCAGGCCTATTGTCTGTATCACACTATAGGAGCAAGAGAGAGGAGTGCGCGTGCACATTTTCTTTCTCTCTTCTTTTATAAGTTAGTTAAGTTTTACTTCAGTCGTATGGTCTAAAGCTCACTCGTTTTTTTAACCAACCCTCTGGAGCCTGGGAGTCTATGGCATCCTTAATAATTATATATGTTGTGAGGTTGAACGGTATGAGGAGGAGAATACGATAGAGGAGAAGTTGTGAAAGTTATTAAGTAGTATTCAAATCTGGTCCCAGGCGTATGAAAAATGGTATGAGAGGAATCTTTGGAAGCGGGTATGGGTACCGCCGCCCCGGGAACCATTTATTGGATAACCAACACCCCTCCCGTAGGTCACCCTAAATAGTTTACTACGCTTTGTGTCTTAGCAGGTATGCCCGGGTTTATGGGGTGAGGTTGGTCTACACTCAACTGTTTCGATTTTTCGGAGATGTCAGACTAATCCACTGAACGATCGATTTATCATTAGAATCCGCTTCTGCTGTTTGGGCTCCATACCAGCAAAAATACATAGATTTATTAGAACAAATCCAAAAAAAATTTCTAAGGTATCTTTATATGAGAATGCATGGTGAATACGCTTCTGCTGTTTGGGCCCCATACCAGCAAAAATACACAGATTTATTAGAACAAATCCAAAAAAAATTTCTAAGGTATCTTTATATGAGAATGCATGGTGAATACCCGCGATTTATGCATCATCTAGATTTGCTATCTGAAACGCGCTTCGAAAGTCTCCAATCTAGAAGGAATGGGACTCTAACAGTAACAGCTTTCAAAATTATAAACTACTACATTGACAGCCCATACCTCTTAGAATGCTATAAATTGTTCGTACCGAACAACTACTGCCAGGGTCGCCATCACGACTTGTTCTATATCCCACATGGCAGAACAGACGTTCTGGTACTGCTAAATGATATTTCTAGGTCTCTTGACATTTTCAATTAGTCTTGAAGGTTTCAAGAATAAATTTAGGCAAGGACTCTAAAATATGTATTATTGAAAAAAACTATCTCGTTCAAAGTTATGTGTATATGTTACGTGTATAGTAATAGTATTATATTAATCAGTAATGCGCAAAAAAAAATTATTATTTATCTTGATTTATTTTTGGGATACTTTGCCCTTTTACTCTACCTCAATCTTTAGCCAATAGCAGTTTCGGACAGCGTTACAGTGTCTATCATTAGGGCAGATGTGTAGTCTATAATATATTATGTAATACATTATAAATTTATACACGCGACACTCACACCGCTTTATACGTCCATTCAAATTGAATGCCATCAAAACGGATGCAATATACAATAATTTATGGATGGTGCACTGAAGAGAGAAACCGGTAGAAATATGCATCTGCCCGAAATAAGTTGAATTTTCCCTCACTTTTGTCATGCAAATCAATAATTATTTAATTTATTCGCCAATCAATTGTGCTCTTCATATGTTCAATAATATTAATCTAAATTATAACATCGACGTTTTCTCCGATTCACTGTCCAAATTTAAAAAAAGCATCATGTCAATCATAAAAATTGTTTAATACGCATACTTACATACATACATATACACATATTAACACACACACACACCCTCACACGCCCCCCTATCCCTCAATAATTTACTAATTTAATATAGGTAAAATTTATAATTTGTCACATAAAAACATATATTATATAACAGCGACATGTCATTGGTACCAATTATTGTATTAATTCTATAACTTATAACTACTTTCTAACATGTAATTATGTACTGTTTGTTTCTGCAAAATCAATAAATAAATGTAGATCAAATAGGCTTATATTGCCTAAGTACGAGGGTAGGCTGAAAAGTAATGCACACCTGCTTGTACAACGCGAATAAAATGACCTTCAGAAGGGCGCTAGGTCGAATATGAAAGTGATATTACTCCTCCAAACGTACTTGCAAGTTTGAGGTTGTTGAATTCATCCAGCGTATTTTGAGAAGCGGAAGTTTGGGGACGTGTTTTAGTGTTATTTGAACGCAAGGTAAACAGCATACTGTTATCGAATTTTTAACTGCTGGAATCAAACTGAGATTCATCGTCATTAAAATGATGTTTATAGTGAAGATGCTATTGATAGGTCTGCTGTAAATCGATGGATACTTAAATTTCATGATTGCAGAGCCTGGAAATCAATACTTGTCCAATCATTAATACAGATGATAAACAATCCAAACTCGTCCACGATTTGATTAAAAATTACCAGCGAATCACTCAAAAGCGTATCACAAACCATTTTGGAATATCCAAGGAACATGTCAGCTTCATTATTGAATAATTAGGATACCGTAACATCTGTGGTCGATGAGTACCACGCCGTTTCACAGATGAGAACAAACTGCGTCGGTTAGAGCCTCTGCAAAACCTGAAGTTGGAACCGATTCCACACCCTTCTTTCTCCTCCGATCTTTCGCCTTGCGATTTTTATATTTTTCCTCTAATCAAGAAACACTTCAAGGGTAATCATTACACCTCGGATGATGTGGTGAAAGCAACTGACAAGTCCTGGATTCGAGAAATGTCGGAAGTATTTCTCAGTTACGTAATGAAAAAACTTGTTTCACGTTTGGAGTAATGCATGAGCCTTGACGGTGACTATGTTAAAAAATAAATATTCTATTTTGAAGCTTAAGAATTTTGCTTTAATGTACTTTCTGCCCGATCTTGCTATTTGTTTTTTTTTCGTGATTTACAAGCATGTGTGCATTACTTTTCAGCCTACCCTAGTATAATATACTCGTAGTTCTTTAATTATAACTTGGAATTTGTGCCGCCCCGGAAACCATTATTGTAAAGGTTTTGGCGGCGGACGCGTTTACCCACTTACTGCGCGGCCGGCCGGATCTCCCCGGGCATCCCTGCTAAGTCACCAAGCGTAGTGAACCATTAAATGGTTCTCGGGGCAGCGGTACCCATACCCACCGCCAAAGATTCCTCTCATACCAATTTTCTTCAAAAAACTTCCTCTTTATCGTTTCCCTAAAAAAATCCTCCACACATCATCCCCAAAGATGACATAGGCACTGAGGGATTTTTTTTCCTGTGTGGAGCTAATACAAAAAAATATTTTTTTTTATGGTTAAATCATAATATTGTCAGGTTAATCATTCCTATAGTTGTTTTCTGTTCAGTGGAATGATGGGTGCATTAATCAGTTAAAACGGTCACTGATTGGTTATGGGCAGTCGGCCCGTTGATCGCTTAACCGCCGACACGCGACAGGAAGGAATAGCAAACCAAAGGGGAGTCCTGCGTCTGGTGATGGAACCAAAATGACTGATTATGATAATGGCAACATCTTTAGTCTAAAGCCACTGAACTACAATTCGATGGATGAGAGTTATATTTTGACAATTTGATAGAAAACTAATTTCGCCAATTTGTAAAACGAATTTTCGGTTCCCCAAGCACAGATAGGTTAATAAAATTAGTGATTTATTCAAGAAAGGTTTAGTCGTTTGAAATATTTGACCCATATTTATTATACAATGGTCAGTCACAAACTAATGCCTCAAATTATTTCTACTTAAATAAATTAAAAAATTGAATTTGTAGCTAATTCTCAAACTTTCTTCTACAATCTACTGCAGTGTATCTATGGCTATTTCGTCTTTTACAGGCATTATCAAACTTGGTAATGCCTTAATAATATAATAATAATAATAGTTAAATCTGGAGCCCAGAATGTATGCAGGGGTAGTGCAATGCAATACATTCCATATTTTGAAACAAAAATGGGTTAATGTTAAAAATAAAAATAAAGTAAATAACAACAAATAAATAAATTTTAAAAAAAGCGAATAAGCATGAAAAACATGAGAAAAATAATAATAAACAGTAAAATTAATTATTTATTATTAATTAAGAAGGCGAAACAGCTGTAATGCGCCGCTACCCGACTTTCTACCGATTTCTTACATGTCTCTCTTAAACACGTTAAGTTTGAAAGCTCTTCAAATATATGTAATTCTTGAAGATAATATCTAGACATTTCCCGCGCCGAAACGCAAATTACATAAAATTCCCTTGATAGTAAAAAATCGCCAAGTATGCTCCAAAAATTAATATAAACACGTTTGTTTCAGTACAAGTTATATGTATGAAAAAATTTCAGATTTACATTTTCACAAGTTTCGCATCATTTGTCTCTTTAAATATTAGCGTACTCCTCTAACATTCGTAGTTTCATATCTATCCATCTTCTTCTTTTTGAGCCCGGTTGCGGCGCCTTAAGCGGCAGAACATGTTTTTATAAGTAAACCCTCTTTGTCAATTGAATAATAATATTTTTTACAATAGCTCCCACACCGGAAGCCCTGAGGAAAATAAATTCCCTCAAGGCCTATCATATTTGGAAAAGTTGTGTGTTGGTCTTTTTAAGGAAATGAAGGAGCGAAAGTTTTGGGAAGGAAAAAGGTACTAGAGATGGGTAGGAATCTTGGGTTCTGTATGTCCAGGTCATCCGCCGCCAATATCTAGATTCTAGATAAATCTCACCCCATGAAACCGGACACCCCTGCTAAGTTTGGGGAACGAACCATTTGACGACAGGGGTTTTGGTTATCCATTAAATGGTTCCCGGGTGGCGGTACCCATTACCGCCTCCCAAATTAAATTTTTATTATAAATGAAACAATGTTACTTTGTTTGAACCACTTGCATATTTGTTTGAAGCCGACCGGCTTCGGAACTACCGTTCCTTCCTCAGGGCAAACATATACTGATTTGACAATTACAAAATAGTTGGTGGGTACAATATATTATTACAAAGTGTTGTGGTAAGAGTGGAGGCGTGGCTAGGGATTATTTAGGAGTGGGTGGGTAGGGGGAACATATCCATGATTGGGCTATAAGATAATATTTTTTGTTTGTAATGGATTCATTATTTTTAAGGGATTTTTTTTTATTTCCAAGGCTTCTAAATTATCTGAGCATTTTCCTTTATGATTGATATGAAGAATATTTATCCCCGTATTTTTTTTGAAAACTATGGTTATTTTCAATGTTATGGTTAGCAAACTCGGAAAAATTATTATTATTAAGACACCTTAAATGTTCTTTAATTCTAATTTCAAAATTATGAGTTGTTTTTCAAATATAAAATGAGGAACAGTCATTACATTTGAGTTTATATATTCCGGAATAAGTCAATTTATTGTCTTTATCTTTAGCATTCCTCAAAAAATTACCGATATTATTTCTTTTATAAAAAGCTGGATAAAATAATGGATTACCACAAAGTTATAGCTACATTAAAAAGTATGAACTATTATTGATTATACGAATTAAAACTTTAAATTAATATATGGTTCTAAAAATTAAAATTGATAACACAACGTTAGGTTAAGGCAGTATCATGCTAAGGAACCTTTATTTCCTTAGCATGATACAGCCTTAACCTGGGAGGAACTTTGGTCTGGGAGGAAGTCTGTAAATAAATAAATGGCGTCACAGATTACATTTTGTGGTGATTGTATTGTTTCGCTAGACATATCATAAATGACTGAGAACAGAAAATCGGACGTGTGCGGGGTTCTACGATCGGAAAGCTAAATCGGATGTGTGCAGCCAGCCTTAGGCAAATATTATGATATAAAACAAAGTCGGGTTAGTTACACCATTTATAACTCGAGAACGTCTAGATCGATTTTTATGATCTTTGATTTGTTGGATTTGTCTCCGCCCCGAATAGCAGAATAGCTACTAAAACATCGGAAAAATTCACGAAAAAATAAATTATGAAGAAATTTATTTTCCGAATACATTTTGCATGGAACGAGTTCTCATCTTTTGAAAGAGCTGCAGGAATATTGTGTTAAGTATAAAATTGAATTGTGAGTGATTTTCGAAAATTTAAATGCGCTGATTGTTTTGCTTTCTTACGAACTAAATGTCAACTGCCTAAAATGGGACAAACGGTAAACAAATGTCTGCACCCCTCCAAAGGAAAAATAAAATAATTATAATATATCTCCCTCACACGTATAAAGAAATTGAAATGCAATTCCTCCAAGTGGAAAAGAAAAAAAAAAAAAACAAAAATTATTTATTTATTTATTACACGCCCTGATGGGCTTTTACATTATAGTTTATAAGTTGAGTATAAAAACAATGAAGAAAATATAATACAATGAGAAAAGAAAATACGTAATACAATATAAAAACAAAAAGATATCAAGACAACATCAAAATACCAAACTAATGCAAAACAATTATATCTACTTAGGAATAAAGTACTTCAACAACCTTCCAATTGAAATAAAAAAACCAAAGACATCAATAAACTGAAACTCAAACTGAAGCTACACTTCATCAGGAATAATTAAAACTAAATAATTACCTGTTTTTCTCTTTCTTTCCATTTATTATAAATTATATTCATCTCTATTTTATTTAGATTTTTAGAATTTCGTACCGTATCCTATGTATGTACACCTACACATATTGATGATCCAGAAGTCTCAATTGTTCGTATTATATACTTACCTTTTGCATAATGTTATTCTATTTCTGTTATAATTAGTGTAACTCGCTCATCAAGCACAAGAACTAGCTTCTTCTTTGATGAGATTGCAATTTTAAATAATTTCTGTACCGATATGTAATTTATGTAACACCTTTGTACACTTATATATCTATATTAAATAAAAAAAATAAAAACCACATAATAAAATAAAAAGTACATATGTAAAAATGATAAGAAGTCTCACATTCAATATAAACAAAAAACTGCAGAAATTATGTAAATCTATTTGTGTCTAGAAGAATAAAAGTAATAGAATATGCAACATTTATACTGATTGGTTTTAAGATGAAATATATCACCTAGATAAGAATATTTATTTCCGAGACTGTGAAGTCTAGGAAACGGAGAATTTTGATAAGCTAGTGTCCTGGTGTTATTGAAGTAAAAGGTTAATAAATGTCAACATGATTTTTTGGGTACATGGATATTGATAAATAGAAGTAATTCTGGACAGTCAATTTTGTAATGCAGTATTTTATGTAACAGTATTAAATCTGTGCTTATTCTTCTTTCTACACAATACACAATACACAACGTCATCTAAGATAATGACAAAAACAAAACACGGACAGTTGCGCATCGATAATTGCTTCATTATGTAATTTTTGACTTAATAAAAAAAATAATTCAGCTAATAAGTTAACACAACAGTTATTGATTCTGAGGCGGTACGATCGCCGGGTCAGCTAGTATTTTATAAATAATTACATTTTCACAAATTCTACCATTATTATATCCCGTGTTATTTCAGTCTGAGGCAGTGTTATTCTAAGGAGTAAATCCACTTTAATACTATTCCTACGAATTTTGGTTAGGCGTTTTCAAGTGGAAAATTTACCTCCATATTTGAATGCGTGTTATAAACAAAACGAGGCAGTTGATTTTGGTAGGTGGATTGTTGGCGGGAAAACACAGTTTTGGCGGGAAAGTGGATTGTTGCGAAAAGGTTTTAGATCAGATATAGGGTTAGAGTAATGGGTTCTGAAAAGGCTTAAAGTGTGAAATTTGAAGATAATAAATAGTCAATGTACATTGTATATTGTACATACCGTATTACTTATAATCGCAGAATAAGATAATACCACGATAATACGAACGGGTTATGAAATTTGTACGAAAATTTCACCTAACCTGTTCGTATTATCGTGGTATTATTATTTTTTGTTATTTTAGAGAAAGTTAACAGCAAATCAAAGATTACATAAAAATTAAATAATAAGATACTTAATTATGCCAATTATGAACTTTCCACTGATGATAGTGAATGAATGATTAGGTGTGACACTTTAAGGGTTTTTTTTCCTTTTTAATTTATTTTTTAGTTACAATATATGAAAAAGGTGGAGGGGGAGGAGGAATATAGGAATAGTATAAAGAGGCAAAGGATGGGAATATTATTTATTTATTTATTAACTTTCTGGAAATCGACAGTTAACATTTTTTCAGTTTGTATCTACATAAGTATTATATAGCCAAAATATATATATAGGGATTGAACTTTCTAGTTTCAGTCATGTTGCTTAGTGAGTTTTCGTTTTATGTCACGTAAAGTCGAGTTAAAAATGTCAATGTGGTAATAATTTAAGTTAAATGAGTGAACTGATCTGATAAATCAGTTCTGTTTGGAGTTGCAAAGGGGGTATCTTATTCTGCGATTATGAGTAAGACGGATAGCGTGTAAATAGATTTCTATTATATAAGGTGGTTATTCTTAGGCGCTCTGGTAAAAGATCTTCATTCGTAATCGAAACGTTTCTTAAAATGACCGTAGACCTGTTAAGTGACTGCCTCCTAGGATGAGTGGTTCGGACGGAGTGCAGTGGACGGAGGTCGCGGTTTCAAATTCCGGCGTGCTCAAGTTATTTTTACTAGATTCATTTGCGTTAGATTGAAGGCCGACGTGTTCTGGCGGTACGGCTTTTGACTCGCAATCCTGAGGTCGCGGAATCGAATCCCGGCGAGGGCAATTAAATTTGATTTGAATAATTTGTACTATTTCAAAATTAATTCATTTAAAATAATGTGTAGTATATTTGCGACGTTCCAGAGTGGAAGATACTATCAGTATCACCCTGGTGTAAAACCACAATTCAGAATTGAAACGTTGCTTGAAGTGGCGATCTGAATAGCCAGGTACTCCCTCCCTCTTCCCCATCTCCTTCTCCTCCCCACTACCTTCAACCTCACATTATACTCCAATTGGGGATGCCATAGTCTCACTGGCTCCAGATGGGAGCAGTTGAGACTCTTGTGAGTTATTAGTATAAAAAATATGAAGTACTATGTAAGGCAATGCAGGGGATCACCGAGGAGGGTCTGGTAGGAGACAAATGTCTTGGCTGCGAAATGTATTAGAGTGGGCCGGTATTAGAAGTGTGGAGGAGCTACTCCGAGCAGCGCAAGATAAGGATATATTTACCAGAGTGATCGCCAACGTCAGGGGGACCTGATGAGGCACAAGAAGAAGAAGAAAATGATGTATGAATGCGAACAGCGTAAGGAGTGTGTACCAAGACCGAGTTGAGCCAATAAAATATACGTTAAGAAAATGAAGATAATGTGGGTAGTTCTTAGACCAAGTATGATACAATTAAAAATGATCGAATGGATATTGACACCTTGACGCAGTGGTAAGAGCATTTGCTCGGAAAGCGAAAGGTCCTGGATTCAATTCCCAGAGGTTTAAATATTTTTTCAGATTTTTCTGTTTCCAGATTTTCGATTGAGTTTCGCTAATATGATGTTCATTTAATTAAATATTACAATTTGAGATTTTACTCATAAAGTAAAAAAAAAAGAATTGTAATAATTTTTGATCAAAAATCTTCAAATTTAATATAATAATAAGTTGTTTATTTCAGCCGAACAGAGCTGTGGGTGCAATACTCTAGCAGCCATATAAAAGTATACATTACATAAAATGGATTTACTAGATTAAAAATAAAATAACAAAAAAAGAGATTTTTAAAAAAAAATATATATACACATATTTAGTAATTTAAAAATTCATTGACTTATCTGAGACTTGGCGCCGATATTTCTTATTTTGTCGATCGTCTATTCCAGGGGTCTCCAAACTACGGCCCGCGGGCCATATCCGGCCCGCCAGTGTCATCAATCCGGCCCGCGACAGCTAATGACCAGTGTCATCAATCAGGCCCGCGACAGCTAATGGCTTATTGTTATTGTGCTAAGTTGAATAGAAAACACAGAATGATAGTAGTTTGGTTTTATTTACTTGCTAGGTAAAGCTTAATGACAAGTATAATACGCAGAAAATAAGTATCTTAGAAAACTTAAGCATAGTAACTAACAAATAATTGAAATGAATCCAATTAAAATTATAAACATAAATAAACAATATAACATATAAACATTATAACATATAAAATACTAATGAGATTCATGTCATTATGATTTTCCACGATATTAGTTTGTAGTTTTGGACTAATTTCACTTGGTCCAATTATAAAAGAGATTTAAGATGCTCATCGGTTAACTTAGTCTAACTTAATCTGTAACTTTCTCTAACCAACGAGGTTATTCGTGAAAAAGTACTAGGTACTAGCGCTATTTGTTAGCGATGGATAGAGGGTACTACCACTACCTATTTTCGCGAAAAACCACCAGATATCGTCAAGTGTCGCAGTCGTGACAATATAGTACAACACAATAGTTATTGAAATAGCGAATTTTACAAGCGTATGCTCGCTCAGGGAGCGTACTCAGCGACTAATCTAAAAATTATCTATAATGGCAGGAAAATTAAAATGGTTTTGGCCATTGGAACTTATGATTTAATCAGTGTGGCCCTAAGGCTGGAAAGTTTGGAGACCTCTGGTCTATTCAGTGGAAATCCATGAACGTGTACTATAATATTATTATTATCGTTTATTTATATTTCCTATTGCTGTTTGATTGCTTTTATATTTTAATGCTATTTTTATTGCACTGTATAAAAACTATCGCCATAACACCGGACATGTGCTGGTTGTAATGCTGTACAAGGTGTAGCAGCATGTACCAGAAGCATTTTATTTAAAAAAATATATTATTCAACCTGATACAGTCGTTTTAATACCTACAGCAATCTATTCATATAAAAATTTAAGTTCCGTATGTTTGGGTTGGCAAATCTCGGAAAGTAATCGATGAATTGACTCAAAAATTGTACAGAACATTGCATTTTAGCAGAAGAATGTTTCTATATATAATGGTAAGTTCAGGCGTTATAAAATTTGAATTAAAAAATTACTACAGACAAAAATCGCCTTGGTGCTGAAAAAATTCAAAGTTGTTAAAGTAAACCCTGAATTTATCACAAAACTAAAGTTGATGGGACACATTAATATCCATTAAACACAGAAAATGTAAAATTTTGCCGGATACATTTGGATACATTTATAAAAGTCTCGATGAATACAAAACTTTAAGAAAAAATACCTTTAAAATTTTGAGAAATCGTTACTTTAATATTTTGTTATCACACTAAAACACGAGTTAATTAGTTATGATAATCACATGATTTCCTAGATTTTATCATAAAGATTCAGAAAACCACAGCAGTTATAGTTGAAATATCACGATGACGTGCACACGTCCATCCGCGGAGAGATCTAAACTTGACTGATATAAAATTACTCTTTCGCGTTTCGAGGTAGTGCGTATTTGCGATGGTGCCATAGGTCGCAAGCAGCTAAAATGTTTTTTTTTTTTAATTCTTAGAAGATTAGATATTTAGGTAGCCAATTAAATTAAAATGAAATCCAGAAAGAAACCTAGGATTTTATAATAAAGTCAAGCTAGATACCTTGAATTGTTAAACTTAATTATTTCGCCACTGATCCCATCCATGTGTACGTCGTGAACAAGTGATGCGCGCGTTGTTTGCTGTGATACGGTGCTGCTAAAACGAGACGGAGTGCTTATCACGTGACCCGCCTCTACGCTATGCCGGACTATTTACTCAGTTGCGACGTGTGATCAAAAAATATTTGTGTTCTTCTTTTTCTTGTGCGCTGGCCGTTCAACGGACGTTGGCTATGCGGACTTTGTTTACTGCAGCCCGGAACAGCTCTACAGTAGACTGGCCAAACCACTGTCACAGGTTTTTCAGCCATGAGTTTCTCCTTCTTCCGGCAATCTTTCCCTGCATTATGAGATGCAAGATCTCACACTTCTCTGGATGTCTCATCACATGTCCAAGATATTGAAGTTTTCGGATTTTTATAGTTTTAATAACTTATTTTTCTTTATGCATCCGAAGCATAACATCTTCATTCGAACCCCTGTCAATCCAGCTTATTTTATGTATTCTTCTGTAAATCCACATATCGAATGCCTCAATTCGCCTAATTAGTTCTTTAATAAGCGTCTATGTTTCCATTCTATAAAATAATATCGTAAACACGTAGCATCTAACGATTCGCATTCGTAATCCAAGGTTGAGATCATGACTACAGAACATCTATAAAATATTATCAGGCAGCAAAATGACATCTACATATTTTACTCCAAATATGCTTAGGAATCGTTGGTTAAATTTTTTCGGCTGTGTGCTAATACGCCTTGTAAAATATGTTAATATGTGCTAAATAATATATTAAAAAGTACATTTTCTCGGAAGACTAAGAACTAAACTAAATATGTACATATAATATAGAACTTGTTTTTAAATCTTAGCTGCTCCACATACTCGTATAGATAACTGATCTATGATATTATATTTGGTCAATGAAGGAAATTTAATCTATCTTGATATTATTCAAAACTAGCTGACCTGGTGAACTTCGTACCGCTTCAGAATCAATAACTGTTGTTTTAACATAATAGCTGAATTAAATTAATTTTTTTATTAATTTAAAGATTACACAACGAAGCAATTATTGATGCGCAACTATCCGTGTTTTGTTTTTGTCAGTATCAGATATGGAGTTGTAAACGAATTTATATTTATTGTGATTTTCTAACTTTTCCACTTACTTACGGGAATTGCGTTTCATTTTCTTTATACGTGTGAGGAAGATTTATTATTATTATTGTTTTTTTTTTGGAGGGTTGCAGACATACGTTCACCGTTTGTCTCATTTTCGACTGTTGACATTTAGTGTGTAAGTAACAAAAGTAAAACAATCAGCGCATTGACATTTGACGTTTTTGAATTTTTGGAATTCACTAACTTTTCAATAATATACCTATCACAAAATTCCAACAGCTCTTTCAAAAGATGAGATTTGGTTTCCATACAAAATGCACGAGGAAAATAATTTTCTTAATATTTTTTTTCGTGATTTTTTATAAGCTATTCTGCTATTCAGGGCGGACACAAATTCAACAAATAGAAGATCATAAAAATTAGTCCAGCGGTTCTCGAGTTATAAATTATGTAACTTTCTCGACTTTGTTTTGTATATTAAGATTTATGAAAAACCAAATGCCAAAATACTTTAGCATGATATTGCTTTTAATAAAAATATGCATGAGAAATGTAATTATGATTGGCATCTGAAAAAAACAGAGTCACATAACTGTTTAATGTAGAAACGACCAAAGGTGTTTGATGAAATGCCTGAAAATCTAAAGAATTAAAGAAAAACGATTTTTTTTATTTATTTGTAAGAGACAAACAGCTTTTAGATAAAATATAGAGATGCATATATACATACAAAGTTAAATTAATTCAAGCCAAAAAGTTCTCCCATGTTAAAGTTACTCGGTGATGGAGTTCTTTTATATATTAAAATTAATTTTAGGTGAGGAGGAGAGGAAGAGGAAAATAGGATAGGGATAGGAGAGGAGATGCTCCCGATGCATTCCACACTCTTGTTTTAATTTTCTATCCTAGGCGTTACTTCTATTCGGTCCATATTTTAAAATTTTGTATTCAATATAAAATATAAAACAAAATTTTACAAAGTTGTATTTTTTACAATAACTCCACACAGGAGGCCCTGACGAAAACAATTCCCTCAGAAATCACTTTCCGATGCCATCTTTAGGGATGCTGTGAGCATATTTTTAGGGAAAGGAAAGAGAGCCAGTTTTGGGAAGGAAAAAGGTATGAGGGGTGAACAGGAATCTAGGGAGCAATGTGTCCAGGAATGACGGACATATTAATCTATCCCTCCCAGTGCGGTGTAAGATTATAGATCGAGAGAGTACGGCTGGAGAAGTCTAGATTAAGTCTCCTTCAACCAGTCTCTCTCGATCCGGCTGCCACGCAGTTGGTGAGTAAACGCAGGCACCACCAAGACCTAGACAAACCTCATGAACCCGGGCACCCCTGCTAAATCACCAAACGTATCGAACCACTTGGGGTGACCTATGGCAGGGGTCATGGTTATCTAATAAATGGTTTCCGGGGCGGCGATACCCATAACCACTAACAACCTCCCAAATTGGTATTATGCGCACTGTAAAAATATTTTTTAATGAACATTGAAACGTACATAATCTTGTACATGTACCAAACGTAAACCTAATACTTTATTTACCAAAATGTTATATGTATAAACTAACTCAATAAATAAATAAAAATAAGTACATACAAAAATCAGGTGTGCAATTCACACGCGGTAGAAGTGTAACCTTCAGAAAACTAAAGTAGATGAGAGTGGAAGCACCGCACAAACAGGAGACCGATTATTTACGAAGATCCTGACAAACAGGAAACCGATTAAACTCAATCTCTCGCAAGGTAAATCCTATAGATGTATGTGTTTCTTTTTAGTTTAGGAGTTCGATTATTTACGAAGCTCCGCACAAAGGCGAGACCGATTAATCTAGTTATTCTCTCACAGGCTAAATCCTAGAGATGTATCTGTTTATCTCTTTTAAGTGTAGCTTTTTCCGAGTTTCAAATTAACAACGGTGATAGAAATTTTTACTTCAAAATGTGTGATAATTTTTTAGTAAAATGTTTCAAGTTCATGACCCCTGTATTATTAGACTTGACAATACTTAACCACAGGATGACCCGAAACAATGAACCACACAGCCCTTTAATAACAATAGTGGAGTGGTATACCTACTCCCCCGCGTGGTCTAACAGCCAACTGCAAGACGGTGTACACTAACATTGAGAGTTAAGTGGATCAACAAACGTCTCGCATTTCAGAACGAGATAGCTCCCAGCGTCTTGAGTGCAGGCGGGTGAGTTGTGGCTTCGTAAACACCACACACGTCAGGCCACAAAACTAACAGCATATGATACTCCATTAAAGTGCGAGTAGAAGTTACTATCTGCGATTTGTTTTAATCAAAGCAGAAAGACAAACATTTCATTGTTGCGAACATACATATTAAAAATAAAGATGACATGGAATCGTGCTGACTGTCGAACAAACTGCATGGATTGTCGTATTGTGTCAGAAAATGAAAGTGAGGCGTTTGTTGTGTAGGAAAATTATTGTTCCACCACACGACATATTATATTTTTCCACATTTTTTTGCTTATACTACAAAAAGTTTTGTGAAATACAAAAAATATTTTGTATAAGTACAAATTTTTCAAGGCGATAATGCAATAATGCAGTGAGGTGGTGAGGCGGTGATGCCGTGAGGCGGTGAGGCGGTGAAGTGGTGGGGCGATGAGGAGGTGAGAAGGTGAGGAGGTGAGGCCTTGAAACGGTGAGGCGGTGATGGGACTACGGGAAAATGCTTGATCGATTCTGACTACACTGAAAAATATCACCCACTTTTCATACTATTATTTTTGAAAATATTTTTTAATGGTCATGTAAAAATACTAAATACCACAAAAGTTTTCATTTGTCTGAATATGGCCACGATAGGCTGAAAATGTTGTCAACTAAAACGAAAAACAATTATTTTTTTTTAATTAAAACGAAGGTTTTTCATTTTACCTTAGATAAAAGAGCTGCAAAACTGTTTATTTTACGAAATGAGTAAAGAATAAGTTATGTAAATACGTATTAAAGAACTCCATTCAACTCTTTTTTCACAATATTCGGCAACTGGTCGTTTTTTTGTTAAATAACTCGTAATGAATATTTGCCTACATCAGTCGGCTGTAATGAACATCTAAACTCACCGAATTTTGTAAATAATAAGGGGTTCATTATAAGATATAGGGAGTATATAAATAAGAAATTAAAAGAGAAACGTTGGAAAAACGTATTTATTTTACCGGCGTTTTAGAATGGCGATTTAACCCCTAGAGCAATAAATTTCTCCCAGACGTCAAACTTCCACGGAGTATTTTTGGGAGATATTTCTCTAAGCCCGATACGGACATATTTCTTAAAAAAGTCATGCAATTTCATTTTTTATTTCGGTGAGATACATGATTTAAACGGTGTTAGTAAGAGAGAATACCGCGCTTTGTATTTGCATTTAAATAATTACTAGTGGCGCTCCCAAAATATTTGAAATAATTCTACGAAACAATATTTGAAACAACATATATAGTATCGTGGCTCCCTTATCAGGCACTAGAGCTCCTCTTTTCTGTTAAGGTATACATGACCAAAAACGAACTTTATTATAATATTTTGTAAAATATATATGCATATATATAACCAATATTTTTTTCATATTAAAAAAATGTAAATGTTTGCATATTTTCAATATTTTTACATAAAACGAATAAAAAGTAAAGCTTTTATGATACATCTAATTAAATATTTATTTACAATCGAAAAAAGTTATTTATTTAAAACCACTTTATTTGATTTTTATACTCGACCGGTTTCGGTTGATCTGAACCTTCATCAGGACAATAAATATGTAAACGGTTTCGGTTGATCGCTACAAAAAGCAAGATCAGTAAATATATAAATACGTAAAAAAGTGCAGCTTTTATAACATGACTAATTAAATATTTAAAGAAAGTTCTTTGTTTAAAACCACTTTATTTATTTTATACAGGTCGACCGGTTTAGATTAATCTCAACTTTCATCAGGATAATAAATATGTTGATCGTTAAAATAAGCGAGAATAATAAATATTTAAACGGCGTATATGTTTATAGTCCTGATGAAGGTTAAGATCACCCGAAACCGCTCGGTGTGTATAAATCAAATAATGTAGTTTTTTGAGTGTATAATGTCAAGTAACGAAGTGTTTGCTTTCGTCGATAATTTTTTTTAGTTCCGTGTAAAGTTAAATTACACTGTGGATGATGTAAACCAAGTATAAGCGACGTTAAAAACACTGCCTATTTTTAGGTTTAAAATTTTACTTGTTATTCTGTATCACAATTCTAACTTGTACTAATAATAACAAGTGTTTTGTTCAAGCTACAGCTATGAAAGTTGTACGCGTAAAATTCAATAATATCAATAAACGCCCGGGTTACCAGCAAATAAAAAAAATTAGTTAGGAGAAATACATGACAAAATATAATTACAGAGGTTCTAGGTACTAGGCCTACAGGCATACCAAGGGGTCAGCTGAAATCTTTGGTTGAATCATGGACTTTGTAACGATTATACGTTAATTTGGTCGCTAGTGCTTAGGACCGATATATACTTATACAAATAGGGTTTACTTGTTTATATATCGTCATTACTGTTAACGATAGCTGTAAAGCCGCTTCCGTAGACACCATTTTAATTAACAATCAACATGAGAACACTCGGCTACCAAAACCCATAAAAGTTAAGGGAATCGATTCAGCTTCCTGTTGAATCTAATTCTAATGTGGTCCGCGCTAAGTTACCAATAAAACTTGAAAGAGGAAGATAATAAATTAATCGAATTGACGTTTATACGCGGATATTGAAGTAGGTATTCGATAACAGATTAAACAATACCCAAACAATGGACTTTTTATTTTATTTTTGAATTTATTTAAGCCCTTTTTCGGGGTTTTTACATTACAAATGAATAGTAAGAAATAAACAATATTTATTGTACGTAACTGAACTGCCTCAGTTGCTGCTTTTATACTTGTTTAAACATAAATTGAAGATGTCCACTGACTTGGTATAATTGTTTTCCTCCATTAGTATTCTGGGCAAAGAGGGATACATATGGTAGTTAGTCTCAGAATTTCTGCACTGAAATAAATCCTGACTTCTAGTATTACTTTGTGGAATCCGGAAGCTTACCAAGTCAAGCAATACCGGACTATCAACTATATAGAAATACCAAGACAATGAAAATTCTTCTGTCTGACAATTTAAGCAAATTCATATCATTTAAAATAGTTGTTTAGTTCAACATAATTGCTGGAATACCCATTTTAAAATATAGAAAACATAAGAATTTGTTTTGTATTCTTTCAACAGCTTGTACATGTATATTATAATGTGGGTTCCAGATGGAATAATTGTACTCAAGTTGACTTCTAACATAGGCAAAATATAACATTTTTTAGTTGTAATGTATTTTATACCCATTGATTAAGATTACTTGAATAGTGTTCGGGGAAAATCCAAAATAATATAGAGGTTCATCGAGATTACAAATTGGTTTATTTACGTTATCGTAAGGTTTACAGTGAATATTTAACGGGACCATACGTCCTTTCTATAAGAGGCTCAAAGCTATTCTGCGGCTGGGCGCATGACGCTCTCGAAGCCCGGCCGTCTATTATGTGCCTTCATCTATAACCGAAACATTAGATTACCTTCCTACATTAGACACGGACGGCGATAGTTGTTACCCTTCTAAGTTACTTCACAACCGATATTTGTTGAGGTATTTGTATACCTCCAATTGGGATATGTTGTGAGGGTTCCGAATAGTGTTCTTTCACCAGAGCGATACTGAAAGTATCCACCGCTCTGGAACATGCCGCAAAACACTATGTATTATTTTAATTAATAAATTATAAAAATAACACAAATTAATCTTTTTTTTTTGCACGTCGGGATCTGAAGCCACAATCTCCGAATTCATAACCAAGGATCGTAACCTTTGAACCAATTAAAATCTGATTCTGAATATATAGTTAGAGCTGATTTTTTGTGCGTAAACATTTTCTTTATATTTTTTATATACCTAATACACCACGAATACGTATTAACATTACAAGTTTTTCGAAACTCTTGCTTAAATTTAACAAACAAAATGAACAAAGAAAAAGCTAATCTGAAAAAATGTAATAAAGAACTACACGCAATATTCTTAGTAATTTAACATACAAAAGAGAAAATAAAGTTGAACCTAATGTAAATAAGTACAATGCTAATAAGAATACACACGACTTGATTAAAAATATATGTTCTTACCTTTCTTATCCCCCTGAGAACATTATTTCATTAAAATTAAAGTGGGAAATGTTGAACACTCTTCCGTACAACGCCGGGGGATCGTAAATTAATAATTTCGGCCTTATATGATGATATAAAGTTATTATAAACAAGCCCAATGAAGTTCTTCCCATGTTAAGCTTACATATTCTGCGCCCTTGGTGTGATATTTTTCAAGAAAACTGCTATATATAGATCAACATTTAAAATGGAAAACACATAATTGTGAATTTGTCAAAAGAATTAGGAAATGTATATATATATATATGTAAATATTCTTAGTTGTTTGTATGTTTTTATAAATATTAACATATTTCAATGAGATGAGACAGCATTTTTTTGGGAATAAGACTGTCATATTGATCTACGTTCAATTTGACAGTCTTATTTTAGTATTAGTGTAAAAAAGGGATGTAACATTAAACGCTTTGCGGGATCGTAGATTGCGGAAAAAAAAACCTTCGGCCGGAGATGTTTTTAAAAAAAAAAGGCAAAAGGTTTTAGAAATTTTTAAAATCGTAATATATGTAGCTTCCCTTTCAAAATAATCAGTTGCTTATCTGATTAGTTCATTTCAAGTTGATATATTTATGTGTGTAGTTCAGTCTCTTTCTAGCACATTCATTTGCTGTATCTAAAACCAGAGCAGAGTTCTATTGTCTTATTATTCCCTTCAAATTTATATGTATTTTATCTTTTCAATACTGTTTTATTTTTTAACTTTTTTAAAGGTTATTAATTATATTTAAATGGGGGGGGTTTTGAATTTCAAACAAAATAAATCAAGGAATAATATTAATAATTAAACACGAAATTGTCTAGCTGTGGGCACCTGAAACTGGAATACAAGAATACATATTCAATACGCCCATCGACTATTCATGGCGGGTCTAGTGGTTGCCTTGATGGCTCAGTGGTTTAGAGGTTTAGAGAATTAATATTTATTTTAAATTAGATTGCAGAAATTCCCGAATTGAATTCTTAGTCATATCAAAAATCCGATATTCATAATATATAATTCTGCGTCTTAAGCTAAAGGCAGCTAGGAATTTTGATGTACGAGACCATTCACCTGTTATAATAAAACCGTTCGACAGTTCTGTGATTTTAACCCTTATGTATAAATAAACTGTATGAAAGACAAGCTCAGAATCGCTTGCGCCAATATCAATCTTGATATTGATTATTTTCTATCAAACTTCTATTTGATCATTTTAAAAGAGTATAAAGGTCATTGTTTATTTAAAAACCAATTTAATTTTTTTTATTCATGTTTGTGTACAAATGTATCAGACCGCTGAGTGGCTGAGTGGCCATCGCGTTTGGGTCCCAACCCGGGCGTCGCGTGTTCGATTCATGTCAGTTAGTCCTCCATCATGATACAAGCAACATTTTCCGCTTACTGTGGTTGTGGTAGGAGATTTTCAAACATTTTTGGGTTGTTCGTAATCCGGGAATGTTTGTCTATCTTTAAAAAAAAAAATTTTAATTGAAATTTTTTTTTATATTTTTGAAATTTTTGTTTTTATATTGATATATGAACAGAACTCGGTAATTTTCACGCGGATTACGAAATGATATCACAATTCAACAGAAATACGAATATTTTTTAGAAAAAAAAATCTGGTTCACCTTTATTACTGTAAAATACATTTTTTTGCATTCGGGGAAATGGAAAATACTGCATTCAAAATTTCAATTACTGGTACCTACTAAAACTCGTACTCGTAACTGAAATTTTGAATCCATTGTTTTCCATCACCCTGAATGTAAAAAGTTGTATTTTACATTAATTAAGGTAAATCTAAAGATTTTTGAAGTAAAACTTCTTTACGCACGCTCGACTTGGGGGGTAAGCTGGTGAATGCGTTACGAAAAAGTGTAATGCAAACGGTGATCGATGCGAACGATGATCGGGCGAGGCATACATACTTCAAAACTAAGGTCAGGCGTACATACTAACTCAAGATCGAAGGTCACACCAAGGTCGTAGGTCACACCGGTCGTAGGTCACCCCAAGGTCATAGGTCACCCCTTGGTCGTAGGTCAACCCAGGGTCATAGGTCAGCCCATGGTCGAAGGTCAACCCAAGGTCATAGGTCACCACACGGTCGTAGGTCACCCCACGTTCGTAGGTCAACCCAGGGTCATAGGTCAGCCCATGGTCATATGTCACCCCAATATCATATGTCACCCCAATGTCATATGTTATTTTATAAGTCTGTGAAGTTTTGTTTCAGTCGTGTGGTCTAAAGCACAATCGTTTTTTTTTCTAAAAAATATTCGTATTAAGCGTTTATAATGATTTCAAAAGTTTATCAAAACTTTAAATCTATGTATAATCAATACAAACGGTCTGAAAAGGTAAAAGACAGGAATAAAATGGAAGTATATAAAGAAGTCACATTCCAATTCAACGTTATTCCGTAGATCGAAGATGTAAAACTTAGAGCAATTTTGTTTTCACTGCATGTTACAAATTATGATCGACACAAACTTCTGAAAAGTTGGTTGTGCTTTTAGTGGTGAATAACTTATCCACGGCAGAGTTGTACATACAACTAAAATATTATGTTAGTAAAATGTAACTCTACTAGTAACAGATTTGACAAATGCTTTTGGGTTCCCACTCGGGCATGTAGTGGAGTCAATCTTCTACTAGTTAAGTCCTCCATTATTACACCAACAACATTTTTCGCTTAACCCTCCGCCCGTTGCGTCTTTTTTACTAACGCGAGGTATCGCGCGGGGTCGCTGAGGATCTTAAGAATAAATATGATTAAATTGTGGTTAAAGCATACATATAATGTCTTATTTTAACTGATTATAGTCAGGTGATAATGACTGCATTGAAATAAAAAGAAATATTAAAAATTGGATATTTATTTTTAATGTCAAAGCTTAAAAATCAATAAGGAACATTTTTTTTAAATTTTGTATCAAACTTTTTTATAGAAAATTTTTCAAAAAAATATAATAATTTGTATCAAACTTATAATTATTTGAGTTTGATACACACTTATTATTTTTACAAAAAAAAAGCAAAATACAATTAAATAACATATATACTTGGTTTTCATTGTATTTTATTGATTTTTTTAGCCTCACACAGAAACACAAATCTGTATCTTACATCACACATGCGCAGACCGAATGTTGTCGGTGCTAGCGTCAAGTATAGTCCCTTTTAGGAAGCTACCTAAAGTAAGGAATCAGTGGGAACATTTAAAATGTACATAATTACCATTCCTGTAAAACCTGGTCTTTTAAAGACCCCACGCGGCGGGTCGAAGGTTGGGTTAGGTGGTAAAAGTTTTTCAAATATTATCATTTTATTTGTAAATTTCGCCTTTCTTTTAAAAAAATATGCCATTAGACATGAAAAGTGATCAAATGCGAATAGCTAGAATCTTCCCAACCCTCATTTTCCCCATCACTTTACCCCTTATATTATCTTCTATGGTATATTTTGGGTACTATTCAGGGCTATTCAGAAACTAGGGAACGTTTTGTAATAAAACAAAAACTAGGTACAGGAAAAATATTTTATTATATACATCTGAAAGAGTGACTAAAATGCTACTTCTCTACATAGTCACCGAACAAATTAAGGCACTTATCGTAGCGGTGGACAAGTTTCGAAATTCCTTCGTCATAGAAATCCGCCGCCTGCGATCTCAGCCACTCAGTGACGCACGCCCAGAGCTCGTCGTCGTCATCAAAACGCTGTGTCGCTAGCCAGTTCTTCATCTTCGGGAACAAGTGAAAATCACTCGGTGCTAGGTCGGGACTGTAGGGTGGATGTGGGAAAATCTCCCATTTGAATGAGTCAAGAAGTTCTGCAGTTCGATTTGCCGTGTGAGGTCGGGCATTGTCATGAAAAAACAAAAATTTTGACGATAACTTTCCTCGGCGCTTGTTTTGCATTGCTCTTCTAAGCTTGCGCAATGTTTGGCAGTACCGATCAGAGTTGATTGTTGCACCACGCTCGAGAAGTCAATAAACAGCACACCTTGCCTATCCCAAAAAACAGTAGCCATAATCTTCCTCGATGACAAGGTTTGCAAAATTTTTTTTGGTTTTGTGGGGGAACTTGTGTCCCCCCACTTCATGGACTGCAATTTTGTCTCGCAATTGACGTGCTTCACCCACGTCTCGTCACCCGTTACGATTCGATCCAGTAAAGAATCACCATGTGTGTGGTAGGCGTCAAGAAATGTTAAGGCTGCTCCCATTCGCTGACCTTTATGGAGGTCTGTAAGCATTTTTGGCACCCATCTTGCACAAAATTTATGGTAGCCAAGCTTGTGAGTTACAATTTCAAACAACAAAGTCCGTGAAACTTGTGGGAAGCAAAGCGAAAGCTCCGTTATTGTGAAGCGACGGTTTTCACGAATTTTCTCATCAACTTTGGCGAGAAGATCGTCTGTCACAATGCTCGGGCGTCCACTCCTCTCTTCATCATGCACGTTGGTTCGGCCATTTTTAAACCGGATACACCATTTTCGCACTGAACTTTCGTTCATTACGTCGTTGCCATACACTTCGCACAGTTGCCGATGAATTTCTATCGGTTTTTCGTTTTTTGCTAACAAAAACCGTATTACGGACCGCACTTCACAACTGGCGGGATTTGAAATTGCAGCGCACATTTTAAATTGGAATATTGGAAAAACGGGCAGCGCGGAGACGTTCTCGTTCTGACGGCTGGATGCCGACTGAAGCTACGAGCAACGAGCACGCGCACACCAAAACATACGTGATCGCCGCGCGCCTAGCGGCGTCAGACGGAAACGTTCCCTAGTTTCTGAATAGCCCTCGTATAATCCATTTTTAATTTGTGAGGCAAATATGGGTACCGAAGGCCACGAACCATTGAATAATTGACACTCACGCCATAAGTGGTTTGCCAGGTGTCTTAGCCGGGGTGCCCGGGTTCATGGTGAAGGGTTGTGCAGATCTTGGCACCTTGGCCTACCTACGGCGAGGCGGGCCGGATAAGGAGAGACTGGTTGACGGAGACCTAACCTAGACCTCTCCAACCGGACTCTCTCGACCCATCAACTTGCACTACAGTAGAAGGGATGGATTCATACGTTCGTCACTCTTAGACACATTGACTACCAGATTCCTACACACTCCTCATACCTTTTTCCTTCCCAGAACTTCCTCACTTTTATTGCTTTGAAAAGACCCTCCACACAGTAGGAAAACTAAAGTAAAAAAGAAAATTGAATTTTTAAAAATATCATTAAATTATTCGTATTTTTTGTCTTTCTTTTTAAAAAAATATGCGACTAGCTACGAAAAGTTAATAGTGAACGAAAAGCCATGACCTTCCCAACCCTCATTTCCTAATCTCTTTTCCTCCTTACTTAGCCTTACTGAAATACTACGTATTTATAAAACCAGGAATCGGGGCTTCTTGCACACTTTTAATAAAAACTCATAATTTCCACCGATAACTTTTATACAAGGGTAGGTCGAAGAATTAAAGACCATTCTAATTTAAAAAATCAGGAAAAAAAATATTTTACGCGAAGAAATATACGCATTTATTGCCTTTTTGATTCCGGGTAACGAAGTGAACCTGTGAGGTATCGTGTTTCAAATGGCGTATGCAATTTGCGTAAGCGATTTTTCCCTCTGAATTGAAAAAGCGAATAATTGAGCGCACCTCGCAGGCGTTGGAATTCAACAGCGGATCGTCCGCTTCAAACAGACGCAAAGATCGCACTGAAGCAGCTACCATACCGGATTACCGCTCACTTTTTAGGGGAAAATCAGAGCAATTATTAATTAATTAACTGTTAGTAATTTTAAGTAACTGGCCTGACTTTATTAATTTAGTATGTTTTTGGGGCAATACAAATTATCATCATATAAAAAAAATGTATTGCGCGATTCAACCTGATAGATTCGTTTTTAATACTTAGAGCAATATATATTTAAAAAATTTAGGTTCCGTATGTTTGCGTTGCAAATCTGAAAGTAATCGATACATTGACTCAAAAATTTTACAGAACATTGAATTTTAGCAGAAGAGCATTTACATATATAATGGTAAGCTCTAGTGTTATTAAATGTATATAATATATCAATCTGTATATAAAAAAATCGCCTTAGTGCTGAAACAATTCAAAGTTGTTAAATTAATTTTTATTTATTTTATATATTCAATAATTTTATTATTAAATTAATGAAAACAGTTTATTTATAAACAAGTTCTGCTGGTAATTATTACTACGCGTGACAGCTGTTTCGCCTTCTGAGGGCATAATCAAATTGCGCAGTTGACAGTTTGATAATGCCCTCAGAAGGCGAATCAGCTGTCACGCATAATAATAATTACCAGCAGAACTTGTTTGTAAATAATTTGTTTTTATTAATTTAATAATAAAATTATTGAATATATAAAATAAATAAAAATAATAATGGAGTTCTACAAATTAAACTTGATAACAATAAAAATAAAAAAAATAAATAAAAAAAATTGTTAAATTATACCCAGAATACATCACAAAAATAAAGTAAATTTAACACATGAATATCCATTAAACAAAGAACACGTGTAATTTTGCCGAATACATTTTTAAAAGTCTCGATGAATCCTAAACTTAAACGTTCTGAAAAATCGTTAATTCGATATTTTTTATCACACTAAAACACACGTTAAATAGTTATGATAATCACCTGATTTCCTAGATTAATTACATCATAAAGATTAAAAAAAACACAGTAGTAGTTATAGTTTAATTATTACGATGACGCGCACACATCCACCCGCGGAGAGATCCAAACTCGACAGACATAAAATTACTCGTTCGCGTTTCGAGGTAGTGAGTATTTTCGATGGTGCCATAAGTCCCAAACAGTTAAAATGTTTGTTTTTTTTTAATTAGTCATTTAGGTATCCAATTAAAATAAAATGAAATCCAGAAAGAAACCTTGGGTTTTATAATAAAGTCACACTAGATACCTCAAATTACTAACTGTGCGTCGCCGCCGAGAATGAGGAAAGGTCTTTAATTCTTGGACAACCCTAGTTCATTCAGAAACAGAATAATTATCAAATTCATCTTTTGTTAAATTTCTAATTTCTTGAGGAGACTTTTTAATTAGCCAACTTACTAAAAGCATTCCAGGGATTTCTTAAGGGACAACTTCAAAAAGATCTATTTCTTTGTAAAGGACGTAACTTTTCTACCTTTTTAAGATTTATTACTGGAGTGGTTCGCATTTTTATCTTTAAAATGAAATTTTTATGGGCTTGTAGCAATTTTTGAGTCTTTACCCACATTGTAGCATTCCAGGAATGTATCAAAATATTCAACAATGTAAAGTTTCGTACTACAAACTTCTAACCTAACATACAAACTTTCATAACGAAAACTATTTAAAAATTCTATCGTTGAAATTACTTTTACTGTGGCAACGTCGATTTACACTGATTTTAGAAAGAAAACTAGCGAGAACCCGTGAAAAGTTACGGGATTTTATAATTTCAGAATTTTTTAAGCTAAAATCTATATATATAAAAATCATAAAATGTTTGTATATGTGTCCGCTATGCGTTGCTATATTAATAGGAAATGTTTCAAACTTTCAAAATACCTTTTTCTCCACCCTCGCGAAGGTTTCTGGATTATTACAACCACATAACAATACATTTGAAAAGTTTTTTTAATCATTACAAAAATGTCACAATTTGAAAATGACCATTTTCAAACATCGATTGTTCGATCAAAATTCAATCAACATTCAATACTAGAATTAACTTTTTAAATTAATTAATCGAAATACAAATTTTAATTATATGGTAAAGTAGTTTTTGCTGATTTAGACCTTATTTTATTTTATTTTTTTATTTATTCATTGCATACATAATATGGTTATATTATTAATGGATTCTTGCGACAACCATACTAGGCTGATGCTCGTGTTATAATATTAAAAATTAAATTTATACGTAAGTACAATTTTTTTAATAATAATAATATTAATAATTGGATGATATGCAGAGTGCCGTTTTTTGAGAGCAATCACTCCAAGGGCTTTGTACAATTTATTATGAATTCTCTATCTAATTTTATTATTTACAAACAAATACCAAAAACATACTTAACTTAATTATAAAGTTTATGCTTGGAAAAGATACGACTTTGCACGCGGAGGAAATTATATTTAAGACATTGGACATTGCAAGACCTCACATCTGCTACCCCCGTTACTGTTGATATTACATTTATTAGTAGAAAAGTGCCAAAAAAATTGATATTTATTTTGAAAGACTGGAGAATTTAGGACTCTGTAGGAATTTTTGTGAAATGTCTTTTACAAAAGCTTAGAATTTGCTTACATTTTTACACAATTAGTTATATGCAATGTCACGGGCTACGAGGTGAAGGTAAAAGATTTTTGACTTTTAGGATACGATTGTCTGAAATGGCGAGATTTCAGTTTTATTTCTAAATTCCGCCGAGTCTGTGATCACTCTTAAATTATGTGGCAGTCCATTCCAGGCTTTAGTTCCTGACACTCCGAAAGCACGCTTACCAAACTTGGTATCTGGTGTACGCTTTGGTTCCTTCAACCTTCCGATGATCTGGAATATATGTTATTCCCAAAAAAAAGTGGAAGAAATTACTCATTCTCATATCTCTAATAATTATAAATAGAAATATTTTTCATCAAATTTTTTAAAACAAATAACCATATTCATGTGAACTTCAAGATTTTTACAAAGTTTTACAAATTAACGTCTCCTCTATAATTTTCGTTTTGTAGCTCAAGAGATTTTACGAGTTTTACTTAACCACAGAAGTTATGATGCAGGGTTCCGCGATTTTTCATTCCGCTACAAAATATCCTCGATAAAATATCCTCCTACAAAACATCTATTAAAACCGATCCTAATCTAACCTAAAAAAAATGGAACAAAAATAATACAGAATATTTGTATTATTTTTGGTAAATTTTCGTAAGTGGTGTCCACGCGTATTATTAATAATTTTTAGAAAAAAACTTTAGATTCGCCTTAAATACTTTAAAAGGAAACTTTTTAAAAACATTTTAATTTTCAATTGCGTAAAACCAAAATTCACTTCGCGAACCGATCGGCGACTGTCAGCGGCCATTAGGTACGCCACTGTTATGTTGGTATCCCTGATTCATTGCAAAGAACTAAATACTACTGTGGCCAACTTCGTGGGGTACATGAAAACACGGTTAAACTACGAAAACTGCATGTCATCATAATTTTAGAAAACATCCCAGGTTTTGAATGGTTCATTTGGCAAAGCAGGGTTTGTCTAGCGGGTTTGTACAATTATGATTTAATTGTGTTTTTCATAATAACGCGCGCCTTCTTGTATCCGACGAAGATGGCTACGGTTGTATTTAGCTCTTATTAATGCATCAGGGATACCAACATAACAGTGACGTACCTAATGGCCGCTGACAGTCGCCGATCGGTTCGCGAAGTGAATTTTATTTTACGCAATTTGAAAATTAAAATGAATAATTTTCCGTCGCCCGAATTGCAAAAAGTCTCCTTTTATAGTAATTAAGGCGAATCTAAAGTTTTTTTTCTAAAAATTATTAATAATACATGTGGACACCACTTAAGAAAAATTACATTAATTTTGTTCCATTTTTTTGTTAGGTTAGGTTAAGTTTTAGTAGATATTTTGTCGCGGGATGAAAACGCACATTACCATAATGAATAATCTCCTTTCTGGAATTACAATTATTGATATTATAATACATTAATGCGTAAAATATTCACTTGAGACGTACCTAGTGTTTATTTAAATTTACAGTATTTTTTCTTGCAACCATCTTGGCGTTGCTCTTTAAAACCTCTCAAACGATCGAATCTTTGTTTTTCTCTATATACCATAGGTAATTCTAAAATATAAAAGTAGTTTGTTAAGTTTGGTGACTTAATAGGTTCATGGGGTGGGGTTTGTCCGGATGTTGACGTCAAATACGTTTGACCGCCAGCTGCATAGTAGGCCGGATCGGGAGAGGCCGGTTGAGGGGGACCCTTTGACTTCTCCAGCCGGACCCTGTCGGCACATCGCTTTGCATCGCAGTGGGAGGAATGGTTTCATACATTCGTCACTCCCGGACAAACTAAAGCGCAGATTCCTATTCGTCTCTATTACCATTTTCCTTCCTAGAATCTCATCTATATCACTTCCTTAAAACACCCTCTAGTCTAGAGCGTCCCCAAAGATTACATACTCAGGCCTGAAGGAAATTGTTTTCTGCTAGGCTTCCTGTGTGAAGCTAATTTAAAACACAGACCGTATACACTGAATAGAATATTCCAATAATTATGAAGGTACAGCGATTTGAAAGAAATCTGATGTCGCCAATAATTTAACGGCTCTTATCTCCAATTGTTTTCGCATTGTCTTTGTTTACCTACTAGACTCCTAAAATGCCCTGAATTCGAAAATCTAATTATGCATAAGACATTAAATCTAATCTCATCTAATCATTCCATCATTTCAATACCAGCTATATCCGATTTTTTGCCAAATTGACCTGAATATGACATTTTGTTCACATTGATGGGCCTAAAATTAATTTTCAAAACTTCCCTTATCACTTTCAAAAACCATGTTAAAACTGCGAGTGAGAAACAAAACCCACTATATCAAAAAAGTTACTATCAAAACCCGCTATATCGGAATTCAACCAATCAAGAGCCTAGATGGTGGGTTTAGAAACACGCGCGCCAGGTCTGTTGAGTTTCAAAAGCCTCTATATCGTGAGTAAATCACGAAGTGTGTATCAAAATCCGCTATATTTTTTTTTTATTTATCGAAATCACTTAAATACTGCTAGACATACAATGAAAAATGAACACTTTTCGAATTTATATTACTCCAATTCATTATGTAAAAATTAAAATGCAATTATTAGAGAAATAAAAGAACATACTCCATCTTGTTTAGACCACATTTGGACAAACATAAACATTAAAGATCTTCACAAATTAAAATCTATTGTTTGGAAAACTAACATAACTGATCATCATTCATGCTTACTTCTGTATAATAATAATATTAAACATAAAAAATATAATTTAATAACCAAAAAATCAACAATAGATATGACTATTCTCTCTGAAAAACTAAAAAAGGAGGATTGGAACAATGTTTTGAGCAGTGATGATACCGAAATATGTTCGACTTACTTTGAAAATATCTTGTCACAACACATTAAAAATTCGACAACTGAAATAACACACATAAAATCAAAATTAAGATGTTTAAAGCCTTGGATTACCAAAGGACTTATAATATCTATCAGGAACAAAGAAAAACTTTACAAAACAACTTTAAAAAATCCCCACGATGAAAAAGCATATTTTTTCTATAAAAAATATAAAAATAAATTAACATCTAAATAAAAAAAAGTAAAGAAGAGTTTTTTAAAAATAAAATATTATCTTCAGAAAATAACCATAAACAAATGTGGAAAACAGTAAATTTGGCCATAGACAATACAAAAAAAACACAAAACATTAAGTACATTGAACACGATAAAAAAATTATAGATGCCAATATGCAACCTAAACAATGTGCAAACATTTTTAATTCCTTCTTTGCAAATGTTGGAAAAAATCTTGCGAAAAATATTCATAAACCTTCTAACCCGGAAAAACATAAAAATAAAAATTTACAGAAACGTAATATACTTTCAACATTCGAAACAACAACAGAATGTGAAATCTTAAAAATAATAGAAAATGTGAAAGGAGGTTCGTCTCCCGGTTTTGATTCTATTACGGCACATATGTTAAAATCTATGAAAACTTACTTAATTAAACCCATCACTCATTTAATAAATTTAAGTTTAACAAAAGGAATATTTCCAATGAACTACAAAAACACAATAATCTCACCTATTTACAAATCTGGAGATCCACACCAAGTAACAAATTATCGCCCAATCTGTCTAATTTCTAATATAGGAAAGATCTTTGAAAAAATAGTAAAAAAACAGTTGGTAAATTTCCTAGATAGTAATAAAATAATACACAAAAACCAGTTTGGTTTTATAAAATCACTCAGCACACAAGATGCTATTGCTAACGTAACTTCATACATTTACGAAACAGTAGATAAAGGTAAAAAATGTGCGGGTATATTTATTGACCTCAGAAAGGCATTCGATAGCATATCTCATGAGATGCTATTAAAAAAATTAAATAATATTGGCATAAAAGGCAACGCGATAAAATGTATCACCAACTACTTAAAAAACCGCTCACAAGTGGTAAAAATCAATCTTTGGAATCCCCCAAGGTACAGTGCTTGGACCAATCCTATTTACTATATATGTAAACGATATTTTTTTTTCAATCTTTACATGGTCAAATTACATCATACGCCGACGATACAGTATTAATAATAAGTGGAAAGACTTGGGAAAATGTAGAATTAAAGGCCATAGAAGACATTAACACGCTTAAGAATTTTTTCGACACTAATTTACAATCACTAAATAGTGAAAAGACATTTGTAATTCCATTTGCAATACATTCAAACGATGCTCCCAAAAATTTTAACATTGTCATACATGAAAATACTAAAATTCACAACCAAAACTACTGCAAATCAAACTGTACAATATTAAAAACAACAAATAAAATAAAATATCTAGGAGTAATTATTGATAAAAATCTGAAATGGAAGGAACAAATATGTCAAGTAGTAAACAAAATTAGAAAATTTATATACATATTTTTAAGAATTAGAAAATTTTTGTCAATAAAAAATCTATATTTAATCTACTATGCCTTAGTTCAATCCACTTTACAATACGCTATGATTAGTTGGGGATCCGCATATAAATGTAACCTTGTTCCAATAGAAATTGTACAAAGAACAATTATTAAAATTATATTAAAAAAATCATTGGACTACCCAACAGAACGCCTATTTGATGAATTCAAAGTGCCTACATTTAAAGATTTATATATTAAAAATTCATTAATTAAAATTATAAAAGAAAAAGATAAATATCAATTTTTAAACGAAAACAGAACGCGACTTAAACATGTTTTTATATGCCCAAAACTAAATACGTCTTTTGCACAACACCATTACACTTACCAGGGAAGAACTTTTTTCAATCGCCTACCAGAAGAAATCAGAAGCATTAATGATAAAATCCAATTACTGCTCTCTGTCAAGAGACATTTTAAAAATATTCAGAAGAAAAAAACTAATGCCACTTAATTATCCTACAAATATCCTTAGTTTTCCAAAATATTCTTTCTTTTATTTAAATGTATACAAATATACTTAGTTTTCCATAATATCCTTTATTTTCTTTAAATATATACTATTATATACTAATACAACACACATATATTTATGTAAATGAATTATTTAAGTACTAAGTAATAACCACATTTATGTACACTCCTTTTCCATACACAAGCAAATGCTTTAAATGGAAAAGTAGTAAAAAACCTAAGATGTAAAATGATCATTTAGCAACATATAAAACATATTAATGAAAATAAAAAATAATTAAAAAAAAAAAAAAAAAAAAATTTACGCCAGAGATGTGACAATTTTTAGCGGTTTTCTCCGAATCAGGGAAAGTTGAAATAGCGGATTTAGAAATTAAACTTACAAGATTTGTAAGTTTTTTTAAATACGGATCGAAATGGTCCGATGCTCTGTAGGGAACCCGCTTGCACAGCGCGGTGCAAACTATGCGACCTAAATTTTAAGTTTAGACTTATGGAACTCAATATTTCATTTGAGTGATGACAGCACTATGAAAGATTATCCCACAAAAGTCCAAAACTGTATGGGACCATGGAATTCCCAATTGGTGTTTGTTTTTAGATTGAACGGAGAATGGAAAAGGGAAGAAGATAAGAAAGGGAAACGTTGGGAAATAACTGGCTATTCAAATCTGGTCACCCTACCAGGCAAAAGCAATCTCAAGAAAGATTTCGATTCTGAATGTTGATATTTAACCAGAACGATTCTACGATATCTAAGCGTACCATGTTAATCGAAATCTTAAGGCTCCGCAACCGGGCTCGAAAAGAAGGAGATGGAGAGATACGAAATTACGAATGTTAGAGGAGAGCGCTAACATTTTAGGGGGCATCCATTAATTACGAGAGCAGTTTTTCTTCCAATCTAGACCCCCCCTCCCCCTCGGTGAGATAAATTTGGGCCAATTCGTATATTTTTTCAAGTAACGTGATATTTTGCTGGACTTCCCCCCCTCCCCCCCCCCCCTACAAAAACTACAAGTCCAGGTCTTTGCGGAAAAAAGTACTAGTCCATCAGGACTAAAAGGACGGGAGCAGTTGGGAATCTTGTGCGGTATTCATTTATAAATGAAAAAATAAATAATTATAGGTTTATTAGTGATTATTGCTGTTGTTAGTGTACAGTGAGGAATTTTTTTTCTATAAAATATATTTTAAAATTTATTACGTAGATACAACTGTCAGTCAGTTACTTGTATATTATCCTGCAATTGTGTTCTTATACCTTGTTTTATTTTTGTTTACAATGTTTGTATTTTTTTAAGAATATTTTGGTCCACAGGTATTGGACTCGTAGTTTTTTTGTTTTATTTTAATGCTTTTATCAAAATCCGGCATAATATTTTATTTGTTTTGTTTTTAAGTTTGTCGTATGTATGTAAATGTTTAAAAATCTGTTGATTTTCCAAAATAAATAATCATGTTTTAACGAAGTATTTTCAGCATTATTGCAGACAAAAGGAATTTTTAATTTCTAAAGCACTGACATTATTCAACAGGTTATGCAAATAGAGTGATGTCGTTAATTTAGAAATGCAAAATTTTTACTAGAGTTAAAATTATCTTACAAAATTCAAATACGATTACTAAACTAAAAAACATTTAATATAGTTACGTTAACAATGAAGTACAAGCTTAAAAATAACATGCTCACAAATAATCTGCAAACTAATATTACGTAACGCAAAAATGTTCACAATTATCCTACAAAAAGTTTCCAAGATTTTAAACTTCCAAAACTAAACTAACACAAAAAAGCGTGTTTTATTTATAAATGGCAAAAACTTTATAAGTCTTGGCACTTTTCGTAGAACTCACCTGTGTAAATGTTTTAAAAAATTATGATTTGCAAACGAAAGTAATAATAATAATTGGAAAATTTGTAGAGCGCTGTTTTTGCGAAAAATCACTTCAAGGGCGCTCACCAATATTACTGTAGTCACCTTTAGCCGCGGATATCCGAATTTCTACCGATTTCTTACATATTTTCGTTAAACATTTGAAGTTTTCTCTTAAAAGCGCTCTTTAAAAAATAAATAATATTTTTAAAGATTATATCTAGACGCCTTCAAGCCGAAACGTAAATTATATGAAATTCCTCGTATGCTCAGAAAATTATTATAAACACGTTTGTTTCAGTTATTTTACAAGCTATAGAAGGTGAAAAAAATCACAATGTTTCTTTAAATGATACTTAAGACGCCTTCCACGAGATTTTGGCTCTATTTTAAAGAGTCGTGTTTTATTAAACATTTTCACTATTTTCGCATCGATTTTATCGCTTTAAATATTAACGCGCTCATCTAACATTCGTTATTACATATCTCTCCATCTTTTTCTATTTGAGCGCGGATGTGGCGCCTTAAGTCAATACCTACATATATTTCTTAAACTGGATTGAATCATAAACGCTCCTTAGGTAGATGGCAATAAGGATTAAATTCCCGTTTAACACCAGTTATTAAATTTGAGCGGCGGTTATGGGGGTATAACCGCCCCGGGAAGCATTTATTGAATAACCAAACCTCTGCTATAGGTCTAGCCAAGTATATCACTACGTTTGGTGACTTAGCAGGGGTGCCCGGGTTCATGGGGTGAGGACTGCCTAGATCTTGGTAGCTGGACGGATTTGGAGGATACTTACTGAGGGAGATTTTTACGTCTCCGGCAGGACTCTCTCGACCCATCGCCTTGCAGCGCAGTAGGAGGTATGTATTCAAACATCCGCCACTCTTGGACACAATGACCACCAGATTATTACTCACTCCTCGTGCTTATATCCTTCCCAGATCCTTTCCTTTAAAAAAAACTCCACACAGCATAGATAAGCATCTCCATAGATGACGGAAGAGATCAGAGGAAATTGCTGCAAGCCAATCCCAGGATTGAAACCAGAGAGGGAGAGATGACATAGGACCTAAATAAAATTATTTTCCTAAGGGCGTCGTGTGCGAAACAAATTTTAAAAATAAAGACGCATGTTTTGATTAATTCAGTTTGGGAGGCGGGAATGGGTACTGCCGCCCCGGGGACCTTTATTGGATTACCAACACCTCTGCCATAGGTCACCCCAAGTGGTTTGCTACTTTTGGTGATTTAACAGGGGTGCCCGGGTTCATGGCGTAAAGTTTGTCTAGGTCTTGGAGGTGGATGACCACAGAACACACCGAACCCCAGATTCCTACCCACCCCTTCAACCCCTTTCCTTCCCAGAACTCTCCTCTCCTTCCTTTCCTTAAAGAGACCCCCTAAACAGCATCACCAAAGATGACATAGGCCCTGAGGGAGATAATTTTCCTCAGGGCTTCCTGTGTGGCGTTCATGTAAAAAAAAACATCGCCAGATGTTTTTAAACTTAAATGTTGTACATCATTTTCCAAAGAATTTAATTTTTCATGTTATTCAATAAAATTCAACCGAAAAGACATACGTACATAAGCACGATTGTGAATTAAAAAGTAGGTTTATAGGCCTGATACTTAAATTTTTTTCTGAGCTTACAAAAGTCTAAAAAAATACTTCATTTTTTCAAAGGCAAAATATGAGTTCTTCTCGCACTATTAAATTAATCAAATCATCTAAAATATTTCCAAGTAATCGAATTTTTAAACAAACAAAAAAACACGATTTTGCATTACTTAGTAATTTTATTTCATATATTTTTCCTACTGGATGCATGAACATTTTTGTTTACGACATGTAACATATTGTTTTGACGGGCGGCGTAGCGCAGCGGATAAGACGCTTGATTCGCACACCGAAGGTCGCGGGATCGAATCCCGGCGTGGCAAATAAATTTTATTTGATTAATTTGTGTTATTTCACAATTTATTCATTTAAAAAAATATATAGGATATTTGCGGCACGTTCCAGAGTGGAAGATACTCTCCGTATCGCCCTGGTGTAAGACCACCATTCAGAATTGAAACGTTGCTTGAAATGGCATTAGCCGTGTTTGGTGACCAGATCTGAATAGCCAGGTACTTCCCCACCTTCCTCTTCCCTATCTCCTTCCCCTCCCCACTACCCTCAGCCTCACAACATACCCCAATTGGGGATGCCATAGTCTCACTGGCTTCAGACTGGAGCAGTTGGGACTCTTGTGCGGTATACATATAAAAAAATTATGATGATGAATATACTTGATTCTAGTCTACAGTTTGTTGAAATAAGTAAATTGGAAAATGTTTCAAAGTGAATACTTCAAGAACTGAGTACACAATATATTTCAAATTAATTTCATTTCATATTTAATTTTTCTACTTACATTAAGCACATCAAAAATTTAGTCTAGATTTCTAGACCGTTAAACACTATGGTTCGTTGCGCTTTGTTAGAAAACAGTTTGCATCATGTGAATACTGTATTCACGTTTTAACATTGTCAAGTTTTTGAGATATGTCCTACAACAAATTGCTGTCCGAAATAATGCAACCAGGGCAGAGGAAATAGTTTGGCTCGCAATCTAGGGCGTTAGGATAACGTATATCCAGTACTTTTGAAGCCACTGGTATTGGGTTCCAAAAGCCTTGATAAATACAGTTGTTATAATCGATGCACAACAAAATATCCATCAGCAAATTCTTACAATTCTTCAGTCTTTCAATTAAATATTAACTCAACTTTGGCATTAATCTTCGTATAAATATAAATTTAAAACCAACAGTGATGAGGGTAGCAAAGGTAAAATCATGCAATGTCCAGTGTTTTTAATATATTGCCCTGCACGTGCAAAGTCGTACCTTTCCCAAGCATAAACTTTCTAATAAAGTGTGTTTTTCGGAAGTGACCTGCAGGTTAGTATGTTTTTGTATCTTTCTGTAAGTAATAAAATTAAATAGAACCTGGGAATTCATAATGAATTTTAAAGCGCCCTTGAGGTGATTTTTCACAAAAACGGCGCTCTATTATTATTATTATTATTATTATCTGTCCAAAATAAAGGAAAAGATTTTTATTATTTTTAATTGCATCATACTTCAATTACGACAATAATACTGAGCGCATACAAAATAAATTTATTAAGTATCTCGGTTATAAATTCAACAATAATTATATCTGCACTCTCCAATCCCTGAAATCCAGACGAACGGTAGCCGACATGACATTTCTCCATCAAATAATACATAGACTGCCCAGAACTCCCATCCTAAATAAATTTTAACATCCCATCTAAAAGAACTCGCCACACCAACCTTTTTTACACAAATAGTAATAATACGAACGCTTTTTTTTTTTTTTTTTTTAATTATTACATTAGTTACATTTATACAGCAAAATTACATAATAATAATAATATTTCAAATAACTGTAGATATTAAAAAGTGTACAAGTGTTATTATATTATGTCTTGTACGTTATTAGTTCCTAGATAGGCAGATTGCCTGTTCTAAGGAACCAAATGCTGGTGAAAAATGCCAAAAATGTCTTCTGTAAAAAGAAAGAAAAAACAAAATATTGTTTTTTTTTTTTTTTAGATTAAATATACATATACTAAGTTTAAATATACTATACTAAGTTTTTACTGATTGTGCCATTAATAGTTAGCCATGTGTAATTTTAAGTTTTAAATGACATTATTTAATAATTTTTCAGACTCAATCCTACCTAAGTCTATCAACCATTTAGTTATTATTGTACCGATGCATGCTATTTTACATGTTTTAATATTTAATTCTGGGGGGATTTTATTATACAATTTCGGTCCCAGATATGTATATGTCTTTTGAAACTTTGCCGAATTGCTCCCTGGGACCACGAGATCCTTTCTGGTGTGACTTCTTGTTATATATTTATGGTCAATTTGCTTAAGATTTTCTACATTTTTGTGTAGGTGGATAATAACCTTTTTTATATAGTTTTGACGAACATCAAGTACATAAAATTTTTTGTAGAGCTGATCGCTAGAAAACCTATAGGGTTTACGCATAATGACTCTAATTATGGATTTCTGGGCCTTCACTAATGGATCTAAAATTGTTCTACCTGACGCTCCCCAACCAATACAACCATACGTTAAGATGGGGTTGCATAATCCGAAATATATTTTTCTTAAGTCTTGTTGTTTGATTATGTTTCGTAATACAAAGAATACATGAATCAATTTTCTTACCCTTATTGAAAGTTTGTCGATGTGAAATATCCACCTAAGATGATTGTCTATAATAACGCCTAGATATTTGATGTTTTTCACACTCTCCAAAGCTTCACAGTTGCAGTTAGAATCAATATTATCGGAATTACAGTTAGTCTTATGTGTTTTTATTGTGTATGATGTACTAGGTTGTCCTATTATAGTTGAACTGAATCTTATGTATTTAGTTTTAGCTATATTTAATGTAAGTAGATTTTTGTCAAGCCATTGTTTTATCGCATTGATTCCACTTTCAGCATGTTTATGTGTTTGAGTCCAGTCGTCTCCTTCAAATATAGCTACCGTATCGTCAGCGAATGTAATAATTTTTCCGCCTACTTTTAGGTCGCATAACTCATTTATGTAGATTATAAATAGAAAAGGTCCCAATGTGCTTCCTTGCGGTACCCCAAAGTTAGTGTCTAGTGAATTACTTACTATTTTTCCCAATTTGAGTTGCTGGGTTCTACCTGTTAAGTAACTCTTTAACCATTCGTAGGGCATTCCTACAATGCCAATATTTTTTAATCTTTTGAGGAGTAATTTATGTGAAATCGTATCAAAAGCCTTGGCTAAGTCTAAGAACAGTGCAATGTTTTTCTTTCCGCGATCTAGATTTCTAGAAATATGTTCTGTAAGTTGCGCTATAGCATCGTCCGTTCCCCTCCCCGGCCGAAAGCCAAACTGATTTTTGCTTAAAAGTTTTCGGCTCTCTACATAATTACTTAATCTATTTTTAAATATTTTTTCTATAATTTTTGAGATAGCACTTAACAGGGATATTGGCCTATAATTGCCCACTTGGTTTTTAGGTCCACTTTTGTAGATCGGTACCACTAAAGACTTTTTTAGATGGTCGGGGAAAACCCCTGAAGAAAAGCTTTTATTGAAGACGCTGCAGCCAACCCCCCCATATCCCGCACCCTTCAAAGATTCAACTCAATTCAAACAAGTACAAATATCGATATACTTTTTGATTCCCTCCGTCTATTTAAGAAAAACATTTCTAGCACACTGAATTTGCACACATAACACACTCATCCACACCCACACACACACACACACCCTCCCTCTCCCTCACGAACACTCACACACACCCCTTTCCCTCAATAATTTACCAATTTAATATAGGTAAAATGTATAATTTGTCATAAATTATATAACAGCGACGTCATTTGTATCAATTATTGTATTAATTCTAACTTGTAACTACTTTCTTATATGTAATTATGTAGGTACTGTTTGTTTCTACAAAATAAATAAAAAAAATACCAGCATGATCTTCATTTTCTTAACACATATTTTACTGGCTA
Organism: Limnephilus lunatus; assembly: GCA_917563855.2. Classification (NCBI taxonomy): domain Eukaryota; kingdom Metazoa; phylum Arthropoda; class Insecta; order Trichoptera; family Limnephilidae; genus Limnephilus; species Limnephilus lunatus. The sequence continues at coordinate 52,245,575 of OU830603.1, forward strand.
ATATCTTTATGTATGATTGCATGATTAAAACCTGGACTAATTGCTTTCTAGATAGTGTCTGGATTTTTTTTTCCAGTTTATTTTCAATAATATGCGTCATCTATTGACTTTTCTTCAAGTCTAAGATGAATTTTTATTTTTAACTTTATAAGTAAAACCTCAAATTATTATATTTAATTAAATAACACTATATTTACATTTTAATAACTATGCTAAACAAACAACGCTTATCTTTATGGTTTAATTTGTTATTTTATTTCATTCTTCCTTTGCTTTGTTTTTCTTATTCTATTCACAATGTGTATGTAGGACTATAATATAGGTACAATGCAAACACCAGTTATCATTTTGTTTTAATCCTTTAATTTTAAGTATGTTTACCTTTTATTTCATTATTATTATTATTTAAAAAAACTATGCTAAGGGTTATTTTTATGTTTTAATTCATTATTAAATTTTAATCTATACCTTCTTTTTTTAATTTTATGTATGTAGGACTATAATACGCAATGCATACACCAGTTACCTATATGTTTTAATCTTATGTTATTAAGTATATACATATACTTATTATTGTTTTTATTAATGTCATTTTAAAAACTATGGTTAACAAAAAACAATTAGGTATTATGTATAATTTTTTTTATTTTTTTATTCTCTCTCTTCCATATGTTCATACTCATCTTAATTTGACTGTTATGAAACGGGAATCCTCCTACTTGGGCAGTCAAAACATTTTATTAATAATAATACATTTATATATTTATAAAAATCTTAAAATGTTTGTGTGTATGTATGTCCGCTATGCATTGCTATATTAAGCATAGGAAATGTTTCAAACTTTCAAAATACTTTTGTTCCACCATCGCGAAGGTTTCTGGATTATTACAACCACATGACAATACATCTGAAATTTTTTTTCAATCATTACAAAAACTCTTACAAAAATGTCACAATTTGAAAATGACATTTTTAAAACATTGATTGTTCAATCGAAATTCAATATTCGTATAAACTTTTTAAATTAATGAATTTAATCGAAGTACTGACTTATGGTACTAGACCGGGCGCTAGAGGTAGTTGAGTACGCAACATGTGAGGACCGAATTCCACCAATGGATTTGAGTTAAAAAAAGGTCAAAGATTAATAATGTGGATCTTGCCGGTCAATTTTTTGGTCAATTTTTTTTACCCCCCTATATTCTTATTTGTAAAGAGAATGTATTGAGTACACATTTTATTGATTATTTCAGTTATAATTTATAGTTTTTTTAATGGTAAAAGTGAGGATGTATTCTTGAATGAAAAAGAAAACGAAATAAAAAATATGATTTTATTACTTTTATTTTCGTTTTCTTTTTCATTCAAAAATACATCCTCACTTTTACCTTTAGAATAAACTATAAACTAAAACTGAAATAATCAATAAAATGATATAATATCATCTATTCAATACATTCCCTTTACAAATAAGAGTAGAGGGGGTAAAAAAAATGAACCAAAAAATTCAACGGCAAGATCCACATTATTAATCTTTGACCTTTTTTAAACTAAAATCCTTTGGTGGAATTTGGTCCTCACATTTTGCATACTCAACTACCTCTAACGCCTGCACTACTTATCAAAATCGAATACTTTGAATCGAATTGATAATTATATTATTTTAAATACGTACCAAATTTGATTGATTATTCTTATAATATACAAAAATGAATATTTGTAACAAGCCGGGAACTCGCTAGTGTATAATAAAATAAATGTATAATCTTGTACTAAATAAAATAAATAAATAAAAAACAAGTATCTATAACTTTTGCAGAAAGATATTCATCCAATTCGAATTTACATGTTTCCAAGGTACAGTTGAAAATATCTTCATCTCGTAGGGTTTTGAATATTTTCCAGACACGTCCCTTATTACACGAACTTTGATTTACATTTTGGTATTAAATAAATCATTCGGTCTGGTGCGACGTTCAGAGCAACGAAATGCAATCCTTTCCAATAGACATACATTTACGAGTACCTATATTGTGATGCATCAGTGATAAAGTTCACAATTTCGTGCAAGAATATGGCATCAGTGATTTTGCATAAGTTATATCGACTCCTTGACCGCAGTCAGGCCAATAAAATTGGTTGTTCAGATTAAAATTAATAGAATACTTAGTTTTTGCCACTTTTATTGTTTATAAAAACCGACATGTTTCGTTAGCAACGCTCACTTGTAAATAATAGACATATACAATGGTGCCAATGGAAAAATAATAGTCATAGACAATGGTAACAATGGAAAGATGAGAATGGGTAGGGGACGAGGGGCAATATGGAACAATTTAAAAAGGAAATAGGTTTAATATTGGGTCATTAAAAAATAATTTTTGATTATTAATAATATAAAAATTCTTAGCTTTGTTAGAAGAAAAAATTGATTGTCTTTCAAATTTCAATAAATTGATTTTCTCTTCAATTTGGGAGGTGGGTATAGGTACAGCCGCCCCGGGAACCATTTATTGGATAATCAACACCCCTGCAACAGGTCACCCCAGGTGATTCGCTACGGTTGGTGACTTAGCAGGGGTTCATGGGTGAACTTTGTCTAGGTCTTGGCGGAGGATGCTTTTGCCACCTACGGTGTGGCAGGCCGGATCGGGAGAGACTGGTTGAGGGATACTTTTTCACCTCTCCAGCCTGACTCTCTTGGCGAATTCCGCCTCCCAAATTGTTAATTAAATAATATGTCGACGAGTAAATAATTTATTTTTAAGTAATAATATAATTCATCATCTAACTAACCATCACAACATGTTCATGAAGCGGTGGTCAGAGAGGATAGACCTCCACACAACTCTTCCACGGCACGGACTCCTTGCTTCATTCACATGCATGCATCGTCTCATACAAATGCAGGTACCTTTTCAAACTCATAATTTTTTTTCTATTAAATTTAAAATTTAAACCTTTTTATCCTTTTTTAGGTGGATATTGGTACCGCCGATCCGGGAACGATTTACTGGATAACCAAAACCTCTGTCATAGGTCACCCCAAGTGGTTCGCTATGTTTGGTGACTTAACAGGGGTGCCCGGATTCACGGGGTGAATTTTGTTTAGGTTTTGGTGGTGGATTCTTTTGCCCATCTACTGCGTGGCGGGCCGGATCGGGTGAGACTGGTTGAGGGAGAAATTTTAATTTCTCCCTCAACCGGACTTATCGACCCATCGTCTTGCACCGCAGTGGGAGGACTGGATTAATTATGTCACTACTGAACACACCTTCCCCCAGATTCCTACCCACCTCTCTTATATTTCCTTCCTCTCCTTCCTTTAATTAAAAAGACCCTCCACACAGCATCCCCTAAGATGACCTAGGCCCTGAGGGAAATTATTTTCCTCAGGGTCTCCAGTGTAGAGCTAATGTGGAAAAAAGGCCTCGGACCTATTTTGTCGGAAGATCAAAATATTTCGGCTTTGCAATAAAATTAAAATAAATAGAATATTTCTGAACTCATTCAAAACCTAAAAACTGTTTTTGAAAGGTTATGATATATAATTTAAGGAATCATTTTTTTAATGCAAATTTTAAAAAGTTTTAAAAATGGCTCAATTAAAGTTTTTTCCAACGAAAATTACTAATTATAAAAATTTAAAGAACAAACATATCATATTAGGCAAATTGGACAAATGTATTAATGACGTTTTCGTCAACTCTTTTTTTTGTCGTTTCTTCCATAAATAATTAATAAAAAAGTTTCATACATTTCTTTCAAATAGCGTTAGGAAACTTTGGTTTCATAAAAGTGTGCATTTTAGATATGTTCAGTATAAAGCGTGTTGTTTTCTCTTTCTAACACCGTTTATATCATATTCTAAACATGATAGTAAGGGAGACACAACGATTTCAATGAGACCTGTATGAGTTGTTACGATGAGCGAACAAATGATCCCGAAATGTTAAAGAATTATCTCTTTGAATCTTCACCAACGAATAATAATTACATTTAATTTTTTCAATTCTGTGAAAAAAATGTCCCATAATAAAATAATAACAGAACATGAATAAAACATTCACAGAACTGGAAAATTAATTGTTCAAATTCTATGAAACAACTAGCAAAACTTTCTTAATATGAATAATGTAAATTATGTTGAACATATTTCAAGAAATACCTTGTTAAAGCATTGTTAATATAACAACCTTTTTGATTAAGAATGTTGTAGGCCTCAGGCCTTGAATACCCTAAAACCCTTTGGGAACCAGAGGTCCCGAAAAGCGTCGACCCTTACAAATTAAAATAACCCCACAATTCTTCAGAACTTGAAACTTTTGCAATTTTGAATTAAAATTAGTAAACTTCAGTTCACTAAATAAAATAGCAAGAATCCATTATTTAACTTACCTACTTGTTGATCGAGGCGAAGAACTGAGAGGTAATTATCAAGGTAAGGTAAACTTTGAATTGTTTTATCAAAATAGCAACAAATCTAATCTTTTACACTGTTTGTACTATAAATAAATAATTAAAAAGTTTTTTAATTAAACAAAAAACTTAATTTCACTGCGTTCAAAACATACACCATGTTAGGTTAACTACTTAAAAAACTAAACACAATATTAAAATTAAGATTACTTTTGGATTGTTATTAATATTATTTGATTGAAATTTATAGCACAATTACTTTAACAATTATTTTAAACCTTTGTTTTAGAGTTACGCACAGTACAAACAAACTTTTTTAAACATCTGTGACTGATAATAAGTTAACTTATGTGTTAATTAATCGTTTGATCAAACCAAATTGATCGCATCTATAAAAGTTTTTGCGAACCGAAGCGAGTTTCGACACCAGAGCGACCGCGCGGTAGAACTGTCGGGACATTACTGAAATCCGGTACGAGAATATTACACTGACACGGGACTGAAAACCGCTGTACTAGTAGAAGCCTGAAACAAATTAAATAACACAAGAAATACGATGTGTATTGCCTTTTGCATGGTTTTTACCATGTTTTCATGGTGTTTTGGGTTATTTTTACCTCTGTGTTTGTTTTCAAAAAACCATGTGGAACAAGGTTAAGTTTTTTTAACGGTTAACAAAAGTATTTCTAACACTATGGAAGATCTACAATCTCTCGTATCTAGAATGAACGACTTATGCATGAAGAATGAGTTAATTGAATGAAAGTAAGTCTAAATTCGTGTTGTTTGAAAGAGAGACTACGAAAACAGTGTGCAATATAGTTGTGATTGGTGAATTCTTGGAGCAGATGGATGAGTTTCTGTATCTGGGTAGTATGTTTACTTGAGAGATGGGAAGGCTAAAGAGATATTGAAAGATGGGTAAATGCCGGCAACTCCATCAATGGAGGACTGAATGCCGTCGGCGCTAATAAAAAACTGTCAAAATAAGCTAAGCCAGCAGTCCACAATGGAGTCCTGGCACCTACCCTGAGGTATGGCAGTGAGGCATGGAACTGGGAGAGGAAGGATGAAAGTAAACTGAATGCTGTTGAAATGAGATCCCTGAGGCGTATATGTGGCAAAACCATGTATGATCGCGTGAGAATTGTGGATATCCGCAAAGAATGTAAGGCTGAAGTAAGCATAATGAGTAAGATTAAGAAAGGGACCCTCAGAAGGTTTGGCCATGTAGAGCGAAATAACAAAGAAAGTAGTGTAAAAAGAATATATGACGCAAAGGCGAATGGTAGAAGAAGTCAGGGACGCCCTAGGAAGACATGGCACGTTCAAGTGAATCAAATACTTGAGACGGGCCATGTCAAAAATCAGAATAATAGAAGAGTATGTATGAGACGATGAATGAATGTGAGTGAGGCAAAGAGTGTGTGCTAAGACCGAGTTGTTTGGCGGTCCGTCCTCTCTGCCTTCTCCTGCGGGGAAACGGCGTTATGGTTAGTTAGTTACTTTTGAGTAGAATACGTTTTTGAGGAAATCTGGGAAAATGTGAAAGATTTCTCATCTCACCTTATCGACCTGAAAAAACTTATTTACAATAATTTTTTTTTTTTAACAAAACAAAAGCGACTTCAAAAAATGCACTAAAAAGTTAAAAAATATTTTCGTACGATTGTTATTTTTGGAGTCGGTGTCAGCCAAGGTAACTACATACATAGGTAGTTATATATGAGATGTGGAGATCTTGGCTGACACCGACTCCAAAAAAAACAACAGTACGTTATTATTTTTTTACTTTGTAGTGCATTTTTTGAAGTTGTTCTTAGTTTTGTTAATTTTTTTGTTTATTTTTATATTTTTAGTGACGAGCGTGCGTAAAGAAGTTTTACTTCAAAAAAAGAATCATAGAAATCGCACATACTTTTTGCAAATTTAAGACATATATGGTTTTCTCATGGATCCTATTGTCTGGACCAAACTAAAATGGAACCAAACGGAAAGCACCAGCTTTATCTAATAAAAAAAGAATCATCAATATCGGTTCATTCAATCGAAAGTTCTGAAGTAACAAACATTTAAAAAAAAAATTTAAAAAAATTTAAAAAAAAAAATAAAAAAAAAATAAATAAATAAAAAATGTCGAATTGAGAACCTCCTCCTTTTCGAAGTCATTTAAAAAAAATATTTGTGTTCTTATAAGTATCTTCTCGTAGGCACTACAAATTAAACTTGGTAATGGTTAAAAAAACTCTTTTTTAAAGTAAAATTTCATGAAATAAAATATATTTTTGAATTGAAAACTTCTTTAAGATCGTTGTGATTTGAAACTCGATGAAACGGAAACGAGCGACACTCAAAAGAGACAAACACATACATATATAGAAATTATCCTGCGAGAGAATGAGATAGACTAATCGGAGTCTTCTTTGTGCGGTGCTTCGTATAATAAAATGAAAAATAATTTTTAAACTTGGTAACAATATTATAATAAATAAACCTTACAATTATCCTACTCCTGATACGCTGATTTCGTCTCATTCTCTTGAAATTTTGTTTTCTGAAGGTTTTACTACTACCGCGTGTGAACTGCACACATGATTTTTTTTTCAAAATATTTTTTTTAAAAAGTAAAACTTCTTTACGCACGCTTAACTTGGGGAGTAAGCTGGTGAATGCGTGACAAAAGCTTTACGAAAAGTGTGATCGGGCGAAGTGAACGGAATTTGAGAGGGAAATATAAGTTATTGAAGATAGAAAGAGAGAGGGTTACGTTTCGTATATAACTGTAGTGGCAAAAGAGAGAGGTGCGAGCACACATTTTCTTTCTCTCTTTCTATCATAGCCAGTTACGTTTCGTATATCTAAGACACAGTGCAGGCCTATTGTCTGTATCACACTGTAGGAGCAAGAGAGAGCAGTGCACGGAAACATTTTCTTTTTTTCTTCTTTTATAAGTTAGTGAAGTTTTACTTCAGTCGTGTGGTCTAAAGCACACTCCTTTTTTTCTATTTTTGAAAGGAAAATTTCAAAACGGTTGTTTTTAGTGATGCTTTATAGATTATTTACTTCGGTAGATATCGTTATTTTCTTTTGTATCTTAATAAAATCGTTTTTTATCGCTATTAATGAAATTTTTATTTATTACAACAATACGTTATTTTCTTGTTTATTTATGGAAAAAAAGCTTACGAAAAACATGTTTTTTACAAGGTTTTTTATCTTCTACTTTAAATACTCTGCCGTAGGTCACCTCAAGTGGTTCGCTACGTTTAGTGATTTAGCAGAGGTCCCGGGTTCATGGGGTGAGGTTTGTCTAGGTATTGGAGGCGGATGACCAGGACACACTGAACCCCAGATTCCTACCCACCCCTTAAACTCTTTTAGTTCCCAGAACTCTCCTCTCCTTCATTTCCTCAAAAAAAAAACAGCAAATACACAGCAAACCCCAAAAATGACATAGGCCCTGAGGGAAATTATTTTCCTCAGGGCCCCCTGTGTGGAGCTCATGTAAAAAAAATTATTAATCATGTTTTTTTGACATGACAATACTGTGTGGGCGTGTTTTTTTTATTAAAAACTCTGAAAACCATTTGTTTAAAATTCAAATATAACGTTAATGTGTTACATAAAGAATTTCTATATGTTTTATTAAAATTTTCACCGTGTATATATTCATATTTTTTTTTATTTATCTTTATAAAGTACTAGCTTTTTTCCCCGACTTCGCCCCCCCCCCCTCCCCCCTCTCTCCCCCCAAAATATTTAATTCATATATAACTGTGTCATTTTCGACTAAGAACTGCCAACATATCATTTTCTTAACCACTGGAGCGACAGCGCATTTTAAAACTTTTTCTCCGTTTGCTCGACATTTTCGGAAGCTCATTTAAAATTTTTCGCCAACGTTAAAAAAATAATACCTTCAAATTATAGTAAAAACTTATTATAGTGCTAAATAGCGAATAAATTAACCTGTATTTTACCGTTTATCACATATTTGTAAGATTTATAATAAAAATATTTATAAAATCGTACAGTTTATAACCATGCGAATCCTGCGTGGTTATTACTTTGAAACTGCTGTGAGAGGTACTTATTCAAGTCAACATAAAATATTCTTGATTTCTGTATATTGTCTGTGATATACATGGAAAAAATACTTAATTTTAACCGTAAACAGCTGATCAGAAATCCTGCGTGAAAAAATTATTTTTAACATCATTATAAAATACTCTACGAAATTCGGATTTGCAACATCTATGATCAAACCAAAAATAAAAATTCATCCTAGACTTGCAGAAAAGTCGATAGAAGTCGCAAATAAGAAATAAAAATTGATAAAAAATCTATCCAAGACAGTAGCTAGATAGCATTTAGCGGCAGGATGGGGGCTCGTCGTAACCTTACTTAATGTTTTTAATTATAAAATTAAGCAAACTTAAAAAAAAATCTTAAAAATTTCAATTAATAACATACTAAATGTTACTAAAACGTGACTAACGATGAAATATTGTAGATAAATACAGCAAAAACATTGCACCCGCGCGCCGTTTACATTGGCTAGGAACGAGAAACCGAGGTACATACCAAACCGCGCGCTTTAGCTATGCGCGTTGTTGGCTAATAATATTTTATATGCCGCCCATACGAAACATCTCTGGACCGTGGTTTTGGCAAAACGTATCAAGAAAAATACCACTGACCGTACGCCGCACGGTCATCGGAGTTATCCGAATGAAGAATTAAAGAATTCCGAACGAAGGGCTCGAGCGATGTAGGGTTTGAACAAGTATGAAGTAAAATCATAACATTTCTCTTGTAAAATGCAACCTCGGGTCAACGGGTCACGGGTCAGCTATGCGTGCGATATTATCTTGTGATAAACTCCTGCGGATTTACATACTAGACATTGACTTTATTATTTTCTTTTTTTTGCAGAAAGTAACCTTTTATTTGTGTGCGTTTTTTTTAATTATTGCTAACTTCACACCGACTCTTAGTGGATCAGTAAACACCCGCCACCGTTTGCAATGTTTGCATCCTACGCTGCAAATTAAAAAAATATTGTGATATTAATTCATATCCGAAAGTTGAGTCTTTTAAAATAAATACTTTCTCTTCTTTGCCACTAATCCTCTAATACGAATAGATGTAATATCAAAAGAAATGAACCATAGTGTAAAATAGAAAACAATTTATGATTTCTGAAGTTTTTTAATGCAAGGTCACCGCTTTCAAAGTCGTATCTTCCAAGCATAAACTTTAATATAAATGTGTTTATCGGATAACGAGTTTATCCGGTGAGTATATCTGTATCTGTTTGCAAATAGTAAAATTGCAATGCCCATGAGGTGATTTCACACAAAAACATCGCTCTATAAAATATCCCTTTATTATCATTCCATATTATTATCATTATTGTTGAATTATTCTGGTATCAGTATTTTTAGGTACAATTGAATTTCTTTACCCTTTTTAAAATGAGTGATGCAATAATAAATGTTGACTTTCTCAAAAAGAACCGCATGAACTCGGCAAAGGGATCGAAGAATTGATATTCTCTATAAATAAGTAAGATACGTACATTTATATAAATTCCATACATTTAGTATATCTCTATGCATACATTACGTTTTTTATGAAATCGGTAAACCACCAAAAATTTTAGGCACCGGCCGCGCCTGGTCGGGAGGGAGGGGGTCGCGGAACAGGGGAGGAACGTGGAAGAGGTACGCGCGAGGGGAAGAGGACCCGGGTGGGAAAGGTGGCGGGAATGAGGACGCATTTGAAAGGACACACAGGGGAGGGATGACGAGGCAGAGGGAAGATTTGCAAAGGAGACATATTAGCGGTAGGAGCTATCAGGGAGTCATAATCACTTCAATACACAGAATTTAAACACAAACACATTATTTTTCGTATGGTTTTGCAACGCATGCCGGGTAACCGCTAGTTATATCGTATAAATTTATTTTAATAGATAATAAACTAATGGCGAATAGAAAAAAAAATTAAATATTGTGAGAAAAAAAAAATTGAAGATACAGCTAAGCGAATTACTAAATTAATAATATCGTAATTATCAAATAACTTTTTTCAATTTATATATCAGAGAGCCATATCATGTATTATATTCATTCTTACCTACTGAAACATCACACTTCTGTCCATTTAAATGTTTTAATAAACATTAAAAAGTACCCTTAAATTTAAGTAGCACACTAAATGTTTCAAAATAAAAATAAATAAATAAATGAAAATCAATCAAGTGTTCCGAGTATGGTGATAACTTTTGATGATGAGTTGGTAGAGTCGTTTTTCTGATTTCTTGCATATTCTTAGAGTAAAACCTATGCTGTAGGTGCTTAAATTGAAAAGGGGACTCGCACATAGATTCCTTATGAAGTTAAAACCAGTTTTGTGTTTGGAATGCAAAAAACTTCCAGTTGCGGATTCATCTGCTGACGTATTTTGAAAATCATTCTCATGTTCCGAGTAAAATTATAAAATTCTTGTTCCTGATAAAATGCATAAAAATTCGGAGGGAAATCATTTACTTGTTCCGTATGCGAAAATAACTTAAGCTTGTGGATTCTTATGCAGAATCGCCCTTAAGTTTAAACCATAAACCAGCCTTGTGCTCCAAATGTTCTGAAGTTGTGTGAGAATACTTGTCCAATAAATCAAGCGTTCCATGAGCTGAGTTGGTAACACTGATGCTGATCGAGTCAAGGTTTGTTCAGCAGCTTCATCTCATAAAGCTGGTTGAATAGAGGTGTGATTTGAATTGTTGTCTGAAGAGCCGCAGACGCCTATTCAAAGAGCTGCTGTTTGCTGACCACCGCAAATCTATAAAAAAATTAAACAACTGTAACATTTATGGATATTATTTTATGAAGAGATGAATTTTAAGTTTTAAAACTCTGTTGAGTGGTAGAAACTCTCAGCAAATGGATTACTGGGTAACTGGATGGGGATCTGCCTAGAGCACTCTCACAGAGCCCAGAGCACTAAAGACATTTCTGAAAGTTCCGGTTAGAACTCCCGTAGATGAAATATTTAAAACTTCAAATTTTCAGTGCACAAAAACTTAATTTAAATTTTCTTTTATTCAAAATAAAAATAAAACATATTGTCTGAATGCTCCAATGCCCGACATACATACATACTGAATAAGAGTTAAAAGCCAACATAATATGTCTTTTCCAGTTTGGATTCATCTTTTGGATAGAAAAATATTAAATTTCATGCTACTAAATTATGTATTGCTCTAAAAAATCAAACCAAAAAAATAACGGAATTTTTTTTTTTTTATTGTTTCAAGATACAATCCCGTTTAACAGCAATAAATCAGATTGTCAACAGGAGTTTGATTTACTTATTACTAAAGTAATAACACGGCTGAGAGAACGGTGTGATAATCAACATGCAAACATTAAGAAGATAATTAAAAGACAACTAGAAACCGAAATACAAAAATATGAAAACTACAGGCCGCCTCGGGTCGGGAAGCACTTTTTTTTAAATTGGTTCTGATGATTATGACTATTATCCTTAGCAATAGTTTTTTTTAAAATTAAAACCATGGTCTCACAATACCATGTGTAAAAATTGATTGAAAGAGTGCAAAGTAAACACATCTTATTGTTTATAGATTAAGGATAGATCTTTTAGAGTAGAAAATGTAGCATAAATTGCGTTTGCCTTTGTGATGTGTTTCTGATTATTTTTCTGCCGGTGCGGTGTGGGTTTGTGATATATTTATGATTTGGAATTTAGATCAAAGATAAAAATAGTTTTTTTTTATTTGATTCGTCATGGAGACACCAATTTCATAACAAAACCAGTATTGGTAGGTCACACTTCTAGGGATTTGCTGTACAGCGTTTCAGTAGCTATTTACGTCGGGAAAATAATGAATGATAACATGGTAATGATAAGAATTTTCGGGCTAATGCATTCGTTTTTAATAAGCACCAAAATTAATATCTCTTTATCCTCCTCTCTTTTATGCACGTGTTACTAATTGGATTACAAACGATACTTTAAACCGCAAACTGTCAATTTATATATATATATATATATAATTAAAGCTTTGGTGGCAAGACCACTTCACGCAATTATTATTTACTGGCTGGTACCTGGCATCCGTTGCCATGCCATTTAATAAATAAATTGCTCCTCCACTCCCCCCCTCCCCCCGTCCCGCGAACCCCCCTCCCGTTTTCCCCTCCCCCCTCCAAGGTTCCCCTCCCCACTCTCTGGTTCTCCTCCCCCCTCCCGCGAACCCCTTACCCGAGTTCTTCTCCCCTCCTCCCCCCTCCCGCATTCCATAAATTCAGTCCCGGTAAATTCAGTTTAAGAACAGCTCGCGTACCACATATTGCATTTTTTTAATACAAATTTATTTTTATACAGAGCTCACTAGTAGTTTTATACAAAACTTGTCCTGACAATAACGAACACAAAAAAAATAATTATCCAATTAGTAGTGTAGAGTAGTGTTGGGAGTTATGCGCGTACATACATTTCGGCGATTCATTTATCTATACTACCGCCAAACAACTCGGTCTTGGCACACACTCCTTGCCTCGTTTACATTCAAACATGCTCTTCTATTATTCTGGCTCTTGACATGGCCCGACTCAAGTATCTGATTCACTTGGTCGTGCCATGTCTTTCTCGGGCGTCCCCGACTTCTTCTGCCATTCGCATTTGCGTCATATATTCTCCTTAGGAAAATATATCTATACTATCTATAGATTTTTAGAATTACGAAACAGATTAAAAAAATCCATTTTTATGTTTGACTAGCGAGCTCTTATGAAGATTTTTTTCTCCCTGCGTGTCTTTTCCCATTCCTGCCGTTCCCTTTCAGCCTCTCATTCCCCTCCCATTTCCCCTTCCCCTCGTGCATTCCCCCTCCACCTTCCCCGCCTTCCCTCTCCCCTCTCCCGCGAACCCCCCTCCCGCGATTCTCACCCCTCTCCCGCGTTTAATATATATTCAGTTCCGATTCATTCAGTTTTCAAACAGCTTGTGTGCCACCTATTGCAATTTTTTTTCTTCATATATTACAAACATAAATTTTTGTATATTATAAGAAAAAAACAATCAAATTTGGTAGCTAACATAGGTGCCTATTTAAAATATCTATAATTCTTGATTTGATTCAAAGTATTAGTTGAGTTCTATAATAAATGAATTTTGATTGAACAATCATTGTTTTTCAAAGTATCATTCTCAAATTTTTCCCATTTCAATAAATTCTACTATTATTTCAAAATTCAGTGCTACACGTCTAAGTTGACGAAAAGTGAGGGCCCTATTCTCTGTGACACATAACCCCCTAGCGACAAATCTTTTAAAATTTGACCTAAAAATCACCGTTGAAAATCACCTCAAAGGCGCTCTGAACAATCACCACAATCAAAATCACCGCTCCGGGCGCATACCCTGATACATGACTTTGCATGTAACTTTACTTTGACGTAACTGTTTTTTTTTATGATCTTGCATATAAATAATTTATATAGAAAACCAAATTAATTATTACCTTATTTGTGTAATTAAATAAAATACATATACTCTATACTAAACTCAAGAAGTAGATATCCTAAACTTAGTCTTTCTTCTTCCTTGCACTGTCCCAACTCATTGTCTAGGTAGGCTGTTGGGGTCAGCTCCTCTCGTTCTCAGGTTGCAGTTTCTTCGGTTCTGACTATCGCCTTCATCCAGGCCGTTTCTATGAAATATTTTGGGGCATTGGGTCATCCAGGAGTTCTTTGGTCTTCCTCTGGATGACTTTCGATGAAGCTCCATAGACATTGTTTGCTTCACTGTGTGGTCTGATGGTCTCCGTCTCATGTGCCCTTACTATCTCAACTGCCGTTCCTCCAGCTTACTATTTATGTGTGCGACACCCAGGCTACCACAAACGCGTGAACTTTTAATATTATCCTTTTTAGTGATATTCCTGCCGACCATCTAAGCATCCGCAATTTCGAAAGCTACCCGACGAGACAGCTTTTCGAAAAAGACCCATATGAGCTAACCTTTTTAAACGCATTTTCTACGAACCTTGGTTTAAATTTGGGAGGCGGGAATGGGTACCGCCGCCTCGGGAACCTTTATTGGATAACCAACACCTCTGCCATAGGTCACCCCAACTGGTTCGCTACGTTTGGTGATTTAGCAGGGGTGCCCGGGTTCATGGGGTGAGGTTTGTCCAGGTCTTAGAGGTGGATGACCAAGACAAACTGAACCCCAGATTCCTAACCACTCCTTAAACCCCTTTTCTTCCCAGAACTCTCATCTCCTTCCTTTCCTTAAATAGACCATCCACACAGCATCCCCAAAGATGACATAGGCTTTGAGGGAGATCATTTTCCTCGGGGCCTCCTGTGTGGAGTTCATGTAAAAAAAAAAAACAAATAACGGTAATAAATCAACGTAGGCACCTTCAAAATTGAAATTTAGAATCATCCAAATAATTCGTCTCAAAGTGGTTTAACATGGCGTTCTAAGCCGAAACAGTTATCACAATAATAAAAACCGAAAATGCTTGCAGAACTTAATAATAAGATTATTAAATTAAATTTATTTTTTTATGAGAAAAACTCTCTTTTTATAAGTTTTGAAGGTTATTTCCATCAATGAAATATATCATTGAAGAATATAACAAAAATAATCCAAACGAAAATATGAAAGAGAACAAGACACAGAAAAGTGGAAAAAGATAGTGGTCGCAGCTGGGACTCGAACCCAGAACCTCTCGTCTATCCGGGACGTGCGTTTACCAATTTTTGAATTGCCACCCACTGTCAAACCGTCATATTATTCAATCTTATATTTCACATTTGTATTATTATTATAGGAAACTATCCTTTTTATTGGAAACAATCATTCTAAGAATTGGTTTGAAACCTAGATAGCGTCTCGGATAAATATACCCGATTTTATTTATATGGAACTATTGACTTTATAAAAGTCAATAAATAGTTCCACATAGCAAAAAAGGGTAGTTGCCTATAATATGGAAAAAAAATAGTTGAAGATAATATTGTGAAATGTAAAAATTTTAAATATGAGATTGACTAAAATGATGGTTTGACAGTAAGTGGCAATGGCGAAATTGGTAAACGCTCGTCACGGATAGACGAGAGGTTCTGGGTTCGAGTCCCAGTTGCGACCATTATCTTTTTCTGTTTCTGGTTCTCATTCATTTAGATTATTATTGTTATCTTCTTCTCCAATGATAAATTTAATTTAAATAAAAAATTTATAAACCTAAAAATAAAAATACATCTCAATATCTGCATTATTTTGAAAAGATTCATTTCTAGAAAAAAAGAAAGCATCCTGCCATATTGTGTTTCTTGTGAAAAAGACTTCAGATTTTCCCCGAGTCTCCGAGAGAACTGTTGTCTTTTTAACAAAGAACCAATGAGGACAATAAAGAACCGTGTTGGAGAAATATTTTCCTCAAAATTCTAAAAATAAACAACGAAAGGCGTTTTCAGTTGGTTTGTTAGATTGCTGGTAATGCATTTTTCCCGCTTGCATGGAACGCCCTTGACAATCGCGATTGCTGCACTCTGGGTGCACATAGCCTAGCGTACACATTGGGGATATTCCGACGTGTCCCTTTGAACTTTTGAGTAAATACATATTTGAAGCTGGATTTTCGCTCTCGATTCTAGGCAATCTGCAAAGCCGGGAATTTGCACGCGCACTTAAAAAATACATTATTTGTTTAAGGATCAGTTCCCGGCCCCAAAAAAGAAGAAGACTGAGAGATATGAAATTACGAATGATGGAAGAGCGCGCTAACATTTACAACAATAAAATCGATGCAAAAATCATGAAAATCTTTAATGAAACACGACTCGTTTAAAATAGAGCAAAAATCTTGCGATAATTGTCTTAAACAGCATTTAAAGAAACGCTGTGAATTTTTTCATACATATAACTTGTAAAATAACTGAAACAAACGTGTTTATAATATTTTTTGGAGCATACTTTGCGATTTTTTTGTATCGAGGGAATTTAATATAATTTGCGTTATTAATGTCTAGATATTATCTTCAAGAATAACATATATTTTTTTAAGAGCTAAAATACTTCAAATGTTTAAAGGAGGTTTGCAAGAAATTGGTAGAAATTCGAATACCGGCCTCTTAAAATAATAAGTAATAATTCTTTATTTTTTTTACATGAGCCTTAAGCAGGAGGCACTGAAGAAAATTATTTCCTTCAGGGCGTACGTCATCTTTGGGGATGCTGTGTAGAGGTTTTTTTAAAAGAGGATAGTTCTGGGAAGGAAGAGGGTTTAAGGGGTGGGTAGGAATCTAAGGTTCAGTATGCCCTGGTCATCCGCCTACAAGACCTAGACAAACCTCACCCCATGAACCCGGGCAACCCTGCTAAATCACCAAACGTAGCGAACCACTTGGGGCGACCTATGGCAGAGGTGTTGGTTATCCAAAAAAGGTTCCCGGAGCGGCGGTACCCATTTCCGCCTCCCAAATTGTGAATATATTAACACATTTTACGTTAGTTCCACACAGTAGGCCCTGAAGAAAAAAAAATCCCTTTGGACCTGTCATATTTAAAGATGCTGTGTGGGGGTCCTACTACTAAAGAGATTAAACCCATACATCCATAAGATTTAGCCTGCAAGATAGAGATAGACTAATCGGTCTCCCCTTTGTACGGTGCTTCATAACCTCCTATTCTTGTCTACTTTAGTTTTCTGTAAGTTTCACAACTACCGCGTGTGAACTGCACACAATTTTGAAGTGAAACTTCCTTAGCACCGATGTGATTTGAAACTTGATAAAACGAAAACGAGACTCAAAAGAGAAAAACACATACATCTACAGCAGTGATTCCCAAAGTGGTGGAGACTTGACGGAGGTCTACGTTGGCGTGATAAAAAAATGGTGTTTCACAAGTTGAATGACGGCCAGCGTAGTCCAGCGGTGAGGCTCTTGTCTCGCACACCGAAGGTCGCGGGATCGAATCCCGGCGTGGCCAATAATTTTTTTTTGATTAATTTGTGTTTTTACACAATTTATTCATTTAAATAATATATGGTATATTTGCGGCACGGTTCAGAATGGTCTCAGTATCGCCCTGGTGTAAGACCACCATTCAGAATTGAAACTTTGTTTGAAATGGCATTAGCCGTCTTTGGTGACCAGATCTAAATAGCCAGGTACTTGATATATAATAGATGCCATAGTCTCACTGGCTTCAGACGGGAGCAGTTGGGACTCTTGTGCGGTATAAATATAAAAATAAAAAAAGAAAATGGGGGTCCCCGAAAATTTATCTCGTTTCGATTGTAAAGAACAAAAATGTTGTCTTGGCTTTACCTATCAAGAGAATGAAACCTTACCGCATTGACCGCTTTGATTATGAGCCCATTTTAAGGGCTCCTATTCGTTGTGATTGTGTGGGTGAAGGATTTACTTCTACCGCGTGTGATTTGATTGTGCACTCGATTTATTTTCTAAGTAGAAGACTACTACATTATTATCCATGTTAAGGATTAGCAACTGAAGATTTGCAGAAATGTCTCAGAAGTTTTCAGAGCCGTTTCTCAATTGTTGTTGGAGCGCGAGACAATGCGCGCTGATTTGGCGACAGTAACTGCTCAATTAAAAATGGCGGAAATTAAAATACGCCATGAAAAAGAGGAAAAAAGGCACCTGGAGCAAAAAATAATTCTGCTGGAGACTGACCTAGGACCTGTGATGAAAATAGTAGCCGTGGCAACGGAGGCTAGCTAGTCATTTGCTGACATTGTCAGAAATCAGTTAAATGTCGCTCACCAACCCCCACCTATTACACAATCTGGACATCGCGTCGGAGCGCCAAGGCCCGCCATCTGTATCTTCCCTTCAGACGCAGATGCCACCAAGGATAGCGAGGGAACAAAAAATTTTATTGAAGATATAATTCGACCATCTGAGCTAGGCGTACGCATCATCAGGATTCGCAAAATTGGGAACAAATGTGTCTTTTTAAACACGGCAACCACAGGTGGGCAAGAAAAGTTATTGAACGCACCGTGCTTTGCACTCAACTCAAGCACACTTAAGGCTCGACTTCCTACAAAACGACGCCCGAGGGAAATATTTTTCAATGTACCATGGGACCTGAAGGACGCTGAATTCTTGAGGATCGCCCTCACAAGTGTTCCCAATATACAGGACATCGAGGGAACAATAAAAACCTGTAAGCTGAGTCACCTGGATGGCGCTCGAAACGGAACCTCCTGTCATCGCGTGTATGAGATGCCCGCTACACTACGAAAACTGCTGGTGGAAAGTTTTCGTCAACTGGACCGTGTGCCGCGTCAGAGACTTTATTGGACTCACCGTATGTACTAAGTGCCAAATGATTGGACACTCGTACAAATACTGCATAGATACTCTCAGATGTGGACAGTGTGCTGAAGAGAACCGCACCACCGAATCTTGTCCTTATACCGCTGCCAAACCAGTCTGCGCAACGTGCGCTAGATCCGGAAAAATCCAAAATGTATTATATATGTCTGTCTTTGTATTATATGCCTGTATATTGTAATTACTTAAAAGTTATTCATATGTTTCTATTTTCTATATTATGGTATCTTGTTATAGTTGTTCTTTTGTGTTATATTATATTGTGTTATGACGACCTCCGTAGTCCAGTGGCTAAGACTGTTGACTCACAATCCGGAGGTCGCGGGTTCGAACCCGGCGTGCGCAAATAAATTTTATTTCATTAATTTGTGTTATTTCATAATTAATTTATTTAAAATAATATATAATATATTTGCGGCACGTTCCAGAGTGGAAGATACTATAAGTATCGCCCTGGTGTAAGACCACCATTCACAATTGAAACGTTGCTTGAAAATGGCTTTAGCCGTGTTTGGTGACCAGATCTGAATAGCCAGGTACTTTCCAACCTCCCTCTTCCTCACCTCCTTCCCCTTCCCACTACCTTCAGCCTCACAATATACCCCAATTGGGGATGCCCTAGTCTCACTGGCTCCAGACGGGAGCAGTTAAGATTCTTGTGCGGTATTCACTGTAAAAAAAAATATGTATATTAATATTGTTAACAAACTGCTCTGGCAGTTTAGCGGGTGCTTAAAATGAAGAATTTAAAAAATATATATTGTGGGGCATCCATTTTGCAGGTGTCGCCAAAGCGGGGCCGCGGTTTGCGAACATGGAAACGGCGTACCTACAGAGAAAATGCAAAGCTTTAGAACTGCAAATATATTTCACACCGCTGAATAATTAGTTGAACGCATTGTTTGGCGATGGATGCAACACAAAAGGGATTTGATTAAATTTATTTATCCGATTGATAAACCAAGTCATTTTTTGTAGCGAGAGCGATGTAAAGAAATAAATTTCTAGATTATATTTAATTTCACTCCGAGAGGTTTCAATCTTATATAAAAAAATAAATATTTTTATAATTTTTATGGAGTAAACAGAAAACAATCAAATCTTATACAAGAAATTGCGTCTCTGTGTTTATTCTTTCGTAAATAATAGTATATTTCGATCCTCCCCGCTACGCAGTAGGCGGGCAAATGCATTCGCCTGACCTGTATATGTACCAAACCTAGCGAACTGCTTTGGGTGATCTATTAATAAAAATAATAACCAATAATTTTCCCTTAAGTCTGACGTTATATTCTAAACTAGCTCGTTACCGGCGTACGTTGCTATGCCATTAAATAAAGAAATTGTTTCTCCCTGAGTGTAATTTCCCATTCGTCCCGTTCACCTTTCGCCTCCCCTTCCTCTCCTGCGCCCCCTTCCACTCTCGGGTTCCTTTCCCCCCCCCTCCCGCGAACCCACTATCCGAGTTCCCCTCCCCCCTTCCGCGTTCCATACATTCAGTCCCAGGACAAGCAGTTTTGTTGCAATTTTTCTAAGACAAATTTCATAATGACAATAACGAACACAAAAAAAAGAATTATCCAATTTGGCACAGTCGGAAGTTATGCGCGTACATACATTTATATATTTATAGATATAATGTAAAATATAAAGATAATTATGGAATATATATTTTACATTAAATAGATATATATAGATTCGGAAGAAAAACTTTTATTTTTATTCGTTCCGGGACATTTGCTAAATAATTTTGAATATTATATCATTCGCATTATTTAACACCATTATTCGTAAATAAAATATTCCCTTTGTCTCTGTTCGTTAGGTACAATCTTAGCCTTGTTCTAAAAATATCCTATATTTCATATTTTTCACCACTGAGATTCAAGGACACGCCGCAGTTCGGGCGTTAAGCGCTCGTTAGGGTATTCAGACTCCTTCCTTGCTTCCTTACTTCCCAGCTTCTTAACCTTAGCCTCCTACCTTCCTAGCTCTCTGGGTAAACACGTATGGCTTGGATATAAGAATTGGCTCGAAAATAAATGAAAATGACAATTTATTCTGGGTTTTTGTAACCTTGGCTGAATTTTTTACATTTTAAAGATTTTAATATGCCTTGATACAAAGTTCTATCTAGTCAAAACCGTAGTTTCAAATATTCCCACTTTGCCAAAAAAACAAATTTCCGCGCTTATACGAATGAGAATTATTGGACATTATAAATTTTTTATTTTTTTTTAAAGAAGAATTTTAATTTTCTTTATACAAAATTTTCATCGTTTAAAGGGCACTTTGTCAAATTTCAAAAAGGTTCGGCAATAACTTTAACCCTATGGCACCAAATCGACTGAAATTTTGGATTCTTACTAAGAATCATGGTCTGTACCCGAATCAATTAGAAAATCTGCCAACAGAAGACTTTTAATTTTCTTCATACACTTACAGGTACTTTGTCAAGAATCGGCCATTAATTTGGCCCTATGGCACCAAATCGACTGAATTTTTGGATTCTAACTAAAAATCATGGTCTGTACACGAATCTATGAGAAAATCTACCAAGAGAAGAATTTTAATTTCCTTCATACAAAAATTTCATCGTGTTATGGGTACTTTGTCAAACTAAGCATCGGCCATAACTTTGGCACTATGGCACCAAATCGACTGAAATTTTAGATTATTACTGAAAATCATGGCCTGTACCCGAATCAATCAGAAAACGAGGGAACAGAAGAATTTTTAATTTTATTCATACAAAATTTTCATCGTTTTATGGGCACTTTGTCAAACTTAGGTTCGGCAATAACTTACACCCTATGGCACCAAATCTACTGAAATTTTGAATTGATACTAAAAATAAGCCGAAAGAAGATTTTTTTAAAAAGTATCCTCGATTTCACACTTGGGTTCGCTCGTTTTAGAACTTGGGGTCAGTATTTTTAATTCTTAGGTTCGATCAAAACTTTGGCACTATGGCACCAAATCGCCTGAAATTTTGGATTCTTACGGAGGATCATGGTCTGTACCCGAATCGAATCATTTTCTTTTTTTTTTTACCGTGAATACCGTTCAAGAATCTTAACTGCTCCCGTCTGGAGCCAGTAAGACTAAGACATCCTCCATTGGGGTATGTTGTGGGGCTGAAGGTAATGGGGAGAAAAAGGAGGGAGAGGAAGGTTGGGAAGTACCTGGCTATTCAGATCTGGTCACCAAATACGGCTAAAGCCATTTTCAAGCAATGTTTCAATTTTGAATGGTGGTCTTACACCGGGGCGATACTGATAGTATCTTCCACTCTGGAACGTGCCGCAAATATACTATATATTATTTTTAATGAATAAATTGTGAAATAACACAAATAAATCAAATAAAATTTATTTGCGCACGCCGGGTTCGAACCCGCGACCTCCGGATTGTTAGTCAAAAAACTTAGCCACTGGACTACGGAGTAGTTTTAAAACTTAAATTCGGTCATAACTTTGGCACTATGGCAGCAAATCGACTGAAATTTTGGAATCTTACTAAAAATCATGGTGTGTACCCGAATCAATCAGAATTTTAATTTTCTTCATACAAAATTTTCATCGCGTTATGTTTTCTTTGCCAAACTAACGATCGGAAAATCAGCCAAATGAAGATTTTGGACAAAATATCCTCGTTTTCACACTTGGGTTCGGTCGTTGGGGTAGGTGTTTTTAATACTTGGGTTCGGTCATAACTTTGGCACTATGGCACCAAATCCACTGAAATTTTGCATTCATACTAAGAATTATGGTCTGTACACGAAATTTTCATGATACAAAATTTTCATCGTGTTATGTTTTCTCTGCAAAACAAAGGATCGGCCATAACTTTGGCCCTATGGGAATAATTCGACTTAAATTTTGGATTCTCACTAAGAATCATGGTATGAATCTTGCAAAAAGAAGAATTTTAATATTCTTCATACAAAATTTTCATCGTGTTATGTTTTCTTTGTCAAACTAAGGATCGGCCATAACTTTGACCCTATGGCAATAATTCGACTAAAATTTTGGATTCTTACTAAAAATCATGGTGTGTATCCGAATCAAAAAAAAAATCTGCCAAAAGAAGTATTTTGATATTCTTCATACAAAATTTTCATCGTGTTATGTTTTCTTTGCCAAACTAAGGATCGGCCATAACTTTGGCCCTATGGCAATAATTCGCCCAAAATTTTGGATTCTTACTAAGAATCATGGTCTGTATCCGAATCAATAAAAAATCAGCCAAATGAAGATTTTGGACAAAATATCCTCGTTTTCACACTTGGGTTCGGTCGTTGGGGTAGGTGTTTTTAATACTTGGGTTCGGTCACAACTTTGGCACTATGGAACCAAATCCACTGAAATTTTGGATTCATACTAAGAATCATGGTCTCTATACGAATAAATCAGAAAATCTGCCAACAGAAGAATTTCAATTTTCTTCATACAAAATTTTCATCGTGTAATAATTCTTTGTCAAACTAAGGTTCGGCCATAACTTTGACCCTATGGCAATAATTCGAATAAAATTTTGGATTCTTACTTAGATTCATAGTCTGTATATGAATCAATAAAAACATCAGCCAAAAGAAGATTTTGAAAAAAATATCCTCGTTTTCACGCTTCGGCTCGGTCGATATCCGAATCAATAAAAAAATCTGCTAAAAGAAGAATTTTGATATTCTTCATACAAAATTTTCATCGTGTTATGTTTTCTTTGTCAAACCTTAGGATCGGCCATAACTTTGGCCCTATGGCAATAATTCTACAAAAAATTTGGATTCTTACTAAGATTCATGGTCTGTATCCGAATCAATTAAAAAATCAGCCAAAAGAATATTTTGAAAAAAATATTCTCCTTTTTTACGCTTCGGCTCGGTCGTTTAAGTACTTGGGGTAGGTTTCTTTAAATACTTGGGTTCGGTCATCACTTTGACACTATTGCACAAAATCCACTGAAATTTTGGATTCATACTAAGAATCATGGTCTCTATACGAATAAATCAGAAAATCTGCCAACAGAAGAATTTTAAATCTCTTCATACAAAATTTTCATCGTGTTATGTTTTCTTTGCCAAACTAAGGATCGGACATAACTTTGGCCTTATGGCAATAATTCGACCAAAATTTTGGATTCTTACTAAGAATCATGATTTGTATCCGAATCAATAAAAAATCAGCAAAAGAAGATTTTGAAAAAAATATCCCCGTCTTAACACTTGGATTCGGTCGTTTAAGTACTTGGGGTAGGTGTTTTTAATACTTGGGTTCGGTCAAAACTTTGGCACTATGGCAACAAATCCACTGAAATTTTGGATTCATACTAAGAATCATGGTCTCTATACGAATAAATCAGAAAATCTGCCAACAGAAGAATTTTTATTTTCTTCATACAAAATTTTCATCGTGTTATGTTTTCTTTGCCCAACTAAGGATCGGCCATAATTTTGGCCCTATGGCAATAATTCGACCAAAATTTTGGATTCTTACTAAGAATCATTGTCTGTACCCGAATCAATCAAAAAATTTGCCAAAAGATGATTTTGAAAAAAAATATCATCGTTTTCACACTTGGGTTCGCTCGTTTAAGTACTTGGGATCGGTGATTTTAATACTTGGGTTCGGTCATATTTTCGTCCTCATGGCACCAAAATGACAATAATTTTGGATTCCTACTAAGAACCATGGTCTTAACACGAATCCATCAGAAAATCAGTTAACAGAAGACTTTTTATTTTCTTCATACAAAATTTTCATCGTTTTTATTAGCACTTTGTCAATCTTAGGTTCGGCCATAACTTTGGCCCTATGGCATCAAATTGACTAAAATTTTGGATTCTTAATAAAAATAATGGTTTGTACCCGAATCAATGAAGATATTTTCCAAAAGAAGATTTTGAAAAAAATATCATCGTTTTCACAATTGGGTTCGCTCGTTTAAGAAATTGGGGTCGGTGTTTTTAATACTTGGGTTCGGTCATATTTTTGCCCTTATCGCACCGAAATAACTGAAATTTTGGATTTCTACTTAGAACCATGGTCTTTACACGAATCCATCAGAAAATCTGCCAACAGAAGACTTTTTATTTTCATCATACAAAATTTTCATCGTTTTTATTAGCACTTTGTCAATCTTAGGTCAACTTTGGCCCTATAGCAAGAAATTGACTAAAATTTTGGATTCTTACTAAGAATCATGGTCTGTATTCGAATCAATAATAAAATCAGCCGAAAGGAGAATTTCAATTTTCTCCATAAAAATTTTCGTGGTTTTATGGGCACTTTTTCAAACATAGGTTCAGCCATAACTTTGGCCCTATGGCATCAAATTGACTAAAATTTTGGATACTTACTAAGAATCATGGTCTGTACCCGAATCAATGAAAAAATTTTCCAAAAGAAGATTTTGAAAAATATATCATCTTTTTCACAATTGGGTTCGCTCGTTTAAGTACTTGGGGTCGGTGTTTTTAATTCTTGGGTTCAGTCATATTTTTGTCCTTATTGCACCGAAATGACTGAAATTTTGGATTCCTACTTAGAACCATGGTCTTTACACGAATCCATCAGAAAATTTGCCAACAGAAGACTTTTTATTTTCTTCATACAAAATTTTCATCGTTTTTATTAGCACTTTCTCAATCTTAGGTTCGGCCATAACTTTGGCCCTATGGCATCAAATTGACTAAAATTTTGGATTCTTAATAAAAATCATGGTTTGTATCCGAATCAATGAAGAAATTTTCCAAAAGAAGATTTTGAAAAAAATATCATCGTTTTCACAATTGGGTTCGCTCGTTTAATTAATTGGGGTCGGTGTTTTTAATACTTGGGTTCGGTCATATTTTTGCCCTTATCGCACCAAAATAACTGAAATTTTGGATTCCTACTTAGAACCATGGTATTTACACGAATCCATCAGAAAATCTGCCAACAGAAGACTTTTTATTTTCTACATACAAAATTTTCATCGTTTTTATTAGCACTTTGTCAATCTTAGGTTCGGCCACAACTTTGGCCCTATAGCTTCAAATTGACTAAAATTTTGGATTCTAACTAAGAATCATGGTCTGTATTCGAATCAATAATAAAATCAGCCCAAAGGAGAATTTCAATTTTCTCCATACAAAATTTTCGTGGTTTTATGGGCACTTTTTCAAACTTAGGTTCGGCCATAACTTTGGCCCCATAGCATCAAATTGACTAAAATTTTGGATTCTTACTAAGAATCATGGTCTGTATTCGAATCAATAATAAAATCAGGCGAAAGGAGAATTTCAATTTTCTCCATACAAAATTTTCGTGGTTTTATGGGCACTTTTTCAAACTTAGGTTCGGCCATAACTTTGGCCCCATAGCATCAAATTGACTAAAATTTTGGATTCTTACTAAGAATCATGGTCTGTATTCGAATCAATAATAAAATCAGGCGAAAGGAGAATTTCAATTTTCTCCTTACAAAATTTTCGTGGTTTTATGGGCACTTTTTCAAACATAGGTTCGGCCATAACTCTGGCCCTATGGCATCAAATTGACTCAAATTTTGGATTCTTACAAAAATCATAGTCCGTACCCGAAGCAATGAAAAAATTTTCCAAAAGAAGATTTTGAAAAATATATCATCGTTTTCACAATTGGGTTCGCTCGTTTAAGTACTTGGGGTCGGTGTTTATAATTCTTGGGTTCGGTCATATTTTTGTCCTTATTGCACCAAAATGACTGAAATTTTGGATTCCTACTTAGAACCATGGTCTTTACACGAATCCATCAGAAAATCTGCCAACAGAAGACTTTTTATTATCTTCATACAAAATTTTCATCGTTTTTATTACCATTTTGTCAATCTTAGGTTCGGCCATAACTTTGGCCCTATAGCATGAAATTGACTAAAATTTTGGATTCTTACTAAAAATCATGGTCTGTATTCGAATCAATAATAAAATCAGCCGAAAGGAGAATTTCAATTTTCTCCATACAAAATTTTCGTGGTTTTATGGGCACTTTTTCAAACATAGGTTCGGCCATAACTTTGGCCCTATGGCATCAAATTGACTAAAATTTTGGATACTTACTAAGAATCATGGTCTGTACCCGAATCAATGAAAAAATTTTCCAAAAGAAGATTTTGAAAAATATATCATCGTTTTCACAATTGGGTTCGCTCGTTTAAGTACTTGGGGTCGGTGTTTTTAATTCTTGGGTTCAGTCATATTTTTGTCCTTATTGCACCGAAATGACTGAAATTTTGGATTCCTACTTAGAACCATGGTCTTTACACGAATCCATCAGAAAACTTGCCAACAGAAGACTTTTTATTTTCTTCATACAAAATTTTCATCGTTTTTATTAGCACTTTCTCAATCTTAGGTTCGGCCATAACTTTGGCCCTATGGCATCAAATTGACTAAAATTTTGGATTCTTAATAAAAATCATGGTTTGTATCCGAATCAATGAAGAAATTTTCCAAAAGAAGATTTTGAAAAAAATATCATCGTTTTCACAATTGGGTTCGCTCGTTTAATTAATTGGGGTCGGTGTTTTTAATACTTGGGTTCGGTCATATTTTTGCCCTTATCGCACCAAAATAACTGAAATTTTGGATTCCTACTTAGAACCATGGTATTTACACGAATCCATCAGAAAATCTGCCAACAGAAGACTTTTTATTTTCTCCATACAAAATTTTCGTGGTTTTATGGGCACTTTGTCAATCTTAGGTTCGGCCATAACTTTGGCCCTATAGCATCAAATTGACTAAAATTTTAAATTCTTACTAAAAATCATGGTCCGTACCCGAAGCAATGAAAAAATTTTCCAAAAGAAGATTTTGAAAAATATATCATCGTTTTCACAATTGGGTTCGCTCGTTTAAGAACTTGGGGTCGGTGTTTTTAATTCTTGGGTTCAGTCATATTTTTGTTCTTATTGCACCGAAATGACTGAAATTTTGGATTCCTACTTAGAACCATGGTCTTTACACGAATCCATCAGAAAATTTGCCAACAGAAGACTTTTTATTTTCTTCATACAAAATTTTCATCGTTTTTATTACCATTTTGTCAATCTTAGGTTCGGCCATAACTTTGGCCCTATAGCATGAAATTGACTAAAATTTTGGATTCTTACTAAAAATCATGGTCTGTATTCGAATCAATAATAAAATCAGCCGAAAGGAGAATTTCAATTTTCTCCATACAAAATTTTCGTGGTTTTATGGGCACTTTTTCAAACATAGGTTCGGCCATAACTTTGGCCCTATGGCATCAAATTGACTAAAATTTTGGATACTTACTAAGAATCATGGTCTGTACCCGAATCAATGAAAAAATTTTCCAAAAGAAGATTTTGAAAAATAAATCATCGTTTTCACAATTGGGTTCGCTCGTTTAAGTACTTGGGGTCGGTGTTTTTAATTCTTGGGTTCAGTCATATTTTTGTCCTTATTGCACCGAAATGACTTAAATTTTGGATTCCTACTTAGAACCATGGTCTTTACACGAATCCATCAGAAAACTTGCCAACAGAAGACTTTTTATTTTCTTCATACAAAATTTTCATCGTTTTTATTAGCACTTTCTCAATCTTAGGTTCGGCCATAACTTTGGCCCTATGGCATCAAATTGACTAAAATTTTGGATTCTTAATAAAAATCATGGTTTGTATCCGAATCAATGAAGAAATTTTCCAAAAGAAGATTTTGAAAAAAATATCATCGTTTTCACAATTGGGTTCGCTCGTTTAATTAATTGGGGTCGGTGTTTTTAATACTTGGGTTCGGTCATATTTTTGCCCTTATCGCACCAAAATAACTGAAATTTTGGATTCCTACTTAGAACCATGGTATTTACACGAATCCATCAGAAAATCTGGCAACAGAAGACTTTTTATTTTCTTCATACAAAATTTTCATCGTTTTTATTAGCACTTTGTCAATCTTAGGTTCGGCCATAACTTTGGCCCTATAGCATCAAATTGACTAAAATTTTAAATTCTTACTAAAAATCATGGTTCGTACCCGAAGCAATGAAAAAATTTTCCAAAAGAAGATTTTGAAAAATATATCATCGTTTTCACAATTGGGTTCGCTCGTTTAAGTACTTGGGGTCGGTGTTTTTAATTCTTGGGTTCAGTCATATTTTTGTCCTTATTGCACCGAAATGACTGAAATTTTGGATTCCTACTTAGAACCATGGTCTTTACACGAATCCATCAGAAAACTTGCCAACAGAAGACTTTTTATTTTCTTCATACAAAATTTTCATCGTTTTTATTAGCACTTTCTCAATCTTAGGTTCGGCCATAACTTTGGCCCTATGGCATCAAATTGACTAAAATTTTGGATTCTTAATAAAAATCATGGTTTGTATCCGAATCAATGAAGAAATTTTCCAAAAGAAGATTTTGAAAAAAATATCATCGTTTTCACAATTGGGTTCGCTCGTTTAATTAATTGGGGTCGGTGTTTTTAATACTTGGGTTCGGTCATATTTTTGCCCTTATCGCACCAAAATAACTGAAATTTTGGATTCCTACTTAGAACCATGGTATTTACACGAATCCATCAGAAAATCTGCCAACAGAAGACTTTTTATTTTCTACATACAAAATTTTCATCGTTTTTATTAGCACTTTGTCAATCTTAGGTTCGGCCACAACTTTGGCCCTATAGCTTCAAATTGACTAAAATTTTGGATTCTAACTAAGAATCATGGTCTGTATTCGAATCAATAATAAAATCAGCCCAAAGGAGAATTTCAATTTTCTCCATACAAAATTTTCGTGGTTTTATGGGCACTTTTTCAAACTTAGGTTCGGCCATAACTTTGGCCCCATAGCATCAAATTGACTAAAATTTTGGATTCTTACTAAGAATCATGGTCTGTATTCGAATCAATAATAAAATCAGGCGAAAGGAGAATTTCAATTTTCTCCATACAAAATTTTCGTGGTTTTATGGGCACTTTGTCAATCTTAGGTTCGGCCATAACTTTGGCCCTATAGCATCAAATTGACTAAAATTTTAAATTCTTACTAAAAATCATGGTCCGTACCCGAAGCAATGAAAAAATTTTCCAAAAGAAGATTTTGAAAAATATATCATCGTTTTCACAATTGGGTTCGCTCGTTTAAGAACTTGGGGTCGGTGTTTTTAATTCTTGGGTTCAGTCATATTTTTGTTCTTATTGCACCGAAATGACTGAAATTTTGGATTCCTACTTAGAACCATGGTCTTTACACGAATCCATCAGAAAACTTGCCAACAGAAGACTTTTTATTTTCTTCATACAAAATTTTCATCGTTTTTATTACCATTTTGTCAATCTTAGGTTCGGCCATAACTTTGGCCCTATAGCATGAAATTGACTAAAATTTTGGATTCTTACTAAAAATCATGGTCTGTATTCGAATCAATAATAAAATCAGCCGAAAGGAGAATTTCAATTTTCTCCATACAAAATTTTCGTGGTTTTATGGGCACTTTTTCAAACATAGGTTCGGCCATAACTTTGGCCCTATGGCATCAAATTGACTAAAATTTTGGATACTTACTAAGAATCATGGTCTGTACCCGAATCAATGAAAAAATTTTCCAAAAGAAGATTTTGAAAAATATATCATCGTTTTCACAATTGGGTTCGCTCGTTTAAGAACTTGGGGTCGGTGTTTTTAATTCTTGGGTTCAGTCATATTTTTGTCCTTATTGCACCGAAATGACTGAAATTTTGGATTCCTACTTAGAACCATGGTCTTTACACGAATCCATCAGAAAATTTGCCAACAGAAGACTTTGTATTTTCTTCATACAAAATTTTCATCGTTTTTATTAGCACTTTCTCAATCTTAGGTTTGGCCATAACTTTGGCCCTATGGCATCAAATTGACTAAAATTTTGGATTCTTAATAAAAATCATGGTTTGTACCCGAATCAATGAAGAAATTTTCCAAAAGAAGATTTTGAAAAAAATATCATCGTTTTCACAATTGGGTTCGCTCGTTTAATTAATTGGAGTCGGTGTTTTTAATACTTGGGTTCGGTCATATTTTTGCCCTTATCGCACCAAAATAACTGAAATTTTGGATTCCTACTTAGAACCATGGTATTTACACGAATCCATCAGAAAATCTGGCAACAGAAGACTTTTTATTTTCTTCATACAAAATTTTCATCGTTTTTATTAGCACTTTGTCAATCTTAGGTTCGGCCATAACTTTGGCCCTATACCATCAAATTGACTAAAATTTTGGATACTTACTAAAAATCATGGTCCGTACCCGAAGCAATGAAAAAATTTTCCAAAAGAAGATTTTGAAAAATATATCATCGTTTTCACAATTGGGTTCGCTCGTTTAAGTACTTGGGGTCGGTGTTTTTAATTCTTGGGTTCGGTCATATTTTTGTCCTTATTGCACCAAAATGACTGAAATTTTGGATTCCTATTTAGATCCATGGTCTTTACACGAATCCATCAGAAAATCTGCCAACAGAAGACTTTTTATTTTCTACATACAAAATTTTCATCGTTTTTATTAGCACTTTGTCAATCTTAGGTTCAGCCACAACTTTGGCCCTATAGCTTCAAATTGACTAAAATTTTGGATTCTAACTAAGAATCATGGTCTGTATTCGAATCAATAATAAAATCAGCCCAAAGGAGAATTTCAATTTTCTCCATACAAAATTTTCGTGGTTTTATGGGCACTTTTTCAAACTTAGGTTCGGCCATAACTTTGGCCCCATAGCATCAAATTGACTAAAATTTTGGATTCTTACTAAGAATCATGGTCTGTATTCGAATCAATAATAAAATCAGGCGAAAGGAGAATTTCAATTTTCTCCATACAAAATTTTCGTGGTTTTATGGGCACTTTTTCAAACTTAGGTTCGGCCATAACTTTGGCCCCATAGCATCAAATTGACTAAAATTTTGGATTCTTACTAAGAATCATGGTCTGTATTCGAATCAATAATAAAATCAGGCGAAAGGAGAATTTCAATTTTCTCCATACAAAATTTTCGTGGTTTTATGGGCACTTTTTCAAACTTAGGTTCGGCCATAACTCTGGCCCTATGGCATCAAATTGACTAAAATTTTGGATTCTTACAAAAATCATAGTCCGTACCCGAAGCAATGAAAAAATTTTCCAAAAGAAGATTTTGAAAAATATATCATCGTTTTCACAATTGGGTTCGCTCGTTTAAGAACTTGGGGTCGGTGTTTTTAATTCTTGGGTTCAGTCATATTTTTGTTCTTATTGCACCGAAATGACTGAAATTTTGGATTCCTACTTAGAACCATGGTCTTTACACGAATCCATCAGAAAATTTGCCAACAGAAGACTTTTTATTTTCTTCATACAAAATTTTCATCGTTTTTATTACCATTTTGTCAATCTTAGGTTCGGCCATAACTTTGGCCCTATAGCATGAAATTGACTAAAATTTTGGATTCTTACTAAAAATCATGGTCTGTATTCGAATCAATAATAAAATCAGCCGAAAGGAGAATTTCAATTTTCTCCATACAAAATTTTCGTGGTTTTATGGGCACTTTTTCAAACATAGGTTCGGCCATAACTTTGGCCCTATGGCATCAAATTGACTAAAATTTTGGATACTTACTAAGAATCATGGTCTGTACCCGAATCAATGAAAAAATTTTCCAAAAGAAGATTTTGAAAAATATATCATCGTTTTCACAATTGGGTTCGCTCGTTTAAGTACTTGGGGTCGGTGTTTTTAATTCTTGGGTTCAGTCATATTTTTGTCCTTATTGCACTGAAATGACTGAAATTTTGGATTCCTACTTAGAACCATGGTCTTTACACGAATCCATCAGAAAACTTGCCAACAGAAGACTTTTTATTTTCTTCATACAAAATTTTCATCGTTTTTATTAGCACTTTCTCAATCTTAGGTTCGGCCATAACTTTGGCCCTATGGCATCAAATTGACTAAAATTTTGGATTCTTAATAAAAATCATGGTTTGTATCCGAATCAATGAAGAAATTTTCCAAAAGAAGATTTTGAAAAAAATATCATCGTTTTCACAATTGGGTTCGCTCGTTTAATTAATTGGGGTCGGTGTTTTTAATACTTGGGTTCGGTCATATTTTTGCCCTTATCGCACCAAAATAACTGAAATTTTGGATTCCTACTTAGAACCATGGTATTTACACGAATCCATCAGAAAATCTGCCAACAGAAGACTTTTTATTTTCTCCATACAAAATTTTCGTGGTTTTATGGGCACTTTGTCAATCTTAGGTTCGGCCATAACTTTGGCCCTATAGCATCAAATTGACTAAAATTTTAAATTCTTACTAAAAAT
The DNA here is from genome assembly GCA_917563855.2 of Limnephilus lunatus. Lineage (NCBI taxonomy): Eukaryota > Metazoa > Arthropoda > Insecta > Trichoptera > Limnephilidae > Limnephilus > Limnephilus lunatus. The sequence continues at coordinate 52,278,742 of OU830603.1, forward strand.
CATGGTCCGTACCCGAAGCAATGAAAAAATTTTCCAAAAGAAGATTTTGAAAAATATATCATCGTTTTCACAATTGGGTTCGCTCGTTTAAGAACTTGGGGTCGGTGTTTTTAATTCTTGGGTTCAGTCATATTTTTGTTCTTATTGCACCGAAATGACTGAAATTTTGGATTCCTACTTAGAACCATGGTCTTTACACGAATCCATCAGAAAATTTGCCAACAGAAGACTTTTTATTTTCTTCATACAAAATTTTCATCGTTTTTATTACCATTTTGTCAATCTTAGGTTCGGCCATAACTTTGGCCCTATAGCATGAAATTGACTAAAATTTTGGATTCTTACTAAAAATCATGGTCTGTATTCGAATCAATAATAAAATCAGCCGAAAGGAGAATTTCAATTTTCTCCATACAAAATTTTCGTGGTTTTATGGGCACTTTTTCAAACATAGGTTCGGCCATAACTTTGGCCCTATGGCATCAAATTGACTAAAATTTTGGATACTTACTAAGAATCATGGTCTGTACCCGAATCAATGAAAAAATTTTCCAAAAGAAGATTTTGAAAAATAAATCATCGTTTTCACAATTGGGTTCGCTCGTTTAAGTACTTGGGGTCGGTGTTTTTAATTCTTGGGTTCAGTCATATTTTTGTCCTTATTGCACCGAAATGACTTAAATTTTGGATTCCTACTTAGAACCATGGTCTTTACACGAATCCATCAGAAAACTTGCCAACAGAAGACTTTTTATTTTCTTCATACAAAATTTTCATCGTTTTTATTAGCACTTTCTCAATCTTAGGTTCGGCCATAACTTTGGCCCTATGGCATCAAATTGACTAAAATTTTGGATTCTTAATAAAAATCATGGTTTGTATCCGAATCAATGAAGAAATTTTCCAAAAGAAGATTTTGAAAAAAATATCATCGTTTTCACAATTGGGTTCGCTCGTTTAATTAATTGGGGTCGGTGTTTTTAATACTTGGGTTCGGTCATATTTTTGCCCTTATCGCACCAAAATAACTGAAATTTTGGATTCCTACTTAGAACCATGGTATTTACACGAATCCATCAGAAAATCTGGCAACAGAAGACTTTTTATTTTCTTCATACAAAATTTTCATCGTTTTTATTAGCACTTTGTCAATCTTAGGTTCGGCCATAACTTTGGCCCTATAGCATCAAATTGACTAAAATTTTAAATTCTTACTAAAAATCATGGTCCGTACCCGAAGCAATGAAAAAATTTTCCAAAAGAAGATTTTGAAAAATATATCATCGTTTTCACAATTGGGTTCGCTCGTTTAAGTACTTGGGGTCGGTGTTTTTAATTCTTGGGTTCAGTCATATTTTTGTCCTTATTGCACCGAAATGACTGAAATTTTGGATTCCTACTTAGAACCATGGTCTTTACACGAATCCATCAGAAAACTTGCCAACAGAAGACTTTTTATTTTCTTCATACAAAATTTTCATCGTTTTTATTAGCACTTTCTCAATCTTAGGTTCGGCCATAACTTTGGCCCTATGGCATCAAATTGACTAAAATTTTGGATTCTTAATAAAAATCATGGTTTGTATCCGAATCAATGAAGAAATTTTCCAAAAGAAGATTTTGAAAAAAATATCATCGTTTTCACAATTGGGTTCGCTCGTTTAATTAATTGGGGTCGGTGTTTTTAATACTTGGGTTCGGTCATATTTTTGCCCTTATCGCACCAAAATAACTGAAATTTTGGATTCCTACTTAGAACCATGGTATTTACACGAATCCATCAGAAAATCTGCCAACAGAAGACTTTTTATTTTCTCCATACAAAATTTTCGTGGTTTTATGGGCACTTTGTCAATCTTAGGTTCGGCCATAACTTTGGCCCTATAGCATCAAATTGACTAAAATTTTAAATTCTTACTAAAAATCATGGTCCGTACCCGAAGCAATGAAAAAATTTTCCAAAAGAAGATTTTGAAAAATATATCATCGTTTTCACAATTGGGTTCGCTCGTTTAAGAACTTGGGGTCGGTGTTTTTAATTCTTGGGTTCAGTCATATTTTTGTTCTTATTGCACCGAAATGACTGAAATTTTGGATTCCTACTTAGAACCATGGTCTTTACACGAATCCATCAGAAAACTTGCCAACAGAAGACTTTTTATTTTCTTCATACAAAATTTTCATCGTTTTTATTACCATTTTGTCAATCTTAGGTTCGGCCATAACTTTGGCCCTATAGCATGAAATTGACTAAAATTTTGGATTCTTACTAAAAATCATGGTCTGTATTCGAATCAATAATAAAATCAGCCGAAAGGAGAATTTCAATTTTCTCCATACAAAATTTTCGTGGTTTTATGGGCACTTTTTCAAACATAGGTTCGGCCATAACTTTGGCCCTATGGCATCAAATTGACTAAAATTTTGGATACTTACTAAGAATCATGGTCTGTACCCGAATCAATGAAAAAATTTTCCAAAAGAAGATTTTGAAAAATATATCATCGTTTTCACAATTGGGTTCGCTCGTTTAAGAACTTGGGGTCGGTGTTTTTAATTCTTGGGTTCAGTCATATTTTTGTCCTTATTGCACCGAAATGACTGAAATTTTGGATTCCTACTTAGAACCATGGTCTTTACACGAATCCATCAGAAAATTTGCCAACAGAAGACTTTGTATTTTCTTCATACAAAATTTTCATCGTTTTTATTAGCACTTTCTCAATCTTAGGTTTGGCCATAACTTTGGCCCTATGGCATCAAATTGACTAAAATTTTGGATTCTTAATAAAAATCATGGTTTGTACCCGAATCAATGAAGAAATTTTCCAAAAGAAGATTTTGAAAAAAATATCATCGTTTTCACAATTGGGTTCGCTCGTTTAATTAATTGGAGTCGGTGTTTTTAATACTTGGGTTCGGTCATATTTTTGCCCTTATCGCACCAAAATAACTGAAATTTTGGATTCCTACTTAGAACCATGGTATTTACACGAATCCATCAGAAAATCTGGCAACAGAAGACTTTTTATTTTCTTCATACAAAATTTTCATCGTTTTTATTAGCACTTTGTCAATCTTAGGTTCGGCCATAACTTTGGCCCTATACCATCAAATTGACTAAAATTTTGGATACTTACTAAAAATCATGGTCCGTACCCGAAGCAATGAAAAAATTTTCCAAAAGAAGATTTTGAAAAATATATCATCGTTTTCACAATTGGGTTCGCTCGTTTAAGTACTTGGGGTCGGTGTTTTTAATTCTTGGGTTCGGTCATATTTTTGTCCTTATTGCACCAAAATGACTGAAATTTTGGATTCCTATTTAGATCCATGGTCTTTACACGAATCCATCAGAAAATCTGCCAACAGAAGACTTTTTATTTTCTACATACAAAATTTTCATCGTTTTTATTAGCACTTTGTCAATCTTAGGTTCAGCCACAACTTTGGCCCTATAGCTTCAAATTGACTAAAATTTTGGATTCTAACTAAGAATCATGGTCTGTATTCGAATCAATAATAAAATCAGCCCAAAGGAGAATTTCAATTTTCTCCATACAAAATTTTCGTGGTTTTATGGGCACTTTTTCAAACTTAGGTTCGGCCATAACTTTGGCCCCATAGCATCAAATTGACTAAAATTTTGGATTCTTACTAAGAATCATGGTCTGTATTCGAATCAATAATAAAATCAGGCGAAAGGAGAATTTCAATTTTCTCCATACAAAATTTTCGTGGTTTTATGGGCACTTTTTCAAACTTAGGTTCGGCCATAACTTTGGCCCTATGGCATCAAATTGACTAAAATTTTTTATTCTTACTAAAAATCATGGTCTGTATTCGAATCAATAATAAAATCTGCCGAAAGGAGAATTTCAATTTTCTCCATACAAAATTTTCGTGGTTTTATGGGCACTTTTTCAAACTTAGGTTCGGCCATAACTTTGGCCCTATGGCATCAAATTGACTAAAATTTTGGATTCTTACTAAAAATCATGGTCCGTACCCGAAGCAATGAAAAAATTTTCCAAAAGAAGATTTTGAAAAATATATCATCGTTTTCACAATTGGGTTCACTCGTTTAAGTACTTGGGGTCGGTGATTTTAATTCTTGGGTTCGGTCATATTTTTGTCCTTATTGCACCAAAATGACTGAAATTTTGGATTCCTACTTAGAACCATGGTCTTTACACGAATCCATCAGAAAATCTGCCAACAGAAGACTTTTTATTTTCTTCATACAAAATTTTCATCGTTTTTATTACCATTTTGTCAATCTTAGGTTCGGCCATAACTTTGGCCCTATAGCATGAAATTGACTAAAATTTTGGATTCTTACTAAGAATCATGGTCTGTATTCGAATCAATAATAAAATCAGCCGAAAGGAGATTTTTAATTTTCTCCATACAAAATTTTCGTGGTTTTATGGGCACATTTTCAAACTTAGGTTCGGCCATAACTTTGGCCCTATGGCATCAAATTGACTAAAATTTTGGATACTTACTAAGAATCTTGGTCTGTACCCGAATCAATCAAAAAAATTGCCAATCGAAGATTTTGAAAAATATATCATCGTTTTCACACTTGGGTTCGCTCGTTTAAGTACTTGGGTTCGGTGTTTTTAATACTTGGGTTCGGTCATATTTTTGTCCTTATGGAACCGAAATGACTGAAATTTTGGATTCCTACTAAGAACCATGGTCTCAACACGAATCCATCAGAAAATCTGCCAACAGAAGACTTTTTATTTTCTTCATACAAAATTTTCATCGTTTTTATTACCATTTTGTCAATCTTAGGTTCGGCCATAACTTTGGCCCTATGGCATCAAATTGACTAAAATTTTGAATTCTTACTAAGAATCATGGTCTGTATCCGAATCAATCATAAAATCAGCCGAAAGGAGATTTTTAATTTTCTCCATACAAAATTTTCGTGGTTTTATGGGCACTTTTTCAAACATAGGTTCGGCCATAACTTTGGCCCTATGGCATCAAATTGACTAAAATTTTGGATACTTACTAAGAATCATGGTCCGTACCCGAAGCAATGAAAAAATTTTCCAAAAGAAGATTTTGAAAAATATATCATCGTTTTCACAATTGGGTTCGCTCGTTTAATTAATTGGGGTCGGTGTTTTTAATACTTGGGTTCGGTCATATTTTTGCCCTTATCGCACCAAAATAACTGAAATTTTGGATTCCTACTTAGAACCATGGTATTTACACGAATCCATCAGAAAAACTGCCAACAGAAGACTTTTTATTTTCTCCATACAAAATTTTCGTGGTTTTATGGGCACTTTGTCAATCTTAGGTTCGGCCATAACTTTGGCCCTATAGCATCAAATTGACTAAAATTTTAAATTCTTACTAAAAATCATGGTCCGTACCCGAAGCAATGAAAAAATTTTCCAAAAGAAGATTTTGAAAAATATATCATCAAATTGACTAAAATTTTGGATTCTTAATAAAAATCATGGTTTGTACCCGAATCAATGAAGAAATTTTCCAAAAGAAGATTTTGAAAAAAATATCATCGTTTTCACAATTGGGTTCGCTCGTTTAATTAATTGGAGTCGGTGTTTTTAATACTTGGGTTCGGTCATATTTTTGCCCTTATCGCACCAAAATAACTGAAATTTTGGATTCCTACTTAGAACCATGGTATTTACACGAATCCATCAGAAAATCTGGCAACAGAAGACTTTTTATTTTCTTCATACAAAATTTTCATCGTTTTTATTAGCACTTTGTCAATCTTAGGTTCGGCCATAACTTTGGCCCTATAGCATCAAATTGACTAAAATTTTGGATACTTACTAAAAATCATGGTCCGTACCCGAAGCAATGAAAAAATTTTCCAAAAGAAGATTTTGAAAAATATATCATCGTTTTCACAATTGGGTTCGCTCGTTTAAGTACTTGGGGTCGGTGTTTTTAATTCTTGGGTTCGGTCATATTTTTGTCCTTATTGCACCAAAATGACTGAAATTTTGGATTCCTATTTAGATCCATGGTCTTTACACGAATCCATCAGAAAATCTGCCAACAGAAGACTTTTTATTTTCTACATACAAAATTTTCATCGTTTTTATTAGCACTTTGTCAATCTTAGGTTCGGCCACAACTTTGGCCCTATAGCTTCAAATTGACTAAAATTTTGGATTCTAACTAAGAATCATGGTCTGTATTCGAATCAATAATAAAATCAGCCCAAAGGAGAATTTCAATTTTCTCCATACAAAATTTTCGTGGTTTTATGGGCACTTTTTCAAACTTAGGTTCGGCCATAACTTTGGCCCCATAGCATCAAATTGACTAAAATTTTGGATTCTTACTAAGAATCATGGTCTGTATTCGAAACAATAATATAATCAGGCGAAAGGAGAATTTCAATTTTCTCCATACAAAATTTTCGTGGTTTTATGGGCACTTTTTCAAACTTAGGTTCGGCCATAACTTTGGCCCTATGGCATCAAATTGACTAAAATTTTGGATTCTTACTAAAAATCATGGTCTGTATTCGAATCAATAATAAAATCAGCCGAAAGGAGAATTTCAATTTTCTCCATACAAAATTTTCGTGGTTTTATGGGCACTTTTTCAAACTTAGGTTCGGCCATAACTTTGGCCCTATGGCATCAAATTGACTAAAATTTTGGATTCTTACTAAAAATCATGGTCCGTACCCGAAGCAATGAAAAAATTTTCCAAAAGAAGATTTTGAAAAATATATCATCGTTTTCACAATTGGGTTCACTCGTTAAAGTACTTGGGGTCGGTGATTTTAATTCTTGGGTTCGGTCATATTTTTGTCCTTATTGAACCAAAATGACTGAAATTTTGGATTCCTACTTAGAACCATGGTCTTTACACGAATCCATCAGAAAATCTGCCAACAGAAGACTTTTTATTTTCTTCATACAAAATTTTCATCGTTTTTATTACCATTTTGTCAATCTTAGGTTCGGCCATAACTTTGGCCCTATAGCATGAAATTGACTAAAATTTTGGATTCTTACTAAGAATCATGGTCTGTATTCGAATCAATAATAAAATCAGCCGAAAGGAGAATTTCAATTTTCTCCTTACAAAATTTTCGTGGTTTTATGGGCACTTTTTCAAACATAGGTTCGGCCATAACTTTGGCCCTATGGCATCAAATTGACTAAAATTTTGGATACTTACTAAGAATCATGGTCTGTACCCGAATCAATGAAAAAATTTTCCAAAAGAAGATTTTGAAAAATATATCATCGATTTCACAATTGGGTTCGCTCGTTTAAGTACTTGGGGTCGGTGTTTTTAATTCTTGGGTTCAGTCATATTTTTGTCCTTATTGCACCGAAATGACTGAAATTTTGGATTCCTACTTAGAACCATGGTCTTTACACGAATCCATCAGAAAATTTGCCAACAGAAGACTTTTTATTTTCTTCATACAAAATTTTCATCGTTTTTATTAGCACTTTCTCAATCTTAGGTTCGGCCATTACTTTGGCCCTATGGCATCAAATTGACTAAAATTTTGGATTCTTAATAAAAATCATGGTTTGTATCCGAATCAATGAAGAAATTTTCCAAAAGAAGATTTTGAAAAAAATATCATCGTTTTCACAATTGGGTTCGCTCGTTTAATTAATTGGGGTCGGTGTTTTTAATACTTGGGTTCGGTCATATTTTTGCCCTTATCGCACCAAAATAACTGAAATTTTGGATTCCTACTTAGAACCATGGTTTTTACACGAATCCATCAGAAAATCTGCCAACAGAAAACTTTTTATTTTCTACATACAAAATTTTCATCGTTTTTATTAGCACTTTGTCAATCTTAGGTTCGGCCACAACTTTGGCCCTATAGCATCAAATTGACTAAAATTTTGGATTCTTACTAAAAATCATGGTCCGTACCCGAAGCAATGAAAAAATTTTCCAAAAGAAGATTTTGAAAAATATATCATCGTTTTCACAATTGGGTTCTTTCGTTTAAGTACTTGGGGTCGGTGTTTTTAATTCTTGGGTTCGGTCATATTTTTGTCTTTATTGCACCGAAATAACTGAAATTTTGGATTCCTACTTAGAACCATGGTATTTACACGAATCCATCAGAAACTCTGCCAACAGAAGACTTTTTATTTTCTTCATACAAAATTTTCATCGTTTTTATTAGCACTTTGTCAATCTTAGGTTCGGCCATAACTTTGGCCCCATAGCATCAAATTGACTAAAATTTTGGATTCTTACTTAGAATCATGGTCTGTATTCGAATCATAAATAGAATCAGGCGAAAGGAGAATTTCAATTTTCTCCATACAAAATTTTCGTGGTTTTATGGGCACTTTTTCAAACTTAGGTTCGGCCATAACTTTGGCCCCATAGCATCAAATTGACTAAAATTTTGGATTCTTACTAAGAATCATGGTCTGTATTCGAAACAATAATATAATCAGGCGAAAGGAGAATTTCAATTTTCTCCATACAAAATTTTCGTGGTTTTATGGGCACTTTTTCAAACTTAGGTTCGGCCATAACTTTGGCCCTATGGCATCAAATTGACTAAAATTTTGGATTCTTACTAAAAATCATGGTCCGTACCCGAAGCAATGAAAAAATTTTCCAAAAGAAGATTTTGAAAAATATATCATCGTTTTCACAATTGGGTTCACTCGTTAAAGTACTTGGGGTCGGTGATTTTAATTCTTGGGTTCGGTCATATTTTTGTCCTTATTGAACCAAAATGACTGAAATTTTGGATTCCTACTTAGAACCATGGTCTTTACACGAATCCATCAGAAAATCTGCCAACAGAAGACTTTTTATTTTCTTCATACAAAATTTTCATCGTTTTTATTACCATTTTGTCAATCTTAGGTTCGGCCATAACTTTGGCCCTATAGCATGAAATTGACTAAAATTTTGGATTCTTACTAAGAATCATGGTCTGTATTCGAATCAATAATAGAATCAGGCGAAAGGAGAATTTCAATTTTCTCCATACAAAATCTTCGTGGTTTTATGGGCACTTTTTCAAACTTAGGTTCGGCCATAACTTTGGCCCTATGGCATCAAATTGACTAAAATTTTGGATACTTACTAAGAATCATGGCCTGTACCCGAATCAATAAAAAAAATTGCCAAAAGAAGATTTTGAAAAGAATATCATCGTTTTCACACTTGGGTTCGCTCGTTTAAGTACCGGCCAAAACTTTGCCCTTTGGCATCAAATTGACTGAAATTTTGGATGCTTACTAAGAATCATGGCCTGTACCCGAATCAATCAAAAAAATTGCCAAAAGAAGATTTTGAAAAGAATATCATCGTTTTCACACTTGGGTTCGCTCGTTTAAGTACCGGCCAAAACTTTGCCCTTTGGCATCAAATTGACTGAAATTTTGGATTCTTACTAAGAATTATGGTTTGTACCCGAATCAATGAAAAAATTTTTCCAAAAGAAGATTTTGAAAAAAATATCATCGTTTTCACACTTGGGTTCACTCGTTTAAGTACTTGGGGTCGGTGTTTTAAATACTTGGGTTCGGTCATATTTTTGTCCTTATGGCACCGAAATGACTGGAATATCGGATTCCTGCTAAGAACGTTGGTCTTTACACGAATCCATCAGAAATTCAGGTAACAGAAGACTTTTTATTTTCTTCATACAAAATTTTCATCGTTTTTATTAGCACTTTGTCAATCTTAGGTTCGGCCATAACTTTGGCCCTATGGCATCAAATTGACAAAAATTTTGGATTCTTACTAAAAATCATGGTCTGTACCCGAATCAATGAAAAAATTTTCCAAAAGAAGATTTTGAAAAATATATTATCGTTTTCACAATTGGGTTCGCTCGTTTAAGTACTTGGGGTCGGTGTTTTTAATTCTTGGGTTCGGTCATATTTTTGCCCTTATCGCACCGAAATAACTGAAATTTTGGATTCTTACTTAGAACCATGGTATTTACACGAATCCATCAGAAAATCTGCCAACAGAAGACTTTTTATTTTCTTCATACAAAATTTTCATCGTTTTTATTAGCACTTTGTCAATCTTAGGTTCGGCCATAACTTTGGCCCTATAGCATCAAATTGACTAAAATTTTGGATTCTTACTTAGAATCATGGTCTGTATTTGAATCAATAATAAAATCAGGCGAAAGGAGAATTTCAATTTTCTCCATACAAAATTTTCGGGGTTTTATGGAGACTTTTTCAAACTTAGGTTCGGCCATAACTTTGGCCCTATGGCATCAAATTGACTAAAATTTTGGATACTTACTAAGAATCATGGTCTGTACCCGAATCAATGAAAAAATTTTCCAAAAGAAGATTTTGAAAAATATATCATCGATTTCACAATTGGGTTCGCTCGTTTAAGTACTTGGGGTCGGTGTTTTTAATTCTTGGGTTCAGTCATATTTTTGTCCTTATTGCACCGAAATGACTGAAATTTTGGATTCCTACTTAGAACCATGGTCTTTACACGAATCCATCAGAAAATTTGCCAACAGAAGACTTTTTATTTTCTTCATACAAAATTTTCATCGTTTTTATTAGCACTTTCTCAATCTTAGGTTCGGCCATTACTTTGGCCCTATGGCATCAAATTGACTAAAATTTTGGATTCTTAATAAAAATCATGGTTTGTATCCGAATCAATGAAGAAATTTTCCAAAAGAAGATTTTGAAAAAAATATCATCGTTTTCACAATTGGGTTCGCTCGTTTAATTAATTGGGGTCGGTGTTTTTAATACTTGGGTTCGGTCATATTTTTGCCCTTATCGCACCAAAATAACTGAAATTTTGGATTCCTACTTAGAACCATGGTTTTTACACGAATCCATCAGAAAATCTGCCAACAGAAAACTTTTTATTTTCTACATACAAAATTTTCATCGTTTTTATTAGCACTTTGTCAATCTTAGGTTCGGCCACAACTTTGGCCCTATAGCATCAAATTGACTAAAATTTTGGATTCTTACTAAAAATCATGGTCCGTACCCGAAGCAATGAAAAAATTTTCCAAAAGAAGATTTTGAAAAATATATCATCGTTTTCACAATTGGGTTCTTTCGTTTAAGTACTTGGGGTCGGTGTTTTTAATTCTTGGGTTCGGTCATATTTTTGTCTTTATTGCACCGAAATAACTGAAATTTTGGATTCCTACTTAGAACCATGGTATTTACACGAATCCATCAGAAACTCTGCCAACAGAAGACTTTTTATTTTCTTCATACAAAATTTTCATCGTTTTTATTAGCACTTTGTCAATCTTAGGTTCGGCCATAACTTTGGCCCCATAGCATCAAATTGACTAAAATTTTGGATTCTTACTTAGAATCATGGTCTGTATTCGAATCATAAATAGAATCAGGCGAAAGGAGAATTTCAATTTTCTCCATACAAAATTTTCGTGGTTTTATGGGCACTTTTTCAAACTTAGGTTCGGCCATAACTTTGGCCCCATAGCATCAAATTGACTAAAATTTTGGATTCTTACTAAGAATCATGGTCTGTATTCGAAACAATAATATAATCAGGCGAAAGGAGAATTTCAATTTTCTCCATACAAAATTTTCGTGGTTTTATGGGCACTTTTTCAAACTTAGGTTCGGCCATAACTTTGGCCCTATGGCATCAAATTGACTAAAATTTTGGATTCTTACTAAAAATCATGGTCTGTATTCGAATCAATAATAAAATCAGCCGAAAGGAGAATTTCAATTTTCTCCATACAAAATTTTCGTGGTTTTATGGGCACTTTTTCAAATTTAGGTTCGGCCATAACTTTGGCCCTATGGCATCAAATTGACTAAAATTTTGGATTCTTACTAAAAATCATGGTCCGTACCCGAAGCAATGAAAAAATTTTCCAAAAGAAGATTTTGAAAAATATATCATCGTTTTCACAATTGGGTTCACTCGTTAAAGTACTTGGGGTCGGTGATTTTAATTCTTGGGTTCGGTCATATTTTTGTCCTTATTGAACCAAAATGACTGAAATTTTGGATTCCTACTTAGAACCATGGTCTTTACACGAATCCATCAGAAAATCTGCCAACAGAAGACTTTTTATTATCTTCATACAAAATTTTCATCGTTTTTATTACCATTTTGTCAATCTTAGGTTCGGCCATAACTTTGGCCCTATAGCATGAAATTGACTAAAATTTTGGATTCTTACTAAGAATCATGGTCTGTATTCGAATCAATAATAAAATCAGCCGAAAGGAGAATTTCAATTTTCTCCTTACAAAATTTTCGTGGTTTTATGGGCACTTTTTCAAACATAGGTTCGGCCATAACTTTGGCCCTATGGCATCAAATTGACTAAAATTTTGGATACTTACTAAGAATCATGGTCTGTACCCGAATCAATGAAAAAATTTTCCAAAAGAAGATTTGAAAAATATATCATCGATTTCACAATTGGGTTCGCTCGTTTAAGTACTTGGGGTCGGTGTTTTTAATTCTTGGGTTCAGTCATATTTTTGTCCCTTATTGCACCGAAATGACTGAAATTTTGGATTCCTACTTAGAACCATGGTCTTTACACGAATCCATCAGAAAATTTGCCAACAGAAGACTTTTTATTTCTTCATACAAAATTTTCATCGTTTTTATTAGCACTTTCTCAATCTTAGGTTCGGCCATTACTTTGGCCCTATGGCATCAAATTGACTAAAATTTTGGATTCTTAATAAAAATCATGGTTTGTATCCGAATCAATGAAGAAATTTTCCAAAAGAAGATTTTGAAAAAAATATCATCGTTTTCACAATTGGGTTCGCTCGTTTAATTAATTGGGGTCGGTGTTTTTAATACTTGGGTTCGGTCATATTTTTGCCCTTATCGCACCAAAATAACTGAAATTTGGATTCCTACTTAGAACCATGGTTTTTACAACGAATCCATCAGAAAATCTGCCAACAGAAAACTTTTTATTTTCTACATACAAAATTTTCATCGTTTTTATTAGCACTTTGTCAATCTTAGGTTCGGCCACAACTTTGGCCCTATAGCATCAAATTGACTAAAATTTTGGATTCTTACTAAAAATCATGGTCCGTACCCGAAGCAATGAAAAAATTTTCCAAAAGAAGATTTTGAAAAATATATCATCGTTTTCACAATTGGGTTCTTTCGTTTAAGTACTTGGGGTCGGTGTTTTTAATTCTTGGGTTCGGTCATATTTTTGTCTTTATTGCACCGAAATAACTGAAATTTTGGATTCCTACTTAGAACCATGGTATTTACACGAATCCATCAGAAACCTCTGCCAACAGAAGACTTTTTATTTTCTTCATACAAAATTTTCATCGTTTTTATTAGCACTTTGTCAATCTTAGGTTCGGCCATAACTTTGGCCCCATAGCATCAAATTGACTAAAATTTTGGATTCTTACTTAGAATCATGGTCTGTATTCGAATCATAATAGATCAGGCGAAAGGAGAATTTCAATTTTCTCCATACAAAATTTTCGTGGTTTTATGGGCACTTTTTCAAACTTAGGTTCGGCCATAACTTTGGCCCTATGGCATCAAATTGACTAAAATTTTGGATGCTTACTAAGAATCATGGCCTGTACCCGAATCAATCAAAAAAATTGCCAAAAGAAGATTTTGAAAAGAATATCATCGTTTTCACACTTGGGTTCGCTCGTTTAAGTACCGGCCAAAACTTTGCCCTTGGCATCAAATTGACTGAAATTTTGGATTCTTACTAAGAATTATGGTTTGTACCCGAATCAATGAAAAATTTTTCCAAAAGAAGATTTTGAAAAAAATATCATCGTTTTCACACTTGGGTTCACTCGTTTAAGTACTTGGGGTCGGTGTTTTAAATACTTGGGTTCGGTCATATTTTTGTCCTTATGGCACCGAAATGACTGGAATTTCGGATTCCTACTTAGAACCATGATATTTACACGAATCCATCAGAAAATCTGCCAACAGAAGACTTTTTATTTTCTTCATACAAAATTTTCATAGTTTTTATTAGCACTTTGTCAATCTTAGGTTCGGCCATAACTTTGGCCCTATGGCATCAAATTGACTAAAATTTTGGATGCTTACTAAGAATCATGGCCTGTACCCGAATCAATCAAAAAAATTGCCAAAAGAAGATTTTGAAAAGAATATCATCGTTTTCACACTTGGGTTCGCTCGTTTAAGTACCGGCCAAAACTTTGCCCTTTGGCATCAAATTGACTGAAATTTTGGATGCTTACTAAGAATCATGGCCTGTACCCGAATCAATCAAAAAAATTGCCAAAAGAAGATTTTGAAAAGAATATCATCGTTTTCACACTTGGGTTCGCTCGTTTAAGTACCGGCCAAAACTTTGCCCTTTGGCATCAAATTGACTGAAATTTTGGATTCTTACTAAGAATTATGGTTTGTACCCGAATCAATGAAAAAATTTTTCCAAAAGAAGATTTTGAAAAAAATATCATCGTTTTCACACTTGGGTTCACTCGTTTAAGTACTTGGGGTCGGTGTTTTAAATACTTGGGTTCGGTCATATTTTTGTCCTTATGGCACCGAAATGACTGGAATATCGGATTCCTGCTAAGAACGTTGGTCTTTACACGAATCCATCAGAAATTCAGGTAACAGAAGACTTTTTATTTTCTTCATACAAAATTTTCATCGTTTTTATTAGCACTTTGTCAATCTTAGGTTCGGCCATAACTTTGGCCCTATGGCATCAAATTGACAAAAATTTTGGATTCTTACTAAAAATCATGGTCTGTACCCGAATCAATGAAAAAATTTTCCAAAAGAAGATTTTGAAAAATATATTATCGTTTTCACAATTGGGTTCGCTCGTTTAAGTACTTGGGGTCGGTGTTTTTAATTCTTGGGTTCGGTCATATTTTTGCCCTTATCGCACCGAAATAACTGAAATTTTGGATTCTTACTTAGAACCATGGTATTTACACGAATCCATCAGAAAATCTGCCAACAGAAGACTTTTTATTTTCTTCATACAAAATTTTCATCGTTTTTATTAGCACTTTGTCAATCTTAGGTTCGGCCATAACTTTGGCCCTATAGCATCAAATTGACTAAAATTTTGGATTCTTACTTAGAATCATGGTCTGTATTTGAATCAATAATAAAATCAGGCGAAAGGAGAATTTCAATTTTCTCCATACAAAATTTTCGGGGTTTTATGGAGACTTTTTCAAACTTAGGTTCGGCCATAACTTTGGCCCTATGGCATCAAATTGACTAAAATTTTGGATACTTACTAAGAATCATGGTCTGTACCCGAATCAATGAAAAAATTTTCCAAAAGAAGATTTTGAAAAATATATCATCGATTTCACAATTGGGTTCGCTCGTTTAAGTACTTGGGGTCGGTGTTTTTAATTCTTGGGTTCAGTCATATTTTTGTCCTTATTGCACCGAAATGACTGAAATTTTGGATTCCTACTTAGAACCATGGTCTTTACACGAATCCATCAGAAAATTTGCCAACAGAAGACTTTTTATTTTCTTCATACAAAATTTTCATCGTTTTTATTAGCACTTTCTCAATCTTAGGTTCGGCCATTACTTTGGCCCTATGGCATCAAATTGACTAAAATTTTGGATTCTTAATAAAAATCATGGTTTGTATCCGAATCAATGAAGAAATTTTCCAAAAGAAGATTTTGAAAAAAATATCATCGTTTTCACAATTGGGTTCGCTCGTTTAATTAATTGGGGTCGGTGTTTTTAATACTTGGGTTCGGTCATATTTTTGCCCTTATTGCACCAAAATAACTGAAATTTTGGATTCCTACTTAGAACCATGGTTTTTACACGAATCCATCAGAAAATCTGCCAACAGAAGACTTTTTATTTTCTCCATACAAAATTTTCGTGGTTTTATGGGCACTTTGTCAATCTTAGGTTCGGCCATAACTTTGGCCCTATAGCATCAAATTGACTAAAATTTTAAATTCTTACTAAAAATCATGGTCCGTACCCGAAGCAATGAAAAAATTTTCCAAAAGAAGATTTTGAAAAATATATCATCGTTTTCACAATTGGGTTCGCTCGTTTAAGTACTTGGTGTCGGTGTTTTTAATTCTTGGGTTCGGTCATATTTTTGTCCTTATTGCACCAAAATGACTGAAATTTTGGATTCCTACTTAGAACCATGGTCTTTACACGAATCCATCAGAAAATCTGCCAACAGAAGACTTTTTATTTTCTTCATACAAAATTTTCATCGTTTTTATTACCATTTTGTCAATCTTAGGTTCGGCCATAACTTTGGCCCTATGGCATCAAATTGACTAAAATTTTGAATTCTTACTAAGAATCATGGTCTGTATCCGAATCAATCATAAAATCAGCCGAAAGGAGATTTTTAATTTTCTCCATACAAAATTTTCGTGGTTTTATGGGCACATTTTCAAACTTAGGTTCGGCCATAACTTTGGCCCTATGGCATCAAATTGACTAAAATTTTGGATACTTACTAAGAATCTTGGTCTGTACCCGAATCAATCAAAAAAATTGCCAATCGAAGATTTTGAAAAATATATCATCGTTTTCACACTTGGGTTCGCTCGTTTAAGTACTTGGGTTCGGTGTTTTTAATACTTGGGTTCGGTCATATTTTTGTCCTTATGGAACCGAAATGACTGAAATTTTGGATTCCTACTAAGAACCATGGTCTCAACACGAATCCATCAGAAAATCTGCCAACAGAAGACTTTTTATTTTCTTCATACAAAATTTTCATCGTTTTTATTAGCACTTTGTCAATCGTAGGTTCGGCCATAACTTTGGCCCTCTAGCATCAAATTGACTAAAATTTTGGATTCTTACTAAAAATCATGGTCCGTACCCGAAGCAATGAAAAAATTTTCCAAAAGAAGATTTTGAAAAATATATCATCGTTTTCACAATTGGGTTCGCTCGTTTAAGTACTTGGGGTCGGTGTTTATAATTCTTGGGTTCGGTCATATTTTTGTCCTTATTTCACCGAAATGACTGAAATTTTGGATTCCTTCTTAGATCCATGGTCTTTACACGAATCCATCAGAAAATCTGCCAACAGAAGACTTTTTATTTTCTACATACAAAATTTTCATCGTTTTTATTAGCACTTTGTCAATCTTAGGTTCGGCCACAACTTTGGCCCTATAGCTTCAAATTGACTAAAATTTTGGATTCTAACTAAAAATCATGGTCTGTATTCGAATCAATAATAAAATCAGCCGAAAGGAGAATTTCAATTTTCTCCATACAAAATTTTCGTGGTTTTATGGGCACTTTTTCAAACTTAGGTTCGGCCATAACTTTGGCCCCATAGCATCAAATTGACTAAAATTTTGGATTCTTTCTTAGAATCATGGTCTGTATTCGAATCAATAATAAAATCATGCGAAAGGAGAATTTCAATTTTCTCCATATAAAATTTTCGTGGTTTTATGGGCACTTTTTCAAACATAGGTTCGGCCATAACTTTGGCCCTATGGCATCAAATTGACTTAAATTTTAGATTCTTAATAAAAATCATAGTTTGTACCCGAATCAATGAAGAAAATTTCCAAAAGAAGATTTTGAAAAAAATATCATCGTTTTCACAATTTGGTTCACTCGTTTAAGTACTTGGGGTCGGTGTTTTTAATTCTTGGGTTCGGTCATATTTTTGTCCTTATTGCACCAAAATGACTGAAATTTTGGATTCCTACTTAGAACCATGGTCTTTACACGAATCCATCAGAAAATCTGCCAACAGAGAACTTTTTATTTTCTTCATACAAAATTTTTATCGTTTTTATTAGCACTTTCTCAATCTTAGGTTCGGCCATAACTTTGGCCCTATGGCATCAAATTGACTAAAATTTTAGATTCTTAATAAAAATCATAGTTTGTACCCGAATCAATGAAGAAAATTTCCAAAAGAAGATTTTGAAAAAAATATCATCGTTTTCACAATTTGGTTCACTCGTTTAAGTAATTGGGGTCGGTGTTTTTAATGCTTGGGTTCGGTCATATTTTTGCCCTTATCGCACCAAAATAACTGAAATTTTTGATTCCTACTTAGAACCATGGTATTTACACGAACCCATCAGAAAATCAGTTAACAGAAGACTTTTTATTTTCTTCATACAAAATTTTCATCGTTTTTATTAGCACTTTGTCAATCTTAGGTTCGGCCATAACTTTGGCCCCATAGCATCAAATTGACTAAAATTTTGGATTCTTACTTAGAATCATGGTCTGTATTCGAATCAATAATAGAATCAGGCGAAAGGAGAATTTCAATTTTCTCCATACAAAATTTTCGTGGTTTTATGGGCACTTTTTCAAACTTAGGTTCGGCCATCACTTTGGCCCTATGGCATCAAATTGACTAAAATTTTGGATACTTACTAAGAATCATGGCCTGTACCCGAATCAATCAAAAAAATTGCCAAAAGAAGATTTTGAAAAGAATATCATCGTTTTCACACTTGGGTTCGCTCGTTTAAGTACCGGCCAAAACTTTGCCCTTTGGCATCAAATTGACTGAAATTTTGGATTCTTACTAAGAATCATGGTTTGTACCCGAATCAATGAAAAAATTTTTCCAAAAGAAGATTTTGAAAAAAATATCATCGTTTTCACACTTGGGTTCACTCGTTTAAATACTTGGGGTCGGTGTTTTAAATACTTGGGTTCGGTCATATTTTTGTCCTTATGGCACCGAAATGACTGGAATTTCGGATTCCTGCTAAGAACGTTGGTCTTTACACGAATCCATCAGAAAATCAGGTAACAGAAGACTTTTTATTTTCTTCATACAAAATTTTCATCGTTTTTATTAGCACTTTGTCAATCTTAGGTTCGGCCATAACTTTGGCCCTATGGCATCAAATTGACAAAAATTTTGGATTCTTACTAAAAATCATGGTCTGTACCCGAATCAATGAAAAAATTTTCCAAAAGAAGATTTTGAAAAATATATTATCGTTTTCACAATTGGGTTCGCTCGTTTAAGTACTTGGGGTCGGTGTTTTTAATTCTTGGGTTCGGTCATATTTTTGCCCTTATCGCACCGAAATAACTGAAATTTTGGAATCCTACTTAGAACCATGGTATTTACACGAATCCATCAGAAAATCTGCCAACAGAAGACTTTTTATTTTCTTCATACAAAATTTTCATCGTTTTTATTAGCACTTTGTCAATCTTAGGTTCGGCCATAACTTTGGCCCTATAGCATCAAATTGACTAAAATTTTGGATTCTTACTAAAAATCATGGTCCGTACCCGAAGCAATGAAAAAATTTTCCAAAAGAAGATTTTGAAAAATATATCATCGTTTTCACAATTGGGTTCGCTCGTTTAAGTACTTGGGGTCGGTGTTTTTAATTCTTGGGTTCGGTCATATTTTTGTCTTTATTGCACCGAAATGACTGAAATTTTGGATTCCTACTTAGAACCATGGTATTTACACGAATCCATCAGAAACTCTGCCAACAGAAGACTTTTTATTTTCTTCATACAAAATTTTCATCGTTTTTATTAGCACTTTGTCAATCTTAGGTTCGGCCATAACTTTGGCCCTATAGCATCAAATTGACTAAAATTTTGGATTCTTACTAAAAATCATGGTCCGTACCCGAAGCAATGAAAAAATTTTCCAAAAGAAGATTTTGAAAAATATATCATTGTTTTCACAATTGGGTTCTTTCGTTTAAGTACTTGGGGTCGGTGTTTTTAATTCTTGGGTTCGGTCATACTTTTGTCTTTATTGCACCGAAATAACTGAAATTTTGGATTCCTACTTAGAACCATGGTATTTACACGAATCCATCAGAAACTCTGCCAACAGAAGACTTTTTATTTTCTTCATACAAAATTTTCATCGTTTTTATTAGCACTTTGTCAATCTTAGGTTCGGCCATAACTTTGGCCCCATAGCATCAAATTGACTAAAATTTTGGATTCTTACTTAGAATCATGGTCTGTATTTGAATCATAAATAGAATCAGGCGAAAGGAGAATTTCAATTTTCTCCATACAAAATTTTCGTGGTTTTATGGGCACTTTTTCAAACTTAGGTTCGGCCATAACTTTGGCCCTATGGCATCAAATTGACTAAAATTTTGGATGCTTACTAAGAATCATGGCCTGTACCCGAATCAATCAAAAAAATTGCCAAAAGAAGATTTTGAAAAGAATATCATCGTTTTCACACTTGGGTTCGCTCGTTTAAGTACCGGCCAAAACTTTGCCCTTTGGCATCAAATTGACTGAAATTTTGGATTCTTACTAAGAATTATGGTTTGTACCCGAATCAATGAAAAAATTTTTCCAAAAGAAGATTTTGAAAAAAATATCATCGTTTTCACACTTGGGTTCACTCGTTTAAGTACTTGGGGTCGGTGTTTTAAATACTTGGGTTCGGTCATATTTTTGTCCTTATGGCACCGAAATGACTGGAATATCGGATTCCTGCTAAGAACGTTGGTCTTTACACGAATCCATCAGAAATTCAGGTAACAGAAGACTTTTTATTTTCTTCATACAAAATTTTCATCGTTTTTATTAGCACTTTGTCAATCTTAGGTTCGGCCATAACTTTGGCCCTATGGCATCAAATTGACAAAAATTTTGGATTCTTACTAAAAATCATGGTCTGTACCCGAATCAATGAAAAAATTTTCCAAAAGAAGATTTTGAAAAATATATTATCGTTTTCACAATTGGGTTCGCTCGTTTAAGTACTTGGGGTCGGTGTTTTTAATACTTGGGTTCGGTCGTATTTTTATCCTTATAGAACCGAAATGACTGAAATTTTGGATTCCTACTTAGAACCATGGTCTTTACACGAATCCATAAGAAAATCTGCAAACAGAAGACTTTTTATTTTCTTCATACAAAATTTTCATCGTTTTATTACCATTTTGTCAATATTAGGTTCGGCCATAACTTTGGCCCTATGTCATCAAATTGACTAAAATTTTGGATACTTCCTAAGAATCATGGTCTGTACCCGAATCAATCAAAAAATTTGCGAAAAGAAGATTTTGAAAAAAATATCATCGTTTTCGCACTTGGGTTCGCTCGTTTAAGTACTTGGGTTCGGTGTTTTTAATACTTGGGTTCGGTCGTATTTTTATCCTTATGGAACCGAAATGACTGAAATTTTGGATTCCTACTTAGAACCATGGTCTTTACACGAATCCATCAGAAAATCTGCCAACAGAAGACTTTTTATTTTCTTCATACAAAATTTTCATCGTTTTTATTACCATTTTGTCAATCTTAGGTTCGGCCATAACTTTGGCCCTATGGCATCAAATTGACTAACATTTTGGATACTTACTAAGAATCATGGTCTGTACCCGACTCAATCAAAAAATTTGCCAAAAGAAGATTTTGAAAAAAATATAATCGTTTTCACACTCGGATTCGCTCGTTTAAGTACTTGGGTTCGGTGTTTTTAATACTTGGGTTCGGTCGTATTTTTATCCTTATGGAACCGAAATGACTGAAATTTTGGATTCCTACTTAGAACCATGGTCTTTACACGAATCCATCAGAAAATCTGCCAACAGAAGACTTTTTATTTTCTTCATAGAAAATTTTCATCGTTTTTATTACCATTTTGTCAATCTTAGGTTCGGCCATGACTTTGGCCCTATGGCATCAAATTGACTAAAATTTTGGATTCTTACTAAGAATTATGGTCTGTGTCCGAATCAATCATAAAATCAGCCGAAAGGAGATTTTTAATTTTCTCCATACAAAATTTTCGTGGTTTTATGGGCATTTTTTCAAACTTAGGTTCGGCCATAACTTTGGCCCTATGGCATCAAATTGACTAAAATTTTGGATACTTACTGAGAATCATGGTTTGTACCCGAATCAATCAAAAAATTTGCCAATATAAGATTTTGAAAAAAATATCATCGTTTTCACACTTGGGTTCGCTCGTTTAAGTACTTGGGTTCGGTGATTTTAATACTTGGTTTCGGTCATATTTTTGTCCTTATGGAACCGAAATGACTGAAATTTTGGATTCCTACTAAGAACCATGGTCTTTACACGAATCCATCAGAAAATCTGCCAACAGAAGACTTTTTATTTTCTTCATACAAAATTTTCATCGTTTTTATTACCATTTTGTCAATATTAGGTTCGGCCATAACTTTGGCCCTATGGCATCAAATTGTCTAAAATTTTGGATATTTACTAAGAATCATGGTCTGTACCTGAATCAATCAAAAAATTTGCCAAAAGAAGATTTTGAAAAAAATATCATCGTTTTCGCACTTGGGTTCGCTCGTTTAAGTACTTGGGTTCGGTGTTTTTTATACTTGGGTTTGGTCGTATTTTTATCCTTATGGAACAGAAATGACTGAAATTTTGGATTCCTACTTAGAACCATGGTCTTTACACGAATCCATCAGAAAATCTGCCAACAGAAGACTTTTTATTTTCTTCATACAAAATTTTCATCGTTTTTATTACCATTTTGTCAATCTTAGGTTCGGCCATAACTTTGGCCCTATGGCATCAAATTGACTAACATTTTGGATACTTACTAAGAATCATGGTCTGTACCCGACTCAATCAAAAAATTTGCCAAAAGAAGATTTTGAAAAAAATATAATCGTTTTCACACTCGGATTCGCTCGTTTAAGTACTTGGGTTCGGTGTTTTTAATACTTGGGTTCGGTCGTATTTTTATCCTTATGGAACCGAAATGACTGAAATTTTGGATTCCTACTTAGAACCATGGTCTTTACACGAATCCATCAGAAAATCTGCCAACAGAAGACTTTTTATTTTCTTCATAGAAAATTTTCATCGTTTTTATTACCATTTTGTCAATCTTAGGTTCGGCCATGACTTTGGCCCTATGGCATCAAATTGACTAAAATTTTGGATTCTTACTAAGAATTATGGTCTGTGTCCGAATCAATCATAAAATCAGCCGAAAGGAGATTTTTAATTTTCTCCATACAAAATTTTCGTGGTTTTATGGGCATTTTTTCAAACTTAGGTTCGGCCATAACTTTGGCCCTATGGCATCAAATTGACTAAAATTTTGGATACTTACTGAGAATCATGGTTTGTACCCGAATCAATCAAAAAATTTGCCAATATAAGATTTTGAAAAAAATATCATCGTTTTCACACTTGGGTTCGCTCGTTTAAGTACTTGGGTTCGGTGATTTTAATACTTGGTTTCGGTCATATTTTTGTCCTTATGGAACCGAAATGACTGAAATTTTGGATTCCTACTAAGAACCATGGTCTTTACACGAATCCATCAGAAAATCTGCCAACAGAAGACTTTTTATTTTCTTCATACAAAATTTTCATCGTTTTTATTACCATTTTGTCAATATTAGGTTCGGCCATAACTTTGGCCCTATGGCATCAAATTGTCTAAAATTTTGGATATTTACTAAGAATCATGGTCTGTACCTGAATCAATCAAAAAATTTGCCAAAAGAAGATTTTGAAAAAAATATCATCGTTTTCGCACTTGGGTTCGCTCGTTTAAGTACTTGGGTTCGGTGTTTTTTATACTTGGGTTTGGTCGTATTTTTATCCTTATGGAACAGAAATGACTGAAATTTTGGATTCCTACTTAGAACCATGGTCTTTACACGAATCCATCAGAAAATCTGCCAACAGAAGACTTTTTATTTTCTTCATACAAAATTTTCATCGTTTTTATTACCATTTTGTCAATCTTAGGTTCGGCCATAACTTTGGCCCTATGGCATCAAATTGACTAACATTTTGGATACTTACTAAGAATCATGGTCTGTACCCGACTCAATCAAAAAATTTGCCAAAAGAAGATTTTGAAAAAAATATAATCGTTTTCACACTCGGATTCGCTCGTTTAAGTACTTGGGTTCGGTGTTTTTAATACTTGGGTTCGGTCGTATTTTTATCCTTATGGAACCGAAATGACTGAAATTTTGGATTCCTACTTAGAACCATGGTCTTTACACGAATCCATCAGAAAATCTGCCAACAGAAGACTTTTTATTTTCTTCATAGAAAATTTTCATCGTTTTTATTACCATTTTGTCAATCTTAGGTTCGGCCATGACTTTGGCCCTATGGCATTAAATTGACTAAAATTTTGGATTCTTACTAAGAATTATGGTCTGTGTCCGAATCAATCATAAAATCAGCCGAAAGGAGATTTTTAATTTTCTCCATACAAAATTTTCGTGGTTTTATGGGCATTTTTTCAAACTTAGGTTCGGCCATAACTTTGGCCCTATGGCATCAAATTGACTAAAATTTTGGATACTTACTGAGAATCATGGTTTGTACCCGAATCAATCAAAAAATTTGCCAATAGAAGATTTTGAAAAAAATATCATCGTTTTCACACTTGGGTTCGCTCGTTAAAGTACTTGGGATCGGTGATTTTAATACTTGGTTTCGGTCATATTTTTGTCCTTATGGAACCGAAATGACTGAAATTTTGGATTCCTACTAAGAACCATGGTCTTTACACGAATCCATCAGAAAATCTGCCAACAGAAGACTTTTTATTTTCTTCATACAAAATTTTCATCGTTTTTATTACCATTTTGACAATCTTAGGTTCGGCCATAACTTTGGCCCTATGGCATCAAATTGACTAAAATTTTGGACACTTACTAAGAATCATGGTCTGTACCCGACTCAATCAAAAAATTTGCCAAAAGAAGATTTTGAAAAAAATATCATCGTTTTCACACTTGGGTTCGCTCGTTTAAGTACTTGGGTTCGGTGTTTTTAATACTTGGGTTCGTTCGTATTTTTATCCTTATGGAACCAAAATGACTGAAATTTTGGATTCCTACTTAGAACCATGGTCTTTACACGAATCCATCAGAAAATCTGCCAACAGAAGACTTTTTATTTTCTTCATAGAAAATTTTCATCGTTTTTATTACCATTTTGTCAATCTTAGGTTCGGCCATGACTTTGGCCCTATGGCATCAAATTGACTAAAATTTTGGATTCTTACTAAGAATTATGGTCTGTGTCCGAATCAATCATAAAATCAGCCGAAAGGAGATTTTTAATTTTCTCCATACAAAATTTTCGTGGTTTTATGGGCATTTTTTCAAACTTAGGTTCGGCCATAACTTTGGTCCTATGGCATCAAATTGACTAAAATTTTGGATACTTACTGAGAATCATGGTTTGTACCCGAATCAATCAAAAAATTTGCCAATAGAAGATTTTGAAAAAAATATCATCGTTTTCACACTTGGGTTCGCTCGTTAAAGTACTTGGGTTCGGTGATTTTAATACTTGGTTTCGGTCATATTTTTGTCCTTATGGAACCGAAATGACTGAAATTTTGGATTCCTACTAAGAACCATGGTCTTTACACGAATCCATCAGAAAATCTGCCAACAGAAGACTTTTTATTTTCTTCATACAAAATTTTCATCGTTTTTATTACCATTTTGTCAATATTAGGTTCGGCCATAACTTTGGCCCTATGGCATCAAATTGTCTAAAATTTTGGATATTTACTAAGAATCATGGTCTGTACCTGAATCAATCAAAAAATTTGCCAAAAGAAGATTTTGAAAAAAATATCATCGTTTTCACACTTGGGTTCGCTCGTTTAAGTACTTGGGTTCGGTGTTTTTAATACTTGGGTTCGTTCGTATTTTTATCCTTATGGAACCAAAATGACTGAAATTTTGGATTCCTACTTAGAACCATGGTCTTTACACGAATCCATCAGAAAATCTGCCAACAGAAGACTTTTTATTTTCTTCATAGAAAATTTTCATCGTTTTTATTACCATTTTGTCAATCTTAGGTTCGGCCATGACTTTGGCCCTATGGCATCAAATTGACTAAAATTTTGGATTCTTACTAAGAATTATGGTCTGTGTCCGAATCAATCATAAAATCAGCCGAAAGGAGATTTTTAATTTTCTCCATACAAAATTTTCGTGGTTTTATGGGCATTTTTTCAAACTTAGGTTTGGCCATAACTTTGGCCCTATGGCATCAAATTGACTAAAATTTTGGATACTTACTTAGAATCATGGTCTGTAACCGAATCAATCAAAAAATTTGCCAATAGAAGATTTTGAAAAAAATATCATCGTTTTCACACTTGGGTTCGCTCGTTTAAGTACTTGGGTTCGGTGATTTTAATACTTGGGTTCGGTCATATTTTTGTCCTTATGGAACCGAAATGACTGAAATTTTGGATTCCTACTAAGAACCATGGTCTTTACACGAATTTATCAGAAAATCTGCCAACAGAAGACTTTTTATTTTCTTCATACAAAATTTTCATCGTTTTTATTACCATTTTGTCAATATTAGGTTCGGCCATAACTTTGGCCCTATGGCATCAAATTGACTAAAATTTCAGATACTTACTAAGAATCATGGTCTGTACCCGAATCAATCAAAAAATTTGCCAAAAGAAGATTTAGAAAAAAATATCATCGTTTTCACACTTGGGTTCGCTCGTTTAAGTACTTGGGTTCAGTGTTTTTAATACTTGGGTTCGGTCATATTTTTATCCTTATGGAACCGAAATGACTGAAATTTTGGATTCCTACTTAGAACCATGGTCTTTACACGAATCCATCAGAAAATCTGCAAACAGAAGACTTTTTATTTTCTTCATACAAAATTTTCATCGTTTTTATTACCATTTTGTCAATATTAGGTTCGGCCATAACTTTGGCCCTATGGCATCAAATTGTCTAAAATTTTGGATACTTACTAAGAATCATGGTCTGTACCCGAATCAATCAAAAAATTTGCCAAAAGAAGATTTTGAAAAAAATATCATCGTTTTCGCACTTGGGTTCGCTCGTTTAAGTACTTGGGTTCGGTGTTTTTAATACTTGGGTTCGGTCATATTTTTGCCCTTATCGCACCGAAATAACTGAAATTTTGGATGCCTACTTAGAACCATGGTATTTACACGAATCCATCAGAAAATCTGCCAACAGAAGACTTTTTATTTTCTTCATACAAAATTTTCATCGTTTTTATTACCATTTTGTCAATCTTAGGTTCGGCCATAACTTTGGCCCTATGGCATCAAATTGACTTAAATTTTGGATACTTACTACGAATCATGGTCTGTACCCGACTCAATCAAAAAATTTGCCAAAAGAAGATTTTGAAAAAAATATCATCGTTTTCACACTTGGGTTCGCTCGTTTAAGTAATTGGGGTCGGTGTTTTTAATGCTTGGGTTCGGTCATATTTTTGCCCTTATCGCACCGAAATAACTGAAATTTTGGATTCCTACTTAGAACCATGGTATTTACACGAATCCATCAGAAAATCTGCCAACAGAAGACTTTTTATTTTCTTCATACAAAATTTTCATCGTTTTTATTGGCACTTTGTCAATCTTAGGTTCGGCCATAACTTTGGCCCGATAGCATCAAATTGACTAAAATTTTGAATTCTTACTTAGAATCATGGTCTGTATTCGAATCAATAATAAAATCAGGCGAAAGGAGAATTTCAATTTTCTCCATACAAAATTTTCGTGGTTTTATCTTTTTCAAACTTAGGTTCGGCCATAACTTTGGCCCTATGGCATCAAAATGACTAAAATTTTGGATACTTACTAAGAATCATGGTCTGTACCCGAATCAATCAAAAAAATTGCCAAAAGAAGATTTTGAAAAGAATATCATCGTTTTCACACTTGGGTTCGCTCGTTTAAGTACTTGGGGTCGGTGTTTTTAATACTTGGGTTCGGTCATATTTTTGCCCTTATCGCACCGAAATAATTGAAATTTTGGATTCCTACTTAGAAACATGGTATTTACACGAATCCATCAGAAAATCAGTTAACAGAAGACTTTTTATTTTCTTCATACAAAATTTTCATCGTTTTTATTAGCACTTTGTCAATCTTAGGTTCGGCCATAACTTTGGCCCTATAGCATCAAATTGACTAAAATTTTGGATTCTTACAAAAATCATGGTCTGTACCCGAAGCAATGAAAAAATTTTCCAAAAGAAGATTTTGAAAAAAATATCATCGTTTTCAAATTGGGTTCGCTCGTTTAAGTACTTGGGGTCGGTGTTTTTTATTCTTAGGTTCGGTCATATTTTTGTCCTTATTGCACCGAAATGACTGAAATTTTGGATTCCTACTTATAACCATGGTCTTTACACGAATCCATCAGAAAATCTGCCAACATAAGACTTTTTATTTTCTTCATACAAAATTTTCATCGTTTTTATTAGCACTTTCTCAATCTTAGGTTCGGCCATAACTTTGGCCCTATGGCATCAAATTGACTAAAATTTTGGATACTTACTAAGAATCATGGTCTGTACCCGAATCAATGAAGATATTTTCCAAAAGAAAATTTGGAAAAAATATCATCGTTTTCACAATTGGGTTCGCTCGTTTAAGAAATTGGGGTCGGTGTTTTTAATACTTGGTTTAGTTCGTATTTTTATCCTTATGGAACCGGAATGACTGAAATTTTGGATTCCTACTTAGAACCATGGTCTTAACACGAATCCATCAGAAAATCTGCCAACAGAAGACTTTTTATTTTCTTCATAGAAAATTTTCATCGTTTTTATTACCATTTTGTCAATCTTAGGTTCGGCCATGACTTTGGCCCTATGGCATCAAATTGACTAAAATTTTGGATTCTTACTAAGAATTATGGTCTGTGTCCGAATCAATCATAAAATCAGCCGAAAGGAGATTTTTAATTTTCTCCATACAAAATTTTCGTGGTTTTATGGGCATTTTTTCAAACTTAGGTTCGGCCATAACTTTGGCCCTATGGCATCAAAATGACTAAAATTTTGGATACTTACTAAGAATCATGGTCTGTACCCGAATCAATCAAAAAAATTGCCAAAAGAAGATTTTGAAAAGAATATCATCGTTTTCACACTTGGGTTCGCTCGTTTAAGTACTTGGGGTCGGTGTTTTTAATACTTGGGTTCGGTCATATTTTTGCCCTTATCGCACCGAAATAATTGAAATTTTGGATTCCTACTTAGAAACATGGTATTTACACGAATCCATCAGAAAATCAGTTAACAGAAGACTTTTTATTTTCTTCATACAAAATTTTCATCGTTTTTATTAGCACTTTGTCAATCTTAGGTTCGGCCATAACTTTGGCCCTATAGCATCAAATTGACTAAAATTTTGGATTCTTACAAAAATCATGGTCTGTACCCGAAGCAATGAAAAAATTTTCCAAAAGAAGATTTTGAAAAAAATATCATCGTTTTCAAATTGGGTTCGCTCGTTTAAGTACTTGGGGTCGGTGTTTTTTATTCTTAGGTTCGGTCATATTTTTGTCCTTATTGCACCGAAATGACTGAAATTTTGGATTCCTACTTATAACCATGGTCTTTACACGAATCCATCAGAAAATCTGCCAACATAAGACTTTTTATTTTCTTCATACAAAATTTTCATCGTTTTTATTAGCACTTTCTCAATCTTAGGTTCGGCCATAACTTTGGCCCTATGGCATCAAATTGACTAAAATTTTGGATACTTACTAAGAATCATGGTCTGTACCCGAATCAATGAAGATATTTTCCAAAAGAAAATTTGGAAAAAATATCATCGTTTTCACAATTGGGTTCGCTCGTTTAAGAAATTGGGGTCGGTGTTTTTAATACTTGGTTTAGTTCGTATTTTTATCCTTATGGAACCGGAATGACTGAAATTTTGGATTCCTACTTAGAATCATGGTCTTAACACGAATCCATCAGAAAATCTGCCAACAGAAGACTTTTTATTTTCTTCATAGAAAATTTTCATCGTTTTTATTACCATTTTGTCAATCTTAGGTTCGGCCATGACTTTGGCCCTATGGCATCAAATTGACTAAAATTTTGGATTCTTACTAAGAATTATGGTCTGTGTCCGAATCAATCATAAAATCAGCCGAAAGGAGATTTTTAATTTTCTCCATACAAAATTTTCGTGGTTTTATGGGCATTTTTTCAAACTTAGGTTCGGCCATAACTTTGGCCCTATGGCATCAAATTGACTCAAATTTTGGATACTTACTAAGAATCATGGTAGGTACCCGAATCAATCAAAAAATTTGCCAAAAGAAGATTAAGAAAAAAATATCATCGTTTTCACACTTGGGTTCGCTCGTTTAAGTACTTGGGTTCGGTGGTTTTAATACTGGGGTTCGTTCGTATTTTTATCCTTATGGAACCGAAATGACTGAAATTTTGGATTCCTACTTAGAACCATGGTCTTTACACGAATCCATCAGAAAATCTGCCAACAGAAGACTTTTTATTTTCTTCATAGAAAATTTTCGTGGTTTTTATTACCATTTTGTCAATCTTAGGTTCGGCCATGACTTTGGCTCTATGGCATCAAATTGACTAAAATTTTGGATTCTTACTAAGAATTATGGTCTGTGTCCGAATCAATCATAAAATCAGCTGAAAGGAGATTTTTAATTTTCTCCATACAAAATTTTCGTGGTTTTATGGGCATTTTTTCAAACTTAGGTTCGGCCATAACTTTGGCCCTATGGCATCAAATTGACTAAAATTTTAAATACTTACTAAGAATCATGGTCTGTACCCGAATCAATCAAAAAATTTGCCAAAAGAAGATTTTGAAAAAAATATCATCGTTTTCGCACTTGGGTTCGCTCGTTTAAGTACTTGGGTTCGGTGTTTTTAATACTTGGGTTCGGTCGTATTTTTATCCTTATCGAACCGAATTGACTGAAATTTTGGATTCCTACTTAGAACCATGGTCTTTACACGAATCCATCAGAAAATCTGCCAAAAGAAGACTTTTTATTTTCTTCATACAAAATTTTCATCGTTTTTATTACCATTTTGTCAATCTTAGGTTCGGCCATAACTTTGGCCCTATGGCATCAAATTGATTTAAATTTTGGATACTTACTACGAATCATGGTCTGTACCCGACTCAATCAAAAAATTTGCCAAAAGAAGATTTTGAAAAAAATATCATCGTTTTCACACTTGGGTTCGCTCGTTTAAGTAATTGGGGTCGGTGTTTTTAATACTTGGGTTCGGTCATATTTTTGCCCTTATCGCAACGAAATAACTGAAATTTTGGATTCCTACTTAGAACCATGGTCTTTACACGAATCCATCAGAAAATCTGCCAACAGAAGACTTTTTATTTTCTTCATACAAAATTTTCATCGTTTTTATTAGCACTTTGTCAATCTTAGGTTCGGCCATAACTTTGGCCCGATAGCATCAAATTGACTAAAATTTTGGATTCTTACTTAGAATCATGGTCTGTATTCGAATCAATAATAAAATCAGGCGAAAGGAGAATTTCAATTTTCTCCATACAAAATTTTCGTGGTTTTATCGAGACTTTTTCAAACTTAGGTTCGGCCATAACTTTGGCCCTATGGCATCAAAATGACTAAAATTTTGGATTTTTACTAAGAATCATGGTCTGTACCCGAATCAATCAAAAAAATTGCCAAAAGAAGATTTTGAAAAGAATATCATCGTTTTCACACTTGGGGTCGCTCGTTTAAGTACTTGGGGTCGGTGTTTTTAATACTTGGGTTCGGTCATATTTTTACCCTTATCGCACCGAAATAAATGAAATTTTGGATTCCTACTTAGAAACATGGTATTTACACGAATCCATCAGAAAATCAGTTAACAGAAGACTTTTTATTTTCTTCATACAAATTTTTCATCGTTTTTATTAGCACTTTGTCAATCTTAGGTTCGGCCATAACTTTGGCCCTATAGCATCAAATTGACTAAAATTTTGGATTCATACAAAAATCATGGTCTGTACCCGAAGTAATGAAAAAATTTTCCAAAAGAAGATTTTGAAAAAAATATCATCGTTTTCACAATTGGGTTCGCTCGTTTAAGTACTTGGGGTCGGTGTTTTTTATTCTTAGGTTCGGTCATATTTTTGTCCTTATTGCACCGAAATGACTGAAATTTTGGATTCCTACTTATAACCATGGTCTTTACACGAATCCATCAGAAAATCTGCCAACAGAAGACTTTTTATTTTCTTCATAGAAAATGTTCATCGTTTTTATTACCATTTTGTCAATCTTAGGTTCGGCCATGACTTTGGCCCTATGACATCAAATTGACTAAAATTTTGGATTCTTACTAAGAATTATGGTCTGTGTCCGAATCAATCATAAAATCAGCCGAAAGGAGATTTTTAATTTTCTCCATACAAAATTTTCGTGGTTTTATGGGCATTCTTTCAAACTTAGGTTCGGCCATAACTTTGGCCCTATGGCATCAAATTGACTCAAATTTTGGATACTTACTAAGAATCATGGTCTGTACCCGAATCAATCAAAAAATTTGCCAAAAGAAGATTAAGAAAAAAATATCATCGTTTTCACACTTGGGTTCGCTCGTTTAAGTACTTGGGTTCGGTGGTTTTAATACTGGGGTTCGTTCGTATTTTTATCCTTATGGAACCGAAATGACTGAAATTTTGGATTCCTACTTAGAACCATGGTCTTTACACGAATCCATCAGAAAATCTGCCAACAGAAGACTTTTTATTTTTTCCATAGAAAATTTTCGTGGTTTTTATTACCATTTTGTCAATCTTAGGTTCGGCCATGACTTTGGCTCTATGGCATCAAAGTGACTCAAATTTTGGATACTTACTAAGAATCATGGTCTGTACCCGAATCAATCAAAAAATTTGCCAAAAGAAGATTAAGAAAAAAATATCATCGTTTTCACACTTGGGTTCGCTCGTTTAAGTACTTGGGTTCGGTGTTTTTAATACTTGGGGTCGGTCGTATTTTTATCCTTATGGAACCGAATTGACTGAAATTTTGGATTCCTACTTAGAACCATGGTCTTTACACGAATCCATCAGAAAATCTGCCAACAGAAGACTTTTTATTTTCTTCATACAAAATTTTCATCGTTTTTATTACCATTTTGTCAATCTTAGGTTCGGCCATAACTTTGGCCCTATGGCATCAAATTGATTTAAATTTTGGATACTTACTACGAATCATGGTCTGTACCCGACTCAATCAAAAAATTTGCCAAAAGAAGATTTTGAAAAAAATATCATCGTTTTCACACTTGGGTTCGCTCGTTTAAGTAATTGGGGTCGGTGTTTTTAATACTTGGGTTCGGTCATATTTTTGCCCTTATCGCAACGAAATAACTGAAATTTTGGATTCCTACTTAGAACCATGGTCTTTACACGAATCCATCAGAAAATCTGCCAACAGAAGACTTTTTATTTTCTTCATACAAAATTTTCATCGTTTTTATTAGCACTTTGTCAATCTTAGGTTCGGCCATAACTTTGGCCCGATAGCATCAAATTGACTAAAATTTTGGATTCTTACTTAGAATCATGGTCTGTATTCGAATCAATAATAAAATCAGGCGAAAGGAGAATTTCAATTTTCTCCATACAAAATTTTCGTGGTTTTATCGAGACTTTTTCAAACTTAGGTTCGGCCATAACTTTGGCCCTATGGCATCAAAATGACTAAAATTTTGGATACTTACTAAGAATCATGGTCTGTACCCGAATCAATCAAAAAAATTGCCAAAAGAAGATTTTGAAAAGAATATCATCGTTTTCACACTTGGGGTCGCTCGTTTAAGTACTTGGGGTCGGTGTTTTTAATACTTGGGTTCGGTCATATTTTTACCCTTATCGCACCGAAATAAATGAAATTTTGGATTCCTACTTAGAAACATGGTATTTACACGAATCCATCAGAAAATCAGTTAACAGAAGACTTTTTATTTTCTTCATACAAATTTTTCATCGTTTTTATTAGCACTTTGTCAATCTTAGGTTCGGCCATAACTTTGGCCCTATAGCATCAAATTGACTAAAATTTTGGATTCATACAAAAATCATGGTCTGTACCCGAAGTAATGAAAAAATTTTCCAAAAGAAGATTTTGAAAAAAATATCATCGTTTTCACAATTGGGTTCGCTCGTTTAAGTACTTGGGGTCGGTGTTTTTTATTCTTAGGTTCGGTCATATTTTTGTCCTTATTGCACCGAAATGACTGAAATTTTGGATTCCTACTTATAACCATGGTCTTTACACGAATCCATCAGAAAATCTGCCAACAGAAGACTTTTTATTTTCTTCATAGAAAATGTTCATCGTTTTTATTACCATTTTGTCAATCTTAGGTTCGGCCATGACTTTGGCCCTATGACATCAAATTGACTAAAATTTTGGATTCTTACTAAGAATTATGGTCTGTGTCCGAATCAATCATAAAATCAGCCGAAAGGAGATTTTTAATTTTCTCCATACAAAATTTTCGTGGTTTTATGGGCATTCTTTCAAACTTAGGTTCGGCCATAACTTTGGCCCTATGGCATCAAATTGACTCAAATTTTGGATACTTACTAAGAATCATGGTCTGTACCCGAATCAATCAAAAAATTTGCCAAAAGAAGATTAAGAAAAAAATATCATCGTTTTCACACTTGGGTTCGCTCGTTTAAGTACTTGGGTTCGGTGGTTTTAATACTGGGGTTCGTTCGTATTTTTATCCTTATGGAACCGAAATGACTGAAATTTTGGATTCCTACTTAGAACCATGGTCTTTACACGAATCCATCAGAAAATCTGCCAACAGAAGACTTTTTATTTTTTCCATAGAAAATTTTCGTGGTTTTTATTACCATTTTGTCAATCTTAGGTTCGGCCATGACTTTGGCTCTATGGCATCAAAGTGACTCAAATTTTGGATACTTACTAAGAATCATGGTCTGTACCCGAATCAATCAAAAAATTTGCCAAAAGAAGATTAAGAAAAAAATATCATCGTTTTCACACTTGGGTTCGCTCGTTTAAGTACTTGGGTTCGGTGTTTTTAATACTTGGGGTCGGTCGTATTTTTATCCTTATGGAACCGAATTGACTGAAATTTTGGATTCCTACTTAGAACCATGGTCTTTACACGAATCCATCAGAAAATCTGCCAACAGAAGACTTTTTATTTTCTTCATACAAAATTTTCATCGTTTTTATTACCATTTTGTCAATCTTAGGTTCGGCCATAACTTTGGCCCTATGGCATCAAATTGACTTAAATTTTGGATACTTACTACGAATCATGGTCTGTACCCGACTCAATCAAAAAATTTGCCAAAAGAAGATTTTGAAAAAAATATCATCGTTTTCACACTTGGGTTCGCTCGTTTAAGTAATTGGGGTCGGTGTTTTTAATGCTTGGGTTCGGTCATATTTTTGCCCTTATCGCACCGAAATAACTGAAATTTTGGATTCCTACTTAGAACCATGGTATTTACACGAATCCATCAGAAAATCTGCCAACAGAAGACTTTTTATTTTCTTCATACAAAATTTTCATCGTTTTTATTAGCACTTTGTCAATCTTAGGTTCGGCCATAACTTTGGCCCGATAGCATCAAATTGACTAAAATTTTGGATTCTTACTTAGAATCATGGTCTGTATTCGAATCAATAATAAAATCAGGCGAAAGGAGAATTTCAATTTTCTCCATACAAAATTTTCGTGGTTTTATGGAGACTTTTTCAAACTTAGGTTCGGCCATAACTTTGGCCCTATGGCATCAAAATGACTAAAATTTTGGATACTTACTAAGAATCATGGTCTGTACCCGAATCAATCAAAAAAATTGCCAAAAGAAGATTTTGAAAAGAATATCATCGTTTTCACACTTGGGTTCGCTCGTTTAAGTACTTGGGGTCAGTGTTTTTAATACTTGGGTTCGGTCATATTTTTGCCCTTATCGCACCGAAATAAATGAAATTTTGGATTCCTACTTAGAAACATGGTATTTACACGAATCCATCAGAAAATCAGTTAACAGAAGACTTTTTATTTTCTTCATACAAAATTTTCATCGTTTTTATTAGCACTTTGTCAATCTTAGGTTCGGCCATAACTTTGGCCCTATAGCATCAAATTGACTAAAATTTTGGATTCTTACAAAAATCATAGTCTGTACCCGAAGCAATGAAAAAATTTTCCAAAAGAAGATTTTGAAAAAAATATCATCGTTTTCTCAATTGGGTTCGCTCGTTTAAGTACTTGGGGTCGGTGTTTTTTATTCTTAGGTTCGGTCATATTTTTGTCCTTATTGCACCGAAATGACTGAAATTTTGGATTCCTACTTATAACCATGGTCTTTACACGAATCCATCAGAAAATCTGCCAACAGAAGACTTTTTATTTTCTTCATACAAAATTTTCATCGTTTTTATTACCATTTTGTCAATATTAGGTTCGGCCATAACTTTGGCCCTATGGCATCAAATTGACTAAAATTTTGGATACTTACTAAAAATCATGGTCTGTACCCGAATCAATCAAAAAATTTGCCAAAAGAAGATTTTGAAAAAAATATCATCGTTTTCACACTTGGGTTCGCTCGTTTAAGTACTTGGGTTCGGTGTTTTTAATACTTGGGTTCGGTCGTATTTTTATCCTTATGGAACCGAAATGACTGAAATTTTGGATTCCTATTTAGAACCATGGTCTTTACACGAATCCATCAGAAAATCTGCCTTCTGTTGGCAGTTAACTTTGGCCCTATGGCATCAAATTGTCTAAAATTTTGGATACTTACTAAGAATCATGGTCTGTACCCGAATCAATCAAAAAATTTGCCAATAGAAGATTTTGAAAAAAATATCATCGTTTTCACACTTGGGTTCGCTCGTTTAAGTACTTGGGTTCGGTGATTTTAATATTTGGGTTCGGTCATATTTTTGTCCTTATGGAACCGAAATGACTGAAATTTTGGATTGCTACTAAGAACCATGGTCTTTACACGAATCCATCAGAAAATCTGCCAACAGAAGACTTTTTATTTTCTTCATACAAAATTTTCATCGTTTTTATTACCATTTTGTCAATAATAGGTTCGGCCATAACTTTGGCCTTATGGCATCAAATTGACTAAAATTTTGGATACTTACTAAGAATCATGGTCTGTACCCGAATCAATCAAAAAATTTGCCAAAAGAAGATTTTGAAAAAAATATCATCGTTTTCACACTTGGGTTCGCTCGTTTAAGTACTTGGGTTCGGTGTTTTTAATACTTGGGTTCGGTCGTATTTTTATCCTTATGGAACCGAAATGACTGATATTTTGGATTCCTACTTAGAACCATGGTCTTTACACGAATCCATCAGAAAATCTGCCAACAGAAGACTTTTTATTTTCTTCATACAAAATTTTCATCGTTTTTATTACCATTTTGTCAATATTAGGTTCGGCCATAACTTTGGCCCTATGGCATCAAATTGTCTTAAATTTTGGATACTTACTAAGAATCATGGTCTGTACCCGGATCAATCAAAAAATTTGCCAAAAGAAGATTTTGAAAAAAATATCATCGTTTTCGCACTTGGGTTCGCTCGTTTAAGTACTTGGGTTCGGTGTTTTTAATACTTGGGTTCGGTCGTATTTTTATCCTTATGGAACCGAAATGACTGAAATTTTGGATTCCTACTTAGAACCATGGTCTTTACACGAATTCATCAGAAAATCTGCCAACAGAAGACTTTTTATTTTCTTCATAGAAAATTTTCATCGTTTTTATTACCATTTTGTCAATCTTAGGTTCGGCCATGACTTTGGCCCTATGGCATCATATTGACTAAAATTTTGGATTCTTACTAAGAATTATGGTCTGTTTCCGAATCAATCATAAAATCAGCTGAAAGGAGATTTTTAATTTTCTCCATACAAAATTTTCGTGGTTTTATGGGCATTTTTTCAAACTTAGGTTCAGCCATAACTTTGGCCCTATGGCATCAAATTGACTAAAATTTTGGATACTTTCTAAGAATCATGGTCTGTACCCGAATCAATCAAAAAATTTGCCAAAAGAAGATTTTGAAAAAAATATCATCGTTTTCACACTTGGGTTCGCTCGTTTAAGTACTTGGGTTCGGTGTTTTTAATACTTGGGTTCGGTCGTATTTTTATCCTTATGGAACCGAAATGACTGAAATTTTGGATTCCTATTTAGAACCATGGTCTTTACACGAATCCATCAGAAAATCTGCCTTCTGTTGGCAGTTAACTTTGGCCCTATGGCATCAAATTGTCTAAAATTTTGGATACTTACTAAGAATCATGGTCTGTACCCGAATCAATCAAAAAATTTGCCAATAGAAGATTTTGAAAAAAATATCATCGTTTTCACACTTGGGTTCGCTCGTTTAAGTACTTGGGTTCGGTGATTTTAATATTTGGGTTCGGTCATATTTTTGTCCTTATGGAACCGAAATGACTGAAATTTTGGATTGCTACTAAGAACCATGGTCTTTACACGAATCCATCAGAAAATCTGCCAACAGAAGACTTTTTATTTTCTTCATACAAAATTTTCATCGTTTTTATTACCATTTTGTCAATATTAGGTTCGGCCATAACTTTGGCCCTATGGCATCAAATTGTCTAAAATTTTGGATACTTACTAAGAATCATGGTCTGTACCCGGATCAATCAAAAAATTTGCCAAAAGAAGATTTTGAAAAAAATATCATCGTTTTCGCACTTGGGTTCGCTCGTTTAAGTACTTGGGTTCGGTGTTTTTAATACTTGGGTTCGGTCGTATTTTTATCCTTATGGAACCGAAATGACTGAAATTTTGGATTCCTACTTAGAACCATGGTCTTTACACGAATCCATCAGAAAATCTGCCAACAGAAGACTTTTTATTTTCTTCATAGAAAATTTTCATCGTTTTTATTACCATTTTGTCAATCTTAGGTTCGGCCATGACTTTGGCCCTATGGCATCAAATTGACTAAAATTTTGGATTCTTACTAAGAATTATGGTCTGTGTCCGAATCAATCATAAAATCAGCTGAAAGGAGATTTTTAATTTTCTCCATACAAAATTTTCGTGGTTTTATGGGCATTTTTTCAAACTTAGGTTCGGCCATAACTTTGGCCCTATGGCATCAAATTGACTAAAATTTTGGATACTTACTAAGAATCATGGTTTGTACCCGAATCAATCAAAAAATTTGCCAATAGAAGATTTTGAAAAAAATATCATCGTTTTCACACTTGGGTTCGCTCGTTTAAGTACTTGGGTTCGGTGTTTTTAATACTTGGGTTCGGTCGTATTTTTATCCTTATGGAACCGAAATGACTGAAATTTTGGATTCCTACTTAGAACCATGGTCTTTACACGAATCCATCAGAAAATCTGCCAACAGAAGACTTTTAATTTTCTTCATAGAAAATTTTCATCGTTTTTATTACCATTTTGTCAATCTTAGGTTCGGCCATGACTTTGGCCCTATGGCATCAAATTGACTAAAATTTTGGATTCTTACTAAGAATTATGGTCTGTGTCCGAATCAATCATAAAATCAGCTGAAAGGAGATTTTTAATTTTCTCCATACAAAATTTTCGTGGTTTTATGGGCATTTTTTCAAACTTAGGTTCGGCCATAACTTTGGCCCTATGGCATCAAATTGACTAAAATTTTGGATACGTACTAAGAATCATGGTCTGTACCCGAATCAATCAAGAAATTTGCCAAAAGAAGATTTTGAAAAAAATATCATCGTTTTCGCACTTGGGTTCGCTCGTTTAAGTACTTGGGTTCGGTGTTTTTAATACTTGGGTTCGGTCATATTTTTATCCTTATGGAACCGAAATGACTGAAATTTTGGATTCCTACTTAGAACCATGGTCTTTACACGAATCCATCAGAAAATCTGCCATCAGAAGACTTTTTATTTTCTTCATACAAAATTTTCATCGTTTTTCTTACCATTTTGTCAATCTTAGGTTCGGCCATAACTTTGGCCCTATGGCATCAAATTGACTAAAATTTTGGATACTTACTAAGAATCATGGTCTGTACCCGGATCAATCAAAAAATTTGCCAAAAGAAGATTTTGAAAAAAATATCATCGTTTTCGCACTTTGGTTCGCTCGTTTAAGTACTTGGGTTCGGTGTTTTTAATACTTGGGTTCGGTCGTATTTTTATCCTTATGGAACCGAAATGACTGAAATTTTGGATTCCTACTTAGAACCATGGTCTTTACACGAATCCATCAGAAAATCTGCCAACAGAAGACTTTTTATTTTCTTCATAGAAAATTTTCATCGTTTTTATTACCATTTTGTCAATCTTAGGTTCGGCCATGACTTTGGCCCTATGGCATCAAATTGACTAAAATTTTGGATTCTTACTAAGAATTATGGTCTGTGTCCGAATCAATCATAAAATCAGCTGAAAGGAGATTTTTAATTTTCTCCATACAAAATTTTCGTGGTTTTATGGGCATTTTTTCAAACTTAGGTTCGGCCATAACTTTGGCCCTTTGGCATCAAATTGACTAAAATTTTGGATACTTACTAAGAATCATGGTCTGTACCCGGATCAATCAAAAAATTTGCCAAAAGAAGATTTTGAAAAAAATATCATCGTTTTCGCACTTGGGTTCGCTCGTTTAAGTACTTGGGTTCGGTGTTTTTAATACTTGGGTTCGGTCGTATTTTTATCCTTATGGAACCGGAATGACTGAAATTTTGGATTACTACTTAGAACCATGGTCTTTACACGAATCCATCAGAAAATCTGCCAA
Source organism: Limnephilus lunatus (assembly GCA_917563855.2). Lineage (NCBI taxonomy): Eukaryota > Metazoa > Arthropoda > Insecta > Trichoptera > Limnephilidae > Limnephilus > Limnephilus lunatus. The sequence continues at coordinate 52,319,337 of OU830603.1, forward strand.
CAGAAGACTTTTTATTTTCTTCATACAAAATTTTCATCGTTTTTATTACCATTTTGTCAATCTTAGGTTCGGCCATAACTTTGGCCCTATGGCATCAAATTGACTAAAATTTTGGACACTTTCTAAGAATCATGGTCTGTACCCGACTCAATCAAAAAATTTGCCAAAAGAAGATTTTGAAAAAAATATCATCGTTTTCGCACTTGGGTTCGCTCGTTGAAGTACTTGGGTTCGGTGTTTTTAATACTTGGGTTCGTTCGTATTTTTATCCTTATGGAACCAAAATGACTGAAATTTTGGATTCCTACTTAGAACCATGGTCTTTACACGAATCCATCAGAAAATCTGCCAACAGAAGACTTTTTATTTTCTTCATAGAAAATTTTCATCGTTTTGATTACCATTTTGTCAATCTTAGGTTCGGCCATGACTTTGGCCCTATGGCATCAAATTGACTAAAATTTTGGATTCTTACTAAGAATTATGTTCTGTGTCCGAATCAATCATAAAATCAGCCGAAAGGAGATTTTTAATTTTCTACATACAAAATTTTCGTGGTTTTATGGGCATTTTTTCAAACTTAGGTTCGGCCATAACTTTGGCCCTATGGCATCAAATTGACTAAAATTTTGGATACTTACTAAGAATCATGGTCTGTACCCGAATCAATCAAAAAATTTGCCAAAAGAAGATTTTGAAAAAAATATCATCGTTTTCGCACTTGGGTTCGCTCGTTTAAGTACTTGGGTTCGGTGTTTTTAATACTTGGGTTCGGTCGTATTTTTATCCTTATGGAACCGAAATGACTGAAATTTAGGATTCCTACTAAGAACCATGGTCTTTACACGAATCCATCAGAAAATCTGCCAACAGAAGACTTTTTATTTTCTTCATACAAAATTTTCATCGTTTTTATTACCATTTTGTCAATATTAGGTTCGGCCATAACTTTGGCCCTATGGCATCAAATTGACTAAAATTTTGGATACTTACTAAGAATCATGGTCTGTACCCGAATCAATCAAAAAAAATTCCAAAAGAAGATTTTGAAAAAAATATCATCGTTTTCGCACTTGGGTTCGCTCGTTTAAGTACTTGGGTTCGGTGTTTTTAATACTTGGGTTCGGTCGTATTTTTATCCTTATGGAACCGAAATGACTGAAATTTTGGATTCCTACTTAGAACCATGGTCTTTACACGAATCCATCAGAAAATCTGCCAACAGAAGACTTTTTATTTTCTTCATACAAAATTTTCATCGTTTTTATTACCATTTTGTCAATCTTAGGTTCGGCCATAACTTTGGCCTTATGGCATCAAATTGACTAAAATTTTGGATACTTACTAAGAATCATGGTCTGTAACCGAATCAATCAAAAAATTTGCCAATAGAAGATTTTGAAAAAAATATCATCGTTTTCACACTTGGGTTCGTTCGTTTAAGTACTTGGGTTCGGTGATTTTAATACTTGGGTTCGGTCATATTTTTGTCCTTATGGAACCGAAATGACTGAAATTTTGGATTCCTACTAAGAACCATGGTCTTTACACGAATCCATCAGAAAATCTGCCAACAGAAGACTTTTTATTTTCTTCATACAAAATTTTCATCGTTTTTATTACCATTTTGTCAATATTAGGTTCGGCCATAACGTTGGCCCTATGGCATCAAATTGACTAAAATTTTAGATACTTACTAAGAATCATGGTCTGTACCCGAATCAATCAAAAAAATTGCCAAAAGAAGATTTAGAAAAAAATATCATCGTTTTCCCACTTGGGTTCGCTCGTTTAAGTACTTGGGTTCGGTGTTTTTAATACTTGGGTTCGTTCGTATTTTTATCCTTATGGAACCGAAATGACTGAAATTTTGGATTCCTATTTACAACCATGGTCTTTACACGAATCCATCAGAAAATCTGCCTTCTGTTGGCAGTTAACTTTGGCCCTATGGCATCAAATTGTCTAAAATTTTGGAAACTTACTAAGAATCATGGTCTGTTCCCGAATCAATCAAAAAATTTGCCAATAGAAGATTTTGAAAAAAATATCATCGTTTTCACACTTGGGTTCGCTCGTTTAAGTACTTGGGTTCGGTGATTTTAATATTTGGGTTCGGTCATATTTTTGTCCTTATGGATCCGAAATGACTGAAATTTTGGATTGCTACTAAGAACCATGGTCTTTACACGAATCCATCAGAAAATCTGCCAACAGAAGACTTTTTATTTTCTTCATACAAAATTTTCATCGGTTTTATTACCATTTTGTCAATATTAGGTTCGGCCATAACTTTGGCCCTATGGCATCAAATTGACTAAAATTTTGGATACTTACTAAGAATCATGGTCTGTACCCGAATCAATCAAAAAATTTGCCAAAAGAAGATTTTGAAAAAAAATATCATCGTTTTCACACTTGGGTTCGCTCGTTTAAGTACTTGGGTTCGGTGTTTTTAATACTTGGGTTCGGTCGTATTTTTATCCTTATGGAACCGAAATGACTGATATTTTGGATTCCTACTTAGAACCATGGTCTTTACACGAATCCATCAGAAAATCTGCCAACAGAAGACTTTTTATTTTCTTCATACATAATTTTCATCGTTTTTATTACCATTTTGTCAATATTAGGTTCGGCCATAACTTTGGCCCTATGGCATCAAATTGTCTAAAATTTTGGATACTTACTAAGAATCATGGTCTGTAACCGGATCAATCAAAAAATTTGCCAAAAGAAGATTTTGAAAAAAATATCATCGTTTTCGCACTTGGGTTCGCTCGTTTAAGTACTTGGGTTCGGTGTTTTTAATACTTGGGTTCGGTCGTATTTTTATCCTTATGGAACCGAAATGACTGAAATTTTGGATTCCTACTTAGAACCATGGTCTTTACACGAATCCATCAGAAAATCTGCCAACAGAAGACTTTTTATTTTCTTCATAGAAAATTTTCATCGTTTTTATTACCATTTTGTCAATCTTAGGTTCGGCCATGACTTTGGCCCTATGGCATCATATTGACTAAAATTTTGGATTCTTACTAAGAATTATGGTCTGTTTCCGAATCAATCATAAAATCAGCTGAAAGGAGATTTTTAATTTTCTCCATACAAAATTTTCGTGGTTTTATGGGCATTTTTTCAAACTTAGGTTCGGCCATAACTTTGGCCCTATGGCATCAAATTGACTAAAATTTTGGATACTTTCTAAGAATTATGGTCTGTACCCGAATCAATCAAAAAATTTGCCAAAAGAAGATTTTGAAAAAAATATCATCGTTTTCACACTTGGGTTCGCTCGTTTAAGTACTTGGGTTCGGTGTTTTTAATACTTGGGTTCGGTCGTATTTTTATCCTTATGGAACCGAAATGACTGAAATTTTGGATTCCTATTTAGAACCATGGTCTTTACACGAATCCATCAGAAAATCTGCCTTCTGTTGGCAGTTAACTTTGGCCCTATGGCATCAAATTGTCTAAAATTTTGGATACTTACTAAGAATCATGGTCTGTACCCGAATCAATCAAAAAATTTGCCAATAGAATATTTTGAAATAAATATCATCGTTTTCACACTTGGGTTCGCTCGTTTAAGTACTTGGGTTCGGTGATTTTAATATTTGGGTTCGGTCATATTTTTGTCCTTATGGAACCGAAATGACTGAAATTTTGGATTGCTACTAAGAACCATGGTCTTTACACGAATCCATCAGAAAATCTGCCAACAGAAGACTTTTTATTTTCTTCATACAAAATTTTCATCGTTTTTATTACCATTTTGTCAATATTAGGTTCGGCCATAACTTTGGCCCTATGGCATCAAATTGACTAAAATTTTATATACTTACTAAGAATCATGGTCTGTACCCGAATCAATCAAAAAATTTGCCAAAAGAAGATTTTGAAAAAAATATCATCGTTTTCGCACTTGGGTTCGCTCGTTTAAGTACTTGGGTTCGGTGTTTTTAATACTTGGGTTCGGTCGTATTTTTATCCTTATGGAACCGAAATGACTGAAATTTTGGATTCCTACTTAGAACCATGGTCTTTACACGAATCCATCAGAAAATCTGCCAACAGAAGACTTTTTATTTTCTTCATAGAAAATTTTCATCGTTTTTATTACCATTTTGTCAATCTTAGGTTCGGCCATGACTTTGGCCCTATGGCATCAAATTGACTAAAATTTTGGATTCTTACTAAGAATTATGGTCTGTGTCCGAATCAATCATAAAATCAGCCGAAAGGAGATTTTTAATTTTCTCCATACAAAATTTTCGTGGTTTTATGGGCATTTTTTCAAACTTAGGTTCGGCCATAACTTTGGCCCTATGGCATCAAATTGACTAAAATTTTGGATACTTACTAAGAATCATGGTTTGTACCCGAATCAATCAAAAAATTTGCCAATAGAAGATTTTGAAAAAAATATCATCGTTTTCACACTTGGGTTCGCTCGTTTAAGTACTTGGGTTCGGTGTTTTTAATACTTGGGTTCGGTCGTATTTTTATCCTTATGGAACCGAAATGACTGAAATTTTGGATTCCTACTTAGAACCATGGTCTTTACACGAATCCATCAGAAAATCTGCCAACAGAAGACTTTTTATTTTCTTCATAGAAAATTTTCATCGTTTTTATTACCATTTTGTCAATCTTAGGTTCGGCCATGACTTTGGCCCTATGGCATCAAATTGACTAAAATTTTGGATTCTTACTAAGAATTATGGTCTGTGTCCGAATCAATCATAAAATCAGCTGAAAGGAGATTTTTAATTTTCTCCATACAAAATTTTCGTGGTTTTATGGGCATTTTTTCAAACTTAGGTTCGGCCATAACTTTGGCCCTATGGCAACAAATTGACTAAAATTTTGAATACTTACTAAGAATCATGGTCTGTACCCGAATCAATCAAAAAATTTGCCAATAGAAGATTTTGAAAAAAATATCATCGTTTTCACACTCGGGTTCGCTCGTTTAAGTACTTGGGTTCGGTGTTTTTAATACTTGGGTTCGGTCGTATTTTTATCCTTATGGAACCGAAATGACTGAAATTTTGGATTCCTACTTAGAACCATGGTCTTTACACGAATCCATCAGAAAATCTGCCAACAGAAGACTTTTTATTTTCTTCATAGAAAATTTTCATCGTTTTTATTACCATTTTGTCAATCTTAGGTTCGGCCATGACTTTGGCCCTATGGCATCAAATTGACTAAAATTTTGGATTCTTACTAAGAATTATGGTCTGTGTCCGAATCAATCATAAAATCAGCCGAAAGGAGATTTTTAATTTTCTCCATACAAAATTTTCGTGGTTTTATGGGCATTTTTTCAAACTTAGGTTCGGCCATAACTTTGGCCCTATGGCATCAAATTGACTAAAATTTTGAATACTTACTAAGAATCATGGTCTGTACCCGAATCAATCAAAAAATTTGCCAATAGAAGATTTTGAAAAAAATATCATCGTTTTCAAACTCGGGTTCGCTCGTTTAAGTACTTGGGTTCGGTGTTTTTAATACTTGGGTTCGGTCGTATTTTTATCCTTATGGAACCGAAATGACTGAAATTTTGGATTCCTACTTAGAACCATGGTCTTTACACGAATCCATCAGAAAATCTGCCAACAGAAGACTTTTTATTTTCTTCATAGAAAATTTTCATCGTTTTTATTACCATTTTGTCAATCTTAGGTTCGGCCATGACTTTGGCCCTATGGCATCAAATTGACTAAAATTTTGGATTCTTACTAAGAATAATGGTCTGTGTCCGAATCAATCATAAAATCAGCCGAAAGGAGATTTTTAATTTTCTCCATACAAAATTTTCGTGGTTTTATGGGCATTTTTTCAAACTTAGGTTCGGCCATAACTTTGGCCCTATTGCATCAAATTGACTAAAATTTTGAATACTTACTAAGAATCATGGTCTGTACCCGAATCAATCAAAAAATTTGCCAATAGAAGATTTTGAAAAAAATATCATCGTTTTCACACTCGGGTTCGCTCGTTTAAGTACTTGGGTTCGGTGTTTTTAATACTTGGGTTCGGTCGTATTTTTATCCTTATGGAACCGAAATGACTGAAATTTTGGATTCCTACTTAGAACCATGGTCTTTACACGAATCCATCAGAAAATCTGCCAACAGAAGACTTTTTATTTTCTCCATAGAAAATTTTCGTAGTTTTTATTACCATTTTGTCAATCTTAGGTTCGGCCATGACTTTGGCTCTATGGCATCAAAGTGACTCAAATTTTGGATACTTACTAAGAATCATGGTCTGTACCCGAATCAATCAAAAAATTTGCCAAAAGAAGATTAAGAAAAAAATATCATCGTTTTCACACTTGGGTTCGCTCGTTTAAGTACTTGGGTTCGGTGTTTTTAATACTTGGGGTCGGTCGTATTTTTATCCTTATGGAACCGAATTGACTGAAATTTTGGATTCCTACTTAGAACCATGGTCTTTACACGAATCCATCAGAAAATCTGCCAACAGAAGACTTTTTATTTTCTTCATACAAAATTTTCATCGTTTTTATTACCATTTTGTCAATCTTAGGTTCGGCCATAACTTTGGCCCTATGGCATCAAATTGACTTAAATTTTGGATACTTACTACGAATCATGGTCTGTACCCGACTCAATCAAAAAATTTGCCAAAAGAAGATTTTGAAAAAAATATCATCGTTTTCACACTTGTGTTCGCTCGTTTATGTAATTGGGGTCGGTGTTTTTAATGCTTGGGTTCGGTCATATTTTTGCCCTTATCGCACCGAAATAACTGAAATTTTGGATTCCTACTTAGAACCATGGTATTTACACGAATCCATCAGAAAATCTGCCAACAGAAGACTTTTTATTTTCTTCATACAAAATTTTCATCGTTTTTATTAGTTCTTTGTCAATCTTAGGTTCGGCCATAACTTTGGCCCGATAGCATCAAATTGACTAAAATTTTGGATTCTTACTTAGAATCATGGTCTGTATTCGAATCAATAATAAAATCAGGCGAAAGGAGAATTTCAATTTTCTCCATACAAAATTTTCGTGGTTTTATGGAGACTTTTTCAAACTTAGGTTCGGCCATAACTTTGGCCCTATGGCATCAAAATGACTAAAATTTTGGATACTTACTAAGAATCATGGTCTGTACCCGAATCAATCAAAAAAATTGCCAAAAGAAGATTTTGAAAAGAATATCATCGTTTTCACACTTGGGTTCGCTCGTTTAAGTACTTGGGGTCAGTGTTTTTAATACTTGGGTTCGGTCATATTTTTGCCCTTATCGCACCGAAATAAATGAAATTTTGGATTCCTACTTAGAAACATGGTATTTACATGAATCCATCAGAAAATCAGTTAACAGAAGACTTTTTATTTTCTTCATACAAAATTTTCATCGTTTTTATTAGCACTTTGTCAATCTTAGGTTCGGCCATAACTTTGGCCCTATAGCATCAAATTGACTAAAATTTTGGATTCTTACAAAAATCATAGTCTGTACCCGAAGCAATGAAAAAATTTTCCAAAAGAAGATTTTGAAAAAAATATCATCGTTTTCACAATTGGGTTCGCTCGTTTAAGTACTTGGGGTCGGTGTTTTTTATTCTTAGGTTCGGTCATATTTTTGTCCTTATTGCACCGAAATGACTGAAATTTTGGATTCCTACTTATAACCATGGTCTTTACACGAATCCATCAGAAAATCTGCCAACAGAAGACTTTTTATTTTCTTCATACAAAATTTTCATCGTTTTTATTACCATTTTGTCAATATTAGGTTCGGCCATAACTTTGGCCCTATGGCATCAAATTGACTAAAATTTTGGATACTTACTAAGAATCATGGTCTGTACCCGAATCAATCAAAAAATTTGCCAAAAGAAGATTTTGAAAAAAATATCATCGTTTTCACACTTGGGTTCGCTCGTTTAAGTACTTGGGTTCGGTGTTTTTAATACTTGGGTTCGGTCGTATTTTTATCCTTATGGAACCGAAATGACTGAAATTTTGGATTCCTATTTAGAACCATGGTCTTTACACGAATCCATCAGAAAATCTGCCTTCTGTTGGCAGTTAACTTTGGCCCTATGGCATCAAATTGTCTAAAATTTTGGAAACTTACTAAGAATCATGGTCTGTTCCCGAATCAATCAAAAAATTTGCCAATAGAAGATTTTGAAAAAAATATCATCGTTTTCACACTTGGGTTCGCTCGTTTAAGTACTTGGGTTCGGTGATTTTAATATTTGGGTTCGGTCATATTTTTGTCCTTATGGATCCGAAATGACTGAAATTTTGGATTGCTACTAAGAACCATGGTCTTTACACGAATCCATCAGAAAATCTGCCAACAGAAGACTTTTTATTTTCTTCATACAAAATTTTCATCGGTTTTATTACCATTTTGTCAATATTAGGTTCGGCCATAACTTTGGCCCTATGGCATCAAATTGACTAAAATTTTGGATACTTACTAAGAATCATGGTCTGTACCCGAATCAATCAAAAAATTTGCCAAAAGAAGATTTTGAAAAAAAATATCATCGTTTTCACACTTGGGTTCGCTCGTTTAAGTACTTGGGTTCGGTGTTTTTAATACTTGGGTTCGGTCGTATTTTTATCCTTATGGAACCGAAATGACTGATATTTTGGATTCCTACTTAGAACCATGGTCTTTACACGAATCCATCAGAAAATCTGCAAACAGAAGACTTTTTATTTTCTTCATACATAATTTTCATCGTTTTTATTACCATTTTGTCAATATTAGGTTCGGCCATAACTTTGGCCCTATGGCATCAAATTGTCTAAAATTTTGGATACTTACTAAGAATCATGGTCTGTAACCGGATCAATCAAAAAATTTGCCAAAAGAAGATTTTGAAAAAAATATCATCGTTTTCGCACTTGGGTTCGCTCGTTTAAGTACTTGGGTTCGGTGTTTTTAATACTTGGGTTCGGTCGTATTTTTATCCTTATGGAACCGAAATGACTGAAATTTTGAATTCCTACTTAGAACCATGGTCTTTACACGAATCCATCAGAAAATCTGCCAACAGAAGACTTTTTATTTTCTTCATAGAAAATTTTCATCGTTTTTATTACCATTTTGTCAATCTTAGGTTCGGCCATGACTTTGGCCCTATGGCATCATATTGACTAAAATTTTGGATTCTTACTAAGAATTATGGTCTGTTTCCGAATCAATCATAAAATCAGCTGAAAGGAGATTTTTAATTTTCTCCATACAAAATTTTCGTGGTTTTATGGGCATTTTTTCAAACTTAGGTTCGGCCATAACTTTGGCCCTATGGCATCAAATTGACTAAAATTTTGGATACTTTCTAAGAATTATGGTCTGTACCCGAATCAATCAAAAAATTTGCCAAAAGAAGATTTTGAAAAAAATATCATCGTTTTCACACTTGGGTTCGCTCGTTTAAGTACTTGGGTTCGGTGTTTTTAATACTTGGGTTCGGTCGTATTTTTATCCTTATGGAACCGAAATGACTGAAATTTTGGATTCCTATTTAGAACCATGGTCTTTACACGAATCCATCAGAAAATCTGCCTTCTGTTGGCAGTTAACTTTGGCCCTATGGCATCAAATTGTCTAAAATTTTGGATACTTACTAAGAATCATGGTCTGTACCCGAATCAATCAAAAAATTTGCCAATAGAATATTTTGAAATAAATATCATCGTTTTCACACTTGGGTTCGCTCGTTTAAGTACTTGGGTTCGGTGATTTTAATATTTGGGTTCGGTCATATTTTTGTCCTTATGGAACCGAAATGACTGAAATTTTGGATTGCTACTAAGAACCATGGTCTTTACACGAATCCATCAGAAAATCTGCCAACAGAAGACTTTTTATTTTCTTCATACAAAATTTTCATCGTTTTTATTACCATTTTGTCAATATTAGGTTCGGCCATAACTTTGGCCCTATGGCATCAAATTGACTAAAATTTTATATACTTACTAAGAATCATGGTCTGTACCCGAATCAATCAAAAAATTTGCCAAAAGAAGATTTTGAAAAAAATATCATCGTTTTCGCACTTGGGTTCGCTCGTTTAAGTACTTGGGTTCGGTGTTTTTAATACTTGGGTTCGGTCGTATTTTTATCCTTATGGAACCGAAATGACTGAAATTTTGGATTCCTACTTAGAACCATGGTCTTTACACGAATCCATCAGAAAATCTGCCAACAGAAGACTTTTTATTTTCTTCATAGAAAATTTTCATCGTTTTTATTACCATTTTGTCAATCTTAGGTTCGGCCATGACTTTGGCCCTATGGCATCAAATTGACTAAAATTTTGGATTCTTACTAAGAATTATGGTCTGTGTCCGAATCAATCATAAAATCAGCCGAAAGGAGATTTTTAATTTTCTCCATACAAAATTTTCGTGGTTTTATGGGCATTTTTTCAAACTTAGGTTCGGCCATAACTTTGGCCCTATGGCATCAAATTGACTAAAATTTTGGATACTTACTAAGAATCATGGTTTGTACCCGAATCAATCAAAAAATTTGCCAATAGAAGATTTTGAAAAAAATATCATCGTTTTCACACTTGGGTTCGCTCGTTTAAGTACTTGGGTTCGGTGTTTTTAATACTTGGGTTCGGTCGTATTTTTATCCTTATGGAACCGAAATGACTGAAATTTTGGATTCCTACTTAGAACCATGGTCTTTACACGAATCCATCAGAAAATCTGCCAACAGAAGACTTTTTATTTTCTTCATAGAAAATTTTCATCGTTTTTATTACCATTTTGTCAATCTTAGGTTCGGCCATGACTTTGGCCCTATGGCATCAAATTGACTAAAATTTTGGATTCTTACTAAGAATTATGGTCTGTGTCCGAATCAATCATAAAATCAGCTGAAAGGAGATTTTTAATTTTCTCCATACAAAATTTTCGTGGTTTTATGGGCATTTTTTCAAACTTAGGTTCGGCCATAACTTTGGCCCTATGGCAACAAATTGACTAAAATTTTGAATACTTACTAAGAATCATGGTCTGTACCCGAATCAATCAAAAAATTTGCCAATAGAAGATTTTGAAAAAAATATCATCGTTTTCACACTCGGGTTCGCTCGTTTAAGTACTTGGGTTCGGTGTTTTTAATACTTGGGTTCGGTCGTATTTTTATCCTTATGGAACCGAAATGACTGAAATTTTGGATTCCTACTTAGAACCATGGTCTTTACACGAATCCATCAGAAAATCTGCCAACAGAAGACTTTTTATTTTCTTCATAGAAAATTTTCATCGTTTTTATTACCATTTTGTCAATCTTAGGTTCGGCCATGACTTTGGCCCTATGGCATCAAATTGACTAAAATTTTGGATTCTTACTAAGAATTATGGTCTGTGTCCGAATCAATCATAAAATCAGCCGAAAGGAGATTTTTAATTTTCTCCATACAAAATTTTCGTGGTTTTATGGGCATTTTTTCAAACTTAGGTTCGGCCATAACTTTGGCCCTATGGCATCAAATTGACTAAAATTTTGAATACTTACTAAGAATCATGGTTTGTACCCGAATCAATCAAAAAATTTGCCAATAGAAGATTTTGAAAAAAATATCATCGTTTTCAAACTCGGGTTCGCTCGTTTAAGTACTTGGGTTCGGTGTTTTTAATACTTGGGTTCGGTCGTATTTTTATCCTTATGGAACCGAAATGACTGAAATTTTGGATTCCTACTTAGAACCATGGTCTTTACACGAATCCATCAGAAAATCTGCCAACAGAAGACTTTTTATTTTCTTCATAGAAAATTTTCATCGTTTTTATTACCATTTTGTCAATCTTAGGTTCGGCCATGACTTTGGCCCTATGGCATCAAATTGACTAAAATTTTGGATTCTTACTAAGAATAATGGTCTGTGTCCGAATCAATCATAAAATCAGCCGAAAGGAGATTTTTAATTTTCTCCATACAAAATTTTCGTGGTTTTATGGGCATTTTTTCAAACTTAGGTTCGGCCATAACTTTGGCCCTATTGCATCAAATTGACTAAAATTTTGAATACTTACTAAGAATCATGGTCTGTACCCGAATCAATCAAAAAATTTGCCAATAGAAGATTTTGAAAAAAATATCATCGTTTTCACACTCGGGTTCGCTCGTTTAAGTACTTGGGTTCGGTGTTTTTAATACTTGGGTTCGGTCGTATTTTTATCCTTATGGAACCGAAATGACTGAAATTTTGGATTCCTACTTAGAACCATGGTCTTTACACGAATCCATCAGAAAATCTGCCAACAGAAGACTTTTTATTTTCTTCATAGAAAATTTTCATCGTTTTTATTACCATTTTGTCAATCTTAGGTTCGGCCATGACTTTGGCCCTATGGCATCAAATTGACTAAAATTTTGGATTCTTACTAAGAATTATGGTCTGTGTCCGAATCAATCATAAAATCAGCCGAAAGGAGATTTTTAATTTTCTCCATACAAAATTTTCGTGGTTTTATAGGCATTTTTTCAAACTTAGGTTCGGCCATTACTTTGGCCCTATTGCATCAAATTGACTAAAATTTTGAATACTTACTAAGAATCATGGTCTGTACCCGAATCAATCAAAAAATTTGCCAATAGAAGATTTTGAAAAAAATATCATCGTTTTCACACTCGGGTTCGCTCGTTTAAGTACTTGGGTTCGGTGTTTTTAATACTTGGGTTCGGTCGTATTTTTATCCTTATGGAACCGAAATGACTGAAATTTTGGATTCCTACTTAGAACCATGGTCTTTACACGAATCCATCAGAAAATCTGCCAACAGAAGACTTTTTATTTTCTTCATAGAAAATTTTCATCGTTTTTATTACCATTTTGTCAATCTTAGGTTCGGCCATGACTTTGGCCCTATGGCATCAAATTGACTAAAATTTTGGATTCTTACTAAGAATTATGGTCTGTGTCCGAATCAATCATAAAATCAGCCGAAAGGAGATTTTTAATTTTCTCCATACAAAATTTTCGTGGTTTTATGGGCATTTTTTCAAACTTAGGTTCGGCCATAACTTTGGCCCTATGGCATCAAATTGACTAAAATTTTGAATACTTACTAAGAATCATGATCTGTACCCGAATCAATCAAAAAAATTGCCAATAGAAGATTATGAAAAAAATATCATCGTTTTCACACTCGGGTTCGCTCGTTTAAGTACTTGGGTTCGGTGTTTTTAATACTTGGGTTCGGTCGTATTTTCATCCTTATGGAACCGAAATGACTGAAATTTTGGATTCCTACTTAGAACCATGGTCTTTACACGAATCCATCAGAAAATCTGCCAACAGAAGACTTTTTATTTTCTTCATAGAAAATTTTCATCGTTTTTATTACCATTTTGTCAATATTAGGTTCGGCCATAACTTTGGCCCTATGGCATCAAATTGACTAAAATTTTGGATACTTACTAAGAATCATGGTCTGTACCCGAATCAATCATAAAATCATTCGATAGGAGATTTTTAATTTTCTCCATACAAAATTTTCGTGGTTTTATGGGCATTTTTTCAAACTTAGGTTCGGCCATAACTTTGGCCCTATGGCATCAAATTGACTAAAATTTTGAATACTTACTAAGAATCATGGTTTGTACCCGAATCAATCAAAAAATTTGCCAATAGAAGATTTTGAAAAAAATATCATCGTTTTCACACTCGGGTTCGCTCGTTTAAGTACTTGGGTTCGGTGTTTTTAATACTTGGGTTCGGTGTTTCTAATACTTGGGTTCGGTCGTATTTTTATCCTTATGGAACCGAAATGACTGAAATTTTGGATTCCTACTTAGAACCATGGTCTTTACACGAATCCATCAGAAAATCTGCCAACAGAAGACTTTTTATTTTCTTCATAGAAAATTTTCATCGTTTTTATTACCATTTTGTCAATCTTAGGTTCGGCCATGACTTTGGCCCTATGGCATCAAATTGACTAAAATTTTGGATTCTTACTAAGAATTATGGTCTGTGTCCGAATCAACCATAAAATCAGCCGATAGGAGATTTTTAATTTTCTCCATACAAAATTTTCGTGGTTTTATGGGCATTTTTTCAAACTTAGGTTCGGCCATAACTTTGGCCCTATGGCATCAAATTGACTAAAATTTTGAATACTTACTAAGAATCACGGTTTGTACCCGAATCAATCAAAAAATTTGCCAATAGAAGATTTTGAAAAAAATATCATCGTTTTCACACTCGGGTTCGCTCGTTTAAGTACTTGGGTTCGGTGTTTTTAATACTTGGGTTCGGTCGTATTTTTATCCTTATGGAACCGAAATGACTGAAATTTTGGATTCCTACTTAGAACCATGGTCTTTACACGAATCCATCAGAAAATCTGCCAACAGAAGACTTTTTATTTTCTTCATAGAAAATTTTCATTGTTTTTATTACCATTTTGTCAATCTTAGGTTCGGCCATGACTTTGGCCCTATGGCATCAAATTGACTAAAATTTTGGATTCTTACTAAGAATTATGGTCTGTGTCCGAATCAATCATAAAATCAGCCGAAAGGAGATTTTTAATTTTCTCCATACAAAATTTTCGTGGTTTTATGGGCATTTTTTCAAACTTAGGTTCGGCCAAAACTTTGGCCCTATGGCATCAAATTGACTTAAATTTTGGATACTTACTAAGAATCATGGTCTGTACCCGAATCAATCAAAAAATTTGCCAATAGAAGATTTTGAAAAAAATATCATCGTTTTCACACTTGGGTTCGCTCGTTTAAGTACTTGGGTTCGGTGATTTTAATACTTGGTTTCGGTCATATTTTTGTCCTTATGGAACCGAAATGACTGAAATTTTGGATTCCTACTTAGAACCATGGTCTTTACACGAATCCATCAGAAAATCTGCCAACAGAAGACTTTTTATTTTCTTCATAGAAAATTTTCATCGTTTTTATTACCATTTTGTCAATCTTAGGTTCGGCCATGACTTTGGCCCTATGGCATCAAATTGACTAAAATTTTGGATTCTTACTAAGAATTATGGTCTGTGTCCGAATCAATCATAAAATCAGCCGAAAGGAGATTTTGAAAAAAATATCATCGTTTTCACACTTGGGTTCGCTCGTTTAAGTACTTGGGTTCGGTGTTTTTAATACTTGGGTTCGGTCATATTTTTGTCCTTATGGAACCGAAATGACTGAAATTTTGGATTCCTACTAAGAACCATGGTCTTTACACGAATCCATCAGAAAATCTGCCAACAGAAGACTTTTTATTTTCTTTATACAAAATTTTCATTGTTTTTATTACCATTTTGTCAATCTTAGGTTCGGCCATGACTTTGGCCCTATGGCATCAAATTGACTAAAATTTTGGATACTTACTAAGAATCATGGTCTGTACCCGAATCAATCAAAAAATTTGCCAAAAGAAGATTTTGAAAAAAATATCATCGTTTTCACACTTGGGTTCACTCGTTTAAGTACTTGGGTTCGGTGTTTTTAATACTTGGGTTCGGTCGTATTTTTATCCTTATGGAACCGAAATGACTGAAATTTTGGATTCCTACTTAGAACCATGGTCTTTACACGAATCCATCAGAAAATCTGCCAACAGAAGACTTTTTATTTTCTTCATAAAAAATTTTCATCGTTTTTATTACCATTTTGTCAATATTAGGTTCGGCCATAACTTTGGCCCTATGGCATCAAATTGACTAAAATTTTGGATACTTACTAAGAATCATGGTCTGTACCCGAATCAATCAAAAAATTTGCCAAAAGAAGATTTTGAAAAAAATATCATCGGTTTCACACTTGGGTTCGCTCGTTTAAGTACTTGGGTTCGGTGTTTTTAATACTTGGGTTCGGTCGTATTTTTATCCTTATGGAACCGAAATGACTGAAATTCTGGATTCCTACTTAGAACCATGGTCTTTACACGAATCCATCAGAAAATCTGCCAACAGAAGACTTTTTATTTTCTTCAAAGAAAATTTTCATCGTTTTTATTACCATTTTGTCAATCTAAGGTTCGGCCATGACTTTGGCCCTATGGCATCAAATTGACTAAAATTTTGGATTCTTACTAAGAATTATGGTCTGTGTCCGAATCAATCATAAAATCAGCCGAAAGGAGATTTTTAATTTTCTCGATACAAAATTTTCGTGGTTTTATGGGCATTTTTTCAAACTTAGGTTCGTCCATAACTTTGGCCCTATGGCATCAAATTGACTAAAATTTTGAATACTTACTAAGAATCATGGTCTGTACCCGAATCAATCAAAAAATTTGCCAATAGAAGATTTTGAAAAAAATATCATCGTTTTCACACTCGGGTTCGCTCGTTTAAGTACTTGGGTTCGGTGTTTTTAATACTTGGGTTCGGTCGTATTTTTATCCTTATGGAACCGAAATGACTGAAATTTTGGATTCCTACTTAGAACCATGGTCTTTACACGAATCCATCAGAAAATCTGCCAACAGAAGACTTTTTATTTTCTTCATAGAAAATTTTCATCGTTTTTATTACCATTTTGTCAATCTTAGGTTCGGCCATGACTTTGGCCCTATGGCATCAAATTGACTAAAATTTTGGATTCTTACTAAGAATTATGGTCTGTGTCCGAATCAATCATAAAATCAGCCGAAAGGAGATTTTTAATTTTCTCCATACAAAATTTTCGTGGTTTTATGGGCATTTTTTCAAACTTAGGTTCGGCCATAACTTTGGCCCTATGGCATCAAATTGACTAAAATTTTGAATACTTACTAAGAATCATGGTCTATACCCGAATCAATCAAAAAATTTGCCAATAGAAGATTTTGAAAAAAATATCATCGTTTTCACACTCGGGTTCGCTTGTTTAAGTACTTGGGCTCGGTGTTTTTAATACTTGGGTTCGGTCGTATTTTTATCCTCATGGAACCGAAATGACTGAAATTTTGGATTCCTACTTAGAACCATGGTCTTTACACGAATCCATCAGAAAATCTGCCAACAGAAGACTTTTTATTTTCTTCATAGAAAATTTTCATCGTTTTTATTACCATTTTGTCAATCTTAGGTTCGGCCATGACTTTGGCCCTATGGCATCAAATTGACTAAAATTTTGGATTCTTACTAAGAATTATGGTCTGTGTCCGAATCAATCATAAAATCAGCCGAAAGGAGATTTTTAATTTTCTCCATACAAAATTTTCGTGGTTTTATGGGCATTTTTTCAAAGTTAGGTTCGGCCATAACTTTGGCCCTATGGCATCAAATTGACTAAAATTTTGGATACTTACTAAGAATCATGGTCTGTACCCGAATCAATCAAAAAATTTGCCAATAGAAGATTTTGAAAAAAATATCATCGTTTTCACACTTGGGTTCGCTCGTTTAAGTACTTGGGTTCGGTGATTTTAATACTTGGTTTCGGTCATATTTTTGTCCTTATGGAACCGAAATGACTGAAATTTTGGATTCCTACTTAGAACCATGGTCTTTACACGAATCCATCAGAAAATCTGCCAACAGAAGACTTTTTATTTTCTTCATAGAGAATTTTCATCGTTTTTATTACCATTTTGTCAATCTTAGGTTCGGCCATGACTTTGGCCCTATGGCATCAAATTGACTAAAATTTTGGATTCTTACTAAGAATTATGGTCTGTGTCCGAATCAATCATAAAATCAGCCGAAAGGAGATTTTTAATTTTCTCCATACAAAATTTTCGTGGTTTTATGGGCATTTTTTCAAACTTAGGTTCGGCCATAACTTTGGCCCTATGGCATCAAATTGACTAAAATTTTGGATACTTACTAAGAATCATGGTCTGTACCCGAATCAATCAAAAAATTTGCCAAAAGAAGATTTTGAAAAAAATATCATCGGTTTCACACTTGGGTTCGCTCGTTTAAGTACTTGGGTTCGGTGTTTTTAATACTTGGGTTCGGTGTTTCTAATACTTGGGTTCGGTCGTATTTTTATCCTTATGGAACCGAAATGACTGAAATTTTGGATTCCTACTTAGAACCATGGTCTTTACACGAATCCATCAGAAAATCTGCCAACAGAAGACTTTTTATTTTCTTCATAGAAAATTTTCATCGTTTTTATTACCATTTTGTCAATCTTAGGTTCGGCCATGACTTTGGCCCTATGGCATCAAATTGACTAAAATTTTGGATTCTTACTAAGAATTATGGTCTGTGTCCGAATCAATCATAAAATCAGCCGATAGGAGATTTTTAATTTTCTCCATACAAAATTTTCGTGGTTTTATGGGCATTTTTTCAAACTTAGGTTCGGCCATAACTTTGGCCCTATAGCATCAAATTGACTAAAATTTTGAATACTTACTAAGAATCATGGTTTGTACCCGAATCAATCAAAAAATTTGCCAATAGAAGATTTTGAAAAAAATATCATCGTTTTCACACTCGGGTTCGCTCGTTTAAGTACTTGGGTTCGGTGTTTTTAATACTTGGGTTCGGTCGTATTTTTATCCTTATGGAACCGAAATGACTGAAATTTTGGATTCCTACTTAGAACCATGGTCTTTACACGAATCCATCAGAAAATCTGCCAACAGAAGACTTTTTATTTTCTTCATAGAAAATTTTCATTGTTTTTATTACCATTTTGTCAATCTTAGGTTCGGCCATGACTTTGGCCCTATGGCATCAAATTGACTAAAATTTTGGATTCTTACTAAGAATTATGGTCTGGGTCCGAATCAATCATAAAATCAGCCGAAAGGAGATTTTTAATTTTCTCCATACAAAATTTTCGTGGTTTTATGGGCATTTTTTCAAACTTAGGTTCGGCCAAAACTTTGGCCCTATGGCATCAAATTGACTAAAATTTTGGATACTTACTAAGAATCATGGTCTGTACCCGAATCAATCAAAAAATTTGCCAATAGAAGATTTTGAAAAAAATATCATCGTTTTCACACTTGGGTTCGCTCGTTTAAGTACTTGGGTTCGGTGATTTTAATACTTGGTTTCGGTCATATTTTTGTCCTTATGGAACCGAAATGACTGAAATTTTGGATTCCTACTTAGAACCATGGTCTTTACACAAATCCATCAGAAAATCTGCCAACAGAAGACTTTTTATTTTCTTCATAGAAAATTTTCATCGTTTTTATTACCATTTTGTCAATCTTAGGTTCGGCCATGACTTTGGCCCTATGGCATCAAATTGACTAAAATTTTGGATTCTTACTAAGAATTATGGTCTGTGTCCGAATCAATCATAAAATCAGCCGAAAGGAGATTTTGAAAAAAATATCATCGTTTTCACACTTGGGTTCGCTCGTTTAAGTACTTGGGTTCGGTGTTTTTAATACTTGGGTTCGGTCATATTTTTGTCCTTATGGAACCGAAATGACTGAAATTTTGGATTCCTACTAAGAACCATGGTCTTTACACGAATCCATCAGAAAATCTGCCAACAGAAGACTTTTTATTTTCTTTATACAAAATTTTCATCGTTTTTATTACCATTTTGTCAATATTAGGTTCGGCCATAACTTTGGCCCTATGGCATCAAATTGACTAAAATTTTGGATACTTACTAAGAATCATGGTCTGTACCCGAATCAATCAAAAAATTTGCCAAAAGAAGATTTTGAAAAAAATATCATCGTTTTCACACTTGGGTTCACTCGTTTAAGTACTTGGGTTCGGTGTTTTTAATACTTGGGTTCGGTCGTATTTTTATCCTTATGGAACCGAAATGACTGAAATTTTGGATTCCTACTTAGAACCATGGTCTTTACACGAATCCATCAGAAAATCTGCCAACAGAAGACTTTTTATTTTCTTCATAAAAAATTTTCATCGTTTTTATTACCATTTTGTCAATATTAGGTTCGGCCATAACTTTGGCCCTATGGCATCAAATTGACTAAAATTTTGGATACTTACTAAGAATCATGGTCTGTACCCGAATCAATCAAAAAATTTGCCAAAAGAAGATTTTGAAAAAAATATCATCGGTTTCACACTTGGGTTCGCTCGTTTAAGTACTTGGGTTCGGTGTTTTTAATACTTGGGTTCGGTCGTATTTTTATCCTTATGGAACCGAAATGACTGAAATTCTGGATTCCTACTTAGAACCATGGTCTTTACACGAATCCATCAGAAAATCTGCCAACAGAAGACTTTTTATTTTCTTCAAAGAAAATTTTCATCGTTTTTATTACCATTTTGTCAATCTAAGGTTCGGCCATGACTTTGGCCCTATGGCATCAAATTGACTAAAATTTTGGATTCTTACTAAGAATTATGGTCTGTGTCCGAATCAATCATAAAATCAGCCGAAAGGAGATTTTTAATTTTCTCGATACAAAATTTTCGTGGTTTTATGGGCATTTTTTCAAACTTAGGTTCGGCCATAACTTTGGCCCTATGGCATCAAATTGACTAAAATTTTGAATACTTACTAAGAATCATGGTCTGTACCCGAATCAATCAAAAAATTTGCCAATAGAAGATTTTGAAAAAAATATCATCGTTTTCACACTCGGGTTCGCTCGTTTAAGTACTTGGGTTCGGTGTTTTTAATACTTGGGTTCGGTCGTATTTTTATCCTTATGGAACCGAAATGACTGAAATTTTGGATTCCTACTTAGAACCATGGTCTTTACACGAATCCATCAGAAAATCTGCCAACAGAAGACTTTTTATTTTCTTCATAGAAAATTTTCATCGTTTTTATTACCATTTTGTCAATCTTAGGTTCGGCCATGACTTTGGCCCTATGGCATCAAATTGACTAAAATTTTTTAGATTCTTACTAAGAATTATGGTCTGTGTCCGAATCAATCATAAAATCAGCCGAAAGGAGATTTTAAATTTTCTCCATACAAAATTTTCGTGGTTTTATGGGCATTTTTTCAAACTTAGGTTCGGCCATAACTTTGGCCCTATGGCATCAAATTGACTAAAATTTTGAATACTTACTAAGAATCATGGTCTGTACCCGAATCAATCAAAAAATTTGCCAATAGAAGATTTTGAAAAAAATATCATCGTTTTCACACTCGGGTTCGCTCGTTTAAGTACTTGGGCTCGGTGTTTTTAATACTTGGGTTCGGTCGTATTTTTATCCTCATGGAACCGAAATGACTGAAATTTTGGATTCCTACTTAGAACCATGGTCTTTACACGAATCCATCAGAAAATCTGCCAACAGAAGACTTTTTATTTTCTTCATAGAAAATTTTCATCGTTTTTATTACCATTTTGTCAATCTTAGGTTCGGCCATGACTTTGGCCCTATGGCATCAAATTGACTAAAATTTTGGATTCTTACTAAGAATTATGGTCTGTGTCCGAATCAATTATAAAATCAGCCGAAAGGAGATTTTTAATTTTCTCCATACAAAATTTTCGTGGTTTTATGGGCATTTTTTCAAAGTTAGGTTCGGCCATAACTTTGGCCCTATGGCATCAAATTGACTAAAATTTTGGATACTTACTAAGAATCATGGTCTGTACCCGAATCAATCAAAAAATTTGCCAATAGAAGATTTTGAAAAAAATATCATCGTTTTCACACTTGGGTTCGCTCGTTTAAGTACTTGGGTTCGGTGATTTTAATACTTGGTTTCGGTCATATTTTTGTCCTTATGGAACCGAAATGACTGAAATTTTGGATTCCTACTTAGAACCATGGTCTTTACACGAATCCATCAGAAAATCTGCCAACAGAAGACTTTTTATTTTCTTCATAGAAAATTTTCATCGTTTTTATTACCATTTTGTCAATCTTAGGTTCGGCCATGACTTTGGCCCTATGGCATCAAATTGACTAAAATTTTGGATTCTTACCAAGAATTATGGTCTGTGTCCGAATCAATCATAAAATCAGCCGAAAGGAGATTTTTAATTTTCTCCATACAAAATTTTCGTGGTTTTATGGGCATTTTTTCAAACTTAGGTTCAGCCATAACTTTGGCCCTATGGCATCAAATTGACTAAAATTTTGGATACTTACTAAGAATCATGGTCTGTACCCGAATCAATCAAAAAATTTGCCAATAGAAGATTTTGAAAAAAATATCATCGTTTTCACACTTGGGTTCGCTCGTTTAAGTACTTGGGTTCGGTGATTTTAATACTTGGTTTCGGTCATATTTTTGTCCTTATGGAACCGAAATGACTGAAATTTTGGATTCCTACTTAGAACCATGGTCTTTACACGAATCCATCAGAAAATCTGCCAACAGAAGACTTTTTTTTTCTTCATAGAAAATTTTCATCGTTTTTATTACCATTTTGTCAATCTTAGGTTCGGCCATGACTTTGGCCCTATGGCATCAAATTGACTAAAATTTTGGATTCTTACTAAGAATTATGGTCTGTGTCCGAATCAATCATAAAATCAGCCGAAAGGAGATTTTAAATTTTCTCCATACAAAATTTTCGTGGTTTTATGGGCATTTTTTCAAACTTAGGTTCGGCCATAACTTTGGCCCTATGGCATCAAATTGACTAAAATTTTGAATACTTACTAAGAATCATGGTCTGTACCCGAATCAATCAAAAAATTTGCCAATAGAAGATTTTGAAAAAAATATCATCGTTTTCACACTCGGGTTCGCTCGTTTAAGTACTTGGGCTCGGTGTTTTTAATACTTGGGTTCGGTCGTATTTTTATCCTCATGGAACCGAAATGACTGAAATTTTGGATTCCTACTTAGAACCATGGTCTTTACACGAATCCATCAGAAAATCTGCCAACAGAAGACTTTTTATTTTCTTCATAGAAAATTTTCATCGTTTTTATTACCATTTTGTCAATCTTAGGTTCGGCCATGACTTTGGCCCTATGGCATCAAATTGACTAAAATTTT
This sequence comes from Limnephilus lunatus, assembly GCA_917563855.2. Taxonomy (NCBI): domain Eukaryota; kingdom Metazoa; phylum Arthropoda; class Insecta; order Trichoptera; family Limnephilidae; genus Limnephilus; species Limnephilus lunatus. The sequence goes on from OU830603.1 coordinate 52,342,192, forward strand.
GGATTCTTACTAAGAATTATGGTCTGTGTCCGAATCAATCATAAAATCAGCCGAAAGGAGATTTTTAATTTTCTCCATACAAAATTTTCGTGGTTTTATGGGCATTTTTTCAAAGTTAGGTTCGGCCATAACTTTGGCCCTATGGCATCAAATTGACTAAAATTTTGAATACTTACTAAGAATCATGGTCTGTACCCGAATCAATCAAAAAATTTGCCAATAGAAGATTTTGAAAAAAATATCATCGTTTTCACACTCGGGTTCGCTCGTTTAAGTACTTGGGCTCGGTGTTTTTAATACTTGGGTTCGGTCGTATTTTTATCCTCATGGAACCGAAATGACTGAAATTTTGGATTCCTACTTAGAACCATGGTCTTTACACGAATCCATCAGAAAATCTGCCAACAGAAGACTTTTTATTTTCTTCATAGAAAATTTTCATCGTTTTTATTACCATTTTGTCAATCTTAGGTTCGGCCATGACTTTGGCCCTATGGCATCAAATTGACTAAAATTTTGGATTCTTACTAAGAATTATGGTCTGTGTCCGAATCAATTATAAAATCAGCCGAAAGGAGATTTTTAATTTTCTCCATACAAAATTTTCGTGGTTTTATGGGCATTTTTTCAAAGTTAGGTTCGGCCATAACTTTGGCCCTATGGCATCAAATTGACTAAAATTTTGGATACTTACTAAGAATCATGGTCTGTACCCGAATCAATCAAAAAATTTGCCAATAGAAGATTTTGAAAAAAATATCATCGTTTTCACACTTGGGTTCGCTCGTTTAAGTACTTGGGTTCGGTGATTTTAATACTTGGTTTCGGTCATATTTTTGTCCTTATGGAACCGAAATGACTGAAATTTTGGATTCCTACTTAGAACCATGGTCTTTACACGAATCCATCAGAAAATCTGCCAACAGAAGACTTTTTATTTTCTTCATAGAAAATTTTCATCGTTTTTATTACCATTTTGTCAATCTTAGGTTCGGCCATGACTTTGGCCCTATGGCATCAAATTGACTAAAATTTTGGATTCTTACTAAGAATTATGGTCTGTGTCCGAATCAATCATAAAATCAGCCGAAAGGAGATTTTTAATTTTCTCCATACAAAATTTTCGTGGTTTTATGGGCATTTTTTCAAACTTAGGTTCGGCCATAACTTTGGCCCTATGGCATCAAATTGACTAAAATTTTGGATACTTACTAAGAATCATGGTCTGTACCCGAATCAATCAAAAAATTTGCCAATAGAAGATTTTGAAAAAAATATCATCGTTTTCACACTTGGGTTCGCTCGTTTAAGTACTTGGGTTCGGTGATTTTAATACTTGGTTTCGGTCATATTTTTGTCCTTATGGAACCGAAATGACTGAAATTTTGGATTCCTACTTAGAACCATGGTCTTTACACGAATCCATCAGAAAATCTGCCAACAGAAGACTTTTTATTTTCTTCATAGAAAATTTTCATCGTTTTTATTACCATTTTGTCAATCTTAGGTTCGGCCATGACTTTGGCCCTATGGCATCAAATTGACTAAAATTTTGGATTCTTACTAAGAATTATGGTCTGTGTCCGAATCAATCATAAAATCAGCCGAAAGGAGATTTTTAATTTTCTCCATACAAAATTTTCGTGGTTTTATGGGCATTTTTTTAAACTTAGGTTCGGCCATAACTTTGGCCCTATGGCATCAAATTGACTAAAATTTTGAATACTTACTAAGAATCATGGTCTGTACCCGAATCAATCAAAAAATTTGCCAAAAGAAGATTTTGAAAAAAATATCATCGTTTTCACACTTGGGTTCACTCGTTTAAGTACTTGGGTTCGGTGATTTTAATACTTGGTTTCGGTCATATTTTTGTCCTTATGGAACCGAAATGACTGAAATTTTGGATTCCTACTTAGAACCATGGTCTTTACACGAATCCATCAGAAAATCTGCCAACAGAAGACTTTTTATTTTCTTCATAGAAAATTTTCATCGTTTTTATTACCATTTTGTCAATCTTAGGTTCGGCCATGACTTTGGCCCTATGGCATCAAATTGACTAAAATTTTTTAGATTCTTACTAAGAATTATGGTCTGTGTCCGAATCAATCATAAAATCAGCCGAAAGGAGATTTTAAATTTTCTCCATACAAAATTTTCGTGGTTTTATGGGCATTTTTTCAAACTTAGGTTCGGCCATAACTTTGGCCCTATGGCATCAAATTGACTAAAATTTTGAATACTTACTAAGAATCATGGTCTGTACCCGAATCAATCAAAAAATTTGCCAATAGAAGATTTTGAAAAAAATATCATCGTTTTCACACTCGGGTTCGCTCGTTTAAGTACTTGGGCTCGGTGTTTTTAATACTTGGGTTCGGTCGTATTTTTATCCTCATGGAACCGAAATGACTGAAATTTTGGATTCCTACTTAGAACCATGGTCTTTACACGAATCCATCAGAAAATCTGCCAACAGAAGACTTTTTATTTTCTTCATAGAAAATTTTCATCGTTTTTATTACCATTTTGTCAATCTTAGGTTCGGCCATGACTTTGGCCCTATGGCATCAAATTGACTAAAATTTTGGATTCTTACTAAGAATTATGGTCTGTGTCCGAATCAATTATAAAATCAGCCGAAAGGAGATTTTTAATTTTCTCCATACAAAATTTTCGTGGTTTTATGGGCATTTTTTCAAAGTTAGGTTCGGCCATAACTTTGGCCCTATGGCATCAAATTGACTAAAATTTTGGATACTTACTAAGAATCATGGTCTGTACCCGAATCAATCAAAAAATTTGCCAATAGAAGATTTTGAAAAAAATATCATCGTTTTCACACTTGGGTTCGCTCGTTTAAGTACTTGGGTTCGGTGATTTTAATACTTGGTTTCGGTCATATTTTTGTCCTTATGGAACCGAAATGACTGAAATTTTGGATTCCTACTTAGAACCATGGTCTTTACACGAATCCATCAGAAAATCTGCCAACAGAAGACTTTTTATTTTCTTCATAGAAAATTTTCATCGTTTTTATTACCATTTTGTCAATCTTAGGTTCGGCCATGACTTTGGCCCTATGGCATCAAATTGACTAAAATTTTGGATTCTTACTAAGAATTATGGTCTGTGTCCGAATCAATTATAAAATCAGCCGAAAGGAGATTTTTAATTTTCTCCATACAAAATTTTCGTGGTTTTATGGGCATTTTTTCAAAGTTAGGTTCGGCCATAACTTTGGCCCTATGGCATCAAATTGACTAAAATTTTGGATACTTACTAAGAATCATGGTCTGTACCCGAATCAATCAAAAAATTTGCCAATAATAGATTTTGAAAAAAATATCATCGTTTTCACACTTGGGTTCGCTCGTTTAAGTACTTGGGTTCGGTGATTTTAATACTTGGTTTCGGTCATATTTTTGTCCTTATGGAACCGAAATAACTGAAATTTTGGATTCCTACTTAGAACCATGGTCTTTACACGAATCCATCAGAAAATCTGCCAACAGAAGACTTTTTATTTTCTTCATAGAAAATTTTCATCGTTTTTATTACCATTTTGTCAATCTTAGGTTCGGCCATGACTTTGGCCCTATGGCATCAAATTGACTAAAATTTTGGATTCTTACTAAGAATTATGGTCTGTGTCCGAATCAATTATAAAATCAGCCGAAAGGAGATTTTTAATTTTCTCCATACAAAATTTTCGTGGTTTTATGGGCATTTTTTCAAAGTTAGGTTCGGCCATAACTTTGGCCCTATGGCATCAAATTGACTAAAATTTTGGATACTTACTAAGAATCATGGTCTGTACCCGAATCAATCAAAAAATTTGCCAATAGAAGATTTTGAAAAAAATATCATCGTTTTCACACTCGGGTTCGCTCGTTTAAGTACTTGGGCTCGGTGTTTTTAATACTTGGGTTCGGTCGTATTTTTATCCTCATGGAACCGAAATGACTGAAATTTTGGATTCCTACTTAGAACCATGGTCTTTACACGAATCCATCAGAAAATCTGCCAACAGAAGACTTTTTATTTTCTTCATAGAAAATTTTCATCGTTTTTATTACCATTTTGTCAATCTTAGGTTCGGCCATGACTTTGGCCCTATGGCATCAAATTGACTAAAATTTTGGATTCTTACTAAGAATTATGGTCTGTGTCCGAATCAATTATAAAATCAGCCGAAAGGAGATTTTTAATTTTCTCCATACAAAATTTTCGTGGTTTTATGGGCATTTTTTCAAAGTTAGGTTCGGCCATAACTTTGGCCCTATGGCATCAAATTGACTAAAATTTTGGATACTTACTAAGAATCATGGTCTGTACCCGAATCAATCAAAAAATTTGCCAATAGAAGATTTTGAAAAAAATATCATCGTTTTCACACTTGGGTTCGCTCGTTTAAGTACTTGGGTTCGGTGATTTTAATACTTGGTTTCGGTCATATTTTTGTCCTTATGGAACCGAAATGACTGAAATTTTGGATTCCTACTTAGAACCATGGTCTTTACACGAATCCATCAGAAAATCTGCCAACAGAAGACTTTTTATTTTCTTCATAGAAAATTTTCATCGTTTTTATTACCATTTTGTCAATCTTAGGTTCGGCCATGACTTTGGCCCTATGGCATCAAATTGACTAAAATTTTGGATTCTTACTAAGAATTATGGTCTGTGTCCGAATCAATCATAAAATCAGCCGAAAGGAGATTTTTAATTTTCTCCATACAAAATTTTCGTGGTTTTATGGGCATTTTTTCAAACTTAGGTTCGGCCATAACTTTGGCCCTATGGCATCAAATTGACTAAAATTTTGGATACTTACTAAGAATCATGGTCTGTACCCGAATCAATCAAAAAATTTGCCAATAGAAGATTTTGAAAAAAATATCATCGTTTTCACACTTGGGTTCGCTCGTTTAAGTACTTGGGTTCGGTGATTTTAATACTTGGTTTCGGTCATATTTTTGTCCTTATGGAACCGAAATGACTGAAATTTTGGATTCCTACTTAGAACCATGGTCTTTACACGAATCCATCAGAAAATCTGCCAACAGAAGACTTTTTATTTTCTTCATAGAAAATTTTCATCGTTTTTATTACCATTTTGTCAATCTTAGGTTCGGCCATGACTTTGGCCCTATGGCATCAAATTGACTAAAATTTTGGATTCTTACTAAGAATTATGGTCTGTGTCCGAATCAATCATAAAATCAGCCGAAAGGAGATTTTTAATTTTCTCCATACAAAATTTTCGTGGTTTTATGGGCATTTTTTTAAACTTAGGTTCGGCCATAACTTTGGCCCTATGGCATCAAATTGACTAAAATTTTGAATACTTACTAAGAATCATGGTCTGTACCCGAATCAATCAAAAAATTTGCCAAAAGAAGATTTTGAAAAAAATATCATCGTTTTCACACTTGGGTTCACTCGTTTAAGTACTTGGGTTCGGTGATTTTAATACTTGGTTTCGGTCATATTTTTGTCCTTATGGAACCGAAATGACTGAAATTTTGGATTCCTACTTAGAACCATGGTCTTTACACGAATCCATCAGAAAATCTGCCAACAGAAGACTTTTTATTTTCTTCATAGAAAATTTTCATCGTTTTTATTACCATTTTGTCAATCTTAGGTTCGGCCATGACTTTGGCCCTATGGCATCAAATTGACTAAAATTTTTTAGATTCTTACTAAGAATTATGGTCTGTGTCCGAATCAATCATAAAATCAGCCGAAAGGAGATTTTAAATTTTCTCCATACAAAATTTTCGTGGTTTTATGGGCATTTTTTCAAACTTAGGTTCGGCCATAACTTTGGCCCTATGGCATCAAATTGACTAAAATTTTGGATACTTACTAAGAATCATGGTCTGTACCCGAATCAATCAAAAAATTTGCCAATAATAGATTTTGAAAAAAATATCATCGTTTTCACACTTGGGTTCGCTCGTTTAAGTACTTGGGTTCGGTGATTTTAATACTTGGTTTCGGTCATATTTTTGTCCTTATGGAACCGAAATAACTGAAATTTTGGATTCCTACTTAGAACCATGGTCTTTACACGAATCCATCAGAAAATCTGCCAACAGAAGACTTTTTATTTTCTTCATAGAAAATTTTCATCGTTTTTATTACCATTTTGTCAATCTTAGGTTCGGCCATGACTTTGGCCCTATGGCATCAAATTGACTAAAATTTTGGATTCTTACTAAGAATTATGGTCTGTGTCCGAATCAATTATAAAATCAGCCGAAAGGAGATTTTTAATTTTCTCCATACAAAATTTTCGTGGTTTTATGGGCATTTTTTCAAAGTTAGGTTCGGCCATAACTTTGGCCCTATGGCATCAAATTGACTAAAATTTTGGATACTTACTAAGAATCATGGTCTGTACCCGAATCAATCAAAAAATTTGCCAATAGAAGATTTTGAAAAAAATATCATCGTTTTCACACTCGGGTTCGCTCGTTTAAGTACTTGGGCTCGGTGTTTTTAATACTTGGGTTCGGTCGTATTTTTATCCTCATGGAACCGAAATGACTGAAATTTTGGATTCCTACTTAGAACCATGGTCTTTACACGAATCCATCAGAAAATCTGCCAACAGAAGACTTTTTATTTTCTTCATAGAAAATTTTCATCGTTTTTATTACCATTTTGTCAATCTTAGGTTCGGCCATGACTTTGGCCCTATGGCATCAAATTGACTAAAATTTTGGATTCTTACTAAGAATTATGGTCTGTGTCCGAATCAATTATAAAATCAGCCGAAAGGAGATTTTTAATTTTCTCCATACAAAATTTTCGTGGTTTTATGGGCATTTTTTCAAAGTTAGGTTCGGCCATAACTTTGGCCCTATGGCATCAAATTGACTAAAATTTTGGATACTTACTAAGAATCATGGTCTGTACCCGAATCAATCAAAAAATTTGCCAATAGAAGATTTTGAAAAAAATATCATCGTTTTCACACTTGGGTTCGCTCGTTTAAGTACTTGGGTTCGGTGATTTTAATACTTGGTTTCGGTCATATTTTTGTCCTTATGGAACCGAAATGACTGAAATTTTGGATTCCTACTTAGAACCATGGTCTTTACACGAATCCATCAGAAAATCTGCCAACAGAAGACTTTTTATTTTCTTCATAGAAAATTTTCATCGTTTTTATTACCATTTTGTCAATCTTAGGTTCGGCCATGACTTTGGCCCTATGGCATCAAATTGACTAAAATTTTGGATTCTTACTAAGAATTATGGTCTGTGTCCGAATCAATCATAAAATCAGCCGAAAGGAGATTTTTAATTTTCTCCATACAAAATTTTCGTGGTTTTATGGGCATTTTTTCAAACTTAGGTTCGGCCATAACTTTGGCCCTATGGCATCAAATTGACTAAAATTTTGGATACTTACTAAGAATCATGGTCTGTACCCGAATCAATCAAAAAATTTGCCAATAGAAGATTTTGAAAAAAATATCATCGTTTTCACACTTGGGTTCGCTCGTTTAAGTACTTGGGTTCGGTGATTTTAATACTTGGTTTCGGTCATATTTTTGTCCTTATGGAACCGAAATGACTGAAATTTTGGATTCCTACTTAGAACCATGGTCTTTACACGAATCCATCAGAAAATCTGCCAACAGAAGACTTTTTATTTTCTTCATAGAAAATTTTCATCGTTTTTATTACCATTTTGTCAATCTTAGGTTCGGCCATGACTTTGGCCCTATGGCATCAAATTGACTAAAATTTTGGATTCTTACTAAGAATTATGGTCTGTGTCCGAATCAATCATAAAATCAGCCGAAAGGAGATTTTTAATTTTCTCCATACAAAATTTTCGTGGTTTTATGGGCATTTTTTTAAACTTAGGTTCGGCCATAACTTTGGCCCTATGGCATCAAATTGACTAAAATTTTGAATACTTACTAAGAATCATGGTCTGTACCCGAATCAATCAAAAAATTTGCCAAAAGAAGATTTTGAAAAAAATATCATCGTTTTCACACTTGGGTTCACTCGTTTAAGTACTTGGGTTCGGTGATTTTAATACTTGGTTTCGGTCATATTTTTGTCCTTATGGAACCGAAATGACTGAAATTTTGGATTCCTACTTAGAACCATGGTCTTTACACGAATCCATCAGAAAATCTGCCAACAGAAGACTTTTTATTTTCTTCATAGAAAATTTTCATCGTTTTTATTACCATTTTGTCAATCTTAGGTTCGGCCATGACTTTGGCCCTATGGCATCAAATTGACTAAAATTTTTTAGATTCTTACTAAGAATTATGGTCTGTGTCCGAATCAATCATAAAATCAGCCGAAAGGAGATTTTAAATTTTCTCCATACAAAATTTTCGTGGTTTTATGGGCATTTTTTCAAACTTAGGTTCGGCCATAACTTTGGCCCTATGGCATCAAATTGACTAAAATTTTGAATACTTACTAAGAATCATGGTCTGTACCCGAATCAATCAAAAAATTTGCCAATAGAAGATTTTGAAAAAAATATCATCGTTTTCACACTCGGGTTCGCTCGTTTAAGTACTTGGGCTCGGTGTTTTTAATACTTGGGTTCGGTCGTATTTTTATCCTCATGGAACCGAAATGACTGAAATTTTGGATTCCTACTTAGAACCATGGTCTTTACACGAATCCATCAGAAAATCTGCCAACAGAAGACTTTTTATTTTCTTCATAGAAAATTTTCATCGTTTTTATTACCATTTTGTCAATCTTAGGTTCGGCCATGACTTTGGCCCTATGGCATCAAATTGACTAAAATTTTGGATTCTTACTAAGAATTATGGTCTGTGTCCGAATCAATTATAAAATCAGCCGAAAGGAGATTTTTAATTTTCTCCATACAAAATTTTCGTGGTTTTATGGGCATTTTTTCAAAGTTAGGTTCGGCCATAACTTTGGCCCTATGGCATCAAATTGACTAAAATTTTGGATACTTACTAAGAATCATGGTCTGTACCCGAATCAATCAAAAAATTTGCCAATAATAGATTTTGAAAAAAATATCATCGTTTTCACACTTGGGTTCGCTCGTTTAAGTACTTGGGTTCGGTGATTTTAATACTTGGTTTCGGTCATATTTTTGTCCTTATGGAACCGAAATAACTGAAATTTTGGATTCCTACTTAGAACCATGGTCTTTACACGAATCCATCAGAAAATCTGCCAACAGAAGACTTTTTATTTTCTTCATAGAAAATTTTCATCGTTTTTATTACCATTTTGTCAATCTTAGGTTCGGCCATGACTTTGGCCCTATGGCATCAAATTGACTAAAATTTTGGATTCTTACTAAGAATTATGGTCTGTGTCCGAATCAATCATAAAATCAGCCGAAAGGAGATTTTTAATTTTCTCCATACAAAATTTTCGTGGTTTTATGGGCATTTTTTCAAACTTAGGTTCGGCCATAGTTTTGGCCCTATGGCATCAAATTGACTAAAATTTTGGATACTTACTAAGAATCATGGTCTGTACCCGAATCAATCAAAAAATTTGCCAATAGAAGATTTTGAAAAAAATATCATCGTTTTCACACTTGGGTTCGCTCGTTTAAGTACTTGGGTTCGGTGATTTTAATACTTGGTTTCGGTCATATTTTTGTCCTTATGGAACCGAAATGACTGAAATTTTGGATTCCTACTTAGAACCATGGTCTTTACACGAATCCATCAGAAAATCTGCCAACAGAAGACTTTTTATTTTCTTCATAGAAAATTTTCATCGTTTTTATTACCATTTTGTCAATCTTAGGTTCGGCCATGACTTTGGCCCTATGGCATCAAATTGACTAAAATTTTGGATTCTTACTAAGAATTATGGTCTGTGTCCGAATCAATCATAAAATCAGCCGAAAGGAGATTTTTAATTTTCTCCATACAAAATTTTCGTGGTTTTATGGGCATTTTTTTAAACTTAGGTTCGGCCATAACTTTGGCCCTATGGCATCAAATTGACTAAAATTTTGAATACTTACTAAGAATCATGGTCTGTACCCGAATCAATCAAAAAATTTGCCAAAAGAAGATTTTGAAAAAAATATCATCGTTTTCACACTTGGGTTCACTCGTTTAAGTACTTGGGTTCGGTGTTTTTAATACTTGGGTTCGGTCGTATTTTTATCCTTATGGAACCGAAATGACTGATTTTTTGGATTCCTACTTAGAACCATGGTCTTTACACGAATCCATCAGAAAATCTGCCAACAGAAGACTTTTTATTTTCTTCATAAAAAATTTTCATCGTTTTTATTACCATTTTGTCAATATTAGGTTCGGCCATAACTTTGGCCCTATGGCATCAAATTGACTAAAATTTTGGATACTTTCTAACAATCATGGTCTGTACCCGAATCAATCAAAAAATTTGCCAAAAGAAGATTTTGAAAAAAATATCATCGGTTTCACACTTGGGTTCGCTCGTTTAAGTACTTGGGTTCGGTGTTTTTAATACTTGGGTTCGGTCGTATTTTTATCCTTATGGAACCGAAATGACTGAAATTTTGGATTCCTACTTAGAACCATGGTCTTTACACGAATCCATCAGAAAATCTGCCAACAGAAGACTTTTTATTTTCTTCATAGAAAATTTTCATCGTTTTTATTACCATTTTGTCAATATTAGGTTCGGCCATAACTTTGGCCCTATGGCATCAAATTGACTAAAATTTTGGATACTTACTAAGAATCATGGTCTGTACCCGAATCAATCAAAAAATTTGCCAAAAGAAGATTTTGAAAAAAATATCATCGGTTTCACACTTGGGTTCGCTCGTTTAAGTACTTGGGTTCGGTGTTTTTAATACTTGGGTTCGGTCGTATTTTTATCCTTATGGAACCGAAATGACTGAAATTTTGGATTCCTACTTAGAACCATGGTCTTTACACGAATCCATCAGAAAATCTGCCAACAGAAGACTTTTTATTTTCTTCATAGAAAATTTTCATCGTTTTTATTACCATTTTGTCAATCTTAGGTTCGGCCATGACTTTGGCCCTATGGCATCAAATTGACTAAAATTTTGGATTCTTACTAAGAATTATGGTCTGTGTCCGAATCAATCATAAAATCAGCCGAAAGGAGATTTTTAATTTTCTCCATACAAAATTTTCGTGGTTTTATGGGCATTTTTCAAACTTAGGTTCGGCCATAACTTTGGCCCTATGGCATCAAATTGACTAAAATTTTGAATACTTACTAAGAATCATGGTCTGTACCCGAATCAATCAAAAAATTTGCCAAAAGAAGATTTTGAAAAAAATATCATCGTTTTCACACTTGGGTTCACTCGTTTAAGTACTTGGGTTCGGTGTTTTTAATACTTGGGTTCGGTCGTATTTTTATCCTTATGGAACCGAAATGACTGAAATTTTGGATTCCTACTTAGAACCATGGTCTTTACACGAATCCATCAGAAAATCTGCCAACAGAAGACTTTTTATTTTCTTCATAAAAAATTTTCATCGTTTTTATTACCATTTTGTCAATCTAAGGTTCGGCCATGACTTTGGCCCTATGGCATCAAATTGACTAAAATTTTGGATTCTTACTAAGAATTATTGTCTGTGTCCGAATCAATCATAAAATCAGCCGAAAGGAGATTTTTAATTTTCTCCATACAAAATTTTCGTGGTTTTATGGGCATTATTTCAAACTTAGGTTCGGCCATAACTTTGGCCCTATGGCATCAAATTGACTAAAATTTTGAATACTTACTAAGAATCATGGTCTGTACCCGAATCAATCAAAAAATTTGCCAATAGAAGATTTTGAAAAAAATATCATCGTTTTCACACTCGGGTTCGCTCGTTTTAGTACTTGGGTTCGGTGTTTTTAATACTTGGGTTCGGTCGTATTTTTATCCTTATGGAACCGAAATGACTGAAATTTTGGATTCCTACTTAGAACCATGGTCTTTACACGAATCCATCAGAAAATCTGCCAACAGAAGACTTTTTATTTTCTTCATAGAAAATTTTCATCGTTTTTATTACCATTTTGTCAATATTAGGTTCGGCCATAACTTTGGCCCTATGGCATCAAATTGACTAAAATTTTGGATACTTACTAAGAATCATGGTCTGTACCCGAATCAATCAAAAAATTTGCCAAAAGAAGATTTTGAAAAAAATATCATCGTTTTCACACTCGGGTTCGCTCGTTTAAGTACTTGGGTTCGGTGTTTTTAATACTTGGGTTCGGTCGTATTTTTATCCTTATGGAACCGAAATGACTGAAATTTTGGATTCCTACTTAGAACCATGGTCTTTACACGAATCCATCAGAAAATCTGCCAACAGAAGACTTTTTATTTTCTTCATAGAAAATTTTCATCGTTTTTATTACCATTTTGTCAATCTTAGGTTCGGCCATGACTTTGGCCCTATGGCATCAAATTGACTAAAATTTTGGATTCTTACTAAGAATTATGGTCTGTGTCCGAATCAATCATAAAATCAGCCGAAAGGAGATTTTTAATTTTCTCCATACAAAATTTTCGTGGTTTTATGGGCATTTTTTCAAACTTAGGTTCGGCCATAACTTTGGCCCTATGGCATCAAATTGACTATAATTTTGGATACTTTCTAAGAATCATGGTCTGTACCCGAATCAATCAAAAAATTTGCCAATAGAAGATTTTGAAAAAAATATCATCGTTTTCACACTCGGGTTCGCTCGTTTAAGTACTTGGGTTCGGTGTTTTTAATACTTGGGTTCGGTCGTATTTTTATCCTTATGGAACCGAAATGACTGAAATTTTGGATTCCTAATTAGAACCATGGTCTTTACACGAATCCATCAGAAAATCTGCCAACAGAAGACTTTTTATTTTCTTCATAGAAAATTTTCATTGTTTTTATTACCATTTTGTCAATCTTAGGTTCGGCCATGACTTTGGCCCTATGGCATCAAATTGACTAAAATTTTGGATTCTTACTAAGAATTATGGTCTGTGTCCGAATCAATCAAAAAATTTGCCAATAGAAGATTTTGAAAAAAATATCATCGTTTTCACACTTGGGTTCGCTCGTTTAAGTACTTGGGTTCGGTGATTTTAATACTTGGTTTCGGTCATATTTTTGTCCTTATGGAACCGAAATGACTGAAATTTTGGATTCCTACTAAGAACCATGGTCTTTACACGAATCCATCAGAAAATCTGCCAACAGAAGACTTTTTATTTTCTTCATACAAAATTTTCATCGTTTTTATTACCATTTTGACAATATTAGGTTCGGCCATAACTTTGGCCCTATGGCATCAAATTGACTAAAATTTTGGATACTTACTAAGAATCATGGTCTGTACCCGACTCAATCAAAAAATTTGCCAAAAGAAGATTTTGAAAAAAATATCATCGTTTTCACACTCGGGTTCGCTCGTTTAAGTACTTGGGTTCGGTGTTTTTAATACTTGGGTTCGGTCGTATTTTTATCCTTATGGAACCGAAATGACTGAAATTTTGGATTCCTACTTAGAACCATGGTCTTTACACGAATCCATCAGAAAATCTGCCAACAGAAGACTTTTTATTTTCTTCATAGAAAATTTTCATCGTTTTTATTACCATTTTGTCAATCTTAGGTTCGGCCATGACTTTGGCCCTATGGCATCAAATTGACTAAAATTTTGGATTCTTACTAAGAATTATGGTCTGTGTCCGAATCAATCATAAAATCAGCCGAAAGGAGATTTTTAATTTTCTCCATACAAAATTTTCGTGGTTTTATGGGCATTTTTTCAAACTTAGGTTCGGCCATAACTTTGGCCCTATGGCATCAAATTGACTATAATTTTGGATACTTTCTAAGAATCATGGTCTGTACCCGAATCAATCAAAAAATTTGCCAATAGAAGATTTTGAAAAAAATATCATCGTTTTCACACTCGGGTTCGCTCGTTTAAGTACTTGGGTTCGGTGTTTTTAATACTTGGGTTCGGTCGTATTTTTATCCTTATGGAACCGAAATGACTGAAATTTTGGATTCCTAATTAGAACCATGGTCTTTACACGAATCCATCAGAAAATCTGCCAACAGAAGACTTTTTATTTTCTTCATAGAAAATTTTCATTGTTTTTATTACCATTTTGTCAATCTTAGGTTCGGCCATGACTTTGGCCCTATGGCATCAAATTGACTAAAATTTTGGATACTTACTAAGAATCATGGTCTGTACCCGAATCAATCATAAAATCAGCCGAAAGGAGATTTTTAATTTTCTCCATACAAAATTTTCGTGGTTTTATGGGCATTTTTTCAAACTTAGGTTCGGCCATAACTTTGGCCCTATGGCATCAAATTGACTATAATTTTGGATACTTTCTAAGAATCATGGTCTGTACCCGAATCAATCAAAAAATTTGCCAATAGAAGATTTTGAAAAAAATATCATCGTTTTCACACTCGGGTTCGCTCGTTTAAGTACTTGGGTTCGGTGTTTTTAATACTTGGGTTCGGTCGTATTTTTATCCTTATGGAACCGAAATGACTGAAATTTTGGATTCCTACTTAGAACCATGGTCTTTACACGAATCCATCAGAAAATCTGCCAACCGAAGACTTTTTATTTTCTTCATAGAAAATTTTCATCGTTTTTATTACCATTTTGTCAATCTTAGGTTCGGCCATGACTTTGGCCCTATGGCATCAAATTGACTAAAATTTTGGATTCTTACTAAGAATTATGGTCTGTGTCCGAATCAATTATAAAATCAGCCGAAAGGAGATTTTTAATTTTCTCCATACAAAATTTTCGTGGTTTTATGGGCATTTTTTCAAACTTAGGTTCGGCCATAACTTTGGCCCTATGGCATCAAATTGACTAAAATTTTGAATACTTACTAAGAATCATGGTCTGTACCCGAATCAATCAAAAAATTTGCCAATAGAAGATTTTGAAAAAAATATCATCGTTTTCACACTCGGGTTCGCTCGTTTAAGTACTTGGGCTCGGTGTTTTTAATACTTGGGTTCGGTCGTATTTTTATCCTCATGGAACCGAAATGACTGAAATTTTGGATTCCTACTTAGAACCATGGTCTTTACACGAATCCATCAGAAAATCTGCCAACAGAAGACTTTTTATTTTCTTCATAGAAAATTTTCATCGTTTTTATTACCATTTTGTCAATCTTAGGTTCGGCCATGACTTTGGCCCTATGGCATCAAATTGACTAAAATTTTGGATTCTTACTAAGAATTATGGTCTGTGTCCGAATCAATTATAAAATCAGCCGAAAGGAGATTTTTAATTTTCTCCATACAAAATTTTCGTGGTTTTATGGGCATTTTTTCAAACTTAGGTTCGGCCATAACTTTGGCCCTATGGCATCAAATTGACTAAAATTTTGAATACTTACTAAGAATCATGGTCTGTACCCGAATCAATCAAAAAATTTGCCAATAGAAGATTTTGAAAAAAATATCATCGTTTTCACACTCGGGTTCGCTCGTTTAAGTACTTGGGCTCGGTGTTTTTAATACTTGGGTTCGGTCGTATTTTTATCCTCATGGAACCGAAATGACTGAAATTTTGGATTCCTACTTAGAACCATGGTCTTTACACGAATCCATCAGAAAATCTGCCAACAGAAGACTTTTTATTTTCTTCATAGAAAATTTTCATTGTTTTTATTACCATTTTGTCAATCTTAGGTTCGGCCATGACTTTGGCCCTATGGCATCAAATTGACTAAAATTTTGGATTCTTACTAAGAATTATGGTCTGTGTCCGAATCAATCAAAAAATTTGCCAATAGAAGATTTTGAAAAAAATATCATCGTTTTCACACTTGGGTTCGCTCGTTTAAGTACTTGGGTTCGGTGATTTTAATACTTGGTTTCGGTCATATTTTTGTCCTTATGGAACCGAAATGACTGAAATTTTGGATTCCTACTAAGAACCATGGTCTTTACACGAATCCATCAGAAAATCTGCCAACAGAAGACTTTTTATTTTCTTCATACAAAATTTTCATCGTTTTTATTACCATTTTGACAATATTAGGTTCGGCCATAACTTTGGCCCTATGGCATCAAATTGACTAAAATTTTGGATACTTACTAAGAATCATGGTCTGTACCCGACTCAATCAAAAAATTTGCCAAAAGAAGATTTTGAAAAAAATATCATCGTTTTCACACTCGGGTTCGCTCGTTTAAGTACTTGGGTTCGGTGTTTTTAATACTTGGGTTCGGTCGTATTTTTATCCTTATGGAACCGAAATGACTGAAATTTTGGATTCCTACTTAGAACCATGGTCTTTACACGAATCCATCAGAAAATCTGCCAACAGAAGACTTTTTATTTTCTTCATAGAAAATTTTCATCGTTTTTATTACCATTTTGTCAATCTTAGGTTCGGCCATGACTTTGGCCCTATGGCATCAAATTGACTAAAATTTTGGATTCTTACTAAGAATTATGGTCTGTGTCCGAATCAATCATAAAATCAGCCGAAAGGAGATTTTTAATTTTCTCCATACAAAATTTTCGTGGTTTTATGGGCATTTTTTCAAACTTAGGTTCGGCCATAACTTTGGCCCTATGGCATCAAATTGACTAAAATTTTGAATACTTACTAAGAATCATGGTCTGTACCCGAATCAATCAAAAAATTTGCCAATAGAAGATTTTGAAAAAAATATCATCGTTTTCACACTCGGGTTCGCTCGTTTAAGTACTTGGGTTCGGTGTTTTTAATACTTGGGTTCGGTCGTATTTTTATCCTTATGGAACCGAAATGACTGAAATTTTGGATTCCTACTTAGAACCATGGTCTTTACACGAATCCATCAGAAAATCTGCCAACCGAAGACTTTTTATTTTCTTCATAGAAAATTTTCATCGTTTTTATTACCATTTTGTCAATCTTAGGTTCGTCCATGACTTTGGCCCTATGGCATCAAATTGACTAAAATTTTGGATTCTTACTAAGAATTATGGTCTGTGTCCGAATCAATCACAAAATTAGCCGAAAGGAGATTTTTTAATTTTCTCCATACAAAATTTTCGTGGTTTTATGGGCATTTTTTCAAACTTAGGTTCGGCCATAACTTTGGCCCTATGGCATCAAATTGACTAAAATTTTGGATACTTACTAAGAATCATGGTCTGTACCCGAATCAATCAAAAAATTTGCCAATAGAAGATTTTGAAAAAAATATCATCGTTTTCACACTTGGGTTCGCTCGTTTAAGTACTTGGGTTCGGTGATTTTAATACTTGGTTTCGGTCATATTTTTGTCCTTATGGAACCGAAATGACTGAAATTTTGGATTCCTACTAAGAACCATGGTCTTTACACGAATCCATCAGAAAATCTGCCAACAGAAGACTTTTTATTTTCTTCATACAAAATTTTCATCGTTTTTATTACCATTTTGTCAATATTAGGTTCGGCCATTACTTTGGCCCTTTGGCATCAAATTGACTAAAATTTTGGATACTTACTAAGAATCATGGTCTGTACCCGACTCAATCAAAAAATTTGCCAAAAGAAGATTTTGAAAAAAATATCATCGTTTTCACACTCGGGTTCGCTCGTTTAAGTACTTGGGTTCGGTGTTTTTAATACTTGGGTTCGGTCGTATTTTTATCCTTATGGAACCGAAATGACTGAAATTTTGGATTCCTACTTAGAACCATGGTCTTTACACGAATCCATCAGAAAATCTGCCAACAGAAGACTTTTTATTTTCTTCATAGAAAATTTTCATTGTTTTTATTACCATTTTGTCAATCTTAGGTTCGGCCATGACTTTGGCCCTATGGCATCAAATTGACTAAAATTTTGGATTCTTACTAAGAATTATGGTCTGTGTCCGAATCAATCATAAAATCAGCCGAAAGGAGATTTTTAATTTTCTCCATACAAAATTTTCGTGGTTTTATGGGCATTTTTTCAAACTTAGGTTCGGCCATAACTTTGGCCCTATGGCATCAAATTGACTAAAATTTTGAATACTTACTAAGAATCATGGTCTGTACCCGAATCAATCAAAAAATTTGCCAATAGAAGATTTTGAAAAAAATATCATCGTTTTCACACTCGGGTTCGCTCGTTTAAGTACTTGGGTTCGGTGTTTTTAATACTTGGGTTCGGTCGTATTTTTATCCTTATGGAACCGAAATGACTGAAATTTTGGATTCCTACTTAGAACCATGGTCTTTACACGAATCCATCAGAAAATCTGCCAACAGAAGACTTTTTATTTTCTTCATAGAAAATTTTCATCGTTTTTATTACCATTTTGTCAATATTAGGTTCGGCCATAACTTTGGCCCTATGGCATCAAATTGACTAAAATTTTGGATACTTACTAAGAATCATGGTCTGTACCCGAATCAATCAAAAAATTTGCCAAAAGAAGATTTTGAAAAAAATATCATCGGTTTCACACTTGGGTTCGCTCGTTTAAGTACTTGGGTTCGGTGTTTTTAATACTTGGGTTCGGTCGTATTTTTATCCTTATGGAACCGAAATGACTGAAATTTTGGATTCCTACTTAGAACCATGGTCTTTACACGAATCCATCAGAAAATCTGCCAACAGAAGACTTTTTATTTTCTTCATAGAAAATTTTCATCGTTTTTATTACCATTTTGTCAATCTTAGGTTCGGCCATGACTTTGGCCCTATGGCATCAAATTGACTAAAATTTTGGATTCTTACTAAGAATTATGGTCTGTGTCCGAATCAATCATAAAATCAGCCGAAAGGAGATTTTTAATTTTCTCCATACAAAATTTTCGTGGTTTTATGGGCATTTTTTCAAACTTAGGTTCGGCCATAACTTTGGCCCTATGGCATCAAATTGACTAAAATTTTGAATACTTACTAAGAATCATGGTCTGTACCCGAATCAATCAAAAAATTTGCCAATAGAAGATTTTGAAAAAAATATCATCGTTTTCACACTCGGGTTCGCTCGTTTAAGTACTTGGGTTCGGTGTTTTTAATACTTGGGTTCGGTCGTATTTTTATCCTTATGGAACCGAAATGACTGAAATTTTGGATTCCTACTTAGAACCATGGTCTTTACACGAATCCATCAGAAAATCTGCCAACCGAAGACTTTTTATTTTCTTCATAGAAAATTTTCATCGTTTTTATTACCATTTTGTCAATCTTAGGTTCGTCCATGACTTTGGCCCTATGGCATCAAATTGACTAAAATTTTGGATTCTTACTAAGAATAATGGTTTGTGTCCGAATCAATCATAAAATTAGCCGAAAGGAGATTTTTAATTTTCTCCATACAAAATTTTCGTGGTTTTATGGGCATTTTTTCAAACTTAGGTTCGGCCATAACTTTGGCCCTATGGCATCAAATTGACTAAAATTTTGGATACTTACTAAGAATCATGGTCTGTACCCGAATCAATCAAAAAATTTGCCAATAGAAGATTTTGAAAAAAATATCATCGTTTTCACACTTGGGTTCGCTCGTTTAAGTACTTGGGTTCGGTGATTTTAATACTTGGTTTCGGTCATATTTTTGTCCTTATGGAACCGAAATGACTGAAATTTTGGATTCCTACTAAGAACCATGGTCTTTACACGAATCCATCAGAAAATCTGCCAACAGAAGACTTTTTATTTTCTTCATACAAAATTTTCATCGTTTTTATTACCATTTTGTCAATATTAGGTTCGGCCATAACTTTGGCCCTTTGGCATCAAATTGACTAAAATTTTGGATACTTACTAAGAATCATGGTCTGTACCCGACTCAATCAAAAAATTTGCCAAAAGAAGATTTTGAAAAAAATATCATCGTTTTCACACTCGGGTTCGCTCGTTTAAGTACTTGGGTTCGGTGTTTTTAATACTTGGGTTCGGTCGTATTTTTATCCTTATGGAACCGAAATGACTGAAATTTTGGATTCCTACTTAGAACCATGGTCTTTACACGAATCCATCAGAAAATCTGCCAACAGAAGACTTTTTATTTTCTTCATAGAAAATTTTCATTGTTTTTATTACCATTTTGTCAATCTTAGGTTCGGCCATGACTTTGGCCCTATGGCATCAAATTGACTAAAATTTTGGATTCTTACTAAGAATTATGGTCTGTGTCCGAATCAATCATAAAATCAGCCGAAAGGAGATTTTTAATTTTCTCCATACAAAATTTTCGTGGTTTTATGGGCATTTTTTCAAACTTAGGTTCGGCCATAACTTTGGCCCTATGGCATCAAATTGACTAAAATTTTGGATACTTACTAAGAATCATGGTCTGTACCCGAATCAATCAAAAAATTTGCCAATAGAAGATTTTGAAAAAAATATCATCGTTTTCACACTCGGGTTCGCTCGTTTAAGTACTTGGGTTCGGTGTTTTTAATACTTGGGTTCGGTCGTATTTTTATCCTTATGGAACCGAAATGACTGAAATTTTGGATTCCTACTTAGAACCATGGTCTTTACACGAATCCATCAGAAAATCTGCCAACAGAAGACTTTTTATTTTCTTCATAGAAAATTTTCATCGTTTTTATTACCATTTTGTCAATCTTAGGTTCGTCCATGACTTTGGCCCTATGGCATCAAATTGACTAAAATTTTGGATTCTTACTAAGAATTATGGTTTGTGTCCGAATCAATCATAAAATTAGCCGAAAGGAGATTTTTAATTTTCTCCATACAAAATTTTCGTGGTTTTATGGGCATTTTTTCAAACTTAGGTTCGGCCATAACTTTGGCCCTATGGCATCAAATTGACTAAAATTTTGGATACTTACTAAGAATCATGGTCTGTACCCGAATCAATCAAAAAATTTGCCAATAGAAGATTTTGAAAAAAATATCATCGTTTTCACACTTGGGTTCGCTCGTTTAAGTACTTGGGTTCGGTGATTTTAATACTTGGTTTCGGTCATATTTTTGTCCTTATGGAACCGAAATGACTGAAATTTTGGATTCCTACTATGAACCATGGTCTTTACACGAATCCATCAGAAAATCTGCCAACAGAAGACTTTTTATTTTCTTCATACAAAATTTTCATCGTTTTTATTACCATTTTGTCAATATTAGGTTCGGCCATAACTTTGGCCCTATGGCATCAAATTGACTAAAATTTGGGATACTTACTAAGAATCATGGTCTGTACCCGAATCAATCAAAAAATTTACCAATAGAGGATTTTGAAAAAAATATCATCGGTTTCACACTTGGGTTCGCTCGTTTAAGTACTTGGGTTCGGTGTTTTTAATACTTGGGTTCGGTCGTATTTTTATCCTTATGGAACCGAAATGACTGAAATTTTGGATTCCTACTTAGAACCATGGTCTTTACACGAATCCATCAGAAAATCTGCCAACAGAAGACTTTTTATTTTCTTCATAGAAAATTTTCATCGTTTTTATTACCATTTTGTCAATCTTAGGTTCGGCCATGACTTTGGCCCTATGGCATCAAATTGACTAAAATTTTGGATTCTTACTAAGAATTATGGTCTGTGTCCGAATCAATCATAAAATCAGCCGAAAGGAGATTTTTAATTTTCTCCATACAAAATTTTCGTGGTTTTATGGGCATTTTTTCAAACTTAGGTTCGGCCATAACTTTGGCCCTATGGCATCAAATTGACTAACATTTTGAATACTTACTAAGAATCATGGTCTGTACCCGAATCAATCAAAAAATTTGCCAATAGAAGATTTTGAAAAAAATATCATCGTTTTCACACTTGGGTTCGCTCGTTTAAGTACTTGGGTTCGGTGATTTTAATACTTGGTTTCGGTCATATTTTTGTCCTTATGGAACCGAAATGACTGAAATTTTGGATTCCTACTAAGAACCATGGTCTTTACACGAATCCATCAGAAAATCTGCCAACAGAAGACTTTTTATTTTCTTCATACAAAATTTTCATCGTTTTTATTACCATTTTGTCAATATTAGGTTCGGCCATAACTTTGGCCCTTTGGCATCAAATTGACTAAAATTTTGGATACTTACTAAGAATCATGGTCTGTACCCGACTCAATCAAAAAATTTGCCAAAAGAAGATTTTGAAAAAAATATCATCGTTTTCACACTCGGGTTCGCTCGTTTAAGTACTTGGGTTCGGTGTTTTTAATACTTGGGTTCGGTCGTATTTTTATCCTTATGGAACCGAAATGACTGAAATTTTGGATTCCTACTTAGAACCATGGTCTTTACACGAATCCATCAGAAAATCTGCCAACAGAAGACTTTTTATTTTCTTCATAGAAAATTTTCATTGTTTTTATTACCATTTTGTCAATCTTAGGTTCGGCCATGACTTTGGCCCTATGGCATCAAATTGACTAAAATTTTGGATTCTTACTAAGAATTATGGTCTGTGTCCGAATCAATCATAAAATCAGCCGAAAGGAGATTTTTAATTTTCTCCATACAAAATTTTCGTGGTTTTATGGGCATTTTTTCAAACTTAGGTTCGGCCATAACTTTGGCCCTATGGCATCAAATTGACTAAAATTTTGAATACTTACTAAGAATCATGGTCTGTACCCGAATCAATCAAAAAATTTGCCAATAGAAGATTTTGAAAAAAATATCATCGTTTTCACACTCGGGTTCGCTCGTTTAAGTACTTGGGTTCGGTGTTTTTAATACTTGGGTTCGGTCGTATTTTTATCCTTATGGAACCGAAATGACTGAAATTTTGGATTCCTACTTAGAACCATGGTCTTTACACGAATCCATCAGAAAATCTGCCAACAGAAGACTTTTTATTTTCTTCATAGAAAATTTTCATCGTTTTTATTACCATTTTGTCAATCTTAGGTTCGTCCATGACTTTGGCCCTATGGCATCAAATTGACTAAAATTTTGGATTCTTACTAAGAATTATGGTTTGTGTCCGAATCAATCATAAAATTAGCCGAAAGGAGATTTTTAATTTTCTCCATACAAAATTTTCGTGGTTTTATGGGCATTTTTTCAAACTTAGGTTCGGCCATAACTTTGGCCCTATGGCATCAAATTGACTAAAATTTTGGATACTTACTAAGAATCATGGTCTGTACCCGAATCAATCAAAAAATTTGCCAATAGAAGATTTTGAAAAAAATATCATCGTTTTCACACTTGGGTTCGCTCGTTTAAGTACTTGGGTTCGGTGATTTTAATACTTGGTTTCGGTCATATTTTTGTCCTTATGGAACCGAAATGACTGAAATTTTGGATTCCTACTATGAACCATGGTCTTTACACGAATCCATCAGAAAATCTGCCAACAGAAGACTTTTTATTTTCTTCATACAAAATTTTCATCGTTTTTATTACCATTTTGTCAATATTAGGTTCGGCCATAACTTTGGCCCTATGGCATCAAATTGACTAAAATTTTGGATTCTTACTAAGAATTATGGTCTGTGTCCGAATCAATCATAAAATCAGCCGAAAGGAGATTTTTAATTTTCTCCATACAAAATTTTCGTGGTTTTATGGGCATTTTTTCAAACTTAGGTTCGGCCATAACTTTGGCCCTATGGCATCAAATTGACTAACATTTTGAATACTTACTAAGAATCATGGTCTGTACCCGAATCAATCAAAAAATTTGCCAATAGAAGATTTTGAAAAAAATATCATCGTTTTCACACTTGGGTTCGCTCGTTTAAGTACTTGGGTTCGGTGATTTTAATACTTGGTTTCGGTCATATTTTTGTCCTTATGGAACCGAAATGACTGAAATTTTGGATTCCTACTATGAACCATGGTCTTTACACGAATCCATCAGAAAATCTGCCAACAGAAGACTTTTTATTTTCTTCATACAAAATTTTCATCGTTTTTATTACCATTTTGTCAATATTAGGTTCGGCCATAACTTTGGCCCTTTGGCATCAAATTGACTAAAATTTTGGATACTTACTAAGAATCATGGTCTGTACCCGACTCAATCAAAAAATTTGCCAAAAGAAGATTTTGAAAAAAATATCATCGTTTTCACACTCGGGTTCGCTCGTTTAAGTACTTGGGTTCGGTGTTTTTAATACTTGGGTTCGGTCGTATTTTTATCCTTATGGAACCGAAATGACTGAAATTTTGGATTCCTACTTAGAACCATGGTCTTTACACGAATCCATCAGAAAATCTGCAAACAGAAGACTTTTTATTTTCTTCATAGAAAATTTTCATTGTTTTCATTACCATTTTGTCAATCTTAGGTTCGGCCATGACTTTGGCCCTATGGCATCAAATTGACTAAAATTTTGGATTCTTACTAAGAATTATGGTCTGTGTCCGAATCAATCATAAAATCAGCCGAAAGGAGATTTTTAATTTTCTCCATACAAAATTTTCGTGGTTTTATGGGCATTTTTTCAAACTTAGGTTCGGCCATAACTTTGGCCCTATGGCATCAAATTGACTAACATTTTGAATACTTACTAAGAATCATGGTCTGTACCCGAATCAATCAAAAAATTTGCCAATAGAAGATTTTGAAAAAAATATCATCGTTTTCACACTCGGGTTCGCTCGTTTAAGTACTTGGGTTCGGTGTTTTTAATACTTGGGTTCGGTCGTATTTTTATCCTTATGGAACCGAAATGACTGAAATTTTGGATTCCTACTTAGAACCATGGTCTTTACACGAATCCATCAGAAAATCTGCCAACAGAAGACTTTTTATTTTCTTCATAGAAAATTTTCATCGTTTTTATTACCATTTTGTCAATCTTAGGTTCGTCCATGACTTTGGCCCTATGGCATCAAATTGACTAAAATTTTGGATTCTTACTAAGAATTATGGTTTGTGTCCGAATCAATCATAAAATTAGCCGAAAGGAGATTTTTAATTTTCTCCATACAAAATTTTCGTGGTTTTATGGGCATTTTTTCAAACTTAGGTTCGGCCATAACTTTGGCCCTATGGCATCAAATTGACTAAAATTTTGGATACTTACTAAGAATCATGGTCTGTACCCGAATCAATCAAAAAATTTGCCAATAGAAGATTTTGAAAAAAATATCATCGTTTTCACACTTGGGTTCGCTCGTTTAAGTACTTGGGTTCGGTGATTTTAATACTTGGTTTCGGTCATATTTTTGTCCTTATGGAACCGAAATGACTGAAATTTTGGATTCCTACTATGAACCATGGTCTTTACACGAATCCATCAGAAAATCTGCCAACAGAAGACTTTTTATTTTCTTCATACAAAATTTTCATCGTTTTTATTACCATTTTGTCAATATTAGGTTCGGCCATAACTTTGGCCCTATGGCATCAAATTGACTAAAATTTTGGATACTTACTAAGAATCATGGTCTGTACCCGAATCAATCAAAAAATTTACCAATAGAGGATTTTGAAAAAAATATCATCGGTTTCACACTTGGGTTCGCTCGTTTAAGTACTTGGGTTCGGTGTTTTTAATACTTGGGTTCGGTCGTATTTTTATCCTTATGGAACCGAAATGACTGAAATTTTGGATTCCTACTTAGAACCATGGTCTTTACACGAATCCATCAGAAAATCTGCCAACAGAAGACTTTTTATTTTCTTCATAGAAAATTTTCATCGTTTTTATTACCATTTTGTCAATCTTAGGTTCGGCCATGACTTTGGCCCTATGGCATCAAATTGACTAAAATTTTGGATTCTTACTAAGAATTATGGTCTGTGTCCGAATCAATCATAAAATCAGCCGAAAGGAGATTTTTAATTTTCTCCATACAAAATTTTCGTGGTTTTATGGGCATTTTTTCAAACTTAGGTTCGGCCATAACTTTGGCCCTATGGCATCAAATTGACTAACATTTTGAATACTTACTAAGAATCATGGTCTGTACCCGAATCAATCAAAAAATTTGCCAATAGAAGATTTTGAAAAAAATATCATCGTTTTCACACTCGGGTTCGCTCGTTTAAGTACTTGGGTTCGGTGTTTTTAATACTTGGGTTCGGTCGTATTTTTATCCTTATGGACCCGAAATGACTGAAATTTTGGATTCCTACTTAGAACCATGGTCTTTACACGAATCCATCAGAAAATCTGCCAACAGAAGACTTTTTATTTTCTTCATAGAAAATTTTCATCGTTTTTATTACCATTTTGTCAATCTTAGGTTCGGCCATGACTTTGGCCCTATGGCATCAAATTGACTAAAATTTTGGATTCTTACTAAGAATTATGGTCTGTGTCCGAATCAATCATAAAATCAGCCGAAAGGAGATTTTTAATTTTCTCCATACAAAATTTTCGTGGTTTTATGGGCATTTTTTCAAACTTAGGTTCGGCCATAACTTTGGCCCTATGGCATCAAATTGACTAAAATTTTGGATACTTACTAAGAATCATGGTCTGTACCCGAATCAATCAAAAAATTTGCCAATAGAAGATTTTGGAAAAAATATCATCGTTTTCACACTTGGGTTCGCTCGTTTAAGTACTTGGGTTCGGTGATTTTAATACTTGGTTTCGGTCATATTTTTGTCCTTATGGAACCGAAATGACTGAAATTTTGGATTCCTACTAAGAACCATGGTCTTTACACGAATCCATCAGAAAATCTGCCAACAGAAGACTTTTTATTTTCTTCATACAAAATTTTCATCGTTTTTATTACCATTTTGTCAATATTAGGTTCGGCCATAACTTTGGCCCTTTGGCATCAAATTGACAAAAATTTTGGATACTTACTAAGAATCATGGTCTGTACCCGACTCAATCAAAAAATTTGCCAAAAGAAGATTTTGAAAAAAATATCATCGTTTTCACACTCGGGTTCGCTCGTTTAAGTACTTGGGTTCGGTGTTTTTAATACTTGGGTTCGGTCGTATTTTTATCCTTATGGAACCGAAATGACTGAAATTTTGGATTCCTACTTAGAACCATGGTCTTTACACGAATCCATCAGAAAATCTGCCAACAGAAGACTTTTTATTTTCTTCATAGAAAATTTTCATTGTTTTTATTACCATTTTGTCAATCTTAGGTTCGGCCATGACTTTGGCCCTATGGCATCAAATTGACTAAAATTTTGGATTCTTACTAAGAATTATGGTCTGTGTCCGAATCAATCATAAAATCAGCCGAAAGGAGATTTTTAATTTTCTCCATACAAAATTTTCGTGGTTTTATGGGCATTTTTTCAAACTTAGGTTCGGCCATAACTTTGGCCCTATGGCATCAAATTGACTAAAATTTTGAATACTTACTAAGAATCATGGTCTGTACCCGAATCAATCAAAAAATTTGCCAATAGAAGATTTTGAAAAAAATATCATCGTTTTCACACTCGGGTTCGCTCGTTTAAGTACTTGGGTTCGGTGTTTTTAATACTTGGGTTCGGTCGTATTTTTATCCTTATGGAACCGAAATGACTGAAATTTTGGATTCCTACTTAGAACCATGGTCTTTACACGAATCCATCAGAAAATCTGCCAACAGAAGACTTTTTATTTTCTTCATAGAAAATTTTCATCGTTTTTATTACCATTTTGTCAATCTTAGGTTCGTCCATGACTTTGGCCCTATGGCATCAAATTGACTAAAATTTTGGATTCTTACTAAGAATTATGGTTTGTGTCCGAATCAATCATAAAATTAGCCGAAAGGAGATTTTTAATTTTCTCCATACAAAATTTTCGTGGTTTTATGGGCATTTTTTCAAACTTAGGTTCGGCCATAACTTTGGCCCTATGGCATCAAATTGACTAAAATTTTGGATACTTACTAAGAATCATGGTCTGTACCCGAATCAATCAAAAAATTTGCCAATAGAAGATTTTGAAAAAAATATCATCGTTTTCACACTTGGGTTCGCTCGTTTAAGTACTTGGGTTCGGTGATTTTAATACTTGGTTTCGGTCATATTTTTGTCCTTATGGAACCGAAATGACTGAAATTTTGGATTCCTACTATGAACCATGGTCTTTACACGAATCCATCAGAAAATCTGCCAACAGAAGACTTTTTATTTTCTTCATACAAAATTTTCATCGTTTTTATTACCATTTTGTCAATATTAGGTTCGGCCATAACTTTGGCCCTATGGCATCAAATTGACTAAAATTTTGGATACTTACTAAGAATCATGGTCTGTACCCGAATCAATCAAAAAATTTACCAATAGAGGATTTTGAAAAAAATATCATCGGTTTCACACTTGGGTTCGCTCGTTTAAGTACTTGGGTTCGGTGTTTTTAATACTTGGGTTCGGTCGTATTTTTATCCTTATGGAACCGAAATGACTGAAATTTTGGATTCCTACTTAGAACCATGGTCTTTACACGAATCCATCAGAAAATCTGCCAACAGAAGACTTTTTATTTTCTTCATAGAAAATTTTCATCGTTTTTATTACCATTTTGTCAATCTTAGGTTCGGCCATGACTTTGGCCCTATGGCATCAAATTGAGTAAAATTTTGGATTCTTACTAAGAATTATGGTCTGTGTCCGAATCAATCATAAAATCAGCCGAAAGGAGATTTTTAATTTTCTCCATACAAAATTTTCGTGGTTTTATGGGCATTTTTTCAAACTTAGGTTCGGCCATAACTTTGGCCCTATGGCATCAAATTGACTAACATTTTGAATACTTACTAAGAATCATGGTCTGTACCCGAATCAATCAAAAAATTTGCCAATAGAAGATTTTGAAAAAAATATCATCGTTTTCACACTTGGGTTCGCTCGTTTAAGTACTTGGGTTCGGTGATTTTAATACTTGGTTTCGGTCATATTTTTGTCCTTATGGAACCGAAATGACTGAAATTTTGGATTCCTACTAAGAACCATGGTCTTTACACGAATCCATCAGAAAATCTGCCAACAGAAGACTTTTTATTTTCTTCATACAAAATTTTCATCGTTTTTATTACCATTTTGTCAATATTAGGTTCGGCCATAACTTTGGCCCTTTGGCATCAAATTGACTAAAATTTTGGATACTTACTAAGAATCATGGTCTGTACCCGACTCAATCAAAAAATTTGCCAAAAGAAGATTTTGAAAAAAATATCATCGTTTTCACACTCGGGTTCGCTCGTTTAAGTACTTGGGTTCGGTGTTTTTAATACTTGGGTTCGGTCGTATTTTTATCCTTATGGAACCGAAATGACTGAAATTTTGGATTCCTACTTAGAACCATGGTCTTTACACGAATCCATCAGAAAATCTGCAAACAGAAGACTTTTTATTTTCTTCATAGAAAATTTTCATTGTTTTCATTACCATTTTGTCAATCTTAGGTTCGGCCATGACTTTGGCCCTATGGCATCAAATTGACTAAAATTTTGGATTCTTACTAAGAATTATGGTCTGTGTCCGAATCAATCATAAAATCAGCCGAAAGGAGATTTTTAATTTTCTCCATACAAAATTTTCGTGGTTTTATGGGCATTTTTTCAAACTTAGGTTCGGCCATAACTTTGGCCCTATGGCATCAAATTGACTAAAATTTTGAATACTTACTAAGAATCATGGTCTGTACCCGAATCAATCAAAAAATTTGCCAATAGAAGATTTTGAAAAAAATATCATCGTTTTCACACTCGGGTTCGCTCGTTTAAGTACTTGGGTTCGGTGTTTTTAATACTTGGGTTCGGTCGTATTTTTATCCTTATGGAACCGAAATGACTGAAATTTTGGATTCCTACTTAGAACCATGGTCTTTACACGAATCCATCAGAAAATCTGCCAACAGAAGACTTTTTATTTTCTTCATAGAAAATTTTCATCGTTTTTATTACCATTTTGTCAATCTTAGGTTCGTCCATGACTTTGGCCCTATGGCATCAAATTGACTAAAATTTTGGATTCTTACTAAGAATTATGGTTTGTGTCCGAATCAATCATAAAATTAGCCGAAAGGAGATTTTTAATTTTCTCCATACAAAATTTTCGTGGTTTTATGGGCATTTTTTCAAACTTAGGTTCGGCCATAACTTTGGCCCTATGGCATCAAATTGACTAAAATTTTGGATACTTACTAAGAATCATGGTCTGTACCCGAATCAATCAAAAAATTTGCCAATAGAAGATTTTGAAAAAAATATCATCGTTTTCACACTTGGGTT
This sequence comes from Limnephilus lunatus, assembly GCA_917563855.2. Lineage (NCBI taxonomy): Eukaryota > Metazoa > Arthropoda > Insecta > Trichoptera > Limnephilidae > Limnephilus > Limnephilus lunatus. The sequence goes on from OU830603.1 coordinate 52,372,273, forward strand.
CGCTCGTTTAAGTACTTGGGTTCGGTGATTTTAATACTTGGTTTCGGTCATATTTTTGTCCTTATGGAACCGAAATGACTGAAATTTTGGATTCCTACTATGAACCATGGTCTTTACACGAATCCATCAGAAAATCTGCCAACAGAAGACTTTTTATTTTCTTCATACAAAATTTTCATCGTTTTTATTACCATTTTGTCAATATTAGGTTCGGCCATAACTTTGGCCCTATGGCATCAAATTGACTAAAATTTTGGATACTTACTAAGAATCATGGTCTGTACCCGAATCAATCAAAAAATTTACCAATAGAGGATTTTGAAAAAAATATCATCGGTTTCACACTTGGGTTCGCTCGTTTAAGTACTTGGGTTCGGTGTTTTTAATACTTGGGTTCGGTCGTATTTTTATCCTTATGGAACCGAAATGACTGAAATTTTGGATTCCTACTTAGAACAATGGTCTTTACACGAATCCATCAGAAAATCTGCCAACAGAAGACTTTTTATTTTCTTCATAGAAAATTTTCATCGTTTTTATTACCATTTTGTCAATCTTAGGTTCGGCCATGACTTTGGCCCTATGGCATCAAATTGAGTAAAATTTTGGATTCTTACTAAGAATTATGGTCTGTGTCCGAATCAATCATAAAATCAGCCGAAAGGAGATTTTTAATTTTCTCCATACAAAATTTTCGTGGTTTTATGGGCATTTTTTCAAACTTAGGTTCGGCCATAACTTTGGCCCTATGGCATCAAATTGACTAACATTTTGAATACTTACTAAGAATCATGGTCTGTACCCGAATCAATCAAAAAATTTGCCAATAGAAGATTTTGAAAAAAATATCATCGTTTTCACACTCGGGTTCGCTCGTTTAAGTACTTGGGTTCGGTGTTTTTAATACTTGGGTTCGGTCGTATTTTTATCCTTATGGACCCGAAATGACTGAAATTTTGGATTCCTACTTAGAACCATGGTCTTTACACGAATCCATCAGAAAATCTGCCAACAGAAGACTTTTTATTTTCTTCATAGAAAATTTTCATCGTTTTTATTACCATTTTGTCAATCTTAGGTTCGGCCATGACTTTGGCCCTATGGCATCAAATTGACTAAAATTTTGGATTCTTACTAAGAATTATGGTCTGTGTCCGAATCAATCATAAAATCAGCCGAAAGGAGATTTTTAATTTTCTCCATACAAAATTTTCGTGGTTTTATGGGCATTTTTTCAAACTTAGGTTCGGCCATAACTTTGGCCCTATGGCATCAAATTGACTAAAATTTTGGATACTTACTAAGAATCATGGTCTGTACCCGAATCAATCAAAAAATTTGCCAATAGAAGATTTTGGAAAAAATATCATCGTTTTCACACTCGGGTTCGCTCGTTTAAGTACTTGGGTTCGGTGTTTTTAATACTTGGGTTCGGTCGTATTTTTATCCTTATGGACCCGAAATGACTGAAATTTTGGATTCCTACTTAGAACCATGGTCTTTACACGAATCCATCAGAAAATCTGCCAACAGAAGACTTTTTATTTTCTTCATACAAAATTTTCATCGTTTTTATTACCATTTTGTCAATATTAGGTTCGGCCATAACTTTGGCCCTTTGGCATCAAATAGACTAAAATTTTGGATAAAATATCATCGGTTTCACACTTGGGTTCGCTCGTTTAAGTACTTGGGTTCGGTGTTTTTAATACTTGGGTTCGGTCGTATTTTTATCCTTATGGAACCGAAATGACTGAAATTTTGGATTCCTACTTAGAACCATGGTCTTTACACGAATCTATCAGAAAATCTGCCAACAGAAGACTTTTTATTTTCTTCATAGAAAATTTTCATCGTTTTTATTACCATTTTGTCAATCTTAGGTTCGGCCATGACTTTGGCCCTATGGCATCAAATTGACTAAAATTTTGGATTCTTACTAAGAATTATGGTCTGTGTCCGAATCAATCATAAAATCAGCCGAAAGGAGATTTTTAATTTTCTCCATACAAAATTTTCGTGGTTTTATGGGCATTTTTTCAAACTTAGGTTCGGCCATAACTTTGGCCCTATGGCATCAAATTGACTAAAATTTTGGATACTTCCTAAGAATCATGGTCTGTACCCGAATCAATCAAAAAATTTGCCAATAGAAGATTTTGAAAAAAATATCATCGTTTTCACACTTGGGTTCGCTCGTTTAAGTACTTGGGTTCGGTGATTTTAATACTTGGTTTCGGTCATATTTTTGTCCTTATGGAACCGAAATGACTGAAATTTTGGATTCCTACTTTGAACAATGGTCTTTACACGAATCCATCAGAAAATCTGCCAACAGAAGACTTTTTATTTTCTTCATAGAAAATTTTCATCGTTTTTATTACAATTTTGTCAATCTTAGGTTCGGCCATGACTTTGGCACTATGGCATCAAATTGACTAAAATTTTGGATTCTTACTAAGAATTATGGTCTGTGTCCGAATCAATCATAAAATTAGCCGAAAGGAGATTTTTAATTTTCTCCATACAAAATTTTCGTGGTTTTATGGGCATTTTTTCAAACTTAGGTTCGGCCATAACTTTGGCCCTATGGCATCAAATTGACTAAAATTTTGGATACTTACTAAGAATCATGGTCTGTACCCGAATCAATCAAAAAATTTGCCAATAGAAGATTTTGAAAAAAATATCATCGTTTTCACACTTGGGTTCGCTCGTTTAAGTACTTGGGTTCGGTGATTTTAATACTTGGTTTCGGTCATATTTTTGTCCTTATGGAACCGAAATGACTGAAATTTTGGATTCCTACTATGAACCATGGTCTTTACACGAATCCATCAGAAAATCTGCCAACAGAAGACTTTTTATTTTCTTCATACAAAATTTTCATCGTTTTTATTACCATTTTGTCAATATTAGGTTCGGCCATAACTTTGGCCCTATGGCATCAAATTGACTAAAATTTTGGATACTTACTAAGAATCATGGTCTGTACCCGAATCAATCAAAAAATTTACCAATAGAGGATTTTGAAAAAAATATCATCGGTTTCACACTTGGGTTCGCTCGTTTAAGTACTTGGGTTCGGTGTTTTTAATACTTGGGTTCGGTCGTATTTTTATCCTTATGGAACCGAAATGACTGAAATTTTGGATTCCTACTTAGAACCATGGTCTTTACACGAATCCATCAGAAAATCTGCCAACAGAAGACTTTTTATTTTCTTCATAGAAAATTTTCATCGTTTTTATTACCATTTTGTCAATCTTAGGTTCGGCCATGACTTTGGCCCTATGGCATCAAATTGACTAAAATTTTGGATTCTTACTAAGAATTATGGTCTGTGTCCGAATCAATCATAAAATCAGCCGAAAGGAGATTTTTAATTTTCTCCATACAAAATTTTCGTGGTTTTATGGGCATTTTTTCAAACTTAGGTTCGGCCATAACTTTGGCCCTATGGCATCAAATTGACTAAAATTTTGGATACTTACTAAGAATCATGGTCTGTACCCGAATCAATCAAAAAATTTGCCAATAGAAGATTTTGAAAAAAATATCATCGTTTTCACACTTGGGTTCGCTCGTTTAAGTACTTGGGTTCGGTGATTTTAATACTTGGTTTCGGTCATATTTTTGTCCTTATGGAACCGAAATGACTGAAATTTTGGATTCCTACTTTGAACAATGGTCTTTACACGAATCCATCAGAAAATCTGCCAACAGAAGACTTTTTATTTTCTTCATAGAAAATTTTCATCGTTTTTATTACCATTTTGTCAATCTTAGGTTCGGCCATGACTTTGGCACTATGGCATCAAATTGACTAAAATTTTGGATTCTTACTAAGAATTATGGTCTGTGTCCGAATAAATCATAAAATCAGCCGAAAGGAGATTTTTAATTTTCTCCATACAAAATTTTCGTGGTTTTTTGGGCATTTTTTCAAACTTAGGTTCGGCCATAACTTTGGCCCTATGGCATCAAATTGACTAAAATTTTGGATACTTTCTAAGAATCATGGTCTGTACCCGAATCAATCAAAAAATTTGCCAATAGAAGATTTTGAAAAAAATATCATCGTTTTCACACTCGGGTTCGCTCGTTTAAGTACTTGGGTTCGGTGTTTTTAATACTTGGGTTCGGTCGTATTTTTATCCTTATGGAACCGAAATGACTGAAATTTTGGATTCCTACTTAGAACCATGGTCTGTACACGAATCCATCAGAAAATCTGCCAACAGAAGACTTTTTATTTTCTTCATAGAAAATTTTCATCGTTTTTATTACCATTTTGTCAATCTTAGGTTCGGCCATGACTTTGGCCCTATGGCATCAAATTGACTAAAATTTTGGATTCTTACTAAGAATTATGGTCTGTGTCCGAATCAATCATAAAATCAGCCGAAAGGAGATTTTTAATTTTCTCCATACAAAATTTTCGTGGTTTTATGGGCATTTTTTCAAACTTAGGTTCGGCCATAACTTTGGCCCTATGGCATCAAATTGACTAAAATTTTGGATACTTACTAAGAATCATGGTCTGTACCCGAATCAATCAAAAAATTTGCCAATAGAAGATTTTGAAAAAAATATCATCGTTTTCACACTTGGGTTCGCTCGTTTAAGTACTTGGGTTCGGTGATTTTAATACTTGGTTTCGGTCATATTTTTGTCCTTATGGAACCGAAATGACTGAAATTTTGGATTCCTACTTTGAACCATGGTCTTTACACGAATCCATCAGAAAATCTGCCAACAGAAGACTTTTTATTTTCTTCATACAAAATTTTCATCGTTTTTATAACCATTTTGTCAATATTAGGTTCGGCCATAACTTTGGCCCTATGGCATCAAATTGACTAAAATTTTGGATTCTTACTAAGAATTATGGTCTGTGTCCGAATCAATCATAAAATCAGCCGAAAGGAGATTTTTAATTTTCTCCATACAAAATTTTCGTGGTTTTATGGGCATTTTTTCAAACTTAGGTTCGGCCATAACTTTGGCCCTATGGCATCAAATTGACTAACATTTTGAATACTTACTAAGAATCATGGTCTGTACCCGAATCAATCAAAAAATTTGCCAATAGAAGATTTTGAAAAAAATATCATCGTTTTCACACTCGGGTTCGCTCGTTTAAGTACTTGGGTTCGGTGTTTTTAATACTTGGGTTCGGTCGTATTTTTATCCTTATGGACCCGAAATGACTGAAATTTTGGATTCCTACTTAGAACCATGGTCTTTACACGAATCCATCAGAAAATCTGCCAACAGAAGACTTTTTATTTTCTTCATAGAAAATTTTCATCGTTTTTATTACCATTTTGTCAATCTTAGGTTCGGCCATGACTTTGGCCCTATGGCATCAAATTGACTAAAATTTTGGATTCTTACTAAGAATTATGGTCTGTGTCCGAATCAATCATAAAATCAGCCGAAAGGAGATTTTTAATTTTCTCCATACAAAATTTTCGTGGTTTTATGGGCATTTTTTCAAACTTAGGTTCGGCCATAACTTTGGCCCTATGGCATCAAATTGACTAAAATTTTGGATACTTACTAAGAATCATGGTCTGTACCCGAATCAATCAAAAAATTTGCCAATAGAAGATTTTGGAAAAAATATCATCGTTTTCACACTCGGGTTCGCTCGTTTAAGTACTTGGGTTCGGTGTTTTTAATACTTGGGTTCGGTCGTATTTTTATCCTTATGGACCCGAAATGACTGAAATTTTGGATTCCTACTTAGAACCATGGTCTTTACACGAATCCATCAGAAAATCTGCCAACAGAAGACTTTTTATTTTCTTCATAGAAAATTTTCATCGTTTTTATTACCATTTTGTCAATCTTAGGTTCGGCCATGACTTTGGCCCTATGGCATCAAATTGACTAAAATTTTGGATTCTTACTAAGAATTATGGTCTGTGTCCGAATCAATCATAAAATCAGCCGAAAGGAGATTTTTAATTTTCTCCATACAAAATTTTCGTGGTTTTATGGGCATTTTTTCAAACTTAGGTTCGGCCATAACTTTGGCCCTATGGCATCAAATTGACTAAAATTTTGGATACTTACTAAGAATCATGGTCTGTACCCGAATCAATCAAAAAATTTGCCAATAGAAGATTTTGGAAAAAATATCATCGTTTTCACACTCGGGTTCGCTCGTTTAAGTACTTGGGTTCGGTGTTTTTAATACTTGGGTTCGGTCGTATTTTTATCCTTATGGACCCGAAATGACTGAAATTTTGGATTCCTACTTAGAACCATGGTCTTTACACGAATCCATCAGAAAATCTGCCAACAGAAGACTTTTTATTTTCTTCATACAAAATTTTCATCGTTTTTATTACCATTTTGTCAATATTAGGTTCGGCCATAACTTTGGCCCTTTGGCATCAAATAGACTAAAATTTTGGATAAAATATCATCGGTTTCACACTTGGGTTCGCTCGTTTAAGTACTTGGGTTCGGTGTTTTTAATACTTGGGTTCGGTCGTATTTTTATCCTTATGGAACCGAAATGACTGAAATTTTGGATTCCTACTTAGAACCATGGTCTTTACACGAATCTATCAGAAAATCTGCCAACAGAAGACTTTTTATTTTCTTCATAGAAAATTTTCATCGTTTTTATTACCATTTTGTCAATCTTAGGTTCGGCCATGACTTTGGCACTATGGCATCAAATTGACTAAAATTTTGGATTCTTACTAAGAATTATGGTCTGTGTCCGAATCAATCATAAAATCAGCCGAAAGGAGATTTTTAATTTTCTCCATACAAAATTTTCGTGGTTTTATGGGCATTTTTTCAAACTTAGGTTCGGCCATAACTTTGGCCCTATGGCATCAAATTGACTAAAATTTTGGATTCTTACTAAGAATTATGGTCTGTGTCCGAATCAATCATAAAATCAGCCGAAAGGAGATTTTTAATTTTCTCCATACAAAATTTTCGTGGTTTTATGGGCATTTTTTCAAACTTAGGTTCGGCCATAACTTTGGCCCTATGGCATCAAATTGACTAAAATTTTGGATACTTCCTAAGAATCATGGTCTGTACCCGAATCAATCAAAAAATTTGCCAATAGAAGATTTTGAAAAAAATATCATCGTTTTCACACTTGGGTTCGCTCGTTTAAGTACTTGGGTTCGGTGATTTTAATACTTGGTTTCGGTCATATTTTTGTCCTTATGGAACCGAAATGACTGAAATTTTGGATTCCTACTTTGAACAATGGTCTTTACACGAATCCATCAGAAAATCTGCCAACAGAAGACTTTTTATTTTCTTCATAGAAAATTTTCATCGTTTTTATTACCATTTTGTCAATCTTAGGTTCGGCCATGACTTTGGCACTATGGCATCAAATTGACTAAAATTTTGGATTCTTACTAAGAATTATGGTCTGTGTCCGAATAAATCATAAAATCAGCCGAAAGGAGATTTTTAATTTTCTCCATACAAAATTTTCGTGGTTTTTTGGGCATTTTTTCAAACTTAGGTTCGGCCATAACTTTGGCCCTATGGCATCAAATTGACTAAAATTTTGGATACTTTCTAAGAATCATGGTCTGTACCCGAATCAATCAAAAAATTTGCCAATAGAAGATTTTGAAAAAAATATCATCGTTTTCACACTCGGGTTCGCTCGTTTAAGTACTTGGGTTCGGTGTTTTTAAAACTTGGGTTCGGTCGTATTTTTATCCTTATGGAACCGAAATGACTGAAATTTTGGATTCCTACTTAGAACCATGGTCTGTACACGAATCCATCAGAAAATCTGCCAACAGAAGACTTTTTATTTTCTTCATAGAAAATTTTCATCGTTTTTATTACCATTTTGTCAATCTTAGGTTCGGCCATGACTTTGGCCCTATGGCATCAAATTGACTAAAATTTTGGATTCTTACTAAGAATTATGGTCTGTGTCCGAATCAATCATAAAATCAGCCGAAAGGAGATTTTTAATTTTCTCCATACAAAATTTTCGTGGTTTTATGGGCATTTTTTCAAACTTAGGTTCGGCCATAACTTTGGCCCTATGGCATCAAATTGACTAAAATTTTGGATTCTTACTAAGAATTATGGTCTGTGTCCGAATAAATCAGAAAATCTGCCAACAGAAGACTTTTTATTTTCTTCATACAAAATTTTCATCGTTTTTATTACCATTTTGTCAATATTAGGTTCGGCCATAACTTTGGCCCTATGGCATCAAATTGACTAAAATTTTGGATACTTACTAAGAATCATGGTCTGTACCCGAATCAATCAAAAAATTTACCAATAGAGGATTTTGAAAAAAAATATCATCGGTTTCACACTTGGGTTCGCTCGTTTAAGTACTTGGGTTCGGTGTTTTTAATACTTGGGTTCGGTCGTATTTTTATCCTTATGGAACCGAAATGACTGAAATTTTGGATTCCTACTTAGAACCATGGTCTTTACACGAATCCATCAGAAAATCTGCCAACAGAAGACTTTTTATTTTCTTCATAGAAAATTTTCATCGTTTTTATTACCATTTTGTCAATCTTAGGTTCGGCCATGACTTTGGCCCTATGGCATCAAATTGACTAAAATTTTGGATTCTTACTAAGAATTATGGTCTGTGTCCGAATCAATCATAAAATCAGCCGAAAGGAGATTTTTAATTTTCTCCATACAAAATTTTCGTGGTTTTATGGGCATTTTTTCAAACTTAGGTTCGGCCATAACTTTGGCCCTATGGCATCAAATTGACTAACATTTTGAATACTTACTAAGAATCATGGTCTGTACCCGAATCAATCAAAAAATTTGCCAATAGAAGATTTTGAAAAAAATATCATCGTTTTCACACTCGGGTTCGCTCGTTTAAGTACTTGGGTTCGGTGTTTTTAATACTTGGGTTCGGTCGTATTTTTATCCTTATGGACCCGAAATGACTGAAATTTTGGATTCCTACTTAGAACCATGGTCTTTACACGAATCCATCAGAAAATCTGCCAACAGAAGACTTTTTATTTTCTTCATAGAAAATTTTCATCGTTTTTATTACCATTTTGTCAATCTTAGGTTCGGCCATGACTTTGGCCCTATGGCATCAAATTGACTAAAATTTTGGATTCTTACTAAGAATTATGGTCTGTGTCCGAATCAATCATAAAATCAGCCGAAAGGAGATTTTTAATTTTCTCCATACAAAATTTTCGTGGTTTTATGGGCATTTTTTCAAACTTAGGTTCGGCCATAACTTTGGCCCTATGGCATCAAATTGACTAAAATTTTGGATACTTACTAAGAATCATGGTCTGTACACGAATCAATCAAAAAATTTGCCAATAGAAGATTTTGGAAAAAATATCATCGTTTTCACACTCGGGTTCGCTCGTTTAAGTACTTGGGTTCGGTGTTTTTAATACTTGGGTTCGGTCGTATTTTTATCCTTATGGACCCGAAATGACTGAAATTTTGGATTCCTACTTAGAACCATGGTCTTTACACGAATCCATCAGAAAATCTGCCAACAGAAGACTTTTTATTTTCTTCATACAAAATTTTCATCGTTTTTATTACCATTTTGTCAATATTAGGTTCGGCCATAACTTTGGCCCTTTGGCATCAAATAGACTAAAATTTTGGATAAAATATCATCGGTTTCACACTTGGGTTCGCTCGTTTAAGTACTTGGGTTCGGTGTTTTTAATACTTGGGTTCGGTCGTATTTTTATCCTTATGGAACCGAAATGACTGAAATTTTGGATTCCTACTTAGAACCATGGTCTTTACACGAATCTATCAGAAAATCTGCCAACAGAAGACTTTTTATTTTCTTCATAGAAAATTTTCATCGTTTTTATTACCATTTTGTCAATCTTAGGTTCGGCCATGACTTTGGCCCTATGGCATCAAATTGACTAAAATTTTGGATTCTTACTAAGAATTATGGTCTGTGTCCGAATCAATCATAAAATCAGCCGAAAGGAGATTTTTAATTTTCTCCATACAAAATTTTCATGGTTTTATGGGCATTTTTTCAAACTTAGGTTCGGCCATAACTTTGGCCCTATGGCATCAAATTGACTAAAATTTTGGATACTTACTAAGAATCATGGTCTGTACCCGAATCAATCAAAAAATTTGCCAAAAGAAGATTTTGAAAAAAATATCATCGGTTTCACACTTGGGTTCGCTCGTTTAAGTACTTGGGTTCGGTGTTTTTAATACTTGGGTTCGGTCGTATTTTTATCCTTATGGAACCGAAATGACTGAAATTTTGGATTCCTACTTAGAACCATGGTCTTTACACGAATCCATCAGAAAATCTGCCAACAGAAGACTTTTTATTTTCTTCATAGAAAATTTTCATCGTTTTTATAACCATTTTGTCAATCTTAGGTTCGGCCATGACTTTGGCCCTATGGCATCAAATTGACTAAAATTTTGGATTCTTACTAAGAATTATGGTCTGTGTCCGAATCAATCATAAAATCAGCCGAAAGGAGATTTTTAATTTTCTCCATACAAAATTTTCGTGCTTTTATGGGCATTTTTTCAAACTTAGGTTCGGCCATAACTTTGGCCCTATGGCATCAAATTGACTAAAATTTTGAATACTTACTAAGAATCATGGTCTGTACCCGAATCAATCAAAAAATTTGCCAATAGAAGATTTTGAAAAAAATATCATCGTTTTCACACTCGGGTTCGCTCGTTTAAGTACTTGGGTTCGGTGTTTTTAATACTTGGGTTCGGTCGTATTTTTATCCTTATGGAACCGAAATGACTGAAATTTTGGATTCCTACTTAGAACCATGGTCTTTACACGAATCCATCAGAAAATCTGCCAACAGAAGACTTTTTATTTTCTTCATAGAAAATTTTCATCGTTTTTATTACCATTTTGTCAATCTTAGGTTCGGCCATGACTTTGGCCCTATGGCATCAAATTGACTAAAATTTTGGATTCTTACTAAGAATTATGGTCTGTGTCCGAATCAATCATAAAATCAGCCGAAAGGAGATTTTTAATTTTCTCCATACAAAATTTTCGTGGTTTTATGGGCATTTTTTCAAACTTAGGTTCGGCCATAACTTTGGCCCTATGGCATCAAATTGACTAAAATTTTGGATACTTACTAAGAATCATGGTCTGTACCCGAATCAATCAAAAAATTTGCCAATAGAAGATTTTGAAAAAAATATCATCGTTTTCACACTTGGGTTCGCTCGTTTAAGTACTTGGGTTCGGTGATTTTAATACTTGGATTCGGTCATATTTTTGTCCTTATGGAACCGAAATGACTGAAATTTTGGATTCCTACTAAGAACCATGGTCTTTACACGAATTTATCAGAAAATCTGCCAACAGAAGACTTTTTATTTTCTTCATACAAAATTTTCATCGTTTTTATTACCATTTTGTCAATCTTAGGTTCGGCCATGACTTTGGCACTATGGCATCAAATTGACTAAAATTTTGGATTCTTACTAAGAATTATGGTCTGTGTCCGAATCAATCATAAAATCAGCCGAAAGGAGATTTTTAATTTTCTCCATACAAAATTTTCGTGGTTTTATGGGCATTTTTTCAAACTTAGGTTCGGCCATAACTTTGGCCCTATGGCATCAAATTGACTAAAATTTTGGATACTTTCTAAGAATCATGGTCTGTACCCGATTCAATCAAAAAATTTGCCAAAAGAAGATTTTGAAAAAAATATCATCGTTTTCACACTTGGGTTCGCTCGTTTAAGTACTTGGGTTCGGTGTTTTTAATACTTGGGTTCGGTCGTATTTTTATCCTTATGGAACCGAAATGACTGAAATTTTGGATTCCTACTTAGAACCATGGTCTTTACACGAATCCATCAGAAAATCTGCCAACAGAAGACTTTTTATTTTCTTCATAGAAAATTTTCATCGTTTTTATTACCATTTTGTCAATATTAGGTTCGGCCATAACTTTGGCCCTATGGCATCAAATTGACTAAAATTTTGGATACTTACTAAGAATCATGGTCTGTACCCGAATCAATCAAAAAATTTGCCAAAAGAAGATTTTGAAAAAAATATCATCGGTTTCACACTTGGGTTCGCTCGTTTAAGTACTTGGGTTCGGTGTTTTTAATACTTGGGTTCGGTCGTATTTTTATCCTTATGGAACCGAAATGACTGAAATTTTGGATTCCTACTTAGAACCATGGTCTTTACACGAATCCATCAGAAAATCTGCCAACAGAAGACTTTTTATTTTCTTCATAGAAAATTTTCATCGTTTTTATTACCATTTTGTCAATCTTAGGTTCGGCCATGACTTTGGCCCTATGGCATCAAATTGACTAAAATTTTGGATTCTTACTAAGAATTATGGTCTGTGTCCGAATCAATCATAAAATCAGCCGAAAGGAGATTTTTAATTTTCTCCATACAAAATTTTCGTGGTTTTATGGGCATTTTTTCAAACTAAGGTTCGGCCATAACTTTGGCCCTATGGCATCAAATTGACTAAAATTTTGAATACTTACTAAGAATCATGGTCTGTACCCGAATCAATCAAAAAATTTGCCAATAGAAGATTTTGAAAAAAATATCATCGTTTTCACACTCGGGTTCGCTCGTTTAAGTACTTGGGTTCGGTGTTTTTAATACTTGGGTTCGGTCGTATTTTTATCCTTATGGAACCGAAATGACTGAAATTTTGGATTCCTACTTAGAACCATGGTCTTTACACGAATCCATCAGAAAATCTGCCAACAGAAGACTTTTTATTTTCTTCATAGAAAATTTTCATCGTTTTTATTACCATTTTGTCAATCTTAGGTTCGGCCATGACTTTGGCCCTATGGCATCAAATTGACTAAAATTTTGGATTCTTACTAAGAATTATGGTCTGTGTCCGAATCAATCATAAAATCAGCCGAAAGGAGATTTTTAATTTTCTCCATACAAAATTTTCGTGGTTTTATGGGCATTTTTTCAAACTTAGGTTCGGCCATAACTTTGGCCCTATGGCATCAAATTGACTAAAATTTTGGATACTTACTAAGAATCATGGTCTGTACCCGAATCAATCAAAAAATTGCCAATAGAAGATTTTGAAAAAAATATCATCGTTTTCACACTTGGGTTCGCTCGTTTAAGTACTTGGGTTCGGTGATTTTAATACTTGGTTTCGGTCATATTTTTGTCCTTATGGAACCGAAATGACTGAAATTTTGGATTCCTACTTTGAACCATGGTCTATACACGAATCCATCAGAAAATCTGCCAACAGAAGACTTTTTATTTTCTTCATACAAAATTTTCATCGTTTTTATTACCATTTTGTCAATATTAGGTTCGGCCATAACTTTGGCCCTATGGCATCAAATTGACTAAAATTTTGGATACTTACTAAGAATCATGGTCTGTACCCGAATCAATCAAAAAATTTGCCAAAAGAAGATTTTGAAAAAAATATCATCGGTTTCACACTTGGGTTCGCTCGTTTAAGTACTTGGGTTCGGTGTTTTTAATACTTGGGTTCGGTCGTATTTTTATCCTTATGGAACCGAAATGACTGAAATTTTGGATTCCTACTTAGAACCATGGTCTTTACACGAATCCATCAGAAAATCTGCCAACAGAAGACTTTTTATTTTCTTCGTAGAAAATTTTCATCGTTTTTATTACCATTTTGTCAATCTTAGGTTCGGCCATGACTTTGGCCCTATGGCATCAAATTGACTAAAATTTTGGATTCTTACTAAGAATTATGGTCTGTGTCCGAATCAATCATAAAATCAGCCGAAAGGAGATTTTTAATTTTCTCCATACAAAATTTTCGTGGTTTTATTACCATTTTGTCAATCTTAGGTTCGGCCATGACTTTGGCCCTATGGCATCAAATTGACTAAAATTTTGGATTCTTACTAAGAATTATGGTCTGTGTCCGAATCAATCATAAAATCAGCCGAAAGGAGATTTTTAATTTTCTCCATACAAAATTTTCGTGGTTTTATGGGCATTTTTTCAAACTTAGGTTCGGCCATAACTTTGGCCCTATGGCATCAAATTGACTAAAATTTTGGATACTTTCTAAGAATCATGGTCTGTACCCGAATCAATCAAAAAATTTGCCAAAAGAAGATTTTGAAAAAAATATCATCGTTTTCACACTTGGGTTTGCTCGTTTAAGTACTTGGGTTCGGTGTTTTTAATACTTGGGTTCGGTCGTATTTTTAACCTTATGGAACCGAAATGACTGAAATTTTGGATTCCTACTTAGAACCATGGTCTTTACACGAATCCATCAGAAAATCTGCCAACAGAAGACTTTTTATTTTCTTCATAGAAAATTTTCATCGTTTTTATTACCATTTTGTCAATATTAGGTTCGGCCATAACTTTGGCCCTATGGCATCAAATTGACTAAAATTTTGGATACTTACTAAGAATCATGGTCTGTACCCGAATCAATCAAAAAATTGCCAAAAGAAGATTTTGAAAAAAATATCATCGGTTTCACACTTGGGTTCGCTCGTTTAAGTACTTGGGTTCGGTGATTTTAATACTTGGGTTCGGTCGTATTTTTATCCTTATGGAACCGAAATGACTGAAATTTTGGATTCCTACTTAGAACCATGGTCTTTACACGAATCCATCAGAAAATCTGCCAACAGAAGACTTTTTATTTTCTTCATAGAAAATTTTCATCGTTTTTATTACCATTTTGTCAATCTTAGGTTCGGCCATGACTTTGGCCCTATGGCATCAAATTGACTAAAATTTTGGATTCTTACTAAGAATTATGGTCTGTGTCCGAATCGATCATAAAATCAGCCGAAAGGAGATTTTTAATTTTCTCCATACAAAATTTTCGTGGTTTTATGGGCATTTTTTCAAACTTAGGTTCGGCCATAACTTTGGCCCTATGGCATCAAATTGACTAAAATTTTGAATACTTACTAAGAATCATGGTTTGTACCCGAATCAATCAAAAAATTTGCCAATAGAAGATTTTGAAAAAAATATCATCGTTTTCACACTCGGGTTCGCTCGTTTAAGTACTTGGGTTCGGTGTTTTTAATACTTGGGTTCGGTCGTATTTTTATCCTTATGGAACCGAAATGACTGAAATTTTGGATTCCTACTTAGAACCATGGTCTTTACACGAATCCATCAGAAAATCTGCCAACAGAAGACTTTTTATTTTCTTCATAGAAAATTTTCATCGTTTTTATTACCATTTTGTCAATCTTAGGTTCGGCCATGACTTTGGCCCTATGGCATCAAATTGACTAAAATTTTGGATTCTTACTAAGAATTATGGTCTGTGTCCGAATCAATCATAAAATCAGCCGAAAGGAGATTTTTAAATTTCTCCATACAAAATTTTCGTGGTTTTATGGGCATTTTTTCAAACTTAGGTTCGGCCATTACTTTGGCCCTATGGCATCAAATTGACTAAAATTTTGGATACTTACTAAGAATCATGGTCTGTACCCGAATCAATCAAAAAATTGCCAATAGAAGATTTTGAAAAAAATATCATCGTTTTCACACTTGGGTTCGCTCGTTTAAGTACTTGGGTTCGGTGATTTTAATACTTGGTTTCGGTCATATTTTTGTCCTTATGGAACCGAAATGACTGAAATTTTGGATTCCTACTTTGAACCATGGTCTTTACACGAATCCATCAGAAAATCTGCCAACAGAAGACTTTTTATTTTCTTCATACAAAATTTTCATCGTTTTTATTACCATTTTGTCAATATTAGGTTCGGCCATAACTTTGGCCCTATGGCATCAAATTGACTAAAATTTTGGATACTTACTAAGAATCATGGTCTGTACCCGAATCAATCAAAAAATTTGCCAAAAGAAGATTTTGAAAAAAATATCATCGGTTTCACACTTGGGTTCGCTCGTTTAAGTACTTGGGTTCGGTGTTTTTAATACTTGGGTTCGGTCGTATTTTTATCCTTATGGAACCGAAATGACTGAAATTTTGGATTCCTACTTAGAACCATGGTCTTTACACGAATCCATCAGAAAATCTGCCAACAGAAGACTTTTTATTTTCTTCATAGAAAATTTTCATCGTTTTTATTACCATTTTGTCAATCTTAGGTTCGGCCATGACTTTGGCCCTATGGCATCAAATTGACTAAAATTTTGGATTCTTACTAAGAATTATGGTCTGTGTCCGAATCAATCATAAAATCAGCCGAAAGGAGATTTTTAATTTTCTCCATACAAAATTTTCGTGGTTTTATGGGCATTTTTTCAAACTAAGGTTCGGCCATAACTTTGGCCCTATGGCATCAAATTGACTAAAATTTTGAATACTTACTAAGAATCATGGTCTGTACCCGAATCAATCAAAAAATTTGCCAATAGAAGATTTTGAAAAAAATTTCATCGTTTTCACACTCGGGTTCGCTCGTTTAAGTACTTGGGTTCGGTGTTTTTAATACTTGGGTTCGGTCGTATTTTTATCCTTATGGAACCGAAATGACTGAAATTTTGGATTCCTACTTAGAACCATGGTCTTTACACGAATCCATCAGAAAATCTGCCAACAGAAGACTTTTTATTTTCTTCATAGAAAATTTTCATCGTTTTTATTACCATTTTGTCAATCTTAGGTTCGGCCATGACTTTGGCCCTATGGCATCAAATTGACAAAAATTTTGGATTCTTACTAAGAATTATGGTCTGTGTCCGAATCAATCATAAAATCAGCCGAAAGGAGATTTTTAATTTTCTCCATACAAAATTTTCGTGGTTTTATGGGCATTTTTTCAAACTTAGGTTCGGCCATAACTTTGGCCCTATGGCATCAAATTGACTAAAATTTTGGATACTTACTAAGAATCATGGTCTGTACCCGAATCAATCAAAAAATTGCCAATAGAAGATTTTGAAAAAAATATCATCGTTTTCACACTTGGGTTCGCTCGTTTAAGTACTTGGGTTCGGTGATTTTAATACTTGGTTTCGGTCATATTTTTGTCCTTATGGAACCGAAATGACTGAAATTTTGGATTCCTACTTTGAACCATGGTCTATACACGAATCCATCAGAAAATCTGCCAACAGAAGACTTTTTATTTTCTTCATACAAAATTTTCATCGTTTTTATTACCATTTTGTCAATATTAGGTTCGGCCATAACTTTGGCCCTATGGCATCAAATTGACTAAAATTTTGGATACTTACTAAGAATCATGGTCTGTACCCGAATCAATCAAAAAATTTGCCAAAAGAAGATTTTGAAAAAAATATCATCGGTTTCACACT
The DNA here is from genome assembly GCA_917563855.2 of Limnephilus lunatus. NCBI lineage: Eukaryota > Metazoa > Arthropoda > Insecta > Trichoptera > Limnephilidae > Limnephilus > Limnephilus lunatus. Next base: position 52,389,556 of record OU830603.1, read on the forward strand.
TGGGTTCGCTCGTTTAAGTACTTGGGTTCGGTGTTTTTAATACTTGGGTTCGGTCGTATTTTTATCCTTATGGAACCGAAATGACTGAAATTTTGGATTCCTACTTAGAACCATGGTCTTTACACGAATCCATCAGAAAATCTGCCAACAGAAGACTTTTTATTTTCTTCGTAGAAAATTTTCATCGTTTTTATTACCATTTTGTCAATCTTAGGTTCGGCCATGACTTTGGCCCTATGGCATCAAATTGACTAAAATTTTGGATTCTTACTAAGAATTATGGTCTGTGTCCGAATCAATCATAAAATCAGCCGAAAGGAGATTTTTAATTTTCTCCATACAAAATTTTCGTGGTTTTATTACCATTTTGTCAATCTTAGGTTCGGCCATGACTTTGGCCCTATGGCATCAAATTGACTAAAATTTTGGATTCTTACTAAGAATTATGGTCTGTGTCCGAATCAATCATAAAATCAGCCGAAAGGAGATTTTTAATTTTCTCCATACAAAATTTTCGTGGTTTTATGGGCATTTTTTCAAACTTAGGTTCGGCCATAACTTTGGCCCTATGGCATCAAATTGACTAAAATTTTGGATACTTTCTAAGAATCATGGTCTGTACCCGAATCAATCAAAAAATTTGCCAAAAGAAGATTTTGAAAAAAATATCATCGTTTTCACACTTGGGTTTGCTCGTTTAAGTACTTGGGTTCGGTGTTTTTAATACTTGGGTTCGGTCGTATTTTTAACCTTATGGAACCGAAATGACTGAAATTTTGGATTCCTACTTAGAACCATGGTCTTTACACGAATCCATCAGAAAATCTGCCAACAGAAGTCTTTTTATTTTCTTCATAGAAAATTTTCATCGTTTTTATTACCATTTTGTTAATATTAGGTTCGGCCATAACTTTGGCCCTATGGCATCAAATTGACTAAAATTTTGGATACTTACTAAGAATCATGGTCTGTACCCGAATCAATCAAAAAAATTGCCAAAAGAAGATTTTGAAAAAAATATCATCGGTTTCACACTTGGGTTCGCTCGTTTAAGTACTTGGGTTCGGTGATTTTAATACTTGGGTTCGGTCGTATTTTTATCCTTATGGAACCGAAATGACTGAAATTTTGGATTCCTACTTAGAACCATGGTCTTTACACGAATCCATCAGAAAATCTGCCAACAGAAGACTTTTTATTTTCTTCATAGAAAATTTTCATCGTTTTTATTACCATTTTGTCAATCTTAGGTTCGGCCATGACTTTGGCCCTATGGCATCAAATTGACTAAAATTTTGGATTCTTACTAAGAATTATGGTCTGTGTCCGAATCAATCATAAAATCAGCCGAAAGGAGATTTTTAATTTTCTCCATACAAAATTTTCGTGGTTTTATGGGCATTTTTTCAAACTTAGGTTCGGCCATAACTTTGGCCCTATGGCATCAAATTGACTAAAATTTTGGATACTTTCTAAGAATCATGGTCTGTACCCGAATCAATCAAAAAATTTGCCAAAAGAAGATTTTGAAAAAAATATCATCGTTTTCACACTTGGGTTCGCTCGTTTAAGTACTTGGGTTCGGTGTTTTTAATACTTGGGTTCGGTCGTATTTTTAACCTTATGGAACCGAAATGACTGAAATTTTGGATTCCTACTTAGAACCATGGTCTTTACACGAATCCATCAGAAAATCTGCCAACAGAAGTCTTTTTATTTTCTTCATAGAAAATTTTCATCGTTTTTATTACCATTTTGTCAATATTAGGTTCGGCCATAACTTTGGCCCTATGGCATCAAATTGACTAAAATTTTGGATACTTACTAAGAATCATGGTCTGTACCCGAATCAATCAAAAAAATTGCCAAAAGAAGATTTTGAAAAAAATATCATCGGTTTCACACTTGGGTTCGCTCGTTTAAGTACTTGGGTTCGGTGATTTTAATACTTGGGTTCGGTCGTATTTTTATCCTTATGGAACCGAAATGACTGAAATTTTGGATTCCTACTTAGAACCATGGTCTTTACACGAATCCATCAGAAAATCTGCCAACAGAAGACTTTTTATTTTCTTCATAGAAAATTTTCATCGTTTTTATTACCATTTTGTCAATCTTAGGTTCGGCCATGACTTTGGCCCTATGGCATCAAATTGACTAAAATTTTGGATTCTTACTAAGAATTATGGTCTGTGTCCGAATCAATCATAAAATCAGCCGAAAGGAGATTTTTAATTTTCTCCATACAAAATTTTCGTGGTTTTATGGGCATTTTTTCAAACTTAGGTTCGGCCATAACTTTGGCCCTATGGCATCAAATTGACTAAAATTTTGGATACTTTCTAAGAATCATGGTCTGTACCCGAATCAATCAAAAAATTTGCCAAAAGAAGATTTTGAAAAAAATATCATCGTTTTCACACTTGGGTTCGCTCGTTTAAGTACTTGGGTTCGGTGTTTTTAATACTTGGGTTCGGTCGTATTTTTATCCTTATGGAACCGAAATGACTGAAATTTTGGATTCCTACTTAGAACCATGGTCTTTACACGAATCCATCAGAAAATCTGCCAACAGAAGACTTTTTATTTTCTTCATAGAAAATTTTCATCGTTTTTATTACCATTTTGTCAATATTAGGTTCGGCCATAACTTTGGCCCTATGGCATCAAATTGACTAAAATTTTGGATACTTACTAAGAATCATGGTCTGTACCCGAATCAATCAAAAAATTTGCCAAAAGAAGATTTTGAAAAAAATATCATCGGTTTCACACTTGGGTTCGCTCGTTTAAGTACTTGGGTTCGGTGTTTTTAATACTTGGGTTCGGTCGTATTTTTATCCTTATGGAACCGAAATGACTGAAATTTTGGATTCCTACTTAGAACCATGGTCTTTACACGAATCCATCAGAAAATCTGCCAACAGAAGACTTATTATTTTCTTCGTAGAAAATTTTCATCGTTTTTATTACCATTTTGTCAATCTTAGGTTCGGCCATGACTTTGGCCCTATGGCATCAAATTGACTAAAATTTTGGATTCTTACTAAGAATTATGGTCTGTGTCCGAATCAATCATAAAATCAGCCGAAAGGAGATTTTTAATTTTCTCCATACAAAATTTTCGTGGTTTTATTACCATTTTGTCAATCTTAGGTTCGGCCATGACTTTGGCCCTATGGCATCAAATTGACTAAAATTTTGGATTCTTACTAAGAATTATGGTCTGTGTCCGAATCAATCATAAAATCAGCCGAAAGGAGATTTTTAATTTTCTCCATACAAAATTTTCGTGGTTTTATGGGCATTTTTTCAAACTTAGGTTCGGCCATAACTTTGGCCCTATGGCATCAAATTGACTAAAATTTTGGATACTTTCTAAGAATCATGGTCTGTACCCGAATCAATCAAAAAATTTGCCAAAAGAAGATTTTGAAAAAAATATCATCGTTTTCACACTTGGGTTCGCTCGTTTAAGTACTTGGGTTCGGTGTTTTTAATACTTGGGTTCGGTCGTATTTTTAACCTTATGGAACCGAAATGACTGAAATTTTGGATTCCTACTTAGAACCATGGTCTTTACACGAATCCATCAGAAAATCTGCCAACAGAAGACTTTTTATTTTCTTCATAGAAAATTTTCATCGTTTTTATTACCATTTTGTCAATATTAGGTTCGGCCATAACTTTGGCCCTATGGCATCAAATTGACTAAAATTTTGGATACTTACTAAGAATCATGGTCTGTACCCGAATCAATCAAAAAATTTGCCAAAAGAAGATTTTGAAAAAAATATCATCGGTTTCACACTTGGGTTCGCTCGTTTAAGTACTTGGGTTCGTTATTTTAATACTTGGGTTCGGTCGTATTTTTATCCTTATGGAACCGAAATGACTGAAATTTTGGATTCCTACTTAGAACCATGGTCTTTACACGAATCCATCAGAAAATCTGCCAACAGAAGACTTTTTATTTTCTTCATAGAAAATTTTCATCGTTTTTATTACCATTTTGTCAATCTTAGGTTCGGCCATGACTTTGGCCCTATGGCATCAAATTGACTAAAATTTTGGATTCTTACTAAGAATTATGGTCTGTGTCCGAATCAATCATAAAATCAGCCGAAAGGAGATTTTTAATTTTCTCCATACAAAATTTTCGTGGTTTTATGGGCATTTTTTCAAACTTAGGTTCGGCCATAACTTTGGCCCTATGGCATCAAATTGTCTAAAATTTTGGATACTTTCTAAGAATCATGGTCTGTACCCGAATCAATCAAAAAATTTGCCAAAAGAAGATTTTGAAAAAAATATCATCGTTTTCACACTTGGGTTCGCTCGTTTAAGTACTTGGGTTCGGTGTTTTTAATACTTGGGTTCGGTCGTATTTTTATCCTTATGGAACCGAAATGACTGAAATTTTGGATTCCTACTTAGAACCATGGTCTTTACACGAATCCATCAGAAAATCTGCCAACAGAAGACTTTTTATTTTCTTCATAGAAAATTTTCATCGTTTTTATTACCATTTTGTCAATATTAGGTTCGGCCATAACTTTGGCCCTATGGCATCAAATTGACTAAAATTTTGGATACTTACTAAGAATCATGGTCTGTACCCGAATCAATCAAAAAATTTGCCAAAAGAAGATTTTGAAAAAAATATCATCGGTTTCACACTTGGGTTCGCTCGTTTAAGTACTTGGGTTCGGTGTTTTTAATACTTGGGTTCGGTCGTATTTTTATCCTTATGGAACCGAAATGACCGAAATTTTGGATTCCTACTTAGAACCATGGTCTTTACACGAATCCATCAGAAAATCTGCCAACAGAAGACTTTTTATTTTCTTCATAGAAAATTTTCATCGTTTTTATTACCATTTTGTCAATCTTAGGTTCGGCCATGACTTTGGCCCTATGGCATCAAATTGACTAAAATTTTGGATTCTTACTAAGAATTATGGTCTGTGTCCGAATCAATCATAAAATCAGCCGAAAGGAGATTTTTAATTTTCTCCATACAAAATTTTCGTGGTTTTATGGGCATTTTTTCAAACTTAGGTTCGGCTATAACTTTGGCCCTATGGCATCAAATTGACTAAAATTTTGAATACTTACTAAGAATCATGGTCTGTACCCGAATCAATCAAAAAATTTGCCAATAGAAGATTTTGAAAAAAATATCATCGTTTTCACACTCGGGTTCGCTCGTTTAAGTACTTGGGTTCGGTGTTTTTAATACTTGGGTTCGGTCGTATTTTTATCCTTATGGAACCGAAATGACTGAAATTTTGGATTCCTACTTAGAACCATGGTCTTTACACGAATCCATCAGAAAATCTGCCAACAGAAGACTTTTTATTTTCTTCACAGAAAATTTTCATCGTTTTTATTACCATTTTGTCAATCTTAGGTTCGGCCATGACTTTGGCCCTATGGCGTCAAATTGACTAAAATTTTGGATTCTTAGTAAGAATTATGGTCTGTGTCCGAATCAATCATAAAATCAGCCGAAAGGAGATTTTTAATTTTCTCCATACAAAATTTTCGTGGTTTTATGGGCATTTTTTCAAACTTAGGTTCGGCCATAACTTTGGCCCTATGGCATCAAATTGACTAAAATTTTGGATTCTTACTAAGAATTATGGTCTGTGTCCGAATCAATCATAAAATCAGCCGAAAGGAGATTTTTAATTTTCTCCATACAAAATTTTCGTGGTTTTATGGGCATTTTTTCAAACTTAGGTTCGGCCATAACTTTGGCCCTATGGCATCAAATTGACTAAAATTTTGAATACTTACTAAGAATCATGGTCTGTACCCGAATCAATCAAAAAATTTGCCAATAGAAGATTTTGAAAAAAATATCATCGTTTTCACACTCGGGTTCGCTCGTTTAAGTACTTGGGTTCGGTGTTTTTAATACTTGGGTTCGGTCGTATTTTTATCCTTATGGAACCGAAATGAATGAAATTTTGGATTCCTACTTAGAACCATGGTCTTTACACGAATCCATCAGAAAATCTGCCAACAGAAGACTTTTTATTTTCTTCATAGAAAATTTTCATCGTTTTTATTACCATTTTGTCAATCTTAGGTTCGGCCATGACTTTGGCCCTATAGCATCAAATTGACTAAAATTTTGGATTCTTACTAAGAATTATGGTCTGTGTCCGAATCAATCATAAAATCAGCCGAAAGGAGATTTTTAATTTTCTCCATACAAAATTTTCGTGGTTTTATGGGCATTTTTTCAAACTTAGGTTCGGCCATAACTTTGGCCCTATGGCATCAAATTGACTAAAATTTTGGATACTTTCTAAGAATCATGGTCTGTACCCGAATCAATCAAAAAATTTGCCAATAGAAGATTTTGAAAAAAATATCATCGTTTTCACACTTGGGTTCGCTCGTTTAAGTACTTGGGTTCGGTGATTTTAATACTTGGATTCGGTCATATTTTTGTCCTTATGGAACCGAAATGACTGAAATTTTGGATTCCTACTAAGAACCATGGTCTTTACACGAATTTATCAGAAAATCTGCCAACAGAAGACTTTTTATTTTCTTCATACAAAATTTTCATCGTTTTTATTACCATTTTGTCAATATTAGGTTCGGCCATAACTTTGGCCCTATGGCATCAAATTGACTAAAATTTTGGATACTTACTAAGAATCATGGTCTGTACCCGAATCAATCAAAAAATTTGCCAAAAGAAGATTTTGAAAAAAATATCATCGGTTTCACACTTGGGTTCGCTCGTTTAAGTACTTGGGTTCGGTGTTTTTAATACTTGGGTTCGGTCGTATTTTTATCCTTATGGAACCGAAATGACTGAAATTTTGGATTCCTACTTAGAACCATGGTCTTTACACGAATCCATCAGAAAATCTGCCAACAGAAGACTTTTTATTTTCTTCATAGAAAATTTTCATCGTTTTTATTACCATTTTGTCAATCTTAGGTTCGGCCATGACTTTGGCCCTATGGCATCAAATTGACTAAAATTTTGGATTCTTACTAAGAATTATGGTCTGTGTCCGAATCAATCATAAAATCAGCCGAAAGGAGATTTTTAATTTTCTCCATACAAAATTTTCGTGGTTTTATGGGCATTTTTTCAAACTTAGGTTCGGCCATAACTTTGGCCCTATGGCATCAAATTGACTAAAATTTTGAATACTTACTAAGAATCATGGTCTGTACCCGAATCAATCAAAAAATTTGCCAAAAGAAGATTTTGAAAAAAATATCATCGGTTTCACACTTGGGTTCGCTCGTTTAAGTACTTGGGTTCGGTGTTTTTAATACTTGGGTTCGGTCGTATTTTTATCCTTATGGAACCGAAATGACTGAAATTTTGGATTCCTACTTAGAACCATGGTCTTTACACGAATCCATCAGAAAATCTGCCAACAGAAGACTTTTTATTTTCTTCATAGAAAATTTTCATCGTTTTTATTACCATTTTGTCAATCTTAGGTTCGGCCATGACTTTGGCCCTATGGCATCAAATTGACTAAAATTTTGGATTCTTACTAAGAATTATGGTCTGTGTCCGAATCAATCATAAAATCAGCCGAAAGGAGATTTTTAATTTTCTCCATACAAAATTTTCGTGGTTTTATGGGCATTTTTTCAAACTTAGGTTCGGCCATAACTTTGGCCCTATGGCATCAAATTGACTAAAATTTTGGATACTTACTAAGAATCATGGTCTGTACCCGAATCAATCAAAAAATTTGCCAATAGAAGATTTTGAAAAAAATATCATCGTTTTCACACTCGGGTTCGCTCGTTTAAGTACTTGGGTTCGGTGTTTTTAATACTTGGGTTCGGTCGTATTTTTATCCTTATGGAACCGAAATGACTGAAATTTTGGATTCCTACTTAGAACCATGGTCTTTACACGAATCCATCAGAAAATCTGCCAACAGAAGACTTTTTATTTTCTTCATAGAAAATTTTCATCGTTTTTATTACCATTTTGTCAATCTTAGGTTCGGCCATGACTTTGGCCCTATGGCGTCAAATTGACTAAAATTTTGGATTCTTAGTAAGAATTATGGTCTGTGTCCGAATCAATCATAAAATCAGCCGAAAGGAGATTTTTAATTTTCTCCATACAAAATTTTCGTGGTTTTATGGGCATTTTTTCAAACTTAGGTTCGGCCATAACTTTGGCCCTATGGCATCAAATTGACTAAAATTTTGGATTCTTACTAAGAATTATGGTCTGTGTCCGAATCAATCATAAAATCAGCCGAAAGGAGATTTTTAATTTTCTCCATACAAAATTTTCGTGGTTTTATGGGCATTTTTTCAAACTTAGGTTCGGCCATAACTTTGGCCCTATGGCATCAAATTGACTAAAATTTTGAATACTTACTAAGAATCATGGTCTGTACCCGAATCAATCAAAAAATTTGCCAATAGAAGATTTTGAAAAAAATATCATCGTTTTCACACTCGGGTTCGCTCGTTTAAGTACTTGGGTTCGGTGTTTTTAATACTTTGGTTCGGTCGTATTTTTATCCTTATGGAACCGAAATGACTGAAATTTTGGATTCCTACTTAGAACCATGGTCTTTACACGAATCCATCAGAAAATCTGCCAACAGAAGACTTTTTATTTTCTTCATAGAAAATTTTCATCGTTTTTATTACCATTTTGTCAATCTTAGGTTCGGCCATGACTTTGGCCCTATAGCATCAAATTGACTAAAATTTTGGATTCTTACTAAGAATTATGGTCTGTGTCCGAATCAATCATAAAATCAGCCGAAAGGAGATTTTTAATTTTCTCCATACAAAATTTTCGTGGTTTTATGGGCATTTTTTCAAACTTAGGTTCGGCCATAACTTTGGCCCTATGGCATCAAATTGACTAAAATTTTGGATACTTTCTAAGAATCATGGTCTGTACCCGAATCAATCAAAAAATTTGCCAATAGAAGATTTTGAAAAAAATATCATCGTTTTCACACTTGGGTTCGCTCGTTTAAGTACTTGGGTTCGGTGATTTTAATACTTGGATTCGGTCATATTTTTGTCCTTATGGAACCGAAATGACTGAAATTTTGGATTCCTACTAAGAACCATGGTCTTTACACGAATTTATCAGAAAATCTGCCAACAGAAGACTTTTTATTTTCTTCATACAAAATTTTCATCGTTTTTATTACCATTTTGTCAATATTAGGTTCGGCCATAACTTTGGCCCTATGGCATCAAATTGACTAAAATTTTGGATACTTACTAAGAATCATGGTCTGTACCCGAATCAATCAAAAAATTTGCCAAAAGAAGATTTTGAAAAAAATATCATCGGTTTCACACTTGGGTTCGCTCGTTTAAGTACTTGGGTTCGGTGTTTTTAATACTTGGGTTCGGTCGTATTTTTATCCTTATGGAACCGAAATGACTGAAATTTTGGATTCCTACTTAGAACCATGGTCTTTACACGAATCCATCAGAAAATCTGCCAACAGAAGACTTTTTATTTTCTTCATAGAAAATTTTCATCGTTTTTATTACCATTTTGTCAATCTTAGGTTCGGCCATGACTTTGGCCCTATGGCATCAAATTGACTAAAATTTTGGATTCTTACTAAGAATTATGGTCTGTGTCCGAATCAATCATAAAATCAGCCGAAAGGAGATTTTTAATTTTCTCCATACAAAATTTTCGTGGTTTTATGGGCATTTTTTCAAACTTAGGTTCGGCCATAACTTTGGCCCTATGGCATCAAATTGACTAAAATTTTGAATACTTACTAAGAATCATGGTCTGTACCCGAATCAATCAAAAAATTTGCCAAAAGAAGATTTTGAAAAAAATATCATCGGTTTCACACTTGGGTTCGCTCGTTTAAGTACTTGGGTTCGGTGTTTTTAATACTTGGGTTCGGTCGTATTTTTATCCTTATGGAACCGAAATGACTGAAATTTTGGATTCCTACTTAGAACCATGGTCTTTACACGAATCCATCAGAAAATCTGCCAACAGAAGACTTTTTATTTTCTTCATAGAAAATTTTCATCGTTTTTATTACCATTTTGTCAATCTTAGGTTCGGCCATGACTTTGGCCCTATGGCATCAAATTGACTAAAATTTTGGATTCTTACTAAGAATTATGGTCTGTGTCCGAATCAATCATAAAATCAGCCGAAAGGAGATTTTTAATTTTCTCCATACAAAATTTTCGTGGTTTTATGGGCATTTTTTCAAACTTAGGTTCGGCCATAACTTTGGCCCTATGGCATCAAATTGACTAAAATTTTGGATACTTACTAAGAATCATGGTCTGTACCCGAATCAATCAAAAAATTTGCCAATAGAAGATTTTGAAAAAAATATCATCGTTTTCACACTTGGGTTCGCTCGTTTAAGTACTTGGGTTCGGTGATTTTAATACTTGGATTCGGTCATATTTTTGTCCTTATGGAACCGAAATGACTGAAATTTTGGATTCCTACTAAGAACCATGGTCTTTACACGAATTTATCAGAAAATCTGCCAACAGAAGACTTTTTATTTTCTTCATACAAAATTTTCATCGTTTTTATTACCTTTTTTCCAATATTAGGTTCGGCCATAACTTTGGCCCTATGGCATCAAATTGACTAAAATTTTGGATACTTACTAAGAATCATGGTCTGTACCCGAATCAATCAAAAAATTTGCCAAAAGAAGATTTTGAAAAAAATATCATCGGTTTCACACTTGGGTTCGCTCGTTTAAGTACTTGGGTTAGGTGATTTTAATACTTGGTTTCGGTCATATTTTTGTCCTTATGGAACCGAAATGACTGAAATTTTGGATTCCTACTTTGAACCATGGTCTTTACACGAATCCATCAGAAAATCTGCCAACAGAAGACTTTTTATTTTCTTCGTAGAAAATTTTCATCGTTTTTATTACCATTTTGTCAATCTTAGGTTCGGCCATGACTTTGGCCCTATGGCATCAAATTGACTAAAATTTTGGATTCTTACTAAGAATTATGGTCTGTGTCCGAATCAATCATAAAATCAGCCGAAAGGAGATTTTTAATTTTCTCCATACAAAATTTTCGTGGTTTTATTACCATTTTGTCAATCTTAGGTTCGGCCATGACTTTGGCCCTATGGCATCAAATTGACTAAAATTTTGGATTCTTACTAAGAATTATGGTCTGTGTCCGAATCAATCATAAAATCAGCCGAAAGGAGATTTTTAATTTTCTCCATACAAAATTTTCGTGGTTTTATGGGCATTTTTTCAAACTTAGGTTCGGCCATAACTTTGGCCCTATGGCATCAAATTGACTAAAATTTTGGATACTTTCTAAGAATCATGGTCTGTACCCGAATCAATCAAAAAATTTGCCAAAAGAAGATTTTGAAAAAAATATCATCGTTTTCACACTTGGGTTCGCTCGTTTAAGTACTTGGGTTCGGTGTTTTTAATACTTGGGTTCGGTCGTATTTTTATCCTTATGGAACCGAAATGACTGAAATTTTGGATTCCTACTTAGAACCATGGTCTTTACACGAATCCATCAGAAAATCTGCCAACAGAAGACTTTTTATTTTCTTCATAGAAAATTTTCATCGTTTTTATTACCATTTTGTCAATATTAGGTTCGGCCATAACTTTGGCCCTATGGCATCAAATTGACTAAAATTTTGGATACTTACTAAGAATCATGGTCTGTACCCGAATCAATCAAAAAATTTGCCAAAAGAAGATTTTGAAAAAAATATCATCGGTTTCACACTTGGGTTCGCTCGTTTAAGTACTTGGGTTCGGTGATTTTAATACTTGGGTTCGGTCGTATTTTTATCCTTATGGAACCGAAATGACTGAAATTTTGGATTCCTACTTAGAACCATGGTCTTTACACGAATCCATCAGAAAATCTGCCAACAGAAGACTTTTTATTTTCTTCATAGAAAATTTTCATCGTTTTTATTACCATTTTGTCAATCTTAGGTTCGGCCATGACTTTGGCCCTATGGCATCAAATTGACTAAAATTTTGGATTCTTACTAAGAATTATGGTCTGTGTCCGAATCAATCATAAAATCAGCCGAAAGGAGATTTTTAATTTTCTCCATACAAAATTTTCGTGGTTTTATGAGCATTTTTTCAAACTTAGGTTCGGCCATAACTTTGGCCCTATGGCATCAAATTGTCTAAAATTTTGGATACTTTCTAAGAATCATGGTCTGTACCCGAATCAATCAAAAAATTTGCCAAAAGAAGATTTTGAAAAAAATATCATCGTTTTCACACTTGGGTTCGCTCGTTTAAGTACTTGGGTTCGGTGTTTTTAATACTTGGGTTCGGTCGTATTTTTATCCTTATGGAACCGAAATGACTGAAATTTTGGATTCCTACTTAGAACCATGGTCTTTACACGAATCCATCAGAAAATCTGCCAACAGAAGACTTTTTATTTTCTTCATAGAAAATTTTCATCGTTTTTATTACCATTTTGTCAATATTAGGTTCGGCCATAACTTTGGCCCTATGGCATCAAATTGACTAAAATTTTGGATACTTACTAAGAATCATGGTCTGTACCCGAATCAATCAAAAAATTTGCCAAAAGAAGATTTTGAAAAAAATATCATCGGTTTCACACTTGGGTTCGCTCGTTTAAGTACTTGGGTTCGGTGTTTTTAATACTTGGGTTCGGTCGTATTTTTATCCTTATGGAACCGAAATGACTGAAATTTTGGATTCCTACTTAGAACCATGGTCTTTACACGAATCCATCAGAAAATCTGCCAACAGAAGACTTTTTATTTTCTTCATAGAAAATTTTCATCGTTTTTATTACCATTTTGTCAATCTTAGGTTCGGCCATGACTTTGGCCCTATGGCATCAAATTGACTAAAATTTTGGATTCTTACTAAGAATTATGGTCTGTGTCCGAATCAATCATAAAATCAGCCGAAAGGAGATTTTTAATTTTCTCCATACAAAATTTTCGTGGTTTTATGGGCATTTTTTCAAACTTAGGTTCGGCTATAACTTTGGCCCTATGGCATCAAATTGACTAAAATTTTGAATACTTACTAAGAATCATGGTCTGTACCCGAATCAATCAAAAAATTTGCCAATAGAAGATTTTGAAAAAAATATCATCGTTTTCACACTCGGGTTCGCTCGTTTAAGTACTTGGGTTCGGTGTTTTTAATACTTGGGTTCGGTCGTATTTTTATCCTTATGGAACCGAAATGACTGAAATTTTGGATTCCTACTTAGAACCATGGTCTTTACACGAATCCATCAGAAAATCTGCCAACAGAAGACTTTTTATTTTCTTCATAGAAAATTTTCATCGTTTTTATTACCATTTTGTCAATCTTAGGTTCGGCCATGACTTTGGCCCTATGGCGTCAAATTGACTAAAATTTTGGATTCTTAGTAAGAATTATGGTCTGTGTCCGAATCAATCATAAAATCAGCCGAAAGGAGATTTTTAATTTTCTCCATACAAAATTTTCGTGGTTTTATGGGCATTTTTTCAAACTTAGGTTCGGCCATAACTTTGGCCCTATGGCATCAAATTGACTAAAATTTTGGATGCTTACTAAGAATCATGGTCTGTACCCGAATCAATCAAAAAATTTGCCAATAGAAGATTTTGAAAAAAATATCATCGTTTTCACACTTGGGTTCGCTCGTTTAAGTACTTGGGTTCGGTGATTTTAATACTTGGATTCGGTCATATTTTTGTCCTTATGGAACCGAAATGACTGAAATTTTGGATTCCTACTAAGAACCATGGTCTTTACACGAATTTATCAGAAAATCTGCCAACAGAAGACTTTTTATTTTCTTCATACAAAATTTTCATTGTTTTTATTACCTTTTTTCCAATATTAGGTTCGGCCATAACTTTGGCCATATGGCATCAAATTGACTAAAATTTTGGATACTTACTAAGAATCATGGTCTGTACCCGAATCAATCAAAAAATTTGCCAAAAGAAGATTTTGAAAAAAATATCATCGGTTTCACACTTGGGTTCGCTCGTTTAAGTACTTGGGTTCGGTGATTTTAATACTTGGTTTCGGTCATATTTTTGTCCTTATGGAACCGAAATGACTGAAATTTTGGATTCCTACTTTGAACCATGGTCTTTACACGAATCCATCAGAAAATCTGCCAACAGAAGACTTTTTATTTTCTTCATACAAAATTTTCATCGTTTTTATTACCATTTTGTCAATATTAGGTTCGGCCATAACTTTGGCCCTATGGCATCAAATTGACTAAAATTTTGGATACTTACTAAGAATCATGGTCTGTACCCGAATCAATCAAAAAATTTGCCAAAAGAAGATTTTGAAAAAAATATCATCGGTTTCACACTTGGGTTCGCTCGTTTAAGTACCTGGGTTCGGTGTTTTTAATACTTGGGTTCGGTCGTATTTTTATCCTTATGGAACCGAAATGACTGAAATTTTGGATTCCTACTTAGAACCATGGTCTTTACACGAATCCATCAGAAAATCTGCCAACAGAAGACTTTTTATTTTCTTCGTAGAAAATTTTCATCGTTTTTATTACCATTTTGTCAATCTTAGGTTCGGCCATGACTTTGGCCCTATGGCATCAAATTGACTAAAATTTTGGATTCTTACTAAGAATTATGGTCTGTGTCCGAATCAATCATAAAATCAGCCGAAAGGAGATTTTTAATTTTCTCCATACAAAATTTTCGTGGTTTTATGGGCATTTTTTCAAACTTAGGTTCGGCCATAACTTTGGCCCTATGGCATCAAATTGACTAAAATTTTGGATACTTTCTAAGAATCATGGTCTGTACCCGAATCAATCAAAAAATTTGCCAAAAGAAGATTTTGAAGAAAATATCATCGTTTTCACACTTGGGTTCGCTCGTTTAAGTACTTGGGTTCGGTGTTTTTAATACTTGGGTTCGGTCATATTTTTAACCTTATGGAACCGAAATGACTGAAATTTTGGATTCCTACTTAGAACCATGGTCTTTACACGAATCCATCAGAAAATCTGCCAACAGAAGACTTTTTATTTTCTTCATAGAAAATTTTCATCGTTTTTATTACCATTTTGTCAATCTTAGGTTCGGCCATGACTTTGGCCCTATGGCATCAAATTGACTAAAATTTTGGATTCTTACTAAGAATTATGGTCTGTGTCCGAATCAATCATAAAATCAGCCGAAAGGAGATTTTTAATTTTCTCCATACAAAATTTTCGTGGTTTTATGGGCATTTTTCAAACTTAGGTTCGGCCATAACTTTGGCCCTATGGCATCAAATTGACTAAAATTTTGAATACTTACTAAGAATCATGGTCTGTACCCGAATCAATCAAAAAATTTGCCAATAGAAGATTTTGAAAAAAATATCATCGTTTTCACACTCGGGTTCGCTCGTTTAAGTACTTGGGTTCGGTGTTTTTAATACTTGGGTTCGGTCGTATTTTTATCCTTATGGAACCGAAATGACTGAAATTTTGGATTCCTACTTAGAACCATGGTCTTTACACGAATCCATCAGAAAATCTGCCAACAGAAGACTTTTTATTTTCTTCATAGAAAATTTTCATCGTTTTTATTACCATTTTGTCAATCTTAGGTTCGGCCATGACTTTGGCCCTATAGCATCAAATTGACTAAAATTTTGGATTCTTACTAAGAATTATGGTCTGTGTCCGAATCAATCATAAAATCAGCCGAAAGTAGATTTTTAATTTTCTCCATACAAAATTTTCGTGGTTTTATGGGCATTTTTTCAAACTTAGGTTCGGCCATAACTTTGGCCCTATGGCATCAAATTGACTAAAATTTTGGATACTTTCTAAGAATCATGGTCTGTACCCGAATCAATCAAAAAATTTGCCAATAGAAGATTTTGAAAAAAATATCATCGTTTTCACACTTGGGTTCGCTCGTTTAAGTACTTGGGTTCGGTGATTTTAATACTTGGATTCGGTCATATTTTTGTCCTTATGGAACCGAAATGACTGAAATTTTGGATTCCTACTAAGAACCATGGTCTTTACACGAATTTATCAGAAAATCTGCCAACAGAAGACTTTTTATTTTCTTCATACAAAATTTTCATTGTTTTTATTACCTTTTTTCCAATATTAGGTTCGGCCATAACTTTGGCCATATGGCATCAAATTGACTAAAATTTTGGATACTTACTAAGAATCATGGTCTGTACCCGAATCAATCAAAAAATTTGCCAAAAGAAGATTTTGAAAAAAATATCATCGGTTTCACACTTGGGTTCGCTCGTTTAAGTACTTGGGTTCGGTGATTTTAATACTTGGTTTCGGTCATATTTTTGTCCTTATGGAACCGAAATGACTGAAATTTTGGATTCCTACTTTGAACCATGGTCTTTACACGAATCCATCAGAAAATCTGCCAACAGAAGACTTTTTATTTTCTTCATACAAAATTTTCATCGTTTTTATTACCATTTTGTCAATATTAGGTTCGGCCATAACTTTGGCCCTATGGCATCAAATTGACTAAAATTTTGGATACTTACTAAGAATCATGGTCTGTACCCGAATCAATCAAAAAATTTGCCAAAAGAAGATTTTGAAAAAAATATCATCGGTTTCACACTTGGGTTCGCTCGTTTAAGTACCTGGGTTCGGTGTTTTTAATACTTGGGTTCGGTCGTATTTTTATCCTTATGGAACCGAAATGACTGAAATTTTGGATTCCTACTTAGAACCATGGTCTTTACACGAATCCATCAGAAAATCTGCCAACAGAAGACTTTTTATTTTCTTCGTAGAAAATTTTCATCGTTTTTATTACCATTTTGTCAATCTTAGGTTCGGCCATGACTTTGGCCCTATGGCATCAAATTGACTAAAATTTTGGATTCTTACTAAGAATTATGGTCTGTGTCCGAATCAATCATAAAATCAGCCGAAAGGAGATTTTTAATTTTCTCCATACAAAATTTTCGTGGTTTTATGGGCATTTTTTCAAACTTAGGTTCGGCCATAACTTTGGCCCTATGGCATCAAATTGACTAAAATTTTGGATACTTTCTAAGAATCATGGTCTGTACCCGAATCAATCAAAAAATTTGCCAAAAGAAGATTTTGAAGAAAATATCATCGTTTTCACACTTGGGTTCGCTCGTTTAAGTACTTGGGTTCGGTGTTTTTAATACTTGGGTTCGGTCATATTTTTAACCTTATGGAACCGAAATGACTGAAATTTTGGATTCCTACTTAGAACCATGGTCATTACACGAATCCATCAGAAAATCTGCCAACAGAAGACTTTTTATTTTCTTCATAGAAAATTTTCATCGTTTTTATTACCATTTTGTCAATATTAGGTTCGGCCATAACTTTGGCCCTATGGCATCAAATTGACTAAAATTTTGGATACTTACTAAGAATCATGGTCTGTACCCGAATCAATCAAAAAATTTGCCAAAAGAAGATTTTGAAAAAAATATCATCGGTTTCACACTTGGGTTCGCTCGTTTAAGTACTTGGGTTCGGTGATTTTAATACTTGGGTTCGGTCGTATTTTTATCCTTATGGAACCGAAATGACTGAAATTTTGGATTCCTACTTAGAACCATGGTCTTTACACGAATCCATCAGAAAATCTGCCAACAGAAGACTTTTTATTTTCTTCATAGAAAATTTTCATCGTTTTTATTACCATTTTGTCAATCTTAGGTTCGGCCATGACTTTGGCCCTATGGCATCAAATTGACTAAAATTTTGGATTCTTACTAAGAATTATGGTCTGTGTCCGAATCAATCATAAAATCAGCCGAAAGGAGATTTTTAATTTTCTCCATACAAAATTTTCGTGGTTTTATGGGCATTTTTCAAACTTAGGTTCGGCCATAACTTTGGCCCTATGGCATCAAATTGACTAAAATTTTGAATACTTACTAAGAATCATGGTCTGTACCCGAATCAATCAAAAAATTTGCCAATAGAAGATTTTGAAAAAAATATCATCGTTTTCACACTCGGGTTCGCTCGTTTAAGTACTTGGGTTCGGTGTTTTTAATACTTGGGTTCGGTCGTATTTTTATCCTTATGGAACCGAAATGACTGAAATTTTGGATTCCTACTTAGAACCATGGTCTTTACACGAATCCATCAGAAAATCTGCCAACAGAAGACTTTTTATTTTCTTCATAGAAAATTTTCATCGTTTTAATTACCATTTTGTCAATCTTAGGTTCGGCCATGACTTTGGCCCTATAGCATCAAATTGACTAAAATTTTGGATTCTTACTAAGAATTATGGTCTGTGTCCGAATCAATCATAAAATCAGCCGAAAGGAGATTTTTAATTTTCTCCATACAAAATTTTCGTGGTTTTATGGGCATTTTTTCAAACTTAGGTTCGGCCATAACTTTGGCCCTATGGCATCAAATTGACTAAAATTTTGGATACTTTCTAAGAATCATGGTCTGTACCCGAATCAATCAAAAAATTTGCCAATAGAAGATTTTGAAAAAAATATCATCGTTTTCACACTTGGGTTCGCTCGTTTAAGTACTTGGGTTCGGTGATTTTAATACTTGGATTCGGTCATATTTTTGTCCTTATGGAACCGAAATGACTGAAATTTTGGATTCCTACTAAGAACCATGGTCTTTACACGAATTTATCAGAAAATCTGCCAACAGAAGACTTTTTATTTTCTTCATACAAAATTTTCATCGTTTTTATTACCATTTTGTCAATATTAGGTTCGGCCATAACTTTGGCCCTATGGCATCAAATTGACTAAAATTTTGGATACTTACTAAGAATCATGGTCTGTACCCGAATCAATCAAAAAATTTGCCAAAAGAAGATTTTGAAAAAAATATCATCGGTTTCACACTTGGGTTCGCTCGTTTAAGTACTTGGGTTCGGTGTTTTTAATACTTGGGTTCGGTCGTATTTTTATCCTTATGGAACCGAAATGACTGAAATTTTGGATTCCTACTTAGAACCATGGTCTTTACACGAATCCATCAGAAAATCTGCCAACAGAAGACTTTTTATTTTCTTCATAGAAAATTTTCATCGTTTTTATTACCATTTTGTCAATCTTAGGTTCGGCCATGACTTTGGCCCTATGGCATCAAATTGACTAAAATTTTGGATTCTTACTAAGAATTATGGTCTGTGTCCGAATCAATCATAAAATCAGCCGAAAGGAGATTTTTAATTTTCTCCATACAAAATTTTCGTGGTTTTATGGGCATTTTTTCAAACTTAGGTTCGGCCATAACTTTGGCCCTATGGCATCAAATTGACTAAAATTTTGAATACTTACTAAGAATCATGGTCTGTACCCGAATCAATCAAAAAATTTGCCAAAAGAAGATTTTGAAAAAAATATCATCGGTTTCACACTTGGGTTCGCTCGTTTAAGTACTTGGGTTCGGTGTTTTTAATACTTGGGTTCGGTCGTATTTTTATCCTTATGGAACCGAAATGACTGAAATTTTGGATTCCTACTTAGAACCATGGTCTTTACACGAATCCATCAGAAAATCTGCCAACAGAAGACTTTTTATTTTCTTCATAGAAAATTTTCATCGTTTTTATTACCATTTTGTCAATCTTAGGTTCGGCCATGACTTTGGCCCTATGGCATCAAATTGACTAAAATTTTGGATTCTTACTAAGAATTATGGTCTGTGTCCGAATCAATCATAAAATCAGCCGAAAGGAGATTTTTAATTTTCTCCATACAAAATTTTCGTGGTTTTATGGGCATTTTTTCAAACTTAGGTTCGGCCATAACTTTGGCCCTATGGCATCAAATTGACTAAAATTTTGGATACTTACTAAGAATCATGGTCTGTACCCGAATCAATCAAAAAATTTGCCAATAGAAGATTTTGAAAAAAATATCATCGTTTTCACACTTGGGTTCGCTCGTTTAAGTACTTGGGTTCGGTGATTTTAATACTTGGATTCGGTCATATTTTTGTCCTTATGGAACCGAAATGACTGAAATTTTGGATTCCTACTAAGAACCATGGTCTTTACACGAATTTATCAGAAAATCTGCCAACAGAAGACTTTTTATTTTCTTCATACAAAATTTTCATCGTTTTTATTACCTTTTTTCCAATATTAGGTTCGGCCATAACTTTGGCCCTATGGCATCAAATTGACTAAAATTTTGGATACTTACTAAGAATCATGGTCTGTACCCGAATCAATCAAAAAATTTGCCAAAAGAAGATTTTGAAAAAAATATCATCGGTTTCACACTTGGGTTCGCTCGTTTAAGTACTTGGGTTAGGTGATTTTAATACTTGGTTTCGGTCATATTTTTGTCCTTATGGAACCGAAATGACTGAAATTTTGGATTCCTACTTTGAACCATGGTCTTTACACGAATCCATCAGAAAATCTGCCAACAGAAGACTTTTTATTTTCTTCATACAAAATTTTCATCGTTTTTATTACCATTTTGTCAATATTAGGTTCGGCCATAACTTTGGCCCTATGGCATCAAATTGACTAAAATTTTGGATACTTACTAAGAATCATGGTCTGTACCCGAATCAATCAAAAAATTTGCCAAAAGAAGATTTTGAAAAAAATATCATCGGTTTCACACTTGGGTTCGCTCGTTTAAGTACTTGGGTTCGGTGTTTTTAATACTTGGGTTCGGTCGTATTTTTATCCTTATGGAACCGAAATGACTGAAATTTTGGATTCCTACTTAGAACCATGGTCTTTACACGAATCCATCAGAAAATCTGCCAACAGAAGACTTTTTATTTTCTTCGTAGAAAATTTTCATCGTTTATTACCATTTATTACCATTTTGTCAATCTTAGGTTCGGCCATGACTTTGGCCCTATGGCATCAAATTGACTAAAATTTTGGATTCTTACTAAGAATTATGGTCTGTGTCCGAATCAATCATAAAATCAGCCGAAAGGAGATTTTTAATTTTCTCCATACAAAATTTTCATCGTTTTTATTACCATTTTGTCAATCTTAGGTTCGGCCATGACTTTGGCCCTATGGCATCAAATTGACTAAAATTTTGGATTCTTACTAAGAATTATGGTCTGTGTCCGAATCAATCATAAAATCAGCCGAAAGGAGATTTTTAATTTTCTCCATACAAAATTTTCGTGGTTTTATGGGCATTTTTTCAAACTTAGGTTCGGCCATCACTTTGGCCCTATGGCATCAAATTGACTAAAATTTGGAATACTTACTAAGAATCATGGTCTGTACCCGAATACATCAAAAAATTTGCCAATAGAAGATTTTGAAAAAAATATCATCGTTTTCACACTCGGGTTCGCTCGTTTAAGTACTTGGGTTCGGTGTTTTTAATACTTGGGTTCGGTCGTATTTTTATCCTTATGGAACCGAAATGACTGAAATTTTGGATTCCTACTTAGAACCATGGTCTTTACACGAATCCATCAGAAAATCTGCCAACAGAAGACTTTTTATTTTCTTCATAGAAAATTTTCATCGTTTTTATTACCATTTTGTCAATCTTAGGTTCGGCCATGACTTTGGCCCTATGGCATCAAATTGACTAAAATTTTGGATTCTTACTAAGAATTATGGTCTGTGTCCGAATCAATCATAAAATCAGCCGAAAGGAGATTTTTAATTTTCTCCATACAAAATTTTCGTGGTTTTATGGGCATTTTTTCAAACTTAGGTTCGGCCATAACTTTGGCCCTATGGCATCAAATTGACTAAAATTTTGGATACTTACTAAGAATCATGGTCTGTACCCGAATCAATCAAAAAATTTGCCAATAGAAGATTTTGAAAAAAATATCATCGTTTTCACACTTGGGTTCGCTCGTTTAAGTACTTGGGTTCGGTGATTTTAATACTTGGATTCGGTCATATTTTTGTCCTTATGGAACCGAAATGACTGAAATTTTGGATTCCTACTAAGAACCATGGTCTTTACACGAATTTATCAGAAAATCTGCCAACAGAAGACTTTTTATTTTCTTCATACAAAATTTTCATCGTTTTTATTACCATTTTGTCAATATTAGGTTCGGCCATAACTTTGGCCCTATGGCATCAAATTGACTAAAATTTTGGATACTTACTAAGAATCATGGTCTGTACCCGAATCAATCAAAAAATTTGCCAAAAGAAGATTTTGAAAAAAATATCATCGGTTTCACACTTGGGTTCGCTCGTTTAAGTACTTGGGTTCGGTGTTTTTAATACTTGGGTTCGGTCGTATTTTTATCCTTATGGAACCGAAATGACTGAAATTTTGGATTCCTACTTAGAACCATGGTCTTTACACGAATCCATCAGAAAATCTGCCAACAGAAGACTTTTTATTTTCTTCATAGAAAATTTTCATCGTTTTTATTACCATTTTGTCAATCTTAGGTTCGGCCATGACTTTGGCCCTATGGCATCAAATTGACTAAAATTTTGGATTCTTACTAAGAATTATGGTCTGTGTCCGAATCAATCATAAAATCAGCCGAAAGGAGATTTTTAATTTTCTCCATACAAAATTTTCATCGTTTTTATTACCATTTTGTCAATCTTAGGTTCGGCCATGACTTTGGCCCTATGGCATCAAATTGACTAAAATTTTGGATGCTTACTAAGAATCATGGTTTGTACCCGACTCAATCAAAAAATTTGCCAAAAGAAGATTTTGAAAAAAATATCATCGTTTTCACACTTGGGTTCGCTCGTTTAAGTACTTGGGTTCGGCGTTTTTAATACTTGGGTTCGGTCGTATTTTTGTCCTTATGGAACCGAAATGACTGAAATTTTGGATTCCTACTAAGAACCATGGTCTTTACACGAATCCATCAGAAAATCTGCCAACAGAAGACTTTTTATTTTCTTCATACAAAATTTTCATCGTTTTTATTACCTTTTTTCCAATATTAGGTTCGGCCATAACTTTGGCCCTATGGCATCAAATTGACTAAAATTTTGGATACTTACTAAGAATCATGGTCTGTACCCGAATCAATCAAAAAATTTGCCAAAAGAAGATTTTGAAAAAAATATCATCGGTTTCACACTTGGGTTCGCTCGTTTAAGTACTTGGGTTAGGTGATTTTAATACTTGGTTTCGGTCATATTTTTGTCCTTATGGAACCGAAATGACTGAAATTTTGGATTCCTACTTTGAACCATGGTCTTTACACGAATCCATCAGAAAATCTGCCAACAGAAGACTTTTTATTTTCTTCATACAAAATTTTCATCGTTTTTATTACCATTTTGTCAATATTAGGTTCGGCCATAACTTTGGCCCTATGGCATCAAATTGACTAAAATCTTGGATACTTACTAAGAATCATGGTCTGTACCCGAATCAATCAAAAAATTTGCCAAAAGAAGATTTTGAAAAAAATATCATCGGTTTCACACTTGGGTTCGCTCGTTTAAGTACTTGGGTTCGGTGTTTTTAATACTTGGGTTCGGTCGTATTTTTATCCTTATGGAACCGAAATGACTGAAATTTTGGATTCCTACTTAGAACCATGGTCTTTACACGAATCCATCAGAAAATCTGCCAACAGAAGACTTTTTATTTTCTTCGTAGAAAATTTTCATCGTTTTTATTACCATTTTGTCAATCTTAGGTTCGGCCATGACTTTGGCCCTATGGCATCAAATTGACTAAAATTTTGGATTCTTACTAAGAATTATGGTCTTTGTCCGAATCAATCATAAAATCAGCCGAAAGGAGATTTTTAATTTTCTCCATACAAAATTTTCGTGGTTTTATTACCATTTTGTCAATCTTAGGTTCGGCCATGACTTTGGCCCTATGGCATCAAATTGACTAAAATTTTGGATTCTTACTAAGAATTATGGTCTGTGTCCGAATCAATCATAAAATCAGCCGAAATGAGATTTTTAATTTTCTCCATACAAAATTTTCGTGGTTTTATGGGCATTTTTTCAAACTTAGGTTCGGCCATAACTTTGGCCCTATGGCATCAAATTGACTAAAATTTTGGATACTTACTAAGAATCATGGTCTGTACCCGAATCAATCAAAAAATTTGCCAAAAGAAGATTTTGAAAAAAATATCATCGGTTTCACACTTGGGTTCGCTCGTTTAAGTACTTGGGTTCGGTGATTTTAATACTTGGTTTCGGTCATATTTTTGTCCTTATGGAACCGAAATGACTGAAATTTTGGATTCCTACTTTGAACCATGGTCTTTACACGAATCCATCAGAAAATCTGCCAACAGAAGACTTTTTATTTTCTTCGTAGAAAATTTTCATCGTTTTTATTACCATTTTGTCAATCTTAGGTTCGGCCATGACTTTGGCCCTATGGCATCAAATTGACTAAAATTTTGGATTCTTACTAAGAATTATGGTCTGTGTCCGAATCAATCATAAAATCAGCCGAAAGGAGATTTTTAATTTTCTCCATACAAAATTTTCGTGGTTTTATTACCATTTTGTCAATCTTAGGTTCGGCCATGACTTTGGCCCTATGGCATCAAATTGACTAAAATTTTGGATTCTTACTAAGAATTATGGTCTGTGTCCGAATCAATCATAAAATCAGCCGAAATGAGATTTTTAATTTTCTCCATACAAAATTTTCGTGGTTTTATGGGCATTTTTTCAAACTTAGGTTCGGCCATAACTTTGGCCCTATGGCATCAAATTGACTAAAATTTTGGATACTTTCTAAGAATCATGGTCTGTACCCGAATCAATCAAAAAATTTGCCAAAAGAAGATTTTGAAAAAAAAAAACATCGTTTTCACACTTGGGTTCGCTCGTTTAAGTACTTGGGTTCGGTGTTTTTAATACTTGGGTTCGGTCGTATTTTTAACCTTATGGAACCGAAATGACTGAAATTTTGGATTCCTACTTAGAACCATGGTCTTTACACGAATCCATCAGAAAATCTGCCAACAGAAGACTTTTTATTTTCTTCATAGAAAATTTTCATCGTTTTTATTACCATTTTGTCAATATTAGGTTCGGCCATAACTTTGGCCCTATGGCATCAAATTGACTAAAATTTTGGATACTTACTAAGAATCATGGTCTGTACCCGAATCAATCAAAAAATTTGCCAAAAGAAGATTTTGAAAAAAATATCATCGGTTTCACACTTGGGTTCGCTCGTTTAAGTACTTGGGTTCGGTGATTTTAATACTTGGTTTCGGTCATATTTTTGTCCTTATGGAACCGAAATGACTGAAATTTTGGATTCCTACTTTGAACCATGGTCTTTACACGAATCCATCAGAAAATCTGCCAACAGAAGACTTTTTATTTTCTTCATACAAAATTTTCATCGTTTTTATTACCATTTTGTCAATATTAGGTTCGGCCATAACTTTGGCCCTATGGCATCAAATTGACTAAAATTTTGGATACTTACTAAGAATCATGGTCTGTACCCGAATCAATCAAAAAATTTGCCAAAAGAAGATTTTGAAAAAAATATCATCGGTTTCACACTTGGGTTCGCTCGTTTAAGTACTTGGGTTCGGTGATTTTAATACTTGGTTTCGGTCATATTTTTGTCCTTATGGAACCGAAATGACTGAAATTTTGGATTCCTACTTAGAACCATGGTCTTTACACGAATCCATCAGAAAATCTGCCAACAGAAGACTTTTTATTTTCTTCATAGAAAATTTTCATCGTTTTTATTACCATTTTGTCAATCTTAGGTTCGGCCATGACTTTGGCCCTATGGCATCAAATTGACTAAAATTTTGGATTCTTACTAAGAATTATGGTCTGTGTCCGAATCAATCATAAAATCAGCCGAAAGGAGATTTTTAATTTTCTCCATACAAAATTTTCGTGGTTTTATGGGCATTTTTTCAAACTTAGGTTCGGCCATCACTTTGGCCCTATGGCATCAAATTGACTAAAATTTGGAATACTTACTAAGAATCATGGTCTGTACCCGAATACATCAAAAAATTTGCCAAAAGAAGATTTTGAAAAAAATATCATCGTTTTCACACTCGGGTTCGCTCGTTTAAGTACTTGGGTTCGGTGTTTTTAATACTTGGGTTCGGTCGTATTTTTATCCTTATGGAACCGAAATGACTGAAATTTTGGATTCCTACTTAGAACCATGGTCTTTACACGAATCCATCAGAAAATCTGCCAACAGAAGACTTTTTATTTTCTTCATAGAAAATTTTCATCGTTTTTATTACCATTTTGTCAATCTTAGGTTCGGCCATGACTTTGGCCCTATGGCATCAAATTGACTAAAATTTTGGATTCTTACTAAGAATTATGGTCTGTGTCCGAATCAATCATAAAATCAGCCGAAAGGAGATTTTTAATTTTCTCCATACAAAATTTTCGTGGTTTTATGGGCATTTTTTCAAACTTAGGTTCGGCCATAACTTTGGCCCTATGGCATCAAATTGACTAAAATTTTGGATACTTACTAAGAATCATGGTCTGTACCCGAATCAATCAAAAAATTTGCCAATAGAAGATTTTGAAAAAAATATCATCGTTTTCACACTTGGGTTCGCTCGTTTAAGTACTTGGGTTCGGTGATTTTAATACTTGGATTCGGTCATATTTTTGTCCTTATGGAACCGAAATGACTGAAATTTTGGATTCCTACTAAGAACCATGGTCTTTACACGAATTTATCAGAAAATCTGCCAACAGAAGACTTTTTATTTTCTTCATACAAAATTTTCATCGTTTTTATTACCATTTTGTCAATATTAGGTTCGGCCATAACTTTGGCCCTATGGCATCAAATTGACTAAAATTTTGGATACTTACTAAGAATCATGGTCTGTGTCCGAATCAATCATAAAATCAGCCGAAAGGAGATTTTTAATTTTCTCCATACAAAATTTTCGTGGTTTTATGGGCATTTTTTCAAACTTAGGTTCGGCCATAACTTTGGCCCTATGGCATCAAATTGACTAAAATTTTGGATGCTTACTAAGAATCATGGTTTGTACCCGACTCAATCAAAAAATTTGCCAAAAGAAGATTTTGAAAAAAATATCATCGTTTTCACACTTGGGTTCGCTCGTTTAAGTACTTGGGTTCGGCGTTTTTAATACTTGGGTTCGGTCGTATTTTTGTCCTTATGGAACCGAAATGACTGAAATTTTGGATTCCTACTAAGAACCATGGTCTTTACACGAATCCATCAGAAAATCTGCCAACAGAAGACTTTTTATTTTCTTCATACAAAATTTTCATCGTTTTTATTACCATTTTGTCAATCTTATGTTCGGCCATAACTTTGGCCCTATGGCATCAAATTGACTAAAATTTTGGATACTTACTAAGAATCATGGTCTGTACCCGACTCAATCAAAAAATTTGCCAAAAGAAGATTTTGAAAAACATATCATCGTTTTCACACTTGGGTTCGCTCGTTTAAGTACTTGGGTTCGGCGTTTTTAATACTTGGGTTCGGTCGTATTTTTGTCCTTATGGAACCGAAATGACTGAAATTTTGGATTCCTACTAAGAACCATGGTCTTAACACGAATCCATCAGAAAATCTGCCAACAGAAGACTTCTTATTTTCTTCATACAAAATTTTCATCGTTTTTATTACCATTTTGTCAATCTTATGTTCGGCCATAACTTTGGCCCAATGGCATCAAATTGACTAAAATTTTGGATTCTTACTAAGAATCATGGTCTGTGTCCGAATCAATCATAAAATCAGCTGAAAGGAGATTTTTAATTTTCTCCATACAAAATTTTCCTGGTTTTATGGGCATTTTTTCAAACTTAGGTTTGGCCATAACTTTGGCCCTATGGCATCAAATTGACCAAAAATTTTGGATACTTACTAAGAATCATGGTCTGTACCCGAATCAATCAAAAAATTTGCCAATAGAAGATTTTGAAAAAAATATCATCGTTTTCACACTTGGGTTCGCTCGTTTAAGTACTTGGGTTCGGTGTTTTTAATACTTGGGTTCGGTCATATTTTTGTCCTTATGGAACCGAAATGACTGAAATTTAGGATTCCTACTAAGAACCATGGTCTTTACACGAATCCATCAGAAAATCTGCCAACAGAAGACTTTTTATTTTCTTCATACAAAATTTTCATCGTTTTTATTACCATTTTGTCAATCTTATGTTCGGCCATAACTTTGGCCCTATGGCATCAAATTGACTAAAATTTTGGATTCTTACTAAGAATTATGGTCTGTGTCCGAATCAATCATAAAATCAGCCGAAAGGAGATTTTTAATTTTCTCCATACAAAATTTTCGTGGTTTTATGGGCATTTTTTCAAACTTAGGTTCGGCCATAACTTTGGCCCTATGGCATCAAATTGACTAAAATTTTGGATGCTTACTAAGAATCATAGTTTGTACCCGACTCAATCAAAAAATTTGCCAAAAGAAGATTTTGAAAAAAATATCATCGTTTTCACACTTGGGTTCGCTCGTTTAAGTACTTGGGTTCGGCGTTTTTAATACTTGGGTTCGGTCGTATTTTTGTCCTTATGGAACCGAAATGACTGAAATTTTGGATTCCTACTAAGAACCATGGTCTTTACACGAATCCATCAGAAAATCTGCCAACAGAAGACTTTTTATTTTCTTCATACAAAATTTTCATCGTTTTTATTACCATTTTGTCAATCTTATGTTCGGCCTTAACTTTGGCCCTATGGCATCAAATTGACTAAAATTTTGGATACTTACTAAGAATCATGGTCTGTACCCGACTCAATCAAAAAATTTGCCAAAAGAAGATTTTGAAAAACATATCATCGTTTTCACACTTGGGTTCGCTCGTTTAAGTACTTGGGTTCGGCGTTTTTAATACTTGGGTTCGGTCGTATTTTTGTCCTTATGGAACCGAAATGACTGAAATTTTGGATTCCTACTAAGAACCATGGTCTTTACACGAATCCATCAGAAAATCTGCCAACAGAAGACTTTTTATTTTCTTCATACAAAATTTTCATCGTTTTTATTACCATTTTGTCAATCTTATGTTCGGCCTTAACTTTGGCCCTATGGCATCAAATTGACTAAAATTTTGGATACTTACTAAGAATCATGGTCTGTACCCGACTCAATCAAAAAATTTGCCAAAAGAAGATTTTGAAAAACATATCATCGTTTTCACACTTGGGTTCGCTCGTTTAAGTACTTGGGTTCGGTGTTTTTAATACTTGGGTTCGGTCGTATTTTTGTCCTTATTGAACCCTAATGACTGAAATTTTGGATTCCTACTTAGAACCATGGTCTTTACACGAATCCATCAGAAAATCTGCCAACAGAAGACTTTTTATTTTCTTCATAGAAAATTTTCATCGTTTTTATTACCATTTTGTCAATCTTAGGTTCGACCATGACTTTGGCCCTTTGGCATCAAATTGACTAAAATTTTGGATTCTTACTAAGAATTATGGTCTGTGTCCGAATCAATCATAAAATCAGCCGAAAGGAGATTTTTAATTTTCTCCATACAAAATTTTCGTGGTTTTATGGGAATTTTTTCAAACTTAGGTTCGGCCATAACTTTGGCCCTATGGCATCAAATTGACTAAAATTTTGGATACTTACTAAGAATTTTGGTTTGTACCCGAATCAATCAAAAAATTTGCCAAAAGAAGATTTTGAAAAAAATATCATCGTTTTCACACTTGGGTTCGCTCGTTTAAGTACTTGGGTTCGGTGTTTTTAATACTTGGGTTCGGTCATATTTTTGTCCTTATGAAACCGAAATGACTGAAATTTTGGATTCCTACTTAGAACCATGGTCTTTACACGAATCCATCAGAAAATCTGCCAACAGAAGACTTTTTATTTTCTTCATAGAAAATTTTCATCGTTTTTATTACCATTTTGTCAATCTTAGGTTCGACCATGACTTTGGCCCTATGGCATCAAATTGACTAAAATTTTGGATTCTTACTTAGAATTATGGTCTTTGTCCGAATCAATCATAAAATCAGCCAAAAGGAGATTTTTAATTTTCTCAATACAAAATTTTCATGGTTTTATGGGCATTTTTTCAAACTTAGGTTCAGCCATAACTTTGGCCCTATGGCATCAAATTGACTAAAATTTTGGATACTTACTAAGAATTATGGTCTGTACCCGAATCAATCAAAAAATTTGCCAAAAGAAGATTTTGAAAAAAATATCATCGTTTTCACACTTGGGTTCGCTCGTTTAAGTACTTGGGTTCGGCGTTTTTAATACTTGGGTTCGGTCGTATTTTTGTCCTTATGGAACCGAAATGACTGAAATTTTGGATTCCTACTTAGAACCATGGTCTTTACACGAATCCATCAGAAAATCTGCCAACAGAAGACTTTTTATTTTCTTCATACAAAATTTTCATCGTTTTTATTACCATTTTGTCAATCTTATGTTCGGCCATAACTTTGGCCCTATGGCATCAAATTGACTAAAATTTTGGATTCTTACTAAGAATCATGGTCTGTGTCCGAATCAATCATAAAATCAGCTGAAAGGAGATTTTTAATTTTCTCCATACAAAATTTTCGTGGTTTTATGGGCATTTTTTCAAACTTAGGTTCGGCCATAACTTTGGCCCTATGGCATCAAATTACCTAAAATTTTGGATACTTACTAAGAATCATGGTCTGTACCCGAATCAATCAAAAAATTTGCCAATAGAAGATTTTGAAAAAAATATCATCGTTTTCACACTTGGGTTCGCTCGTTTAAGTACTTGGGTTCGGCGTTTTAAATACTTGGGTTCGGTCGTATTTTTGTCCTTATGGAACCGAACTGACTGAAATTTTGGATTCCTACTAAGAACCATGGTCTTTACACGAATCCATCAGAAAATCTGCCAACAGAAGACTTTTTATTTTCTTCATACAAAATTTTCATCGTTTTTATTACCATTTTGTCAATCTTATGTTCGGCCATAACTTTGGCCCTATGGCATCAAATTGACTAAAATTTTGGATACTTACTAAGAATCATGGTCTGTACCCGACTCAATCAAAAAATTTGCCAAAAGAAGATTTTGAAAAAAATATCATCGTTTTCACACTTGGGTTCGCTCGTTTAAGTACTTGGGTTCGGCGTTCTTAATACTTGGGTTCGGTCGTATTTTTGTCCTTATGGAACCGAAATGACTGAAATTTTGGATTCCTACTAAGAACCATGGGTCTTTACACGAATCCATCAGAAAATCTGCCAACAGAAGACTTTTTATTTTCTTCATACAAAATTTTCATCGTTTTTATTACCATTTTGTCAATCTTATGTTCGGCCATAACTTTGGCCCAATGGCATCAAATTGACTAAAATTTTGGATTCTTAATAAGAATCATGGTCTGTGTCCGAATCAATCATAAAATCAGCTGAAAGGAGATTTTTAATTTTCTCCATACAAAATTTTCCTGGTTTTATGGGCATTTTTTCAAACTTAGGTTTGGCCATAACTTTGGCCCTATGGCATCAAATTGACCAAAAATTTTGGATACTTACTAAGAATCATGGTCTGTACCCGAATCAATCAAAAAATTTGCCAATAGAAGATTTTGAAAAAAATATCATCGTTTTCACACTTGGGTTCGCTCGTTTAAGTACTTGGGTTCGGTGTTTTTAATACTTGGGTTCGGTCATATTTTTGTCCTTATGGAACCGAAATGACTGAAATTTAGGATTCCTACTAAGAACCATGGTCTTTACACGAATCCATCAGAAAATCTGCCAACAGAAGACTTTTTATTTTCTTCATACAAAATTTTCATCGTTTTTATTACCATTTTGTCAATCTTATGTTCGGCCATTACTTTGGCCCTATGGCATCAAATTGACTAAAATTTTGGATTCTTACTAAGAATTATGGTCTGTGTCCGAATCAATCATAAAATCAGCCGAAAGGAGATTTTTAATTTTCTCCATACAAAATTTTCGTGGTTTTATGGGCATTTTTTCAAACTTAGGTTCGGCCATAACTTTGGCCCTATGGCATCAAATTGACTAAAATTTTGGATGCTTACTAAGAATCATAGTTTGTACCCGACTCAATCAAAAAATTTGCCAAAAGAAGATTTTGAAAAAAATATCATCGTTTTCACACTTGGGTTCGCTCGTTTAAGTACTTGGGTTCGGCGTTTTTAATACTTGGGTTCGGTCGTATTTTTGTCCTTATGGAACCGAAATGACTGAAATTTTGGATTCCTACTAAGAACCATGGTCTTTACACGAATCCATCAGAAAATCTGCCAACAGAAGACTTTTTATTTTCTTCATACAAAATTTTCATCGTTTTTATTACCATTTTGTCAATCTTATGTTCGGCCTTAACTTTGGCCCTATGGCATCAAATTGACTAAAATTTTTGGATACTTACTAAGAATCATGGTCTGTACCCGACTCAATCAAAAAATTTGCCAAAAGAAGATTTTGAAAAACATATCATCGTTTTCACACTTGGGTTCGCTCGTTTAAGTACTTGGGTTCGGCGTTTTTAATACTTGGGTTCGGTCGTATTTTTGTCCTTATGGAACCGAAATGACTGAAATTTTGGATTCCTACTAAGAACCATGGTCTTTACACGAATCCATCAGAAAATCTGCCAACAGAAGACTTTTTATTTTCTTCATACAAAATTTTCATCGTTTTTATTACCATTTTGTCAATCTTATGTTCGGCCTTAACTTTGGCCCTATGGCATCAAATTGACAAAAATTTTGGATACTTACTAAGAATCATGGTCTGTACCCGACTCAATCAAAAAATTTGCCAAAAGAAGATTTTGAAAAACATATCATCGTTTTCACACTTGGGTTCGCTCGTTTAAGTACTTGGGTTCGGTGTTTTTAATACTTGGGTTCGGTCGTATTTTTGTCCTTATTGAACCCTAATGACTGAAATTTTGGATTCCTACTTAGAACCATGGTCTTTACACGAATCCATCAGAAAATCTGCCAACAGAAGACTTTTTATTTTCTTCATAGAAAATTTTCATCGTTTTTATTACCATTTTGTCAATCTTAGGTTCGACCATGACTTTGGCCCTTTGGCATCAAATTGACTAAAATTTTGGATTCTTACTAAGAATTATGGTCTGTGTCCGAATCAATCATAAAATCAGCCGAAAGGAGATTTTTAATTTTCTCCATACAAAATTTTCGTGGTTTTATGGGAATTTTTTCAAACTTAGGTTCGGCCATAACTTTGGCCCTATGGCATCAAATTGACTAAAATTTTGGATACTTACTAAGAATTTTGGTTTGTACCCGAATCAATCAAAAAATTTGCCAAAAGAAGATTTTGAAAAAAATATCATCGTTTTCACACTTGTACGTAAGTACTTGGGTTCGGTGTTTTTAATACTTGGGTTCGGTCATATTTTTGTCCTTATGAAACCGAAATGACTGAAATTTTGGATTCCTACTTAGAACCATGGTCTTTACACGAATCCATCAGAAAATCTGCCAACAGAAGACTTTTTATTTTCTTCATAGAAAATTTTCATCGTTTTTATTACCATTTTGTCAATCTTAGGTTCGACCATGACTTTGGCCCTATGGCATCAAATTGACTAAAATTTTGGATTCTTACTAAGAATTATGGTCTTTGTCCGAATCAATCATAAAATCAATCA